>OY728150.1:804170448-814170448 GCA_963277665.1 Viscum album | reverse complement strand
TATATTATGTTTGTAAATTTATTTTATGTAATTGTAATAAATGGTTTGTGTATGATGTATGCATATATTTTTTAGTCATATATATCTATACACTACTCAATATCATTTTTTTAATTTGTATTAGAGATATATATATATATATATTTATATTACACATTCATATAAGATAATTCATCCCATGTGTATTAATACATCATGGGGATACTAATATTTTCATGTCCTATTATAAAAATACTAATGATGTAGCACTTAGCTTACAAACATGTAACATCCTAACCTGGAAACAACTAAAATGGTGCTCCCATCTGGTTTTACACAAGGCCTCAAGCACACCCCCCCATACACCAGAGGCTACTGACTAGAAGAGAGGGCCTAGGTTGTGATAGTGGGGAGACTATTACCTGATACAAGAGTAAGAAACTACCAGAAATAACTTTGTATCATACACATCGAAAAGTAAATAGAGTGTGGAAGCAATAAAAAACTAAAATTGAACAAGATTTAACAGTAAAATGCTGTAAAATCCTGAATAGCTATGAAATACAAAACAACACCAGTAACCCACTAGGCTGACCATACAACTAAAATACAAAAGAATCTAGAAGTAAAATTATAGGGCTCAACTACTAACACCGAGCCAACCCACGTACCTGATCTCCAGACATTGCCGAATTGCACTAGCCTGATCAGTAAAACTACTCGAGCAGCTCCACTCGATCATACAACTCTGCACCTCATCCCTATCCACTATAAAACATGTGCTCAACCTTAAAATTAGACATAAGTTCTACATGTACATAGAGGAGCATGTACAGAGGGGTGAAATAATCTTTGTAGGGTACCCAAACAAGAAACTTGTAACTGTGATGCTAAATATGAATACAACAGCAACATGATCAACCTAGCTGGAACACAAAAAAAGGAAGAAAACCAAATGTGCAACCACTGTCAAACTAAGGGTCTGAAATCCCTATAAACTGGGTAAGTGCCACCCTGGATGTCCATATATATATACAAGTATACAGGAATAGTCCTATACCTATACACATATACACAAATATGAATATTAATGAGTATGTGAAACAAATAACAAGAAACCACATTAGCTGTCAATCCATGGATCTATAAGCCTGATATCCAAGAAATCCTATGCAAGGGCATTGAGATGGGTGTTGTGCAACTCAAGCCATGTATCATTAAGTCGTTCTCTGGGTCAATAATCCCATTGAAATGTACCTACATCGTCCAATTCCAGAATGATATTTCTAAGAAAGATACGTCACCACAAGGGGATACTCGTCATATACCTCGGTTCACCCATACTCACCTCTAATCGCAAACTAGGATACCATATATCAACGGTCAATCCTATAAATAAGGATAACGTATACCGATAGTCAATCCTATAAAGGGTCAATGGTCAATAAAAACGGAGCATAATCCCATGAATCCAAGAGAGACTCAGAAAAATATGCCCGTAGGCAGAGCAATTCCACACCCTCAGGTATATCAGAACCCGCCCACAGGAATAGTATAACCTGCCCACATGTATATTAGAACCCACCCATAGGCATATCAGAACCACACTCGTAGGAATATCAAAACCTCTCCAGTAAGCATATCAAAACCTCGGCCACTTTCAAATCATAACCTCGCCCGCAGGCATAACACATCCTCACCCTCAGGCATATCATTTATCCCATGAGTCCATCCAAGGAATTCCAACTATTTGAATCCAAGTATCACTCAAGGCGTAAAAGTAAACACGTAAGGATCAATGACCATATTCCAGGAAGCACCTATAGATATCCCAACATTATATATATCTCAATATATATATATATACACATTCAGGCTCAAGTGAGAAAACCCAAGTAATACATCTAGGTACTAGAAATAAAAATCAGAAATAACGTGGCTCAGAAGCCGGATCCCAAGAGAGCTCATCTAGGAATCCCAACAAACAAGATAGAAGGCTCATGTCAGGATCAATAGCCACTAACTAGGAAGCACCTCAGGTAACCACTGCTACATCAGAGAAACAAATTTGGATATAAACAAATGAGGGAGGGTGGACCGAATGCCCAACCAAACACTACATCCCATCCCCAGGGGATTACATGTTTGTTACGGGTTCTAGGTGACACCCAAACACCGTCTCTCCCCAAACCAATGAAGAAAATTATGGCTGGTCAAAAAATAGGCACCTGCTGGGTCCCTCAAGTAAAACACTGAGGAGGCATCCTACTCAGGATCCTCCAGGTGAACACGAGTAATGGAATCCTACACGGGATCTATAACGAAGAGTAATGGGGGAATCTTACATAAGATCCTAAAATGAATAAAAACAGAGGCATCCTACAACATGGATCCTCTCAAAGGAAAATAAAAGAGATATCCTACAAGGCACTCCCTAGGTTAGGGTATAAGCAAAGGCATCCCTCATGGGATCCTTGGAAATATCTGGTCTAATGACCTCATTGCCCAAAAAGGCAAAACTCACAAGGGGAAAATCATCAAAACCTTATTTTATAGAATATATCTCATTGATCATCTCAAATTAAAGGACTCAACTAGGTTGGTTCGAACACCCAACCTATCATCAAAGCCAAGTCTCACTCTCAGGTGACAACTGAACTTGATAACTTGAGGAAGATCCAATAAATATAGATATAAACCCCAAAAACAAAATTTATATAAACTCTAAATGTCAAAAAAAATCCACCATTGCGATATAAATAGAAAAACACTCAGAATGGACTACTCACATTCCCAATTCTGATATTCAAGGCACAATATACCCCAAAACTACTATGCTGGAGTAGTACATGGCCAGAACACATGGCCAGAACACATGGGGTGTGCCTGTGTAGTACTACACAACATATAATTTACTATACTTGGAGTATACTATTCAAAAAACATCACCCCGTGTGAATTTTCACATGAAAGCATGCCCATGTGCCACTACACGCTGTGTACACACAGTACACATCGTGTACTCCTTAAAACCAACTATTCTGTGTCTTATTTCACAGAGCTAGTCTCACAGACATACACTACATGATGTGTACTCAAATTACACAGTGCGTACTTAATAATAATTCATCTTCCTATAATGGAATGAACGCATATAATGTTCCCATGGAACACACGCCATGTAATATGGTTTTCCCAACGGGAAACCCCTCAAAACACCTGAAGCACTCATTTTCACCCAAAAAAATAGATCTAGACTTAATAGGCCTCAAGAAAGATTAAACCTGCATTAAAATAATAAATCAAAATTATTAAAGAGGATATATTTGGAAAACATAAACATCCCTACCTTCGGCCAGAAACTGTCGATGCTTCGGTTGATTTTACGGTCCACAGATGTTGCACACTGACTCAACATTTCGAGAGCTTCAAATCGGTAACCCTTTTTCCACCCAACTCCCTCTATTTCATAATATTCAATTTCTCCCATGGGACACATCCAAGGATGATCCACACAAGGATCATGTTCAAGAAGTTGGAGGAAGGAAGCAAAAATAAGTAAAAGAAAAGAATAGGAAAAAAAGAAAAAGGAGTCTAGGTTGGCCCCAACGCCTGACTTAAGTTTATACCTTGCATAGGCTAAACTACCCATTCTGGACTCAATGACGCAGATAGAATCTCAATCTGACACTCTATTTAAATTTAATATCCATGCCAACCTTCATTAATAAATTACAATCTAATTTGATAATTATAAATATTAAATATTTTGCTAAAATTCGAACAACTCAAATTTCCACCAAACTCCAATCCCAGGGTAAACAGTCTATCCCAGGACCAACAGAGTGGTCCATAAAAAAATCTAAGATCAGCTGGTAGGGTAAAAAGGCCATTTTTACCCTTTACAAGTATCCTACAGTAGAAATTCCAATTTCTGGTCCAAACAACAGTACAAAAAAAAAGTTATTACAAACTCCCCACCATAAACATTCTCATCTCGGAGAAGTCCAGTGAAAGGACTAGTAGCCATGCTCCCAAACAATATTCTATGCAACCAAGGTATCTGGATTGTCCAACAACAAATTATATAGAGTTAAAAACCACCTTCTTCATTGAAGATATTCAACTATGACCAAACTGCTACACCCCATAATAGGAATCCCCTTATCGTCATCTTAAAAACATCTTTGAGCTCAACGGTTCCTAGAAACATCGAAGATTAACTGAAAATGAGGAAAAAACAACCCTCAAAAATCCAATGGTGCACTACCCACCATATGGATTTCCATACACCACTCCTAGAGCGCAACCACAATAGGTTCCCTCCTTAATAGAAAAGATCATTAAGAAATGAAAACGAACATGGTGTAGGGAAGAACCTCTCTCAGCATCATCAAGATGAATCAAGATAGCACATGATCTTGTCTAATAGGATTAAAACGAGATTCTATAAAAAGGCACGTCCATATCCCTCCAATCCATGCTCACCATCCTATTTAAACATGGCCCGAACTCATCCATAGGTCAACCGTCTCATAGTACCCAGTTTGTTCCACAATGGCACCTCTACCATAGAGGGACATGTAAGCACCACTTATGGGTTCCAAACCCACAACATGTACTAAAATATATATCCTTGCCTTGTACATGGCCACTCGCCGATTTAGATTCAAAAGATACCATGTGATACCAGCATGTATCCTAAACACCTGATACACGCACACAATGTCGTTCCAATCACGAGGGTCTACCCATGTTCTGAATACATTAGCAGTAGTGAAAACACTGGTCAACCAATCCTACCACTGGAACAGTCCTCCCCATCTCAGTCAGTTTCTAAAATAAAGCACACGAGGAGCCTCAGTCAAAAAAAAGAGGGTAAGATCACAATGACCAAAGAGGGTCAAAATTGAAACACAACCTACAAGGGCCTTGATCCCCTATGATCATTCCCAGAAGGAACTGCTCATTAGAGGTCACAACTGAAACAAAAGAGACAAGATGAACTAACACTCATTGGGTATCTATATATGGAAATACCCCAAGGAAGTCAAGTTCACAAGAAAAGCCTTGGTATCTATCAGCATCATACTCATTGATCCTTGTAGATAACCACATACCTGAGAAACAACACCCAATAAGGGGTTAACGTTTAAGGCATCACATGCCATATTGACTTACTAGGGTCACTTCACCACCATTGCAAGAAAACTGAGTCATCAGCCTCAAAAACAAACACCTCAATGTAGATCCACATAACCTGCCTTCAGAGTAAAAGGTATGTGTAAGAATACCAAAAGGTATGATACATTAGTAAAAACACACACTAGAAGGCCTATATGTTGTGAATCATTTATTCATAGTATGATGCATTAGACGCCTCTTTCCTTTTCCAGCCAAGAGTCAAAATCGATCTCTAGCCTCTTAAGAATGGACAAGAGATAGAGATACATAGTAAATAAAAACACCCACACAACATGTGTGCCACTCTAGGAGAAAATCACCTACAACTGTAACATCGAAAAATCAGAACAACAATCCCAAAAATGTAAACAATGACTTCTTAATGGAACAAAGGTTCTCGACTCACCAGCTCGATATCCATAACAGGTTCCAACACATTCCTAATAAACATGTGCACCATATCCCAAAGTGTAAAGACCAGTAAATAAAACTCCACTACTACCACTTTTTAACACCCCAACCTGAAAGCCACTAAATCGGTGCTCTGAGCCAGTTCTCCCCAAGGCCTCAAGCACGCCTCCCCATACACCAAAGGATTATGACTAGTTGTGTGGACCAATGATGTGATAGTAGGGGAGACTATGCCCTAATACTAGACTAAGAAAAAAAAGAAATAACTAAGTATCATACATAGAAAAAAGAAAAAATAGTGAAAAATCAATAAAAACCTAAAAGAGAAAAAGTTGTAACATTAAAATGCTATAAAATCCCGAAAAACTATGCAATAAGAAACAACACTATTCACACACTGGGATGACCATACAGATACAAGTACAAAATAAACTGAAAGTAAAATTATAGGGCTCAACTACTGCCTCCGAGCCAACACATGTACCTAATCTCCAGACACTGTTGAACTGCACTTTCTTGATCAGTAGAACCGTTCGAGCAACCCCTCTCGATCATGCAACCTTGGGCCTCAACCCTATCCACCAATCAACTCATGCCCAACTTGAGATGCATACATAAGGTCAAAAAGTACACCAAGGTTCATGTGAAGGGGTGAGAAATAATCTCATTAGTGCACCCCAATAAGAAACCTATAACTGTGCTGCTAAAAGTTTATGCAACAACAAAGTGCTCAGACTAGGTGGAACACAACAAATGTAATCAAACCAAACATGCAACCATAGTCAAACTCAGGGTCTAGAATCCATCTCAATGGGGAAAGTGACACCATGGATGTCCATATCTATATATGTATACATGTATAGTACCATACCTATACACATATACATAAATATGATTATTCATGAGTACGTGAAACAAATAACAAGAAACCACATAGATAGTCGATCCTTGTGTCCATATGCCCGATAACCTAGATATCATGTTCAATGGAATTGAGTTGGATGCCATGCCACTCAAGTGATGTATTAGTAAGTCGGTATCTGGGTCCATAATCCCATCATCCTTTACCTACTTTAGTCAATTCTGAAAATTTATCTCTCAGCAAGCTAGTCACCAAAGGAGGATACTCATCCAATAACTAGGATCACTTGTACTCACCTCTAATCACAAACGATGATACCATATATCGACGATCAATCCTATAAATAAGGTCATTGTATATTAACAATCAATCATGTAAAGGGTCACTAGTTGTAAAACACGAAAGCATAAACCCATGATTCCAATCGGGACTCAGAAACCCTTTCCCAGAAGAAAAGAAAACCATGCCCTCAGGTAGATCAAAACATGCCTGCAGTCATAGTAGAACCTGCCCACAAGCATATCAGAACCCACCCGCAGGCATATCATAGCCTTGCCAGTAGGCATATCAGATCCTCTTATATCGGCATATCAGAACCTCACCCATAGGCTTAACAAATCCTCACCCGCCAGCATATCATTCATCCCATGAGTCCATCCATGTAATTCCTACTACGAGAATCCAAGTATCAGTCAAGACATAAAAGTAAACATGTACATCGCAACAGCCGGATAACAGAAAACACCTATGGACATCCCAAAAATATATATATCACAATATATATATATATATATATATTCAGGTGAATAAACAAAAACCCATGTAATATGTCTAGGAAGTAGTAATGAAATCAGAAATAACATGGTTCAGAAGCTGGATCCCATGAGGGAACATCTAGGTATCCCTAAAAACAAGAAACCTGCCTCGCGTTAGGATGAATAGGCACCCAACAAGAAGAACCTCTAGTAACCACTACTGCATCAACAAAACCATGTCAGATATAAACAAACGAGTGAGGGTGGCCTGAATTCCCAACCCAACACTACATCTACAGCCCCATGGGATTAAATGTTTGGCACAGGTTATAGGTGACACCCAAACACCATCTCTACCCTAACCCAACATAATAACTTAGGTTCGGTAAAACAATAGTAACCCATTGGGTCATTCAAGGAGAACACTGAGGAGGCATTCTACTCAGGGTCCTCCAGGTAAACATGAGGAAATGGATCGTACACAGGATCCTTAGTGAAGAGTAAGGGAGGAATCCTACATAGTATCCATGAAGTAATAATAACATAGGCAACCTAAAACATGGATCCTCCTGAAGGAAAACATGAAATAGATCATACAAGGTACTCCCTAGGTCCACACATAAGCAAAGGTATCCCTCAAGGGATCCTTGGAAACATCCAGTATCACGATTTCATAAGCCAT
The DNA here is from genome assembly GCA_963277665.1 of Viscum album. Classification (NCBI taxonomy): domain Eukaryota; kingdom Viridiplantae; phylum Streptophyta; class Magnoliopsida; order Santalales; family Viscaceae; genus Viscum; species Viscum album. The sequence goes on along the minus strand of OY728150.1, from coordinate 814,162,575 downwards.
AATGGAACAACTCACAAGGGTAACATCATCCAAATCATAGGTCCTAGGAGATAGATCATAGCACATCTCATATTAAATGTCTTAACTAGGTTTGTCTAAACACCCAACCTATCATCCATGCCAATTATCACTCTCAGGTGGCAACTGAACTCGATAACCTAAGGAAGAACCTATCTATTTAGATATGAACACAAATAAACATTTAGATAATTTATTAATGAAAAAAGTATTCTACCATGGAGATCTACATGAAATAATGCTCAGAATGGATTACTCACACGCCCAATTCTGACTTCTAGGGCACAAGAGACCCCAAATCTACTATGATGGAGTAGTATATGGCCAAAACACATAGAGTCTTCCTGTGTAGTAGTACACGATGTGTAAAATTTTTTACATGGCTTAAAATGTTTACAAAACATCACCTCATGTTCGTTTTCACTCAAACACAAGCCCATGTATCACTACATGGCGTGCACTCCTAGTGAATGGCGTGTACTCCTTAAAACAACTATTTCGTGTCTTATTTCACGCGACTGGTCACACAGCCATCCAATACATGGTGTGTAATAAATGTACACAACACGTTCTTAAGAAAACTTCTTCTTTCCTGAACAAGAATAGCACACAGTGTGTTTCCCTAGAACACACACTGTGTAATCTGGGTTTTCCAACAAGAAATCCCTCAAAACACCTGAAACGCCCGTTTTCATCCCTAAAACAACGGATTCGACCTTAATAAGCCACAAGAAAGAATAAAATGGTTTTAAAAACATAAAAAACATGTTTATAGGGTATATATTGAAAAAACATAAATTTACCTACCTTCGAGTGGAAACTACCGAAGCACTGGTTGATTTTTCCATCCATTTATGCCACAAGCCGACTTGGTGTGTTGAGAGCTTCAAATATTTTCCAATTTTTCGTCCCAAATATCTCACTTTCTAAATATAAAATTTCTCCTTGGGTTCACATCCATGGAGGATACACACAAGGTTCATGTGCATGAAGGAGGTGGAAGGAAGAGAGAAGAAGGAAAATAAACGAAAAGGAAAAGAAGAAAAAGGGAAATAGGTCGGCCCCAACACCTAACTCGAGTTTATACCTCACTAGGCTAAACATCCCATTCTAAAATCAATGGAACAGAAATAATGTCAATCAAACAATCCATTTAAATGTTATTTCTATAAGATCTAACATGAATAAATTAATATTTAATTTAATACTTTAAAATATTAAATATTTTGCTAAAATTCGAATAGCTCATATTTCCACTAAAATCCTATACTAGGTTAAACACCCAATTCTAAGACCAACAGAGTGGTACTGAAAAATTATCTGAGATAAGATGGTAGTGTAAAAAGACTATTTTACCCCTTACTAGTACCCAACAACAAAAATTCAATTTTCCACTCAAAACAATAGTATGAAAAAACACGGGTTCTTAAGAAACAGTCAAGGTGGGGCCCTAGTTGTAACACCCTGTTATTATATAATATATTTCTCTTTATATATATTTCATTTTTGTGATATCTTTTGTTTTATGAAATATCATTTTTATACAAACCTCACCATACTCTTAAATTATTATTATTTAAGTTTGATTGTTATGACCTATTCATTAGATTTAAAAGTATAAATATTATTAAAAAATTTATGAAATATATATAAGGGTTAAAATAAAAACAAATGTAATTATAAATTATTATTAAATTATCAGACAATTTTTAGTAATGACATTTAATACTTCAAAAAATGTTTTATTCAAAAAATATTTTTTTGTGTGCATAATATAATTAATTTCTATAAATTTTAGTGGTGGTATTTTGGAAAAAAAAATTTTATTTTGAAAATCATCATATAATATTATCATAGGGTAAATATTAGGATATCTCTGAAATGACTGTTTTTTCAATGAAAAGTGAAAATGTAGATTTTTTGTAAAAGTGTAATTTCATTTCATTTTAATAATGTTATTTAAATTTAGATTATATTTTGGTATTTTTTAAAATTTAAATCTGATCTATTTTATTTATAAATATAAAATTTTTTTAATTATAATTTTTCATGATTTTGGTTTAAATATATTTTCATTCATAAAAATCATTTTTTACGATAAATAATTTCATGTCCATAAAATTTTTCTATGTTAACTAATTAAAATATCCCACAATGAGGAATTATATAAAATAATTTATAGTTTATATTTTTGTCTATATTATTCTAAATTCAGATTATAAATATTATTAGTCATAAATTTAATGTAAAATCATATTTTCCTTGAAAAATGCATTTTCATGGATTTTTTTTGCATCATGATATGTAAGAATATTATAAAATGTATTTATGAAATTATAGATATTCAAACTGGTATAATATAATTCATAATTTTAATCATAAAAATTAATATTATTTAATATGTTGAACTTCATTTTTTGGCACAATGAATAGTAAAAAAGCATAACAATTCATCACCACGATAAAAAATTAACTTTTGATAACATAGTTTTAAAAATGTGAAAAGTAAACCATTTTTCACAATCAATATTATTTGATGATTTAATGTTTACGCTTTTCAACTTTGGATCTATATTTTTTTTATCAGGCACATGTTTATATAAGTGACCTATCTAAAATTGGATATAAGGAAAAAAACATAATTTTAATATATCACATTTAAATATCTATTATGTGTTCATATAGGTATAAAAGAAAGATGTGAATGAATGTTAATTGTTATTTGGGAATAATGAAATTAAGATTATTATAGTATTTTTTATATTTTTTTTGTAATTATACATTTACCCTAAATGATTTTACATTGATGATGTCATATTTTATTGACTAATAGAAAAATAAAATAAACAATATTAAAAAAAAGTAATATAATTTGATTGATTTTTTATCTTCTAAATTTTTTAGATATATATAAAATGATAGGGTTTTTATAAAATAATATATTTTAATTCCATATTTTTCTTTGTGTTTTTAATGTCAAATTAAATGAATATTTCTAAAATTTATGTTACAAATATTTTATAATAAATAATATTTTAATAAATGATTTAAAATTTAGAAAATTATAATATTTTTAAATTTAAATGTAATATTGTTTCTATTAAACAAAATGGTCCATTAATGGGCCATTTTTCAATTTAGGATAACATTCACAACCAATTGAGATTGAAATAGTAGTAACTGTTATTAAGGTTATACTTTGTGAACGAAGGGGTTAAACCTAAAGATATGGTTTAAAACCCAATTAAAACTATAAAAAAAATTATTTTATGGTGTTATTTCAACCAAATAAAACCTTATATTTTAATATATATCTATTTGGATGCATTTTGATAGGGAATGACCTTTTTATATCATCATCCTTGAAGAAATCCCAAAAGCGACCCTCCCCCCACCATCGCTCACAGATAGTTTTAATGAAGGCTTTAATATATTAAAAGGTCATTATATAATAATAAAATAATACTAATTTTCCATCTATCATGATAATAGAAAAATAGAGATGCTAATCAAGTCTATATATGGCATACCATCTATATGATTGTAGTAATGTTCATTTTACATAACCATATTTTAAGGAGAATTTAAAAATTAAAATTTATTTATAAAAACGAAAATTATTTTCTTTTAATTATTCTATATATGATTAGGTAATGACAACATTAACAATAGTTATCCTAGAATATTCATTTTTGACTCACGAGGCCAATATCATAACAAATTCTGATGTGAACTAAAATGATTAAGAAATTAATAAGAACATGATATTTTACAAAAAATAATAGTGAACATGAAAAATGTTCTTATAAAAATAAATAATTAACATAAGTATATTTTTCTATAGTTAAGAATCATATATGACCATTCATACTCAATTTAATGTTTTTCTTGTCTAACTTTTGTTTCAATGAGACATATTCCAAAATCACTACTTGTTTCCTTTTTGTTGAATATATACTTCAAATAGATTTATTTTATAAATTTTAATCAAAATTATTGTAATTTTTTATTGAAAATATAGAAATATATTTTATTAGGTTATTATTATAAGATTACTTATTCATTAAGGGTTTATTATCACAAATTGTCATCTTTGGTAAATGTGTTACGTTATCCACCTATATTAATTTACAAGTTTTTAACATATCCCACTTTGACATGTTATATCATTTATATCCTTATTCTTATAATATTTAAATGTAAATTTTATTTTTTCATTGATATTTCCTATTAATAAAGATATTTCCACTGATAAGGGATTTATTTTATATGCTCATTGCTTATCATAATTTTATTTCATTACGATTATGATGGTGAAATTTATTGATCTACCTCTCAAAAATATCATTAATTTTTTCAACCTCTATTATTTATAAATATTAATCATTTTCCTATAATTTTACATGCATTATTAAATGAATTCAATTAAATAATATTTTTAAGGAAACCGAACATTATTTAGCTCTTTGATCAAAAAATTTTAATCTTCTTGTAAATGTTTTCTAAAAATGTTCTATATTTTTATAATACTCTACAATGAATTTTTGATTTTATTTTTAGGTATGTTTAAATTTTTATGGATTTTTTAAGAAGGATTCTTTTTTTGTATTCCAAATGTATACTTTTGTCATTTTTTATAATTTTATGAAATGAATTTTTTCTTTTAACTTATACGACATGAACTGAATTTACAAACTCAAGACCGCTAAATAATTTGTTGATTAAAATAAATTTATTCTAGGTTATTGTTAAATAAAAATTTTTATATAATATTTCAAGTATATTTTTATATTTTATAATGTTAATCTTAATGATGAAGGTGAATTTTCCTCAAGAAATATTTCAGTGATATTTTAAAGGTATTTTAATCTAATATAACATACTCTGATGTTAATTATCCCTTTCAAGAGATATGACCCTATAATAACATCTTTATTCTTTTTGTGGGCAGTCTTGTAATGTACCAAATTTATGACAAATAGATATTATACATTTTAAGATAAATATTCCTTAAATTACAGACACACATGCATGAGGATCATAAAGTAATAATGCCTTTGGAAAATTGGAACATAATATTCTTATTTGAAGAAATATCTTCAACATCACCCATAATGATATACTCACATATTACTATTCTTAGAAACACCTTTATTAAAACCTTTCTTCATAATCTGGGGAAAGGAAACATAATTAAGGGTGAGATTATGTGCTCAGTAAGGTTAAATAAGGTAAATGTCAATGTATTATGTATATAAGGTATGAGAACCTAAAAATAACATTTTAAAACCATACTCTACATATAATATACCCTAAAACGAGTCAGGGAATAAATCTTGGAAATTAATAATACAAGTGGAAACAAATAACATGATCCATGAGAACATAACATCATTACATGACATTGATATGTGATAAAAAAAATATATTATCATTTCCTTAGAATATGAGGATTATTTCCAAAACAAGAATAGTATAATGGGTTCAATCCCCCAAACAATCAACGTTGTCAAGGTTCACTCCCAAGACCATCAAACTAGAAAAAATAACTCATTGAACTGGGTTAACTCCCCATTCCAGTATTATAAATCTCATGAGATATCAATCCTCACCTAATGAATTGGTGGGAGATATAGGTCCTACCTATCCAAAAATAATAGTCAATCATATGTGTTCCAAAAGATCATAAATCATTTTTCATATTAGAACCCATGACATGAAATGGGTTTAATAAAAATTTATTCATAAATGAACATGTGAAAAAATAGGTTTCATAATAATTTTATCATTTTATGAAATTATAAGAAGTGGAAAAATAATCCGATTTTATAGGCACTTTATCATGGTTTGTCTCAGGAAGGAGAAACATGTTTTATAAAAATATTAGCATCATAAAAATAAACCATTCGGTGAAATAATAATGATGGTATCCTTGTATCATTTACTTATTAAATCATACATAACATTAATGGATGTCATATAATATGAAAAATGATTTTGAGATAAAAATTACTTTGAATATTTCTTGATGAAAATATACCTTCTTAAAAATATCCATTTTTAAAATTAAGTATTCATAAAATATTATATAAATTATTTTCATTGAAAATATCCTCGAATTGTTTTAAAGGATTCTTCAAAATAAATAATGGTCATGATTTTAGGAAATTTTTATTCATGCAAAACACATTAAGTCAAATATTCCTTTCACGTTTTTAGTAATAAGAAAATAGGCCTTATTTAGAAGAAGATAATAAAATTAATTTATTTTTTATGAAAAACATAATAACTTTTAAAATGTATTTAATAAATTATTTTTATAATTTAAAGAACATTCTTCTAATGTATTTTTAGAAAACAAGGTTTCATAGAAAAATGGTTTTTGACCGAAGGGAAGCCGATATAAATTATCATAAAAATATTATTTTGAACTCCCGGGTAAATAAACAGAGGAAAATGAACGGAAAACATGTATTCTCAAGAAATAAATATATAATAATAAAATAAATTCTTTTTCTAATATAAAGATAAAACAATTTCAACATTTTAATCATAAGAAATCATGATAAATGATAAGATGGTAACATAAAACCCTTACTACTTTGGTATGAATGAATCGTAAGAAGTATGAATCAATAATATTAAATAAAAGATATAAAAAATGGACAATAAAAAATTAATGATATTAAATGTAAAATGGATGTATATTCACATTATAAATAATCATTTGTTCATAACACATCATTTGTCTCAATGAATGAAAATTGAGATAATAACATATACCACTTGAGTATCTTTTGGACTATAAACCATATAAAAGATTTATATTGAAATTAATATTTAAATGATAACAATTTTAACGATTATAATTATAAAATATTTTTGAGTTTTTTATATACACCACATATAATAAATTGGCGGTGAATTTTTCATGTGTCACAAAAAAGTAAAAAATGAGACTGAAACCCATTAATATAAGTCTTGAATTCCTTAATAAAAGTGAAAACTACTTTATAATAAATATAAGTTTATTATAAATATATTTATTAACCATAAATATATATATATTTCCATATATTATTTTATTATGAAATTTTATTCCCTATTTTTTAACAATTTTCTGTCAATATTTTCTTGTAATAACTACTATGTTTTTGTGCAAATTTTGATTTTGTGTTATTGGTCCTCTTACTTTGATGAGGATTAATAAAATAGAAAATTTTAAAAATGATATAATTGTCTTAAAAATTTATTATATATATAAATATATTTATTATAATCAATAAAAGATAGATATTGAAAATGAAATAAACTATTCATGGTGAATGTGGGACGTACGTATGAGTGAACTATGTGTCCATTTTCTCGAGGGATGAAATGAGAGAAAGTAAAATAATAAATTAACATTAAAGAATTATTTTTCGACATATATATCACATATATTCATTAAATTTACCATTATTTCCTTACATTCAAATGATTAGTAAAAAACGAATCACATTATTTTATGAGGTGGTAGTCCACCGTACACACAAATGAAGTTACGGTATCCCCTATGGATTAAAAAGTAAGAACTTATGTGTGATATATTTATTCAATAGGAATAATATAATCATAAATATAATATATAAATATTATATCCCTCATTTTATCTACCCCTGAGAGGTGGTGATGGGAAATTTATAACATCGGTTGACAATGCAATAGTCCATCATACACAAAAATGATGATTTAAAATCCCATTTGATGGAAGTGGAGATGGTTTCAGGTCATGAAATTTTGATAATAAAATCTCATTATATTCAATATATTGTTTTTATTATACAATATTGTTTTAAAAAAATTTTAAAAATGATAAAGAAGAAATAAAAAACGATTATTGAATAATGTTACCTCTTTTTCAGGCATCCTCATTTAGTTTCAACCAAAAGGCATACTTGGTTGGATTTTTGAAAAAATTAAGGAATATATGATAACATGAGGGAATTAAAGAATATATATTTATAGTTACATGTTTAACCAAATTTTTTGGTATGTGTTATGAGGAGAGGATAATGGGTGTCCTTTTAAAAGCGAGGTGAGTGGCAGACTAGTAATTTCTGGATAGAAAACATTTTACCAACATTTTTCACATGAACCAAGGATCCAAAATTGACCATTATAAGTTATTAAAAACAATTTTATAAATATGGATTTAAAATGTATAGTGTACATGTTTTTGGTAATTTTATGCCTTACCATTAGTGTTTCACCCTATTATATTCTCAATTTTACTTTAACCTATGTATATAATATTAACTATTTTTGATATTAGTGTTAGTAAAAGAAAAAGTTCAATATATTATATAATATTAATTATTTTTATTAAAACCATGTAATATATTTTTCGAAATTCAAATAACATAATTGGAAAATTTAAATTTAAAATTAATCATGAAGAGGTGATAAAAAAGTGGTTCTCCAAAGAGAAAATCCTCAAAAAAATTAAATTTTTTTATCATAATTCAATATGAAATTGATTACAATAAAATAAATTGGATTAATAGATATATTTTCTAACTAATATTACTTTTAAAAATATCTTAATATTATTTTTCATTTTTATGATCTTTAAAATAAATGCAAGTCGTAATAAAAACCATTATATGTAACTTTTTATTTCAAAATATTTTTTTTCCTAAAATTATAAAAAATTCAATCCAAGATAATTTTAATGTTTAGATTAAAAAATGATGATTAATTTTTCAATTAAATTTTCTAAAAGTGGAAGAAAGTAAATTTTAAAATAACTTTATAGAAAGGTATTTTTTTTAAACTGCAATATTTAAGCATAAAATCGGATTTATTCTTATATATTATTTTGAAATCACAGAAGATAAATGATAAAAATTTTATGGAGTGTAAAATTTATAATTTTTATTAAAATCATTCAAAAAAGTAATTTGTTTTATTTATTGAGGTAATACACGTTTTTTCACATAAATATAGTTTTCAAAGAAGAATTCCAATATTTTTAAATGGATTTTATTTTCATTAATAATTAATTTGTCGACAAATAATTAATTATATATACATGTGCATACCAAAAACTTCTATAATTAAGTTAAATTTATTTATAATCACCAATCCAACAATGAGGTAATAAATATCATATTAAATAATAACAGTTTATTTGGATGTTGTATTTTGTCAAAACACTGTGTTTCATGTAATAGAAGATAAACATGATGTTTCATGTGACACACTCTATCAAACAAATTAGATTTTTTAAATAATTCATAAATTAATAGGGTGATACATTCTTCCCCCATTAAATAAACATTATCCTCACAATTCAAACTTCTTCTCAGAAATCAAGGGTTTAATATTTGAAAATTTCTATATTAGAATCCCACATCATAATAATAGATAATAAAAATTATGATTGAAAAGAGAGAAATGGACTTCAGAATGTCATCTGGAATAACACATACTTGGTTTACTAATAGTATAACATTGGTCGGAAGTGAGAGCATGGAAATATAATAGAACAAGAACACCTAAATACTGATGGAATGTTATAGAGAAAACTGTCAAGATAAATTTAACGACCATATAAACATAAATTTTTTATATGTAAAAAGACTATCCAGTCATCAAAAAATCACGGTAAATGTATAATTTTTTAGATCCTTTTATTAAAGTTGAAAAATTCTTATGAAATTTAATACTTTTGTGATTTCACTTCATTTCATAAAACCCAATATCAACATTTTGTTGTGTTTGATCAATTTTTACTTCATTTTTTTGTTATTTGATCATTTTCTACTTCATCTCTTACATTATAAAGTAAAGAGGATATTATTTTATTCCTAAATCACCAATGGATCAAAATATTCATAAAATAATCATAATTCATTCCTTCTTTTCTTATATATTATCAATAATATAATTATTAGAATATGTCTAATAACATACAGAGATCAACATAACCCATTCCATGAGTAGTCATCCTTAGGGATCCTCCAAGTCTGACCCAAAATGAAAACCCAAAATTTAGAAATAAGACCACTAAATTTATGAGATCAATTTATAATCAATCCACCAAACAACATGATGTATGTATAAATGTTACATACCAATGATTGGAATACATTGATATCATTTTATCTTGAAACATTGTAATATCTTGAGTTACTATAAAATAATAATTAAAAATAAACACATAATAATTCTTTGAATAAAACCACAAATTATTTAATATATTCTATAAATAAAATAATACATTAAACTAGATAAATGATAATATAATCCACTTCGAATAAAAATTATTAATCAGTTACATGGTCATTAATACAATCCAATTTACATTATTTATATATATAATCTCGTTATCCCAACAAAATAATCTCATCATCTGGAATATATGAAGGGTTATCTTACCTTAAGAATGTTTCTTCTGAAAAATATCACAATTACATTAAAAAAATATCTAGCTCATCTATACGATTCAACATATTCTTGCAAATACATATTGAAAAACACACACAAAACAATCCTTAAATATTTCATTATCCATATAACATAAATATTTAATTCCCATACACATAAAAATTCAATCATTCTACGTAATTATTAATCCATTAACTAGGATTCATCATCTTATTATTAATACCTATTTTATTTCATATGTTTTTCATGGTATCTTCATCATCCACAATATAACCAATATACATACCACCTTGTTAGTACTCATCAGAATCATTCCACCTAGGATATATATTTTCAAAATTTTCACACATTCTACATTTAAAACATTCAACTGTTGATTATACCTTAGGGATATCATTATTATCATCCATTACATTACCTAATATTTTTCATTTCCCCATTGAAATTTATATCCTTAGGACCTTATTTACTACAATCTAAACCTCTTCATGTTCCTCTAATATATTCAATTTGGTGATTTGTTCTATCAAATGTTAGTATTTTTATAGAATCTAGGTTAGGGACTAAGAGAATAAAGAGTCTATGTGGCCAGAAATAGTAAATACCCAGAGTATATTCCTTAACAAAAATACAAAACGTGTGTGGGAGATTCCCCAAACTCAAAAATAATATGCACTTCTTGTCATTGGTATCCTAATATGTAGGGAAATATGATATCCTATTCCTCTCACTCAATGTATGAGTAAGTGATTCCCATGAAACTAGAAGAATTCTTCACTTCCAAATGAGTTAGGTGATTGAAAAAGAAATTTGAATATTCTATTGTAGTAATCCATTGATAACAGTCGAGTCTCTTTCCACCAAATATAGATTAATGTTTAAAAAATTGAAAATTTGAATACCTTTCAATATTGCTCTAGCCTCCTCCACAAGAGAGTCCCCTTTCCCATATCCCTCACTAAAAGAAAAACCACAAATATTGTTGGTCATAGATGACACCACCCCTTGCCTAAAATTGAAAAATACAAGATCCATCCACATTATGTTTATATATAATGTTCTAGTGCACCAATCTCACTCAACTTCCCTACATGATAATATATTGGGAAGGAGAGTTTTTTTTAACCAACAATGAGCCTTATCAAATAGGTATACCACTCTCACAGCTTTATAAGTGGAACCAGATCAATCACCAGACTTCTATTTTTGATCGTCATTCCATGTCATTACATAGGAGTTCCCCCATGAAATCTTTGGTTCCTCACACTATAGATGATACAAAAGCCCTATCCATGAGAGGATCCCATACCTTTCATGCCAACATATTGATATCATTCCCCAAAAATATTGTCTGGTAAAAAATTATAGTGATTAATGGTTTGTTCCCCATGACTAATGAAATCACCTAGACCATGCTATACAACATTTTCCCATTCACTCTTGAATAACAGTTAATTGGTATTTTCATCTAAGGAGGCCCTGTAACATGATCATCTAAAATAAAGAATTATCACTTTTCATATCACTTGCACATCTATAGGAATGGATATATTTCAGTGGATCCAAATTAGAATGTCAAATATTGTGTGTATAGTATTGCTCTAGGTGGTTTAACCTCACTCATCTTTCTAGCCTTGTGTTATGTTCATGGTATGTTATCCATTAACCGATAATTCACCTGATGATGTTCCCTTGAAGAATATTTTATCTAGATTATAATTCATTTTAATATTGTTAAAGGAATTGATTTTATGTTTATAAAGAATTTCATGAATGAATGTATTTAACCTAATTTCCTCGGACAATGAGATGTCTAGGGTAGGGAATATCAGAAAACTAGAAACCGCACTTGTAAAATTATCATTCCAAAAAATTGGTCTATCATCGACCAATTATACATTTCATATGCCTACAGAGAATAGAATAATTGTAGGATATAATGAACAATTACTGGGAAATTCCACCTTTTATTTTCCATAGGATTTCCATATATGTTCATGATGAATTTATACCATAGGAATATACTCTCTGGGTAATCCCATGCTAGTTCCTATTGAGTTCTCTCCATGGCCTCCATATCACTCATATGATTGATCCCACCATCTCCCACCCCAATACACATTTTCTCCTTAATATAAAATATGACATCCTTCAGAATGGGTATCCCAGATGAAGACTTCCATTAAATTTTCAAGGTTTCCCAACACAGCCTTTGGAATGTTGAACATAAACATCACATGCATTGGAATGGAATATATATTTTAATGGAAAAATGTAATACATCATGTGAAACATAGAAACTCGTTTTTCCTATTTTTAATGTAAGCAATGATTTTTTCAACCATCCCATCAAAATAATCCTAAAAAAACAATGACTAAACAAGGTCATTCAAATTTTCAATTAATTTAAATCATTTATGGTGTTTCAAAATGTGTTTGTAACTTCTTAAGAATATTCCACAATATTTTCAAATAATATGTAAAAAAGGATAAATTTCATGCACCAGGTGACCATAGATTTCATCTCAATGTCCCATTTTTGGAGCAATTACCCCTATTTACCTGTCTTCTAGAGCAACATCTAATTGTAGTACTTAGATCAGGATTCAATTTGTTGGAAACCACATTCTCTAATATTTAACCAAATTTTAGGGCCATTTCATTTACTTGGATCATCTTTATACTTATCCTTAGACGTATCCCTAGAAATAACATTGGAAACATCCTTACAGTTCTCATAGATGTTTCAATATCGTATTTTGCAAAGGATAACAAAAAATGTTCTTTTATACCATATGTAAGGACCCAAACATCGTATATATAGATGATAAATATTTTTAGATGAATATTAATTATGTTACACAAAAACACTCCTAAGTATCATAAAATTATTTTTCATTTGGAAACATGGAATACAATATTCATATGAATGATATCCAAAATCACCCATAAAGATCATCCCGTAAAGTACTCTTCTTAAGAAAACCCTATATAAAATAATACTTCATATCCTAGGGAAAGGAAACAAAAGAATGGGTGATCTCAGATGACTAGTAATGGTAAAAAAGTGTGATATCCACACATCACTAGAATAAGGGTATGAAAACCTGATATTAACATTAAAAAACCATACTATGTATATAATATATCATAAAATTGAGTCATGTAATAAATCATGGAATTTAGTTAAACATAAATAATAATGGAATCAAAGAACATGAGTCATGATAACATACAATTTTCATAAGGAATATATTTTTCATATACTCATTAATAAATAATATCATTTGATTGGTAGTATATTCTCATCTCCAAAGCTATCAGAGTGTAATGGGTCCACTCCCCTAAATAATGTAGTAGTCACAATTCATTACCAAAACTATCATAGTGTATGATATCCTTTACTAAACTAGTTTCAATACCCTTTATAAACCTACTCATCTCATGACATATAAATCATTTACTAATGCATCAGATACATTTATATGACCCACCAGTCACATATTTAAAATCAAATATATATGTGTGTGTGTGTCAAGGATTCAAGGTTATAAAACATTGATCATATCAAAGATCATGATCTGAAAAGGGATTAATAAGAATTTTATCCTAACATAACCTATGTGAAGTAAATATGTTTCATAATAATTTCATCATTTCATAAAAGCATAACCTATAGGAAGAGAAACATGTTTCATAAGATTTTTTTCTTTATATGACCTATTGAAGAGAAATTGGTTTCATAAACATCTTATCATCAAAAAAATAAATATTTTAGAGAAATAATAATAATTTTATCTTTGTATTATATCCATAGTAAATAAAAATGAATTTAAAAGGTATTCAATGTAAATAAAAATGATTTTGAAAGAATAATCACTCAGAATGTTTCTTGAGAAAATATCCTTTCATTAAAAAACCTTTTTTAAAATAAGAAACTCGTAATATATTGTGGAAATTAATTTATCTTGAATTAAATAGGAAAAATTAAAAATTAATCTTCAAAAAAATTAATGGTCATGATGTTGGGAAATTTTCATACATTTTTTTCTTGTCAAAATAATGATTCCTTTCACATTTTCTATAGAAACCACTTGTGCCTTGTTTTTCGAAAATGACTAAAATATTACATTCACAACATGTTGTAAAATATAAATAATTGGTAAAAATAAAATTTAAAAATCATTTTAAAATATTTTGAATCATTTTTTGAATTTGTTTTTATAAAATGCATTTTTTGAATTAAAATGTCTTTCGACCGAAGAGATGAATAAAGATAATTTTTTATAAAAATATCTTTTTGAATTCCTGAGAACACAAAGATTGGAAAATGAATGGAAAAATGAATTCTATATAAGTAACCATTGGAGAATAATCTTCATATTTTTTAGTTAGTTAGATCATAATATTTTTTCATTATAATCATAATCAAGAGCCATCCTGATAAATGATGTGATTTTTACATAAAATCATTACCACTTTGGTACCATTAAATTGTATTACCCATGAATTAATAACATTAAATTCATCATTAAATATAATTAGACTAAATAGATTCATGATATTAAATTTAAAAGTTTCTATATATACATATCAGAAAAGAATATAGGTGCATAACATTACATATGTCTCAAAGATAGAAAATTGAGACAAACATATCTTACAAATTTAGTGAATTTTAAATAGTAAACCTTATGACAGAGAGATCCTAAAATAGATATTCGAATCACTATAATTTTATGAACAATATGTAAAGGCCTAATTGTTTTTCCTTCTAATACTTTAATATATATATATATATATATATATATTTGAAGAGCTTGGCACAGAGAAAGTGTGCCCTTTAGAGGCCCGGTGTTCCCGAAATTAATGTTATAAAAAAATTAAATATATTTTATATTTTATATGTGAACATTCTTAATGAAAACAAGATATGTCATAATAGTAATATCAGATCAGAAAAATGAGACCACTATTTAGTCTGAAACACAGTTTTCACTCTCTGAGGGACATAAACTGGGTCAGTATGGGCTGTTCACACTTCTACTTCATTGGTGATATGTTGTGAAAAATAAATGAATATTTATTTATTTATATTCATAATTTCAATTCAGTGAAATGATTAATAATTTCACATCCTATTTTAATTCTCTAGAGCTAAATATATAAAACCTAGGATAATCTCATAGCTCTCCCTCCCACTAGCATTGGTGAATCTCCTCATATGATGAAGAAACATGAGATCAAATCTAATCTAGATGCAATGAATGAAACAATTTATCTTGATCAATGTAGGACGAATTATTCATCAATTAATGATCCATAATTGATATAAGAAACTTAATTAGTGACTTACAGACTTTTATTAAATTGTTTTGGAAGATCCATCCTTATTCATGGATAAACGCTAATTTTGGCATATGCATGCATCTACACACATGATTTAAATTGATTTATTCAATGTTTTCTAAACCTGTATAATTATTCATTAAATTTATCAAAGAAATATTGGTAAAAAATGATTAAAACCTTTTTTCCCTTTTAACCACGTTTCTTTGTGTTCATCACCGATTTGAACATGTTGTCCTAGTTCGACTTTGTCGGGCGGTATTGATCCCGACTACTCCCCTCGGAACCACGATAAAATTGGGTCTGAGGCACATATCGATGATTTTTTTAATAATATGGGATGGTTCCAAGGAATGGTTGTTTGGTTTTATGATTTAAGGTTAAAGAATGAATGGTGGATAGTGTAGAGGCATAATGTTTAGGCGATGAACCCCCGTGGAAGAATAGAGGATAAATCCCAACAAAAGATGGATAGAAATAAACATTTTAGGCTACATATAATTTTTTCAGCTAGAGATAGCACCAAATATGAAGTAGTTTTGCCAAATATAAATCCCTATATGGAAATATAATGATCTTACATTTCTGGTGAAAAATTGACTGAAATCCACATACATAAATGAAAACACAGTGTGTAACCCCTCAGTGGTAGTGGGTAGGGTTTTGTAAAACCATTGGATGACATGGAATGTAGCCTACCAACATGTCATATAACCCTTACATAGTTGGGAAACCCATGAGGAGGATCACATAGGTGGGAACCAAAGTGTAAGTATATGGCCAGGTACACGATCAAGTACCTGAGTATATAGACATATCCAGGTCACTTGGGTGGCACCCCATGTGATGAGACACGCCATGTATAGAGTAAATAGACACAAAGTTAGTACACAAACATGAGTCCAGATACACGTACATGACAACCAGGACATGACCCAGTCCTCGTTAGCCTAGCCACGCCATGTAGTCTACCTACATGGAATGTACTACAATATGGGATGGGGGGTACATGTCCCGGCTAGGTACATGACCTGGAGGAGGAAGAAAACCACACACTATGTGGGTCCCCTCACACTCTTTATACCCCTAGACCACTTTTCTAGAAACATCATAGTTTCATATAAACTAAATTTGAACATATATTTTGGCCCATGAGTATCCAATCCTAAGTTTGTTCCATGTATAATGTGATGGTTTCCTTAGTTGGAGAGTTAGAAATATGATGTTAATGTTTTTGCAATGAAACTTATTTAGGTGATTCTCAATGATGAAAGTGATAAGGATGAATCCCCAAAGTGTACTGAGTTGTACCCTCTAGTATATTTGGTAAGTGCAGTCATCTAACATTATTATGGAAGCCCCATTAGTATGAGCACAAGTCCACTATAACTACCTTCTGAGTGGAACCCCCTACCAAGTAGATAATGAGTCCTCGATGACCAACATGGACCCTCTGTTCTTTCAGGGCATGAGTCCCTAAATTCGGAGAAAACCCCTTTTTAGTTATAGAACATGTCCTTGATGATAATTGTGAAACCCCCAATCACACCCGGGAATTGGTCCTTGACCATTAATGTGAACCCCCATTGGCATGGGTGCGAGTCCTATACCTTACTGAGTGGAACCAATTATTATCCTATATAAATGGTTCTTGTGACACTAGAGTAGAACCCCACATTGGCATGGGTCATTTTAGATGCTATTAGAGTGGAACCCCCATCAACATGGTAACTGGTCCTCTATGGTTACTATTATAGTGGAACCCACTGACAAAGTAGGATGCATGTCCTCTACTTCAAGATTGTACCCCCTGACTCTATGACACAATGATGAGGTGTAGCTTGACTTGTATGGTATCTTCTAGGTGGACGCGTGAGATGCTGTGAATCATTGATGGTATTTTGGAACTGTTGCAAACTATATTTTTTGGGACATGTTGTGATATGGAGATCACCTTAATCACTCATTTCTTCATATTTTGACTATATATATATATATAATTTCTTCTATTATGAATACTTCTATTTTTAGTCTCCTTCTAGGAGAGGTGAAGACATGTGGGGCATGCCATGTTCTTTCACTGTTTAGCTTCTCATGGTTGGATGAGTCTACTATCCTTCAATAGGTACAGATTACTCTATATTGATTTCATGTACTCACAGTGTCAAGACCCTTGTTTTGACGAGGTTACATTCACTCTTTGTTTGGGTTGAGGTATTCTCTTTAACTGTATCTTGCATCTTCTCTCTTCCCTTTCCTATTTTATTTCATACTACCCCCATCAAATTTCACGGTGTCTTAGAGGGTCTTTATATACTCATACCTATATAGGGTTTTCCTTCTTGTGTTGTTTGTTGTGCAGACAATGAACTGTTCAACGGTGATTTCATGATAACTTAGCGATGCCATGTACATTTCATCACATATGGTGGTAATATCTTCGGATTCATAATATAGGATCTCTCAATAGTTTTTTTCTAGTTTTTTCAGTTTGGGACATATTTTATATTGGGTTGGTTTTTTCCCCTTTACTATTCATTTTACGCTATAATAATTTTTTACAGTCTATAGGTTCATACAATTTTGGTTTAATTTATAGATGAGTGTCATCTTTTACTCTTTAGTTATACACTTTCTCATTGATGTGGTCATGTGTGCGTGCATATAGGTACCTAGCAATCAGACTCCCCATGATCTTTATTCCATTGTCGTGAGTCTCCAATCCTGGACATATAGAGGCGGGCTTTAGTTAGTTGTGAATTGAGAAATTTCTTGGATCATTTCATTATATATTGATATCAATACAAGTTTTAACATTGGTATGTTGTTTGGATTGGTCCACTTAAGAGGATCATGTTGGGTTTAGGGAAACACATTAAACTTTTCTTGAGTGAGGATATTAGGCCAATGATTCATGTGATGGTGTGGGTTGCCGACATATCCATTCACCAGGACCCTGGCTACCTTCTTGTCGACTCATCCTGATGAGAAATTTGTCAAAAGGATTAATCATACATGTATCATATAGGATTGAGTATTTAATTATTTTTCATTATCTATTTACACTATTTTTTTCTATATATATATTATCATTTGACTATGGTATGTCTTAATATATATCAGGACACCTCTATGATGAAAGCTATCCAGAATAATAGATGTTGAGGATGAAGATGATCTAATGAGTGATGAGGCCTCATTTTATGGTCCATCCTCTAATCCCATTTCTCTAGGTGGGTCAGTAGTAGAACCTCCACCCATTGAGGAACAGATCATTCTAACTGAGTAGGAAATGGATAGACACAATCCTATATCCCCCCACGAGATCCGATGCCCGGGGCCGATGAGGTTTCATTGTGAGGTAGATCCTTAGGAAGAAGAGGATTAGTTAGAGTCAGTTGTGCGCACCTCCTGGACATTTCAGAACCCAATAGAACAAGTAGCATTATTATAATCTATCATTTTTCATGTACTATCTCGGCACTGGTGGATCCTTGTATCATAAAATCATGATGAGTCGACACTCTCGTGGATCGACATCCAACATCCATTCTATAAAGATTACTACAATCATGTTTGTGTTATGTTTGGATCTAGAAGAATATGTAGATTCATTAGAGATGGATGATGGAAGAGGAGTAAAAAATGAGGTTCCAAGACCTTTGTGGTACACTCTTGACATGACGTAGGATGGATACTTCCAATAATATTAGTTTGAGAAGGGACTCCATAGAGATATCTGAACCAGCGTCATTCCCTTGTGCATCCCCACCAATGCCAGAATATTGGGGTGGGGACTATTCATATAGATATTTAAATTAGATGGATTCCAAATAGCTGGATCTGGAAGTGGGTCATATAAGGTTGAGAAGTCTTCTATAGGTAGCATATACTAGGTTCTAGGATCTGGATTTAGGAAACCATCCCTTGATCAAACTCATGCACGTGGTCATAGGTATCACAAAAAACCAGAGAACCCCAAAGAGGGGATGTACTCTACTTGTGATGGGTGAGGTAAAAAAGAGGGACACTGTCCTACCCAACATGTCAATAATCCTAGGAAGATAACTAATGGACTTCTGTAGTACAAGTAACATTTTTATCAGGGATCTTGTAGGTGGGAGAGGGTGGTCCCCATGGAGGTAGAGCTACTAGTGGATATGGAGAAGCTATGGATGATTGGTGATGCTATGAGACCCTTCCTCCGCCACAACAAGGCGGCCCGGGTTAGGCTGTGAGAGATAATAGTTACAGTCACATAAATCATTAGACTTTGTATGTATATGATCCCACAACACACAAGAAGAGAAGATCAATAATAAATACATTTTATACTCTTGATTATGTATTATTAGAAAAAGGTTTCTGTCATTCCCTAATCTATATAATCCTGGTGTGAGAGTGGGAGTTTCTCTTTGAGGCCCTAACCTAGTATCTGTATCCTCAGGTTCCCAGAAATATACATTTTTATATCATTTACTTATTGGAAATGCGAGATATTGCTCGGTGTTAAGAGGATCATGTGGGGAATTTTGGTTAACATGATGGAACACTATGATGTCATATTGAGAATGAAATGGTTTTCCATGGTTTAAGATCATATTCACAATCACCATAGATTTGTAAGATGTATATTCACTGATGGGATGATATTATCCTGTTATGGTAAGGGATATCTCCAGGTGAGACTAGTGGGGTTCTGTGAGCAGGTGGCCAAAACCCATCACCAATTAGTTAGAGAGTATATATTGTGGTCAATCAGACTCTTCAAACATTTTTATTCAATAAATTATGAAGAATTATATAAATTTTATCCATTAGGACGTTTCATGACTACCTCTGAGGTGGGAGATTATGTTTTTCATTAACTTGCATCCTGAAACCACTCTAATATCCTCTATAACATATCAGATAACCCCTAACATTTTTTGAGATCTGCAGTTGTAGTTGGACGACCTTTGAGAGAGTGGTTTCACCCAACCCAATGTGTCCACTAAGGAAGCTCCAGTGTTGTTCATGAAAACATAAGTTTGGAGCTTCTATGTTTATGATCACGTAGTCGAGGGCATCAAAATAGATGTTTATTTTTAACTAGAATTTCTATAGTATAGCAGAAACCTTAGGTCATATCATGGGGATTGATTTTTAGTGTAAAAATGTGTGGTGATATTAGTGACACATTTTTTTCAAAAACTACTCAAAAAAGGGGTATCAATCATCTCAAAGGAGTCATAGAGATACAATCATTTATATAAATTAGGCAGAACCAATTTACTAAAAATCAATCCCTGATGTTAAATTAATACAGGTATTCATTCCATCACAGAGACATGTATTCATAAAATGTTAAAAAAACATGGTATCAATAATTTCTACATAAATTTTCAGTATGTTCCATGATTTGGTGACCCCAAGAAGTGGTGGGGGCGGGGAGTAAAAATACCATAAATAATGTGAAAATATAAGAAAAAAGAAAGATGATGAAAACCTAATGCACTCAGATAGATAGGTTAGAATGATAATATTATAAAGAACAAGTAGAAGATAAGAAGGAATAAAGATGGTAAAAATTATAATGAACACTAGTATGTTTCTTCTAGAAGGTGGATTTACTCAACCGAATTATTTGGAAAATTCCTATAAAGGTGTTTAAGTATATTCCCATTGAAGGTAATACTTTATCATCTTTACTCATTGAAAACCAATATTACACCAAATTGGAAAACATTAGTAATAGTATAAGGACTGAGTTTATGGGAAAGAAGCATATATAGGTAGAGATTTAGCCTGGAATTTTGCATGAGGACCTTCTCACCAATATAAAACATTCACTAATGAATCTTACTATCATGTATATCATTTTTCTTCACTTTATAGATCCAGGAGTTCACATATGCATAACATCAAATTTATTCCAACTCTTAAATCTAAAACATCCTTACTCACCTACATCTTAAAGTTTCATATTACATTTTATAACATCCAAATATGAACTATGTTCTACCTCCATAAGGAGGTGACAAGCCTTTTTCAAACCCAATCTTGTACTGTGAAATTTTGATTGGGGTTTTAAAATCTGTATGGTACATCAAAAGTGCATCGTCCAAGTGCAAAATCTAATCTTTCTTGTTGGGTTGTACTAATTTTTAGGGTCATATTAACTTCTAGATTTGATATTTATTCTTGTCCATTAGTTTTGGGGAGATATGTATTGGAGACTTTTTGAAAAAGCCCATAATTACAAAGAAATTTTTTCATGTTGTGATTGAAAAAAATGTGAACCCATATTACTAAAGATTAATCTTAGGAAACCAAACCTACTGAAAATATGGATCTACAAAAAATCAAAAACAACTCTTAACTCATAGGTTATAGTAGACTCTACTTACACCCATTTAGAGACATAGTCAATATCAAACATGATGTACATTAAGCCAAATGAATTTCGAAAACGACCCATGAAGTCAATGCCCCATGCATTTATGATCTCACAATATAACACGGGATGTTGGTGCATTTCATTCCCCTTGGAGATATTCCTTATTGATAGACATTGAGTACATGGATTTTTAAATAAATGGGAATACATATATAATGTTTTCCAATAAATACCTGATTCATAAACTTTTCAATCTGTAATTTGATACCAAAATGTGTCCCATAAGCCAATGTATGGTGGAATCTTAAAATCGAGGTGAACTCATGGCTAGTGACACACCTACAAACCACTTAGTCACTAAAAATTCTCAAAAAATATGGTTCATCCCAATTATACCACAAATAATAATGCTTAACTATCTAGGATTTTGAAGTTATGAAATCAGTGGGGACCATAGATGTTGATATAAAATTCACAATGTCTGAATACAAGGGGAAGGGCCCACAAAATCACAATGTTTCTCATGAGGGAATAATTCCTCAATGGGGAGGGATGAGTCAACATGGTCGTCTAGTAGAAGATAAATCCAACTAATGAGGTCCTCTACATCATTCTCCACAACCCTATTATGTCTAATCTCAAGGTCAAACTCATATAGGAGGAACATCCACCATATGACTTCAGGCTTAGGTTCAGGTTTCTTTAAGAGAAAATTAATAAAATCATGGTCTGAAAACACAATCACTTTTGACCCAAGAAGATATGAACAAGAAAACACATCATAAAATTGATATTTTTCAGGGGTTATTAGTTTACTTGGGAACAGTTAAGGGCATGTGAGTCATAAACATTGACATGAAGAGACCTCTCAACCCTTTTTGATAAATCATCCCCAACTACAAAGTTAGATTAATCACACATAACATTGAAGGTGAGATAGCACCTTTATGGTTGGATGATCAGAGGTTATATGAGACCCCTTTTAGTGAATTGACAGAATCCTCACAATTTTAATAAAAAGAAAATTCATAATCCTTTAGAAATAATTGATACAATGAAATTGCGATCTTATGAAGGTCATTAATAAATCCAGTGTAAAAACTAACATAAACAAAGATATATTGCACCTCATAAACACATTTTAGATATGGATGTGTGGAAATGAATTAACATTTTGATTTGTCCACTTGAATTCACACATTTGAAATAATATTTCCCATAAATAGATTCCACTCAACTATTACATGCCATTTCTCATAATTTAATATGAGATATTTTTCAATGCAATTGAGGAGGATAGAACCTAGGTGTTCCAAATTTTCATAAAAAGAAGATCTATATACATTAAAATCACCTATAAATACTTTCACACAATTCTCAAGGTACTAAAAGAAGAATCAGTATACATTGCTGAAATGTTATAAGGGAATTACATAGGCCAAAAGGAATCCTTTTATATGAAAATGTGCATAAAATATAGATAAATGTTGGGTTTTCTTGATTTAAGAGGCTATATAGATTTTTAAATAACCCAAATATCTATAAATGAAACAATAATGGGACATAACTACCAATCATTCCAACATTTGGTCAATGAAATCAAGAGGAAAGTGGTCCTTCTGCGTGGCTTGGTTCAGTCTACGGTAGTAAATACAAACTCACCAATTGTTTTGCACACATGTTGGAACCAATAAATTTCATTCATTTGAGCATCTATTATTCCAATTTTTAAGCACAATTTTTATTGGTGAAACACATTTTCTATTAGATATAAGATAAATGAACCCAATAGGAAGTAATTTATTGTCTTCTAATTTTACAAATTCATGGAGTGTGGGATTCAATCGGCATTGATATTGTCTTACAAGATTAGCCTCATCATACAATGGTATATAATGTATACCAACAGATGGTATAATTCTGAGAATATCATCCAATGTCTATCTTATCACCTTTTTTATATTCTCTCAAACGTACGAGAATTTTTTTCCTATAGTAAAAGGAGGTTATTGGAAATAATGATAGCCAATTAGTCAATATCCTCAAGATATGGATATTTTAAATTCTAAGGGAGTGGTTTTAATTCCAACATCTGTGGGTTTTTTATTGAATGAGGGGATTTGTGGGGAGTGAGGACCACAAAACTATCTATCTTTTCATGTTTATTCTATAGGTATAGGAAATATAATGAAATGAGATTTTTAGAATCATCAATGGTCATGGGTACCTCATAATTAACACACTCGTCAATTAATGAACAAAATTTACAATTTTCAGAACCCACACAATACTTAAAACACAAATCAAAATTCCTATCATCAATGGGTAAGGAAGAGGAAAATGAATAATTGAACAAGTTTAGGGGATAAATTTGTGTGTGTGTGTTGTTATATATTACTTCCATTGGATAGACAATAATAGTGGAGTGCTCTTAAATGAAGGGTTTCATTACATCAATGATGTTAAATCCTACCATTTCTCCACTGAAATCCATAAAAATAGTACCATTTTAAACATTTATTATCATCTTTCTTGTTTTAAGGAATGACTTCATAAGTATGAGATGATAATTTCCTTGGGTTTAGATATATCCAATCTCAGTAATTTAAAAATTGGTAAGGAATATGAGATTCTTCACTCTTAGAAGGACACCCTCAATTACACTTATTAGTTTGGTAGTGATCTGGTACGAAATTTTCATGAAAATGCTTTTCGTTTAAATCTCTCCAGCCTACAGAGATGTATACACATAGTGAGGCATTACAGTAATGGAAGAATATAAATCTAACATAGTGTCTAAAAATTATGTATCCCCTCTAATAAAATTTATCATGAAAGTGATAGAATCATTGATTTTGTTTGGCACATATTGTTGAATCAGGGGAGTGAAATTTCTTCCTAGGTTTAGTCTCTCATTCCACTTCAACCTTCATCTATGTGTGCAATGTTATTTATGAAATTTGGAATATCAAGGGATTTTTTCAATTTAATCAACAAAAGGAAAATTAAATTGAATACTTTTAAATGTATCCTTTATTTGTTTATCAATAACATTTCCCAAAATATTCATAGATTTGGAGAGTCCTCGAGGGAAAAGGAAGAGTACTAGAATGTTCATTTGAATCATTAATGAGAATTTTATTATAATTTTGGTTCTGTTTATCTTCATTGGAAAAATTTATGGGTGGAGAAAGAGTGTTTTCAAGAGGTGGAAATGACAATTAGGTAGAATCATTGGATTAAAAACATTATTACCACTAAGAAGTGTGATTAAACAAACATTACCTTTGTCATTTGGATTGGTAATAGGTTGGGAAGGTGATTTTACCGAATCTTGCATCTTTCTCTCACCAATGGTGTTTTTAAATTCTCCCACTTGAGTTTGTAGGTCTTGAATATACAATTGTGTGGTCAGTTCGAACTGAGGGTTCTAGGATTCCATTTTCTTCACCATATACCTATGTCTTGGTACATATTTAGGAGTTAGAGAAGGAATATGACTATTTCGAGAAGGTAATAGATAAGAAGGTTGTACACCTTGGCCTTTTGGATTCCAATTATTCATGGGGAGCTTGATTTTTTTCCATGTCGATACTGTGGTTGTGGTTTCCACCAGGGGATTGGATTTGTACTGAATGATTCTTTCTTGAATGGATGTTCTTGTTAGAATGGAATCTCTTGGAACACTGTCACACAAGAATGAGGTGAAACATAATGTTCTGGGAACTAGTTAGAAAATCAGTATTTTCACAACAAATTTCACAATGTAATAGAACTGTAGAAAATTGTATGTTATCATATGTTGTAGATTATTTAAATAGAGGGGTACACATCTCATAATATTTATAATCTATATCTTTTTTCTAGGGATGAATGAATTACCTCATGAACTCATTGGGTTGGTGAAATAGCTCATGTACATTTTTTTTGGAATTTTGAACCATGTAGGTTATTAAGTCACAAGAGAAAGAATTATTTTTATCATCTAGGGCACCACCAACTGCAACATCAATCATTCCATGAACCATGGTGATAATTCCATCATAGATGTATTGGATAAATAGTTTCTAAGTATTCTGGTGGTGGGGGTTTCTTGTGAAAGTTATTTGGAATCTCCCTATGTATTCATGAAGGGTTTGTCCTTGTGATTACCTAACTCCAAAGATTTCATTCAGAATTTATTTTTTTCAAGAGGAATGGAATAAGTTCTTGAGAATGAGTATTTTCAGGTCATTCTAGTCCCAAATTTTGGTTGGAAGATTATATAGCTAGCCATTTCCTTCACATTAAATGGATAAAGGGAAGTCCATAAAGTTAATTAGGTCCTTAGACACATTTTGGGAATTGTTGGTGGAGCACATTGTATGAAACACATTGATATTTTTGTGAAGGTTTTTACCAAGATGACCATGGAATTTGGGAAAGAGGTGGATGTTGTGTAATCTCACCTCAATGTTGGATTATTACTTATGATATTGTATATATAGAGGTTGAAACTCCATTTCTAGTGTTGTTAGTTCTTTTAATGATCAGTTATTTGCAGCCATGATTTCTTGGGATTGATATGGACAAATTTTTTATTGGTTTGGGTGAAATTGAGGTTTAATAATGGTTTCTATATTTTACTTTATTGTCCAACATTGAATGACCTAATTTTTGAGTGAATAATATTTTCATTTTAAAGGTTTATTTTAAAAATAGTTTTTCTTATCATGATATGGAAATCCAAATAAATTGTGAAATTTGTTTGCTTCATATTTTTTTCTTTTTATTAAATAAAAATATTTAAAAATGATTAATTTATAAAATAAAATATAATGACATATTTTAGAATTAGAGAAATGGGAGAAAAAGAGGGAGGTATGGATGGAGGTATGGAAAGAACACACCAAATGAAAAAAAATAAAACCCAAAAAAAATAATAAAATTCGAACAGGGATATTTAAATGAGTAAAATAAAATAAAATAAAAGGGAAGAAGAGAAAACTGATCTTGGATCCCTGGAAACAATTCCAAAAAAGGATTGCATTATCAATCGTGTCAAAGGAGATTCTTAAATGTAACTAAAATGTATATATTATAACAGAAACCTTTAGTCATCTCTTGGCAGAGCCGTATATCATAAAATTGAAAATAGGTTATGAATATGAAAATAATTGGGGAATTGGAATATATAAAACAAGGGGTTTTTTATTCTGAAAATGAAATTTAAACTATATTACTAAGTGAGAGAAACATTATATACAAAGAGTGATCAACTTGGGTAAGTGTCCCAGGATGCTTAATCAATCATCACTATTTATGGAATGGGAAGGATCATTGATTAATCGATTTTATAAACACCGAAAATAGTGTGGAATGAGAGTCAGTACTAGGATAGAACCTAGTATTTGATCAACCAATGATATTGATTATCAAAGACTGCTCCAAATCAATACTATTGAATCAATGAAAGAAATAGAACTGAATCAGGGAATCACATCAACATCATGATGAATTGATTATCTTCGTATCAATGTTAATATTTAAACTAGGAAAAAACATTTATATTCATGGGTTATAGACTCTATAGTTTTTTAACTTATGTGATCTATACGCATACTCTAGAAAGGGATCGAGTGATAAAAGAGAAGGCCGCATTAAAATCATCACATGATCTAGGTATGCTTGAAAGAATGAGGATTCTTGTTCCATGATTTTTTATTAGTTCATATGAGAAACAATATTGGAAGGTATAAATATAGGAAAATAGAAAAAAAACCCCGTAAATTCAATTACCTTACAATGATTATAATCCCGATGATTTGCATTACAATAAAAGACACCCCCACCCCCAAATTGATAACTAAAAGGCCTAGAAGAACATGAATGAGGAGGGAACTACAACAAGTGAATAGAGATTCTATGTTTTAATCACCCTTAAAAAATGTCATGATTCCTGAGAGAATGATGATTATGGGTGATTTTAAGGAAAAATACATCACAGTTGCAAAGGATTGATGACCATTTTGTCCAATTTCAAGGTTCAAGACGGTAAACAAATAAATATCGTTGGTCAGAATATATCTTTCTGAGGGTTTAGAAGGATGATATTCTAAATTTGGTGTTCATATGTGTTCATGGATAGTATTAGTTCATTTTGATGCCCTTGGGAGTGAATAATTCCCTAACCATGTTTGTGGATTTGATGAACCCGATCTTATATCTGTACGTGGACCAGTTCTCCATTGTCTACCTTGACGACATACTCTTCTACACTAAATCGGAGTAGGTTCATTCAGAGAACATGATAATGGTCCTAAATTTACTTTGAGGGCATCAGTGATATGTGAAACACTCGAAGTGCTAAATCTAGATTCATGGGGTTCACTTTCTGGGAATTGTCATTTTTGAACATGGCCTAGCTAGGGACCATGAAAATAATGAAGTAATTAATTATTGGGATCCACCAAAGAGTTTTTCATAGGTGAATTAATTTCTTATCCAGGAGGGGTAATGAAATAGGGTATTGTAGGAGTTCTCTATAATCAAATCCACTTTGACCACCTTGATATGGAAGGGGTAGATGATTACATGGTGTGAATAGTCGTACATGGCCTTTGAGTCATTGAGAATGAAGTTGATGAGTTCTACATTGTTGAGAATACTAGAGGAAGGTGTTGAGTTTCTAGTGTATTATTGTAACACCCCAAGCTTCTACGGTACGTTTCCCTTCGAATAATGCGATAGCGTGTGTTGTACGCAACCTCGAGTTCTAACACACACCACAACTAATTAAACTAGCCGTTGTAAATAGTGATACCTACTTTTTGAAATCATATATATTTTATATTTCAAAATGGACTTCATTTTTGGATTCGGAATATCGAAATTATCCTAGGGTGAAATTTTGGTACTTTTCGGATAACTTTTATATTTTGATGAATAGTAAAAATTACTAAATTTTAATTAAAAACAACTTTTTTTAATCAAAATAAGTAATAGTGATAAATTATGAATTTGAGTGGTTTTAAAGTATATTTAGAATATATTTTTACCATTTAATATAATGTTGGTCATTGGACATAATTTTACAATTAAACCGAACATAAACAAGTGTCAATCTTTTGATAGTTATTATCTCTTAAAAACACGCTTTTTGTTTTAACAGCGGGAATTAATTTTAAATTAATTTCTGCCACTTCTGTGTTTTGAATTTAGGAAAATGGATTCCATATTTGGAATCAGGATGTCCAAATTATGTAAATAGGTAACTTTTATTTTTAGACATTTTGAATAATTACTGCGGTAAATATTTTATTTACCATGGTTAAGGGTAAATCCGGTAAATAAGGGTTAAACAAATAATATTATAATAATACAAAATTACCCTAAAACGTGTCCTAACCTTATTGGTGTATACATACCCGACCATGGGCATCCTTGGGTCAATTTGGGGACCCCTTGGAGCCACTTGTAAGTGATAATGACACATTATATTAATAAAGTTAAAATAAAAATAAAAATGGCATAAGATTACATCTTTTAGAAGAACAATTTGTACATAGGGTTATACATGTTGGATTTTCGATTATAAATATTCATTAAAAAGATAAAAAGATTTCCTACATAATGATATTTTATTTATAATTTTTAGACATTAAATAAGTTATTTTATTTATGACACAATGATGATGCAGTAATTACTATAATAGTGAAAAATTAAAATAATTGATATTATAAATACCCAAATAAATATAATATGAAACTTTTAATGAATTAAACTAATTTTCTAGGCTAATATGATATATTAGGATTGATTTAATGGACTTTGTTCGAAGTAATCAATCTGTTATGAGTTTCACAAAAATCAACTATTGAATAGTGTCAAAATTGACATAAAAGAGTTCTTAAAACAAATATTATATTATTAATTGATATTAAATTCCTAAAAATCTAAGGTTCGGCCAAGAGACTTATATTATGATAGGATAATCATTAATGGACCACTTGGGGGTCTCTTGGATGTATATAGTAAGTTTATTAACCATAATATATAAAAATACAAAGAGACATTGTAAAAGTGAAACTAATTAACTTAGAGTTAATACTTAAAGATAAGGTTAATATAAGTACCCAAACCTGTCTAAATTCTATTGGATGAGTTGTTTTCGACCTATCCCCACCTCATCCTTTGAATAGTCAACTTTGGAGCCTTTAGAAACCGAATAGGAATTTATTATAAATTAATATTTCTAGCTTTTCCAAAGGTGCCCCTAACCCCTCTTATAAAAGGGCACTCCTCCTTCTCATTTCTTCACACCTTCAAAGCCTTTTGGATCGGCCAAACTCTGCCCAAATAATCTCCCAACATCCCTCACTACAACCTAGAGGCCTTAGTTTGATCAGAAAGCCAACCTAAGGAGCCCTTTTGATCAAATCAAAAGGAAGAACCCGAAGAAGAGGTAATGATTTCACCACCCTTTTCTAAGTTCATTTCTTCTTCCACTTCTTCTTCCTTTGTTCTTACCATTCTAAAATAATAACTCCAGTATCTCACATATACTGTGATGTTATTATAAGTATGGTACAACCATATTCAGTATTCTATCCACCCTTTGAATAACATGTCACCATACGTGCGTACTTACGGCTTACCGTCTCCACGTCGTGGTGTAATTGTTATTCAATATAATATTATTTGGATGGGTATAATAATGATGTGTAACTCATGTAAATAATAAATATAACATGTTAATGATTCTGTATATATTATATACCATTCATTTATATATTATTTTAATATCAAAAGAATGATATTGTCGCTCGTGCGTACGTACGGACTACCGTCTCCACGAACGCGATGAGATTCATTCTCCATCGTATCCATTCAAGTATAATTATCATTTTATAATTTAAAAATGATGTTTAAGGACTTGATATCATTCTGGATATGAATAAGATACAACAAACATGACTTATGTAACAAAACATATAAAAGAAAATGAGTAAGTTAACACCCGAAACGATGATAATTCTAAGATATTATTAATAAATCAATGTTAAAAGATCATATATGATATCATATTAATATATATGATTCTTGTATAATTTAATAACAATTATTTCACCATTATACAGGAGGTTAACCTACCCCAACCAAGGAAAAGTACAAGGTAAGGGTTATTTCACAATCTCTTCATTATCCGAGGTTGTATATACGTAATAATCTACTGGGATCTCTTTATCATCCACATCCATGTTTTCTTAAAAATGTATTTCAAAACATTTTTACTATTTACAAGAATATGGGTTAAAGTCATTTATACCCTTGTTTGACTTTTTATAAGAGGTTTATAAAGGAATCTTTCCGTCGTTTTTAAAACAATGTCCTTTTTAACCTTTTCGACAGAATTCAGGTAAGAATGTTTTTTTTAACTTATACGACGGGTGCGGTTATTTTCCGCCGTTATAAAATCGTCGAAGCTTTCCATAAAAGATTATAAGAATATTTTCAAAGAAAATGTTTTATTTTATATGGATCTTAAATGATTTCAAAATAAAAGGAGATACTTCTTTAAAAAGAATTTTGATTTCATCTATGTCAACATCCTTTGATGGATTTTAAGATTATTTGAAGTTGATTTATTATGATACAAAACTTATATATTGTATTGAAGGTTTTGTGATATGTTTGACTGTGGATGTGCTATTTTTATACCATTCATAGTTTATGGTGAAATTATTGACATTTCGTATGCTAGTTTTAATACGAATGTTTATGTTATGTTTAAACCTTTTCATATGGGAATGCATTGGACTTAATAAGTGACGGGTGGAGCCCGCTATAGCTCCTCGATGCATCGGTAGGTCTCATGAGACAAACTAGTGTCTTGGAACAAGGCCTTGACAAAATCTTATTTGTAGTCTTGGCACGAGGCCTTGGCTATGTGGTTATGATAGTCTGGCATTATGCATTCCAACATTATGAAAGTGGTTATTGATTTTTGCATGTGATTATTCGATTAGTAGAATATCCATGTGAATAAGTAAATGACATTATTTCATTTTTACTTTTGCCATACTATGTTGAAGTTCAAGTTTAAAAGGCTTTTGTTTTAGTAATGCATTGCCTTAAATGTTTATTCTTATTTGTGAAAGTTTCTGCTATATTGTTATCCTTACTGGGCATTTGAGCTCACCCCTTTTCTATGTTTTATTTTTCCCAGGATGTGAAGAAGTAAGTTATGAATGACCTGCAGGGATTTTATGAGGGGTTAATAGTGTGGATATGAAGACTTTGTTGTTGTAGTAGTTTTTCACTTTGAAAAGTAATGTAAAACAATATGATTATATCTAGTGTTTCCAAGGCTACTAAACCAATCGGTCTTTCGAGATTTGATCTTTCTTGTGATCATGCCAATGTTATGTAATTAATGCACCGACTCTGGGTAGCTGGGGTCGGGGCGTTACAGTTGGTATCAGAGGAAGTTTAGTACAAACCTTGGAAGCTAGATTTAGATAAACTCTGATTAGAGCACATAGACCTAAGATGAACTTTGAGGATTAGTATAGAAGAACTTCCTAGAATTTTGGTATTGTAGAGATTTTGTGAGTTTTTCGAGCAATACATCCCTGTCTGGATACGAGCAGGTAGAGGCGGCTCTGGCACAGATGTACCTAGGGGTAAAACCCGAAAACACCGCTTTGAGCTAGACTCGAACGGGAACTGGTGCACGACAACGGGCCTTGCTGCACTCTTGGTTACGACACTCCTGGGGGATATGCTTAGGATAACTCTCACTATCTTTACAAATCATTATGAAGGGTTTATGAGTATATACTTCCTCAAAGAAAACATTTTTATGATTATGGATTATATCCATAAATAGTTCAATTTATGTTAAGTGTTTTATAAGTATGGGATTATGTATTTTGATGCATAAACTGATCTAGTTTATGCCATTTTTTTAGAAATGGCGCCTAGTGTAAGAAATGGAAACCGTATCAATGCACGAACTCCATGTAGGGATTGCCCTCCTGCTCAAGATAATTATAGTGGGGCTAGTGATGCAACTGGTGCTGATCAGCTAATCACCGTACTGGGACAACATACTCAGGTTATGAATAATAACCTTACCCGTATGGAGCACCCTGATCCGCAGCGTGGAGGATCAATGTTAGATCGATTCATGAGACAACAACCACCAACGTTCAATGGGAGTACAAATCCCTTAGTAGCTGAGCAATGGATATTTTCCCTAGAGAAAATATTTCAGGCTTTGGGGAGTAGTGAAAGGGAAAAAGTTACCATGGCAGTTTACCGCCTCACTGGAGATGCTGATCAATGGTGGTCATTGATTCAAAACAAGAAGGAAGATGATGAAGTATCAAACATGGAATGGAGGGAGTTCAAAGATCTGTTTTTAGAAAAATACTTTCCTCGCGACCATCGAGCAGATATGGAAAGGCAATTTCTGAGTCTGAGACAAAAGGAGGATGATAATGTCACAAAATATGAGGCTAACTTTACAAGGTTAGCGAGGTATGCTGGAGATTATATTCGCAACCCAAGAAGTAATATTGATCGTTTCTTTGATGGGTTAAAACCATTTCTCCGTCGAGCATTAGTATCACAATCCTTTTCATCGTACGAAGACATTGTCTCATGTGCTATCAAGACCGAAAAGGAATTCTCTAAGTCTTATGACTTTAAAGCAAAGCAAGAGAAGAAGAGACCTGCTGATCAATCTGGGAATGGAAATAAGGGGAAGAAGGGAAAGGTTGAATATCCATCTTGTGGTAAGTGCGGGAAGAAACACCCCGGTGCTTGCCTGAAGGGAATGGGAGTCTGTTACAAGTGTGGTGAAAAAGGCCACCAAGCTCATGATTGCAAGGGGAAGAAGGAAGCTACCAACGTTCAGTGCTACAATTGCAGGGAGATGGGGCATTATGCAAATGCATGTCCTAAGCGTCAGGAGAACTTACCTCAGAAAAGGCCAAGGGATCAAGGCCAGGCTTATGCTATCACTACTGCAGAGGTAGAAGCTCCAAAAGACGTGGTGGCAGGTAATTTAATGGTTTCCTCAAGTTTAGCAAATGCATTATTTGATTCTGGATCATCGCATTGTTTCATATCTTCCCAGTTTTCTAAGAAAATTAGATATTTCCAATTTGATTTAATAAGGGAGTTGTCAGTTAAAACTCCTAAGGGAAGTATCGTTGCAACAAAGTTTTGTGAATCAGTCCCCATTAGAGCACATAAATTTTCTTTATCTGCTGATTTCATCGTCATACCTATGATTGAGTTTGATATAATCCTCGGTATGGACTGGCTTTCGGACTATGATGCAAAGATTTATTGTAAGAAGAAAGAGGTTACGATTCTTGATGATAATGATAAGGAGCACCTTATTTTTAGAGCAGAATCGTCACCACCTAATTCTTATTTAGATCCACCCCCTGTAGCTCAACTTAATTCAATTATCGGGGAGGAAGAGAATGAAATAACTGTCGGTGAGGAAAGAAATGTTCAAATAGAGGATGTACCTATTGTGAAAGAGTTTGTAGATGTATTTCCGGAAGAATTACCTGGACATCCTCCAGAACGAGAAGTAGAGTTTTCCATTGATTTAATTCCTGGATCAAGGCCTATATCGAAGACCCCTTATAGAATGGCCACTGTAGAGCTAGTCGAACTAAAGAAACAACTAGAGGAATTGAGTAATAAGGGATTTATTCGCCCTAGTGTTTCTCCATGGGGAGCCCCTGTTCTTTTTGTTAAAAAGAAAGATGGATCTATGAGGTTATGTATCGACTACAGGGAGATCAATGCTATAACGATAAAGAACAAGTATCCCCTACCTCGTATTGATGATTTATTTGACCAACTTCATGGAGCTCAATACTTTTCAAAGATTGAACTTCGATCTGGATACCATCAGTTGTGTGTGAAGAAGGAAGACATTCCGAAGACAGCATTTCGAACCAGGTACGGGCATTACGAGTTTACTGTAATGCCGTTTGGATTGACTAATGCACCCTCTGTATTCATGGATCTGATGAATAGAGTTTTCAAGGAGTATCTCGATGAATTTGTGGTGGTATTTATTGTTGATATCTTGGTATACTCCAAATCCTACAAAGATCATGAAAATCACTTGCGCATTATCTTGAAGACTCTGAGGAGGCATGAATTATATGGAAAGTTTAGCAAGTGTGAATTCTGGCTTCAGGAGATTTCTTTTCTTGGCCATATTGTCTCTAAAGATGGAATCTCTGTTGATCCTTCTAAGACCAAGGCAATCCAAGAATGGCCAGCACCTACGAGTATAACTGAGGTACGTAGTTTTATTGGTTTGGCAGGTTATTATCGACGTTTCGTCTAGAATTTTTCCCGATTGGCTAACCCATTAACGAAGCTCACACGTAAAGGGGTTAAATTTGTTTGGACAAAAGAGTGTGAAGAATGTTTCGAAGAACTGAAGAGAAGATTAGTCAATGCTCCTATATTGACTCTACCATCGGGGAATGATGGGTTCGTTATTTATAGTGATGCATCGAAGAAAGGACTTGGCTGTGTCCTTATGCAGAATGATAGAGTTATTGCCTATGCATCACGACAGTTGAAAATTCATGAACAAAACTATCCTACTCATGATCTTGAGTTAGCAGCTGTGATCTTTGCTTTGAAGATATGGAGGCACTACCTCTATGGTGAAAAATGTGAGATTTATACTGATCACAAGAGTTTGAAGTATATTTTCTCACAAAAAGAACTCAACATGAGGCAAAGGAGATGGCTTGAATTACTCAAGGATTATGATTGCACGATACACTACCACCCGGGGAAGGCAAACAAAGTAGCAGATGCTTTGAGCAGAAAAGACCATGGAGTTCTGAACATGATGAGAATTGAAAGGGATCCAATTTTCATGGATCTAGTGAAGATGGACATGGGAATAACCAGGGAAGGTGAAACATCAATGCTTTTTCAAATGGTTGCCAAACCATCTTTACTAGAAAGGATTAAGAGTTCTCAGACTGATGATGAAGAATTCCAAAAGAAGATTAAAGCTGTGAATGATGGGAGATTGAGAGACTTTGCGTATGAAGGTGGAATTTTGAAATTCGGGAAGAGACTTTGTGTTCCCAATATACCTGATCTAAAAAGGGAATTGCTGGATGATGCTCATAGTTCCAATTTCTCTATACACCCTGGGAGCACCAAAATGTATAGAGATTTGAAGGAACATTTTTGGTGGGACAACATGAAGAGGGAGATTGCTGATTTTGTGTCAAGATGTATGGTTTGTCAACAAGTGAAAGCTGGAAGGCAACAGCCTGGAGGAGTCATGCAACCTCTTCCCATACCGGAGTGGAAATGGGACAATATTACGATGGACTTTGTCATGGGGCTACCAAAGACTCCTAGAAGGAACGATGCAATATGGGTTATTGTTGATCGTCTTACCAAGTCAGCACATTTTCTTGCTATAAGAGAAGATCTACCCCTGGAACGTCTAGCAAAACTATACATTAATGAAGTTGTGAGACTTCATGGAGTACCCCTATCGATTGTTTCTGATCGTGATCCCCGTTTTACTTCAAGATTTTGGAAAAGTCTTCAGAAATCCCTGGATACTGAACTTCATTTGAGCACTGCTTACCACCCTCAGACAGACGGACAATCAGAACGGACTATTCAGACCTTAGAAGACATGTTGAGATCTTGCTCACTTGATTTTCAGGGTATGTGGGATCAATATTTACCACTAGTAGAATTTTCCTATAACAATAGCTTCCATTCGAGTATTCAGATGGCACCATATGAAGCGTTATACGGAAAGAGATGTCGTACACCAACCTGTTGGGATGACGTTGGTGAAAGAAAACTTGTAGGCCCAGAACTGGTGGAGGAAACGGTGGAAAAGGTGAAGGTAATCCAAAATCACATTAAAGCAGCTCAAAGTAGGCAGAAGAGCTATGCCGATAATCGAAGGAAGGATTTGGAATTTCAAGTCGGTGATCATGTTTTTCTGAAGGTATCTCCGTGGAAGGGAGTCATACGTTTTGGTAAGAAAGGTAAATTGAGTCCCAGGTACATCGGACCTTTCGAAATTCTAGAACGAATTGGGGCTGTAGCTTACCGATTGGCAATGCCGCCAAGTCTCTCCAAAGTTCACGATGTGTTCCATGTATCTCTGTTGAGGAAATACATGCCTGACCCAACGCATGTACTCACCTATGAGGAATTAGAACTGGAACCCGATCTTTCCTATTGTGAAGAGCCCGTCAGGATTCTTGATACAAGAGAACAAGTACTGAGAAACCGGACGACGCGTCTGGTAAAAGTTTTGTGGAGAAATCATAAGATGGAAGAGGCAACGTGGGAACCCGAGGAACTTATGATGAAGAACCACCCGAGTCTTTTTATGCAGTAATACCCTAGAAATTGCGAGGACGCAATTATTTGAAGGAGGGGAGAATGTAACACCCCAAGCTTCTACGGTACGTTTCCCTTCGAATAATGCGATAGCGTGTGTTGTACGCAACCTCGAGTTCTAACACACACCACAACTAATTAAACTAGCCGTTGTAAATAGTGATACCTACTTTTTGAAATCATATATATTTTATATTTCAAAATGGACTTCATTTTTGGATTCGGAATATCGAAATTATCCTAGGGTGAAATTTTGGTACTTTTCGGATAACTTTTATATTTTGATGAATAGTAAAAATTACTAAATTTTAATTAAAAACAACTTTTTTTAATCAAAATTAGTAATAGTGATAAATTATGAATTTGAGTGGTTTTAAAGTATATTTAGAATATATTTTTACCATTTAATATAATGTTGGTCATTGGACATAATTTTACAATTAAACCGAACATAAACAAGTGTCAATCTTTTGATAGTTATTATCTCTTAAAAACACGCTTTTTGTTTTAACAGCGGGAATTAATTTTAAATTAATTTCTGCCACTTCTGTGTTTTGAATTTAGGAAAATGGATTCCATATTTGGAATCAGGATGTCCAAATTATGTAAATAGGTAACTTTTATTTTTAGAAATTTTGAATAATTACTGCGGTAAATATTTTATTTACCATGGTTAAGGGTAAATCCGGTAAATAAGGGTTAAAAAAATAATATTATAATAATACAAAATTACACTAAAACGTGTCCTAACCTTATTGGTGTACACATACCCGACCATGGGCATCCTTGGGTCAATTTGGGGACCCCTTGGAGCCACTTGTAAGTGATAATGACACATTATATTAATAAAGTTAAAATAAAAATAAAAATGGCATAAGATTACATCTTTTAGAAGAACAATTTTTACATAGGGTTATACATGTTGGATTTTCGATTATAAATATTCATTAGAAAGATAAAAAGATTTCCTACATAATGATATTTTATTTATAATTTTTATACATTAAATAAGTTATTTTATTTATGACACAATGATGATGCAGTAATTACTATAATAGTGAAAAATTAAAATAATTGATATTATAAATACCCAAATAAATATAATATGAAACTTTTAATGAATTAAACTAATTTTCTAGGATAATATGATATATTAGGATTGATTTAATGGACTTTGTTCGAAGTAATCAATCTGTTATGAGTTTCACAAAAATCAACTATTGAATAGTGTCAAAATTGACATAAAAGAGTTCTTAAAACAAATATTTTATTATTAATTGATATTAAATTCCTAAAAATCTAAGGTTCGGCCAATAGACTTATATTATGATAGGATAATCATTAATGGACCACTTTGGGGTCGCTTGGATGTATATAGTAAGTTTATTAACCATAATATATAAAAATACAAAGAGACATTGTAAAAGTGAAACTAATTAACTTAGAGTTAATACTTAAAGATAAGGTTAATATAAGTACCCAAACCTGTCTAAATTCTATTGGATGAGTTGTTTTCGACCTATCCCCACCTCATACTTTGAATAGTCAACTTTGGAGCCTTTAGAAACCGAATATGAATTTATTATAAATTAATATTTCTAGCTTTTCCAAAGGTGCCCCTCACCCCTCTTATAAAAGGGCACTCCTCCTTCTCATTTCTTCACACCTTCAAAGCCTTTTGGTTCGGCCAAAATCTGCCCAAATAATCTTCCAACATCCCTCACTACAACCTAGAGGCCTTAGTTTGATCAGAAAGCCAACCTAAGGAGCCCTTTTGATCAAATCAAAAGGAAGAACCCGAAGAAGAGGTAATGATTTCACCACCCTTTTCTAAGTTCATTTCTTCTTCCACTTCTTCTTCCTTTGTTCTTACCATTCTAAAATAATAACTCCAGTATCTCACATATACTGTGATGTTATTATAAGTATGGTACAACCATATTCAGTATTCTATCCACCCATTGAATAACATGTCACCATACGTGCGTACGTACGGCTTACCGTCTCCACGTCGTGGTGTAATTGTTATTCAATATAATATTATTTGGATGGGTATAATAATGATGTGTAACTCATGTAAATAATAAATATAACATGTTAATGATTCTGTATATATGATATACCATTCATTTATATATTATTTTAATATCAAAAGAATGATATTGTCGCTCGTGCGTACGTACGGACTACCGTCTCCACGAACGCGATGAGATTCATTCTCCATCGTATCCATTCAAGTATAATTATCATTTTATAATTTAAAAATGATGTTTAAGGACTTGATATCATTCTGGATATGAATAAGATACAACAAACATGGCTTATGTAACAAAACATATAAAAGAAAATGAGTAAGTTAACACCCGAAACGATGATAATTCTAAGATATTATTAATAAATCAATGTTAAAAGATCATATATGATATCATATTAATATATATGATTCTTGTATAATTTAATAACAATTATTTCACCATTATACAGGAGGTTAACCTACCCCAACCAAGGAAAAGTACAAGGTAAGGGTTATTTCACAATCTCTTCATTATACTAGGTTGTATATACGTAATAATCTACTGGGATCTCTTTATCATCCACATCCATGTTTTCTTAAAAATGTATTTCAAAACATTTTTACTATTTACAAGAATATGGGTTAAAGTCATTTATACCCTTGTTTGACTTTTTATAAGAGGTTTATAAAGGAATCTTTCCGTCGTTTTCAAAACAATGCCCTTTTTAACCTTTTCGACAGAATTGAGGTAAGAATGTTTTTTTTAACTTATACGGCGGGTGCGGTTATTTTCCGCCGTTATAAAATCGTCGAAGCTTTCCATACAAGCTTATAAGAATATTTTCAAAGAAAATGTTTTATTTTATATGGATCTTAAATGATTTCAAAATAAAAGGAGATACTTCTTTAAAAAGAATTTTGATTTCATCTATGTCAACATCCTTTGATGGATTTTAAGATTATTTGAAGTTGATTTATTATGATACAAAACTTCTATATTGTATTGAAGGTTTGGTGATATTTTTGACTGTGGATGTGCTATTTTTATACCATTCATAGTTTATGGTGAAATTATTGACATTTCGTATGCTAGTTTTAATACGAATGTTTATGTTATGTTTAAACCTTTTCATATGGGAATGCATTGGACTTAATAAGTGACGGGTGGAGCCCGCTATAGCTCCTCGATGCATCGGTAGGTCTCATGAGACAAACTAGTGTCTTGGCACAAGGCCTTGACAAAATCTTATTTGTAGTCTTGGCACGAGGCCTTGGCTATGTGGTTATGATAGTCTGGCATTATGCATTCCAACATTATGAAAGTGGTTATTGATTTTTGCATGTGATTATTCGATTAGTAGAATATCCATGTGAATAAGTAAATGGCATTATTTCATTTTTACTTTTGCCATACTATGTTGAAGTTCAAGTTTAAAAGGCTTTTGTTTTAGTAATGCATTGCCTTAAATGTTTATTCTTATTTGTGAAAGTTTCTGCTATATTGTTATCCTTACTGGGCATTTGAGCTCACCCCTTTTCTATGTTTTATTTTTCCCAGGATGTGAAGAAGTAAGTTATGAATGACCTGCAGGGATTTTATGAGGGGTTAATAGTGTGGATATGAAGACTTTGTTGTTGTAGTAGTTTTTCACTTTGAAAAGTAATGTAAAACAATATGATTATATCTAGTGTTTCCAAGGCTACTAAACCAATCGGTCTTTCGAGATTTGATCTTTCTTGTGATCATGCCAATGTTATGTAATTAATGCACCGACTCTGGGTAGCTGGGGTCGGGGCGTTACAATTATGATGAATTATGATCTTGTCTTGGATTCATGTTGATGCAATGAAACGAAGTAATCGCTTAAGGGTTGAGGTAGTTGAGATCCCATGACCAGAAGTACAAAAATCTTGACATAGTCTAGGAAGTGGTAGACTTCATACTGAATATGTATAAAACTACCTTATTGGATAGTGATTTGTGGTTTACTCAAAGAACCCGAGTCTTAGATTCTTTTTGAAATAGATAGACCTGAATATGAGACAAAAACTCTAGTAAGAGTTTCTTTAGTATTATGATTTTGCGATAGTATATACTCCAAGGAAGAGAAAATTTGTAGAATATTCCATTAATAGGATGACCCAAGATCACATAGTATAGAAGGATTCATAGAAATTTTCCTACGATTTTCTAATCCTGGTGGAGGAAGATTGTCCAACTTTTATAAAGTCAATGGTGTTGACTCGACCACTCCTTGAGCATGTGAGAGAGTCCAAACAAGAAGAAATTTATTTTGAAGCCTTACGAGATTAGATATTCAATGGAAACTCACCATATGGATATTTTGAATGAGGTAATCACATATTCATTTTCCAGGGATTGACGTTCGTCCCAGTCTTATTTTTTGAGAAAGTGATGCGAGAATTTGATAGTTCCCCCCTAGTTGAAATCTCAATTTTGGGAGGATTTTTAGACACCATTAGTGGTAGTTTTTGTGGTCCGAACTAATATGAATCATATAGGATTTCTACAATATGTTCCTCACTTGTCAGCACATGAGGGCCAATAAAAACATTCCAGTAGGTTTTTGCAGCCCCCTGAGATCCCAAATTTCAAATGGGACAACACATCCATGGTCATTGTGATAGGGATTCCACTCAAAGCATGGATCCATGGATCCATCTGGGTTATAGTTGACAGAATCATGAAGTCATAAAATTCCTTTCTATTAAAGATAATGGTTTAGTACATAGTTTGGGGAAGTTTTATCCATAAGGGGTCATTTTCTTTCTTGGGGTTTCCTCTATCAATATTTATGATCATGACATGCAGTTTTTGTCTTGATTATGGAGATCCCTTTCGGAGACATTCGAGACCCAAACAATGATAAGTAATACCTTTCACCTTGAGGCCGATGGCAGACTAAGATCCCAATCCAGTTGTTAGATGATATGTTTAGGGCATGTGTGTTAGTATTTTTCCATATTTGGGAGGATCACATTAACATGGTAGATTTTGTGTACAAAAATAACTACCAATCTATAAAAGGCATGAATCATTTTTATTCCCTAAATAGAAAACCATGTATGCCACCCATATATTGAAAAAATATTAGTGATACATATCTTTTGGGCATATATATGGTGTGGGTGATGATTGAGAAATATAAAATCATCAATGATTGGATCAGGATAACACAGAGCCAATAATATCTTACACAAATCGTTGTCATTGGCCATTGGAGTTTGAACAAGGAGACAAAATCATCCTGAGAGTCATTGCATGATGATGATTATGTAAATTCTATTAGAGAGGAAAGATACCCTTGAGGTTCATCAATCTATTCAAGATCATGTAGAGGGTTGCCAAGGATTCACACCATCTCACCCAACCCCTACATCTGGAGTGTGATCCAAATGTTTCCACATGTCGCAGTTAAGGAAGCACATGTATCACCTTAGGCGCACTATAGACATGGGAG
This sequence comes from Viscum album, assembly GCA_963277665.1. Classification (NCBI taxonomy): domain Eukaryota; kingdom Viridiplantae; phylum Streptophyta; class Magnoliopsida; order Santalales; family Viscaceae; genus Viscum; species Viscum album. The sequence continues at coordinate 814,119,478 of OY728150.1, read as the reverse complement.
ATATGGACATTGAGGACATATCTACATTTTTAGATCATATTATGGTGATCAAGGATATAATGAAGATGAACCATTGTGGATGGACCAACCCTTTGGTTCCCTTGTTGTGGAAACATGGAAACATTTAGGCGTGTTCCTGGGAGCGGGATATCTACGTTAGGGCTTAGGATCCTATGTTTTTCATTTTGTTTTTTCTTTTTGAGGATGAAAATATCAAAAGATAAAATGATGTAAGGACCTAGTTTTTTATATTTCATTGTTTAGAATATTTATATATATATTTCTACAGTTAGAAACTAAGACAACATGTGATTTCGAGGCCATGTGTGCCCAAAATTAATTTTATAAAAATATAAAAATATTTTATAATGAATGAAATCATCATCTAAAATAAAAATTGGATAAATATTAATTGGAATATTAGATTAGAAATCCATGACCAAAATTGAGTTCGGAACACAATGTTCACCATATGAGCGACATAAAATGGGTTGGTGGGGGGAAATCAGACAAGAGATCGTTGGTGGTAAGTTCAGTGAATTAATTAATTAATTATTTAATTATTTTTTTCATTATGATGTAGAGAACTAATCTATAATATCATTGATAGGGTTAATATTCTAGGTTTATCCACATAAACATTAGATGAATTCCTAATATCTACATTACTTTTTTATTATATAATATTCTAAGATGACAATGAAACACTAGAAGAGATCAGATCAGGATGCATCGAATGTAATGGATTCTCTAAATCATAGGTGGAAGTTCTCTTCATAAATTAACAATAAAAAAATTATGACTCTTTAATTTTTGATTTATACAATTTGAATAAATTTTTGGAGTAGATCGAACCTTTTTGGTAGATCCTCACCAATTATGGCCTATACACGCACCTACATAAATAAATTAAATTATTTTATTCAATGTTTTATAATCTATTATCATCGTTGTTTCCCATTGGACAAGAACACATGGCCCAAAAGTTTAATCCTTTTATTTTTTGCTTCTATCCCTCATTTCCTAACATTCCTCATTGGTTTGACCATGTTGTCTTGTTTCTAATTTTCCATGAGATACCAAGCAAAGTCCGACCCTCAGAATAGTGACACAATCATGTGAGAGAAACATATCAATTAATTATGGAATTATATCCGATCATTGTAATGCAAGGATGTTTTTTTGGTGATTTGATATCAAAGAATTGTAGGTTGAAGGAATGAAGGTGTGTTGTTCATGTTAGGAAACCCCATAGATAAATGAGGGCTGATTCCCGAAGAATGTTGTATAAAAACCCTGATTTTTGGATAGATCCCCCTTTTATCAGCCATATAAAGAACCATATATGAACCATAAATACTATATTCAATGTGTTAGAATTAAATATGAAGATATATAATATATGGTGAAAACCCACCTACATTTCATGTATATGGATGAACACATGTTGTATTTCCCCTAGAAGCAGTGCGTAGGGTTTTGAAAAACATAAGGATGACGTGGAGTGTATCCCTCCTACACGTTGTGTACCCATTCCATGTTTGGATAACCCATGTAGTGGATCACACATGTGGTAAACTGTTTCCATGTAGACAGATATGTACACAGACATGTACATGAGTACAAAGACATGACCAAGTCAAACAAGTGGAAAACCATGTGAGAAAAATTTCATGTACAATGTACCCAGACATGAGGCAATTACACATGCACAAGGTCTAGAACATAGAAATGGAAAACAGGATATGACTCAGTCCAGGTTAACTTGGACAAGCAGTGTAGTCCACAAACACGTCATGTACTACTACATGGGATGAGATCTATGTGCTGGATAGGGACACAACCAGGAGGTGGAGTGAAAACACATGCATATTGGGTCCCCTAACGCATCATGTACCCCTGGACCACATTTGGATAAACATCTAGGTTACATATATCCTTCATTTCATATCATATTTTGGACCATGAGGGACCCATCCTGAGTGTTTTTTCATTTAGAATTCCATGGTACTTTTTTCGGCTTTGGAGATACCATGTGAATCGTTTTGGGAAAGCTGATTATTTAGGAGATGCTCAATGATGATAATTATCAGTCATAATTAGTAATGACTGTCGAGTTTTAACCTCCGGTAAAGCTGGGTAGTGGAGTCCTTGACCTTTATAGTGGAACCCCCATCTGCATGTGTGCCAATACTCTATAGCTATATTTATACTGGAACCCACATACCATGTAGGGATCAGGTTCCTAATTAATAGAGTGGAACTCCCAGTTGTACCAGGGAGTGGGTCCTCAACTTCTAAGTGGAACCCCTTGTTAGATAGCGTGCTGGTCCTCAATAACTAGAGTGGATCCCTTTCACAGTAGGGCACAAGTCCTCAACCATTAGAGTGGAAAACCCCTTCAACATGCGTGAAAGTCCTCTACCATACCAAGTTAAACACTCTTTCAACATTTGTAATGGATCCTTACGACACTAGAGTGGAATCCCCCCATCAGGATGGGAACATTACCACTACAAATACTATGATAGTGAACCCCCATCAGCATGTGTGTAGGTCCAATATGGTTACTATTAGAGTTGAACCCCCATAACATACTACAACACTTGTAATATACTTGTAGATTCTCCCCCTTAACTATGTGGCATATTGATAAGGTGTGTTTTGACTTGTACGGTTACTTTTGGGCTGATGCGTGAGATTTTGGGCATCATTGTTGGAATTTTGGAACTATTTTCGACTCTTCTTCCTAGGTTGAGATTTGAGATGAATATCCCCTTACTATATTATTTGGGTTTATTTTTACTGAGAATATATATATATATATAATTATATATACACACATTGTATTTGGTTACTCAACTTATAGGGGAGGCTAAGGAAAGTGGGGTATTCCACATGATTTTCTTTTCTAGCTTCTCAGGGTTGGATGAGTCTACTCTCCTTCCAAGGGTGGGGAATAATCAACATGTATTTCATCAGCTCATCATTTCATGCCCCTTGTGTTTGGATGAGGTTACTTTGACTCCTGGTTTGGTTGGAGTTGTTCCCTTTGACTGTATATCCTATATACTGTCTTTACCTTCCAATTGTATGTCTTAATACTCCCCATTCAGTTTTCCAGGTTTCCTACTGGGTATGTATATACTCATCACTAGATGGAATTTCCTCAAATTAGTTGGGTCTTATGCAGAAGATGGATTGCTTTATGGTGACTTCATAGGAGCTTAAGTAAATTGAGTACATTGGATTGCATAAAATTTTTATATCTTGGGATTCTGTATTCACGCTCTCTCATCAATTCCATTATAAATTTTTTATGTTTGGGAATATTATTGGTAGGTTTTGTATGTTGACCATTTACATTTTAGTTTAAACTGCTGTATTTTTTTCTATCTAGTGGTTCATTAATGTTTGGTTTAATTCATATTTGAGTTTCAGCTTTTACTCTTTCCCCCTTCAATTTATAATTGAGATGGATTTTTGTGTTTACAGGTACATAAGAAATGGATTCCTCATGTTTTTATGACTTCAGTGTTGGTCAATAGCCCCTAGCCAATGGAGGCAGGCTTGGGGTAGTTTTGGAATGATCCGTAACTTCGTTTTAGTCCTAAAATAATAATATAAACAACATTCATGTTAATTATATACACCAAATATAAGAAATATTTGGTTAATATGGAACGTGTCTCACAAAAGTAAAATGTGAGATGAAAATCCCAAACCATAAGTCTTGAATTACATCATAACCATTCAAAAATAGTATTTAATAAATATATAATTATTATAAATCCATTAATTAACCATAATTATATATATATATACCATATATTAATTAATTATGACATTTTATTACATTTTTATTAACAATTCTATGTTAATGTTATGTTTTTTGGAATAACTGCTTCGTTCTTCATGAATTTTATAATTTAGAATTTTCATTACTCTTAATTTGACCATGGTTAAAAAGTTTATAGAAAAATAAACAATATATGAATATATAATATTTTCATTATATATGTATTTAATGTAATACATATATATTAGAGATAGAAAATTAAATACACCATTCATGGAGACAGTAGGTTATACGCACTCTTGAATGTTGTTTCCATTTTCTCAAAAGATTAATAAAAAGAATGGTAATTTATAAATTAACATTAAATAATATATTTTATGTCATGTATATAACATATATTCATTAATATTACCCTTATTACTTTCCATTAATGGTTTTAGAGAAAAACAAATCACATTTCTTTGCAAGGTGGTAGTCTGTTATACACAAGAACGGCATTATTATATCCCTCATGGAATGAAAATATGATGGTAAATGTTATATATTTATTTAATAGTTATAATAATATCATATATTTCATACATAAATAATAAATATGTCACTTTATCCATCCATGAGTGATGGTGATGGAAAAATAGTAACATTGGTTCGTGAGGTAGTAGTTCGGCGTACACATGAATGATGATTCTATATCCCATATGGTTGAAATAGAGATGGTTGTTGGTAATTAATTAATCATAAAAACATTTTAGTTTATTAAATATTACAATTCTAATAAATCAAAATGTTTTACTAATAATTTATTGATATTGGGGATGAAATAAAATCAAAATGCTCATTAGAGAACCTCACCTCTTCTTCGGGTATCCTCCTTATGTTTGCACCAAAATTCCTCTTATGTTGCCTTTATGACTAAAATAATTCTTCAAGGTGTGAGTAGAGAATTTATTATGGTATCATGGCTGGTTTTTTTATAACAGAATGGGGTTTTATGTGAGAAATGGATAGTACAAGAGGTGTCCTTTTATAAGTGAGGGGAGTTGCACACTTGTAATGTTTGGAAAGAAAAAAGGGAAGACATGTTTTTCACCTATCAAAAGGATACCAAATGGACCATAATATATTATTATACATCATAAAGGAAAGAAATATATATAAATATATATTGTTTCTTTGTAAAAGTTTTTGTTCATTTTTAACCATTATCATTTTTGTTTAACCCCATGGTACACCCATTTATACCAAAACCTGAGTAAATATTTTTTTCTTTTTTACTATTCATTTTACTCACATAAAATATTAAACCTACTATATAATATAAATCAGACTTATTCAAAAAATTGAAAATATTTTTTAAAAATTAAAATCATATAATTTTAATGTTTAAATTTAAAATTAAACCTGCAAGAATGATGAAAAAGCAGTTTTCCAAAGAGAAAGTATTAAAAGTTTATAATAGATTTAATATTAAAACTAAAAAATAAATTTATTATAATGACATAAATTAAATTAATAGATGTATAATTTAAATAATTTTACTTTTAAAACCATATTAACATAATTTTTATAATTATTAATGCATTAAAATAAATTACAATTCTTAACAAAAAATATTATTTTAACTATTCATTGAAAAATATATCATTTCAAAAAATTATAAAATATTAACTCCATGATATTTCATTAATTCCAATTTAAAAATATTATTGTATTTTTTCAAATTTTTTTCGATACGAAAAAAACTACTTTTTAAAAAAGTAAACTAAAGGCAAAAAATATCTTTTTAGAAAAATACAATTTTAAGCGTAAAATTTGAATTATTTTTTTGTCATGTATAGGAAATACCTAAGATGAATGTTAAAAAAATTACTTAATCAATAATATATAGATTTAATTAAAATAGTTCACCATATGTGAATGTTTTTAATCTATTCAGGTAAACCGTGTTTGTGTACTTGAAAATAGTTTTCCAAAAAAGGATTTCTTTATTTTCATAATTGTTTTTATTTTCATTTCTAACTAAATGGTCACTACTGAATTCATTATACATACTTGTGTAAAATATATATTTTCATAATTTAGATAATCCCATTTATATCTGGCATTCCAGTGTCTATGAAATACCTATCATATTAAATAATAATATTTTATTAGTATGTTGTGTTTCATTAAAACTCGATGTTTCATGTAATAGATGTTTAAATTGATGTTGCGGGTAACAAAATCAATCATATATATTTATTTTATGAAAAACATATTTCTTAAAATCTAAGGGTGTTACATTTTATGATTATGATCATGATATTCTGGTGACAAAACATTATTTTCTTGGGTAATATTGTATTGAATTAATGAAATGTTTACAAAACCCATTTTCTTAACATGTGATCTAATTTGGTAGAATGATGAATGATTTATGATCTTTTTGACCACATAATTTTAGTTATCATTATGTAATAGGTGTAACTGAAATTATGTATCCCTCTAATTCATTTGTTAATGTATTATATATCATGAGATTATTATCGGATGCATGTTTTAGTTCTTAATCTAAATTGGGAAACTAATAAATATGATAAGTCCAATATGGGTTTTCAAGCACATGTTTATAATCCATTATTTCAAGTGGGTGGGAATTCATGATTAGTTATGATATTGTAAATAGGTAGGTATTCCCCATCCACTTAGATTTTATGGTCTCGGCTTTTAACCTTGACATATGAAATGTTTTCTTTAATTATGATGATGAAACAATTTTATGACTTCAACATATGGTTCATGATTGACTTATAGTGATTTCTCTCTTTTATGATTCATGCCTTTTGAAATGGTAAATATTTATGCAATGGATATTTTTTATGATCTGTGAAAGACTAGGTAAGAAATTTTTATGTTATGGTCATTATCTCACCCCCTTATGATAATAATATGATTTTATATGATATTCATCTAATATATCCCATGATTTCACTTTTTGAGAACATGATCTCACAATTTATTATGTTTCATTTCCTGATGTTATGATAAATGGTTCTAGGTATGGAATATTTATGAAGTGTAATAAATTAGGATATCTTTGTGGGAGAGGTTTAACATCATTCCAGAAACAAGATGAGAAATATATATCAATAACCTTGAGAAATGCCTTAACAATAGAAGAATGTAAATATTTATGGTAATGGAAAGCGAGTGGTTTTTCTAGAAAATAATCTCTATATAGACATTAAAGTGGGAATGGTTTTTGATTAGATACATCTCGGGTTAATTACCAAAATTAGTTGGTTTAGTATATCAAGGGCCTTATTTAATTTCAAGGAAAGTGTTCGATTACTACACACCTAGTTTGGCACTCATAAGGGATATTCTTGTTTTAATTCAAACTTTATTTAAAAATCATTATGAAATATTTTAATATAAGATATCAAACTATTTCCTTAGTTAAGCCAACTTTGTCTATGAATGGATTAAGGGGTTAATTATTGATAAATAAAATAAATGATTTTTTTCATGATCTCTCATTGTGATTATAATTTCTCATGTTTTGGATTTTGGTTTTAGAAAATGGATGGACACGGGAGGACTCATGTTTATTGTGAATGTGATAGATAATGGAGTTATTATCCTCATTAGTTCTTAAATGAAAGAGAAACTATATGAAGTGTGATTTAATAAATATGTAGAGACATAAGGAATGACTTATCATTCTTTTATGGATCAAATGATTTGTTAAATGTTAATTTTATTTATTCTTGTTTGAAAAATTCATTTTGAATATTTATTTCATGTAGTAATAGATGAAGTGGAAATTGATCTAAGAACATCTAAAGGTAAAAATTATTCTTGATATAGAAAAAATCATGTAAATGTTTTTAATGAATCAATAGTCTTTTCACCCATCATAGATTTACAGATCGAATGATTTGTTAAAATTTAATTTTATGTATTCTTTTTTGAAAAATTAATTTTGAATATATATTTCATGAAGTAATATATAAGGTGTAAATTGATATAAGAGCATATAATGGTCAAAATTATTCTTGATATATGATAAAATCATGTAAATGTTTTTATCAGGTTCAATATATTGATAGTAAAATATCCTATAAAATTTTGTAAAATGATTATGAAATAAAATTCTGTACTTTTACATTTATTTTTAATTAATCAATTGTATTTTCACCTGTTACACACCAAGATTTCATAGTATGTTATTTATTAAATATAATTGAGTAACTTCCACAACACACAACACTGAGTTCCGGCGCACCACAAATCAACAAACTAGCCGTTTAAAATTGGTTATGAATAGTATTAACTAAATTTCGAATTTTACATAATCCTTATAATTTCAGAATCTATATTATGTTTTTCTTAGACATAATAAAAGAAAAATTTCATTTTTTCAGATAAAAGAAGTTTTTTTAATGCAACTTTACTCAATTTTAATGGAGAATCTTTTTTAAATCCAATATGTGAATCTATAATATATTAAATTTGATAATATAAACTTCTTATTTAGAATCGGATCATAAAAATTTATTTATGATGAATTTTTGGTGTTTTTCGGATAACTTGCATATTTGGGTTAATAGTGAAAAATACTATATTTTAACTGAAAACATCATTTTTAATTGAAATTATTTATAGTGTTGAATTATACATTTTAATGTTTTGGAAGTATAATTAGATTTTATTTTTACCATTTGATCCAATGATAGTCATTGTAAGTAGTTTCACATTGAAATTGGATATAAACAAGTGTTAATCTTTTGATAGTTACTATTTCTTAAAATTACGTTTTTTGGTTTTGACAACGGGAATTAATTTTAAATTAATTATTGGAAATTCTATGTTTTCAAATTGGTAAAATAGAATTCATTTTTGAATTCGAAATATCAATATAATTTTGGGGCGATTTTTTGGAATTTTTCTGAAAACGTTCAATTTTTGATGAATAGGGAAAAACACTGAATTATAGTTTAAAACAGAATTTTTATTTAAATAATTATTTAATTTATTTAAATTAATTTTAGGACCAAATAGATACATAATACCTATATAATTTCAATGTAATTCATTGGATTCAGTTTATAATAATTTTAGATTTATAAAAATATTATTGATTTTTTACCCTCTTTTACCGACCTCCTAGGAGCATTTGCAAATTCGCCTAAAATGCAATTTTACCACTTCTTTGAGTTTAATTTCAAAAATCTAAGAGACATGGTTGATATCATTATATAAAATTTAGTTCAATAAGATGAAAATAATTTTTTTCTGAATAGTAACTTTTTACTTTTATTTACCATGGTTAAAAGTAAATAAGGTAATTAAGGGTAAAAATGGTATTATTATTACCGTAACATGTGTCCTAATTCTATTGGTTAAGTATAATTCGACCAAAAAAACTATTGGAAATAAATATGATCCTTTTTGTTCCATGTGGATTAGATTAGATTAGAACATTTATTATTATTTAATTCAAATAAGAGTTAAAAGAGTTAAAATCAATGTTTAATAACTAAGACATTTTTAATATAGGGTTACACATAAGATAAATTAGAATATAAATATTCATTAGAAAGATAAAATGATTTCCTAAATAATGGTATTCTATTTATAATTTTTAGATGTAACGCCCCAACCCTAGATACCCAGTGTCAGTTCATTATTACATAACATTGGCATGATCACAAGAAAGATCAAGTCTCGAAATACCAATTAGTTTAGTAGCCTTGGAATAACTAGATACATTAATAAAGTTTACATTACATCATAAAATGAAAACTACAACAACATAGTATCCATAGTACACACTCATATCCCCACATACTATCCCAGCAGGTCATTCATAAATTACTTCTTCACATCCTGGGAAAAATAAATCATTAAAAGGGGTGAGCTCAGAAGCTCAGTAAGTATAACAATATAGCGGAAACATTCATAAATAAACATAAATATTTAAGGAAATGTATAGCTAGAAAAAGCATTTTAAACATGAACTTCAGCATATTATGGAAAAGATAAAATGAAATAATTCCATTTACTTATTCACATTGATATTCTACTAGTCGAATAATCACACGAAATATCAATAACCAATTTCATAATGATGGAATGAATAATGCCATACTATCATAACCACGTAGCCAAGGAATTGTGCCAAGACGTAAAATAAGATTTTTTCAAGGCCTCGTGCCAAGACACTAGTTTGTCTAATGAGACCTACCGATGCATCGAGGAGCTATAGCGGGCTCCACCCATCACTTATTAATTCCAATGCATTCCTCATATAAACTAGTTTAAACATAACATAAACATTCGTATTAAAACTAACATACGAAATGTCAATACTTTCACCATAAACCATGAATGGTATAAAAATAACACATTGAAATTCAAACATATCACAAAACCTTCAATAATATATGGAATTTTTGTATCATTATAAATAAACTTTAAATAATCTTAAAATCCATCAAAGGATGTTGACATAGATGAAATCAAAACTATTTGAGAGAAATATCTATTTTTTTAATCATTTAAAAGTCACATTATTATAAAATAAAACATTTACATTGAAAATAATCTTATAGGATTTTAAGGGAATCTTCGATGATTTTATAATGGCGGAAAATAGCCGCACCCGCCGTATAAGTTAAAAAACATTCTTACCTTAATTTTGTCGAAAAGGTTAAAAAGGACCTTGTTTTGAAAATGACGGAATGATTCCTTTATAAACCTATTATAAAAATTCAAACAAGGGTATAAATGAATTTAACCCATATTCTAGTAAATAGTAAAAAAAATTTGAAATACATTTTTAAGAATCATGGATGTGGATGATAAAGAAGTCCCAGTAGATTTTTACGTATAAACAACCTTGGATAATGAAGAGATTGTGAATTAAACCCTTACCTTGTACATTTCCATGGTTTAGGGTAGGTTAAACTCCTTTATAATGGTGAAATAATTTTTATCAAATTATACAAGATTCATATACATTAATATGATATCATATATGATCTTTTAACATTGCTTTGTCAATAATATCTTAGAATTATCGTCATTTCGGGTGTTAATTTACTCATTTTCTTTTATATGTTTTGTTACATAAGCCGTGTTTGTTATGGATAGGTTGTATCTTATTCATATCCAGAATTATATCCTGTTCTTAAACATTATTTTTAATCATCAAAGGAGAATTATACTTTAATGGATACGATGGAGAATGTATCTCATCGCGTTCGTGGAGCCGGTAGTCCGTACGTACATACGAGCGACAATATCATTCTTTTGATATTAAAATAATATTTAATTGGATTGTATATCATATATACAGAATCATTATCATGTTATATTTATTATTTAGAAGAATTACATATAATTATTATACCCATCCAAATAATATTGTTTTGAATAACAATTACACCATGACGTGGAGACGGTAAGCCGTACGTACACACGTATGGTGACATGTCATTAAAAGGATGAATAGAATACTAAAATATGGTTATACCATATTTATAATAACATCACAGTATATATAATATACTGGAGTTATTATTTTATAATGGTAATAACAAAGAAAGAAGAAGTGGAAGAAGAATGGAACTTGAAAGAGGGTGGTGAAAACATTACCTCTTCTTTGGGTTCTTCCTTTTGATTTTATCAAAAGGGCTCCTTAGGTTTTCTTTATGATCAAAATAAGGCCTCTAGGATGAAGTGAGGGAAGTTTAGAGAGTATTTGGGTAGGGTTTGACCGAGCCAAAAGGCTTTGAATGTGTGAATTAGTGAGAAGGGGGAGTACCCTTTTATAAGAGGGGTGAGTGGCACCTTTGGAAAAGCTAGAAATATTATTTTATAATAAATTCATATTTGGTTTATAATGGATCCAAAGTGGATTATTAAAAGGTTAAGGTAGGTATGGGTCGAAAACCACTCAACAAATAGAATTTAGATAGGTTTGGGTCATTATATGAACCTTATATTTTAGTTTTAACTCTTAGTTATTTAGTTTGACACTTACCATGTCACTTTGTATTTTTATATTATTTAGTAAATAAACTTACTATATACCTCCAATATACCCCCAAGTGGTCCATTAATGATACACATATCATGATATAACTCTCTTGGCCGAACCATAGATTTTTAGGAATTTAATATTAATTAATAATATAATATTTGTTTTAAAAACTCTTTTATGTGGATTTTGACACTATTCAATAATTAATTTATTTTAAAGTCTTAAAAACTTTATTAATTTGAACATATTTCATTTAAGCAATACTAACATTTCATATTACTGTATAAAATTCGTGTAATTTATTAAAATTCTCCAATAATATTTATTTGGGTATTTATATTATTAATTATTTTAATATTTCATTAATTAGTTAATTACTGCATCACCATTGTGTCACAAATAAATTATATTATTTAATGTCTAAAAATTATAAATAAAATACCATTATGTATGAAATCTCTTTATATTTCTAATGAATATTTATAATCAAAAATCCAACATATATAACCCTATTTAAAAATAGTGTTTCTAAAAGATATATGCTTTTGCCATTTTTGTATTTATTTTAACTTAATTAATATAAAGTGTCCTTATCACTTACAAGTGGATCAATGGGGTCCCAAAATCGATCCAAAGATGCCCATGGTCAGACATGTATTAAAAAATAAGGTTATGGCATGTTTAGGGCAAATTATTATTATTATAATATTATTTTGTTACCCTTATTTACCGGATTTACCCTTTAACCATGGTAAATAAAATATTTACCGAAGTAATTATTCAAATTGTCTAAAAATAAATGTTACCTATTTACACAATTTGAACATCCTGATTCCAAATATGGAATCCATTTTTCCAAATTGAAATCACAAAAGTGGCAGAAATTAATTTAAAATTAATTCCTGTCATTAAAACAAAAAGCGTGTTTTTAAGAGATAATAAATATCAAAAGATTGACACTTGTTTATGTCCGGTTTAATTTTGAAATTATGTCCAAAGACCAAAATCGTATTAAATGGTAAAAATATATTCTAAATATACATTAAAACCACTCAAATTCATACTTTATCACTGTTAATTATTTCGTTTAAAAAAGTTGCTTTTAATTAAAATTTTGTAATTTTCACTCTTCATCACAATATAATAGTTATCAGAAAAGTAAAAAAATTATAAACTAGGATAATTTCGATATTTCAAATCCAAAAATGAAGTAAATTTTGAGAGATGAGACTTATAAAATTTCAAAAAAAGGGTATTACCATTCATAATGGCTAGTTTGATTAGTCGCAGTGTGTTAGAACTCGAGGTTGCGTACAACACACGCTACTGTATTATTCAAAGAGAAGTGTATCATATAATCTTGGGGTGTTACATTAGATATTAGATAATTAAATTTATTTATGACCCAATGATGATGCAGTAATTTCCTAATTAATGAAATATTAAAATAATTGATATTATAAATATCCAAATAAATGTAATTTGAGACTTTTTATAAATTAAACTAATTTAATAGGTTAATATTAAATATTAGGGTTGGTTAGATGAATTTTTTTCGAAGTAATAATGTTTTTATGAATTTAGCAAAAACAAAATACCAAATAGTGTCCAAATTGACATAAAAGAGTTTCTAAAACTAATATTATATTTTTAATTTGATATTTTATTCCTAAAAATATAAGGTTTAGAAAAAAAACTTTTATAATGATAGGTGTATCGTTAATGAACCATTTGGGGTTCTATTAGAAGTATATATAATGTGTATTAACCATATAATATAAAAATACCAGTAGACATGGTAAATGTCAAACTATTTAACTAAGAGTTAAATCTAAAATATAAAGATAATATAGTGAACCAAACATATATAAAACATATTGGTTGAGTGGTTTTAGATCCATCCCTACATTATACTTTATATAATCCATTTTGGATCCATTAGAAAGCGAAAATTATTTTATTATAAAATAATATTTCTAGCTTTTCCTAAGGTGCCCCTCACCCCTCTTATAAAAGGGAATACCCCATTCTATCTAATTCACACCTTCAAAGCCATTTGGATATTCCAAACCCTAACCAAATACCTTCTAAACAGTACTCACTTCATCCTATAGGCATTACATTATTCAAAAATCTAACGTATGGATCCTTTTTGATCAAATCAAAAGGAGGAACCCGAAGAGGAGGTAAATATTTCATCGCCTCTTTCAAGTTCATTTCATCTTCCACTTCCTCTTTCTTTGTTGTCTCCATTCTAAAATAATAAATCCAATATATTCTATATACTATGATGTTATTAGAAATATTGTAAAACCATATTCATTATTCTATCCATCCTTTGATTGACATGTCACCATACATGTGTGCGTATGGCTTACCGTCTCCAAGTCGTGGAATAATTGTTATTCAATAAATTATTATTTGGATGGAGTATAATAATGATGTGTAATTGATGTAAATAATAAATATAAAAAGATAATTATTCTTTATATATGATATACCCTCCAATTATATATTATTTTAATATCAAAGGAATGATATTGTTTCTTGTGCTTCGGTACGGATTACCGTCTCCACGAACGCGATGAGATTCATTCCCCATCATATCCATTGAAGACTAATTTTTACTAGATGATTAAAAATTATGTTTTCAGACTTAATATAATTCTTAATATTAATAAGATACATCCTATCCATACCAAACTTTACTTACGTAACAATGCATATAAAGGAGAACGAATTAGTTAACTCTCGAAACGATGATAATACTACGATATTATTAATAAAGCAGTGTTGAGAGATCATATATGATATCATATTAATGTATATGATTCATGTATAATTTAATATCAATTATTTCACCATTATACCATACATTAACCTACCCTCGACCAAGGAGATGTACAAGGTAATGGTTAATTTCACAATCTATTTATTATCCGAGGTGGTTTTTTTGTAAGAATATATTGGGACCTCTTTATCATCCATATCCATGTTTCTTAACAACTGTATTTCAAAAAAATTTAATATTTACTCGAATATGGTTTAAATTCATTTATTACCTTTTTGAATTTTTATAAAATATTTTGAAAGGAATCTTTCTGTCATTTTCCAACAAGGTACTTTATGAAGTTTTCGAAAGAATTAAGGCAAGAATGTTTTTTAAACTTATACGGTGGGTGTGGATATTTTTGGCTGCTATAAAATCATCAAAACATCCCTTACAAACTTATAAGAATATTTCCAAAATAAATGTTTTCTTTTATAATTATATTAATTTTAAATGATTTCAAAATTACAAGAGATAATTCTTTAAAAAAAAGGTTTTGATTTCATATATGTCAACATCCATTAATGGATTTTAATCTTATTTGAATTTGATTTATTATGATACTAAACATCCACATTGTATTGAAGGTTTTATGATATGTTTGACTGTGGATGTGTTATTTTCATACCATTCATATTTTATGGATAAATTATTGACATTTCATATTCCAGTTTAAAGAAGAATGTTTATGTCATGTTTAAACCTTTTCATATGAAGAATGAATTGGACTTAGTAAGTGACGGGTGGAGCCCGCTATAGCTCCTCAATGCATCAGTAGGTCTCCTGAGAAAATATAGTGTCTTGAAATAGGGCCTCGACAAAATATTATTTTTATTCTTGGCATAAGGAATTGACTATGTGGTTAAGAATGTCGGGAAATTATGCATTCCATCATTATGAATGTAGCTATTGATATTGCATGTGATTATTTGAATAGTAGAATATCAATGTGAGTAAGTAAATGGAAATATTTTGATATATATATTCAATATTATGATGAAGATTATGTGGAAAAGGTTGTTGTTTTAGTTTTATACATTTCGTTAAATGTTTAATATTATTTATGAAAGAATCTGCTATATCGTTATCCTCACTAAGCTTCTGAGCTCACCCCTTTCTATGTTTAATTTTTCCCAGGATGCGATGAAGTATATTATGACTGACCAACATTGATAGTATATAGGATCTCAGTGTTGTCTATGGAAACAATGTTGTTGTAGTTTTCTATTTTATGATGTAATGTAAACCTTAGGAATGTATCTAGTACATCCAAGGCTACTAAACTAATCAATCTTTCGATACATGATATTTTGTGATCATGCCAACTTTATGTAATAATGCACTGACTCTGGTTAACTAGGGTTTTGGGTGTTACAATTAGTATCAAAGGATGTTTAGTACAAACCTTGGAAGCTAGGTTTAGGTAAACCCTAATTAGAGCACATATACCTAAGATAGACATTGAGGACTAGTATAGAATAATTTTCTAAAATTTTGATATTGTAGATATTTTGTGAGTTTTCCAAGAAATACATCCATGTCTGGATACGAGAAGGTAGAGGAAAATCTGGCACAGATGTACCTAGGGGTAAAACCTGAAAACACTGCTTAGATCAAGACTCGAACAGGAACTGGTGCATGACAACAGGCATTGATGCACTCTTGGTTACAAAACTCTTGTGGATATTCTTAGGATAATTCATATTTTAATTACAATCAATTATGATGGATTAAGGATTGACTAATTCTCAAAGAATACATTTTTATTATTATGGATTATATCCATGAACTGTTCAATTTACATTTGGTATTTTACAAGTTTGTAATTATTCATTGTGATTCATAAACTGAACTAGTGTATTCTATTGTTTAGAAATGGCACCCAGTAGAAGGAATGAGAACCACAGTAATACGTATGATCCAAAGAGTAATATGGATCATATCTTCCGTGGTATTAAGCCAACATTTAAAAGGGAAATAGTCTCCCATGTATTCTAAACATATGATGAAATAATAACATGTTTTAAAAAGATAAGTAAACGATTCCTTGAGTTATATGGCTTTGAAGGGAAGCAATGGAAGAAAAGGATGGTAGAGAGAAATATGGATAAAGAGAAGAGGGGAAAGATGGACTTTATCATATGTGATAAATGTGGAAAGAATAACATTGGTAAATACATGAAAATAATGGGAGTTTGTTATATGTGTGGAGAAAAAGGACACCAAGTATGAGATTACAGGGGTAGGAAAAATGTTTCTAATGTAAAATGCTTCATCTATAAGGTGTTTGGACACTACGCGAATCAATGTCCCAGTCATCAGAGTATAACGTAAATGATTCAATTGGATAATAATATAGTTATGATATTACCTCAATTGTTGAGGAATGAACACTATTCTTATGTTGTTATTATAGAATTATTTCTTTTCAGTGTTGTATCAACAATATACAGGTTATATGAATTATGTGGATAAAGAAGGACTGTACAACAGTACTATTATATTGAAGATTTGAGATTATACGGTTCTAAGAAAAGTGACTTAATAGTAATCTAAACTTTTTAAAAAAAATACATGGTTGAAGTAAATTTAATCCTTAATATAGTCATGATAAATAGGTAGTAATTTTGGAATAAGAGTTTGTTGATTTGGATAAATTATATTGGATATTCTTGACATCCTTGGAACTGATTATCAGTTTGTTTATTTCTTAATTGTTGGAATATTCAATATTTTTCGATATGAGGAATATATCTAGTTTTATATAAATTATAATGGAGTATGAATGTAATAATTAAGGTTTTATGGAAACTCATGGTGTTACCATGTTTTGAAATAATACATGATGAAGGTGTTCACATGTTGTTACCTGGTGCAAAGGATCTTCATTATGTTTAACATCCGTATAAATTTTGGGCTGTGAGTTTGGATAGAAGTATTTTGGATAAGTCTAAAGGTTGGAATGGATTAATTTTTAAATTGTATACTATTGTAAAAGTTATTTTTTTGATTTTTATAAAATGGAAAAAACACAGACTGTGTGACAACCCTTCACGTCAGACAAAGCTACGGGAATCGAACCCACAACCATAATGAGATTGGGATTTATTGCCTACCACCGGACTACGTGAATTCCCTAGATTGTTTAATGTAGTTTCTTTTTTAAAGGGTTTCATAGATGAATTTTAAATTAATTTTTTTTGGAACCCTATATGAATAGGATAAATAGAATATTTTTTATGTTCTATTATCTTTTAGAGTGAAAGATGAGTTTGTGGTAGGAAATAGTTGAAGGATGAAACTATACTTGTCATGTATATATATATATATATATATATAAATTTATTTCAATATTATTCTATGGGTAAATTAATTATTAAACATTAGGGAAGGGATCTGAAAACCAAAAATGTGTTATCTTAATACCTTATGTTTTGTTGAACCGATAGTATATTAAATCATCATAGATTTATGGATTTGAGGCCCAAAATTTTACACTTGTTTGTGATTGATGAACTCAATCACTCACTATAAATATTTACATTTTTCCTCAAATTATGTGTCTCTAATTTTCAAAAATGTTTTCCTAATCGAAATCATAATTCGGTGGTGACCCATTCATTTCCCTTTTCCTCTAATTAAGACTAAATTTTATTAACCCAATTTCCGATGTGGGTTTTCCACAAAGGTATTTTTCTATTTTTATCCATTTATTTTTGAAGAACAATTTTTAATTGTGAGGATGAAATTTATTGAAGGGGGTGAGAATGTAACCCCCGAAGATTTCATAATACGTTATTTCTTCAATGTAATTAAATAACCTGCACTATACACAACAATAAGTTCATGCGCACCACAACTTACCAAACAAACTGTTCAAAAACAGTTATGAATAGTATTAATTTTTTTTTAATTTTATATAATCCTTATAATTTTAGAATCCATATTATGAGTTTCATAGACATAATATAAGAAAAAATTCGTTTTTTTTCAAATAAAAGAAGTATTTTTTTCAAATGTAATTTTACCAACTTTTAATTGGGATCCTTTTTTAAATCCTATATTTGAAACTTTAATATATTAAATTTGACAAAATAAACTTCTTCATTGTAATCGGGACATAAAAATTTAGTTTTGATAAATTTTTGGTGTTTTTCTCAGAACTTTCATATTTGGGTGAATAGTGAAAATGCTATATTTTAACTGAAAACAACTTTTTTAATCAAAAAAATTTATAGTTTTGAATAATAAATTTTAAGGATTTGGAAGTATAATTAGATTATATTTTTAACATATAATCCAATGATGGTTATTGTAAGTAGTTTCAAATTCAAATTGAATATAAATAAGTTTCAATCTTTTGATAGTGATTATTTCTTAAATATACGCTTTTTGGTTTTGATAAAGGGAATTAATTTTAAATTAATTAATTCAGCTTCTATTTTTTGAAATTGGTAAGATAGAATTCATTTTTGAACTCAGAATATCAAAATTAGATTAGGGTGAATTTTTTGTATTTTTCTGAAAACATTCAATTTTTGATTAATACTGAAAGTCACCGAGTTATTATTTTAAAACAAATTTTATTAATAATTATTTATTTTATTTAAATTTATTTAATGTCAAAATAGATACATAATACCTATATATGTTCAATGTAATTTATTGAAGTCATTTTATAATAATTTTAGATATATAAAAATTTTATTGAACTTTTTACCATCTTTTACCCAACTCCTAAGAGCACTTGCAAATTCATATAAACATAATTTTACCACTTCTGTGATATTAATTTCAAAAATCCATGAGTCAATATTTAGATCAGTAAGTAAAATTTGTTTTAATAATATTTAAATAATTTTTGGTGAATAGTATCTTTTTAATTTTATTTACCACTGTTAAAAGTAAATAGGGTAATTAAGGGTAAAATGATATTATTATTACCCTAACACATGTCCTAATTCTATTGGATAAGTATAATTCTACCCAAAAAACCATAGGATTAATATATTGACCTCTTTGGTCCACATGGATTAGATTAGGACATTTATTATTATTTAATTCAAAGAAAAGTTATAAGAGTTAAAATCAATGTTTAATAACTAAAACACTTTTAATATAGGGTTATACATAAGATAAATTCGACTATAAGTATTCATTAGAAAGATAAAAAGATTTAATACATAATGGTACTTTATTTATAATTTTTAGACATTAAATAATTAAATTTATTTATGACCCAATGATGATGCAGTAATTACCTAATTAATGAAATATTAAAATAATTTATATTATAAATATCCAAATAAATGTAATTTGAGACTTTTTATGAATTGAACTAATTTTCTAGGTTGATATGACATATTAGAGTTGGTTAGATATTTTTTTTGAAGTAATAATACTGTTATGATTTTTGAAAACCAAAATACCAAATAGTGTCAAAATTGACATAAAAGAGTTTTTAAAACAAATATTATATTATTAATTGATATTCTATTCATAAAAATATATGGTTCTTCCAAAAGATTTATATAATGTTAATTGTATCATTAATGATACCACTTGGGGTTCTCTAGGAAGTATATAGTATGTTTATTAACCATGTAATATAAAAATACAAAGAGACATGGTAAATGTCAAACTATTTAACTAAAAGTTAAATCTAAAAGATTAAGTTAGTATGGTAACCCAAACCTGTCTAAAACCTATTGGTTGAGTGGTTTTTGATCCATACCCACCTTTTAAATTAAATAATATATTTGGGAGGCATTATTAATCGAAAATTATTTTATTATAAAATAATATGTCTAGCTTTTCATAAGGTGCCCCTCACCCCTCTTATAAAAGGGAACTCCCCCTTCTCTATAATTCACACCTTAAAATCCATTTGGCTCGGCCAAACCCTGCCCAAATACCCTCTAAACTTTTCTCTCTTAATCCTAGAGTTATTAATTTTGTCATAAAGCCAACCAAAGGATCTCTTTTGATCAAATCAAATGGAAGAACCCGAAGAAGAGGTAAATATTTCATCACCACTTTCAAGTTCATTTCTTCTTCCACATCCACTTTCTTGGTTTTTTTCATTATAAAATAATAAATACAGTATCTTATATATACTGTGATGTTATTATAAAAATTTTACAACCATATTAATTATTCTATCCATCCTTTTAATGACATGTCACCATATGTGCGTAAGTATGACTTACTGTCTCCACGTCATGATGTAATTGTTATTCAATACATTATTATTTGGATAGGGTATAATAATGATGTGTAATTGATGTAAATAACAAATATACCATGATAATGATTCTATATTTATGATATACCATCCAATTATATATTATTTTTATATCAAAAGAATGATATTGTCGCTCGTACGTACGTACGGATTACCCTCTCCACGAACGCGATGAGATTCATTTCCCATCATATCTATTCAAGACTAATTTTCACTAGATGATTAAAAATAATTTTTAGAGACTTAATATCTTTATGAATATAAATAAGATACATTCTATTCATAACCAATTTTACTTACGTAATAAAGCATATAAAAGGAAATGAATCAGTTTACACGCAAAACAACGATAATACTATGATATTACTAACAAAACTATGTTGAAAGATCATATATGATATCATGTTAATGTATATGATTCTTGTATAATTTTAAAAAAATTATTTCACCATTATATTGGAGGGTAACCTACCCTTGACGAAGGAAAAGTTCAAGGTAAGGGTTAATTTCACAAGCTCTTTATTATCTATTGTTGTTTTTACATAAGTATCTACTGGGACCTCTTTATCTTCCCCATCCATGATTCTTAAAAATGTATTCCAAATTTTTTTTACTCTTTACTGGACTATGGTTTAACGTAATTTATACCCTTGTTCTAATTTTTATAAAAGTGTTTGAAAGAAATATTTCTGTCATTTTCCAACAAGGTACTTTATGACATTTTTGAATGAATTAAGGTAAAAATGTTTTTTTAACTTATACGGCGGGTGTGGCTATTTTCTGCCATTATAACATCATCAAAGATTCCCTTACAAGCTTATAAGAATATTCCCAAAATAAATTTTTTCTTAAATAATTATATTAATTTTAAATTATTTTAGAATAGAAAGAGATATTTCACTAAAAAAAGGTTTTGATTTCATCTATGTCAACATCCTTTGATTGATTTTAATCTTATTTGAAGTTGATTTATTATGATACAAAACATCCACATTTTATTGAATGTTTTGTGATATGTTTGGATGTGGATGTGTTATTTTAAAACCATTCATGGTTTATGGATAAAGTATTGACATTTTGTATGCCCATTTTAATACAAATTTTTATGTTATGTTTAAAACTTTTCATATGAAGAATGCATTGGACTTAGTAAGTGATGGGTGTAGAATGTTATAGCTCCTAGATTCATTGGTAGGTCTCATGAGACAAACTAGTGTCTAGGAACAAGGCCTTGACAAAATATTATTTGTAGTCTTGGCACAAGGACATGACTATGTGATTATGGAAGTCTGTAATTATGCATTCTATCATTATGAAAGTGTCTATTGATATTGCATGTGATTATTCGACAAGTAGAATATCCATTTGAGTATGTAAATGGAATTATTTTGATTTATATTTTCCATAATATGATGATGTTTATATTCAAAAGGATTTTTTTTTATATTTATACATTGCCTTAAATGTTTATGCTTATTTATGAAAGCTTCGCTATATTGTTATCCTTGCTGAGCGTCTGAGCTCACCCCTTTCTAGGTTTTATTTTTTACTTGGATGAGAAGATATATATTCTGATTGATCTTTGGGGATATTCTATGGGATCTCAATGTTGTCTATGGAAGAAATGTTGTTGTAGTTTTCCATTTTATGATGTAATGTGAACCTTATTAATGTATCTAGTACCTTCAAGGCTACTAAACTAATCTGACTCTCGAGACATGATCATTTATGAACATGCCAATGTAATGTAATAATGAACCAATTTTGGGTAACTAGGGTAGGGGCGTTACATCACCCATAATGGATTTACAGTCTTTTTTGTCAACATTAAACTCCCTATATTCCTTATCAATTTATATTTTTTCCCGGGAGTTAGTCTTCACTGTAATGTTCATTTTTTCAGTTACCTCTAATGTTATTATTTTTGGAAACATGAAATTATGTAATTCTAGATATCCTTCTAGCTTCCATTTTCCTAATTTTAATATAATGTTTTATTGACACGTTTTTTAAAAGGGGTTTTCTATTAAATAATTTTCAAATGTCCAAGAGTTGATTACTGAACCCATGTTCCAATTATGAGAGAAATAATTACTAATAGGGGGATAATGTAACACCATGAAGATTTTGAATACATTTCTCTAGAAATAAATTATATTTCTTATATATATTGGGTTACACACACCCTTGTGTTTGAAAATACTACTTGGTGCTATTAAAATATTATTAGTTAAATATGACTCTTAATATATAATATTTGAATTGTGGTTATAAATAAGAATAAAAAATGATTAAATTTATATATGGTTCATCATTGATAAAAATATATATAAGAATCTTTTGAAATAAGCAAAAAAAATCATTAAATCCATTTTATACTACGAAATATGTTTTCTTGAAAAATGATTTTTATTATTTTTGTGTGTGGATAATATAACTAATTTATAAAAATTATAGTAATGTTATTTTATAAAAATTATATTATTTTATAAATAAAAATTTCAATATTATCGTTGTGTTAGGATTGCATATTTTCTCCAAAGGTTTGGTTTTTCAGTGCATAGTGAAATATATCAATTTTTTGAAAAACTGTCATTTCATTTCATTAAATATAGAAATTTATATTCAAATTATTTTTTGAATTTGGTATTAATGTTACGTATGATACATTGAACTTATATTAATATAAATAATTTAATTTAAATTTTCAATTATCATGGTTTTGGTACAATTTAATTTCAATTCTCATGAACACATTTTTTCCTAAAATTATATTTAATTGCATTATGTTTTCTTCTGTAATTATTTAAAATAACCAATAATATTGAATGGATTATAATAAATTTTTAGATTATATGTCTATATATATTAATTTAAATTTATATAATTAACAATAGTATTCATATAGTAAATTTAAAATCATCTTTTCTATAAGAAATTAGTTTTCTAGAGATTGTAGACATCAGTCTTTATGAGGTACTTATAAAAGTAATTTATACCATTTATTGTGATTAAATTTGATAAAATATATTCCATTTTTTATTAAGCTCAATTAATATTATTTAATAATGTAAAAATATTTTTTGGTCAAAATTAATAGCAGAAATACTAAAAATTCTTCACCATGGTAAAAGAGTAAATCAGGGTATCCTTGGTTAAAACGAAGTGATAAGGACTCTAATTTTCAACTTAAAAACTATTATATAAAGGGAATTAGGGACTTATAATCATAGTAATGATATTTATTTTCTTATGGTATTATTTTCTATGTAGGTTATATTTATTATATTTTATGTAAAGTAAAAGACAAAATGTCACCCTCTTACTTTTAAATATCTCTTATGTGTTCACATATGGAAAATAAAAATTTGTGGAATATTATTTATTTTTATTTTAGATTAATTAAATTAATTTATTAGTGATATTTAATATCAAAATGTAATGAATATTTAGTTACCTTAAATTTAAAAGCAACACCAACACTATATTACATCAATTAATAGAAAAAAGAATGTATTATATCTAAAAAACTATTAAAAGTGATATAACTTGAATGATTTATAGTTTTAAAAGAATTTTTTGATACATATGACATATTTTGTATGTTTTGATATAATAAATTTGAATTAAATATTTTTATTGATATATTTAATATAAAGATAATGAAAAGTTCCTAAAATTATATTAATGAAATTTTATAAGAAATAATAAATAACTCAAAGATTTAAAGTTTAAAAAAATTTATCATCTTCCAAGTGAAGGGAATATTATTGAAAATCTAAAAAATGATCTGTTTAATTATCATTTAACCATTTTTTGTTACATTATTATCCTATTATAATTGAAATAGTTTTTACAATGATTATGTTTAAAATATGTTAATTAAGGGGTCGAATCGAAATAAATAGTTTAAAACACCGCATTAATCAATCCATTTAATGATGGTATTTTTACCAAATACTATTTTATATTTAAATATATGGAAATTTAGAATAATGTTTCTAGATAATGACCATTTTATATTTTAATATTTTATTAATTGTAAAAATCTCACCTCCACTCACTTATAAAAGGGAACATTCTCTTCTCCTTCCACCACATATAAAAATACAATTAGTTTGTCCATGAACATCCCAAATACCAAATTAATTCCCCAAAAATCACATAGAGTATTGTTTTGATTATAAATTCCTTGTAGGAATAGTTTTTTTGAATACTATAGAGGTTGTTTAAAGAAGAGATATTGTTATTAACCAATCATTTTTGTTCTATTTCTATTTCAACCTCCTCCAAATATAATTCAACCACGATGATATAATTTAATTAGTATATCCCATATAATTATATTTTTCTATGTTAATTTCTTAACATATATCCATCTCATATTCCATAAAATGAGAAACAAAATCATCATTCTTGGGTATGGCATACCACCACCATACGAACCAATGTAATTCATTTACCATGACAGAAAAACCCCAAATGGATTTAAATATGGATTTAATATATATATATATATTATTCATTAACTATATATCTTTATTTATAAATAACATATCATATTATTCCATTCCATTCCATTCATTTAATATGGATAATGTCATCTGTGTGTACATGTGGTTTCCCCCCTCCATGAAACAATGTGATTAGTTTTTCATAGAAAAATCACATGAATAATATAAATACATTTATTTAAAGAAATAATATCATATTTTTTTTATAATTATAATTATATAAATATAATATAATAATTAATTTATTTCCATCAATATTATTGAGAAATGGAAACATTAGTCATACAAACATACTTCTTACTAACCCCTTGATTGTAATATATATCATTTTTTTAAAAACAATCAATTATTATTTTAAATTAATAATTTATTTATAAAAATATTAATAATTTCATTATTATAATTTTGAGGAATATGAAATAATGAAGTCATTGACCATATTCCACATACCAATTTCATTTTGAACTTATGTGACAAATATCATCAAAATGTCCGACGTGAACTTAAATGATAATATAATTGAATATAACAAGATATAAAATAAAATAAAAAGAATAATAAAATTTCAAACTATAATTAGGTTATCAAATAATCTTAATAATTTTATTATTTAGGAGATTAAAATATTATTAGATGAGTCAGTCATGAGGAAAGTGTTTTCTCATCCCACTTTTGTTTCCATGACACATATGCTAAAATATCCACCTATTCCCTTTTTATTGAGTATATAGTACCAATGAAATTAATTTATGATTTTTTTTCATTGAAATTTTTTGTATTTTAAAATCCATGTAATTATATCACTTTTATTAGGTTTTAAATCAATGACTACCTGAGCGATAAGGGTTGATCATCTATAATTTTATAATTTAAAGAACATGTTATGTTATAATCCTATATTATTTTTTGATGTCCTTGCAAATAAAACATTGAAAATTATTATCCTGAATTTAATTTACTAAATTTTATTTAATGTTTAATTTTATTTTTTTATTTCATGGGGCTTACAATTCAAATGTTAACAAGTGAAAAGAGATATTTATTACAATCACATTTTTTGTTAAAAATGTTTTTTATTTTTATTCTAATGATGAAATTTATTTATCTACCTATCAAGAATATAATTAATATTAATCTCATAAATTTATTTATAGAGATTTAATTTATTCATTTCGTTTTCCTAACTTTTTTAACTAAAGATACCAACATAGTTTTTAAAGAAAATAGATTGTATTTCTCTCTTCGATCAAAAATCCATACTCTCCAATATCTATGTTTTCAATAAACATCAGGGAATATTTTTAATTCCTTCCATTGATTTATTAAATTCAAATTTACAAATTTATTTATTTTTACAAGGTGGTTTAAAATGTATATTCGTTTCATTTGCCAAATGATGTACATATGATATTTTCTACAAAAGTGTTAAAGTAATTTTTTATTTTTGTATATAAAAAATGAATGTAATTTAGTTCCATCATGAATGATGAAGAATTAAAATATTCTTATAAAATGATCCATGTTAATTTTTAAATAAAAAAATTTAATTACTATTTAGAAAATATTATCTATTTAAAAAAAATGTATTTTCAAAGTGAAAAGGTTATTTTCTTCAAACAATATTCAATTATATTTTAATGGAATATTCATCTATGATAACATAATTTGATATTAATTATTATTTATTTGGGATTTAATACATTGATTGCATAATTATTCGTTATATGGATGGACTATGATTATGAAGATGATATTTTTATAAAACCCAATTATTTTAAAGGGTTTTACTATGATGAATTGTAGAAATTCTTATGAAACTCATTTTTACCATGTTTTATGATGTGATGATGTGATGAATTTTTATGATCTTGTGGAACACATATGTATTGTTTGAATTATGTGATGGGTTGTCCTAGAATTATATATCCCTCTAAATATTTAAGTGTTGTATTACGTCTCATGCAATTATTTTGGGATTAATGTTAATGTTATTGAACCACTACTGGGAATATGTTGATGTTTTTGATCCATAATGGGAAACAAGTCTATGTGATTGATAAAATTTGAGATGCATGTGGTGATAGTTTATTATTTTTGATATAAGAATTATGTTGGGATTCCTAATCCCCTATGAATTGGTAGTCTCAGTAGTTAACCATGACAAGTGAAATGGTTTCTATGATTATGATGGTTCCCCACTTTTATGGAATTAAAAGGTGGTTCATGATTGACTTATCTTTATTTTATCGTCTTATTATTCATTATTTTGGAAGTGATAAATATTTCCTCCATAAATGAAAATTAAAATGTATGACAGATTTTGTAACATCCTATTTTATGGAAATGATCTCATAACCTTATTCTTATATTATTCATTCAAATAGACATCAATTGATGTCTCTATATTTAACATTGGTGAGAATCTATGCTCATACTTTCTTATGATTCATTTCACGATTCTATAAAGTATGGTTTTAGGTTGGGTATATCTCTAAAGAGTTAAAAACAAAGAGATATTTAAGGGACATATTGATGATATTTTATGAAATAAGGGGATTGTGTAACTAGTATCTAATTAATGAAAACATATATGGTAGTAATGAATGTATTTGGAAAATATATTGAATATTCATCTAAAAATGTGTTATATTTATGTGTGAAAATTCAAGGTCACAACACCAGTGGGTCTGTTTATGTTATGATAAATAATTTATTTCTCCTCGAAAAGGCCACATGCATTTACATTTCATTTTTGGATGATACAAATTATACTGTAAAAGGATTGTTTTTCTATAATCCATGTATCTTTATAATATGAGAACATAATCTATTATATTTTCAACTAACGTATTTTTTTAGATTTATATCTTTTAGATTAGTATAGATAATTTTTAATAGATAATATATTATATCTCACTTTTATTTAGTCTACCCTTTAATTATTATTCCCCTATACACAATGTAAAAGTTACATAATGAAACTTTACAACTTTAACATCATCCATTATTCCTTATTAATTATTAAACAAATTACATTACCATATGAAAATATATAAAACCACATAGCAAGCACTCCCTAAGGATTATTCTTCTTAGAATTGTGTATATATAGGTGTTCTTAAAGTTGCTCATAGTAAAACTACATCCATACTTAATCAACTATTATGAATAATAATCATGGAAGAATATATCACTATTAAGCCATAATTATACTATGAATGTATAGATTTTATTTCTAAAAAATATCACACCACAATGCAATAATAATAATTCATGAATTCCTCCCTCAATTATTTATTACATTCAATCACCACCAAATAAACACAAAGAACAAAATCGATATGAAATAATAAAAATTTATATAATTATGAAATAATAATAATTAAATATTCCCATTCCAAATGAAAATATTGTTTAATTTTCCCCTTTTAATTCAATCCACACATAATATTTTCATTATCCTTAACAACAATTTTCCTCGTTAATTTTATTAATACCTTAGAATTAATCATCATAATCTAAACAATCAATGATAAATAAATTTCAATAACACATAATAATGTTTTTTGATATACACACATTTCGTTAAAATCAATCAATAATTTATTTTAATCATTACATGAAATAAAAAACTCATATTATCTTCATTTTACATCCTTGAATTTTCATTTATACTCAAATACACTTTTGATCATTGTTTTAGAAATTATTTCACTAATTACTCAAAGATCATTTGAATTTAATTAATATTAATCCTCACTTGAATCAAAACCATAAAATTACAATTCATCTAGATTTCCAATTAAAACTATACAATCAATAATAACCAAAAATAAATTTTAAATTCTTTTTATATGGTTAATGACATGTTAGTAATGTCAAAAAAAATTAAATTTCCTAACTAGGGGGTTTAAATACTAAGTAAAATACATAACATTCAATTCATATTTTCAAGAAAACTAATTTAACATTACTTACTTTAAAATGATGTCCCCCATCCCAACTATTTTCCCTCTTCTTTATATCTCACTGGCATAGAAACAAATTAATGAAAATACTGATATATTTTATCTCTTTCCTCATATTTTAGAATTTTCCTATAATAAATAAATTAATATACAATAAAAAACACATGTTGTTTCCAATCTTAATAAATGATAATTCATCATGTTTCTAATTATTCACTATTATTATTTCAAATAAATATCTATAAAATAGATCATCCCTAAAACTTATCTAATTTTTTTTCCTAAAAAACCAACTTTTATCTATGAATTGAACAATCAGTTAGTATTGTGGCTCTACTAATTTTTTTGTTTGTATGTATAGAGTTCATGATTATATTTAAAGGTAAACTCATTGGGTTTTTATTATATTCAATATTGTGAATAGTTTTCTTAATGCACTTTGACTATATATTTTTTAAATTGAAAGAAATCATTTCATAATATTATTCATTTCCCATGTTTTTCTTAACAAAAAATCTTTTGTAAATAATATATTAAAATGTTTAAAATAAAACTCTAATTTGAGAATTATAAAATTATGAAATAATTTTTGTAATAAATAATAACTATTTTTCTTCTAGAAAAATGTTTATTGAATAAATGTGTAACATTGTTTGAGACATTTAATTTACATAAATTAATCAATCTTCCAAAATTTATATTCATAAAATAAATATTTTCAAGTATATATTGATATATATTAGAACCATATATCTTATTATATTTCAATTAAATTTATTATGAAAGTGAAGGTAAGATGGTATTATTAATAAACTCTTTCAACATTGGATAAAAACTATAGAGAAATATTAACGTGTGGCATGTTATTTTCCATTCTAAAATATATATAAAAAACATATAGGGTATATATTTAATATGAATAATTAAAAACAAATATTTTTTTCAATAAATATAACCCCTTAAATATCATTCATTACCATGTTAATATTTCAATAATTATTAAATTTAAAATTAAACAACACAAGTAATAATATGTGGTTTTTTACATTAAAACTAAAAAATATTAGGTGAATGGTTTTTATATAAAATTAATTCAAGAAAAATAATTCCTTTGAGTGAAATATAAAAAATAATTTCCTATTATAAAATATTTTTGCAATTTATTTTATTTAGAAAACTAAACACCATGTAATGTAACAAAGTAATGAAAAGAATATAAATGAATTGGATCAATGAATGTTCTATGTTTTTTCTATTCTAAATAGATGAATCTTATTTATTTCCTCAAAATTATCATTATATTTTTTTCAGAAAATAAATTATCTAATTCAATTGATCTATTCCACCTATTTTTTCTAATCTAGAAAAATGTTAATTAACAGTTGAACCAAATTAAATAACCATCATTTCTCTCTTCATTACTAACCACATATATAGAAAATTAAATCCTCTAAATTGGCTCCCACATCCCATTTTTTCATTATTTTTTCAAGTTTTATTTCTTCTGTATAGATGTCACATCAATAATTTTAACATTAAAAGAATGATCTTTTACTTATAAGTCATTTCATCACTCAAAAACTCTAATTCTTGGTCAATATTTCCTTATCACTATATGAATATTCTATACTGCTAACTCACTATTAAATCTTAATTAAAACTAACTACATTGAATATTAACTAAGGCCCTTAGCATTTATAAAAAATCATTCTAATTCAATATTTGGTTTCTATTTATCCATCTCATGTATTATAAAATCTATGATAAATATTATTTTTCACATTAACCAAAAAATACCCAGTTAAGCATCTATTGTATCTCATTATCATGTCCTCCAATTGAAAATAAATATTTCTATATTTTATCTAATATAATAGAATACATTAAATATTTTATTACACCATGATTTTCACACTAAATGATAAATAAAAAAAATATTTTCCAATCACCTAATACAATTAGAATGGGAATTAATACATTACCTGAATCTTTTGTCTTAATTTGTAAAATTATTGACACAATGAATGAGAACTCACCCATAATAAGTATTATACCAAAATATTCATGATTTCTTTTGTTTTATAATAAAAAAAATTCAATATTATTTAATATGTTGGAATGTCTGTAAAATATTCATCAATAATATTATTAATATAATGTTCCTTAATAAATTTTTTAATTTAATTATCTATTCTTATATTAAGCTGCCATAAATCCATTTCAATAATGGTGTTATTCAGTTTTAAGGTCATGAGGTTTCTATTAAAACATTATTTTTATCTTCTTTTCATTTATCATTTATCATTTCTTCATTATTTCTAATGTGTTAATTTAGCTTCCCCCTCTATTGAACACCTTCCTTTATGGTTTACCCCTACTTAATATGATATTATTCCAATAGACACTTAGTTTATCCCATATCACAAAAAATGAATGACTTTTTTAGTATACCTATATGTGTTTTCTGTGATATGAACAGAAATTGACAAATTTATTATGATCGATGATTGATTTTTTGAATTTAATACCTTTTATATTATAAAACAATAGTTTTTGTAAAAATGTGTTACTAATATATCTATAGAGAATATTATTTTATTTTTAATTTGGTCATTATTGTTGTTTCAATACATTAAAACCTCTAATTATGTAGAACAACCAGTTTCTAATACAAGACTATTAATTTATTTACATTGAGCTTATAAAATACTTTGGTTAATTTTATAGAGTGTTCAGGATGTTTAGAACTATTTTAGAGGTATTTATAGTCATTCATAGTTTGTAAAAACCATGAACCACATTTAGGAAACCGTGAAAATTGTATTTATAGTTACTGGGAAGGTTCATGGTCAACACCTGATTTGTAAAAAACATGCCAGTGCCCATGCAAAACCATATAATTTCAAATAGAGTGAAAGTCATGGTTGGTGCATTGTATTTCTAACTGTGTGAGAAAATAGGGTGAGGTGTCACCTTGTGATAGTATAACAACATAGTCTGGACATATTTTTCACAAACATATGGCCTAATCATGCAATATATATCCAGAACTCCAAATATCTTAAATTGAATCGGAATTAAATTCTATATAACTCATTAGTTACTCATTTCCCCTAGATCATCAATTTTACTCCCACTTAATATTTAATAGACATTCCCCTTCAATTTATAAGTTACATTTTGGTGAATTGAAGTACATTGAATATTCAGTATTGTTAGTGATTATTTGTTCTTCCCTTATATTCATAAATATATTATTAACCTCTCTCCCAAAGCTGTAGACCAAATCTATTAATGATATATCATTTTTTCATTTAGAGAATCATGATGAGATTTAATTGAATTTAAATAAAAACCATTATCTTTAATATACATTAATATGTGATATATTGAATAATATTCCACATAATAAAACCCCGATGATTGATAATTATCAAATCTTTTGGAATTAGGTACATTACATAACAATTTAAAATTGGAAAAACAGTATCGTTTTGGAAAACTACCTTATCATAATGACACTTAAGGATGAATCGGATAACCTGGGGACATAATTAAGAAAGGGGTGATATATAAATCCTATTATGAGAATTATCATCTCATAAGGTGATATATGAATGAAAATATGAGTATTAATGAGAAACATAATTTTTTAGAATCGTAAACATGATTAAAATGGAAGGATATAGCCTGATAATTAAAACATTGGAAATGTGGCAACAACTAAAAATACGACATCATAAATAGTGTTCAATCATAACTTCCAAGACATCATAATGGAAAAATTCCCATAAAGGAATCATTTTACTCCATATCCCAACGTGATGTCTCATGCAACTAGATAATACACAATTCATTACCACATTATATAATTCCAGGAACACCTATCAATTTCATTTTATTATCATGTTTAAGTAGGCCACATAGACCATACAACACAGATTCATTCATCATCATATTTTATTAAAACATCATGTAGTGTTGAATTAATAAATTTAATTCCAAATTAAATGAATTATATATGTATAATGATTAACACCCTTTAAAGTAAATGAGTTGGGTATTCACTATATATTTGTTTGGCATGAAAATTCATGATACAATTTCCACAGCGTAATGATGTAAATTAAAAATTTAAAAAATGGGGGTGCGAGAGGACAATGGGTCTCACGTAGTTTATGAATAAAATGAGTTTTAATTGGTAAAAGTACATAAATATACCAGCATTATGGATTTAAAATATAAGACATAAGATAATAAAGAAACATGAATAATTAACTGAAGGTGAGGATCCCTCACTAAATTTTATGATGGAAACATGTGTATATAAAGGTTCCTAAGAAGGATTCATTAGAGTAAAAGGACTTGTATTTAAATTTTAATTAAGAATTATATGATAGGAATTTATAAAACATACCCAAAAATAAATAAATTTTAAGAGGCATATCATGAAATATGTCTTGAATGGAAATGATCAGTGAGAAATCCCTTAGATGAGTATGTGACTATAAATTTTTTAGAGGATCTTCCTCAGAGAATGGGAGATCCTTATGGTAATCTAGAGAGGGGTAGTTATAGTAAGTACATGATCCAATGATTTCGATTGTAGATAAATGGGATCATGGGAGGGTTTATATAAGAAATGAGGGGATATTTCATTAATATTTTTCAAACCTTTGTTTAAGACTCCATAAAACGAAATATCACTAAACATTAATATACCATTGAGTTTACCGCATTTCTACCAAATGTGAGAGTTATTTGTTATTTTGTAACTTGAAGGTCTAAAGTTATTAAAATAATACCCTTTCTTATGTGGAAGTGATTCATACTCTTTAAGAAATTATTATAATATAATAAAATATATTATTGGTTTGGTAGGATTCAAAAAGGCATTAAAAATTAATTAATTAAGAATAAAATAAAAAAAATTAAATTCAAAACATATATTTTGTCATGGATCCCATTTATAGTATTTAATATATCACTTTTTGGTCATTATTATTTCATAATACACAATGTATATTTATATAGGGTAAATATTTTACCAAAAATTTCAACTATATTATAAAATTGTTGAAAATCAACCATTGTAAGATTTAAATATTATAATTCAA
This sequence comes from Viscum album, assembly GCA_963277665.1. NCBI lineage: Eukaryota > Viridiplantae > Streptophyta > Magnoliopsida > Santalales > Viscaceae > Viscum > Viscum album. Next base: position 814,084,976 of record OY728150.1, on the reverse strand, counting down.
TAAAATAATAATTTTATCTAAATAATTTTCCAAATATGAGAATTTTATATTTTAATATAATAACATACATTTATTATGAAATGTTGGGTTTTTTACAATAACATTTTTTTAACACTTATACAAAGTACATTTTAGTTCATAAAAATTTGATGATAATTTATATTTAATAAAAATATTTAATTAAAATATTCATTATTTTAAAAATCTATTAATTCATCAAAAGAATATCTTTAATCGAATTTGATTGTTACCCAAAAAAATTTCTGTTTTAGTATATCAAAATAATAAAAATTTATATATTACCAATAATATCGTGAAAATATATTCATTATTCTATAAAAAATAATGTAAATACTCAAATTACTAGCATCTAGATACATATCCCTGTAAAACACTAGAAACAATTATAAGTGTAAGCTGCATGATATTGATAATTTCATTGAGTGGTTCGACGTATGTGGTTTAAGTCGTGATCTCAATGAGATAAATGTTCTCCCATAAATAGTTTCAATCATGCTTATACTGTTAGATATCTGCTTGATCTTATTCATTATAAAATCTCAATGATGTTGTCTCCCTTGGTAGCTCTAATAAATGATATTCATAGGGTACGATCCTATTGGTTGAGACCATCACCACCTTTTTTGTGTTAATTATATTAGTTAATACCAAATATTTATACTAATCTGGTTATCACTCTTTAATAACTATTTTATCAATGGTATAGATTCTAAATGTTAATTTTAATCCAAGAGTATATAATAAAACTAATGAAGTGAGAATGTTTTCTCCAGCCATATTACATAATTAGATATTTAATTAAATTATAATGTTGATTTTATTTATAAAAATTTGGGTTATTATAATATATTTAAGGGAATAAGATCGAAGATTGGATCTAGAGTCTAGTATTTCCATTCTTCATCTTTACGGCCCATTGAGAGGTATTTGGATTTTTTTTTGACTCTAATTATAAGAGAAATTGAAATATTATTTTTCATTAAAATTCTTTTTGGGAACTTTTAGTGAAATAATGTGTAATTTTTGTTGGAAATCAATTTTTGATTAAGGGTTCGAATTTCTATTGAAATTTTGATTCATTTTTAATAAAATAATAATTTATAATTTTAAAATTATGGTTTTGAAATTATATAATGGTTTTAATGCACTTAATTAGTTTGATAAAATGTTTTGAAGAAGTACTTGTATTTTTAAGTGGGTTGGCACGAGATTTGGCATATATGTTTGGTGTGTGTTCATTTATTTTGACCTTATACTAAATAAAGAGAGTGTATCATTGTGGTAAATGTATGTGACCTAGGATACATGGTCTATTCCATTAGGGAACTTGATAGTGGTCATGTTGTGAAGACTTGGTGGATCAAGAAGAGATCACTCATGAGTGTGAAACTATCACCTGACAAGAATGTCTGTGTGTTGAAAAGTATAATGGGTATGAAAAATAAAATAGAAATGTTTGAAAGGCATGAATATTATTTTCCAAGGATGTTTTTCTATGGTCCAGATCTAAATTTTTAAAATGATTTTAAAAATTTTTATATAAACTGTGATAACATGTTTTATCCAAGTGGTGTGATTTGGGAGTTATTTTTGGAAATCCCACTTAATTTACACTCACCCCCTTCTTAGGAAATGCTTTTCATTTGATGATTGCTTCAATTGGGACAGAGTTAATGGGAAGGTAATATATTTCTTTAGTAAACTATCTTGATTTCAAATACATTGCAGGGGGAGTGGGGTCTAGAATGTTAGTTAGCTATTGCATGGAATTTTTCCTTTTTTGTTTCTTTTGGTATTAGGCTGTCATTGTATTTTATTGTTATCGACTACTATTTCCATTGGTTCCCTAATAATTTTATTTTCAGTGGGGCATACCTTTGGCTATATTGTTGTTCATGCATCACAAAATGGATTGGATGTTTATTGTTTATGGTTGATTAGGATATTTATCTTTTAAAAGGGAAAATAATCCCACAATGATCTTAAATCCCATTCCATTTATTTATATCCATTGGTTTGTTGGGGACATCGTCAATGTCATTTATAACATCATCCTCTTCTTTTGTAAATTAGGGGGTATGATGTCATAAATGGAATCTTCTCTATTCGGTACTAAATTTGAAATGGTATCATTATTATTTATCCCTTGATTTTGGATATTATAAATGTGATTGGAATGTTTAAACAAGAGATGTATAGCCAAAAAATATTTATCCAGACATTTTTTCCTAAACATCATGTTACCAAGTTGTTCATGTACAATTTTTTAAACATTTTTATTTATATTGTCACTTCATTTTCATGGATTAACTGATGATAGTATCATAGAATGAATTGATATTAAAGACTTCCCAGTAAGACTAGATTGTTTAATCAATGTTTAATTATTTATAAAATGGTGAAAATATGTTGGATTTTTTAATGGGATAAAATGGATATATTTTAATGAAAATGGTTGTGGTATTTTTAAAATTGATTACAAATGTTTACCATGGTTGAATGTTGGAAATGAATTATTCTTATATGTTTTAATTTGTAAATTAAATTTACTAAGAAAAAAATTACTACGTAGTGAGACTGAATGATTTATTCCTAGAAAAATATGGAATAGTGAAGATTTCATAGGAATAAATCAAAAGGGTTTTCAAAATTATTATTTCACATGAGCCATAGGTGAATGAATGGCTATTCCAATGAAGTTTCTATGATTTTGAGGTTATGAATTATGAAAATGAAGATAGTAACCCTTGAAAAGTGGACCATTTAAGTCATTTTAGAAAAGAAAAAATCACCCACCATTTGGGTGGATTTTAAACCAAAAAAAGAAAAGTCCTGGTCGAAGATTATGAATCTAATTTTCAATTTTCATTGGAACAACAATCTAGTTTAATGTTATGTAGTCATTGGATATTCTGGAAGATATTTCATGCCAGTGGTGGAATATTGATTTTCAGGATAAAGATTAATAAGGAATTACATGTGAGGATTTTGAAGGATCTTTTAATGAATAATTATATCTTCGCTTATTTAATATTTCAAGAACAGTATAATTCTTCATATTGGTGAAATATAAACTCTTTGTATAAGAGTATGCATGTAAATTTATCAAATTCTTCTTTACCCCATATTTTACTAAAAGTGATTCCATTAAGGAATACATTTTTGTGTTGGGGAAAGAACAATAAATTCATTAAAAGATTGTTGTTATTTGTACTACATACTATACAGAAATGGTCAATAAAGAAATGGTGATGAGAAGGATATCATGGGAAATATGTATGGTGGGAGAATGATTATTCATATAGTAATATGTGGGAACTCCAATACTAGGAATAAGAAAAACAGGGAAATCTATTTCCCAAGTGGTGGGAAACATCAGAACTAGACAACGAGACTAGTAAACATTCATGATTAGACTAAAAGTGAGGTGGTATTTTTCTAATGAGTTTCTACTAAGAATATGAAGTGATAATGTTTAGAACCACTAATATCTTGTCACATTTATAACTAGATAGGACATTGTCATTGTAATTATCATATTGCTCCAACATCTGCTATTAGGGACAAATATCATGTTTCTTAGACATTGTATGGTTCAACTCGATGAGCTCAATAAAAGTAATATAATCATCATAACCATGTGATCCAAGGTAATAGGAGGAACACCATGAATCATCACCCTCTGTTATATAAATTGGGTAAAAATAGAAAATTATTATTGGAATTTAATTTTATCTAGCCAATAAAGTGATAATGGATGAACATTTGGGTCATTCAATGTTGAGAGTTATAAATATTTTTAATTTTACCCTTATGAAATTTGTTCAAAATGGGCACATACAACTCATTTATTTCTTATCATGTTTTTATTCATATGGGGTTACATTTGGAGAAAATATATTATGTTTTTGAAACATCATAATGCTGTAGGAAAAAGAGATTATTGATCATTTAGATGTAATTTTTTATATAAATATTGATGGGAGTTATTTCCATTGATATTTGTCTGTTCTTCATATGGTTAACTCTTAGAAGATTTTTGGGTATGGATTATATGACATCATTCTAGGAACACATTAATGGTTTTTATTGAAAGGATAGTTTCACATATCGTAATGATAGGAAGTGTCAGTTTAGAGGATATTAGGACGTAATGTAAAGTAGAAAATTACTTGGGGAACTATGTTTTAGAATAATATCTAAAATTTTTGTATCATTTACTTCTGAATCTAAGGATGATATCTGAAATAGATATTTTAAACCTATGATTTTCTGATTTCTTAATATTTATATTGAAAGTTATTAAATTTTCCACCCAAAAGAGAAGTGTAGTATTGGATTTGTCTCATACCGAGGACCAATCACATTTCAAGTATATCATATATGATAGAACCAATGGTTCTAATGAAATTTAAATCTTATTTAGAAGGGATAAAAAGTGAAGTTCTTATTTGACAAATAATATATTTGTACGCAACACCGGTTGTTTTTGTGATGAATGAGAAAATAACTTTTCTGATTTGTGTGGATTATCATAAGCTTAACTAGTTTTTTATGAAGAATAGGTGTCTGAATCCATGAATTGATGAGTTGTTTGATAAATTGAGGGGACCCTGAAGATTCTAAAAAATTTAATTATGTTTGGGTTATCACCAACATCATGTTCGGAGGAAGGATATTATGAAGATATATTATATGGGAAGATATGGTCATTATGAGTATATGTATGTAGCATTTTTTCCTTATGAATTAAGAAAATGTATTTATGGAATTAATTAATCTGATATTTTAGAGTTATCTCAAATCCTTTTTAGTGTTGTTTATTGATGATATTTTGGTGTATTTTATTAAACGAGGATCATGGGAAACACTTGACTATATTTTTGGTTATCTTACATGTTCACCATATATATGTCAAGAATTCAAAGTGTAATTATTCGATAAAATATGTACATTTCATTGGATATTTCATTTTAGAAAATAGAGATTTGTGGATCCTAAACTGAAAAAATATTTTTTCGTTTAGAAACCACTAATGAATGTGTTTGAGATATGTAGTTTCCATGGATTAGAAGAATATTAAATCTAATGTCTACATGATTTTTCACATTTGGCCTCACTACGGATAACATTGATAGGGAAATGAGTTCCTTTATAGTGTCATTGTGAATGATATAAATCATTTCATGAACATAAGTTAAGACATACATTAGAACCTATCATCCCATTTATAGAGTCTCAATAGGGATATATAGTCTATTACATAGAATCATGATCAGGGTTGGGATGTGTTATCACACATGGAGATCATGTTTTTTCATATGGTTCATAAGATTTATAGATGCATGAGAAGAACATCCCACCAAATCATTTATAGTTGGTTCTAGAATTTATTCCTTAAAGACGCGGTGTTACGAAATTTTTATGAGAAATTTATAGTGTATATAGATCATAAAATCTTGAAGATAATTTTTCCATAAAGATACATGAATCTAAGGAAAAAATATGGATAAAATATCTTTAAAATGTTTGATTTTAACATGTTGTATACTCTAGGAAAATGAAACTAAGTAGTATATTCATTGAGTAGAATCTCATATTCTCAGTTGGATAAACAGTCTTAAGATCAATGAATTCATATGTCATTAATTGATGATAAGCATCTAGAATACAAAAAATAAGGTAATGTTATAGTTTTATTTTCTATTTCAGTTATTCCTAATTTAGTTGAACAAATTAAAAATTCCTGAGAATCAGATTCTGAATGTGTTACATAAGGGTTAAAAATAAATAATGGGGAGACCTTTTAGGGAAATAATATGGATCTGAGTTACGTTTTTTGGTTTTGATATTAGATGGTTATACGTTGAATCATTAGGAACAACTTCATAGTGTCCTCCAACATTCGATATGGGTTTTCCATCATGGAATTTAGAAAATGTTTAAAGCATTGAAGGCATAGTTTTGGTTGATTGGAATAAATAGATCTATAGTGTAGTTTTCCTCATGATACATCACTTGTATGAAGGTCATGGAAGATAATGAGTGAAAAAATCATATATTGTATTTTTTACTAATAACTGATTTGATATTGGAGATTTAGAAATGTATTTTATAACAGGTATACCGAGAACAATTAGGAAACAAGATTCCATAAGGTTTATAGTGTACTGACTCAAAAGGTGAGCTCACTTCATCCCAATTCATGAAAATAATATTGTGGATGACTTTTCAAATATTTATATTCAGGAAATTATTAATATGTATGGAAATTTTTTCTTTATTATATCTATTTGAGACTCCAAAATTATGTCATGTTTTTGGGAATCCTTGTGGAAATACCTTGGAACTCAGTAATCCATGATTATGTCTTTTCATCCTCAAATGGTTGGATAATTTGATAGGATGATCCAAACATTGGAAGACATGCGCATAGCTTGTGTGGTGGATTATTTAGGTCAATAAAAACAGCACATACCATCTTTGGAGTTTTCTTATAACAAATACTATTAGGAATTGAAACATATGGATCCTTTTGAATCATTATATGGTCATCCATGTTGTAGTCCGCTTTATTGGAAGTAAATTGGCGAGAAATTACTCTTCAGACCATCCATTGTGTAAGAAATAATACATAAATTTATATTTATCAGTAAAAGGATGGAAATTGATTAGAGAATTTGAAACCTTCTAAAGATAATATTTGATAATTGTAATCATTTGAGCTAGTTGATAATGTTCTCTTTATAATATCTATTAATCTTGGGAATTATCATTCTAGTAAGAAAGGAATGGTTTACCCATGAAACATTATAAAATTTGAGATACATGAATACATTATTGATGTAACTTATCGATTGGAATTTCTGCCAAATATTTGTTCGGTTTATAGTGTGTTTTATCTATTATAATTGAGAAAGTACTAACTAGATCATAATAATGTTATTTGATGGGAAAATGAATATCCTGAACTCAATTATTTATTTATTTGTGTTCCATTTAACATTTTTGATAGGAAAGTGATTTTATTTCATGGGAAAATCATTAGTTTAGTGCATGTTTAATGGAAAAATGGACCGAATGGAAGAAATATGGGAGTGGAAAATGAAAAAGTTGGAGGAATGGCCAAAACTATTTCATGCCATCATTATGTTTTTACTTTTTGGGGATTGGAATAAGAATGGTGGGGAGAGTGTTTCACCCCATGTTCTAGGTATATGACCCTTTATTTATATACTTTGAGATCTTAAAATATTTTGAACATGTTTGGAGAGTTTTTGTGATGATTAGACATGTTTTAGAGGTGTTTATAGAGGTTGATGATTTATGACAGGTCAGTAGAAACCATACACCACCCCCATAAAATGGGCAACATCAGTTGTGAGTAACTAGGTAGCTGCTGTTGACTAGTGGTACTTACAAACCATGTGAATTCCTATAGGAAAACATATAAGTTGAAACAGTGAAAAAAGAATAGTTCGGGCATAGTCTGTCTAACTATGTGAGGTACGAACTTAAGACAGTAGCACCACATAGTTTATATATAGTTTTTAAAATCATTATCATAATCATCTACTGTACTATTACAACTCTAAATATCAGGGATGAATGGTAAATTAAGACTAATATGACTCATTAGCTTCCAAATTCTCTAGGATCTCAAATTACACTCCCTCCCATGGTTGGAGAGGCCTTTCCCTTCGACCGAGAAGAATCTTTTAAAAAATTGATAGTGTGTTGGGGATTTGGGATCATCACTAAGTACATGTTTTTCCCCTTTCAGCCTATATCTATTTTTATCTTCTCTCCTCGAACCATAAACCTAGTTCATTAGGAATAAATCTATGTTCCTTTATTGGAAACCTTATGATATGTGATTGAATCTATTGAAGTGAAGAATATTATTTACTGAATCAATATTTTTTTAAGAACTTGAATCTTCATTTTAGGTATATATCTTTGTTTCGGGTGGGTTTTTACAAAAATTATGATTTAAAAACATACTGTGTACATTTATTGCACTTTTGATTACCCGTTGTGTGCCCAGTTGTTGCATGTAGCCGTGTACAGGCTGTGTAATGGCTTAGTACAGGGCTGTGTGGGTGACTTGGTAGACCGCCTAAAGTGGGAGCTAGTTGAGGCTACTATACGGAATGCACGTTAAATAAAAAAACCCTATACTTTTATTTTTATTTTTTATATCGGTTCGAGATCACGTATCACATCAGGAAACACATTCTTCTCCCTTTGTTTTGTACAGGATAGCAATGTATGACCCATGATCTTCAAGCTCCTCCCTTTCTACTATCTGAGCCCTGATTGAGATGCCATCGGGTGCGTTGGATTCCCACAGTTGTGTTCCCTCTTTCCCTGAAGCCATTATTCCTGATTTCTCCTCACTTAAAAGTTATTCAAGGTAGGACTTTTTTGACCTTTTTGTATATTTACGATTTTCTATAACGATTCAAGGTCAGACATTCGAGATTGTCTATCATACAACATCATGTTATTTTATTTGATCCTTTCATCGATTGTGTTTGGATTATATATGGTTAAAGTACCAAATACCCTTGTTTAGTGTACTGTGTGTCTTGAATATTAACCATGTTTAATACCTACTATTTTTTATAGAGAAATGGTTATTTCTTAGGCTTAAGGGTGAATACCTTGATTATGTATGTGCTTCCCATGTTTATTTTTTATGGTCGCTAGGCATAAAAATAATTAAGGTTGTATTATTTTACATGCCTAGTGTTGTTAATATGGAGTTGTTGTTTATATGAGATGCATGTGTTTTTAATTTTGAAAGAGTAACAAAGGGGAATTAAATGTGAGATCATCTTGAGGTAGGGTCATTTAATTAAGAATTGTTGTTATGTTTGACCAAAAGTATTGACTGTGAGAGCTGACATGTGTTCATTGATCAAAGGGGTTTGACTTTGAGAGAAACACATATGGTTATTATTAAAAGAATGTCAAACCATAGGGTATTTACTGTGAGAGAATCCATGGGTCATTAACTTTTATTTTTTGTATGTAGAACAAATGGATATTGACCATTATAGATACTCAAATGGTCAATGTAAATGATTAGTACCATGTTGGCCCAAACGGGTTAGACTGTGTGAGATTTCCTAGAGGGTCATTATTTATTGAATTGATGATATATTCAACTAGAGGGGATTAGAATGTGATAAAATTCCTAGAGTGTTTCTTATGAATGCTAGCATTATTGTGACGATTCTTCCAAGTGAAAACACAATCTTGGACTTCTTCTTACATGATTATTTAGATGGTCTTCAAAGACAATTGTTTTACCATTATACAGGGGGATACAGAGCTTAGGCTGGATCCCAATGTTATATTATTCCATGGTTTACAAAATTTATAAATGAAAATGAATGTTATTTGAAACTGTATGAATGTTTACTATTGAGTGAAACCTATTTTATTGCATTATTTTTCATATTTTCTGCTATATATATTCACTGATAGTTAGGTATATATATTTTTGTGTATGCCTACCAAGATTCATCTCACACCTATTTAGATATTTCTTTTGGGACCAAAGGGATTATATGGTGTTATGTATCGATGAGGGAAAGCACCCTTCTTCATCCAGTACTTGATTTCTATTGGAGATGGTGAGCATGGGACCAAGTTGAGGCTTATGATGGTGTTGGATTTTACTGCCTTGTGTAATTTGGTTCGGTATTGTATTTCCATCACTGTGAATAGTTTGGATTCTTTCTAAGATACATGTGATAAGCATCATTATTTATATAAATGTTGGAGTTGTTTATACTATTAGTCTTCTGTTGTTTACTTTGTTGTATGTTATTACTGCTTCTTTTATTGTTTGTTCTTGTTATTCTATCATGTATACTCTACCATTGAGGGAATATTTTCCCAACTATTAGACCATGGGACCTCACTGCTAGTGGGTATCCTCTATCATTTGGGGAAATGCTCTAGAGGTTATCTGACTAACCACGTTTGGGTCACCTTTGTGAGGCACATAGAGCTAGGATGTTTTAAAGTGGTGTCAGAGCAGTTTCATTTCTAATTTGTCTTACTAGTTGGATCCTATATACCTGGATATAAAATAATGGGTAGTTGTAAATATGTTGTGCCCTGGGGTAGCTAACCCATGTATAGTGAAAATCCTTATTTTATCAAATATTGAAATTTTTATAGTTTTCTAATAGTTACAGTTAATTGGATATCAAAATTGGGTGATTCACTTGTTTTGTGATGTTATCATTGATATTAGTAAGGTTATATTTTTGTTTCAACCTGATGATATGAGGGTATTCCATCTCATTAATCATATAGAAATGTGATAGAGATGACACACCATGCATTCTTTTCATTGATTTTATAGTGAATTACTGATTTCATGTTGTTGTGATAGATGGTGTGCTAGATATGCATTTTGTTCTTATAGAAGTCATGATAGAATATTTTTTTGATAATGTATTGGAATATGTAATGTTTAATTTGGATGGATGCAAAACATTGATCCCCAAGGTATTATGATCCCTCTTGGATAAGAATTTAGTGGATCTTGTTTGAACATTAATTGAATTCTGTTAATATAAAATGTGACTAAGGATTCCAAACATTGATTCACTAGAGTATGGGCTCTCATGAGTTTGAATTTTTCATGCCTTGGGAAAAAATTTATGTTTTTAATTGTTCCGAAGAAGTCTTGGAGGCATACTATTTGGAAACATAGACAACATGGAATGTGGTGTAATTAACACATACAATGCATTCTTCTGTTCTGGATAATTCAACTTTTCATAAGTACACACCGTGTACTAGGAGTACACGCTGTGTAATTATTGACCATTTGAATTACTATGTGATCAAAGACACAAGGTTGAGAATGTTCTTGTAGGACACATAGTGTCTATATTGTACATGTTGTGTATATATAACCATGTATCTGGCCATGTGACCAATGACACAGGTGGATAAATCTTTTGATAGATCATATTTGGTCTGTAGATTACATATCGTGTAGGGTCGACTGTGTATCTTATTGTGTGACTAATGACACGGGAGGTTAGAACATAATAAGTGCACGTCGTGTCTAGGTTGAACATTTTGTGAAGTGTTACTAATGAAATAAACCATGTGGTTCTTGTTTTGTGGTGAAAAAACACAGGTTTTGAGTCTATTTGAGGACACACTCTGTTGATTAAGTACACCACGTGTAGTTTTCTGTATATAGAACCTGTGTGAGTTTGGTTGTGTAGATAAACATGTCCTAGGGGAAGGGCTTGTGTACCCCCCCATGTTCCGAGATGAAACATTTTTCACCTATGATGTTTACATGCCTAGGAAGGTGGGGACACACACCGATGTAATAGTGTTAGTGTACACGCCAAGTAAGAGTTCTACAGGCCATGTAGTCATCTGTTGTACCCTTTTGGGTATGTTTATATTCAATCCCCCGATGTTTATTTTGGACTAATGTGTTGTTCATTTTGACTAGTTTTTTTGTAGATCGTGATGGTGGAACATGTAGAGAGTTATGAGATCTCCTAATAGGTGTTTTGGGGTTTCTTTTCTAAATGGAGAGGTACTTTTTCTAGTTACCATTTCAGTTTTCTTCTAGATGTGAGGCCAATGTGTAAATGGTTGGTTGGGTGTTCAGACCAACATAGTTGAGACTATTGAACTGAGATGAGCTATGATCTATTTATCATGATGTTTTTATTTTGAGATGTTTCTCATCTGAGATGTTCCTTCTGGTATATAAGGCAATGAGACATATTCATTCTATGAAGTACCTAGTAGGATCCCTCATTTTTGCATCGTTTCATAGATCCCAATCAAGGGATGCCCTTAATGATTTCCATTTAAAGATCATTGTTGGATTCCTCTTCTTATGTTCTTTGGAAGGGGTTTTAATAGAATGAACTACTTATGTTATTATGATTTGTGTGGTTAAACAAGAGGTATTGGGTTCTGTTTCTGAGGACCCTGGTTGGTTTAACAAGATTATTATAGGTTGCCTATGTTTTTTTAAAAAATATCACCTACTAACTCATCATTCGTGATAGAATGTTAGAGTTGTAAATAGATTTAGAGGAATTTTAGTGAGTTTTGATATTTTTTACTTTGATTTGTTGAGATAAAGTGGATTCCCAGGGGATTTTGAGCCTAATGATTCTATTTTTCATAACCTAGGAGTGGAAGTTGATGCCTATTCTTCATAAGAAGATAGCCCATGGTAGTTAGAACTCTTAGAGTTGGTTGTATTGTTTTTCCACTGAGATATTTTGATGTTGGTGTGAACCATTTTCCATTATCCCTGGTAGGACATCTGGTTTTAAATGAAATCCTTGTATGGAGGGGTGGTCATTATGCCTTGACATTTGATGTGGGAAAAAGATTGATGATCACTTGGTTCCCTGGGTTAGACATGCATCGAGAATTATCAATGATTAGGAGGCCATGTAAACTTATATTGTTTAGTGACGTACGACTTTGTACGTCATCACCAGAGTTAATGGTTCTATAAATGATGTGATTTTGACGTAGTTCTTGTGTGATCTGTCTAGTACAAGGATACATAGGGTGGGAAACCGATAAATAGTACCCTAGAATGGGTCGCTAATCATATATACTCGGGTTAGTGTATATTGACATACATGATACTCATCGAGTGTTAAATGTTTAATGTTCCATTGAGTTCGGTTACATCGTTGAACATTGAGATTGAGTGTATGTTCATGGGTTATCTCCGGTGTAGAGTGACCTAAGCATTATGTGACTTTTTCCATCCCACTTCTATGGAGGAATTTCTAGGAAACATGTGTTTGGACATGCATGTCAGTGTATCTTTTGGATTTAGGCCCAGTGATGTGAAGTGGTTATTGTGGGTCATGGAAAAACACACATTCATTTAATTTGCTTCTAAACTAGATCCATTGAGAGTTTCTAGTCTTTCTCGATGTATAAGAAACTCCTAGAAAGGGAGTGTCCCATTGGTTCTGTTTCAAATGTGTTTTTCCAGGTAATAAGATCATAATAAAGGACCATTCAGAAATGGTCATTTTTACATGAATGATTTTGAGGTTTTCCAGTCTTGTTTCATGTTGGTGATGTATATGTGACATAATGTTTTTGTGATTGGTTGAATAATAATGCGTAAAAAATTAAATCTAAGTTTACATCAGGATTTCGAACAATAGTGGTTTGATTATCCATTTTTTGCAATCATTAATGTCCCCTTATTGTTCACTTTCTTAAAATGAGAGAATGTACCCTATCTTGACGACATACTTAGTGAACTAAGAGAGATTTGGTTATATGTCATGCTACAGTTGGATGTATTTGGTCCGGTTCATGATCTCTTTATATCTTGTGCACTGGATGGGTGGTTTTAGTAGAGGCTTCGTTAATCTTGAGTGACACTTGGGTTTCAATGTAAGAACATCATTGAAAGACTCATGATTCCTTCCGCTTCCTTGATGTGATCGCAAGGTAGATGCTATTCAGGGTTCAATATGTTTTATTAGGTCATCTTTTTGGCTTCACACCAAAGTATCAATTGTACGGGGAGTATGAACCACCTTGGTGAGTTCCTTAGACTCTGGGTTGATTAATATCAAGTTATCTCAGACATTTAGTTAGGATCAAATGAAAATCATAAAGTGGAAATATTTATAGTGGGTTGGATCTGGAATTACATTTTTCTCATGCTATGCCATGACCCTTTTTATGATTAAGGGATGGTCTAACATAGGAATGTCGCTGAAGGCAGATGTAGACTTCAGTGAATGGGTTCATTGTGATCACATCATTCATTGGAAAATGTGTTTTTTCTATTGCAATACACTGGCCTTCTATGCCAAGAATTTCTAAGATAAGTCATTCAGTGATGGTTTGAATCATTATCATTCTCGTTCAATGATTATGGTTCGAGTGAGACAATTTGAATACCATTATATATAAGGGTGGGTGTGATGTGAAAAACAGAAATGTCTTTTATGGAAATATTTTGTGACCCGTTTTGTTGATGTCTTTTTGGGATTGACCATTCATTGCTGTGAGGATGTGGTTATGACCTCAGTTGTGTTTAGGTTCACCCAGTTAAAGGAATAAAGGCTACTGCCATCATTGTAATTCTCTGGGGAACGCTTTATATAGTTTTCAAATGTTTGAGGTATTGTTGTAAGGATAATGTGCAAGTGGATCTCGACGGAGTCACGAAGGTTTCACTTTTCTTGATGATTAAGGAAACCTTCAATGTTGAGGAGATTGGAAGGATGTACATTTGTGATTTTATACATTTTCATGGGGTTATGCACTCTATAATTTCAGTTAGGTATTACCATTTTACTCGTCATGTCTATAAGGTGATATAGATGGATTTGGTAATAGAGGTTCTTCTGAGTACATCTTACCATTCCCAAATAGATGGCCAATCCAAGCACACGTTTCAGGTTTTGGAGGACATGCTTTGAGTATGAGACCAGAATTTTAGGGGATTTTGGGAGAGACACATAACCTAGTATTGTTTTCCAACAATAACAGATTCCAGGAAAGGATTCATATGGAACCTTGTGAGGATTTGTATGGTAGGACATGTCGTTACCCCTATGTTGGCTGGAGGCCAGATAGGTAACATTGTTAGGAACTCATCTTGTACAGGAGACCACTGATTATGTGGATTTGGTTTAGAAGAGGATGGATACTGCATTGTCTCAGCAGAAATCTAATGCTGATCGGCAGAGGTGACCTTTGGAGTTTGATGTTGGAGATCAGGTTTTCTTATGTGTCATACAGATGATGGGATACAAGAGGATTAAGATATATGGGAAGATATAGCTGAGATATGTTGGGTTGTTTGAGGTTTTAGAGAGATTATGGAAAATTTCCTAACAGTTATATTTATATCATAGGTACTTGTCTATGGATGATGTCATTCATATTTCTCAGCAATGACATTTGTTTTCAGACCCATATCAAGTTTTCCAACCCGATGAGGTTGAGTTTGATGTGGATGCATGTTTTGATGAGAACCCTATTTAGATTGTGGATAGAACCATGAAGGATATACGTGGCCAGTATGTTCCTATAGGAGGAGTTATATGGAAGAATGGGTGAGTAAAGGACGAGGATTGGGAGAGGGAGGCTGACGTATGATCATAGTGGCCATAGTTTTTTTGACGTTTCTTCTTCTTCACCCTTGGAAGGAAAATTCAAGGAAAATTTCATTTAGGGGGAAGTTTATAATTACATTGATCTTCATTACTAGTATGGATTTTTGTTTTGGATTGTTTTTTAGGATAGAGGAAGATTTGGAAATTTTCTATGTACACACCGTGTACCTGGTTTCTGTGTGCAGCCATGTACAGGTTGTGTAATGGGTGAGTAGAAGGTTGTGTGGGTGTCCTAGAAGACCGCCTAAAGCAGGGGCTGATTGAGGCTAGTACAAGGTGTGTGCATTAAATGAACACATAGTGTACATTTTTTGTTATATCTATGCAGGATCACGTCTCACAAATGAAAACACTTTCTTCTCCCCATGTTTCGTACTAGAGAGCAATGTTCAACCAGAGATCTTTGAGCTCCTCCCATTCCTCCATCTGAGCATTGATTGAGACACCACCCGTTGTGTTGGATTCCCACTTCTGAGTTCTCTTTTTCCCTAAGGTCTCTCTTCTTGATTTTTATTCTCATGATTTATTGAAGGCTTATTGTTCCTTGACACTTTTTAAATATATAACGTTCTAGGAAAATTCAAGTGTTGATGTTCTAGAATTTTCATGGTACAAAATCAAGATAGGTTTTTCCTTTCATTGATTATCTTTGGATTATATATGTTTAAAGCGATTAATACCCATGTTTATGGTATTGCATGTCTTCATTATTAACCATGTTTAATTCCTACTATGGTTTGTTTCATAGAGAAAGGTTTATTTCTTAGGCATAAGGATTAGTACCTTGATTATTGATGTGTTTCCCATGTTTATTTTTTATCGATATTTCTTGAAGGATGAATGTTAGGATTTCTTTTTTCCATTCCTAGTTTGGTTAGGATGGAGTTTTTGTTTATATGAGATTCATGTGTTTCACATTATAAAAGTACAACCAAGGGGAATTGACTGTGAGAGCATCCTAAAGTAGTGTCATTTTATTATGAATTATTGTTATGGTTTACGAGAGGTATTGATTGTGAGAGATGTCATGGGGTTATTGACCATAGGGGTTAGACCGTGAGAGATACCTAGTGGTTCATTATTGAATGAATGTTGGACCATAGGACATTGACTCTGATAGCTGATAGAGGTCTTTACATTTTATTTTTGTTTTGCAGACCAATGGGTTATTGACTGTGAGAGCTACCCTGGTGGTCATTATAAATGATTAGTTCCATATGGGAATCAATGGGTTATATTGTGTGAGCTTTCCTAGATGGTCATTATTTATTTCATTAATGATATGTTGAACTATATGGGATTAGATTGTGAGAAATTTCCCAAAGGGTTTCTCGTGAATGATTGTGACAAGTCTTCCAAGACAAAGTACAAGCTTGGATTCGATCTCGCTGGATTATTTAGATGGTCTTCTGAGAAATCTATTGTCACCATTATATATGGGGATATAGAGCTTATTCTAGTCCTCGAGGTTACAATATTCAATGGTTTGCATAATTTATAAATAAAAATGGGTAATTGTAAGACTATTTATTTTTTGAATAATTTTTAGTTTATTTATTCAATTTTCATATTTCCTGATATATATATTCAATGATAGTTAGGCACATATTTTTCAGTGGTTGCCTGCTGGGATTCATCTCACACCTATTTGGGTCTTCCTTTTGGGCCCAAACAGATTATATGGTTGCATGTATTGATAAGGTAAATATACCTTTTTCATCTGGCACTAGATTGCTACTGGAGCTATAGATCATGTGTCCAAGTTGAGTCTTGCGATGCTGTTAGAGAATAATGCATTATTTAATTTTGTTCAGTATTGGATTTCATTATTTTTGACATTTTTGGATACTTTACTAGATACATGTGACATGCATCATTATTTTTATAAATGTGGACGTTTTTTTATCCTATCAGTATTCTGTTGTTTTCATTGTTGTATGGTATTACTGCTTCCGCTATTATTTATAATTATTATTCCATAGTGTATACTCTACCAATGAGGGAATAGAATCCCCACTATCAAACCATGGCCCCTCACTACTAGATGGTAGCCTCTAGAATATGGGGAAATGTTCTTTAGGTCATGTGACCAGCTGAGTTTGGGGAACCATTGTGCAGCACCAAAAACTGGGATGTTACAATTTTTTAGGTTTCTTCTTTCTTTTTTCCAACCATTTAGTGGTTTTTGAATTCTTCGTTGTCTCCAATTTTTCATGAACATAAAATAGTTGTATTGATTTAATGTTTTATTAAAAATTTGTCAAAATTTGACGTCATTATTGTTGAAAATCCCATTTGGAAAATGGTTTTAGAATTTTTGGGGAAATTGGTTGGATTTTTAATAAACAGGTTGTTTATAATATTAAAATGATAGTTTTAATATTAATAGATATATTTGAGGCAAATATTTTATTTGATAAAATAATTTGACGAAATAATTGGTTTTTATATGAAATGGATTGGAATGTGATCTGGTATACATGGTTGGTGAGAGTTCATTGCTTTTAATGTGTCCCTGAATAAAGGGTGTGTATAATTTGGGTATAATAACATGAACAACAATATGAGTCTTGTTCCATTGGGTCACATTGAAATTGGTCAACTTATATTGAATTTGTGGATCAAAAAGTGATCATGCATGAGTTTGGAACTATCACCTAGTATTCATGTGAGCGGAGAAACATGTATTGGGTATGAAAAATTCAATATGAATGTATTATATTCCTTTTTATTATTTTCAATGGAAATTGTCTTTGGTTTTGATATAAATTCATTAAAATAATTTTAATCGATTCTATATAAATTATGATAACATGTTTGGTCTTGGTGGAACATATTTAGAATTCATTTGGGTAAATATTTCTAAGATTATACCCACCACTTTCTTGGGAACATTGGGGGATTTATAGATGTCATCTATCTAGACACATGTAATGGGAAGGTATCATATTTCCCCAACAATGCATATTGACTCTGTGGGAATAATAGTTGGGGTAGGAGATTAAAATTTATTTAGGGTTTTCATTGAATTATGTCTTCTGGATGTATTTGGGTCTAGGATTATTTTTATATTTTTTGGTTATTGTTTTGTATTTTCATTGGTACTATGATATTATTTTGAACAATTATGTATAACACTATTTTTATTGTTGTTCATTCATTATATAGAAGACTAGATGTCTATTTTGTATGGCTGATTAGGTGATTTATCTTTAGAAAGGTAAATCCTTCCCCTAGTGATCTTAACACCCTTGGAATTTATTTCTGATGTTTGGTGTCTTTGGAATTTCACCTAACACCGGTAGTATCTAAAACTATTTTCAAGCCAATGAGGAGGGGTTGGATGTAACATTTTACACATTATAATAGATGATTTTCATGTATCCTTCCACTCTGAGTATTATTATTTCCACTAAAATAAATATTATGTTCATTTTGAGTGTAACTACTTTTGGGTTGTTTGAAGGATAAAATAATAACAAAATTCATTATTAAACCCTCTAATTTTAAATATATATATATACTACAATACACGATGAGTTATACCCCCTTTATTTCATTCAACATTATTATATTAAAAACTATTTTTTATATGTCATCCAATAGTTAATATAATTATCATAGTGACATATTCATCCGTGATCCACAAGTGAACTAGTAATTTAGTAACTTATTACGTTAAGATAATACAATTAAAAAATAATAAATAATTAAGAAAACATTATTTCTAGGTTGGGGGATAATTTATTCCAAATTATTTATAACATTTTCATGTAGAATAAAATGACTATATTACAACTAGTATAAAAAAAATTATATTTGAGGGGAGATCCATATATTTAAATGGATGAAATATTCTTTTGAAATAAAATCATACCGTTATATCCCATGTTGTAATGTAAGGAGGGTACATAGTTTAAATATATTCTATACATATTTATTTTAATTATAATTTAATGAATTTATTTCCCACCACATAATTAGAAACATCACTGAATTGAAATCATTAAATGTTTAAGAAAAAATACCAAAATTATATTAAAATATTGATATTGTATCCTAGAAAATTATTTTGGTTTAATATCATTTTAATGATTACTAGTTTTTTCTCCATGTTGTTTTTAGAATCTAAATGCACTAGAATGATCATTTGTATTCCCACACTTTAAATTAATCTATAATTCATTAATATTTATTTATATAGTGTACTCAAATAACTGGATAATTTTATTATTGAACCTAGTACATTTTATCCAAGTTTTCATGTTTCTTTTCTTCTCAAATAATTTTTTAATTTGATATTTTACTCAAAAAAATTACTGATTAGTTAGTCTACACCCATGATTAATACCATGGAATCAGAAATTTCTAATCTAAAAATCATAATATGTAGAAAAGAAGAGTAGTAAAAAAAATAATAAAAGAAAAGAAAATAATTTCACTAATGTATTGAACTAAATTTATAAAAAATTAATTGTCTCCAAAAAAATGTTCAAAAAACATGAATTTTATATGAGGAATTATTAATTTCAAGTGAAAATCATGTTCATAAATTTATAATAGTACATTTTTTAAAATAAAACTATAAAATAATTGTATGACTAAAATATAAGATCACATATTACCCACCCGAATGGCCCTAAGGCCTTCTTTTTTATTTTATTATAGATAGTCCCCCTTTAAAGGTCATTTATTACATATTGAATCCAATAACATTTGATTGGTGTTTATATTACCGCAATGGTAAAATATATAAGATATATCTCCACATAAGATCAAATATTATAGTAGTATTTAAAGATTGAATACATAAATGATTATCACATTATAATAAAAAAGATGAAAAAAGTTAAAATTATAGTGTATGTTCATTATTTCTTCGAGAATGTCAAAGAAATAAATAATATTTTTATTATTGGTTCCTCTGGGAAAGGAAAACATAATAAATAGTGATATCATATTCTCATTAAGGAATAGTGTACACCAGAAGCTAACATATAATTAATTAAATAAGAATAATATAGAAGAGATAAACAATAAGGAAATATTTCATATTTTAATATCATGAAAGGGGAATATACCCAAAACATGAAAACATATCATTATTATAAAGATAGTTTTTTAATTAATTTAATATTATAAATGGAAAATTTTATAGCGGTTATGATGATAATAACCTGATAAATCTTAATAAGAATATATACCTCTTATTTGGGAAATTTCTTTAGAGAAGAACCTTATGGAAACATGGATGGGTTACTTGAGAAGGATAAAACTAGAAGATCATGGAAAAACATGCAGTGAGGATATTTTTGAAGATTTTAGTAAGTACAAATGACTCAATAAGTGTGAATAAATATGGATGGGATGATGCATTTTATATTTGGGGGAAGAGACACACATGTGAATATTCTTAGCATTAAATTAATTTAAATGTATTACACACAAGAGAGTGAAAATAGATATATTTAGAATAAATGGTTCTTATGAGTCGAAATTAAATAATCTATTAAATTTAAAAAAATTGTATGATATTTAATACCATATCTATTTTTTTACCACCAATTTATTTCTTTTATCTACTACCATGATAATATATTTTTACCATACTTTCTATTCATTATAACTAAAATTGAAACTAAAATCAACCAAAAAAATTCTTTTCAAATTAAAAAATTGAGCTTCATTTTATAGGTTAAAATTTAAAAAATTTATAAATTTTAATTTTAAAACATATATATGTATCATGAAAAAGAATTTTTAAAAAAAAATTGAATTTTTAGATAGAAAAATTATTTTATAGCAATATCAAGAAAAATCTTGATTCCCATGGAACTAATTATATTATTATCAATAAAATATTTCCATTTTTTACATTGAAACTAAATAAAAAATAGAAAATTATATTTTAAATACATGATTAGATAAAATAACTAAAATAGTTTTTTAATAAAAACATTACATTGGTTTTTGAAATGTCAATAATTGATTTAAAATTTTAATATTATATTTTAAAATGATTTAAAATACTTATTAAAAGACTATTTTTTCATTGATAAAAATTTCTCAAAAATTAATTTCAATCTTATATAAAAAATATTTCATAAGTGTGATTGAATTTGGAAAATTAATATTTTTTACTTTTCACCCGAATATAAATTATTCCTGTAAAATTAATTTTTTTCTTTAATTCAATATCAAATTTTATATTCTCAGAACAATTTCCACTTTATCAAATTAATTACATAAAATTATTAATCTTTAAATAAATTAATGAATTAAATCTCTTTTGAAAAAATTTGTATCCACTTAGTAATAGTTATAGTTTTGTTATTTTAAAGGATTCATGGATACTATATTATCCCTCATATATATTTTTATTGAGTAAGTTGTGATAAATGCTAGTCCATAATCCTTTTTTTGGTAACATTTCTCATAGATCTTCTTCAGGCGTCTATTTTTGTTCATCTAGATTGTGATTTCTCTTGATAATCTTCTCAATATTATTGGTTTTATTCCACATAAAATCCTCTATAATTTCATGAATTTTGAAATCCTCTTCATTATTACGTAATTTAAAGTCATAAAATATTCTCTTTGAGGTGAGTATCTATTTTATATATTCCATGTATTTTATCAACATAAATCATTAAATAAATTGTGTAAATTAGAGAGGTTGTGCGGAATTTCCAATAGACAAGCCACAACGCAAATTCTCTATAAAATTTTAAAATGATGAGCATACCTTGGTATAGACTTCCCATTTTTACCAATTCATATAACTACATTTCATGTAGACAACATCATTAATACATGATCCTACACTTGAAAATTAGAATTTTCTTCCTTAAATTGTTGGAATAAACCTTAATTTGTTTTAGTTACATTGATATTATTATGAATCAATTTTAATGTCACAATTGGTTCTTTAAAATTTACTATTTCTACTAACATCGATTCCCCACTTCTCCCCAATAATTTATGGTAATTAATCTATTCATATACAATTATACAAACGAATCTGTCTATATTACTATAAGGAAGAAATTACTCTATTCAAATTTTATTAAATGTTGAAACTAATCGCAGATACCTTTAAAGTCAAGTGAATAATATATAATCTTATTTTCTAGTCTCATTCATATGACCAATTATTTATAGGATGATTTGTGGTTCTCAATTTTATCTCAATGTTAAGATTAAATTATAGGCTCTTCCATAATTTTGATATGAAACAAGGGTCATGATCATATATAATTTATTAATATTCACTGTGAAATCTCATAAAGTCATTAATATATATATCAGAAAAGGTGATAAAGGGGTATATATTCCATTACTTTCATGTAATATTAAAACATGTCAAAGAGACCTAAAATGAACCATATAGTATAATTATTCCTTGGAGTCCTTGAGAGACCAATGATTATTTCCATTATAAAATTATCCCTCTTCCATATTGTTATATGTATAGATTTTATTCCCCCTTAGTATGTTCTACTTTCTACATGATAATACACTAATCATCTAGAAACATAGTATACAATTTACTTCATTGTACCTTCCCATCATAAATATTCTCTTATATCACAATATATATTTGTGGTACCAAGGTGTACCGAGATATTTTAGTAATTTTCTTCACCTAATAGATCCATTTTCAGCTATGGAATGAATGAAACTCTTAACCACATCCTAAAATTTAAAAAACTGGCATTATAAATTAAATAAATCAATATCCCACCATTCACATATTCAATATTCCATTGTAAATATTTTTCATCTGATTTAGACATCCCTATATTTTCTAATAATGTTGTTTTGATAATTTTATATAAATGGAATGATTTATCATCCTAAGTAATTCTTTACAGGTGTAACATTATTATATTCATAAATATATTATCATTTCTAATCATTATCGTCTTTAGATATCCATAATATAACAAACTTAATTCATTAAACACATCATTTTCCTTCCCAGAGAAGTAGTATATCGAGTAATCACTTCCTTAAAATATTTCAGACTACAAAATTTAACTCGTATTGTAAAATTTATTATAAAATATATACATTAATCATTATTGATCTATATATATGTTACATATTTCACCTTAGAGATAGTTCCTCCAAATATTAAAGGCAAATTCCATAGCATTAATACCAAGATCATGGGCTGTATTATTTTATTATTGTCTCTATAATTAAACAATATTCTCTTCTGATATTGAAAACTCTCATAAGATTCCCTTAATCATGTTAATTTAACCACTTTACATGTGAATTTATTTAGTGGGTGGGTTAATAATAATTATTATTTAAATAAACCAAATATAGTACACTTCTAAACCAATGAAACATAGTATCTAATTTATTTTCTTCTATGTATTTCATTATTTGAATACATTTATCCTTGAATGATCAGAAGATATTCCATCATTGGTTATAATATGTATAATTTATGAATCCTCATGGAGAATAGATTAACATTTGTTAACTTTCCTATAAAATTAATATTCTTTTAGAGTGTCATGAATGATTAAAAAATGATTATCATTAAACACTAGGATTTTAAAAAATATCAAGATATCAACAATGAATACAAATATTGTCAAGAACCAACAAGAATACCCTGGTACACTGGTACCCAAGATAAAATTGGCATATCATAACGTGTTTTCTAGATCCCCATGGGTTAGAGACTATTGATACGCATAAATACACTGTGAAATGGAACAATTTCTCCCTAGGAACAAGGAATCAATATAGAATAGTGAAAGATAAAAAAATTAAAAATAAGAAGTCGATATACCAAAAAAATATTCAAGGAGAAAAGTGTACCACCAGAATAAATATAAGTATCCTAAAGATATACATATTCTAGGTGATAGAGAAAAGTGTACCACCAGAATAGTGAGGTCTCATGGAGCTGTAATAAACTCATTGCATAGAGAAAAGTGTACCACTAGAATAAATATAAGTATCCTAAATATATACATATTCTAGGTGATAAAACAACATCCATAAATTACAGGTCAGACAATCTCTATGCAATGAGTTGATTACAGCTCCATGAGTCCTCGCTATCACCCCGAGTACCATATACCAAGAACACACTCTACCTTAATCTAAAACATTTCCTTTTCGTAGACCTAATATTAAAAAATTATAAATGAATAATGGAATATATAGAGTGAGAAAAAACAACCTTGTTGTAATTCACCAAATGTACCACAAGAAATTTGATTACAAATAATCCATTTATGCTTCAATTTAAATAAAAACTTGGCATGAAAGATCATATCATATTTATATTTATTTTTTATTTAAGTAGATGGAAAATATATCAAAAACTATCTTTAATAATAATTTCATGAAACAACTATATATATAAAAATATATTACACTTTAAATAAATTTTATTCATTCAATAGTCTTCTTTAAACAGAAAATTGAGTTTTAAGGAACCATGATATAATAATAAAATATAATTATTTTATAGGGATGTTACCACAAATCCACTAAATTAAAATGTATAAATATCTATATCTAAATTATTAAAAGTATATGATTTTCATATTTATAAAATAAGTTCATTAGTAATCCATCAATACAAATTAAAAATCATTTTAATCTAAAACAAATAATTTTCTATAAAACTATTTTTATGCACACATTGACTTTTTATCTTAATAAATTTAATTAGACAAAAATCATGAATGATTCTAATGGTATTTATATATTATTTTTTCAATAAATTTTATATAAATCATGTAATATTTTCCAAAATGAGATAAGAATATTTCTAGTTTTATTCATAATAACCATATTTTACAAAAAGTGACTCCATAGCATTTTTCAAAATTATTTCAAAAATTATTTTATTAGAAATTTTTAAAACCATATGTGAAAATTAAAAATTATGTGTTTAAATAATAAAATTTAAAACTATCATAGAGTGAATTTTTCAGTATTTTTTTATAATATAATTTTTTTAATGAATTTTTATATATACTAAATTTTTTTTAAAAACATTTTTTTCATTAAAATAATATACCGGATTTACATATTTTTTTTAAAAAAAATTATATGAGTAATATTAGTTTAATTATTCTATTATTAATACTACTTTGACTGTTGGATTCAATTTTATGTTTAGATTTGATATACTGTATTTTTATACTTAAGAAAACGTATTCTTTGGAAAACCGTCTTTAGACGCCATTGGAATATTAATTTTGAATTAAATTCAACCATTTCGATTATTTAAATTTCAAAAAAATTTCCAAATATTTAGAATCAGTATAAATTATATTAGGTAATAAATAATAAATAATGATTTTCATAATGAATAGAAAAATAGTAATAACAAATTAATTTTTTTATGGTTAAAATGGTTTTACCAGCGGTTAGCTAAAAATATAAGGGTTAAAATGACATAAAAACATATCCAATTTCAATTCTATAAATATTTCGACATTATTATATCTACGATTTAGAAATCTTCCATTTTGGTTCCTTTTAGGGTGTGTAAAACCTGATAATAATCTATTATTTTTAAAACAACTATGTGTTTTATCTCCCTCGCATAAAAAATGAAACCCCCTCTCCCATCCTATACACACTTTAAGAGGAATGTTTTATAATAACAACCAAAATGACAACCTTATATAACTTCACATGACCTAAAGTCCTTTTTGTAATAGAAATTCTTTGGTAAAGGGATTTATTTATAATCCTAAAGAGTTTCTCTGAATAAGAGGAATAGTTCATACCATTGTGATTTCATTTTATTTTTTCCTATAATTTAAAATACTCTCTAAAAATGGTTAAATAATAGAAAAATATCATCTATATACTAATATTTTTTATTTTAATGTAATAAATTATATCCACCTACCCCTCCATCAAATGGGAAATAAAATTTTCAATCATGCAAATGAGGGACCATCGCCTCGCTAACTGACATTATTCATCTTCCATCATCGATTCTCAATGTGGATTAAATTTATCTTTAAATTTATATATAATATATTAATAATATAATTACACTTATGGATTTTTAATATCACATTTACCTTCTTTACTTTAAATATGTTAGAAAATGATAATGTCGCTAATATACACATGTGGACTACCACCTCTACGAAGCAATATGATTCAATTTTAATTTATAATGTACAAAGATGATAATAAGGATGGATTTGATGAAAATATATTTCATATATGATAGAATAATTATTCTTCAAACGTAAATTAATATTTTCCAATTTTTTCTTTACATATTTAAAAAAAGAACACTATGTTCATATGTACGTACGATGTACTGTTTCCATGAACAGTGTAACCAATTTTTCAATATATAAATTTTATAGTTAACATTAAAAAATAAATTATAATTTATATATATATCATTATTTTTGTTATGTTTATTTTGAACCATGATAATTGTACAAGGAGAAAAAAATTCAAAACCATAACAAACATGAATAATGAACCAGTTCATACCCAAAACTATGATTTTAATAAAGTATTATTTATCAATTGGTTTTAAAATGAAATATGTAAATCATATATGATAGGACATATATGAGTATGGATATGGAATAGATTTATAATGAATCTATATTTATCATATAACATGTTAACACACATACAAAGGATGTCGTACATGAGGTATGGTATTTTAATCTCACTTTTATTTTTGAGGGATACATGTAATATTCACCACATATTAGATTTTTATAGTGTATAAACATGCAATGAATTCGGTTTTGGATTTTTCTAACAATAATAAAGTGATATACATATCCACTTAAATTTTATTCATTCACGATGATTATCATTCTAATGTTACAAAATTGATAAGGGTTAATTTAATAATAATATTATTATTCCGAAATTTTTATGTTCATATAACTAAATGGGAAATAATAATAAAATTGTATATTAAACCTAATATAAATTTTTCTACATTAGTCATTCCAATTAATACATTTTTTTCCTTTTATATTACTCTCTTTAAGAATCCAATATACTAAAATCATGTTTTTTGGAAATTTAACATTGTTCATTTACTCAGTTGGTAATATTTCTCTACTATATCCATGTTTTTTAAAAATGATCTAACAAATGTGCTTATTATTATCCTATGATTGATAAAATTAATTTTTTCCCATTATGGAATTTTAAAAAATAATTTTGAATGTAACATTTCTTTCATTTTCGAAATGAGATAATTTTGACACTTTTAGAATAGTGAGAATGGAATGTGTTTTTAATATCATGTATGAAATTACCTGCTACAATGAAAATGAATTAATTTTATGGTTCAATTAAATTTACCGATAATTCATATAAAAAAAATTAGTACTATTATATAAATATATACTTTTTTAAATGAATTTTTCAATATGAAAATGGTTTTTTCCGCAATAATGATTTTAATATCATTTCTGGGTATTCATCAACAAAAAAACACTTATTTTACCTATGATCCATTGGTGAAATTTTACAACGATATAATTATAATTATTTATCTGAATGGTTTATGATTAGTTTGACTAGGGATGTAATTTTTTATACAATTATCCACTTTACCATGGATGCTTTATGATTATATTAATTAAATATTTAAATAATTATCATTTCCTATACAAGTTTCATAATACGAATGTTTATATTGATTATGATTCATTTCATTAATAAGATGAATGAATTGGA
This sequence comes from Viscum album, assembly GCA_963277665.1. Taxonomy (NCBI): domain Eukaryota; kingdom Viridiplantae; phylum Streptophyta; class Magnoliopsida; order Santalales; family Viscaceae; genus Viscum; species Viscum album. The sequence goes on along the minus strand of OY728150.1, from coordinate 814,057,050 downwards.
ATTTATAAATTGTGGAAAGGACCTTTTATATACCCTTTATGCATCAGTAGGCCTCATGAGATAAATCGATCAGTTACATGGACGTGGTCACACCAATTTTTGTAGTCTGTCTTGGAACAAGGTATTAACAACATGTTTATGATGTATGGAATTATTAATTACATTATAATGTGATTTGTAATTAATTTACCTTTGATTATTATATTAGTATGATATATATGAATAAGTTCAATGATCATGTGATTATTTATATATAATTATTTGATCGTCTTTTATTATTTTTCTATTAATCATTGATATCAATTTATTGATTAAATTGATGGAGTTTATTTTTATTTAGATTTGTATATTGATTATGAATTCTGTATTCATGATATATTCCATTTTACTCATACTATTACTCAGCATCTGAGCTCACATATTTCTTATATTTCCTTTCCTCAGGATTTAAGGATGTGTAGTATGATTGATTTGTAGAAATATCCTAAATGTAATATTTGTGTTCTCAAAGAAAATATGTTGTTTTATTTTATGTTTTAAATTTTAATGTGATATTATTGAATGTTTCTAGTTTGAGAACCAAATTCAATTATTTGATCATTTGGGATACTATTCCTTGTATTTAGTTGAAATTTAGTAATTTGACCACATAATAAAGGATAATTGGATTGGGGTCTTAAAATTTAAATAAATCAAAATGGAATGAAAAAAAATATTCTATAATAAATCCCGTGTAATAAAAAAATTAAAATTAATCACAGAACCATGGTCATAATCCATAAGTTTATTTTGTTATAGGCTCCAAGATCCTCATATTACCTAGTCAATCTACCATGGGTCAAGGTGTACAATCATCCATAAAGATAAGTCCATTGGGATAAAATAAATTAACCATCCATCAGGGAATGGAATTCCAAACCTAGTATAGTATGGGTTATCATCATCAATCCATTACATGGGATTTAGAGTCCTAGTAAGCTTGTCCTAATCACCCACTAACATATTAATAATATATGTGCTTTAATAAATTAATAAATCATGGGAAACATAGTTATTCAAATCATTATTGATAGTTCAAATGACCAATTTTAGGTTTTCAACATGCCATTTTGATTTCAAAATCATATCATAGGTTTTCATGACGTTAATTTCATTCAAATCAACTTTTATTTAATTAAAATTTTATGATGAATCAAAATTTACTCATTCCATCAAATCAATTTCTGTTTGAATACATATTTTTTTAAATCCACAAAATAAATTCAATGCCTTTGAAGAGTAGTTTTATTCATAAAATCCATGCCTCTTTGAATTTTTCATTAAATGATATCAAATCAAAGAGATTTAATTAAAAAAATAAATTTTATATAAATTAATAAATCATTATTTAAATTTTAGTTATAATATTACTAAACAACATTATTTTAGTCAAAAGATCAATCAATCACTAAAAATTGGAATTTAAAATGGAGTATCAAAGTTGAGGAAGATCAAACATGATTCCTTAAAATCAGAATCCCTCAAACAATTGTTTAGAGCAATTCAGAACATGAGAATCATTTACATTAAGATAATGATAAAATGGAAGAAACTCTAATTCCAAAATAAAGAGGCTACACGTACAAGAGAGACATCATAAACATATACCAACACTCAGATATTAGAAGATAAATTATTAAGAATGCCAAAATAATCTATAAAGTCCATCCAAAATGAAAAGGGTGATATTATAATGAATTTAGAGGTTTATATAATTTAAAATGGTGGGTTTTTAATTTTATATAAAAATTTTAGAGGATTTCAAACCTGTTATCAGGGTTTTCTATGTTAGGCCATTACATTAGTATTGAACATGCATCTAACCATTATTCGTTATTTGTAATTAGGAATGTGTTACATGGTTTGGACACATGGTTAGAAAAACCAAGTTCATAAATATGAGTTCCATTTTAGGCCATATGAGGATGGTGGGTCGTTTGGCCACACTGCTATGAAACCTTGCACCAACTATGTACTCCTCACTATCCCAAGGAACATGGTATAGGGGGAGACCAAATGATTTTAACTAAATTTTCACCCCCTCCAAAGTATCATGGTGAGGGAAAATATTTTCTAGTGCAGTCCTTATGGTTTTCCATAACATTTTTCCAACCGTCCATAGACCAAAAAACTTCTTATATTTTCCTAATGTCTCATAGAACTACCAGAACAAAGACCCAACCAATGGAAGATCAAAAAAATGGACTTGAATTACTAAAATCAAAATAATAGTATGTTACAATCTACCCAGCATAAATTATTTTCTTCTCATAAACATGATATTGGTTTAAAAATTTATAGACTTACCAGGATGAAAAATATTCTCAGAATGAACAATCCAAATATGATACACAGTCATGGATAAGATAAAATTCACATGAAGGTCCTCTGAGATGAAAACATGAGATTGGTTATAATGATACATTCTGATCTATGACATGTGGAAGATGTTATGAATCAATTTCGATTGAGGTGGAAATTCAAAATGGTAACCCACATTTCAAATATTCAAAAAAACTAAAATTATCCCACGTATCTCAGTGGAAAATTACTCAATCTCCCAAGCAGTCGGTGACCCATCGAAGGTGACACTATAAAACATTTATGGTCAGAAACTCAAAACTATGAAGTTAATATTGATGATGATCATCAAAAGTATTTTATTGCCTTAGTACCATCACCATTATTTTCTGAATCAATATAATATTCGAATTAATCAATTGATCCAAGCTAGGAAAACCCAATGAACCTTCACCAATCTCTGACTAACACAACGAAGATTTATAGGGTAAGTTGAATAAGGCCTTAAAGGGCATTATGGTGTTGGAAAACATGTAAGTATTTTTATAGGAACTCTCAAATAGTCCCAGGAGAATATACCAAGAACCAATAAAGTTAATAAATAAATAAATTAGAATGGATTTTAGAATATATATAGCTCATTGTATACAAAAATCCTTCTATATATGATAATCCATGCTCAAACGCACCTAAGATCCCATAACTTCAAGGAGTCATCTCTAAAAATTTAATTTAAAGTATTATATCTATCATAAACTATAAAATATGGAACATAATACAATCAGAAAATCATAAGAACATTCAGTATTCCCAAGTCCATAACTTTGGTTATATCATATATGGGGATTAAGTGAGTTGATTTGGTTAGCCGATCAATCACTACCAATATCAAATTTTACATACATGGTATGAGGAAACTGAATCACAAAATTCATCCAAATCATGTCCCACATACAGGCTATCTATGGAAGGGGATATAGATTACCTAATGGTTTTTGATTCTTGATCATGACCTACTAATAGGTACAACAACAAGAAAAAATATCAGTAATATATCATATCCTACCTAGCAATAAGAATAAACACTTCGTATCATAGAACAACCTTTTAGTGTTAAGGATTTTCACCCTATAAGAAATATTTAAATCCCTTATCATGGACTTTCACATAGTAAAATTTATGATGTACGATCTTGGTAAATATAGGATACCTTATGATGATATCAACCACTCTATGATGATCTCCCCACCAGAAAAAGAATCACTACTTCCAAAAAAACTCATTATTGAGCTTTTATTATAGAAAAAATCCTCTTGTGATGATTTGATATCAACATAACACTAGTTAATACAATATTTTCCCCATACATATGAAATTTATATGCATGTGGGCAAGGAGTTCCATAAAATTGCTATATTCTAATGATTCATTCATGAAATGAGTAGGAATTTTTCTACTCATATAACCATCTATGTCATTCCCAATGCTATAAGTGTAGAAAATGATAAAATTCATATATTACTGATAATAATCCCATCAAATATGAAAGAGATTAAAATAATTTTATGAGATGATATTATATAGGTCATTTTCCAGAATAAAGGGTAATCATTTCTCCGAAAAGGTAATTTCACCTACTATTATGGACTTTCATCATACGTAAGTGTTCAAGGTCATGAGATGGAAAGTTCTTATCATATAGAATGTGATTATTGAATCCTTAGGCCACTATGTTATCACTCTTTTTTAAGACGCATCCCAAACCCAAACCAGATGTTTTCCAAAAGCCCACATTGCCCCGCTTATCCTCTAGAAGCGTTTTCAATGACATAAAATCCATAATCAACGTAAAATCCTCAAAAGAATTATGAAATTTTTAATCAGATACGATATTTTCTACTTTATGAATGAGATCGGTCATTTGAGAAGACATGTTTGGGAAATTTTTAATGAACCAATGATAATACCCCATTAAACCCAAGAAACACCAAATATAGAAAAAATTTCATGCTTACACCCATGATATAATAGCCTTTACTATTTCAAGATCCACTAAAATACCATATTCCATGACCACATGTCCTGATGAATTTCTCATGAATCTCTGAATTACTTTTTGAAATATTGGAATACATTCAGTGAACAATAAAATTTTAAAAAAACTCTCATATGATACCCATATTCATATTTAATTTTAGTGTTTTGAAGTATTTCATCCAAAAACACCACCATGAAGGAATGAATATATTAATGGAATATCCTATTCATCAGTGACATAGAAAATTCTAGAGAAATGGTCATAGTAAATGGAATAATAAGGTACTCATAATAGAAATAATTACTCCAGAAGGTGGTCTTTTGGATGTTAGACTATTTAATTATAAGACAATGATAAATGGACTGAAGATAAATCATCATGAACCACATACTCCCAATTATCTGATGAACAATGATCAATCTGTTGCAATAAGTATTTTTCATTACCGTTACACTATTTAGTTTCTAATAATTAAGAATAAGAAAAATTGGCCCATTAATTTTCATTTAAACAAAAACCAGTTCCACCCATGGAAACACACTATTCTGAATGAATCCATTATGGAAAATATCTTCTAACTGATTCAGTAGCTCAGTAGATTCATCTGGTGTTATATGATAAGAGAGAATATAGGTAAGATGAGTACATAGAACCATTTAAAAATAATTCTACCTCCCTCACTAGTAAAAGGGATTATAAACCATATCAAAACATGTCAGGAAACTCACAACCAATAAATGATGATCACAATTCAAAGACTCTTTCTATATGTGAAAAGAAAAAATAGATATCGTCCTACCTAACTCTGGAAAATGTGTGAAGAATCAACTCAACATTAGGTCCCATTCTCCATGGAAAAAATGACATATTCCATTAATGAAAATAAAGAAGTTTCATTGACTATAATAATCTACACAGGATTTTTAGGTGATTGGACAATTAATCCTTAAAATGACAATCAAAGGATTCAAGTCGAGAACTAGAAAATCCTTGATGAGGTCAATCTATGATAAAGAGAATGCATAAGAAGGTCATCTATGACCTTGATATATCTTTGTTCAATTAGGTTTATCAATATCCATTAAAAAAGATATAAGATAGACACTAAGGATTAATAAATTTTTAATGTCAGTAAATACAATATAATGGGATGCACTTATATCAATTAATGAAGTAACTAATGATGCAATATATTGATGGTTCCTCTCACCATTGTTGGACCCAAATCTGTTCCCTCTAGAGACTCATCCACTTGATGAATAATTTTTGATCTGGATTCTTTTATCAAGAAAACCTTACATTATGATGAATCTAACTAAAAAACAATAAATTTCAGAGTTTAGGAGCCTATGAAACTATATGGGTTAGAGAATAATGGATATAAATTTTGAAGGTGGATAGAGTGACTGTATAAATCACAAATAATTTGTGCCTATTTCGAACTAGGTTGGCGAGATTTGTGCGGCCTGATGGTTGATTAGAGAAGGTTGTTTTCTGCTTAATCATTGATATCAGGTGCATCGTTTTCATTTCAAAATTATCAATGGTTCCATATCAAACGATACATGGACCTACTTTCCAAAGGAAGGTGTTTGCTGGGTGATTTGGCCAGCAATGCTTAAGAACTCAATTTGGTCTATAGGATGGGAATTCGGGATCATCGCACCCTTATGGGGGGAATTATTTCCTTTTTCGGGACTCTCTTATAGATTTAAGACGTTTTCATATGTTCGTGAATATTTGGTTTATACCCAAGCATAGTATCCATGGAATACTCTTGTTTGCAAATGGTCACCTGAACGTAGGGATTCAGAATCATTTATGCCTGAGGTTTACCATACCTCATTGGATTAATGATTCCGAGGAGTTTGGACTCATTGAGACGACACTGGTTTGAAGCCTCATAACTGGGCGCTCTGGAGTTTAATTTCATCCAGTAGGGATAGATAATGACTTGATCGTTTGGATCAAACCCAAGATACGAGCTTCCTACGTATCCTCGTGAGAGGAATCAGAATCCCCGTAGTTCTGTCTGAGGGGCATGATTTGGACATACACATGGTTAGTGGCCTGAATTGGGATTGAACCTCAGGGAGGCTTCCTACGTACCCTGTTTAGGAAATAGGTATTTCAACCCACATAGTTCTTTGGGAAGATTAGTGATTACACGTGAGAGTTTCTTGTTATTGGGATTGAACCTTGGGGAGGCTTCCCCCATACACTGTTTAGGAAATAGGGATCAAAACCCATGTAGTTCATTAGGAAGATTAGGGCTTACACGTGAGAGTTTCTTATTATTGGGATTGAACCTCGGGGAGGATACTTATGTACCCTGTTTAGGAAACAGGGATCAAAACACATGTAGTTCATTGGGATGATTAGGGCTTATATGTGAGAGTTTCCTATTATTGGGATTGAACCCCGGGGTGGCTTCCTATGTACCCTATTTAGGAAAATGGGAACAAAACCCACGTAGTTTGTTTTGAGCGTCGTCGTGGTGCGGACTCTGTGACCATCACAAATCTCTAAGAACACGTGAGTCATACTCGGTGTGGGAAACAATAGAATGCAACAGATTTGGAAAGCCTCTCACATTATTCATAACGAGGGAAGGGGAGGAAGATGACGAGCGGAGGAGAAGGTCGAGACCACTGGACTCTCCTTCTCCCAGATGTTGGAGGAAGGTAGGAGTCGTGTAATGGGGCAATGAACCTTCCGTGATGATAGGGGAAGAGCCATTGACTTCTTGTGAGGATGGTGTGGAGATTACTCCCGGAGGGATGCCCTACCACTCCCAGGAGAGGGTAGATGCTCTCACTGCGGGTGCTCATCAAAACAAAACGCGAGCTGGGTCCCTTGATCTAGGTAAGTAGAGAGGGAGAAAGGGGACTCTCGGGCTCATACCCTTCACTACCGTGGGAATGTGAACCCAAGAATGCATCGGGAACCCGCTCAAGGGTCGTGGAAACCCCTTTGTCCTCACCTACCGTGCCGATGTGAACTGAAAGGGGCGCGCTGATGGGCCCGAAGGTTTCATCATACAGGTCTGGTGGCTTCGGTAGAGGCCTCGACTTGGGTCCAATGAATAGTCCAATGAATGGATTGTGAAGGATCAGGCCAGGTTGGAAGGGTTCTATCTAGCTCGGGGAATAGGAACATCTAAGGAGTTGGTAGGGCACATGGGGGAATGCGGAGTGGTGCCCTTCAAGTTGGGGAGAGTTATGCGGTTGGAGAGGTCGTTCGCGTACCACGGTGGTACGTGGACTGTTTGGCATCCTGCGTATCAGGGCGATACGCGGTTTCGGGTTCTGCCCACGTACCAGGTTGGTACGCGGTGGAGTCCACGTGAGAAGCGGCTGCTAGGGCCGTCGTCGGTCAGGGGTTCACCGGTGAGGGCTTTGGCCACGTATAAGGGTGCTACGTGGTGCGTTAGATCAAAAAAGGGGCATAAACTCCCTGGTCCACAGGGAGTACATCCGCTGAGGGACCATGGCTCGAGGTTTTTTTACTTTATGTTCATGGTTCATCAATTTTTTATGCGTTTTTTAGTTCCTTATTAATTCATTTCTAGTTTTTTACATGTTCTGGTTCGGGAATTGGATCCTTGCAGTTCATGAAATCCTAAGTTCCTTCTTCCAGAATCCTCCCACCAAGATATGATCAATCCCCTTATTCTCCTACTTGATGCCCTTTTATAGAGGCGGAAAGAGATGTATCATTGGTCATGTGGAACCTTTTGTGGAGAATGATTACCGAAAACCCAGTTTATGGATGACTTGGTCAATCTGCAACTTGCAGGGGGCATTAAATGCACCTCACTGGCGAACCAAATCTGTTTGGAGGGTGCTTTGTGGCCGCGTAGGGCTCTGCCTCTGTTCTGCAAATGAAAAAACGTGCGGTCTAGGCCTGTTGACATGCTTCGTGGATGGGGCGTTTCGTGATGGTGGATCGGCCTGGCGCTCGTCCTACTTCGCGCCCGTGAAGGGGTTCCCGCCCTCGTTTCACGAACGACGTTTGTCCGTGGAGGGGGCGGCTTGCTGAACCGGCCATGTACCATCAATGTCGGACCGATCGTTCCATTTCTAATCTTGAGCATTCTTCATGTTATTGTGGAAAATTAGGTAGAATCCCTTCTCAAATTAAGGGGATTTTCATTCTCCTTTAAGGATCTTTCAGGACCCTACAGATGTGCCACATCAGAATGGGGTCTGGTCGGAACTAAGAGGAGGCTACTCCAATATAGGTTGGTCCAGAAACATGGTTAGTGATTGGATAATGCTCTAAATTTTTCCTGATCAAAGGGACTCAGCGGGCACAGTTTGACTATTGCTAGGATTTTATAGAAAAACCCCACAAACATTTTTTCTTTTCCATAAATACCCCAAATTTTCACTAGGCCCATTTAGTGTGAACCTAGAGAGTATGGATCAGCTTTTTTTAGGATTCCCTTTTCAGGTTTTCGGCCTAACGAGATTTGCGCCACTTTTTTTTGAGCGGTTTTATGTCGTACCGACAAGACTATCATTACTGATATTTTAGGTCGAAGAGCTTTGACCCAATATAGTGGGGCGAGGGACCTGACAAGGTTTGGTTGATTAAAGGATGTCTCAGTACCTGTCAGATGCACATGGGGGAAATATGTTTAGATTTTAACAACATGCAAGGCATGTCATAAGGCATGGGAGTCATATTAGCATGCAAAGGTAGGAAAAGAATCGCCTAAGGAAAACTTGCCTTTATTAGACGGGCCATGGGCGATCAATATGCAGAGCCGTTTAGGGAATGGTATGAATAGTCATGAAAAGGCGTCCTTAAGTCAATGACTATCCATTCTGATGGCATGAGGACTTCATGGAAGCCCAGATTATGAAAACCACCATGGATGGCTTGGAGAATTATGAAAACCACCAGGGGTGGCTCGGAAAGGGTATGTGAAATCTGAAAGGGTATTGGAACATCTATACTAATTAGGAGTGTGAAATAAGAGTCCCTTTCCTACGAATTTAGCTAGCGTGAAGGATGGTTGGAGCTTGGAATAGTTTAAAGTCATCCAGCTTGGACATTCTTTAAAATGGAACGTCTTTTCCCGGTTCTCGGTAATCATGTCAAAGATGTTCCACATACTCAGGAAGGGCTGTGAGGAAATGGTGGTAAACTACAGCTCAGAGGGTTTCTGAATCCCAGGATAGACATGGGGGATCAGGTTCTAAGAGGCGTACGAAGAGAAGCATTGCTTAAAGAAATCTTACCTTTGGTACATGAGCCAGAGGCAATCAATATACAGAGCTACTAAGGGCATGGTATGCATAATAATGCAAATGTGCCCTTTTTCAATGGTTGTATTCTCCCAATAGACGAGAAACTTCCAGGATGTTGAGATTCAGGACCACCAGGGGTGGCTTACAAGTGTTTGATTCTTTCTAAGTACAGAGTAAGGTTTATGAAAAGAGGGTGCCTGAATATGCGAGAAGAATCTAGGATAAACTTTACCAGGAATGGGTGAAGGCATCCCTTCTCACGCTGGTGTGAGATAGTGGTTTATATAGGTCTAGCCCATGCACTAAGGGATAGAGGAAGGCCTCCAGTCATGATTGAACCCATGACAAGTTTCACCGTGTAGTTTAACGTCATGAGCCATGAACGAAAGGCATTGTTCTTATTACCAAATCAGTGCAGTTTAAAATCATGCGGCGAGGACGGAGGGCATTTTAAATTCCGTGCAGTTTAACATCATGCAGTAAGGATGGATTCCATGCAGTTTAACGTCATGCAGTAAATAAGGGGAGCATTAATAATGATATTGTGCATTTGAACGTCATGCAGCGAGGACGTGGGTCATTTTTAAATCTGTGAAAATTCTTGTATTTGGAGGCATTTCCCTGGATGTTTAATTCTTCGTCCTTGTAGCTTCATGCCAAGCTGCAAAGACATGTTCCATGCAGTTTTAATCATCATTTGGTAAGGAAGTAGTTTCAAAGGCCACTCTTGATTAGAATGTAACTGGGCATGAATATATCATCATGTCCTAGATGTGGAGAGGGGTTGACAGTTTAAACCGTGGTTCTGGGGCTTCTTGGATCAGGAGAGATGATATGGGGGCTCTGAGGCCGGTAATCGTATGGGCCTAGGAAGAGTATCGCCAGAGGAAATATTGTCTTTGGTAGATGGGCCAGGGGGTATCAATATGCAGAGCTGTTGAGGGCATGGTATGCATATTCGTGAAAAGGTTTCCACGGGTCGATGACTGTCCAAATACGATGGACATGAATGATTATGAGGATCTACGATTGTCTGAGCCACAAAGTCTCTCATTTGATAAGGAAATATATGGACATGTCTGGGATGTTCGTCCCTGGTTGCTATTAAAACTCGAAGAGTTCACTACGCTGATTTATCTTACGCATGGGGTATACCTTTACTCCATGGAGTTTAACGTCATGCGGTAAGGACGAAGTACTCTTAGTTCAACGGTCATAGAGTTCAGACCATTGGGTGACTATGGCTACAATCACCCGGGGGCAATTGAGTTAGGATGATCTAGTATACTCTAAACAAGTGTGAGGTAATAAGGGTGTAAACTATAACTTTGGGGTTTACTGGTTCCGAAGATATGTTGTGGGGATCTAAGGCCGGTAACCATAAAGAGATGGGAAGGGTATTGCTTGAGGAAATCATGCCTTTGGTAGATGGGCCAAGGGCTATCAATATTCAGAGCCACTGAGGGCATGGTATGCATAGTCATACAAAGGTTTCCATGGGTCAATAACTTTCCACATCAGATCGACATGTATGATTATGAAAATCTACGATTTCACATAGCACAGAGTTCGGCATATGGGGATAATAGTGTCCAAGCATGCAAGAAACAACTTCACCACAATTGCTCATTTAGTCAAAGGAGCCTAGCCATGGATTGATGTTTGTAAATGTAGATCATCATGTGAACCAAGGGTGGATACATAGGCTAACCAGGTAGGGGTACGCAGGCAACATTTGGATGTGAGAGGGGAACAAACTTGTAAACTACTTCTCTAGAAATTTTTATATCTGGAGATATGATATGGGTGCTCTGAGGCCGGTAATCGTATGGAAATACGAAGAGTATCGCTTGAGGAAATATTACATTTGGTAGACGATCCATGGGCTATCAATATGTAGAGCCACAGAGGGCATGGTATGCATAGTCATACAAAGGTGTCCACGGGTCGATAACATTCTACATCCGATGGCCATGGGTGGTTATGAAGATCCGCAATTATTTGGGTCGCGGAGTCTGATGTATAGAAAGGATGCTTCTAAATGCGCATGGATTATTCCCATTCCTTTTGGTCATATATCTAGGGTGGGTCGCGACAAAGTCTGTGCAGTTTAACATCATGCAGTGAGGTTGAAGTCCGTGCAGTTTTAATGTCATGCGGTGAGGATGAAGTCCGTGCAGTTTGAACATCATGCGGTGAGGACGAAGAGAAACCGACATCAAAATTGGATTCTGTGCATTTTAATGTCATGCAGTAAAGATGACGGGTATATATACTTGTTTTTTCTTTCATCAGTGACTCTGCTAGGAGATAAGATCCCAGTGTCGCTACGTATCCTGTGAGGGCATGAATCAAGCCACATGTAGTTCTTTTGGGGAATACACCCTATGTAGGTATAGTCCTTACATGGGGGTAAAGGGGTATTCTTAACTTCATTTGGGGTGGATGGGCAATGGTGTGGAATTCTGGCATCACTACATATCCTGCGAGGGCAGGAATCAAATCGTACGTTGTTCATTAGAAGATAATACACCCAGTGCAGGTATGGTCAATACACGAGGGAAAAGGGAATTTTTAATCTTCATTCGTGGGTGGCTGGTCCCGGATTGGATCTTTTCATCGCTACGTATCCTTCAAAGGCAAGAATCAATCCATACATAGTTCTCTGGAAGAGGTACATCTTGTGCAGGGTTGGTCCGTACACGGGGGATGATGGAATTTTTTTTATTTCATTTGGGGGTGGCTGAGCCCGGATGTGGGGTCCTTGCGTCACTACTAATCCTGCAAAGGTAGGAATCAATCTGTATGTAGTTCTCTGAAAGGGATACACTCCATGTAGGGTTGGTCCATACACGACGGGAAAAAGGGCACTTTTAAATTTATTTGGGGATGTTTGGGATAGGATATAGAATCATGGTGTCGCTACATATCCTGCAATGGTAGGAATCAAGCCGTACACAGTTCTAGGAAATCCATGAAGTTTAACGTTGTGTGGTGAGGATGCAATACTCATAGTTTAGGGTCATAGAGTTTGGAACATTGGGGCTTGGAATTTTAACATCATGTAGCTCGGACAATAGGTGCTTTTGATTATGCGAAATACTTCTTTAGAAATCTTGCATTCGTAGGAGCGGTGGTGAACTGCCCATCCATGGAGATCAGGGCATATGCTCTGTTGGAGTAGAATTTTTGTATAACATATGGTCCCTCCCACATGGGTTCCAGATTTGGAGGTTTTTTCTGGGTATCACCAGGGTCCGTAGAACTAACACCAGTTCTCCATTCAAGAAATACTGAATACAAACCTCTTTATTGAAGGCTCATGCGATCCGGTTCTGATATACTTCCAGATGGTGAGAAGTGTTAACCGCTTCTCATCCACCTGTTCCAATTCACCTAGCAATTTTTTTATTGCTCATTGTTAGATAACTGATCACAAATGAAAACACAGAGCGAGGGAAATTGGACCTCAATGGGAAGGACCGCTTCTGTTACGTATACTAATGAGTACGGATTAACCCAAGTTGCAGTGCAAATTGTGGTTCAATAAGACCACAATGCTTGGAGGAGTTTATCTGGCCATAATTTCTTGCCATTGTCCACCATTTTCTAGAGAATGTTAGACAGGGTCTTGTTGAATGCCTCTATCTGTCTGTTGGCCGCTGCATGGTAGCAGGATGAGTGGTTTGCCTTGATACCATAATATTGGTACAGTTTCTCCAATTCAAGAGAGTAGAATTTGGTGTCATTATCCATCTGTATGGTATGAGGGACACCAAATCTGGTGATGATATTTTCTTTCACAATTCTGACAATGTTTGTTTCCCGGACTTCTTTGAGGGGCACAACTTCTACCCATTTGGAAAAGAAGTCGGTTGTTGGGAGGATATACTTCAATTGTTTCGCCGTGGTGGGAGGAAATGGTCCCATGATGTCCATTACCCAGATGGAAAATTTACAAGAGTACTTGGCCTGATGAAGTAATGTTGGGGGTTGGTGAATGAAGTTGGCATGAATTTGGAAGGAGTGGCATTTCGCTGTAAAGTACTCGCAATCTCGTGCCACGGTGGGCCAAAAGTATCCAAGCCTTAGAACAAGGTGGGAAAGAATAGACCTCGACGGATGTGCTCCACATACTCCAGTATTTACTTCATTTATGACAGTAGCGGTTTCTTCTCCATCAATGCATCTGAGGAGGTCTCCGTCGAACCCTCATTTTTAGAGGACCTCTTACTGACCCGTGCCGCCATATAGAACAAAGTTGATTTCCCTTCTCCATATTTTCTATCGTTCAAACCTATCTGATGGGAGTTCTCCCCTTTAAAGGTATTTTTTAGTGGGGTTCATCTAGCCCGTGGCAGGAGCATATGGATTAGGGATAGGATTGACTTCATTGATTTCTTCCATCTTAGTCTGAACAAATGTAAAGACCATTCGATGATGAGAAATACTGATTATTGTTTCATCCCGATCTGGGTCAGCTAGTGTTGTGGACGCATTAGCTAATGCATTGGCCTTGGCATTCTGATACCGAGGATTATAGGTCAATTTTGGTTCTGTGGAGAATTCCACCATTAACCCTCGAATATCGTCAAAAAGGGTAATAAACCCCTTATTTTTAATAGCATAGTCACCATTGACTTTCTTGATGACCAGTTCTGAGTCTCCTTTTAACTTAGGGTGTTGTACTTGTGCCTGGAGTGCGAGCTCCATGCCTGCAATTTGGGCTTGATACTCCGCCTCATTGTTCGTACATCCTTCTGAGAGGAGGAAGAAATATGGAAAGACTGCCCTTTCTGGGGACATGAGTATGATCCCCTAACCCACTTTTTTAAATTTGGGATCCTCCATCCTCTTCCCAGTTGGGCTTCGGGATGTGTCGTCGAAGTATATTTCCCATTTTTGGAACTCTTCTAGAATCAAGAAGATGTCTTCATCAGGTAGCTCAACGTCCGATGTGGTGGTCCCTATCGAGGGGTGCTCCAGCAGAAAATCCACTAATGCCTGGCCTTTGATGGATTTATGTGACACGAACCGGATGTCATACTGTAGCAGGATGACTGCCCATCGGGATAGGCACCCAATCAGCATCAGGTGGCGGAGGATATACTTGAGGGGGTTACTATGCAAGACCAAATGGACATCATGATGTTGCAAATAATGTCGCAAATTTTGAACTACGAAGACCAAGGCCAAACAACTCTTCTCGATGTTTGAGTATCGAGTTTCAGCGTCGATCATGGTTCGGATAAGGTAATAGAGACTGTTTTCACTGCCGGCGTCATTTTTCGGTGTGAGGAAAGCTCCAAGTGACCACTTTAGGGCTGTTATGTATGGGATAAGAGGTCTTCCATCAACTAGGGGCATGAGAACCTTTGGGATTAAATGGTATATCTTTAGACTGTCGAATGCCTCTTGAAAATCATCTTTCCATTGGTACATAACCCTATTTTTCATTAACCTAGTGATGGGAAAACATTTACCCACCAGGTTGGCTATGAACTGCCTAATGTAGGCCAAGTTTCCTTGGAATCCTCTGAAATCAGTGAGATTGCGGAGAGGTGGTAAACCAAGGATAGACTTTTTCTTTTACATGTCAACTCAGATGCAACGATGGCGCACGACGAAGACAAGGAATTTCCCTAAGGTAACCCTGAAGGTGCATTTCAAGGGGTTTATCTTCAGGCTATGTTGCCGAAGTTTGTTGAAGATAGTTTCGAGGTCTTACAGGTGATCTGAGAGTTGTCTTGATTTGACCACCAATTCATCCACATAGCATTTGACGAATCTCCCCCAGAATGGTTTAATGATACGATGCATGGCGCGTTGATATGTGGCACCAGCGTTCTTGAGACCAAAGGGCATGACCCTATAACCGAATACTCCTTGACGGGCCCTGAAGGCAGTGGCTTCTTTGACTTCTCGGGACATCATGATTTGATTATACCCAGAAGAACCATCCATGAATGAGAGGCCCGCATACCCGACCGTCGCATCGATTACTAACTCGGTGATAGGGACATGGAAATCATATTTTCGGCAATGAAAATTGAGATATCTTAAATCGATTCAGATGTAGATATGTCCATTCTTTTTCTTGATGGGGACAATGTTGGCTATCCAGATGGGGTATTCGACCTTATGAATGATGCCTTATTTAATAAGATTATTCACATTAGCCACTATTTTGGTATCTTGTGTGGGGTGAATCCTTCTGACAGCTTGTTTATAGCCTCAGTAATCTTCTAGAAGACCTAAGTGGTGTGTCTCCACTTCGGCATCGAGTCCCAGCATTTCAGAGTAATTCCAGGAAAAAACATCTTGATGTTGTTTTAGGAAAGAGGTATATACCTCGTGCTCCTTGGGAGACATGGATGTACTAATGAAAGTGGGCCTCAGGTCTTCCTCGGTACCAAGGTTTATTTCCCTGTGCTCATCCACAGTGGTGGAGATACCTTCCTCAAATTTTGGAGGTGTATCCACGAGATCTTCCTCCTCTTCTTCCCCCCATTCTCATCTTAATGATCAGATGGGGGGATAGTTCTCGGCACAGGCTCTTGGGAGTCTGGAGGTGAGACATTTTGGGAATCCTCGCTTGAGTATTCGCTCCCAAAATGAGGGTAAGTGGTGGTTTCTGTACTGTCATGCCCGACCATTATGGATTAATTCATGAGGATAGCTAAGTGTGTGTCCAGACCTGAACCCCAGCTCTCAACATGGTTGATGGGAAGTATATAGTCTTTGCCAAGTTGCTTGAGGGGTTTATCAAGAACCATTTCTAGACCATTTGGAGTGGGAACCCAGTCGATACCATCGATCATGGGTTTCTGTTTCTTTTTCTCATAAAACCTGGCATTAATATAGTGTGACTTGGAGAGCTCGAAAGGGGCCTTGTCAGCTTGAAGTGTTCCACCTTGTCCATTGAGGAAATAATTAATACACTGGTGGTATGATGAAGGAATGTCCATGTGCTTATGGAGCCACGACCTTCCCAGGTGGGCATTGAATTTTGTGTTCTGTCGGACCACCATGAATTCCGAGTAGGCCACAAGGTCACCAAAATGGGGTTTTATCTTGATTTTTCTCATTGGCTTCTGTTCACCCTTGTCATAACCCAACAGTGTTGTGGCTAAGGGTTTTATATCATCCGCACTGTAGCCCAAAATATGAAGTGTCTGTAGGGGAAGGAGTTTAAATCTCGATTAATTTTCAATAATGACTTTCCAGATCTCAAAATCATTTAGAGTGGCAGACACATATAGTGGTTTGATGTGTCTTTTCATGATGACATCTTCATCCTGATCGGTGATGGAAATCACCACATTTCATTCAGCTGGGCCAGTCATAGTCTGGTAAATCTCGGCGGCGGCTACCTCAGCTTGAAACTCCTGAGGGCTGAGAAAGGCTTCTACAAGTTCCTCCCTGAGATCTGCTAACAAACTCAGGGCATCCATGATTGATAGTTTGGATGCTACTGATGACAACTGATTAAGGATATCATATTTCGGCTCCAGCGGCCAATTCTTCTCTATTAGTAGGAGAGTTTTAGTAGGCACTTCAGGAGATGGACTATCTGATGAGGATGGACCATCCAAATGGACAGATTTGGATGGTGTTCCCATGTTCTGGGGACTCGGCATGACCAGTCTATTTGTGTGCACTAGGAGGCTAGACAGTTGTTCCTCCTCTAATGGGTACCGCAGAATGATGGGGCCAGAGTGGCTGATTGTAGAGGTGGAGGGATATTATTTCTCCTATTGAGTCCATTAAAGGGATCTCCCATGGGTTTCCACGATATTAACGGGTTCATCCAGGGTAAAACCATAGGTTTGGTTTCGGCTATGACTGTGCCTCCCCTTGTATCCCCTACTTCTGCGATTCCTCCTCCCGGCCCCTTGTGTTGGGAACTCGGGTTCATAACCATACACTTCGTTAGGGATGATTCAATTAAGTGGATGAATTTGGTGTAACCAAATATTAGCTCCTCATCCTGTGATAGGTCAACCTGGTCGGTTGTCCTTGATGGTGTCGTTTGGTGGGTCGGTACCCATGGCACCAAGTTTGAGGGTATGAAATATGACATTGTCGAGGCTAAATTTGGCCTCATTGCAGATTGATCTTCTTGAGCATATCTCCCCCCTTTTCAATTACGCCTGGATGAACAGCTCGTGGAGGGTTGTGAGGCCGATATTGTTAGCTGTGTGGCATTAGGGGATATTGGTGGCAACACCGACTGCTGTTGTTTAGCTTAGAGTATGTCCTGAGCTCTATTTATAGTCTTCAGAGTCATCTAGTCATCAAATTTCTCCCCCTTCTTGCTGCTGAATTCCTGCCACCAATCCCCTTTGTTGGAGTCTCTGGTAGAAATATACGTCACATGTGCTGGGTGTTGTTCCAGCTCGAACTGCCTGGTGTCTACCATCCTTTGCAGGAGGTCATTGAAGATGAAGCAATTCCGGATATTGTTCCCCAACATTTGATGGTAGGTACAATAATCTGGCCTATCATTGCGGCTGACTTCTTCAGGATTTCATGGCTCTGGGTGGTAGAGCAAATAGAAATTCATGGCGGTGATGAACTAGCCATGGACTTAGTCCTCTTAGAATGAGTATACTTTGTGTATTTGTTACTTGAACTGGTTATGCTTTGATCCTCTCTGATCGTTCCACTTGGGTGGAGGTTGCCACTGATATACCAGGGGCCCTTGACGATTTAGTGGAGGCACATGTCGTGGAGCAGGCACAGGGGTTGGGTTGAGCATGACATAGGATGCTTCACCTCTAACTTCTCTCTTTTAATGAGCCTGTGAGGCTATTCAGTACATTAGATTAGTCCTTTGCAGTGAGTCTTCAATTCTCTAGGCAATTTCATAGAGATTACAGAAGCCAGTGGTGCACACCACTGGTATGAGTGGTGTTCGTAGCTCATCTCAAAGGTTATCGATGCATATGGAAAGAATCTCATATTGGGGAATTGGAATGTTCAGAGACTAGGTCACACCCTTCCATATGGAGATGAAATCTTAGACCCTATCGTTCTCCCTCTGTTTTCAATTCATGAGGTCGATGACCGTTGTTTTAAGAATCATTAAGCTAAAGTGGAACATGAACTGCTGTCGAAGGTCTTCCCATCTTTTTATTGACTGACCTGCTAGATTCATATACCAGACAAAGGTAGATCCTTGAAAGCTCTGCACAAAGTATCTGAGTTTCACTTCTTGTTCTTGTTCCGGTGTTCCCATCATAGGGTCGCAATAAGATGCGTAGTGCCTAAAATGTTGTTCCGGATCGCCTGATTCGTTGAAAATAGGGAATAGAAGGCTCCAAAAATAGGGTGGAGGCGGTTTGTTTCTCACCCAATCTGGGTAGGTCTTTCTCTCTAACTGCACCAGAGCGCGTCGACCTTCTATTTCTTCTAATTGAGCTGTCATTGCCTCGATGGTGTTGGAAAGACCCTGGTTCACATCCTGTTGGGCCCGATCTTGAGTAGGTGTAGCCTGAGGCATTTCTTGATGATCTCTCTTGGCTGGCACAAAGGGTTAATATTCCCCTTGTGACAACTTTTGAGGGTTCAAACGTACTCTCTCTGGTTTCTTCCTGAGTAGAGGGAAGTCATGGTATTCATCTAAATCCATGTTTAGGTAGTTGGAAGGGTCGTGCACCGTATTGGGTGAGAGCCCTGACAACGCTTCGTTTTCTGGGAAAAAACATGGTCTTTGAGATACACTTACTGGGAGTGCAACGTTTGGCACTTCTTGGGAAGCTCTTTCAATAAGACGGTTCCTCTGGAGTAGTTCAGTGTTAGGCTGCCTCAATTTATTCATTTCATCTTCCTATCGAGCGAATCTCTCTTCGAGTGTAAGTGGCTCGTTTTTATTGTGAGAAAGAGACGTTTTCTGGGTAACTGGTACATTTTTCTTATCCTTGTTGAAGGCTCATAGGGTAAGAATAGGTGGGTTAGCTGGAAGGGTGGCCATATTTTGGGCGGCCCTCTAGTTCCGAGTTAGCACAACTGATGGTTCATTGTGAATCACAACCTGACTTGAACCGTCATCTCTCAATCCATCTAGATTGGCATCATCTTTGGTGTCACCCATGGGGTTAACATCTATGGCATTGATGGATGCATATCACGTGGTGGAGGAGATGTCATCTTCCAAATAATAAGAGGATCTCCCATTCCTTTTACTGGTCTTCCCCTTCCTGTCTCGGTATTGCTTTCAGACTCCATGAGGAAGGGTGACGCAGAGAGTTCTTTGATGCAACCTTACAGTACACCTGCCTCTTGATGGGGATGATGATTTAAAGGACGAGATAGGGAAAGAACCTCCTCTTCTGACTATCCTCCCTAGATGAGGGAATACTGATTCTCATGGGGGAGGTTTTTGTTGAGGTTGTAAAAATTCCCCCAGCCCTGAGGGCTAGGTTTGGCTCCGTTCCTCTAGCGTTGATTCTCTTCCCATTTTTATTTGTCTTGCAGGGGAATTTTTTGTTAAAAATTCCCTCATACTTGTAGGCTGTGTTGGCCATGGATTTTGATAGTGGCTAATGTTATCGCTACCTACCTGATCTTGCGTGACTGCATTCGGGGGTGAACTGGATCTAACACCGAGTTCACTTATAAATCAAACCCCTCTGTGGAGGCAATAAATAACTGATGATTGGACTCTCTTAGGTGAGAGGCCTATTGTATGCTTTTTGTGGCCTGATTTAGTAGTTTGTGAATGGCTTCTTCCTGTTGGGCCTGATACTTCTTGGACTTAGTCAAGGGCTATTTCGGTTTGGTGGTTTGCCTTTCTTGAACAGGAACCCCACTTGATTGTTGTCTTGCCGTGATGACATTGAAAAAAATTATGTCGAATGGGTTTTTCTGGGCGGGGAGCGTAGTGAAATGTAGGGATTCATGTTCTCCCCATCCTCTGATATGGACCCCTATCGGAGCATCACTAATGAGGTAGCTCAACTGGTGCTATGCATGAAGGTAGGCTAACTCAATGTTTCCTTTACACCTCTCAGGTCTCGGTTGCCACGCCAAAGGAAGAGCCTCTAGGTAGATGCGGCGTAGGATGTATCCTATTTTCTTAACATGGTCTACATACCAATCGTAGGGAAGAATTCATGATTTCATCCGGCATGGGGTTGTCCATATATTTGAGCGGATGTCGTGCACACATTCTTCTGGAAACTTTCTAGGTATGTCGAATTGAGAGGTGACTATGGGCCAAAACATTACTAGTACATCATCTCTGGCCATTAGTTTCCTCAGGTGCAATATGTTGGCATACTCATCTGCTAGCGATTCCTCTACCTGGTTAGCCCAACTGAGACACTCAAAGATAGTGTGGTCGGAGGCAGTGCTTTCAGTAGGTATGGAATTATCATGTGGGTGATTCTAAGGTGGTTCAGAAGATGAACGTGGCCCTAGACCATCTCGTGATTGAATAAGGGCATCGTTGGCGACTAGATAGGAATCTAAAATGCTTAATCCCATCCTTCTGAGTGCCTTGACATATGAGGGCTTTTCTGTGCTTGATTCTTCAGGGGGAGGAACTTCCTGTCGAAATGATATGTAACTACGAGTAGGAACTTCGCAACAGCTGCCATAATGGCGAGGACTTCCATCACAGCTGCCGCATGGATAATGCCTGCAGGGTACACCCTGGGGAGGGCCTTCAGAATATACCGCAACAAGGGGAGGGCCTTCTCGTTGATCATCGGCTAGGATGGGAGGGCCTCCGCTATCCGTGTCGTAATGGCGAGGGCTACCATTAGTGCTTGACACCTCAAGCCTAGAGGACTTTTGCAGTGCATACCCTGGGGAGGACCTCCAATGTGTGTCGCAGCAAGGGGGGGACCTTATGGATGTGTAGAATTGTTACAGGGAGGACCTTCGCAACAACTACCATCATGGAGAGGATGACCATCATTGTTGTACATTCGATGTGTATCTTAGAGAGGACCTTCAAGACACAATGTGACAAGGGGAGGACCTACTTGTTACTTGGGGCCATTGTGGAGAGGACCTTCGCAATGGAAGCCTGTGGTGGTGAGGACTACCATCACAGTTGCCGCAATGGCGAGGACTACCATCACAGCGGCCTCAAGGAGAATGTATGTGGGGTACACCCTAGGGAGGGCCTTCAGAATGTACCACAATGAGTGGAGGGATTTCTCTTTTATCAACATCTCTATGGGCATGACCTTCGTTATCAGAGTGGCAAGGACTACCATCGTGATCTGATGCCCGACTGTGCGGAGTGTCGTTGCAACGTAACCCCTGGGGAGGACATTCAAGGCAGGCCACTACAAGGGGAGGGCCTTCTTGTCATGATGATATGTCACTATGGGGATAGCCTCCGTATTTACGACTACGATAGTGAGGACTACTATCAAAATCTGTGGTCACATGGCATAGAGAGTGTTTGCAGTGTATACCCCGGGGTGGACCTTCAGGGTGGACCGCAACAAGTGGAGGGCCTTCCTGCTACTCGATCTTCTGGTCATGCGGAGGGATTTAGTGACTCACATAAAAAGATAAGCTCTCGTGATTGATCATTTTATGCATGTGGGGAAGGCCCCCGCTGAAGCTCTATGGAGGACCTTCAGAGTTGCTGGTAGTGATATTGCGGGGAGGACCTTAGCAACTGCTACTGCCACTCCCATAATATGGTAATGGGTGGGCATGGTTCTGAGCCTTTGATATGTGCTTAGCGGCATTGGGAAACCCATCTTCCAGCAGAGCGGAGTCATGAACAGGATCATTATTTTCCAGCTACCTTCGGCGTGTTCGGGGAACTTTCTTGCGGGTAGCGTGTACCGTCTGCTGTTGACAATGGCCTTCAATTTTGGGTCCCTTTCTAATTTTGTATCATGATTCTTTTGGGATATGCCGAAGAACATCTTTAATTTTAGTAGGGATATATGCCTGCTCTGGAGCATCCACCGTGATGGACGGGTGTCCCCCAGTTGGAACGAGTGAAGCTGCTCGATCATGTTGCCCTTGTATCGCGGAATATGGCCGACAACCCTCTTGTGTGGAGGCAGGGATGCAGATATACTCCGAAGAGGATATCTCGTCTCTTAGATGAGTGGCCTCAATTGGGGAGATGGTCTCATGGACCCGAGTCCTTGTTGTTGCTCCTGATGCAATTACATTCTAGAAATTTTGCAAGATATGATATGGGATCGATACCTTCTCCTCCATCATTGCCAGGATATTCAGAGATACATCTTTGGATGTAATGGGTAGGAAGGCCCATTCCAGTATCGGAGTAGGAATATCCTACTCCGGTCCTCTGGTGGTCAATGGGTACTGACAATTCTCATGTGTCGGGGCAGGTGAATGAGTCTGCCCATGTGCCAGGATATGCCAGTTTATCTCTCCATTTTTCACCAAATCGGGATGGTGGACTTTACTTGAATCTACAGGGAGTTGTCCCCACATATGTTGTTTCCCCACCGTATCGAGTTGGTGGCCTTTGTTTTCAAGGAGATGTGCATGCCTTTTAATTTCTGCCACATCTGGATGGTGGTATTTGCCGATCGCCACCACATCGAGATGGTAGGCATCAAGAGCATTTGCTAGGAGTTGGTCTTGCAGGCGTTGGGATTCCACCACGTCTAGTTGGTGGGCTTCAAGAACTTGGGTAGGTAGAGGTGCCTACCGGGTAGGTGTCGTTTTGTGTCAGTGATGGGATTGATGGAGCACATCGGGGATGCACGACTGCTCGTATGATGCAGCCATGTCTGGATTGCGGACTTTGGAGGAGCGGACAGGGGTATGTGCACACTCGCAATACGTCTTTGTGACTGGGTAGTGGAGCTCCTCCTCAGGGACAAGGGTGTTGACCAGTCCCTGGTTGTCTGTTTTCCACCCTCGTCATCGATTCGAGTGGCCGGAGCTTGGGGAGCGTGGGCCTAGACCCTCGGGGAGACATCCTCCTCGGTGTGAGGATATTGAGTCACAGCATAACCGTGGCGATGTCTTCCAGTGGGGGCCTTAGAGCGGAACCCCCATTCAGCGGGGATGAAGTCATCAGTGTCAACCTCATCCACCTACCTAAGATAAGGGAGGTACGCGTATTCTCATTCTAGGGATAGGATCCCGAAATGGTTTGAGACAGCAACAGGAGCCATCTGGATCTGCTTTCAGGGCCGCTGCTGGGCAGGAGACCGGCTAGTCTTGGCGGATTGGAGGGCGTGCGTGGCTGCCTCCACCATTGGGAGAGTACCTTTCATGTGTTACTCTTTGATCAAATAATCTGAGACCCAACGTTGAAGATGATGAGTAGGTGATGGGGTCCTTCGTTGGTGAGGATGTTCGGTCATTGCGTTGCTTGATGTATGCATCAGCAACTTTCTCTGTGATTCCATTGGATCGAAGGGAGTTCTGATTGGTACCTGTAAAATAATTTAACAAATACAAACAGAAAACCAGTAAAAGTATCATCTCATAATCCCATGCATAATTAATGACCTTGATTGGCCCTCCTTATAATTATAAGGGGGAACAGAGTGAGATTAGGTTAAATCGGTCATGCTTGTTTACAGATTCACATCCGGTTCACCATTTTTGTTTTGAACGGCGGTGGGAAGACATGTGCAGCCCGACGGTTGAATAAAGAAGGCTGGGTTCGGCTTAATAACTCATATCAGGTGCACCGTTTTCATTTCAAAACTCCCAACGGTTCCATATCCAATAACACATGGACCTTCTTTCCAAAGGCAGGCATTTGCTGGGTGATTTGGCCAGCATTGCTTAAGAACTCACATTGGTAGAGAGGATGGGATGTCGGGCTCATCGCACCATTTTGGGGGGAACTATTGCATGTTTCGGGACTCTCATATAGATTTAATATGTATTCATATGTTCGAAAATCTTTGGTTTATACCCAATCTTGGTATCCACAGATTACTACTGGTTGGCAATGGTCTTCTGAACGCAGGGATTTAGAATCATTTAGGCCTGAGGTTTACCATCCCTTATTCGATTAATGACTGTGAGGAGTTTGAACTCATTGATATGACACTGGTTTGAAGCCTCATAACTGGTCACTCTAGAGTTTATTATCATCCAGGAGGGATGGATAACGACTTGAGCTTTTGGATCGAACCCGAGATATGAGATTCCCACGTATTTTCATGAGAGTAATCAAAATACACGTAGTTCAGTCTGAGGGGCATGATTGGGACTTACACAAGGTTAGTGGCCGATAGTAGGATTGAACCTAGGGGAGGCTTCCTACGTACCCTATTTAGGAAACAGGGATCAAAACCCATGTATTTCGTTGGGAATATTATGGCTTACATGTTAGAGTTTCCTATTAATGGGATTGAAACTCTGGGAGGCTTCCTAAGTACCATCTTTAGGAAACATGGGGAAAAACCCAAGTAGTTCATTAAGAAGATTATGGCTTACACGTGAGATTTTCCTATTATTGGGATTGAACATCAGGGAGGCTTATGATGTTATTAATATTTTCATGACTTATTATATTCCCTCTTTACTAATTTTATATGAAATGTGCATAATTTTTGTGAAATATTAATGTTTTAATATTAAGTAAAATTTTTGAGCATTTTTAGAAGTAGTCCAATTGAGTCAGTTTAATGTTTTAATAATAACTATCACTATACTGATCCACATTCTGTGGTTCTTGTTTTTTAGGATTCTCCTTTTAATGTACAACATTTCATTAAGAGGTGACATGTGCCAATTCTGCCATTTGAAGGGTCATATGGTCCTCACAAACAAGACCAAAGAATCTGTGAACAAACTGGACCAACCTTGAAGATTGATTTACTGGGCTCAATCCAGAAGTCCAAAAACATTAAATTTGAACCATAATTCGGGGGACACTACATTTAATCTTGGATAAAAATTGCAGGGTCCAAATATATGAACAAGGGGCCCAAATAAAGCTTTAAAATCGAGACCACCATTCTGGCAGAGAATTAAAATCAGTATAGTATTCCTGACATATCTCATGATGTAAGCATCAAATAGAGATGAAATTTTTCAGTGTGAAAGAGGGGATACAGGCGGCCGACTTTGTTTAAAACTCCATTCAGATTTGAAGGCATCTTCATATTCAACAACCATTTCACATTCTGGACTTTAAAAAGACTGGATTGAAATGGACAGTTTTACTTTGTTTAATCAACCGGCCATAAAGTTTGATCCTTAAGTCCAAATGACTCCAAATTTTGAGAGTAGTCGTCCAAATCTATTATCTACAACTTTGAATAATTATATTTCTAGAGATTCGGCTGTCATGATGTCCATATATGCGATCCAATTGGAGGGGTATTTCTGGAATGTAAACAGTCCCCCACCTTGGGCTATAAATACATCCCCTCCTCTCCATTCAAAATGGTTAGAATTTCAGAAGAGAGGATAACATATTGTCATGACCAAAGACTTGGGAAAGGCTTGGGAGGACCTGCCATACACATGTTTTCACTTGAGAGACCTTTCCTCTTCTCTTTTTTTTCACTTACTTTCATGTTCTTCATATTTGTAATTTTGTATGTCCTTTTTGGTAATTCTGTTTTAATGCATGTTTCTTCTTCAATGTCTCTTTTTCTCATCCACCTTCTGTAGTTTAATATTTATGTTCTTAAAATTTTTTAAATTCAGTTGAATCCTCTTCCCTTCTTTTGCTTCCTCATTCAATCTAAAATCCGTTTTTAATTATCATCATCGTTCGTGTGAGTGTGTTGACGTACCACTCTTTTCTAATCCCTTTCTTTTTATTCTATTCTTAATTTATCATCATAATTATTATAACCAGAATATTAAACACCCATATGGATGAGTAAATATCTCATTGGGGTAAGTTATAATTTAGGGATGTTAAGTGATTGAGAGTATTTTCTCGATGAGTATTCGTTAATTTATCATTGTGTATGTTGGACTTAATTTGTCATGGATTAATGACATATTTTGTTTAGCATGCGGTTTCCATGGATTATTGGAACTACAAATACACTACCATAATCATGTACTGATTGATATTAAAATCCTAATTATGTTGAGGATTGGATTAAAGCTTTAACACTTAGGAATTCTAATCGATGTCAACTTGTGATGTGGGTGTTAATTTAAATGCAATATAAAGAAAAGCTCAAGGATATCACAAGCTTAACTACCTAATGATGAACTAACCCCAATCTTTATCAATTTTTTAAATACAACATCATCCATAAATTATTTTATAATCTTTGCAAACAAACCCCCCAATCAGAATACAATTAACTAAAAAAAACGACTATTACAAAGTATCATCGCCGAGGATTCAACCCGAGTGCTGCTATACACATTAGCAGAGCACCAGAACATTGACTGGTCGATAGGCGACAATCGGCCATGCATTTCAAATGGCGCTGTTGCCAGGGATGGTTCTTTAAGTAGTCATTAGTTTCGGGTTATTGTCAAAATAACCAAAACAGAAACAAAATTTAAAAAAATTTGAAAAAAATCACAATGAAAAACCCATCTTCTCATAAAAATCATAAACTGAAAAAAAATACAAAGAAAAACCTATCTTCCTCTTTCTTCCAAAATCTCTCTGAATGCCCCATATCCTTCCAAACAATCCCTCGGATTTGTTTGACCCTGAAATTAGGCGAAGACTTCGCCAACTTTTGAGGAACATAAGAGATAATCCAATAATTCAAGAACCAGTCCTTGTCCAACCAATTGAATTAGATATGGCCAATCCTAGGGAAAAAACACTTAAAGAAATCACTGCCCCAGATATGAATTACCAACCTCTTGGTATTCAATATCCACACAAAGATTCTGACTTTGAACTCAAACCGGGTTTGATTCATCTTCTCCCTCATTTTCACGGGCTAGCCGGCGAGGATCCACATCTTCACCTTAAAGAGTTCCAAGTAGTATGCTCTACAATGAAGCCTCAAGGGGTTTCTGAAGAACAAATCAAACTCCGAGCATTCCCTTTTTCCCTAGCTGACACTGCTATGTCATGGCTCTACTACCTACCTCTTGGCTCCATAACTACATGGAATGACATGAAGCGACTGTTCTTAGAGAAATTCTTTCTTGCTTCTCGTACTGCTTCTATCCGAAAGGAAATAAGTGGTATTTGTCAATTCCCATGTGAATCACTCCATGAGTACTGGCATAGGTTCAAAAATCATGTTGCAACCTGCCCACATCATCAAATTCCTGACCAACTCTTGATCCAATACTTCTACGAGGGGTTACTGGCTATGGAGAGAACTCTCATAGATGCCGCAAGTGGCGGTGCTCTTGTTAATAAAACTCCTGCAGCTGCAAGATATCTCATAAGTAACATGGCTTCAAACACACAACCATTCCATACTTGAGCACATGATCAAGTGAAACATTCCCATGATAATCAATCAATTGAGCCGAACAAAATGAACGAGTGGATGAGTGAACTTATAGGTCTTGTGCGACAGCTAGCTGTGGCCACCAAATCCACAACCTTGTCTTCTCCAAAATCAATGTTTCCTGGACCTGTCAAAAACGGTGGAATCTGCAACTCTCTATCTCATCCAACTGACACATGTCCACAACATCAAGAGGATCAATCCGATTCATCTGGACCAATGGAGCTCAAGGCAGCATATGCTCAGCGGAACACCAACCCTCAACTATCAGGTCAGTTTGTTAGAAACTTCAACCAACCTCACTCTGAGCCCTTCTCTTCTTCCTATAACCAAGGCCTTAGGTATGGTAATCCCATGTCTCACCCTCCTCAATTCCCTCCTCAAAACCCAAACCAGTTCTAATATGGTCAAGGTGGTGGTAACTTCCATCAACCTTATCCTTTTGTTCCTCAACCTCAAAGGAACAATCCTCCTCCTAGATTCCATCATCCTAATGAGCCTTCCCAATTCCAAAATGAATACTATCTATTTTCCAAGAACCAAAATCAAGGAAATCCCAATCCGGGACAAGCCTCTTCTTCCAAGCAACCATGGGAATGTGCAGTGGATGATCTTGCCTCCTTCAATCGTTCTAGCCTTAAAAACATTGAAAGTCAAATAGGTCAACTTGCATACCACCTGAGCTAGCAACAAAAATCAAATTCTTCCCAACTCCCATCTCAACCATTACCCAACCCCAAGGGCAATGTAAGTGCAATTTCACTTAGATCGGGAAAGGAACTTGCTATGCCTCAAGATAAATCCTCAAACCCTCCTTTGAATCTTGAACTAGAAAATGAAAAGAAAAAGAAAATTGAAAAGGAATCTGAATCCATTACATCACCTAATTCCATTCCAATTAGGAACCCAATTCCTTTTCCTCAATCTGTTTCTAAGATAAGGAAGTTTTTTGAACCCGATCCTGAAATGCCTGACATGTTTAGACGTGTTGAAGTCAACATTCCCCTCTTAGATGCCATAAAACAAATTCCTAAGTATGCCATGTTTCTCAAGGATTTGTGTACCCACAAGAGGAAACTTAGGACCTTTGAAAATGTTTCCACCCAGCATTCCATACCCATTAAGTGCAACGATCCAGGTACCTTTACGGTTCTATGCCAAATTGGATGTTCCAACTTTATTGATGCACTCATAGACCTAGGAGCCTCAATTAATGTCATTCCCAAATCCATCTTCTCCAACCTTAGTCTAGGTCCCTTTCACCCAATAGGTGTTGTCATTCTGTTAGCCAATCGAAGCACAGCCAGTCCTGAGGGAATAATTGAGGATGTCCTTGTCCGAGTCAATGATCTTATCTTCCCTGCTGATTTCTATGTTCTTGACATGGAAGGTGAGACGAACTCTTATTGATCTCCCAAAATTCTAGGAAGATCATTCCTCATGACTGTGAGAACCATGATTGATGTCCATTCAGGAATCCTATCCACGGAATTTGGTGACCAACTTGTCAAGTTCAACATTTTCCAATCCATGCGATACCCATCTGATGATCACTCTGCATTCTCAATCAATGCTTCTGAGGACACTTCTAAGATTCAATTGAACACCAATCCACCATGTTCTTCATGTTCTAATGAAAAAGGATCTTGTGAAATCTTCACTATGATTATCCAAGTTATAAATGGTGATGTTTATGTGGACCTCTCATTCATAGACTCCATCAATTTAGAGGATCTTGAAAACTCTCTTTAATCCCATCTCAACTCTGATCTCTACTTCTCTACCTTGGACAGTATTGGGAAAATGAATCTGAAGCAACTGAAGTCCCATCCTCCATTTCTGAGTTTCCTAACCCAAAAATAAATAATGAGACTAATATGAAACCCCTTCATACAAACCTGAAATATGTATTCCTTTTTCATGATCACTCTTATCCTGTCATTATCTCTTCTTCACCTACCGAAACTGAGGAGTCCAAACTTGTTCAAGTGTTAGAGGAAAACAAAAAGGCCTTAGGGTGGACCCTAGATGACATACCAGGAATCCACCCTACCCTTTTCATGCATCAAATCCATCATGAGGAGTCATCCAAACCAATTAGACAACCACAAAGAATACTCAATCCACTCATCTTTGAGGTAGTTAGGGAAGAGATCACGAAGATTCTTCAAGCTGGTATTATCTACCCAATTTCTGATAGTGAATGGGTAAGTCCAATTCAAGTTGTACATAAGAAGGGTGGAATAACTGTTGTCACAAATGAACATGGAAAGGTAGTCACAACTAGAGTGAATAACAAATGGAGTGTGTGCATCGACTATTGGAAATTGAATGATGAAACCCCAAAAGATCACTACCCTCTTCCATTCCTTGATCAAATGCTAGAAAGATTGGACGGAAAGTCACATTATTTCTTTCTTGATGGATACACCGATTATTTTCAAATCCCAATCTCACCTCAGGACCAAGAAAAGACTACTTTCACATGCCCCTTTGGAACATATGCATATAAAAGAATGCCTTTTGGACTTTGCAATGCTCCTACAACATTATAGAGGTGTATGATGAGTATCTTTTCAGAATTCATTGAACACTACATGGAAGTCTTCATGGATGACTTCACCATTTAGGGTGAGTCATTTGAATCTTTTTTGCATTCACCCTCTCTAGTCCTTCAAAATTGTGTCAAGTGTAACCTTGTGATAAATTTTGAAAAATGTCACTTCAGGGTTGCAAATGGGATTGTTCTAGTGCACATAGTTTCAAAAGATGGTATTGAAGCCGATCGTGCCAAAATTGAAGTGATCCAATCACTTCCTGAACCCAACTCTATTCGAGACATCCGTTCATTTCTTAGTCATGCTGGTTTCTATCAGAGATTCATCCATAACGTCAGTAAAATTTCCCTCCCACTCACTCGTTTACTCCAAAATGATGTCACTTTCCATTTCAATGAGGTTTGGAAGAGAGCCTTTCTTGAACTCATAACTTCTCTAACATCTGCCCCAATAATCCAACCCCCAGATTGGTCATTACCCTTTGATTTGATGTGTAATGCTTCTGATAGAGCTTTTGGGGTTGTTTTTGGTCAAAGAATAGAAGGAATTCCTCATGTCATCTATTATGCCTCAAAAACATTGGATGAAACTCAATTTCACTACACCGTCACTGAAAAGGAACTTCTAGCAGTGGTTTTTTTCATAGATAGATTCCGGTCCTATCTCTTTGGTGCCAAAATCATCATCTTCACAGACCATTCTGCTATAAAGTTCCTACTCAAGAAAAGTGATTCCAAACCGAGGCTAATAAGATGGATCCTAATGCTCCAAGAGTTTGACCTTGAAATCAAATATAGACATGGAAAAGAAAACCCTATAGCTGATCACTTGAGTATAATTTCTAATTCTTCTCAATCTGAAATCATCGATCCTGAATTCCCCACTAAGAACCTTTCATCTCTCACTCCAAAAATACCATGGTATGTCCCAATTGTAAATTATTTGGTTTTTGGTGTTTTTCCTGAAACGTTTTCAAAAGATCAAAAAATGAAGTTGAAAAGTGATTCAAAATACTATTTATGGGATGAAAATAAACATTGAAAAACTGGGATAGACATGGTAATTAAGAGATGTGTTGAAGAAAATGAGCATTCTTCCATCTTATAATTCCGTCACTCACGTCCCGGAGGTGGCCACTTTGGACCACAAAGGACCTCCCGAAAGGTCCTAAACTCTGGATTCTTCTGGCCTTCACTTTTCAAGGACTCACATGAGTTTTTTCAATCATGTCCTACTTGCCAAAAGTTTGGCACAATTTCAAAGAGAAATAAAATGCCCCAAAAGCCTTTAATTTGCTATGAGATCATTGATGTTTGGGGTATTGATTTCATGGGACCATTTCCCCCTTCCAATGGATTCTCATACATTCTTCTTGTAGTAGATTATGTTTCAAGGTGGGTTGAGGACAAACCCACTAGGAAGGATAATGCTCATACTCTTATTGAGTTCCTAAAGACCCACATCTTCCAAATATTTGGCACACCACGTGCCTTGATCAGTGACTTAGGAACCCACTTTTGTTATAGAACCATGGAAGATCTTCTGAAAAATAATGGGGTTGTATATAAAACTTCAACTGCATATCACCCTCAAAAAAATGTAATGGATGAACTCTCTAATAGAGAAGTGCAAAGGGTACTTGAGAGAATTGTAAAACCCACTAGAAAAGATTGGCCTGAAAGACTTGGTGGAGCACTTTGGGCTTATCGAACTGCCTATAAAACACCTATTGGGATGTCTCCTTTTAAGCTAGTTTTTGGTAAAGTGTGTCACTTAATAGTTTAAATCCAACATAAGCCTTTTTGGGATATGAAAACCTATAATTTTGATTGTGAAAAATCTGGTGAAGAAATATTGTTGCAATTGGCCGAGCTGGAGGAGCTTCGACTTGAATCCTATGAGAATTCCAATTTGTACAAAGAGAAGGATATGGTACTCCATGACAGACACATCCTGAGAAAGTTATTTCATGAAGTTGAAACGGTAATGCTCTTCAATTCTCGATTTCGTCTTCACCCAGGTATGATTAATTCTCGTAGGGAAGGTCCTTTTGTTATTACTAATGCTTACCCATTTGGTGTAGTACAAGTCCAAGACCCCTCTTCCAAAAGGACATTCACGATTAACGGACATCGGTTAAAGCATCACTATGAGAGTACACACAATCCTAGATCATCATCTACTTCCATTGGATACCCAACTTCTCCAGTCAACCCACCACCGAATGGAGATGACGAAACACTAAATCTAAACCAGGGGGCACCTCTTTCCATTTAACTCTCTCTCTATCTCTTCCTCTCTCTACCTCTTTCTTCTTCTTCCTCTCTCTTTTTTTTACCAGTTTCTTCATCAAACCCTTTATATTATTTATTGTGTTGGTGTGTATTTTAAAAAAAAACCGTAAAAAATAACCAAAAAACCAAAAAACACAATCGCTTAAAAAAATACAAAAAAAGGGTCATGCTTACTCACCATCATGTTTTGAAATTTTGTCCAACCATTTTGGTGATTTAACAGACATGTTTTCATCTCAAAAATATTGTATCTTCATTATGACTTTGGATAAAGAATTTTGTGTCCAAACCAACAAATTTTGAATGCTAAATTTTATATTTGGAAAATGCTTTTCCCAAACCGTGAGAACAAAAAATTGCATTCATGCCAAGGCCACCTATGGCCATCTTTTCAAAATTATTATTTTCACCCCCATTTGTGAGTCTTGAGTTTGTGGACCTTCGAGCTGAATTTCCTACCTTAGTGTGTATTAATATGATAGAGGCATTTTCTGAACCACATGAGATTCACAATAGCCAAATAGCCTCCCATTTCCCGTACATTAATCCTCCTTTTGAAATCACATTCGAGCATATGAAAACATTTTCTTTGATAGCCACATTGCAATCCCAATACCTTATCCCACCCAAAATCAACATGTATTTTCATTGCATAAGTTTTTCAAATTTAAGTGTGGGGGGGGGAATGGATTTCATTTTTGGGTATCATTTCCTTACTTTCTGGTGTGTCATCATATTCTTGAGGGCAAGAATCCATTTTATTGTGGGGGGGAGGTTCTCATTCAGTGGTATTTGGGAATGTATTGTACAAATGATATTGAAAAGTGTTCAAAAAAAATACAAAATCAAAACAAAATAAAAAAAAAATCAAAAAAAAAATGAAAAAAACAGTTGTGTCTTGGGTAGGTCAAAAATCACTCTTCCTAAACCTTTGAACTTGTTATAAAAATTAAAATTAGTGTCATGAGGAGATCAAACATGGGTTGGTATATGAGTGTGAGAGGTGTTTTAAGGTCAACTTTCGAAAAAACAAAGAAAAAAAAGGAAAATAAAAAAAAGAACACATGCATTATATTCTTATTGGGAGAAGTTTTTTGGTTTTGTAAATATTTCATCTTATCATTACCTTCATATTTTCTTCCTCTATTGTTTCTTTCTTCACATAATCATTCCCTTGTAAATATTTGTTTTCATTTACTTCCATGTTTTATTTCAAAAAAATGTGCATTGATTTTTCTATGTTGGTGTTTTACCCCTCTTCTTCTCTCTTGGACATTACATTCCTACCATACCATAGCCACATAAAAACCCCTTAAAAATTCTTCTTGATTCTTGTGCACTTTGGATAGGGATTGTAAGCTGAGATCTCTTTTCAAACTCGATGATTTTCACTTTTGGTTGGTGAAAGAGTGAACCTCCACAAATAAATTTTATCATCTTGAGATGTATGAGTTTTGAGTGTCCACATTTTCCATTTCTAAATTTGAGCATGAAAAAATGAATTAGTTTTGGAACATTGTTTCTGTAACAACTTGTTCTGGAATTCAAAATGGATGAGTGAAATAGTCTAAACCTCCCCTGATTGGAGAAAACAAAATTTTAAAATCTGTTGGTGAATAAAAATGATTTTGTCATGTTTTTATATTTGTTGCACATGAGGACATGAACAAAGCTATGTGTGGGGGATTTGATGTTATTAACATTTTAATGCCTTATTATATTCCCTCTTTACTGATTTTATATGAAATGTTCATAATTTGTGTGAAATATTAATGTTTTAATATTAAGTATAATTTTTGGGCATTTTTAGAAGTAGTCCAATTGAGTCGGTTTAATGTTTTAATAATATCGAGCACAATAATGATCCAAATTATGTTGTTATTGTTTTGTAGGATTACCCTTTCAATATAAAACATTTCATTAGAAGGTTACATGAGCCAATTCTTCCATTTGAAGGGTCATAGGGTCCTCACAAACAAGACCAAAGAATCTGTGAACAAACTGGACCAACCTTGAAGATTGATTTACTGGGCTCAATCCAGAAGCCCAAAAACATTACCTCTCCACCATAATTCTGGGGACACTACATGTCATTTTGGATAAAAATTTCAGGGCCCAAATCTAAGAACAAGGGGCCCAAATGAAGCTTTAAAATCCATCCCACCATTCTGGACGAGAATTAAAATCAGTATAGTATTCATGACATATCACATGATGGAAGCATCAAATCGAGATGATATTTTTCCGTGAGAAATAGGGGATACATCCGGCCGACATTGTTGAAGAACCCATTCGTATTTGAAGGCATCTTCATATTCAAAAACCCATTCACATTCTAGACATCAAAAATATTGGATTGAAATGGACAGTTTTACTTTGTTTAATCCACCGGCCATGACATTTGATCCTTAAGTCCAAATGACTCCAACTTTTGAGAGTAGTCGTCCAACACTATTATCTACAACTTTTAAGAAGGATATTTTTCGATATTTGGCTGTCATGATGTCTATATATGAGATCCAAGTGGAGGGGTATTTCTGGAATGTAAATAGTTCACCACCTTGGGCTATAAATACATCCCCTCCTCTCCATTCAAAAGGATTGGCATTTCAGAAGAGAGGATAACATATTAGCGCGACCAAAGCCTTGGAAAAGGCTTGGGAGGACCTTCCATTCTCATTTTTTCACTTGAGAGACCTTTCCCCATCTCTTTGTCTTCACTTACTTTTATGTTCTTCGTTTTTGTAATTTTGTAAGTCCTTTCTTTTGTAATTCTGTTTTAATGCAAGTTTCTTCTTCAATATATCTTATTCTCATCCACCTTCTATATTTTAATATTTATTTTCTTAAAATATTTTAAATTCAGTTGAATCCCCTTCACTTATTTTTCTTCCTCATTCAATCAAAAATCCGTTTTTAATTATCATCATCGTTCTTGTGTGTGTGTCGACGTACCACTGTTTTCAAATCCCATTATTTTTCTTATATTATTAATTTATCATCATAATTATTATAACCAGAATATTAAACACCCAAAAGGATGAGTAAATATCTCATTGGGGTGATTTATAATTTAGGGATGTTAAGTGATTGAGAGTATTTTCTCGATGAGTATTTGTTAATTTAACATTGTTTATGTTGGACTTAATTTGTCATGGATTAATGACATATTTTGGTTAGCATGTGGTTTCCATGGATTATTGGAACTAAAAATACACTACCATAATCATGTACTGATTGAGATTAAAATCCTAATTATGTTAAGGCTTGGATTAAAACTTTAACACTTAGGAATTCTAATCGATGTCAACTTGTGAAGTGGGTGTTAATTTAAATACAATATAAAGCAAAGCTCAAGGATATCACATGCTTAACTACCTAATGAAGAACTCACCCCAATATTTATAAATTTGTTAAATAAAACATCATCCATAAATAATTTTATAAGCTCTACAAACAAACCCCCCAATCAGAATACAATTTACTAAAAACAAACGACTGTTACAAAGTATCATCGCTGAGGATTTGACCTGATTGCTGCTATACACATTAGCAGAGTACCGGAAGTTTGACCGGTCGATAGGTGACAATCGGCCGTGCATTTCAGCTTCCTACATACCCTATTCCAGAAACAGGGATGAAAACCCACATAGTTCGTTGGGATGATTAGGGCTTACAAGTGAGTGTTACCTGTTATTGGGATTGACCCTCGAGGAGGATTCCTACATACCCTGTTTAGGAAATATGGATCAAAGCCCATGTAGTTTGATGTAAGCACCGTTGTGGTGCAAACATCATTACCATCACAAATCACTAAGCCCACGTGATTCATGCACGATGTAAGAAAACAAAAGAATGCAAATGATTTGGAAATCCTCAGACATTCTTCCAACCAAGGGAAGGGGAGGAAGACGACGAGCGGAGGAGAAGGCCGGGACCATTGGACTCTCCTTCTCCTTGATTTTGGAGGAAGGTAGGAGTTTTGTAGTGCGGAAATGAACCTTCCGTGATGAGAGGGGAAGGGCCATTGACATTCTATGAGGATGGTGTGGGGATTTCTTCAGAAGGGATTCCTAGGCACTCCCAGGAGAGGGGAGATGTGCTCACAACTGGCACTAGTCAAAAGAAAACGTGAGCTGGGACCCTCGATCCTAGCAAGTGGAGAGGCAAAAAGGGGACTCTTGGGCTCGGATCCTACACTACCATGGGAATATAAATGCGATAATGCTTCGAGAACCCGCTCAAGGGCTGGGGTAACCCCTTTGTCATTGCCTATAGTGGTATGTGAACTCAAAGTGGTGCGCTGATGTGACTGATTGTTTCATCATACGATTCTGGAGGCTTCGGTAGAAGCCTTGGCTCAGGGCCAATGAATAAGCCAATGAAGGGATTCTGAAGGATCTGTCCCGGTTGGAAGGGTTCTATCTAGCTCGGGTAATTGGAACACCAAAGGAGTTGGCGGGCCGCATGGGTGCACGTGGAGTGGTGCCCTTCGCGTATGGGAGTGCTACGTGGTTAGAGAGGTTGTTCGCGTACTAGGGTGGTATGGGGACAGATAGGAATCCCATGTACCATTGCAATACACAGATTCAGGTTCGGTCCGCGTACCAGGTTGGTATGCGGTGGAGTCTGCATGCGAGTAATGGTGTCCTGGGGCGTCGCCAGTCAGGGGTTTGCCAATCAGGGCTTTTCCTGCGTATTAGGGTGCTACGCAGTGCATGAGATCGCAAAAAAGGAGCATAAACTTCCTGGTCTGCGGGGAGTACATCCACGGAGGGACCATGGATCATGGTTTTTTTACTTTAAGTTCACAGTTCACCAATTTTTATGCGTTTTTCGGTTCCTTATTAATTCATTTCCTGTTTCTTACCAATTCTGGTTCGTGAACTGGAACCTCGATGTTTGAGAAATCCAAAGTTCCTTCCTCCGGAATCCTCCTACCCAGATCTGATCGATCCCCTTATTCTCCCCCTCGATGTCATTTTATAGAGGGGGAAAGAGATTTATCTATGGTCACGCATCACCTTTTGCAGAGGCCCATTACCGAAAACCCAATTTATGGATGACTTGGTCAATCCGCAACTCATGGGGGGCATTGAATGCACCTCACTCGATAACCAAATCAGTTCGGTGGGTTCATTGCGGCTGCGTAGTGCTCCTAATCTTCTCCTCGAACGAAAGCGCATTCGGTTTGGGTAGGTTGGCACACGTCGTAGCTGGGGAGGTTCGTGACGGTGGACCAGCCTGGTGACCATCTTGCTTTGCGCCCGCAGCGGGGTTCCCGCCCCCGTTTCACGAACTACATTGGTCCGCGGAGGGGGCGGTTCACTGAACCGGCCGCATACCATCAATGTTGGACTAGTACGTGGACCGGCCGGTCCTTGAAAATCTTGGGTATTTTTCATGATTTTGTGGAAAATTGGGTAGAATACCTTCCCAAATTAAGGGGATTCTCATTCTCCATTGCGGATTTTTCAGGACCCTACAGTGCCTTTGTACCAACCCACTTTGAATTCATGGACATGGAACATTGAAACCTAGTAAATGAGCCTCATCGTGACACAAAAAGTTTTCAAGATGATTATTGAGGTAAAGAACTTTTTTATGATTCATCTGACATTATATTTTTTTAATGAAACCAATAGAAATATTTTGTAGATTATGAGGATATCCCATAAACCCTTACTTGATAAACAAGTCATACTTTGACATCAAATCTTATTCGAGAACATCTTCATAATAGTTGATCTTGAACATGAATACATGAGATTATATGTTTCATTAAATAACCATATATAAGCTATGGCCCTTCATCTTCTCATTTGACATCACGTGTTTTTGAAAAATTAATATGTTCAGTAAAATGGATTTTATAATTATTAAGGGTTTTAAAACCGTTTTAATGCAGATAAACACTATATATATTTCAAAGACAATAGGTCCTAGAAAGAAATTATTTGTGAAAGGGATCTAAAGCATTGAACTAAAAACCCTCATGTTTATTCTCTATATCCATAAATTCCTAGCACCTCCTACTAGGGCCTAAATGATTGATGGAAGCACACATCACCTATATTACATCAATTGTTTCTATGAAATAAAAATATAGATCAATCATTTTCATATAATCCTGTACCTACTAGTGACCACTAAAGCCCTAAAATTATGGGGGTTTCTTTTGAAGAAACTCCTATGCATGTTCTCTTGTTTCACCATGTCAACATTTCACTACATTAGAATGAATAATAATGGGTGTGGGTAGCTATCTCGGATATATAAACACATATACTATTATCTCAATAAGGTTCGAATCAACTAGTTGGTTTTCATGATATTGTTTATTAATATCTCCCACCTATGGTATGTTCCAAAATCTTCTATGGGAATGGTACTATACAAACTCAATAGTAATAATGAGAAATTAATAAATAAACTTAGATTATCAACTCAAATTAGTGATATTGGGACATCAGTTTAACAAAATTGAGTTTTTATTTAATGTATTTCAAAATACAAGGATCATGAATGGAAAAGAAAAGAATTAAATAAATTATTTTTGATGTAATCTTTTTCTAAACACTCATGTTGACTTATGCTTTTATATTATGATATATGGAATGAAACTCGCACATAAACTATACATTTTTCATGAAAATACAACCTCATTTCTACCAGGAAATCTATGTTTACATAAGAACATAATAGAAATATACTGACAACTCCATTGATTATATTTTTTTACAAAAAAAACACTAAATAACATGGTACACTCAAACCCATTCATTCAATGGAATGTCCTGAATTGATTTATCAATCCCAACAGGGTGACGAGTAGCATCATGGAATCAATATAAGGATAAAGGGAATGATTTCACCATAATTACAAAGAATAAATGATGAATAGTGGAAAATAAAACAATTAATAGTAAGAATTATGTATTCAAAAAACACTCACAGAGAAAATAATTCGAGAAGTATAAAAATTTGGATACAAACAAAATACATCATCCAAGAGACAATACAAAATCAATCAATAAAAAAACCACGATCATTAGTAAATGAGTAGACCATAGCTCTAGCAGTAACCACTATCATCCCATGTCCTATTAATTAGTAATTCCCTCAACCTCCAAGTGGTTATTTTCATTCTCCTGGACATGGTGTAACAATCAATTTAAATTCCTAAAGGAATAGGTATATTGTGATGAAAAAACCCAATATAAAATCACCAAATGATCCATAAGCTATTCCATAAAAAATAAAAACAAGGCTTGTAAAATAATTTCATTTTTTCATTCA
Source organism: Viscum album (assembly GCA_963277665.1). NCBI lineage: Eukaryota > Viridiplantae > Streptophyta > Magnoliopsida > Santalales > Viscaceae > Viscum > Viscum album. Next base: position 814,016,883 of record OY728150.1, on the reverse strand, counting down.
AAATATATTTCAAATCAAATGGATGTAAATATATCAAGAAATATCATAAACCAAATTTTTGTAATATAGAAGCACATGAATAAAAAAATTTCTATAATAACAAAAATGTAATAAAAAATATTATATATAATGAACCATGGTAATATTAATTGAGGTTTGTTATTTCAAGGCTCTAGGATCCCATCACTACTAAGTCAATCAATCTTGGATCATAGTGTTCAAACAAACCTTAGATTGAGTCCCTCAGGAAAGAATAAATCAACACCCAATTAGGGTATGTCCTTCTAGACTTGGTTTAGTTAGATTTGTCATTCTCAATCCATTTATATGGATTAAAGTCCAAGTATATTTTTACAAATTGACCAAAAACTACTCAGGTTAAAATATGATTTAGTCAATCAATCAATCATGTGAAAATCATTTTGATTCAAATAATTATCCACAATTAAAATTCCCAATTAAAATTTTACAACATGCCATATTAATTTCAAAAAAATAATAGTGTTTCTTCATGTTCAATCCGTTAAAAATTATAATTCATTTAAAAAAACATTCCCAAGAATCAACATCAAATAATTTCATCATATTGATTTTAATTTTAATTCATATTTCTATAAGATAAACATAATAACATAAATGGATTTGGAATTTGTTTTTATTTCTCAATTATATTCCCTTTTAAATCGAAAATAAAATCTATTCAATCCAATTAAATTTAATTGAAAAATAAATTTTTAATCAAGAAATAAATTAATCTTTCATGTATTTGGAAAATTCATATGAAACAACCTATCAATGGTCACATGAGCAACCAGTCACCAAAAATAGGAACCAACAATGGTGTTTCAAAAACAAGGATTATCCTAGAGTATTCCTTATAATAACAATCCTTCAATCCAAGGTATAGGTCCCTCAACAACATGATGATCAATTACACTCACTGAAGGAGAGAAGATAATAAAGGTGGATTCCAAAAAAAAGTTGCACACATACCACTGAGAGAAGAAATGAATCTCTTGAAAATAAAATTAATAGGACAATGGTGGGATAAGGAAACATTTTCTATAGAAAGACTCCAATATCTAAATGATTAAATTATTTAATTTTATGGCGGTTTTAGAATTTTAACGGGGGGGGGGGATTTTAATTATTTTTTGGGATTTAAAAACCATTTAATCATTATTAAAAGTTTTTCCCCAATTACTGGTATTTGGGGGGACTGTTTCATGGATCATATTCATAGTTAGACAAAATATGTTTCAAACTATGCCTTCCCTCTTGGGAAACTAGAGGAGGGCATTTGGTTTTTTGATATGATTTGGAAACAATGTCCAAATTGGATACTCTGCACTATCCCAAGCTGGATGATATAAGGGGGTGCATGGTTTATACTAACAATGTTCCTCCATCAAGAACCAGATAATGAGGTACACAATTTTCTGAGGAAAATGACATGGTTTTTCTTAAACATGTTTCAATAGTTCATAGACCCCAGTACAACCAAATTTGTTTCAAAAATATCCAAAAAATCCTTAACCATGACCTAAACATAGGATGCCCAAAACTAGAAATCTAGTAACTTAATGTTATAACCATAGTTTTATCTAGATAATACATGGTTTTCCTTAAGTGCATCCATGAGACCCAGGTTCAAAACCAGGTAGAGGCATATTTTCTGAGTACTGTAGCAATACTATAGCATTAATGTAGCAGATACTATTGTAGGTAGTATGGTAGTGCTTTTGAAGAACTGTACACTGTGTGGGTATTGTAGTGGGAAATGTAGTAGGCACTGTATCAGGTACAGTTTGGTACTGTAGATGTTGGAACTATTCTCCTTGGGCCATCGGTTTGGTCTTGGAGTCCTTAAGGCTTTCGGGCCACCAAGGTTGTCGGGTCAGTAGGGATTTTTAGCCATCTTTAATGAATTCAGACCCCTAAAGGCCTTCGGGCCACAATCAGTTTCCCCATATAGACTATAAAAAAGGTGCATCCTCAGAAAAGGATTTAGAGTAGGTGCACTCACCAAAACAGAGCCAAATGAATTTGTCAGAATAAGAGGGTATGGCTATGCCATCATGACCATCTTGTTCTTTCACAGGAATCCATGCTAGACTACCATGCGATGGTGGAGAGCTACTATCATGGTGCATATGCTTGGGAGGGACAGTTCCTTGTAGATAGTCTGGTTGAATCCCTAAGACCTTCGTGTCATGTAATCTCCAAAGCCTATGGGCCATGTAATCTCTGAGCCTATAGGCCTTGTACGGGTTCCCCCTCATCCCTTGAAAGGGGTGTTATCAAAAATCAATAAAAATAAAGGCCTATGGGCCATTCGGGCTATAAACTAATAAATTCCCTACCTCATATGAATTCTAATAATTGATATATTTTATCATTCCCCTTTTGATTGATTATATACAACATAATGAAATTTCCTTGAAAAATATAGGACTCCATTATGTTTATTAATTAATTCATTAATACATATAAAATTTTAATTACTCTTTATATTAATGGAATTTATCTCCCTATAATTGATGCACAACCTTATAAAACTATCCTTCTTATTCATAAACAGGACATGGGAACCCCAAGGAGAAACACAAAGTAAAATAAATTCATAATTCTATAAATAATTTATTTTGTTATTTAACTATAACAAAAACACTAGTTTCATTCCATAATGTGTCTTTTTTATAGTTTTTCTTTAGAAATGAGTTTAATAGAAGAGATAACATTACACATAGGGGGATTTCATAATTTTTGTCATCAAAATACATAAATTGTTCCTTTAAAATATACATATCCTCTATATTTAGGATGTATTTTCCATACCTATATAGTAAATTTTCTTCATATTTTATTAATTTTTCATCAACATCATCTATTTAGATAATTAATATTATCCCCGAAAAGAAATGGATTCCATACAACCTTATAGAATAAAAATATCATTTTGTAAGATCCCTTCTTTATTTTCAGTTATGTCTATCTTTGAAATTTTCTTTAACTTTTCTTGCAGTTTTTTTCTTTGTGGATGTGTGTATCTTGAATAATAGAAGAATAAAGTTGCGAGGAAACAAGAGAGGATTTGTTTGAAGAGATATTTTTTGGGGAAATGAATTAATATTCATTGATGTATGATTTTTTGAATTATTGGAGTCCTAGTTTAAATGGGTTAAGTGTTTACATGAGTTCTTATTATGTTGAGACGATTTAAAGGGGGTTCATGTTTTATAAATGGAAATGGGATGTGAAAAATACGACGAACATTTACATACAATGTAAATGCATTACAAGTCATGTAATGTTCAGGTGTTTTAATAAAAAGAATCTGAGGTGATGATTTTCTTAGTGTATCCAATTAAAAATATTTACACACTGTGTAACTACATTACACACTGTGTAATCCCCCAAAAAACTGTTTTAATATATGTTTGGTGGTTTATTATTAATTTCATTCCACAATATTCATCTCCTCTAGACTATAGTGAATCTTAGAAGAAAATTTGGAGTTCTGACCACCCTTACATGCGTCCCTTATTTGGAGGAAATACCTAGTATAACTTTTTGGTTAGGTTTGTCCCATATCTACCTTATTATTCAAACTGTTGTAGTGAATCCTTTGACCATTCATGTTTTTTGTTTTTATCTTGATTAGATTTTATCTAGGTTTCTCTTAGAGATCATATTCCCCATCTTCCTCATTAGAAATTTCCATTTGTATCATTTTTCTATTGTTAATTAACGGTTGAGGTTCGAAATCATAACCCTATAGTTTGATAATTTCCATGATTATTAAGTATTGTGATCATGCCAACATAACTTGTGCCCAAAATAAATAAGTAATTAATGCGATTATACCTTGGGTCCCTTGATTTCAATTAGTTTCTGACCTGGCATATGGTTACCTATATGTTTATTAAACCATGATCACAATTGAATTGGATAATGTTTTAAAAAGTGTTTAGTATCACATGAGACCTTTGGTAATTTCAGGATATTTTTACCTTATAATGTGGGTTTCTTAATATTTATATGATTTTTAACCAATTGTTATTTAATTGAATTTGTTATATGAAAAACAACTGGTAATTCATGTAACTAACTTTTTAGATTTATGATATAATATTATAATATCTATATTTTATGATCAGACTTGTGTTTCATGATAAAATGATTATATATCAGGATATTCCAAGGAAATTTCACACTTATATGCTATAATGATGATATTTAGTGGGATCATCCCAATCCCTTGTTGTAATTTTTATATATATAGATATCCTACCAATCCAATTCTATAATGATGACATGGATTCAACCCAGATGTGGTAGTTGTTATAGCGATTTAACCAAGATTGTTGTGGCTATACCATGGTTATATGGTTGTTTATGGCATGGTCATGATACATGCTCTGAGATATTCCAGCATGGTGCTGAATTAGATTATTTTACCATGGTTATGTGGTGGTGGTTGGAATGGTCATAAGACATGGTTAGAGATATTCTGGAACAAATCTAAAGAATGTTTTCATTATATTATATTAGATATCGAATTAATTAATACACATGTTTATCACTTTATTACATACACAACCTATCAACTGGTTTATTGGAAATAGTGGTGTTGACCAACTGAGTTACACTCACACCCTATTCGGGGCGCTATTTAGAACATGAGTATATGTTATTGATGCAGTATTGGAAAATGAAAAATGAGCTTGTTTTGGATTGAATTCATGTTGGATTGTTTGGATTATGGAAGTGGGATCTATGTTGGGATTTGGATTGGGTTCTTTTGAGTCATTATTTGTGTCTTCTAGAATTTTACTTTTATTGTTTCTTGCATGAGATTTAGATAAATTCCTTCATGTCATTAAATTTTGTTCTCTTTATTTAATGGTTTATTCAGTTTGATCTTGTTGTATTTTTCAGACATGTCTATACTTTGAATTTTTTTTGTTTATATTGATTACTTTCTACTACAATAACACTTCATACCAGATGGTATAGTCTCCCCACTATACATTACAAACCACTTATACTACTCAACATCCATTGGCATATGGGGAGGTGTTCTTGCGGGATTATTGCCACTCTTTTTAGGCCATGTGAAAAAGTGATACATTTGTGGGTGTTATAAAGTGTTATCAAAGGAAAAAAATTTCATTTCTTATTCATTAAAATTTTGAAAGGCATAAAGGTGAATAAGATTTATCAAGACTTGGGGATGAGATTGTGTACATCAGTAGATTACCAATGTATGGGGGGAAATATGAGTGCCAAGTGATGGACTTGCAGTTGTTTCATTGTCCTTATTATAGTTTATGATATTTATCCTTGGGTGATTCACATGACATGTGAGGTTCTTATTTATGATGTTACAGTATCTTGAGATTTTTACTTGTGCCTTAGTATGGTACATGATGAAAATATATGAATCACGATTGGCATATATGGATATATTCAAATACATTTTTCATGATAGGGACATATTTATTTACATGTCATTTATACATTCCTACAGAATTGTTATATAAGATATCTGTTATATATGGGATATAAAATAAATGAGTTGATGTGTCTTGCTAAAACACTTATAAGACATGTTTAGTGAGGCCATGAGTCTTTGTTTCTCTGTTGTAAGAACTTATTGAGGATGATAATTATTCTAGAAAATTCTCTATGTTATGAATTTTATTATAGAATGATTTCACCTCATCATCGTTGACTTGAGAGTCATGGGAGTGGAAATCAACACACTACTAACACAACTGAACCAGCGAATATTATAGTTACTGAGTAGTAGATGAATGTTTAGCTTCACTAAATTTTTTTTAGGGTTAAGAGATAAGTTGAAAGGGAGGATCTTTGTACCATCCCTTAAATGATTGAGTTCAAAGTATAGTTTCAGCTACAACATACACCAATGTTTACTATTGAAGGGGGAGCCCAGGTATCTGAATCCTTGATTGAATCATCCCAGATGATCTTTTATCACCTTGATACACCCTCTGATAACAGGGTAAGGATTACTTCATATATTCTTTATAGACATTCCAATTGTTTTTTTGGATATTCTAGAGGAATATAGTTAGAAGGATGATCATTATTTCAGAGACAATGAGCAGATGTTCCTAATCCATTTATGTCCATAGATGTTGAGGGTTGAAATTTTTTGGGATTTCATTCATTAGACACAGGAGTGCATATCAGTGATGGACTATGTTGGAAATTTCACCGACATACAACACATTGTTTCTTTTTTGGAAGCTGATAATATCTCTAAGGAGATAAATATTTTGGATAGACTTCAATATGATATCAGGTAACATGTAATTATTTTTCTTGAGAAGAATTAAGGACATGATGAACCAGATACTCATCACAATACAGAATTTGAGAGAGGCCCTGAGAAAAAGATGGGATATTTCAAAAGGGTGATCTCAGAGCTCATCTTTGAGTTCCATGAAGGTCCAATATGAAAATTTCCTCTATGTAATGGGAAGAGTAGTCATGGTAGAGGATATCCATACACAGATAGTGTTCCATTCCAGTGCTATTAGTTTGGAAATTCTAGCCACAATATCCCGTAGTGTCCTCTCCCCAAAATAGAGTATAACATATATTGCAGATAGGGATATATTTAGAGGTTATATGAGAATTTTCCCTAGTATAATAGAGTTGAGGGATCATGATAGGAACCTAAGTCGGGAAGGGTCTCATATACCCCTCAGATGGCATGTATCTAGGATTCTATTGGCCGTTCAGGTTACGATAGGGGATTTGTTACCCCGGTACATGAGTAATAGTACTAGGTAGGGGAAATTGAATAAGGTAGTCAGACTGGATCCCAAGGTAGAGAGACAAGTCGGCTAATAATTATTTATACATTTTTCTATTGCGTATACATGAATGTATATAGTAAGAGGTATGATTCTTATAACACATACTTTAGATTTTGTTTTGTTTGACGTAGGACTATCACATTATTTTCCATCTAATATTTTTGAAAATGGATGGTTTTATGAACATCAACAAATTTTTGGGAGTGTGGCTAGAGAATATCGAAGTTTGAAAGGCATTTTCTCTAGAGATGGGTTGTTACCATTTCTATTGGAACCCATTCGTGAGGGATATGAAATGATTCAACGTGATCCTTATAGTTGAATGGTTGGAACAATACCATACTCATATCGACAATTAAATGTGTATAATTACCTTTTTATATCAAGATTGTGGTATTTATTCTCAACGTGGTGTGTGGGATCTTCATTATAGTAGTACGAAAATAATTCTGCGAAGATTGGATTGTCTATCGGCCCAAATAGTTGTTCTCTCTCTAGATAATGGTGAAATATAATATTATTGTTTTCATCCAATGGTGGACTATTTTTAAAATGTCTTCCCTAATGGTTTTATTGTATTACCTCCCTAAAATGATATTGATATCACGGCCGATTTGGTGATGTGAGATGAGCGAGTTTCTAACCGATCGTAATAAATGGAACCAACAGAGGGTTGGGGTTCAAATGTTTAATTGGATGATCTATAATCTAAATGATTCATAAAACATAGTACACATCCTTTGGGTTCTCCAGTTCTCTTCCCCAAGAAGGATGATGTATCTCTATAGTATTGTGTGGAATATCAGAGGATGAACCAGATAATGGTCACACACTGGTATCCTCTTCCATGAATTTATGATCAATTCATTCAGTTTACAGGTGCTACAAACATTTCTAGGATTGATTTGATATTAGGTTAACATTAGTTGAGGGTGAGTCCATAAAAAAACCTCAGACTACATTTAGGATCAGGTATGGATTGTATACAGTTTTAGTGATGTAGTTTGGGTTTACTAACACATCGTATGTATTCACAGTCATAATGAATATGATCTTTCAACCATTTTTAAACCCTTTTGTGGTGGTTTTGGTCAAATATAGATTAGTGTACTCCTAGTCAAAAGATGATTATTCCAAAAACATTAACATCATTCTACATACATAAAGAGAACATAAACTATAAACTAAGCTCACAAAATGTGGTTTCATGATTAAGGAATTTTACTTCTTGGGTCATGTCATCTCAGAAGGAGTCTTAGTGGACCTAGAGTAATTATCACTCATGGAATCTTGGTAATTTCCAAATAATGTCTTCTATATTCAAATATTTCTTTGGTTAAAAGGTAATTATCATTTCTTTATCTTGGATTTATCTTGTTTGGAATCATCGATGTTTAGGTTGAATTAAAAAGGGTTGATTTTTATTTAGACTAATGATTGTAAGATAAATTTTCAGGAGCTGAGAGTTATATAGACCACAATAGGAATCATCACTTTACCTATTACATTTAAATCACATACCATGTACTATGATGTATCCACAATTGGACATCAATTAGTTCTAATTTCGGAGGACTGAGTGGTTGCTTATGGCTCGAGATAGGCGAGACCACATGAGAGGAATTACCCTACACATGCCATGGTTTTAGCATTAGTGGTACATTCCCAGAGTTGTTGGGGACACTATATCATGGGTGATAGGTTTGTGGTATACACGGACCATAATCACCAAGAATATATCTTTTCTCAGTGAGGATTGACCATTCAGAAAAGAGGTTGGTAGAATATCAATAGTTTGCTGTCTTTGAATTTCCTTAAACCTCAAGAAAGGGAAACATCATTTACGACACATTAAGCTGATTGAAGAATATAGAGGTAGTACAGTAGTCTTATGTTTACTGGATGGTAATCACACTCTTTTCAAATATGAATTTTAATGTTTAGGAATCTCGAGGATGGGTAGATCTAACTTCCACATCTATTACACCCATTATTGTGGACTAGATTAAGAACATGTATCTTTATGTTCTAAATGGATCAGTTCTGAGAGACAATGTATATGATATAGAGACACCACCAAGAAGATATATTGACAATATAAATTTTATTCACATCAATGGTTTAGTATGGCTTTCTATTGGATTACATGAGGAGTTGATGAGGTAGTATCATGCTTCTAGAAGGGTGGTGCATCCCAGTTCTAGTAAGATGTATCTTGTTCTCCATAGATCGTATAGGAGGTCAGGAATAAAGAATGTGGTGACATGATTCATGGATATATGGTTCAATTTTCATCAGTTAAATCCATGAATGAGAGGCTGAATTTTCTATTTCATTTTATTCCATTTGGGAGGTGAAATGAGATGATGTCACAAAGGATTTTGTGATAGATATACCAAGGGAAAGCCATAAGAATGATGATTTATGGGTTTTTGTAGTTCAACTGATTATGGTATACCACATCTCTCCTATTAGTAGAACCTTCACATTTGACGATCTAATCATCCTTTACATGTGTGATGCTGTTTGGTTTCATGGTGTTCCAAAGAGTATAATATCAGACATTGTTCCTTGTTTTACATCACATTTCTAGATGGTTCTACAAGTGTCTCAAGGATTGTGTGTTATTTTTAGAAAAACCTATCACCCACAGAATTATGCTCAATTTGAGAAAATAATTTAGATTTTGGATTATTTTTCATGAGACTATATTTTGGATTTTTGAGGTTCATGGAAGAAACATATAGCTCTCAAATAGTTTTCATATAATAATAACTTCCATGAATCAATCCAAATTAAAAATTTTGAGGATTTTTACAGATGGACATGAAATTCAACTATTTTTTGGTTTGATGTTTGTTAGTTATAAATTGGTTGGGGTAGTCTCACAATGATGACATCAGAGTAGCTTCAGTTGATCATATCGCAGTTGGTGACCACGTAGAGTAGGAAAAAATCATTTACTGACCATCAGAGTGAACCTTTGGAATTCAAGAATTGTCATCATTTTTTATTTTAGGTGTCTCCTAGGTTGAGGAACACTGTATTTGAAAATATGTAAACCTAGATCCCAATCTGTTATGGCATTTGATATATTGGAAATGTTCAGTCAAGTGGTGTACCATCTAGCCCTTCCACAATGCTAAAGTTCTATGAACGATGTGTTCCATGTGTTTTAACTACATAGATATATTCTATAACCTTACCATGTTATAGATAGAGATGGCATAGAGATTTAGGCTGATGTTTCCTTTAGGGAGAATCTGATACAAGTTGGGGATAAACATGATAAATATCATCAGTGTAGGAATATACTATTAGTTCTAGTGTAGTAGTGGTATAATAATGTTCAAGAGGATACGTGGTAGAGTGAATTTTAATATGAACATAGTGTCCAAACATGATCCTTGAGACCTCAAATGATTCGTGGAATAATTTGATAATTAGATGTTATATGGTGGGGAGTTTTTATGTTCCCACCATTATCATAGTATGCCTCTCTCTGAGTTTTTCATTTACCTATCTTTTGGTTTTTATTTCATCAGGGAAGTTCATTGTTTGAATAAACATTGTCTTGGGTTGTGAGGAAACATAATGACACAAAAGAGGTTTTATGTAAAGGGAAATTTTATGGAAAATGAATTATTGTTTAGTGAAGTATTCTTGTTTGAATGAACAGAGTCGGAGTTTAAGTGAGTTATGTTTTTTCATGGGTTCTTGATATGTTCAAAACCATTAAATGGAGTTTGGGTTTTTTAAATGGAAGTTGGATACAAACAATCTATAGAAAATTCCCAAGATGAATAAGGGGATTACACATGTAGTATTGTTCGAGTGATTTAATAAAATTAATCTATGTTGATGGGTTTTTCAGCATATCAAACAATAAAAATATTTAAACACTCTGTAATTACATTAAAATTCATGTAATTCTATGGAAATCTATTTTAAATTATATTTTCCTATTGATTTTTAATTTATATTATAGAGACCCCAAACTTGACGTACATGGACATTACATTACTTTTTCGAAATACTGAATACATAACAAAAACCAACACTCAAGGACAATAATAGTTTAGGGTCTTTGGAAACTCATAACATAATCTTCTAATCATGGTAAAAGTTTTTTAACATCTCCCTTAAATATCTTCCCCTTTTGTTTTCTTACCTAAGACCTTTATTTATATCATGGGGAATAGAAAACATATAATGGGTGAGATCAAATTCTTAGAAAGGGTAAGAATGGAGAAATTAAAACAAACCATATACATTTGAACTTAAAAATATGAACATAATGTTTAAACATCAAAATATTGAGCAATGATATAAAACAAGGCAGTACATAAGGCATAGATCATAATGGAACACCAATCATGATAAAATAGTGTGGAAATAAAATATGTAATTGTGTAAAACCATTATTCACTTGATATGATTTCCATAGTAGCCAAGGCATTGCTACCAAGACAATATTAGTGGACAAAGTCCTTTACTTAATCGAGTTCACTCCTCGATCGATTCCTGTATCACTGAATCCAGATTAACTTATCGTTCCAGCCATGTCTATCTCATGAGATATAAATCATTACCCAATGCATTGGAGGTAGATATAGGTCCCACACATCTCATAATGAAATCATTCTTATGTGTGCCACAACATAAACATAAATCATTCATCATAACCCAAAGAAAAAAATGGGTTTCATAAACACCATCCCATCATAACATAATCCCTATAAAAAAAATGGATAACATTTCATAATAAGAAAATTGAAACCATGTAAATCATATAGAGATTATACTTGAAACATAAACATATTAAATAATGTCTCCTTATATGGAAAATAGTTTTGACAAAACATTCGAAATGAATTGTTGAGGAAAATATCCTTTGTTCTTTAAAATCCTTATCTTTTCAAAAAATTCCATGAAATTTTAAAAGAAAATTATTTTGTTGAAAATAATCATGAATTCTTGTAGAGTAAGCTTCATAAAAATAAGGCATTATAAAACCGTAAAAATCAATTCACGCCGTATAGGTTAAAAAAATAGTCTTCACGTACTTTGGCCGGAATAGTCAAAAAGTACCTTATATGGTAAACAAAAGAACGACTCCTTACATAACATGGAGTTAAAGTAAAAAATAGGTTAAAATTACTTTAAACATATATTAAACCATTTTTTAGAAAATAGGGACATGGATGATAAATATAGCCCCATTAAATACTTATGAATAAACAATCTCAGATAAAAACGAGATTGGAAAAGTTATCCCTTACCTTATATCTGATATGATTCGTATGTATCTGAAACTCCTATATAATGATTTAAATAATTTCATTGAATTATTATAGAATCATATTCATTGTTATGATATCATATATTATTCACTTATTACTTTATATTACCCGTTCTTTTGTAAATTCCATGTTAAAGCAGCGTTTTGGGTAAAATAGTTTCATTTATCGTACGTGTTTCGATTTGTTGTTCTTGATATTATTATTTATATCATGATTTACATAATTCCAGAATGTAAAACATGATTTAGATATAATATATATTCAGTATATAAATATATATGATAGATCGATAAATGGAATGAAATACACCGTTCATGGAGACGGTAGGCCGTATGTACGCATGAACGTTGTTTTCGTTTCCTTATTGAATTGAATGGAATTAAGTAAATGAAACATATATGTACATAAATCCAGTATCATTATTATTTAATATATTTTATGATTATTTATTATATATTCTTTCTAATATACATGAATTGTTAATCATAGAAAATGAATCTCATCGCGTTCGTGGAGACGGTAGTCTGTATGTATGCACGAGCGATGATATCATTCCCATAATTATTGAATAGAATTTGGGTGGATGATATAATATATCAGAATATTTATGATGTTATAATAATAATATATAGTTATTAATTACACCATTATACCCATCCATGTAAGGTGGTGGTGGAAAAACAGATTACACCACAGTGTGGAGACGGTATTCCGTACGTACGCACGCCCAATGATTTCATCTTCCGTAGGATGGATAGAAGGTTAAATAGGTTTGTTTAATATTCATAATAACATATAAGTATATAATTAAGACTTATGGTGTTACTTTATAATGAAACAACTAAATAATAAGAAGTTTAAGAAGAATGAAACTTCAAAGAATCGGTAGAAGAGATTACCACTTCTTCGACGCACCTCCTTCAAAATTCTTCCTAGGGCACTAGAGTTGGTCTTTTGAGAAGACCAGAACCTATATTATATAACTATAAAGGTTTATAAGAGTAATATTTATGGGTTTTATGAGCTTCAAGGCTCATAAGGGTGTGAAGAGAAGAGGGAAGGGGTTCCCTTTTTATAAGGGAGTAGAGCGGCCCCTTTGGTAACATAAGAAATATAAATTTATAATAAATTCAAACTCACTTAAAAACCTCCAAAATTGACTCAAATCAAAATATTAGATGATATATGGTTGTAATAGAATCAACCAATAAAATTTAGACATGTTGGGAATTTATTTTAAACATTATCAAATAGATTTATCCTTATTTAATCGATTTAATTTTATTTATGGTAATAAGATTCTATTTTTAAAATTGTTATAACTAATTTCTTATGTGTTTTTAATTGTCCATAATTGGATAATATATGAAATTTTAGACCATATAAAGTTAAATTTATAATTTTTAAATATTTTTGTGTTTTTAAAAAAAATTATATTGTGTTATTTTTACAAATTACAATAGTGTCAATTTTGAAACAATTCATTTATTTGAATTTAAATAAATACCACACAGAAGATATGTAAGAAATAAAATATTTAATAGATTTATAACATGTTATATTAGTATATTAAATTCGTGGAGAACATTAAATAGTTCATATAATATTTATTTTAATATTTTTAAAACCATTTATTTGGTATATCTCTTAATAAAATAATTAGTACAACATTTTTTTATAATTATTTAATATACTTATTTGTTGCATAAAAATTAAAAATAAAATACTATGATTAAGATAAATCTCATATATTTTATAATAATACTTTTTCTAGAATTTATCATCTTAAAATCACAACATCTATATTGTTATATTCATTATATTATTAATGTGATAACTTTGGAATCATTTAAAATAAAATAATATATGTGTCATAGTCTTCTTTATAAGGATCCAAATGGTCACCAATTCGGCCATTGGATGTTTAGGATTTATATATACACAACCAATAAGTCTTGGTCAGGTTTTGGGGCCTTTGGATATGTATTATTATTTCAATAAAAACTATATTATTGATTTTTCACTAAATAAATAATTCATGCATCATTAATGTATAAGCTAATAAGGTAAATAAATAATTCATAAAAATTACAAATAAATTACCATGATAAATAAAAATAAATTAGCTTTCAAATTAGTATCTATAACTTAATTTATATTCTGTATAACCTTAAAAATAGTTTAATTATTAAAGTTTGAGTGAGACATCTTTCAATTTCTTTTAAATAAAATAAATTAAAGTTCTTAATCACATCCAAGTGGGTTCCAATGGATTCTATTTCGACCAAAATATTCCATAGGACGAAATTTAACAATCCAATTATATTAATACAAGTATTAGAGAAATTTATAATATTATATTTACCCTCAATTACCCGATTTTCCTTTAACTAGGGTAAATAAAATTTACCGTAGTTACTATTCATAGTGCCCAAAAATTAAAAGTAGCCTATTAAAATTATTTGGACCTAATGATTCCAAATATGGAATCCATTTTTCCTAATTCAAACCATAGAAGTTGCAGAAATTAATTTAAAATTAATCCCATTTTTAAGAAAACGAGTTTTAAAAGTTAAAATATTGAAAAAGATTGAAATGATTTTACCTATTAATTCAATTTAAAATCAATGCTAATGAAATAAGTTATATTAAATGATAAAAATATATTCTATTTATATTTTAAAAGCATTCAATATTATAATTTAACCACATAAATTACTGCGATGAAAAAAGTTATTTTTAATTAAAATATAGCATGTTTTTACTATTTATTAAAATATGAAAGTTATCAGAATAATATGAAAAATTTATCCAAAGTAAATTTTTATATCCTTATTCCAAATATTAATTTTATTTTGTCAAATTGAACTTATAAAAATGTAAAAAACTAGATATAATGTGGGTGCTCCATCAAAAGGCGGCAAAGCTGCATTTTATGAAAAATACTTATTTTACCTGAAAACTTATCTTATTCTCATACCATGTTCTAGAAAATGTGTAAGATGAATAATATTGTTATAAAATTAAAAATTTAGTTAATAATACTCATAATGGCTAGTCTATAATATTATAACAATATATAGTTGTTTAGTGAAATCTGGTAATGCGTACTACACATGCTATCGAGGAAGGTCTCGATTGCGTGTAATGCATGCCAAGTCAGGGATGTGTGTAGTGAAAGATCCCTTTGGTGTTGGGTATAAAATAATTCAAAACGTATTTCATTTATATTTTAAAAAAAAATCCATACTTATTGTTTCATAGAATAATTTCTACAAAACGAACTTGAAATTGTGTGTAACACGAGCCAAGAATAGTGTTGCGTATATAGTGTTGCGTATAGAACAAGCGAATTTTGGTGTCGCGTACAACACAAGACATCAATGAAATTAAAAAGAATAATTCTCATAAAATCTCAGTTTGTTACATTTTACCCACCTTAAAATTAATTTCGTCTTTCAAATTCGTTGGGGGTTATAAATGGTTTACAACTTGAATGATTCTTTCATCGAAGCCCACATCCTAAAAAAAATACTAAAACATAATTTTAAAAAGTAAAGTAAGAAACATAACAGTTACCCAAATTACCTCATCATTGGGTTTCCACATAGGATAACATAGGTGAAAATATGGATATGGATGAAAACTCTAACCATTATGTTCTTATAAAGAGTGGTAGATGAAATGGCTATGAAAAATCCAACAATCACAAAGCCATAAATTTGTGATGATCTAAGGTACCATCTGATTCATCGGATATGAGCGCACTAGGACAACATTTTTTGTTTTCAAGATCATTTCCCTAAAGCTTATAAATTAAAAGAAATACATACATGATTTTGGTAAAATATCACTGTTGTTCGTGCTTTGAACAATTTTTACATCATCTCTTAAAGAAATGAAGTTGAATTTGTTATTAGTGAAGTGTTAGCAGATCATGTGATAGAACGATGGGTCATTCCATATGTTTTAAACAAAAGTTTATCAAAAGTTATCAAATATACATAAGTCTATCTATGGTGAGGTTAATCGTATATGATTCCAAAAATGAACTTATACTTCATCTATCCTACCGCTTAATAAAATAAAACTAGTTTCTATTAACCAGGGACTTCCTGTAGGCCAGTGGTAGGCGATAAAGGCTTGTTTCACTTTGGTTGTGGGTTTGATTCCTGCAACCTTGTCCGATGCGACGAGTTGTCGCCAGTCCTACGGGTTGTCCTTTTTCTAAATCTATACTATTATAACATAAGAAAAAGTTCTAGCCTTAAACAATACTATCTGATGTCTAAATTAATCGATTCTAATCTTTAGGTTTATCAAAAATACTTCTTTCCAATCTCATAGTATAAATAAAACGATTATTAGAAAGTTAATCTACCAAGCATTGAATACAATCATTTATCATCCGTATATCATAAGATATATATATATATCTTGTTGGTAAAATTCCAAACATGTTAATTCCTTAATCATGTATTCTCTTAAAACATGAGTACCCATTGAACCATACTGAAAACATGAATGTTCTCAAAAGTTAACTCTTTCCACATACCAAAATCCCAAAATTCTGTGTACTCAAACCATGATATCACTTTGTCCTTATACCAATCATGAGATCATTAATACTATCAAACATCTCATTATCTTCTTATACTTTCATTATGAACATGTCATCTACCTTCCTAAAATATTTGAATAACATTTAATGGTTACCATTACCATTCATCGTAATCTTTCAAAACTCAAGAAAGGGAAACAGTATAAAAATCATTATGTGTTTCTTTATTCCATAGTACCATACATTATTCTTAACAAACAAACAGTCATTACACTACCTTCTTAAACCACTGATTGAGCTTCATCATTTCTTCCATCTCATTTATAATTTGTATTATCTTCATCATCATCCACATAAATACTACCTATATGACCTTGGTGAATCTCTTTATGAGATTTTCCCTAAGTGAATTGGTTTTCATAATGCCCGTACATTTCACATTTAAAATACTTAACCATTGTTGACGTCTTAGAAATACCATTATCTGTCTCCATAGTGTTAACTGAACATTTTCCTTTACAATTACTATCTTTGTGGCCTTATTTTCCACACACAAAGCATCTTCAAGTTCCTTTGAAAGATTCTCCCTGATTCCTCTTCCATCATTATTTACATGAGGGAAGTTGAACTTTCTTTCCTCTATGATCATCATGAAACTCCATCTTTCTCTTATTAGCTGAGTGAGGAAACATTCCAAAGTTGAGATTATTGATCATATTATGAGATTTCTGATTAGGAATAATAACGATATGTGGACATCCAGATCAAATATCATTTGGTTTCTCATGAATAATATCATTCCATTTTCCATCATATCCTCCATTATCATGAATCATCCGGTTTCTAGTCATTTTCTAAAACCCAAAAAAGAATAGTGTGATAGGCAAAAATCATAATCAAGGGGGAGTAACTTCAATATCTAACATCTTAGGTTTAATTCTAATATCTTTACCATAATTCTAGGACTACAACCTATACTTATACTTAACATTAGGGACATCCCTAGACATACCTTAGAAATATATCTATGGATCTCACTAATGATTTCACATCCTAGTTTCAAAAGGTTAACTAAAACTTTCCTATGATACAAACTGTAAAGACCCCAACCATGATGTACATAGACATTACATTACTTTTTTGGAATACTTAATACATAGAAAAAACCAACACTTAAGGACCGTAATAGTTCAGTGTCTTTGGATACTCAGAACATAATCTTCTAATCATGGTACAAGATCATCAACATCTCCCATAAAGATCTTCCCCTTTAGTTTTCTTACTTAAGACCTTTATTTATATCCTGGGGAAAAGAAAACATATAAAGGGTGAGCTCAAATTCTCATTAAGGGTAAGCATGGAGAAAATAAAACAAACCATATACATTTGAACTTAAAAACATGAACATAATGTTTAAATATCAAAATCTTGAGCAATGAAATAAAACATGGCAGTACGTAAGGAATATATCATAATGGAACATAAATCATGATAAAATTAAATGGGTATAAAACATGTAATTGTGTAAAACCATTAAGCACTTGATATTATTTCCATAGTAGACAAGGAATTGCTGCCAAGACTATCTTAGTGGACAAAGTCCCTTACTGAATCGAGTTCACACCTCATTACAGTCCTGTATGACTAAACTGGATTAACATTCCATTCCAGCCATGTCTATATAATGAGATATAAATCTATACCCAATGAATTGGTTGGGGATATAGTTCCCACCCATATCATAATGAAATCATTCATACGTGTGCCACAACATAATCATAAATCATTCATCATAACCCCAAGAATAAAATGGGTTTCATAAAAATTATCCCATCATAACATAATCCATATAAAACAAATGGACATCATTTCATCATAAGAAAAGTGAAACCATGTATATCATATAGAAATTATACTTGAAACATAAGCATATTAAATAATGTCACCTTATATGGAAAATAGTTTTGACAAAACATTTGAAATGAATTCTTGAGGAAAATATCCTTTCTTCTACAAAATCATTCTCTTTTCTCAAACTTCCATGCAATTTTAAAAGAAAAGGATTTTTTGAAAACAATCATGGAATATTGTAGAGTAAGATTCATGAAAATAAAGCATTATAAAATCGTAAAAATCCATTCACGCCGTATAGGTTAAAAAATCATTCTTCACGTACTTTAGCCGGAAAAGTCAAAAAGTACCTCATATGGAAAACAAAAAAAGATTCCTTACATACCATGGAGTAAAATTGAAAAAAGGGTAAAAAGTAAATTAAACAAAAATGAAAATTTTTAGAAAATAGGAACATGGATGATAAATATAACCCTAGTAAATACTTACGAATAAACAATCTCGGATAAAAACGAGATTGGAAATGTTATCCCTTACCATATGTCTGATATGCTTCATATGTATCTGATCCTCCTGTATAATGATTTAAATAATTTCATTGACTTATTAAAGAATCATATTAGTTGTTATGATATCATATATGTTTCACTTATGACTTTATATTACACATTCTTTTGTAAATTCCATGTTAAAGCAGCGTTTTGGGTAAAATCATTTCATTTATCGTACGTGTTTCAATTTGTTGTTCTTGATGTTATTAAATATATCGTTATTTAAATAATTCCATAATGTAAAACATGATAATTATATAATTTATATTCATTATATAAATATATATGACGGATCGATAAATGGAATGAAATACACCGTTCATGGAGACGGTAGGTCGTACGTACGAATGAACGCTGTTTTCGTTTCCTTATTGAATTGAATGAAATTAATTAAATGAAACATATATGTACATAAATACAGTATGATTATTATGTAATATCATTCATTATTATTTATTATATATGCTTTATAATCATACTTGAATGGTTAATAATGGAAAATGAATCTCATCGCGTTCGTGGAGACGGTAGTCCGTACGTACGCACGAGCGATGATATCGTTCCCATAATTATTGAATATAATTGGAGTGGATGATATAATATCTTAGAATCATTATGATGTTATAATAACCATATATAGTTATTCTTTATACCATTATACCTATCCATGCATGCTGGTGGTGGAAAAATAGATTACACCACAGCGTGGAGACGGTATTCCGTGCGTACACATGTGCGGTGATTTCATCTTTCGGAGGGTAGATAAAAGGTGAAATAGGGTTGTTTAATATTTATAATATCATATAATTATATAATTAATACTTATTTTATTACTTTATAATGAAACAACTAACGAATAATATGTTGAAGAAGAAAGAAACTTGAATTAATCGGTAGAAGAGATTACCTCTTCTTCGACGCACCTCCTTTAAAATTCTTCTTAGGGAACTAGAGTTGGTATTTTGAGAAGACCCGAACATCTATGATATAACTATAGAGGTTTATAAGAGTAATTGTTAGGGTTTGTCCGAGCTTCAAGGCTCAAAAGGGTGTGAAGAGAAGAGGGAAGGGGTGCCCTTTTTATATGGGAGGAGAGGGGCACCTTTGGTAACATAAGAAATATTAATTTATAATAAATTCAACCTATCTTGAAAACCTCCAAAAATTACTCTAATCATAATATTATATCATATAGGGTTTTTATATCATCAACCAATAATATTTAGAAATGTTGGGAATTTATTTTAAACATTATCAACTTGATTTATCCTTATTTAATCTATATAATTTTATTTGTGGTAATAAGATTATAATTTTTAAATTGTTATAAATAATTACTTATGTGTTGTGAATTTTCTATAATTGGATAGATAATTTAATTTTAGACAATATAAATTTAAAATTATAATTTTTAAAATTTTTTGTGATTTTTAAACAATTTTATATTCTGTTTTTTTATAAAAGAACAGTAGTGTAAATTTTGACACTATTCATTTATTTGAATTTAAATAAATTCCAAAAAGAAGATATGTTCTAAATATAATATTTAATAGATTCATAACATATCATATTTATCTATAAACTTAGTGGTGTACATTAAATAGTTCATATAATATTTATTTTAATATTTTTAAAACCATTTATTTGGTATATCTATTAATAAAATAATTATTACACCATTTTTGTATAATTATTAAATATACTAATTTGTTGCATAAAAATTAAAAATAAAATACTATGATAAAAATAAATCTCATTTATTTTATAATAATACTTTTACTCGAATTTATCATCTTAAAATCACAAATGTAAATTTGAATATTTATTAAATTATGAAGGTGACAACTTTGGAATCATTTAAAATAAAATAATATCAGTGTCATAATATTCTTTATAAGGATCCAAATGGTCACCAATTCGGACATTAGATTATTAAGGATTATATATACACTACCAATAAGTATTTTTCAGGTTTTTGGGCCTTTTGATGTGTATTAGTATTTCAATAAACACTATATTATTGATTTTTCACTAAATAAATAATTTCTGCATCATTAATGTATAAGCTAATAAGGTAAATAAATAATTCTTAAAAATTACAAATAAATTACCATGATAAATAAATAAAATTTATATTTCAAATTAGTATTTATAACCGAGTTTATATTCCGTATAACCTTATATTAAAAATAGTTTAATTATTAATGTTTGAGTGAGACATATTTCACTTTCTTTTAAATAAAATAAATTAAATGTATTAATCACATCCATGTGGGTTCCAATGAATTCCATTTCGACCGAAATATTAAATAGGAGGAAATAAAATCATCCAATTATATTAAGACAAGTTTTATGGAAATTTATAATATTATATTTACCCTCAATTACCCGATTTACCTTTAACTATGGTAAATAAAATTTACCGTAGTTACTATTCATAGTGCCCAAAAATAAAAAGTAGCCTATTAACATAATTTGGACCTACTGATTCCAAATATGGAATCCATTTTTCTTAAATCAAATCATAGAATTTTCAGAAATTAATTTAAAATTAATCCCATTGTTAATAAAATGAGTTTTAAATGTTAAAACAATGCAAATGATTGAAATGATTTTACCTGTGAATTCAATGTAAAATCAATGCTAATGAAATAAGTTATATTAAATGGTAAAAATATATTCTATTTATACTTTAAAAACATTCAATATTATAATTTAACCATATAAATTATTGTGATGAAAAAAGTTGTTTTTAATTAAAATATAGCGTGTTTTTACTATTCATTAAAATATGAAAGTTATCAGAATAATATGATAAATTTATCCAAAATAAATTTTTATATCATGATTCCAAAGAAGAATTTTAGTTTGTCACATTGAAATTATAAAAATGTCAAAAACTATATTTAAGGTGGGAGCGCCATCAAAAGGCGGCAAAGATATATTTTTTGAAAAATTCTTATTTTACCAGAAAAATTTATCTTATTCTCATACGATGTTCCAGAAAATGTGTAAGATGAAGAATAATGTTAAAAATTTCAAAATATAGTTAATACAATTTATAACGGCTATTCCATAATATCATAACAATATATCGTTGTTTAGTGAAATCTGGTATTGTGTACTACACACGCTATCGAGGAAGATTGTGATTGCGTGTAATGCAAGCCAAGTCAGGGATTCTTGTAGTGCAAGATCCCTTTGGGGTTTCGTATAAAACAATTCAACACTTATTTCATTTATACATTAAACAAAATCTATACTTAATGTTTCATTGATTAATTTTTACAAAAATAACTTCAAATTGTGTGTAACACGAGCCAAGACTAGTGTTGCGTATATAATGTTTTGTATAGAACAAGCTAATTTTGGTGTCCCGTAAAACACAAGACATCAATGAAATTAAAAAGAATAATTCTCATAAAATCTCAGGTTTTTACATATACACACTGCAGCATTATCCTCTTGGCTATATGAAATTTTCCAGGTTAATTTGGTGTTCTATCACACCTTTTTACAACCACTTTTGTGTGGTACATCACTGGTATGTCTTTTTGGTTATGTTTTCACCATCTATCCCTTATTCATTCAACCATTACGTTGAATCCTTTGACCATGTTAATTGTAAATTTTTTCCTTTATAAATTTTTATCTGGTTTTATCTTTGCAATCATCTGTACTATATTATCATAGAAAATTTCCATTAGAAGTGTTGTCAAATCATTAGTCAAAGGTAGAGGGTCTATATCTCAACCCAATTGTTTTATAATTTATATGATAATGAAGTGTTTTCATAGCACCAATGTAACATGTTCCCAAATGATTTATGTAATAAATGAAATTATTCCTTAGATTCATTTTTTTTTAATTATATTTTGACTAGTCTAATAATTACCCATGGGGAGGCCGAACCACGAACATAATTGACATGGAAATCAGTTTAAAGTGTGTATAGAATCACACAAGACCTTAATTTATTTCTTGATATAGGATCCATTTGGTGTGGTTAATTATTAATTTATATGATTGTTAATCAAAATTAATTTAATTAAAAGTGGCATATATAATTAAAAATGTTAATTCTCATAATAAACCATTTAAATTTATGATGTGCTAATGTGATATCCATGATGTATGACATGACCTATGTTCAAACCTGAAATTAATATATATATATATATATATATATATATATAAGGATTGAACTTGGATAATTCAGACATAAATGTTTCAATGATGATATGAAATTAGTTCAGTTCCATCCCATGATGTAATTCTTATCGAGAGAGGGATTTTGACGGCCCCATACTGTAATGATTATCGGTATTTGACCCAGATGTTGTAATTACTAAAGGTATTTTACCAGGATTTTGGAAAATATAACACAGTTATATGGTGGTGTTTGGAATGATCATAAGAAATTCCCAGATTTATTCCAACATAGAACCAAATTATGTCATTTTACATTGTTTATATATTGGTTGTCGGTGTGGTCTTAAGACATGATCATAGATATTCCGACAAATATCTAAAGTAGTTTATTTTTTATATTTCTAATTTTTGAATTAGTTAATACACAAATTAATCACTTTATTTCATATACTTCCAATCACGATGGTTTTTTTGGATTCGATGGTGTCTTCCAACTAAGTTACAATATCACCTTATTCGGGCCACCGTTTGGTACCTGATCATATTATGTGGGTGTGTGTTTTGAAAATGGAAAATAACATTATGGTTGATTGTTTTATTGATGGATGGTATGGTGTTTGGAGGTGGGACTAACGTGGGGATCAGGACTAGGGACTTTTGAGAATATTTTTATTCTACTATCCTTTCACTTGCATTGTTTCTAGTATAAAAGTCAGTTACATTTGAGTATATCATTAAATTATTCCATATTTATAGGATTATTCAGTTAGCTCTTATTATTATTCTCCACTGTGTATATGATTTGAATTATTTTTGTTGTGGTTTATTTTCTATAGCTATGAAATTTATACTGGGGAGGGTATACTCTCCCCACTATACATTTCACACCCCCTATTGTTGGTGAGTAGTTCTTGTGCACATAGAGGTGTGCTTGAGGTCCCATAACCACCCTTTTTTGGACATGTGAGAGAGTTCCAGATCATGGCATGTTACACATCCTATCAAAAGTAATATATTACATTATTCATTAAAATAAAATCCACAGGATGATGTCAAATATAATCATGTGTATTTCAATTAATTCTAAAACTAGGGAATATCTATGAATATTAATAGAGGTTGGTAGATATATAAATTTGGTAGAAAAATTCTCATTTTTTTTATTGTTTAAAAAACCTTTACTATGAGTTACTATGGACGATTTTTAGTTTATAGAAAACATGCGTGATATAAAAGTGATTGTAGATCAAGAATCAAATATATATTTATCAATCATTGTATTAGTGATCTGTATACCTATTATCACATCTTTTTGGACTTCAACAATAGATATAGTGATCATTTAAGCTTGGACTTTATCCCATATCCTTTTGAGGTAAATTCCCTCGATTCCTATGGAATTAATAAAAATATTTTCCCATATCCTTATAGTTTAAGTAATACATATTTTAGGCTTCTTTATTGTCCTTAAATTCATAAGGTTTATGTATTTCCTCTCCATATGTGACACAATATCTAATTCAAATCAAGATTGTTCCATAGTATTTTTCCCCAACTATTTCTTATTGAAAATGTTATTCTTAAAATTTTCCATTTTTCCGTATTTCTATATTTAGAGTGCTCATCCACAAACTTATTTACTTTTATCTCCAGAAAAACATTATATTTTGAGAATTATTTCTATATATTTATAGAACTTGATATTGTATCATAATATATAAGAACATTTTGAGACACTAATAAGTTTTTATGTATAGTTGTTAACTCATTAAATAAGAGATCAATTGTACTTCATGTACTACATACAAAATCCATAACATTATTTTCTAACCTTGTATGGTTAGCTTCTTTATAAGAAACATTATCTCCCTCAAACTTTAGTTTACATGTTTTCTAAAAACTGAAAATCCTCCATTGGAACTCATAGTAAAGGGTTTTCAAACAATAAAACAAATGAGAATTTTTCTGCCACATTTATATATTGACCAATCTCTATTAATATTCATAGATATTCCCTAGTTTTAGAATTAATTGACATACGCATGATTAGATTTGACATCATCCTATTTACAGATTGTTGATGATCATGTTGTTCTATTAATATTCATAGATATTCCCAGTTTATCTCATTCACTACATCCCAATGTGAGAAATATCCTTTTCATGGACATGAACCATTATATTTCTACAAATTTATTTGTATACCCATTGAATGGTGGAAGTATATTTTTCATAAAGAGGTCCAACATTATTTCACAATGTTAGGATTAGTGGTTTTCTCCATGAAGGATTGATTATTTGTCTTTATTTGAGGTATCTGACCTAATATTATTAAAATAATCATGTCTCTCCAAAATATAATTAAATTAATTTACATGATCATGAGGGAAATTCCTATATAGGTTATGGTTTTCATTGTATTTTCTATTCATTCTAATAAGTGGCATTTCAAAATAATCGAATATAATAGATTATCTAATAACATCACAAGTATTTAATCATAAAATATTAATCTAATGTAAGAAATATATTCTATAATATTTTATTTAATATATTAAGGGCTTGTAAAAAATTCCCCATTATTTTATACCGTGTTCATATAGATCTAGTTCCCAAGATTTCTACTAAACATTCCCAGGAACCAACCGTAACAACTCAAAACCATTTATCATGAGTTGGTGGTTACATTACCACATTTGTACAAGATATAATAGAATTCATCTGATGGGATCAAAATATTTAGTATTCTTGATATTATAAGCAAATATATGACATTCACATTATAATCCAAAAAATGAAATATAATTTGAAATTCCAACGAATTATTTATTTTCTATTTTATTATATCATTGAAATAATTTATAGTTCATTGTATGGTACCCCAAAGAAAGAATAAAGTAATAAAGGTTATTCTCATATTCTTAGTAGTTTAAATAATATAATGAAATGTATCATAGAATAATGTATACCGGAATAATATGGAGGATATAAACAATAATAGTATATTTTACGTAATAATATTATGAAAGGGGAATATATCTATAAATGGAATAAAATCCAAAATAATCACATGGATAACAATAATTCATATCATAATGACATAATTCGTAGTTATAAACACCATAATAATTCTATCAAGGAATTATTTAAGGACATGATACGCATATAAGGACGGAATATACAAAATATTAAATCTATTTTCCCTCATAAGACCAATCAATGTATTGAGGGGTTATAACCAGACCATCCTGTCACTTAATAAGTAAATTGAATTCATCATATGAAATAAATTAACAACTAAATAGTTCATAATGAACATAAAAAATCATATTTGAAACCTATAAATTGAAATTTAAATATTTAACCCATTTTATAAATAGAACAACATGATAATCAATAATCTATAGAATTAAGTAGGATGGTATCATAATAGAATATACTCAGTGAATCATAACATTTATTAAAGGATGTAAACAACGATGAAAAATCCCATTTACAATGAAATAAGAATGAACCTTTTTGAGTATAATAAATGTTCTTTTTGAAAACCCTACTATTTTATTATATGTTTCTCTTTAAATAAGATTTATTTATTTGATATCATGTTTTACATGCATCACTGAGTTTAAAAGAACAATGATATACTATAAATGTATTAGTATTAAATTTTACTATTATTATATAGTTTTTGGATTGGGGAGTATGTATAGACCAATATAAATTCATAAAATTAATTTTTACACATGTATAAATAAAATTCATTCATAATAAATTCATTATAAATGAAAATAAATTCAATCGACAGTAAAAAAGTTTTATTTTATGGAAAACTATTTTTTCATTTAGAGTTTATATTAATTAATTAATGTAATCACTATTAGTGAATGATTTTTATTTATTTTTAAAATAATATATTCAACCAGATATTTTAATCATCATTTATTTAGTTTTTTAGGCTTAGAATAAAAATAAATTCAGTTTTACACTTATAAATGTATTTATCTAAAAATTTGTTTTATAGCCTTTTGAGTAATTATTTAAAGAAAAATTCACTATAATTATAGAAATTGAATATGATAAAATATATTCCATATTATTAATATACCTTTAAAAAATTTATTATCTATTCTTATTTCATTTTTGGTCATTATGAGTAATAACTGAGGTAAAATTTTTATTATAGTGGTAACGGTTAAAAGGTTTAATAGTGGAATTAAACTACAGATATATGTATTTAAATTACCTAAAAACATTTCTAAATCATATTGGTTATTTTTTTTAGACATACCAATATCTAATATTGAAATTTAATTCATCCTTCATTTGAATATTAATTTATTATATTTTAATGTATTAAGTATTCATATGAGTGTTACTCCCCTCACTTATAATAAGTACCTAACACTATCCCATCAATACAAAAATTGATTCCATTATCCCTACCAAATTCTACCAAAATACTCCCCCTACTTCTTTATCTACATCCTTTAGTTTATTCTATTCCAATAAAACCCATACAATAAACCTTATGGTTCATTTTAACGGAGGATCCTCGAAGAATAGATATATGTTCTTACTAATTGTTTTAATGTTTCCTTCATATAAAACCACCAAAAAATGTTATGTAATCAGCATAGCATGATTACATTAGTATTAATACTATAATTTTATTTTTTATTTTTATTTCATATTTATTTTTTATATACATCCCATCCATTGGGAAATGATAATGCCTCTTATGTGTACATATAGAATACCACCTCCACAAAGCGATGTAACTTTTTTCTTTTCATCCTTATGAGGATGATCATAAAGATAAATTTATGTAATATATATACATATATTAAATTTAAGACATAATTATGATTATTTAAAACTTTATTATTATTTACCTATATTTTTTTATATATATTGAGAATTTTAACTACCACTCATGCATACGTACAATCTACCATCTCTATGAGGTGACATAAGTCATTTTTCATCACTAGATTATATGAATTTTTATAAATGTGTAAATAATGAATACTTATGATATTATTAACATGATTAGTATTTTGGAGATAATTAATCCATGAAAAGGTTTCATGGAGAAGATTCATTTGACTACAAATACATGGAAAACAATCTAGTTTTCACTGAGATGTTCAAATTTATGAAGAATTATTAATAAAAGGGAAGTGTGGAATTATAAGGGATTGATATATATCAATAGGAATATAAATATTTTTCATTATTATATTTATAATAAATCTACATATATTATAAATGAGTCTCGAACACAAAATTAAAAGACCAGAGCTAAGAGTTTATGTTATAATCGTAATAAATTTAGAGATTATCACTAAAAAAAATTCATTGATGGAAATTATGTTGCTCATATAATTTAACACAAATATATTTTATTTTAATATGTTTATTCCATGAATTTCCAATTAATATTAACATTTTCCTCTCATTGTTACTTAAATATTTGGATAATTGTTTTTTATAAAAACCATCCTTATTTCATATTTGGATGGCGATATTTGTTTTTTCTAGGTGAATGTTTATTAAAATTTTCCATTTAACAAATTTTAAAGATAAAATTACTATTTAAAGTCATTTTCAACCATACGTAAAATTATTTTAATTTTTTTATAAGGAAATTTTTTCCAAAGATTTATATATTACTTTTTACAAAAAATGTGATTGGAAACACATGGTTAAAATTTACCAAATGAATAAATATTACCATTATCATAAAAAATATTTACATTGAAGAAACCTTTGAATATTTGTATGGTTATTTTCAATGAATTTTTTTTCAATAATTCTTTTAAATTTTAATTTCCTATTAATAATATAAGAAAAGTTTACATTAAATATTTTTTAAATATGTGTTCAAATTCTATAATAAAGGTATTTTTTCATATATGTTAACATATCTTAGGGGTTTTTATGATTGACTCGGGATATGATATTATGATTCAACACACATTATTTCCCTAGAGGATTATGAGGACGATGATTTAAGAATGATTATAGGAATATCATTTCTTTCTTAGAGGTGAAATAAGTAGTGATTAAATATTTACAAAAACTATTCCTTTTGTATTGGATATGAAATTAAGTAATGAATAAATTTATTTGAAACCATATTTATCTTTATGGTTTATTCTATGATGAAAGGATGAATGTTTTTATGATTTTCGGGATAAAATCTATATGGATTTTAATATGTGATGGGTGGTCCTATAATATATGCATCTAATTAATTGGGTACAGATTGATATCTAATGAGATATAAAGTACTATAATATGGATTGATATATTTTATTTTTGGGATATTTCCCACTATAATATTCTTTGGATTGAAATTTAACTATGGAAATGATGTAATAAAGTGTGAACAAAATACACTATGGGACTTTTTACATAAAGATATTTTTGGAATTAATCCTTGAATATGAAAATAGTTTTTTATAATTATGTTTATTCGAAAAACTTATGTATTATACTTATGATTTAATATCTTGGATAATTTTTTAAAGAAATGATTCAACGATCTTATGAATTGTGTCTTTTTTTGATAAATTCGTATTCCATTATTCAAAATTAATGATCATTGATAGATTGGGTATGAATTTTATAAGTATGACAATTTAATAATACCATTTTTATTATCTTATTCAAACACATGATAATGGATTGAAATCTATTATGATTAACCTTATTGAGAATATGTGATCTCTAATTCTTAGGTTTCCTTTTTTCCATAATTCTTAGGAAAAGTTTTAAGTAAGGTATCTTTAAGAAGGGTACTTTGTGAAAAAAACCATTGTTGAAATGTTGATGATTATTCATTAAATAATATTATTTTTTATCCAAAATTCAATTATATAAATCTTTAGGGTTGAAACCTATTTATTTTAATTTTTTATTTTTAATATTCACTTAATGAATTAGTATTTAAGTGTGTAGATCTTGGGTCACGTCCACTTTATATTAAAATTTTATTAAAAATAAAAAAATCCATGAATAATTGGATTAATATTATATTCCAAAAATTAATGAAAAATTTTAGGGTAATACATATAAGAAATAGTTAATATGAATTTACTAAATGTAATTTGTATAGTCAATGCTTAAAATATTTCCCTTTTTCACCATAGATATCAAAAATTCCTATTCATAAAAACATATAATTCATTTTAAAAATTTGTAACCAAATTAATGTATTATAAAGTAAATTAATTTAGATGATCAATAGAGTATAGTATCAAGATTATTGAAATAATAATATATAATTTTGATATTGAGCAGAAATATTCCCAACTAGATGGATAAATATGGTTAATTTTCATTAAAATAATCTTATTAGGTTTATAGGACTAAAGAGATAAAAATGAAAGGAAAACATTTAAAATCTATATATAACAATGGGAAAAGAATATATTGTTTTTTTTAAATTAGAATATAATGTAATTTCCAAAAATTTAATTTTAAACATAAATAATTCATAATAAAAAAGTAATTGATGAATAAACCATTACATCTTACATTTGTTTTGTTATACAAGCTCGAATATAATTTCTCGTAAATTGAGAAATATTATACACATATACCTGAGGTATATTTAAATTTATTTTATTAGGTACAATTTATTTTTTAATTTCTTCTATCATATAAATTAAAGAAATAATTTTTTGTTGGAAAATCAATAATTGGGTGATAAATGTTCTGTTTTCCATACAATTTCCAGTTCGATGTATTTGATCCATACACCATGATCATGGTTTAATAATATACATAATAATAAATATATTTTAATTCTAATTTTTATAAAATCAATCTACTATAATAAACAACAATTAAAAAAAATTCTAAATAATTAAGCACATCATTTCAGAGTGATGCTTGTACATGTGTACACATGAACAACATTTCCATCATTCTAATGGATGAAAAGGGAACAATGTAGATATTGGTTCATCATCATAAAATTGTTATAATATTATAAATATCTTATTTATTTAATAAATAAAATATTATTATCTTATTGGTAAATAAGAAATGAAAAATAAACCATGCCCCTTCATAGAAATCATAGTGCACATGTACGCACAAGAGATATTATAATTATCAATTATATGGATGAGTAATAATATATATGATTTAATAAAATTAAAAAATAATATATAATTATAAAAAATATAAATTCATTAATTACATATTTATAACTTTCGATATGTGGTAGAGATGAAAAATGAATTACATTGCTCTATAGAGAATATATTTTTTACTTATGCATGAATGATAAAGTCATTTTACCAATGATGGTAATAAGATAAAAAAAATGGATTTAAAATTACCATAAACCCATATATATTTATTAAATGTACTGATTTAATTATGTCAATATGGTGATAAAATATTTTTATGAATATCAAGAAGAAAATAAATTGAATAATCTTCATAATAACATATACATCTTCCTTGGGTGATCTTCTTTGAGTAGAACAATAACGAATCTTGGATTAGTATTTTATGAATAAAAAACATCAAGGTTTGTATAAGTGTTTTTTGATGGTATTTTATATTGGTCTATACAGGTTTATTAGAATTTCCGAATAATCTATGAGGGTAGGTTTCATTTTATAAGTTATTGGATGATCACACATGTAAATATCCTTACATTTTAGTTGATATAAATTTCTAACTCACATGTGAGGGGAAAATTGATATATTTTGAATAATATATTTTTATTAGTAAAAATAAAATTTATATAATTATAATTCAATAAATATTTATGATTTTTAGACCCTATATCTTATTTTCAACCACTCGTTAACCCTTTTAACCAACATGGTAGAGAAAAATTTTTATCATTAATACTTTTCATTATTAAAAAATGAAATTGAAATCATTATCATATTTGAACATACATATTAAAAAATATGAAATTAATTTCCTATTATTGAATTCATTCAAGTGTTAATATTGATTTTTAAAACAAGTTTGTGTATCCTAATGAAAAATAGTTTTTAAAAATGATATTTTTGTATGATGAATATTTTACATAGTGGGATCCTGAAAAATCCGCAAAGGAAATTCTGCCCAAATCCCCCAAAGAATTGGGGAAAAGTAATAAAAGGGCAGACACAAAGGACCGGTCCGCGAACCAGTCCATGGAAGCACAATGTGGCCAGGCACCGCGAGGCACACTCATCCGCGAACCATTGTTGTTCGTGAAATAGAGGCAGAGTGCCTCCGCGGTCGCACGAAAGGATGGGCGCCAGTCCGGTTCACCGTCATGAACCGCTTCAACCGCGGAACGCGTCGACCAGTTCAAGACACACCCATTGTCGTTCGCAGAATGGAGGCGGAACCCTCTATAGCCATGGAGCACTCCCTGAGTTTGCCTCGCGGAGTGGGGGGGAGCGTTCAATACCCACCGCGAATTGTGGATTGACCAAATCAGCCATGAATCAGGTATTTGGTTATGGTCCTCTGAAAAAGGTGTCGCATGGCCACAGATACATTCCTTTTCCCACTCCATAAAAGGAGACTAGGGGGAATGGAGAAAGCATCGGAGAATAGGAAACGTATTCAGGGGATGGAGATCGGTTGAAGGAAGGATTCAGATTTCACAAACAGTGAAATTCCCATTCGCAAATGACAGCAGGTATATGAATTAAGAAGGAATTGGAAAACGCATAATAATATGGTGAACCGTGAACCTAAATAATAAAAAAAGGAGAACCACGAACCATACCCCCTTCGCGGATGACTTCCCCGTGGACCAGAGAGTTTATGCCTCTTTTTCCATCCGTCGTACTGCGTAACACCCTCCTTCGCGGGCGATGCCCCGACCAACGAGCCTCCAATCGGCACCGCCCTTGGTCGTCGTTGCCAGCCTGGAACCCTCCTTGAACAACCACGGTTCACAGATTGAAACCGAAGCCGCGAACCACCCTGGTTCGAGTGACGCCAATCAGTCTGCGGTCCTCCCTGGTCCGCAAGCGGCTTCTCTAGCCGCATGGAACTACCCCATGCGAAGGGCGCCACCACCCATACCTCTCGGTGGCTCTCCAAATACTTCTGTGTTATTATCTCCAGAGCCATGAAAAATCCTTCCGATCCAGCCAGGTCCTCCACGACTCCCTCATTGGCCTATTCATTGGCCCCGAGGTGAGGCCTCCGCTAGAGCCACCAGATCCGCATGGTATAACTTTCAGGTGCATCAGCATGCCATTTTGAGTTCACATACCCAGGGTAAATAGGGACAAATGGGTTGCCCCGACCCTTGAGAAGATTCCCAAAGCATTCTGAGGTTCACATTCCCACGGTAATGTGGAGTCTGAGCTCGAGAATCCCTTTTCTACCTCTCCACTTATCCAAGACTCCATAGGGGTATTAAAATACCCATCAGAAGGAAGCCCTCGTGGACTGTAAGAGAGGAGATCGGAACAGGGGCACCCCCTTTCCCTCTCCTGTTGGGATTTGTTGCCCTGGGAATCCATCTCGGAGTAAGCCCTGACCTTCTGGGCCTCCTCAGAGTGTAAGCCCCAATCCATCACCCTGGCCCTCCTTCATGCGTAAGCCCCACTCCGCTTCTCACAGACGCACCTTTCACGACGTGATCCTCTAGTCCCTGCTGGCTTATGTTTCTCAGACTGAGCATGACTCACATGGGCTTAGAGAGTAAGCATCGACCATGACATCCTCCTATAGGCTGCCCCAGAGCGTAAACCCCAAGCGAAGCGAACTATGAGGACTTTGATCCATGTCAAGGCATGGTACGTAGGAATCCTCCACCAGGTTCAAGCCCACCACTCAGTCGTTTCTTCACGTCGAGTTCCACCCTTGTCCAACATGATGATAAAATGTATGCCCCCATCCACCATGACATTAAACTATTTATTCGAAATACGTAGACTTTGATCCCTATTTCCTAGACAGGGTACATAGGAAACCTCCATGAGGTTCAATCCCACCTCCCACCGGACCACATGGTCTCTCTTCATATCGGTTCCCCAAAACCTATGTGAACTACGTGGACTTTGATTCCTACCTCCTAAGCAGGGTATGTAGGAAGCCTCCCTGAGGTTCAATACCAATGGTTGTTTGATCTGATCATCCCCGCATCAGTTCTCCATGCCACTCTTAGTGCTGCCTCAATGGAGTTCTAACCCTTTGGGGTCATTAAACCAACGAGGGATGGTAAACCTCGGGAATAAATTATTCCGAACCCCTGCGTCCAGTTGATCATTGCCCACCGGGGTTGAATCCATTGATACTATGTCTAGGTATAAACCAAAGATTCGCGAACATATGAATACATCTTAAATATATAATAGAGTCCTGGAACAGACAATAATTTCCCCCCAAAAGGGTGTGATGAGCCCGACCTCCCATCCTCTCAACCAATCTGAGTTCTTAAGAGTCGCTGGTCAGACCATCTGGAGAATGCCTTCCTTTGGAAAGAAGGTCCATCAATCATTGGATACAGAGCCGTTGGGTGTTTTGTGGCCGAAAACCAAGAACGAGTCAAAAAATGTTGAACTCGACCTGAATCTTTAACCAAACGAGATGGATTTAACCTAATCTCACCATGATTCACTTATCCTCCAAAGGAGGGCCAAGCAAGGCCATTAATTACGCATGGGATTATGAGATGATGCTTTTATGGCTTTGCTGCTTGTATTTGCTAAAATGTTTCGCAGGAACTACTTTCAGAACACCCTTTGATCCAATGGCATCACAAAGGAACTCACAAGTGCGTGCTTCCAACGAAACAAGGACTAGACTTCATCAGCAACGGAGGACCCCATCACCCACCAAGCGTCTTCAACACTGGGTTTCAGACGTGCTGATCCGAGAGTACCACATGAATGGTACTCTCACAATGGTGTAGGTGGCCATGCATGCCCTCCAGTTCGTCAAGATTCACCTGTCACCCGCCCAGCAGCGATGGCAAAGTCAGATCTAGACATCCCCTATCGAGGTCTCCAACCGTTTCAGGAGCCTATCCCCTGAACGAAACAACGCATACCTCCCTTATCTTAGGGAGGCAGATGAGTTTGACGTTGAGGACTTCATCCCCACCGAACAGGGGTTCCGATCCAGCCCCCCCCCCAAAAGGCGTCATCGCGGTCACGCCGCGAATCAACACCCTCGCGTCGTGGCGGATGTTTCCCTGAGGATTGAGGCCCACACTCCCCGAGCTCCGGCCCCTCAGACCGCTCGACGAGGGTGGCAAGCGTACAATCGGGGACCGGTCATCACCCTTTTCCTTGAGGAGGAGCTCCACTGCCCAGCCACAGAGACGTACCACGAACAGGCACCTACACATGTTCAATCCTCTCAAGCCCACCATCTTGACATGGCGGCATCGCATGAGCCGACGTGCATCCCCACAGAGCTCCATCAAGCCTGTCGCTCACATAGGATGGTACTCACCAGGTAGGCACCTCTCCCTTCCCAGGGTCGTGAAGCCCACCATCTTGACGCGGTGGTGACCCGGAACCTGTAGGACCAGCTCCTAGCAGTTTCTTCAGATGCTCGCCATCCTGATATGGTGGCGGTCAACAAGTCCTGCCACCCAGATGTGGCGGAAAATCATAGGTGGGCACGTCTCCCTACCAACAAAGGCCACCGACTCGATAAGGTGGGAAATCAGAATATGTAGGGCCAGCTCCCTGCAGATGCAAGTAAAGTCTTCCACCCCGATGTGGCGGAAAACGGAGAGAGAAACCAGCGTATCCCGGTACAGGGGAAGATTCGTTCACTTGCCCCGACCCAATAGAATTGTGAGTACCCACTGACCACTGGAGGACCGGAGTAGGATATACCTACTCCGATACCAGAATGGGCCTTCATACCCATTCCAGACAAATATTTATCACTACATATACTGGAAATGATGTAGGAGCAGGTATCAATCCCAGATCATATCTTTCAGACTTTCCAGCATGTAATTGCATCGGCGGTAATAGCAAGGACTCGGTCCTGTGATCCCATCTCCCCAATTGTGGCGGCTCATCTAAGAGATGAGATAGCTGCCTCGGAGCAGATCTGCATCCCTGCTTCTTCCCTAGAGGGTTACCTGCTATATTCCGCGATGCAAGGGCAACCAAATCGAGCAACTTCACTTGTTCCAACTGGGGGACACCCGTCCATCACGGTGGATGCTCCAGAGAAGGCATATATCCATGCTAAAAGTCATGATGTTCATCGGCGTATCTCGGAAACTTCACAGGACCCAATTAGACAGGGACCCAAAGGTGAAGTCCGTTGTCAACAGCAGACGGTCCCTGCTGTCCGTAAAAGAGTGCCCCGAATGCGCCGAAGGCAGCTGGAAAATAATGAGTGGGTTCATGACTCCGCTCTACTATATGTTGGGGTTTCCGATGCCGCTAAGAACGCAACAATGGCTCGAAACCCTTCCCACCCATTACCATATTATGGGAGTGGCAGTAGCAGTTGCGAAGGTCCTCCCTGCAATTTCACTACCAGAAGCTCTGAAGGTCCTCCCCAAAGCACCAGTGGGGGACTCCCCCGCAGGCATATAACGATCAGTCATGAGAGCTTCTCTATTGATGCGAGTCACAGAAACCCTCCACATGACCAGAAGATCGAGTAACAAGAAGGTCCTCGACTTGCCGCGGTCCACCCTGAAGGTCCTTTCCGAGGTATACACTGCAATCACTCTCCATGCAGTGGGACCACAGATTGTGATGGTACTCCTCACTATTATAATTACAACTATGAAGGTCCTCCCCGTATTGACGTCTCATCACGACAAGAAGGCCCACCCCTTGTCATTGTCGGCCCTGAAGGTCCTCCCCAGGGGTAACGCTGCAGCCAGGCATCAGGTCATGGTGGTAGTCCTCACCACCCTGATAACGGAGGTCCTCCCCATAGAGACGTCAATCAATGAGAAGGTTCTCCCCTCGTTGTGGTACATTCTGAAGGCCCTCCCCAGGATGTATCCCATAGATATTCTCCCTGCGGCAGTAGTAATGGTATTCATCACCATTGCCGCAGTTGTGATGGTAGTCCTCTCCACCACGGCCTCCATTGCGAAGGTCCTCCCCGCAATGCCACTAAGCGACAAGAAGGACATCCCCTTGTCATGGCATGTCCTGAAGGTCCTCCCCAGGATGCTCGTCGAACGTCAATCCATGATGGTCATCCTCACCATGATGGCAGTTGTTGCTAAGGTCCTCCCCGTAACGACGCTACGCAGCCAGAAGGTCCTCCCCTTACTGCAACAAGCCTAGGAGGTCCTTCCCAGGGTGTGCACTGAAAAAGTCCTCTATGCAGTGAAGCATCAAGCAGTAATGGTAGTCTTCTCCATTACGGCCGTCATTGCGAAGGTCCTCCCCGCAATGACATATTATATCGACAGGAAGGTCCTCCTACTGCCGAGTCAAGCACCAAAAATCCCTCGTATGTCGAGGCACTCAGAAGGACAGGATTGAGAATGTCAGATTCCCAGATTGTCTCTAACGATGCCCTTCTTCGATCAAGAGCCATTCCAGGGTCGTGTTCATCTTTTGAACGACCTCAGAATCGCCCACAAGACAATTTGATACCTACCGATCCCACTGCCTCCGACTATAGTGATAGACTTAGCTGGGCTGACTAGGTAAAGGAATCACTGGTGGAGGAATGTGCCGATATACTGCACCTAAGGAAATGACTGGCCAGGAATGATATACCAGTCATGTTTTGGCCCACAGCCACCTCTCTGTTCGACATACCCAGAGAGTTGTCGGAAGAATGCATGCATGACATCCGCCAAAATATGTGGATGATCCTCCACCGGCTGAAGTCAAGCTTCCTTCCCTATGAAGGGTATGTAGACCACGTCCAGATGATAGAGGAACTCCTGCATCACATCGACCTGGAGGACCTTTCCTCGATGCGACAAAAATTCCCCGAGAGGCGGAATGGGAATATGGAGGCAGCTTGCCTCCGTGCACTGCACGAACTGTGCCGCCTCATCGGTGATGCTCCGACGGGAGTCCATATCAGGGGATGGGGGGAACACGGAGCTCTTCATTTTACTCCGCTCCCCATCAAGAATAACCCGTTCGGCATGGTATCGTGTAACTTCGTCACATCAAGATGACAATCGGGTGGACCCCCTTTTTAGGAAAGGCAACACACCCAACAGAGTCGGGCCTCGAATAAGTCCCAGAAGCGTCAGGCCTGGCGGGAACGAGCCATTCAAAAACTCTTGAATCAGGACACCGAGAGAATATAACAGGCCTCTCACCTAAGAGAGTCCAATCAACAATCTCTTCCTGCCTCCCCAGAAGGGACTGATCCACAGGTGAATTATGCACCAGATCCGGTTCGCCCCTGGATGGGGGCACGCGAGATCAGGCAGGTCGTGATAGCCATAGCCACTACCGCAATCCATGGTCAACCCCAACCTATGGGGTTGGGGGGATTTTTAACAACAAATTCCCCCGTAAGACCAATAAAACCAGGAAGGGACTCAACATCCAGGGAATGGAGCAAGCCCCAACCCTTAAGGCTGGGGGCATTATTACCCCCTCAACATTAACATCCCCCACTAGAGTCGGTATTCTCTCATCTACGGAGGACAGTCCGAAGAGGAGGTTCCCGTCCTATCCCGTCATCTGAATCATCATCCCCTCTGAGAGGAAGGCGCACTGTAAGGTCGCATCAAAGAACTCTCTGTGTCACCCTTCGTTAAGAAGTCTGAGGGCAATCCCAGATCATGAAAGGGACGGCCAACAAAAGATGTGGGATATCCTCTTCCTATTTAGAAAATGATGTCCCCTCCACTCCACAATATGAGTTCATCAACTCCATAGAGGCTAACCCCATGGGTGACACCAAAGAAAATGAAAATTCAGACGGATCATAAGAAGATGGTTCCGGTCAGGCTGTGGCTCACCATGAACCCCCAGGTGTGCACACCTGGAACTAGAGGGCTGCTTTAAATATGGATGCCCCTTCAGCTAACCTCCTTCCACATACCCAACTAGATTCCAAGAAGGATAAGAACAAAGGAATGGTTACCCTTAAACCTCCCCCATATCTCGATAAAAACGATCCACTCACACTCGAAGAGAGGTTCACTCGACAAGAGGAAGAGATGAAAGAGTTGAGGCAGCATAACGCTGAGCTGCTCCAGAGGAACCACCTTATTGAAATTACATCCCAAGAAGATCCATGTCATGCACTCCCAGCAAGTGCACCTCAAAGGCTAAGGCTTTCCCCGGCAAACAAAGCACGATCAGGGCTCCTGCCCAATGAGGCGTCTGGTCCGTCCAACGACCTCAATGTGGATGATGAATACCAGGATTTCCCTCCACTTAGGAGAAAACCAGAGAAAGTACGCTCGAACCCCTTGAGGGTACCCCGAACGGAATATACACCCTTGGTGCTGGCCAATCTGGATCCTCGGGCAATGCCTCGGGCTATGCCTGCCCAGGACCGGGCCCAACAGGATGTAAACTAGGGACTCACCAATACCATCGAGGCACAAACAAATTGATTGAAAGTGATGGTAGGTCAATGCGCTCCGATACATCTAGATCGGAAACCCTACCCAGATTGGGTGACCAATACACCACCTCCACCCAATTTTGGGAGCCCTGTATTCCCCATATTCAATGGATTAGGAAATTCGGAGCAGTATTTGATGCACTACGCATCCTATTGCGACCCTTTGATGGGGAATCTAGAACAAAAAGAAGCAGTGAAACTCATATGATTCCTACGAACCTTGAAAGGATCCTCCTTCGTCTGGTATACGAGTCTGCCGGCCCAGTCGATAAAGAGTTGGGAGGACCTCCGATAGCAGTTCCTGTTCCACTTCAGCTCAACGGTGCCTAAAACTATGGTCAACGATCTCATGAACTGAAATCAGAGGGAGAATGAGAGGGTCTCAGATCTCATCGCCAGATGGAAGGGTCTGACCTATTCCTTGAATAGGCCAATGCCACAAGATGAGATGCTAGAAATATGTATCGAAAATCTTAGAGATGAGCTACAAACACCCCTCATACTGGTGGAATTCACCACTGGCTTCTACCATCTCTCGGCTATTTCCCAGAGAATCGAGGACTCCCTGCAGTGGACTAATTCAAAGTCTTGAATAGCCTCGCAGGCCCCGATGAAGAGAGCTCCTAGAGCTGAATCGTCCACTATCACACTCAAGCCGGCCCCTGTTCCCTCTCCACCGCTCAGGCCTCCACCAAATCGTCAAGGGCCCCCTACATATCAGCGGCCACCCCCACCTAAACAGGATGATCAGTGAGGACCGAAGCAGAACCAGTTTGAGGAGTGGAGACAAAAAGTATACTCATTCCGAGATGATCAAGTCTAAGAATACTTCATTACTGTTATGAATTACAACTTGCTCGGTCTTCCGGAACCAAGCAGACCTGAAGAAGTCAGCTGCAATGACAGGCCAAATTATTGCCCCTACCACCGGATGTTGGGGCACAGTATCCGAGAGTGCTTCATCTTCAAAGACCTCCGGTAGAGGATGGTAGATTCCGGACAAGTCGATCTGGGACCACCCCCCAGCACATGTGGAATGTATCTCTACCAACGACTCCGAAAAAGATGAGGGGCGACATAAAGTCACCAGAGAGCAGGGGAAAAAGTTTGACAAATAGATAACTCGGAAAACTATCAACCGAGCCCAGGGCATACTCCGAGCTCAACTACAGTAGCCTGTGTTGCCACCAGCAGCCCTTGGAGCCACAGAGCCTACTGCATCGTCCTCACAATCCTCTACAAACCGGTCATCCGGAAAGAGCCAAAGGTGGAAGCAATCCAAATAGGAGCAGTCCTCGATGGGGCCAAAGTTAGTCCCGACCCTGGCAGATTTCATTCCCTCGAATTTTGCATGACGGGCACCGACCCACCAAACGGCACCATCAAAGACAACTGACCAGGTTGACCTGTCAGAGGATGAAGTGCCAATCTTTGGTTCTATCAATGTCATTCATCTCATGGAATCATTCCCTGATGAAGGGTATGATTACGAACTCGAGTTTCCTGCACGAGGAGCTGGGAGGAGGAATCGCATAGGTAGGGGATACCAGGGGAGGCACAGCTGTGGCCGAAACCAACCCTACGGCTGGATCCCGGCCCAGACCGTCAATATTGCGGAAACCCGTGGGAGGGCCCTTCAACAGACTCAGCAGGAGAGGGAATTCCCCTCCAACTCCACAAGTAGCCACTTTGGCCCTATTGTACTACGATACCCACCAGAGGAGGAGCAAGTGTCTGGTCGCCTAGTGCGCACAAACAGACTAGCCAAGACAAGTCCTCAAAATGTGGGAACACCATCAACATATGTCCCCGCAGCTGTTCCCTCTGTGTCAAATGATCCAGCTCCCAAAGCACCAGCTAAGAATCTTCTGCCAATGGAGAAGCGTCGACCACTGGAGCAAAAATACGACATCCTTAAGCAGATGGCGTCAGTACCGGCCAGGTTGTCAATCCTGGATGCCCTAAGTTTGCCAGCCGACCTTAGGAAGGCGCTCATCGAAGCTTTTATCAGCCCCCAGGAATTCCAAGCCGAGGTAGCTGCCGCCGAGATTTACCAGACGGAGACTAGCCTGGATGGATGAAATGTGGTGATTTCATTCACCGATTAGGACGAAGATTCTATCATTAAAGGACACATCAGACCGCTATATGTGTCCGGAACACTGAATGGTATTGAGATATGAGAAGTCATTATAGACAATGGATTTGGAGTTAACCTCCTTCCCATACGGACACTCCGTAAGTTGGGCTATAGTGAGTAAGATCTAATTCCCTCGGCCACAACTTTTTTAGGTTATGACAAGAGGGAGCAGAAGCCAATGGGAAAGATTAAGCTAAAGACCCATTTTGGTGACCTGGTAGCCTACAAAGAATTCTTGGTGGTCCGTCAGAGCGCAACATTCAACGACCTGCTGGGAAGGCCATGGCTCCATAAGCACATGTCTGTTCCTTCATCCTACCACCAGTGTATCAAGTACTGTGTCAACAGAAAAAGCGGGACGTTTCATGCCGACAAGGACCCTTTAGAGCTCCCAGAGTCACATTACATCGACGCCGGGTTCTATGTGCAAAATAAGATGAAGCCTTTGATCTACGGCGTCGACTGGATCCCCACTCCAAATGCCCTTGAAATGGTCCCCGATGACTCCCTCAGGAATCTTTGCAGAGATTATGTCCTTCCCATCAACCATGTTGAGAGTAGGCGCTTGAGTCCGGACACACATTTGGATGTCCTCATGACTTCAGCCATGATGGACAAGCACGACAACGTGGGAACTTCTACCAACCCTCGATTTGGGGACGAATACTCAAGCAGGGATGCCCATGATGCCTCTCCCTCAAAACCTTGATGGCTCAGACCGGAAACTCTCTCCTCATCAGATCAAGAAGATGAGGACTTGGGAGAAGAAGAGGGGGAAGATCTCAGAGATGTACCTCCCTCATTTGAGGAGGGTATCTCCACCACTGCGGATGAGCTCAGGGAAATAAACCTAGGTACCGAAGATGACCCGAGGCCCAATCTCATTAGCGCGGCCATGTCTCCCGAGGAACATAAGGTATATACCTCCTTTCAAAGGCCACATCGGGATATCTTTGCATGGAATTACATGGAAATTCTAGGACTCGATCCCGAGGTAGCAACACATCACCTGGGTATTCCATAAGGCCACCAGTGCTACAAACAAGCCGCAAGAAGGACCTACCCCTTAGACGCTGCCAAGATAGAGGCTAAAGTCGATAAGCTCATTAAAGCAGGCTTCATCTGGGAGGTCCAATACCCCATTTGGTTGGCTAAAATTATCCCTGTCAAGAAAAATAACGGACAAGGTTGCGCCTGCATTGACTTTAGAGACCTTAATTGGCATTGTCTGAAAGATGAATTCTCGGTTCCAATCACTGAGTTGTTAATTGATGCGACGGCCGGGTTTGAGGCTCTATCATTCATGGATGTCTATTCCGGATATAATCAAATCAGGACGGCCAGAGAAGACAAAGAAGACCCTGCCTTCAGGGCCCCTCAAGGGGTATTCTGTTACAGGGTCATGCCCTTTGGTCTCAAGAATACTGGCGCCACGTATCAGCGTGCCATGAAACGGATCTTGAAGCTGTTCCTGGGGAAATTTGTTGAATGTTATCTAGATGACCTTGTGGTTAAGTCCAGACAGCACTCGGATCACCTGTCGGACCTTGAGACTGTCTTCAACAAGCTCCGACAACATAGCTTGAAGATGAACCCCTTGAAATGCTCATTTGGGGTTACCTTAGGGAAATTCCTTGGCTTCGTCGTACGCCATTGCAGAATCGAAGTCGATCCTGAGAAGACGAAGGAAATCCTGAGACTGCCACCACCTCTAAATCTTATTGAGCTGAGGGGATTCCAAGGGCACCTAGCCTATATTAGGCGGTTCATAGCCAACCTGGCAGGCCAATGTTTTCCCTACACTAGGTTGATGAAGAAGGGGGTCATGTTCCAGTGGACAAATGACTACCAAGAGGCGTTCGAAAACATGATGAAGTACCCCTTATGCCCATAGGTGATCATGCCCTCGTTCGATGGAAGGCCTCTCATTCTATATGTGAAGGCCCTAGAACGGTCATTGGGAGCCTTCCTTGCACAGAATAATGCCACTGGCAGTGAAAACAGTCTCTATTACCTCATTCAAACCATGATTGATGCTGAGACTCGATACTCAAATATCAAGAAGAGCTGTCTGGACTTGGTCATCGCGGTTCAGAAGCTGCGACATTATCTGCAGCATCATGAGGTCCATTTGATCTCGTGGAGTAACCTGCTCAAATACATCCTCAGTCTCCCGATGCTAACCGGATTCCTATCCTGATGGGCGTTCATCTTGAAACAGTTTGACACCTGGTTTGTTCCTCAAAAAGACAACAA
Organism: Viscum album; assembly: GCA_963277665.1. Taxonomy (NCBI): domain Eukaryota; kingdom Viridiplantae; phylum Streptophyta; class Magnoliopsida; order Santalales; family Viscaceae; genus Viscum; species Viscum album. Next base: position 813,972,681 of record OY728150.1, on the reverse strand, counting down.
GGGAAAGGCATTAGCGGACTTTCTAATAGAGCACCCTTCAACAGGGACCCCTGTACCAGACGCTGAACTTCCTGATGAAGATATATTCTCGGTTCAAGAGGAGGTCCCGACATGGGAAATGTACTTTGATGGTGCGTCCCGAAGCCCCACTAGGAAGAGAATGGAGGATCCCAGATTCAACAAAGTGGGTCTGGGGATAATACTTGTGTCCCCAGAAAAGGCAATTTCTCTGTATTCCTTCCTCCTGTCAGAGGGATGTACGAACAATGAAGCAGAATATCAATCCCTCATTGCAGGCCTGGAACGCGCACTCCAGACACATGTACAACACCTTAAGGTAAAAGGTGACTCAGAGCTGGTCATCAAGCAAGTCAATGGTGACTATGCTATTAAAAAGGAGGATCTAATCCCCTTTTTTGACCATGTCCATGGGTTAATGGCTGAGTTCTTCATAGAAACAACATTGAATTATATTCCCTAGTCCCAGAATGCTAAGGCTGCTACATTATCCAACGCGACCACAACCCTAGCCAACCCATACCGGGATGAAATGATCATCTGTATTACTCATCATCGAATGGTATTTCCATTTGTTCAGGCTAACACGGAAGAGATCCATGAAGTCATTCACGTCCCCAAGCCATATTCTCTTGCTACCGGATGGATGACCCCATCAAGAACTACCTTCAACAGGGAGATCATCCATCAGACATGGATGAACGAGAGAAAATGCGGTGAATGGCAATCATTTTTTCCCTATATGGCGGTGTAGGGAAGAAATAGGTCCTCTATAAATAAGGCCTCGATGGAGTGCTTCTCAGATGCATTGATGGATAAGAAACTGTTGTCATCATGACTGAAGTACATGCAGGAGCATGTGGACCACATCAACTAGGGACCAAGCATTCCCCTCAGGTTTGAATGCTTGGGTACTACTGGCCCACACTGGCACGAGACTGCGACCATTTTACCACAAAATGCCACTCATGCCGGATTCATTCCAACTTCATACACCAGCCCCCAGAGTTACTTCATCAATCTAAGTACTCTTGGTCGTTTGCCATCTGGGGGATGAACATCGTGGGACCATATCGTCCCGCCATAGCCAAATAGCTGAAAAATATCCTCACAGAGACCAAATTATTTTCCAAATGGGAAGAAGCCACACCCCTCAAGGTAGTCGGGGCAAGAAATGTTGTCAGCTTAGTGAAGTCCAATATCATCACTAGATTTGGTGTCCCTCATACCATATTGATGGACAACGACACCAATTTTTGCTCTACTGAGTTGGAAAAGCTACACAACTAGTATGGTATCAAGGCTAACCACTCATCCTGCTATCATGCAGCGGCCAACGGACAGATAGATGCTTTCAAAAAGACCCAGTCCAAAATCCTCTAGAAAATGGTGTACAATGACAGGAAGTCATGGCCGGATAAACTCTTTCATGCGTTTTGGGCGTATCGAACCACAACCCGAACCGCTACCCGGTCTACCCCATACTCATTGGTGTATGGAACAAAGGCAGTCCTTCCATTTGAACTGCATCTTCCCTCACTCTATATTTAAATCTGTGAACGATTATCTGATGATGACCAGTCAGAAAAGTAGCTAGGTAAATTGGAACATCTAGACGATAAGCGGCTGCACACTCTACACAACCTGGAAGTGTACCAGAACCGGATCACACGAGCCTTCAACAAAATGATCTGACTCCGGTCTTTATTGGAAGTAGAATTAGTGCTGGTCCTCCGGACCCCAATGATACCCGGAAAGAAGCCTCCAAATCTAGATCCCAAGTGGGAGGGACCATATCCTATACACAAGGTCTACTCAAATGGAGCATATGCCTTGATCTCCATGGACGGGAAATTCACTACAGATCCTACCAATGCGAGATTCCTGAAGAAGTATTTGTCATAGAGACCAAGAAGTATTCATGTCCTCACCGCATGATGTTAAACTGCATGGAGTACGTCCTCACCGCATTATGTTAAACTGCATGGAGTGGATCTTCACCGCATGACGTTAAACTGCATGGAGTACGTCCTCACTTCATGACGTTAAACTGCATAGAGTATATCCTCACCGCTTGACATTAACATGCATGGAGTTCATCCTTACCGCATGACAATAAACTTCACAGATGAAGAAAAAAAATGATATGTACAGATCGTCTGAGATGTATGACACTAAACTGCCAAGCACCTCGTCCTAACCACAAGACGTTAAACTCTATGGCCCTCGTCCAAGATGTTTGACATTAAACTACCAAGCACCACATCCTCACCACATAACATTAAACTGCACGGAATTTGATAATGCCCTTCATCCTCACCGCATGACGTTAAATTGCACGGATTTCACAGAACTATGTATGGCTTAATTCCTGCCCTTACAGGATACGTAGTGACGCTGGGATTCCCAATCTTGGCCCAGCCACTTCAAAACAAAAAAAATGTGTCCCCTTTCCCCTGTGTACGGACCAGACCATCATGGGGTATATCATATTTTCAAAGAACTATGTACGGCTTGATTGCAGCCCTTGAAGGATACGTAGCGACACCGGGATTCCCTATCATGGCCCAACCACTTCAAAAAAATCCCTCTTCCCCTGTGTACGGACCAGAGCTACACAAGGTGTATCGTCTTTCATAGAACTACATGAGGCCTGATTCCTTTCCTTGAAGGATACGTAGTGACGCCAGAATTCCACAGCTTGGCCCAGCCACCTCAAAAAGAAAACCAAAAGTGCCCATTCCCCCATTTACAGACCAGACTTGCAGGGAGTGTATTCACATCCTCACCACATGACATTAAACTGCATGGAGTTCGTCCTTACCGCATGAGGATAAATTCCAGGGAAAAAGAATAATTAAGAATTCCCCTCCCCCGTGTATGGACTAGACCAGCACGGGGTGTACGGATTCCAGAGAACTACGTATGTCTTGATTCCTACCCTCACAGGATACGTATCAATGCTAGGATCCCCAATCTTGGCCCAACCCTTAAAAAAAGTTCCTTCTTTCCCTCGTGTATGGACCCGACCTACATGGGGTTTACTTCTCGTCCTTACCGCACGACGTTAAACTTCATGGACAATGATGTAAAAAATGCCCCTTCCCCTGTGCACGGACCAGACCTGCGTGGGGTGTATATCCTCGTCCTTACCGCACGACATTAAAATGCATGGAGTTTGTCCTTACCGAATGACATTAAACTTCATAGAGTTTTTCCTTACCGCATGATGTTATACTGCACGGATTTCGTCACGACCCACCCAGGACACATGGCGATACGGGATGGAGATACACCTTGCACATTTGGATACATCCTTTACATAGATCAGACTCTACATCCCGGATAATTATGGATCTTCATAACCACTCATGGCCATCGGAGGTGGAAAGTTATCGACCTGTGGAAACCTTTGTATGACTATGCATACCATGACCTCAGCGGCTCTGCATATTGATCGCCCCTGGACTGTCTACCAAAGGCATTATTTCCACAGGAGACACTCTTCCTAGCTCCGTACGCTTACCGGCCTCAGAGCCCCCCATACCATACCTCTTGATCCAGAAGTTTATGGCGAAGTGGTTTACAAGTTCATTCCCCTTTTCATATCCATATGTTTCCAGGGTATTGTTATCTGGCTAGAATATGTGTTTGTCAGTGGTTCACATAGCGACATGCATCAAAAAACATCAAGCCAGGACTAGGCTACTTCGACTCAGCAGACAATTGCAGTGAAGATGTTTTCTGTATACCCGGAAACCATTATCCCCACATGCCTAACTCTGTACTAGGAGCAATCGTAGATTCTCATAATCATTCATGGCCATTGTAAGTGGAAAGTTATCAACCAGGGGACACCTTTGTACGAATATGCATACCATGCCCTCAGCGGCTCTGCATAATGATAGCCCCTGGCTCGTCCATCAAAGGAAATATTTCCTCGGGAGGTACTTCTCCTAGATCCGTATGATTTCCGGCCTCCGAGCCCCCACACCATACCTCCTGATTCGAGAAAACTCAATGTTGCGGTTTATGACCTTCATCCTCCACCCTGTTCTATGTATATCAGAACATGTTGACCTAGTTATCCTTCAAGTGACTGCAGAAATAGTCACCCAATGGTCTGAGCTCTATGACCGGTAAACTAGGAGTACCTCTTCCTCACCGCACGATGATAAACTGTGAGTACCGAAGGAACACCCCCGCGACCAAGATAAATCAGTGCAGGGGGGATCTTTAGGCTTTAATAGCATCCAGGGATGTATAACGCCGACATGTCTAGGCATTCCTCACCAGATGACAGACTTCGTGGTCCGGAAAATCGAGGATCCCCATGACCACTCACGGCCATCGGAAGTGGAACATTATTAGACCATGGACACCTTTGTACGACTATGGATACCATGCCCCCAGTGACTCTGCATAATGATATCCCCTGGCCCATCCATCAAAGGAAATATTTCCATAGGTGATGCTCTTTCTAGCTCTGTACGCTTACCGGCCTCAGAGCCCCCATATCATCTCTCCTGATCCAAGAAGCCCCGGAAGCATGATTTAAACCAATCAACCCCCTTCAATGCCTGGGGAATGTTGAGGTATTCATGCCCAGTTATATTCTGAGGAAGATAAAACTTCACAATAATTCCCCCACGTCCTTGCCTCATGATATTAAACTGCACAAAAACATTTAATAATTCTCTCCATCCTCACCGCATGACGTTAAACTGCACGACAACCTTTAATAATGCTCCGCGTCCTTACCGCATGATGTTAAACTGCACCAAAACCTTTAATAATGATCCCCGTCCTTTCCGCATGATGTTAAACTGCACGGAAACCTTTAATAATGATCCACGTCCTTACCGCATGACGTTAAACTGCACTGTATCCTTTAATAATGCCCCCTGTTCTCGCCGCATGATGTTAAACTGCACGAAAACCTTTAAATAATTCTATACTTCCTTACCGTATGACGTTAAGCTGCATGGTCGAACCCATCACGGGTTCAGTAAGAAACAAAGGCTTTTCTCTGTCTTGTAGTTCACGGGTCAGAACTGCACGAACCACCGCCTCACACCAGCGTGAGAAAGAATTACGTCACCTATACTCAGGAAGTTTATTCTAGATATTTCCCCTATATTCAGGTACACTCTCATCATAAACCATACTCTATACTCAGAAAAAGCCGAAATCTCAAAATCCACCCCTGGTCGTCCCAAATCTCAACTTCCCTAAAGTTGTTCGGCTATCGGAAGTGGATAGTCTTTGACCTATGGACACATTTTCATGACTATGCATACCATGCCCTCAGCAGCTCTGCATATTGATTACCCTTGTCCCGTCTACCAATGTCATGTTTACCTTGGGCAATGCTTCTCTCTGTATGCCTCTTGGCCTCGAAGTCCCCATTTCTATCACGAGATTCGGAAACCCTCTGAGCTACAGATTACCAACCTCTTCGACAATCCCACCTGAATGTGGCGGAATGTTTTTGACAAGATTACCAAGAACCAGGAGAAGTTATTCCCTTTTAGATGTTCTCCCAGCTGCATGACTTTAAACTGCGTCAATCCTTAACCATCCCTTATGCTAACAAAATGTGTAGGGAGGTGGTCTCTGGACCACACTCCTGATTAGTAAAGATGTTTCCAGAATCCTTTCAGATATCACACTCCCCTTCTAATCCACCACTGGTGGTTTTCTTTTCTTCCCATGCCACCTACTGTGGTTTCCATAAGCCAGACTTCCATGAAGTCCCCTAGCCATCAGAAATGAATATGAATTTGACTTAAGGACACCTTTTTATGACTATACATACCATTCCCTTAGTGTCTCTGTATATTGACTGACCCTGGCCCATCTACCAAAGGAATGTTTCCCTTAAGCAATGCTCTTCCTACCTCTTTACGCCGACATGGATCCAATGCCTTGAGACATGCCCTGCATGCCACTCAGAGTCAAACATGTTTCCCCCGTGTTCTCCTGAAGTGTATTAAGACATATTTTAATCATTTGAACCCCATTGGCCCCTCACCCCACCATATTTGGTCAAAGCTGTTCGACCTAAAACATCAAAAATGATGGTCTTGTCGGTGGGACCTTAAACTGTTCATAGAAGAAAGAGGAACAAATCTTGTTAGGCCGAAAACTCGAAAAGGGCGACCCAAGAAAATTCTGGGTTATACTCGATGGTTCCATACTGAATGGGCTCGGGTAAAATCCAGGCATTAAAAATAAGAAAAAGATTAAAAAAATTATAAGGTTTTCTTACAAAACCTTAGCAATAGTTAGACTATGCTCGCTGGATCCCATGGTCCGCGAAAAAATTAGAGCTTGTTTTCCTGAGTTATGATTAGCTCTGATTCATTATATTTTTATTTTCACAACAATTGTTCTAAGTAACAATCAGATTCCATAACAACGAGTGATTGACAGAGACTTTGTTTCATTCAAACAAAAAAATGGAGGACATCCACAAGCCAGGGTCTCTCCTTCACACAAATAAAGGGGGGAGACTCAGGGGTAAGTAAAACAGGGGATACAAAAGTAGCTCTTATAGTTATAAAGGATCTTGACTTGCTATCCCCACCAGATCAGCGACTACGTGGCGACGGTCATTGCAGGATTGTTCTAACACTGCCTTCTCCCTGGTCTCAGCCTCAGCCACCAGACGGATACGCTCCACTGTGGTTTGGAGAACGTTGATCCCTTTTCTGGTGACGTCAAGATGACCAGTCATAGCTGATAGCTGATCCCTCAGCATCGCATTCCGTTCCTTGCATTCATGCAACTCGGAGGATAGGATGGCTGCCTGATCTCGAGAGATAGCCTCCCGTGATATTAGTTGATGGATGTTTGTTGTGTTTTCCTCCAAGGTTCGGGCCCCGCAATGAGTGGTCACAATGTGACCAAGCTTGCATTCATTAGTGACAGGTTCCTCGCGGGCCGTGAAAACTTGGAAAGCAAGAGAATGGAACTACCAATAGTCAAAGCCACCCAACCCCAAACCCAGGAAGAGATGACGAAGAGCTTCAGTTTTCTTTTCCATTTCAGCTAAGGGGGTTTCGGAGATGATTTCACAGATTCAGGGCCAGGCTCACCTGCGTACTTCTCTATGGTCCGCCATGATGCGAGGATCTTTGGTATCCTCGCTGGATGACACGAGAATAAAGTCTGGCCTGGTATCTCGCGCAGACATGTGCTCACTAGAAGTTGGCTCTGATGTTGGAATGGGTGGAGCTCCAAACCCCGGTTTAGGCTTGGGGACCAAGTTTCTAAGCCCGATATCAATTGGCAGAACCTCCGGGATGGTCTTGCTCGGACCCAACACCGCAGGGTCGTCCTCATCCATGCACAAGAAGGATGAACTTGCCCGAACTGTAGTCACCGCAGGTTTGGGAGAGGAAAGTTCTCTGAATCTCTTTGATCAGTGAGCCATTAGTCATTCCTCCCTTGAAACCGATGAGGAAGGTGTAGTGGACGCAGCAGCCACCATACCTCCCAATTTGGGAGTCTGCCGGAAAACCTTCCCTAGGATCCCATCTGGATAGTATTTTACCCATGTCTTTGCATATTCTAGGGAAAGGCCGGCAACCGCGCCCGTATCAGGTAGGGGAATGCTTGCGTCAGATCCCTCCCGCGTTAGTATCAGCCACCACTGACGACGTATGGCTGGATGCAGTCCTTGGGCCCGAGGAGGTGGAAGGGAAGCTTGGACTTGCATGCACCTGAACTTGCGAGAAAAGCGATACGGGACATATAGCTCGCACATAGAAACATAGTCAATCCGTGCGGACAGAAACCTGTCCTGCAGGGAGACCATGTCATAGCGCTCCTCCAGACTCCCCTGGCGGTTGTCAATTAAGATGCCAGAAGGGGCGGGGTAGGGAGTGAAGCTGAACTGGGAGAAGTCACTCATGAGATCGAGGACATCATTAGAGTTGAGAGACTTCAAGAGAACCCCGACTATATCCAGTAGCATAGGCTGGAGGGTAGGAAGCAGGATGGCCGTGTTGTGATGATATTCATAACAGCGACAGTGGTCTACCACCCAGCCGTACAAAAATTGAAATGGCCCACTTAGACGGTAGGGTGACCCGCCCACCTGCAAGTGGTTCACTAGCTCGTAGATACGGGCCAAAGTGGGCATGGCTAAATTCACCAAGCGGCCCTCTAATAACCCGACCTACATCAGCAAGGTGCAGGCCCGAACACTTGGGGTTAACATCCCAGGATGGAAATAGCCATCCGCTCAAAAACATAGCAAACAGACCGACCAAATGGAGCATAGGCGATACACTAGGGTGCGCCTCCTAACCCCATGAAAGGTAGCCGCCTGCTTCCAGAACCGCCCAGTAAAAACCTTTAATAGTTCATGACTACTGGGATGGATGTGTCCTGGGACGCTTAATCTTTGGCGTAGGACCGTTGGTGTTCAGAAATAACCCTATACAAGTGCTGTAAGGAACAAGCGAGTAGGCACACAAGGCCTGACCCAGTGACTGCTCTGCCAAGGTCAGCAGCTCTTTCTCTAATAAAGGAACCTATTCAACATCATCTCATGCCTCGGGAGTGGGAAAAAATTCATCATACATCTCTCCAGAAATTGGCAGTCCTTTTAACTAGTAGATGTCCCACAGACTAATGCCGAATTCACCGTGGGAAAGGTGGAAAGTATTAGTACTTGAACACCAGCAGCTGAATAGGTCGGGCAGGATCAAAGACGGTGGGTAAAAATCAAATTGGGAAGCCCACACTGTGGAGTATAGGTTTACAGCTTACAGAGAATCGGGAGACTCTCGATAGTGGTGATGGACCCAGAAAGCCCAAGCCCAATCATTTGAGAAGAGCCCGTCGGACTTAAGATCCCACCTGGGAACCCTCCCTGCATCAGTATTCCTTTGAGAACTATTAATAATTGAATGTTAGTCCTTAAGGATATCTTTCTGAGAAAAGTCTTTAGTGCAATGATCGCTTTGGTTCCAGATAGATCCCCTCAGAATAGATGTGTCTTTCGGACCAAAATTAGATATTATCTCCCCAGATTGGGTAATGTTTTCTTGAATGCATTTTGAAGGTGCTTCTAGGAAAGGAGAAGGGAGACTAGCGAAAGTATGGGGATAGGGATGTCATCCTGAAGACCAAAGTTGTAGAGTGGGAGTCGATAGGACAATTGATAACTTAGAAGCTCCGGAGAGAGCAGGTTCTTCAATGCACTGTCATCAGGAATGATGGACCGTCTAGGGTCCCCATTGATGCTCTCCGCTCTGCGAATCATAGACGAACGTCTCTATAAGGCGGTTGAGAGCGGCTCTGCAGTAGGCCTCGACACAGAACGAGGGGGAACCATATTTTCTCTCTTCACAAATGAGCAAAATCAGCCTGGAATAAAAATCTGGACATAAATAACCAAAATGAATGGTTAAGGAGCCTTCACAACCAAATCTCCAAGGAGGCCTTAGACGATGGTTCGTGATGAAATCATCCCGCGAACCAGACCTTCATGAAATCAGTTCACGAAGCCTTGGCCCGTGGGGCTTTGGCCAGGAAACCGTGAACCAAGTCACTCCACGGAAATTCAATGCCAGGTTCATTTGGAAGACTCAGATACTTTTAATGTTCGAGAGATATTTATTACGCGGAGCATCGAAACCACGAATCAAGTTTCACCACAACCCGTCATCACTTAGTTTTTAATTAATTAAGAGTAATGGTTCACGGTTGGGAAGTCAGTTCGTGGGTGAAGCCGACCGTGAAGAAGAAATGGTTCGTGGGAGTTGCTACCGGTTCACGGACGAGGCACTTCAGGAAAGAGAAAACATGCAGAAGCAATGGAGCTCTGGTTTCGCAAAGGATTCGTTAAAGGAAAAGTGAGGGATCCCCGTATTTATAGGTGTGGTCCCCTACCAGGTCCACCTTTCTACCGAAAACCATCATTGTTTCAAGACCACTTTTCATCGGAATGGCCTCCTCTTCATTCCGATCGGACCCCATTCCGATGGGGGACATTTGTGGGGTCCGGAAAAATCCGCAAAGGAAATTTGTCCCAAATCCCCCAAAGAATTGGGGATAAATAATAAATAAAGAGACACAAAGGACAGGTCCGCGAACCGATCCATGGATACACAACGTGGCCAGGCACCGCGAGGCACCATCCTCCGTGAACCATTGTCATTCGCGAAATTGTGGCGGAGAGCCTCCGCGGTCGCGAGGAAGGATGGGCACCAACCTGATTCACCATCACGAACCACCCCAACCGTGGACCGCGTCGACCGGTTCAATCCGCACCCGCTGTCGTTTGCAGAATGGAGGGGGAAACCTCCGCAGCCATGGAGCACTCCCTGAGTTCACCTCACAGAGGGGGGGGGGGTTCAATACCCACCGCGAATCGCGGATTGGCCAAATCAGCGGTGAACTAGGTATTTGGTTATGGGCCTCTGCAAACGGTTCCACAGGGCCACAGATGCATTCCTTTTCACACTCTATAAAAGGAGAATAAGGGGGATAAAAAAACCATCAGAGAGCTGGAAACAGATTTGGGGAAGGAGATCGGTTGAAGGAAGGCTTCGTATTTCGCAAACAGAAAAATTCTCATTCGTGAACCACAGCAAGTATATTAATTAAGAAGGAATTGGAAAACACATAATAATTTGGTGAACCGCGAACCTAAATAAAAAAAAGGAGAACCGAGAACCATACCCCCTCCAAGGATAACTTCCCCGCAAACCAGGGAGTTTATGACTCTTATCCCATCCGTCGTACCGCGTAGCACCCTCCTCCGCGGGAAAAGCCCCACCTGACGAGCCTCTGATCAGTTCCGCCCTTGGCCGCCGTTTCCCTCCTAGAACCCTCCGCGAACCACCCCGGTTCATGGATTGAACCCAAAGCCGCGAACCACCCTAGTTCGCAGATTGAACCCGAAGCTGCCAACCACCCAGGTTTGTAGATTGAACTTAAATCCGTGAATCGCCCTTGTTCGCGAGACGCAAATCAGTCCGCGGACCACCCTAGTCTGCGGACGGATTCTCCGGCCGCGTGGAACTTCCCCACGCGAAGGGTTCCACCACCCATATCTCTCGGTGGCTCTCCAAATACTTCGGTGTTCTTATCTCTAGAGCCAGGAAAAATCCTTCTGATCCAGTCAGGTCCTCCAAGACTCCCTCATTGGCCTATTCATTGGCCCCGAGGGGAGGCCTCCGCCAGAGCCACCAGATCCGCGTGGTATATCTTTCAGGTACATCACTACACCATTTTGAGTTCACATACCCATGGTAAACAGGGGAAAGGGTTTTCCCCGACCCTTGAGCAGATTCCCGAAGCATTCTTGGGTTCACATTCCAACGGTAATGTGGAGTCTGAGCTCGGGGATCCCTTTTCTGCCTCTCCACTTGTCTAGGACTCCTCAGGGGTATTAAAGTACCCATCAGAAGGAAGCCCTCGTGGACTGCAATAGAGGAGACGGGAACAAGAGCACCCCATTTCCCTCTCCCGCTGGGATTTGTTGCCCCGGGCATCCATCTCGGAGTATGCCCCGACCTTCTGGTCCTCCTCAGAGTGTAATACCCAATCCATAACCCTGGTACGCCTTCAAGTGTAAGCCCCACTCCGCTTCTCACGGACGCACCTTTCGCGACGTGATCCTCTAGTCCCTGCTGCCTCTTGTTTCTCTCACCGAGCATGAATCATGTGGGCTTAGAGTAAGCATCGACCATGACGTCCTCTTATGGGCTGACCCAGAGCATAAGCCCCATGCTAAGCGATCTAGGGGGACATTGATCCATGTCAAGGCATGGTACGTAAGAAGCCTCCATGAGGTTCAAGCCCACCACTTGGTCATTTTTTCACGTCGAGTTCCACCCTTGTCCAACATGACGTTAAACTGTACGCCCCCTTCCAGCATGACATTAAACTGTTTATTCGAATTACATGGACTTTGATCCCTATTTCCTAGATAGGGTACGTAGGAAGCCTCCATGAGGTTCAAGCCCACCACAGACCGGACCACCAGGTCTCTCTTCATGTCGGTTCCCCGACACCTAAGTGAACTACATGGACTTTGATCACTGCCTCCTAAGAAGGGTATGTAGGAAGCCTCCCTGAGGTTCAAGCCCAACGGTCGGTCGATCCGATCATCCCCGCATCAGTTCACCATGCCACTCCTAGTGCTGCCTCAATCGAGTTCCAACCCTTCAGGGTCATTAATCCAACGAGGGATGGTAATGTTCGGGCATAAATGATTCTGAACCCCTGCGTCCAGTTGACCGTTTCCCACCAGGGTTGAATCCGTGGATACTATGTCTGGGTATAAACCAAAGATTTTCGAACATATGAATACGTCTTAAATCTATAAGAGAGTCCTGGAACAGGCAATAATTTCTCCCCAAATGGTGTGATGTGCCCGACTTCCCATCCTCTCGACCAATGTGAGTTCCTAAGAGTCGCTGGTCAGACCATCTGGTGAACGCATGCCTTTGGAAGGAAGGTCCATCAATCATTGGATACGGAGCTGTTGGGTGTTTCGTGGCCGAAAACCAAGAACGAGACATACACCAAAACCAAGTAAATTATTGAATCAGATGGAATTAATTAAAATATTTTATATATAAGTATACAAGTTTTAAATAAAAATACATAAAAAATAATAAATCTGATCAATAAATCATTATAAAAAATAACCAAGAATATTTTTATTTGAGTAAAAATATTATATAGATTTCGAAAATTCCAGAAAAACATTTCATTGTTAAATATTATATTTTCTAAATTCATTATAATATTTTTTATATGAATACTTGGTTTTGAAACAAATTATCTTAAATGGTCACGTTGATCATATATCATGATGGTTTTATAAATGTAATAGTGTTTGGAAAATTTCTATTTCTCAATATTCACAAAAAAATTAACTATTTTTAAAAAATCACAAAAAAACAATCTATGTCAATTTATATTTGATGATTCAAAAAAATTTTCCCATTTTATAAAATTATAATTCTAATATCTATAATATAAACATTAAAGTAAAATCATTAATAGAATATTCTTATGTAAAAAAATGAACATAGAAATATTTACAAATTACCTACTATATATGATTCTAGAATATATCTTCAAACCCACAGAGAGTATGTTATCATTATCATGAAAAATTAATTCTAATGTTATGAAAAATAATTTTACAGAATTAATTTAAACATATTTTAAGATAATTAAATTTAAATTATTTAATTGTACTTTTTTAAAATGTTGTACAATGAGACATTATAAATTTCCATAGTCCTAAAAATGATGAGGGAGTTTGAAAAAAAAAGAAACTGAAAAACTATTTTATAAAACTTTTTCATGAATTGTAAAACTCATCATTTCTTATTATCATGTAGTTTTGTTCATTTTACTATTAGGAGTTTGATAAGAATATTGAAATATAGTATTCCCAAATACATTCCATGTACTAGAACATATTCAATTAACCGGATCATGCATTGAATTAAAATTTCGTAATTAGTAAACAATGATAATGAATGAAAAAAAAGAAAAACACATGTGAATTAATAAATGAATTCATAAACACAATTTAATTCACTATAAAAAAAGAATAAATTAATCATTCAATCACCATTATTTATAATAATCACCAAAAAAATATAATCCCTTGTAAAAACAATTACCTATATATAAATGATTACATTTATTACCTATGATAGTGTATAATATATAACTATACAACAAAATGAACATATTTAAACCTTATTAGATATCTATCTCAAAATTTCCAATGAAAAATTGGGGTTTCATTAGACTATATTGTTTTTTATTTATTGAAATTTTTTGAATGACTCAAATTAAAATATAATGGGTTCAATATGCCATTTTTTATATCTTTGTAAAGTAAATAAATCACCATCTATTTTTTCCTTCCTCTTTAAAATACTCTATCATTATATCTTCTATGATCTAAATTCTTATTTTATAATATATATTTCATTTGACAACTATCTCAACTATTTTCCCCCGTATTTTAATCTCTTAATCCATCACATTTTAGTTAAACCCAGTAGATCTTGGTATCTGTACCATTACATTTTATCTTATTTATTATGACCTAAATTACTGGAGTATGTCACATTGTATAAAACTCTACAACAAGAGAATCCTATAGCTTATCCTTTTTAAAAAGGTATATAGTTTTCTAATATTCCAAAAATTTAATTCCACAACTCTTTCTTTCTTTATCCATTCTTCAATAAAACCCAATATTCATCTTGTATAAAATGCAGGTTATAGTGTAATATTTTCATTAATTATTGGATAATATAATTTGAAATAATAAAATTATAATGAAATTATTTATATACTATTTTTATTCTTCAACATTTAATTTCATTCAAACTTATTCAAATTCATATTTATGATCTATCATACCATAAAACAATGAAAATAATTATAATTTATTGAAAAAAATGATGAACCATTCTTTAGGATAAAATGTTGTGTATATTTGAGAGTTACCTATATCCTAGGGTGGAATGAACCTTTAAATGGTTTATAATGATTATAACTAAATTTACATATTCATATGATCATTATTATAATTTTATTTGACAATTATTTTACCCAATATAACATATTTAGTTTCACTTAGTATCTATTACAAAATGAAATGATATGAACATTGATTGTAAATGGTGTTTAAAAACTATATAAATAAAAAACCAAATGGGGAGGGGTTTACTGTGGGAAATCATATTGTTGTATATACCCATTTATCATATGCAATGATTAATAAAATGATCCATTTCAATATCCCAAATAATAAAACTGGTAAAAAATATTTCCTTTGTTTCTTGATTAATAAATATAAAAAAGGAAATAATTTAAAAATATTGTATATGTCGTGAATGGGGAAATTATCATTTGAGTATTTTTCTAAAGAATCTATAAAAACTGTTAAATAGGGTAATGGAGGTGATCAAGTACTAAACTACCAAAGGGACAACAAGTGGTTGGTTACCATGATAGATGAATTTAAAATTCTACCAGATTTACTGCCAACTATGCAATATTTCAAATATAAATAAGATAGATAATATAATGAAAGAGAACCAATCAATGTTATATTGATTAAAATATATTATAGTAAGATCAAAATTCAAGGGATAATCATAAATTTTACACAATAATTATCATCGAAGAATATCATGAAAAATTGTGTTAAGATAAGTTCACTTATTATTAATTTGAGAACAATGAATGACTTAATTGATTATTTTTCTATTTATTCAATTTCATCTTGATATTTCATTAATACCTTTGATTAATAACCTAAATATTTATTAGTATTTTATTATTAAAAGTACCACATGGTCTGATAATTTTATTTTCAGTACATTAATCTTTTTGAATTGGTATTTATGCGGAAAAAATTCATGAAAACATAGGTATTATTAAATTATTTAAATATAATTAATATTGATAATTTATACGGTTCTTGTATATAGAGAAAAAATTAATACTAGGATAAATAAATATTATTTAATATACCCTATCGTACACCAATTTTATATCAATACAAGGATTCTTATTAACATTATTTTGTAACAAATTCCCCAATATGGGACGAAATATGAAAAAATGAATGATATCTTGAACAGATTGATGTAACATAGGAGTTTTTCTTATACTACGCCAAATGATGAGGTTATGTTCTCAATGGAACATATATGTAGATTCAATTCTATTTTAAGCAGAACCTGAAATATCATTCATTAATGAGAATAACTTAATATTATATATATATTATAATTGGGGTGAATTTTAAACCATGATTTTTTGAATGAATATAATTTTTTTTGTATCGATGTGTGTTGATATTGAATTTTTTTTCAGGTAATACAAATACAAATATAGAATTATATAATTAATCAGTAATATTACAATAGGAAATAAAATAAACATTATTAATAAAATAAACATATATGGATAAATATTATGATGACTATAAATAGGAAATAAATATAAGAAAATACAAAGGCTGCATGAATAGAATATTCATCATCACAACCACCCATGAAAATCATTTTCAAAAGTATAATTATTTAACGAATGAAAACATTTGATAAATGGTTGAAATTTTGTATAAGGTAGTATAATCAATGATTTAATAAAAGTATGTAATGTGTTAAAAAGAACTATAAAAAGTATAAGAAGACATTTGTATAGTCATTAGGTAGTTTTAGTTATTGGATATGCATAAAACTTATTGCTATATGAATGTTTTTATAACTAAAAATCGTACTTGTATATAATTTCGTAATGTTTTAGAAATAATAAATTTTATTAGTATAAATTAATACTTAAAATCCCTGGAATATATTCAAATTTAATAGAAAACAATATGCAACATGTCATTTAAAATGAAACTTTTTTATTTTAAAAGATATATATTATATACGTATATTATATTATGACATTTAAATGTTATAAGTAACATATCTTGATTTTGAATTTATGAAATAGATGATAAGTTAAAATCATGATGTCTAAAATAGGTACAATTATTCTTTTTTGTTTAATAAACAAATTTATTAAATAATTAAATAAATAATTATAGGGATAAAAATGTAAATGTAACATGAAAAAAATTAAAATATCTAAATTAATATTAGTATATTTTAAAAAATATATTTTTATTGTAATAAAATTGTATTAATATTTAAAAAATTCCTTTGTTTATAACCCATGTGATACCAACATTACTCATGGAAATTCCCCAACCTATTAAAAACTATAGAGTTTTATAAATTTACCCAAATTATATCCAATATAATATCTCATCAAGCATGAATGATTATAGTCTCAGTAATATATTCAAATAAATCAAAAACCAAATAGATAATTTTTTATTCGATCACTTTATTGTAGTTTTCTAAAGAATATTTAAATTAATCTAGGGTAATTGTAGTGAATTTTATACAAATTAAATCATTTAGGAGAGAATTAATTATTATTTAACATGGTAATTTTATATATTATTTTATATACTATTTATTTCCACTGTCATATTTCTATTTGTTTTTTAATAATATTTCTTTTCAATGTCCCATTACCTTGAATGTGAAATCAATAAAGGGATTTTAATAATAATATAACTCTATTGAGTTTTATTACCAACTCATAATCTATATTATTTTATATTATTAGTTTACTACTTAATCTATATTAAAAAATATTTATGATAAAAATTTTAAATTTATCTTTCATCCATATATTATCTCTCTGATTGAACCTAAAAAGAATAAAAATTATGATTTCTATAAGAATATTCTTTTCTTGACGTCTCTTCAAACTTGATATGATCTATATCATATTTTTATATGAAGAAAATACATGGAATTTATATATAGATTCATATATTCACTTACATCAATTGATTTTGATAAATTAATGTTCATTTTATTTTTATCGTTAGACTAACACATACATCACCATTTATTAATTTTATATTTTCTAATTTTTTGGACCATCCCTTGACATAATCATTGAATTCTATATCAATGTTATTCTCTTTGATTTTTGAATATTTATATAGAATATAATTGAATAATTTGAATGGATTTTTCTTATTATATTATATATTTAGATTTCCTAACTTTTAGTTCATATATATTTCATAAACAATGAAAACATAAAATATATTTCTTTCTAAACATTCTTAAAATTTTAACTATTTCTTATCAATATTCTTTTCCCCATAATTTTTCAAATTATGTATTCTAATGATTATTTAAATATAAAATTTAATTTTATAATTAAAATATTCATATATGAATCTTCTTTTAGGATTATGAAATTTTCTTTATTTGTGATTATGTAATCATTGTGTAAAAAGTAATGAATTTCTTTCATAAATAATTTTTAACATCTTGTCTTTCCTTGATGGATTTATTATCTTTGTCAATATTCTATTTTATTCAACACATTGAATATTTCATATGTTATATCCCCCCACATTTTATCTTTTTCGTATGTTATTTCTATTTGTAAATAATGTATTAATTTAATATCCAAATAACTACGTATTCACACTCTTTTGAAAATAAAATCATAGTGAGTGGATTGATCCATGACTGCATTTTCATTTACTTATACCTAATAGTGTATGTGTGCAATATTTTTACCAATGAATTTTATATCATTCTCTATGTAAATTTTCATTACATAATTATTTTGATTTAAGGGTATTCACGTATATATCCATACAATTAAATAGTAGTTAAAAGGTGTTAACATGAATATACATCCATTAATTCAATAAATCATGAATACCCTATATGTAATGGTTGTAATTAAATAATGTTCTCTTATATAGCCATATCATATGATTCACTATTAAACTATAAATATAAAAACATATCACATTATTTTATGTGTGAAAACCTTTCAAATACAATCATTATTTATTATGTCACTTTTTTTTAAGTATTCCATTATTAATAATCATTTTTTAATGAAATACATTAGATTATTTATGATGAGATTTGTTGGACTAGAACAAATAACTCTCAAATGAATTGAGTAAATAATTATATCTCATTATACTATTTTTTAGTTTCATATGAGTAGTTAACCCAATCGTCTTTATAAAATTAATTGAGTTCTTAACCCATTCCATCTTATATTGATATGTGCATGGTCTACACAATCCACTACATTATGATTGTATTGGATATTATCCTTGAATTTAAAAACTATTTGAATGTGTTTATACCACTTGTTTATGTTAAGATTCATTTTTCTGTTTATATGTTTCACAATAATGTCTATATGATTTATTTATGTGTATGTCATAAACACAGAAAATGTATCCATTTGTACATATTCTTTAAATGTGGCCATTTTTATAACATTATTTATGATCACTAATATTTTTATAATATGTTTCCTATGTTTTCCCCATAATAAGATTTAGAGTTTAATAAATTATATTATTTATTCATTTCCCTATTTAGTAATAATTAATTATATACATTATATGACTATAAGGGAACAAAATGTAAAGAATGGTATTTATGTTAAGCCTATTTTTTATTTTAAATGATAAAATTTATAGTTAATAAGTGAAGACACTAATCATTTTAGTTATCAGATTATGTTATATTCTTTAAATGATATGTATAATTGTATAAAATAATGTAAAGATATAATGGACATCATTGTTGATATTCTATAGTTAGTGAGAAATATTTTTTTACATTAGCTGATATATTAATGTGGGATTGTTAGATATATATAAATCCTTTCAACTTATGAAAACATATCTCCCTCTATTTATTTTATAAATTTAAATTAACTTCATTAATGATACATATTCACCTAAATTTTTTTCAGTAGACTTTTTATTTATATTATCTATAAATAAAATAGATTCTCTATTCTAGAATACAGTTTAAATTATTTTAAAGATGAACCAATACATTTATAGAAAATAGTAAATAAACTCTCTCTATTAAGTGAATGTTGGTCTGTAGTGGATTACAAATTCTTCAATTATTTTCCCTAAAATGGATATATAATTTTCATAATTTTAATAATTCAATGAAAAACATGAAAACATCTATTTTATATTAGAAAAAATATTGGCAACAAAATAAAACCTTAAAAACATTATACACCATTAAAATGAAACTATAAATCAGGATCCACACATAAAGGCCACATTATACTAAAAAACTAAAAATAAAATACTATCAATTAGAAAAATGGAAACATTCTCATGTAAAGACTCAAAATTGTATTTTTTGAAAATTATTAATATTAGTGAGTCTTAACAGATAATAGAAGTCAATTTCATTCAAAAATGTTGGTGCAGAACTTTAATCCATATAATTGTTATTCAATTAATCTTGTTTTAGACATTAAACTAAAAATATGACACTTATATATATGATCTGATAATTCATAAATTTCTTAATGTTTTTAGTTTAATATTAGATTGATTCTAGACATAATAATTCAAAATTTTGTGTAATTTTTGGATTTATTATGTGATAAAGAATGGGAAGAGATGGTGTATTATTTTGGGGAAATTATGTGAAGACATAATTTCAAGAACTACCCCAAGTCATCCATCCATCAAATACCTGTACTAACCCATAAAATACCCAAGGTCCATTCTCAATCTCCCTAGGATGGAATCTAGTGATAGAGTCTAAATGTATAACAAAATATAATTATTTCACCAATGATATAATGAACATAACAATCAATCATAATAAGTTGTACAAATAATGAGGCATGAACACTATATAACAAAATAAAACAACACCACAAAATTAGAAAAAAAAAGAAGTTGTATCACATAATGATCCAAAAGAGATATGGGATAAAGGAAAAAATATATACATCTATGTAAAAAATTGAAAACATAAAACAATCATTTCAATGTGACCCACGGTCACTCACGACATCCCTATCCATAAATTTAAAACAACTGTAACACCTCATACAAGAAGACTAAATCCCAATTTGGGCACCTTAATGGAAATCATAAGAATTATACAGAATTAGTGATGTATTCATAGTGTGAGTGAAAATTATCCTGGTATTATTTGACAATTGATATTGTACAATTCCTTGAAAATTAAATTTCATTTTACACTACCTTAGAATAAAACAATAAAATAATTTTTATAAGAAATAACTTAAAAGAAAGTGTCACACCCTAACCTCAAATTATTATTTATTTTAACATTTCCATTGTCATTGATATTTATGGATGAGGTTTGGGTTGAGACCTAGTATTTTTTTTAGTTTTTAATGTTTGAGTGTCTTTTTCTGCTTACAGACACTCATCGCACACTTAGTAGAATCCATGGGGGGGGTATTTTTTTGGTAACTATAAAACCAGTCCAAGAAGTGGAAAAAATGACTGAATGGTTTTTGTATGGTCCCACCAGTTAAGTGAACAAGTCATATGATCAATCCCACCATAGGTTGTGGCTACCACATCATTGTTCGCACGGTTTGGTAAACCATGCAACCAAACTGTGTGATCATACTAGGTAATTAAAATCATGAAACCCCCTTTTCTCTATCCCCCCATGTTCACCCTAACCATACCCCCCTTCTCCTTTCTCGGATTTAGTGCACCAATGGGTAACAAAACCCCTTTCTAAAGGCACCTCCTCCCTTCATGATTCCCCCACTTCGATTTTAAGGTAATATTTTAGGTGTTTTAGAAATTTCCTTCTTCTTTGTCTTCCATACTCTATATTCATTGGTATTTCATTGCGGTTTCATCCCATGGTTGAACCCTAATGTCTTGGGATTATGATCAGTTCATATTCTTATGGATTTATGGTGGGTTGGTGGTCCGTAAGGCATTTTTATTTCTCCCATTGATCCTTTTTTTTACTTCGTCACCCCTTTGAGTTAGGCGTTTCCATATTTTTCCTTTCTGACACAACCCATTGATTATTAAATGTTTCTAATTAATTTTTCAATGTGATTCAAACTTCTATAATAGTTTTTTCTAGATCATTGTGGTAATTTATTATTTTTATAATTTACTAAAAATTGTATTTTTTAATAAATTCATTGATTATTCATAGGTTCATGGAACCTATAGTATTAATTGAAGTGTCTTTTGTTCTATTAAAATGAAATTGTGGTTTTTGATAAACGTTTATCCTTATTTTTGTTGTATCAGTGTTGTCGTGTGATGAATTTGGATTTATATATATAATTTGGTAAATTAATCTCTTGAGAGTAGTATTAAAATGTTTTGAAGATACTTTCAAGGTTTTTAAAGGGGTCTCAATGTTTATTAAATTGTGTATAATTATTGTATTTAGTTTAAAAATTATGGGGGTGAATCTTAAATGGGGTATGGGTATTTCTATTAGGTTTATTATGTTTCCTTAGATAATGCCACATTAGAGGGTTCCTAATGTGAACACATGGATGTTACCTCAAATAAATATGTCACATTGAAATCATGGTTCATTGATATTCAAAATATCATTTTTTTTAATCATGGGATCCCTAAATAGACCTTTGGTTTCTAAATCATGTTGGTTTCTTTATGTGATACCCAAAATTGGTTTTAAATGAAATATTAAAAAGTGGAAATTCCCAATTAGAATATTTTTAGTGAGAGTGGGATTTCACATTGTTTGGGAATGGATTTGAAGTGTTTTTGGTAAATTTATTTGGGTGTGTAAACTATGGGATACGTTTGGAAATGTGCATGTTTTTTATGAAATGGTTTAAATGTCATAGTGATGTGATTTTCCAGTTGGAAACATTAACGATGTGATGTTTATATGTAAATATATACATATACGTATATATATATATATATATATATAGGGATCCTCTATTGGAGGGATTTCCCTTTATGGGTTATAATATAGTGGTGTCTGTGTTTGGTATAGAAAAGTGTGGTGAAGATAGGTATGTTGAGTCACACATGTGGGGGACTCCAACTTTTACAGTATATTATTAACATGGGTTCTTGGGTGTATTTTAGTGGATTGAGTGATGGTAGCATACCAAAACTGATTAGATCGATTTGTTCCCCCTCGATCGAAGAGGTGATAATTGTGTTGTGGCATAGGAATGGTCTGTTGAGGACACCAAGTTGGTTATAGACATAAGAGATTCACCATTTTTCTGTAGCTAGTTCTAAACCAAGTATGTTTAGATGTCACTCTAGTAATGTTTATAACTATCCATGGTTACATTCTATAATTTATTATTATTATTTTTATACACAATGTTTTATATTGACAATGCTAATTTATTGTTAGCATTTCTCTATAACCCTTTGATTGATTTTTTTAAAGTGATAAACTCAACTTTTGAAAATATAAATGGTTTGTATGTGGGTTGTTTTAGAAAATGAAAGGATTGGTTGTTTTAAAAACTGTGAAAACCCTAATTTTATTAGTATTGTTCATAATAGTTTTAATGTAATTTTTTCATGTGAGGAAACAGATGGATTTTATAGTGATTTACTACCGAGATTCTTATCTCATACCACACTTATACAACTCTATGATGGTAGAACAGATCTAGTTTGTAGATTCAGCTTATAGTTTAGGTTTTCTAGTTTAGGCGTCTCTTGGGGTAGTTCATTCTTATCAACCGAGGTAACCTTGAGGTCACATGGAGATTGTGGTGGTATCATTGTAGTCCAGCATTGTTTTAGTTTTAGTTTTGTTTCTAGTCAGTTTTATTTTTTTTCTGGCCAGTATTGTGTATTTTTTATGAGTAGTTTTTGTTCATTGTTTCTTTTTTATTTTTTGAACCTGGTTTATTAGGCTTAAATCATTCTTTTCATGTATTGCCTTTGATTACTGACACTAGTTTCCAGACATTGGGGATCAGAAACGCCCTTCGAGCCATGCCAGGGACAATGTAGGTTGTTAGGTCGGACAACATCCAGACCTAGTTAATGAAAAAATCTAATTAGAGGAGGCCTTTGAAATTTGGGGTGTCTGGTAGTTGGAGACTAGGATTTTCGGGGCCAGGAGGTAGGTCACGGTATGGTTCATGATCACCACCACTCATGAGGAAACCTGATTTACCAGGGGTTGATTCAGAATTGAGTCATTATCCTTGTAAGAACTTGGATCTTCCTTTCAGGTATATTTTTTCTTTTTTGGTCATTTTTAAGAAAAAGAGGAAAATCTAGAAATTTTCAAAGTACACGTCGTGTACTTTATGAGTACACGCCGTGTACTTTGATGCAACACCTGGTCGTGTGCTGGCCATGTCCGGGCCACACACAAAGTGTGTAGGGGTGATGTGGAGGCCGCTTAAATCGAATTACGGAAAGGACATGTACATGCAGTTTACCCCAGAAGTACAAGATGTGTATTTTTTTTCATTAAACAGACTGGGGTCGGTCCTAATCGACGGAAACACCTACTTCTCCAAGTTCTTCAACCGAGGGCACCCATACGGCAATGAACACCCTCTGAGCCCCCAACCCTCAGTATTTTTTCCGAATTGACCACCGTTGATTGTGTTGGAACGGTAGTGGTGAGCTCTTCCTTCTTCTTGAACCTCATTCCATGATTTTCACTCTTTCTCAAGATATCGTGGGTTTAATTTTTTGTGTGTTTTCGTAGATCTATGCTATTATAAAGGGAATCAAGCCTCTTGGTTCTATTATTTTGATCTCCTAGCATCAATGTAGGTGGTTTGTGCCTTACCTTTCAATGTATTTGAGTTTTATGTGCAAATTCCACCAATACCCGTGAACAGGGTATTGCGTGTTTACCATTTTCCCTTGTTGTTCTCCTGCCATGTTTGAAAGATTTTGTAGAGGTAATTTGATCATGTTTGTGGAAAATTTCTATACTTGGATGTTTTCCCCATGCCTTGTTTTTTATTACGACCATTGGGTCTTGATAGCCTTTGGCCGTTATACCTGTTTTCCATGCCTTGTGACTGTCAGATGCAATTATATTCATGATATGCTTGTTATGTTGTATACTGTGTAGCCAACTAGCTCTGTAGGTGTACTTTGGACTTATAGCATTATTTTGCACTGATTGGCACGGGCCTGTGAGAACCTGGTGCTATAGACTATAAGGGATAGATTGAGTGAACTTCCCAGAGAGTCTTGGATATTATAGACTACAGGAGGGTAGACCGAGTGAGTTTCCATAGAGAGTCTTGGACATTATAGACTATGAGGGATAGACCGAGTGTGCTTCTTAGAGTGTCTTGAATATTATAGACTACAGGAGGGTAAACCGAGTGAGCTTCCTCAGAGAGTCTTTACTTTGTTTGAATCTTTTAAAAACCTTTCCAGGCTAGAGAAGGAATTGACTAAGTGAGCTTCCTTAGAGAGTCTGTGATAGACCAGAGACTATAAATGGAATTCATCGAGTGAGCTTCCTCATATAGTTTCTAGACCTTGGGGCTATAAGATGGTTAGACCATGTGATCTTCCTCAGAGAGTCCCTGTATACCCTAGACTATAAGGGGAATTGACCAAGTGATATTCCCCAGAGAGTATTATAATTCCCTATGATCAAACAAGAGGGGTTAGGCTTAGTGCACTTCCTAGAGGGTTGTTGGTATTTTCTCTTAGATAAGACTAGAGGGGTTGGCTGCGAGTACTTCCCATAGGGGTTCCTGTTGTGGTTTTCTATTCGCTTCTCTAATGCTTGTTGTTCTGTGGATTGATTATTGTTGTATATCATCCTGTTACTTCTTACAGTTTTCTGCCTACTATTTATGGTTACTGTTTACTACTTACTGTACTATTACCTGCAATATACTCACAGACTGTAAGGCACAGATCATCGGGTGGTTTCCTACATGTATTTTACTCTCACACCCTATTTGGGCCATGCTTTTGGGCCCAAGTAGACTATGTTGTTGAAGGTATATACAAGGTCAAGTTCCCTTCGACTTCTAGTAATTGATTTCATTAGAGTAGGAGATCATGGGGCCAATCTGAGGCTTGCGATGCTGAGGAGTTTCTTATTTTTCTTTATCTTGTACATTGGTTTAGTATTGTATTCAGCATTGTGACTTTTTTGGATTCTTTCCTAGATATATGTATCATGCATCATTTCATATATACATGAGTGCTCCAGTTTTTTTATTGTTTTAGTCTTCCACTGTTTATTTTTTTTGGATATTTACTACTTCCGCTATTGTATGCTTTGTTTACTTCTATTATGTACTCTTCCAATGAGGGCATAGTTTTCCCACTATCACACCGAAGGCCCTCGCTACTAGTCAGTAGCCTCTGGTTTTTGGTGAATTGTGCTTGAGGCCATGTCACCAACCGGGTACGGGGCACCTCTGGGTATCTTCTGGAAACAGGACGTTACAAAGTGGTATCAGAGAAATTATTTTCTCTTGATTTAATGTTTTTAGCCTTTAGTCAGAGATAGAACAAATTCAGTATTTGGTAATAAGCTATGCCCGAGAGTAGCTAACCTGTGTATAGGGAAAATCCAATCTACCTTATTTACTGTAGTTTTCTGGTTTTGAGATTTTATGGTTGATATGATTTCACCTAGAGTGATTCACATGCCTTGTGTTGTTTTTGTTGTGTTATTGCAGTTCTTTTTCTGTCACAACCCGATGAGATGAGGGTATGCCATCTCATGCATCATATAGGAACTTTTTTTTATTCACATGCCATGCATTATTTCCAAGTCATCTAGTGTGAATTAGTGATTTCATTTTGTTCTGATAGATGTTGTGTAGATTATGTATGCTATTGTAATAGATACTATGATAGAATCCCTACAGTTTGATAGAGAAATTGTTTGTATTATACCGTTACTTAAATGAATGAAAATTTTTGATTCTTGAGGTGTTATGGGTCCTCATGAATCGGATATTGGTGGATAATCGACTTGTTTCCCTTGTATTTGATATGTAGTAGATTCCAAGCATTGATTTGTGGAGAGTATGGGCCCCCAGTGATCAGAATTTGGCACCTCCATGTCTGTTATTCAGTGTTTTCTGGGATTCAGTGCAGTTTCTGAGCTACTGCTCGGAAAAAACCAGATTAAACGGGTTGTACTTGACTACACGTCGTGTTGTGTTAAACCGTCTCACTGACTATGTGAGAAGAAACATGGGGTGGTGAAAAAGTTTATAGGCACACGCCGTGTACGGTAGTTACACGCCGTGTACGGTAGTTACACACCATGTAGTAGTGAGCCGTGTACCTGACCGAGTCACTAACTACACGGGTTGGGGAAGCTCATGTAGTACATCCCGTGTTTGGTATGAACACGTCGTGTAGCCTTGATCTAGGTACCCAGTCATTTCATGAATAACAAAAGACAATGTTATCTCTCTTATACACGCCGTGTTTGTTCGGAACACACCTTGTAAGAGTCATCCATGTATCCAGCCATGTAACAAACAACACGGGCCACCGAAACCTTTTCTGGTACGCTCCATGTCCTTAGTGAACACACCGTGTAGTCTAGGGTTAAGAGGATTGTGTGGGCTAGCCATGTAAGGAGACTCGGGCAAGGGAATGCAGATCAAGTACAGGCCATGTGTGGGGACAACACGTCGTGTAGTTGGGTGTGTTACATGACCAAATGTGGTAGAGGTAGATTCCCATGGGTTTGGATTAAGTGTATGCGTCGTGTAGTTTTATACATTCCATGTAGTCGTGTTTTGTTGAAAACGTTTATTCTTTTCCCATGTTCCAATTTTGTGCCCTAGTTTTCTCAGTCTTTGATTATCCTGATCTAAGGTGTGCTTTTGATCTTTCAGAGCTATGCCTCCGAGACGTCCTCAGGTTGTACGTCCACTTCCAGAATGTGATCAGACACCGGATATGGCCGATCAGGGATCTCCTGTAGATCCTCATACAGATCCTCCTGCTGTGCCAACCATGGCACTAGCAGTTATACCCTTTACAGGTGCCAATGCACAATTTAGGGAGGACTTCCTCCGGATGATGCATTCATTTTAGGGAGTTCCACCTCCTACCCCGTCGATGGCTAAGTTGACGCGGATTTTCCCTACTACAAAATCCTCCTACCTTCTCATGTTATAGAGTTCCCCATGCTGAAAAGTTGTTGTTATAGGCCATGCTGACGATCTTCGAGCATCTGGAGATACCTCGAGAGAAAAGGGTAAAGCTTTCTACTTATATGCTCTGAGACACCACCAATAGGTGGTGGGAGGTGATCTCACAGTCATGGAGCCATCAGAGTATGACTTGGGATGAGTTTCGTTACATCTTCTATGATTACTTTTATCCAGATACCATGAGGGCCGACCGACCCTGGGAGTTTATGAGTCTCGAATAGGGTACTATTTCTATTATGGAGTACTCCTCTCATTTTACCATGTAGCAGTGCTTCATGCTGATTCCAGCAGGTGATGAATTGTTCCTTTCTAGGAAGTCTGAGAATGGTCTCAGGAAGGAGATTCATTCCTAGTTTAATATCATCAGGTTGACTTAGATATCCTTTATCATCCACCGGGCGCTAATCACTGAGCGCAATCTGAGTGATTCTGTTACAGTGAGCCAGGGCGGATCGACATCCATATTCAGTGGTCCTCCTATAGATAGAATAACTGCCACAGGGAGTCTTCTCAAGGAGAGTAGGGTTGGAGTAATGTATCTTCGGGCAGCCAGGTAGTATACTACATGTGCGGTAGGAGTGGACATACAAGACCTCAGTGTCAGAGAGACCCAATGAAGTGCCGATCTTGCGGCAAGATGGGCCATCTTCAACGTTTTTGTTAGATATTCTCGCCTACTACTAGTGGTAGGGTTTATTCTATGACCCCACGTACAGAAGATGTGTCGCCAGTTTCTCACAAGTATGGGAACTGGAGTTCTTCCAGCTGATCGGGTCAAGGTGGAGGTCACGACCATGGTGGTCAGTCACCAGGTTACCAGCGACAGCAGAGTGGGTCAGCTCAGAGTGGTCAGCCAGGGGCACAGGGCCGCGGTACAGGACAAATATATGCCATGGATCAGACCTATCTGGAGTAGGATATCAGGCCTTCTACAGTTTGAGGTATGATCTTAGTAGCCTCAGTTTTATCATCATCTCTTTTCGATACTGGTGCTTCACATAGTTGTATCTCTGTTTCTATTGTGGAGATCCTTGGGCTCTGTATCTTTCCTTCTGTCAACATGTTCACTCTTGATATGTCATTGGGAATGAGGACTTCTAGCGTGCGTTAGTTCAGAGAGTTCCCTCTTGAGGTTGTAGGGTGTCACTTCTTATGGGACCTCTATGTCCTAGAGATGAAAGGCTATAATGTCATTCTCAGAATGGACTGGTTTGTTCCCTTCCAGGAAGTCATCGACTGTTATCGTCGTAGGGTGAGTTTTTTATCACTAGAGGGTGGATCTTTTCTTCATGGAGGCGAGTGGGATGTCCAGGCATGTAGATCTGGACCAGAGCATCATAGGCTAGGAGCAGTTACAACCCAGATTACCAGTCTTTATCTAGATGACCAGGGGACTCCGCAGTTAGACTTTCCTCCAGTGGTGGATCGTTTTAGGGATGTATTTCTAGAGGACGTTTTAGGGATGTCTCTAGAGCGTGAGGTATACTATTCTATTGAGCTCATACTGGGAGTGGCACTGGTGTCCATTCCTCCTTATAGGATGGCTACACCTATGTTTCAGGAGCTCAAGAAGTAGTTGGAGGAGTTACAGGAAAAGGGTTTCATCAGACCCAGTACTTCTCCTTGGGGTTCGTCTATCCTGTTTGTGAGGAACATAGACGGAACCCTTATGCTTTGTGTGGATTATCGGAAGCTGAACCAGTTGATAGTCAAGAACTGATATACCTTGCTGAGGATCGATGACTTTTTTATCAGCTTTGAGGATCCCGGGTGTTCTTGAAGACTGATTTGAGGTCCGATTATCATAAGTTGCATGTTATACCATATGATATACCTCTTATAGCCTTTAAGAGTAGGTATGGTCTATACAAGTATATGGTAATGCCATTCGGTCTAGCGAATGCGCTAGCAGTTTTTATAGCACTGATGAACCGAGCGTTCCATCCATACTTGGATTCCTTCATGGTGGTTTCTGTGGATGTCATCTTGGTGTACTCTCACGCACGACACGACCATGATAACCATCTTGAGATCGTTCTGAGTAAACTGAGAGAGCATTAGTTAGATTCTAATCTCTCAAAATGACACTTTTGGATGGATCAGTTCACATCTTGGGACACGTTATCTCAGAGACAGAAGTATTTGCAGACCCAGAGAATATGAGAGCTTAAGTCTCCTGGGAGTAGCTGAAGAATGTCTTTGCGGTGCAGAGTTTTATTGGGATGGATGGATACTACCTGAGTTTCATACAGGACTTTTCATGGCTTGAAGCACCACTGACAGGTCTGACCAAGAATAGTGAGAAGTTCTTATGGTCAGATTTCTGTGAGTCAGCCTTTGAGGAGCTGAAAGGGAGGTTGACTTAAGAACCGATACTAGACTTTCTAGAGTCAGGAAAGAGCTATACAGTATACTGTGATGATTCAGGTGTCGTATTGGGAGTTGTGCTTATACAGGGAGATGGAGTCATTGCATAAGGGTCTTGGCAGTTGAGGCCACATGAGAGGAACTACCCGATGCATGATCTAGAGTTGGTAGCTGTTGTTAATGCCTTACGCTATTGGAGACATCACCTTTTGGGAGATCAATTTGTGGTTTTCACCAAAAACAAGAGTCTCAAGTACATTTTCACTCAGCATGATCTGAATCTGAGACAGTATAAGTGAGTTTAGTATCTTATGTCCTTCAACATTGAGCTTGCCTATACACCAGGAAAGGGTAATGCAGTAGCTGATTCGTTGAGCAGGAGAACACAGATTCAGGCAGTTCAGGAGGCCAGCAGTGAGTGGAAGCTTATGGCTCTGTTCTCTAAGATGAATTTAGAGGTGCATGAAAAACAAGAGTAGATTTTTCTTTATTCTATAGCTATTACCTCTACTCTTATTGATCGGGTACGGATGAGGGAGCTATCAGACATTGAAGGCATAGTCATGCAGGATAGTGTGTCAGGAGAGGACCCTCTTCCTAGATGGACAGTGGGCGAGGATGAGATCTTGTGTTTCCAGGGACACATATGGGTGCCAGTAGTCATACGTGAGGAACTGATGCGGGATTTTAATTCATCAATTTGGGCAGTTCATCTTAGCATCACCAAGATGTATCGTAATCTACACCACCAGTACTGGTGTCCAGGTATGAAGAGAGATGTTGATGGGTTCATTCTGAGATGTTCTACTTGTAAGCAGGTGAAAGCAGAGCATCAACGACTATTAAGGAATTTGAAATAGTTACCCATTCACAAGTGGAAGTGGAATGATGTCACGATGGACTTCGTGACCAGGTTATCGAGGTCGTCTCGAGGGAGTGATGTTGTTTGGGTTGTCGTCGGCAGGCTTACAAAGGGTTATCACTTCTTTCTGATCAAGGAGACCTTCAGCGTTGATGAGTTGGGATGGTTGTACATACGAGAGATTGTACGCCTGCATGGAGTTCCACATGCCATTGTTTTGGACATGGATGCACGTTTTACTTCTTCGTTCTGGAAGGGGTTTAGATTGCTCTGGGTACACAGGTACATTTGAGTACAGCATACCATCCCCAGATGGATGGAATGTCTGAGTGTACGATCCAGATCCTTGGGGATATGCTCCAATATTGCATTCTAGACTTTGGTGGTTCTTGGGAGAAGCATATTCCTCTTGTGGAGTTTTCCTACAACAACAGTTTTCACGCGACTATTCAGATGGCACCTTACAGGTCTTTATACAGTACGCCATGCCGATCACCTTTTTGCAGGCTGGAGGTAGGAGAGGGAGCTCTGCTGGGACCTCGCCTTGTTCAGCAGACCTCAGAACAGATAGTATTGATTCGGAAGAGAATGGATATAGCACAGTCTGGACAGAAGTATTATTATGATCCGCGAAGACGACCTATGGAGTTTGAGGTTGGGGATCAGGTTTTCCTGCATGTCACACCAAGGTTGGGACATAAGAAGATTCAGAGACAGGGTAAGATTTCACCATGGTATGTCAGGCCATTTGAGGTGTTGGAGAAATTTGGGCTGGTTGCCTATCGGTTGCAGTTACCTTAGAGGTACCAGGCTATGCACGACGTCTTCCACATATCTCAACTCCAATAATACTTTTCAGACCCTTCTCATATCTTTCAACTTGAGGAGGTTGAGCTCGAAACAGATTCTTCGTTTGAGAGGCATCCTATCCAGACTGTCGATCACAGTATGAAGGTTATCCATGGCCGGTATGTTCCCCTGGTACGGGTGCTATGGCATCACTGGCGAGTACAAGAAGAGACTTGGGAGAGGGAGGCAGATGTATGATCGCAGTGGCAGGAGATGTTCGGGGTATCTTCTTCTACGCCTCACTAGGGAAATTTGGGGATGAATTTCTTTAATGGGGAAAATTTTTAAGAACCTGGATCTTCATTTCTAGTATGTTTTTCCTTTTTTGGTCGTTTTTGAGAAAAAGAGGAAAATATGGAAATTTTCAAAGAACACGCCATGTTCTTTGATACAGTGCCAGGCCATGTGTTCGCCGTGTCCGGGCCACACACACGGTGTATAGGGGCGATGTGGAGGCTGCTTAAATCGAAGTACGGAAAGGCCAAGTACACGCCATGTACCCCAGAAGTACACACTGTGTAGTTTCTTTTTTTCATTAAGCGGACTGGGGTCGCGCCTAATCGACAGAAACACCTGCTTCTCTAAGTTCTTTGACTGAGAGCACTCCTACGACCATGAACACCCTTCGAGCCCCCGACCCTTCATCTGTTTACCAAATCGACTACCATCGATTGCATTGGAACCACTGTGGTGAGATCTTCCATCTTCTCGAATCTCATTCCATGATTTTCCGTCTTTCTCAATATATCATGGGTTGAATGTTTTTTGAATTTTTATAGATCTACGTCATTCCAAGGGGAATCAAGCCCCGTTGTTCAAGTATTTTGATCTCCTAACATCATGGTATGTGGTTTGTGCCTTACCTTTTTAAGTACTTGAGTTTTATGTGCAAATTCCACCAATACTCGTGAATGGTGTATTGCATGTTTACTGTTTTCCCCTATTATTTTCCTAGAGTTCATATAGGCCCCTTTAGGAATTTTACACGTTTTTAATGAAATTATTTAAATTTGTTAATATTTCAACAACCTGGTTGAATCCATATATAATTTTTTTCCATATATAACTATATATATATAGAACCTCTAGATGTCAAATTTCCATTAATGGGTTATCGTATAGTGGTGTTAGTGTTTGTTGTATTCACATATGGGGACTACAGGTAAGGTGAATGACACGTGTGAGGGGATCACATTTACAAAGTATATTATGACCATGGGTTAATGGGTACCATTTAGAGGATCGAGTGCCAATATATTTCCATCCCCAATAATATGGGTCGGTACCCCCAAGATCACTAAGAGTCTAGGTGGGAAATGCCACTGGATTTATTAGTTGAGGGCGGCTAGTTGGTTATAGAAATCGAAGATTCACCATATGCTGATAGGCAGTTCCAACCCATATATGTCTAGGGGTATATCTAGGTATTTTTAGGATCACATATGGCTACTTTCTATAATTACTTATTTTTATTTTTATAAGGATATTTTTCTATTTACACTGCTAATTTATATTCATCATACCCCAGTAACCCTTTGTTTTATATTTGGTTTTAAAGTGATAAAATCATATTTTAAAAATAGAAATGGTGTGTGGGAGTTGCTTAATAAATAAAAGGCGGTGTTGTTTACCAAAATCCAAAAAACCAACTTTTATAAATATTGTTCAAACTATTTTTAGTGGAATGTTTTTGGTAGAGGAAGTGGATGGGTTCTATTGTGATATCTTACTAGGATTATTAGAGAACACCATACTTTTACCACTCATTGTCGATAGACTCGATCAATGTTGTTGGTACAACTTCTTGTTTATATTTCTTAGTTGATCTGGCTCTTGGAGATATTTTTCCTTGTGGAAGGTGTTGACCATGAGGTCACATGAAGATCATGTTCATAGAAATTCATTATAGATTTTTTTTGTTACAGTTTTATTTATGATCAACTGTATTATTTAACATGTCGTGATTTAATATATGTTAAGAATAGTTGTTGGTATTTGTTTCTTGTTTAGATGATTTTTTATTCCGATTTATTAGCATAAAATTGTTTCCTCTTGTATTAACTTTGATGCCTGACACTAGTTTCTAGCCCATGGGGATTGGGAATTCTCTTTGGGCCATGCCATATACTAGGAAGGGTGTCTGGTCGGATTTCAACTCATCCTGGTTTGTGACATAAAGTATTACATAAGTAATCATATTAAAATTTCTATTTCTGTTTCATTGAAATAAAAAATAAGTTATAAATAATTTCCTTAATCCTATGTCATTTTAAATAAAAATATTAATTTTTTAAACACTTTTTATACTAATTTTAAAATTCATAATTTCTAAAAAATTTTAATATATTTAAAAAAAATCATAATTATATGTGATAACAATGTGAAACATCCTAAAATCGTGATATAATATATGTGCATAAGAAAGATGAAGTCATGGTACCACGAATAATAATCAAATGAGGGGACATAAATAAAAAGAGTTACCTATTAGCGATCATTGAAAAATCAAAGGAAATTCCAAGAAAACCATATATGGGACCCTTGATGTAGTATGTTCAAAACCTTCAAAATGCCTATAAATTTATTCCCAAGTCAATAACCAATCACCATAGCTCAACAAACCTCACCATTATTAGTTCTATGTGGCCTCCTCCACTATATCATATCTACTCTATCTAATCAGGAGTGGTTAATAACTGTCACCAATCCCTCATTATGATTTATATGATCCCCATGTATTCCAATCAATATTAGGTGAATAATCCATATTCATACAATATATATGGAAATAATAAGTCATACCTCACATTATAAACCCTCATAAAAAAAGATTCATTTAAATTTTTATTATATCACAATAATAAGAGAATGATTCCTCATTCTATAATCAAATAAATTAATAATATGCCTATGGAGGAAAATATTACAATAAGGGGCTCAAGGGGATCTCACACAAAGACACCTGTTGGAATTATTTTCAAATTTCTATATGGTCCTTATTCAAAATATATTTTTAATTAATGTTATTTATATATTCTCAAAATTCAATTTTAAATTAATCTTTTAAAAATAATCCCCTTAAATATCACTTCCATAAAATATCGATTTTTTTATTAAATCCATTTGAAAGTAAATCAAAGTATCAACTCACCCTTTTTTCTAAAAAATAAAAAATAATAAAATACTAACTTCCATATAAATTAATAAACTATATGTGAGAAATAAAATTTTCAAATATCATATTTAATTGAATAAATTATTTAAGAATCCTTAAAATATATATAAAATTTTACCCACTATTTCATTTTCAAATTAAAATCCTTATTTCAAATTGAAAAATCATATTCATGGAATTAGGAAAATCAATTTATCCACCATATATTGGAACAATAAAATAGATAATACATTTAAAAAGATTATGATTAAAAAATATGTTTTTAGAGCTGGTAAAAAACACTCTCTTTGGTTCAATGGCAGTGATGCTAAATGTCATTACCTAAAATTATGAACACAAAAAAATCCTTAAGAGAATCTATGAAGTACATAGACACCAAAACCCCATGAATCATTCACCCCAAAACCCAAATATGAACCATATTATCCACTAGTTGTTTTGAATAAGAAAAAACGAATCAAAAAGAGATAATGGTTGAGGGATAAGGAATAAAAAAGGATCATAGGGTATCCCCCTTAAAAATCATAAGAAAGCATAAGGAGGAGGACTTAGAAATCAATCCATGGGAAGGAGGGAGCTCCCTTGGATAAGTTTTTAGCCAAAATTAATGAGATTAGAGATTAAGGGAGGTGAATACCATTAATATGTTGATGGGGGTAAATAAGGGAAACCAAACTACAAAAATAATGAAAAAAATTATGTTTAGTCCCCATAGTTTTGAAAATCACGTGTCAACCTTGTTGGATTAAATAGAATACCACTAGAAACTCACATTATTTTGTCGTGTGATTAGTAATTATTGTGAAAAGTATTAAAAAACCACTACACCTATCTACAAAACCCACATATTTTTTTTTAAAGTTTAGTCCTAAGTGTGTGAAACCCTTGTGCCAACACACAAACAACAAAAATGTGTCATATAGTTTCCTCTATGAATCACACAGTTTGATCCAAACCATGTACATGTTGTGCTAGACTAACAATGAAAGAGTAAATTATAACACCAAAATACTTTATAATTTGTTTATTATTTAATATAATTTATAGTTTGAGGTATACACAGTACTAAGAATAAACAAACCATGATATACTACCAAAATATATTTATTTAAATGTTACCCTTATAACATAGCTATTAAATTGGAGGGAAAGAATAATATTCACAATATTATGAAATATATATAGGGGTTTTCCCTTTATTAAAAATAATAATAAATTATTATTTGATTATAAATTAGTTATAATTTGAGGCACAAATCTTTTGAAGGTAAATGATTTTTCTTCCTAAAGAAGTTTTAAGGGTATATTGTATTTTTATATTTATAGATTGAATTGATAAATATTTATAAATTATTATAATGAAATAATAAGATTATATATTTAATTAAATATGTTATCATTCATTTAATTTATCATTTTTGAAAAGAAATGAGATCGAGGTCCTTTTATGATTTTAAAATATGTTTTATTAAAAAACTTGATCTTTATTGTTTTTTGAGGTCAAATAATATCATTAGTTATTGATACTTTTAGAAACTATTATTTAAAAAAAATCATTTTTTAAAATTATCATGTTATAATTATCTTATAGTGAAATATTGAAAATTTTCTAAATGATTTATTTTTCATTAAATAGTGAAAATACAGTTTTCGGAAAAATATACATATTTTTCATTTAAAAGTTATATAATAATTTTTATTTAACATTAATTTATAATATGAAATTTTTAATATAATCTAATTAATTAAATTTTAATCATCATTATTCTTGATATTGGTTTATGTAATTTTTTAGGATTAAAAAAAATTATATCTAAAAATTGTTTTGCATTATGCTTTCTAATTTTATATTAAATTAATTTATTCCGGTTATAATAAATGATTAATATAAACCACAATTCAATAATATGAATTAGGATGTTTAAATTTGGTAAATAGTACCCCTAAAATTTTTATTCGTTATGAATAGTAACCTTAGTAAAGACTTTTCACAACGGTTTTGGTAAAACAAGTAAAACAAGGTTTAAACTATGTGGTTATCTTTTAAAATCTATATAAAACAATAATTTATAATATTTAATCAATTTCTATAATCCAAAAAATTCAATGTGAAAAATATTATATTTTAAAATAACTTTCTGAATTTGGAATCTTAAAGAAAACGTTTGAGAAGATAAGTTATATTTTATTCAAATTTAAAGTTATTTTTGTATCATTAAATTTAATACCATGGATGGAAGATTGCCTTTATATTTAGTAATAAAAAAATTCAATAAATCATACTTTTATTATTATTCAAACAACCAAATTCATTGATTTAAAATTATCTTGAATTTTTGGTTCTTTGGTTCCACTTGACATGATAATGATATATATATATTTTAACCATTAAAGTAATTTGAGGTGTGATATTTCCATAACATATAAAGGGGAACACCCACCCCTATATTATTAAAACATCATAATAACTCGAGTTTATCCAATCCCAAAATAATTCTCCCCCCAACATCCCTCCCCATTACCTAGATTCCATGGTGTCACTAAGTGAACAAACAAAAACGATTTAACTTATATGCTAATGGGGTTATCTGAGAAGAATGTATAAATAATAATTGTCCTATTTCCATTTTATTTATTCTTCCATGTACTTTTAAAATTCATTATAAAAGATAAAATAATAACACAGGTATTATAAAAATATTTTTATGTTATTATTTTTATTGAATAACATATATCAATCTTGTGTCCCGTGAAAGGGGAAATGAAACCATCTTTCGTGTGTATGGATAACTGTTCTCTCTCGAAAAGATGTAATTACTTTTACATCAATACTGATAATGGAATTTTATAATGATTTATTTAATGATATAAACGAAATAATTATAATTTTATAATTATAATATATCATTTATTTTATAATAAATCAATTCATTAAAAAATTATAACTCTGTTTGTGCATACATGTGGAATATCCCATAAAATAAGCAACGCGATTCTCTTTTCACGTCCATTTTTGATTTATGGTTATAAAAATATATTATATTTATAATAATAAAATTAATTTCGTTATTATGATTTTTTATATTATGGAACAATGGATCCTTTCACCATGGTTGACTAATCAAAATATTTTTTGAAATTATGGACCAAACATCCTTAAAACACAAGACATGGACATAACCATTTTAATAAATACACATGACATTAAAATAAATTAAATAAATTGCTTAATGATAAGATATTATTCCAATAAATTGTTATCAAAAATGATTAAAATAAATTAATTTTAATTATACTGGTGTTATAGTATGAATGTGGTGGGTAAGACTCGTGGTATGAAATATTTCATTGAAAATATATTTTAAATATTTTAATGTTTTCCGTCTATTTTCTTTCCATATAAATTTGATTTAAAATATATATTTTGTGTTATTAATAAAATTAAATCTAATTTCCTATTTATTTTAATACATTTATTATATTATTTACAATAATTTTAAGATAATTCTATTAATCATTACTAAAAATGGGATTTTTATCATTTTTTTACAAAAGTATGAATTGAATATTTTATTATAATGTATATTGAATTAGTTGAAATTACCTTAATTATGAAAATTCTTCTACTAAGAAACATTCTTAATATTTATTAATAGTTTTTAAAAGTAATATCTTATATACCATAATTCTATGTATTTATATTTAATGAGTTTTGAAAGAGAAATGAATTTTATCATTCTTTTTAGATAATGCCAAAAATTATTTATTCATATACGTTAAATAGAATAATTAATTTTATTTGATGATTTAAATGAAATATTTTCTTTGTTTTAGGTATTTTATACTCCATTAAAATCATTTATTATTAGGTGACCTGGTTAAATCACTCCAATTCAATGGGTAATTATATTGTTAATCAAAGAATTATATTGGAATTAACTATGTTGGGGATTCCATTTATAATAATTTTAGTAAGAGTGATAGTAAGAGTGATACAAACATGATGTTCCAAGTCACATTAATTATTTCTTCATTTCTAGTAACGATTTATTCATGGAATTATTTTCTATCTCTAAATGGAATATAATGAGATTTTTTTTAATAAAATTTTTATTCCCCATTTATGTTTGAAAAGTATGGTTTTCTGGAAAAATTTTTCATGAGTACACATGTTTTAAAGTGAAAAAATAAATAGTATAGTTTATCTATTAGTATTAAAAATTATATTTTTTATAAAAAAATTTGGGTAATGAATATATTTTCTTGAGTATGATGATTAGTATCTGAAATGATTGATTATTATATAAAAGTGACAAATTTTTTTGAGATACCATGATATTTATTATAGACTAAAAAATTTCCTTATTTTTGTATCAATTATTGTGATTTTTGTCCCTATTCAATGTTTTATGTTGTTTTTTGGGAAATGGATGAGTAAAAAACTATATATGGAAAAGGCTATGAAATTGGGATTCAGCATTAATGAAGTGAACGTCTTTTAAATGAAATAAAAATTTAATTTTAAGTGCCTAATTTTGTGGGAAAATGGATATTTACTGGATGTTTCTATATTTTATTTCAAGGTATTTATATACAACTGTATTCCCTAATTATCTAAAACCAAAAAAGAAAAAACCATTGAACTTTAAACAAGTGAAACGCCCCTTATAAATAATATTCGAATGGATTGAATAAGATACAAGGAACTGAAGTTTTTATAACAGGATAGATTTAGATAACCTTGTAGATTATGATTTTATATGTGGGGCTATCTTAATAGTTGTTGATACCATAATGTTTTTATATGTATATGGATGATAATGAGTTTTAAGGTCATAAATATCACTTTTCTGGTATTATGTGATGTGAATTTTGAGGAATTATGATTATTTTGGGAGGCATATAGAGTAATAAAACACATAAGGTTAGTTTATGTTTTATTGAAAAGTATATTTCAGGAATAATTATTTTATATACTATGGGAATATGACTAAATTTATTTATAATATTTAGGATTAAGGTTATATTTAATATTGAGTAAATTATTATTTATTAGAATAAAGGGCTTATTATATAATGGGAATATATGTTTTCTTGTTATTATAACAATTGTATTTTCATGAAGTGTGGTATATTGGGAACAATATATTATTAAGGTAAATGGAAATAATTTTTATTAAGATGAGAGTTTTTTAAGAAATAATGTTTGAGATATATTTTTGAAGAATTTGTGATTTTATTATAAATATATGGAAATTCACATTATTTATGGGAATTATTTTTTATTTTAGAAATAATATGATAAAAAATATACATTTTAGGTATATGGATTTTTGAGTGATTCATTATTGTATTGATAAATTTTTAATTGATATCATAAGATAATGTGCTCAAATATTTCATCATTTTTAGTTTTTTAGTTTTACATAGACAAATATTCAAAGAGTTTTAGAGTTCATTATTTATAGAATTAGTTAAGAAAAAAATTTAGTGTTATTATTTAGATTTTAGAAACTTGTTAATGTTTAATATTACATTTTATTATGCTAACCTATTATTATTTTTGTTGACATTTTCATGAATGATGAATAAATTTTTAATCAATGTGGGGATCTTATGATATATTAAAAGTTAATTTTATTATTTTAGACTTTAAAATTTAATCATGAATATTTATTTCCCAGAGTTAGAGATGTGATAAAATTGGAAAATATTATCTATGAAAAACCAATGTTTGAAAATATATTCCTTAAATGGAAACAATACAAGTATGTATACTTTATCATATTATCTATCTCGATAGTAAATTAATCCCTCAATTATATTTAAATGATGTTGAAAAAAATTATACCCAATTACATTTCTTTCTGATTAATTAATGGTCTTATTTATTCCATACTAATCTTTTTTTATAATTAACTTTCTCCTGAACATTTTCTCTATCATGCTATATTATATCTTCGACAATCTAATTTTTTCTCGATGAACATATTTTTAATTATTACTAATGATATCATTATTTGGGAACCATGTAATGTGTTATTTTTAGTGAAATTTATATTTCCCTTATCCTCATTTAAGAAAGAATTTTTATTAAAAATTATTAGGAAGTCATTTATCGTCAAAAAAATTTTCCATATATTTAATGATTTTCCATTTAATAATAAATATATTTCTTCCATTACATTGAGTTGAATTAAAGAAAATGTTTTTAACCATTTATACTTTGAATGAGATAAAATTACATGGATGTAAATTCATTAATGTGGTAGAATGTAACAATGATATATTTTATAATTAATTTTATTTAGTTAATATATTCAATAGTTTCTAGTACACCTAATACTATGATTAAATGAACCATTTTATTCTATAAAAATGTTATAATTTTAATATTTTTATTATTAACAAGTTATTAAATTGGAAGATATCAATACAATTGACCATATTATGAAATATATATAATATTTTTTCCTTAAAATAAATTAATAATCCATTA
This sequence comes from Viscum album, assembly GCA_963277665.1. NCBI lineage: Eukaryota > Viridiplantae > Streptophyta > Magnoliopsida > Santalales > Viscaceae > Viscum > Viscum album. Next base: position 813,931,320 of record OY728150.1, on the reverse strand, counting down.
TTACTGGATTAAAAAAAGATTATATATAGAGATAAAATTTTTTAATGGTGATATGTAATTTTTTTCATAAAACAATTTTTATGGGTGCAAAGCATTTTTATATCAATAGATGAAAATATTCCCTAATGATAAATTACTATCATATAATGACTACATTTTATATTAAATTCAATTTGTTAACATTTATTTAATTTTTTTATTAGGAAAGTAGTGATAATAAAGAAATTTTATGGTATAAAATACTTTTCCATCAAAAAATGGGGTTTTTATTTTGCGTGCATGAAGAATGTAATTAATTTCTTAAAAAATTATAAGTCTATTTTTATAAAAATTATCATTATGAAATATTAATTTCAAAATTCTATTCGTGAAAATGTTTGGATTTTATTTGAAATGAATGATTTTTAATTGAACGGCGAGAGTCTCGATTTAAATAAAACTTTATTTTTTTTATAAAAAAGTCCTACTATGAATTTAATTTAATATTAAATTAATATAGTTATTATTTAATTTTATATAATATAATTAATAAAAATTTAATCATCATTATACCTAATTTTGGTATGAGTGAAACATTAAGCTTAAAACACATGTTTCTAAACCATTATTTTCATTACATTTTACATTTTCATATTCAATTATTTTCTACAAAAATTAGTTATAGAATATTGAAAAATCGATTTAATATTTTTATTTTGGAGTTTCAAAATCTGTAAATCAGTCCCCATTTTTTATTCCTTATGAATACTAACCATAGTATTTATTTGTCACCTCAGTAATGTTAAGCACGTAAAACAGGGTTTAAACAATGGGTAATGATTTTAAATCTCAATAGAATATTCCTTTAATCAATTTAATGTGTTTTTTATACAATTTCACATTTAAAATTTTAAATATTTTATTTTTAACTTTATTTGGAGTTTTTAAACCGAAGATTGATTTTTGAGAGGACACATTATATTTTATACAAATTAAAAACTATTCTAGGGTCTTTTCATGTAACAGAATGTTTCGAAAATAGAAATAATTTTTTATTTATCAATAAGTCTAAAAGAATAAATTTTTTTATTGTTTAACTAATAAATTAATTTAAAACTATTTATTAAATGATTTCGTGGTAAAATTATATTTACTCTTAAAATAGTTATTTTCCATAAAACTGTTTTCATGCATGTTGTGTTCTTATATTAAATGTTATTTAGGAAAAATATATAATTTAATAAAATTAAATTGATTTTATATTTTTAATCCTCATATTCAAAATTTATTACAATCCATTTTTACTGTTTTCACATATTTAATTCATCATCGTTAAACATAAGTTATCATAATTATGGTTTAAATGAGTTGAATGTAGTTTAACTAGATGATAAGGCCTAAAATGTATCCAAATGAGTCTAAATATGATTTTATGAATTTATTTACACCCTATATCATATTCTAACATAATATTTTGTTCCATGGGGCCAGTTTACTTGATTATGATATATATTATTTACTTATTTATGTAATTACAAGTGTGTCCTTTAAATCCCATATATAATGAAGCCTCTTATCCTCTATTAATATTACCATTTGAGAACATTATTTAATCTAATATTTTGAAATGTATGTCAAAAACATCATTTATCTTTTCTTAGAGGCCATAGTCACACCAAAATACAAATCATAAAAGGCTTAAGGTGTAAACCAAATAGTTTATTCAAGAAGAAGTTACAAGTTCTAACCAACAGATTTCAAGTTTATTTCTTCTTTCACCACCTTAAAAAACATCTTTGACCACGATAAAAAACATTATTACCTTAAATATACTTATATGTTATTATTTTGTTTGGAATAAACTGTATAAATCTCCACCTCCATCAATTGGGAAATGAAACCATATTTCATGTGTGTGGCAGATTACCACCATGAGAGATGACGTAATTCTTTTTCTATCACCACATCCCATGATATGTTATAATGATGTATTTAATTATATTAATGATATACTTATAATTACATAACTAATTAATATCATCTTTTCCCCTTTCTATTCATTGAAAAAATGATATTGTTAGTCATTCTAATGTGTAGACTACTACCTTCACGAAGTGATGTGATTCTATTTCTATGTACTCATTTATAGGATAGAAATAAAAATATTTTTAATTTATAAGAATGATAATATTGTAATTATTAATATTTTTTATATTATTTAAGAATTATCCTTTTTTCATGGTAAACCAACCAACCAATATAGTTTTTCAATTATGAACTGAACATTCAAAAAACTCGGGATGTAGACGTTACATATTATGTAATTAAACAAGTCCTCATATTAAATGAAATAAATAGTTTAATAATAAAGGATAAAACCCATACCATCTTCTTAAGAAATTAAATATATATATATATATTCATTATATTGGTGTTAAATTAAATATATGGTGAGTAATTCTTTAGGTAACGAATTTTTCATTAAAAACTTATCTTAAAAGTTTTAAACATTTTTTTCATATTTCCCCTCATATTCTTGTTTTTGGAAAATATTTCTATAAAATTATTAATATAATGAAATTTATTTTAGATTTAATTTTATTCCATGTTTTAATTTCTTTTTGATGTTTTTAATGATGTATTTTAAGCATTTTCGTGAAGTGCTATTTTTCGGATTTTTTTCAAAACTATAGAAGGATTATTTTTATATTGCATAAATAATGAGCATAATACCCCCACATTATGAAAATTATTCCTTATGTAAAATAAAATAATTATTTTAATATTTTTTTAAAAATATACCTTTCTTCACATTCTTCTGGTAAATTCTATATATTTTATTTTCAATGAAGACAAACATTTTCATTATTTTTACATGAATCCTAGAAACGCTTATAGATATTTGTTATACCAAATAATTTATAATATTTTATATTGAAAATTTATGATTATTTTGTATTTTTTTGTATGGTACTTTTACATCGTCTATGATTGGGTAATATTGGTATATATCTCCAATGCATTACATAATGACTAAGTTATCAAGAAAATTATACAGGAATTAACTGATAAGGTTATTCCATTTGTAATATTGTTTGTATGACTGAATATAATAATGATATGATGATGATACACCAAGGTATTATATTATTTCCTATTCATGAAAATGAGTTATTTGGAAAAGTAGTTTTTATTTTATAAGGTAAGTGAATGATATTTTATTTAAATGAATGGTTATTCCCATTCTAAGGGTTAAATGTATGATTTTTAATATAATATTTATATGAGCACCCATGACTTAAATATAAACCCTATTACTTAATTTATATTACTTGAATGTTAATTATGAAATTATTTATAAAATATTTGGACAGTGAAACTCATTTCATTTGTCAAAAAGGGAGTTTTTGAATGGAAAATTTATTATACAAAAATGGATTTTTATGGTATTGCATAATTTTAAAAATATATTAATGTGTTTTTTTTTGTATCCCATACTGGGATTTGTTAATCATACCATGTTTTCAAATGTTTTTTAAGGAATAAGTATGTGTCTGATATTTTATGACGACCTACCATTCTACTTTTGGGATTCAAATTTAAATAAACATACTTGTTTTCAATGATATGGAAATTTATGTTTTTATATACTATTTTGTGGTTAAAATAGATATTGAGTGTATGTTTTGGTTTTTATTATAAGGGTTTTATGTTTAACAGTTTTCATGTTTCTGTAAAATTGTTAACCTAAAAGAGCCTTTAATTATGTAAAAGGGATACCAATTATATAAATCATGTAATGATGGGTTAAATAGGTTATAATGAATTGTATAACATGATTTGAATGAAATATAGCTTCCTTAAATCCTTTTATGTATATCATTTATAGGGTGAGTCATATGATCCATATCATATAGGAAAAACCATGTATATATATATATATTATGATATCCACATATAGTGGATATATATGGCGCGCATGAGATGCATGGAATTTATATCGATTTCTATTACATATTATTCTACCATTAAAAAGTAGTTTTATAAGATGAATGATAAAATTAGAGTTTTATTCATGAAATAGATACATAAATTTTGAAATATAATTTATTCATGCATTATAACACTTGAATAAGTAAAACATTAACCAAGGAGGATTCCTAGGTGTTATATAACTCACTTCCATGAGATGAAGGCGGAAGAGAGTAATTACTATAACGAACCAGGTATTTGTCAAATAATACTTTTTGATTTTCTTTAATAATTATGAATAAGATATTAATTTTAAATTAAAGGTGATGCTTCTTCAAATAGCATACATGACATTCAATAATGGATTTCATTGAAATATTCCATTGTACAAAATTGTGAGTTATACCAAAATATAATACAATAATAATATTATTATTTTAAATGGTAGTTACCACCTATCCATTATAATGGCATGAATTAATAGTATGAAATTAATTTTTAAATATAGTTTACACATTTTTAAATAATGATTCATTACTTAAAAAATTTATTTGGAAAGGAAATAAAAACTAGTTGAATAAAAAGGATGTGTTTTTATGAAAATATATTTAAAAGAGAATAACTATGTTTTCATATCACTCTTGATGGATTTTTTTTAAAATATATGTTATATATTAAGCGCAATTTTTTTATTTCATCTTATATTATATATAGATATGATATAAGAACAAATTTTATATTTCATATAAATGAATTATTTTTCTAAAAATGTAGTTTTTCCACCTTTGGATGGAGAACCCTTTTTAAATATAGTTTTTGTCACTTTTATATGTTATATTTTACTGATTAAACATATTTTATAGAATCAGGAAATCAAAATTGACTTTGGAGGAGATTTTGTTATTTTTCTGATAATGTTCATTTTTTAACGAATAGAGAAAAAATACTTCATTTTATTTCAAAACTATATTTTCATCTAATTTATTTATATATTTATATTGTAATTTTAATTATTTTTAATGTATAATTTGATTTTGTTTTTATCATTTAATTAAATTCTGTTAATTTTAAGTAATTTCTCTTTGAAATTGGAAAAAACACATGCCAATGTTTTGATAGTTATTACTTCTTAAAAACCCTTTTTTGGTTTTGACAACGAGAATTAATTTTAAATTAATCACTTAAAATTAATTGTTTTCAATTTGGAGAAATGGATTCTATATTTATAATTCGGAGGTAAAATTTTTGTAAATAAGTAATTTTTATTTTTAATATTTACGAATAGTAACTTCAGCAATTATTTTATTTACTATAGTTAAAGTGTAAATCTGGTAAATAAGGGTAAAAAATAATATTATATTTATCTTAAACTTCACTAAAATGTGTTATAATAATATTTAATGTGATATTTCTAAACATTTTCATCATTGGGTAGATTTTGGGATCCCATAGAGCCACTTGGACGTGAAAATGACATTTTATAAGAATTAATTTAAAGTAAATAAAAATGTAAAATAAACATGTATCTTTTAGTAAAATAATTTTTATATGTGGTTTTATAATTTATCTATTTAACAATAAATAGTCATTACAAATATAAAACTATTTCCTACATCATGTAATCTTATTTAAAATTTTGAGACACCATATAAGTAAATATATTTGTGACACAATGATGATGTAGTGATTACCTTATCAATGAATCGATTAAATAAATGAGATTATAATTATTAAAATAAAAATATTTTTAAACTTTTAATACCATATACGAATTTTAGGGATTATTATGAATTGTTTTATTTTATTTAATGATGTTTTTTCAAATAATAAAGTTGTTATAGATTTTAAAAAAAATCATGACATGAATAGTGTAAAATTGACATGAATGATTTTAACAAAAATACTATTTTATTAATTGACATAATAGTCCTAAAAATATAATATTTGTCCAAATGACTTATATAATGTTCAACATGTCATTAATGAACCACATGAGGTTCTATTGTAATTTTATTGTAACTATATTAACCATATAGTATGAATATACCAGAGGTTATGGTAAGCGATAAATTAGTTAACTAAGGCTTAAATCAAAAAGACAAGTTTAAATTTGTTACCTAGACTTATATAAAACCTATTTTTTGATAGTTTATCTACACAAAAGCATGTAATATTGGAAATATATCTCATTAGCACAATTTTAAATCGAAAATCATTTTATAACAAACTAATATTTCAACTCCTTTCTAAAGATCCCATCCTCCCTCATATAAAAAGAATCACCTCTGCAAATTTAATAACACCTATCAAGAACCTTTTCTCAAATAAAATATTCCAAAATAATCCCCCTATATCTCTATCTTCCCCCAATAATCCATACCTTAGGATCAACAAATCCTTTTTGATCAAATCAAAGGGAGTTACACATTTTAAGAGGTAGCGTCTTCTCTAAAGTTCTTTTCCATTATTTCACATCTCCACTACCTATTTTATTTTTATTATTTGATTACATAAAAATCATTATCCTAAATATATGCTGATTTTTTTTTATTATAAGTACTTGAACTACCCTTACACACACCTCCATATAATGGATACAAATATATTGTTTTTGTGTATGACAAACTATTATCGTACAAAACGATGATTATTCAATTTTCCCTTACCACCTATCAAGGTGTCCATTATGATTGAACTGTATTTAATATTATATTTATATTTTCTTCATGATACTTTATATTTTAATTACAAACATTCCCTTATGAATTTCATGATGTGTAAATACTATAATTTCTTTTGAGGAAGTGCGGAATACGTCCCCCTCAAAGTGATATGATTCATTAATTCCATACATGGAATTTAAAAAGGATGGAGTTAATGAAATTATTTAACATATATATCATATGATATTATACTATAATTATAATATACCATAGTTTCATTTAGTTTTTGTTTCTTTAAATATGAAAAAGAAATGAATGTTGTGTTCAGGCGTACGCATGACTTACCATCCCCATGAATGGTGCATTTCATTTATTATCTCAAAATGTTATGGAATATAATAAATACAAATATATACTTGATATATATTATATTTAAATCAAGAATACTATTCTGGAAATAATGGAATTTTGACCACATTGACAATTTGTAATTATACCAAGCTCATTTTCGACTCTAGTACCAAATATTGACAAAAATGCATATTTGAACTTAAATAATTACGTAATATTTATAACATGATAATAAGTAATATAAAAGGAATAATAATCTAGAAAATTTTTTTGAATCAAATATAAATTAACCTATTTTTATTATTTAGTAATATAAAGAACAAAAGAGACAAGTCTCACTCAAGGTAAGGGAACCCTTCACCCTCCTCTTTCAGTCAAAGACTTCATTTATATTATATCTTTTAATTTCCTTTTTCTTATTCTGGGATATTATCCTATATATACTTATTTCTATATAATTTATGTTTAAGTGATGAGATACCCTGTTTTTAAAGAACATGATTTTCCATGTAATTTTTTTTAATTATATGAGACTATTTTGAGGCTGTGAAATCTGACGAAATTTGATTCTGATGCTTGGTGTGCCCAGAAAAGATTTTTAAACTTTCTTTAATGTACTTTCTATAAACGCGCGAGCAGGAAACATTTAATTTTGAACTGGTGCCCAGAATTGAAATCTGAGGACACCGTTGAACTCGCAACACTAAGATTCTCATAAGGGGGGTTTAACCTCGACCAGATGGGGTTGAGGAAGAAAGTTGTTTTGCATTTATCATGGATGAATAAATAAATTAATTTTTTTAAACATCCTTCCACCTCACTTTTCAGTTTTGGTAGTGGGGACCATAGGGGTGGTTTGGCATATAATGAAGGAAATTAAATTCCCAATTACACAATGGTTGTGTAACCATTCTTCATGTGATCAAGGAGGCTCATTAATTACAGAAATTAACAAACCTCCTAATCACATGTTACAAAGTAAAACTGTGACATGGGGTTTTAGAAAATGGTTGAAAAATTCTTGATCCTAGGAGGATTCTTGACAAAGAATGAATCCCCTCACCAAGGAAGAACTGAAGAATGACAACCTAGCAGCATCCTTGGAGGCTTGTTTCCAGAATGAGGAAACACAGACTCTATATAAAAAACAGACATTCTGCAATGATCTTTATGTAGGATTTTATTTTGTTTAGTTTTAAAATAATTTTGTAACATTATTCTTCCCTCACGTTATCAAGCTAATGCAGAGGGAGTGGGCCAAACAAAGAAGGCCTGGACCCTCTGCTACTATGTTTATCTATGCGTTCTTCGTTGTAATTTTATTTGGTACTGGACAGAACCCAGATTGGAGGGTCAAGAGAAGAAGAGGGTGTCACGGGGAGTCCTTTGATACCTACGAATCGAAAACAATTGGCCACCAGAGCTCACCCGGTGACACGCTAAAGACCGTCGGTGCAACACCGGCACAGCGGCACCGGCAACCGGTGCTGGCGGGGGTGATAGCGGCGGCTGGTACTGGCTGTCCCTGAAGGAGGTGGCAGTGCGCTGTCACGCACCACTGGTGAAGAGGCTCGTGACATTTAGCCACGATGGACAGCGGTGGATGGCACCAGCTAGCTGCGGGTGGAGGTGAGCGGCGCTCCATCAAGCACCGGTAATGGTGGCCACAGATTGGATTCTGCGATGGGGGGCATGGACCAGCTCCATGCATGTCCCCTGGGTGACTGGGGGGTTCCATGTGGCATCGCCGCTCCGCCTTTCGAATGGGGGGGGGGGAGCTATTCCCCCTACCAGCTCGGGCGGCCCCCAACTAGCGGGTCGTGCCCTCCGGGGGCCGGGCCGCTTGAGCACAGCGGGCCACACCGTGCCACCCAGACATGGCTGGCTAGTTTGTGGCACAGTGGAACTGAACTAGGTCGTGTCGACTGGGACTGGGTCGGGTCGACCAAGACTGGGTCTGGCCAGACTCAGACCCAACTAGGTCTAGTTTCTCATAAAGGGACATAACTTGTGAACCAGATGTCTATTTGATGAACCTTCTATAGAAATGGGATCCTTAGAGCGAGTTGGTCTATTTCGTTTACTTCACTTCAGCTTTGGAGAATTTTTGAGTATGGATGGGTTGGATCGAACTTGAATCCAACCAGGCCCATGGCATTAAAATTCCTATAACATACAAATCGCCCACCTAATTGACGCATCCTCAGTCGTGTTGGAACCCTTACAACATGGCGGTCCATTGGGATACTTCTTCATGTTTCTTCATCGTGGTTGATGTATGAATGATGTCTTGAGAACAGATCCTCTCGGAAATAAGTGTGCTTAGTGTGGGAGCCTAGTGGTTGGATGTAACATGAAAAACAAACATCAATACTATGTCAGTCAGCATCTATCGATTCTGTGTAGGTCAGCATCAATTGATCCTATGTAGGTCAGTGCTCCATTATCCTGAGTTAGATAGAGCTCACCGATCCTATGTGATTCTGCATCTACCGATCATGTGCCTATCATAAGCAGAGGATCTCAACAGAATAAGATGATCCAATGATACGTCTAATCATCTGTACTTCATTCCATAATTTTTATCCGGTGTGATCTGAGTCATTACCTTTGTGGAACTTTTATCTTCGTGGGGTTACCTTTGTGGTGCTACCTTTGTTGTACTCTCCACTCAAGGATCAATTGTGAACATGGATTAAAAGTTGGAGCTTTATGTATTCTCATGAATGATATGAGTGTATTTTGATAATAGAGGTATATGTATGGGAATTTACCTAAGTAGATGTGATGACTACTTCATGCATTGTAATTGAAGTATTTCTTTGTGGTTTTCACTTTTTGGATCTCTCAGAGACCATTAGGGGTCTCGAGGTCCCTACTGAGTATTGACATACTCACCCCAGCACGAGCTTTTCATGTACCTTGTTTTGTCTTGTGTAGATGATGTATATTGTTGATTGAGGATGAGGGGGCCAGGACTGCATGGTTCTCAGAGGAGGACCATTGGACGTGATGTGTCATAATGACTATTGATCATGAGGTGTACCAACCCTTCCGGTATGATTCTTGGTGGATGAACACATGAGTTGTTTTTCTATTTCTGTTGTACTTTTTAGTTGGGCTTGTATTTCGGCCCCCTTTACATACAGAAGTCACACTTTTACTATATAGTTTTACTTTATGGTTTGCTACATATTGTGTGCTTGGACTATGTGTTTGCAAGTGTAAAGGCATTGCCTTCCCGTTTAGAGGGATATGCCTTTCCGATCCTAGTCAACAGCCCCTGGCCTATGGAAGGCGGGATTGGGGAAGACACGAAATGGGCCCTGGGGGATGGGTCATGAAAAATTGGTATTAGAGGATTCAGTTATACCAAAGAACTAGGACTCTGATATTTTCAATGTGGAAATAGTTTCAACTACTATGAGTGTGGTTCTCAATTTGAGGAATCCAGTGTTGGCGCAGCGGCCAAAGTATCCATACACCAAGACCTTGAATTCTGATTTCCGACTCAGTGCACAAAAACACTAATTGCCTGTGTTTTTAAATGTTTTTCTTATGATCTCATTGACCCAAGTCACTAGGTATAACTTATTTATCGTGGTGCATCTGTTTTCTTTGAAAATGAGACTACATAGACAACCATCCAGGGTTCCAGAGAGAGTACACGATGACGGCCCACCAAGTGACGAGGCCTTAGTATAGGGCCCTCTTATGATGTTAGCACTAATGGGTGGTGTACCAGTAGAACCACTACCTGTTGAGAATCCGTTTCCACCGGCAGCACCAGAAAATGGTGCATGCTAACTGAGTGCGTTTCACTAGTTTCATCTATAGTGGCCTCCAAGGTTCCATAGAGAGATGGATCCACAAGTAGTTGAGGAATGGTTGGAGGTTGTCCATAGTGTTTTCTCCCTGGTTGGGACACCAACTGACCAGATGATGATCCTATCTTCCAACCTTTTATAGGGGAACCAGGGAGATGGAGGAGCTAGACCCTCCAGATACATGATGAGAAACCCTCACCTGGGCAGACTTCGAAGGCGATTTTATGGCATAGTTTATCCTAGTGACTCTACGCTCAGTGTGTATACAAGATCTGCTATATTTACAGTAGGGCATCATAACTGTGGCCCAATACTCGACGAGGTTCACGGATCTCTCCAGCTACTCCACCAACATAGTATGACAACCTTTTTTCAGGGCCCATACGTTTGATAAGGGTCTCCAATGGGAGATCAAATAATCGATGATATTGATAATCATTCAAGCCCAACATACGGTGCTAGGGAATGCACATTTGGTGGAGAGCTTCCTAGCTGAGCAGGAACCGACAGCAAGGGCCACCACGCGCCGTCAGGCAGCCGAGTCCTCTACAGAAGGTAGTAGACAAATGATGCAGAAGCCCAAGCGGGCCATGACTTCTGGTGGAAAACATAAAGATATAGGGTCGATGGTATGGGGCTCATGGGATGGAGGAGGATAGATGAAGAGCTGGCAGTGCTACTCATGCAGTGGGCAGGGTCACATTGCTCGCGACTGCCCAACCTACCGCACAGAAGACTAGATAATGGTTGAGGGACCACTGAGGTAGAGGCAAAGATTAGATCGGTGAGGTCCACAGGCAGCATGCAGACTTGGTAGAGGAGCTGGCCATGTAGTAGGTGGTGGGCAGAAATTCAAGGTTCTAACGCCACCACCTCCAGCTGGTCTACCCCGACCACAAGGAGGAGGAGGACATGAATGAGCATAGCTATAGGCAGTTGAGGCTTATGACCATGGACATCCAGAGATGATTCAAGGTATGAACTGTGTCTACTCCACCCTAGTTACAGTACTTATGGACATAAGTTCCAGTCACTCTTTTATTGCCACATCGCTCATTCGGAGCTCAGAGATACCGGTTGAGTCGTTGGTTTGATACTTACGACTAGAGACTCTTATGGGATGGGATTAAATGATTACACATTGGTATCGGTGGTTTGATCATACTCTATGAGGTGAGAGCTTTGGATAGGATCTTCTTGTAGTGGCGTTGAGGCCTTACGACATCATCTTTGGTATGGACTAGTTATCTACATCCCATGATCAGATTGACTGCATTAGGCACAATGTGCAGGGTTTCCATGAGTATGGGACCAAGTTTTCCATCACTGGATAGAAAATATCCTTTTTAGAAGAAGATGGAATTACCAGGAGGAGGGTGCAGCTAATCACTCATTAGTTGGCTAGCCTTACCCTCAGAGTAGTTGATGTTGAGAGTCGAAGATATCCGTTAGTGGTGGACTAGTATACTGATGTCCTTCATGATGATGTTATGGGATGAACTCATCACAAAGAGGTGGACATTTACATCGACTTGTACCCTGGGACGACACTGACATATATAATATCATATCAGATGGCTCCTGCAAAGCTTCGTGAGTTACAAGTATAGTTGGAGGACTTGTAGATAAATGGGTTCATATGGACCAGTTTTTCTCCATGGGCAGCCCCAATTTTGTTTCCAAAGAATGTAGATGGGATTTTGACACTATATATGGACTATTGACACATAATCTAGGTGACCGCGAAGAACAAGTATCCACTTATGAGGATTGATGATCTTTTTGATAATTTGAATGGATCTCATTGGTTTTCGAAGATAGGCCTCAAATCGGGTTATCATCATCTCAGGGTATGAGATGAGGATGTGCAGAAGATGGCCATCAGATGACGGTATGGCCTCTATGAGATCCTGGTTATGCCATTTGGTGTGACCAAGGCCCCTATAGTGTTCATGGGACTCATAAAAAGATATTTCATCCATGCCTCGATCTCTTTGTGGTGGCCTTCATCGATGAAGTTCTGATATACATGAAATCGGAGTAGGAGCAAGCATATCATCTATAGATAGTTCTTGATGCACTCTGAGAGGACCAAATTTATGGTAATCTCTCGATGTTCAAGTTTAAGATATGGTAGGTCCACTTTCTAGGACATTTTATCTTAGAGGCTGGAGTTTTTGTGGATCCAGCTAAGATAGAGGTTGTTCTTTCTTGAGAGCCACCCAGAAGTGTAACCGAGGTGCGGAGCTTCCTGGGGTTGGATGGGTACTACCGGAGGTTCATACCCTACATTTCTAGTGTTGTGACACCCTTATAAGCATTTAAAAAGAAAGGAAAACTCTTCATATAAATGAAGAGATTCTAGCATGGTTTTCAGGAGATGAGGAAAAAACTGACAAGTGCCCCCATCATGAGGCTACTAGAAGAATCCATTGGGTATGTAGTCTACATCGACACATTTGGGACCAGAAATGGTTGTGTCTTGATGCAGGAATGAGAAGTGATCACTTATTGTTTACAACAGCCGAGAGAACATGAGAAGGACTATGTTACTCATGACCTAGATCTAGTAGTATTAGTCTTCTCCTTGAATATGTCACAACACTACTTGATAGGGGAACAGTTTACTGTTTACTCTGATCCCAAGAGTCTAAAGTAAATCTTCTCACAAAGGTCCCAAACATGAGACAAAGGTGATGGCTAGAGTTCTTCCAGCACAATGACTTTGAGAGAGTCTACACTCCTATGAAGGGGAAAGTAGTGGCAGATGCACTCAACAAGAGATATGGTTTAAATCTGCTGAGTGTGATGATAGAGAAGCTATCTGAATTGTAGATATCCTTTATGGATAGAGATGGAGCAGCTTAACTCCATTATATGACTCTCACTCCCCAACTACTTCAGTGATTTCGGGAGGCACAGCTTAAGGAAATTGGCGATGTGGATCAACATGACTAGATATCTTTAGGACAAGCACCTGATGGATTTTCTGAAGTTGGGGAGCACATCATCCTCTTTAGAGGATGCACCATGGTACTAGTGGCATTGCGGGAGGAGGTGTTGAGGGTGTTCCATACGTCCACTCTAGTGGTACATAATGATGTGGAAAATATGTACTATGACCTCCGATGTAAGCATTGATAGCCAGGGATGGAGAAGGTAGTGGAAGAGTTTGTTTCCTGATGCCTCACTTGTCAGCAAGTGAAGGTTGAGCATCATGTTCCAGCAGGCTTAGCGTATCCACAAGAGGTTCCAGAGTGGAAGTTGGATGGTATCTACATGAACATTGTGATAGGTCTTCCATGTACATAATGGGGAAATTATTTCATCTGTGTGATCATTGACTGTCTCAACAAGATGGCCCACTTCCTACCTATCTGAGAGTAGGGATCAGTAGAGAGCTTGGGATGCCTCTACGTATAGCAGATTGTACAACTTCATGGGGTTCCATTGATGATCATCTCTGACCATGACACATGTTTTACATCCCGGTATTTGAGGGGATTACTGGAGGCATTCCAGAATCATCTATGTTTGAGAACCACCTTTTATCCACAGACACATGGTCAGATGGAGTGGACCATTCAGACACTGGAGGACTTGCTTCATGCTTACGTCCTAGATTTTTTCTGTATTTGGGAGGATTAATTTCCCTTCATGGAGTTCACAAACAACGACAGATATCACTCCACCATCGGTATGTCACCATTTGAGGCCATGTATGGTTGACCTTGTAGATCACCTCTATGCCAGACAGTCCTAGGGGAGTCAGTACTTATGGGTCCAGAGTTGGTATGGCTACCACTAAGAAGGTGCATATCATCAAGAAGAAGATGAATATTTCATAGATCAAGCATATGTCTTATGCTGATAGGAGACAGAGACCTTTGTAATTTTAGGAGGGAGACCATGTCTTCCTACGGGTCTCACCTCAACTAGGTTTGTGGGGATTTGGCCAGGGTAGCAAGCTATCTCTATGGTTTATCGGACCCATTCATGTTCTTAGTAGAGTTGGCATGGTGGCATATCCCCTAGATATTCCCCCATAGATGAATCGATAAAATGATGGTTTCTATGTGTCGTAGCTGAGGAAGTACGTGCATGATCCATCACACGTCATTGACTATGGAGAGCTATACATTAATGACAAGGCGATGTTTACTGAGGTTATAGTGGAGATTGAGGATCGACAATAGTAGGTCCTTCATGGACGATCGATTCCTCCGGTGCACATTCGCTGTTAGCATAGGAACTTCCAGGAGAGAACATGGTTGTGGGAGGATTAGATTCATGCTAAGTACCCCCATTTGGTTCCTTATTCTATGTTGTGGTTTTAGATATGAATAGCCCTAAGGTCGTGAGAATGTAAGGATCTGGGTTTTTCATGTACTTTTTATTTAAATATATGGGATAATTCTGAGTCAGTGAAATCATACGACATATGATTCCAATTCTAGGTGTGCCCGGAGCAAAATTTAAAACATTCTTTAAGGTACGCTCAGTAAACGTGCGAGGGAAAAATCATAAATTTTGAACCGGTGCTAATAATTAAAATATAAGGGCATAGTTTAACTTTCAGCACTGATATTTTCTTAAGGGAGGTCTAACCTTGACTGTAGTGGGTCGAGGAGGAACGATGTCTTTTGCATTTATCATGGATGAATAAATAAAATAAAATTTATTTTATTTTATTTTAAAAAAATCCTTCCATCTCACTTTTATGTTTTGATGGTGGGGACCATAGGAGTTGTCAGTCATTTAATGAAGGACATTAAATTCCTGGCTACACAATGGTTGGGTAACCACCCTTTCTGTGATTAATGAGGCTCATTAATAACACCAATTAATGAGCCTACTAATCACATGTTATAAATTTAAACATTAACGTGGTGTTTTAGAAAATCATTGGAAAAGGCTTGAATGTGGAAGGATTCTTGAAGAACAAAGAATCTCTTCTCCAAGGAAGAACCGAAGAATGACGATTGAGTGACGTCATTTGTGGCATGTTGCGGGAACGACGAACACCGACTCTTCCACAAACGCAGATGTTCCCTAACGATCTTGAGGTAGGGTTTTTATTTTGTTTAGTTTTAAATGAATTGTTGAATATTATTCTTCCCTCCTGTTATTAAGATAATGCAGAGAGAATTGTCTAAACGAACAAGGCTCAGAACATCCGCTACTTTATTGATCTAGGAGTTCTTCCGGATCTTTTTATTCTAGATTGGATATAACCCAAAAAAGAGGGTCAAGTGGTGAAGAGGGAATCCCAAGGAGGCCGTTAATACCTTCAAATGAAAAAAAATAGTTTTTGAGAGCTCACCTGGTGACCCACAAAAGACCGTCGGCACAGTACCGACACAACAACGCTAGAAACTGGTGCATGTGGGTGTGATGGCGGCGGTCGGTACTGGTTGGCCGTGAAGGAGGTGGCGGTGCGCTATCACTCTCCATTGGTGAAGAGGGTCATTTCATATAGTCATGGTGGATAGTAGTGTCTGACACTAGCCGGCTGTGGGAAGAGGAGAGTGGCACACCGCTAAAGATGGCTGCAGCTCAGAAGCTACGATGGAGGATGGAGACCTGCTTCCTGTGGGTCCCACGGGTGCCTAACAGTGATGCTGCTCTGTCTTCCAAATAGGGGGAGAGTTCCCCCCTTATGCCAGCTATGGTGGTCTCCTACCTGTGGGCCGCACACTCTGTAGGTCGAGCCATGCGAGCCCAGCGGGGTGTGCCCCTCTGTGGGCCTGGCCGCATGAGCCCAGCTGACCACACTGCGCAGGCTGGCCGGGCCAGTCGGCAGCCCTGTCCAGCCGGGTCAGACCCGAATAGGGTGGGGTCGACCCAAACTATGTCAGGTTGGGTCACCCCGAACCTTGTCGGTTCAGCCGAGACCAGGTCTGACCAAACGTAGACCCTACCAGGCCTATTTTCATTTAAAGGGTCATAACTTGTTAACCAAACATCTGTTTAAAGAATAGTCGGTAGTGATGGGATCTTTGGAGAGAGGTGGTCCTTTTGGTATACTCCAATTGAGTTATGGAAAATGTTGGAAAATGGATGGGGTGGATCGAACCCAAATCCAACAAGACCCTTGACATTAAAATGCCTACAACTTACAGACCGGGCGCCTGATTGACGTGCCATTTATCGCGTTGGAAGACTTAAGACATAGAAGACCCTTGGGATACTTTTTCATGTAACTTCATGGAGGTTGAGGTATGATTGATGGCTTGGGGAAAGGATCCTCCCGTAAATATGTGTTCTTAGTTCTAGAACCTAGTGGTTGGCTATAACGCGAAGAAAGAACATAGATACAATATGGGTCAGCATCTATCGATGCTATTTGGGTCAGCGTATATCAATCCTATGTGTGTCAGTACTCATCTATTTGGAGTATGTCAACACTCACCGATCCTATTGGGTCAGCACCTACCGATCCTATGTTGGTCAGCAGTATAGGCTCTCAACAAAATAGGATATTCCTGTGATACGTCCTATCATATATACTTGTGTACTTAAGTTATACCTGGTTTGAGCTAAGTCTTTTCCTTTATGGTGACTTTACATTCTTGGTGTTGCAATCATTGTGTTACCATTATGGTATTCTCGCCTCATGGATCACTTGTGAAAATGGATTAAAAGGTGGAGCCTTATGTTTCCTTACGAATGAGATGAGTATATTTTGATAACATATGTATATGTTTGGGAATATAACTAACTAGATTTGATGACTACTTCTTGATTTGTGATTGAGGTCTCTCTTGGTGTTTTTTCCATTGTGAATCTCTGGGAGACCTTCCTGGGTCTCGAGATCACTACTGAGTATTTTCATACTCACCCCCACACAGGATATGCCCGCACCATGTTTTGTCTTGTACAGATGACATATAAAGTTGATCGAGGATGAGGGACCCAGGACTGGACGGTGCTTAGAGGTAGACCATTTTATGTGATATGTAGTAGTGACTACTGATCGTGGGTTGTACCTACCATTCAGGTAGGATCCTTGGCGGATGAACACATGATCTGTTTTTCTGTTTCTATTGTACGTTTAAGTTGGGATTTTATTCCAGACCCCTTTACTTATAATACCCACTCTTTTACTATATAGTTTTACTTCATTGTTTGATAACTATTTTGTGATGGGACTGTGTGTTTGCGGGTTTAAAGGAAATACCTTCCCTTTTAAAGGGATGTTCCTCTTTGGGTCTAGTCGCCAGCCCCTAGCCTATGAAAGGCGGGCATGGGGTTGTCATGACACGATCCCTAGGGGGATGGTTCAAGACACTTTTTGCTCAAATCAACTCATTTTTTGAATATTTAAGTGGCATTGTTACGCTGCCAAATTTTTTTAATGGACATAGTCCCAATTTTATTTCATTGAGACATATTTCGATTTATAGAGAAATTTATT
Organism: Viscum album; assembly: GCA_963277665.1. Classification (NCBI taxonomy): domain Eukaryota; kingdom Viridiplantae; phylum Streptophyta; class Magnoliopsida; order Santalales; family Viscaceae; genus Viscum; species Viscum album. Next base: position 813,913,111 of record OY728150.1, on the reverse strand, counting down.
TTAAAAAGCGTGTAAAACCCTTAGAATTTTAATTTCATTCAAATGGAATATTTTTTCAATGAGTCATTTTACCAAATGAAAAATGGAATGGTTTTTTTTAATGTACACAATGACAAGGACATTTTCTCCATCATGAGAATTATTTGATATCTGGCTACATTAGCAATCTATAACGTTTTTTTTAAAATAAAATAAATACCAAATACCCTTTTCATGTATTTTGGTATTGAAAAGGGTTTTGAGAATGTAGTGATTATGTCAATATCTTGAAATTTTATATTTTTATTGGAATGTGGAAATTTAATATTTCCTTTATTCTTGTTTTATGTGTTATGATTAAGATACGGTTCTTGGGAATTGTTTACATATACGGGTGGTTCTGTGATATACCGAAGGGGGTGAGTGTGATATTTCTCTCTAATAAATTGGATAATGTGATGAAGGTAAAAAATAATGTTTATCATAATAGATTTAGGGAATATACTGTGATTGGTATTTCAAATGTAACTCCCTATGTAAATGTGAATGCTACAATGCAAGTTTGTTATGGATGCCAAAAGTAACCTTTATGATTTATGATTTCATTGTGTTATTCATAAATCTTATGATTTCATGAGTTATGTTAAAAAACATATGATTAATGATTGAAATTTTTTGTTTATTCGATATGTATGTATTTATAGACTAATGTTTTATTTCTTTCTTTTATATCCCTTATTGATCACTTTATACCCTTCCCAAATTTTTTAAATTTTTTTCATAGGATATAAGTATTGGTAAGAGAAATAAATTTTCAAGAATATTTTTATCCAGATTTTTTTTTGTTTTATTTAATGAGTTTTATTGTTGTGAAAAAATTGGTTAGGGTAGAAGTGTCTACTTTTTAATATGTGAGATGTAATGTAATACTTATGTCATAATTCACTAAAACTCTAAACCTGAAAAGATCCTAAATTTGAATTATTGTAATAACTCATGATTATGTAATGATTACGTTTTGGGCCTTACATATAGTAATTTCTTGGAAAAAACTCCCAAAAAATGTAATCCCTCTTTTTTATTATCCGTATCTTGTATGTATACTATCACACCATGCATAAATGAAAAATCCATCATGTATGAAAAGATATTTAGATCGATTGGTAGGTACAATCTACGGAGGGAATATTTAATTTTACCAAGTTCTGATATTATTCAAATGAATTTAATGATGATTAAGTCTGCAAAAGATGTTTCATTGGAATATAGCACATGCACACACACACACACAGATATATATATATATATATATATATATCTTTTGTTTATTTTATTTATAAATAATTTTTATAATTCAATTATGGGGGATCATTAATAAATGGTTTTAATTTTTTCCAATACATCCATTAAATATTTTAAACTATATAAATACCATTCAATTGTATCAGATAAGTTCTCATGTTTAGATTTTTCAAATCCTGAATGAAATGATGAGAACTGATACAAATAGAAAATTGAGTTTCCAAAACTATAAAAAATTGAATGAAATTTCTATAGTAGGGAAATGTAATGATTTTTAAGGTGTTGCCATTATACAGTTGGGTTGTGTAAAGATAAGAAATTGTTTTTTTACATAGTTAGGTTATATAAATGTAAGAAACACATTTCCGATCTACCATAATTTAGATTCTTTACACAAATGTATCCAAAATCAATCATTGTGCAGAAGGTTCTTCATAAAGGTCATAAATTTTTACCTATACACATCTTGGGTGTATGTAAAGGTAATTATTAATATCATTATGTATTGGACATATGCAAAGGTAGCTTCAGAATTACCTTTTTGTAGGTGGTTTCTCTTGTGCTACCCTTATATGAGGTAAGATTCATAAGGGGTGTATGAGTATAACATTATTCCGAATATTGATTCTATATAAGGGTAAATTGAAAAAAATTTAAAAATAGTTTTTAAATTTTTAAATGATTTTAATGGTTTACAAAATATTTATAAATCAAGATAAATGGAATGTTGAGAAAATTTAACTTATAATGTATATATAAATTTAATAAATAATAATAAATATTTATAATTGATTAAATATTTTTTATGAAAATTTTAAAACATTCCGATATTATTAATAGTAAATATTTGAATTAAATTTTAATAATATTATACATAATTCCATATGATCTTGAAATAAATTTTTTTATTTATAAATCATAATTATATTTTATAAAGTGTATAAATTTCATAAATAATAAAATAGATATATATTTATATTTAAAATTTTAAAACACTAAAATTACCAAATTTTAATTTTTTTAATTAAATGTTATTATTTTTTATATTATTTAAAAAAACATTAAAACGAGTTTTGATGATTAATACGATAAATGTTGAAATAATAATTAAATATTAGATATTTATATCATATAAAATGTATACACATTAAAAAATGTCTTATACAATTTTTTATAAATAAGGAAAATTGCATACATTTAAAATAAATTTTCAAATAATTAAGAATATAAAATTGATAATTTTTCAATGAATATATATTTGTTATGTCCAAAATTAGGAAATTTCATTAGTAAAAAGGTAAAATCCTAAAATGATTATTGTATGTTTTTTTGTTTATGAATGGTTATCTAATGTGAAAATATTTGAAGTATTGATTTAGATAAAGGTAATTCACTATTTTATTCATATTTATAAAAAATTAATATTATGAAACACGTATGATTTAGTGTAAGTGTTAAAATTATTTTTGGAAATTTATCATTTCATTACATACTAGGTATGGATATGGATTTTTTTACATATTCCTTGACTAATGATTTTAATTGAAGTTATAGAAATGAATTTATTTAATGAATATTGTTTTTTCATATTAAATTTTAGAGATATTATGAATTTAATTATATCATTGAATAATAATTATTTTGTAGAGTTAAATGGGGTCAGACAACCAGCCTTCTCAAATGTTTATGCCTCGTTTTGAAAGGTGAATGGGGTTTGGTATCAATCACTATAGTATTTATAATATATAGATTATCAATCTAATGTTAATCTATTCCCATACAAGTTGTATTCATGTAACATACATGTATGATTCAAGTAATATCACCTTATTTCAAAAGATATAGTACGTCAGATAGCATACAATATACACGACACCATGCAGAAAAAATCAAGAAATGTTATTATTTAAATATGAACGTTATAAACTAACAATTGAATTTGAAATAATTAAAAGGATTAACTTATTTGTAATATATAAATAAATTTAAAACTCAATAAAAAATTAATGATAAATTCTATGTACATAATCACTCAATTTTTAATAATTTCATTTTATGCTTCCAAAATATATTTTATTAAAAAATGTCTTTCATTTATATTTGTGAGTGGATAATAAAATTTATTTATAAAATTTTAGACATGGAATTTTATAAAATGGATATATTTTTTAAAATACTAATTTTAAAAACTAGATTACATTTATTTTTTGAAATTTTTATTAAATGATTTATAATCCAATGATAATTGAAAAATACCAAATCATAATGAAAATTAAATTAAATGATTTCAGAAATTATAAATATCCATTAAAAATTGTTAAAAATATAATTAGATTTATTATTTAATGATTAATCGAATTAAGTTCACTAGTATCAATTTTATTGGTGTATTTATTATAAAACATTTATATATTAAAAAATGAATTTTTATATAAAAAATCCTTCATCATATTTTTTGTTATAATTTTTAAATAATTTCTACTAATTATAGAAAAATAATTTTTCAAAATGTATTAAATATTTGGAATCAGGTTTTCAAAATATAATAAATAATGCCCTTTTATGTTTCTCATTATGAATAGTAACAATAGAAAATAATTGTCACCAAGTTAAGTGAAAATCAGTTAATTAACGTCAGAAATAATACAATAAGGGCTAAAAATGTGACCATACCACTTGAATTTATCCTATTAGACGAGTGTATGTTTTCCATTATTGTTTATGTTTTTCTTTGGAAAAAGTGGCATCATGGTAAACATTTTCTTTGATTTTTACCTTTATAATTTTTAAGTAAAAGATATAATCCACAATGTAAATTTCTTTATTATAATTGCTATAATATCATTTAATGGGGATAAAAACATATATCTAGTTCAAAATTATTATTTGAAATATGAATTTTTTTTTCTATCATGGTAATTTATTTTTAATTTTTAGTGATGATATAATTACCTTAAATGCTGTGCAATGTCAACACACCATTTATTTAATACATGGAAAAACAAAATATACCATTAAAAAAATCTTAAATGTAAAATAAAATGAATGAATTACTAGATGAAATAATTTTATTTATATTAATATTTAATTTTAGGTATTGGTTAAAATATTATATTTAAATTCATTTTCTATCTTATTAATTTCATATTCAAATTAAATGGATAGTTCCAAAAATGACTTTAATGAATTTTTTATAAAACTAATATTTTTTTAATTGATTGAAAACTCCTAAAAATTAAATATTAGGGGAATATATTTAAATATATTTAAAAATATCCACCATGATCCATTTATGATCAATTGTTTTAGCATTTATCTTTAACCATAATGTGTAATAAACCATGTTATCTCGGTAATCATCAAATAGTGAAGTGAGGGTTTAAACCCAAAAGATAAGGATGGAAAAATCAACTAAAAATTTAAAAAAATATAATCAATTAGAGTCCATCAAACCATCTACATATTATATTATAAATCAATCAATTTGGATAACTTTTTATATGAAAAATTATTTATATTAATTTAGTACTTTAAGATATTCCATGAGTTCACATCCTCTGATTATAATAGGGTGCACTCTTTCCTCTTTTATAGACACATCAATAGCCATTTGGATTAGTTAATACTAACCCAAATCCAATCCTAACACCCCTTCCAAAATTATAGTTGTCTTATTTTGGGTATAACAGTAACCTTAGCGTGGTTAATGTGTAATGAAAAAAGGTAGTCAAAAGAAGAGGTATAGTTCTTAACCAAGAAGTTCCATTTTATATTTTATTCTAAAACCATAAAATTACATTCAAACATTATTAAATAATAAAATATGTATATTAAATATACATTAATTCTTTATGTTAGATTAATACTCTATATTAGTCTCCTATTACATAAAATGGAAAATAAAACCATCATTTGTGTATTTGAAATACTACCACTTCATTAATTGATCAAATTTTCTCCATTAAATCTCATCATTTTTGGTTATAATAACAGAATTAATTTATATATATGTTATTGAGGAAAAAATTATCATACTAAAAGGATAATATATCATCTATTTTATCACCATTCCATCCATTATAAATGATAATGTCATTCATGTGTATGTGTCGATTACCAACTCCATGAAACTATATGATTAAATATTTATGACCACATTTCATTTATGGTATATAAAAAATATTAAATTAAATAATATGTTATTTATAATATAATTATAATTCTATGAACAAAAAATTAACCTTACCTTCTTTCTATCATGATCATTGAAAAATAGAAACGTTACGCAAGCGTATAAATGAAATTACATATCTATGATTGAAACATAGTTCATTTATCATATCCATATTTAGAATATTTTTTAAATGTATAATTTATTTCTTGATATTGAAATTATTTCATTATATTTATTCTAGGAATGAGGGAATAATGAAATTTTTTACCATTATCAACCTAGTAGAGTCATTTTTGACATATGTGATGAATATCATCATAATAACCCATGTGAGTTTATGTTATTAATTAATTGATTGTAAAAAGGAAATAAAATTAATAATAGCATAAAAAAGTTATAAATAATTTTAAAAATTAACATATTTTAATTAATGAGGATGATAAAGATTGTACATGATGAGTCTGACTCAAGGTAAGAGAAATTTTATATCAAAAACCTTATTTAATTTTTTTAAAGATTTCCTTTATTAATATTTTTCAACCAATTACAAATTCATAAAATTATTTTATATATTATTTTATACATGGATGAATTATAATGGGGAATTTAAGTCAATTTTTAACTTTCAATCAACATTTTATAATTTAGAATCATTTTCCCAATGCATTGATAATGATTCAAAATGAATGTTTTATTTTATTATATATTATGATTAAAATATTTCTCGCCACTATATACATTATTTTTTTTGGATTAGAATATAAAATTTAATTTTTTATTCAATTAAGAACCCTCTATGGCTTTTTTCATGGTATTTTCATTTTAAAAAATCATTATTATATTAAAGGGAATTTCAATTTCTAAAAGTGATTTTATAGAGGTTCACAATATATTTTAAATGGTTTAATAATTAATTGGTAAAAAGGTAAAAAAATTATTCATTGTTTGGTACATGAGAATTATATATGATGAATAAGTTTGCCCAATATTGTTTATATGATAGATAATCCTAATACATATTATATAATGGTTGAGCCTGTTATAGCTTATAAAATATGTGAAATTGATACATACAATAGGATTGGTGAAAACATTATATCTCTCAAATGAATTGGATAATATTACATTTCTTCAAGGGAATGAAGAATGGTTTATTATGTGCAGTTTCCCATATAGATTTGATTATGATGCATGTTGTAACTAGAAAAACAATCCATAATATTCACCGAATTCTAATAGATATGATTTTATAGAATCGTTAATTTCAAAGGCTTTGATTTGACTCATCGTAGAGCATGAACAGAGTTACAGACTAGAATTTATCACAGTTTGAATTTAGGCTGGAAAACTAGTTCACAGAGCCCATTCATATAGATCCTTTAACACTTTCAACATAGTAATTATATAAGCCTATGTGATCCAATAGATATATTCGTGACCACCACAACGTTCCATGACAGAAGCCTATATGATATGATAGATACTTTTGCGATGCCGCTACAAAGTGTTGACTGAAGCTGTTAAGATTCAAACTGATCCACCTCTGATCACGAAGCGCCAACCTCTTTTTGGAATACATTTGGCTTCATAAAGACCCTCCCAACATCTTTTTCCTATAAATATCTAAATCACCCCCTTCATTAGGGCTGCTACACCACCCATTTAGTACCCAATCTATCATTTTGCAGTGCTCCTGAGCACTACGAAGAGGCATATTCCCTTCTCATCGGAGGGAGATCCTTTCGGGTTTCATAAGGCTCCAAAAAGCATTAATCCTTTGTGGAACACTTTCTAAATATTATGGTATTTTATAAGATAAATTTGTGCTCCACTGAATTCCTTCCATCATGATGCTCCTTCACGAGACCCACATCTCATTGAATCCCCATCCTTTGCGAGAACATGTGCTCTGCAAACCTATTTCCTTTGGGAGGCCCTATATTACATTAGTTTCCCACCTTCACACCCACTAGTTCATTCCACGGGTACTATACACCTGCACCATCTCTCGGGATTAGGATCAGTCCCTTCTCTACCGTCACTGAACCCCATGGAAATTGGAGAGTCGATCAGTGAACTTTTAAGGTCATGGGACCCAATATGTAACCTTGTGTGCTTATGTGTACCCACCATCATCCTTTGGAATACCATTATTCAAGATACTTTTCTGAACCTCCTAAAACACCTTTAGTTAACATATTCTTCTTGGTTCCTTTCCAATTCCTTGAGTTGATATTCTCATCATCAAATCTCTTAGTACATTTAGTTGAACCATTCCTCATTCAATTCATCCAAACCCTATCACTTGACTTCTATACCATATTGGACCATAAAGTGATACTCTTGCATAAGTCCCACACTATACTCTGTTATGTGTATTTTTTCCAATAGTCCTCATTATGAAACTATAAACTGTAGTACACCCTATGCAAAAAATATAGGATTCCAGTTGTTCCAAATAAGAAATTCATTATTCTCCATGCATAAGAATCAAACAGTCCTCATTACACGACTATAAACAATAGTACACCCAATGTGACAAACATAGGATGCCTATTATTTTAAATAAGAGATTCCTTATTCGCTAAGCATAAGATTCCAATAATCCTCACTTAACGACTATAAATTCTAGAACACTCTATGTGAGATACATAGGATGCGTCTTTTTCCAAATAAGAGGTTTCTAATGCGCTAAACATAAGAGGCCTAATGTCTACTCTACATAACTATAAAGTGTAGTACAACCTATACGCAAAACAATAACATGCATGTTGTTCTGAATAAGTGATTCCTTATGCACCAAGCATAAGATACTAATAGTATTGACTACATGACATCAAATAATATAATTACATAGCATTCAATTATAGGGTTCCTCTTGTTTTAAATAAAAGATTCCTTTTGTGAAAAGAATAATATGCCTCATGCCATGATTACAATGGTATATGTTCAAGAGTGTTGGATTCTATTCAAGCATTCCACTAATCCACCTCATGATTTGTGTGTCCTTAATTTATATCTTCATCCTCTTTCATGTCTAAAGGGACAACCTAATGGCCTGGTCCCATACCAATTTGGATGACCAATCATTTCGGGGCAATGTCTAGAAAGACCTTGGATGGCACTTCGACTTTGCCCCCATATTTTGAATACTATAGCAGTTGGACCTCATTTATTTGTTACCATCTTAGGATTACATGATGTGGATGCTGTTTTGAAAACATGGTCAGCAGTTATCTTCCTTCATCATGCCACCATAACTATATTCTGAATCTCAGGCATGTGATCAACACATTTCATCTCCCCTTGATCAGGTGGATTCCAAATCCCCTACAGTTATCCTAATTGTTCACTAGCTCAAAGGTGTAGGCCCAAATTATATGCCTCATCCCACCATCGAGATGGGATGACTGCATGTCCCGACTTGAAAAAGGCACCTGGGATTCTTCCATGAGTGATCCCCATCCATCATTGTCGCTCCTTAACATCACCTGGGTTGTTTCCATGCATAATCACCTTTCATCGTTACCGCTTCTAAGCATCACCTAAGAAAAAATTGATGTTTAATCCCCTTTAACCTTTTATGATCCTTAGAAGAACCCATGAATCATCCATGCACAAACCCCATCCACTATTATCGCTCTATATAGGCACAAGGGATGATTTAATGTGTATTCCCCATCCACCATTGCCACTCCATTAAGATACCCTAGGAACCATCTATAAGTAATCCCCTATCACCATTTCTACTCCTCAGAGGCACCAGGTATGATTCCATGCATAATCCCCATCCACCATTTTTACTACTTAGCGACACCTAGGAATCATCCATGAGTAATCCCCATTCACCACTCTTGCTCTTTAGTGGAACTTGGGATACATCCATGCGTAACCCCCCATTCTATATTACTTCACCTTAGAGACACCCGATATACATTCATGAATATGACCAATCCATCATTTCCTCTCTTTATTGACACCTGGGTTGCATCCATGTGTATGCCCCTTTCACCATTGTTTCTCTTTAGCATCACCCAAACCACTTCCCTATGTATGCCCCCATTCACCATTGTCTCTCCATAATATCACCCAAGCTTCTTCCATGCATAATCTCTATCCACTATTTCCTCTAGTTAGCAGAACACTTGGGTTTCCTTCTAGGATTAATTCCCAATATCCATCTCCCAAGGCTGCTAACCACATGTATTCCACAATCAGCTCCCCGAGGATTCACCTTTTTGGGATGCGATCGTCAGGTATTTTTTTACCTCTTGTTTCTCAAACCGAGCATGAATCATGTGTTCTTAGAGTAAGCATCGACAATGACATCCTCTTTGGGTAATTGAACATTCCTAAACCCCAAGCCCCTATCTACTGAACTACATGGAATTTTGTTCTTTCCCCTTTCAAGAAAGGTATATTTGAATCCTCCCTGTGGTTCAAGCCCATCAGCCAATGGTCCCGACCACTTCTCGTCGGTTCACCCTAGACCTACATGACATAAAACTATATGCACCCTCATACTATATGATTTTAAAACATATTACTCTATCATCCGTCATGATTCATAACTATATGATTTCGATCTATGTGGGTTTGGAACCCTCTCTCCTATACATGGTATGTTGGAATCCTCTCTAGGGATCAACCTCAAGCACTGGTAAACTTTAGCATCCCCTTTGGTGTAACATATATCATTGTTGTTCCCCTTGCTAGTGTTCGACCAATTATCCAGATATTAACCACACATAGGCCCCACCCTCAATCCATTCTTCTCAAACCAATAGATTCTTTATAATGATGGACTATTATCCACAAAAAATCCCCATCATGTATTTAGGCTGGTTTCCATTATTTACACCCCGATACTATGCCCCCATATTAAAAATACATGGGTTTTGATCCTTGTATTCTAAAAAGGGTATGTAGGAAACCTCTTCAATGTTAAATCCCAGCAAATGGAAAACCTCGAAGTTTCGATTGGGGGGTATTTTTCATGATCCACCCTTAGTGGTGTGTAGATCAGACTCCATGGTGTGATATCATTCCTTTAGGGGACACAACGCCCTAGGTCTGCTCTTATTAAGCATTCTAATCCATCAATCCGGTGTCCCCATTTCCATGGTGAACTCTCCCTTATCCACCCTTAGTGGTGTCCATATCAGACTTCAAGGATTGATGTCTTCCATTTTTGGAATAGACCATCAGAGGTGAAATCTTATTTCTCATTCGGATCCATCCACCCTACAAACACTCTAGGTTCTCCCTCCTAGGGATGGACCAATCTGATCTTCCTCAATATGGCATTGTGATCACTATAATTCCTTCTCCACATGACGTTAAACTCATGGCCTACCCCATGTTGAACATCGGATGTCCTAAGAAAACTTCAAAAAAATCACCTTTGGTATAAACATCTCCATAAGATGTTGAACTCATGGAATAACCCACGTTAAACATGGGAAGCCATGGAAAACCACAAAGACATGCCAAAAACACAATATACCTACAACTGATGTGGGATGTATCTAGTTATATGCCCTTGAGATGCCTTCTTATGAGAAAGAATACATGTCTTCGAGTTTCCCCACATCTAGACATGCCTCGACATGTCTGATGTTATCATCTACTATGATCAAAGGCATATACCCTTTTGATACCCCTTGGAATGTCCTAATTTAATCGGCTTAATTTACCGATGTCCAAACAGATATATCCCTATGAATGAGATTAAAAAACAATGACTCAAATCTATGTGGGAGACCCGAACAAGGAATCCCATTCCAAGGAGGAATCCATGAAAGGAGTAACCAACATCCAAATATCCCATTTCAATCATAGAGAAGACATCGATATAAAAGTGATGGATGCCACTAGTTGCGGGAAAGTGGGAATGTATGGAAACAATCAGTGCATCACCATGATGATGCACACCCTAGTAGAAAGAGATAGAAAAAAATGGTGAACCCAATGTGAATCTCTTCTCCATCGACTATGAACATATAAATGTTTTTAGGAATGAACAAATCGAGGCATCACCCATGCGAATAACCTCTCCATCACGTGACGGAGGATAATAAAAACGGGTGCGTGAAGATGACAATCCATGAGCTCCTCACCAACTCTGCCATCCTTATGGGATGCACAAGAGGCATTCTCCCTCTGATCCCGTCATCTCCTTGCCATCCTCACCACCTTCATAGGCCGCCCAGGTGTCATCCAATCCCGACTCCATCAGCTCATTGCAGACCATGCCTCCTTCATAGGCTGTGTAGGGGGGAATATTCCCCTTGAATGTATTAGCTCCTCACTGGACATACCACATTCATAGGTCGTGCATGGGGAATCCACCCCCGACTCCATCAGCTCCTTGACGACCATGCCTCCTTCATAAGATAAGTAGGGGGAATCTGCCCCCGAATCTCGCAGATCCTCGCCAATCCCACTACCATAAATGGAAATGTTGGGGGAATCCACCCCCACCCCCCAACTCCATCAGCTCCTCGCTGACCCTACCACATTCATAGGTTGCCCAGTGGGCATATACCCCCAACTCCATCGGCTCATCTACCACTCTACTTCTCGCATGGGCTGCACATGTGAATTTTTCCCCTCACTCCATCAGTTTCTCACCAACCCCTCCACATTTACAGGTCACATAGGGGAATCATATCCTAACTCCTTCAGCTCCCCACCGACCCCACCACCTTCGTAGGCTATATAGGGGGAATTCATCCTCGACTCTATCAGCACCTCGTCGACCCCGCCACCATCATAAGCCATGCAAAAGGCATCCAACCTTGTGACTAAATCATCTCCCCAAACCTCAACTCCTTCATAGGGTGTATAGGGGGAATCCACCATCTGACTCCATCAGCTTCTCGCAGACCCGTCTACAATCATAAGCCGTATAGGGGGAATCTTCCCCAACCCCATTAGCTCCACTCCGACCTCGACCCTTCATAGGCCGCAGGGGGGGGGGATGCACTCGACAAATATATCAGATACTCGCTGACACATCCACCTTCACAGACCGCACAGGGGGCATCATCCCATGAATCCATTGACCCTCGGTGACCCTTCCCCTTTCATATATCAAGCAGGGGGAATTCACCACATGATTCCATCAGATCCTCACCGACCCCACCACCTTCATAGGTCGTGCAAGGGGAATCTTCCCCAGAATCCATTGGCTCCTCGCTTACTTCACCACCTTCATAGTCCATGTATGGAAAATTACCTCCCTCACTCTATCATGTCCTCACTGACCCCGCTGCATTAATATTCTATGCAGGGGGCATCCATCACCCAAATCCATCGGATCCTCACCTACCTCATTACCTTCATAGGCCATGCATGGGGAATCCTTCCATCGAATCTATTGGCTCCTCACCAAACCTGTAACATTCAATGGTTGTGTCGGAGAATCCTCCCCTAACTCCATTGGCTCCTTGATGACCCCTCTACCCTCATAGGACATCTGTGGGTTATCAATCCCCAACTCCATCGCCTCCTCGGAGACCCCACTACCTTCATAGGGCACGAAGGGGGAATCTTCCCCCAACCCCATCGCATCCTCGCCGATCCCATCACCTTCATAACCCCCACAAGTGGAATGCGACCCCCAACTCCATCATCCAGTCATTGACCCCACCACATTCATTGTCCGAACTAGGGGGAATCGTCCCTCTAACTCTATTGAATCCTCATTAACCCTGCCACCTTCAAAGGATGATTAGGGCGCATTAGACCATGACTCCATAGGATCCTCACAAAGGATTCGGACTTTATAGGTCGCATTGGGAGAATAAACCCTCCCCCAACTCCATCAACTACTCCCCGACTACACAAAATTCATTGGACTTGCAAGGGGAATCCACCCCCAAATCCATCATCTCCTCACCATCCTCACCACCTTTATAGGCTATGAAGAGGGTATCTACCCCCCGAATCCATCGACCCTCAATGATTTCGACACCTTCATTGGGAGCACTAGAGGAATCCTCCCCTAGACTCAGTCAGAACCTCTCCCACCTTGCCACCTTCATAGGCTGCATAGGGGGTATCCGCCCCCTAATCCATTAGCTTCTCACCGATTCTTTTGCCTTCATATTCCTGGAAGGGGTCATCCATAGTTGACTCCATCAGATCCTTACCAACCCTTCCACCTTCATAGGATGTAAAGGGGGAATCCCCCCTGACTCCATCGGCTCCACACTGACCCCTCCTCCTTCATAAGCCACGCAGGGGGATCCACCCCCGAATCCATCGACTGGTCACTGACCCTGTAGGCTTTTTAGCCTGCACATGGAGCTTCTTCCCCCAAATCCTTTGACTCCTCATCGACCCTGCCACCTCCATATACTGCAAAGGGGGAATCTTCCTCCCAAATCCATCAACTCCTCATCAACACCACCACCTTTATAGGCCGCACATGGGGAATCTTTCCCTGACCCCATCAAATCCTTGCCAACTCCACTACCTATATAGGCCCCTATAGTGGGAATCGATCTCAAAACCAATGGTTCAATGACAACAAAATCATCAGGCATGGAGGTCCTCCCCATCACCATCATCAACTACAACAGAGGTCCTCCTCGCACCGCTATAATCAGGTAAAAAGGACCTCATTATCACTATCAGCATCTACTGTAGAGGTCCTCCATGCACCACAATCATCCTACCAAGACTTTCCAAAATCATCAAAGAGGTCCTCCTTGTGTTAAAGATTGGATTTACATGAGGAACCAATGTTGGGGATGGTTGATCATTTCACTTATTGTATTGTTCTGCATTACGAGTTGTCAGTCCAGGCTTTCACGCCTTCCTTTCTCCATCGCCCCCGTTGTACTGGCGATCCAGGATTCTATGCCTTCCAGGCTCCATCGTCCCCATCATACCAATGATCCATGATTCCATGCGTTCGGGGCTCTATCACCCCCATCGTACTAACATAGTAGGCTTCCACACCTATCGGGATCCATCTCCCCCATCGTACTATTGCTCTAGTCTTCCATGCCTTATGGGATACAATGCCCTGTCACACTGATGCTCCAGAATTCTATGCCTTTCAGGATACATCATCCTGTCATACCAATGCTCTAGGATTCTATGCCTTTCGGGCTCTATCACCCCATCATATCAATGATACATGCTTCGTCACCTTATGGGCTCCATCTCCCCCATCATAGAAACACTCCATGATTCCACACCTTCTGATATCCATCACCCCAACGTACTAACGCTCTAAGAAACCATGTATTTCAGGTTCCATCACCATATCATACCTATGTTCCAGGATTCCATGATTTCTGGGCTCCATCACCCCGTAATACCGATTCTCCAGGCTTCCATTTATTCAAAGCTCCATCGCCCCATTGCACCAATGCTCCAGGCTTCCACGCCTTCTGAGATTCGTCACCTCATCGCACCAATGCTCCAGGATTCAATGCATTCTAGGAACCATCTCTAAATCATACTAATGCTCAAGTATTGCACTCATTATGGGATCCATTGCCCCATCATCCCACCTCTCATGTTTTCCACGCCTTGCAGGCTCCATTAACTCATTGTACCGACATTCCAGGATTTTAGGCCATCCGGGATCCATCACCCCCATCGTACTGACTCTCCACGGGTCCACACATTCTGGGCTCTATCTCCCCCATCATATCGACAATCCAGGATTCAACGCCTATCAGGAACCATTGACCCATCATACTGATACTCTCGAATTCCATGCCTTTTGTGCTTGTTCCCCTCGTCATACCGATGTTTAAAGCATCTACACTTTATGGGATCTATTGCCTCTCTATATGGAGGGAATTCTATCATCCCAGCCACCCTTATGGAACATTATTTCTCCCCAAATACTACATTTCATCTATTGCATTGGTTCTCCAAGGGGATTCAACAATAGCTAGTGGAATGTTCACTGTGAGGTAGACCAACTCACATTTTGAGAACATCCATGAATATGTTGGGGTAATTTTTAGGAAATCCTATCTTATGGATTACCCCACCATCCACAAGGATCCCAATCCATCAGAAGGGGGTAGTGATAAAAAGACCTTAACATACACAATCCTTGTTGTCTCACATCCTAGTGGAATGACATTAAACTGTATAATAACCATCATCAAGGTCACACGAAGTTAAGCTATGTGACATTTTCATCAAATATATGAGACCTGAAACCACAAAAACCAAGGTCAATGATATGGTCCCTTAAATGAAAAACACTAATTTTTCTAATCACCTGACATTAAACTCTATGATGCAACCTACTTACCGTTGATGTTAAACTATTTTTCTATCATCCTCAACACATGGCATTAAACTATTGCCTTAACTTGTGACAATCACATGATGCCTTATATTATGATCATTATTGGGATCCACATACTCATCTCATGATGTAAAACAATGTAATTCCATAATATCCCAAATGATATAGTACTCTACATTGGACACAAGTCTACTACCATGCAACATTCAAAAACTACCTCAGTACACTGTTCCTTGAGATAGGGTTTGAATTACTCCTTTGGATATTCCGTGTTGACATGCTCAAATGCATTGTGTCATAGGGCCTAGAGTTTTGTATTTCCAATGGGCATACAGCCAATTAATTTCCATGCTTCGCATCATCCTTTTTTTTGAATCCCATCTTCTTCATCTCTAAAGGGACCCCCTAACCGCCTGGTCTCACTCCACTTTGGCTAACATACTCTCATTAGACAACAACCTGGATGAAATTTGATGAAATTTTGAGACAGTTCATAGGTTAAGAACATGGTCAGCACTTGACCCTCATTTGTATGTCCCTATTCCAGGTAACATGATATGGATGCTATGTTTCAAACATGTTCAATAGTTATCCTCCATCATTATGCCACCATCATTTTGATCCTGATCTTAGGCAATGATATTGACATATTTCCTACTAAATATTATTAGGTAGAACTCCAACACCGTTGGTGTTACCCTTTCATGCATATTTTCACATTGAGTAAACAAGACAGTGTTGCTGGGGATATTCCTAGCCTGACATCTCTACTCTCATTTCTATCTGCTTCTATGTGTCAAGAAAATCCCATCACTACTCCTTGTTTCCCACACTGAGCATTACTCACATGGGATTAGTATTTTTTTGTTTTATTTATAAAAATAAAATTGAGAATCACATTTATATCATCATTCTTGACATTAATCTATTCATCTTCGTCTTTCTTGGTGAGAAACAATTATATAGTCCTGCATGATGTTAAACTATTCGACTTCATCCCACTGGACGTTAAGATGTTATCACATCGTGCATGTTGTTAGAATATTTTTTTCCACAAGATGTTAAACGATTATATCTTCCTTTATGATGTTAAATTATTCTTATTCATCCCACATGACATTCAACTATTATATTATCATGCATGACATTAAACTATTCTTATTAATACCGCATGATGTTAAAATGTTATATCCTCCTATATGATGTTAAATTGATCAACATTATCTCGCATGGAATTAAAATATTATATTGTCTTGAATGATGTTAAATTGTACATCTTTGTCTTGTAATAAATTCATCTGTTACATAGTCTTATATGACGTTAAACTATTCATCTTAATCCCACATGATGTTAAACTATAATATTGTCCAACATGACATTAAACTGTAATATTGTCCTACATGATGTTAAAATGTTCACCTTCTTCCCAAATGATGTTAAACTATTATATCTTCCTCTATGAATATTAAACATTTCATATTTATCCCCCATGACATCAAACTATTATATCATCCCATGTATTGTTAAACTGTTCATCTTTGTCTCGCATGACGTTAAACTATTATATAATATTGCATGAAATTAGACAGTTTATCTTTATTCGACATGATGTTAAACTCTAATTCCATCCAGAATTATGTTTAAATATTTATTTTCATCCCACATAATGTTAAATTGTTATATCATCCTGAATGATGTTAAAATGTTCATGCTTCTCCTACATGATGTTAAATTGCATGACATGTGGCCAAAATCCACTTCTTCTGACCTCTTTCCTAGAGTCACATCATGGCAGTGTGAGTTATGGTGTTGTCCTATTTAGACCTCATTCACATCGGGTTTACAATGTCTACACAATGTTCCCCCATTATCAAGAGAATCACATACCATCTCCTTACTCACCGCACGACGTTAAATTGTATTCCATTTTCCGAACGAGGTATGGGTTTATTTCTACCCTTATAGGATACATAAGAATTCAGTGATGTTTTTTCCAAGTTTCCATCCATAGTATAAGGCCCCAGCCTTAAACCTTACTTAATCTTGAGTTATTACAAGATTACACATTGAGGATCTTTTCAGGTTTAGAGTTTTAGAGAATTAGATCATGAAACTTGCATTACATTCCACATTTAAACAAAGTGGTTACATAAAAGACAATATTCATTCTTCCCATGAACGGGAACATATTTAAAATATAACACGGATTCTTTCTTGACACATCCTTGACACTATCATCACATCATGTACCTTTCCCTTGACCTGTGAAAAACATTTCAAAAACTTGGGATGAGCATAAAAAGCTCAGTAAGAGTTATAAAAATATGGAAAGGATACATGAGTTCATATATACATAAGAATGAAATCATACTTTACCCATAAAACAAATGCACTTTAATATACCTCATCAAACCATGAATAAATCATAGAAATCATAAGACATAAAGGTAACTTGAGGCATTCATAACATTCCTACGTAGGTAGTAACCCTCTTGGTTACGTTTGGAATACCCATCACAGTATATTCCCTAAATCTCTTCGGAGAAACCTTAACGTTTCACTCCTTCGCGTTACCCAATTCATTGGAGAGATATATCGGGCTCACCCGCCCTTAGTTTATCACGAAACCACCCATTCTTCATAACAATGCCCAAGAACCATAACATAATCGTATCACATAAAACATGAATAAAGAAAACATAACATTTCCACATTTCAATCACAATATAGCATTTTAGGATATTGAAATAATGAATCCATTCAAAAAGAAACCATTTCCAAAACCATTTAAAAAATCTAATAAAGAGATTTTTGAATCAAAGTGTCCCATACCACCTTGAAGCTTTTAACATTTTAAACCATTAATATCCATATAAATAAATCCTTAAAACCATTTTGAAAACATGGATATTAATAAGAACAAATAATTAAAACATTTAAAACGATATTCTGGTAAAAGGGGTTTTACCAAAATTAGAGACACTTGAATACAATAATTGAGGAATAACATTTAGTCAGAACTTTATAATATCATGAGAATAAAAGGATTCATGAAATAATACTCCAAAGGAAAGTATATACAGCATATAAGAGTGAATTGGTGCATAACAACAATGAACCCTCAATAAAATGTCAAATGTGATGAAATCCCTTATAAAGATGGTATCCTTAAATTAAGGACAAATCAGTCTCAAAATATGTGTGACAAATATAAATACACCCAATATAAGTGGATATTAAGTGTAAAATAATAAAAGGTCATTCACACATATTCAATGGATGACATATTCAATTACTACATGTTGAACCCAAAGAAATCGAAATTGGGTTAAAAAGTTCCCTTGACAGCCTAACGACATCACATCAAAATGAGTTGATGAGAGATAAAAAGTGTATCTCATCATTTGGACATCAAATTTACATCAATAAGGATATATGAGAACGTATCCCAACATAAAAATATGTAAATTAAAAGACCCAACAAAAGAAGTCTTTTAAAAAAGAGGAGGGTGAAAGGTTCCCTTACCGACTTGGGTATCTTTCAAAACATACACCCCATGAAATAAGGACAATAGATCATTGATGTAAATACTCATAAACGAAATTATATTACACAAAGAGTAGAATAATGGGCAGTACATTAACCACTCAATGGAATTTGTGGCAAATGTATCATAAATCTCACGAGAATAAAAGTGAGATGAAAAATCCTTTACGAAAATTCGGCAGCCTAACGGCGCCACTCAAAACTTTCAAAATGGATTGATGAGAGGAAATAAGGTCTCTCATCATATGAAAATAATATGTACAGTAGGATTAATTTAAAATAACATCCCAATAATAAGAAATATGAGCATAAAAGGAATGACATAAAAGAGTGTACTTAAAAAGAAAGAGAGGTGTAGGATCCCTTACCTTGGGTCCGACTTGACTCGATCGTTCTTTAATCTCCTGAATAATAAACTTGAGTTAATTTCTAATTCCTTAAGAACCATTTTTCAAGTTCATTATTACTTTTATACCACTTATTACCATGTCACAAACATTATGTAATCATTTAAGTTAATAATATTTGTTTTGCCGATATTTGGTTCTTAAGTCGAAGTGGTCTTCTTACAATTACATGTTGTTCGTGTGGACAAATGTTTATTATATCCAGAATTGTATTCATTATGTAGATATCATATATGTCATATATATCCAGTACATTCATTCATTTATAACATTACATAATCATTTAGAGGTAAGAAATGAAATGCACCGTTCATGGAGACAGTAAGCCGTACGTACGCATGAACGCTACTTTCATTTCTATTTCGTATTTTATAGAATGGAATAATAATGATATAAAGGTATATTATAATTCCAGTATAATATCATATATAATATCATATTTCCATCCTTTATACATCCCACATATGGTATTTAACGAATCAAATCACTTTGAGGGGGCGGTAGTCCGCACTTCCTTAAATGAAGATATCGCGTATACCCATAATGGAAGCCATAAAGGTAAGACAAAAATGAAAAATACAGATGAATAAATAAAACATAAACATATTATATATCATATATAAAAATAGTGACATCATAATGGACACCTTTGAAGGTGTTAAATGAGTATTGAACAATCATCGTTTCGGGAGGCAGAATTTCACCATCCACGGAAACCGTATGTTCTTTACCCATTTGATGTAGTTGTGTGAGAGTGTAGCTCGAATAAATCTTATAACAACATCCTAGTATATTGAGGATACTGGTGTTGTTACAAAAGAAATAAATAAAAAGAGTTTATGGGGTTGGAGAAGCAAAATATAACAAATGAACATGAGAGAATGAATTATGTTTAAAAGTGTAACTCCTTTTGATTTAAGCCTAAAGGCTTCGTTTGAAAGGATTATGCCCAAAGGGAGTCCTCTAGGATGAGGATAGGGATGTGGAGAGAGTAAATTGGCAGGGGTTGGCCGAGCCAAAGGCTTGAGGAGTGTGTTAAATGAGGTAGAGGTGGGGGCCTTTTATAAGAGGAGAGGAGGGGTACTTTTGGAAAGTAAAGAAATATTACTTTATTTGAAAATGTGTTTCGGTTTTAAAAGGTTCCACATTGATAGAATTCGTGGATAAGGTGATAAGTCTTCTAAATCCACTCATCCAATAAGTTTTTTACATGTTTAGTTTATAGATTTTACATTATCTTTCCATTTTATTTAAATCGTCAAATAATGATATCATCGCTGCATCATTATTATGTCATAAATAATTTAATTTATTTAATGTCTAAAAATTATAAAAAAAATACTATTATGTAGGAAATATTTTTCTCTTTCCAATGAATATTTATAATCAAAAAGATGACTTGTATAACCCAACTTAAAAATTGTTTTAGTAAAACATATCATGTTTGTGTCAATTTTACTTTTACATTAAATAAAATGTTATTTATGTCATTTCCCAACCAAAGTGGATCCATGGGGTCCCCAAGTTGACCCATGGCTTGTCTTGGTCGGCCATGACACAACCAATAATGTTGGGACATGTGTCTAGGTCATTTCATATCATTAAAGCATTATTTATACCTTAAACTACACTAATTACCACTAATCGCGATTAAAAACTTAATAAGTTACTATTCACCAAAAAAATATTTTAATCTCATTGAACCACATTTTACATCGTAATGAAAACCATGTATGTAGGATTTTCAAAATTCAATACACATTAGTGGTAAACTTTTATTTAACTGAAAAATCAGTTTGCTTGATTACCACTTAGTGGTTTCACTATTCAACAAAAATTGAAGTTTTTCAGAAAATTACCAAAAATTCACCCTAAGCTATATTTGATATTCTGAATTCAAAAATGAAGTCCTTTTTACAAAATTCAAAACATATAAGTCACATTAATTAATTTAATAATTAATTCCCACTGTCATGACAAATAGCGTGTTTTATGAAACAATAAGTATCAAAAGATTGACACTAGTTTAAGTCTGATTTCAAAGTGAAATTGATTTCAACGACAACTATTGGATTTAATGGTAAAAATATTTTCTAATTTCACTTTAAAACCAATTCAAAATATAATCTAATCATATAAATAAATTAGATTAAAAAGTGGTTTTGAATTAAAATACAACATTTTACACTATTCATTAAAAAAATGAACTTTATCAGAAAGATACCAAAAATTTACACAAAGTAAATTTTGATGTCCCTATTCTTAATAAGAGTTTTCTTTGGTCCAAAAGAATGTTTAAGAGTGAACAAAACTATATTTAATGACGGTTCTCCAACAAAAGGTGATAAGTGAACCTTTAGTGAAAACTAGGGCATATACGCCAAAAATTGAATTCTTTCTGTATTTTAAGCCTTTATCTTTTATTGTATAAATGTAAAAATATTTAAGAACATATATAATCATATTTTAGTTATTTCTATCCCTTCCCGCCAATACAACGACTACATATTAACTACCATTATTTTATTATTAGAGTGCAACGTAAGATTCCCAAGAAACTCGTTGTTGCGTGTTGGGTACGCCATCGAGCATAGCTTCCCCTTTAAAGTAATTTCAATATTTTATTCACAAATATAGATAAATATGAAATGTCATATTCTTTATTTACCTGGGGTGTTACATCCTTCCCCCCTTTTGGGAATTGCGTCCTCGCAATTTTAAAATTGCGCTTAGAAACATCCTTGAAAGTCCCACATCGGAACAAAAGTCGGTAAAACAAACACATTAAAATAAAGAAAGAAAAGTACAAAGGTAACCCGAGTTAACCCATACTAGGATTCCAAGTATGAAAATATGGACATGGAGGAAAAAACAAAGGGTCATGTTCTGATGGAGAGTGATAGAAAACATGTTTAGGAGAAAGTTAACCACGAGAAAATCACAAACTTGTGATGGGTTAAACGGTCTTCGATTCCCCAGTAGGAAAAGTTAATAGACAACATTTTTGTTTTAAGTTACTTTTTATTGAGGAATTTATTCATAAGGAAACATAATCACTTATCATATTGACTTTCAACCTTTATTAGATTCCTTACACAAACTCATATTTTCTCCAAAAGACGAGTATTTAGGAAGACTTGTTCACATTAAGAGTACTATAATCAACTTCTAGAGAATCACATAATCCACAAAATAGAACTATATACATCCCATGTCTTTAGACTTTAACCAAATCCAAAACCAAAAAGGCTAGTACAAGTGCAGATTATCCAGAAAAGGATAACCCTTTATAAAAAGAAAATCAATTCTTAATCTCCAAAATTTGTCCAACAAAACCCAAAGTTCAACGAGGACCATTCTATAATCAATTTGTCCATAAAATTCTTCAAAGTAAACCAATATAAAATTGAAACCCAAATATTTGAAGGATTTAGTCGCATAGTCTTCCAAGATAAATCGTAACATTTATCTCCAAACAATATCAGTTGCTCATAAAGTCTCGTTTTGAAAAGTAATTAACCTAATCACATATCCTCCATGATAGGTTAATCATTTTCAAAAATAACCCAAAATCAACTTACTCTTAATTCATAAAATCATATAACTAGAATGAATCCGTCAAACTAACCAGGGACTTCACGTTGTCCAGTGGTAGGCGATAAATACCATTCGCACATTGGTTGTGGGTTCGATTCCCACAGCTTTGTCCGACGCGACGGGATGTCACACGGTCTGCGTGTTGTCCTTTTTCCAAAACTATATAATTCTTAAAACATTCCCCAAAATGAGATAAAATCTTCAAGAATAATCATAACATATTTTAACCTCAATTTTATCTCATTCCTTTCATTTTCCATCATATCATAGAGTAACCCATAATTGCCTAAAAATTAAGTATCATATAAACCCTAATGGTTACCTTAATAATTATTACCTGAATTTCCACATCGAATTGGCCATCTCGTACCTGATGCATTAGAGAACTCACCAAGGTTGAAGTGGTTGATCATGACTCCTTGATATTTGGTTTAGAACAACCACGAGTTTCCTCATTGAATCCTTAATTTTATCTAGTATCTTAATCAGAGAACCACCACAGTTTCCTTCAAACCTGTTGTCTCTTTGGTGCCTGCTAGATCCATCCATTCACTAAAAATAGAAATGTCAGTGTGAGTATATCAACAAAACCATCATGTACTAATGAGTAAGATAGACAATAAGATATACTTACTCATTCACTTTATCTAAAACTAAGACTCTTTCTGAAATCCTAACCATTATGGTAATTGTCAATTATGCTTAAAGAATACCCTAACCTCTAAAGTTATCTAAACCGACCTTTGATACCAACTATAAGGCCCCAGCCTTAAACCTTACTTAATCTTGAGTTATTACAAGATTACACATTGAGGATCTTTTCAGATTTAGAGTTTTAGAGAATTAGATCATGAAACTTGCATTACATTCCCCATTTAAACAAAGTGGTTACATAAAAGACAGTATTCATTCTTCCCATCAACGGGAACATATTTAAAATATAACACGGATTCTTTCTTGACACATCCTTGACAATATAATCACATCATGTACCTTTCCCTTGACCTGTGAAAAACATTTCAAAAACTTGGTATGAGCATAAAAAGCTCAGTAAGAGTTATAAAAATATGGAAAGGATACATGAGTTCATATATACATAAGAATGAAATCATAATTTACCCATAAAACAAAGGCACTTTAACATACCTCATCAAACCATGAATAAATCATAGAAATCATAAGACATAAAGGTAACTTGAGGCATTCATAACATTCTTACGTAGGGAGTAACCCTCTTGGTTACGTTTGGAATACCCATCATAGTATATTCCCTAAATCTCTTTAGAGAAACCTTAACGTTTCACTCCTTCGCGTTACCCAATGCATTGAAGAGCTATATCGGGCTCACCCGCCCTTAGTTTATCACGGAACCACCCGTTCTTCATAACAATGCCCAAGAACCATAACATAATCGTATCACATAAAACATGAATAAAGAAAACATAACATTTCCACATTTCAATCACAATATAGCATTTTAGGATATTGAAATAATGAATCCATTAAAAAAGAAACCATTTCCAAAACCATTTAAAACATCTAATAAAGAGATTTTTGAATCAAAGTGTCCCATACCACCTTGAAGCTTTTAACATTTTAAACCATTAATATCCATATAAATAAATCCTTAAAACCATTTTGAAAACATGGATATTAATAAGAACAAATAATTAAAACATTTAAAACGATATTCTGGTAAAAGGGGTTTTACCAAAATTAGAGACACTTGAATACAATAATTGAGGAATAACATTTAGTCAGAACTTTATAATATCATGAGAATAAAAGTATTCATGATATAATACTCCAAAGGACAGTATATACAGCATATAATAGTGAATTGGTGCATAACAACAATGAACCCTCAATAGAAATGTCAAATGTGATGAAATCCCTTATAAAGAAGGTATCCTTAAATTAAGGACAAATCAGTCTCAAAATATGTGTGACAAATATAAATACACCCAATATAAGTGGATATTAAGTGTAAAACAATAAAATGTCATTCACACATATTCAATGGATGACATATTCAATGACTACATGTTGAACCCAAAGAAATCGAAATTGGGTTAAAAAGTTCCCTTGACAGCCTAACGACATCACACCAAAATGAGTTGATGAGAGATAAAAAGTGTATCTCATCACTTGGACATAAAATTTACATCAATAAGGATATATGAGAACATATCCCAACATGACAATATGTAAATTAAAAGACCCAACAAAAGAAGTCTTTTAAAAAAGAGGAGGGTGAAAGGTTCCCTAACCGACTTGGGTATCTTTCAAAACATACACCCCATGAAAGAAGGACAATAGATCATTGATGTAAATAATCATAAACGAAATTATATTACACAAAGAGTAGAATAATGGGAAGTACATACACCACTCAATGTAATTTGTGGCAAAATGTAGCATAAATCTCACTAGAATAAAAGTGAGATGAAAAATCCCTTACGAAAATTCGGCAGCCTAACGGCGCCACTCAAAACTTCCAAAATGGATTGATGAGAGGAAATAAGGTCTCTCATCATATTAACATAATACGTACAGTAGGAGTAATTTAAAATAACATCCCAATCATAAGAAATATGAGCATAAAAGGAATGACATAAAAGAGTGTACTTAAAAAGAAAGAGAGGTGTAGGATCCCTTACCTCGGGTCCGACTTGACTCGATCGTTCTTTAATCTCCTGAATAATAAACTTGAGTTAATTTATAATTCCTTAAGAACCCTTTTTCAAGTTCATTATTACTTGTATGCCACTTATTACCATGTCACAAACATTATGTAATCATTTAAGTTAATAATATTTGTTTTGCCGATATTTGGTTCTTAAGTCGAAAGTGGTCTTCTTACAATTACATGTTGTTCGTGTGGCCAAATGTTTATTATATCCAGAATTGTATTCATTATGTAGATATCATATATGTCACATATATCCAGTACATGCATGCATTTATAACATTACATAATCATTTAGAGGTAAGAAATGAAATGCACCGTTCATGGAGACGGTAAGCCGTACGTACGCATGAACGCTACTTTCATTTATATTTCGTATTTTATAGAATGGAATAATAATGATATAAAGGTATATTATAATTACAGTATAATATCATATATAATATCATATTTCCATCCTTTATACATCCCACATATGGTATTTAACGAATCAAATCACTTTGAGGGGGCGGTAGTCCGCATTTCCTTAAATGAAGATATCGCGTATACCCATAATGGAAGCCATAAAGGTAAGACAAAAATGAAAAATACAGAAGAATAAATAAAACATAAACATATTATATATCATATATAAAAATAGTGACATCATAATGGCCACCTTTGAAGGTGTTAAATGAGTATTGAACAATCATCATTTCGGGAGGCAGAATTTCACCATCCACAGAAACCGTATGTTCTTTAACCATTTGATGTAGTTGTGTGAGAGTGTAGCTCGAATAAATCTTATAACAACATCCTAGTATATTGAGGATACTGGTTTTGTTACAAAAGAAGTAAATAAAAAGAGTTTAGGGGGTTGGAGATGCAAAATAAAATAAATGAACATGAGAGAATGAATTACCTTTAAAAGTGTAACTCATTTTGATTTAAGCCTAAAGGCTTCCATTGAAAGGATTCTGCCCAAAGGGAGTCCTCTAGGATGCGGAGATTGATGTGGAGAGAGTAAATGGGCAGGGGTTGGCCGAGCCAAAGGCTTTAGGAGTGTGTTAAATGAGGTAGAGGTGGGGGCCTTTTATAAGAGGAGAGGAGGGGTACTTTTGGAAAGTAAAGAAATATTACTTTATTTGAAAATGTGTTTCCGTTTTAAAAGGTCCCACATTGATATAATTCGTGGATAAGGTGATAAGGCTTCGAAATACACTCATCCAATAAGTTTTGTACATTTCTAGTTCATAGATTTTACATTATCTTTCCATTTTATTTAAATCGTCAAATAATGATATCATCGCTGCATCATTATTATGTCATAAATAATTTTATTTATTTAATGTCGAAAAATTATAAAAAAAATACTATTATGTAGTAAATCTTTTCATCTTTCCAATTAATATTTATAATCAAAAAGATGACTTTTATAACCCCACTTAAAAATTGTTTTAGTAAAACATATCATGTTTGTGTCAATTTTACTTTTACATTAAATAAAATGTTATTTATGTCATTTCCCAACCAAAGTGGATCCATGGGGTCCCCAAGTTGACCCATGGATTGTCTTGGTCGTCCATGACACAACCAATAAGGTTGGGACATGTGTCTAGGTCATTTCATATCATTAAAGCATTATTTATACCTTAAACTATACTAATTACCACTAATCGCGATTAAAAACTTCATAAGTTACTATTCACCAAAAAATTATTTCAATCTCATTGAACCACATTTTACTTCTTAATGACAACCATGTATGTTGGATTTTCAAAATTCAATACACATTAGTGGTAAACTTTCATTTAACTGAAAAATCAGTTTGCTTGATTACCACTTAGTGGTTTCACTATTCATCAAAAATTGAAGTTTTTCAGAAAATTACCAAAAACTCACCCTAAGCTATATTTGATATTCTGAATTCAAAAATGAAGACCTTTTTACAAAATTCAAAA
This sequence comes from Viscum album, assembly GCA_963277665.1. Taxonomy (NCBI): domain Eukaryota; kingdom Viridiplantae; phylum Streptophyta; class Magnoliopsida; order Santalales; family Viscaceae; genus Viscum; species Viscum album. The sequence goes on along the minus strand of OY728150.1, from coordinate 813,885,187 downwards.
CATATAAGTCACATTAATTAATTTAATAATTAATTCCCACTGTCATGACAAATAGCGTGTTTTATGAAACAATAAGTATCAAAAGATTGACACTAGTTTAAGTCTGATTTCAAAGTGAAATTGATTCCAACGACCACTATTGGATTTAATGGTAAAAATATTTTCTAATTTCACTTTAAAACCAATTCAAAATATAATCTAATCATATAAATAAATTAGATTAAAAAGTGGTTTTGAATTAAAATACATCATTTTACACTATTCATTAAAAAAATGAACTTTATCAGAAAGATACCAAAAATTTACACAAAGTAAATTTTGATGTCCCGATTCTTAATAATTGTTTTATTTGGTCCAAAAGAATGTTTAAGAGTGAACAAAACTATATTTAATGACGGTTCTCCATCAAAAGGTGATAAGTGAACCATTAGTGAAAACTAGGGCATATACGCCAAAAATTGAATTCTTTCCATATTTTAAGCCTTTATCATTTATTGTATAAATGTAAAAATATTTAAGAACATATATAATCATATTTTACTTATTTCTATCCATTCCCGCCAATACAATGGCTACATATTAACTACCATTATTTTATTATTAGAGTGCAACGTAAGATTCCCAAGAAACTCGTTGTTGCGTGTTGGGTACGCCATCGAGCATAACTTCCCCTTTAAAGTCATTTCAATATTTTATTCACAAATATAGATAAATATGAAATGTCAAATTCTTTATTTACCTGGGGTGTTACACATAGGTTCATCAACCCATTTTAACCCCTTTTTATTACTTATCCATTAAAGTCATCTTCTTTAATGAAACCCTCCACCTTATTCATTCCTCAACAACATGATCAGATGAACCATGGTATGGGACATAGATTGTTGGATTCTTTGTGGACATTCTATCATGCCAACAACACACTTTGTGTGCCCTTAATTTGGCTCCCCATAATCATTCACAACTGAAGGGGCCCCCATATAGAACCTTCTCATTATATTTCAACTGACCTCCCATTTTAGGACAACTTCAAAGAAAATATTGAATGACATCTTGATATAAGTCCCGCATTGCAAATATGGTAACCTATTGATCAAAAAAAAATTTCTTATTCCATGGTAAATGATGCAAACATTGTTTTGCGAACATGGTCTACAGTTAACCTCTATCATTATCACCAAATCAGTAATGCACCAAATGTTTGTCCCGTGATTCAATTTCCACCTCACATCCTTATATTCAGACTGAACATTGATACCCATGGTGTCATTCCTCAGTGCACCTTTGCACATTGAGTGGGTAAACCAGTGTTGTGGATCATCTTTGGTCCGCACCTCTGTTCCCATGAGGTGTGCATATATGTGCTGTTAGGATTTTTTTTCATCCCCTTGTTTCCCACACCATGCAAGGTTAACATGGGATTATAGGTTTCGATATGGATTCTACCCATAGTTAAGTGTTTCATACCTTATGGTTAATACTATAGACCATGAACTAATAGTTCAAATCCGGAAGTCCAATCATCAGGACATTAAACTATGTGTGTTCTCTTGGGAATATGTGATGTGGTGTGGTCCTTTCATATCCTCATTCAAATAATCTTGCTTTATAGAATCATGTAAAATACTTTTTCATATAGAATTCCTCACTTATGGTCTGAGCTCTATGAAGTTAAACTAAGATATATTTTTTCATTATCATATTATGTTAAACTTCATGGGTACATCCATGATTCACATATTCCCATTATTTTGGTCCCAACCATATTTAACATTCAAAAGTACCCCCTAAAATATAGTTGAAAGTCCATTTTGGATCCCCTATCATCTTTGGCCAATAACCCAGAATATTTCTAATGGCAGTTTGATACAATTTCAAAATTATGAATATGGTCAGTAGTTGATCCTTAGTTGTCTGTTCCAATTTCAGGTTACACGACATGGATATTTTGTTGAAAACATAGTAAATAGTCGTCCTCTATCATAATCACAACCACCAATATATCCCAAATATTTTGTTTAGTGATTCATATTCTCCTTACATTGTATCCCTCAGTACATCTATATACGTCAAGCAGGAATGTTGGTCTAGTTGGTATTTTCACTTCCATAAATTTTTCATTAATTTTTTAAAATCAAATGTGATTGAAAAATCCAAGTACATACCTTAGTTTTTCACAATTTAGCATTGCTCATGTGGACTTAGGAGTTTTGGTAAGGTAATGACTGTATGATTTGTGAAAACTTATGGTCTAAGAAACCTCTTTCATCCATGATGATATGATGGTAAACTATGATGCCTTATCCCAGATGCCGTGAAACTCTTGCATCCTCAACATTAAATGTTAAAATTCATGGGACGGTCCTGTCACATGACCTTAAAATTCCACATTGTCCTCCTGGTCGTACGAAGAAAAATGTCACCACATTGTGGTGTTATTTCTTAAGAGGACATCACCCTAGGAATTGGTCTCCACCATTCCATTTCTCATGACCTACACCAATATTTATTTCTGTATTAACACCAAAAAATTTCATCAATGGGTGGTTGCTCAAAAAATCCACAAAAAAAGAAATATCTAATTCTTATTATCATGATTCATGGATCAGACCTATGCAGTGTCATTACCCCTGGTACTGGTACCTTACCATTCCATCATCAAGAACTATGTTTTTCTCGATTCCTTCCATTTCAGGATATATAGTGATAACCAGATCCTCGATCATGGTCTTAGCCTTGGAATTGTTTCCCCATTTTTCATCGTCCTTAGAAAGACGTAAAATTGAAACCATACCCTGAACACATTCAGGATGTCCCATTATAATTAAAGGATTCATCAGATTTCTCACTATCAAGTATTATTTCCCTCACCAATGTTGGTCTTTAACCGCACCATGTTTCATGAACTATGTTTGGATTGATTTCCATCCTTATGGGATATGAATCTACACTCATAAATTTTTTAAGCGGGACTAGCCCTATGTTTATTAATACTTCTAGTCCTTCTTCCTAGGTTACAGTCCATACTTTATGAACTTAAACTATGATCCTTCAGTTAATGAAACATTACAATAAACTGTTAGCCCCGGTCTCAGAATCATTACCTCAATACAATGCAGAACATCCATTTCATAGGTTGTTAAAATACTCCACTCATCATCCTCATATACATAATATGAAACTATATGTTGTTATTGTCCCTCTCTAGAGAATTTATGTCCCGGGTAGGATTGATATTTGTTCAGATCAATATCCCCGCCCAATTTTATTTTGTAATGGTTGAGTAGTTTTAAGAGTCTAGGAATTTCATAGAACATAGAATCACTCCATCACCGCACTTTGTGTTACCTATATTTTTTATCCTCATACTATTTCACATTTTAGGGGACCCCCTAATAGCATTCATGCTCAAACTTTCATATCACCTTCTATTTTGGTCCATCATATTGGACCATATCACATGAAATTTCATGTGGGGAACAGTTTTCTCAAATTCAGTTAGTAGTTGCCCCTCATTTTTTGTCCCCATTTCTAGATAATGTAGTGTGGATGTTGTGTCTCCAATATAGTCATTAGTTATCCACCATCATCATGCCACCCTCACTATGTTCTGAATTTTGGGTATCATGATTTATATTTCTCATTCCCCTTGTTCAGATTGACTCCAATGCCCTTGGAATTACCCACTCATAAGCTAGAGGGCATTGTTAAAAGATAGTTCTCTGTCCAGAGTCTCATGTTCTCTAGTTGTGACACCTATTATTCAAGACACTATAAATGGTGATCAATGAATAATTTTGATCCCATAAATTCTTCTAATGTTTCACACTCTCATACAGGTGAATAACCTTATAGAAACTCTTTCCTCTCACACCAATCATAGTTCACATGGGATTAGAGATTTGGTTTGTTGTTACCTCAATGAGATTGAGGTATAGTGGACCCCAAGGCATGCATTTTCCTTTGCTGGTTCCTTTTAATTTGTTCCACCTCACCCTCATTGTCTTCATTGGACACTATTCAAACTGAGGACATTAGATGACATCGGAAACACATCCACAAATTGCCCAAATACTACCATCTATGATCTCAAAATGTTTCCCATTTCGATATCTTTGATTTGACTTGTGGTAGAGGCTGAATAGAGTTATGGATTAGAAGATATGGTCATTAAACATTAGGCAATAATACTGGTTCGTGGATCCCATTCACAGAGATCCCTTCAGGTACACTACGAAGTAATGACAAAAGCCTCTATGACCTAACAAATACATTTGCGAACCTGCAATGGAGTAATGACAGAGGCATTTGTGAGTCCAATGAAGCCTCCTATTTTTGAAAAGATCAATACCCTTAACAAAATACCTTTCTCTTTGTGGAGATCCCCATTGACCTCTGTTGCCTATAAATTTGTGGCTCACTCCCCCCTTCATAAGGACAACATCACCACATATTAGGTGGCCTATCTCCCATTTCGTGGTTCTCTCGAGCACCATGATGATGTATATACCCTTCGTGGACGTGGGAGATCATTTTAGTCATCTTGGAGATCTGTGAAGCATTAAGCATTTTCTGAGTACTCTGCAAATATTGGGGTCTTTTCTAAGCCGAATCCTTGCTCCACTAATGTCCTTCCTTCACAAAGCTCCTTCACTAGAACCTCGGCTCCATGAATCTCTATCCTCCATGAGACCCTATGCTCTATGAACCTATTTCCATTATGAACCCCTATCCTTCAAAATTTTCCCACCATCATACCCACTGGTCCATACAATTGGGCCAAGGCCCCCACCAACCTCGTCATCAGAGAAGGTCCCTTCGCTACCATCACTTACCCATATTAAAATTGCAGAGTCACACAATGAACTTTTCAGGCCCATTCACTAATATTTTTCCCTGAACGCATATGCACACCCACCTTCCACCATTGAAAAATTAGTATTCGAGATACTCCTCTACACCTCATGAAAACCCTTGAGTCAAAATATTCCTCATAGTCCCTTTTCTATGTCGTGAGTTGAGATTCTCATAATCAATTCTCTTAATACAACGAGTTGAACCTTTCCTTTAAAAATTCATCCAAACCCCATAACCTATCCCATTTGCTATGTTGGAATTGAATGGGTCATTCCTTTATAAATCACTCACCAGTCGTTTCTTGGTTCCATATTCCAATATTACTCATTACATGACTATAAACTATAGTACCCCCTATGTGACAAAAATAAGATTTCTCTTGTTCTGAAATATACTTTCCTTATGCGCCAATCATAAGATTTAAAAAGCACTCATTACATGAATATAAACTATAGTACACCATATGTGACCACCATAGGATTCCTATTGTTCTGAATAATAGATACCTTATGTTCCATGTATAAGATTCCAATAGTTCTCACTACACAAATATAAACTTTAGTACACCCTATGTGACAAACATAGGATGCCTCTTGTTCTAAATAATAGATGCCTCATGTTCCTAACAGAAGATTCCAAATAGTCATCTCTACATGACTATAAAGTGTAGTACACCCTATAAAACAAACATATGATGCCTCTTGTTCTGGATAAGAGATTCCTTATGATCCAAGCCAATGATACCAATAGTCACCACAACATGAATTTAAACTGAATTGTTCCCTATCATTCAACAATAGGGTGCCTCTTGTTCCAAATAAGATATTCTTTAGGTGTCAAGGCAAAGATTACTCATTCCATGATTATAGTGGTGTATGTTCAAGAGAGTTGGAATTTGTTCAACCATTTCATCACTCCACCTCATGCTTCATGTGTCCTTCATTCATATCTTCATCCTCTTTCATGTCTAATGGGACAACCTAATGGCCTAGTCCATGGATTCATTAACTCACCTACCATTCTCTTCTAACACCATTGATGACCTTGGATTATATGTTGAGTTTGGAACCATGTTAAAAACACCGACATTGGTTGTCCCTTGTTTGTTTGTTTCCATCTTAGGCTAACACGATGTGGTTTCTATGTTGAAAAGATGGTCTGCAACTATTTTCCATCATCCTGCCACCCTCATTGGGTTCTGAATGTTGGGCATGTGATTCACACATTTTATCTTCTTTTTCGGATTTATTTTAACTCCCCTTGCATTATCTCTCTTTTACACTAGCGCATAGTTGTAGGCCATAATAATATGCCTCAACCTACCAGTGAGTTGGGATGACCTCATGGACAAACATGAGGAAATAACCTGGGATGCTTCTATATGAGATCCACGTCCATCATTGACACTAATTTTTGTCACCTAGACTACTTTCATGAGTAAGACCCTTTCACCATTTATGCTCCTTAGTGGCACCTGGGAATCATCCATGCATAAGAAACATTCAGTATCACTGCTCTATAGTGTCACCTATGAAGTTTCCATGCATGATCCCCATCCATCATTTCCACTCCATAACAGCACTAAGGATTCTTCCATGCGTAAACCCTATACAACATTGTTACTCTATTGTGGTACCTGGGTAGCTTCCATGTGTAAGACACGTATCCCATTGGAACTCCTTAGAAGCACCCATGGTTCTTCCATGAATAAGCCCCACCCTCCATTTCCACTCCTTAGAGATACTTGGGTAGTGTCCATTTGTAATCACCTTTCACCATTATCAGTCCTTAATGCCACTCGAGCTTCATCCATGCGTAAACACCCATCCACCATTTCCTCTCCATAGAGGCACCTGGGATGCATCCATAGTTAAGGCCTATCCAGCATTTCGGTTCCCTAGAAACACCTAGGAAACATCCATGCATAATCCCCTTTCACCATTTCCCATCCCTAGTAGAAATCAGGCTTCTTCCATGCATAAGCCAACATTCACCATTGTTGCTCTTTACCGACACATGGGCTACCGCTATGCTAATGTCCCATACACTATTGAAACTCTTTAGCTGCTCACATGGGCTTCCATCCACTATTATGTCCCAATATCCATCTACCTGAGCTACTAACCATGAATAATTCCCACTATAATCCTATAAAACACACCTTTCATCAATCTATCATCACATTTTTGTTACCACTTCTTTCTCATATCTTGGATGACTCAGGTGGTCTTAGAGAAAGAATCGACCATGACATCCTCATTTGGTCGTTAACTATATATAAAACCCTATCCTCTCTATGATGAACTACATGGGCATTGATCCTTTCCCCTTTCATGCATGGTATGTAGGAAGCCTCTCCGATGTTAAACCACATCACTCATCGATCCTGACCACTTCACATTTGTTCACTCTCTTCCTCCATTACGTTAAACTGTATGAACCCTCTTCCCGTATGAAATTAAACTGTATGATCCTTTTTTCATTCATGATGCTAAACTATATGCATTTTAACAACCTCGGTTCAGATCCATTTCCCCTATATATCGTACATAAGAAGCATCCTCGAGGTTCAACCCTAAACAATTGTAGACATCAGCGTCCCGTTTTTCGGGACCCATATCCTAGGTCTTCCCCTTCGTGGTGTCAGAAAAGAACTCAAGCTGCTAATCATGCATTGGAACTGCACTCAATCCATACCCCTTGATCCAAGATTATACCATCTGTGGTAAGCTTCTAACCATGTGTAATCCCCAATATGTTTTTGGGTACTTTACCTTTTTGTACACTCCAATACAATGCCTCCAAATTCAAAGTACATGTGTTTTGATACCTTCCTTCTGAACACGGTACGTAAGAAGTCTCTTCATGGTTCAACCAAGAAAATGGTAAACCCTGGTGTTCCCCTCTCTAGGGTGAACTTTCCTGGATCCACATGTAGTGGTGACTAGATCATACTTCATGGTGTGATATCTAACATTTATGTGACACAACACTCTAAGACTTCTCTCATTGGGCATTCTAATACATTTATCTGGTGCCCCACTTTCTGGGGTGAACTCTCCATGATCTTCCCTCAGGGGTTTCTAGTTCAGAATTTATGGTGTGATATCATCCCTTTATGGGACCCACCATCCTGGGTATGCTTTTATTGGGCATTTTGATACATTCAACAGGTTAAAAATACATGGTCTCCCTCCTAGGAATGCACCAATCTGATCCTCCTCAAAGGGGAATTCTGATCACACTCATTCTATCTCCTCTTGACATTAAACTCATGGCCTACCTTGTATTGAATTTGGGATTACTGAGGAAAACCTAAAATCTATTCCTTCGGTGTAACCATCTCAAAAAAAACATAAAATTGTGGAATAACCTCTGTTAAACATGGGTAGTTAAAGTAATATTTAGAGGCATGCCTATGGCATATGATACCCCATGACCGACGTGGGAAGCCTCATGTTATACACCCTTGAGTAGCCCATTTATGAGGAAGAATACATGTCCTATAATGTTCACACATCCAGAGATACACTGACATGACATATGTTACCATCTACTCTGACCGAAGGTTGATTCCCTTTCAAGACCCCTTTGAATGTTTTGATAGAAGTATCATAATTAACTAGTGTTCACAATTATATGGCACCCGGAATGAGAATCCCAAACAATGACTCTAATCAATGAAGGAGACCCGAACGTGGAAATGAGTTCTAAGGTGGAATCCACAGAAGGAGGAATCAACATCCCATCACCTCATTTCGATCAAGGAGAAGAAATTGATGAATAAGTGATGGATTCCACCCACCTTTGAAAAGTAGGAATGCAGGGTAACAATTATCCCATATCCACGATGATGTATTCCTTAATGGAATTCTTTGGAAACAGTCCAATTATTTTTTAGATTGGTTATGAATATAGTGATCTATGTCGGCTAAAATGGGTTTTTATTTGATTTCAAAGAGTTTTAAATTATTTCATTAATAAAAAATTGTGTTTTTTTCCAAGTGGAAAAGATTTATTTAAATTTATAATAGAATAATGTGACAAATGTAATAAATTTGTGGGAATTCTATTTTTCCTAGAAATAATATATTTCTTATTTTTATGCCCCTCACTTTGTTTTTGTGTGAAAATGAAACATTTGAAAATGGTTATCACAAGGTTTAAGAATGAAAAAGAAAAAAGTAGAAGTAAATTTTAATTTCATGAACATTTATAATGAATTTTAAAGGTATTTAATATTAAATTATATATATTTTTGTGAAAAAAGGGATACTGAAATGACGTTTCAACTTTTTAATGTATTGGTTCATTATTTAAGAGTTATGTATAAATTATCTATATATGATAACAGTAATGATCTATAAAAATTTAAGAAACTAAAATATTGAATTAAATTAATGATTATATAATGTTTAAGGTTGGGTCTTTACAGTTTATATTAGATGGATGGTTTAAATATCTTTTTAGATTAATATCTTTTAGAGAGATGTTATGTAAATAGTTAAATAAACAATCAAGAGTTTAAAAGTTCATGGATGTTCAAAAGTTCAATGTCTCAGACATCCCTTTTTAGGTTTTAGGTAATTGAAGTATAAGATGATTATTTTTATATTTAGATAATTTTTTATATAATAAATTGGTTAAGTATAGATTTTATTCATAAATTTTTTATTGGAATAATTCCTTTACATTATTTTATTTAAGATTAAAGTTATAGACAATATTTGGCATATATATTATCTTTGAAATTGAGGTAATTATAGGAAATTAAAATTTGGGAACATATGTATTATCATATATTTAACAATGAGATTAGAATTTTATTTGGTGACTATATCATTAATATTGTTTTTGAATAAGTTTACTATTTTTTGAATTTATCCTAATTAGGTAAATGGATATAATATTGTATAAGAATATATTTTTATTTAAGGAATAAATAATGAATTATATTTTGGAATTTTACATTATTTTAGTTTTGATTAATTGTGAGAGAAGTTATTTATGGGAATGAGTAACAGATTTTGGAGATTACAAGATTAGGGAATATAATTATTGGGTATATGACTATACGAGTGACTAATATTCAATGGATTTAAATATTAAAATAATCTTAGAAGAATATGTCATAAAATTTATCATATTTTTTCGGGTCAAAAAACGGCCTTTAATTTTTTGTTGTTTTTGGAGGATATTTACTTATAAAATAATTGATGTTGAACTTTTGTTGTTTTTATATAGGCTTTAGTGATTAATGTTATATTTCTCTATTTGAATGTTTGTTCATTTTGAAATTTACTTACCTTATACTATCCTTTTTAGATATAAATAATGTCATAATATAATAGTAATATCTGCTTATCTTTTTTTGGGTTGTTTTATTCGTTATTATTTTATTTCAATTATTCGATAATTAAATAATTATCTTCAATACTCAATTTTTTATAGAAAAACATAATATTTTGGTGTAAAATAATTAATGGATGAATTTATATTAGTAAATTAACAATGTTTACAAATGTTTTTAGTATAGATGGTGAAGGAATTCCTTGAATCTTGGAACGTATCTTGAAAAAAATTATTAACACTTTACCCTCATTTATAAAGAATCAACGTTTTTTTCATGACCCTCAGTTTATGGTTTTATGATCATTTACATAATCAGGATCATTCCCTTTCATTGATCAGTGTTCTGTAACACTGTCCATAATTAATTGGATAGTACTTTTTTACTCATCCATATTTTGACTTCCCACAAATATTCACGTAATTGTAACCACAGTTAAGTGTTATTCATATGTCCTCCATATTTATATTTCCCTCTTTTCAAGAAGAAGTTTCATTAACAATTTTTACTCTCTCGGATTTCAATAATAAAATTTTCAAACATTAATCCTTGGATTTTCATGCTAAATTTCAAATTTTGGTGATGCAATTTAATAAGGTGGGTGATAATATAATATTATTTAATTTTAAAATAAGTACAATGTTCAAAAGGGTAAAAAAACACAACAATGTGCTTCAACAAAACGATAAGTACTATTATTTAAATATGAACATTATAACCTAGCCAATAAATTGATGAGTATGAATAATATTGACTATATTATGAAACATATATATTTTTCACACTAATTATAAATTTATTTTAAAATACATATTAAATAATTAGTCGGTTTCTAGTAATGTCATTTAATGATTAAAATATAATTTTCCTACAAAATTATATTATTTATTTTTGGAGTGGATAATATATTAATTTTTTTTTCAATTTTTGAAATTCCATTTTATAAAATGTATTGCATTTGTGAAATCATAATGTAATGATTAACATAAAGTTAGTTTTTTGGGATTTTTTTGAAGAGATTAATTTTCTAGTGAAACGAGAAACCAATATTTTTATTGAAAATGTTAATTTATTATTCAACAATTTACGATATTAAATTAATTTTAAATTTGTTAAAAGTTATATTTTCTCTATTATTTTATCAATAATATAATTATCTTCACATGAATAAATTTTCTGGTTGAATTTGGTACAAAAAATTTATATACTTAAAAGGAATTTTTTCAAAAAATTATTTTCTCATTGCATTATGGATATTAATATTAAATTAGTTTTTTCCGCTTCTAGAAAATGGATCTAATAAAAATTTATTCTTTATATTGAATTATATGGTCGGAATTTTGTAAATAGACACCTTTTATTTTTGGTTATTATGACTAATAACCATAGAAAATAATTGTAACCCCAATAAGGTTAAATGAAGTAATTAAGATTAAAAATAATATTATACAGACTAAGAAATTGATCCTAATACATTAATTTATCATATTGGGTGATTTTATTTTTCCCATTTCCAAATTTGTTTCAAAACAATGGAAAATTTGTGTCATATTTCTCATATTATTAACTTATTGATAATTATGTAAAAGTTAACCCAATTTTTTTTTTCATTCAAGCTTTTATTATCTAAAATATTTTTTCAACGAGATATAAAACACCTTTTTTTGTAATAAATTTTTATTTTATGTAAAAATTATTTCTCAAGGTAATTTATTTCTAATTTTTAGAGTAGAAATAATTGCCTAAAATAATTGCGCAAGTCTGACACAACATTTATTTAACTAGTAGTGAAATGAAATTTAGGAATTTAAAAATAACAAATGAAATATAATTTGAATTAATTATTTGGTTTATTTCTTATTTAAATAAAATATTTTAATAATTTGTTAATTTTTTAGATTTTTTTCATTTTTTGTTATTAGTTTTAAAGGAAAATTGAATGAATAGTTCCAAACATAACACTAACAATATTTTATAATAAATTATATTTTATTAAGAAATTTAAAATTAATAAAAATATTTTATTAGGCCAATATATTGGGATATAGTTTATCATATAATCTATGTTCCATTTATGATCTAATATGTAACAACCCAAGCTTGCATGGTATGCTTTTCTTTGAATAATACAGTAGTGTGTGTTGTACACAACTTCGAGTCTTAACACACACCACAACCAATCAAACTAGCCGTTATGAATCGAAATACCCTCTTTTTTAAATATTTTGCATTTTATCTTTCAAAATTGACTTCATTTTGGGATTCAGAATATCGAAATTAGCTTAGGGTGAATCTTCAGTACATTTTGGATAACTTTCATATTTTGATGAATAGTGAAAATTACTAAATTTTATTTAAAAACGACTTTTTTAATCGAAATTATAAATAATGATATATTATGAATTTGAGGAATTATAGAGTATAATTAGATTATATTTTTACCATTTTATCCAATATTGGTCATTGGGCATAATTTTACATTTAAACTGGACGTAAGAAAGTACCATTGTTTTGACAGTTATTATTTCTTAGAAACACGCTTTTTGTTTTGAGAACAGGAATTAATTTAAAATTAATTTCTGCCACTTTTGTGTTTTTAATTTACAAAAATAGATTCCATATTTATTATTATGAGGTCAAAATTTTGTAAATAGGTAACTTTTATTTTCAGACATTTTGAATAATTACTTCTGTAAATATTTTATTTATCATGTTTAAAGGGTAAATCCTGTAAATAAGGGTAAAAAATAATATTATAATAATATTAATTTAACCTAATATGTTTCCTAACCATATTTTATGATTCATGTCCGGCCATTGGAATATTTGGGTTGACTTTGGGACCCCTTGGAGCCACTTGTAACTGATAAGGACACTTAATATTAATTAAGTTAAAGAAAATACAAAAATGACATAAGAATATATCTTTTAGAAAAAAAAATTACATAGGGTTATATATGTTATATTTTCGACTATAAATATTAATTAGAAATTTAAAAATATTTACTACATAATGTTATTTTATTTTCAATTATTAACATTTAATACTTAAATTTATTTAAGAAACAATAATGATGCATTATTTTACTAATTAATGAAAGAATCAAATAATTGGTATTATAAATGTTAAAATAAATATAATTTGAAATTTTTATTCCATCCAATAATTTTATTAGTTAATATTAAATTTCTGTATTTCCTAATTTAATTTGGTTCGGATTAATAATGTTGTTAAGACCTTAACAAAAATCAATTATTAAATATTGTCAAAATTGAAAAAAATGAGTTCTTAAAACAAATATTATATTATTATTTGATATTATATTCCTAAAAATTTAATGTTCATCCAAAGGACTTATATAATGATAGGTGTATATTAAATGGACCAATTTGGGGTCGTTTGGAAGTATATAGTAAGTTTATTAACCATATAATATAAAAATACTAAGTGACATGGTAAATGTCATACTATTTAACGAGGAGTTAAACATAAATGATATGGTTAATATAGTAACTCAAACCAGTCTAAAATCTTTTGGATGAAAGTATTTCTACCCATAACCACCTTATACTTTTAATAATCCACTTTTGAGCCATTAGAAACCGAATATTAATTTATTATAAATTAATAATTTATGTTTTTTCTAAATAGACCCTCCTCCCCCTTATAAAAGGACACCCCATCTGAAAAATTATTCATACCATAAAAGCATTTTGGTTCAAAAAAACTCTGACCAAATACCCTCTCAACTATCCTCCTTTAATCCTTGATTCATTCCTTTAGTCATAAAGCCAACATAAGGATCCCTTTTGATCAAATCAAAAGGAAGAACCTGAAGAAGAGGTAATGTTTTCACCACCTTTTTTCATGTTCCTTTTTTCTTCAACTTCTTCTTTTTTTATTGTTCCATTTTAAAATAATAACTCCAATATCTTATATACACTATTATGTTATTATAAATATGGTACAACTATATACATTATTCCTTCCATCCTTTGAATGACATGTCACCATACGTGCGTACGTACGGCCTACAGTCTCCACGTCGTGGTGTAATTGTTATTCAATACATTATTATTTGGATTGGTATAATAATGATGTTTAATTAATGTAAATAATAAATATAACATCATAATTATTCTGATTATATGATATACCATTCAATTATATATTATTTTAATATCAAAAGAATGAATATGTCTCGCGTGCGTACGTACGGACTACCGTCTCCACGAACGCGATGAGATTCATTCCCCATCATATCCATTCAATTATAATTCTCATTTGGTGATTAAAAATAATCTTTAAGGACATGATATAACTTTGTATATGAATAAGATACAACCAACCCATAATAAACACGACTTATGTAACCAAACATATAAAAGAAAATGAGTAAGTTAACACCCGAAACGACGATAATACTAAGATATTATTAACAAAGCAATGTTAAAAGATCATATATGATATCATATTAATCTATATTATCCTTTTATAATTTAATAAAAATTATTTTCCTATTATACAGGCGGATATCCTACCCTCGACCTAGGAAAAATTACAATGTAAGTGGTTTCTTATCTCACTTTTAATTTCATGAGATTTCCATTGTTCAGCACTTATTTATTGCATGTGGTGTGTGTAAAACCCATGATTGTATTCATTGTGTAATATAATTTAATTTATGGATATTTACATCATCATTGTATTATCCTTATTTTATGGGTGTATGTTTTTTAAGTTACCAAATCGATAAGGGAATTTGGAATTTCAATTTCCATTCATTCGGCTTTACGCATACTTCATTGATTATTTTACTCCATGATTATGTGTGGAATAACTATTCATTTTCTTATGTCATAATTTCCACTCCCCCTTTTGTGGATATACTTTTTATACACATAATCACTCTATTGATAATTTCTCAAGCCATCGATATGAACTTGATAAGAGTAATTTTTAACTCATTCTCCATTTGTTGAGTTAAATATCCAATTCATTGGTGTTGTATTTACCAGAATATGTGTGAATGTACTCTGATTGATTTATAGTGAATATCAAAATATATTGATTGTATTTACATTTATCACACATAATTATGTCGTTGATTTATCTTTAACCTAAGGATATGGTCTTTATAATAGATTTCATCTAAATTTACATTCCATTGAGATTTCTTTGTTGTCATACATCAAATCACTTTTATATGGTGTATATAATGTACTTTGACATAGTACATCATGAATCCATTTTTTCTCATGATATTACAATGTTTTTATTACCTAAATTATTTTAATTCAAGTTTCACTCTTTTGGTTAGGAAGTTTAACTAAAATATCATTTGAAATGATTTAATTATTTATTATTCTAAATCATTCTCATTAATGTCCATGTTTTAAAAATGGTTTTAGTGATTTATTTATATGGACATTAATTTTTTAAAATTAATACTCCTTTTAAAAGATTCAATGTTTTATGGGACACTTTGATAAAAAAAATCTATTTTAAATGGCTTCTTGAAAAAGAGTGTGTCTTTTAAAAGTTTTCAAGAAAAAGGGGGATATTTATCTCAATATTTTGATGATTATTTTAATCTATATCAACATCCTTCCTTATTCTTGATTGAGGTTAATCTAATACAATACATTCTTCCATATTGTATCTAATGAGGTATGTCTGACTGTGGATGTGCTATTTTTATACCATTCATGGTTTGTGTTTAAAGTATTTACATTTCATATGCTAGTTTTAATACGAATGTTTAAGTTATGTTTCAAAATTTTCATATGAGGAATGTATTAGACTTAGTAAGTGATTGGTGGAGCCTGCTATAGCTCTTATATGCATCGATAGGTCTCACGAGACAAACTACTGTCTTGGAACATGGCCTTGACAAAATCTTATTTGTATTCTTGGAACAAGGCCTTGACTATATGGTTATGATAGTCTGGAATTTTTCATTCCATAATTATGAAAGTGGTTATTGATATTGCATGTGGTTATTAGACTAGTATAATATCCATGTGAATAAGTAAATGGCATTATTTCAATTTATATTTTCCATATTATGATGAAGTTCTAGTTTAAAAGGCTTTTGTTTTAGTTATACATTGCCTTAAATGTTTATTCTTATCTATGAAAGTTTCTGCTATATTGTTATCCTTACTAAGCATCTGAGCTCCCCCCTTTTGATGTTTTATTTTTCCCAGGATGTGAAGAAGTTATTTTTGAATGACCTGTAGGGATAGTATGAGGGGAAATGAAGACAAGATGTTGTTGTAGTTTTTTTTACTTTATGATGTAATGTAAGACATATGAATATATATAGTGTTTCCAAGACTACTAAACTAATCGGTATTTTGATACTTGATCTTTTGTGATCATGCCAATGTTATGTAATAATGCACCGACTCTGGGTAACTGGGGTAGGGGAGTTAGAGTTGGTATCATAGGAAGTTTAGTCCAAACCTTGGAAAATATATTTAGATAAACTCTGATTAGAGCACATAGACCTAAGATGTACTTTGAGGATTAGTATAGAAGAACTTTGTAGAATTTTGGAATTGTAGAAATTTGGTGAGTTTTCCAAGAAATAAATCCATGTCTAGATACAAGCAGGTAGAGGCAGCTCTGGCACATATGTACCTTGGGTTAAAAGCCGAAAACACCACTTTAAGCTAGACTCAAACGGGAATTGGTGCACGAAAATGGGCCTTGATGCACTCTTGGTTACGACACTCTTGGGGGATATGCTTAGGATAATTCTCATTTTCATTACAAACCATTATGAAGTGTTTATGAGAATATAATTCTTCAAAGAAATTTTTTTAGGATTATGGATTATATCCATAAACTGTTGAATTTATATTAAGTGTTTTAGAAGTTTGGAATTATGTATTTTGATTCAGAAACTAATCTAGTTTATGCCATTGTTTAGAAATGTCACATAGTGGAAGGAATGGAAATCGTATCAATGCACGTACTCCATGTATGCATTGAACTCATACTCAAGAAAATTATAATGGAGCTGGTGATACAACTAGTGTTGATCAGCTTGTCACCATACTGGGACAACTCACTCAGGTTATGAATAATAACCTCACCCGTATGGAGAACCCAGATCCACAGCATGGGGGATCAATGTTAGATCACTCCATGAGGAAACAACCACCAAAATTCAATGAGAATAAAGATCCATTAGTATCTAAGCAATGGATAAATTCCTTAGAGAAAATATTCCATGCTTTGGGGAGTAGTGAAATGGAAAAAGTTGTCATGGCAGTTTATCGCCTTACTGGAGAAGCTGATCAATGGTGGTCATTGATTAAAAACAAAAAGGATGACAAGGAAGTATCAAATATGTAATGGAGGGATTTTAATATCTTTTCTTAGAAAAATACTTTCCTCGTGACCATCGAGCAGATATGGAGAGGCAATTTCGGTGTCTGAGACAAAAGGAGGATGAGAATGTCGCAAAGTATGAGGCTAACATTACAAGGTTAGCGAGGCATGAAACATATTATATACTTAACCCAAGAAGTAATATTGATCGTTTCTTTGATGGGTTAAAACCATTTCTTCGTCAAGCTTTAGTATCGCAATCCTTCTTGTCATACGAAGATATTGTCTCATGTGCTATCAAGAGAAAAAATGAATTCTCAAAATCTTATGAAAATAAAATAAAGCAAGAGAAGAAGAGAATAGTGGAGCAAGATACAGTTAATGGGAAAAAGGGGAAAACGGATTTTCCATTATATGATAATTATGGGAAGAAACACCCTGGTACATTCCTAAAAGAATGGGAGTCTGTTACAAGTGTGGTGAAAAAGGAATCTAAGCCCAAGATTGCAAGGGAAATAAAGTTGTTGTCAGCATTGAATGGTATAATTGTGGAGAAATGTGGCATTATAAAAATTAATGTCCTAAGAGCCAAGAAAAATTACCTCAGAAAAGGCCAAGAGAGCAAGGACAAGCTTATACTATTACTATAGCTGAAGATGAATAATTTTTGTATTTGTGTTTTTGGATTCAAGAAATAAATTTTTCTTATAAGAATAATGTGATATTTATTAGGATTGTACTTCAGTACTATTTTTTTGAGGATTTGAGATTTTATGGTTCTATTAAAAGTGACTTAATAGTAAGCTACACTTTTTTTAAAATACATGTTTGAAGGAAAGGTAATCCTTAATATGGTCCTGATAATGAGGTAGTGATTTTGGAATAAGAAATGGTTGATTTAAAAAAATTATATTGTATATTATTGAATACCTTGAAACTGATTAATGATTTCTATATCCCATAATTGTTGGAGTTTACAACATTTTTGGATAGAAGAAGTATATCCAGTATTCTATAAAAAAATGAGCATTAATGTAATCAATAAGGTTTTGTGGTAATTAAGGATGTGTAGTATTTTAAAAAAATACATGATGAAGGTGTTCACATGTTATTACGTGGAAAAAAGGGATCATCATTGTGTTTAGCTTCCATATAAAAATTTGGACTGTGAGTTTGGAAAAAATTATTTTGGATAACTTTAGTTTTAGATTATTTTTTATTGTCATAAAAGGACAACCCGGAGGTCGGGCGGCAACCCGTCGTGACCGGCAAGGCCGCGGGACTTGAACCCGTAACCGAAGGGTGACAAGGGTGTATCACCTGCCACTATACCACGTGATGTCCTGGATTGAATAATGTAGTTTTTAGGGTCATGTAGATGAATTATAAATTCATTTTTTTTAAACCCCAAACGAATAGTATAAATAGAATATTTTTCAGTTCTATTATCTTTTAGAGTGAAAGATGAGTTTGTGGTAGAAATTAGTTAAAGGATGGAACTCTACTTGTCAAGTATATATTTTTATTCTTCTATTATTCTATTAAAAATTAATTCTTATAATTTATTGAAGGGATCTTAAAACCAAAAATATGTTATCCTAACACCTTATGTTTTGTTGAACCGATGGTATTTTAAATCATCATAGATTGATGAATTTAAGGACCACAATTTTACACTTGTTTGTGATTAATGAGATCAATCACTACATATAAATATTTACGTTTTCATCCAATTATATGCCTGTAATTTCCACCAATGTTTTCCTAATCAAGATCATAATTTGGTGGTGACCCTTTCATTTCTCTTTTCATCTTATTAAAACTAATTTTTATTAACCCAATTTCTGATGTGGGTTTTTACACAAAGATATTTTCTATTGTTAACAATTTATTTTTGAAAAACAATTTCCAATTGTGAGGATGAAATTTATCGAAGGAGGGAATAATGTAACACCCCAATCTTCCATGGTTTGCTTTTCTTTGAACAATACATTAGCGTGTGTTGTAGGCAACATTGAGTCTTAACACACACCATAACCAATCAAACTTGTTGTTATGAATAGTAATACCCTATTTTTTAAATTTTATTGATTTTATCGTTCAAAATGTACTTAATTTTTGGATTTGGAATATTGAAATTATCTTAGGGTGAATTTTTGGTACTTTTTGGATAACTTTCATATTTTGATGAATAGTGAAAATTACTAAATTTTAATTAAAAACTACATTTTTAATCGAAATAATTAATAGTGAGAAATTATGAATTTGAGGGATTATAGAGTATAATTAGATTATATTTTTACCATTTAATCAAATGTTGGTCATTGGACATAATTCCAAATTTAAACTGGATGTCAGCAAATACTAATCTTTTGATAGTTATTATTTCTTAAAAACGCGCTTTTTGTTTTGAAAACGGGAATTAATTTTAAATTAATTTCTGCCACTTCTGTGTTCCAAATTTAGAAAAATGGATTCTATTTTTAGAATCAGAAGGTCGAAATTGTGTAAATAGTTAACTTTTATTTTTACACATTTTGAATAATTACTTCGGTAAATATTTTATTTATCACGGTTAAAGGGTAAATCTGGTAAATAAGGGTAAAAATTAATATTATAATAATAATAATTTACCCTAAAACGTGTCCTAACCCTATTGGTTGATACATGTCCGACCATGGACATCTTTAGGTCGATTTTGGGACTCCCTGAAGCCACTTGTAAGTGATAAGGACACATTATATTAATTAAGTTAAAGTAAATACAAAAATGACATAAGCATATATCTTTTAGAAAAACAATTTTTACATAAGGTTATATATGTCATATTTTCGACTATAAATATTCATTAGAAATATAAAAGGACTTCCTACATAGTGATATTTTATTTATAATTTTTAGACATTTAATAATTAAATTTATTAATGACACAATAATGATGAGGTATTTTCCTTATTAATGAAAAAATCAAATAATTGGTATCATAAATGTTAAAATAAATATAATTTGAAACTTATGATGCCATACACGAATTTATTAGTTAATATGACATGTTATGATTTCTTAAATTAATTGGTTCTAATTAATAAAATTTTATGACTATAAAAAAATCAATTTTTAAATATTGTCAAAATTGACATAAATGCGTTTTTAAAACAAATATTATATTATTAATTGATATTATATTCCTAAAAATATAAGGATCGTCCAAAAGACCTATATAATGATATTTTTATCATTAATTCATCACTTGGGGGCCTATTAAAAGTATACAGTATGTTTAATCAACCATATAATATAAAAATACAAAGTGACATGGTAAATGTCAAACTATTTAACTAAGAGTTAAATATAAATGATAAGGTTAATATAGTGACCCAAACCTGTCTAAAATCTATTGGATGAAAGGATTTTGACCCATCTCCACATTATAATTTTAATAATCTACTTCGGATCCATTAGAAACCGAATATGAATTTATTATAAATTAATACATTAAGTTTTTCCTAAAGAGCCCCTCTGCCCCCTTATAAAATGACCGCACCTTTAACCAATTCTTCATACATTCAAAGAATTTTGGATCGGCAAAAATCTACCCAAATACCCTATAAACTATCATACCTTAATCCTAGATTCCTTCCTTTATTCATAAAGCCAACCTAAGGATAACTTTTTATTAAATCAAAAAGAAGAACCGGAAGAAAGTTAATGTTTTCACCACCCTTTTTCAAGTTCCTTTCTTCTTCAACTTCTTCTTTATTTGTTGTTCCATTCTAAAATATTAACTCCAGTATCTTAGATATACTGTGATGTTATTATAAATATGTTAAAACCATATTCAGTAATATATCCATCCTTTGAATGACATGTCACCATACGTGCGTACGTACGGCCTACCGTTTCCACGTCGTGGTGTAATTGTTATTCAATAAATTATTATTTGGATGGTTATAATAATTATGTGTAAATCATGTAAATAATAATTATAACATGATAATGATTCTTTATATATGATATAACATCCAATTATATATTATTTTAATATAAAACGAATGATATTGTCAATCGTGCGTACGTACGGACTACCGTCTCCACGAACGCGATGAGATTCATTCCCCATTGTATCCATTAAAGTCTAATTCTCATTTGATGATTAAAAATAATGTCTGAGAACATGATATTATTCTGTATATGAATAATATACAACCAACCCATAACAAACACGTCTTATGTAATAAAACATATAAAAGAAAATGAGTAAGTTAACACCCGAAACGACGATAATACTAAGATATTAACAAAAAAGCAATGTTAGAAGATCATATATGATATCATATTAATGTATATGATCCTTTTATAATTAAATAACAATTATTTCACCATTATAAAGGAGGATAACCTACCCTCGACCAAGGAAAAATCACAATGTAAGGGGTTTCTTATCTTACTTTTAATTTCGTGAGATTTCTATTGTTCACCACTAATTTATTGCATGTTGTGTGTGTACCACCCATGATTGAATTCATTGGGTAATATACTTTAATTTATATTTATTTAAATCATTATTGAATTATCCTTTTTTCATGGGTGTATGTTTGGTAAGTTACCAAATCGATAAGGGAATTTGAAATTCCAATTTCCATTCAATTGGCTTTATGTATATTTCATTGAATATTTTACTCCAAGATTATGTGTAGAATCACTGTTCATTTTCTTATGTCATAATTTCCACTCCCATTTCTTTGGATATACTTTTGATATAGATAATCACTCCATTGATAATTTCTTAAGCCATTGATATGAACTTGATAAGAGTAATGTTTAAATCATTGTCCATTTGTTGAGTTAAATAACCAATTCATTGGGATGTAGCGGATGAAGGGAAGAGGCAATGGGTGTCGTGGAGCAGGATGGCGCGACCCAGTGACGAAGGTGGAATAAACGTCAGGAGTATGTAGGTCACGATTCATTTCATTTGGGCGAAGCTTGCATGGGAAATCATTGAGGGTTGCACCCTCTAGGGTATGCTCATGATGCGACGGTACAAGGCTGGGGGTTCGTGTGCCTTGAATAATGGGTCATCTTTTTGGTCATTAGTGAGTAATATCATACCAATGCTCTTTCTGTTGTCCCAATGGATCATCGGGAGGGTCTTATCTTCTTCTGGAAGACTAATTGGTCGGGTTCTATGCTGGGGTATCCGGGTTGCCCAGCCCCCACCATCACGTTCAGATATGCGTGTTTATATCCCCATTTCTTCATATATATGTTGGATGCAAACCAGCAAGCGGTTTCCGATGATATTTTCATGAATTATGAGCAGGAAAGGTGCGTTTTCACCCCCTCTCCCTTGGGGCTGTTCAGCTCGAAGGAGTTCTGGAGAATGGTTGCTTCCCCAGGACAACATGACGGATGGAGTGATCTGGTATGGGGAAACAGAGTGCCTACTAAGTTTAGTTTCCTTTCATGAAGGCTTCGGAACAATTCCCTTCCATCTGACGATAATATTAAACGGATAGGGATCAGTATGGATTCCTGCTACCAATGTTGTGTGTTCAAAAATGAAGAGAGCTTGAGCCACTTCTTCTTCACGGGTGGTTGGGCCAGCCAGATTTGGAGATCCTTCGGTATTCTACCAGCTTATGGGGATCCAGGTGGTAACATCGAAGTCTTCATAGAGAATTGGGTACAGGTGTAACATCCCATGTAGTTAATGAATAATAGATATTTTTATCTATGTCTATTAATGATTAAGATAGTGTTTTAGAGGCTTAAAATGAAAATAAATACAATCTTATGCATGGAATACACTAATATTCTTAAAAGATTGTTTTACTGCCTTTTGATGGCAGACCCTTTTTAAATCTATCTTATGACAATTTTATAAGCTATGTTTTTCAAAATATACTTTTTATTTATGATTGGGACATCAAAATTAACTTTGTGTGAATTTTTGGTATTTTTCCGATAAAGTTCATTTTTTAATGAATAGTGAAAAATGTTATATTTTAATTCAAAACCTCTTTTTAATCTAATTTATTTATATGATTATATTATCTTTTGAATTGTTTTTGACGTGAAATTAGAATATATTTTTACCATTTTATCTAATGGTGGTCATTGGAATCAATTTCACTTTGAAATTGGACTTAAACTAGTGTCAATCTTTTGATACTTATTGTTTAATAAAAACACGCTATTTGTCATGACAGCGGGAATTAGTTATTAAATTAATTAATGCAACTTACGTGTTTTGAATTTTTTAAAATAGACATCATTTTTAAATTCGGAATATCAAATATAGCTTAGGGTGAAGTTTTGGTATCTTTCTGAAAAACTTCAATTTTTGATGAATAGTGAAACCACTAAGTGGTAGTTAAAGAAACTGATTTTTCATTTAAATGAAACTTTACCACTTCTGTGATTTGATTTTCAAAAATCCGACATACATGGTTGTCATTAAGAATTAAAATGTGGTTTAATGAGATTAAAATAATTTTTTGGTGAATATTAACTTTTAAGTTCTTAATCGCGATTAGTGGTAATTAGTGTAGTTTAAGGTAAAAATAATGTTTTAATAATATGAGATGAGTTTGACACATGTCCTACCCTCGTTGTATGTGTCATGGACGACCAAGAAAATCCATGGGTCAACTTGGGGACCCCATGGAGCCACTTTGGTTGGTAATTGACATAAAAAACTTTTTATTTAATGTTAAAGTAAAAATAACACAAACATGAGATGTTTTACTAAAACAATTTTTACATGGGGTTATACAAGTCATATTTTTGACTATAAATATTAATTAGAAATATAAAAAGATTTCCTACATCATAGTATTTTTTTTATAATTTTATACTTTAAATAAATTAAATCATTTATGACATCATGATGATGGAGTGATTACCTCATTAATAATGGATTTAAATAAAATGAAATGATAATGTAAAATCTATGAACTACACATGTCCAAAACCTATTTTATGGGTGTATTTAGAACCCTTTTCACCTTAACCTCTAATTATATCAATGTGGGACCTTTTGAATCCGAAACTCATTTTAAAATAAAGTAACATTTCTTTACTTTCCAAGAGTTCCCCTCCTCTCCTCTTATAAAAGGCCCCCACCTCTACCTCCTTACCCACACTCCCAAAGCCTTTGGCTCAGCCAACCCCTGCCCATTTTGTCTCTCCACATCCAACTCTTACTCCTTGAAGCCTCACTTTGGGCAGAAGTTTTCCCAAGGAAGCCTTTGAGCTCAAACCAAAAGGAGTTACCCGATTTTAAGGTAATGTCTTCACTTGAGTCCTTTTGTTTTATTTTGCTTCTCCAACCCCCTAAACTATTTTTTTTATTTCTTTTGTAACAACTACAGTATCTTCAATATTCTAGTATGTTGTTATAAGATGGATTCTAGCTACACTTACACACACCTACATCTAATGGTTAAAGGACATATTGTTTCCGTGGATGGTGAATTTATGCCTCCCGAAACGATGATTGTTCAACATTCTTTTCACACCTTAAAAGGTGGCCATTAAGATGTCACTATATTTATATATGATATATAATATGTTTATGTTTTCATTAAGCTTCTCTATTTTTAATTTTGGGCATACCTTTATGGTTTCCATTATGGGTAAACACGATATCTTCATTTAAGGAAGTGCGGACTACCACCCCCTCAAAGTGATTTGATTCGTTAAATACCTTATGTGGGACGTATAAAGGATGGAACTATGATATTATATATGATAATATACTGGAATTATAATATACCTCTATATAATTATGATTCCATTCTATAAAATATGAAATAGAAATGAAAGTAGCGTTCATGCTTACGTACGGCTTACCGTCTCCATGAATGGTGCATTTCATTTCTTACCTCTAAATAATTATGTAATATTATAAATGCCTGAATGTACTGGATATATATGACATATATGATATCCACATCATGAATACCATTCTGTATATAATGGATACATGAACCACTTGTAATTATAAAGAGCTTATTTTTTACTCAAGTACAAATGATCGTTAAAATGACCGTTATTAACCTAAATAATTACATAGTGTTCATGACATGGAAATAAGTGATATAAAAGGAATAATGAACTTGAAAAAGGTTATTAAACAAGTAGAAATTACCTCAGGTTTATTATTCAGGACATTAGAGAACGATCGAGTCAAGTCGGACCCGAGGTATGGGACTTCGTCTCAATCTCCTTTCATTGAGTAATATTTTGTTTTATACACAACCTTCTTTTATATGGTGTATAAACCACTTTGAATTTTACGTTTATTGAAAAGGAATATTTTTATACGAATCGTTTACTAAATGAAAAAAGGGAATGTTTTTGTCGTACGTATGCGGCGACAACGACTTCTCCGTCATTGTGACCATTATTTGAGTTTCGGCTTCCTCTACAAGCCATAAATTTTTTTTAAAAAGGAAAATAAATACCATGTTTTACTTTTCTTTTATTTTTGTATTGAAAATTGTTTTCATAATGTTTTTATATCAATGTTTTGTATTGATATCTTGTGATTGAAAGGTGTAAATGTTATGTTTCCTTTATGCATGTTTTATGTGATACGATTATGTTGAGGTTCTGGGGAATTATTATGAAGACGGGTGGTTCCGTGATAGACTAAGGGCGGGTGAGCCCGATATAGATCTCCAATGCATTGGGTAACACGAAAGAGTGGAACGTTAAGGTTTATCCGAAGAGAATTAGGGAATATACTATGATGGGTATTCCAAACGTAACTAAGAGGGTTACTCCCTATGTAAGAATGTTATGAATGCCTCAAGTTACCTTTATGTCTTATGATTTTTATGATTTATTCATGATTTGATGAGGTATGTTAAAGTGATTAAGTTTTATGGGTAATGTATGATTTCATTCTTATGTATATATTTACCCATGTTTTCTTTCCTTATTTTTATATCCCTTACTGAGCTTTTTATGATCATCCCAAGTTTTTTTGAAATGTTTTTCATGGGTCAAGGGAAAGGTACATGATATGATGATAGTGTCAAGGAAGTGTCAAGAAAGAATCCATGTTTTATTTTAAATATGTTTCCATTGATGGGAAAGAAGAATACTATCTTTATGTAACCACTTTGTTTATATGTGCAATGTAATGCAAGTTTTATGATCTAATTCTCTAAAACTCTAAACCCGAAAAGATACTCAATGTGTAATCTTGTAATAACTCAAGATTAAGTAAGGTTTAATGCTGGGGGCTTATAGTTGGTATCAAAGGTCGGTTTAGATAACTTTAGGAGTTATAATTCTATTAAATGATTATCCAAAAATATATTTTTTTATTGTCAAATTGAAGTGATATAGTATTTGAAGATTACCATGTTGCTTAATCTAAGACATGTTTGTTCAGAATGGTTTTCTGCAGAGGAAACAGGGAAGCAGTGCTAGGAAGGCATGTAGAAGGAAATAACCTTCCGAATCAGCATCCTGAGATGGTCGGAATTGGAACTGAACAGTTTGTTGTAGTAATGGCGCAGTTGACTCAAGCGATAAATGGTGGTGGTATCCATGCACGAGATCATCCAGATCAACCGCAGAGGAACATGTCAGTGGTGGAACATTTCATGAGGCCACATCCCCCATCATTCAGAGGATCATCTGACCCTGTGTTAACTGAAGGGTGGATTAAAGCACTGGAGAATATTTTTGATGTCATGGGGTGTTCAGACAATCAAAATGTTAGTCTTGCTATTTACCGTTTGGAGGGTGAGGCAGATCAGTGGTGGTCTATGGTTAAAGATATCCGGGACGCTGATTAGATTGATGCTCTTGACTGGGACGAATTTAAAGGTATGTTTCTTGAGAACTATTTTCCTAAGGTTGTTCAACTTAGGATGGAAAAGCAATTCTTGGAATTGAGGCAAGAGGAAGACTCAGTGGCTGCCTATGAAAAAAGGTTCACTCGATTGGCAAGGTATGCTCCAAATTTTATCCGAGACCTTGATAGTAAAATTAATCGTTTTTACTCAGTATTAAAGACAAAATATTGAAGGGCATTAGCTTCTTGTGAGTTTAAAAGTTATGAAAAGCTTGTTCGATGTGCTGAGAAGGTGGAAATGGAGTTTGCTGATGATCAAGTGTGCCATAACAACCAACAGAAGAAGAGACCGAGGTGGCAGCAGAACGGTAAGAATTCTTCAAAAAAGTCTGATGGTAAGAAAACTAAGTTTCCAGTTTTTGATAAATGTGGCAAAAGGCATGCTGGGGAATGTCTTCTGAATTCATGAAAGTGCTACCGATGTGGTAAGATGGGACATAAGGCTCGTGATTGCACTGAAAAAGATCATGGTGAAGGTAAGAAAAAATTTTATTTATAGTTAGTGAAATGTTATAAGTGTAATGAGATAGGTCACTATGCAAACGAGTGTCCGTCAAAGAGCTTGAGTGATGTGAAGCAGTTAGACTACAAGCAGAAATGGGTGGTGAAATCCCTTTCAACTACTTCATCAGATGTCAGGCCATCAAATAAAGTTGTATCAGGTACTTTGTTTGTTTTTTCATATTATGCCAGTGTGTTATTTGATTCGGGGTCTACACATTCTTTAATCTCTAAAAAATTTTCTAGTAAAACGGGAATACCATCTCAAGAAATGACTCCTCAACTTTTGGTAAAAACACCCGGGGGAAATGTTGAGGCAAAAAGAATTTATAATAATCTTCCTATCCTTATCTGTGGAAAGAACCTACTTTCAAACCTTATTGTTCTACCTCTAGTAGAGTTTGATGTTCTCCTGGGTATTGATTGGATCTCTATTTACCATGCTAAGATTGACTGTAGAGCTAAAGAAGTTTATTTTGAGAAATACTTTCAGTTTGTGTACAAGAATGAACTCTTACTGTTGATAATTTATCAAGAGTCCGAGAAACATGTAAAAGATGGAAATGAATGTTACCTTGCACACATCATTGAAAATAAAGGAATCGTTCAGATTAATGATGTGCCAGTGGTAAATGAGTATCCTAATGAGTTTCCTGGAATAATACCAGATCGGGAAGTTGAGTTTACTGTTGACTTAGTTCCTAATGCTAATCCAATTTCAAAACCCCCTTATCGAATGGCTCAAATTGAACTTTTAGAGTTGAAGGAGCAATTGCAAGATTTATTAGATAAAGGTTTCATTCGACCTAGCACATCACCATGGGGTTCTCCTATTTTATTTGTTAAAAAGAAAGATGGTTCAATGGGACTTTTCATTGATTATAGAGCCTTGAATAACATCATTGTTACGAACAAATATCCTTTGCCTCATATTGATGATTTGTTTGATCAGCTCCAGGGAGCTCAGTATTTTTCAAAGATTGACTTGAGATCGGGGTACCATCAGCTGAAGGTAAAGGAAGAAGATGTTCCTAAGACCGTGTTCCGTACAAGATATGGCCATTGTGAATTTGTAGTAATGCCTTTTGGGCTAACCAATGCACCTGCTGTATTGATGGACTTAATGAATAGAATTTTCCATGAGTACTTGGATAAGTTTGTGGTGGTTTTCATTGATGATATTTTGGTGTTTTCTAAAACTAAAGAGGAGCATGAAAGTCATTTAAGGGTATTTTCTCAAACCTTAAAAGAAAAGAAATTTTAAGTGAAATTCAGCAAGTGTGAGTTTTGGTTGCAACAAATTTCTTTCCTTGGTCATATTGATTCTAAAGAGGGGATATCTGTTGATCCTACAAAAACAAAGGTTGTTGAAGAATGGCCAAGACCCACAAATGTAACTGAGATTCATAGCTTCCTTGGTTTTGAAGGCTATTACCGAAGGTTAGTTAGAAATTTTTCACGGTTATCTAGTCCAATGACTAAGATAACTCGGAAGGGTGTTAATTTTGTCTGGAAAAAAGAATGTGATGATTGTTTTCAGGAATTGAAATGAAGATTGGTGAAAGCTCCAGTTTTGGCACTACCTTCCAGGAATGGTGAGTTTGTTATCTACAGTGATGCTTCATTGAAAGGACTTGGTTGCGTCCTAATGCAGAATGATCAGTTAATTGTTTATGCTTCATGACAGTTGAAAACTCATGAGGTAAATTACCCTACACATGATTTGGAATTAGCTGCTGTTGTTTTCGCTTTAAAAATTTGGAGACATCATTTGTATGGAGTAAAGTGTGAAATATATACTGATCACAAAAGTTTAAAGTATATATTCACTCAGAAAGAGTTAAACATGAGACAGAGGATATGGCTGGAATTAATCAAGGATTGTGATTGTACAATTCATTACCATCCGGGAAAATCAAATAAAGTGGATGATGCTTTGAGTCGAAAAAGTAATGCTTCATTAACAATGTTGTGTTTGGAACGTGATCCTTTGGTTAAGGATTTCATGAACATTGGCATAGAAGTTATTGGTGCAGGAAGTTCTTCTGTTTTGTTTCAGGTATCAGTGAGATCATCTCTATCAGATAGAATCAAGCAAGCACAGAAGCAAGACAGTGAGTTGCAGAAAAAGGTAGAGCTAGTTCAGAAAGGTAAGTTGCCTGAATTCAACATTGATAATGATTGTGTTTTGAGATTTGGGAAGAGATTTTGTGTGCATTGTGATTCACAGTTTAAGAGAGAGTTGTTATGTGAAGCTCATAGTTCTCCGTTTTCAGTTCATCCTTCCAGTACTAAGATGTACAGAGATCTGCGGGAGTATTACTGGTGGGAGGGAATGAAAGGAGATATTGCTGACTTTACTGTGAAGTGTTTGACATGTCAACAGGTTAAAGAAGAGCGGCAGTTACCGAATGGGATGCTTCAGCCTTTACCAGTGCCATAGTGGAAATGGGAAAATATATCCATGGACTTTGTTGTGGGATTACCGAAGACATCTCGAGGTAATAATGCAATTTGGGTTATTGTTGATCGCTTGACTAAGTCTGCTCATTTCCTTGCTATACAAGATACTATTTCCCTAGATCAACTTTCCCGTTTGTATCTTAAAGAGATATTCAGGTTACATGGAGTTCCCATCTCCATTGTATATGATCGTGATCACAGATTCACTTCTAACTTTTGGAAAGGCCTTCAGAAGTCATTGGGTACTGAATTAAATTTTAGTACATCTTTTCATCCCCAATCAGATGGGCAGTCAGAACAAACAATTCAGACCTTGGAGGATATGCTACGTTCTTGCTCTATGGATTATCAGGGAAGTTGGGACCAACATCTTTCTTTGGTTGAATTTTCATTTAATAACAGTTTTCATTCCAGTATACAGATGGCACCATTTCAGGCATTATATGGGAAGCGGTGTCAAACTCCAGCTTTCTGGGATGAAGTGGGTGAAAGAAAGTTGATACGACCAGAATTGGTAGAAGAGTTGGCAGAAAAAGTTCAGCTGATATAGAAACACATGAGAACAGCTCAGAGTAGGCAGAAGAGTTATGCGGACAACAGGAGGAAGGATATATTTTTTGAGGTAGGTGATCATGTTTTTCTCAAAGTATCACCATGGAAAAGTGTGATGCAATTTGGTAAGAAAGGAATGCTGAGTCCAAGGTTCATTGGACCATATGAAATTCTGGAGAGAGTTGGATCTGTTGCTTACTGAGTGGCTTTACCTCCGATTTTATCTCAGTTTCACAATGTTTTTCATGTTTTGATGCTGAGAAAGTACATGCCAGATCCATTTCATGTTTTGAGTCCAGAGGTAGTTCAGCTGGAAGGGAACCTATCTTATGAGGAACAACCGGTCCAGATTCATGACCATGGGGAGAAAGTGTTACGGAATAAGGTGATTAATCAGGTAAAGGTTTTGTGGAAAAACCACCTGATGGAAGAGGCAACATGGGAATCTGAAGATGCAATGAGGGATAAGTACCCCAATTTATTCGATAAGTAAATAAATTGCGGGGACACAATTTTCTAAAGGGGGGAAGGATGTAACATCCCAAGTAAGTATTGAATAATATATATTTTTATCTATGTCTATTAATGATTAAGATAGTGTTTTAGAGGCTTAAAATGAAAATAAATACAATCTTATGCATGGAATACACTAATATTCTTAAAACATTGTTTTACTACATTTTGATGGAAATCCCTTTTTAAATATATCTTTTTACAATTTTATAAACTATGTTTGTCAAAATAAACTTATTATTTATGATTGGTACATCAAAATTTACTTTGTGTGAATTTTTGGTATTTTTCCGATAAAGTTCATTTTTTAATGAATAGTGAAAAATGTTGTATTTTAATCAAAACCACTTTTTAATCTAATTTATTTATATTATTAGATAATCTTTTAAATTGGTTTTGATGTGAAATTAGAATAAATTTTTACCATTTTATACAATGGTGGTCATTGGAATCAATTTCACTTTGAAATTGGACTTAAACTAGTGTCAATCTTTTGATACTTATTATTTCATAAAAAAACGCTATTTATCATGACAGCGGGAATTAGTTATTAAATTAATTAATTCAACTTACATTTTTTGAATTTTGTAAAATAGACATCATTTTTCAATTCGTAATATCAAATATAGCTTAGGGTGATGTTTTGGTATCTTTTTGAAAAACTTCAATTTTTGATGAATTGTGAAACCACTAATTGGTAGTTAAAGAAACTGATTTTTTGATTAAATGTAACTTTTCCACTTTTTTTATTTGATTTTCAAAAATCCGACATACATGGTTGTCATTAAGAAGTAAAATTTGGTTCAATGAGATTAAAATAATTTTTTGGTGAATAGTAACTTTTAAGTTCTTAATAGCGATCAGTGGTAATTAGTGTAGTTTAAGGTAAAAATAATGTTTTAATAATATGAGATGAGCTTGACACATGTCCTACCCTCATTGTATGTGTCATGGCCGACCAAGACAATCCATGGGTCAACTTTGGGACCCCATGGAGCCACTTTGGTTGGGAAATGACATAAATAACTTTTTATTTAATGTTAAAGTAAAAATAACACAAAAATGAGATGTTTTACTAAAACAATTTGTATATAGGGTTATACAAGTCAGATGTTTCACTATAAATATTCATTTGAAAGCTAAAACGATTTCCTACATCATAGTATTTTTTTTATAATTTATATACTTTAAATAAATTAAATTATCTATGACATCATGATGATGAACCGATTACCTCATTAATAAAGGATTTAAATAAAATGAAATGATAATGTAAACTCTATGAACTACACATTTCCTAAACCTATTTTATGTTTGGATTTCGAAACCTTATCACCTTACCCTAGAATTATATCAATGTGGGACCATTTGAATCCGAAACTCATTTTAAAATAAAGTAACATTTCT
Source organism: Viscum album (assembly GCA_963277665.1). Classification (NCBI taxonomy): domain Eukaryota; kingdom Viridiplantae; phylum Streptophyta; class Magnoliopsida; order Santalales; family Viscaceae; genus Viscum; species Viscum album. The sequence continues at coordinate 813,852,325 of OY728150.1, read as the reverse complement.
TTACATTCCAAGAGTGCCCCTCCTCTCCTCTTATAAAAATCCCCCACATCTACCTCCTTACCCACACTCCCAAAGCCTTTGTCTTGGCCAAACCCTGCCCATTTTGTCTCTCCACATCCCTCTATTACTTCTTGAAGCCTCACTTTGGGCAGAAGTCTTCCCAAGGAAGCCTTTGAGCTCAAACCAAAGAGAGTTACCCGATTTTAAGGTAATGTCTTCACTTGAGTCCTTTTGTTTTATTTTGCTTCTCCAACCCCCTAAACTCTTTTTATTAATTTCTTTTGTAACAACTCCAGTATATTAAATATACTAGGATATTTTTATAAGAAGTATTCTAGCTACACTTACACACACCTACATCTAATGGTTAAAGGACATACTGTTTCCCTGGATGGTGAATTTATGCCTCCTGAAACGATGATTGTTCAACATTCTTTTAACACCTTCAAAGGTGGCCATTAAGATGTCACTATATTTATATATGATATTTAATATGTGTATGTTTTCCTTAAGCTTCTGTATTTTTCATTTTGGGCATACCTTTATGGTTTCCATTATGGGTAAACGCGATATCTTCATTTAAGTGCGGACTACCGCCCCCTCAAAGTGATTTGATTCGTTAAATACCATATGTGGGACGTATAAATGATGGAACTATGATATTATATATGATAATATACTGGAATTATAATATACCTTTATACCATTATGATTCCATTCTATAAAATACGAAATAGAAATGAAAGTAGCGTTCATGTGTACGTACGACTTACCATCTCCATGAACGGTGCATTTCATTTCTTACCTCTAAATGATTATGTAATATTATAAATGCCTGAATGTAATGGATATATATGAAATATATGATATCTACATCATGAATACCATTCTGGATATAATGGATATATGAACAACTTGTAATTATAAAGGGCTTATTTTTTACTCAAGTACCAATGATCGTTAAAACGACCATTATTAACCTAAATAATTACACAGTGTTCATGACATGGAAATAAGTGATATAAAATGAATAATGAACTTGAAAAAGGTTCTTAAACAAGTAGAAATTAACTCAGGTTTATTATTCAGGACATTAAAGAATGATCGAGTCATGTCGGACCCGAAGTATGGGACTTCGTCTCAATCTCCTTTCATTGTGGCATATTTTGTTTTATACACAACATTTTTTATACGGTGTATAAACCCTTTTGACTTTTACGTTTATTCAAAAGGAATCTTTTTTATATGAAGCGTTTACTAAATGACAAGAGGAAATGTTTTTATTGTACGTATGCGGCGACAACGACTTCTCCGCCGCCGTGACCATTATTTGAGTTTCGGATTCCTCTACAAGCCATACCTTTTAAAAAAAAAGAAAAATAAATACCAAGTTTTACATTTCTTTTATTTTGGTATTGAAAATTGTTTTCATAATGTTTTTATATCAATGTGTTGTATTGATATCTTTTGATTAAAAGGTGGAAATGTTATGTTTCCTTTATGCATGTTTTAGGTGATACGATAATGCTGAGGTTCTTGGGCATTATTATTAATACGCGTGGTTATGTGATAGACTAAGGGCGGGTGAGCTCGATATAGCTCTCCAATGCATTGGGTAAAGTGAAAGAGTGAAACGTTAAGGTTTCTCCGAAGAGATTTAGGGAATATACTGTGATGGGAAATCCAAACATAACCAAGAGGGTTACTCCATACGTAAGAATGTTATGAATGCCTCAAGTTACCTTTATGTCTTATGATTTCTATGATTTATTCATGATTTGATGGGGTATGTTAAAGTTATTATGTTTTATGTGTAAAGTATGATTTCATTCTTATGTATATATGTACCCATGTTTCCTTTCCTTATTTTTATATCCCTTACTGAGCTTTTTATGCTCATCCCAAATTTTTTTGAAATGATTTTCACAGGTCAAGGTAAAGGTACATGATATGATGATAATGTCAAGGAAGTGTCAACAAAGAATCCATGTTTTATTTTAAATATGTTTCAATTGATGGGAAAAAAGAATACTATCTTTATGTAACCACTTTGTTTATATGTGGAATGTAATGAAAGTTTTATGATCTAATTCTCTAAAACTCTAAACTCGAAAAGATCCTCAATGTGTAATCTTGAAATAACTCAAGATTAAGTAAGGTTTAAGGCTAGGGCCTTATAACAGGGGGCCATGGGAGCTGGCCCTGACCTGGCGACGAGGCGTGTCATTTTCATTGTGGGGTGTTGGGTGTTATGGAAGGCTAGGAACCGTGCCAGGTATGAGGGGTTCCAATCCTTAGACCGGGTAGTTGTGGCCAGAACCAGGTGGATTTTGCATGATTTGGTTGGCCTTGGAAACATCAAGAAGGAGGCTCCGTCCATGGGTGCTCTTTACGGGTTGAGGAATGCAGGTGCACAGAATGCTGCTAACCTCTTTGGGAGTTGGATCTGGTGGTTACCTCCTAGGGATGGCCTCAAACTGAACACAGACGGCTCCTGTGGGATGGGTATGATGCGTGGAAGAGGGTTCATATAGGACGGTCGGGGGAGAGTGGTGCTTGCTTTTTCAGTTTTTTATGGAAGTGGCTCTCTGATTCGGGCGGAGGCAAATGCGGCCCTATCCGGCCTTATCTTTTGCAAGGAGAGAGGTATTCTCATCAACGAGGTGGAAACTGACTCCAAGATTGTCCATAATGCCTTAATGGGTAAAGGCATCACTCCCTGGTCCATTTTATATACCATGAGGAAGTGCATGCTTCTACTCAACAACCAAGTGAGAGTCTCTCATACGTGGAGGGAGGGGAACAAAGTGGCTGACCATGTGGCCTCTCTTGCTTCTCCGGGTTCCCTAGTTTGATTCCTTTACAATGTGTCTCAGTTTAAGCCAGAGGGGGAGGACCTTTTACAGGGTGATGCCCTTGGCCTACATTACTTTTTCCCCCCTAGGTGGGCCCCTCTATTCCCCCCCCCTTTATGTTTGTTGTCTTTGCTTCCTTAATAAAAATCTTAACGTTGGATGGTTGGAATATCCTATAATATAGAGTGTATTTATATTTCTCACACATAATTATGTCTTTGATTTATCCTTAACCAAAGGACATGGTCTTTTTGGATATTTTAATCTCAATTTACATTCCATTGAGACTTCTTTGTTGTTATAAACCAAATCACTTTTATATATTGTATATAATGTACTTTGACATAGTATATCATGAATCCTTTTATTATCATGATATTAAAATGTTTTGATTACCTCAATTATTAGTATTCAATTGTCACTCTTTTGGTTAGGAACTCTAACTAAAATATCATTTTAAATGATTTAACGATTTATTATTCTAAATCATTATCATTAATGTCCATCTTTTAAAAATGGTTTTAAAGATTTATTTATATGGACAGTAAAGTTTTAAAATTAAAACTCCTTTTAAAAGTTTCAAAGTGGTGCGGGACACTTTGATTCAAAAATATATTTTAAATGGCTTCTTGACAAATAGTGCAACTTTTAAATGTTATAAAGAAAAAGGGGGATATTTCTCTCAATAGATTGACGATTATTTTAATCTATTTCAATATCCTTAATTATTATCGACTGAGGTTAATCTGAAACAATACAATCTTCATTATTATATCGAATGAGTTATGTTTGACTATGGATGTGTTATTTTTATACCATTCATGGTTTGTGGTTAAAATATTGACATTTCGTATGCTAGTTTTAATACGAATGTTTATGTTATATTTCAAAATTTTCATATGAGGAATGCATTGGACATAGAATGTGATGGGTGGAGCCTGCTATAGCTCCTCGATGCATCGGTAGGTCTCATGAGACAAACTAGTGTCTTTGAACAAAGCCTTGACAAAATCTTATTTATAGTCTTGGCATAAGGCCTTTACTATGTGGTTATGATAGTCTGGGATTATGCATTCCATCATTATGAAAGTGGTTATTGATATTACATGTGGTTATTCGACTAGTAGAATATCCATGTGAATAATTAAATGTCATTATTTCATTTTATCTTTGCTATATTATGCTGAAGTTCAAGTTTAAAATTCTTTTGTTTTAGTTATACATTGCCTCAAATTTTTATTCTTATCTATGAAAGTTTCCGCTATGTTGTTATCCTTACTGAGCATCTGAGCTCACCCCTTTCAATGTTTTATTTTTCCCAGGATGTGAAGAAGTAATTTATGAATGACCTATAGGGATAGTATGAGGGGATATGAAGACAAGATGTTGTTGTAGTTTTTTTCCTTTATGATGTAATGTAAGACTTATGAATATATCTAGTGTTTCCAAGACTACTAAACTAATCGGTCTTTATAGACTTGATCTTTTGTGATCATTCCTATGTTATGTAATAATGTACCGACTCTTGGAAACAGGGGTCAGAAAGTTACACAATATCCATTTTAGTAACTATTTTGACCTCTAATGATTTATAAACCATTTTTTCATGGTAATTGTAAGAATGCATACCGAGGGTTTTAAAAAAAATATAATGAAGAAATTATTACCTAAAATTATAAAACATTTATTTAAAGAGAGGATATATGTCAATAAACATCGTATCATTGAAATAAATAAAATTTTCTCCACTTTTAAATGAAAATTAATTAATATAAATTTAAAGCATTAGGAAATTCCAATAATTTTATACCCTTAATTTTAAATAGCCACCCACTAAAGTATTATATACAAAGAAAAAGGTATATATTCTTCATCCAAGACTAACCAATATATATTTATAGAGACCATACCTACATTATAGATGTCTTTGTTTGGGTAGAGTACTAACCTTGGAGGGCTTAAGGTGTAATGAAAAGGCTGTTTTCCAAAGAAGAAGAATAGTTCTTAACCAATAATTATCAATTCATTTTTTAATCTATTAAATTAATAATATGTTCAAACATTATGATGTAATAAAAATAATTAATATAATTAATGATATTTTTAGGTTAATTTCATACCTTGTATCCATGTCCTCTTCCATAAAATGGGGAGTAAAACTACCATTCGTGTGTACGGTGGACTACCACCTCAGAAACTGATGTAATTACATTTCCATCAATGCCACTCAAGAATGGATATAGTTATTGAATTAATGTATATATATATATGATATATATGAAAAATGTATCATTATTTAATAATAATATATCTTATATGTCTGAACTGTTCAATCTATTGAAAAATGATAATGTTGTTCTTCTGTACATGTGGATTGCGACCTCAACAATGTGATGTGATTTTTTTCACAATAATATCAAATAAATGATATATATAATTATTTATAATTTATTATTATTTAATTTAAGATATAATTATAATTGTGTGATGAGAAAATAATACTTACCATCTTTCCATCACGATCATTTAAAAATTGAATCGTTACTCATGCATACATACAACATAACATCTCCAAGATTTTAATATAGATAATTTTTCAAAACCATAATTATTGAATTGTTTCAAAAGTATAATTGATGTATAATAATGATCATTTTTAGATTATTATTATTCTAATGATGAAAACATAATTTCATCGTTTTTCATTTTCAACCTACCGAAGTCATTTTGGACATATGAGCCTAATATTATCAAAATTGTTGATATGAGGTTAATTGATTATGTAATTGATTATAACATATAAATTAAAGGAATAGTAATTTTGGAAAAAAAATAATTATATACATAATTAAAAAAATTTAATTATTTTATAAGACAATAAATGTATGTGATGATTTTGTCTCTAGGTAAAGAATAATTTACTTTAAAACCACATTTTAAATGTTTACAATATTAATCATCTAAATATATTTCATGCATATTGATATTTTTAAAATTATTTTATATATGTTCCTATAAGGGAATAAATTAATTATAAAGGGAATTTTACAAAAATTGTTTCTTTCTTCCAAAGGTTTTTAAATGGCAATCCTTTTAAAGAATGATTTGAAAAAAGACAAAATGAATGTTTTATTTTAATATAAGTGGCATAAATGGTCTTTCACGCTACAATAAATGTTATTTTTTGTTTTTATTTCCTTATATGATATCATATTTTCATCAAATAATAAACCTATTTCTCATTGATCTTGTTATTTTATTTAAAAATAGTTTATTAAATGGAGGGTGTGTTTTGATATTGGATAGAATTTTATATATGGGTTTAAGATTTTTTCTAGGGATTAATGATGAAAATGTATATGAATAAAATGAATTCTTCATAGATTTTAAATTTAGAATTGTTAAGTTTACAAGGTTGAATACCGTGAGAGGGGGGTGAATCAGGGTATGATATATTAAAACTTCTTCCCCTTTGGATGTAGTTTTTTGTTAAACAAAACTCAATTCTCTCTACCTTCTATACAAGTATATGAAAAGATAGGAATTCATGTACAAGACACAATGATATTTACTTGGTTCACCCTATCTGGGATACATCCAAGGAGAATACAATGGAAATGTACCAATGTACCAAATTCACTAAGGCTCACAGCCAATAATGAGTACAATGTTTAGGCTACATCTTCTATTCCCGGGCTCCCTGTCGTTACAATGTTTAGGGGCTGCTCACTACATTTTCAAATGTTACTCCCTATGCCTCTTTATTTGGATCTCTATTAGTGGAAAGGGTCATCGTATTCTTTTTTCCATCGCTCACTAATCATGGAATGGAATCCACAAATAGTTTATAGACCCGTCAATCAAACATAGTTTATCCACATGTAAGTCCCTTCATTTCCATTAATTCTGGCATCCTCACCTATAGGTAAATGCATTGTTGATGTTCCTTTTTGACCTGTAAATTAAGTAGACCTTACCAAGTACTGATATGTACCATAAATTAATTTCACAAATTGACTTGTGGCTTTGACAAGCCTCCTTGTACAAATTTTGAACCACCTTCTTCTCCTACATAATGATTACATATTTTGGCATGCGAAACACCTCCTTTACGTACCACTTCCACTTACAAAAACCCCTACCACATCCGTGTTTTACTACCTTCTTTTATATTATGTGAACTTCCCTCCATTCTCGGACCGCCTCTACCTTTTCTATCATGTATCACTACCACGTACTGATTCAGCGAACCTCCACTGTGAATCACCACCTACACCCGAACTATTATTTGTTCGTAGACAGCCTTCACTTCCGCATACCGAAGACCCCCCTCCACATACTGCTTGTATAATTCCCCTCTCATGTACTGGATATTCCTCTTCCCTATACTGAGCCTTGTACAGGTTATTGATCACCATTTAAATAATTCTATGGAATTTCTTCTATGTGAACTAATTTAGCTTTTGCAGAATACTTTCTCGTGAATATCCTTCAAAATTTACTAAGATATTAGACCCAAAATATGTTCTCTAATGATATTCGGTGTCAATAGAAATTAGTGGGATTAGTGAGACTTATATAGGAAAATATACCCACAAAACCACTGAACTATGATTTACCAAATCTTCAATCCACTGTATACTGATCCTTCTGGAACTGTGAACCACAAGCCACCCGTGAACCATTTTTCCTACCTAGTCCATGTACTAGAATTGTTCCTACACAGTTGATTGCATCTATATCCATCAAGCCATCTATGTACTACATTTCCTTCTGTCGTGAATTGTTTTCAGTTCCGCGAACCGCTCTGGTTCACCGTTCCCACCGCTCTGTGTACCGTTCCTGGAATATGGTACGCGACCCATGAATAATGTTATGAGGTTCTCATATATTTCCAAATTTTTTTAACATTCTTGATACAGTTCCCTCTTATAAAAAAATACTTCATTTTCCAACATAAAACTACCGAATTGGAGGCCACAAAAATTGCAAACAATGGGAAACTGTGCCTCCTTAAAAACCTATCTTCGATAAACATGAACCATTCTCATTTGAGATCATATTAATTTGTCAAAAAATACAATCACACCCAAAACATTTTGAGAGGACACTATGAGGGTGTTTTTCCAAAAAAAAATCCCCTTTTGGGTTTGTTGAAAAATATTCCCAAAACAGTTCTCTGCATTTTGATATCTCATTAAAGCTCCTTCCATCTTCAACAACCATTATCTTCATGCCATTATAATAACGATCAAGGATTTACTCAACACATACTGTAATCCCACACGAACCATTATCATTATGACAAACAAGACTATAATGAAAATTTCATTAATGAATTACTTTATTTATAACTCCAATTGTTGATACCATATTGATACCAATAATATACTTTCATCTAGAACCTCAGTTTTCTTGATATGTAGAATTTGATTGAACACTTCTAGAATTGTCATATTTAATACACCCCATATGTTATAGATCCTGCAATAGTTTCAGATTCGCTTCGACTCCCTATATCTCGCTTCTCCACATAACAACTTCTCCCTGTCACTTTTCTCCCCTTTGAATAGTCAAACATTCTCTCCCTTTGTCAGCGAACCCGAATAGAACGTCAAGTTTGTCTGAAATATGGTAAATAACACATATATTCACATTAGGGAAAGACATTTCATACCTTAGGGAGAGGGTGCCCATATCCACACTTTTTCAAGTGTGGGAGGTTGACTGGACTCCAAAATCCAGTCAATGCCTTTCAAATGCTTCTTTGAGTAAGTCCTTCATAAGAATATCTGTAACATGTTATTCTGAAGACACATACTCCAACATCACAAGCCCTTAATCCACCTTCTCCTTGATAAAATGGTATTTTATTTTATTGTGATTTTTCCATTACTGATGGGATAGATTTATAATAAGGGTTATACCACTTGAATTATCATAATAGATTTCGATCAAAGAAATCACTTCAATTCCCATATCTTCAAGATGTTGCTTTATACACAATAGCTTCGTGCAAGCTTGAGTAGCCACAATGTATTCAGATTCTGTGTTTCAAAATAAATTGAAACATTTTTATCACTTAACCATAAAATACATAACCCTCCAAGATAAAAGGAACCTCTTGATATTGATTTCATATCATCTTATAAACCTGACCAATCTGTGTATGCATATCTCAATTACTCTAGCTGAGATTTTTCATTTTTGATTAAGCCAAAATCCATTGTGCCCTTAATATAATGAATAATTAGTCATTAATAAAATAATGTGGCTCTTAGTGGGACTGTTTGATATCTTGTTGAATGGAATTTGGAAGATACAATATCAGGCCTTGTCGCTGTTAGGTACATCTGACTTCCAATGATTTTCTTGTATTATGTGTTATTAATTGGCTTCCCTTCATCCTATCATGATATTTTCAACCAGGTGGAGACTAGATTCCTTATATCTTTGGAATTATCCATTCCAAACCTTCTCAACACCTCATTTTCATATTTATATTGAGAAATAAAAGTTCAGTTGCTTCTTTTTGTCACCTGTTTGCCAAGTGGAAATGTCCTCTCACCAATCATTGACATTTCTAACTATGTTTTCATGTATTCAGAAAACTATTTTTAGTGTTCTTTTTCTTCTCCACTAATGATTATTTCATTTATATAATCTAGAACCATCATCCTTTGACTATTTTCATTGTTGAAATTCAAATTTTTATCAACTCCACCACACTGAAAACTGATATTCTTTAGAAACTGATCAAGCCTTGAATGTCATGCTCTTGGTGATTTCATCAAACTATATAAAGTCTTTTTAAGCCAAACAACTCAGTTCCCTTCTTCATGAATGAGAAAACCATCTGGCTTCTCATTGTAAACGTTTTCTTCCAGAACTCCATTTATAAATGATGACTTGAGACTCCTCTGGAAAACCATAAACATTCTTGTCACTACTATGGCCAAGAATAATATGATTGTCTATATCCTTGAAACATGTGAAACTATGTCATTCACATAAATACCATCTATTTGTGAGTACCCTTTACACATCAGTCATGGTTTGTTTCAAACTATATTCCTTCAAATTTTTTGAAAGGCCAATTTTTTCCCTATGAAATTCTTGTCTTCTGGCCTCAGAAACATTTCTCATGCCTGATTATTCTCAATTTTATCAACCTCTTCATTAATTACTTGCAGCCAATTCTTATCTTCAACTACTTCATCAATCCACTAAGGCTAAACTAGTGATAAATGTGATTCTTACTATAGAGATTTCATTTCCCTTGTCTATAATAGTGTTGTATGATCACCAATTATATTCAGCCTATCAATTTCTGCTCTCTTCACTAGTCTCTATGATGTCATTAATTTATTCACTTCATCAGAGTCTTATTCTGAATAAAACTCTAGAGCTGGAGCATCTCTTGAATTTCTCATCTCTTCATCAATATTATCCTGAGTTTGATCATGTATCTGCTGAAGATTAGGTTCATTCTCCACTATAGTCACGTCGTGACTTTCAACTATTATCTCTAGTCTCTTATTTAAGCATTTATATGATTTAATCTTCTTTAAGTAGCCAAAAAATATTCCTTAAAATCCACAAGATTTATACATCCTTTGATTATCCTTAGTAAGAATGAAACACTTACTTCCAAAAATTAGAAATAATTTCTTTGATGGATTCCTCCCATACCATAGCTCATATAGAGTCTTCTCTTCTTTTGGGAATTGTAAGGCTCTATTTTATGTTTAGACTAATTTCATCACATCCTCTTTCCAAAACATCTATAGAATATTTTTCTCAATTGGAATTGTTCAATCCATGTTGTTGACGATTCAATTTTTTCTCTCAAATACTCTTTTCGATGGTGGAATTATTACTTCTAAAACTTCATGATTTATACCATGTCTCTCAAGATAACCCGCTTCTTGGTTATTTGTGATATTTGTTCCATTATCTTCTCTAATGTACAAGATTTTCTTCCCAATAATCTTTTAACGTTCTCATCGATATCATGTAATAAAACTGAACAATTATGATTTGTGGGTGATTACTAAAACCCATTCCATTCTTCTATAATCATCAATCAATAGGACATGATATCTCATCACTTCAATAGACTGTGGAGAAATTGGCCCACACATATCAAAATAAAGTAAATCAAGAAATATTGTTGAATTTCTCTCCTTTGTCTTATATGTCTTTTGAATTTACTTCCCTTTTTGGCAAGCATTGCACATATGAGTATGATCACATGATAATCTAGGGAGATTTCGGGCCATATCATATTTCACCAGATCATCTAAGGACGTTTGGCCAATATTGATAAGATTCTTATTCCATAACCTTTTTCTGCATCCTAGGACAGAAACACATATCTTCTTCTCCATTGATGTGGTAGATATTCCCTTTTGTACTCTTTCCTTGCAACACAACATCACTATCCTTTTCCTTGATGATACAAACCATCTTTGAAAACATTACGGAATATACTGAGTCACACAGTTGACAAACACTAAGAAAGTTGTGACTAATCCCCTCAATAACCAATACATCTAGTCATCTTATGTATTTTCATCCAAACATGGCATTTCCTGATCCAATATTTTTCATTCCATCATCATTACCAAATCTTACAAAACATTGTTTATCGTACCTAATTATGGTCTCTAGATTCTTATTTACATTCATATGAGAAGTGAATCCACTATCAATTATCCATATCCTTGTGCGATTTGATGCCTTTAACGCAATTTCTACAATCACGACACGCTCGACCCATTTCTTTTTTACCCATGTTTTTGAATTCATACCTAAAATGGAATGATAATATTGATCTACCTCAGTATATGACAGACTAGCTTCAATTTTCAGGGCTGCAAGTGGATTTTGAATTTTCATCTCTATTGATCGTACATGTGACTTCTTCTTATGGAAAAATTTATTATGCCTAGGCACATACCTCTACATTAATAATGTTAAATATCTTGCCATATGTCTGAGTAAATTACACATGAAACAAAGACCATAAAAGGAGGACCTCAAATTCTGAGCTATGTATGAACACCTCTATTTTTCTTAATCCCTTTGGCACATCTTTGATATAGAACATACATTCTCAGAGTTTCCCATCTTACCACATCAATAACAACTTATATGAGGTACATTACTATGTGGAAATAATACACCAGTAGTTGTGCCTTGTTTTCATTGAATCATTTGATTACGCTTTATACCCAATTCAATCTTCAATCATGGAGTCGGTGCATGAGGTATAAATTGAACCATAACTTATTTTTGTCTTAGATAAAGCCCCATACTAGCCTTATCAATCATAATTGATTGTTGCTTCATCTCTGATGGACCACTATTCCCAAATCTCATCATATCTATTGCATGTATGATCTTATTTCCTCATGTCGAACTGAGAGTTAGTAGTTTCTCCTAGTCTTCATTTTTTCATCACTGGCTGGCGACTTCCTCTTCTATTTGTTAGATATATTTGATTTTATCTTTTCTAGTTTCAGTGAAATATCAATTTATCTTTTCAATTCTTCAATTTTTAGTTTGTACTCTACCACATTTTATGAGGTTTTTAGCATTGAATGCCACATCTTTTCAATTTCTTTATTCAGATCAATATTCTCTTATACCTGTTAATGCATAATGAGTTTGGAATCTCAAAAAACATTGTTAACATTCATTGTTTTGTCTCTAAAAATATGTACCTCTTCATGATCATCTTCTAATTTAGCCAAAAGATCAACTCTTTCTTCAATTTCTCCTTCATCATTGTCACATTCTTCTCTTGTAAATCAATTTCTGACAACTACCACCAAAACATCTATTTTATGATCCTTGCAGTCATCCAATTTTGTTGGCATAGTTTCGTCTAACCTTCCATCTTCTTTTGAAAGAAGACTCTTGTTTTTTGTAGAACTTTCTCTTTATAGTTCTCCCACCTTTCTTATTTCATTAATGATTCTTTTTGGGAATTTCATCATTTTATTCATTTTCATCATCAATCATATTAGGATACTTTGCTACAAAATTTCCAATCATTCCACATAGAAAGCATCCAAATGGAAGTTTACCTTTGAACATCCCTTTTCAAATTTCTAGAATAGAGGATAGAAATAACATAACATCATCCATATTGTCCTCCTCTGGACTATCATTAACAGAGATATTCTTTGTGGCCTTGAATGAAAATTCCTTAGACTTCCCCTTTTCCACTAAATCGTTATCATCTTTTTTCATTTCATATTATACAAGGGGACTGTGTAGGTTATCTAGGGTCATATAATTCAGGTCATTATCTTCCCACACTAAAACGTTCGAATTGAACTGTGGTGGATGTTTTCTACTGATACTTTTCATAATCATTATATCTTCAATGACTACTCTGAGACCCCGAATGTCTACCACAATAATATTTAACCTGTTAAATAATTCATCAATAGTCTCATTGGGATCCATTATGAGATCCACATACTTGGTCCATAGAACCTGAAGCATTTCTTCTTAGACTATTTTGTCACCCTCATAAATGTGTAATAATTTTTCACAAATTTTAGGTTATTTTTTACATTAAATCACCTTAAAATAAATTAAATTTTATAGGGATCCACCTAAGGAATTGATCCCTTTAGTATGAGCATCGAATACTCTTCTTTTAGCTTCTGATAAACCGCCACTATTAATGTCCACTGATATTCTATACATTGCAGCTGTGAAGACATCCAATCATACTGATCGGAAGAAGTGATACTTTCGATTCTTCCATTGTTGATAATTATTTCCATCAAATATCACAATTCCTTTATGATTGACCACATCCTTTTAATCTTCTAAAATAGAAACACTAACATTCAACCATTCCCTATAAAACAAATTTTTAGCTCTACGATGTCAAATGCACTAAGAGGGGGGATGAATTAGAATATGATATATTAAAAAGTTTCCCCTTTGGATCTTTTTTTGTTGTTAAATTAAACGCTTTTCTCTCTACCTCCAGTACCAATATATGAATAGATATGAAATCATGAAAATGACACAATGATTTTTTCTTGGTTCACCCTAACTAGGATATGTACAAGGATCATACAATGGTATTGTTTTGATGTACCAAATTTACTAATCCTCAAGACCAATAATGAGTACAATGTTGAAGCTTGATATTATATGCCTGGGATCACTACCTTTACAGGGTTTAGGGTCTGCTCAATGCATTCCCAAGGGTCACTTCATATTCCTATTTCCCTGGCTCACTACTAGTGGAAAGTGTCACCATCTTCCTCTTCCTTTGCTCGCGGATCTTGTAAAACAATCCACACACAGTTTAAAGACTTTTAGGTCAAACACTATTTATGGACAATTAGGTCCCTTAATTGCATGAGTTCCTACATCCTCAACTATAGGTAACTGCACTGTTGAAGTTACCTTTTCTCTTGTAGATAAAATCCACCATCCTGAGTACAACTAGGTAATATAAAATACATTCGATAACTAAATTGAGGCTTTCTCAAACCTCCTTGTACAAATTGGGAACCGCCTTCCTCTCCTTCTCACTGAGTACCATGTTTGGTATGTGAAACACCTCTTTCATGTACCATGTCTTCTTCTGCGAACCATTACAACCTCCTTGTACCACTGCCTTCATTTCTCTTCTGTGAACTACCCTATGTCTGCAGACTTCCTCTACATTTTCAATCATGTAACGTTGCCGCGTACTAATTCCATGACCCTACACTATGAATAACCCTTTGTCCACGAACTGTAATCTCTTCATGGATTGCCTTCTCTTCCACATAGTTGTGCTCCCCCACCACGTACCAATTTTAGAATTACCTCTCTCGCAAACTGGAGATTCCTCCTCTGTGTACCTAGTCTCATGTGAGTTATAGTTCTCCGCTTAAATCCTTTGGAAAAATTTGTTCTCCACTAACCAGTTTAGCTTTTAAAAAATTCTTCATTGCAAACCTTTTTCAGACATTTCTAAAATCCAGGACCAAATATTTGTTCTCAAAGGATATTAGGTCTCAACAATAATCAATTGGATTATCTATTCATATATAAGAAATAATACTCGCAAAATCTTATTAACTATGATTTACCAAATCTTCCATCCACCGCATACTGATCCTTCTACCGTCACGAACCACAAGCCACATGCAAACTGTTTTTCTTATCGGATCCGCATACTATCATTGTACAAATGTGCTTGATCTCCTTTGTTTCCATCAAGTTATTTGTATACCGTATTTCCTTTCTCTATGAACCGTTTTCGTTTTCGTGAACTGCTCCAGCATACCATTCCTGACACTCCGTGTACCATTCCCACAAAATGGTATGTTGCCCATGAATAATGGTACACGATTCTCATCCTTTTCCAATTATCTTCATCTTTTTTCATTTCATTATTTCCTATGAAAAAATCCTTCCTTTTGCAACATCATCAAACTCTCGATTTTGAGGGCCCAAAAATTTGGAAAACCCTGGGAAACTGCACCACCGTATAAACCTATCATTGGAAAACACCAACCATTCTCATTCGGGATCATCTAAATTTGTCCAAAAACACAATCACACCCAAAACATAATGAGAGGAACCCTTATGGGATTTTTCCCAACAAGATTTATATATTAAGAATGGGTGTGACCGATATAGCTTATATTATGGGTGATCCTAATACACATTATATGATGGTTGAGTTTGATAGATATTACATGATTTGTTAGTAAGATACAACTTATATGATTAGTAATCCCCATTATGGCCGTCTAATGGATTGGGTAATGCTACATGACATCAAATAGAAGAATAAGGGATTTATATTGTGCAGTTTTCCCAATATATTTAACTATTATTCATTTATTTCTTACATGGGTTATGAATATGATGCTCTAAGTCACCAAAAACGTGTTTCTATTATATTTATATATGGTTAAAAGTTTCTCATTTCAATAAATGTATGTTTTTTTCATGTGGAAATTATTTTTAATATAAAAAATGTGATAGAGATAAATATTTTTTTCATGTTTTGTAGTGAACCAATGGATTCCCTTTTTTATGTCCATTACTGAGGTTTTTCTAGTCTTGTCTCATTTTAAAAAAATCCCAACGGGTGTTAGGGTGTGTTAGAACAAAGAAAAAGTAATGTCGAATGTTGGAATGATTTTTCATGAAAGAAATAATTTTTCATGATCAATATAGTTTATTTTGATAAAATTGGATACTGAGTAGTAGTGTCCAAATTATAATATATAGGGTTTCTATGTAGGATTGATGATCTAATTCACAAAAACTCTAAACTGAGAAGATCCTCAAAATGTATGAATGTGAAATATCAACTAAAAAAATCTTAATTATGTAATTTTATTGTTGGGAACTTAAAAATGTTATTAGAGAAATGTTTTTTATAACATTGATGATTGGTATTTTTTCAAGTGAGGTTAAATGGGGAGTTATGGATACCGTTATGGGTTTATAAGTCTAAGGATTATAAAAATTGAAATGTATTGGACACATTTTTCTTGGTTTTAAGTGATGGAAGTTAAAATTGATTTATAGTATTATTGGATAAAATAATGATTATATAACCCTTAGGTAAAGTATGGGTTTCTATAAATAATTTATTTTGGGAAGAATTTATCTCAATTTTGTGAACTTCTGATTAATGGTATTGATGAAAATTTGGGGTTTATATTATCTCTATAGTTAAGGTATTTATGGGATATTAAAATTTAGGATAAATTATTTTATCATATAAATATAAATCAGATTTGGAATTTAATTAGTGACAATGCCATTAGTTTTTTTGAAGAATATAAATATTTATGGAAAATTATACAACTAAGGTAAATAGAAATACATATAGATAAGAACATATTTTTTATTTGAGTAACCCTGATTGAATTATCCTTTTAAATTATATGTGATTTAATTTTTTCTATATAGTGATTAAATGTTTTTATTGAAATGATCAATTTTTTTAATATTACGTGAATAGGGAATATAATTTTTGGCACGTGACATTACGAGTGAATAATTTTTGTTGGAGATAAATGTTAAATTTATCTTTGATGAATATGTGATAAAATAGTTTTGATTTTTGGGATTTGAACATTCATCATGAATATTTTAGATGTAGTTTACTGATATTTATTTATTAAATTATCTAATCTAAAATTTTGGTGTTAGTATTGGGGCTTTGGAGAACAATGTTTTTTTCTTCATTTGAAGGTTTATTCATTATGGGAATCATATCACCTATACTATATCAATTTTATTTTTGGTTAATGTATTCATACATGATGAATATATTTTTATAATTTTTGGTTTATGTTATCCATTAAAAGATTATTTTAGTTATTTCAGAAGAAAAAATTCATTTTGAATACCCATTTTTTTGGAGAAAATGATGAGATTTTGGTGGAAATTGATTGAAGGATGAACTTATACTTTTCTAATAAGTATGAATCATGGTTTAATTAGTATAGATAGTATTGAAATTAATTTACTCTAGGAGAAGGATTTTTAAATAAAATATTTATCCAATGACCTTCAGTTCTAAAGAATTGTTATTTTTTTCACACCACACTGGTTTAAGGTTTTGTGGTAATTGATTTCATCATGATCACTCATTTTCCTGTGGTCAATGTTATCTATAACTCCATATCATTATTTGTAAAATGTATCTTCATTAATATCCTTATTTTCACATACCACTAATTCTCCCTTATTTGGAAACAATGTTATGTGACATTCATATGACCTTCATATTTCAATTTCCCTAAATTAATGAGGATATTTTATTTACCTTTTTTACAAATTGGGATTTCAAAAAGGTATTTTAAAATTTCAATCCCTTTATTATAGATCAAAATTTTATATTTCAAGGGTGAAATTTATTAAAGAGGGTGAGAATTTAATATCCTGATATATTTAAAGAAATACAACATTTGGTAGAGTATAATATTCAAAACACCATGATTAAATGGAATATAAAAAATTATTATTTCAATATGAACAATATAACCTATTTTTTGAACTGGTGGTTAAAAATATGATTAACTTTATTATAAAATATATAAATAAGTACATAATAAAAATGTAATAATAAATTCTTTTTAAATAATCGCCTGATATTTAATAGGAATTTTATTCCTAAAAAATACTTTTTCATCACAAATGTTTTTTTATTTTGTCAATGAATATGATAATGAGATTCTTATACTTTTAGACATTGTATTTTACAAAAAATGTGTCATTTTTTTCAATTTCAGATTAAATTTAATGATTGGTATTTTCTGAAACGATTGACCTTTTAATTAATAGTGTAAACTAATGAATTATATTAAACTTTTTATTCTCTGTTTCAATCATTTATTATGTTAATATTTTTATATGGTTTAAAGGTAACAATAGTTATATTATATTATGATTTATCCAATTATGTTAATCAGAATCATTTTATTTTGAATTCAGTAAAAATATATTCTTTAAATGCATTTTTTTAAAAAAATAATTTTATTACAATTTCTACATTAATATTAAATTAATTTATACCAATTTAAGAAGTAAATATTAAAAAAGGGGTTCCATAATTGGAATCTAGATTTCAATTTTTATAAAATATGCCCTCATTATTTTTTATCCCTTTATAAACAGTAACCATAGAAAATAATTGTCTCTAAATTACAAGTGATTTGGAAAATTAAGAGTAAAAAAATATCATATGGAATAAAATAATGACCAAAACACTTTCCTTTATAATATTTTTTAATGTCCCGACCTGGGTGTCATACACCAGTGCCCGAGCTGATTGGTCACATGACCTCAAGAACACCTTCTTGCATGCCATAGGCTGCATACTAGAAGTGATTCCCAAATAGATTTATCCTGGGAATACTATACCCATTTATTAAGGAACTATAATTGAGAAAATAAAAAACAATAGGCAATAATAATAACCATTAACTAGATAACATAGCATATATGTAAATACCAATATCACATGATGAACTGAAACCACAAACAATAATCATGCCAAAGTTTTAAATATGTAAATCAATATAAGTTTAATGTATCACTTTAAAAACACAAATTAAATCCACTGGTTACTCCCAATTCGGTATTGATACCATTTCAAGATACCTAATACATTATCTTTCTGAAATCAGTCATCTAACATAGTGATCATTACCTTATCCTATCCTACAAACATGAAGTCTATCCAGGTACTCATCAGGTTGCCTAGGTATGGGGTGAGTACAATTTAGTGGGACACCAAAAATGTGGAATAAAAAATATCTAGTTTTTAGAAATGTTCTTATTTGTATAAATAATAATATATTTGTGAATAAATTTGTATTTTACAAATACAATTATTTTTTAATTAACCACACAATTTACCCCGATTCACAATGACAATCAAACCACTAATACCTACATAGGCCTATGTAGGATTATAAATAATATGACATATGGATTCAAAATTCATTATCACATGAGATTTATTTATTGATTCAAATTGAACTTCATTTCATTACTACATGGAACCTCAGTTTATTGAAAACATTTTGGTCCTCGAATTCCATGTCTATCACCACCTGGGTATTTGAAGCATCAATCAATGTCCTACAACCTGTTGTAATCATATATGGGATTTTAAAGCACCAATCCATGTCCCACACATGTATATCAGTCAGTGTTATATGCTATTTTGAAGTATAATCCAATGTTACACACACATTAATCTATCAATAACATTCATAAAATATATCTCATATATCACATACATCACATTTACCACATTAAAAAAGATTAGTCATCATTAAACTTATCAACAAAAATTATCATCATTGGGTACCAATTATATTATTAATTTAATCATGGTTCATCAGTTTAATCATAAGGAAAAATATAAATAAGTAACCATTAAACCATTTAATAACATTAAATCATGTTACCCATTAACCCTTTAAGGTTAATCCAAATATCCCTTATTTCTAATTATCAATTAAGTCATCATCCCATTAATAAAACTTTTCTGGATTCTATTAATTAACTATTTATAGAATTAATTTATCCAAATCATGATGCAATTTCTCAATGTTCAATTAAAATTTCACAATAATATACATTTAATTGATATAAATAGTTTTGGAATTGATAAATATACAACCTACCTCAAGATATTTTATTAATTTTCTCCCAACCACAACCCTCAATTAATATATAATGGTCAAATTCCTGATGGTATAAAATATCTAGACAAAAAAACTAGGATTAAGTTTATCCCCCAAACCCACAACTATTAAAAGGTTTCGTTGATTCATCATAAGAAGGAGGAATTGAAGGAAACCAAAGAAAAAAGGACTATTAGGAATGAAACACCAATATACGACGATTAGAGATGAGAAAATAAAATCCAATACTTATGATAGTCATCCATAGGTCTCATGATGGAAGGATGTTTGATAGAATGAAACCATAATGAACCACATGACATGTTTTAATTGATTCGTAGGGAGTTACACAAAATTTATAACCCTTACATATCGTGTAATTATTTTTAATGTTTTTTGCTTAAAAACTAATCCCCTTAAGTGATTTTATCAAATTAAAAATTACACATTGTGTAATAGTATTACATGACATGAAAATTTTTGATAAATTTTTTTCATACAATAAATATATACACAAAATATCTGACCATTTCCAAGGCCTTCTAATCCAAACTTAAACCCTTTTAAACCCTTGATCAAAAGAGAAAACTAAAAAGGGGATGTAATTGGAAAATGAATAGGATAATACAATCTACCCAAATTATTATAGCTTCTTCTCAATGTGTATCCCAAGCATAAAAAAGGTTCTAAGGTAAAAATATATATCCATTGATCTTTTATATATTCTTTCCTCTCTATTGTTTATTCTTAAACACATACATGTTTTTAGAATACTCTAATTATAGGCACATTATTTTCCCACATAAAATATTCACTTTGATCCATAAAATAAATTAGATTATCCTCAAATGACGCATTAGTCCCAAGATCTACATTATCAATATTAATCTAATGAGAAGTTTCAGGGTGGTACTGATGATGTTGTTAGAGATGAAAAACATCACACATATCATTACACCTTTATGAAAGAGCCAATTATTATTCCACAAGACTGATTCTCTCCACAATCCCAAATGGTCCAACAAGCCCAGGTTCTGTCATTATATATCATTAAATCATAAGCTGACATATTCTATGAGACACCAGAAGGAAAAATCAATCTCCCACAATAAACTCTATGGGTTGATAATGTTGATCAAGATATGACTTTTTTCCATCCCTGAGCCATAACCATACAATCCTAAATCAACTACACCAACTCGGTTGTCTTTTACAAAGACTCATTCCCAAAAATATTGACTAACATATATCCATCCAACATATAGGTGATCTTTGGGGATTACCGTAAATTGGGTCATCTCATTATATTTGATTAGTCTCATGATAATTATTTTTATATGTTAAATCCACAAGTTCTTGTTTTTTTCAAGACCCCAAAAGTATAGAATGCATTCACATAACATATCATCCAACAACTATAAGTTAGGATCTGACTGCCCAAATTTATGTAGGTGGAATTCAATATTATAGGATACCTTTATACCATGTTCCTTATATAATATATTCTAGATGAATGATGTGAAATTTGAGTCTAGGTATAAACTTATACACCCTTACACACCATCCAGATAGACTCTCTATCGATATTACAAATTTCCTAATAGATCCACTGATAATATCTCTTATATAAGAAATAAATGTGATGATTTATTTAGGAGATTAAAAATTACTTATATAAAATTTTTCCTTTCATTTTTCCTCATAATAAAAAAAAATCAAAGTTAACATTTTCCCAATTCCGTTTCTGAATAGGAAATATGTTTTAATAAACCACCAGGTCATTGGGGCTTGGCCTTCACACCCGGAAAGATGTATCATTGTGTCACAAACCTTGTAATCTTATTTTTTATGCCAGACCACAAATACTACATATGTAGGTCATAGTACATTTTGTTAAAACAAAAAATCATTGCCCACATCATGTAATAAAGTTCGTGCATCAACTATCCTTTCATACATGTAGGCACCCAACATGGCTCTGTAAATAAATGATATCATCATTATCTATAGAAAAATTGGATGGAGACTCCCCACCATAAATACATTCCATCAATCCAATACACTGAAGATACTTATATTTCCCCTTCCTAATCTAGACCAATTGAGTGGATTCAACTGATACAGATATGATTTATATATGCTTAAAGCCATCATGAACCACAACATGTATCTATTACAATAAGGTAATAATCATTGTCTTAGAACTAGACTCCTCAACTTCTCAAGTATGAGTTTTCTTGCTCAATGCTGCCACAAAAATATTCCCCTTCTTAGGTGTATATTACATCTCAAAATCAAATGAATTCATGTACTCAACCCATATCCAGTGCTGGAGATTCAAAGAATGATAAAAAATATATATACTTGAAGCTATTGTTATCATTATTTGCTATAAAATTATCATCCAATATATAATTCCACCCTCAATTCAAATAATAAACCACTAAAGCTAACTCAAGGTCATGCATGTGATTGTTTCTATCTAGCATACTCGACTACCACGACCCATATGTGACAACTCGATCACCCTGGATCAATACTTCTCCAATAAAAGTACCATATTCATCACAAAACATTGTATACATGGAATCCAACTCATTTATGACCAAGTTCAGTGCAATATTCAAATGATTCATCAAATTTTTGAATACATTGTCACATTTTGTAGATCCTTTAGTCTTAACATTCTTCGTGGTTAAGCATGAATGTTATGATTTAATATGGGAAATTTCATGGATGAACCTATGATAATTGCCAAATAAACCCATAAATATACATATATATATCACTGATATTATTTTGATGCTCCAAAGATTCAAATCCATACACCTTATCTATTTCCCCCGACACACCTTCCACTAAGATGATATGACCTAAGAAATACATCTGATCTATCTTGAATTGACATTTAGAAATCCTGGAATAGAGGATATTCTCTATCAGTTTACAAAGGATTCTCTTAGGATGTTGGGAATGATCATCATGAGTATTTGAGTACACTATGATTTCATCCAATAAACAACAACAAATTGATACATCTATAGGTGGAAGATTCTGTTCATCAAGGACATAAACATTGACAGAGCATTCTTCTTCAAACTAAATCATGATGAACTCATAAAGTCCATAAATTCTTCAAAAATAAGTTCACAGTATATTTGAAGGAAAAAATATTACCTGGTGATACACTAATTTAAATTCAATCTTAATTAAAATAGAAGATCACATCAATTGGTCAATGATATCATTGATACATAATTGAGGATATCAGTTCTGCATTGGTATCCCATTTAAATTATAATAATCCACATGTAACCACAATGAACCATGAACCTTATTATAAAATATAATTTGATAACCCTAAAGATATTTACATGGACACATAAAACCCTTATCCATCAACTCCTATAATGGAATTTTAATCTTAGGAGGCTGTGTTGGTCCCAATCTATATGGTAGAATTAAAACTGTTTCAATGCTTGTAATGATCAAAATAGTAATCTCCACTTCCCTCTAAGGTTGTATCCTAGAGAAGTCATCTAGAAACATGTCCAAAAACTGGTCTAAAATGGGTGGAAAAACATCATGCTTCACACCACCTTTATCCAATAATATACTTTCAAAATATATGTTTAGTTCACCCATTTTCTGTTAATTTTCTCTTCATGACCCTCCATGATATCCCACTCTCCATGATGAACATAATTATCACACTCAGGAGACATAATGGTTACTCATCAGTGGTAATAAAATATGTGTGATCGGTATGATACTAGCCAATCCATCTCCAATATTAAGTTCAAATCCAACATGTCAATTATATAGAGATCCTAAAGAAAACCATAATCCCTATCATTGAGAGACCACCTCTTTCATAAGAAGATTCTTCTCAAACATACTCCCAATGGTGTATCGATAGTCACTACCATGCTGAACAATTTCTTGGTCTGACTCAAGAAATAAATTTTTTTTTCATATATAAAATAATAGGAGGCTCTAATATAAAATAAGTCACTAAAAGGTGTATAATCTATAAGAATAGTACCTATAACTCTCGATGTCCCAACATAACTATCCAATATTATATGTTAAATGTAGGAAATATTCTTGACCCTCTTCAGTTTACTATAGTTTGAGTCCCCGGAGATACACCACATTGCTGATATGGGTGATCAATCTAAAAGTACCTCCTCCACAACCTCTACCGCCTATACCTGTAGAAATCTAACTATCGAAATAATAAGGGGTAAAATAAACCCTTCAAACATTATAATTATTCATGTTTCCTCCAAAATTTCCTAGATGTCATGGGATCTTGCAGATGTATCGTAGATTCCATGTCCTATCATAGGATCAAAACTCTAACACTGGTTAGGGGAACTATTTACGAATGTTATCTAGCCTAATACATTGGTGGAAGATTATTTGGGTATTGTCCTTAGTGACTGATCTTCCCCCTATCCACATGATTTCCATTGATCTGTATAATATTCTCACAGTGACTCTTCATAGTTTCAAACAATTTACCACTTGGTCATCTAGAAAAACTGACAGACTTCTCACTATAAGCTTTCTTTAGGTTCGACTTCATTATGAGAGCTTGATTCACAACATATAAAACCATTTTCAACTAAAATATATTATTATATAACTGAAGATCACATTTTAGACCATCTAGAATATGTTTTAATGGAGTAGAATCATCCCCTTCCAATGATTGAACAAATCAATACAAATCCATTAAGCTTCCAATGTAGTCCATCACATACATACTTCCCAAGGTACACCATATAAACTCAACTGCCCTCTCCTACCATAGCATGTCATGGTAAAATTTCACCAAGATCTTCCATAGAAAGTCCTTCCACTCTATATTATCTATATATCCATCTAGATTTTTTACATCCCACCAATGTTTCTCATGAAAATAACATATTGGAATACAGTTTGACTCTCTTCGCAACATGATTCACCAAGTGGTCAATAATCATTTGGATATACTAAATATTAAGCTACGATTTCATAGGTCCACCCTCTCTAGTGAATGATGGAGCATGATGAAACTGAAACTCCCATGATAGGTCTAACAAACACTCCACAACCCACCTAGGATTCTTTTTATAAAATTCCTAAACTAAGAAATTTTCATATGGAACTGATCGTCTTCGATATCCCCCAGAATAATTGAGGCCTCATGTACCACTATTTTAGGATCATTCCCAGCCATGTCATCCAATCATCTTATAAAAAAGTTACATCTTGGATGAATATATCTATAATTCAAAACACATGCCTTATGAAACATTATGCAACCATATTAAATTTACATAAGGGGGTACACAATAATCCATAACATTTCATCCACCTTATCCCACCACACAGTCAAAACCGAGGCATTAACACCACCCTTAACCATCCCTCATCTATTACACTACTAATAATGGGAAATCAAATTTCTCACAATTCCATTTTCTCATTAGACTCCCATTAATCCATAGTATATTATCAAAATTTGAATCATTTAAAATTTCTCAATTTCATATTAGGCAGTACTTTCATTTAAATTACAAAAGTTAAGAAATGAATTATAATTTAAAAAACATACCCAAAACACGATTTTCCATGCATGCCTAAAAATAATGCATATAACAAAAATTCTAGATTGTTAGAATGATGAATTTATACTCATCCTTAACTCCATAATGTGACATAAATTAAACCTCTAAAATACATAACACCACACAACATGTGCATCACTCGAGGTGAAATAACATCCAACTGTAACGGAAAAAATCAATAACAGTTATCCCACCCTATGTACATGGTGTGTAACCTCATATATGGTTTAGTTAATCCCATGAGAATTCTCTTGACTAAGTCCCGAATCATCCTAGTACCCTCTATACCATTTGAAAATTGGAAGAAATAAGAAAAGAAAGGAAAAGGCCCCCACACCACTTTGTAACATCTTAACCCAGGTGCAACAAACCAGTTCCCTGAGTCGGTTGGTCACATGAACTGAGGAATGCCTCCCCATACGCTAGTGGATGTTGAGTAGTAGTATGGGTAAAATATATGTATCATGGGGAGACTATATCCCCTTTATTAGATTATAAAAAAAGATTAAATAATTAAAAAGGAACCAATGATATTAACAAATAACCAGATATCATACCATAGCAAAACATACCAATTTCACATGATTAAGAAAAATAGGAAACAATAACCAAACTAAAGATGTAAACATGTGATGACATATAACTGACATGTTTAAAATGAAAAACCCAAAATAAAAATAATGGTGACCCCCATGTGGATCCTAACACCATGTCTTGATATCTTATCCATGTTCAATCTCGACTCATCTATTTACCATAGTTCTCTTACCTTAATCCTATCCAATAAAAACCTAGTCAACTTGGGTATCGATCAGGAAGTATGAGTAGGGTGTGAGTACAACTCAATAGTCCCCCATGAATTATGTTTAAAATAATATATATTTTATAATAGTGTATGATGTTTTATGAAGAATAAATTAAAAGTTAAAAAATATATAGTTTACCAATTCAATTATTCTATAATTAACCTAATAATTTACCCAGGTTCATGAAGAAACCCTAACCCCCAATAGCTTCTTTCACCATTTTTCATGTCTGGAACATATCATAGAAGGATTCAGAATTAATTATCACATGATAATTCATTATCCATTGATATTTAATTTCATTTCCTGTCTAGTTGGAAGAATAGTTTGAATCCACTAATTTTTTCCAATAACATCATTTCTAAAACCATGTGGGTATTTGACGCATTCATTAATATACAAAAATTGTTATATGGGATTTTGAAGCAACATTTCATGTTTCCCACATGTATATCAGTTAATAACATATATTATTTTGAGGCATTAGTCCATTCCCCACACACATTTATCAACCAATCACATATTTAACATATATCACAAACATCACGTATACCACATTTGTCATGATTAAACTTCATTAACCATTTTACCAAAAATTCTCATCCTGTGGTACCCATTTAAAAATCAATTTATTCCTAGTTCATTTCTATAGTAACATTGACTAGTATAACAATTTCACCATTAAACTATTTATCAACACTTAATCATATACATCATTAACCCTTCAAGGTTAATCCAAATGTCCATTAATTCCCATTATTAATAAAATAAACATCCAATAAATCAACCAATTAAATAATCAATGAATGAATTAATTAACCAATTAATTTATTTAATTTAATATGAAACTACAAAAAATGTAGTAAATGTTTCCCAATTACATAAGAATAATTTAAATAATGAATTTGGGAACTGATAAATAGACCCTATACCTCATGATTTTTCACAAAATCTCAGAAAACAAAAACCATCAATTGATGTAGACCTGTTGCATCAATGATGGTAGAAGTGATCTGAACCAATAAATAGGATTAAGATCATCCCCCAAACCCACATTGATCAAAATGTTCCACTTCGGCATTGATTGAAGGGGGAACTAAATGAATCAAATGAAAAAATATTATCAAGAATCAAACACCATTATGCGATGATCATAGAGAGGGAAATCGCTCTATGTCACAAATCAGTCTGTAGTTCCAACTAATCTGAAACCCAACCTAGCCTGTGGTGGGGCCCAAGGGGAATTCTGGATCTCCACAGTCTAGAAACTAGTTCCCACATATTAATAAAATAGTTTTGGAATGATCTCACCTATCATGATAACCATAAACAACCAACAATGAAAAGTAAAAAAATTGAATAATTACAACAAAATATGGCATAAAAATTGTCAGATTCAATGTTTACAATATTTAAACCAAACCTAGAGGGGATACAACAAAAATGGAAAATAAGAAACTATCATAAAAACACACCCCACAAAAAGAGGAGCATCATCCTCAAGTCACCACAACAACACCCGTTAGGGGAAACCACTAGTATCCTGAACCAAAATCTCTAAACATATTGTTATTACTTGTGTCAAACATGACCATGTATACATAAAACCAAATTTTTACATAAGGTGTGATCCAAACCACAATCAGATGCCACCCAATAACAAATTCCATGCTATAAATAATATGAGTCAAATAAACATTCAAATTTTCTAAAATAAAAACTGGAAACATTTTTCAGGAAAATATGTTGAAGGAAAATATGATTTATTTTCAAAAACCCAAAATAGTTTACTATATTCTAATAGTGAGTACAATATCTCAAAATAGAACTATGTAACGAGAATAAACTCTATGATCTAGATAGAAATGGGACACTAGGTACATTGTATATCAATGAAAAATAGTATAGTAACCAAAACCAACATTGTTCTCAGGAAACATCCACAAGGAGGGGACACCCCATGGGCCTAGCGGTTTTCAAACATCATTATCATTTAGTTAGTGTTGTATCATCAGTCCTTCTAGATTTATCATGGATGAATGACTTCTGAGTCAACTAGTGTACTTGTCCTAGTAGGCCAACCCAGTTACCTATGTTTCCCTTTGTTCTCAATTCAAATTTTACGTATCCTAAGGATAAAAATAATTCACATTCAAACAATCCAAAAAATATAAACAAACATTCTAAACCATAATTTCAACATCCAAAAAATACACTTGAAACCCAACATACAGGAAATCCACATTAAAATATGTTACAAATCATTTTCAAAATTAATTAAAAAAATTTCAAAATTTATTAAATACTTTTATGAAGAACCTAAAAAAGAAAACCTTTAAAAAAACCAATTTCCTTTAGAAAATAAATTTTCATGCCATATGCTTCATGAAACAATTAAAAAACACAATTATTTCATCCAATATAATCCATAAAACACATTTATACACTCATGAAGTCATATCAAATTTGTAAAATAATTTTTACGCATAGAACCACCTACCTTGAGTGAAGATACATCTGAAAATTAGTATAAATCTTCAACACCACCTAAATCACACCAATTAGTGTCAAGATCAAACCTTAAACATCAATATTAATCCCAAAAAATTAATATCTAATACTGAAAACTACACTATATCACCTACAATAGTGAAACCACTATGAAGAATGAGTACATCCCTATAAAAGTGAGAGAAATCATGAAAGAGGGGGAATTACATGAAGAATATTTAAGGAATCTAACCAAATACACCTCAAGAATTAAGATACAAGGATTCCAAGGGTGGTAGGAAAGAAAAAATGGGTTAGAAATCCTGATAGGGGGATAGAATGAGTGTTTAAGAGTTTATTTTAGGTGGGGGATTAATTTAATATTTTTAAGAATTTTAATGTCCTGGACCTATGCACAGTTTGACAAACCCTTTGACAACCGTGCAGTATCCATTTTCCATAAGGCCCATGTTTAATGGTTAGTTTCATGGTCAGAAAAACCATGTTCTATTTGTGAGATTCATCACAATCTAAAATGACACCTTATTTCATGGTTTCCTGGGCATGCCACATAGTTTCCTTTAACCGTGCACAAGCTCTACGCCACCCCCTTCCAAAGACAAATTTTCAATTTTTTTCCCCAAAACACAGGGAAAACCCAAAGGAAAAATGATATGAAAAAAATAAATAGAGAAACACCTCAAAAATTAATCATGGGTTTGATAATTATCCTCACCATGTAAACTATCCACCCCTAGAAGGTGAAATCAAATCATGATCAGTGAATAAAAATTGATACTCATGCTCAACCCATGAATTCCACTCCCATGTCTCATGTTTATCATTGTCTTTTTGAAAAAGAACCTTAAAAATGAATAAAATTCCATAGTATAATGTCTTCTATTGAATCAATAATCTGTACTACTCATTTAATGATAGATAAGTCAGGCTCCAACACCAACTCTTACCAATTCATCACATGAGACATATCTGGGTTATACTTTCTCAAATAGGACACATAAAACATGTCATGAATTCACATCAACTAAGATTGAAAATCCACCCTTTATGCCACCCCAAATAACCCACTTTATTATGTTGAATGGTCCAACAAACCGTAGTGTTAGCTTCCCTTAGATTCTAAAATAGTGATGACCTAATCGAGGAGCCCCTTTCGGTAACACACGGTCACCCATAGAAGAATTGTGATCTCAACATCTCTGAATGGGATAATATTTTTGGTGAATCTTTGATATCAATAACTACTGCCTAATTATCTTGACCTTCTTAGACATCTCCTACACCAATCATGGTCCCAACATTGAGTTCTCAAATGTCATTTCCCAACATAAGGGTGATTGAAATAGCCAATCATAATGTGCCTCAAAGGGAGAAATTAAAAAAAAATGGTAATAAGTTTTTTTATTAAAACAAAAAAATCCCATAAGGATTTCCCAATAAATACTAAAATATAACATGTATTCCTAGATAATGCCTTCCAAAATTTGATTTGAACACTTATTATGACCATCTGTTTGATGATGGTTTTCCACACTAAACGTTACATGTGACTTATTTATTTCTGGAGTCCTTCCCAATATCATGATGTAAGATAGGGTTCCCTATTATAAATGATTGGTGAAAACACACCTTGAAGCCTCACTATTTCCCAAACATAGAACTAGACTTGCTTTTCCACCATAGATGAATCTCGGATTTGAATTAAGAGGGCTGATTTGGTTAGATAATCAATCACTAACCATATGGAATTCCTCCCTAAGGGTGCACAAGGAATGAAGAAAATTAATTCCACGGATATCTCTCCCCACTCACTGGAAGGAATTTGTAGCAGGTGAAGAAAACGATAGGGACATTGCTGCTTTTCTTTGAAATTATGGAATGTATAACACTGCAAGATGAAGTCAACTATATCCCACCTTACACCTAGCCCAATGAACTATCAATGAAAATAATAATTCATTTATATAGAACCAGTATAAATGAACCATTGATACTCATGGCTATCTTGAATTACCAAATTTCCTAATGAAATCAAAACCAATAGGTGGCCTTAAAGCTCAAAATTCTCTAAAGAGGAAACGAACAACTACAAGGAATCCCTACACCATAATGAAACTGATTATACTACTAGAATAACTTTTCACCAGTATTCTCCAATAGAATTAACTCCATACGATAATGATTAAACTAGCTACTAGAAAATAAATCACCTCCATTGTGAACCTTCATCTCTTTGTATGGCTCAAAAAAAATTCACATCATAGTCTATTGATCACTGGACTCTCTCAATGCCTGAACTGGCACTTCCTACTCAACGAATATACTAGAACATTACCTTTACCTTGGGTATAAACTACATCAATGTGAAAACTCCTAAGTCACTCAACCTAATGATTATTCATTAAAATTTAAATATTTTTAGGATAAAATGTATGCTAAAATCCTATGATAAGATTTAACTACAAATTTCTCCCCAAAAATATAATGGCCCCACGTTTTGAAAGTGTTTTCACTAATGATAAATATAATCCAAGGGTTGGACAGTTATTTTCAGGTGGTTGGAGTTGGTGGGATCCATACACGACCACATGGTCACTCAGCAAAAGCAGAAATTTGAGTCCCATAATTGATGCATTAAAATAAACCACATATGTTTTCCAAGATTATGGTAGGATCAACATTGGAGGGGTATTCAAATTTCACTTTAGTTACCTGAAGGTTGAATTCCACTCTAAGATCCAATCAAACATAACCCATTTCCGGGTGAGTTACATCTTTGGCAAAGTGAGCTGAGAGAAATATCAAACAAATAACTTATAATATATAGCCAAGCATAGAAATCCATTGATCTCAAACACATTCTTTGCATTTTCCCAAGAAATAAAATCTCTGATCTTCTCGGGGTCTACCAAAACCCATTTTTCTTGAGATCACATGCCTTAGAATCATTTATTCTTGAGATCACTTGTCTTAGAATCATTTATTCCCTACACGATCATCAAATGATTCTCATGATCCTGCTCAAATTTGGAGTAATCAATGATTTTTTCAATTCATATAATTAGAAACAAATCATGATACATGTGGAAAACTATCTTCACAAGATCTATGAAGACTTCGGGATCATTTCTCAACCCGAAAGGCATCACCGAATACAAAATATGGCAGTATATGCATCGGAAATCTATTTTTTGGACATCTGGATCTTTCAACCCAACTTGGTGATAACCAAAACACTAATATATATTAGAAAAACACCTTTCCCTTTTAGAGTAAAAAAGGTCATCAGTACTAGCAAGCGATACTTGTTCATTATGGTCACCTTATTCAACTTCTGGTAATCAATACACAACATTAGAGAACTATCATCCCTTTTTTCTGAACAAAACAATGGTGGCCCAAGTAGATATGCTCAGGTGAATGAATCCCATTACTTCCAAATAATCTAACTATACCATTAATTCCCTCAAATCAGTGGTTGCTATATGGTCTGAGGGAATAAATAAAAGCTCTCTTCCCGAAAAAAAATCTATTGATACATCCACATCCCACTTTGGAGGGAATCCAAAAAAGTCATCTAGAAATAACTCTGTAAACTCATCCACCATAGGATGAAATTCATACTATAGAACACCACCATCATCCTCCAGAACAGGTGGTGATATCTAAAAAACACGGTTTCCAAATTGCGAATGTGGAGGTCCATCACAACCCGACCGAGGATCCCATTGTCTATGAATGGTTTGGGTACCTCCATCTAGTGCCACGCAACTCACCCACCACCTATATAAATTTATATCTTCCTAAAAGAGCACCATCGAATCCCTTCCATTGATTATATCAATGAGTTTAATATCCAAGACTTGTAAATCACATTCTAGCTTGACCCCAACCATGATGATGGGAGATGATGGACACCTAAGACCCTTATCTCACTTCTAAACAAGAGTCATTTCCAACACCATCTCATATGACTTGTTCTTATTTGGAATATTTAACAAGTTTATAAGGTGGGAAATGTTAAATGAAATAGAAACACCATTATAAAACAATAAAATAGCTATGGATGATGTAATAAAAATGGTAATTCGAATTGTTGAAGGCTTGCATTCTAGTTATGGTTGTACTTGATCGACCATGTGAATATCCTGCATCTCAAACTAATCCCGAGAGTAAAAAATATCATATGGTTCAACATAGAAATGACTGTGAATAGAATATGATCCATCCCTACATCTATGACAACTAAAATGATATCCCACTATCTGGGATAAATCTATATAAGATGAAATCCATCTAGAAGCTACAAATCATAAACCACATAGATATGGTCACATTACATTAGAACAATGATGCAGGTTCCCTATAGCTCGATACCTATGGAATTTTTTTGGAGGGAATGTGAATGCATGTCAAATGTGTTATACCTTCCTACATTGATGGAACACTACCAACCCTGCATCAGAAGCCACCAATGAAGACTGTTAGGAAGGATGGTCTAAACCAAAACCTCCCTTCATCCACAAGTTATCATACTTTCAAATTCTATCTGATTAACATCCACTTCCCATTTTTGAAATAGCCCTACAGGAACAAAAAATCCAATAACAGAAAACCACCACCATACATGCATAGTCAACCACTTTGGCAAAGGTATTTAGCTTAACAATAAATTCTCGTGAATAGATATCCTACCACAACCCCTTCTCAATCCTCTCAACCTTCATCTACCCAGTGGAAATGATATACAGTTGTTACCAAACGAGCATAACAAAGAGTATAGTGTAATCCATCATGTACTAATCCCATTGAACTAGACCTATAAACTCCTAGGATCTAGTGTAGAGTAAGGCCACATGATAGTACTATTCAATGAAATTAACCTTAATGTTTTTTCAGTTTGTCTACTCTTGCTTCCTATTTTGGACCACTCATTCCCACTATATATGACTGGGAATTACTAGCAAAAAATCAGAACATTTCACCTTGACTTCCTTAGGAGTGTCTAGGAATTAGAACATCCAATCTATTTTATATAGCCACACCTATACTTTAGGAGGTTCAGTGATTCCATAGAAAAATGGAGGAATGTTAATAAGAAACTCTTGATCATTTTCCTTCATAGGAACTGGTTAAACTTCTAAAACCAGTGAAGTACAAGAACCCACTCTCATTCCTAAGTCCTGAACAGCCTGGACCATAGCTACCACTAATCACTGATCAATTTATGAGGGAGAACTCTATCTAGCCTCTTCCCACAGTCGCACAAGAATTCCATGGGGATTCATTATTCTAAAAAAATGACCATAAGAAAATTATAAGTACAACCAATCTGAAATTTTTTCAGAAACATCAGAAAAACAACATCTAGTAGATAAAAAAAAATCAAACCCATCAGAATAACATAATAAATAAACCACTCCACCTCCACCTAGTGTCCACATACAGTCTTCAGTCTGCATGTCTCACCTATAATAGAAGTCAATCATAAATCCCAATATCCAGTGGTGACCCGAGTTCCATCATAATGTGTGATATCTAGGAACCCTAGTCAAAAAATAACATCATTTCTCGATAATCATAGCTCTATTTTATCTAGTCTCATTCCAAAATACATGACCCAAAAAGTTCATGGATTGATTTGATTCCATTTTTTCATGAACCAAGAGGGAGTTTACACTAATCTAACACCTTCCATGGCATGTGGCATGGATCGAGGGCCATTCATGATCCCCACATGATGAAATTAGTGCCCATGTATCAATACAATCTATTGGGAATTATTTCACCTAACTTGATAACCATAAAAAACCAAAATAAATAAATAAACTGAAGCTGACTAATCAAACTAAAATATGTAATAGAATTTTTTAGATTTAATGTTCAAAAAATATGAAAAAAAACCAAGAGGGGCTACAATTAAATGGGGACATAATACACTATCCCAAAAAATCATCTGCACAACAAGATGAGAATCATCCTCAAATCACAACCACAACACTTGAATGGGGAAACCAATAGTATCTAAAACCACCATATGTAAAACTATTTCCATTACCATTTTCAAGAAAAACCAAATCTACTCACACCACAATGTGTAATTAATTTGTGATCCAATTCCCAGTTAGATTCCACCCAATAAAAGAATCCATTTTATAAACCTGATATTATAAATAAAATCGATCTTTTGTAAAATAACAATAAGAAACATTTTTTTCAAAAAAAAAATAAATATTAAACATGCTTTCCTTTCAAATAACAATAAATGTGTACCATATTTCTATAGTGAGTAAAATATCTTAAAATATCACTAATTCATGGGAAAACCCTCTATAATGAGAAAAATGTCTTAAAAGATCACTAATTCATGGGAAAATCTTCTAGTGTTTTAGTCCAAGTCTGCACACCTAGTTACATAGGCTTCTTATTTTTCACGATTCAAATTTCACATACTGTAACCTCGAACCCAGTTACTCAGAGTCGATGCATTATTTTAATACATTTTCATGATTACGAGGAATCAAGCCCCAAAGGACTAATCAGTTTAGTAGTCTTATAAAATAGATTACATACATGAACGTTACATTATATTATAAAATTACAAACAACAACACCATTTTGTCCCCTTTTGAAAACATTCATATACCTTAGCCTATCCTAGTAGGTAAAACATAAAATACTTCTTCAATACTATGAAACATAAAACCTAGAAAGGGTTGAGCTTAGAATCCCAGTAAGGTTTACAATATATCGGAAACTTTCATAAATAATCCTAAACCATTAAGTTAATGTATAAGACTAAAACAAAAGCCTTTTAAACACAAGTATTAGAATAATATTGAAAAGATAAAATCAAATAATTCCATTTAATTATTCACATGGATATTGTACTAGTCTTATAATCACATTAAATATCAATATCCACTTTCATAATGATGGAATGCATAATGAGAGACTTCATAACCATATTGTCATGTCCATGTACCAAGACTACAAATAAGATTTTTTTCAAGGCCTTGTGCCAAGACACTATTTAGTCTCATGAGACCTACTGATGCATCTAGGAGCTATAGTGGGATCCACCCATCACTTAATAAGTCCAATTAACTCCCCATATGAAAAGGTTAAAACATAACATAAACATTCTTATTAAAACTAGCATACGAAATGTCAATACATTATCCATAAACCATGAATGGTATAAAAATAACACATCCACAGTCAAACATATCACAAAACCTTCAATAAAATATGGAAGATTTTTATCATAATAAATCAACCTCAAACAGCTTTAAAATCCATCAATGGATTTTGAAATAGATGAAAATGATTTGTAAAACTCTTTGTGAGAAATATCACTTTTTCATAAAAACATTTAAATTGTCACAAAATTTAGAAAAGAAGACATTTGAAGACATTTATGAATCAAAACGTCCCATACCCCTTTGAAACATTTGAATGTAATTAACATTTTAAAAACATTCATGTCCATATAAATAATTCCTTAAAAACAATTTTCAAAACATGGACATCAATGAGGGTGATTTAGAAGAATAAATATTTAAAACATTTAAAATGATGTTTTTGTAAGAAAGAGTACATTAAAATGAATCCCATTGATAAATATTTTATGAAACATGTTCACGGATAATAAATATGTCCCAATAGATACTTACGTAAACACAACCTTGAATAAGAAAGAGATTGTGAAACTAACCATTACCATGCACTTTCCTTTGGTCGAGGGTACGTTTAACCTCCTGTATAATGGCCATAGTATGTTATTAAATTATAACAAAACCATATTAATATTTATTATATCATACATGATTCATTTATGACTTTATACTGCACATTTAATAATTATTTTCATGTTAAATTAACGTTTCAGGTAATAATCTCTTTCTTTTTCGTGTGTGTTTTATCTTGTTATTCCTAATTGTATAATTTATATCATGATTTAAATACTTATTGAATATAAAAATTTATATATATATATATGTATAATATATATTTAGAATATAAATATTTATAATATATTGATATATGAAATGGAAAACACCATTTATGCAGACTGTAGGTCGTACGTATGCGTAAAAGTTGTTTCTTTTTTCTTATCGTATTGAATAGAAGTATGTGAATAGGATGTATGTAAGTACATAAATACATAGATATATATATATATATATATATCTCCATTAGAATTATTATATCATATATTTCATACTTATTAATAATATATATTTTTTATAATCATCGATGAATGGTGAACGTGGAAATTAATCTCATCACTTCGTGGAGACGATAATCCGTACATACGCACGAGCGACAATATCATGTAGTCAATGATTAAAAGGTGTGTAATTGGATGGTATATTAATTTTACATATATATTATCATGTTTTTATAATATTTATATATATATTACTCATCATTATATCCATCAAAATAACATAGCGTTGAATAATAAATTACACCACAACGTGGAGACGGTAAGTCGTACGTACGCACGCATGGTGAAATTATCATTCATAGGATGGATATAATAATGAATACGGTTGTGAAATATTAATAATAACATCACATTATGTATAAGGTACATAAGTTATTATTTTTTTATGCTAATAACAAAGAAATATGAAGTGGAAGAAGAAAAGAACATGAAAGAGGGTGGTGAAATTATTACCTCTTCTTCAGGTGTTTCCTTTTGAGTTGATCAAAAGGGATCTATAGGATGGATTTATTATCAATTTAAGCACTCTAGGTTAAATTAAGTGAGGTTGGGAGGATATTTGGGTAGGGTTTGGCCAAGGAAAGTTCCATTGGAGGTGTGATTTTGA
Source organism: Viscum album (assembly GCA_963277665.1). NCBI lineage: Eukaryota > Viridiplantae > Streptophyta > Magnoliopsida > Santalales > Viscaceae > Viscum > Viscum album. Next base: position 813,814,502 of record OY728150.1, on the reverse strand, counting down.
AATAAGGGTAAGTGACCTTTTATAAGAGGAGTGAGGGTCACTTAAGGAAAAGCTTGAAATATTATTTTATATTAAATTAATTTTCTATTTCTAATGTATCCAAAATGATTTATTCAAAATATATGGTGGGTATGGGTTGCAAAAAGCTCAACCAAAAGGTTTTAGACAAGTTTAGATTACCATTTAACCTTATATTTTAGATTGAACTCCTAGTTAAATAGTTTTACTTTTATCAGGTCTTCTTGTATTCATACACTATAAGGTTAATAAACATACTATAAACTTTCAATAGAACCTCAAGTGGTTCATTAATGAAATATATAATATTATATTATTTTTTTTTCCAAAGCATTGATTTTTAAGAATATTATATCAACCAATAATATAGTATTTGTTTTAAAATTTATTTTGTATCAATTTTGATACTATTTGGTATTTTTTTTGTGAAAGTAAAAACAACCTTATAACTTCAAAAAAATATTTATTTAATCAACCCTAAAAAGTAATATTAAGCTATAAAATCAGTGTAATTCATCATAAGTCTCAATTTAAATTTATTTGGATATTTATAATATCAATTATTTTAATATTTCGTTAATAAGTTAATTAATACATTTTCAATGGGCCATAAATAAATTAAATTATTTAATGTATAAAAATTATAAATAAAATACCATTATTTGGAAAATATTTTTCTCTTTATAATGAATACTTATAGTCTAATTTATATTGTGTTTTACCTTATAAAAAATTGTTTAATTATTAAACTTTGAATGTAACACTTTTAACTCTTCATTAAATAAAATAATAATAAATGGCCTAATCTAATCCAAGTGGACCGAAGAGGATCATTTTAATTCGTATGGTTTATTTGGGTCTAATTATACTTATCCAATTGAATTAGTAAATTTGTTAGGGTAATTATGAAATCATTGTTTCCCTTAGTTAGCCTATTTATTTTTAACCGTGGTAAATAAATGAAAAATGTACTATTCACCAAATATTATTTTCATCTTATTGAACCACATTTTACATTAGGATTTTAGCCATGTCTCTTATGTTATTTAAATTCAACTCACAGAAATGGTAATATTATGTTTTATGCAGATTTGAAAATTCTCCAAGGAGGTGGGTAAAAGATGGTAAAAAGTTAAATAAAATTTTTATATATCTGAACTCATTATAAATTGACTACAATGAATTAAGTTGAACATATATAGGTATTATGTATCTATTTTGACCTAAAATAAATTTAAATAAAAAATAATTATTTAAATGAAAAGTCGGTTTTAAACAATAACTCAGTGTTTTAACTATTCTTCAAAAATTGAATGTTTTCACAAAAATACAAAAAATTAACCCAAAAAAAAAATCGATATTCCGAATCAAAAACTGAAGTCCATTTTACCAAATAACAAAAATATAAGTTTCACTTATTAATTTAAAATTAATTCCCGTAGTCAAAACCAAAAGGCAGTTTTTTAAAAAGTAAAAACTATCAAAATTTTGACATGTGTTTAAGTGAAATTTAATTGGGAAATTACATATAATAACATCAATTGTATTAAATGATAAAAATATAATATAATTATACTTAAAAACCTTTAAATTTCATAATATAACGCTGTAAATTATTTTGATTAAAAAAAAAATTTCAATTAAAACATAGTATTTTTCATTATTCGTCAAAATATGAAAGTTATCAGAAAAGTTCCAAAAATTTATCCAAACTAAATTTTTTATTTCATGCTTCTATATAAGAATTAAATTTTATTAAATTTTATATATAAAAGTGTCAAATATTGTTTTTAAAAAAATGTTCTCTATTAAAAGAAGGTAATATTTCATTTTTGGAAATATTCTTCTTTTATCTGAAAAAATAATTTTTTTATATTAAGTATAAGAAACACATAATAAGGATGTTAAAATTATATAGAGTATATAAGATTCAAAATATAGTTAATAATATTCAAAACCTCCTTTTGAATGGAAAGTTTGGTAATTTATGGTGTGCTTAAACATGGTGTTGTTTGTAGCACATTATATTGAATAACATTAATGAGATAATGTACTATGAAATCTTGGGGTGTTACACATATCACAAGTATTAAATATTTTATAAACACCCATGCCAAACCATATAAAAAACATGATAAACCACCATTTCTACATCAAAAAATACACATGATACCCAATGTACACCAAATAACCTTTGACACTAATTCAAAATAATTTTCATAAGTAAATAAACTATTTTCCCAATTTATAATGCACATTTAAGAAGAAATACAAAAATAACATCCTAGGAAACAACCAATTTACATTAAAAATATACTTTCAAGCCATAAACATCTTGAAAGGTTTCAAAAACAGATTTCTCACCTCATATACAATCTATAGAGAAAATATAAATAGTCACGAAACTATATTAAATTATTAAAATAATTGTTAACATTAGAACAACCTACCTTGAGTTAGTAAACATCAGAAAAATGGTTCAAAACTTCAAATGCACCTTAATCACACCCTTTAGTGCCAAGATAAAACATTAATAATCATGATTTAATCCAATAAATTAATATATAGTCTTAAAAAAACACCCTACCCACTGGAGGTCTGAAACCGCAATGAAGAATGCGTATATCCATTGAAAATATAGAGAAACCATGAAAGATGGCGATGTACATATAGAATTTTGAACAAATCACTCCGACTTTTCCATAAGAATAAATATTCAAGGATTACATTGGAGGTAGGATATTAGCCTAGGGTTATAAATCTTGGGTGATGGAGAAGAGTGTTTTAGAGTTTATTTCTAAGTGGATAGTTTTTTAATTTCATGATTTTTAATGACCTAGACACACGCACTATTTTCCCATATATTTTTCCAAACCATGCAGAAATCATGCTGTCACCACTATAGATAAGGGACATGTCTCAAAATTACACACATGGTATGGAAATTCATAAACTATCCATTTGATTCATATCTATCAAAAAATGACACGATGGGGCAAGATTTTCTGGGTAAGCAATAGTGTTTCCCCTAACAGTGCACAAGTTGTTCGCCAACGTTGCCCACGAAAAATTATCCAATTCTCACAATAATCACTATGAAAACCCAAATGGAAAAAATATGATTGAAGTAAATAAAAAAATATCAAAGAAGAATCCATGGCTGTGACGCTGCAAAACCATTGAGATTCACCATATGGTCGAGAGAAGCAAAGTTTTTTGAAGAAAAAAACCAAACTGTACTACATTTCTCTAGTTGATTGTTTTAAGGATAATTTCATTATGTATAATTCCATTACACATCATGTAATTCCCTTTAGTTTTGTACACATAGAAACCCATTTCCTCAGGTTATTCTATCATGAAAAAAATCAGAATGTGTGTAATATTATTACAAAGCATGTAATTTTTTTGGAAATTATTTTTCAATCCAAATAGACAAACATATAAGATATAACCACCTAAAAGGCCTTCCAAACCAAAATCAATCCCACTTCAACCCTCTAACAAAATTAAATACTCAAAAGGGAACAGACCTGAAAAATAATAGGATAATACATATTTTATGAGTGTTAATCATCAATTTGCATTCATTTTTTTTAAATATGGAAACTTGGGGACATATTTCATTAATATTTAATTTATAATATTTAAGTTGAAGTTAATGTTGTAATTTTCAATTTCTTTCAATTAACATCTATAAAATATTTTTATATTCGTAAAAACATCTTATGATTGCTTTAAAATCGTTATTATAAATGTAAATAATTTTTTTTTCATGCAGGATTTTTTTTTCATTTGTATTGAAGTAATATTTACATTAAATTCTTGTCCAACACAAAAAAATTTATTCAATAAAAATAAATATAAATTATATGAAGTTAAAAATATTAAATGTAATATAACATGTATTAAATATTGGGTTACAACTTTTTTTTATTAATATAACATGTTAGGGATGTGTGACTTGATTATAATGAACATCAAATTTTGTGTGGTTTCTTTAATGTAAAATTATATGAATTTTTCAAGAAAATGGTATTGATGATATTTTATAATCAATTATATTTTATAAAAATAAATTAAAATCTAAAAACGAATCATATTATTCAAATATATTTTTTTAATAAAAAACCGTTGTTCTATTATTGTTAAAGTTTTTTTATAGTAACAATCTTGACCCCTAAATAATAATAATCCTTATTATCATGCTAATCATCTAAAGGGGTAACTAGGGTTTTAAAAAATATATATTTATCAAAACCTAAAATAAATATTTTCAACTTTTATTTTACGTGAGTATTTTGATCCAGACTCATCATATATTATAAATAAATCAATTGTTTTTACATTTTTTATGAAAATTAGTTTATATTAATTTAATACTTTATAAAATTCATAGAATTTACCTCCCCTCATTATAAAATAGAACCACCCTATACTTCTATAAAAATATCGAGATCTATTTATTTTTGAATATACTTTCATAAATGAAATCATAACATCCCACCCAATAGTCTATATTACTTATTTCGTTTAGAATACTATTTGTTGGGGGATTAATGTGTAAATAAAAGTGGGTTCTTCATATAAGAGAAACAATTATTAACCTAGAATTTTTGATTTTTTATTCTGAATACATAAAATATAATTCAACCATGATGAAATAATAAAAAAATAATATTAAATATATATAATTTTTTATTCTAATTTTATAATCTATATCAATATCATATATCATCAAATGGGAAATGAAACCATCATTCGTGCGTACTACGGACTACTACCTCATGAACTTATGTATTTTTTTGTATCACCATCTCTCATAGATGGTTATAAATATTGATTTAACATATATATATATATATATATATATTAATGAAATAATCATCATTAATAAAATATAAAATATCATCTAGTTTCTTAACATTTCATCCATTAAAAAATGATAACGACATTCATGAATATGTGGGGATTACCGCCTCCACGAAGAGATGTGATTCATTTTTGATGACCACATAACATGGATGAAATATATAAGTATAATACAGTTATATATTATGGTATTTATGATATAATTATCTTTTTATAATGAAAAATTAAAAGTTAAATTCTTTTTATCATAATTAATGAAAAATAGAAACATTACTCAAGCATACGTATAACTTATTTTATCCATGATTGTAACATAATTCAATTTTCATAATAATATTTAATTAATTGTTTTAGAAATATTATTTATCTTTATAATAGGTAATTATTTCAAGATTATCATTCTATAGATGAAGGAATAATGACCTCTTTAACCATTGTCAACCTACTGAAGTAATTTTGTAAAAATGAGCTAAATATCATCAAAATTCCAATGTATGGTTATTGGATTATGCAATTTATTATAAAATGGAAATAAAAGTAACAATAAAAATTAGATATGTTAAAAATAATTTAAATAAAAATAATTAATGTATTATTTAGGAATATAAAGAACATACATGATGATTTGGACTCAAGGAAAGTCACACTTTACTGTAAAAACATCACTTTGATTGTTTCCAATATTTATTTTAGAAATATTTTTCTTCTATTTACATATTCTTAAAATTATTTTATGGATTTTTTTAAAATTGATATATTTTAATTGAAAAGGATATTTTATGTATTATTTCTATTTCCTTCAATGGTTTTGAAAACAGAATATTTTTATGGAATGTATTATTTTAACTAATAAAACACCAATGGTCTATCCCACTATAGTAACCAATTTTTGGTTTGTATTATTTTAAAAAAAATTAGGATTTTTTCAAGGAAAAACAATCTTTTACATTTTATGGGTTGTTTTTGGACTTGAACATGGGTTATTGAAATCATAGGGCTTGTTTATATCTAAAGGTGTTTTTATGTAGGTTCAGATGAGTTTTTAGGGATTCAATTATGAAAAGGTTCAGGCATAAAATGATTTATTCATCATTTAGTACATTAGAATTATATATGATGAACATGAGATCATAATAAAACATTCTTAATGGGTGCACCTGATATAGATTATATGAATGGTGAGCCTGAAATATTTTATATGAAGGGAGTTTCCTATGATATCTCTCCATTATAATGGGAAATATTTTTTCTATTCAAAAGAAAGAATAAAGGAGTTAAAAAATTTGGTTTCTACTATGTATTTTAAAAGGATCTTGTTTTTTCTGACATGTGTTTTGAATATGATGTTCAGAGTCACCTAAAATATATTTCTATTTTTTAGAAGTTATAAAGTATTTCATTAAAAAATTTTTGTTTTTTTTCATCTTTAAATTACCAAATTCAAATGCTCAATGAATAATTTAACAAAGTTAAGGGTTTTTTTGAATTTTTCTGTTTTTTTCTAGACAAATTTTTTTTTATTTTTTTGTACTATATTTATATTTTTTCTCATTTGAAATTTTATAATTTTTTTCACAGGATTCATGTATGGGTACGAAAAAAAATAAGTGAGGCTAAAATTCACAAATATTTATCGTGAAATATAAATGTGTTTCATTTTAAAATATTTATATTTTAGTAAACAATTATATTTATTATATGTTTCTACATTGTGATATATAGATTTTTAATGTAATAATTATGGCATAATTCCCTAAAACTCAAAATCATAATTATCCAAAAAGTTAATAAATTGAAATCTTCACTAAAAAATCATGATTAAGTAATTTTTACATGCGGTTGCTGAAAATTACATCAGATATGTATCAATATGATTGAATTTGAATTTTGGGTGAGTAGCACCAAATTTGAGTTGTGTAAAGAGTTACACTTTAATACTAATTTAACATCATTCATTTGTGGAGGGAAACACATTACAAACTAGTTTAAAATAATAATTAATATATAAATGGGAATCAAATGAAATATTATATTGAGAAGAAATCATATTCATATTCAATGTTTTTAATTCTATTCAATTCATCACTCGTCATGATCTTGATCATCTAACAGTTTTTCTCATGATAACGTGCGGTGTCAGTAGATAATACTATATTTGGAATGAATGGCTTGGTAACCCTAAAGACTTTTTGGTTAGTTATTCTAAAACTGGGTGACCCTATATTTCCTTCTGTTATCATATTCATAACTTCTAATTTGATTTACATTATCAAGTACACCTTAATAATTTTGGGTTACTGGAAAACAGAGTTGGGTTTATACCTATGATGTATTGGATAAATATTTTTCCACTCAACTACTAAATATCTGAATCTATTATGACTATGATGATTCCCTACCTAAATAGATATTTTATTTTGGGATTGAAAAAAATGTAACTCAGAGATTTGTGAAAAAAATTTATTGTTTCACTGGTGAATAACCTGTATTTTATGTTGTTATCATTTAAGTGGGATACCATTTATTAAGTGGAACACCATTATTTTGAGGTCTTTACCTATTATATTATATATTTTATGATATGGAATAGTTAGGTCTTGGCATAAAAAGGATCTATATTTTTAAAGTGTTTGGGAGTGTTTTTGGATGATGTAATGTTTGAGAATGATTAGGGAAAACCTTGAAAATACCATTAAAAATTATGAAAAAGATGGATGCATCTTTTGGGAAATCATAAATTTGGAGAATAGTTTGGCCAAACCATACAATAGCCATGAAAATTCATCATTTTCAAGACATGGACTATTATGATGGTTACCCAATGGTATTCCAAACCATGAAGTCAAATCATGTGTCATGAATATCTTAAATTGAAAATATAATTAATGAAGAAAATATCCCAAAAACCTTAATACATTTTCATTTAACATAGGGTCTAGAATTATAGCACCCCAATATAAGATTAAAAATGTCTTCTCCCATATGGTGATTGATTCTAGCTATTTACAATGTACTTGAAAAATTAAATTGATGGTCAAAGTATTTTGATTCTTTAGAGATCATGATTATTCTCTTTTATCTATATAGGAACCTTAGATCGGACCTACCTTTCCAAGATTAATTGTTTATTAATTTTTTTTGATAAATACTATATGTGATCCATTAATATAATAGGTTAGGAATATAAGATAATTAAATTCATGTGATATTTATTCATGTTTAATTTTTCATATTATGACAACCCAAACATGGGTGACAAGTTTCCCCAAGCCTAGATGTCCTCATAGCCTCATGCATGCCTCATCATATACTATAGGCTTTTAACTAGCAGTGAGGGACTATGACGTTTCCATTGGGAGACTATACCCTCTGGTCAGAGTAGAACACAGTGCATAAAATAATAATAGATAAATAGATGAATTTTCATAATAAATAAGTAGTGAAGTATAGGAATAATAATCCAAAACAAAATTATAATTAACTGGAAACTAGATCATATACAAAATGATTATGATTCATGTCATGGGTTTATAAAACAAAAAAAATAGGTATACATGGATTCAATATATATGTGTTAAAAAATAAAAGAAATAAATAAGACCCCAATTATCCATGTGTCACGATCACTAGACGAATCCATTGATACAATGCTTTATACTAATGCATGAAATAAATATCCAATGTCCAAAGTGAAATGATTCTCCTTATCAACATCGTCATAAATATAATCCATCTAGGTAACATATATGTCTTGGATAGGGTGTGAAATAAATATCATTAGGCCACCACCAACAATGTCTATGCCATCCAGTATTAGAAATTTTATCTAATAGTATGCAGGAATATATGAATGTAAAGACAACACAGTAACATAAATACCCAAATACATGCTTCAGCCTCAGGTGGTGTCTTAACAAGTATCATTTATTTAATTCTGTTAATGTTTATAATAAGTGTTAACCAAACTATATATGATAAGGACAATGTATGTGGATCCATGGTGAAACCAAATAATCTTATAGTGGTTATAAATAGTAAAAGATGATCCAAGGTAATAATCAAGGAACCATTGACCTTAAGGGTCAAGCTAACTCAGCTCTAAGATGAATCCTAGATATAAGGGGGTTTGAGTGTATTCCAAGGGTATTCTCCCAAGGTATTTCAATTTAAATTGTTCTAAATGCGTCTATGGTTCTGGTGAAAGGTAAAATGGGCTAAGCATGACTGGGCCCAATGGGATGAATCTTGGAATCCACATATCAGAAGACATCAAATTCGTCCCAATGAGTGTATCCACGACATCCTAATATCCATGGAGATTAGTTAAGGGATACAAAAATATCATAATGGGAATCCTCTGGTATAGGAGGACTATGTTCCATGGTGGGTATCTCCCTTAGAAATTGTATCCTTGAATTAGAATAGAATATTATGAGTGATCAAGGAATTCCTTCAAGAATCCAAAGCTAGCTCAAGTATTACCTATCCTATAAACATGAAAAGTTTTGTATGCAATGGGAACCACATACATAATTCATTATTTAATTTAGTCCATGTCATACTTATGAATTTTAATAATTTATTATGTTAATTCCTTGACATTTTATAATAGGTAACATGGTTAAGTAGGACATACAACCGATTATTACATTAATTAGGTATTAAATTATAAGATTCATTAATTTACCTTTAATAAACAGGAATAGGTGGTATAAGGACATGATACCATAAGTAATTAATTTTTTATTATATAATTGATTTGATATCTATATATATGCATTCATTTGAACAATTAAATATTAATTTAGTTGATTTAATCTCTTACCTTAGAAGGGTCAGTTGAAACCCACTATAGTGGAATCCATTTAACAATCAATGAATTAATAAATATATAAGAACAGTCAACTTATATGGCTCATGTGGAATTAGACTTGAACAATAGAAAATATAATTATAGAATATACACTAAATGAATAATTATGTAAACTCCCTATGTGGGGTGGTCAATGTTGAGGTTATAACCTCCAATGATGTGTTAATCACATATATAAGTGGCTCTAAAATAAAATCATGATGATTATAAGTATGAAATATGATGTTAATAAGGAACAATCGATGAAATAATTTTTCACACAATAATGAACATTTATAAAATGAAGATACTTGAGGGATGAGTCATAGACCACCGACCTCAATCAAATTGAACTCTCTTCATCTAGCATTAGAGCAAAAATTGTCCTAGATTCAATAAAAATGGAAGAACTAATCAATATCTTCAAATAGGGAATATGAACCTACACTAAAATAAATTATTCAAGGAGAATATAAGTGAATAATGGATCAAGATGGATGAAGAGCTTACCAGTCGGAATCCAAAAAAAATGAATGTTCTTCTAATTCGATCTCTTGAGATGAATAGGGATCAAAAGTTAGGATTTTATCTCAAAGTACATCTCCCATGATAAATATTTCCACTAAAGGATAAATAAGAGGGTGGGAGTGGGTTAATATGATTTTGAGAGAAAATTAGTAATTTCTAAAAATTACATAGATGCATGATTTTTATTCATGGTTGGTTAAACCACAAACCAACCATGTTCCTCCCACTATCTATGGAGGAACCTTGCTCTGTTTATTGTGCATGTTCTAACTATACATCCATAAACCATGTGCCTGGATCATCCAAAAAATGTATGTACTCCCACATGGTAAAGAGACCCTAACTACATGCTTTCCTCAAACCATATATCATCGTAAGGGAAAATGGAAATATCATGCACCATTAGAGAAATCATGCAAATTAGCTCACATTATTCCAACTAATTAGGAAAGGTAGTCCTTATCTCCCCCAGATGGGGTTTCAAGATCTAAAAATTCCCAAGAAACCTGAAAAAATCATTGATCTCCTTAGGAATCACTTTAATGTCAAATATAAATAATGAGACTAAATTTTAAAAGATCTATACAAGATAGAAAATACTAGTTCTTATAGTCTTACTCCAATAAAGAAACTCATCATTGAGTTCATCTTACAAGGGTGGTGAAGCACTGTTTGATAAAAATTCCGGACATTTGAGCATGTATTTTAGCCTCCCACTCTTAGTATAATATTATACACATCAATGTTTCCAAATCACCCATACTAATGGGAATGATTGAACATTGAGAGCATTTTTGATTCGGTTAACAATGTGTGCAAGATACTCCTCAAACGAAGCATCATTATCTAACTGAAGCTTCTTAGGATCAAAATTATAGGATGTTTCAACATGATAAAATTTGATTTATGCTAAGTGGAATACATCATTCTTGGAGTACCTATGAGGTAATAGAAAATGATGAGCTACTATTCAAACTGTCCCCATGATCTCAATTAGAAAAAAAAACCATAGCGATAAATTATCATACATCTGTATCCATCTATTCTCAAGCCTGAGTGATACCAATTGGAAAAATGATCCATGAACATGAACTATAGTGGTTATCAGTGGTGATAAGAATAATATTTTTTTCAAGATTAATCATTACACATATGCTTCATGATCATGTGCACCTACATCAATGTCTCCTATATGAGATAAAGAGCTTGTAGCACCACCTCTCCCTCCTCTAAATATAATAGGGGTGAATGACAAGAAACAATACACATGAACACATAAGGATTCATATAAATCATCACAAGAATGGAATTTTTATATGATAACTAGATGAGAGTGATATGATTCACTTAATAACTATGAAAATGAAGAACACATGATCGAATCATGTCCTCCAGAACATGTATTGTCAATTACGACTGGCCATTGGTCTGAGGGGGAAAATCGGTTCTCAAAACCACACATAACCCCACAGATCTCTATAACCACTTCTAGATCCATGATGTAAAATAAGAGTCCATAATTGATATGATTTTATGAGGTATACCATGTAGCCATATAATATCATGGATGTACAATATTTTTTTATCATAAACTATGAAATTATCCCAAATGGGAAGTTGGTGAGATACATTCTTCCATTCATCCATGACTACCGAAAATGCATTGATACATCAAGGAATCCTTGGTAAGCTGACAAAAAAAATCTGTGGATCATCCTACTAATTTTATTTCAGTACTAGTAATTCCATCAATAAGACAGTAGGTTGCATGCGCTCTACCTTCCCCTTCTTATATGTTGAACACCTAGTGATAAAACATGTGATATTAAATTTCATATCATGCAACTAATGATGGAATCACATATATCGATACATCTTGGAGATATCCATATGAACTCCCCACTGAGAGGTGTGGGACTCTCGCATTTTTTTTCTCTCATATCCATATGAACCCATCTGCACCCATGTATATGTTAGATATCATCTCTATCAAAAGAAAAATATAGAGGCGGTTCCTCACAAGGAATACTCTGTCAGGGAACCAATACTTCATGATCTGAAAAAATACCATCTCTTTACACTATCATGGAGTATAGAGATAATTGTAAAGGCTAAAATATAATATTGTTCATTACCCTCATGAAAGTCCATATATTGCTCAGAATAAAGGTCCATTAATTTCCATTCAACACATGCTTCCTGCATGTCCTAAGCATGAGTTTTCCAATGTAACACAACCCATACTGTATTTCCCTTTTAAAGAGTGTATGAAATATTAATTTCAAAAGACTAACGATATTAAACCCATATTCACCTTTTGAGATCCGAGGCACACTATGAAAAAATATGTTTGAAGTTCATGTTGATCGTATAAACAAAAAATCTCTCACCCATCAAATAGTGTCTCCAGCAACATAAGGCATGGAAAACAACTTATATCTCAAGGTCATGCATTAGGTAATTTCTCTCATGAGGCATCAATTGAAATAATCTGTATGTAATGAATTTATTATCCCACATTACCACTACACCTAGGAAGATATTTGACGCATCACAGAACACTGTATAGCCTATTCTAGACACTAGATGAAAGAAAATATAACCTGAAACAATCCATACTTTAATATCTTAAAAATCATTCTATCATGAAATCGAACCATAGGAACATAACACCATTATTTTTAATAAGAATAAGTTGTGAAGAATGGTGCGATGAGTCATGTATGAAAAGAATATAATATTTAAAAATCCCCAAGACACTCTATATATCAAACACATTCTTGGTATTACTTTACGATACAATATCACTCCATTTCTATGGGTCAACTAATACATGTGCTTCAATGAAAATATGACCTAATGAGTGAAATTTTCAATCCAGAAGTGACACATAATAATAATGGAATAAATAGTATTCTCTATTAGTGTTTTCAAAAGGATGACAAGGTATCAATCATGGTCACTTTGAGAATGAGAATACACAGAGATTTCATCCACAAAATCAATGAAAAGGGAATATATATAGGGGTGGGAAACCTGATTCATAAATTCCAAGAAAATTTATGTTTAATTGATAAGACTGAATGTCTTAACAAGATACTCATACCTTGTGTAATGTCCATAAAAGTACATAACTTTTATATATGATGGTCCGACTCGCACCGGATGGTAGCTTGATCTTAGGTCAATCCTCAAGAATACCCTATCTCCCTGGAGCAGGTCATATAGAACATTTATTAATGGTAGTGGATACAGTTTCTTATCTATAATATAGTTAATCCTTCAGTAATACACACATAAATGATGGTTGTCTTTTTCCTTCTTAGGGAAAAGCATCAGTGAACCCCAAGAGGAAGTTATGGGCCATATAAACCCATTAGCCTCAAAATACACCATTATTTTTTTATGATCCTAAAACTGAATAGGTGACATCTTAAATGAAAGAATGGACACTAAATATTCTCCTAGAATAATATTTATCATAAACGCAACCTCTCTCTCTCAAGGTAAGCTAGAAAATTCATTAGAAAAAACATCCTTGGATTGATATACTACTAGATGAAATTTTTCCTTATTTAATCCTTGATCCTCCATAATGATACTACAAATTTGTATATTTAATATATATATCCCATGATTTTCTAGTTAACATCTACTACTATGGACATTCCACTCACCGTTGTGTTGATAAAATCTACCATGTTGTGATGTAAATGAAACCCTGTGGATATAGCAGTCCACATGGGTCTGATATGGAACAAACAATGCCATCATGAGAATGACATCGAAATAGGATATCATAGGTATTAAAAGAACAAATAATAAGGAATAACTACCTTCCTATTGGGTTCAGTCCCTATATTGAAATATTCTATCTAAATGAACCCCTAATAGTGTGTACAGGGTTATCACACCACAATAATCTTGAATAACCATCCCAAGACTTTCTATAGACAATGAAGTGATAAAGGAGTGTGAGTCACCATTTTAATAAAAGGAAAGACAATAGTGCGTGATTGTTGAATAATAAATCATATTTTAGAATATCCTATGCTCTAGTCATCAGGTATCATCTATAAGGCATGAAACTGGAATGTTCTACATTCATGTGTTATAGTTGGACAACCATTGGTAGGTCCACTTTAATGTAACTGATAGTCAAAAGTTTGGGTACCACATCCACAAACTCCTCCTAAACCTATTCATCCGGTGATAATCTATCTCCTATTCAAATGGGGCATAAAATATCCTACCCTTGATGGTGGAGCTGGTGTGAATCCTCTTCCCATAGAAGAATATAAAAATGTCTGAAATAATCTCTGAAGATGTTCCATATGGGCACATGAACAAAAATCAAGGTGTTCTCTATCACACTGAGTCTTTAGATGCTGATACCATCCATACTAATGAAATTTAATGGATCTTCCAGTGTGGATAATGTGTCCACACCTTCCCAAAAGACAAAAATAATGGGAGTTCATCCAGATACAAAAATAACTACATGCCTCCTATGATAGTGAACCTCTAATCCAAGAATTATCTCCTTATCTTTGTTTTTTCCCAATGATATGATTGAGTTCAAGATCATATAAAAGGTAGGCCGGGAAAACATTCACATGAGTATTGGTGGTAATATTAATTAGATCCTCAAACCATCTTTCTCGTGAAAGCTCATCAAAATCTAGAAGGTGTGAAAGGCATTAAATCTTAGTAAATGTATGACGAATAATCCATAACGAACAAATACCCCTTCTTTAGATTCATGGAAACTCTGGCTCGATTAGGTCTCAGTGTTTGGTAGTAAATTTACTGATATAAGACTATCTAGAAGATAGCACATACCATTCCCTGATGATGGCTATCCTAGGTAATCACATCCCACCCTCACTTGTGTGGATCACATAGATTTTAGGTGGAAATATTTATCTTTATATTTTAAGGAATCCGTAGATGCTTGAAGATTGATATTGTGTCTTCCATCAAAGACTCAGTAGCCCACAGACTGCCATCCTTAGAAATTATAGGTGGATGATGATGCTAGAAATCACGAGTTAGATCAGGAATAGTAATTGGATGTTTGGTATAACCCTTCATGAAATGCATTATATTTATGATACACATAAAAATCAGAGTAGTAGTTCCCATTTTGTGTACAAAAGTTGGTTCTTCATGAGAAACTCTTGGCGGTAAGACTGGTGGCTCAATGCCCACTATCTATAGAACATGGTTGTCACTGCCCTCCTTGTGCACAACTCATGGAATTTATGTTGGAATATCACTAAAAAATCCATACACATGACAAAAATTACATTTGAAGCATATATTAGACCATGTTTAACAAAAACATATTGATAAGGAATCACTACCCAAGGAATTACCCCAACTACCCACTTATATGGCCAGGGTATTGATAAGTGTTCATGTTTAATTTATATGGTTTTCCTTTTAGTGAAAGGAAAATTACATTTTTACACTTAATTTCGTAGAAAATGTTTTATTTTTTATGTAAAAAATTTCATATAATGTTTTCAATTACTTATACAAAAATTTCAGGGTTTGATTAAAATAGATCTACAACCCCAATGTATAAGGGCACATACACCATATCACTGAAATTTACACCAGTATAAATTATATTCAACCCGCCAACATTCAGTATCAGAATTTAAAAGGTAATATATGTTGGATTTAATAGGTAACTTTCCCATTATAATTCACAAGGGCCAATACACCTAATTGGAACTAGAAATAATTAATTCACATCCAAAGATCGACTCATGTAACCAAAGTTAAATTGCTAACAGAGGTAGAAAATATAAATCTAATATTCCTCTATCAGCCTATACATGTAAACTCTATTAATATTTATGGTGAAACATTATATAACAAATACCATTACCCTATAGAAGATTTTAGCCTCACATTACTACATAGAAACCATTGATCACTCAACCATCACATGAAACATAGGCAATTCAAGCAGTGAAATACACGTATATGGAATGGAATATGAATGGAATCTGATATCAAGGTGCCTATAATGATTAATGATTAATGTATCCATGACCTCAAATCATGAATACATGAATAAAATTCAATATTCAATACTAATAATAATAATAATAATTGTCACATTGCATGTGAATAACGTAATAGAGGAAGTATATCAACTATAGAAATTAGAAATAGAACAATAATTTTACTATTCCCAGAAAATTTGGTACTGACCCTGAACATGGGATAACTACTCCCATGAAACAATTATAACCATGTTCAAACATTTTCAAAATATACCATCTATAATTCAATAACATAAGTCAAAAAAGAAATATAAAAACCCTCTGATACCACTTATTTGCTTCATGAACCTCGGTGCCACTCAAAGGTGCCTTGAGCCCAGTTGGTCACATGGCCTCAAGTGCACGTCCCCATATGCGAAAAGTTACTAACTAGTAGAAAGGGAATAATTTGTGTTTATGGGGAGACTATTCCATCTAGTAAGATTGGATAATAAGGGATAATATAATTATATATAACTTTTGTAATCAAGATAATGAATATGTAGCTGAATATAGGAATAATTATCCCTAAAAAATAACAATCAAGAACTGTAAACTCAATTATATTCAAAATTATGATGATACATGCATTGTAACTATAGAATTGTATAATTGGTATAAAAGGTAGTAAGACATACATGTTATATAAAATAGTAAAAAATAAGTTAAAAACTATTCATGAATCTCTAGAACTGTCATATTCATATTATACCATGATCGTTTTTAATGAGAGAAATCATGATCATATGTCCAAAGTGATATTCTTCCCCTAATTAGTACCTGCATATATATAATATTTTTGGGTACCATCGATGTCCCATATAGTTTGTGAGATAAATCCTAGTATTCTATAGTCAGGGAGACTTATACAATCTGATTTGTGAAATACAGATTGACAATGTGCAAAAATATATGGATGTAAATAAATAATTGTATGTAAGTAAACAGATACATGTTTTAGCATCATATAATGTCTTAAAATGTATTATTTAATTAATTATGTTATAGCTTATAACAAGTGCTAACCAAACTATATATGATAAGTATATTGTATAAGGGTCCATGGTCTAACCAAGGCATCCTATAATGATAATGAATAGTGAATGACAATCCAATGTAACAAGAAAGGAATCCATGTCCTTAGGGGTCGATCCAACATAGTAATAATATGAAGCATGACTATAAGGGGGTCTGAGTGTAATCTAAGGGGCATCAACCAAGGCATTACATAGTAAATAAATCTAACTATGTCCAAGGATATCATCTATTGTAAAATAGGCTAACCATGACCAGTCCCGATGGGGTGAATTAATGACCCTATATGTCTGAAAACATCAAGCTAGATTCAATGAGTCTATCCAAGGGATCAAAATATCTATAAGATAGTGAAGGGATTCTATGACATCATTTTGGGAATCCTCTAGTAGACAAGGACCATGTTCCAAGGTGGGTATCTCCCCTGGAAACTAGATTATTGAATCAGAACTGCATCCTCTGAGTGCTCATGTTATTCCCTAATGAATCAATTGCCTTCTCATGTCTGAACAATCTTTCAAATCTGAATATTTCAATATGCAATTAGAACCTTATATATAATTAATTATTTATTTTTGTCCATGTAAAACTCATTACGTTTAATAATTCAGATGGTTCATACAATTGCCTTTTATACATGCTGGAAGGGCTAATTACGACATGAAACTAATTATTATTTTAATTACATATTAAATTATTTGGTTCATTCCATTACCTTTCTTAAATATGAAATCATGTGACAAGGACATGGAAAAATAACTAATTCATTTATAATAATCTAGGAGAAGTTATATAAATAAATATAGTTTCCTTTTAACATTTAATGGTTTATTTAATTAATCTCAACACCCATCATTGAAAGGGAAATTGATAAACATATGAGTCAAATTGATTTAAAAATCATTGGATCATTCATTATAGAAGAAAACATTCATTATAAGTGTCGTGGGAAAGCACACCTAGATGGTGGCATAAATAGTCAATGAAAACATACTAAATTTATAACTAAGGGAGCACCCTACCTGGGGTGGTTGACATTCAGTTTAAGACCACCAATAATGTGATGATCACATATTTAAGGGGATTAAATATATGAGAATAATGATTATAATCATGATATATGAATTTAAATAGAAACTCCCAAGGAAATATATATGTGTAAAATGTTGAATGTTTAAAAAAAATGATGATACATGAAGGATGAGTCATAGAACAACTACCTTAGTCCTATATTAATATTCTCATACAGTGTTATACCATATTCTGGATGTGATCAGAAGAAAATGTAAGAACATATCAATGTTGTAAAAATCAGGAAAATGAGCATGCACCAAAATAAATCCAATAAGGAGAAGATAAATTAAAAATAGACCATTATTGATGAATATATTACATGGATGAATCCATTGAGACACACGATATTTGAAATGAAACATGGATGATGGATCGAGATCAAAAAATGTGATTTGAGATCAATTGGGAGATCCCAATCCAAATATTTCAACTGGATAGGAAATAAGGGGGTGACAGTGAGTTAGAAGTATTTTAAGGGGAAAACTAAATTTCTCAACATTATAGGATCGTATGTTTAGGCCATATGATTATGAAAACCATGTTTTAACTATGTTCCTCCCATGTTCTAAGGATGGAGCCTCAACATTTTATGCACACAGTTAGAATAACAATGAGGAAACCATACACATGAATTTGATAATACTGGTAGATAATCCTTCATGAGCATGAACTCATGGATTTACATATTCCAAAAACTCTAAATCCTTAGAAGACCCATTGTCCTTCCCTGGAACTAGTAGGGAACCCTTGTGGACTGTCTTTCCCAATTTCTAATAATCTTGTGGTGTAGTCCTATTATCCAATGACTAGGGTAGTGAGATCCTAACAAGCCCTATACACCCCCAAAACATATGTGAACTCATTAAGAATCCTTGTTATTCCAAAAAAATAATTAGACTAAATTTAGAAGGATCCAAATGTTATATAAAAATGATTTCTTATACAGAGGTAGGTTGATACTATTCTTTTGACTATTTCTTATAGAACATTATTACTCATTAAATTCAAAATAAATTTATATTATTTAATATTTAAGAAAATTTTGAAAAAATCATTAGAAATATATTTTCTTATTTATTCTTTAAACATATAATTGTGAGTGACACCGAAAAGGTGTTTGATTAAATGATATCATTAAAGTAGTTTTCAAAATAAATGTCTTAAATATGGGAGAAAATATTTAATTTTTGGGTTTGTTTACATTTTATTATGATTATATCATTTTTGGTTAGACATGGACATGATTAAAATCTTGATTCACATTGTATTATTCCATCAAGTGGTGAATTAGGACTAGATAGACATACAACGTTCATGAGTCAGGCTACTTAGAAGAGGACTTTGAAAAGTGGTTTCATTGGTTTTGTGTTATGGATCAATGCATGAGTACATTACAATGGATTGTTTTTGGTGTGATTTAACTCATTTAATTTGAATATATATATATAGTGAATTGGATTCCATGCTACTACATATTTTTTATTTCAACCAAAATGTAAGCTCACATGTATATGGTTTTGGTGGAATTTGGGGGAAGTTACATGGTTTTATATTAGGATGTATAATCCACCTTTAGATCCCCATGAAGGATTTTTCAATAATAAGGGTGGGATTAATTAGATGTTTTTTTACAAATTTATTTCATTTTCATTACAACTTCTCAAACCTGTTATGAATTTTGATTCCGAAAATTTTATACCTTAATCTCACCTCATGTGCAGTTATAATAATGGCTGGAGAGAATAAAAATGTATTTAATAGTTTCAATAAAAGAATTTTTCCATCTGAAACTAGTTATTATTCATTTCAATAGATTATTGACTATCAATGAATTTATAATACTTATACCATCACCAACTAAGAGACTTCTATTTCATTCAAATGCAATTGAAATACTTTTTCTACATCTCTAGATGAGAGACTCCTTTTTTAATACCTCCAAATAGAATAATTATTGCTCCATATCAATTCTAAGAGACTCATTCAATTTTTGGATCCAACTAATGAACTTCATGCTCTCACTCTAATTGAAGGACTCCTTCTACACTGAGAACTGGCTAAAACAGTTCAACTACTCCAAAAATGGACAAATGTACATCAAAATTGTTCAAGTAAAACACATATCATGGTGTTTTATTGATATTCCTCCATGATCTCACTAAATAAAACTAACTCATGTACACATCATGTATCATCAACAACCCGTTGTTGGGTCTTTTGGCGTTGATCTGTTAATTCAGGTCACTTATAAATGATCTATTTCTTAAATGAAAAAAATCTTTAATAATTAATTTGATCTTTCATAGATGAATACCTGACCTTAATTGGATGTGTGAAAGTAGTGCACTCATGTTTATCAATATTTTATTAAAGTTACTACTTTCATAATTTAAATGACTTATTTACATATCAATTACACCTCATACACGAATTTCATGGGTTCTCATGCCTATAAACCCATGAAAAAAAAATTTTATTCAATTATTTTTTTAGTATTTACTATCAACTTCAACCTCCATTTTTTATATAGTTAACATGGTTTGGGCTATCTTAATGAAATATTTGATCACACATGTATGTAAGAATTTAACATTATTCACCTTATTCTCATAATTCTTTTATACCAATAGACATAATGTTTATCGTTCATGTTCATTTTACTTCCCATGGTAATCCACTATATATATATATATATGTAGATGAATAGGTAGTCACCATGACCTTTCTCACAAATTTAATGCAAAAATATTCATAAAATTATATTCAATAGTAGTTTATCTCATATTATTTGTTCATTAAAACGTAGTGGAATATAATCTCTGGTTCATGGAATTAGTAAGACATCATGCTAGTGTTTCACAAAAACATGATTCTTCAAGAACACCCCAATCATGTGGTTCTCATGTTAGGAGGTTGTGAGATCTCTTATTCTTCCTAAAAGAATACTACTTCTAGAAAATTCCACTTCAAGAAATTATATTCATGATTGCACTGATTTCCTCAAGAAAATCATAACCCTTAATGTTCCAATAACACATAAAATCATCTTTAGTATATGATATTTACATGAAAAATTTATTTTCCATGCACTACCTCTATTCTGGTTTTTGAGTCATGTTTAATCTCTTAGTTTTATACCTTTAAATGTTATTTTAATATACCAAAGATATTTGTACACCCCAAAATACATGTTCCACAATTAATGCCACCTCATATTACATGAGTTCATGGTGAAATCTTATTTTTTGAGTTGTATAATGGTCAATGTCTTATTCATTGTAATCTCGAAGTCACCCATATATTATATTATCTCTATATAGCTATATTTTTATTCATCTTAAGAGTTTCTTCTAGTTATCCACATGTTTAAAATATATAGATTGTATTCATGGATCTTTAATGACACATTTTCCCATTTTCAGGGACTTAGAATAATCATGGTAGCTTCAAGATGATTCAATGAAATTCTGACATTAACTCTCACATATAAGATACATCAGATGAGTCTCAGTTGCCACTATATGTAGAAGTGGATGTGATTTTCTAAACACACATGTCACATGATATTAAACAGATGTAATCCTCTGGATTTTATATCTCACAAAATTTCCATATCAATAAATGTTAGATGAGAAATAAGCTTCTACTCCATTTCTTACACCGACCGAGCATCATATTTCTATCTTCTATATATTACAATCCATGTCGCTTATCTATTTTTCAATAGAAGAGGGGGTTAAAAAACAAATACACACCCACTCACTACCTCATGGGCCACAAAATAGCTGTATTGTACCATTCTAATCCTCGGACCACGTATTCACCATGACATTGGAACTCACTCACGTGGGCATTATTCACATGACCTCTCACTTTCCACCATACAGGATATGTGAACCAAATCTCCCATGTGGTTGTGGTCCTCGTCGAATAGTTGTGGTCGTGATTTGGGTTATATGGATCACATGCTTGACCATATTTGTTATATTAAATACCATAATAAATAATTTTATTATATTATATGTGTGCAATATAATCTCATTCCATTCTCATTATCAAATTGCAAACCACTTCTCAAAATTAACTTCAAATAATTCATATGAAAATTTTGATTTTCATTTCCTTATGTCTTCTTGAACATGTTGAAAAAAATGTTCTTTACCATATTTTTTTCATTTAGTAAAAACATTACAATAATCATATTTATATGGGGAATTATTCATGAATGACATCCATTTAAATAAATTGAGTCTATAATAATTCTATAAGCATCACCACTTATCTCTATCCACTAACCAAACACATATTAACATATCATTGGAAAAGAAATCAAAACTAGGCCCAAAATCTCCCCCTTTTATTTTTTTCATTATATATTATCAATTTTAAAAGTCAATAATTTTGTCCAAACTATATCTCATTTATTTTCATTAAAATTGAAAGTATAAGTGGGATATTATTTTCTCATATTTCATCTCAAAAAATGATATTCTACTTTATATTAAAACTTCAGGATCACCACACAAATAATGATGATCTAACAAGGTTCTCTTTGAAAAGATCCTTTATTAAATAAACTATTTGTCTATATAGGAAAAATCTTTGTTCAAAACAAGAGAGATACAAACATCGTTTTCCATATTGTCTATAAACTATTATTAATGTATAATCATGTAAAACGATTACCAATTCTCATATAATGGGTTATAAGTAGATAGATTTATAAAAAAATTATAATGCCTCTAAGTACATAAAAAACCTTATAAGGTGTAGGAGAAATTTTTATTTCCCCAAATTTGACTCATATTGTCATCAACCAAGAAGTACACCTTAATTTATATGATTGTCACAATTAGTAATAAGTGATGGAATTATGATTGACATACCCCATATTCCCAATTTTTGAAGATATAAACAACATTATATATAATGTGTGGTGACGATAAGAATGATTCATCTCATTTATTCCCCACATAAATGGAGGAATCTATCCCCTTCAATTCCCTACATGTTAATTAATATAAAATGAGTAAGGGAATAAGTATGGAAATTCTTACTTTTCAAGAGTAAAAGTTAGGTTACAAAATTCCTCTCAACCATGTCTATACATTATCTTAATCTCATTCAAAATCTTATCTATACTATTTATACAAACATCATCCACTATATTTTTTTTAGAAACTTTATTTCCATTAGATTTAATAAGTTATTTAGCTTCCATAAATCTTATAGCAATATTTAGTTGACTTTGCCCAAAAAACTAGGCATTAGTTTCCCACTGTTTATATCTCATCATAATAATCACATGAATTTCTACTAAATTTCTATTGAACAATTTTCCATTTCATGGGATATTGAAAATCTTATATAATTATTTTCATACGTCCCTCATCTCCGTGGCCTTTCTTCATACAGCTTCCATAGAACATTTCGATGATTTCTTATATATTCTGAATTCTATGCTCGGATGAATTTATGGTCACAAAAATAATTATATAATAACTTTTACTCATATATTAACCACAAAATCCCCTTGGTTCATCCATGTTTCTCATAAATGTATTTTTATACAAATAAGAGAAAATTGCTTATCTATACTTTTCATGGAACCATAAAAAACCATTGAACATAGATATTCTATCTTGACATGTATTGTGTCTAGAAACATATTTTTACATCATTTCAACCAACTAAGAATTATTTTAATTTGGAGATAGTTATTTTTTTGACATAATTTTTTTTTATTTTTTATGTTTGAATGTATCTATAATTTTTTGTCTAGTGGACATTTTTGTTTAAAATATTCTCTTTTTTCACATCCCTCTGCAATATTTTCACATATTGTTTTTTGTACATATATCTTATTTGGAAAAATTCTTCTATTTAATTTAGATTTCCCCCAAATTGAAGCCTTATATTATCTTCATTAATTTTAATGGTATGAACTCCATACAAAGTCTTGTTACCAAATTTATTGTCACCCTAACAATAGACTATAAGAATTATTATCTTCTTTTGTTATGTAGTCTCTTTATATTCCCAATATTGTGAACCATGATGAATTTGAGTTTAACCACCACTCATTCAATAGATCTTGTTTAATAATTAATCATGTTTCTATTCGTAATCACTATTGATGTGGTGGGTTTATCATAAATATTAAAAATAATTTGTTTTTTACATTTTTTTAATACCTATACTAACACTGTAAAAAACATTAGATCAAAATATTGGTTCTAAGTTACGGGAGACCTTATTCATGAAGGATCTTTCCAATAATAATAGATAATTATCTCATGGTATTATTTGAGTAATGATTATCAAAGAACACTTGATTTGGGACATATATTCTTCTATAAATTTTGGTTTATTCAGCGTGAGGTGATTATTAATTCTTGAACATCACCTCATACTCATGAAAATTTATGTTTTTGTGATTTTTTCTCAATCTAAAACATTATCATATTTTTTTTCAATCCTCCTAACTATTGTTAATTTTTTATTTATCAATTTGTATTGATTGTTTTATTGAATTTTCAAGATAGTATTTTTTTTATTTAATCTATATTTTATCGTCATTGAAATTCATAGAAAAATTTTGTAACATTTCACGGGTTTGAAAATCATTAAAGGAAACTATCTGCAAAGAAATATTATTATAGGTGTTCCATTTTAATTATCCATAAACATAAATAATGTATTTCTACATATATTATACAAGGTATATGAGTGTGAATCTCTTTGAAAATCTAGCTTAGTGTACCTCAAAGTTCTTCAATTTATTCTTCTATTTATTCTTTATTTGAGATAAGTCCTATGAATTATCTAATAATACATTTAACAATGATTATGGGAAAATTCCTCAGATGTTCATGAAATACATAATGATGATAACTATGTGATCCATTGTAATCATATATTAAGAAAGAATCATTTGGGAAATTATAATCAAATTAATTATTGAAACCTATATCATTTTGTTTACCTTCAATTTGTGGTATATATTGTTTATATATAAAATTATTCTTTAGCTACCTTTCATGTATATTCCTTTTATTCCTCTATGTCTATATATATATCATTATTTTATGTACTTCACTAATTTCTAGAAATACGATTTTCATAAATATTCACATGTATATATAGAGGAAACCTGTCATCTAATACTACTTGTTATTCTCTATGACATATTTACCATAGAGAGGGGAGAGGTGAATCAATGGTTTCTTTTTATGGATTACTTTTTATTTAAATCCAAAATATCATGCTTATTAATATTCTTGATCCACTAAATATTTTATCTCAATATAACACGTTTTGGTATTTTAATAATTGAGAGAGTTAAAAACAAAATATTTACAAGGTTTAACAAAACCCTACTCCTTTTGGAGAATATATATTCCCTGGTTACAAATTCACCACTATAAAACAAGTGATTACACTACTCACAACACTTTTTGAGAGACTTATTTTCATTTTAGTTTCAACTAGAGGACTTTTCATTGGGTTCCAATAGTGATAATCCTTATTATATGGATTCTAAACAACAGACTTCCTTCCCAATGTCCAACTAAGAGACTATTTCTTATTATGGATCCATCTAAAACAATTGTTGTTCTATCTCCAACCTAGAGACTCCTACTTCTATAAGAATTAACAATAAGACTTCAATTAAAACATGCACCAACTAGATATATTCATATTTTTTAATGGATAATCCATTATTGGATGATCAACTGATCTTCCAATATGAGATCATTGCATATCACTTTCTCATGTAAACTTCATGTATCTTCATCAGCCACTGGTCGAGTCTTTTGGGATTGCTCAATTGAATATGATCACCTTTTACTGATTATTTTCCCTATTATAAAAATTGTTTGTTGTATAATTCATTAATTATATAATGAATTAAATAACTCAATTGAATTTTTCATGTATTATACACACATTCTTCAATATTTTATGCATGATAGAACATCCATAATCTCATTGTCTTATAGAATTTTTAATTACACTTTGTAAATGAATTTCATGGGATTATCATGCATAGAAACACTAAAACATACATTTTTATAACATTATTATTTTATTTTATATTTTTCATATTTTAATATAAGAACCACTCTGCCGTATAGTAAAAAAAATTATGTTATCTGTACTTCTTGAATTTTCATGTATGTATGAAATCTTGTAACATTATTCACCTTCTTCTCAAAATTGATTCATGAAAATAAAAATAATTTATTTTTTCAGAGTGAACTATAATGTAGCTACTTCTTATTCAAACATATATATTCATAAACATAGGTTCTCACAATACCTTAAGGAACACCTTATTCATAAAAATAAGGGTGAAAATATAAGAAATAATGGGTTATATCCTATTTATTTTTCATGTAAAAACAATGAAATATAATCATTGGTTTGTGGTATCGAAAAGATATCTTTCTAGTGTATCATAAAAAATATTTATTCACAAAATAGTTTAGCGTATATTTTACATGTCAATAGGACACAATATTGAATTCTATTTAATAATAATTTTTTTGAAGAAAAACCTCCTCGTGAAATTGAGTTTAAAGTTCATGAACTTCTATATGAAAAAACAACACCTCTCAATGTATCATTATCATATAAACTCATCTTTATTCTTTAGTATTTAATGGAGAAACATGTTTTCCTTTTATGAAATTTGTTTTATTTTTTATGCCACATAGAATGTGCATGTTTCAAGTCATTTCATGATACTTTAATATGTTCAATATATCAGTGTTACTCAATACACTAATACTAAAATTCAATTCAACTCACCTTATGTGAGATCATAATGTGATCTTCTAATGTTCTAGGGATTATGATCATGAGATTTTTTTATCATATCAAACTCACATGGGAATCCTAATGGTCTTCTGCAACTACATTTTTATTCGGTATAGGTGTGAATTTGAGTTATCCACATTCATGTAATACATAGATTGAATGAATTTAGAATATATAACCCATTTCATTGTTATATTGGCCTTATAATGATAATTTAAACCTCAAGTATTTTAATAATAATTTTTTCATGAAATACAGTGTTTTGGTGATCTATATTGAGGATCAGGGGTTTCCCGAGGTAGAAGATGATGTGTTTATTTAAGCCCATATGAAATGAGGGGTCAAAAGGTTGTGATCATCTAAATTAGATTTATTAGTAAATGTCTATATCATTTTATGGAGGATGAATAATATTTTACCACACAACATGTGACATCAACAGTGTAGATTATTTCATTCTTCCATTTATTAGCAGTCATGACACTAACCAGTTTCCATATGGAAGTAGGGTTTTGACACCCACATACCAACCTACACACTTCCCCATGGTCTACGTCCTAACTACCCTATTTCACTAACATCCTAGACCGACCTATACACAATCACCTGGGAGCCTTATTCAATTGTCCTTACAAAAGCATCTTCTCACCTACTTCCTTGCTAACAACATGGGGTGACTATCCTAGGTTGTTGAGGCCCCCTCCTAGATGAGTAGGATTACGTTGGGCAATGTGTATTTTATGGTTGTAAATATTTTTTATATAAATTCCCAAAAAAATACATTACATTAAATGTGTTGAATATAATATAAAGACATTTTAATCATCAAATTCTAAACCATTTACCAATATTACCTTCAAATAATTAACTTTTCAAACAATAATTTTCATTTCATTTAGTCTTTTTCATCATATTGAAAATAAACATCATCCTAGATACATGTATTTGAAATTTACTAAAATATTAAAATTCATTACATTTATATAGATAATTTTCCATGAATAACATCCAATTCTATAATATTAATCCAATACAATTCTATAAGAATCACCACTTCTCACCATCAAATAACCTAACAGTTATTGACATATCATTTAAAATAAATTCCATAATGGGAAAAAAAGAACCTATATATATACACACACTTGTTAATATGAATATTCAATTTATCATAATATAAGTAAGGGGAAGGATTTATATTTTACCAATGATGTGGTGTCATGCTTTGATTTTGGATGTTAGGAGTCAGAGATTTTGGTGGATGGCAAGTCCTAGTGTTTGGTATTGTGACACTTTGGTTCCTTATGTATTTTTTTTATTCTAATTTACCCAGAGTCTTAATATCTATATATTGTATACTTTTGCTGATTTCATCTTCTTTTGTTAATCTGGTTATTAGTTGGTTATACGTTTCAATTAATTAATTTTTTTTATTATTCACCATATCGGTATGTTTAAAGGTTATTAATTTATACAAATATCATATTCCATGTTTTGGTAATGACCATAGCGTTTAATGTTATACTTTTTAATGTTAAAAGTTAACATATGTATACTGGGATCTCATTACTTCCAATGAAAATGGGTTTGGTTGGGTTGTTAAAAATGATATTAGTTTTATATAGTCCATTAGTTGGGAAAATTATAAGGCTGAAATATATTTAAGGACATGTAATGTATAGAATAAAAATAAATAGAAAAATTTTTATATTATTAATTTAATGTTACTATGATGGTTAAGGTATGAAAAGTATTTTTCAAACACTTCTAGGCATCTCTTCAACTCATCAATATAGGTTTAGTTGATGTGTTGCCAATATCATGCATTAGTAAGAGGAATCTCACTATGATTTCATCATTCATATGGAAATCAAAATATAGATTTAAAAATTAAATTACTATGAAATTTGTTGTTGTGATGAATTATACACTATAATGTAGAATTAATGAATCTTTTGTAAATTACTATACGTTATTATGTTGGTTTTAGAGTAATGGGACTACTCTGAAGACATAATAACTAATAAGAGGGAGAAAGAGGGAATGATTATGAACATGAACAACATGTGAAACATAAACTTATGTAGAGTATTATACATGTATTAAGTGTTATAGAAAAAGGGAATTAAACTTGATAACCAATAGATAATTATCATTACTTATAATATGCCAATATATATGCTTGATTATATCACATATTGTTTTATACTAATGCTTGATTATATCACATATTGTTTTATAATAATGGGACCAATTGATTTTTTTTCTTATAATATAAAAAATGTAAATGTGAATATGCCAATATATATACTTGATTATATCTCATGATAATTGTGGGAATTAGCTGTTCAAGATAATCTCAATGAAGTAATAACTTGGAAGGCATTAAACAACTGTTCAACAAATAATTTTTTCAATATACATTCAATGTATAGAAACTGACATATTACTGTAACCTCAAGAAAAAAAATATGAATGTGATAGAATCCAAAACAAGTGTAATAAAGATAGTTCTATTTTATATTTGAGGAAGAATATGGTTCACATATAAAGGGACATATAATTGAGGAAGGGATATTCCTAGTAATTCATTATAGGGTGGGTATGTTCTTTACCGATGATTACATGAACATGTTCAATACTGTAATGGTGGACTAATGAGAAAGATCAAAAAATTATAGTTGTCTAAACAACATTATATTCATAGAGACATGTGGTAAATAGAATTATGGATATAATAGGGGGAGGAATACCTACTCCTGTGAATGTTGAGCACTAGAAAAAGGGAATACCGACCACATATGATTCCCACCACATCGCAGCATGAATTCTTGTTGTTTATAATGTGAATCACTCATGAATTTGAAAATATATTATAAACTAACACCTCTAAGCTATAACACGTTTTTCCAAAAATGAATTATGAAGAATTATTGTACAAGAAACATAAATCCAACAACAAAATATGAGTTAAATGAATCTCATATACCCATGCTCAACTAGGGATATCTTTTTAGAAAAGTTCACACCCTCAGAGTCGAGAAATTGAATATTATTATAGAAAAACCTTGTTCATTAAGCATAAACCACTAAAATAAGGAATCAAGGGATACCTATTGGGAGTTTAAAAAAACTATTTGTAGTGGAGTCGAAATTTGAATCTAAAAAATCAGGTCTCTAGATTGTGTGAGGAACGATTCTTGACAACTCTACTCTAATCCACATATTGTTTTATACTAATGCATCCCACAATATTATTTTACCATTTGAGGAAATAATGTTTTTTTCCATGTGAAATTGATTTCTCATCTCTTGAGTATCAAAATAAATGTTGGGTAGTGGGAATAAAAATGATTCAAATGTCCATCCATTCCGATAACTACAGATGATGACAACATTTTGGGGGATTTTATAGTCTTGGGAATGGATAACATTGATTTGATCTTCAGAATAGAATGGGTTGTGAAAAGTAAATAATTTATTGAATTAGACCCTCAAAAAATAATATCCACGCCCCTAGATGGGGTTGTTCACAAATTAATAGTTGATTACAATATAAATACTGGAAGAGCAGGGCCTTTCATTGTAATAAATTAAAAAATATCATTAAAGATTGAAGTGCTTAATTTTCATATTAATAAGGAGAATGGGATAGGAATATTTCAGATATTGTATAATGATACACTAATGACTTTCTATATGATTTATCTAGGTTATCACCTTAATGGGAAATTGAATTTTTTATAACTATACATATAGGAATGTGTCATATTTCTCTCCTTTAATATAGAATGCAACCAAATGAGTTTAACAAATAAAATTATATTTTAGAATAAATTTTTAATTGGAAATAATTAAGTAAAATACATCCCATTGCAATGCTTTAGTCCACTTCATATAAAAATCTTATAGATTTCTTTAATTATTTGTTTAAAATCATAAATTGAATTCAGTTGCAATAACAAATCAGTACCCATATCGTCATATTGAGAAAATTTTCCTTCAATTAGAGTGATGAAAATGGTTCAAAAAACTGAATTGTATTCTGTTTATCAACAACTAATATTAGTAAGGAGGTTTTTATAATGAAAACTTTGTTAAGCTATTACGATCACTATTTGTAACCACTACTGATTTAATGATATATTACTCTTTAAATAAATTTAATATATTTAATTGCTTGTTATACAAGAATTAATGTGTTTAAAAAACTAGAAAACCATTTGAAATATTATTATGAAATAATTTTATATTTTTTGAAATAAAAAAATTCTATATGATATTCATTATATTTTTATGAATTTTTTTAAGAAAATATCTTTTTCAATGAATAGTGAAAAATAAATATATCGGTAAAGATATATTTTATAAAATTATGTAATCTAACATTATAATTTATTTTTTTATTAGATATTAATGTTATATATGTTATGTGTTATACAAATTTAGATAAAAATTCTATATGATTTTGAAGGAAGTCATTTTTTGGCTTAAAATTGTAATTTTCTAGAATATAAATTTCACTACATTTTTTAAGATTATTTCAAATTTAATTTATCAAATATTTAGTAATTTAATTTAACAAAATGGATACAATATGATTAATCATGAGTTTATAATTTATTAAATATTACCTTTTTTGTTACAAGCAATATAAATTTTAACTCAAGTAAAATTTATCAACACGGTAAAAAGTAAATCAAGTAATTGTGGTAAATAATATTTTAATATAGAATTAAAAATTTATAAAAAACATTCCATTATTTACATGTATGTGATTAATTTGTCCATATCCATCTTACCATTGAATTTAATTAATTTTCCATCCATTATTCTTGGATAAAAGAATTTTTATTATATTATGTAATGAAAATCACATAATGTAACTATATTGACATTAATATTTCTAATTTTTTTACAAAAGGATCAATGGAGTATAATTTATGAAATATAATTTTATCTTTATTATGAATTAAATTTTTTAATTGATTTAATTTTTTTATATTTTTTTACTTCAATAATTACCTTAAATTTTTACACAATGCTAATATAGTGCTTATTTAATCTATAGAAAAATTATGTTAATGATTTTAAAAATAGTAAAAGTTATATTTTGTTTGTTTGAGTTATATTTACTCATTAATTTTATAGATATATATAACATATTTAGGATGTATTATAGGTATAAATTATCATTTTATTATCTTCCAAATGTCTCCAATGTGTAATTAAAATAATAGTATGAAAAATGACATTAAAGGTATTTTATGAAAATAATATTTTAAGGAATTATATAAAAATAATAATTATAGTGAAATTGGATAAGGGGAAGTGGTACGGTATAAAATTTCATTAATTTCACATCTATTAACAAATTTTAAAATTACATTTAAAATTTTAACCCTTAAATATTGAAAATGTTCTAACCACAACTAATGTTAAAGTAGTTAACGTAGGGGATAATAAAAATGAGCATGTGTAAAATGAATTAAAAACCTATCTAAATATTACTTATTTATTTTATTAGAACCATATACTCCTTATACTATATTCCATTTAATTTTTAACAACTTTTCTTTGAATGTGACTTTATTATATTTTTATATTCGGAATAATTACATGAGTTATCCTACCCTCACTTATAAAGGGGCGTCATTTATCACTTCTATTAATAGAAAATTCAGAAATATAGAATAAAAAAACCTTGAACTATTATCTTCTCAACTTATATATCCATGAACTACATGTTCTGGTCTTCGAATTATACCATTAAATGGGCCCTTAATAATGAATCCAAAGGAAGTATACTGAAGAATAAGTAATCATCTTTACTATATAATTCAAATTTATTTCTTCTTTAACATTCTATAAATACATTGTACCATAATAAAATATTAAATATATTATCCTAAATATAATTATACGTATTTATTTTTAATGCAAAATCAAATTCCATCTCTCACTCATCCTATAAAATGTGAAAAAATTACTCATGTGTACCTTAGGTTTATCATCTCCACACAAAAAAGTAATTCCTTTTTCAGTACCACATTAGTTGGATCATTATCATATTATAATTGATTTTTATATATTATATTTATGAAATATTTGTGGTTCTAGATATATAATATATCATTTACCTTCTTACATTCAAATCCATCAGAAATTGAATATGTTGCTCATGCGTACGAGTGGGATACCACCTCCACGAGGGAATGTGAGTAATTTTTTATTTAATACATACATAGATAATAATATGGATTGATATAATTAATATAATTGGTATATATGAAAAATTAATTATTTTATAAATGTTATTTTTTTAACTATCCTTTATTCCATCCTTTTAAAAGTGGAAGCAACATTCATACGTACATACAGCCTATAATCTCAATGGTTGGAGTATTTCATTTTTTTCATCTCTACACATTATGGATGACTGTAAATAACTAAAAAATTAATATATATTAAATTTATTTGATGATTGATATTCTCAATATTTGGTAAGTATAATCAATTTATAATGACCAAAACTACCAAAACAAAATATTCATAAAAAATGAAGATGTTAAAAATTGAAACAATGATAGTAATAAAAGATAGTGAAAAAATGGGTGATATGATATTAAAAATGGAAATATAATGATATATATATATATGCGAGTTTTTAATTTAATTATAATAAATATAAATATATAATATAGTATTTTAAAGGCACTAATGAGACATTTCTAACTAGAGGTAAGGGAATTCATCTTAATTTCAACTCCATTGTTACATATTTAGTATTATGAACCAATTAATTTTTATGTGGTGTATACACTGGACCATTGATATTTTTATCATCAATATATTTTTTTTATAATTATTAATTATTTAATTTCCATTAGATCTTTCAATAGGATAATTTTTTAATGTTTCCAACGCAGTTATAATTTCTTTTACAGTCTAATTTTGAAGGGATTGATGATATATTTTGTTGAATAAATATTATATTCTATAATCCATGAACTGAATAAATTTTCATATACCATAGATATTTAATTAGTTTCCATGTTTCTTTAAAACTTTTCCTCACTTTTTTAATAGTTTCATTTAAATAAATGATTGAAATCTATGATGATGTTTATTCTCTTTTTGACAAGATATATTTTCCTTCCATGTCATTAATTTACAATGTTTTTTTACTAATGACCTATTTATTCAAAAAAAATATTTATTAAGAAAATTTATACTCTCTTTTACATTTATTATGCTTTAAAATTTTTTAATTTGTTTCTAAATTATTATTTTAAAATTTCATTACAAAAAATCATAAGTAATATATTATTTTAATGTATATGACATTAACAAATTTTTCTTCCTCCATTAATCTTTTATGATATTTAGGTTCTTCTATAAGTTTTCAATAGTTTCAGAAAATAAATCATTAATTAGAACTCATTATAATATTTTCCATCAATTTTTTCACACTCTAAATTTTATAAATATATTATAAAACCAATATTTCTGATGAATTTATGGTCATATTTTATCTATTTTTAAATTTATCGTTAATAACTTTGTATTGATAAAGTAAATATCTTATGATCATATTTCATTAAAAATTTCATTTCTATTAATTATCCATATTCGTTATGTCTTGTATATTTGTTTTTCCTAAAAAATATACTATTTTCAATTATGATCTTTTACTGATAATTTTATTTGATTGACATGGGAAATCATTTCATTTTGTATCTTTTACAGATTGAAAATATTTTTTTAAATAATAATGTTTATCAGTAAAATTAATCATATAATATATAAGTAATGCATTTTACATGATGTTATAGTTGTTGCCTCGTTATATGTAGCCCATAGATGCATTGATTGGTATTGTGAGACAAATCAGTTTTCCAAACTTATTAAATAGGTTTTTTTGGTGAATACTTATGCATAAATTATCTTTTCATGGTATATGTCCTTGATGGTCAAGATTTCATGATGTATAATACCATGATACATAATATTAAGTATTTAATTTACTAATAATCCTATTTTTATTATCCATGATATTTATGAATTGAAATTATCCATGAATGCATTTTGTTTTTAGGTTATTGATTAAATTAAATGTGTTTATAGTTATTTAACTTACCATATTTATTATTCCTTTTTTAATCATGATGTATTCCACTATACATAAACATATTATGATTTATTAATCACCCTTTATTTGTTTCCCCTTCACTGTCTTATGAAGAATGATATTATGAATAATTTCAATGATGTGAGAATTTTTTATTTGACGAGGTTTATATTTACCCTGTAATTTGGGAATCCTGTATGTATCTGTTTTTTAAAGAAAAATATAATAATCAATCCTAAGTAATATGATCCCTTGTATCTTATGATAATTTAATAAACAAGATACTAACATTTGGTTATCATAGTTTGGTTTGTTATTAATGTTAGTGTATAAATTATTGTAGAATCCTTCTGATCAATATTTTAAATGATCATAGCTACCCTAAGAATTATGATAATACCATATATTATTTTAGAATTATTTACATTAGATTGATTTTTAATTTTATCTCTCAATATTCATGATAATAATGAGGTAACTCAGTATTTCCCATAGGGATCTCCCTCTCAGTTATCTCGGAAAAAACTAGGGTTTTCCCCTAAATCCATTGGCGGTCGCGGTGGCCCCTCCTCTAGCAGAGTCGTTCTCCAGATTTTCCAGGCTCACCTCTCTCCATTTTCTCTATTATTTCTTTCTCCTTTTAGGGTTTATTTCTTTGCATCTTCATTCGTGTTGTTCCTGGACTGAAGCTTCAATCTCCCTCCTCCCATGCTCTTTTCTTCTTCCCTGTCGTGCTGGACCCCATATTGGTCTAGTGCGATGGTTCCGATGGATGACATGGGATGGTATCGGTGGCATGTTGGATTGGGTCTTCAGTCTTTATGGTTCGAGGTTTTTTGTGTCTGTGGTGTTATGCTTTTCCACATTGGTTCTGGTTTTCTTCTTTCTTTCTCCCGGTTCTCGCGTCTGTTTGGTGATGGTTCTCTGGTTCCCCTCCGTGTCGATGTTGACTTCTTTCATGGATCTTATTGGGATTGATGGTGGTTGTGATGGTGAAATCATTTTCTGCTCAACCTACTCTGACCCAAAGTTCCTATGAACCTCTCCTAGTCAGATCAGTTGCAGTGGTTACTACAAGGATTTGGGATTTTTGGTTCACTGTTCGATGGGATTCAAGGTGGTTGTTTCTCCAGTCATGCATCCTTCGATGTCAGCGAAATTTTGTTTTGGATTCAAATACGTTTTTGGAGATGTTTCTAATGATGCAAAGCAGATTGATTCGTAAGAGGGTTTCCCTGTAGGAAGATATTTTCAGGATTTGGTGGTTTTTGGATGTTTCTGTAGTGTTTGGTTATGGTTTTTATAGTAGGTGATATGTTTTTCGGTGATCGGTTGCCTCCATTATTCTGATGTGGTGATGATCGGTGATGAGGAAGACTTGGTTATTAATTGGGGGCATTGGCGACGTGTTCGATGATGATGATCGACAGCGAGATGACTGATCTGCCAGTCGATGGCAGCCAACGTTTCTGTGACTTTAACTGATATGAGTGCAATCCTCTTCTCCTCATTTTGTGTTGTTGGTTTTTTGAATCTTGTATTTTGAATTTGTCTCACTTCCACTGTATCCCGCCATTTTAAAAATCAAATAAAAAGATAATTTTTAGTTAGTCAGCATTTCCCATTATTTAGTGATGGTTCCTAATTGGTGAAATTGAATCAATAAGCATATCAATGTTGGGATTTCCATGCTGAACATGCCAATAAAAAAAGTGTTAGAAGTAAACAGATCATGGACATATTATGGTAGCTGACATAGGATATGATGAATAAATACACCCAAATGGAGTGAACTATGGTTCC
The DNA here is from genome assembly GCA_963277665.1 of Viscum album. Taxonomy (NCBI): domain Eukaryota; kingdom Viridiplantae; phylum Streptophyta; class Magnoliopsida; order Santalales; family Viscaceae; genus Viscum; species Viscum album. The sequence goes on along the minus strand of OY728150.1, from coordinate 813,777,307 downwards.
ACAATTACATTAACTTACTATTGATCACATTATATAGAAAACAATCATGTTTTAATGAATCTAATAATCTATCTGTAACTAAATAATGGATAAAGCCTTATAAAACGATCCTCTAGTCATTAGATTGTAACGAAAATGATATTCCTATTTTGTGATTTTATTGTTCAAATAGAGATTATAATTAATTATTTTCATTGATCCAAAATAATATATATGTAAAGAAATAGAAAATATGGAATGAAAACCATTAATGTTATATTTCTCGATAAATATTTCCCTCAAATGTAATGAGCTGAAATGGAAGAGGAATATACTCAAATTAATGTGTAATGAAGAATAATGTGTGAAAATATATGAGTATGACTTTACAAGAATAACTAGTCATGCTTCAACTAAAATATATAATAAATAATGAACTATTATTCATTTATTTAAGGTTCTTAAATTTATTCTAGGAAAGTTGCTAGTTTCTCAAAAAGTTTCATCATATGTTGATATAGTATCATGTTATATTAAGATAGAGAGTTAATTTTAAAGATCCTATATATTTATGAAAAATATTAAGAATAAGAGGTCATCTGATCTGTAATAAAGATAGCTTATAATAAAGAAGAAAAAAGGAATGAATAAATTTTCAGTATGTAAAAATAATGGAATGTAAAATCTTGGAAACTGCATGAAGCAAAGGGAATTTATTATATGTATAGAGACAAGGGTCATATGGATATCAAATATAAGGAGAATAAAGAAACCACTAATATAAAGTGCATTATTTATTGAGTTATGGTCAATTATTCAAACCATTTCCATTAGTGTTAAGGATACTTATCATGGATGAATCCAAGGTGGGAATTCCTAGCATTTGTAATTATTAATGTCAAAGTGGATATTCCATGTGCTGAGGAAAACGGTACAATTATCATTGAATCTAGAAAAGAAAATTATTTATTTGATAATGTAATGACCCATTGTATAATATTTGAATAATTTTCAATGGGTATCATGTCACCACTTCAATGATAAGATGATGAATTAGAAGTGAAAAATAATAAAGGTAATATAATTGCATCCCAGCTCTAAAACTCCCCAATGATAAGTTTTTTTTGTTAATGTTGATCCTGAGAATCTTGTAATTCAGCCTCTAGTGAAATTTGATTTATTTTTTTGGAAAGGATTGTATATCAATGTTTAGAGATCATATCATTTATCAATGAAGGGAATTAATATTCTATATTCCATATCATTATTTGATAGTCTATAGGTGCAAGGATGAACCTGAACTCCCAATTGAAATTACATTTATTATGTGGGTTTTACAACTCATTCAGTATAAATATTAATATCATGTTGTTGGGGGGAAAATAAAAAAATATGATTTTACTATTCTATGGTAGTTTTTATGTATATCTATAAATGTTTCCTTTCATCACCCAAATATTTAAGCTATGTTTCCATTAGAAATAAAGCCTTGTGGTACACCTTTCTAAAAAACCAAATAGAATGGACCCAATTAGGTTTTAGGAATTAAAGAAGTGGCTATTGGATAATATAGATAAGATATTAATCCATCCTAGTGTTTCATTGTGGGGTGAACATGTTATTTATTTTAAGAATATAGATGACTCAATGAATCTTTTTGTTAGTTATAAAGAACATAAAAAAATAACTATTAAAAATAACTACCCTATACCTTGTATTAATGAACTTTTTTTATCTATAATGATGATAAAAATATTTTTCCATGATTTATATTTGATATATATATCATTAAAAAATGGATGAGAAGGTAAATATATACAATAAACCATTCCAAACGAGGTATATTAATAATGAATTTATAGTAATTCCATTTGGGTTTAACAATGTTTCTAACATATTCATTGATTTATTGAATATAGTATTTAAGTATTTCAATGATTTATTTGTGGTAGTTTTTATAAAATATAATCATATTATTTATCTGTTTATGTAAGATTTTAAAGAATATTGAATGATATTATTGGAGAATTTGAAGGAGTTTCTATATTCCAAATTTTCCAAGTGTGAATGGGTCATATAATTTCGAGATAAGATATATTGGTTGACCCTTCTAGGATGAAATTTATATATCAATGTCCTAGACAACCCATAGTATCTGTCATATGTAGTTTTATTAGGTTGGTCAGATACTAATAATATTTTTTGAGGTATTTTTCATGACTATCTATCCCACTCACCATGTTGAGTTTGATGGTATGTATGTTCTTTTTTAAGTATTAATGTGAAGAAAATTTCAAATAACTAGAGGGAATATTGATCATCTTGCCAATTATTTAACTACCTTGCAGTGGAAAATGGTTTTTGTAATAAAATGATGCATTAAATAATGTTTTTAATGTATCTTCATTTATAATTCTATGGTGACATGTTATGCCTCAAGATAATTGAATATTCATGAGGGAAATTATAAAGCCATGATTTTGATATGACAATAGTAATTTATGACTTGACAATATGAATGCAAGATCTAAATGAGGGAATTTTTTATATAAATAATAATCATAAAGTCATGAATTATATATATAGAAATAAATTTTTATCACATTCTAGATAATATGGTTAAAGTTAATCCATGATTTTGATTACTCAATACATTACCACCCTGTGAGGGAAAAGAAGTTGGCTGATGCACTGTGTTAGGATAAACAGGAGGGTTTTTTGATGATGATGATGATTGAATGAGTACCAACATATATGTATTTATAGAAGTTGAACTTTTAAATCACAAGGAATAGTGTAAGATCTTATATGTCATAGAAAAATATTCATCCATACATCCATGAAAATATTAATAAGGAACAAAAGGGAGATGTGGAATTACATAAGTAGATAAGGAATGTTCTGGATTCCAACTATGACCAGAATGGACTAATAATATTTTTGAACAGTGTATTTTTCTATTAATTCCAAATTTGAGGAAGGATTTTTTTGACAATGAACATTGTTCATCATTCAATATTCATCCTTGGAGTATAAAAATATATTGAAAAATGAATGATTATTTATTGTGGGATAACCTAAAAATGGATTTTATATATTATCTGTCCTGATGTATTGTGTGTCAGCAAGACTAGATCATGAGAAATAAGTCTTAGGGTATATTACATCAATTACCCATACCAGAATTTAAATTTGAAACCATTGCCATGGATTTCATCATAGGATTCAATAAAAAATATAAATAGAATAATACTATTTTAGTTTTAGTTAATGAACTTATGAAATGAGAACATTTTATCACTTTTAGAGAATATTTAACTCTAGATCAAATTACTAAATTATACAATTAACAATATATTATATTTCATGGAGTACCACTCCAAATTGAAAAATATTTGTACTGAGGTTTACCATTATGTCCAGGAGAAACCTGTAGTAGTCTGTGGATTTAGAGTTGAGTTTTAATACTTATTATAATCCTAAGATATATGGTTCATCAAATTTTAACATTATAACTATATAAAACATATTAAGAGCATTCATTATGTATTTTAAAGGTGGTTGGTCTTTAAAAACTCCATTATTGGAATGATATTAAAATGATCGATTTCAATCGATCAATCATATGGTTACCTATGAAGAACACTATAGATAAAATTGTAGAACTAAACAATAATGGGATTAATTTGAATAAATTTAGATATCGAGACATGATCTAGTTAAGGAAAGGATATAGATAGTAATATTTGCTCAACAACACCTAAGGGAATCATGAAGTATAAAAAAGAAGTTGTGTTGAAAATCATAAATGATATCTACTATTTGAATTTGATTACAAGTTATTACTAAGAATATCACCCTATAATATAGTTATTTGGTTTCTAAATAAGGGTAATTTAATCCCTGGATATATCCATCCCATTAAAATTCATGATCATATTGGTACAACAGCTTATCTCCTAGAATTTCAACATAATCTCACTCAAGTACATAATTTTTTCCTTGTATCTCTCTTGAGAAAGTATACACATGATTTTTATATGTACTATAATAAGATATTATTATTTTATGGGAATAAATATCTTATAAGGAATAACTAGTGGAAATTATGGATCGTATATTGAATGTGATAATAAATAATACCACTAACCTGATAAACATTTTTAAAAAAAATAATAAAATTATGGAAGCTATGCGGGAACCAAAGGATTTGGTGAGGAAAAATAATATTTATTATTTTTCATTGAGTGATACAATATTTGATGAAAAATTCTTTTATGGGTATAGACTGAACTGCCCTGAAATTTTATGATATATTCCTTTTTTACAGAATTCAAATTTCATGGATATATGTCTTTACACTGATCGCAATGTTAAAAAACCAAAAAAATGTTTTTGAGATATTTTTATGAGAAATTATAATAAATTTTTAAATAATCCTACTATTATTAGCTTAATTTTATTTTTTTAGATTATTCTAAAAGAATATATTTCATAGTGAATAGTGAAAAATATATTTTTTTTGTGAAAATATCATTTCATTTCTTTAAATAAATTAAATTAAGTCTTTGTTTATTTTTTTTATTTTCTATTAGTGTGATATTAGATACATTTTTTACATTATGATCATCATTCTACATGATTTTTATGTATGACAATTTTTAGTATTAGAAACACAATTTTAGGGAACTAATTTTTATTCGAATTTTTCAAGATAATTTTTAATGAATTTTAAAAACATATATCATTTGAGATTTATAAAATAGAATATATATTTTAATAAATTATCTAGAATATTGTAAATTGGTTCCTTTTAAATTTTTGAATTATGAATAGAAATTAGGGTAAAATTTGTCACTTCACTAAAGTTTAAATCCAGTAATTAAGGTTAAAAATATTGTAATAAGGCTATACAAATTTATTAGACACTTTATGTTTTTAATTTTATGAGATTAATTCAGCCATGTCCATCCTAACTTTGAATATATTGAATTTGGATTCCATTTTCTTTTAGTAAAGAACATTATATTATTTTATATAAAGAAAATCCCAAAATGACACTCTCTTAACAAAAATATATCTAATGTTTTTACATAATGATAAAACTAGGATATGTTTGATTCTAATTTTTTATTTTAATGATTAGTTATTTCTTAAAATTTTAATTTAATTTTAATTTGTTAGTGATGAAATAATTACCTTAAATGCATACCCAACATTGTGGTAATAAAAAAAGTAGAAAATTCAAGTAAATTATATTTTTATAAAAATTGTAATATGTTTTTGGTGGGTAATAGTTTAAAAAACATATATGTTAATATAAAATATTAGGTATTTATTAAAGGTTTAAATTAGTGTTCCAAATTTGTCTTAATGTAATTAAATTCTAATCAACTGAAAAATGTTAAATCTATAATTAGTTATATTTTAATAAAACATCATTTTATTAAATTTTTTAAATAATATATAATATTGAAATAGGAATATGAGGATATGATATGGAATAATATTTATTACTACGACTATTTATGATAAACTTTTGACCTTATATGTAAAATTATATCGTACTAATATTGAAATGCTTTTTATCACGTTTAATGTTTCAAATAATTATTTAAGGGATTAATAAAAAAATAATATTTCAAATGTTATATAAAGATAAATAAATTTAATTGGATGATTATATTATTACCATCCCATCCATATCATAAAATTTGTATAATTTTTGAATCAGATGACCAATAACGTGATGTTATTATATTTTAATAATATGAAAAACTATAAGAGTGGTCCTCCCCTCACTTATAATAGAAAACTCATTAACTCAATCATTTGCCAAACATTGATACATATTGATCAAAAAAAATATGACCAATTATCTTATATACTTTACTATCCAATAATTCTAGGTTCTATAATTTTCCGTATTCCATTCAATGTGTCCTTAAGAATGATTCTAAAGGATCTCTACTAACGAAGAAGGAATCAACAATTCTGACTCTTTCAAATTTCATTGATCCTATACATGTTCATTATATATTTTATCCATCCTAAAATAAAATATAATATAAAATAAATATATAGTGATTTTAGAATTTTCTTGGTACTAAGATTTTCATCTTTTTATATATTACAAAAATTGTAAACATCCCTCATGCGTCCAAAATACTTACCATCTCCACATAGTGGTGTAATTTATTTTACATCACCAATTTATTTTGATAGTTATATGGTTGGATATAATGGGAAAGAATTATTTTTATGAAAAAATTTCATTTATAAAATTATATTATATCATTTACCTTCTTATAATTTAATCTTTTGGATAATGATAATGTTACTCGTGCGTTTGTGTGGACTACAACCTTCCAAAAATGAAGTGATTCATTTTATATTTCATATTTACATTGATGAAAATAAGGATTGATTTTATTCATATATATGATATTAATTATATATTAATAATTCTAGAGAGATGACTTTTTATCCTTTATTTTTCTAGATCCATCAAAAATAGAAAATTGTGTTCATGCATACATACAACTTATCATCTTCCCAAATAGTGTAATTAATTACCCTATAACTATATTTTAGGGATTAATATAATTAAATATATATAATTAATATAAATGATACTTATTTCAATACTAAATTTCAAGATATTATGGATCCATAATCAATGTAGAATGATAGGAACTACGAAACCAAAATTCTAATAAAAAACGAGGTAGTTAACACCCAAATCAATGAAGGTAATAAAATATTTTAAACAAAAAGGTCATAATATGGGTTTAATGAATCATATATAGAATTATAGATATGTATAATGTTATTTTAGGTAATTATAATGAATATAAAATTTATTGAATAGTTTGTTAAAAATATTTACATTATACCAGAAAGATGCAGGCCCAGGCCGAATGCCTTGTCCCCTGAGAATCTATTAAAGAAAAATCAGTACAAAGTACAAAGAAAATGAAATGATATGAAAACACCCCCAACAACAGTGCTAGTCAAAATGTGTCAAAATCTCCGACATCTCCCTCCTCCGAATCATCTGGATCCGCCGACTCCCACTCAGATGGAGAATATTGACTGAGAATGTTGAGGTATTGCTCCCTAAGACATAACTCTCTTTCAGTCATAGATGTCCTGATCACTGCCTTATTCTGTCCCTTCTTTGAGTTTACTTCTTTCCCTTTTCCATTCTTGGTAGAGGACCTAGTAGACACCGTCCTCGGCATGTTGGAGTAGTCTTTTCTTGGCTTCTTCTTTTTTGGATCAGTTCCTGCCCCCATACTCTCTATCCCATTATCAAGGGTTTGTTTCCTTTCTCCTCGAACCATGTCACTATAAGAGGCTTTGAGCACCTCCCTCTCATTTTCTATCTCTCCATTGGAAACATCTCCCCCCTTCTTAGGAGCTTCTCCCAATCCCTTGAAGCAATCATTCCTTCCTGAATCCACTGTTCCAGCCCTCAAGGAAGTTTGATTTAAGTCGATAGGGGTTAAACACTGATTCTTCAAACCTGTAAATTCCACATCCTCAACCACTGAAACCTCCACAGGCTTCAGGTGATCTGCTTCAAAGTTGGAGGTCTCCTCCTCCATCAGTTTTCCACCCAGCAAGCTTGTCCCATTATCTGCTTGTTGTGGATCAAACTGATCAGCTTCCCCCACTCCTAGACCATCATCAGGTTCTTCCACCCCATCCAGTGCAGCAAATTGGTTCATGGAGCAGAAATATGGTCCAGATTTAACACCCCCTGGGTGCCCATGTCCGCTACCCATACTTTGAGGACATTGGACAGAGATAGGTGCCTCACAACATCCATTCTGGGTGTTGGGCAGCCTGCTTGAGTCCAATTCAGCTTCCTGGTCACCCTGCATCTCAACACCATCACACACTTTCACCATTGACCTTGATGCATCCGACATAGAGCTAAGACTCATGTCATTCTTTAGCCGTTCAAATACAGCAGCAATAGAGGGCCCTAACGTCCCTATCAAATCCTCCCTCACAGCTCGCATACCACCCCATTTTCCGGAACATCACAGACCTTAGTGAAGGGGGCATCATCCTGTATCAACTCTTCATTGACATGGCCAGTTGATTTCTCATCAGTCATGGCCTGGACAGTTGGATCGTTTGTAGCAGCAGGACACTCACGCACTCCCTTATTGCGACACACATAAAGATCATGCCCCTGTTTGTGGCAGAAGGAGCAGTAATCAATCCAGGACTCATAGTATATGGGTTGTGCATACCTGTATTCCCCCTCAATTACAACCCACACCATCTCAGGAGGGGGCCGGGAGAGTTCCAGTTCAACACACAGCCTCGCAACACTCGGGTTCCTCAAGGTAGTTGTTCGCTGATCAAGGCACATGAGACGGCCAATAGAATTCCCTATTGAACTTAACAACGCTAGGTTTTGGAACGGTAAAGGTAAACCAAGAAGTTGAATCCAAATCGCAGAGGTAGAACGGTCGCGATTCATATGAAATTCAAAAGTCCAGCGAAGCAGATGAAAACGAAATCTGCGAATCGACCTACTAGCATTTGACCAAGACCGCGCTAGGTCATCTTCATCCAGAAAGTAAAGAAGGAACTGACACGCACCCAAGATCCCGACAACCACCCGGTGAGTAAGACCCCAATTTTCATTCAAAAATTTATCAAATACCTCTATCGAAGGCCGCCGTCGCACGAACCTTGCAACCAGTGCGTTGGAGAAAAGAGAGGATGCATCAAAGAACTCTTGAAGAGAAACTGGAACCACTGGCTGTCCAAGGCAGATGCAAGGAACCTTCGGAGAAACCTTGATGTTGGGGAAGAGAGGCACATCCACATCTGATGGCCAACGATCTGCACGCCAACAACCCTAAGGAGGATTCTGAGGCCCCTCCCCCAGGGGAAGAGGGGCCGCCGGGACCTCCATCGCCGCTAGGGTTCACCCATCACCGAGACCTCCATCGCCGCCGAGACGCATTGGACCATATTTACATTATATGTTGAACACGAAGTAAGGGAATTTCTCTCAATTTCCACTCTATAAAGATATATTCGGTATTATGTACATATTTATTTTTATGTGGTGAATATGATTCAAATTTTATATTTTTATTATGAATGTATTTTTTCTGATGATGATTAATATTTCAATTCATGTTTACTCTTTTAATAGGTTAAAATGTAGTAGTTAACAAAGAGTTAATAATTTATTTTACAATATAATTTTTCATGGATTTCATATTTTTTTTATTGATGAAACCTTATAGTATATTCTTTATAAACTAAAAAATATCTCTTATAAAATATAAATGTAAGTATTTTCAATTCCTTCCTCAAAATGTTCCTCTCTTTCTAAAATGAATCATCAAAAGTAACGCTTAAAAGAAATATTGATATTGTTTATATTTTTGACCAGAAATATATTTGTTTCATGTCTATATTTTTTCAAAAACATTTTCCAAAACACCTATTTATTCACTCAAAATATTTATTCATGTAAATGTATGTTATATTTTTTACATGTATGTTTTTAAAAGATTTGTGTACAATGTATTCCTGAGAGGATCATTTTTTTCATTCTTTTTGAAAAGTAAAATAGATTTCTTTGACATTAAAACATAGAAAATTAACATATATTCTTACTAAAAATCCCATTTTATGATATTCAACTTTTTATATTGTTTATGATGTTTTAAAAAAAAAATCCTTTATTAAAATTACATTTTAAATTTCCCTTACATTTTCTATTATTATAAAAAATACATGTATTTATTATAAAACCTATATTTGAGATGACTTGATGGTAAACTTTTATCTCTTATTATTTTTTTTAATAAATTTCGCATAAAAAATTTAATTTCTAATAATAATATTTTATTGTAATTTACATTTCTATTGAATATACATATAATTTTTTATAGTGGATATTCTTTTTTCCTAAACCTTGTACAATATCTATATATAGTTTTTTTAATGAATTTTATTTTATTTACTAGGGAAATGTTAATATTATATATAATTTACTCTATATGGATATTTTTGTTTGGGAATATTGATTATGAATTAAATTGAAAGTCCAATTTATAGGTAATTAGTTGGACATACAATGAATGGTGGGACGTAGTTTTACATATCGCATCGACACATTAACTGGTTTAGAGGGAGAAAAATGTTAGACAAACTTATTAAATGGTATTTTGGTCTATAATAACCCATTAGTAATACTATTTTGGACGAAGGCCTTTATTGTAAATATATCATGATGTCTAATATGATAATGTAAATCATGAAGACTTTACATTATTGAGAATTCATTTATTATTATCTTTGAGAATATTATATTTATAGTATCCATGGATGCATTTTTTTATCCAATTATTGATCATATTGAAATTTATTAGTTATTTACCATGTATTATTGATTATTCATCATTTAATAAAGACATATTCCACTGTACATAACCCTTATTATGTATCTTAGATGAACTAATATTTTTTTTCTATTATTTATGGTATAAAGAAGGAATTTATGAATACTATTTCGGGGGTGATATTGTTATCATATGAAAATAATTTTATATTTCTAATGTAATATATGTATCATGAATGTATTTGGTTCAAAAACAATTCTAAATGGATCAATCCTTACTGATGTGATATATTTTATATTATGTTATTTTAAAAAATTATACACTAACTCCGGGTTACCGAATTTTGGGGTTTTATATTATTAATTTTTAGTCACGCCTTTTGGAATTACAAATCCATGTGTAGTATTCATGGACATAATGTATAGTATATTCCACATGTATCTATAGTAATATTTTTTTGTATTTGATGATGATATTCTAGTGTACTTAGGAACAATAATTGACCATGATAACTAATAATATATTGTATTGAGTACATCGCTTGAGCACCAACACTATACGAAAGTCAATAAATGTTACATCAATATATAAGAAGTTAATTTCCTTGGCCATGCAATATATTAAAGAAGAATAATAGATGTTTCTTAATATATGAAAGAATGTATTACTAGTTAATAACCTAATCACATATTTTAGATAAAAAGATTTCATGTATTAAGAGGGTATTATCATAACATTATTTGACATTTATCCAAAATTTATTCTCCTATGGCCACTTTAGGAAGAAATATTATTCCATTAAAATAAAATTAAGTTTTATAAAAATACTCTTAATATCTCAAGGATTGATTCAATTTTTCACCAATACTCATATTTCTAGAATTAGGACATGGATTTGTCGTATATTGTGATGTTTCTGGACCAGGATTGAGTTTTGTTCTCATGAAAAGATATCCTATTTTTATTTATGGATTGAGACAGTCGAAAAACTTTATAATTAATTAAGTTACACATAGACCAGATTTAATTGAGTTAGTGAACATACTATATTCTTGTAACTACTACCTATTTGGTAAAATTTTTACCATGATTATAGATCATAGTATATTTAAACACAATTTTTACCAAGTTATCTAAAGATAATAAAATAAAATAGATGAAATATATTAAAATTATTTAATTTAACCAAGTTCATATACCTATAATAGAAATTCATTGGTGGATTATCTGAGTTTTATGTCATATTAGGAGGTGGGAAGAAAGGCTCATGAACAATAGAGTATGATGGTAGTAATTTCAAACATCAATTTGGATGTTTGGGAACATAATCGAAAAAAAAATATTTTTTTCCATTTCATTGATGGTAGATTTTAATATTCTACTCATAGAGACTCAATAATCAGAACCATATAACATTTCTATGAGTTCATAACTCAATATAGGGGATAACATTTATGTTTTTATAGTGTATGAAAACAAATTGTTAAACAATAATAATTGAGTCATAGTTTAAAAATCATGCCAAGAAAAGATTCTTTCTAATTCTAATCATCCAAAATGGGTTAGTGACTAAAGAATTCAAAATATGTAGTGTTTAACGAAGAACCATTATCAGTGATCAGGAAGGATATATGAAATGTATAACTATGTTATGAGATGCCTATGTTGGAAAAAATCCTTAAATTAATCCTCTATGAATGTTTATAGTGTGATTCTGTTTATTGACAAAGATAGAGGACTGTGAATGAGTACAGATAGTGTTTTCTGGAAAATGGGTTTAAGGTGATGCTTTTTCCTTGTGTTTTACAGATTTTTGGGCCTCAAAATTGAGAGTTTGGTTTTTGGAAATGAAATATTTACCCGTAGGAGTGAACAGTATGTGGACCGTGATGTACAGTTCCTGGATTGAAAAAGTTGTACACTGAATGGTTCATGGAATCCAAAATGTTTCATGGGGAGGCTCAGTGTTTGTGGGAGGTGGAAAGTTCACAGAAGTGGTTCAAAGGATGAAACACGGTTCGCGTGAGGCTTATGGTACATGGGATGTACTATCATTCATGAAAATGAGGTGTTGATATGAGATGTTGTGAAGGGATTCATTTCTTAAATAGATATGTTGATTTGAGTCACTGGGATGGACGATAGGTAGTACATGGGCTACATTGGGAAATAATTCATAGAAGGAGTAGTACATGTTGAAGGCGGTACCACATTGAAGAATTGGTAAATCTTGGATTAGATAAATTTGTAGATATATTTTCATATATAGCGATCCCTAATCCACTAATTATGGTAGAGTTATTTTCATAAGAAAATATCTTTTCTCTGGGAATTCAGCCAAGTAAAAAGGAGGCGCATGAGGAGGATTCCTCAAAGGGTGAAGCAAGTCATGGAATAGATTTTGTGAAATGGCGTTTACATATAATTGTATTCTGTAATGGAAGAAGGATGTATATAGATAAAGTTTTCCCTGTAAGAAGGAATTCCATAGAATCAGAATTGGTATTTGGAAGTAGTATGTGGAAGTAGTACGTGGAAGTCGTACGCAGAGGCGATAAGCTAAGCCGATTCATGATGGTAGAACATGGAGGTGGTTTATTGTGGTAGAATTAGACATTGTTTGCAATAGAGGTGGTCTATGAATCACTTATACTACATAGTTTTCGAAAGAAGGATGAAGTTTGCAGAGGGAAATAAACAGTTTGTGAAAGCAATTTACGCTAACTAAAATAATGCAGAAATTAGATTTAATTTACTGGTGAAAATGTGACTTCAACAAAGCAACGATATATAGTTGAGGAAGCATTATTTCATGAAAATTAATGGACCTAAAAGTCTACAAACATTGTGTGGACCCTTTCTAAGAGCATTGAGTAAAGGAAGCAGAATATGATGATCCTTCCAACCGGTAGGGAGTGAGAGGAAGTGACATAGGGTGTGACCCTTGGAAATGTAGTGAGATGACCCTAAATATTGTAAATGTAGTGAGACTAGGAATATAAGTGATCTATCCCGAATATTGTAATTGGTAGTGAGCTTTAGTGTATTTGGTAATTTAGAACATCACTATTGTATGATCCAAAATATGTAGCCCAGTGAGGGGGAACCAAGTAAACTCATTGTGAAAAATTCATTGTTTCATTTCAATTCATTTATTTATATTGTAAAGACCCAAATTTTTTCCATGTAATTTGTTTTTTATTATATGGAATTTTACAAGTCATCAAAAATTGACGGTGCGTGATTCTGAGGCCCGGTGTCCCCGGAATGAATTTCTGATTTTTTGGGTACATTCAGTAAATGTGCGAGTGGGTTTTTGTAACTTTTGAACCGGTGCTCAGAATTGAAATCTTAAGGCACCGTTGAACTCACAGCATCGATATTCCCTTATCGAGACTTTCACCATGACCGTAATAGGATGAGGGTGAAAGTTATTTTTCGTGATTTCTGTGGGAATTAAAATAAAATAGAGAAAAACTTTTATTTTATTTTTTTAAGACCTCCCATTTGAATGTTTAGTTGTGGGGACCACCCGAGCATAAAACAACCCAGTTTGAAATTAATGGTGGGGACCACCCAACCCATGACCTCGCTCTTTAATGATGGAGGTGACTCTTGGTTTTCTCTTAATTAATTATGGAAACATCAACATAATTAATGAACAACACTAGTTAAATTAATAAAACGTAATTTAATAACTTGGCTATTCATTTTTAGTGGAATTGGGGAAGTTTTGCCAAAGGTGAGAGTTGGAAAAATAATTGGAAAGACGATTCCTCCAAACAAATAATACCATAACCAGGGAATAACATACTTCGAAATCAAGAACGAGGACGACACATGAGCCCGACTTCGGAAAAGTGTTGCGGAAATGACAATTATTGGCACCCTCATCACATTCACCAACTTCATCTTGCGACACTTCCATCGAGAAATCGAGGTAGGGATTGTTTTTTGTATACCACTTAACCCGTACTTGACGTTCATCTAGATTTAAGAACAATTATGTTGATTATTTCTGTTCTAATGTAGATGGTGTGGGCCAAACAAACACGTCCTGAACCCTTCACAATAATTGTGAGATTTTGATGGTCTTGAATCGAGGGAGACATCTTGAAGTGAGTGGGGAGTCTAAGGAATGAAAAATGAACCACTGGGGAATGCTCGATGACCCATGGATCGTCGCTGGAAGGGCTCATAAGTGGTGGTCAGTAGTCCGGTCAGTCGCAATTACGGTGGTGTCACAACCGCGCCGCCGGAGTAGGGTCGCAGCCCATTAGTCGCGACAAAGCAAGAGCGGCATCTGGAGCATGATCGACCGTGCAACATTGGTGGCGGCGCGCGTCTGTGCCGCAAGCGTACATGGGCCATGAAATGAGGCCACAATGGAGAAGGAGGGTGGTTGGCTTGTTGTCGGCCATGGGTAGTGGCGCGGTGCATGACCATGCCACAGAAGAGGGCTGGCCGTCTGGCCAACAGTTCACCAGCAGCTCACTCTGCGCGGGCCACCGGCTCACCCTATGCGGGTCGCCTAGCGGGCCGCCCCGTGGGCCACACCGTGGGTTGCCCATCATGGGCCAAATCAGCGGGCCAGGCCACAACAGTGGAAAAGGTTGGACCGAGGACCGGATTGGGGTCGGGCTGGGTCAACCCGAACTGGGTTGCGTCGGCCTATGCCTGGTCGGGCCGGGTTGCTCCGACCGTGTCAGACCAGACCCAGACCTGCTTCGTCCCCTTTCCACTATTTTGGCCATAACATCAGCTACGAGCATCCATTTGATGAACCGTCTATGGCACAAGAATCCTTGGATCATGACGGTACATTTGGTATAACTCACATAAGTTTTGAAAAAATTTGGGGTATAGCCGGGTTGGATCGAAGACGAATCCAACCATGACCTCATGACTAAAAGTCCAATAACTTATAGACCAGGCATCCAATTGATGCACTTTTTATTGGGTTGATACCCCTATAACATGGAGGTAATTTGGGATACTTTTACATGGGACATCATGGCAGTTGAAGTATCAACCTATGGCTTGAGGTGCCGACCCTTCCGAAATCAAGTGAGCTTAGTCTGGGAACCCTATTGCTGGTTGTAACATGAGAAAGGGATCATATGTGGGTCTGTTCTTTGAAATTCTACATGGGTCTATGATCGAGAGTCCCACATGGAGCAGCTCTAGGAAATCCCTGTGGGGCTACTCTAGGATCCTACATTGGTCTACCGCACTAGGATCCTACGTGGGTCTGATGATTTAGGATCCTACGTCGGTTTGCCTCTTAACAGAGTAAAATGAATTTGTAGTTACATCTAATATTTTATAATACCATACCTCTATTATACATGGTGTGATCTAAGTCCTTACCTTCGTGGTGATACCATTTTGGTATTCTTCTGTGTGGCGTACCTTTATAGTACTTACCTTTGTGGGGATACCATTGTGGTATTCTTCTATGTGGTGTACCATTGTGGTACTTACCATCATGGTGATACCTTTGTGGTATTATTTTGTGTGGAATTCCTTTGTGCTACTTAGCTTCGTGGTGATAACTTTGTGGTATTATTCTATGTGGTTTTACCGTTGTGGAACTTTCCTTTGAGGTGTTTCCTAAATGGTATTCTTTCCTTCATGGAATAGTTGATCAATGGGCTAAAGAGTTGGGCCTTGTGTTTTCTCATGAATGAGATGAGTATACTTGGTAACTTAGGTATACATATGGGAATATACCTAAGTAAGTTTTTCAATTGTTTTCATGATTTTTAGATTATCTTTTGTGGATTTTGAGAGACCTTCGAGGGTCTCGAGGTCCCTACTAAGTATCCTTATACTCACACCTGCACGGGATATGCCTGCACCTTGTTGTGTTTAGTGCAGACAATGGACATTACTGATTGAGGATGACAGCACCAGGACTGGAGGTAGCTCAGAGGTGGAAATTAGATGAGTTTTACCGTAGAGATGACTGTTCAAGAGTTTTACCTACCTATTAGGTAGGATCCTTGGTGGGTGTTCATAGGATCTGTTTCAGTTTACTTTTACATTTCAGTTTTCTTGAACCTTCCAGTTGGGCTTGTATTCTGGACCCTTTTTCTAACAATATACACTCTTTTTACTATACATTTTACCTATATTCATTTCTTTCTATGTGCTTGGTTTTGTGTGTGTACAGATTATAAAGGAAATTCCTTCTCGGTTTTTGGGAATAAGCCTTTAAGCACTAGTCACCAGCCTCTGGCCTATGTAAGGAGTTCATGGGGTTTCCACGACACGGGCCCTGAGAGAAGGGTCATGAAAAATTAGTATCATAGGTGATACCCAATATTATGCGCGGTGCACTGCCTGGGTTGAGATGTAGGGCCCACAATGGGACGTTGTGCTCTATAGGGGGAGGGTGATTTTAACACCCCCGAATGATAAAGGGTTAAATGAATAAATTATATGGATAATGTCAGAAAGGTGCTCCTTCTTTTTCAACAGCCTGTCTGATTAGATTTCCACAGTTAGGAATGTGTGTCCTGAAGTATTGATCAGGATGGGTGACATTCTAGGATGTTTCACAGGGTGTGTGTGAGTGAGGACAAAACACACTAGAAAGGACATGTGTCGGCCTGTGGGGACCGTCATTAGTCAGATGACCCATTCAGGCACATGGGCGGGACCCAAGGAGGGGACCACGTGTCTACGGGCCAATTGGTGGTACATGGTGGGCTAGGACTCGACGACCATGTTCAATCAGGGTTTCTATACTGTCATTCGGGCCCTGTTGTTATAATTGGTATCAGAGGAGTCGGTTCTACCATAGAACATTGGACTATAATCTTTTTAACAGAAATAGTGTTAAGTGTTATGAGTGTGGTTATCAGTTTAGGGAATCCATTTTTGGTGCAGTGGCCGACATATCCATACACCAGGACCCTGAATTCTAATTTCTGACTCATTGCATAAAAACACTGATTGTGTGTGTGTTTTGAAATGTTTTCTTTGTGATCTTTTCTAGGTCAAAACACGCTGGAAATGATATTTGTTGGCCTGTGGGGACTGTCATTAGTCAGATGACATATTCAGGCATGTGGGTGGGCCCCAGGGTGGGGACCACAAGTCTGTGGGGCAACTGGGGGTACCTGGCGGGCCAAGACCCGACGACCATGTTCAGTCGGGGTGTTCGTGTTGTCACCAGGGCTTAGTTGTTACAATTGGTATCATAGGAGTCTGTTCTACCATAGAACATTGGACTATAATAATTTTTAACGAAAATCTTGTTATGTTTTATTAGTGTGGTTATTAGTTTAGGGAATCCAGTGTTGTTGCGGTGGCCGACGTGTCCATACACCAGGACCCGGACTTCGGATTTCTGGCTCAGTGCATGAAAAAAACCGATTATGTGTGTGTTTTGAAAAGTTTTATTTGTGATATTTTTGAGTCAGCTCACCGGGTATAACTTATTGACCATGGCGCACCTATTTCATTTCAGGATTCCTCCACGCAAATAGCCAGCTAGGGTTCTAGGTATAGTACATGATTATAGTCCACCGAGCGATGAGGCCTTGGTGTAGGACACATTATCATTAGAGGAACCAACGGAGGCACCAGTTGTACCAGTACCCATTGGGCCACCGATTCTACCAGCCCCAATAGTTGATGGTGCATGCCACTTGATCACGTTGCACAAGATCTTGTGCCAAAGGCCACCCAGGTTGAGGGGTGAGAGGGAGCGATAGGTGGATGAAGATTTTTTGGAGGCCATGCTGAGATTCTTCCAACTGGTAGGGACACCAACTGATCTCATGGTGATCCTTGCCACCAGTACTCTACAGGGAGCAGCAGGAAGATGGTGGATCTTAATTCTCGAGGTTCATGATAAGGTGAAACTTCTCTGTCCAGACATTGAGATCCTGTTTCAAGCAGAGTTTGTCCCATCGACCCTACACACAATTCGCATACAAGAGCATCTTCATCCACAGCAGGCAAGCATGACTATTGCTCAATACATAGTGAGGTTCAAAGACTTCTCACGCTACACCTATGATATGGTGTGTGATCCATTCTTCAGGGTATGGACCTTCAAGTAAGGAATTAGGTAAAAGATTAGGGCATCGATGATTTCTCCCAGCATCCCGACGCAGTAAGGGGTGTTAGAGAGATCCCTCTTAGTGGAGAGTTATTTTGCTGAGAAGACACAAGCAATAAGACCCACCACCAGACATTACGTAGCGGAGTCTTCTGCAGGTGGCAGTAGACAGATTTCACTGTGGTCTAAGGGGACCAGACCTACAGGAGGATGACCATAGGATTTCGGGTTAGTAGTGCAGGAAACCCGAGATAGAGCCAGTCATGCGAGAAGCAGGATGTTTTACACATATGTTTGGCAGGGTCACATGGCTATTGATTTCCCGACCGACCATACATATGATCAGAATACGGTCGAAGGACCACCTAGGATGATATATAGGTTCACCTGAGGAGTTCGTTAGGGAGCAGGAGGACATGGAAGAGTAGCTAGTCGTGCAGTTGGTGGTGGGAAACGAGTCTATGTGTTACCGCCACCACCGCCAGGTGGTCCACCCCGACCACAGGGAGTAGGTGGACAAGGGTGATCTCAACTTCAAGCAGCTGAGGCTTCTGACCAGAGCACTCCAAATATGATATGAGGTATGATCTTTGCCTACCCCACCTTAGCTATAGTACTTATAGACACAGGTTCCAGTAATTATTTTATTTCCACTAACCTCATTCAGAGATTACAGTTTCTATTGGAGGCGTTGGCTCTATCCTTATGTTTAGAGACTTCTATGGGAGAGGATTCAACGATTACACACCGGTGCCAGCAGTGTCGGCTTACTCTAGGAGGGAAGATCTTCAGCTGGGATCTCCTAGTAGCGGTGTTGAGGCCTTACGATGTCATCTTGGGTATGGAATAATTACCTATAGTCCATACTCATATTGACTTCATTATGGGAAATGTGCGATGTGTACTCATGGATGAGACTAGGTTTACCTTCACCAGTGAGAAGGGATCCTTTGCAGCACAAGATGGACTTACCTAGAGGAGATTGAAGCCGATCATTCATTAGTTAGATAGCCTTACCCTCGGGGCGGTTGATGTGGAGAGTCTGAGCTATCCTGTAGTAGTCGACCAGTATGTGAATGTCTTCTCTTATGATGTTCTGGGACTACCTCCTCATAGAGAGGGGGAATTTTACATTGACTTGTACCCTAGGATGGCACCGATATATGCACCTACGTATCAGATGGCTCCCACAGAGCTTCGTGAGATGTGTCTATAGATAGAGGCCTTAGAGGGGAAGGGGTTAATCCGGCCCAGTGTATCTCTTTGGGAAGCCCTAATTTTGTTTGCCAAGAAGGTGGATGGGAGCTTGAGACTTTGTGTTGACTATTGGTGCCTAAACTAGGTGACCGTGAAGAACAAGTACCCACCACTTAGGATGGAAGTCCTCTTTGATCAGAAGAAGGGAGCACAATTGTTCTCGAAGATAGACCTTAGATCAATCTATCACCAGCTCAGAGTACGAGACAAGGATGTGAAGTAGACAACTTTTAGATGTCGGTATGGCGATTATGAGTTTTTGGTCATGTCGTTCCTCATAACCAACACTCCAGCAGTGTATATGGGACTAATGAATAGGATATTTTAGCAATACCTAGATCGCTTTGTATTAGTCTTCATCAACAACATTTTGATCTACTCGGCTACCGAGGTGGAGTATGCTTATCATTTGAAGATTGTTCTGGTCACACTCTAAGAGCACCAGCTTTATGGTAATCTCTCGATGTTCCAGTTCTGGATCTGAGAGGTTCACTTTCTAGGACATGCCATCTCGGAGGCTAGAGTAGCAGTGGATCCAGTGAATATTGAGGCGGTACTTTCTTGGGAGCCTCCCAAGAGTGTGATGGAGGTATGGAGTTTCTTGGTTTTGGCTGGATACTACCATAGGTTTGTGCAAGATTTCTCTAGAATTACAGCACCTTTATCAACATTTATGAATAAGGGGCTACCCTTTGTGTGGTTGGAGAGATGCCAGTGGAGTTTTCAGAAGCTGAGGCAGAGGCTGACTAGTGCCCCCTATCTTGAGGCTACCAGAGGAAGGTGTTGGGTACACAGTCTTCTCTAATGCATCATGTACCATGCTCGGATGTGTCCTAATGCAGGAGCTAGTAGTTATTTCTTATGGTTCTTGACATCTGAGACAACATGATAAGGACAATTATAACCATGATCTAGAGATAGCAGTAGTAGTATTTTATTTTAATATGTGGTGACAATATCTTATTGGTGAGTGTTTTACTGTTTACTCTGATCACAAGTGTCTCAGGTATATCTTCTATTAGAAGGACGTGAACTTGAGGCAATGATGTTGGCTTGTTTTCCACCAAAACTATGACATTGAGATAGTCCATACTCCTGGGAAGGGAAAAATTGTAGCAGATGAAATTACCAGGAGATCTGGTGTACAGCTTCTAGGTGAGGCCACAGAGCAGCTGGCCTCTAAACATATATCCTTTGTGGAATGAGATGGAGTAGTTTTTCTTCAGTCTCTTACAGCCACTCCCCCACTTCATCAGCAAGATAGGGAGGCACCGAATGGGGAATAAGACTACGAGACTCGATGTTCTCATATATCCACAGGACATGCACCTGATGGATTTTCTGAAGGTGGGCAGCATGCCAACCTCTTCAGCGGATGTACCATTGTACCAGAGTCTTTTTGGGAGGAAGTGTTGAGAGAGTTCTACACAACCCATCTAGCGGTACATATTAGAGTGGTGAATATGTCCAATGATCTCCGACAACAACACTGGTGGTCGGGAATGAAGAAATCATTAGTAGATTTTGTGTCTCGGTGCCTCACTTGTCAATAAGTGAAGGCGGGGCATCAGGTACTAGCAGGCTTAGTTCAGACTTTAGAAGTCCCTGAGTAGAAGTGTGGAGGGAAATCCATGGACATCATGATATGAAATCCACATACATCCAGGGGTCATGATTATATCTAGTTGATCATCGACCGGCTCAGCAAGTCGGCCCACTACCTACAAATTAGAGATCATGGTTCAGTAGAGATCATCGGACACCTCTATGTGCAGAAGATTGTGGAGATAAATGGGGTACCCTCAATGATTGTCTATGATCATGATGCAAGTTTCACATTCTAGCTATGGAAGGGGTTACAAGGGGATTTTCAGATGCAGCTTCATTTGAGCACCGCCTTCCATCCTCCGATGGATGGCCAGACTTAGCGGACCATTAAGACCCTTAGGGACATATTACTTGCTTACGTCCCTGACTCCAATCATAGCTGGGAGGATCACTTTACCTTGGTGGAGTTTTCCTACAACAACAGCTATCACTCCACCATTGGTATGGCACCTTTCGAGGTGTTTTACGACAGACCTTGTCGATCACCTTTGTGCTAGACTGACCCAAGGGAGTTAGCACTCATGGGACCAGTGATGGTACAGGTACCATGGAGAAGGTGCATATTCTCCTAGAGTAGATGAAGACTACATAGATAAGGCATAAGTCTTATACCGATAGGAGACGAATACCTCTGGAGTTCGAGGATGGTGACCATGTCTTTCTACGGGTCTCACCCTGATGAGGTTTCAGATATTTGCCAAGGGCGAAAAGTTATCTTCAAGGTTCATCAGTCCCTTTTAGGTCCTTAACAGAGTTGGCGAGGTGGTTTACCGCTTAGCTCTTCCATCTCAGCTACATCATATTCACGGCATCTTCCATGTATCTCAACTGAGGAGATACATGTATAAACCTTCACACGTCATTGACTGGGGCGAGTTGGACATCGACGATGGGTGACATTTACGAAGGTCCCAGTGGAGATAGAGGATCAACATGAGAGAGTCTTTTGTGGGTGATTGATACCTTGGGTGCTTGTACATTGGAATCACAGGATCCTCTAGGAGAGAAAATGGGAGTGAAAGGCTCAGATTCGCACTCAGAAACCCCACTTGTTTTCAATATTTTTGTGATGGGGTTTTTAGGGACACAAATCCCCACGGTGGGTAGAATGTAATGACCTAGATTTTTCCATGATATTTATTTTAATTATATGGAATTTTAAGAGTCCATGAAAATTGACGGTGTTTGATTCTGAGGCCTAGTGTGCCCAAAATGAATGTCTGATCTCTTTTTGGGTACGTTTAGTAAATGTGGGAGCAGGTTTTTGAAACATTTGAATCGGTTTTTGGAATTGAAATATGAAGCATCGTTGATCTCGTAGCGCCAATATTCACTTAAGGATACTTTAAAATTGACCACAGTAGGACGAGGGTGAAAGTTAGTTTTTGTTTTTTTCTTGGGCATAAAAATAAAATAAAGAACAAATTTTTTTAAACGTATGATTTGAATGTGAAATTATGGGGACCAACCAAGCATAAAACCTCCCAATTTGAATTTAATGGTGGGGATCACCATACAATTGAACTCCCTTTTTAATGATGGAGGTGACTCTTGGTTTTCTCTAAATTAACTATGCCAACATCATCTTAATTAATGTACAATTCAAGTAAAATTAATAAAACATAATTTAATAAGTTGGCTATTAATTTTTGGTGGAATTTGGTAAGTGTTGGAAAAGGATAGAGTTGGTATAAAGTTGGAGAAACTTTTCCTCCAAATGAATAACACCATCTCCAATGAAAAACACACTTCTGAATCAATAACGAGGACGACGCACATGCCCGACTTCGGAAGTGCGTTGCGGAAGTGATAATCGTTAGCACCCTCATCGCCTTCACTGACTTTATCTCAAGACACTTTCAACTAGGAATGGAGGTAGGGATTTTTGATTATATACCTCGTATCCTATTCTTGATGGTCATATTGATTTATGAACAATTATGCTGCTTGCTATAGTTGTAATGTGGATGGTACGGGTACAACAAACACGACCCGACTCCTTAGCAATATTTGTGGGATTTTGATGGTCTTGAATGGAGGGAGACATCCCGAAGCGGGTGTAGGAGTCTAAGGAATTATGAACGGGCCACTGGGGCATGCTCGGTGACCTAAGGAACATTGCAAGAAGGGATCGGGAGTGGCGACTGGCACTCTGGCAGGCTCGACGATGGCGGCGGCACAACCCTGAAGCCAGAGAACGGTTGTAGCCCATTGCCCGTGGCGGAGCAAGAGCGGAGGCCAGCGCAAGGCCGACCATGCGAAGGGGGTTGCAGCACGTGTTTGCACCACCATCGTATAGGGGTCGTGGAACGAAGCTGCGGCAGAGAACGAGGGCAGCTAGCTCGCTGTCGGCTGCCAGTGGAGGCGCGGTGCGCGACCGCGCCGAGGAAGAGGGCTGGTCGTCTGGCTAGCCACGGGCCAGTGGGCTGCCCAACGTGGGCCACCCATCACGGTCCATACAGCGGGCCACCCATCACGGGACCTTCCAATGGGCCACCCAATATGGCTACGCCGGCAGGTCAGGACAAACCCAGCAGGCTGGGTCAGTGCGACTCGGTCAGACCAGACCAAGACCAACTTCGACCCATTTCCACTCTCTTAGCCATAACTTGATCTATGTGCGTCTGTTTGAAAAAATGTCTGTGGCGCTAGAAACCTTGTATCGAGTATGTTCTTCTTTTATACCCTTGTTGAGTTTTTTATAATGTTGGGGTATGGATGGGTTAGATTGAACACAAATCCATCCGGGCCCTCAAGACTAAAAGGCCAATAACATACAGATAAGTCATCTGATTGATGCACTTTATATTGTGTTGAGACACCTAATACATGGCACGACTTTGGTATAAATCATCATGGGACTTTGTGGAAGTTGGAGTATCGAAATGTGGCGTGAGGATAAGACCATCCTGGAATCAAGCATGCTTAGTGCGGGAACCCTATGGCTGGATGTAACATGAGAAAGGGATCCTATATTGGTCTGTACTTTGGGATCCTACATGGGTCTATGTTTGAGAGTCCAACATGGATCTTCTATAGGAAATCCATGTAAGACTACTATATGTTCCTGCGTGGGTCTACCATACTAGGATCATACGTGGGTTTATTGATTTAGGATCTGACATGGGTCTGCCTCTTAACAGAGTAAGATGAATTAGTAGTTACATATTGCCATCAATACTACCATACCTATGTTAAACCTAGTGTGAGATGAGTCCTTAACATAGTGTTGATACCTTTGTGGTATTATTCTGTGTGGTTTACAATTTTATTACTTACCTTCGTGGTGATACCTTTGAGCTATTATTCTGTGTATTGTACCATTGTGGTACTTACCTTCGTGGTGATAACTTTGTGGTATTCTTCTGTGTGGTGTTACTTTTGTGGAACTTCCCTTTGGGGTGTTACCTTCATGGTATTCTTTCCTTCATGGAACAGTTGATCATTCGGATAATGAGTTGGGCCTTGTGTTTCCTCATTAATGAGATGAGTATCCATGATAACTTAGGTATATGTATGGGGATATACCAAAGTACGGTTGTCAGTTGTTTTCAAGATTTGTGGTTTATACTTTTTGGATTTTGGGAGACCTTCAGGGGTCTCAAGTTCCATACTAAGTATCTTTATACTCACCCCTACACGGGCTACGCCTGCACCTTGTTTTGTTTGGTACAGACGACAGACAGTGCTAACTGAGGGTGAGAGTACCCGGAATGGAGGTAGCTTGGAGGTGCACACTAGACGAGGTGTACATAAGAGATGACCATTAGAGAGTTGTACCTACCCTATAGGTTGGATCCTTGGCGGGTGTTTATAGGAGATGTTTCATTTTACCTGTACTTTTCATTTGGGCTTGTATTCTGTCCCATTTTTCTTACTGTATATACTCTTTTTACTATATAGTTTACCTATGATTATATCTTTCTATGTGATTGGTTGTTTGTGTGTACAGAATATAAAGGCAATGCCCTACCAATTTTAGGGAATACGCCTTTCGTTGCTGGTCGCCAGCCCCTGGCCTATGGAAGGCGGGTTTGGGGTAGTCACGACCCGGGCCCCTGGGGACGGGTCGTGACAAATATAGATGAAAGAGTGAATTTAATTTTTTAATGATAAAACAGGATCTGAAGGGGAATTAGATTAAATATGTCACACCCTGAATCACCCCCCTCTCAGGGTATTTGACCAAGTTGACCTATCAATATCACATTCCAAAAATAAAACAATGAACCAAAATGATGAATGGACATGTGTTAGTATTTTACAATACCCATATATAAATACAGAAAACTTTTATACATTGTTACGTATATAACACAGAAATACAACAAAAACATGATTATATTTGGGTGATTATTTAGTCATATACTAATTTGACACATTTTTATATTCCAAAATGGTGGATCATTTAGAAAAACATTATATTAAAGATGTGGTGAAATTATCTAGTGTACCAATTCCAATTAAATCCAACAGAGACTATCCATTATATTTAGGTTTTTGTTATCTATAAAACAATAACATATACCCCATGTGACTTTGAGAAGCATATATCATCCACATATGTTTGGATTGTAGGAATGTATGATCTAATGATTAGATAATATGATTCGAGGTTGGGTTATAGATTTTAGTGGTTCATGGGATGATAATTTGACATTAGTTGGGTTTTCATATAATATAAGTAATCAAGGGATGTTTAAAATTCTTCCATTAGATGAATATTATGGTCACCCATGTCGATATCTACCTTATCCGGTAGAGAATTAGGAAACACCATGATTGTTCAATATATTTTCCATGTAAATACAACAAAAATCTATATGATTATGAAATAGATGGAAAAAACTCAATGTATTTATAAATATCATATAGATAATTGATGAAAACACTTACCTTTAAAGGAAGATGGAAATTTTCTTTTGAAAGTGTCCCTAAGACAGAGTTATCGACAATTTGGAATGTAAGAAAAATGAGAACATGATATTTTGGGTTTTTAAAAATTTTAGAATACATTAGAAACATTTCATATTGGTTATAAATATCGATTAGATAATATTTTTCATAATTCCATCCGTTTTTATCAATTTAAAAATTACCATCCAAACATAATCCACATGACATACTGGGACTATGTCACGATTCCACTACAAACTATGTTTATTCATTCATCAATTAGTATTCTGGATAGAAAATAGAAGCTATTCTGAAAGAGATATATCTATATTGTGAGGACTGTATTGAATCACTAAAATATTCCAGATGAGACATATGAATAATTGAGATCTATGCTTGAGTAGTGTCCATAACACATTATTGATAAAAAAAACCTCCCACTTCTTGACAATGGGAAGCCCCATTGTGGTGAGTATGTGACACCTTTAGTTTTAGTTATTTCCATATTTTATTCTTATATTTTAATATATGTAATTGTATTATTATGTCTTAAAAAAGGTTTTATATTTTTTGTAGGGTTTATAAGAGGTTTTTGAGGGTTTATAGTTTTATCACATATTATTGGAAACCATGCAGATACCCAAGAAAATCCTACAAATGGGCATCCTAAACAAGCAGATGGTTAGAATAGTGTTTTAGAAAATAGTAAAATAACCATGTAACAATAATATTTTTAAGATAAAAACCAATTTAATGATTAATTCATTTTTTCTGTACCAAGTAAACTATCCATTCAACGAGAATAATTAAATCTAATAAATATATAAAAGACCTTAAACATAAATAAAAAACATAATTCATCCACCGTTAACATATAATATATAATTTTAATACCCTAAAGTAGATTCTATAGATTTTTTACTTCATGTGATTGATTATCATAGATTATAGAGCGTTTGATATATAAAATTGAAGGTAAGAGACATGTTTTCTCCCCACTCCATGATTATCTCATTTTCCCAAAATTGGAACAATAGATCAAGACTTACTTTCATGTATCTATTATCATGATCTTATTTTGATAAATAATATTAAGGATTCATTGAATTAATACTTTATGAAACCTATATCATTGAACATGGGGGGTAATTCGTAGTGTCAAACACTTCATATTTTAGTGGATTCCTTCATTGTTCCTTATTCTACTAGAATGTCATGAAACAATTTCTGAAATAAATTTCTCGTTATTTTAATTCAAATAACCTTATGAAAGCTATTTTAGAAATATAGTTTCATGGGGTTTCTTCCAAAAATTAATTGTGAGTGAATATTATAAGGTCATTGATTAATGGATTTAATTAATTTTGTTTTAAAAATATCCTGTTTTAACATGAGAACATTGAATTAATTGGATGGGTGTGTGTTAATATCAATATGGGTAGGACCATGTGGGTTGGAAATGGTCATGGTTATAATATTGTTTCAAATTAGAATATACTATTAAATGATGAATTTGGACTAGAGGGACATTAACCACTTGTTTTTTGGACCCCTCAGGAGGGGCCTAGAAGAAGTGGTTTCTTTGGTGTGTGTTATAAATGGTTTCATGGTTTTATTCAATGGGTGTTCTTTTGGGGTGAATTAATTAACCTTGTTTGTATATATATATATATATATTATCTTCTCTATTTTTCATTTATTGTATTTCGATTATTTTAAGTAAAATAAAATCTATCATGTCTCTTATTTTAGTGGAATTTGGTGGAAGTCTCATGGTTTTAAAATATTTTGTTTATTGAACCCCAAAATATACACATGAGAGGAGATAAAAAATTTTATCAGGATATTGGTAATTGGAACATTTTTTAATTTACAGTTGGTCCATGTGAGGTAGTGATTTTGGATGTTTAGAGTAAGACCATGGGGGGGGGGGGGTTGTCAAGGCATGGTTTCTAGAGTTGTTACACCTTTTAGACATGGGTATTTTTAGGTTGATTCTTATTTATGTTGAGTCTTATAGTCATGTTATTATTGACATTATTTTTTCACATATTATTTTACAATAGATAATATTTGGTTATACATTTATAGTTATTCTTGTTTTTTAGCATGAACAATATTTCTGTATTTTCATGTTGTTCATTTACTAGATAATCATCACCAATGTTTTGGTAAATCCCATGAAATTTATTTTTAACCTTCGGTATCATGGGGGTTTAACCAATGTTTAGTGGCATCTCAATCCTTCCCAAGTAAATGGGTTGGGTAGATATTTTATAATAAAATATCATGTTAAATTGAAAGCATGATACCCAAATTCAAAAAGGTTTTATTATAGATAAATGGAACAATTATCATAAATATTAACCATGAGATAGATACATGATTAAAAAAACAAAATCTTAGTAACTATCTTTAAACGTACAGGATTTTATGAATACTTATCAAATTGGAAGGAATATTTTAGGTGATGGAACAATATATTATTATGTAATCAACGGATATAATGATTCAAAGAAAAAAAAATTCATGGCTTTTATACGAATATAAAATATGATAAATAAGTATCCACAACCATTATTGTAATGATGGAGTCATTTTTTTCATAAATAATATTACTCCCAAGATGGTGATCATATTATAGTTAACTTTAAAATGATTTATTATTATTAGGGTTGTAATGAACTGTGTGATGTTTCTTAATATATTTTTAGATCCAATATAATATATGGATACAAATTAAATACTCATATAAAAAATATTATTGGGTATTTAAATTAATTGGAGAGGCTAAAGTCGATAATTAATCTAGAATTGACCAATAATTAGATTCTATAATCACTATGGGAATGGTTTTAACAGTTTTTTTAATGTATAGTATATTTAAACAATGTAAGTTATTTCTAGAGATCTTTAATATAATGATGATTTCTAAATAAGAGTAGTTTAGTGTAGGATTAACTATCATTTTAGTGTTTATAAAAGTGAAATTTAATTTTTCGTATAAAAGGGGATGAAAGGTTGTTGTGTGGCATCCACAGCGCCAACCAAGTCAGCAAAGAAGGAAAAATATGATTCCATTGTAGTAAAACATACTACTTGAGAATATTTTATTTATATTATATAAAATAACAAAAAATTCCCCATTTAGTGTCCACATATTTAATAAATGTAATATAATTATTTCTTATTCTTCATAAAGATAACTGATATCCGTAGAAACTCCAGTTTGAAGTATCTAACAATTTCTTATGATTTATAAGTATTTATGTTGTTTGGGTTTTTTTAGGGAGAGAATAGAATAATTTTGGAATGAATTTTGGGTTTTATAAAGATGAACAGTTTGATCCTAGTTTGTGGAAACTACACAACTCCAATAAGACACAATTCATAATGAGATAAGGTCTTAGGGGAAGGCAAATAGTTAGGTGCACGATTTTTCCAAACCGTGCTGCCACCCAAGAGAAACAATGCAGAGTCGTATAGAGGTATTTTTCATAGTTAGAACACAATTTTTCTAAATTTATTGTCCAACCATGTGAGTTGACCCATGAGAGAGAGGCTGACGCATGATTAGTGCACATTTTTCATAATCGTGCGACTAACGTTGCATGGTTAAAAAAACTATATAATAAAAAGAGGATATATCATATGATAACCAATTAAACTAAATTATATCAAAATTTTAACACTAAATCATAATTTATTCATCCCAATGGCTATATAATATTTCCCCATTGAATCATAAGTGATCTAGAGGCATTTCTAGGTGCATTGAATCGTAATTCACTTGGTATATCCTTGCTTTTGGTTGTTTTTTCTTGGATAAAATTTAGTCTTTATCTTTGTTTCATTGATCTAGTCTACTACATATAGATATAATGTGTTTTATTACAATCATGTTTATTTTTTCTTCTTGACGCTTGGGGTATGTATCTAAGGATAGATTTAGTATATTCAACTCAGTTTTATTGGCAGTTTCTTGTTGTTCATCATTGTTTCCTTAATTTTTGTGATATGTTGCATCAATATCTACTTTTCTTATTATAATATGATGGAATAGTCTCCAATTGATTAAATTACATTAAATCTGATGTGATTTTTATGTGGAAAGCATGGTAAAATCCTTCTTGAGTGATGTTATATGGATTTTTGGATTTTTTAGAAATTGGTTGTTATAACTGTTTGGTTATCTTATATTTTAAATATTGATTTTAAAACATGGAAATTTTGGATTGATGAAAATTGATTGTGGGAATGAATTTCAATAAATAACAATTTTTATGTATTGAAACGGTTTATTTTAGGTGGATTTTGCATTAATGGGTTGTGTGAGTTCATTCTTTCCACATGACTGTGAGTAAAGGGCATGTACCATTGGAGTATAATGTTATGTGACCCTATATAAGGGTTGTGTTTCCTTGGGTAACTAGGATATTGGTCACTTTTTGATGACATATTTGATGGATGATAGACCTCTCATGAGTATGGATCTATTAGTGAATCATGCATGTGTGTGTGTGTTTATGAATCCTAGAATGGGTATGCCAAAAAATAATGAGAAATGGTTGAATGTATTATTATTATTTTTACATGGAAATTTTTTAAGTATGGAATCCATTTTTAGTAATAAAATTAATGGTTTTGATATAAAATTTTATCAATTGTATTATATAAATGTTTTAACATGCTCTACCATAGTGGTGTGAGTAGGTAATTCATTTGGGAAAATACTACTAAATTTTATTTCCCACTACTATTTTGTAACATTGGTTCTTTTGAATATATTATTCATGAAGACATGTTAAAAAGTAAAGTAACATACTTATTTAGTAGTTACTTATGATAAATGGGTTTTACTGGGGAGTTAGATCTTGAAGTATGATTGGAGCTTTGATGTTTTATCATATCATTGAGTATTGTTATTTTTTATTCCTCTTCATACTTTATTTTTTGTGTTTTTCCACTATGGTACTTTTTATTGTTTTTTATATCAACATTATCTATTTGAGTTGTTTTACATGGTAACCATAGATCATATATTTCTTGTTTGGTTATGAGTTACTTGGTTGCGGTTGTTTTATTAACAATGTGAAAATCATTACCCAATTATATTGAATTAGTTGTCATTTATTTCTATCCATTAGAGTCGTGGGGATGTCGCATAATGCCAAATAGAAATTTTTCATCAACTTAAACTAATGAGAAGGGATGGTATGTTACATGAAGTATCAGCTTGTTTAGTCAATGAATAAAAAGTTGTATTGGTATTTCTCAGTCTTTTACTTTTTCTTCATTTTCACAGTCTTGGAGTTGAAAATAATTCTTATATATTACTTGTTCCATGTTTGTATAAAGGTACAATATCATCGAGGATTGAAATTTAAGGCATAAAATGATGTAGCTAATATATTAATGATGAACTTCATTTTACTAGGGAGTTCGGTGAATAATTGTTTTGGAAACCATTATTGGAACTAGAACCTCATTACCACAGGCTTAACTAATAAGACGAGTATGACATGAATTTTAAAAATGAATTTCACTATGACTTCATATTTTATTTTGATTAATGATATTTGATTTGGTACAATTGTTTTTAATTTTTAAATTTGGTATATTTTTTTAGAAAATTTTAGATATTCAAAAGGAATTATTGTCTTATTTCGAAAATAATATGATTTTTAAAAATAAGGGGAAATTTCAAAAAATGGTTAAATGGGTAAAATTTTGAATTTTGGAAAGCACTGTTGTGATATATTATTTGTCTGATTTTAAATTTTTAGGACATCAGTTTCTAGAGAGTGAGACTTTTAGAGATTGTTGTTTGTATAAAAAAACACCCATAAGGAATTGTAAAAACTAACTATATGAAGTTGTTGAGAATGTGGTTTCACCTATGCCATAGGCGAACCAAAAGTTGGTTCAGGTTATATGTCAATCTCTTTAGGTTGTGGAAAAAGGTAACAAGATGTATAAACCAAGGCATGTAAACTATTCCATATGGTTCCAGAAGTGAAATCCGCCTGTCTTTCAGGGTGATTCAGAATCAGAGAAGGAAAATGTGTGGCTAAATATGATGAATTTTATGTTTTATTTCCATGGAAAAATAGTAGAGATGAATGTAAATATGGAGATGTATATTCTATATTATCTTTCATATAAAATTTGGGAATTAACAATTAAGGCTTAATTACACCAAGGCCTTGAATGAGACAATTTGGTGAATTGTTCTATTCAAATATCTATCCACGTATATTCAGGATATCAAAGAAAAAATTTCATCATCTTGAAATAGTAGAGCCTCACAATGACATAATACGTGGCCAAATTCCTTAATATATTCCACTTTTTGACCATGATTACACTAGTTCATCCATGAAGGCAAAAATTTATGAATTGGGAATGAGGAAGGAGGTTCATTCAAATATTTTTTTTGTAAAACAGATTATATAGAGATGGTTATTAAAGTAAAAGTGGAATAAATATATATCTCAAGAGCTATGATTAGAGGGATCACGTTGATACCTATGATAAATTGTGGTAACTCTAATGCTAGGTTTTAAAGAAATAGGGATACCTATTTCCCTTGTATGAGGATGACTAAGAATTTGACATATGGGTTATTAAATAATACTCCAAGACCCCATTGCTACATTGGTTGTTTCTAGTGTGGTTCACTCTATAAAAGGAAAAGAGATTGTATGAAACCACCTAGAGCATGCCACAATTGAAATCAGATGATCTGCCTTCATCAAAACTGACACAGTGCTATCCGGTCGGGTGTTCTGGATACTTGTCATGTTTTGAGATGTTGTATACTTCGATAGGATAAGGGCATCAGAACAATCCTCTTCAATAGAACCGAGCTAGCCAGGGTGTTTCTAAGAATACCATGACTCCTCGGGAAGGGAAATTTCAACAGGGAAATAAAGAACAAAGTATCACGAGTTAGCCATTTTTTAGCTGAGAAAGTGTGTGTGGATGATCAATCTATATAATCGATAGTGAGAGGTACAATTCCCTTGAATTCAACCCTCACTACGCCAAAATTTGTATTTAGTGGCAGTTTTGTTTTCATTTGGAGGCATTTTGAAACCACCGCAAAATCGTTATACGTCGGTTTTGGAAAGTTGTTGCTAAATCGTGTGTCAAGAAATAATTAGTAGCATGTTTTATCAGTGGTTTAAACCATCAGTAAATCCTTTTTTATTATTTTTAGTTTTTTATATCGTTATTTTTTTGTTAGTAATTTATTAATTTTTTTATTAATTATTTTGTTTATATTATAAATTTATTTAATTTTTAGTAATTTGTCTTATATTTGTAATTTATTTATTTATTTATTTTCATAATTTATATATAGATATATATATATATATTTATTTAATTTTTTATTCCATTATTTATTTATTTCTTTTTTTCTTTATTTCATTATTTATTTATTTATTTATTTATTTATTTCTTTTTTTCTTTATTTCTTTATTTTTTAATTTTTTTAATTTTTTATTTCTTTATTTAATTTTTTATTATATATATATATATTTATTTATTTATTTATATATTTATTTATTTATTTTCTTATTTACTTATTTTAGTAATTTTTTACTTATTTTAGTTATCTATTTATTTATTTATCTTTGTAATTTATTTATTTATTTACATATTTATTTATTTAATTATTTAATTATTTACTTATTTTTGTAATATTTACTTACTTATTTATTTTTTTATTTATTTACTTATTTAGTTTGTTATTTATTTATTTATTTATTTACATATTTATTATTTACATATTTTCTTATTTACTAATTCACTTATTTACTTATTTATATATTTATTTATTTATTTACTTATTAACTTATTTACTAATTTATTTATTTATTTATTTATTTACTTATTTATTTTGGTAATTTTATTCATTCATTTATTTATTTATTTTTGTAGTTTTTTTATTTTTTTTATTTATATATTTATTTATTTATTGACTTATTTATTTATTTATTTATTTTTGTAATTTTTTTACCTATTTAATTATTTATTTTTTTACTTATTTACTTTTTTATATATTTACTTATTTTTTATTTTTTTATTTACTTAATTATTTAATTTATTTATTTATTAGTTTTTTTATTTATTTTCATTATTTATTTATTTATTATTACGATGCACATGTCCATCTCTATGAACATGCACATGCCCATGCACACGCCCATGCCATATTTATAAATTTTGCGTTGGGTGAGATTTGAACCCCTTACATCTTGCTTCATCTCCACAGACATTACCAATCTAGCAGACTCTTCATGTGGTCTGTAAATCAAATTTAATATACTTCTACATATATATATATAAATAAATATATATATATATATATATATAAATTGAAAAAACAATTAATATATAATAAATAGATACAAAGTAAAAAAAATTATTAATCAATATTTATTAATCAATAATAATTATCCAATAATTAATAATTAATAATTAATAATTAATAATATACAATCTATAATATATAATATATAATATATAATATATAATATATAATATATAATATATAATATATAATATATAATATATAATACATAATATATAATATATAATATATAATACATAATATATAATATATAATATATAATATATAATATATAATAAATAATATATTATATATCATGTATAACATACAATATATATAAGTAATGTATAAAGAATAAATTAATTAAAAAATAATTTAATATATGATGAATAAATAACAAATTAATAATAAATTAATAAATAATTGATAAATAAATAAATAAATAATAACTAACAAATAATAAATAGTAAATAACAAACAATAAACAATAAATAATAAATAGAAAATAATAAATAATAAATAATTTAGGAATTAATAATTAAGAATTAGGAATAACTAATAATTAATAACTTATCATTATGAATTAATAACTAATATTTTTTATTTTTTATTTTTTATTTTAGAATTTATAAATTATTAATAAATAATTAATAGCTAAAAAATAATTAATATTTATTAAATAAATAAATAAATAATAAATTAATAATAAACAAACAATAAATTAATATTTACTAAATTAAGAAAATTAAAAATTAATAAATAATAAATAATAAATAATAAATAATAAATAATAAATAATAAATAATAAATAATAAATAATTAATAATCAGGAATGAATTATAAATTATAAATTATAAATAAGAAATTAAAACAAATAAAAAATAAATAGTAAATAAATAAATACATAAATAAATTGATAAATAATAATTAATTAATAATTAATAGTTAATAATAACTAATAATTAATAAT
Source organism: Viscum album (assembly GCA_963277665.1). Taxonomy (NCBI): domain Eukaryota; kingdom Viridiplantae; phylum Streptophyta; class Magnoliopsida; order Santalales; family Viscaceae; genus Viscum; species Viscum album. Next base: position 813,741,779 of record OY728150.1, on the reverse strand, counting down.
TGATAATTAAAAACATAATAATTCTTAATAAATAGTTAATATTTTAATTTCAATATTTAATAGTCAATATTCAATATTTAATATTTAATTAATTATTAATATTTAGTTAATAAATAATCAATAAAAAATTAATAAAAAATAAAAAATAAAAAATAAAAAATAAAAAATTAATAATAAACTAAAAATAAATTTATATTTCGTAAATTAAAATTAAATAATAAATAATAAAGAATAAATAATAAAAAATAAAAAATTAAAATTGAATAATAAATAAACAAATACATATATAAATAAATAGATGAATAAATAATAAATAATATCTAATTAATAATATCTAATAACTAATAAATATTAAATAATAATTAATAATTAATAAATATTAAATAATTAATTAATAATTAATAATTAATTAATAATTAATTAATAAATTATGAATAACGAATAATTAAATAAATGAATAATAAACTAATAATTAATTAATAAAATAATTAAAAATAAAATAATAATTAATGTTTACATAATAACTAAATAATAAATTAATTAATAAATAATAAATAATAGTTAAATAAATAAAAACTAATAAATAAATAAATAAATAATATATAATTAATTAATTAATTAATTAATTAAATCGTAAAACGATAATAACCTCTAAAAACCCAAAAAAACACTGAAAATACCATAAAATATGATCTGTGACTCATTTTCTTATGCCACAACAAGTCAAATCACTAATCGTGAAAAGAACTTCGATATGATATGTGGTACATGCCGAAGGGACACCTTGATCTAATGTTATAACCGTTTGAATTTTATGAAATTGGTGTCTGCAAATAAAACCTCTATTTTCGGAGGCCTTCTGGCCCTTTTCAGTGGAATAAAAAGGGGTACAATACTTGTGAGAGGCTTCGATTTAATATGTAGTGGAGCCCAAACGGACTTCCAAATTTAATATTATTATCGTTTGATGTTCGAGTTTTATTTTCAACATTTGAATTTTGAATATATTTTTTCCTTTGATTATCATATGATTTAAATCTCACTTGGTTTTTTATCAATTGATAAACTATGATTTTCCTGGTTGTAGAGCTGAAATGGACTCTCAGATTAGAAGTTATGGTTATTTGATGTCGAAGTCTGTTCTTCTACTTATTATATAATTTCTCTCAGTTTAAAAATATTATTATCTAATAATTATAAATATTAATTAATTAACACATTATAAATATATAAAATTATAACTAATAAACTATATTTTTTTATAAATACTAAAAAAAATTAAAAATTAAAAAATAAAAATAAATAATTTTTAATTTTTAATTTTGTAAATTTTTTTCATATTTTGCAGCAGTTTTCCCAAAAACCGCATCTAATTCATGGTAGTTTTTTTAAAAATCCACAGTTAAAAAATTAAATTTTTAGGAAGATATTTTTTTGAAAAAAATAAAAATAAAAACATTTTTAAAAAAAATTAGCAGCTGCTTTTTCTTGGGGGTTTTAAACCCGCCGCAAAAAAACAGCTTCAAAAACACTATTTTCTTCTAGTTCCTTATGCACGCTTTGTTTGATATTGGTAAATCCATTCCTTTATTTCTTTTTTGTCAAATTACTCTCTATATTTAAATTTTGAGATGATTCCCTCTATGTTGAAACTGCAAATTCATCTCGGTTAGAGAGTATATTGAGATTTTACGTGTAGATAATGTTCTATAACAATTGATGGAGTTAAGATGATATGGTATTTCTCCATAATTGATATAGATTTCTATGACATAGTCCTGGTTATGAATTGGTTGGCAATGTTCACGACTCACATTGAATATTATACCCAAGTGTCAGTTTTACAACTGATGAAGGTTGAAATCTTAGATTTAAAAGAGACCATAATACAATGGCTGGTACAATAGGCTTGTTAGTCCCATCATTTGGAATGATCTCATACAAGTTAGAATCCTTGAAATGTTAATTAATTGTAGAGGTTGAGAATAGTAGTTTCTAGTGGTTATTGATCAGTTTCTCGATAATTTTCCCATGAATTTATTAATGTTTCGACCCATAATGGGAGTATAGATTATGATTGGTCTATATACATGGAGTAGTCCCATATCACTTCTATTGTGTGTGAATTATTGTAAACATAACCAAGTTACTAAAAAGAAAATTTATCCACTTCTATTAATTGAGGATGTTCAATCAATATAGGGGATCTCATTGGATCCTTATGAATAACTAACGATCAGGATATCAGAAATTGTGACTTCAGAAGTATGATATTCTAGAGATATATTTCTGGAGTAGATATAGAAATTATGAAAATGTGGTAATGCCTTTGTGTCCTATGAATGTAACAGTAGTCATTATTGAATTGAAGAATAAGATATTTTAGAGATATCTGGATTCTTTTGTGAAGGTTTTTTTGGATGATATATTGATGTATTCATGGAAAATGGCTGATCATGAGAAATAATTAGCGATAATGTTGGGAATCTTGTGGGATCATAATCTATATGAAGAACTGTCAAAGTGATATTTTTATATATAAAATGTATGTTTCTTTATCTATATAATCTTCAATTTTTTTGGTTGATCGAGAAAAGATAGATGATGTTATCTCAAGGAAACTGCGAATGAATTTATTTGAGATAAACAATTTCTATGGTCTAGCATGTCATTACTGATTATTTGTTCAAAATTTTTCATGACTGGTCTCACATATGACAGCATTGATAATAAATAATATTCAATTCCAATAAAATGATGAATATTAGAAGTATTTTAATGTTTTTTATGTTTTATTTACACTAATATCAATCATGGATTTACTAGAATCAAGAAAAGTGTATGTGTTGTATTGTGATTATTTGGGATCTTGGTGTGGCTTTTTTCTCATATATAAGGACCATGTTGTTGCTTATTACTCAATACAGTTATGGTATCATGAGAATAACTACCCAACACATGATTCCGAGTATGTTTTCATAGCCCATTCACTAAACACATGGTTTCATTAACTCTTTAGTGATAAATTTATAGTTTTTACAAATCATAATATCTTGAAACATATTTTATCAAAAATGGATTTTTATCTCAGTCAAATAATATGGATGGATTTTATAAAAATGTTTGAATTTGGATTAATTTATACACCAGGTAAAGGAAATATGATGGCCGCTGAATTAATTAGAAAATTTTATGATTAGTTAGAAAAAGAAACTTCGAACTATTAGAAATTGATGTCGGTTATAGATGACATGATCCTGGAATGTGAAGACTAATGTGATGTTGCAATTTTAATCCTTATTTTGTTTATCCATGATTCAGTGTAGATGGTTAATGTGGAATATAAATCATACTAGTAAAGTTACTCTATATTAGAATTTGGTGAAAATCCTAGGGGTAGAATCACATTTCCTTCTCCAGCAATGTGAAGGCAGATTCATTCATTCCAGTTCCCCCACCCCCATCGGTGGGGGAGGGACCTTCATTGTTCCTCAAGGGATTGTCATTTTTTTCTCCCACTTCTCGTCCCCCACGCTTCTTCCACTGTTTACAGATTTATCTCTACGTATGAATGTGCATGAGATATACTATGGATGACCTATTCTTCAAATCTTGATTATAGAGTTCAACAAATATTTGGCTCTTATTAATAAAACATTAGTGACTCACTTTGTTCAGAGCAGGAATTCAGTGGGAACCTTTGATAGGTTTGTTTTTGGATCATGGGATTTATTTTATAATTCTATTATGGGTTTGTTCGATAATAGGAATAAAATGATTTTCTTCACATCGAATGCTAAAATGATCAAATCTTGGTCTGATGCACCTCACAACTACAATAGATCTTGTTTCTATTATCATATACGGACCTACAATTTTAATACGAGGTAGGAATATCTTTCAGTGGCTATCTGGGTGAGCTTTCCAAATCTCCCCCTATTATTTTGGAAACTGTCAATTATTATGAATCATAGGAACCATTTTGGTTGGTATTTGTGCACTGATAATCAAATTAATGTAGTTTTCCACCCAATGAATCACCATGTGTGTGTGTAAGTAGATTCTTAAGTAATGTCGTTTGACTTTTTTTGGATTATAGTAGGAGTGGAATATTACTATAGGTAGAAGGTGGATTATGAGTCGTGGGTTGATTTATAAATAGATTAAAAACAGTTGGGTCATGTTTCAATGTAAATTAGATGTGGGTCTCTCCATTTTTATAAGATAAAGGGTGTTAGCTTTGGTAGCAGCAAGAAATCTATGTCGATTTCTATAGATAAGACTATTAGTAAGGGGTATGTCAGTACGAAACCTGAACAAAAGGGATCATATAGGGGATCAGGAGAGAACTCCGTGGAGGCTGATGTATTTTTCCACCTATAGTATGTGGAGATCTCCTTCGAGAAAATGAACCTAGTGATGGAGACTAATACAAGAGATCTAGAATCGATGTTAGTAAAGGGCCCCTATGGTGGAAGTCAGCTTTATGAGGGTCGAAAAAAAACTGGGTGCCTCATATGAAGAAGTAATGTGTATAGGTAATGGTTCCAAAAACAAAGTAGAAGTGGATAGGATCCCAATGGAAGATAATAAAGAATGTTCCTCATTGAGTACTAAGATCATGATCACGGTAAGTCCCATTATATATGTAAATTCTATTGCATTTTTCAATCATTTTTCATAGTTATTGAATGAGGTTACAGAAGATGGTATGGCTAGATATTCCATGGATGTGATGATGGTTTTATGAAATGTATTCAATGATGGATTCTTTTATTTATCAACAATAGATTCAGAGGAGGATGAGGAGGTGTAAATTTATTAGCTCCCATGCTCGAGGTAGATCGATAGTAATAGTGGTCACCATAAAGAGAGGAAGGACTACTCTTAACTTCTTATACATACTGAGACACCTTAATCAAAGAAGATGAATTCAAATAAAATAGTCTGTAGAGGAAATCATAGGTTAGTGATCAGCATATCCACTTGTTTTTCTCAGAATCATGAATCTGAAGTAATTACCAAACAATGTAGTGATTGTTCATGAGTTCAGATTAGGTAATTGCTGAAACTGTTCTGGAAATTAATGCTCCAAACAAAGAGGATAATAAAATAATGGAAAGGGATCTACGAGTGACTACTAGTGAGGAATGAAGAAAATATAATGATAAGAAGGATCTGATTTTATTTAGTTGATTCAAAAGGGGGGAAATCATTATTGAGGAGTATATTCAATCCTAGGAAAATCTAGCATTAAGGATTGAAGAACTTCTAAAGAAGGAACCCAATACTCTGGTAAAAAATGTCTCTTGTAAAAAAATTAGGGAAATTAAAAATTATTTGATGAAGTTGATCTTTAATGGCTCAGTTTTTTTTTGTCAACCATGGTTTCCCACTTTTTCTTTAAATGTGTTTGATAATAAAAAATTTAATTTTCATTCAATGCATTTCTATAAGGATAACAGTCAATGGTGGGGATACTATTAAGTGATGGAGACTATCTGGGAGATCAGTTTTTTGGTTTAAAAATTGAATGGTTGTAACTATGAATTTTTATGAACAACATCTTCATGATTACCACCATTCGAGATGGTATATTCATCCTCGAATACAGAAGAATTATAAGGTCATTAAAGCATTGTTATGGTGAGTCATTATGAAAATAAAGGTTCCAGATTTTGTTTCCAGATTATTAACATGTTAGAAAGTTATGGAAGATCATCAATGACTACTGGGTATGTCTTGTTCTATACCTATTCCTGTTAGGATTTAATAGTAGATAGTAATGTATTTTCTGACAAGTATCCACTGAATGGTTTGGAAACACGACACCATGTGGGTAAATTTGGATCTACTCACCAAGTCGAACCAATTATTCTGTATTCATGAGTCTTATAATGTGGAGGAATTTTGAGATATATATATCCAAGAAGTGGTAATCATGAATGGTGTACCAGTTTCGATAGCATAAGATAGAGGCATAAGGATTACTTCTTGTTTCTAGAGATCCTTAAAGATATCCATTGAGACCCAATTAACCACAAGAATGTTTTATCATCCTTAGTTTGATGGATTATCTGAATAAATTATAAAAACATTGGAAGACATGCTGGGGGATTGTGTAATGAATTTTGGTAACTCGTGGGAAGATAACGTACCACTGGTGGAGTTCTCATATAAAAATAGTTATCAAGCATTGATATATATGGATCCCTTTTAATAATTATATGGAAATATTGGTCCTTATACAATTTTTGGGTGGAAAGAGGTGATACATCACTAGTTGGGTAGATCCTTGTCCCAGAAACAAATGAGGAGTTATATTTTACCAGAAAAATGGGTTAATATGGACCAAGGTCTTCAGAAACTGTATGTGGATCATAATCGACAACCGTTTTCACTAAAGTTGAGTGATCATTTGTTTTTCATGTCTTTCTAGGTATTGGACATCATTGTTTCTGGATGCAGGGAATGATTTATCCTTGATACATATTCCCTTTTCAGATACTTGAATGGGTTGGTGAGGTTTCATATCAGTTGTATTTTTTCCAACAATTCAATGCAGTAAATAATTTTTTTTTGTGTATCTCAGTTGAAAAATAATCAGTCTCATCCCGACCATGTGAATTTATGGGATCATGTTGACAAAGATCCCTTTGATTCATTAGTGCGCATAGTAGTTTGGATTGTGGATAAGACAGAGGAAGTCATACATAGAAAAATCATATGTCCATTGTGGGTTTTGTGGAATCATGATTATATTTCGGAAGTGACAATGGAATTGGAGAAATAAAGGTTCAAGGAATGGCGTGAAATCGTTTGGGACATGAGTGGTTTTCTACTTTCCTGTTACTGAAAGGACAATGGTGGGGAGAATGTAAAACCTCTAGTTTCAACTAAGTAACACATTCTTTATGATTTTTATATATGTAATGTGGTTCGATCTAGTTTGCGAAAGTTTGGAAGAATTTATCATTGTTTTTTATAGGTTTTATAATTTCTCACAATTTGAGCATAGTTTTTGGAATCCAGGAAACACTTTAAAGATATTGTGCATAATTAGATAAGGTCTAAGGGGAATTAACAGGGTTAGGCACATAGTTTTTCCAAACCATTATGAAAACCAAGAGAAATATAGTAATGTGGGATAGATAGATTTTCCACTATTGAAGCATGGTATTTCTATCCATGTGGGTCAACCATGTGAGGTTCCCCTGGAGGTAGAGGTAGTCGCACAACTAGCACACAGTTTTTCAAATCGTGTGAATAACCATACGATGTTCACAAACTAAGTCATAAATATGTTTATCTAGGTTGTTATCAACATTTAACCCCTGATTTTTTCTTTATTTTTCTATAACTCAAAATTTCATCCTCTTGATGGCTGTGGAAGGTTTCCCCATCGAACCAGAAGTGATCCAAAGGAGTTCCTTGCTATGTTAAACCCCAATTCCATTATTAATTTGTCATTTGTGGAATTTTTTCTTTATTTTTATAAGATATACTTTCATTAAAATCATTATTACTTAGATCTAGTCTTTTGCTGATATATCAAAGGTGTTTTATGCCAATAATTATTTTTAATTTTTAATTTTTTATGATACGGGAAGAGATCTAAGGTTGTTCTTTGGATATTTAACCAATTTTTGTGGGTGTTTGGTGTTGTTCTTCATTTTTTCTATAATTTCACAGGTTTGTTGCTTAACTATATAATCCTCTTATTATAACAAGAAGGATTATTTTCAAATTTATTGAATAAAATGAAAGTTGGTTGTGAAATTGATGTTCAAGGCTTGGTAGAAACCTTATTTCATAATGGTTTTTGGATTTTTTGATTTTTAGAAATTCTTTGTGTAAATTAATTTGTTTACATGGTTTTAAAATGTTGATTTTAAATTATGGTGTTGTTGTATTGACGATTTTTATTGATTGAATGGTTTTCATTAAAAGAATATATTTTTTAAAATGTATTGAAATGGTGGATTTGAAATGTATTTGGAAGGAATGGGTTTTATGAGTTCATGATTTTAATCTGACCATAAATAAGTTCCATGTACCATTGGGGTTAGAAGAGACATGGCCCTAGATAAGGGGCATGTGTCATTGGGGAAAAAGTAGATTGACCACTTTTTGATGACCTAATTGAAGTAATAGAAACCTCTAAAGAGTATGTAACTATCCATGAAGCATGAATGTGTGTGTTTTTTTTTGAATAATGGAATGGTTATGTCAAAAAATAATGTTAAATGGATGACTGTATTTTTTTCCCTTAGAAATGGATTATTAATGGAAAAAACAATTTTGTTAAAAAATGTAATTTGATACAAACTATACTAACTTTTTAAATAAATTTTTTATATAATTGTTCTATCTTGTTATATCCACATGGAATGAGTATGGGTACCATTTAGTGGAGGCCTACTGAGTTTCATTACTCAACCTAACTTTGAAATTTTTGTTATTTTTTAGATATAATTCATTGAGATACATGAAAATGTTATGTATCAAAATTCAATATTGGTTCTTCATGATAAAATGGCTATATTGTGGAATTAGGGCATGCAGCATGTTGGGAGAATTGGGGTTTTCTTGGTGTCGTTGAGTTTTGTTAGTATTTATTATTCATCATACATTGATGTTAGTTTTCTTTTATTATGGGAATTTTTGTAGTTGGTTTTTGATATAAATTTTGTTACATTGAGTTGTTTTTTGAGGACACCATTCATACTATAGATGTTTTTTGGTTATGTGTTTCCTGGTTGTGTTTATTTTATTTCTCTAATGGAAACTTTTATCCTAATTGTATTGAATCCTTTTAAGTTTATTTCCACCCATTGGAACCTTGAGGATATCACTTGAGGCCCATTATAAATTCCACATCAACTCAATCAAATTAGGGTACAATGGATATTACAATTTAAAAATATATTTTACAATATTTTTAAATATATATAAGAGGTCAAAATATGAAGAATAGTATCAATGTAAATCCTTAAGTCTTTATAAGTAATGAATAAAAAAAATTTCTATATTTTTGGATTGGATATATCAATCTATATTGATATATCATAATATTTGTATTATTCTCATTTTAATATAGATTAATTCATATAATCAATGTTTTTCTAGAGTAAATGATATAGGGAATACGATACACATAGATATGTTCAGGGAAATTTTATAACATGCATTAAGGTAGAATAAAATGAAATTTTGTAGATATGGAATTCAACCAATTTTTATTTATGATAATTTTCTAACAATATGATTGAAACCATGTATATTTAAAATGATATTGTCAAAATGTTATGGATATATGATCTTTGAATGTGAATTATAATTTTTAGTATTCTATAGATAGTGCTAAATGAGATTAATTAAAAACAATGATAAGAAAACATTGTCGAAGGGTTAAAATGATTATTGAAAAGCCAATAAAGGTAATTGAAATCCATGATTTTCAGCAATGCGGAATAATAGTTGTATTTGATAGGATTTTCTAAAATTCCAATAAGAGTTTATAAATCTCCATGGAATTTCCATGTCATTTACAAAAGATATTGAAATTAATTATTCAATGATTAAATGTATATGATATCGAATGTATATTTTACCAGTGTTCTAATCATAATGAAGTTAAATATCAACTATAAAATTGACATAGAATATAGTTTACAATAAAATATTAAAGAAAATAGTATGTATAATAAATAATTAATCTTATGAGTATATCAAGCATAGATAAATTTATTTAATGGATGTATATATTCAACTCAATTATGTTATTAGAAAAGGTACATTATTAGTAAAAAAATAGTTTATATGAACAACATGTGATAATTAAATTGTATAAATTTGATTCATCATTCATAATGATGCTATAAAATGTTTTTAAAAAGGCATGGATATAAATTTTTTGATTGGATAATTTTTTATCAAACTATTTATTAAAATATGTTGGAATATTATTCTTAAATTTAGCTGTGTATTTATTAATAATATTTTATTTACAACAAAAATCTCTAATCATATAGAAAACAATATGGGATATGTATAAAATAGTTTATTCGTTAATATTCCCAATAGAAAAATTAATATTTTTTTCTTAAATATAAACTAGTTTGAATATTTATGGAATAAATCTTATAATGAATAAAATATATGATAAGGAAATGGGAACATGTTAAAACTTATAGAAGTTTAAAATTAATAAATAACATTTTATAACAGTCTAATATTAATGTGGTTTTCACTTAATATCGAAAATGATTTATGATATATGATGATGAAGAGTGTTAAAATTAATTACATTCAGTTATCATAAACATGTGAATAAAAAAATTCCTATTAAATTTCACTGGTCAAATTATAAAATGAATAACCCTTGATTTCATAAAAATATATATTATGATATGGAGGTAAATATAAATGTGTAGAGTAACATCTTTCAGCCTAATAAAGTAAATGTCACATTATCTTAAAAGGGTTTAGGGATCCCAGGTTAATAAATAATATAAATAAAAATAGTTATGAATAGATTTTAAAGGAAAATATTTGATAAAAATTGTTTTGTGTATGCAGATGTTGAACATAGAATGTGTTATAAGTTTACAATATAATTGGACATCATAACATTTTATATTCTTTTTTTAATGAGTTTGAATATGTTCAAGTTGTTAACTGTTGGTGATATTATTCCTAAATTTCAGTACTAATAAAAATATATTACATCAATGATGTTACTACCTAAAATAGTTTATTGATATGGTTTTTTTAGATAGTTATATAGAGATGTGACAGGAATTACATATGATGTAATGAGATAATGAAACTAGGGAAAATAAATCATATATAATGCTGATTTCGCAATGTATTTTATATGATTTGATCGACAGTACTTATGTTTCCTTATTTATATATAATTAAAATAAATTATTATTACTAAAATGTAACATTTGATTTTAAATATATAGTTTCTCATTAATTAATGTTGGCTTCATAAATATATAGATATATATAGATATACATTTCCAGAAGTGTAATTATAATTAACCTCTCAATGTATGATTTTGAGTTATCCTTAACTGATGTTCATCATGGATTATTATAGTTTATGAATAAATAATAAATTTATAATGAGTATTATTCTTTTATAGAGATAAATAATATTATAATGGGGTAAAAAACAAAGAAGAATGTTTTTTTCATACACTAGATGATCAATGAAGCATATAACATTAAGTTTCATACATTTATATTTGGTACAATAGGGGTTTATAAATCATATATAAGTCCCCAATACCTATGGTTGGAAATATACCTAACATGAAAACATTTATATTTTGATATTATACATGCAAAAGATTGAAAATGACATAGATAATACAGGGGTGATTGGGTATATGGTTGATCATTTCATCAGTTGGATCTCAACTATGATGGAATTTTTCCTCTTTTATGATGTGTATGACATTAGGGCCCTCGATTGAGATCGAAAATGGAGTGTATAAATATAACATACCCAATACCACACTCATGAAGAGGATGCTAAAAAAATTGTACATTTCTATATTTGATACCGATAAATGTGTCACAATTTTAGTCATACAAATCATAAAATGTCAAATAAAAATATTGTATCTCTTACATATATGAAGTCCTTTTTTGGTTTACACACATAAAAATAATTCATTATTAAATTAGGCAAGGAGAACAAAATTCAAGAAAACCTAAATAAGTGGAGACCATGTGCACTACCGATTAAATGGGCCACACCACCTGGGGGAAGGGAGCCAGGGGTACCAAATTCTAACAATGGGAATTAATGGGTAAAAAAAGTTTTCAAGAAATCAGCCTCATAGTTTCCATCATTCAATATTTGATGAATCTCTAATTTTGGTTTAAATTTTTTAGATAATTAGTGAAATATCTTATATTACAATACCCTTGTCTTCAAGTGATCATTTTTCATACTATACAGAGTTTTTCTAATTTCACAGTTAGTCTTCAAGATATCCTCTATATTTCCTCATAGATGAACACTTCCTATACATAAATCCATCAACGTCATTCATAATGAAATTGGTAAATGAGAAAGAAATTAAGGGTGAGATAAAATGCTCAGTAAGGGTAAACATAAGAATTAATAGTTGAATTTTCTCTATGAGAATTATATTTCCATAATGGTATGATCACAGAATCAATGATCATGTCCATAGGATTAGAGAATTAGTGAACATAAAAACATGTATAAACATAATGAGACATGTTATAAATAATTAACATAAGAATAAATTCAAATATTTCAAAAATCACGAGATATATAAAATTAACACTGGAGTAATAGGTGCATTAAAACACAAATCAAACACTGAAAAACAACATATATATCTTGGAACATCAATAATTAACCATAAAATCACTTATTTAAATAACTATAACATTTTTTTGGAGTAACCTGAAATTTTTAACTCTAAAATCCCATAGGATATACTTATATTATTTAAAATATTTCATCTTTAAGGATTAACTAAAAATAGATAATTTCTTCCTCTCATAGATGTGATGAATAATAATTATATTTTTCATCTCTTATGGGTAACTTCCATATAAGAAACTCTATAGCATTATAGAATAAAATGGAGGATTATAACAGACAAAATATTCACCTAATATACAAATTACCTAATGTTTTGGGTCACTCCCCAATACCTCTATCAACAATATTGTACATGTACTATATCATTGAACAAAACACATGCATTTATGCATTTCCATAAAAATTTCATATCTAGATTTATCTACAAAAAATAAATAAGATTCCAAAAAATATCTACAAAACAACTTCTTAAATGATTTAGAGAAATTAATTAAATAATACCATAATATCACATCCCTAGTGAGGTATATGAGTTATTAATTGATGTCGAAAAATATGAAAATACATTTAAAATTTCATTAAGAACACTTCTTGTAAAATATAGTAATTAATCTAATCCTTTGGTACTTTTAATATCTAACAACTAAAAAATGATGATAAACATATATTATTTTATGATATCCAATGAAAAATGCAAAATATTATAAAAATAAAAAGATATTATGATGGTGTAAAATTCATTTCATATATAAAATGATAAAAATAAAATTTCTTTTCATATTTTTGTGATGAGAGTCAAAAGTGACCCTTGTGGAAAATAGTAAGTGTAACACTCGAGAATAAATTATAACAATTGAAAATTATATATTATTAAAACTAAAATTAAATTCATATTTTCATATTTCATGACAGAAAACACTAATTTGATAGTACAAATATTTATTTTGATGTTACATAGACAAAATATGACTATAATAAAATTTTGGAAATTTACCTTAAAAATAAGAATTTATGAATAATTGAAAATCTATAATTTAACAGTTAAAATTTTTATTTATTAAAATTAACTATAATATTTTATACTAATCATTTATTGACTATTAGTTATATATATATGAAGATAAGATCATTTAGTGGTAAAAATTATATATTTTGGAAGACTTATTTTAAGGCATAATGAAATTCCATTTCAATTAAATGTAAAAATATTTAATTATGAATTATTTAAATTAAATTTATATATTATATATCAAAATATATGATTTTATGTCCATATAATGATAATTATAAGTCATAAAGTCAATGTAATTTATTTAATACCTAAGAAATTTATTTCATGGGAAACATTGTTTTCGACACTTATTGTGGAATTGTTTTTAAATTATATTCTAACACATATGAGAATTAAACATTAAAAAATATATTATATATTTTTAATTATTATAAATTATTACATTTATTAATTTAAATTTTTTCTTGTTCCTATAAAATATTAAAAAACTTATTTCCATATTTAAGGTTAAATCAAGTTTAACAGGGCATCAAACTCTAATGATAAGGAAACAAATTACCAAAAAACATTATGAAACCCTATTAGTTGATTTAATTTTTTCATTATCATTTACCCTTATAATATGAGACATTTTGGAGAAATATTTCCAAGAATGTGACATGACATTATTGAAAAAAAATGAAAAATTACTAGTGAGCCACTCACCTCAATTATTATTGGGCAGCTCCTCCTCTCACTTATTCCAACCTCCCTAGATATTTAAATTGACCAAAACTATAAAAAATCTTCCTAAAAATCCTCATACATATTCTACATATCTTGTTTTTTCCAATAGATAATCTATATGGATCTTAATATGAAATCTAAAGGAGGTTCTTCTATGTGAATTTAGTTGTCTTCACTGTGATCTTTCTCATTACTTATTATTTTTGTACCTTAAAATATATATTAAAACCTAAAATATAATAAAAATATCCACCATATAATGAGTTATTATATTATTTATTTCATTATATTTATACATCTTCTCCTCCATCAATTTGTAAACAATACCATTACTCGTATGTATGGAAGACTACCATAATACCAACCAATATAATATTTTTCCATCACCGACTCACATAGATAAACATAATGATAAAAAATTAAAATAAATGATAATTATGTCATCATATGAATTCATTAAAATTAATATATCATCCAATACTTACCCTTTAAACTATTCATGAAATCATATTGGTTATCATGCATATGTACAACCTTCTAACTCCACGAAGTGATTTGATTCATCTTTAAATGTAAAATTTTAAGAATGATTATCTAAATGAATAGAATGAATTAATATGATATTAATGACATTAATATAATTATATATATAATTACTCAATATATTATGGAAATGAACCATATCTCCCATTATAAAACATGCATGAAAAAATGAAGTAGTTAATAGATGAAACAATGGTAATAATTAAATATTAATAACAAATGGGTGAAAAATTGATAAAAAAAGATCATATATGATTTTATAAATATGAATATGGTTCTATTATAAATTAATAACATGGTTCAATCCATTAAACATGAGTTCCAATTATATTTGGCTAAATAAAATCTTCGGGTAAGTGATTTGGTCTAAAATTAATCTCTATTGAAACATTTTTGTTATTAAATACATATTAACATCTATATGGCCTATATAATTACCCTATCAAATTTTAAACATTAATACCAAATTTTTTATGATGATTAAGGTTTTATTAAATTTATATTATTTTGAGGTTTTTAGTTTGATATGTTATAAAGGATGTAATAATTCATTTTTAAATTTCAATTTTTGGGATTGAAATTATTTTATTTAAAGTAATACTATAACATTTACTTGTTTAACACAGTATAGTTTATTATCAAATGGATATTTAATGAGTAACCATATTTTCTTATATATTTTCCTATCTTGGGATCTTGAATGATGTAAATAAATATTTAAAATAAATAATCATTTTTTTATTATAGTCAGATACATTTTTCTTATGTGCCTATATTTTGAATAATTTGTTTAGAAAAGTAATTTTTGTTAATAAAATAATTTATTAAAAATTTTATATGTTATTCATAAAATTTTAAAATTTATTAAATCAATACATCTAATTTTTTCTAAATGGTTCAATTTTAATTTCTTTACAAAAGAAATAAATAATGTTTTTATTGTATATGATCTTAGTGGCCATCACCCTCACCATCACGATTTTGTGAAATTATGATTATTATAATTTTTTCAATTGTTTTAGAAACTAAATTTTTTGTTGAAATAATATTTTAATAGTTCACTTACATTTTCATTATTTGTCAAAAAGTCGGGATCTTATTAGAAAACTTCAATTTTCAATGAACTAGTGGTTATATATTGTCCCTTTTTAATTTTGAAGCCATTAATATTATGTTGAGTCATTAAATTTCTTATTATAATTATAAATTAAATTTATACTAAGTATAAATATTCTATCTTTTATGTATAGGACTAGTTTCTAAATCATGTACCTTTTTTATATGTGGTGTTTCAATATAAATGTTATATGATTCGATGTGAAAACTATTAATAGATGTTAATTATTTATTAAATAATGATATTTATTGATAATGAATAATGTTTACGAATTTAATTTATCATTCATTATATGATGAATTAATTGGAAATGTTATGAAATATAGGACCAAGTTATTGATAACCCCCTGAGGCATCGACATGTCTCATGATTCCAATCAAATGGAAAACATAAATGGGTTTGGGGTATAAACCTACCCATAGTTCAAAACTATCTTGGAATAATGTCTTGATTGAAGAGTTGTCAAAACATCTAAGATAATGAAATTTTATATAAATAACTTAGTTTATTGGGAGTTCAATTATCATTTTACATGATATTATTACATTGATATTATAAGAGGATACATTCTTTTCTCATGTTATTGATTAAATGGTGTGAGTTTTGATTTATTTACCTTACATATTGGTTATAAAATGCTTATAAAATATATATTCTATTGTATGTAACCCTTATTTAGTATTTTAAAGCATAATTATTTTATTTAATTTCTGTAAAATATGATGAATAATTATTTGAATGAGTTCAAGGATACTAAATGTTTTCAATTTCTTACCTTTAAATTTTACTCCAAATATAAAATGGTTATCGTGAATATATATTTATCTAAAAGAATAAAAAAAGATCATTCATTTATGATTAAAACCTATGTGTGTATTCTAATGTAATAAATGAACCACCGACCATTGGTTACTATAGTCAGTGTTGTAATAATTTGTATCAAATCAAGTTTAGTAGGTACTTTGGGAAATATATTTATGAAAACATATTTTAGGAATCACCACCCTGTGAATAATTTAATGATATTTAATATTGGTTAATAATATCCAATTTTTTAAGGTATAGATTAAGTTGGTTAATATAAAAATACATATGTCTCTTGATATTACAAGTGGATATGGTTTACACACATTTTCATATAGTGTTAATAACCCCCAATATAGTTCATTTAAATATATATAAACAATCATTTTACTGCATGGTGAGTTTTTTCTTATTACATAATTGGGTTATTGCTCACATGGGATATGATTTAGCTAATTTCCATTATCCATAAAAACTATTATGATGTATTTGAAGTTATTCTTTTTTATATAATGATATTAGCAAAGAAATAATATTTAGGATTATGATTTTACCAATGTATAAATTTTCCCATAATGTTAAGTGTTATAGTAGATTTAGATTTTTAAATTTTCGATTTAAAATTTATAATTTTATAAACTAAATCAATTAATTTCATCTTTTAGAAATTATGCATTGTAGAAATAATAGAATCAGCACCCATGGTTAATGTGAAACGTTCCCTAATGAGGAAACCAATATAATTAGTGTTGGAAGTTATATAATCGTGGCTATATTAGGTCATATGCAATATGTTATGATTAATAATCTTACACACTTGTAGAAAGATGACGGTTTATGGAATGATACAACTATATAGGATTATTTCAAGTGAATGAATCCCCTATTATTTTTTGGAACAACTAATCCCATTGTAACTGAGAAAAGGATTAAGTCCATTAAAATGATATTTATGACCATGGGATGCAAGGAAAATGAAAATGTTAAAATAGAAATATATTTTCTTACGTAATTGCTGACCAATAGTGGACATTGATCCAAAATAATATACAAGAAGATTAAATAGAACACATGGGATGTATATATTTTAATGTAATATTATTGGAATAATATTTTTCTCATGATAAGTGAACAGAATTGAAGATAAAGCTCCTCATATAAATGAAAACTGAATAAGAAACTATTGTGGAGTATAATGATTCATTTACAAGGCTATCATGCATTATATAAATTACATATTAAATACATAATGAAAGAATGACTAATTATCTAAAGGTCTTGAACCACGTCACTAATGAGAACTGATTTCTAAACTTTTTCATCATATAAAGGAACAATATTATGAACCATAAAAATAGAGATAGTAATTTATATATCTTATATAATAAATTTAAATCATGAGATTAAGGGGGCTTATCAACACCATGAAAAATTATATTCATAGTATAAGAAGAAAGAAATGAAGATACATCCATTATGGGAAATTGTGGAAAGAAATATCCTGAAAATTTCATGAAGGGAATGAGATTGTGTTATACGTGATGAGAGAAGGGTCTTATAGATAATTAATTTTAGGGAAATAATGATATCAGTATTATGTATTTCTTGAAATTTAAAACAATGGGGAATTATTCATATCAATATCTCACACGTTAAGGAAATATAAAATAGAATGGGACAAGGGGAGAAAACCAAGATTATACGATCAATATAGAAAAATTTGATGTTCCCAAAGATGTGGTGGAAGGTACTTTTATTATACCAACAAATATATCGAGTTTTTCATTTGAATTTAAATCCACCCACTCTTTTATATCTTCAGTATTTTAAATGAAAATTTGATATTTCTCTATAAATTATAGACGATATTTTTTAGTTAATTATCCTAGTAGAGATATTATTTTATAAAAGATATGTTATAGAGTTCCTATTATGAAACATAAAACTTTATACTTATGGAAATTATTATTATATCATTAAATTACTTTAATATAGTCAATAGGTGGACTATCGTTCAAAATATGATGCAAAAAATAATTTCCAAGAAAAGGAAATTATGATTCATGATGAAAATGTGGAATTCCAAATAGTTATTTTAAGAAACATAGTCATTTGAGTCTTATCATGACCACCCCTATAAGTAATTTTAAACAAGATTATTGGGGAAGATGATAAAATAAAAGCTACAAATTTAAATAATATACTCATTATACATGAATACATTGATTTATTTATAGGGGAATTGCCAATAAGTCCACCAAATCATGATGTTTAGTTTTACATTGACTTAATCCTTGATTTTTATAAATAAAAAAGAAACACTATCGAATTACCCATGAAGAATTTGTGGATTTGAAGAAAAAATTGGCAGATTTCTATGATAAGGGATTTATCTGCCCGATTATTTCACCTTTGGGATCCCAAATTCATTTCATTATGAAGAAATATGGATCATTGTAGTTGGGAATTAATTATAGGGATATTAATGCTATTATGATAAATAAATAGTATCCACTACATCACAATGAAGGACAATTCGATCAACTTCAATGAGGAAAATATTTTTTAAATATTCAACTTTCTTCTAGGTATCTTCAAATATGTGTAATGATTAAGATGTTATGAGGATAGAATTTTTAATGATGTATAGAAATTATGAGGTTATACTAATTCCATTTGGATTGAACAATGAACAAAGTATTTTTATATATGTAATGAACAAATTATTCATGGAATATATTGATAAAATTGTTATCTCTTTTATAGATGATATCATGGATTATTTTAAAATATATAAAGACTAAGAGAATTAATTTTAGATCATCCTTAAGACTCTTAATGGAAAATATATATATGGGTTATTTATCAAGGGATAATTTTGTCTTCTAGGAGTTCCTTTTCATGAATATATTTTCACCTATGATGGAATTTTAGTTGATCCAATAGAGAAAATTAACTCAAATATTGGCCTCAACAAATGAAAATAACTTACGTACATAGTTTCATTGTTTTAGAAGGTCAAAATCTATAATTAATTCAATATAATTCATAATTAGATACCCTATTAACTATGATTACAAATAATAGGGTTATGTTTACATGGAAAATGGAATTTGAAGAACCTTTTGAAGAATTGAAGAGGAGATTGTTAAATTCTATAATTTTGACTCTACCATCAAGAAAGGATATATTTGTGATATATAGTGATGACTCAAAAAATGTACTTTTTTTCCTTAAACAGAAGGAAATTATTATTGCGTATGTGTAATGACATTGATCCTAGTATCCTAGAGTCTGTGGTTTCATTATTACATAGGAATAATATATAAGGAATCACATCCTGATGGACCAAATAGTTCATTAGTCATGGTAAAATATATTCATATTTGATATTAACATTATAATTGAAAACATAAAATAATAAAAGTGTTTTATTGAAGAAATAAATATTTTCCCTTATCATTTCCATTCATATCAACCAGAAAACACTTACAAGTTTCCTATGAAAAAAAACATAGTAATTGGGTGAGATCAGTTGCTTGATAAGGGAATTTTTATAGTGGAATATATCTAGGATAAATAAACATAATCAATATGGTAAGGTAAATAACTAAAACAAATAACATTTAACCAACAACATGAGAATTATATGGCATGAAAAAAATATGATCAGATAAGACTATATAAATGATCACATGAGCTTTAAAATTATCCATGTATATTACATCTAATAAAATAACTAGGTGGACATAAATAAATAATATCATTACTATGGGTTAAAAATTTCTGGAAATTTTAATAATATACTCAAGGCCTCACCGAAGAAATCTGAAAAATCCATCAAGGCCATAGGCCACATCATCTAAATCAATTGGCATGGGATTAGAAAAAACCCAATTTAGTTTGTCTCATGATATATAATGATGCATCAATGGGATATATGGGCTACTAACCATAACATACTATGTCCAATTAATTCCATATATGAATAAATAAAACAACTGAATCACTATGTCTTAACAAAATCAATGACATTTTGTATTAGAAATACTAGTTATAAAAAATATCAGTACATTCCCCAGTCAAACAGATCATAAACCATAAAAAGAGATATGATGATTGATATCATTAGATTACATCTCCAAAATAATATTCATATAGATATGTTCTTATATATGATAATACATTAACAATATTATTGTAATTTATTTTGAAGAAAATGTTTTTTTTATTTTAAAAATAATTAAAAAATCAATAAAACAGTTTCGGTTATAAAGAAATAATTTTCATAGAAAAGAATAATTTCAAATATTAAATGAAAATAGAAATCATTGAGTAATCATGATAGTAGGAAACTTTTTCCATGTGGTATATTTTTAAAAACACTTGTTTCACATTTTTTAAGAAAATTCAACTTGTACCTTATTTAAAAAGAAGAGAGGATGATTCCTTTTAGAAGATTAATAAAAAGAAAAAAATATTCTTAAAAAGAAGTTAAAATTTTCATTGAATAATAGTAAGAATATTTTTTGAATCATTTTTTAAAACATATACGTGGAAGATAAATATTTCTCAGGTAAGATAAAAAATAAAAAAACAAACATAATGGGGGGATTTTGAAAGAAACCTGACACCTTGGGTATCTTTAGTATCATAAGGCACGTGAAAGAAATAACATTTATTGAAACTTAATATACCATTAATATAAAAACATTTATGATAAAATATATCAAAGGGGTAGTAAATACACCATATAAAAGAAATAATTTGTGAATATGGAAAATCTCTCACAGAAGTAAGATGTGAGACAGGAAACCCAAACTGTAGGTTATACATCCATTGTATGTGTATGGAACTCATGTATAATAAATAGATATTTATTATAAATATATTAAATTAAAATACTCTTATATATCATACAATAAATTTATTATTATATTTTATCACTTATTTATTAAAAATTATTCATTAAATCATAGTTCCATGAGAAAAATAATTTGTTTTTTCTTGTATATTTTGATTCGATTATTCCAGTAATTGTACATTCATTATTTGTAAATAATATATATAATATTATTAATTTTAGAAATATAATATATATTCAGTATATATATTTTATGTTTGTCCATAAAATATAGATATGAAAGAAATTAATTACACTATTCATTATGACAATAGGCCACACATACACATGAACGATATTTTCACTTTTCGATAGATGGAACAAAAAATGTGAATAAAAAACATTATTTTTATTATGATTTTTATTTAATATGTATAATATATATATATATAATATCCTTATTACCATCCATGTAACAAGTAAATGAAATATTGATTGTATAGCATCATAGAAGTGGTCGTCACATGTATGTATGTGCGAAATAATAATTTTCTAATGGATTGGAAGGTACGAATATATATATAATATTATATTTTAAAAAGACCATTTTTTATGGATATAATATATACTCATTATTTTCCTCATTATAACCATCCATGTGAAGTGATGATGAAAAACGAACTCTATCGATATGTGGGGACGATAAGCCATACATATGCATAAGTGATGTTATTACATTTTATAGGATCAAAAAAGAGGTGAAGTAAGGTTCTCACATAATCATAATGAAATATCAATATATTTATTATACTAGATTTATTATTTTAATATTGATATAACACAATAAGATGATGTAGAAGAATAAATAATGATGAATGTGTCGGTAAATCTTGTTTCCACTTCTTATGTGGAATCTCATTAAGTCTCTTATTAAGGGATATAAGATTTATATTTTAGAATATAAAGAACCTAAATAATATGGAGAATTATTTTTATAACAGTAATGTAAAATATTTTTTTAATCTATATGGATCAAAGTGATGTAAAAAATAAAGGAAGGGTTTCCTTTTTTATAACAGTGGGGAGGGGCATTCTTTTAATTTAATAAAATATGAACATAAAAAAATCATATAAAATGTATCTAATTTTTTTTAAATAAAAAATAATATTTTGAAAAGTACAAATAATTTAATAAAATAAAATTTTGACAAAATTTAATACATTTTTACCATTTTCATTTATGTTTAACCCCAATTATCACTTTTTCCAATTATTGTACTATTAATATTTTCTACTCCCTAGGGGTCAATAATGTTACTATAAAATTAAAATAAATATTAAATGGAACATTAATGATGTAATTAACCATATCCAATTAATTTGGAAAATTATATTATTATTTCGAACATTTATATCATTTATTATAATATTCATAAATATAAAATATAAATTTTATAAATTTTTTAATCTATTCAATACATTAGAAATAATAATGCCAATAAATCACATAGAATTAAAAATAAAATATTTATAACCCTAAAATTTCATATATATCTATTAAATTAATGGATCACATTACTTATCTCAAATTACATAACAATTAATATCTTAAATACAATTTATTTTATATTAATATTAATTGAAATTTTTTTATGTTAGTCTGAATCTACATGGTAGGTCACACATGTCATCAAAGGTGTCATACTGATGGTGTAATGGTTGCTATTATTATTTAAAAAGACACCCAAGAGTAGTTGATCTTCCCCACTATGTCCAAAGTCCAATATTCATGCTCGTCTTAGGTCCTCTGAAATCAGCATGACCTACTAAAGTTGGACATCATTCAGGGGCTGAAACACCTTGATCCAAATAAATTGAGTCCCAAAATGAATCCTAAAATACTATCCACACTATCAATTTTTTTCATCAAAATATAATATTATTTCCAAGGGAACTCTATGGAGATAGAATATCTCTGGAATGAAATGGTATCCCAATATGTTTACTGAACTCTACTTCCAAATATCTATGAAATGGGATGACATATCGAATCATTCAATGGTCACCTAGATTGAACCATGTCTTATACACATATGTGTTAACCTGAACATGAATTCCAGAGATATTCCATCCCACTTCCACTATGGAACATTAATGGGATGACATAAACCCACTGTAACCATATGATCATCCTTCACCTACTAACAAGTGAGGCATCAAGATACATAATATTCCTCACAATTCTTCATTTATGGCCACCAAAACTAAAAAAACATTGAAAATATTTTTAACACATTGATGTACTAATAAAAGGGATGTATAAAATTCAACTACCATTTCCTCCCACAATTTCAATTGTTACATAATCTATTGTTTAAAATGGAACACATGCTATAGAAATTCAGAAATTCCATTATAAGAACGAACAATTGATATCTCAGTATGCTTGGCCTCAGAGTTAGTATCTCTATGCTGAGAATCCATAACATTGAGGAAAATAATTGGGGGTAACAGCCACCAAACATTGATATGATGAACCATTCTCTACCACTAAGGACAACATCAATAAGTCTAACTACTCAAAAACCTCATTCAATTACTAGGAACAAGATCACTTACCTAGTGAATCTACAACCACATTCTCCATCTCTAAAATATAAAATATATCAAAGTCAAAATCCTATAGTATCTCTATCCATAAACTCTAGATCATTTTAGAGTCATTCTACGAGAATATATACTTGAGACTCTTGTGGTCGAAGTAGATGATAAACCACTGAACAACAAGGTAGTGTCTCTATAAAATCCAAGCATAGGTCACCACTACCAAGTCTATATTGTGGGTCACATTGTTCTTTTAATTTAGTATCAACAACCTAGACCCATAGAAAATCACAGTTGACATTAACATCAACAAAAAACCATGATTCTTCCGTAAGGCATTTAAAACAATATGTACTCGAAACTCTCCTCTTTGGATCTCAAAATTATTTTGATCTTCAACCTCTATATCAACTCCCTAAATTCCCACCCACTGATTTATATACAAATGGAAGGAACCCATTTCTAGGTATTTCTTATTCTCAGATTATTCACAACGTAATCCATGATAGAACTGGTGATGCTAATCCAAGGTGTCATGATCATTCAACCCCACCCAAGATGTACACACATGATATAAAAATATCGCATCATAAAGGTAGGGGTCACACTCAGGTCCACATAAGGACAATATAAACTATACTGGATCATCATACTAGACAAGGGATCGATTCCCTATTCATAGTGGTTACACTGATACCACAAACCCCACCTATAAGCAATGGTGGATCCCACCATAGTCCTACATAGGGATATGCCAAAATATATATAATAATAAACCCATGGAGGGTATCATTCTCATATTTTATGTCTATAATTCCACATTATACCTTCACAAGAGAGTCATAAGGTATAACACTAAATATTACCCAATTTATATCGATGAAACAGAGGAATTGACAATCCATATATGGAGTACATGGTGTGTAATATAGATACATGGTGTATATTACAAACACATTTTTTACCAATGTAACACCATATAACTTATAATGTAAATATAAAAATAAAAAACAAGTCATCCATTGGCACACCACATGTAGAGGTTGCTGGTATACTTCACGTACCACATGTCGCTTCCAGTGTACATAAGGTTGTGCTTATGCACACCTGACCATCTCCAAGTACAAGCCTCAACCCGTATACTCTATACATGTATGAGAATATGGATTAGGTCATGTACTACTCCATTTTCCATGTACCCTATTATTATGGAAAACCTGATGTGTGACCCTTATATCTTTATTGGAAACCCTAACGTCGAAGTTGTGGCCCCATACAGAGTGTACTTCCAGATTATAGGTTGTGTAACATCATTTTTTTGAAACCCACTATTCCTCCTCCACATCATCGTTCCACACATGTTCCACAAAAAATACAGAATGTAAACATGGATTGTGGAAACTAATGCTTTTTGTAATCGGTAACCAAGATCTAGTCTTTGATCATCTTGTAAATCAATCAGTCATACCACACATTCATCGCCACATGTAAAATCAGAAAGAAAGTAGAACCCCGATCTGATATGATCAACCTTTGATCATCCTTTTTCATCACACAGTTATTAAACTGGTTATCATGAACCTCACCCACAAAATTGTTCTTCTATACTAAATAAATGTTTCCCAATGTTAACATACTTTTAAATAATCAAACAATGGGAGAGAGAAATTTCCATTGATTAATGTGTGATGAAATGAGAGAGAGAAAAATAAACCAATAACATCATCACAACCTATCCCAATGGGGGTTGTACTACAACTCCCCAAGGCCACCTCAAAATGGTTATGGGCTAGAGAATAGGACCAAGTAGGAATATGAAGAACATGGGAGGAATTGCCTCTATAATTGTACACAAAACAAATATTCATTCCCACAATACTGTTGTAAGAACAACTTGCAAAAAAATGCATGCAAACCAACAAACCCTAAAAAGAGTACGATAGGTAAGAAAATTACAGTAAGGTAAACTGGGAAAAATACAAGCCCCCAAAATAATGGATATAAACAAGTTCCTAAAAATCATATGTATAAAATTCTACCAGAAGAAAAGGTATTGGGGCTATGATATGAATCCATAGAAAAAATATAGTATGTCTGATCTCAGAAGGTTCTATCATATCTCGGTCTACCCTAGAAGTTGTCAAAAATTTACTTGTCTGCATAATACATGACATGTGTAGGAATAGCCTATGAATTTGTAAGTGTAACAATACATTGTAGGACCAAAAAACCCCCAAAGAAATACTCCAAGAGATAGATACATTCAACTCTGTAGAAGTATATGTTTATAGAACATATAACAAGATTATCCACATATACTCATCCATACCAAACAGTCTAGGGTAAGTCATAACCAGTTCATACAACCACTGGGGCTTCAGTTTGAAGACTACCCTAAGTACACATCCAGAAGAACACACACTTGATTATAATAACACTCATGAAATTTATCTGAGATGTACTGTTTGTGAGGAACCATCATAAGAGGGATACACTAAAAGATCTAAAGAGATCTGACACAACATGTGAGGATCACAACATGAGATATGGGGTGAAAAAAGTCAATCTAGATTAACTTCCTAACTCGAGATTTGATTTCAAGTGATTTTTATCACATCAATATCAATGAATTTAACTAGGGAATGATAATGCAATATAGGATCCAATCTGGCCCTCTAAGGATATTGCAACCATTATATCTTGGAAATCCCACTGAAGGGATCATACTCCTATGAGTAGAAACCAATACTGACAATTATTCAAAGAAACAATAAATGGAATGAACCCTAATGAAACTCTTCCGATATATGGAGGATGTGGGAATCAATTAAAATCAAAAATAGAGGGTGAATAGTGAGTTTTAGTCCCACCCTCATACCCCTTGACATTGGGTACTGCCCGTGTAAACATCCTATATAATAAGAAGTATATCTAACTTATAACCCACCATTTTCCTCATAAGAACATTCCCATTACAAGGGTCCCAACACCACTAAAAACACATCAAACATATTATTTTTTAAAATGATATGGGAGTTTTAGTGAAATGGGTTAACCCGAGTTCGATCAAGGTATGGCCTGATTCATTGGGTGAAACGACCTAGTCCAGTCAACCTGACCTGACCCGGTCTGGTGTTCCCGGTCATGTTCGGCCCAGTGGGACTAGTCCATCCTAGAATTCTAGACCTTTTATGGCATCCTATCTCCCTTTATCAAGCAAGTATTCACAAGGGGTGTCTTTCTTACTACCCATGGTCCAACCTGATTGTGTGCCCCATGGTCTCGTGGCACCATACTACGTCCTATACTATGGGACCACCATGTCTACGCAATCCACATGTCTGTGGACTCTCCACTACCACGATCACCCTCTTTGCAGCTACCTACTATAGTCCGCACCTTCCGATCCCACCAGCTCGCATGTGGCTTCCACCGTGGCACATTCCGCCTCGGTTGTCGGCTCAGGCCATCCCCTTGGACTCTCCCATCCACTCACCTAGAACGACCAGATCCTCTAACCTAGATTCTTCTATATGCTACATCCATCACCGTTGTCTGCCACCATCCTGGACAAATCTCACTACACCCTCTTCATCATACCTTCATTGTGTCATTCCGAGCACATATCCATATATTCAGATCATTGCACCTGGAATCATGGGTACATTTATTGAACGTTCTCTTAGGAATATTTAATCATGAAGAACACACTAAGAATGAAATAAATTTGGGGATAAAATAAATTCACATGAATTAACAAAGAAAAAATTCTCTTATTTTTTAGTCCGGTCTTTATTATTCCCTATTAGAAGCATAATGAAGAGGAATTTAATAAATATCCAAAAAACAAACCCAACATTGTAATACACAACCCGAAAATATTGATCCAAGGATAAATATTTTCATGGATTCATCCATGTTAATCATGAGATATAATGAATGGGAAAAAAAATGATGAAACAACTGATCTAACTCATTGTGTTCAAATGCCGATGAAGAAAAATTGTGTTGTGATCATTGGTGAGATCCTCTGATTTCATCATGCGTCAATCATTGATCCAC
Organism: Viscum album; assembly: GCA_963277665.1. Classification (NCBI taxonomy): domain Eukaryota; kingdom Viridiplantae; phylum Streptophyta; class Magnoliopsida; order Santalales; family Viscaceae; genus Viscum; species Viscum album. Next base: position 813,713,688 of record OY728150.1, on the reverse strand, counting down.
GATCCAATATTTATTATCCATGGTACAATTCATCATTATCTCCCAAGAGACTCTCCATCATTCCCAGGGTTGGGAAACTAACCCTTGGATTTCTGGATAATGATTATTTGAATGGAAAATACAATGATGTGTCAAATAAAATATTTGTATTCCCATTACATCCAAAAATAACTTTTCATTGTAGACTTGAGCCGGTCGATGATAGGATTTTCTATAGGTAAAGTCACTTCTCTAAATGAAGAAATGACCTCATATTTCTGATTTAGGCATCCTTTTATAATGTATTCAATTTTTTTTGGAAAACTGCTCTCACATGCTATTTTAATTTTTATATTTATCAAACATTTATTCTGGGAAAACCATGCCTCATATTAAAATGTTGTCATAGTACCTAGCCTCGAATAAATTCTATATAATATTTAAATTAATATATGGAAAAATACGAGATATTAAATTCACCATAATTTATGGATTTACATCCCCAAAATGGCAAAAATAAGGCTACTAAAAAAGATGTGGGTACTACTGACGAATATGACCCTCTTACTCCCACATGTTGTCTTGACGATTATCGTTCTTACATCATACATGAACCAAGGGAATAAAATTCCCATGAGGTATACTATTCTAACAATCCTATACCTCCATAAAACACTCATAAAAAGTCGCTAAGTTCTCTTTATCTATCTAACCCTTGTCAATGATGTGATATGTTTCTTGCACTTACCTCATCATATGAGAAACATGGAAGATATCATGTAATTGTCATAACTTCGTGAGTAGTGATAGGTGTCACACAACCTCGCTAACTCCACATGGTATCTAAAAAGTGAAGATGAATCTCATATATTACTTAGCACCCCAGACAATTCTCTAAAAACCACATCAAGGTGAGATCCAAAGGAACATAAGGTCTCTCTCATTGACCACTAAGGGTCTTTGTCTTATATTGACATATAAATTATGCCATCTCTATACAGTCTTTATCCACTAATGGATGATCTCCCCCTTCTCAAAAGTAACTCACACCAACTTCGGGCCCATGAGTGCCAACCCTCCTGTGCCAGTCCAGTAATGTGGTGACCTACAGGGTCATCGGTACAGTGCCTCAAATGCTTCCATACCAATTAATTATTGGAAGATTATAAATTTGTAGAATCAATCCACACTTCTAAAAATAATATATTTTATTTAATCTTTGAGAGAAAGTATTGATGAGGTGAACTATTTTTATTAACATTTTATTAAAATCATTTATTATTTATTGTAAATTTTATTTGTAAATTCAACAAAAATTAAATTACTAATTTCTCCTCGATCATAAAAAAGTGTGAAAAGTATTTTAGATTAGTTATGGTGGAGTGATTTGTGACACTACTTGATATTTTTTATAGCATCAATGGTGTTAGTTGAATCTTATAATGTATGATTTTTTTGACTTGAGAATGTTTTATTAACCATATAAATATTGATATTTTAGGTCTAATTCTTTTTAAATCAATGTCTTTCCTACATGTTTATTAAAATCTTGAATGATTTTATTTTTTTTTGAATTTTTTTTATTTATAGATTATTTATTTGATTGAATGATTTTAGAGTTTTCAAATGATGGTTAATCACATAAAATTTCGAAATTACATATTCAATATTATTCTGTCCCATTTTTTTATATACATTCCCTTCAATTTTCTAAAGATAACCCTGAATATGAATCACAATTAGAACACTCAATATTATTTTCTTAATGAATTATGATTTTAAAAACCACATTCAATGGATTGATGATTATTGTTTTTAACACAATTGTTTGGGAAATACCTTTCATCTAACCCTTTTTTGTGGCCATATATGCCATGAATTACCTTGAAATGAAGGCACATTAGAAGCCTACCTATCCATTTTACCTGAATTTTCTAGAACGACTTCATGATTTTTCTATTGAACATTATGGGGTATATTTGTGAGATATACAACATTCAGAGGACATTTCCATATAGAGAAAGATGTGAGGATGAACATGGAATTTTGATATTTGATTCAAATATTATTCATAGAATATGTTTTTGGGATCCTCATACATATTAAAAATGAATTTTACTATAGTGGGATGTATACTATACTTATTAACTAACAGTCACAATAAAAATTTGATCATATAAAAATAATTATAATTAGTATCATGAGGTGATCAAATTGGTGTAGTGTGATGAGCACGAGAATTTATTCTTGTGTAGTTATATTGTAAAATTTAAGAAATAAATGAATATTAATATGAATGAAAATATGAACAATAAGAGGCTAATGTCATGGTTTGATATGTTCTATCATGATTAATATGTGAATCATTAATGAATATGTGATTGATGTGGTTGATTTTCATTGAGTGGGAATTAATTTTTTCATTTGTACCAGTACCATGCTAATCTACATGAGACTACTAGCTGAAGAACAATGAGAAGGTGGATGCTGGACTTTAAATGTTTTATATTGGGGATGAGATTTTCTTTGTTATATTGATCTGGTTGTTGATAGATTGTTGACTATTAGGGATCAATTTATGTCTTTAACTCCTTTATATCATAATGGGTTCCACCACACACCGTAAATGAGCTTATGCTAATAAAAATAATAATTTTCACTCAGATGTGTGGGGGTTTGTAATCGAATTTAAATATAATATTATATAATGTGCGAAAAAAATGAACCAACCACTTTCTTGAAACATTTTCATGAATTTATCATGAACTACCCACCACTATCCTTTTAATAATTGAATCCCTTTTAGGTTTCAATCTTTATGGATATGGATTTAATTCTCTGAATTAGATTTTATGATGATATAAATGTCTATAGACAAAATTTATGTATACTAGAGTTTGAAAAGATCAATATTTATTTTTCAGTTGATTTTTAGTTATAATTTTTGGAAATAAGGATAACAGTATAGAAATAAATACTTAAGGATCCATTAAGAAATATTAATGTATGTGATGATGAATTAGAGTGTATGTTTGATAATTAATAATGATTAGATACCCAATTAGAATGAGTAGTTTATGTTTAATGATTTTCAATTAATTATTTGTTATGTTTTTGATATTGGATATTTTTTATTTGAATAATTTATTTAATACATTATTATTTTAATTTATATCTATTTTTAATAATGAATATCAAATTTTCAAGTGGGTTGGAATTTGATACGTATTAAATTTAAAAATATTTTAAGTGTAATTTAATTTTTTTAGAATTAATAATACATAATCTTCTAAAATGATTATTAATAATTCATGGTTTGATGTTTGTACGAAATATTGGATACATTGTGTAAATTATGTTACATTATTGGTATTTCTCAATGTGATAGGGTTTTTGCGTGATGATTTTTTTTACTCATAGACCAATTAATAATGAATATTTGAATATGTTAACTATGAATTAGAGAATTTTTTTGTGATTGGAGTTTCAATTGAGTGAGCATGAATGTGACGATTATTTCCCATATTCAATGTAGTTGGGACCATTCCCAATAATAAATTTCAATTGTTTCTATAGATTAATCCTAAAAATGAGATAATAGACCACCAATGTAATAAAACTGATGATTCATGTCATATATAATTTTTAATTAATTTATTTAGGAAATTATTACATCCTTATGGAATTAATTCTTTATTATCAAATTATTTTAACCTTTTTATATTTCTATAATTGTAGAGAAGGATCCCATGGTAGAATCCTTCTAGATAAATGCACATATTCTCCATAAACCATGGTACATCATTTTTGTAATCCTAGGATCCAATGTGGAGCATCAAGACAACCTGTATCATTTTTCATTAAGAAAAACAAGAATCGATCTAAAAATTAATGTCAAACTCTCTATCTAAATATATTTGGAGGGATAAGAAGCAATATTAATATTGTTTCTTAAGATAATTCTAAATAATTTCTGACTACTGTTTGAGAGAATTCACATTGGAATATTTTTTATCCATATCCTGTACAATATATGAGAAAATGATTCAAAATTGATTATAAAATTATGTTAAATAATTAGTTGTTATAAAAATACTCCTAAACAATATCAAAATTGTATAAAAAATTTCATTCTATAATCCTAATAAAATTACAATTATCTCAATGATGAGTACAATACTCATTTATACTAAAATATAATTTCATCCATGCCATTAATTAGACCCGTCAATTCTCCTCAAATTTAATTTATATGAAAATAATAACTATATATTTAAAATAAAGTTTATTAACAAAATAAAAAAAATAAATATTTATTTAATATTTTAAAAAATAATTATGTTTTACCTTAGAAATAATCTAAACATAAATAAATATTAAATTATAAATTTTTTATGATAATGGAAATAAATATTTTCTTAATATTAAACTCACATATGTATAGTTTCAAAAAAGTAATGAGTTAATTTTAGTTAGAAAAAATCCTTGTTAATTATTAAACCACAATCTAGAATTATCATTATTTTAACAATTAAATTCCTATAAAATTAATTAACATTATGAATAAAAATAATTTATGAGCATAATGTACACATTATTTGTGATATTTGGTAAAATATACTAAATTTCAAGACCAATATATCGAAACACTTGAACTAAACCATATATAAATATTTTAATGTAATAATGAATATAAACTCCTATGTATTCTCTTCATGTATTATTTTCCCTTTATCTCATAATATCATCACATTTGTCATGAAATTAATTTCAACTGAATATAATCCTAATTTATCCTTCATTGAATTTCATATATGAACATATTGATAGTCAACAATGGAAATCGATTTATTAGATAATTCTATTTTAATCAACGGTCTAGAGATGTCTATTCCCCTAAATCATAAGTGGGAAAAACCTTTTTTAGTTATTCATTAATGTTAAACAATATACAAAAACTTAGTGTATCTTACATCCCCATGAGAATAATTCATCATGGGTTTTTAATAAATTTAGGTATGTGATTCAAGATATTCCATGAAAATAATATCATGTCCAAGGTCTATTATATACATATATAGGTAGAAATAACCAATAACACATAAAATAAGGTGAATTTCAACTAGTAGGTTTATTATGATAAACACCCCTCTTAGATATTACCAATTAAAAACCTCACGATATTATGTCACAATGTTTTATGAGCCTTTCAATCATGATATCCATCATCATCAATATGTAATTAAAAAAATGACATCCAAAACATAGATCATAAATTTATGAATATTGGTATACAACATCATGGTTTTCAATATATTAGGGAACTTATATAAACTTAAAATGGGATATATATTCTAAGGATAATATCACATTAACATTATTTATAATATCATAGATCGTGTGATAAGAAAATTTAACATTCTAGTATCTTAATACCCCAAAAAATATAAAATATAAAATATAATTGGATCTAGGGAACTAATTAAAAATAGAATCCATCCTTTACTAGACATATTTTATAATAACATTTATCAATAATATATCAAACATTATATTCAAGCTTAAATATGAAGAAATGATTATTGGTTATACGTAATGACATCGATCCTAGTATCCCAGAGTCAGTGGTTTCATTATTACATAGGAATAGTATATAAGGAATTACATCCTGATGGACTAAATAGTTCATTAGTCATGGTAAAATAGATTCATATTTGATATTAACATTATAATTGAAAACTTCAAATAATAAAAGTGTTGTATTTAAGAAATAAATATTTTCCCTTTTCATTTCCATTCATATCAACCATGAAACACTTACAAGTGTCCTTGGTAAAATAAAACATAGGAATTGGGTGAGATCAGTTGCTTGATAAGGGAATTTTTACAGTGGAATATATCAGGAATAAATAACCACAATAAATATGGTAAGGTAAATAACTGAAACAAATAACATTTAACCAACAACATGAGCATTATATGGCTTGAAAAAAATATGATCAGATAAAACTATATAAATTATCACATGAGCTCTAAAATTATCCATGCATATTTTATCTAAAAAAATAATTAGGTGGACATAAATAAATAATTTCATTATTATTGGTTAAAAATTTATGGAAATATGAATCATATCCTCGAGGCCTCACCCAAAAAAACTGAAAAATCCATCAAGGCCTTAGGCCAGATCATCAAAATAAATTGGTATAGGATTAGAAAATACCCAATTTAGTATGCCTCATGATATATAATGATGCATCAGTGGGATATATGGGCTCCTAACCATAACTTACTATGTCCAATTCATTCCATTTATGAATAAATAATACAACTGAATCAGTTTGTCTTAACAAAATCAATGAAATTTTTTATTGGAAATACTACTTATAAAAAATATTAGTAGATTCCCCAGTCAAACAGATCATAAACCATCAAAAGATATACGATGATTTATATCATTAGAGTAAATCTCTAAAATAATATTCATCTAGAGATGTTGTTATATATAATAATACATTAACAATATTATTGTAATTTATTTTGAAGAAAATGATTTTTTTTAATTTTAAAAATAATTAAAAAAATTAATAAAACTGTTTCTGTTATAAAGAAAGACTTTTCATACAAAGGAATAATTCCAAATAATAAATTTAAACTAAAATCATTGAGGATTCATGATAGTAGGAAATTTTTTTCATGTGGTATATTTTTAAAAACATTTGTTCCACAATTTTTTAAGAAAAATCCACCTGTACCTTATTTAAAAAGAAGATAGGATGATTCCTTTTAAATGATTACTAAAGGTAAAAAATATTCTTAAAAATAATTTTAAAATTTCATTGGATAATAGTAAAAATATTTTTTGAAACATTTTTGAAAAAATATACATGGAAGAAAAATATTTCTCACGTAAGATAAATAATAAACAATCAAAAATAATGGTGGGATTTTGAAAGAAACCTGAAACCTTGGGTATCTTTACTATCATAAGGCATGTGAAAGAAATAACATCTATTGAAACTTAATATACCATTAATATAGATAAAATTTATGATAAAATATATCAAAGGGGTAGTAAATACACCATATAAAATAAATAATTTGTGAATATGGAAAATATCTCACATAAGTAAGATGTGAGACAAGAAACCCAAACTGTAGGCTATACATCCATTGTATGTGTATGGAACTCAAGTATAATAAATAGATATTTATTGTAAATATCATATATAAAAATACTCTTATATATCATACCATAAATTTATTATTATATTTTATCACTTACTTATTAATAATTATTCATTAAATCATAGTTCCATGATAAAAATACTAAGTTTTTTCTTGTATATTTTGATTCGATTGTTTCAGTAATTTTATATTCATTATGGTTAAATAATCTATAAAATATTATTAATTGTATAAATATAATATATATTCAGTATATATTTATTATGTCCATCCATAAAATATAGATATGAAATAAATTAATTACATTATTCCCCATGACAATATGCTACACATACACATGAACGATATTTTCACTTTTTGATAGATGGAACAAAAGAAATGTGAGTAAAAACAATAATTTTATTATAATTTTATGTAATGTGTATAAAATATATATATATATATATATATATATAATATCCTTAATACCATCCATGTAACATGTAAATGAAAAAATTATTACATATCATTATAGAAGTGGTCCTCACATGTACGTATGTATGACATAATCATTTTCTAAAGGATTGGAAGGTACATATATATATATAATATTATATTTTAAAAAAACTATTTTATTTCATGGATATAATATATACTCATTATTTGACTCATTATAACCATCCATGTGAAGTGATGATGAAAAAAGAACTATACTGCTATGTGGGGACGATAAGCCATACATATGCATAAGCGATGTTGTTACATTTTATAGGATCAAAAAGAGGTGAAATATGGTTGTCACATAATCATAATAAAATCTCATTATATTAATTATACTATATTTATTATTTTAATATTGATATAAAAAAATAAGATGATGTAGAAGAATTGATAATGATGAATGTGTCGGTAAATCATGTTTCCACTTCTTCTGTGGAATCTCATTAAGTCTCTTCTTAAGGGACATAGGATTTATATTTTAGAAAGTAAAGAACCTATATAACATGGAGAATTATTTTTATAATAGTAATGGTAAGGATATTTTTGATCTATATGGATCAAAGTGGTGTAAAAAATGAAGGGTTTCCTTTTTATAATAGCAGGGAGGGGAAATCATTAAATTTCATAAAATATGAACATAAAAAAATCATATAAATTATCTCTAAATTTTTATAAATAAAAAATAATATTATGAAAAGTAAAAATAATTTAATAAAATAAAAGTTTGACAAAATTTAATACATTTTTACCATTATCATTTATGTTTAACCACAATTATCACTTTTTCTAATTATTGTACTATTAATATTTTCTACTCCCTAGGGGTCAATAATGTTTCTATAAAATTAAAAAAAATATTAAATAGAACATTAATGATGTAATTAACCATATCCAATTAATTTGGAAAATTATATTATGATTTTGAACTTTTATATCCTTTAATATAATATTCATAAATATAAAATATAAATAATATAAAATTTTTGAACTATTCTATACATTGAATATAATAATTCCAATAAATCACATAGAATTCAAAAAAATATATTTATATCCATAAAATGTCATATATATCTATGAAATTAATGGATAACATTACTTATCTCAAATTACATAACAATTAATATCTTAAATACAATTTTTTTATATTTCTATTAATTGAAAAATTTCTATGTTAGTCTGAATCTACATGGTAATTCCTACATGTCATCAAAGGTGTCATACTGATGGTGGAATGGTTGCTATTATTATATAAAAATACCCCCATGAGTAGTTGATCCTCCCAACTATGTCCAAAGTCCAATATTGATGCCCGTCTTAGCTCCTCGGAAATCGGCATGACCTACTATGGTTGGACATCATTCATGGGTTGAAACACCATGATCCAAATCAATTGAGTCCCAAAATGCATCCTAAAATACAATCCACATTCCCAATTATTTTCATCAAAATATAAAATTATTTTCAAGGGAACTCTATAGAGATAGAATATCTCTGGCATGTAATGGTATCCTAATCTCTTTACTGAACTCTACTACCTAATATCTATGAAATGGGATGACACACCGATTCATTCAATGGTCACCCATATGGAACCATGTCTTCTACACATATGTGTTAACCTCAACATGAATTCCATAGATATCCCATCCCACTTCCACTATGGAACATTAATGGGTTGACATAAACCCACTATAACCATATGATCATCCTTCACCTACTAACAATTGAGGCATCAAGATACATAATATTCACCACCATTCATCATGTATGGACACCAAAACTAACTAAAAAGAATTGAAAATATTTTTAGCACATCGATGTACTAATTAAAGGAATTTATAAAATTCAACCATCATTGCCTCCCACAATTTCACTGGTTACATCATCTATCCTTTAAAATATAAAACATTCTATAGACCTTCAGAAAGTCATTTATAAGCACGAACAATTGATATCTCAGTATGTAAGGCCTCAGAGTTAGTATCCTTATGCTGAGAATCCATAACATTCATGAAAATAATTGGTGGTAACAGCCAGTAACCATTGATATGATGAATCATTCTCTGCCACTAAGGACAATATCAACGAGTCTAACTACTACAATACCTCATTAAATAACTATGAACAACATCACCTACCAAGGGAATCTGCAACCACATTCCCCATCTCTACAGTATCAACTATATCGAAGTTAAAATCATAGAGTATCTCTATCCATAAACTCTAGATCATTTTAAATTCATTCTATGAGAATATATACTTGATATTCTTGTGGCTAATGTAGATGATAAACCACTGACCAACAAGGTAGTGTCTCTATAAAATCCAGGCATAGGTCACCACTTCCAACTCTATATTGTGGGTCATATTGTTCTTTGTATTCAGTATCAACAACCTAGACCCATAGAAAATCACATTTGACATTAACATCAACAAAAAACCATGAATGTTCCCTAAGTCATTTAAAACACTATGTACTCAAAACTCTCCTCTTTGGATCTCATAATTATTTTGATCTTCAACCTCTATATCAACTCCCAAAATTCCCACCCACAGATTTATATACAAGTGGAAGGATCCCATTTCTAGGTCGATGTAATCAATGGTACTAATATTCTTGATATATAGGGAACAAGTCTCCAATACTAGACATAATAACCAATGATTATCCTCACACAAGTCAATCTATTTGGTGTCTACAAAGCTAACAATACCTCAACCTTACCAGGTTCCATTGTTATTCCATCAATCGAGATGATGTTTCCCAGAAAGGAGAACAAATGAATCCTAAACTAACACATTGATATATTCCCATAATGTAGGTTCTCTAGGAGTGCATCTACAAGAATCCCCAATTTTCTATCTTTCTCCACCTCAAATTCCATGTACACTTAGACAACATTGATGAATCCCACCACAAAACAGTCTAACAAAAGTCAAATAATCCAATTCATGAGTCCCATGACCACTAATACAGAATTTCTCATGCTAAAAGGCATCAAAAAGTACTCGTAGTGTCATTAGATATATTGGAATGTCATCTTTAGTTTATCCTCTACCAATACTCATAGCTGGTGAAATCGTAATATGATGTAAATCTTTATGAACCATCACCCACATCTCAGTTGACTAATGAGCTTTCCCATCCATGATAGCGGTTAGGTATTATTCCTAGAAATCACGTTCAACCTCAGAATATAAACACACAACCTCACGATCTTATATGCCTTCTTACTGAACAAAATTGGGGCTTCCAAGAGGAAATCACTATGTCTCATAAATTAATTACTCTATATTCCCTCCCACCACAAACTCTACTATCAAAATATATTCAATAGATATCCAATATGATTGAAATGATATCAGGGTTGTAAATGGGTCTAATAATATTCATGTTATATCTCATTGGCGGAGGTAATCCTAAAACAACTACAGTAATGACTTCCCCATACTCCACCACCACCGTATGAAACTAATAGCTTATAAAATTCAATGCATCCCAAATCATTCTAGCCAACTAGGGAGTAAACAGCAATATTTTCCAATGTATGATACCATCCTTCTATTCCTGGATTTTCCACCCACCCAAGAATTGAAAAAAAGTTCACATAATTTTGGACACACTACATCCTTCTCCTGAAATAGTATATATGGTCATGAACTGTTGATTAATAGTCCATACTATGGATGATGTTTTAATATCTCTCCACTTCTGTAAAGATATGACATATAAAATTCTAAAATAAATGTTCTAGGTCAAACTATTTTCTGAAGTGTGTGATCCCTAAGTCACCTCTAATCAAAATATCCATGTTCAAAGGCCAATCCAAGGGCTCAACTAGAATCTCTATGCTTCAAACTAGGGATGTATAAAGAAATTAACAAATCATTCCTATATCTATAGGTACTATAACTATGGTATAAAATAAATATATCACACCTCATATAATCTCTACTGTCATAGGGTCATAGTAGATAATTACCCATAGCTTTTCACATTATTATCCACTATCACCATAACCCCGGCGTGGATCACCTAGGGCTGGTGGTCAAAATAGGTCAAGCATCATACCACTACCATATTTTCAACCTACCTCTCTTCCACATATTCCACCATACATAAATCCATTCTCATTCCTTTTATTCTTCCTAGGAGGTTCCTTGATCATCATAAAATCACCTTTATAATGGGTCAGAAAATATCAAAGATAATGTACCAAACCATCACATGATATGTATCACCCCCCTTTGCAGACACAAGAAATACTAATAGACATTAAATGATGATCCTATATCTTGAGATAATTTAATGGAGTGTCCATGATTCTTGAATAACTAATACTTCCATCGGTTACTATCTTTCATCATCCCAACTCCTAGGTTGACACGATTAGAACCCATAGTCAACATCTTCTATGCAAAGAAGTTCTCCACAACTGAACCCCACTCTAGTACTCCAGCATATGTGAGGGTACAAAGAGATATCACTGATGTTTTTATATCACGATGTATGTACATCTTAAATATCTAATCCTTGAATAATAGATCTCATATAAAATATAGGTAGTATCGTAAGATACCATTAAACCTCACCGAATACTACACGATAGTAAAACTTCCATATTGTAGATGTAGAAGCACATATATATATATATAATGATCACAACATTGATAGATAGAACTACTCCCTTAAGATATTATTGATGTTTGATGAGGAGAGGGCACTCCTGTCATGTTATTGAGTCACAACACTCTGCCATCGCCCAACAGATCATAGAATAAGACTCAATGTGAGGACATCAATCTGATCTAAAAAGATATTCAAGAAGTAAAAAAACTAAAGTTACATAATTTAGTCTATCATCTTATACTTGGGGATATATATAACCCTAAAACCTAAGAGCTCAATCCCTCTAGAAAACATACAACTCACTCATCTTATGGGAATCATTATCCAGTACTACTGGAGATAACTACTAGTCAATGAGTCGGGGTATGAGAGGAAGACAACTAAGAGGCACCGACTATGGTACATGTTCCTATAGAATAAAACATTCCCTTGGTGGATCATAATCATTATCACCCAGGGGAATCCTAACCATCTGTCTTTATATTGTAATCCTAATATATATAAGATATATCACATTGAATGAGTATATCATGGGAGATGACATAAAAAGGACATATAAACCACAATCCATTCATTTATGATCCACATTCCAATGTTGTTTCCATCATCCAGTGTCTGCATGTACTGAGTATAAATAATTTTATGAGATTCCTAGTGAAAGGATACGTTGGACAGCACTCAAACACTAGAGTATCTGGATGAAAATATAAACTTGAAACACTCTAGAAATACTTCCATAAATCTCAAATCATTCTTAAATCTAGAAGAAAATATAGGATGTAGTACTAATGTATAACATACTTTCTTTGATACCACTATTTCACAACCCGAACTACTGGGACCCACATGTACAATAGTATGTTGAGCATGAATACCCCAACACCACCTTCAATAGGCCAGGGTATGATGACCAACACTGAGTTGGAAGAACCCATAAATGGGAGCTATTAGCCTAATTTACCCATATATATTCACACATTTCCAATTCCATAAAATGATGTAACACAAAATAAAATGATATCATATATGCATTTAAAAAATCTACCCTACATAAAAGTATGAAAATCATACTGAAAGATATAAAGTGAGAAACTAAAATCCCAACAAAAAAATGCATAGGCTTCAACCAACTCAATAGGATTAAAGAACTATAAAATGAAACCCCTTTAAAAGCACCTTATTATGTCAAGACCAACTATACTTCCCCTACACTCTATCCTCCCTAGAAATCATAAACAAGGTAATTATTTTTATAAGGACTATTATTTGTAGGAAGATCCCATACAGGGGTGAGTATCAAAATACCTAGTAAGAAACTCTGAAATCAGTACGCATAAAAAATAAAAAATAGTAATCTCATAAAAAATTCACAAATAAACAAATTCCAGTTATACTAATAATAGAAAACTATTCTCATGTGGTTTCAATAAATATTACTAGGAAAAGGATTTTACTCAAGGTTTATAGGTATTTCTTATTCTGAGATTATTCACAACACAAGCCATGATAGAACTGGTGATGCTAATCCATGGTGTCATGATCTTTCAACCCCACCCAAGATATACTCACAGGATATAAAAAGATATCATCATAAAGGTAGGGGATCGCACTCACGTCCCCAAAAGGACACTATAAACCATACTGGATCATCATACTAGGCAAGGGGTCGATGCACTATTCATGATGGTTGCACTGATACCACAACCCCCACCTAGAAGCAATGGTGGATCCCACCCTAGTCCTACATAGGGATATGCCAAACTATATATAATAATAAACCCATGGAGGGTACAATACTCATCTTTTTTGTATGTAATTCCAAATTATACCTTCACAAGAGAGTCATAAGTTATTGCACTAAATATAACCCAATTTATATCGATGAAACAGAGGAATTGACAATCCATATGGGGAGTAAATGGTGTGTAACATAGATACATGGTGTATATTACAAACAAATTTTTTACCAATTTAACACCATATAACTTATAATTTAAACATAAAAATAAAATACAAGTAATCCATTGGCACACCACGTGTATAGTTTCCAGGTATACTTCGCGTACCACATGTCGCTTCCAGTGTACATAAGGTTGTGCTTGTGTACACCTGACCATCTCCAAGTACAATCCTCATCCCGTATACTCTATAAATGTATGAGAATATGGATTAGGTCATGTACTAATCTATTTTCCATGTACCTTATGATTATAGAAAACATGATGTGTGACCCTTATATCCATATTGGAAACCCAGACGTCGATGTTGTGGCCCCATACAGAGTGTACTTCCATATTATAGGTTGTTTAACATCATTTTTTTGAAACCCACTATTTCTCCTCCACATCATCATTCCACACATGTTACACAAAAAATACAGCAAGTAAACATGGATTAGGGAAACTAATTCTTTTCGTCATCAGTAACCAAGATATAGTCTTTGATCATCTCCTAAATCAATCAGTCGTTCCACACAATCATCGCCACATGTAAAATCAGGAAGAAAGTAGAACACTGATCTGATATGATCAACCTCCGATCATCTTTTTTCATCACACCTTTATTGAACCGGTTATCATGAACCACACCCACAAAATTGTTCTTCTGTACTAAATAAATTTTGCCCAATGATAACATACTTGTTAATCATCAAACAATGGGGGAGATAAATTTATTATGATAAATGTGTGATGAAATGAGAGAGAGAAAAATAAACCAATAACATCATCACAACCTATCCCAAAGGGGGTTGTGCTGCGCCCCCCCAAGGCCACCTCCAAATGGAAATGGTCTAGAGACTAGGACCAAGTAGGCATATGAAGAACATGAAAGGAATTTCCTCTGTACTTGTACGCAAACAAAAATATCTTTTCCCACAATACTTCTATAAGAACCACTTGGAAACAAATGCATGCAAACCAACAAAACCCAAAAAGAGTACGATATGTAAGAAAATTACAATAAGGTAAACTGGGAAAAAATAAAAGCCTCCCAAATAAAGGCTATAAAAAAGTTCCTGAAAATCATCTCTATAAAACCCTACCTGAAGAAAAGGTATTGGGGCTACGATATGAACCCATAGAAACAATACAATATGTCTGATCTCACAAGGATCTATCAGATCTTGGTCTTCCCTGGAAGTTGTCAAAAATTTACTCATCTGCATAAGACATGACATGTGTAGGAATTGCTTATGAAGGTGTGAGTATAACAATACTTTGTAGGACCACCAAAACCCCAAAGAAATGCTCCAAGAGACAGATACAGTCAACTCTGCAAATGTATATGTTTATAGAACATATAACAAGATTATCCACATATACTCATCCATACCAAACAGTATAGGGTAAGTCATAAGAACTTCATACCACCACTAGGGCTTCAGTTTGAAGATTCCCCTAAGTACACATATAGAAGAACACATACATTATTGTAATAACAATCATAACATTCATCCGAGATGTACTGTTTTTGAGGAACCATTATAAGAGGGATACACTAAAAGATCTAAAGATATATCACACAACATGTGAGGATCACAACATGGGATATGGGTTGAAAATAACAAGTCAATCAAGATTAACTCAGCAACTCGAGTTTCGATTTCTAGTGATGTTTATCTCATCAATATCAATGAATTTAACTAGGGAGTGGTGATGGAATAGAGGATCCAATCTAGCCCTCTCAGGATATTCCAACCATTATATCTTGGATATCCCACTGAAGGGATCATACTCCTATGAGTAGGAACGAATACTGACAAATATTCAAAGAACAAATAAATGGAATAAACCCTAATGAAACTCTTCCAATATATGGTGGATACGAGAATAAATTAAAATTGATAATAGAGGGTGAATGGTGAGTTTTAGTCACACCCTCATGCCCCTTGACCTTGGGTACTGCCCAAGTAAATAGCCTATATAACAAGAAGTATATCTAACTAAAAACCCACAATTTTTCTCATAAGGACTTTCCCATATCAAGGGTTCCAACACCAGTAAAAATACATCCAATATATTATATGTTTAAATGATATGGGAGTTTTAGTGAAATGGGATGACCTGAGATCGGTCAAGGTATGGCCTGATCCGTTGGGTGAAATGACCTAGTCCCATCAACCTGGCCTGAATCGATCTGGTGTGACCGATCATGTCCGTCCTAGTGGTCCTGGTCCATCCTAGACTTCTAGAACATGTAGGGCGGCATATCTCCCTTCATCATGCCAGTATGCACATGGGGTGTCTCGCTTACTGCCCATGGTCCACCCTGATTGTGTGCCCCCTGGTCTCGTGGCACTGTACTACATCCCATACTATCGAACCACCACGTCTGCACAATCCACCAGTCTATGGACTCTCCACTACCACGATCCCCCTCTTTGCAGCTACCTGCTGCGCTCTGCACCTTCTGAATCCACCAGCTCACATTTGACTTCCACCGTGGCACATTCCTCCTTGATTGTCAGCCCATGACATCCCCCTAGACTCTCCCTTCCAGTCAACTAGAATGACCAGAGCCGCTAACCTAGATACTGCTATACACTTCCTCCATCACCATTGTCTACCACTATCCTAGACAAATCTCACTGCACCCTCTCCATCGTACCTTCGTTGTGTCATGTCGAACACAGATCCATATATTCAGATCATTGCACCCAGAATCATGGGTACATTGATTGATCGTTCTCTTAGGAATTTCAAAACATGATGAACACACTACAAATGAAATAAATTGGGGGATAAAATAAATTATCATGAATTACAAAAGAACATATCCTCTTATTTTTTTAGGATGACCTCTATTATACCTTATTAGAAGGGTAATGAAGATAAATTTAATAAATATCCAAAAAACCCCACATTGTAATACACATCCCAAAAATATTTATCCAAGGATCAATATTTTCATGTATTCATCCATGTTCATCATGGGATATAATGAATGGGAAAAACAATATTGAAACAACTGATCTAACTCATTGAGTTCAAATACCAATGAAGTTAAAAATTGTGTTGTGATCATTGGTGAGATCCACTGATTTCATCATGCGTTAATAATCGATCCATGATCCAATCATTATTATCCATGATATAATCTCTAATTATCTCCCAAGATACTCTCCAATATTCCTACGGTTATGCAACTAACCCTTGGATTTCTGCATAAGGATTATTTGAATGGAAAATACATTAATGTGTCGAATAAAATATTTGTATTCCCATTACATCCAAAAATAACTTTTCATTGCAGACCTGAGCTGGTTGATGTTAGGATTTTATATAGGTAAAGTCACTTCTCTAAATGTAAATATGCCCTCAGATTTATGATCTAGGAATCCTTTTATAACTTATTCATTTTTTTTGGAAAACCGCTCTCGCATGCTATTTTAATTTTAATATTTAACAAACATTTATTCTGGGAAAACCTAGCTTCAGAGTCAAATTTTGTCACATATCCTAGCTTGGAATAAATTCTATATAATATTTAAATTAATATATGAAAAAATAAGTGATATTATGTCCTCCACACTTTACAGATTTACATCCCCAAAATGCCAAAAACAAGGCTACTCAAAAAGATGTCGGTACTGCCCACGAATATGAGCCTCTTGCTCACACATGTTTTCCTGAAGATTCTCATTCTCCCATCATACATGAACCAAGGGAATAATATTCTCATCATGTATACTCTCCTACCAATCCTCAACCACCATCAAGCAGTCAGAAAAAGTCACAACGTCCTCTTTATCTATCTCACCATAGTCAATGATGTGCTATGTGTCTTTCACTTACCTCATCATATGAAAAACGTGGATGATATCATGTAATTATCATAACTACGTGAGTAGAGATAGGTGTCACACATCCTCACTAACTCCACATGGAATCTAAAAAGTGACGATGAATCTCAGATATTACTTACCACCCTAGAAAATGTTCTGCAAACCACATTGAGATGAGATCCAAAGGAACATAAGTTCTCTCTCATTGAACACCAAGGATCTCTGTCTCATATTGTCATATAAATTATGCCATCTCTATACATTCTTTATCCACTCATGGATGATCTCTCCCTTCTCAAAATTAACTCACACCAAATCCGTGCCCACGAGTGTTGACTCTCCTATGTCAGTCCAGTAATGTGGTGACCTACAGGGTCACCGGTATAGAGCCTCAAATGGTTCCATACCAATTAAGGATTGGTAGATGTTGTTTTATAAAAACTCTAACTATGGTTGGTGATCCTCCCACCTATAACCTAATTCCATGATGTAAGCATACAAGAAGTCATCCAGAACCTGAATGGTTCTCTCTTTTAGGCTATCCGTATGGGGATGAAACAAAGTGCTCAAGTGTAACAGATTCTCAAACACCTCATAAAATTCATTCCAAAAATAGTATGCAAAATAAGAATCACAATCAGACAAAATCGTAGAGGAAAATCTGTGAAACTGCACTATATCCATCATGTAGAGGTGTCCCAGGCTCTTCACTAAACAATTCTCTCAGAGAGGTAATAAGTTGGATAACATTGTGAGTCAGTCAAAGATCACATGGATGGTATCATATCCCATAGACATGCATGGAAAAAATGTCACAATGTAAATCGATATTCCACCCCACTTCCACTCCATAAACTCATGTGGATGAGCTAGACTAACTAGAAACTAGTGCTCAACCATCACCTGATGGCATGTAAGGCATTGAGAAAAGAACTATACCATTGCCTTCTTTATCCATGACAATTGAAACTAACGTCAAATGTCCAAGTTCATCTTTTCCACAGTAGGATATACCTAAAAATGGGACTTCTGAAACACCCTAAAAAACTCATCCTGCAACACCATTGTTACAAATGTTTAACCTATTAATAGAGATACATTCTCCCCACCATTAAAATATCCATCATAAGCATGCCTTGTGGACAACTGAGCACATAAAGGATCACAGCCAGTATCCCCAATATATGCCTCCGTAAATCATTGTATGATTGTTAGGGTAACAACCATCGATTGGAGGTAAGGTCCCCCATCTTCATCCAAAAAGTATAACTAAAACATGGCCAACTACTTTGATGACACACCCAGTAACTGAGAATATGATGTCCTGTTGAGAGAATTTTCCACCACATTCCCCTTCCTCAGAGTATAGACAATCTCAAAGTCAAAATCCTTGGAGAACTCTAGACACCACCTATTTATCAAGTCTATATCCTTATGAGAAAAAGATGTATTTGATAATATTGTGATTAGATTATACAAAAAACCCACAACCATCATGTAGTGTCACAATTCTTTAATTTGAAGACTACCAGTGCATGATCAATATCATGGGTTGTGTAGTTCTGCTCACATGTTCTCAACTGGCATGAACCATTGGAACCAAATTATTTCTTTTGTATTAGAACAGAACCAAATCTAGTCCCCAATTCATCCCTTAACACTATATACTCAACACCATCATATAGAAATCAATATATTAGATTTCTCATCAAACTCAGTTTCAAGTGTTGAAACGCCTTCTGGAACTTCACTATCCGCACAGAAGGCATCCCCTTTTGGTTAAAATCAATCATGGGTGATGATATCTAAGAGAAATTAGGTATGAGTATCTGTTAATTTCCTACCATACCATGGAAGCGCCACAAATCCATCACACCCCTAGGGGGTTCTTATGTTAACACTACACCAACCTTGGCCAAGTCCACTACTACTCCATCTGCCGAGATAACATGTCCCAGAAAGTGGAACACCTGGATCCAAAATTGGTACTTTGCGTGTTTCCCAAAAATATGGTGCTCTCAGAGTACATCGAGAACCATTCTTAAGTGTATCATGTGCTCCTCCTCAGACTCCATGTACACAAGGGTATCTTCAATGAAGACCACCATGAACAAATCAATGTATGGCTATAATATCTATTTTATGTGTTCCTTGAACACTATTGGGTTTTCATCATGACAAAAGGAATCATCATGTACTCATAATGAATGTAGTGAAATATGAATGAAAAATTTGGTATATCCTGATCCCATACTCATAGCTGGTGACAGCCCGGATCGAAGGTCAATCATTGAGAACAATCATGCCCCTCTCAATATGTCAAATAGGTCATTCATCCTCATTAATGCATAATTTTTCTTCATAGTCACCATGGTTAGGAACATCTAGTCCACAAAAAAACTCGATATCCCAACATCCTTTTTGGAAAATGACACAGGGGATGCCCAGGGTGAAACACTGGGTCTCACGAAGACATTCCTATGAAAATCCTCCAAATGCACCATCATCTTGCCAAGATATATGGGAGCCATCCAATTTGATTTTTATGATATCAATGACATCCTGAGGTGTAATACGATGCACAATTACATCTCATAGAATAGAGATAATCCTAGAATGAATTCCAAGAAGATTTCCTAGTATATTTCCACATAAAATGGGAACAGGAAGCTCATGACATCTACGACTCTGGGGGAGAGCCTAGCCAACTAGTTAGTGGTCATATGTTCCCCCTTACAGTTGAGTCTTTCATGTGATAACATAGTATCCTTTTCAATGACAAATGGAAACCTCCCTCTATTTTTATGGACACAACGCACCCTTCACATAAAATAGTTAATTAATCTATGGACAGAAAATAACAAATCCATACCATGTATGAAGTCTTAAGGCCTTGATGTTGCCACCAAGGGGTTCTACCCTAGACTCTTGCCTCTTGGATAAAGTCACACTATTGGAATATAAGTGTGATCATCATTTTTCTTCTCGTATGTGTCTCCATGCATATGGGTTGAGTCAATGGTTCTAACGAAATGTCAAGGAATCGTATATGGAATGTGGTGAGAAAGGAATAATTATCACCTTTGTCTATTAGTACTAATGATAAAATTAAAAAAGAAATAGATCATACGTTGAATAGTCCCTGGATCCCCTAGGTCATAATATCCAACCACATGAAGTTGTCCCCACCCCTTCCCTTAAGTTCCATGAACTAGGCGTGGACCACCTGGGGGGGTGGTGGTAGCAAGTCAAAACATCAACCGACTCCGGCTGCACTCCCAAATCCTCTACTGAATTCACCACCTTCTGGATCTACCTTCCCTTTCCTTTACCTCTACCACTGTGGTCTATCAACTATCCCTATAAGATACACAATGTGTTAGATAATCTCGATAGTGATGTCCCACACAATCAAATGAGTAGGACATCCTCTCTATGGGATGACTAGATCCCATATTTGAATCCTAAACTGTAGATCCACTATTATAGGAACTCCTCCTTAAAAGTCTACCATTTTTGGATCTCTAATACTAACTTAGGCTACCTAATTCTAAGGTATCTGCACCTTCATTTACACTACTGATTGTCACAAGCTATATCTATAGAGCTAGGAAGCTCTCAAACCACCAAGGCCCTATGAAGAACCTCAAAATATGTAGGAATGTTCAGTGGGATAATTCTACTTTATATGTCTCAGTGCATGCCTCCCTCAAATTTCGAATCTCGGAAGTACTGATACCTGACCATATCTAGTGAGTACCTAGAAAGGTTGGTGAACCTCAACGAATTATCATATACAATCATACTACCCTGATAGAGGATAAGAAGCTCCAAAATACATATAGATCTCAGTATAACTTGTGATAAATCCTCTTTGAAGAGGTTCACAAGCTTTGTCCACGAGAGGGTCACCTTGTAGTGAGTCTGGATAGGAAAACTCCATCATCACTCTGTTGAGCCCTATAAAAGGTTCTCTTCCAAGACCACCATCTGATCTGTGAGTCTCATTATTGGATGTAAATATCGGGTCACTACCTCAAGAAATTCCTTATCCAACTGAGGGTCGGGCTAACCTCCGAACTTGATGGGTCTCTGTATCTGAAACTCATGAGGTGTTATTTTCCAATACTCATCATCAGCTTGTAATGGAGGTATCATACGCTGCTCTACAGGTGTAAGTACACCTGGTGCAACACTTGGAGTTGACATCTGAGAAACATGTCCCTATACAGAATCCTCGTCACTGAGGGGCTCATTCATATGATCGATATACTGAATCCTCAATGGTATATGTCATAGAGTCATCCTGTAGGAAAACAATATGTACTGTGGTGAATGAGTATATCTAGACAGCTGAATCAAGAAGGGCATGGAAATCAAAACCCATTCCTATATGATTCATGTAATATTTTTTTCATTGAAACTATTCTTCTCATGTACCGAGTTGAAAAGATAGTTATCATAGCCCTGTTTTATGGATACATCAGCTGACACACCATCAATGGATTACATAGACTTAAATCTGAAAATGAAATAGTTAACACTATTGCCCCAAACAAATCTCACAGACTATAATTCCAAAGGTAGAACTGAAAACCTGTGATACCGCTTTGTCATGACCTATCCTAGAGGGGCCCATGCTATGAATCTCGATTCCCACCTCCAATAAGACCAGGTCTAGTGAAGAGAATCGAGTTGGAATATCAGAAACATGTGATGTAGTTCCTTAGTACCTATACCCACATACACATCCCCAATCCCATATTGCTGAAAGTAAAATCCTCTAAGAAAAAAATTGCATGTATACTAATAAAACCCAACTACAGTATGATGGGAAAGTAAAGTACAATGAAAAAACTAGGCTAGAGAACAAAAACACCAAAAATAATGTCTGTAAATAAGTTTCTGATACTCATAAATAGAAAATTGTACCAAAAGGAAAGGTACTAGGGCTACTATTTGAAGATGTAGGAACACCACAGTTTTCTAATATCCCAATGCTTTATCTAGTCGTAGTCCCTCTAGACTCTGTCAAATGGTTTCTCCACTACAAAAGACATGACACATGTAGGAAAATCATTCGAAAGGGTGATTATAACAATACTCACTAGGACAACCAGAAACCAAAATGAAATAAAAACAGAGTGAGATAAAGTCCACTCTACAAAAGTATATGCAAACATAACATATAATAAGAATATTGATTTATACTCAACCATACCACAGAGTCTATGGTAAGTCATAACCACTGCATAACACCACTGGGGATTCATTCTGATGATTTCATCAAGTACACACTCATATGTATGATAGCACTAATGACGTCCATTTCAGATGTACTGTTTTTAGGAACTGTCATAAGAGGGATAATCTGAAAGAACCCAAAGGGAAAAGATTAATTGGACAAGAATCACATCCATGGAAATAGGGTGATACCAACAACTCAATCTACATTAACCCACTAAGTAGAGGATCAATTCCTGGTGAAGTTAGTCAAGTCAATATTGAAGAATCTTCATAGATAATGAATATAGAATAGAGGATCCCCTGTAGACATCTTAGGGTATTCCAAAATCTATTTCCTAGAAATTCATATTAAGGGATCATACATCTATGAGTCAGAAATGATAGCAACAAATTGTCATAGAATCAATAAAGGGAGTGAACCCTAATGAATCTCATCGCCAATAGGGTCGATGATAGAAATGATTCATGTAGAAAAGAGAGGGTTCATAGTGAGTAGTAGTCACACTTTCCGCTTCCCTTGACCCTAGGTACTTCCAATGTAAACATCCATTCTCATTGAAAATATAACAAATTTAACCCCCCCCATTGGTCTCATAAGTACAATTTTGATGCATGGGTCCCAAAACTACTTACAATGTGTCATGAAGATGCTCTATATGAAAGATATGTTTGTTTTAGAGAGAAGGTCAGACTCAGGTCTGGCCTGGGTCTGACCTGACCTGCTAGAGCTGGCATGACATACTGGCCGACCCGACCTGGTCCAGTCAACCCAACCCCACCCAGTTAACTGGACCTGGTCTGGCCCAGCTCAATTTTTCTAGGGCCCATGCATGAGGGTCATCTCATCTATCGAAAAAAGTCCTCCTCGACTGCATGCCCCTAGTCCTATAGTGTTGCACTGTGTCCCACATGGTTGGCCCGTCGTGTCCACACATTACCTACTTAATCCACATGCCATGGTCCGCACCTTCTGCCCCCACCATCTCCCACACAGCCCTATCCAAACCATGTTCCATCTCTACCATCATCCTGGACTGGACCACTGGACTTGCCCAACCTCTCCCCTGGACCGACGGCATTTTTTCCCCAAACCACCACTATCTACTCCTACCAGCACAACCATGTGCCACCATTCCGACCAAATCATGTCGCGCCATCATCTTGGAACCATCGTGATATAATGACGAAAACTGATCCATAGATTTAGATCATTGTGTTGCGAATCAGTATTACAATAAATGATCATTCGCATAGAGGTTTAAAAGTGTGAAGAACACACATAGAACATAATAAATTGGGAGAGAGAATAAATGCACAAAAACCCTAGATGAACATATCTAGAATTTGTTTGTGTTGGCCTCAATTTGTTCGTATTAAAAGGGTAACAAAGTGGAATTTAATAAATCTCTTAAAAAGTAACCCCACAATTTAATACCCAGCCTACAATGATC
The DNA here is from genome assembly GCA_963277665.1 of Viscum album. NCBI lineage: Eukaryota > Viridiplantae > Streptophyta > Magnoliopsida > Santalales > Viscaceae > Viscum > Viscum album. The sequence continues at coordinate 813,688,925 of OY728150.1, read as the reverse complement.
GATCCATGGATCAATCTCTGTGTGGATTGATCCACATTCATCATGGGATATAATGAAAGGGGAGAAATACTATTGAAAAAATATCCCTACTTAATTTGGTTAGAACTTTGATTAAGAAAAAGGTTTCACCGTGATCATTGGTGGGATCCTCTAATTTCATTGTGCACCGAACAGTGATCCATGATCAAGCCATCGTTCACCAAGGGAAAATATTCCACGATCTCCCTAGGGACACTCTATAATTCCTAGGGTTGTGTGACTAACCCTTCAATTTCTTTATAAGGATGTTTTTAAATGAAAAAATCATCACTGCGTCAAATAAAATATTTTTATTTATAAAAAATTATTCTCATTACGTCCAAAACTTCTTGTTAAAACCGACCCATACCATTCAATTTTAGGCCTCACCTATGTAACGTAGCTGCTCTAAATGCAATAGTGCCATATGATATCTGATATGGGGCCCTTTTTAGATATTATTCCATTTTTTAGGAAAATTGATCACATCTGGTGTATAATGTTTTATATTTTTCAATAATTTATTCCTGGCATATCGAAAAATAGAATCTGATTCCGTCTTAGTGTCGGGTCTCGAAATAATTCAATATAGTATTTAAAATAATACTTGAAAAATCTTGGACATTAAAAACATGTGAAATGTAGTTTAGTTTTTTTCGTAATATATATTTTTTCATAGAATAGGGAAACATAGGGGAATGATAAAAAATAAATTAATAATTCAATGGTTAAAAAACAACTCTCGATGCACAAATCAATTCTTTTTTCATGGAATTAATCCAACCTCAAAAAAAATTATTATATGGGGCGAATAAAAATAAAAGAGTCACCATACCTAGTGTTTGTATCTATTAGTGATGATGATCAATTCAACATTGATGACATTGGTGAGATCCACATTCTACGTTGGTGGAGACGATCCATAATTTACCTATTACATCCTCTAATCTATTGCCATCAACTAAAGTATCTCAAAAGTATCATATCTAAGAACCTAGTTATATAAAACATACATTAAAATTTACCCATAATATTTTATTTATAGAGGAGTTCTTGAGGTCACTACATCAAATAAAAAAATATTTATTTATTTCTAGTGCCCGTAACAATTTCTTTAGAAAAAAAATGAAAAAAAGGTTACGTCACTCCTAGGATTAAAAATATGTTATGTAATAAATGGATTACTTTTATTCCATATCTGAGACTCTACGAATGAGTTATTATAAATTTTCCAAAAAAAATCACGCACATGATATTAATATTTTTAATAATTTTTAAATATCAATTTCAGGAACAACAAACTTCTAAATCTCATGTCATCTCAGCACCTACCAGCAAAAATATTAATAGATATATTAAAAATCAATAAATTTAATAAAATATGAAATTAAATATTATATACATTTAAACCAAGAAAGGTACATTTTGGAATTTCCCTTTATATTAAATATTATAATGGTCTTTATTAGATGTAAATAGAACCAAACTGCTATATTTTCTAACATTATACTGGGGATTTTAAATTAAACCCATAAAAGGGAATAATAAAAATTCATCTAGTTATTTTAAATATTTATCAAATTATATTCAACAATATTTATCCCAATTTACCCTTTACGATGGTGATAATTTTTACATTGTTACTATTCATTATAAACAAAAAGATATTTGATCTATTTACAAAAAATTGTAAATTATCATTAGAAAATTGAATCCATTTAATCAATTTAAATTACTATATTTGTAATAATTTTTATTTAAAATAATGAGGAAAACTGTTAAGAAAAATAGTTTTCTAGAAAAAAATCATTTTCATGTTTAAAAATGATTTACACTAAAATCAGGCATAATAATGATTATAATGACATTAATTGAATTATTTTTTATTAAAATTAACTAATGAAATTTTAAATCCAATTTTAAAAAATTCTATTATTTAAATACTTGAATGGAGGAGACAATTTTTATTAAAATCTGTATTTGTTCACTATTCACTACTATGTTAACCGTTTATGAAAAATGCAAAATAATAACCATAAGATAATTTTGATATGATGATTTAAAATATGAGATCATTTTTATAAAATAATTATTCATAACATAGTTCTTGGAAATTATATTAATTTCTTTTAAAAATAAATAAAATCAATTTTTTGAAAACTAAATTAAAGAATAAATAGGCTACCCTAAAAATTATTTTCTTTTTTCCAAATAATTAATAAATATTTTTTTAGAAGAATTCATTTATATTTGATAATGTGGTCACTCCAATTCATACTAGCCTATCCATAAAATCATTTATATTGATCATATTATATAACAATATTTCATGGAAGTTAACGAATGGGATTTCATGTGCAATATATTGTTGAAAATTATCTTCTTTTAACATATTTTGTTAATAAATTATACCCTCTCAATGAATTTTCATCCTTTAAATTTTATCTCATTTCCCACAAATGCGTTGAAAAAAAATTTAATATCAATTTCATGGAGTGGAAGATATAAATATGACAATGAAATGATATCCTAATTTTATATTTTTAAAAAAATATTACTATTGAAAAAACACATCTTAAAAAGGGAAACCAAAACATAGTTTGGAAAAGATAAAATGGAAATATAAAGATCAAATACAATTTCACGTAATCAGTATCCCAATTTGTGAGAACATTGATAGAAAGTTAAAGCATGAAATTTAAATAAATAATTTTTTATGAAATAACATAATTCATATTTAAGAAGAAAATATACAATTAACTTTTAAAAAATGAGGAAAATAGAATGGTTTTGGTTCCGATTTTTTTCTGAGAGTTTTGGAATTTCTTTATCTTTTTGGATAAGAACATAAGGAAATATACTTTCACAATCTTCTTCAAATCCATAAATAGGGTTTAATTTTTTTGGTTTCATGTGGATGTGTATCTATGATGAATAATTATTATGACTAAAGTATCAAATTTCAATATTTAATATGATCTAGACTAGGATAAATGGATAATACTCATGTGTTTATTAAATAAAAAATGGTGTGATTAGGATAAGATGATACCCAAAATGAATAAACCTTCATGTAATGAATTGATACTTTTAGCTCCAAAATTTCATCAATAATACCAAATGATCATCTTAGACCATTATATAAATAAATATCCATATATCACAATTAACATGAATTACTTCAAAATTAATCGATGTTTACCCAATGGTTTTCTCATACCATTGAGCTTAAATCCACAAAAATTAAACAGAATTTTTCCATAATAATCCATCACCTTAAATCACATGATAAACCTAAGGATTACATTTATACAACCCAATAAAAAACCTCCCAAAGTTATATTAATGTAATTAAAATTAAATAAAAAATCCTTAAAACAATATTTATTTCTTTGAACATAAAATCAACATTAAACTTATAATCCCATGATTATATCCATAACTATCATGTTAACCACTCAAAAAATACTAATATATTTACTTATCAAAACCATAATACGATAAAAACTAATATCTACATGAACTCATACTCTTGGATCATGTTCTAAATACTTATTATCTACATTTTGGGCTTTGATACTGATAAATATGACCAAATTTTAACCATCCAAAACATAATAATTCAAACAAAAATATTGGATCACAAAAATACACTAGGCCCTATTAGGTTTATAGTTTTAGATAATTTGGTAAAACACATACATTACATTACCCTTGAGTTCAAGTTATCATTTTTTTCTAATTTTTGTTTATTTTCATAATTTACAATAAACATTCATCATTATTATGTCAAAACATTTTTACTTTCTACAATTTCTATCCTTAGTTTAGAAAAGAAAAAAAAAATAATTAAAAATTTATATTAATAACTTCATATTTTCCATGTCTTAATAATGTGTTTATAGAAATATATTGGTTTTTTTTAAAACATTATTTCAAAACTGATAATATTAACATGAAATACTAGTCTCATCGACCAGAATGACAAACATATAAACTATTTGGCTGGATGAAATTAGTTTCATAAAATTGAATAATTTCAAGTCCATCTAATTGAGTCATGTTGAGTCCATCAAATTGACTAAATTCAAGTCCATATGAATTTTCTAATGTTCAGTCTATTAGATTGTCCAAATCCTAGTTCATTAGACAAAGTAACGAAAAGTTCATTTGAATGAAAAAAATTTAGACTATAATTTTGATTATTTTTACTCTATCAATGTGACTAGATTACTCCATAAGACTGAAAATGTTTTTAATAAATTAAAATAATTATATTTATAATCAATGTTAGAGTTATGTTTATTAGAGGGAATATATTTTATAACATTTTATTGTTTCTACTAGAATGATATCATATGGAGATGTATGTACTGAGCTGCTAAAGTAGATCTCATTTGATGTAATTGCAACCAAATCAAATAATAAAAAAAATATGATCATTGGATATGTGAATAAAAATAGTGGTTTATTCAATGATCTCATAGATAATTCTTTTCCAAACTCAATCTATATGATGATTTATTTGTTTAGCATCTCTTCACTTTTACATTGTAGTTTTATAGAGAATTTTAAATCTATATAATCCATTAGTGGAGTGTAAATTAAATGGATGAAATATAAATTAGTATTCTATTTCTAACCTAGGTTATGATTGAGGGATTTTAGGGGGTCAAAATACGTGTAATTATAATATGGCTGATAGAGAGATTCCTGGGATAGGGAGATAAAGCTTATTCTGACCACTGTGATCGATGGATTTCTACATTAAGAAAGACATAATAGATAGGTATGGAATCCATATTAGAGTATGTAACATTGTTTTCTTAGAGAAGATTCAATTTTGAATGTTTTATTAGTTTTAGGAAATAATCATGTCCTTATTATAATATTTCAATTATTTTATGAGTTATAACTAATGCTCTTCTTAAACCTAAAATTTACTATTCATATTTGAAATAATGAATTGATCTTACTTTCAATCGGAATGTCCATTTTTATAAAAATAACAATTATGAAAAATAGATCCAATATCTACCTTGCCTCATTGAAATTGAAGAAAGATCATTGTTATTGAAAAGAATACTAGGACACTCTAATGTTTCAACTTTATAAATACTATCTATGAATGGAATAATTAATGATTTCATGGAACACAACATTGATATGTCCAAATCATATGATCCATGTCAATGAAAAAATAAATCTACATAATATTTTAATTCTAGTAGTGAAGTCTCAAGTTATAATTCTTTACTATCAGGGCACATGGAATTATTCGGTACTAAAAATGAAGGATATATTGGTGTAAAATACTATTTATATGTTTTAGTTGATGATTACAGTAGAAATAAATGGGTTTATATTATTGATAATAAGTATGAATCCTTTTTTGTTTTAATTTTTTTATATACATATATATAAATGATAATAATATATCATTGATAACCATTCATAGTGGTTAGGGAAGATAATATTTAAATTTATATTTTGAAATATGTTGTTTTAAAAATGTATAATACATACCTTTTCAGCAGTTAGAACTCCAAAAAATGGTGTAGTTGAAAGAAGAAATTTAATTCTTGAAAATATTACAAGAACCATGATGATCGAATACTCAATTTCATAAAATTACTATTGTAAATATGTTATTACTTCTGACTATGCTATAAATCAAGTATTAAAATGACATTTTGGTAATAGAAAAACATTTAAGTTTTGGACTGAATGAAATCCAAAATATTTTTACTTCAATTTTTCTGGATATATTTTATTCATTCTTAAAACTAATTATAATTTAAATAAATTTACTCACAAAAATGATGAAGGAAAATGATTATGTTATTCAAAAAATAGTAAGTTTTAAAGAGATTTTAATAAAAACAAATACACTATTAAGGAAGTAGTACATCTTAAATTTAGTGAAACCAATAATTTTATCAATAAAATTAATCCACTTCATTAAATTTTATTTAATTATCTTATTATAAAACAATATTTTAATTTTCATATAATGAGAGAACTAAACAGAATATGTTTCAGAAGTTCTACCTAAATAATAATTTTAAAATTTTTTTTAAAACAAATTTATACACCCAAAGAATTAGTTGATCCTTTTTAATGATCATTTTGATATTATAATTATTGATTAGAGAAAACTATTAGAACTATATTATCCTTAATAAATTTTGTTAATGACTGTGAATTTTTATGAAAATTCGAGCCTAAAACTATTGATGATGCTTCAAATGAAAAATATTAGATATACGATATGAAAGAAAAACTCAACGAATTTGAAATGAATCAACATTTTACAAGGGATAAACAAACCAAAGATACTTATGTAATTGGTATAAAATTGGGAATTTATTATAATAGTGATGAAAATTGAATTGATTTATGAAATTTAGATTTTCATTTTTCCTAAAGGATATAATATAAAATTGGTAATAGACTATGACGAGTTTTTGGATATAGTATAAATACATGAAGCTTTTATTATTATTCAATACTATGAATCATTTCACAATTTCAAAATTTTAAAAATTGATCTCAATTGTGCATTTAAAAATAATTATGTACAACATAAATTCTATGGCGAACACCCCCTGGTTATGAAAATAAAATTTTTTAGAAACATGTTTTCAAAATTTATAAGGAACATAATTGAATAAAACAAGAACTTTGATCCGGGTATGATATATTAGCTGGTTATTGTTTGTCAAAACAATTTTTTGAATGGGTATTTAGATCCAACACTTTTTATAAAATATGTTTCAAAAAATAGCATCAATGATCAACTTTATATCGCTGACATTATATATAGTTCAAATAAAAATTATTTAATAGATTCCTTTTATGGGTATTATAAAATATGAGATTTAAATCGTAAGGATGGGGAAAATTAATTATTTTCTAGTTTTTTAAATTTCACAAAACCAGATGGTACTTTTATATGTGAACATAAATATATAAAATATATTCTTCTAAAATTTGGATATGAAAATAATAAAATTGATAGTAATCCCATGAGAAAATAAAATAATTTAGATATTGGTGAATATAGGAAACAAGTTTATCAATATATTTAAAGATGAATAATTTTATGTTTACTATATTTAAAAATGTGTAATCCAGATTTACTGTTTTCTATAACACACCACAACTCTAAAAAATTAACATTTTGTTTAATTGCTTGTACGACACACATATCCAAGAATATAAGGGAATATAATAAAACAAAAATTTATAATATATTTACAATTTTGAATAAATTAAATCATAAAATATATTTCAATGCACTCAATTATGAGTCAGATTGCATTACCCACAATAATTACATTCTTCGATGGCTTACATTACATGCAAGACCGAGTTATACTGAATATTATTAATAAAATCATTTTAAATAAATATTGTATCCTTGATGTTAAATTGGTTTTTATCAATAGTATTAAGTAAATTTTGAAAAAATATGGTTGAATTCTTTGGTAACAGATTAATTATGAGTTAATATAAAAACCAATTTAATATATAGAAAGTGTTTTTACAAAAAATTATTGTTTTGTTGAAAATGTTTTTTATCATATAAAATTTAATCAATTTACATTAATGGATGATTTTATTGAAATTTGAATAATTTATACTCAATAAAATGATTTGATATTCATCCAATAGACTTGATAGGCATACGATAAGAAATAATCCAATTTTATTCAAAAAAGATGTATTTTTATAGGTAGTTTTACTTTATTTTAATGATGTAGTATTTTTAAACAAAATTTTGAAACATGTATAAATATAATTTGAACAAATATTATTATTTTTAATGTAACAATTATCATTGGGTTATTTTTTTCAATTTTTTCTTCGAAGTTTATTTTTATGATGAATAGTTAAAAATAATGCATTTTAATTTAAATTCATATTTTCATTTAAATATTTTACAATGTTAAATTATATATAGAATTGTATTGAATGTCCAAATATTTGAAATATTATATATATATATATATTAATATAATTTATTTTATTGTAATAATTTTCACAATAAATATAGATATAAGAACATTGTAATCTTTTGAACATTTTTACTTTGAAAACTCAATTTATCAACACGTTTATAGGGTTATTTTAAAATTAAAATCTACCTATTTTGTATGTTATATTTGTAAAAAAATATTAAATTTTTTGACACCTAATAATTTTTAATGTATAATAAGGGTAACTAATTTTTTGACCAAAATGAATTGTGAAGGTAGTTAATATTAATTATATTGATTAATGTAACAATGAGTTTACTTAGTGGTTATAAAAAGAATATAAATTGTAAAATGAAATACCAACATGTCGAATAACCATTTTATGGCCATATTTATACCCGTACAATATATTGTCGACTTTTATGAGTTATTGGGCCACTTTTCACTGAATATGAACTATATAATAAGTGAAGAAAAATGAAGATTATTTTAATACTTTTATTTTCAAGCATCATGATAAGTATATAAATAATAGATGTTCAGTTATATATAAAATTATTAAATAAAATTGAGTTTTTTAAATGATTTCATTTAATTTAATTTTGTATATATATTAATTTTTTTACAAAGTTAATAAACACTATCTTAGTAATCATTTACTTAAAAATAAAATAAAATAAACGGTACTACATTTATTAAAAGTGAATTAATTTGAATAAATTATTGTATTATATTTATTTTTTATAGGATTATATCATTTTATATTTACTTTATCTTAATATATTAAAAGTCCATAGTTGTATTTATATTTTTAAATTTGAATTAAATATATATTGTCAAAATTGACCTGAATATTATTTTATAATGAATGATATTTAATTAAATGATTTAATATTACTAAAATTTTAACATTCAACAAATGATTTTTTTAATATGATATTAAAAATAAATTGTGCACTATTAATTGACTAATAAGTCTTTTATAATGACTATATTCACCATGAAATAATAAAAGACTCTATTTTCACGGTTACAGTTTCATGGGTGTTCTTGCGAGATACATACACCTCTATTAAAATAAAATTACAAGTTAGAAGGATTTTTTATCATATAAATTTTATATAATATTTATTATCATTGGGTATAAATTATTTAATAAGTATAATATTATATTATATGTAATGATGAAATTACCAAATGTTAGAAAATTAGTTACCCTAATAAAAACCAAAATGGTAAATGTGGAGAATCATTGATTTTAAGGAACAAAATAATAAAATTTCACTAATTTTATTTTTGGGGAGATTTTTATCAACCAAAAAATCACCACCAATATTATTATTTTATTATGTGACATTATTAAAGGTATATCTCCCAATAGTTAATCTTTTCTATTATTTACAAGAATGTAACTCCTCCTCAACTATAGAAGGGCAGTAACTCTCCCCTCTTATTCACACCTTCATTCCACCTTAGATCATTCAAGACCTACCCAAATCACTTATAAAATTCTTTCCCATTATTTTATAAACAATTATCTCATAAATTAATACTTTAAAGTGTTCAGTTCAATTATAACGAGGATACACGTAGAAGAGGTATTATAGTTCTAAAAGTGTTTTTATTATATTTATTTATTCAATTTGATCAATTCATATTATACCAAGATAATATATTTATCTCTATATATTATATATACATAGATGTTTTAATGTTATATTTAGGAACTAAATCCTAACACACATTCATTCAATGGGTTATGAAATCATTGTTCATGTTTATGTTGAACTACCACCTCACAAATCAATGTCATTTTTATTTTCATTACCACCTTTCTAGAACTGGGATAATGGTGTAAATATATTTATATTTTATTTACCTAATATTTACGATGCAATTATTTGTATTCAATTATTATATAACACATACCTTCATGATTTACTTTTATTTGGAATATGATAACGTAATTCCTTTGTATAACGGACTACCGCCTCATGAAGAGATGTGATTCATTGACATGTTACATGGAATGTATTAAGGTTGAGTTTAATGAATATTTTAAAATTTTATTAAACATTTATGACATTTAAATTAATATATATATGTATAATTTATTTTTATTTCGTTAAATATGACAAAAAATGGAAATAAGTATCTTGCATATGTACATCATACTATATCCATAAATTTTGTATGTCATTTCATATCACAAAGAATTATTGATAAATTGAAATAGAAATATAGTAAATATAAATATTTCATTCAAATCATGGTTAACATTTTGGATATGGTGAAATAATGATTTATGTAAGTGGAATAAAATATAACAAGTCAAAACATACTAAAAAAAGGCAATTAGCACTCAAAACAATGAAAAAATTACAAATTATTAACAATTGGGTGATAAGATGTTATAAATGAATCATATATGAAATTAATATATTTTTGGAATAAGTTAATTAGATGATTCAAACTATTATTCAAGATTTTAAAGGAAATTGAACTAAAAGTAAGCATATATTAAAGGATTTCATCTCAATTTCTATTCCACAAATACTTAATTATTATTATAAAAAAATTCACTTTTATGTGGTGTAAATAATCAGAATTTACAAGTTTCAGGAAATTCCACTCCTAAAAAATTTAATAGAAAAATAAATATGAAAAATAGTTATTTTATATTTGATTCACAATGTTTTGTACGGAAATCACCATGTGAATCTGCTTATCCAAGGTCGAAAATAAATATAGAATCACAAAGGACAATTTAAACTCAGCCTCCATTACTTCCCTCCAAGAGATATTTTTACAATCATGGGTAACTTCGCTATTGAATTGGGTGACATAAAATGAAATTAAATATAAAATTCAGAGGCAATAAAACTAATATTACAATATTATCCAAGGGACATTCATGGAGAAATCTTGAAGTAGTTCCAAAACCAAGATAGAGTAATATTCAACCTACAAAGACTACCAAAAAAATTGATAGCATACCTAACAACCATGATCATAGCTCAGGGTTCAGCTTCTATTTGGTAGCTATTTCTGATGATATTAAAAAACAACCTTTAACGAGGCCTTGAAGTTTGCATAAGTCATAACCAAAGCCTAAGGACCCTGATAAACCTAATGATCCTCCATCCACATTGACATTTTTCCACCCTGAAATATGAAGAATCCATATAATGTTTTTTCCCATCAGAGGGTTTTTTCATCCTTCAATTAATACTAACTGATCTTATAATAGAGTGATCAGATAATTCATTATTCATACATATATTTTGGAACATGGAACCAATAATTATATCTCTATAAATTGTAGGAAGTCAATATTTTATGGAAGGGAATTGATCCTCAGAGGTAATACCATTCCTCATCCTCCAAATATATGAGATGATAACAGATGCCAGAACAAGAAGTATATACTAAATTTGTTTGTTGCATCTTACTTTCTGAATTTTTTTCATTATCCTCTCAATGATGCTAAAATTATACCTATAATGAAATACACCCTTCACATACATCCATAATTATTAAATAAACCAGTAGTAGACAAATATGTTCTCTATATATTCATCATCATGTAGAGAAATGTAACATTGAGAAGAATGAGAGATTCCTTGTATTTGTAACAGACTATGCCACAATAATCTCTATTTCCAGATTCCCTAAATTATTTAAAAACAAGTAGGTTGAATTAATGGTTTCATAAACCCCATCACCCACACAAATGGTATTAATAGATCGATTACAATCATGTCTATAACAACCTATTGTAGTGAAAAATCTATTTAGATTTGGTGGAGAATAAATTGTTTCATGATCAATATAATCATAGATGGGAAGTTACAAATTAAGTTTGTAGGGGTAGCAAGAACTGATCACTTATATCACATAGAAAATCTGAAATGGTAACATGTGTGATCAAGGGAGGAATCTCAATTTCCTCATTTATTGACCTCGAGATCCCTGGAGGGGTCCATTTGTTCATTGAGGAATTCTTAGTGATCATCCACATTGTGAAAATTATAAGATCATAGTGGGACTGATTTGTCGATGATCAAATTGAGGAACAAACATAAAGAGAGGAACTATTTAGAAAATGAGTGATAATCTAGTGGAAATAATCTCTAGAGTGGACACATTATGTTAAATAAGACTCCATGGGAATTTTTTCATTAAGGACTCATTGAAGAGTCTAAGGTCTTTTACTCCCATCCCTCACATATTAAGAGGATCAACACACTCATTCCATGCAAATTTTATTGTATTTTTTGCATGAATTGATCCTATCTCAATGTAGTTTCAAATTAGAGTTCGATTTTCTAGAATGAGTTCCATAAGAAATAAATACAAAGAGATGGAATAAAACATTGAACTAATCACTAAGTTAACCAAATAAATTCTACCTACCCATCAAAAGATCTTCCATTTTAATGTTTACAATTGTTAATTATTTTAGAGAAAATCCCTTTCAAAAAAATCATATCACCTTTACCAAAAAATTTGTCACCCTAATATAAGTAAATGGTTGGGATCCTCTCCAAACACCAAATTCCCTTTCCACCAAATTTTTATTAGATATTGAAAGCCCTTCCTCCAACACCACCAAATATTGAATTCATCTGATAGCCTATCCCACACCTTGTTCATAATTCACAAAAATAACAACAATGCAATAGATTTTTACTTTTTCTGATTTCCCGAGGGTGGAATTTTCTTTAGCATAAAAGAGACTCAAGGGTGGAAAGAAGTCTCTTCCGACCTTCATCTTCTTATACAAACTAGCCTAAATAAGATAAATAGAACAACAACATAAATAATCCTTGTCAATAGAAAAGAGAAGTCTATATATATGATCTCCTTGTCTAACACCCTATAACACTAAATGAATCACCTTAGTGACCCATTCACATGAATTGAAAGCCTATAACTCTTGAGGATGTAGCTGAAAAAGTTATAATATCTTGGAGAGAACCCACGAACTCTCGAGAAAGTGAAAATGATGTTCCATTTGATAGTATCAAAATCATTTGATATATCAATATTCAGGTCTATGTTCCCATCATTTACCTTTTTCTTCATGATTTTGATAGATTTTGAAGTAGTATACAAAAAAATATCAATGATCATCCCTATTTTAAAGCATAACATATATGACCAGATAGATCTCTTTTCAATTTCACCCACTCTATAAAAAATCATTATGATAAACTTCTCAATTAAGTTCCCAATTCAAACAAGTTTTATTTCTTTGATGTTTTTATCAATTTAATAATTTTGGAGAAGGTAAATTAAATTATAATTGACTTTATAAGGAATGAAAATATAAATAAATAATTATCTCATATAATTAATTAACTCAATATTATAAATTCCCTAATAATACATTAGGAATTTTTTAGTAAAACCATATTGTCTTGAAACACTATCAATAATAGGGAAAAGATGGATTATTTAATTTAATTTTCATTGTCAGCCTCAATAATAATTACATTTTGATTCAAAGTAATGGTTGGAAAAATATTATTTATCATCATGTGAGTGTTATCATCTCCTTTCACCTCATAAAAGTCCTAAAAATATGAATAAACAATGTTTTAAATTTCATTTTCTGAACAATATATGGTCCTGTTAATCATGATAATGGAGATTAATTTTCATACATTCCTTTCTATGTGAATGCAATGAACAATAATTGGGTTCCTATCTCTTTCATTTATCCATATTAAATTTAATTGATTTTGATATCTATTTTCCATATGGTTTTGAAATCCATTATTTTTAGAAATGGTCTTCTTCTCCTCCTTGGAGGAAAACTCTTTAATATGACTACCTTCGTAATAGTGAGTTAAATGGTTTTCATCTTCTTTGATGTCATGGTCAATATTGGAGAAATATGATTCACTCCATTTCATGAGCCTGTATTTCACATCCATGGGTTTATTGGAATGAACATGTGGTAGAATACCCAAGTGATTAGTCTTCCTAAAATCTATAATGATTTATATACAGCTAGAAAAAATTATCCATGCATTATTAAACGTGAAATAAAAAGGATCGAATGTTGATTTATTGAAACAAATGTCAACAATTAGGGGATCACGGTCAAAATGTATATGGGGAAGTGTCTTCCTAGAAATATCAATAGAATAAGTCTTATCATCAAATTATACATAGAATATATCCAATTTACATGCATTTCTTCCATTAATTGTAAATCTACCCCATGTGAATTCATCTCTATGATTAGGAACCTTAGTCAACATGCATTTACTAACACAAGAGTAAAACACAACGGTTATAGAAAAAATGAAATTATCTTCATGTCTTCTTTAGGACATAGTATAACATTAAATTCTATAATTATAGACCAACTCTAACTCATGTTCTCATAGATGGCTTCTTGTTTTTTCAATATATCTCTCCTTATTGTAAAAAATATGGAGGCATACATGAAATTCATAGAACAGTCAATTCCATTTAGCTTCATATAAATAGTTATTGGCTAATGATCACTATTTCATGAGTTTATTATAATTCCATCATGCTTAAACTCCCAATTAGACTCCATATCACCTTCCAACAGATTGTGATAAATAATGGAATAACCTAAAATGTTCCATTAAAATGCCATTAAGCAGCCAATTTTCATTCTTGGTTCAAAACTTCCATGGAAAATTGGTTTTTTTGGTCAACATTGGCTTTCTAAGGACTCTAAGGAAGGTATCATTCCCATATCCAGGGTAGTTCCAAAAGGGTAGCACAGATGGTTTAGTATCATGAGACTTGTTCAGGGCCCCTCATGTCCCTACTTCTTAATGTGATTATTTTTATTGATATCCATCTTCCTATCAACCATGTCTACTACATCAATAGAAATATATCCATCCTAATCCATTGCATCATTTTAAGATGAGGCAGAGTCATCGTGGGCCTCAGTCTGTGGAACAACACATAATGGGATGTACTTATTGGAGGATTTAATGGGTTCTTGAATAAAGTTTTTAGGTATTCTACAGCATAAAAATTTTATAAGAGAATCATATAAAAATAAAAATTCTACATGTCTGACCTAATCATGAACATTCCTAGAGACATCATTCCCAAAGAATAGTGCATTTTCAATAGAATATTGAAGAATGTCTTCATCATGAACCCATATTGTGGTAAGACTATCTACATGGACAAAAGAAACACATAAATAGTCAAGATCATTTAGAACTGCCTATTCAGAAGTGAAAGACCCATCCTATAAAAAATCCCAACATGTTTAGAGGGATTATCTAGGTGGACTACCTTTTAATCACATGTATCATATGGATATTTACATGATGTGTTGTCTTTGTTGGACTCATTACTATTATTAACCTCCATATTATTTACTAGATCATCAAGGGGTATTCCATCAACCAGAGACGTGCCCTCATTATTACTGTTTTCCATCCCCACATTCAAATGAGATATTGGGTTGGGATACGGATTATAACAAGCATATTTAGTGGGATTCGGGGGGTGGATTTCCTTTCGATAACCTATAGCATCTAATGAGTCATTATATGCGTTTTCTTTATTGGATTCATCACTATTATTAACCTCAACACGATTTCTAACCTCATCAAGAGAATTTCATCATCCATAGAATTAAACTCATGAGGATTGTTATCCAACCCCAAAACCGATGAATCTAATGTATTGAAAATAGTCTTATTAGTAACACTAGTCACCAAGATACATGTTGCAGCCCTATTAGAAGACACATAGAGCCCATAATTGGGAGTCCATAGAACTTGATCATGATATTGGGATATTGAAAACTTATTTTACCCTTTTTAATCTACAATTGAAAACATCATGGCTCTAATGATTTAAAAGTTTCACAACTTTTCACTATTTTTCTCATGTTCTTTGTGAACAAAGAAGTTACAATTCTATAAAAACATAGCTTTCCTCTCATATTAAACATTTAAATTGATATTATCATCATTGGTAGTCAACACTACTTCATCAACTAGTGTGGATGACATATCAACCTCAACAAGGATCCTGGAATAATGAACAATTCATTGATTATCCATCTACAAGTCCAATCTTTTTGGGTTTCCAAAAGATGAAGTAACATCCCATATAATTTGAGGATGCTAATATATCAAATTCAATTTTACGATGTGTATCCATATCTATGTATGATTATTTAGAATAATCATTATATCAAAATTTTATTCCCCTTCTAAAATCTGGAGAAATCATGGATTCAATGAGAATGATCCAAAACACTAAGGTCACTGTTTATGTTCATCATTGGGAAATTCTAAATTGTAGTAACCATGACCCATTACAGTCATGTTTTATTCTTTAAATCCTAAAATCCAATCAATCCTTTTCCTAATCTCATTGAACATCCATAGTTTCCCCAAATTAGAATCAGAACACATGCACATATAGAATATTTATATAGATTCATACATTCCTCTGCTATGTCTACACAGGCTGACACATGTGGAATTCTACCTTTTTTTGACCCATCTTGGTGGAGGAGAATAAGAAATGGAATATTGGAAGATTCATTAATAAGTAATGTGAAATTATTTTTAGATACATGATTCTCACAAGTTATAGTCTCTAACTGATTTGATTTGGATTTCATAGATAAGCCAAAAATTTTATTTTGACCAACATGATACTGGTCCTTAGTAACTAATCCAAAATTATCCTTATTCACTGAAGATTCATCATCCACATTTTTAGTTTTCATCTGGCCCTCCTTACCTTACATTGCCTTCATCGAATGTATATGTAGTGTATACCCTAAAATATTTATATTTAATACAATTATTCATTCATACATAACTATATTTTAAGTTTCAATTTGAAATATTTCATACAAGGTGGTTTGAATTGAAAATTAAAATGTGGTAAAAGTTATCACACAACCTCAATTCCTTTTGTGATGGATAACTTTCTATTGAAATAATAACTTTCTTCTAATAAATCTTCCTTGAAAATTTTATAAATTTCTAATATTAATATTATTTAATGATGGATATGATTATTTCTTAATCCATATATCATTTTTACATATGGTTTTTTCATTGAATGTTATATGATTTATTGGGAAAATATTGATAAATTTTTATCCTTTAATCAATACATATATTTGACGAGACACATCGTTTGTTATTTAAATTGTCTATTCTATATATAAGGGATTTGTTGGACATGTAGTACATAGGTTTAAAACTAGTTAATTTAATCTCATTGTTGCTTCAATAGTCTCATGAGATGAGTCTGTTGGCCAAAGTAGATAGGATTCAACCAATTTATATAAATGTTCTTTTAGGATAGATATTGACAATAACCATCATGAGGATAGATCTTTATAGTTTGGACATTCATAATTTTGAATTTCATGATTATTTCTATTCTATGTGATTATTCTATTAGTTAGAATATCTATGGCCGTGTTTCAAAGTCAAATGATTATTTATATTGAATTATTGAAAATACTTATTATTTTCATGTTATGCTCACATAATTGATTAAATGAAAAGTATGTTTAGTTACTTACCTTTCCCTATTTATTTTTCCTTATCAGTTTATATTAAATGGAATATTTACACAATTATTTTCCTTTAAATATTTATTAGGTTAATTGATTCATTATTCATTCATCTTTACTTAAACCTTAATGAGTAATTGAGGTCACATTTATATTGTGTCTAATTCCCATGATACGAAGATGTATTTATGAAATGTGTTTTTAAGGATTCTTTTCATTTTACTTTTTGATGTATCATGCTTCATTTTTTATTACCAATGGAAAATAGGTTTTTTGTATGTATAAAATTTCTAAAAAAAACATAAATTTATGATCTTTTCTTTTTTTAATCCTATATATATGCTAATGTTATAATGTATAGCAAGAAAAATCTTGCTACTAGTTCCAGAGTCATTATAGTTGATATTAGAGATATATTTTTAGAAACCATCGAATCTAGATTAAGGAAATAATGGATTATGAAACATAACCCTAATAAAGACTTTTAGGATATGTATATAATAACATTATAATGGTTTGGAAAAGTTGTCTTTATGTGGGTATTACTAGAAACACATATGTGTAGTGAAATTGCAACTGGATGATGTTCTAGAATAGATATACTTATGGGTAATTAATCTAAAAGGGGGTTTTGAATCTTGAATCTAGTGTAACATGGTACTCGACATCATGTATTATTTTACACTAGGTTTGAATCTCTTGGTGGATATGCTAAAGACAATTCACAATTTATTTACCACCCATTATAATTTATTTCAATGTAACGGTATCCCAAAATAGTTCTAATTATTATGATTTAATTTATAGATAAAAATTTCAATTTATGTCATGTATTTCACTATTTATGTGATTAAACATTATGTCACTTAATATTATGATCTAATCTAGTTTATTCAATTATTTAGAAATGGAACCCATAATGAAGAAATATATCAATACTCATAACCAATGTTGATGTTTTTAAGCTGATAAATTAGATATATCTTGTGTTAGAGCTGATCATGTTATGGATATTGTAGTCAAGGGTAATTATGCTATGGAAAATAACCTTTCCCAGATGGAGAAACCTATAACACTGTGTGATTCTCCAATGCTAGATCACATTATGTGATATAGGTCACTGTCATTTATCAGGACTATTGATCCAATAGATGTTCATAAAAGGAGTATGTCTATAGATAAGATATTTATGGCATTAGAATATGGTGAAAGAGAAATGGTAACACTTACAGTATATTTTATCAATGTTGATGATGATCAATGATGGTCATTGATCCAAAATACTAGAGAGTAATAAGAAGTAGATCTTATGGAATTGAAATATTATAAAGACACTTTCTTTGACCGATATTTTCCTTGCATGAAGAAAAATTTTAT
The DNA here is from genome assembly GCA_963277665.1 of Viscum album. Classification (NCBI taxonomy): domain Eukaryota; kingdom Viridiplantae; phylum Streptophyta; class Magnoliopsida; order Santalales; family Viscaceae; genus Viscum; species Viscum album. The sequence continues at coordinate 813,669,986 of OY728150.1, read as the reverse complement.
GAGGAGAATGTTCCTCAGAATAATAAAAAAGGAAGAAAAGAGTGTTAAATATTTTGAGAGTACCTTTGCATGGTCATCTAGGCATTCTATTGATTAGAAAAGTACAATGGAGTTCATGATTTACAACTTCTTTGAAGGGATGAATATTAGTCTATAATGGGAACTAGTGTGTAAAATTTATCATCATATGATGAAATTATTTTATGTGCTATCAAGATAGAGAATGTGTTCCCAAAATTGTATGGGTTCAAAGGGAACTGGCAGTGAAGAGGGAAAAAGGGGAAATAAAAGATAAATGTATGAAGGGAAAGAATAATTTTTCAATATGTGGTTACATTGGAATGAAATGCCATGTAAATATATTGGAAGGAATTTGGATATTATTATATGTGTGGAGAAAATGGTCTATAGGAAAATGAATGCAATGAGAATTAAGAAATTTCTAATATTCAGTGTTTCTAATGTAGTGAAATAGGGAACTATGCAAGTTAGTTCCCCAATATTCAAAGGAATATACCTTCGAATAAGGTAAGGGATAAAGTTCAAGATTATGTTATTTATACAAAAAATAATAATGATGAATTTTCATATATATTTGAATATTTGAAAATTGTTTTAAAACAATATTATTCATGGTAATATCCTTAAATGAATTATGAAATATATAGGGATTTTAGTGAAGTACTATTTCATTTTTGATTTGGAAGTGTATATTAAATGATACTGATGTTTAATAAAATTATTCAGTGATATATTGAACTTCTTGAGAAACCACATGATTGAGGGAAATAAAAACCTAAATATTTTCTTGATGATGAGATAATGATTTTTGGATAAAGAGATAATTAATATGAATAAATTAAATTAGATAATACTAAATAAATTTTAAATGATTCTCAAGTGTTAAACCATAATCTTTTGGAAATTTTAACAATTTATAAAATGGATGAAGTTGATCTTTATATGAGGTTATATAGATTAATGTATAACTCCACCATATGATCCAACCTATTCTACGAGATGCTGCAGAAATTGTGCAAGGCACAACCATAAGATTTTATTTTTCTTATTAAATTAAAACATAAAAAATATGTATATTTCATTATTTTTATTGAGAGTGAATGAATTCCAAATCTATATGAAGTGGATCTTGAAACAAACATTTCATCCTATTATATATAATAACTCAAAATTATAAAAGAATAAAATTTTATTCAATAGTGTCTATGACACAAAAAAAGTGTTGAAGGAAATATAATACCCAAATACATTACAATATATTTAAAATATCAATTGAATTCAATCTAGTTTATAGCTTTCATTTCACACAATACCTAGTCATTCTGTATTATAAGCATCAATTACATTATTCTATGAATTTCATTACACACAAGACTATTTTTAACCAAATATAATTAATAAAATTATTTAAAATGAGGATTAAAACATAGATATTTAATTTGTTGTCATAAAAGGGTTAAATAACATATAAAAATATATTTATGAATTAACCAATAAATTAGAAAAAGATATAAAAACTTATTTAATATAATGGAAATTATTTTATAAGAAAACTATTTTTTGCACCAAAGGAATTTTATCATAATAAATAAAACTAGATAATATTAATGGATGATACTAATTAAATTGATATATGATATGTTCAATAAATGTTTTATATTTTTCCAGGAGATTTTATAGGCATAAGATAATAATGAATCCAATTTTTCTCATAAAAATATTTATTTCTCTAAATGTCGTTATCCCACTTTTAATGGGGCCTTTATTTAATATAAATTTAGCATTTATATAAATTTTATTTTAAAAAATTTTATTTATTTTTTAATGTTTAAATTCAAAAATATATTTGGTGATATTTTGGTTTTTATGGAGACGATTCAATTTTTATTAATACTGAAAAATACCAAATTTTAATTGAAACCCGACTATTCATGTAAATAATATATAATGTTAAATTATTATTTTATTTTTTCAATGTATAAATATCTTAATTATAAATTTATTAATACAATTTTGGTAATTTTATTCATTTAATATTGAAATAATATATAAAAATAGTGTACATGTTTTGAACATTTACACTTTAAAAATCTGCTTCATTATCAAGTCAGCCAGATTAATTTCAAATTCAATTATTCCACTTATTTAAGATTAATTTGGAAAAATTTATTCCATATTTGAAATAATATTAATTTATAATTTCACATAATGAAAAATTTAATTTTTTGAAAAATGAATAGTGAAAACTGTTAAAATTATTTACAGTTATTATTGTAAAAATTAGTCTACTTAATGGTTAACCATAGAATATAATGTGTAAAATGAACTATAAACATGTCCAAGACCCATTTTATAGAAACTTTGTACCATTAATACCTTATGTTTTATTATAATGAGTTTCATGGAACCTTTTACTTGAATGTAACCAATATAATATGTTATGTAAAAATAAAAAAGATTATTTTCTTACTTTAAATTTACATAATGCTTCAGGATAAAATAAAAAAATATCCTATATTAAATTATCTATATTATTTCTTAATATAAATGTGTTTTTATCTATCTTGATAATTTATTTTAACTTTTTTTATATTAATTAATTTATTTAAAATTATTATGAAAGACCAATAAAGTAATTATTTTGTTAATAATATTCCAAAATAAATGATACTAAAAATATTAGAAGTGAATTATATTTAATGAGTTATTATAATTAATTTATTATTATGATGAGTATATAATTATATATAATTTTGAGATTAATTTATTTAAATTATATCATTGTATAAATATATCTAAATTTAAATTAATTAAAAAATGTCAAATTTGACATTAATGTTATTTTATAATAAATGTTATTTTGTTAAATGGTTTAAAATGAAAAAAATACCATATTATACAATGTGATTTCCAAATTATAATAAATTTGTAATATTTTCTATAAATGGGACCACTATTTATTTTATAATCACTATATTGAGAATTAAGTTGTAAAAAACCTTGTTAGCGCCATTACGATTATTGTGATATTTTTTCATGTTACAAGAACTTTTATTAATACAAATATCCAAAAAACATGATATTTTTATTTTGTAAATAAGTTACCACATTTAAAATTACTCAGCCTATATTACATAAATTGATTCCCATTAATTGACTCTTAAGGAAAACATTACCTTGGTTAGAAAATTCGTTAACTTAAAATGACCAAAATGGTAATTATGGGGAAATAGAAATGTTAAGGATCAAAATTATTTAAATTCACATTTTTTGTGTTTTGGATGATCATATGGACCATATAAACCCTCAAATCCTTTATTATTCAATTTTGGGCCACATGATGCACTTGAGACCCCCCCCCCTTCAATAGTGAATATTTTTGAGATTTACAAGAAAGACACTCCCCCATAACCATAAAAGGGAACTCACTCTCCCATTATATTCACACATTCAAACCACATTTTATTGTACAAGACATACCTAAACATCTTTCCAATTTCCCTCACATATTCCAAGAATCCTTATTTTTCATAAAATCAATCCTCTAACTGTTTTATTGAAAATATAATAAGGATTCAAAAAGGAGAGTTAATGTTCTTCTAAAATAATTTTAATTTTATTTCATTATCAACCTCATCAAATTATTATTATAACATGATTATATAATAAAATAAGTATATTATATCCACTTATTATTTTATGTTATGGGTTATACCTACCACTTCACCCACTTCAATCAAATGGGTTATGAAATCATTATTCGTGTGTATGGAGTATTACAGGCTTGGGAACTGATGTCGTTTATTTTTCCATTACCACTATTAATGGTTGTGAATAATAGTGTAAATAAAATATATATAATTTATTTGATATTTATTATTCCATTATTCTTCAATAATTACCATCTACAAAATACCTTTAAGTTTTCTATTTTTTGGGAATAAGATAATTTCATTTGTGTGTATGGTAGACTACCGCCTCATAATGCAATATGATTCATACATGGTTTACATTGATGGTATTTAGTATGAGTTTAATAATATATGTGATATATATATGAAAAAATATTATACGTTAATTTTAATATATTTATATCATTTATTTGTATTTTATTTAATATGAAAATAAAATAGAAACAATTTTCTTGCGTACGTACGACCAGCTATGTCCACAAATGAATCATTTCATATCCAAAAACAAATTTAAAAAGATTACAATAAATAAATATATAGTTTCTATATAAGAATTTTAATGAATGTTTTACATTATGGATAAGGGGAAATCATGATCAATTTAATAGTATAAATAAATAACATGTTAAGACATACTCAAAATATAAGGCAATTAACACTCAAAATAATTAAAATAACTTAATATTATTCACAACCAGTGGATAAGTTGTTTGAAATGATTATATATGATATTAATATGTTTATTTTATAAGTGAAAAAATTATAAAATCAAGTATACTTGATTTCAATGATCATTTATCCAAATGGAAGTGTAAGGTAATGGATTTCATCTTAATTAACACTCCATTGATAATTATTTTTTAATATGAACCAATTCAAGTTTACGTGGTGTATATACTAACCATTTATCATGTAATATAATTATTCATTATAAACTCATGGTATTTTATGTGTCACTTTTAATTATCACATACAATGGGATTTTAATTGATTATTACCATGTAGTAAATGTTATAGTATAATCTCAACCCCTTTTTCAGATTGATAATAGTTTCTTGAATCAATCAGTTTATTATAATCATTTTCAATGGAAATTATATTTCATATTAATTTATATTTTTTTGTATGATAAATAATATTTTTTACTATAATGTAAACATTTTTATATACAGTAGATACATTCAATGATATATAATTTATTGGGGGATACATTGATTATTTTTTATCATTTATTTAATATGAATATTTGATAAGAAAATTTATTTATATTTTTAATTGATTATTTTATATATGTTTAATGTTTTGTAAATGAATTACATGGGTTGGGGACTAGTTAATGAAATCCCATCAATATATTTGTAGTATTAGGAGATGAATCAAATTCCAAATTAGATAGGTTTTAACCCACAAACATAAAATGTCATGAGGATATATATAAAAAATAAATATATTGAATTTTCATTTATACATAGTTGAAGAATTTTTATTTACCCTAAATTGTTTCATAATATTTTTTAATAACAATTTAGGTACATTATACAACCAATTTTCTATTTAAAAATCCTAGAGGGAGAGAAGGTTTTAATTAAGGGGGAAGTATTTGGAAGAGTTATTATATATGTTTTTTGAATAATTTATTTAGGGGAGAAAGTATTTTGGTGGATATGTTATTAAAGGATATTTTATTCAAAATTATTATTCTTCCAAAATTAAGTTATCCAAAATGGGATTATAAATAAATGATCAGATAAGTATGAAATGGGTTATTTTCTTACAAATGATTTATGGGATAGTAATTTTTTCAAAGATATTATTTTATATTTTTTTATTGTGTTTTTTTATTTTGAAAATAGTGGAGAATGTGGACTCAAAAATATTAATATAAAATTTTTCTATCCTCATTTAGGAAAATATTAGTATAAATTCATAAAAGCAATATTTTATTAACTTTATATTTCCCATATATTAAGAATTTTCTGTAAAAAAATTATTTTATTCTTGTAGAATAATTTAACAAATCATAATATAATATTTTTATACTACTCTGGTTTAGACGACTAACTATATCCAAATCTTCCAGACACACTAAAATATGGTTCAAGAAACATACTATACTCTACACTATTAGGTAGAAAAAATTCCATTACATTGGATTGGGTGATGTCCAGTCTACAGGAATTATTAATCAGATGTAATACTTTTTAATTCATTTTAATTGTGATACCAAAATGACATAAGATTTATATTTACTTGTCAAGCTATCAATATGATGATCATTTAGTGAAATTTTAAAAAACTCTGAGAATCAATGAAATAGGACCATTATATGTGGTCATAGAAAGGGAGGTGCATTCGAGGAGTAAGAAAATAACAATTTTTTGAACTCAATATTTCTAAATAATTTCAATATTGTAACCTCTCATTGCTTTTGTTTTGTAATATTTTAGATAGGTTTTGTTTTAAGGCACATATGTAAGGATTATAAATTCCTTATAATGTCCTTGTATTTTTATTCTATGCCCGATTTTGGGTTAACATTGAGGGATTTTGAGGATAAAAACATAATTGATTTTGATCACACTAGATAAGGGATTATAGGGATATAAAGAATGGTCTAATCCCATCATTAGGGAATAATGGATTTCTTCATGAATAAAGATAGACCTTATAGATTGGTTAAAACCACAGGTACCCTACGAAATGGTTATTGAATTGAATTAAACATAAGGTTAAAGTGTTCATAATTATTTTATAAGTTTTATATTTTATTTACCATATAACATAGTAGAGTTTCATTTTACTTTTTTTATAAAAGTTGTTTTAATTCATCTATGAATTTATTGAGAAATGTTTTTAGTAAAAATTTCTATAATCAAATTTACATGATGAACTATATGTCCACTCTGATTACTAAAATCATCAATTGAGTACTGAGCACGATATTTATAATAAATAGGTTTTGGTTTATAATAAAAAAGAATTTTTAAGTATAATTAACCCCCTATTATTTTTATTATAAAATATTATGAACCTACAAAAATTATCCAACAAATTTTTTGAAACATGAAAACTTTTTATAAATAAATCATTAAATATCCTCCTTCATAACATGTAAAAATGGAAATCAAAATAAGGGTGAGCTTAAAATTTATATAAGTGTAAATATAATCATTAAAAATTTAATGAAACGAGTGAGCATAAGATGAGAATTATGGTATTATGATATAATGAAAGTTTATAATAATAACATAAGAGAATTCATAACTATCCAAACATGGATCATAATTCATTAAAAATGTCTTAATTCATTATCATAAGGTAAGAGTCATATATTTCAATATTATAGGACATGAGAAAGATATCCTGGAATAAATAATATATTATAACTCATAGAAAATATAAAAAATGTGTGTAGGTATCGTGGAATATCAAGCGTTTATCATGGAATCACCTAACCTAAAAAATCCAAAATTATTTTATGGGTAACATACAATATTAAACTTTTTCATATCCTAATAGATAACAATATAAATACATTATATCATATATTACAAGTTACTTACACAATTTAACTATGTAAACTCTTATGAGAAAATAATAGTTGTTAAATACTTCATCTCTTAGGGTACCTTCCATACCTCTAAATCCATATTTTCAATCAATGAATTAGAGGTATATAATAGAATCCCAAGTTATATAAAAAATCACCCTCATTAAGGTTCTAGTTTCATTCCCAAATCAATCTTTGATCAATAATATAAAAGGCCCTTATCATTAATAAAACATAAGGATACTTGCTATTTAAAAAAATTCATATATTAAATTAGCAAAGAAAAATAAGGATGTTTCCCAATAATATCATTCAAAAATTTCAATAAAGTAATCATAGAATGTAATTAAATTGTATCATAAGATCATATGCCAACTGAAGAAAATCAAGCCTGAAGGTTTGTTGATATAAATAAAAAATCCATCAAAACCACTTAAAATGTTTCCTGGAAAGCGTGATAGAATACTATTTTATTTGTATGCCCTTGAAAACTAAAAATTATCAAAAATATTAGGAATGTATTTTCTTCAAAAATCACCATTGATAAAATTAAATTAATATTAAAATAATATAATTTTCATTATTGTGTAAAATTTAGTTCAAGTTATAAATGATAAAAATACAAATCATTTTTAATCGATTCTAGAGAGTGTAAAATGTGACATGTGTAAAAAACTATTATATATTTACATTTAAAATAAATAAATAAATAATGGAAAAATACCAAATAAAAAAATTTGATAAAATAATTTATGTTTTTAAAATAACATTCCTGAAATGTGATAAATAACAATGAAGAAGAGTTTTCTTAATTTTCAATAAAATATATAATGTAATATTTTTAATGAATTTTTTTATCAATTAAAACCAAAAAAAATATTTTGGATCAAGAAAATGAAAAGGAAATAATATTCCATGATTATATAATTTTTCATGTAATTATATATAAATATTTATTATATACACTATATAAGTGAATATAGGTGTATCAATCACAACATGACTCAACGAATAAAATTTATTATGAGATACCATGTCAAATTATTTAATGCTTGAAATAAAAATATATTTAATTAAGGAACATAAAATTATTATGTAATTTTTTAAGAAATAAAATATTAATAAACATTAATGAGATAGTTATTATTCTATATAAAATAACTAATGGTGTATAACATTAATGTAGTCACAATGAATTTATATTGAGATAATGAAAACCCATTCTCACTTTTATAATATTAAAATCAAAATATCATGAATTATAAAACATTACAAGAACTCTAAAAATAAATAGAAAAGATTCATTCATCATATACTATTATAATAGTTTTCATATAAACCTAATAAAATGAAGAAAATTCATAAAACATTACATGTATCAAAGAAAAATATTGAGGAAAATAATCCTTAAAATGATAATATCATTGGGGAGAGAATTAATCATTGAGGATAATATATGTAATAATTTAAAAAACCAATAAAATGTATTGATTCTAAATAAAATAATCATATTTAACTTCATACATTATAATGGCAAAAAAGTCAATAATGAATTTTTATATCCATGTGATAGTAAATAAATTTAAGAAACCCCTTAACATGAGTCCATAATTTCTACCTATGTTATTTAGATCATGTATAATAAACATATATCAGAATATTAATTTTCATGGAACATTTTTCAATATTTTTTTCACAAATAATTAAACCATTTATTTTATTTATTTCAATAAAATAATTATTTAATTAATATTATGTATTCACATTGGTGGTTTTGTGGAATTTTGGTTCATATTGCAGAATGAATTTTTTATATTGACCCTGCTTAAGTGGGTCATTTTTTCATCTTCTATAGAATATTAATCATTCCCTTATTATAAATTTTATACGTTAATTAAAATTTTAGAAACATTAATGAATGGTGTACATGAAAAATAAATTATAGTTCTTCATGGAGGAGTTAATCCACATTAATGAACGAATAAATTTACCAATTTTTAATGGATTGAAGGGTAAAGATATTGATAATATGAATTATTTTTAGAATGATAATTATACAAAGAGAGGAAACAACAAAAAACAAAGCACATCACTCTATAGAGGTAGTAGTGCACATGTAAACACAAACGAGATATTCATTTGGCATTAGATATGAAAATGAAATGAATAATGTTATTAAATTAACATAAAAACATAGTAGTAAATGGTAGATAATGATTTTTTTATATTTATACTTTTTAGGATAGAATTAGACTGGGTATAAAAATATGTGAAATGAAAATTCCAAGTTACGAATATTACCTCGACATTAAAGATCCTCCTTTTGTTCGCTTCTTAAGGACACAAGGGATAGTATCTCATGAAAAAAAATAACGTATAACAATGTAATTTTTGGAGAGGTGTTTAGTGGGTTTTAGGATAAATGGCTCCCGAAGTGTGATTAAGAGAGGATAGTTGGTGTCCCTTTATAAGTGAGGGGGGAGTACTCTCAAAATTAATTAATGTATAAATTAGTATAAAGTATATTTCAAATTCCTGTGGCTCAAAATTAATTTTTTTAGATATATGAGTTATTTAATTATATTTCCAATCATCTACAAAAATTTAGATATGTTTAGGTGATGAATTAACCCTTATCTCAAAATTTTAACCTCCCATTAATTCCTTTAATGGTTACTATGCTAATAGTGTTTTTGCTCTTTATTGGTTAAAAAAATACTATATAAGAAAAAGTTACAAATAAATGGAAACTAATTGAAATTATAATCAAGGTCTTAATCAATTGGCCCAAGATAATATATTTATTAATTTTAAATCGTATAACAAAATGTTAGTTAACATAGGATACCATTAAATTAATTTTCATGACTATGCATATAATTTTAATTTGATGACATCTTAATAGAAATGGAATCCAAATAAAAACTTGTTTAACATGGATAATATAATATATTTATATAATAATTTAATGGAAAAAATAATTATTCCACCTTAAATTTCTTTTAATTATGTATAAATCATATTTTATATTTCAACATCTTGCACAAGAAGTATTTCAGCATTGCATAAGAAATTACGGTAATTATTTATTTAATGAAACATAAAAATAAATTAAAATTTTAAAATAATTATTAACATTCATAATAAACATTAATAACCATTACTAATATTTTTTATACATGTCACAAAATATTATAAATATTAAATAGATTAATGAGACATTTTTACAATTTACTTTACATAAAAAAAATTAAGGTATTTATCAAAACAAATACACAGAAATGAATTATTTTCAAATAGTTGTAGGTGAAGCAGAACTATAAACATACATAAGAATAAATAAATTTGGTATGGTGATTTAATTCATTTTCACATTGGTTTTAACCCTTATTAACCCAATTTATCATTTTGTGTGGTCCTAATTCTACTATAGTTATTATTCATTACAATCCAAACTAAACTATTGACCATATTTTAACCTAATGATTCAAAATATAGAGTCTATTTTATCAAATTTAAATTCTATCATTGAATGAATAAATTTTAATATATATCCACAGTCATTTATAAAATTTGTCTTCAAGAAAATGCATTCGTAAGTATAAAAAAGTGTTAATATCAAAAATAAGCATATGGATGATTTAAACTATGTTAACTGAAATATTTTTAATCAAAAGGAACTAATGAAAAATTAAATTAGTTTTTATAAAATGATACATTTTAAATACATGAATGGGAAAAATATTTTTCAATAAAATTAGTATTTGTTTACTACACCCTGAAAAATTACTCTTTCCAAAAAAATTTGTATTTTACCGTTACTGTTTTTTATATGGTGATTTCAAATTTGAAATCCTATACATAATATAAAATTTTTAAAATATGGAAAATATATTTATAATATTCACTCATAAGATTAAATAAATTCAAATTTTTATGAAAAATATTTTTGACGTATAAAATGACCTTACAAAAAAGAAAGTGATAACTTACAGTGAATTAGCCAATAAATTACTATTGAGACGGGAATATACACAAACACACACACATAGAGATATATATATATATATATATATCATAATGAAGGTTCTCATATTAATAATTATAAATTCATTGACTAGGTTATAATGATGATATTAAATGATAATTTTTTTTGATCGTTAATGCTTGGTGTTGCATGTGTTGTTTTCTATTTCAAATAGACTTCTTCTAAAATCATCAAATATTATATTCTACCACTAAAATAAATTATTACTTAGTAATTTTATCTCATGTTCCGAAAAAATGGTTTAGAATATTTTCTAACTTCAATTCCAAGGGATGCAAGATAAAATATATCATCATGAAAGGAAAATGTGGATTATTGTTTATTTATAATATATTTTTAAAAAATAAACATCAAATTATGGGATAATGAAAATATATTTTAAAATTATAAATAGGAAATATGATTTTAACTTAGAATAAAATATAAATAGGTGTTCCATTAATGAGAATATTGGAGGAATGTGAAAAAATGTACTTAGAAAGGACAATGATTTAAGATAAAATGTTACACTTTTTTTAGAAGAGAAATGACAATAAATTCATCAAAATTGATAAATGTAATGGAATATTTTTATTTTAGGTTTCTTTTCCTAGATTTTAGTAATTACTTTACTTTATGGAATATGAAAATAAAAAATATACTTAAATTTTTTTCTTTTAATCTATTAACATAATCTCATCCTTTGGGTGTACGTTTTAACAAGTTTTTACTTATAACTTATCTAATATTCAATGTGATGAGTATCTATGATGAATAAATCATATGCATAAAGCATACAATTTTAAAAGATAAAATGATCTAGATAATTATATAATGGTAATACTACTATCTTTACTAAAACCAAATTGGTTAACACAAGATACTAAATTATCAATAAATTAATAGACCATCATATAATGAAATTTTGAATCTAACTCTGAAATTTCCTAGAATATCACAAATGGTTAAACATGGATCAATACTGATGTAAATAAACCTATATATCATTTAACATAATGAACATAACATTATTGAATGTTTGAACATTAGTCTTTATCCCATAAAGTTACTCTCACATACCCATTGCATTATTCCCATATAATCCCTTATGTTAAATCACATGATACACCTAAGGGTTACTTGTATCTCAATCAAATAAACATTCTTCCAAAATAAAAATAATCACCTTAAAATATTATCAATTAAAACTTCATAACATGGTATATACTTGTATGAACTTAAGAACAAAATTAAAATTATAAACCCTTAATGGTATCCATATGTCTTAAGTGACCCTATAAAATAAATAATCTTAATATCTAATTTTATTTAATCCCTATGATGATACTAAATATATGATCTATGAATTCAAGCTCCCAGGTCTTATTCCAAAACAATATTTTTTAGATTTATATCTCTAATATAGATAAACATGAAATAATTTTATACATCCATAACATACAATATTAAATGGAAATATTTTATCAAATAGAAACTAATAGACATTTTTGGATTTATTTTGAATGAATTTGGACAAAATATTAAATGAAAGTTCCCAAGTATTCAAGTGATTGTTTTTTCAACTATATGAATCTATCATTTTTCCTTAATAATTCCTCTAAAATCTCTCATAAAATTATTCATACATGCATTCTTTATAGATAGAAATAATTTAATGACATTCTGTATAACCCAGGGAAATTAAAAAAATAATAATAATTATCTAAAATATTAAATAACGTTTAACACAACGATTAATAATTTAATTCCACCTATGATTATATTATTAGATAATTTTATGATGATATAATCAATGTGAATATGAATTATAAAATAAGATTTATACTGATCAAATCATGGATAATAAATCATGGGACATATAATCCATATTTAACAAAATAATGTATTCATATAAATAAAAAATGTTGATCCATGTGGTAAAAAATCCATGAGGAAATTATACCTTGTAACTCATTTAAATCATTTAAAATATATATAGGTATCTGGGAATATTAAACCTTTATCATGCAATTAAATAAAAGGAAAATTATAATAATATTTATGGAGTAACATACAGTAGTTAAATCCATTATCTCATATGGGATAATCATATTTAATTCCCTCAATCATCTATTAAGAGTTAAATAAAATAGTTACATCTATAATATAATAATAGTATCAAACTAAAGATAACCCCATCATCTATTTGGATTAACTTCAATATAGTTAACTTAATATCATAACACATTGCAATTTAGGTATAAAGAAGACCCACACTTCACATAACATAAAATTCCCTATATGGATTTTCGTTAAATCCCCAAATAAATTTTTATTCAATAAATAACATGTTACTCATCATGAAACAAAATAGAAGGATTTCTATTTTTTATCTTAACTTTCATAAATTCATCTACCAATGAAAAAGAAACATGATATTCAAAAATATATCTAGAAAATCATTATAAAACATTTAGATAATAGAGGACAATTTTTTAATAAGGTGATTTTCATAGTAAGGCATAGGAATAATGAAATCATATTTTCATATATAACAATACTCATAAATGTAAATTTAAAATGTTTCTTGGAAAATAGTGTAAATTTAAATTGTCATCAAGCACCTTTAAAAAATAAAAATTCAAAAATTATTGAGAAAATTATTTTCATTAAAAATAACCATCGAATATTATAAAATAATCATGAAATAAAAAAAGGTCATGATTTTTTAAAAGTATACCCATGTAGTAAATGTTTAAAATAAACATTCTTTTCAACCCTTTTTAATGGGATTTAAAAGTCACATGTTCAGAAACTGGTAAGAAATTACATTTTAAAATAATTTATAAGAAGTTAAAATATTAATGAAAATTAGATTATTACATAATTTAATATTATAAAATAAAATTACAAAGATAAAATAATGAACTTGGAGGATGAATTTGGTTAAAGATATTTAAATCCATTAATGATACGTTTTTAATGAAAAACAATTTATGGTCTTTTAAATCCGATGAAACATTGAATGAAATAACATAAAATGAAACATAAAATACAATTTATATAAAATGTTTCTGGATATTATATATCAATATTAATTATATAAATCATATAAATGAATATATATGCATCAATAAAATCATGTTTGAAAGAAGAGAATCTAAGATATGTAACCCATATAACATGGGTAATTCATGAATCAAAACACCATTGAATTAAAGAACAAGAAATTATTCATTAAACAAATTAATTTCAATCAAATAATATGTTAAAATACATAGATTTGGGTAATAAGTACAAAATATAAAAGAACAAGGTTCGTAACAAGGATTATGTCTCAATGAATTGAAATCAAGACGATGAAATCCATTGATATTTTTATAAAATTCAAATCATTGTCCCAAAAAATAAATAACATAAAAGGAACTTTTAAAATAATAAAAATTATTATTTGATGTAGTATTATCTCATTAGGTAGTATATACCCCGTATTAATTAATTTATGTGTATATAAAAAAATGTTTCTCAATAAAACAATATTGAGATGAATCAGCCTTTCAATGATCATATCAATGAGGTGAGAATTAACAATTGGGGTGAAAATTTGAAACCACACAAAAATAAAGAACTAATATAAATATTATAAAAGATAATCATAATCCAAATCATAGATTATCTTGGAATAAAAACATTAGTGAATTCGTTTTATAACCTAATAAAAGAAAATTTAGTAAAGAACCACCTTACCTCAAGTCGAGACATACTATGTATGTACCTAAAATCCCACATAATAAACTTATATAAATTATTTACTATATTAATAAGAATCTAAAGGATTATAACCTCATCAATAATTAATTTATTTCATTTATTTTAAATAAATATCCAAATTCTCATTCAGTCATGTCCACATCAGGTGTTTTGAGGAGGTTCAGTTCATAGTTATAAAATGACTATTGTAGGTTGATTGTGGTCAAAGATTTCATTGTTAATTCATCTGTAGAAAAAAAATTAATTAATTATAATTTTTGTACATTAAATAATATGATATAAACATACATGATATTTTTAGAAGAAAATGGAATCGCATTGCTTTATGGAGGTGGAAATCCATAAGTACGCGTAAAAAATGTTATCATTTTTCAAAAAAAACAAGGGTAATGAAATTTATTATATATTATCATAAAATAATGATTATAATTTCATTAATATTACATATATATATATATATAATAAATAAATCATTATAAATATCCTTGAGAGTAGGTGAAGGAAAATTAAAAACATCTTTCCATTGATGTAGTAGTCCACACATATGAAAAATTAATGTTTTCCTTACTCATTTTATGGAAACAAGGAGATGAATACAATGATTAAATTAAAATAATAAAATATTAGTATTGGGGAGATACAAATATTACTATATTTATGAACTGGTGAAAATTTTCTAGTGGAAGAAGAATTTGTAAAATGAAAACCCTTAGTTAATATGATTAACTCCCCTTTGAAGAAAATATATTAGATTTATCCTTGTTGACACTGTATATAATATTTCAAGTAAAAATGATATAATTTATGTAAGGATGTCTATAATAAGTTTGTAAGGTTTTTTATAGATATGTATCTCAAGAAGTGTGATAATGAGAGGAGAAGTGGTGTCCCTTTATAATTAAAGGGATGGGAACCCTTAGATTTAAATAAAGTATTAAACTTATAAAAATTAATTTCAATGTTCAGGTTTCTCCAAAATAATACATTTCAAATATATTTTGTACATAAATATAAAAAATCTAAATAATAAAAAATTTCATGTTTAGGAGTAATTGTAACACATATCTATTAGTTTTAACCTCATGTTATCCCTTTAAATGATTACCATGAAAACAATGTTTTTTACACATTATGGATCATGAAAGGAACTATATAAGTAAAAGAGAAACATTAATGTACAACTATTGTTATTTTATGTTAGAGAAAATTCATGTGTCCAGTGATAAGGTTTTTATGAATCTAAATCATTTTAATAAATATATTTCAAATAAAACACCATTAAAGAAATTTTGGGGAATATTTTCATAATATGAATTTGAATATATCTAGATATTAATGGAATTAGAAGATAAAATTTTAACAAAATAAAAAATATTATATATTTATCTAAAAAATAAGTGTAAAATAATAAATTATCAACATAATATTAATTCTAATGTTTTTAATATCCTTTACTATACTTTTCAACTCATTTAACAATCACTTGGTATACGTTGTGTAATAATTTACAGTAATAAAAAATCACATAAAATTAAAAAGAAATTAAAACCATAAAAAAATTTACCTATTCAAAAAAAACTAGTTAAAAAAATTCATAACGTTAATTTATCCTTATCACGTAATATTGTAGATATTAAAATAAATAAAGAGAAACTGCAGAATTTTTTGTTACTCAAAATAACATAAAGTTTATTCTCCAAAACAAATGGAAAAAACCGACCTTAATTTAAAATATTTTAAGGTCTAGGATGAATTTTATCCATAAAAAGATTAAAATCAGGTTTTAGTGTTATTTTAATTCCTCATAAAATTATATTAAACCCTGATTATCTAAATTTTCCCTTTACTATGGTGATAAATTTTACTCTTCTGGAAATTCATTATGAATAACGATATAGTTGACAAATTTTTTATTGATATTAAGATTCTAAATTTTATTAAATATTAGTACCATATAAGGTATAAAATAATTTTGACATAAACATGGAATACACAATACAAAGATTTTTCTGAAAAATGTATTTGTTATTATAATAATGTCTTGGTACCAAAATTAAGCAAAATTTTGATTACATTTAAATTAATTGGATTATTTTAAATTAAAAAAAATAAAGTATAAAGTCAATTTACAAACCAAAATATTCAAATACATTAATGGAAATTCCATTTTTCAATAAAATCATTGTTTTTCTTCTATTAACTCAAAAATATTATTTCAGAATAATCTAAAAATTTCAACTGATTTCAATTTTTATATTATTATTGGAAACATGATATATTTTTTAGAAAAGAAATTTTATAAAATTTTTACAAATTAATTATAATATTGAATCACAAAAAATTCACATTAATCATTTTTGAAGAATAACATTTTCTTGAAGCATAAAATGACATCACCAAAAATTTAGTGCTTACTTCTTAAGTATTAATCAATACATATTTTCGAATTATAGATTTATATATTTAAATATAGATCAAAATATAATTACTCCTAGTCAGACCCATTAATTAAACGATTACGTTATAATGATAATATATAATAGTATTATTTTATAGTCATTAATGCTCGATGTTGTGTGTATTTTATGCTATAAAATATAACATTCATTTAAAATCTCATAGTATAACATAGAAATACATGGATAATATATATGATGTTCTTATCTATTCATATGATGGTGATGTGATTCACACATACATATTGGTGAATGAAATATATGGTGTTCATTAACCTATTTATTCTATATCCTAAGAAAAAATGAGTTGGTTATATTGGATTGAAATACATTATATCTTATGGTCACATGAATCTTAGAAAAATGGAAAAATGGGAATTAATTTATTTATACAATTTAAACTAGTGGAAGTAGTTATATAGTGAACAGTGATTCGTGGCGATCGAAACTAATATATGTATAACATGAATAAAATTGATGATTTCCTAGAGTCCAACCATTACAAACATATATAAATACATAGATTAATATTTTTTGTTAAACATATAAATCCATGTTTGTTCACACTTTATATTTAAAAAAATGGGGTTTATGTTTGACTCATTTATCCACTTGAAATTTATTTAAGGCATAATATAAATTTTTTTAGGGGTATTAAATATATGTTACATATAATGTAATAAAAGAAGAATATAATGATAGAAATAAAAAAATTATTTTGAATATATCCAATATTTTTTTGGGATATGGATCCATGAGTTATTTATATGATTATATATAAGGTCTAATTTCACAAAGAATTTAGGATTTCTATACATGGGATATTGAACGGTATATTACAATATATAATTATTTATGTGATAAAAGTGGGCGAGTCATATGATCCACAACCTCTATTAGATTCATTGAAATATCTTATGAGCTCAAATTTTAGTGAACATATAGCCAATATAAGATCCATGTAATTTACATCATATTGGCTTAAATATTTATTTATCCTTAAAAAATACATTTTATTAGATTAAATAAGAAAACAAAAGTTTTATTCAGGAATTTGAATAAATTTGTTCACTTTAGCATTAATTAGTGCATTATAATGCATGAATAATTAAAACAACACCTAAATAGAACCCTTAAGTGTTATATGAATCACTAACATGTTATTGATATGGATGAGAGTTATTACATAATTATTGGGTAAAATAAAAAAAACATATATTATCTTTTCTTTTTCTTCGTTATCACATCGATGTGACACCACATTGTTGGTTAAGGATATTACCTCAAGTAAAAAAATAGATTTTGATCGATTTATGGCTACCTATAAAGGTGGGAAGCTTTTATTTTACACTATTTGATTCTTCATTAAACACATCCAATAATGATCAATATTATAAAAAAGTTTTCATTGATTTATGATACCATATAAAAACTACATATTTTTTACATTTATAAAAAAAATCATATATCGTGCATGAGAGATATTAGTCTATAGATTTGAGCCATTTTAACTACTTATATTAACTTTTATGCCATTTGATTTATCCCTTTCACTAAAAATTTCCATTCTCCTATGACCTGTATTATTTTATCATTATTATGCACCCAAATAATGAAACATAAAGAAATATACACAACATCAATAATTTATGCACAAAAATTCCAAAAAAAATTAAGTAATAGCCGCATTAATTAAAAAAATATAAACCATATATGGAATAAGTGACATGGATTTTAACAATCTCTCTTACATGCTAATTTTTATTCCTATAAATTCAATTTCATGAGTGAAAATAATATAAAAACCATTACCACTGTGCATGGAATTTTGTGAGTTCAGTGGGTAAATAATTATTGTGAAACTATGAATGATAACCACTTATAAAAATAAATACATCTAAAATATGGGAACCATATGCACAAAGCTACACGGAATCTCAAAAAATACATAATATAATCCTTGAACTGCATTTAATGTATGATAAAGGTCATGTATATGTATCTCACCATTTCAAAATTCTATAAATGTAATCAAAAGAAGAGAATAGACCACCCATGTGAGATATCTCCAAAATATTACTTATCCAAGGATACTTCAATTCCAACTACGATAAAAACACTAAAAACCCTATTTTTTGTCCCAATGAATATAACCCCAAATGAATCCAAACCTCTAAATGTGAAATCCGTTACCAAGAGAAACAAATGTCACTTAATAAAACTCAATTAGAACAAATCATAATAAAATTAAAATAATAATGAACATGGATCCATAGCATGGGTCAGGGTACTCAACGTCAAAATTAGGAAATAAATCACAGAACACTATCCTATAATGATTCCAACAAGGAAATTGTGATTGAGTTCTAAAATACTTAAATTTTTCATCCATCCAACTAACTTAAACCCTAACCCAAAGGTTAACCATGACCAACCCATGAGGAGACCTCCCTGAAAATGACCGCTATAATGGGGAGACCTTAATCCCTAAGGAAATGAAAATTAAAATAAAAATACAAGAATAATAACTGAAAACCCAACACTAACCAAAAAATGATAAATACCACAAAATGATCTATAAGTCCATAACATTCATGAATATACATATCTAAAAAATACTTGATACACACAAAGATGAAGTATCCACAAAAAATCAACTACACAAGGAGAACATATATGACCCAAAGTAACCACCACAAGTCTTATAAATAAGAATTCAACAATCAATTCTAAACAAGTCACCACTCCATCCAAACAAGGATTAACACAAAGATAACAAGCACACTAATATGATAAGTTCTAAAGGTGAATGGTGGTTTTGTATATAACACACCACTCGGTGTCTAGTATGAATCTATAATGGTAAGGGGTTGATTATTATGAAATTTATAATACTAATTAAGAAACATATCTAATTAATTTACTGTATTCTTTAGAAAATATATTCTTGGTACCATATAATAGAAAACATGAAACATGAAGATGAACCAATCAATGTTCTTCATATAAAATAATATTAAAAAATAATTCCCAAAAGTTATATTTTATAACTTTTAATATAGAATTATTTATATTTTTCAAAATTATATATTTCTTTAAAACTATTTATTCTTTAAAAAAATAATCCCCCATCAAATTCCCTTAGAACCCCCTTTTCCGGAATTTAATATCCCAAAACAACATCTTTATATAGTAAAAAATGTTCTATAATAATGAAAAATAATTCCAATACACCAACACTTTCTTAGAGATATATAATAAATAACACTAATCATGAATCTAAACCCATCCATGTTCATTAAAAAAGATCAAATGACAAAACACTTCCATAAATTCATATTTTCTCACCTTTAATATACCATTCATTCATTTTCAAAATCTCACAATTCTTAAAAAATATCCAATCTTTAAAGAAAATAATTCCCATTTCATATTCCCTCAAAACCCGTATTTCTAGAACTTAATATCCCAAAACAACATCTTTATAAGGTAATTTTTTTAATAATGAAAAATCATTCCAATACAACATCAAAATTCATTTAAAAGAAAACACCATTCTGAAACATTTCATAATATAAAAACACTTTTTTGATTGTAAATTTTATTATAAATATCTTTATAAGTATAATTTAAAAATTATCTATAATTAATGACAATAGAAACAAAAAAAAATTAAACACATCATATTTATATTAAATGTTTCATAAATTCTAAAACATATTCTAGAACATGTTTTTAACCATAGAAAACTCTATGAACCTCAATTTAAATATAAATTCATTCAAAATGAAAACTAAATTTTGAAACAAACCTATATTTAACTTATTAAACATTACATGATTCTAAAATCATAAAAAAATTAATTTAATGACAAACCATAAGAAAAGTATTTTTCTATCGTAAAAACAATTTTATAGACACATTAAAAACCCTTTAATGTTGAAAAACAGTCATCCAAGAACAAAAAACAACAACAAATATATTAAATATCAGTAAATCATTTCTAAACTACCCTATCTAAAATCACAAAAATTCTAAATAAATGTAGAATCTTTTCCGAATACATGGGATGAAAAATCATATTTCTCGAGTAGAATCTTCACTATACATTATCTTGTTTAATGTGACGGTAATCCATTTTGTAATGATGAAATATATAATTTTTGTGTCAAAAAAGCATTATAAATGTTTTCCACATGCATAATGAGACCATGTGGGATAATGGTTCTCCCTTGGTTTATACACCACATTAACCTGTAAAACAAATAATGACCCCTAAACTCATTTTCCTACTTAAGGAGGACCAAGATACAATCATAAAAAAACATCAAATATATACAAAATCAGACATAACATCAAGAACCAAATATTATAAACCCAAGGAAACCCGGTTTCATAAATGATAATGAGACTGTGAGCCCCACCCACACACCTAGTCCTCAAGTAACAATAATAACAGTAATCTCTATTAAATATATAAATTATCCAAATATAAATAGGGAATGATTTAGTAATATTTTTCATGAACCATCTTGGGTCATCCTCCAATAAAATACTCAATCAATCTGCCAACATAACCATGGTGTGTTCTTGATCTCCCCAAGATTGAAACTAGTTCTAGGGTACCAAAGAATAGTCAAAGGGAACTATTTAACCCTCGATATAAAACACTCCTCACAAATATGAGTAAATAGTAAATGTAAGGATACATTCCAAATGGATAGTATCAAAACAACATCACACAATATGAACAATTAAAAGATGTAACATCACATAAATGAACAAATATCTACTCACGATGAATGAAAATTCAAATAAATACAGATAAATGAAGAATATTTAAAAAATTCAACCACATATAACACTTTTTAACCATTTCCTAAAACAAATATGATGAAAACCCCAAAGTGTATTATCTAAGAGATGAATCCCAAATCCAAGCACATGAAATGAAATCATAATACCTCTATACACTGAGTTGTGTATGTTGGGTGTGAGTGAAACTAAAACCTATATTATTTCTTAAATGAGTATTTGAAAAATCATTTCAAATGAAATATCATTTTATGCAAGTTTTTAATACAACTATAATATTGATTTTTACATGTAAGCACATTAAATTTATGTATTAAATACATACTCATTAATAAATATCCATTATTATTCTATTTTAATGAAAAAATTCACATAAAATCATTTTCTTCTAACTATGAACATTTTTAATCAAAAAAATTATTTTCATGAAAATTTGTAGAATCGTTTTAAATATACACATTATAAATATTTTTATTAAATTTTTACAAAACAAGATGAAATTCCTGAGTTAATAAAGAGAAATGCATTATCACTATAAAATTAGTGAATTAGAATAAGAAAAATTACGTAATAGTACAATGTTTTCCAATAAATAGGGTAAAACATATATGGATTTTACCATATGGATAATCATAAAATAAAAACATTAAAATCCTAATAATAATATTAGGAAACTCTATACACACTTTGTTTAGAACTATTTATTGGCATATTAATTCATACCCATGTTAATAATGAGTTAACTAATCTAAACTAGCATCACTAGTACAACTCCTTTATGTATTACATTACACTAGTAGATCGAGTATATAAATTTTTTGATAGATTTTAAAAATCCCTCATCTATCACTAAGATTCCAAATATCCCCATTATAAATAGTCAATAAGATGTGAATAGTAAGCAAGTCATACAATCCATTTGGAAATAAGAAATTTCATCTCATATCCTACACCTATTTAATAAATATACCCTTTACAATATAAATTTTATCAAAATACTATACATATCCCCTAAGTGCACAATCTAATAAACAAATAATATCCCATCATGAGTTATTATTCAACAAGGGGCCCAAGAGGGTCTTACAGACACACAGTTTAAAAATACATTGAAATGATCGAAATTGGAAATCATTAAATGGCGCAAGATATTTCTAGTAATTTATAGACATTTTATCCCCATTTTGAAAAAACTCTTCTAAAATCTATACCATTAAATTTGAATTCCATATATATTTAAAAATTTTCAAATGCATATTACATCCTCGAAATGAATACATTCACCATTGTTTTTAAAAAATGAAAATGAATTATAACCTAACTAATGGACCAATAATGATTAAAATATTTTTTTAAAAAAAATTGTTATTGAAACAATATATTAAACATTATACAAAAAACGGATCTTCATGAACTACTTGAAATTCCATGTAATGGGCATATGTAATATTATAGAAACAAATTTCAAAATTTTAAGTCTTTTTATCTATCATATATTTAAAATATTAATCAAATAATAAATATAAAGAAAACCTATAAATGAAATTCTATTTTGTGTGATTACACTAAAATACTTATCTCATTTCTACAATGATCAAGTTGAATATTATAACGTATAATGGAGAATTATACAACAGACTCCAAGTTGATATAAGAAATCACTATACACTAAAAAGCCATCAATATGACACCTCAAACCTCAAATATAAACCCGAATGACTTCTATGTTTCTAGATGTAATAAAAACAAAAAAGGAAAATAGATAAATGTATAGGGACAAAGAATTACTAGGGGATAAGATGTTTTTACCACTTAAAATTATAATTAATGTGATGGGGTATTTGAAATTAAAGGATAGGGGTTCCAATACAGCGATCCTGTGATGATCAAAACGTATACATATATAATTGATGCTAGTAATCGTAGAACATTTAAATAATAAATTAAATTCCTTATTTCTCAATTGTTGTAGTCAATTTTTTTATTTATAGGGAATTGATATAATGTTACACATACCAAATTCAGTTAGAAACACATAAATTTCGGTTAGTGTGCAATGCAATTTGAAATATGAGGAAGATAAATCTAATTGAAAAAATACAACAATTGTTTTTTAAAATATTTTATGAAAAATACTTTTTCGTAGATATTAATTCCCCAAATTCTCATTTTTAGTTGGGACACATCTATAAATACTTTATATGTGAATTTAAAGAGAAAAATAAATTTGTTTATAGTATAAGATCTACTTATCATTAAGAATATAGTAGGAATATTGTTCTATATATTTGAGAAATAAAAAGAAATTATGGACATGATAGTTATCTTAGGAAGAAAATATTGGAGATAAAGGGTAGATAATGAATTATTGTAAGGAAGAATTTCATTTTAAACACCAATTGGTACCAAAAGATTAAAAATAGCATTTGGTAACCCCTATCATTTTAAATTTCATATTTAGAACAACTAATACATGGATATGTGAAATATGAGCATATATACATAACAAGGGAAGAATTAGTGACAATTATATTTTGATGTGTAATAAGAACTCAAAGGGGAGGTAGGGAAGAATTGGGTTATTTATATGTATAAGACCAATAAATGACATGATTGATTCAATTCATGGTAATAAATATATACCTCAAAAAATTATTATTATATAATTCATTGTGTAAATAATTTATAAGGAATTTAATGTTTTAGTGGTTGATAACATTCATGGTGGTCGAATACATTCCACCCAGAGTTAATAATAACCATATATTGAATAATACATTATTAAAGGATAAAAAATAATGGATGAATATGTAAATGGAAACTTTTAAAGATTTATATGTTATCACATTAAAGTTCACATGATGTTTCAAATTATATTCTCATCTCTTGACATTGAATGAAGTGATGGATAGTAGTAAACCCATGGAAATTCAATTATTATATTTTTTAATTTCATTATAATAGGTTTATAATTTTAATAGGATGGGACTGTGGGTAATATCCACAAATAACAAAAAATAATCTCTAATGAATCACAGTCAGGATAATGTTGAAATCCAATATGATGGAGAATACAATTATGTGACATCTAACTCATGAGATAATAGGTCTATAAAAACATTTACTCATTACGTGATGGGTTTCATTATACAGTGATTTGGAATAGTATAAGTACATGGAAATACATATTTTTCAAAAATTTATTCCCCACATAATTACTCAAGTCCATGAAAAATAAAATTAAAAGGGGATATAGTTGGTCAGGTCATGGAAGAAGTTGCTCATTTTGTGACTAATTTTGATGGAAACTCCCCACCAATATATGAGGAAGTCCCTATATTTTGGTATTGTAATGTATATTCCCATGAGGTTTCCATTAATTTATCCTAATAAATTGGGGGATTTTATACTACTTTATTGTTTAATTATTAAGGAAATAGCACCATGAAACCGTTGAGAAAAATAAATATTCTCATTACTAACCCTAAAATGAAGTGTGAAACATCGTATCCCTAGAAACCAGAGTTCCCATGAAAAGTGCTCCTTACCCATTCTCTATGATCTTATTTTCCTTTAAAACTATGTTATTTTTTCAATGAACACTTTATTTTAATTTTTTATTCCTCTATTTGACAAATCCCTCACTATTCTCTCTGTTTTAAATGTATCAATAAAAAACTAAACCTAAATCTCATTTACATCCCTCCTTTCCTTACATTAAAACCATATCATCACCATTCATTTATATAAACCTATTTCATAAAACCAAATTCTGGAGAAAAAAATCAAAATTCTATTCATTGTCCCAAATAATGAAGAAACAACTGACTATAAAACCCAAACCCTACCATAAACCATTCCCTATCCATTATCCATATTCATGATATATTTACCATTAAAGTCATTATATATCCATTATTCCCAAGGGTTAATGTCTAGAAATATCAGAACCTTATATAATTATCATCACTAAGACAAAAAATAATGAATGGTTTCCAAAGATATATAATTGTATACATTATACTAATAAAATGTTCAATATTTGTGTTATACATAAAATAAATTTATAAGATGAGTTTATATATTATATATTGTAATAAATATAAAACCAATTATTTATGTCATTTATGAGGCTTTCAAGGTGTTTTTATTAGATCATTTATCCAAATTTTATATGGTATTGTATAAGGATAACTTATATCTAGTCAATCCATAATGGAGTTATTATTTGAAGGAATTTTTATTGGTGCATGGAATATATTTTAAATAATTAATTAAAATAATTGAATATAATGATCATATAAAAAATCCAAGTAAAATAATATCCCATTAAATGTGTAGCACTATAAAAATTAACCAAATGGTAAGATCAACCCCAAAATTGAAAATAACATTCAACTTAAGGGTCCCCTCTTGACAGTCATATAGAGGATTATTTTAGAATATTCACTTCAATGAGGAGAATCATATTTTTTGTGACTATGATTTTGAGATATCTACATTCCAAAATTTCATTGTGTCATACCATCAATATCGATTGCTAATTTTCCATATAGTTCATGATATTGGGGGAGATGTCCAATAGAAAACTATTTTTCAGAAAAAACATCACACACATGGATAAGAACACAATGGTGATTAAAAATTAAATTCTCATATCTTCTTTGGAATGTCTAAAATTGAAGGATTTACATTTTACTTTAATATTCTACTATTGAGGAAAGTGGGGAAATGTTTTAAAGGAACGTATGTTTTACTTCCTTTCAGGAGAGTCAGATGCCTTAGTGTGAAAATATATAGCTACCTATGAGTCTCGGTGGACCCATATAACATCTTAATTGAGGGAATTAAATTCACTTAATCAACCATATCCACATTCATCTAATCAATAGAACCATAAAAACAATTTTAGTGTTTCCTAAAAATTTAATATTGAGACTTGGTAGAATCTCTTTCAATATGTAGGGTTAAAATTTATTGAATCTTAATTATGCACTTATACATAGATGTCACATCCATCTACATTACATATACAAGTTACAGGAACATCATCTACACTAGACTTAATCAATTATCTGATTACCCAGTAGGTCTTTTTATTATCTCCACATAAAGGGAATGGGAGTTTCTATTGACACTATGCAGGATGTTCCATTTATTTTTACAAAAAATATTTTAATGTATTATCTCTCGTTCAAAGATTCATCAGATGTTATGGGTATAAATTAAACAATACCCTCAACAAAAATACAATCAATAATCTCTAATCATAGGAAATTCCCTGGTCTATCACTCTATTGAGATATAGAAGGCATATTCCTTGTATTCCAACACAATAGGTCCATGTACTTTGGTGGTAGTGGAATTAGTTGAGAATGTAAAACATCCTACATAGTATAAGTGCTATAGTGTAGACTAATATAATATGAGATGACTTATTAGGATATATTATTCCCTCCCACTTATATGGCCTTAGGTATATATTTATTATTTACATACATTTTTAAGTCACTATAATGTATGTCGTTTGTTAATTCTAAAAAAATTGAATTCCATAGATGAAGTATTATGACCAAATTCATTGAAATTATATTCCCATAATTCTTAAATATAATATTTCTTTCTATTATTTTAACAAACTAGTTTTATGTGTAGATTCTAAATTTGCAGAATCAATACAAACTTCTAAAAATAATATATTTTATTAAATCCTTGAGAGAAAGTATTCATGAGGTGAAATATTATTATCAAATTTGTATTAAAATAATTTATTAGTTATTGTAAATTTTATTTATAAATTCAATAAATATTAAATTACATATTTCTACCCGATCATAAAAATATGTAAAAAATATTTGAGATTAGGTATGGTGAAGTGATTCATGAAACTACCTGATATTTTTCATAGCATCAATGGTTTTAGTTTAATCTTCTAATGTATGATTTTTTTATACTTGAGAATGTTATATTAACCATAGAAATAGTGATGTTTTAGGACTAATTCTTTTTAATTCAATTTCATTCCTACTTATTTTTTAAAATATTGACTGATTTTCTATTTTTATTTTCTGAATTTTTTTATTTATTGATTATTTCTTTTATTGAATGATTTTAGAGTTTTCTAATCCTTGTTAATCACATAAAATTTTGAAATTACATATTCAATATTATTCTGTCCCATTTTTTTATATCCTTTACATACACTTTTCTATAGATAAACCTAAATATGCATCACGAATAAAACACTCAATATTATTTTGTTAATGAATTATGATTTTACTAACCACATTCATTGGATTGATGATTTTTGTTTTTAACACAATTATTTGGGAAATAACTTTCATCTAACCCTTTTTTGTGCCCATATAAGTGATGAATTACCTTTATATGAAGGCACATTATAAGCCTAGCTATCTATTATACCTGAATTTTCTAAAATGACTTCATGAGTTTTCTATTGAACATTATGGGGTATATTTGTGAGATATTCAACATTCAGAGGACATTTCCATTTATGGAAATATGTTAGTATAAACATGGAATGTTGATATTTGATTCAAATATTATTCAAAAAATATGTTATTGGGATCCTCTTACATATTAAAAATGAGTTTTACTATAGTGGGTTGTATACTATACATACTAACTAACACTCACAATCAAAATTTGATCATATAAAAATAATTACAATTAGTATTAGGAGGTGATGAAAAAGGTGTAGTGTGATGAGTGTGATAATTTATTCTTCTGCAGTAATATTATAAAATTAAAGATAAAAAAATATTAAAATTAATGAAAATAGGAACAAAAAGAGGCTAATGTCATGGTTCGATTTGTTCTATCATCATTAATATGTGAACTATTAATGAATAGGTGATTGATGTGGATTATTTTCATTGAGAGGGAATTAATTTTTTCATTGGTACCAGTACCATGCTAATCTACATGGGACTGCTAGATAAAGAACAATGAGAAGGTGGATGTTGGACTTGAAATTGTTTATGTTGGGGAAGAGATTTTCTTTCTTGTATTGATTTGGTTATTGATAGATTGTTGACTATTTGGGAAAAATATATGTCTTTAACTCCGTTATTTCATAATGGATTCCACCTCACCCCTTAAAGGGGCTTATGATAATAAAAATAATAATTTTCAGTCAGATGTGGGGGGGTTTTTAATTGAGTTTAAATATAATATTGTATAATGTGCGAAACAAATGAACCAACCACTTTCTTGAAACATTTTCATGAATTTATCATGAACTACCCACCACTATCCTTATAATAATTGAATCCCTTTTAGGTTTCCATCTTTATGTCTATGGATTTAATTCCTTGAATTAGTTTATATGATGATATAAATGACTATAGAAAAAATGTATGTATACTAGAGTTTTAAAAGGTCAATATTTATTTTTTTGTTGATTTTTAGTTATAAGTTTTGGAAATAAGGATAATAGTATAGATATAAATACTTAATGAAAAATTAAGAAATATTATTGTATGTGATGATGAATTAGAGTGTATGTTTGATAATGAATCATGATTAGATACCCAAATAGAATGGGTAGTTTATATTTACTGATTTTCAGTTAATTATTTGTTAGGTTTTTGAGATTGGCTATTTTTTATTTGAATAATTTATTTAATACATTATTATTTTAATTTATATCTATTTTTAATAATGAATATCAGATTTTCATGTGGGTTGGAATTTGATACGTATTAAATTTAAATATATTTTAAGTGTAATTTAATTTTTTTTTGGGAATTAATAATATATAATATTCTAAATAGTGGATACATTGTGTAAATTATGTTACATTATTGTCTTTTCTCAATGTGATAGGGTGTTTGTGTGATGATTTTTTTACACATAGACCAAGTGATTATGAATGTTTGAATATGTTAACTATGAATTAGAGCAGTTTTTTGTGATTAGAGTTTCAATTGAGAGAGCATGAATGTGATGGTTATTTCCCATATTCAATGTAGTTGGGACCATTCCCAATAATATATTTAAATTGTTTCTATAGATTAATCCTCAAAATGAGATAATAGACCACCGAAGTAATAAAACTGATGATTTTTGTCATATATATTTTGTAATTAATTTATTTAAGAAATTATTACATCCTTTTGGAATTAATTTCTTATTATCAAATTATTTTAACTTTTTTATCTTTCCATAATCGTAGAGAAGGATCCCATGGTATAATCCTTCTAGATAAATGCACATATACTCTATAAATCATGGTACATCATTTTTGTAATCCAATGATCCAATGTGGAGAATCAAAACAACCTCTATCATTTTTCATTATGAAAAATAGGAATCCATCCACAAATTAATGTCAACCTCTCTATCTAAATATATTGGGAGGTAGAATAAGCAATATTAATATTGTTTCTTGAGATAACTCTAAATAATTTCTGACTAGTGGTTGAGAGAATTCACATTGGAAGATTTTTTATCCATATCCTGTTCAATATATTAGAAAATGATTCAAAATTGATTATAAAATTATGTTAAATAATTACTTGTTATAAAACAACTCCTGAACAATATCATAATTGGATAAAAAATTTCATTGTATAATCATAATAAAATTACAATTATCTCAATGATGAGTATAATACGCATTTATACTGAAATATCATTTCATGTATGCCATTAATTTGACCCGTCAATTCTCCTCAAATTTTATTGATCCTAAAATAATTACTATTAATTTAAAATATAGTATATTAACAAACTAAAAAATAAATAATTATTTAATATTTTAAAAAATAAATATTTTTTACCTTACGAATAATCTAATGATAAATAAATATTAAATATAAATTTTTTTATGATAATGGGAATAAATATTTTCTTAATATTAAACTCACATATGTATAGCTTCGAAAATGTGGTGAGTTAATTTTAGTTAGAAATAATCCTAGTTAATTATTACACCACAATATGGAATAATCATTATTTTAACAATTAAATTCCTATTAAAGTTAATTAACATTATGAATAAAAATAATTTATGACCATAATGTACACATTATTAGCGATATTTGCTAAAACAGACTAAATTTCAAGAACAATATATAAAAACACTTGAACTAAACCATATATAAATATTTTAATGTCATAATGAAGATAAACTCATATAGATTGTCTTCATGTATTATTGTCCCTTTATCTCATAATATCGTCACATTTGTCATGAAATTAATTTCAACTGAATATTATCCTAATGTATCCTTCATTGAATTTCATAAATTAACATATAGATAGTCAACAATAGAAATCGATTTATTAGATAATTCTATTTTAATCAAAGGTCTAGAGATAACTATTTCCCCTAAATCATATGTGGGAAAAACTTTTTTTAGTTATTCATTAATGTTAAAAACATACAAAAACTCGGTGTATCTTATCTCACCAGGAGAATAATTCATCAAGGGGTTTTAATAAATTTAGGTATGTAATTCACGATATTCCATGAAAATAATATCAAGTCCAAGGACTATTATATAAATATATAGGTAGAAATAACCAATAACACATAAAATAAGGTTAATTTCAACTAGTATCTTTATTATGATATACACCACTCTTAGATATTACCAATTAAAAACCTCATGATATGATGTCACAATGTTTATATGAGCCTTTCAATAACGATATCCATCATCATCAATATATAATAAAAAAATGACATCCAAAACAAAGAACATAAATTTATTAATATTGGTATACAACATCATGGTTTTTAATATAGTAGGTAACTTCTATTTAATTCAAATGGGATATATATTCTAAGGTTAATATCAAATTAATATTATTTATAATAACATAGATCATGTGATAATGTTTTTTAACATTCTAGTATCTTAATACCCAAAAAATGAAAAATAAAAAATAAAATTGGATCTAGGGAACTAATTAAAATAGAATCCATCCTTTACTAGGCATATTTTATAAAAACATTTAACAATAATATATCCAACATTATATTCAAGCTTATATGGTGATATGGATATAGCTTCTAGGTCTACCATGTTCATGTTTTAGTTATTCATTTTATAACCTCACAAATCTAAGAAAAGCCATTAAGAGGAGTTATCACCGTATCATAAAAAATAAATCTTATATTTGAATTGAAATCATTCATATATACTATATTATTGATCAATCATTTGATTATTTCTTTTTTAGGCTATATATGATGCTAAAATTTTGTTAGTTAAGATAAAAACTCTTTGAAAAATGTTTTTTCATTCTTATTACCTGAGCCTAACTATGTTACTTGATCAAAGTGATCTATAAGAAGACCAGTTTTCTATCCTCTTAATTATTTGAAATATAATTTCTCTAATTAACAGGAACTCATAATGTTCTACATTCAATGTTACATTCTGATAGTTCAGACCACATCATTTGTAGTTATCACAGTTTGTTTATTTTATATTTTTCTTCTATGATTTAAATACAATAAATATGATACCTCATAACATATAAT
Source organism: Viscum album (assembly GCA_963277665.1). Lineage (NCBI taxonomy): Eukaryota > Viridiplantae > Streptophyta > Magnoliopsida > Santalales > Viscaceae > Viscum > Viscum album. The sequence continues at coordinate 813,637,138 of OY728150.1, read as the reverse complement.
ATATTCTGAGATATATTTCCAATGTACTGATTATATTATGTAGTATAATCATAAATATATTATTCTCTTGTGTTTTTAAATATGAAATGGAAGACATTTATTACCACATGATTCTAGATATAGTTCACTTATAAATTTTAATATATTGGAGTTTTAAATTAATTATCCATTTATATACTATTTCTTATTCTAATCATGTATCACAACAAGATTCCACGGTACACATCTCTTTGAATAATACAGTAGCATGTGTTGTATGCAACATCGAGTTCTAACACACCACAACCAATAAAACTAGTAGTTATGAATAGTAATACCCCCTTTTTAAAATTTTATAAATTTTATCTTTCAAAATGGAATTCATTTTTGGATTCGGAATATCGAAATTATCTTAGGGTAAATTTTTTGTATTTTTCTAAAACCTTCGATTTTTGATGAATAGTGAAAAACACAGAGTTATAGTTTTAAACTGAATTTTTATTTAAATAATTATTTATTTTATTTACATTTATTTTAGGTCAAAATAGATACATAATACGTATATAATTTCAATGTAATTCGTTTGAGTCAGTTTATAATAATTATATATATATATATTGTATTGAACTTTTTACCGTCTTTTACCCGCCTCCTATGAGAATTTTCAAATTTACATAAAACATAATTTCACTGCTTCTGTGAGTTTATTTTCAAAAATCATTGAGACAAGGTTAATATAATTAAGTAAATTTTTGTTCAAAAAGATGAAAATATTTATTTGGTGAATAGTAACTTTTTACATTTATTTACCACGGTTAAAAGTAAATAGGGTAATTAAGGGTAAAAACGATATTATTATTACCCTAACACATGTCCTAATTCTATTGGATACATATAATTCGACCTAAGACAAAATAAGGAATAAAATATGAACCTCTTTGGTCCACTTGGTTTAGATTAGGTCATTTATTATTATTTAATTCAAAGAAGAGTTAAAAGAGTTAAAATCAAAGTTTAATAACTAAATTTTTTTTAATATTGGGTTACACATAAGATAAATTGAAATATAAATATTCATTAGAAATATAAAAAGATTAAATATATAATGGTATTTTATTTTTATTTTTTAGACATTAAATGATATATTTTATTTATGACATAATGATTATGTAGTAATTACCTAATCAATGAAAGATTAACATATTTGACATTATAAATATCCAAAAAAATATAATTTGAAAATTTTTATAAATTCCACTTATTTTATAGGTTAATATGACCTATTATGGTCGGTTATATGAATTTTTTTCGATGTAATAATGCTGTTATGAATTTAGAAAAAACAAAATACCAAATAGTGTCAAAATTGACATAAAAGGGTTTTTAAAACATATATTATATTATTAGTTAATCTTCTAGTCCTAAAAATCTAAGGTTCGTCCAAAAGACATATATAATGATATTTTTGTCATTAATGAACCACTTGGGGTTCTCTTATAAGTATATAGTAAGTTTATCAACCATATAATATAAAAATAAAAAGATACATGGTAATGTCAAAATATTTAACTAAGAGTTAAATCTAAAAGATAAAGTTAATATAGTGACCCAAACCTATCTAAAACCTATTGGTTGAGTGTTTTTTTACCCATAACCACCTTATAATTTAAATAATCCATTTTTGACCCATTAGAAACTGAAAATTATTTTATTATAAAATAATATTTCTAGCTTTTACTAAGGTGCCCCTCACTCCTATTATAAAAGGGAACCGCCCCTTCTCTCTAATTCACACGTTCAAAGCCATTTAGCTCAGCCAACCTCTGCCAAAATACCCTTTCAACTATCCTCAATTCATCATAGAGGCCTTCCTTTAGCTAGAAATCCACCTTAAGGTGCTCTTTTGATCAGATCAAATGGAAGAACCCGAAGAAGAGGTAAATATTTCATCACCTCTTTCAAGTTATTTTCATCTTGCATATCCTATTTCTTTGTTGTTTCCATTATAAAATATTAAGTCTAGTATATTATATATACTATGACGTTATTATAAATATGGTACAACCATATTCATTATTCTATCCATCCTTTAAATGACATGTCACCATACGTGTGTACGTATGGCTTACCGTCTCCACGCCGTAGTGTATTTGTTATTCAATACATTATTATTTGGATCGGTATAATAATGATGTGTAATTGATGTAAATAATAAATATAACATGATAATGATTCTATATATATGAAATAACATTCATTTATATATATTTTTAAATATCAACAAAATTATATTGTCGCTCGTGCGTACGTACGAATTATGTTCTCCACGAACGCGATGAGATTCATTCCCCATCGGATCCATTCAATAATAATTTTTATTAGATGATTATAAGTACTGTTTAAAGACTTAATATAATTATGAATATTAATAATATAAATCCTATCCATTAAAAACATTACTTATGTAACAAAGCATATAAAGGAAAATGAATCAGTTAACACCCGAAACGACGATAATACTAAGATATTATTAAAAGAGGAATGTGGAAAGATCATATATGATTTCATATTAATGTATATGGTTCTTTTATAATTTAATAACAATTATTTCACCATTATATAGGAGTTTAACCTACCCTCGGCCAAGGAAAATTACAAGGTAAGGGTTAATTCTATAAACTATTCATTATCCGAGGTTGTTTATAAGTAATTATCTACTGGGACATATTTATCATCCACATCCATGTTTCATAAAAATATATTTCAAAACATTAATAATATTTTAAATACTACGGGTTAAAGTCATATATACCCTTGATCAAATTTTATAAGATGTTTATAAAGGAATCTTTCCGTCATTTTCCAAACAAGGTACATTTTAACCTTTTCGACAAATTTAAGATAAGAATGTTTTTTTAACATATATGGAAGGTGAAACTATTTTATTCCGTTATAACATCGTCGAAGATTACCTAACAATATTATAAGAATATGTACAATGTAAATTTTATCTTTTAAAATTATGTGACTTTTAAATGATTTCAAAATAGAAAGAGATATTTCTCAAAAAATGTTTTCATTTCATCTTTGTCAACATCTTTTAATGGATTGTAAGCTTATTTGATGTTGATTTATTATGATAAAAATCTTCCATATTGTATTGAAAGATTTGTGATATGTTTGATTGTGTATGTGCTATTTTTATACCATTCACGGTTTATGGATAAATTATTGACATTTTGTATGCTAGTTTTAATATGAATGTGTATGTTTTGTTTAAACCTTTTAATATGAGGAATGCATTGGACTTAGTAAGTGACGGTTGGATGTTGGTATAGCTCCTCGATGCATCAGTAGGTCTCATGAGACAAACCGGTGTATTGGAACAAGGACATGACGAAATATTATATGTAGACTTTGAACAAGGCCTTGACTATGTGGTTATGAAATTCATGCATTACGCATTCCATCATTATAAAAGTGGTTGTTGATATTGCATATGATTATTCGACTAGTAGAATATCCATGTGAGTAATTAAATGGCATTATTTCTATTTTTATTTACCATATTATGATGACGTTTATGTTAAAAAGTATTTTGTTTTAGTTTTATACATTTCTTTAAATGTTTATGCTTATTTATGAAAGCTTTCTCTATATTGTTATCCTTACTGAGAATCTGAGCTCACCCCATTATATGTTTTATTTTTACCAGGATGCAATGTAGTATATTATGACTGACTTGAAGGGATAGTCTGTGGGATCTTAATGTTATCTATTGAAATAATTTTGTTGAAGTTTTCCATTTTATGATGTTATGTAAACCATGTGAATGTATCTAGTACTTACAAGGGTTCTAAAATAATCGGTCCTTCGAGAATTGATCTTTTGTGATCATTCAAATGTTATTTAACAATGCACTAACTCTGGGTAATTGGGGTCGGGGCGTGACAGTTGGTATTAAAGGAATTTTAGTACAAACCATGGAAACTAGATTTAGATAAACCCTAATTAGAGAACATAGCCCTATGATAGAAATTGAGGATTAGTATAGGAGAACTTCCTATAATTTTGGTATTGTAGAGATTTTGTGCGTTTTACAAGAAATACATCTCTGTCTGGATACGAGCAGGTTGAGGCGGCTCTGGCATCGATATACCTAGGGGTAAAACCCAAAAACACTACTTGGAGCTAGACTCGAACTAGAACTAGTGCACAACAATAGGCCTTGTTATACTCTTGGTTATGACACTCCTGATGGATATGCTTAGGAGAATTCTCATTTTCATTGAAAATAATTATGAAGGGTTTTTTAGAATATACTTCCTCAATGAAAACATTCTTATGATTATGGATTATGTCCATAAACTGTTCAGTTTATGTTAAGTGTTTTACAAGTTTGGAATTATGTATTTCGATTCATAAACTAATATAGTTTATGCCATTGTTTAAGAATGGCACCTAGTGGAAGGAATAAAACCATATTAATGCAAAAAAACTCCATTTAGGGATTGCCCTACTACTCAAGATAATTATATTGGAGTTGGTGATGCAACTGGTGTTGATCAACTAATAACCATACTAGGACAAATCACTCATGTTATGAATATTATCCTTACCCGTATGGAGCACCTTGATCCACAAAGTGGAGGACCAATCCTTGATCACATCATGAGGCAACAAACACCAACATTAAAGGGGAGTATAAATCCATTAGTAGTTGAGCAATGGATAAATTCATAGTGAAAATATTCCATGCCTTGGGGTGTTGTGAAAGGGAAAAAGTTGTCATGGCAGTTTACTGCTTCAATAGAGATGTTGATCAATGGTGGTCATTGATTCAAAACAAAAAGAAAGATGATGAAGTAAAAAATATGGAATGGGGGGAGTTTAGAGAGATTTTCTTAGAAAAATACATTCCTCGTGACCACCAAGTACATATGTAAAGGCAATTTCTGAGTTTGAGGCAAAAGGAGGATGAGAATGTCTCCATGTATGAAGCTAAATTTAAAAGGTTAGAGAGGCATGAAAATGATTATATATGTAACCCATGAAGTAATATTTATTGTTTCTTTGATGGGTTAATACCATTTCTACATCGATCATTAGTCTCACAATTCTTATCATCGTATGAATATATTGTCCCATGTGCTATCAAGACAGAAAAAGCATTCTCTACATCTTACGACTTTAAAGCAAAGAAAGAGAAGAATAGATCTTCTGAACACTATGGAAATGGAAATAATGGGAATAATGGAATGATTGATATCCATCCTGCAGTAAATGTGGGAAGAAACACCCCGATACTTTCCTGAAGGTAATGGGAGTCTTTTACATGTGTGGTGAAAAAGGCCACAAAGCTCGAGATTGCATGGGGAAGAAAGAGGATTTTGATATTGAATGAGATAATTTTAGAGAAAGGGGGAATTATGAAAATGAATGTCCTAAGCATTAGGGTAACTTACCTCAGAAAATGCCAAGGGATCAAGGACATGATTATGCTCTCACTGCTGGTGAGGTTGATGCTTTGAAATACATGGTGGTAGGTAATTTAATGGTTACCTCAAGTTTAGAAATTCTTTATTTGATTCAATATCATTGCATTGTTTCATATCTTCCCAGTTTGACAAGAAAATTACTTATTCCCAATTTTATTTAACAAGGGAGTTGTCAGTCAAAACTCTTAAGGGAAGTATCATTGCAACCATGTTTTTTGAATCGGTCCCCATTAGGGCATATAAATGTTCTTTATCAGCTGATCTAATTGTCATACGCATGATTTAATTTGATATAATCCTTGGTATGTATTGGATTTTGGACCATGATGAAAGAATTTATGGTAAGAAGAAAGTGGTTACTATTTTTGATGATGATGATAAATAACACCTTATCTTTAGAGAAAAATCTTCACCACCTAATTCTTATCTAGATCCACCAGAAGTAGCTCAACTAAATTCAATTATTGGGGAGGAAGTGAATTAAATAACTGTGGGTGGTGAAAATAATGTTCAAATAGAGGATGTACCTATTTTGAAAGAATATGTTGATGTGTTTCAAGAAGATTTACCTGGACATCCTCCAGAACGAGAAATTGAGTTTTCCATTAATTTAATTCATGGATCAAGGCACATATCAAATAACCCTTATAGAATTGCCATAGTGGAATTAATATAACAAAAGAAGAAACTATAAGCATTAAGTAATAGGGGATTTATTTTCCCTAGTGTTTCTCCATGGGGAGCCTCGGTCCTTTTTGTCAAGAAGAATGATGGATCTATGAGGTTGTGCATTGAGTATAGGGAGATCAATGATATAACAATAAGGAACCAGTATCCCCTACCTTGCATTGATGATTTATTTGAACAACCTCATGGAGCTCAATACTTTTCAAAGATTGACCTTTGATCTGGATACCATCAGTTGTGCATGAAGAAGAAATACATTCTGAAGACAGCATTTCGAACGAGGTATGCGCATTACGAGTTTACAGTAATTCCTTTTGGATTGACTAATGCAACCTCTGTCTTCATGGTTCTAATGAATAGTGTTTTCAAGGAATTTCTCGATGATTTTGTAGTGGTATTTATTGATGATATCATTGTATACTACAAAATCTACGAAGATCATGAAAATCACTTACGCATTATCCTGAAGACTCTTAGAAGACATGAATTATATGGGAAGTTTAGCATGAGTGAATTCTGACTTCAAGAGATTTCTTTTATTTCCCATATTGTCTCTATGGAAGGAATCTCTTCTGATCCTTCTATGACCAAGGAAATCCAAGAATGGCCAGCATCGAGGAGTATATCTAAGTTATGCAGTTTTATTGTTTTAGCATGTTATTATCGGCATTTCGTCCAGAATTTTTCCCAATTGGCTAACACATTAACAAAGCTCACACGTAAAGGGGTTAAATTTTTTTGGAAAAAAGAGTGTGAAGAATTTTTTGAAGAACTGATGAGAATATTAGTCAATTCTCCTATCTTGAATCTACCATTGGGGAATGATGAGTTTGTTATTTATAGAGATATTTCAATGAAAGGACATGGTTGTGTCCTTATGCAGAATGATAAGGTTATTTCCTAGCATCACAACAGCTAAACATTCATGAGCAAAACTATCCTACTCATGATCTATAGTTAACAGTTATAATCTGTTCTTTGAAGATTTGGAGACACTATCTCTATGGTAAAAAATGTGAGATATATACCGATCACAAGAGTTTGAAGTATATTTTCTCACAAAAAGAACTCAACATGAGGAAAAGGCGATGGTTGGAACTACTCAAGTATTATGATTGCACTATACACTACCACCTAGGGAAGGAAAATAAGGTGGAAGATTCTTTGAGCAGATAAGATCATGGATTTTTGAACAAGATGAGAGTTGAAAAGAATCCTATATACATGGATATATACATGGATTTAGTAAAGAGGTTTATGGGAATAACCATGGAAGGTTAAACATCAATTATTTTTTATATGGTTTCCAAATCATCTTTACTAGAAAGGATAAAGAGTTCTCAGACCGATGATGAAGAGTTTCAAAAGAAGATTAAAGCTGTGAATGATGGGAGATTGAGTGAATTTGTGAATGAAGAAGAAATTTTGAAATTTGGGAGGAGACATTGTGTTCCCAATTTACCTGATCTAAAAAAAGAATTGTTGGATGATGCTCATAGCTCTAGTTTCTCTATACACCCTAGGAGCACCAAAATGTATAGAGATTTTAAGGAACATTTTTTGTGGGACAACATGAAGAGGGAGATTGCTAATTTTGTGTCAAGATGTATGCTTTGTAAACAAGTGAAATATGGAAGGCAACAACCTGGATGATTCATGAAAACTCTTCCCATACCTGAGTGGAAATGGTATAATATTACGATGGACTTTATCATGGGACTACCGAAGACTCCTAGAAAGAATGATGCAATGTGGGTCATTGTTCATCGTCTTACCAAGTCAGCACATTCTCTGGATATAAGAGATGATTTACCCCTTACATGATTATAAATACTATATGATAATTAAGTTTTAAGACTTCATGGAGTACCAATATAAATTTTTTCTAATCGTGATCCACATTTTACATCAAGATTCTAGAAAAGTATTCAGAAATCCCTAGATACTAATCTTATTTTGAGCACTGCCTACAACACTCAAACTGATGGACCATCAGAACGGACTATTAAAACCTTATAAGAAATGTTGAGACTATTCTCACTTGACTTTTATGGTATGTGGGATCAATATTTACCTATGGTAGAATTTTCCTATAACAATAGCTTCCATTCAAGTATTCAGATGGCACCATATGAAGCGTTAGATGAAAATAGATGTCGCACACCAACCTGTTGGGATGATTTTGGTGAAAGAAAACTTATAGGCCTAGAACTGGTGGTGGAAATGATGGAAAAGGTGAAGGTAATCCAAAACCACATCAAACAGCTCAAAGTAGACAGAAGAGCTATTTTGATAACCAAAGGAAGGATTTGGAATTTTAGGTAGGAGATCATGTTGTCTTGAAGGTATCTCCATGGAAGGGTGTTATACATCTCAGTAAGAAGGGTAAATTGAGTCCCAGGTACATTTGACCTTTCAAAATTCTAGAACGAATTGGGGATGTAGCATACTGTTTGGTAATGCCACCATGTCTCTCCAAAGTTCACGATGTGTTCCATGTATCACTGTTGAGAAGATAAATGCATGACCCAATGCATGTACTCACCTGTGACGAATTAGAACTGGAACCTGATCTGTCTTATAGCGAAGAGCATGTCAAGATTCATTATACAATAGAACAAGTGCTGAGAAACCAGAAAACTCATATGGTGAAAGTTCTATGGAGAAACCATAAGATGGAAGGTGCAACGTGGTAACCCAAGGAACTTATGATGAAGAACCACCCAAGTCTTTTTATGTAGTAATATTCTAGAAATTTTGAGGAAAAATTTATTTGAAGGAGAGGATAATGTAACACCCCAATCTTCAATGGTATGCTTCTCTTTGAATAATACAGTTGTGTGTGTTGTACGCAACTTCGAGTTCTAATACACCACAACCAATCAAACTAGCTGTTATGAATAGTAATACCCACTTTTTGAAATTTTATAAATTTTGTCTTTCAAAATGGACCTCATTTTTGGATTCAGAATATCGAAATTATCGTAGGGTGAAATTTTGTTATTTTTATGAACACCTTCAATTTTTGATGAATAGTGAAAAACACTCAGTTATAATTTAAAAACAAATTTTTTTAAATAAATATTTATTTTATTTAAATTTATTTTAGGTTAAAATAGATACATAATACGTATATAAGTTCAATGTAATTCATTTGAGTCATTTTATAATAATTTTAGATATATAAAAATTTTATTAAACATTTTACCGCCTTTTACCCACCTCTAAGGGGAATTTGAAAATTTACATAAAACATAATTTTACCGCTTCAATGAGTTGAATTTAAGAAATCATTGAGACACGGTTGATATCAGTAAGTAAAGTTTTGTTCAATAAGATGAAAATATTTTTTGGGTGAATAGTAACATTTTACTTTTATTTACCGTGGTTAAAAGTGAATAGGCTAATTAAGGGTAAAAATGATATTATTATTACCCAAACACATGTCCTAATTCTATTGGATAGGTATAATTCGACCAAAAAAAACTTAGTAATAAAATATGATCCTCTTTGGTCTACTTGGTTTAGATTAGAACATTTATTATTATTTAATTCAAAGAAGAGTTAAAAGAGTTAAAATCAAAGTTAAATAAATAAAAAAATTTAATACGGGGTTTCACATAAGATAAATTAAACTATAAATATTAATTAGAAAGAAAAAAATATTTCCTACATAATGGTATTTTATGTAAATTTTTTAGACATTAAATATAGTAATTTATTTATGACACAATGATGATACAATAATTACCTAATTAATGAACGATTAAAATAATTGACATTATAAATATATTCATAAATGTAATTTTTAAACTTTTTATGAAATAAACAAATTTTATAGGTTAATATGACATATTATGGTTGGTTATATGAATTTTCTTCGAAGTAATAATGCTTTTATAAATTTAGAAAAAACAAAATACCAAATAGTGTTAAAATTGACATAAAAGAGTTTTTAAACCAAATAATATATTATTAATTAATATTCTATTCCTAAAAATCTAAGGTTCATCCAAACGACTTATAGTAAATGTCAAACTATTTAACTAAGAGTTAAATCTAAACGATAATGTTAATATAATAGTCCAAACCTATCTAAAACATATTTTTTGAGTGTTTTCCACCCATACCCACCTTAGCCTCTAAATAATAAATTTTTGTGCCTTTAGAAACTCAAAATGATTTTATTATAAAATAATATTTCTAGCTTTTCCTAAGGTTCCCCTCACCTCTCTTATAAAAGGGAACTCTCCCTTATCTCTAATTCACCCCATCAAATCCATTTGGCTTGGCCAACATCTACCCAATTACCCTATAAACTATCATACCTTTATCCTAGAGGCATTCCTTTATTCATAAATCCAACCTAAGGAGCCCTTTTGATCAAATCAAAAGGAAGAACCTGAAAAAGAGGTAAATATTTCATCACCTATTTCAAGTTATTTTATTCTTCCACTTCATCTTTCTTTTTTGTTTCCATTCTAAAATAATAACACCATTATCTTCTATATACTATGATGTTATTATAAATTTGGTACAACCATATTCATTATTCTATCCATCCTTTAAATAACATGTCACCATGTGTCTGTACGTACGGCTTACCGTCTCTATATGGATGGGTATAATAATGATGTTTAATTGATGTAAATAATAAATATAACATGATAATGATTCTGTATATATTATATAACATCTATTTATATATTATTTTAATATTAGAAAAATGATATTTTCGCTCGTGGGTACGTACGGATTACCGTCTCCACGAACGCGATGATATTAAGTCCCCATCGTATCCATTCATGAATAAGTTTCATTAGATGATTAAAAATAATGTTTAAAGACATAATATCATTCTGAATATGAATAAGATACATCATATCCATAACAAACATTACTTACATAACAAATAATATAACGGAAAATAAATCAGTTAACACCCAAAACGACGATAATACTAAGATATTATTAAAAAATAAATGTTAAATGATCATATATGATACCATATTAATGTATATGATTCTTGTATAATTTAATAAAAATTATTTAACCACTATACAGGAGGTTAAACTACCCTCGACCAAGGAAAAGTACATCATAAGGGTTAATTTTACAATCTCTTCATTATCCGAGATTCTTTATACGTAATTATCTACTTGGACCTCTTTATCATCCACATCCATGTTTCTTAAAAATTTATTTCAAAACATTCTTACTTTTTTATAGACTATGGGTTAAAGTAATTTATCCCCTTGTTTGACTTTTATAATATTTTTATAAAAGAATCTTTCCATCGTTTTCCAAACAAGTTACATTTTGACCTTTTTGACAAATCTATGGAAGGAATGTATTTTAACATATACGGCGGGTGCTACTATTTTATGTCGTTACAACATCATCAAAGATTCCCTTACAATATTACAAAAATACTTTCAAATTAAATGTATTATTTTATAATTATATGACTTTTAAATGATTTCAAAAAAGAAAGAGATATTTCTCAAAAAAATTGATTTCATCTATTTCAACATCCTTTGATGGATTGTAAGCTTATTTGAATTTAATGTATTATGATAGAAAACTTTGATATTTTATTAACGGTTTTGTGATATGTTTTACTGTAGATGTGCTATTTTTATCCCATTCATGGTTTATGGATAATGTATTTACATTTCGTATGCTAGTATTAATATGAATGTTTATGTTATGTTTAAACCCTCTCATATGAGTAATTCATTGGACTTAGTAATTGAATGGTGGAGACCACTATGGCTTCTCTATGAATCGGTAGGTCTCATGAGACAAACTAGTGTCTTGGCACAAGGCCTTGACAAAATATTATTTGTATTCTTAGCACAATGCCTTGACTATGTTGTTACAAAAGTCTGGCATAATGCATTCCATCATTATGAAAGTGGCTATTGATATTGCATGTGATTATTATACTAGTATAATATCCATGTGAGTAAGTAAATGGAATTATTTTGATTTAAATTTTCCATATTATGATAATTTTTATGTTGAAAAGGATTTTGTTTTACTTTTATACATTGCGTTAAATGTTTATGCTTATTTATGAATGATTCTGATATATTGTTATCCTTAATGAGAATCTCAACTCACCCCTTTCTTGGTTTTATTTTTCCAAGGATGCGAAGAAGTATATTATCACTGACCTGGAGGGATAGTTTATGCAATCTCAGTGTGGTTTATGGAAACAATGTTGTTGTATTTTTCCATTTTATAATGTAATGTAATCCTTATGAATGTATCTAGTACTTCCATGGCTACTAAACTAATCAGTCTTTCAAGACTTGATCTTTTGTGATCGTGCCAATGTTATGTAATAATGCACCGACAATGGGTAACTGGGGTGGGGGCATTACAGAGCAGACCCATCGATCAATGTCTATTGATCTTCTACATAATAACATTGGTGGATAATGATTTCAATCATATATTAATTATTTTCTGTAGTCATTATTAACTACAAGATTTATAATATACTTTCATTAGGTTATCAAAATCATCTTCCAAGAAAAATAATAGAACCTCCAATAACCTTTCATAGAAACCTAGCACATATTCATTCCAATAAAATTGTTCCATACATTTTTTTAATTTTGAAATGAACATTATAATTTTTTATTAATTTTACATCATGATTTGATATAATTTTTTTTCATAAAATATCTCTATACATTACATTAATCCTTTAATAACCAATAGATCATTACTAGTTGTAATTTTCATTAATTAAATCTTGTTTTTCTTGAATACCCACTAATGACTTCACATCATCCTGTAAAACAAAAAAATGGGTTTTATTTTTTGTGTAAGGAATAGAAAATATAATTTTTATGAACTTTACAACTTTATCTTACTTATATACACTTATTAAATATATGAATCATTATTATTATCAAATAATATATCATAAATCATGGATCAGAAAAATCACAGCTTTTATTTTATCATTCTGATGTTGTAGGTATCTTTAGAATAATTCCTCCCACTAAAACTTATATAGAAAAGTTTTCATATTCTAACTCACATGCATCATAATCAAGAAATTAATTTGATGATATCTTACTTCTATTATAAATAGTTTTTTCAACTTATCTAAGGAAAATATGGTGGGTAGTGACTAATAGATTTCTAACTTGAGGATATTAATATCGAGATTCATTCTATGATAATTAACTAAGATGAACTTTATGCATTTTTAGATGTTTGTTTTTGTCTATAATATGAATTAAACAAATTATTTCCATTAATCTATTGAGTATGTAACATAAAAAATACCCAATATATAATAAATTATATTACATACACTATTCAGTATAGTCATGTTATGGTTAAATTTTATGAAATTTGTAATTGAAAAGGAGTTTAAATACTATAAAATATGGGGAAAACATGTAATCCTCATCCATAGCATATCATAATTTATCATCACCTCTATAATGTGAATATATTAATTTGAGTATGGATAAAGAATCACTCAAAATTTTAATCATTAATGAATAATTGGTTAATATACACCCTAAAAGACAATTTCATAAGGATATGGGGTCTTTTAACAAGTGTATTTTGTATCCACTGTGAATTCATAAAATTTACAATAGGATTATCATGATGTATTTGAATTTACCTATATAACACACATAGAATAAGTCACACGGTTATTCCAATTATCTCTAGAATCAGTGATGATACATTTTATTTCTATCGATTTCATTTTTTATAACATAATTAATATTTTTTTACCACTAATTAATTTTCAAAAAGATTTTGGCATGACCTGATAGGTGATTTATTTAACTGTCAATTACCCCCCACATGACCATTCTACCATTAACTGATAGAGACAAAAAAAATTATGTAGGATATTAACAAATATTATTTTAAATTAAATATTAATTTTTCCTTAATAAAATATCCTCATAACAGTCAACTAAAAAGATTAGCTTGAAATGGAATATACTAGTTTACATTAAGGTTATATGACCTCCACCATTTTGGGGAACTGATTATGTATTTTTTAATTCTCGCATGGATTATTTTATAAAACCCGTGATCTTTGTTAGTTATACAATCATAGATAAATCAAATAAATTTATAGTAGTTGGTCTTGAATCATCATATGGTTATGATATAGAATAGTTTTTTTCTAAATTACATAGTGATGAATATTTATTATTATGTAATTATTATGATATTGTATAATTGTATTTATTTATGTTGAAAACACTTAAAATTTGGTGAAAACAATTGGTTACATAACTAGGTTTGGAAAAGTTGACAAGAAATGATTTAGGAATATTATAATGCGAGTTTTGTGAATTCAAAATGGGAGAATAAGAGATAGTTAATCATTTGATTCATAGATTTAGAAGTATTCTACATGAAATGTATTATTTGGAATAATTTATACAAAATTCTATATTGGTTTAAAGTGTTTTAAGTACATTACCTAAATAATTTCATGCTAAAATGGTAATGAATTTTGAATGTAAAAATTTATATTATTATACCATAAATGGTCTTATTAGATCATAATTTCAATATTATTTATAATTTAAAAATATCTCACTAGAAGTGATTTCAAAAACTGAAATGAATTTATTTGAATTCAAATGTTCCTAATACAACCTAAAATTAAATTTATGATTTTTATGTATTGAAATAGAAAAATTTCTATATGATTGAAAAGGAATAAGAAAGGATGGTTACTAAAAAAAATTACCCTTAAAATGAAGGACACTGAAAGTGTTATGATGACAAGGGAGTTATTCATTATTAATATTGATAAAGAGAGAATATCAAGACCAACAACTTTATACTCAATATTAATATCAATAATTATAGATAAAAATAATAAAATGAATGGAATGAAATTGTAAATTTTTTGATTTACACATATGAATCATATTCACGTAATTCATTTGGTGAAAAAACTAATCCTCAAACCTATTTTTAATGGACACGTCAATATTTTTATGTGAATTTTATTTTTTTTCTTATTTTGATTTTATTTTGATTCCTATAATTTTTTATACAAATATATTTATAATATCAATCATAATACTAAAAAATAATAGTTTGTTAAAAAATATTAACGATAAACATCTGAAAGTAGCTGCTTAAAATGAAAAATTGAGAAAAAAATAAATTATTCCCAAATAAAATATTATATACTGATATATAATGTTTTCAACATGAGAATTATAAACATGAGGATTTTCATTATTAATATAATAATGTTTAAATAATTTATATTTATTTTCTGGCAAAAAATGTTAATCATGGAAATGAAATTGATATATTAAAATTTGATATTTCCAAATTTGTTCTTGGGAGACAAAAGTGTGATAAAATAAGGAGTTTAAATAAAATAATTGGTTTTCATATGATATTATTCTACCATAAATGTATGAATAATTATTTTTTAATGTTTTATTTGTATGTTTATAAAGGGTTACATTCATTAGATGTTAGACGAATGACCATTATGAAATGAAATATTATTTGTGACTTTCACAATCACTTGGATACATTAAGAGATTTATATATTAATATTTATCATACATGTTTCAATTAATAGATGATTAAATTTAAAATGGGTTCCCAAATGGTTAAATATTAATCCCATAGGACCCAATTTTACATGGGTACCATACAATTGTTGTTGAACCCCCATTTTCCGGTATGTAACTCACTATTTTAGATTTCTTTGTGTATAATGAATAAGGTTAAAAGATGGGAGAGTTTGGATAACTTGTTGAGATATTTTAGGGATTTCATATAGTTGGATGAGTGGTAAAATGTATGTGAAAAACAGTAAACACTTGTAGGAAACTGTGCATAGTGAGACTATGGTTAAGGGGGGGTGGATGGGTTGCGCACGTCATGTCTGAATCATGTGGAAATCTAGGAGAAACCATTTAGTGGAGTGAAAATGTTTGACAAGGATATATGGAATGATCAGATAATAGTTTGTAATCTTTGCACACCAAGTGTGTGAGGTCCTTCTTAATAAACAAGGATCGTGATTAACACATGGTTTTATATAACAATGCAACTAAACCATGCATAGGGTAAAAGTTAGAAACTCAAAAAGTGTATCTCACACATTTTAAACTTTTACAGACTCTATTTTTATTCTATGTAGCCCTAACATTTGATTTTGTTCTCTCAAAAGTTGGAAAACCTCTCCCATGTGAGTTGAATGTAATCTGGAGCCATCCCCTCATGCATTGATGCCTGATTCATAAAGTAAGGATTTGTTCTTCATCGTTATTAATACATCTTCATTGAAATACATCACCCTTCCTCTCTTCGTCTTCCATATATTCCTAGTCTGGGTAGATCTATATTGGTGGATTCCAAATATGTTCTAATGTTTGTTTTATATAATAGAGGATGATATTGAAAATAGTTTTTGGTAGATTCTTCCCATTTTTTGAGGTTTTTCATGTTGATTATCATATTCACCAAAACTTTGGATGCAGGTGGCTTCACTATGGACTCCTCGGGATAGAACTGATTGGGTTCGTTTCAAATTGATTTAATTTTGTGAAATTTATTACGAAACGGGTGTGAAAAGCATGAAATAAATCATATTTGGGGATGATTAATGCTTATCAGTGAAATTATATAATCGAGGTGGTTTATTGTGCAACGTGATTTAGCTTTCATGATATTAAAATTGACATTTTAACAGGTGATTTCAATATATTTTTGATTTTTCTTGTTGCAGAAAAAGGTTTTCAATAAAAATTGTGTTTCATTTAAATGGGTTTGTCATGATGGTATTGACAGAATTTTGAGCATACATGGGGTGTGTGTGTTCATATTTAATTTAACAGGATGGGTTGAAATCTGAAATTGTTCTTGGTGCCAAAGGTGTTATAGAACATGTTGTTTAATTAACATGTGATGGAATGGTAAATTGAAAAGAGACTGCTCATGAGTATGGAACTATCATAATGTTTCATGCATGGTCAATATTATGGATATGAGGAAGGGAATGGATGTGACAAATGGAACATGTGAAATGGGTTTAAAGCATTGTTTGGTTGATTTTATTGAAAAATGGAGTTTTTTTATAAAATTTGTTAATATGAAACTTTTTAATATGTAATTATAAAATATTATTGTAAGTTAATTTATATAAAAAATTTATATAAATGATTCTAACTTTTCATCCTAGGGGCATGAACAGAAAATACATTTGGGGAAATACTATTGAGTTTTCGTATTCACATATTCTTTGGAACATTGGTTCTTTTGATGATGTCATGTACCAGGATAAGGGAAAAGGTAAATCATCACACATTTTTAGCATTGAATTATTATAATGGGGTTGTTTTGTAGATATGGAGTATAGATATTGTTTTGAACATGGAGTTGTTGTTGTTTGTCGTTTAGTTTTTTGTTGGTTTTGTATCCTTCTATAATTTAATATATTATTTTATTATTATAATTTGTTACCTATTTTTAATAGTATTTGGATATATGAAAATTTATATTTCCTTTCATGATTATCATGAATCATGTCGTTGTATTTTGGGTTATGTTTTGTTAGTTGGTCATTTTTTTCATTGAGGGAAAATTGTCCCCCACCTATTTAATGAAGTCCTTCAGCATTTATTAAATAAAATTGGCTCCTTGAGGAAGTCTCTTAGGTCTACGTAGCATCCATACACCTTCTTAAGGTAATGATAACTAGGAGGACGCTACCAATGAAATTAGATTTGTTTGGTCTAATGTCGATTGGAGACAAATAGTTATGCTAGTCTTGGAGTTGAATTCATTCTTGTCTATTTCTTGGGTTATGATCTTAGAAAGGTGAAGTATTGTTAAGATATAAAATTAAGATTATTAAACCACATTTATACACATTTTATGATGAATTTCATGTTATCAGGCAATTGGATACATAAGTGTCTTGGAGACACTTATAGGATTTTGAAATCTCATTGTCATGGGATTAGAAAATCAGACATGCATGATAGGCTTTGTAGAGGAATGCCTTCCCACTAGGATTACATATCCAATTTTGAGTAATGATATAGGTTTTGATGAATGGTGTTTATTTTTGAAAAATGATGAAATTATTTTCAAATGAAATATTTTGAAAAGAGCAGGGCTGGTACATTTTGTAAATGTATTGATTTTAAAAATCAAGTAATTATATTTAAAAAATGGTTGAACATGAAAAAGGATGATTTTGAAAGAAATATCAATATAGTTGATGTGGTAAAAATCAAAATTATAATACTTTAGTTTGTGGAGAGTAAAAATTATGCAATTATTTTTGTATAGATAGTAGAACATGGTAGGTATCGTAGAACCAACCCGAAGAAGATGGATAAAATGGGTTAAAACTAAGCTATAGGTGAACCAAAAACTAGTTATTAGTATCCTCATCAATTTCTGGAAGTGGGAAGAAGGAACTAAAGGGATGATCCAAGACAAGCAGATCATTCAATGTAGTTCTAAACATAGAATCTACCCATCTTCTGGGGTGATTATAAACTAGAAAGATAAGGGTAATGGATGAATATGATGTATCGTATCTTTGATTTCATGGAAACACCTAAATAGCTAAAAGTAAATCATTCATGATATATTATTGAGGATCAGTCACAATAGTGGTGGGATCTAGCAGTGTAGGATAAAATAGAACAAGTCCTTTGTTGGAAGGTATTTGAGTAATTATTTAAAAAAATTATATTATCACACATTCATGACATAATTAATTAGATACTTCAACATCTTAAATCAAGAAAGTATCTCTATCAAAAAGTATAGCGATAAATTCATGAATTTAGTGCCCTATGAACCTGAGGATGTAGCTAGTGCATCCTTAAAGGAACAAATATTTGAATTGGGCCTATGATTGGAGATTTACTCAAAGATTGATGTATCATGTATTACTGATTATATAGAGGTTTTCAATAGAGATACAATGAATAAATGAGACATATCCGAAGATACAGGAAGTGTAAGTATGTTGATACATATAAGAACTAGTGGGAACTCAAATTTTTAATACAAGGAGAAGTGGGACACCTGCATCCAAGGTGTGAGTGGGAATTACCATTAGGAAGATGGATTAGTGAATCTTCCATCAAGATACATGAAAAAAGCATGATGTTTCCAACGAGGTTCCATAGACAAAATGAATTGAGAGTGTACAACACCACTAAGAGCATGCAATAATTGAAACAAGATGGGGTATCTTAAGAGCTATTGTGTCATTTATCCGAGTTCAGCAGCTTGAGATTGTTCTCAGGAATCCCAAGAATCATATTCTTTGGCATGGATATGATAAAAGAATCAATATCATCCCCAAAACAATGCTATATATAGGGATTATATTAATACCATGAATCATTAGAAGGGGTAATCTAAACATGAAACTCGGTGCAGATTGAAGAAACGAAGCAATTATATGGAGATTACTAGGTGATTCTGGATGATCAGGCTAGACCATCTATTGTGAGAGGTGTGATTCTTTTAAATTATACAATTATTCAAGTGTTGTTTAACATTTTTACAACTCATTCCTTCATTGATTCTTGTGATGTTGATTTTTTCTGTGTAACAATGGAGATGATGCCATCAGTGATAAAACAACAAACTCTTCTTGTTCAACGAGAATGTTGAGCCATTATATGTAGAGGATGTTCTATTACTATTGATAGAGATGAACTGAAATGGGATTTCCCTATTCTATAGATGGATGTTTATGATATAATATTCCGTATGGATTTTTTGAGAATATTAAATGATCACGTCAACTATTATAGAATACTATTACGTTTCATGACTAGGGACGGTGCCCAACAAATCATTAGAGGATAAAGGGTTTTAAATACATGGGAAATGGTATTATTGGAACCAGTAGTAGGAAAAATCAATTATCATTAGGTGAAGTTGACTTTGGTATCGATAGAATAGATCATGTATAAAGACATTGCAGAAGGTATAGAATAATTTTTAGATCTCTTTCCCAAGAAATTCCAAGGGTAATATCCAATAAGGGAAGTGGAGTTTTCAATTTATCTTTTTTTGGGACCAGTATGATTTTAATTCCATATTATAAGATGGAACGAACATAGTTATGGGTGATGAAAGTGAATTTAGAAGAGATAGAAATCAAGGGATTCATTCTACCAAGAACATATCCAAGGGAAACACCAGTATTGTTCATAAAGAATATAGATTGAACACTCCAGATTTGTGTCAATTATCATAAACATAACTAAGTTATGATATGGAATAGATATTCACTTCCATCCATTTACAATCTGTTTGATCAATTTATGGGTATCTTCATGGTTTTCTAAAATAGACTTGGGGTCAAGATACCACCAATTTCATGTTCCAAAGGAAGATATTGTGAAAACTGAATTCAAGAGTAGATACAGCCTTTTTGAATATGGTTTAATGTCTTTGAATATTAAGAATCCCCCAACAGTATTTATGGAATTAATGAATCAGATGCTTTAGAGTAATTTAGATTTCTTTTGTTTTGGTTTTTTTCGATGATATCTTATAGTATTCATGAACTGATTGAGCATGAGAAACACTTAGAGATTGTTCTAGGAATCATGAGATAACATTGTTTCTATTCCAAATTATAAAACTGATATTTTTTTATATAATAGGTACATTTTATTTTCCTTGTAATTTCTTAAAGAGTAGTTTTAGTAGATCCATAAAAGATAAAAGTTGTTTTCTCTTGGAAACCACGGAAGAAAGACTTTGTGATACAGAGTTTCCTTGGTCTATCTGGTAATTAACGATGTATTGTTTGTGAATTATCATTAATATAATAATATATGAAATCATTGAAAAATAATAATGTTCCATTAAAAAGGACTGAGGAATGACAAAAGCCTTTCTAATATCTAATGTTTCATCTTACATCCCCACCTATCATGATTTTTCCTTAATCCGGATAAAGATATGTTGTGTATTTTGATTCTTTGGGATCTCGGTTGGGGTGTGTTCTCCTGCATGGATACAATGTTGTTGATTATGAATCAATGTAGTCATGAGTTAATCCAAATAATTACCCCACACATGATTTGGAGTTAGTTGCAGCTGTCTATTCCTTGAAGACTTGGTGTCATTTTCTGTTTCTTAAGAAATTTACTGTGTTCACATACCGTAAGAGTTTGAATCATATTTTCCAACAATGGGATTTGAATTTGATGAAATGAAGATGGATGGAGTATCTTCAAATGTTATACTTTAGTTGATGTATACCCTATGAAAAGGAAGCATGGTGAGTTATGCATTAAGAAGAAATTAGTAATCTTAGTTTGAAAAAGAAGCATCAAATAAATATTATTAAATGTTAGTACTCACTGACATGAATTTGGAATGTAAATGATGAGGTGATTTGGTGATTTAATTATTTTGTTATTATTATTCATAATTTGGAAAATATTGTTTGTGAGGCAAGATACTATGATGAAAAATATTTTTTAATGAGTTAAAAACGAAATTATAGGGGGAACATTGATGGCTATAAATTAGAAAGGAATTCATTTTTATGGGTTTGAGATTAGATAGTTGTATGAATTGCATAACAGGGGAAAATTCTTCATGCTATCCACCATTATAGGTGGGTTGTTCATCCTGGAATACATAATAGGTATAATGAGTGAATTGTGAAATT
Organism: Viscum album; assembly: GCA_963277665.1. NCBI lineage: Eukaryota > Viridiplantae > Streptophyta > Magnoliopsida > Santalales > Viscaceae > Viscum > Viscum album. The sequence goes on along the minus strand of OY728150.1, from coordinate 813,615,271 downwards.
TATGAGGGTCGGTATGAATTTGAAGGTTGTTGAGTTTGTTAAGAAGTTTTTAACTTGTCAGAAAGTTAAGGAAGTGAATCAAGGATAGACATGTATTTTGCAACCCTTACCTATTCATGTTTGGAAATGGGAGCATATTTCTATGGATTTTGTTACATGCATCCCATGAAAGATAAAAAATCATGATTCTATATGGGTGACAATGGATCATCTTACCACGTCAGATAACTTCATCACTATTCATGAAACTCATATGTTGTAGGATCTATCCAAAATCCATATCGATGAAGTTATAAAGAGACATGGAATAGGAGTTTTGATCGCATCAGTCAAAGACAGTAGTTTTGCATCTCATTTCTAGAAATACTTACCAAAATCCCTTTGGGACATAGCAGACTAAGAGTACTGTGTGTCATCCACAGATGGATGGAAAGTCCCAAAGAATGAAAAAAATGTTGGAGGAAATATTGTGGTCTTATGTAATATATTTTTGCAGATCATGGGAGGAGAACATACATTTATTGGGGTTCTCGTGTAATAAAAACTATCAGGCCTCGATACATATGGTTGTGTTTGAAGCATTGTAATAATGTCCTTATCATTCTCCACTTTGTTTGGTGGAAACATATAAGAATTCACTGGTTAGGTCAAGACTTTTCCATGATACAATGATGAAGATTCATTTGATTAGAAAGTAGATACATATAACTCAGAGTCGTCAGAAATAATATACGGATCATCATCAACTACCATTATCATTTGCATAGTGTGATCATCTGTTCATATGGATTTCTATAAGACTATCATATCATCATTTTGGGAAGTATGTAAAGCAATCTCTTTGATACATATTCCCTTTTATGATATTGGAACGGGATGGAGAGGTGGAACATTGGTTGAAATTTCCACCAATGTTCAGTGCAGTACATAATGTGTTCGAAATATCACAATTGAAGTAGTATCAGCCTAATTAGGTCAACATGATCATATGGGATCAGTTTTCCCTATATATGGATTCTTTATTGGTACATATCCAGTTGTATATTGTGAATAGGTAAGGGAAAGTATTTCTGAAAAAAAGTATCATCCTAGTGTGATTTATGTCACAACAAGGGTAGTTTTTTAATGAGACTTGGGAATGCATGAATGAAATGAAACATATATGGATAGAATTTATTCTTGGAAACAATGGTTTTCAACTTTCATGGGATGGAATGACCCTGGGTGGGGATAATATAGCATCCCTAGATTACAATATGTAACCCTTTACTTATGATTTTAATGTACATAATGTATGATGGTAATTTTTGGTAGATCATGGATAACATTTTATGTGTTTTTATGGATTATCAATCGATTAATGGGTGGTGCATGGCTTGTCGAATCCCTGAAAAATATAGACTAAACCATGAACAGTTATACATGGTCTAAAGGGGAGGTGCAAGAATTGAACATGAATTGTCCTAACCTTACTTATGCTTCGAAGAAACTGTATAGTGGTGTGAAAATGTTGGGGAGAGAGAATTGGAACAGTAGACACATGGATTTAAATCTTAATACACCAACCATGTGAGGTATTTCTTAATACATAAGCCTACTCATTTTTAGTTCACAGTTTTATCCAACCATGGGACTAAATTGTGTGCAAGGTAAAAGTTATATCCTTAAAAAGTGGATCTCACAAATTTTACCCTTTCACTGAATTTTTCATTCCTATGTGGCCCTGACATGGTATCTTGGTCTCTAAAATGATATAGAACCTCTCCCTAGTGAATTGGAAGTGATATGGATCTATCCCTTGGTGTGGATAAGAATTATTCTTACTGTAGTCTTTCATTCATCATTGTTCATGATGCATTTTTTAGATCAAATTCACCCTTAATTTAAATTTCTTAGATATCTGAAAACTATTGGTACATATATGGTGTTTGATGAAACATCTGTTCATATTTGGGTTATTTATGATAGGGGATGAAATATAATTTGGGTTCATGTAGATTTAACAATTTCTTATGTCATTTATCATTTTTATCCAAAATATCAAGGTAGGTGGAATCACTCTTGACTTATCTTGTTTGAAGCTACTGGATTAGTTTCCAATTCATTTAATTAATTGAAATTTATTTTGAAATTGGTGTGAAAATAATGTCATAAATCTTCATTGGTGACGATTTATGTTTTTCAGTGAAATTATGGAATTGTGGTGATTTATCGAGAAAAGTGATTTTGATTACATGATTTTAAAATGTAAGTTTTAAAATATAGTTTTGATGGATTTTTGTAATGTATTTTTTTTGTAAAAAAGGGGTTTTCAATGAAATGGGAGTTTTATTGAAATTGTTTTGGCATGATGGTATTGACGGGGTTTGGTGTTTAATTAGTGTGTGTGTTTATATTTTATTTATGAGGCATGGTTTAAATTGGACCTTATACTTAGTGAAAAGGGTTTAATTGAACATGGGGTATAATTACCATGTGATGACATGGGTGATTGATGAGATACCACTCATGAGTATGGAACTGTCATAATGTTTCATGCATGGTAAGTATTGTTGACATGTGGAAGGGAATTGTTATGTTAAATGTTACTTGTGAAATAGTTTTAATACATTGTTTTGTTCCACTAATTGAAAATGGATTTCATTGGAAAATTGTGTTACATGGTACTTGTTTAAATTTAGTTATAATATATTACAATAATTAGTTTTATATATATATTTCTATATTTTCTCTTATAGTGGCATGAGTAGGTATGTCATTATGGGAAAACCTACTATGTTTCAGTATTCACCTATGCTTTGACACATTAGTTATTTTGTAGATTCCTTTTACAGGGACATGGGAATGAGTAAATAATCCCATATATTTATAACATAATCATCATACATGGGTGGTTTTGTGGATATGGAGGATGAAGTATATTTAGAAATTGGATTTGTTTTTGGTTGTCTTTTAGTTTCTTTTGGTCTGATAGTCTTTCGATGATAACTCTGGTATTGTATTCTTCCACTATGGTATTATATTTTAGTATGATTCTAATATATGAAATGATGAGTCATATTTTATGGATATAATGAATCATATAGTGGTGTGTTTGGTTATGGTTTTTTAGTTTTTGGTTTTATTCTAAAAGGTTAATTCATCCCCCACCTATTTAATGATGTGCTTCGGCATTTATTGCCAACCTTTGGTACCTTGGGGATGTCACCTAAGGCCAATAAGTATATAAATCCCTTCTCAATCGAGTGACATGTAGGGGGATGTTAGACATATAAAATATTTATTTGTAAAAAACATTAATTGGAATCATAAAAAAGGGCATGTTATACATGTATAGTTGGGGTTTATAATAGAAGACAAATGATATCCCAATGTTTTATCCTTTAATAAACATGGTGGTGGTAGTGGTACTTTCTGTGATAACTTGAAGGGAAATGTTAAAGGTTTTAGAATGATAGAATTTAGAATTTGTTTTTAATTTTTAATTTTTTTATTTTTTAATGATTAAAACATAATCAAATATATATATTATAATTTTGTGACCATAATTCGAATTTGAAATTTTAAAATGAAAAATGTATTATTTTTCCAAAATATATAGATATATATTTTTATAAATGTATAGGGAAATATTTAATCAATTAATTTTACTAACTTTACTCAAGAGAATAAAGTTTAACTAATTTCTTTACAATTTGGGAATATTTTCTTGGGAATACATGATTGAGCCATGAAAATTTAGTGTTATTGCATATGATTTTAAAAAAGAAAAATGCATTGGATAAAATAAAATTTAAATAGTATTTCACCATACATTGAAGATTATTTGAATTTATTTAATGAATAAAAATTAAATTTCAATTATTAATAATGTTCTAGAATTTTTGAATTAATATTTTACTTTTTTTATATGAAATATTTCTCTTATAAAAGAATATTGAATAACATCATCACTAATTCAATCATGAGTAATAGTGAGTAAAAAAATTAAACAAATTAAATTAAATCATTTTATATCAATATATGTAATCCATTTTATCTACCGTTAATTATCATTGAATAATGAACATGTATCTATGAGAATATTTATTTACATCTACATTACATAACTCGTTTGAAGAAAATGAAACTACTAGAAACCAATGATAGAAATATATATTAACAATTTAATGAACAAATACTAAATTATTATAATAATATATTAGAAATTGTATTAGATATGAATATGTTTATGAAATAGGTTTATGGCCTGGATATGTTTATGATACAAGAGGATTAATCAATTTCATGTATATGTAATGTAAATACAATGGATTTTATTAACTTAAACCCCATTCATTGAGTTATAATTTTTCATCCTAGACATTTATCTTCAATGATTGGTTTCCTTCACCCCAGTATTTTATTATATTTTATATTCTTTTTCTCTAGGTAAATTGAAATTGAAATTCAATTATCTTTATATAGGGATATTTATTAACATAAACGTATTTCATGTTTTATTATAATTTCAATCCTCTCAAATATTTGGTTTATAAAATCTTAATATTATCTCTTCGTATTAATGTTATAAATATTATTTGGAAACCCAATATATGTATTCTTCCATTTACATTAATAATTCACTTTATTTCATTTTAAACATAAGTTTTATTATCTCCATTATTATGTGGTGTTTCTATTAGGGTATTTATATATATATATATAATGTTTTTAACTCCTTTCAAAAATATACACTTTATCCTCATATAATACATTATGTCTTCTACAATTATCCATTATTGATATATAATAACAAATAATTTTCAAATATTTCGTTCATGCCAACCACAAGAAAGTAAATTTTTAATGTGACTCGTATCTTCTTATTTTTAAATCAATATAATTTTTTTTTTCTGAAATATCTTTTTAAAATATTTCAATATAAATATAACCTTTCACTTTTAAGACTAATATTTTAAATCAGTATTAATTTCCTTGTTTTAATATGGATTTATAATATAAAAAATTATTAACTAATTTGAAAATGAATTTTTTATTCTATCTTATTCCCCAAATTATTTTTTCTAATGATCTTGAAAAGTTATTTTTCAACTATTTCAATATATTTAATTCTCTATATATTTCATTGAGTATAGTTACATTTCCACCATACAAATTATTTCATGGTGTTTCATGAATCAAATTATATTAAAATAATCATATTTATTTAATATATATTTTCTAAAATAATATGTTGGGTCATTCAAGTCCCCATAAAATAAGTTTCCAATAATATTATATTACCCTATTGAAATCATATTAGAGTACCAATACATTATCACATAAATAGTTTCCCATGTTACATACCTAATTTGATGACTAATATTTATAAAATTAACCAACTGAGTGTTATTGTTGTATATAACTTTATTTCTATGATTTAAGATTTATATAAATTCGTTATATATAAGATTGATCATTCTCGAGTAGTATGACTATTAAGTTAAGTATATGTGATGGATTGGGTATTTACATCCTCAAAAGATAAAAATCAAACACATAATGATCCTAGAAGATGTTTTTTGGATGAACCAAGTGATAATAAAAATTCTATATTTGATCAAGAGTCTCATATGGACCGATATATCGGAGGATCAGCTTCCCCTATAATTGAAATCACAAAAATTTCATTTAAAAAGTTATCTATAAGTTTAAATTTTACATAAAATAAAACTGTAGGTCATAAAAATTTTCATTCTCCATATTTTCTGAGTGTGTTGGAGTTATAAAATACACTACATGCTGATTTTTGTAATGATCCATATTAATGATTGAGTGATATATATCATTTTATAAGAATAAAACTAGAGTAATGTGTTGATCCCAACCACCTTTTTAATGAACAAATAAAACTCTCAATATATTTTTTAGGGTTTGAATAAATATCTAGGAATATATATATATATAATGAGGATATTTAGTATTATATTTAATCTCTATAATCAATTATTGCTTAATAATTTTCATGAATAATGTTGTAAACATTAGATATGTTTCATATATTGGATAGAGTGGTAATATATGTGATTATATAACTTAAATAATATATGACATATAATATTGGTCAATTGATAAATATTCTATAATAGTAATATGTTGTAAAAACATTATATAGAATATGAAAATAAAAAATATATATATATAACTTTTAAATGATTTGGGGAGTACATTGATGAAATACAATGTTCTTTTTATCATTTCTATAATGGTAGGTGTAATGGATTCATTATCCCATTAGAATTCAGACATTCGTCCTTAACATGACAACATAAAAGGTAACATGATGCATACTGTACAATATCTTTTTCTTGTTTTCCCAAATGAAATATATTATGTGAAATATTGATTTCATTGAAATTCTAGGATTGATAGAGAATAAGAAGCTATCTGATTTATTTGATATCTCTTTTAATAATTATGGTATTGATATTATTCATTACTTATTCTTAATCATGATCATTATATCACTATAAAAATAAAAAATAAATGAATCTCGTACCTTATTTTACATCTCTACGTCTTCCTAATCTTCCTATTTATTCACTACATAATTTTATTTCCGAATCAATGAAAGATAAGATGTATCTTGTACTATCATTATTTCATGGACTTCATACAAAATTTACAATAATATTTCACCCCATTCAATCTTTATCATGGATATTGTATCACGTTCATTCGTACTCATAACATTATGCACATAATCAACCTATATAGAAAAGTAATTTATCGATAATTCATAATAATATATCAACCTGAACCATATCCTTTAATGCATATTCAATTTGATTTATGATAATATACTCAAATATTTTATAAAAATTATATATATTATATCTTTAACTAAAAATATAATACCTCTGTCTTTTTATAGAAACAATTTACTATTGAAAACCATAAATATTGAGTTATGTAATTTTTCACATGATCCTTTAATTTGAATGTGTAATATGCTAACCTAATATCATTCTTCAAGATAATGCATCCTAATACCTTCATGGACATATCACCATTACTCATGAACCCTTATCTAGTATAATTTAGTATGAGAAAAGGTTTACTAAACAATTTTCTCTTCAATTTCTTGAAATTATATTTACATTCAACGATCCAAATAATCATGAATCATTTTTTATGTCAATCAGGTTAGTGGATTTGATATCTGTTAGAAATTTCCTATATAGAGATGACAGTATACAATCAATCCTGAAAAAATATGGATATTATTTATGAGGGATGGACCTGTTCCTTTCCCAATAATATTTATATATAAATGATATAGTGATATTCCCGCACAAATTATGATATGACCTAGATTGATACTTTCTATAGCCGAAATTGACACATAATTTTTTGGAAAAAACAATCCATTCCAAATGTCCTTTAACGAAATCAATTAATGATATCCATCCACTTTATTACTCTTATAATATATGATAATGTCATTAATAAGGTCTTCGAATAAATATTATAGGTAAACTCTATATATGGTATCTAATAGATCCATAAAAATAGTGGTGGAATTGGTAAGTCCAAATAAAATCACTATAAATTCTTAGTTTTCATACATCAGGTGAAATATTTTATGAGGTATGTATTTTTTTTATCCATAACTGGTGATACAAATATTGGAGTTCAATATTTCTAAATTATTAATCTTATTATTGTAGATCAGAAAAATAATCAATAGTACCTTGATGATACTTCTACTTTACTGTTATATTATTAAATTCGTGATAATAAACGAAGTGACGCATTAACCCATCATTGTTTAAAAAAATAGATGAACACTGTAGTGAAATGCATAAGAAATAAATATATTACTAATATTCTCATAGAGGTTCTATCGAATTTACTGAACTCATTTAGGGTCATTATATAATAAGCCTTCAAAATATGCATATTTAGAAGTACCAATTCAATTAAAAAAATAAACATAGCAAGTCATTGGATGTATTGGAAACCATCAAGGAAATAGAAAATAATATTCACACAAAATAAGTATTTTGAAAATGTGGAGTTTCTCCCCTACCATTTGATACAACACCCCTCATGAATAGTTAATAAAACCCATATAATGGAATTAACTTCCCTTCAATGTTCATATTCATCCTTCCACCATTGAATAGTAATAAGTTGATTATGATGATCAAGAATGACTCCCCTTCAATAAAAATTAATGTAGTATATATATAGTGAAATAATGTATAAATTAAACCACATCAAGATGAATAATATGGAGAACAAGAACATTAATAAGAAGTACATTCCAAAAAAATATACAGGAGATGAGTTATAGACATGGGATGAAAGCAGCAAAACGCAACATGTTTTCACTAATAATTCAACATCTAGTCATTAAGGTGGTTATGTAATTCTATTTAAAAATTATTTATATATAATATGTTGGAGGAACATATCTAAAGAAATAAATTTTCATTTATATAGGTGGAAATAAGTTATAATTTGACCAATTCATTCATGTGATGCACTATAGCAGTTAAGATCACATACAATTTCCCTCATTCTATTAGGTAAAATGGTTTTGGAGTGTTTTTGACATATTTATCCATCATACCCAATTACTAGTGAAAATAAATATCATATTTTTTGTAATTGATGCATTTTAGTGTATTCTGTGCATTCTTCTGTGCTTTCTTTACATTCAATCCATTTTTTAGCCTCATTATATCACATTAAAATTAATTTTCTCAATGTCATTATTTTAAATACATAATACATTTACCATCCCCCAAATGAATTTTACAATATGATACTTTCCACTTTTATGACCTGAAATAAGATTAGTTTTCATTATTAAAAGGGATTTATTTTTTCAATTTAATCAAAACACCATATATTTTTCTTTTCCCAAAAACAAGGAGATTAATTTTTGACCCATGTCTTTATTTCTATATATAGAGTACATCAAACAATTTCTACATAGCCAAAGAATCCACACATGTTTAATAAAATATTGTGACATTAATTTAAGAAAATAAATAATTGATTAATTTTGATTTAAGGATTAATGATAAAACTATAGGAATACCTTACAAGTATTATACAATTTTATTGATCGACCAAATGGATTCATCATCATTTAGATTCTCCTCAATGAATTATTCTTCCATTTTCTATTAATGATCAATGGGAAAGTAAATACTTAAAAAAAATATTCATAAACTCAACTCATTCCTTTGAGTGAATTTTTTCATCTTGAAATATATTATTAATAAGATCCAACCTTTGATTTTCATCACCAATTAAATAATAAATGATGAACAATAATTTATCACACTCGATGTAATAGATAAATGGTAATATAATTTCATTGATACTAATCCATTTCTTAAAAGATATAGGACAATAAGACCAACTACGAGAAGGTGGATATTACAAGATGAATGAATCAATGGTAAATTCCCCTTTCATTGATTTTTTGGATACTCAAAAAGATCCATGTCTGGAGATTGTTTCCTAATCACCAAAACATTATTTTTCATCACATCCTCCATGCCACTTGGTTACTCATGAGGATAATCATTAAATGTCTTACCACATTAATTTTTAATATTTTTACACATCCTTAAATCATTTTTCTAAAACCAATACACATAATTTATGAATCAAGAATAATTTAATAGATTGAGTGACTAAGTATTATAGAAAATAATTGCAATGATGTCCAACATTATGGCCCTATCATATAAACCCATGAGGCATCATGGTAATCCTATATCATATTTAGTCTATCAAGGGTTTTCTTAAGTTAATTACTCATATTTCTCATAACCTAATCCACAAAACACCTAAACCCTATATTGATACCATCTCTAGTCTCCCATGAATAATATGTATATATATATATATATCATTATTCATGATAAAATAACTACATATTACACAATAATTCTCACCCTATAACAATACGGTTTTAGATCCTTTGAAGACAAGATACGTAAACAACATATTTTATTAAAGATCATAAATATCTCCCAAAAAATTATTATAAAATATTACCCAGTATAGACATATCATATTCAATTACTTACTTCATAACCTGGGGAAAATTGAATAAGATAAATGGTATGGTATGATATTGACTAAGGGTAACCATGAAATGTATTTATCAAATATCATATATGAGAATGTGATTGTAGTAAAGATATGAGAGAATGATTATAAATTATGAAATTCATACCCAATATGTATTAGAACACAATTTATGATTAATGGTTTATATAATTCCCATAAAATGATATATGATTTATATGTGTGTGAATTCATCATTAATAAATCATGAATTATTAAAGAACATAATTTTCATAAGAACAAGTTAATAGTGTTTTTCACAATTATAATAATATAAAATAATTTATTTATATAAGTATCACAATTAAAACAATTATAATATTTTTGGAAGAGTTCAATTATGGATTGGGATTACTCAAAATTTCCATTTCATTCATATTTTACAGAGTCCCATATTATATTATGTTCACTCACAGTTCCATTTTTAAATAATTTCATGTGATATAAATATTAACATAATTCTTTGAAGGAATATATAATTATAGAACCACCTATAAAAAAATTAAAACAAAATAAATTTTCTACTATATGAGAAAATAATTTATTATATCTTAATTAAACTATGGAATGAAATAAGTTTCATGAAAAAGTATTAAAAGTAATTACAATATTCTCCCTAGATACAATATTTTAGTTGTATCATTAGATTATAACACTATTATAAGATAACATTAGTTAAATTATGTTTATATAGAATAAAATTAATTTCTAAATTATATTTTTAATATACATTAAAAAATGTAAACATTATTTTATATTAGAAATATTTTAAAGGAATCAATTCCTAAAAAACATGAATATGATTTTCTTTGTGAACTATTGGAAATTTAATACAAATAATGAATGAAAATAATAGTTAGGATTATTAGTAATGTCATACAAGTAAAAACCAAAGATTTTATAGTATATTTCAATTTTAAAAAATTGTTTCTTAGATAACTTTCTTTACATGAAATGTCAAGTTTAAACAAACCATGAAATGAAATTATGTGGCAATTAAAAACAAAAAATTAATTTTTTTTCATAAATAGGATAAACTAAATTATTAATAGTATATAGTTTACAAATGTATAATGTAAAATTATTAGTTATCAATTAGTAAAAAATAAAAATGAAAATCAATTGAAAGTAAAAGAAATGTTCTTTTCAAAAAAATACTTTTATATAGCAATTGGGTTTTTATTTTAACAAATTAAATAAATCACCATTGGAAATTATTTTATTAATATATATATATATATTATAAAATTTCATAAAATTATTATAAGTATTTTCCATTAATGGTATAAGATAAATATAGTTTTATGCATACAAATCATATTTTTCAAAAATATGGTATCATCGTATTTTGTGCATTTATTTTAAAATTAATTTCTTACACTAATATAAAACATATTGGAAAAAATGTAATTAATTTTTAAAATCATTATGATAAAATTATTATTTATTTTTTTGATAAATATTTTAAAACATTTATTATTCAATGAATTGTGATAAATTCTTTTTTATTGAAATGTCATTTCACATAAAGCATGTAATAGCCATTTTTTAAATAAATTGATTTTATTTTATAAATAATTAAATTATTTTTTGATTAATCAATTTTAGGTCTTGTTTATGAATTATATGAGGTGTTTTTAAAAAAAATGTTTTATACTTAACAAAACATTTTCTTTGAAAAAACACATCTTCTTCATGCATGCTAAATTAATTTTAAACTAAATTATCAAAATCATCTGAATTGAAGTTGATAAAATTTATTCATTAATTAGAAAGAGAATAATTACTATTAGGTAAGAAGTTCAAAATATTTTTTTATTCATTATGAATTGTAAATACAGTAAAAACTAATTTCTACATTTAATGTTAGAATATGGGTTTTTTTGCGCTACATGTTATTTTATTACCAATAATTTAACACATCCATAAAAAAATTTATAATAATATTATTTATAATTAAAATCATTATTAGAAAATTGTTTAATAAATATTAATTATTTTCAGCTAAATTTTCAAAGTACTATGCAAAAATAAAAACAAATTATCGTGGTGAAAACTAAAATGGTTAAAGTATGAAAACTAAGAGGATAATTGAATAAAAATTTAAAAAAATGTTTTTTAATAAGTTTGGATAAAATATAATATCCTTCAAATAAATTATTTATAAATTGTTTAAAAACTTTGGTTGAGTGTGACTTTATATTACTGAATAGTTTTGAGTATTTACAAAAATAACACTCCATCTCAATTTTAAAAGGGAACAAACTTGCCTCACTTCTTCGTACCTCACATGACATTTAGTTAAAAAAACTTCTAAAATTATGTCTGAAAAATCCTTATATACATTATGTAGATAAATATCAACCCAAAATTACATCCTTATGGTCCTCCGCAAGATATCCAAAAGAGGTTATTCTTTGCGAAGTTAATTGTATTCACAATTCCTTTTTTTACATTTTCCATTCCATCATTAAATTATGAATTAAAACATAAAATTTAATAAAACCAGTATATACCATATAATTATATGTTAATGTTTTTACATAATAATATTAATCCATTCCCTTTTCCATCAAATGGGAAATACAGCCATCACTCGTTTTTATAACAGACTACTAGCTCCGGGACCGATGCAATTTGTATTTCATCATGGGATTGTATTGATATTCATAATGATGGGAATACTGAATAAATATAACTTATTTTACATGATATTAATTATATAAAATTAATATATCAATTAATTCCCTACCCTTAACTTTTAGGGGAATGATATCATCACTGGTGTGTATGTACGACCTACCACCACCAAAATGTTATTTAATTGATTTTACATTTAAAGTATAATATAATGGTTTAAAAATGTGTATAATGAATAAATTTTATATTTAATAAACTAATATAATTCTATACTTGAATGATCTATATCATTTGTTGTATAACCAAAACATCTATGACAAACATACATGAGAAGATAAAGAAGTTAACACTTGAAATAATGGTAATAATTAAATATTGTTAATGAATGTGTGAAAAGATGTTATACGTAAAGAAGCTATGAAAATATAAATATTAACCTTGTCATGTCATAAATTAATAACATGTATAAAACCATTGTACATGAGGTTAAGGGATGTTTAACTAATGGAATGTGTGAGGTGAGGGACATCATTTCAATATTATTTCATTATGTAATATTTTAATATTATTTCCCAATTTCCATTATATGGTTTATATATTAAAACCATTAATTTTTACATAATTAATCCTTAATAAATTGTGTTATTTTTTGTTTTAGTTCATTTTATTGCATTGAATGGGATTTCACTCGAATGTAACCAAGTGGTAAGTGTTTCAAAACTTAATTTACTTTTATTATATTATACAATATATTCATTATATTTAATATTTTAAAATTAACTTTTAATGATTTTGAATTAATTTTTGTTTTATTTAATATATTATTATGTTTTATTATAGTTGATATAGAATATAAACTCATTTATTAATTCTCACCTCAAAGGTAAAATATTTTTATGATATTTCGTCTCAATTTCAACTCCATTGAGACATATATGGACATATTTATTTTTAAGAGGCCTATAAATTTCCCAAATTATTAGTCTAATAATTAATCTATTAATATTCATGTTATTTTATGTTTCATTTCATGTTATTTCATTCATGGAGGTTATGATTCAATAGATACAAATGCTTTAATAGTATAAGCTTCAATTAAATTTTATTCGGGTTATTATATGATTAGATTTACATTGAAAGAAATTATTTTATAATTTTATAATAAATAAATTTAATTCTCTTCTACACCTGTTATTTCATGAAAAATATATTTTTCCCTCCATTTTCCCCTTTTATTTATATTAATAATAAAAAATTTAGAATAAAATACTTTATTTTCTCTTTAGTTGGAAATTGTTTTCTTCCATGTCCATGTTTTATAATTTTTTTTCTATCTACAGATTAATTTATGGTGATATTTACCTATTTTTTAACATTACGAAATTATTTAAATGGAATCATCCAATATATTTCAATATCTACTACTTTTTGACCTTTTTTTATAAAAATATGAAAATAGTATTTTCTTTAACATAGTCGACATAAATAGAAATGAAAATATTCATAAAAAAATAATTTGATGTTTACTTTACATATTTTAAATTTTTAAAAAAAATATATATTTTGTATAATATTCTACAAATTATTAGTCATTGTATGTTATTTTTAATGAAAAAATGATATTTTCCTCAATAATGATTTTAATGATCTTTTAATTGTATTTCAACTCATCAATGAAAACAAAAATTTATTTTACATATCCTCCACTATTATAATGATAACATCCTTATTATTTTTCTAGATGGTTTATAATCAGTATAATTAGAAAATGTATTGTAATTCTCTTTTTGGATTAATTTTCTAGTAATTAGATTTCTATTTCTACATGCACTTTATTGCGATCATTTAAAATTAAATTTATATTAAATTTCCATATTTTTATGGATATGTTTATTTCCTAAACCATATAAAATTTTAACATACGATGTTCTACAATTTATTTTATTTTATTGAAATTATAAAATAAATATACATTCGTATTCACTACTCTATTTAGATGTTTATGAATAGGACCTTTTGTTTAGGAGTGGAATTGATCACTCAATGTAGGAGGAGTTCAATGAACATGGAGTGATGGGTGGGGACTATTTATAGACTTTCACACACAGAATTGATAGTATCATGAGAAATATTACTTTTACAGATAAATTAATTGTGTTTTTTATGTATACCAACTGATTAATTAAACAATCCTCGAACCATGTATTGATCGTATGTATATCATTATGTCCAAGATCATGATGTATAATATTACGAACTTAATTAAATGGGAATTTAGTAATTATTATCCTTTATATTTATTCTTTAATATTATACATGGATTATCTCAAAGATCATGTGATTATTTATATCTAATTATTTTATCATCATTTCCCCCCATTATATTATTAATTTTGATCAATTTATTGATTAAATGGAATGTTTTTAACCTATTTAGCTTATCTAATATCTCTTGCCTAATAAATTCATGATGAATTCCCCTATATGAAACAATTTATCTACACCTAATCATATGCTTTATCTGTTACCAATTTTAGAGGATATGTATAAGGAATCATTGAATGAGTTCAGGGATGTAGAATATTTACATTCACTATGTTTAATATATTATGTTTTCAATGTAATATAAAATTTATTTTTGTATCCAGTTTAAAAATATTTCTAAACCATTCAGTCCTTTGGGATATGATTTCTTGTATATTGTCTAATTGTATGAAAATTAACAAATATCTCTAGGGTACTATATTTCGGTAATTTATAGTTCATTAGGTAAACATTAAAAAAATGTTTTTGACACTTTTATAAATGGACTCAAAAGTGACCCTCACAAAACATATAAAAATAATTAATTTTGATTTTTTTAATGTAAAATAATATATTATTGAATATGGATTTAAATATATATTTATTATTATATAATGATTTTATTTTAAAATTTTAATCAATAATGAAATAGTAGAAAAATTATTCTGATATAAAAGATGAAATAATGTTGGTATTAATTAATAATGATCATTCGATATTTGGATTAGAAAAGGGAATAATGATGTAGATAATAAATTAGAATGATAATAATAACTATATGATTTGAAAATTTATGTGTTTTAAGAATTAAATAAAATATTGTTTCCCAAAATGGAAATTTATACATAAAAAATTCTACAAATGTGAGATTATAACATAATAGCTTACCTTATGGCCCAAATAACATCGTACTATCTCTAACATACAGAATAATAAATTTTGATATATTATAAATATGTTAAAGAATTATATTAACACTTATAATACTATATATAGTATATTAACAGTTTCTACTCTCCCATTTTTGAATAAATTTCCACTTAAATGAATATTTTAGGTGATAACTTTTTTTATTTTCATTAATGATTCAGTTTTGAGATTTTATTCCTAGAAAAATCTTTCAAGGTAAAATCATGTATTGAATAATAATTTATATATTAACAAAAAATTTAATTATTAAATACACTATGATTAAAATAATTTTTAGGCAATGATGTAAAATAAATTGAATCACTTTGTGGAGGTGGTGGTTGGCATGTACAAATGGGTGATGGCATAATTTTTCAATAAATTAATAGAAAGGGAAGTAAAAAACCACATATTATTATATAAAAATAATTTCCATATACATATAATATATATTAAAATAAAAAATTCAACATAACCATCCATATGAGTTTTTAAGTAAAATTAGGCATGTTGATTAATGATGATCATATTACATATTTATGTATAAACAAAGATTTAATTTTATATTAGATAGGAAATTGATAAATTATTTTTTTACAATTAACGGAGAAAAAATTAGGTATACTGGGTAAATATGTCATTATATTGATATCATTATAGTATATTTTAAGGAGGTGTATGAGGACCAAAACATTAAATAAATAATTAAAGATGATTACCCTTTCATTTAATATTATCCTTTTTCATAAACCATAATCCTTCATAATTTGTTATTTTCATGAGATCAGGAAATCTAGGTCATTTGGAGGAATTTGGAAAAGATAATTTAGTATTTATTTGGTGATAGGGAGTGCTCAATGTCTTTTAATAAGTGACAATAGTGTGTTCCTTTTTAAATGTCACACAAGTGGAACCCTAGTAAATATTAAGAACATTAAATAATAACAAATTTCATAGAAACAATTTGTTGAAATATAGATATATTTTTAGAATTTATGATAAGGGATGTTCAAATAAAATTAAACGATACGATAAAGATAAGGTTCTGGAGATATTTTAATTATTTTCTCTAAAATTAACCCCTTAGTTAACCCTTTTTAACCAATTACATATTGATAAGAGCATTACCATGGTGTCAATCATTACGGATACAAATTAATTTTAAATCTTTACAAATTATTTATTTTTATGATCTAAATATTTATTCCATTTTTTGGATTCAATTCAATTAGGATACACAAATTAATTCTAATATCCACACACAAATTTGAGGAAACCCATTTGGGAGAAAAATTGTTTTAAAATATAAAATTATATTATTCTCACTCCATTCCACTAAAACCCATTAATATTTTGTTAAAATAATTTGTTGAATATATATTCATTATATTTCATTGAAATCATTCATCTATAGTAAAACATTTTATTAATTAGGATAAAAACACATTACACTCCTTTTTTCAGTAATATATAGTTTTATATTCAAGTTATTTTATCATTTATCCAAAAAAATTAATCAATGCATGGATGATAATTCATTTATCAACATGTATAAAAATACCACTCCATGTATTTGACAATCAATTTATAATAAGTTATCATCTCATGAAATAAATATATAAATATAATAATATTTATAAACAAACCATTTATTTTATTCTGATAATAATTATAGTACTTATTTAAATTGAAAATTTATTTTACAATTGTTGTTCCATTTAATATAATTAAATAATATTTCATTTTTAATTTTAGTAGATAATTATTCATTTTTTGTGTCCCACATTAATTTTAAGAGATAAATAAAAATTATAAGAGATAAATTTTTTTTTTAAATCCTAGGTTGTTAAAGAGTTTCTATTGATAGGTACCCATATAGAGTTCCCGCATAACATATTCCACGAAAAATATTGATTTCATTTCTTTTTTATATTTCCTGACTATATTCTAACATATAGTTCTCATAGTGAGATGGTTGCTGAGTTATAATTGGCTAAGAGATAGACGTAGAGTTCCCATTAACTCTATATAGGCTAAAGTTTAGCTGATTTAGGATTTTATGCTAGAATATAGTACATTTAAATCCAAATAGATTTATAAAAGATAAGTTTGAAACATATTTATTATATAGAGTTCTCATAAAATATATAATTATTCATGTTGATTTTCTTATTTCCTATGTAAAGTTCCTTAAAATCATAGAGTGTAGTGCCTTCAAAAAACATACCACTTGAGAGATGGATATTGTGAAACTAGTGAACAAATATCAAACTACTATATGAAGCATTGAGTTTCTACATCAACACCCATACATGAAAACAACTATATGATAAATATAACACACAATGAATATTGATTAAATTCCATGATTCCTATTTTAGAATGAAATAAGGAAACCCAAAATAGGAATCCATGGTATTTTATGAGGTTTATAAAATTTAGTTTGAAGGAAGACCTTAAGGATCGTAGAAGAATTGAATGTGACTCAAGAATTAAATCTGATGAAAAATGGATGATTGAAGATTTAAAAAGTTAAAGGATCTAGGAAACTTTACTACCTAATTAATAAATAATTATTAAATGTTACAAAATAGGTGATGATTGGTTTAATTAATAGGATAGAACAATTATTGGTGTGGGGGTTTATGGATTTTTCTAATTTAAGATAGATATATTTATTTTTCATATTATTTCATATAATTAATATTGTGTATTACATGTATATTTTTATAAAAAAACATTTTATTCTTTCAACCCTCCTATTTTCATTCTCTATTAATTTTTCACTATGTTCTTTTTTATTCTGAGTCATGAGTAATTATCCCAAGGAATGTAAGAGGGGGGAAATATAGTGTTCATTTCACGTCTCTTTACATTAATAATGAATGTTTCATATTCACATTAGGTTAGGTTTAAGATATTTTATATTGAGGTCCTACTATAATTATCTTAAGCATTTATTCCTTTAGTGATATTTTATCCAATAATGGTGGAGGTGGATATACAATATCTTTGGTAATCATAGAGTGAACTGTATATTTACAATCTTGGATAAAGTAGATATTCCCACATATAATTTAATTTATTTACTATGTATATTTGAGGAAATTAAAGAGAAAAAGATTATTTACTCACGATGATTCGCTTCATAATTATTTCTTCTTATTAAGCATATTCATTCTATCTGTATTTTACATTTCATGATTATTTTCCAAGTCTTGCAATAAAATTCTCAAACACCGCTTCTTTTTTTATGGAAAAATGGGAAATAATATGAAGTATAATAGTAGATTATATGTACGGTATGACGAACATTGAATGAAAATTAATTTTGAGAACCCGATGATTCCAATTTGTTACAATCCAATGAAAATAAATATCATATTTTTTCACATCCATATAAAATTTTTCTAGTAATGAACGATATTTATGCAGTCCATGAAGGCCTAAAGGGTTATGGGAGAGGTATGAGTTGTTATAAGGTTTTAATTGATATTATAAAATGAGATTAATTCATGTCCTTATAAATTTGATCAAAAAATATATATTTCTGTTCCTTATAACATGATTAAAATAATTTTTAATCTCATGTTATGAGATCCTTTATGGTGACTTTCACAAGGATGAGGAAATGATGGCTTATAATGTAATTATACACAAACAATTACATATACCAATTTAAGGTCATTCGACTAGAACCCGTTTTTGGTCCATAAAGATATATATATTATTTTTCATATTTAAATTAAACTAGAATAGGTTTAGTGTGAAACTAGTGAATGATTTTCCCATTAATTCACTCTTGATATATGAGTTAGGTGATGTTATGGGTGTTATACTATATTAGATGATATGAATGCTAATGTTGATAGATGAAATCAAAAGTGGTATATATGGATTACTCTATATTGGTTTTCTGTTATTAGTCACCTTATTTATATTGGAAACTACTTGAGAGAGAGTGAGACTTCTAGAATCATTGGTGATGTGACCAAATATGAGGAAATATGGGGTAATATTTGATCAATAGATAAAAAAACAAGATACACCTTGGCCATTATGGGCAAAATAATTATGGATTCCACTAAGAAACGTTTCTAGAATACTGGTTATTTATTTGATTATTAGGAAAATGAGAATTAATATATATAATTAGAACTAGAATGTGAATTATTGTTTTGATATCCATTTAAGTATGTAGACCAATGAGTCAAACCATGGCCCCCTAAAGATGAAGAATCCTTATTATCAATGTTCTAAAAAATTGACCCAGTCTTAGTATCCAATGAGAATATGATTTCCACACAGGGTAAATTTTATTGTGTTTTCAGTCTTCTTTATTAATGAGTTGAATATTCATGTATTCAATTCATTTTATTTGGGTAGATTTTTCATTTTTAGCTCTTATAATAAAGACAAACACACTCAAACAGATAGATCTACGTGGGAACATGGTTAATATGGACCAAAAATAAAAAACTATTACTTTGGGATGCATAATCACAGGTACAATTTTTAATGGGTGCATGATCGTGAGTGTATAAATAGTATATATGTGTCCATAAATAGATATGTGGGGAGATTAATATGGTGTATACAAACCTTTAATGGGGTGGTACCCAATTAATGAAAAATAAAAGATAAATGGAAAGGTGAATTAGTGTTCTACTAAATTTATTAGAATTATTATATTTTAATTCATTTTGTATGAATAGTTTATTTTAAAATTTTCATACTTATTTATCTCATCTATACTCAAAAAACATAGGAAAAGATTTCATTTTCAATGTATTGAATTGAAAAAATACTCTTGGATGGGTTTCAGGTTTTTTAGGCATATTTTCTCTATTGTAAATCATTTTGAACAAGAAAATTATATCCCCCAAAATACATGGTAGTCAATAACTTGAAATGACTACTCACTAGTGATCTAAAAATCACCTCATAATGTGTTATTTATATTATACATTTCCAGTATATTATATACCCTAAAATGTTTCTAGCCCAACAAGATGTAATATTTAATCTATATTAGGTGATATTTATAAACGAAATCCTAAAATATTCCTAAAAATGATCTTAAAATACTTATATCATGTGGTTTAGAATATATATAACCATTTTCATCTTACAATCCATAATTAATGAAATTAGTATAATCACTCTTACATTCTGACTGTACCACCAGATGATACAAAATATCATAGGTAGTAGGAACTGATTCTTACATCCTATCACCTCGTATGATTCAAAACTACAATAGTGGTATTTCCCTCCTTCTCCTCCTTTGACGCATAAGAATTTCATGAAGATTTTTATCTCTCCAACATTGATACTAATCATATTATCTTAAAATAAATTAGTGATGACATCTCTGTATAAAATAGAAAATATATTCTGCATCCTACCATATATATATATATATATATATTTATATTTATATTCAAATTAATAATATATCTTCATAGGGAAAATATTTTCTATATTATGAATATTATTTTTATAATATTCAAATTTTGAATCACCTAAAATGTCTTTAGGTATTCATCTCCTCAAAATTTAAATTTGTCGAATATTATCCTAGTCAGTTAATTTTAGAAATCATTTAAAATAAGATTATGTGTATCATTATATAAATCCAAAATAATATTGGTATTTTTCATATTTAATGTGGTACTAAAATGTCATATATAATACTCACCATAATATCCATAGCCATAAATTCATTTTGAAATTAAAATTAAATTATTTAATGATGACATCTGAAGTAGATGATCTATATTTAGCATTGAACTCATCCTCCAAGATAATAAACTTTGGATGATGATTTTAAGCACATCTTGAGTCACAGTCCACATTCATGATTATGATATTTGTATCACTAAAGATCACAAGTTTAATTTTTTGTCATAATTATTCTTTAAAATAAAAAATATATAGAAATTATACACATTGAAAAAATTGCTCATCTTCATATATCAATACTTTATATAGTGATAGACTCTATATTGTATCTAAAAAATATGTGTGTGTTTATTTGGGAACCAAAATAACACTATGTTGTTTTAATAAACTCATCATAGCATGTAATTAAATCTACATTCAACATTTATTTTAAAATTTCTTGAATGTTGTTGTTATCATGAAAAATATATTGAACTAAAAATTCTATGATAAAATCAATGTTTCCAGAATATAACGCTATATTGTCATCATAGAGTAAAAATTATCTCTATGTGAGTAAAATTTCCATATTTATATATGAATATAATCTCTTCATCGAAACATATACATTACATCCTCAATGGAACCTCTAAATCAGTGCCTTTCATAAATTTCATCATTTCAACATATAAATTCTATATTTCTCTAAATAAAAATTTAATAAATTTATAATTAAATTATAACGTCTCAAACAATACATTAGTAAAAAAATTATCCAAAATATATCATCGTTAGACTCACCCATTGAAATTCGTGGTGCTCTAAGATTGGTACTTTATCTTCTTCGCCAAAATTTATTCTAGAGTAATAAATCTTTAATATACCATTTCAATGTAATATTCTCTCAATATTATAAGATTTTGTTTAATCTAAAAGAAAATATTATAACTTTTCTTTCCCTTTAATATAATCACAATATTACATCACAATAAATGGGATACTTGAATATGTCTTCACAAGGTCTTCATGAATTATTTATTCAATATATCATTTATATATATAATGAAATATCTATAACATAGTCAATATTATTTAAATTTATTACAAATGGATTTCAATTATTTTCAATAAATCCAATTAATTTTGACCACTATTATCATCCTTGTATCCTTTCCTATTAAAACAAAATACAATTTAATACATAGTAACATCAATATCTCACATTATTTCTGTTGTACTTACCGTCAAACCCTTAAATTTTCAATATATATACTTTTAGTTTATTTTATTCTCCCACATATTAAAAAATAAGAAGGTCATGTGGTTGAATTCTTATATCATTTACATATTTTTAACCTTTGTGAAAAGGGTCTATCATAACAACTTCTTATCACATATTAAATATTAATTATAGTAATATTTATATATGAGGGTGGATAGAACCACACATATATTATCCATTAGGAATTATCTATTCTACTAAGAATCTGTAGGGTATAAACTATTTTTGAAAATAAGGTATACTAAATAATGAATGCATGGATTTCCATACATTGATATATATTTAATTTCACTTTCCAAATTATCAATTATTGGGTTGATAAATATATTTATATTAAATTATTTATCATTCAGCCAAATAAATAAAATCAACAGATTTGTTTTATTTCAATATAAATTAAACTCCCACTTTCTCTCACTAATTCATTATCTAACACTCCCCCAGTGAAAAAAATTATTTTTCATTACTAAAACATGGGTGAATGGTGTGATTACAATACCTATACAATAATTTTTTAGTTTTCCCATAAATCGATATTCAGTATAGAATTTTTTTTTGATAAATTTTTGTCATGTTTTATCCCACTTAATGGGTAAATGCCTTATATTTTCATAATGTATGTTATAATTATTTATTATGGGAAGATTATATTAATTTCTATCAAGGATAATATCATCCATCTCCCAAATATACTTTATCTTATTCAATTCACTTCATGATAACACATAAATAAATATAAATGTGAATTAGGGTATTTTCTATTCCCTTTATTAATATAAAACATTTTGTTAGTTTTTTCTCAACAAATATATTTTATTTACACAATTATTTATTTTCTAATTACTATCCATTCCCCTTCTAGTCTTTATCTAGTTTTTTAGTCTTGAGTACACATGTCTTTCTTATTACTTTATATTGTTACCTTACGTGAAATCATCTTATCATTCTAATAAATAATTGAAAAATATTATTTGGGATATTTGTAATTCATTTATTGAAAAATAACTTTAGCTAGAACCATAAATTAACTATATATATTTTTAGGTTTATCATCTACATTCTTACCACACAACACCTCACCTTGCAAGAATTGTTTTCATGTTTTATTATAATAATTGATCTAACCAGAATACTATGGTTTGACCTTATTACTCTAATAAATCATAGATTCATAATTTGTTATTCTATATCTTAGATTTCATTTCATGAACCATTTTATATGGTTATCCATTTCATAATATATTCTATATGTCTTTTTATATTTTCTATTATTTTCAGATTCCATGATATTATTTTCTCAAAACATACCTTTTTATCCATAGATTGTTCTTCCTAAACATAAAGATTTATATTATATTTTTTATATAAAAACCCCATGATTCATTCATCATATAGGGGACTGAAATATTATACCATTAATTATAGGATTTGTTTCCAAATTTCCACAACACTAGTAGTATCCAACGAAGGATTCTCTTATATTTTTTGATGAATACATTTAGCTATCACTTCTTTTAATAAAAGAATATTACCTCCCAAATTATACCTTATTATTGAGGATTTTTCAAATATATATATACTCCTCCACATTTGTTCTTCAAGTAGGATAAAATCATTTATAAATTTACTCTACCCAAACCCCTCTTATTTTATTTTTAGATTCCATAAAATCGAATAAAATAGACACAACATCCCATGAGAGAATAGGAAAAGTTTATAACTTTATTTGGGACTGGTTCCCTCAATAGATTTTTACAATTCATGATGATTTTATTCACATTACTGACAGTCTAATCTTGTAGAATTATTATATTTTTTATCTTTATGTTACCTAGATTATGACTCATATATCTCATTTTCATTTTTATCCAATTTTTATTGATATTTTCAAGAATGTTTTCTTATTATTTTATTTTTTACCTTGTATACATGTATCTCGTATATGATCTCTTAATCATTCATTCCTTAACATTTTTTCAAGAATCATTATTGAATATGGGATACTATGACCATATTTAATGTGGTAAACCATTCCATCCATCAAAATGTACCTAATGTAGCCTTATTTAAACATCTTATCACTTATTGGCGTGTCTTTGTAGTGGACATAAATTTTCATAAATAGATGGAACATGTTTTTTTATGAATATTCATTATATGAAACAAAAATAGAACTAAGGATCGTAACGTTTTAGTTCCTTTGGACACATGGAGACAAAAAATACTAGCTTATAAATGATCAAAAACTTCCCCAACTTTGTTCATTATTAATATAAACTTCTTAGAAATAGACTTTCTAAAAGTATTCATAAATCCCTAGATACTGAACTTCGTTTGAGCACTACCTACCACCCTCAAACTGATGGACAATCAGAATGGACTATTCAAACCTTATAAGAAATGTTGGGATCATGCTCACTTTACTTTCAAGGTATGTGGGATCAATATTTACCTCTGGTAGAATTTTCCTATAACAATAGCTTCTATTCATGTATTCAGATGGCACCATATGAAGCATTATACAGAAAGAGATTTCACACACCAACCTGTTGGGATGATGTTGGTGAAAGAAAACTCATGGGCCTAAAACTGGTGGAGGAAACAATGGAAAAGGTGAAGGTAACCCAAAACCACATCAAACAGCTCAAAGTAGAAAGAAGAGCTATTTTGATAACCGAAGGAAGGATTTGGAATTTCAGGTAGGAGATCATGTTTTCTAGAAGTTATCTCCATGTAATGGTGTTATATGTCTCGGTAAGAAGGGTAATTTGACTCCCAGGTACATAAGACCATTCAAAATTCTAGAATGAATTAGGGATGTAGCATCCCATTTGGCAATGCCGCCAAGTTTATGCAATGTTCATAATGTGTTCCATTTATCACTATTGAGAAAATAAATGCATGACCCAACACATGTACTCACCTATGATGAATTAGAACTGGAACCCGATCTGTCTTATTGTAAAGAGCCTGTCAAGATTCCTGATACAAGAGAACAAGTGCGGAGAAACCGGATAACTCCTCTTGTAAAAGTTCTATAGAAAAACCATAAGATGGAAGTGGCAATGTGGGAACCCAAAGAACTTATGATAAATAACCACCCAAGTCTTTTTTTGTAGTAATATTATATAAATATCAAGGAAAAAATTATTTTACAGAGAGGAGAATGTAACATCCAAATCTTCCATGATACGCTTCTCTTTGAATAATACAGTTGCATGTGTTGTATGCAACTTCAAGTCCTAATACAACACAACCAATCAAACTTGCCGTTATGAATATTAATACCCAATTTTTAAAATTTTCTAAATTTTATCTAACAAAATGGACCTCATTTTTGGATTCGGAATATCGAAATTAGCATAGGGTGAATTTTTTTTATTTTTCTGAAAACCTTCAATTTTTGATGAATAGTGAAAAACACTGAGTTATAGTTTAAAACCAAATTGTTATTTAAATAATTATTTATTTTATTTAAATTTATTTTAGGTCAAAATAGATACATAATACCTATATAAGTTCAATTTATTTCGTTTGAGTCTGTTTATAATAATTTTAGATATATAAAAATTTTATTGAACTTTTAACCGTCTTTTATCCCCCTCCTAGGAGCATTTGCAAATTTACATAAAACATATTTTTACCGCTTCTGTGAGTTGAATTTCAAAAATCATTAATACATTGTTGATATTAGTAAGTAATGTGTTGTTCAATAAGATGAAAATATTTTTTCTTGTGAATAGTATCTTTTTAATTGTATTTACCGTGGTTAAAAGTGAATATGGTAATTAAGGGTAAAAATGATATTATTAATACCATAAAACATGTCCTAATTCTATTGGATAAGTATAATTCGACCAAAAACAAACTTATTAAGAAAATATGAACCTATTTGGTCCACTCGTATTAGATTAGGACATTTATTATTATTTAATTCAAAGAAGAGTTAAAAGAGTTAAAATCAAAGTTTAATCACTAAAAAATTATTAATATGGGGTTTCACATAAGATAAATTCTAATATAAATATTAATTATGAATATAAAAACATTTCCTAAATAATGGTATTTTATGTATATTTTTTATACATTAAATAATTTAATTTATTTATGGCACAATGATGATTCAGTAATTACCTATTTAATGAATGATTAAAATAATTGACCTTATAAATATCCATATAAATGTAATTTTTAAAAATTTTATGAAATAAACTACTTTTATAGGTTCATATGAAATATTAGGGTTGGTTAGATGAATTTTTCTCAATGTAATAATGCTGATATGAATTTAGAAAAAACAAAATACCAAATAGTGTCGAAATTGACATAAAAGAGTTTTTGAAACAAATATTATATTATTAATTAATATTCTATTATTAAAAAACTAAGGATCATCCAAAGGACTTATATAAGGATATGTGTATCACTAATGAACCACTTGGGGTTTTTATAAGAAGTATATAGTAAGTTTATTAACCATATAATATAAAAATACAAAGAGACATGGTAAATGTCAAACTATTTAACTAAGAGTTAAATCTAAAAGATAAAGTTAATACAGTAGCCCAAACCTATATAAAACCTGTATGTTTAGTGTTGTTCCACCCATACCCACCTTATCCTCTAAATAATCTATTTTTTATCCATTATGAACCAAATTTTTTTATTATAAAATAATATTTCTAGCTTTTCCTAAGGTTCCCCTCACCTCTCTTATAAAAGGGAACTCCACCTTCTCTATAATTCACACCATAAAATCCATTTGGCTCTATCAAACTCTGCCCAAATACCCTATAAACTATTCTACCTTTATCCTAGAGGCGTTCCTTTAGTCAGAAATCCAACCTAAGCAGCCCTTTTAATCAAATCAAAGGGAAGAACATGAAAAAGAGGTAAATATTTCATCACCTCTTTCATGTTCTTTTCGTCTCCCACTTCCTATTTCTTTGTTGTTTCCATTATAAAATAAAAAAATACACTATATTCTATATACAATGATGTTATTATAAATATGGTACAACTATATTCATTATTCTATAAATCCTTTAAATGACATGTGACCATACGTGTGTACGTACGGCTTATCGTCTCCACATTGTGGTGTAATTGTTATTCAATACATTATTATTTGGATGGATATAATAATGATGTATAATTTATGTAAATAATAATTATATCATGAAAATTATTCTTTATATATGATATACCATCCATTTATATATTATTTTAATATAAAAAAATGATATTGTTGCTCGTGCACACGTACGAATTACCGCCTCCATGAACACAAAGATATTCATTCCCCATCGTATCCATTCATTAAATGTTTAAAAATAATGTTTAAATACTTAATATAATTCTGAATATAAATAAGATACATCATATCCATTAAAAACATTACTTACCAAACAAATAATATAATGGAAAATGAATCAGTTAAAACCAGAAACAATGATAATACTAAGATATTATTAACAAAGCAATGTTAAAAGATAATATATGAAATCATAATAATGTATATGATTCTTTTATAATTTAATAAAAATATTTTACCACTATATAAGAGGTTTAACTACCCTCAACCAAGGAAAAGTAAAAGGTAATAGTTAATTCTACAATATCTTCATTATCTGAGTTTGTTTATACGTAATTATCTACTGGGACCTATTTATCATCCACATCCATGTTTCTTAAAATTTATTTCAAAAAATTAATACTATTTTATAGACTATGTGTTAATGTCATTTATAACCTTTTATTACATTTATAAGATTTTTATAAAGGAATCTTTCCATCTTTTTCCAAACAAGGTACATTTTGACCTTTTTGACAAATTTATGGAATGAATGTTTTTTTAACATATACGGTGGGTGTGGCTATTTTATGCCATTATAACATCTTCAAATATTCCCTTACAAGATTACGAGAATATTTTCAAAATAAATGGTTTCTTTTATAATTTTATGACTTTTAAATGGATTCAAAATATAAAGAGATATTTCTCAAAAAATGTTTTGATTTCATCTTTGTCAATATCCTTTGATGGATTGTAAGCTTTTTTTAAGTTGAGTAATTATGATAAAAAAAATTTATATTGTACTGAAGGTTTTGTGATATGTTTTACTATAGATGTGCTATTTTTATTCCATTCAAGGTTTATGGTTAAAGTATTTACATTTCATATGCTAGTATTAATACGAATGTTTATGTTATGTTTAAACCTTTACATATAAGGAATGCATTCGACTTAGTAAGTGATGGGTGGAGACCACTATATCTCCTCCAGGAATCGGTAGGTCCCATGAGACAAACTATTGTCTTGGGACAAGGCCTTGATAAAATCTTATTTGTAGTCTTGGCACAAGGCCATGACTATTTTGCTATAAAAGTCTGGCATTATGCATTCCATCATTGTGAAAGTGGATATTGATATTTCATGTGATAATTTGACTAGTAGAATATCCATGTGAGTAAGTAAATGGAATTATTTGGATTTAAATTTTCCATATAATGATAAATTTTATGTTGAAAAGGCTTTGGTTTTAGTTTTATACATTGCCTTAAATTTTTATGCTTATTTATGAATGATTATGATGTATTGGTATCCTTACTGAGATTCTCAACTCACCCATTTCTATGTTTTATTTTTCTCAGGATGAGAAGGATTACATTATGACTGGCATGCATGGACAGTTTATGGGATCTCAGTGTTATTTATGGAAGGAATGTTGTTGTAGTTTTCCATTTTATGATGTAATGTAAACCTTATTAATGTATCTTGTACTTCTATGGCTACTAAACTAATCGGTCATTAGAGACATGATCTTTTGTGATCATTCCAATTTTATGTAATAATGCACCGACTCTAGGTAACTGGGGTCCGGGCATTACAGATGAGACCCATCGATCAATGTCTATTGATCTTCTTCACAATAACATTGGTGGATAATGTTTTCATTCATAGACAAATTATTTTCTATAGTCATTATTAACTACAAGATTTATAATATATTTTCATTAGGTTATCAAAAGCATCTTCCATGTAAAATAATAGAACATCCAATAACCTCTCATAGAAACCTAGCATAAATTCATTCCAATAAAATTGTTCCTTACTTTTTTTAAATTGGAAATGAACATTATAATTTTTTATTAATTTTACATCGTGATTGGATATAATTTTTTTCATAAAATATCTCTAAAAATTACATTAAACCTTTAATAATTAATAGATCATTACTATTTGTAATTTTCATTAATTATATCTCATTTTTCTTGAATACCCACTAATGACTTCACATTATCCTGGAGAACTAAAAAAATATGGGTTTTATTATTTCTGTATGGAATCAAAAATACAATTTTTATGAAATTTACTACTTTATCTTACTTATATTCACATATTAAAAATATTAATCTTTATTATTATCAAATAATATATCATAAATATTTGATACGAAAAACCACAACTCTGATTTTAACATTCCGATGTAGTAGGTTTTAGAATAATTCTTCCCACCAAAACCTATATAGAATATTGTTCATATTCTAACTCACATGCATAATAATCATGAAATTCATTTGATGATATCTTACTTATATTATAAATATTGTTTTCAATTTTTCTATGGAAAATATAGTGGGTATTGACTAATAGATTTCTAACTTGATGATGTTAATATCGAGAGTTTATCTATGATAATTAACTAAGATGAACTTTGTACATTTTTATATGTATGTTTTCACTATAATATGAATCAAACAAATTAATTATATTAATCTATTGAGGATGTAACATAAAAATACCCAATATATAATAAATTATATTACATCCACTATTCAGTATAGTGACAATATGGTTACATTTTATGAAATTTGTAATTGAAAAGGACTTGAAATACTATAAATAATGGGGAAAACATATAAGACTCACCCATAGTATATTAAATTTTATCATCAACTCTATAATGTGAATATATTAATTTGAGTTTGGATAAAGCATCACTCTAAATTTAAATGATTAATGAATAATTGGTTAATATACACTCTAAAAGACAATTTCTTAAGGATATGGTGTGTTTTAACAAGTATATTTATTTGTACACTTTTAATTCATAAAATTTAAAAAAGGATTATCATGATGTATTTGAATTTAATTATATATTACACTTAGAATATGTCAGACAGTTATTCTAATTATCTCTAGAATCAGTGCTGAAACAATTTTTTTCTATAGGTTTCATTTTTTATAACATAATTAATATTTTGTTAAAACTAAATAATTTTAAAAAATAATTTAACATGACCTGACAGGTGATTTATTTAAATGTCAATTAACCCCCACATGATCATTCTACCATTAACTCATAGAGACCAAAATTTTATGTTGGATATTAACAAATATTATTGGAATTTAAATATTAATTTTTCCTCAATAAAATATAGACATAAAAGTCAACTAAAAAGATCAGCTCGAAATGGAATATACTAGTTTAAATGAATGATATATGACCTCCACAATTTTTGGGAACCGATTATGTATTTTGTAAGTCTCACATGGATTATTTTATCTAACATATGAGCATTGTTAGTTATAAAATCATAGATAAATAAAATAAATTTATAGTAGTTGGACTTGAATCATCATTTGGTTATGATATAGTATATTTTGTTCTAAATTAGATGGTGATGAATATTTGTTATTATGTAATAAATAAGATTTTGTATTATTGTATTTCTTTATGTAAAAACGCATAAAATTTGGTGAAAATAATTGGTTACATAACTAGGTTTGGAAATGTTGACAAGAACTGAATTAGGAATAGTAGAAGGCGAGTTTTGTGAATTAAAAATGGGAGAATAAGAGATAATTAATCATTTATTTCATATATTTAGAAGTATTCTAAATGAAATGTGTTATTTGGAATAATTTATTCCCAATTCTATATTAGTTTAAAGAATTTTAAGTAAATTACCTAAATAACTGCTTGTTAAAATGGTAAAAATTGATGAATGTAAGAATTTATAAGAGTATACCTTAAATGTTATTATTAGATCATAATTTCAATATAAATTAGAATTTAAAAATATCTCAAAAGATTTGACTTCAAAAAATGAAATGAATTTATTTCAATTCAAATGTTCCCAATACCACATAAAATTCTATTTATGATTTTTATGTATTAAAATAGAAAAATTTCTATATGATTAAAAAGGAATAAGAAAGGAAGGTTACTAATAAATAAAAAAAATAAATTACCCTTAAAATGAAGGAAACTAAAATGGTTATGGTGATAAGGGAGTTATTTATTATTAATATTGAGAAAGAGATAATATCAAGCCCAACTACTCTATACTCAATATTAATATAAATAATAATAGAGAAAAATAATAAAATGAATGGAATGAAATAGTATATGGTTAGATATACACATATGAATCATATTCACGTAATGAATTTTGTGTAAAAACTCAACCTCTAAACTATTTTTAATGGACACGTCCATATTTATATGTGAATTTTATTTTTTTATTATTTTTTTATTATTTTGATTTAATTTTGATTCCGATAATTTTTAATACAAATATATTTATAATATTAATCATAATATTAAAACAAATATTACTTTATTAAAAAATATTAATGATAACCATCTAAAAGTACCTGCTTAAAAGGAAAAATTGAAAAAAAAATTAATTATTCCCGAATAAAATATTATGTACCGATATTGAATTTTTTTCAACATGAGAATTATAAACCTCAGGATTTTCATTATTAATATAATGATTCTTAAATAATTTAGTTTTCTTTTTTGGTAGAAAATAGAAATCTTGGAAATTAAATTGATATATTAAAATTTGATTTGTCCACATTTGTATTTGGGCGATAAAATTGTGATAAAATAATGAGTTTAAATAAAATAATGTGTTTTCATATGATAATATTCTACCATAAATGTATGAATAATTAATTTTTATTATTTTAAATGTATGTTTATAAAGGGTTACATTCATTAGATGTCTGATGAATGACCATTATTAAATGGAATATTATATATGATTTTCACAATCACTTGGATAAATTAAGAGGATTATATCTTAATATTTTTCATCTAGGTTTCCATTAATACAGGACTAAATTTTAAATTGGTTCCCAAATGGTTAAATATAAATCCCACAGGACACAATTTTACATGGGTACCATAAAATTAATGTGGAACCCCCATTTTTTGGTATGCAACTCTTTATTTTAGATTTTTATGTGTATAAAGAATATGGGTAAAAGGTGGGAGAGTTTGGATAACTTGTTGAGATATTATAGAAATTTCATATAGTTGGATGAGTTGTTCAATGTTTGTTAAAAAACCGAAAACACTTGTAGTAAAATGTGTATATTGAGACTTGGGTTAAGGGGGATGTGGACGTGTTGCGCATGACATGTCTGAATCATGCAAAAATCTAGGAGAAAGCATGTAGTGGAGTGAAATTGTTTGACCAGGAGATATGGAATGATCAGATCATAGTTTGTAATCATTTCACACCACGAGTGTGAGGTCCTTATTAAGAAAGAAGTAACATGATTAAAACATGTTTTTCTATAACCACACAACTAAACCATGTATAGAGTAAAAGTTAGAAACTAAAAAAGTGGATCTCCCACATTTTAACCATTTACAGACTCTATTTTTATTTTATGTAGCCCTAAAATTTGTTTTCGGTATCTCAAAAGTTTGATAACCTCTCCAAAGTGAATTGAATGTAATTTGGAGCCATCCCTCCATGCATTGAATCCTGATTCATAGATTAAGGCTTTTTTCTTCATCGTTATTAATACATCTTTATTGAACTACATCGCCCTTCCACTCTTCTTCTTCCAAATATTCCTAGTGTGGGTATATCTATGGTGGTGGATTCCAAATATGTTCTAACATTTGGTTTCTATGATATAGGATGATATTGAATATAGTTTTGTGTAGATTTCTCCCATTTTTTGAGGTTTTTCATGTTGATTATCATTTTCACCAAAACATTGGATGCAGGTGGCTTCACTCTGGACTCCTCTAGATAGAAATGATAGGATTAGTTTCAAATTGATTTAATTTTGTGAAATTTATAATGAAATTCGTGTGAAAAGCATGACATAAAACATATTTGGGGATGATTTATGGTTTTCAGTGAAATTATATAATTGTGGGGGTTTATTATGCAATGTGATTTAGATTTCATGATATTAAAATTGACATTTTATCAGGTGCTTTCAATATATTTTTTATTTTTCTTATTGGAGAAAAAAAATTCAATGAAATTGTGTTTCATTGAAATTGGTTAGGCATGATGGTATTGACATATCTTTGAGAATATATGGGGTGTGTGTGTTCATATTGGATTTAAGAGGATGGGTTGAAATTTGACATTGTTCTTGGTGACAAAGATGTTCTAGGACATGTTGTTTAATTAACATGTGATGGCATGGTAGATTGACAAGAGACTGCTCATGAGTATGGAACTGTCATAATGTTTCATGCATGGTTGATATTGTGGATATGAGGAATGGAATGGCTGTGAAAAATGGAACTTGTGAAATGGGTTTAAAGCATTGTTTGGATGATTTTATTCAAAAATGGTTTTTTGTAAGTTTTTTTAATATGAATCTTTTTAATATATAATTATAAAATATTTTTGTAAATTAATTTATATAAAAAAGTCTTCATAAATTATTCTAAATTTTTATCCTAGGGGCATGAGTGGGAAATACAGTTGGGGAAATACTTTGAGTTTTAGTATTCACATCATCTTTGGAAATTTGGTGCTTTTGATGATGTCATGTATTGGGACATGGGAAAAGGTAAATCATCACACATCTTTAGCATTGAATTATTATAATGGGGTGGATTTGTAGATATAGAGTGTAGATATTGATTGGAACATGGAGTTGTTGTTGTTTGTCTTTTAGTTTTTGTTGGACATGTATTCTTCTACTGTTTAATATATTATTTTATTCTTCCACTTTGGTTCTAAATTTTAATAGTATTTAGATATATGAAATGTTATGTTTCATTTCGTGGTTATCATAAATCATATCGTTGTATTTTGGGTTATGGTTTGTTAGTTGGTCATTTATTTCTTTGAGGGAAAATTGTCCCCCACCTATTTAATGAAGACCTTCGGCATTTACTAACAGAAATTGGATCCTTAAGGATGTCTCTTAGGTCTATGTAGCATCCTTACACCTTATTAAGGTAATGATAACTAGGAGGATGCTACCAATGGAATCAGATTTGTTTGGTCCAATTTCAGTTGGAGACAAATGGTTATTCCAGTCTTGGAGTTGAATTCATTCTTGTCTATTTCTTGTGTTATGATTGTAGAAAGGTGTAGTATTGTTAAGATATAAAATTAAGAGTACTAAACCACATTTCTACACATTTTATGCGGAATTTTGTGTTATCAGGGAATTGGTTACATAAGTGTCTTGGAGACACTTATAGGATTTTGAAATCTCATTATCGTGGGTTTAGAAAATTAGACATGCATGATAGGGTTTGTAAAGGAATTCCTTCCCACTAGGATTGCATATTTATTTTTCAGTAATGATATAGGATTTGATGAATGGTGTTTATTTTTGAAAAATTATGAAATTATTTTCAAATGAATTTTTTTGAAAAGAGCATGGTTGGTACATTTTTTAAATGGATTGATTTTCAAAATCATGTAATTATATTTAATAAATGGTTGAACATGGAAAACGATGATTTTCAAAGAAATATCATGATAGTTGATGTGGTAAAAATCCAAATGCTTTTAATTTAGTTTATAGAGAGTGAAACTTATGAAATTATTTTTGTATAGAGAATAGAACATGGTAGGTATCGTAGAACCAACCAGAATAAGCTGGATAAAATGGGTTAAACCTGAGCTATAGGTGAACCAAAAACAAGTTCGGAGTATCCTCATCAATTTTAGGATGTGGGAAAAGGGAACCAAAGGGATGATCCAAGACATGTAGATCATTCAATGTAGATCTAGAAATAGAATCCAACCATCTTTTAGGGTTATTATAAACTAGAAAGATAAGAATAATGGATGAATATGATGAATCGTCTCTTTGATTTCATTGACACCCCTAAAAAGATATATTTAAATCATTCAAAATATATTCTTGAGAATCATTCATGATAGTGGTGGGATCTAGCAGTGTAGGATAAATTAGATCAAGTCCTTGGTTAGGAGGTATTTGAGTAATTATTTAAAAAATTATTATTATCATACATTCATGACTAAAATAATTAGAGACTTCAACATCTTAAATCATGAAAATATCTCTATCAAAAAGTACATAGATAAATTCATGAATTTAGTGCCCTATGAACCTGAGGATGTAGCTAGTACATCCTTGAAGGAAAAAATATTTTAATTTGGCCTATGATAGGAGATTTACTCAAAGATTCATGTTCCGTGTATTACTGATTTTATAGAGGTTTTCAATTGAGAGACAACAAATAAATGAGACATATCTGAAGATACGGGAAGAGTGAGTATGTTGATACACATAAGAAGTACTAGGAACTCAAATTTTTGATATAAGGAGAATAGTGACACCTACATCAAGTTGTGAGTGGGAATTACTATTTGGAAGCTGGATTAGTGA
The DNA here is from genome assembly GCA_963277665.1 of Viscum album. Classification (NCBI taxonomy): domain Eukaryota; kingdom Viridiplantae; phylum Streptophyta; class Magnoliopsida; order Santalales; family Viscaceae; genus Viscum; species Viscum album. The sequence goes on along the minus strand of OY728150.1, from coordinate 813,578,687 downwards.
ATCATACATCAAGACACATGAAAAAAGAAGGTTGTTTCCAATGAGGTTCCATAGACAAAATGAATTGAGAGTGTACAACACCACCAAGATCATGCAATAATTGCAACCGTATGGGTTATATTAAGAACTATTGTATTAGTTATCCGAGTTCAGCAGCTTGAGATAGTTCTCAGGAATCCCAAGAATCATATTCTTTGACATTGAGAGGACAACAGAATCAATATCATCCCCAGAACAATGATAGCAATAGTGATTATATGAAAACCATGAATCATTAGAAGGGGTAATCTCAAAATGAAACTAGGTGTAGATTGAAGTGACGAAGCAATTATATGGAGCTTACTAGGTGATTCTGGATGATCAAGCTCGACCATCTATTATTAGAGGTGTGATTTTTTTGAATTATAAAATTATTCAAGTGTTGTTTGATATTTTTACATCTCATTCCTTAATTGCATCTTGTGAGGTTTATTTTTTCTGTGTAACAATGGAGATGATGCCATCAGTGATAAAACATAAAACTCTTCTTGTTCAAAGAGAATGTTGTTCAATTATATGTAGAGGATGTTCTATAACTGTTGATAAAGATGAACTAAAATGGAATTTACCTATTCTATAGATGGATTATTATGATATAATATTGCGTATGGATTAGTTGAGAGTGTTAAATGATCACGTCAACTATTATAGAATACTATTACGTTTCATGACTAGGGATGGTGCCCAAAAAATCATTAGAGGATAAAGGGTTATAAATACATGGTAAATAGTATTATTGGAACCAGTAGTAGGAAAAATCAATTATCATTAGGTGGGGTTGACCTTGGTATTGATAGAATAGATTACGTATAATGACATTACAGAAGGTATAGATTAATTTTTAGTCTCATTCCCAAGAAATTCCTAGTGTTATAACCTATAAGGGAAGTGGAGTTTTCAATTTATCTCATTTTTGGGACTATTATGATTTCCATTCCATATTATAAGAGGGAACGAACATAGTTAAGTGTGTTGTAAGTGCATTTTTAAGAGATAGAAATCAAGGGATTCATTATACCAAGAACATATCCAAGGGAAACACAGACATTGTTCATAAATAATGTTGATAGAACACATCATCTTTGTGTCAATTATCATAAAAATAACATAGTTATTATAAGGAATAGATATTAACTTACATGAATTGATGATCTTTTTGATCAATTTATGGGTATCTCTGTGGTTTTCTAAAATTGACTTGGGGTCAAGATATCGCAAATTTCATGTTCCAAAGAAGGATATTGTGAAAAATTCATTAAAGAGTACATACAAACTTTATGAATATGGTTTAATTCCTTTGAGTATTAAGAATCCCCCAACAATAGTTATGGAATTAATTAATACGATTTTTTAGTGTAATTTAGATTTTGTTGTTTTGGTTTTTTTCAATGATATCTTATAGTATTCATGAATTGATTGAGCATGAGAATCACATACAGATAGTGCCAGGAATCATGAGAGAACATTGTTTCTATTCCAAATTTTAAAACTGATATTTTTCATATAATTGGTACATTTTATTTTCCATTTAATTTTTGAAAGAGTAGTTTTAGTGTATCCATAGAAGATAGAAGTTGTTATCACTTGGAAACCCTCAAAGAAAGCCTTTATGATACAGAGTTTCCTTGGTCTATCTAGTTATTAACGATGGATTGTTTGTGAATTATCATTAAAATAATCATATATGAAATCATTGAAAAATAATAATGGTCCATTTCAAAGGAATGAGTAATGAGAAATGCCTTTCTAATAGCTAAAGGTTCATCATACATCACCACCTATAATTATTTTTCCTAAATTAGGATAAAGATATGTGGTGTATTGTGATTCATAGGGATCTGGGTTGGGGTGTGTTCTAATGCATGGATACCATGTTGTTGCTTATTAATCAATTTAGTTATGAGATAATCTGAAGAATTACCCAACACATGATTTGGAGTTAGTTGCAGCTGTCTATTCCTTGAATACTTGGTGTCATTATCTCTTTCTTGAGCAATTTACTGTGTTCACAGACCATAAGAGTTTGAATCATATTTTCCCAAAATAAGATTTGATTATGAGGAAATGAAGATGGATGGATTATCTAAAAATGTTATACTTTAGTTGAGTCTACCCCATGAAAATGAAACATGTTGAGTTATACATTAAGAAGAAATTAGTATTCTTATTTGGTATAAGAAGGGTAAAATCAATGGTAGTAAATGTCAGTACACACCGACATGCATGTGGAATGTGAAGACCGAGGTGATTTGGTGGTTTTATTTTTTTGTTATTATTGTTCCTAATTTGTCAAAGATAGTTTGTGAGGCAAGATACTATGATGAAGAATGTGTTGTAATGACTTCAAAACAAAATTATGGGGAGAATATTGATGGCTATAAATTAGAAAGAATTCATTTTTATGGTTTTGAGATTAGATGGTTGTATGAATTGCTCTATAGGGGATAATTCTTCATGCTATCCACCATTAGAGGTGGGTAGTTCATCCTGGAATACAGAATAGGTATAATGAGTGAATTATGAAATTTATGATGGTAGATATGAATTTGAAGGTTATTGAGTTTGTTAAGAAGTGTTTAACTTATGAAAAAGTTAAGGAAGAGAATCCGGGACAAACATGTATTTTGCAACACTTACATATTCCAGTGTGGAAATGGGAGAATATTGCTATGGATTTTGTAACAGGAATCCCAAGAAAGATAAAAAAACATGATTCTATATGGGTGACAATGGATCGTCTTACTACACCAGATAACTTCTTCACTATTTATGAAACTCATATGTTGGAGGAACTATCCAAAATCTATATCCATGATGTTGTAAAAACACATGGTGTTGCAGTTTTGATCGCATCATACATAGACCATGGTTTTACATCTAATTTCTAGAAATACGTACCAAAATCCCTCGGGACTTAGCTGACTAAGAGTATTGTGTGTCATCCACAGATGGATGGAATATCTGATAGGAAGAAAAAAGTTTAGAATGAAATATTGTGGTATTGTGTAATATATTTTTGTGGATTATGGGAGGATCACATACATTTATTGGGGTTCCCATATAACAAAAACTATCATTCCTCTATACATATACTATGTTTGAAGCATTGTATGGATGTACATATCATTCTCCACTTTGTTGGGTGGAAACATATGATAATTCACTAGTTAGGCCGAGACATGTCCATGAAACAATGATGAAGATTCATTTGATCAGAAAACAGATACATATAACTCAGAGTCATCAGAAATAATATATGTATCATCATCAACTATCATTGTCATTTGCATTGAGTGATCATGTGCTCATGAGGATTTCTACAAGACTTTTCATCATTATTTTGGGAAGTAGGGAAATCTATCTCCTTGATACATATGCCCAGTTGACATATTGGAACCGGTTGTAGAGGTGGAACATTGGTTGACATTGCCACCAAAGTTCAGTGCAGTGCATAATGTTTTCCAAAGATCACAATTGAAGTAGTATGAGACTAGTCATGTCAACATGATCATATGGGATCATGTTTCCCTATATATGGATGATTTATTGGAAAATATCGAGTTCTAGATTGTGAATAGGTAAGGGAAATTCTTTCAAGAAAAAAGTATCATCCTAGTGTGGGGTATGTGGCAATAAGGGCAGTTTTTTAAAGAGACTTGGGAATGCATGAAAGAAATGAAATACATGGGGATAGAATTTATTCATGGAATCAATGGTTTTCAACATTCATGGGATGGAATGACTATGGGAGGGGATAATGTAGTATCCCTAGTTTATAATATGTATCCCTTTCCTTATGATTTTAATGTACATAATGTATGAGGGTGATTTTTGGTAGAGTTTGGATAACATTTTCTGTGTTTTTATGGATTTTTAATAGGTTAATGGGTGTTGTATGGCTCTTCGAATCCGTGAAAAACATAGAGGAAACTAAGAATAGTTATACATGGTCTAAATGGGATGTGCACGAGTTGCACATGGTTTGTCCTAACCATACATAATATTATAAGAAACTGTGTAGTGGTGTGAAAATGATGAGGAGAGAGCATTGGAATAGAGGAAACATGGATTGAATTTCAAATACACCAACCATGTGAGGTTTTTCTTAATACATAAGCCAAAACATGTTTATTTCACAGTTTTATCTAACTGTGGGACAAAACTGTGTTCAAGGTAAAAGTTTGATCCTTACAAAGTAGATCTCAAAAATTTACCCTTTAACTAAATTTTTCCCTCTTATATGGCCCTAACATGGTATCTTGGTCTCTAAAAAGATATAGAACCTCTCCCAAGTGAATTGAATGTGATCCAGAGGTATTCCTTTGTGTGGATATTAATTATTCTTACTACAAGATTTCATTCATCATTGTTCTTGTTGAATTTTTTTAGATCTATTTCTCCCTTACTCTAAATTTCATAGATCAGTGAACTCTATTGGAAAATATATGGTGTTGGTTGAAACATTATTACATATTTGGGTTCTTTATGATAGGGGATGAAATATAATTTGTGTTCATGTAGATTTATCCATTTTTTGTGTCATTTATCATTTTTATCAAAAATATCACGGTAGGTGGAGTCACTCTTGACTCATATTTTTTGAAGCTATTGGATTAGTTTCCAATTGATTTAATTAATTGAAATTGATTTTGAAATGGGTGTAAAAATAATTTCATAATTCGTCATTGGTGATGATTTATGGTTTTCAGTGAAATTATGGAATTATGGTGATTTATCGAGAAACGTGATTTTGTTTTCAGGATTTTAAAATAGAATATTTAAAATATAGTATTGATAGATTTTTGAAATGTATTTTTTGTAAAAAAGGGGTTTTCAAGGAAATTGGTGTTTTATTGAAATTGTTTCGGAAAGATGGTATTGACAAGTTTTGGTGTTTAATTGGTGTGTGTGTTCATATTGTATTTATGAGGCCTGGTTTAAATATGACCTTGTACTTAGTGAAATGGGTTTAATGGAACATGGGGTATAATTACCATTTGATGACATGGAATATTGATGAGAGACCACTCATGAGTATGGAACTATCATAATGGTTCATGCATGGTAGGTATTGTTGACATGTGGAAGGGAATTGTTACGCTAAATGTAACTTGTGAAATAGTTTAAATACATTATTTTGATACTTTCATTGAAAATGGATTTCATTGGAAAATTGGGTTACATGGTACTTGTTTATATTTAGTTATAATATCTTACAATAAATAGTTTTACATAAATGTATCTAACTTTTCTATCCTAGTGGCGTGAGTAGGTATGTCATTATTGGAAAACCTACTATGTTTTACTATTCACCTATGCTTAGACAGATTAGTTATTTTGTAGATTCCCTTTACCGGGACATGGGAAAATGTAAATAATACCATATCTTTAGAACATAATCATAATACATGGGTGGTTTTGTGGATATAGAGGATGAAGCATATTTAGATATTGGATTTGTTTTTTGTTGTCTTTTAGTTTTTATTGGTGTGGTATTCTTTCGATGATTACTCTGGTATTGTATTCTTCCACTGTGGTACTTTATTTGAGTATGATTTTGATATATGAAATAATTAGCCATATTTTTTGGATATAATGAATCATATAATGGTGTGTTTGGTTATTGTTTTTTAGTTGGTGGTTTTATTCTAAAAGTTTAAATCATCCCCCACCTATTTAATGATGCGCTTCAACATTTATTACCAGCCTTTGGTGTTTTAGGGATGTCACCTAAGGCCATTAAGTATCTAAATACCTTCTCAATCGAGTGACATGTAGGGGTTGTTAGATATATAAAATACGTATCTGTAAAAAAAATTAATTGGAATCCAAAAAAAGGGCATATTATACATGGATAGTTGGTGTTTATAATCGAAGACAAATGATATCTCTATGTTTTATACTTCAATAAACGTGGTGGTGGTAGTGTTACTTTCTATAATAACTTAAAGGGAAATGTAAAAGGTTTTAGAATGATAGAATTTAGAATTTGGTTTTTATTTTTGAGTTTTTTATTTTTTTAATGATTAAAACATAATCAGATAAATATATAATAATTTTGTGACCATAATTTGAATTTGAAATTTTGAAATGAAAAATGTATTATTTTTCCAAAAAAATCATATATATATTTTTTAAAAATGTTTAGGGAAATATTAAATCAACTCATTTTACTAACTCAACTCAACAGAATAAAAAATAACTAAAATTTTCACAATTTGGAAATCATTTTTTGGGAATATAGGATTGAGCCATGCAATTTTATTTTTATTGCACATGATTTGAAAAAAGAAAAATGCATTGGATAAAATAAAATTTAAATAGTATTTCACCATACATTGAAGATTATTTTAATTTATTTAATGAATAAAAATTTAATTTCAAGTATTATTAACATTCTAAAATTTTTGAATTAATATTTTACTTTTTTTAATAAGACATAATTCTCTTATAAAATAATATTAAATAAAATTATCACTGATTCAATCATGAGTAATAGTGAGTAAAAAAATTTAAAAAATGAAATTTAATCATTATAAATCAATATATGTAATCTATTTCATTTACCTTTAATGAACATTGAACGATGAACAAGTATCTATGAGAATATTGATTTACATCTACATTACATAACTTGTTTGAAGAAAACAAAACTACTAACATCCAATGATAGAAATATATATTAACTAGTTAATGAACAAATAATAAATGATTATAATAATATATTATAAATTGTATTAGATATGAATATGTTTATGAAATAGGTTTATATCCTGGATATGTTTGTGATATAAGACGCTAATTCAATTTCATGTATATGTAATGTAAATATAATGTATTTTATTTACTCAAACCCCATTCATTGAGTTATAATTTTTCATCCTAGAAATGTATCATTAATGAATGGTTTCCTTCACCCCATCATTTTATTATATTTTTTATTCTTTTGCTCTAGGTAAATTGAAATTGAAATTAAATTATCTTCATATAGGGATATTTATTAACATAAAAGTATTTCATGTTAACTATAATTTTAATCCTCTCGAATATTTGGTTTATAAAATATTAATATTATATCTTCTCAATAATGTTATAAATCTTATTTGGAAACCCAAAATATTTATTATTCCATTTATATTAATAATTCAGTTTATTTAATTTTAAACACAAGTTTTATTATCTCCATTATTATGTGGTGTTTCTATTAGGGTATTTTGAAATATATAAAAAATTACCTCCTTTCACAAATATACACTTTATCCTCAAATAAAACATTATGTCTTCTACAATTATCCATTATTGATATATAATTACAAATAATTTTCAAATATTTCTTTCATTCCAACCCCAAGAAAGTAACTTTTTAATGTGACTCGTATCTTCCTATTTTTAATACAATGTAAAAAATGTTTTCTTAAATAACTTTTTAAAATTTTTCTATATAAATCCAACCATTCATTATTAAGACTAATATTTTAAATCAGTATTAATTTCCTTGTTTTAATATGGATTTATAATACATAAAATTATTAATTAATTTTCAAATAAATGTTTCATTCTATCTTATTCCCCAAATTATTTTTTCTAATGGTCTTAAAAAGTTATTTTTAAACTATTTCATTATCTTTAATTCTCTATATAATTCATTTAGTATAGTTTCATTTAAACCATAAAAATTATTTCATGGTGTTTTAGGAACCAAAATATATAAAAAACATTATATTTTATTAATATATAAATTCTAAAATAATATGTTGTGTCAATCGAGTCCCCATAAAATAGGTTTCCACTAATATTATATTACCCTATTGAAATCATATTTCAGTACCAATACATTATCACATCATTAGGTTGCATGTTACATACCTAATTTGATGATTCATATTTACAAAATTAACCAACCGAGTGTTCCTGTTATATAGAATTTTATTTCTATGATTGATAATTTATAAAAATTGGTTATATATAAGATTGATCATTCTTGAGTAGTATGACTATTAAGTTAAGTATATGTGATGGAATTGGGTATTTACTTCCTCAAAAGAGAAACATCGAACACATCATGATCCTCGAAGATATTTTTTGGATGAACCAAGTGATAAAAAAAATCTAGATTCAATCATGAGTCTCATATAGACCTATATATTGTACGATCAGCTTCCCCAATAATTGAAATCACAAAAATTTCATACAAAAAGTTATCTATAAGATTAAATTGTACAAAAAAAATTGTACGTCATTAATATTTTCATTCTCCATATTTTGTAAGTGTGTTGGAGTTATAAAATACACTACATACTGATATTGGTAATGATCCATATTAATGATTGAGTGATATATATAATTTTATAAGAACAAAACTAGAGTAATGTGTTGATCCCAACAACCTTTTAAATGAACAAATAAAACTCTCAATATATTTTTTAGGGTTTGAATAATTATCTAGGAATATATATATATATATATATAATATGGATATTTAGTATTATATTTCATCTCTATATTCAATTATTTCTTAATAATTTTCAATAACAATGTTGTAATCTTTAGATATGTTTTATATATTGGATAGTGTCACGACCCGTCCTCGGGGCCCGTGTCCTGACTACCCCAAGCCCACCTTCCATAGGCCAGGGGCTGGCGACTAGCACCAAGGCGTAAATCCCAGTAAAAAGGGAAGGCATTGCCTTTGTAAATTAAACAAGCACCACAGAGTAAGCAAGCGGAAAAGTAAACACTAAGTGAAAACAGAGTACAACTATAAGTGCGGAAAATTAAGTGGGCCAGTATACAAACCCAAACTAAAAGTAAAGTACAACTCGAAAGGAAAAATAGCAACTGAAAAGTAAAAGATGTTATGCCGAGCTGTCTACTAGAAATCCCACCTGAAGGGTGGGTACAGATAGCTCCACTACACCTCGGGTCCAGCTGTCCGCTCCGAGCACGTCTCGCTCAGTGTTCCACCTTCAGGTATCATCCTGCTCCGCAAGCCTCAACCACGATCAACGCTGTCCGTCGTCTGCAACCAACACAACATAGTGCGGGCATAGCCCATGTAGGTGTGAGTATAAGCTACTCAGTAGGGACCCCGAGACCCCCGAAGGTCTCCCAAAATCCACAAAGGATAAACCACAAAGGAAAGATACAATCAAGAAGTAACAATCGACACTACTTAGGTATATTCCCATACATATACCTAAGTCATCAATCCCAATACGCTCCAACCTTCGAGCCCAAATACAACCCAGTCCACACAGGAAAGTATTCGTATTCTATACAGGAAAGCAAAACGTAATCCACACAGGATAGCACAACACAATCCACATAGGAAAGCAACAGGATTCAGCTCACACAGGTATACTTCTTCGAAAGACGATAGAGATGATCACTGATCCATCTAAGTCGTCGGACCCACAAAGGATCGATAGGTACTAACCCTCGCAAAGACCCACACAGGATTGGACCCACACAGGATCTGTAGGCACTGGTTCACAAAGGACCGCTGAGCGCTGACCCACACAGGATCGGTAGCACTGATCCACACAAGATCGGTAGCACTGATCCACACAGGATCGCTGAGTGCTGTAGTCATCGTCGTCGAATCCACTGAGGATCTCTGTACAGTCGTCGTCACAGTCACAGTAGCATTCGCAGCCAGCTCTAGGGTTCCGGCACACAGCAAGCTCGTTAGGGAGGGTATGCTCCACGAGCCGAGAGGCTGATACATCAACTGTCACATAGTCCAGAGTTGATGTATCCAAAAGTTCCGTATCATCAACAGGAACTCAACGCAACAGACGGCGCGTCAATCGGACGCCTGGTCTGAGAGTTATTGGCTTTTTCGTTCCAGGGCCCGGTTGATTTTTAAGGCAAAACCAATCCGACCATACTCCACCTACATCCAACACTCGGTCGGAGTATTCCAAAAGATTCGTCTCACTAAGAGGAACTCAACAAAGCTGACGGCACGTCAATCGGACGTCCGTAGCTCAAGATATGAGTGTTTCCGCTCCTTGGGCCCGGTTGGTTTCATGTACGAACCAACATGGCCGAACTCAAAGTAATCCGAAACCTTGAGTGCGATATACTGAAATGACCGTCTCGATCCAAGGATCGCATCGCCGCTGACGGCGCGTCGTTTGGAGGTCCGTAGCCCGAGTTATGGGCATTTGAACCTAAACAGTTCGGTATTGGGGGTTTCGGGCCCGGGCCGACCCGGCCCGAGACCCCCCCGGCTGGCCCGAACTGGGTCGACCCGCCCCAGACAGGGTAGGCCCATCTCGGCCCGGCCCGGCCTGGCGGACCGGCTAGGCGCCGGTCCGGCTCAAGGCAGCGCGCTGGGCGCGCTGCCAGCTCGGCCTTCGGCCCAGCTGATTGAGAAACGGGGGGCGCCTGCCCCCCGTTGTGAAACCGCGGACCCCCCTCAATATGGGGGGCCGTTTTTGTGCTCGCCTGGGGAATTTAATTCCCCCGGCTTCCCCATTTCCGGCCGGCCCGACCTTGCCGGCCGGTTCCTCCTCAACGGGACCGGCAAGGGCTGGTCCCCTTCCGGCATCCGACACCGGCGGCCCAGCTGGTCACCGGTCACTTGTTCCACCGCGGCCCGGAACCGGCCGTGGCCTATGCCGTCTGGCACGGTGCGACAGCACTGCTCCCCTCCATCGCGGCCCCGCTCCGGACGCGGCGCCTTCGACTTCCTTCGACGCGACGTGACGGCGTCGCGTTCTTGGATTTCTTTCCACAGCGTCGCGCAATACTTGTCGTAGGATACCCACGTGGTGCGACGACACCACCCCATCTCGTTCCATCCACAAGAAACAATCATGAACAAAGGAGGGGGGTTTCGGCCGTGTTTGTGCGTTCCGGCCCCCCTCTCGTTAAACGATAGCATTTATTCGATTATCCACGAAGTTCTACATTCTAGAATCAAGAACGGAATAATTAAATAAATAACAAAATTCCCCTACCTCAGTTTCAAGAGTGGAGCACGCCAACAAGCCGCGGAAGACAAGCGTCGCGGAAGTCGGGCGTCGCTGTAATCGAATGTCGATTCTGTTGACGTCAAGGTGCGTCCGAAGAGGTATCATCGCTGGAGAAGCTTCGTAAGCTGACGAAGAAAGTCCAAGGAGGAAGCGGTGTCTCCTTTCTTTGACACGGGAAGAAGATCGAAAGAAGTGGCGTCATCGATCTTCGGAAACACACCAGCTATGAAGAAGAGAAGAGATGGCACGTCTTTCTCTTCTTATGGTGACGGCGTTCTTCGTCGAAGCCTAAGTGTTCTTCGTGTTCTTCGTCATGGTTGAAGAAGAAGAAGAAAGCTTCCCCAAATCCTCTGAAGGTGACAAGAGAAATCTACCCAAAATAAAATAAGCCTAAGGCTTATTTTATTTACACAACTAAACCACTTTGAATTTCTAAATTCAAGGGAAATTTTTTCTTAATTTTCATTAGAATTTTAAAAGAGCGCGGTTTCTGACGGCACCTGATTCTGAGGCCCGGTGTGCCCGGAATTAATTTTCAATGTTTGGCTCAGGTACGTTCAGTGAACGAACGAGCGGGAATTTCTAACTGTTGAACCGGTGCCCGGAATCGAATTCCGAGGGCACCGATGAACTCGCAGCGCTGATATTCGATTAAGGATACCTTTTCCGAGGTTTCATTTTATGCGGGTTGAGAGTTAGTTTTGGGGAATTTTAAATGAAGTTAAATAAATTATGGAAACACAATTTATTTTAAACCATGTTGGATTTATCCTCCCAAAGGGAGTTAGAGGTGGGACCCACATCCACTTAACCTTCCTTGAGAGGATTAAGTGTGGTGGGGCCCACACGAACCCTAACTCCTCAACTCCCCTTTAATCTCCCAATAACTCCACTCAATTTAATTTTGACAACTTGAGTTTTAATTGAGATGAGTTATTAAATTTCGAAAGTTTGAAATTCAATAACTCATCTCAATTAAAACTCAAGTTGTCAAAATTAAATTGAGTGGAGTTATTGGGAGTTTAAAGGGGAGTTGAGGAGTTAGGGTTCGTGTGGGCCCCACCACACTTAATCCTCTCAAGGGAGGTTAATTGGATGTGGGTCCCACCTCTAACTCCCTTTGGGAGGATAAAACCAACATGGTTTAAAATAAATTGTGTTTCCACAATTTATTTAACTTCATTTAAAATTCCCCAAAAATAACTCTCAACCCGCATAAAACGCAACCTCGGAAAAGGTCTCCTTAAGCGAATATCGGTGCTGCGAGTTCATCGGTGCCCTCGGAATTCGATTCCGGGCACCGGTTCAAAAGTTAAAAATTCCCGCTCGTTCGTTCATTGAACGTACCTGAGCCCAACTTCGGAAATTAATTCCGGGAACACTGGGCCTCGGAATCAGGTGTCGTCAGAAACCGCGCTCTTGTAAAATTATAAAGAAATTTAAAAAAAATTTCCCTTCATTTTTATGGGTCTTTACAGATAGTGTGGTAATATATGTGATTATATAACTTAATTAATATATAACATGTAATATTGGTCAATTGATAAATATTATATAATAGAAATATGTTGTGAAAACATTATATAGAAGATGAAAATAATTAAAAAATTATATAACTTTTAGATGATTTGGGGAGTACATTGATGAAATACAATGTTCGTTTTCTCATTTCTATAGACGCAGTTGTAATGGTTTCATTTTCCCATTATAATTCTTAAATTTATCCTTAACATGGTGACATACAAGGTAACATGATGCATACTGTACAATATCTTTTTTATGTTTTCCCAAATGAAATATACTTTTTTAAATATTGATTTCATTTAAATTCCAGGATTGATAGAGAATAAGAAGCGAGATGATTTATCTGATATCTCTTTCAATAATTCCGGTATTGATATTATTCATACCATATTCTTAAACATGATCATTATATCACTATAATAATTAAACATAAATGAATCCCTTACCTTATTTTACACCTCTACGTCCTCCTGATCTACCTATTTATTCATCACATAATTTTACTTCTGAATCGATGAAAGATAAGATGTATCTTGTAATATCATGACTTCATGGACTTCATACAAAATTGAAAATTATATTATACCCCATTCAATACTCATCCTGGAGATGGTATCCTAGAAATTCATACTCATAACATTATCCACTTAATCCACCTATATAGAGAAGTAATTTATTGAGAATTCATAATAATATATCAACCTAAACCATATCCTTTATTGAATATTCAATTTGTTTTATGATAATATACTCAGATATTTTATAAAACTTATATATAGTATACCTTTAACTAAAAATATAATACCTCCATCTTTTTAAAGAAACAATTTACTATTGAAAACCATAAATATTGAGTTATGTAATTTTTCTCATGATCCTTTAGTTTGAATGTGGAATATGCTAACCTAATATCATTCTTCAAGAGAATGTATCCAGATACCTTCATGGACATACCACCATTACTCATGAGCCCTTATCAAGTATAAGGTAGTATGATAACAGGTTTACTAAACAATGTTCTCTTTAATTCCTTGAAATTTTATTTACATTCAATGATCCAAATAAACATGAATCCTTTTTATGTCGATCATGTTAGAGGATTTGATATCAGTTAGAAATTTACTATACAGAGATGACAGTATCCAATCAATCCCTAAAAACTATGGATATTATTTATGAGGTATGGACCTGTTATTTTCCCAATAATAATGATATATGAATGATATAGTGATATTCCATAAAAAATTATTATATTACCTAGATTTATACTTTCTATTGCTGAAATTGATACATTATTAATTGGGAAAAACATTTCCTTCACAATGTCCTTTAACACAATCTATTAATGATATCCATCCACTTTCTTACTCTTATAGTAAATTAGAATGTCATTTATAATGACTATGAATAATTATTATAGGTAAAATCTATATATGGTATCTATTAGATCCATAAAAATAGTGGTGTAATTGGTAAGTCCAAATAAAATCACTATAAATTCTTAGTTTTCATACATCATGTGAAATATTTTACGAGGTATGTTTTTTATTTTTATCCATAACTAGTGATATAGATATTAGAGTTCAATATTTCTAAATTATTAATCTCATTATTGTTGATCATAAAAATAATCAATAGTAGCTTGATGATACTTCTACTTTACAGTTATATTGTTAAATTCATGATAATAAATGCAGAGACGCATTAACCCATCATTGTTTAAAAATATAGATGAACACTATAGTGAAACACATAAGGAATAAATATATTAATAATATTCTCATAGAGGATCTATCGAATTTATTGAACTCATTCAGGGTCATTATATAATAAGCCTTAAAAATATGCATATTTAGATGAACCATTTCAATTAAAAAATAAACATAACAAGTCATCAGATGACTTGGAAAACCTCAAGGAAATAGAAAATAATATTCACACAAAATATTTATTTTTTAAATGTTGAGTTTATCCCCTACCATTTGAGACAATACCCCTCATGAATAGTTTATAAAACCCATGTAAGGGAATTATATTTCCTTCGATGTTCATATTCATCCTTCCGCCATTGAATAGTAATAAGTTGATTACGATGATCAAGAAGGACTTTCCTTCAATAAAATTTAATATATAATGTATATAGTGAAACAATGTATAAATTAAACCACATCAAGATGAATTACATGGAGAACAAGAACAATAATAAGATGTACATTCCCAAAAAAATATACTAGAGAGGAGTTATAGACATGGGATGAAAGTAGTAAACTGTAACATGTTTTCACCAATAATTAGACATCTAGTCATTAAGGTGGTGACGTAATTCTCTATTAAAATTATTTAGATGTAATATGTTGGAGGAGCATATTTAAAATAATAAATGTTATTTTATATACTGGGAAATAAGTTATACTTTGACCAATTCATTCATGTGACGCACTATAGCAGTTAAGATCACATGAAATTTCCCTTTACCTATTAGGTAAAATGGTTTTTGATAGTTTTTGACATATTTATCCCTCATACCCAATTACTGGTGAAAATAAATATCATATTCCTTATAATTGATGCATTGTAGTGTATGTTGTGCATTTGTTTGTGCTTTATTTACATTCAATCCATTTTTTAGCCTCATTATATCACTTCAAAATTAATTTTATCAATGACATTATTTTATATACATAATACATTTACCATTCCCCATATGAATTTTATAATATGATACTTTCCACACTAATGACCTAAATTAATATTAGTTTTCATTATTAAAAGGGATTTATTTTTTCAATTTAATCAAAACACCATATTTTTTTCTTTTCCAAAAAACAAGGAGAATAATTGTTGACCCATGTCTTTATTTCTATCATTAGAGTACATCAAAAAATTTCTATATAGAAAAAAAAATCCACACAGTTTTAATAAAATCTAGTGACGTTAATTTATGAAAATAAACAATTGATCAATTTTGATTTAAGGATTAATGATAAAACTATAGGCATACCTTACAAGTATTGTACAATTTTTTTGATGGTCCAAATGGATTCATCATCATTTAGATTCCCCTTAATGAAATATTATTCCATTTTCTTGTAATGATTAATGGGAAAGTAAATACTAAGAAATATAATCATAAACTTTACTCATTCCTTTGAGTGAATTTTTTCATCTTCAAATATATTCTTAATAAGGCCCTACCATTGATTTTCATCCCTATTTAAATAATAATTGATGAATAATAATTTATCACACTCAATGTAATAGAGAAATGGTAATATCATTTCATTGATACTAATCCATTTCATAGAAAATATAGGACTATAAGACCAACTACAAGAAGGTGGATATTACAACATGAATGAATAAATGGTAAATGTCCCCTTTGATTTATTTTTTGGATACTCAAAAAGATTCATGTCTTGATATTTTTTCCTAATCACCAAAACATTATTATTCATCACATCATCCATTCCATTTGGTTACTCATGAGGATAATCATTAAATGTATTACCACATTAGTTTTTAATATTATTACACATCCTCTTATCCATTTTATAAAACCAATACACATAATTTATGAATCAAGAATAATTTAATAGATTGAGTGACTATATATTAATGAAAATAATTGCAATGATATCCAACATTATGAACCTATCATATAAACCCATGACGTGTTATGTTAATCCTATATCACATTTAGTCTATCAAGAGTTTTCTTAAGTTAATTACTCATCTTTTTCATAACATAATCCAAAAAACACATAAACCCTATATTGATACCAACTCTAGTGTCCCATGAATAATATGTATAAATATATATATATATTTCAGTATTCATGATAAAATAACTACATATTACACAACAATTCTCACCATATAATAATACTGTTTTATATCATTTAAAGACTAGATACATAAACAACATATTTTATAAAATATCATAAATATCTATAAAAATTATTATAAAAAATTACCCAGTATAGACATATCATATTCAATAACGTACTTTATAACCAGGGGAAAATTGAATAAGATAAATGGTATGGTATGATATTGACTAAGGGTAACCAAGGAATGAATTAATCAAATATCATATATGAGAATGTGATAATAGTAAGGATTTGGGAGAATGATTATAAATTATGAAATACATACATAATATGGATTAGAACATAATTCATGATTAATGGTTTATATGATTCCCATAAAATGATATATGAGTTATCTGAGTGTGAATTCATCATTAATAAATCATGAATTATTAAATCACATAATTTTCATAAGAATAAGTTAATATTTTTTTCACAATTAAAATAATATAAAATAATTTAATTATATAAGTATAACTATTAAAACCATTATAATATTTTTTAAAGAGTTCAATTAGGGATTGGGATTACTCAAAATTACCATTTAATTCATATTTTACAGAGTCCTATATTATATTAGGTTCACTCACAGTCCCATTTTCAAATAATTTCATGTGATATAAATATTTACATAATTCTTTTAAGGAATATATAATTATATAACCACATATTAAAAAATTAAAACAAAATAATGATTTTACAATATGAGAAAATCATTTAGTATATCTTAATTAACCCGTGGAATGAAATGAGCTCGTTAAAAATCATTAAAAGTCATTATAATATTATCCCTAGATACCATAAGTAAGTTATATCAGTAGATAATAACCACATTATATGAAAACAATACTTAAATTATGTTTATATAGAATAAAAATAATTTATAAATTATATTTTTAATATACATTAAAAAATGAATAAAGTATTTTATTTTAGAAATATTTTAAAGGAAATAATTCCAAAAAAATTTGAATCTGATTTTCTTTGTGAACTATTGGAAATTTAATACAAATAATTATTGAAAATAATAGTTAGGATTATTAGTAATTTCATACAAGTAAAAACCTAATATTTTATAGTATATTCCTCTTTTAAAAAATCGTTCCTTGGATAAATTTATTTACATGAAAAATCAAGTTTAAACAAACCATTAGATGCAATTATGTGGCCATTACAAACGAAAAAATTAATTTCTTTTTACAAATAGGATGAACTAAATTATTAATAGTTTATAGTTTACAAATGTATAATGTAAAATTATTAGTTATCAATTAGTAATAAATAAAAATTTAAATCAATTAAAAGTAAAAGAAATGTTTTTTTAAATACTTTTATATACCAATTTGGTGTTTATTTTAAAAAATTAAATAAATCACTCTTCGAAATTATTTTATTAATATATATATATATAAATTCATAAAATTATTATAAGTATTTTCTATGAATGGTATAAGATAAATATAGTTTTATGCATACAAATCATATTTTTCTAAAATATGGTATCATAGTATTTTGCACATTTATTTTTATAATTAATTTCTTACAATTATATAAAACATATTGGAAAAAATGTAATTAATTATTAAATTCATAATGTTTAAATTATCATTGATTTTTTTGATAAATTTTTTAAAACATTTATTGTTCAATAAATAGTGATACATTCTTTTTTATTGAAAAGGTCATTTCATATAAAGCATTTAATTTCCATTTTTTTAAAGAAATTTATTTTATTTTATAATTAATTAAATTATTTTTTGATTAATCAATTTTAGGTCTTGTTTAAAAATTATATGATGTGTTATAAAAAAAGTTTTTTTACTTAAGAAAACATTTTCTTGGAAAAAACGCATCTTCTTCATGCTTGATAATTTAATTTTAAACTAAATTATCAAAATTATGTGAATTGAATTTGATAAAATTTATTCATTAATTGGAAGGAGAATAATTACTATTAGGTAAGAAGGTTAAAATATTTTTTATTCATAAAGAATTGTAAATACAGTAAAAACTAATTTCTACATTTAATGTTATAGTATGGGTTTTTTTGCACTACATGTTATTTTGTTAACAATAATTTACCACATTCATAAAATTTTTATTATAATAAGATTATTTATAATTAAAATAATTGGGAGAAAATTATTTAATAACAATTACTTATTTTCAGCTAAATTTTTAAATTACTAGGGAAAATTAAAAACAAATTATCGTGGTAAAAACTAAAATGGAAAAAGTATGTAAACTAAGAGGATAATTGAATAACAATTTTAAAATATGTTTTTTAATAGGTTTGGATAAAATATTAAAGCCTTCAAATAAATTATTTATAAATTTTTTATGAACTTTGGTTGAGTGTGACTTTATATAACTGAATAGTTTTGAGTATTTACAAAAATAACACTCCATCTCAATATTAAAAGGGAAAAACCTTGCCTCACTTCTTCATACCTCACATGAAATTTAGTTTAAAAAAACCTCTAAAATTATGTCTGAAACATCCTCATATACATTATGGAGATAAATATCAACCCAAGATTCCATCCTTATAGTCCTCCATAAGATATCCAAAGGAGGTTATTTTTGGCGAAGTTAATTGTATTCGCAAATCTCTTTTTTTACAATTTCCATTCCATCATTAAATTATAAATTAACGCTTAAAATATAATAAAATCACTCTATACCATATCATTATATGTTAATATTTTTACATAATAATATTAATCCATTCCCTTTTCCATCAAATGGGAAATACAGCCATTGCTCGTGTGTATAACAGACTAATAGCTCAGGGACCGATGCAATTTGTATTCCATCACTAGATAACATTGATATTCATAATTATAGGAATATTGAATAAAAATAACTTATATTACATGATATTAATTATATAAAATTAATATAACTAATAATTCCCTACCCTTAACTATTAGGGGAATGATATCATCACTGGTGTGTATATACGACCTACCACCACCAAGATGTTATTTAATTCATTTTACATGCAAAGTGTTATATAATGGTTTAAAATTGTTTATAATGAATAAATTTTATATATAATAAATTAATAAAAATCTAGACTTGGAGGATATATATCATATGTTGTAGAACCAAAACATCTATGACAAACATACAGGAGAAGATAAAGAAGATAGCACTTGAAACAGTGGTAATAATTAAATATTGTTAATGAATTTGTGACAAGATGTGATACGTAAAGAAGATATGAAAATATAAATATTATCATTGTCATGTTATAAATTAATTACATGTTTAAAACCACTGTACATGATGTTAAAGCATGTTTAACTGACACAAATGTGAGGTGAGGGACATCATTTCAATATTATTTCATTAAGGAATATTTTGATATTATTTCTCAATTTCCATTATATGGTGTATATATTAAAACAATTACTTTTTACATAATTAATCCTTAATAAATAGTATTATTTTATGTTTCATTTAATTTTATTGCATCGAATGGGATTTAACTGGAATGTTACCAAGTGGTAAGTGTTTCAAAATTTAATTTAGTTTCAATAGGTTATACAATATATTCATTAAATTTAATATTTTAAAATTATGTTTTATGGAATTTTAATTATTTTTTGTTTTATTTAAAATATTATTATGTTTTTTATAGTTTATATATAATATAAACTCATTTATTAATTCTCACCTCAAAGGTAAAATATTTTTAAGATATTTCCTCTCAATTTCAACTCTATTGAGACATATATGCACATATTTACTTTTAAGTGGCATATATATTTCCCCAATTATTAGTCTAATAATTAATCTATTAATATTCATTTTATTTTATGTTTCATTTCATGTTACTTCATTCATGGAGGTTATGATACAATAGATACAAAAGCTGTAATAGTTTATTCTCCAATTATATTTTATTTTCGATATTCTATGATTTAATTTACATTGAAAGAAACTATTTTATAATGTTATAATAAATAAATTTTATTCTCTTATACACTTGTAATTTCATGAAAAATATATGCTTCCATCCATTTTCCCATTTTATTTAAATTATGAATAAAAATTTCAAGCAAAAATTACTTATTTTTTTATTTAGTTGGCAATTGTTTTCTTCCAAGTCCATGTTTTATAATTTTTTTTGCTATCCACAGATAATTTTAAAGTAATTTTTACCTATTTTTTAATATTATGAAATGATTTAAATGTAATCATTCAATATATTTCAATATTTACTACTTTTTGACAATTTTTTATAAAAATGTGAAAGGAATATTTTCTTTAACATAATCGATATATATAGAAATTAAAATATTCATAATCAAAAATAAATTTTTGTTTACTTTACATGTATTCAATTTTTTTAAATAAATATTTTTTATAGTTTTCTACAAATTATCAGTTATTGAATGTTATTTTTAATGTAAAAATTATATTTTCCACAATATTGATTTTAATGATATTTTAATTGTATTTCAGTTCATCAATTAAAACAAAATTTTATTTTAATTATCCTCCACTATTGTAATGATAACATCCTTATTATTTTTCTAGATGGTTTATAATCATTTTGATTAGAGAATGTATTGTAATTGACTTTTTGGATTAATTTTCTAGAAATTATATTTCTATTGATACATGAAATTTATTGTGATCATTATAAATTAAATTTATATTAAATTTTCATATTTTTATGGATATTTTTATTTCCTAAACCACATAAAAATCTAACATACGATGTTTTACAATTTATTTTATTTTATTGAAATTATAAAATAAATATACATTCATATTCACTACTCTATTTATATATTTACGAATCGGTCTTGTTGTTTAGGAGTGGAATTGATCACTCAATGTAGGAGGAGTTCAATGAACATGGAGTGATGGGTGGGGACTGGTTATAGACATTCCCACACAGAATTGATAGTATCATGAGGAATATTAGTTTTAAAGCAAAATTAATTGTGTTTTTTATGTATACCAACTAACAAATTAAATATTCCTCGAACCATGTATTGATGGTATGTATATCATTATGTCCAAGATCATGATGTAAAATATTACAAACATAATTAAATAGGAATTTAATAATTATTATCCATTATATTTCTTCTTTAATATTATACATGGATTATCTCAAAGATCATGTAATTATTTATATTTAGTTATTTTATCTTCATTTCCTCCCATTATATTATTAATTATGATCATGTTATTGATAAAATGGAATTTTTTTCACCTATTTAGCTTATCTAATTTCTCTTGCCTAATAGATTCATGATGTATTCCACTATGTGTAACAATTTATCTACACCTAATAATACTCTTTATTTGTTTCCAATTTTAGAGGATATGTATAAGGAATCATTGAATGAGTTCAGGGATGTAGAATATTTACATTCACTATGTTTTATATATTATGTTTTCAATGTAATATGAAATTTATTTTTGTATCTAGTTTAAAAATATTTCTAAACCATTCAGTCCTTTAGGATATGATTTCTTATATATTGTTTAAATGTAATAAAATTAACCAACAGCTCAATGATACTATATTTAAGTAATATATAGGTCATTACATAAACTATAAAAAATCATTTTTGACACTTTTATAAGTATACTAAAAAGTGACCCGCACAAAACATATAAAAATAATTAATTTTGATTTTTTGAATGTAAAATAATATATTATGGAATATGGATATAAATATATATTTATGATTATATAATTATGATATTTTAAAATTTTAATCAATAATGAAATTGTAGAAAAATTATTCTGATATAAAAGTTGAATTAATATTGGTATTAACTAATAATGATCATTCGATATTTATATTAGAAAAGTGAATAATGATGTAGATAATACCTTAAAATGATAATAATAACTATATGATTTGAAAATTTGTGTGTTTTAAGAAATAAATAATATATAGTTTCCCTAAATGAAAATTTATACAGAAAAAATTCTGCAAATGTGAGATTATAACATAATAGCTTACCTTATGGCCCAAATAACTTCGTACTATCTCTAACATACAACATAATAAATTTTTATATATTGTAAATATGTTATAGAATTATATTAACACTTATAATACTATATATTGTATATTAATAGTTTTTACTCACCCATTTTTGAATAAATTTTCAGTAAAATGAATATTTTAGGTGCTAACTTTTTTTATTTTTATTAATGATTTAGTTTTGAGATTTTATTCCTAGAAAACTGTTAAAGGTAAAATCATGTATTAAATAATAATTTATTTATTGACAAAAATTTTAATTACTAAATATAAAATGATTAAAAAAAATTTGGCTATGATGAAAAATAAATTGAATCACTTTTTGGAGGTGGTGGTTGGCATGTACACCTTGGTGATGGCTTAATTTTTCAATAAATTAATAGAAAGGGAAGTAAAAAACACATATTATTATATAAAAATAATTACTATATACGTATAATATATATATATAAATATTTCAACATAACCATCCATATGAGTTTTTGAGGAAAATGAGGCATGTTGATTAATGATGAGTATATTACATATTTATGTATATGCAACGATTTAATTTTCTTTTAGATTGGAAATAGATAAATTATTGTATTACAATTAACAGAGAAAAAATTAGGTATACTGGGTAAATATTTCATTATATTGATATCATTATAGTATATTTGAAGGATGTGTATGAGGACCAAAACATTAAATAATGAAGTTAAGTTGATTACCCTTTAATTTAGTATTATCCTTTTTCAGAAACCATAATCCTTCATAATTTGGTATTTTCATGAGATCAGGAAATCTAGGACATTTGGAGGAATTTGGAAAATATATTTTAGTATTCTTTTGGTGATATAGAGTGCTCAATGTCTTTTAATAAGTGACAATAATGTGTTCTCGTTTAAATGTCACACTAGTAGAACCCTAGTAAAAATTAAGAACATTAAATAATAAAAAATTTCATAGACTCAATTTGTTGAAATATAGATATATTTTTAGAAGTTATGATAAGGGATATTTAAATAAAATTAAACAATACGGTAGAGATAAGGTTCTGGTGATATTTTAATTATTATCTCAAAGATTAACTCCTTCGTTAACCATTTTTAACCAATTACATATTGATAAGAGTTTTACCATGGTATCTATCATTATGGATAAAAATTATGTTTAACTTTTTACAAATTATTTATTATGATGAATCTAAAAATTTATTCCATTTTTTGGATTCAACACAATTAGGATACATAAATTAATTCTAATGTCCACACACAAATGTGAGGAAACCAATTTGGAAGAATTTTTTTTTAAATATAAAATTATATTATTCTCATTCCATTACACTAAAACCCATTAGTATTTTTTTAAAATAATTAATTGAATATATTTTCATCACTTTTCATTTAAATCATTCATCTATAGTAAGCCATTTTATTTATTAGGATAAAAACACATTACATTCCTATTTTTTTGAAAATATATAGTTTTACATTCATGTTATTTTATCATTTATCCAAAAAAAATTAATCAATGAATGGATGATAATTTATTTATCAACATGTATAAAAATACCACTCCATGTACTTAACACTCAATTTATAATAACTTATCAACTCAAGAAATAAATATACAAATAAAATAATATTTATAAACAAAACATTTATTTTAATCCAAGAATAATTAGAGTATTTATTTTAAATTGAAAAATTATTTTATAATTGTTGTTCCATTTAATATATTTAAAATATATTTCATTTTAAATTTTAATAGATAATTATTCATTTTTTGGGTGCCAAATTAATTATAAGAGATAAAAAAATTATTAGATAAAATTATTTTTTAAAATACTAGGTTGTTATAGAGTTTTTATTTACTAGGTACCCATATAAAGTTCCCACAGAACATATTCCACCAAAAATGATGATTTCATTCCTTTCTTAAATTTCCTTACTAGGTTCCAACATATAGTTATCATAGAGAGATAGTTGTTGAGTTAGAATTGGTTAAGGGATAGACGTAGAATTCCCATTAAATCTATATTTGGTAAAGATTAGCTGATTTAGGATTTTATGCTACAATATAGTACATTTAAATCCAAATAGATTTATAGAAGACGAGTTTGAAACATATTTATTATATAGAGTTCTCATAAACAATATATTTATCCATGTTTATTTTCTTATTTACTATGTAATGTTCATTAAAATCATAGAGTGTGGTGGCTGGAGAAAACATACTACTAGAGAGATGGATATTGTGAAACTAGTGAAGAAAGATCACACTTCTATTTGAATCATTGAGTTTCTACATCAACACCCATACAAGACAACAACTATATGTTAATAATAACAAACAATGCATATTGATTAAATTACAAGATTCCTATTTTAGACTAAAATAATGAAAACCAAAATAAAAATCCATGGGATTTTATGAGTTTCATAAAATTTAATTTGAAGGAAGACCTTAAGGATCAGGGAAGAATTGAATGTGTCTCAAAAATTAAATCTGAAAAAAAAAGATGATGATTGATGATTTAAGAATTGAAAGGATCTAGGAATCTTTACAACCCAAATAATAAATAATTATTAAATGATACAAAATATATGATGATTAGTTTAATTAATATGATAGAACAATTATTGGTGTGGGGGATTCATGGATTTTTTCTATTTTAAGATAGATATATTTATTTTTCATTTTATTTCTAATAATTAATATTATGTTTTACATGTATATTTTTATAAAAATATATTTTATTCTTTCAACCCTCCTATTTTCATTCCATATTAATTTTTTCACTAAGTTCTTCTTTATTCTAAGTCATGATTAATTATCCCAAGGAATGTCAGAGGGGGTTAATATAGTGTTCTTAGTAAGTCTCTTTACATTCATAATAAATGTTTTATATACACATTAGGTTACGTTTAGGATATTTTATATTGAGTTCCTACTGTAATTATCCTAAGCATTTATTATTTTAGTGATATTTTATCCAATAATAGTGGAGGTGGATATAAAATATCCTTGGTAATCATAGACTGAACTGTATATTTACAATCATGGATAAAGGAGACAATCCAACATATGATTTAGTTTATTTACTATGTTTATTTGAGGAAATTAATGAGAAAATGATTGTTTAATCAAGATGATTCGCTTTATAATTATTTTTTCTTATTAAGAACATTCATTCTATCTGTATTTTACGTTTCATGATTATTTTTCCAGTTTGAATTAAAATTCTCTAACACCGTTTCTTTTTTATGGAAAAATGGGAAATAATATGAAGTATAATAGTAGATTATATGAACTGTATGATGAACATTGAATGATAATAAATTTTGAGAACCCGATGATTCCAATTTTATACACTCTAAAGAAAATAAATATCATATTTTTTCACATCCATATAAAATTGTTCTAGTAATGAAAGAGATTTATGCAGTCCATGAAGGCCTGAAGGGTTATAGGAGAGTTATGAGCTATTATAAGGTTTTAATTGATATTATAAAATGAGATTCATTAATGTCCTTATAAATTTAATCAAAAAATATATAGTTCTATTCCTTATAAAATGACTGAAATAATTTTTAATTTTATGTTATCTGATCCTTTATGGTGACTTTGTTAACCATGATAAAAAGATGCCTTATAATGTAATTAGACACATTCAATTACATATACCAATTTTAGGTCATTCGAATAGAACCTGGTTTTTGTTCCATAAAGATATATATATTATTTTTCATATTTATATTAAACCAGAATAGGTTTAGTGTGACACAAATTAATGAGTGTCCAATTTAGTCATTCTTGATAGATGAGTTTGCTGATGTTATGGGTGTTATACTAGATTAGATGATATTAATGCTAATGTTGATAGGTAAAATCAAAAGTTGTATATATGGTTTACTCAATATTGGTTGTCCATAATTAGTCCCCTTATTTATATAGGAAACTATATCAGAGAGATATGGACTTCTAGAAGCATCGGCGATGTGACCAATTATGAGGAAATATAGGGTAATATAGGATCAATAGATAAAAAAACAAGATACACCTTGGCTTTTATGGGTGAAAGAATTGTGGATTCCACTATGAAAGGTTTCTAGAATACTGATTATTTATTTTATTATGAGGGCAATGATAATTAATATAGATAATTAGAACTAGAATGTGAATTATTGTTTTGATATCCATTTAAGTATGTAGACCAATGAGTCAAACCATGGCCCCCTAAAGACGAAGAATCCTTATTATCAATGCTCTAAAAAATTGACCTAGTCTTAGTATCCAATGAGAAGATGATTTCCACAAAGGGTAAAAAAAATTGGGTTTTCTGTATTCTTTATTAATGGGCTGAATATTCACATATACCATTCATTTTATTTGTGTAGATTTTTCATGTGTAGCTATTATAATGAAGATACGCATACACTCAAACAGATAGATCTATGTGGGAACATGGTTAGTATGGACCAAAAATAAAAAACTATTACTTTGGGATGCATAATCACATGTACAATTTATAATGGGTGCATGATCATGAGTGTATAAATATTATATTTGCTTCTATAAATGGATTTTTTGGGAGATGATTGGGTGTATACAACCCTTTAATGGGGTGGTGCCCAATTAAGGAAAAATAAAAGAGAAAGGGAAAGTTGAATTAGTGTTCCATTAAATTTATTAGAATTATTATCTTTTAATTAATATTGTATGAATAGTTTATTTCTAATAATTTCATACATATTTATCTCATCCATACTCAAAAAAATGTAGTAATAAATTTCATTTTCAATTTATTGAATTGAAAACATTCTCTTTGATGTGTTTGGGTTCATTTTTTAGGCATATTTTCTCTATTGTAAATAATTGAGAAAAAGAAAATTATATCCCCCAAAATACTTGGTAGTCAATAACTTGAAATGGTTTCTCACTAGTGATCGATAAATCACCGCATAATGTTTTATTTATATTATACATTTCCGGTTTATTTTGTCCCCTAAAATGTTTCTATCACCACTAGATGTAATATTTAATCTATATTAATAGATATTTATAAACGACATCTTAAAATATTCCTTGAAATTATCTTCAAATACTTATATCATATGGTTCAGATTATATATTACCATTTTCATCTTACAATCCATAATTAATGAAATTAGTATAATCACTCTACATTCTGAATGGACCACCAGATGATACAAAATATCATAAGTAGTAAGATATTATTCTTAATTCTTATCACCTCATATGATTCAAAACTACAATAGTGTTATTTTCTTCCTTATCCCCCTTTGACAAATAATAATTTCTTGAATATTTTTATCTCTCCAACATTAATACTCAACAGATTATCTTCAAATAAATTAGTAATGACATATCTCCATAAAATAGAAAATATATTCTGCATCCTACCATATATATATATTCACATACATAATATATTTTCATAGGGAAAGTATTTTCTATATTATGAATGTTATTTTTATAATATTCAAATATTGAATCACCTAAAATGTCTATAGGTATTCATCTCCTAAAAATTTAAATTTTTCAGATATTATCCTAGTCAATTAATTTTAAAAATCATTTAGAATAACATTATGTGTATCATTACATAAATCCAAAAGAAAATTGGTATTTTTCATATTTTATGTGGTACTAAAATATCATATATAATCCTCACCATAATATCCATAGCCATAAATTCATTTTGAAATTACATTTAAATTATTTAATGCTAACATGTGAAGTATATTATCTATATTTTTCATTGGACTCATTATCCAAGATAATAAACATAGTTTTATGATTTTAAACACATCTTGAGTCACTGTCAACATTCATGATTACGATATTTGAATCACTAAAGATCAAAAGTTTAATTTTTTGGCATAATTATTCCTTAAAATAAATAATTATAGAAGTTATAAACACTGAAAAAATTTCTCATCCTCATATATCAAAACATTATATAGTGATAGACTCTATATTGTATCTATAAATTATATTTTTTTTCTTTGGGAACCAAAATAACACTATATTGTTTCAATAAACTCTTCATAGCATGTAATTAAATCTATATTAACCCTTTATTTTAAATTTTTTTGAATGTTGTTGTTATCATGAAATATATATCGAACTCAAAATTCTAAGATAAAATCAATGTTTCCATAATATAACTCTATATTCTCCGAATAGAGTAATAATTATCTCTATGTGAGTTAAATTTTTAAATTTATATATGAATATAATCTCTTTATCGACACATATTCTTTACATCCACAATGGAACTTCTACATCTGTACCTTTCATAAATTTTATCATTTCGACATCGAAAATCAATATTTCTCTAAATAAAATTTTAACAAATTTATAATTACATTGGAATGTCTTAAATAATCCATTAGTAAAAAAATTAATCCAAAATATATCATCATTAGACTCTCCCATTGAAATTCTAGGTGCTCTAAGATTGGTACTTTATCTTCTTGGCGAAAATGTATTCTTGAGTAATAAATCTTTAATATACAATTTTAATGTTATAGTCTCGCATTATTATGAGATTTTGTTGAATATAAAAGAAAATATTATAACTTATCTATCCCTTTAATATAATCACAATATTAAATCACAATAAACGGGATACTTGAATATGTCTTCACAAGGTCTTCATGAAGTATTTATTCAATATATCATTTATATATTTAATGAAATATCTATAACATAGTCAATATTATATCAATTTATTAGAGATGGATTTCAATTATTTTCAATAAAACCAATTAATTTTGACCACTATAATCATCTTTGTATCCTTTCCTATTAAATCAAAATACAATTGAATACATTGTAACATCAATATCCAACATTATGTATGTTGTACTTACCGTCAAACCCTTAATTTGTCAATATATATACTTTTAGTTTCTTTTATTATCCCACATGTTAAAAAATAAAAATGTCATGTGGTTAAATTCGTATATCATTAACAACTTTTTATCCTTTGTGAAAAGGGTATATCATAACATCTTCTTCTCACTTATTAAATATTAATTATAGTAATATTTAGATATTAGGGTAGATAGAACCATACATATCTTATCCATTTGGAATTATCTATTCTACTAAGAATCTATATGGGATAAACAACTATTGAATATAAGATATACTAAACAATGAATACATGGATTTCCATACATTGATATATATTTAATTTCAATTCCCAAATTATCAATTATTGGGTTGATAAATATATTTATTTAAAATTATTTATCATTGACCAAAATAAAAAAAATCAACAGATTTTTTTTATTTCAATATAAATTAAACTCCCACTTTCTCCCAATAATTCATTATCTAACACTCCCCACTGAAAAAAGAATTTTTCATTAGTAAAACATGGGTTAATGGTGTTATTACAATATCTAAACAATAATTTTTTAGTTTTCTCATAAATCGATTTTCAGTATTGAATTGTTTTTTGATATCTTTTTATCATGTTTTATCCCACTTAATGGGTACATGCCTTATATTTTCATAATGTATATTATAATTATTTATTATGGGAAGATTATATTAATTTATGGAAAGTATAGTATCATCCATGTCCCCAATATACTTTATCTTATTCAATTCACATCATGATAACACATAAATAAATATAAATGTGAGTCAGGGTATTTTCCATTCCGTTTATTAATAAAAAAACATTTTGATAGTTTTTTCTCAACTAATATATTTTATTCACACAATTATCTACTTTATAATTTCTATACATACCCCTTATAGTATTTATATAGTTTTTTTCTTCTCGAGTACAAATGTCTTTCTTCTTACTTTATATTGTTACCTTACGCAAAATCGTCTTATCATTATAATAAAAAAGTGACCAATATTATTTGGGTGATTGCTAATTAATTTATTGAACAATAACTTTAGCTGGAACCATAAATGAACAATATACATTTTTATGTTTAGCATGTACATTCTTACCACACAACACCTCACCTTGCAAGACTTGTTTTCATGTTTTATTATAATAATTGATTTATCCAGAATACTATGGTTTGACCTTAAAACTATAATAAATCATAGATTCATTATTTTTTCTTCTATATCTTGGATGTTATTTCCTGATCCATTTTATATGGTTCCCCATTTCATAACATATTCTATATGTGTTTTTTTATATTTTCAATTATTTTCAGATTCCATGGTCCTATTTTCTCAAAACATGCCTTTTTATAGTTAGATTGTTCTTCTTAAACATAGATATTTCAATTATAATTTTTATATAAAAACCCCTTGATTCATTCATCATTTAGTTGACTAAAATATTATACCATTAATTATAGGATTTGTGTCCAAATTTCCACAGCACTAGTGGTAGACAACGAAGGTTTCTCTTTTACATTTTGATGAATCCATTTAGCTATCACTTCTTCTAATAAAAGAATATTACCTCCAAAATTATACCATATTATTGAAGATTTTTCATATATATATATACTCCTCCCTATTTCTCCATCAAGTAGGATAACTTCATTTATAAATTTCCTCTACCCAAACCCCTCTTATTAGGGTTTTAGAGTCCATATAATCGAATAAAATAGACATAACATCACATGAGAGAATATGAAAATTTAATACCATTATTTGGGACTGGTGTCCTAAATAGATTGTTACAATTCATGATGAATTTATTCACATTCCTGATTTTCTAATCCTATATAATTCATGTATTTTTTATCTTTATGTTAGCTGGCTTATGACTAATATAACTCATTTTCTTTTTCATCCAATTTTTATTGATATTTTCAAGAATGTTTTCTTATTATTTTATTTTTTACCTTGTATATTTTTATCTCATATATGATCTCTTAATTATTTATGCCTTAACTTGTTTTTCCAGAATCATTATCTAATGTGGGATACTATAACCATAGTTAATGTGGGAAACCATTCCATCCCTCCAAATGTTCCCAATTTAGCCTTATTTAAAAATATTATCACTTATTGACGTGTCTTTTTAGTGGACATAAATTTTCATAAATAGATGGGACATGTTTTTTTTAAGAATATTCATTATATTAAACAAACACACAACTAAGGATCGTAAAATTTTAGTTCCTTTAGACATAATGAGACAAAAACAACTAGCTTATAAATGATCAAAAACTTCTCCAACTAAGTTCATTATTAATATAAACTTCTTAGAAATAGACTTTCTAAAAGTATTCAGAAATCCCTGGATACTGAACTTATTTTGAGCACTGCCTACCACCCTCAAATTGATGGACAATCAGAACATACTATTCAAACCTTAGAAGAAATGTTGAGATCATGCTCACTTTACTTTCAAGGTATGTGAGATCAATATTTACCTCTAGTAGAATTTTCTAATAACAATAACTTCAATTAAAGTATTTAGATGGCACCATATGAAGCGTTATACAAAAAGAGATGTCGCACACAAACCTTTTGGGATGATGTTGGTGAAAGATAACTCGTAGGCCTAGAACTGGTGGAGGAAACTATGGAGAAGGTGAAGGTTATCCAAAACCACATCAAATAGCTCAAAGTAGACAGAAGAGATATTTTGATAACCGAAGGAAGGATTTGGAATTTCATGTAGGAGATCATGTTTTCTTGAAGTTATCTAAATGGAAGGGTGTTATACGTCTCGGTAAGAAGGGTAAATTGAGTCCCAGGTACATCGGACCTTTGAAATTCTAGAACAAATTGGGGCTGTAGAATACTGTTTGGAAATGTCGCCAAGTCTCTCCAAAGTTCACGATGTTTTCCATGTATCACTATTGTGAAAATTAATGCATGAGCCAACGCATGTACTCACCTATGAAGAATTACAAATGGAACCCAATCTGTCTTATTGCGAAGAGCCTGTCAAGATTCATGATACAAGAGAACAAGTGCTGAGAAACTGGAAAACTCATCTGGTAAATGTTCTATAGAGAAACCAAAAGATAGAAGAGGAAACGTGGGAACCCAAGGAACATATGATGAAGAACCACCCAAGTATTTTTATAAAGTAATATTCTAGAAATTGTGAGGATGAAATTATTTGAAGGAGAGGAGAATGTAACACCCCAAGCTTCCATGGTATGCTTCTCTTTGAATAATGCATTTGTGTGTGTTGTACGTAACTTCGAGTTCTAATACACCACAACCAATCAAACTAGCCGTTATGAATAGTAATACCCACTTTTTGAAATTTTATAAATTTTATTTTTCCAAATGGACCTCAATTTTGGATTCGGAATATCGAAATTATCTTACGATTAATTTTGAGTATTTTTATGAAAACCTTCAATTTTTGATGAATAGTGAAAAAAACTGAGTTATAGTTTAAAACCATTTTTTTATTTAAAAAAATATTTATTTTATTTAAATTTATTTTAGGTCAAAATAGATATATAATACCTATATAAGTTCAATTTAATTCGTTTGAGTTAGTTTATAATAATTTTAGATATAAATTTTTTTTTGTTGAACTCTTTACCATCTTTTTCCCACCTCCTAGGAGCATTTTTAAATTTACATAAAACATAATTTTACTACATATGTGAGTTTAATTTCAAAAATATTTGAGACACGGTTGATATCAGTAAGTAATGTTTTGTTCAATAATATAAAAATATTTTTATGGTCAATAGTAACTTTTTACTTTTATTTACGGTGGTTAAAAGTGAATATGGTAATTAAGGGTAAAAATGATATTATTATTACCCTAACATGTTTCTTAATTCTATTGGATAAGTATAATTCAACCAAAAAAACTTATTAATAAAATATTATCCTCTTTGGTCCGCTTTTATTAGATTAGGACATTTTTTATTATTTAATTCAAAGAAGAGTTAAAAGAGTTAAAATCATTGTTTAATATCTAATTTTTTTTTATATGGTGTTTCACATAAGATAGATTAGACTATAAATATTAATTATAAACCTAAAAATATTTCCTGCATAATGTTTTTCTATGTATAGTTTTTATAAATTATATAATTTAATTTATTTATGACATAATGATGATTCTGTAATTTCCTAATTAATGAAAGATTAAAATAATTGACATTATAAATATCCAAATATATGTAATTTTTAAACATTTTATGAATTAAACTAATTTTATATGTTAATATGACATATTATGGTGGTTAGATGAATTTTTTTGAAGTAATAATTCTTTAATGAATTTAGAAAAAAAAACAAAATACCAAATAGTGTCAAAATTGACATAAAAGAGTTTTTAAAACAAATATTATATTATTTATTAATATTATATTATTAAAAATCTAAGGATCAGAAAAAAGACTTATATAAGGATAAGTGTATCATTAATGAACCACTTGGGGTTCTATTGGAAGTATATAGTATGTTTATTAACCATATAATATAGAAATACAAAGAGACATGGTAAATGTCAAACTACTTAACTAAGTGTTAAATCTAAAAGATAAAGTTAATATATTGGCCCAAACCTATCTAAAACCTATTGGTTGAGTTTTTTTCCACCCATTACCTTATTTTACTTTAAATAATCCATTTTTGAGCCATTCTAAACCGGAAATTATTTTATTATAAAATAATATTTCTAGATTTTCCAATGGTGCCCCTGAGCCTCTCTTATAAAAGTGCACTCTGCCTTCTGTCCAATTCACACCATCAATGCCATTTTTCTTGGACAAACTCAGCCCAAATAACCTATATACTATCCTACCTTTATCCTAGAGGCGTTCCTTTAGTCATAAATCCATCCTAAAGAGCCATTTTGATCAAATCAATAGGAAGAACCCGAAAAATAGGTAAATATTTAATCACCTCTTTCAAGTTCTTTTCTTCTTCCACTTCCTGTTTCATTGTTGTTTACATTCTAAAATAATAACTAAATTATCTTATATATAATATGATGATATTATAAATATGGTATAACCATATTAATTATTCTATCCATCCTTTAAATGACATGTCACCATACATGTGTACGTACGACTTACCATCTCCACGTCGTGGTGTAATTGTTATTCAATACATTATTATTTGGATGGGAATAATAATGATATGTAATTGATTTAAATAATAAATATAACATTATAATTATTCTTTATATATGATATACCATCCATTTATATATTATTTTAATATAAAAACAATGATATTGTTCCTCGTGCATACGTACGGATTACCATCTCCACGAAAGCGTTGAGATTCATTCCCCATCGTATCCATTCAAGTATAATTTTAATTAGATGATTAAAATTAATGTTTAAAGACTTAATATCATTCTGAATATGATTAAGATATATCATATCCATAACAAACAATACTTACGTAACAAATAATATAACAAAAAATGAATCAGTTAACACCCAAAATGACGATAATACTAAGATATTATTAATAAGGAAATGTTAAAAGATCATACATGATATAATATAAATGTATATGATTCTTGAATAATATAACAACAATAATTTCACCACTATATAGGAGGTTAAACTACCCTCGACCAAGGAAAATTACAAGGTAAGGGTTATTTCTAAAATCTCTTTATTATCCGAGGTTGTTTATACGTAATTATCTACTAGGAACTCTTTATCATCCACATCCATGTTTCTTAAAAACTTATTTCAAAACATTATTAAAATTTTATATACTATGGGTTAAAGTCATTTATAACCTTGTTTGACTTTTATAAAATTTTTATAATGGAATCATTCCGTCGTTTTCCAAACAAGGTACATTTTGACCTTTTAAACAAAATTAAGGAAAGAATGTTTTTAAAAATATACGGAGGGTGGGGCTATTTTATGCCATTATAACATCATACAAACTTCCCTTACAATATTACAATATTATTTTCAAAATAAATGTTTTATTTTTTAATTATATGACTTTTAAATGATTTTAAAGTTGAAAGAGATATTTCTCAGAAACTATTTTGATTTCATCTATGTCAACATCCTTTGATGGATTGTATGCTTATTTGAAGATGAGTTATTATGATACATCACATTCATATTTTATTTAATTTTTTGTGATATGTTTTACTGTGGATGTTCTATTTTTATTCCATTCACAGTTTATGGATAAAGTATTGACATTTTGTATGCTAGTATTAATACAAATGTTTATGTTATGTTTAAACCTTTTCATATGAGGAATGCATTGGAATTAGTAAGTGATGGGTGGAGACTTCTATAGCTCCTTTATGAATCGGTAGGTCTCATGAAAAAAACTAGTTTCTTGGCACAAGGACATGAAAAAATCTAATTTGTAGTCTTGGCACAAGGCCTTGACTATGCTTTTATAAAAGTCTGGCATTATGCATTCCATCATTATGAATGTGGCTATTGATATTGCATATGATTATTAAACTAGTAGAATATCTACGTGAGTAAGTAAATGGCATTATTTTGATTTATATATTCCATATTATAATGAAGATTATGTTGGAAAGGATTTTGTTTTAGTTTTATACATTGCCTTAAATGTTTATGCTTATTTATGAATGCTTCTGCTGTATTGTTATCCTTACTGAGAATATCAGCTCACCCCTTTATATGTTTTATTTTTCCCAGGATGATAAGAATTATTTTATTACTGGCCTGCAGGGATAGTTTATAGGATATCAGTGTTGTTTATGGAAATAACGTTATTGTAGTTTTCCATTTTATGATGTAATGTAATCCTTATGAATGTATCTAGTACTTCCAGGGCTACTAAACTAATCAGTCTTTCGATTCATGATATTTTGTGATCATGCCAATGTTATGTAATAATGCATCGACTCTGGGTAACTGGGGTCGGGGTGTTACAGAGCATACCCATCGATCAATGTCTATTGATCTTCATCACAATAACATTGGTGGATAATGTTTTCATTCATAGATTAATTAATTTCTGTAGTCATTATTAAATACAAGATTTATAATATATTTTCATTAGGTTATCAAAATAATCTTCCAAGAAAAATAATATAATATATAATAACCTCTCATAGCAACCTAGCACATATTCATTCCAATAAAATTGTTCCATACTATTTTTAATTGGGAAATGAACATTATAATTTTTTATTAATTTTACATCATGATTGGATATAATTTTTTTTATAAAATATATCTAAACATTACATTAAACCTTTAATAACCAATAGATCATTACTAGTTGTAATTTTCATTTATTATATCTGTTTTTTCTTGAATACCCAATAATGACTTCACATCAATCTGGAAAACTAAAAAAATATGTGTTTTATTTTTTGTGTATGGAATCGTAAACATAATTTTTATGAACTTTACAACTTTATCTTATTATATACACTTATTACATATATGAATCATTATTATTATCTAATAATATATCATAAATCTTCGATAAAAAAACTACATCTTTTATTTTAACATTGTGATGAAGTTGGTGTCTTTAGATTAATTCCTCCCACTAAAACTTATATAGCATAGTGTTCATATTCTAACTCACATGCATCATAATCATGAAATTCATTTTATATTATCTTAATTCTATTATAAATAATGTTTTCTACTTTTCGAAGGAGAATATAGTGGGTTTTCACTAATAGATGTCTAACTTGAGGATGTTAATATCGAGAGTTTCTCTATGATAATTAACTAAGATGAACTTTATACATTTTTAGATGTATTTTTTTGTCTATAAAATGAATTAAACAAATTATTTCCATTAATATATTGAGGATATAACATAAAATATACCGAATATATAATAAATTATGTTACATCCACTATTCAGTATAGTCATAATATGGTTAAATTTTATGAAATTTGTAATTGAAAAGGACTTTAAATACTATAAAAGATGGGGAAAACATATAAGCCTCAACCATAGAATATCATATTTTACCATCACCTCTATAATGTGAATATATTAATTTGAGTTTGTATAAATCATCACTCTAAATTTAAATGATTAATGAATAATTGGTTAATATACACTCTAAAAGACAATTTCTTAAGGATACAGTGTCTTTTAACAAGTGAATCTATTTATCCACTGTGAATTCATAAAATTTACAATCAGATTATCATGATGTATTTGAATTTACACTTATATTACACTTAGAATATGTCACACGGTTATTCCAATTATCCCTAGAATCAGTGCTGATAAATTTTATTTCTATAGGATTCATTTTTTATAACTTAATTAATATTTTTTTACCACTAATTAATTTTCAAGAAGAATTTAGCATGACATGATAGGTGATTTTTTTAAATGTCAATTACCCCCCACTTGACCATTCTACCATTCACTCATATAGACCAAAAATTTATGTAGGATATTAATAAACATTATTGGAATTTAAATATTAATTTTTCCTTAATAAAATATAGACATAACAGTCAACAAAAAAGATCAGCTCGAAATGGAATGTACTATTTTAATTGAAGGCTATATGACCTCCACCGTTTTTGGGAACCAATTATATTTTTTCTAATTCTCACATGGATTATTTTATAAACCACGTGAGCATTGTTAGTTATAAAATCATAGAAAAATCAAATAAATTTATAGTAGTTGGTCTTGATTCATCATTTGGTTTTGATACAGTATATTTTGTTCTAAATTACATGGTGATGAATATTTTTTATTACTTAATTAATAAGATTTTGTATAATTGTATTTATTTATGTTAAAAACAAAAAAATGGTGAAATCAATTGGTTACATAACAAGGTTTGGAAATGTTTACAAGAACTGAATTAGGAATAGTATAAGGTGAGTTTTGTGAATTCAAAATGGGAGAATAAGAGATAGTTATTCATTTGTTTCATATATTTAGAAGTATTCTAAATGAAATGTGTTATTTGGAATAATGTATACAAAATTCTATATTGGTTTAAAGAGTTCTAAGTACAGTACCTAAATAATTTCATACTAAATTTGTAAACAATTATGAATGTAATAATTTATAAGAGTATACCTGTCACGAACCAACCCAGGTCAACCCTGAACCGGTCACCCGAGCCGATCCGCGACATGACCCGAGAGGCGTTCCCGATCCTCCCGGGCTGGCGACAAGCACTAGGGCATCAACAGTGAGCAAGTGGGAACGATTTCGCCCAGTAAAAATAAATAATTAGAGCAGCAGAAAATAAACAGAGTAAAGTAACTATCAAGAACAAAAGAAAATAAAACTAACCGAAAGAGACAACCACTATCTCCGTGTGACCTCGCGGGTCACTCTCCAACTCACGACCAAACGTCACCCAAGGCGAACGCACCCAAGCTGTAACCTGCACAAACACTAAAAACAGAAAAGCACTATAGGCGTGAGTATTAAAACTCAGTAGGCTAGCCCGATATCTATTCCCAATGCACTACCTTTAAAAGAAGAATTTACCAATTACAGGTTTGAACTAAATATACAAAATATTGGTTTTCACACACACGCACACTTTAATTTCTAAAACAAGTATCAGTCCATTGCCCTTTATAATTTTAAAACAAGTTTGATGTTTGAACGGAATAGGTATATTTCTTTTCAAATCATTTTCTGCAAACCATTTAGAAATACAAACTTCAGTTATAAGCCAAAAAAAACCACACATAATACACAACACACACCAAGGGCAATGGAAAAAGGGGTACACGGGGGTCTGCGATCGAACTAGACCTCTCAACCGTCCACCA
Organism: Viscum album; assembly: GCA_963277665.1. Lineage (NCBI taxonomy): Eukaryota > Viridiplantae > Streptophyta > Magnoliopsida > Santalales > Viscaceae > Viscum > Viscum album. The sequence goes on along the minus strand of OY728150.1, from coordinate 813,539,562 downwards.
TATATAAAAAGAACACTAAAAGAAACATGGGTCGAACCTAGGAGATCGTGAACAATCCAGAACGTACTATACATCTGACTCATCCTGAAGGCATGCCCTAACTCGATGATGTCATAACGCCCTAACGCCCGGCATAGCCCTGCATGGCCTAACCGAGGGGCCCAATCCCCATAGCAGCAATAACTCAGTATTCCCCTGCTATGGGGCCACTAGCCAGTGCATAATCTAAACTAGTGCAGCAATCGTTCTCAGAAAATTCACTCAATATGCCAGGTTCCCATGTCATCACAAGCAATAAAAAGGGGGTGCGTCTACAATGTAAATTAAGCAGTCACGATGCACCAACATCACATACAGCTCAGGAAAACAACTCACACCAATGATCACCCCCCGAGTGGGTTTTCCAAAATAATCTATTTTTATTAAAGTGCCAAACGGGCCTTCGCCAATTTTAAAGTAAAACTTCATTTCTCAAAAAGCTCAAAACACTTGTTCAGAAGAATTCATTTATCTTTAAATCTAGAAGTACATTTGAAATGCCGTGAATTATGTTTTAAGGCCAAACATGCATTCTTTCAAAACTGGGTGTCCGCCCGTCAAGAAAATATTTCAAGAGACGTGTATAAAATAAACGGCTCTTTTTTACATTGAACAATCATTTAAAAATTAATTATCTTATATTATTTATCATTCATTAAAATTAATAAAACGACAAGCAATTAATAAATTCTCAATTTAAAATTAAGTGCAGTGGGGGACCGACCTCAAGACCATGGCGTGACAACGACGCAAGCTCAGAAACCAGGCACGACGACGGCGCTCACGTGAAAACAAGCGCGACGACGGCGCTCACTCGGAAGCAGGCGAGACGACGATGCTCACTCGGAGACAGGCGCGATGTCAACGCAACGTCCGAAACAAACCGCGGAGATGGCGCTCACTCAGAAACGCCCCACGCGGGTCCTAGAACGTCAAGCCAACCCAAATAAAAAAAATTAATTAATAAAATCTCTAATCAACCCAAGGCATATATATATGTATTTCAAATATAAATATCAAACAGGCATAAAATAATAGGGTATACCCATCGGGGGCTGAGACAAGATACGGGCCGCCGGAGGGCGTCGCGCCAGAACAACGAAAGGCACGCAGCTGGAAGCGGTCCGACCAGGGGGTGCGGCAAGGGCCGCCAGACAGCAGCGATGCGAGGAGGCCGATGGGAAGGGTTTGCGACCAGTCAGAGGGCACACGACGGGTCGAAAGGCACACGACAGGAGGGTACGAGCTGGTCGGAGTTGTGCGACGGCTGAGAAGATGTACCACCAGTCAGAGACGGCGGTCGAAGGGTGCGTGGTAGCCCCAGGCGGACAACGGCTGTCGAGGACATAATAGGAGGGCTGCGGCGATCAGAAGTGGAGGGTTGCTGGTTACCGATTGGCTGGATCAGGGAGGTTCAAGGAGGGAAGGTCGTCGGCGGGCTGCTCGAACGTAGCAAGGGGACGGGTAGTGGGTGAGAAGGATGCATAAGCAGGGGGTTGTAGAGGGCGCACAACAGGGCGACTGGCGGAGCGGGCAGGCTGCAAGCACGGAGGCCGGACAAGAGGGATGGCAGGCTGTTGGCACGCGGCTGGGGCGAGGTGCGGCTATCGATGCAGACTGAGAGTGAGTCGGACAGGGATCCGAGGTGGTTGAGTGCCGCATACAAGAATCAAGGAGTTGGATCACGATCTGCATGAGGGATAGCAGTGAGGACGATGTGCAGCGCCGGGAGTAGGAGAGGGTGTCGGGTCGCATGCCCAGCTGCTGTGCGGCGGATGTAGGAAACGGCCGCGGACAGGGGTGGCTAGGCGCTGCAGAGGTTCGGTGGAGAGGTGTTGGCGGAGGTGATGCAGGCGCGCTCCAGGAGGGGGGGCAAGCAGGATGGGATCCGGCTGGGCTGGAGGGCGCTGTGCAGCACCAGGCGGAGGGCTGGTCGAGGCATGGCCGCAACAGGTGGGAGTCGAATAGGTCGGCTGGGGGCACTGGTCACACACGGCTGTGGAGAGTTCGGTAGGCCGGGACGCGAGCAAGGCGGAGAAGCTGAGAGCTGAGTAGCAAGAGGGTGGCGCCGCGGAGAGGTGCGGGTGGAGGAGCTGCCGCTCAGCAGGGAGGGCGCCGGAGTGGGGCGCTGCAGCCGGTGGAAGGCGCTGGCGGAGCAGGAGGTTCAGGATGCGGGGATGGTAGGCTGTGCGGGCTGCTTGGGGAGAAGAAGAGAGGAAATAGTGGAGTGGGGGAACACCCGCGTGGAAATAACAAAGGAGAAAAAAGAAGAATAAATAAGAAGAAAGAAGAAGAAAAAAAAGTAAAAGTAAACAATGATAAATAATAATAATAATTTTACTAATAATAGTAATAATCTTATTAAGAATAATCATAATAATCATAATAATAATATTAATAATAACAATATTATAAATTATTGTGATTATTATTATTGAACATCTTATGAAACTATTTTAAATTTAATTTATTCATTTAAATTTTATTATTTATTTAATCGGTTGAGCAACCGCGCACTCACCAGGTCTGAACACATAATCGGACCGAATGTGTGGTGACCACGCACCACCCTGAACCGAATGTGCAGCGACCGCTAGCAGTGCGGTGACTGCGCACTGGCCCGAAACCCACCGAAAACATCAATGCTTCAAGGAAAATTCAAACCTGGAGCCGCTGCAACTCTGCCCAAAGTCGCGGGACCGAGAAAATAGTAAAAACATGGGCATCCGTGGTCGGGGTGTGACAATACCTTAAATGGTCTTATTATATCCTAATTTCAATATTAATTATAATTTAAAAATATCTCACAAGAAGTGATTCCAAAATATGAAATGAATTTATTTTATTTCATATGAACCTAATACCACATAAAATTCTATTTATGATTTTTTATGTATTTAATATAAAAATATCTATATGATTGAAATGGAATAAGAATGGAAGGTTACTAACAAATAAAAAAATTACCCTTAAAATGAAGGAAACAGAAAGGGTTATGGTGATAAGGGAGTTATTTATTATTAATATTGATAAAGAGATAATATCAAGACCAACCATTCTATACTCAATATTAATATCAATAATAATAGAAAAAAATAATAAAATGAATAGAATCAAATAGTAAATGGTTGTATTTACACATATGAATCATATTTACGTAATGCATTTGGTGTGAAAACTAATCCTCAAACCTATTTTTAATGGACATGTCAATATTTGTATGTGAATTTGATTTTTTTTATTTTGATTTTATTTTGATTCCTATAATTTATTATGAAAATAAATTTATAATATCAATCATAATATTAAAAAAAATATTATTTTATTAAAAAATATTAATGATAAACATCTGAAACTAACTGCTTAAAATGAAAAATTGATAAAAAAACAATTATTCCCAAGTAAAATATTATGTACTGATATATATTTTTTTCAACACTAGAATTATCAACATGAGGCTTTTCATTATTAATATAATGATGTTTAAATAATTTAGATTTATATTTTGGTAGAAAATAGTAATCATGGAAATGAAACTGATATATTAAAATTTGATATGTCCATGTTTGTTCTTGGGAGACAAAATTGTGATAAAATAATGAGTTTAAATAAAATAATGGGTTTTCATATGATATTATTCAACCGTAAATGTATGAATAATAGTTTTATAATTTTTTAATTGTATCTTTATAAATGGATACATTCATCTAATGTCAGATGAACGACCATTATGAAATGGAATATTATTTATGATTTTCACAATCACTTGGATACATTAAGAGGATTATATCTTAATATTTATCATCTAGGTTTCCATTAATACATGATTATATTTCAAAATGGGTTCCCAAATGGTTAAATATTAATCCCATAGGACCCAATTTAACATGGTTACCATAAAATTATTGTGGACCCCCATTTTATGGTATGTAAATCTCTATTTTAGATTTTTATGTGTATAAAGAATAAGGGTAAAAGGTGGGATAGTTTGATAACTTGTTGTGATATTTTAGGGATTTCATATAGTTGGATGAGTGGTTGAATGTTTGTGAAAAATAGTAAACACTTGTAGGAAACTGTGCATAGTGAGACTAGGGTTAAGGGGGAGGTGGACAGGTTGTGCATGACATGTCTGAATCATGGGGAAATCTAGGAGAAACTATGTAGTGGAGTGAAAATGTTTGACCAAGAGATATGGAATGATCAGATCATAGTTTTTAAGCTTTCCACACCAAGAGTTCAAGGTCCTTCTTAAGAAATAAGGAGAATTATTAACCCATGATTTTATATAACTATGTAACTAAACCATGAATAGAGTAAAAGATAGAAACTTAAAATGTGGATCTCACACATTTTAACCATTTATAGACTCTATTTTTATTCTATGTAGCCCTAACATTTGATTTTGGTCTCTCAAAGTTTGATAACCTATCCCAAGTGAATTGAATGTAATCTTGATCCATCCCTTCGTGCACTGAAGCCTGATTCATAATGTAAGGCTTCGTTCTACATCGTTATTAATACATCTTCAGTGAACTACATCGCCCTTCCTCTCTTCGTCTTACATATATTCTTACTGTGGGTAGATCTATGGTGGTGGATTCCAAATATGTTATATCATTTGGTTTCTATGATAGACGATGATATTGAAAATATTTTTGTGTAGATTCCCCCCATTTTTTGAGGTTTTCATGTTGATTATCATTTTCACCAAAACATTGGATGCCGGTAGATTCACTCTGGACTCCTCTGGATAGAACTGATTGGATTTGTTTTGAATTGATTTAATTTTGTGACATTTATTTTGAAATTGATGTGAAAAGCATGACATAAATCATATTTGGGGTTGATTAATGGTTTTCAGTGAAATTATATAATCGTGGTGGTTTATTGTGCAAAGTGATTTAGCTTTCATGATATTAAAATTGACATTTTAAAAAGTGATTTCAATATATTTTTTATTTTTCTTGTTGGAGAAAAAGGTTTTCAATAAAAATTGTGTGTCATTGAAATGGGTTTGGCATGATGGTATTGACATAGTTTTGAGAATACATGGGGTGTGTGTGTCCATATTGGATTTAAGAGGATGGTTTGAAATCTGAAATTGTTCTTAGTGCCAAAGGTGTTCTAGAACATGTTGATTAATTAACATGTGATGGCATGGTAGATTGACAAGAGACTACTCATGAGTATGTAACTGTAATAATGTTTCATGCATGGTTGATATTGTGGATATGAGGAAGGGAATGACTGTGACAAATGAAACTTGTGAAATGGGTTTAAAGTATTGTTTGGTTGATTTTATTGAAAATAGATTTTTTTTGTAAAATTTTTTAATATGAATATTTTTAATATATTATTATAAAATATTTTTGTAAATTAATTTATATAAAAAAATTTATATAAATGATTCTATCTTTTCATCCTAGGGGCATGAGTAAAAAATACATTTGGTGAAATACTATTGAGTTTTAGTATTCACATCTTCTTTAGAACATTGGTGATTTTGATGATGTTATGTACCAGGACATGGGAAAAGAGAAATCATAACACATATTTAGAATTGAATTATTATAATTGGGTGGTTTTGTAGATGTGGAGTGTAGATATTGTTTGGAACATGGAGTTGTCGTTGTTTGCCTTTTAGTTTTTGTTGGTCTTGTATTATTCTACTATTTAATATATTATTTTATTGTTCCAATTTGGTGCTTAATTGAAATATTATTTGGATATATGAAAATTTATGTTTACTTTCATGGTTATCATGAATCATATCATTGTATTTTGGGTTATGGTTTGTTAGTTGGTCATTTTTTTCATTGAGGGAAAATTGTCCCCCGCCTATTTAATAAAGTCCTACAGCATTTATTAACAGAAATTGGCTCCTTGGGGATGTATCTTAGGTCTATGTATCATCCTTACACCTTCTTAAAGTAATCATAACTAGGAGGATGCTACCAATTGAATCAGATTTGTTTGGTCCAATGTCGGTTGGAGACAAATGGTTATGCTAGTCTTGGAGTTGAATTCATTCTTGTATATTTCTTCGGTTATGATCTTATAAAGGTGTAGGATTGTTAAGATATAAAATGTAGTGTATTAAACCACATTTCTACACATTTTATGCTGAATTTCATGTAATCAAGGAATTGGATACATATGTGTCTTGGAGACACTTATAGGATTTTGAAATCTCATTGTCATGGTTTTAGAAAATTAGACATGCACGATAGTCTTTGTAGAGGAATTCCTTCCCAGTATGATTTCATATTTAATATTTAGTAATGATATACGATTTGATGAATGGTGTTTATTTTTGAAAAAAGATGAAATTATTTTGAAATGAAAGTTTTTGAAAAGAGCATGGTTGGTACATTTTGAAAATGGATTGATTTTCAGAATCAAGTAATTATATTGAAAAAATGGTCAAACATGGAAAAGGATGATTTTGAAATAAATATCATGATAGTTGATGTGGTAAAATTCAAAATTCTAATACTATATATTATAGAGAGTGAATCTTATGTTATTATTATTTTATAGAGTATAGAATGGGGAAGGTATTGTAGAACCAACCAGAAGAAGCTGGATAAAATGGGTTAAACCTAAGATTTAGGTGAACAAAAAACTAGTTCGGTGTATCCTCCTCAATTTCAGGAAGTGGGAAGAGGGAACCAAAGTGATGATCCGAGACAAGCATATCATTCAATGTATTTCTAGAAATAGATTCCACCCATCTTTTAGGGTGATTGTAAACTAGAAAGATAAGATTAATGGCTGAATATGATGAATTGTATCTTCGATTCATTGACACACCTAAAAAGCTAAAAGTAAATCATTCAACATGTATTCTTGAGGATCATTCATGATAATGGTGGGATCTAGTAGTGTAGGGTAAATTAGATCAAGTCCTTGGTTGGGAGGTATTTGAGTAATTATTTAACAAACAATTATATTATCACACAATCATGACTAAAAAATTCGAGACTTGAACATTATAAATCAACAAAATATACCTATCAAAAAGTACATAGATAAATTCATGAATTTAGTGCCATATTAACCTGAGTATGTAGCTAGTTCATCCTTTAAGGAACAAATTTTTGAATTGGGCCTATGATAAGATATTTACTCAAAGACTGATGTGCTGTGTATTACTGATTATATAGATGATTTCAATAGAGATACAACGAATAAATGATACATATCTGAAGATACGGGAAGAGTAAGTATGTTGATACACATAAGAACTAGTGGGAAGTCAAATTTTCGATATAATGAGAAGAGGGACACCTACATCTAAGGTGTGAGTGTGAATTACCATTAGGCAGCTGGTTTAGTGAATCTTATATCAAGACACATGAAAAAAATAAGGATGTTTCCAATGAGGTTCCATAGACAAAATGAATTGAGAGTGTACAACACCAACAAGAGCATGCACTAATTACAACAGGATGGGTTATATTAAGATCTATTGTATCAGTTATCCGAGTTTAGTAGCTTGAGATAGTTCTCACGAATCCCAAGAATCATATTCTTTAACATGGAGAGGACAACAGAGTCAATCTCTTCCTTAAAACAATGATAAAAATAGTGATTATATGAATACCATGAATCATTAGAAGGGGTAATATCAACATGAAATTAGGTGCCGGTTGAAGCGGTGAAGCAATTATATGGATCTTACTAGGTGATTCAGGATGATCAGGCTAGACCATCTATTGTGGGAGGTGCTATTCTTTTAAATTTTACCATTATTAAAGTGTTTTTTGATATTTTTACATCTCATTCCTTCATTGCTTCTTGTGATGATGATTTTTTTTTGTAACAATGGAGATGATTCCATCAGTGATAAAACAGCAATCTCTTCTTGTTCAAAGAGAATGTTGAGACATTATATGTAGAGGATGTTCAAAAACTATTGATAGAGATGAACTGAAATTGGATTTCCCTATTCTATAGATGGATGTTTATGATATAATATTGCGTATGGATTAGTTGATAATGTTAAATGCTCACGTCAACTATTATAGAATACTATTACATTTCACGACTAGGGAAGGTTCCCAACAAATCATTAGAGAATAATGGGTTGTAAATACATGGGAAATGGTATTATTGGAACCAGTAGTAGGGAAAATCAATTATCATTAGGTGTAGTTGGCCTTGGTATCAATAGAATAGATCAATTATAATAACGTTACAGAATGTATAGATTAATTTTTAGATCTCTTTCCCAAGAAATTCCCAGGGTTATAACCTATAAGGGAAGTGTAGTTTTAAATTTATCTCATTTTTGGGACCAGTATGATTTCCATTCCATATTAAAATATGGAACAAACATAGTTAATGGTGATGAAAGTGCATTTGGAAGAGCTAGAAATCAAGGGATTCATTCTACCAAGCACATATCCAAGGGAAACACCGGAATTGTTCATAAAAAATGTAGATAGAACACTTCATCTTTGTGTAAATTGTCATAAACCTAACTAAGATATGATAAGGAATAGATATTCACTTCCATACATTGATGATCTGTTTGATGAATTTATGGGTGTCTACATGGTTTTCTAAAAGTGACTTGGGGGTCAAGATATCACCAATTTCATGTTCCAAAGGAGGATATTGTAAAAACTGCATTCAGGAGTTGATACAACCTTTATGAATATGGGTTAATTCCTTTGATTATTAAGGATCCCCCAATAGTATTTATGGAATTAATGAATCAGATGTTTTAGTGTAATTTAGATTCTTTTGTTTTGGTTTTTTAGATGATATCTTATAGTATTCATGAAATGATTGAGCCTGAGAACCACTTAGAGATATTGCTAGAAATCATGAGAGAACATTGTTTCTATTCCAAATTATAAAACTGATATTTTTTTATATAATAGGTACATTTTATTTTCCATGTAATTTTTGAAAGAGTAGTTTTAGTGGATCCATAGAAGATAGAAGCTGTTATCTCTTGAAAACCACCAAAGAAAGCCTTTGTGATATAGAGTTTCCTGGGTCTATCTTGTTATTGACGATGTCTTATTCGTGAATTATCATTAAGATAATCATATATGAAATCATTTAATAATAATAATGTTCCATTCCAAAGGACTAAGGAATGAAAAAATCCTTTCTAATAGCTAAAGGTTCATCTTACATCACCACCTATCATGATTTTTCCATAATTAGGATAAAGATATGTGGTGTACTGTGATTCTTTGGGATCTGGGTTGGGGTGTGTTCTCATAAATGGATACCATGTTGTTGTTTAAAAATCAATCTAGTTATGATTTAATCCGAATAATTACCCTACACATTATTTAGATTTAGTTACAGCTGTCTATTCCTTGAAGACTTGGTGTCATTATCTCTTTCTTGAGAAATTTACTATGTTCACAGACCGTAAGAGTTTGAATCATATTTTCCCACAATGGGATTTGAATCTGAGGAAACAAATATGGATGGAGTATATTAAAATGTTATACTATAGTTGATGTATACCCCATGAAAAGGCAACATGGTGAGATATGCATTAAGAAGAAACTTGTATTCTTAGTTGGAAAATGAAGCATCAAATCATTGGTAGTAAATGTTAGTACTCGCCGACATGCATGTGGAATGTGAAGACTGGGGTGATTTGGTGGTTTTATTTTTTTTATTATTGTTCCAAATTTGGAAAAGATAGTTTATGAGGCAAGATACTATGATTAAACTGTGTTGTAATGAGTTCAAAACAAAATTATAGGGAGAACATTGATGGCTATAAATTAGAAAGTAATACGATTTTATGGTTTTGGGATTATATGGTTCTACAAATTGCTTAGTTGGGGAAACTTCTACATGCTATCCACCATTAGAGATGGGTAGTTCATCCTGGAATACAGAATAGGTATAATGAGTGAATTGTGAAATTTTTGAGGTATGGTATGAAATTAAAGGTTGTAGAGTTTGTTAAGAAGTGTTTAACTTATCAAAAAGTTAAGGAAAATAATCAGGGATATACAGTAATTTTGCAACCCTTACCTATTCATGTGTGGAAATGGGGGCATATTGCTATGGATTTTGTAACAGGCATCCCAAGAAAGATAAAAAACATGATTCTATATGTGTGATAATGGATCATCTTACCACGTCATATAACTTCATCACTATTCATGAATCTCATATGTTGGAGGATCTATCCAAAATCTATATCCAAGAAGTTGTAAGGAGATATGACATATCAGTTTTGATCGCATCAGACAAAGACCGTAGTTTTACATCTCATTTATAGAAATACATAAGAAAATCCCTTGGGACTTCGCTAACTAAGAGTATTGTGTGTCATCGACATATGGATGTAAAGTCTGAAAGGATGAAAATAAATGTTAAAGGAAATATTGTGGTCTGGTGTAATATATTTTTGGGGATCGTGGGAGGAGCACATACATTTATTGTGGTTCTCATATAGAAAAAACTATTAGGACTCGATGTATATGGCTATGTTTAGGGCATTGTATTTATGTCCTTATCATTCTCCACTTTGTTGGGTGGAAACATGTGAGAATTCACTGTTTAGGCCGAGACTAGTCCTTGAAACAATAATGAAGATTCATTTGATCAGAAAACAGATACATATAACTCAGATTCGTCAGAAATAATATATGGATCATCATGAACTGTCATTGTCGTTTGCATTTAGTGATCCTCTGTTCATGAGGATTTCTACAAGACATTGACATACTCATTTTTGGAAGTAGGGAAAGTTATCTCCTTGATACATATTCCATTTTTGATATATTGGAACTGGTTAGAGAGGAGGAACATTTGTTGACATTGCCACCAAAGTTCAGTGTAGTGCATAATGTGTTCCAAATATCACAATTGAAGTAGTATTAGCCTAATCATGTCAACATGACCATATGGGATCTGGTTTCCCAATATATGGATTCTTTATTGGTACATATCCAGTTGTAGATTGTGAATAGATAAGGTAATTTCATTCAAGAAAAAAGTATCATTATTGTGTGGGATATGTGGCAACAAGGGAATTTTTTAAAGAGACTTGGGAATGCATGAAAGAAATGAAAGACATATGGATATAATTTATTTCGGGAAACAATTGTTTTCAACATTCATGTGATGGAATGACCATCGATGGGGATAATTTAGTATACCTAGTTTACAATATGTAACCCCTTCCTTATGATTTTAATGTACATAATTTATGAGGGTGATTTTTGGTAGATTTTGGATAAAATTTTCTGTGTTTTCATGGATTTTTAATAGGTTAATGGGTGGTTCATGGTTTGTAGAATCCATGAAAAACATATAGGAAACCATGAAAAATTATAAATGGTCTAAAGGGGAGGTGAACGAGTTGCACATAGTATTTCCTGAACATACATAAGCTTAGAGGAAACTGTGTAGTGGTGTGAAAATATTTGAGAGAGAGAATTAAAATAGTGGACACATGGATTGAATTCCTAATACACCAACCATGTTAGGTATTTTTTAATATATAATCCAAAGCATGTTTTGTGCACAATTTTATCCAACTGTGGGACTAAACTATGTGCAAGTTAAAAGATAGATCCTTAAAAAGTGGATCTCACAAATTTTACCTGTTAACCCAATTTTTCCCTCCTATGTGGACCTGACATGGTATCTTGGTCACTAAAAGGATATATAATATCTCCCAAGTGAATTGAATGTGATCCGGAGCTATCACATGGTGTGGATAAGCATTATTCTTACTGAAAGCTTTCATTCATCATTGTTCTTGATGCATTTTTTTAGATCTAATTCACCCTTACTCTAAATTTCATAGATCTTTGAACACTATTGGTACATATATGGTGTTGGATGAAACATTAGTTCATATATGGGTTTTTTATAATAGGGGACGAAATAAAATTTGGGTTCATGTAGATTTAACCATTTTTTCTGCCATTTATCACTTTTATCAAAAATATCAAAGTAGGTGGCATCACTCTTGACTCATCTTATTTGAGGCTATTGGATTATTTTCCAATTAATTTAATTAATTTAAATTGATTTTGAAATTGGTGTGAAAATAATGTCATAAATCTTCATTGGTGATGATTTATGGTTTTTAGTGAAATTATGGAATTGTGGTGATTTATCGAGAAAAGTGATTTTGTTTTCATGATTTTAAAATGGATGTTTTAAAATATAGTACTTATGGATTTTTGAAATGTATTTTTTGTAAAAATGGGGTTTTCAATGAAATGGGTGTTTTATTAAAATTGTTTTGGCATGATGGTATTGACAGGTTTTGGTGTTTAATTGGTGTGTGTGTTCATATTGTATTTATGAGGCCTCATATAAATATGAACTTGTACTTAGTGAAAAGGGTTTAATGGAACATGGGGTATAATTACCATTTGATGACATAAACGATTGATGGGCGACCACTCATGAGTATGGAACTGTCATAATGTTTCATGCATGGTAGGTATTGTTGACATGTGGAAGGGAATTGTTACGCTAAATGTAACTTTTGGATTAGTTTTAATACATTGTTTTGTTCCTTTCATTGAAAATGGATTTCATTGGAAAATTGGGAGACATGGTACTTGTTTATATTTAGTTATAATATCTTACAATAAATTGTTTAATATAAATGTTTCTAACTTTTCAATCCTTGTGGCGTGATTCGGTATGTCATTATGGGAAAACCTAATATGTTTTATTATTCACCTATACTTTGACACATTAGTTATTTTGTAGATGCCTTTTACAGGGACATGGGAAAATGTAAATAATCCCATATCTTTAGAACATAATCTTGATACATGGGTGGTTTTGTGGATATGGAGGATGAAGCATATTTAGAGATTCGATTTGTATTGGTTGTCTTTTAGTTTTTTTGGTCTGGTAGTCTTTCGATGATTACTCTGGTATTGTATTCTTCAACTGTGGTATATTATTTTTGTATGATTTTGATATATGAAATGATGAGTCGTATTTTATGGATATAATGAATCGTATAGTGGTGTATTTGGTTATGGTTTTTTAGTTGTTAGTTTTATTCTAAAAGGTTAGATCATCCCCCACTTATTTAATGATGTTCTTCATCATTTATTGCCAGCCTTTGGTACCTTGGCGATGTCACCTAAGGATAATAAGTATCTAAATCCCTTCTCAATCGAGCGACATCTAGGGGGATGTTAGACATACAAAATATGTATTTGTAAAAAAAATTAATTGGAATCATAAAAAGATCATGTTATACATGGATAGTTGGTGTTTCTAATAGAAGACAAATGATATCTCTATGTTTTATCCTTTAATAAATGTGGTGGCGGTAGTGGTACATTTTGTGATAACTTAAAGGGAAATGTAAAAGGTTTTAGAATGATAGAATTTGGAATTTGGTTTTTATTTTTTAGTTTTTTTATTTTTTAATGATTAAAACATAATCAAATAAGTATATAATAATTTGGTGACCATAATATGAATTATAAATTTTAAAATGAAAAAATTATTATTTTTACAAAAAAAATTATATATATATTTTTTATAAATGTATAGGGAAATATTTAATCAATTAATTTTACGAACTCAACTCAGCAGAATAAAAAATAACTATATTTTTTACAATTTGAAAATATTTTTTTGGAAATACAGTATTGAGGCATGAAAATTTTATGTTGTTTCACCTGATTTGAAAAATGAAAAATGCAATAGATCAAATAAAATTTAAATAGGATTTCACCAATCATTTAAGATTATTTGAATTTATTTAATGAAAAAAAATTAATTTTCAAGTATTATTAAGGTTCTATAATTTTTGAATTAATATTTTACTTTTTTAATAAGACATATTTCTCATATAAAAGAATATTGAATAACATCATCACTGATTCTATCATGAGTAATTTGAGTAAAAAAATTAATAAATGAAATTATATCATTATAAATCAATATATGTAGTCTATTTCATTTACCTTTAATGATCATTGAATGATGAACATGTATCTATGAGAATATTGATTTACATCTACATTACATAACTCATTTGAAGAAAACTAAACTACTAACATCCAATGATATAAATATATATTAACTAGTTAATGAAAATATAATAAATGATTATAATAATATATTAGAAATTGTATTACATATGAATATATTTATGAAATAGTTTTATAGCATGGATATGTTTATGATACAAGAGGCTGAATCAATTTCATGTATATTTAATGTAAATATAATGGATTTTATTAACTCAAACCCCATTCATTAAGTTGTAATTTTTCTTCCTAGACATTTATCTTTAATGATTGATTTCCTTCACCCCAATATTTTATTATATTTTTTATTCAATCGATCTAGGTAAATTGAAATTGAAATTCAATTATCTTTATATAAGGATATTCATTTAAATAAAATTATTTCATGTTTAACTATAATTTCAATCCTCTTGAATATTTGGTTTACTAAATATTAATATTATCTCTTCTCATTAATGTTATAAATCTTATTTGGAAACCCAAAATATGTATTATTCCATTTACATTAATAATTTACTTTATTTCATTTTAAACATAAGTATTATTATCTCCATTATTATGTGGTGTTTCTATTAGGGTATTTAGAAAGATAAAAAATGTTTTTACCTCCTTTCACAAATATACACTTTATCCTTAAATAAAACATTATGTCTTCTACAATTATCCATTATTGACATATAATTACAAATAATTTTCAAATACTTCTTTCATGCCAACCCCAAGAAAGTAACTTTTTTATGTGACTCGTATCTTCATATTTTTAATACAATGTAAAAAATGTTTTCTTAAATATCTTTTTGAAATTTTCCTATATAAATATAACCATTAACTTTTAAGATGAATATTTTAAATTAATATTCATTTCCTTGTTTTAATATGGATTTATAATATATACAATTATTAATTATTTTTCAAATATATTTTTTATTCTATCTTATTCTCCAAATTATTTTTTCCAATGATCTTAAAAAGTTATTTTTCAACTATTTCAATATCATTAATTCTATATATATTTCAATGATTATAGTTACATTTATACCATACAGATTATTTCTTGGTGTTTCATGAATCAATATATATAAAAACATCATATTTATTTAATATATATATTCTAAAATAATATGTTGTGTCATTCGAGTCCCCATAAAAAACGTTTCCAATAATATTATATTACCCTATTGAAATCATATAAGAGTACCAATACACTATCACATCCCTAGGTTCCCATGTTACATACTTAATTTGATGATTCATATTTATAAAATTAACCAACCGAGTGTTCTTGTTATAAAGAACTTTATTTCTATGATTGATGATTTAAAAAAAATTGTTTTATATAAGTTTGATCATTCTCGATTAGTATGACTATTATGTTAAGTATATGTGATGGATTGGGTATTTACTTCCTCAAAAGAGAAACATTGAACACATCATGATCCTTGAATATGTTTTTTGGATGAACCAAGTGGTAATAAAAAATCAAGATTCGATCAAGAGTCTTATATGGACCGATATATCAGAGGATCAGCTTCCCCTATAATTGAAATCAAAAAAATGTCATACACAAAGTTATCTATAAGTTTAAATTGTACATAAAATCAAAATATAGATCATAAAAATTTTCATTCTCCATATTTCATGACTGTGTTGGAGTTATAAAATACACTACATACTGATATTGCTAAAGATCCATATTAATGATTGAGTGATATATATCTTTTTATAAGAATAAAACTAGAGTGATGTGTTGATCCCAACCACCTTTTAAATTAACAAATAAAACTCACCACATTTTTTTTTAAGGTTTTAATAATTATCATGGAATAAATATATATATATATAATGAGGGTATTTAGTATTATATTTCATCTCTATATTCAATTATTGCTTAATAATTTTCAATATCAATGTTGTAAACTTTATATATCTTTAATATATTGGATAGAGTGGTAATATATGTGATTATATAACTTAATTAATGTATGACATGTAATATCGGTCAATTGATAAATATTCTATAATAGTAATATGTTGTGAAAAAATTATATAGAAGATGAAAATAATAAAAAAAATTCTATAACTTTTAGATGACTTGGGGAGTACTTTGATGAAATCCAATATTCTTTTTATCATTTCGATAAAGGCACGTGCCATGGTTTCATTGTCCCTTTAGAATTCATACATTCATCCTTAACATGACGACATACAAGGTAACATGATGCATACTATACAATATCATTTTTATGTTTTCCAAAATGAAATATAGCTTGTTAAATCTTGATTTCATTGAAATTCCAGGATTGATAAAGAATAAGAAGTCAGATGATTTATCTGATATATCATTCAATAATTCCGTTATTGATATTATTCATACATTATTCTTAAACATGATCATTCTATCAGTATAATAATTAATCATAAATGAATCTCTTGCCTTATCTTATATATCTACATCCTCCTGATATGCCTATTTATTCATCACATAATTTTATTTCTGAATCAATGAAAGATTAGATTTATCTTGTACTATCTTGATTTCAAGGACTTCATAAAAAATTTGCAATAATATTGTACCCCATTCAATCCTCATCATGGAGATGGTATCATGTTCATTCTTACTAATAACATTATCCACCTAATCAACCTATATAGCGAAGTAATTTATTGATAATTTATAATAATATATCGACCTGAACCATATCCTTTAATCCATATTCAATTTGTTTTATGATAATATACTCAAATATTTTATAAAAATTATATATATTATACCTTTAACTAAAAATATTATACCTCCATATTTTTAAAGAAACAATTTACTATTGAAAACCATAAATATTGAGTAATGTAATTTCTCTCATGATCCTTTAATTTGAATATGGAATATGCTAACGTAATATCATTCCTTAAGGGAATGAATCCCAATACCTTCATGGACATATCACCATTACTCATGAACCCTTATCTAGTATAATGTAGTATGAGAACAGGTTCACTAAACAATGTTCTCTTCAATTCCTTGAAATTATATTTACATTCAACAATCCAAATAAACAAGAATCATTTTTATGTCAATCAGGTTAGTGGATTTGATATCTGTTAGAAATTTCCTATATAGAGATGATAGTATCCAATCAATCCCTGAAAAATATGGATATTATTTATGAGGGATGGACCTGTTCCTTTCCCAATAATATTGATATATGAATGATATAGCGATATTCGCTCAGAAATTATGATATGACCTAGATTGATACTTTTTATAGCTGAAATTGACACATTCTAAATTAGGAAAAACATTCCATTCCAAATATCCTTTAAAACAATCTATTAACAAAATAAATCAACTTTTGTACTCTTATAATATATTATAATGTCATTTATAATGACTATAAATAAATATTACAGGTAAACTCTATATATGGTATCTATTAGATCTATAAAAATAATGGTGAAATTGGTAAGTCCAAATAAAATCATTAGAAATTCTTAGTTTTCATACATCATGTGAAATATTTTATGAGGTATGTATTTTATTTTTATCCATAACTGGTGATACAAATATTGGAGTTCAATATTTCAAAATTATTAATCTCATTTTTGTTGATCAGAAAAATAATCAATAGTAGCTTGAGGATACTTCTACTTTACAATTATATTATTAAAATCATGATAATAAATGTAGAGATGCATTATCCCATATTTGTTTAGAAAAATAGATGAAAACTATAGTGAAACAAATAACGAATAAATATATTACTAGTATTCTCATAGAGGTTCTATTGAATTTATTAAACTCATTCAGGGTCATTATATAATAACCTTTCAAAATATTCATATTTAGATATACCAGTTGAATTAAAAAAATAAATATAACAAGTCATAGGATGACTTGGAAACCCTCAAGGAAATAGAAAATAATATTCACACAAAATATATTTTTTTGAAATGTTGAGTTTCTCCCCTACCATTTGAGATAATACCCCTCATGAGTAGTTTATAAAACCCATGTAAGGTAATTAACTTCCCTTCGATGTTCATATTCATCCTTCCACTATTGAATAGTAATAAGTTGATTATGATGATCATGAAATACTTTCCTTCAATAAAAATTAATATAGTTTTTATATAGTGAAAGAATATATAAATTAAACAATATCATGATTAATTAGATGCATAACAAGAACATTAATAAGAATTAAATTCCCAAAAAATATTCTTGAGAGGAGTTGTAGACATGGGATGAAAGCATCAAACCATATAATGTTTTCACTGATAAATCAACATATAGTCATAAAGGGGGTGATTTATTTATATTTTAAATTTATTTATATATAATTTATTATAGGATCATATTTAAAATAATAAATTTTCAGTTATATAGTGGAAAATAAGTTATAATTTGACCAATTCATTCATGTGACGCACATTAGCAGTTAAGATCACACGAAATTTCCCTTTTTCTATTAGGTAAAATGGTTTTTGATTGTTTTTGACATATTTATCCCTCATACCCAAGGACTGGTGAAAATAAATCTCATATTCCTTGTAATTGATGCATTGTAGTGTATGTTGTGCATTAGTTTGTACTTTCTATACATTCAATCCGTTTTTTAGCCTCATTATATCACATCAAAATTAATTTTCTCAATGTCATTATTTTTTATACATAATACATTTTCCATTCCCCAAATGAATTTTACAATATGCTACTTTACACACTTATGACCTGAATTAAGTTTAGTTTTCATTCTTAAAAGGGATTTATTTTTTCAATTTAATCAAAACACCATATTTTTGTTATTTTCCCAAAAAAAAGAGAATAATTGTTGACCCATATCTTTATTTCTCTATTTATAGTAAATCAAACAATTTCTATATAGCCAAAAAATCCACACATGTATAATAAAATTCAGGGAAATTAATTTGTGGAAATAAATAATTGATCAATTTTGATTTAAGGATTAATGATAAAACTTTAGCCAAACCATACAAGTATTGTAAAACTTTTTTGATGGTCCAAATGGATTCATCATAATTTAGATTCTCCTCATTGATTTATTCTTCTATTTTCATGTAAAAATCAATGGGAAAGTAAATACTTAGACATATATTCATAAACTCTAATCATTCTTTTGAGTGAATTTTTTCATCTTGAAATATATTCTTAATAAGATCCCACCATTGATTTTAAACACCATTAAAATAATTAATAATGAAGAATAATTTATCACACTCGATGTAATAGGGACATGGTAATATCATTTCATTGATACTAATCAATTTCATAGAAAATATGGGACTATAAAACCAACTAAAATATGGTGGATATTACAACATGAATGAATCAATGGTAAATTTCCCCTTTGATTCTTTGGATACTCAAAAAGATTCATGTCTGGATATTGTTTCCTAATCACCAAAAAAAATATTTTTTATCACATCCTCCATTCCATTTGGTTACTCATGAGGATTATCATTAAATGTCTTACCACATTAGTTTTTAATATTATTACACATCCTTGTATCCATTTTCTAAAACCAATGCACATAATTTAAGAATCTAGAATCATTTAATAGATTGAGTGACTATATATTAATGTAAATAATTTCCATTATTTCCAACATTATGAACCTATCATATAAACCCATGATGCGTCATGTTAATCCTATATCACATTTAGTCTATTAAGGGTTATCTTATGTTAGTTACTCATCTTTGTCATAACCTAATCCACAAAACACATAAACCCTATATTGATTCCAACTCTAGTGTCCCATGAATAAGATGTATAGATATATATATTTCATTAATCATGATAAAATAACTATATATTACACAATAATTCTCACCCTATAACAATACTGTTTTAGATCTTTTGAAGACTATATACGTAAAAAACATATTTTATTAAAGATCATAAATATCTCCAAAAAATATATTATATAATATTATCCGGTATAGACATATCATATTAAATAACTTACTTCATAACCTGGGGAAAATTGAATAATATAAATGGCATGGTATGATATTGACTAAGGGTAACCATGGAATGAATTTATTAACTATCATATATGAGAATGTGATAATAGTAAGGATAGATTAGAATGATTATAAATTATGAAATTCATAACCAATATGTATTAGAACATAAAACATGATTAATGGTTTATATGATTCCCATAAAATTATATATGAGTTATATGAGTGTGAATTCATCATTAATAAATCATGAATTATTAATGCACATAATTTTCATAAGAACAAGTTAATAGTGTTTTTCACAATTATAATAATATAAAATAATTTAATTATATAAGTATCACCATTAAAACCATTATAATATTTTTGAAAGATTTCAATTATGGATTGGGATTACTCAATATTACCATTTCATTCATATTTTATAGATTCCCATATTATATTAGGTTCAATCACAGTTCCATTTTCAAATAATTTCATGTGATATAAATATCTACATAATTAATTGAAGGAATATATAATTAGAGAACCACCTATAAAAAATTAAATCTAAATAAATTTTCTACAATATGAGAAAATCATTTATTATATCTTAATTAACTTATGGAATTAAATGAGTTTCATGAAAAAACATTAAATGTAATTATAATATTCTCCCTAGAGACCATAATTAAGTTGTATCATTAGATTATAACCCCATTATAAGATAACATTACTTAAATTATGTTTATATAGAATAATAAAAATTTCTAAATAATATCTTTAATATACATTGAAAAATGAAAACATTATTTTATTTTAGAAATATTTTAAAGGAAAAAAATTCCTAAAAAATTTGAATATGATTTTCATTGTGAACTATTGGAAATTTAATACAAATAATGATTGAAAATAACAGTTAGGATTATTAGTAATGTCATAAAAGTAAAAACCAATGATTTTATAGTATATCCCTCTTTTAAAAAATTGTTTCTTAGATAACTTTCTTTACATGGAACATCATGTTTAAACAAACCATGAAATGAAATTATGTGGCCATTTAAAATGAAAAAGTATTTGTATTTCATAAATAGGATGAAATAAATTATTAATAATATATAGTTTACTAATTTATAATGTAAAATTATTAATTATTTATTAGTAGTAAATAAAAATGAAAATAAATTGAAAGTAAAAGAATTGTTTTTTTCTAAAAAATACTTTTATATACCAATTGGGTTTTTATTTTAACTAATTAAATAAATAAATATTGGAAATTATTTTATTAAAATATATATGTGTGTGTGTGTGTATTTAATATAAAATTTCATAACATTATTATAATTATTTTTTATGAATGGTATAAGATAAATATAGTTTTATGCATACAAAACATATTTTTCTAAAATATGGTATCATCGTATTTTTCACCATTATTGTAAAATTAATTTTTGACACTAATATAAAAATTTTTGGAAAAAATGTAATTAATTTTTAAAATCAAAATGTTAAAATTATCATTGATTTTTTTGATAAATTTTTAAAACATTTTTTTTTCAATGAATAATGATAAATTCTTTTTTTTTTGAAAATGTCATTTCACATAAAGCATTTAATAGCCATTTTTTAAAGAAATTAATTTTATTTTATAATTAGTTAAATTATTTTTTGATTAATCAATTTTAGGTATTGTTTATCAATTATATGATGTGTTTTTAAAAAAACTGGTTTTTTTACTTAACAAAACATTTTCTTGGAAAAAAACACATCTTCTTCATGCTGGCTGATTTAATTTTAAATTAAATTATAAAAATTATGGAATTTAATTTGATAAAATTTATTCATTAATTTCAAGGAGAATAATTACAATTAGTTAAGAAGTTAAAAATATTTTTTTATTCATAATGAATTGTAAATATAGTAAAAACTAATTTTTACATTTAATGTTATAGTATGGGTTTTTTTGCGCTACATGTTATTTTGTTAACAATAATTTACCACCTCCATAAAATTTTTATTATAATAATATTATTTATAATAAAAATCATTGGGAGAAAATTATTTAATAACTATTACTTATTTTCAGCTTAATTTTCAAATTACTAGGGAAAATTAAAAACAATTATCGTGGTGAAAAGTAAAATGTAAAAACAATGTAAACTAAGAGGATAATTGAATAAAAAATTTAAAACATGTTTTTTAATAGGTTTCGATAAAATATAAAAGCCGAAAAATAAATTATTTATAAATTATTTAGGAACATTGGATGAGTGTGACATTATATTACTGAATAGTTTTGAGTATTTACAAAAATAACACTCCATCTCAATTTTAAAATGGAACAACCTTTACTCACTTCTTCGTACCTCACATGACGTTTAGTTAAAAAAAATCTAAAATTTTGTCTGAAACATCCTTATATACATTATAGAGATAAATATAAACCCAAAATTCAATCTATATGGTCCTCCACAAGATCTCCAAAAGAGGTTATTCTTGGCTAAGTTAATTGTATTCACAAATCTCTTTTTTTTACATTTTCTATTCTATCATTAATTTATTAATTAACAATTAAAATATAATAAAACCAGTATATACCATATACTTATATTTTAATATTTTTACATAATAATATTAATCCACTCCCTTTTCCATCAAATGGGAAACACAACCATCGCTCGTGTGTATAACAGACTACTAGCTCAGGGACCGATGCAATTTGTATTCCATCACTAGATGGCATTGATATTCATAATGATGGGAATATTGAATAAATATAACTTATATTACATGATATTAATTATATAAAATTAATATATCTAATAATTCCCTACCCTTAACTATTAGGGGAATGATATCATCATTGGTTTGTGTGTACAACCTACCACCACCAAGTTGTTATTTAATTCATTCTACATGTAAAGTGTTATATAATGGTTTAAAAATGTGTATAATGAATAAATTTTATATTTAATTAATTAATAAAATTCTATACTTGAAGGCTCTATATCATATGTTGTAGAACCAGAACATCTATGACAAACATACTGAAGAAGATAAAGAAGTTAACACTTGAAACAATGGTAATAATTAAATATTACTAATGAATGTATGACAAGATGTTATACGTAAAGAAGATATGAAAATATAAATATTAAAATTGTCATGTTATAAATTTATAACATGTTTAAAGCCACTGTACATGAGGTTAAGGCATGATTATCTGACAGAATGTGTGAGGTGAGGGACGTCATTTAAATATTATTTCATTAAGTAATATTTTAATATTATTTCCCAATTTCCATTATATGTTGTATATATTAAAACCATAAATATTTACATAATTAATCCTTAATAATTAGTGTTATTTTAGGATTTAGTTCATTTTATTGCATCGAATGGGATTTCACTTGAATGTTACCAAGTGGTAAGTTTTTCAATACTTAATTTATTTTCATTAGGTTATACAATATATTCATTATATTTAATATTTTAAAATTATGTTTTAATTAATTTTAATTATTTTTTGTTTTATTTATAATATTATTATGTTTTATTATTTTTTTTATATAATATAAACTCATTTATTAATTCTCACCTCAAAGGCAAAATATTTTTAAGATATTTAGTCTCAATTTCAACTCCATTGAGATATATATGCACATAATTATTTTTAAGAGGACTCTATATTTCCCCAATTATTAGTCTAATAATTAATCTATTAATATTCATGTTATTTTATGTTTCATTTCATGTTATTTCATTCATGGAGGTTATGATTGAATAGATACAAAAGTTGCAATAGTTTATGCTTTAATTAAATTTTATTCGGGATATTCAATGATTAAATTTTCATTGAAAGAAATTATTTTATAATGTTATAATAAATAAATTTAATTCTCTCCTACACCTGTTATTTCGTGAAAAATATATGTTTCCCTCCATTTTCCCCTTTTATTTAAATTATGAATAAAAATTTCAAGAAAAAATTAATTTATTTTCTCTTTAGTTTGAAATTGTTTTTTTCCTTGTCCATGTTTTGTAAATTGTTTTTAATATCCGCAGATAATTTTAACTTGATGCCTATTTTTAAATATTATAAAATGATTTAAATAGAATCATCCAATCTATATCAGTATTTACTACTTTATGACCTTTTTTTATAAAAATATGAAAGGAATATTTTCTTTAACATAGTCAACATAAATAGAAATTACAATATTCATAAGAAAAAAAATTGATGTTTACTTTACATGTTTTCAATTTTTTTTAAAAACATTTTGTATAGTATTCTAAAATTTTTAGTTATTGAATGTTATTTTTAATGTAAATATGATATTTTCCTCAATAATTATTTTAATGATCTTTTAATTGTATTTAAATTCATCAATGAAAACTACCATTTATTTTACTTATCCTCCACTATTGTAATGATAACATCCTTATTATTTTTCTAGATGGTTTATAATCAGTTTAATTAGAGAATGTATTTTAATTCTACTTTTGGATTAATTTTCTAGTAATTAGATTTCTATTGATAAATGCACTTTATTGCGATCATTAGAAAATAAATTTACATTAAATTTCCATAATTTTTATGGAAATGTTTATTTCCTAAACCATATAACATTCTAACATATGATGTTTTAAAATTTATTTTATTTAATTGAAATTAGAAAATAAATATACATTCATATTCACTACTCTATATAAATATTTATGAATAGGGCATGTTTTTTAGGAGTGTAATTGATCACTCAATGTAGGAGGAGTTCAACGAACAAGGAGTGAGGGGTGGGGACTGGTTATAGACTTTCCCACACAGAATTGATAGTATCATGAGGAATATTTGTTTTACAGCTAAATTAATTGTGTTTTTTATGTATACCAACAGATGAATTAAACATTCCTCAAACCATGTATTGATGGTATGTATATCATTATGTCTATGATAATGATTTCCAAGAGTTTTTCCATGGTATTTATCATTATGGTTAAAAATTAAGTTTAACATTTTACAAATTATTTATTATGATGAATCTAAATATTTATTCCATTTTTCGATTCAATTCAATTAGAACAGATAAATTAATTCTAATATCTACACACAAATGTGAGGAAACCCATTTGGAAGAAAAATTTGTTTTTAAATATAAAATTATATTATTCTCATTCCATTCCACTAAAACCCATTAATATTTTGTTAAAATAATTTATTGAATATATTTTCATCACTTTTCATTAAAATCAATCATCAACAGTTAACCATTTTATTTATTAGGATAAAAACACATTACACTCCTATTTATTTTTAAATATATAGTTTTACATTAAAGTTATTTTATCATTTATCCAAAAAAAATTAATCAATTCATGGATGATAATTCATTTTTCAACATGTATAAAAATACAACTCCATGTATTTAACACTCAATTTCTAAAAACTTATCAACTCAAGAAATAATCATATAAATAAAATAATATTTAGAAACAAACCATTTATTTTAATCCAAGAATAATTAGAGTCATTATTTTAAATTGAAAATTTATTTTACAATTTTTGTTCCATTTAATATAAATAATAAATATTTCATTTTAAATTTTAACAGATAATTATTCAATTTTTGGGTGCCACATTAATTATAAGAGATAAATTTAAATTATAAGAGATAAATAATTTTTAAAATCCTAGGTTGTTACAGATCTTTAATTGACTTGGTACCCATATAGAGTTCCCGCATAACATATCCCACCAATAATGTTGATTTCATTCCTTTTTTAAATTTCCTCTCTAGGTTCCAACATATAGTTCTCAATGTGAGATGGTTGCTGAGTTAGAATTGGAAAAGGGATCGACTTAGAGTTACCATTAACTCTATATTGGCTATGGTTTAGTTTATTGAGGATTTTATGCTAGAATATAGTATATTTAAATCCAAATAGATTCATAGAAGATGAGTTTGAAACATATTTATTATGTAGAGTTCTCATAAACTATATATTTATCTAAGTTGATTTTATTATTTCGTATGTAAAGTTCATTAAAATCATAGAGTGCGGTGGCTAAAAAATAAACACCACATGAGAGATGGGTATTGTCAAACTAGTGAAGAAAGATCCCACACCTATATGAATCCTTGAGTTTCTACATCAACACCCATACAAGACATCAACTATATGCTAAATATAACACACAATCAATATTTATTAAATTACAAGATTCCTATTTTAGACTGAAATAAGGAAACCCAAAATAGGAATCGGAAGCTTTTATGAGTTTCATAAAATTTAGTTTTAATGAATACCTTAAGGATTGGGGAAGAATTGAATGTGTCTCAGGAATTAATTCTAAAGAAAAATGGATGATTGATGATTTAAAAAGTGAAAGGATCTAGGAAAATTTACAACCTAAATAATAAATAATGCTTAAATGTTACAAAATATGTGATGATTGGTTTAATTAATAGGATAGAACAATCATTGGCGTGGGGGTGTCAAGGATTTTTATATTTTAAGGTAGATATATTTATTTTTCATATTACTTCTTATAATTAATATTGTGTTTTACATGTATATTTTTTTAAAAAAATATCTTATTCTTTCAACCCTCCTATTTTCATTATCTATTAATTTTTCACTAAGTTATTCTTTATTCTAACTCATGAGTATTTATCCCATGGAATGTTAGAGGGGGAGAATATAGTGTTCATTTAATGTATCTTTACATTCATAATGAATGTTTCATATAAACATTAGGTTATGTTTAGGATATTTTATATTGAGTTCATACTATAATTATCTTAAGAATTTATTCCTTTAGTGATATTTTATCCAATAATGGTGGAGGTGGATATACAATATCCTTGGAAATAATAGAGTGAACTGTATATTTACAATCATGGATAAAGGAGACATTCCCACATATGATTTAGTGTATTTTATATGTATATTTTAGGAAATTAAAGAGTAAACATTGTTTACTCAAGATGATTCGCTTCATAATTATTTTTTCTTATTAAGAATATTCATTCTATCAATATTTTACATTTCGTGATTATTTTTCCAGTCTTGCAATAAAATTATCAAACACTGCTTCTTTTTTTGGAAAAATGGGAAAGAATATGATGTATAATAGTAGATTATATGTACTGTATGACAAACATTGAATGTCCATTAATATTGAGAACCCGATGATTCCAATTTTTTACACTCCAAAGAAAAGAAATATCATATTTTTTAAAATCCATATAAAATTATTCTAGTAATGAATGAGATTTATACAGTCCATGAAGGCCTAAAGGGTTATGGGAGAGGTATTAGCTGTTATAATGTTTTAATTGATATTATAGAATGAGATTCATTCATGTCCTTATAAATTTAATCAAGAAATATATAGTTCTGCTCCTTATAACATGACTTAATTAATTTTTAATTATATGTTATAAGATCTATTATGGTGACTTTCATAACCATGAGAAAAAGATGCCTTATAATGTAATTAGACACAAACAATTACATATACCAATTTATGGTCATTCTACTAGAACCCTTTTTTTGTTCTATAAAGATATATATATTATTTTTCATAATTAAATTAAACTAGAATAGGGTCAGTGTGACACTAATTAATGAGTTTCCCATTTATTCATTCTTAATAGACAAGTTAGGTGATGTTGTGGGTGTTATACTAGATTAGATGATATGAATTCTAATTTTGACAGGTGAAATCAAAAGTTGTATATATGGATTAATCTATTTTGGTTTTCCATCATTAGTCACCTTATTTATATTGGAATCTAGATGAGAGAGAGAGAGAATTCCAGAAGCATTGGGGATGTGACCAATTATGAGGAAATATGGGGTAATATATGATCAATAGATATAAAATAAGATACACCTTGGCCTTTATGGGTGAAAGAATTATGAATTCCACTAAGAAAGGTTTATGGAATACTGATTATTTATTTGATTATGAGGGAATGATAATTAATATATATAATTACAACTATAATGTGAATTATTGTTTTGATATCCATTTAATGATGTAGACCAATGAGTCAAACCATGTCCCCCTAAAGATGAAAATCCTTATTATCAATGTTCTAAAATATTGACCCAGTCTTAGTATCCAATGAGAATATTATTTCCACATAGGGTAAATTTTATTGGGTTTTCAGTCTTCTTTATTAATAGGTTGAATATTCATTTATACCATTCATTTTATTTGTGTAGATTTTTCATGTGTAGATATTATAATGAAGAAACACACACTCAAACAGATAGATCTACATGGGAACATTGTTAGTATGGACCAAAAATAAAAAACTATTACTTTGGGATGCATAATCACAGGTACAATTTATAATGGGTGCATGATCATGAATGTATAAATATTATATATGTGTCCATTGATAGATATGTGTGGAGATGAATGGGTGTATACATCCCTTTAATGGGGTGGTACCGAATTAAGGAAAAATAAAAGAGAAAGGGAAAGGTGAATTGGTATTCCTTTTAATTTATTAGAATTATTATCTTTTAATTAATATTGTATGAATAGTTTATTTTTAATAATTTCATACTTATTTATCTCATCCATACTCAAAAAAACATAGAAGTAAATTTCATTTTCAATTTATTGAATTGAAAACATACTCCTGGATGTGTTTGGGTTCATTTTGAGGCATATTTTCTCTATTATAAATCATTGAGAACAAGTAAATAATATCCCCCAAAAGATATGGTAGTCAATAACATGAAATTACTGCGCACTAGTGATCGAAAAATAACCTCATAATGAGTTATTTATATCATACATTTCTAGTTTATTCTATCCCCTAAAATTTTTCTTACCCCACATGATATACTATTTAATCTATATTAAGAGATATTTATAAAAGACATCATACAATATTCCTTGAAATGGTCTTGAAATACTTATACCATATAGTTCAGATTATATATAACCATTTTCATCTTACAATACATAATTCATAAAATTAATATAATCACTCCTATATTCTAACTGGACCACCAGATGATACAAAATATCATAGGTTGTAGGAAATGATTCTTAAGACATATCACCTTATATGATTCAAAATTAAAATAGTTGTATTTTCTTCCTTTTACTCCTTTGACACATAATAATTTCTTGAATATTTTTATCTATCCAACATTGATACTAAACAGATTATCTTCAAATAAATTAGTAATGACATATCTCTATAAAATAGAAAATATATTCTGCATCCTACCATATATATATATATATATATTCACATACATAATATATTTTCATAGGGAAATTTTTTTCAATATTATGAATATTATTTTTATAATATTCAGATTTTGAGTCACCTAAAATTTTAATAGGTATTCATCTCCTCAAAATTTAAATAGATAAAATATTATCCTATTCAATAAATTTTAAAAATCATTTAAAATTAATTTATGTGTATCAATACATAAATCCATAAGAATATTGGTATTTTTCATATTTTATGTGGTACTAAAATATCATATATATTCACCACCATAATATCCATAGCCATAAATTCATTTTGAAATTACATTAAAATTATTTAATGCTAAAATCTGAAGTAGATGATATATATTTGGAATTAATCTCATCCTCCAGGATAATAAACTCTGGTTGATGATTTTAAACACATCTTGAGTCACAGTATACATTCGAAATTATGATATTTGTATCACTAATGACCACAAGTTGAATTTTTTGGAATAATTATTCCTTAAAATATATAATTATAGAAATTATAAACATTGAAAAAATTTCTCATCTTCATATATCAAAACATTATATATTGATAGAATCTATATTGTATCTAAAAATATATGTTTGTTTATTTGGGAACCAAAATAACACTATGTTGTTTTAATAAACTCTTCATATCATTTAGTTAAATCGACATTTACCCTTTCTTTTAAATTTCTTGAGTGTTTTTGTTATCATGAAATATATATAGAACTAAAAATTCTAAGATAAAATCAATGTTTCCGGAATATAACTATATACTCTCACAATAGAGTAAAAATTATCTCTATGTGAGTTACATTTCCAAATTTATATAAGAATATAATCTCTTCATCGACACATATAACTTACATCCACAATGAAACCTCTACATCAGTTCCTTTCATAAATTTTATCATTTCAACATAGAAAATCAATACTTCTCTAAAGAAAAATTTACTAAATTTATAATTACATTGGAACGTCTCAAAAAATCCATTAGTAAAAAATATTATCCAAATATATCATCGCTAGACTCACCCATTGAAATTCTTGGTGCTCTAAGATTGGGACTTTATCGTCATGGCCAAAATGTCTTCTTGAGTAATAAATCTTTAATATACCATTTTAATGTTATATTCTCACATTATTATAAGATGTTATTAAATGTAAAAGAAAATATTATAACTTATCTATACCATTAATATAATCACAATATTACACCACAATAAATGGGAGACTTGAATATGTCTTCACAAGGTCTTCATGAAGTATTTATTCAATATATCATTTATATATATAATGAAATATCTAAAACATAGTCAATATTCTTTCAATTTATTACAGATGTATTTCAATTATTTTCAATAAAACCAATTAATTTTGACCACTATAATCATCCTCGTATCCTTTCCTTTTAAAACAAAATACAATTGAATACATGGGAATATCAATATCCCACATTATGTTTGTGGTACTTACCATCAAACCCTTAATTTTTCAATATATCTACTTTTAGTTTCTTTTAGTCTCCCACATATTAAAAAATAAAATGGTCATGTGGTTTAATTCTTATATCATTTAAATCTTTTTATCCATTGTGAAAAGGGTATATCATAACAACTTCTTCTCACTTATTAAATATTAATTATAGTAATATTTATATATTAGGGTAGATAGAACCACACATTTCTTATCCATTAGGCATTATCTATTCTACTAAGAATATATATGGGACAAACTATTATTGAAAATAAGATATACTAAACATTGAATACATGGATTTCCATATATTAATTTGTATTTAATTTCAATTTCCAAATTATCAACTATTGGGTTGATAAATAAATTTATTTTAAATTATTTATCATTCAATCAAATAAAAAAATTCAACATATTTGTCTTATTTCAATATAAATTAAACTCCCACTTTCTCTCACTAATTTATTATCTAACAGTCCCCCACTGAAAAAATTATTTTTCATTAGTAAAACATAGGTGAATGGTGTGACTACAATACCTAACCAATAATTTTTTAGTTTTCCCATAAATCGATATTCAGTATATAATTGTTTTTTGATATCTTTTTATCATGTTTTCTCCCACTTAATGGGTACATGACTTATATTTTCAAAATGTAAGTTATAATAATTTATTATGGGAAGATTCTATTAATTTATAGCAAGGATAGTACCATCTATCTCCCCAATATACTTTATATTATTCAATTCACTTCATGATAGAACATAAATAAATATAAATGTGAATCAGGGCATTTCCATTCCATTTATTAATAAAAAACATTTTGATAGTTTTTTCCCAACTAATATATTTTATTCACACAATTATTTATTTTCGAATTACTATCCATGCCCCTTTTAGTCATTATCTAGTTTTTTTTCTCGAGTACACATGTATTTCTTCTTACTTTATATTGTTTCCTTACGTGAAATCCTCTTATCATTCTAATAAAAAAGTGACCAATATTATTTTGGTGATTGCTAATTAATTTATTGAATAATAACTTTAGCTGGAACCATAAATGAACCATATACATTTTTATGTTTATCATGTACATTCTTACCACACAACACCTCACCTTGAAAGCCTTGTATTCATGTTTTATTATAATAATTAATCTAACCAGAATACCCATAACCTTATTACTCTAATAAATCATAGCTTCATAATTTTTTATACTATATCTTGGATGTCGTTTCCTGATCCATTTTATATGGTTCCCCATTTCATAACATATTCTATATGTGTTTTTTTATATTTTCAATTATTTTCAGATTACATGGTATTATTTTCTCAAAACATACAATTTTATCCTTAGATTGTTCTTCTTGAACATAGAGATTTCTAATATATTTTTTATATAAAAACCCATTGATTCATTCATCATAGTGTACTGAAATATTATACCATTAATTAGAGTATTTGTGTCCAAATTTCCACAACACTAATAGTAGCCAACTAAGGTTTCTCTTTTACATTTTGATGAATCCATTTAGCTATCACTTATTCTAATAAAATAATATTACCTCCAAAATTATACCTTATTATTGAGAATTTTTCATATATATATAGTCCTCTCCATTTCTCCTTCAAGTAGGATAACATAATTTATAAATTTCTTCTACACAAACTCCTCTTTTTGGAGTGTTAGATTCCATATAATCGAATAAAATATGCATAACATCACATAAGAGAACAGGACAAGTTTATACCGTTATTGGGGACTGGTGTCCTCAATAGATTTTTACAATTCATGATGAATTTATTCATATTCCTGATAGTCTAATCTTATAGAATTCATGTGTTTTTTAGCTTTATGTTACCTAGATTATGACTCATATATCTAATTTTCTTTTTCATCCAATTTTTATTGATTTTTTCAATTATGTTTTTTATTATTTTATTTTTTACCTTGTATATTTTTATCTCGTATATGATCTCTTAATCAGTCATGTCTT
This sequence comes from Viscum album, assembly GCA_963277665.1. Classification (NCBI taxonomy): domain Eukaryota; kingdom Viridiplantae; phylum Streptophyta; class Magnoliopsida; order Santalales; family Viscaceae; genus Viscum; species Viscum album. Next base: position 813,506,808 of record OY728150.1, on the reverse strand, counting down.
AATTTTTTTTTCAAGATTCATTATCGAATGTGGGATATTATAACCATAGTTGATGTGGGAAACCATTCCATCCCTCCAAATGTACCTAAGGTAGCCTTATTTAAACATCTTATCACTTATTTACATGTCTTTATAGTGGACATAAATTTTCATAAATGGATGGAACATGTTTTTTTATGAATTTTCATTATATTAAACAAACCCACAACTAAGGATCATAATGTTTTAGATCCTTGGGACACATGGAGACAAAAACAACTATCTTATCAATGATCAAAATCTTCTTCAACTAAGTTCATTATTAATATAAACTTCTTAGAAATATGCTTTGAAAAACCATTGACCATGAAATATGGGAAATAAACATAAAAAATTGAGAGATCATATGGTCAGTAATGGTAAACAATGATGATATCAAAAATAACATTAGAACAATATAACAAAAATGGTGTAGATACATGAAATTATCATTTGAAATATACACCTTGTATATTATAAATCATAATCTAGATTTGGGTCCTAATAATCAATGGATAATAAGAGATGAATCATAATAGAATAATAGAACATAATCTATGAGATCGTAACACTAAAATATGACTTAGAGTTGTAGAGTACACATAAATTTATAACTTCATGAAAAAGTATAAATTTTTCCAGGTCCTCTTATTAAGTTACGAACATGAAATGAATCCCTCACATAAATTTATAAACATGGAACTAGGTCTATAAAAAATATTATTGAATGGAAAAAAGGTCGACAGATACACTTATGGATAGGAAATCTAGGTCCATAAATAAACTTAAGAATATGAAAGATGTATCCAAACACAAAATTAATGACATTAATGGTATATCCATTTGAAAAATTGTGAACATGAAATTTGGTTCACACATAAAATTCCTTCCTTGTGAGGTATTCATCTTATCAAAATTAATTAGAGTGAAATATGTGTCCTGCCCATCATATAAATAAATTCATACATATTTGTGATTCTAGATCAAAAACAATTTATAATCCCAAAACTCGTGAAAAGAAATGAATTCCATGAATGTATAACTCATGAAAATGGGATTATGTTTTATTAACATATTGTCATCATAAATAATCGAGAAAATGTATAGGGTTGGTATAGTTGGATCATAGCCCAAGTAAAAATTTTGTATCATCAAATAATTTCATCATAGATGAAATAATGATTTTAAAAGATCACATAGAACAATTATTGAGGTAAATAATTGTACCATTTTATGATCACTTATATTTTTAAAAATATACATACTAATAAAATATAAAATTACATTTAAAATTAAATTGTATAATTATAAAGGAAACATGAGTGAAATTAAGAAACATGATAGCAGGAATTGATTATCAGGATGTAATAGTTAATAAATCAACACTCACATTTTTTTGATATAAAATTAAAAATACATCATTTGGAAAAAGAAAAGTGGATTATTTTCAAACATCATTGTGAAAATAAGAAAAAATTAAAAATAACTTTAAACAATTGTAGGTTAATATTCTACACCTATTTGAATTTTTTTAGAAAACATGAAAATGGAATATAAATACTCCATAGTGGGGACTTAAACATAAAAATTCCCAACTAATGTTGATATTGTGAAATACAATTGTACATTAAGTATATATTATACTTGTTCAGGGTCAAACCTCCACTTCTTCAAATAGACACATTTAGATCTCCTATAAACGGTTTATGGGATGTATGTTTAGGGAAACAACCTTATATAATTTTTATTGGGATGTTGAGATGAGAATTTGGTAGAGTATTGTTAAACTAGAAGGCACATTGTAGTGTAGTAAATTGAGGGAGGATGTCTCCTTATATAATTGAAGTTATAGAAACAATTAGAATTTCTTAATAAAATGAAATATAATGAAAGTGTTTTAGGAAACAATTTATCAAAGTGGCCTATAAATGCACATGATAAGAAATTTTTGACCACATGTTCTCCTATTTTTATTTATTTCAGAATTTTATGTTTTTTTAATAATGTCTTAAAATATTATATTGATAATATATCATCAATATCAATTTACACAATATTATTATTTTTATTTTAATGACATAAATAAAAAACATAGAATATAAACCAATTATTTTATCACATCCCCAAAATGTCATGGTAATTAGTGAAATTTTCCGATCAGCGTAATTATCTAAAAATATAATACTGTTAATATTTTTATTATCACATATTTGAATTTTCCATTAATTGAAAATGTAATGCATCATCATTGATTAATTATTTATAGTAATTGTAATATTCTGAAAAAATATAAATAAATTGTTATCCTCGATATAATTACCTTTGAAATTAAATTAATATTCTGAATTGTTTATAAATATGTTTTTCAAATATGAACAAATAAATGATATTTAAAACTACGAGGGTGAAATTTTTCCACATCTATTGGATTAAAGAATATATATTTCATTTTATTGGATAAGATTCCATTATATATCTCAATTTTGATCCTCGTGTATTAATGGAATAATTTCATTCATAAAATAATAATATGGATGAAAAATTATAGACTTACAACGTATTTTTAGTCCAAATTAACCTGATTCACCCTTCACCTAGGTGTTAAATTATACCATGGTTACTATTCATATTGACATAAAATAAATGGTTATTAATTTCCAAATTTTATATTCTTAAATATAAACATGATTTTAATTTTTTTCATATTTATTATCTTCAAATAAGTGAAATTAATTATAAATTAAATTCACCAAAAATGTGACAGAAACAATTGTAATGAAAAATTAAATTTTAAGCATAAAAATAAATTTATCCCTATCTTATGCATAGAAATATATTTTTCTAATTTATTTTAATAATTATTCAATTAATTACAATAATTCCAAAATATGGATAAATGTAATATAATTATATATAATTTGTGGTATATATAGAACATTTGTTTTTTCAAAAATAAATATATTTTTTTTGATTTTTTTACAATTATAATAATTTCATAATTAAATAATTGATTTCATAAATTTGTAGACCTTATATTTTTTATAATTTGGTTATTACTGTTCATAAAGGCCAATCTAATAGCTATGAAATAATAGAAATTAAATATTTAATAATGTTACATTTTTCTTTTAAACTCATTCTTGCCTAATATAAAAGATATCAATGAAATAAATATATTTAAAGGGAAATACTAAAAAAATTATAATAATAATACATTCCACGGAGATTAAGATGAATTTAGCCTCTGAAATTATTCACTCAGATACAAAAAGATTAGGATACCTCTACCCCATCACATCCTCATGTTCCCACATAGCTTCTTTAAATTGGTGGTTTTCATCACAATACTTTGATAATATGTGGGCTTTCTTTCATTTAACATTATCTCGATGATCAGAAATATCTACTAGTTTTTCATCATTAGAAAAATATTTATCTGGTAGTATAGTCGTTTTGTTTAGTATATGTGAAGGATTATTTATGTAATTCATCAATAGAGATATATAGAACACATACTTTACTAGAGATATCATCAGTAGAATAAAAAATTGATAGTCTACAATCATGATACGTTCAAAATTTCAAGGGGAATAGTATACCTACGGAATAAATTTTCTTTGTGCTATATGAATAATTCCATCCTTCGGTTTTGCTTGGAAAAAATTCAACTTTATTTCTTATTCTAAGAATCTAAGATGAATTTATTTATTACTAAATAATAAAATATACATTATTGAATGATAATTGATTCCTTCTATATATAGTTATGAAAATATAGTTACAATTGGTTATCCAATTTGGATAAATCCCCAAATAGCGATGTGATATATAAATCTAAAAATTAAAATTAAAATATCCACTAAAAAAATTTCATATACGGTTTACTATATGATCCATCCAAAAGAATAACATTACAAAAATTATAAGGAAGGTAATTAAATTTCAAAAATAAACATATCATAAATCCCCCTAAGAATATAAAGTAGCCCATAATTTTTGACACACCAATCATATAAATATGTTTAAAATCTAGTCTCTAAAAACATTGTAACGACTTTAATTTCCATAATTACATAATCAATACATATATACTTTAATATTATTGAACAACACCACAAATTATTTAAAATATTACTCAAATCCAATAATATTGTAAAATTCATCCATTATAACATAATCAACATTTTCTACAAATCATTTTTAAATTTTGAGTCATTAATAATATCCAATTTACATTATCCATATCAATAATCTCTTTATCCAAACAAAACATCATTTCCAAAAAATGTAAGGGTTATCTTCCCTTATTCAAAATATGTCATTACCATTAAATCACATTCCTCGTCTATCAGTATGATTTCAAATATTCCACTAAATACTTTTAGAAAAACCAATATTGAACAATCCACATATATTTTATAATTTTTCAATTCTAAAACAAAAAAACACTCATTCTACATTATTATAAAACCATTGAATATGTTGTATCATATTATTACATAATACCTACTTCTATTAAAATGTCATTAATAGTCTCATCGTTGACTTTAAAAAACCATTACTCGTAACAAATTGACAATTCACATCATGTGTTTTCCCCTAAAAAACCTAAAATTTTATAATTATGATACGTTTCACATTTATGATATTCAATGGTTGATTAAATATTTGGGAGAACATTTTTATCTTATATAAATTTTATTATTATTCTATAATAAATTTCCTTGTGTCCTTCTATTCCACACCAAAAAAATCTTCTTATACTTTTGAGACATTTCTATTAAGGAAAAATCCCACATTCTTGACTGTAGGGAACTAAATCTTTATTTCTATATAGTATCCAGTACCCTATCTCATAGAAAAATAATAACATATATTTTTTGGTGAGTTTGAGAGTTCATTATTGTGTCTTTTGTTAACCATATTCCATTATAACTAATTAGGTATAATCATAATATTATTTACACAATTCATCATCTAATATGGCCGTTAATCAACATATTTTCTATCAAATTCAATATTAATCAAGTTCCTGGCCATTAATTCTACTAACTAAAACAAAAAAATAATCATAGCTTGAGTAATAATAATCATATTAGGGAACCATTTAATTAATAATATTCACTTATAGGATTCCTAATCCTCGATAGTTTTTTTATAATACCTTAGGTTTATCATTGTTCATTCATAGTAATCATCTATTTAAATCATTCAGGGTGGTTTGTAAAGTGATTTGTGAATTTCCAAACCACATAACATGGGAGTCTCAAACTAGGTTTTTAGCAAGGATCATTTTTGTGAATGAGGATATGATCGAGTCAAGCTAAATGAACCGTTTTTTGAGTTATCACACTAGGTACCTTTTTTCTAGATCCACATCCATCAATAGAATCTAGATTGAAATGAAACTTTATGGAAACCACGTGTTATATCCTTTACCAAAATTCAATAAAAATTTCAAATACCATGAGTAATACTTATACATATTCTTAGAGACATCCCAAAGCATATACTTAAAAATATTGCCAAGGTATCTCAATAAAATTTTCTCATCCTATTTTCCAAAGGTAAAATAAACATAAACCTTGATACCAAATGTAGTGAAACATGATTTTTGAAAGTAGATATTACATATTTTACAAGAATATTCATTACGTTACAAAATAACATGCCTAGGGATCCTTCTGGTTTAGTGACATTGGAAATATTGACACAAAATCTATTGGGTCATAACTAATATATATCATCTTAGACTAATTTTATTATAACTATAACCATTATAAGACACATGATTTATAATTAATTTCAATTTAATATGGGGAAATGAATCATAAGAAATGGTGAGATCAGATTCCCAGTAAGGGTAAATAAGGGAGATATCAAAAATAAAATAAAAAATATATCAGCATAAGCGTCTGAGAATATGAACTAAACATTGAAAATACTCACAATTCATATTATAGATCATTATATTATGTAATGGAATAACGATAGGAATTTTTTCTAAATGAATAATAAATTAATTGAAAAAATAATCCATGATATCATCACATTAACATGAGGCATAGTGTTTTGGCACTCACATAAAACAATTAATTTACGAATATGTATAAATACAAATTGGTTAACTCATTATGTTATGGAAAATATATCATGACCTTACATAAACTTATGGACATGATTCAAATAATATGAAAAATCTTATGTATATGAAATATAGGTCCACACTAAAACATATAGATATAAAATCTAGTTCCACATATAAAATTATGGACATGAAATCTAGGACCCCCCAAAAACTTATGGAATTGAAATCTAGGTCCTCATAAAAAAATTTCAATAATTAATCATCTTAACACATAATATATTTTTTATAATGAGTTAATCATATTTACTATATTCATTTTAGGGAGATCTGGGTTCCACCCATTATAGAATGAAAATAATAAATATATGTTCCAAAATATCATAAAACAATCATAATCTAATAACCCAAGATAATAAATGAATTTCATAATTTATAACCCTTGAAAAAATGGAATGGGTTTCATTAACATCATTTCATCATAAATCGTAAGAAAAAATAATAATTATGGTATACGTGGATCATATTACCATTAAAATTTAAGTATCATCAAAAAATTGTAACTCAAATGGAAAAATCATTTTGAAATAATACTTTAAATAATTACAAAAATAGATACCCTTTTTAAAAATATTCTCAATTATAAATGAAAACATTTTATTTGGTAATCAAATTTTCATCTTCTCAGGGAAGTTTCAAACCATGAATCCTCATGATAGGGGAAAATTTTGATCATTCCATAAAATTTATGAAACCATTTTCCTCTATATTTTTTAATTATAAAGAAAAAAATTAACTCATTAATTAAATGAAAAAAATATTCTGTTAAAACATTTTTCTAAAAAGTAAAATATTTGTAAAAATGACAATAAAAATTGATGGGGAATAGTGAAAATCTTTTTGAATTAAAATTTATAATACATTTACATGTAAGAGAAATGTTCCCTAGAATGGAATTTAACATAAAAATATGTAATAATGATTAGTTGTGAAATAAACCCTAACCTCAAGTCTCATGTTTCCATATTCATGTTTAAAGCTCTCCTTCATTGAATTTAATCATTTAGATCTTATATAAAGGGATCTAGTGTTTATCATTAGGGAAGAATAACAACTCTATAATGTGGTTAGAGAAGTGTACTAGGGAATATTTTTAGAGTATGTATGATCAAGAAGGGTGAATGTGGTCAAATTTAGTGATTGTGGGGGCTACCTTATATAATTGATTTGAGATGAACTATTTGAATTAGTTTTAAAAAATAAAATATAATAAGACAATCTACAGAAAATCCTTCTAAATAGCCTATAAATGAACAGGGTATAACTTTTTTTAACATATATTATCCTCTTTTTCCTACATAATATCTTTATTATTTTCAAATATTTTATTAATTTATTGTTTTGAAAAATATTAACATTGTCAATTTTGACAATAATCATAAATTTCACTTTAATAAACACAAGAAAACACTTAGAATTCAAACCAGTTACATTATTACACCCAAATCATGTAATGGTAATTTATAAAATTCATTTATCACTAAATTATATAAACTTATAATACTTTTAATATTTTATATATCGTCTATTTTATTTTTCCAGTAATTTAATAACTATTGTATCACTGTCTGTATATATTTAAGAAAATTATTTTATTTTAATGAAATTATGAATAAATTACCATCATAGAAATTATTTCATTTGGAATTATATTACTATTAAAATTCATACATAACTAATTATTTTTACTATATGAACACAAAAATGGTATTAAACACTTATAGAGTGACATTTTGTGACTTCCATTAGTATAGATAATATATAATTCATTTTTAAGGTCAAGTTTCCATCAAATAACTAAATATAAATCCTTATGTGTTATAGTTTTAATTTAACACATTTGGTAAAAATTAATACTAAGAATTATGGAATTACAACTTATTTTTAGTCCATATTAACCTGATTTACACTTTACCGATGTGATAAATGTTACCACAGTAACTATTCATATTGACTAAAAAAATTGGTATTAAATACAAAAAGGTAAACTCTTGATTTTAAACATGAAATTCATTATATCTAATTTAATTTCTATAAATTGTAGAAATTAATTATAATGTATGTGAACAAAATGTGTTGAAAATATTTTTTTATATTTTTATTCATTAAAAATGGATTCATTATTATCCTAGGCATAGAAACATATTTTTCTATCACAATTTATCACATTTAAATTTCATTAAAATAATTTACAAATATGGATTAATTTATTATTCTGATATAAAATTAATTGTATTATTAAATATTTTTTCTGCAAAAACATCGTGTTTATTTAAGAATAATAATTGTTTTAGATTAAATTCCTTTGAAAACTAAGGATTTTGTTTATAAACAAATATAAAATACATTTTGATAAATTTATATATCACTATTCATACTGAACAATATAATGGCTATGAGATAAATTAAACATAATAATTTTATGATATTATGTGTTTTTAACTCATTATTTCATGCAACAAAAGTTGTTAAATAAATTGAATTATTTAAATAGAAATATTTTATAAAAATCATGATGTGTTACAGTATTCAATTATATTATCTAAATATAAAATGGATTGAAAATTTATATATATTCCTTTATAATCTATCTCAATTTAGGATTATGAGACATCACTTTCTTTTTGTAACACCCTGGGATTTTTGAAAATATTATTTTTCTAATTAATCTATATTTTTATAATTTGAATTTAACATGAAACTCAAAATAGTTTAGTTTATATTAAATAACTAAGGTTTTATTGTGTTATACACAACTATAATGTAATCATGAACTATACAAAACATCAATTTTAGCTTTCAATATAAAATACATTATGTTTAGCTTGCGTTACATGGAACAATGACATTCCTCGATGGCTTTCGTAACACGCATGATCAATTTTTTTTCAAAAAAATAGTATATCATTAAAATGTTATTATTTAGAATAATATGATATTACATTGCCAAAAATTAGTTTTTACAAATATTAATACATAATTTATGAAAATACATAGTTTACCCAAATATAAGATGAATTCATAGGTTACCAATTATTTTGAAATGAATAGGAAAACCCATTAAATATAAAAATAAATTGTAATAAACCTTTCTGGTCATGAAGGTGAATTGAAAAAATAAATTGAACTAATTTTAATTAGTGAGTTTTATTTATGTAATATATATTTTATATATTCAATAATATATATTTCTTTATTCATCCAACTTAATTGATTTACATAATATAAGAACAATCCCATTTTTATGCTTAAAATCTAAATTTTTTCATAAATAAAATTTGAGAGCCTTTTAATGGAGAACCCATTTTAAATAATTTTTCTGGAACTTTAATAGATTTAATATTTCTAAATTAACTTCATATTTGGACGTAAAACATGAAAATTAGGTTAGGATAAAAATTTTACATTTTTTAGTAACGTTTCATTTTCAAATGAATATTTAAAAAATTCTATATTTTAATTCCAAACTGCTTTTTATCTAATTAAATTAAAAGGTAAAATAATATTTTAAATGTTTTTAAAATTTTAAATTGGAAATTATTCTAATAAAATAATATAATTTAGTTCATCATATCCAATTTCTATTGATATTGGATATAAAAACATAGCAATCTTTTTCTCATTTTTAATTTAAAATCCCTATGTGTTGTCCCATTAGCGATATTCATCATAAATTAATTTCTATAAATTATGTGATTGGAATTTAAAAAAAATGGATTCCATATTTTCAATTATAATAATTTATAATTTATTATAAGGTAAATTTAGTTTTTGACCAAAAATAATATGAATTTAATTAAACTTAATAACAGTGATTAAGGAAATATTAAGATGATGTAAAGACTAAACCTTGCATTAATGACACAAAATGACCTAGTAACCTATAAAAAAGATATTTTAAATCCATTCTTATTCCATGAGCCTTCCATTTTTGTGTTTTTGTTTTGTTTTTTATTAATTTTATTGGTAAAAACATGGGTACACCGAACATGTTTTCGAAAATGCCAAGTGTGTCATTTCCCTTCCATATAAAATCTCACCAACTCTCCATGTTCTTCACACCTCTCAAGAAACTTGAATAGACTACAATCTGATAAAATATAATCCTAAAATACCTTTATTTTTCCTTCAATCCTCCCCTTGGTCAAAAATCTATCCAAGGAAGATTTTAGGCACAAACCGAAAAGGGTTAACCGATTAAGAGGTAACATCTTCTCTCAAGCTCCTTTCTTTAATTTTCATTATCCAATCCCTCAAATATATTTACTCTATTATTGTATAATATAAACATTATCCTAATTATAAATGTTTTTTATGCAATTTTTTCTAATTACACTTTTACACACCTCCATCTAATGGTTAACAGACATACTGTTTATTTGTACGATGAACTACCGCCTCATTAAACGATGATTGTTAATTTTTATTTTACTACATATAATGTTGGATATTGTCATTGAAACTCTATTAATATATTTAATATATTTTATTTATTTTTTATTTAATCTTTTTATTCCATTTTATAAGACAAAATGGTTTTCCTTTCCATTTTTCTTTAATATGATAATTTCGTTTGAGGAAGTGTGGACTACTGCCCCTCAATGCGATATGATTCGTTCATACACTATATGATTGATATGATATAATAAAATGTACTTTAATAATTATATATATATATATTCATATATATTAATATATTTATATTAATTTTTTTACATCAAAATGACAATAAAATGGAAATAACATTCATGCATAAGTACGACTTACCGTCTCTATAAACAGTGTATTCGGTTTTATTCATATATATATTATGTATTATTATAATAAAAATATATATAATATATATCATATTTATATCATGGATTAAATTCTTGAAAACGTGACATTATTATAAGGACCATTGATATAATAAATTAAAACAAATATGAAAAATATAGAGTATATTACCAGAAGTGAAACCTTATCATATAATTTTTAACAAGAAGGGTAATATAAAGCCACAATAACACCATATATGGTATTATAAGTAATAATATGGTTATTTTGTATAATTATAATAAATTTATTACTATTATATAGGATGTTTGAATTAGTTTGATCAGAGTAAAGACACAAGGTAAGGGGATTTCATCTCACTTTTTATTTCTGTGAGATAAATGCTTTATTCACCACCCATTTATTTTGGGGGTGTGTATACATAATATTTATGTGTTCAATTATTATTATACAGAAATTTATGGGTATTTACATATATGTTATGTGATATTTATTTCATGTGTTTTATGTTTCAAAAGTTAACAAATCGGTTAAATAGTTTTGTCTCAATTTTCCTTCTTTGAGTCTCATGTTTTATTATGTAGATAAATTTTTTTTGAGGTCAAAATACTTATAAATTATATTTAATATGATGAATATAATAATATTAATGATATTTTAAGATTCATATAATTTTAATTTTTTAATTTGAGACTACTATCCCAAGTTACCAAGTGATGAGGGATTATTAAAACAATCTCATCACTTTTGAGGTTGTTTTTTTTTGTGATTTCTTTGATGAAATCATGTGATCCATCTCTCAAGAAAATTAATTATTTTCATTATTCTATAGTTATTTATATTTTTATCTTGTACTATTACCATTTTTATATAGTTTGGTTTATAAGATAGTTATGAATGCTTTTTTGGAAATCTCAACTTTAACCTCTCTTCAGTTGGAATTTTGTGTTCTTTCAGAACAATGTTTTCTAAAGAGTGTCCCAAATAATATTAGAATAATATTTTGTGATAATTAAAACAAATATTTATCGTTTTTTTATTTTACAACTTTTTTAAAGGAATTTTATTGTCTTTTTCTGAATGAGAATTTTTTTAACCTTTTTACAATGCAAAATAATATTATTTTTACTTTGTTTAACATGTACAGATTTATCTACCATGAATAAATTTAGGTATTTATTCATTTTAAAAGGATAATATTTAAGGAAAGGTTTTTAAAATATATTTTCATGGAAATATTTTTCAAATGGATTTCATGATTCTTTTATTTATTTTTAAGGAGAATAGTTTTCAAATGGTTTTATGTTTTTAAAGAGCCTTTTTCAATGAAGAAATTATATTTAACTAATGAATTTATTTCAAAATATCATTCCATTTTTTTATATAATATAAAATCTATTGATATTAAATAATCCTTTCTAGGAAATGATCCAAATTTTCTGTTCAAATTCTTTCTTAATTTGTTTATGTTTTAATGGAATGATACATATGACACTTGTTTCACTACCTTGAGTTATATGCCTTTGAAACCCACTTCTTTTTTCAGGATGTGCTTTCATGAAGTGATTATGAAAACTATATAATTTCATAGGTTATTACGTAGTTAATTTTTAATGATACCCAATTCATTTTATGGGTGACGATTTTATGTTTATGAAGCCTATCTCTTTTTATAGTTCATGATATGATGAAACATTTGTTATATTTTTTCACATGTATAAATTATTTTATTATAAAATTGGGGGGCCTACATATCCCTCTAATTAATTAGGTAATTATATGATTTATATGATATCAAAGTGTACATCAGTTGTAGCCCAAGCTCAAAAAATGATAAGGTACATGGGTTGTCACCCTATACAAAAATTAAGAGGGTATATAGTTGGTAGCCTATGCCCAAAAATAAGAAGGTGAATGGGTTGTAGACTAAGACTAAAAGTACTAGGGTATATGAGATGTTTCACAATATCTAAAACAAGAAGGTACATGGTTTTTATTTTAATCCTAATTGTATGAGGTTATATATGTTGTATTCGAAGCCTGAAAATATAAATGTACATTGGTTATATTTGAAGCCTCAATGTAATAGGTTACATAGGCTATATTCTATCCCCAAACACATGAAGGTACATGGGTTGTAGGCCAAGCCAAAAACATAAGTGGGTACATATGCTGTTATCCCAATCTGGAATAAAATACATGGGTCTTAGACAATGTGTAACATGATATAAACGTCTGTATAGGTAGCCTTGACATATGGTTTTCTATTTTTATCTATAAGCCACATATTATATTTAAATTTACTTTGTTATTCTTTAATGTCATATGCTCATTGTTTTTTTTTTGATATATGTATTATGAGTTGTCCATAATTTTTATGATCTCTAATATATAGGGTATGATTTTAAAATATTATTCACAAGTTCCATACATTTTTCTCAATGTTATGATTATGTGTTTCCTTTATTTTCACCAAATGAGTATCTGATCTCACTCCTTTCTTATGTTTCATTTAACTAGGATATTAATAATTTTTTTATAGAAGTGCTGTAGTTAGAGAACATTATTGGATATGTTGAAGATCTTTCATAGGGATGGAATATTTTTTCCAATTTCCAAATACAATAAACTATTATAGCATTAGAGCATTTATTTTTGTAATGTATTGAATACTCATCTAAAAGGATGTAATATCATTGTATGATAAGCATGGGTATATATAGTTGGTATAAAAGGAAATATATACCAAACCTTCAGAAACTATGATGAGAATATATTAGTGTGGTCCCATGGAATATTTTAAAGGATATGACTAATGATGTTTCTAAGGAAAAGTATAAGGATAAGTCAATGTTTAGAAAAATGTACTATAACTTAGGTAAAGGATAGAGTGAGTATTTTATTGTAAATAAATCCCTATATGGTTACTACAAGTGGATATGGATATTTCACAAATGTTCTTAAGGGTAAAAACTCTAAAAAGTTGTCCTGAGCCTGACTTAGGGTAATCGGGTTAATGACAACGGGCCTCGTTATGCACCTCGTTGGACACATCTGGGGGATATGGTTTAGAAATCCAAAAACTCTTCATGAATAATCATGAAAGATTTGAATAGAGTTTTACTAACAATAAACGAAAATAATCCTAAGGTGACATTAATTAAATAAGTAGGATCTATGATTTAGGAACCCAATAAGTAATTTTCCATGATAATATGGTATCCCAATATGATAGATTTTTCTCAAACTATGCCTTTTGGTCTTACTCATTGGAGAGAACTCAAAATAACATTTTTCACATTTAATGATTCAGATATGGATAGTATGGACATTCTGCAATATGATTTTCCAAGTTGAAATATTATAAAGAGAATAAAAAAGGTGGTACGTATATTGGTTGTACCTATGAAGATAGAAAGATATTAAATTAAAATTGAATGTTATGTGATGTTATTATAGTATTGTTTATATTAATCATAAGAAACATGATTATATTAAATTATATTAACCTTAATACATGATTCTTATTTCATATTTTATGAAATGGGTATTAAGGAATATGTTGATAGGACCTATATAATAGTATAGGAATAAATTTGGAGGAATGATGTATTTATGTTTTGGAATTAAAATATTATTTTATATGAATCTTGAAATGTATGATTATTTTCAGTATACATTTTCATTATTGATTTAAAATTACATTTCGGATGGTGATGAATACATTGAAAAAAATTCACAGAAGTGTGATATTTTCATTAAGGGAAGGTAACAATTAATTATTGCATAATATTGAGATAATGATATTGGGATAAAGATATAATGGATATGAATATGTAATTTGGATGGTAGATATTACCCTAGAACTTATTATTGGAAAACTATTCTATATAATGAAGTATGAAGTCTTCATCTTATTGGATTTAAACAATAATTTCTCTAACCATTTGATTAAGGATGCATTCATGTTTTCCAAAAAGATTTATGGTAATTAAATTATTACCATGTTTCAATAGAATACATTGTAAGGGTATTCACATGTTTAGAATGTGACAAACTGGATGTACAATGATATTTTTATGAGGATCAATAATAATCCTCATTCATCATTTTCTCTCTAAATAATTGAATTTTCATATTTTGGAATGTTTTTAAGGTTTAACACTCATGGTATGTTTATGTTAAACTTTTGGTGAAGTTTTTCATAACAATGTATTATCTTAACACATAAGGATTTAAGTATATTTAATAACCTATTATAAACATTTGGTTATGATGATAACTAATGATAGATGGGATGTAATATCATGGATCTCATCATATGTTAGTGCTTTGGGAATGTGAAATTTTCATTCTTTTTTATTGAAATAGGTGAAGTAGACTAAGGAGAAACAAAGAGTGGGGTCCCCTGAAATTTTAAAGTATATATTTTCATGAAAATAATATAACATTTAAAAAATGGTTCTTTAAACCAAAAAATGTTATCATAGTACCTCTATTTTTGATGAATCATATAGTCCCTTAGTTCATTATAAATTTATGGCTTTCATGTTGATAAATTATACTTGACCATGTTCTCTATCACTCTCCATCAGAATATGATGGTATGATTTCTCTTCTATTTCCAATTACTAACTTCCCATATATGTTCGCCTTTGTGGTAATCTTATTATGAGTCACTTTGGGAAAACATTATGGTTCAAACAATCCCTTCTGGAGGGAAGTCTTAGAATTCACTTATATCATGTCAGTTTTTACGAATGTAACATTCAAGTATTAAACTGTCTGTTTCGCAAAACAAGATTTCAGAGATAAATTAATTTTAAGGAGTTTTGAATGTGACACCATGAGATATTGTGAAGTATGTTTTTGAATTAATTTTTCTTTTTCATATTTTTCATTTCCTGCGACTCTGAAAATCACATATTTTATTCAAAATCACTATGTATGGATTTTATTATACACAACACCAAGTTAAATTTTCACTACACAGATCATTAATTTATAAATTATATTCATCAAACACTGAGGATATATTATGTTTCATTCAATAATGTTTTTCCTTGATGTCTTGTATATCACGTATAACAAATATTTAGCAGATAATAAAATGTCATTATAATGTAATTATTTAAAATAATAAGATAAAAAACAGCCAATAAATAAGTTTTTATGTATAGTAGTAACTAATTTATAAAAATAATAGGATTAAGAAAAATAATATTGATTAATAGGATAACAATTAAATAGAAATTTATATGAAAACTTGTTGAATATAAAAGAAAATATTATTATTTTTATGGTACCAAAGTTTTTTTCACTAATAAATTAAATTATAAATAATCATTGTGTGATATTAATGTAATATATATGTTATATTTTCTATAAAATATTTTTTATATCCATGAAATATATTTTATAGACATAATATAAGAAGAAACCCAATTTATGCTTAAAACCAATATTTTTTATAATGGTGTTTTTCCCACAATTTAATGGAGAACCAATTTTAAATCCAATTTTTGGAACATCTATTAATTTAATATGTGAAAATAAAAATTATATTAGGAATAAAAAAATAAATATTTTTTTTTAGTTTTTGGTATTTTTCTATAATGCTTCATTTTTTAATCAATAGTTAAAGATACTGGATTTTAATTCAAATCATTCTTTTCTTCTAATTTATTTATAAGGATAAATAGTATTTTAAATAGTCTTAGATGTTTCATTATATAATATTTTTATCAATTAATCAAATTTAGTTCACTTTATCTAATTTTATATTTAAAATATATATTAAAACATAGAAAATTATGGATAATTAATACATTAAAAATCAGCAGTGTCATCCTGTCAGAAGGTTTAATTTTAAAATAACGTATTCCACTTCTATGATTGGAATTTCTGAAAATGGATACAATATTTGGAATAATAATTATTTATAATGTATAGTATTTTCAACTTGGTATTTTACCAAAAATATTTTTGAATGTCAATAAATTTAATTACATCGATTAAGATAAAAATAATCATAAATAACAACTAAACCATAAATTTAAGACCTAAAAGACCTATAAACTTGTCAAACCCCCATTTAATGGAAATTACTCTTCTACTAAATGTCCATTATTTATTTCTGTTGTTTGTCTATGACTTTTTTTAGCTACAAATATCAGTACACATAAGATGTTTCCAAAAATACCAAGTGTGTCCTTTCCCTTCCTTATAAAAGGCAACCACCTCTCCCTCTTCTTCATACATAACAAGACCCATAGATTGACCAAACTCATCTCAAATAATATCTCAAAATAACTAACTTACTTTTAGAAGCATCCCATTGGTTATAATTCTATCCAATGAATCATTTTGGCACAATCTAAATGGTGTTACCCGATTAAGAGGTAACGTCTTCTATCAAGCTCCATTCTTATATTTTCACTCTCCACCCACTAAAATATAATTATGAAATTATTTTATAAAAAAATTATCATAAATATACCATGATGTTTTTATAAAATGATATCAACCTAAACTTACACAAACCCCCATCTAATAGGTAATGAATATACTGTTTATATGTACGATGAACAACCACCTCACTAAATAATGATTGTTTATTTTTCATTCACCACTTTTCATGGTGTGAATTATGGATAAAAATCTATTTATATATTAAATATAATATATTTATTATGTATTTAAGCATATTTATTGCATTTCAAAAAACATATCCATTATACAGTCCATTTTGTGTTTATATGATAATTTTGTTTGATGATGTGTGGACTACCGCCCCCTCAACGTGATATGATCCATTCTTACACTACACATAATGTATTGAGGATGGGTTTAGTTATTATATTTGATATATATGATATCATAAATCTACTATAGTAATTATATATACATATATATATAAACGTGTCTTTAAAATTCTTTTTTTCAACACAAAAATTAAATGGAAATAGAATTCATACATATGTATGACTTACTGTCTCAATGAATAGTTTTGTCATGACCCGTCCCCTGGGGCCCATAGCGTGACTACCTCAAGCCTTCCTTCCATAGTCTAGGGGCTGGAAAATAGCACCAAAGGAATAAATCCCTATAAGTGGGAAGGCATTGCCTTTATAATGTGCAAACACACACAACAGAGTACGAGCTTGAAGTAAAACACTAAGCAAAACTATATACAATGGAGTGCTGAAAAGTAAAAGGGGCCCGAAATACAATCCCAATAGGAAATTACAAGTACAACTAAATATCAATTACAACTGAGGAAAGGGAAATCCAACAATGGGGTTGTCCTTAAAAGATTCCTACGTGAAGGGTAGGTATAGATAGCCTCTTCAGCACTCCATGTCTGTCAGTCTCCTCCATGTACTAAATCGTCGTATAGTCCACCTCTAGGTACAATCCAGTCATGTTACTCTAATCCTCAGTCAGTGTTGTCTGTCATCTGCAACTAACACAATGAGGTGCGGGCATATCTTGTGCATCGGTGAGTATAATGGTACCCAGTAGGGACCCTAAAACACTCAAGGTCTCACAAAATCCAACCAGGATAAACCAAAAAGTAAGAAATAAACAGATATCCATTATATAGGTATATACCAATACAAATACCTCAGTTATCAAGTAACCCATATCAATCATGAGGAAAACACAGATGTCACTGACTCAGCTCACACAGTTTTTCAACTTATGTAGTGAGATAAAGATGATCTGATATAGCCACTGAATCATCAGAGCTGTCAGACCAACACTTGATCCAAGAGCAGATATTCTGTCAGACCAACACAAGATCCATGAACAGAAGTCAGAACTGTCAGACCAACACATAATCCATGAGCATTCATCAGAGCTATCAGACCAACACATGTCCCTGGTCAAGCTATTCTGTCAAACCAACACATGATCCAAGAATGAAAGTTACAATTTTCGTACCAACACATGATCTAGGAATAGTCGGCAGAGCTGTCAGACAAAAAAATGATCCAAGTCCAACTATTCTGTTAGACCAACACATGATCCAAGAATAGAAGTTAGAACTGTCATGACAACACATCATCCATGAACAATCATCAGAACTTCCAGACCAAAACATCATCCAGGAATAGTCAATAGTGCACATCCAGCCATAGGGTTTTCACAAAGAATGCTCGATTTCAGGAGGGTCCTCTACTCAAGACAAGTTTCTACATGTAAACTACCACCAAGTCCCAAGTTGATGTATCCAAAATATTCTCCTTTCTATATGAAACTCAACGTGACAGACGGTGCGTCAATCGGACGCCCGGTCTGAGAGTTACTGGCATTTCTGTTCTGAGGTCCAGGTTGGATTTAGGTTCAATACAAACATACCATACCCCTATTTCGTTCAAACCTCATATGGGGTATTCATAAAGAATCATCTCGCTCCAAGCTTTCCGTCGCAGCAGACGGTTCATCAAACGGACGTCTGGTGAAAAAGATATGGCCAAAGAATGTACAGGGGTCAGTAGTGGGCTTGGGTCTAGTCTGACCTGGTCGGACCAACTCGGCCCAAACCAGCCTGGGATGACCTGCTCTGGGTCGACCCAGTCAGACCCGATGTGTCTGACCCGGCCCGTTGGGCGGGTCCGCCCGCTAGGTTCGGCCTGGTCCGCTGGGCCTGGCCAAGCGCACTTCGGGGGCGATTCGGCCCGGTGGTCACCGCGTAGGCGGCTAGGGCCAGAGGCTGGGGGCCGATTCGGCTAGCTCAGCGAGGGGCATGGCATGGGCGACTCGGCCCAGAAGGCGGAGCCGGTTCGGCAAGCGACGCCGCGAAGGACATCGCGGGCCGTCTTGGGTGGCTGACGCGGCTCGGCCTGTTCGGTCGGAAGCCAAGGTGCGGGTAGACCGCGCGGGGTGCGGGCAGTGTGTGGGCAGGCCAGCGGGGCGCGCGAGCAGGCCACAATGTGTGTGGGCAGCGTGCGGGCAGGATGTGGCGCACACGGTCAGCGCGCGAGAGGCCTTCAGAATGCAGACAGCGGGCGGGTAGGTCGGCGGGCCGCACGAGCAGCGCGCGGGCCGGCGGCTGAGGGAGGCCGGGCAGGCCGGTTTGGCATGGCTCAGGTCTGCGCAGGCCAGTGGTTTTCGGTCAGGAACACTGTTGTGCCACGGGGGGGCGGCGCGGTTTGCGGTGGTCGAGAGTAGCGCGGCCTTTTTCGTTTCCGCCTTCATCGCCACGTAGCCAAATTGAAGATCACCACATGGAATAAAACCGACAGAAGGTGTTGGGCCATGTTAGGTTGGCCCACAACCTCTGCGTTTAGGGAGGTATAATTTGGCTCATCAAGAAAAGTTGATGATCAATAACATGTCCTCAACAATCCATTTTTATCTGATGAGTAAGATAATAAATTATATAATAATATCAAGAAATAAATCTCCTACCTTGATCGTAGTTGGTTGACGTTCGCGCAAAGAGGCAGACATCATTTGTTGACGGAGTCACATAAGAAGATGTAGAGGATCTTCATTCTTCACATCCGCCAAGCACTTCCAATCCCAAGTTGCGTCAGCTCGTTGACAATGCTCCACATTGGTAGGTGTCTGAGGAAGAAGTCAAAGAAGGTTAGTGTTCTTTGTTCTTCATTGGAGAAGGCGTAATCCTCGAAGAGTTGGGTGTCGCTTCACTTTGCCAGCGTTTCGTTGCCTGGTGAAGCCGTCCCAACCCCCCTCCCCCATACTTCTTTTAAATAGGAGAGGGAGGGAGTTAGATAACGATCGTTGGAATTTATGACGGTTCTTTTTTTAGGAACCATCATAAATTCCAACAACGCGATTACTTAAAATTTAAAGGAGCAAGCTAATTAAGTTATGCTGGCACAATTTAAGAGGTGCATTGGCTTCAATTAATAAGAGGATTCTAAGTGGCTCCCCCTCATTAATGAGGGGAGTTGAGAGGTTTTCCACTCCTCACATTAATAATGGAGGTATGTCCCGTGTGGTCCCCACCACATTTATCCTCACACGAGAGGTTGAGTTCAGGTGGGCCCCACCGCCATAACCATTCATGGGAGGTTGAGGTGTGGTGGCCCTACCTCCAACTCCATTGAAGAGGTTTTAACCACCCAACCTCCACCAGGTGGCTAAAAATAAAATAATGTGTTAGTTCAATTTATTTTATTAAAAAAAATTTATAAAAACCCAAAATCTAAATTTTATTCTTGACCAACTGCCATCGAGGTGAAAGTATTCATAAGTGAATATTGGCGCTGCGAGTTCAACAATATCCTCGAATTTCAATTCCGAGCACCAGTTCAAAAGTTACAAAACGCTGCTCGTGGGTTTACTAAACGTACCCGAAAAAACATTCGGAAGATTATTATCAGTCATCCTAGACTTGCGCTGGTTGAGGTTAGGATCTTTTTAGGTGAAACACGCCCCAAAGAACCCAACGGTACTCTCGGATTTTCAATCTGAGTTACCGTTTTGATGTTTTGAATTTTACAATAAAATTATTGTCACTTAATTATTTTATTTGCGGCCAAAAACTAACTTTCTCTGGTTGCCCGTGCCGGCCAAAGTTAGTATCTACTTAAAGGAAGCATACACTAATGAGTTTAGTGGTGGTATCCAATTTTTAATCCGAGTTACCATTTTTGATTTATAAGCATTTCAAAAGTAAAATAATTTATTTAATTATTTTATTTACGATTATGCCATTTTTGGGATTCCTTAGAGGAGGCCCGTGCTGACTAATCTTAAGTTTAGCCAAGGGTAAACCCACCATCATGAGCACAACGGTGCCCTCATATTTTTTATCTAAGTTTCCATTTCAGAGTTATTCAAATTTTTCATGAAAACTGCTTATGCGTGTTAACTTATGCTTATCAAAAACTTTGACGGATCATTCTGGGCACTCCAGTCCTCCGAATCGTGTGCCGTTAGAATTCACAGACCCGTAAAATTCCCAATTAATTAAAAAAAATTACATAAAAATTCCGGGTGTTTACATTCTCCCCACCTCAGGGCTCTACGTCCCCGTAAGCCACAACTCACAACTAAGGGAACATGTGGGGGAAACTGAACACGCATCTGTACCTCCCGCTCCCCATGTTCCCTCTTGCAGGTTCCTATGATGCCAGCAAACTTGCACCAAAGGTATCAACTATCCATGAAGGACCCCCTCCTATCGATCCTCAATGTCTACTGGAACCTCCATAAAATATGCCCCATCATCAATGTCCATCTCACCATGGTCGATGATGTGGGAA
Organism: Viscum album; assembly: GCA_963277665.1. NCBI lineage: Eukaryota > Viridiplantae > Streptophyta > Magnoliopsida > Santalales > Viscaceae > Viscum > Viscum album. The sequence goes on along the minus strand of OY728150.1, from coordinate 813,484,626 downwards.
TGGTCATGCATGTATCTCATCTGCTGGGATACGTGGAAGATGTCATGCACCCAGTGCAACTGAGGTGGAAGAGCTAAGTGGTATACCACCTCTCCAACTCTATTGAGGACCTGAAAAGGTCTGATTAATCTCAGAGATAACTTTCCTCCTCGGCAAAATCTCTGTAGACCTCATCGAGGTGGGACTCGAAGAAAGACGTGGTCACCATCCCTGAACTCCAGAGGTCTCAGTCTCCTGTCAGCATATGACTTCTGTCTACTTTGTAAGGTTTTCATCCTCTCCTAGCTAACCTACACCTTCTCTATGGTAGCTTGTACCATATCTGGTCAGTTGGAATTGGGAAGACTTGGTGAGTCGTTCGACGATCACCCAAATAGAGTCATGTCCCCTGGATGTACGTGGATAACCCGTCTCGAAGTCCATGGATATATCATCCCTCTTCCACTTTGGGACCTCTAAAGGCTGAACCAATCCTACTGGTACCTGATTCTCCACCTTCACTTGCAAACAAGTGAGGAATAGAGAGACAAACTCTACTACTTCCTTTTTCTTACCTGGCCACAAGTGCTATTGTCGAAGATCCTAGGACATATTCACCCCTCCTGGACGTACCATTAGAGGGGATGTGTGAAACTCCCTCAACACTTCCTCCTATAGTGACACTGGCACCATAGTACATCCTCTAAAGAGGATGACATACTTCTCATCTTCAGAAAATCGATCAGGTGTTTGTCTTGTGGATATCTGAGAAAGTCGTGTCTCATAGTCAGCATCCCAACGTTGTGTAACATCCTAGGTAAATAAAGAATAAATCATTTTCATTTTTATTAAGATTTATGAATTAAATATTAATTTTACTTTAAAGGGGTTTCTATGTTCGATAGCGTACCCGATACACAACAAAGAGTTTCTTTGAAATTTTACATTGCACACTAGTAATAAAATAATATTATTTTAAATGGTAGTTAACACGTAGTCGTTGTATTGGAGAGAATGAATGGAAGTAACTAAAATATGATTATATATGTTTGTTAAATGATTTCCCATTTATCCAATAAAGGATAAAGGCTTAAAATACGAAAAGAATTCAATTTTAGGCATTTATACTCTAACATTCACTAAAGGTAGACTTATCACCTTTTGATGGCGAACCGTCTATAAATATAGTTTTGGTCACTCTTATACATTCTATTGGACCAAATGAAATTTTTATTTAGAATAGGGACATCAAAATTTACTTTGTGTGAATTTTTTGTATTTTTCCGATAAAGTTCATTTTTTAATGAATAGTGAACAATGTTGTATTTTAATTCAAAACCCCTTTTTAATCTAATTTATTTATATGATTATATTATATTTTGAATTGGTTTTAAAGTTAAATTATAATATATTTTTACCATTTAATCCAGTAGTGGTCATTGGAATTAATTTCACTTTGAAATTGGACTTAAACTAGTGTCAATCTTTTGATACTTAATGTTTCTTAAAAACACGCTATTTGCTCTGACAGCGGGAATTAATTATTAAACTAATTAATGTAACTTATATGTTTTTAATTTTTTAAAATATACATCATTTTTGAATTCGGAATATCAAATATAGCTTAGGGTGAAGTTTTGGTATTTTTCTGAAAAACTTCAATTTTGATGAATAGTGAAACCACTAAGTGGTACTTATAAAAACTGATTTTCCGTTTAAATGAAATTTTCCCACATCTATGTTTTGAATTTCAAAATTATGACATACATGGTTGTCATTAAGAAATAAAATGTGGTTCAATGGAATTAAAATAATTTTTTTGTGAATAGTATCTTTAAAGTTTTTAATCGCGATTAGAGGTAATTGGTGTAGTTTAAGGTAAAAATAATGTTTTAATAATATGAAATGACCTAGACACATGTCCTAAACTTATTGGATGTGTCATTCCCGACCCATAAAATCCATGGGTCATCTTGGGGACCCCATGGATCCTCTTTGGTACTAAAAGTACATTAATAACTTTTTATTTAATGTTAAAATAAAAATGTCACAAACATGAGTTGTTTTACTAAAAAAAATTTAAGTATGGTTATACCAGTCATATTTTTTACTATAAATATTAATTAGAAAGATAAAATTATTTACTACATCATGATATTTTTTTTATAATTTTTAGACATTATATAAATTAAATTATTTATGATACCATGATGACGCAGCGTTTACTTCAATATTTAACAATTCAAATAAAATGAATAGATAATGTAAAATCTAATAACTAAACATTTCAAAAATCTATTGTATGGGTGGATTTAGAACTCTTAGAACCTTATCCTAGAAATATATAATTTTGGGACCTTTTAATCCCAAAATGCATTTTATAATAAAGTAACCTTTTATAACTTTCTAAGAGTGCCCCTCCTCTCCTATTATAAAAGGCCCCCACCTCTACCAACTTACCCACACCTCTCAAGACTTTGGCTCGGCCAACCCCTATCCATTTCGTCTTTCCACATCCCTCTATTACTCCTTGAATCCTCACTTTGGGCAGAAGTCTTCCCAAGGAATCCTTTGAGATAAAATCAAAAAGAGTTACCCGTTTTAAAGGTAGTGTTTTCTCTTGTGTTCTTATGTTTTATTTTGCTTCTCCAACCCTATAAACGATTTTTATTCATTTATTTTGTAACAAAAACAGTATTGTAATTATACTAGGATGTTTCTATAATAAGGATTCGAGCTACACTTACACACACCTACATCTAATAGTTAAATAACATATTTTTTCTGTGGATGGCGAATTTCTGCCTCACGAAACGATAATTGTTCAACACTCAGATAACACCTTAAAAGGTGGCCATTAAGATATCACTATATTTATATATGATATATAATATGTTTATGTTTTACTTAAGATTCTTTATTTTTCATTTATAGCATACCTTTATGGTTTCCATTATGGGTAAACACGATATCTTCATTTTAGGAAGTGCGGACTACCGCCCCCTCAAAGTGAGTTGATTCATTAATACCATATGTGGTACATATAAAGGATAGATTGAATGATATTATATATGATACAATAATGTAATTATAATACTATTATGTATCATTATGTATTAATTCCATTAAATATGAAATAGAAATTGAAGTAGCGTTCATGCGTACGTACGGCTTACCGTCTCCATTAACGGTGCATTCTATTTCTTACCTCTAAATGTTATGTAATATTATAAATACATTTATATAATGGATATATATGATATATATGATATATACGTGATGAGTATAACTCTGGATATAATGGATACATGAACAACTTCTAATTATAAAGAGCGTATTTTTGACTCAGGTACCAATGATCGTTAAAACGACCGTTATTAACTTAAATAATTACATAGTGTTCATGACATGGTAATAAGTGATATAAAAGGAATAATGAACATGAAAAATGATCTTAAGCAAGTAGAAATTAACTCACTTTTATTATTCAGGACATTAAAAAACGATCGAGTCAAGTCGGACCCAATGTATGGGACTTCTTCTCAATATCCTTTCATTGAGGCATATTTTGTTTTATACACAACCTTCTTTTATATGGTGTATAAACCCCTTTGAATTTTATGTTTATCCAAAAGGAATATTTTTATACAAGTCGTTTTACTAAACGACAAAATGGAATGTTTTTATCATACGTATGCGGCGACAATGACTTCTCTGCCGTCGTGACCATTATTTGAGTTTCAGCTTCATCTACAAGCCATACCTTTTTTTAAATGATAAATAAATACCATGTTTTACATTTATTTTATTTTGGTATTGAAAATGGTTTTCATAATGTTTTTATATAAATGTGTTGTATTGATATCTTGTGATTGAAAAGTGGAAATGTTATGTTTCCTTTATGAATGTTTTATGTGATACGATTATGTTATGGTTCTTGGGCATTATTATGAAGACGGGATGTTCCGTGATAAACTAAGGGCGGGTGAGCCCGATATAGCTCTCCAATGCATTGGGTAATACGAAGGGGTTAAACATTGAGGTTTCTCCGAAGATATTTAGGGAATATACTGTTATGGGTATTCTAAACGTAACCAAAAGGGTTACTCCCTATGTAAGAATGTTATGAATGCCTCAAGTTACCTTTATGTCTTGTGATTTTTATGTTTTATTCATTATTTGATGAGGTATGTTAACGTGCTTATGTTTTATGAGTAAAGTATGATTTTTTACATGGACTAATGTTTTCATTTCATTCTTTTATATCCCTTACTAATCTTTTTATGCTCATCCCAAATTTTTTAAATGTTTTCCACAGGTCAAGGGAAAGTTACATGATGTGATGATAGTGTCAAGGAAGTGTCAAGAAAGAATCCATGTTTTTTTAAATATGTTTACGTTGATGGAAAAAATGAGTACTATTTTTTATGTAACCACTTTGTTTAAATGTGGAATGTAATGCATGTTTTATGATCTAATTCTCTAAAACTCTAAACCTGAAAGAATCCTCAACGTGTATTCTTGAAATAACTCAAGATTAAGTAATGTTTAAGGTTGGGGCCTTATAGTTGGTATCAGAGGTCGGTTTAGATAACATTAGGAGTTAGAATTATATTAAATTATTATCCAAAAATATTTTCTTTATGGCTAAATTGAAATGATATAGAATTTTAAGATTACCATGTTATTTCATCTAAGACATGTTTGTTCAGAATGGTTTTCCGCAGAGGAAATAGGGAAGCAGTGCTAGGAAGGTATACAGAAGGAAATAACTTTCTGAATCAGCATCCTGAGATGGTCGGAATTGGAACTGAACAGTTTGTTGCAGAAATGGCACAGTTGACTCAAGCGATAAATGGTGGTGGTTTCCATGCACAAGATCAGCCAGATCAACCACAAAGGAACATGTCAGTGGTGGGACATTTCATCAGGCAACATCCACCAGTATTCAGAGGATCATCTGACCTTGTGCTAGGTGAAGGGTGGAGTAAAGCACTGGAGAAGATTTTTGATGTCATGGGGTGTTCAAACAATCAAAAGTTTAGTCTTTCTATTTACCGTTTGGAGGGTGAAGCAGATCAGTGGTGGTCGATGGTTAAAAATATCTGGGATGCTGATGAGATTGATGCTCTCGACTGTGATGAATTCAATGGTATGTTTCTTGAGAAGTATTTTCCTAAGGCTATTCGACTGAGGATGGAAAACAAATTCTTGGAATTGAGGCAAGAGGAAGACTCAGTGGCTGCCTATGAAGAGAGGTTCACTCCATTGGAAAGGTATTCTCCAAATTTTATCTGAGACCATGATAGTAAAATCAATCGTTTTTACTCAGGATTAAAGACAAAATATCGAAGGGTATTGGCTTCTCGTGAGTTAAAAAGTTATGAAAATCTTGTTCGATGTGCTGAGAAGGTGGAAATGGAGTTTGTTGATGATCAAGTGTTTTATAACAACCAGCAGAAGAAGAGACCGAGGTGGCTGGAGATAGGAAAGAATTCTTTAAAAAGGTCTGACAGTAATAAAACTATGTTTCTAGTTTGAGATAAATGTGGTAAAAGGAATGCTGGGGAATATCTTCTGAATTCTGGAAAGTGCTACTGATGTGGTAAGATGGGACATAAGTCTCGTTATTGCACTGAAAAAGATCAGGGAGATGGTAAGACCAAATTTGATTTACAGTTAGTGAAATGTTTTATGTGGAATGAGATGGGTCACTATGAAAATGAGTGTCCGAAAACGAGCTCGAGTGATGGGAACTAGATAAACTACAAGCAGAAAGGGGTGGGGAAATCCTTTTCAACTTCTTCAGCAGATGTTGGGCCATCAAATGAAGTTTTATCAGGTACTTTGTTTGTTTTTTCAGATTATGACAGTGTGTTGTTTGATTCAGGGTCTACACATTCTTTCATCTCTAAAAACTTTTCTAGTAAAATGGGAATACCATATCAAGAAATGACTCCTGAACTTTTGGTAAAAACACCTGGGGGAAATGTTGAGGCAAAAAGAATTTATAAGAATCGGCCTATCTTCTTCTGTGGAAAGAACCTACTTGCAAACATTATTGTTTTACCTCTAGTAGAGTTTGATGTTATCCTGGGTATGGATTGGCTCTCTATTTACCATGCTAAGACTGACTATATAGCTAAAGAATTTTTTTTCAGAAAGACTTTTAGTTTGTGTACAAGAATGAACCCTTACAATTGATAACGTATCAAGAGGTCGAGAAACATGTAAAAGATGGAAATGAATGTTACCTTGCACATATTGTTGAAAACAATAGAACTTTTCAGATTAATTATGTTCCAGTGGTAAATGAGTATCCTGATGTTTTTCCTGATGAGTTTCCTAGAATAATACCAGATCAGGAAGTTGAGTTTACTGTATACTTAGTTACCGATGCTAAGCCAATTTCCAAACCCCCTTATCGAATGGATCAAATTTAACTTTTAAAGTTGAAGGAGTAATTGCAAGATTTATTAGAGAAAGCTTTCATTCGACCTAGCACATCATCATGGTGTGCCCCTGTTTTATTTGTTAAAAAGAATGATGGTTCTATGAGACTTTGCATTGACTATGGAGCCTTGAATAACATCACTGTTAAGAACAAATTCCCTTTGCCTCGTATTGATGATTTGTTTGATCAGCTCCAGGGAGCTCAGTATTTTTCAATGATTGACCTGAGATCGGGGTACCATCAATTGAAGGTAAAGGAATCAGATATTCCGAAGACCGTGTTTCGTTAAAGATATGGCCATTATGAATTTTTAGTAATGCCTTTTGGGCTAACCAATGCACCTATTGTATTCATGTACTTAATGAATAGAATTTTCCATCAGTTCTTGGATAAGTTTGTGGTTGTTTTCATTGATGATATTTTGGTGTTTTCTAAAAGTAAAGAGGAGCATGAAAGAAATTTAAGGGTTATTTTTCAAACCTTAAAAGAAAATAAATTGTATGGGAAATTCTGCAAGTGTGTGTTTTGGTTGCAACAAATTTCTTTCCTTGGTCATATTGTTTCTAAATATGGGATAACTGTTGATCCTGTAAAAACAAAGGTTGTGGAAGAATAGACAAGACCCACAAATGTAACTGAGATTCGTAGCTTCATTGGTTTGGCAGGCTATTACTGAAAGTTTTTTATAAATTTTTCATGGTTATCTAGTCCAATGACTAAGATAACTCGAAAGGGTGTTAAGTTTATCTGGACAAAAGAATGTGATGATTGTTTTCAGGAACTGAAAAGAAGATTTTTGAATGCTCCAGTTTTGGCACTACCTTCCAGGAATGGGGAGATTGTTATCTATAGTGATGCTTCATTGATAGGACTTGGTTGCGTCTTAATGTAGAATGATCAGGTAATTGCTTATGCTTCACGACAGTTTAAAACTCAGGAAGTACATTACCCTACACATGATTTGGAATTAGCTGCTGTTGTTTTCCTTTAAAAATTTGGAGGCATCATTTTTATGGAGTAAAGTGTGAAATATATACCAATCACAAGAGTTTAAAATATATATTCACTCAGAAATAATTGAACATTAGACAGAGGAGATGGCTAGAATTAATCAAGGATTATGATTATACAATTCATTACCATCCGGAAAAGAAAATAAAGTGGCTGATGCTTTGAGTCGAAAAAGTATTACTTCATTAGAAATGTTGTGTTTGGAACGTGATCCTTTGGTTAAGTATTTGATGAAATTTGGCATAGAATTTTTTGGTGCAGAATGTCCTTCTGTTTTGTTTCAAGTATCAGTGAAATCTTCTCTATCAGACAGAATTAAGCAAGCACAGAAGCAAGACAGCGAGTTGCAGAAAAAGGTAGAGCTAGTTCAGAAGGGTAAGTTTCATGAATTCAATATTGATAATGATTTTGTTTTGAGATTTGGGAAGAGACTGTGTGTGTCGAGTGATTCAAAGTTGAAGAGATATTTTTTATGTGAATCTCATAGTTCTCCGTTTTTAGTCCATTCTGGAAGTACTATGATGTATAGAGATCTTCGAGAGTATTACTGGTGGGACGGAATGAAAAGGGATATTGTTCATTTTACTGTGAAGTGTTTGACTTGTGAACAAGTTAATGCAGAGAGACAGTCACCGAAAGGGATGCTTCAGCCTTTACCAGTGCCAGAGTGGAAATGGGAGAATATATCCATGGACTTCATTGTGGGATTGCTGAAGACACCTCGAGGTAACAATGCAATCTTGGTTATTGTTGATCGCTTGACTAAGTCTGATCATTTCCTTGCCATACGAGATAATTTTTCCCTAGATCAACTTTCCCGTCTGTATCTTAATGAGATAGTAAGGTTACATGGAGTTCCTCTCTCCATTGTATCTGACCATGATCCTAGGTTCACTTCTAACTTTTGGAAAGGCTTTCAGAAGTCTTTGGGTACTGAATTAAATTTTATTACATATTTTCATCCTCAATCATATGGGCAGTCATAACGAACAATTAAGACTTTGGAGGATATTCTACGTGTTTGTTCGATGGATTATCAGGGAAGTTGGGACCAACAACTTTCTTTGGTTGAGTTTTATTATAATAATAGTTTTCATTCCAGTATATAGATGGAACCATTTGAGGCATTATATGGGATGCGGTGTCGAACTCCAGCTTTCTGGGATGAAGTGGGCAAAAAGAAGTTGATGGGACCAGAATTTTTAGAAGAGATGGAAGAAAAAGTTCAGTTGATTCCAAAACACATGAGAACATCTTAGAGCAGGCAGAAGAGTTATGCAGATAACCGGAGGAAGGATGTATCTTTAGAGGTAGGTGATCATGTCTTTATCAAAGTTTCACTGAGGAAAAGTGTGATGCAATTTAGTAAGAAAGGAAAGTTGAGTCCAATGTTCATTGGACCATATGAAATTCTAGAGAATGTTTGATCAGTTGCATACCGAGTGGCTTTACCTCCGAGTTTATCTCAGGTACACAATGTTTTTCATGTTTCGATGTTGAGAAAGTACATTCCAGATCCATCTCATGTTTTCAGACCAGAGGTAGTTCAGTTGGAAGAGAATCTCTCTTATGAAGAACAATCATCCCAGATACTTGACCGTAGAGAGAAAGTGTTGCGAAATAAGGTAATTCACCAGGTAAAGGTTTTATGGAAAAACCATATGGTTGAAGAGGCAACATGGGAATCTGAAAATGCTACGAGGGGTAAATGCCCCCACTTATTTTGATAAGTGAATAAAATTGTGAGGATGCAATTCCCAAAAGGGAGGAAGGATGTAACATCCCAGGTAAATAAAGAATAAAGAATTTTCATTTTTATTAATATTTATGAATTAAATATTAATTTTACTTTAAAGGGGTTTCTATGTTCGATAGCATACCCAATACGCAACAAAGAGTTTCTTTGAAATCTTACATTGCACACTAGTAATAAAATAATATTATTTTAAATGGTATTTAACACGAAGCCGTTGTATTGGTGGGAATGAATGTAAATAAATAAAATATGATTATATATGTTTGTCAAATGTTTTTACATTTATCCAATAAAGGATAAAGGCTTAAAATACTAAAAGAATTCAATTTTAGGCATATGTACTCTAACATTCACTAAAGGTCGACTTATCACCTTTTGATGGTGAACCATCTATAAATATAGTTTTGGTCACTCTTATACATTATATTGGACCAAATAATATTCTTCTTTAGAATAGGGACACCAAAATTTACTTTGTGTGAATATTTGGTATTTTTCAGATAAAGTTCATTTTTTTAATGAATACTGAAAATTGTTGTATTTTAATTCAGAACCCCTTTTTAATATAATTTATTTATATGATTAGAATATATTTTTAATTGGTTTTAATGTAAAATTATAATATATTTTTACCATTTAATCCAATAGTGGTCGTTGGAATTAATTTTACTTTGAAATTGGACTTAAACTAGTGCCAATCTTTTGATACTTATTGTTTCATAAAAACACGCTATTTGCTATGACAGTGGGAATTAATTATTAAATTAATGAATGTAACATATATGTTCTGAATTTTTTAAAATATACATCATTTTTGAATTCGTAATATCAAATATATCTTAGGGTGAAGTTTTGGTATTTTTCTGAAAAACTTCAATTTTTGATGAATAGTGAAACCACTAAGTGGTACTTATAAAAACTAATTTTCCGTTTAAATGAAATTTTAGCACCTCTGTGTTTTGAATTTCAAACATCCGACATACACGGTTTTCATTAATAAGTAAAATGTGGTTCAATGGGATTAAAATAATTTTTTGGTTAATAGTAACTTTTATGTTTTTAATCGCGATTAGAGGTAATTAGTATAGTTTAAGGTAAAAATAATGTTTTAATAATATGAAATAACCTATACACATGTCTTACCCTTATTGGATGTTTCATTTCCGACCAATAAAATCCATGGGTCAACTTGGGGACCCCATGGAGCCACTTTGGTAGGAAAATGACATTAATTACTTTTTATTTAATGTTAAAATAAAAATGTCACAAACATGAGTTGTTTTACTAAAACAATTTTTAAGTGGGGTTATAAAAGTCATATTTTTTACTATAAATATTCATTAGAAAGATAACAATATTTCCTAAATCATGATATTTTTTTATAATTTTTATACAATAAATAAATTAAATTATTTATGATACCATGATGATGCAGCGATTACCTCATTATTTAACGATTTAAATAAAATGAAAAGTTAATGTAAAATCTAATACCTACACATGTCAAAAAACTATTGTATGGGTTTATTTATAACTCTTATAACCTCAGCCTTGAAATATATAATTTTGGGACCTTTTAAATCCTAAAATCATTTTATAATAAAGTAACTTTTTATAACTTTCCAAGAGTGCCCCTCCTCTCCTCTTATAAAAGGCCTCCACCTCTACCACCTTACCCACACCTCTCAATCCATTGTCTCGGCCAACCCCTATCCATTTCGTCTCTCCACATACCTATCTTACACCTTGAAGCCTCACATTTGGCAGAAGTCTTCCCAAGGAAGCCTTTGAGGTCAAATAAAAAAGAGTTACCCGTTTTAAAGGTAGTGTTTTCTCTTGTGTTCTTATGTTTTATTTTGCTTCTCCAACCCTCTAAACTCTTTTTATTAATTTCTATTGTAACAACACAAGTATCTAAAATATACTAGGATGTTGTTATAAGAAGGATTCGAGCTAAAAGTACACACACCTACATCTAATGGTTAAAGAACATACTGTTTCTGTGGATGGCGAATTTCTGCCATACGAAATGATGATTGTTCAACACTCATATAACACATTCAAAGGTGGCTATTAAAATGTCACTATATTTATATATGATATATAATATGTTTATGTTTTACTTAAGCTTCTTTATTTTTCATTTATGTCATACCTTTATGGTTTCCATTATGTGTAAACACAATATCTTTATTTTAGGATGTGCGGACTACCGCCCCCACAAAGTGAGTTGATTCATTAATACCATATGTGATGCATATAAAGGATAGATTTAATGATATTATATATGATACAATACTTTAATTATAATAATATTATGTATCATTATGTTTTAATTCCATTAAATATGAAATAGAAGTGGAAGTAGCGTTCATTCATACGTACGGCTTACCGTCTCCATGAATGGTGCATTTCATTTATTACCTCTAAATGTTATGTAATATTATAAATACATGTATATACTGGATATATATGATATATATGATATATATGATATATATGATATATAAATCATGAGTATAACTCTTGATATAATGGATACATGAACAACTTGTAATTATAAAGAGCATATTTTTGACTCAAGTACCAATGATCGTTAAAATGACCGTTATTAACATAAATAATTACATAGTGTTCATGACCTGGTAATAAGTGATATAAAAGGAATAATGAACTTGAAAAAGGTTCTTAATCAAGTATAAATTAACTCAAGTTTATTATTCGGGAAATTAAAGAACGATCAAGTCAAGTCGGACCCAAGGTATGGGACTTCGTCTCAATCTCCTTTCATTAAGGCATATTTTGTTTTATACACAACCTTATTTTATACGATGTATAAAACCCTTTGACTTTTAATTTTATCCAAAAGGAATCTTTTTATACGAAGCATTTTACTAAACGACAAAAGGTAATGTTTTTGTCGTACGTATGCGGCGACAACGACTTCTCCGCCGCCGTGACCATTATTTGAGTTTCGGCTTCCTCTACAAGCCTTACCATTTTTTTAAATGAAAAATAAATACCATGTTTTACTTTTATTTTATTTTGGTATTGAAAATGGTTTTCATAATTTTTTTATATCAATGTGTTGTATTGATATCTTGTGATTGAAAAGTGGAAATGTTATGTTTCCTTTATGCATGTTTTATGTGATATGATTATGTTATGGTTCTTGGGCATTATTATGAAGACGGGTGGTTCCGTGATAAACTAAGGGACGGTGAGCCCGATATAGCTCTCCAATGCATTGGGTAACACAAAGGGGTTAAACATTGAGGTTTATCCTAAGGGATTTAGGGAATATTCTGTGATGGGTATTCCAAACATTACCAAGAGGGTTACTCCCTACGTAAGAATGTTATGAATGCCTCAAGTTACCTTTATGTCTTGTGATTTTTATGTTTTATTCATTATTTGATGAGGTATGTTAACATGCTTATGTTTTATGAGTAAAGTATGATTTCGTACATGGACTAATGTTTTCATTTCGTGCTTTTATATCCCTTACTGAGCTTTTTATGCTCATCCCATGTTTTTGAAATGATTTTCACAGGTCAAGGGAACGGTACATGATGTGATGATAGTGTCAAGGAAGTGTCAAGAAAGAATCCATGTTTTTTAAATATGTTTCCATTGATGGGAAAAATGAGTACTATATTTTATGTAACCACTTTGTTTAAATGTGGAATGTAATGCATTTTTTATGATCTAATTCTCTAAAACTCTAAACCTGAAAAGATCCTCAATGTGTATTCTTGAAATAACTCAAGATTAAGTAATGTTTAAGGCTAGGGCCTTATACGTTGTGCCTCCCTGACCCACTGGAGAAGTGGGGAAGTGACTGTAAGAGACTAAAGGAAGGCTGCTTCATCTCTATCAACAAAGGATACCTTTAAAGCAGCAAGATGCTTTGTCGCCTCTCCTAGATGTTGTATACCGGATCTCTAACTGAGTGTATCTGCTACAACGTTCCCCTTCCAAAGAGTATAGACTATCTTGATGTCATAGTCCTGGAGGAACTCAATCCAACGTCGTTGTCTCAGGTTCAGATCCTTCTAAGAGAAGATATACATGAGACTCTTGTGATCAGAGTATACGATAAAACGTTCACCCATAAGATAGTTCTACCACATCTACAAGGCGAAGATCATTGCTGCTAACTCCAGGTCAGGGGGAGCGTAGTTCTGCTCATGTTGTCTCAGCTTCCGAGAACCATATGAAATCACTGTTCGCTCCTGCATCAGGACACATCCGAGTTCGGTCCATGATGTGTCACAATAAACTACGTACCCTATGCCTTCCTCTAGAAGCCTCAAGATTGTGGCACTAGTCAGCCTCTGCCTCAGTTCTTGAAAGCTCTGCTGGCATCTCTCCGACCACATGAAGGGTTTCCCCTTCTTCACTAAAGTAAATAGTGGTGCTGCAACTCTGGAGAATTCTGGCAGAAAGGTAAGTCTGGTCGACTCATGAGTGATCAGCTACACCCTCTTATGCATGAGTCCATCCTTTGCTACTTGGGTTCTCCTATTCACCGACCAAGGAAAACCCCATCCCAACATTCTAGATAAACCACATCCTTTTTCCCTAATACGGTCAATATGAGTGTGAACTCTGGATGTCAAGTCCAAACCCAAACTAACGTCGAAAGGCCTCGATGCTGCCACTAAGAGGTTCCAACCAAAACTCTTGCCTCAAGGGTCAGATCACACCATCGGCGAAAGTGTGATAATCGAGTCTCTACCCAATGGTATCTCCAGAAGTGAGGGTAAAGTCAATGGTTTAAATAGAAACACTAGGTATTGTACAAGATTAGTGGAAGGAGGGAATGATTGGTACCTATCTCTATTATTACGAAAGCTAGTAGTAAACACATACTATACCAAAAATCATTCCCAAAGCCTTTGGATTGCACTACATGAATGCATGCAGCTACTCTCTTCTCTTGTCATCTATCTCCAAGAGCCTGGTGGGTTCCACACGGGGGGGGGGGGGGTTGTAACATGTGGAAATGCACACCACTTCATGCTGCTCTCCTAGATCTCCTTTCATGTCTTCTTCCCTACAGATTCATTTGTCCTTAACACTTCCTCTTCCAAAAAAAAATTACACATTGAAGTCTCTAAGACGGGTGCTGGTTTCATACTTTCCCACTGCTATCATTTACTTTATGTATCTTCTCAACCAAAAAACAATCAACCACAATGTTTCTCTCTAGAATCCTAAAATAAGTAGAAATTCATAGAGGAATTGTGCTGAATCATATTTCCTTTAAACACACATCACTCGGATGTTTGAGCCCTGAAGCACTGATCGTACCATATTAACCGAGTACCTGGAAAGATAGGTATGCCTCGATGAATACTCAGCTACCGACACATCGTTCAGTCGAAGCTATAGAAGTTATAGAGAACTCTCAGCCACATCCTCAAGCCAGTCCTCAGCCGCCAGTGAGTCGGGCTCACCTCAGAAATCGAGGGGTATCTAATGCTGAAGCACATGTAAGGCACTAATCCTACAAGTGCCCTCTATCGGTACCATTGGTTGAAACTGCTGACCAAGAGGCAATGATATAGCTGACACACTACCTGAAGGTACTATCTCGGGTAATGGTCCACGTACCGATTACTCATCACTATGCAGACCATCCTCATGATCACTCACTTAAAATTTCTAGTAGCTATGATCACCATCTTCTCTACTAGTGTCTCAACTAGGAGGAAAACTCTTGAAATCGCCTCCAGCCAGCCCTCAGCTACCTGGGAATCTATCTTGCCTCCAAACCTTAGAGTCCTCTACTATTGGAACTCATTTGATCATGCTCTATTGGAGTGCATCATAGGCTAGTGCAGCAGTTGGTATCTGCTTCCCTACATGTGCTAGTGTAGCTGGTACACCACCCGATGGTAACAACATAGTAAGAGGACCCTACACTGGAGCCTCGTCGCTCGGTGGTCCATCATCGTGTACTATATCAAGAACCCTAGCTAGATGTCTATGCAATGACATCTTGATAAGGAAAAGGTTCTCCATGTTCAATATGTTATACCTAGTGAGATGACTGAAAGAGTTCATAAACAAGACTCTTGAAATCACACTCGCAATCAGTGTTTTCATGCACTGAGTCGGAAATCAGAAGTTAGCGTCCTTATGTATGGATATTTCAGCCGCCACACCAACACTAGAATCCCTAGACTGAAAACCACACTTAGTAATCATAACACTATTTCTTCATAGAAAAGAAAGATCAGAGTCCTATGTTATGTGGTAGAACCGACTCCTCTGATACCAATTTCTCACGACCCGTCCCTCGGGGCCCGTGTCGTGACTACCTCAAGCCCACCATCCATAGGCCAGGGGATAGTGACTAGCACCAAAGGTGGAAATCCTTAAAAGTGGGAATGAATTGCCTTTGTAATGTGTAAACACACACAATAGCGTATGAGTTGGAAGTAAAAGACTAAGAACGATTGTATACAAAAGCGTGCTGAAAAGTAAAAGAAGCCAGAAATAAAATCCCAACAGGAAAGTACAAGTACAACTGAATAACAAGTACAACTGATGAAAAGTTAAAGTAGCTACTGGGTCATCCTTTGGGGATTCCTACCGGAAGGGTAGATATAGATATCATCATCATCACTCCACGTCTGTCAGTCTCCTCCATGTACCGACTTGTCATAAGGTCTTCCTCTGGGTACCATCCAGTCCTGCTACTCTGATCCTCAGTCAACATTCTCCATCGTATGAAACCAACACTACAAGGTGAAGGCATAGCCCGTGCATGGGTGAGTATAACGATACACAATAGAGACCCCGAGACCCTCAAGGTCTCACAAAATCCAACAAGGATAAACCACAAATTAAGAAATCAACAGATAGAAATTACGTAGGTATATGCCCACACATATACCTAAGTTATGAGGTAACCCATATCAATCATGGGGAAAACATAGATGTCACTGACTCAACTCACACAGGTATACAACTTATGTAGAGATATAGAGATGATCAAATATAGCCATTGAATCAGCAGAGCTGTCGGACCAACACATGATCCAGGACCAACTATTCTGTTGGGCCAACACATGATCAAGGAATAGAAGTTAGAACTGTCGGACCAACACATGATATAGGAAGAGTTGTCAGAGCTGTCAGACCAACACATGATCAAGTACCAGTTATTCTATCGGACCAACACATGATCTAGGATTAGAATTTAGAACTGTCGGACCAACATATGATCCAGGAACTATTGTCAGAGTGGTCGGACCAACACATGATCGAGGTCCATCTATTCTGTCGGACTAACACATGATATAGGAATAGAAGTAAGAACTGTCGGACCATGACATGATCCAATAATAGCCATCAGAACTGTCATACCAAGACATCATCCAGGAACAATCAATAGTTCACAGCCAGCCTTAGGGTTTTCACAAAGCACGCTGAATTCTGGGAGGGTCCACTCTTCAAGCCAAGCTTCGAAATGTCAAATACCACAAAGTCCTATGTTTATGTATCCAAAAGATTTGTCTTTCTATAAGAAACTCAACGTGATAGACAATGCGTGAATCAGACACCCGGTATGATAGTTATTGTAATTTCTATTCTGAGGGCCCGGTTAGATTTAGGTTCAATCCAACCCAACCATACCCCAAATGAATCCAAACCTCAAGTGGGGTATCCCAAAGAAATCATCTCACTCCAAGATTTCTATTGCCTCATAGGGTTCATCAAACGGACGTACGATGCAAAAGATATGGCCAAAGAAAGTACAGGGGTCGGAAGTGGGCCCGAGTCTGGTTCGACCTGGTCGGACCGACTCGACCCAAACCAGTCTGGGCCAATCCAGTCTGGGTCGACCCAGTTAGACCCGCTGGGTCAGACCTAGCCCATTGGGTGGGTCTACTCGCTAGTTTCGTCCCGGTCCGCTGGGACCGGCCCATTAGAATGCGGGGGTGATTCGGCCTGGTGGTCACCGTGTAGGCAGCTCGGCCTGGATTCAGAGGCTGGTTCGGCCAATGCCATGAGGGGCGCAGCTTGGGAGACTCAGCCTAGAAGGTTGAGATAGTTCAGTCAGTGATGCGGTGAAGGACGTTGCGGGTTGGCTCAGGTGGTCGGCGCGGCTCGGCCGGTTCGGCCAGAATCCGGGGCGTGGGCAACCGCGTAGGGCGGGGGCATCCCACGGGCAGGCCGCACGGGGCGTGGGCATCGCACGGGTAGGTTAGTGGAGCACCGGGTAGCACACGGTCGGGCCACAGGGCACTGAGAGGGCACGGGCGAGCCAGTGGGGTGCGCAGGCAACGCATGGGCAGGCCAGCGGGGCGCCAGGCATTGCCCGGGCAGGCCGCCCAACGGATGGGCAGGCCGGCGGGGTGTGGGCAGGATGGCAGGGCTCGGCCGGCCCATGGGCTGATAGCCGGAGGAGGCCGGGCATGGCATGTGCCATCTGTTGGAGGCGGATGCGGAGGCTAGTTCGGCGCAGTTCGGGCCGGCGCAGGCCAGCGGTGTTCGACCGGGAAAACCAATGTGTCGTGGGGGTGGCGCGGTTCACGGAGGCTACGGGTAGCAAGACCTTTTTCATTTCTGCCTTCATCGCCTTGTTTCCTCTTTGAATATCACCACAATGAAGAAAAAAGACGGAGGGTGTCGGGCCATTTTAGGTTGGCCAGCACCCTCCCTGTTTAGGGAGGTATCATTTGGCTCATCAAAAAATATTAGATGATCAATAACACGTCCTCAACAATACCTTTTTATCCGATGAGGAAGATAAGACATGGGTATAATAATATCAAGAAATAAACCCCATACCATGCTCATAGTTGGTTGACGTTGGTGCAAAAAGGCGAACGTCGTTCGTTGACCGAGTCGCGGAAGAAGACGTAGAGGATCGTCGTTCATTGCATCTGCTAAGAACTTCCAAACCCGAGTTTCATTGGCTCGTTGACGATGCTCCACATCGATAGGTGTCTATGGAAGAAGTTTAAGAAGGTCTACATTCTTAGTTCTTCTTTGGAGAAGTTGTAATCCTCAAAGTGTTGGGAGTCGCGTCACTTTGTCGGTGTTTCATCGCTTGGAGAAGCCGTCCTAAAACCTCCCCTAAGCTTCCTTTAAATAGGAGAGGGAGGAAGGAAGGTAATGATCATTGGAATTTCTGACGGTTCATTTATTAGGAACCCTCCTAAATTCCAATGACGCGGTTAGTTAAAATTAAGAGGAAAAAAGCCAATTATGTTACGCTAGTTCAATTTAAGCGGTGTGTTGGCTTTAATTAATGGGAGGATTCCAAGAGGCCCCCCCTTCATTAATGAGGGTAGTTGATAGGTTTTCCTATCCTTCCATTACTAGGGGAGTTAAGCCTTGTGTGGTACCCACCTCATTTATCCTCACATGGGAGGTTGAGTTCGGGTGGCCCCCACCACCATAACTTCTCATTGGAGGTTATGGTGCGGTGTCACCACCTCCAACTCCCTTGAGGAGGTTTTAACCACAAAACCTCCACATGGCGGCAAGAAATAAAATAAAGTGTTAGCTCACATTATTTTATTAATAATTTTTTCGATAAAAACACAAAATCTTACTTTTACTCTCGACCAACTTCCGTCAAGGTGAAAGTCTTCTCAAGCGAATATCGGCACTGCGAGTTCAATGGTTCCTTAAAATTTCAATTTCGAGCACTGGTTCAAAAGTTACAAAACACCGCTCATGCGTTTACTAAACGTACCTGAAAAAAAAGTTGGGAAAATTATTATCAGTCACCCTCAACTCACGCCGGCCAAGGATAGGCTCTGCCTAGGTGAAACATGCCCCCGAAAACCCAACGTTACTCTTGGATGTTCAATCCGAGTTACCGTTTAGAAGTTATGAATTTTACAATAAAATAATTGTCACTTAATTATTTTATTTGTGGCCAAAAACTAACTTTCTCTAGTGGCATGTGCTGGCCAAAGTTAGTATCTACGTAAAGAATTCCTTCACTCACGAGTTCCGTGGTGGTCTTGGATATTTAATCTGATTTACCATTTGTGATTTTTAATTTTTTAAAAAAGAAAATAATTTATTTTATTATTTTATTTACGATTATGCCATTTTTGGGTTTCCTCAAAGGAGGCCCAAGCCGACTAATCTTAAGTTGCGCCAAGGGTAAACCCGCCATCTTGAGGGCAACGGTGCCCTCAAATTTCTGATCTGAGTTACCAATTAAGAGTTATTCCACTTTTTCTGGAAAAATTCTTATACACGTTAACTTTATCTTAACAAAAACTTCTACGGATCATTCCGGGCACTCCGGGTCTTGGAATCTCACGCCATCAGATTTCACGAACCCGTAAAATTCCCATTTAATTAAAAAAATTACATGGAAATTTTGGGTCATTACAAGTGTATTCTATTTCATATATATATATTCAATTGATTATTATAATACACATATAATTAATATAAATTTTATTTAAATCCTGGTTTTCATTCTAAAAATCATAATATAATTATAAATACCAATGATATAAAAAATTCAGACATATATGAAAAAACAAAGCGAATATAACCTGAAGTGAATCCATCACGTATAATTATTAACAAGTTGGTAAAATATATCTATAATCAAACCATATATGGTACTATAATGAATAATATTGTTTTGAGATATATTTATAAAATATTTATATTAATTATAATTTATTTTTGTATGAGTATGACGAGAGTCAACAAAGAAGGTAAGGGGGTTTCATATAACTTTTTATTTCTGTGAGATACATGCTTTATTCAACCCCATTCCTTTTGTGTGGTATATATAATTAAAGTATACTTATTAAATGATTATTTTAATTTAGTTTATGCATATTTATATATATATTCTATGATCTATTTTTCATGGGGTCTATGTATCAAAAGATAACAAATCGGTGAAATAGTTTTGTCTCAATTTTCCTTCATTGTGACTCATGTTTTGTAGTACAACATGATTCTTTATTAATTTTTTTATATTTCTATTTTAAATGTTATACCAGTAATCTCATAATTTCTAACATATTTTAATCTTTTTGTAATTTACTTTTCTTACATGGATATTATGACCCAATGTTACCAAGTGACAAGAGCTCATCAAAACAATCTCATCGCTTTTTGTGATCATTTAGCTTCATGCATTCAGTGATGAAATATTATGATCCATATCTCCAGAAAAATAAATTATTTTATTATAATATTGTTATTAATAATATAATACTTTATTTTTACCAATTTTCTACTCGTTGGTACATAATATAGTGTATAAAGTGTAATTAATAATTCCCTAATATACCCTCTCTTTCGTTATGAATTTGTGTTCTTTAAAACCTGTGTTTTATAAAAATGGTTTTCAAGTATATTCTACTTATCTAAAATGGTATGTAAAATTAAATTTACCATTTTTATCATTGAACAATGTTTTCAAAAAAAATTCATGAATATTTATGAACGATGCATTTTTATAACCATTATACTATGAAAAAAGAAATGTTTTTTTACCTCGTACAACATGTATCGATTTATCATCCATCAATACTTTGAAGATTTATTTTTATTTTGAATGGATAAATTTTAGGAAAATTATGTTGAAATATATTTTCAATGAAATGTTTTTCAATATTTTTTAAGCATATTTTATATTTTTTTATGGAAAAAGGTTTTTAAAAGGATTTTTGTTTTAAAGAGACAAATTCCAAAATGAAAGGATATTTACCTCACCAAATGTTTTCAAAACATCCTTAAAATTTATTTATCATATATGGTAACATCTGTTTATTTTACCCATGACTTTTTATAAAGTGATCCAATGTTTCTCTTCATATTCTTTCTTGGATGATTCTTTATGCAATGGTGCTTATGAAAACCATTTCACTTCCATGGGTTATATAACTTTGACACACAATTTTTCTCATGGGTTCCTCTTTCATGAAGTTATTAAGAAACATATCCCTCTCCATAGGTTATGATGTGAGGAAATGTTAATGATACATATTTCATTTCATGGGTTATGATTTAATGTTTATAAAACCTATCTATTTTTATATGTCATGATATGATGAATGTCTTTTTATATTTTTTCACAAGTATAAATGATTTTATTATGATCTTTATGGGAAATATATCATCTTATAATTAACTAGGTAATGAAAAGTTATATTTGATCTCAAAGGGTACATTGGTCATCGACCATGACCTAAAAAAAGAAGGTACATTGGTTGTAGCCCAATCCTAAAAGTAAGAGGGTTCACGGGTTGTATCCAAAGCCTAGAAATAAGAAGGTACATGGTTTGTAGCCCAAGACTAAATGTAAGAGAGTACATGGGTTGTATCCCAATAAAAAAAACAAGGTGCATGTGTTGTATCCCAAGCCTTTATGTATGATTGTAGATGGGTTGTATCCCATGACTATAAACAAGAAGGTAGAGGGGTTGTCGCCCAATCCTAAATGTAAAAGGGTACACAGGTTCAAACCCAAGCCAAAAAAAATAAAGGTACATGGGTTGTAGAAAATGAGTATAATTAAGAGTGTAAGTGGGTTGTTAGATGAAGCCCTAATTAGGTAAAAAAGTGGTATATGATTCCTATAATGTTATGAAGGTCTTGGTAGGTAAGCTTGACATAAGATTTTCTATTCGTATATATGTGATATAAATTTTGTGTGTTACTTATATGTTATGATTTCATGACTTATGGTATGAATTATTTTATGATATATGTATTATGAACATCAAATAATTGTTATGATCTCTTATAAACAGGTTATGGTCTTAAAATGTTATACTAATGTTCCACACGCTTGTATTAATGTTAGGATTATATTTTTCCTTTATTTACTCATACTGAGAATCTAAGATCACTCCATTATTAATTTCAATTTCCACAAGTTAAAAATAATGGTTTTTGTTAGAATTTGTAAAGGCATATATCATTATTTCAGATATTGAATATCATTCACTAGGATATCTGATTTTGTTTCCATGTTTCCAAAGAAACTAAAATATTACATCACTCAAGAGTGTATTTTTTAATGTAATGAATATTAATCTAAAATTATGTAATATCCTTGTATGTTATGCCTGTGTCTCTATACATTTGTATCCTTAAAATTTATATGGAATTACACCAAATACCCCGACTTTCTTCAAATGTGTTTTTTTTTGTTTTAGAAACTCAAATTGTATAATTATCTTACTACAACCATCAATTTTATTTTCATTCGATATATTTTCTGGGTGGTCAATAGGGAAATGTAGAATAACTCCATACCAAATAATTTTAATATAAAGCATACAATTTTACTTAATACCTCTATTTGATTATATTCATTGAGAAAATTTAATGAATTTTAAATGTAATTAACTTCCCTCATCTTAAAATTTTGAATCTGAATGAGATTTAATATTATATTCCATGGGATTATTTTTTTTCTTACCCTTAAATTCCACATCCTAGTTTAATTTTTTTAAATAATTTTTTTCCTCTTAAAATAATATAGGATTATTTTGAAAAACTTATCAAGGGAAATTCAGCATATCTTCTCCATGAATGATATCATTATGTAAAATATATAATAGATGTTCCTTATCATTTATTACACAAATGTTAAATATTTTAACATTTCCCCAAATACTATAATATGATTAACTATTGGTTAACCATAGTGATATATACACATATACCCCCAACCATCCCCTTTTATAATGTCTCAAAACCTATCTCTCTATTTTTGATTTTCAGTTTCCTATATATTCACATTTCATCTATATATATTCACAATTTTTTCCCACATCTCATGTGTAGTTTCACTTCCTCTAACCTTGTTATGTACAATATCACCTATAGATAATATGATTTCATTTCTATATTTCTCATTGATCTCATGATTAGTCATATTATCATGAGTCATGGCTGGAATTATTCAGTGCGGAGTGAATCAACCAATAATAGTATCTACTACCACATGGCTCTGTGAAAAAAGATATTGATGAGTTAGATTTTTACATCAATCAATGTTATCTCTTTATAAATATGTAATAATTTAATTTGGGTAGGAATAAGACTCATCATAAATCTTGATATACCATTCATGTAATCTATAAATTTCCCTAATACCACTCATACATCCCATATCAGGTTAAAACACAGATATGGGTAAAGTTTAAATCAGTTATACATTTTCATTATTGAAATTAGTATCTATTAATTCAAACTATTTTTTGGTTTAATGTATTATCCTCTACTTATTGTTCCTCCCATCCATACATAAGTGATATAATATATTAATATAGTATCCCAAGATTTTTAAATAGATATCCATTTAATGAATAATCTTATCAATGTATAGGGTGACTTTTCTGGCTTGTTTCTCCATTATAAATAAAAGAGTATAAGATCTGTCAAGGATTTTTTAGTCTCAAATTTACCATTTTAATACTATATTATTACTATATTTATATTATTTTGGGGATATTACTTTCAAAATACATCTCTTTTCTCCCACATAATTATTAACACTACAAACCTTTCCAATAAAATAGATATATGAATATGTATTCAAAGAGACTTCATGAATCAATTATTTATCCATTATTTTCCATATTTAATGAAAATTGTCAAATAATTCAATTACATTTCCATTTATTATAGAAGTAGTTAAAAAAATTCTACACAACCAAAAAATATTAATATGTATAATCATTATTCCGTTCATCCATATTAAAAAAATAGAATCCAAAACATGGGCTCATCAGAAGGGATGCAAGACCTTGGATATTAACTTTATGATATATGTTATTTAATATAGTACTATAGTGGGATGCATGATTTCAGAATCCATTTTCATGAAATGAATGAATTATTAAATACCACTATTATCCCAATATTTTGGATTTCACTATACACATTTGACATACTGAGAATGTCAATATCCATGATTTAAGTGCCCTAACCATAAAGGGTTACTATTGGGGATAATTATATCATAGAATATATATATATTGGTTAATTGAATCATTAATGTACCTATAAGTCTTCTCCCTTATATGATACCAACATGTGTAATTGAAATATCCTATTGAGATACGGTAATAAGGTTGGATCTATGAATCTCTAAATTATCTAAAAAAAATTTTGATCTAGAATATGAGGGAATAAAATATGATTTTTTTTGTCCAAATTACCATATATTTCTATGAGGGGGATTTATGTTGAGTAAACCTAACATATAATAAAAGTCATATTTTTATGTCAGTAAGAATGTTTTGTGATTCATATATGCATCATTTAAATTTAATTCATTTTTTATTAGAATGTTTGATATTAGATTAAATTCTATACAAAACACTTGATGAAGGCAGACCCCCTTTTCATATTTCCATAAATACCCTATGAAAAATAAAATTGATTTAGTTATGAGGAATATATGGAATAAAAGATAATAGTTATGATGATTTTATCACTTTCTTTGAAATTGTGGCCTCTTTGACTCTTATATCAGTTGACCTAAATGAATACAAATTTTTTTAATTTAAACACTTTTAACTCATTGAAACTTATACATCAAGGTAACATCACATAATACTCACATATATTCTATTTTCTTTCCAAATTATCAAAATTTTATAATTTTATGGATTTTTTTAGTTTTATACTTTTAAAAGTGCAATTGATTTGGATTTGAGTTACCCATCAGAGGAAGAACTGAATGAATAATTTCAGAGAATTTTACATTCTTTTGACCATATGAAAGGTTTCCAAGCTATATCATACAAAAAGGCTCTTTAAACCACTTGGATGCTAGGTCTATATAAATACCTATTTCCCAATCTTCCACCCTTACATGGTTTTGGAATACTTTCTTTGGTTATAATAACAATGCTAGTATATAATACCCTGAAAGAAAATTTTCTTAACATGACTGGTTTACCATCTGTATGAAATATATTAAATAGTTATTAATTAAAATAAGATGCTACAAATCCAAAAAATTTCTAATGGTACCATACCTTAATGGCATATGGTCCATCATTATTCTAAATGAAATATGTATATAAATATGCAACCATACTTCCCAAATCAATTTTAGATCAATTCTATATATTGAGATTATATAAGTTAAAAATAATGTGTGGAAATATTAGATGGTCTTTGGTTTAATATTTTCAA
The DNA here is from genome assembly GCA_963277665.1 of Viscum album. Lineage (NCBI taxonomy): Eukaryota > Viridiplantae > Streptophyta > Magnoliopsida > Santalales > Viscaceae > Viscum > Viscum album. The sequence goes on along the minus strand of OY728150.1, from coordinate 813,459,256 downwards.
GAAACATTACTTAACATTTGTGTAGATATTCCAGATATTTGTATATACGAGTCTGTCAGGATCTTCCAATATTTTACACGTAAACCCAATGATCAAATTACTAACATATTAGTCTATATGAAAACTTTTCTTCTATATATTGAATATAGCATTATTAATTAATATATGGGTTTTGTATTAAATTTTTGGAATTTTTATTCCATAAAATTTGTTAGATGAGATACATTTTCCAACATTTTCCTACAGGTTGAAGAGAAAACTACTCCTTTGAAATTATAACTAAAAAAAGTTTTCCAACCTTAAATATTGAATAAACCTCAAAAACATATCAAAAACTCCATTTAAAATGGATAAATATTATTTTGGATCCTTGAGTAAAAGCCTTCAGAAAATTGAAGGTCATGAAAATGGCCAAATTATCAAAACTATGGAATTGAAGAATCATACATGAAAAACATGAAAGTAGTTTGTATGAGTCCTGGATTTGGACTCCCATGGATTATACAGACATGTTAAGCAACCATTCCAAATTTATAACATGCGGTTCAGCAGGACCATGTTACTTATTAATGATTTATACCATGAAGAATGAAAATAATTATTTTCTATGGATAATATTAGTTCCATGTGAAGAAGATTGGTATGGTTGGGCCAAGGATAGAAAAAAATATTCCATATGTTTTTTAGAATCTATTTTTTAGAGGGACCTTTTGGAATCATGAAAGTATTTTAGCTTCTTTTGGTATAGACCCTAACACATTTCAATTACTATGATTTATACTATCAAATTTTCAACAATCAATCATAATAAATATTAATTATTTGATAAATAAACTATGATAGATATTTTTTGATATATAGACCACAAAACTAAATTAAAAATTCATATTTCATAATTTTACAATATTACAATATAAAATTAAATAAATTACTAGATAACTCAATGAAACAAAATTAGTAAAATAATTAATTGAATGAACCAATAAGTATATAAAATATTTTTTTTAAATTGACATTATTTTTATCATTAATGAAGATAATACCTCCCAATATAATTATATAATGGACTGAATTCATTTTAACTAAGATAAAAATCATGAAAATAAATTTTAAGAATATAGTGAAGGGTTGTTTGAAATGTTTGTATGGAAATATATATAATTTTAATATTTTCATTATGTTTAAAGATTTTAGATATATAGTCATTAGACCTATGGAAGTTGGAAATATGGTCAACAGGTATACATAGACCCAATAGGTACATTAATTATTTGTAATTGATTGTATAAAAATAAAATGTGATGACATTTACCTATAATAAATAATTTTCATATCAAATATAAAGATAATAATAATTTAAAATTATTTATTATAAAAATATGTATTCATATTCATTATATATTATTAATATTAATATTATCAATTAATTTTTTGATTTATTAACAATATTTAAAAAGTTATTCTAAAACCAATGCATTGTTTAATGATAAATGATTAATTTTGATAATATATTATTAAATCAATTTAACATTAAAAATGAAATTTTTTCAATGAATTGTTTTCTCTAAGAGCTGTTATTTTTATTTTAGAAATAAAATTTTTCACTCCATCTTGATGATAAAATATAATGTATAAATTTATGAAGTAATATATTAATAAATATTTCATTTTTAATTAATACAAAATAATGCTAAGTAAACTTAATAATCATAGAGATTTCATAAATAAATATAATTATTTTATTTTTAATGATAAATATATAATTTTTAAAAATTTAATTTGAATATATTGTTTCCATAATTTTAATTATTATTTTGAAATTATCATGTTCAAAATTATTTTTTAAAAAAAATATTTTATCGAGAGAAAAAATTGATTTTTTATAGTAATTGTAATATAAGGTAAAAGGATTAAATTAAGATAAAATGGTATAAAATATCCAATCATATCTATAAATTGGGTGTATAAGTGCATTAATGACCCATATATGTCATTATTCCACATTGGATACATATTACATATATAATGACAACCTTACACCTTAGGGAATGAGAAATTGATGAAATTAAACTTAAGATACCCTATAAAATGTCCTCTCATATTCCCCTCCCAAACCACTACATTCCTTTTTCCCTATTTATCCACAATACAAATTTCAACCCTAATGATACTCTATAAATTTTGATAACCTCCTGTTACATGATGGAATCCTAAATCAATCATTTACTAGAGTCCATATAAGTGAAGATACAAGTATTAAATGTAAGTGTTTCCCTCTTAATAATCAATCTTATTTATCTTTTAATCCACTCTTCTTAAATATTATTTATAATATCTATTGTTAAATAAACCATTTTTATTCTCTAAAATTAATATTTTTATTTCAAGCTAAATGTTTAATTTTTCATTATGTATTTCCCTAATTAAATATTTTGTTAATAGCATGTTAAAAATGAAACACACAACTAAAAAACCATGATATTATTCAATGAAATCCAAAACATATAATATATCTATAAAATTAGATGTTATAAATAGATGTCACCATATTATGAAACCTATGTAGAAAAATGAATGAAATGGAATTTGGTAGTGTTTTTTTTCATTGTGATATTCATTTTTACGAAAGTGTACGGGATGTATCTTTACAAGGTATTTCATTACTACTATACCAATTATAACTTGAATAATTATTGATTCATTTAAATCATCTAGATATAAATTAGATCTCATTGAAAGTTTCACAAGATCTATGCTAGTGGAATCAACACCAACATATCCACTATATCATACTATATCATTATATATTATTAGGATAACATGATTAGATATTTAATAAGAAATTATAATAATCTAATCATATGATTAATTATTTTTAGGTTATTTATGACATCTATTTTACACAATTCTTATTTTTACTTTTAATGAAATAGAAAATTAATTTTTCTTTATCTTATTTCATAATATTTCATATTTATGAGTTAAATATATATATTCTAGATGTATAATTTGAGAAAATTATCCTCTTTTTAACAAATAATTTTAATTTAAAGATAGGTTAAATTTTCTATAATTACTAAAATAATTGATTTTATTGTGAATATTTAAAATAAATTTTCTAATAATTCATATTGTTTGTGAAAATATGAAGAAATAATTACAACTAAAAAACATATAAAATTATTCTTATTATAAAATATATATTTTATAAGTAACACTATACTTTAGAAAAACATTTTTAGATTTATAAAACTAATGTTTAAAAACATGAGTAATATTTTCCAATAAAAACTATTTTTGGTTTTTTATTTTTTGTTTAATATAACTTTATTAAAATTGTGTTTTCTATTATTTTAAATTATAATAAATTTAGTTTTTTTATAAAAGACAATTTATATCAGTAAAATAATTAAAACTAATAATTTTATACTACACATAGATTACAAGCCTTAAAATATTGTTTTTTGTAAAATCAATTTTGAATTTGTTACATACCTAATGATAAAATTGATATTAAAACATATAGAAATTTTACCTAAAAATTTTGATTTCATGTTTGAAATAAGAATGTATTGCTTATTTAAAATTTCCCATTTAAGTATTAGCAATTAAATGTAAATTACCTAGGTATAAATTTGTTACCATGGTAAAAATAAATACGGTAAATGTTAAAATACTAATATTAGATTACAAATATCTGAAAAAATTTATAAAAATGAATGGTTGAGGTATTTTTGACCATATCTCTTTTGAAAATCCATTATTTTTTTATTTTGGATTTTTCATGACATGAAAAACATATTCTCTCATTATATTAAATTGAAATGTTTTTAAAAATTATATTCACAACACTGGTAAATGTATCCTCTCAAAATCCCTTCAAGAAAAACAAAACTATTTAGTTTCCTCTAGTATATATTCCATTATTTAGTCCCTTATAATCCAGTTACTTCTCCTTGAGCATTTGGCCACAAGATAATGTCTTAATACCTCAAATTCCAATTGAAAGAACATGTCCTTCATGTGAGTAATCTTTATCATATAATTTATTTATTTTTTCTTTCTAACATTTAAAACTATAATTATATAATTTTTATAAAATTAAAAAAAAATATTATTAAATTTTTTATTATAGGGTTATAACTATTGACCCAAATTTCAATTTTTCAATAATAAATATGAAAATTTTCATTCGTGCATTATAAAAACTACCTCTATCATGAAGATAAAAATTCAATCATCCACAAACACGACACATCATTCATTATGAGGGTGATTTTAAAGAATAAATTTGACATATAAATTATTATTATGATCATTAGGATTTATATTTTCCATCTCATTCTATGAGGAATGAAATCATTATCCATGTGTTGTGCGAACTACCACCTCTGTGAAGTAATATATGTAATATTTTATATAGATTAACAACTATTTATAAAATATCTTAATATATTATTAAAAAAATTATCTAAAATGTACAAATATTATAATGAAATAATGATATTATCCAAAAAGTAAACATCTTTTATAATCATAGTTATCCATTAATTATGATATATTGGCATTTTTTCTATCTAAAAACCTACTGAGTAATGCAATAAAATAATATTTTAGATGAAAATGATAAAGAATTACTAATAATATATAATATAAATATTATAATTTAGTGTTTATTTTGGTTCTGGAATGACCACACTAATGTTAAAATAATTATATAATATGCCACACTTTGTTAAAAATCATATAACAAATCTTGTTTTAGACTTCTTTGAGATGAACTATCACTAAAAATACTATATAATTAAATTATAACATTATAAATAATTACAAATAATAATTTTAAATAACATGAATGAAATTATTATGATGAACATTTCTATAATAATTAATAACAACAAAGATATTAAAAATTCAAATCAAAATGATCAAGATTACTCTCACCCTTTAGTAAAATTATTTAATAAATAACTAATATACAAATATAATATATTTATTATTGATTTTTATTAAATTTTATCTATATGAGAATGGTACAAAAATAGGTTATTTTGTCTTTTTTTAATACAAGTTATTGATTTTCATTATATAAATTCCTGATTTATGTTATGGGGTTTTGTGACTCAATTTTCTTCTATTAAGATTATAACATTATCATTTAAATCATTAATTCCATGTTTTATTAATTCTGAGAAATTAATAAATTGAATGAAATTCAATCCTTAACTTCTATAGTTTAATAATTATCCCTTAAAACATAACAATCAAATTATTCTTAGATCAATGATTAAATTAAAAGAAGTGGTTTAATCTATAAAAATTTCTCCCATATAATATGTTTCATTTTAAAAACTTTTTTTAGATGGTGTATCTACTAACCCTTTAATATAATTTCCCTGAATCTTTCACTATTAATTTTATTAAATACTTCTTTTGAAATTTTTTCCTTAAAGGGTTTCTGAGTCAAAATTTTCCAAAATCAAAAGTTTGATTTGTCTATATTTTAAAATCCATGAGGCATGTTTGATATTATGCACCATGTTATCTTTTATATTGATTTTTTTGTTTCCCTATTTCCTTAATGTATAATGAATATATTTAATTATTTAGTATTTTAATTTTGTGGTATCCTCGCATGTTCTTTTGATTCAAATGTTTCCATTACCGTAAGGGTTTATGCATCTAAATTTTGTTAACTGAGATACGATTTATATTAACCATATAATTAATTTTTTTGTGAATATATTTTCCATATATTACATTCAAAATACTCTAATACTATATTCCTCTAGGGTATAAAACTTTTAGAAATAAATCAGTTCCCTTATTTTGGAAGATAATACTAGTGTATTTGAATGACTTTTCTTATAAGTAATTTCCTATACAAACAAACAATTTTTTAAAAATAATTGTTGATGAAAATTAATATATATAGCCATACATCGATTGATTAGTGAAATGGTTAATTTTACAGTATACTATTACTCCATATGGAGTAAATTTTAAGTATTCTTAAATTAAATATAATTATATATATTTATGACAGAAATTATTATCTTAACTATATACCATTACCCTTCATAGATATAATTTTAGGGATTCTTAAATAGAAATATACTCTTTTTATTCACTATTGAAGTTTTAATAATATGTATACTTATTATTTTAATGCCAATGTTGATTGATTACTCGGGAATGTTGGTTATGTATTTGATAGTTGTTTTATTTCTTCATATGATGAAATCATTGGAAATAATTATATATTAGTGTTTCCTAGTATATATCGACCCTCAATTCCTTGATATGACCAATGAAACAAAATATATATATTTGGTATATGCTTATACAAAATAAATATTGGCTAATCACATGGGCCAGATATTAAGATCATGATGTTTTAGATCTTGAAGTCTTTGGTTGGGGAATAGATTTAGCTATCGAGTATTATGCAATTCATTTTATGGAAATACATATTGTTATCGATGGAATTTCTTATAATTTTATGTCATGCATTAATTTATTTTAAGTTCACATGTTTAGTTATATGATAATATACTATTTTAATTTATTTCTTCCATATTATATATTCCATGATAGATTCTAGTATATGTTTACCTTTCTGATCATTTGATATCACCCTTCATCTATTTTCCATTCCAAAATCCATGATGAAAAGTATCCCATAGGACATGTCTTGAATAAAATTGCATGTGTGGATAAGATAAAGATATTAAATGGATTAAGTATAAATTGATATAATAAGAATAATATTATTTTGTAGAAAAATAAATTGATTTTATTAACTCCTGTTTTCCCAAATTCTATAATACACTATAATTAAATGGTAGTGGAAATGTATAATAATGAAGTATTTTTATTTATTCATGTGATTATGCGATATTTATATATATGAATCTATGGTTGGTATCAAAACCTATATAAGGAAAATATGTTCATAGTAATTGATCTAGTATTGTAGATCTAAGGCTTTATAGTGAATATCAGTGTCTTAGTTAAATAACATTAGACGTTGGGATGTTAGTTAAGGATAATGTAATGGTCAATAGGTTAAATATAATAATAATTTCAAATTTAAAGATAACCCTTTAGTTTATTTTACTTTGAATTAGTAATTTTTTGATATTTATTATTTAAGAGAAGATAAATTCTTTAAAAATTAAAGGGATTAGTCTAAGGCATATGTTTATGTATATTATAATCACAATATGTATTGGGAAAATATATATTATATGGTTTTTCTATAAATTAAATTCTTCCTTGGATACATGTAAGAGGATGTCAATGTTTCATAGATGAACCTATGTGAAATCACCCAAAAACGGTCAATTGAGTTTTAACTCAAACATTACAATGGTGTATGATGTGTGTTCCTAATACAACACTACTAGATAGACATTGTCAAGGGATATTATATTGATAATTAGTTTCTATTTTATGACATTATTAAAGATTTATCATGTTGTAGCATTAGGTTTATGGCTTTGAGATAACTTGTTAAAATGAATCCAATATTGAATTTTTAGTGATTTAGGTAGACCAAAAATATAATCTAATAATTTCATAGAGAAATACAAATTTTCACGAATTTATAATGTACTTATAATTAATTAATTGTATATTCGTGATAATCACTAAATATAAACTTATTTTTTTGATAATGGGTTGATCCTAAATGAACCTATTAGCAATGGATTCTAGGGAAAATGTATATATTGTCTCAATGAGAAACATAATGAGATACGAGCTGGGAGGAGAAATCATATTACTGTTCTAAATTATCTATAAGAATATTTATAAGAAGAAAAAATATAATTTAGTCATCGAACACATCAATGTAGATATGGATAATGTCTATTGGTTGTTAAGGTGATGTATATCTTAATATAAAGAAGATTCAACATCATTCATGAATAAAATGTTGTAAGAATCACAATGTGGAATGTCATAAATGAACAAGGTAGTGTTTTATGTTTGTAAAATATTGTCATATAAAAGCTAAAAGTTGAGGAAACATGATAATATTAGGGGATATAGTGAAATGAGATGTTGTTCATCCAGAGGTAACAGTAAAAGAAAAATTTCTTCATGCTTGGGAATCTTTACATTATAAATTTGAATTCCATTATATAAAGGCTAAAAAGGATTATAGGTTATATCTCCCTAGTCTGTCTTACCCCCAAACTGGTATCTGGACCAGTCACCAAATGACCTCCAATGCATCTCCCCATACATAAGAGGCTACCGACTGGAAGAGAGGGTCTATGGATTGTCATAATGACGACTATAACCTTAGATTCGGAGTGTGAATCAGTAACAAATAATAAACTCAAACCAGAGTGGATGCAGATATAATGTATTACTCAATAGAATAATGAATGTGGGAACAATAGTTTATACAATGTATGTATATATTTGTGGTACATATCATAATGTAGTAAAAAAATTAGAATGATCTACAAATCAGTACAAAAAATTAGAAAGGCCCAAATCACAAACCGAGATCTCCACAATCGTCCCCAGCTCATGCTTGGTATTTTTCTCCTAACTCCTAGGTATATGAAATAAAAAAAAGTAATTTCCAAGGTTCGATAAATAATAATGTATTCTTTAGTACCCCAATGTAATGGAGGCCTGAATAGGGTGTGAGATGTAAATCTCTATAGGCAAAGACCACCGGTTGTCTTGATCAATCAATACAATGCAATTTATCTTTAAATAGGGTGTAGGTATATAAAAGCGATAAAAGAATAGAATAAACAGCCAAAAACATGTCCAGGTTACATAGGGACTCTTGACGGTGATACCTGCTTCAACCCATAGTCAGAATAAGAATCCTCACAATAACCATACAAGAATATTTCCCAAGAATAAATTGTAGAGACCTGAATCTTGATGTACATGGAAATTACATTAATTTTTCGGAATACATAATACATAACAAAAACAGACACACAAGGACCGTAATAGTTTAGTGTCTTTGGAAACTCAGAATATAAACTTCTAATCATGTTGAAAAATCTTTAACAACTCCCATAACGATCTTCCCCTTTTTGTTTCCTTACCTAAAACCTTTCTTTATTTTTTGGGGAAAATAAAACATAAAAAGGGTGATCTCAATTGCTCGGTAAGGGACAACATAGATAACATAAAACAATCCATAAACATTTGGAAGCAAAAACTTGAACATGAAATTTAAATATCAAAATCATGAGCAAAGACATAAATCGTGGAAATACGTAAGGAATATATCATAAATGAGCATCAATCATGATAAAATTTCATGAGAATAAAACATGTAATTGTGGGAACCATTAAGTACATGATATGATTTCCATAGTAGCCAAGGCATTGTTGCCAAGACCATCTTAGTGGACAAAGTCCCTTTCTGAATCGAGTTCACTACTCATTCTAGTCCTATATTACTAAACCGATTTAACTTGTCATTCTAGCCATGTCCATCTCATGAGATATAAATCTTTACCCAATGCATTGGAAGGAGATATAGGTCCCACCCATCTCATAATGAAATCATTCTTACTTGTTCCACAAAATAAACATAAATCATTCCTCATAACCCGAAGAATAAAATGGGTTTCATAAACATCATCCCATCATCACATAATACATATAAAAAATGGATATCATTTCATCAGAATAAAAGTGAAACCATGTAAATCATATATACATTACACTTGAAACATAAACATATTAAATAATTTCACCTTAGATGGAAAATAGTTTTGATGAAACACTTGAAATGAATTTTTGAGGAAAATATCCTTTCTTCTTCAAAATCATTTTCTTTTCACAAAATACCATCAAATTTTAATATAAAGGTATTTTCTTAAAATAATCATGAAATATTTTAGAGGAAGCTTCATGAAAATATGGCTTTATGAAACCGTAAAAATCCGTTCATGCCGTATAAGTTAAAAAAACACTCTTCTCGTACTTTTGTCGGAAAAGTCAAAAAGTTCCTTGTAGGGTAAATAAAAGAAAGATTCATTCCATACCATGGGGTAAAAATCAAAATGGGTAAAAAGGAATTTAAACATACATGAATACTCTTTTATAAAACATGGACATGGATGATAGCAATAACCCTAGTAAATACTTACGAATAAGAAATATCAGATAAAAATGAGATTTGCAAAATTATCCTTTACCTTAGGTCTGATAGGCTTCGTACATATCCAAACCTCCTGTATAATGATTTAAATAATGCAATTGACTTATTACAGAATCATATTGATTGTTATGATATCATATATGTTTCACTTATGACTTTATATTACCCGTTCTTCTGTAAATTCCATGTTAAAGTAACATTTTTGGTAAAATCATTTCATTTATCGTATGTGTTTCGACTTGTCGTTCTTGATATTATAACTTATATCCTGATTTAAATAATTCCAAAATGTAAAACATGATTTATATATCATATATATTCATCATATACATATATATATATTATAGATCGATAAAAGGAATGAAATACACCATTCATGGAGACGGTAGGCCATACGTACGCATGAACGTTGTTTTCGTTTCCTTATTGAATTGAATGAAACTAAATAGATGACAGACAAATATATATACATAAATCCAGTAGAATTATTATTTTATATATTTCATTATTATTCATTACATAAACCTTATGATCATTCATGTATGGTTAACATGGAGATTGAATCTCATCGCATCGTGGAGACGGTAGTCCGTACGTACGCACGAGCGATGATATCATTCCCATAATTATTGAATAGAATTGGATTGGATGGTATAATATATCAGAATCATTATTATTTTATAATAACCGTATATATTTATTCTTTACACCATTATACCCATCCATGTAAGGTGTTGGTGGAAAAACAGATTTCACCACGGCATGGAGACAGTATTTTGTACGTACGCACGCGTGGTGATTTCGTTTTTCGTAGGATGGATAGATGGTGAAATAGGGTTGATTCATACTTATAATAACATATCAGTATATGAGTTATACTGATATTATTACTTCATAATTAAATAACTAAATAATAAGATGTGGAAGATGAAATTAAGCTGAAAGAATCGGTAACGGACATTACCTCTTCTTTGAAGCGCCTCTTTGAGACTTCCTCTTAGGGAACTAAAATTGGTCTTTGAAGAATACAAGAACCTTTAGGATGTTTCTATGGAAGTGGAGAATAGAAATTATCAGGGTTTGGACGATCTTGAAGGCTAAAAGTGGTGTGAGGAAGAGAGGGAGGAGGTGCCCTTTTATAAGGGAGGAGAGGGGCACCTTTGGAAAAACTAAAAATATTATTTTATTATAAAGTCATATTCGGTTTTTAATAGCTCATAATTGATTTATTTCTAAGATAATGTGGGGAAGGGTCTAAATACTCTCATAAAATAGAATTTAGACAAGTTTAGGTTTCTATTTTAACCATATCATTTAAATTTAACCTTAAGTTAAATAATTTTACTTTTACTGTGTCTTCTTGTTTTCTTACACTATAAGGTTAATAAATTTTCTATAACAAGACAAACGAACCAAAATTTGTTTATTATTAATATATATAACCTTATATAAGTCATTTCTCCAAACCTTAGATTTTTAGGAATAAAAAAACAATCAATAATATAATATTTGTTTTAAAAACTATTTTATGCCAGTTTTGACACTATTTGGTAATTGATTTTTGTGAAAATTATAACAGAATGATTAGTTCCGAAAAAGTTAATTAAATCAAAAATAAGATGTCATAGTAAACTCTAAAATTAGTGAAATTCATAAAAAGTCTCAAATTACATTTATTTGGGTATTTATAACATCAATTATGTCAATATTTCATTAATAAAATAATTACTGCATCATCATTGTGTCATAAATAAATTAAATTATTTAATGTCTAAAAATTATAAATAAATTACCATTATTTAGGAAATCATTTTATCTTTCTAATGAATATTTATAGTCAAATTTATCTTATGTATAACCCTATATTAAAAATTATTTAGTTATTAAACATTGATTTTATCTATTTTAACCATTCGTTAAATAAATTAATAATAAATGTCCTAATCTAATCTAAGTGGGCCTAAATGGTCATATTTTATTCCTAAGGTTGTTTTAGGTTGAATTAAACTTATCCAATAGAATTATCACATGTGTTAGGGTAATAATAATATTATTTTTACCCTTAATTGCCCTATTTACTTGTAACCGTGGTAAAAAAAAGTAAAAAGTTACTATTCACCAAAAATTATTTTCATCTCATTGAACCACATTTTAGTCCTAGATATTAACCATGTCTTGTTTATTTTTGAAATTCAATTTACAGAAGTGGTAAAATTTAATTTAAATTAAAAAAATTGGTTTTTTAACTACCACTAAGTGGTTTCACTATTCATCAAAAATTGAAGTTTTTCAGAAAAATACCAAACATTCAGCCATTGAATTATTTGATATTCTGAATTCAAAATTGATGTCTATTTTTACAAATTAATTAGATATATTTGGCTTTAATTAATTTTAAATTTAATTCTCGTTATCAAACAAATAGTATGTTTTTAAGAAACAAAAAAAACAAAAGATTGATACTTGTTTATATCCAATTTCAAAGTGAAATTAATTCCAATGAACAAAGTTGGATTAAATGGTAAAAATATATTCTAATTACACTTTAAAACCAATTAAAAATATAATCTAACCATATAAATTATTGCAATGAAATAAGTTGTTTTTAAATAAAATATAGCGTGTTTTTACTATTCATCAAAATATGAAAGTTATCAGAATAATATGATAATTTTTTCCCAATTAAATTTTTATATCCAGATTCCAAGGAAGACTTTTATTTTGTCAAATTTAACTTATAAACATGTCAAAAACTAGATTTAAATTGGGTGCGCCATCAAAAGGCGGCAAAACTATATTTTTTAAAAAATACTTATTTTAACTGAAAAAATTATTTAGTTCTCATACCATGTTCTAGAAAATATGTAAGATGAATAATAATGTTATAAAATTAGAAATTTAGTTAATACTATTCATAACAGCTAGACCATAATAATATTATAATAATATATCGTTGTTTAGAAAAACCCGGTATTGCGTACAACAGACGCTATCGAGGAAGGTCATGATTGCGTGTAATGCAAGCCAAGTCAGGGATGCTTGTTGTGCAAGCTCTTTTTGGTGTAGCGTAAAACACATGACATTAATGAAATTAAAAAGAATATTTTTCATAAAATCTCTGGGTGTTACATTCTACCCCCCTTAAAATGAATTTCACCCTCAAAATTTGTTGGGGTTATAAATGGTTTACTACTTGAAAGTTTCTTTAATATAACTCACATCTTAAAAAGGAATACCAAAACCAATCTTTAAAAACTAAAGTATGAAACGTAACGGTTACCCAAATTAACTAATCATTGGGTTTCCACATAGGTGAAAACATAGATATTGAAGTGAAATCTAACCATCATGTTCTGCAGGAGAGTGGTGGAGAACACTGCTATGGAAAATCCAACAATCACAAAGCCATAGATTTGTGATGATCTAAGGTACCATATGATTCATAGGATATAAGGGAACTAGGACAACATTTTTGGTTTTCAAGATCATTTCCCTAAAGTTTAAGAAATTTGAATTAGAAGAAATACTTTCTTGATTTTGGTACAATATCACTATTGTTTGTGCTTTGAACAATTTCCACTTCATCTCTTAAAGAAATGAAGTTGAATTTGTAATTCATGAAGTGTTAACAGGTCAGGTGATAGAATTATGGGTCATTCAATCTGTTTCAAACAAAAGGTTAGCAAAAGTTATCAAATATACATAAGTCCATCTATGGTGAGGTTAATCATATACGATTCCAAAAATGAACTTATACTTCATATATCATACCGCTTAATAAAATAAAACTAGTTTCTACTAACCAGGGACATCTTGTAGGCCAGTGGTAGGCGATAAAGGTCAGTCGCACTTCAGTTGTGGGTTTGATTCCCACATCCTTTTCCGATGCGATGGGTTGTCGGCTGTCCTGCATGTTATCCTTTTTTTCAAAAATACATTATTATAACTTTCCATCAATAATATCTAAAAAGTTCTAACCTTAAATAATACTAACTTATGTCCAACCTAATCCATTCCAATCTATAGGCTTATCCAAAATACTGATGTCCAATCTCATATTATAGTGAAAATGATTAACAAAGAGTTCATATAACAAGCATGTTAATACCATCGTTGATCCCCATATATCATAAGATAAGTCTTTTTGGTCACATTACAAACATTTGAAGGCCTTAATAATGTATTCTATTGAAAAATAAATACCCATTGAATCTTAGTGAAAACATGAGTGCTGTCAAAAGTTAACGCTTTCCACATACCAAAACCCCAAAATTATATATACTCAAACCATGATATAACTATTTCCTTATATCGGTCATGAGCTCATGAATACTGTCAAACATTTCATTTCTCCTTATCTCTTCATTATGTGCATATCATCTTTTTCCAAAAATATCTCAATCACTTTCTATGGTTATTGGTACCATAAAATTATTGAAAACCACAATATACCAATACATAAATATTCCAATATTCCATGATAAATATACAAAAATATTTTGGAATCCCATTACATAAACACTTAATCATTCCACCACATTGTTTTCATATTCAACATCGCCAATAGTGATCGCATGTGACATCCCTTTGTCCTTTTCCTTAAGTGGTTGCTCATGTCGATCATCACTAACCCTTGGATTAGTGAATTTATTATCATAATGCCCCATTTCCTTACACTTGAAGCATTGAAGTGTTGGTGGTGCGTTCTCTGCAGTCTTTTCTTTATTCACATCATTAGAAACCCTTTTTCCATTACTTCGACACTCAGCTGCTCGATGACCTTCTTTTCCACACTTAAAACATTTTCTAGTCCCATTAAGACAATCTCCACCATGCTTCTTTCCACACATTGAGCATAAGAAAACATTCATCTTCTTTTCATCATTATTCTAAGATTTCTCCTTGAACTCCATCTTTCGTTTCTTGTCAAAACCATGATATGGATAAGTAGTACTAACTTCCATTTCTACCTTGATTCCACAACGAACAATTTATTCTTAGCTACTGAAGTCTCTTATAGCTAATACCCTTCGAATATTTGGTTTTAAGCCACTGAAGAATCGATAAACATTACTTTCAGGTTGGATGATAAAGCCAGATGCATACCTTGAGAGCCTTTTAAAATTCACTTCATATACACCAAAAGATTTATAATCCTTTTTCTTTAGTTCAAGAAACTCCTTCTCCATCATTGTTCGAAGAATACAAGAGAAGTACTTAATTGAAAAATAAGTTCTTGAACTCGTCCCATTCCATAGACTCAATTTCATCTCTTGGCCTCGTATTCTTGATAAGATTCCATCATTGATCAGCTTCACCTTCCAAACGATATACTGCTAAGATGAATTTATCATGTTCAGAACATTGAAGAACTGAAAATATATTTTCAGTGGTACTGATCCATTGTTTAGAAACAAGTGGATCAGAAGACCCACTGAAAGAAGGTGGACGTTGCCTCATGAAGGACTCAATATAATATTGTTCCCTTCTCTGCTCATTAGGAAGTCCATAATGATTCTTAGCTTGTGTAACTATAGCAATAAGATTTTGCACTCCATCTCCCATAACATTTGTTTGTTCAGGAGGACAAACATTGCATTGTCCATTTCATTGATCAATAAGGTTCCTTCAGGTTCCAGCCATCATCTAAAACCCAAAAAGAATAGTATGAGAGGCAAAAATCATGCTAGGGAAAACAACATAATAAAGGGGGAGTACCTTAAATATCTAACATCTTAGGTTAAATTCAAATATAGGTACCGTAATTCTAGGACTATAACATATACTTATACTTAACCTTAGGGACATCCCAAGACATACCTTATAAATATCTCTAGGGATCTCACTAAAGTTCTCGCATACTAGTTTCCAAAGGTTATCTAAACCTTTCCTCTGATACCAACTGTAGAGACCCGAAGCTTGACGTACATGGTCATTACATTACTTTTGCGGAATAATTAATACATAACAAAAATAGACACACAAGGACCTTAATAGTTAAGTGTCTTTGGAAACTCGGAATATAAACTTCTAATCATGTTGAAAAATCTTCAGAAACTCCCATAAAGATCTTCCCCTTATTGTTTCCTTACCTAAAACCTTTCTTTATTTCATGGGGAAAATAAAACATAAAAAGGGTGAGCTTAAATTCTCAGTAAGGGCAAACATAGATAACATAAAACAATCCATAAACATTTGGAAGCAAAAACGTGAACTTGAAATTTAAACATCAAAATCTTGAGCAAAGACATAAATCGTGGAAGTACGTAAGGCATATATCATAATGTAAAATAAATCATGATAAAATAGAATGGGAATAAAACATGTAATTGTGGCAACCATTAAGCACATGATATGATTTCCATAGTAGCCAAGGCATTTCTTCCAATACCATCTTAGTGGACAAAGTCCCTTTCTGAATCGAGTTCACTCCTCATTCCAGTCCTGTTTTACTGAACCGGTTTAACTTACTGTTCCAGCCATGTCTATCTCATGAGATATAAATATTTACCCAATTCATTGGAGGGAGATTTAGGTCCCACCCATCTCATAATGAAATAATTCTTAATTTTTCCACAAAATAAACATAAATCATTCATCATAACCCAAAGAATAAAATGGGTTTCCTAAACATCATCCCACCATCACATATTCCATCTTAAAAAATGGATATCATTTCATCAAAAGAAAAGTGAAACCATGTAAATCATAGAGACATTACACTTGAAACATAAACATATTAAATAATTTCACCTTAGATGGAAAACAGTTTTGATAAAACACTTGAAATGAATTCTTAAGGAAAATATCTTTTCTTCTTCAAAATAATTTTCTTTTCACAAAATGACATCCAATTTTAAAAGAAAATTATTTTCTTGAAAATAATCATGAAATCATTTAGAGGAAGCTTCATGAAAGTAAGGCTTTATGAAACTGTAAAAATCCATTCATGCCGTATAAGTTAAAAAAACATTCTTCTCGTACTTTTGTCGGAAAAGTCAAAAAGTTCCTTGTAGGGTAAATAAAAGAAAGATTCCTTCCATACCATGGGGTAAAAGTAAAAATGGGTAAAAATGACTTTAAACATACATGAATACTCTTTTATAAAACATGGACATGGATGATAGCAATAACCCCAGAAAATACTTATGAATAAGCAATCTCAAATAAAAATGATATTTACCAAATTATCCCTTACCTTAGGTCTGATATGCTTCGTACGTATCCGAACCTCCTGTATAATGATTTAAATAATGTCATTGACTTACTATAGAATCATATTCATTGTTATGATATCATATTTGTTTCACTTATGACTTTATATTACCCGTTCTTTTGTAAATTCCATGTTAAAGTAGTGTTTTGGGTAAAATAATTTCATTTCTCGTATGTGTTTCGTCTTGTCGTTCTTGATATTATTACTTATATCCTGATTTACATAATTCCAGAATTTAAAACATGATTTAGATATAATATATATTCATCATATACATATATATATATATTATATCTATAAAAGGAATGAAATACACCGTTCATGAAGACGGTAGGCCGTACGTACGCATGAACACTGTTTTTGTTTCCTTATTGAATTGAATGAAACTAAAAAAATGACATAAATATATATATATACATAAATCCAGTAGAATTATTATTTCATATATTTAATTATTATTCATTATATAAACTTTATTATCATTCATGTATGTTTTACATGGAGAATGAATCTCATCGCGTCGTGGAGACGGTAGTCCGTACGTACGCACGAGCGATGATATCGTTCCAATAATTATTGAATAGAATTGGAGTGGATGGTATAATATATCATAATCAGTATGATGTTATAATAAAAATATATAGTTATTTTTTACACCATTATACCCATCCATGTAATGTGTTGGTGGAAAAATAGATTTCACCACGGCGTGGAGACGGTATTCCGTACGTACGAATGCGTGGTGATTTCATTTTCTATAGGATGGATAGATGGTGAAATAGGGTTTTTTCATACTTATAATAACATATCAGTATATTATTTATACTTATGTTATTACTTCATAATGAAACAACTAAGGAAGGAGAAGTGGAAGAAGAAATAAAGTTGAAAGAATCGGTAACGGACATTACCTCTTCTTTGAAGCGCCTCTTTGAGACGTCCTCATAGGGCACTAAAATTGGTCTTTGAAGAAGACCAGAACATCTAGGATGTTTCTATGGAAGTGTAGAAGGGAATTTTATAGGGTTTGAACGAGCATGAAGGCTCAAAGTGGTGTGAGGAAGAGAGGGAGGAGGTGCCCTTTTATAAGGGAGGAGAGGGGCACCTTTGGAAAAACAAAAAATATTATTTTTTTTATAAAGACATATTCGGTTTTTAATAGCTCCAAATAAATTTATTTCGAAGCTAATGTATGTATGGGGTCTATATCCTCTCATACAATAGAATTTAGACAAGTTTAGGTTTCTATTTTAACCTTATCATTTAGATTTAACCTTAAGTTAAATAATTTTACTTTTACCGTGTCTTCTTGTTTTCTTACACTATAAGGTTAATATACATACTATAACAAGCCAAACGAATCCCAAGTTGTATATTATTAAAATATATAACCTTATCTAAGTCATTTGGCCGAACCTTATATTTTTAGAAATAAAATAACAATCAATAATATAATATTTGTTTTAAAAACTATTTTATGTCAATTTTGACACTATTTGGTAATAGATATTTGTGAATATTTTAACAGAATGATTAGTTCGAACAAAAATAATTAAATAAAAAATAACATGTCATATTAACCTATAAAATTAGTGAATTTCCTAAAAAGTTTCAAATTACATTTATTTGGGTATTTATAACATCAATTATGTCAATATTTCATTAATAAGATAATTATTGCATCATCATTGTGTCATAGATAAATTAAAATATTTAATGTATAAAAATTAAAATAAAATTCCATTATATAGGAAATATTTTTATCTTTCTAATTAATATTTATAGTTGAATTTATCTTATGTATAACCTTATATTAAAAATGATTTAGTTATTAAACATTGATTTTAACTATTTTAACCCTTCTTTAAATAAATTAATAATAAATGTCCTAATCTAATCCAAGTGGGCCTAAATGGTCATATTTTATTCCTAACGTTGTTTTTAGTCGAATTACACTTATCCAATAGAATTAGGACATGTTTTAGGGTAATAATAATATCATTTTTACCCTTAATTACCCTATTTACATTTAACCGTGGTAAAAAAGTAAAAGGATACTATTCACCGAAAATTATTTTCATCTCATTGAACCACGTTTTAGTCATTGATATTAACCATGTCTCTTGTATTTTTGAAATTCAATTCACATAAGTGGTAAAATTTAATTTAAATTAAAAATAGTCAGTTTTTTTACTACCACTAAGTGGTTTCACTATTCATCGAAAATTGATGTTTTTCAGAAAAATACCAAAAATTCAGCCTAAGAATTATATGATATTCAGAATTAAAAATTGATGTATATTTTTCCAAATTCATAAAATATAAGTGGCATTAATTAATTTTAAATTTAATTCTCTTTATCAAACAAATAGCATGTTTTTAAGAAACAAAAACAATCAAAAGATTGATACTTGTTTATATCCAATTTCAAAGTGAAATTAATTCCAATGAACAAAATTGGATTAAATGGTAAAAATATATTCTAATTAAACATTAATACCAATTAAAAATATAATCTAACCATATAAATTATTTCTATGAAATAAGTTGTTTTTAATTAAAATATAGCATGTTTTTACTATTCGTCAAAATATGAAAGTAATCAGAATAATATGAAAAATTTATCCCAATTAAATTTTTATATTCAGATTCCAAGGAAGAATTTTATTTTGTCAAATTGAACTTATAAACATGTCAAAAACTATATTTAAATTTGGTGCTCCATAAAAAGGTGGAAAAACTACATTTTTTAAAAAATTCTTATTTTACCCGAAAAATTTATTTAGTTCTAATACAATGTTCTAGAAAATATGTAAGATGAATAATAATGTTATAAAATTCAAAATTTAGTTAATACTATTCATTACGGATAGTCCATAATAATATTATACTAATATATCATTGTTTAGTAAAACCCGGTATTGCGTACAACACACACTATCGTGGAAGGTCGCGATTGTGTGTAATGCAAGCCAAGTCAAGGATGAGTGTTGTGAAAGCTCCTTTTGGTGTATCGTACAAAACAAGACATTAATGAAATTAAAAGTAATATTTTTCATAAAATCTCAGGGTGTTATACAAATATCTTTCCACGCATTACCAATTATTCTCTATTTAAACATTCATTGTCTCCAAGGATCCAATGGTTTCCCGTACCCCAATACTATCTTCATCTCATGCCGAAATTCTAATCATTATAAACCTTTCTATTTTTACCCATATTTAACTATGTCTTGATTTGTATCCCTCAATCATTTCATGATACATTCATATAATTTAATACTGGTGTAGAAATCCATTTCTAGAACCTAATCTCATTAGTGAAGAACACCATATCTAATTCCCAAAAACAATGTTCATATATATATAATATTGGTTTAGAATTCCATGTCTTACACCTAATGTCATTGGTGAAAAATTTCATGTTTAACACCCCAAATCTCATTCGGCATGCATCACCTTGTCTAACACCCCACATCTATGCACATAGATAACTCTTGGGGAGGAACTCAATGTCCATGTCCCAACTTCTCCATTGATCTATAACACTATTTGTAGCACCCATTTCTAATTCATTAATTAATACACAAATTAATTAATCCAATCCCAATAAATAATTTATCCGGAGTTGTCCACATTCATTTCATTACTAATACAAAAATTATTGAAACACATCAAATTATTTAGTTAAACAACTACTAACTTAGTATACATACCCATTAATTAAATTATCAATTAGTTAACCAATCCACACAAATCTCAATCCATAATTAATTCTCCAAAATTAATTATACAAACCAAATCACAACTTTTCATAATTAATCTAACAATTAATTATCTTAATCAAACATTAAGGAACATAATTGATGAACCAATAATTATCTCAACATTTCTAAATAAACATATTATAATTAATCCCTGATTAATTATCAATATTACAAAATCAAGACCATAATTGATTAAAAATTAATTAAACCATTCTAAATCTCATTTTCCCATTATTAATTTCCACAATTAATTATCCAAATCATTACTGAAAATTCACATAATAAATAAACTTTTAATTATCTTAATTTAGGTAAAACATAATATCCTAATTAATCCCTTGATTAATAAACTCAATTAGAAAATTAATAATCTCATAATTACATCACACAATTGAATATCTAAATTAAAATCCCAAATCATATAATAAATTCACAATTAATTATCTCAATATATTATCAATCATCCCAGATTAATTTGGTTAATTATAATTTCAAATCACATAATTAATTCAACATTATTTATAAAAACTTATCCCACATAATACTCATAATTACCACTTAAACCAAGTTTATCAACATGTTAGGGTGGAAATATAAAAACACATACAAGTAAGATAAATGAACATGTCTATCCCAAAATTATGTTTTTAGATTGAATCTAGTGCTCCTCCATTTGAGGTGTTTTATTACAAAAACATGATACTGTAATCTGACAAATCATTTTATAACAACAATAAATTTTTTTCAAATATTTCAGTAAAATTTATCACAAGTAGTATGTAAAAACTGAATTTTACAAAATAAAATCAAAGTTAAAGACGCTACCATAAGGAATTGGTGGGGCCAATGCTTTCTAAATCAAACCACAATACGGTCCCACACACACACTTCCTCAATATTTCGTGGGTGTTTTAGGGATTTGTTGCATCACCCTACAATAATAACTGGCACCCAAAATTTGTGTGTCTAGGACACAAAAAACATACACGTAATTCACCTCATGTCAAATAAACCATAAAAACATAATTTGAAGGGTGCAGAAACAATTAATGTGTATTTAACCTTACTCTAAATTGATGGCGGGGAACTGAAAATGAGCCGAACCACCACACCTACAGTTTCGGTCTTCGTAATACATCCCAACATTTTGGAGACATCTTTTACCCCACCTATAATCCAAAGAGACAATGAATAAGAATGAAATAAAAACTATGGTTTTGGAAAAACTAAAATATGGGCAAAGGATAGCTGAAATGGTCGATGCAAACAATGAAACAACTGGAGAAGGAATTACCTCGATGAGATGTAAAACTTCTGTAAAGATATTGGAAGGAGATAGTTGCGCGAATAGGGAGCCAGAGAGGATGGTGGTGCACCACTCATGATTGCTGCAACATGGGTGTATCGCGCCCCTTGTAGATGGAGGAGAGGTGCACCTCCCTATTCTTTTCTCCCTTACATAAATTAAAATTATAATTTAAAATATAAGAACCAATATAATAATAATAATAGCCATCATATTATTA
The DNA here is from genome assembly GCA_963277665.1 of Viscum album. Classification (NCBI taxonomy): domain Eukaryota; kingdom Viridiplantae; phylum Streptophyta; class Magnoliopsida; order Santalales; family Viscaceae; genus Viscum; species Viscum album. Next base: position 813,436,597 of record OY728150.1, on the reverse strand, counting down.
TTATTACCATTTAATATAATAAACTACTAATAATCTCTCTGAACTCCCATTTACACTTTATTTAATTAAATTCTCCTCAATTAAATTTACTTAAATGAATTATCCAACTCATACCATTTAATTAAATTATCTCAACATTCTATTTAATTAAATTAAAAACCATGTTTCATATCAGTTAATGAAAATTTTCTTTCCCTTGTATTTAGTTAAATAAAACCCCAGTATCATAGAATTTGATTTAATCCTATTCAACTAAATTTAATTAAATAAAACTCTCTATCTCCCCTCATTTAATTAAATTAATCATACTCAATTTAATTAAATTAAACTATCATAGAAAAAACTATTATTATTATTACCACTTAATAAAATGACTCTTTGATAAAACCCAAAACTCCCCATTTAAACATCATTTTATTAAATTATTTTCAATAATTTTAATTAAATAGAACCCCCACATTACATAATTTAATTAAATTATGTTTAGCTTTATTAAATTAAATAAAAATTATCTATCTCTCTTCATTTAATTAAATTCCTCAACCTCAATTAAATAAAATAATACCGTCATAATTATAACAATTATAATTATTATAATTTAATAAAACTCTTCTCTAATAAAACCCAAAACTCCCCAATTACATATAATTTAATTTAAATTTTCTCAATTATTTTAATTAAATAAATTTTCTAACACATTATTATTGATTTAAATTATCTTAGTACCTATTAATTAAATAAACCCCCATTCTTTATCAAATGAAAAAATTCATATTATCCTTAAATTTAATTTGATAAAACACGAACTCTGCATTTAATACATAATTTAATTAAATTATTCTCACATGAATTTAATTAAAAAAAATCTCCAATACTTAATTATTTAATTAAATTCTCACAATAAAATTTAATTAAAAAACCAATATTTTTAATCAAATAATTAAAATCATCTTATCAATGAATTTATTTAGAAAAAACCCTGACTCCACATCTAACAAATCATTTAATTAAATTATTATCCATTGAATTTAATTAAATAAATTATTCAACACATCTTTCATTAATTAAAATATTTAAATAAAATTTAATTAAATAAAAACCCATTTTTAATCAAATAATTAAATATATCTTAACCCTGAATTAAATTAGAAAAACCCCAACTCCACATTAAACATATCATTTAATGAAATTTCATCCAACCGAATTAAAATAAATAAATTTATAAACTCATTATTATTTAATTACTTTATCTCACCAAAATGTAATTCAAAAATTATGAAACCTCATTAATCATCATTTAATAAAATTATTTCTAACTAAATTTAGTTAAGTGATTTCTCTAATTCATGTTATTTAATTAAATTATTTGAACACAATTTAAATAAATTAAAAACTCCCACACTTCAACATTATTTATTTAAATTCTCTTAACCTCTATTTAATTAAATAATAATCCCCCATTTTGTAACAACTAATAAATTTCATCTTAACCATAAATTTAATTAAATTAAACCTATGTTTCACATTAATTTTTAAAATTCATCTTTGGATTGAATTTAATTAAATAAAACTCCAACTCATCATTTATACATCATTTAAATTTTACTATTTAATATTTCTCTTCTTTGATAACCCCCAACATAGTATTTAATTAAATTCAATTCAACCATGAATTTAATTAAATTAATTTGATCTAAAACATAAAAACCAGGTAGACCATATGATTTGACTTGTAAAGTCTAAGAAATTGTGCATAGAATGTGCATCAACTACTATAAACCTTCTTTATTATGCATGGATGACCAATAGGCTTTTGACTAACTGTGCATAGCCTATGAAAACGTGTATTACTATTCCGGTTATCCTAAAACCCATCATGCTATACCAGAAACTGCTCAATCATTTTCCCATGCTCTTTATCAACACATTAAAAGAACCAAACCCTTGAAACTTATTTATCGATCTTGGTTTTAAAACTGAGGAGTTTGATAAATGAAAAATTCCAAAAACATTCATTTTTTTAGCATTGTCCAAGAACACGAGTCTTTACAATTTACCCACCTTAATAACTTCTTGTCCCAGAGAAGACATCAGAAGAAACTACAACACTATCCAATCCACCATGATCAAGAACTCTCATTTGAATGATCATCTTGCATTCCCAAACATCCAACATAGCATTAAGGTGGCTATACACCTTATAGATAATATTTGGATCCCATTTATCACATAAAATTTTCATTTAACCATAGAACTTTAGCTTCCATTTTTCAGTTGTTTGAAAACATGGGTGACCCCTTTCATAGATATAAGGTTCCCATACGCCTTACAACTGAAACTGGGTCCCGTTATAAATGAAAAAAAAATGAAATGTTCCACTCATGCATCCAATTACATATCAAAACATATCTCACATGTTTTCATTAGTAATAACAAATAAACATGTTAAAAAATAGAAGTGTTGAAAAACATCAAAACATGCAAATAAATAGGAATCAAGGCATGTAAACACCCAAACACATTACATATATCACCAAAACATGGTATCTATAGGGGAATTATAAAGAAAATAAAAACATGTAATTTCATCCAAGTCACACAATAAAATTTATTATGCATCCTAATAATTCAACTACTTAGCACATAATATGCATGACATGTGAATCTATAGGTTCCTAAGATAATGGTTGTAGTGAAATTTCCTTTCTATATCATGCGATGATTTTTTGAAAAAAAAATTCTCAAATTAATAATAAGCAGAAAATAATCTAGCTAATCAAGGAGAAATAATATCATCTTTAACCAAGAATAGTATCAACATCAATTCCCTTACTTGGACATAAGGTCATTTCATGTACATGGGGTGAACAGTCCAATGTACGACTAATAACTGAATAGGGAGTGAGATGTACATCTTAGTAGGCTGGGATCATCGGTTTTCTACATTAATATAAAAAATTAAATTTTTCTTTAAACAGTGTGCAGGAATATCAAAGTGATAACATAACAGAATAGACAACCAACAACCTGTCCAAAAACCAAAGGGACTCCTAAAGGTGATCTCTGCTTCGACACATAGCTGGTATAATAACCTATTGAAAAACAATACAAGAATACTTATCAAGCATAAATAATGTTCCACACTTTTCAAATTATTAGCGATTTAATTATTCAATATCTCCAAGGTTACCATGGTTGCCCATAACTCAATAATAACATTGGATTGTGCTAGAATTATAATAATTCTCAACCTTTATTTATTTACCAATATTCAATTGGGTCTTGATTCATGTCTCTTAATCATTTTATAATCCATTCCCATAATATACTATTGTTGTTGAATGCCATGTCTAGAACTTATTCTAATTGGTGAAGAACATGATTTCTAATTCCCAAAAACCATGTTCACCCATTTATACTATTAATGTAGAAATCCAAGTCTAACACTAAATATCATTGGTGAAGAACACCACGTCTAACACCCCAAATCTCTAGCAGTGTATATCATCGTATGTAACACCTAAAAACTAACTCTTAAACAACAGTTAGATAGGAATGCCATGTACATGACCCAACATCTCCATTGGTCTAGAACGCCGTGTCTAGCACCAAGTTTTCATTCCATAACTAATTCAAAAATTAATTAATCAAGAAAAATAAATAATTCCACAAGATTTGTCCACATTAATTCCCTTACTAATTAAATGATTAGTGAAACACATCAAATCATTTTGTTAACCCACAATTTACTAAGTAAAGAAAATGATAAATTAATTTTCCAATTAATTAATCAATCCACAAGAATATTATTCCATATTTATTTCTGAACAATTATTTATTCAAACCAAATCCCACCTTATCATAATTAATCACTCGATTAATTATTTTAATCAAACATCAATGACCATAATTAATCATCCATTAATTTTCTAATCATATCCAATTCCACTTATCATAATTAATTATCTATATTACAAACTCAATAACATAATTAATTCACAATTATTTATCCAATTATAAATATCATTTTACAATAATTATTTTCCACAATTATTTATCAAAATCATTTGTGAAAAATCACATAATTAATCCACAATTAATTATCTTAATTCATCCAAAACAACCTATTACAATTAATCTATAGATTAATAATCTTGATTAGAAAATTCAATATATAATAAATCATTCCCCCAATTAATTATCTATATTAAAATATAATATCAAATAATTAATTAATAATTACTAATCTCAATATATAATCAGTCCCCCCTGATTAATTATCTTAATTATAGTTTTAAAGCGTATAATTAATTTACAATTAATTATGACAACATATACCACCTAATACTGATAATTAACAATTAACACAAGTGTGTCGACATAGAATGGTGGAAATAGAAAAATACCAATCATCTAGATAAACAGACATATCAATCTAAACATTATGATCATAGCTTGAATGGATGAAAACTCTGTTATTGGGGTTTTATTACAAAAACATGATTTTTTAATCTAAAAAATAATTTTATTCCAATAATAATATTTCTATAATATTTCAGTCAACCTTATCAATAGTAGAAGATCAATTAGAACATCATTTTTTCAAATAAAATCAAATTTTAGGACACTACCGCAAGGAAGTAGTCAGGCCAATGATTTCTTACTCATATTTCTATACTCTCATGCACACACGCTTCCACATTTTTTAACACGCGTACTACGAATTGGTCGCTACAACCATGAATGATAACTAGCACCCAAAATTAGTGCGGTGAGGACACACACCACCAATTAATTCACTAAAACTCGTGTAAACCATAAGCACCTAATTTAAAGGGTGTGAAACCAATTAATCTGTTTTTAACCTTACCTGAAATTGATGGAGTTTAACAAAAAATGCGCCAAACCACCACTCCATCTATGGAGGTCATCAAAATACAAAACAATGGTCTCGAGTCATCTTTCTCACAACCTAGAATCGGATAAAATGAATAAGAATAATGAAAACCAAACTAGGGTTATGGAAAAACTAAAATCTAGGTGAAGGAGAGCTGAAATGGATGATGCGAACAACGAAACACATCGAGAATGTATTACCTCAACAAGACGTACAACTTTATTGAATAGAATTAAATGATGTAGTCACATGAATAGGGATCCATATAGATGGGTGGTGTGACACCCATGGGTGTTGCACCGTGGGTGCGTCGCACCCATGTAGGAGGAGGGAGAGGTACACCTAGCTCTTCCTTTCTCGCTTAAATAAATTAAAATTCTAATTTAAAATCAAATAACTAATATAATAAAAACTATTATATTATTATTATTAGCCTTTAAAATTATACTTCATTAATAAACTTCAAAATCCCATTCACAAATTATTTAATTAAATTCTCATCAACTGAATTTAATTAAATGAATTGTCCAACTCTTTCCATTTAATTAAATTCTCTCACAATTAAATTTAATTAAATTAAAACCCATATTTTTTATCAATTAATTAAAATTTTCATAACATTGAGTTTAATTAAATAAAACCCCAATTTAACATCATTTAATTAAACTTCATTTAACTCGATTTAATTAAATAAAACTCTCTATTTCACATAATTTAATTAAATTCCTCGACCTCAATTTAATTAAATAAAACCATCATAATAATAACCATTATTATTATTATTTTATAAAATTCCTCTTAGATAAAACACAAAACTCCCCATTCAAACATCATTTAATTAAACTATTCTCAACAATATTAATTAACTAAAGCCCTTGTATTACATAATTTAGTTATGTTTTGTTTATAATAATTTAATTAAATAAAAATTCTCCATCTCACCAAATTTTATTAAATTCCTCAACCAAAATATAATTAAATAAAACTATCATAATTACATCCTTTATAATTATTATAATGTATTGCAAAAAATTTTTGAGAAAAACCCAAAGCACCCCAAATACACGTAACATAATTAAATTATTCTCCAAATAATGTAGTTAAATAAATTTTCCAACACATCATTATTTAATTAAATTCTCTTAGTACAATTTAATTAAATATAACCCACATTTTAAAAAAAATAATTCAATTCATATTAATCTAGAATTTAATTAGATAAATCTCTAACTACACATTTAATACATCATTAAAAACAATTTATCCCATGATTTATATTAAATAAAATATTTAACATGTCATTGTTTAATTATATTCTATCCATGAAAATTAAATAAACAACCCCCCTATTTTTCATTAAATAATTAAATTCATCTTGACCTTGGATTTAATTAAATAAAACCCCAACTACACATTTGACACATCATTTAATTAAATTATTCTCCAATGAATTTAATTAAATAAAATATTCAACACATAAATATTTAATTAAAATCATTCAATTCTATTTAATTAAATAAAAATCCATTTTTCAACAAATAAATAATTTCATCATAACCTTCAATTTAATTATATAAAAACCAAACACCTCATTTGAAACATAATTTGATTAAATTATTTTACAACCAAATTTAATTAAATAAAATTTTCAACACATTATTATTTAATTAAAATATCTCAACATAATTTAATTAGAAAAAACCCCAACACCCCATTAATCATCATTTAATTGATTTTATTCCTACTGAATTTAATTAATTTTTTTCTTTAAATTCATCTTATTTATTTAATTTCCTTGAACACAATTTAATAAAATTAAAAAACTCCAATTCATCAACATTCTATAGTTAAATTCTCTCAACCTAAATTTTATTAAATAAAATTCCCCCATTTTGCAATGACTATGGAAATTCATCTTAACGTTGAATTTATTAAACTAAAACCTCTATTTCTCATGAGTTAATTAAATTTCTATGTATCTTTAATTTTATTAAATGAAACTCAAACTCCTCATTTACATATCATTTAAATTTTTCCTTTTAATATTTCCCTTCTTTGGTATCCCCAAATATCTCATTTAATTAAATTCCTTTAAACCAAAAACTTAATTAAATAAATTAATCATGAAACTCAAAGGGGTAGATCATATGGTTTGACTGGTATGGTATGAAGGATTGTCCACATACCATGCATCCACCATTGGAATCATACTTTGTTATTCATGACTTACTCACACTGTTTTTTCTAACCGTGTATAGTCAGTCTGAACGTTACTTCTAGTTCGGTTCTCCTGAAACCCATCCTGCCTTTCGAGAAACACCTCAAACATTTACCGAATCCTATTATAATAACATTAAAATAACCCAAATTGCAAAACCTCTTCTGAACCCTGGTTTTAAAACCAAACTATGGATTAAATGAACAAAGTTCAAAAACATAAGTATGTAAGCCTGGTAAAAAAATAGTGGAATTTACATATACCCCAATAATATAGGAGATAAGGGAAATACAATGCAACTATATATAATGATATGGTTTCTAAAAAAGATATTTAATGGGTAAAAATCATCACCCACCCAATAACTGTGTGTTTTTACATTCATATCTTCTGCATATATATACTATAAACATAAAATCCCAGCCCCAATGAATATATGTCCAAATATTAATATAAAATTTCTAGTGGTATGATTATTGTATCCCTAGTATATAACTCCTCTATAATATATTTTCATATGAATGTAACTAAAAAAAATCTTGTTACCCTTCTTGTAGTAAAATTTGTTCTGATATTACACACAGATTGGCACACTTAACATAGATGCCAAAACAATTTCCACGATAAAAAAATAACATCTAAAAATTGGCCCATGATCACCTATTAAGGCTAAATGTAAACACCCTATAAAAAATACTCCCATTTTAATTGTATATTTATAAAAAAATGATTAATGAAAACCCAAATAGTGGTTATGTTCCTATTATATTTAAAATGATGATTTAACCCATTATAAAAATGAAAAAATTGATGAAATCTCAAAATAAATTATCCTTATATCCATTTATATCTTATGAACACCCATAAAAAATTTATCAATTATGTATAACTAAAACTATGAAGATGAAATTTATTTTGGGTAGGGAGAATGTAGCGACCCATGTATTGAATATATTTCTTTTATAAATAAATATTTATTATTATCTATTCAAACTTGAAACAAAAAAAGAAAACATCATATGATAAAATTTAATTTTCACATAATAATATGTACATTAAATTATAGGGTATAAAACGATGCAACAATATGAAAAAAAAATTAAAATAAAAAGGAAAGAAACTTCACCAGGGAATATAAATATCACTTTGGAAGCTAATTTTTTAGATCATATAAGGGATATAGATTTATAAAATTATGTGATATATCAAATAAAATCCTTGAATAATCTAATATTATATGAATGAAATATTTTTTGAGATAAATTTAAGCGTGTAGATATTTCCACAAGATCAATGCTAGCGGAATCACCACCATTGACTTCCACCAGAGCATACATTGTGTCTATATGTTATACATATACAGTGAGAGGATATTCAAATAGATATTGGGATTTTATAATTATGTAATTATTAATGTTATAGGTTATATATCACTTGTATTTTACACATTTTATTTTTTTAAATTTAATGAAAAGAAAATTTGCTTTAATAAAAATCAATTTTTTTCATATTCAAGCTATTAAATATATATATTTATTTATTAATTTTATAATTTAAATTTTAATAAATTAAATTCAATTTATAATAATTCTTGAAAATATTAAATTAAATTGTTTTCATAGATTATTGTTAAATAATTGATTTTTATATGAGTTGTGAAAATTTTTTAATAAAGTATTATTCTTTATGACTATATGAAGAATAAAATTTAACAGAAAAATAATAAAACATTTCTTCATGATCTAATATTTATGTATGCATTAAAATATACTTTTCAAAATATTATTATGATTATAGAGAACCTATGTTCAACTACTTATGTAATATTTTCCAATATTAATAAATATTTTATGGAATATTACTTTCAATTAAATTATATTTTAGTAATTTTAAATATTGGTTTTACTTGAAATCCAAATATAAATTATTTTAAAAATTATAAATTAATATGTATATCTTAAAATTAAGCCATTGAAAATTTTATCCTACAAAAAAAATTATCCCAAAAAATACACATTAAAAATCAATTTTTCACCCATTAAATATGATAATGATGAAATTGATTTTCAAAAATATATAAAATTTACTTATATAATATATTTTAAATTTTATTAAATATGAAAAAATTATGGAATAATTTTATTTTTATTATTTATAATTAAAACAAAGTAAATTTCACAAAAATAAATTTTCAAGGTAACATAAAAATGAAAAACATGAAAATTATAGGATAAAGTGCATAAAAATGTTTAAATATGTTTTAAAAGTTAATGGTTTATGTATTATTAACCTAATAGCATCCACTACCCTATTATTTAACCTTTGTAGTTTTCATTTAGTTTTAATCATGGTCTATCTCTATATTACGATGAAATATTTATAAAAATTATGTTCTCACATCTTATAAAATCCCCCCTAAACACCCCTTAAATATAAAAAAAATCAATTTTCCCTTTAAAATACTCCCATATTCATTTGCATTCAATATTATTACATTTATTTGATCAACTACTCTAAATAGATTATTATAAGGCCTCCAATTCCAAGTGTTCTTCCATAAAAAATCTTAAGTTGTCAACATTAGTACTATTTTTTAAAAACCTCTTATCTTCTCAATTGTATGATCCCATATATTAATTAACTATTCCTATAAAATTTAAAAATTATTATTTTTATATGGAAATTTATTATTCAATTTTAATAACTACAAGACACATTTCCCCTTTTCCAATAATAAAAATGATAAATCCCATCTATGTGTTGTTCTTACGACCACCTCCATGAAGTGGCAACTTTCATTTATATATACCTATTTCATTCTATAATTATATATGTGAAATTGAAGAATAAATATTATTTATAAGGTAATTTTATTACATTTATGGGAAAAATATACTCAACCTTCTATCCATCTCATTCGTTATGAAATGAAAATTTAAATATTGTATTGTGCAGACTACCACCCTAACTAAGTAACATATCTCATATTCCTTGTAGATTATTTTATATTTATTAAAAATGAAAAAAAAATATTCACCATAGTCAATGTATTTTATTAATTTCAATTTTCATCTCCAACAATGATGTTGTTGCAAAAATATACCACTTAAATAATTGTATTCATCCATTAATTATAGTATGTTCATGTTTGATTCAACCCAACAAAAATATTGAAATATTTTATTTAATATTATCATGGATGACTATGAGAACATAATAAATGATAATATACTCTATAAATAATAAAATAAATAATTTATTCTGTGTTTGTAATGGTAACATTAATATTAAATTCTTCAATTAACAAACCACTTCTACCCTATTAAAAATCAATAAAACAGTCATTTAGATAAATTAATTAACCAGAATCATAACAAAAAAGTCCATAAAAATAAATTATCATATGATAAATAATTATAAAAATTTATTTTTTTGAACCTTTTATTATTCTTGAAGGACAATTGTTTGCATAATAATGAATATTGACACAACCATTATGAAACTAGTTCAAAATGATCATGATTACTCACACCTTATATTGAAAAATAGATTATAACTAACTAATATACATATTGAAATGAATTATAAATGAAATATATAAAATTTTTATACATGATTTGTTTGTAAATATGCAATTAATGTTGGTATTTTTTTGTTATACATGAGATTCATGTCCATTATTGGATGTTAGGAATTAAGATAAGGGTTTTTGAGGTTCAAAAAGATGGCGGAGCGGGCGGCGCCTTTTCTCTTCCACGATGGCTGATTCTAGGGTTTCTTGGCGATGGAAATCCGCCACTTTCTTGGTTTTAATCTCCTTTATCATTCTGGCATTGTTGAATCAGAGTCTTCCATGAAGGTGCCTCCTGGCGCTAAGGCGACTCTAGCGAAGTAGGTCTCACGTGATTCGCGAAGCTCCATTCGTCGATGTGGTACATCCGTCGACATGAACACAGACAACAAGGCCGGATCTCCCTCTACAACAAATCCGATTACAGGATCTGGGATTCAACAACTCAGCACAGTCGGTGCAAGGATATCTAGATTTTTTAAGGATTTGGATTTCACGTGGATCTCTTCTGGACATGTGGGTTTTGATGTGGTGGGGAAGATGTCCTCTCTGGATTTCGGGATTGTGGTGTCCTTGAGGGTTGTGTGAACATCACATGTTTCTCCTCTTCCTGGAGTCCGATACTTTGTGGATGTGATGAAAGAAACACTTTCTAAGCCGAAGTTGGATGGGTCTTTACTCAAGGATCCACACCAAGGAAGAATTATTTGTAAAGGTTTGTCAGCGCATGTTGAGGCCATTCCAGCAGCGCTTGCTGAGAGATTAGAAATGTGAAAAAACTCATTGATTGCACGAATTGTCTTGCCTAAAGGTGATCAACCGTTGAAGCTGGATGACTTGTTCCGAAGAACATCTATGTTGTGGGGGTTTTCCAATTAGAAATGTGTGTCTCCTAGTCGTGTGTTATTTCACTGCCTTTTTCTGTCAGATGACATGAAGCTTCGTGCGTGGACTATTGGTTCCCTATCTCTTAAACCTGGTTGGATTCATTTACATGAATGGTCATTATATTTCAATGTCTCTCATGTATGAAATGTTTTTTCTCAGGTTTGGGTTCGACTTTATGGACTGAACTGGGTCCTTTGGCATCCTAAGATTTTGTATGACATTGGCATCGTAATTGGGACTCCTATTCGTCTTGATTAGGAGACAGAGGATGTTCGATTTGGGCACTTCGCTAGGATAATGGTGGAGGATGATCTTAGATCCACACTAATTGACAAGGTAACCCTATCTACTCCATCTGATAATAGTCAAATTGATGTTGAGTATGAAAAAAATCCCCTCTACTGCTCTGAATGTATGGCTGTTGGACATTCCATGGAACTATGCCGGAAAAAAGTTTCTTATGAGAAGTGTGGGATGAAAGGTCACCCAACAACCATTTTTTGAAGAAAGAAAAATGTTAAAGAATCACCTTTTTCAAAACTTGATAATAAGTCCTATGACCCTCCCAAAAAACCATCTTTTAGTGTGGCTATTGGGTTGCTTTTGGGGAAGCATGATTCTCAACTCTCTCTTTTGAAAGGAAAAGAGTTGATGACTCATGCACCCCCTAAAAGTGATCATAGAGGCCCTTCTAATCATCAATATGAAATGGTTATGGAGCTTACCTTAACAGAATAAATAATTACAACGTATTCCACAGTTTATGTCTCTAATCAAATTGATACACCGTAGCACGCTGATTTTCAACAGGAAATTCAGAAGCTCTTGCAGTCTTCTAAAGTTTTTGGGAAATGGGGGAATGTCTCTGATGATGAAAGGGGAAACAACAGAACCCCTGCTCTGGGAAATGTTCGACCTATATCCTTCAAGGATTTTGTCTTAATTGGTGAGGCAAGGATGACTGATGGTGAAGATTTTACCTCTGTTCCACCAAAGAGGAGACCTCACAATGTCTTTTCCCATCTTCCGAAGATCGATTCTACTAGATCATCTTCAAAGGTGTCAAAAAATATGGATACAAATCATCATATGATGTTCAACCAGGAGAAGTCTCAATCTGAGTGGGAGACTTCTAGTGACTCGGATTACGGAAATGACATGTTATATTATGAATATATGTCATATTATGATTATTAGTCTTTTGATTGAGGGAAATTCTATTTGTTTAACCCCTTTCTCCTCTTTTATGTTCTTCTTTTGAGTAATAATTGGTCAGAAGATTTGCATCCGGATGACCTTTAAAAAAATTAAGTGTTTTTGAAAACTCAATATTATTCCTTTGAGTAATAATCATTCATATTGAACTCTATCAATCCAATTTTTTTTATTCTACCAAATTAGTACTTATTATGCTATTAACTCTTTTATTTTTAAGATTTTATAATTATTCCTTACAATATCATTATCAAATAATTCATACCACAATGATCAAGTTACTTGATAGGAGTTTCTTGTGTCAATTCTGATTCCCTTTAGACATATTTCTTATTATATACACTCTGTTTTTGATTGTTTATTTAGTTACCATTTAATATCTTTATTCTGATACTCTGTTTAATTTTTTTATTTCATTTTTTGAAATAAATTATATTCCTCATTGGGTTTTATTAGAATGTCCCAAAATCTGTAATAATTGTTTGTATCTATTTTCAATACCATTACACATGTTTGATATTTTGAAACATTTTTTTATTTTATACAATGTATTAAATGAACTATTTCACCCATATTTAATTAATAACATGAATTTTATTATAAATAAATTTTATTCTAACACTCTAATATTTTTTCATTCTTACATTACCATTACTATAAGAGTATTTTCATATAAATTTTAATTCATTTAGTTATGATTCATATTAATCATATGTTTTTTTTGCAGAGTTTATATTTGAGATGAATTACTCTCTAAATCCTCTCATAAAATTTTCCAATGGGGCATTAAACACTCGAAAACTAGTCACTTACTTTTCCTTTAAAAGTCATACATTATTATATACATGAATTTTGTTCAAATGCATTTCCTTTGTTAATACCCAATTATTCATTATATTGTTTAAAGGGAAATCACATATATATCCATACATCGATTGATAGGAGAAATTATTGGCCTAACAATATTTCCCAACTTCGCCTGGTGTTAGTTTTATGTAATTATATATTTAAATTTATTTTATTTATTGTTTTTGGAATTTATGAATTTAAATATATACCAATACCCATTATAGTATCAATTTTTGGATACCCACACAAAAATACCATAAATTATTTAAATAGTAAATATTTATAATACATTTACATTATATTTCAATACAGATGATTATTTATTACTTTGGTTTATTGGTTATATATTATATTGTTTATTCATTCCTTCATATGATGAATTCATTGGGATAAATTATGGATAGGGGGTTCTTGTTATAATTATCACCACTATGCATCAATTTATCTCAAGAGACAAAGTACCTTCAATATTTCTAGGTTTTATTTCCCATAATATTTATTTTCAAAACATTATACCTTCTCAGTAAGATCATGATGAATATGAACATGATCTCATCAATCACAACATGTATTTAGTTATATAAAATGATGTATTTCATCACAATAGAACCATATATTATAATCTATATTTTTATCTATATTTTTATGTCATATATGGATTTATTTCAATATCATATCGTTAGTGATATGTAATTACTAGAGTATTATTTATTTTAGAAATATTATTCATTATATTATTATTTTTTGATATATGTTTTCACATAAACATAATCTTAGGACACCCTCCTTATGTTTCTATTAATCCATGTAACAAATAAAAGTACTGCATATGATATTCAAAGAACAAAGTAGAATGTGATGAAATTTTATAAGATATATTGAAGGATTATTACCGATTAAGTAGTTTTTTCAAATTATAAAATTCCCATTAGTATATATATATTTGAGAATAAGTTCCCACTGTTTTTTCTTATGTTTTAAATATGTAATTATAATATTTGATGAGAATATATAATAGTATTTAAAATTTACTTATAGTTATGTTGTTATGTGATTATTATTTATTAGAATTCATTGTTGGTATCTTATCTAGAGTATACTGTATGTTTTTATGGTATCATATTTTGGATTATAGGTCTAAGGATCTATGTACTCGAAGCCCTCCTCCCATAATATCATGATCATGGTGCTTGTCAAACTCTACCTCAATTTCTAAAAACCCAAATGGGTCTTCTTTGTCCACCTGAAAGGGCTTCCCTTTCAGGTCAAAGCTATAATTAGTGCTAATATCTTATTGAAATCAATGATGACTCTCTTTTGATATACTACCAACCATAAGAGGCTCTGCACCTCTATCACAGTCCATTGTGGATCCAAGGCTAAAAGTTCCTAAACCTTTAATGGGTTCACCACCACTCCATCTACTAATATAACATGTCCCAGAAATTTGACAGACTAAATCTATAAATGGAACTTCAAAAGCTTCCCATAATTCTAGTTCTCTATGAGTACATCTAGAACCATCCATAGGTTCTTCGTGTGCTCCTCCTCAGATTTCACATATAGAGGTATATCATCAATGAAGAGAACAAAGAAATGGTCTAAGGCCAGAATATATGGTTTATGATTCCCATGAACACTTTTGGGGAACTCATCCAATTAATGGAATCAACATGTACTCATAATGACTATAGTGGTAAATGAAATTTGTCTTCAGTATATGGTAATCTCGTACTCGTAGTTGGTGATATCCTGATCGAAGGTCAAACTTTAAGAACCATATTTCCCCTCTCAACTAATCAAAGAGGTCATCGATCCTTGGTAGTGGGTATATTTTCTATAAGTTCACTTGGATCAGGTAATAGTAATACACACATAACCTCAACCACTCATCTTTCTTTTTAGAATACAAAACTGGGGCCTCCCCTGTTGAAACACTAGGTCGCATGAATCCCTTCATCTACAAGTCCTCCAATTGTTCTCTTTGCTCACGATGGTCTATGGGAGCCATATGATATTTTTTACGGATAGTGGTGTCATCCTGGGGTGTATATCAATGAAGAAGTCTTTTCTCATTGATGAGGTAGTCCTTGACCATTTTTAGGTCTGATTTCCATGTACTCTACCACTAATTATAAGAATTGGTAAGACATAACATATACTGCACCGAGGGTAATTCTAGCCATGTGATTAGTGATCAATTATTCCATCATATGCATGAGTCCATCCATTTATGACTGAGTTTCCTCTTCATTGACAATGTAAAACCTCATTCCATCTCTATGGACATACTACACCATTCTTCTAAAGCAGTCAATTAGGTTAAGGGCCAAAGATAAATAATACCTAATAAGAATATAGTCATAGTACCTCAATGATCCAACCAAGAGGTTCTAAATGAAACTCTCACCTGCAATGGTAAGGTCACACTATCGTAAAATAAGTTAGATCATTGAGTCCCATCATGTTGGTCTCTCCAAGAATAAAGGTCATGTTGATGATTCTACTGAAATCTCTAGTTATCGCATAAGATATTTCGATAAAAGGGAATTTATAAAACCTATATCTATTAATAAAATTTCTATAGTAGAAAAGACACATATACTTACTTGAATCATCCATAGACCCCCTGGGTCATATGCCTCGACCACAAGTAACATTCCTCGTCCCTCTCCTTCAGCTCCCTAAGCCTGGCACATACCTCCTAGGGTGGTGGTGGAAACAAGATGAAACTTCGGCCACCTCTCACTGGTCTACCAGCTGTTATACCATGTACACCACCCCACCGATCATCTTGATCCAATAGCTTATTCTGCCTATATGGTCTATCAATTTTCACCCTATTAGCAGTATAGTGGGTTGGAAAATCATAAGCGAGATGTCGCCTACCATCAAATGAGTGGAACTGCCTATCCCAAGAATGATTGGGTCCACCCTATGAACCCTAAACTATAAATCCTTTGATCAAGGACCTCCTCTAGAAACATCTCTCACATCCAGATCCATGAGACTAAAGTCATCTCCCAGCTGTCGTGGTCTCTGCGCCTACCTGTCCATTACTGTCTTTCACCAATTTTATCTGCTCATCGGATAGGCTCTCAACTGCCAAATCACCCTCGATCACCCAATAAAAAGTAATAATTCTTAGAGAGATAATACTAGCTTATATGTATCTATGAAAAACTCACCTAATGTTCTGAGACCTGAATTAATGATCCCGACAAATATCTATCGAGTTCTTGGAGAATTTGGTAAACGTAGATGAATAATTAGATACCATCATACTAACCAATTGATGCTAAATAAGCTCTTATATATGAACATTTCTCATCATAATTAGTAAAAAATATTCCCTAAATTGGAACTCGTTCTCTATCCATGAGAGAGTCAACTCATCATGAGTCTGTATATACAAACACCACAATCACACTGTGGAGCCTTGAAGAACGGTCACCATGAGGATCTCCATCTAATCATCTTTTATCCTAACATTTTAAAACATATGGGCCACTATCTCAAGATAGTCTTCAAAAGCATCAGAGTTATGAATTATGTGGAACCAAAGGGTCTCTGTCTCTAAAACTAATAGAGTGTACTCTACCTGTGCTCCTCGCCTTCCGGTACTATAGGTACCATGGGTAGCTCCACATGTGGTGATATAGTGGGTGCACCATCTGGAGGTAACATATAGGAAACATATCCCTATACTGAAGCCTCATCACAAAGGGGGTCATCCTCATTATCGAGAATTAGGATCTTTTATGGTATACATCATAGTGGCATCCTGTAAAAAATCGAGATATATCACGGTCAACCTGTATATCTAGATAGACGATGTAAGAAGGACCTGGATGCCACATCACATTCTTATATTATTTATATTCCATTATTTTTCCTGTAACTAGTGTTTTCATGAATCAATTCAAAAACTAGGTTATAAGAGTCTTAGTGTATGGATATGTCAACGACTACACCAAACTGGAGTCCCTGACCTGAAATACAAACTCGAAACAATTAACAATATTTCCCCAATACAATCTCATAGACTCTCTATCCTATGGTAGAACCGACCATCAATGATACCTCTCTATCATGTAACATCCCAGTAGGGAACGTGCCACAACTCCCCAAGACTTCCTCTAATAGGACAGTGGCTTCTGGCTAGGAACGAGTAGAAATATCACTAATAGGGGAGGCATTTCCAATGTACATGTACACACAAACACATCTCTACACCCAAAATAATGAAATGTAAAAAAATAAATATGAAATTAAATGCATGAAAACCACTATCACAATCATCATAGTACAAAATAAGAAATTTAACTGGGCTAGAATACAAGCCCCCAAAATATTTTGTAAACTACAATGACCAACAAATAATCAAATAGTTTTTGGGATTGTTTCTCAATGCTGTAGGAACACCTTTGGTTGTATGAAATCACAAGGATCTGACTTCCTAATATACCCTGGACTCTGTCAAAAGGCAACTCATCTTCACAAGACATGACATGTTCCAGAAAAGTTGATGCATGGGTGAGTATGAAAATACACAGTAGGATAGCTTGAAACCAAAATGAAATACACAATGGAATGATACAGTCATCTCTATACAAGTATATATCTACAACATACAACATGGATATCTAGATATAGTAAAACCATAAAACAAATTCTAGGGTATATCATAACCAATGCATACCACTGGTAGGGATCTATCATGAAGATTCCATGAAGTAATAATCTAGGAGCACACACTCAAATGTCCGATAGCATCTATGATGTCTATTCGTGATGTAATATTCATTGAGAATTTTCATGAAAGAGGGATACACTGAATGAATAGAAGAGAGATATAGTACATCAAATGAGGATCACAGCCAGTGCCATGGTATAATACAAATAAATCCTTCTAGATTGACTGTATAATTATAGGATCAACACGTGATGAATTTGGTCATTTTTATAATGAGAATTATAAATAAGGAATTAAGAGTGAATACATGATTCTACACTAGGCCTATAGGGGGATTCCAATATCTCTATATAGTAATTATTCCATAAGGGATCATACTTTGGTGTGTAGGAAGTGATACAGACCAACTTTCAGGGAAATGATCAAGGGCACAAACCCTAATGAATATTGACCATGATATGTTGGAAAATGGATCTAATCCATGTTGAAATAGATACACTATGTATAGTAGTATCCCACACCGTGTCCCTTGACCTTGGGTATTGTCCTTATACAATGGAATGTGTCAGAAATAAATTATGTTTTTAAAAGGTATACATTGTGTGTATAATGGCTTACACACCGTGTCCATCTATCTAGAGCCAGCACGTGTTCACCATCCATGTGCGGGTACATTGAGTCAACTCATGTTTGCATTCCCATGTACCAGTCCACACTGGGTTCGTAGTGTGGTGGAGTAGAAAACGTGTACTCTTCCCCAAGTCTGTGTATACCTCAAGATACACTCCAAGTCTTAGGGAAGGGGCCAAGTTCCATATGACTAATGTCACAAACTGTGTGACAGTTTACGGCTTCCTAAA
This sequence comes from Viscum album, assembly GCA_963277665.1. NCBI lineage: Eukaryota > Viridiplantae > Streptophyta > Magnoliopsida > Santalales > Viscaceae > Viscum > Viscum album. The sequence continues at coordinate 813,417,403 of OY728150.1, read as the reverse complement.
ACCCTAGAATCCATAATGTGGGGCCCAAACTACATATGTAATGGAATAAATGTGATGTTCATTGTGATTTTTCAGAATCAAGGTTATTTATCAGAGTGCCTCATCCAATCCTCCATCGCTTGATATGTACGTCCATTCATCCTGAATCTAAAGATCTAATATCGCCTCGTCATCATATCATTGATTCAGTGAGTTTAGTGTCTTCAATGGTCTTTGAAACTCGATTCTGATCATCCGCAAAGAGAATCTTCGATGAAATATATCTACCGAAATACAGCAATATGTATATTCCCATTGCCATCACACCTCTTTTAGGTCGTCCTGAAGCTGTATTTACAATTTTGGATCACTGTATCATGAATCAAAGGTTAAAAAATCATTTATTCATATCCTACTAAGAACAAACAATGTGAAAGAAAATGTAGGAGGAAAACTAATATAGAACAAACCCAATGAATAAACCTCGACCATTGTTTGTTGTGGCCTCATCGCATTTTTATAATAATTATTAAAATGATAATTAAAACAACAATCATAATCATCCCCAAATCAATCCCACAATAAAAACATCCCGCAAGAATGATAAAACCCAATTTAAACCTATTCATGGGTTGATACGTGTTCATCATTATTTATATGAACGATAAATTAGAAATTGGAATCAAAATACCCTACTTGGGATTTGGATCACTCGCCATCAATGATTTTTTGTTGATGGAGATCTGTCAAGAATGATCTCAATCCACAATCTCGTTATTTTTTTCTAGATATTTCTCCAAGTTTCTTCTCTAAAGATCCAAGGGATTTCACTATGGTTATGAATTCTGAAACTAGGTACCCTGATGAGCTACTTATTTAGAAATAGAATATGTGTCACTATGTCATTACATGATTTTGAAATTAAATAAAAAAATAATTTATTTAATTATTTTAAACATCCAAAAACTAACTTTCACAGCCGACCCATGATGAAAAATGTTAGGCCTTTCCTATGTTATAGTCATTTCATTGAACGCATTTGTGGCCTTAGATTTCTGGTCAGGGCACCCATTCTGATGTTATTCCACTTTTCGAAGAAAACTTCTCATATGTGCTATTAAATATATTAAATTTATTTTTATGAATTTATTCTAAAAACATCGTGCCTCATAATTTTGTTTCATTTCAACAACTAGTATCGAATTAATTCAAAATAATATTTGAAATTAATACAATAAAAATCGATGACATTACAATTTTCTACACCATTTAATGTCTATTCTGATTGAAATTTGGGTTCCATCCATGAAGGGTGATTAAATTAAAATTTAAATAAGGGTTAATTAAAATTCATTCTATTGTTCATCAAAGAAAATGTGTGAATTTTTTTAAATATTTGGTTTCTTTTCTATTTGGTTAGGGAAAATATTTTTGAAATTTTTTATAATAATGAAAACAATATTTTAACATTTAAATTGATATACTATTTATTGAAGAAAATATTTCCCCCATATAAATAGTCATAATTATAGAAAATGATGAATTTTCTTTTTTGGGGAGATAGGTTTTTATTAATATCATATATGCTTCAATTATTTATACATATAAAAAAGTGACCCAATATTTATCAATAAATTGAAATGTTTAAAAACATTTTTGATCCATATTTTATAACATAGTTTCCTATAATTTTGATTATTACATTCATTTATCTTATGTTTACATTGATTATAAAATTACATGTCCTCTATGATTTCTAAGTTCCTTCTGCACACTATTTTTTAGAAAATTATACTTTTGAACTGATAAAGTGATTGTGATGGGATAAATATTTGATAAATTTGAATTAGTATATGAGGAAACGAGATATCTGAACATAAACTTAGAAAAAATATTAATTTCTAATTAAAATACCACAGGGATCCAACTCAAAATTTAGTTCTATATGTAACTTGAATATAGTGTAAAATAATAATAATGGATACCTTTGTAAATTCTATGAAATTTATAATTGGGTGTGTTAATAAATAAGGGAAATTTATAAGTTCAAATTTCAGTTAGGAAAAATTCAAATAAAGTGATTATTTTTCAAAAATGAAATCATTATGTTGATGGTAATATTGAAAAAAAATGAATAAGGGATAATTTGAATTATAATAATATCATTAGAGTTTTTTTGATGTACTAGAAATGAATTTTCATTTTAAAGAACCTAAAAGTGAGTAAAACAATAATAGTGCCACATATTAGGTTTTTAATTCTAAAAAAATTCTATATATCTATAGACCTTTGAATGGAAGGTGAATTATAAATAACATATGGAAGTGATTTATTATCATTTAGGAGGCATGGAATATTTAATAATCGATGATTCAGTGTACCATTTATTTATGGTGTGTGCATTTTATACAAGGTAGGCCCTATGAAAATATTCATTGAAAACATTATCCCATCTTACAATATTATTCCTATTTAAATAAATGATTTATCTTGGAACTCATTGATCTTATTTGTGACATAATTAATTTCATCTAAACGTATAAATCAGGGTTTCTTTGAAGGCAAGAAATTTTCTATTTATGGGGGAATATGAGGATCCCAATAATTTATACATGTGGACATCTTCATGTTATTAGATTAATAATTGAGTTTTTAATTTCAAACAATGATATTAATGAGAAATTACTGAACACATTAAATAATGAAATAAAAATATAATTTATTGAATTTTATATTCCAAATAAATGTTTTGGTTTGTAAATTTTTAATTGTTATTCAAATATTTTTTATAAGATTACTAATTTGGTAATTTTTATTGAAAACACTTTTTCTATGTATTTATTATGATATTTTGAATTTATGGAATTACTTAATCATTTTTCATTTTTTTACTTTAACAAATATTTTTGGTATTAAATTTAATTTTAACTATGTAATTTTTATCAATTTTTATTTTATATTTGTGGATTTTCATTTTATATTTTACCTTTGGTTAAAGATAAATAAATTTTTTAATTTTTACATTAATTTTAAATAATCAAATTTTCATGAATATTAATTCATTTGAAGGAGGAACCTGATTTATGAATGAGGTATGTGACAAAATTTATTGACTAAAAATAGAAAATGTAGATATAATGTCAGTCAAGTGACTAGATGAAGTAATGTTAGTTAAGGTAGGATATACAATATGAAAAATTCACAAGAAGCCGTGTCATAGGTTTTCAATGTGATACATGAAAAAAATTATAAAAGGAATTAAGCTACCAGGAGTGAATCCAATGATCTATAGTAAAAAAATTTGGAAATTCTTTTAATGGTATTTTATGAATAGATGCATCAGGACCTTCTATGCAACCACATATGATCATTTGGAAAAAAATCTCATCCTACTCTGATCCATAATCCATGATACAGTATAAATGGTATTCAAATGGATAAATGTTAAATATTCATCATACTGTGAGATAGTATAATCTATTAATCAGCCATGATAGAGAAAAAAAATTAGACCTAATATGATTTTATAGTCAATAAAATGATTGTGGATGAAGATCATTCAATGTATTGTGTTAGAGGATAAACTCATTCATGAATATTCTATTTGTTATTGTGTGTGTGTGTGTGTTTTACATGAGCATGTAGGTATTTCAACTGATGATAATGTTAAATTTAAAAAATGATAAATAATATAGAATTATATGAGATAATTTTATTTATGAACAACATTAGTAGTAAAGTTGATCTTGGTATTTCTAGGTTTCATCCAAGAAAAACTAATGTCTATGGATGTTTGAGAAGAGATCTTCCATGATGTGTTGAAGAAGATAGATCATATTCATGTAAAATATTTCAAAAAAACTGATTTGAGGATGAATTATTGATAAATATATTCCAAACAAGGGATAAAAATGGGGTTCGATGAACTGAGAATCAGTTTTTAGTTTCCACCAACAATATACATTCAAAGAAGAAGAAATAAAATAATTTTTTTCCTCATGAATGATTAAATTTCAATACAAAGGGGACATCATATCCCTCAAATTCTTCGATTATGGTTTTTTATATAGATAAGCCCCAGGTGTTTAAAATAATTATTCAACTACTCACTAGTTAACTAAATAAAGAAGTTCACATTAGGGTCTGATGCATTAGGATTACACATTAGAAGGATGAAATCACCACTTAGGTGTTCAAAAACTCATTACAAGAATGAATTATGTGAAATATAAATTATATAGGAAATGAATATCCAATGTGAGATTTGAATTTTATGGGGAATTATGAACTCCTATTGATCCTAATTGATAATGATGTCTAAATCTACGGACTGTGTTTATTCATTTCCAAAAATAAATTTTGATAAATATAAATTGTTATTGGTGTATTAAAATGAGTAATAAATGCACAAATTGAATAGATGATTGTGATACCAATTGATAAATTTGAGAAATGTTGATGATTCTGAACACATGTTTGATGAAAACATTATTTTTTGAGTTTGGATATGAGTAAATGTTGGACCATTTTGGTCATAATGTTGTGTATATTTTTCCAATGATCAACTAAAATCAAGGGACATATTATGGATTAACTGGAGATGGAATAATTATATGTCAAGGACTAAAACATAAATCCTATTTCTTTTAGATCTCATGATTATTAAATATAAATTTCCAAAATTAGAAGAACATGAAATAAGTTCAACATAAAATATTTTTATTTTACTCTTTCTAAATCAGGAATGATGATATCAACTAAAGGGAATGAGATTGTGGGACGAATTTGGAATTTATGGAAGAGTTTTGTGATACCCACATTAGTAAATTGTGACCCCTGGGAATATCATGTGTGACTATCCATATTTGATATCATGACCCCTAATGAACATGAAAATTTTAGGGGATGTTCATTCTTTTGTGAGGGATTCTTATTATTTCACCAGTTAAGTGAGAGATGAACTATGTAAGAGACACATATAGGTATGAGATATATTTTTTCATCTTTAAACAAGAGAAAAATGTGGTTCCTTTTCTGTGAATAATTATTATTTATAGTCTCCAAATAATAAAGTGGGTATCAATAAAAAATGTTCAATATTAATCTTGAGAAGAATGATTGATTGGAGAAAAATGTGGATGAAAAAAAGGGATTAAAGAATCATTGGAACTTGTGAAGTGTTTTATATCCCTTCGATTGTGAACTTTCATGTCCAACCAATTCATTATATCAACGTTATAATGTTATTAAGGGATTTATTGGAAAATTATAATGAAATTAACATGATCATTGGTTATACTTTTATGGGGAAGTTTTTTTTTTAAATTTAGTAATATCATCCATGTAACATTTATTATTGAAAGCTACTTTTTTTAATTTCTTATGTTTTAATGATTTTAAAATAATAGGAACGGGGGAAAACTTATCTCGGTTGAATATTATTTTATAATTTCATAACCACCAAGTAATCAATCAAAAAAGTTATTTTGTCCTCATAGAGAGAACATAATGATTAATTAATGTGTTTTTCTTGATGTATGTCTGGTTTCATCATTATATGGATGATTGAATGTCACATTTTATAAATTATATGATTTACTAACTCAATTTTTGGCCATTTTACTGAATTGGAAATCCTATTTCTTCTCATATACAATGTTTTTCTATTGTTAATAATTGGAGGAAAATTGTTTTCAAAACCTACCAATCAAATTCCCCAATTTACTCACTGATTGTTTAACATTAAATATGTTCTATTTTTATCTTACTATGATATAATATGTTTTTAGATTATTTTTCTATTAAAAATAATAATCACAACCATATTGGTTGTTGTTTTAATTATTTTTTTCATTTAATGAGTGATTTATTTTTTTCAGGTTGACACGCAGAATATGGAAGTATTTTACATTAGATCAACCCCCAATCACAATTAAATGAGTGTCAATATGGTTTATAAATAGATTCTTTAATCTACACATGATAATGACATTGGTTTTCGTCACATATTATATCAAAATCCATATGTTATGATTCATAGATTATTTTAACATCCTGACACCATCTTTCATGTACTTAATTTACATTGTTTTGATCACACTGTTTGGATCATATATTATTTTTATTTGGGATAATTCTGGTGTTTTATGATGTTTTCTATGCCTCATCATGGTTATAACATGGTGATTGAAATCTATTCCTTTCAGGGCATGCAGTTATCATCAATATGTTTGAGTCCCAATAGTGGTTTCTCAGATAGGTGTAGGGTTAATACAATCCATGCGACCTACCCCTAAAACCATAAATATTAGTACAAAATTATTATGAATAGATAGTGCCTTGTTTCTCAAAGAATATAACCAAAGCACACATCACGTCCAATATTCTAGAACTGAGATAACAATTTCCCCAAGTTTTTTTAAAAAAAATAATACAATCACTGAATCTAGAAATAATTATTTCAACTTCTCATTTTAAAAACTAGTACACACCTAGATCACCAAAAGTTTCTTAGATTGAAAAGCTCTCTCGTCCAAGGACATAACAGATGGATATTTCGGGGAATCCTTGCATCATGGTGATTGATTTTGATGGATTTTTTTTTATTTTTTGATCTGGGTTTTTAAAATTTATGGTTCTATTTATAATAATTATTCAGGAATTGTATAGACCCACCCTTAATTTGTGGAATGAATATATTGATCAAGACTTTTTATTCCATATCAATGGTTTATTTATTTATCTAATTCGGTTTTTAATATATCCATCATAATTTTGGGACATTTAATCCAGATCTCCATTGTATGTTGTGAATTCTGTAAGAAACTATTTTGGTATGTATTTTATACCTCTTTCATCAGTCTAGAGATTATAAATTAGTTATTTTTTCGATAATAATTTCCCTTAGTTCCTACCTTCATCATTTTAGGAAAAGTCACTCCTTTGGGGCATACCTTGTGGGGGGGGGGGGTAATGAGGTTGTGAATTTAGATATGTGGTTTCATAAGAAAATTAACTTCCTTTTAAATTTTTATTTCTTTATTAATTTGAACTTGTTTTTTAATTTATTTCCACGTAATTTTTTTAGTGTTTTGATCATATATTTGAAATGGAATTATCACTATAATTAAATCCCTAAAAAATTGATTTATAAAAGAGAGTTAGTTTTGGAGGAATGTTAGTGAATTTAAATGAGTGATTTACATACTTATTTAGAGGATTCTTTTTAGATAAAAATTAATTAAATATTGTATAAATTGAAATAAACTGACTTATTTTGTTGATTTATTTATGAAAATCATTTGATTGTTCTTTGTAACATAAAAATAAATGTTTTCAAACATAATTGTGTGTCCTTTCGAATTGATTTTTATAAGGAATGAAAACCCAATGAATGGTTGATTCTCTTAAATCGTGTGGGAGGATTAGATATCATGTGGGAAGAACATGATCTATGAATGTATTAGCTTTACATTGGATCAAATTGATGATGAAAGGTTGACTAAACAATGAAGAGAGTGTGGAGTTCATTCTCGGGGGTGTTATATTATTCCCATTCGCCTATGGTCTGGGTACTTATGAACAACATGACAATTTTTTAAATGATATGTGGGGTAAAAATTATACTAACATAATCCTAGGACTCTAAAATATAGTTCAATGATTACTATGATTTATTTATTCCTATATTTGATTTAAATTATTATTCATGTTTGATTTTATTGAAAATATTAATACTTATTTTCTTGAAAAATACTCTTATATCTTCCTTCATTATGGGAAGAACATTTTTACACATTTTATATTATCTATTTAAGTGTATAATAATTTTGTTTTTCATTTAATTGTTCAAATATTACTATTACATGTTTTATTTAAAAATTGATAATATTAATTTTAAATGATATGTTTTTATTTTTAAAAACATTATTAGATCCTACTATTATTTTTCTCACCACTAACCTTCCATTGGATCATTTGTAGAGGTTTTTACTCTAGGTCCTTAAAAAAGAAACTAAATTCTTGGAAGAATTGTATGTTCTTGATTAGTGGGGACCAATGAATTTTCTATGATAACTGGAGAATGGAATCCAACTATCAATGGATGGTTAGAGGATTTTTTATTTGTAAATTATTTATGAATAATGTTTCTGACATAACATTTTTTGAACAAGTTCCTATCTACTAGTAGTACATTTCTCTTGAGGAGAATTTGGAATTAAAATGATAATTATTTTAAATCACCTACATCATTAAGATGAGTCATTCTTATAGGGAAATCTTTACCACACACTTTTTAATGACCATGTTCTTGTCACCATCCATGGGTATTGTGAATAGCCTTCCTATAATGTTAGTGTTTAGGGTTGGTAGATCATAAATTAGTATCAAAATGGTTTTGTTCTTGAGTTAAATTTTACATTATTATATTAATATAAAACATATTTTTTATTCATCATAAATTATTAATCATTATTTAATTTAACTAATTATGTAGTTTGTTGTATTATACCAAAAAAAATTGAAGGTAAACAAAAAATAAAGAATAAGTAGGTTGAATTAATTTATTCCACACAACATAGAAGCATTGTGCAACACTATATTTTTGAAGCATGACTATAGTTGCATAAAATTAATTGACAAGTCAAGGGCCAATTCTAGAATCTCATGGCTAAAGAACTAGGATGGAACTATTCATATTCTTTGCAAAACGAAAATTTCACATCATAGTTATACTATTTTAAATGTGAAATATTTCGAAAATCAATGGTCTATTCCAACAAAATAATAGTCAGGAATATCATTCCCAACATGAAACCATATAATGAGAAGAAAATTAGTAGATATATTGGAATAAATAGTAGAATAATTTTTATCATCTTATTGAAGTTTGAGTTATTATTTTACCCATTAATTGAGCCAAATATGATTCCATGGGGATACACTTCATCCAAATTAATAGTGTTCATAGGGGATGGAAATGATAAATTGAAGATGAAGAGGTATTGATGGGGAATCAATGATACTGAACAACATTTCATCTTTCATTTCCTTTTTATATTTTAATTCAACTCCTATAATGTATCAACATATTGAATCAACTTGACTTCCCCATCCATAGTGTAATAGTTTCATTAGTTGATCGAGAAATTGCAATACTAAACCTATGTTCTTTGTTTTATTTTTTTATACCTAATTGTATATAACCCTTTATTTCATTTGGAAACTAGTTTCAATTATTAATTTAGTTTTTAATACCAAATGAAGTTATGTTAGGGTTCGATTAATTTCATTTTAATTGTCTTGGTAGATGATACACATCTCACTCCATATAATTCCAATCTATTTTTCTATAATTGAATTTGGTTTGGTGGTGATATATCAATTATCAATATCTTGTTCTCATAATTATTGTATGAAGTATAGATTATTAGTGAATTAGAATACCCAATTTGGGTTCGAACAAATTTATCAAGACATTCCACTATGTTGCTATAAATTTATATTTTATCTAACTGTATTAATTTTTTTTGTAATACGTGATATAAAAAATTAATAATGAATTTTAATTTTTCTGAAATTGGTACATTTTTATTAAACCCATATTTTAAAACTACACATATAATAAATTATGAATCACCAAACCACAATCATCATTGATTTATTTTATTGTTTTGTATCCTAAACTACCATGTCATAATGTTATAACTATATAATTATGATGAAACAAATATTCCAATAACATTTTTTATATTTTAATGATGAAATTTTCAAAAATAATTAATAGAACCAAATTTATTATAAAACTAATTCAAAATAATAAATATTACTTTCACATTATATTGAAAATTGTTTAAAAAACTAACTAGAATTAATATAGAAAAGAGAATTCAATTAAACATAAAATGGAAATTGATATGAGTATGACTATAAATTAGGGGACTAATATGTGTATGTTTTTTATATAGGATTTTAATGTTAATTCAAGGATGTCTAGGTTAAATTAATTTATTTTATTATTATTAACTACGATTTGTTTATACATATTACATATTATAAAATATATTTCATTTATATGTTCTCATGTCGATATTATATCCCATGAATGTTTTATAATAAATTTATTTGTATTTAATAGGATATAATATGTTTAATGAACCTGACCAAATACCCAGGTACTCTAATACCTTAGCTAGTCCGGAAATTTCATCAAAGGAATTCCATATCCCTATGGGTTAATGACTAGAATCATTCTTTGTATAATAATAAATTAGGAATTGTATTTCTAGAAAAAAGAAAAATATAAAATATAAAATATGGTAGGTAAACACTACTCATGTATAATTTACTTGAATCAAATAGGTGAAAAAACCTAATAAGTACATCATCAATAAAATAACATTTTACAGGACAAAATCTTAGTGTTCCCACGTAAAAGGTAGTTCACATATCTACAGGTCACATCCATCACCCTAGGTACCAAGGATAAAAAAACATTCACCACCTACATATGTTTCATTCAATTTTATTTTACATGGTAAAATATAATCTATAAATGCTTAACGGTAAAGGTAGGTTGTGAGATAAATAACCGAGTTGGGTCTCACCAAGTGATCCATAAGAAATTACCCAAAAACTAACCATTTCAAATTTCAATATAGATAAAACAAGGGTTGGAATTTAATTTAATTATAAAAAATATGATCTAAAAAATGGATGTTATATAAAAATATACTTAAATGAACATTTTATATGAAATCATTTATATAAACTAATTAGTATGAAAAAAATTGGTCTCTGTTACATGGAATGTAATCATAAATCAATAATTTTTATAGAACTAGGTGATAAGCCCTATGGAATGTTAGTTTTGGGTTCAAGGATATTCACACTTCCAAAATAGTGACCACTATTCATGTTTTCACACACCTCTCATCTCATGCCTATTGGATAAAACCCCATTGGAGAAAAAATGCTAAATCGGTTTCTGTATTTGTTATCATTGTAAATGCATTTCATTGTATTAGAGTACAATAATTATCCTCATATTTAGTACTAACTACCTGAGATATAATTTTCTTAAAACAAACCAAAAATTAAACCAATATATGTGGAAATCATTCATTTTTAATGAAATTATCATTCAGAGTTCAATTTCCCAAATTTTAGTTTTCAGCATAATCTTTTCATTTCAAATCCAAGTCATATATTTTAATCAAATTAATTCCAATAAAAAAACATTATAATTAAAACCATTATTATCATGAATCACCATTCAAAAAGATCATAAAATAATTTTCAAATTAGCCTATAATTTTATCGAAATCATCGAATAATTTTAATTCCCTTAAAATTGGTTGGTTTTCAAAATTTCCATGCACATTATAAATAAATATTCAAATCATCTAAATTATATTTTTTAAAATAATAAATTTTTTTATTCAAATTTTTAATTTAATTCAGAATTTCAACTATAGATTAGAGAATTATAGAATAACCAAGCATTAATAACAAGATCAAATAGTCAACAGCCACACATGGGGACAACAATGGATAATGAAGTGAAGGATATCAAGGAATAAAACCTTTATTGAAGGGAAATATAAATAGAGATTAAATACATTAATAAGAAATTATATATCGCTCTCTATGGTAGAGAGAAAAAGGGATTAGGATAAACCACATGAGGACGAATGCACTTATTGGATGTAGATCTAATGAGATCACAAGATAATAAATTCACAAATAGAATATATTTGATGATTCAACCTAACCTATTGAAATAATATATAAACCAATGACTAATATTAGGATATAAAGTGAGTTTTTATAATCTTAAACCATTTTCATGGTGTTTTAAATAAAACCTTTAATGGAAGTAAGAATCTTTCACACGATTTACTATAGTGGCTATATAGCTAGTTGTAACTGTGTAACATAACCATGATCCCTTACTATATTTTGGGATGGGGTTCATGATTTTGAGTGGAAACAAAATTTTATTAAATATTTATCCAACTGTGAAACCCTCAAAATGTATGGGTGTATGTTTTGGAGGTGTGGTTCCCCAACTTGGACAAACTGTGTGCCCCAATATAGTTTTTTTATATTTGGATGCATGTTTTAATTGTCCAAATGGAAGGATTTTCCCTAAATATAAAACAACTATGAAAATACCCATAATATACCAAATAAAAAAAAATAAAATTCCACCTAAAACACCCTGAGGAAATACCAACCAAATGTGAGTAGAATCTAGAGACTAAAGTTACCTAAAAGATGGTAACAAGATGTTACAACCTAACCACAATAAAAACATTCAATACCAAGAAATTATATTAATAAATATAAAAGTTAATGAAATGAGGTCACTACTCCCCCACAAGTTTATCACACAACCATGTCTCATGCGATTAAGAACCATGCAACCATAGAATACATACTAGTTTTATGATCTTTATAAAAAAAACATTTGTTTCATAATCCAAAATCCTATCTGGATTCTAAATCATGGATAAGTTGGGTTCAACCTAATTATCTTCCCAACTCAAAACTCAATAAGGGTAAAAAATATATTTCATAATATATGATAAATGAAAATAATGATTGATTTATGTTAACTATAGTGTATGTTCCAAATAGTAAGATATTTCCTCACCTGTTCAATATTTTTAATATGACTTAAAAACCACTTCATATTATCTTCTTATTTAAAAATCCAATAGTGATCGAACTGAGGAGAAACACTAAATAATACCACATGAACAACTATAAAAACTAATATTCATAATTGGATATTAAAATAAAATTTATACCAACTACATTCCACCACCTTTCATGGTTAAATCAAAAAAATCTTCATTATATTCTCTTGGAAGAAAAATTTTTCAACCAAGGAAGCATCAACAATCATGGACCTACACAATAAATATTTGTATATTCAAACATAAATTGATTCTAAATAAGCTATTTTGATTGTAAAGTGGTGTCTATTATTATAGTAATTCCCATCCAATCCCAAATTTTCATCTCAAGATCCACCAAATTCAAGAACCATAGAACATAACATGTACTAAATGTTTATATATATCATTCTATTTGGACATCCTTTTATTTAATATATTCTATAATAAAATATAACTATGACACCATTTCAAAATGTAGGCGTCCCAAAAAGTTATAACATAAAAGTTTATCCCTATTAGATTTTATAATAGATGGAACTCCATGAAATAAAAAGATCTCTTTCACCTAGAGGCTTCCCAGGTCCCACCCTTAGGTTATAACTTGAATTAGGGTAATGTAAGATGATTTGGTCAACCTATCATTTGAAACCCATATCATATTATTCTTTCTATAATATTCTGGAAACAAAAAATTAAATCCATATAAAAATTATCCCACTTCCATGCAATCTCTAGAAGTTCTATATGGAAACAAGAAGTTTTATGGTTCTTGGCCTTAACCTATTGGAATGATAACAGTGAGAAACAATCTTAGTGAAATATCGTCTTATAATCAAGCATGAGAATAATTTCCCCATCTTATATAACATAATTTTAGATCTTTGGTGTATCACCCAATACAATTTATGAAAATACCCACTTTAGTAATGAGAGGCATTATATTCCTCTATTCTTATGTTTTTTTCATATCCCAGGATTGATTTTTCTTAACCAAAGAATCAAAAATGATATTTCCCCTTATGATGAATGTAAAAAATTTAGAAATGATAATAATGTAGGAACTCAAACCAATTCCACTATCGGAGGATCATCTTTATTAAAAATATATATATATAATTATTTCATAAGAAAAAAAATTGTAAATTGTTCAATGAAAACATTTTTCTTTGAAGTATTATTAGAATTCATCCCTGGTATCTGTATATAGTCATGGTACATATTATTTTTATCTTATGTCATGTGATTTGTGTAATTATAGGGTACCGTGTTATTACTTTTCAGAAGAATACTTCCCAAAACTGAACCTGATGTATCATAAATGACCACATAGCCCTATAAAACCTCTTTAGGGGTCAATAGATGTACTTCATCATCCGAGGATCTGTTAAAAAACGTTGTTCTAAGACTATCTATCCCATGTCTTCACTAATTTAATAAAAATAATATATGTTTAAAGCTTCACATAATGTAGATTATTTCTCGATATTTACAGGACTTAACTATAATAATGTTCATCAACTTACTCAAACATAGAGTAATTGAAGATTTCATCCACAAAGAGTACTAAAATGAAATTTAGTTACTCATGTAATATTTTTTTCATCATTGAATGAAAAAAAATTGGATTTATGCTTAAACCAAATTGAATAATAAAGTACTCAAAATGGATATACCCACTTATGATGTTGGTATTATGAATGCACAATTATTGATTTATCAACTCATGATAACTAGATCAAAGGTCAACCTTGAGAACAAAAACACCCTTTAAAACTGGTCAAATAGATCATCTATCAGATATAATGGACACTATTTTATTTAATGATACTTAGTTTAAATTCCTATATTAAAATCATAGGTAAAGTGTTTCATACTATTTCTTCAAAAGGATAGTAGTAACTTCCCTTTAAGACACTCTTCTCTATAGTAGATCATCTAAATGACATTTAAATTTTCTCAACCCTATTGGATACATATGATATAAAGGAATAAACACTAGTGGAGTACATGATTTATAATAAATAGATACATCAAGCTCACATACAAGGGTAAAATGAGAAAAATTATAATGAAACACATCGGGAACTCAATGAAAACTAGTGACATAACCTATAAAATACTATATATATATATATATATATTTATAAAATAGTTAACTATTATTACCCACTCAATATATAAAAAGTATGTTCTAAATAATCTTGCCTATTGGCCCTATTCTCCCTAAAAAAACACAGCACACCCCATAAAGTGTAACCTAGGTGACCTACTCAAGGTAACAACCAATAAGTTCCTTATAAGAAATTAATCTATCCATCCAAAAAATGAAGTCAATAGAGTTCATGTTGAGAACTAGAAAATTCAATATAATGGAAATCTATGTTTGATATATAACACTAGTGGAACAATGAGGGCCCATCTCTCTCATTATTATTATGGACAGAATAATATATTTCACTTAAGAAAAAAGATCTATATAATTATTTTCAAAGTTTAAAATAAGAGACGATTTAAATAAGTTGTATGAAGTAGCATTACATACATAAGTCACAAAAGATGAATAAATAATGATAACACCTCTCATAGTCACTAGAATCATATTTTTTCCATCAGAGACTCCATCATTGTTTGAAGATGCTCTATTCTATATGTATGTTCCTGAAATCCCATAGTTCTTGAAGCATTTGTTTGCATAGCTGCAATCATTTGTGATGAAGGGTATGTGAAACATCTTAGAGTAGAAAATATTGGAAATTTATTCACTATGTGAGAAGATAATCAACAAAAAAATTATGTTCCAAAAAAAAAAATCTTTTATAATTCCCAACAATTCAACATTTTCATCCTGTTGGAGGATAGGATAATCTAAGGAATTCACTAATACCATCGAATTCGGAATGAAATGAACTCCAAAATGAAATTTAATGTAAATTAACTATAAGGCGTGTTGTTTCATCTCCATCACCTCAAATAACACCATATAATTATTGGTCTGCCATTCTTGATGGTAGTACCCTTCAAATAAATCAAATCATGTATTTCTAAGATCCCAACAATTAATGTGTTATTTTCAACAAATCCCCTACCTCTTTAGGTTCATTATAGTCATAGAAATATTGGGTTTCTATTGAATAAAATCCTAAGAACAATATCTTTATTTATCTAATTGATGTTTTACAACTCGATCATGAGAAAAAATGGGTGCAGCTACCTATCCCAAAGCCTAGTCCAAATGCACAAATACCCCGAAAAATATTTGGGTCTACTAGAGGATTAACTTGATATAGTTTATTATAAACCTTATCCTATAGACTATTATTACATCTTCATAGAGAAACTATGCTACCAATCATTAACAGAAAACTATGAAACATCAACAGTGAAACACATATCATCAACTAAATAAATTGATAAAGATAAATATATTATATTAATAGAATTCAATATTTTTAATTTTAAATATAATCATATTAAAATAAGGTAAAATAGTAGAATTATTTCAAAATATTGAACAAGGAATATTTTCCAAAACTCCCATAGTAAATTATGTATTTTTTTGTGAGAGTTGTCTAGGAAATCACTCGTAACTAAATTTTTGTCCCATCAATGTTGTATCATGTCTTTTAAGACAACCAAACTACATACAAACATCATGTAATGATGTATAAACTACACATATGATATCAATTTTACATAAACCAACCTAAAAAACATTGTACACTGATACCTGGGCTAGTCCCCACATAGCCCAAAGTTCATTCTTGATCCTAATGTTTGGGCGACTAGCATCTAGCATCATACAATAGTCAAATGGAAATGGTTTTGAATCAAAATATAAAATCATAAAAAATACATTTTTTTGTAAACAATCATTAATGAGAAAGTTCCAAAATTATTCTCGTGACACAAAACCCAAAACAATTCATCATTATAAAAATAACAATAACAAATCTATAAAATCCCATAAAACTGGTTAATCACATCTCTATCGGTTTCCAAAATCAAATTGGGTCCTAAGGACCATGAAAATCCACCACTTACAAGTGTTTATCTTCATTTTCCTAGACCCATAAAAACATAATCTAGAAATCCCAAGAGTTAAATGTATGGTTTCATATAAATATCCCACTAGAGTATCATAATGTTTTACATATGAAATTCCATAATAATAAATAAACTAATTTATTCAATATTTATATTGAAACACATCACATTACATTTAAATATTTTCAGAAAAAAATGATATGAAATAAAAAATATAGAAGATATATTCAAAAAATCTTTAAAGTTCATTTTATATGAATGAATTAATTTAACTATATTTATTTAAATAAAATCATTCTATAATAAATTTCATATAATCATAAATCAAAACATTTAATATCACCTTGTAATAATCCATACGATAAAATATTTTCTGGTTGATGGATCCTTACACTTCAAAATCAGTGATCATTGATCATGTATGTGCAAATCCCTTCGACCATTCCAATAGGAAAACAATAAATTAAGAGAAAATCATGTCTTCATGGTTTTTTAGAGAATAAAAATCTATTAATAGATTTTTGGAGTTCTAACATTATCATCCTATTTACCAATAACTACCTAGGACCCAATGGGATTTAAATAATCGAAAATAAAACATTCTTTTGGAAAATAAATCATTTAAAATAATTTCATCCATAATAGTTTAAGTAACCAAATTTCAATTTTCAACATGTCCATTTCATTTAAAAACCAAATCATAGTATTTCATAAACTTCATTTTATTTTAAATCATCTTTAAATTAAATAAAATTTAACTAACAATAAATATTTGATATGTTCATCAAATAAATTTTCAAATCATGACATCATTTTCTCTAAATCATCCAGTAATTTCAATTACTTTGAAAATCGGATATTTTATAATTTCCATTCCCATTCAAAATAAAATATAAAATCACCTCAAATAAAGGATAAAAACACATTCTAAATCAATCATGAAATATATGGATTCAATCCTCAGTAAATCCATATTGAACCACTGGACATTAATAAATAGATCAAATGATCAATACCCATAATGGGGAATTTTAATGAGAAAAAGGTAGTGGAGATCAAGGAATATAAGCTAAAATCAAGATCCATCAACACATATATTATATCCATTTATAACCTGATGATATATCACTGTCAAATGATGAGAGAAATATAAGATCTGGGGAAACCACACGATATAATATTCACTTTATTGAATGATATTCAATGAGATCACTGAGGATTCTATTTTCAACGAGAGGAGGTTTGAGGATGCAATATAACATCTAGATATCCTTCAAATACCAATGAATCTTATTATGATTGAATAGTGTAGTTTAGAGCCAAACAATGTGAGGTGTTATTTTTAATAAAATTTATGGGGTTTTAAAAACCATGTACTAGGATTCCTAGAGAGGACCCACAGTTAGTAGTAACAATTCTCTCTAATAGTGAACCCAATCTGGATTAATGGATGGGGGTGAATGGTTTTCTCACATAGATATTATAAGTATGAATAAAAAATTAAAACCTCACTATACGAGGTTTCATGGTTTGGTGGGGTGGTCGTACAATTTGGAAGAACCATGCACCCACTCTAAGTGGATCATTTGTAACATCCCCAGATTTTATGAGAATTATTATTAATTTCATTGATTTCTTGTGCTATACAAAACACCATATTAACTTGCAGTATACGCAACACTATTCTTGGCTAGTGTTACACACAATTTCAAGTTCGTTTTGTAAAAATTATTCTACACAATATTAAGTATAGATTTTGTTTAATGTATAAATGAAATAAGTTTTGATTATGTTATACACAACACAAAAGGGATATTTCACTACATGCAGCCCTGACTTGACTTTCTTTACACACAATCGCGACCTTCCACGATAGCATGTGTTGTACGCAATACCGAGTTTCACTAAACAACGATATGTTATTAAAACATCATATAAACTAGCCGTTATGAATAGTAGTCCCACTTTTTGAATTTTTATAAATTTTACCTTTCAAAATGGACTTCATTTTTCTATTCGGAATATCGAAATTATCCTAGGGTGAAATTTTGGTATTTTTCTAAAAACATTCATTTTTTCGATGAATAGTGAAAACACTGAGTTATTGGTTAAAACTGACTTTTTATTTAAATATTCATTTATTTTATTTAAATTTATTTTAGGTCAAAATAGATACATAATACTTATATAAGATCAATGTAATTAATTGGATTCATTTTATAACAATTTTAGATATATCAAAATATTATTGAACTTTTCACCGTCTTTTACCCACCTCCTAGGTGCATTTGCAATTTTACATAAAACATAATTTTACCGCTTCTGTGAGTTGAATTTAGAAAATCCGAGGGACACGG
Source organism: Viscum album (assembly GCA_963277665.1). Classification (NCBI taxonomy): domain Eukaryota; kingdom Viridiplantae; phylum Streptophyta; class Magnoliopsida; order Santalales; family Viscaceae; genus Viscum; species Viscum album. The sequence continues at coordinate 813,398,337 of OY728150.1, read as the reverse complement.
TTAATATCAAGGAGTAAAATGTGGTTCTATAAGATAAAAATAATTTTTGGTGAATAGTAACTTTTCACTTTTATTTACCACGGTTAAAAGTAAATAGGGTAATTAAGGGTAAAAATGATATTATTATTACCCTAACACATGTCCTAATTCTATTGTATAAGTGTAATTAGACCAAAAAAACCTTAGTAATAAAATATTACCCTTTAGGTCGACATGGATTAGATTAGGACACTTATTATTATTATATTTAAAGAAGAGTTAAAAGAGTTAAAATCAATGTTTAATACATAAAAAATTTTTAATATAGGGTTATACATGAGATAAATTAGATATTAAATTTTCATTAGAAAGATAAAAATATTTAATACATAATTATATTTTAGTTATAATTTTTAGTCATTAAATAATTTTATTTATTTATGACACAATGATGATGTAGTAATTACCTTATTAAAAAAATATTAACATAATTGATGTAATAATTACCCAAATAAATGTAATATGAGACTTTTTATGAATTCCAAAAAAATTATAAGTTAATATGACAATTTAGTATTGATTTAATAATTTTTTTCGAACTAATCATGCTGTTATGATTTTCACAAAAATCAATTACCAAATAGTGTAAAAAATGACATAAATTAGTTTTTAAAACAAATATTATATTATTAATGGTTATTCTATTACTAAAAATCTAATGTTCATCTAAATGACATATATAAGGTTATATATATTAATAATGAACCACTTGGGGTTTTTTGGTCTTGTTATAGTAAGTTTATTAACCATATAGTGTAAGAAAACAAGAAGACACATTAAAAGTTAAATTATTTAACTTTGAGATAAATCTAAATTATAAGGTTAAAATAGTAACCTAAACTTGTCGGAAACCTATTGTTTGAGGGTATTTCGACCCATACCCACATTAGCTTCGAAATAAATTAATTTAGAGCTATTATAAACCGAATATGAATTTATTATGAAATAATATTTTATGTTTTTTCTAAGGTTCCCCTCTCCTCCCTTATAAAAGGGCACCTCCTCCCTCTTCTCTTTACACAATTTTGAGATTTCAAGCTCAGCCAACCCCTACCCATTTCCCTTATCCACTTTCCTAGATACATTATAGAGGTTCTTTTCACCTCAAAAGACCAACCCTAGTGCCTTAAGAAGAATCTTAAAAGAGGTGCGTCGAAGAAGAGGTAATCTCTTCTACCCATTTATTCAAGTTTTCTTTCTTCTTCAACTTCTTCTTCTTTAGTTGTTTCATTATAAATTTATAACATCAGTATTAATAATATACTGATTTGTTATTATAAATATGAAACAACCCCATTTCACCTTATATCCATCCTATAGAAAATGAAATCACCGCACGTGCGTACGTACGGAATACCATCTCCACGCCGTGGTGTAATCTGTTTTTCCACCACCACCTTATTTGGATGGGTATAATGGTGTCAAGAATCACTATATATAGTTATTATAAAATAATACTGATTATGAGATATTATATGATCCACTCCAATTCTATGCAATAATTATTGAAATGATATCATCGCTCATGCGTACGTACGAACTACCATCTCCACGACGCGATGAGATTCATTCTCCATGGTAACCATTCAAGAATGATTATAAAGTATTTATAATGAATAATAATGAAATATATGACATGATAAATCAAATGGATTTATTTATATATATATATATATATTTCATCTACTTACTTTCATTCAAGTCAATAAGGAAAGGAAAACAACGTTCATGCGTACGTACGGATTACCGTCTCCATGAACGGTGTATTTCATTTCATTTATCTATCTATTATATATATATATATATATATAATGAATATATATGATATATAAATCATGATTTAAATTATATTTTAAATTAAATCATTATATATGTAATAATAATATCAATAACAAGAAGTCTAAACACGTACGATAAATAAAACTATTTTACCCAAAACACTGCTTAAACATGGAATTTACAAAATAAAGGGTAATATAAAGTCATAAGTGAACCATATATGATATTATAACAATGAATATGATTCTATAATAAGTCAATGAAATTATTTAAATCATTATACAGGAGGTTCGGATATGTACAAAGCATATCGGACCTAAGGTAAGAGATAATTATTCCAATCTCGTTCTTATCTGAGATTGTTTATTCGTAAGTATTTACTAGGGTTATTGTTATCATCCATGTCCATGTTTTCTAAAGTTTTTTATGTATTATTAAAGTCCTTTTACATATTTTTTACTTTTACCACATGTTATGAAAGGAATTTTTCCTTTGTCCACCATATGTGGAACTTTTTTACTTTTCCGAAAAAAGTACGAGGAGAATATTTTTTTTTAACTTATACAGCATGAACAGATTTTTACGGTTTTATAACGCCTTTTTTTATGAAGATTACTCTACAATATTTCATGATTATTTTCATAAAAATAAATATCTTTTAAAGTTTCATGGAATTTTGTAAAAATAAAATGATTTTGAAGAAGAAAGGATATTTTCCTCAAGAATTCATTTCACGTGTTTTATCAAAACCATTTTCCATATAAGAGGAATTTATTTTAATAAGTGTATGATTCAAGTTTAATGTCTCTATGATTTACATGGTTTCAATTTTCTTATGATTAAATGTTATCCATTTTTTTTATATGGATTATGGTATTATGGAATAATGTTTATGAAACCCATTTTATTTGTTGGGTTATTATGAATGATGTATGTTTATTTTGTGGCACATGAAAGAATGATTTCATTATGAGATGTGTGGGACCTATATCTCAATCCAATGCATTGGGTAATTATTTATATCTCATGATATAGACATGGATGGAAAGGTAAGTTAATCTGGTTCTGTGATATAGGACTGGAACAAGGAGTGAACTCGATTCGGAAAGGGACTTTGTCCACTACGATGTTCTTGGCAGGATTGCCTTGGCTACTATGGAAATAATATCAAGTTCTTAATGTTTTGACACAATTAAATGTTTTATTACCATGATATTTTATCATTATTTATGTTCCTTTATGATCTATTCCTTACATACTTCCTAGTTTGTTTACAACTCAATATTTTGATGTTTAAACATTATGTTCACGTTTTGAAGTTCAAATGTATATGGTTTTTTTTATTTTCTCCATGCTTACCCTTAATGATCAATTGAGATCACCCTTTATATGTTTTATTTTCCCCATGATATAAATAAAGGTTTTAGGTAAGAACAAAAAGGGAAGATCTTTATAGGAGATGTTGAAAATCTTTCACCATGATTAGAAGATTATGTTCCGAGTTTCCAAAGACACTAAACTATTATGGTCCTTGAGTGTTAGTTCATCTTATGTATTAATTATTCTGTAAAATTGATGTAATGTCCATGTACTTCAACATTGGGTCTCTACAGTTGGTATCAAAGGAAAGTTTTAGTCAACCTTTGGAAACTAGGATGCAAAAACATTAGTGAGATACCTAGAGATATTTCTAAGGTATGTCTACGGATGTCTCTAAGGTTAATTATAAGAATAGGTCATAGTCCTAGAATTATGGTAAAGATCTTAGAATTAAACCTAATATGTTAGATATTTAATGTACTCCCCCTTTATTATATTGTTTTCCTAGTATCATTTTTTCCTCTCACACTATTCTTTCTGGGTTTTAAATGATGGATGGAACCTGAAAGAATCATGTTGATCAATGTAATGGATGATGTAATGATTTTCCTCCTAAACAAACCAATGTTATGGGAGATGGAGTGAAAAATCTTATTTCAATACTTACAAAAGCTATAAATCTTTCTAGACTTCCAAATGAGAAGGGAAGGGAACAATATTCTATTGATTCTTTCATGAGGAAACATCCATCTTCTTTCAATGGGTCTTCTGATCCACTTGTTACTGAACAATGGATCAGTACCATTGAAAAGATATTTTCCATACTTCGCTACCCAGAACATGAAAAAGTCATTTTGGCTATTTACTATTTAGAAGGTCAAGAAGACCAGTGGTGGACTCTAATTAAGAATATAAGGCCCCAACATGAAATTGAATCCATGTAATGGGATGAGTTCAAGAATATATTTTTCAATAATTACATCCCTCGTATTCTTCGAACGAAGATGGAAAAAGAGTTCCTTGAGCTTAAGAAAAAGGATGATGAATCTTTTGGTATATACGAGGCGAATTTTACAAGGCTTGCATGGTACACATCTGGATTTATCATCCAACCTGAAAGTAATGTTTATCGATTCTTCAGCGGCTTAAAATCAAGTATTCTAAGGAAATTAGCTATAAGAGACGTCAGTAGCTATGAAGAAATTCTGAGTTTTTCTATTTAGATAGAACTGGAAGCTGGTGTTATATATCCATCTCATGGTTTTGACAAGAAATGAAAGTTGGAGTTCAAGGAAAAATCTCAGAAAAATAGTGAAAAGAAGATGAATGTTACTTTATGCTCAAAGTGTGGAAAAAATCATGGTAGAGATTGTCTAAAAGGTACTAGAAAATGATTTAAGTGTTGACAAAAAAGTCATCAAGCAGTTGAGTGTCGGATTAATGGGAAAAATGTAGCTAATGATGTGATTAGAGAAAAGACTATAGAGAAATCTCCACCAACACTTCAATGCTTCAAGTGCAAGGAAATGGGGCATTATTCTAATCAATTCCCTAATCCAAGGGTTAATGATGATCAATGTGAGCAACCTCTTAAAGAAAATGAAAAGGGAAGTCACATACGATCACTATTTGTGATGTTGAGTATGATAATGATGTTGTGGAATGATTATGTGTTTATGTAATGGGATTTCAAAATAGCATCGTGGGATCTCATTTATGGTATCGTGGAATTTTGGAATATATATGTATTGGTTCTCAATAATTATATGGTACCGGTAACCATGAAAAGTGGTTGAAATATTTTTGGAAAGTAGTTGATATGCGCATAATGAAGGGATAAGGGGAAAATGAAATGTTTGATAGTAATCATGAGCTCATGACTGATATAAGGATAAAGTGATATCATGGTTTGAGTATATAGAAATTTTGGGATTTTGGTATGTGGAAAGAATTAACATTTGATAGAATTCATGTTCTCAATAAGGTTATATGGAAATTCATGTTTCAAAAGAATACATGATTAAGTTATTCACATGTTTGGAATGTGACCAACAAGCTATATCTTATGATATATGGGGGATAAATGTTGGTATTCACATGCTCTATAGATAACATTTCTAGTAATTGTTTTCTTTATAATATGATCTCAGAAAGAAGTATTTTAGATTAGCCTAAATATTGGAATGGATTATGTTGGACATAAGTTAGTATTGTTTAAGGATAGAAATTTTTTTGATATTATTGATGGGATGTTATAATAATGTAGTTTTAGAACAAGGACATCCTACAGGACGGACGACAACCCGTCACGTCAAACAAGGTTGTGGGAATCGAACCCACAACTAAAGTGCGACAGGCCTTTACCACCTACCACTGGTCTACATGAAGTCCCTAGTTAGTAGAAACTAGTTTTATTTCATTAAGCGGCATGATAGATGAAGTATAAGTCCATTTTTGGAATCATATACAATTAACCTCACCATAGATGGACTTATTTATATTTGATAACATTTGCTAACCTTTTGTTTGAGACAGATGGAATGAACTGTCATTCTATCACATGATCTGCTAACACTTCAAGAATGAAAAATTCAACTTCATTTCTTTAAGAGATAAAGTGGAAATTGTTCAAGGCATGAACAATGGTGAGATTTTTGAAAAATAAAGTAAGTATTTCTTCTAATTCAAATTCTTCAACTTTAGGAAAATGATCTTGAAAACCAAAAATGTTGTCCTAGTGCCCTTATATCTGATGACTCAGATGGTACCTTAGATCATCACAAATTTATGGATTTGTGATTGTTGGGTTTTTCATAGCCATGTTCTCTACCACCTTCCATCAGAACATGATGGTTAGATTTCTCTTCCATATACATATTTTCACCTATGTTTTATTATGTGGAAACCCAGTGATGAGTTAATTTGGGTAACCGATATGTTTCATAATTCAATTTTTAAAATTAAGTTTTAGTATTCTTTTTTACGATGTGGGTTTCTATGAAAGAAACTTTCAGGTAGTAAACCATTTATAACCTAATGAATTTCGAGGGAAAAGTACATTTTAAGGGGGTCGAATGTGACCACCCGAGATTTTATGAGAATTATTATTAATTTAATTGATGTATTGTGCTATACGCAACACCATGTTTTCTTGCAGTATACGCAACACTATTCTTGGCTCATGTTAAACACAATTTCAAGTTCGTTTTGTAGAAATTATTCTACACAACATTAAGTATATATTTTGTTTAATGTATAAATGAAATAAGTTTTTATTATGTTATACACAACACCAAAGGGAGATTTCACTACACGCAGCCTTGACTTGGCTTGCTTTACACGCAATCACGACCTTCTATGACAGCGTGTAATGTACCCAATACCGAGTTTCATTAAACAACGATATGCTATTAAAACATTATATAAACTGCCTGTTATGAATTTTAAAACCCACTTTTTGAATTTTTATAAATTTTATCATTTAAAATGGACTACATTTTTGGATTCATAATATCAGAATTAGCCTAAGGTGAAATTTTGGTATTTTTCTGAAAACTTTCATTTTTTTATGAATACTGAAAACACTGAGTTATTAGTTAAAACTGACTTTTTATTTAAATAATCATTTATTTTATTGAAATTTATATTAGGTCAAAATAGATACATAATAATTATATAAGTTCAATGTAATTCATTGGAGTCATTTTATAATAATTTTAGATATATAAAACTTTTATTGATCTTTTCACCGTCTTTTACCCACCTCCAAGGTGTGTTTGCAATTGTACATAAAACTTAATTTTACCGCTTCTGTGAGTTGAATTTTGAAAATCCTAGAGACAAAGTTAATATCAAGGATTAAAATTTGGTTCAATAAGATAAAAATAATTTTTGGTGAATAGTAACTTTTTACTTTTATTTACCACGGTTAAAAGTAAATAGGGTAATTAATGATAAAAATGATATTATGATTACCCTAACACAGGTCATAATTCTATTTGATAAGTGAAATTCAACCAGAAGCAACCTTAGGAATAAAATATTACCCTTTAGGTCCACTAGGATTAGATTAGGACACTTATTATTATTTTATTTAAAGAAGAGTTAAAAGAGTTAAAATAAAAGTTAAATACCTAAAACATTTTTAATATAGGGTTATACATGAGATAAATTAGACTATAAATATTAATTGGAAATATAAAAAGATATCCTACATAATTTTTATTTATTTATAATTTTTAGACATTAATTAATTTTATTTATTTATGATACAATGATGATGCGGTAATTACCTTATTTACGCAATATTAACATAATTGATATTATAAATACCCAAATAAATGTAATTTGAAACATTTTATTAATTAAACTAATTTTATAGGTTAATATGACAAGTTAGTATTTATTTAATTATTTTTTTTGAACTATTGATGTTGTTATGATTTTCACAAAAATCAATTACCAAATACTATCAAAATTGACATAAAATAGTTTTTAAAACAAATATTATATTATTAATTGTTATTATATTAATAAAAATCTATTTTTAGGCCAAATGAAATATATAAAGTTATATATATTAATTAAGAACCACTTGGGGTTCGTTTGGATTGTTATAGTATGTTTATTAACCATGTAGTGTAAGAAAACAAGAAGACATAGTAAAAGTTAAATTATTTAACTTAGAGATAAATCTAAATGATAAGGTTAAAATAGTAACCTAAACTTGTATAAAACCAATTGGTTGAGGGTATTTTGACCCATACCCACATTATCTTTGAAATAAATCAATTTGGAGCTATTATAAACCGAATATGACTTTATTATAAAATAATAGTTTATGTTTTTCCTAAGGTGCCCCTCTCCTCCCTTATAAAAGGGCACCTCCTCCCTCTTCTATTTACACAATTTTGAGCTTTCATGATCAGCCAACCCCTACCCATTTCACTTCTCAACTTCCCTAGAGACATTATAGTGGTTTTGGTCCCCTAAAAATACTAACCCTAGTGCCTTAAGTGGAAGCCTAAAAGAGGTGTGTCGAAAAAGTGTTAATCTCTTCTACCGATTCATTCAAGTTTTCTTTCTTTTTCAACTTCTTATTATTTAGTTGTTTCATTATAAAGTAATAACATCAGTATAAATAATATACTGATATATTATTATAAATTAGAAACAACCCCATTTCAACTTCTATCAATCCTATGGAAAATGAAATCACCGCGCGTGCGTACGTACGAAATACCGTCTCCACGCCATGGTGTAATCTGTTTTTCCACCACCACCTTATTTGGATGGGTATATGGTGTAAAGAATAACTATATATAGTTATTATAAAATCATACTGATTATGAGATATTATATCATCCACTTTAATTATATTCAATAATTATGGGAATGATATCATCACTCATGCGTACGTACGGACTACCGTCTCCACGACGTGATGAGATTCATTCTCTGTGTTAACCATTAAAGAATGATTATAACGTATTTATAATGAATAATAATTAAATATAATATATGATAAAGCTACAAGATTTATGTATATATATATTTCATCTACTTACTTCTATTCAAGTAAATAAGGAAAGGAAAATAGCGTTCATGCGTACGTACGGGCTACCGTCTCCATGAACGGTGTATTTCATTTCATTTATCTATATATTATATATATATATATAGACTGAATATATATGATATATAAATCATGATTTTAATTCTAGAAGTAAGTAAATCATGATATATGTAATAATAATATCAAGAACAACAAGTCCAAACACGTACGATAAATAAAACGATTTTACCCAAAACACTGCTTTAACATGGAATTTACCAAAGAAAGGGTAATATAAAGTCATAAGTGAACCATATATGATATCATAACAATTAATATGATTCTGTTATAAGTCAATGACATTATTTAAATCATTATACAGTAGTTTTGGATACGTATGAATCTTATCAGACCTAAGGTAAGGGATAATTATTCCAATCTCTTTCTTATCCGAGATTGTTTATTCATAAGTATTTACTAGGGTTATTGTTATCATCCATTTCCATGTTTTATAAAAGTTTTTTTTTGTATTATTAAAGTCCTTTTTATCCATTTTTTACTTTTACCAAATGTTATGAAAGGAAGATTTCTTTTGTTTACCCTACAAGGATCTTTTTGACTTTTCCGAGAATAGTACGAGGAGAATATTTTCTTAACTTATACGGCGTGAACGGATTTTTACGGTTTTACAACACCTTATTTTCATGAAGTATACTCTACAATATTTCATGATTATTTCTAAAAAAATCCTTTTCTTTTAAAATTTCATGGAATTTTGTGAAAATAAAATGATTTTGAAGAAGAAAGGATATTTTCCTCAAAAATTCATTTCAAGTGTTTTATCAAAACCATTTTCCATCTAAGATGACATTATTTTCATATGTGTATGATTCAAGTATAATGTCTCTATGATTTACATGGTTTCAATTTTCTTATGTTGAAATGATATCTAGTTGTTTTATATAGATTATGTTATGATGGAATGATTGAATGAAACCCATTTTATTCGTTGGGTTATTATGAATGATGTATGTTTATTTTGTGGCACAAGAAAGAATGATTTCATTATGAGATGGGTGAGAACTATATCTACCTCCAATGCATTGGGTAATGATTTATATCTCATGATATAGACATGGCTTGAATGGTAAGTTAATTCCGTTCAGTGATACAGGACTAGATTGAGGAGTGAACTCGATTTAGAAAGGGACTTTGTCCACTAAGATGGTCTTGGAAAGATTTCCTTGGCTACTATGGAAATAATATCAAGTGATTAATGGTTTTCCACAATTTAATTTTTTATTCCCATGCTATTTTATCATGATTGATGTTCCTTTATGATATATGCCTTACGTACTGCCAAGATTTATTTCACAACTCAAGATTTTTATGTTTAAACATTATGTTCAAGTTTTGAAGTTCAAATGTATATTGTTTGTTTTATTTTCTCCATGCATACCCTTATAGAGAATTTGAGATCACCCTTTATATGATTTATTTTCCCTAGGATATAAAGAAAGGTTTTAGCTAAGAAAAAAAGGGAAGATCTTTATGGGAGATGTTGAAGATCATTCACCAATATTAGAAGATTATGTTCCGAGTTTCCACAGATACTAAACTATTACAGTACTTTAGTGTTGGTTCTTATTATGTATTAATTATTCCATAAAAGTGATGTAATATCCATGTACGTCAAGCATGGGTCTCTACAGTTGGTATCAGAGGAAAGGATTAGTCAACCTTTGGAAACTAGGATGTGAAAACTTTAGCGAGATCCCTAGAAATATTTCTAAGGTATGTATAGGGATGTCTCTAAGGTTAATTATAAGTATAGATTATATTCCTAGAATTACGGTAATGATCATAGAATTAAACCTAAGATGTTAGATTTTGAAGGTACTCCCTCTTTATTATATTTTTTTACGAGTATGATTTGTTCCTCTCACACTCTTCATTTTGGGTTTTAGACGGTTGCTGGAACACGAAAGAATCATGTTGATCAATGTAATAGATGATGCAATGATTGTCCTCCTCAACAAACCAATTTTATGGGAGATGGAGTGAAAAATCTTATTTCTATACTTACAAAATCTATGAATAATTCTATACTTCCAAATGAGTAGTGAAGGGAACAATATTATTTTGAGTCCTTCATGAGGGAATGTCCATCTTCTTTCAATGGGTCTTCTGATCCACTTGTTGTTGAACAATGGAGCAGTACCATTGAAAAGATATTTTCCATACTTCGCTTCTCAGAACATGAAAATTTCATTCTTGCTATTTACCATTTAGAAGGTGAAGCAGACCAGTGGTGGACTCTAATTAATAATAAAAGGCCCCAAGATGAAATTGAATCCATGGAATGTGATGAGTTCAAGAACTTATTTTTCAATAAGTACTTCCCTCGTATTCTTTGACCGAAGATGGAAAAGGAGTTCCTTGAGCTTACGCAAAAGGATGATGAATCTGTTGGTATATACGAGGCGAATTTTACAAGGCCTACAAGGTATGCATCTGAATTTATCATCCAACCTGAAAGTAATGTTGATCGATTCTTCAGCGGCTTAAAACCAATTATTCTAAGGGAATTAGCTATAAGAGACTTTAGTAGCTATGAAGAAATTGGGCGTTGTACTATCAAGGTAGAAATGTAATTTGGTGTTACATATCCATCTCATTGTTTTGACAAGAAACGAAGGATGGAGTTCAAGGAAAAATCTCAGAACAATGGTGAAAAGAAGATGAATGTTACTTTATGCTCAAAGTTTGGAAAAAAGAATGGTGGAGATTGTCTAAAAGGTAATAGAAAATGTTTTAAGTGTGGAAAAACAAGTCAACAAGTAGTTGAGTGTCGAAGTAATGGGAAAAGGTAGCTAATGAGGTGAATAGAGAAAAGACTATAGAGAATGATCCACCAACACTTAAATGATTCAGGTGCAAGGAAATGGGGCATTATGCCAATCAATGCCCTAATCTCAGGGTTAATGATGATCAACGTGAGCAACCTCATTAGGCAAAGGATAAAGGGAATTCACATGAGATTTGTGATGTTGATTATGATAATTATGTTGTGAAATGATTAAGTGTTTATGTAATGGGATTTCAAAATAGAATCATGGAATCTCATTTATGGTATCGTGGAATTTTTGAATATCTATGTATTGGTTTTCAATAATTATATGGTACCGGTAACCATGAAAAGTGATAGAAATATTTTTGGAAAGAAGATTATATGTGCATAATGAAGGGATAAAAATAAAATGAAATGTTTGATAGTATTCATGAGATCATGACTGATATAAGGATAAAGTGATATCTTGGTTTGAGTATATAGAAATTTTGGGATTTTGGTATGTGGAAAGAGTTAACTTTTGACAGCATTCATTTTTTCATTAAGGTTCTTTGGTAATTCATGTTTCAATAGAATACAAGATTAAGGTATTGACATGTTTGGAATGTGACCAAAAATATATATCTTATTATATATGTGGGATAAATGATGGTATTCACATGCTCTGTAGATTACATTTCTAGTAATTCTTTTCTTTATACTATAAGCTTGGACAGAAGTATTTTAGATTAGCCTAAATATTGGAATGGATTGTGTTGGACAGAAGTTAGTATTGTTTAAGGATATATCTTTTTTCTATATTATTGATGGGATGTTATAATAATGTAGTGTTAGAAAAAATACAACGTGCAGGACGGGCGACAACCCATCAGGTCGGACAAGGCTATGGGAATCGAACCCACAACCGAAGTGCGACATGCCTTTATCACCTACCACTGGCCTACAGAAGTCCCTCATTAGTAGAAACTAGTTTTATTTTATTATGCGGCATGATAGATGATGTATATGTCCATTTTTGGAATCATATACAATTAACCTCACCATAGATGGACTTATGTATATTTGATAACTTTTTCTAACTTTTTGTTTGAGACAAATGGAATGACCCATCATTATATCACATGATCTGCTGACACTTCAAGAATGACAAATTCAACTTCATTACCTTAATAGATGAAGTGGAAATTGTTCAAGGCACGAACAGCGATGAGATTAGACCAAAATAAAGTAAGTATTTCTTCTAATTCAAATTCATTAACTTTAGGAAAATGATCTTAAAAACCAAAAATGTTGTCCTAGTTCACATATATCTGATGAATCAGATGGTACCTTAGATCATCACAAATTTATGGATTTTTGATTGTTGGTTTTTTTGTAGCCATGTTCTCTACCGCTCTCCATCAGAACATGATGGTTAGATTACTCTTCCATATCCATATTTTCACCTATGTTCTCCTATGTGGAAACCCAGTGATGAGTTAATTTGGGTAATCGATATGTTTCATACTTCACTTTTAAAAATTTTGTTTTAGTATTCCTTTTTTCGACGTGGGTTTCTATGAAAGAAACATTCAAGTAGTAAACCATTTATAACCCAACGAATTTTGAGGGAGAAATTTATTTTAAGGGGGGTGGAGTGTAACAACCCGAGATTTTATGAGAATTATTATTAATTTCATTGATGTCTTGTGCTATACGCAACAATGTGTTAGCTTATAGTATACGCAACACTATTCTTGGCTCGTGTTACACACAATTTCAAGTTCATTTTGTAGAAATTATTCTATGCAACATTAAGTATAGATTTTATTTAATGTATAAATGAAATATGTTTTGATTATGTTATAAAAAACACTAAAGGGAGCTTTCACTACATGCAACCCTTAGTTGTCTTTCTTTACACGCAATCGCGACCTTCCATGATAGTGTGTGTTGTACGCAATACCAAGTTTCACTAAACAACGATATGTTATTAAAACATCATATAAACTAGCCGTTATGAATAGTAGTCCCACTTTTTGAATTTTTATAAATTTTACCTTTCAAAATGGACTTCATTATTCTATTCGGAATATCGAAATTATCCTAGGATGAAATTTTGGTATTTTTCTGAAAACATTCATTTTTTTGATGAATAGTGAAAACACTGAGTTATTGGTTAAAACTAACTTTTTATTTAAATATTCATTTATTTTATTTAAATTTATTTTAGGTCAAAATAGATACATAATACTTATATAAGTTTAATGTAATTAATTGGATTCATTTTATAACAATTTTAGATATATCAAAATTTTATTGAACTTTTCACCGTCTTTTACCCACCTCCTAGGTGCATTTTCAATTTTACATAAAACATAATTTTACCACTTCTGTGAGTTGAATTTCGAAAATCCTAGGGACACGGTTAATATCAAGGAGTAAAATGTGGTTCTATAAGATAAAAATTATTTTTGGTGAATAGTAACTTTTCACTTTTATTTACCACGGTTAAAAGTAAATAGGGTAATTAAGGGTAAAAATGATATTATTATTACCATGACACATGTCCTAATTCTATGTGATAAGTTTAATTCGACCAAAAAAACCTTAGGAATACAATAATTCCCTTTAGGTCCACTTGGATTAGATTAGGACACTTATTATTATTTTATTTAAAGAAGATTTAAAAGAGTTAAAATCAAAGTTTAATAACTAAAACATTTTTAAAATAGTATTATACATGAGATAAATTCGTAATGGTATTTTATTTATAATTTTTAGACATTAAATAATTTAATTTATTTATGACATAATAATGATGCAATAATTACCTTATTAATGAAATATTAACATAATTGATGTTATAAATACCCAAATAAATGTAATTTGAGACTTTTTATGAATTACAATAATTTTATAGGTTAATATGACAAGTTCATATTGATTTAATTACTTTTTTTCGAACCAATCATGCTGTTATGATTTTCAATAAAATCAAATACCAAATAGTGTCGAAATTGACATAAAATAGTTTTTAAAACAAATATTATATTATTAATTGTTATTATTTTCCTAAAAATCTAATGATCAGCCAAATAACATAGATAAGGTTATATATATTAATAATGAACCACTTGAGGTTCTTTTGGCTTGTTATAGTATGTTTATTAACCATATAGTGTAAGAAAATAAGAAGACACGGTAAAAGATAAATTATTTACCTTAAAGATAAATCTAAATGATAAGGTTAAAATAGTAACCTAAACTTGTCTAAAACATATTGGTTGAGGGGATTTTGACCCATTACCCCACTTTAGCTTCGAAATAAATCAAATGGGAGCAATTATAAACCAAATATGACTTTATTATAAAATAATATTTTATGTTTTTTCCTAAGGTGCCCCTCTCCTCCCTTATAAAAGGGAACCTCCTCCCTCTTCACTTTACACAATTATGAGCTTTCAAGCTCGGCCAACCCCTGCCCATTTCCTTTATCAACTTACTTAGAAACATTATAGAGGTTTTGGTATCCTCAAAAGACCAACCCTAGTTCCTTAAGAGGAAGCTTAAAAGAGGTGTGTCAAAGAAGAGGTAATCTCTTCTACTGATTCATTCAAGTTTTCTTTCTTCTTCAAATTATTCTTCATTAATTGTTTCATTATAAATTAATAACATCAGTATCACTAATATAATGATATGTTATTATAAATTTGAAACAACCTCATTTCACCTTCTATCCATCCTACGGAAAATGAAATCACCGCGTGTGCGTACGTACGGAATACCGTCTCCAGGCCGTTGTGTAATATGTTTTTCCACCCCCACCTTAATTGGATGGGTATAATGGTGTAAATAATAACTATATATAGTTATTATAATATCATACTGATTTTGAGATATTATATCATCCACTTCAGTTTTATTCAATAATTATGGGAATGATATCATCGCTCATGCGTGCGTACGGACTACCGTCTCCATGACGCGATGAGATTCATTCTCCATGTTAACCATTCAAGAATGATTATAAATTATTTATAATGAATAATAATGAAATATATGACATGGTAAAGTTACTGTATTTATGTATATATATATATATATATGTGTGTCATCTACTTACTTCCATTCAAGTCAATAAGGAAAAGAAAGCAGCATTCATGGGTACGTACGGCCTACCGTCTCCATGAACGGTGTATTTCATTTCATTTATATATCTATTATATATATATATATATATTAAATATATATGATATATAAATCAAGTTTTAAATTCTGTATGTAATTAAATTATGATATATGTAATAATAATATCAAGAACAACAAGTCCAAACACGTACGATAAATAAAACGATTTTCTCCAAAACACTACTTTAACAAGGTATTTATAAAACAATGGGTAATATAAAGTTATAAGTGAATCATATATGATATCATCACAATGAATATGATTCTCTAATAAGTCAATGACATTATTTAAATCATTATACATGAGGTTTAGATATATATGAATCATATCGGACCTAAGGTAAAGGATAATTATTCCAATCTCATTCTTATCCGAGATTGTTTATTTGTAAGTATTTACTAAGGTTATTATTATCATTAGTGTCCATGTTTTATAAAAGTTTTTTTATGTAGGCTTAAATTCCTTCTTACCCATTTTTACTTTTACCACATGTTATGAAAGGAATATTTCTTCTGTGTACCATACGAGGAACTTTTTGACTTTTTTGAAAAAAGTATGAGGAGATTATTTTTTTAACATATATGACATGAATGGATTTTTACAGTTTTATAACACATTATTTTCATGAATCTTACTCTACAATATTTCTTCATTATTTTCAATAGAATCTTTTTCCTTTAAAATTTCGTGGCATTTTGTGGAAATAAAATGATTTTTAAGAAGAAAGGATATTTTCCTCAAGAATTCATTTCAAGTGTTTTATCAAAACCATTTTCCATATAAGATGACATTATTTTCATATGTGTATGATTCAAGAATAATGTCTCTATGATTTACATGGTTTCAATTTTCTTATGATGAAATGATATCCATTTGTTTTATATTGATTATGTTATGATGGAATGATGTTTATGAAACCCATTTTATTCGTTGGGTTATTATGAATGATGTATGTTTATTTTGTGGTACATGAAAGAATGATTTAATTATGAGATGGGTGGGACCTATATCTCTGTCCAATGCATTAGGTAATGATTTATATCTCATGATATAGACATGTCTGGAATGGTAAGTTAATCTGATTCAGTGATACAGGACTGGAATGAGGAGTGACCTCGATTCATAAGGGGACTTTTTCCACTAAGATGGTCTTGGCAGTATTGCCTTTGCTACTATGGAAATCATATTAAGTTCTTAATGGTTTTCCACAATTAAATGTTTTATTCCCATGCTATTTTATCATGATTTATGTTCCCTTATGATCTATTCCTTACGTACTGGCAAGATTTATTTCACAACTGAAGATTTTGATGTTTAAACATTATGTTCATGTTTTAAAGTTCAAATGTATATGGTTTGTTTTATTTTCTCCATACTTGCCCTTACTGATCATTTGAGCTCACCCTTTATATTTGTTCATTTTCCTAGGGTATAAATAATGGTTTTAGGTATGAAAAAAAGGGAATATCTTTATGGAAGATGTTGAAGATCTTTCCCCAAGATTAGAAGATTATGTTCCGAGTTTCCAAAGACACTAAACTATTATGGTCCTTGAGTGTTGGTTCTTCTTATGTATTAATTATTTTGTAAAAGTGATTTAATGTACATGTAAATCAAGCTTGGGTCTCTACATCATCTTTGGATATAAGGTTTACAAGGAGAAACAACACAGTTGGACATAACTATGTGCTAAACATGCATAACCCCATGGGCTTCCAAAAAGTTTCAAATTTCCCTTGACAAACCTATATATCAAACCTGACCAAATGGGGATAAAAAAGTCAAATTATACAAGAAATAAGGAAATTATATGTTATAATAAGGTAAATCAAGTTAACTTATTCAGATTTCTTTTGACTAATGTAATACCCTAGCTTGATGAGTAATTAGTGACATAATTTTTCTTCGTTGAGTTTTTATCATCCTCTGGATATAATTTATTATATGTTGGGTACATTATTAAATTTTATCTTGTAACATGGTATTATCTCATTATTTAACTACTTACCACATAAGGCAGTTTTTAAAAAATTAATTCATCATGGTGAGTTTTCCTGTAAGGGATCTCAGCAAATCAATTCTCATTTTCTTCATTTATAAATTTTCATCATGAAAATTTATTTTCTGAACTCAGGTTATCCAACCAAGATATTTTATTTTGTATTATTTTTAATCATTTTTAGGTAAATTAATATTTAATAAAAAAACATATTTATTAATATTTTTACAATATTTGTTCTCAAAAATGTAATTTACCATGTATTAAATGGTTTACTTCAAAATATAATGTTTTTCCTTTTGGATACCCATTTCTAATTTAAAACATTATTTCATTTTATATGATTGAGTGTTGGAAATTATCTTTAAATTTTAATGTTTGGAAGATCATTCACATAACCTTTCTAGAATATACATTTTAATGTCACCTATATATTTTTTATTTTACACCAATGAGAATAAAATATCAAAAATATATTTACTATTTTCTCCTCTATTTTTAATATGAGATACAACAGTTTTAAAATAATTTGTTCTCAAATTTTTTAAAATTATAACATAATGATTAAACTCATTTTATAAAAAAATTATTTTTATCCCTTCTTGTGTGATACCTTTTGAAGAATTATTCTTCAAGGTTTTTTTTCTTGAATGGAAATATCATTTTATAGTTTCATTTATTAAAATGAGTATATTTTATTTTTTAACCATCCACCATATTTATAATAATTGATTATTTAATGTTATTTTATCTCAAACATCTGATCCATCAATTCATTTGTCTTGTATAACCATCTACAATGATTACATGTAAAAAAATTTCCAGTGCATTTAAAATTTGAATGACATATTTTTCATTCCTTTTATTGAAGGGTGTTCACTTAGATTAAATAATTATATTGATTCAGGAAAAATTTAAAATATATATTTTTTTATATTACATATTTTTATTAATTAGTCATGAAACATGGCTTCATATTTCGTAACCATCAACCTTATTTATTGGGTTTTGTTATTATAATGTTATCAATTTTAATGAAATGGATTAATGTATTAGTTATCTATATGTTTTCATTCAAATAAATATGATTAGTGTACAATATATTTATATATTTTTATTCATTTTATCATATGAAGAATAAATGGGACTTAAATAATTGAAACCTGGGGGAATACATTATATAACCTTCCCCTGAGGCATCAGTAGGAGTCATGAGACAAACATGTTTTGGTATTATTATTTTATAATGTCACGAACCAGCCCGGGTCGACCCTGACCCGGTCACCCGAGCCAGTCCGCGACAAGTCCCGAGGGGCGTTCCCGATCCCCCCAGGATGGCAACAAGTGTCGGGCATCAAAACATTAATCATTGGGAATGATTTGGCCCATGCGAAAGAGATAAGTAGACAAATAAAAACTGACGATAAAAATAAGAACTGGTAGCAGAAAGAAAAATAAGTCAAACATACCTCCTTGTGACCTCCTAGGTCACCACCCAACTCAATGCCACGCTGCTCCAACATTGAGCAGCTAAAACAGAAACCTATACGAGAAGTTGAACCTGTAACGGAAATGAAAATATAGGCGTGAGCATTAAAAATGCTCAGTAGGGATGCCAAAGTAAACCACAGGATCCAACAAATACCACTTTCCAGAAACAAACCCAAAAAAACACTAGTTTGCACATAAAATGATAGAAAATAGGTTTTTTACATTTTAAAGGAAAAATGATCCGAATTTACCATTTCAAAATCAACACACGCCACAACCAGTTTTTCCCAAAACAATGAATTTCTAAAATAACTGGATTTCAAATCTATGTTTATCACATTATGAAAAATACGAATAGGTAATAAGTAAATGCTGGAAACCAAGTGCAAGTAAATGTAAACAAGCATAAGTAAGCAATAACCATGGGTGGTCTTAAACATCCCTAGAAACACCCTGGACATACTCGGGTTCAGACTACCTGCCGGTGTGGTACTCCATAGTCAATAACCAACTGGTCGCCCTAATATCCAACCAGTGGCACATCCCTCCTAGCCTGTCCATGACTCCAGGGGGGTACTAACCCGTTTAATCAGGGCTAGAAAGCAACCGTCACTTGATAATCTATAAGATGCCCAGGAACCCATGGTGGTTTTAGTAATACTGTGTAAGTGGGAGGCCCTCGCATGCGTGACTCATCTCACCGCACTTGCCAACCCCTTACACGGACACCGCTACAGGACAACCCTCAAGGGAATTCCCCCTATAGAGGTGCCCTGCAAGCATGCACACATCAAAAGTTCTTTCACATTTAGTAAGGTGCCAACCGGGCCTTCACAGCATTAGTACCTTCAAACATTTCACAAATGGGTTGGGTTGCCAATCGGGCACAATCCACTTTTCTCAAAATCCAACACAATCATCCCTTTACATTTTAAAATTTCAAATGGTCCTTTACACCAAAAAACCATTAAACTCATACAAAAATCCAACCAGGCCAACCACGCTTCCGCTCCCTTTTTTTAACACCAAACCAATCATCAAAACCCTTGTTTTAAGAAAATATAGTTTTAATGTGTCATTTTCATTTCAAGGCACATCCATGTGAGCACCTAGTGCTCCCATGGATGTGCCAACATCCAATGGGACATTTAGTTTTTAGAAGAATCACCTTAAAACCCATATTTCATAAAACACTTTACATTGAAACCCAACTCAAATTCGTTCATAGCACTTTATAAAAACAAATGCATCTTTCAAACCAACCACCATTTACAAATCTTTTCTAAAATGACTTACTGGTTCATCTTTTTGTTAAACAAACACACCAAAGCAATTTTTACATTTCCAAAACACAATCATTGTCAATTGAAACCAAACACATCACAAAGAAATTAATTTAACTTTACAAAGAACCTATGCATTTCATATAAACCAACATCAAAAGCCACTTTCAGAAATTTAAAAAAGCAATATAACTAAGCCAGATGCTTTTCATAAATATGATAGAGATGCAAACGATATAAAAGGATTAATTGAAAATATTCAAGTGCTCAAGGTTTGAATATAAAAGGTAAATGGTTGGAAACACCTACCTCGAAACGTGCAAAAATGGTAGAACCTCAACAGAAGGTGAAATGATGCTCCGCAAACCAACTACGCAACCTCGATTAACCCATGTCCAAAGCGCATGAGACCTTGAAGTGCATATATATATATATATATATATCTGCATATATATATATATACAACTATATACCCATACATCATAGGTATATATATATATATATATCCTGCAATGCAAACAGAAAAACATTGCTAAATCTAACAGCTCAGATAAAGCTGACTCTAGACCAGATAAAGACCTCAGGGGTCTGCAACTCAATTCTAAAAAAAATATAAGAAATCTTTAGCAAGATAATTAAGCACATAACAAAGCTACGAAATAAGTTTTAAAACAAAAATGAAGGGTGAAAACATTAGTGTAGTGATCCATAGATAAAAAATACGCGAATTCACCTTCCTCATAGGGGAGCGAACCCAACAACCCATTAACAGAAGGAAGAAAATCACTCCGTAGGCTAAACGCATAACCTGAATACAGAGAAAAACATGCCAAAATGAAACGCGATATTAGAGTGTTATGGATTTCAGAATAATACCAAAAATAATAAAAATAAAATAATAATAATAATAATAATAATAGAGAAGGACAACCGCAAGGGAGAGAGCCGGTGAGAGGGGAAGGTGATGGCCGAGAGCGGAGGTACTGCGCAAAGGAATTCAGGTTGTGCCGGAACAAGGCGGAGGCGTGCGCAAGGGTTCGGCAAACCCGATCCCCTTTTCGGCATGTTTCCGGCAAACTCGACCACCCTTTTCCGGCGTGTTTCCGGCAAACCCAACCCCCTTTCCAATGTGTTCTTGGTGACCCGAACCATTGTGCACGCCTTCGCCTTGTTCCGACGCGACCCGAATTCCTTTGTGCAGTACCTCCACTCTCGGCCATCACCTTCCCCTCTCACCGGCACTCTCCCTTGCAGTTTTTCTTCTGTATTATTATTATTATTATTATTTTATTTTTATTATTTTTGGTGTTATTCTAAAATCCATAACACTCTAATAACGCATTTCATTTTGGCCCATTTTTGCTCTGTATCCAGGTTATGCGTTTAGCATACAGAGTGATTTTCTTCCTTCCGTTAATGCGCTGTTGGAGTCGCGCCCCTCCGAGGAAGGTGAATTCGCGTATTTTTTATCTCTGGATCACTCCACTAATGTTTTCACCCTTCTTTTTTTTTAAAACTTGTTTCACATCTTTGTTATGTGCTTAATTATCTTGCTAAAGAGTTCTGAATTTTTTTTAGAATTGAGTTGCGGACCCCTGAGGTCATTATCTGGTCCAGTGTCAGCTTTATCTGAGTTTTTAGATTTAGCAATGTTTTGTTGTTTGCGTTGCAGGATATATATATATACCTATGATGTATGGGTATATAGTTTTGTATATATATATATATATATATATATGCATATATGTATATATATATATAAATAAGTATGCACTTCAAGGTCGCGTGCGCTTTGGACATGGGTTAACCGAGGTTGCGCAGTTGGTCTGCAGAGCGTCATTTCTCCTTCCGTTGAGGTTCTACCGTTTTCGCACATGTCGAGGTAGGTGTTTCCAACCATTCCCCTTTTAGACTCAAACCCTGAGCACTTGAATATTCTCAATTAATCCTTTTATATTGTTTGCATCTCTATCGTATTTATGAAAAGCATCTGGCTTAGTTATATTGATGTTTTAAATTTCTGAAAGTGGATTTTGATGTTGGTTTATATGGACTGCATAGGTTCTTGGTAAAGTTAAATTAATTTCTTTGTGATGTGTTTTGTTGCAATTGATAGTGATTGTGTTTTGGAAATGTAAAAATTGCTTTGGTGTGTTTGTTTAACAAAAAGACGAACCAGTAAGTCGTTTTAGAAAATATTTTCAAATGGTGGTTGGTTTGAAAGATGCATTTGTTTTTATAAAGTGTTGTGAAAGAATTTGAGTTGGGTTTCTATGCTAAAGTGTTTTATGAAAGATGGTTTTTAAGGAGATTCTTCTAAAAACTAAATGTTACATTGGATGTGCCTCCAAATGAAAATGACACATTAAAACTATATTTTCTTAAAACAAGGGTTTTGATGAATGGTTTGGTGTTGAAAAAAAGGAAGCGGATGCGTGGTTGGCCTGGTTGGCTTTTGGTGTGAGTTGAATGGTTGTTTGTTGTAAAGGTCTGTTTGAAATTTTAAAATGTAAAGGGATGATTGTGTTGGATTTTGAGAAAAGTTGATTGTTCCCGATTGGCAACCCAACCCATTTGTGAAATTTTTGAAGTTCCTAATGTTGTGAAGGCCCGGTTGGTACCTTACTGAATGTGAAAGAACTTTTGATGTGTGCATGCTTGCGGGGAACCTCTATAGGGGTAATTCCCTTGAGGTTTGTCATGTAGCGGTGTTCGTGTAAGGGGTTGGCAAGTGCGGTGAGATGAGTCATGCATGCGAGGGCCTCCCACTTACACAGTATTACTAAAACCATCATGGGTTCCTGGGTGTCTTGTAAATTATCGAGTGACGGTTTCTTGTTAGCCCTGATTAGACGGGTTTGTACCCCCCTGGAGTCATGGACAAGCCAGGAGGGATGTGCCACTGGTTGGCTATTAGGGTAGCCAGTTGGTTATTGACTATGGAGTACCACGCCGGCAGGTAGTCTGAACCCGAGTATATCCAGGGGTTTTCTAGGGATGTTTAGGATCACCCATGGTTATTTCTTACTTCTTCTTGTTTACTTTTACTTGCACTTGGTTTCTAGAATTTACTTATTACATGTTCGTCTTTTGCATACTGTGATAAACATTGATTTGAAATCCAATTATTTTAGAAATTCATTGTTTTGGGAAAAACCTGTTGTGGCGTGTGTTGGTTTTGAAATGGTAAATTTGGATCATTTTTCCTTTAAAATGTGAAAAACCAATTTTCTATCATGGTATGTGAAAACTAGTGTTTTTTTGGGTTTGTTTCTGGAAATTGGTATTGGTTGGATCTTGTGGTTTACTTTGGCATCCCTAATGAGCATTTTTAATGCTCACGCCTATATTATAATTTCAGTTGCAGGTTCAGCTTCTCGTACAGGTTTCTAATTCAGCTTCTCAATGTTGGAGCAGCGTGGTTTTGAGTTGGGTGGTGACCTAGGAGGTCACAAGGAGGTATGTTTGAATTATTTGTATTTCTGCTGCTAGTTCTTATTTTTATCGTCAGTTTTTATTTTTCTGCTTATCTCTTTCGCATGGGCCAAATCGTTCCCAGTGATTAAAGTTTTGATGCCCGATACATGTTTCCATCTCGGGGGGATCGGGAACGCCCCTTGGGACTTGTCACAGACCGGCTCAGGTGACCGGCTTAGGGTCTACCCGGGCTGGTTCGTGACAAAATGGTATCAGAGGAGGCACTTGTTATTTGGGATGTCTGGTAGAAGGATATTACGACTATCGGGGCTCAGGAGGTAAGTTACAGGGTGTTTCCCGATCACCACTGCTCGTAACGAGACCTGAGTTACCAGGGTTAGTCCGGGATTTGAGCCTTTGGTCTTTGTTTATTCTGGATTGAGGGATGACAATGAGAGCGAATCGGTTCACATTGCGGCCTCACGTGGGGTGGTGACCCACGTGGAGTCCAAGTTCCCGGTTTAAGGTCCTCTTAGTGTTATGTCTTACTTGGGGCATGGCTCACCACCATGTCATAGGGTTAAGCATAGACACTAGTCCCTCATTCCTATGGTTCATAGTTGGTTGTGTTTCATTTTGAACTCGGCCTCTCTGTGTGTGCGTTGAAAATGAAAGTGTTTTCGAAATGGAAAAAAAGGGTTTCTTCTAAATTGTTTTTGAAATTAGTAAAGTGGGTTTCTAAAGAGAAAGTGTATTGGTTTGGAACAATATGGTATGTGTTTGGATTTGGTAAGGAATGAAGTGTTTGAACCTTGGCACTCGTTATGGAGGGTCACATGTGTGTGAGTATGTACAGAGAGTGCGTAGGGGGCACTTTTTTGCAGATGATGTGAGCGAGATTGAATGAATGCACATGTGACGGCACATAAGGTTCCATCGGAGGGTTTTAAAATTTTTAAAGAAATGATGGTTTTGGAAAGATTTTTATGCATGTGTTTGTATATGTTTGGATTATGGGACTTTTGATCTTGACTTGTGTTGTTGCCTTGATTGAGTTTTGGCTAGATGCCGGTTTTGATGATGTTTCTCGTGTTGTCATGAGTATTCCACCCAAAAAGGTCGTTAAGGTTGCTAATGAGTCATTCCCAGTTTCCAGTTCTTTTTGCATGTTGCCTATAGATCAAAGTAATCAAAGTCCTTTAGAGGAATTTGTGTGGTTGTGAAATTGGAGTGGGTCTTCAGGTTGTTGGGACCTCCCAGGGTTGTTAGGGTGTGTGTCGTCTCAGGTTTATTTGAGGGTTCAGTTTTAGACTAGTAAAGATGAGATGTCTCATCGTCGTTGGAGTTTTGGGTGTGATTAACAGTGGTCGACTTCCGCGAAGGTTCCCCACCTAACAAATAGTGCGGGCCGGTGGAACCTGTCTCCAAGAAACCATCCTCGTCGGTACCGGATCATAGTTCGTCGGACCTCTCTCTTGTGTGCCACCAGTATGGCCTGTCCAGACATTCTAAGTTGCCTTGCCGCATCCCTCCGAAGTCTTGATATCATGTGACTGTTCGTGCCACTGGTGGGAGATCTGGAAGAAGTGTCGTTCGGGAGGAAGGAGCTAGGGACCAGAGGATGCAAGTGCTTGACTGTGAGGCCAGAGATGCTTCAGCCATCAGAGCCCCAACCATAGGTCTTGGGGTGAAGCTCGCGCACAGTTAGGAATTGCCGAGAGTGTATGGAAACTTGGTACGGTCCATGTTTTCAGCTTTCTAAAGGGAAATATCAAAAAAAATTATTATTCTATTATTGTCATCGTTTTATGATCACCATTGTTGCGGTCGCGTGCTGAACTTGTTCTACCGTAGTCTAAGCAGTCTTATCTATTCTTAGTGTGTTCTCAAATCGTTCGGATTTCCTTGAAGGATGTTTGGACCGCGAATAAGAAGGTCGTTCTAATTTTTATTTGGGTCTCAATTGTGTTTGTTAGGGGGATGTTTGGTTTCATGAAATTAACGTGCGGTATTTCGAGGCCCTTGGTGAGTTCGGGCTAGGAATTCCCTAGTCTCTGGTTGCGGTGAGGAGTTTCTTTGGTCAGTGTAGGAGGGGTTGAGTTAATTCCTTATCCTCGAGTTGTTGGGTCGTTTCGTAGAAAGCTTCCCGTTTAAGTATCTGAGTGTTGTTCGGTCTATGTGGAGGAATTAAATGGGTTCAGTTTGGGAGTTCTCGTGTGCCCCCCCCCCAGGTGTGGTGTGTTCGAGTTTCAAGGTCTCTGTGGTAGTATATTTCTGTGGTGGGGAGAACCCTCTCGTGTTCTCCCCTCAACCTTGGACAATGTTTGTACTCGAGTTGGTCGGGTGTGACTTGTGTTGGTAATGGTCACCCCAAGCCTCTCAGTTTCTTCTGGTTTTTCCTGGGCACGAACTACAGTTATGATAACTATTGGCTTAATGACTTTCTGGGGAAAAAAAGTTTTTGTGGTGGGGAGAATTGTCACACCTGTTTTTTTAGTCATTTTATTTATTTTATTTCACTTGGCGTTGGGTGTTTTTGCCTAAGTGCGGGTGAGTCCTGGTTTAAATTTTTAATGATGGGATGAGTTTATGTTTTGGGATAATGTGCGAACACTGTGCGTTTAAGACGCACTACCCGCCTGGGTACGTGTAGCCTGCTTGCAGTCCACTTGGGTACCGTACGGTGCGGAAATAACGCACGGTTGTCCCATTTTAACGTTATGTGGGTAGATATACGTATATGTATGTTTATATTTTTATATATGTGTATATATATGTATATCTACCTTTGTATGTGTTTATGTTTTAACATTGTGTGTAAATATATATAATGTATGTGTACTTATGTTTATAGGTGTATATATATACACATATGTTCACAAATAAATATGTTTTAACGTTATATGCTTATGCGTATACATGTTTATATGTAGGTTCATATAAGTTTATATGTTTATATTTGTTATATATATGATTATATATATATATATGTATATATGTATTTTTGTTTATATATGTTATATATATATTTTTATATATGTATATGTGTTTATAATAATTATGATTTATTATTATTATTATTTTTATTTGATTAGAATTATTATTATTATTATTATTTGTTATTTTGGTATAATTATATTATTCTTAAATATTGTTATTGTTATTATTATTATTATTATTATTATTATTATTATTATTCTGATCATTATTATAGGAAAAAGAAAGAGGAAACCCTAATCTACCCGAGCAGCCCCCCCTCCCTTCTCTCCCTGATTCCCCCCCTCCCTTCCTGGTTTGTCGGCCCGCGCTGCCCCCCCCCCCCTCCGCACGACCCCGCCTCCAGCCGCCTCGTTGTCGGCCTCCAGCCGCCTCGTTGTCCGCCTCCAGCCGCCTCGTCGTCCGCCTCTGCCAGCCGCCGTCGGCCGCCTCCCTGCCGGCTTCACCTCCCTGCTAGCTCTGCCTCCCCACCAGCTCCCACACCTCCAGCCTCACCGGCTCCCTACCCGGCCGCACCCTCCACACAACTGGCCATCCCCTCCTCACACTGTCGATGCCCGACGCCACATCCCCATCCAGCGCCCCCCCCTAGCGTAACCAGCCTTTTCTGGCGTGTTTTCGACAAACCCGACCTCTTTTCCAGCGCGTTCCCGGTGACCCTAACCCTTGCGCACGCCTCCGCCTTATTCCGGCGTGACCCGAATTCCTTTACACAGTACCTCCACTCTCGGTCATCGCCTTCCCCTCTCACCGGCGCTCTCCCTTGCAGTTGTTCTTCTCTATTATTATTATTATTATTATTTTATTTTTATTATTTTTGGTGTAATTCTGAAATTCATAACACTCTAATATCACGTTTCATTTTGGCGCGTTTTTCTCTGTATCCAGGTTATGCGTTTAGCCTGCGGAGTGATTTTCTTCCTTCCATTAATGCGCTGTTGGATTCGCGCCCCTCCGAGGAAGGTGAATTCGCGTATTTTTTATCTCTGGATCACTCCGCTAATGTTTGCACCCTTCCTTTTTATTTTAAAAATTGTTTCGCAGCTTTGTTATGCGCTTAATTATCTTGCTAAAGAGTTATGAATTTTTTTTTAGAATTGATTTGCGGACCCCTGAGGTCTTTATCTGGTCCAGGGTCAGCTTTATCTGAGTTGTTAGATTTAGCAATGTTTTTCTGTTTGCGTTGCAAGATATATATATATATATATATACCTATGATGTATGGCTATATAGTTGTATATATATATATGTGCAGATATCTATATATATATATAAATAAGTATGCACTTCAAGGTCGTGTGCGATTTAGACATGGGTTAACCGAGGTTGCGTAGTTGGTCTCCGGAGCGTCATTTCTCATTCCATTGAGGTTCTACCATTTTCGCACGTGTCGAGGTAGGTGTTTCCAACCATTTCCCTTTCAGATTCAAACCTTGAGCACTTGAATATTTTCAATTAATCCTTTTATATTGTTTTCATCTCTATCATATTTATTAAAAGAATTTGGCTTAGTTATATTGTTGTTTTAAATTTCTGAAAGTGGCTTTTGATGTTGGTTTATATGAAATGCATAGGTTCTCGGTAAAGTTAAATTATTTTCTTTGTGATGTGTTTGGATTCAATTGATAGTGATTGTGTTTTGGAAATGTAAAAATTGATTTGGTGTGTTTTTTTAACAAAAAGACGAACCAGTAAGTCATTTTAGAAAAGATTTGTAAATGGTGGTTGGTTTGAAAGATGCATTTGTTTTTATAAAGTGTTGTGAAATAATTTGAGTTGGGTTTCAATGCTAAAGTGTTTTATGAAAGATGGTTTCTAAGGCGATTATTCTAAAAACTAAATGTGCCATTGGATGTTGGCACATCCATGGGCGCACTAGGTGCTCACATGGATGAGCCTCCAAATGAAAATGACACATTAAAACTATATTTTCTTAAAAAAAGGGTTTTGATGAATGGTTTGGTGTTAAAAAAAGGAAGCAGAAGCGTGGTTGGCCCGGTTGGCTTTTGGTGTGAGTTGAATGGTTGTTTGGTGTAAAGGTCTGTTTGGAATTTTAAAATGTAAAGGGATGATTGTGTTGGATTTTGAGAAAAGTGGATTGTGCCCGATTGGCAACCCAACCCATTTGTGAAATGTTTGAAGGTCCTAATGTTGTGAAGGCTCGGTTGGCACCTTACTGAATGTGAAAGAACTTTTGATGTGTGCATGCTTGTGGGGAACCTCTACAGGGGGACTTCCCTTGAGGGTTGTCGTGTAGCGGTGTCTGTGTAAGGGGTTGGCAAGTGCGGTGAGATGAGTCACGTGTGCGAGGGCCTCCCACTTACACAGTATTACTAAAACCACCATGGGTTCCTAGGCGTCTTATAGATTATCGAGTGATGGTTGCTTGATAGCCCTGATTAGATGGGTTAGTACCCCCCTAGAGTCATGGACAGGCCAGGAGGGATGTGCCACTGGTTGGCTATTAGGGAGGCCAGTTGGTTATTGACTATGGAGTACCACGTCGGCAGGTTTTCTGAACCCGAGTACGTCCAAGGGTTTTCTAGGGATGTTTAGGATCACCCATGGTTATTGCTTACTTATGCTTGTTTATTTTTACTTGCACTTGGTTTCCAGCATTTACTTATTACTTGTTCGTCTTTTGCATAATGCGATAAACATATATTTGAAATCCAGTTATTTTAGAAACTCATTGTTTTGGGAAAAACTGGTTGTGGAGTGTGTTGGTTTTGAAATGGTAAATTCAGATCATTTTTCCTTTAAAATGTGACAAACCTATTTTCTATCATTGTATGTGCAAACTAGTGTTTTTTTGGGTTTGTTTCTGGAATGTGGTATTGGTTGGATCCTGTGGTTTTCTTTGGCATCCCTGCTGAGCATTTTTAATGCTCATGCCTATATTATCATTTCAGTTGAAGGTTCAGCTTCTCATACAGGTTTCTGGTTCAGCTGCTCAATTTTGGAGCAGCGTGGTTTTGAGTTGGGTGGTGACCTAGGAGGTCACAAGGAGGTATGTTTGACTTATTTGTCTTTCTGCTGCCAGTTCTTATTTTTATCTTCAATTTTTATTTTTCTGCTTATCTCCTTTTGATGGGCCAAATCGTTCCCAATGATTAATATTTTGATGCCCGGCACTTGTTGCCATCCTAGGGGGATCGGGAACGCCCCTCGGGACTTGTCGCGGACCAGCTCGGGTGACCGGCTCAGGGTCGACCCGGGCTGGTTTGTGACATATAATACTCATTATAAGATATTTTCTAGACACACAGCCTTGAAAGTAGGATTGTGATAACAAAAATCATGATTTATTTTCTTTAGGTATGGAATTGGCTATCGAATATTAGGAATTTAATCACTAAGGAACCATTTATTTTTAATCAATATATCGTTTTATTTCAATTATTATCCATTGATATATAATTTACTCAATGAAATTATGTTATATAATTATTTTTTATTATCTATTCAGGTCATATTTTTTATTCCATGATTATGCCATGATATCCTCAATTGTATGCTTTCACATACTGAGTGTTGAGTACAATCTTTATTTTGTTACCACTTCCACAAGTTATAAATAATGTTATCATTAATGATATGTATTAATGAATAGATTTTATATTGAATTTATTGAATATTTTGGAGAAATATTATTTATTAATTTGTTTCATATATAATGGAAAAAATTTAAGTTCCTTAAGAAACACATAATCATTATTAGTTTATATTTTTTTTGTAATTCTATAAATAAAAAAACATAAAGTTTATTGGAATATATATAGATAAATATTTTATTGTGGTCTTTTAATTATGAAATAATTCTATTGGGATTATATATTTGGTAACAATGTAAGTATTTAAATCATGTTTTATTATAAGAAAAACTTGGATCATTATGTTGAGGTTCCATAGAGAAGAACCAGGTCTTCTATTGAGTTCAGATATGTTTGAAAAAATGTTGTTCATATTTTTAGTAGTCATGTTGACAAGGAATTGATATTTTACATGAGTGCACTAGATTCTTTACAATCTTAGTGGATTATAATCACATGGGGGTGTAGAGAAACTCATTATAATAATAACATATTTATACGCATAGATTAAATGGATTATAAGGATGATTTTATAGTATAAAATATCATGGAGAGAAGATAAAAGGAAAACATTATAACGAAACGTGGTTGGATTTTTAGTGTCTAAGGTGGATAACTAGACATCAATAGAAGATCGACTACTGGGGGACATAATAAATTACATCCAAGGTTGGGTGATTGTGGTAAATAACCAATAACACTTCTTTAGAAATCTTGAACAAATTATTTGATTTACTTATAATAGTGGAGAATCACTATTAATGTGTATGAACAATTTAGAATGGGGTATTTCTTTCAGCTAAACCTTTTAAATATTGTGTGTATCTATTTCTATCATTATAATAGTACATGAACTGATGTTATGATATATAATTAAGTAGGTCCAAAACATTAACATTTTCATTATTTTAAAAAGATAGGTAATGAATTTTTATAATGACTGAACCACTAATTCACACACCCTGTGTGGTTCATAACATATCACTAGGATCTAAAATTGGTATGAGACGATACAGGTTCCCCCTAAATGTCTATGGTTTTCCATATTTTATTTTCATATCCTCAATTATGTGATTAATTTTATATTTTATCGATCTTACACATATTTATAAAAATAAAGATACTTCTATCAGTATGATATATTATATTTTGACCAATATAAAGGAAAATATGATGAAATTGGAGTCATATGAGATGAATAAGACTTCAATATTAAATTCCGAAACACCACTATCTAAATTAAACTATATATGTAAAAAAATTTATAATTATATTATTTATGATTCCTCAAATGAAACTTATTTAAGTGGTGTTAATAATATATCACTCAGTGACCCTAAATATGATATTAAAGATTATTTGAAGAATTGTCCAAGATAATTATTGAATTTTAATATTTATACTATTTAGGACCATTTTATTTATAATTCACATCATGAAGATTGTGTTTTAGAGTTGGAGAATATATGAAGAAATAGGTTCATAAATAATATTGTGGGATTTATTCCATGCTTTGTAATGTTTTTGTAAAATCTTTATGTATGTAAAAAATCGATCAACTGGAGTTCATTGAATTTTATTAAATATATTGATAATTAATCATAAAAAATTTAATAATGATTAATGAAAATATCAATAATATTAAAGAGTATTAGGGGGACAAGAAAAGATATGTTGATGTTGAAAAAAAACATTTTCATCATTAAATGTCTTATTATTTATGGAAGGATAATAAATATTAAACTAAACTAATTTGGATCCTCACATGTAATTATCAAAAATTATATAGCCATAATGAT
Organism: Viscum album; assembly: GCA_963277665.1. Taxonomy (NCBI): domain Eukaryota; kingdom Viridiplantae; phylum Streptophyta; class Magnoliopsida; order Santalales; family Viscaceae; genus Viscum; species Viscum album. The sequence continues at coordinate 813,366,044 of OY728150.1, read as the reverse complement.
TGATATTGACAGACATGGATCAGGGATAACTCTTATTAGTAGTAGTAAGAGAATGATACCACCCGTAAATCCAATCTAAATATCATATAAGAAGAAGGTTTCTTATAAACCAGAAACTATTATAAATATTAATGTTGTATCACATGAGTGTATAGGATTAAAACAATATTATTGGGAAATATAGATGGTGGAAATCAATAAAAAATACACCAAATCATTGATTTTTAATATGAAAAGATGCATAATGTTGTTTCCCAAGAATTCTATAAATCAGTGATTGTTTCATTCCAAACTATCAAGGTATGCAGCCTATGAAATATAGATTGATTTTAGTATATAAGAAGATATAGTGGACCATAATCTACTATTGGTGATAAAAAATGTTCAGACATAGATAATTGGAATACTGGAATAAAATGTAAATTCCTAAAAATATTTAAATCCAAAATAATAGTAGATAAATAAGAAATAGGGGTGATAACGACATAATAAAAATGTTAAGAAATAAATGAAACATATGTATTAAATTAGTAGAACATAAAATTGTTTTCATAAAAAATATCAACTAAAGAAGTAATGATATTAATCAAATATAATATAATATATCAAGAGACATGGGACAAAAGTATAGTAAATATTAAAATTATCCACAAAAAATCATAGATATACATCCTAAACTGTGGGATTTATATAATGATAAAATAAAAACACCTCATTATTCTTTTGATCTAATAGTGAAGATGAAAACTGGAATTTCAAAAATGAAAAATTTCGATATGATGAGTAATGCTTCACATGATGAAAAAATTCATGGGAATGATATTTTTTAAAAATGGATTTTTCAAAAAAATTAGATAATATATTCAATGAAATCTAAAAATGATGGGTTTGGAAGTAAATATAATAATAGAATGAGAATAAATACTCAAAAAGAATGTTCCTTTCAATAAAAAATTATGGTCACTATTGATCAATATTATTCTTTTTTTATTTATAATAACTTTTAGAGAATTGAATTAATAATTTATGTCGGTCATTTAATGAAATCTTTACAAAATTATACATAATTTATATAGAATGAAGTATAAAATAATGGAATAGTGGTACGTCCTATGAGGAGGATAAAATAGGAATATTATATATCATTCCACTGAATACTACTGAATCAAAATATTATGAATAAAATTGTAAAATGGGTAAAATGTTATAAAAATAACATTTACATTTATTTTTCATGATTATATATATATATTAATAATGGATGTGTTGGTTCAGAAATATAATAGACAATGGGTTCTATTTATTTTACACTCATTATTTTAATAATTATTAATTATAATTATATGAGGGAAAATGTGTAGCTTAATGAATAAATTAGATTAAATTAAAATGAAATTTCAAGAATGGTATCACAGGGTTTATTTTGTGTAGATAACATATATATCTATAGATAAGTTCATTTATCTTAAAAATAATGTCATCCCATTTAGACTATGTGTAAAGATACTAAATTATCTTTTCTAGGGAAAACATGTAGTGTCATCTTTATCTCAAAAGTGTCTTTACCTTATATATAATTCAGGAGAGGTCTATGTTACATTGTGCTTCATTAAATGAACAATTGAGATGACAAGATCCCAATATTACCCATTTCATTTCTATCCCATATGGGGGAGATGTAATTATCCATTGTGATCACATATTGACATTAGTGAGTATGGGTATAATTAATAAATTCAAAGGTGGAGAATTTTGGGCTCACGTATGAATATAATTTGTTACAAATTAATCAATATGTTTTCTGTGAATTAAGTGGTGATTCTTATATGATTTCTATAGACATAATTCTTAATATAGTAACTAAGATCATAACATGGGTTGGCTATTTGTATTTCTTATCGAATTCCTTGCATGGAAAATATTATTATAAAAACTCGTAAATGTGATTAATTATGTGTGGTTCTCCTTGGAAAACATAAAAATATAGAATATTATATCAAGAAAATTTTAAAAAAACATGAAAAATATTTCTGAATTTATCATTTAAATTCTCATGTGATTGAAGTGATTCCTAGATTAAAAGTCTTGTGTAGTCGATAAACTATTCTTATAGTATATCCATTAACAATATAATTATATGGTCACATGGATGTGAATTTGATCTGATAAAAATATATTTATATGGTTAGTATTATTTTTGGTCATGTGGTATATAGTTTTTTCTTGTGGTTAACCCAACAAACACTTCATCACATGGTTAATTGGATTTTTACATGCAGTTCATTGAGTTTGAGCGCGTAGATAATTTCGATTTGTTCTTGATCAATTTATACTTTCTTGTTTGTACATGTGGTGGATCAAGATTGATATACTAAAATAGGAAAATTTAATGAGTGTATTTCTCTTAAATAATAATACTTTTTAGTCAATCATAATCCTTACATTATGATTTTAATTATATGATATTGATTTTTTGAAATAGATACTAAGGATACATCTTCCTGAACACATGAATTGTTTGTAATCCATTCAATAAGATCATAATTATTATAATTATAAATTTTTTCTATGAATATGAATTCTGTGTAGGCCTTTGAACCTTTTCAAATTTATAGATAATTTTAGAGATGAAGGATTTGTAAGATGAGATCCATACTAAAAATTGTTGTACCACATGTCAATGATGCATGATGTGAGGAATGTACAGATCCTGACTAGCCTAAAAACCATATTTAATGGTAAAATAAAATTTATAATATTTGGATTCTTCAAGTTATGATAAATGAATTATATAAACCTAAATTAAAACATGGTTGGATATGGAATGAGTCATTAATATTATTGACAATAATAAATTACTAGATTCCACCTACACCTAAATATCAAGAGTTTATATATTATAAATATAGGGATTTATATTCAGTAGATATTATTCTATGTGTGAATATATATATATATATGTATATATATATTTGTGATGTATGTGAATTAAAGTGAAATTATATATTGATAACCACTGAATTCCAATGTGATATATTTCAGTGATACTAGATAAATCAATGTTTCAAATAGAGGTGGTGATACTGAATCAATGAGATTTCAATAAAGATATATGCATGATTGAGAGTGTGATGTGCTAAAAATAAATAGATCTTTTGTTAACATAATAGTGGTTATAATGGTTTGTGACCAAATTTTGAATAATACATGTACACATTCATGAAGTTGTATATGAGTACACCAGATCATGACACTCATGAAGGAATATCATCATAATGAGTTGAAGAAGTAACATTAATAAAGAATGTTATCATTCTACACTTTGATAAAATTTAATAAAAAGATTATTAGGGATTATAACTTTGACACCCCATTGGTTTAGAAAGGTATAGAATAATTTATTTAAGTTTAAAATATATTCTTCAAACCTAATAAATAATCCTAATGAATTCAAGGAGGTCTTGGGTGTGTTTAGGGATCGTTGGGAGCTCAGTGCCCTGAAATGGGAAGAGGCAGACTAGGCCGCATTGTTAGTAGTAACTGTGTATCCCATCACAGATAGTTTCTAAAAATTATATGGCAATATAATGTTGGAAACTATTTGTCACACGTCTTGTCTAAAATTGTGTCTCTTAACTTTCACAACCCTACAATATTTAAGAGGATAGGGGAATATTTTTTTATAAATTTATCTCATGGTTAGACAAAATGTGCTCCCAACTATATAGGGAATTGCCTTGAAGCAGAACATGACACACGGTAGGCGCACAACATATCCAAATGTGTGGCAAAATGTTGCACCTTTTTTTAATTTGAATTCACATTTTCCCCTAATTACATAATTTTAATCATTCAAATATTCACCTTTCCTTCTCCTCTGGGTGTTTCATCCTCTATTGTGTGAAACCTCATCCTTATATCTATCTATATTGATAACTCCTTCATCCAATCTACTAATCAATCTCTATCTAATTCAATAGAAACCTAGAGGCAAGATCTTCAATATTATCCTTTATATTTCGTGTTATTCTTTTCACCTATTACACTATCTTAGTTCAGCCTCATTTTCACCATTAACAGGGTATTTGAAAATTTCTTCCAACCTAGATTGAATCGATGGTCCGTGTTGGATGATTGACACACAATGAGGATACAATATCTATTTTAGGAACTGTTCCAATGTTTCTCTAAGTTCTATAAAATTCATCATTATGACACACATTGTAATTTTCAAAAATAAACGTTAATTTGTAAAATTATATTAAACTAAACAACATAACATTCCAAATGAGTGTCGATCTTGTAGCGAATCAATAACTTATATTCATCTCAATGAATTTATTACAAATAGATGGTATTCTTCAACATAATGAAAAACATCCACATTTTTCTAAATTTACTATTACCCCTAGAGGGGTATTACTTCAATATAAATACCCTGAGTTATTAATTGAATTAAATTGGGTGATGATGTATCAGTTATACCCGTATACCTAAATACAAAACTAAAATTTCTAAACCAAGTTATCTAGTTATGTGCATATTATTTACCCCCTTTGGTCAATAAATGGTTTTGTTAGTTAAATTCCATGGCACCAATGTTAAATTATGTCATAAATTATTATTCAATTAAAATGAAAGGATTTTCTAACCATGTCACATATTTAACTAGTACCACTATAAAAATAATGGGTTCTAAATTAAGGACCCATTAAATGGGATGAAGGTGTCGAATGGTTGAAATTTGTTAAATGATTTGTAATCAAGATGGGTGTCACACTTGCATTGACAAGGATGGTATTTCCATGTATTTTCTATTATACCTCTAGATTAGTGATATTGGTTTCTTTTTAGAGAACGATTAGAGGAAATAAATAAAAAATCTTTTTACTAGGAAAAAATAGAGACTAGATATCTTACGTGTGACACTAGTTACAGAAATGGAGGTCAAATCATGATATTATCACACCATTATTGGATTGAAACTTTTAACATCTTCTAGGGTCACCATGGATGGAATTCATAGGCACTGGTCTTTTACCTAACCACTTGGGTGATACTTGTAAATTACTTTTGAAATATCATGGATGTGCTTTGGGTGAATCTAAATGAGTTATTTAAAATGGTAGTTCAATTAAAAAAATAATGAATTTTTTCAAATGATAATTGATCTGTTGGTTTTGAAAATGTATGGACATGTTATCCAATCCAAATAACAAGCATAGGGACAATCTACCTTCTTATATATTATGAAAACTCTTATTAAAATTTTTATGATCCCTTTGATTAGACTCACATGCTTAGGCCAACGTATGTAAATTTTATAGGTGTCTAAGTCAAACCCTATCCAAGGTACTAAATTATTTATTCCTATTTTTAATTTATTATTATGGAATACATTTAATATTTTATTTTATAAAATGGAATGGACTAGCCACCGTGGGGGTAGACTACTCATATTTTATCTCACACACTGCTTGTCACACCTTTAATAACTCAGAATACATTATCCTTTCATTTATAGATACAAGAAAGTATCTAGCTTCTAATGATGGATTTCTAGTTCTAGAAGGGAGTATGGGAAATAGGATAGATCATATACTAGAGAGGCAGTTGTAGAAGGTTTTGGTCTATTATATTTCATTATCATGTAGTAAATGCATGTTTCCCCTTCCACTTACATATTCATTTTTTATGGATATATGACGCAATATCTACCATACATGGGTTCTATTAATATTCAGCTTCCTCTGATTGTTTATTGTTTGTGTATGTTTACTCATTATTGTTGAACTACAATCTCTTGATTATTTATAATTCTAATACTAATTATCTATTGTTTTAATCTATGATAACTACAATTTGTGAGGGAGTAGTCTCTCGAAATTCACATCATTTTTCCTCACTACCAGATGGAAGCCTCTTACATTGGGGGTGGTGAACATGAGGTCATGTTGCCACCATATTTGAACAATGTTTAGTGGCATCTGGGGAGGGACACTACAAAGTTGTTTCAGAGCCTTTTTCTTTTCCTTTTTCCTTACTATTAGGTTTATATAGAATATAAGGATATAAGAGTTTTTCCATGAGCATGTCACAAGTAGTAGCTAAACCATGTATAGAGGGAAATATATATTTTTTATTTTAGGAAACTATTTTTATTTCTAATGCTATTATAGTTTCATAGATTTCACCATTGGGAGACATTGTTTCATTTTTCTATCATCAATGTTGATATTATTATAATGAATATTTTATCCCTACCCTGATGATATGAATGGATTATTGAATCATGTATCATACTAGGAACAATATGACATAAAATTCCATGTATTATACCATGATTTTTAACATACCTGTGCAAATTTCTGATTTTTCATGTGATTGAAATTTTTCCTAGATTATAAGCTATATAGTGATTGTTTGTTATATATATATATAATTATTCTTGGTGGACTAAAAAACATACAATTATAGTATCTTCCTTAACCTAATAGTGTTTTCTAAAATAAGTTAATGTAGACACCTTAAGTAATCATTTATGGAAATTTCAGCCATGGACTATAAGTCGCATGGGGTAGAATGTGTTTTGGTTGAGATTAAATAGACACCACCATCCAATTTATATGTTTTATGGGCCCTTATAAATTGGATTTTTTGATTCATCTAATTTATAAACCTAAAAGAAATTTAAATAGTCAAATGAATTCAAATGAACATGATCCATAAAATGAAATGGAATATTTATGAGTGATACAAGACCTTGAAATTAACCAAAAATTAGTAGTTGGTTTTTGTTCGTGACTCCTATAATTATTTTATGACTCATTATAATCTCCCAGACCTACATCTTAAATCATTTTAAGGGTTGTAGTGTGCTTGTAGGTCACCTTGTACCTGTCTTTTCTCACCTTATTCCAAATCTATTATAATTCCTATATGAGGTGTGCACATGGAAATTATAGAGCTTTTCCTTCACAATGACATTATGTTGTATTCTAGGAGAGTGGTGGTAAGAATAATTTTGAGGTAGTCATTCTTGAGCCACCCACTATACCTCATGTAGTTCCACATGAAGAGCCTCATGATGTCCTTCAATGGGGAATTGATTCTAAATTTAGGGAATTTTTCCTTCAATTTATGGATTTTTTCAGGGAACACCTTGACTTGACCCTTCTATTATAGAGATGATCAAGGATTTCCTACAGAAGAATACCCTATCCATATAGGGGTATCGCTATCCTAAAGTTGTGAAGTCATGTTTATAGGTAATTAACTCCATGTTTGAGCATATCAAGACACCTTAGCATTGGAGAATCAAGCTCATGCTTATATGCTATGTGATTCTGCTAAGAGCTAGTGGAACGTACATACTCAGACCGGTTGACATCAGGGTATGGTTTGGGTGGACATAAAAATAACCTTTATTGACTAATTATTTCATCAAACTAAGAGAAAAGATCATGTTTGGGAGTTAATGCACCTTTAGTAAGGTATCATGTTTGTGACAGACCACACATCTATCTTCACTGAGTTAATGTATTTCTCACAAACCATGATTGGTGATGTGCTTAATACTATGGGTCATTTGAGGATGGAAAGGATTATTCCATCAAATCATAGTTTAAAATATTTAGGATGAACACCATTTTAGATATATTGAACTAGTTACTCATCATTTGAGTACAACATGAGGGAATCAAGCAGTGTGAAACACGGAATTTCAGCTTCAATGAAATGTATAGGTTTATCTAGTAATATAGAGTGGAGTTTCAAGGATATAATCATGTTTAGTAAGAGCCTTATGGAATGAACTAATAGTATATTGGTGTTTCATATGTTTGGGAGGGAAGGTCACAAAAATAATTATTGTACAAGTAGCCTGATCAAATGAAGATATTGTGACCGAATTCGTCACCTATCACACTTCTTTTAATCATTTCCTTCAATTACAAGTTAGAATGGTTATGTGACAGATCCAAATTCATGTTTAGGATCAGAAAATTATCATCAGGTAGTAAGTTAGTTTTCTACAGGTTTTTCAAGCTGAGTGGGTGGTCATAGACTAGGGATTCAGGCATTAGAGTTTATGTATTCAAAGGGTGGACCTTCACAAGCTGCTCAAGAGGTATTTCATGGAAGTGGGTTAGGGTACAACTATGTTTTACAACCTATGAAGGTGTATAAAATTCTAGGGCCATGTATTATTATTTGTACCATTATGGTATCCTCCACACTTATATTTACCTTATTAGATATAAATTCAACAAAGTATTTCTTATCAACTACTACTATGGGTTGTCTTGGCCTAATAATAGATCACTCTAGTGGTTTTATGAATCTTTACACGTAATTAAGATTTAAAGAAGTGGGTATAAAATAGTGAATGTAGTGCCCCTTGAAATATATTTATTCCAATTGTGTATATTATTCATCCTTGAGATGATAGGTTTCAATGTTATTCTCAATATGGACTGGCTCGTGCCTTATCAAGCCCAGCTGGATTTCTATAGTCGCTGGGTATCCTTCACATCATATGAGGTTAGTATGTATATACTTAAGTGATAATGGGATCTTGAGGGATATCTAGTAGGACTCAACCATACTGGGATATTCAAACTAGCATCTCAGATGGCATGTCACTTAATGAGTGATTATAGAATGCATCATATATATTTCAATCCAGTTGTGGTTAATTTTTTGGATGAATTACCTTGAAATTTCATTGGATTACCTCTTGAAACACAGTTTTTATTCACCCTAGAGATTATGTTACATGTGGTACAAGTGTTTATTCCTATATATAGGATATACCCTAGAGCTATAGGAACTCAAGAAGCAACATTGAAATATTGAGGACAAGGGTTTCATTAGACCTAGTACATCCCCATGTGGTTCACTAGTATTTTTGTTAATAATTATGATGGTTACCTTTGTTGTAAATGGTATATCTCCAAGTAAGCCATCTTATGCTAAATAACTAGTATCATAGTACTTGGACTAAACACCTCTTCAACCATATACGAGGAGAAATATTTTTCTACATGACCAATTTGAGTTTAGGTACACATAAAGAAACAGTTAAGCTTATAAAAAACCACTTGTAATGTTATGTAGTTGTTACAACATGTAAGAGTTTCTGGTTAGGTTTTTTGGTCTGAAAAACTCCCTGATAGTCATAATTGTTATGATGAATCATGTTTCCCACCTGTATCTTGATTCCATTGTGGAAGTCTTCATCGATGAAAAATTAGTGTTTTCTTGAACCATTCTAATTACCATGACAATCACACTAAGATCATAATGAAAACACTATGAGGTAATAGGTTATATGTGAAGCTCCAGAAATTCCACTTTTTGGATTAGCAAGGTTCACATCTTGGGTCATATCATAACTAATGATGTTATATTAGTTAACCCAATGAAGTTGAGTGAGATGGTTTACTATGATGATACAAAGAATTTTTTTGTTTATAAACCTTATTTGGGATGGATAGTTATTACTGAAAATTCATCCAGTAATTTTTGGACGGGATGATTTGATTAATGTATTAACTGAGATGGGTGTGAAATTTAACTAGAATAAATCTTATGAGAGTTATTTTTCAGAGTTAAAGGGAAGACTCACATCAGTGCTGATCATGATTATGCCTGAGCTAGGAAGAAATTACATAGTCTAATGTGATTCTTTAGGAATCGGGATAAGGGGAAGTGTTGATATAGGGTGATCTAGTTGTAGTCTATATGCCTCATCAGCTAAGGCCTCATGAGAGGAATTACCCTAGGCATGACCACGAACTACAAGTCAGGGTTCATGTTCATAGTTTTTGGATTCACTCTCTATTGGGAGGGAAATTCATCATTTTCACCAACCATAAATGTCTCAAATACAACTCCACAAAATGAAACATGAATTTGATGTAGCTCATATTGGTGGAATATCATTAATCATTTGACAATGATATTTCTTGCACACCCAAATAGGGTAATGTTGTAGTTGAAACCTTTATCCATAAAACTCAGATGCAAGCCTTCAAGGAGGCCAGTATTTAGTATAAATTGATGGATCTGTTCTCTACGATGTGTATTTTGTATCATATACAATATGTAAACTACTCTTTGTAAATTTTCAAGTGAAATACCCCCTTCTATTATAGGTCTATATATAGTATATTAATGATTACAAGGATTTATATTGAGGGAGATTGTTATATGAGAGAACCAACCTCCCATTGTGTGATTTAATGGAATTGAAACTTTAATCTTATGTTGCAATGTATTTGTGACTTCAGATATATAGGAAGAGAAGATGAGGGAATTAGAATCCTCTATTTGGGATGTTCATCCTAGGCTAACCACGATGTACAAAGATATACATCATCAGTATTGGTGGTCAAGTATGGAGAAGCTAATATTAGGATTCATCACTCAGTTCTCTACTTATCAATAGGTGAAAGGAATATAATCTGCAACCTTATAGACTTTTCTAGAATCTTCCATTCTAGAATGGAAATGGAATGAAATAACGGTGCACTTCATGATGGGGTTTCCAAGATCCCCTTGGGACAATGATGAAGTATTACTGGCCATCTACAGTATGACCAAGGCTCTAAACTTCTTACTAATATGAGATAAATTCTATGTTAATGAGAATGGAATACTCTATATCTTGTAGACAGTGCACCTTTTTAATGATCCCCATTCTATCATTTCAGAAAAAGAATTCTAGTTTTCATCCTGGTTATAGAACTAGATAGAAAAGGCTCTTGGTTCACAATTGCTCTTGAGTAATTCATATGGCCCTCAGATTAAAGAGTAGTCCAAATGGATGAGACTTTCATTACAGTATGTGATTAAAACCTCCATAATTGATTAAGGTTTCTTTTGGAAAAATCATATCTTAATGTTTTCATAATACTATGAGACTAGTTTCCATGAAATGGTAAAAATGGATCCATATAGGGACCCATGTGGTAGACTGGGTTGTTCACCACTATTTTTTATTTTATAAGGGAAGGAAGCTCTATTGGGTACTCGTATTATGATAGAGACTTCAGGTAAACGACAATTGATTCATAACTGAATGGATAAAAATAATTATCAGAAAAATTAATGTACCCAACATATCCATATACCTACAGAGTTTGAGGTGGGATATTAGTTCCTTCTTCGAGTATCACCACGGCTCTGTCATAGAGGATTCAAGAGACAGGGCATGTTATTTCCTCGATATGTCGGGCCTTTCAAGATAGTGAAGAGAGTCAATCAGGATTCTTATCAGTTGTAGCTTCCTTAGAGGTACCATGTCATCCATGCTGTATTCCACATATCATAATATTAAAAATATCATGATGATTGATATTATTCATTTGACAATATGGATATTGAGTCTTTATTGGATGCAGCTTTCGAAGAGCATTTGATACATATTGTTTACCATGGCATGAAGGCCATATAAAATAGGTTAGTTCCTATGGCCCAGGTTTTATGAAAGCATGGATGAATATAGGATGATACATAGGGGGAAAAGGTTGATGAACATGTTCAGTGGACAAATATTTTCTTAAATGATATTTGACCACCATCGAAAGGGAATCATATGGATGATTTTTTCAAATGAGGGGATGTGGTAACGTTCCTATTTTTTTTAAATGTATGAAGCATTTTATTCATGTTTAGGATTTGTTTTCAGACCAAATAATTAATAATAATTAATTAAAGGATGTCTTGAGTCTTTATATAGCTCAATTGGAGACCAGAGCCCTAAAATGGGAAGAGAGAGACTGTACTGCTAGTTATTAGGAACTCTACAGACTAGACAACATGGTTTCCCTAAAGTGTATGGCTTCATATAGTGGGTATTTGTGGTCCACATGACTTTAATAAAATAATGTAACCCATCAGACATGTGAAAGTGGTATTATAGGTATTTGGGACAATGTGGTTTCACACAATTTTCACACAGTTACGAAAACTGTGCACCTAGTCATGTAAGCTATCCCTTGAGGTAGAACATGGCTCACTGTTGGAGTATGGTTTTTCCAACTGTGTAGCCAAACTATACACTCATAATTTGAGGGTGAATTTACATTAATTCCTATAAGAAAATATTTTTAACCATTCTATATTTCACCTTTTATTCTTTAGTGGGAGATTTCATATATTCGTTGTGAATCCTCTTCCTCCACTACATCGAGGAAGGTCCATAACTTCTCTGTATGATCTAAAACTCACTCACCATCTGATCGAATGGATAGATAGGGAAACTATTTTTAATACTATCCCTTTTATTTTATTTTATTCTTCCCTTCTTTTGTATATATTCTTTACAGATCATTGGCCCCATTTTTAGGGGATTTTATGGTCTTTTCGATTTCATTAAATGTAGCTCAAATCAATGGTCAATGCTGGAAGATTGAAGATCTGAAAATTTAAGGTAGTTATTCTAGAATAATTCAATTTTTTTTGTTTAGTTCTATGAAATGTGTCATTTATACAAATTTCAGAGCATTCTTGTTGTGACCGGACCCCATTATCCTAGAGATGGTATCTACAACCATTATATTGGAATGATTACCAGAAATGAAATCCTAAAGGACTGAAGCATTTGGTAGTATTGGTAAACAAAAAATGTACATCAGTCTTGTATTTCAAATTAATACACTACCTATAAATTAATTTCATTCTAGGATATTATCTTTATTCCATATAGAATATCCTTAAATATATTTTTAGTACACTTTATTGAATCTTGGAAATTAAAAGATAGTGAGAGTGAGTTAAAATTATTAGTAATGGTAAGTACAATTGAATAAATAATTAATCAATGAGAACAGTAAATATTATAGAGTAATAACTAGAGAATCATTCAATGTAATCTATAAACTATGAAGAATGTGGATAAATAATTTGGTAATGTATATAACAAAAAATACATACCATTTAAAAGAATTGGATAAGTCATAATCAATTGGGAAATATAAGAAACTAAAAACATAATCCATTTAATAAATAAAATAAAAATAAAATGCATCCATGGATAAGTCTGGAAAAAACTCATGGATAAATATAATTTATTTTTAAAGAGGGAAATGATAAATTATTGGACACCATGTTTTCAAGGTACTTTGAACTTTTACAATCATGACCTTCTAATTGATGGTTTATTGTATCATGTAAAAACCCATCTAAGGCTAGCCAACATACTCATCCCGTGAGACAATCGATGCATCAAAGGGATATATATAACTGGGAAACACACTAGTTGTACATGCCACTGAATTACTAATAAATAAAATAATCGATTAAGAAATGTTCCTTATCAAATATCCATACATATTAGAAGATACAAACATATCAATATTTTCCATCATAATCAAATATCTATACATTACACATAGTATGTAAAAAAAATTATTGTTTAAGAAATAATCCTTTCTCTATTAAATGATATAGATATTTATGGAAAACATAATGTCAAATAGTAAATAGAAATTGATTATTTTAATTGGGCAGACAATGGAATCACATAATTGAATATTAAAACCATCATTGGAAAACTCAATAAAAACCATCTAGAGGAATAATAAGGATGGTATCAATATGAAATATTCCCATTGGTGTACAAAAATGGTTATTAATCATTTATGATAGGGAATAATAACATCAAAATAATTCATTATGAAAATATCATTCTTTTAAATCACATTTGAAAAACATTTTCATTGAAAATCACTTTTAGAAAAATATATTAAAAAATTGACATTTTAATCTATCAAAAGAATATTTTATGAAATAATGATGTGTAGATCCATACATGTCAAACAAGGTAAATAAGAAAATTCCAATTTCATGGAAAAAGGTTAGAAAACATTTATATTCGTAATGATACATAATGTTTCCATTGAAAACATTTGTAAAAGAAAAAATGATAAAAATTTAATTAATAAATCATTTTTAATTGTTAAATTATTTGTAAAACATATTTTTAATATAAGGTATTTATAAATAAATAGGTTCTCTGACCAATGAGAGAAATGATATTAGGTTTTATTAAAAAAACTAGGAATAATTTTGAGTACTAAATTATTGAAAATGGTACTATTACTTCTAAAAGGCAGTGAATAACAAGAGGAGAATAAAATGAAATTATATATTATATAATAACCTAATAATTTCCCCTGATATAAATTCATGTATTAAAAATCCTAAAAAAAATGTGATTAAGATGTAAACTATTGAAAATGCCCAAATGTTTGTGTGAGAAATAATTAATGAATAGATTTTGTGTGTCAAATATAAATCCAAATAATAAAAAGTGTAATGAAAAAATATATAGTAAAAATATATTACACGTATTATATTAGAATATTATAGACAATGGGGAATTAATATAATCCAATAAAAATAAATTGGGTTATGAAATGTTCTTCCACATGGTAACATTTAAGTCAAATGCCCTTTGAAGAAATAATTCAAATTGAAACTCAAAATAACATTTATATGAATAATTAGTTATATAAAATATAAAATTATAAATATTTACACCAAAATGAAGATGTATGTGGTGTTAATGGAATATACCTTATGGAATAAAAAGTGAGATAAGAATCTCTTACATTGCATTTACTTTCCGGTGAGCATACTTTATCATAATATATAACCATTTTAGGCGTGTTACTAACATTTTCACAAAAAATAATAATATTTATGATATCATATATGAACTTATTATAATATATTATAACATTTTCTATAACATTCTTTCATAATTGTTTCTATGTTTTGTGCTAATTTTCCAGTTTTTCGATTATGTTTTACCATTTTTTTGTTCATATTACTTAGATCATTATTTTATCATCTCATAAATTTAAACCATGATGTAAATTATATATATATATATATTATTTATTTAATTTTATTAATTCCTTTTAGATTTATATAGAAAATGAAATGCATCATTCAGGGAGATTGTAGGCCATATGTATGTATTACCACTACTTTCATTTATTTGATGTATTTTAAAAGAATGAATAGAAATTGATAAATATATATATATTTATATATATATATATATATATATTAATTCTAGAATGATTTTTTATTTTTTATATGTCGCATATTTTTATTAAAAAATCCTTGATACATTTCACATATAGTATGAATGAATCATATCACTTTGAGGATGCGGTAGTCCACAATTCCAAAGATGATGTTGTCATGTATAAAAATATAGTAAATAATTAATGTATGTGTTATAAAAAATTATATAAGTATATGAAAGAAATATAAATCATATAAATAATATATAAATAATGTTTCCTTGAAAATTTAATACCATGAGTGGTGTTAAAGTAAATTTGGACATCATCATTTGGTGATGTTGTAGTTTTCCATACACATAATTGGAATCTTTTTTCTCCATTAGATGGATTTTTGTGTATATTTTTATATAAAAATTATAATGAAAAAATAAAAATATATTTATGTAAATTAAGTTTATATACGAAAATTTTATAATAATAAATTAAGGGGTGGAGAAACAAATTGAAAATAGATGCACACTTATGAATGTTAACATGTTTTCGTGTAAGTCCTTGTAGTTTAAGGAAAAAATTATAATTGGATATATTTATTCCCCAGGTGGGGACTTTATGATGATATTAGGGATTTTGGGAGATTATTATAGTATAGTTTTAGTTATATAAAGGGATTTATATATTGAATAAGTTGAAGGGGTGAGTTCCTTTTTATACTGGATGAGGTGTGACATTCATGTAAATTTTTGAAATGGGGATTCCACCATAGTTTTTCCTATCAAATTTAGATCGAATAGTTTTTAAAATCTTATAAAATAGAGTATAGGTTTGAAATATGGTTATTCAATAGATTTTGGAAAATTATATAGGTCATTGTATCTCGTATTATTAACGTTTAGTCCCTTATTAAGTTTATTTTTGTCATAATCATTGTAATTAATTATAATCACTTTCATTAATTTTTTTTTGAAAAAATATATGTTTAACATATTATTAATCAGAAATTATTTTTATTCAAATTATTTAATACATTTTATAAATTAAAATCACATAACTTTCAGAAATTAATTTAAATTAAAACCCATAAATGTGATGACAATTAAGGTTTTTAAAGTAAAAATGTTCAAAAGTTTGGGAGGTTTTTATATCCAATTCTAATGTGAAATTAATTAAAATTAAATAAATAATATTAATTGATCTATTATTTTTCTAATTGAACTTTAAAACAAAAATAAAATAATTTTTTCCTTATAAATAAATTATATGTAAAAGTAGTTTTGAATTAAAACTCATCATTTTTTAGTATTCATTAAAAAATGAAACTTCATAGAAAAAATATAAAAAATTCACCCATATATAATTTTTGTGTTCCAAAATAACAAATTATGTTCATATTTTAATAAAAAATTAAAGAATATCCCAAAATTTTATTTCAAATAGGTTTTCCATTAAAATATAGTGAAAGTGGATTCATAAAAATAGATGTTTTTATGAGTGAAATTGAGTTGGTTCTCAACTTATTATAATCAAATAAATTGAATGAATATAAAAAATATTTTATTTAATATATTATATATATTACATTTATATCACCCACTAATTTTATTAAATTTAATTTTTTAGGATAAAATGTCTTTGTGGGTATAAGAATATTTTTTTCTCATAAAAATAACCTCATTATATTTAATTGTTTATTATATAAATTTATAATTAATTTGAAATAAATGAATTCGATGATATATTTTCATATGTTAGTTAATAATATTAATAAGCACCAATTTATCATCTAGGATTTATCTTATTATGTTAAATAATAACATTTCAATAATATATTATTGTTCTGCAGAACTCGGCCTTGCGTGTAATTAAAATCATTGATGAAAGTCATTATTGTGCTTGAAACATTGTAACTCAGTATCAAATGCATTTAAATCCATATCATTGATTAATTTTGTTAATAAATTGAAAATATATTGTTATGTATCATGATATTATGTTACCTTACATGTTTGATGTTTCATGTCAAACACCCTCTTAAATATAATGTTGTTACTTTAGAATTTTAGGGACGTATATTCCCCAAACGTTAATTAAATTGATTCCTCATAATTTAATCTTTTACATTGTGATATTTTTTATATTTTAAACATTTAAATCCCTCCACAAGAGAAGGGTTTGTAAAATACCTTCTTAGATAGAGATAATGGGAAGTACAAAGGTCATGTGGACTAACATATAAGTTTGTCTCTAAGTCAGAGAACATTAATGTAAAGTGGAGATACATATATGGATGAAAATTATAAATACTTATATAGAGTGATTGAGGTCATCAATCACAAACAAGTTAATGATAAATGGAAATTTGATGGCCTCAAATCCACAAATCAATAGTGATTTAAAAGGCTATCAGTATAGAAAAATAAGGTATTATGATAAATTTTTAGTTTTAAGACCATTTTCCTATTGTTGGGAAACTATTTAATTTATGAATATTATAAGTAATCATATTTATGTGATACATTTCAAATTCATATGAACAATTTAATCCTTTGGTTATTCTTCGATTAAATTCTAATTCACCATGTACTTCACTAAATGGATAACCAGAAAGAAAGATTGATTCCAATAGAATTAAAATTTAATTTTTATGAATCATAAAATCCATTAATAGGTCTTTATATTATTCTATAACTATATTACAAAACTAATTTGGTTAATACATTAATTTATAATCCTAAAAAATTAAAACTACATTTTAATCATTAATATTTATTCATCAAATTGTCTAACTAATAAAAATTCCTATCAAACAAGATTTTTTTTAGGTTAGTGGTTGGAAATAAACCCTTACCATATTTTAGACAGGGGTTCATGTCCCACAGTCATTACATATTTGAAAATTTATCAGTCATCAATTAGTTTTTCCCTCACCCAAATTGTATTAACATAATTTCCAAAATAAATATTTCATAAATCCATGGAATAAGGTTAATAAATAAATAGAGGTTTAACTATTGATTTCAATACATACTCAAAACATAAATACTTCACCCATTTTATTTTGAAAAGGGTACTTCCATGGTCTATGGTATAACCCAGTCCATTCATTTTCATTACCCATTCAAATAAAACATCGTGGTCTGTAATAAAAATTTGAATTATCCCATGCATATCACCCTAAGGTGTCAAACGTTGTTCATAGCTAGGCTCATTTTTTTTGTGCCAAGTTATGTTCGAGTTAGGCCAGATACACTTTTCTTGAGATGTTACTCCAAGGTGCATCTCTTCTAGAACCATATCCACTTGTACTATATATACAAGGATTTATTTCTAGGAAAACCCAAATAATTTATACCATAAAAAATAATAAGATATTATTATAAACATATATTTACATTCCACCATTGGGTTATGTTTTGACTGACTGAAAATTAATTTTTTATTCAAAAGCACTTTTGAGGAAATAGTGGAAAACCTGATACATGAAAATACCCAAATAAAGTCTACAAGAAACTATCCCTCCCCAGCAATTACATCATTATGTTAAGCTTCCACCTCACATGTCCACTCATCATGTTGTCCCATGAAGAGTTGCATGGGCCTGGTACCGATGGCAAATCCATACCCTCATTCGTCCAAATCTGAATGGTCATGCTTAGATGGATGCTTCTTGCTTTGAAACCTCATCTGACACTACACCTTGTGGTGTGCTGGTTGCATGCACCATAAAAATTTAGAATAAAACCACATACAAAAACTGCAACATATCCCTCCCATTTCAGAATTCAAAAACCTCCGTAGAGTAAAAACCAAAAACCAAATTCAAAAATTCACAAAAAAGCCAATGAATCGATCATCGCCATCTATTTTCCTGAAGGGACACTCGAACTCACTTTGTGTTTACTAAATATATTTCACATGGTGTTTACTAAACATCCTCTAATTCTAGTTTTAGTTACCCAACCCCATTAGTCCAGATCCAATTTTTCTACCATTACTATTTCTGATGCTTCCGCTGGGGCGCACAATCATTTGTGGTGACATGCTGGTGGGGACACGCTGGTGGTTACCCCACATTCTAGCATTCCAAAGGCGGGAGGCATTTGTCCCAAATTTAGGGAGTTTTTCCCCTTGATCGAAATAGGTTGATGGGATGTTAGTCTCTCCTTCCATGGATTCATCCTCATAATTCATCACCTAGTCTGAATCTCCCTTAAATATTAAGATATTTTTCGTGAATCTCATTCTCAGTGCAATATCTTTTTGGATTCTGATTGATTATGATGCTTCATATAGAACATTCCAAGGGGTATTGATGGTTCAGTAAACTTCAATTGGAGTAAATGTTAATGTTAGACATGTTGGGGAATCTTTGGATATGTGGACATTGATCAACTATATTCTTCCTCATAAGAAGGAATCTCAAGGGAAAAAACATGTGGCATCCCACATTGATTTTGGTTCATCATGTTCCTGAGACATGTCTCTGAGTTTTTCCTCATCTTTCCATGTTTAACATCGTGTATTCCACGAGTATAACTTTTTGTGGAGATGGTTAATCCGAATGCATAGTTTTATAGGCTTTCCATAGATATCCCATGTTCTATATAGGGTAGGTCATGAGTTTAACATCTTACATAGACCAAATGAGGGTAACAAAAACATCCCATAGAGATGGATATGATTGGTACATCCCTACGAGGGATCACCTGAAAGGATTACTAGATGGATGAATCATGAAACCCAATAAGAGCAGACCCAGGGTGGTGTGTCCCATAAAGGTAAGATATCACACTGTGAAGGCTGATCTGGACACTACTAAGGGTGGACTAGGGAAAGTGCACCCTAGCATGGGGAGCACTGGATGGATCGGTCAAAATTCCCAATGAGAGATGACTGAAGGTAGTGTGTCCCCTAAAGGGAAGATGTCACATCGTGAAGGCTGATCCAAACACCACTAAGGGTGGATTAGGGAGTGTAAACCCTAGAATGGGAAAAAATTTATTGATAGGTCAGAACGCCCAATAAGAGAGGACCCAGGGTGTCGAGTCACATAAATAGAACAAGTCACACTGTGAAGGCAGATCTAGACACCACTGAGGGTGGATTAGGGAGAGTGCACCCCAGAATGAGAGCAGACCCAATGTGTTCTTTCCCATAAAGAGAATATGTCACACCATAAATGCCGAATTGGACACCAAAGAGGAAGCATTAGGGAGAGTACACCCTAGAATGGGGACACAAGATGGATAGGCCAAAATACCCAATGAGAGTAGACCCAAGGTGGTGTGTCCCAAAAAGAGAATATGTCACACTGTGAAGGCTGATCTTGACACCATTGAGGGTGGATCTTGGAGAGTTCATCCTAGAATAGCGAACACTTGATGGATAGGTCACAACTCCCAATTAGAGAGGACCATGGGTGGTGTGTACCATATAAGGAATATGTCACACCATGAAAGCTGGTTTTCACACCACTGAGGGCAGATCAGGTAGAGTGCACTCTAAAATGGGGACCACCGGATGGATAAGTCATAATTCCAAATGAGAGAGGATCCTGGGTGTTGTGTTCATATAAAGGGAAGATGTCACACCATGAAGTCTATTCATGACACCATTGAGGGCGGATCATGTGGAGTGAGCTTTAGAATGGTAAACACCATGGATTACAATTAGATGGGGTTCGACCTCAGGGAGGATTCCAACATACCAAGTGTGTGGGACTGGGATCAAATCTCACATAGTTCAAGAGGGTGATGAATTGAGGTGTACACAAAGAACAACAACAAGGGGACACTTTGGGTCTTACGAATGGATAACATCCCATCGCAAGAGGGACACTCTTGGTTGGAGGAATATGGATTGAGTGGATCTTATGGGTGGTTATATACCTAACCAAATGGAATCATCCCACTAGGATGTTGTGGCCTAGGTATGAATCAGGTTGAATGATGGATGATTTAATGAACTATATGGAATGAATGGGATGGAACCCATGTGAAAATAATGGTGGTGTTGGGATTGTACCTCGATTATTCTTCCTAGTATCCCCATTGAAAGGACTCAAACTTCACATAGTTTGGTGGGGGTGACTGAACACATGATGAGGTTGTCCGTGAGAATGGATGCATGGATGAGACCAGACAGATGTAGAACCTCTGGGTTGGGGAACGACCTTCCAGAAACACAAAGTCTCAAGGGAGGGACTAGGTTATGACATCAGTGATGGGCTTGAAGCCCAAAGAGGCTTCCTATGAATCCCCATGGAAGGTAATCAATGTCTATGTAGTTCAAGATGTGTCATGAAATCAGGTTGTACACAAAGGGCATTGTCTTGAACACTTGTTGGGGCTTATGCATGGTTAGTAGCCCCTCATAAGAGAGACATTATTTGTCAGACGAGAGTGAATTGAGTGTAAGGCTTACGAGTGGTTAGCTGACCAAGAGCTGGTCGAACGCGACTATGGGAAGGACAAAGGATGTGGATCCCATCGAATGGGAAACCAAATTTCCATAGTGTTTGTTGTTGAACCTTAGGGAGGCTTACAACATACCTTGTCTAGGAGACATGGATAAAAACCCACATAGTTTGAAAGCATACTTTTTATCTTTTTGGGATGGAAGGGGAATACAGTTTAACATCATGCGGTACGAGGGAGAACTGACATGATGTAGTCGGGACTGATTGGTGATATGGTTGAACCTCAGAGAGGCTTCCTACTTACCTTCCATGAAAAGTTAAAGGATCAATGTCTACATAGTTTGGTGGGATTAGGAATAGGAATTACACTCTAAGGTGGCCCAAAAAGGGTGTCATGGTCGATGCATACTCTAAGCACACATTAGTCACGCTCAGTCTGAGAAACTAGAGGCAAAAAATACCTGACGATTACATCGCCAAAGGTGAGTCTGTGTGGAATGGAATAGGGATTACACATGGTTAGTGGCACAGGTGCTGCTAAGATGCAACAATGGTGGATGGGGATTATGCATGGAAAATTCTTAAATGCATCTATGGGTATAAAATGGAAAAGGTGGATTACGTATGGATGCTACCCAGATGCAACTAATGAGGGACAATGGTGCATTGGGCTTACTCGTGGAAGCTACCCGAGAGCCGCTAAGGAGAGGAAATAATGAATGGGTCTTACGCATGGAAGTTGCCTAGATTTTGATAATAAGCGACAATGTGAATGGGGCTTTTGAATGGATGTTTCCCAGGTGCCACTAAGGAGTGGAAAAGTTGAATGGGACTTACACATGGAAGATTCCTGGATGCTGTTAAGGAGTGGAAATGGTGAATGGGGCATAGGCATGGAAGATACTCGGGTGCCGCTAAGGAGTGGAAATTGTGAATTTAGATTACTCAAGGAAGATGACTGGGTTCCCCTAAGGGGTGAAAATGGTGATTGGTTCATACACGTGGAAGCATCCCAGATACCGATAAGGAGAGAAAATGGTGAATCAGGATTACGTATGGATACTTCCTAGGTGTCGTTATGGAGTGGAAATAGTGAGTGGGGCTTACGCATGGAAGTTTCCTAGGTGCAGCTAATGAGTGGAAATAGTGAATGGGGGTTATGCATGGAAGTTTTTTGGGTGCTGCTAAGGAGAGACAATGGTAAATAGGGCTTACACATGGAAACTTTTTGGATGATACTAAAGAGAGGTAATGGTTCATGGGGATTATGCATGGAAGCTTCTCATGTGCCGCTAAGGATCAGAAATGGTAAATGGATCTTACACTTGAAATCTAATCGGATGCAGCTAAGGAGAGATAATAGTGAATGAGGCTTACACGTGGAAGCTACCCGTATGTTTCAAAGGGGCAGAAATGGCTCATGGTGCTTATGCATGGATTTTGTCATGTCATTTCATCCTCATGTTTGGTCATGATGTCATCCAAAATCACTAGTGGGTTGATTCATATAATTGGGTCCATCTCCAATGCACTAGTGCCCAAGCGGGATAATGACAATGGCCTTGGAATTAGTCCAATCAAAGGTTGAAGAAAAGTGTGAATCACATGCCCAACATTCCGAACTCAATGGTGGTGGAATGAAGAAGTAAGATAATTTATGAACATATTCGAATCACAACATCCACATCACATTATCCTGGGATGGAAGCAAACAAATGAGGGCCAACAAATAACTGTATTCGAAACACGGGGCCAAACTCAAAGTATCATCCAATGTCATTTGGGATGTTGGCTCAGAATGGTAGGTGAGTCAATGCAGCATGAAACATGCCATTATGGGGTCCCATTTTACATTAAAGAAGATGAAAATCCAATTTAAGGACACACAAAACATGAGGGGCACAGGTGGAATACTCAAGTTGAATCCAGTGCTCTTGAAATTATTCCACTGTAATCAAGGAATGAGGCATCTTATGCTTGTCATATAATCCATATATTATTTCAAACAATATAAATCCTACTATATAATGATAGGGAATGGTAAATTTAATGTCATGTAGTGAGGACTATTGGAATCTTGTGCAGGGTTCATAAGGAATCTCTTGTTTTGAGAAAGAGGCATCTTATGTTTGTCATATAGGGAGTACTACAGTTTATAGTCATGTAGAGAGGACTGTAAGGAATGAGGTTCTTATAAATAGAGAGTGTTGGGAATTTTATAGAGCAGCCCTTTCTTGTTCATCTTGGAATAAGAGTTAAGTGATGGGGATTAGATGAGTTTCATGAGGAATGGTTCAACTCATGGTACTCTGGGAATTTTTTTTAGAATATCAACCCATGACATAGGAAAGGGACCATGAGAAATATGTTGAGTAAATGTTTTTCATGGACTATGGAGAAATATCTCAAATCATGGTATTCCATTGCTGTACGGTTGGAGCGAATAAGGGCATGATGGAAAATGTCGACATCCTTGCCCAAAAAGTTCATGGTACGACTCTCCATTTTTTCAGGGGGGGGGGGGCAGTGATGGTAGCAAAGTGATTGGCCCAAAAAGTTCATGCATGCATGTATGTTGTTGCATGATTGATTGGATACATGTTGGATGGGATACGAGTAATATTGGACTATGTGGCACATGTGCGTGTATGATGGTCTCATTGGCCCTATTGCATGAAATATTGATGTTTTCCACACAAGATTGGATGTTTTTTTTGCAAAAATGCAATCTTTCACACACATGAATTTGGAAAATAAATAGGTCATCCAAGGGTCAAACCACTATGGGTCCACACAAAGGATGATAAATATGGGACCTGTCACAAAAGATCTCACATGGAGGTTTCCATTATTCTGTGCAGGTGCAGAAGAGGTGGTCTTGCATGCAGCAGAGCAGTGGTTGACCTCTTCAAACATGCCCATGGGGGGGCATTTGTATTTATTTGCAAAATGTTGAGCAGTTTCACGTAAAATTGTGGGTTTGGAAGAGATCATGCATGCACCATGAAACTTTTGCATATGAAAAGGGGTGTTTTATGTTGCATTGGGCGTATAAGAATATTACACACACATTATAATCATGCGTGCACTTCTCAAAACATCCTCTATCCTCCCTTATCCACTTTCCATATACATTGTGGAACCTTCTGGACATACATCTCATTGGGAATGTAATATTCTAGTGCACAGATGTTGATCTTTCATGAACATTTCGAATCTAGCATGCACCATACATAGACATTTTTTGGGTGGTTGGGGGGAGATATGACAATGCATTGGGTGCGTAGAAGGTTTTCATAATAGGATGCACACAATATTCTGGGTTTTCATGCAAGATTATATTATTGTATGAAAATCATCCAGTATTGCATGTGAACTTTCCATTCAGGCATGCCAAACCATACTTTTCCCTAAAATTGTCTTGGATGGCCATTTTCAATAGTCTCACTTTGAAAGGCCATATTTCCTGATCCGTTACTCTGTTGATGCTCCACGACTAGTCAAATAAAAGCCAACGAAACAAGATACACTGTGAGATTATGTAAGGGTGTATTAGTTGTATAATTTGGACACATTTTCTAGTGCCAACAATTACATAGGTAAGATTACATGGAATAAAATTTTGAATGACTGAAAACATCAATTGTCTTATTGAACCAGATACAAACATGAGTCTTATATCTAATTTGAATACACTAATTACAACATAATTTTTTAATTTATGAAAAATAACTTTATTCCATCTTGTATATCCTTGAATATATTTCTTAGTACACTTCATGGAATCTTGGGGAAAGAAACCTAATAATGTTGAGCTAGAATTCTCAATGAGGTTAAGTAAAAAGAATGAAATTATTAATTAATGAGAATAGTTAATAATTAATGTTAATAAATAATCACACATTCCATGTAATCAATAAAATAATATGAAAGTGAATAAGCAATATGTCATGGTAAATAACTGAAAACACATTCCATTTAATATAAATTAACAAGTCCTAATCAATATGGAAGTATAAGAAACTGAAATCACATTCCATTTAAACAATAAACTAAAAATGAAATGCATCAAAATATATATTGAGCGATATCTAAAAGATAAATAGTAACAATGTCTGAATGAGGGAAATTATTAATTATTAGATTCCTTGTTTTTTATGTACATGATAAAAATTCTGTAAAGACATTTCACTGGACCATTTAGCACATTGGGAAAAAATAATCAGTGTTTAACCAGCTTACTCATCCCATGAGACCACTGATGCATGAAGTGGATATCAATAATGGTGCCATAACCATGTCATACCAGTCCAAATAATTCCTCATATGTCGAATAATCAATCTAATGATGTGGCTTATCAAATATCCATACAGAGTAGAAGATACCGATTTATCAATTTTTCATCAGTTAATCATATAACTATCACGTACACACCAAATGTAAAAATATATATAGTTTTGGAAATAATCATATCCACAATAAATGATATGTATTTTTAGGGGAAACAAAATGTTCAATGATCACAATATATTGAATATTTAAACGGGAATAACAATTTAATTAAACAATTGAATGTCAATATTATCCTCATCCAAATCAATAAAAACCCATCCAGAGGATGATTAAGTAAGGTATTAATATAAATTACACCCATTTTATAAATAATAAGGGTTATTTAAAATGATGAACCAAAATAATAACTTTAAAAGGACTCTTAATGAATAAATGAAACAATTTTGAAAATAAAATTTCATAAATCATTTCATTAAAAATATATTTTTTTAGAATAACATTATCATAAAAAATTATAATTTTAATATTTCAATGAATTATTTATGGAATGATAGTGGATGATTTCATACATATCATAACGGGTAAAAAGAAAAATCATTTTTCAGGGTAAAAATGTTAGAAAAGATCCCTATTTGAAAAGAGATAAGAAGATTAATTTCAAAAAAAAATTCAAATAAAAAAAGTAAAAATATTCATTTAATAAGTCAATTTTTAAATGTTAAAACATATTTCAAATCCTTTTTATAAAATCATTGTTTTTAGAAGAAAACCTAACCTCTGACTAAAGAAAGAAATGAATTTCTGTTTTCTTGAAAACGTTTTCTGAAATAGTTTTAGTTATAAAGAGTTGAAAAAGGAACTATTACCATGAAAATGTCATTAATATGAATAGGTGATGAAAATGATATGATTTATATGAAAATTATCAAATAATTTCTTTTTATGTAAATTCTTCTGTAAACAATCCCAAACATGGTGAGATTGTGAAGTAGACCCTTAAATAGAATGTAACGTTAATGTGGGAAATAATCAATGAATATATTATTTGTGTAAAAATTAAATAAACATAAAAATAGATAGTAAAATTTTATTACATTCATAATAATATAATATTAACAACAAATAGGAAGAAAGATAACATAATGAAAACAAATTGGGTTATGAAATTATATTCTACTTGGTATATTTTGGCACAAATATTCTTAGAATAAATAATTAAAATATAAAACATAAAATTACATAAAGGTAATATAATTAATGATGTTATATATCAAATGGGTTAGTAAGTAAATAAAATTGGATGAGTAAGTGGGGTTATTTTTGTATGCCTCGTAGAATGAAAATTGAGAAAAGAATCCCTTACCATGTGTTTCATTTCAGGTCAACATTATTTATACTAGTTTAAATTGATTTTAAGAATGATAATAACTTATTAAATTACTATATTAATATTCATGATATCATAAATAATCATATTATAATATCCAATTACCTTATTGTTTACAATATTTTATACTTTTCACTATTTCAGGTGTTAATTATCAGTTTTTCAAGTTTGTTTTAACATTTTTATTTTTAATCCTATTATTTAGATAATAATTAAATCATATAATGAATGTAAAAAGTAATTTCAATGTTATATATATTCATTATATATGAATTTATTTCAATTCAAAATATTTGGAGACTGGAAATAAAATGCACGGTTCATGGAGACAGTATGCCGTACGTACGCATGAACACTACTTCCATTTCTTTGTCATATTTTAAATGAATAAATTGTAAATGATATATATATATATGTGAATTATAAATTTAGTATCATTTTATATTTCACATATTTAACATATTTTTATTAAAACCATCCATTATACATTCCATTTATAGTGTGAATGAATCACATCACTTTGAGAAGGCGGTAGTCCACAATTTGTTAAACAATGTTATCATATTTAGAAAAAGTGGAATGTAATAATTGTTATGTTATATAATGATTCCAAAAGAATAATGACATAGTATATATTTAATATTTCATATATAAATAATATTTCTATCATTATTCCCAACCATGAGATTTGGTAAAGGAAAAAACAAATGACAAAGTTTTGCGAGGTGGTAGTTCACCACACACATAAACGGTTTGTTCATTAACCATTATATTGAAGTGTGTATAATTGTATGTATGACAAATATAATAAAATAATATAAAAATATTTAGTGTACTTAGGTTATTATATAATCATGGAATAATAATAAATGAAGGGGTGGAGAAAAATGAAATATATATGTACATTGAAGAATGTTACCTCATTTTTTGGTAACTCCTTTTTGTTTATACCAAAATACTTATTTGGATGGATTTATGAAAAAAATGATTCTTATAAGAACAATGGAGGGATTTTGGGAGATCATGTGAACAATTTTGTGGTCTGAAAAAGGGCTTGAGCTGTCTGAATAAGTTGGTGTTGTGAAACCTTTTTTATAGTGGTAGATGAGTGGCATTCTTGTATTTTTTAAAGGGATTTCACCCAAGTTTTTCATAAGAAAATTTTATCCCATATAGTCCAAATAAGATAAATGGAAGGTATGTGTATAAAATATTCCAACCAATATATTTTGGACAATTTTATAGGTCATTTTGGACCTTATGTTTAAATTTTGTCCCTTATGAAGCAAGTTTTCATCTTAATCGGTTTAAGAAATTTTAATCACTTTCAGTATCAATTTTTGTATGAAACTAAGTTAAACATATTAGAATTAATAAATTATTAGGATTAGAAATATTTAATCCATTTTTTAAAATTTCTATCAAAAAATTTGTTGAAATTAATTTAATTTTAACCCCACAGTCTAAATAATAATGGGAGGTTATAATTTAAAAATGCAAAACAAATTGGTATGTTTTTATAACCAATTTCAATGTAAAATTGACTCAAATGAAATAAATTAGATTTTTTGATGTATAAATTATCAAATTTATATTTATAACCAATCAAAAAAATAATATATCCTTATAAATAAATTATTCTAAAAATAAGTTTTGAATTAAAATTCTTTATTTTTCACTATTCATTAACAAATGATACTTTACCAAAAAATTGATTTTTTTAGAAATAATGATTTTGGTAATTCCTATTTAAAAAATTATGTTTATTTTAGCATATAAAATTTATTAAAGTTCCAAAATATTTATTTAATATAGGTTCTTCGTTAAAATGTGGTAAAAGTGCCTTTATAAAAATACATATTATTATGCATAAAATTTGGGTATTTCTTATGGTATTCTAAAAAAATATTGTGGATTAATGTAAAAAATATTTTATTGAATATATAATATATACTACAAATTAATATGACTCAATAATTTTAATTAATTAAATGTATTAGGATAAAATTACTTTGTGAGTGTAAAAGTAGTTTTTTATAAAAAAACATTCTATTTATATTCAATTGGTTCTTATATTCATTTCTAATTAATTTGAAACAAATGAATTGAACAATATATTTTCATAAGATAGTTAGTTCTATTCATAAAATTATATTTAATTTATATTTTAACATTATTATTTTATGTAATAATATTTTAATAATATATTATTGTTCTGTAAAACTTAGTATTGTGTGTACAGCAAGTCTTCCAAGAAAGTCATTGTTGCATGCCACCCATAGTTAATCAGTGTCACGTTCATTAAATGGTATATTATTGATTAATTCTATTTAAACTATTAAATATATCATAATTTAATGATATATTTTATTCCCTTACACATTAATGTTGATTGTAATGTAAGCTATTGAATATAATGTTCTTACAATATAACGTTTTCACGTTAGATTTATGATGTTGCCTCTAATTTGTAAAATTAAATTTAAATGAAATAAATTATGTTAAAAATGTG
Organism: Viscum album; assembly: GCA_963277665.1. Taxonomy (NCBI): domain Eukaryota; kingdom Viridiplantae; phylum Streptophyta; class Magnoliopsida; order Santalales; family Viscaceae; genus Viscum; species Viscum album. Next base: position 813,336,392 of record OY728150.1, on the reverse strand, counting down.
ACATGAACTTATAGATTATCAACGTGTTGGGTTAATCGACTGGAATTTATTCAAATAAATTGGTATTCTTCACCTTAGAGGGCAACTGCCCCATCATTCTAAATTGACTAATACTACTTGAGGGTTATTGCCTCATGATAAATGCCTTGAGTTACTAATTTAATTGAATTGGTAAATGAGATATGAGTCGGTCCCCTATACCTAAATCCATAGATTAAACTTTTGAACAGGGTTAATTCATTATGTTCTTATTATTTACCCCATTTTTTTATAAACAGTTTTCTTTATTAAATTCCATGTCCTAATTGTTAAATCATGATATAAAATCTTTTTCTACTAAATGGAATATATTTTACAACCAAGTCATCTCATTAACTCATTCCATGGTTAATGAATTGGTTTATTTATTATGTAACAATTGAATCAGGTTTGTTTTCCTTATGGATTGAATTTGTTAAATGATTTGTAAACATGGTGGGGGAGACACTAGCTATGAGTTTGATGGCATCACTTTTAATTTTCAGTTTTAACTCCAAAAAATTGACACTGGTTCCCTAGGGGGGACCCCTTGTATAGGTTGGATGGAATAATGGTAGTAAAATTCCTTGAGAGGGACTCATTCTGATGCATGGTATATTAAGTAAATTTCTCGTAGGTTTTTTCATGAAATTATCCCACCATTCCCAAAGTGACATATGGAAATTATTCTTGGGTCACCATGGACAGACACCCTAGGCAATGAAATTTTTCTGAGCCCCTTGTGTGATAGTATTAAAATACTCTTGAAATTTCATGGATGGGATTAGGATGGAACCTAATGATTAATTTAAAAGGTTATTTGAATTGAAAAAAATTAAATGAATGTTTCCAAATGATAAATGATCATTTGGTTTTGAAAACATAGGGATGTAGACTCCATGACCAATAAAAATCTTGGGGACATTCCCCTTTTTACATATTTTCCCACTCACTTTACCATTTTATGTTCCCTTGGTTACGACTCACTAGATTATCCTGACCTATGTAAAATGGATTGGTTTCCAAGTGGAACCCAGTACTTGGAAATTTACAAATTCATTTCTATATCACATTTATTGTTATGGTACACAGTTCATTTATTTGTTTTATTAAAGGGATCATCCAAGGCAACTTGGGTAGAATCCTAATGAGATTGTTTCTCACACCATGATTTTTCTACCATTGTTACCCATGGAGATATTATGGTTATAGGTGTAGATAATGGGAAGAAGACATCTTCTTAATTCTTGATATCTAGTTCTAGGATGTAATTCTAGGTAAAGGATAGAGCCTAGGATCAAGATTATTGTGTATATGTTTTTGGAATTTTTTTTCAATTTTTTTAAATGTAGAATATTCTTGTATCATCTAACCATTACATATTCATTTATTATGGAATCATGATACAACATCATCCTTACTTGGGTTCAATTATTATTTACCTTACACTTATATTTTATTAGTTATATATGTTTATTCATTGTTGGTATTCGACTTTCTATTGATTATTTATTCTTACTCTACGTATTATCTATTTTTTGTTGTTATACTCACACTGATCTATGAGGAAATAATCTCCCCACAGACACACCCGAGGATATCGCTACTTCCCGACAGCATCTGGTATTTGGGGAGGGGGTATGAGTTCTTGTTGCCACCATATCGGGGCACGATTAAGTGCAATTCATGAAATGAATCTATAATACCAATTGAAGGATAGAATATAGAAATATCTAAGTATAACCAATTTTTAAATAGTTGTTGGTTCAATGTAAGATAACTAGAAAAAATTGGAGTGGTGAATACTAGTGATCATAACCAATTTCTACCACTGATATGTGACTTGGAGGTGGGTATAATCAATCACACTTATGTAGACATATTAAAACTAGTGATTCAATTAAATATTAATGGGTTGAATCATTTTTTAGGGTATAAACAATATTAAATGGATTATAACTTTCATCCAAACAATATAAATTATATATTGTACTATCTCCTCAATTTTTACTCCAGATGATTTGATGTTATGTGATAACACTTAGTAGACAGTTAACGTTGACTTATTCAGGAGGTTGTTTTAGAATGAAACTAAATAATTAGTTTTTTAAAAATGATTCATCCACCTCTATGTGGCGCCCAAATAGTCCCTAATCTCTATACTCACAATTTATGATATCTCTATATGGGTATATTGTGTGATGACTTTTTATTGGATACATTTGAAAATATTAATAAAATATTTTGGTTATGTATTCAATCAAAAAATAAAATTAATATATAAGTTCTATGGTGTAATATATTGTGATATATAATGAATATTATTGTTAAATGGTGTAATATAACATTTTTGGTCGGTATAACCAAAATTAACATGACAATATGACCTAATTAGGGGCATATAATTTGAGACTTTAAAGACACTGCTAAAATATTATGGAAATATCCTCATGAATAGACCATGTATATAGCTCATGGCTATAGATAGTCTAATGTTGAACCTAGTAAATGATGGGCCAATAGTTATTTGAATGGAACCAGTGGTAATTGCCATGTCTATATAGGAAATCTACAATCACAAACCCTATGTCGATGAATCATGTATATTGTTAAAAAATATGTTAATTCTATGTTTAGAACCCATTTCTGTCACATATATTCTAACATAATCAAAAACTATGAGAACATACATTTATATTTAGTAACATAAATATATATATATATATATATATAATTTTAAAAAAAATTATTATTATTATTATATAAATTATAAATTTGATGTTTTTGTAAAAATACTCATCCAATGTCATTTACGATAGTGGATACTAGGTCAGGGTTCAAGGAATATATCAATGATAATTAATAATGAAGGATATATGGTCTATTAATGAATGATAATAACCATTTTCATACATTACTATTTATTCATGGTAGTTAGTTCCATAGTCATAAAAGGTTGTAGTTGTATAAAATATTTTTAATATTTATTTTCATGGTCATAAATACCCATATATATAGTGTTTTTGTCAAAATATTATAGAATAAATCATTTATTATGGTGGATAAATGGTATATTTCTGAAGGAAAATAAACATTCTCATTTTCTAGCAAGTTTATAGGCTCATTCACATGTCTTATCCATGTGAAATAACGTTTTTATGTATATTAATGGGAAATGGATGACAAAATCAACAATGTTATATGGACATGGATATAGTCATTTAATTGTATAAATATTTTTTTATAGTGGATAATACTGATTTAATTTTATACAACACGGGGAGGTACCATCCATCACCATAGGGGAAAATATTGATGTGATATGTGAACATTAATATTTTTTAATTTCTCATTGTGATTATCACTTTGTAGGTTGAATAAAAAAACCAAAATCTTTTTTGGTAACACAATATAAAATTTTATAAGATAATTCCCTTAATTTTTGAACTAAAATCCCACACATTATTTTCATTACTAGTTTTGTAAGAAACATATCATCAAGAACTATATATTTTTCTTATCATGATGTGTGAAGACACCCATACACTAGTTGTTATCCCATCAGAGGATTATATGATCCCATTACATCAATGATATCCAAATATATGGACCAAATTATATATAAATGAAATGAAATTGATATAGTTTCTTTTAGTAAGAATAATCAATCATAAATTGATGGAAATATTACTAAGATAATTTTTGTTGAGATTCCATAGAAACTAGAGTGGTGACAAGGAAATGAGTAAGGAAAGATGCATAGGGATTTTCATTTTTCATTAACTAATCAAGGATAGAAGATATGAAAATTATAATAAAAAATATCCAACCACTAGTATGGATGGTTTTATTAGTAATTGAAGAGATCCTTCAAGAAATATAGGAATCCATGCTTGGTAAACCTTTATGGATTTATGTTACATGTTCATCCTCATGGATTCCAATTGCAATATATTATTTAATATCCATGGATTCATATCTAGATGCATGAGAATGGGGTATTTTAGGAAAAATAATCCATTATTTATAACATATATAGGAAATATTATATTTAGAAACAAATCTATGAATAATTGGTTACACTACTATTCATTATAATTTTATTTAAAAATTTAACAAATAATATTTACAGAATATATTATTGAGCTAATTGAGGTCATGTAATAGATAAGGGGTAAGAATCACATAACATGGGTGGTTTGAACACTCTTTGGTGCACCCTCCATCTAAAAAAAAATCAATTTTTTGATATGAATTTTTTTAAACTCATCTTCTTTGGTCACTCCAACTATAATATCATTACTTTCTAGCTCACCATACACTAGTCCACAACATAAAGGTCACTCCCTGGCTTGAGAGATGGCGGCGCTCTCGGGTGAAAGAAGGGCTAACCCTAACATCGCAGATCAAGGGTTCCATGATGAAAGATCATTCGCGGACGTAGTCTCGGGTAGAATCCCTCGCACAGAATTGAAGACCTCTGGTATTCTTGCTCCAAAATCCTACAGACACAGAGGTCTATCGGCGATTTCTTTCTCTAAAGAAGAGGTACTCAATCTTGCTTCGGATCTCCGGTTTGTTCTTGTCGGTCGATTTTCCAAGAACCTCCCTTCTCTGTTCTTCTTACGCAAATCACTAGAGAATATTGGTTTTATAAACTTTCAAATTGGATTGTTGAACTCTCTGTATGTTGTGTTTCGGTTCTCCTCGAATAATGATTATTATCGATTTTGGATTCGTGGATCATGGTCTTTTGGGGGGGCATATTTAAAGGTCTTTAAGTGGTCTCCAGATTTTGAATTAGGTTCTGAGCCCCCTATTGTTCCAATTTGGATCAGTTTCCCAGGATTGCCTTTGCATCTGTTTAAGCAAAGCACTTTATCTGCCATTGCAAGTATATTTGGAACCCCGATTAGATTAGATTCTGCCACCATGAACTTGTCTCGTCCCTCAGTTTCTAGGATCTGCACTGAGATTGATATATCACAAGAATTTCCTTCCAGATTCTGGCTCCAGAATGGTGATAATGGTTTTACTCAAGAGGTGGTTTTTGAAAAGGTCCCACCCTACTGTTACTGCTGCTGCAAAGTGGGTCATTCTTTGGAGGAATGTGAGTCAAAAAAATTTGACCCACCTCAACCTCGTTGCAAAACAGTTTGGGTAGAAAAATCTAATGCTAAAATTAACTTGGATCTTCCTAAATCATCCACTACTAAGGACTTTGTGATTCCCATTACCAATGATGTCTCCGGGACCACGAACGTGCATCCTAAACCTTGTGATTATTTGCTGAACCGGGGGGATCATGGAAATATTTCTCTAGATAAGGGTGAGAAGGAGTCTCCTCTCACTATGGAGAATGCTAATACACATCATAGCCTCTCACCCTCACTTGAGTCAATGATGAAAGTGCCAATAGAAGATGACTCTCAGCAAAATGTGGAAAAGGGGAGGTGTGATGAATCTGAAAATAGTCTCTCTCAAAAAGATGAGGAGGATAAAGCTATTTTCATTGAGGAAGAATACCTTAAGGACATGGCCAGGAAGGGTAAGAAACCAATAGTGGATGTAGATGGGTTTATTACTCCCAACTCTAAAAAAACTAAAAAGCGTAGGGATTTTTCTCATGTAGAGAGGACTATTGTCACTCGATCCATGGATTTTGCAAGAAAGATTGTTTCTGCCTCTATTACAAATCAACCTGTAGAGAGGGAACAACAAGCTGAAAGGTTTGATGAACCAATTATGTCAGTTTGTGAAGATTATGATTCGTCAGCGAGACTCAAAGATTATATCCTATACAATTCTTTTAGAAAAGGCGAGATTACTAAGAGCATTTACTTGGCGGCAAAGCAGGACATATTCAATGACAGAATCAGGAAAGAATTCTTGTTCTAGTCTTGCTCTGATTTCCTACATTGGTCTCTCTTGATCTCTGCTGGTTTATTCTGTTTGTTCTGTTTCATGCGCTTATCGTTGGACCTTGTTTGCTGGACCTGGTTTACCTTTTCAAGCTGGATTCTGCTGGGTTTTGCTCAGTTTTGTTTTCTACACATTTTTTACTGAGTTAGGAGTTTTTTTAAAGCTGTTTTCTAGGACCTTTGTTGCTATTTTTCCCTTTCTGGCTTTGGGTTTTATGGGAAAGCTTGCTCCGGGAGATTCCTATTTACTAGACTCTTGCTGTTTCATCCCTCTGGTTTCCTCTATCTATTATTTGTTCGAACCTTGCTCCTGTTTCTTACTATTCTGCTTTGCTGGAAGTTTGTATTTGGTTTTCTTGGAATGCATGCACCTGGATTCTGTGATCCTGTTTGAAGTTTAAAAATTTTGTGGACTACTTTGGGAAGGCTTGCTTATTATGACCTGTTTATGTCTATATTTTAGCGCTGACTATTCTGTTATGTTTCTAAATGGTTGTTTGGGCTCTGCTGGCTCTAAGTGCTATTCTTTGGCTGTGGTTCTCCTTGTTATAGCATGGTATTAATTTATTAGCATCAAGGCTTGTTCTTTCTTTTTTCATGGAAGGATGCTCCTGGATTCAGTGATTCTGTTTGCTGCTTGTTTGAGTTCATATTCTAAGATTTGCCTATTAGATGGAGCTTTGCCTATTATATGGAGCTTTTCTGCATGTTTGGCCGCAACATGCTACCTTTATCTCTACTTCCTCTCTGATTTTGCTGATCTGGAACCTCGGTGTTTGCATGCACCTAGAAGCTGTTGGATGGATCTTCAGTGCTAATTTTCTAGAGCCCTCTGATGTTGTATACTAGGTTCTTTAAAGATGTAATTCTGTTTGGTTGTTTTTCTTGTTTTCAGATGGTGTAAAGTCATTGCACCTCGAGACCTCATTGTAAACTTTTCATTTAATAAATTCCTTCCGGCATGGATTGGGAAACCAATCCATGTCACCTTCTCTCACAAAAAAACATAAAGGCCACTCCCTATAAAGGGATGTATTTAAACTAGAATATGTGACTCTGACATTATTTTTATTTATAGTGTATCATAAAGACATTTATATATTATTATATCTCCCAATTTATAGGTGTAATATTGGTTTTCTTATCTCCAATCCCTTAAGTATGAATAACATTAGTGTTTAATCCATCTTGGATTTTACTCTATGGGAAATGCTAATATTATGGGTACCCAGATTGAATGGAATTACATAAGAATATTACAATTTAACCTAAAATATAATTTCCGTAAATAAATCCATTCATAGGCTAATTCTCATGTCTTTTTAGATGAAATTTAGAACCACATAAAATCTTATGATTCTTTTAAACATGATCATAAAGGTTAATTCGAAAGGTTTAACAACCATAGTTTATCATCTCCATTAAATAGAGATGTTGCAACAAAAACTTTTTTAGCTTTGAATATATATTTTAGAATTCCATGATACAGACAAATTCAATTTATTAATATCCTTCCCATTCATGAAGATAGGTCCCCACCATAAACCTATCATTAATGGTGGATACTATGTCAAAAAAGTACTCATGGAAATTCCATTTTTTGAACCACTACCATATTCATTTGGTTGGAATTTTTTATATCTTTCATGTATACATATATATATATAGGCATATAGTTCTTATATAAAAACATCATAAATATTATGAATATTTGAAGTATTTAGATATAAGAGTGATTAAAAAACAATATTTTTTCATGTACACATGAATATCTACAAACATAATATATATTAATAATGAATGGACATTTGGGATTGAATCATATCATACATCAATGACTATGGATATATATATAACAATTTCTTTACAATGTGATCCATTTTCCTTAGTAGATGGTTCATCCAAATTATGATATGTTGTGAATATTTTTTAAAAGTAAACACAATCCATAGTTCTTATATTATTTAAATCACTTTCATCTTCATCTATATGTGTCCAAATTGAAAATCATAGGATTTTATAATGATTAAATATGAGGAAAATGTCATGGTGGTCAACATAAAGTCCATTTCTCCCATGATAAGTCTAATTATCACATTTATGTTTTCACTAATATATGAATCGTATTCAGAACTGGATATGATTTCTTAGATTCAACTGATGCAGAAGAAGGGGTTTCACCGCCCCTAATACTTGATGATCAAATCTACATTATGGGATTTGGGTAGTGATGTGAATTATTTATACTTGTAATCTAAATACCAAAGCTCCAATTTAATTTTTCATAAACATTTGTGGCATAGATGATTATGAAATATTGTATATAATGGAATATGCAGAAGTTTACAAAGAAAATATATCTAATACAGAGGGATCAAAAAATATTAATGTGTTAGTGATATAAAACGATTTTGAAATTAATCATATGATAGTTTATAAATCATAATTCTAGACCATAGTTATTTAAAATGTGGTAGATTTGTAGAAAATGTATCATAAATTTTATGCTACATATTAAAAGATATTAAGGGATTTCTTTGGAAAAAAATTAACTTGTTTGAATGGTATAATTAATTATAACTATAAATAAATGTTCTATATATGTAATTGAATAAAATTTTGTATGTTTTTGAACCTGAGATTCAATAAATAAATAACATGGGTTTTCTTGTAATGTATCATATGTTACAATTCATTATAATGTTTATACATTTCATAGTGTGTATGAAAATGGTTCTAGGAATAGGCACAAATATAAGGATTTCCATACACTCATTTTTTATTCTAACTAATAAAAATGGCCCAATTTAGATAAATTATTCCTCATAAATAATATTACAAAATAATGAATTTTTTTTAATGAGTTGGGGAATAAAATTTTTATTTGTATTAAAACAACATCCAAATTTCCCCTAATAAAGAAATGCCTAAAAATTAAATATACATGTTTACTTTTATATGTCCCAATATATGTACTAAATGAAACATAGAAAGTTGTTAAAACCCACATTAAATTTAGTGAGTGGGTGTTGTAAATAATGAACCAATATGATCGAGTGAGTTATAATGATTTATATGTATATTATCTTATATACATGTGTGCATATATGTGTATATGAAGGCTATATATATTTCAAGTGTTTGAGCACAATTTTTTAGTATTATTTAATAGAATGATAGAAAAATTCATATTTTCCTCTTATATTTGTTGGGTCCTATAGGAATAACAATTTCATTTATGGGACATTTGTTCTTCACCATATTATAAGGTCAATATCTATGGATATGAGGTGAATCAATATCATTCAATATATTTTAGCATGAAAATTATATGTTTTTCAAATATGGGGAACATATTTTATCATCATAATCCATGATTACCCATTTAAGTATTAAGAGGTTTGAATATTCAGGGCAATTTAAATCAAGGAATGAAATTTTTTGATTGTATGTTTTCTAAATAGTATTTATGGAACATAGAGGTGGAATCATTATTCAACTTTTAGTGTTCTAATATAAAAAACATTAATCAATAATAAAATTCTTTACCTTATTCTTAGGATTATAAACCTTTAATGTTTAGATAAACAATTACTATGGGTGGATTTAAAAACAATGATCTTGGTATCTATTTTATTTTTTAAACATAAACATTTTATTAAGTATTGAGGTTCTTTTAATATACTATGTGATATCATAACTTTTTCTTAGAACATAATTCTTTGATTTAATGGCCTCATCACTTTTTAAATCTTTTATAATTTAGTGTATTCAATTTTGGACCAAATTATATTTCTAATTAATGATTATATAAATATATATATATAACTGAAGGATTATTCAATTTTAATGTCCATAAAATAATGAACCAATGTGTGATAAATGTTTAAGTGATTATAGGTTTGACCAAAGGGATTATAAAATATTATGATAATGATGATTTAAACAAAATAATGATTATTATACAACATAAGGTGGAGAGATATTGAAATGTTACTTAGTGATCACCCAATAGAATAAATAAACATTATTAGGGGAATATTACATACAAAAATGGGGTATGAATTGAAGGCCATTTTATAGTTGTGTATAAATTGTGGCACTAATAGAGGATGAATTTGAAATTAGACCCACGATAGGTGACCCAAGCATCACTATGATTCTTGTAGTAATAATAATGAAGAAAAAAATTCATTAAAAATATTTCAATGCATGGGGTTGATTAAATATATCCTAATGTAAAAATATATTTCTACATGCTAAAATGTTATTGGTAATTCAAATAAAATAATATAGATAACTTTTTGGTTGGTCATAAGATGGGTGGTCAATTCTTTACTACATATCTTGAGGTGATGTGCATCATGATGCACATATATCTTGAACTAGGGTATCTAAATAGATATATATCATATTGTAAAAAACCATGGAAATGATATAATAAATGTCTTTCATAATTATCAAAATTAAATAGATATTTATATGAATTATAAAAATATTATGATATTTTTATATCAAAAGGATATATTTTAACAAAAATATTTTCTTATAATGTTCAATTTGAATTTTTAATTTCAAATTATAGAAGGAAAATTATTAAAATAAATTTAAATTTTTAAATCATATTATTATAATTAACATTTGATGAAATATTTCAATTTATTGGGAAATATTATTTTGATGAATAATGAAAAATTCTGATTTTAGATAAATTGTTGTTTCTTTTAAATGAATTATGTAATTTTAAGGACCATATATTTTTTAGAAATTATTTGAGGTAAAATATGTTTTTTAAATTTAATATAATTAATTACTTCTGAATGAACATTATATTATATTTTAGAATAAGTGTATTTTTTGTTTTAAAAACATGCCTTTTCTAAAAATAGTTTTATAGTGCATAATGTTTATCCAATGTAATGAATTAAAATAACTCCTAATAAAGAATGACTTAAATGGAATTTATTGATTATATATATATATATATATTATTTCAAATTTATATAATTACTATTACTAGACATATAGTTTATATAAAAGCATCTTTTTTGAGATAAATAAACTTCCAGAAAAATGGATTTTTCTTTGTATCTGCAGGTTGAATTTTAATTTAAATTCTTCCACTTATATGATTTGAATTTATTAAAGTGAATTACATATTATTAATCCGAATAATTCTTATGATATAATATGTTCATCTTACTTTTTGGTTATAATGAATAATGGAAAGAGTAAAAATCTTTTATTGTTGTTAAGGTAAAAATATGTTTACTATGTGATAAAGTAAAACAAACAGTGTCAAAATGAGAATAAAATTTTCAAAAATACATTCTATGGAAATATATATACATTATCATGTACAAGGATCAACAATTTTCTTTTTTTATCATTTTCCCTTATTGTCATCACACATTTAAAATGTTTTTTATTGTTTAAGTATAAGTGTGAAAAATGATGAAGTTATGTTGAAAGTCAAAAAGAGTTTACATGAAATGAAAAAAATAAATATTTTAAAATATTTATATTTTGGAAAAATTGGTAATGATTAAAAGATTCCACTTTTTTAAAATGTATATCATTATTATGTATGAGTTATTAATTAATTATCTAAACCAACAAACCGAAAAGAAACTTGGGATTTTATGTGAATGAATACATGTATAAAGTCACTAGAATATGTAATGTTTAAGGATGGGTCCATATAGTAAGAATCAGATAAAAGATTATAATTATATAAAGGTTATGATAATATTGATATCATGGATTAGAAATATATTACATAATTATTATGTTGAAATTATATTTAATTTTATGATTATAATTAATTTTTTTCTAAAAAATGTCTATTTATAATTTTTTTCTATAGAGGATATAGGTAATATATAATAGGGAGGTGTTGAGATGAGAATATTCTTATAAATAAGTATCCCAAGATGGTTATAATTAGAACAGAATTGTTTGTTTTGATGATAGATTGTATATAAATGATATAAATGGTGGATAAATATATTCAAGAGAGGAAAAATATATAGCATAGAGGAATATGGTTAATTGTGCAACACATTATGAGGTAAAAATTCTTCCCACAGTTACTAGATCCTCAAATCGACTAGAAGTGGAACAATTAATCAATACACCATGAATATATTATAATTCATGGGTTGTTTTTATTTCAAAATATAACACTTATTATTATTATTTTCATAGGAGAAGGTAATTGATAGTGGAATATGGTTATGAATACCAAAGATATGGATGATCTTGATTACACAGAATGTGAAACATTTGGGAATATCATACTTTAAAACTATTTTCCTAATGATTTTTAATTTATAATATTAAAGACATTATTTAAATTTAAAAAAACAACAAAACAATGTTGCTTTATAAGAATTAAATTTTATATCATTGGCTAGGCATGTAATATATTTAATCCTAGAACATGATATTATGATTAATCCGTTTTACTTCAGATTACATACAATATATAAATGGGAATTGGCTTCCCATGAATTCAAAATCTATAAGACTTTTTTATATATTGAGATGGTTGAAACCAAGATTTATGATTATGGGGTATTCTATAAAAATATAAAAAAAAGAGATCTATGTAGAAGGAAAGTGGGAGGAATATATAAAATAAGTATGGAGATATGAAAATAATGATCTCATATTACATTAAGTGTCGTAAAATCCACCATAGGTAATTCCTTAATATGTTTGGGATGTTCTTATAAAGTAGTATGCTTTTCAATAAATCATGTTACTAGATGAAAAATAATAAGACCTCAAATAAAAAGAAAATAGAAAGATGTTTTAATTTCAATGAGTTGGATTATTACACAAAGGTGTTCCCAAGTATGTTATTTACAGTTAGAAATAAACAACATCTAATGAAAATGGTTGTGTAAACATCTTTTGCGACAATAGTTGATTTTTTCAATAATGATAAATGGTGATAGATATGATTCTAGTTTATTAAAATTATGAAAAAAAATTATTTGACTCTGGATAATCTTATTGTTTTATTTCTAGGAAATATTAATGTTAAATAGGAATATAACCACATGATAAGAGAAAATGAAATTTTAGTTAAAAATCCATGTGGAAATATTAAAGAATATATGACATATAAGAATATTACTAATGTTATTAATGGAAAGATATTTTGAGAAATTATTATTAAATGATCCATATTATATTTTTATATCATTTTTTGAATATATTATCTTTTAGTTTATCAAGCTATGATATATTGAAGATCTAAGAATTTTTCATTCAAAATTTTAATTATTTTGATTCCATAGAAAAAACTGAGAAAATAATTAAGGATAACAGTGAATGATACCTTGCCCATATGGTTTAAATGAAATATAATTTTCAAATTAGTGATATTATATTAGTGAGTGAATTCATGTATGTATTTCATGATGATTTGTCCAGTGTTATTTCTAAACCATAGGATGGATTTACTGTTGATTTAATTACTGATTTTAATCATATTTCAAAACCCAATTATATAATCAATCAATTGAAACATTTTTAATTGAAAAAAAAATTTCAAGAGTGGTTAAAAAAATGTTTCCTTATTCATATTCGTTCACCATGGGGTGATCTTATTTTGGTTTAAAAAAATTATCAAAGTTCAATGAAGCTTTGAATATATTATAGATATTTTAATAATATCACTATTAAGAGAAGGTATTTTATTCTTCATATTGATTATTTGTTTTATTATCTCTAGGGAGATGAGTATTTTTAAAATATTGATCTATGGTTCACATAACATATGCTTAAAGCGATGATGGATGAAATTGTAATGATATGATATTGGAAAAGATATTTACATTATGATTTTATATTTATTCCCTTCTAGGTTATCTAATTCAACTTCTATATTTAGGAAACTTATGAGTAGATATTTCCATGCATTATTGGGTGATGTTTTGGTTGAATTTATTAATGATATATTGGTATATTAAAATGGTTTTGAGGGAAATTAAATGAACCTAACGAATTTTTTCCAAAAATTAAATAAAAATAACCTATATGTAACATTAATTAAGTGCGATTTTTTATTGTTGAAAACTTCTTTTCCAGGACATATTGTTTCATAGATTTCAAAACTGTTGGCCATGATAAAAACAATTTTGTTGAAAAATGTAAATGGAATAAAATTTTATAGAGTTTAGTAGTTTACATGGTTCAGGGAGTCACTATGAAGGTTTTTGAAAATATGTCTCATTTTTCTAGATCATTATATATATTAAATAAAAAAGGAGTTAAATTTATATAGACAAAATAATGTGATTATTATTATCATGGAAACAAGGAAGATCAAGGAATTATCTAGTTTTGGGCATTCCTTTTATAATTAGTGAATTATTAGTCTACATTGAATCTTGATGGGGGGACATAGTAGTGTCTTATTAGAATATGATTAGAAAATTACTTATGATTCCCATTATTTGAGACCATATTAGTAAAATTACCAAACACATGATATAAAATTCACTGATTCATATTTTTATTTAAGAATATATTGGCATAATGTGAATGAAGTACAATGTGAAACATATAATAATCATAATGTTTTAAGAATATATTCATTAAGAAATATATAAACATGAGATATATATGATTTCAAAATCTGATCAATGATTCTGATTGCATGATTTATTTCTCTCTTGGAAAATCTAACAAAGTGGATGATATTTTATGTTTGAAAATTTATTATATATTTACTATGACACATTTGGAATATGACAATTTAGTTAATTTATGTGTTAATTTTGGCCAAGATTTTTTGGATGTAGGTACATCCTCTATTTTCAATGTTTTAGTGTAGTCAACTTTGTCAAAAAATAATTAAGAAATATCAAAAGTAAGAACACGATTTGCTGGAAAATATTGATTTTTTTAGGAAGGGTATGGTTATTGAATTTAATTATGATGTTCTAGGTGTAATCATATTTGGAAAAAATATTATGTGTTCCTTTTTATTTCCAATTGAAGGGATAATTGATAAGTGAACCTGGTAATTTCATGTTTTCTATGAATTATTTTAGTACTAATATATAGTTAGACTTTTCATAGTATTATTGTTGGGATGTTATGAAAAATTATATTTTTTTCATTACCATGAATAGTTAGACTTTTCAATAGGTTAAAGAATAAAGAAAATTATTGAAGGTATTAATTCAACCATTTTTAGTTCCAAAGTATAAATGATAAAAATAAAAGTAGATTTTGTCAGGGTAGTGCCATAAACAACTCATGGTGATATTGAAATTTGGGTTAGTATATATCAATTCAAAAAAATATTCTAACTTATATTCCATTTTATATACTATGTATTTGGATAATCTATACTAGATATATCTTAATGAAATTTTTTTTATGTGGAGTTCCTCACTCTATGATATTTGTTTGTGATCCTAGGTTCACATTTAGTTTTTGGAAAGGGCATTAAATATCACTGGGTGATGAATTAATTTTCAGTAGAACATTTCATCTTTAATATGATGGAAATTTTGAGTGAATAATTAGTAATATAGAATATTTTACAGTTTATTTTTCAGTGTATTACTCGGGTGGTTGGTAATATCATATTTCCATGGTTTAGTTTTCTAATAAAAATAGTTTTCATCCATGTATATATATGAAATATTTTGATGAATTATATGGAAAGTGGTGTGGTATGTAAAATTTTTATGATGAAGTGGGATAAATGATATTTAACAGACATTATTTGGGAGAGTAAATTTCTGATACGGTGCATTTGATTCATTAGCATAAAATTATAACTGAGAGATGTAAATAATGTAAAAAAGAATAACCATAAGAAAGATATTTCTTTTTCCTTGGGTGATCATGTACATCTAAAATTATCAAAATTGAAAAGTTTATGTGTTGTTTTGAGAAGGATAATTAAATAATGTAGTTCATTTAACCATTTTAAATAATCGAGAAAGATGGATCAGTTTCCTACTATGTGGCTTTTCCATAGAGTTTATCCCAGATAGATAACTTATTTCAATTTTGATTATTAGAAAAAATAAGTGTGTGGTTTATCTCATGTTTTTAGACCTTAAGTAGTTCAGTTGCAAGAGAATATGTCTTATGATTAATAACATATTTATATTATTTACCATATAGATAATGTGTTTTGGAATAATATTATTCTCACAGTAATAGTTTTGTGAAAACCACATATGGTTGAAAAAACAACATGGGAATATTGAAATTCTATGAGGGAATGATATCCTCAAATGTTTAATAATTGAATAAAATTACACAGATTCAATTTCAAAATTAGGGGAGGAATGCATAATCCCAGTTAATGTTATAATGAATCACATTTATTATTATTAATATGAATTAGGTATTTATATTCATTATAAAAATATTAAGTTATTATTAAATAAAATTGGAAATAGTTTAGACTAATACCATTTATTAGAAGTTTTTCTATTAAATTTTAAATTTTAAATTATATAAATGTAATTTTAAAAAATTAATTTGAATGTTTAAATCATCATATCAAAATTATTAGTTTTATTTAATTTCAATAAAATATTTTATTTGAAAGTGAAATTATGATTTCAATAATATTAATGGTAAGATATAAAATTTATAGATATAATTAATTAATTTATTTAATTTTTAATCAACTTTATATTTTATTTTATTATAATTTTATTTTATGTTTCAAAAATGTGATTTTTCATTTAAATTTCTTAATGTGCATAATGTTTCTTTTTTTAAATAAATTACAATAAAATCATATGTTTAATGATATAAATGATATTTATATATTATATATAAACACATATTAATTTAAATTAATATAAAAATTATTATGAGTCATAGAGTTAATATAAAATTATTATTTTCATGAAAAATACATTTCATGATAAACTGATACATCATTGCATATGTATATTTAATTAAGAATTATGTTCCCTAAAATCAGTGAATTGAGTTAAGAGAAATAAGTATCATATTTTTAATAATATTTATTTAATTATTTAATTAGTTAATATATATTTTTGGTCATATTTAATATAAAAAATTATAAAAATCATTTATCATGTTACGGTATAAACATATTTACTAGGGGTTAAACTGAATACATAATAGTAATAACGATAAAAAATATTGTTGAAAAATCTATTTGATGTCCATATATTTCCATTGTAATATTTATGGATTGATAATTATATATTTTGGAGCATGTGTTATGTGAAAAATGTGTATACACCTTTTCCTCTCAAATATAACATGTGTTTTACTCGACTCATTATAAAATCCCACCCCATATCCTATCATCTTCTCACCTTAAATGAACATTTTCATGGCCAAAACATAACAAAATATATTACTTAATTCCATACAAATGATTTGTATCCCATGTTCTTATTAGAAAGATATACCTTGATGGATTTTGGTTCCAACCAAAGGAGTTTGGGTAAAGATGAGGTATCTTTCTAAAATAAGAATTTTTATTTCATATATTTTTTCACATCCTTAAAATATTCATCAATTATTTTAAAATAATCAAACTTTTACCTCTCATTTAATAATCCTTGATTAAGTTAATATCATTAAATAAATACATCTTCTCTTTAATCATATAGGAAACAAATTTTACATTCGTGTGCATGGTGGTCTACCTCCTCACGAAATGATGTCATTCATTTTTCATCATCATCCCTAAAAAAAATTATAATGATGGATTTAAATTAGATATATTATATTTTCCATATAATTATTAATCATGAATTATTATTTTATATAAACCTTCATAATTTCTTTTTCATAGGGGATATGATTATGTTTCTCATGTTTATAGAGGACTACCACATCCCTAAACTATATGACTCACTTTTCACTAATAGTTTTATGGAAGGTAATAAGGTTAAATTTGATAAATATATGTGGTATAAAATAAATAATCATGGTATTAAATAAAAAATTTCATTCTAGGAATACAATTTATTATGTTTTTATCACATTTCCCCTCACTGAAGAATTATAACATCTTACGTGTGTGCATGTGGATTATCGCATCCACAAAGTGATGTAATTATTTTTTTCATACCCACAATCCATATAATATATACATACATATATTTGAAGAAATGATATGATCTTTATGATATGATTATAATTTATTTAATTTGAAATATTACTTACCTTTTTTCTATAATGATCTTTGAAAATGTAAAGGTTACCTGTGCATACATACATCATACCGTCTTCAAAACCATATTCCATGGTTGATATTAAAATTATAATTGATGTATAAATAATATATCTATTTCCGGAATATTATTTGTAGAGGTTGACATAATGACCATTTTTACCATAGCCAACCTTCCAAATTTTCTTGTTGACAAATAATCTAAATATTATCCAAGCATTCTGAAGTGAACATATATTATTAACTAATTTTATATAGATTGGTAAGAAATAAAATTATATGATTAATAGAAAATTAAATTATTTTTAGAAATGTAAATAATTTAAATATGATAATTATTATATAATATAAATAATGGTTGTTATGATTTTAACATAAGGCAGTTGACTTCATCTCATTTTATTTTATAGAGGAATATTTTTATATTATGCATTGATAATATTTATTAAGATTAATATAAATCCAAGTTTACATATTATATCATTAATTTCACCATTATCAAGATATTAAATGTTTTTAATGATATTATTCCATTCGACTTATGATTAAAATGTACTTAAATGTATAAGGGGATTTCAATAAAATATCACATTTTATATTTCCTAAAATCTTATTTTCTTCCTAGTAATTATTTAAAATTTTTAAATTAATTTATCTATATTTATATGAATTGTTTTAGCCGTTATTTTTTATGTTCTTATAATTTTTTTTTCAAAATTAATATATTTTGTGTATTATATGTAATGTTTTGATAAAAAGACAAATGAAATTTCATTTTTAACATTTATTATGACAACTAATTTTCCTTCCACCGTAACTATTATTTTATGTTTAGTTTCTCGTTCATGAATTTTTCTATTATTCAAATAAAAACCCTCTATAACATTTTATGGATATTATGGTATTGAAAATATGGTATTAAATGTGTCTATATTTCAATTTAGGGAAATTATTCCATATAGGTGAAATGAATATTTTATATGTATAATTATGAATAATGAAATATTTCATGGGTTTTGACTATGTTTCAGTTCATGTAAATTAATTATGATCATATTTGGTACTGTGATAAAAAAATGTAGGGTAGCTAATTAATTAATAAAGGATGTGTTGTTACGTTAATAACTTAGGATGGGTGGGTTCATGATAGTACTCCAATTAATTTTGTATGGAAGTTAATCGTTTAATTATTCTATTAGTAAGAAAGATTTGGAAAATGTTTTCCTGAGATACTATTATGTTTTATATATTATTTATATGAGTTTTTAAGGATATTTTTTGATTTGAAAATTGATATTTAATGTGATTAATTTTCAAAAGAAAATATCTAATAATTATTAAGGTAGGACACTATAACATTGTGAAAATGTTTTCATGTGTTTTCAATGTTTTCATGAAAAAGATTACGAGTTTTAATCTTCATTTAATTTATTTTCATAAAGGTTTCATGAAATAATTTGGAAAAATAGCTGATTTCATGGGTTATAAAAAGATTATTTGGAATAAAATTTTTATATTAAAAAGTAATATATTTATATGTTATTAGGGACTAATAGGTTTTATTTATTTCTTTTATATCCCTAAATGATCTTGTTGTAGGGATTTTATTTTGTAATCTATTTTTCAAATGGTTTAACGATATACATGAAAAAGGAATATGTCATGTTGAATATCATGAGAATTTTTCAGGGAAAAAATTTATTATTTTAAAAACATTTATATTGGGGGAAAATAGATACAGATTAGAATTTCCAGTTTTTATATATATGCATTTGTTATATTTTTTTGTTAACTAATTTTTGAAATATCTAATAATAAATTGAATATGGAAATTTAAAAATGTGAATTTTAGTTTAATGTCAAAAGAATATATAATGTTTAAGTCTAGGTCCATATAAATATGAAGAATAAAACATGATGGCCCCATTATATTACAGGATTTTTGTATGTGAACAAACATGAATTCACAATCTGATATTCTTGTATCGAATAATCAGTGGGTGAAATTTAATACTAGTGTGGGGATAATAATGATATCTTATTTTGAAGGATGTTTTTATATACTATAGTTTATTTGGGATAGTTTTGATTCATTTTTAGACATTATATAGGATATGTGTACATGCTACATATCCTATAAGAAATTGAATAATACTATACACAATTAATGGAATAGAGAGAAAAAAATTATCCTAGCATATGGTTTATAGAGGAAAATCATATGTGAAATAAAAATCATAGATAATGTTAATAGAGAGAATTTTATTTAATATGTAATTTTCTCTTTGATAAATAATAGTTATATAGATATCACTATATTTTCTATAAGAATATGAATAAATCCAAATGCATTTGATTAACGAGTGAATTTCTTGATTTAAAAGTGTACAATTAATTAGAAAAACATAAACTTGAATTTAATAATACAAAAACTATAATTGTTTGAATTATAAATGTGATGAAATTTTATTATTGTCACGAACTTGCCCAGGTACCCTGGTAACCCGATAACCGAGCCGGCCCTGATATAGCCCAATGGGTGTTCCCGATCCCCATGGGTCGGTGACTAGCACCTAGCATCATACAACAGAGAAGTTGGAATGAATTTTTAATAAGGACACATAATCAAGAGTAAAACAAAGAGTATGCATAACAAATAAACTCCATTGAAAGCATTGTACCAGAAAACAAAGAGGCACAGAAATCCCAAAGTACTACAACCCAAGTACATAAAATAGGAAAACCACCCCAAAGCCCCCAGGGACACAACTCACCATGTTGAAGACTCAACAACTGGATCCACATCCAAGTGATCCTTTCCCCTTTCATGAAACTAGAAGAAGGAGGTCTACAAACACCCGAAGGAAAAAGTAGGGTGTGAGCCTAAGCCCAGTAGGATACCACCAGAGATTCCATAACAGATGCCAAATAATGATTATCCAAAGAAAAACTATCAATTTTAAAGTAAACAGGTTTGGAAATAGGAAAACATATTTTTAACAAATCATGTTATACATTTTCAAGTAAAGGAAAGTTCACCAATCAAGGTTTTACGATGGTGAAATACATTTAAGACAATGGATTAAATAAAAAAAGTTACATAAAATAGATTATGTAAAATCAGCAGGCATATAAAGCAATTCAAAATCCTTGGCAAACATTTATACATCACATATAAATATTTAGGCCAGCAACATGGTCATCTGCCAAAAGGAACGATAGTGTTAATCAGTTATGGGATTCCGCACTCTCTATGTGAACTCAGAAAAATGTGTCTACACACTTCCCTATGACACTGGCCAAAGGAGACTCATCACCAACCCATCGGGGATATGACCCACCACAAGTATGTTTTAGAATGTTGTCATATCGTAGATTATATCCAAATAACTCACTAACTAACTAAGGCTTTCTTGTTCTCTTACATGGTGGGCGAACTATTTTAAGAATTCTTAAAATACGATCAATCCCATTCTTCCATTTCAAAGTGTCAATTCCATTCTATTTAAAACCATAACAAGTTTTATTCAGAAACATGCCTTTTTCGCAATATAAAACCAATGGGTTTCTATGAAAACATTTTAATCCATTTTCACCAGTTTGAAATCCATTCTAAAACAATTCCATTATTTCACAATTTATTTCCACAGTTGAAATCAACAATTCAATTGAAAACATTTCCATCAAATACATAACTTAAATTCCACAATTTAAATTATCCAATTTCTATAAACACACACACACCCCCCCAATTCAATGGAATTGGGGGTTTTCCAAATTATCATGCCAAAACCAATTCAAATATCTCAATTCGAAGGAATTGAATTAAAATCAACAAGTGAAATAAATCAAGTAATGAATATAATCAATTCGGCAAGTCGGGACGGAACCACATATATTGAAGGTTTTGACCAAAACAACAATGGTTGAAGAACACTCAAGAATCCCAGTTGATTCTCTAAAAACCCATCCTAGATCCCTTCCCCTAGCAATACAAAGACCAAAAATCATCATTTTGGCATTTAAAAACTTAGATCTACCCATAACGGGTGTAGATATAAGAAATCAAGGGAATAGGGGAAGTAGATCTAAGTAGATCTAAGAAACCGATCAAGAACGAAGAAGAGCGATCACATACCCTGAGAATCCCACTTCTATTCACCAAGAGGAGCCTTTGGATCACCTCCAAAAAAAAGGGAGAACCTTCTCTGACCCCAGGAGAAGACAAATCCCGAGTTAGGGCCACTTAGGAGGAAAAAAGAAGCATTTAGAGGCAAAACAGCCGAGATTCACAATTTAGGGATCCAATTTTAAGTGACCACACGTTTTTTCTGCACGGTTTCTCAAACAGTGCGCACATCGTGTGGATCTCACTATCCAGGGTTGCTGGTCCACACGGTTTAGTCACACGGTTTACCAAACTGTGTACACACCATGCGTACCCCACTGTCCATTGCTGCTAGGTTAGCAAAGTTTGATCGAAGGATTTATCAAACCATGCACAAACCGTGCACAAGCCATTTCCTTTTTTGTTTTACTTTAAATTTCACCCAAACACACCCCCAAGTCACTACTCCAAAACAGAGTCACTTAGATACATCAAAATTACCTGAAAACGTAACGGGATGTTACAACCTCCCCACCATAAGACCTTTCTGTCCCCAGAAAGCCTATGAATAAACCTCCATGTCAAAAAGATGAGGCCACTGCTCTCTCATTATTTCCTCCCTTTCCCACGTCTCATGAGAATCGGAACCATGCTACCAATGTATATGGGCCAGATGTATTGTTCTCCCACGAAGTACCTTGGTCTCAGAATCAACAATCCTGACAGGTCGTTCAGTCACAGATAAATCTAGTACAATTTCAAGATCACTCCATCTCACAACAGGAGATGGATTAGAGAGGTACTTCCGTAGATACGATATATGGAACATGTTATTTATCGACATCATCTGTGGTGGTAGAGCTTGATGGTAAGCAACTTTTCCCACAAGACCAAAAACCTCGAAACGTCCCACAAAATGTAGATCAAGCTTCCCTTGCCTCCTAAGCCATCGATGACCTAAACGAGGTGAAACTTTCAAGAACACCTGGTCACCAACTGAGAACTCTAAAGGTCTATGATGACAGTCAGCATAAGACTTGCACCGACTTTGCGCCGTCAACATTATCAGATGAATCAACTGGATCTAAGCTATCGTCTCTTGGACCAAACTCGGTCCTAAAAAAGAACTTTCACCAATCTCCGACCAACATAAGGGAGATTTAAAAGGACGACCATACAATGCCTCCAAAGGAGCCATTTTAATCGCATATTGATAACTGCTGTTATAAGAAAACTCAGCTAACCCCAGATGATCATCCCAAGATCCACCAAAGTTGAGAACACAAGTGTGGAGCATGTCCTCAGGGATCTGAATAGATCTCTATGCCTGTCCATCTGACTGTGGATGGTAGGCCATGCTCAAACGGACCTGAGATGCTAGTGCCTCCCGAAGGCCTCTCCAAAAGTGAGAAGTAAACCGAGGATCCCTATCAAAGACTATTGCAGATGGAACTCCGTGCAAACGAACAGTTTCTTCCACAAAGATATTTCCCAACTCCTCAATTTTTTTTGTATCTCGAATATGTATAAAGTGAGCTGACTTGGTCAGTATGTCGATCACAACCCATATCGCATTCTTCTTCCTCTCGTTTTGGTGTAACCTAACCACAAAGTCCATTGATATTTCATCACACTTTCATGTAGGGACTGGAAGTGGTTGAAGCAAACCCAAAGTTTTCTGGTGCTCGTATTTCACCTACTGACATGTATGGAAATGAGATACAAACTCAGTAATGTCTCATCTCATACCTGGCCACCAGAACTATCACCGCATATCAAAGAAAATCTTCATGGTCCCTGGGTGCACAGCCCACTGAGAGTTATGGAAATCCCTCATCACATCCTTCCTTGCAGATAACGGCACAATGTAACAGTTTTGATAACACAAAACACCCTCTTTGGAGAACGACCACAAGGTGTTGGTCTCCCCACCATAAAGAGTGTCCCTATTGCCATGGAATTCATCATCGATTTGATGTTCCTGAAAAATTAACTCGAGGAGAGAAGATGTCAACTGCACACTGGCTAAAGAAACTTCATTCCCCTAACACTGAACTCCAATATGCATCTGAGAAAAAAGAGCCATCAAACTCCACTCTTCTAGAGATACTTTCACAGCCTGAGATAAAGGTTTCCTGCTTAACACATCTTAAACTACATTCCCTTTCCCCGGGGTGTAGGCAATGTCAAAGTAGAAAGATTGCAGGTACTCCACCCATTGCCTTTGGTGAAGATTCAAATATTTTTGAGAGAAGATATAACTTAAGCTCTTGTGGTCTGAATACACAGTAAACCTTTCTCCATAAAGGTAATGTCGGAAACACTAGAGTGCGTGCATTATAGCTGCATGTTCAAGGTCATGGGTAGGGTAGTTCTTCTCATGAGGCCTAAGCTGACGTTATCCATAAGCAACAACATGATTACCTTGCATAAGGACACATCCCAAACCTGAACCCGATGCATCATAGAAGACCACATTACCTGCCACAGCCTCAGGAAGAGTCAACACCAGCGCAATATTCAAAAGAAGCTTTATCTCAACAAAATAACTCTAACATTTGTCATTCCAGGAAAACTTCACTCCCTTTTGAGTCAGAGCAGTCATTGGTGAAGCTTACATTGAAAAATCTTTGACAAAATGGCGATAATATCCTGCTAAGCCCAAGAAGCTCCGAGTCTCGAAAACATTTTGTGGTTGTTCCCAAGTCATAACAGCCTTCACCTTCTCAAGATAAACTGATATTCCTTGACCTTACACCACATGTCCCAAGAATTTAACTTCTCGGATCCAGAATTCGCACTTTGGAAGCTTGGCATTAAGACGGTGATTTCGTAAAAGACCCAGAACTGTTCTCCGATGAAGCACATGATCCTCCTTAGGCTTGGAGTATACAAGGATGTCATCGATAAAGACTACCACAAAAGTATCTAGATACTCATGGAAAACATGATTCATCGAGGCCATGAAAATTGCAGGAGCATTTGTTAGGATGAATGGAACGACAAGGTACTCATAATGGCCATACCTACTTCGAAAGGTGGTTTTCTGAATGTCAGATTCCTTTATCCTCAACTGATGGTATCCAGATCGAAGATCAATTTATGAAAATCACTTTGCCCCTTTCAATTGGTTAAACAAATCATCGATGCATGGTAACAGATACTTTTTCATTATCGTAACTCGATTGAGCTTTCGATAATCAGCACATAAGCGTAGAGAACCATCGGCCTTCTTGGCGAAGAGAACTAGGGCTGCCCAAGGTGACACACTCAGTCATATAAAAGAATTCTCAAAAAGATCATCAATTGAGACTTCAGTTATTTTAATTTAGCTGGATCCATTCGATAAGAAGGGATAGAAGTCGGTTGAGTACCAGACATTAACTCAATTGAAAAATCGGTCTCCCTTACAGGTGGCATACCAAATAAGTCAGAAGGAATCACGTCTCGAAACTTAACGACGACTAGAGGAAGATCATAACTCGTTGTATTTTTCTCTAGATCAAAAGAAATCACTGATGTAATTTTCCCCAGATCTAGATAAGAAGGTTCGGCTCTTCCTGACCTAGGGTCCCATTCTCCTTGAAAAACAAGAGGCACACCACTGGGTGTAGTAAGGTAGACCCGTCGGAGGTGACAATCAATCTAGGATTTATTGGCGATGAGCCAATCCATCCCAAATATGACGTCAAAAGATTTCATGTAGAGAACCAAAAAGTCCCAAACAAGCTCAACATCTGATAGAAAGAAGACGCAAGCAAGACTACGGAGACCCTTCTCTCTCACTGTACCAAGAGATGTAGTAATATCCATCACACAAGACAAAAGTTCCATGGGTAGATTAAGTAGATTAACAATATCAGTTGAAATAAAAGTGTGAGATGCACCAATATTTAAACGTGATGTCACTAAGGCTGAAGATATAGTGATAGTACCTCTCACAGTCGCAGGACCTGCTTCAGCTACCTCTGGCGACTCTTCCACTGCGTGCAGAAGCTTCGTTCCTGATGCCTGTGGCTGGAACCTTTTAGCATGTGAAGCATTTGATTGCCTCATAGTTTCTGGAGGTGTTGATGATCCTGTTCCACTACGTGGAGTAGAGAAGTGATGGAATAATCTCTGTAAGTGCCCCAAATGTCCGCAGGAGCTACAGTTCTTGGGTGCCTCAGTGCAAACACTCTTAGAATTCCCCGGCTTTCCACACTAATAGCAAATCAATGAAGCCCCTCCTGGTGCTACGAGAGGTCTATAATGACTCTCATGTCGAGAACTATCATATGAGATGTCGCACTACCGTTTCCCTTTAAAGGGAACAACACTGTCACATGAAGGAAAATAAACTTCCTTCAACCCTGACTTTCCTGTCAGGTCTATCTCAACCATCATCACCCTATACAACACATTGACATAAATGGGAAACTTCAATAATAAAACATGACAACGAATATCTGATCGAATACCCAAATCAAATCGTCGAGCCTTCATCCTCTCATTAGATTCAATTTCAAGAGAAAACTATACCAATTTAGCAATGCGATTTGAGTACTCAGTCACGGTTTTGTTGGCCTTATCAAGCTTGAAAAACTCCACATCCTTGTCCAACACCATTGATTCTAGATAGAACTGATCGGCGAAAAGAACCCTAAAGTTTTTACACTCCAAGACCTTGTTTTTTCCTTTCGTCACCATCGTGTCCCACCATCTCCTGCTTGGTCCCTCCAGCACGAAGGTGGTACACTTCACCTTGATCACTTCAGGTGTCTCCAAGAACCCAAACAGACGTTCAATCTTACTAAACCATTCCTCAGCATGTTGAGGGTCAGTGGAGCCTTTGAAAACTGGTGGCTTCTATCGTATGAACTCTTGAGAATAACTTCAGAGAATATCACTATGAGGATCTAAATCTAGAGTCTGAACAGGTACTGGAGGTGGTGCATGTCCTAGATCTTGGACAGTGCGAACGATCACCTCAATCTGACTTGGATCTACAATAGGTCTCGCTTTTTGAGGTTCAGCAGCAGCCTTTTTTTGGATCTGATTCCCATGTCTTTTCAAAGGAATGATGCTACACAACACCAGAAAAGATAGAGATTAAGACACAAACCGAGTATCAAAGAAAACTGCTCTTAAAAGAAGGAATAAACAAGATTTGGATTCCACTCTATCCAAATCAAAATAGGGAAAATACTAGAACTAATCCACAAGTCATATTTCCCTAACTACCCCTGGTGACTTAAGGTTCATTGTGGTGAGAGTTGGACAGGCACTCAATCACAACTACCTCCTAAGTCCTGCCTAGAAAACTCAAATGCATACTGTCATCAAGGAAAGATGTTCAACAAACCTCCCTATGATACCAATTTGTCACGATCCAGCCCGGGTACCCTAGTAACTCAATAACCGAGTTGGTCCTGACATAGCCCGAAGGGCGTTCCCGATCCCCATAGGTCGGCGACTACAACCTGGCATCGTACAACATATAAGTGGGAACGAATTTTCCACAAGGACGCAGAAGCAAGAGTAAAACAAACATTATTCATAACAAAGAAACTCCACAGGGAGCATTATACCAGATAGGGGTGTCCAGACCCGACCCAACCCGACCGACCCGACCCGACCCGACCGGGTTGGGTCGAGTTGGGTCGGGTTAGAAAAATTATTCCACGGGTTGGGAAAAAAATAACCCAACCCGACCCAACCAACCCGATAGCCACCTGCATTGCGTCGACTCGTCGAGCCGGTATTCCTCTCGTGTGACCCCTTCTTGTCATACTTCACTCTATTTACTCCCTCCCTCCCAACCCGAGGCCCTTTCCATCATCTTCCTCCATGCTAACCATCCATCCTGCTCAGCCAATGTTGTCACTCCCGCACATCACCCCCGCCTCTACTATTGTTTCTGCATAGCCTTCCCTACTGTTCATCGTCTCTTCCACCTCGTCTGAGGGCCACCACTCCACCGCACTAACCCTAAGGCCATCGCCTCACTGCCGCCTTCCTCCTCCGTCTCGGCTACGACTACGACACCACATCCACTAGGGAGGGGATCTCTTTTTTATCCAGATCCAAGATGACTGTTGGGGTTTCATCCAAGGAATTCAACCATAGAGGATCAGGAAGTGACTGATTTCGATCGAGCGTGGAACCAAACCTAGAAGCGCTGAAATTTTTCCATAGTGGGGATCAATTTTTTATTTTCACATCATTCTAAAAAAAATTCTTTCAATTTTTTAGGAGAAGCACTCGAATTTTTCGAGCATGGAACTGAACTTAGAAGTGATGGAATTTTTTGAGCGCAGCGATTGATTTAGTTCGATCATGTAAGTTAACTTAGAACTATTATAATTTGTAATTTTTTTGCATTGTTCTATTAGTTTTTCTTGGTGTGTTTTCGATAATGGGGATATGTAAGTGCAGTTGTTACTCGGAGGTGAAGGCGATTGGGGAGGATTCTCATAGAACCACCACGATCGTTGTCGCCTTCATTAGCACCCGCCTGCCACCACGATGGATGCTCCACTACCTCCATTTTTAAGAATATTGATTGCATGACATGGAGGCATAGAGAGGAAGCTTCTTCTTGGGTGGAGGGGATATCGGTTGCACCGGGTCAAAGCAGAGATGTCCTGCCGGATATCCAGAAAAAGTCAATTTTTTTCCCCTTAAACCCATCAACCCGACCCGACCCAACCCGATTCAGTACGGGTCGGGTCGGGTCGGGTCCGAGCTAAAAAACATTCCTAACCCGACGCGACCTCTTTCGATCGGGTCGGGTCCAAAAACCCCATCAACCCGACCCAACCCGACCCATGGACACCCCTAGTACCAGAAAACAAAGAGGCACAGAAATCCCAATGTACTACAACCCAAGTATATAAAACAGTAAACCACCCCAAAGTCCCCAAGGACACAACTCACCACGTTGAAAACTCAACAGCTCGATCCACCTCCAAGTGATCCTTTCCCCTTGCACGAACCTGGAAGAAGGAGGTCTACAAACACCCGAAGGAAAAAAGTAGGGTGTGAGCCTAATCCCTGTAGGATACCACCAGAGATTCCATAACAGATTCCAAATAAATAATATCCAAAGAAAAACTTTCCATTTTAATGTAAATAAGTTTGGCAATAGGAAAGCATATTTTTAACAAATCATGCTATACATTTTAAAGTAAAGGAAAGTTCACCCAGTAAGGTTTTAAAATGATGAAATACTTTTAAGACAATGTCTTAAATAAAAACAGTTACATAAAATAGTTTATGTAAAATCAGAAGGCATGTAAAGCAGTTCAAAAGCATTGGAAAACATTTATACATCACATATAAATATTTAGGCGAGCAATATGGTCATTTGTCAAAAGGTATGATAGTATTAATCAGTTATGGGATTCCACGCTCTCTATGTGAACTCATAAAAATGTGTATACACACGTCCCTATGACACTGGCCAAAGGATACTCATCACCAACCCACCGGGGATGTGACCCGTCACATGTATGTTTTAGAACATTGTAGTATCGTAGAGTGTATCCAAATAACTCACTAACTACCTAAGGCATTCATGCGCTCTTACATGATGGGCGAACTATTTTAAGAATGATTAAAATACAATCAAACCCATTCTTCCATTTCAAAGTGAAAATTCCATTCCATTTAAAACCACAATAGGTTTTATTCAAAAACATGCCATTTTTGCAAGATAAAACCAATGGGTTTCTATCGAAACATTTTAATCCATTTTCACCAGTTTGCAATCCATTCAAAACTAATTCCATCATTTCACAATTTATTTCCACGATTGAAATAAACAATTAAATTGAAATCATTTCCATAAAATACATAAATTAAATTCCACAATTTAAATTATCTAATTTCCATAAACATACACACACACACACCCAAATTCAATGGAATTGGGGGTTTTCGAAATTCTCATGCCAAAACAAATTCAAATATCTCAATTCAATGGAATTGAATTAAAATAAAAAAGTGAAATAAATAAATCAATGAGGATAATCAATTCAGAAAGTCAGGACAGAACCACCTACCTCGAAGGTTTTGACCAAAACCACAACGGTTAAAGAACACTCAAGAATCCCGATTGATTCTCTGAAAACTCATCCTAGATCCCTTCCCCTAGAAAGACCAAGACCAAAACTCATCATTTTGGCATTTACACACTTAGATCTACCCATGAAGTGCGTAGATATAAGAAATCAATGGAAGAGGGGAATTAGATCTAAGTATATCTAAGAAAATGATCAAGAAAGAAGAAGAACGATCACTTACCTTGAGAATCCCACTTAGATTCAACAAGAGGAGCTTTTGGATCGCCTCGAGAACAAAGAGAGAACCTTCCCTTACCCCAGGAGAAGAAAAATCCCGAGTTAGGGCCACTTAGGAGGAAAAACGAAGCATTTAGAGGAAAAACGGCCAAGATCCACAATTTAAGGATCTAATTTTAAGTGACCGCACGATTTGTCTGCACGGTTTGTCAAACCGTGCACACACCGTGCGGATCTCACTATCCAGGGTTGCTAGTTCGCATGGTTTAGTCGCACAGTTTACCAAACCATGCACTCACAATGCTTACCCCACTATCCAGTGCTGCTAGGTTGGCATGGTTTGATCGTACGATTTATCAAACCATGCACAAACCATGCACAAGCCATTGCCTTTGGGTTTTACTTGAAATTTCACCCAAACGCACCCCCAAGTCACTACTCCAAAACAGAGGCACTTAGAGACATCAAAAGTACCTGAAAACATAACGAGATGTTACAATTATGGGATGGGGTCTATGGTATTGGATTCATATATCCCTATATGTCCATGTATAAGAGAAATCGTGTCTTACATCGTTATGTGAATATTAGGACACTATATAGGTCTAGATAATGCACATGAGAATAGAGGGAATAAGTTCATTCAGTGGTTCAACCTAACATCATAAGATATTGTGTAACATTTTCACTATTAATTAAAATTAAATGCGGATTTTTAATATATTAGGATTATATATAAATAAAATCTCAATGTTTAATTCCCTACAAATTGTAAGACATACCATGTAGTCTATGTTCGTGAAACGAGGATCCAAAAATATATAATTTATGATAATATTGTAAATACTTTGGTTTCATATAGTTTATGGTAATGCAATAAAAATTCTACACCATACAATTAGATTCATGTCATAATGACACATGTTTCATGTAATTTATGGTTATGTAATAAATATAATTATATTACTAATTTAAAAATCTTATAAAAATTAAATTACAGTTCCAATGTTTATTGTCATGAAATAAAGAATTTAGTTTTGTGAAGTTTACAATTATTTGATATGTGCATTAGTGAGTTTATTTTTATTGTCATTTGATATGTTTTTTAAGGTAATACTATTTATAGTTATATGAAAGGGAAATTATGTCTTGAAATATATATTCAGGTTGTAATGAAATTACTACCATAGAGTTTATAGTCCTGTTATAAGGCATACAATTTCATGTTGTATTTAGTCATGTGATAATGACATTAGTGAAATGTTGTTTATAGTATGGTGAAGGGTGTATTTGTTATGTGTAGTTAATTTTTATATGACAGGGACATTATTGTGATAAAATATATGTTTATGATTTAAGGACTTTTTTAACATTGTTTATAGTTATGTTACAATTATTATAGTTTTCTTTACTTTCTATCTACGTGACAATGAATTTTCAAACTAATGAGGATTTATGAAATTCCCTTCTTCAAAAGCCTCACATTATTAGTTGGTGCGATACAATCTTCACACACCATAATTAAGGAGTATTATTTATTTAAATTGGCCTTTATAATTATTTTACTCCCATTTGAGTTTAAATATTTATGGATTCATACAATTTATCATTTTTGTATTCAATGAAAACCCCAACTCTTCATGGATGAACAATAAAAGGTGAATGTTCCTGCTAAATGATCATTACATCTAGTTTTAGTTGTATTTTTTGTTATACAATGCATGAAATCTCCCCTCATTGGTTTTCAATAAATCATCATGAAAATATTATGAATTTAATAAATACTTAATTGTTCATAGATTGTTATATTGATAGATTGATATCCATTCTCAAAAAAGTACGATCTCATTCTTATACATTATGGCTTATTGTGTGTCCTTGGTATGGGATATTGTGGTTTTTTTATAAGCCCGGAACACATTGAGTAATTTTCATGTTCAGGATTTCATATCCCCATTAACTATATTTTTTTGAATTGTGTTCTTAAAATCCAGTATTATTCCATCAGTAAAAATGTGATGACAAGAAGAGTTTTTGTAATGGTTTTCCATATAATGAGTACAATCCCCATAATAGGCTTGGGTGTAATTTCATTTTATTAATCATGATGATGTTATTTTGAACTATAAATCTATATATGATGTTATATTTTACAATAGTGGTTATGGATTTCATTCCGACGTCCTTTAGGGGAACTAAATCATCATATATTGAAAATATGTTGGTGGTCATGAAAATAAATTAGAACTACCAAGCCATCACCGGTGTTTATAGGCCCATGTAATCCATAAAAAATGAAAAATACCAATGTGTGACTTGTTTCATGGGGAAATTTCAAGCGATAGTCAATGATATTTCCTTTTGGATAAGAATAAATTAAAATATCATACTTAGTTATATATCTTCATGCGTCATTGAAACTCAAATATAGTTCAGTTTTGTAATCTATTGAGTTGTCCTTTTTTGTTTAGTGAAAATTGCATGAGTTGGAATGGACAATATTTATAATATCTGGGAATTATTCTCCTTCAGTAATCATATGTAAGACTATAATGGATAGACTTATGTTCTACTAAAATATTTCCTCAATATGTTGTGCCAAATGCCATCAATCACGCCTCCACCTATTCCAAAGGATGATGACTAGGAAAAAGAACCAAATGAATCATATAGGGAGTCTATAGAGTCATTAATAAAGTACAATAATATCATGAAAAACGTCTACATGTTAAAAAATAAATACCAAATCATCCCACACCACACTCCCAAGATAAGGAAGTAAAAAAACCATTACGGTAAACATTTCTTATCTTGGTAGTCAAAAGTTTAAAATAGGAAACCAAAATAAGATATTATATAATATTATCACAATGGTTCCTGAATGAATGTTGGTTTTCTACATTCATTCTCCATAGAAAATATACCCTTTACATTATGAAATTATCCCTTTATTCTTAATAGGAAAATTAAGTCTAATTGGGTAAAAAATAGTATGGTGTGATTAAAACTATATAGGCTACCATCCATAGTGTATGAAATAATATAGAGTCTATTAATATTGTTTGAAAAATATACAATTAAACCATATGAAATATGTAATGTTAAAAAAAATTTAAATTATGAAATTATCAACATGCCTGAAGGGCTCTTGGTTTCCACAAAGGTATCGACACACCGATCCATCTTTGTACCACACAAGGACTTTGAACCATGTACTATTAGGGTTAAACAAGGTACATCCCAATGAAGTTCACTATGTGATCCCATATAATTAATTTTACATTTGATCATCAGTGTGTGTACCCATACCATATATATAATCATACTATGAAGCATCTGTCTTGGTAACCATACCATATAAATCAGCAGATCATGGATCATCAGTCCCAAATTCCAGACCATGTACAAAAATGAAAGTCAGAGAACCTGTCATGAATCCCAAACCATATACATTTTAACCCTTGGACCATCAGTCTAGAATTGAAAAATATGCAATCCACTAATGGGTCTTATTGAATCATCCTAGGCATATCTTGCAATGCATTAGTGTTTCCAAGAGCACTATTCAATCCCACACCGTGGATAAGGAATCTTAGTACAACATATTACAGACAATTATTTACATTTTACATTTTTCCTAACTAGTGAATATTTTTTTTCAAAATAAAATAAAATAAAATTGTGTACCTTTTGGTTTATCATATATCCATGCCTTATTTCATTCAATTCATTTACACAATTCACTAAGTATCCCATTTTACCATTCATTCATAACCAAAAACAAAAATAATTCTTTCTATAACATAATATCTTGGACATTATCCCTTTAACCTTTTATCACATTTTCCCTTAATGATCACAAAACCCATTTAACCTCCAAATTCAGTCAAAAAAGCAATTCACGCAATGTAAACGTGGTAAAGTAATTTATAGTTTTTCTAACAAAATAAACCATATTATATGTAATTTTATATTTCATTTTACCATTTATGATGTGTTTCCTACACCATGGGTGGTTATTACACCACTCTCAAACCCATCAATAGACCTGATGGTGTAAATGAAGGGTCAAAAACATCAAATTAATGCTCAAATTATTTCTCATAAAAAATGAAACATGGTATCATAATGGGTATATAAAATACACAAGGTAAATGTCACAAAAATCATGAATAGTTAGTGGTCCTCCTTCCATTATCCTAGTGATAAAATACTGCTAAAAAATACCTTTATTCAAACACAAAGTCCTATTAATCTCAAACTAAAAATTCCTTACAAAAAAATTGATGTTATTCATAAAAAGTGGAAAAAATCAACTATGATTCATATATAATATAGAATGATTACTCCTAATATCATATGGAGAATCAATTAACAATAAAATGTGCTTCAAAGGCCGAACAATTGAGGGATATTGGTCCTTTTGAGAGAGGAAAACTCTTAGGTTATACATAAGCCCATTTGGGAATAAATTTGGAGAAAATGGGTGAAAATAATATAATGTTTGGGAGGTAAAATGAAAAAATAATACCTTCAACTGGTTCATAGTTTTCTATACCATGTTCTAAGTATATTTTACCCATTGGGCCGCATCTTCGCCCACAGATCTCTTCTTCATTGGCGCGTTCATGCTGGAGCAGGCGGCGGAAAGGGTGACGGCAGGGGTGCCTGTTCTCTAGCGTCCATGGCAGGGGCATCCCTATGCGGCGGCGTTTTAGTGCGGGAGAAGGCGACGATGACTCTTCCGGTCGATGTTCACAGATCTGGTCCAGATCTGTGCTTCAGACCAGATCTGGCCAGGTTTGGGAAAGCAGCGCAAGGGGCGACGATGATTCTTGACAGCAGCGGCATTTTCTCCCTCCGTGGCAGTGTGTTTGTGCGGGAGCAAGCGGCGGCGACTCTTCCGGTTGGCTTTCACAGATCCGGTCCAGATCTGTGTTTTTGAACAAATCTGGTCGGTTTCAACGCTGTGAGGGGAGACGACATTCCTCGGTCTTCGTTGGTGGTCCTCGGTGGAGGGCGTTGTGGATAACAGCAGTTCGGTGTGCATCGTCTTGGTTTCGTTCGTTTACGGTGATATGTTGTTGATGGCGGCAGCGTGGATTGGTGGATTTGCCTATTCAGGTATCGGGCGCGACCGCATGTGTGGACAGCGGTGTGCCAATGGGCAATGTGCATTCCATCTATTTGAGCTTTGGTTCTGTAATGGGCTTTGTTCCACTGGGCTCTCCGACCATTGAACATGGGCATTGAAGCCACTGTAATTGGTTCTGTACCGGGTTTTGTATTGGGTTTGTTCTCTCTAGGGCAATGAGCTTGTAATGGGTTTTCCCTTACTCGGGTCAAAAGGGGTTGTTGTTTTTTCTATTTCTAATAAAAAGGTCTTTCCCCCAACCTTTCTGATATATTTTACCCATTTTCCAAGAGGGGGACTTGGTCACACTATTTTATTTGGAGTCTACATAATATGAAAAACATTATGGAAGACACATTCTTAGATTTATCTATGTCCCCATGGTTTGCACCAACCTCTTTAATACTATAAAGACTAAAAACCTCCCTTCTATAAGGAGATTGTTTCTATAGAATTTTTAATACTAATCTTGCACCGACCACAATCAACACACAATATGGACAGTTTTCCCCATTAGTATTCTAGAACCCCAAGGAATATCATATGACCTTTCCCACCATTAAGATGCATTCCATTAAACAAGAAATTTGGATAAACAAAAACAAAAATTAATAAGTAACTCATAAAGAACTGGGATCTTATGACATCCAACCCTTATGTAAAATATGTCTCGACCTACACTTCCCAGAATCTCATAGTAACCATGGTATATTTTTCGGGCCAATGTGGCAACAAATCATAATCCATATCCTATGTTTCCTAAAAAAAAGGCCATGGTACTATAACACATATACTAAAAACATATAATTATCATGTAAAACATTCCCATTGTAATCTACAACAAAAATCAGATGCTCCACAAAGGATGGATTATCCTCTAGATCAACATCATTAGCATCAATCACATGAAAAGAGTCAGTATGATACTGATGAAGATGTGACAAATGAAAAATATTATCCATGATTTAAAACATTGTCGAAGATCTAATATGAATTTCACTAATCTGGTCCCCTCAACAATCTCTAATGGCCCAACATACTTTGGTTCAATTATTCCAAGTTTCTGAATTTGTTTGTGTCCCAATTTCGACAACACCTGAGGTAACCCATGGTCACCCACTATAAACTCAAGAGTCGGATGACATCAATTATCATATGTATTCTTTATATTATGTCTTATACCCATACACTTCTAGAAAAAATGATCATTCCCCAATGTCTCCTGCACAAGACTCTATCCATATAAATATGAATTTTCTTCTTTTCTGATCAAAATGAACAATTATATATATGAACAACCCTAGATAACCTCATCTATGACCATCTGAATAGTTGCATAATAACTATAACTATAGGAAAAATCATAGATTACTATCTGATTCTCATAAATTCCACAAAAATTAACGATTTCAAGCTCTCAGTATGTCCTCCAAAACCTGAATACCATGTTATGATTTCCAATCCATATGTATGTGAAAATATTCTCTAAAATAACCCGATTACCCATCCCATTATCTAACCCTAATTTTAGTCATGACCAAAAATGTGGTTCCATGTCTAAATCATTTTCATTAGGGATGACCATAAAAATGCACTATCTCTTGAGCATACATGTTTCCAAAAGGATAAATATAAAATGTCTCCTTTATTAGGAATAAATGGAATTTTATTGTTAGCCGAGCTACTATCACCCATATCACACAACACTTCCATGGAGTCCTTTAAATTCCAAAAAAAACTATCCATTATAACATCATCACATTAACATTATAGAGTGTTTAATGGTTGAAACAATCCACCGTACCAATAATTCTCATCCTTCATATCCATTAGGTGTAGTATCACATCATGAACAGTGAAATCATCTTATCCATTCTAGACCTCTAGTACTATATATATAGGTTATGATGAATCTTTGAAAAGATAGGTGGAACTTCCAACTTTTTGGAAGTAAATTCGAATATCATGTCCTCTATCATACATTTAGGTAAAATAATATGGCCTTAAACATGTAGGATATCACACTACAAGAAAACCACCGTTTTGCGGCGGTTTTAAAAACCGCCGCGAAACGCATTTTCGGGCCGTCATTTCGCGGTAGTTTTAAGAACCGCCGCTAAACGGATTTTTTTTCTAATTTTTTTTTATTTTAATTTTATTCGAGGATTAGCGGAGGTTTTTTAAAAAACCGCCGCGAAATAGCGGCGGTTTCGGTAAAACCGCCGCTAAATGAAATGAAAAAAATAAAAAAAACATGTGAAACCCCGAAATCGCTAAAACAACCATAACTTTTGATCCGGGCGTCCGTTGAAGCGCCACGACCAGCCAAATCGAAGCTCATGAAGAGATCTAGAGGCACATATAATCAAAACCGTGAGACGGTATAAGGTGTGGACGATATTAGAGTTATAAAAAATATGAAAAAAGTTCTCCAACTTCAAACGGCCATAACTTTCGCTCCGGGTGTCCGTTTGGGCTCTACCACATATCAAATCGAAGCCAGCGAAGAGAGCTACGCATCGGTTCGACAAAAGACAGAAGCAAGCTTCTGTCAAGGTTTTCAACCCCAAAAACCCCTCCGAAGGCCTTCAAAACCCCATTTCCGTCACCGGTGTCCCTTCAAACTTGTCTTCAAACAGACCTAACTTTCGATCCGCGTGTCAGTTTGGCCTCCTCCACCTGCCAGATCATAGCTCGTTCCATGAGCTTCAGTTTGACTGGTCGCGGCACCCACATGCACTCCTAGATCATATGTTATGGCCTTTTTAGTGGGTATCGGGTTTGTTATGTTTTTCAGTATCTCGTTTCTAGCACCCGTTCTCCGTCAGCTTTTTTTAAATGGTCATAACATTCGATCCGTCTGTCCATTCAGACCCTTTCACCTTTCAGGTTGAAGAGCATTTCAGGATCTTTGATTTGACAGGTTGCGGATCTAAAACGGACTCTCGGATCATAAGTTATCTCCGTTAATGTGAGTCCAATGTTTTTGTCTCTTTATGACCGTTTTGACGGGTTTTAACGGTAGCTCCATTTATTACTGTTTATTTGGGTTTCCATGACTTTTTATCTTTATCAATGGTTTTTTATGGGTTATTATGATGATTATGTTGAATTATTAGGGAGTTTTCCAGAGTTGTCACGAGTTTTCATGCGTTCTCATTTTTTCTAATGCCTCATTCTTCATATGCTTCTCCATCCTTTTTCATGCGTTTTCATGATTTTTCATCCTTTATCACGTCTTTTCATACTTTTTCATGTGTTTCCTTTATTATTTATTATTTATTATTTATAATATACATTAATTTATTTATTATTTATATTTATTTATTATTTATATTTATATTTATTTATTATTTATTATTTATTATTTATATTCATTTATTATTTATTTATTATTTATTATTTATTTATTATTTATATTTATTTATTATTTATTATTTTCTATTTATTGTTTTCTATTTATATTTATTTATTATTTATTATTTATTATTTATATTTATTTATTATTTATTATTTTCTATTTATTATTTATTATTTATATTTATTTATTATTTATTATTTATTATTTATTATTTATTATTTATTATTTATATTTATTATTTATTATTTATTATTTATATTTATATTTATTTATTATTTATATTTATATTTATTTATTATTTATTATTTATTATTTATTATTTATTATTTATTATTTATTATTTATATTTATTTATTATTTATTTTTATTTATTATTTATTACTTATTATTTATATTTATTTATTATTTAAATTTATATATTATTTATATGTATTTATTATTTAAAATTATTTATTATTTAAATTTATTTATTATTTATATTTATTTATTATTTATTATTTATATTAATTTATTATTTTTATTTATTTATTATTTATTATTTTCTATTTGTTATTTATTATTTATATTTATTTATTAGTTATTATTTATTATTTATTATTTATTATTTATTATTTATTATTTATTATTTATTATTTATATTTATTTATTAGTTATTATTTATTAGTTATTATTTATTATTTATTATTTGTTATTTATTATTTATTATTTATTATTTATATTTATTTATTATTTATTAATTATTAATTATTATTTATTATTTATTAATTATTATTTATTATTTATATTTATTTATTATTTATTATTTATATTTATTTATTATTTATTATTTATATTTATTATTCCTTATTCCTTATTTATTATTTATTATTTATTATTTATTATTTATTATTTATTATTTATTATTTATTATTTATTATTTAGTATTTATATTTATTTATTATTTATTATTTATATTTATTTATTATTTATTATTTATATTTATTTATTATTTATTATTTATTATTTATATTTATTTATTATTTATATTTATATTTATTTATTATTTATTATTTATTATTTATATTTATTTATTTATTAATTATTATTTATTTATAATTTATTATTTATATTTATTTATTATTTATTATTTATATTTATTTATTATTTATTATTTATTATTTATATTTATTTATTATTTATTATTCTCTATTTATTATTTATTATTTATATTTATATTTATTTATTATTTATTATTTATTATTTATTATTTATTGTTTATATTTATTTATTATTTATTTATATTTATTATTTATATTTATTTATTATTTATTATTTATTATTTATATTTATTTATTATTTATATTTATTTATATTTATTTATTATTTATATTTATTTATTATTTATA
Source organism: Viscum album (assembly GCA_963277665.1). Lineage (NCBI taxonomy): Eukaryota > Viridiplantae > Streptophyta > Magnoliopsida > Santalales > Viscaceae > Viscum > Viscum album. The sequence goes on along the minus strand of OY728150.1, from coordinate 813,295,978 downwards.
TTTATTTATATTTATTTATTATTCATTATTTATATTAATTTATTATTTATTATTTATTATTTTTATTTATTTATTATTTATTATTTTCTATTTATTATTTATTATTTATATTTATTTATTATTTATTATTTATTATTTATTATTTATTATTTATTATATATTATTTATTATTTATTATTTATTATTTATATTTATTTATTATTTATTATTTATTATTTATTATTTATTATTTATTATTTATTATTTATTATTTATTATTTATTATTTATATTTATTTATTATTTATTATTCCTTATTTATTACTTATTATTTATTATTTATTATTTATTATTTATTATTATTGAGTTTATATTTATTATTTATTTATTATTTGTTTTTTCAATTAATATATATATATAAGTATATTAAATTCTGTTTATTAAACACATGGCGAGCTTGCTGGAGTGGAAAAGTCTTTGAAAAATATGCAAGAGGTTAGGGGTTCAAATCTTAGCAAACGCAGAATTTATTTATATTGCATGGGTATGCATGTGCATGTGCATGAGATGTGCATGCATGGATAAATAAATAAATAAAATAAATAGGAAATAACAAAAATACGAAAAAATAAATAAATACGGAATTAAATAAATAAATAAAATAAATAAAATAAATAAAATAAATAAATAAATAAATAAATAAATGAATAAATGAATAAATAAATAAAATAAATAAAATAAGATAAATAAATAAAATAAATATGAAATAAAATAAATAAAATAAATAAATAAATAAATAAATAAATAAATAAATACGAAAAATAAATAAATAAATACGAAAAATTAATAAAATAAAAATTAATTTTTTTAAAAAAAATAAAAAAAAATAAAAATAAAAAATAAAAAAAATAAAAAAAACCCGCCGCGAAAGGTTCTGCGACGGTTTTGAAAACCGCCGTGAAATAGTTTCCCGACGCACGATTTAGCGGCGGTTTAAACCGCCGCTAAATGCCTTTTTGCCGTAGTGTCATTGTCATCAATAGTCCAATCATGTGGAATCTTTCCACAATCGACATATTTCCTAAAATATAGACACTCTAGATCCTCAAACTATCTCTTATTTATACTAATAAGAAGATATTTATTGATGAATAAGTATAAAAGGTTCATCTATTCCTTTTACACTTGAATACATTTATGCATATCACTAAAAAAATCAATCATTTTTATCATAGAACATTATAATAGAACTACCTATATATACATATTCTGATGAAGAACAACCATGAAACTATAACTTTTTATTAGGGTATATTCAATATCACAATTGAATGAATGAATATAGTCAATCCGTCTTCACTAGTGAAGAATTAAATAACATTGCGATTTTTTTTCCATGAATGTATGATTAGTAAAAAAATGAAAATTTTCATGTAGTACATAGTGCCACCAACACACTAATGAATAAACTTCTAAAAACAAATCTATATTATGTGTAGGATAGTTCCACTCATGTGGCCTAAAAGTAACATATCCATATTCCACAACATGGTCTCCATACATTAACACTACCACAATCCCAATCATCGATGAATAAAAAAATAGAGTATACACTTCACTTGGTTCGAGTAAGATGGGAATTTATGAAATCATCAAACTCATCATTATAACTAATATGAAATTTTAAAATTCTTTAGACCCTCAAATAATTACTTCATTCTTCATCAAGAAAAAAATTAGTTCTGCAATGTGAGAATCATATTTGGTGATATTTTGATATTGACATTCTAAACCCAAAAAAATAAGATATAAAAAACGATCATGGGACACTCCAAAGAAACAACCACCAACACCTTATTAGGGTCCACTGAACCACCATTCCATGAGAATGTATTACATAATAAATTTTCATATTCTAAAAGAATAAAACACATAGATTTCATGGAATATATTTGATGTTCTCACTATTTTCTAAGGATAATAAGAAGACGTTTGAAATATTTGCATGAGTCTAGGTGTACAACATTATTTAATTTGTAAATACAATTGAAAAATTCACTAGGTATGGGTGGAATACTTTTTCCTCAAGACATAAACACTATAGAATTGTTTGATATCCAAAAAACCATCCCAATGAACATATACAAACCATATGTACATCAAAATTCCATTTATGGTGTATTATAAGGTTTCACCCTTATCTAATGGTAAAACAATATTAAATTAATCTTAAGAAGCATACAAGAACCATTTAGTTAGTCATAAATACCATTAATGCATGAAAGAGGATATTGTATCTTAATCATTATTTGGTTTGACAACTGGTAATCGAAACCCAAGTGAACGGTTCTATCATCTTTGTTATCAATTAATACCAATGATCCCCAGGGTGACATACTTTGACAGATAGAACAATTATCCTTTAACTCATCCAACTATGTCTTGGCTCTTTATTCTATATTGGTTATACTATGTATGAACGAATGGAAACTGGTTCATCTCTATGTACTAAATCAATTTAAAACTAAAACTATCTATTGGGTGGATACCCTGAAAAGTCATTAGAAAAAACAACATAGAACTGACCTAATAAAGGAGGGAATAAATCATGCCCCACTACCCTGTAAAAAAGTGAAATAATTTCATCCTAGTCCATTATCTTATATAATTTATGAAAAATTGACCTTACACTACATTCTTGGACATTTAATTCTCCATGACGGACAAAAGTGTCACATTATAGGGATGGAAAACTCTTTATCCTAGAGTAATAATTATTATGAAATTGGTACATTTCCAACGAATCCATTCGCAGTATTATGTCTAAATTTAGCATCTCAATCTTGAAAAAATCACATAGGAAATTTTATTCCCTAGCCTCAAGGGAAAACTTTTTACGTCATAGTATACCATCCGACTATTCCCCAAACGATATTTTGTTGATCATTACCACAAAAATATAATCCATCATTGAAGAAAAATCAATAAAAAACCTAATGGATATAAAAGAGTTAGAATACCCCTTATCTAATTAAACATAGTATGTGTGGATGGTATTTGAATTTTACCATTACCTGTTGATGGCCCAACCTCACTACCATTCATAAAAAATTGAGGAGCATAAAATTGTCATGTTCTCCTACCCTAGTCTCCTATCTAATTCCTATGTGCTAAACTACCTTGCTAATTTTCATGATCATATCATAAAGTTCCTAATATTATTTCTTAAATGGTATAGACATTTGAAATCCACCTACCTGAATGATATAAGTTATAATATCAACTATTAGTGATTTTCAATGTTCTAGGTCTTGTATCCCCACATGTCTATCGATGGTTCCTACAAATACATAGTGGATTCCCAACTACAACATGATTAATATTCCACTAGTGATCGAGGACACTATATATGTATGTAACCAGGTATATTTCACTAATATGAAAGCCTTCAATTTTTTTCCTAAGAGTAAAATCCACTACCTTGAATACTATATCTTCCACTTCCTTAATGATTTTTCTCAAAAAAAACTTTTGACTATTAGAAGGTGCACCACTAGATCTCCAAACCAATCTCTTCTGTCCACTAAAAAAATCATCCCTTAGGTTCCCCTCTTAAATTAGAGCCCGATAAAGTGCCCTATTAATCCTCTTCAAATAAAAGATATTTACTTGGAATTAATATTCCACCAATAACAATATTAAAAATCTTATAATATTAAACTCATTCAATATCAATTCTTGGAAAAATCGTTGTATATTGGTGATGAATCCATCGTAGTCCATAAATAACATAGACCCTACAGTCATCCACATAAACTCAGTAGCACACACCATTCTATTGCTCTTTATGTAAAAGTTATTAAAGAGCATACCTTGGAATTACTTCAAATAAATTCCCTCTATATTCTCAATATGGACCTAAATATACCACAAATGCTTTTCCAGGCCTCATTACATATAGGCAATATACTCCCTTAGGTCCACCCTCTTAATAAATGATAAGAGGATGATGATGTTGACAATATATCATCAAATAAAGAATAATTGTTATTTTCTACCCTTGGTCCCTCTCTTTAAACTACATAAAACAAGAAAATGTATCACAAATAACACCTCTTCCCCTATATTTCCCAGAGCCAATAGGGGTTCATTTCCTAAAATTGATTTTGCAATCTTATAAATGTCCTCTTGTCACCCTACCTGCAAACAAAATCATAGTGGAATCCATTTATATTAACAAAAAGATATATTAGGGAAGAAAATAATTCTTCCGTAGATATAAAAATGATTTCCAAACTATCCATAAAAGATCCACTCCACATACACTATCATAATGAATAAAAAAATCACTATAAAAACACATAACCATCTATAACCCAGACCAGGGATAATGTATTTTAAACCAAACTTCCAACTATAAGCATAATATTAGACACAATTTCAACATGATTAAATTTTAAACTATTAAAATTTTCTGAGAATTTTTTATCCACTTAAATTTCAAAAATTATGATGTCACCAATTTCAAATTCTTTTTTAGGAACTACATCTTTCAACTCTAAAAAAAATTATAAAATAATTTTATTTTCCCCATCAAACACGATCTTCATTTTGTGCCTAACATGATACCTATCACATAAATTACAAAGTTTCTTACATGATGCATGAGTAAAACCAAGAAATCAATATCCTTAACAAACAACTAAATCACACACGGATAAATAATTTCTAACTATATTAATTAAACAAAAATAACTTCAATCTCACCCTAGGTAATTTGGGGTTTCCCTTGTACATTAGTTAGCTATTCCCATGCATGAAATTATTTCCATGGCCTGACATGTCTTATTCTCCTTTATAATTTTCCCAAATAGAATGAATTATAAAATAAAACATCATCTGATATAAATTTGTAAAATCCCATACGTTGTTCCCCTAAAATTGTTCCAGGTGTAAATGAAACACATATCCTAAAGAATTACTATCCATTATCCAAAGGCTATTGAAAAGTAGTGATGGTTTACTAAAAAATATATGGAGACTATAATCTCTTTACTAGAATAATCCAATAGTGTAAAAAATAAAAAATCAACATGAAATTATAATAAATTTAAATGTATCAAAAACCACACTACTAAACTGATAAAGTTACAAAGAAAAAATAAAATAAACATATCATGTCTTGTCATGATATTCTAAGGTGAAAATAGGGAAACCAAAATTATAAACCAAATAAGACTCCCATAATGAGTCCCCAAAACTTTTCTACTGCCCACATAGATGACCCATCAAAAATAAACCATCTTTCATAGGTCCTTTAAAAAAATAATAAATTGAAATAATAAATTATTCTTGGGTAATGAATGGGAGCATGATCAAGGTGTGATTATAACATTTAAGGACACAACCAATGACGCTACAAAACTATATAGTCTTATAATAGTTTCAGAAAAAATATAGAGAAATATTACAGAACTAGTTAAAGTAAATAGGTTTCAAATTAAAGATTTGTCAATCATCCATAATAGATGTCATTTTCCAAAAAAATACTAATACACTAAACCTACATCATCCTTTACCAAGAGTATGAACAATTTATTATAAGGGGTAAAAACATTAAATCACAATGGATTCCATTAATTATTTCCATATAACACTTTGTGCCTTAGAGAATAAGTCCTAGTACCATAAAATATTCATTGTTGTGCCATGGACTATATTCCTATGAACCCATTACATAAACATAAGTAGATCTTGAAGAGTAATTACAAAATCCCATACCATATACATCATCAAACTATAGATAATAAGTCCTTCCAAAAACATATATAGAATCATAGCATGGAGCATTAGTACCATATACAAAAATATATAATTCACTAGTGGGTCACAGAGAACAAATATTTCCAAGACCATGTAATTCATTAGTAATTCCATGAGATTAATTTTTTCACCCCATGGATGAGGAGATTCAGTCAAACATACAATATATCAGTATTTATATTTAAAAATGTGCATCATCTGTGAATATTTTTCTAACAAAAACAATAGGGTGGGCCTTTTTATTAAAATATTTCCATGTCTCATTTCATTTTTTAAATTTAAATAAATTTCATTACTATCACATTTTACCATAAATTCATTACCATAACAATTAAGCATGATTTCAACAATTTGACAACAAAATCTAGCCTCATTTACTCAGTTATCACTATTACCCTTAAACATCATATAAACTATTTTACCTTTTCTCTAAATCTAAATAGACCTTTACACTATATTAACATTCTAAACATATTTACTATTAGTTTGTTCTTATAAGACTTTTAATTGATCATTTAATAGTTCTTTTAACCTATTTTGTGGAGTGGGAGACCCAATGGGTGGCCATCATCCCATTCTCATAATCACAAACAGACATGATGTTGTCTTTAAAGTTTAATAATGTTCAATACTATATCAATTTAATTTTCTTATTAAAAAACAAAATTCTATAGAATGTATTTACAATGGTACAACCACATACACACTAGAAAATCATGACCAGGTAAAATAGTTTTTAAACCACCTAACTCATACTGATGGATGATCAATTTTGAAAACATGGACCTTGATTCAAGACAAAACAATACTCAATTTCCAATTTAATAATTACCAAGAGAATAATGTTTTAGGGATTCAAAAGGAATAGAAACATTCAATCATTATTATTATTTAAAATGGAAGAATTATAAGTCACAGACTAACCAATATACATGATTTGAATCTAATAAAACTAAATATTATAATAAATTGAGGGAGATTTATCCTTAGGAGAAGGGAGGGATCCTAGTTCCCACACAAATTTAATAGGAAAATAAACAAGGAAAAATTGTGAAAATATTATAATGGTCCGAAGGTAAAATATGTAATTCAACACTTTTATAAGGTGTGTAGATTTTCCGAATGGTTTGTCGAACCATTCACCAAATGTGAAATACACTATTTCCAAGAGGTGGCCTAGGTCACATGGTTTTTTTGGGATCTTTTGTGGTTTTCCTAAAGAAGTGCAAGCCATTAAGTTGTCTATGAACATGAAAACGTTTTATGGACCTTCCACTTTCACAATTTAAAAACCATTAACCTCACTTATCTTAAGTGTATGAGTCTATATCACAGCTATTAGTTAATTTATGCTAACTTTCCAACATTCATTAGATGGGAACATCATCACTATTCATCTCCCAATTCCCCAAGACACTTCATAATCCATTTGATCCTCCAAGGGCATTCCATTAACCAATGAAAAGTCTATTAAATGAAAAAAATTGAAATGTACCTCATGAAACAATAATATTATATTAGCATCACCCAAATGATATGATTGAAAAAAATCATAGATTTTGGAACACCAAAAAAGATAAATACTAATAATTACTTATGAGTTTATTCATTTTTTATCTGATCATATAATGAAATATTTTTTTGGTTACATTATAATATTGGGGAAATAAAAGGAATAAAATATTCTATGTGCTGGATGAGGCCATTTCCTCAAAAAAAATTAATATCGATATTGTTAATTTATATTATATCATTAATAAAATGGTCTCAAGCTAAATGATTCATACCTTTGATAACTGTTTTATAAATATCCATATTGGCATAGGTCATAGAATTTTTTTTCAATGTAGTTGTGTAGGAGATATGTGAATATGGTAGACAAGAAATGGTTGGATTAGTGAGAAATTATTTCATCAACTGTTGGTTATAATCTGGTAGAGGCATTCAGTCATACCTATTAATATAATATTATAAATTTACTAGTGTGATCATAATCTCCAACACACAAATTTTATTGTGTTTCAGGATTGTAATTTAAGGTTAATTTCATCCAATCTATGAATGCCTTGTAATCTATATCATTAATAGTTCACCGCTTGATGGATAAGATTGAATACAGGAGGTGAAAAATTATATGGAAAAAATATTCCATAATAAAACCATAACTAATTCATGTTCCACCATCACTGTCAATATTAGAATATAATCTATAATTACAACGTACATCTACATTGTATTTATAGTTTCATTGATGTGGTTGACCTCTTTACCATGTATTTCATTATCTATAGATAATTCCACTAGAGTTAGATATGTAGCATGAAATATCTAGTGTGATTATCCTTAGATATCTTACTATAAGAAAAATTTAATATTATTCTATTTTAAAAAGATATAATACCTCACTCAGATCCTAGGGAATAAGGTTTAATTGAGGAGATAATTGAGTAGATCAATGTAGTATACCTAGTGAACCCCATGATTCCAAAAGTAATGTTCAAGATTTTGTAACATACTCCATAGAGAGAGAAATTTATTCTTGATCATGGTTTACATTTTCTCATATTTTGATATTTATTGGATGAGGTGGTATATGTTAGTTTGTTTACCATCATTATTTTATCTAGAGAGAATCTTGGCTAGTAATTTATTTACAATAGCTATAAAAACATGATATGTTTTTAATCAATTGGAATCATTAATAGATGTATGGAGATATATTTCCTTAAATAGCCAAATACACCTATAAAATATCAATCATCCAAATAAGTCACCCTTTTCTCCATATGTTTGGTGACTAGAAGAAACATAATGCCGATGATTGAGAAAATACAACTTATAGAGGAAACAAATCATTAGATGCCTCACACATCCTAATGGTTTTATAGATGGGATATAGCGAGGATTACATTAGTATTTTTGGTTTTTGAAATCAATTCTTCATTATCAAACCAAAAATCCAAGAATTGTTTTGATGGGGACCACAAATGAATTATTTAAATGATTTATCTTCATGATATCTATGCATAGTCTAGTGAACACTTCTTCATGGTTTTAAAAATGACTAACGATCTATTGAGATTTAAGTAATATTTAATCATCATATAATTTTTTTATTCTCCCAAATAGTGATATGAAACTGCATTTCATGAACTCTGGTAGGTCTCCCTTACATTAGTTATGATATGGTTAACATCATGATATTAGTATTAAAAATGGGATTCTATTATTTTAATTATCTCCATATGTTCAAAGAAAATTTTGATTTTATTTTTCAGATAATACAAATATGTATATTATATGTCTTTGAAACCTAGTTTTTTATAGATAAAATATTATATTCTTATAATTGAAAAATAATCCCTATGAGGATAATGATTTATGACTTGATATTTTACACAAATAATAATTTTTTATTTTTTATCATCATAAGAATTGTATTAATAAATAATTTAAGATATTGAACCTATTTGACAAAAAAATATTTGACATGAATGTTCTTATTAGACTCTACTTAGGAAATATAAATCCATTTCATTATTATCAATTATTGAATAAGCTAATATTGTCCTGCTGGAATCCTGATATAGTGAATATAGACTTGGGGGTTTAGAACAATAATTCTTATTTAATTTTTTTTTAAAATTTCATTGTGTGTATTAATAAATGAAGTTTTTTTATATTAAAAATTAGTGGTCATGTAAACAAAAATTAATGCTGGTTATAAATCATAATTTTCATTATGGTTAAATAGATGAAAATTCTGTTTTTTGATTTTATAAATACCCGCTTTATGGGTAAGTGGTAACCATAACAACACAATACCCAAAACCTTACACCAAATGCGGTATCCGAATTCAAAGGGGAAAAATTCAAAATTCAAACAGCCACAGGACCCGAGGAAAACTCGAGCCACGAGAACCCTCAACCGTCGATCACATCGCCAACCATCATCACGTATTCTAGAGCACATCGTTGGCTGTATCTTCGTCCCCATCAAATTGTTCAACATCTTCACCAAAACTTCAAGACTGAAACACCGATGTCGTTGTTTCCCTATCATTACCCAAGCAGAGCTGGTAACTGGAATTTGTCCAACTTCTCCATCATAATGCAGAATATTCAAAACACCATTCGAACATCCTTCTGCTCCACCATTATCAAAATCAAAAAATAAAAAGGAAAACATAGCCTTCGTTGATACCACACCATCGCCACATGTCGGAAATAACCAATCGCAAAACAGAAATCCATAACCAAACCGAGAACCTAAATCACATCTAAGACACAAAATCAGAAACTAGAAAATGCAGACTAGGTAAAGAAGAAAACTCACCGCAAGCCCTCTGCTGCCTTCAATCACACACACTGCAACCAGATTCAGCCAATCACATCCAGACAGAGCAGAATCGTGACTGCATTCTCACCGTAGCACCAGAGAACTCCAGCTTCGGACCGTCACCGCGATGCCTGAGATCCATGTCTGAAGGCCAGCATACAGTGAAATCACCTTGAAGAACAAGGTGACACCTCCATAGTGAATGATACATGCCACGAAACCGCTGATCCAATTAAACCACTATCAAGATGTTTTTACAATGCCTACTTCATTTGGGGAATTGTACAAAGATTCATTATTGTAGAAAATATTTGATATGTATTCCACTTGTATTATGATCATATGATTTATGGAATATAATATAAAAAATCATGTCAAATTATTATAGTTCTACTTCATTTTATAAAAGGAATGCTGTTACATTTTTGGTGTGTAGATATGGGAAATTTTTGGTTTGTTTCACAATTTGAATGTTCGGCTAACTAATACTTCATTTGATATTAGTTGATTTGAAAATCAACATTATTTATAATTTATATAGGAATAGGTATCATAAATTATCATTAATTTTTTGGGAAATATAATGTGAAATATCACATAATTTCTTACCAACACAGTTAGATTGAGGAAGATATGATAACAACACTTCATGTCGTTCCGGGGGTAGTTTGGAACACTTTTAACACATTGGGTGTATCCACAGGAAATTATAGTTTGGTATATATCTTATTTAACCCCCTTTTTTCATACATAGGATTCATATATGAATTCATAGTTGAATGAAAAGGGAAACCATATTCATTAAGGACTCATACCGATATATTAATGGATTATTGTAATCGTTAGTGATAAGATGAATGTGAATTTTTTTGTGTAAAATATGGTCTAACAAGAAAAAAATTGAACATTTTTTCATAATATATTACTATTAAATTTCATTGTATTATATTTCCAGATCTATATTTCTTCCGGACATTTGTTCATTTTTGTTACAACAGTTTGTTTCAAACACAATAGGGTCAAATCATACTATTATAATAGGAACTACTTGTGGGTTTTTTGGGAAATAATACTAATTAAAAATTTATTATATGCCAAATAAAAGTTAATTAAAAATCATTATGGTCTCTATGAATAAATAAGGTATTTATACATCAATAAAAAATCAATCATAGACTTATACAAAAAATTATTTAACATTTTTACATTATAAAATCTCATATTTAGTGAAATATTACATGAAAGTAGCCACATTTTTTACAAAATTACATGGGCTTGATAGGGATTTAGTCAATTCCCCTCGATGCTACATGGATAGATAGAGGGTATTAATGATTGAGGGTCATAATTGGACAATGAAAATAAATTTCATAATTTTATAATTTTATTCAATAGGAAAATGTTTTTTAAGACCTTTATAGGGGAATGACCCATAAAGAGTATATATGGATTCATTAATTGCATCATTGATACATTACATAATAGACCCCTTTTGTAAGCTTATTAGAAGAACACAATCATGAACAACCCTTATAATGAATAAGAAATGATGATAGAACTAAATCATCCACAAACAGATTTAAATACTGAATTAATTTAAGGGATATGGTTCTATTTATTACACCATATATATTCATTTAAGTTACATTATTCATTCCTAATTGGAATGAATGATATAATAATGGATAACTCCTAGAATTATTACATTTTTCTAATAATGACTTCCACTTCATTAATGGAATTCTCTATGAGAAAGATTAGGCATTTATGTTTAATATGATGATTATGAACAATATATAAGTCCATGATCTAAATGAAACTATGAAGGTAAACTAATATACTTCATTATAGGGTTTCTCTATGTATTTTGGTTATTTTCCTCCAATCATAGAGAGTAAAATATCTCTTAAAGAATGGACATGGAAGGGGATCATGGGGGTCCTCTAGTATAACCTTGGTTCATCAGAGACTAGCACAAATATTTTATGGTTCATAAAGTCATTGTCTATATAATATATATTGAATTTATAATTGGGTTCATAAACTCATGATTTATTGATACCTTTATGATTGTATGAATGTTATGGGCATGAATTTAAGAGATCCAATCATCCAATTATTGTGTAACATTTTGTTTTATAGAATATCATTCTCACTCTTCTTTTGAGATGGTGGAATTACTTAAGTAATGTATTCATAATTATTTTCTAGTAGTAACTAACCTTAATTGACAATTTACTATCGTGTGGACATGTATATAATGAAATATTTGATAATATATCTCAATAACTGACACTAACATTGATCTTGGGTATATCGAATAATTAGATCATCAGTATGGCCAGGTCATCTCAAACATATGACACATGAGATATCTAAATAGACTGATCTTGTGAAATTCTATCATAAGAAAATGAATATAAACATCTTGGAAGCATAATGACGTGAAATCCCCTGTTAATGGGAATAACATGTGTTTCAAAAACATATAGAACACCCTAAATTATCCATCCAGATCTAAGGCAATATGACTTCTGGTATTTCTAGATCATGTTAGCAAAGAAATAGTGTCCCCATACATAAACAATTCATTGAATTATATAATTCTTTCTTGTAATTCATCGTAAATTCCATCATGAGGTAAAACTAAACAAGTATCTGACATTAATGATTAAAACCCAAATACATGTCCTTTTACATGATTTCGGATCTAATCTGCTCCATCTTGATCAAACGAAAAATCTTCATGCTGATAAAACTCAGAAACCACATTAGGATGTAAATTCCTTTATTTATAGGAAAATAAATATATCCATACTTGATTATAGAGAACTATGAATACCATAGACTCACTAGACAACAAAAAAACTAATTAAACTTCTTTTTATGGTACAACAAATATGTTTTGAAGCTTTTGATTAACTGGTGAAACTGGAGAAGCTACAATCTATTCATTAATCTACAACGTTGATGATCATGAATTAGACCATGAAAACATAAATACCCACTTCATTATTGTCATACAGATCAGTTCAGCAAGCTCAGTCGAGGGTAAGAGACGGTTTAAAAACTGATAGTGAAAGGGTTTCATTTGGATTGGGAGAGAAATATATGGGAGTATCAGGAGGGGATCAAAGTATTTTGGGAATAAATATAATCCTGTTTTAATATCATTTGGTATAATAGGTATTCTAAAATAAAATTAATATATGAAATCAAAATCAAAATATTAGGGAAAACACATATCAGGGTATACAAAACCAACGACATTAAAAAACAACAACAAGTCAAGACAATGTCATGAAAATACAAAAACATGATAGGAAAACGACATGAGAAACTAAAAAAATGATAAGAAAATGACATGACAAGCCATTGGAATGATATATCTATTGACAAGACAACAACATGACAAGCCAATGGTCTCTCATTAGAACATTATATCATAGAAAAATTAAACATAACCATAATTTATCATTCCTAACACATGTTTGATATAATTCATTCTCTTAGAATTCAAAGGCTTAGTAAATATATCATCTAAGGGATGTTTTGTGCAAATAAATTCAAGATTTATATCCACTTAGTGAAATTTTTTTCTCTAAAAGTGATGTCTAATATCAACATGGTTTGTCCTTGAATGAGACACATGATTCGTAGAAATATTTATTTCACTTGTATAGTCCCAATTTAAAGGTACATCTCAGAATCAATATCCATATTCTTATAGAGTGCATTTCATCCAAAAAATTATTACACAACAACTACCCGAAACTATGTACTCATCTTTGATAGTATAAAATGCAACATAATTTAGATTTTTACGACACCATGAAACTATTGACTTTCCCATATATTACATTTTTAAGAGGTTATTTTTTTATCAAACTTGTATCCACCAAAATAAGCATCAGAATTACATAATAAATCATATTCTTGTCTTTTTAGGTAAAACAATCCAAAATTTGTAGTATGGTAATGGTATTTTTAAATTATTTTCACAACATTGAGTTGTTTTTATTTTGTTTTTTCTTGAAAATGATCACACATACATATATTAAACATAATATTTGGTTGACTAGCTATCAAGTATAGAAGACTACCAATCATACCGCTTTAACTAGTTTGATAATGTAATTACCTAGCCTCATCAAGATAAAATTTTTAGGTTTTACTCATAGTAGTACCAATACTCTTAGTGTTATCCATGTTCATTTGTTTTATAAGATCTATTGTATATTTACATTGAATTAAAATAATTTTTTCTTTATTTTGGATGATGTAAAATCATAGCGAAAATTTAACTTCACACATTAAACTCATTTCAAAATAATTTTAGATAATTTTAGAATAATTAGTACATAATGAGTTTCTTAAATATCAACAAAAATAATATCATAAACATAGTTTTTTACTACTGATACATCTATTGAAATTCCCTTTATTAAAAGAGTTAGAACAACTATTGCTTTTGAAAATCATTTTCAAATCATAAATTTTTTAGCCTATAATACCAAGTTATAGGATCTTGTTTGAAACCATATAAATATTTTTTATCATAATATCCTAATTTCAGAAATGAGGATTTTGAAAACAAAGGGGGTTTCGTCAAAAATATTTTCAATTATAAAATCATTTAAGAATACACCTTTGACATTCAATTGATAAATCCTGAAATCTAAATGTGCTGCATATGAAAGAAGGATTCTTATGGATTAACATCTAGATATAGGTGCAATGTTTTCCTCATAGTCAATCCAATCCTCCTGAAGATAACCTTGGTCATCATGTCTAGATATTTTTTTGTAAATATAGTACATGAATCAAAAGAAATTCCTAAACACTCATTTTGTGTTGCAATTAAATGTGTCCTCTGGTCTATCTAAAAGTTCCTTTAATTAATTTATTTAAATATTATTTAACTCATCTTGCATATGCATTATCCAGAATTTTTCATTATCGCTTCATTTAATTTTTAAATATCATGCTGAGACATGAAATGTTGATTTCCAAATAGATTTCTAATAGAATATTTAGTTTGTGTTCCTCTATTTATATGACTTATGAAACCATATAATGGATGGTACTTAATTTTTCTAACAGCTCTAGAGAAATATAGACAGGTCATTTCTAGATTTGTAAGTTTAAGTTCTGGATGTTCTAGAAACTCTTCCGAACCTAATTATTTTTATGATTACTTTATAGTAGATTATAAAGGTTTAAAATTTATATTCAGAAAAGTTTAATTATCTGTAATGTTTCATAAGAGGGTTTTATGTTCATTTGGATCAGTTTCATTGAATTTTACATGCACCAATTCTTCCACAATTTAGTATCCTTATTAAAAAAACTATAGGCTTTTCTAGAGATTTAATAACTAATTAAAATTACATCCTATATTTTGGAATATTTTTTTCCAAATTGTCCTTATTACTATAAATAATTACTTTTAATTCAGAAAAATTAAAGTAATTAATCTTACATTTATTATTATTCCACATCTCATATAGGTTCTCTATAAGGATAGGTCTGATCAAAACCCTATTAATGATATAGAAGGATGTATTAATAAAAACTTATCAAAAATAGATAGGTAGGTCATAATCTGTAATTATTTTCTACGATATCTCTTATAAGGTTATATTTTTTTCCATACAACAACTCCATTCTACAGGGGTGTCCAAAGAGTATAGAAGTTTTGTGTGCAACCACTTTGTGAGAAAAATTATTCAAATTATTTATTTTGAAACTCATAGACATTATCACTCTTTATGAACGTAATCCTATGTCCTCTATGATTTTCTACATACATAGCATACTTTTTATGGTAAGAATAGGCATCCTAGAATAGTCATATACTACAACATAAAAATAGGACTTCCCATTAAGTCATGAAAGTCTAAAAGGTCCAAATGAATCTTTGTGAACTAACTCAATGGGTTGAGAAGTCGACACTTCATTATTTAATATCAATGAAACATTATATTGTTTCACTTTTGACTAGAGTTACAGAATTTATATTTTGGTAACCCAAGAATAGGTAGATCCACAATCAAACCTTTCTTAGTTCCCATTCAAGTGAGTGTATGTTAAAGTGTCCTAGTATCTTTTGTTGAAGCCATGATTCTTTGTGAAATACAGATAATCATTAAACATTTTCATAAATCAATGAAATTAAATCTACAACATGGATATTGTCATTTCTCAATGTATTACAAACTAAGATATTTTTATAATAAAAAACATTAAAAGAAACATCTTTAATGTTATCATGTAAAAAATCATCATAAAACTAAGAAATGTTATGTAGGTTATACTTTAAACCATCAATATTTAATTCTTTAGAAATTAAAACATAATTTTTGATACCAATCTATCCTAGGTTGATGACATTTAATTTTTTATTATCTCCAAAGGTGACATATCCACCATAAACCTTTATGATGCTCTTAGAACATAAATATTATCCTGTCATATGTCTTGAACATGCATTATCTATTTACCATAGACTGGTACTCTAGGTCTTTCAATATATTTCCTACAAAAAAAGTTTTAAAAAATTATTAATTTTGGTACCCAAATCAATTTGGGTCTAAAAATGTTAGTAATAATGGATTTTGGAACTCATGTTTTCTTAATGGGATTCCTATAAGGAGATTGTAAACTTTTCGAAATAAAATCCTTTTTAGGTTCTTCAGAATAATGATTTGTAGTAGAACATTCATGTTTTTATTTTAAATTGAATGTACTCTTATATATTCTCTGTTTTCCAGGCTCATATCATATTCTACTAATAAATTTGAGTGCTACATTCTTTTCTAAAATTTTATGAGTCTATCTCTCTACCATTTTTGAATATTTCTATATCATTATTGAATTTCAAATATGATAGTTTCTGTTAAGTTTTCTATTTGATCCATTAAGAATTTTTTTATTTTCCCATTAAATGTTATGATATTATATTTACAGTTAGATAATGAAGCTTTTTAAGACCTTTATACTTATCCTTTGATTCATTAAATGTAACATCTAACTTACTAAAGTATTCAAAAAAAATTCATTTTATATGTTATCATTATCATGTTGTTCGGTGATAGAATTATCAGTACTATTCATATGTAGAATATTAGAAACAGTAGGTAAATCAATTACCTCGCTGACTTTATTTAGGAAACACATATTGGTTATATATGGATTCCCTTCTGGTGATGCATCAGAGTCACTAGAGCTATCCTATGAATCACTTTATGCTAACTTCATGGGTTTTTATATATCTTATTATTATCCTCATATTTCTATTTTTACTGAAGCTTTGGAATTTCAAATTTTATACATCATTTCATTTTATATTCATAGCAGAAAAATTATTTTAGAACATCATCCTTCATCTAATGTGTCTTGAAGTTTCCACTATTGTCATACATTCACATATAATTTGATTACCTTAAAAGAAATTATTCATATAGAACTTCATAAATCATCTGGCTAGGTGATGCATTTCCACATCACTATCATAAGGTGATTATCAATCATTGTAATTGGCATCTTGTACTTTGTCTTTTTTCCCTTTTGTTGTATAGGGGTGTTATTATTAAAAGCTACTTATTTTTTTAAGGAACTCAAATTCTCCATTATTTATTTTGAATTCATCTTATTACATCATAAGTTTTCAAATCAACACCTTTAGAAGAAGTATCCATAGGTAACATGATTCTATGATGGAGTCAGATGTGGCTCTCCATCTTTCTGGCGGGCATCTGAGTAATCACATAATCTGATACTTGTCTGATATAGGTTTTCCATGTTGTCAAATTTCATTGATAATTTTATTTAACCAAAGATACATGTTATAAATGGGTTCATCATGATTAATTTTGAAATTGTTATATATAATAGTCTGAGTATAAATCCTCATATCTTAAATATTTTATGTTCCCTCATGGGAAACAGACAGAGTGTACCAAATTTCAAATGTTCTTCTGCATGCAGATATTTGATTAAATTCCTTATCTCTTAAATCATGGTAAATAGAAATAATTTAATTAAAATTATTATTGAATGCTAATTTTGTTGCATCATGCCAATTACTTCTAATAACATTAGGTATAAAAAAACTAATCTTCTATTGTAGACCAAATATCAAAACTAATGCATTATATTTTCTTTTCTAATTTATTATTCCTTTGAGAATCATTTATAACATTAAATAAAGGATTTATTTTGGTATAAAAAAAGTTCTTAACAGTTATCCATTTTAAGGAACTAAATATTGAAAAAAAAATTAGATCATTAATGTAAACTACAATCACAGTTAAATTTTTTTTAAAATCATTAATACAAAAACAAATAAATGCATTGATGCTAAATGTTTCCTAAAGGGAGTATCTTAAGGGGTTATTTGAGTACCCAAAATTTGTTTTTGTCTAAAATGTACTATTTTTAAATCCCCTAATTGATTAAATACACACTATTTTATCAAAATATATAGTATGATATAGATTTCAATCTTTATAAATATTTCTCCAATGTGTTAATACGTATTGAATGATTAATATAAAATATTTTTAGATAATTTTAAATCAGTTTACAGGATAAAAATAAAATATGAAAAAATTAATATAGATATCATAGTATATATTTCTATTATAGTTAAATAAATTTATTTTTAAAAAGAAAATAAACTAAAACTATGTTAAAGAACAACACATAACAAAGGAATTGAAGAGGTTCAGTCTCATGTCAAGAATTAGTCCTCTCCACTTAGTGATCACCTTCCACCAAGAAGTTTATATAAAATAAACAAGATGAACTATCATTTGGATTAGGTTATACATAATCTAAAAATATTTCTAGGTCACACACAACCACTTCCATATCTTTATGTGGGAGAAAAATTAAACAATTCACACAAGGAACTCTACAACTATAATTCACGGGCATATTAAAATTTGACAAAATATTGAGAAAATATCATGTATCTTCATGTTTAGGACACGAGGTAGTGTTTTTGTTGTAAAATAGAGTTTGAACACACACTTCTAATGATTTAATAAATATAAACATATCATAGTAATCTAAAAGAGTAGAGTTTGGAGGTTCTCAGTTTGTTGCAATCTCTCTTGCGACTCTTCATTTTATTTAGTAGTGAATAATGAGTTTTTTATCTAGAAAACTGTAAGGGACCGTCCCACGAAGCCTAGATGTGACTACCCCAAGGCCTCCTTCCATAGGCTAGGGGTTGGTGACTAGAAACTGAAGGCTTTAAATGAATTGGGAAGTCATTTCCTTAGATATCTGTAAACAAAAAAAAGGGAAACAGAAGTAAACAACCCAAAAATGTAAGGTATAACCATGCGAGTAATGTAAAACCACAACTAAAACTATAAATTGAAAATAGAGGGCTGGAATAAAATACCTAGAAATTGAAAGAAAGTAAATATATTTCACCCCTTCCATGGTGCTCTACCTAAACGGTAGTTGCTATAAGTATGAAGTCAAACAAGAGGGTCTCGACTACTCTCATCGCATTAAGATCCACCAAGTCTTGAACAACCAAAGTCTGCCTCGAATCGTTAGTAGTCTACACCATACACAAAAAGGTGCATGCGATGACAATGCCGGGGTGAGTATAACTATACCCAGTTGGGACCCCGAGACCCCTGAAGGCCTCTCATTAATCCATAATGTAAAACATCCCATAAAATACCACAAAGGTAATATCCCAAGAATGATCTAAATCATAAAGCACAAAGAAAAAACACAGCTCACTCTAATGGTATAACCTCAAGGTTACTGGGAAAAGGATGACTAGTCTTAAAGACAAATCATCCTATTTATAGTAATTCTACTATTGACCCATAATGGTCACTGTCTTTTGACATATATTGGTAGGTCGATGTTGACATGTATTGGTTGCTTATCCTGACCTGTATTGGTTGCTATATCATTACCCATATTGGTTGCTAGAACTTTTCATATTAGTTGCTGGTGTTGACCTATATTGGCCGCTGGTGTTAACCCGTATTGGTCGCTGGTACAGAGGTTGGGATTATTAGTAATACAGCTAGATCATCCCACTTTAGAGTTTCTGCTGTTGACCCGTATTGGACGCTCTACTTATTCATGTCCTAGTTAGCCACTAGATTCTTGCATGAAGCATGCCTATTCTCCAGAAGACTCTTATCCTCAAGCCATCAGTCTTTTTCAACAAGTATGAAGTCCTGAAAAAATTATACCCAAGGGACCGCCCCATCATAGGGGTCCCAATGTGACATAAAAAACATTGATCAGATGCCCGATCTATGAGATATGAGAACATTTGTAAAAAGGTCCCAATTTTATTCATGTCTGATCCAACCCAGGTCGCAAATAAAAATCCCTCAAAACCCACTTAGAGTAACTCCAATTGACCTACTCGTCAAAAGGGTCCTTATGCCACACATAGAGCGTCGACCGGATTCTCGTTCTATTAGTTACACCACTTTCCGTGAAACAGGGGTGATCACACCTATATCCATCCAAGCTCGGTCGGGCTGACCCGAATATGTCAGTGGTACATCTTCCCAAAAGGGGTACCAATGCCACTAACGACATGTCAAATGGACACTCAGTTCGTCATTTACGAGCATTTCTTAATTCGGGGGCTTGTTGGGTCTGGGCCCGGTTGGACTCAGTCATGTCGGGCCGCCACAATAGGTCTCGGAGTCTACCTGACCCCACCTAGGTCTGGCCTATTAATGGAAAGCCCGATTCCACTGGGTTAGGCCCGTCGGGGCAGCCCGACTGGTTCACAAGCCCCAAACATGGTTGGCATTGCCCACTGGGCGTGTCCGTCCCATTAGGCCATGAGTCCATCTCAGTCCTCCTCAAGGCAGATGGCTTCACCCAGCTGGCCCCATGGATGCAAGGCCATTTCGTTTGGCATCATGTGGTGCGGTGTGGGGTCTACACCACCCCCTCCTACCACGGCCCTCTGTCCCAGGCTGCTGCTGGATGTGGCGCTTATGGGCACTTGTGAGCGTCGTACATCTCCTACGCGGCCCGCTCGGGCCAGCCACCTCTGGCCACCATGAAACGCGATGGCACTCCTTTTTCCATAGCCCATGGCTGGTGACTGCGTGTCTCCTCTAGCCACCTCCGACTACCTACAACATAGCGTGCAAGCGGTTGATTCCACGGCCCACCGGTGCCACCGTCGTTTCACGGTCCTCTAATGCCTTACTGCCGCATTCATTGCTCTTCCACGAAGAACACACCAAGAACAAGTTTATAGGAGGGTATGAACCTTGTTTGTTTCATCTCGCGCCCTCCTCCGTAGCATCTTAAACATGATGAAAAATTACTAATAACAAAAGGAAGAATAATCTCCACATTTAAGATCCCAAAACAACCATCTGCATGATTAGACGAGACATGGATCAACCCATTAGTTGGTTGGTCCACCTTTGTTATATATTTTATTATAAAAAATACAGGGATCATAAAATCACATAAACCCGTATGTCTTATGAGGTTAGTTTCCACACATATGTCCTCGAGGTTTTATGGCATCAATGATGATTCCGAGTTCTGACCTACGAATGGAATTCTTCATCATTCGTCATTCTCTACTAGGGTGGAAGGGCATCAGACCTTCACATGAGAATCCTCCAAATACTTCCTCCTTATTTTCCTCGACATGTTGAACCATTTATATAACCACCCTATAGTGTTTTTATAATGACATGATGTCGCGTCATTACACTATTTCATTTATGAAACAACATCGTAGTTTTTCACTATTAAACACACTGTTATGTTGCAGAATTCGGATAATTCGTGTGTTTCATTAATGTAAAATGTCAATGCACCGTTTCTGCCTCACAACATCGTCGCCTGGCACGTAGTGGAGGGAAAAGAATAAAATACTACTTTTAAAATTATTTTATTATTTTTCTCGAAAATTACAATTATTATCATTTCCGCTCGGCCCTCTCTTGCCTAAGTTATGTCATTTGTAGGAGAATCCTGGCGTTTCAAAATCAATGTTGCGCTCAAATTTTTGATCCCACCAATGAGTAAAAAGATATAAAATGCCACCCGCGTGTTTACAGGACTTACCCGAATAAATGTTCAGAAAATAATTCCGAGCACACTGGGACTCTGAATCACGTGGCGTAAAATTTCGTAGACTCGTAATAATACCAAATAATTTAAAAAAAAATACTTTGAATTTTTGGGTCTTAACATTCTCCCCACCTTTGGGGATTTACGTCCCCTAATTCCAAACATAGATACACAAAAAAAGTGGGGTATTGGGAATGCATGTGACCCTCTCGCTAATATGTTCTCTATGGGATATTCTTATGCTGCCACAGAATGTGGAATAGAGGTATCCACCACACATGAAGGATCTAATCCTATCGATCCTATATATCCACCAATTACTCCGTAAAATTCTCCACGTCATCAATCTCCAGCTCTCTGTGGTCTATGACGTGGGATGGGTCATGCACATATCTACTCAGCTGAGATACGTGGAATGAATCATGCACCCTCTCCAACTGCGATGGAAGTGCCAACCAGTAAGCCACCTTGAAAATCCTCTAATGTATTAGGAATGATCTAATAATCCTTGATGAGAGTTTTCCACCTTAGCCAAATCTCTATAGAACCCATCGTGGGGAGACTCGAAAGAACACATGGTACACCTCCTCGAAGTCCAGTGGTCTCTTTCGCCTATCAACATAGGACTTTTATCAGCTCTGTGCAGTCGTCATCCGCTCCCGAATGACATGAACCTTCTCAGTAGTAGCCTGTACCATCTCTAGGACCATGTGTTCTAGCTCTCTTGGATCCGTCCAAGACAAGAGTTATCTACATGTTCATCCATTCAACGCCTCAAAAGGGGCCATACAAATGGTGGAGTGATAGCAATTGTTGTACATGAACTCCACCAAGGGTTGGTGGTCCTCCCAACTGCAACCAAAATCTTGGACACATGCACGAAACAATTCCTCCATGTTCTGGATGGTTCGCTTAGTCTGACCATCTATCTATGGGTGAAAAGATGTGATCAAGAGAAGCTGAGTCTCGAAAGCCTCATGTAAACCTTTACACAAACGGGATGTGAAGAGCGCATCACATTATGAGACCATCGTCAAAGGCACATTGTGAAGGTGCATGATCTCCTGAACGTAGATACGTCCAATATTCTCTACTGAACCCTTCTCTTGAATATCAAGGAATTGGGATGAATTGGTGAGATAGTCAATGATCACCCATGGTATCATGCCCTCTGGATATATGTGGTAACCCCATCACTAATTCCATCGACATAACTTCCCAAATTCACTCTGGTATCTCAAGGGGTTGGTTCAAGCCTACTGGTACCTACTGCTCAGGCTTCACTTGCTGACAAGTGACGCATCTAGAAACATACTTTTTCAAATATTTATTCATCCCTAGCAACCAGTACTGAGACCGGAGGTCCTGATAAATCTTCACCATGCCTGGATGTACTTCCAAGGGAGATGTATGGAAATCCCTCATAACATCCTCTCATAGTGCAACTGTTAAAAATATATGTCATCTGAAAAGGATAGCTTGCTACCCACCTTCAAAATATCTGTCAGGTGCATGGACAAAGGATATCTGAGCACGTGTAGTCTCACAGATGTGGTCTCTTAGTTGCACCTCCCTGAATCACTGAAGGACTAGAGGGGATACTACCATTGAATATAGGTAGATTTTCTCATATCTATCTGTGTACTATATCTGAAGTGAGGATAACTACTCCGAAGCCTCATTCATTATCTACGAACTCGATCTACGACTTAGTGCATCTGCCACTATCTTCCCCTTCTAAAGAGTATGCACTATATCAACGTCATAGTCCTAGAGGATCTCTAGCCAATGCCACTGTCTCGTATTTAGATAATTCCATGTGAAGATATACTGGAGACACTGGTGGTCTATGTAAAAAATGAACCACTCACCCAACAAGTAGTTTTGACACATATTTAGTGAGAATACTATTGGTTCCATCTCTAAGTCGTCGGTCACATAATTCTTCTCCTAAGGCCTCTGCTATAATGAGCCATAAAAAATCACTACATCATCCTACATCAGGATGCATCGAGTCTGGTCCCCGATGAATCACAGTAAACTACGCAGTCAGTGCCCTCCTCTGGCAACCTCAGGAGGGGAGCGCTGGTCAGGATCTGCCTCAGCTATTGAAAGCTCTTCTGGCATGTCTCTTACCGTACGAAGGGTTTCCCCTTCTTCTTCAAGGAAGTCATTGGTGCTTCAACTATGGGGGAATTGGGTACGAACCTCTGATAGTATCCTACTAATACAAGGAAGCTCCGCACCTCGATAACACTCTTGGTTAGCTCCCAAGAATGTATTGCCTCGAAAATTGCTGGATCCACTACAACTACAACCTCTGAGATGAAATGTCCTATGAAGTGGAAATTCCATATCCAGAACTCACACTTCGAGAGATTACCATATAACAGGTGTTCTCAGAGTGTGCCCAAAACTATCCTAAAGTGTACAACATGCTCTTCCTCAGACGCTGAGTACACCAAGTAGTCATCGATGAAGACCACCACAAAGTGATCGAGGTATGGATGAAATGTACAATTCATGAGCCCCATGAACACTGTTGGAGTGTTGTTCATGCTGAAAGGAATCACAAATAACTTGTAATGGCCATACCAACATTTGAAGGATGTCTTCGGTACATCCACACCATATAACCTGATATGATGATATCTTGATCTGAGGTCTATATTTTACAACGACTACACTTCTTTCAACTGATCAAACAGATTTTCAATCCTCAACAGAGGACACTTTTACTTCATGGTCACCTGGTTTAGGTGCCGGAAGTCCATGCATAACCTCTAAATTATTCCTTCCTTATTAAAAAACAACACTGTGGATGCCCATGGAGAAACATTGGGAAATAAAAACCCCTTACTCTGTAAGTCCTCCAACTATACCCTCTGCTCCTAGACTTCCGTAGGGGACATCTGATATACTGGTGTAGATATGAGTGTCGTTTCTTGGTATAAGTAAATAAATAAGTCTACCTATTTATGTTGATGTAGTATTGGGACATATTCGGGAAATTCATCCTCATACTCATCCACTGCTCCTAGAAACTAAGTACTCGCCATATCCATTGTGTCCAAGGTCATGCAAGCCAGCTGATACGTAATCAGCTACACCCTCCTGAGAACAAGTCCATCTCGGGCTTCTCTTTTTTCCTTCTCACCAATAGAAGAAAACTGGCCTCCATCTCTATGCGTACATCGCACTATACGTCTCAAGCAGTTAATCTGTGTGTGTACTGCTTATAGGCAGTCCATGCCTAGAATGACGTTGTAGGGATTCAATGCCGCTACAAGAAGACCCATCTGAAACTATATCCCTTAAGAGTAATATCACACTGTTGACACCAGTGTGTGACCATTTAATATCCCCCCATCGGATAATCCAAATGAAAAGGTTGATCTAAAAGCTCTGTCAGAATCTTAGAGTCCCGAACTAAGTCTACAACAAGGAATGAATAGCTATTGCTTTTGTCGATAAGCACTACTGCTAAAGTAGAGAAGATACAGATCATACCTCATATCATCTCAGAGATGTTAGGATCATGAGCCTCAACTACCTGTAGTTGGGAATGTCCCTGTCCACAAGCTCCCTGAGCTCATGGTGGACTGCCTGGGGTGGTGGTGGTAGTGCCTGGTAACCCCAACCACCTCCCGCTAGACGTCTTGTTCCCCAGCCTCATCCACCACCTGGTTAACGCTCATTATCCTACCCCTGTCACTACCTCAGTGTACCCTGCACCATCTACCGATCATCCACATGGGTATTCAGACAGTTACAAGCTCTGTGACCCTGTACCCCACAATAAAAACAGATCATGCCTCATTGTTGGATCCCTCAGCCTCTCACCTCTGACCCTGCATCCGTAGGTCGCCCTCTAGAATGTCTAGCCAATATTGGCTTCTGCGTCATCTATCTACTACCAGTTGTAGATGAATCTGCTACATGTCGTCTGGTAGGGGCTCTCATGGTTGGTGCCTACTCAGCAAGGAAGCCCTCTATCAAAAAAATCTTTCTCTAGCACCCCAGCCTATATCAGGATGATTAGAGAAACTATCGAAGCTCTAATATATCAATGGAGACCCTTCTCAAAGGTTTGGGTCCTGAGTTAAGGGTCGTATACCATGTCGGTGGAGTATCAGGAGAGGTCAGAAAATCTCGTAGAGTTTTGAGCCACCGTCTTCCTACCCAGCTGCAGATGTAGCAGCTCCCGAATACTCAAAGGGCATATTGTCGTTGGCACAAACTCCGCCCTGAAAAGGCTCTCAATGTCTGGCCAGGTGAGGGTCTTCTCCTCAAGAACCTAAATCATCATGATCTATAATCTTAATATCGAGCCTTGAAGAAGGCTAGAGACCAAGATCTCCATCTGCTCGGCGGCTGTCTCTACTATGCGGAAGACCCGTAAAACCACCTCAAGCCAGTCTTATGCTTCATGGGGGTCCATATTGTCTCAAAAAATCGAGGGAATCTCTCTCTGGAACTCATGAAACACGCTCAACTGACGTTCATGATCCACTAGTAGAATCTTCTACTCAACAAGTGGTGGTGGTGATGGTACACCAATCGAATGTTCCATCACTGTGAGTGGTCCATGTACTGACACCACGTTGCTTGGAGGGCCACTGTCATGATCTCTAACCGAAATATAGGATGGCTATAATTATATACGAATTCAGTAAGAAATATATGTGTCACATTCAATAAGTTATGCCTAGTGATATGACTCAACAATGATCAAGAAAACTCTTCAAAACACTAGCAACAAGTGTTTTCATGTACTGAGTCAGAAAATAGAATTCAGGGTCCTCGGGTATGGATACCTCAGCCGCCACACTAACACAGGACTCCCCAAACTGAAAACCGAACTCAATAAACTTTTCAACATTGCATAATTAAATGTAGACTCTTAGTTCATCTTGTAGAAACAAATTCCCATTCATACCACTTTGTCACGACCCGTCCCATAGGGCCCGGACGTGACTACCCAAGCCCGCCTTCCTTAGGCTAGGGGTTAGTGACTAGCTCTTGAAAGATTTTCCCAAATAGGGAAGATATTTCCTTAGAGATATATACATGCCAAAAAATTCCAAATGAAGTAAACTACCAGAAAAATAAAGGTATAATCAGAAGAGTAAAGTAAAACCACATGTACAACATTAAAATGAAAACATTGGGCTGGAATAAAAGCCCTAGAAACAAAAAAGAGTGTAAAAAATAATTTCCTCTACCATATAGCGCTACCTGGAGGGTAGTATATATAAGTATGATGAAGAAGAAGATGTTCTAGACTCCTCTCATCACACCAACCTCCCCCAAGTCCCGAACCTCCAAAGTCTGCCTCAGAGCATCAATAGTCTTCACCAGACACAACAAGGTACGGGCGAAGCCCATGCAGGGGTGACCATTACAATACCCAGTAGGGATCCCGAGACCCATGAATGTCTCTTAGTAATCCACAAAAAAAACATCATAAGAAATTCCAAAAATGTAATTTCACAAGCATGATCTAAATCATGAAGCACCACGAAAAAGAGGCAGATCACTCTAACGGTATATCCTCAAGGTTACTGGGAAATGGATGAATAGTCATAAAGCTAGATCATCTTATATGTAGTAACTATACTACTGACCCATATAGGTCATTGTATTCTGACCCGTATTTCTTGCTAAATGTTGACCCGTATTGATCGATGGTGCTGACCTGTATTGGTCACTCAATGTTGACCCATATTGGTCGCTAGATGTTGACCTGTATTGGTCGCTGCTGCTGACCCATATTGTTTAATGGTGCTGACTCATATTGGTATTGCTACAGAGGTAAGGATGATTATTTTTACTTCTACATCATCCAACTCAGGAGTTTCTGATGCAAACCTATATTGGTTGCTCTTCTTCTTCTTATAACAACTAGCCACTGGATTCTCGCAAAAAGCATGCATGATCTCCAAAAGAATCTCCTTCTCAAGACATAGGTACGTTTTCAACTTGTATGATGTCCTGCCAAAATCATACCCAAGTGACAACCCCATCATATGAGTCCCAACATGATAGACGGTGCATCGATCAGACGCTCGGTCTGTGAGATATGAGAACTTTTGTAAAAAGGGCCTAGATAGATTCATGTCTAATCCAACCCAGGTCGCACATCAATCTATTTCATAACTCACATAGAGTAACTCAAATTGACCTCATTGTCACATGGATTCTTACTCCATAGATAGTGCGTTAATCGGACGCCCGTTCTGTTGGTGACACCACTTTCCATGAAATGGGGGTGGTCACACCTCAGTTTGGCCCGACTCAATCAGGTCCGCCGGAATGTGCCAAAGGGACCACTTCCCAAAAGGGGCCCAACTCCACTGACGACATGTCAAACTGGCACCTGGTTCATCAGTTATGGGAATTTCATTATTCAAGGGTCGGTTGGGTCTCGGCCTTGTTCGACTCAGTTAGTTCGGGCCGACGCAATAGGTCTCAGGGTCTACTTGACCCCACCCCGGTCTGGCCTGTTACGGGACATCTCGGTTCCACTAGGTCTAGCCTGTCGGGGTCGGATTGATTGGTTCGTGGGCCTGGGCTGCAGTTGGCTCGGCCTACCGGGTGGGGCTCGGCCAACCCGCACATGCCTAATAGACCGCGGGCCCGACCTGTTTGGTCGGCCCGTGTGCGGGTTGGTCCACCTGAAGGTGGACCACTTCACCCAATTGGCCCTGCAGATGTAGGGTTGTTTCATCTGACATGATGCTGCACAACATGGGGTTCACACCGCCAACTCATACCGTGGCCCGCTATCCGTGACTGCTGCCACCGGCAGCGCCTGCGGGTGCCAAACATCTCTCGCGTGGCCGGCTAGGGCCAGCTGCCTCTGGCCACCACAGCCTACGATGGCGTTCCTCATTACACCACCCGCAGCTGGTTTCCATGGGTATCCTCCAACACCCACCAGTATGGTGTGCGAGCTGTTGTTTCTGCGGTCCACCGGAATGCCACTGTTATTTCACGGCCCTCTAACGCCTTGTTTTCGCGTTCATTGCTCTGCCACGAAGAATGCACCAATTAAAAGTTTAGAGGAGTGTCTAGGACTTGTTCATTTCGGCATGCACACTACACATTAACATTTTAAACATGAGGGAAAAATAATAATCACATAAGGAAGAATAATCCCCAAGTTTAATATCCTGCAAAAACCATCTGTATGATTATATGAGACGCGGATCAACCTGTTAGTCAGTTGTTCTGCATTCATTATAGTTTTCAAGATTGGGAAGAGAGGGAACATCAATTCACATAAAACCCCTACCTTTTATGACATTCGTTGTTGCACATTCATCCTCGAGGTTTTACAGTGTCGACGATGCTTCCCGGTTCCGACCTTCTAAAGGCGTTCATTGTTGTTTGTTGTTCTCCGCTGGGGTGGAAGTGCGCCAGAGATTCTCCCAAGAATCCTCCAAATCCTTCTTCTTTATTTTTCCTGACACGTCGAACTATTTATAGAACCACGCTTTTGCGTTTCCATAATGACGTGACATCGCGTCATGACGTTGTTTCATTAATGAAATAGCATTCCTATTTTAAACCATTAATTCCACTATTATATTGCAGAATATGGGTCATCCCTATGTTTCATTAAAGTTCTCTATCACTGCATCGTCTATGCCCTACAGCCTCGCTGTCCACCTCATAGTAGAGAGAAATGAACAAAATAATTCTCTTTTTATTTATTTAATTATTTTCCAGAAAAGTCCAAAAATTATCTTTTCCTCTCGTCTCACACCTGCAAAAGTTAAGTCATATGTAGGAGAATCTTGTCATTACAGATTAAATAGTGCCCTCATATTTTTGATCTGGGCAACACGTTAAAAGATTGAAAACGCTGCCCACATGTTTATAGATCAGTATCATGATTTTTCGATCACGAAAACCTGGTTTTCAACAAATGTTTTACATCAATTTATTCTATATTAGAAGAAATTGGATTAAATTTCCCAACATATAATGATACACCTCTTATTGTGATTTTCCAAAGAGATCACAAATAAATATAATTATTCTAGTTGTTAAACAAATTGGATTTCTACTATTTAGATAGAGTGGTAGTAAGCAAGATTTTTCAGTTGTGATAATTTATTTATTGGTTGATAGGATCTTTTTTGGAATTTAAGGTTATTTATGAATATTACATAATTTTTCATAGTAAATTTAGGGAATCTATCTAGATATCTTCATCACTATATCTATTTAATTTTCGCACTTTAGAATAACATTTTCCTTGAACGTCATTTATTTTTTCTATTTAGTGAGCTGCTAATTTGATGATATTTTCATCATATTATTGAGTAGTATGGTAACTAATGATAAAGATATACCCTATCACATTATTCTTCTATTGAATCATTACCTAATGAAAAAAGTGAATTTTGGAGTGGTTCCCAATTATTTTTTGTAACATTGGCACTGAGTATTCGTTGTCAATTCTGATGTTTCTACCTAAGGATAATTTTCAACAAGTGGATCATCCATATATTGCTCATATTTTATACCATGACCCAATAGGTTTAGAAATTCATTAATGATGATGTATATTAATGAAAATTTTAAAATTATCACTTAGTTAACTATGTACATGTAATATAGTTATTCATTAAAGTTATATCACTCATCAAGGATGAAATATTACTTTATAATAATATATTATTATCCAAATGGTATTATAGATTTTCATTCCTTATGTGGATTCTCATTTCCTTTATAGGGATCTGTACATAATGACCTAGAGTATCCTATATAGAAAATAATTTTTAGGGAATGATCTTTTACCCTTAGTGAGTGTTATCCATAGAGAGATGTTGGTTCTCTTGATGTTTTTTTGGGTACCGCGGTTTTGAGAACATTGACCTTCTATGAATGGTTTTGCATCCAATTATTATTCTTTTTCTCATGTTTAGTTATGTTAAAAAATATGGATGGGGAAATAATGCCACAAACCAAATGGGATTTGAATTTAGATTGTGGTATTAAAGTCTGCCAATCTTGTGGATTATATACCCACCGAAATTTTTTTATAGCTAAGGATGCCACATTATTTTTTTTCCTTTATCATTTATTCTTGGATGATCTCGAGGAATCATAATACGTGTGAGTTCTTCAAACTAGGTCAAAAATGGTTGGGGAGAAATCCTTATAAGGATATAATATCCTAGTATAGTTTCAAACTATACTAATATGGTTCCACCCCTGACATGTATATATAAACATAATTTAATAGTCATTATCTATTTATAATCGTCAACCATGTTGGGTGATTTCGATCCTCCTCACGTGGTTTTGGAATTTCCATTAAAAGGTCTTATTAGAGGAGAAAGAGTTGGGGGAATTCAGTCTGTAATTATTTGTATTTTGAGGTAAGGTGGAATTCCATGGGAATTTGAATTTTGGCATGTAAAAACATGTTTTTTAAAATGAGATTCAGAATA
Organism: Viscum album; assembly: GCA_963277665.1. Classification (NCBI taxonomy): domain Eukaryota; kingdom Viridiplantae; phylum Streptophyta; class Magnoliopsida; order Santalales; family Viscaceae; genus Viscum; species Viscum album. The sequence continues at coordinate 813,264,263 of OY728150.1, read as the reverse complement.
AATTTCTTGATTTGGAAAACTTAAATGTTTTAGTTTTTAACTTGGGTATAGCCCTGACAGTTACCTTGAATAATATATTAATTTTAAAGAGTACCCATCTATAGAAATCAATGATTTTGAGGGAATTTAGAGAGACCATGTTTTGTCTGATACCATGTGGCCCTTCAACTGAAAATCTTAAGGCTGTGGAAACGGATAAAAAATTACCCACACAAGCTATGAACTATTCTCAAAAAATTTGCGCCAATCTCGCATGGGTAGTTACACTTATATAGTACCATGCCATTATTAATTTCCTGGTTGTTTCATGGTAAGGGTAACCATGCAGGTCAAACTATGTGAGGTGGTTTCTAGTGAAATTGGACCTGCGCGATTGGTGCATGGTTTGATGAAACTGTGTGGCCGAAAATTCCGACTTGGTTTTTAAGGGAAAATAACTATTTTTCCATTAATGAGGTAAATATATTTTCATTCCTTGTTTAACATGAGTCTCCTCCCTTGGTGATGTGGGATCCCCTTCTCCCTATTCTAGAAAACATGCGATCTTTTACACTGGTTGTCCAAATTAAGAATTGTCGGTATCTATGTATCCGCATTCGTAAGATCTTGAGTCCTTTTGAATCATTATTTATTTAATCTACTATAAGGTGCACTATTTTTGGTGTGAGACTATTTTTCATATTTTTAGGGAAAATTTTCATTTTTTCAATCACTTCCAAACCAGATCGAATCATAACTCGATATTGGTTGAGTTGTTCATCTTATGAATGTTGTAGTTGGCCTACTAAGATTTTCTTCAGGTTTTAATCATTTTATTAAATGTTTCACTATAACACACAATTTCCCTCTCCACACATTGATTTATACTTGGTTCCTTCATATCAAATTTATCATTACAGGTAGATACACTCCCTATTATAATTTTTAGATGTTTTAGGTTTCCAAACTCGATCAAGGATACCCCTTTTGTGTACGAGATATGTTTTCCCTTTTTAATCAAATATTTACAATTCCTATATTCTTTCGTTGAATTTATATTAGTATATAAATAAAATTTACTCTTTTATGTGTTTTCTAAATTTTTAATGGAACCATATCTTTGATATTTGTTTCTTTATAATTAAATGAAATTGTATGATATTTTTCCAAAAATGCATAATTGTGTGAATTTAGTTATTGTTCTTGAATGAAATGAATAATCATGTTAAATGAATTGTTAGAGAAACAATGTCATTTTTTTATAATAATATCCCTCAAATGAGGTGAGATGTCTTATAAATTACAATGTTATAATTTTTTATCTATATCATATGTATCTTATAACTTTGAGTTTTCATTATGCCTCTATTATAGTGATCAATATATAGAGTTTTTTTACATAGATACTTAGATGTGATTAATTAGAGTTTCCCCTACCTTTATAAATTCTCATGGACCAAATATACTTTCAAAGTGCGTGATTTATCCCACTCCAATGTAATTAAATAATTAACCAACGCCTCCTATGTGATTAGATGGACTTAAAATGGATATTCCCAAGTAGTTACATACACTTTTAAACAAGTAACCTTCTATGATCCCCATTGAATCTTGAAAAAATGATTTAGAATGTGTTTTTTAGTTAGATGACATTATATAAAATTGTTTAATTGAAATGGAATTGAATGGGTTTATACAACCATGCATATTGCTATAATTCAATACGTAGTAGTTATATTAACTTTTATAATTATGATTACCATGATTATAATGGGTATTTAAATGAAATTCATGAAAGGTATTTCCCCATGAATTGTATTATATATATGACGATCCCATTATGTGTGCTCGATAAATGTATATAATGAGAGGTAATTCTTCATGTATATTTACTATAATTATGAGTTCTCCTTATATATTTTCTACTGAATGATGTTAAGGGTTCTGTTGGGAATGGTGGAATCAAAAACCATTATGTCAAGTGTTGAGCATGATGTCTCGCACCAGTGATTTTATATGGACAGTGGGCCGAGGCAGCACATACCACAATCAAATTGTTTTCATGGAGGCCCAATACCGAGTGATATTTCATGTTGTCTATCACTCTATTGGGATACAGGGAATATACCATATTACATGAACTTTTAGGTTCATTTTGGCTTGTAGTTGATATAAGAGTTACACCATAGTCCATCCAGAAACTACTATTCTAGGTATATGTACACTTATGTTAGAACTGACATGGATCATATATGTGTATTCAAAATATAAATACATTATATTTATATATATTATTACTATATATGTATTGTAACTGATCACACACTTATTCCATCTATGAGACGAATTAGTTATAGCCACTAACTATCCCCTAGGGACCGAGGAATGATATTGTTTATTTATTTATCACTAAATTTTTTATACCTACACAATAATTTAAATTAAATTTCAAGAACATGATTTTTTATAGACATTATGGTTGGGTACCTATTGGGACTATTATCTCCCACCATCTTCTTGCCCCCATTTTATTAGGGCACTCGAGTAGACCATAAAATTTTTGGACCTTAGTTGTTTACTTGTGATGTTTAGCTTATACCAGGGAGTTAGGAGCACATAACCGAGATGGAGCTTGAAATACTCATGAAGATCACCCTTGTGGATTAACTTTTCTTTTTGACTCTACTCAGTACTATATCTTATAGTATGCTGTATAATTGTTTTGTTTTGTTATTCCTCATAAAGATAAGCATTCATCAATTATATATTGGTGTTGGTCATCATTTATATTAAGTTTATTATTATTATTCAATTGTGTTGTTTTTCATTTATTACTACTTCCAATATTTTTTAATGATTATTTAATTTATTTTGTGGTGTTACTATGAAATGAGGATATTGTCTTCAAACTGTTCCATCTTTACACCCACACTGCATGTTAGAAGCCTCTGGCATATGTGGAGGTATGCATTAGGCCATGTGACCTTGTGGTCCAGCTAAAATCTTATTGTTCATTCATAATAGGATTCTATGATGTGGTATTATAGGTGTTTTTCAACTATATTACTATTTTTAGTTGGTATATAGGAGACTAAAATCTGTAAGTCGTTAGTAAATAGTCACATTTAGGACTGATCACACCACCCATGGGGAAAAGTCGAATTTCATTGGGATGTGATTGTTGTTCATAATGTGTACTTCTACAGTTGATTATTATTTCACCTTGAGTGATACGTGTTTATTCTAATGATTATTGGTTTATGTAATTATAGAATTTTAACCTTTTCCCAATATGGCATGTAATTCACATTACATGTATCATAATAGGAACATATATATTCACATTCAATGAACATGTGATGAAATGTTGTAGAATTTATATATTTTTAGCTAATTTGGTTTTGTTTCTTGAATGTTATGACATTCTAATATGATTAATCTAGCATGTGATTTTGTGTTTATTACTTACGATATCATGATAGTTCTGTTTTGATATATAAATGTTTTCATAGGATAATTATTATTTATTGTGATTAAACAGGAACCCGTATTATGTTGTAATATATAATGGGCGCATTATAATTTGGAAAAGGATTATTTTATTCAGGAACCATCATTTAGATTTATACATGTTTATAAATAATTTTTAAATTGTAAAAGTTAGTAATGTTTAATTACTAAAGTATATTGGTTTGGAATAATGGGGTTCAAATGACAAAATATAAAGTGTATGGTTTCTTTATAGATTGGTAGAGGGACAACAATATATCTAAAATGTTATATATGAAAATTTTATAATCTAAAATAAAATTGGGTTCAATTAAATGGGATCTAGACTTCGGTATATAATTTGTATGGGGGCCTTATAGAATGGGGTGGTAGCAACCCATGTAGTTGAAACTCAGTTTATATGACCATCGTATATTTGAAAATAAAATTAATTTTAAAAAAAGATTTATTTTAACCTAAAGTTAATTGGTTAACTTATAAAATGCACAACTAGAACCAAGTGGGTCAATTGGGTCATGTATCTTATCACGTGACCCATTTGGATGTTTCCAATTTTCCTAAATAAGAAACTACTATTGGGTTTTATTTTAATGAACCCAAGATGGATTAACAGGACCCTTTTATGTCTTATTTTCTATTAAAACTTCATATGAATTTGTTTGAAAAAATATTTAATTATTAAGATATTCCAATAAAATCTCTTCAGATTAAATGGATTTTGATAGGTCTTGATAATTTTTTCCATGGGGAATTAACTAAATCAAGTACCATGTGTTTTTTTAGTAATCGATACTTAATGTTCTATTTGAACCATTTTGGTGTTTGGAGATTAAATTGGAATCAATTTAATGTTTTAAATGTGTAACATGAAGTGATTTCTTTCATTTAATCATAATAGTAGTGTATTATTATTTTTCCTTTGAGTATCATTTGAATGGAATGCATGTGAATTTTTTGTATCCCTTTATTCTTTTTAGTAATTAAAAAAATGATAGGTGTCCAACCTAATAACTTCTGTATAGTGTGACCTAGTGATAGGGTTGATTATTTTTCTTAATTATGGGGTATTTTATGGAAGGTATCCCCTTATATATTTAATTACTTGCTAATGTCATGAATTTTTTTGACATTTGGTGTCGTTTGGGTGTCATTTTCCCTAGCTAGACTATTAGTTTCTAAATTTAACTTTTTTTTAGAATGATGATCATGATATCATTGACCCTTTTATAGTGACATAATTGAGGATTTTATGTTTTTAATAGGTTAGACATCCCTAGGGAAAGGTCAACCACTACATACATCTTGTGACCCTGTTTCATTTTCTTTTGGTGACCTATGAGATCATTAGTGTATTTTATAATTATACCAGACAAAACCAAAATGATGAATTTTTATGCATTGTCTATCATATACATGAATTCATATGGAATATATAATATGGATAGTATCTATAATGTGTTGTTTCTTTATTAATTATTGGGTTAATATGCATTGTTATATATTGTACCCTATCGAATGCTAAAGTATGTAACAAACCAGATGAGTTTGGTGAAATCATTGTGATCTAAGATGTTTAGTACGTTCTCGGGCCAACTCATTTGTAGAGTAACATGGGAATTAATATAATCATGTTAATACCTATTATTTATAGGACATCTATAGGATCACGTGTTTTGAAACCCCATTCTGGTTGGTTCTGGATTTCTTTCCAAATACTTTGATGTTGTGAGGTGGTGATCATGACTCAAATGAGTGACACATGTTTTTTTAATGTGGATTTTATCTCGCAATCTTGTGAGTAGCATGTATATATATTGTTTCAAAAACTATGACATTCATAAGTTGGGTAGAATCTTGTCAAATATTATTAATGTAGCATTATGGGTATAAGGATGACAACTGAGAAGGAATATTAGGAAATTGTTAGTATATCTTTAATTCATTTTATACATGCATGTTTCAAATCATGTTAGGGCTTTATAGGCAGCACGAAGTTGATAGGGATGAATTTGTATGTAACCATTGAGAAATATTGTTGGATTTATATGATATTCGATGAGAATTCTTGAGTGATCACCAGAAATTTTGGATTGTAAATGCATCATGGTTCAATTAACAATGTGTCTTCATGTGAAGATGAGATCCTTTACAGAAATTGACTGGGAGTGGTTCAACCATTCATTTTTATTTTGGATTTATTAGATTCCTCTTAGTGCACTGTTTTTAATGATATTATTGTGTCCCATTTCCTGACATTGTCTTTGATGCACAAGGACATTGTCAGTCTTAGGTCAGGAAATTTTTTTAATGTCATTTTTTGAGATGCGATCTTTAACTGGTTGAATTCTAAATTCCATGTTTTCCAAAAAATTTATTAAGTACCAAGTGAAACTGGTATTATAATGTAGAAATTAATTTTATGGACTTTTGTCAACTAGTCATCACTTTGGCTTGACCTCCAAGAGAATTCTGCTATGGGATTAGTGAAACCAAAAACATTCTCTAATACAACGGTATGTTTTGTTCATTCATAGATGTTTTGTCTATTTAGAGGAATGGGATCCCCTTATTAACTACTCTATCATTGATTAATGCATAGAAACCCTAATTTAATAAAATTTCCCTCAATACTTATCTTACATATATTCTAGAATTTTTGCTGTATCAATGATACTACCCCTCATCAAAAAAACAATCCTAAATGAACCCCTTTATATATCTAACCCTATATACCACTATAGATATAATTACTGGATGATACAAATTCAAAATCACATACGCCTATATAATATCATAACACTATTCCATGAAGAGGCTCATAGATATCAATTCCTCATTAGATTCAAAAACAACATTCTTTTCAATGTTATTTATATGATCATATTTCATGGTATTATATTTACCTATGGTACAATACATTAAAAAAATAAAATGTATTGAAGTAATAGATCAATTTTATTTTTCATTAGTTTATTCTATATATTCTGATGATATATCATATTCTCTTATAGTATTTATTAACCCCTATTTATATTCTCAATGAAGTAGTTACACCATCAAATATGAGGATGGACCACATTTTATTGTTAATAATTTTATATACATTAATTATTATTTTGGGTTATAAATTTAATAAAATTATAGGACACTACATAGTACTCATAAATAAAAACATGTCCTTATATAACCCCATATATTTTATATTATATAGTGTATCCTATTTCATTATGAAGATAAATCCAAATTAGAAAAAAAATTATACTTTCTTTTAAATCATGAAATAAAAATTCACATTAATCAGCAAACGTGAATATCACCTCATTATTATTTACCTGTATGAGAGGAACATCCAATAGATTTAAATACTAAATAAATAATTTTTAATAATAATCCAAGACAATGAAGCTCTTCTTATTTAAAACATTCTTCTCCTGATAAGAAGACAACAAAAGGTTGACCTTCTCTATATCAATAGAAATTAATGCCTCATATTTAACATGCCCCCATATTCCATATTTTTCTAATTTTATTATTGGAATGGTTCTATGGTTCACAATGATTAGTTATCATAATCTCAATATTATCAATAAGGACTATACATGTTTTAAGATGTTATAAAACATTATCAACAAACATAATTATGGAGTCCAATTGGGGATATAATATCTTGTTCCAAAGATCAGAATTCATTATTAATGAAATTATAAACTGAATGGAATCATAAGGACAACATACAGACAATAGATTATTTTAAACACTATTTTTAGTATATCCTCACTCCTAAATCAGTGATGATGATAAATCAATTAAAATAAATATTGATAAACTGAAGATATCCTGTCAACTAATCAAATAAATGTATTTCTATATTAGGGTTATTTATTTTTTTACTATAAATAAAATTAATTTCCTATGATAAACTGATATTATCTGATTTCATTCAACATTACTGGTGTAGATAAGATCACCCCATGTAGACCTTCTTAGATGGATGGAACAAAACACTAGTAGACCTTCGATTAGTGCTCTCATATCTCTCAAAAAATGATAATTCCATATAACAAGTGCGTATAAATATTATATTAAAAAAATATTTAATATAAATCAAGAACTAAATGTCCCTCTTAGAAGGAATAGTAAACATTTACTCATGGAATGAATCTTTTAAATGATCCAGTGCTATAATTTCCTAAGGAATAATCTTCACCTACTTGTTTATAGAAAACATGTAGTCCATTTATGGAGTAATAGACCCTAATTTTCTATGATAAATTATTTCCCTACCTATATAGTTATTATATTCACCTAAAATGTGTGAAAATAAAATATATGTTTTATAAATGATTCAACATTATATTAAAAATTACCATGATCATAGAATCTCATGATCTAATCCATTGATAATACAATATCAAATTTGGTGATACCCAATATAAATAAATCCCATAAATGATCTTATCCTCTAAAATCTAATACAAATTAATGTAATTTCATTAAATTGTATAACCACTTTCCATGAGTCATGTATAGATATATAATATGAAAATAATACTACATAGAGACCTCTAAAATAGTTACCAAATGAAAAAAATGAATGATTCAACCCAAAATTAAGAAGATCATTAGAAAGGATAAAATAAACTAGAATTATACATATAACTATCATAGAAAACAAAATAAAATTATATTGAATGTATTAAAATTAAATTTTCTTCCATCCATATATATATCAACCTGAACACACAATCCTTGGTCACCCTAATGAAACATCCACTATGGAATCATCTACAACTTCACATCGTTCATCAATTCCATTTGTGACATGGAATCCTAGAAAAATCAATAATTCATATTTTATTTAGTCCCCATAACAATTATCATGAATAATAATTCTATCTTTATCATATACCTAGAAATGATGATGATATACTCCTAAAAAACCCTTATATGTTCATATTCCTACCATAATAACAAAATTCCCACAATGAGTTAGGAAGAAATGTAAGTAAATGACCAAAATTTAAACACTAATTAAATATATATGGAGATACTCCAAAAGAATGTTTCAATTAACCACTTCTCTAAAATGGTTTCCACTCACTAAAAAATAGAATCACTACAACTCTCAACTTTATTCAAATAGAATAGGTACTTGCAGCTCTAATATATGGGAAAATACTCGAACCACAAAAGAGAAGACATGAAACTATTACATTGAACTCAAATATCGTTTTCATATAAATGAGATTATTTTGAACCACCCAATAATAGAATATTAAATAAAAAATCCATTCTTCATTCATCAAATATTATCATATTTAAATCTAAAACTAATGGACCATCCATGATTAATTCATAACAAGAAAAGGATCAAACTGTATCCCATAGAAATATGTAACATGATTTTTCAATAATAATTCCCAGATATGTATCTCTATAAACTATGTATCACTATCTATAGTGAATAATTCAAGAATTTACTTACATAAAAAGTTCCCCTTAACAACCTACCATGATAAACCCTTATTTATAATTACTGGTAACATAACACTCCACTGAACCTATTGTCTCCCTCGAGTATAAACTCATCCAAATCCACACTTATATCATAAGTTTTATTGATAATATTGAATATGGGGTATATCATATTAATTGAAAACTCTTTATTTCGAGGAACACATGTGCCTTGAATTTATAAAGGATGTTTTACTTGAATTTATTAGGTAATTCCTACATTGGTAGTTTCACCTTGAAGTACAAATCCATCTATAATATTCACTATGGGATCGACTCTATTTCGAAAAAATCATTGTAGCTTTATGTGTTAGATATGCCTCAGGAAAATGATGATATCCTCCCACATGATCAGGTGAAGGGATAGTAGGTGAATTTACCTTCTTAACAATCTCATCAACCCTATCCCTATGTGTCTCTATGGGATATCCTCAAGGAGAAAATTCATAAATTAAAAAATATTAGGAAAAAGTTAATTTATGATTATTATTTCTAGAATGAATTTATACAATATCAATCAAACACCTACAAAATTACCTTACCTATTCTTTATTGTACCATTTCTAATATACTAAATCCCCTCAAGCAACACATCCTAAGGTTCTATGGTTAAAACCATCAATACTAGAGCACTTAAAGAAACTTATTAATTATTTATAGGATAAAATTTTATATTAATCTATATATATTATTTACATACAGAAGATATAATCATAAAAACATATATATTTTAAGGAATTAGATGACACAAATAATTTATTTTTCATAATATCAAACAAATTAAAATTGGTATTAATTTAGACCACCATTTCTAAACATTTTTCTATCCCTATAAATAAAAACATGACATGTTAACATGTGTTCCAAACATTACCCACTACCTAATGATCTCTCACTACTCATGGTTAGTGTATAATCAATTTATTTAAAAATCAAAATTACAATTAGTAAAAATCAATTTAAATATAACATAAATATTTATAACATCAGTTGAATTATACAACTATGTGGGAATATGGTATAAATGTATTGGATTGATAGAATAATATATTCCGACTAGAGTCCAAGTCCTCTAATATCTATTATAAAATTGAAAAAATCCAAAAAAATGAAGCATTTATTTCTTTTTTAAAATCCACATCCGAGTTCAACATGTTTGATCCGTAGTTCTATAATACCTCAAACATTCCTAGAGGTATAAAATAATACAAGTGATTGGAAGAACCATCAATTTTGTAATAAATTCACTCTTTATTGAAATATATAAATATAAATAAAATGTAAATAAGTAAAAAATAAATAAAAGTATCCAATCATCTCAACAAGAAGACCATATTAAAATAATAGGTGTTTAAATTAAAATAAACACATGTAACTGAAACATTAAGTGTCAAAAGATGACATGAATAAAAAATTGGTTAATAAAAATGATATGAAAACATGAGAAAGTAAAATAGATTACCTTTCAAAAATTATTCCAATGTATAACTTATAATCACATCACACTCCTTTTTATACTCAATATACATACCTGGATGAAATATAGGATATCCTCTTAATTTGATCCTTGAAACCAACATATAATCATTCTGAATTGTTATCATACTTGGTGTGAGAATAAAAATCTATTTGAAACTACCAATAATCCAATGACATATGTTTGGTAATAAATTTTTTGTATAAACACTAATAGTAAATAAAATTATACATGTATAAATATAAATAAATTCATGTACCTCAAACATTAAGAGTCAAAATATGATATGAATAATAAATATTTTTAAAAAAATGATATGAAAACAAGAGAAATTAAAATATAGGACTTATCCCAAATTATTCCATTCCATAACTTATAATCACATCACCCTCTTTTTTATACTAAACATACATACCTGGATGAAATATAGGTGATCATATTACATTGATCCTTGAAAACAACATATAATCATTCAAAATGATTATTATACTGGGTGAAGGAATTAAATTCAATTTGAAGCCACCAATAATCCCATAACATATGTTTGGTAAAACATTAGTCTATAAATAGTAATGTTTATCATTTAACAAAATAAATATATTTAATCCCACTAAATCAAGGATTTATATTATAAGATGATGAAATAGTGAGAGATAACTAAATATATGGAGTCGATGACATTAAACAAAATAATATAATATGAAAACATTGAATAAAATTATATATATATTGAATTAAAACCTTAAGGGGTTGTAAATTCTTGGAGAATATCCCTAGGGAGATTTGGTCATTGGATTATCGATAAGAGGGATATATGAGAGTTAAAAATAAGTTTTTGAAAAAATAAAAAATTAATTAAGTGGGATTTTCAAAAGAAAAATAGTGGCAACATGATTTACCTATACTGGGAATCTGGTGCTTCTTTAAAAACACAATAGATTGATATGAATGTGAAGAAGGGGAAATGCATCAGTTACTGCAAAACTACGCATTATAATTGAAAAACATAGTCCTAGAGGAATAATCAATCCATCATGTTCTGCTATAATGTGACAGAGAATGTGCTCATATGAATGATCACTACCACAGAACCATAAACTATAGTTACGAAAAATTTCATTCATATCATGAAAAGATGTGATAATTGGACAATATTTATTAAGACTCTTTTCCTACTATTGAGGAATTATTCCACTCTTATAATAGTATAAATTTCAATTTTAATTTCATAAACACAATCATATCCTTTATTTTTCCTTGATCTATCTATAATTCTTCCCTTATAACATGTTGCATCATGTAGTGACATTAAACATAAAAGACACAAACAATGATCAACATAAACCATTTCAAAAATGGTTGAACCTTCTTAACGATCATGGTCCAATACATTAGAATCATTCCCATATCCATCCTCGCTAGATCAATTTACACAGTGTCCTTGGAAATTATCATTTTTTTAGAACTCCATGATCCATCCTGCTTAATGCCTCATCTAACATATTTTCCTTTAATCAATATAAAGCAGCCCAAAATGTTCACATAACAAACATGTGAATATCACCATCATGTTTCCTTGTGAATTAGGTTAATAAATAAGATAACCATAATACCTTATTGGAAATATGAATTCATCCTTAAACATGCTATTAGATATTTCCTTATATCCAAAAATGTTTTAAACTCTATCAATAATAGCATATACCACTTTTTGACAAGACTATAATCGGTTTTGAGGTAGTCCAAACTAATCAAAATCAATAATTTCTTCATCATTTTCTCGATAATCATGAATATATTTAGGGTATTATTTCCATTTACCATATTATATTTTTTATGGTCAGGACAAGTAGGTGTTGGGATTGAACCTCAAGGAGGCTTCCTATGTACCTTGCCTTGGAAAGGATCAAAGTCTAAGTAGTTCGGAATCCATCAACCATATACTTTCCCAATATAGTAATTTTCTTCTGAGTTACTTATCATTATTATAGTTCATCATATAACCTCAAATACTTAATGAAATGGTCCAAGAGTACAATCCTAAAACATTCCATAATTCATATAACCAGTTCATTGTTGATAAAATATTCAAATGATATGATTTTTGATAAGGCTTATTAATCCTTCAACTTCATCTGCTGTTGTATCATGACATTTTCATTATCCAAGAACATAATTTGGGGAATATTCCTTTGATTCTTTGGAAATTGATTCCTATAGGGTCCCATCTCCTTCAAGTTGAAGCATTGTACATCGGAAATCTTTTGTAGGATGGACTTATAGTGATAGATAAGTAATACAGGGAGTTTATTTCATTAAACTAAATAATATAATATTAACACATTGAATAACACGTTTATATAGATAGAATTAAATCATTAAGAGGTTATAAATCCTTATAAAGTATCGTTGGGGAGATTTGGACATTGGTTTGTAGACTTGAGGGAGAAAGTAGAGTTAAAAATATGTTTGTGAAAACATAAAAAATTAATTAAATGGAATTTACACATAAAAAATAGTGGAAATATTATCTACCTATACCAAGAATCTGGTGCAGCTTTTAAAACCAAATAGATCTACCTGAATGTGATAGATGGGGTTTAATGGCTATAGTCCCACTAGTTAGGTTACCATATACAATGATTCATTTCACAAAGTACTTAGTGAATATTTACACGTTTTATTTGTAGAATGTAAATTGTTATTCCCATATGTATCACTCCATATGATGAAACCATATGAGAACATCTGTAATTACCAATTATAAATTAATAATAAAAAAATTTCAATTTATATTAATTTTTTAGATTTTTATTTTTAGAAAAATCAACCCTTAAGGTCATCTCATCCTTAAGGGGAATTAATAATAATTTTTATAATATAATCCCTAATGCTCATATATCACATCCTATTTTAACAATGTAGTTATTTATTATATACACATTATTAATCAATACACCAAATCCAGAGGTACCATATTTCCAAGAAAACATTTCACACTTTTGTCCATGACACTCACTAATCTATTATGAAAATATGTATCTACGTAAAAGTGTATATCAGAATGACTAATCATGTTTTTTGGGTTAGGATAATAGTTCTAGATATGTGATATATGAAACAAATCACATAACAAATAATAGATATATAAAATATATAATCAATAAGTTGTTACATTGTTCCATTATGCGATCTTGAATGGACTTAAAATTCACAACAAAATATTCCCTTTCTTTATCAATAAATAATAAATAAATTTATCTTATTCCAATATGAATGTCTCATTCACAATGTATAAATATATGGTTTGTTAACTGTGATTGGAATAAATTAAATTTTTACATTGGGAATGAATATTTAATTACAAGTGAATTGTAAAGCCGTAGTGATACCCTAAAAAACATATCATGATGAGTACCGAATCACCTACCTCAAACCAAAACGATGATGAGAATCATAGATTACTATATAATACCTCACCATAATCCATAATTATTGTAGCAATTAAACAATTATAAGATAAAAAATAGTCAAATTATACATGTTCATGTTATTATCTACTAATTTCTGACAAACATTCTCTATGAATATCCTTGAGTATATAAATCATCATCTTAATTTTCACCTTTGTCATGGTCATCTTCTATAAATAGATTGATTTTCATTCTCATATACATTGATAATCATTTTTATAATATCATTGTAATATGGTCATCATGATATGATATGAAACTAATGGTTATTCAATTAAGATATATTATTTTCCTCACATCCTAATCAAATCGCATATCTATCTCTTTCATATTGGAAAAATAGATTGTGACATTCATCAACTAGTATACCATAACCTAGACTAAACCATTTACCTTTGGTGTCCTTTCAATTCTAGTGAATAACTATGTAGTATCATCATACCAAAACCATGTGGGAACTATAGGGGGAAACTATATGTATATTTTTCATTAGTGTTGCTTCATCATCATTTCAAAATTTTGATAGTGAGCCACATAACAAATGATGTCCATCCTCATACCAATTAACCCAAAACAATGTCTAATATGAAGGTGTATGTCATTAATTCCTAGATGAGGTATCTATTTAGAGGTTTTTATCACATTATTAACTACCCCATCATTGATTAATGCATATACACCCTTATTTACAAATATATACCTCAATACTTATCTTACATCCATTCTAGAGTTTTTTTGAAGTCAATAATCATATCCCTTATAAAAAAACAATCCTAAATGAACCCCGTTATAGCTCTAACATTCTGAACCACTATAGATATAATAGTTAGATGATAAAAACTCAAATTCACATACCATTATATAATTTCAAAATATTATTCCATGAAGAGGCTCATAGATATCAATTACTCATTAGATTCCAAAACAATTTTTTCCCGAGTCTTATTACTAAGTTCATATTACATGACATTTTATTTACCTATGCTACAATCCATAAAAAATCAAATCTCTCGAGGTAATAGATTAATTTTATTTTTCATAAGTTTATTCTTATATTCTGATGATATATCAAAATCTCTTATAGTATTTACTAACCAATATCTATTCTTAATGAAATAGTGGCACCATAAAATATGAGGATGGACAACATATTCTTGTTATTAATTTTATATAAATTAATTATTATTTTATGTTATCTATTGAATAAAATTACAGGATGCTACATAGTACTAATAAATCAAAACATGTCCTTATATATATCCCTATATGTTATAATATATTGTTTATCCTATTTCATTGTGAAGAGAAATCCAAATTAGAACAAATATTATATGTTCTATTAAATCATTAAATACAAATTCGTATTGATCACCATATTTGAATATCACTTATTTCCTATTTATTTTAATGAGAGGAACTTAAAATAGAGTTAAATACTAAATGACCCATTTGTAATAAAAATCCATCACCAGGCAGATCTTATTTTTCAACACATTCTTCGCTTGATCAAAATACAAAAAAAGGTCTACCATCTCTATATTAATAGAATTTAAAGCCCCATATATAACATGCCAGATAAGGCATGCCTCCATATTCCATATTTTTCACATTTGGTTATTTGAAAGTTCCTAAGGTACTCAATGTTTAGTAATCATAATCTCAATATGATCCACATGGAATATACATGTTTGAGGGTATTATAGAATAATATCAATAAACATCATGATGGAGTCCAATTAGAGATATAATATCAAGTTCGTAGAATCAAAATTCATTATTCATGTAATTTTAACCCAATTGGAATCATAAGGATATCATACAAAAAATAAATTATCATAAACACTATTCTATATATATCTTCATTCCTAACTTGTCGATGATAAAAGATTTATTAAAATTAATATTAATAATCTAAATATATCCTCCCAACTAATCAAATAAATGTCTTTTTATATTAGGGGTATTTATTTTTCACTCTCAATATATTTAGTTTCCAAGGATAAAAATATATTATATTATTTCTAACTACATTTTTGGTGTATATAATATCACCCCAAGTAGACATTCTTAGATGGATGGAACACAACACCAGTAGAACTTCGATTAATACCCTCATCTCTCCCAGCAATGATAATTCCTTATAATAAGAGTTTATAGATATCGTATTCAAAATAGAATTAATATAGATCAAGAACAAAATATCCCTCATAATGGAATGGTAGAAAATTATTCATGGAATACATCTTTGAAACGATCCAGCACTAGAATTTCATAATAAAAAAAATCACCACATACTTTTATATATAAAACATGTAGGCCATTTATGGAGTATGAGACCCTAATTGTCTAAGATAAATTCTTTCCCTACCTATATAGATATTATATTCAACTGAAAATGTGTGAAAGTAAACTATATGTCTTGTAAAGGATTAAAAATTATATTATAAATCAATGTGCTCATAGAATTACATCATATAATCCATTGAGAATGCAACATTGAAGTTGGTGATATCCAATATAATGAAATCCCATAAATGACCATATCCTCTAAAATTTAATCCACACAAACATAATTTCATTAGATAATATAACTGCATCCCTTGATTCATATATAGATATATAATATAAAAATAATAATACATAGAGATCTCCAAAATAGATACCAAATGAAAAAACAATGGAACGAGTCACTCCCAAATTAAGGAGATCATCAGAAATGATGAAATAAACTAGAATAATAAATATAACTATCATAGAAAACAAAATAACATTCCATTAAATATAGTAAAATTAAATTTTCATCAATACAATTATATATCAACCTGACCCCACAATCCATGGTTATCCAAATGAAACATCCGCTATGGAATCATCTACAACTTCACATGAGTTTCTCAACTCTCTTTATGCCATGAACTCTTAGACAAACCCATAATACATATTTTATTTAGTCCCCATAATAATTCTAATGAATAATAATTCTAGATTTATCATATACTTAGAAACATCCAATAAATACTCATAAAACACCCTTATATGTTCATATTTCTACCATAATCGTGGAATTCCCTCAATGAGTTTGGATGAAATGTATAGAAATGACATGGAGTCAAAAACTAATTAAATATAACTAGAGATCCTCCAAATTAAATATTCAATTAACCAATTCACTAATATGTTTTCCACTCACTTACTAATGTAATCTCTACAACTCTTAACTTTATATAAATGGAATAGGTGCAGCTCTAATATATTGGAAAATTCTCGACCCACTAAAGAGAGGAAATGAAATGATTTAATCGATCTCAAATAATTTTTTCATATCAATGAGAGTATTTTGAACCACCTTATAATAGAATCTTAGATTAAAAATCCTTACTTCATTCATCAAATATTATTAAATTTATATCTCAAACTGAAGGACCAACCAAGATTAATTCGTAATAAAGAAGGATAAAAAAGATGTATCCCATTGAAATTTGTAACCTAATATTTCAATAATAAATCCCACATATGTATCTCTATAAACTCTATATCACTATAAATATTGAATAATTCAATAATTTACTTACTTAAAAAGTTACCCTTAACGGCCTAACATGATAAACCCTCATTTCTACTTACTCAGAACATTAAACCCCACCCCACCTATTATATCACTCATGTATAAACTCATCCAAATACATACTTATATATTATGTTTTATTGATAATATTGAATATGGTGTATATCATATTTACTCAAAACTGGTTTTTCCTTTTAAAATATATTACTTGAATGTATGAAGGTTGTTTTATCTAAATTTATTATGAAATTCCTACCTTAGTAGTCTCACCTCGAAGTACAAATCAATTTATTATATTCACTATTTGATTAACCGTATACCAAAAAATTACAATAGATTTATGTGATATAGTTATCATTGGAAAATGATGATATCCACCCATATGATCAGCTAGAAGGAATATAAGTGCATTTCCAACCTTTAGGATGTCATTATCCATATCCCTTGGTGTCTTTATGGAATATCCTCATGGGGAAATTTTATAAATTACAAAATATTAATATAGTGTTCATTTGTTATTATTATGTCTTGAATGAATTTATACAATATCAATCAAACACCTATAAAATTACCTTACCCAGTCTATATCATACCATTTCAAAAAAAAACTAACTCCCCTCAGGCGACACTCCCTAAGATTCTACGGTTCAAATAATCAATAGTAGATCACTAAAAGACACTTCTTAAAGAGTTATATAATAAAATTTCATGTTCATATATATATATATATTATTGATATATAAAAGATATAATCAAAAAAAAAATATATATTTTAATCAATTAGATGACACAAATAATTATTTTTCAAATCATCAAACAAATTAAAATTGGTACTAATTTATACCACCATTAAAATACTATTTTATATTTATATAAATAAATAACATGAAATGTTAACCTATGTTCCAAACATATACCACTAACTAATGATCTCTCACAACTAATAATTAGTTTATAATCTATGTATTTTCAATTCAAAATTCCAGTTACTAAATATCAATGGGAATTTTACTCCAAAAGTCATAAAATCAGTTGCAATATCTAACCATGTGAGAAGATGGTATAAATGGGTTGGATTTAAAGAATAATAGATTTTTACTAGAGTCTAATACCTCCAATATATATTCTAAAAATCAAACAAAATCTAAGAAATGAATCTTAGATTCTGTTTTTAAATCCCCCTCTGAGTTCAACATGTTTGATCCATAGTTCTATAAGACCTCATGCATTCTTCAATGTATGAAGTAATACTAATGATGGATAAAACCAAAAAAAATTTAATATATTCACTCCTTATTGAAATATCTAACTGTAAATACAAAGTAATTATGTAATAAAAAATAAATAAAAGTATCAATCATCTCAACTAGATGACCATATAAAAATTATACATGTATAAAAAAATAAACCCCTGTAACCCAAACATTAAGTGTAAAAAGATGACATGAATAGGAAATCGGTTAATAAAAATGATATGAAAACATGAAAAAGTAAAATAGTGAACCTGTACAAAATTATTCCAATGAATAACTTATAATCACATCACACTCCTTTTTATACTCATTATACATACCTAGATGAAATATAGGTTATCCTTTTACATTGATCCTTGAATAAAATATAAACAATCACAATGGTTATCATAATGGTTCTAGGATTAAAAATCAATTTGAAACCACCAATAATCCCTTAACATATGTTTGGTAATACATTTGTGTATAAAATCTAATGGTTAATAATTTAATTTTTTTTACTGAAGCAAGTTTGTTTTGTTCCACCCTAAGTTCACAAACACAGACCATACATGCTTTGGATAATGCTAGAAGGGAACATAATATCATAAAAATGAAAAAATCATACACCAAAATAAGATAAATAAATTAATGAAGTAATTACTAGTCTATCCTCTTATATAGAAAATAGATAATGAGGAATCTATAACATAGCCTACATCCCATACTGAAAACAGTTCATAAGGAAGGTGTAACATAGAGATACACCAACATAAGAAAAAGGTCGTGAAAAATACATATAATTTAAAAAATCATAAATATAAAATTGATAATTATTAATTTGTTACATGGAAAACCAATTTTACAGGGAATTAATCCTAATGAATGTGTTACCAAGACAAGATGTCTAATAGAAAACTGATCTTAGGGATTATTTAACCTAATAAAGATCTTATATAAGTTATTTATCATGAGGAAAGGTTAAAAAATATATAATCCCAAATAATATATAAATAATGTTGGAGACCTATAATATAAATCCATCCAAATAGGAAAAAATCATCGGAAGACATAATATATAGAACATCTCAAATAAAAATATATATAGCTAAGAATTAACTATTAATTCAAAAATTAATATATACCTTGTGGTATATTCCCATGGATTCACTTTGTCACTAACTCATATTAATAAGCCATAGTTGAATCACAATACCCCATATAAAATTTCCCTCTTTGTTTAGGTAGTTGTGATATGGCCCTTCATTTAGGAAAAATACCTAATAATTGATGGACTTTAGCTATCATACATTATGAATTTTTTAAATGAATCATATAAATCATTATCATGACTCATCATATTCATAAATAATTATGTTTATAACACATATGAATAAACGAATAAAAAACAATAAATACTATATCAATGCCTTGGAAAATCAATCCTTACTACAATAACCAAAGTGGAATTAATTAATGAAAGACTTAAAACCAATCTGGGTTCAGCTGAAAATATGCCAAATCATTTTAATTCCAAATACATATGGTCAAATATTTTTTATAGTGACTATAAATCATAAAAATTCATTATAACGTTTAATCAAATGAAAACCCAAATAATATATTTTAGTATAGTTCATGTACTGAAACATGATTATTGAAACATCTTAAGGAATTCATATTTCACGAGAACAATAGAATCATCACCTAGATATTTCTCCCAATTTGATTTCTATTGAACACAACCCTAGAATATATATAAAATCCTTTAAATTGTTGATTTATGATAGATGAAGCTTATATACTGAAAATGAACTTAATCTATGGATAATATGACATTACAATGAATGAATATAAGACGAATGAAGTGAATGATACATTGATCTGGTAATAAGAGAAGCATGGAGAGATTTTGGAATGATGGATTACAGACCTTGGGAAAATCCTTCATAATAGGGTTCAATAAAGTGGTAATAAGGTAAAAAAGTATTTAGGATTGAAAAATAAATATAATTTATCATATTTACCTTTATTGACCACATGGTACCAAGTTTACATTTATAAGTACTAGTGCTCCTCTAGTCACACAATCTAGTCCCATAATCTAGTTGATAGGGATATACTATTTATAATCCCCATGGAGATTTCATTGAGTACCCAATTACTCCACCATGGGTATATAGAGTCTCATACATCATATTATAGTAATAAGTCCCCATCTACTACTCCCAAAATCAATAGAAACCCCAAATACAATCTAAAAACATAATAAAATAGGCATTAAATTTTTATAAGAATAATGAAAATTACCATCAAACTGTACTAGTTCATTTAATTATAATAGGATAATTATCTATTTCGTAGTTTGTAAAATAATTGATTCCTCAAGAATTTGTAAAATATTATGTTGATTCATTAAAAAGGTTATCATTAATTATATAAGAATTTTCTTTTAAAGTGTTTATCATGGTGTTGATTACGATTCAATTTAAAATATTGATGAATTTATTTAATGATAAATAAATTTAATTTGATCAAAAAATTTGATGTCTAGGCCATTATCAAAGATCATGGTCAAATTTTCTTGATGAAGAGGGTTATTGGGGACCAAATATCAAGCATCATTTATATCACATGTTGAACCAAAGAATATAAATAATGATTTAACCAATAAAGAATATATTAAATACATGAATATGGGTTGAGATTTTTAAAAAATATTAACTCATAATATCTGATTTCTTATAAATAGAATGAAAACAGAAATATAAAAAATTGGGTGTGAAAAAATAAATTGTAGGTGAATAGAAAAGTTGAATGGAGGTGTTGAAGAATAATATACATGGTTTATTCTATAATATAATTATTTTCATTCAATGGGACATTTCCTATAGTTTATAGGATTGAAACAATTAGAAAATTCCTTATTATACTTTCCAAATTTTGATAAACAATATTTAAATTGGATGCCATGTTCATGCATATCAGTTAATAACATGAATTAGTTTATAATGAACAACATGAAACAGTATTACTTAATTATATTTAAAAGAAATTTATATATGTTAAAAAGATGTTTATAATGGTGAAATTAAAATCTGAAGACTTCTTATTATATTTTATTTTCATGCTTGAAATTTTTTAAATTGAAAAATGGTAGTGGGGATAAAAAAATTTAAATAGAAAATTATCAATGAAATAAAATAATATTTTTATTTTTATGATATTATTATTTATAATAATTATGATATTATTTTCATGTAATTTAATATATATTTAAATTAACTATTTGATATTTCGATTATTATAGAAATGTAATATTTCAAGAGACCATTTTTTTAAAAATTTATTATTTTTTTCTTATGTGAAGTAATCATCAAAAATTCTGATCATTTTAAGAATTTAAGATATAGAGTAAATTTACACACTACTAGAAGTATGAAGTAAAAATGTTTATAATAACAGAAAAATATAATTTAATCTAACTAGATTTTGAAAACTCTTAGAGAGTTATTTCTATATAATGAATAAAATAATGGGAATTATCTATATTGTTCAGTCATGTTCTAGATATCAATGCCAAATATAGAAAATATAGAACAACATATATATTAGATGCATAATTATTACATTATTTTTTTAAAAATAGATAATATTACACATCTAACAAAATATCAGATTAGTTTCTAAAATATTATTTTTGGGACACATTTATGAAAATAAAATTTTAATCATTTTTTAAATCCATTATTAGAGTCCTCCACTACAATTTAATAATATTATTCATAGATTTTATCACCTGGTGTAATACATCAGTGAAATAGTGGTCAAAAACATATTAATGATATTAATAACAAGATTGAAAATGTTGTATAAATCATCATGAGTTTAGGGGTGATCTTAATATTTATTATCACATCATACACATGGTATCATAAGAATAATAATTTTTGAATCATATAAATTATTCATGGAATTTATCAAATATATAAAAATTAAACATCATAAACATATTTCAATTTATACTACAAAGAAAAATAAAATAATTTTGATATGCTTTATACCCATACCCCATAAATAATATCTCATGATGTAAAATATTTTCTAAATTAATTTATGTGATGTCTAATTTATATCTCAAATATTGGATAATAATATATTGAATATAACACTAGATAAAAAATAAATAAATTATATGATAGTCAAAAATAATTTTAGTAGCATAATATTGATTACCCATGATGAAATGGAAATGGGTTTCATAATAGAATCTTACATACTAGAATATCATAAAATTTTAAATAAACATTGCAAATATAGGTAAGTGATAATAAGGATTATAATACAGTTATTGATAAAATTTCATGAAAAAATTATATTTATTTAAAAATATATAGTAGTGAGATGCCATTAATATTGAAAATCAAACATGTTTTGAATTTCATTAATGAAATAGGATAATTGAGTAGATTCATTCCTATAAATTTCATTAGATGTGAAAGATGAATCAATGTATTGGGAGAATTGATGAATGGAATGGTAATACTTAAAAATTATTTTCAAAATAATGAAAAGTGAATAAAATATTTCCTTTAAATCACTAGAAAGATTATTTAAATATAAAATTTGTTTATAATTAGGGAAATAAGTAGTGTCTCTATACAATAACGTAATCCTTAGAAATGTAATTTTGAAATGATTGATTTTAAAAAAAGTTGATATAAAATTATGAGACATATATAAATAGAAAATTATAAAATAAATAAATTAAATAATGATTAAAGAAAATGTTAAACCAATATGTGAGGAAATTACTGTGGACTTTTCTTACATTAGTTTTGTTATCACTTCATCACACTTATATCAACATTATAAAAAAATATATGTTTGTTAAGTTTTTATGAAAATAGTATATAAAATTAAACTATTTTATTATTAATTATTTATGAGTAGTGGGAATTATTCATGAATTATTAATTAATTAATTAATGTCTTAGGACTTATTATGTCATCTTATTGAGTAATCATTTTAATACTTTAAGGATAATCATTATTTTTTATTAGTTAATACCATTTACTATAAACTAATATATAGAGTATATGAAAACAATAATTAGTCATGAATGTGGGGGTCAATAAGGTAATACATAATATTAATTTATGGTACAACTAACAATTGATTGTTATGTGGATGAAGGGTATATATAATATATTTGTATATTCTATATATATTGTATAAATTATTTAGTATTATAACAATATTATTACCACATTTATATAATGGATATTTATTTTCAGGAGGACATTATTAATTAATGGAAATGAGAATATATGAATAGAAAAAATGAAGCGATGAGAATGGTCTGTTACTATATCCTTAAATAATACTAAATTTTGAAGGGACAAATACCATGAAATCATGAATTTCAAAGTGAAAAAACAGTTTAAAGATATTAGGAGGCCTAATAATTGAGATATGGGTAGATATTAGTCAATATCATTAATTATGGATGTTTTTAGATGCATTATTAGGGGATATTTATATAGTTATGGTCTTTGTATTTTTTCAAAAAATAATTAATATTAAATCATTTTTTGATAAATACATGTAATGGTTTTCTTTTTTCGAACATAAATAGTCTATAATTTAAAATAAATATACTTATCACTTTTAATACATTTCAGTACAAAATTTAATTATTAATAATGTAATGAAACAAAAGAATATTAAATTCTATTTTTAATGGAATAAATTAACATTTTTGACATTGAAAATTAATTTTTATGTCTAAATAATAAATGTATGGATTAAAATTATACAGGTAACATTATAAATATCATATTTAGTCAATAAATAATTCAAGAAGTCATTTTTTAATTACTTCATTAAAATAAATTCTGGAAATAATGAGTAATTTAAAAATAGTATTTTCACTATTCACCATAAATTTCATGATTCTTAGTGAAAACAGAACCCATGAATTATTTTGATATAATGATTATAAAACAAAAAATCATTTTATATAAATATTTTCAAATAAAATTATAAGTAAAATATTTATATATAAATATAAAATTGTGGTTTGTATAAGATATGTTAATTATACTAATGGAAAAATTACACTTGTGTTGCCTTTTAGTTACCTTTAACATCGCAAAAGCCTATAACGTAGTGATTATGATTACTACTTTACATTATTAAATGATACTAATTAACATAACATAAAGGATTCTATATTTTTTTATTCTTAATAAACTATATACATAAATTGAATACCAATTACAATGTAAACATAAAACACAACTATAAATCTTCTGAAAAAACATTCCTATTCATTTTAATAAATCCTTAAATTCATTAAATGACCCTTTCTTGGTACAATATTGAATGAAAAATAAAATAATGGCTTTGTAAAATTACAACTATTTTTTTTGTATTGTATAAGGAACCATGAAAACATAATGTACAAAAAATATAGAAAAATGAATAATTAATAATCATTCAATTAAATCAACAACTTGAGACTGAAATATATGCATCTATAGTAATAATATAGAGATAACATGGATTAAAATAAAAATAATAAATGATGTAATGCATAATTTTAGTCATATTTATCATTTCATTGTGGACTTCACAAGAAAATTTTCATTAAATTCTTATGCATACACTGAATACCAAAA
Source organism: Viscum album (assembly GCA_963277665.1). Lineage (NCBI taxonomy): Eukaryota > Viridiplantae > Streptophyta > Magnoliopsida > Santalales > Viscaceae > Viscum > Viscum album. Next base: position 813,238,829 of record OY728150.1, on the reverse strand, counting down.
TAATAAGGCATGCTAACTAGTATACCCATGATACCTATGTAATGAATTTAAGGTTAATATAATCCAATTCCCTACCAATAACTAAACATATGTAATGATTTCCATAAACAAATATTTATAAATACAATAAATAATTAATATATCATCGTAAGCAATAAATATATGTTTTGAATCAGATATATGGAATGTATGTATTCCCCTAGCTTATAGAATAATTTTCATAGTTAGCTTTCATTAAATAAAATTGTATAAAAAAATTGTCACATGATTAAGACAATAGAGAAATGATATTTCTTATATGGAAGGTAATATATAACATGGACAGGATGAGGAAAAAAATGTCAATACAAATTTTTTGACTAATAGATAACCTAAATTCACAAAATTGGATAAACTGAGAAATTTGTTGTATGAAAAATAAGTTAAAAATAATAAATGGGATTAATAGAGGACATTAATTGATACTAAATTATGGTATTATATTAATGAGATATATATTTTTTTAAATAATGTAGAAAATGGAAGTCAAAATATTAAATATTTCATTCTAAATGCATGTATAACTTAGTTACAAAATGAAGTCAGAGTTCAATTCCAATAATTTTTTCAAGATATTTCAAGGATACTTTTGAATCATTATATATAAAATAATATATAATAATGGAATCCAAAAAATTAAACTGTACTTATGTAAAAAATTAAAATTAGAAGATAATAAAACACATAAGTGATATAAAATTCTATTTTAAAACATTTTAGAGGATAATATCCTTCTATTTTGGTATAAAAAAATTCACCAAATAATAGGAATATAAAATACATTTGGTAAAAATAAAAAAATATGATGGAAGTTAATTTTTTTTAATGATCATGAAGTTGGTTATATTAATTCACTTGAACTTTTTTAAAAAAGATACATTCCACACTTCTGTTCATATTTTAAAAAAATTGTGTGTGTTATAAACCCTAAAAATGTTCCATTGAAATATTAAAATAAAAATTAAATGGTAATAAAAATTGACCATAATAAATAAAAGAATTATAAAAAATAAAAATATTTAATTAATATAATGAATATAGATATGGTGGTAGTATATTACCAATAAAAAAATTGTTAAGATATTATTTTCTAATAAACATTAGTTTTACTAATTTTAGTACCAATGAAAGGAAAAATTGAATAAATATTTTAACAACCAAGAAATAATCATTGGTGAGTAAAATATACTGGATTTCTGAGATAAATAGAATAAAATTACTACAATGTAAATTGAAATATCAAAATTCAAATGAAAAAGTGATTCTGGAAAATAAACCCAAACAAACTACATAAAATTTAATTTAAGAAGGAATCAATGAAGGTATTATGTAAAAAATTTAATTACACATAAAAATTTATAATAATTCATAAATTAATCAGAAGTAATAACACACATAATATTTTTGTAACATAGTTAATGGATAATTGATAAAAAATATAGGAGGAAAAGTTTGTTCTGAATCCTCTCACTAAAGACATCCCCTCAGCTGGATATGCTCTAAATCATGTATAACAAAATTTTATTTATTATAAATCAATATAAAAAACCAATTATATTTATATTAATTTATTAAATTTATTTTTTATTAGTTATTATTAACATGTAATAATTATTTTTTAAAATCAATATTTTAGTGTTAATAAGTCATTTTTGCTCGCATGTTTAGATTCAATAATAATAGTCTATGAACAATTTTAATGATTTACTTGTCCCTATATTAATAATAAATTTTAATATGATGATTTTTATATAGAAGAAGATTACTATGTGAATTTAATGGAACCAATTTTACAAATTTTTAGGGAAATCATAAAAATATCATTTTTTAGAAATTTGAATGAGTTAAAAAATTATCATTTAGTTTATAAAAAATATATAACTATAGAAGAATCCAAAATCAATAAATGATCCATTTATTATAAATAAAATTAAAATTATCTAATATTTAATAAAAAATAATGAAATAAATATTGTAGTATCACTCATATGAGTGGTAAAATAGAACTAAACAATAACTTATAATAATGACCAAATGAGTAAGAAAAAAAAATTTCATAATAATAATATCAATTTTTTGGAAGATTATTCATTGAAAATAAATGTTATTAAAGAGACTAATAACATTTATGAAGTCATGTGTGAAGAATATATAAAATTTAAATTGTGAATAACATATCATTAATGTCGAGAGTTTGAATTTCTTATTAAATAACCTCTTGAAAATTAGAGATTTATGGCTTATTATATAAACCAACAGATCAATAACGTTTGATAGAATTGTTAGGGTATGAAATATAGAATGTTATAAGGGTTATTCTTTAATTTATAGTTTATCATTTTAGTGGTTTATGGGGGATCCTTTTATAATTTAGAGGATTAGGACTTTTGTATATCCTTATATCATTATATAAAAAAATTTATTCTCAAATGAATATGGCAAAAAATTAGATATTTTTCATAGATAAGATATGTAATGTCAATAATACTCAAAAAATACATAGAAGAATTATTTTTTAATATTATATTCTATGTACCATACCTTAACCCCCCGCCCCAATATAACCCTTAGAAAACATACCATTTCGACAAATGTTTTCCTCTATAAGTCAGTTTTATAACCCAAAAATGAAATTAACCTTATTAATAAATATGAATATTGTAATTAAAAGTAAGAAAAAAATTATAAGATTTTATTTTTCATGGTTGTAAAAATTAATTCTACTTAACGTATTATTAAATAAAGAAAAATTGTTTTTCAAATTTACCTTTTAAGTCATTAAAATGAGTTTACACTATTTTCATGTACTGTATTGATTCTCATGATATTAAATGATTTATTTTTAAAAGAATATGGGTTCTTAGAAAATTAAATCAAGAAAAAATTGAATGTAACCTACCAATCAGTCAATTAAATGATATAATAAAAAATATTTATTTTCTTTGAAGAAAATATAAATTTGGATAAAAAACGAAGGTATATATTTCTAAATTCCAAATATTAAGATTCTGTATATTATTTTACTAATTCAATACATTTTCTGGCTGTAAAAAGTTTTCTTGTATTTTTTGTTATGAATTTATCAAAATGTTGTTACAACAATTAAAATATTTTGAAAAATATTATTTACACTATTAATATAAACGTCACCATTCTAGAAATGTACAACAAAATAACAGGAAGATTATTTGTACATTTTTAGTGAAAATATAAGTTCACTTCTTCAAAATAATATTCTATTACATATAAATTTTATTATGTAGGAATACAAAAATGAATTATGATATAGTTTCATTATAATAAGATGTTTCCTTTTTCTAATTAAATATTGATTCTTTAATTATCTAACCATAAATAATTTTACCCTTGAAATTTCATGAATTCAATTTGATAAATAATCATAGATTGATATACATCATGAATTCCTCATGGTCCGGTATTTCCTCCACTATGTTATGAATTCTTTAAAATACCATCACCATGCGAGTCATTTGATTCTATAATACAAGTTTTATAATCCAAAAAATATGGATATTATATTTATAATAAGATAAACAAGTGTTAAAATATATTTTATCAGGGGTTAGTAAATAAATTTGGTCTACTATATACATTATAAAAAATGTGATATTGAACTCATCATTACATCTAAAAAGACTTAGAAAAATTTCTAAATGGTAATCCCAAACATCAATTCCTTTTTAACATACAAAATTACCCAATGTAAAAAATTAATTTTTCCCCATATTACTAAATCTTATAAACCCCTTTGATTGAGGTTCCTTTGAGAAAATGTTATCATACATTATAAATTTTAAATCATTTCTCCTATTACCAACATATCTCTATTGTCTATTTTTAAGGACCCCAGTTTTCATGTCCCTTCCATTGTTTTACCATGGGTCCAAGGGACACAATGGGGTTCTCTATAATGTTCTATAGGTTTTTTGGAATCGTAGAAGGTATAAATCATCCTCATTTCCTCCATGTTAGGGTGGAGGGAATGTATTTTGGTGAGTCCACCTGGGTGAAATTTTTGAGCTGATGGGTATAGGGAAATTCATATATGATTAGATTTGTTTTATGTTTTTGGGTTATCCACACCATGATAAATATGAATGGTGTATGATTCAGTGGGATTGTTTCTTATGGTGTTATCTTGTTATTAATTATCAAATAGGAGACCACTATGTCGTGGTTTTGGACTAGGTAAGCTAAAAACAAACTGGGAAATTTCATCACCACAATGCCATGAACTTTTTGATACTCAAAGACATGAGTCACAAATTTCATAATGTGTTAAATTTGTTGGAGATTTATTTATTTATTTGTGATTTCTATTATCCCCCTTGGACCAAGTAATCTCTATATATTTTTTGTATCATTATACCATTGATAGAATATATCACATTCTATTATAAATAATAGTCGGCCTATTTTCCCAGATCAACATTGTTTCATTTCTACACTATAATTCAACAACAAAAAATTAAAATGGGTTTTCCTAGTGATTTAGGTAAAAAAATTATGGATCTGAATCATCTTTTTTTGAGGGTTTTTATTATTGTATATATGTATAAATTTACCTGTCTTCCATTTTAACCTCATTAATCATTTCCATGGAATGATTTTACAAGTTTGATTTCTTGTATTTTTCATTTTTAATTAATTTATTATAATGAATATTATTTTAATGGGTTAGTGGTAATCATTGTTGAGTCATGGGTGATTGAATTGGTTGTATTTTAATCGAGTTCATGAACATTTTTAGAGTACTGTATTTTTGAAATTTATATTTATCTTCTAAAATAAAATGATGCATGATATGTTATTTAAGTTCCATGTTAGAGTATTGATATTTAGTTACTTCTATTAATAGAGAGTTTAAGTAAATGTATAGATTTATCATATTTTTATTTGGTAGATAGTCTCTCAATTTAAAGGTAAATTTTTTAAGACATTCTCTCATAAAAGCCTTCCATTATATCTCTTGAACTGACATATTATACATAGAGAACCATGATTTTCATTCATAAATAATTTATTTTTATATTAATATTTTTTTCATTACATAAACACATTCCTGAGGACTATAATTATTAAGTGTCTCTCGAGAAAAGGTATACAATCTCTTAATTTGGTAAAGGATCATCAATAACACCCACAATTATTTTCCCCTTTTGTTCTCTTTAAAAACATTTTTCCCATAAAACCTTTCATTATATCTTGTGGAATTAAATAATATGAAGGGTGAGATCAAATTCTCAGTAAATATAAAAAAGAGAGATATGAAATAATAAACTTAATATATGTTTTTGAGATAATGAGTGTAAAATATGAAAATCATTCCCTATATATCAAAAAACATTATATTTTGTCATGGAAAAAATATTGGAATTTCAGAAGACATAAATCTAAATAAAATAAATTAACATGATCCTTGATAGAATAATATTGGCATAAGAAATATATTTTTGGGAAATACATTAGAAAAAAATCATTTCCATAATACTATAGTCTCACATCCAAGGCTAATATAGTGGAATAGGGTCACTCCCCAAACCATCATAGTGGTCATGGTTTACTCTAAATACCATCATGATGAAAAATTTCCCTTAATGTAATGGGTTTAGTCTATATTCACATCCTATATATCTCATGAGATATAAATCATTCCCTTATGCATTGCAGGGAGATGTAGTTCCCACCCATCACCAAATGAAGATCATTTGTGTGTATGATACATGATCATATTATAATCATTATATCATTACCCATTAAATGAGATTGGTCTCCTAAACACTGTATCATTTCATAACTTGTGGAAAATTTATAGGTTCCACTATAATTTATTACATTAATTATAATATAACCCCAAAAAAGAATTGGATTTCATAATAGATCTATCATGGTATATCCCTTAGAAGATAAATAGGTTTCATAAAAATCATATCATCACAAACATATAAATTTCCAGGAAATACTAAGAATGGTATCCTCGAATAATATCCCAGGTAAAAAATAAATAACATCAGAGGAAGTAATATATGATAGAGAATGAAATTTAAAGAAACATCACATGAAACATTCTTGAGAAAAATAACCTTTATTGGAAAATCTATTTTTAAAACTGAACATTATAAGAATTTTTAAATCATTTTCACTAAAAATAATATAGGAAACTTATAAATAGAGAATAAAAAATCTTTTAAAACATATCTTGAAGAAAATATCCATTCCTCTTTAATGAACACTTTTTAGAAATTTTTATGAAATTCTTTAAATTAAAAATAACCATGAAATATTATAATTGGATATTCAAATAATATAATTTTCATGATGGTGTCAAATTATGCTAATATCATACATGTTAAAAAAATGATTCCTATCATATTTTCTATAAATAACAAATTATAATTGTATGCAAAATTCCATGTAGTTTACATTCAAAACATTTTTTAAAAACTTTAGACATGGGTAAATATTTCATTAATGATTCATTTGAAAAGGGGTAAAAATATTTTTTTTTTAAAAAAATTAAATCAAATTTTGAAAACTTGTATTTGGATGAAAATATGATTTTGATTGAATAGATAAATAATGATGACATTCCTAAAAAATATTTCTTTGAACTCCTCAGTACATAATGATATAAAAATAAATGGAAAATATTTATTCTCATGAATTAACTACAGAGGAAGAAAATAAATCTGTTTCTTGAGAGATAAATTGTAATATTTTATAATTTGAAGCATTAACATGAGTAATCATGATTAATGATGATATTGAATTGTAAAGCAGTAAATGTTTTTTAAAACATTGAATCATAAGAACCATGAATGAATTGCATTAATGGTATCCCATAATATAATGGGAATATTTAAATACATTATATTACCTAAAAAATGGGTGGTATACACACCTTTTAAAATATTATATGTGAATAACAAAACATATCTCCCAATGAAGTAGAATTGAGATATAAATACCTTACCGAATTAGTAACAATTGAACTATATACCTCGTTATAGTTATATTATCAAATGGATATGTAAATAAAAATAATTTTTAGTATAATAATCTTAAAATAAATTCATGGGATTTATATACACCACATAATATAAATAGGTGGTGAATATGTAATATCTCTCATAAAAGTAAAAAGTGAGAAACAATACCTTTACCGCTATGTTAATATATTGATCCATAATACCAATATAACAATTAAATAAAATTTTAATACTAATATCATGAAAATAATTATATTCATGGTATAAAATTTCAAAGATTCATATATAAACAAAAAAAATTAAAAAGTGGGAATATGAAATTTGTCTCCCCAAAATAAATGAGATAATAGTAATCTCAAACATTAAGTCTTAAATTACATAATAAAAATTCAGACCTCATTAATGATATATGTATATTTTTTATACATATACCACAAAACAATAATTATAAATATTATACTATATATGACTTAATTATAAAAATTTATTTCCCCTTTATTAACTATTCCTTGTTAAAATCATGTTTTGGGTAATAATCACATTATTTTTCGAATAAGTTTTGATTTGTTATTTTTAGTACAATTACACTAATTTGGTAACATAATATATAGAATAGTAATCATGAAATAACAATCATAATTATATTTCAATTATACTTTTTAGAACAATTATTATGGTCATTTTTTAGAAACAAAGTACTTTATGATCATGGAGATTGTTGGTTGTACGTACTCTTGACCAATGTTTCCATTTTTAAATGGTCATTATAGAAAAAGTTATGTAATAATTTATCATTCCATAATGATCATAATATAATAAATAACATATCATTTCATTAAATATACATATACATGGATAGCCTGAGTGGTTTTTTTAGTTGAAATTGTTGTCAATAGGTGGTGAAGATGAAAGTCTAAATGGGTTTAATTTTGACAGTTGGAGAACATGTCTTATATTTAAAAGAATATTCAAACAATTATTGTGTATGTAACATTATTATAAATAATAATAAAATTAAATGAGAACTTATTTAAAATTATTTTGTGATTGAATTTATATTTTCTCTTTATATGGGATATAGAAAATTGTTTATAATGGTGTTTATTAAAAAATTTCATACCATTCTTGCCCAAAAAGGGGAATGTAGCCACAACATAGGTGGGTAACTATCACCTAGCCAACCATCATGGGAGATAGATTATGTGGGAATGCTATCACTGCTAGAGTTGCGCACAAGAATGTATATGTGATCCCCCATGTTGGGGGTACGACTATTATGGAGGATTCCAGCATGGTGTATTGCTAACAATCATTAGAAGTAGACCACACTACCCATAACTAGAAATCCATGGATAAATTTTTATAATAATGTATTGAAAGGGATAATTGATATTTGATATGGGATTCACTACCACTTGTTACTATTTATCTATTACAAATGATACGTAATGAAAAAATATTGTTGGATTGGATTGATCTTGATAATTCAATAACATGTTGTCATCATATTCTCCATTAAGCACCTTTGAGGACTAGTATTCACTAGGGTATCTTTACAATGACATGTGAATGGTCAATCCAAAGCATCCTATCATCATTTCATCATGTTGTTGATTTTAATATGATCTAATTATCTTGAATCACCATTTTTATGAAATAACGACGACCAAACCATGGATAAAAATTGGGAAGATAGTGTGATATTTGTGAGGAATGTGATTCTTTTAGTCACGTAGCATCAGGTATGTTAGTGGATTTGAGTAGGTGTAATGATTTCTATTAATAACCCGATATGAACTCAATTTCAGTAAGAGATAATTTCATATTCAAGATTGTTTTTTGAGAGATACATGAGTAAAATCGAGAAATATTGAAGATCATTATTTGAGAAGTTAATTCCATCTGTTCATATTGAGAATCATCTTTTATGATCATATTATGGTGTTTTGTGTTCCATGAAACACTAAAAATATATCCCACAATGTTTTATAATGAATCATGGAGTTTTTAAATATTATAATTATCATGGTGAGCTTTATGTTATCAGAGCTAATTGGATATAGTAAACAGATACATTACATTGTTTCAAAATTGAATCTTCAGACGCTTGAGATATGATTCATGTGAAATTAAATTTAACAAGATTGTGATGAATCCATCATATAGATCAGTAATAATATTATGTGATATTATAACATGAATAAATATTTAATAAGATAATTTACTTTTGTCTAAAATAATTGAATAGTGAGTGTATGTAGTATATACATAATATTTATGTGAAGGTTTTTAGTTAAGGCAGCTTTGACAATGACAATATTCCATTGAAAATAGAAGGGTGACACAACACATACACTATAAAAACATAATGTATGTGTGAGAATAATTTTTTTGAGTTTCCTTCAAAAACTTTTAGCCATTTCATATTGAAAATCAAATTTTTCATGAAGGATAATTCATGTGTATAATAGTATGATAGTTAGTGTGATATTTACACATGCTATGAGAATAAGGTGCAGTTTTTTATGTGTATGTGAATTGTAAAAACATTTTCATTCATAGATAATAACACTTTCCATAGAAAAATTGTTGGGTCGACCCTGTATTGTATTATAAATGCATTATTATTGATGATTGAACATAAAATATACATTACACGAATTATTTACAATGTTTTGAGACTGATGTAGGGAATTAATTTAGTAGGAAACCCTAATTAGTCCATGAATTGTGAAGGTTCATATCAGTTGAATATTAGTGAAATGTGAGGGGGATCAATTAGTTGTTTGTATGTTTATGTTGTTCTTGACAATTTTACATGAGACAATTAAGTGTTCTGATTATATTTAGATAAATATTTCTTCATATTGTAGTGAATATGTAATCTGGAGGAAACCATGATATTTCAATTTTTCATCCATATAATTTGTAACTTATGATTTTGGAGGTCTTCATTCAGAGTTTGATGTATAATAAATTCCTAGTGGAATTCTATAGTAGGCTGGGGGATGCAGGAAACATAGTGGGATGCAGTATAATAATCCACTAATTAGAATTAGGAGTCTCATGTGTAGGTGGTAACATGTGATCTCTAGTGGGTATCTAGAGTGGAATATTGTGGGACTCAGTTGTATTGGTAATGAGAATTTCCCTCGTGGTAACTGTCTATGTATTGTGAAAAATATATAAGTGGGGTTATAACCGATTGTATTAAAGAGTATGACTTATTACCAATCCTTGTAAAAAAGTGTTTTCTCTGTTTCGTTTACTTCATTCATTGGAAATATTACCCACTCATCATATAAAAAGAATCAATAAAAAATAGAACCAACATGATTGATTTGGTGAAAGGCATATATAATGAATAATACAAAATGTTTACTACGGCTAGTAACATGATGAATACTAATGTTCTATGTGAAAGGTGTAATGTGTTTCAAAATTTTTGGGAAAAATGTTTCACATGGTTAGTTTTACAAGATTAATTATTTACGAAAAAATGTAATGAACTAGTTAAAAATAGTTCTAGGAGTAATAAGTCTGTACACAATGTGAAAATTGATCATATTCCAAAATAACTCTAGATCACATGGCTAGATCCGTTAGAAGGGTAAAGAAAACTGGGGAAATAACTAAAAATGTAAACTACTTTGTTATCTAATGTAAATAAACATTTTCCATTTAAGATGATTATTTGGTTGAGAAGAAACACTCATTCGTGTGTCTCTAAAAAAGTATTATTGAAGCTCCACCTTATTCATATATGCACATTTTTTTTATTCATGCATGAAATTGAAGGGGAATCATGAATTTATGGGGAGACAGAAAGTTGATAAAATCTATGAACATATTATATCAAAACATTTATCCACCTGAGAGGACTATTGGAATCATGTAATATTTTTAGAACATTTCAAATATCCTTAAAAAATTCTTCAACATTATTATTGAGGAAAATAAATCTTCAATAATAAGTTGTTGAGTATATATCATGTGGAGGGAAGAGAAGAAAAACTACTAGATATATCTATCTCAGTTGATATTACATGAATATTTATGTTCTAGTTAGGTATCCACATGATAATTATAGATGTTAAAATTATAGGTATTGATTCTTGACATCATTGATGTATATGGATTATACCTTTATTTTCAAAATGAATAATAAATTGTTAAAGGGACAGATTTATTACATGATGAAAAAAAGTGAAAAGAAATTTTATTGGGGAAATACATTCTTGGAAATGAATTTTTTTTATCTGTTTATTAAGATTAATCAAAGAGATTAGTTTTAAATCATTTGGAAAATCCCTGAAAATATGTTTCAATATTTGTATCATGTTCTAGAAATTCATTAACATCATTAGTGATAAATTTGATCACTCCTATTTTTTTCATAGTTATTAAATCACATAGTCATATAGTTTGTTAATATTAGATCAATGATATGTCAGTGGTGAAACCATCCTTCTATGATGTAAATCAGACTATATGTTTTCAAAGAGAAGATGATTTCCATAAAAAATGAATTATTAAGATGAGGAATCCTTACCATACTTATATTATTGGTTCTAATAAGAGAGTGAATATATAATTGAATTTTGAGATAACAAATTTATAGAAAACAAATCCAAAGGGGGGATATTAAAAAACCAAAGATTCTTATTTTCTTAGAGGTTGAAATAGTTTTCAATAGGTTATGAAGATGAAAGTGAATGATGGTTTAATTGTGATGATTGTAGTAAGATTATTATGTTCAAAGGAAAATAAAATTATTTTTGAGGATGACACATTGGGATCGTCAATGAATAAATTACATAAATTTTTTTCTAAAAGGATGTGGATAATCAATGCTGGATTTCCTATATATATGATATAAGGACAATTGTTTCATATGGTGTTTATTAAAAATGTTCTTATGTAACATATATTCAATGGGACAACATTGAATGATTTTACAAAAAAATGAAATGATGATGATGTGAGTGTGAATAACATTCCCTAAATCTGGTCCAAATAGCATAGTTGATCCACTATATAGGGGGAACAGTAGTGAAAGTGTATACTGGCATGGGGCAATGCCAATGAATATCAGGCACGAACCTCGATACTCACAATGGACTATCGATAGTGGACTTTGTATTATAATGTATCGATATGATGACATGATATCTAATGTGGGACACTTGACCATGCATTAGAATTTTTCAATTAAAAATATACATAAAGAAATAGTTCCATTTTATTAGATTCATGTCAACCATCCAATCATATTCGGTGATTCTATTCTTCAATAGGACTATTAAAGGAATACTATTCATCGAGGTCTTCATGCAGTGACATCCAATCATTCTCACCAAACCTTACCAGAATCATTTGATATCCCTACCTATTCTAATAAGATCGAATCATCATGCAACATATTTTTCATGATTTAAAAAAATCAAACCAATCATAATAGTGAGAATAAAATTTAATATTTTGTGGTGATGGTGATTATTTTAGTCTTGAATTTTTAGGTGTGTGGGTGGAGTAAAGTCAATTTAATTTTGAATATAAATACCACAAAGTATTCCCCTATTCAATATGATCCAATGGAAGATTCTAGTGAGGCTTTTTGAAAAAGGTGACAGTGAAATATTATTTTTTAAATGCTTGATATTAGATAAGTTAATTCCATGAATTCAATCAATGCATTTTACATTGTGATCGCATGATTGTAGTTTGAATATCGTGAACCAGTGTACATTTATCACACTTATTTTCAAAAAAAATGACTGTGTTTTAAAAAATTATTTGTATCATACATAGAATAAGGTTATATGAAATAACTACATATAGAAAATAAAGACAATAAATGTTTTCATGAATTGATTTAAGTCTGATTCATGCGTAAAGGATGTCAACTAAGTTGCAAAGAATCCCTCATATGGATCCTAATTCAGATAATGAGATATTATTTCATGAATAAAGAGTAAAGAGAAGAATTTTTTTGTTCCTAACAATTACATATTGAGTGTATAAATTAAATTAATACTATTTGGGTGATGTTTTTCAGTTGAGAGAGCTATGATTGTGTCAGTAACCCTTTGCGCAATGAAGGGTGTGACACAACCTATACGAGAAATACATATTTTGTGTACAAATTATTTTTTTGAGTTTCAGTAATATAATATTATGAATAAATCCTTGGAAATATAGTTTTGTACAATGATATATAAATGTTTCACTACAAGAAAACTGCCGTTTAGCGGCGGTTTTTAAAACCGCCGCAAAATGCGTTTCGGGCTACCATTTCGCGGCGGTTTAAAAACCGCCGCGAAAAAACCGCCGCGAAATGCCAAAAAATTTTTTTTTAATTTTTTTTAATTTTTTTTAATTTTATTTGAGGATTAGCGGCAATTTTTTAAAAAACCGCCACGAAATAGCGGTGGTTTCTGTAAAACCGCCGTGAAATTAAATGAAAAAAATAAAAAACACGAGAAACCCCTAAATCACTAAAACGACCATAACTTTTGATCCAGGCGTCCGCTGAAGCGCCACGACCAATCAAATAGAAGATCATGAAGAGATATAGATGCACATATAATCAAAACCATGAGACGGTCTAAGGTGCGGAAGATATTAGAGTTATAAGAAAGATGAAAAAAGTTCTCCAACTTCAAACGGCCATAACATTCGCTCCGGGTGTCCGTTTGGGCTCTACCACATATCAAATCGATGCCAGCGAAGAGAGCTACGCACCAGAACAAAACAAGAAAGATTATGTTGTGTTTTAAACCCCAAAACCCCTCCGAAGGCCTCCAAAACCCCGTTTCCGTCACCGATGTCCCGTCGAACTTGTCTTCAAATGGACCTAACTTTCGATCCGTGCGTCAGTTCGGCCTCCTCCACCTGCCAGATCATAGATCATTCCATGAGCTTTAGTTTGACTGGTCGCGATGCCCACATGCACTCCTAGATCATATGTTATGGCCTTTTAGTGGGTATCGGGTTTGTTATGTATTTCAATGCCTCGTTTCTAGTACCCGTTCCCCGTCAGCTTTTTTTTAAATGGTCGTAACTTCCGATCCCCATGTCCATTCGGACTCTTTAACCTTTTAGGTCAAAGATCGTTTCAGGATCTTTGATTTTACTGGTCGCGGATCTAAAACGGACTCTCAGATCATATGTTATATACGTTAATGTGAGTCCAATGTTTTTGTCTCTTAATGACCGTTTTAAGGGGTTTTAACGGTTGCTCCATTTATTACTGTTTATTTTGGTTTCCATGACTTGTTATCTTTATCAATGGGTTTTTGTGGGTTATTATGATGATTATGTTGAATTATTAAGGATTTTTCCAATGTTGTAACGAGTTTTCATGCGTTCTCATTCTTTCTAATGCCTCATTCTTCATATGCTTCTCCATCCTTTTTCATGTGTTTTTATGATTTTTCATCCCTTATCACGTCTTTTCATACTTTTACATGTGTTTCCTTTATTATTTATTATTTATTATTTATTATCTATTATTTGTTAACTGGTTATTTATTATTTATTATTTATATTTATTTATTATTTATTATTTATATTTACTTATTATTTATTATTTATCATTTATTATTTATTATTTATTAATTATTATTACTATTTATTATTAATATTTATTATTAATATTTATTATTAATATTTATTATTTATTTATTATTTATTTATTATTTATTTATTATTTATTATTTATATTTATTTATTATTTATATTTATTTATCATTTATTATTTATATTTATTTATTATTTATATTTATTTATTATTTATTATTTATATTTACTTATTATTTATTATTTATCATTTATTATTTATTATTTATTATTTATTATTACTATTTATTATTAATATTTATTATTAATATTTATTATTAATATTTATTATTAATATTTATTATTAATATTTATTATTTATTTATTATTTATTTATTATTTATTATTTATATTTATTTATTATTTATATTTATTTATCATTTATTATTTATATTTATTTATTATTTATTATTTATTATTTATATTTATTTATTATTTATTATTTATATTTATTTATTATTTATTATTTATATTTATTTATTATTTATTTATTATTTATTATTTATTATTTATTTATTATTTAATTTTTAATTATTAATTATTAATTATTATTTATATGTATTATTTATTATTTATTATTTATTATTTATATCTATAATGTATATATTATTTATTATTTATTATTTATTATTTATTATTTATTATTTATTATTTATTATTTATTATTTATTATTTATTATTTATTATTTATTATTTATATTTATTAATTATTTATTTTTATTTATTATTTATTATTTATATTTTTTATTTATTATTTATTATATATTATTTCTTATTTATATTTATTTATTATTTATTATTTATTATTTATTATTTATTATTTATTATTTATTATTTATTATTTATATCATTTACTATTTATATTTATTTATTATTTATTATTTATATTTATTTATTATTTATTATTTATTAGTTATTATTTATTTATTATTTATATTTAATTATTATTTGTTATTTATATTTATTTATTATTTCTTATTTATTATTTATAATTTATTATTCCTTATTTATTATTTATTATTTATTATTTATTATTTATTATTTATTATTATTGAGTTTATATCTATTATTTATGTATTATTTGTTTTTTCAATTAATATATATAAGTATATTAAATTCTGTTTATTAACCACATGGTGAGCTTGCTGGAGTGGTAAAGTCTTTGGAAAATATCCAAGAGGTTAGGGGTTCAAATCTCACAAAACGCAGAATTTCTTTATATTGCATGGGCATGCATGTGCATGTGAACGTGAATGAGATGTGTATGCATGGATAAATAAAGTAAATAAAATAATACAAAATAAATAAATAAATAAAATACAAAATAAAATAAATACGAAATAAAATAACTAAATAAAATAAATAAATAAATAAAGAAAATAAAGAAAATAAGGAAAATAAGGAAAATAAGGAAAATAAGGAAAATAAGGAAAATAAGGAAAATAAGGAAAATAAGGAAAATAAGGAAAATAAGGAAAATAAGGAAAATAAGGAAAATAAGGAAAATAAGGAAAATAAGGAAAATAAGGAAAATAAGGAAAATAAAGAAAATAAGGAAAATAAGGAAAATAAGGAAAATAAGGAAAATAAGGAAAATAAGGAAAATAAGGAAAATAAGGAAAATAAGGAAAATAAGGAAAATAAGGAAAATAGGGAAAATAAGGAAAATAAGGAAAATAAGGAAAATAGAGAAAATAGAGAAAATAGAGAAAATAGAGAAAATAAAGAAAATAAAGAAAATAAAGAAAATAAAGAAAATAAAGAAAATAAAGAAAATAAAGAAAATAAATAAACTGCGACGGTTTTGAAAACCGTAGTGAATAGTTTCCCGACGCACGATTTCGCGACGGTTTTTCAAAACCGCCGCCAATCGATTTAGCGGTGGTTTAAACCGCCGCGAAATGAAAAAAAACCGCCACTAAATACCTTTTTTGTCGTAGTGTTTACATGATCATTAATACATGAGTATATGAGGCAGTGTGAAATTTACACATGCAATAACAAGAAAGTGTGATTGAGTTTGTGTGTGTGCATTATACAAACATTTACACACAAATGAAATAACACTTTCTTAAGAAAAAGTGTTCACTAGATCAAGTATATTTTTTATATTAATGATTACTTAGAAGTTCATCTGAAATATACATTTCATGAATAGTGGGAATTATATTGAGACTGAATTAATGGATTAATTCAGTAGTTATACCCTTGTATTTAGTGAATTGATAAAGTTCTAACCATTTAATGATCATTGGATAGTGAGAAGGGTAAATTAGTTATTTATCAGTTTCTATAGTTATTGATGTTTGAACAAGAGAAGATTAGGTGATCTAATTTGTTTTTGGATATTTACTTTATCCAAAGGGTTTACAAAAGATGTCTTAAGTAGATGAATTATCCTTTTGGACTGTAGAGTAGGATGTTGGGATGTTTGTAACACTATGGGATATATTATAAATATCCTCTTATAGGACTCAAAAGTCAAATTTTTAGGTATTAACTTCTGATCTATAGTGGGTCTCTAGGGAGTAACACTATGGGATATAATGTTAATGGTAATGAGACTATCACTATTTGTGAAAACCTACATGTAGTGATTATTTTGAAACTAGGGTGTATAATTGGTTGCATAAAAGAGTACGTATTATTACCAAACCATTTAGAAACATGTTTTTCAATTTTTTCATTTACTTTATTCATTATATACAAGCTCTACTCGTCATAACAGGTGACGAAGTTTTGAATGGGGTTTAATATTGAAACGAATTATGTAAAACAATTCACACCTGATTCACCTCCTATTAGTGTGACTGAAAAATATAGTTGACATTAAAATACATATCTTTCATGTGTCGTGGGGATGAAAATAGAGAGTCACTTCACTTAATGAAGCCAGTAGTCCACATGTACATGAATGACGATGTTGTCTTTCAGTGAGTGAAAAGGTATTTATGATAATGATATATTATAATTTAAAATTGATAAACATTTCTTGAATATAATACATATTTAGTTTATATCACATATATTTATTATCCTTATCCTTATGATCTTCTATGTAAAGTGTAAATGAATAATGAATCACATCTCTTTGTGAGGCGGTTGTCTATCATACACATAAGAGATGTTATCGTATACCCTATATAGTAGAAAATAAAAATAAAAATATTATATGATTAAACCATAGTTATAATTAGGATATAAAAATCATATATAAACACTATATCCATTATCATACCCAATCGTGAGGGGTGGAAATTGAAACATTAATGACATTAGTTCGTGAGGTGGATGTCTGTTGTACACACAAATGATGATTTCGTAACCCATTTGATAGAAGTGGGGATGGTTGTAGGTCACTAACAAAACACAACAAAATTTATGTGTATGGAGGATACTTATCATTTTAATAAATCATGGTTTAATAATAATTTAATTATTTTGAGTAAAAAATAAAATAAAAATGATCAATGATGAACATTACCGCTTCTCTGGGTAACCCCTATTGGATTGAAAAAAAGACTTTATAGGTTGGATTTTTTACTAGACTAATTATTTTTGGATAAAATGGGGATTATTATATATTATTTTGGAATGTATATTCTCGATAAAATGGATTTTAATTTTAGAATAATATATGAGAGGGTGTGTATTTGTTTATGTTAGGTGAGTGGTATACTTCTAATTGTTTGAAAATAAAAACATGTACCCATGTTTTAGTCAAAAAAGGTCTCACAAATGTATTATTACACATAAATCAATATCATAGTGTCGAAATATTTGTGTAAAAAATATTTTTTTCAATTTTTTTTTCTATTGTAACCCATATCTGTTTAGTTCATCCCCGAATAAACCCATTTTTACCATAACTGTGGTAATTAATTTGTATTGTTTTAAATACTTATTTTCTCAAAAATTGTGTTGACATTATTTGGTAATATAAATTAATATTATTAAAAATAAAATATCTATTTTTTAAAATTTCATTCAAATAAGTGGAAATTGTTAATTTAAAATCAGTCTCATAGACACATAGGGAAAAACATTTTTTCCCCAGGGAAATTATCAAATGATTAAAATGTTTTTATATAAATATTTAATATTAAGAAGAATAAAATGACATAATTTGGATCAAAATAAATATAATTTATCAAATTATAATTTTATAAAAAATTACATAAAATATTACTTCAAAAAAACATTAAACAAAAAAATAAATTTTAAAATAAAATTCCATATTTTTTTACTATTATAAAAAAAATATTATTTCAAAAAAATGTCAAAAATTAAACCTCATTTAATTTTTTAACATATATTTAAATAATTTAAATATTTTTTTCAAATAATGTTTTTAATATATTTATAAATCCTTTATTAAAACAACTGAATAAGAATGTGACAAAAAAACTTTTTATAAAAATACAGTTTTTAAGTAGAAAAATTGGATTTATTATTATCTATTTTATAGAATAAAAATAAATTAATTTCAAATTGTTGATTGAATATATAATATATAAAATTAATTAAAAAACTCACAAAAGTGGTTTGGTTGATTTTCTTTTTTTTCTTCGTAAATATGGTTTTTTATAAAAATATTTCCTTTATTTTAATATTGTACTTTATTTTCATTTTTAATTAATTAGACACCAAAGGAATAATTTGATATTCATGTGTAAATCATATTTTATTCATAATTTATTTAATCTTATTCATAGCTTCAATTCCAACACATTTGTTTTAAATATCATTTAATAACATTTTGTTAATATGACATTTTTTAGTAATACTCAGGGTTGCGTCAAACAAAAGTTAAGCATAGTGTTAAGTCTAACACACAATATAAAAAATATTTAATTTATTAGAAAAAAAATATTTTCCATAATCACTAGGTTTCTAATTCTACCACGCATAAAAATAATTTCTATCTCAAAATTATTCTCAATCATCAATTTTTTATCATTTGAAATGTACTTCATAAAACCCACATTTAAAAAATAGTTAAC
The DNA here is from genome assembly GCA_963277665.1 of Viscum album. Classification (NCBI taxonomy): domain Eukaryota; kingdom Viridiplantae; phylum Streptophyta; class Magnoliopsida; order Santalales; family Viscaceae; genus Viscum; species Viscum album. Next base: position 813,219,157 of record OY728150.1, on the reverse strand, counting down.
TAAATATACATTTGCAAAAGAGAAATGGATGAAAAAAAGTCATATAAAATTACACAATCTACATTTCCAATTTTGATAAAGTTGGTGGGAAGTGAAAACATTTACATAGAGGTGAAAAGTGACACCCATGTACAGATAGCGAGTGATAGAGAACATGGTTCGAAAAAATATATAAACAACAAATCCATAAAAAATAGGCATTAAAATGATCATTCTTATGATAAAGAATTATTTTATTTTGATAACATTTTACTCCAATATTCTTCCTCTAATATTGTTTAATTTTATATATGAAGATAAACTCACTTAATTTTATCCCATTTCATAATAAAAATATATTCATTTTGTTGTGTCTAGATCAATTTCTACTTTATATCATACTCTCATAGAAACAATTTATCATGTTTGGAGTACTAAAAATGATATATAGTATAATTATAATTTCTTCCTTCTTTGTATAATATAAAAAAATGTTTATCACTCATTAAAAAGTATATATAAATCATTAAATGGTGATGTAATACATTAATATCAAAAACATCTTATAAATTTTAACATAAAGCATTCCATTAATGGTATACTTTAAAACACATCCATAATAAAAAAAGTATCATAATGGTCATAGAATTTATCTAAATCAACATAACATTAAATCCACTCTTATAATATTGTTGCTATTTATTTTCACTTAAAAAGGTATTTGAATTCCTTCAGCACTTTTTCTCTTGAAACATACTAATAATGATAACTATTAGAAAATAATATTGAATATACATGATTCTTGATTATTTATATAAAACATATATTATTGGATATATTACTTAAATAAAAATATATTCATATAAACTATCAATTATAGTATAAAAGTTTTTTCGAAAAATCATTATTCGGTTCCTAGGTAATATATACTCTCCAACATACTTATTCATATCCAAAATCACCTTATCCCACCTTCATTATATTTACTTAAAGAACATATTATGTGTTATATTACCTTAATGAAAATATCACCTTTCTGTTAATTTACTTCTCGAGACCAACAATACCATTTAATATGGTGGTTTAAAAGCTTAATGAAATACATATACAAAAAAATACCTATATATTTTATGATTCATATAAATGAATAATTGAATTATGAAACATTAGTAATTCAATTGTCCAACCTCATTCTAAAACCATTTACTAGGAATTGCAATCTTATTCCTAAATACCATCTTCATTTTCATATGTCATTCATAGTCACTTAATTGACAAAATAAAACACATTACTCATAAATAATTTTTGATTTTATCCAAGATATTTCCCATTAACAAGTCAACTTTCATAGTTAACATAATTTCAATATTTAAAACATTCATAATTTAATGACACCAAAGGGAGGTAATTATTATCATCCATTTTGTTAAAAAAATCATTTTCACTTTTATTTAATTCCATTGTGTACTTAATTTTCTCTACCAAAACATCTTCCCGTACCACTAATAAGTTCCACTGAATTCTTCATGGAACATTTGTCAAAATATTATAACTAAATATTCTTTCTTAAATGGAATTCACTAAAAAAACTGTTAGTGAAATATATCATTCTTCTCATTGGTAAGTTTGATAGTTAGGTATAGTTAACATTATTAATCATGTTCCATTATAACATTTTAGGAATAATAAAAATATAATTTTTTTTAGTCATCATCATGTTTGGATACATATTGAAAAATTATCAGCCACATTCAATGTTAACCTAATTCCTCCATGTTCCCACCATTGACTAAAACAATCATGATGACATAGCATTAATACATGAAACCATGTGTATACCCTAGTTTATTCATTGTCATAATATATTTAAATAAATCAAGATGGTTCATAATGAGTTTTTGAATTTCCAAAGCATATCCACCAAGAGTGTCAAGCCAAGTATGTATCAAGGCACCTTTTTTATGTATCAGGTGATGATTGAGTCTATATAAATTCACCCTTATCAGAGTAATTACCCCTAGGAACCTCTATACTATATCAAAATTGACTTATTGAAGACATATATAGTTATAATTTCTTGTAAACCACTCACTTCTTCCATTAAAAAATTTAGAGGAAACTTTCATATAATTTTAATCATCTTTAGAACTATCCTTAGACGTATCCCTAAATATATAATCCACAATATCATCAGGGATATTAAGAAAGTTTTTTCATCATAGATTCAAATTGTTAATTAATCCTTTATATGATACCAACTATGGAGACCTATTGTTTTCATAAATATATAATTCATTTTTTAGATTAATATTTAATAAATTACTCAAAAAAATTCTTGAAGATTATAATATTTTAGGGTCTTTATTGAATACATAAACAATATCCAAATTTTGTAAAATATCTTCAACATCTACCATAAATATAATCCCCTTTAGTAATATACATAAAAAATAATTATATAGAACTGATCTCTATTACTTGGGAAATGAAATATAAGGAAGGGTGAGCTCAGATTCATAGTAAGTTTAAACAAGGGAGATATGTAAGAATAAGATGTACATAAGCGTATGGGAATATAATAAAAAATTTGAAAACCATAACCTTTAAATCAAATATATTAATATTGATTCCACTAATAATGATTTTAATTTTATAAGAATGGAATCATAATTGAACAAATGAACATTAAACATGAAATAATTACATTAGAATATTACATAGATTAGTGTAATACAGATAATCATAGAGAATAATTTCCATATTTTTCAAGGATCACACACAATGTTTTCATTATTTAATAAGATCACCCCCAAACCATAATAGTAGTCATTGTTCACTCCCAAGTCCATCATAATAGACAAATCACTTACTAAACCAGGTTCACTCCCCATCCCAGTCTAATATATCTTATGATATTTAAATATTGACTCATTGAATTAGTGGGGAATATAGGTAACATACATTACATAATGAATATAATATGTATTTTTTAACAAGATCATAAAATATCAATCATATCACTACCCCTGAAACTAAAAGGTTTTCATGACCATTTCATCATATTATAACCAATGGAAATGAGATAGGTTTTATAATCATTTCATTATTGAAAACCAATTAAATTTTGAATGTTTCATAAATTTTCTATCATGTTATAAACCATGAATGCTAAATGGGTTTAATAAATATCATTTCATAAACACAAACTGTTCAGATAAAGAAAATAAATGGAATCTATACATTATATCTCATCTAAAGAATAAGTAACCTCAATAAATTTCATCATATATGTAGTATGATTTTGGAAGCAAAATCACTTGAAATTTATAATGAGTAAAATATTCATTCGTTGAAAATCACAATGTAAAACTAAAAGTTATGAAATATTTTAGAAATCATCTTCATTAAAATTAAACCTCAAAATATTTATTATAATATTATAAAATCATTTAAAACATTTATTGAGGGTAATATCTTTTCCCACACTTTCTGAAACATTAAAAATACTGAACTTTTTTTTACTAAAAATGAAATTTAAAACATATAATGGAGTGTTGAAATAAATTAATCTTCAATTGAGTTAAATTATATTCATGCCTTACATGTTAAAATAATGATTATGTTAACATTTATGATAAAATCCCAATGGGTATTGTTTGGAATATTAAATGAAGATTCATTTTAAAATATTTTTAATAAAATAAAATCAAGGTCAAAAAATATTTAATACATTGAATAAATAATTTTAAAACCATTTTCACTTACATTTTGGAAAAAAATATTTATTTAAAACTCATTTTAAATAAAACATGGTTTTGACTGAAGAGTGAAATAAAGATGATATTTAATAAAAACATTATTTTAAACTTTTGAGTACATAATGGGAGGAAAATGGTGGAAAACCATTATTATCTTGAAATATCGATATAAAAATATAAGAAAATATTTTATTGTGACATATAAAAATGTATTTTATGAATTTAAGCATAGAAAATATCAATGTCCTTAAATAATGAGATTGTAGCATAAAACCCTTACTTCATTGCTAACATTGAATCATATACCCCATGATATAATAACATTATGTGATACTTGTAATATAATTATGATAATTATATTAATCAAATTTGAAAAAAATGAGCTATATATACCCCACACAAAATAATATAGGTGCGTGACAAAGAAAATGTCTCAAAGAAGCAAAATTGAGACAGAAATCCCTTATCAATTTCCTAATAATTGAACCATAACTTACATGGAAGATAAAATATAAAATGGATATTTAAATCCATGTAATTTTATGTATTACAATGAAAAAAATAATTCATGTTTACTACATATCCCACATAATAGAAATAGGAGGTGAATATGGCATGAGTTTCACATAAGAAAAAAGTGAGACATAAATGCCTTACCACATTGCTTTTTGTTGATTTGTAATACCCATTAAAGAATAAAATCAATTGAAACATGAAATATAATTAAAATAAGAATATTAATGATTTAACATGTATATTTTGAACTATATGTTGAACTGGAAGATAAACTACTGGTGAATATGTGATATGTCTCTCTGAAATATAAAGAGATACAAGAATAGTCATACATTTTATCACTAAATTCATTATACGCATTCAAAAATAATATAAAACTAATATATTTTTATTATTAATCTATTATAGAACCATATTTATATATATTATACCATATATAATTTTATTTATCCCATTTAATACCATTTTATTAAAAATTCGTGGTTGTAATCACATTTTGGGTAAAAACCTCTTCGTTTTTCATTTATTTTTTGATTTGTAATTTATGGTCATATTATTGTGACAAAGGGTATATCTTCTGAAAAATAATAAAAAATAAATAAATAACATATTGAAATATTATGTAACCTATTTAGTAAAATCATGAATGTTTTTTTGACAAATTATGTATAATATGATCATGGAGACGGTAGGTCGTATGTATGCATGAGTAACATTTAAATATTTCTATGATGATTATGTAGTGGAGGTAAAAATATTTTATAATTAAATAAACATAACAATATAATATATACCGTATATTTTCTTTAAATATACTTATAGATGTTACACATGAAGTTTGGTTATGGAAATAGAGAGTCACATTGCTTCGTGAAGGCATTAGTCCACAGATACATGAATGACGTTATCATCTATTAGTGAGTTAAATGATAAAAAATAATATATTATATTTTAATATTAATAAATTTTTAATTAATATAATAATTATTTCATGTATATCACATATGTTATTTTTATATATATTTATTTTCTTCTATGTAATACATTAGTGAAAAAAATAACATTTTTTCGTGAGGCGGTTATACAGTATACGCACGAGCGATGTAATCATAACCTCTATGGAATGGAAATTAAAAAGGAATATATTATATAATGAATCTGAAGATATAATTATTATATTAAAATAATATCTAAAATTTATATCCATCATCATACTTTTTGGCATCACAAAACATATACAAATGATGCATTGAATGATTTCATACACGATTCAAGAGTGTAGCTTGTTTTTTTGGCTTCTATTTGACTGGTTGTAGAGCCTGAATAGATTTATGGATTAGAAAAAATGGTCGTTTGATGTATGGCAAGAAAAATGGTTCATGATGCTCCCTCCATGTCCACAAGAACATATTTCCTTTGTGATGCCCATTCTACTTCATGGAGCTCCTTATGTAGTCGTCAAAATATCGTTGCTTCATAGTGCCCATTCTGTTTCACAGAATGCTTATGAGCAACCCGATTCAAGGAGATCCTTTCACGATTAAGCGATTTTATTTTCTTCACGATGCCATTTTTCCTTTGCGGTTGTACGAAGATATTTTCATCACATCATCATTTTCTTTCGAGTGTCCTCCAAAAGCATCTAAATCCATGTTATCTATAAATATGAAGCTCCCTCACATTAATGAAGTAGTTATTCCACGATTTATATTATCAATATTAATTTATGTGGTGCTCCAAATCACTATGAGCCCATGAGAAAATGAATTTCCACTACATATTATGGGGTTTCTCTTCTCGAAGGCCTCTACCCTTCTCAAATGATGGATCCCCTTTGGGTTTCTCGAGCCTCCATGAAGCATTAAGACTTTAAAGAGGACTCTTCTAATAAACTTTATGAAAAGGAAAGGGTCACATGATCCCTGATCCCATAAGCCGCATCAAGACCCATACATTGTGAGGGAAGGAGATCCATGAATACACATCCTTTGTGAGACCCTGATTTCTATGAAGCTTGATCCTCCTTGATCCCCTAAAATCTGTGAAGCTCCATCCTTCGCAAGACACTTGGATTCATAAATCCATGTCCTTCTCGAAGCTCCATCCTTTGAGATGCTCTAAAATTTTCGCCCATTGGTCTATACCAAGCGAGTTGTGCCCCCTAAACCCCCTCATTTGATTACATCCAGACTACAGTCTTGGCCCTTTGGCCCAGTAACTTCAGTACCATAATTGAACTCCATGAAAGTTGGAATGTTTCATAGTGAACTTCTTGGGATGGGTTGTTGAAATTTTTTATTTCTTATATGTGAACCCAACATCCATGTATGAAATAACATGATTCTAGATACTCCTCCAGATACCATGAAACACCATGATCCAACCTACTCCTTATTTCCCCTTTCCTATGTCATGAGTTGAGATCCTCATCATGGATTCCTCGATATCATCATCACTGATTCCCTGACTACATTGAGTTGATCCATTGCTAAGTAAACTCCTAAAACCCCATCACCTGGTTCTAATAATAGGTTGAACTAGATGGGGTCTCTCTTATGTATGACCCAACACCTTCCATTGCTACTAATATTCTTCCAAACACTCTTTAAAACATTAAATTAAACTGTGTCATACCCCATCATTCAAGAATAGGATGCCTTATACATTAACTATAAGATGCCACCTCAAGAGAAGAATAACAAAACCATTTGGGCCACCTCCCAGAGGTGCAATCCTAAATCAATTTTCCATTGAAAAATAATAATTTTGATATTCCCTCAATGCTTGACATGAGGATGAAATAATAGGAAAATCATTGAATAAGTCATTCACACCTCATCCATTCACAAGCTGTTAAACTGCATCCGTACCCCCTGTAATGGACATGAAATTCCCACATGACATGACATGAGGATAAAATAATGGGAAGATTCCACACACAAGCCCTATTCACCATTTCCAATCCATAGCGAATCCTAGGTTGCTTCCACGCATAAGTCACATTCATTGTTGAAGATCCTTAGACGAACCTATGAAACTTCCATGCATATTTCCATACACCATTGTTTTCGCATAGTAGCACATGGAAATCATCCATCTATATGCCCCATCCACTATAGCCACTCTATAGCGTAACCCAACATTTTCCACACATAACCTCCAATCATCATTTCCACTCAAGAGAGGCACCCGGGTAGCTTTTTTGCCTAATCCCCATCCACTGTAGTCATTACATAGTGGCACCTAGGAAATATCCACGCATAGCCCCATAAATCATATTTTTTCATTAATGACACTCAAGGAACATCCATGCATAATCCCTAATCATTTCCCCCTCCATAGTGGTACCAAGGAAGCTTCCATGTGTAATCCCAATCAACCACAGTTGCTATTTAGTGGCACCCAGACAGCTTCCATGAATAAGCCTCATTCACCATTGTAGCTCCATAGTGGCGCCTGGGATGCTTACATGAAAAAGATCCCTTCACCATTGTCTATTATTAGAATCACATCGACAACTTCTCTGTGTAAGCCCCATTAACCATATCGTCTCCTTACTGGCACTTGGGTGACTTCCATTCATAATCCACATCCATTGTTGCTGATCAATTGCAGAACTTGGGAATCTACTATGGGTAAGCCCAAGTCTCCTCCGAACTACATAGGATTTGATCCATGTTTTCTATTCAAGGTACATAGAATACCTCATCTAGTTTCAATAATAAAAAATTGTAAACATTGGTGACCATATCCTAGATTTGAACCCTCCCTGATCCACTTCCATCGGTGTATAGATTAGCCTTCAAAGTGTAACATATTCTCTTTATGTGACACACCTCTTGAATTCACTCACATAGGTAATTTTGATACATTGTCTGGTAAATGTAGTTGCACCCTCTTTGGGACACACCCTTAGAGTGTAAAATCATCCCATTATTGGACACACATCCTGGATCCAGCTCCCTCTATTATTCTGATCCATCCATAATGACATCATCTATCACCTAACCCTTAACTTAGTTTAATCACTTCATCCACCTCTGTCCACATGGGCCACTAAGCATGTGCAATCCCCATCATGAATTTCAAGACTAACCATGATTAATCCCCAACAAAACATTGGGTAGCTAACCATGAATAAGCCCCCAAAAACAATGTGTAATCCCCAAGCACGTCTCCATGTAATTGTCCGTTGTGTACTCCCTGATTCTATTCCCCTCTCCGCTGATCTATGTGGACATTGATCACAATATTTCAAACAGGGTACATAAGAATCCTCTCTATGGTTTTATACCCTCACACCCATAATCCATTTGTTAAATATACATCCCAATGGTTTACTCATCATGCCTTATCTTAAATGACATGCTCCAAACTATGCAGGTTTTGATCCATTTTGGGTATGTAGGAAGCCTCTTTGAGGTTCAATCCTTAGAAATGGTAAAATTTGGTGCTCCCTTATTGGGATGTAGCCTCCTGATGTGACATCTTCCCATTTTGGGATGAATCTCCCAGATTCGCCTACCAAAGGTGTTCTGATCCACCTGCTAGATAGCCATTAATAATCCTCACACTTCACTATACTCCTCTAATAAAGAGTGATCCCCTTGTTAAGGGTTGTTAACCACACACAAGCTCCTAGAACATGTCAGGGTAACATACCTTTTTATACACACTGATTATGTGCCCCCTTCATTAACTACATGTACTTTTGTATGTACCTTTCAAACATGGTAAGTAGGAATCCTCCTTGAGGTTCTTTCTAATCACTTATTTCCTATCCTGGTGTTTCCTTCAAGTCGTGGGGTCTTGGGAAGATCATTCCCCAACATTACGTTTCTACTTACTTTGGGTCATTATCAAGGGGATCCATTTCTCATGATCTTCCTCCATAAGTGTCTCTTCTCCCCACCTCGTACTATGTATACATTCATTCGAAACCACTAGAATATTTTGGAAGCCTCTTTAAGGTTCAATATTGTAACCTTAGCATTTATGTCAGTTCCACAATGTTCATCCACATCCTTTGGAACTTATTCCATATCCATCATGGTTTTATTCAGGCCACCACATCCTTGTTGGATCATGTCATCCAAATGGGAAACTAACCATGTATATGACTCTCATATCTTATCCATCCAACAATGAGTACTCCTCTTTCAATGGGAAACTAACCATGTGTGAGCCCCATATCACAAATTCGAACTATGTTGTTTTTTATTACTATCTTCTACATAAGGTACATAAGAAGCCTCCATGAGGTTAGATCATAGCCAATAGTAATCCCAGGAGTACCCCTTTCTTGGGTGAAAATTCCATGATCCACCCTCATTGGTGTCCATATTATCCTTCATGGTGTGAAACTCTCTCTTTACAAGACACACCACCTCAGGTCCTCCAATATGGGTTTTTTTGATCCACCCTACCAGTAGAAAATCCATGTGCCTCTCCCTATGGATTAACCTCTCTGATCTTTCTGCATGGTATGTTCTAATCACTCTAATTTCATATTAAAAAGATGTTTAACTCATAGTCTACCTCGTTTTAGACATGATATACCACATGAAAACCTTGGAGGACACAACTTTGGAATAACTGTCTCCACACGATGTTAAACATGTGGCATACCACAAGTTAAACATGGGATGCCTAGGTAAAACCACAAGAGACATACCGCTGGGATAAGATACCCTATGATCAATTCATAAAGCCTTGGGATTCTTCACTAGTGAGAATCCCTCTTATGAAGAATAATATTGGTTTTCTAGAGTTCGATAAACTAGAGATGCCCCCACATGCCAGATGTTATAATCTAATTTGACCAAAAGTTGCTGCCATGTCAGGACCCCTTGGAATGTATACACAGAAGGAGCGTAATTAACCAACATCAACAATGACATATCACCCATAAAGACTTTCAAAAATAATTACTCAAATCTATAAGGGATCCCTGAACTAGGCGATGAAATCTCATTATCTAGTTTTGAATGAGGGGGATACATCACTAAAGATGGGATTAATGTAGGTTGGCTTTGGAATAAGGGAAAATGGGGCCACAATAACACATCACCATGATGATGATCACCCCATCCATAGAAATAATAGGAAACAATACCCAGTTTTTTAGTGTTTGAAATGAAAAACGAAATGACATCGGTTCTGGAAAAAGTATTCCTCCTAACACCCTAATTATAATTTCATAACCCATTTGAAGTATGCGGTGATGGTTTTAGGAAATTACATTAAAATTAAAATGATATATATATATTTTATATTTTATATTCTGTGGATATTATATTATCATGGATTCGTAATAAATTGAGGAGAAGGATGAAGATAATAAATAAAAATGCTCATTGTAGAATGTAACCTCTTCTTTAGGTAACTTCTTTAGGATTTCTTGAAAATACATTATAGGTTAGATTTTTGAAGAAATTTTGGTTTCTAGGAATAGTGGAGGGATTTATTGAATGTATTATTTTAGTTTTTTTCAATCCTAAGGGTTTGAGGGGGTTAATAAGAATGGAATGTGTGTTCCCTTTTACAAGGGATGCGACTAGAACACATGAAATGTTTTGAAAGGAAAAAAGATTTACCCATGTTTTATCTTGATAAAAGGAATGTAGATGAACTATTATAATACAATATACATTTTAGGGTCAAATATTTCGATAATATATATTTTAATATTTTTTATCTCAATTGAGGATTTTTTTAGTTTAACTCATCAGCGCACTCATTTTTACCTTACATGTGAAAAGTAATTTTTTCTATTTCTAGTATTCATTTTGGTTAAAAAATAATTTTAAATTATTATATAATATATATAACAATTCTTTAATATAGTGAATTATTTTTTTCATATTCAATTCACATATTTTGAATATTTTTATTTATAATTTATCTTGTTGATGTAATGAGAAATCTGGGTTTTCAAATTGAAAATTTTAATAGTTTACATTTTTTTACATCAAAGGAAAATATTAAAATGATTAAATTGACCCAAAATGTATTAATAGATATATAATTGATCTATTTTTATTTAAAAAAATTTTAAAATTTAATTTTACTTCCCAAATCATTCATTCAAAAATTCTTTTTTAAATTAAAATTTAGTATTTTTACCTATTCATCAAAAATTAATATTTTCCAAAAATTCCATACAATTCACCCAAAAATAATTTTGAATTTATAACTTCAAATTTTTTTTTTTCATTTTAATTTTTTAATAGTTTGAAGCATTAAATTTAAAAATATGTTTATAATAATTTATTGAAACTACATTTTCTGAAAAATAATTTTTAAGAATAAAATTGGATTTACTATTATTTATTGTATATAAACACATACGATCAATGTTAATTTTTTGTAATATAATATATATATATATTAATTTATTTAATTAAAAAAATTCTTAAAATGTGCTGTTCTATTTAATTTTTTTTTCTTAATAAATGTTTTTAGAAATAGTTTTCCGTTATTTTCAAATAGTTTTTGATTTATTTTTTTCATTAATTGGTCACAAAAGAATTCATTTTATATTGATTTCTAAACCATAAATTCTCATATTTTAGTAAATAATATTCCTACCAACTATTCCATTGTCTAGGTGATAACAATAAAATAATACCATTTTATTAATATGACATGTTTTCTTAAAACGCCAGGTTTTGTGTAACAAAAGATGATTTTTGTGTCATGTGTATCCCAAAATATAAAAAAAAAATTAAATAATTTCAGGAAAATATTTTAGAACTATATCCGGGTAATAATTTATAATCCTCCAACCTATAGTATTCTGTCCATTACCAAAATTTCAATAAGTAATGATACGTGTTACCAACTCCCTCAGACTTGGTGTTGGGGAGACATTGTTTGGGAGAGAGGGTCCCCAATTTTTATACATTACATTTATTGACACAATCCACAGGTTTGGGTTTATAAAGACATAGTCCATGGGAGTGGTTCTTGTAGTTTATTATATGAATTCATTATCTAACACCTTCCTTATCCATGTGCATGCAAAAATGGTCTTAGGGAACATATTTCTTATATAATTTCATTTTGTCCTATATATTTATGTATTTTTTATGGCTCCTTACATCTTGGTTACTTCCAAAAATAGTATTATTAAATCTCAATTTTATATAAATTAGTAAGAAATTTTTTTTGTAGGTGGCCTAAAAAGGGTTGTGAAAATTTTATTTATATATTTATCTAGTTTGTTTTCCAAACATACATCCCATCAATACAATCTCTACAGTCTTATATTATAAAAAGTTAATTATTATATAACATTTTTCTAAAATAAATAAGATCTTTTGAGAATCTTATTAAAAAAATTGTAACCGTGAAATTAATTTTCGGTCATATTATGATATTGTCAATTGAATTTTGTAGTGTTGATTTGTTACTAAATTTTTTAGTAAGTTTTCCTTATGCTAGTGCCAATATTGGATTAAATATTTCATATGGTTTTTAATTACATTAATCATTACTATAAAATAAATGTTGTTATATTTTTATGGGTTTTATCCTTATGGTGAGAGACAATCTTTAGAAATTATTAGGGAATGTTTTGGTACAGCTGAATGAGCCTTCCCATTATATTTTTTATGGTTGAAATTAATATATTATAGTACTTAGGTAACTAATTAATTATAATATCATTTCATTAGTTTTTTACCCAATTTTTCCTTTCATATATAATTTTATGCCCTTATCTTAGAATGAGTGATGAGTTATAGGGTCACTACGAGTGGGTATTGAAGATTTTCTCCCTTGTTATGGTATGTATCCTATTATCTATAGGAAAATCAGCATGTTATAGGAAGATTTTTCCTATTGTAACATATATATCCCTTATGTTTTTTGGTGTAGTATTAGTTCATGGGGAGTGATTAAGGTGAGTTAGATGAGTTGGAATAAGTTAGTGTCTCTAGGTTGAGTTTTCAAGTTGTGTCGTATTTCATGGATTATGAGTCATAGATCGATATCTAAATTAATTAAATATTTTTAATGACTAGGTTGTTGATAAAATTGTTCATGGAAATCAATTTTGTAATATGGATATTGATTGTAATGTTCTAAAATAATTTCTATGGAATAAATAAAGACAATTAAATTTATAAATAGACCTATTCAATTTGTGACATGTTCAAGATTAATGAAATAATAAAGAACCTATGTTTGTATCATTATGACTATGATTAAAATTAATGTTAGGTTTATGGTTAAATATATACAAATTTTAATGAGGGAAATGAATTTTTTAATGATAAATCAGGTTGATATGATAATGTATAGTCTTGAATAATGATTTAACACTTATAATTTTGGTAATAATGAAATATTTATATTTTTGGTCATCATGGACACTTTCATGTTTGGATTGTGATAATACATGGCTTAGATTATGATTTATAAACATTAATTTATATGATCTATCTATGTAATGTTGTGGTTCTTGGGAAAATAATTTTTCTTATTAGGGAATTATTTTGAATTGGATGTAGTGAATTGAACACATGGACTGGTATTAATGAAAATTGGTGGTAGGATCGTATAGTGATGATTTTTTGGAGATTATTTATCAATACATATAGTAATGAGGACACATTGTGATGGTTGGATGATGTGTAAGGTATTAATGGGGTTGGGATGGTTGTATGGTGTGTAGGGTGATCATTTTTGTTAAATAGTGATAGGTAATACATTGATTTATGTTAAATTCTTAAGTAGAAGCTCTAACATCTAGTTTTTAGTTTGATATAAGAGAACCATAATTGGTAGGTTAGACCATAAAAAACATTATTTTTAGTGCTCAATATTTTAAATATATTATAATTCTATTTAAACAAGATTTATTATTTTTATATATAGATGTAAAATAGATGTATACATAAATGGTTAGAAGTAGTGGTTATATGGTTTATCAAAATATAGGACATCACTTCTATGTTAATGACTGTCCAAATTGTGTACATTTTCCAATGACAGGGTAATAACTTGTGACATCGTAATTTCATGGGATTTAGAGTATGAATGCTAGATATTTTTTACTTGACTATTGAAGAGTATCCATACATACTAGAATTTAATTATATAGTGTTTTCATGCATAAATGTATAGAAAATTTTATTTCAAGAGTATTTTTTTGATTTTGAAATAGGATCCTACTAGGCACCCCCAAATTATTCACCCCTCTGTAATGTTTTCAGTCTATTTTGAATAATCATTATAGGGAGTATGATAGTGTTCTTGGTTAGATAGTTATGGTGGATTATAGGAGATATAGAAGAGAATATGATCTCATTATTTCACTTCATTTGTTGCTTTTCTTTATATATAATTTGGTAACATATGAGAATTATATATTTTTAAATATTAAATTTAATTTCAATGGTGTTGATTTTTTATTAATATCTTTCTTTGATTGAATATTCCTAAAATGGATACTCCATATATAATTGTGTATAATGCCTCTAGTAAATATTTCTTACATGGGGTGTAACACCATAATGTTTTATGAAATATGTTCATTAAATAATTTTATCACTTCAATAACATGCATTAAACTCAGTCATGACTTTAAAAAAACCACAGGACACCCTACATATAAAATGACCATTTTAACCTAGACATTTGGGTAGAGGTAATAACTATAATTAACTTATTAAAATGTTTGGTGAAGTCATTCACTAGCCATTATTTTTGAAAAATATAAATCAATTATATATATATTAATTTTTTTATTAATAAAATGAGCGAGTTATTATTATTAAATAAAATTTATATAATATATATGTTATATACTTAATAATATATCTTTTATATTCATCAAATAGATATTTTTGTCATAGGTTATGAAAAAAAACTATTTGATGTATAAAAAAACACAATTTTTAAAAGTATAATTTTACTGATTTAAATGGAGATCCCCTTCGACATTAATATTTTGTCACATTTATAATTTATATCTGATTACGTAATTTTCTGGGAAAAGGGAGATACAAATTTAAATTGGATTAATTTAATATATTTTTTCGATAACATAAAAATTTTGAAGAATAAATGAATACAACAAATTTAAATTAAAAACTAATTTTTTCATTGAAATAATTTATATGTATAAATTATAATATATAATGGCTTTAAAGTACAAATATAAAATATTTTTATCATTCAATATAATTTATTTCATTATCATTGTTTTCATATTTAAAATAAAATGTAAAAACATTTCAATCTAATAAAATGTTTTAACTTTTAAAACGTGTTCTCTCTTTCCAACAACGAGATTAATATTAAATTAATTACTACAAATTATATGTTCCAAATTTTGTAAAATGGATTAAATTTTAGAAAATAGTACTTTCAAATTATATAAATTGATTTATTTTATTTCTAGGCATTATTAATAGTAACATTGGTAGTTGTTTATTAATATGAAAAAGCGTAAAACGGTTAATTAAGGGTAATAATACTAATATCAAATTACACTTACACTTTTATTAATAAAAATGTAAACATTTTTGGGACTTAATTCATCCTTGGGACTAAATGATTTCTTTCTTCAGCCACTTGGATAAGGTTTTAACTTTTATTTTACTTTATTTAATGAAAAGTATAGTATATTTCACTCAGATTATAATAACTAAATAATTTTTTATATAAGTTTATACAGAAGAAAAAGGTGATTAAAAATAATCATTTTAAATATAAAATATTTTTTTTATCATTTTAATTTAGTTTTTATTTTTAGTAAATAAGTAATTAACTTAAAGTACTATAATTTGATGATGTAAAAATTAGTTAATTGGTGATAAATCAATACAAAACATTTTATTAAAATATTTATAACCACCAAAAGACCCAAAAAATTGAACAGATCATATTGGTCAAGTATGTCTACACAATAACCATCTAAGAGTCGAGTATGTGACCATTTTGAGGCTTATAAAATAGATTGTAATACATATATTATTTTATTTAAATTGATGTTGAAGTTGTCACATTCATATTTTAATAAGTATATCATTTTAAATATTTCGTTTTTCTAAAGAAAATATTGATAGTAATATTATTCTAAGTAATATTATATTTTTATTATACTAGTATTTTATTTTTTAAGTTTATTCTAAAAATAAATATATTATATTATTACACAAAAATTAATATAGTAATTATTATATTAATAGAGATAACAAATAAAGTTTATTAAAATTGTTAATAAATATATAATTTAGGATAATTAATATGTCTAATAAATTTTACTGATTCTTTCGACCTCATAAGAATATAAAAAATGTTGGTTTGAAGTTGAATTTTTATATTAATATTTTTTAAAATCAATGAATTGAAAAATTTTAAAATTGACACTATTGATTATTCATCAGAACAATGTTTTGTTAAATTATTTAAAAATCAAAAAATATTTTTTAAAAATATAAAATAATTATTATATAGTATAAAGTGTTATAATGTATTAATTTATAATCTAATTGGTTTCAAATAAGTAAATATTCCACCCTTTTTATATTGAAATATTTCTTACCTTTGTTAAAAATTTAATAAAATAACATAGGTTTAACTAAAATGATAATGTTTAAATTGAAACAAAACATGTCTATAACTATTTGTTTGAGGATATTACAACCTTATGTCTTCTCATATTTTAAATTGTATAATTTTGGTGGTTTTTGGATGTTACATGGTTTTTTTATTATAAATTAATATTTTTCAAGATCCTGAAAGTTCCTCTCGACTCCATAGTAAAAGGGAACCTCTTCCTTTACATCATAAATTCATGTTGAGCCCTAAATATTGAACATCCCATACAATATTCTCTTATAAACATCCCATGATACGTTCTAGAGGTTCATTTCTTTTTCAAAGACCAACTCTCTTAAATTAATACGATATTTTGAGGAAGCACATTGAAGAAGAGGTAATCTCATCTAACAATACATTGAAACATATTTCTTCTTCTCCAAAATATTTAGGATTTGATTCATTATAAAGTAATAACTAAATTTTCATTTATATACATATATGTTGTTATGATTATGGAATAAAAATATGAAACTTTATATCCATCATACAAAAAAAATGAAATCACCACGCATGCGTATGTACGACATACCATCGCCACGTCATGGTGTACTATGTTTTTCAAGAGAACCTTACATGATTGGGTATAATGATGGAAATAATAAAAATATATGACTATTATAAAAATATTTTTATTCTCAAAAATTATACATGATTTATTTCAATATGATTTATGAATTATTGTAATGATATCATCGCTCAGTCATTTGTACTCTCTACTATCTCCATGATGCGATGTGATTCATTCTACATGTTCTTTATTAAATAATTGTTATATAAATGTAGTTAATTAAAATATGATATATATAATGTTAATATCATTTTTCAGTGATATAACAATAATCTATGAAGAAGAACTAGATCTTATTCAACAAATCAAGCATGATAAAATGATGTAGTTAATACATGAATACCATGTATTAATGAACTTTTATTAAAAAACAGAAGATAATATGATCATATGTGATATCATATAAATTGAATATGACTCTGAAAAAAGAAAATGAAATTATTAAAAACAATATAACAGTGTTTTGGATAGGTATACTAGAAATTGGACCTAAATGTTGAGGGATAATTTGGAAATATCATTGATATTGGAGAATTTCTATTCCTATGTATTTCCTAGGGTATTATTATCATCCACACCCATGATTCTTAAATATGTATTAAAAAAAATTTCATTCAACAATTATCTGTTTTTTTGTCCATTTTACCCATTAGTGAATTTTTATTAAATGGTGTTAAAGGAATCTTTTTTAATTTTCATTATGAGTTGCTTTATTTAGTTTCCAACAAATGTATGAGAAGAATGGTATATTTTAAATTATATAGAATGATTATATTTTTACATTTTTATAGCACCATATATCTATGAATCTTACATAATAGGGTTTATTTTTTTTTGTTTCAAATAATTTATTTTCCTTAAAAATTTTGCTGCATTGTAAGAAAATAAATTATTTTTAAATAAGAAAGGATATTTTACTCGAAAATTAATTTCAATGATTTTATAAATATTTTTTCCTATGTAATATGACATTATTTAATAAATATATGATTCATTTATACTATCCCTATTCTTCATATGGTCTTGTTTGGTTTATAATTTAATTCTATTTATTAAATCCATTTATTTTATATGGATTTTGTTACAGTGGGATAATTTTTAAAAAACACATTATATTCCAGGGGTTATTTAATGATGAATGATTTATGTTTTTGGGGAACATATAAGAATAATTTCATTATGATATGTGTGGTAGCTTTACCTCCCTCCAAGGCATTGGTTAAAGATTTATATCTCTTGATATAAACATGGCTGAAATTAGAAATGAAATCGGTTCAGTATTTTAGTGCTAGAACGAGGAGTGAAATCAATTCAATAATGAAATTTTTCCACAATTATGGTCATGGAAATGATAATTTACAAATAATAATTTATTTTCTACACTTATGTATATTCCAAAAAAAATTGTGTCATATGTTTTGACTGTTGGGATTATGTTCATTCGTTCTTATGGTCATTCATGATTTATTTGATCGTATGATATCACGATCCTTCATATGCAAGATAAGGTTTAAAAATTATTCATTCTAATCTATTATGTTTATGATATGATTGATATCTCCCTTTTTTACCCTTACTGATTATCTCAACTTACCATTTCATATGATTCTTTTCCCTAGGTCGTGGAGATAGGTATGTTGTAAGATTTTTCCAAAAGGGGTCTAGTTATGATGAAATAAGTTGGTGACGATGAATATTTCTTATGAACCAACTATTTATTCTTCATAGTTTCTAAAGACACTAGAACTATATGGTACTGTCTTCGATTTTCTATATTTTTTAATGAATATTCATCAAATTTGAATTAATGTCAATATATGTAAGGTATGATTCATTGTAGATCCTATCATAGGAAAGGTATAGATAACCATTGGAAACTATGATGAGAAAACCTTATTAAGAACCCAATGTTTATGTCGAAGTATAGGTTTCAATCCAACTATTTTTAAAATTATCATGAATAACATTGGATGAAAACTAAAGTGTCCAAATTTCTAATTTTATTCTTGATTACGTGTTTCCATCTTTATGACTGGTGTTGGTCACACTATGATTCTTGGTTTTAGACAATGAATGGAACCCAAAATAACAACGTTAATATAAAATGAGACGGGAAATGTACTTATTGTTCTTCTGGGAACCAAATGTTTAGGGAGATGCATTGAATGCTGACATTTATCTCTCAGGCTGTGAATCAGGCATGTCTTCCAAACATGAAAAGAAGGGAACAAAAATTTGTCGAGTCTTTTTTGAGGTAGAATCCACCTTCTTTTAGTATGTCTTCTAGTCCAGTAGTGAATGAAAAAAGGATCAGTTCCTCTAAAATGATATTTTTAGTTCTCCAATATTTAGAACATGATAATATCTTCTTAACAGTCTATCATTTGGAAGGCTAAGATGATCAATGGTTGAACCTTATCCAGAATACGAGGCAAAGGGATGTAATAGAATCCATGGAATTGGAGAAGTTGAAGAACTTATTTTTTATTAAGTACATTCCTCATATTCATTGAAAAAGATTTTGAAGGAGGTCCTTGATCTTAAGAAAATGGATGAAGAATCTTTTGGTACCTAGGATGAAAATCATAAAATACTTGAACAGTACACTTCTGGAATTATTATCTAACATGAGAGTAAAAGTGATCTATTTGTTAGTGTATTAAAACAATTTATAAAAAGGTAATTTTCCTTAAGGGACATCGATATCTACATAGAAATTGATTTATGTGATCTCATGGTGGTAAGGATATTAGAGTAACCCATCAGTCATATGAGATTTATAAAAAGTAACAAAATGTATTCAAGGAAAAATCTAAATACCACACTGAAAAGAAAATGATTTATTCCTTATGACCATAGTGTGAAATGTAACATGGAAGAAATATTCTTAAAGTGACTTATAAATTTATTTAAGAGCAGAAAATAATACCATATTGTAGTTGGATGTAAAGTGATGGAAAAAATATGTCTACTCATGTGAGTAGATAAAATGCTACACAGAACTCACCTCCAAAACTTCAATTTTATTAGTGAAAGGAAATGGGGCATTATTCTATTCAATGACCTTATACAAGGTATAATGATGATAACTGACATTAGAAAAATTATATTGACAAAGGAAAAGGCATGTCAAATGTGATCACTATCAGTGATGTGGAGTATAATAATGATATGGTGAAAGGCTCCCATACTTTCCAATCTAAAATAGAAAGTTATTTATTTGATACAGTTTCCATGCACTATTTTATTTGTGAAAACATTTCTATGGGTATCACCTTATTTTTCAATAGTTAGATGTTGAGTTATCTATAACATCTCATAATGGAAAAATAGTCACATCAAAAGTTTATAATTTTTATACAGTTGATTTTTGTGGTAAAGTGATTCTTGAAAATCATGCGATCCTTCCTATAGTGTAACTTGATGAGATTCTTATCATGGGACAACATTCTCTATATGGATCGCCTGTCAATTTCCATAAATGGGAGGTCACGTTTCATATTCCAGATCATAATATAATCATCTATCGATGAAAGGATGAATATAAACATTCATTAGAAATTTCTTCCATATTATGGGTCTTGACCCTTATAAATTAAGGTTATCTACCTAAAATGGTTAGGGAGAAACTAATAATTAAGAGTAATCCCAATTTATTATAGTTTGATGATGTATTTTTTAAATAATTAACAGGACTACCACCAAATCATGCTGTTTAGTTTTTAATAGGACACAAACTTGGTGTTATTCCTATTTCAAAGACACCTAATAGAAATACCACAATTGAGTTAGTAGAATTGAATAAGAAATGGTAAGAGAATTTTGAGAAGGGATTCGTATTCCCTAATGTATCACCTTGGGGAGCACCTATTATGTTTGTTAAGAAGAGAGATATATCATAGAGAATCTACATTGATTATTGAGAACATAATAAGATCACTATAAAAAACAAATATCGTCTTAGCCACATTGATGACTTATTCAACCAAATACACAGAGCTAAATAATTTTCCAAGATTGATCCTAGTTTTAGATATCATCAATTAAGGGTCAATAATGAGGATATAATAAATATGGCATTTGGTAAAAGGTATGGGCACTATGAATTTATAGTGATTCCTTTTGGTGTGTTTAGTTCCCACACAATCTTCATGAATGTGATGAATATAGTCTTTAGAGACTATCTTGATCGGTTTTTTTAGTCTTTATTAATGGTATTATTGTCTACTCAAGGAGAAAAAAATAACATAAATATCTCATTAAATTTTTTCTGAAGACCCTAAGAAAGGATAAGCCTTATGAAAATTTTACAATGTTGGAATTTTGGGTTTAGAAAGTTTTATTTTTGGGATACATAATCTCAAATGTGGGGATATTTATAGATACAACAAAAACAAAAGTTATAGAAAGTTATCAGAGACCATCAACGGTAACTGATATCTAATGTATTCTTGGTTTGGATGGATATTTTTAATGTTTTTTGAATCATTTTTCATAATTATCTAATCCACTCACCATGTTGAATTAGAAAAGTAGTTATTTCCTATGGATGGATAAAATTTAAGGGAATTTTAATCTTCTAAAAAGAAGGTTACTCAGTTCCCCTATGCTCACACTTACTTGTAGTGGGGAATGATTTGTAATCTATAGTTATGTATCCCAAAAGGGGATGGGTTGTGTAATTATGAAAAATGATATGATGGTAGTATATTTCTCAAGAAAATTATAAATTCATGCATTAAATTACCCAACTAATGATTTGTATTTAGCTGCAGTAATATTTTCACTAAAGTAATGGTGGTATCATATTTATGGTGAAAGGTGTGATGTTTATATTGATCATAAAAGAATAAAATATTTATTAATACAAAAGTAGAATAATATGTTTCAAATAATATTTTTGGAGTTTATTAATGATTATAACTTCTCAATACATTACCGCCCATAGAAAGCGAACAAGGTGTAAGATTATTTTAGTCAAAATAACCATTCATTCCTATCCATGTTGGGGATAAAAAAGATCCAATTGTGATGAATTTTCAAAGGATTGATCATTAAATTTGAAAGTAATGATATAAATTTCATATCTCTCCATTGAATTTTCATCAATCTACAGAATTTTAGATTAAGGAGAAGAAGAAGGAAGATGTACAACTACAAAAGAAGGTGGGGAATGATCCTGAATTAAATGTTCATTGTGATGGGATAATATGGCACATGAACATGGTTTTTATTTATCCTATACCAAAATTAATGAAGGATCTATTGTATGAGGCTCATATTTCATCACTCTCTATTAATATTATAAACACAATGATTTATAGGGACCTGAAAGAGTATTTCTGGTGGGATGGAATCAAAAGTGATGTTGCAGAATATGACTATTAATTCTTGATTTTTCAGTAAGTTAAGGATAAGAGAAACAAGTCTATGAGGATTTTACAACCATTACCCATACCATAATAGAAATGGGAAAACATCATTATATACCTTTTCATCGGACTTTACAACACATCTAAATACCATAATTCAATATAGGTTATAGTTGATCAACTTATAATGTCGACACACTTCATTGATTTTACAAAATATTTATCTATTGATAAGCTTGCTAGGATATATGAAAAGAATTTTGTAAGATTTATTATAGTAAGTCTTTTCTTTATATATTATTGGGATCAAAGTTTTTCCTTGAGGTTCTTTAGAAGTCTTCAATGGGATATGGATACAGAGATATATTTTAGTACTACTTATCATCCTCAGAGAGATGGTTAGTATCAGAGGAGAAATAAAACTCTAGAACAAATTTTGAGAGATATATCTAAGGGTTTCAATGTGTTTTGGGATCCAAAACTACCTTTTCAATAATTTTATTTACACATCACATTTCACTTCAGTATTCAGACAGTTGCTTATGAAGCCCTCTATGGAATGAAGTGAAGAAATCCATCTTGCCAAGATGATTTTAGGGAATGAAAGATATTAATACATGTTCTTGTTGATGAAATGAGATAAAAGGTAAAATAAATTCAATAACACATAGGAGTATATCAGAGTTGAAAAAAAATTTGTGATGGAATCTGAAGAAAATTCCTAGATTTTGAAGTGGATGAAAATGTGTTTCTATGATTACCTCCCTGGAAGGGACCAATGATATTTTGAAATAAGGGAAAGCTAATCCCTTGGTATATCAGTTATTCAGAAATTATAGATCTTTTTGGTAAGGAATATTACCAATTGGAGCATCCACCAAATCTCTCTCATGTCTATGATGTGTTCCATGTATCTCTCATAAGAATGTAAAAACACGATTCTTCAAATGTACTAAAATCAGAATTCATACCACCAGAGAAATATCATTATTATTAAGAACAAATAATAGATACACTGGATCATATTAAAATTTTTGGTTAAACAATACCACTTTCTTGGTTAATATTTTTTGTAAGAACCACCAATTTGAAGAAGCTACATGGGAACCTGGAGATTTGATGAGACAAAAGTGTCCTCATTTTTTTTATTGAAATGAGGAATTTCGGTAGATAATTTTTTTTAATGGGGTAAAATGTAACACCTAGATGTTTTGGTGAAATATTGCCAATAAAAAATTTTAATTCTTCAATAGATTTTGTTGCATGCAGTCGTGAGTTTAAATGAACCGAGTGACAACCATAGTATAAAATTAAAATTTTAACCTAGCTGTTATGTTATAGGGAATACATATATCTTACATATAAAAATGAATGGTTAAGTCATTCACTACTAATTATTTATGAAAAATATAAATCAATTATATTTTTGTATTTTTGTATTAATAAATTGAGTGAATTACTATTATTAAATGAATTTAATAAAATATATAATTTATATAATTAATAAATTATTTTTGATATTCATTCAATAGATATTTTTGTTATTGTGTACCAATAAACCGTATATGATGTATAAAAACCTAAATTTTTTAAAAGGTTCATTTTCCTCCATTTAATAGAGAACCCCTTTTAAAATATTATTTTGACACATAATCAATTTTTATATGAAAAAAATAATATCTTTTGAATATTTATAAGTAAATATTCTTTGGGTGAATTTTTATTATTTTTCTGATAACATTCAAATATTGATGAATAGAAAAAATACACTAAATTTTAGTTGAAAAAAAATTTATTCATTAAAATAATTTATATGGTTGAATTATAACAATGAATTCATTTAAATTATAAATAGAATATATTTTTCTCATTTAATATTATTTACGTCACTAGCATTAATTTAACATTTAATACAGATGTAAAACCATTTTAATCTTTTGCAATATTTTTACTTTTGAAACTCGTTATCTCTTTCTAACAATGAGATTGATTTAAAATTAATTATTGAGGATTTATCTTTATAAATTTTGAAAAATAGATACCATGATTTTAATCATATGGACCAATTTATGTAAAAAGATTTATAGTATTTTTGGGAATTATTAATAGTTACTTAGGTAATTTTTTGTTAATATAATAAAATGGTATACTAGGTATTTAAGGGTAAGAATACTATTATAAAATTTATCTTACACTTGACTTAATATCATTGAGTATGTTTTTTTCTCCCTAAATCATCCTTGTGTCAAAATGGTGTCCTTTGGAAGCTACTTAGATGAGAGTAAGACATTTAATTTATTTTATTTAAAGAAAAATTAAATATGTCTCACTCTAATTTTAAATTCTAAATCATTTTTATATAAATTTATAAAGAATATAAATTCATTAATAAATACTAATTTTATAAATGAAACATTTTTCTTTATCATCGTAATTTATTTGAAATTTATATTAAAAAAATAATTACATTAAATACTTATACTTTTATGATGTAAAAATTAATTAATTTATGAGAAATCAATAATTTTTTTTATTAAAATAATAATAACCATAAAAATAACCAAAAAGGTAAAAAATTAGTACTGGTAGAGTAAACATTGACCATAACCATCCAAAGGTCATGTTAGTGACAATTTCGATCCTTTTTAAGTGATTGCGACAATAATAAAGTTTTATTTAAAGTGATGTTAATGTTTTTACATTCATTATTTAATATGTATAACATTTTAAATTTTATATTTTACAGAATCTAAATTAAACTAAATATATTCTTCTAAAATAAATTAGAATTATATTCATCATATAATTTTTTTTATTTTTTCTAACAAATAAGTTTATTAAATAATTATACAAAATTGATGTAGTAATTATTTTATTAATAGAGATAAAAATAAATGTAATTAAAAATATTAAAATAAATATAATTATGAATAATGAATATGTTTATTTAATCTTATATATGACCTTGACCTCATGGTAAAATAATAAAATAGTTTATGTATGTTTAACTATTATGTTAATATTTTTAAAAATCAATGAATTGAGTAGTTTAAAATTTGAAACTATTTATTATTTATCGAAATAATGTTTTATTAAATTATTTAAAAACACATTTTTTTAAAAAGTATAGAATAATTATTTAATGTTCTAAATGGTTCTAATGTTTTTATTTATTCTAAAGTAAATACTTCACCCTTTTAATATTGAAATTTTTTTATCCTTGTTAAAAAATAAATAGAATAATTTAGTGTTAACTAAAATGATAAATTTTAAATTTAAATGAAAATTTTTCTAAAATACATTTCCTAATTATATTAATACCCTATATCATCTCATCATCTAAATTGGGACAATATGGAGGTTTTTGGATGGGGTTTTATTATTTTATAAATTAATATATTTGGAGATCCCAAAGGTGCCCCTCACATAAATTATAAAAGAGAACCTCCTCAATCTTGTATTCACTTCACATTGAGCCCTCAGGATCATCCATAAATTTCCCATTTAACTTATAAAAATCAATTTTTACATTCTATATGTTTTAGTATTCTTCAAAGACAAACTCTACTGCTTTAAGAATATAATTATTGGAAACATGGGGAAGAAGATGTAATCTCCTCTACCGATTAATTAAGACTTATTTCTTCTTCTAATTATTCATTAATATTTTTTTCATTATAAATTAATATGTTTGGTAAAATTTATATAATGATAATTTATTTTGATTATGGAATAATAAAATTTGGATTTCTCTCCATCATGTTAAAAAATTAAATAATCATGTATGCGTATGTACGACTTACCGTCACCACGACGTGGTGTAACATGTTTTTCACAACCACCTTACATGGATGGGTATAATGATGGAAAAAATAACTATATATGATAATTTTATAAATATATTTATTCAGAAAAGTTATACAAAATTCACATCAATACTAATCAATAATTATGGGAATGATATTGTCTCTCGTGTGTATGTATGATATTCTGTCTCAACGATGTGATGTGATTAATTCTATATTATCTTCATTAAATCGTGAATATATAAATGCATATAATTAAAAAATATGATATATATATAATTTATATAATTTTTGAATGATATAAATGTGACCTATGAAGGATAACCAAAAGATATTAAACAAAACATGCATAAGAAAATGAAGTAATGAATACCTAAATAACAAGTAATAATGATATGTTATCAAACAATTGATTATAATATGGTCATATATGATATCAAAAAAATTAATATGATTCTGAAATATGTCAATTACATTATTAAAATCATTATAAAAGAGGTTTTGATACATATAAAGGAAATCAGACCTAAAATATAGTGGATAATTTTGTAATCTCACTATTATCTGATATTTTTATTCATAAGTATTTGTGTGTCTATATTTATCATCCACATCCAAATTTCCTAAATATTTTTTTCAAAAATACTATTTATATCCTTATAATAAAAATTAAATTAAATTTTACCAATTGGTATATTTTTATTAAATGGTAAGAAATGTATCATTTTTCGTTATTGGTATGATTTACTTTTTGACATTTTGACAAAAGTACGAGAAAATTGTTTTTTTTTAATTTATATGGAATGAACTCATGTTCAAGTTTTAATAATTCCTTATTTCAAGGAACCTTACATTACATTATTTCTGTATTATTTCAAATAATTTCATTTCTTTTAAAAAATAACAACCTTTTGATAAAATATATTGTTTTTAAAGAAGAATGGATATTTTAATAAAAAATGAATTTTAATTATTTTTTCAAAATTATTTTCCATCTAAGATTAAAAATTTTAATACGGATATGTTTCATGTATACTACCCATAATATTTATATGGTTTTATAGTGTTCATAATGGAATGTATTTTTTAAAATTCATTTTTTTATGGATTATGTTATTAAATAATAATTTTTACGAAACCTATTTTATTACTTGGTTTATGACATGATGAATGATTTATGGTTTTGTGGAACACATAATAATGATTTAATTGTGAGATGTTTGGGACCTATATCTCCCTATAATGAATTTGGTAAATATTTATATCTCATGAGATAAACATGGATTGAACAAAGAATGATCTCGGTTCTGTACTATAGGGCTCGAACAAGGAGTGAACGTTATTGAATAATTGACTTTATCCACTATGATGGTCTTGGAAAATATCCTTGACTAATATGAAATGATTTTATATGATTACATGTATGCCAAAAAATTTCATATCTTATGTTGTAAATTTTTGGATTTGGTTCATTGATTCTAATTAACATTCATGCTTTACCACATGGCATGATATCACGATCACTCATATGGAGGATAAGATTTTTAAATGTTGTGTTTTTATGTGTTATGCATATGATATGATTGATAACTTCCTTGTTTACCCTTAATAAACATCTTATATCACCCTTTCGTGTGTTTTTTTCCCCAGGTCATGAAAATGGGTATTAAGTAAGATATGTTAAAAGGGGTCTATTTATGATGAAATAAGTGGGTGATAATGAAGATGTCTTGTGAACTATTTTTTTAGGATTATTAGTTACTAAATACAGCATACCCATACAACCATAACGTGGATTTGTTAAATTTTCTAATGAATATTATTTAGCTTTGATGTAATATCAATGTGTGGAATGTATTGGTTGTTATAAGGTTCCCACTAAAGATAGGATTTGGATGGCATCCTCGACAACCTTATCAGTCCTAGAGGGGAACTAGTATAGAATTATGGGGGTTTTGATTGAATGGTATCAAAGGTTATTGGTTAGATATAAAACAAAGTTTTAGGATAAGATCATGTGATGATTTCCATGGTCTGGTAGGATAATGGTTCCATCTGTATGTAACATGTGATTTAGGACATGGAATTTAGATAGTGCATTGTTTTTTAGGCTCCACATCATGACCAAATTACCAATCCTATTTTTTTTCTTAAAAATGTTTATCTTTAAGTTATCTAGTTTAATGGTAGAAATTTATGATGATAGTATGAATACTTCTGATATCTTACATTATAATTATAATATTTTGATTAATGATTTATTTAATATTTCTTTTATTTATTCACACTTTTTATGTTATGTTTTCCAACCATTGTAATCTATTTTGGGCCCTTTTATTATCTTTTTCATGATAATATTAAATATACATTCTTATGAGTTTATAAAAGGATTTGATAAATGATTTCATATCCTTTAGTCTTTATTTATATCTAAATGATCAATGTATGTGATTTTATGAACCGTTATGAGAATTTTCAGAATTTATAGAATTTTTCTACTATAATGGTGGTTATAGTGTAATATGAACTTTCTAGTTACAAAAATGTTTAATAAAATGTTATTTTATGGGTACACATTTACAAAATGTTCATTTAATCATGAAATATTCAATTTTAGCTGAATGTGGAAAGCATTTTTATATTTATTAATTTTTTTATATAATTTATTTGATGTAATGATCAAAATGGAACAATGAATGATCGTGTCTGTTATAATTGAGTTATAAAGAGTTTATTGAAAATGATTCAATAGAATTCATTAATTTAGTGTGGTTTTATATGATTAATTTTCATCTCAATATATATTTAATATTTTAATATGTAATGTTATTTATAATGATATGTATTACATGTCAAATTTGAATTTATTAAATGAATTTTTTACATGGGACTTTTTTAATTTATTATAAATTAAGAACATATGAAATTTTGGTTATATAAAATAATAAATTATTGAATGCATTCAAATATGTTATGGTCTTTAGAGGAATGAATAATTAATATTGTCTATATGAGTAAAAATATGTATAAGAATGCTGAATTTGGGGACCCTCTTATTTATGATGTATGATTATATGTAATGGTTTGACACATGCCTATTAGAAAACACACAAAAAATGAATAAACATAAAATTAGTTAATTTTGAGGTAGATTACAATATCTGAACTAATAATCATAGGAAACATACCTTATATTTTTATATTATAAAATTTTTGTGAGAATTATGTGATATATTCCTTGTAAATTATTGAACATATTATATTATAATTGATATAATCAACTATTAATAAATGGTTATGTCGAAACATATGATATATTGATGTGATGAAGTATCCATTAAAAAAATTATGTAATTAAATATCTTCCTATTATTAATATAGAAAATAGGATATAATATATATGATTTCACTCAATATAAATATACTATGTGATCTCTCTCAAATTATTACATTCCATGATGATAGAATCCTATGTCCTAGATTCATGTTTATTATTTCATAACCCATGTTTAATTTATATAGATTACCTAATTTGTGATTTATTAAGTGATTGATTTATTTATAATGGCCATAAAATTCCTTAAATTATTAATACAAAGTCATTTTTTTCATAATTTATATTTCATTAATTTTCCAAATGAAATCCCATAGAAATAATATTAAAAAAGAGATATTACGTTTCATGTGAAGATACCAACCACTAAAACTTAGTATATTATTGAAATATTGAAATAACATAATACCTACTATATAATGGTATTGTACATAGGATGGAACTATGATAAAAATATTAAATCTTATATATAAATTTTTATAAGAAAAATAAGCCTTAATATAATAACTGAAATTATAATAAGAATTATAACATTGATTAGGTATCAAGTAGTAAATTATGAGGAACAATTAATTATAAATAGGGTATAAAGGAAAAATTACTATGGGGATTCGACCATTATATGACCATTTCTCAATATGACTTTTGGTCACTACAACAATTTGAGATAATGATACCATCACTATTAGTGTTTATAATGGGTAATGACAAATAAAATTTGATACAAAAAATATTATTGATAGATTCATATTCTAGAGTCAAGTTAATTGAATCCAATTTTTCAAAACATGGGATGAAGGTAGTTTGATTAGGGTACTCCTTTTACGAAACCAAAAATAAAATTTAACACGTGAGGCTTGAGTGAAATCATTTACGAGAGAAGTTCATGTTAGTAGGATGGATACTAGGTCAATGTTGGCTGAGCCACACCAAGAATCTACCAACTTCAAACAATTTACCCATAGGGAATATGCTGATTCTATTAAAGGTTATATATCTATACCATACAATCATATAAGTGTAATTTGTATTTCTATAAATTAATTAGTCATTTAGTCAATCCCATTTCCAGTTTTATGTGACAAAATATGCAATAATATAAGATGAATTTGATTAATATATTTTTTAGATACAATCTTAAAAATAATTTGAACTCTTATATAAAAATATTAGGTATTCTAAAAAAATATTTTCAATATTGTTCTAAAATTCTATGTATTTAAATATGAATGATAATATATTTTTATAAATCCCTAATAACTATTTATAAATATTAACAATTTTTATGTGTTGTAAAAATGATATTTTTTAATAAATAATGATTTTCTATTTATAATTTATAATTATAATATTTAGATAATTATTTTGATAAAATAAATAATTTTTTCAAATTAGAATATCAAAATTATCCAAAGGATTAATTTTCATAATTTTCTAGAACATTGGAATCAATGGAATAAAATAAGGTTTAAATATGTAGAATGTATTATGACATCATAATTTTAAAAAATTATTGTAATAAATAATATAAATGGAATATATTTCAAAAAAAAATTCCCCAATAAAATAAATTATTTATTATGTCATTTAATAAATTTTACGATCCCTTAAGGAATCCTCTAAAACGTAAACTAGTTTTAAAGGTTTAAAAATTATTTCATTATTGAAATATCTCACTTCCACATAACCAATGGTACTATTTAAATTTTCTTGGTTCTTATCATTATAAAATACTGAAATGCACAACTTATTTTCAGAAATTGTGGGATGTTTTTTGTTGTTGACTTATTTATTATATAATGTCCCAAAATCAATTAATATAGAATTACGCTATATTTTTATATAAATACTGACCATTCCCATTCCTCTCCACTAAAAATTCTTTATACATTATGTTTAGTTCTTTTTAACTCCCAATGAGTCCCTATAAGGTAATGTTTCATAAACATGTTTTAGGAGGAAATTGATTATGGTAATGGAATAACAATGTTATTATTTTCCATTTTAGAACCTTGTTCATGGTATAAATTATATAAATTGAATTAAATTATATCCAAAAATATTTTATTACACTATAATTGATAATTTTATTTTTCCAATGGGGTCCTCCTTTCTCTCTCATTATGCCCAACCTTTAATATATGTTTTGTACAATTATACTACAGATTTTTTTTTTAAAATTTATCTCTTTTACATGATAAATTATAATATTATAAATAAAAAATAACTTCCTTGTCTAGGTGCAATCACATAGATGTAAAAAGAAGTAAAAGATTGTGTATTTAATTGTATTAAACCCAAATTCCTTATTGTGGGATAAAAATGATGTAATATTCTAATCTATAATCACTTAGGTACTCATTGTTTTTATATAAAACCCCATTATTTAATCTCATTGTGTTATTAAAAAAATAATTTATTATAATCAATATTTATCACATGAATTATAACATATTAATGGTGAACCATGATAGTGATACAATGAATTGGATAAGGAATTAATATATAGAGAGGACATTTTCTATTATACCAAAGAAAATATCCTGTGTAATTATGATTGATGAAACCTTGGTGAAAACAATTCTTATATGCTTATGAATGTCTCAGTTTTGTGTTGTAGGTAAATTTCCATGTTATGATTCATGTTCATTCAATTATGATATGAATCATGTTATTATGATCATTCCTTACTAGTTTTCCTCATGGGAAAATATTTATATATCCTTTAAATATTTCCTTAATGGGTTTTATGCACACCCCTTTATTTTTATGTATGTCTCCAGGATATGATATGTAGTAAAACTAACATAGGAAGATCCTATAAAGATTAATTTCAAGTGGATTAGAATAATATTAATGTTCTTCATGTATTATTTTCCTAATATCTAGTAAACATAACTAAAAAGACCCTCCATGTTGTTAAATGTAGTACCTTGTAATCAAAGGATTATGAACTGAAAAGGTAGGATGCCACAGATTCCATGAGTTTATGGATTAGTTATTTTTTTGATTTAATGATTAGAAATCTATATTAATAACCCATGGGATACATCTAACTATAATAAAACTACCCAGAATTATGGTGAAGTTTTATGTGATTTATTTACCAGAAATTGAACCCAATTGTAACATCCCAAGTAAATAAAGAATAAGATGTATTTCATATTTATTAATATTTTTGAATTAAATATTAATTTTTCTTTAAAGGATTTTCTATGTTCGATAGCGTACCTGTTATGCAATGACGGGTTTTTTGGAAATCTTAAGTTGCACGCTAATAATATAATATTATTATTTTAAATGGTAGTTAACTCCTAGCCGTTGTATTCGCGTGAATAAACAAAACTAACTACAATATGATTATTCATGTTTGTTAAATTTATTTACATTTATCCAATTAAATTAGAGGCTTAAAATATGAATGAATCTAATTTTAAGCATACATTACATTAAAAGGTCGATTTACCACCTTTTACTGAAGAACCCTCTTTAAATATAGTTTTGGTCATTTTTAGATGTTATATTTGACCAAATAAAATTCTTATTTAGATTTGGGACATCAAAATTTACTTTGGGTAATTTTTTGGTATTTTTCCAACAAAGTTCATTTTTTAATGAATAGTGAAAAATATTGTATTATAATTCAAAAGTGCCTTTTAATCTAATTTGTTTTTATGGTTATATTATCTTTTTAATTTTTTTTAAAGTGAAATTAGAATACATTTTTACCATTTTATCCAATGTTGTTTATTGTAATTAATCGCACTTTGAAATTGGATATAAAAAAGTATCAATCTTTTGATAGTTATTGTATCTTAAAAACACGCTATTTGTTTTGATAACATGAGTTAATTTTAAATTAATTAATGCAAATTCTATGTATTTATTTTGGTAAAATAGACATCATTTTTTAATTTTAACTATCAAATATAGCTTAGGCTTATATTTTGGTATTTTTCTGAAAAACTTCAATTTTTTATGAATAATGAAACCACTTAGTTGTAGTTAAAAAAACTGACTTTTTCATTTAAATAAAATTTTAACACTTCTGTAAATTAAATTTTGAAAATCCAACATACATGGTTATTGTTATTAAGAAAAATTTGGTTCAATAAGATAAAAATAATTTCTGGTGAATAGTATCTTTTGACTTTTATTGGCCGCGGTTAAAGGTAAATAAGGTAATTCAAGGTAAAAAGAATATTATAATAATTCAAAATTACCTTAAATCAGGTTCAAACCTTATTTTTTGAGTCATTTACGACCAGGTTCATCTTTTCGTCGGTTTTGGGTCCCCATTGAGTCACATGGGAGGGATAATGACAATTTAGATTAATTAACTTAATGTAAAGGCAAAAATGACAAAAAAATATCTTTTAGTAAATTAATTTTTACAAGGGGTTATATATATTATCTTTTCAACTATAAATATTTATAGAATATATAAAAAAATTTCCTACGTCATGGTATTTTTTATAATATTTAGAAATAAAATAATTTAAATTATTTATGAGACAATAGTGATACGGTATTTACCTCATTAATAAAATATTTAAATAAATAAGATTATAAATATTAAAACAATATCCAAAACCTGACCAATTCTTATTGGATGATTTTCCTTCGACCATGAGTCATCTTATCATAAACTTTAATTAGTTTTTGACTATTAGAAACTGAATATCATTATATAATAAAATAATAATATCACACATTCTTAAAGAGCCCCTCCTCCCCCTTATAAAAATCCCTCACTTCTAACCAATTATTCACACCTCTCAAGCCTTTAAGCATGTCCAAACTTTGCCTAATTAATCTCTCTACGTCCCTATCTTCCTCCTAGAAGCCTTACCTTAGGCAGAAGGCACTTCAAGAAGTCCTTTTGGTTCAAACCAAAGGAAGTTATCCAAATTAAAGGTAATGGTTTCTCGTAACTTCTTTTCTTTTATTTTACTTCTCCAATCCTAAACTCTTTTTATACCATTATTTTATAACAAAACCAGTATCCTAAATTTACTAGGAGGTTGTAATGATAAGTATTCAAACTTTACAAACACACACCTCCATCTAATGGGTGAAGAACATGTTGTTTCTATGGATGGAAAACTAACGCCTCACGAGACGATGATTGTTCTATTATCTCTTACCAACTATCATGGTGGCCATTAAGATGACACTATATTTATATATTATATATATTATGTTTATTTTTTCTTCATTCTTCTGTATTTTTATTTTATAACATACCTTTATTGTTTCCATTATGGGTAAACACGATAATTTCATTTCAGGAAGTACGGACTACCGCCCCCTCAAAGTGATATGACTCATTAATAGCATATTTGGGACATATAAATTATGTAGTTAATGATATTATATATGATATTATACTGGAATTATAATATACCTACGTATCATTATGTTTTAATTCAATTAAAATAGGAAATAGAAATGAAAGTAGTGTTCATGCGTATGTACGACTTACCGTCTCCATGAACGGTGCATTTCATTTCTTAACTCCAAATGATATGTATTTTTATAAATATATATATACTAGATATATATTATATATATGATATCTAAATAATGAATGTAATTCTGGATATAATGGACTATTGACCACATGGACAACATGTAATTATTAGAAGTCCATTTTTGACATAAGTACCAAATATCGACAAAATAAACATTATTA
The DNA here is from genome assembly GCA_963277665.1 of Viscum album. Lineage (NCBI taxonomy): Eukaryota > Viridiplantae > Streptophyta > Magnoliopsida > Santalales > Viscaceae > Viscum > Viscum album. Next base: position 813,183,513 of record OY728150.1, on the reverse strand, counting down.
ACATGAATGATTACATAATGCATATAACATGGTAATAAGTGATATAAAAGGACTAATAATATTGAAAAAGGTTCTAAAGAAAGTAGAAATTAACTTTAATTTATTATTCAGGATATTGAAGAACGAACGGGTCAAGTCGGACATGAGGTAAGGGACTTCGTCTCAATCTCCATTTTTTAAGGCATATTTAGTTTTATACAAGACTTTATTTTATACGGTGTATAATACCCTTTGAGTTTTCATATCATTCAGAGGTAATATTTGTATACGAACCATTTTACTAAAAGAAAAAAAGGAATGTTTTTTAATATAAGCAGTGACAACGACCTTTCCACCGCCGTGAGTATTATTTGATCTTTGGCTTCCTTAACAATACGTAATGTTTTTAAAAGGAAAAATAAATACCATATAATCTTTTTACATATTTTGGTATTGAAAATGATTTTGAGAATGGATTTATTATTTCAATATCTTGAAATGATATTTTGTTATCGCAATGTGGAAATTTTATCTTTCCATTATGCTTATGTTATGTGTTATGATCATGTTATGGTTCTTGAGAATTATTTATGTATACGGGTGGTTCCATGATAATCTTAGGGCGGGTGTGCCTGAGATAGCTCCCCAATTCAGTAGGTAACATGACAGAGCTAAAGGTTAATGTTTCTCCTAATAGATTTAGGGAATATACTGTGATGGGTATTCCAAAGTAACTCCTTTTGTAGCCATGATAGATAAAATATAAGTATGATATGGATGATATAATTTACCTTTAGTATTTATGATTTCTATGTGTTATTCATAAAATCTTATGATTTTATGAGGTATTTAAAAGAGTTCTTCTTTTGTATGTATTTATGAACAAATGATTTCTTTCATTATTTTATAACCCTTACTGAGCTTTTTATGCTCATCCCATGTTTTGAAATGCTTTCAGAGGACTTGAATATAAATAAGGTCAATGATGGGATCAACTAAAAGTTATGCTATCTAAAACCTTGAACTAGACATGACTCTTTTTTCAAGATTTTTTATTCTATGAAGAAAATGGAAACTGTGTAGAAGTGTCTACTTTGTAATATTTTGAGATGTAATAGTTATTTCCTATTATCTAAAACTATAAACCTAAAAACATCCTCAATGTGAATTATTTATTTAATTCAATATAATGTAATGTTTATGGTCAGGTCCCTATAGTTGGTATCAAAGGTCTGTTTAGATAAATTTAGGAGTTACGATATTGTTAATTAATATCAATAATGCAATTTATGTTAATATTGAAATCATATAGATTTTACAGATTACAAAGTTGCTTCGCCTAAGATATTTCTGTGTTCAAAATGGTTTTCCACAGAGTAAACATGTCAGCTATGTTGGGACATCATCAGGAGGAATAAATCCTTCTAAATAAACAACCTGAGATGGTTGGGATCTGAACTATACTGTTTGTTGCAGTGATGGAATAGTTGACTTGGGCTATAAATGGTGGTGGTATCCATGTACGAGATTAGCCAAATCAAATGTAGAAGAACATGTCAGTAGTGAATCATTTCATGAAGCAACATCCCACAACATTCTGAGGATCATCTGACCCTATGCTAGAAGAAGGGTGGATTAAAGCACTGGAAAATATTTTCGATGTCATGGGTTGTTCAGAACATCAAAAGGTTAGTCTCACTGTTTACTTTTTTGAAGGTGAAGCTGATCAGTGGTGGTCGATGGTGAAAAATATCATGGATAATGAGGAGATTGACGCTCTCGATTGAGATTAATTCAAAGGTATGTTTCTTGAGAAATATTTTCCTATGGTGGTTCATCTTATAATGGAAAACAAATCATGGAATTGAAGCATGAGGATGACTCAGTGGATGGTTATGAAGAAAAATTCAATCGACTGGCATTTTAAGCTCCAAATATCATACGAGATCTTGATAGTAAAATCAACTGTTTTTTACTCAGGACTAAAGCCAATGTATCGAAGGGCATTAGCTTCTCGTGAGTTCAAAAGTTATGAAAAACTTGTTCGTTGTGCGGAGAAGGTGGAAATGGAGTTTTTTGATGATCATGTTTTTTTTTGAAAAACAAAATAATAAAAGGTCTAGGTTGTTGGCGAAAGGGAAGAACTCTTGAAAAAATTCTGATTGTAAGAAAATTAAGTTTACAGTTTGTAAAAATTGTGGTAAAAATCCGGTTGGGGAATGTCTTTTGAATTCTGGTAAGTGCACCATATGTGGTAAAATGGGACATAGGGCTTGTAACTACACTGAAAAATATCAGGGTAATGGTAAGAAAAAATCTAAATTACAATCAGTAAACTATTTTATGTGAAATAAAATGGATAATTATAAAAATGAGTGTAAAATAAAGAACTCAACCAAAGGAAAGTATCCAAACTAGACATGAAAGGGGTGGTGAAATCCTTTGCAACAACTTCAGCAAATGTTAGGTCATCAAATGAAGTTGTATCAGGTACACTATTTGTTTTTTCAAATTATTCCAACGTGTTTTTTGATTCAGGGTCTACACACTATTTCATTTCTGGGAAGTTTTATAGTAAATTGGGAACTCCATATCAAGATATGAATACCGAACAAACGGTAAAACCCCCTGGAGGAAATGTTGAGAAAAAAAAGAAAATAATGAACATTCATGTCATTGTGTGTGGAACGAATATACCTGAAAACCTTATTTTTTTGCCTCTGGTAGAGTTTGAAGTTATTTGGGGTATGGATTGACTTTCTTTTTATGATGCTAAGATTGAATATAAACCTAAATAGGTTTCTTTTCAGAAATATTTACAGTTTGTGTACAATAATGAACCCTTTATTTTGATAATATATCTGGAAGCTGAGAAACTAGTACAAGATGAATATGAATGTTACCTTGCACGTATTTTTGAAAATAAAGGAACTGTTCAGATTAATGATGTTCCAGTGGTAAATGATTATCTTGATGTTTTTCCTGATCAGTTTCCTAGTATTATACCTATCCGGGAAGTTTAATTTACTATTTACTTAGTTCTTGATGCAAATCCAATTTCAAAAACCCCTTCTCGAATGGATCAAATATATCTTTTAGAGTTAAAGAATCAATTTAGGGAGTTATTAGATAAACGTTTCATTTGACCAAGCACATCACCATGGTGTGATCCTATATTGTTTTTTTAAAAATAATGATGGTTCAATGAGACTTTTCATTGGTTATAGAGCATTGAATAACGTCACTGTTATGAATAAGTATCCTTTTCCTCATATCGATGATTTGTTTGATCAGCTCCAGTGAGCTTAGTATTTTTTGAAGATTGATTTGAGGTCGGGATACCATTAGTTTAAAGTAAAGGAAGCATACATTCCGAAGACTGAATTTCGTACAAGATATGGCCATTAGTAATTTGTAGTTATTCCTTTTGGTTAAACCAATTCATCTGATGTATTCATGGATCTTATGAATAAACTTTTATGTGAGTTCTTGGATATGTTTGTGGTTGTGTTCATTGATGATATTTTGGTTTATTCCAAAAGTAAATATGAACGTGAAAATCATTTAACAGTTGTGTTGCAAACCTTAAAATAAAAGAAACTGTATGGGAAAATCAGAAAGTGTAAGTTTTGGTTATAAGAAATTTGTTTCCATGGTCAAATTGTTTCAAAAAATGGCGTAACGGTGGATCCTGCTAAAACAAAAGTTGTTGAATAATGACCAAGACCCACAAATATAACCAAGAATCACATTTTTCATGGGTTTTTAGGTTATTAACAGAGTTTTGTTGAAAATTTTTCACGGTTATCTAGTCAAATGACTATGTTAACTCGAAAAGGTGTTAAGTTCATCCAGGAAGATGAATGTGATGGGTTTTTTCATGAACTGAAAAGAATATTGGTGAATGCTTCAGTTTTGGCACTTCCATCCAGAAATGGTGAGTTTGTTATCTACAGTGATGCTTCATTGAAAGGACATGGTTGTGTCCTAATATAGAATGATTAGGTAATTTCTTATGCTTCACATTAGTTGAAACCACATGAGTTAAATTACCTTACACATGATTTAGAATTATTTGTAGTTGTTTTCGCTTTAAAAATTTAGAGGCATCATTTGTATGGAGTAAAATGTGAAATATATATTGATCACAAATGTTTAAAATATATGTTCACTCAAAAAGAATTGAATGTGTGACATAGGAGATGGATGAAATTAATCAAGGATTATTATTTCACGATCCATTACCATCCAGTAAAAGAAAATAAAGTGGTTGATGATTTGAGTTGAAAAAGTAATGCTTCATTAACCTTGTTACGTTTGGAACAAGATCCTTTGGTTTTGGATTTCATAAACTTTGGCATAGAAGTTGTTGGTGCAGAAAATTATTATGTTTTGTATTAGGTTTCAGTGAGATCGTTTCTATCAGATAGAATTATGTAAGCACAGAAGGAAGATAGTGAGTTACAGAAAAAGGTATAGTTTGTTCAGAAGGGTAAGTTTCCTGAATTTAACATTGATAATGTTTGTGTTTTGAGATTTGTAAAGTGATTATGTGTCCCTTGTGATTAATATTTGAATAATGAGTTTATATGTAAAGCTTATAGTTCCTCATTTTTATTTAATCCTGGTAGTAATACAATGTACAGAGATCTTCATGCGTATTACTGGGGGGATGGAATGAAAAGAGATATTGCTGATTTTACTGTGAAGTGTTTGACTTGTCAGCAGGTTATACCAGAGTGGAAGTTATCGAAAAGGATGATTCAGCCTTTACCAGTGCCAGAGAAGAAATGAGAAAATATATCCATGGACTTCGTTTTGGGATTACCAAAGACACCTAGATGTAATAATGCAATCTGGGTTATTGTTGATCGATTGAATAAATCTTCTCATTACCTTCCCATTCGAGATACAATGTCTCTAGATCAACTTTATCAGTTGTAAGTTAAAGAGTGAATCAGGTTTCATGGACTTCCCCTCTCCATTGTATCTGATTGTGATCCTAGGTTTACTTCTAACTTTTAGAAAGGCCTTTAGAAGTCGTTGGGTACTAAATTAAATATTAGTACAACTTTTCATCCTCAATCAAATGGGAAATCAGAACTAACAATTTAGACATTGGAGGACATGTTACGTGATTTCTCGATGGATTATCAGGGATGTCGGGACCAACATCTTTCTTTGGTGGAGTTTTCATATAATAACAGTTTTCATTATAGTATACAGATGGATCCATTTGAGACATTATATGGAAAGAGTTGTAGAACTCCAGCTTTTTGGGATGAATTAGGTGAAAGGAAGCTGATGGGACAAGAATTGGAAGAAGAGACTGTAGAGAAAGTTCAGTTGATTAAGAAGCACATGAGAATAGCTCAGAGCAGACAGAAAAGTTATGCAGATAACTGGAGGAAATGTCTTTCTTTTGAGGAAGGTGATCATGTCTTTCTCAAAGTTTCTCTATGGAAAAGTGTGATGTTTTTTGGTAAGAAGGTAATGTTCAGTCTTTGGTTCATTGGACCTTGTGAAATTCTAGAAAAAGTTGGATCAATTGCATACAGAGTGGATTTATCTCTATGTTTATCCCAGGTACACAATGTTTTTTATGTTTCAATGTTGAGAATGTATATGCCAGATCCATCTCATGTTTTGAGCCCACATGTAGTTTAGATGGAAGAGAATCTCTCTTATGAAGAACAAAAAGTTCAAATTCTTGACCGTAGAGAGCAAATATTGTGGAATAAGGTAATTTCCCAGGAAAAGGTTTTGTGAAAAAACCATATGGTTGAAGAGGCAATTTGGGAATCTGAAAATGCTATGATGGATAAATACCCCCACATATTTTGATAAGTAAAATTGTGAGGACACAATTATCAAAAGGGGGGAAGGATGTAACATCCCAGGTAAATAAAAAATAATAAATATTTCATATTTATTAATATTTGTGAATTAAATATTAATTTTACTTTAAAGGGGTTGCTATGTTCGATAGCGTACATGATTCACATCAACAGATTTCTTTGAAATCTTATATTGCACACTAATAATATAATATTATTATTTTAAATGATAGTTAACTCCTAGCAGTTGTATTGGAAGGAATGAACAAAACTAACTACAATATGATTATACATGCTTGTTAAATGTATTTACATTTATCCAATAAAAAGTTAGAGTCTTAAAATATGAATGAATGTAATTTTATTCGTAATTTACATTAGAATGTCGATTTACCGCCTTTTAATAACGAACCCTCTTTAAATCTAGAATTTTTCATTTTTAGATGTTTTATTTGACCAAATAAAATTCTTCTTTAGATTTGGGACATCATAATTTACTTTGGGTAATTTTTTGGTATTTTTCTAATAAAGTGCATTTTTAAGGAATAGTGAAAAATTCTGTATTTTAATTCAAAAGTGCCTTTTAATCTAATTTATTTATATGTTCATATTATATTTTTAATTGGTTTTTAAGTGTAATTAGAGAATATTTTTACCCTTTAATCCAATGTTGTTTATAGGAATTAATTTCACTTTGAAATTTTATACAAACAAGTATCAATCATTAGATAGTTACTGTTTCTTAAAAACACGCTATTTGTTTTGATAATGAGAATTATTTTTAAATTAATTAATGAAACATATTTTTCTTTAGACTAGTAAAATATAAATCATTTTTAATTTGGACTATCAAATATAGCTTAGGATGAATTTTTGGTTTTTTTCTGAAAAACATCACTTTTTGATGAATAGTGAAACCACTTAGTAGTAGTTAAAAAACTGACTTTTTCATTTCAATGAAATTTTACCACTTATGTGAATTGAATTTCGAAAATACAATAGACATGGTTGTTGTTAGTAATTAAAATGTGGTTCAATAAGATGAAATAATTTTTGGTGAATAGTAACTATTGACTTTTATTTACCACAGTTAAAGGTAAATAAGTCAATTCAAGGTAAAAAGAATATTATAATAATTCAAAATTACCTTAACACTTGTACAAACCTTATTTTTTGAGTTATTTACAAATATGGGCATCTTTGGGTCGATTTTGGGACCCCATTGAGCCACTTGGGAGTGATAATGACAATTTAGATTAATTAACTTAATGTAAAGGCAAAAACGACAAAAACTAATATGTTTTTGTAAATTAATTTTTACAAGTGGTTATATAAATTATCTTTTTGACTATAAATATTTATAGGGAATCTAAAAATATTTCCTACATCATGGTATTTTTTTATAATTTTAGACATCAAATAATTTAAATTATTTATGACAAAATAAGGATGCAGTATTTACGTCATTAATAAAAGTTTCAAATAACTAAGATTATAAATATTAAAACAATGTGGAAAACCTATAAAATTATAATTGGATGATTTTATTTCCATTATGTGTCATCTTATCTTCGACTTTAATTAGTTTTGGACTTTTAGAATCCAAATATCATTATATAATAAAATAATAATATCACACTTTCCTAAAGAGACCCTCCCCCCCTTATAAAAAGCCCTCACATCTAACCAATTTCTCAAACCTCTCAAGCCTTTAGGCTCATCCAAACTCTACCCACTTAATCTCCCTACACCCCTATCCTCATCCAAGAAGCCTTACCTTAGGATGAAGGCACTTCAAGAAGTCCTTTTGGTTCAAAACAAAGAATGTTACCCAAATTAAAGGTAACTGTTTCTCTTAACATCCTTTCTTTTATTTTACTTCTACAACCCCTAAACTCATTTTATCCCGTTATTTATAACAAAAATTGTATCCTCATTATACTAGGATGTTTTTTGATATTTATTTTAACTACACTAACACACACCTCTATCTAATGGGTGAAGAACATACTGTTTCTGTGGATGGAAAACTAACGCCTCACGAGACGACGATTGTTTGATTATCTCCTACCACCTATCATGGTGGCCATTAAGATGACACTATATTTATATATTATATATATTATGTTTATTTTTTCTTCATACTTCTATATTTTTCTTTTAAATCATTCCTTTATGGTTTCCATTATGGGTAAACGTGATAATTTCATTTGAGAAAGTGCGGACTACTGCCCTTTCAAAGTGATATGACTCCTTAATACCATATGTGGGACATATAAAGTATGGATTTAATGATATTATATATGATATTATACTGGAGTTATAATATACCTATGTATCATTATGTTTTAATTACATTAAAATAAGAAATATAAACAAATGTAGCGTTCATGCGTACATACAGCTTACTGTCTCCATGAACAGTGCATTTCATTTCTTACCTCCAAATGATATGTAGTGTTATATATATATATATATATGCTGGATATATATGATATATATGATATCTAAATAATGAATTTCATTCTGGATATAATGGACTATTGACCACATGGACAAATTTTAATTATAAGAAGTCCATTTTTGACTCAAGTACCAAATATTGACAAAACGAACATTATTGACTTGAATGATTATATAATGCTTATAACATGGTAAAAAGTGATATAAAAGGAATAATAAAATTGAAAAATTTTCTTAAGAAATTATAAATTAACTTTAGTTTATTATTCAGGATATTAAAGAACAAACGGGTCAAGTCGGACACGAGGTAAGGGACTTCGTCTCAATCTCCTTTAATTGAGGCACATTTAGTTTTATACACGACATTATTTTATACGGTGTATATAGACATTTTACATTTCATTTCATTCAAATGTAATCTTTTTATATGAATTGTTTTACTAAATGACAAAAAAGAATGTTTTTTTAACGTAAGCGGTGACAACGACCTTTCTGTCGCCGCGAGTACAATTTGATCTTTGGCTTCTATAACAAGCCTTAATGTTTTTAAAAGGAAAAATAAATACCATATAATCTTTTTATGTATTTTGGTATTGAAAATGATTTTCAGATTGGATTTATTATTTCAATATCTTGAAATTATATTTTGTTATTGCAATGTGGAAATGTTATATTTCCTTTATTCTTATGTTAGTGTTATGATAATGTTATGGTTATTGGGAATTATTTACGTATATGGGTGGTTCCGTGATAAAACTAGGGCGGGTGAGCCTGAGATAGCTCTCTAATTCATAGGGTAACGAGAGGGAGGTAAACATGAATGTTTCTCCTATTAGATTTTGGGAATATACTGTGATGGGTTTTCTAAAGTAACTCCCTATGTAGTTGTGATAGCTATAATATAAGTATGTTATGGATTCCACAAGTTACCTTTATGATTTATGATTTCTATGTATTATTCATAAAATCTAATGATTTCATGAGGTATGTAAAAGAGTTCATTTTTTGTATGTATTTATGAACAAATGTTTTCTTTCTTTGTTTTATAACCCTTTCTGAGCTTTTTAAACTCATCCCATGTTTTTAAATGTTCTCACAGGACTTAAAGATGAATAGGGTCAAGGATGGGATCAAGGAAAAGTTATGCTATCTAAAACCTGGAACTAGACATGAATCGTTTTTTCCAGAGTTTTTATTTTATGAAAAAAAGGAAATCTGTGTAGAAGTGTCTACTTTGTAATTTTTTGAGATGTAATAGTTATTTCTTAATTCTCAAAAACTCTAAACCTAAAAAGATCCTCAATGTGAATTATTCACGTAATTTAATATTATGTATTGATTATGGCCAGGTCCTTATACCAAATATAGACACTGAATGATGATGTAGATCTAAAAATACCGTACCTAGGTGTAATAAGGTTAAGTGGGAAAACTATGCTTTGACTCGATTTTCACTTGGTAGAAAATAATGGGATATACTTTAAAACTAGTTTTACTCTCAGAGGGTATATGTTTAGTTCATCATATGATTTTTATGAACCAATTTTATAAAATTTATTAATTTTAATTATTTTTAGATATGATTAAAATAAAAATGTCTATAATATTGTTCTTCGGAAATAAAATCCATTTTGAAATATAGGATTAATAAAAGTAACATATTTATCACCAAGCCTTTTTTATTTAATAAAAATTGTGAAAAATAGGAGGAATCACATAAATGATGAGTGAAATAGAGGTTTCACTGATAAAATTCCTAAAATTATAGATTCAGTATTGAAAACTTTATGTAGATGATGAATCAAGTATCCTTGATTATGAATAATAACCCAATTGATGTTTAGTAAATAGATTCACCTCCAAAATAAGAAAATTTTATTGAGTCATTCAGACATCAACATCCACTTTCCTTTAGTATATATATAAATATATTAATTGTTGAACAATGTATTAAATCTATATAAAATAATTTCTTGAACACCTTAGTTCTGAGGTAGATAAATTAAACATTCTATTATTCATAATAGAATGAGAATATAATTAGTGGGAGAAGTTAATCTAGAAAATGAATATAATAGAGTATATTGGTATGATTTTGACATTTTTGAATGATTTCATGGGTTTTTTAAAAATAACATTTTCCCCTTGTTTTGAGTACATTTTTTTATTTGTTACTAGGTATCATTTAGGTGGAAATTTGATAATTTTTCATGAATGATGGGTAGTAAATGGTTGGTGTATTATTTTCCCAAACTGTGTGCCCCCAACTAGAAAATAGTTTTAACCTAAAAAGAGGGGATTCACACATATCACACATGGTTTTCCTAACCATGCACTATTTTGGATAAATCATTCACCCCCCTTAATCTATATATTATAGGAACACAGTTATGACACACATTCAATGGAAACAGGGTGCCATGAGCATCAAATCGCATGAAAATTTTTTAATCCCATGAAAATTAGATTTATAATTTTCAAGCCCCCATTTTAACCCCTATTAGGCCCTAATTAAACACCTAAAATCATTTAATAATTTTTGATCTTCCCAGACAAATTTTAAGACATTTAGAACTCCATTATTTGTGATTAGAATCCCAGATTGAAGATCTACACCCCTCCCAGTAAGAGGATCAAATCGAATGTGGTTTCATTTATCTTCTCATTATTCATATATATTACGAATGATTATTTATTTCATTTTAATTGTATCTTTATCTAGTATTGTTTATATAGATCTAAAATTATGGGATCATTATTTTTCAATCGTGATTTAGGGTTTAAGATCAAATTCTCATTCTACGCTATTATTCTGTTCAAATTGGGGATATACATTAGTGAGATTTCTTCATCAATTATGAGTTAAGTGGGTTATTACTCATATTAAATAGTCATATTCTCAATTCAATTCATTTAATTGTATAATTTCTAAATTGTCTTCAAAATTTAAATTCGTAATTTAATTAATTATTTTTGAATTTATCTGATTAAATGAATTATGGGATTGGTGAGAATTAATTATTCAATTAATTATCGAGATATTAAAATTGTGAGATATTGAAATTTTTTAGTTGTGTTGATTAATTTTTAAAAATAATAAATTTTAAATTGCTAATATTAAGTAATTGATTAATATGGGTTAATAAATTATTGAATTAATAGTGTACAATTTTTTGGATATAGAAATTGATTGAATTATATTAATTAATTTTTCAATTAATTAATGGAGTTTTTCGTAATTTTTAAAACGTTTATCAGATTATTTAGTTATGAGATTAATGAATGTAATTGAGGTGATTAATTAATTATTAAATTAATAAATGGAATGATATTGACATGGAATTGTTGGGTTGGATTATTTGAATTCATTAATGTTGTATTGTGGTACATTTTATATATATTATTGTTGATATATAAGTGTGTGCCACATACTAATACTTCAATCACCCATATGAGATTGAATTAGAATAGATTGTGGGACATGGAATGATGTTATAAATACCCATAGGATTCTGGCCATTGTTTTCTAAAACCCAAGGCATGAATGAAAATTATAAGGGATATGGAAAGATGCTCAGAATACCCTTGGGGTGCGGAACATGGATGGGAAATCAAAATAACAATGTTGTTCTAGACAAGATGTTGTATTATATGTGATTAAAATTGGATATGGTGTTAATTATCCCTGATAAATAATTAAAATGAAAGAATAATGAAATCCCATTGAATTATAATGTATTGTGAATTAAATATGTGAACTAGTTCAAACTCTGGCATGGGATAAAGTAGGTATTGTGGTTCTGGTGTCCTCAAGAACCCAAGGGTTTAGGTGGTTAAATAAAGAATAAATGATAATCTGATAATTGTTTACAAATTAATTGTATATATTTATTGGTACAACTGTATACACATTAATTAATTGGATATTTTCTTATATATCGTCTGTGGTGGACTACTTATTTGTACTCACACCCGACTTAGGTTCCTGATCGATATCTCAATACACTCTATGTTTACAGGATATGATAAGGTAAATGGAAAAGTGTTAGATGTATGAGTTGGGGTGGAGAATGGATGGGGGAACTAGAAATGATCTAGGACTTGTTTGGGAGTTATTAGTGATTTTATAGTTGGGTTTTAATGTTGAAACTTGACACATACTTTGGAAGAGCATATTTTATTGTTTAGTTTTGATATTTTATTACATGATTTGTTCATCACGTGTTATTGGTACTATTTTGGTTATATCCTACTATTATTAATGTTTATTTATAATATTGTACTAATTGTATAAAGAGGGTATAGTCTCCCCATGATCTATATTAGACCCTCTCTGCTAGTCAATAGTCTCTATCATATGTGGATGTGCCCCCAATGTCACGTCTTTGATAAGTGTGGGGCACTAGCATGTGGAAACTGAATCAAGATGATACAAAGTGGTATAAATGGATTTTTATTTTATTTTATTTTTCCTTACTATTTTATAATTTTATATAGGATCCTAGTATGATTCAAGACTTTGTTATGAGATCATACAGGGGAGTAGCTAACCAATTTATGGGGGAAAACAAAAGTATCTAGTGTGGGACTGTTTAAATTGTTATTTTTTATTACAGTAGATGTTATTACACCTTGGGTGACACACATGCAGTGTGATTTGATAAATTTTTTGTTTGTACTATCGGTTGGATTATAAATTGTTATGGAATAATAGTTGAGTTTCCATGCATCATTCTAGGCACTCTGGATTATTTTGAGACATGAATGTTTTTAGGAACATGTGAAAACCGTTTTGGGTATGCTGTTCAACATGAAGAGTTGTTCATTTCTTGTGAAATTGAAATGAAAATATTCCCAATATTGAATTGAGAATTGATGAATTATGATATATGATAATAAATGGTGTCTAAAGTGAATCTTGATATAATAATGAATAAATATAAAGAAGGTTTAGGATGATTTAGGGTAGTCATAGCACCTCGGTATTTAACTTGTGGTAGGAATTAGGAAAATGAATTGTTTTTGAATATCGTGTTTCAGGAAAATGTGTTAATGTTTTTAATTATGTCTTTTGGGTTGTGTTTATCATTTTAGGGTTATGCCTTCGCAAATAATCCTATTTATCGGATGACATGAAGATATAGTTGGAGATACTATACTAGTGGTGGAACCTGAGGCACAGATAGTGCTGGGTGAGGAAAAAAAAGTAGTTATGAGAGAAATTTGATTACTTCCTGAAGTTTATGGAAAGAGAATCAAAATGTTTTGTGAGGAGTTTGTCTATCCTGATTCGGTAGATTCAGTTGTAGCACCCTCTAGATTTTACTATAGAGGGTGAACATGAGGGAGGTGAGTTCTATATTGAGTCTATTCAGACTATACATGACCATTTGGAGACCCCCAGTAAGAAGCGGTTCAAGTTGGCATCTTATAATTTTTGTGGTCAAGAAAAGCATTTGTGGGACATCCAGACATGGGATGGACTTTTAGAGACTATGGAGTGGGATGAATTTCTAAAGAATTTCATGGATTATTTTTATCCTCAGGCACTGTGTCAGGAGATAGCTGATGTCTTAATGAAGTACAGTCATCAGAGTATGCCCATGATAGACTATATTGGACTCTTTATAGATTTGATTATCATTTCCCTTAAATTAGTGGAAGATAATGCTACTTTAGGAAAGTGATTTCATAATTGAATTAATTGTCAAGTTATGCCCTAGGTGAATATATTCGAGATGCATAAGTTTTCAAAAGTAGTGATTTAGGCCCCCATATCTGAACGAAACTAGAAGATGGCTTCTAATAGAATACATGTTGTTTCCTCTAGTAATTTTGGAGGTAAATCATATAAGGGTAGGTAGTATCACTATGATAGTGATACCTATGAAAGTGGTAAAGAGATTGGAAAATGGGGATAAACTTTCACTTTGGATATTACCAAAGTGATTATCCACAAGTAGGGTTGGTTAGGGAAATTTTGTAAACAATTTACTATACTAATTATGGAGTGTTGATATTGCAGAAAGATTAGAAATCATCATAGGATCGGCATGAACCCATGATGGATGGGTAGTTATGGAGGATATATATAAAACTAGAGGGAGTGAAAGAGATCTTATACACCATATTATTATGGTAGATGTGTAATGGCTTTAGGTTACATGGGATTTGATGGTAGCTCATGTTGGTTACCACTTTTACCAAAAAGTGTTTTTTTAAATAATACAAAAAATGGATTGTGTATATTATTATGGTTGATAGAGTTCGACTAGGCATACTGGTGGAGGTAGTAGATGAGGTTCTTCTAGGAAAGAACGCTTGTATCAACTGTGTGGTGAAACCTAGTGGACTAATTATGAATCACTATGAAGATGTTAATGATAGTTACATGTAGTTATACATACTATTATAGATATATAGGCTAGACCATCGACAATGAGAGCTAATATTATTGTAGATTGTACATTATCTAGTGCCTTTTATGATACGGGTCCCTCTCATTATTTAGTTTTTCCCAACTAATAAATGTTTTTACCCTGAAGGTGGAGTCATTAGTGGGGTATTAATAGTAGATAAACCATTGAGAGTAAGATCCTGAGTTATATATCTAAGAAAGGGGTGATCTCTCGAGTTTTGGGTAGTATTTATTTCAGTGAGATATTTACATCCTAGATATGTAATTCTTTGACTTGATTATGGGTATAGACTAGTTATTATCAAACCTAACCCACATTTATTATTACCACATTACTATGAATTTTAAATCTCTTATGGGAGATAACTATATTCAACATGGAGTGTGGGATAACCAGAAATTCCTAGAAGGTATAATTACCCAATGAATATGAGAGCTCATAGCCCAAGTTTATAGTCTATTACTAGATGATGGTTGTGTAATGCGAGATGACTTTTCGCCCACACTGAAAAGTTTTCTAAATGTGTTCCTGAAGAATTATCTGGGTTTCCACCTAAGATAGATGTGGTATTTAGCATTTAATTAATTCTTGGAGGGAAGTTAGTTTCTATTATTCCCTATAGAATGGCACCGACGGTGCTTGAAGTGATCAAGATTTAACTACATTAGTTTAAAGATAAGGGGTTTATCAATACGAGTACGTTTCCTTAGAGTTCTATAGTTTTTTTTAAAATGAAGTCTGAGATGAATCTCATCATCTATTTTTTATTCCATAAGTTGAACCAAATTACAGTGAATAACTGATATCCTCTTCTGTGTGTCGATGATATATTTTAATAGATGAGAGGGAATTTTTTTCTCATTGATTGACTTGAGATAATGGTATATTCATTTGGGTGTTTGAGTGTCTGTTGGACATCCAAATGCTTTTATAATTAGGTATGGCCTATATAAGTTCATTTTAAAACCATTTGGGTTGATGAATTCGCCAGTAGTGTATATGGATTGATGAATATAATCCTTCATTCATATCAGGATATGATTGGAGTAGTTTTTTTGGATGAAATATTTCTTTACACAAAGACTCATGATTATCAAATTAAACATCTTTACATTTTCATTAATACACTAAGAGTGAATCAATTATATTACTTGTTATATAAATGTTAGTTCTAAATTTATCCTGTACACTTTTTGGGTCACATTTTCTAGGAAGGTGTGTTAGTGGACCCATAAAAGGTTTTGGATGTTGTTTCATGGGATCATTCAAATATTTTTTTAAAAATCCATAGTTTTGTGGGATTGGATAGATATTATCATAGGGACATCCATGATTTTTCTTGATTTGAATTTACACTATCCCGATTAACTAATAAGGGGTAATTTTTGAATTGTCCAAATAAAGTTATAATTTCTTCTAGGATTTGAAGAAGCGATTTACGTCATCCCTGATATTGATCCTAACTAATATAGGTGAAGTGTATATGGTATTTTTTATGATTATTGGGTCAGATGTTAAGATATGATGACACAGTAATATTGATTTCTGTCATATGGGTATCAACAGTTGAGGGGAATGGAATGAAATAAACCTACTTGGGGCCTTGAGTTAGATGAAATTATTTATTCTTTGAAGTGTTGGAGTCATTATATTTTGTACAAGAAGTTTATTGTGTATACTGATCATAAGATCTTAAGTTATACCTTCTCCCAAATAATTTTGAATCTTCTTTAGTTGAGGTGGGAAGGGTATATTCCAAAATTTTATTTTGATCTATCTTATAATCCTAGAAAGTGGATTAGTGTTTTTTATTCTTTAAAAAGGTAAACTAAAATAGTAGAAGTTCTAGATTATAGTGATGAGTGGAAGATGATGAACATGCTGTCTGAGATTCCTCTTAAGGTTCAGGAGAGTCTGTAGCGGATGAATCTTGATCAATTTCAACAGAGTCTACACTATTGAGTTGGATTGGGAAATGGAAGTACGATGATCCAGAGTGTGTGAACATGAGGTAATTCCTTGATTTTGGGGAGTGGCCTTTTTATTGGACCATATATGAAGTTGAGATCATCAATGTATATAATCAGGTTGTTGTGCCTATGTAAATGCGTGAATTTCATGCCTTGATGTTGGATGTAAATCTAGGAATGACAAAATTGTTCAATGAACTAAAATGATAGTTTTCATTATTGACCATTAAAAATGAGATATTAGTGTTTGTGAAACAATACTATATCTATTAGTAGGCGAAAGACGAACATAAATGACCTGGATGTTTTCTATAGCCATTTCCCATTCTGAAATAGATGTGAGATTACATGACTGTGGGCAATTTTTGGGTCTCCCAAGAAAGCCTCAGTGGAATGAAAATATCTGGGTGATTACGGATCATTTAAAAAATGAGGGACATTTGATACCTATACATGAGACTTTCTCAGTAGATCATCTGGGATATTTGTATGTTTGGGAAATATTCTCTCTATATGGGGTTTCATAGACTATTGATTCATACTGTTATTCACATTTTACATTCCTCTTCTAATAGAGGGTATATAAGTCACTTTGTGAGAATTTTTTATTTAGTTCCAACCTCCACCCATAAAAAAATATGTAGTTGGATTTTAATATATATGTGCTTGAGGATAATATGTGATCGTGTGTTTTAGAAATTAGGGGGTCTTGGGAAAAGTACCTAAATTTGGTATAGTTTTCCTAAACAAATATCTATCATGAAACTATATTTATGGAACAATATGAGTCTATTTATGGTAGCCTATGCAGATATCCTTTGTTATAGATTCATGTAGATGAGTCAGAGTTGTTGTGAATGAGCCTCATGTCAGAGATGTGTATGACCCCGAGACTCCCTGAGAGGGGAGGGGTGTATTAGGGTGTCAACTTTTATTTTAAACTGATGGATCTTTTTACCACGTTGGTATAAACTAGTTAAAACTCTATGATGGATTGATCAGAAATCAAACATTCACATTCAAAGAGATGCCACAACACTTTTTACTTGGTTCTCCACTAAGGGCTACGTCCAAGGAGCATACGCTGATAGGTTGTCGGTCGTAGCTAATTCCACAATTCTTCACTAGTTGTGGATTACAATGGTTCGGGAATAGTCACTCTATCCCAGGCTCATTGCCTGTACAAATGTTCAGGGATATCTCAGTACATCTCTCGGGTCACACTTATTGACTCTCCCTGGATCACTGCCTTTGTTGAAGTCCCAGTCAGTTTATAGACGTGAAGGTCTCTTCAATACATTCTCATTGAAGTCTTTTCCTCTGCTTAGTACGAGTCAATGCTTGAATCTAAGTCTAGAATTGATGCACATAAAGACACTAAATCACTAAACCATATAATTAGAATGTGAAAACAGGTTACACTGATGATTTCACGCATCACCTACCCTTTTCACGCAAGTCCTCACTTTTGCGCGCAATACATGATTTTTACACGGAAAAATATTTTGCGCAACACCCCCTTTACATGCAACTTTCAATTTTTCGCAGACCCTCCACTTTTACGTGCAGCTTTTCCATTTTTTCGCAACATAACCTTTTTTGATCAACCTCAAATTTTATGTGAAACTTCTAATTTTTCACACACCTTCATCGTTTTCGCGCAACTCAGACTTTTTCCGCCCAGGTCGGACTTTTTCGCACAGCACAAAGATTTTCGCGAAACTCCCTTTACACGAACCTTTTATGCGCATTAGCCCTTAGATCATCTCTATGTCTTAAACCATATGGAATGAGGGTGGTCACCTCTTATTTATAGGTTTTGCTGAACCCTAAGTACAACACCCATCATGGCACGAAAAACCTCTCATTCGGCGCGCAATACATTTCACGCAGGAACTGTTTACCACGCACATCTTCATGTTTTTTGTGCATCCCATTCCATTACCAATTTTCGATGTTATGATTCTAAAATACCTATTGAGTGAAAAATATCTCTCCACTATTTTTCACACCATGCCGTTTTTCACGCAACACTCTATTTTTCGAGCAAACATCCCCTATTTCGCATGCTACTTCCTCTTTTCATGCACCTCCTTTTACCAACAACCCATGTCTACATTTTCATATTTTTAGGTCCAAAAATTTGGCAAACACTGGAGTACAGTGCCACCTTTAATATTTTTTTCTGCTTGAATTGTATGATCACTTTACTGGAACACATTCTGAACATACACTGAGGATTGAAAAAAAACACAAACCATACTCCAATTTTTGCATAGAACGACCATGGATCCAACAAGACATTAGATTAGGTTAAGTTTATTCAAATGAATAAGGTTATGAATAAGATGATACAGATGTTATATGCTGATAGAAATTAACCACCTCTAGATATTACATAGGGTGGTCTCGTATTCCACTAGGTTTCTCTTATGTCATGTCACCATAGGATATGGAGAAAAGGAAATCTAGCATCCTGGTTAACTGGACCATTTGAAGTTGTGGGAAGAATCAGGTCTGTGGTGTACTAATGGATCTTTCATGGTTATACATTTCTATGCTTCGTATTTTTCATATGTCACATCTTCTACGTCATCACCTCTACCATTCTTATGTGATCTATGTGGATGATGTTGATCTTGGGAGAGATGCGTCTTTTGAGGAGCATCGAATATGTTTTTTGGATCATAGAGAGATAGTGTGTGGGGAATGACTTTTCTGATAGATATTATATTGTGGAAACATTGTTTTTTGTAGAATAAACATGGGATGGATAAGAGGATATAAGGGATTAAGGACATGATATTTTCAACTAGGAATACTAGGGATGCTTAGGAGTACATCATGAGGATGAGCTATTAAATAGTGGGGAAATTGTAAGATACTAATATTTTTTTAGGATGTATCATGATCATTTAAAGAAACTCCTTTTTCCTTTTTTGTGTATTTTTTTTGAGTTTTATGTGGGGTGTATTTGGGCCGAAATGTTAGAACTTTTTAGAAAGGAAGGGAAGTGGACGATTGGTGCAATATTCTCCAAAACTGTGTAACTTAGCCCAAAAAACTGTTTGAACCCAAAATGATGGCATTGTAATGGTTAGTGTAGGGTTAGGTGAATTAGTTCACCCCATGAAACAAAACATTAAGACATGATTTTAATCCACAAAAAATTAGATTTAAAATTTCATGAGTTCCCATTTTAACCATTATTCATCCTTAACTCGACACCTAATTTCTTTTCATGATTCTGTATCCACTATAAGAGATCACAATGTATTCCAAAATCCATTATTCATGATCCAATTCTTAGATTATGGAACTACACTAATCCCAGTTAGAGGATCAAATCTCATGTGGTTTCCTTTCTCTTCATGTTCTTCTTGAATTAGATAAAGGATTTTTATTCCCTGTTTTTTGTAAGATCTAGATCTAAAATTGTGTATCTATATATAGAATTGTGTGATTTATACATTTTGATATTAATTTAGTGTTTATGATCATGATCTAGATCCATATCTTTATTCCATTAAATTTTTGTATTTCTATTTGAAAGCTTTCTTTGACATTTTCGAGATAGCTGGTCTATTATACAAATCCCACAGTCCTAATATCAATTATCTATATATAATTGTGGAATTTATATAGATGTTTATCTATTGAATTTCATAATTGAATTATTTAATTCGGTGACTAATAAATTAATTTAATTTTGGAATAGGGGATAATTACCTATTGAATTAATTATTGAGATATTGAAATTTTGGGATTTGGTGAACAATTAATTATCAAATTAATTATGGGATATTTACATTTTTAAGTCTATTAATTAATTATTGAACTAATTGATGTGGGTTTTTAGGAATAATAAATTTATTGAAGAGGGTTAATTGATTGTTGAATTAATTAATGGGTCAGTTGATGTGATATAGAAATTGATTGAATTAAATTAATTAAATTTTGAATTAATTAATCAAGGAGTTCAATATTATAAAACCATTTCTATGAATAATTAATTGTTGTATTAATTAATACAATAGATGGGAATAATTAATTTTTTAATTAATTAATTGAATGAAATGGATATGTAATTGTTGGGTTGGATTAATTAATTAGTGAATTAATTAATGTGGTTTTGTGGTATATGTGATATATGTGACTATTCATATACAAGTGTGGGACACCGACTGATTCTCAAAATAGCCATTTGAGATTTATAGATGAATGCGAGGGGGAAATTAATTGGTGGATGAAATTCCTATTAGTTTATATCCATGATGCTCTCAGATATATGGAAGGTATGGAAACCATATGGTCAAGGAATAATTCTCCAAATACCCATGGGCATTGGGAAACAGAATAGAGCTCTAAATACCCATGGGATGCATAAAACGACATTCTACACCCATGATATTGTCATTGGTATATGGTCCCAATTTGTTGTGATAATGAATTGAAATATATGGATAATGAAAATACATTGCATTATAATGAATTGGGAATTAAATTTTTTAATTGGTTTAGAATCTGGCACAGACCATTGTAGGTATTGTGGTTTGTGTGTCCTTGGTAATACATGGTTTAATGTGGTAAAATAAATATTAAATGATAATGTGATAACTTTTTATATATTCATTGTAATTATATATTTATACATCTACATTAACATTTAATGATTGTATATTTTTTAATATGTCATTGGTTTTGGCCTACTATGTTTTACTCAAAATGTAATCAAGCTTCCTGATCTGTACCCAAATAAAAATTATATTTGCAGCATAGGATGAGGGAAAATAACCTCTATTATATGGATGAATTTTGATAAATAATGGATGAGGAATAGGGCTTGGTTTGGGAAATTCTTGGGTTTTTTCACTATTCTTACTTATGGGGTTATATGTTGACATTGGAAAAATAATTTGGAATAACGTATTTCACTGTTCTGCATTGATATTGTATTCCCTTCTTTTCTCATCTTGTGATATTGGTATAATTCTGTTTAAATCATATTGTTATCCATATTAATTTTTGAAGTTTTGATACCTTTATAAAGAGGGTATATTATCCACATTACAGATATTAGACCCTCGTTACAAGTTGTTATCCACTAGGATAAGGGGAGGAGCACCCGTGGTCATGTGACAGACCAGCTCGAGGCATGAACATGTGGAATCAGGGGTGAGATATTATAGGATTG
This sequence comes from Viscum album, assembly GCA_963277665.1. Classification (NCBI taxonomy): domain Eukaryota; kingdom Viridiplantae; phylum Streptophyta; class Magnoliopsida; order Santalales; family Viscaceae; genus Viscum; species Viscum album. The sequence continues at coordinate 813,161,651 of OY728150.1, read as the reverse complement.
ATTCTATGAATTTGAAAGAGTATAGGAGAATATTTTCTAGTAAGTATTCTCCCTTTTCAATGAGAACATATTGAGTACAAAATCATATAGATAAGGAAAAAGTAAAATGAAATAGTGGGAAGTAATAAAATGAACATTACAATACTCAGTTAATACGCTAATAGCTTTTTATGGATCATAAGGGAAATGTATATAGGTTATTTAGTTGTATGAGACCCCATCTACAAAAAATATATAAAATCAAGAATATGAATTTTATAAATAGATAGTGTGGAGGGTTATTAAAGTGGAAATGGTGTTTGGATCATTTTTGTGTACACGGAATAAAAATTAAAAGAAGATCCCAATGGAGCCATGCTTGGGGAATAATGTTTAACATGGATGATAAGGAAAAACTATAGGGAAACTAATAAACACAGAATATTAAAAGGGATAAATATATTTCATTTTCAATCCTAAAATATGTTGTAGAGTCTCTAAATAATGTAGTGGATTGTACAATAATTATTCACTCAAATACAAAAATTACATTGTTTAACCCGGGTTATGCGTGATCTAGTATTTAATCCGTGTTTTTGAATAATGTAGAATCAAACCCAAAATATTAAAAAGTAAAGTTACTTGTTAAAAATATCAAAGTAATAATCCAAGAATCATTGGTATATAGAAACTCTTGTATCAATGTTGTTGAGTAAAATCACTTTGAAAATATATTAGCCATTACTTTGGGGGAATTCAATTGTATAACAGGGATGAACAATATCTCAATGCACAATGATAACATAAACTATAGGAGAAATTTTATTTTAATGGAGTTAAAAAGATAAACTAGAGTTATTTTCATAAGAGATATATCCCATCATGGAAATTTTCTATAAACACATTCAATTTCCTTCATTATAAAGATAATATGTAAATATGGAGAAAAAATTATATAGAGAGATAAATTCACCATTGTTTGGGAATATTCTAATTTTTTTTCAAAATAGTTTCTTTGAAATCCTCTAGAATGATTAATATAGTTTTCCATTGAACTCATACCAAGAAATTGGCCAATGTTGAAAACGCTAAATAGAATTTTGTATGTGGTGTTATAGGAATTAAAGAAGAAACTTCATGGTCATTTTTAGGAGGGATTCATTTCACTAATTGCATATCAAAGGGGGTAAACTATTCCCTTTGTAATCTAAAAGTATAGATCAGTGGGGATAGGCATTGAATATAGATAATGCAATGGAATCAAGTTGAAATTAATACTGACTACCATATATTGATTATTTGTCTGACTAGATTAATGGGGATCAATTCATATTCATGATTGTATTAACAACCAAGTAACATAAGTTGAGTCTTGTGAAAGGTAACATCCCAATGAATGGAATTAGAAAAAGATATGATGATTCTGATGATTATTTTTATTCCCATCATATCAAAAAATTCTTATACTATATTAATGGATTATATGATTATATTTTTTAATACTACCTTGATAAATTCAGGGTGGATATATTGGTGATGATATGATATATTCAAAATGTAATAGGGATAATCAGGATCCTCTATGGGAAATTTTACAAACTTTTTGTGTGGATAATCTATCTGGAAACTTCATCAAATGTAAATTACGGTTGTAATGTGTTTCATTCAAAGGGTGAAATGTAACCATTGAAGGAATCTAATATGATCCTACAAAGACAATGGTTGTAGTGGAGTGGAACATCCTAAAACAATAACAATTTTTTTTAGTTTTTAGGGATCATATGTATATTATACAAGGTTTTTTAAAAAAAATCATTGGTATATAATCCATTATCAATGTTAACTTGTAAATGAACTAGCTTTATCTAGATAATTAATATGAATAATTTTTTCTTGAACTAAAAAGTAGTTGGTTAGTTCACCAGTTCCACCTCAACCCACTATTTTTGAAGGATTTACGGTCTATAGTGGTGCATCTATAAATGGTATTGGTTGGGTACTGGAGAGAAACTTAGTATCTGATCACATATTAAACATTATAATTAATTTCACATGAACAATATTATCCAACTCAATAACTTGACTTTTCCCAATTCACCCGCATTATGATGATATTGAGAGAATATATTTATCTGAAAAATGTGATACATACCTAGAACACCAATTTTCTAAAGTTTATATTCACAAATAAGAGATGAAAATGTGTTATTGAAGATGGGAATAGCTATTCATTTACAATTATTTCCCTATTCCCAATCACCTTGGAATGATAAATAAGTTAGTTGATACTCTTGGTAGAAAATAACCTAATACTTTATTAATGTTTTAGATTTGGAAAGATAATATATTATACCTTGTTTATAGAAAATATCTAGATATTATAATGTTAGGTAATATATCTTACATTTCCCAAATTATTTTCTAACCATCTATCCACGGGTGGACCAAAGTAGCAAAAGGAATGGTCTGAAGCCTCAAAATAATGTGAAAATAGTAAGAGAGGAGAAGCTTTGTGGATTCCGAATCAATGATAGCGGGTTCATTAAAATTTTAACAATAAATTGTGTTCTATAATCACATAATATAAATATATATCATTATGATAATGAAAATTGATCATCTTTCTCTATCCATCAAGGAAGTACCCTGATTTACCGTCATAATCGATACCACTTTTAATGGGAAAACATTAAGAAGGATTTCATGTTGTATACCTCAATTCTTTTTGATATGTCATCACCTTAATATAGAGTGTTATAAGTCTATGGGAATGATGTAACCACTACCAATAACCACATGGAAATTGTAGTATATCACCATTGAATATTTCATTAGTTTAATGATGTAATCCCAAGGAAACATTGTAACATGGATGTGGTAGATCGACTCACCAATGATTCACACATCATCATTATTCCATAATATGTAACCCTTTTAGAAAACTCAAATATATACATAAATGAATTGTGAGGCTACATTTGGTACCACTCCCAATCATTTTGGATCTCAGTCCATGATTTACCTCGACATTATAGAGATATCTTGAACATTCTATTAATAATGAATTGAAATTCAATATGCTATATCACTGATAAACTGTCTTCAAATAATAGAAGACCATTAATACACAAGAATACATGATAAAAACATGATAAATGGAATTTGATGATGGATAAGATTAACTTAAACCATTATTTTTTTTAACATACAACAATAGTTTCCAAAATTAGAATCGAAATGGCTCTATAAAAAGAAAATTAATAAAAGGGATATATAAATCCTAAAAGTTTGGATGAGGATGGAAAAATAAATCCACTAATACATGAACATATTTTGGATATGACAGAAAATAATCTATCTATCCAACATTATATAAATGTTTCTCAGAGTCCGTGTAAGTGAAAATTTGAAAATCATCGAAGGTACTAGGAGTTTTATTTGGGAGAACATGTTTTAAATCAAATATCATAGTGGAAAAGAGTCATGTATAAGGTAAAGAAATAAATTATTATCATATGGTATATATTATATTTTTATATCCTTGATCAAATTGGTGTAGTGAAAAAATATCTAGTACATCCACCAAAAATTGAAGAGGTCATTATTTGTTCCACGTATAACTATTGGGAATGTACATACCTGATCACTCACATGTAGTGAACCCCGGGTGGTACAACTAAAACATGATCTATAGTATGATGAGAATACATTAAATATTATGGACCATAGAGACTATATTCTTGGAAACAAGATAACATATCATGTAAAAATGTTGCAGGAAGACCATAAATAATGAAATTTGATTTTGGAATAGGAGGAAACAATGAAACCAAAGTATTGTCAACTATTCTCACCTGATAAATTGATATGAAATTTCATTAATGATAAATTATTAACTGTTAACGGGAATATAATTTTTGGAAAATGAAATATATGATTAAAAAATAATACTTTTTTGATAAAGTCAATTTCATTATTTTTTCCAATATAAGTATATATATAAACTGTTATAAAATAAAAAATACATGTAAATTAATGATTCAAATCCTGACACCTAAGAATTATATTGAATATGAAAACCAAACAACATCAAACACATAATGGCATAATCTAAAGGATCTAACTTAGAAAATAACATTAAACAAAACATAAAAAATCAAAGGTGAAAAAAATTATAGGAATATAATTGATATTATCATATTAATTATAATAACCATTGAAGAGGAACTAGTAAATGTTGATAAATGTTGAATTAAACATATCATATAAAGGTTACTTTAACCATTGGGATTCTACAATAATATATAGTTTGTTCATTATACCAATTAATTAGTATGACCATTAGAAACTACAACTACTGGAGATAATATTATCGCAACTGTTGGTGTCTATAAAGGGTATTGAAAAATTGTTGTGGATGTAGAAAGGGGAAATGATTACCTCAACCAATAGATTCATTCATTTTGATATACATTTCTAGAACAAGGGTTACGTAGCATCAATAGGGTTCACCCCTATCCAATCCAAAGGGGATCTTTAATAATATAGGCTTCAATGAAATCTCATATGTGAGAAGTTAATGTTACTAAATATATCTTCCCGTTCAATATTATCTGAGCCACCCCCTGAATCTATTACCATATCACACCATTACCTTTGCCAATGGCCTATTGTAATTGAGTGTTATAAATCTAGACTGTAGTGTAATAAAACTATAATTTTCTTTTATGTAAATTAAGTATGAATTTTTTTAACCCTAGTAATATATTTTTATAAATACCCATTAATAGTAGATGAATTTGATAAATAGATTTTTGAATAATAATAAAAAATATTATATAAGAATTTTTTATTAAACCAGGTAGACTAAATAAAATTTATTTTCATTGACTAATTTTTAAAGAGATATTTATTTAAATATAAATGATAATATATTATTTTAAGGCCAAAAGAAATTTATTTAACTTTCAGAAATTTGAATATGTTGTGAAAATAAATATTTTATAAAAAAATATCTTCTATTTAAAAGAGAAAATTATCATATTTATAGAATTATTTTTATATAATAAATTTAATTTTTTAGGTCACCACCTTGATGTTTATTTATGGTATATTTATCAAGATCCCCTAAAAGAAAAACAATTTACCTGAAAATTTAATATGGTTTAAATGCATGGAAAGATTATAAAATCAAAATAGACCAAAATTGATATGATAAATACTATAAAAGTAATAATTGACCCAAATTATGATTTCTATTTAAAATAATGAATTTATAAGGTTATTTTATTCATTTTAAAAACCATTATCAAATCCTTCGAAACATATACTATAATTAATGGTTTAAAAATAAAGACATTAATAACAAGACAAACATCAATATCACTAATGGTATTATTCTAATGATTTCAGTTTATAGATATATGAAATAAAAAATAAATCATCATTAGAAGAATCTATTGGGAAACCCATGTTTTGAGTTGTGGTTTTAATTAATTTATTATATAGTGTACAAAAACTAATTAATATATAACTTCACTCACTTTTTATATAAATACCCACCCATTAAAATTACTCTCTACTTAAAATCCATTAACTAAAAATATTTGGTCATTGTACCCCCACATAGTCCTGCTATGGTTCCCTATATGTCTCCTGGTTCTATCCTATCGTTTATGGAAGCATCTCTTTATTATCATGGGATTCCCCTCTTCTTCATTTTTGTTCAATAACCTTATATGTGGTATGTATTCTAAATGTAGAATTATATTATTTACAATCACTATTGATAAATAATTTACTTACTATGCAGTTTCTAACCAAAGGGATATATTGATTTCCTCTTGTAATTACCTCCCTTTAATCCATGTTTTGTACTTTCATGCAACCAAATTCAGTTTTGGGATTTCTCTCTTCTACACCAGAAACTCAAATATTATTTATACCTAACCAAAATCCATTTCCCAAGTTATTCACCAATATATAAGAAAACTATTTTATTTGGTATTTATATTGACTAAATCCACATTACCTTTGGATGGGGTAAAAATTATGTAATACAGATGTCTTTAAGAACATATGTACTAAATTCTTTTATATGAAACCAATTATTTATTAAAATTAAGTATTTGTTGAAAACATTCATTATGATCAATTTTCTCATATGATAAATGACTTTTTAAGGGAGGTCCATTATATCTCTATAATTCATTAGGCAAATAATTAATCTATAAATATGTTATAATTTATAATAACATATTAATTAACCATTATAATTATGATTTATGACACCTTTGTGATAAAAAGTTGTTATAATATCATGAATGTATCATTTTTTGGTTGTATCCACATTTATAGGTTAAGATTTTTTTTATTATGGTATACCTCATGTTCTTATTATCATTACTTATTGTCATGCATCATGATCATATTCTAAATGTCCCATTTATTTATTACCTTACAAAGAATTACGCTCACCCCTTTATTTTGGTGTATGACCATATGCATTGAAATACAGTAAAAGTATTTTAGGCTGAACATATTAGGATTATTTAATAGTGGATTAAAAGGATAATAATGTTTTTCATGTATTACGTTCATAATATTAAAGAAACTGAACATCAAAATATCATTTATGATGTTAAATGTTATAACATTAAATGAAAGTATAATATATTAAAATGGTTGAATTCCATATGTTTGGGTAAATAAATGAGGAATTATTTTTTTGATATTGTTATAGATATCAAGGGTGTGGGGAACACATGTGATGATATGTGGTGAAAATTGAAATAGGGGTTGATATAGAATATTTTTCAGGAAGGACATCATGATAGTTGTTTGGATAAGAACTGGTTTCACCTATTTTCCTTACTTGTGGTTATAGAAATTAATGATAAGTTATTTATGATCGATAGTGGAGTTTTTGATATTCCATATGCTTCCTTACTTGATTAATAGTTTGATCTAATGATTATTCTATCTTTTTTATATTCCCTAATGTGATTGTTTATTGTAACATGAAGATAGGAAATTTTGAATCTATGAGTAATTGGGAATGTAATGGTGAAAAATGAATCTTAGTGTGATGCCTTACTGTGTTTTTATTGGTAGAATGAACTAAAATTCATAATTTTAGAATATTATGAAAAATATCTTCTAGTTTTTAACATGGATAAAATTTAATTTCAATTTGAAAAGACCTCAGACCATTTCTGAGTCACCCTCAGAGTTTACTTTCCTTAAATGGTGGGTCAAAATGGTAGAATATGAAATGTGGATGCCTGAATATGATGATTTGGGTATAATTTCTTAACATGATCGAGGAGTATTTTGTTAGTTTTATTTTATCTGTTTATCATATGAAGAATCATCAAAAGATCCCTGTAATATGAGATCATTATAAATAAATTTAGAAATCATTATTTGAAGCATGTTATATACTTTCATTTTTTTAACTAGTGGTGTTGATCGTGTGCATCATTTTGGGTCATCTTCGAGGATGTATATTTGGAGATATATTTTCCATATTCATATAGAGTATTGTGAAGGAGTGAAAATTCATGTGGAATTCATTTGAAGAATAATTTAAATGAAATAAATTTTCAAAAAGTGATATTCTTGTATTTATAGTAAGGCTGAGGTGAATACAATTAGTTTTGATCCTCATGTTCTGTAGAAGAAGTGAGTGAGGTGGTACCGCAGGGTTACTGTGTCACTTCGATTATAAAGAAACAACCTTAAAATGTTACATAATCTTGAATTTAAAACAAGAAAATACATTATTACACATTGAGGATCATTTCAGGTTTAGAGTTTTAGATAATTGGGACATAACACATTCATAAAATTTCATATTGTCATAGAGTGAATACTATAAAAAAAGTATCCCTTTGTTCAAAATACAAGACATTAAAACATAAAACTTAATTTATTTTACAGCACTCCAAATAAAACATCATGAATACCTTCTTTCTCGTACCCATACTTATATCCTGTGAATTTTTTTTAAAAACATGGTATGAGTATAAAACTCAGTAAGGGATATAATGCTCAAAAGCGTTAGTCAAGTGATAACATAAAAACCAATAAAACCCATATCATAAACACTCGACTGCATAGTATACTCATCTTGTTGTATTAGGAAATATTTACCATATCACCCTTAAATTTATCCTTATATATGGAATAACCCTATGGTCAAATTCCATCTATAGAGTACCCAATGCATTGGAGAGCAATAATGGGGCTCACCCGTCATATCTTGAGCTAAAATGGGCTCACCCCAACATATCATGAGCTATAAAGGGGATAAACCCAACATATATTGTGTTATAATGGGATCAAACCAACATAAATAATATAAAAGGAACATATCATTTTTAAAAGTATCTTGAAATATATAGATACTACTCATTCCATACACATTAAAAAACAATATTTTTAAAATTTATTAATGAGGGTTTTAAAATGATATTAGAAGTAAATCACATTAAAATATAATTGGTGTGAGAAGTAATAGAATTGAAAGGATACATTTATATAGTATAAATACACATAATAAAACATAATATATACAAAAATTCATCACACCAGTAATCTTAATACCACATATTTAATAAATAATAAATTTAACCTAACAAATGGAAATCATGTTAAAAATTCCCTTACCTCAGGTTCTTCTTACTTCAAATGTGTTTAATCATATTTTATAATGGTTAAAAAGTGTTATTAATATCTTACAAAAATATATCCATCTTTATAATATCATTAATTAATATTTCATTACATCATTTCACCCTTTATTTGTTAGTATTTTGTTCCTTTCATTGTTTTGGGGTGTTTTCATTACATGTTTTCCGTGATTGGTTAATGATGGATATTCTTGTCGATTTGAAGTGAAACACTATAATTGGAATGGAAATATATTTTAATATTTCTAGTACCATAATTTATACAATTTATAATTTTTATGTTTTATATGAGGATTATTCATAAGTTAAAACATTAATGATTATTGTTTAGATCATTTTATTGGTTCTTTGATAAAAAGAACTCATTTTTTCTTATAAATTAACACCATGAGTTCAGAATAATTCTAGAACCATAGATATAACATAATATATATATTATAATTTTCAACCATAAAAAATAGATTTATTACCAAACATGAATTAATTAATGAAAAATTGAAATCACATCGTCCATGATGTCGGTAATTCAACACATCACGGACAATGTTTTTATTCCTTGAATAAGTGGGACATGAGAAGAAGAATGATGATAACTTTTCCATGAACATGAGAATATACAGAATAAACATGATTTTGGGAGCATTCATTCCTCTTGGGTAAGACTAAATGATTAAATAATATGAAAAGAAATGAACTCAAAATAAAATAATAATTGAGAAATCCATTAAAAAAATTCAGAAGCCTAATGGCTATGCAACATGGTTTTAAGAAATGTTAAAAAGAGAGTGGAAAGGGGTAACCCATATAAATGAATAATTGTAACACCCCAAGATTTCATAGTGTGTTATTTATTCAAAATAATTCAATAACTTGCACTAAATGCAACACCGAGTTCAAGCGCACCATGACTTACCAAACAAGCCGTTCAAAAAAGGTTATGAATAGTATTAACTAAATTTTAAACTTTATATAATCCTTATAATTTTAGAATCCATATTATGAGTTTCTTAGACATAATGTAAGAACAAATTCATCTTCAGTATTGTAGTTTTACCAACTTTTAATAGTGAACCCTTTTTAAATAAAATATTTTAAACTTTTTGACTAAATGGGGACATCAAAAAATTTAAAATAAAACATCCCAAGCTTCCACAGTACGCTTTCCTTTGAATAAAACAGTAGCGTGTGTTGTACGCAACTTCGAGTTTTAACACACACCACAACCGATCAAACTAGCCGTTATGAATAGTAATACTTAATTTTTTGAAATTATATATATTTTATATTTCAAAATGGACTTCATTTTTGGATTTGGAATATCAAATTTAGCCTAAGGTGAAATTTTGGTACTTTTCGGATAACTTTAATATTTTGATGAATAGTAAAAATTACTAAATTTTAATTAAAAACAACTTTTTTTAATCAAAATAATTAATAGTGATAAATTATGAATTTGAGTGGTTTTAAAGTATATTTAGAATATATTTTTACCATTTAATATAATTTTGGTCATTGGACATAATTTTACAATTAAACCGAACATAAACAAGTGTCAATCTTTTGATAGTTATTATCTCTTAAAAACACGCTTTTTGTTTTGACAGCGGGAATTAATTTTAAATTAATTTCTGCCACTTCTGTGTTTTGAATTTAGAAAAATGGATTCCATATTTGGAATCAGGATGTTCAAATTGTGTAAATAGGTAACTTTTATTTTTAGACATTTTGAATAATTACTGCGGTAAATATTTTATTTACCATGGTTAAGGGTAAATCCGGTAAATAAGGGTTAAAATATAATATTATAATAATACTAAATTACACTAAAACGTGTCTTAACCCTATTGGTTGATACATGGTCGACCATGGGCATATTTGTGTCAATTTGGGGACCCCATGGATCCACTTGTAAGTGATAATGACACTTTATTTTAATTAAGTTAAAATGAATACAAAAATGGCATAAGCTTACATCTTTTAAAAGAACAATTTTTACATAGGGTTATACATGTTGGATTTTAGATTATAAATATTAATTATAAAGATAAAAAGATTTCCTACATAATGATATTTTATTTATAATTTTTAGACATCAAATAATTTAAATTATTAATGACACAATAATGATGCAATGTTTACCTCATTAATAAATCATTTAAATAAATAAGATTATAATGATTAAAATATTATCTAAAACCTGTCCAATTCTTATTGGTTGATGTTATTTAGAATATGAGTCATCTTATCTTCGACCTCAATGATTTTTGGACCATTATAAACCGAACATAATGATATTATAAAGTAATACTTTCACTCTTTCCTAAAGAGCCCCTCCTCTCCCTTATAAAAGGAGACCACTTCTACTCATTCCTCACACCTCTCAAGCCACTTGGCTCTTCCAAACTCTGCCCAACTAAGCTCCCCACATCCCTCTCCTCCTCCTTGAAGCTTCCCCTTAGGCAGAAAGCATTTCAAGAAGTCCTTTGGTTCCAACCAAAGTGAGTTACCTAAATTAAAGGTAACATTTTCTCTTAAATTATTTTCAATTATTTTGCTTCTCCAACCCCCAAACTCTTTTTATTTCCTTTCTTTTGTAACAACACCAGTATCCACAATATACTAGTATTTTGTTATAAGAAGGATTCAAACTACACATTCACAAAACTCCATCTAATGGATGATGAACATAATGTTTCTGTGGATGGCAAACTAACGCCTCATGAAACGATGATTGTTCAAATACATCTTACCGCCTCTCATGGTGGACATTAGGATGGAACTGTAATTAAATATGATATTAATGATATATATTTTATATATAAGCTTCTGTAATTCCATTTTATTTCATACAATTATTCGTTTCATGTTGTATATACAGACGATAATTTCATTTGAGGAAGTGCGGACTACCGCCCCCTTAAAATGATATGAATCGTTCATACCACACATGGAACGTATAAAGGATGGTGTTAATGAACTTAAGTAACATATATATAATATTATATTTTACTGGAATATTAATATACCTATGTATCATTTGGATTCGATTCTTTTAAAATAAAAATTAAATGGAAGTAGCATTCGTGCGTACGTACGGACTACCGTCTCCACGAACGCGATGAGATTCATTCTCCATCGTATCCATTCAAGTATAATTATCATTTGATGATTTAAAAATGATGTTTAAGGACTTGATACCATTCTGGATATTAATAATATACATCCCATTAATAACGAATATGGCTCACATAACAAAGAATATAAAGTAAAATGAACCCGTTAACACCTGAAATGACGATAATTCTAAGATATTATTAACAAATCAATGTTAAAAGATCATATATGATATCATATTAAAGTAACTGATTCTTGTATTATTCAATAACAATTATTTCACCATTATACAGGAGGTAAACCTACCATCGACCAAGGAAAAAGTACAAAGGGATTTTCTTATCTCACTTTCAATTCCGTGAGATTTCCATTTTTCGCCACTAAATTATTGAAATTGGTGTATTGTGTACTGCCATTTGATATATATTCATGATTCTATTTATATTCATGTTATTATGTAAATCATTTGGTGTTTATTAACTTTTGGCCATACGACTCAGTTGATTAACGTGGTAAGGGATTTTCTTATCTCACTTTCAATTCCGTGAGATTTCCATTGTTCGCCACTAAATTATTGAAAGTGGTGTATTGTGTACTACCATTTGATATATATTATCATAATTCTCTTTATATTCATTTTATTCTGGAAATAATTTGGTGGTTATTAACTTTTGGCCATACGACTCAGTTGATTAACGTGGTAAGGGGTTTCTTGTCTCACTTTTAATTTCGTGAGAATTCCATTGATCACCACTTAATTATTGCATGTGGTGTATGTGTACTGCCCATGATTGTATTCATTGTGTAATATACTTTATTTTTATGGGTATTTACATCATCATGGTATGATCTTTATTTCATGGGTGTTTGTTTCGTAAGTTACCTAATCGATAAGGGAATTTGAGATTTCAATTTCCACTCATTTGGCTTTACGCATATTTCATTGATTATACTACCCCAAGATTATGTGTGGAATCACTATTCATTTTATTATGTCATAATTTCCACTCCCCTTCCTGTGGATACACTTTTTATACACATAATCACTCCATTGAAAATTCTCAAGTCATTGATATGAATTTGATAAGAGTAATTTTAACTCAATCTCCATTTGTTGAGTTAAACATCCAATTCGTTGGTGTTGTTTCTACAAGAATATATGTGAATATCCATTGATTGTTTTACACTGAATATTCAATCATATTTAGTTTATTTATATTTGTCACACATAATTATGTCGTTGATTTATCCTTAACCTAAGGATACGGCCTTTATGAGTGATTTCATCTCAATTTACATTCCATTGAGACTTCTTTGTTGATATACACCAAATCACTTTTATGTGGTGTATATAATGTACTTTGACATAGTATATCATGAATCCCTTTATTCTCATGATATTACAAAGTTTTGATTACCTCAATTATTTGTATTCAAGTGTCTCTTTTGGTTAGAATCTCTAACTAAAATACCATTTTTAAATGTTTTAAAGACTTATTCATCTAAACCTTTCTCATTAATGTCCATGTTTTAAAAATGGTTTTAAGGATTTATATGGACATTAAAGTTTAGAAATCAAAACTCCTTTTAAAAAGTTTGAAAGTGGTATGAGACACTTTGATTCAAAAATCTATTTTTAAATGGCTTCTTGTCAAATAGTGTGACTTTTAAATGTTTTCAAGAAAAGGGGGATATTTCTCTCAAATAGTTTTGATGATTATTTTCATCTATGTCAACATCCTTCATTATTCATGATTGAGGTTAATGTGATACAATACAATCTTCCATATTGTATCAAATGAGTTTATCTGACTGTGGATGTTCTATTTTTATACCATTCATGGTTTGTGGTTAAAGTATTGACATTTCGTATGCTAGTTTTAATACGAATGTTTATTTTATGCTTAAACCTATTCATATGAGGAATGCATTGGACTTAATAAGTGACGGGTGGAGCCCGCTATAGCTCCTCGATGCATCGGTAGGTCTCATGAGACAAACTAGTGTCTTGTAACAAGGCCTTGGAAAAATCTTATTTGTAGTCTTGGCACGAGGCCTTGGATATGTGGTTATGATAGTCTGGCATTATGCATTCCATCATTATGAAAGTGGTTATTGATATTGCATGTGATCATTCGACTAGTAGAATATCCTTGTGAGTAAGTAAATGGCATTATTTCATTTTACCTTTGCCATTTTATGCTGAAGTTCAAGTTTCAAAGGCTTTTGTTTTAGTTATAAATTGCCTTAAGTGTTTATGCTTATTTATGAAATCTTCTGCTATAATGTTATCCTTACTGAGCATCCGAGCTCACCCCTTTCAATGTTTTTTTTCAGGATTATGAAGAAGTAATTTATGAATAACCTGCAGGGATAGTATGAGGGGATATGAAGACAAGATGTTTTTTTTTATGATGTAATGTAAAAACTTATGAATATATCTAGTTATTCCAAGGCTACTAAACCAATCGGTCTTTCGAGATTTGATCTTTCTCATGATCATGCCAATGTTATGTAATAATGCACCGACTCTGGGTAACTGGGGTCGGGGCGTTACAGTTGGTATCAGAGGAAGTTTAGTACAAACCTTGGTAGCTAGATTTAGATAAAATCTGATTAGAGCACGTAGACCTAAGATGAACTTTGAGGATTAGTATAAAAGAACTTCCTAGAATTTTGGTATTGTAAAGATTTTGTGAGTTTTCCGAGCAATACATCCTTGTCTGGATACGAGCAGGTAGAGGCGGCTCTGGCACAGATGTACCTAGGGGTAAAACCCGAAAACACCGCTTTGAGCTAGACTCGAACGGGAACTGGTGCACGACAACGGGCCTTGCTGCACTCTTGGTTACGACACTCCCGGGGGATATGCTTAGGATAATTTACATTTTCTTTACAAACCGATTTAAGTAATATATACATAAGATGAGAGTAAATGACCTTGGTTAATCCTAATATGTTTCAAATTGAGAATATGGTGACATTTTAATCTCCAAATGATTTTACGACTACTATTACTCACACAATGCTTTCTGGTTTTAGTCAATGGCTGGATTCCAAGGAAGTCATAGTGACTTTGAGAATGATGTACAAGGTGGGAACGGTGGTGGAAATGAGCAACAAAATGGAATGTTGATAGGCGTAAAAGATATCGTCTTTATGCCAAATCTGTTTTCCAAAAATATGATCAACAACATATATATTAACCAACTCCCAGACTCAATAAGGAAGAGAAAGGTGATAAATGATAAGATCTCCAGCAATGGAGACCATGGAGAAAAGAAACCTCAATTTTCATCATGCATGAATTGTGGAAAGAGACACCCAGGAAAGTGTCTCAATGGGACAAAGAAATGTTTTGCGTGCGGGAAGGAAGGACATAAAGTGAAGAATTGCCGAAGAAAAATGAAGATTACTATGGAAGAAGATAAAAATGGTCCCAAGAGTCCATTTACAGTCATTTGCCGTAAATGTAGGGGACCTAGCCATTACCCGAGTGAATGTCCTATTTTATAGGATATTTTCTTGCTCAAAGAAGAAGCTATGTGGAAATAAATGGTTGGAGAAAAATTTAAAAAGTATTAGCACTCCTTGTTGATGGGTTTACTTTGGAATAATTTTCTCTTGTATTTTTAACCCCTCAGTTTGCCATGTGAGAATGATATTTGAGGAATAATTGTCTCTTCTCTTGTGGATATAGGTATAAATAACCATTTGGTTTTATATGATCATTGGGGTTTGAGAAAATGATAAGTTATTATAATTTGGGATGAAAATGAAATGTATGATATAACATTTGTGGTTAAATTATGTTATTTTGAAAAATTTATCTCATTTTGGTAATATTATAGAATATAGTTTTTGAAAAAGGACAACACGTAGACCGTGTGACAACCCGTCGCGTCGGACAAAGCTGTGGGAATCGAACCCACAACCAAAGTGCGATTGGGATTTATCACCTACCACTGGACTACGTGAAGTCCCTGGTTAATATGACTATTTTTTTTGTTAAATGATTTTATTGATCAATAATAAGATGGATTGGGTTCTTATGTCTTATCAAATGAATACCCTTGGTATAGGAAAATGATTTGGTGATTAAGTGATAAATGTTATTTTGGAAGATGTTCGTTTTGTTAGGAACACTATATGCCCAAGGAAAATAGAATACAATGAGGTTTCATTTGTAGAGTAATGGTGGATTTTTATCTACATTTTTATTGTTGATTTATAGTGATTTGGGTTATTTATGGAAATGATTAACCTATAACAGAGAATATGTGATGATGTTAATTACTTTTAAGTATGTGACTTTAAGAGTATTTGATGTCATTTGGAGATACAATGTAACATGGAAGACTACATAATCAAATTCTTCTATGTTTTGGGTTTCAATATTAGTTTGGATTATATTAAAGGATTTTAAGGACAATTGGTTATTGAATGGTATCTATTTAACTTTGGGGTATTGTTGGTTTAATTTTAGAAATTAAGATTAGTGAATATTTATCTCAATGAATATCCTTTTGGGGGATCATTAGATCATTCACTAACCATTTTGGTTTTGATTAATCTTCAAAGACAATGTAAATATATGGTTTATCCTGCATGGATCATGTGATTCTATAGAAGTTTATTCTAGCTCTTCCAGTGTGACCAAGTCTTCTTGAATACTCATCGTTTAAAAAAAATTGAGTTAGTGGTGGAAATTTATTAAAGAATGAAAATCTACTTAAAATTTAAGTATATCTCATAATGTTCTTAGTCAATATCATAAACGAATTCCTCTTCCTTATGTAATGTAACTTTAAAAAAAATGTTGTCCTAGATGGTACCTTAAATCATCACTAATTTATGGCTTTGGGATTGTTGTCCTTTTCATAGCCATGTTCTCTACCACTCTCCATCAGATAATTGATAGTTAGATTTCTCCTCCATATCCATATTTTCCTACATGGAACCCTAGTATGTGTTATTTTCGGTAATCTTCATACTTTCCACTCTTTATTTTAAATAGAGGCCTCATTAATTCATTTTTCGATGTGGGATTTCAACTAAGTTATTTTGAAATGTCAAAAATGTGTGATCCCAATACCCTATATTTTGTTGAACCGATGGTACTTCAAATCATCATAGATTGATGAGTTTAAGGACCTCAATTTTATACTTGTTTGTGATTGATGACCTCAACCACTACCTATAAATATTTACGTTTTTCCTCCAATTATATGTCTCTAATTTCCACCAATGTTCTCCTAATCGAGATCATAATTTGGTGGTGACCCTTGCATTTCTCTTTTCCTCATATTAAGACTAAATTTTAGTAAACCAATTTCCGATGTGGGTTTTCCCAAAAATATATTTTCTATTTTAAACCTTTTATTTTCGAAGAACAATTTCAAATTGCGAGGACGCAGTTTATTGAAGGAGGGGAGAATGTAACACCCCAAGATTTCATAGTGTGTTATTTATTCAAAATAATTCAATAACTTGCACTAAACGCAACACCGAGTTCAAGGGCACCATGACTTACCAAACAAGCCGTTCAAAAAAGGTTATGAATAGTATTAACTAAATTTTAAACTTTATATAATCCTTATAATTTTAGAATCCATATTATGAGTTTCTTAGACATAATGTAAGAACAAATTCATCTTCAGTATTGTAGTTTTACCAACTTGTAATAGTGAACCCTTTTTAAATAAAATATTTTAAACTTTTTGACTAAATGGGGACATCAAAAAATTTAAAATAAAACATCCCAAGCTTCCACAGTACTCTTTCCTTTGAATAAAACAGTAGCGTGTGTTGTACGCAACTTCGAGTTTTAACACACACCACAACCGATCAAACTAGCCGTTATGAATAGTAATACTTAATTTTTTGAAATTATATATATTTTATATTTCAAAATGGACTTCATTTTTGGATTTGGAATATCAAATTTAGCCTAAGGTGAAATTTTGGTACTTTTCGGATAACATTCATATTTTGATGAATAGTAAAAATTACTAAATTTTAATTAAAAACAACTTTTTTTAATCAAAATAATTAATAGTGATAAATTATGAATTTGAGTGGTTTTAAAGTATATTTAGAATATATTTTTACCATTTAATATAATTTTTGTCATTGGACATAATTTTACAATTAAACCAAACATAAACAAGTGTCAATCTTTTGATAGTTATTATCTCTTAAAAACACGCTTTTTGTTTTGACAGCGGGAATTAATTTGAAATTAATTTCTGCCACTTCTGTGTTTTGAATTTAGATAAATGGATTCCATATTTGGAATCAGGATGTTCAAATTGTTTAAATAGGTAACTTTTATTTTTATACATTTTGAATAATTACTGCGGTAAATATTTTATTTACCATGGTTAAGGGTAAATCCGGTAAATAAGGGTTAAAAAATAATATTATAATAATACTAAATTACCCTAAAACGTGTCTTAACCCTATTGGTTGATACATGGTCGACCATGGGCATCTTTGTGTCAATTTGGGGACCCCATGGATCCACTTGTAAGTGATAATGACACTTTATTTTAATTAAGTTAAAATGAATACAAAAATGGCATAAGCTTACATCTTTTAAAAGAACAATTTTTACATAGGGTTATACATGTTGGATTTTCGATTATAAATATTAATTAGAAAGCTAAAAAGATTTACTACATAATTATATTTTATTTATAATTTTTAGACATCAAATAATTTAAATTATTAATGACACAATAATGATGCAATGTTTACCTCATTAATAAATCATTTAAATAAATAAGATTATAATGATTAAAATATTATCTAAAACCTGTCCAATTCATATTGGTTGATGTTATTTAGAATACGAGTCATCTTATCTTCGACCTCAATGATTTTTGGACCATTATAAACCGAACATAATTATATTATAAAGTAATACTTTCACTCTTTCCTAAAGAGCCCCTCCTCTCCCTTATAAAAGGAGACCACTTCTACTCATTCCTCACACCTCTCAAGCCACTTGGCTCGTCCAAACTCTGCCAAACTTAGCTCCACACATCCCTCTCCTCCTCCTTGAAGCTTCCCCTTAGGCAGAAAGCATTTCAAGAAGTCCTTTGGTTCCAACCAAAGTGAGTTACCTAAATTAAAGGTAACATTTTCTCTTAAATTATTTTCAATTATTTTGCTTCTCCAACCCCCAAACTCTTTTTATTTCCTTTCTTTTGTAACAAAACCAGTATCCACAATATACTAGTATGTTGTTATAAGAAGGATTCAAACTACACATTCACACAACTCCATCTAATGGATGATGAACATAATGTTTCTGTGGATGGCAAACTAACGCCTCACGAAACGATGATTGTTCAAATACATCTTACCGCCTCTCATGGTGGCCATTAGGATGGCACTGTAATTAAATATCATATTAATGATATATATTTTATATATAAGCTTCTGTAATTCCATTTTATTTCATACAATTATTCGTTTCATGTTGTATATACATACGATAATTTCATTTGAGGAAGTGCGGACTACCGCCCCCTTAAAATGATATGACTCGTTCATACCACACATGGAACGTATAAAGGATGGTGTTAATGAACTTAAGTAACATATATAAAATATTATATTTTACTGGAATAGTAATATACCTATGTATCATTTGGATTCGATTCTTTTAAAATAAAAATTAAATGGAAGTAGCATTCGTGCGTACGTACGGACTACCGTCTCCACGAACGCGATGAGATTCATTATCCATCGTATCCATTCAAGTATAATTATCATTTGATGATTTAAAAATGATGTTTGAGGACTTGATACCATTCTGGATATTAATAATATACATCCCATTAATAACGAATATGGCTCACATAACAAAGAATATAAAGTAAAATGAACCCGTTAACACCTGAAATGACGATAATTCTAAGATATTATTAACAAATCAATGTTAAAAGATCATATATGATATCATATTAAAGTAACTGATTCTTTTATTATTCAATAACAATTATTTCACCATTATACAGGAGGTAAACCTACCATCGACCAAGGAAAAAGTACAAAGTAAGGGATTTTCTTATCTCACTTTCAATTCCGTGAGATTTCCATTTTTCGCCACTAAATTATTGAAATTGGTGTGTTGTGTACTGACATTTGATATATATTCATGATTATATTTATATTCATGTTATTCTGTAAATCATTTGGTGTTTATTAACTTTTGGCCATACGACTCAGTTGATTAACGTGGTAAGGGATTTTCTTATCTCACTTTCAATTCCGTGAGATTTCCATTGTTCGCCACTAAATTATTGAAAGTGGTGTATTGTGTACTACCATTTGATATATATTATCATAATTCTCTTTATATTCATTTTATTCTGGAAATAATTTGGTGGTTATTAACTTTTGGCCATACGACTCAGTTGATTAACGTGGTAAGGGGTTTCTTGTCTCACTTTTAATTCCGTGAGAATTCCATTGATCACCACTTAATTATTGCATGTGGTGTATGTGTACTGCCCATGATTGTATTCATTGTGTAATATACTTTATTTTTATGGTTATTTACATCATCATGGTATGATCTTTATTTCATGGGTGTTTGTTTCGTAAGTTACCTAATCGATAAGGGAATTTGAGATTTTAATTTCCACTCATTTGGCTTTACGCATATTTCATTGATTATACTACCCCATGATTATGTGTGGAATCACTATTCATTTGATTATGTCATAATTTCCACTCCCCTTCCTGTGGATACACTTTTGATACACATAATCACTCCATTGAAAATTCTCAAGTCATTGATATGAATTTGATAAGAGTAATTTTAACTCAATCTCCATTTGTTGAGTTAAACATCCAATTCGTTGGTGTTGTTTCTACAAGAATATGTGTGAATATCCTTTGATTGTTTTACACTGAATATTCAATCATATTTATTGTATTTATATTTGTCACACATAATTATGTTGTTGATTTATCCTTAACCTAAGGATACGGCCTTTATGAGTGATTTCATCTCAATTTACATTCCATTGAGACTTCTTTGTTGATATACACCAAATCACTTTTATGTGGTGTATATAATGTACTTTGACATAGTATATCATGAATCCCTTTATTCTCATGATATTAAAATGTTTTGATTACCTCAATTATTTGTATTCAAGTGTCTCTTTTGGTTATAATCTCTATCTAAAATACCATTTTTAAATGTTTTAAAGACTTATTCATCTAAACCTTTCTCATTAATGTCCATGTTTTAAAAATGGTTTCAAGGATTTATATGGACATTAAAGTTTAGAAATCAAAACTCCTTTTAAAAAGTTTCAAAGTGGTATGGGACACTTTGATTCAAAAATCTATTTTTAAATGGCTTCTTGTCAAATAGTGTGACTTTTAAATGTTTTCAAGAAAAGGGGGATATTTCTCTCAAATAGTTTTGATGATTATTTTCATCTATGTCAACATCCTTCATTATTCATGATTGAGGTTAATGTGATACAATACAATCTTCCATATTGTATCAAATGAGTTATATTTGACTGTGGATGTTCTATTTTTATACCATTCATGGTTTGTGGTTAAAGTATTGACATTTCGTATGCTAGTTTTAATACCAATGTTTATTTTATGCTTAAACCTATTCATATGAGGAATGCATTGGACTTAATAAGTGACGGGTGGAGCCCGCTATAGCTCCTCGATGCATCGGTAGGTCTCATGAGACAAACTAGTGTCTTGGCACAAGGCCTTGGCAAAATCTTATTTGTAGTCTTGGCACGAGGCCTTGGCTATGTGGTTATGATAGTCTGGCATTATGCATTCCATCATTATGAAAGTGGTTATTGATATTGCATGTGATCATTCGACTAGTAGAATATCCTTGTGAGTAAGTAAATGGCATTATTTCATTTTACCTTTGCCATTTTATGCTGAAGTTCAAGTTTCAAAGGCTTTTGTTTTAGTTATAAATTGCCTTAAGTGTTTATGCTTATTTATGAAAGCTTCTGCTATAATGTTATCCTTACTTAGCATCCGAGCTCACCCCTTTCAATGTTTTTTTTTTCAGGATTATGAAGAAGAAATTTATGAATGACCTGCAGGGATAGTATGAGGGGATATGAAGACAAGATGTTTTTTTTATGATGTAATGTAAAAACTTATGAATATATCTAGTTATTCCAAGGCTACTAAACCAATCGGTCTTTCGAGATTTGATCTTTCTCATGATCATGCCAATGTTATTTAATAATGCACCGACTCTGGGTAACTGGGGTCGGGGCGTTACAGTTGGTATCAGAGAAAGTTTAGTACAAACCTTGGTAGCTAGATTTAGATAAACTCTGATTAGAGCACGTAGACCTAAGATGAACTCTGAGGATTAGTATAAAAGAACTTCCTAGAATTTTGGTATTGTAAAGATTTTGTGAGTTTTCCGAGAAATACATCCCTGTCTGGATACGAGCAGGTAGAGGCGGCTCTGGCACAGATGTACCTAGGGGTAAAACCCGAAAACACCGCTTTGAGCTAGACTCGAACGGGAACTGGTGCACGACAACGGGCCTTGCTGCACTCTTGGTTACGACACTCCCGGGGGATATGCTTAAGATAATTTACATTTTGTTTACAAACCGATTTAAGTAATATATACATAATATGAGAGTAAATGACCTTGGTTAATCCTAATATGTTTCAAATTGAGAATATGGTGACATTTTAATCTCTAAATGATTTTACGACTACTATTACTCACACAATGCTTTCTGGTTTTAGTCAATGGATGGATTCCAAGGAAGTCATAGTGACTTTGAGAATGATGTACAAGGTGGGAACGGTGGTGGAAATGAGCAACAAAATGGAATGTTGATAGGCGTAAAAGATATCGTCTTTATGCCAAATCAGTTTTCCAAAAATATGATCAACAACATATATATTAACCAACTCCCAGACTCGATAAGGAAGAGAAAGGTGATAAATGATAAGATCTCCAGCAATGGAGACCATGGAGAAAAGAAACCTCAATTTTCATCATGCAGGAATTGTGGAAAGAGACACCCAGGAAAGTGTCTCAATGGGACAACGAAATGTTTTACGTGCGGGAAGGAAGGACATAAAGTGAAGAATTGCCGAAGAAAAATGAAGAGTACTATGGAAGAAGATAAAAATGGTCCCAAGAGTCCATTTACAGTCATTTGCCATAAATGTAGGGGACCTAGCCATTACCCGAGTGAATGTCCTATTTTATAGGATATTTTCTTGCTCAAAGAAGAAGCTATGTGGAAATAAATGGTTGGAGAAAAATTTAAAAAGTATTAGCACTCCTTGTTGATGGGTTTACTTTGGAATAATTTTCTCTTGTATTTTTAACCCCTCACTTTGCCATGTGAGAATGATATTTGAGGAATAATTGTCTCTTCTCTTGTGGATATAGGTATAAATAACCATTTGGTTTTATATGATCATTGGGGTTTGAGAAAATGATAAGTTATTATAATTTGGGATGAAAATGCAAAGTATGATATAACATTTGTGGTTAAATTATGTTATTTTGAAAAATTTATCTCATTTTTGTAATATTATAGAATATAGTTTTTGAAAAAGGACAACACGTAGACCGTGTGACAACCCGTCGCGTCAGACAAAGCTGTGGGAATCGAACCCACAACCAAAGTGCGATTGGGATTTATCGCCTACCACTGGACTACGTGAAGTCCCTGGTTAATATGACTATTTTTTTTGTTAAATGATTTTATTGATCAATAATAAGATGGTTTGGGTTCTTATGTCTTATCAAATGAATACCCTTGGTATAGGAAAATGATTTGGTGATTAAGTGATAAATGTTATTTTGGAAGATGTTCGTTTTGTTAGGAACACTATATGCCCAAGGAAAATAGAATACAATGAGGTTTCATTTGTAGAGTAATGGTGGATTTTTATCTACATTTTTATTGTTGATTTATAGTGATTTGGGTTATTTATGGAAATGATTAACCTATAACAGAGAATATGTGATGATGTTAATTACTTTTAAGTATGTGACTTTAAGAGTATTTGATGTCATTTGGAGATACAATGTAACATGGGAGACTACATAATCAAATTCTTCTATGTTTTGGGTTTCAATATTAGTTTGGATTATATTAAAGGATTTTAAGGACAATTGGTTATTGAATGGTATCTATTTAACTTTGGGGTATTGTTGGTTTAATTTTAGAAATTAAGATTAGTGCATATTTATCTCAATGAATATCCTTTTGGGGGATCATTAGATCATTCACTAACCATTTTGGTTTTGATTAATCTTCAAAGACAATGTAAATATATGGTTTATCCTGCATGGATCATGTGATTCTATAGAAGTTTATTCTAGCTCTTCCAGTGTGACCAAGTCTTCTTGAATACTCATCGTTTAAAAAAAATTTAGTTAGTGGTGGAAATTTATTAAAGAATGAAAATCTACTTAAAATTTAAGTATATCTCATAATGTTCTTAGTCAATATCATAAACGAATTCCTCTTCCTTATGTAATGTAACTTTAAAAAAAAATGTTGTCCTAGATGGTACCTTAAATCATCACTAATTTATGGCTTTGGGATTGTTGGCCTTTTCATAGCCATGTTCTCTACCACTCTCCATCAGATAATTGATGGTTAGATTTCTCCTCCATATCCATATTTTCCTACATGGAACCCTAGTATGTGTTATTTTCGGTAATCTTCATACTTTCCACTCTTTATTTTAAATAGAGGCCTCATTAATTCATTTTTCGATGTGGGATTTCAACTAAGATATTTTGAAATGTCAAAAATGTTTGATCCCAATACCCTATATTTTGTTGAACCGATGGTACTTCAAATCATCATAGATTGATGAGTTTAAGGACCTCAATTTTATACTTGTTTGTGATTGATGACCTCAACCACTACCGATAAATATTTACGTTTTTCCTCCAATTATATGTCTCTAATTGCCACCAATGTTCTCCTAATCGAGATCATAATTTGGTGGTGACCCTTTCATTTCTCTTTTCCTCATATTAAGATTAAATTTTAGTAAACCAATTTCCGATGTGGGTTTTCCCAAAAATATATTTTCTATTTTAAACCTTTTATTTTCGAAGAAAAATTTCAAATTGCGAGGACGCAATTTATTGAAGGAGGGGAGAATGTAACACCCCAAGATTTCATAGTGTGTTATTTATTCAAAATAATTCAATAACTTGCACTAAACGCAACACCGAGTTCAAGCACACCATGACTTACCAAACAAGCCGTTCAAAAAAGGTTATGAATAGTATTAACTAAATTTTAAACTTTATATAATCCTTATAATTTTAGAATCCATATTATGAGTTTCTTAGACATAATGTAAGAACAAATTCATCTTCAGTATTGTAGTTTTACCAACTTTTAATAGTGAACCCTTTTTAAATAAAATATTTTAAACTTTTTGACTAAATGGGGACATCAAAAAATTTAAAATAAAACATCCCAAGCTTCCACAGTACGCTTTCCTTTGAATAAAACAGTAGCGTGTGTTGTACACAACTTCGAGTTTTAACACACACCACAACCGATCAAACTAGCCGTTATGAATAGTAATACTTAATTTTTTGAAATTATATATATTTTATATTTCAAAATGGACTTCATTTTTGGATTTGGAATATCAAATTTAGCCTAAGGTGAAATTTTGGTACTTTTCGGATAACTTTCATATTTTGATGAATAGTAAAAATTACTAAATTTTAATTAAAAACAACTTTTTTTAATCAAAATAATTAATAGTGATAAATTATGAATTTGAGTGGTTTTAAAGTATATTTAGAATATATTTTTACCATTTAATATAATTTTGGTCATTGGACATAATTTTACAATTAAACCGAACATAAACAAGTGTCAATCTTTTGATAGTTATTATCTCTTAAAAACACGCTTTTTGTTTTGACAGCGGGAATTAATTTTAAATTAATTTCTTCCACTTCTGTGTTTTGAATTTAGATAAATGGATTCCATATTTGGAATCAGGATGTTCAAATTGTTTAAATAGGTAACTTTTATTTTTATACATTTTGAATAATTACTGCGGTAAATATTTTATTTACCATGGTTAAGGGTAAATCCGGTAAATAAGGGTTAAAAAATAATATTATAATAATACTAAATTACCCTAAAACGTGTCTTAACCCTATTGGTTGATACATGGTCGACCATGGGCATCTTTGTGTCAATTTGGGGACCCCATGGATCCACTTTTAAGTGATAATGACACTTTATTTTAATTAAGTTAAAATGAATACAAAAATGGCATAAGCTTACATCTTTTAAAAGAACAATTTTTACATAGGGTTATACATGTTGGATTTTCGATTATAAATATTAATTAGAAAGCTAAAAAGATTTACTACATAATTATATTTTATTTATAATTTTTAGACATCAAATAATTTAAATTATTAATGACACAATAATGATGCAATGTTTACCTCATTAATAAATCATTTAAATAAATAAGATTATAATGATTAAAATATTATCTAAAACCTGTCCAATTCATATTGGTTGATGTTATTTAGAATACGAGTCATCTTATCTTCGACCTCAATGATTTTTGGACCATTATAAACCGAACATAATTATATTATAAAGTAATACTTTCACTCTTTCCTAAAGAGCCCCTCCTCTCCCTTATAAAAGGAGACCACTTCTACTCATTCCTCACACCTCTCAAGCCACTTGGCTCGTCCAAACTCTGCCAAACTAAGCTCCACACATCCCTCTCCTCCTCCTTGAAGCTTCCCCTTAGGCAGAAAGCATTTCAAGAAGTCCTTTGGTTCCAACCAAAGTGAGTTACCTAAATTAAAGGTAACATTTTCTCTTAAATTATTTTCAATTATTTTGCTTCTCCAACCCCCAAACTCTTTTTATTTCCATTCTTTTGTAACAAAACCAGTATCCACAATATACTAGTATGTTGTTATAAGAAGGATTCAAACTACACATTCACACAACTCCATCTAATGGATGATGAACATAATGTTTCTGTGGATGGCAAACTAACGCCTCACGAAACGATGATTGTTCAAATACATCTTACCGCCTCTCATGGTGGCCATTAGGATGGCACTATAATTAAATATGATATTAATGATATATATTTTATATATAAGCTTCTGTAATTCCATTTTATTTCATACAATTATTCGTTTCATGTTGTATATACATACGATAATTTCATTTGAGGAAGTGCGGACTACCGCCCCCTTAAAATGATATGACTCGTTCATACCACACATGGAACGTATAAAGGATGGTGTTAATGAACTTAAGTAACATATATAAAATATTATATTTTACTGGAATAGTAATATACCTATGTATCATTTGGATTCGATTCTTTTAAAATAAAAATTAAATGGAAGTAGCATTCGTGCGTACGTACGGACTACCGTCTCCACGAACGCGATGAGATTCATTCTCCATCGTATCCATTCAAGTATAATTATCATTTGATGATTTAAAAATGATGTTTGAGGACTTGATACCATTCTGGATATTAATAATATACATCCCATTAATAACGAATATGGCTCACATAACAAAGAATATAAAGTAAAATGAACCCGTTAACACCTGAAATGACGATAATTCTAAGATATTATTATCAAATCAATGTTAAAAGATCATATATGATATCATATTAAAGTAACTGATTCTTTTATTATTCAATAACAATTATTTCACCATTATACAGGAGGTAAACCTACCATCGACCAAGGAAAAAGTACAAAGTAAGGGATTTTCTTATCTCACTTTCAATTCCGTGAGATTTCCATTTTTCGCCACTAAATTATTGAAATTGGTGTGTTGTGTACTGACATTTGATATATATTCATGATTATATTTATATTCATGTTATTCTGTAAATCATTTGGTGTTTATTAACTTTTGGCCATACGACTCAGTTGATTAACGTGGTAAGGGATTTTCTTATCTCACTTTCAATTCCGTGAGATTTCCATTGTTCGCCACTAAATTATTGAAAGTGGTGTATTGTGTACTACCATTTGATATATATTATCATAATTCTCTTTATATTCATTTTATTCTGGAAATAATTTGGTGGTTATTAACTTTTGGCCATACGACTCAGTTGATTAACGTGGTAAGGTGTTTCTTGTCTCACTTTTAATTCCGTGAGAATTCCATTGATCACCACTTAATTATTGCATGTGGTGTATGTGTACTGCCCATGATTGTATTCATTGTGTAATATAATTTATTTTTATGGGTATTTACATCATCATGGTATGATCTTTATTTCATGGGTGTTTGTTTCGTAAGTTACCTAATCGATAAGGGAATTTGAGATTTTAATTTCCACTCATTTGGCTTTACGCATATTTCATTGATTATACTACCCCATGATTATGTGTGGAATCACTATTCATTTGATTATGTCATAATTTCCACTCCCCTTCCTGTGGATACACTTTTGATACACAAAATCACTCCATTGAAAATTCTCAAGTCATTGATATGAATTTGATAAGAGTAATTTTAACTCAATCTCCATTTGTTGAGTTAAACATCCAATTCGTTGGTGTTGTTTCTACAAGAATATGTGTGAATATCCTTTGATTGTTTTACACTGAATATTCAATCATATTTAGTGTATTTATATTTGTCACACATAATTATGTCGTTGATTTATCCTTAACCTAAGGATACGGCCTTTATGAGTGATTTCATCTCAATTTACATTCCATTGAGACTTCTTTGTTGATATACACCAAATCACTTTTATGTGGTGTATATAATGTACTTTGACATAGTATATCATGAATCCCTTTATTCTCATGATATTAAAATGTTTTGATTACCTCAATTATTTGTATTCAAGTGTCTCTTTTGGTTATAATCTCTATCTAAAATACCATTTTTAAATGTTTTAAAGACTTATTCATCTAAACCTTTCTCATTAATGTCCATGTTTTAAAAATGGTTTCAAGGATTTATATGGACATTAAAGTTTAGAAATCAAAACTCCTTTTAAAAAGTTTCAAAGTGGTATGGGACACTTTGATTCAAAAATCTATTTTTAAATGGCTTCTTGTCAAATAGTGTGACTTTTAAATGTTTTCAAGAAAAGGGGGATATTTCTCTCAAATAGTTTTGATGATTATTTTCATCTATGTCAACATCCTTCATTATTCATGATTGAGGTTAATGTGATACAATACAATCTTCCATATTGTATCAAATGAGTTATATTTGACTGTGGATGTTCTATTTTTATACCATTCATGGTTTGTGGTTAAAGTATTGACATTTCGTATGCTAGTTTTAATACCAATGTTTATTTTATGCTTAAACCTATTCATATGAGGAATGCATTGGACTTAATAAGTGACGGGTGGAGCCCGCTATAGCTCCTCGATGCATCGGTAGGTCTCATGAGACAAACTAGTGTCTTGGCACAAGGCCTTGGCAAAATCTTATTTGTAGTCTTGGCACGAGGCCTTGGCTATGTGGTTATGATAGTCTGGCATTATGCATTCCATCATTATGAAAGTGGTTATTGATATTACATGTGATCATTCGACTAGTAGAATATCCTTCTGAGTAAGTAAATGGCATTATTTCATTTTACCTTTGCCATTTTATGCTGAAGTTCAAGTTTCAAAGGCTTTTGTTTTAGTTATAAATTGCCTTAAGTGTTTATGCTTATTTATGAAAGCTTCTGCTATAATGTTATCCTTACTTAGCATCCGAGCTCACCCCTTTCAATGTTTTTTTTTCAGGATTATGAAGAAGTAATTTATGAATGACCTGCAGGGATAGTATGAGGGGATATGAAGACAAGATGTTTTTTTTATGATGTAATGTAAAAACTTATGAATATATCTAGTTATTCCAAGGCTACTAAACCAATCGGTCTTTCGAGATTTGATCTTTCTCATGATCATGCCAATGTTATGTAATAATGCACCGACTCTGGGTAACTGGGGTCGGGGCGTTACAGTTGGTATCAGAGAAAGTTTAGTACAAACCTTGGTAGCTAGATTTAGATAAACTCTGATTAGAGCACGTAGACCTAAGATGAACTCTGAGGATTAGTATAAAAGAACTTCCTAGAATTTTGGTATTGTAAAGATTTTGTGAGTTTTCCGAGCAATACATCCCTGTCTGGATACGAGCAGATAGAGGCGGCTCTGGCACAGATGTACCTAGGGGTAAAACCCGAAAACACCGCTTTGAGCTAGACTCGAACGGGAACTGGTGCACGACAACGGGCCTTGCTGCACTCTTGGTTACGACACTCCCGGGGGATATGCTTAAGATAATTTACATTTTGTTTACAAACCGATTTAAGTAATATATACATAAGATGAGAGTAAATGACCTTGGTTAATCCTAATATGTTTCAAATTGAGAATATGGTGACATTTTAATCTCTAAATGATTTTACGACTACTATTACTCACACAATGCTTTCTGGTTTTAGTCAATGGATGGATTCCAAGGAAGTCATAGTGACTTTGAGAATGATGTACAAGGTGGGAACGGTGGTGGAAATGAGCAACAAAATGGAATGTTGATAGGCGTAAAAGATATCGTCTTTATGCCAAATCAGTTTTCCAAAAATATGATCAACAACATATATATTAACCAACTCCCAGACTCGATAAGGAAGAGAAAGGTGATAAATGATAAGATCTCCAGCAATGGAGACCATGGAGAAAAGAAACCTCAATTTTCATCATGCAGGAATTGTGGAAAGAGACACCCAGGAAAGTGTCTCAATGGGACAACGAAATGTTTTACGTGCGGGAAGGAAGGACATAAAGTGAAGAATTGCCGAAGAAAAATGAAGAGTACTATGGAAGAAGATAAAAATGGTCCCAAGAGTCCATTTACAGTCATTTGCCATAAATGTAGGGGACCTAGCCATTACCCGAGTGAATGTCCTATTTTATAGGATATTTTCTTGCTCAAAGAAGAAGCTATGTGGAAATAAATGGTTGGAGAAAAATTTAAAAAGTATTAGCACTCCTTGTTGATGGGTTTACTTTGGAATAATTTTCTCTTGTATTTTTAACCCCTCAGTTTGCCATGTGAGAATGATATTTGAGGAATAATTGTCTCTTCTCTTGTGGATATAGGTATAAATAACCATTTGGTTTTATATGATCATTGGGGTTTGAGAAAATGATAAGTTATTATAATTTGGGATGAAAATGCAAAGTATGATATAACATTTGTGGTTAAATTATGTTATTTTGAAAAATTTATCTCATTTTTGTAATATTATAGAATATAGTTTTTGAAAAAGGACAACACGTAGACCGTGTGACAACCCGTCGCGTCAGACAAAGCTGTGGGAATCGAACCCACAACAAAAGTGCGATTGGGATTTATCCCCTACCACTGGACTACGTGAAGTCCCTGGTTAATATGACTATTTTTTTTGTTAAATGATTTTATTGATCAATAATAAGATGGTTTGGGTTCTTATGTCTTATCAAATGAATACCCTTGGTATAGGAAAATGATTTGGTGATTAAGTGATAAATGTTATTTTGGAAGATGTTCGTTTTGTTAGGAACACTATATGCCCAAGGAAAATAGAATACAATGAGGTTTCATTTGTAGAGTAATGGTGGATTTTTATCTACATTTTTATTGTTGATTTATAGTGATTTGGGTTATTTATGGAAATGATTAACCTATAACAGAGAATATGTGATGATGTTAATTACTTTTAAGTATGTGACTTTAAGAGTATTTGATGTCATTTGGAGATACAATGTAACATGGGAGACTACATAATCAAATTCTTCTATGTTTTGGGTTTCAATATTAGTTTGGATTATATTAAAGGATTTTAAGGACAATTGGTTATTGAATGGTATCTATTTAACTTTGGGGTATTGTTGGTTTAATTTTAGAAATTAAGATTAGTGCATATTTATCTCAATGAATATCCTTTTGGGGGATCATTAGATCATTCACTAACCATTTTGGTTTTGATTAATCTTCAAAGACAATGTAAATATATGGTTTATCCTGCATGGATCATGTGATTCTATAGAAGTTTATTCTAGCTCTTCCAGTGTGACCAAGTCTTCTTGAATACTCATCGTTTAAAAAAAATTTAGTTAGTGGTGGAAATTTATTAAAGAATGAAAATCTACTTAAAATTTAAGTATATCTCATAATGTTCTTAGTCAATATCATAAACGAATTCCTCTTCCTTATGTAATGTAACTTTAAAAAAAAATGTTGTCCTAGATGGTACCTTAAATCATCACTAATTTATGGCTTTGGGATTGTTGGCCTTTTCATAGCCATGTTCTCTACCACTCTCCATCAGATAATTGATGGTTAGATTTCTCCTCCATATCCATATTTTCCTACATGGAACCCTAGTATGTGTTATTTTCGGTAATCTTCATACTTTCCACTCTTTATTTTAAATAGAGGCCTCATTAATTCATTTTTCGATGTGGGATTTCAACTAAGATATTTTGAAATGTCAAAAATGTTTGATCCCAATACCCTATATTTTGTTGAACCGATGGTACTTCAAATCATCATAGATTGATGAGTTTAAGGACCTCAATTTTATACTTGTTTGTGATTGATGACCTCAACCACTACCTATAAATATTTACGTTTTTCCTCCAATTATATGTCTCTAATTGCCACCAATGTTCTCCTAATCGAGATCATAATTTGGTGGTGACCCTTTCATTTCTCTTTTCCTCATATTAAGACTAAATTTTAGTAAACCAATTTCCGATGTGGGTTTTCCCAAAAATATATTTTCTATTTTAAACCTTTTATTTTCGAAGAAAAATTTCAAATTGCGAGGACGCAATTTATTGAAGGAGGGGAGAATGTAACACCCCAAGATTTCATAGTGTGTTATTTATTCAAAATAATTCAATAACTTGCACTAAACGCAACACCGAGTTCAAGCACACCATGACTTACCAAACAAGCCGTTCAAAAAAGGTTATGAATAGTATTAACTAAATTTTAAACTTTATATAATCCTTATAATTTTAGAATCCATATTATGAGTTTCTTAGACATAATGTAAGAACAAATTCATCTTCAGTATTGTAGTTTTACCAACTTTTAATAGTGAACCCTTTTTAAATAAAATATTTTAAACTTTTTGACTAAATGGGGACATCAAAAAATTTAAAATAAAACATCCCAAGCTTCCACAGTACGCTTTCCTTTGAATAAAACAGTAGCGTGTGTTGTACACAACTTCGAGTTTTAACACACACCACAACCGATCAAACTAGCCGTTATGAATAGTAATACTTAATTTTTTGAAATTATATATATTTTATATTTCAAAATGGACTTCATTTTTGGATTTGGAATATCAAATTTAGCCTAAGGTGAAATTTTGGTACTTTTCGGATAACTTTCATATTTTGATGAATAGTAAAAATTACTAAATTTTAATTAAAAACAACTTTTTTTAATCAAAATAATTAATAGTGATAAATTATGAATTTGAGTGGTTTTAAAGTATATTTAGAATATATTTTTACCATTTAATATAATTTTGGTCATTGGACATAATTTTACAATTAAACCGAACATAAACAAGTGTCAATCTTTTGATAGTTATTATCTCTTAAAAACACGCTTTTTGTTTTGACAGCGGGAATTAATTTTAAATTAATTTCTGCCACTTCTGTGTTTTGAATTTAGAAAAATGGATTCCATATTTGGAATCAGGATGTTCAAATTGTGTAAATAGGTAACTTTTATTTTTAGACATTTTGAATAATTACTGCGGTAAATATTTTATTTACCATGGGTAAGGGTAAATCCGGTAAATAAGGGTTAAAAAATAATATTATAATAATACTAAATTACCCTAAAACGTGTCTTAACCCTATTGGTTGATACAGGGTTGACCATGGGCATCTTTGTGTCAATTTGGGGACCCCATGGATCCACTTGTAAGTGATAATGACACTTTATTTTAATTAAGTTAAAATGAATACAAAAATGGCATAAGCTTACATATTTTAAAAGAACAATTTTTACATAGGGTTATACATGTTGGATTTTCGATTATAAATATTAATTAGAAAGCTAAAACGATTTCCCACATAATGATATTTTATTTATAATTTTTAGACATCAAATAATTTAAATTATTAATGACACAATAATGATGCAATGTTTACCTCATTAATAAATCATTTAAATAAATAAGATTATAATGATTAAAATATTATCTAAAACCTGTCCAATTATTATTGGTTGATGTTATTTAGAATATGAGTCATCTTATCTTCGACCTCAATGATTTTTGGACCATTATAAACCGAACATAATTATATTATAAAGTAATACTTTCACTCTTTCCTAAAGAGCCCCTCCTCTCCCTTATAAAAGGAGACCACTTCTACTCATTTCTCACACCTCTCAAGCCACTTGGCTCGTCCAAACTCTGCCCAACTAAGCTCCCCACATCCCTCTCCTCCTCCTTGAAGCTTCCCCTTAGGCAGAAAGCATTTCAAGAAGTCCTTTGGTTCCAACCAAAGTGAGTTACCTAAATTAAAGGTAACATTTTCTCTTAAATTATTTTCAATTATTTTGCTTCTCCAACCCCCAAACTCTTTTTATTTCCTTTCTTTTGTAACAACACCAGTATCCACAATATACTAGTATGTTGTTATAAGAAGGATTCAAACTACACATTCACACAACTCCATCTAATGGATGATGAACATAATGTTTCTGTGGATGGCAAACTAACGCCTCACGAAACGATGATTGTTCAAATACATCTTACCGCCACTCATGGTGGCCATTACGATGGCACTGTAATTAAATATGATATTAATGATATATATTTTATATATAAGCTTCTGTAATTCCATTTTATTTCATACAATTATTCGTTTCATGTTGTATATACATACGATAATTTCATTTGAGGAAGTGCGGACTACCGCCCCCTTAAAATGATATGACTCGTTCATACCACACATGGAACGTATAAAGGATGGTGTTAATGAACTTAAGTAACATATATAAAATATTATATTTTACTGGAATAGTAATATACCTATGTATCATTTGGATTCGATTCTTTTAAAATAAAAATTAAATGGAAGTATCATTCGTGCGTACGTACGGACTACCGTCTCCACGAACGCGATGAGATTCATTCTCCATCGTATCCATTCAAGTATAATTATCATTTGATGATTTAAAAATGATGTTTAAGGACTTGATACCATTCTGGATATTAATAATATACATCCCATTAATAACGAATATGGCTCACATAACAAAGAATATAAAGTAAAATGAACCCGTTAACACCTGAAATGACGATAATTCTAAGATATTATTAACAAATCAATGTTAAAAGATCATATATGATATCATATTAAAGTAACTGATTCTTGTATTTTTCAATAACAATTATTTAACCATTATACAGGAGGTAAACCTACCATCGACCAAGGAAAAAGTACAAAGTAAGGGATTTTCTTATCTCACTTTCAATTCCGTGAGATTTCCATTTTTCGCCACTAAATTATTTAAATTGGTGTATTGTGTACTGCCATTTGATATATATTCATGATTCTATTTATATTAATGTTATTCTGTAAATCATTTGGTGTTTATTAACTTTTGGCCATACGACTCAGTTGATTAACGTGGTAAGGGATTTTCTTATCTCACTTTCAATTCCGTGAGATTTCCATTGTTCGCCACTAAATTATTGAAAGTGGTGTATTGTGTACTACCATTTGATATATATTATCATAATTCTCTTTATATTCATTTTATTCTGGAAATAATTTGGTGGTTATTAACTTTTGGCCATACGACTCAGTTGATTAACGTGGTAAGGGGTTTCTTGTCTCACTTTTAATTCCGTGAGAATTCCATTGATCACCACTTAATTATTGCATGTGGTGTATGTGTACTGCCCATGATTGTATTCATTGTGTAATATAATTTACGTTTATGGGTATTTACATCATCATGGTATGATCTTTATTTCATGGGTGTTTGTTTCGTAAGTTACCTAATCGATAAGGGAATTTGAGATTTCAATTTCCACTCATTTGGCTTTACGCATATTTCATTGATTATACTACCCCAAGATTATGTGTGGAATCACTATTCATTTGATTATGTCATAATTTCTACTCCCCTTCCTGTGGATACACTTTTGATACACATAATCACTCCATTGAAAATTCTCAAGTCATTGATATGAATTTGATAAGAGTAATTTTAACTCAATCTCCATTTGTTGAGTTAAACATCCAATTCGTTGGTGTTGTTTCTACAAGAATATGTGTGAATATCCTTTGATTGTTTTACACTGAATATTCAATCATATTTAGTGTATTTATATTTGTCACACATAATTATGTCGTTGATTTATCCTTAACCTAAGGATACGGACTTTATGAGTGATTTCATCTCAATTTACATTCCATTGAGACTTCTTTGTTGATATACACCAAATCACTTTTATGTGGTGTATATAATGTACTTTGACATAGTATATCATGAATCCCTTTATTCTCATTATATTACAATGTTTTGATTACCTCAATTATTTGTATTCAAGTGTCTCTTTTGGTTAGAATCTCTAACTAAAATACCATTTTTAAATGTTTTAAGACTTATTCATCTAAACCTTTCTCATTAATGTCCATGTTTTAAAAATGGTTTTAAGGATTTATATGGACATTAAAGTTTAGAAATCAAAACTCCTTTTAAAACGTTTCAAAGTGGTATGGGACACTTTGATTCAAAAATCTATTTTTAAATGGCTTCTTTTCAAATAGTGTGACTTTTAAATGTTTTCAAGAAAAGGGGGATATTTCTCTCAAATAGTTTTGATGATTATTTTCATCTATGTCAACATCCTTCATTATTCATGATTGAGGTTAATGTGATACAATACAATCTTCCATATTGTATCAAATGAGTTATATTTGACTGTGGATGTTCTATTTTTATACCATTCATGGTTTGTGGTTAAAGTATTGACATTTCGTTTGCTAGTTTTAATACGAATGTTTATTTTATGCTTAAACCTATTCATATGAGGAATGCATTGGACTTAATAAGTGACGGGTGGAGCCCGCTATAGCTCCTCGATGCATCGGTAGGTCTCATGAGACAAACTAGTGTCTTGGCACAAGGCCTTGGCAAAATCTTATTTGTAGTCTTTGCACGAGGCCTTGGCTATGTGGTTATGATAGTCTGGCATTATGCATTCCATCATTATGAAAGTGGTTATTGATATTGCATGTGATCATTAGACTAGTAGAATATCCTTGTGAGTAAGTAAATGGAATTATTTCATTTTACCTTTGCCATTTTATGCTGAAGTTCAAGTTTCAAAGGATTTTGTTTTAGTTATAAATTGCCTTAAGTGTTTATGCTTATTTATGAAAGCTTCTGCTATAATGTTATCCTTACTGAGCATCCGAGCTCACCCCTTTCAATGTTTTTTTTTCAGGATTATGAAGAAGTAATTTATGAATGACTTGCTGGGATAGTATGAGGGGATATGAAGACAAGATGTTTTTTTTATGATGTAATGTAAAAACTTATGAATATATCTAGTTATTCCAAGGCTACTAAACCAATCGTTCTTTCGAGATTTGATCTTTCTCATGATCATGCCAATGTTATGTAATAATGCACCGACTCTGGGTAACTGGGGTCGGGGCGTTACAATAATAATATAGAATAGATCAGTAATAATAAGGAAATAAGAACATGGTATTGAAACATGAAATTTATACCACCTAAAAGAGAACATGAATGGAAAAGAAATAATTTGAGAATTCTCTTACCCTGTAGAGTAACTCCCAAAACATGAAGGTTGGGAACTTGGGTGCTTGAGAAAACATTAAAATGAATATTAGGGATGTAAGGAGGCCAGATCATCATTGAGGGAAAAATTGGAATGATGTTAATTAAGGAATGGGTTGTATTTATTGTAAAAGTGAGGGACTATTTTAATAATTTCCAAGGGACACCTTATTAGTGGTATTTGAAAAACCATGGGTGTGCTCATGGTATTTTCCCAAGGAATTAGCCATTTGGGACACCTCCGATATTATTTTACTATTCATAAGTTGACAAGATTTATTATATCATTATTATATCAATAATGATGTCATTAACACACTGAAAGTCAAAACTATATTTTTACTATTCATCGAAAAATCAATTGTTTCAGAAAAATCCCAATAATTAACCCTAACTAATTTTCAATGTGAATAATTCAAAAATGGGGTCCATTTTTTTATAATAATTTTCTAAATATCATTTATTTAATTTTTAAATAAAATCATACCTAATTAAGAAATAAACAATTTTAAAACAATAAATCCTTTTATATCACATTGAAAAATTAACCAAGATGTTATTTCCTTAAATGCTGAAGAAAATAAAATAATAATACAATTTTCTACTCATTAGGGTCATATTACTATTCATAAGGGTATGTTACTATTCACCAAAGAAACAAGTTGGTTCCATCAGACTCCAAATAACGTATCGAAAATAATTGTAGATGACATTTTTTCGAAATTCAAAAAAAAAAAGAAGCTAAAAATTATGATTAAAGAATAGTTATAAATATATACTTAAAACAAAGTTTCATGAATTTCATTTATTTTTTAGGCCTTGGGGTGTTACATTACCCCCACCTTCAAGAAATTTCATCCTCAAAATTTTAATTTCATATTAAACGAGTGTGGGTACCTTTCACTCATAGAAATTTCATACTCTCGTGTTTCTTCTTCAACCATCTGGTTTCTCCACAAATGAATTACCTGGTGAATTACTTTATTCTACAATGCATGTTCCCATAATTCAAGAATATAAACTAGTTTCTCTTTGTTAGGAAGGTTCTCTTCCAGCTAAACTACTTTTGGGATAAACACATGTGATGAATCTGGCACATACTTCCTCAACATAGAAACATGAAAAAAAGTGTCTAACAAAGAAAAAATCGGAGATAAAGCTACTCAGTACGCAACTGTTCCAAATTTATCCAGAATTTTAAAAGGACTGATGAACCATGGATGTATCTTCCCTTTCATACCGAAACACATCACTCTTTTGCAAGGAGAGATTTTAAGGAAAACATGGTCACCTTCCTTGAAGGAAATGTATTTCTATCTATTATCTGCATAACGTTTCTACATTCTCTGAGGTGCCCTCGTGTGTTGCTGGATCATCTTCACTTTCTCAGCCACTTCTTATACTAATTATGGCCCCATCAACATTTTTTCACCATCTTAATTCCAAAATCCTAGAGTCTGACACAACTTCCCATTCAAAGCCTCGAATGGTTCCATCTATATACTAGAATGAAAACTGTTATTATTAAAAAAATAAAATAAAGAAATATGATGATCCCAACTTCCTTAACAGTCTATTGATAAAGATCAAAGCATATCCTTCAAAGTCTGAACCATTCATTCTGATTTCCCATCTAATTATGGATAAAAAGTCGTGCTTAAATTAAATTCTATGCCCAATGACTTCTGAAGACCCTTCCAAAATTTATATGTGATCCTAGGAACCCGGTCAGTTACAATAGAAAGAGGAACTCCGTGTATCCTAACAATCTCTTTGAGGTACAGTCCAAAAATATTATCCAAAGACATTGTATCTCGGATAGAAATAAAATGTGTTGATTTTGGCAACCAGTCAACAATAACCCAAATCACATTGTTACCTCTATAATTCTTTGTTCATCCAACCACGAAGTCCATGGATACATTCTCCCATTTCTACTTTGGCACTGGAAAAGGCTAAAGAATCCCTTTCTATAACTTCCACTCTGCTTTAACGTGTTGACATGTCAAACATTTCATGGTAAATTATGCAGTATCCCTTTTCATTCCATCCCACCAATAATACTAATGAAGGTCTCTATACATATTAGTACAACCAGGATGAACTAAAAATGATGATATATGAGCTTCACACAATAGATCATTCTTCAACTAAGAATCTGAAGGCACACAAAACGTTTTTCCATATCTTAAAACAAAATCTTTATCAAGGTAAACTTTTGGAAGCTTACCCATTTAAAAAAATTCTACCATTTTCTATAGCTCATGGTCTTCCTTAGGGACTTTCTTAATTCTTTATGATAACGATGATTGCACTAAAACCTGAAACAAAACAAGTGTATTCCATATACCAATAACTTCTAAGAAAAAATTCATCAAATCATTAATCGATGGATCATTTTCCAAATGTAACATGGTTAACTATGCATAATGTTTTTGACTCAAGGCATCCTCCACATTGTTTGATTTTCCGGGATGGAAATTGATCATGCAATCATAATATTTTATCAGTTCAATCTATATTCTTTTCCCTATGTTTAATTCCTTATGAGTGAATATATACTTCCAATTTATATGGTAAGAATATATTTGACATCCGGCTCCATATAAATGATGTCTCTAAATTTTCAATGTAAAAACCACAACTTCCAATTCCAAATCATTTGTGGGGTAATTTAACTCATGATGTTTATATTTTATTGAAGCATAAGCAATTACATGATCATTATACATCAAAACAAAACCATGTTTCTTCAATAAAGAATTACTGTAGATGAAAAACTCTCCATTTCATGAAGGCAAGGCCAAAACTAGAGAATTATCTAATCTCTTCTTCAGTTACTGAAAAAAAAACATCACATTCTTCTGTCCAATCAAATTTAACCCCTTTCGTGATATATTAGTTAGCGGGATAGATAACCGTGCAATGTTTTTAACAAATTTTCGGTAATAACATTCTAATCCAAGAACACTACGAATCTCTGTAACATTTTTTGGTCTTGGCCATTCATCAACCATTTTTGTTTTGGGTAGGATCAAATGTTATTAAATCCTTATTTACAATGTTCCCAAGAAAGGAAATCTGTTGAAACCAAAAATCACATTTGCTGAAATTTTTATATAGTTTCTTTTCTTTTGAAGTTTTCAAAACAAACTGTATATGTTTTTCATGCTCCTATTTACATCTATAATATACAAGAATTTCATAAATAAATACAACCCAAAAAATATCCAAGAATTCATGAAACATTCTATTCATATGAACCATGAATACAATATATTTATTATTTAACCCAATAGGGATAAATGAAAATAATAATGACCATATCTAGTACAGAATGGTGTCTTTTGGATGTTTCATCCTTTAATTTTAAGTAATGGTACCCTGACCTTGGGTTAACTGTCGAAAAATATTTCGCTCCTTGTAGCTAATCAAACAAGTCATTGATATGTGGAAAATGATTCTCTTTTTAATAGTAATTTTATTCAAGGCTCTATAATCGATGAAAATTTGAATTGAACCATCTTTTTTATTAAAACATATGACAGGAGGGCCCCATGGTGAAGTGCTGGGTCGAATGAAGCCTTTATCTAATAATTCTTGCAACTTCATTTTTAATTTTTGATGTTCCATTTGGGATATTTGATAAGGAGGTTATGAAATTGGCTTAGCATAAAGAAATAAGTCAATAGTAATGTCAACCTAACGATTAGAAATAACACTAATAAAATCATTGGGAAAAACATCCAGGTATTCAATTACCACTAATAATTCATTAATCTGGATAATTCACTTATCTTTAAAAATATGAGCAAGATAACTTTCATTTCAATCATTAATCAGTTTCTTAGCTTCCTGATATGTTATTAATTGTATGGGTTCATTCTTGCACACAAACAAAAATTATTTCTGAAAAACAACTTCTTTTTCACTACAAAATATCTTATCATGATAAAAAGAAAGACAGTTAATACCCAAAATAACATCAAACTCTACTGGAGGAAAAACAACAAGGTTTCTAGGTAAAATCTTCTCACAGACAAAGATATGAAAATTCTTATAATTTATTTTTTCCAAAATATTTCCTCCATGTGTTTTTACCATGAGATATTAAATCATTTCATGAGGTTTAATTTTTAATTTTTATGAAAATTTATCAGAAATGAAGGTATGTGTACACCCTAAAGAAAACAACACCTTTGAGAAATCTATTAAAAAATAAATGTATCTGATACAACCTCATTTGATGGCTCAAAATCTACTGAAGTGGTTATAAAAGATTTTACCAAACCCTTATACTTATAATCTTGTTTATTCTCTGCTTGAGTAACTATATTCGGGAAGACATTAGAAAAATAACCCAATTACATACAGTTAAAGCATCTCACCATCGACTTATCATTATTCTTCAGATCATTTTCCTAGCACTCACGAGACATTTGTCCAAAATTCCCACATCGGTATCATTTCCTAGAATTCCTAAGACATTCACCATTATGTCTTTTACCACACTTTTCACATGAATGGAAATTAATTTTCATACATCCAGACATCTTTGATGAGTTTTTTCCCATTACCTGCCAACTTGATCACTTATTATTCTTGTCATCACAATGAAAATATGTTTCATGAAACTTCATATAAGGACCAGACCTTAAACATTACATAATCTTGAATTATGTCAAGAATTCACATTGAGGATATTTTCAGGTTTAGTGTTTTTGGGAATTAGTCCATAACTATTACATAACAACATGAATATTACATTTAGACACTACTAGACAGTATCCATTTTTCAAAAAATAAAAACCCTTGAAAAAAATTAACATGCCTAGTTCCAGGTTTTAGACAGCATGACTTTTCCTTGATCTTATCCTGGAACCTATTCATCTTTATATCCTGTGAAAAACATTTCAGAACATGGGATGAGCATAAAAAGATCAGTAAGAGTTATAATATAATGAAAAGAAACATTATCCCATAAATAAAAACAAATCAATGAAACCATACTTTAAAATAATTACATACCTCATGAAATCATAAGATTTATGAATAACATACAGAAATCATAAATCATAAAGGTAACTTATGGCATTAAAAACATACTTACATTGTAGCTATCACAACTACACAGGGATTCAAATTTGAAATAACAATCATATTATATTCCCTAAAACACTTAGGAGAAACATTAACGTTTACCACTGTCACATTACCCAATTCATTGGATAGCTATCCCGGGATCACCCGCCCTAGGTTTATCACAGAACCACCCGTATATATAAACAATGCCCAAGAACCATAACATATTCATAACACAAAAAACAAACATAAAAGTAAATATAGAATTTCCACATATCAATCACAACATATCATTTTAATATGTACACATAATCAAA
Organism: Viscum album; assembly: GCA_963277665.1. Lineage (NCBI taxonomy): Eukaryota > Viridiplantae > Streptophyta > Magnoliopsida > Santalales > Viscaceae > Viscum > Viscum album. The sequence goes on along the minus strand of OY728150.1, from coordinate 813,118,550 downwards.
GCTTTATCAAACCATTTTCAAAACCATTTAAAACATTTAATGAAGCTATTTTTGAATCAAAGTGTACCATACCACTTTGAAGTTTTTAATTGAATTACCATTTGAAAACATTAATGTCCATATAAATAATACTTAAAAACCATTTTGATAACATTTACAATAATGAGAAATATTTAGAAGAATAAATCAATAAAACATATAAACGATATTTTAGTTAAAGAGTTTTAAAAAAATGAGAGATGCCTGAATACCAATAATTGTGGAATAAAATTCAATCAAAACTTTATAAGATCATGAGAATAAAGGGATTAATGATATTATATTCCAAAGGAAAGTATATACACCACATAAGAGTGAATCATTTCATAACAACAGTGAAGTCTCAATGGAATGTAAATTGAGATGAAATCCCTTATAAAAACTATATCCTTAGATAAAGGATAAATCAATTACATAATAATGTGTGAAAAATAAGAATAAAATCAATATAATTGGATTTTAATTGTGAAACATGTTGAGTCAATAAGGTTTTCCTTATGAATTATCAATTAATTCATACCTGGGGGAGATTGTTAAGTCAATAAGGTATCCTTATGACTTTACCATTCCTTCTTGTTTTGAAAATCACAAACACCTTATTTCAAGGACAAACTCATTTTACTCTTTGTTTTACTTCTATAATGAAAAATTTCCATCCCCAAGGAAATTTACCATTACATAGATTTCATTGTTCATATAAATATTTTTCCAATGTATAAAATTCGGTTTGTAATCAAAAACCTCAAAATCTTATAATTACCAAGATTTGAAGTATTCTATTTTAGAATCCAAATTCTCAGAATTCTGATTACAAACTCTCCTTAGTTCTGACTCCGAATTATGAATCAGAATTCTAGTTACAAAATTTTCTGAGTTTTGACTCCGAATTATGAATACTAATTCTGGTTACGAACTCTTCTAACTTCTGACTCTGAATTCTGAATACGAATTCTGGTTACGAACTCTTCTGAGTTCTGACTCCAAATTCTGAATACGAATTCTGGATATGAACATTTCTGAGTTTTGACTCCGAATTCTGAATACAAATACTGGATACGAACTTCTCTAAATTCTGACTCCTAGTTCTTTTAATCTAGACTGCGAACTCTTATGAGTTCTTACTGCGAATTATCATGAACTCCGACTCCGAACTTTGTATGTTCAGGTTCCAAATTTTTATGAATCCAGATTCCAAATATCCTTGAAATTCAGACTATGGAATTCTATATAATTCATGTTCTGAATTCTTACAAAACAGAATCCAAATATCCTTGTATTTTAGACACCGAACATTCATTTACTTACATTCAAAAAATCAGATTTTGGTTATGCTTATACTTTAAAAGTTATAAAACGATGTCATGCTTTCAGTTACTTACTAACTATTGTTGGAGTGGAACATGTACAGGCCCCTCCAAAATTCAAGGAAAAATATGACCGTTGGAGGAGGGAGCCGACCGTTGGAGTTGTGCCTATAAATAAGAGCTCATTTGAAAGAGCTCAATACTGTCAAGAACTTTGAAAACTATGATTAAATGTTGTTGAAGTGATTTTTAGAGAGAGAGGCTCTTATAAACTCTCGGGATTTGTGTAGAAAGTTTTGAACGGCTTATTCAAACTTTTCTTTATGCATATTTGCTTAGTGCAGAGGTTCGATTTCCATGAAATTGGAGATTTCGGATTGTGAAGTCAGAGGTGTCGATTTCCTTACAAATCGAGGACTTTTAGGGATAGAAAGACAGATACCGATCTTCAGATTTAGGGCTTACCTGGGTTTGGGTAAGATGTAATTTCATGAAAGTATAAATCAAGGAACCTTTTATCTAGGGTTTTTGGATACCCTCCTCTTTGGGTTAAAAGAGTTACTACTTGTTACTTGTATTATTTTGTTTTCCACTGTGTATTTTAGTTGTTGAGGAAAGTAAAACTTTTATATACGTCCTTAAACATTTACACTGATTTTATAGGATTATATACGCATTAAGGTAGAATTTTAGTTGGTGTAAACTTTTGTTAAGTTTCATTTCAGGAATCACTTTTCTAGAATCAATCAAGATAATAGAACTTATAGGTGTTGTGAATTATGGTTACGCAAAATTTCTTTAGGGATTTTTAAAGTATAGAATTCACCCCACCCCACCCCCTCTTGTATTTGAGCATCTCAGTTTTATATATTCGATCCTAAATTTGGTATTATATAGTATATCATACTCACATACCATCTCAACAATTGGTATCAAAGGATTGGTTCAATATATATTAATCTCACAATTAGATTCAGAAGAAAACTCTCAGAATTGAACTTCCGGATTCACACTTTTTAGGAATCTATTTTTCAGACTCATAAAGTTCTTATTCATTCTTTCATAGAGATACAATATCTAGATCCTTCATTAGGATATTTTCTCTTATTTACAAACTCATACAACTATCAAGTTTTTGTGCCAATGATTTTCTTAAGGATAGAAGGTTTAAATGTTGGTTCTATTGATAATCTAAATCCTACTAGACCTCCAATTTTTTATGAAAATTATTATGAGTACTGGAGAGATAGGATGAAAATTTTCATTATTAATATTGGAGTTGTTAACAATCTAATTCTGACTGGATATTATAATATTCCGGATAATTAATTGAGAACCTTTACGAATCAGGAGAAATCAGAATATCAAGAAAACTTCAGAGTCAGAAATACATTGTTATGTTTCATGACTAGGAACATATATAGTCAAATATCATCATGTGAAGCTGAAAACAGTATCAAGAAGTAACTCTATGTTGCACATCTTGGTACATCTAAATTCATAAAGACAAGAAGAGCTATGTTGAGAGCTGAATACCATAGCATTAACTTTCCTTATAGAGAACCAATAAGAAATGTACAACAAAGGTTTATGACTATAATGAATAGATTACAATATATGGGAGAAAAAGGTTTGGATGATGAGGCTCTTGTAGACAGGATCATAGATATCACGCCAAATGAATGGGAGTCTAAGAGGACAACTATTGATGAGAACACAAAAGTCAATAATTTTTCCTTAGATGAGTTGTTTGGAACTCTTCTTCAGCATGAAACCAGTATGAAGAGAGATGCTGAAAATGTTGAGAAGAATAATGGGAATTGAGGAGTTTCTTTTACAACCACTTCTAAACATATGAATTCCAAGACCTCAGAAAGAGTAACTTGATCAAAGACAAAAAAGTCATTATTCAGTCAAAATCTAGTGACACAGTAAAGTCTCAGAACGAATTAGCTAGTCTTTCTCAAAGAATGAACAAGATTTTAGGTCAAAATAACCTTCAGAATAAGTACAAGAAGAAAGAATTTAGTGATAATAAAGATAGAGAATTTACATGTTATGAATGTAGTAGAAAAGGTCATGTCAGACCCTATTGTCCTTTGTTGAAAAAGAAGGAAAAGAAGGAATGTAATTCAGAAAGAAAAAAGAATAAATTCTATCGATCGAAGCACAAGAAAAGCCTTAAATCTAATGATACATGGAGTGCTATCTAGGGAGACTCTTCAGAAAGTGAATCTATTGAATATAATTCATTAGCAAGGAAGAATATGGGATTCATTGCTACTACTTATTTCCCTAATACATATCTTATGGCCAAGGTACGGTCTGCTGATGATTTAACAAATTTATCTCTTGATAAGAATTACTTTTATGAAAATAGTACTTCTAATGAAGATACTTCATCCTCGGAAAATGAATAAATACATTCATATGAAAAAGTTTCTAGGTTTTCCAATTTACTTGAAGCAAGACATTGTAAAATATCTATGAAATTAGACAAGGAAAATAATAGGGAAGAAATTATTACAAAAGAGATTTCAGATCTTTCTAGAGATCTTAGAGATGAAGATGAGTTTTTAGAAAAAAAAATCTAAAGACCTTGAGAAAACACATTATGTTAAGGAAGAACATTCAAAAGATCTTAAGAATACTATTTTAGAGATAAATGTTTTTGAGGAAAACTCTAACTCAAAGGAAATGATTCATGAGGATATAAATTTAGTCATCAGACTAAAATCCGAAATATTTTATCTTAAGAATCTTCTTGCAAACATTACCTATGGGATGGAAAATTTTGACAAGATGTATTCTCAAATTAAACCTCAAAGAAACACTACTGGAGTAGGTTATACTCACCAAAAACCGGCTTTCAAAAACAACTATTTTGTTCCTTCTAGAGCTCCTTTTTCACTAAATGTCAAAGTGGTGGGCATTGGAAGAAAAATTGCTCTTTGAATAATGTTCAATCTCTTGGGTTTCATACATATTATTTTCTAAAACAAATGTGGATACACAAAATTTTGTTGTCTAACAATTTCGGATCCAAGAAATATTGGATTCTGAAAGTCTAACTCTATTGTTTTTAGGAAAATAGAGAAGGTACCAACAGCAATACATGGTACATGGATAGTGGATGTTCCAGGAATATGACTGGTAACAAAAATTATTTTGAAAATATTATAAAGATGAAAGGAGGAAAAGTAACTTTTAGAGATAATGCTCAGGGAGAAAATATTGGTATAAGTAACATCGTTCTTCTTGAAAAAACATTGATTTCAAATGTTTTATTTATTAATGGTATTAAGCCCAACCTCATTATCATAATTCAGTTATGTGATGAAGGATAACTTGTGAATTTTAGGAATTATAATTGCTTAGTACACAATTCCAAGGAAGAATTTATTCTTTCTGCCAATAGGCAAGAGAATGTTTACACAGTAAACATAGAAGACCTTAGGAGACAAAATCAACCATTCCTTAGTGAAATGGAAGATCATTATTGGTTATGGAATAGATGGTTAGGTCATTGTAACCTTATGAACTTATGAAAACATTATAAGAAAGGACTAGTTAAGGATATACAAGAACTTAGATTTGATTATTCAAAAGTTTTCACCTTTTTCAATATGGAAAGAAACAAAAATCAAGTTTTAAATTAGCTGGTGAAGTCTCAACTACTGATGCATTAATGTTAGTGCATATGGATCTCTTTGGTCCTACACAATCTAGAACCATTGGGGGAAAATTTAATGTATTTTTCTTGGTTGATGATTACACTAGATTTACGTGGGTCTATTTTCTAACAAAGAAGAATGAATCTTTTTCATATTTCAAAAGTTTTAGAGCCTATGTTAAAAATGAGTCAAACCTACCATTAAAAACTATTCATAGTGATCATGGTGGAGAGTTTCAAAATTCTGATTTTTAAACTTAATGTAGTATAAAAGGTATTACTCATAACTTCTTAGCACCCAGAACACCTCAACAAAACGGTGTTGTTGAAAGAATAAATAGAATTCTTCAAGAGATAACCAGAACCATGTTGATTGAGTATTCTGTAGCCAAACATTTTTGGGTTGAAGCTGTAATTACTTTTTGTTATACTATAAATAGAGTCTTGGTTAGAACTTTTCTTAACAGAACTCCTTATGAGTTATGGAATGGTAGAAAACCTAGGCTTTCCTACATTAAGGTTTTTGGTTGCATGGTATTCATTCTGAATACTAAAGATAATCTTCGTAAATTCGCACCAAAATCTGATGAAGGAATTTTCTTGGGCTACTCCACAACTTCTAAGGCATATAGAGTCTTTAATAAAAACACTTGAACTATTCAAGAGACAGTACATGTTAAATTTGATGAAACTGATCCTTTTGTTTTTAAACAACCCCAACCTACATCCTTGGATGTGTTTTAAAAAACTGATTATCAACCTATTATAGAAGATCCTTCTGATAAGGAAAATGTTAAAGAAGATACATCGGAAACATTTACCCCAGAAGATTTCCTACCCTATGTTGATGAACATGTTTTACAAAACCCAAATCAGTTGATTCTAAATAATTATCCCAGTGATAGTGTAATTGGTGATATTAATCAACCTATAAGGACTAGAAGTTCCTTGAGAAATGAAGTAGAACATCTAGGAATCCTTTCCCAATTAGAACCAAATAGCTCTGATGAAGCTTTAAGTGATGATGACTGGATAAAATCCATGAAAGATGAACTAAATGAATTCAAAAGGAATAAAGTTTGGACCTTGCTTGAAATACCTAAGGAAATTTTTGTTATTGCAGTAAAATGGGTTTTAAAAAATATGTGTGATGAAAATGGAATAATTTTTAGAAATAAGGCTAGATTAGTTGCTAAAGGCTATAATCAACAAGAGAGAATGGACTATGAAGAAACCTATACTCCAGTATCTAGACATGAATCTATTTGTATTTTACTTTCCTTTGAAGCAATCTTTGACTTTAAACTTTTTCAAATGGATGTAAAATGTTCTTTCCTCAATGGTTATATTCAAGAAGAAGTTTTTGTTGAATAACCACCTGGATTTGAAGACACAAAACATCCTGATCAAGTTTTTAGACTTACCGAAGCATTGTATGGCCTTAAACAAGCCCCTTGAGCATGGTATGACCGTCTTACAGGATTTTTTCTTCAAAATGACTATGTTAAGGGAAATGTAGATCCAACCTATTTTATAAATAAAGATAATAAAAATGTTTTTATTGTTCAAATTTATGTTGATGACATTATATTTGTTCAACTCAACAATCCTTAACTGATTCTATTGTGGATCTAATGAAATCTGATCTTGAAATGAGTATGATGGGTGAGTTAACATTTTTCCTTGGTTTTCAAATTTCCAAAAAACTAGAAGGAATGTATTTATCCCAACATAAGTATATTAAATATTTTCTTAAAAAGTATGGATATGACAACAGTAAGAGTATAAGTACTCCCATTGGTACCTCAAACTCACTTTATCTTGATGAAGCTTGAAAACCAGTAGATCAAACCACTTTTAGAGGCATGATAGGAAGTCTACTTTACTTGACAACTATTTTTCCAGACTTAATGTTTTCAGTGTGCTTTTGTGCAAGATATCAATCCAATCCAAATGAATCTCACTTAAAGGCAGTGAAAATAATTTTTCGCTACTTAAAGGGAACCATGGATTCAGGACTCTTTTATACTTCTAGAAATGATTTTGTTTTAAAAAAAATTCAAATGCTGACTTTGGTGGATTTATAATGGATATAAAGAGTACATCCGGAACCTGTCATTTCTTCAGAGATTCATTAGTTTATTGGTCTTTCAAGAAGCAACACTCAGTAGAACTTTCCACTGCTGAAGATGAATATGTAGCAGATGGAAGTTGCTGTTCTCAAGTGTTGTGGATAAAACACAAGCTCACAGACTATGGCTTTAGTTTTACCAAAACACAAATTATTTGTGATAATAAAAGTTCCACTTCTCTTAGTAAAAACCTTGCACATCACTCTCGTGAAAAACACATAGACATTAGACATCACTTTCCTAGAGATCACACAAAAAAAATATATAACATTCCTCAATTTATCGGAACACAAGATCAAATTGCTAACATTTTTACAAAACAATTACCCTCCGATAGATTTGAATACATTAAACAAAAGTTAGGAATGATAACCATAAGGTAATCCTCCTCAATAACTTCTTTTTAAACCATTCTCCTTATAGTAATAAACTCCTTATTCATAGGATGAGTACATTTCGTAATGAAGTCTTTCATAGTTTTCATAATGAAGTGTTTCATTGTTTTCCTAATGAAGTTTTTCATATTTTTCGTAATGATGCTTTTTTATACTTTTTGTAATGAAGCTTTTTCATATTTTTCGTAATCATGCTTTTTCATATTTTTCATAATGAATCTATTTCATATTTTTTGTAATGAAGATTTTTCACAACTTTTCAAAATTAATTTTCTCAAATTTTTTCATAATGAAGTTTTTCAAGTCTTTCGTATTGTAGTTTTTCAAGTTTTTCATAATGTAAATTTTCGTACTTGAAATTTTCATAATGGAAATTATCATAATGAAAATTTTCATAAGGAAAATTCTTGTACTTGAAATTTTCGTAATGAAAATTCTCGTACTTGAAATTTTCGAAATGGAAAGTTTCGTACATGAAATTTTCGTAATGGAAATTTTCATACTTGAAATTTTTGTAATGGCGATTCTCATTCATAAAATTTTCAGAATGAAAAATTTCGTATTTTAAATTTACGCAATGAAGATCAGTGTACTATATTTTTTTTCTCTTCTTCGTTTTCATGTTTTTTACGGAATCTAAAGTCCTTCAAGAAAAATTTTCCTCAATATAAATAATTCTCTTGACAATCCGAATGGTATGATTCTTTCTATGTTTTCATAATTACCATTTACTTGCTAGTAGTTTCTTTTTTATTTTTTTTAAAAAAAATCAGATTCTCGTTTCCTTAAATTCGATTTTTTTAAACCTCAAAAGATCGGATCCTGCCAAATTTTCCTTGCGGCTATTATTTCAACCATCAGATCAAATCAGAAGGATTGTCAGCCATTAGATTTGGATAGGAAGTTCAGCCATCTCTCTAAAACCTATAAAAAGGGGACCCCCGATAGTTGCCCCACATCAATTCTCAAGATTGTGTGTGTCGAAGCTCAGCCACTTTACAAAATCCCATTCCAAATTCTTCAGAAGTGCTCCAGTCCGAATGTCTGCAGAAGTTCCTTCTCAAGAAATGTCTACTATCAAGCCAATTTCTGAGTGGAAAATATACAGGTGGAGGTTGGTATATCTGAACTTATTCAATAAGGATGACTCTATTATCTCCAATAACATGAAGCTCAATGGATGGAAAAGTGTATCCATTTCAAAGATAGAAGCTTAGGATGTAGTGTATCTAGATTTTCTAATAGAGTTTTATGAGTCAGATAGTATCTTTATGTAAGATGGTAGGGAAAATTTTTCCTTTTAAAGTTATGGAAAGACTTATCTACTCTCTTACACCAAGGCTGCTAGCTTGGTGGGGCTGTCCTATGAAGGGGAAGCCGAGTTCTGTTCACACAAACTACCATGGGTTCAAGGAAGTTTCGTTAAGGAAAAGGCTATGGAATGCCTCGAGCTTAAATATGTCAAGACCACAAATATTTCCCATATATCTACCATCAATCGGATTCCTCATCTATGGTTTCTGGGCATTATCGTACCAAGGAAGGGTGACAAGGACACTCTTAAGAAAAGTGACTTTTTTATATTAGATTTTTTGGTAAACCTAAGGAAGGTCAACCTCATGAAGAACATCCTCATTACGATTGAGAACATCAAGAATAGAAATCTCAGAGCTCAAATTATTATGTATCCTGATCTACTTTCCAAACTGATAATTCGGTGCTAGGAATCTATCAAGATACCTTGCAGTTTTAAGCTGAGGAATTGCAAAGTGATGCTTATCAGTGATGATACCCTCAATATAATGAAGGTTGGTTTCTCTTTATAGTCAAGTGAGTTCTATGATCTACCTGAGGATGAGGCAGAAGCAGTTTCGAAAAATGTTGAAGAAGCTGAATCTTCAAAGAAAGTTGGAAGGAAGTGGAAATTAAAGTAAGTGGAAGCAACAGAGAAAATCCCCAAGGCCAAAGAAGCTCAATCCACACCACTAAAGCCCAAAAAGAATAAATATTATCCGGATGAAGTGGTGGCCAAACGGAGAGAAGAAAATCAAAACAGGAAAGAAGGGGAGCCACAGTTTGGATTCGACCCTACTGAGGCCAAGGCTTTGAAAGAGAAAGTTGTTGTGGAGCTTGAGAAACAAGACAAAGACAAGAAGCTCAAGAAGAAGACGTTAGAGGCAGAGATAGTACAATATCTTTTGAAGGCTACTGATGTATCATCCGAGAATATCCCTGTTTAGAAATCTTTCTAGGTGGAACCATTACCTGAGACTCCGGGTAATAGGTTTATGACTCCGGAAAAACCACAAGAGAAGATTGAGGAAGAGAAGAAAGATAAAAAAGAAGTACAAGAAGATGAGAGTAGTGGTGGCTCTGATGATGTGATTAAGAAAGTTGAAGATTATCATGAAAGAGAAAGTGCTTCCAAAAAGTTTTCAATCTGGACTTCTCAATCCGGATCTTCAAAACATGCAACTCCGGGAATAGATGAGAAGGGTGAAGAGGAAGTAAACAAGTTATCTGAGGAAGGGAGTCATAATCATGACTTCATTATTCCTGAAGATGTTGAGGCAGGAGTTGAAAAAGAGAAAATTAATGAAGATAAGATTGTATAGTTATCCGGAAGTGGGAATGAATCTCTTAATGAAGAAGTTATTCTGAGAATCAGTAATGGAAAAATAGTGGTTGCTAATACCCCAAAAAAAAAATTTTTGAGAAAGAAGAAAGCTGGAGGATCCTCTAATAGGAAGATGGTTGAGCTAGGGGAAGAACCATCTCCAAGCAAAATGTCAGATTTCGAGTCATCAACTTTATGACATGATTTTGTTGTTCACTCCCTAAAGAATCTTGTGGATAAAATTTTGATCTTTCCAGCAATTGATTTTAGATTCCAGATGCTTCATCATAGCATGAATCAGAAAATAGACTCTGTATCTATGGTGATGGATAGGTGTGTTAAGATTGAGGCCTAACATTTGAATTTCCTTATCAATTATGAATCCCAGAGAAACTCTTGCAAGAAAATTTCCAGATGGTCTAACAAAATCATTGAAGATTTTAAAGAGCATGATCAATTTCAAGATGTCAAGGAATCTTTTGATACCAATGACACCAAAATCAAGAATCTTACAAACATCTTTCAGGAAAATCTTACTCTCGAACAAAATTCATGGATTCAAGATATCAATGATCTGAATGGATAGTTGAGTTATATTTTCCAAAGTTTAGAAATAGAGAAGGATCTCTAGATCGAGATGGAATAAATTCTTGTGAATAAAGATGACTTGATGAAGGCTCAGGCGAGGCCCTGAAGGCTCAAGATGATAGGATCAAAGCCTTAAAAAATAAAGCATAATAGGATCACAAAGAACTGAAAAATCTGAAAACAATCATGAAGAAGATGATGCCCATTGAAAAAGATACAAAATAGACCCAAATATGATCTTTTGTTGTATTTTTTCCTTGTACTAATTCTTCCAATCGTAATGAATTTATGGTTTTTGTTTTGTTTGGATGTCAACACTAATATTTCAGGTACCATATTTTATTTCCATTCCCTGAAACTTGTTTTGAAAATCACAAAGGGGGAGAAAGAAAAAAGAATTATAAAGGGGATAAGGAAAAAGAATTTTAAGTATAAGAAGATATATCCCTAAGTAAGGGGGATTTTATCTAAGGGGGATTTCTCATTACGAAGATTTCCATATCCAAGATGATGAAAATACCATTCTAGAAATCTAGAATATGATCCTTAGTATTCCAAAGCGTAAGGGGGAAGTTTGTCGTATTCATCTTTACCAATGTGAAATGGGAGATAAGCTTTATTTCAATGTCTAGAAATTTTTACCACGTCCTTAATTTTTTTTTCATAAGGATGTTTGTGCTATACAAAAAGGGGGAGATTTTTGAGTCAATAAGGTTTTCCTTATGACTTTTCCATTCCTTCATACTTGGGGGAGATTTTTATGTCAATAAGGTATCCTTATGACTTTTCCATTCCTTCTTATTTTGAAAATCACAAACACTTTATATCAAGGAAAAACTCATTTAACTCCTAGTATTACTTCTATAAGGAAAATTTCCTTCCCCAAGGAAATTTTACCTTACCTAGATTTTATTATTCATATCAATATTTTTCCTAGGTATAAAATTCGGTTTGTAATAAAAAACCTCGGAATCGTATAATTACCATGATTTGAAGTATTCTGTTTTAGAAACCAAATTCTCATAATTATGATTACGAACTCTCCTAAGTTTCCAATCCGAATTCTGAATCATAATTCTGGTTACGAATTTTCTTGAGCTCTGACTCCAAATTATGAATACAAATTCTGGTTACGAACTCTTCTATGTTCTGACTCAAAATTCTGAATACAAATTCTGCTTACGAAATCTTCTGAGTTCTGACTCTGAATTCTGGATACAAATTCTGGATACGAACTTTTCTGAGTTCTAACTCCAAATTCTGAATATAAATTGTGGATACATATTTCTCTATGTTCTGACTCTGAGTTCTCTGAATTCATACTCCGAACTTTGTAAGTTGAGGTTCCGAATTCTTTTGAATCCAGATTCCGAATATCCTTGAAATTCATACTCTGGAATTCTTCGGAATTCAGGTTTTGAATTCCTACAAAACAGAATATGAATATCCTTGTATTGTAGACTCCGAAATTTCATTTACTTACATTCCTAAAATCAGATTTTGGTTATGCTTACACTTTTTGAGTTATAAAATGATGTCATGATTTCAGTTACATACTAACCGTTGTTTGTGTGACACGTGTACAGGTTCCTCCGAAATTCACAGAAAAATATGACAATTGGTGGAGGGAGCCAACCGTTGGAGATGTGCCTATAAATAGGATCTCATTTGAAAGATCTAAATACAGAAAATAACATTGACAACTATGATTACATGTTGTTGAAGTTATTTCTAGAGAGAAAGGATCTTATAAACTCTTAGAATTCATGCAAAATGTTTTGAATGGCTTGTTCAAACATTGCTGCGTACAGATTTTCTTAGTGCAGAGGTTCAATTTCCTTGAAATCAGAGACTTCAGATTATGAAGTCTGAGGTGCCTATTTCCTTATAAATCGAGGACTTGCATGGATATCAAGGTAGATACTGAACTTTGGATTGGGGGATTACCTGGGTTTGGGTAAGATAGACTTTCTTGAAAGTATAAATCAATGAACCTTTTATCCAGGGTTGTTGGATACCCTCTTGTTTGGGTTAAAGAGTTACTAATTATTACTTGTAGTATTTTGTTTTCCACTGTATATTTTAGTTGTTAAGGAAAGTATAACTTTCATATACTTCCTTAGACTTGTAATTTGATTTTATAGGATTCTATACGCTTTAAGGTAGAATCTTAGTTGGTGTAAACTTTTTTTAAGTTTCATTTCGAGAATCACTTTTCCGGAATCAAGCAAGATAATAGAACTTAGAGGTTTTATGAATTTTTGTTACACAAAATTTCCCTAGGGATTTTTGAAGTATAAAATTCACCCCCTCTTGTATTTGAGAATCTCATGTATATATATTAGATCATACATTTGGTATTATAGAATATATCATACTCACATACAATCTCAAAAATTGGAATCATAGGATTGGTTTTGCGTAACCAAAATTCACAACACCTCTAAGTTCTATTATCTTGCTTGATTATGGAAAAGTGATTCCAAAAATGAATCTTAAAAAAAGTTTACACCAACTAAGATTCTACCTTAAATCATATAGAATCCTATAAAATCAGAGTACAAGTTTAAGGAAGTGTATTAAAGTTATACTTGGTTCACAACTAAAATACACTGTGGAAAACAAAATACTACATGTAACAAGTGGTAACTCTTTTAACCCAAAGGGAGGGTATACAAAAACCCTGGATAAATGATTCCTTGATTTATACTTTCAAGAAAATATGTCTTAACCAAACCCAAGTAATCCCTAAATCCGATGATCGGTATCTGTCTTCCTATACCTGCAAGTCCTCGATTTGTAAGAAAATCGGCACCTCTGACTTCACAATCTGAAGTCTCTGATTTCATGGAAATCGGACCTATGCACTAAGCAAATCTGCATGAATCCAAGTTTGAACAAACTGTTCAAACCTTTTTGTACGAAGCCTAAGATTTTAAAACATCCTCTCTCTCTAAAAATCACTTCAACAACATGTAATAACAGTTGTCAAAGTTCTTGTCAGTATTGAGCTCTTTCAAATGAGCTCCAATTTATAGGAACAGCTCCAATGGTCGGCTCCCTCCTCCAATGGTCATTTTTTCCTTGAATTTCGAAGGGACCTATACAAGTGTCACTCATACAACGGTTAGTAAGTAACTGAAAGCACGATATCATTTTATAACTCAAAAAGTTTAAGCATAACAAAAATCTGATTTTCAGAATGTAAGTAAATGAAAGTTCAGAGTCTAAAATACAAGGGTATTCAGATTCTATTTTGTAGGAATTAGGAACCTGAATTCTATAGAATTACAGAGTCTGAATTTCAAGGATATACGGAATCTTGATTAATAATAATTCGGAACCTGAACTTACAATGTTTGGAGTCGGAGTTCATGAGAATTAGGAGTCAGAACTCATAAGAGTTTAGAGTCTGATTTCAGAGAACTCAATGTCAGAACATAGAGAAGTTTGTATCCATAATTACTATTCAGAATTCGTAGTCAGAACTCAGAAAAGTTCGTATCCAGAATTCGTATTCAGAATTCGGAGTCAGAACTTAGAAGAGTTCATAACCAGGATTCGTATTCAGAGTTCAGAGTTAGAACATAGAAGTGTTCATAACCAGATTTCGTATTCAGAATTCAGTGTCAAAACTCAGAAAAGTTCGTAACCAGAATTCTGATTCAGAATTTGGAGTCCAATCTTAGGAGAGTTCATAATCAGAATTCTGAGAATTCTGATTCTAAAACAGAATACATCAAATCTAGGTAATTATAAGATTCTATGGTTTTTTATTACAAACCGAATTTTATACTTAGGGAAAATATTGATATGAACAATTAAATCTAGGTAAGGGTAAATTTTCTTGTGGAAGGGAATTTTCCTTATATAAGTAATGAAAGGAGTAAAATGATTTTTGGCTTGAAATAATGTGTTTGTGATTTTCAAAACAAGAAGTAGTGGTAAAGTCATAAGGATACCTTATTGACAAAACAAGCTCCCCCAAGTATGATGGAATGGAAAAGTCATAAGGTAAACCTTATTGACTCAACAATCTCCCCATTTTTGGAATGAACAAACATCCTTATGAAAAAGAATATAAGGACTTGGTAAAAATTTCTAGACATTGAAATAAATCTTATCTCCCTTTTCACATTGGTAAAGATAAATATGACACACTTCCCCCTTAGGCTTTGGAACACTATTGATCATATTCAAGATTCCCGAAATGGGATTTTCATCATCTTGGATATCGAAATCTTTGTAATGAGCACCCCCCCTTAGATAAACTCCCCCTTACTTACGGATATATCTTCTTATACTTAGAATTGTTTTTCCTTCTCCCCTTTAGAATTCTTTTTCTTTCTCCCCCTTTTTTATTTTCAGAAAGAGTATGAGGGAATGGAAAAAAAATATGGTACTTGAAATATAAGTATAGACATCCAAAAAACAAGAAACCATAATTTCATTACGATTGGAAGAATTAGTATGAGGGAAAAATACAAAAAAAGATCGGATTTGGGTCTATTTTGTTTCTTTTTCCTTGGGCATCAGCTTCTTCACGATTGTCTTCACATTTTTGAGTTCTTTGTGATCCTCCTCTGCTTTCTTTTCTAGGGCTGTGATCCTATCCTCTTGAGCCTTTAGGGCCTATTCCCGAGCCTTCAGCAAGTCATCTTTCTGCACAAGCTTTTCTTCCATCTTGATCCAGAGTTCTTCTATATTATCCAACTTTGGACAATAAAACACAAATTTCCTTTCAGATCTTTGACATATTGAATCCAAGAAATTTGTTCAAGAGTTACCTTTTCTTGAAAACTACATGTAAGATTCTTGATTTTTGTGTCTTCGGTATCAAAATATTCCTTAACATCTTCTAGAAATTGATCAAGCTCTTCCAAATATTCAACGATTTTCTTAGACCATCTGGTTATTTCCTTGCATGATTTTCTGGGGGCTTCATAATTGATAAGTAAATTCTTGTGTTCCATCTCAATCTTAACACACTTATCCATCACCATGGATACAGAGTCTATTTTCTGATTCATGGTGTGCTGGAGCATCTGGCATCTGGAATCAATTACTGGAAAGATCGGAATGGTATCCAAAAGCTTCTTCCGGGACTGAACAACAAAATCATGTTCTAAAGTTGATGACTCCAAATATAACATTTTACTTGGAGATGGTTCTTCCCCTATCTCTACAATCTTCCTCTTAGAGGATCCTCTAGCTTCCTTCTTTCTCAAAATTTCTTTCATTGGGGTATCAATAACCACTTGTTTCCCCTTAATGATTCTCATAATATCTTCTTCATCATGAGATTCATGCTCACTTTCAGATAACTGTACAATATTATCTTCACCAATTTTCTCTTTTTCAGCTCCTGCATCAACATCTTCAGAAATAATGAAGTCATTATTATGACTCTCTTACTCAGATAAATTTTTTACTTCCTCTTCACTCTTCTCATCTATTCCTGGAGTATCAAGTTTTGAAGATCCTGCTTGATAAGTTTGGATTGACAACTTTTCGGAAGCACTTTTATTTTCATGGTAATCTTGAACTTGCTTAATCACATCCTCAGAGCCACCACTACTCTCAGTTTCTTGTACTTCTTCTGCGGCTTTCTTCTCTTCCACAATCTTCTTTTGTGGATTTTCTGGATTCATAATCCTCTTACCCAGAGTCTCAGGTAATGGTTCTACCAGGAATGATTTCAGAACAGGGTTATTCTCAGATGCTACTTTAGTAGCCTTTAAAAAAGATTGTAAAATCTCTGCCTCTGACATCTTCCTCTTGAGCTTCTTCTGTTTGGTTTGTTTCTCAATCTCCTCAGCATATTTCTCTTTCGAATCCTTGGCCTCATCAAGGTCTAAGCCAAACTGTGGCTCCACATATTTTTTGTTTTTCATGTCCTCTCTCCATTTGGAAACCACTTCATCCAAATAAGATTTCTGTTATTTTGGCTTTGGAGGTGCGGATTGAGCTTCTTTGGCCATGGGGGTTTTCTCTGTTGCTTCCAATTCCTTTAATTTACTCTTCTTTCCAACTTTCTTTAAAGGTTCATCCTCTTCAACATTTTTCGGAACTGCTTCTGCCTCATCCTCAGGTAGATCATAGTGCTCACCTGACTCTTTAGAGAGACCAACCATCATTCTCTTGATGGTATCATAACTGATTAGCATCACTTTGCAATTCCTCATCTTGGAACTGCAGATGATCTTGAAATATTCAAGGCACCGAACTATCAGTTCGGAATGTAGGGCATGACACATAATAATCTGAGCTCTCAGATTCCCATTCTTGATGTTATCAATAGTAATGAGGATGTGCATATTGAGGTTGACATTCCTTAGGTTTACCAAAAAAATATAAGATATACATGTCACTTTTCTTCAGAGTTTCCTTATCACCCTTCCTTGGTAGGATAAGGCCCTAAACCCATAGCTGAAGAATCCGATTGTTGGTAGACAGATGGGCAATCTTTACAGTCTTGACATTTTTAAGCCCAAGGTATTCCATAGCCTTTGCCTTAACAAAACATCCTTGAACCTCTGGAGGTTTGTGTGAACAGAACTCAGCATCCCCTTCATAGGACAGCCCCACAAAGCTAGAAGCCTTGGTATAAGAGAGTGCATAAGTCTTTCCATTACTTTTAAAGGAAAACTTTTCCCTACCATCTTGCTTAAGGAAACAAGACGACTCATAAAACTCTATCAGCTAATACGGATACACTACATCCTGAGATCCTATCTTTGAAATAGCTACACTTTACCATCCATTGAGATTGATGTTCTTGGAGATAATAAAGTCATAATTATTGAAGAAGGTCAGATGTACCAACCTCTCCCTTTATATTTGCCACTCCAAAATCGGTTTGAAATTAGACATTTCATGAGAAGGAACTTCTGCAGACATTCAGACTAGAGAACTTCTGAGGAATTTGGAATGGGATTCTGTAAAGAGGAAGAGGTTCAACATGAACAAGCTTGAGAACCAATGTGGATAACTACAGGGGGTCCCCTTTTTATAGGTTTTGGAGCGATGGTTGAACTTCATATCTGAATCCAATGGATGAGAGTTCTTCTGATTTGATCTAACGGTTGAAATAATAGCTATAAGGAAAATTTTGTTGGATCCGATCTTTTGCAGTTTAAAAAAAATTGGATTTAAGGAAACTAGAATCGGAAATTTTTTTTAATAAAACAAAAGAAACTACCAGCACGTAAAAGGTAATTATGAAAACTTAACAAATAATCATACCATTCGGATTTTTAGGAGATTTATTCATATTTAGGAGAATATTTCTTGAAGGACTTTAGATTATGGAATAAAGACATGAAAACGAAGAAGAGAAAAAAAAAATTGAACACACAAATCTTCATTACGAAAAATTGAAGTACAAAAATTTCCAATACGAAATTTTCAAGTAAAGAAATTTCCATTACGAAAATTTCAATTATGATAATTTTCAGTATGAAAATTTCATGCAAGAGAATTTTTATTTTGAATATTTTATGTATGAGAATTTCCATAACAGAAATTTCAAGTACGAAAATTTCCATTACAAAAATCCTGAAAGGCTACAATACTAATGACTTGAAAAACATCATTATGAAAAAATATGAAAAACTTCATTATGATAAATTATGAAAAAGTTTCATTAAGAAAAAGCTTCATTACAAAAAATATGAAAAAAACTGATTACAAAAAATATGAAAAAGCTTCATTATGAAAAATATAAAAAAAATCATTATGAAAAATATGAAAAAGCATCATTATGAAAAATATGAAAGAGATTCATTATGAAAAGTATGAAATTTTTCATTACAAGAACTATGAAAGACTACATTATGAAAACTATAAAAAAGATTCATTACAAAAAATATGAATAATATTCATTACGAAAAATCTGTAAAATATTCATTATGATAAATATGAAAAATATTTATTACAAAAAATATGAAAAATATTCATTATGAAAAATATGAAAAAAATTATTATGAAAACGATGAAAGAATTCATTACAAAATCTATGAAATACTTCATTATGAAATGTACTCCCCCTATGAATGAAGATTTTACTACTGTAAAGAGAATGGATCAACAGGATGTTATTGAGAAGGTTTACCTTATGGTTATCATTCCTAACTTCTGTTTAATGTATTAAAATCTACTGGAGGGTAATGATTTTGTGAAAATGTTAGCAAGTTGATCTTGCGTTCTGATAAATTGAAGAATGATATCTCCTTTTTATGTGTGATCCCTAAGAAAGTGATGTCTTATATCTATCTGTTTTTCACGAGAGTGATGTTCAAGGTTTTTACTAAGAGGAATGGAACTTGTATTATCACACAAAATTTGTGTTTTGGTAAAACTCAAGACATAGTCTGTGAGTGTGTGTTGCATCCACAACACTTGAGCACAACAACTTCCAGCTGCTAAATATTCAGCTTCAGTAGTGGAAAGTGCTACTGAGTGTTTCTTATTGCAAGACCAGGAAAATAATTAATCTCCTAAGAAATAAAAAATTTTGGATGTACTCTTTCTATCCATTATACATTCACCAAAGTCAGCATCCGAAAAACTTTTTAAAACAAAATAATTTCCAGAAGTATAAAAGAGTCCTAAATCCATGGTTCCCTTTAAGTAGCAAAAAATTATTTTCAATGACTTTAAGTGAGATTCCTTAGGGTTGGATTGATATCTTGCACATAATCATACTGAAAACATTATACCTGGACGACTATATTTCATGTAAAGTAGAGTTCCTATCATTCCTCTAAATATTTTTTGATCCACCGGTTTCCCAGCTTCATAAAGATCAAGTGATTTTGAGGTACCAATGGGATTACTTATACTCTTAGTGTTGTTATATCCATACTTTTTAAGAAGTTCATTAATATACTTATGTTGGGATATGTAGATTCCTTCTGGTCTTTGGGAAATTTGAAAATCAAGGAAAACTATTATCTCACCCATCATACTCATTTAAAACTCATATTTCATTAGATCCGCAAAGGAATCAGTTAAGGATTGCTGAGTAGAACCAAATATAATTTAATCAGCATAAATTTGAACAATCAAAACATTTTTCTTATCATTCTTTATAAAAAGGGTTGGATCTCAATTTCCCTTAACATAGTATTTTTGAAGAAAAAATCTTGTAAGTATATCATACCAGTCTCGGTGGGATAGTTTAAGGCCATACAAAGCATTGGAAAGTCTAAAAACATGATCATGATATTTTGTGTCTTCAAATCCAGGAGGTTGTTCAACAAAAAATTATTCTTGAACATAACCATTAAGGAAAGAAAATTTTACATCCATTTGAAAAAGTTTAAAGTTGATGAATGCTTCAAAGGAAAGTAAAATATGAAAATATACTAGTCTAGCTAATGGAGCATAGGATTTGTCATAGTCTATTCCCTCTTGGTGATTATAACCTTTAGTAGCTAATCTAGCCTTATTTCTAACAATGATTCCATTTTCATCACACTTATTTCTAAAGACCCATTTTACTCCAATAACAGAAGTTTCCTTTGGTATTTCAACCAATGTCCAGACTTTATTCCTTTCGAATTCATTTAGTTAATCTTGCATGGATTTTATCTAATCATTATCACCTAAAGTTTCATCAGTGATTTTTGGTTCTAATTGGGAAAGGAATTCTAGATGTTCTACTTCATTTCTTAAAAAACTTCTAGTCATTACAGGTTGATTTCCATCCCGAATGATACTATCACTGGAATGATTCTATTGAAACAACTGATTTGGGTTTTTTAAAACATGTTCATCAACATAGGGTAGGAAATATTCTAGGGTAAATGTTTCAGAAGTGTCTTCTTGGACATTTTCTTTATCAGAAGGATCTTCTATCATAGGTTGATAATCAGTTTTTGAAAACACATCTGAGGATGTTGGTTGGGGTTGTTTAAAAACAAAAGGATCAGTTTCATCAAATTTAACATGTATTGTCTCTTCAATAGTACTAGTGTTTTTATTGAATATTCTATATGCCTTGGAAGTTGCGGAGTAGCCTTAGAAAATTCCTTCATCAGATTTTGGTGAAAATTTATGAAGATTATAATTAGTATTCAGAAAAAATACCATGAAACCAAAAACCATAAAGTATGAATGTCTAGGTTTTCTACCATTCTATAACTCATAAAAAGTTTTTTTAAGAAAATTTCTAATCAAGACTCTATTTATAGTATTACAAGAAGTACTTACAGCTTCATCCCAAAAATGTTTGGCTATAGAATACTCACTCAACATGGTTCTGGTTATCTCTTGAAGAATTCAATTTCTTCTTTCAACAACACCATTTTGTTGAGGTGTTTTGGGTGCTGAGAATTTGTGAGTAAAACCTGTTCTACTACAAAAAGATTCAAAATAATAATTTTGATTTTTTCAACCACGATCACTGTTAATAGTTTTCAATGGTAGGTTTTTCTCATTTTTAACTTAGGATAAGCCTTTTTAAATATGAAAAAGATTCAAACTTATTTTCTAGGAAATAGCCCCATGTAAATCTAGTGTAATCATCAACCAAGAAAAATACATAATATTTCCCCCCAATTCTTACAGTTTGTGTAGGGCCAAATAGATCTATATGAACTAACTATAATGCATTAGTAGTTGAGACTTCACCGACTGATTTAAAACTTGATTTGTGTTGCTTGCCATATTTACAAGGGTCACAAACTTTTGAGGAATCAAATATAAGCTCTTGTAGGTTCCTTAACTATACCTTTATTAGAAAGTTTTCATAAGTTTCTAAGGTTAAACTGACATAACCTACTATTCCATAACCAAGAATGATAATCCAATTCACTAAGGAAAGGTAGATTTGGGATCCTAAGGTTTTCTAAGTTTAGTGTGTAAACATTCTCTTCCCTATTGGCAGAAAGAATAAATTCTTCCTTGGAATTTTGTACTAAGAACTTATCATTCCTAAAATTCACAAGGTTACCTTCATCACATAACTAAATTATGCTAATGAGGTTCTTCTTAAGACCCTTAACAAATAAAACATTTGAAATCAATGTTTTTCCAAGATGAACGATGTTACCTATACCAATAATTTCTCCATGAGCATTATCTCTGAAAGTTACTTTTCCTCCTTTCATCTTGATAATCATTTCAAAATAATTTTTGTTACAAGTAATATGCCTGGAACATCCACTATCCATGTACCACGTATCGTAGTTGGTACCTTTTCTATTTTCCTCAAAACAAAAGAGTTGTACCTTCAGAATCCAAACTTTCTTGGATTCGGAATTATTAGAAAACAAAATTTTGGGTATCCGCATTTGTTTAGAAAAATAATCTGTATGAAACCCAAGAGATTGAACTTTATTCAAGGAGAAATTTTTCTTCTAATGACCAATACTTTGACGTTTAGCGCAAAAAGGGGCTATAGAAGGAAAAAAATTATTGTTTTTGAAAACCGGTGTTTGGTGAGTATAACCTACTCCAATAGTGTTTTTTAAGGTTTAATTTGTGAATACATCTTGACAAATTTTTCCTTCCGAGAGGTAATGTTTGCAAGAATCTTCTTAAGAGAAAATATTTCAGATTTTAGTCTGATGACTAAATTCCTATCCTCAGGAATCATTTCCTTAGAGTTAGATTTTTCCTCAAAAACTTTTATCTCTAAAATATCATTCTTAAGATCTTTAGAAAGTTGTTCCTTAACAGAATTTGATTTCTCAAGGTCTTTAGAAAGTTTTTCTAAAAGCTCAACTTTATCTATAAGATCTCTCGAAAGATCTGAAATCACTTTTGTAAAAATTTCATCCCTAGTATTTTCCTTGTCTAATTTCATAGAAATTTTACAATTTCTTGCTTCAAGTAACATATAGAATCTATAAAATTCTTTATATGAAGGTATTTATTTATTTTATGAGGATGAAGTATCTTCGTTAGAATTACTATTTTCAGAATAGTAATTCTTATCAAGAGATAAATTTGTTAAAGCCTCGGCAGAGCGTACCATGGCCCTAAGACATGTATTAGGGAAAGAAGTAGTAGTAATGAATCCCATATTCTTCTGTACTGATTGACCATATTCAGTAGATTCACTTTCTGAAGTGTCTCCACAGCTATAACTCCAAGTATCATTAGCTTTGAGGTTTTTCTTGTTCTACGATCTATAGAATTTCTTCTTGTTCATTTCTGAATTCCTTTCCTTCTTTTCCTTCTTTTTCAACAAAGGAAAATTAGGCCTGATATGACCTGTTCTTCTACAATCATAATGTGTAACTTCTCTATCTTTCTTATCTTTATAATCGTTCTTCCTGTACTTATTTTGATGGTCCTTTTGAGCTAAAATCTTGTTCTTTCTCTAAGAAAGATTAGCTAATTCATTCTCAGACTTTTCTGTGTCACAAGATTCTAACTGAATAACGACTTTTTTTGACATTGATCTTATTACTCTTTCTGGGGTATTGGCTTTCATTTGTTTAGAAGTGGTTGTAAAAGAAACTCATCCATTCCCATTCTTAATATTAACATTTCTAGTATCTCTCTTCATTCTGTTTTCATGCTGAAGAAGAGTTCCAAACAACTCATCTATGAAAATATGAGTGACTTTCCTATTCTCAACAATAGTTGTCCTCTAGGACTACCATTAATTTAGCATGATATCTATGATCTTGTCTACAAGAGGATCATCATCTAAATATTTTTCTTCCATAGATTTTAAGTTATTCACGATAGTCATAAACCTTTGTTGTACTTTTCTTATAGGTTCTCCATAAGGAAAGTTAAAGCTGTGGTATTTAGCTCTCAACATAGCTCTTCTTGACTCTATGACTTTAAATGTACCATAATATGTAACTTAGAGTTTCTTCTAGATACTGTTTTCAGCTTCACACGATGATATTTGACTATAGATGTTCCAAGTCATGGAACATAACAACATATTTCTAATTCTGACGTTTTCTTTATATTCTGATTTCTCCTGATTCGTAAAGGTTCTCAATTCCTTATCCGGAATCTTATAATCTCCAGTCAGCATTAGATAGTTATCAACTCTAGTATTAATAAGGAATGTTTTCATCCAATCTCTCTAGTACTCATAATATTTTCCTTTAAAAATAGGAGGCCTAGTAGGATTTAGATTATCAATAGAACCAACATTTAAACCTTCCATCCTTAATAAAATCTTTTGCACACAAACTTTTTAGTAGTATGAGTTTGTAAACAAGAAAAAATATCCTAATAAAGGATCTATATATTTTACCTCTAAGAAAGAATTAATAAGAACTTTATGTGTCCGAAAAAAAGATTCTGAAAAAGTGTGAATCCAAAAGTTCAATTCCGAGAATTTTCTTCTAAATCTAATCGTGAGATGAATTCAGATTGAACCAATCATATGATACCAATTGTTGAGATGGTATGTGAGTATGATATAATCTATAATACCAAATGTAGGATCAAATATATAAACATGAGATGCTCAAATACATGAGGGGGGGGGGTGAATTGTATACTTTAAAAATCCCTAAAGAAAATTTTGTGTAACAAAAATTCACAACACCTCTAAGTTCTATTATCTTGCTTGATTCTGGAAAATTGGTTCCAAAAATGAAACTTACATAATTTTATACCAACTAAGATTCTACCTTAAAGCATATATAATCCTATAAAATCAGACTAAATGTTTAAGCAAGTATATGAAAGTTATACTTGCCTCAATAACTAAAATACACAGTGGAAAACAAAATACTACAAGTAAGAAGTACTAACTCTTTTTACCCAAAGAGGAGGGTATCCAACAACCCTGGATAAAAGGTTCCTTGATTTATACTTTCAAGAAAGTCTGTCTTACCCACACCCAGGTAAACCCTCAATCTGAAAATCGATATCTGTCTTGATATCCCTACAAGCCCTCAATTTGTAAGGAAATCGGCACCTTTGACTTCACAATTCGATGTCTCTGATTTCAAGGAAATCGAACCTCTGCACTAAGCAAATATGCATGAAGAAAAGTTTGAACAAGACGTTCAAAATTTTTTGCAGGAATCTAGAGAGTTTATAAGAGACTCTCTAGAAATCACTTTAACAGAATGTAAGCACAGTTGTCAAAGTTCTTGTCAGTATTAAGATCTTTAAAATGATCTCATACTTATAGGCACTGCTCCAACAGTCGACTCCCTCCTCCAATGATCATATTTTTCCTTGAATTTTAGAGGGACGTGTACACGTTTCACTCAAACAATAGCTAGTAAGTAACTGAATGCATGACATCGTTTTATAACTCAACAAGTGTAAGTATAACCAAAACCTGATTTTCGAAATGTAAGTAAATGAACGTTCGGAGTATACAATACAAGGATATTCAGATTCTATTTTGTTTGAATTCAGAACCGGAATTCTATATAATTTTGGAGTTTGAATTTCATGGATATTTAGAATATGGATTCATAAGAATTCAGAACTTGAACATACAAAGTTCGGAGTCAGAGTTCAGGAAAATTCGGACTCAGAACTCATAAGAGTGTGGAGTCTGAATTCAGGGAACTCAGAGTCAGAACATAGAGAAGTTCGTATCTAGAATTCATATTCATAATTTGGACTCAGAACTCAGAAAAGTTTGTATCCAGAATTCGTATTCAGAATTCGGAGTCAAAACTAAAAATAGTTCGTAACAAGAATTTGTATTCAGAATTTGGAGTCAGAACTTAGAAGAGTTCGTATACAAAATTTGTTTTCAGAATTCAGAGTTAGAATTCAGAAAAGTTTGTAACCAGAATTCTGAATCAGAATTTGGAGTCATAACTTAGGAGAGTTCATAATCAGAATTCTGAGAATTCGGATTCTAAAACAGAATACTTCAAATCTTGGTAATTCTAAGATTCCAAGGTTTTTGATTAAAAACCAAATTTTATACTTAGGAAAAATATTGATATGAATAATGAAATCTAGGTAAGGGTAAATTTCCTTGGGGAATGAAATTTTCCTTATAGAAGAAAAACAAGGAGTAAAATGAGTTTTTCCATGAATTAAGGTGTTTGTTATTTTTAAAACAAGAAGGAATGGTAAGTCATAAGGATACTATATTGACTTAAAAATCTCCCCCAAGTATGAAGGAATGGAAAAGTCATAAGGAAAAACATATTGACTCAACAATATCCCCCTTTTTGGAAAGCAAAAACTTCCTTACGAAAAAGAATATAAGGACTTGGTAAAATTTTCTAGACTTTTAAATAAAGCTTATCTCCCTTTTCACATTGGTAAAGATGAATACGACTAACTTAACCCTTAGGATTTGGAACACTAAGGATTGTATTATAGATTTCTGGAATGTGATTTTCTTTATCTTGGATATGGAAATCTTCATAATGAGCACTACCCCTTAGATAAACTCCCCCTTACTTAATGATATATCTCTTTATAGTTAGAATTCTTTTTCCTTCTCCCCTTTAGAATTATTTTTCTTTCTCCCCCTTTGTGATTTTCAAATAGAGTTTGATGGAATGGAAAAAAAATATGGTACCTGAAATATTAGTATAGACATCAAAAAAAAAACAAGAAACCATAATTTCATTACGATTGGAAGAATTAGTAAAAGGAAAAAATACAACAAAAGATCAAATTTGGGTCTATTTTGTTTCCTTTTACGTGGGCATCAGCTTCTTCATGATTGTCTTCAACATTTTCAGTTCTTTGTGATCATCCTATGCTTGCTTTTTTAAGGCTTTGATCATATCCTCTTGAGCCTTTAGGGCCTCTACCTGAGCCTTCAACAAGTCATCATGCTTCACAAGATTTTCTTCCAGGTCGATCCGGAGATCCTTCTCTATTTTCCAACTTTGGACAATATAACTCAACTGTCCATTCAGATATTTGACATCTTGAAACCAAGAATTTTTTTCAAGAGTTAGCATTTACTAAAAGTTGTTTGTAAGATTCTTGATTTTGGTGTCTTTGGTATCAAAATATTCCTTGACATCTTCTTGAAATTGATCGAGATCTTCCAAATCTTCAACAATTCTCTTAGAATATCTAGTCATTTTCTTGCATGATTTTATGTGGGCTTCATAATTGATAAAAAAATCATTCTGTTCGACCTCAATCTTAACACACATACTCATCACCATGGATACAGAGTCTGTTTTCTGATTCATGTTGCGCTGGAGCATCCAGCATGTGGAATCAATTTTGGGAAAGATCAGAATGGTATCCACAATCTTCTTCAGGGACTAAACGACAAAATCATGTCCTAAAGCTAATGACTCTGAATATGACATTTTTCTTGAAGATGGTTCTTCCTTTAGCTCCACCAGCTTCCTCTTAGAGGATCATCCAGCTTCCTTCTTGCTTCAAATATTTTTCGTTGGGGTATCAGCAACCACTTGTTTCCCCTTACTAATTCTCAGAATAACTTCTTCATCAGGAGATTCATGCTCATTTCCGGATAATTGTAAAATCTTATCTTCATAAATTTTCTCTTTTTAAGCTCATGTATCAACATATTCATGATGAATGAAGTAATGATTATGACTCTCTTCCTCAGATAACTTTTTTACTTCCTCTTCACCCTTCTCATTTATTCCCGAAGTAGAAAATTTTAAAGATCTGGGTTGAGAAGTCCGGATTGACAACATTTTGGAAGCACTTTATTTTTCATGATAATATTCAACTTTCTTAATCACAAAATCAGAGCCACCACTAATCTCAGCTTCTTGTACTTCTTCTGCATCTTTATTCTCTTACACAATCTTATCTTGTGATTTTTCTGGAGTCATAAACCTCTTACCCAGAGTCTCAGGTAATGGTTCCACCAAGAAATATTTCGGAACATGGATATTCTCGGATACTACTTCAGTATCCTTCAAAAGAGATTTTACAATATCTACCTCAGACATCTTCTTCTTGAGATTATTCTCTTTGGCATGTTTATCAAGATCCTTGGCTGCTTTATCTTTCAAAGCCCTGGCCTCAGTAGGGTCCAAGCCTAACTGTGGCTCCCCTTCATTCCTATTTTGCTTGTCCTCTCTCCATTTAGAAACCACATAAACTGGATAATATTTCTACTTTTTGGGATTTGGAGGTGCAGATTGAGCTTCTTTGGCTTGGGGGGTTTTCTCTGTTACTTCCACTTCCTTTAGTTTCTTCTTCTTTCCAACTTTCTTTGAAGGTTCAACTTCTTCAAATAAATTTGGAACTGATTCTTCCACATCATCAGGTAGATCATAGAACTCACCTGACTCTTTAGAGAAACCAACCTTCATTCTCTTGGGGGTATCATCACTGATAATCATCACTTTGAAATTCCTCGACTTGGAACTGTAGGGGATCTTGAAAGATTCAAGGCACTGAACTATCAGTTTGGAAAGTATGGAATGATACATAATAATATGATCTCTCAGATTCCCATTCTTGATGTTCTCAATCGTAATGATGATGTGCTTCATGAGGTTGACCTTCCTTAGGTTTACCAAAAAATCTAAGATGTACATGTCACATTACTTAAGAGTGTCCTTGTCACCCTTCCTTGGTACGATAAATCCCTAAACACATAGCTGAAGAATCCTATTATTGGTAGATAGATGGTAAATATTTGCGGTCTTGATATCTTTAAGCTCAAGGCATTCCATAGCCTTTTCCTTAACGAAACTTACTTGAACCTCTAGAAGTTTGTGTGAACAGAACTCGGATTCCCCTTTATAGGATAACCCCACCAAGCTAGCATCCTTGGTGTAGGAGAGTGCATAAGTCTTTCCATAACATTTAATGGAAAACTATTCCCTACCATCTTCCTTAAAGAAACTAGCTGACTCATAAAACTCTATCAGAAAATTTAGATACACTACATCCTGAGCTCCTTTCTTTTAAATTGATACAATTTACCATCCATTGAGCTTAATATTCTTGGAGATAATCAAGTCATGCTTATTGAAGAAGTTCAGATGTACCAAATTCTCCCTGTATATTTTCTACTCCGAAATCATCTTGACAGTAGACATTTCTTGAGATGGAACTTCTGCAGACAATCGGACTGGAGCACTTCTGAAGAATTCGGAACAAGCTTTTGTAAAGAGGCATAACTTCGACACGCAAAATCTTGAGAACCAATGTGGGACAACTATCGGGGTTCCCCTTTTTATAGGTTTTGGAGAGATGGTTGAACTACCTATCTGAATCCAATGGTTGATAATTCTTCTAATTTGATCTGACGGTTGAAATAATAGCCTCAAGGAAAATATAGTAGTATCCAACCTTTTGAGGTTTAAAAAAAATCGAATTTAAAGAAACTAGAATCTGAAAAAAAAAATTAAAACAAAAGAGACTACCAGAAAGTACAAGGAAATTTTGAAAACTTAAGAAAGAATCATACCTTTCGGATTGTCAGGAGAATTATTAGTAATGAGGAAAATTCTTCTTGAAGGACATTAGATTCCAGAAAAAAAACATGAAAACAAAGAAGAGAAAAACAATTGAGTACAAAGATCTTCATTATGAAAATTTCAAATATGAAAATATTCCTTCTAAAACTTTCATGTATGAGAATCTCCATTACGAAAATTTCAAGTACAGAAATTTTCATTAAGATAATTTCAAGTACGAAAATTTCCATTATGAAAATTTCAAGGGCCAGAATTTTCATTACAAAAATTTCAAGTACGAGAATTTTCATTACGAAAATTTTATGTACGAGAATTTCCATTACAAAAATTTCAAGTACGAAAATTTCCATTACGAAAATTTTAAAAGACTATAATACAAAATACTTGAAAAAAGTAATTATGAAAAAATATGAAAAATATCATTACGAAAATTTATGAAAAAGCTTCATTACTAAAAATATGAAAAAGCTTCATTACAAAAAATATGAAAAATGTTCATTACAAAAAATATTAAAAAGCTTCATTACGAAAAATATGAAAATGATTCATTATGAAAAATATGAAGAACTTCATTACCAAAACTATGAAAAACTTATTTACGAAAATAATGAAAGAATTCATTATGAAATATACTCCCCCTATGAATAAGGAGTTTATTACTGTAAGGAGAATGGTTCAATAAGAAGTTATTGAGGATGATTACCTTATGGTTATTTTTCATAACATCTTTTTAATGTATTCAAATATATTAGAGTTTAAATATTTTGTGAAAATTTTAGCATGTGGATCTTGCGTTCCGATAAATTGAAGAATGATATCTCCTTTTTGTGTGTGATCCCTATGAAAGTGATGTGTAATATCTATGTGTTTTTCATGAGAGTGATGTGAAGGGTTTTTACTAAGAGCAATGGTACTTGTATTATCACACAAAATTTTTGTTTTGGTAAAACTCAAGCCATAGTCTGTGAGTGTGTGTTTCATCCACAACACTTGAGCACATCAACTTCTAGCTGCTACATATTCAGCTTCAACAATGGAAAGTGCTACTGAGTGTTTCTTCTTGCAAGACCAAGAAACTAATGAATCTCCTAAGAAATGAAATGTTCCGCATGTACTCTTTCTATCCATTATACATCCACCAAAGTCAGCATCCAAAAAACATTTTAAAACAAAATCATTTCAAGAAGTATAAAAGAGTCCTAAATCCATGTTTCCCTTTAAGTAGTGAAAAATTATTTTCACTTCCTTTAATTGAGATTTTGTAGGATTCGATTGATATCTTGCAAATAAGCATATTGAAAACATTAAGTCTGGAAAACTAGATATAAAGTAAAGTAGACTTCATATCATACCTCTAAATGTTGTTTGATCTACTGGTTTTCCAGGTTCATCAATATCAAGTGAGTTTGAGGTACCAATGGGAGTACATATAGTTTTAGTATTGTCATATCCATACTTTTTAAGAAGATATTTAATATACTTATATTGGGATATATAGATTCCTTCTAGTTTTTGGGAAATTTTAAAACCAAAGAAAAATGTTATCTCACCCATTATACTCATCTCAAACACAGATTTCATTATATCCACAAAGGAATCGGTAAATTATTGCAGAGTTGAACCAAATATAATGTCATCAACATAAATTTGAACAATCAAAACATTTTTCTTTTCTTTCTTTATAAAAAGGGTCGGATCGACATTTCCCTTAACATAGTTATTTTGAAACAAAAATTATGTAAGTCTATATTACCAGGCTCGAGGGGCTTGTTTTAGGCCATAAAAAGCATTGGTAAGACTAAAAACATGACCAGGATGTTTTGTGTCTTCAATGCTAGGAGGTTCTTCAAAAAAAATTCCTCTTGAACATAACCATTAAGGAAAGCACATTTTACATCCATTTGAAAAAGATTAAAGTTGAAGAATGTTGAAAAGGAAAGTAAAATACAAATATATTAATGTCTAGCTACTGGAGCATAGGTTTCTTCATAGTCTATTCCCTCTTGTTGATTATATCGTTTATCAAATAATCTAGCCTTATTTCTAACAATGATTCCATTTTCATCACACTTGTTTCTGAAGACCCATTTTACTCCAATAATAGATGTTTCCTTATTTCTTTCAACCAAGGTCCATACTTTATTCCTTTAAACTTAATTTAGCTCATATTGCATGGCTTTTATCCAATCATCATCACCTAAAGCTTCATCAGTGCTTTTTGGTTCTAATTGGGAAAGGAATGCTAGATGTTCTACTTCATTTATTAAGGAACTTCTATTCCTTACATGTTAACTCACATCACGAATGATACCATCACCGAGATTATTCATTAGAAACAACTTATTAGTGTTTTGTAAAACCTGTTCATCTACATAGGGTAGGAAAGCTTCTGGGGTAAATGTTTCAGAAGTATCTTCTTGTAAATTTTCCTTATCAGAAGGTTCTTCTATCATAGGTTGATAATAAGTTTTTGAAAACACATCCAAGGATGTAGGTTGTGGTTGTTTTTAAACAAAAGGACCAGTTTCATCAAATTTAACATGTACTGTCTCTTCAATAGTACAATTGTTTTTATTGAAGACTCAATATTCCATAAAAGTTGTGGAGTAGCCTAAGAAAATTACTTCATCATATTTTGGTGCGAATTTATGAAGATTAACATTAGTATTTAGAATGAATACCTTGCAACCAAAAACCTTAAAGTAGGAATGTCTAGGTTTTCTACCATTCCATAACTCATAGAGTTTTGTTAATAAAAGGCCTAATCAAGAATCGATTTATATTATTACAAGAAGTACTTACAGAGTCAGCCCAAAAATTTTTGGCTACAGAATACTCACTCAAAATGGTTCTGGTTATCTCTTGAAGAATTTTATTTTTTCTTTCAACAACACCATTTTGTTGAGTTGTTTTGGGTGCTAAGAAGTTGTGAGTAATACCTTTTATACTACAAAAAGTTTCAAAATTAGAATTTTGAAATTATCTACCATGATCACTATGAATAGTTTTCAATTGTAGGTTTTTCTCAATTTTAACTTGGGCTCTAAAACTTTTGAAATATGAAAAAACTTCAGACTTCTTTGCAAGAAAATCGGCCCATGTAAATCTAGTGTAATCATAAACCAAGACAAATACATAATATTTTCCCCCAATGCTTCCAGTTTGTGTAGGACCAAAGAGATCAATATATACTTACTGTAATGCATCAGTAGTTGAGACCTCACCGACTGATTTAAAACTTGATTTGTGTTTCTTTCCATATTGACAAGGATCAAATACTTTTAAAGAATAAAATCTAAGATCCGGTAGATCCTTAACAAGTCCTTTCTTAGAATGTTTTCAAAAGTTCTTAAGGTTACAGTGACCTATCCTTCTATGCCATATCCAAGAATGATCTTCCATTTCACTAAGGCAAGGTAGATTTTGGATCCTACGGCCTTATAAGTTTAGTGTGTAATCATTCTCTTGATTATTGGTAGAAATAATATATTCTTCTTTGGAATTGTGTACTAAGAACTTATTATTCCTAAAATTCAAAAGGTATCCTTCATCACATAACTGACTTATGCTAATGAGGTTGTGCTAAAGAACCTTAACAAATAAAACATTTGAAATCAATGTTTTCTAGGAATAACAATGTTACCTATACCAATAATTTCTCCCTGATCATTATCTCTGAATGTTACTTTTCCTCTATACATCTTGATAATCTTTTCAAAACAATTTTTTTACCAGTCATATGCCTGGAAAATCCACTATCCATGTACAATGTATTTATGTTGGTACCTTCTCTATTTTCTTGAAAACAAAAGAGTTAGACTTTCGGAATCCTAAATTTCTTGGATCCGGAATTGTTATACAACAAAATTTTGGGTATCGTCATTTGATTAGAAAAATAAGTTGTATGAAACCTAAGAGATTGAACTTTATTCAAGGAGAAATTTTTCTTCCAATGCCCACCACTTTGACATTTAGTGCAAAGGGGCTCTATAAGGAACAAAATAGTTGTTTTTGA
The DNA here is from genome assembly GCA_963277665.1 of Viscum album. NCBI lineage: Eukaryota > Viridiplantae > Streptophyta > Magnoliopsida > Santalales > Viscaceae > Viscum > Viscum album. The sequence continues at coordinate 813,085,446 of OY728150.1, read as the reverse complement.
GAACTGTTTTTTGGTGAGTATAACCTACTCTAGTGGTGTTTGTTTGAGGTTTAATTTGAGAATACATCTGGTCCAAATTTTTCTTCCTAGAGGTAAAGTTTGCAAGAATATTATTAAGAGAAAATATTTCGGATTTTATTTTGATGACTAAATTCTTATCCTCAGGAATCATTTCCTTAGAGTTAGATTTTTCCTCAAAAATGTTTATCTCTAAAATAACATTCTCAAGATCTTTAGAATGTTCTTCCTTAATAAAATTTTCTTTCTCAAGGTCTTTAGAAAGTTTTTCTAAAAGATCATATTTATCTCTAAGATCTCTAGAATGACCTGAAATCTCTTTTGTAAGAATTTATTCCCTAGTATTTTCCCTGTCTAATATCTTAGAAATTTTACAATTTCTTGCATCAAGTAACTTGGAAAATCTAGAAACATCTTCATATGAAGGTATTTCTTCATTTTCTGAGGATGAAGTATCTTCATTAGAAGTACTATTTTCAGAATAGTAATTCTTATCAAGAGATAAATTTGTTAAAGCCTCGGTAGAGCGTACCATGGCCATAATACATTTATTAGGGAAAGATGAAGTAGCCATGAATCGCATATTCTTCTGTGCTGATGAATCAAATTTAGAAGATTCACTTTCTGAAGAGTCTCCACAACTATCACTCCAAGTATCATTAGCTTTAAGACTTTTCTTGTTCTTCGATCGATAGAATTTTTTCTTGTTCCTTTCTGAATTCAATTCCTTCTTTTCTTTATTTTTTATCAATGGACAATCAGGTTTGATATGACATGTTTATCAACATTCATAACACGTAACTTTTCTATATTTCTTATCTCTGTAGTCTTTCTTCTTGTACTTATTCTGATGGTTCTTTTGAGATTCAATCTTGTTCATTCTCTGAGCAAGATTAGCTAATTCGTTCTCAGAATTTTCTATGTCACTAGATTCTGACTGAATAACTACTTTTTTTGTCTTTGATCTAGTTACTCTGTTTGGGGTATTGGCATTCATATGTTTAGAATTGGTTTTAAAAGAAACTACTCTATTCCCATTATTATTTTTACCATTTTCAGCATCTCTCTTTATTCTGGTTTCATGCTGAAGAGGAGTTCCAAACAACTCATCTAAGGAAATCTGAGTGACTTTCCTGTTCTCATGAATAGTTGTCCTCTAGGACTCCCATTCATTTGGCATGATATCTATGATCTTGTCTACAAGAGCCTCATCATCCAAACATTTCCCTCCCATATATTTTAAGCTATTCACGATAGTCATAAACCTTCATTGTACTTTTCTTATAGGTTCTCAATAAGGAATGTTAAATCTATGGTATTCAGCACTCAACATAGCTCTTCTTGTCTCTATGACTTTAGATTTACCAAAATGTGTAACTTCGAATTTCTTCCAGATATTGTTTGCAGCTTAGCACAATGATATTTGACTATAGATATTCCTAGTCATGAAATATAACAATGTATTTCTGACTCTGATGTTTTCTTGATATTCTGATTTCTCCTGATTCGTAAAGGTTCTCAATTCCTTATCCGGAATCTTATAATATACAGTCAGCATTAGATAGTTATCAAATTCAGTATTAATAATGAATGTTTTCATCCAATATCTCTAGTACTCATAATCAATTCCATTAAAAACAGGTGGTCTGGTAGGATTTAGATTATCAATAGAACCAACATTTAAACCTTCCATCCTTAAGAAAATATTTTTCACACAAACATTTTAGTAGTATGAGTATTTAAACAAGAGAAAATATACTAATCAAGGTTCTAGACATTGTATCTATACACAATAATGAATAAGAACTTTTTGAGTCTGAAAAACAGATTCTAAAAAAGTGTGAATCCAGAAGTTCAATTTCGAGAATTTTCTTCTGAATCTAATGGTGAGATTAATTCAGATTGATCCAATCCTTAGATAACAGTTCTTGAGATGGTATGTGAGTATGATATACTCTATAATACCAAATTTAGTATTGAATATATAAACATGAAATTCTCAAATACAAGAGTGGGTGAATTGTATACTTTAAAAATCCCTAGGGAAATTTTGGGTAACCAAAATTTACAACACCTCTAAGTTCTATTATCTTGATTGATTCCGAAAAAGGGATTCCATAAATGAATCTTAACAAAAGTTTACACCAACTAAGATTCTACCTTAAATCTTATAGAATCCTATAAAATCAGAGTACAAGTTTAAGGAATTATATGAAAGTTATTCTTTCCTTAACAACTAAAATATACAGCGGAAAACAAAATACTTCAAGTAACAATTAGTAACACTTTTAACCCAATGAGGAGGGTATCCAACAACCCTAGATAAAAGGTTCCTTGATTTATACTTTCAAGAAAGTATCTCTTACCCCAACCCAGGTAAGCCCTCAATTTAAATATCGGTATCTGTCTTGCTATCCCTGCAAGTTCTCGAATTATAAGTAAATATGCACCTATGACTTCACAATATGAAGTCTCTAATTTCAAGGAAATCGAACCTCTGCACTATGCAAATCTGCATGAAAAAAAGTTTGAACAAGATGTTCAAAACTTTCTTCACAAAGATTGAGAGTTTATAAGAGCCTCTCTCTCTAAAAATAACTTCAATAGCATGTAATCATAGTTATCAAAGTTCTTGTCAGTATTCCACTCTTTTGAATGATCTACTATTTATAAGCATAACTCCAATGATCTACTCCCTCCTCCAACGGTCATATTTTTCCTTGAATTTTGGACGGACCTGTACACGTGTCACTCAAACAACGGTTAGTAAGTAACTGAAAGCATGACATCGTTTTATAACTCAACAAGTGTATGTATAACCAAAATCTGATTTTTCGGAATGTAAGTAAATGAATGTTTGGAGTCTACAATACTAGGATATTCGGATTCTGTTTTGTAGGAATTCAGAACGTGAATTCTACAGAATTCTGGAGTCTGAATTTCAAGGATATTCATAATCTGGATTCATAAGAATTCGGAACCTGAACATACAAAGTTCAGAGTCAGAGTTCATTAGAATTCAGAGTCAGAACTCATAATAGTTCAGAGTCTGAATTCAGAGAACTCGGAGTTAGAACATAGAGAAGTTTGTATCCAAAATTTGTATTCAGAATTCGGAGTCAGATCTCAGAAAAGTTCGTATCCAGAATTTGTATTTAGAATTCGGAGTCAGAACCCAGAAGAGTTCGTAACTAGAATTCGTATTTAGAATTCAGAGTCATATCTAAGAAGAGTTCGTAACCAGAATTCGTATTCAGAATTCAGAGTCAGAACTCAGAAAAGATTGTAACTAGAATTCTGATTCAGAATTCGGAGTCAGAACTTAGGAGAGTTCATAATCAAAATTCTGAGAATTCAGATTCTAAAACAGAATACTTCAAATCTTGGTAATTATAAGATTTATAGGTTTTTGATTACATTAAGAATTTTATACATAGGAAAAATATTGATATGAATAATGAAATCTAGGTAAGCGTAAATTTCCTTGGAGAAGGAAATTTTCCTTATAGTAGTAAAACAAGGAGTAAAATGAGTTTTACCTTGAAATAAGGTGTTTGTGATTTTCAAATCAAGAAGGAATGGTAAAGTCATAATGATACCTTATTGACTTAAAAATCTTCCCCAAGTATGAAGGAATAGAAAAGTCATAAGGAAAACCTCATTGACTCAACAATATCCTACTTTTTTGAAAGAACAAACATCCTTATGAAAAAGAATATAAGGACTTGGTTCTATTGATAATATAAATCCATCCAAACCTCCTGTTTTTGATGGAGATGATTATGAGTACTAGAGATATAGGATGAAAAAATTCGTTATTCATACTGGAGTTGATAACTATCTAATCCTGACTAGAGATTATAAGATTCTAAATAAGGAATTGAGAACCTTTACGAATCAGGAGAAATTAGAATATCAAGCAAACTTCAGAGTCAGAAATACTTTGTTATGTTCCATGACTAGGAACTTCTATAGTCAAATATCATCGTGTGAAGTTGCAAATAGTATTTGGAAGGAACTAGTAGTTACAAATTTTGGTACATCTAAATTCATAGAGACAAGAAGAGCTATGTTAAGAGCTGAATACCATAGCTTTAACTTTCCTTTTGGAGAACCTATATGAAAAGTACATCAAAGGTTTATGACTATCCTGAATATATTATGATCTATGGGAGAAAATTTTTTGGATTATGGCACTCTTGTAGTCAAGATTATAGATATCATTCGAAATGAATGGGAGTCCAAGAGGACAGCTATTGATGAGAACATGAAAGTCACTCAGATTTATGTAGATGAGTTGTTTGGAACTCTTCTTCAGCATGAAAACCGAATGAGGAGAGATGATGAAAATATTAAGAAGAAAAATGGGAATAAAGGAGTTTCTTTTACAACCACTTCTAAAAATATGAAATCCATGACCCCAGAAAGAGTAACTAGTTCAAAGACAAAAAATGTCTTTATTCAGTCTGAATCTAGTGACACAAAAAATTCTGAAAATGAATTAGCTAATCTTTCTCAGAGAATGAACAAGATTTTAGCTCAAAAGAACCATCAAAATAAGTAAAAGAAGAAAGACTAAAGAGATAATAAAGATGGAGAAGATACATGTTATTAATGTAGAAGAACATGTCATATCAGACCTGATTGTCCTTTGTTGAAAAAGAAGGAAAAGAAGGAAATGAATTCAGAAAGGAACAAGAATAAATTCTATCAATCGAAGAACAAGAAAATACTTAAAGCTAATGATACTTGGATTTATAGCTGTGGAGACTCTTCAGAAAGTGAATCTTTTGAATATGATATATCAGCACAGAAGAATATGGGATTCATTGCTATAACTTCTTTCCCTAATACATGTCTTATGGCCAAGGTATGCTCTGATACCAATTGTTGAGATGGTATGTGAGTATGATATACTATATAATACCAAATGTAGGATCGAATATATAAACATGAAATGCTCAAATTTAAGAGGGGGAAGGGTTAAAAATCCCTAAAGAAATTTTGAGTAACCAAAATTCACAACACCTATAAGTTCTATTGTCTTGATTGATTCTGAAAAAGTGATTCCAGAAATGAAACTTAACAAAAGTTTATACCAACAAAGATTCTACCTTAAAGAGTATAGAATCCAATAAAATCAGAGTCAAGTTTAAGTAAGTATGTGAATGTTATACTTGCCTCAACAACTAAAATAAATAGCTGAAAAAATACTACAAGTAACATGTAGTAACTCTATTAACCCAAATAGGAGGGTATCTAACAACCCTAGATAAAAGGTTCCTCGCTTTAAACTTTCAAGAAAGTCTATCTTACCCAAACCCAGGTAAGCCCTCAATCCGAAGATCGGTTTCGGTCTTGCTATCCCTACAAGCCCTCGATTTTTACGGAAATCATCACCTCTGACTTCACAAGGCAAAGTCTATGATTTCATGGAAATCGAACCTCTGAACTATGCAAATATGCATGAAGAAATGTTTGGACAAGCTGTTCAAAACTTTCTGCACAAAGCCTGAGAGTTTATAAAAGATTCTCTCTCTATAAATCACTTCAACAGGATGTATGAACAGTCATCAAAGTTCTTTTCAGTATTGAGCTCTTTCAAATGAGCTCTTATTTATAGGCCTAGCTCTAATGGTCGGCTCCCTCCTCCAACGGTTATATTTTTCCTTGAATTTCGGAGGGACCTGTACACATGTCACTCAATCAACAGTTAGTAAGTAACTGAAAGAATGTCATCGTTTTATTACTCAACAAGTGTAAGCATAACCAAAATCTGATTTTTGGAATGTAAATAAATGACTTTTTGGAGTCTACAGTACAATGATATTGGGATTCTATTTTTTAAGAATTTGGAACCTGAATTCTATAGAATTTCGGAGTCTAAATTTAAAGGATATTCAGAATCTGGATTCTTAAGAATTTGGAACCTGAACTTACAAAGTTTGGAGTCAGAGTTAATTAGAATTCGAAGTCAAAACTCATAAGAGTTAGGAGCTTGAATTCAGAGAACTCAAAGTCTGAACATAGAGAAGTTCATATCCAAAATTTGCATTCAGAATTCAGAGTCAGAACTCAGAAAAGTTCTTATCCAGAATTCTTATTCCGAATTCGGTGTCAGAACTCAGAATAGTTTGTAACCAGAATTCGTATTCAGAATTCAGAGTCAGAACTTAGAAGAGTTCATATCCAAAATTCGTATTCATAATTCGGAGTAAGAACATATAAATGTTCATAACTGGAATTCTGTTTCAGAATTATGAGTCAGAACTTAGGAGAGTTCATAATCAGAATTCTGAGAATTCAGATTCTAAAACAGAATACTTCAAATCTAGGTAATTATAATATTCTGAGGTTTTTGGTTACAATTATAATTTTATACTTAGGAAAAATATTGATATGAACAATGAAATCTAGATAAGGGTAAATTTCCTTGGGGAAGGAAATTTTGCTTATATAAGTAAAACAAGGAGTAAAATGAGTTTTCCCTTGAAATCAGGTGTTTGGGATTTTCAAAACAAGAAGGAATGGTAAAGTCATAAGGATACCTTATTGACTTAACAATCTCCCCCAAGTATGATGGAATGGAAAAGTCATAAGGAAAACCTTATTAACTCAACAATCTACCCCTTTTTGGAAATCACAAACATCCATACGAAAAACAATATATGTACTTAGTAAAAATTTCTAGACTTTGAAATAAAGCTTATCTCCCTTTTCACATTGGTAAAGATGAATACGACTAACTTCCCCATTAGGATTTGGAACACTAAGGATCATATTTTAGATTTCCGGAATAGGGTTTTCATTATATTGGATATGGAAATCTTCGTAATGAGCACTCCCCCTTAGATAAACTCCCCCTAACATAGGGATATATCTTCTTATACTTAGAATTATTTTTCCTTATACCCTTTAGAATTCTTTTTCTTTATCCCCCTTTGTGATTTTCAAAAAGAGTTTGAGGGAATGGAAAAGAAATATGGTACCTGAAATATTAGTATAGATATCCAAACAAAACATGAAACCATAATTTCATTACGATTGAAAGAATTAGTACTAGGAAAAAAACAAAAAATGATTGGATTTGGGTATTTTTTGTTTCTTTTTCCTTGGGCATAAGCTTCTTCATGATTGTCTTCAGCTTTTTCAGTTCTTTGCGATCCTCCTCTACTTGCTTTTCTAAGGCTGTGATCCTATCCTCTTGAGCCTTCAGGGCCTCTGCCTGAGCCTTCAACAAGTCATCTTGCTTCACAAGCTTTTCTTCCATCTCGATCCAGAGATCCTTCTCTATTTTCCAACTTTGGAAAATATAACTCAACTTTCCATTCAGATCTTTCCCATCTTGAATTCGAGAATTTTGTTCAAGAGTTATCTTTTCCTAAAATCTGTTTGTAAGATTATTTATTTTGGTGTCTTCGGTATCAAAAGCTTCCTTGACATCTTCTTGAAATTGATCAAGATCTTCCAAATCTTAAATGATTTTCTTAGACCATCTCAACATTTTCTTTCACGATTTTTTGTGGGATTCATAATTGATAAGGAAATTATTATGTTCAGACTCAATCTTAACACATCTATCCATCACCATGGATACAGAGTCTGTTTTCTGATTCATACTGTGCTGAAGAATCTGGTATCTAGAATCAATTGCTGGAATGATCGGAATGGTATCCACAAGCTTCTTCTGGGACTAAACAACAAAATCATGTCCTAGAGCTGATGACTCTGAATTTGACGTTTTGCTTGGAGATGGTTTTCCTCTAGCTCTACCAGCTTCCTCTTAGAGGATCCTCAAGCTTCCTTCATTCTCAAAATTTCTTTCATTGTGGTATCAGCAGCCACTTGTTTCCCCTTACTAATTATCGAAAAAAAAACATGAAAAAGAAGAAGAGAAAAAAAATTGAGTACACAAATTTTCATTACAAAAATTTCAAATACAAAAATTTTCATTCCGAAAATTTTAAGTATGAGAATTTCCATTATGAAAATTTCAAGTACGAAAATTTCCATTACGAAAATTTCAAGTATGAAAATTTCCTTTACGAAAATTTCAAGTACGAAAATTTCCATTACAATAATTTGAAGTATGAGAATATTCATTAAGAAAATTACAAGTACAAGAATTTTCATTAATAAAATTTTATGTATAAGAATTTCCATTATGAAAATTTCAAGTACGAAAATTTTGATTAAGAAAATATTGAAAGACTACAATACGAAATACTTGAAAAGCTTCATTATGTAAAAATATGAAAAACATCATTATGAAAAATTATGAAAAATCTTCATTACGAAAAATATGAAAAAGCTTCATTATCAAAAATATGAAAATGCTTCATTATGAAAAATATGAAAAACTTCATTACAAAAACTATGATAGACTTCATTACAAAAACTATGAAAAATCTTAATTACGAAAAGTATAAAAAAGATTTATTACGAAAAATATGAAAAAGATTCATTATAAAAAATATGAAAAAGCTTCATTATGAAAAAATGAAAAAGCTTCATTACGAAAATTATGAAAAACATTATTATGAAAACTATGAAAGACTTCATTACAAAAACTATGAAAGACTTCATTACGAAATGTACTCCCCCTATGAATAAGGAGTTTATTACTGTAAGGAGAATGGTTCAACACAAATTTATTGAGGAGGATTCCCTTATGGTTATCATTTCTAAATTCTGTTTAATGTATTCAAATCTATCGAAGGATAATGATTTTGTGAAAATGTCAGCAAGTTGATTTTGGATTCCGATAAATTGAAGAATGATATCTCCTTTTTGTGTGTGATCCCAAAGAAAGTGATGTCTAATATCTATGTGTTTTTCATGAGAGTGATGTGCAGGGTTTTTACTAAGAGAAATGGCACTTGTATTATCACAAAAAAAATTTGTTTTGGTAAAACTCAATCCATAGTCTGTGAGTGTGTGTTGCATCCACAACACTTGAGCACGGTAACTTCCAGCTGCTACATATTCATATTCAGAAGTGGAAAGTGCTACTGAGTGTTTCTTGTTGCAAAACCAAGAAACTATTAAATCTCATAAGAAATGACAAGTTCCATATGTACTCTTTTAATCCATTCTACATCCACCAAATTCATCATCTGAAGATACTTTTAAAAATAAATTCAATTTTCAGAAGTATAAAAGAGTCCTAAATCCATGATTCCCTTTAAGTAGCGAATTTTTTTTCACTACCTTTAAGTGAGATTCCTTAGATTTGGATTGATATATTTTACATAATCATACTAAAAACATTAAGTCTGGACGACTAGCTTTCAGGTAAGGTAGACTTCCTATCATACCTCTAAAATTTGTTTGATCAGCTGGTTTCCCATCTTCATCAAGATCAAGTGAGTTTGAGGTACCAATGAGAGTACTTATACTCTTAGTGTTGTCATATCCATAATTTTTACGAAGTTATTTAATATACTTATTTTGGGATATATATATTCTATCTGGTTTTTGGGAAATTTAACTACAAGAAAACGGTCGTTTAGCGGTGGTTTTTTCTCGGCGGTTTTAAAAACCGCTGCTAAACGTGTTTCGGGCCGCCATTTCGCGGTGGTTTTTAATCCACCGTGAAATGCCATAATTTTTTTAATTTTATTTTAATTTTTTTTGAAGATTAGCGGCGGTTTTTTTAAAAACCGCAATGAAATAGTGGCGGTTTCGGTAAAACCTCCGCAAAATGAAAGGAAAAAATAAAAAAACACGAGAATCCCTGAAATCACTAAAACGACCATAACTTTTGATCCAGGCGTCCATTAGAGCACCACGACCAGTCAAATCGAAGCTCATTAAGAGATCTACAGGAATATATAATCAAAACCATGAGACGGTCTAAGGTGAGGAAGATATTAGAGTTATAAGAAATTTGAAAAAATTTCTCCAACTTCAAACGACCATAACTTTCGCTCCGGGTGTCCATTTGGGCTCTACCACATATCAAATCGAAGCCAGCAAAGAGAGCTACACACCAATTCGACAAAAGCAGACCCCAAAAACCCCTCTGAAGGCCTCCAAAACCCTATTTCCGTCACCGGTGTCCCGTCGAACTTGTCTTCAATTAGACCTAACTTTCGATTCGCGTGTCAGTTCAGACTCCTCCACCTTTCAAATCATAGCTCATTTCATGAGCTTCAGTTTGACTAGTCGCGGCGCCCACATGCACTCTTGGATCATATGTTATGGTCTTTTTAGTGGGTATCGGGTTTATTATGTTTTTCGATGCCTCGTTTCTAGCACTCATTCCCCGTCAGCTTTTTTTTAAATGGTCGTAATTTCCGATCCGCCTGTCTATTCAGACTCATTCACCTTTCAGGTCGAAGATCGTTTCAGGATCTTTGATTTGACAGGTCGCGAATCTAAAATGGACTCTTAGATCATAAGTTATCTCTGTTAATGTGAGTCCAATGTTTTTGTCTCTTTATGACCGTTTTGACGGGTTTTAACGGTTGCTCCATTTATTACTGCTTATTTGGGTTTCCATGACTTGTTAACTTTATCAATGGTTTTTTGTGGGTTATTATGATGATTATGTTGAATTATTAAGGGGTTTTCCAGAGTTGCCATGAGTTTTCATGTGTTCTCATTCTTTCTAATGCCTCATTCTTCATATGCTTCTCCATCCGTTCCCATGCGTTTTCATGATTTTTCATCTCTTATCACGTCTTTTCATACTTTTTCATGTGTTTCCTTTATTATTTATTATTTATTATTTATTATTTATTATTTATAATATACTTTAATTTATTTATTATCTATTATTTCTAACTGGTTGTTTATTATTTATTATTTATTATTTATTATTTATATTTATTTATTATTTATATTTATATTTATTTATTAGTTATTATTTATATTTATACTTATTATTTATATTTACTTATTATTTATTATTTATTATTACTAATAATAAAATATTTTTATTAATAATAATAATTGTTACTGGTTATTTATTATTTATTATTTTTTATTTATTATTTTTTATTTTTTATTTATATTTTTTATTTATATTTATTATTTATTTATATTTATTATTTATTATTTATTATTATTTATTATTTATATTTATTTATTATTTATTATTTATATTTATTTATTATTTATTATTTATTATTTATTATCTATATTTATTTATTATTTAGTATTTATTATTTATTTATTATTTATTATTTATATTTACTTATTATTTATTATTTATTACTTATTATATATTATTTATTATTACTAATAATAAAATAATATTATTAATAATAATATTTGTTACTGGTTATATATTATTTATTATTTATTATTTATATTTATATTTATTATTTATATTTATTATTTATTTATTATTTATATTTATTTATTATTTATATTTATTTATTATTTATTATTTATTATTTATTAGTTATTATTTATATTTATTTATTATTTATTATTTATATTTATTTATTATTTATTATTTATTTTTATTTTTTATATTTATTTTTTATTATTTATATTTATTATTTATTATTTATATTTATATTTATTATTTATTATTTATTATTTATTATTTATCATTTATTATTTATTAGTCATTATTTATTATTTACTATTTATTATTTATATTTATTTATTATTTATATTTATTTATTATTTATTATTTATTATTTATATTTACTTATTATTTATTATTTATATTTACTTATTATTTATTATTTATATTTATTTATTATTCATTATTTATATTTATTTATTATTTATTATTTATTATTTATATTTTCTTATTATTTATTATTTATATTTACTTATTATTTATTATTTATATTTATTTATTATTTATTATTTACATTTATTTATTTTTTATTATTTATATATATATATATATATATTTTTTATTTTTTATTTATTATTTATTATTTATTATTAATATTTATTTATTATTTATTATTTATTATTTATATTTATTTATTATTTATTATTTATATTTATTTATTATTTATTATTTATATTTATTTATTATTTATTATTTATATTTATTTATTATTTATTATTTATTATTTATTATTTATTATTTATTATTTATTATTTATTATTTATATGTATTTATTATTTATTAATTATTATTTATATTTATTTATTATTTATATTTATTTATTATTTATATTTATTTATTATTTATATTTATTTATTATTTATAGTTATTTATTATTTGTTATTTATTATTTACTATTTACTATTTATTATTTATATTTATTTATTATTTATTATTTATATTTATTTATTATTTATTATTTATTATTTATTATTTATTATTTATTATTTATATCAATTATTTATTTTTTATTTGTTATTTATTATTAATTATTAATTATTAATTGTTAATTATATTTATTTATTAGTTATTATTTATTATTTATTATTTATTATTTATTATATTTATTTATTATTTATTATTTATTATTTATTATTTATATCTATTTATTATTTATTATTTATTATTTGTTATTTATTATTTATATTTATTTATTATTTATTATTTATTATTTATATTTATTTATTATTTATTATTTATTATTTATTATTTATTACTTATTATTTATTATTTATATTTATTAATTATTTATATTTATTTATTATTTATTATTTATATTTATTTATTATTTATTATTTATTATTTATTATTTATATTTATTTATTATTAATTATTTATATTTATTTATTATTTATTATTTATTATTTATTATTTATTATTTATTATTTATTATTTATTATTATTGAGTTTATATCAATTATTTATATATTATTTGTTTTTTCAATTTATATATATAAGTATATTAAATTCTGTTTATTAACCACATGACGAGCTTGCTGGAGTGGTAAAGTCTTTGGAAAATATGCAAGAAGTTAGGGGTTCAAATCTCAACAAACGCAATATTTATTTATATTGCATGGGCATGTGAATGGGCATGTGCATGGGATGTGCATGCATGGATAAATAAAGTAAATAAAGTAATACGAAATAAATAAAATAAATACGAAATAAATAAAATAAATACGAAATAAATAAAATAAATACGAAATAAATAAAACAAATAAAATAAATACGAAATAAATAAAATAAATACGGAATAAATAAAATAAATGAAATAAATAAAATGAATACGAAATAAATACGAAATAAATAAAATAAATAAAATAAATAAAATAAATAAAATAAATAAAATAAATAAAATAAAGAAAATAAAATAAACAAATAAAATAAACAAATAAAATAAACAAATAAAATAAACAAATAAAATAAATAAAATAAATAAATAAAATAAATAAATAAATAAAATAAATAAATAAATTTAAAAAAAATTTAAAAACTGTCGCTAAATCATTTATAGGCGGTTTAAACCGCCGCTAAAAAACCACCGCGAAACGTTCTGCGATGGTTTTAAAAACCGCCTCGAATAGTTTCACGACGCACGATTTCGCGGCAGTTTTTCAAAACCGCGGCCAATATATTTAGTGGTGGCTTAAACCGCCGGGAAATGAAAAAAACCGCCGCTAAATCGTGATTTTTCCGTAGTGCTTGAAAACCAAGGACAAAATGTTAACTCACCCATCATACTCATTTCAAACTCAGATTTCATTAGATCCGCAAAGGAATCAGTTAAGGATTGCTGAGTAAAACCAAATAAAATTTCCTCAACATAAATTTTAACAATCTAAACATTTTTCTTATCTTTCATTATAAAAAGGGTTGGATCTGCATTTCCCTTAACCTAGTTATTTTGAAGCAAAAATCCTGTAATTCTAACGTACCAGGCTTGAGGGGCTTGTTTAAGGCTCAGGCAGAGGCCCTGAAGGCTCAAGAGGATAGGATCATAGCCTTAGAAAAGCAAGTAGCGGTGGATCACAAAGAACTAAAAAAACTAAAGACAATTGTCAAGAATCTGATGCCCAATGAAAAAGAAACAAAATAGACCCAAATCCGATCTTTTGTTATATTTTTTCCTTGTACTAATTCCTCCAATCGTAATGAAATTATGGTTGCTTGTTTTTCTTGGATGTCTATAATAATATTTCAGGTACCATATTTTTTTTCCATTCCCACAAACTCTTTTTGAAAATCACAAATTGGGAGAAAGAAAAAGAATTCTAAAGGGGAGAAGGAAACAGAATTATAACTATAAGAAGATATATCCCTTAGTAAGGGGGATTTTATCTAAGGGGGAGTGCTCATTATGAAGATTTCATTATCCATGATGATAAAAATCCCATTCCAGAAATCTAGAATACGATCCATAGTGTTCCAAAGCCTATGGGGGAAGTTAGTCGTATTCTTCGTTACCAATGTGAAAAGGGATATAAGATTTATTACAAAGTCAATAAATTTTTACCAAGTCCTTATATTCATTTTCATAAGGATGTTTGTAATTTCCAAAAAGGGAGAGATTGTTGAGTCAATAATGTTTTCCTTATGACTTTTCCATTCCTTCATACTTGGGGGAGATTGTTAAGTCAATAAGGTATCCTTATGACTTTATCATTCCTTCTTGTTTTGAAAATCACAACCACATTATTTCAAGGAAAAACTCATTTTAATCCTTGTTTTACTTCTATAAAGAAAATTTCCTTCCCTAAAAAAATTTACTCTTACATATATTTCATTGTTCATATCAATATTTTTCCTAAGTATAAAATTCGATTTGTAATCAAAAACCTTGGAATCTTATAATTACTTAGATTTGAAGTATTCTTTTTTAGAATCTGAATTCTCAGAATTCAGATTACAAACTCTTCTAAGATCTAACTCCGAATTCTGAATCAGAATTCTGGTTATGAACTTTTCTGTGTTCCGACTCCGAATTCTGAATACGAATTCTGGTTACGAACTCTTCTAGGTTCTGACACTGAATTCTGAATACGAATTATGGTTAGGAACTCTTCTGAGTCCTGAATCCGAATTCAGAATATGAATTCTGGATATGAACGTTTTTGAGTTATGACTCCGAATTGTGAATACGAATTCTGCATACAAACTTCTCTAAGTTTTTGTCTCCGAGTTCTCTGAATTCAGTCTCCGAACTCTTATGAGTTCTAACTCTGAATTCTCATGAACTCTGACTCTGAACTTTTTTAGTTGAGGTTCCAAATTCTTATGAATCCAGATCCCAAATATCCTTGAAATTCAAGCACTGGAATTCTATAGAATTCAAGTTCCGAATTCCTACAAAACAGAACCAAATACCCTTGTATTGTATACTCTAACCTTTCATTTCCTTACAATCTGAAAATCAGATTTCGGTTATGCTTACACTTTTTGAGTTATAAAATGATGTTGTGGTTTCAGTTACTTACTCACTGTTGTTTGAGTGACATGTGTACAGGTCCCTCCTAAATTCAAGGAAGAATATGACCATTGGAGGAGGTAGCCGACCGTTGGAGTTGTGCCTATAAATAGGAGCTCATTTTAAAGAGCTCAATTACGGATAAGATCTTTGAAAAATGTGCTTACATGCTGTTGAAGTAATTTCTAGAGAGAGAGGCTCTTATAAACTCTCAGGCTTCGTGCAGAAAGTTTTTAACGACTTTTTCAAACTTTTCTTCGTGCATATTTTCTTAGTGTAGAGGTTTGATTTCCTTGAAATCAGAGACTTCCGATTGTGAAGTCAGATGTGCCAATTTCCTTACAAATCGAGGACTTGTAGGGATAGAAAGATAAATACTGATATTCAGATTGAGGGCTTACCTAAGCTTGGGTAAGACATACATTATTGAAAGTATAAATCGAGGAACCTTTTATCCAGGGTTGTTAGATACCGTCCCCTTTGGGTTAAAATAGTTATTACTTGTTACTAGTATTATTTTGTTTTCTACTGTGTATTTTAGTTTTTGAGGAAAGTATAACATTCATATACTTCCTTAAACTTGTAATCTAATTTTATAGGATTCTATATGCTTTAAGGTAGCATCTTAGTTGGGGTAAACTTTTGTTAAGTTTCATTTCCGGAATCACTTTTCCTGAATCAAGCAAAATAATAGAACTTATAGGTGTTGTGAATTTTGGTTACACAAAGTTTCCTTAGGGATTTTTAAAGTATAAAATTCACCCCACTCTTGTATTTGAGCATCTCATGTTTATATATTCAATCCTACATTTGGTATTATAGAGTATATCATACTCACATACCATCTAAACAATTGTTATCAGAGGATTGTTTCAATCTAAATTAATCTCACGATTAGATTCAGAAAAAAATTCTCAAAATTGATCTTCCGGATTCACACTTATTAGGAATCTTCTTTTCGGACTCATAAAGTTTTTATTCATTCTTTCATAGAGATACAATATCTAGATCCTTGATTATGATATTTTATCTTGTTTATAAACTCATATAACTAACAAGATTGTGTGCCAAATATTTTCTTAAGGATGGCAGGTTTAAATGTTGGTTCTATTGATAATCTAAATCCTACCAGACGTCCTGTTTTGAATTGAAATCATTATGAGTACTAGCGAGATAGGATGAAAACCATCGTTATTAATATTGGAGTTCATATCTATATAATGCTAACTGGAGATTATAAGATTCTAGATACAGAATTGAGAACCTTTACGAATCAGGAGAAATCAGAATATCAAGAAAACTTCAGAGTCAGAAATACTTTGTTATGTTCAATGACTAGGAAAACATATAGTCAAATATCATCATGTGAATCTGAAAATATTATATGGAAGAAACTCAAAGTTACAGATTTTGGTAAATCTAAATTCATAGAGACCAGAAGAGCTATGTTGAGAGCTGAATACCATAGCTTTAACTTTATTTATGGAGAACCTATAAGAAAATTAAAGAAAAGGTTTATGACTATCATGAACAGATTACAATATATGGGAGAAAACGGTTTGGATGATGAGGCTCTTTTAGATAAGACTATAGATATCATGCCAAATGAATTAAAGTCCAAGAGGACAGTGATTGATGAGAACATAAAAGTCACTCAGATTTCCTTTGATGAGTTTTTTTGGAACTCTTCTTCAGCATGAAACCAGAATGAAGTGAGATGATAAAAATTTAAAGAAGAAGAATGGGAATGGAAGAGTTTATTTTACAACCACTTCTAAACATATGAACGCCAAGACCCCATAAAGATTAATTAGATCAATGAAAAAAATCATTATTCAATAAGAATCTAGTGAGATAGAAAAGTCTCAGAATGAATTATCTAATCTTGATCGGAGAATGAACAAGATTATAGCTCAAAAGAACCATCAGAATAAGTACAAGAAGAAAGAATACAGAGATAAAAAATATGGAGAAGTTATGTGTTTTGAATGTTGAAGAATAGGTCATATCAGACCTGATTATCCTTTGTTGAAAAAGAAGAAAAAAGAAGGAAAGGAGTTCCGAAAGGAACAAGAAGAAATTCTATCGATAGAAGCACAAGAAAATCCTTAATGATAATGATACTTGGAGTGATAGCTGTGGAGACTCCTCAAAAAGTGAATCTTTTGAATATGATTTATCAGCATAGAAGAATATGGGATTCACTGCTACTACTTCTTTCCCTAATACATGTCTTGTGGACAAGGTACGCTCTACCGAGGCTTTAACAAATTTATCCCTTGGTAAGAATTACTATTCTAAAAATAGTACTTCTAACAAAGATACTTCATCCTCATAAAATGAAGAAATACCTTCAAAGGAATAAGTTTCTAGATTTTACAAGTTACTTGAAGCCAGAAATTGTAAAATTTCTAAGAAATTAGACAAGGAAAATACTAGGGAAGAAATTCTTAGAAAAGAGATTTCAGATCTTTCTAGAGATCTTAGAGATAAAGATGAGCTTTTAGAAAAACTATCTAAAGACCTTGAGAAAGCAAATTCTGTTAAGTAAGAACTTTCTAAATATCTTATGAATTCTATTTTAGAGATAAACGTGTTTTAGAGAAAATCTAAATCTAAGGAAATAATTCTTGAGGATAGGAATTTAGTCATCAGACTAAAGACCGAAATATTGTCTCTTAAGAAGCTTCTTGAAAACTTTACCTCTATGAAGGAAAATTTAGACAAGATGTATTATCAAATTAATCCTCAAAGAAACACTACAGGAGTAGGTTATACTCACCAAAAATTGGTTTTCAAAAACAACTATTTTGTTCCTTATAGAGCCCCTTTTTGTACTAGATGTCAAAGTGGTGGGAATTGGAATTAAAATTTCTCCTTGAATAAAGTTTAATCTCTTGAGTTTCATACAGCTTATTTTTCTAAAAAAATGTGGTTACCCAAAAAAAAATTTGACTAACAATTCCGAATCCAAGAAATTTTGGATTTTGAGAGTCTAACTCTTTTGTTTTCAATAAAATAGAGTTGGTACCAACAAAAATAAGTGGTACATGTATATTGTATGTTCTAGGCGTATGACTGGGAAAAAAATTATTTTGGAAAGATTATCAAGATGAAAGGAGAAAAAGTAACTTTCGGAGATAATGATCCAGGAGATATTATTGGTATAGGTAACATCGTTCTTCTTGAAAAAACATTGATTTCAAATGTTTTATTTGTTAAGGGTCTTAAGAACAACCTCATTATCATAATTCAGTTATTTGATGAGGGTTACCTTGTGAATTTTAGGAATGATAAGTGCTTAGTACAAAATTCCAAGGAAGAATTTATTCATTCTACCAATAGGAAAGATAATGTTTACACACTAAACATAGAAGACCTTAGGAGCCAAAATATACATTTCTATAGTGTAATGGAAGATCATTCTTGGTTATGTCATAGAAGGTTAAGTCATTGTACCCATAGGAACTTATGAAAACATTCTAATAAAGGTCTAGTTAAGGATCTATCGGAGCTTATATTTGATTCATCAAAAGTTTGTGAACCTTTTCAATATGGTAAGTAACACAAATCAAGTTTTAAATCAGTCGGTGAAGTCTCAACTACTGATACATTACATTTAGTGCATATGGATTTCTTTAGTCCTACACAAACTGGAAGAATTGGGGGAAAATATTATCTATTTTTCTTTGTTGATGATTACAATACATTTACGTGGGTATATTTTCTAGCAAAGAAGGATGAAGATTTTTCATATTTCAAAAGTTTTAGAGACTAAGTTAAAAATCAGAAAGACCTACCATTGAAAACTATTCATAGTGATCATGGTGGAGAATTTCATAATTCTAATATTGAAACTTTTTGTAGTGGAAAAGGTATTACTCACAACTTCTCAGCACCCAGAACACCTCAACAAAATGGTGTTGTTGAAAGAAGAAATAGAATTCTTCAAGAGATAACCATAAAGATGTTGAGTGAGTATTCTATAGCCAAACAGTTTTGGGATGAAGCTGTAAGTATTGCTTGTTATACTATAAATCGAGTCTTGATTAAAAATTTTCCTAAAAAAACTCTTTATGAGTTATGGAATGTTAGAAAACCTAGACTTTCCTACTTTATGGTTTTTTTTCATGGTATTCATTCTAAAAACTAAAGATATTCTTCATAAATTCGCACAAAAATTAGATGAAGGAATTTTCATAGGATACTCCACAACTTATAAGGCACATAGAGTCTTAAATAAAAACACTTATACTATTGAAGAGATAGTACATGTTAAATTTGATGAAACTGATCCTTTTGTCACTACAAAAAAACTGGCCCCTAGCGGCAGTTTAAACCACCGCTATAGGGTTTGGCGGCGGTTTAAAAAAACTGCCGCGAAATTGGGCGTCGACAATCTATTAGAGGCGGTTTTTACTATTTCGCGGCGGTTTAAGAAAAGCGTCGTAGATGCCTTTTTTCACGATGGTTTTTGTCTATTTCACGGCGGTTTTATGAGTAGATGATAATTTTTTTCGCGGCGGTTTTAACCACCTCTATATTCTGGCGTTTGATGCGCCTATGTCACGACGGTGAAAACCGCCACTAAATTTAAACATAATACATTTAGTGGCAGTTATAACCGCCGCTAAATACTGACCAATAAGGCATTAGCGGCGGTTATAACTGCCGCTAATTGCTGACCAGTAGGGCATTAGCGGCGGTTAAAACCGCCACGAAATGTTGACCTTGAAAAAAAATAATTCTGTTCCTACCACACCACTGCCCTGAAAAACAAATCAAACCAGAATATGGAACATGAGACACCATACAAACAAATAACATGGTAGTATTCATTGAAAAATAGGATATGAGAAAATGTTGTATGTTATGGAGTCCAACCTAAGGAAAGGTATGTATCAAAATTTGGTGAGTAACCAATCCATGTGACCCCCAAGATCTATATGTGTTTTTAGCTTCTTTAATTTCTTATGTGTTTTAAGAAGGGTTGATTTATATTATATGGATACTAATACTCTATATAATAAATGGTTATGAATTTTGATACAATTTATGTGATCATGCTAACAGTGGTGATGTGTAATGATATGTAATTGGTTATGCTCTAAGTTGGCTGATATAACATCCATGGGTGGATTGCGATATGGGTTGGGTTTTTTTAACAATGGATTTGTGTTATGGGATAGAACAAATTATGTTTATATGGGTATAGAATTTGTTCCAAAGATGGATGTTTGAGTAGTTATAGAATGTATGTTATGGTATGGTTTATTGTGTGTTTTGGGTTGGTTGTTAATGCCTACTATAGAAAATGGGTAACTTGTGAATTGGTGTGTGTTTTAGGTTGGACAACACGCTAACTATGCATGGTTCTTGAGAGAGTATGGTTTATGATCTTGTAGGTTATACATGATTCCTATTGAGGATTTGAGTTATGTCATTGGATATGAGATAAGAGTTTCATGTATACATCCCAAGATGGTCACCATGTTGCAGGTTGGATGGGATGCATCATGATATAGTTGTTATTGACTTCGTTAAAGAAAATAGGTTTGAGTTTTTTAAAATTTCAACAACTTATCTAATGTTTTCCTATATACGTTATTGGTGGAATTATACTTAACCAAACCAAATGATATTGATTTTTCACAATAGTTATTATCATAAGATAATGTCATTAATATATATGTGCATGTATGTGATCTTTATCCTTCAGGGGAAGTATGGTGTGTCGATTTCTAGTTAGGATTAGTAACCTAGATTTCATAGTTGGATTGGGTATGGGATTTGTGATATGCATGAGAACCCTCGAGTGGGTATATTGGCCTATGATTTTCCTCGTGATATTTGAGATGGGTTCATAGATGCTTCTCCATGAGTTGTATCCTATATAGGATATGACATGTGAACTAGGGTTGAGAGAGACTAGTAATATTGAGATGTATCTTGGGATATTGGTGATTGGAGTGTTTTAATCAAGTTAAATAGTGATTCTCATTTCCACCTGATGAGGGTTTTCTTGTATGTATGTAATCCAAGAGAGGACTTATCCTAGGTCTATGAGGTCATTAAGAAAATGAAAGTAAGTTTAGACACTTTGTTCTATAGTGATGGTATATAGGTGGATTGTGGTTTGGTATTCAGTTAGTAATATCATTGTATTTGGTATTGTGAATGTAAAAGCATGGGTAGTGCTTGTGTTTTGTTAAGTCTAACATGAATAATTGACATGGTTATTTGGGGGATAAGTTAAGTTAAAATATGATTATTTGGATGTTATTGTAATGATGCATATTAGGTGTTTTAATAGAGTGTATACATGCTTAGATTCATGTTATTCTGATAACGGTAAAATTTAGGTATTGTGGGAGGATTCCAAGATACACTCTTTCCATGTCAGTAAGAGCGTGAGTTCTTTATCAGCATAATTGGTATGTTGGTTGTATAGTCTAAGATTAGCCTGTCAGGTTGGAATTTCTTCATGCCTATGTAATGTGTTGTGGCTCATTGGGCCTTGATAGTGATGGTATGAATTGGGCTTACACAGCTAGGATACCCAGGTGCTGCTATGGAGCAACAATGATATGAATGGGACTTACACAGTTGGACTGCCTAGGTACTTCTATGAATCAGTTATGGTATGAATCGAGCTTACACAATGGGGCTACCCAAATGCTGCTATATAGTAGAAATGGTATGAATATGGGTTACATATATGGTATTCTCATTGGATTTGGTACCAATTCAAACACAGGCCTAAATGGAATGATGTATACCACACTCGAGAAATCAAGACATAAAATGAAACTTCATAAATAAATAAAATGCATAGAAGGAAACATGAGAAATCAAAAAAATGTTAGGACATGGAAATGTTTGGTGGAAACTATGTGCCATATACATGTTACATATACAAACCAACCGTTCTCATACTTGTTCAACACATCAAAAACACTACTACTCATCATCTGATGCTGCATCGTCACCCTCTCCACCTTCATCTCCACTACCTACTACCACCTATAAGAACATTATATTGAAAATTAAATATTGTTGCATATTTATAATTAAAATTAAAACCAATAAAAGTGTGAAAACTAAATGATTTTGATTTTTTTGTGATTTACCTGCTCACCACTAGCCGATGCACTACCACTGGGGGCATATCTGCTCATATGCTGACGTATTTCAAGCAACTCTTTCTGCAAAGCAGATATCTGATCCCCCTACTGGTGAACTGTGTTTCGTAGAGAAGACATCTCCCTCTAAGTATCTTCAGGTATGAAATGACTATAACCAGGAGTAGATGTAGCTGAAATCCCTGATGGCCTGCCAAAGACCTCAGATGGTACGGGTCCAAAACCCATCCCGCGCACTCTACCAGGGTGCTCCTTCCCAAGGACTTTACCAACCGGGTCATCCTGGGAGACTGAGTAGGATTTCTCAGGATTGACATCCCATATTTCTTTAATTTTTACCTATAAATCAAATATCAATATATATTAACACAGTAAAAACTGATAATAAGTTATTATAATAAATAATTGACTTCATAACCCAACTTCTCTGGCAGGTTCATTAACAAAACTTCCATCTGTTTTTTTATGAACATCCCGCCACAGTTCTGTTCGGGATGCTTCATGCCCTAAACTCTATGACTGCATTAAAAAAAGATAAATCAACAATTAAATATGTTAAATATATAATATTGTCTTATAAATATTTAAACTAATTAAAAGATTACCAACTACATTCGGCTTCTAGAAAAGCTTTTTGAGCCCGCAGTGTGCGGGATGACTTGTTTTGCCCAGTTTGATGCATTCTGTCTTGATAGATCCTAAAATAAATAAAATTAAATTTAACATTAATGTATTCAATGTCTATCTCCTCTTCATGTACATGTATAAATGTAAAATGAGGATAATATAATAATATATATTTCAATACCATCCGCTTCTCATCACGATGGATATCGACAAAAACTTTCCACTTTTCTTTCGGTACCCCACTGGGTAGCTTCTCATACATCTGCTGCACGGTCAACGAAGTATCATTGGCCTCACACCACAACCTCCATTTGAAATCTTTCCATTTTTTTCCAAGATTTTTCAATGTCCACTTCCATGCTATCACATCAGCAATGGTAAAGTGGAAGAACATATGTATACAGAAATTAATTTTGAATATATTAGTAACATGACATTTAATTAATCCATAAAGTAATAAAATTACCTTTATCTGAGAATCAAAAACTTCATTTTTCCAGTTTGGAGGCATATGCCTACAATCATCATATGAAATAGGCAGGGAAATGGGCTCCGCTGCCAGCTGACCTATAGTCTGACCAAGTAAACCTGCGGCGTCATCCGTCGGGACCCCATAAGAATCAAATGGCACTACTATCTTCTCGCCATTCATGTTCCAAACATCAGAACTTTTTAAGTTTTTTTCCACAGTTTCATTTTTTTCATCTGCAATTAGCAAACAATTACTATAAACAAAATGTAATAAATTAATTTAATTAAAATTTGTACCTATGACTGGGACCCTCCAGAATGTCCGTGATGAACTGGAAGGGGCGTGTCGCTGCCCTGCTGCTGAGGCTCCTGTAGGGGGAGGCGATGACTCATCCTCTAATGAGACATCCACTGACGGTGTCAGAGATGGTGCAGGGGGAGATGATGTAGGGATGTAGGCAGCTGCTGCCTCAGATGTCGTGGGGACAGACGGATCGTCATCTGTCGCAGAAGTAGATGAAATGGTGTACCGCTTCTTCCTTGTCATTCCTGTCATTTAATCAAATAAAATTAAGTTCAGAATATATATTTCAAAAAATTTATGCAGAAAAAAATGAAAAATGATAATAGATGCCTAGTACTAACAAACAAAATATATATAACAATGATAATGAATGACTACAGAAATGAAACAAGTGGTTGCATGATGAATAAATAATTGTACATACAATCATTTTCCCCTTCAATCATGTCGGTTTCTTGCTCCATTTCCTCATCCACTTCATTCATCCTTGCTAGACTAATATTTTTAATATCACGATGGACAAATAATTCTGCTTCCTGTTGTTGATGAAATTCAATTGCAGAGGTCAAATCTTCCACTTCATCACCCATATCATACAAATCTATTTGTATTATGTGAGTAACTACACTCCACCCTTCATCCACAACATCATTCACATAATATACCATTTTTTCCTGCGATGCTAAGATATATGGATCATGCAGTTCACGATCACCAACATCCATCAAGCGAGAGAAGTTTACAGAAGTAAATTGCAAGGAATCGCTTTTAACACCTCTGATAATATCGACCCATTTGCATTTGAATAAAACAATAGAAAAATGCCCATGGTAGATTAATTCAATAATATCATGAAACTTTTCATAGTATTCCACTTCAGCAAATGTAAATATACCACTATTCTGTGTTTTCAAATCCATTTCTCGATCGACTGTACGAAATCTAAAACCATTCACATTATAAGCGTCGAACTTTCTAACTTGTTTTATAGGACCTCTAGCAAGAAACTTCAAATCTTCTGACAAGTCTGCTCGAGTATCAGTATTCATGATCTGAAGAATAAAAATATAATTTAATAGATTTTCAAATTGTATGTTTCAAACTAATATTTGTATTTATTGCAATATTTATAAACTTACACGTCGTGCAAACCATTCTACCAGCTCTTTATTCACAGATTTCGTTATATCTTTTTCATTTCATGTTTGGCCTCTCATTAGTCTCTTTGTTTGTATCCTCAACTCTTCAATAAATGGATCTTCAATTTCACTATTCAGTATCACATATCTATGTGCCTGTAATAACTCCAATTCTGTCAGTGTCGCGTATGAGGTCCTCCCAACTGATCGGCCAATAGCAGGAAATATTTTTGATTTCTGATGCATTTGAGATTGAGTTGATGTTTCGTCAACACGTCCAAATCGATTAAATCTTGTC
The DNA here is from genome assembly GCA_963277665.1 of Viscum album. NCBI lineage: Eukaryota > Viridiplantae > Streptophyta > Magnoliopsida > Santalales > Viscaceae > Viscum > Viscum album. The sequence continues at coordinate 813,060,121 of OY728150.1, read as the reverse complement.
TCAATATCATCCAAATATTTGGAACAAAAGGTGAGACACTCCTCGGCCAAATAGCCTTCAGCAATAGAGCCTTCTGGTTGAGCTTTATTTCTCACGTATGCTTTCAAATGCCCAAGATATCTGTGAAAAATAATAATAATATTATGCATTTATTTAAATTCCAAATATTGTTTACTTAACTGGAAACATATAAATAAAATACCTCTTAATTGGATACATCCATCGATAATGAACGGGGCCTCCTAATTTAGCTTTGTCAACTAAATGCACAGTTAAATGCATCATGACAGTAAAAAACGATGGAGGAAAGATCATCTCCATTGCACAAAGGGTCAATACAAACCTCTCCTGTAGGTTGTCAAGATGTAAAGGATGTAGAGTTTTCTCACATAATTGCTTGAAAAATGTGCAGAATTGCAGTACAACAGCAATAACTTTTTTAGGAAATAATGTACGCAATGCCAATGGTAGTAACTGTTGTAACAAAACATGTTAATCGTGACTTTTCAATCCATATAACTTACGATTCTTAAAATCAACACACCTCGAGATGTTACTCGAATACCCATCAGATACCTTCACATTATTTAAAATTCGAAGGAATGCATCTTTATCCCTATTTTTCATTGAAAAAATGGCAGGAGCATACTTTTCATTCTCATCTGGCCAGAGATCACGTTTTATGTTCATTACTTGTAAGTCTTTGCGAGCATTGAGATGATCCTTTGACTTTCCATGCTCATTAAGTAATGTGAAAATCAAATTATCACATACATTATTCTCAATATGCATCACATCAAGATTGTGGCGCAAAGAATTAAATTCCAAATACGAAAGTTTGAAGAATATACTTTTTTTCTTCCATTGTTGCGTTCTGATTTCACTTGACGATGCACTTCGCACTCGTTTTCCACTATCAGTCAAATGTTGAGCCTTCCCAAATTCTGTTTTAACATTTTCAAGCTGTGTCAATATTTCAGAACCGGTTAACAACTTTGGAGGTGGTCTATGATCAATGGAACCATTAAATTTTGATTTGTTCAGCCGAAATCTATGAGATGCATCAAGAAATCTTCGATGGCACAAGAAGCACCATTTTCTACTGTGAGGTAGCCGTTTGGGCTCGAAATCAAAGTTACAAACAGGACAAGCCAAACCTGTATAAGTGTTCTAACCAGATAAATTCCCAAGCCCAGGGAAGTCACTAATGGTCCACATTAAAGCATCATACATTTTGAACATTGTTTTAGAAGAAACATCAAACGTCTCAACACCGTTGCTCCATAACTCCTGCAATTCTTCAATCAAAGGCTGCAGGAATACATCAATATCATTTCTAGGAATTTTTTTCCAGGAATAATCATCGAAATGATAAAAGATGTTTGTTGCATACACATCCATGGAGGCATATTATAAGGGATCAAAACAACTGGCCAAATGTTATAACTCGTACTCAAAGTCCCAAATGGGTTGAATCCATCGGCAGCCAATCCCAATCGAACATTCCTAGGATCAGCTGAGAAATATGGATGTAATGAATTAAATGTATTCCACGATTGGGAATCTTGTGGATGTCGCATTAACCCATCATTGTTATTATCTACAGAATGCCACTTCATGTGTTCGGCGGTTTTTGATGACCTGAATAATCGTTGCAATCGAGGCTTCAAAGGAAAGTAACGCAAAACTTTTGCAGGTGTGTTCCTTTTCTTCTTCTCCATGAAATTATGTTCTGTCATACTTACAACATCACCTTTTGAATACCATCTAGAAGAAGAACATTTCTTACAATTCTGTCTACTTGAATCCTCTCCCTAGTAAAGCATACAATCATTGGGACACACATGTATTTTTGTATAATTCATACCAAGCTTGTTTACAACTTTTTTCATCTCATAAAACGATTCTGAGATTTTTGCTTTAGGAAATGCATCACGAATCAATTCCAATAACATGGACATTGCCTTATTTGTAATTCCACATAGACATTTGATATGGTACAACTTCAGCAGAAATGAAAGCTTTGAATATTTAAAACACCCACTATACAACTCTTGATTTCCATCGTCAAATAAATCATGAAACACATTTTCCTCACTGATGTTTTCCCTTACATTTGGCTCCATAGAATCAAGAGGAGGATCCAATGATATGTTACAATCTTGATCTGCTTGTGTTACAGTCTCAAAAACATCACTTGTCACGTTGCAATTTTTAGCACCCTCTTCTGGTTCTTCTGATATGTTTTGATGCTCATAGTGGTGTCTTACAGTGCCGAATGCATCATTTATGAGGTTTTGCATTTCATTTTCCATTGGCGAAAATCTTGGGACCTCATTCTGTGGATTAACATCAGTCCTCAATCTTTCTGTATTGTTTGATTCTCCATGCCAAATCCAACACAAATATTGATCAGGGAATTGCTTCAGTATTAAATGTTCATAAACTTCATCTCTCTTCAACCATGTTCTAAATTTACATTTAGGACATGGACATCTTATTCTCCCTTCAACGGATCGATTAGAAATTGAAAAATCTAAAAACTCATTCAAACCCTTAACATATTGAGGTGTGTTCCTCGGTAATGTGATCCAGCTTTTATCCATGTATATCACAATGTGCCTACACAAAATATACGATAGTGTAAGATTACAGAAACATAATATAATAAAGATGAACCATTGATCATAAAGTATGCATAATATAATAAAGATGGTTCATTGATCACATTTACCACTTCAGACCAACCAAACAAGTCTGGTCCATAAGAGACAGTGTCAACACCTCATTGAGGAGAAATAAGAATATTGGGTTACACACTTATCATAACACTATCTACCCAACTATTTTTTATGGTTTCCAATGGGATATGTTTACAGAACATGAAGCACCTAATTAATTCATTATCCATGATAAGACATGTCGTTATGGACCAAATTTACAAGGGAGTGAAGTCACATGGATTTTTGTAAAATAAACCATTGGAATTGAAATTGGTCTATAGGATGGGATTTAATCTATTGAACATATCTATATTCTTGGAAAGAGTTGAGGTGTAAATAATATTAAGTGATATCCCAAAGGAACCAACTGCTCAATATAAATTCCAAGAAATTACTCAAATTATGGATGGATATTCTCACTTTTAGTAATGAATACATGAATAAATGTAGGAGAAATATATAAACCACAAAAATAAATAATCCACAATTACTATGCATGACTTATCCGTCTTTTATGAGAAGTAATCAAAGAATCAAGGAAGAACTAAAAATTACCAAAGTCGAAAGGGGTCGCGGGGGGCGCCGGGGGGTGTGGGGGTCGCCGGAGGCCACGGGGGCGTGGGGGGTGTCGGGGTCAATAAAAAAATTACACCCATGAAAATACAATAGAGAATTATCACTAAGCATATACCTAGGTATGAAATCCATACTATAAAACCATTCATGGAAAACCTAATACACATAATATGAAATCATACCTTCTTTAAATAAAAAAATAAAGATAAAGTGATGGTCAAGGTTTCTATAATGACATGCCCTTTATAATTAACTACATCATGATGAATCTCTGAGAAAAGTAATATAAATTTACATTCATCTTTCGACGTAAAAACTACATGCACTTGATAATTTATACTTAGAGTATCAATAATGAAATTTCACTTTCTTGGAGTATAATTAAAATCCAAATAAAATGACTAAATATATTCATCCCATATCCTCTATCATAAATTTTTATCCCTATGACAAAATATTTACTACATGTTTTTTATTTGTAAATGCCACAAAATTATCATTGAATAACTAATTTCATAAACATTGGAGGGCATGCCTAACCATGAATAACTCAATATCATGACTTGGATAATTGTTATCATTTATTATAAGTTTTAAGACCCATTTACTAAAACTCATTCCTCCATATCAACATAAATCTTAACATCACATTGGAGGCCTCATTATTGACCTTATAATGCATCCTTGGCTTTGGTCAAATAAGAATAGGTGTAGATGTCAATATATTTTTTAGCTCATAAAATGAATCTTTTTATTTATCATCCCACTAAAAATTCACTCCATTCCAAGTCAATACTATATTTTTAATGAATATGTCCGAAAACTCCAAGATAATGCAAGAATAAGAAACCACATGACCAATGAAAATATGAATCTCAACAATATTAGTATGAATCTATTAAGAAATTATAGATTCTACTTTCTCAATATCCCCTAATATCCTAGATTTAGAAAACTCACGACCAAAAAATGTCACCTATTGATTATAGAAATAACATTTCAATATATTGGCATATAAATGATGATATCTCAATGTGTCTAAGAACATAACCAACTATTCTTCATGCTCCTCATAGGATCATGATCATACCAATATATCATTGATAAATATAGTCCCGAATAAAAAAAAAGGATAAAAAATGGTTTATCAAAGTTATAAATACATATGGTTTCTCCATTACCCTAAATAGAATTACCAAAAACACAAAATTACTATATAGTGTTTGAAATTCTATCTTGGACACACCTTTAGCTCAAACCTTTAACCGCTGATAACCTAATCGATGAACAATCTTAAAAATCCATAAAGAACCTATAAACTGATTGAATAAATCATAAATTCATAGAAAAGGATACCAATTATTAAGAGTAACATGATTTAATTTATAATAGATAATATAAAATCAATAACTCACTCTTGCAATATTGGTAAAATGAAATGGATAACCCTATGTAGACACACTCAGATTAATAAATCCATTGGATTAAAGATCTCCCAACTAAATATTTATCTATCTAATATCCCATAGAGATATATAGTAATGGGATATTGTGATAGTCTCGATACCTTGTACTAATTCAATCATAAACTCCACCTCCATCTCTAGAGGTAACCTTATAAAGTCCTCAAAAAAACATCCTGATACTTATTAATTGCAGGAGCAAAACAACACTTGAAACACCATTAGCTAACCTGAGATCCATCCATACCACTAGAGATATAGTAATCCCCATTTTCCAATAATCATATCTTGATCAATTGGAATTATAATCTTATTCACCTAGAATAACATATGATTTATCATAAGATGGAGAGAATTTCTCTCTTTTCTAATAAAAATAAATATATGCTTTAAAATGTGATAACTAGATAACTTCCCTGAACTAGAAGATTTCATATTCTATTTGATAAAAACAAATATATTTATGTAGATTTAAAATTGTAGATTTTAGGTTCAAGATAGCATGATTTGAGCGATATATCTTTATAAAATCATATAAAAAATATACCAACTATTGAAAAAACACAAGTAAAAATTTCTTTAAATGAAGAAATAATATAATAAAATTTAAATCAATATGCTTCGTAAAATTTATAAAAACAATACTATAGATAACTCAGGTTAAATTATAAAAATAAAATCAAAATTTAAGAAAACAAATTTCTATAAAATCAAATATTTTTTTTATTTTAAAGGATTTATCAGTGAAAATCCATATCATGAATAAATGATATTAGAAAAGATTATTTCCAGTGCATTAGAATCATAAAAACAATTAAATTGAATCCAGTTAACCAGATCATAAGATTATATCCCATGTTCACTGGATGAAAGAAATACTAATCAAATTTAAGGTTCATTCCAATATACCAAAAGATAAAATAATACAAAGTATGCATGTTGTCCAATGAAATATACTTACATGGGTATTTAGAGTGGGGGGTGTCGGGGTCGCCGGATGGCACAGGGGGCACGGGGGTCACCGTTGGTCGAGGGGGGCACCGGGGGGTGCGGGTTTCGCCGGAGGGCGTGGGGAGTGCAGGGGGGTGCGGGGGTCGCCGGAGGGTGCGGGGGGCACAACAGTCACCGAGGCCGGGGGGGATCGGGGACGAGGGTTTGGGGAACACGGTCGGGGTGGGGGAAAGGGTCGTGGTGTTTTAAAAATATTTGGGTTTTGCGGCGGTTTATTAAAAACCGCCGCGAAACCTTCACCGAAAATGTTTAGCGGCGGTTTTGTGAACCGCCGCCACAAAACCGCTGCTAAACCCAGTTTTTTTTGTAGTGTGTTTTTAAAAAACCCCAACCTACATCCTCAGATGTGTTTTCAAAAACTAATTATCAACATACGATAGAAGATCCTTCTGATAAGGAAAATTTCCTAGAAGATACTTCTGAAACATTTACCCTAGAACATTTTCTACCCTATGTTGATGAAGAGGTTTTACAAAACCCAAATAAGTTGTTTCTAAACAATCATCCCAGTGATAGTATCATTGGTGATGTGAATAAACCTTTAAGGACTAGATGTTCCTTATGAAATGAAGTAGAACATCTAGCATTAATTTTCCAATTAGAACCAAAAAGCACTGATAAAGCTTTAGGTGATGATTATTGGATAAGATCCATACATGATGAACTAAATGAATTCGAAAGGAATAAAGTCTGGACCTTTGTTTAAAGACCTAAAGAAAATTTTGTTATTGGTGTAAAATGGGTCTTCAGAAATAAGTGTGATGAAAATGGATTCATTGTTAGAAATAAGTCTAGATTAGTTGCTAAAGGCTATAATCAACAATAGGGAATAAACAATGAAGAAACCTATTCTCCAGTAGCTATACTTGAGTATATTCCTATTTTACATGCCTTTGTATATTTATTCAACTTTAAACTTTTTCAAATGGATGTAAAATGTGCTTTACTTAATGGTTATGTTCAAGAAGAAGTTTTTATTGAACAACCTCTTGGATTTGAAGGCACAAAACATCCTGATCATGTTTTTAGACTTACAAAATCTTTGAATGGCCTAAAACAATCCCCTCGAGCCTGGTATGATAGACATACATGATTTTTTCTTCAAAATAACTCTTTTAAGGGAAATGTTGATCCAACCCTTTTTATAAAGAAAGATAAGAATTTTTTTTGATTGTTTACATTTATGATGATGACATTATATTTCGTTCAACTCAGAAATCCTTAACTGATTCCTTTGCGGACCTAATGAAATATGAGTTTGGAATGAGTATGATGGGTGAGTAAACATTTTTCCTTGTTTTTCAAATTTCCCAAAAACCATAAGGAATCTATATATCCCAAAATAAGTATAAAAAATATCTTCTTATAAAGTATGGTAATGACAACACTAAGAGTATAAGTACTCTCCTTGGTACCTCAAACTCAGTTGATCTGGATGAAGCTCGGAAACTAGTAGATCAAACAACTTTTAGAGGTGTGATAGGAAGTATAATTTACTTGAAAGCAGGTAATCCAGACATAATGTTTTTAGTATGCTTATGTGTAAGATATCAATCAAATCCTAAGGAATCTCAATTAAAGGTAGTGAAAATAATTTTTTGCTATTTAAAGGGAACCATGGATTTATGACTCTTTTATACTTATGGAAATGATTTTGTTTAAAAAAGTTTTTCAGATTCTAAATGTGGTGGATGTAGAATGGATAGAAAGAGTACCTTCAGAATTTGTCATTTCTTAGAAGATTCATTAGTTTCTTTGTCTTGCAAGAAGCAAAAATCAGTAGCACTTTACACTACTGAAGATTAATATGTAGCAGCTGAATGTTGCTGTGCTCAAGTGTTGTAGATGAAACACACATTCACAGACTATGGCTTGAGTTTTACCAAAACACAAATTTTTTGTGATAATACAAGTGCCATTTCTCTTAGTAAAAACCCTGCACATCACTCTCGTGCAAAACACATAGATATTAGACTTTAATTTCTTAGGGATCACACACAAAAAGGAGATATCATTCCCCAATTTATCGGAATGTAAGATCAACTTGCTGACATTTTCACAAAATCATTACCCTCCGATAGATTTGAATACATTAAATAGATGTTAGGAATGATAACCATAAAGTAATCCTCCTCAACACTTCCTGTTGAACTATTCTCCTTACAATAATAAACCCCTTATTCATAGGGGGAGTACATTTCGTAATGTAGTCTTTCATAGTTCTCTTAATGATGACTTTCATTGTTTTCGTAATGAAGTTTTTCATATTTTTTTTCGTAATGAAGGTTTTTCATATTTTTCGTAATGAATCTTTTTCATATTTTTTGTAATGAAGATTTTTCATATTTTTCGAAATGAAGCTTTTTCATATTTTTCATAATAAAGCGTTTTCATATTTTTCGTAACGAATATTTTTCATATTTTTCATAATGAAGATTTTTCATAATTTTTTTAATGAATTTTTTTATATTTTTTCGTAATGATGTTTTTAATGTCTTTCGTATTGTAGTCTTTCATGATTTTCGTAATGGAAATTTTTGTACTTGAAATTTTGCAATGGAAATTATCGTACATAAAATTTTCATAATGAAAATTCTCGTACATGAAATTTTCGTAATTAAAATTCTTGTACTTGAAATTTTCATAATAGAAATTTTAGTACTTGAAATTTTCATAATGGAAATTTTCGTACTTGGAATTTTTGTAATGGAAATTCTCATAATTAAAATTTTCAGAATGAAAATTTTTGTATTTGAAATTTTCATAATGAAGATATGTTTACTCAATTTTTTTCTCTTCTTCGTTTTCATGTTTTTTTTCCAGAATCTAAAGTCCTTCAAGAAGACTTTCCCTCAATACGAATAATTCTATTGAAAATCCAAAAGGTAGGATTATTTATTAATTTTTCGTAATTACCTTTTACTTGCTGGTAGTTTCTTTTGTTGTTTAAATTTTTCTTTTGGGATTCTAGTTTTCTTAAATATAATTTTTTTTAAAACCCCAAAAGATCGGATCCTAAAAAATTTTCCTTACTTATATTATTTCAACAGTAATATCAAATCATAAGAATTCTCAGCCATTGGATTCTGATAGAAAGTTCATCCGTCACTCCATCACCTATAAAAAGTGGACCCCTGATAGTTGTCCCACATCATTTCTCGATCTTGTGCGTGTCGAAGCTTTGCCTCTTTACAAAAGCCCATTCCGAATTCTTCAGAAGTTCTCCAGTCCGAATGTCTGAAGAAGTTCCTTCTCAAGAAATGTCTACTATCAAGCCGATTTTGGAGTGGAAAATATACAGGGAGAGGTTGGTACACCCAATCTTCTTCAATAAGTATGACTCAATTATGTCCAAGAACATCAAGCTCAGTTTATGGGAATGTGTAGCCATTTCAAAGACAGGAGATCAGGATGTGTTGTATCTGGATTTGCTGATAGAGTTTTATGAGTCAGCTAGTTTCTATAAGGAAGATGGTAGGGAAAAGTTTTCCTTTAAAAGTTATGGAAAGACTTATGCACTCTCTTACACCAAGGCTGCTATCTTGGGGGGGATGTCCAATGAAGGGGAAGCCGTTCCGAAAAATGTTGAAGACGGTGAAACTTCAATGAATGTTGGAAAAGAAGAGGAAATTAAAGGAAGTGGAAGAAACAGAGAAAACACCCAAGGCCAAAGAAGCTCAATCCGCACCTCCAAAGCCCAAAAAGTAGAAATCTTATCTAGATGAAGTGGTAGCCAAATGGAGAGAGGACAAGGAAAACAGGAATGAAGGGAATCCTCAGTTTGGAATGGACCCTACTGAGGCCAAGGCTTTGAAAGAGAAAGCTGCCGAGGAGCTTGAGAAACAAGCCAAAGAGAACAAGCTCAAGAATAATATGTGAGAGGCAGATATTGTACAATCTCCTTTGAAGGATACTAAATTAGCATCTGAGAATATCCCTATTCTGAAATCTTTCATGGGGGAACAATTACCTGAGACTCCGGGTAAGAGGTTTTTGACTCTGGAAAAACCACAAGAGAAGATTGTGGAAGAGAATAAAGCTGTAGAAGAAGTACAAGAAGCTAAGATTAGTGGTGGCTCTAATGATGTGATTAAGCAATTTGAAGATTATCATGGAAAAAAATTCCTTCTAAAAAGTTGTCAATCCAGTCTTCTCAAGCTGGATCTTCAAAACTTGCTACTCCGGGAATAGATGAGAAGGGTGAGGAGGTAGTAAACAAGTTATCTGAGAAAGAGAGTCATAATCATGACTTCATTCTTCCTGAAGATGTTGAGGAAGGAGATGAAAAAGAGAAAATCGATGATGATAAGATTGTATAGTTATCCATAAGTGAGCATGAATCTACTGATGAAGAATCTATTCCAAGAATCAGTAAGGGGAAACAAGTTGTCATTGATACCCCAATGAAGGAAATTTTGAGAAGGAGGGAAGATGGAGGATCCTCTAAGAGGAAGCTGGTAGAGCTAAAGGAGAACCATCTCTAAGAAAAATGTCATATTCATAGTCATTAGCTTTAGGAAATGATTTTGTTGATCAGTCCCTGAAGAAGCTTGTGGATACCATTCCAATCATTCCAGCAATTGATTCTAGATGCCAGATGCTCTAGCACATCATGAATCAAAAAACAGACACTGTATCCATGGTGATGGATAAGTGTGTTAAGATTAAGTCCGAACACAGGAATTTAATTATCAATTATGGAGCCCACAGAAAAGCGTGTAAGAAAATGACCATATGGTCTAAGAAAATCATTGAATATTTGGAATAGCTTGATCAATTTCAAGAATATTTCAAGGAATATTTTGATACAAAAGACACCAAAATCAAGAATCTTACAAACAACTTTTAGGAAAATCTAACTCTTGAACACAATTCTAGGATTCAAGATGTCAAAGATATGAATGGAAAGTTGATTTATATTGTCCAAAGTTGGAAAACAAAGAAGGATCTCCAGATCGGGAATGATGAAAATCTTGTGATTCTAGATGACTTGTTGAAGGCTCAAGTAGAAGTCCTGAAGGCTCAAGAGGATTGGATCACAACCTTAGAAAAGAAAGCAGAGGAGGATCACAAATAACTGAAAAAGATGAAGACAATCGTGAAGAAGGTGATGCCCAAAGAAAAATACACAAAATAGACACAAATCTGGACTTTTTTTGTATTTTTTTCTTGTACTAATTCTTCCAATCATAATGAAATTATGGTTGCTTTTTTTGTTTGGATGTCTATAATAATAATTCAGGTACCATATTTTTTTTCCATTCCATCAAAATATTTTTGAAAATCACAAAGGGGGAGAAAGAATAAGAATTATAAAGTGGAGAAGGAAAATGAATTCTATGTATAAGAAGATATATCCCTATGTAAGGGGGAGTTTATCTAAGGGGGATTTCTCATTACGAAGATTTCCATATCCAAGATGATGAAAATCCCATTTTTGAAATCTAGAATACTATCCTTAGTGTTCCAAAGCATAAGGGGGAAGTTAGTCGTATTCATATTTACTAATATGAAAAGGGAGATAAGCTTTATTTCAATGTCTAGAAATTTTTACCAAGTCCTTATATTCTTTTTCGTAAGGATGTTTGTGCTTTCCAAAAAGGGGTAGATTGTTGAGCCCATAAGGTTTTCCTTATGACATGTCCATTCTTTCATACTTGGGGAAGATTGTTAAGTCAATAAGGTATCCTTTTTTACTTTACCATTCCTTCTTGTTTTGAAAATCAAAAACACCTTATTTCAAAGAAAAACTCATCTTACTCCTTTTGTTACTTCTATAAGGAAAATTTCCCTCCCCAAAGAAATTTACCCTTACCTAGATTTAATTTTTCATATAAATATTTTTCCTAAGTATAAAATTCAGTTTGTAATCAAAAACCTCGAAATCTTATAATTACCTAGATTTGAAGTATTCTATTTTAGAATTCAAATTCCTAGAATTCTGATTATGAACTCTCCTAAGTTCTGACTCTGAATTCTGAATGAGAATTATGGTTATGAAATTTTCTGATTTCTAACTCTAAATATTGAATACGAATTCTGGTTACGAACTCTTCAAAGTTCTAACTCCGAATTTTGAATACAAATTTTGGTTACGAACTCTTCTATGTTTTGACTCTGAATTCTAAATACGAATTCAGGATACAAACTTTTCTAAGTTCTTACTCTGAATTCTGAATACGAATTATGGATACGAACTTCTCTATGTTCTGACTCTGAGTTCTCTAAATTCATACTCCGAACTCTTATGAGTTCTGACTCCAAATTCTCATGAACTCCGACTTCGGAAAATGTAAGTTCAGGTTCAAAATTCTTATGAATCCAGATTCCAAATATCCTTGAAATTTAGACTCTAGAAATCTATAGAATTCAGGTACCGATTTCATAAAAAAACAGAATCGGAATATCCTTTTATTTTAGACTCTGAACTTTCATTTACTTACGTTCCAAAAATCAGATTTTAGTTATGCTTACACTTGTTGAGTTATAAAATGAAGTCGTGCTTTCAGTTATTTACTAACTGTTGTTTGAGTGACACGTGTACAGGTCCCTTCGAAATTCAAGGAAAAATATGACCATTGGAGGAGGGAGCCGACCGTTGGAGCTGTGCCTATATATAGGAGCTCATCTGAAAGAGCTCAATACTAACAAGAACTTTGACAACTGTGCTTACATGCTGTTGGAGTGATTTCTAGGGAGAGAGGCTCTTATAAACTCTCAAGATTCATGCAGAATTTTTTGAATGGCTTGTTCAAACTTTTCTTCATGCAGATTTTCTTAGTGCAGAGGTTCAATTTCCTTGAAATTAAAGACTTCAGATTGTGAAGTCAAAGGTGTCGTTTTCCATACAAATCAAGGACTTTCAGGGATAGCATGACAGATATTGATCTTCGGATTGAGGGCTTACCTGGGTTTGGGTAAGACAGACTTTCTTAAAAGTATAAATCAAGGAAACTTTTATCCAGGGTTATTGGATACGGTCCTCTTTGGTTTAAAAGAGTTACTACTTGTTACTTGTAATATTTTGTTTTCTGCTGTATATTATAGTTGTTGAGGCAAGTATATCATTCATATACTTACTTAAACTTGTACTCTGATTTTATAGGATTCTATATGCTTTAAGGTATAATCATAGTTGGTGTAAAATTTTGTTAATCTTCAATTCCAGAATCACTTTTCCGGAATCAAGCAAGATAATATAACATAGAGGTGTTGTGAATTTTGGTTACACAAAATTTCTATAAGGATTTTTAAAGTATACAATTCACCCCCCTCTTGTATTTGAGAATCTCATGTTTATATATTCTATCCTACATTTGGAATTACATAGTATATCATACTCACATACCATCTCAAAAAAAAAATCATATTTCATTCACACAAATTCATAGAACGACATAATCAAAAAGCTGAAGTTTAACCCAAAGAATTGAAATTGGGTAAAGAAGTTCCCTTACAGAAATTTGACAGCCTAACGACATCATTTTAAAATTCAGAAAATGAATTGATGAGAGAGAAAATGGTATCTCATCATATGGACATAAAATTGAACTAAATAAGGATATATAAGAACATATCCTGACATAAGAAGATGTAAATTAAAAGACATAACAAAAAGAAGTCTTTTAAAAAAGTGATGGGTGAAAGGTTCCCTTACCGAATTGGTAACTTACGAAACATACACCACCTGAAAGACAGTTCATACAATGGAGATGTAAATACCCTTAAAATTAATTATATTACACAATGAATACAATCATGGGCAGTACCTAAACCACACAAAAGGAAAATAGTGGCAATATAGCATGAATCTCATGGGAATAAAAAGTGAGATGAAAACCCCTTGCCATGTTGTAATCAATCAAGTCATATGGAAAAAAGGTTATAACCACCAAATGATTCACAAAATACCATGACTATAAAGAAAATCATGATAATATATAAAAAATTGAAGTATACAATAAACCTCATGTAATAAATAAGTGGCGAATAATGGAAATCTCACAGAATTAAAAGTAAGATAAGAAATCCCTTACCACGTGTCCGACTTGACTTGTTTGTTCCTTGTTCTTCCTGAATAATAAGATTAAGTTAATTTACACTTGATTAATATCCCTTTTTCAAGTTTATTATTTCTTTTATATCACTTATTACAATTTTATAAACATTATGTAATCATTTATGTTAATAATGGTCATTTTGTCGATATTTGGTACTTGTGTAAAAAATCAACACCTTATAATTAAAAGTTTTCCATGTGTTCAAGAGTCCATTATCTATCTAATTATATTCATGATTTAGATATCATATATATTCAGTTTATATATTTATTTTTAATAGTACATAACATTTGGAGATAATAAGTGAAATGCACTGTTCATGAAGACAGTAAGTCGTACGTACGCATGAACGCTAATTTAATTTATATTTTATATTTTAATTGAATGAAAAATAATGATAAATAGTAATATTATAATTATAGTATAATATCATATATAATTTCATTAACTCCATCATTTATATGTCCCACGTATTGTATGAATGAGTCATATCACTTTGAGAGGGCGGTAGTCCGCACTTCCTTGAATGAAATTATCACTTTTAATCATAATAGAAACCTTAAAGATATGATATAAATTAAAAACACAGAATAATAAAGAAAACATAAACATAATATATATCATATTTAAATATATTTCCATCATAATGTCCACTAAAAGAGGCGGTTGGAGATAATTGAACAATCATCGTTTTGTTAGGCGTTAGTTTCCCATTCACAGAAACACTATGTTCTTTACCCATAAGATAGAGGTGTGTGTAAGTTTAGTTCATATCCTTATCATAAAAAAATCATAGTATATTGAGTATACTGGTGTTGTTATGAATTAATTTAATAAAAAGATTTTAGGGGTTGTATAAGTAATGTAAAAGTAAAAAATTTAAGAGAAATCGTTACCTTTAATTCGGGTAATTCCCTTTGCTTTGAAAAAAAAATGACTCGTTAAAGGGAATTTTTCCTAAGTTATGGATTCTAAGGGGAATATAGGGGTCTTGAGAGATTATTTGGGAAGGGGTTGGGTGAGACAAGGGGCTTGAGAGGTGTGAGGAATTGGTTAGAAGTGATGGATTTTTATAATGGGGAGGGGGGTTCTTTAGGAAAGTGTGAAAATAGTTTTTTATTATATAATGATTTTCAGTTTCTAAAGTTAAAAAACTCATTATGGTCAATGATAAGATGTCTAATGGTCAAAATAAATTAATCAATTAATAATTGGATAGGTTTTGGATGTTATTTTAATATTTAAAATCTAATTTATTAAAATCATTTATTAATGAGGTAAATACTGCATCATTATCGTGTCATAAATAATTTTATTTATTTGATGTCTAAAAATTATAAAAAAATATAATTATGTAGGAAATCTTTTTAGATTTCCAATTAATATTTATTGTCTAAAAGATAACTTATATAACCCTATGTAAAATTAATTAATTAAACGATATTTTTCTGTGTCATTTTTGTGTTTACTTTAAATTAATCATTCTAAAGTGTCATTATCACTCCCGTGTGCCTCCATGGGGTCCCAAAATCGACCTAAGGATAACTAGGTTCGTACATGACACATACAATATGGTTAGGAGAATTTATAAGGTAATTTTTTATTATTATAATATTCTTTTTACCTTGAATTACCCTATTTATCTTTAACCGTGGTAAATAAAATTCAAAAGTTAATATTCACCAAAAAATATATTTTCATATTATTAAACCAAATTTTTATTACTAATAACGACCATGTATGTTTTATTTTTGATATTAAATTCATAGAAGCAGTAAAAATTAATTTAAATTAAAAATTAAGTTTTTTAACTACTACTGAGTGGTTTCACTATTCATCGAAAATGGAAGTTTTTCGGAAAAATAACAAAAATTCGACTTAAGATATATTTGATATTCCAAATTAAAAAATGATGCCTATTTTAAAAAGTTCAAAACATATAATTTAAAATTAATTCATGTTGTCAAAACAGATAGCATGTTTTTAGGAAACAATAGCTATCAAAAGATTGACACTTGTTTATGCCCAATTTCAAAGTGAAATTTCTTCCAATGACCATAATTGAACTAGATGATAAAAATATATTCTAATTATACATTAAAACCATTTAAAAATAAAATATATCCATATAAATATGTTATATTAAAAGGTAGTTTTGAATTAAAATACAGTATTTTTCACTATTCAATAAAAAAATGAATTTTATCATAAAAATACCAAAAATTTACCCAAAGTAAATTTTGATGTCCTGATAATAAATTAGAATTTTATTTTGTCAAATAAGTCTTATAAAAGTGAACAAAACTATAATTAAATAGGGTTCTCCATCAAAAGGCGGTAAATCGACCTTTTAAATAACATTAGAGTATTTATGCTTAAAATTGGATTCTTTCTTATTTTAAGCCACTAATTTTTATTGGATAAATATATAAACATTTAACCAACATGTAAAATCATTTTTTACTTAGTTCTGTTCATTTCCACCATTACAATATTTGGGCGTTAACTACCATTTAAAATAATAATATTATTATAGTATTTTTATGTATAACTCAATGTTGTGTGCAACGTAAGATTTCAAAAGAAACCCATTGTTGTGTATCAGGTACTCCATCAAACATAGCATCCCCTTTAATTTAAAATCAATATTTAATTCAAAAATATTAGTAAATATGAAAACATAAAATTCTTTATTTACCTGAGATGTTACATCCTTCCCCCCTTTTGGGAATTGTGTCCTCACAATTTTAAAATTGGGATTTGAAACTTCATTGAAAGTCTGAAAACAGAAAAAGTGTCAATAAAACTATAACCTTAAAATAAATGTAGAGAATTACAAAGGTCACCCAACACAATAGATACTAGGATTATATGAAAACCTAGATATGGAAGAGAAACTAACTCTCGTAGAATAAGAAAGTGTGGTAGGTAACCTGATCATAGAATGTTAACCACCAAAATACCATAAATTTATGGTTGGGTTAAAAATTAATGATAAAAGAGAGATTATATATTTTTTGATTCAATATCCTTTCCATATAGTTGATTAATTTTTTTTAATAACTAGACTATGATCTTAAGGAAATATACATACATGCGATTTAGAGTGTCATCCTTTAATAAAATTCTACCACAAACTCATCTTTTCTCAAAATGGTAAGTATTCAAGATGACTTGGTCACACATAAAGTGCTAGAATCCACTTATAGAGTATCACATAATCTATAAAATATGAACGAGATATTTATCATGTATTTATACATTAACCAAAACCAAAATGGTTAGGGTGAGATCATATAATACCCAAAAATGACAATCTTTTACAAAAAGAAAAACTACTCTTAATCTCCATAAATTTTCAAACAAAACCACAATTTCAACAAAGGCAATTCAATAAATAGTTGTGCATAAAATTCATCAAATTATTCCAAACTATGATTTAATCCCACTTCTCTGAAGGATTTAATCACATAATCTTCCAAGATAAATATTTACATTTATCTCCAAATAACATTAGATACTCTTAAAGTCTCATATTGAAAAGTAATTAACATAATTACATATTATCCAAGATAGGTTAATCATTTCCATAGATAACCCAAAATCAACTTAATCTTGATTCATTAAATCATCAAACTAAAAATAATTAGTCATAATAACCAGGGATTTCACGTAGTCCACTGGTAGGCGATAAATCCCAGTCTCACTTTGGTTGTGGGTTCGATTCCCGCAGCTTTGTCCGACGCGATGGGTTGTCACACAGTCTGAGTGATGTCCTTTTTCCAAAATAGTATAATTTTATATCATTTCCAAAAAGAGATAAATTCACTCAAAATAAAAATAACATATTTCATCTACAGAGGTTATTTAATAACATTCATTTTTCATCCTAAAATGTATTGACCTGTTATTGCCTCAAATTCAAGGATCGTATAAACCAAAATGGTTCTTTATAACTTTATCCAAAGAAGAAAATATAATTATTCCTTGAATAAAATTTTCATATATTAATCTTCAGGTTTACAAATAGTAAAAAAAGTCTTCTAATGTAATCTCGTCATTAAAAGAGCCTTAATACTTTTTAGAATTTCACCATCCTAAAATATACCATAACACTTGAATCTCTTATATGTTTAATTAATACTCATTCAATGTTCTTCATGATCCATTAACCACTCCTTTCCAACTTATTTAGAGATAGTTCTTTTAAAAAACAAAATCATGAATCATATCATAAGATTCAATAATATCAAAACATATGTTATGAAATAATCCATATCTTTAATTGGTTATTGTCAGTTTCATCATCCTCAATCGAAATGGCATTACATATTGATAAACAAAATTTTGTATGATCCAGGTGATCGCATTCCCGATAATTCTTCTTAGGACATATTTTTTTTATAATGACCATGCACACCACATTTAAATCATTCAATTAATACCTCACAAAGAACTTCATCCCCTTTCCTAGAGTCAACTAGATGTTTCCTTTTTCTATGCCTGGTTCTTTCTTTCTGACCTTCATTTCCACATCTATAGCATCTTCCCATCCCTTTGAAACACTTTACTATGTGTTTCTTTCCACATCCTTGACACTTATGTTTTTGAATATACCTACCTTTATGATCATTACCTGAACTTCCGTGAGGATTTGTTTCTCTTATATACGATGCCTTATAAAAAAAACCAAGGTTTATGTGGTCAATCATGACTCCAGATAGTTGGTTGAGAATAACCACAAGATTTCCCATTGTAGCTCCCATTTCATTCAATTGCTTATTCAGAAAACCTTCACAGTTTTCTTCACATCCATTGATGCATTCATGTCTGCTGGATCCAACCATTGAATCAAACCTAAAAGGCCAGTGGGAGTATATTAGTAAAACCATCATATATTATCTTATAAGGATGGTAATCACTAAAACAAACTTTATCATGTTATCCTAAACTCCTTCAATTTACTGAAAAAAACTACGACTCTTTCTAATATTCTAATCGTTATGGTTTTCTCACTTATGATTAAATAACACCCTAACCTCTAAAGTTATCTAATCCAACCTCTGATACCAACTATAGGGACCCAACCTCAAACATTACATAATCCTTAATTATGTCAAGAATTCACATTGAGGATATTTTCATGTTTAGAGTTTTAGAGAATTAGGCTATAAATATTACAAAAAAACATGAATATTACATGTAGACACTACTAACCAATATATTTTTTTTCATAAAATTAAAACTCTTCAAAAAAATACATTTCTAGTTTCTTATTTTAGACAACATGACTTTTCCTTGATCACATCCTGGACCATATTCATCTTTATTTCTGGTGAAGAACATTTCAAAACATGGGATGAGCATAAAAATCTCACTAAGGGTTATAAAATAATGAAAAGAAACTTTATCTCATTAATAAATACAAATCAATGAAACCATACTTTTCAATCATAACATACCTCTGGAAATCATATGATTTATGAATAACATACAGAAATCATAAATCATTAAGGTAACTTTTTGCATTTTATAACATATTACATTATAGCTATCACACCTACAAAAGGATTTTCATTCTTAATACCCATCAAACTATATTCCCTTAATCCTTAAAGAGAAATATTATCGTTTACCTCCGCCACGTTACCCATTGCATTGGAGAGCTATCTTAGGCTCACCCGCCCTAGGTTTATCACGATACCAATTATACAAGTAAACAATCCTAAATAACCATAACATATTCATGACACTTAAAACAAAAATAATAGAAATATAACATTTCCACATTGCAATCACAATATATCATTTCAAGATATAGACATAATCAATGAATTATCAAACCATTTTCAAAACCACTTAAAACATTTAATTAATATATTTTTGAATCAAACTGTCTCATACCACATTAAAACTTTGAAATGAATTATAATTTGAATACATTATTTTCCATATAAATAATTCTTAAAAACCATTTTGAAAACATGGACATTAATGAAAAATATTTAGAAGAATAAATATTTAAAACATTTAAAATTATATTTTAGTTAAATAGTTTTTAACAAAATGAGAGACACTTGAATACAAATAACTAACGAATAAAATTAAATAAAAAAGTTATAATATCATTAGAATAAAAGTATTAATGATATAATTTTCCAAAGGACATTATATAAACCACATAAGAGTGAATTGGTTCATAACAAAAATGAAGTCTCAATGGAATGTAAATTGAGACGAAATCCCATATAAAAACTATATCCTTAGATTATGGATAATTAAATTAAATAATAATGTGTGAAAAATAATAATACATTAAATACTAGTGGATATTATGTGTGAAAATATTAGAGTCTATTAAAAAATATTCATAGCACGATAGAATCATGAAGCATAAGTTTAACCCAATGAATTGAAATTGGGTGAAGAAGTTCACATACCAAAATTTGACAGCCTAATGACGTCACTTTAAAATTCAGAAAATTAATTGATGAGAGAAAAAAGGTTATCTCAACACATGGACATAAAATTTACTACAATAATGATATAGATGAACATATTCCAACCTAATAATATGTAAATTAAATTACATAACAAAAAGAAGTCTTTTAAAAAAAGAGGAGGGTGTAAGGTTCCCTTACCGATTGGGTAACTTAGGAAACATACACCCCATGAAAGACAGATCATACAATGAAGATGTAAATACCCATAAGTTTTAGTATATTACACAATTAATACAATCATGGTCAGTACATAAACCACAAAATTGTAAAATAGTGTCAATAAAGATCGAATCTCATATGAATAAAAAGTGAGATGAAAACCCATTACCACGTTGTAATCAATCGAGTCATATGACCAAAAGTTAATAACCACCAAATGAATCACATAATACCCAGAATATAAAGATAATTGTGATAATATATATCAAATGGAAGTACACAATACACATCATGCAATAAATAAGTGGAAAACAATGGAAATCTCACGGAATTAAAAGTGAGATAAGAAATCACTTACCTCGTGTCCGACTTGACCAGTTTGTTCCTTGTTATTCTTGAATAATAAACTAATGTTAATTTATAATTGATTAAGAACCCATTTTCATGTGTATTATACCTTTTATATCACTTATTACCATGTTCTAAACATTATGTAATCATTTAAGTTAATAATGGACGTTTTGTCGATATTTGGTACTTGAGTTAAAAATGAACACCTTATAATTACATGTTTTCCAAGTGGTCAAGATTCTATTATCTCAAGAATTATATTAAGAATTTATATATCGTATATATCATATATATCTAGTATATATATTTATTTATGCAGTACATAACATTTAGAGATAAGAAATGAAATGCATCGTTCATGGAGACGGTAAGTCGTACGTATCCATGAACGCTGCTTTTATTTCTATTTCGTATTTTAATTGAATGAAACCTTAATGATAAATAGTTATATTATAATTACATTATAATATAATATTTAATTTCAATAAATCCATCCTTTATATGTCCCATGTATGGTATGAACGAGTCAAATCACCTTGAGGGTGCGGTAGTCCGTACTTCCTCAAATGAAATTATAACGTTTACTAATAATGGAAACCATAAATGTATGATATAAATTAAAAATATAGTAGCATAAAGAAAACTTAAACATAATATATATCATATATAAATACAGTTCCATCATAATGGCCACCATAGGAGGCGGTAGAGAGATAATTGAACAATTATCTTTTCGTGAGGCATTAGTTTTCCATCCACAAAAACACTATGTTCTTTACCCATTAGATGGAGGTATATGTAAGTGTAGTTATAATAATTCTAATAAAAAAATCGTATTATATTGAGTATACTGTTGTTGTTATAAAATAAAATAATAATAAGAGTATAGGTGTTGGAGAAGTAAAATAAAAAGAAAACAATTTAAGAGAAACAATTACCTTTAATTCGGGCAACTCCCTTTGTTTTGAACCAAAAATCAATGCTTAAAGTGACTTATACCTAAGTTAATGCTTCTAGGAGGAATATAGGGATATTGAGAGCTTATTAGGGTAGGGTTTGGATGAGCCAAGGGGCTTGAGAGGTGTGAGAAATGAGTTATAAGTGAGATACTTTTATAATTTGGAGGAGAGGTTCTTTAAAAAAGTGTGAACATATAATTTTATTATTTAAGGATTGTCGGTTTCTAAAGGTCCCAAACTGATTATGGTCGAAGATAAGATAACTCAGGGTATAAATAAATTCATCCAATAACAATTAGATAGGTTTGAGATGTTATTTTAATATATATAATCTTAATTATTTAAATCATTTATTAATGAGGTAAATACCGCATCATTGTTGTGTCATAATTTTTTTTATTTTTTTGATATCTAAAAATTATAAAAAATACCATGATGTAGGAAATAATTTTAGATTTCCAATTAATATTTATTTTCAAAATTATAAGTTATATAACCACATGTAAAATTTAATTTAAAACAAGATATTAGTTTGTGTCATTTTTGTCTTTATATTAAAATAATTAATCTAAAGCGTCATTATCACTCCCATGTGTCTCCCTGGGGTCCCCAAATCGACACAAGGATGCCCATGGTCGGTCTTGACTCATCTAAAAAGGTTAGGACAAGTGTTAAGGTTATTATTTATTATTATAATTTTCTTTTCACCTAAAATTAATCTATTTACCTTTAACCGCGGTAAATAAAAATGAAAAGTAACTATTCACCAAAAAATTTATTTTCATCTTATTAAACAAAATTATTCTTACTAATAACCACAATTTATGTCAGATTTCCAAAATTTAATTCACAGAAGTGGTAAAATTTCATTTAAATGAAAAAGGCTGTTTTTTAACTACTACTCAGTGGTTTCACAATTCTTCAAAAATTAATGTTTTTTAGGAAAATAAAAAATATTCATCCTAAGATATATTTGATATACCCAATTAAAAAATTATTCTTATTTTACAACATTAAAAACACAGATGTTTCATTAATTAATTTAAAATTAATTCCCATTTTCAAAACAAATAGCATATTATTAAGAAACAATTTCTATCAAAAGATTGACACTTGTTTATGTCCAATTTCAAGGTGAAATTTCCTCCAATGACCATCATTGGATTAAATGGTAAAAATATAATATAATTACACTTTAAATACATTTAAAAAGATAATATATCCATATAAATATGATATATTAAAAGTCATTTTTGAATTAAAATACAGTGTTTTTCACTATTCATTAAAAAGTGATTTTGATCAGAAAAATACTAAAAATTTACGGAAAGTAAATTTTGATGTCCCAATTAAAAATTATAATTTTATTTTTTCAAATAGAACATATTAAAGTGACAAAAATTAAATTTAATGAGGGTTCTCCATCAAAAGGCGGTAAATCATCCTTTAAAATAATATTAGAGAATTTATACTTAACATTAGATTCCATATTATTTTAAGCCACTAAAATTTATTGGATAAATATAAAAACATTTAGTAGACATGAATAATAATTTATTAGTTAGTTCTGTTCATTCCCACCCTTACAACAGTTAGGCGTTAACTTCCATTTAAAATAATAATATTATTATATTGATTTTCAGTACAACTCAACGTTGTATGCAACAAAAGATTTAAAAAACCTCATTGTTGTGTATCGGGTATGCCATAGAACATAGCATCCCCTGTTAAGTAAAAATAACATTTAATTCACAAATATTAATAAATATGAAAACATCATATTCTTTATTTATCGGGGATGTTACACTTCATCTTACCTTTTTCAGCACAACGAACTAGCTTCTCATAGATTTTAAACTCTCGTGTGGCCAAAAGCTGTAAAAAAAATGGGTTCAAACCAATGTAAAATCTATTAATTTTACATTAAAAATCCCAAGTAAAACCCAGTACACTCCTCGAATTTCTTGTAAAATTGGCTTCGTATTCTACCAAAGAATCATCATCTTTCTACTTCAGTTCCAAGAACTTTTTCTCCATTCTAAGTCGAACAATTTTGGGAAATTATTTTTCTAGAAAGAGACTCTTAAAACAACCCCATTCCAAACTATCAATATCATCAATTTATCTTGTATTATTATCTAGATACAACCATTGATCGGATTCACCTTCCTAATGATAAATTTCTAGTACTATCTTTTGACATTCTGAACATCCCATGACATCAAATATCTTTTCTAGAGCATTGATCCATCCTTCGGCTATCACTAGATCTACATTTCCTCTTAATTATGGAGGATGTTGCCTCATAAAATGCCCCAAAAAAGGCATGTTTCTTCATGTTTGATCATGTTATTCTCTAGAATGGATACCACCACCGTTTATCACTTGAATTAACTGATCTATTGCGGTCACAAACTGCTCGGTTCCGATTCCCACCATTTCAGGATGCAGATTCAGACAGACATCATCCTCTTGGTGCCTTCCTACATTCACTTCCCTATTTCTTCTGTGATAAACCAATATGTACAAACATAACTTAGATTAATCAACATGGTAATATTTAAATTCTATAACATTTTAAATTACCATAGAGTAAAAATAATTTCTGTTATTATTTAATATCATCCTAACTCTTAAAGTTATCTAATCATCCTTCGATACCAAATGTAAGGTCCAGGCCTTAAAACGTTACTTAATATTTAATTTTAAACAATAAAATACATTATAACATATTGAGGATATTTTGAGTTTATTGTTTTTGAAAATTGGGTCATAATACATTCAAAATATTACATATTGTTATAGAGTGGATACTATAAAAATAGTTTCCATGTTTTTTTCAAAATATATGACATTAAAGCATAAAGCATGATTTATTTGAAAACACTCCATATCAAACATCCCATATCACTTAATTATTTTACCCATCATTATATCCTATTAAAAAAACTATAAAACATGTGATGAGTATAAAACTCAATAAGAGATACAAAGATAGAAAGCGTTAGTCAAGTGATAACATAAAAGCCAATAAAACCCATATCATAAAAACTCGAATGCATAGTATACACATGCTGTTGAGTTGGGAAATATTATCCAAATAAACCTTAAATTAACCCTTATATAGGTAATAACATTGTGGTCAACTTACATCTTTGGAGTACCCAATGCATTGGAGAGCTATAATGGGGTTCACCCATCATATCTTGAGCTATAATGGGCTCAACCCAACATATCTTGAGCTATAAATGGGATCAAATGAACATATATTGAGCTATAATGGGCTCACAACAACATAAATAATGTCCGAGGAACATATCAATTTAATAAATTATCTTGAAATTAGGAGAAACTACTCATTCCATACACATAAAAAACAATCCTTTTGAAATTTATTAAAATATATTTTTAAAAGGGTTTTAAAAGGAAATTCCTTTAACATATAATTTGAGTGAGAATTGAGAGAATTTAAAGGATATGTTTATAGATTGTAAATAAAAATAATTAAACATTATATAAATAGAAACTCATTTCACCTATAATATTAATACCACATAATGAATAAAGAAGTAGATTTTCCTAATTAATGGAAATCTGGTTATGAATTCCCTTACCTCAGGTTCTTCTAACTTAAAATGTGTTTAAACATCATTTATTATGGTTAATAGAGTGTTATTAATATCATATAGCAACATATACATGTTTATAATATCTTTAATGATCATTTAATTACATAATTTCACCTTTTATTTGTTAGTATTTTGTTCCTTGCATTATTTTGTGGTGTTTTCTTTACATGTTTTCCATCATTGGTTAATAATGGATATTCTTGTCGATTGGAAGTGAAACTCCATAATTGTGATTCTAATTTATTTAGAAATTTTCAGTACCATAATTTATACCATTTATCATTTTGAAGTTTTATATGAGGATTATTCATAAGTTCAAACATCAATGATGTTCGTTTAGATCATTTTTCTTTTTCTGTGATAAAACAACTACATTTTGTCTTATAAATTAAGGCCTTGAGTACAAAAGAATTCCAAAACACTGGATGAGACATAAAACATATATTATAACCTGTTTCAACCAGAAAAAATGGTTTCATTACCATAATTAATAGAATTAATTCAACTTGAAATCACATCATCCATGATGCTGGTAATTCGACACATCACGTACAATATTTTTATTCCTTGAATAAGTTGGAGAGGAGAAGAAGATAAATGATGATTAATTTTCCATGAACATATGAACATCAATAATATAAATTATTTTTTTATATTTCATTCCTCTATGGTAATAAGATGTGAGGAATGAATAAGAAAATAAATGAACTCAAAATAAAAAGAATAATTGAGAAATCCCTTACAAAAATTCAACAGCCTAACGGCTACGCAACATGGTTTTAGAAAATATTAAAAAGAGAGGGGAAAAGGGGTAACCCATCAATAAATGATTCATAATACATAATAGATCAATAATAAGATGTAAATGTGAACATGGTAAGTAAATATGAAAGATATACAACATAAAAGAGAACTTGAATGGAAAAGAAAGAAGTTGAGAATTCTCTTACCTTGTTGAGTAACTCCCAAAACGTGAAGGTTGGGTCCTTGTGGGATTGAGGAAAATTTTGGAGGACTACTAGGGAGGTAAAGAGGCCATATATTTGTTGAGGAAAAAATTTGAATGATGTTAATGATACAATGGGTTGGTATTTATAGCAAAAGTGAGAGACTTTTTTAATAATTTTCAAGGGACACCTCATTAGTGGTATTTGCAAAACCATGGGCTTTCCCCTGGTATTTTCCCAATGTATTATCCACTTGAAACACATCACAACTTATTTTACTATACAACAGTCATCCAGAATTGTTACATCATTATTACATCATTAATGATGTCATTAACTCACCGAAACAGAAAAATGTATTTTTACTGTTCAACGAAAAATCAACTATATCAGAAAAATCCCAAAAACATACCCTAACTATTTTATGAATCTTAAAATTAAATAATTAATACCATATTTTGAAAATAATTTTCTATATATCATTAATTAAAATTTTAAATAAGATCTTACTTAATTCAAAAATTGACAATTTTAAAAATATAACTTCTTTTATATCACATTGAATAATTAACAAAGATGTTATTATTTTAAAGACATAGGAATATTAAATAATAACATAATTTACTATTATTTAGGTTCATTTTACTATTCATATTACTATTCATATTACTATTCATAAGGGTATGTTACTTTTCTCCAAAAAACATGTTGGTTTCATCAGACTCCAAATAACTTTTTGAACACAATTGTAGATGATTATATTTGAAAATTCAAAACATAGAAGTAGAAAAGTTATGTTTAAAAGATAGTTATAAATATCTATTTAATACAAAGTGTCATGAATTTAATTTTTTTAAAAACCTTGGTGTGTTACATCGATCCTTTGGGTTTAGTAACTTGAGGTTCCCTGTGTTGGGTGAGTTGATCTAATTTGGTTAAAATGATATTGGGAATGGCCATTAAGATTCCAGAAAAGGATGGAATGATTCTGAGTTTTATGTGGGAAGTCAAACTTTTTCTTATGATGACCATGTCTATTTGAATGTAGTATCGATAGTATAGACTCCCTGTTTGAGTGTTATATTTTCTAGTAGTTTTTTTGGACTTATTTGTTAATGGAAAATACAATATTCTTCAATATAGGTTGTTCTAATTTAGTTGTTTGCATATTTATGAGTGGTATCTCCCAGGTTGGTTGTTCAAACTATCAAATTTTATTTTATCCTAGGGTTTTGTTTGGAATTATGAAGGAATTCAATTTTTTTATAATGTTTCTTATGTATGGGATTATGATTTAGAGTCCCGAATAATGTTTAACTAGAGATTAACAGAACTAATAGGTTGTTCCGTGGTATTATAAAGGATTAACAAAATCATAGGTGTATAGACCCGAAGCTTGATGTACATAGACATTACATTACTTTTGCGGAATACTTAGTACATAACAAAAACAGACACATAAGGACCATAATAGTTTAGTGTCTTTGGAAAATCAGAATATAAACTTCTAATCATGTTGAAAAATCTTCAACAACTCCCATAACGATCTTCCCCTTTTTGTTTCCTTACCTAAAACCTTTATTTATTTCCTTTGGAAAATAAAAAATAAAAAGGGTGAGCTGAAATTCTTATTAAGGGAAAACATAGATAACATAAAACAATCCATAAATATTTGGAATCAAAAAGTTGAACATGAAATTTAAACATCAAAATCTTGAGCAAAGACATAAATCGTGGAAGTACGTAAGGCATATATCATAAAGGAACATAAATCATGATAAAATATAATGGGAATAAAACATGTAATTGTGGCAACAATTAAGCTCATGATATGATTTCCATAGAAGCCAAGGCATTGCTGCCAAGACCATCTTAGTGGAAAAAGTCCCTTTCTGAATCGAGTTCACTCCTCGTTGCAGTCCTGTATTACTAAACCGGTTTAACTTGCCATTCCATCCATGCCTATCTCATGAGATATAAATCTTTACCCAATGAATTGGATAGAGATATAGGTCACACCCATCTCATAATTAAATCATTCTTACTTGTGCCACAAAATAAACATAAATCATTCATCATAACCCAAAAAATAAAATAGGTTTCATAAACATCATCCCATCACCACATAATCCATATAAAAAATGGATATCATTTCATCATAAGAAAAGTGAAACCATGTAAATCATAGAGACATTACACTTGAAACATAAACATATTAAATAATTTCACCTTAGATGGAAAATAGTTTTGATAAAACACTTGAAATGAATTCTTGAGGAAAATATCCTTTCTTCTTCAAAATAATTTTCTTTTCACAAAATGCCATCCAATTTTAAAAGAAAAGTATTTTGTTTAAAATAATCATGAAATCTTTTAGAGGAATATTCATTAAAATATGGCTTTATGAAACTATAAAAATCCGTTCATGCCGTATAAGTTAAAAAAACATTCTTCTCGTACTTTTGTCGGAAAAGTCAAAACGTTCCTTGTAGGGTAAATAAAAGAAATATTCCTTCCATACCATGGGGTAAAAGTCAAAATGGGTAAAAAGGATGTTAAACATACATGAATACACTTTTATAAAACATGGACATGGATGATAGCAATAACCCCAGTAAATACTTACAAATAAGCAATCTCGGATAAAAATGAGATTTGCAAAATTATCCCTTACCTTATGTCTGATATGCTTCGTACGTATCCGAACCTCCTATATAATTATTTAAATAATGTCATTGACTTATTATAGAATCATATTCATTGTTATGATATCATATATGTTTCACTTATGACTTTATATTACCCGTTCTTTTGTAAATTCCATGTTAAAGCAGCGTTTTGGGTAAAATCATTTCATTTATCGTATGTGTTTCGACTTGTCGTTTTTGATATTATTCCTTATATCATGATTTACATAATTACATAATTTAAAACATTATTTATATATAATATATATTCATCATATACATAAATATATTATAGATCGATAAAAGGAATGAAATACACCGTTCATGGAGACGATAGGCCGTACGTACGCATGAACGCTATTTTCGTTTCCTTATTGAATTGAATGAAACTAAATATATGACATAAATATATATATACATAAATAAAATAGCATTATTATTTCATATATTTCATTATTATTCATTATATAAACTTTATGATCATTCATGTATGGTTAACATGGAGAATGAATCTCATCGCATCGTGGAGACGGTAGTCCGTACGTACGCACGAGCGATGATATCGTTCCCATAATTATTGAATAGAATTGGTGTGGATGGTATAATATATCAGAATCAGTATGATGTTATAATAACCATATATAGTTATTCTTTACACCATTATACCCATCCATGTAAGGTGTTGTTGGAAAAACAGATTTCACCACGGCGTGGTGATGGTATTCCGTACGTATGCACGCGTGGTGATTTTATTTTCTATAGGATGGATAGATGGTGAAATAGGGTTGTTTCATACTTATAATAACATATCAGTATATGAGTTATACTGATGTTATTACTTCCTAATGAAACAACTGAGGAAGAAGAAGTGGAAGAAGAAATAAAGTTGAAAGAATCGGTAAGAGACATTAACTCTTCTTTGAAGCACCTCTTTGAGACCTCCTCGTAGGGCACTAAAATTGGTCTTTGAAGAAGACCAGATCCTCTAGGATTTTTCTATGGAAGTGCAGAAGAGAATTTGGCAGGGGTTGGACGAGCTTGAAGGCTCAAATTGGTGTGAGGAAGATAGGGAGGAGGTGCCTTTTTATAATGGAGGAGAGGGGCACCTTTGTAAAAACTAAAAATATTATTTTATTATAAAGTCATATTCGGTTTTTAATAGCTCAAAATTGATTTATTTCGAAGCTAATGTAGGGATGGGTCAAAATAATATAATACAATAGAATTTAAACAAGTTTAGGTTTCTATTTTAACCTTATCATTTAGATTTAACCTTAGGTTAAATAATTTTACTTTTACCATGTCTTCTTGTTTTCTTACACTATAAGGTTAATAAACTTACTATAACAAGCCAAACGAACCCCAAGTTGTTTATTATTAATATATATAACCCTATCTAAGTAATTTGACGTAACCTTAGATTTTTAGGAATAAAATAACAATCAATAATATAATATTTTTTTAAAGAACTATTTTATGTCAATTTTGACACTATTTGGTAATTGATTTTTTTGAAAATTATAATAGAATGATTAGTTAGAAAAAAGTTACTTAAATCAAAAACAACATGTCATATTAACCTGAAAATTTATTAAATTCATCAAAAGTCTCAAATTACATTTATTTGGGTATTTATAACATCAATTATGTCAATATTTCATTAATAAGATAATTACTACATCATCATTGTGTCATAAATAAATTAAATTATTTAATGTCTAAAAATTATAAATAAACTAACATTACGTAGGAACTCTTTTTATATTTCTAAAGAATATTTATAGTTGAATTTATCTTATGTATAACCCAATATTAAAAATTATTTAGTTATTAACCATTGATTTTAACTATTTTAACCCTTCATTAAATAAATTAATAATAAATGTCCTAATCTAATCCAAGTGGGCCTAAATGGTCATATTTTATTCCTAAGGTTGTTTTCGGTCGAATTACACTTATACTATAGGTTTTGGACATGTGTTAGGGTAATAATAATATCATTTTTACCCTTAATTACCCTATTTACTTTTAACTATGGTAAAAAAAGTAAAAAGTTACTATTCACCAAAAATTATTTTCATCTCATTGAACCACATTTTAGTCCTTGATATTAACCGTGTCTCTCGGATTTTTAAAATTCAATTCACATAAGTGGTAAAATTTAAATTAAATTAATACAATTCAGTTTTTTAACTACCACTAAGTGGTTTCACTATTCATCGAAAATTGAAGTTTTTCAGAAAAATACCAAAAATTCAGCCTAAGCATTATTTGATATTCCGAATTCAAAATTGATGTCTATTTTACCAAATTAATAACATATAAGTGGAATTAATTAATTTTATATTTAATTCTCGTTATCAAAAAAATATCATGTTTTTAAGAAACAAAAACAATCAAAAGATTGATACTTGATTATATCCAATTTCAAAGTGAAATTAATTCCAATGAACAACATTGGATTAAATGGTAAAAATATATTCTAATTAAAATTTAAAACCAATTAAAAAGATAATATAACCATATAAATTATTGTGATGAAATAAGTTGTTTTTAATTAAAATATAGCGTGTTTTACTATTCATCAAAATATGAAAGTTATGAGAATAATATGAAAAATTTATCCCAATTATATTTTTATATCCATATTCCAAGGAAGAATTTTATTTTGTCAAATTGAACTTATAAACATGTCAAAAACTAGATTTAAATTGGGTGCGCCATCAAAAGGCAACAAAACTGCATTTTTTTAAAAATACTTATTTTACTCAAAAATTTTATTTGGTTCTCATAACATGTTCTAGAAAATATGTAAGATGAATAATAATGTTATAAAATTCAAAATGTAGTTAATACTATTCATAACAGCTAGTCCATAATAATATTATAATAATATATCGTTGTTTAGTAAAACCCGGTATTGCATACAACACACGATATCGAGGAAGGTCGCGATTGCGTGTAATGAAAGCCAAGTCAGGGATGCATGTTGTGAATGATCCTTTTTGTGTAGCGTACAACACAAGACATTAATGAAATTAAAAATAATATTTTTCATAAAATCTCGGGGTGTTACATTCTACCCCCCTTAAAATGAATTTGGCCCTCGAAATTCATCGGGGTTATAAATGGTTTACTACTCGAAAGTTTCTTTAATAGAAACCACATCGTAAAAAGGAATACCAAAACCAATATTTAAAAACTAATGTATGAAACGCAACGGTTACCCAAATTAACTAATCACTGGGTTACCACATAGGTGAAAATATGGATATGGAAGAGAAATCTAACCATCATGTTCTGATGAAGAGTGGTAGAGAACACGACTATGGAAAAGCCAGAAATCACAAAGCCATAGATTTGTGATGATCTAAGGTACCATCTGATTCATCGGATATAAGGTCACTAGGACAATATTTTAGGTTTTCAAGATCATTTCCCTAAAGTTGAAGAAATTGGAATTAGAAGAAATACTTTCTTAATTTTGGTACAATCTCACTGTTGTTCGTTCTTTGAACAATTTCCACTTCATCTCTTAAAGAAATGATGTTGAATTTGTTATTCGTGAAGTGTTAATAGGTCATGTGATATAATGATGGGTCATTCCATCTGTTTCAAACAAAATGTTAACAAAAGTTATCAAATATACATAAGTCCATCTGTGGTGAGGTTAATCATATACGATTCCAAAAATTAACTTATACTTCATATATCATACCGCTTAATAAAATAAAACTAGTTTCTACTAACGAGGGACTTCCTGTAGGCTAGTGGTAGGCGATAAAGGCCAGTCGCACTTCGGTTGTGGGTTCGATTCCCACAACCTTGTCCGACGCGACAGGTTGTCATCTGTCCTGCAGGTTATCCTATTTTTTCCAAAAATACATTATTATAACTTTCCATCAATAATATCGAAAAAGTTCTAGCCTTAAACAATACTAACTTATGTCCAACATAATCCATTCCAATCTTTAGGCTTATCCAAAATACTGCTGTCCAATCTCATATTATAGTGAAAACTATTACCAAAGAGTTCATATAACAAGCATGTTAATACCATCGTTGATCCCCATATATCATAAGATATGTCTTGTTGGTCACAATCCAAACATTCGAAGGCCTTAATCATGCATTCTCTTGAAAAATGAATACCCATTGAATCTTAGTGAAAACATGAGTGCTGTCAAAATTTAACTCTTTACACATACCAAAACCCCAAAATTCTATATACTCAAACCATTATATAACTATTTCCTTATATCAGTCATGAGCTCATGAATACCGTCAAACATTTCATTTTCTCCTTATCCCTTCATTATGATCATATCATCTTTTTTCCAAAAATATCTCAATCACTTTACATGGTTTCCGGTACCATAAAATTATTGAAAACCACAATATACCAATACATAAATATTCCAATATTCCACGATACTATATACAACATTATTTTGGAATCCCATTACATAAACACTTAATCATTCCACCACATCATTGTCATATTCAACATCGCCAATAGTGATCGCATGTGACTTCCCTTTGTCCTTTCCCTTAAGTGGTTGCTCATGTCGATCACCACTAACCCTTGGATTAGGGCATTTATTAGCATAATTCCCCATTTACTTGCACTTGAAGCATTGAAGTGTTGGTGGTGCGCTCTCTGCAGTCTTTTCTTTATTCACATCATTAGAAAACCTTTTTCCATTACTTCGACACTCAGCTGCTCGATGAACTTATTTTCCACACTTAAAACATTTTCTAGTCCCTTTAAGACAATATTTACCATTCTTCTTTCCACACTTTGAGAAAAAGGAAACAATCATCTTCTTCTCACCATTATTCTGAGATTTCTCCTTGAACTCCATCTTTCTTTTCTTGTCAAAACAATGAAATGGATAAGTAACACCAACTTCCATTTCTACCTTGATAGCACAACGCACAATTTCTTCATAGCTACTGAAGTCTCTTATAGCTAATGCCCTTAGAAGATTTGGTTTTAAGCCACTGAAGAATCGATCATCTTTACTTTCAGGTTGGATGATAAAGCTAGATGCATACCTTGCAAGACTTGTAAAATTCGCTTCGTATACACCAACAGATTCATCATCCTTTTTCTTTAGTTCAAGAAACTTCTTATCCATCTTTGTTCGAAGAATACGAGGGAAGTACTTATTGAAAAATAAGTTCTTGAACTTGTCCCATTCCATGGACTCAATTTCATCTCTTGGCCTCGTATTCTTGACAAGATTACACCATTGATCAGCTTCACCTTCCAAACAATATATTGCTAAGATGACTTTATCATGTTCAGAACATTGAGGAACTGAAAATATCTTTTCAGTGGTACTGATCCATTGTTCAGCAACAAGTGGATCAGAAGACCCACTGAAAGAAGGTGGACGTTGCATCATGAAGGACTCAATAGAATATTGTTCCCTTCTCTGCTCATTTGGAAGTCCAGAATGATTCATATCTTGTGTAAGTATAGCAATAATATTTTTCACTCCATCTCCCATAACATTTGTTTGTTCAGGAGGAAAATCATTTCATTGTCCATTGCATTGATCAACACGGTTCCTTCGGTTTCTAGCCATCGTCTAAAACCCAAAAAGAATAGTGTGAGAGGAAAAAATCATACTGGGGAAAACAACATAATAAAGGGGGAGTACCTTCAATATATAACATCTTAGGTTTAATTCTAAGATCATTACCGTAATTCTATGACTATAACCTATAATTATACTTAACCTTAGGGACATCCCTATACATACCTTAGAAATATATCTAGGGATCTCACTAAAGTTCTCGCATCCTAGTTTCCAAAGGTTGACTAAACCATTCCTCTGATACCAACTGTAGAGACCTGAAACTTGATGTACATGGAAATTACATTACTTTTTTGGAATACTTAATACATGAAAAAAACATACACACAAGGACCGTAACCGTTTAGTGTCTTTAGAAACTCGGAATATAAACTTCTAATCATGTTGAAAAATCTTCAAAAACTCCCATAACGATCTTCCCCTTTTTGTTTGCTTACCTAAAACCTTTCTTTATTTACTGGGGAAAATAAAACATAAAAAGGGTGAGCTCAAATGCTCAGTAAGGGAAAACATAGATAACATAAAACAATCCATAAACATTTGGAAGAAAAAACTTGAACATGAAATGTAAACATCAAAATCTTGAGCAAAGACATAAATCGTGGAAGTACGTAAGGAATATATGATAAAGGAACATCAATAATGATAAAATATCATGGGAATAAAACATGTAATTATGGAAACCATTAAGCACATGATATTATTTCCATAGTAGCAAAGGAATTGCTGTCAAAACCATCTTAGTGGACAAAGTCCCTTTCTAAATCGAGTTCACTCCTCGTTCCAGTCCTGTATTACTGAACCGGTTTAACTTTCCGTTCTAGCCATGTCTATCTCATGAGATATAAATCATTACCCAATGCATTTGAGGGAGATATAGGTCCCACCCATATCATAATGAAATCATTCTTACTTGTGCCACAAAATAAACATAAACCATTCATCATAACCCAAAGAATAAAATGGGTTTCATAAACATCATCCCATCATCACATAATCCATATAAAAAAATGGATATCATTTCATCATAAGAAAAGTGAAACCATGTGAATCATAGAGGCATTACACTTGAAACACAAAAATATTAAATAATTTCACCTTATATGGAAAATAGTTTTGATAAAACACTTGAAATTAAATGGTGAGGAAAATATCCTTTCTTCTTCAAAATCATTTTCTTTTCACAAAATTACATACAATTTTAAAATAAAAGTATTTTTTTGAAAATAATCATGAAATATTTTAGAGTAATCTTCATGAAAATATGTCTTTATGAAACTGTAAAAATCTGTTCATGCCGTATAAGTTAAAAAAACATTCTTCTCGTACTTTTGTCGGAAAAGTAAAAAAGTTCATTGTAGGGTAAATAAAAGAAAGATTCCTTCCATACCATGGGGTAAAAGTCAAAATGGGTCAAAAGGACATTAAACATACATGAATACACTTTTATAAAACATGGACATGGATGATAGCAATAACCCCAGTAAATACTTACGAATAAGCAATCTCGGATAAAAATGAGATTTGCAAAATTATCCCTTACCTTAGGTCCGATATGCTTCGTACGTATCCGAACATCCTTTATAATGATTTAAATAACGTCATTGACTTATTACAGAATCATTTTCATTGTTATGATATCATATATGTTTCACTTATGATTTTATATTGCCCTTTCTTTTGTAAATTCCATGTTAAAGCAGCGTTTTGGGTAAAATCATTTCATTTATCGTATGTGTTTCGACTTGTCGTTCTTGATATTCTTACTTATATCCTGATTTACATAATTAAAAAATTTAAAACATGATATATATATAATATATATTCATTATATACATAAATATATTATAGATCGATAAAAGGAATGAAATACACCGTTCATGGAGACGGTAGGCCGTACGTACGCATGAACGCTGTTTTCGTTTCCTTATTGAATTGAATAAAACTAAATAGATGAAATACATATATATATACATAAATCCACTAGCATTATTATTTCATATATTTCATTATTATTCATTATATAAACTTTATTATCATTCATGTATGGTTAACATGGAGAATGAATCTCATCGCGTCGTGGAGATGGTAGTCCGTACATACGCACAAGCGATGATATCGTTCCCATAATTATTGAATAGAATTGGTGTGGGTGGTATAATATATCAGAATCAGTATGATGATATAAAAACCATATATAGTTATTTTTTACACCATTATATCCATCCATGTAAGGTGTTGGTGGAAAAAATTATTTCACCATGGCGTGTAGACGGTATTTCGTACGTACGCACGCGTGGTGATTTCTTTTTCCGTAGGATGGATAGATGGTGAAATAGGGTTGTTTCATACTTATAATAAAATATCAGTATATGAGTTATACTTATGTTATTACTTCATAATGAAACAACTAAATAACAAGAAGTGGTAGAAGAAATAAAGTTGAAAGAATCGGTAACGAACATTACATCTTCTTTGAAGCACCTCTTTGAGACCTCCTCTTAGGGCACTAAAATTGGTCTTTGAAGAATACCAGATCCTCTAGGATGTTTCTATGGAAGTGGAGAAGATAATTATCAGGGGTTGGACGATCTTGAAGGCTCAAATTGGTGTGAGGAAGAGAGGGAGGAGGTTCTCTTTTATAATGGAGGAGAGGGGCACCTTTGGAAAAACTAAAAATATTATTTTATTATAAAGTAATATTCGGTTTTTAATAGCTCCAAATTGATTTATTTTGAAGATAATGTGGGGATTGGTCTAAATCTTCTAATCCGATGGAATTTATACAAGTTTATGTATCTATTTTAACCTTATCATTTCGATTTAACCTTAAGTTAAATAATTTTACTTTTAGAGTGTCTTCTTGTTTTCTTACACTACAAGGTTAATAAACTTACTATAACAAGACAAACGAACCCCAAGTTGTTTATTATTAATATATATAACCTTATCTAAGTGATTTGACCGAACCTTATATTTTTAGGAATAAAATAACAATCAATAAAATAATATTTTTTTTAAAAACTATTTTATGTCAATTTTGACACTATTTGGTAATTGATTTTTGTAAAAATTATAACAGAATGACAAGTTCTAAAAAAGTTTATTAAATTAAAACTAACATGTCATATTAACCTATAAAATTATTTAATTTTATAAAAAGTCTCAAATTACATTTATTTGGGTATTTATAACATCAATTATGTCAATATTTCATTAATAAGATAATTACTGCATCATCATTGTGTCATAATTAAATTAAATTATTTAATGTCTAAAAATTATAAATAAAATACAATTATGTAGGAAATATTTTTATATTTCTAATTAATATTTATAGTGGAATTTATCTTATGTATAACACTATATTAAAAATGATTTAGTTATTAAATATTGATTTTAACTATTTTAACGCTTCTTTAAATAAATTAATAATAAATGTCCTAATATAATCCAAGTGGGCCCAAATGGTCATATTTCATTACTAAGGTTGTTTTAGTTCGAATTAAAATTATCCAATAGAATCAGGACATGTGTTAGGGTAATAATAATATCATTTTTACCCTTAATTATCCTATTTACTTTTAACAGTGGTAAAAAAAAGTAAAAAGTTACTATTCAACAAAAATTATTTTCATCTCATTGAACCAAATTTTTTTCCTTGATATTAACCCTGTCTCTCGGATTTTTGAAATTCAATTCACAGAAGTGGTAATATTTAATTTAAATTAAAAAAAGTCAGTTTTTTAACAACCACTAAGTGGTTTCACTATTCATCGAAAATTGAAGTTTTTCAGAAAAATACCAAAAATTAAGCCTAAGCATTATTTGATATTCTGAATTCAAAATTGATTTCTATTTTTTCAAATTCATAACATATAAGTGGAATTAATTAATTTTAAATTAAATTCTCTTTATCAAACAAATAGCATGTTTTTAAGAAACAAAAACAATCAAAAGATTCATAATTGTTTATATCCAATTTCAAAGTGAAATTAATTCTAATGAAAAACATTGGATTAAATGGTAAACATATATTCTACTTATACTTTAAACCCAATTAAAATGATAATCTGACCATATAAATTATTGCGATGAAATAAGTTGTTTTTAATTAAAATATAGCGTGTTTTTACTATTCATCAAAATATGAAAGTTATCAGAATAATATGAAAAATTTATCCCAATTCAATTTTTATATCCATATTACAAGTAAGAATTTTATTTTGTCAAATTTAACTTATAAACATGTCGAAAACTAGATTTAAATTGGGTGCGCCATCAAAAGGCGGCAAAACTGCATTTTTTTAAAAATACTTATTTTTCCCAAAAAATTTATTTAGTTCTCATAACATGTTCTAGAAAATATGTAAGATGAATAATAATGTTATTAAATTCAAAATATTGTTAATAATATTCATAAAGGCTAGTCCATAATAATATTATAATAATATATCGTTGTTTAGTAAAACCCGGTATTGCGTACAACACACGCTATCGAGTAAGGTCGCGATTGCGTGTAATGCAAGCCAAGTCAGGGATGCATGTTGTGAAAGCTCCTTTTGGTGTAGCATACAAAACAAGGAATTAATGAAATTAAAAATAATATTTTTTCATAAAATCATGGGGTGTTACAAAAGGAGTATTTTTTATCCTCTAATCCACCATTCAATGTTGGTGGTTTCTTAGTTCGATCAGAACACATGTGTGAAATGGTTTATATTAGGATCAAATATTTGTGCACAAAGGGTTGGTTGAAGTGTTTTATACTTGGTGTTCTAATATTAGAGTAATAGACATGGTGGCTGCTTCTTTGGGAATTTCACATAGGGTGTTCACTTGGGAGAAATATGTACAGGGAAGAAAACCACATTGTGGTGTTGGGTGTGGTATAATAAAAGTGTTAGGGGAAATATCACTATGCCAGGGCCTTTGGTGTGGTGTAGTTAAGAGGATTCAATCATGTTTTTCTAAAACATGAGATAATAATGGAGATGTTGTC
This sequence comes from Viscum album, assembly GCA_963277665.1. Classification (NCBI taxonomy): domain Eukaryota; kingdom Viridiplantae; phylum Streptophyta; class Magnoliopsida; order Santalales; family Viscaceae; genus Viscum; species Viscum album. The sequence continues at coordinate 813,020,445 of OY728150.1, read as the reverse complement.
TTGGATGTGAGGACCTCTAGGATCCCTTTTATGATGGACACTATATTCATTTTGGGTGTCTTTAGGACATTGTTTGAATCATTTTCATTCATATATATAGGGTTCAAAATACTTTCCTTGTTCAAATTTGTTTTACCCCTAATTTCACTTAATCCTTGGATAATATTTTTGGGCCTTCTTAAATAATTTGTGAGTCATTTTTATTGATCACCAACATACCAATTCAAAGAGTTTTTCATATTATAATCTAATCTTCATTTCATCTCTCTTCCCTTTTGTCCCTGAGAATAATTTCTCTATGAATTGTGTAATCATTATGAATTATTTTTATATGGGGTCTGTAAATATATGTTTTTGATGAATATTATGAGAAAAAAATAGTGCATTCTATTATATAGTTTTTGGTTCCTGAATAAGTTTTATTTGATTAGAATATATCAACCTCCTTATGTGAGAGGATTTCAATTATTTACCCTTCTTGAGTGATAGTATTTCTAAAATTTACATTTATCTTATAAAATCTAGTGATTCATGATATGTTTTGGAAATTGTGGGTGACCCAATTTATCATGAATTAATTTTATTCATTTCCTCTTGAGATGAATTACTAGAATTATCTTCCTTAATTTTGACTTTTCTTTACCACAATTTAAATTTTTTTGTTACAAAATTTCTCTCATTATATTAACCAATTAAAACCCATGAACTTCATTCTTATATGACATAAAATTTCAGTAATATACCCATGCCATTTTTTACAGGGACTTTATATATGAATCACTCATTTAGATTTAGTGTTATGGATATATTTTCTAGGGCAGAGGGTCCCTCCATATTATGTGTTCTATTTATCTTATATCTCCATGATCTTTGTGTTATCAAGATACTACCTAGGGGGAGGGATTCTTATTTGTTATAATATTAATTTATTTTACAATCCTATTTCCATTAGGTGTGAGGAATTTGGTTAAAAGGAAGGGTTTGTGTATAATTTTCTTATTGCATATATCTTATTGAATTTGTGATGTCTCTACTTGTCTTAGTTACATACTACCGAATTATATTTAAATCACCATGTTATATGAATTTTTATGAGAGATATTTTTAATTTGGAATTTAATTGGTTTTGAATTAGGAATTTCAAAGTTCATATTTTTGGTTATCCCGATTAATTTACCGTTAATATATATGATTAATTATTCAATTATGCAATTATATTTTTTATTAATATTTAGTAAATATAAATATTAAAGTCTTTTAATGGATTTATGAATTATAAAATGTGGTAACCTGAAGTACAATATGTATATAGATTAAAATTCTTTTAATTAAAATTTTTTATGTTGAGTAGTTACATAATTTTATAGTTAGTCATCCAAATGTATTTTCTAACATAGTCAGAAATATTGAATGAGGTATATAATGATTATCCCAACCTATGGGATTTATATTATATAGTAGTTGTCATGGATTTATCCTTTGGCAGTACTCATATCTTGGGAATGTCTTAAGAATGATTTTTGGTTCCATTATTTGGTATATTAATTTTTTTAATGTTTAAAAGGGGTTGATTATAGAATATATGTTAGTAAAAAATTCCAATATATTTTAATTTTATTTTTGAACTATGTTCACTTCCATCCTCAAGATGAGTTCTTGAACATAAGATTCATTTGGTGTTATAGAGACCCTACGGGATTTTATTAAAATAATTATACGTAATTAGTGGTTCCAACATAGATTGTATAGGAAATTTCACTTATTGTTGGAAGAGTTTACCCCATGAAATTTTACACACTACATAGAGTTCTTATGGGAACCTTGACAAGGAAATGAATAAATATAGGTCCCTGGAGATGGGATTATTATTATTACTTCTTGGTGAATACTACTGGGGAGTGAGAAAAGTTGGTGTTGATGAGTTTTCATTGGATTAGATGACTATATTTTTTTTATATGTAAATAAATTATAAATCATGGATTGATCCTAAAATTAATCTAAAATTTGATAATAATAGGTAATTAAATAAATTTTTTAATAAATGAAATTTATAATTTGTTTATTGATTGAAGTAATAGTTAAATTATTACTATGGGATAAAAATCTAATTAAATTGATAAATATTATCCTCCACTATGAGATTTTTAATAAGATAAGTAAATAATGATGATAAGTATTGATGAAGTTTTTTGATTAATATTTAAATTTATATCAGGTTTATGGTTGATGATATATAAATGTCAAAAAGTAAAAAGAATTTTAAATTTATAAATATAGTTATTAAGAGAGAAACAAATTATACTTTTGTAATGGACCCTCATAATGTTGTTCATTGTGAAATGTTTTTATATTTTTAATGAATAGAAACATTTTAGTTTTAATACTTCGTATACATGGTTTTGATTATTTTTTGTATTTATTTATATTGAGTGGATATGGAATGTTATTGTGCATGGTATGAAAATTATACATATTATGGAAATAAGTTGGATATGATGTGATGAAGGGATCTCATGCACTATTATTAATGAAAATAATCTATATGATCTCATTATATTGATTTTATTGATATGATTTGGAAATGGTTATGGTTGTGGGGCCATTTAAGGATATTTTCACAATGTGAGGATATTGATGTGATATATATGGCTACATAGGCTAGATGGTGAAAGTTTGATTTAATAGGTGATATGTAATCCATGCATTTTAGATACATTAGTGAGGGGAACTATTAATGGATATCTACTAGTTTGGTTTTAAAGATACCTATTTTTTTGTTAGTAGAATATTGAATTGTTTTTGGGCCTCAAATATTAAATAATTAATTTTTCAATTTACTTGTAATTTTTGTTGATATGTGTGGATCAGAGTGGGATGGTTTTAAAGATGGTTGGATGAAGTGGGTGTGTGGTTACCCATGAAATGATGTATCAAACTAAAACTCAATGTAGTCCATGTAATATTTTAATTCATACATTTAAGGGTTTTGTTAAATTATTTGAGGCTTGTTTGGGGTATTCAAAAAAGGACATTGATCAGAGATGTTATTTGGATAATAGAGTGGTTCACATCAAGAATAGATATTCATTATGTAAATGAATTATATAAAAAATATATTAATATAAATTAATAACATGAATTCCATTAAAAATATTATGACAAATTCATGTTGGGAACAGGGTATTGTGATTTTAAGACGATTTGATAAATTTTTTATTATATCTGGTTTCCCAAAATTTCATGACATGAATCAATAATCCATAACATAAATGTATAATGTTCCAAAAGGTTAAATGATTTAAAAATATTTTCATTTCTGATTTACATCCTTTACATATAATGTAAACCCTAGGGCCTCTCTATATATTTTGAGCTCTCATAACACATTACATGTCCTTTGTTTTTGTTTGAATTCTCTTTCGATCATGTGCGTCCAATATGGTATGTTGTTCTATGATCTTAAAATTTATTGAACTATTTTCCTTGATAAAAATGATTTATATTAAAATTTACTTCTTGGATATAATGTTTTTGTAATCATATATCATGGTTTTCTATTATAATTGATGGAATCGACATCAAAACTGAAGGATTTATCTTTTTTACAATGCATGGTATGGGACTATTGTAAGTAGCGGTTTATCCTTGGTATGTTGATCCAATCACAACATTTTTGTGTGTGGTTCTTCTTCTACCTCAGCATTATAGTTACAATAATGTCTAATTGGGAAGGGTTATATGATACGTTTTTTAATAAATGTAGCATGGTGACCCTTTCCTTGATCATGGTTATTTCACATGATGTAGAAATCCCATGACATTAGAAAATATTTTATATTGCATCATGGAAAGTTAATTGGAATGAATGTGTATCCCTGGAGACCTATGTTTTATTCATGGTCACATGTGGTGTGTGTATGTAAAAACCTCGGGGGACCTATATATGTGTTTCATGAATATGGATTGAACAAGTTAGGATACCTGTTTATTTTAGGTGATGTCTGATCATTCATTTGTTTTTTTACCATATCATGCTATTGTTCTAAGGTGTATTTGAGAATACATGTTGATTCTCAGGGATTATTCCACAAGGGTGAATGAGTCAAATTCTTAGTTGTAAATCTTTGAAAATTACTTTAATGGTCGATATGTCAGTTACATTTTATGATTATCCCATCAAGGGTAATTATTTTGGTGGTTGAGTATTGTTCCTTCCCGCTTGGAATCGAATGAGTTAAAGCTAGTATTTTAGGATCCATCATTTAGGTATTCATTTTGTGATATATTTTTTCTTACCATTAACTGGTTTACATTATGTCATGCACTGTTATATAGTATATATTTTTTAGGGTCATTGGTTGTGTCTAACTAATTCGTATAATCACACCCATCCAAGAAATGTAATTTTACATGTATATTTATTTCTCTGGGATCTAATGAAGGGAAAGAGACTAGTGATGGATGGTTGAGAAGTTTTGTAGGAGGATGAAGAAATTATTGGAAATAATTACTGACATATGTTTTTTCTTCTAATTATTGGCCTTCCACATACTTTGGGGCAGTTTTTATTTATTTTTATATATCAGACATGACATATTATATACACATGTTATAGTTTTATTTTTATATAATGTTACACTAATGGATATTAATTTATTGATTTTTTATTTAATTATGTGTATCACATAAATTTTTATACTTTAATTTCTACCTAATACATTTGGTAATAGTTACACTCATGATATTACATAGTCCCTCGCCACTTTTTGACGACCTCATATGTATAAGGAGGTGCACATGAGGTCTAGTGGAACCCTAGATTCATCCCGGTGGTTCTGGTTGATCTGTTATGTCACTACATCCTACAACCATGTTCACTGACTTATTTCTTCTTCAAATAATTATTTAGGATACAATATAAAATAGATAGGAATGTTGAGACACTAGAAATAGAATTATGTGAATGTTTGGATAGCATTGTATAGTGAACCTCAAAGATACCATAAACATTAGATTTTTTTATGTTAATGTTATATTAAATTACCCTAGGGTGATGAACATGATGATTCTATATATATTTATTAGACATTTTTTCCATTTAGTTTATTTTGGTATGTTGGATCATAAGTCATGTGATTATTATTTGAACTAGATAGATCAAAAAAAAATTTCCTATTGAAAATAAGATATATTCTTTTGGTTACTTATTTATCATATACTTTAATTGAGCCTACCTATTCTATGATTGAGTTTATATATATCTTTTTTACTAACATATCTTTACCAAAGTAATGAATATGGATCTGGCTGGTCCATTTGGGGTTATGCGTTATTTTATCGGAGTTACCACTTAGGTTTAACTTTTTGGTAAACCCTTGTGTGTTCCAAATAATTGATACATGTTTTATTATTATAGTACTATTGATTAAGATATTTTTTTTAAAATTTTGTTTCCTAATTTAATATGATTTCCCCTCATAGGAATATTTTATATCCAGTTTCACCACAATTATGTTTGAGGATGAAATATAGAATATTCCAATTAATTCTACAGTGGTTTGAACAGTAGAACTTGTCTAGCACGAAATCTTTCAGCCATTAACTATTAATGGAAAAGGATCCCATTGGGGAAGGTTGATGATAGTAAATTATGTACATTCTATATATATCTAGTATACCCATAATTCAATGGAACCAGATAAGCAAAAGATATAGAGGACATTAGACTAGTCATTGAGGGGATTTTTTACTATGAAAATACCCCTGATGATCAAAGGTTTAAGATGGAATCGTTTTATACATAAGGAACGACTGGATGATTGTTGTATTTTAGGATACATTCTGGTAGACATGACATGCTAACATGTGATACCTTCAATGAACATTTCTTCAATGGTTATACATTGATGGACTAAATCATGACCGTGAATAAAAGTTCATAGAGATTCATTAGTGGTTTATGAACCTATATTTCTATTCTAAATGTCTAAAATAATTGATCTTATTCAGTCCATTTTTAGTAGTAAATAATGCACACAAGCTAAAAAATTAGATAATATCTTTCACTGATAGTTTAAATTAGAGGCTATGAATGTTTATTGATGTCCAATGTGGACGTACATCATAATGAATGAACCATTGATAAGGTTGTCATGGAATATAATGTTTTTAGAGGTATTCCCACTATCAATGGACTAAGAGGTGTCTCCTCTAGTGCAGTACTAGTTTATAATTCTTGGAGTAATAAGAGGATCTCATAGGATGAATACCAAGGTGGTGGTAAACAATTAGAGAAGAGACATGCTTATTTGACTTATTCTATGAGGAGGGACTTTGTTTGATTTTATATTGTCGAATGAAAAGGAACAATATCAATACAAGTTTGATTTGTCTCGTGAAAATTCATCAATATCGTATGTCTAGTCATATGAAGCTATTCAATTCCATGGATTTGTGGTTTCACATAGCTAAATATTTCTGTGGCGAATATATTGTACCTTAGAAGTAGGTGATTTTTTTATAAGGGTTGGTGAACCAATTAAATCATGATCCTCTAGGGAGGCATACATTGGTTCCATTTAGGGCATGTGAAATTGATTAGGTTATGGATGATGATGAAGCGGGATACTCTATATTTTGTGGTATGGCCCTAATCTCTTCAACTATTTCTTCTATTTTTTGACACATGGCTATACTATTATTTTATATCAACTCATGTGGTTATATGGTTAGACTTAGTAGTTAAATACTCCAATGGGTTTTATCTATCAAAATAATAATGGTAAGAATATTATATCATTTTTATATCATTCTAGAATTTTGAATAGTGGGTTTTATCTTTGAGTGTTATTGTCTTTTAATGATATTTGAGATTTATGATCCTGATGTGATCATAGAAATGAATTGGTTGACAGTGTACTATGATAACATTGATTTTTATTAGAGATGGGTATTCTTTTCATTACTTAATGGTGATAATTTTATGCAAAATCATGAATTAGAGGTTGAGGATAGAAGAGCGGGACCAAATTATTTTCATAGAGAAGTATTCTCATTATAGGTGGAAGGCCTTAATCATGTTGTCGTACATAAAGAAAATCCATCCCATTTGTATCATGTTTTAGAAAATACATTGATATGTTTCCTTATAAGATTTCTTTGGGTTCCTTCAACATAGGGGTGTTGAATTTGAGATTTATATTGTACCCAGTGTGAACATGATATTGATTACACCATATCACATGGAACTAACATAGTTTAATGTGATAAATGTGCATCTTGATGATCTATAAGCTAAAGTTTTCATCAGAACAACACATCCCCTTGAGGTTAAATGGATTAAATTGAAATAAAGTTACATGATAGTGATTTTTATTATGTGAATAACTATATACGATTCATATCATTATGAATAAAGGGAAACCATTATCTAGAATCAATGATTTTTTTGATCAACTAAGGGTAGACTAATGTTTTCCATACATTGATATGTATTTTGGCTACCATGACCTTTACATCAGTGTGTAATACATCTTAAGTGATATATTTTGCAGCTGGAATGGGTTGGATGTGTAACTATTTAGGAATTTTAGACTTAATAATTCTTTAGTAATGTTGATGCTTCTTTTTAACAAGATATTTAACCCATATATGGATTCCTTATTCATTGTGTTCTTTTTTAAATATATATATATTATTTGATGAAATAACAACATATTAGAAACATCATTATCTTATTAGGTATACATCAAGAATATTAGTTTTCCAGGAAGTACTCAAAGGATCAGTTATGGGTACAATAGGTACACATACTATTTTAATGTTGGTTAACATGAGGGGACATCTAGTGATCTAGAGAATTCTGATGTCGTAAAATATTTTGAACCACTGAGGAACATGAATTATTTTTCATTTTTTTTATTTTTAATTTATTAATAAAAATGTAAATTCTGGAATTTTCTCACATGGTAATGTATGTGACTCTTCTTAATAGAATGCGAGTTGAGTTTGATTGGATAGCTGTGTGTGAAGTTTCCTTCATAGAGATGAATAAAATGTAGACATCAACTTTGATCCATGATATTCATAATCATGCATATTGTTATTAAATATATTGATAAATTTCTACCATTTTGTTGGGAGTTTTTATGATGTGGGGTGATAATGTATCTTCTTATGGTTCTTTCAAACTACTACCCAATGAGTATAACCATTCTACTCATGGAACATAGTTTGAAGTGGGGGCTCAGGAATTGAAATTTTGGAAGAATTATCCCTTCACCATGTTATTTTTATTCTATAATAAACACAATGGAATGGTTTATATTTTCACCCAAAATGAAATTAATCTTAATAAGTGGTTTTGGGTAGATTACATGAAGAAGATATATATTTGGATGGAGTACACTCCATGGATGAGAAATATTGTCAAAGATGTGTGGAGTAGTAAGACATAGAAGGATAGGGAGTAATTGAAAAAAGTGATATAGAATATTATAGCTATACTGGTACACTAGTAGGAGGGAATTATTGATGATAATGGGGTATAGTTTTTTGATCCATTTCTAATCAAATCATCAATTGTTGGAGAATTTCATACCAGTCCTGATCCTTCTTCAAATCTTATCATGATGTGTGAGAGTTATCCAATAAGTAGTTCTATTAAAGTATTGAATTTAGATAGAACTAGAGTTATTATTGATAATGGAGGCATTATGATTCTACATTCCATGCGATAGGATTTGATGATGGCCTCTCATGATTAACATTGGGTTGTGCAGCTGGGGTCGACCAAGATGTATCAGGATGTCAAGTGTTATTTCTTATATCCTAGCATGAAGATTAATATTTCAGTTTTTTCACCCATTTTTCTACAAATTTATAGGATCAATGTAAATTATCAAATACTGGATGGGTTAATTCATCCAATATCATTTTTGTTTTGGAAGTGGTATGCAGAACCAACAGACTTCGTGATAGGGTTTCCAATGACCTCGATATGTTGATACAACATTATGGGGAAGTGATCCAGTTGATTAGGGTTAATCACTTAATATTGATGTGTAATACAAAATATGTAGACGATAAAATAAAGATCTAGGTTTGATATGTCATGATAATTCATTTAGTGCCTTAACGTATGCTATCAAATAGAGACTCCAAGTCCACCTCAAGGTTATCAAAATGTTTATAGCGGGAAATAGTTATTCACATAGAGATGACTGAGGAATTTCAGCCTTAGATAAATGTGTTGTTAGAATGAATGATCAAAACATTAGTGGATATGAATAAAGTTAGTATTCTAGATTTTATAGGGTATTTATATGATAAATTATCCCTATTGGATTTTTCCTCTAATAACATCTATCATTCATCGATTCATATGGATTTGATAAAGGCTCTATGTGTGTGGCCATTTTATTCACCATTTTTATGGAATTATGTTGGACAATAACAAGTTATTAGTCCATGAAAGGTATTTGATACGTCATAGTGGGTGTAGTTTATTTAGTATTGTATCATTATAATGTATAGTAATAGTATTCTTATGAAGAGTAAAGGATGTAACCCATGGAGTTTGTTTTATGCAAGTAGGTTTTCCTACAGGTACCCCCTCCGTTGGGGAATAGTTGTCTGAGGAAGCAAGGTAAGCTGGAACGGTGTTACATTGGCTAATTCAATTTCATGAAATGCATCAAGATGGTGGAATATTAGTTATAACTTCCTCCCAATAACAAGGTATTAATAATGTATTCCATATGACATAGCTTTAGATGTATGATATGGATCTTACACATGTTCTCAACTACAAGGATGTTGAGTTAGAGTAGTATGCCTCTTTTGTGGGTGAAAATTTTTGATAGTGGACCAGTGTGAAAATTTTTTGTGTATAATTTTACCATATTCTCTAGGTTGTAGAGAAATATATTTGTTTTCAAGAATTTATTGGGGTGTAATAGATTTTTAATCAAGTTCAGTGGCTTGTGTTTTTTATCAAATATTGGGAGGCACTACGTGAGGATGATAAACCAATAGTGGGAGAGATACTTATCGTCATCAATAACATGTAACACCTTGTTTTCTATTTTTAATACATTTAATGTTGTAATTAGATGAGTTATGTCATGTTAGATGTATTCAGAGAAGGAGATAATTCAGTGATGGAATTTTGATATAGGATCAATTCATGACTTGAATAGATATTCATTATGTGAAGGTATCTTTGGTATAATCCAAGAATAGTAATAGATAAAAATTTAGTTCCTTCACTACATGAGGGGAAATTCTTTAAATGAACATGGTTTTCTGGTTTTTTAGCTAGAGCGATGTGATTTTTTTATATAATGATTCCTGATTGTTTATGACATCAATCAATTTTTCATTCAATGAATGTGGATAATACTATTAGATTAAATAATATTTCACTTATATCTTTTACCATTCACCTACATTCATGTATCCCTAAAACCTGGTGTCTCCTCCATAATTTAAGTCTCTTTAAGCTTCTTCTTCCTCTTCTATTCGATGAATGAATGCCCATTTGATTTTGTACATCCAATACAATATGTTATATTATAATCCAGATCAATTATATTATCTTCTCCTTGATAAAAACCAATTAGATATTAGGTTTCAAGATCATATATGATGATTTATTCATGATCTAACAAGGGTTTTGTTCATGGTTTACATAATTGGAATATGAATTCAAGGATTTGGCTTCTGTATAATACTTAGAAGTACACCATTTCCAGTAGAAGATATTCCTTGGTTGGATGAAATATTATTAATCTTTCTATATGTGGTTCCACTTCTACATCAATACTAGGGTTCCAAACATATTAATCCATGAATTTTTCAAGGATTTTGTTGTACATTATTCTAATATGGTGACACTTTTGATTATTTTCATTATCACACATGTGGTAGGAATCCCATAACGTTTTCACCTGTTTTATATAGGTTTTTAACATCTTTTTGTGGTGCATGTGTATCCCTAAATACCTATGTATAATGGATGATAACATGTGGTGGTGAGTGTATCTTTATGAGAGATATAATTATGTTTCTAGCATGAGGATTGTGATAGTTATGATAATTATTTATTTGATGTGATGTTTGATCTATAATTTAAATCATGTATCATATTTTCCATTTTTCAGTCATATAGTTGAGGGTAATGGGAAATCCTCTATACAATTACCCAAAGGGATATGTGTTAGACATGTGGTCAACATGATTTTTTTATCTATTCAAGTATGATATTTTAGTAATTTCTTTAAACTATCCCTTTTAGTGGGTTGATTATAGTATCTAGTTGTTTTACGTTCAAGCATTACACTAAATTAGGTAGAGATAGTCTTTGATGATACATCATTTTTTTATTCTTGTGTGATATATTTTTTATGATGTTTACCATTTTTTAATTTAGGGAATTCATTTGTATATCTTATTAATATTTCTTAGGTGGCATAGGTGGTTCCCATGGGATTATTATAATCAACCCCTACATAGAAATTCTACTTCAGATGTAGATTTGATTCTCAAGAATCTAGTAAACAAAAATGACCTAGTGATGAAAATTTGAGTAGGTTAGTATAAGGATGAAAATGTTACCATATTCACATGGATATATCTTTCTTTTATTTGGACTAGTATCATACTACATACATTGGATCATTTACTTTGTTATAGGTTATATAAATCTATGATTCCATATTGTCACATTGTGGCATTTTTTTATTTGTATTCACAACTAATATCATACATATTGATTTATTTTTTGTTTATCATTGATTGTTTAAAATTTCATTATTATACTCTAAATTTTACTACGTATCATGGTAGTAGAGTCTCCTTGATATTGTTAGTCCTTCACCACTAGTAGAAATGCCTTGCATATATGGGGGTGTATGAGGTTTTGTGGAACCTTTGATTGGACATGGTCAATTGGGATTTGGTGTTACATGTTTGACATCTCTTTATATTAATGATAGTCCAAATTATAGACAATTTCCTATTAAATGAAAAAAACCAGCTAACATGGTAATTACTAGTAATGTAGTGGAAGGATGGTGGACGTATTTTCTATGACATGGTATAAATATACTTATTTATAATATATATATATATTATTTATTGTTTTCACACATATCCATTCTAACACATTCAATTCACATGGACATTGTTTTCATTTGAAATATGATCATGTTGGATACTCCAAAAGGTCTCGACCGTATATGGATTTTTCTACATATTATGCAGGATTAATCACTGGAGGACATGACTGCTACTATTTGGGAATCTGAGGTGGAGTATAGGAACTAGATTTGAGCTTAGTATCTTAGTTTTCTAGTTCATTGGTGCATTGATTTATGTATCATGTATTAACATAAATGAACTAGGGAATTTTGTATATTGTTTTAATTTTAGGATGAGTTAATTAGTGGAAAATTTTATTATTAATATATTATAATTAAGAGTTCAATGAATCTTTTAATTATGTATGATTCCATAAATGTTAGTCATTATACCCAGACCAACTGGGGTGGGATTTGGGGGAAATATTCATATACACTACCAGTACATGAGGTGTACTAGTTGCGGATAATTAATAAATGGTATAAAGGTGAAAATTGAGATATGTTAATGTGTTTTAAGTTAAGTATATTTTAGGATTTCATGGGAAGTGTAGGTAAATTATATCATCTATACCAAACATGTGATGTATGGAAAGAATACTGGCTAATAAAATGATATTTAAGGCCACCTGAGATTCAATTAATGGGCCATGTCAGTGTAATAAACATGTTTACATTGAATAAAACTTATTACTGAGTATTAATTTATTATTGGAGTGAAAATCATTATAAAAGTCCTAATTATAATTCAAGGATTCATATATATCATTTGTGTTTGGCGGTTTTACTTATGATTACCCCTAATAATGTCTGTTCCAACCCTTTTAATCATATTTTTTTTTCACATTTATTATATTTTTCGGCGTATTTATTATCATATCATAATTTGAGTATATAAAACGATGTGAAATTTTTTTCCTATGAATTATATGTTTATTAATAAGTAAATAATTATTCTATAAAAATTTATGAACACATAAAAGTGTACTATAAATTTATGATATTATTCTACAATGATAGTTGTAAATAACTAATAATCCTATTTTAGTAAAAAATAGTATGATAAATTGACCTACCAAAATTTCTCCTTATATAAATTTTTCATTAATCATGCCATATTATTTGAATCAAACTATGTTATAATTGTTTCATAACTATAAATATTTTTACCTTAAATAGTTGGATGTACTACTTCACCAAAAATTAATTCTGTCCAATTCTATTATCAAATTTTTAAAAAGTGTGATAATTTAGAAGTTTCAATGGTATGTTTTAGATCATAAAACCTGTCATCAGATGACATAAGATAAATTTTAGATTTAATAATTTAATAAATATTTTCATTTATTGTGATTAGTGCAATCCATGAATCAAAAAGTTATTAAATTTTATTTATATATAGGAGTTTCATTATTTATGATAAAAGTTATAGTTATTACATTATTTCAATATGATATATTAAAATGATTATTGTAAGCATAATATGTTATATTATTTGGGGGAAATAATAATGGAATAGATCTAAAAGAATATAACAAATTGAAGTCATGATAATTTTTAGGACAATAATATTTATGTTATATTTTTCAATATACTATTTTAATGTATGAATATAACAAAAAATTATTAAACAAAATTCAATGTTGCATGATTTAATTAAGAACAAATATGTTAGAGGTTAACTGAATAGAGTATACCACGAATCTATGACTAACAAATTATAATAGTGATTCGGGCATCATTTGTTATGTACATTGTTAAATAATTCTCATTATATATGATAAATTATGTGCTAAACTATTATTTAATGATCATTATACAGCTTATGGTATTTTGATGTACTATGTATCAATTAATCTTTCTTATGAAATAAAATTGTATGCTAGGTTTAATATAGAAAATGGGATGTAATACAAATTATTTTCTTTAAATCTGAATATTTTATATTATTTATATTAATTATTTTCACTTAAACGATATTTTACTATTTGTTATAGAATTATGGGGATTATTTGATAAATCATGACTTGATGACATGTTCTCTATGAAGGATTATTGAATAAGTTATTGGTTGGGATTTGGTAGCCATGGATGGAATGTATTTTTGGGATAAATATGTAAATATGAATAACATATGAACATATGATGTTATATGGTGAAAGCTTTAATGATGGTTAATGGTGTAGAAAGGTATAGAAAATTACAGTCGTATGGTTGGTTAGTTGAGATCTAGTTTTCCCTATTTCCTCATCTTGTGATTATGGGATGTTTTGATAAGATATATATATCGGTTGTCAGATTTATGGTTAGACTATATGTTTATCTAATAGATATAATCCCTAATGTGATGTTTTTTATCTATGTTACCTGACATAATTGGTAGTTCTGATTTACTAAAAAAATATTCCATCAAATAATCACCAATATTTTCAATGAGGAAATAATGAAGAAGAATCCAGGGTTGATGCCTATTTTATTTTTTATCAAAATAATGTATAAATATTTATTGGTAAATCATACAATTAATAATTTGAGGAAATCATAGAAGATTTTTCTTTTACCATTGGATTAGAAAAGTTCTTAGATCATTTCTGAGTTGTCCTAGTGATTAGATTTATTCAAAAGGTGGCTCGCTGACTATGGAAAATGAAACCTGGTTACCAAACTATAATTCCTTGGGCATAATTACATGAGATTTTCAAGAAGTATTTTTTCTATTTTATACTATAATATGTTAATTTGAAGTATATTTAGAACATATAACTGGATAAAGATAGTTTTTCCAATCGTAGAAATTGTTATATAGACAAGATTAGTCAATTTTTTTCTTCTGTAACAATTGTGGATGCGATGAGATATTCCATGTCCTATTTGAGTAAAGATATTCAACGATCTATTGTATCTACTATGATAGAGTCCTGAGAAGTAGTGAGATATAATGTAGATGTTGCTGAGATAATCGTTAAAATGACAGAAGGTTTTGGAAAGGGACATTCTCATATTACAAAGATAGTTGAGGTGAATCTTGTATGATTTGAACTTCATGTTCAACAGATTAAGAGAGTGAGGTGATTCTATTGAGATTGAGTAATTCTTTAAGAATTTGGGTTTGGTAGAACACGATACACCAAGTCATTTTAGAGATATATTTTTAGTGTAATGTTATGTGGTATTGTATTCAACCAGACCACAGTAGAGTAGTGTAAATGGTTACATTACTACATTGTCATAATATAAAAGGAATCGAATTGTGATTAATTGAGTAGTTTAATAGTATTGGTAAAATTTATGCATAAATTAAATTCAATTTCAATTTTCCAACATAAAATATGAAAAGAATTTTCATTGACAACACTATAATTCCCCATAGTATATCCACCTATATCAATCATAAAACACTTCTTGTTATCCAGGGTCATATAAATCCTAATAACGGGTGAGCTCATATGGATAGTAAGGGTATGCATGAAACTAAATAAATCACAAATGAATATGAATAATAAAAATTTAAAGGAAAATTGATGAATCACATATCGTTTAAATAATTACTTCAGCATAACATTGTATGTATAAATGATGATCATATAATTCCATACACATAACCAAATGATATTGAATTTTATCCATATTTATTATAACTAATTCAATAATAACATGGGAATCAATAAATAACCACATAATGAGTTAATTCATAATGATTTAAATAGTATATATATCTCCAAGGGAACATTCCATGACATCTTATATAAATTATTATTGGATCGTCCAAAAACCCTAGATACTGGGTCTATGAGTCCTACTGATTCATGGAGGTTATATAGCTGGCTTTGACTATAAAATACTAATTCAAATTCATTCATCATATGAAATTGGTCAAACATAATCAATATAAATATTCATATAATTTTTTTATGAAGTGTTAATATGTTCCCTAATCGATAAACATAACCAAAAACCTTGGAGACTAATATGGTGAATGATAATAAAAGTATGCATCCCATTAAAACAGATCATAATCAATGAAAATAATTATTAAGGATGGTTTGAATAAAATATATCCCTCTTAAAAAAACATGAATTAAATTTTTGATGTTGTTGATGAATATAAATAAAAAAAAATTATTATTTATAAAATTATTAAGAAAATGTCATTTACATATTGATTTTTTTAATTAAATGTTAACAAAATATTTTAAAAAATAATATTATTTAAAAGTAAAAGTTATAACATATAATTTAAACCTTAAAATATTGATTTTTTAAATTGGTTTAAAACATAATTCAACTTGTAAATGTTAAAAAATGATTCCATTCACATTTTTGGTAATATCCAAACGATCCCTGTTTGAAAAATGACTTGAAGATTCCTATAAAAAAATTTCAAAAAAATTATTCCTGGATAAAATTTTCATAAATAAATGATTTTTACAAAGTTAAAATAATTTTTAAAAAATATACATAAATTTAATTTGAAGAAAAAATAATTTCCACTGAGGAGAAAATTAAATTATAATAACATAAAAATATTTTTATTATAATTTAAAGTACCAATGAAAAAGAAAATGGTCATAATAATTTTATAAAATTCATGAATATATATTTGATATTAAAAATTATTTATGTTAATTTATAAATATAATCAATTCACCCATTATAGAATTAGATATATGAAATCTTGAATATTGATGTGATTTTAAAATAAACTCTAACCTCTTTGGTAACATTGAAATCATAACCCCCGTGAAATAAAAAATATTAATTGAGATTTTAAAAACCATGATGATAAAGGTTTTCATGATATTAAATATCTGAAGTCAGCTTATATACAACAGAAAAAATAACTACGCTGTGAATACAACATATGTCTCACAGAAGTAAATATTAGGGGAGAAACCATTACTTTAGGAAAAGTTTCCATTCTATATATTAGAACCTCAGGTATAATAAATATTTTTTTAATATAATTAAATTAAATAATTTTTTTTTATATTTTTCATAAAATATATGATTTAGTTATAGTAGTTTACCAACTTTTTATTAACATTTATTTATAAAAATAATTGATTTGTGTGATAATTTCTTCATTTTTCATATTGTTTTAGTTCAATAATTTCTGTACAATCACTTTGATCATTTTTGAATAACATATAAATTTTATCCATGTTTTAAAAATCATATATATTAGTTATATTTGTAATTAATTAATCAAGAAAAGTTTTATATATAAAACAAATTACTCTATTCATGGAGATGGTAAAATGTACGTACAAATAACTGTTGTTTCCATTTTTTCTCAATGTATTCAATGAAAGTGAGAAGAATGTTAATTTAAATTTATAAAACACTATTATTATAAATATTTATAATTTATTTTAATCAAATATATGTTTATTATATTTAATTTTAAAATTAAATGAAAATAATTTCACTTTGTTATGTGGAGGCGGTAGTCTATACGTAGTCATGACTGATGTTACTATTATCCGGTAGAATAGAAGATAAGAAGTTATATGTCATACTTTATTTATAAAATCATTTTTAGGTAATTATCACATATATTTATTTACAAAATTTTTTGTACCTTCCATATAACGAATATAATAAAAATGAATCGTATGGTTTTATGACATGGTCGTATGTCATATGCACGAGGGACGTTATCAAATCCCACCAACGAAATGGTAATTAATAAGGTATATGAAATATAATATTTATATAATTATATTAATTTCATAAAGATTATACAAATATTTTAAATACTTAATTGTATCAAACCATTAATGGTGGTTATGGAAATCAAATTTCATTGGTTTATTAGGTGGTAGTCCGCCCAACACATGATCGAGGATTTCATTTCCCATTTGGTGAACTTGGATTTGTATATAGGACATGAAATTAAGATAGTAATACATAATTTTATATTTTAAATTTTTGTCATTATATTAGAATATTTTAAGATTAATTAAAGGATGTGCGTCTTGAAATAAATATAATACCCACATTAAAAATGCTACCACTTTTGTGTAGATCATTTAAGGTTCAAACATAAAGTCTTCTCAGATTCACTTTATCATCCAAAATGAATCTAGTATGTGAGGAGTGATGTTTGGAATATTATTCTTCATGAATTTTCAAGACATAATGGGGTTTTAAGTTTTACAATTATAGTATATAGCGTGGCCATTCATAAATTGTAGATGGGACAAACAAGGATTTTATAAAAAATGCATTACTCCCACATTTTACACATTCGAGAAGAATAAAAAATGGGTTTTTATATAATATTTTATTTTATATTCCATATATATTTCTTGAAAATTTTTTATTAGAAATTTATATGTCATTTTAACCATTACCTTCATAGTTTAACCCATATTAAACCTGATTTAATATTAACCACCATAATTAATTATTATTATTTTCACTATTCAGAATGGTAAAAAATTAAAGATTATTTATTTAATAATTTAAATTATGATTATTAAATATATAAAATCTATTTTTTGAAACTAAATTCAAAGAAGTTGTAGAATTGAATTTAAAAGTATACCTACTCAAGCATGGGAAAACTGTTTTCTAAAGAAAAACATTCAAAAGATCAAAAAAAGGAAATTAAGATTCATTATGAAATTGATTCCAATTAAATAAATTATTTAAATTTAAATTTAATTTGGAAAATTTTACATTAAAAACAATTTAAAATATAATTTATGTTTTTAAATTATTTAAATTAAATAGGTAGTTTTCAATAATAATCATTATTATTCAGTATTCATCAAAAAAATTAATCATTTAAAAATATTAAAAACAATCCTCCCAAAGATAATTTGTACATATATAATAATAAAATAAAGTTTATTTTTTAAAATAATATTTATATTAGTTTAAAAAATTAATTTTAAATTATGTTTTCAAAGAAAAAATATACTACCTTCTTGAAAAATATGTTTTTCCAGGACAAATTTTATTTTCTTTTAAATGGTTATTTTTATATTTATAATAAATTTATAAATATTTATTTTTTAAAAAAATGTTTGAATCATATATATTTCATAATTTAGTTGTTTCTATTCATACCCTTAAACATAACTACTATGTTATAATGGTCATGTCTAAATAATAACATTTTAATAGAGTACCGCATTTCATTGAACCATAATGTTGACTACATCACATAATATCGAAGAGATTGAATTTATTTAAAAGAAAAAATATCATATAGTCCTACGGTATAAAATTATATTCAATGCTTGGTGCTTTATGGGGTATAATCAATCAAACATGAAATACCACTTAAATTCTCTAAGTGTATTATTCTACCACCTTAAATAAAGTGCATCATAATGATTTAATATGTATCTTGATAATAAAAGATTTTATATTTGAAAATAAAAATCATTACATCCCACATACAGAGAAGGGTTGATAAAACATTCCCTAATAAGAGGTAATGGGTAGTATAAAGGTTTTACGAAAAAAATCCTAGAGATAAGATTACAATTGGGAATACATTGGCGGTAATGAAAACTTTTTCTTGTAAGAAAAGAATATATAATTATAGATATTTATAGAGATCATTGAAGAAAATAAAGTGAATTACCAGATAACTATAAATCAATTGTATATTAATATACCATTTGATCCATCAAATATAAAGGCAACAAATTAACATTTTTTCGTGATCCTTTTCCTATAATTTATAGATATTTTACTATATATACTATGAATATATGGAAAATTACTTACATGGAATGTAAAATTTCACCCATTAATTAGGTCCAACAAAATATCATATTTTCTCCAAATGATGAGTATTCGAGATGACTTTTTCTTACATGAAGTGATGAAATTATCTATTAATGGATCCTAATATCCATTAAATAATAACAACCAATTCCACCCATATTCAATAAAACCAAAATTCTTAGCACATGTTGAACAATAAAACAAAAATTATAACCTAATTCATTTCAAATATTGATATCCTTAAAAACATCCAAAATAGGTCTGACCAAATTCAATGTCTAAAAATTTATAAGGAAGTCATCAAATAAACATTTTATTCCCCATACAATATAAATTATCTCTTAATGAGATTTTCAAAATATGGGAATAACTTGATCACTATAATACACTAATCAAAACATGCATTCTAAAAAGAAAATATCATATTTTAGAATATATTTCGCAAATTAAAACATATAATAAAATTCTTTAAATATAACATAAATCAAGATATCACTAAAAAATTTCAATATCTGTAATACTATTTTGTAAATGCGTTATTATCTCAAAATCAATCACAGATTAAGTTTATTTTTCTTTAATCATGTGTTTTCCAAAAAGATCGATTTTCCAATAAATCAATTTTATTGGAACTATTCATGATGTGTCTTCAAATCCGTATTGAAATTAAATTATTGTAAAATAAGTATAAGTTCATTAATTTATATAATGTGAACATAAATCATAAAACACTTCATCAACATAAAACTAGAATCCAAATGTAAATGTTCTTTATTCCACTTCGACCATAGTAAATCAATGTGGATAACTCTCATCTCATATATTATTGTGGGTTAAATTAATTTGAAACACATAACATTAATTTTCATTTTTACACATATTCTAATAGCTGAAGAATTGAAAACACAAAACATATTTATTTCCCTCTCAATCATAATAATAGTGGCCATTCTATCATAATTCTTAGAAAATTCACATTTCCATTAAGCATGTACTAGAGTGTTACATTCTTAAATTTCAGCATGAGTAAAATCCATCCTTCCCATCTTCCCTTTATTCATATTTTTCCCTATCAGGAACTTATTCTCTTTCATACCTTCATTGAAATTATACATTGATAATTTTTCTCAACTTTTATAATTTATGATACTATGTCATCATTTTATGTGTATTTTTGGGAGAATAGTTTCCTTTTGATTAATTGTATTAACCCCATCAATGAAATTGTCATTATTGATCTTTTTATATATGTATATAGTATATATTTTATCAATCTAACCTTGTAATGTAGGATTTATATATACTTGAATTTCCATCTATATTTTTTATTAGATTTTGGAGTTGTCTGTCCAAATTTGTTCATTTCTCATGAGGAAAATACTTTTATAGGAAGAGTAACTTAAAATAATTTTATTCCTTATAATATATTTCATCTTCATCCAGATATTTTTGAGTTAATAAACACCATTGATCTCCATCTCCCATGATATGATAAATATCCATGAAAATATTAAATCTTTCATTACATCCCAAAGAGAGAAATCTCTTCTCTATGTAACATATCCATTGGATAGTTACAAATTTATGTTTAGTTACATTGAATTATGGAGGTTTCTGATGTATAAAGAGGTCAAAAACTATTACAGTTTGTGTTGTAGCCACATGGTACTCCATAGGGGAAATGTTATTACTCATAACCTGATTCCGTTTCTCCAATATAGTTTTAATTTGATCATTTATTATTGTATCTCAAGCTCCAACAACATTTTATCCCCAAGGTGGGAAATCCCAACCTGGGGTATATGAGTTGATAAAATCTCTTTTCATTCTTCTAAGATCCATTTCAATCAAATAAGACACTCTATATTAAAGAATGATGTTTATAAACATGATGTATAATTTGAATAATTAGAAAATAGATAACATAAATAGAAACTTTTATGCATTGATAATACCATAATCATAATCATGTTTTATTTGGGAGAGAATTAAAATAATTGATATGTTTTCAAATATATCAAAATCATTTGTAAAAAAAATTGTGAGTTATCCTATGTATAGACCTTAAGAGTGTTAAAATAGGTGAAAAGTAACACCCAATTTCATGTAACAAGTAGAACTCAGTTCAATGATGAAAAACCTTTTTTGGAGTAATTACACCGGGTTGCATCTAGTTTAGAACAAATTTATCTTATAGATTCCAGATAATGATATATTTATAGTAAAAACAAATATTTTTTTCTGTAAAAATTTTGGATTTAATCCTATATTAAGAATTATAATAAAATGCATTCATTGGGTTTTGATCCATAATATATACTATACAAAATCTAGCTCGCAATTGTTCTTATTAAACATCATATGAAATAATTATGGGGACCCAATTCCTAGAATTAGAGAGACAATGGTTACTTTATTACATTGGAATAAGTTATGATGAATTTCATCCCATAGGACCAAATAGCTTAACAACAATGGTAAACTATATATATAAATGAAATTCCCATTACAATTGAAAACATAAAATTAACATTTTTTTTTCTTTAAGAACACCTTATTTTCTCTTATCATATCCTTGAATATCAATTATAGAACACATCATGGTATCTTGGGTAAAATAAAATATAAAAAAGTTGTGATATCGAATGATCAGAAAGGGTATACATAAAATGTATGTTTTCATGAATAAATAAGAATAATGAATAGGGAAAGGTAACTAATTAAAAAAAATCATTTAAACAATAATATAGTAATAATATGATAGGATTAAATGAATATAAAATAAATATATATAAATACTAACATGAACATTAAAAAATCGAATAAGAACATGTAAATAAATATCTAATATTATAATTTGGGAGTCAATATTGTTGTACATTATAACCATACCAACAATGCCTTATTCTAACATATATTACATAAATGGGATGCCTCCATCCTAAAACCCAAGATATTTTGTGTTAGGAGACCTACCAAAGGGCCAAGGAAATTTAAAGTGAATTGCATATAACTTACTATGTCCAATTCATTTATATTATTAATGTGGTGATACATAATCAATATAAATCATTATATTGAAAATATAGAGGCTGGCATTTTAATACCTTCCCTAGTCAATAAACATAATCATAAACAATCGCGGGTAATATTTTGATTGGTAATTTAATTTACATCCCCAATAAAACATATAATTAACCATAATGTATAATAAGAAATATTATTTCAAATACATCTAATCCCTTGTGGATCAAATATATAATAAAGGGTTTATCTATTTGATTACTAGAAGTAAAATAAAATGTTATTAAAAAATTCATGAGGGAAATAAACCTTTCAATTTAAAAAAAATTACGAATAATTTTTTTAAAATAATATCCTTTGAAAAAAATAGTTAAAAAATATAAATTATTCTTTAAAAAATTGAGTTGTATTGATGGTATAAAATTCATTTCATTTATTACACATTAAAATAAGGATTCCTTTCACCTATTTAATAAAAACCAAATGAGCATTATTTTGAAATTGACCTGATGATTCCAATCCAATCATTTTATAATGAGGAAAAAATGGTTAAAAAATTCCTTAATGAATAATTATATGAATTTTATTACTCTTTTTATGAATTTTTTTAGAAATAATGGATTTGTATGAAAAATTATGTTCAATCGATTAGAAAATAATGATGGATTTTATTTATTTTTCAATTATTTAATGTAATAAAGAGATGAGAAATGGTACAATTAAATTATAATGTTAGTTAAAAATAATTTTAGAATAATATATATTCATTTCTATATTTTAGTGAAAAAATTCCCCTACGGGAGGCTTAAAAATATACAATGCAATATACTGATTAGATTTTTAAATTAACTAAAACCAATTTGGTAGCATTTGAATCATAATAAACATCAATGAAATAACATCAATAGAAACATTAAATAAGATGACGATAAATATAATCATGATATAACATATAAAACGGGGTTGTGTATAAGCCACAAAAAGAACTATGTGGTGAATATGGCATATGGATTAGAAAAGTAAACTTAAAGAGAAAAACCATTACTATATGTTTGATTTCCTTCAATCATGATTGAAAATTCTATAATATATATATATATATGTTTCCAATTATTTTAATAGGGAATATAAATATTGTATTTAATGAAATAAATGTCTTATTTATAGTCTTTTATCATCTATTTATTAATATTTCATTATTTTATTCAATATGCCAAGTGATGATTTAATTATTTTTTAGGATTGTTATGGTTTGGTAATTTTATTTCATTTAATTTCATCCTAATTTAATAAAATATATAATTTTATTTGTGATTCAAATATCATATATATTCACTATATATATTCATATTAATCTATAAAAGTCAGAGATAGAAAATAGATTACATCGATCATGGAGATGGTATGTCGTACATACAGATTAAAATTGTCTGAATTTTTTTATACATATAGAATGGAAGAAAAAAATGATTAATTCATGTTTCTATATTAATTATTATTTTATACATTTAATTTATATTAATTAAATTCATCCTTATTACTATCATTGTAAAAATAAAATGAATGACATTTCACACCTCTGTAAGTAGTTTGTAGTCCACACATACGAATGCGTAACATTATTATTTTACAATAGATTGGAATTTAATATCTTATATGTGATATTATATATAATAAAATATGGTTAGGTAATAAATATAACACATATTCATTAACATCATCCTTATAACATTCCATATAAATCATAATAAAGAATTAATGAAATCTTTTCGTGAGGCATTACTCCACCGTATTCAAGAGTGATTTTATGATAACCCACATAGAGTGATTACATAATTATTGAACTATAATAATGTAATAAATATCTTATAAATATATAAAATCCATTATTATATCCATCATTGATTTGTGGTATTGATAAATAATTAAATTCGTTCGCAAAGCGGTAGTCTGTTGTACATACAATGGACAGTTTCGTTTCACATTTGATGGATGTGAAGATGGATATAAGATATTCTATTAACATAATATCATCACATTAATTATGAAATACTAGTTCTATTATATTATAATATATAATTAATATTTTATGGTGGAAGAAGAATAAATAAAACAAATACCCACGTTATGAATTTTACATCTTCTTTGGTGATCGACTTTATATTTATGTTCAATTCGTACCATTATTGGATTCGGGACTAAAGTATACCACTAAGACGTATATAAGGATATCAAGAAAATATTTGGGAAGATATTTTTTGTTAAAATTTGATTTTATGTCTGAATTTGAAAGGATAGTAGGTGGCCTTTTATAAGTGGGGGAGAGGACACACAACAAAATTATAAAGAGAATGAATAATATTCATGTTTACTACATTCCAAAACACAAAAAATGGGAAATTATAAATCATTCTAGGTGATATTATCGAAATAAGTCTATATTATTTTTTTATTGGAAAGTTTCTAGGTCATGGTAACTGTTATCTTTTTGTTTAACCCATTACAAACCAGTTTTAACATTAACCACAATAATTAATTTTTTTCTTCACACTTTGTAATGGTAAAATATTAAGATTAAATTATTAAAAAATATTAATTATGATGATTTAAAATATTACAATAAATTTTTCAAATTAAATTTATAGAAGTGTTAGAATTTAATTTATGATTAATCCCACAGATGAATGCTTGATCAGATTTCAAATAAAATAATCCATATTTTGAAAAGGTTTTATTTAATAATTAAATATGAAATTGAATCCAATTTAATAAATTGTTTGAATTTCCATATAGTTGAACTATTTATATCTAACATAAATTTAAAATATAAGTTATATTTTCCAACAATTTATAAAAAACATGCACTTTTTCAATAAAAAGCTGTATTGGTAACTATTCTGTAAAAAAAATTAAAATATCTAAATAAATCACCCAAAGATATATATTACATGTAGATTTTTAGAATGATATGTTTTGAAATATTTTTTATAAAATTATTAAAAATTAATTTTAAATTAGGTGTGAAATGCACTAATAAAATATGTTTTTGAAGAGTATAGATTTTTAGAAAAAAAATTATTTAATATTATTGTTATTTTATTTATATTCAATATATTACAATTGAATTTAATTTTTCAATATTTAAACACTATTTTTTATAATTTATTTCTTTCTTTTAGTACCTACTAACTTAATATCTAGTATATAATCGTCATTTTAAGTAATAATTTTTAATAGAGTATCATGGATTATTTAAACCCATTGTCACTTACATCATAAGATATTTATGAGATTGGATTTATTTAAAAATAAATATATCATAAAGGCTTATTGTCTTACATTATCTTCTAATACTTGTGTTTATTTTCATATATTCTATCAATCACTATAGCAAAAATGTGAAAAATATAATGGTGTTATAAGTATCACATGTATGATTCAAAAGAGGGACAACATTCTTTTATGTATTTGGTGGGTGTTAAATATTTTTTTATTGATGTTGGGGTATATATTAATGAAGTAACAATATTAAAAACATATTTTTTAAAGGTATCATTAAAAATTGTTTTCCTCATGTAATTAGTAAATAATTCAATACCTTAATCTTCTAAAGGGATAATTTTTTTATGTAGAATTATTTTTTACAATGTATCTTCTAGCGTGGTTATTTAGATATTCCATTTTACATTCATTATGGTTTTGGATTTAATGTCTCATGAAGATAATTTTTTTGTAGGTATCTAAAGGGTAATTATTCCTAACTCCATTCCTTTGTGCTTTCCAATGGCTTAAGGGCCTAAAGAGGGTGTTCTATAGTCTTCCAGATATGTTCTATAATATTATGATGATTATGTACATCCTCTATTCCATTGTTCTATGGTAGAGGTTTTGTTTTCATATAAGTATAACTATGGCAACCCGATGAGATGAAGGGAATAGTGATGGATCAATAGGTATGGTCATGGGGTATAGTGTTGGGTACCCCATGGAGAGATAAATAACCATGTAAGCCATTTTGAAGATAATATTACCTATCATATCAACCTATGAAAAACAGGAAGAAGGAAACTACAATTCCATTGGGTTTGTCATGGTAGTATTAAAATGATAAGGTATATTTAACCATAAAATGGATTAGGTTGTGGTGATGGACATATGATTAAATCAATATTTTTTAAAAGTTTGACAAATATTGGAATAATTTCATTTGAATTTTGGGATCCTAGATCTTCCTTTGGATAAGACTATGATTGTCATTTTTTTCTCATCACCCAAATTAGGAATTGATAGAATATCTTTTTAAGTTGGTGTTATAATATTTCTATAATTATAACCTTTTTCTTACCCTAATTCATCTTTATCCTTAACCAAATTAGAAGATCCTTATTGGAAAAAATGGGAATCATTTTTAATGATGTGAATCTTACCAATATATGGTATATTTAGAATTCTGAATATAAGGTCCTTTAAATATCTATTCCCTTTTATAGATATTAACAGTTTCTCTAAGAACTATTGAAGTAACATGTTTTCTTGTTATTGGTGCTTTATAATTAATTTTTTATGATGAATGTGATATTAACAGAATGGTGGAAGCATTTTTGGAGCCATTAGATCTCGACATGGTTGTATTGTCGTAGAATAGATCTACCTTATTACATTGGGGTTTTCAAGGGTTTAGATTTATCAATTGAAATACAAGGATGAATGATATGTTGTGAAAATTTTGAGCTCCAAAAATGAGGTTGAGTTTAATTGGTTAATATCCTCTTTAATTGAATGACTGAAATTTTTATTTTTCCTTTTGATTGTTATCCCATATATTTGAAATTTATCTGTTCTATACATTCTACCTTGAAACCCGAAAACATTATCCAATGAACTTATTTCATATATTCCATCAACATTTATTAAAACATCCATAACTAAATTTCTTTTAGATATAGTAAGTGTGACTCAACCCCTCAAGCATATTGATGTGGATATATGGTGTACGAGAGAGGGTCCCTCCAACTGTTGTATTAAATTTATTAACTCTCTCCAAATATATATTGTTCTATAGTAAGAAAAAAGGGGAGGTGTTACTAAATGATATCTTATAAATTTTTTACGTAGTCCATCCTTAGATAGGGATTTAGGTACTTTATATGAGGAATTGGTATTCTTGTATAATTTTCTAACTTCGTACACCTTCTTTTAATTGTGATGGATCCCCATTCCATAGATAGTTCCAACAACAATTGTATTTAATATCCATGTTATAAATGTTTATTTGAACTCTATTTACCATATGTTATTCAATGGGATATGAGCAATTAATTTAAGAGGATATCTGGTTATTTATCCCCTTGTGATTCACATTAATTTGGTTTTTAAATTCTTCTATGATGTAACTTTTTTGGGAGTAAATTTTTTCGAAATAAATATAAATTTTTTGGAATTGAATAATGAATAGAAATTATGTTATATAGACATTAATTTTGAGTTGTATTAACTTGTGGTAATTTAAATTATATTGTATTTCATTATTATTAAATTTCATAGTTAATAATCATCATATAAGGTATATCCTAGTCGTAAATATTTAATGAAGTATGTAATGTTTTTATCACCTCTCATAAAGATATATGGTTATATTAGTACATAACTGTTTTTCCTATGGGTGATTAAATTTCACTACGTTTTAAGGCTAATAATGGGTTAGATTAATGGGTATTCCCATTCTAACTTTTAGGGTTCAAAGGTCTTGAATATACACTTTGGATTAGTAATTTATTCCATTATCCATTACGTATGTTGGTTCTATTTGTGTGATTTATTATGTGGGTCGATTCTTGGACATTGGAATGAGCGGTGAGTTATAGAAATCTAGGAGTTGGTGGAAAAGATATTTTCCCATGTTTGGTGTTGTGTCCTAGTTTTTAGGAACCTTGAGAATGATTTGATAAAATAGTTATCCCCTAAGAGAGGTGTTGTAGTATTATTTCATGGGAAGTGATGTTGGTGAGTGAGATGATATTGGGTTGGTGAGTGTATCTATATTGAGAAGACCGACTTAGTTATATGACATAAATTATGATTGAATGATTGAACCCTAATTTAATATAATTTTTTAGATCTATACATTGTTAATAACATTATTTATGAATATAGATTTATTTAATGAGGATATTTATTGTATTGCTGGAAAAATAATTATGTAGGGTAAAATATTTTCTATATTCAGTAAATATTTACTTATAAAAAAAATTTAAAGGGGAAGTGAAAAATAAGTCTCATTTCATCACGAAGGAGTTCCCGATTTATGCATTAAAGATGTCGTCCTTTTCCAATAGATTGAAATGTAATAATTTATATTGTATATTATTATTATAGATTCATAATTATGTTATAAATATCATATATAAATTTCATATTCATCAAAATAACCAACCATGAATCACGGTGATGAAAATTAATGTTTTTCTTCATGAGGCAGCAGTCCACACATATGTATTATCATTGATTATGTTTCCCATTTCATGATGAAGGAGATGAGTATAGGTTATACCATCGACATTACTAAATCCTAATATATTTAAAATATTTTATTCATTTTGTTTTGATGGATTCAATAGGTTTAGTGAAATTGGATTTTGAAATATAATATAATATAATACATAGAGAGTTATACCTCATCATAAAGAAACCAACTTTGGAATAAAATTTATTCCTTGAAAGGATGGTATTATGGTTAAAAAGGGAACACTAGGATGTGTGGAGGAATGTTAGTAAAGGGTTGATTTAGTGATTCACTAAGAGAAGAGGATCCTGATGTGTGAGGAATTTGGTAAAGGTGTTTTCAATTTATAAGTGAGGGAGATGTCACAGATGTAATTATTTTAAAAAAATTAAATATAATAACGTCTTAATAAATTCAAATTGCTATGAAAATGAATCCAATTAAAATATTCGATGTGTATTGGACAAAATATGAAAATAAAATGGTATTTGGATGTGTTTTAATGTAATTTTAATCCTTATCATTTTAGCTTATCAAATAGTTCACCCAGTTCAATATTAATTTTTCCAATAAATATTTAACTCGATAAATATTCATAATGAACAAAAATTAATTTTGAAATATATACAAATTTTCATCTTTATTACACTTTAATAGATTATTTAATACATGATATTATACTAAATATAGACCAGAATATTGATAATCCTAGTTAATTTGTGAATTACATGCATTACATAAAAACATAAAATTGGGGATAAATAACATTTATTGAAAACTTTCTTAACATAATCATAATATTACAATGAACATAAAATTTTGTGGGATAAAATGTGGACATATATAAGAAATAAGTGAGTTATAAATCCCATTAAGGGAATAAATATGGTATAACATGAACAATTTAAAACATGTTAGACAATTGGAATATAATTGGGGAATAAAAGAAGTGATAATCTTAAACATGAACAATTATTCAAGATATAACATGATAATCATAATGGAAATGTGAAAAATGTGGTAACCACATAAAACAACACATCATTAATAGAGTTCAAGGATAACTTCCAATAAACCATGATGGAAAAATTACTAATATGGTATTAGGTTTAACCCATGTCCAAATATGTCTTTCAATTAGACATTACAATACCAAATACATTGGAGTGAAATATAATTCTATATGAAACCATCACATTCATTTTATTCTCATTATTAAGTGTTCCGTATAGATCATACAACATGGTTTCATTCACAATAATATCTTATAGAACAAATAAATAGTGTGAAATATATATATGTGAGTAAAAAATCATAGAATTAAAAGTGTATAAATGTGAAAACCCTTGATAAGAAATTGTTATGTTATTCACAACACAATTGTTTTGGCATGGAATATCATAGTGAAATTGTGGTAGCATAACAACAACACAAAAAATTTCATAAAATAGGTTGTTGAGATGGAAATGGGACCCTCATACTTTCGACATAAAATGAGAGTTAATATGTACATGTAAAGACATATCTGAGCAATATTAATTGTCAATAGATTGTATATTATAGTAAATAAACTTTAATAAAGTAGTGATGGTGCAGAACCCTAACTAAATTTATGAATGGTAAGGAGTGTACATAAGGGATCATGAGAGGGATTAATAAGAAACAAAGGTGTTACTTATTACATGAAAAATAATTGGTATATATAAAAATAAACCCAACAAAATAAAAAATATAATTTAAGAGGAATATCATGGAAGAGGTTATTGAATGGAAATGAGAGGAGAGAAAAACCTTACATGTGTGTCTGATTCCAAATGTTTGATAATAGCTTATTTAGAGTTTGGCGGTTCCTTGTAAGGACATTATAGAGGGGAGGTAAGAGTAAAGAGGTTTTCTAGAGACTTTTAGTGAAGATAAATGTTATCTTTGGTGGGTTTATATAAGAAAGAGTGGAGAATTCTGTATCATTTCTCAAACATAGGTTTTGGAACCTATATAACAAAATTACCAAAAAAATTATCATTCCCATGGTTTTGACCATTGTTTTCTACAAAATAGGAGTGGTTTTAATTATTTTATAAGGAAAAGGGCCTAAATTAATAAATTAATACCCTTTATTATGTTTTATTGAGTCACACTCTTAAAGAAATTATTTCAAAAAATTAACATATATTAATGGTTTTGGAGGATTCAAAAACTATTTATAGAATTAATAAAATAAATATAAAATCAAATTATATTATTGTTAAAACATGTATATGGTATTGGATACCGTCTATAGATTCTATTACATTACTTTCATATCACTATGATGTTATAATAAACATTGTAAATTTAAACTGTATTATTTTTTTACCCAAAAATTTGATTGTCTTAGAAAATTATATAAAATTAACCATTATATAAATTTTACATTATGATTCTAAAAATAATATAAAATTAACCGAAATAATATTCTAAATATTTTTATTTTCATTTTTTTAATAATAATCGATATTTATTTAAAAATTATTTTTTTGGTTGAAAAATAACATTTTTTAAACCCTTACAAAAATTACATTTAAATTCATAATTATTTTTGATATTTTATATTTAATAAAAATTATTTAATAATAATATTTTATTAAAATATTATTTCTTCCAAAAATCCATTAATTCATCAAAATAAATTCCTTACTTGAATTTGAATATCTCCCAAAATTACTATTTTTTATTACATAAAAACACATTTATAAAGTAACAAAAAATAGGATGAAATAATATTAAATGTTATATTAAAAATAATATACACATTCCTATTGTTAGGGTCTTGATATATATCCCTTTAATACACCTGTAAACACCCTACAATAAAGGTGTACGATGATGGGACATTAATGGTGTGGTTTATCATACATGGTTTGGGTCATGATCTCTAGGAGCTTGAACTTCTATAGTAAATGGTTTCACTCATTCTTAAGTTAATGGATCATGTATTGGGTTTTTTTCATAGAAAAAACAAATGATGTTATCTCCCTTGAAATCTCTAGTAAATGGGCTTCATATGGAACGATCTTACAGGTTGAGGCCGCCACTTCTTGGTCTATGTTAATTGGATTTGTTAACGACATATATTTATACTAATCATGTCATCACTAATCGATGACTACATAATCAATGGTAAATACGATTAAACTTAATTTAAATCCAATAGCATGAAATAAATACAAATAATTGAATGTGGTTTCAATAACCATATTTCATGATTATATATCTAATTAAATCAGAAGGGAAATTTTTTTTATAACCATTCCGAGCATTACAATGTCCTCCCTTATGAAAATTCACCCTGAACATATTCTTTTCCTATACAAAAACGGATGGGGGTAACTATATTTCATCACCACTTTGGGTTCCAACATCTCGTCTTCAATCTTTTGGTTTCTTTATAGCTCTTTTACCATATGAATTGTTGAATTTCATAGTATTTTGTCTCCATAATCTAGGATTTTAACCAACTACTCTTCTGATGAGATATTATTTTCTATTGGTATGACCTATGTATTGAGTACATATGAGTGGCCTAGTATGTACATCCTTAAGAGTGATACGTTAAATATATCATGTCCTTTATAGATTTTAGGTGTGAGTTCTAGTCAGTAGGCCACCACTTATATGAGACCAATTATCTCTAAGTGGAAAATGTATCTTGTACCAAGCTTTAAATTCTTCCCAAATGTCATCCTTTTTTTCCAGGATGACATGTTGAGGAATATCTTATCTCTAACATCATACTGTAGGTCTCATTAATGATTTTCAATATTGATATTATTTCAAAAATAAAAACCTTTATGTTATGATGAATGGTCTTAACCATTTCCATTATTTCCTTGATCATTATAGGTTATAGCAGTTATCTTTCCTCAACATCATACCAAACTGAAGGTGTTCTATACCTCTTCCCCAAAGGGCATCTTAGTAGTAAAATTGAATGATTTAGTAGGCACCATTGTTGTATGAGAACATGAACATAGCTAGATGTTGGTCCCATCATCCTTTGAAGTCCATAGAACTTTATCTCATCGTGTCTTCTAGTGTTTAATTAATTGGCACAGACTGGGAATTAGTTTGAGGATGATATTAAATATTTAAGTTTAGCTCATTCTTTGTAGAATTATATATACTTTTCAGAAACATGGAGTTGAATCTCAGATCCGGATCAGATAAAATTGGTCATGGTATTCCAGGAATCCTTACCACGTATATTATGTATATCCATGTAGGTTGATTTAGGGGAAGATCATCTGCAATCACAATGATTGGGGTATTGTTTGTAAGACGATCCACCAAAAAAATATTGAATTATTTTCTCTTGAGGTATTAGGAAGAATAGTTACACAGTTCATGGTGATGTTTTTTCATTTTCATATAGGTTTGGGTCATGGTTTCATCATCCCCAAAGATTTTTTCTATTTCCCCTTTTAATTTTTTACATATAAGACATCATTATATATATATTGATCTGCTTCTTAAATTTTTCTCCACTATAGTGTTTGTGGAGATCTTGATACATCTGTTCACTTCCTTGGTGGATGTAGAAGGTTTATCTATGTGCATTATCCAATAGATCCATATTTATCTCATAATTTTATGATATATATATATTCATGACCCGAATCTCATGACAGATTACTCATTGACATTGATCTTTGAGGATTTTCCTTGTCTTATAACTTCCACGTTATTCTAAATTCCCATAAAATATCTTTGAAAATTCTTTACTCCTCAGGAATGGAATTTTAGGGAATCATTTATGAAAGGATTTATTATCTTCCTTATTTTATTATTTCATTTTCCTTCGATTAAAAATTTAATAAGATCACACCCCTATCAATTCTCATCAATGATAGAATTGTTGGAATAATTCTACATAGATAATCTATTACTTCATTCCCTTTTCTAGGATGGTATTGTATTTAGAATTTGTAGTCCGTGTTCATCTCTAACCATCTTCTCTATTTCATATTAATCTCTTATTATGTGAATATATACATGAGGATTTTTTATATTTTTATATATTTGACAATTAATTCCAAATAGCTAATGATAACATATTTTTAAAGTGAATATCATTACAGCCAACTCTAGAACATTCATTGGGTAGTTCTATAAATGAACTATCAATTTACGAGAAGCATAGTCTATGACTTTTTCATTATTCATTAACAAAAGGATGAATCCATTATTCTATGAACCATTAACAAAAAAATTCTCTACTTTTGGTTAGTTTAAGAATAGGTTCATTGATAAGCCTCCTTTTCATCTCCTTGAAGCTCTCTTCACATTCACTATTATAACAATCTTGACTCCCTTACAATTTATCTTGATATGAGGGATTGATAATTGTGATAAATTTATCGATAATCCATGATATTACCTAGATAATCAAATGAATCTAAGGAGATATATCATAGATTTTGTCATTGGCCATCCTTCAATTTCATCTATCTTTGAATGATCCATAGATATCCAATTTATTTTGATGATATTACCCAAGAATGAGAAATCCTTAAACTAGAACTCACGTATATATATATATATATATATACACACATATATATATATTTGACTTAAATATTATCCTTTCATATGGTAATTAGCACAGATTCTCAAATGCTCCTCATGCCCCTACATATTCATATAGAATACTAGAATGACATCAATATAGACCGCCATAAATTTTTTAAGGTAATATATAATCCCTCCATTCATCAATTCCATGATGATTACTGGATAATTAGTGAGTTTTAATAGAATTACTATTAACTCACAGTACCTATAATGTGTATTAAAAGTAGTACTAGGGATATCCTCCTTCACCATAACATACTAACATCCTGACTATAAATCCACCTTGGATAAGTATTATTCACTACATAGCTGATAAAACATGTCATCATTGTGAGGCTAATCATATTTGTTCTTTATTGTGCTCATTTTTATGTCACAATAATCAATGTAAAATCTCATTGAACATTATTTCTTCTTTATGTAGAATACTGGTGCACCCCATGGTGATGTACTTAGGTGTATGAACACTTTATAGAGATTCTAATGTGGTTGTTTATTCATCTCCTCATGGTTGATAATAGTGATTTTATATGGATTTTTGGAAAATGGTAACACCCAAACATAATCTCGAATGAAAATGGAACCTCTCTTATAAGTGGATGTCTCAGAAAATACTTCGGGCCACCTCAGTGTATTATCTCACCATAGGAATGTCTTTGAAGATGTTTCTTTACATGGACTTAAAATTTTGAGCTAGATATTCTTACTCATAGGACAATAATATCCATTCTTGTGATGTTGCTTCTTAAGAAGTTGTGTCCTCCTCCTTTCAATTGTATTGAAGTGAAAAAAAATATTCACAATATAGATATTGGTTTCTCCCTCACGACAATTTATGTTGGATATATATAAGGAAATCCAATTCAAACCCAAATTGCATAAAATATAACCAAAGTTTTTATGAAAAGGTTAACTGAAATGTTCATACCACAATGTTTGATTGAGGAAGAGTTATATTTTTGGGATGCTAT
Source organism: Viscum album (assembly GCA_963277665.1). NCBI lineage: Eukaryota > Viridiplantae > Streptophyta > Magnoliopsida > Santalales > Viscaceae > Viscum > Viscum album. Next base: position 812,984,451 of record OY728150.1, on the reverse strand, counting down.
AATTTCCCCATTTTACAATTTCAATGATATGTCAACTACCATTCAATATGGTGGTGTCTGAATAGTTCTACTAAAATTTAATGATATGAAGGGATGTGTAGAACCATAATAAAAATTATATTCATTGTTCTTGACTGAATAACTATAGTACATATTGGTACATTTTGTTGGGATCCATATTTGTGATTGGGATGGAAAAAAGACCTCCCATGCTTCTATTGAGGATGTTTGTGGTCTCCCAAGACCCTTGGCTTGGTGTATTGATTTGAAAATTACACTGATTTTTTATAAATAATGAAATAAAAAATGTATGGAGGGATAAACAGGGGATCCCATTCATCAATTTCATTAATGGATTTCTCATATTGGTAATATCTATCTAGGTTACCTTTCTTCCAATGCATAAATAATTTCCTCATCGTCCCATTGTAAATTTTTAGGGTCCATCTTTCATCACCTTTGACAAGTGGGATGTTGAAATTTTATGGCATAATTATATTTCATCATCGAACCACCAAAATTAGACTCCAATTTATGTTTCTTATCTCTATGATATCTTTGAGATTATCTTATCTTGATTTAAAAAATGAGGGAACATCAGACAATTTCTTCATATTTATCAATATCATGGATAACCAAGGTGTTTCACACACTAATTTTTAGCCGACCAAAGAAGTGATTAACCTTGAATTTTGGGGTAACAAAAGATCTAGAGCCATATCTTTCAAGTCTTTTGAATATTTCAATAAAATCCCGGATATATTCATCATATGTTTTCTTAGTGGAAAGGATATCCCATTCCATTATAAGTCAATGAGTGTAAGGGAAATATTTATTAAATGAAATAATAGAATTCCTTCCACCCAATATCTTTGTTCTCTTCCTCAAGATTTATAGTAATGATGATTGTCCACCAATGATCATATTATACCTCCATATTATGCGAAACCGAGAGATACATCACTAATTTAGAATATTGAAGGATGTTGAGTATCTTCTCAATGGAGTTGATCCATTGTTCCATGATTAAGGGATCAAAATATTCATTGAATGTTAGAGGCATTTGTCGCATAATGATCTCAATTGTATATTGTTATATATTAATAGGATTTGGTAGGTCCTCCATATATAGGATTCAATTTAGAAATTTTTTCAACTAAATGTGTATCATAAAAAAATTTGTGATTCCTTATCTTATTGGGTTGGGCATCTCATTAAAAAAGTCATCACATTTCCTTTCACAATGATTGTTTACATGATTCCTTTTATTTACAGCCATTGGAGGGAAAAAAAATAAAAAATCGTGGATAGATATTTTTAAACTTTTAAACACATAATGATAAATATAAAGATATTAAAGGAATAGCATATAACATATATTTATTTACTTAACTTATGAATTTATAGGTTTCATTCGATGTTATCCATGATCAGTTTCCTATCATATATTCATATGTTAAATTTTCCACTAAATAATGGTTTATAATGTTATTATGGAATTACCAAAGAATATCCTCATGGAGTTTCAAAAAAGGTGCATAGTAAGGTCGATTGTCATGTATCAGGCTATGACGAGTCAGGATCGATGCACCTTGCTGGATTTGTTACCCCTAGTGACATCTATTCCAGAACCACATCCACATATAGTATCAAGATAAGGATTTATTTTCTTGATATACAAATTAATCTCTAATTAAATAAATTTAATGATTTTTTCTTGTATGTAGTCTTAATTCTATGGAATTCATGATATTTTTCTAAACCAAACCCCAAAAATAACTAAACAGTATCATAGATACCAATTATAACAACCCATATTTTTAATATATATTAATACATGATTTAAACATATATTTACACATAATACACCATAGAAGATAGATACCTCTAGTGTATCTGGGAATTTGGTAGTTTACATAAAAACATAAATTGTGTAATATATCATCCTTATTGAAAACATCTTAAACAAGATCATTATATTCTATAGTAGTTAAAAATTCATGGGAAAACATGGGGACATAAATAATATATAGGTGAGCCATAAAGAATTATAATAAAATAAAATGGTATAACATGAATAATGTAATATATTTCAAATACTAGGCATATCATTTTTGCATAAAATATGTGAGAATCATAGACAAGAATATTGAGACAAGATATGACATGATAATCATAAAGGAAATATGGAAAATATTGAAACTAATTAAAACACTACATCATAAATATAGGTCATGGATAAACTCCAATACATCCTGGTGTAAAAACAACCATAATGTTATTAGTTTAACACCAAATCCCCACATTAAATATCATGAGACTATGCATTAACCAATTTATTGGAGAACAATATAATTTTTTGCTCACCTGTAAATTTCATTTTATTCTCATTCTTATGTGTGCAAGATTGATCATAAAATGTGGATTAATTCATCATAATATATTATACATGATTAAGGAGTGGTGAAAAAATATATTTAAGTCCCACGTATTATAATTATATATGTATAATAGTGAACACCATTGAGAAGAAATGATTATGGTATTCACTACACAATTATTTTGGCATGGAAAAACACTGTGAAATTTGAGTGAACATAGAGGTTCATGGGTGAAATTAATGGGTGAAAATGGGGTATCTAATTATATTTATATTAGTATGTCATTATGATGGATTTATAACAACATATGAAAAATAATAAAAATAGAATTCATGAGCATATAATGAAAGAGGTGCTTGAATTTAAATGAGAAGAGAGAAATCCCATAATTTACTGTGTTAAACAAAATACATGGGAGGGGATTATAGAGATATTGGGGGTGACTTGAGAGAAGTATGAAGTGGTAATCTCATATTAAGGAAGATCTATAAAGATTTTTAATGAAGATAAATGGGATTATAGGTGGGTTTATATATGAAAAGGATGAGGAATTTTATATAATTTCTCAAACCTAGGTTTTGAACTCTATATGATAAAATAATTAAACACACAATACTTCACATGTTTTTCCCATGGTTTCAATAAACTTTTACTGGTATTAATTATTTTATAAGTATAATGGATGAACATACTAAAATAATACACTCTCTTATGTGGAAGTGATTCATACTTTTAAATAAATCACTTTAAAACTTTGTAATATATAAATGGTTTTGGGGGATTTACCAAGGATTTATAAAAGTAATAAAATAAAAACTATATCACATTATTTTAGAGGTAAAACATAGATTTAGTTTTTTATACTATTTAAAATATTTATTATATCACTTTAGGGTCATTATAATTCCATAATACACAAAGTATATTTATACTTTATTTTATTTTTCCCAAAATAATTGACTCATTCAGAAAATTATTAAAAATACACTATTGGATAATATCTACATTTTGATTTCAAAAATAATACTCATTTTATATTAATAATTTTATATACATGTTTACCTTCACATTTTAAATAATAGTCATCATTTATTAAGAGATTCTAGGTTTTTTTGACAATAACAGTTTTTGAACCCCTAAAGAAATTACATTTGACTTTATAAAAAATATATGAAAATAAATATTTTTTAAAATTATTTTATAATATTATTTTATTGAAGTATTATTTATTTCAAAAAATCTAAAAAATCTTGAAAATAAATTCCCAAATTGAATTACATTATTACCCAAAAATACTATTTCTTTTTTATTATTTAGAAATAAATATAATTTATAAAGTAAAAATAATTTCATGAAAATGTATTCATTATTATATAAAAAATATTTCACATATTCATATTTTTAGGGTCTTTATATATATCCCTTTAATAATCCATAAAACACCCTAGGAGTACGCTGCGAGATGGTGAGATTTTCATGGGATAGTTCGATGTACATGGTTTGGATCGTGATCTCGATGAGGTTGATATTATCCTATAAAAAGTTTCTATAATAATTATGTTATTGGATATATTATTAGTCTTGTTCATGTGAAAATACCAGTGATGATATCTCCCTCACAAGCCCTGAAAAATGGGATTCATATGGTATGATCCTACTTGTTGCATCCATCACTACCTTTTTCTATGTCAGTTGGGTTTGATGAAACTATATATTTATACTAATCATGTGATAAATTTTCAATAGCTATTGTATCAATGTTAATGATAGTTAATTATAATTTAAATACAATAGGGTATTATAAAACCAATTAGGTGAATTTTTTTCTGTAACCATATGACATAATAAAACATTTAATTTTTCACACAGGAAATTTTTATCATAACCATTATGGTTGTTACAAAATAATATTTATTCTCTATTATTATTTAAAACATAGATAAAATCCATTTTTTCAAAATAAATAACTATATGTTTAAGAAATTTATTTTAAGAATAGTTCCCTGAACATAAAAATAATTTATAGTGAAATTTCCTTTCAAGGAATCAAACTAAATTTGCAATAATTATATGAAATGTTAAAACTATTACATGAATGTTACATAATTTTAATTAATATATAATATATTAATCTCATTAAAATTAATATCCATTTTTAATAAATTGAATTTTTAATGGAAAAATTCTACTTAAAAAATAAGAAGTATTTATTAGAAAAAACATAACTTTTTTCCAAATGATTTTATTTTTATTTATAATAAATTGGTAAACAATGAATTCATGTGATAATTGAGTAAAGAATAATTATAAATAATTTATATATTAATTTTCATACTCAATAACCAAATAGTAATACAATAACTGAATAATTAAATAATAATTCAATAGTATAACAGGATTCATCAAAACTCTATGTTATGTTTAATGAAAGCTATCAACAAAACTAAATTTATATAATGAAAAATATAGTAAAAAATATTGGGGTGTTATATTATAACCAATTATAATATTTTACACAATAAATTTCAATCACTCTGATACAAATATATCAGGATACATCCACATCATGAAATATCCAAGTTCTCAGACAACTTCCTCAAATTTTTGATTTTTATAGAAAACATTGACTAGGGTAGTGGTCTTGTTTCACATAACATTATATTTTCAATATATATTTTTCCATCTATTCCTTATAAGATCCATCATTCTATATTGGAATGAACAGTGAGTTTAGTGTATATATAAAATCTGGTATATACTTCATCTCTAGAGATACATGAAGACATCATGAACATGAGAGAAATTTGGTGGATCTACTATGCAATGTGAAACTATATATATTAAATGAAAAAATATAGATGGGGAAAATATATCAAATGATTTTTTCCCTTCTTCTAAAATATCATGACCGTGTTCAATAAAGGTATTTTTATTATAACTTTTAAACCATCATCGAACAATATATATCATCTAGGACTATCAACATGTAATTTCTATCATCACTCAACTACCCTGAAATTTTGTTGAATAAATCATACAATATATCCACATACACATCTTTATTAGGTCCCAAAATATTATTTCTCTTGAATCATCCAATATTTTTTTTTGAATTCTTTTAAATATATGGATTCTTAAGGATCCATCTGAATGCTTGAGTGAAATGTATAATTATACGAAAGACTATGTAAATAATGGGTTCTGTCAAAAAAATCATGGAAATACAAAGAACATTATCATAAAATATATTATAGGGCTAGAATCATCCTCCCATACAAACCATTTATCTATAGATGACAGGTAGTAAAAAAATTTAACTCATTATTCATAGCATATTGAAGACTTCTCTAGAACATCGTGGTAAATCTAGGATCTCAATCAGATAAAATATAATACAATACTACATGATACCGTACCACTAACATAATGTATATCAATGTAATATAAACAATATATTAATATTATCTGATGGAAATGAATTGTGGTTTTCATATGGAATTATACTACAAAGCAAATGTTTTGTTCTCTTTAAATGTTTTTGGGAGTCTAATGTTAAAATACATGGTAATGTTTTACCATTTTCATTCTTCTATAGGTAATGGTTTTAACACCCCCTTAAACATTTCTATATTAGGATTAACTAAATATCAGAATTGGAATTGAGATTCATACTCTACAATATCACTTTTCAGGTTATCCCTCATAAAATACTCATTCTGATCCTTATATATCTTTTTTTCATCTATGTTGAATAGAAAATTATGAACTATGGAATTTATTCCAAAAAATCTATTTTTTTTAGTTATTATAGAAAACAAACTTGGTTTTTGAACTATATCACTCCATCCTAAACAATAATGAAATCCATATCATCTCACACCTTCTTCATTAATTCAGCACCCTTTATATGGGACACTTTTTCACACCATGGAATCTTTTAGTTTAAATTTTATTTAAATTATTTATTTAAAGTTATCCTATCTTTATGTGATGATCCATTTTAAAATTTTAGAGTTTTTCACAAATCTACAGTCAATGCAATCATATTTGAAACCACGCAAAGAACAAGAAACATTGTATTTCATTTAACAAAGATGAGATGCAAGATTGGTTCATGTTTTTCCTAAAAATGTGTATGGAATGTGCATGCTGCTCTAAGACCACTAAATGGAGGAACATGATTATTGAAAAAGTTTTCCAACCCTTGAGCCAAACCTTTAATATCAAGATGTTTTTAAATATATATTTCACCAAAACATCCCACTCACACATTTTTTCCTTATGTTTCACCCACCCCATCAATTCCAACTATCAATTTTCCATTGTCATAAGTTGGATCTCACAGACATGTCCCCTATTTCTCTTTTTACTATGAATCTAGTCACATCGCCCTATGTTTTTTACACTATCTCCTCCTGTTAGAATTCCTCATGCCATAATATTCTTCTTCTATTTTTATTGTTATTTTCCATCACCCCCTTAAAATGATCAGGACCCATCCAAATCCAAACCCAATTTTAGTATTTTTTTGTTTATTCTTGGTTCATAGGGTTCATAGGGTTTGATTTTAGGTAATTTTTGAAGAGTTACTTAATGGAAAAGTATTCAACTTTGTATAATGGGGTTTTTTTATAGTTTCTCATAGTTGAATCCAATGTATTAAATGATTTTTTTGTTTCATATTTCTTAATCTAGGAATATTGAACCTCTTTGAGGTGGACTAGAATAATTTTATTCAATGTCATTAACTTCTTGATAGGATTCCCAATTTTATAGGTCTTTTTGTTCTATAACCATACTTCCTAAAATATTCAATACCTCGTTTAGATATAAAAAAATTATAATAATTTTTGTTAAGGAATACATGATGTCAATATCATGTTTCTCTTTATTTCCACCTCAATTCAATATTTTCCAATAATACGAAATTTGTTAAAATTTTGGTTTAATGATTTTTCACACAAGATGTTTTTTAAAATGATGAATTGTATTTATTAATGAGTATTGGTGTTAATATAATTATTTTTTATTTAAATTGAATTTCTCTATTATTTTAGAAGGATATATAAATATTTTCTATTTTTTAAATTTTTCTAACATTGTTGATGCTATCCACATATAAGTGGGTGAAATAAATAAATAAATAAATATGTTGAAAAATTCGCATGGAAATATTTGAATTTTTGAAATGATATATCTCTATATGTGTGTGTTTATTTCATTTCATATATGTATACTAGTTTATGGAGATAATGGTATTTTTATCAAGGAATTAACAAAAATTGTTCTGGGGAATTTTAAATAGATTCGTAAATGCATATTGTATGGCTTGGTTGGTGCTTTTAAAGTTGTCTATTTCAAGATTTCAATGGTATGACACTTTTAATATACATTCCTTACTTTCTAAAGAATGTTTCATATTTTCATAATTTGTATGTGGATGTTTCAAGGATATATTTTTAGTTTTTAATTTGGTCATTGTATTTTCCCACTATATATTAAATCTGATATAGAACATTTAGCATTGTTTATAATAGAAAAATTTGATATTTATTATTTAGAGGAGGAATAAAACAATGAATCACTAAGTATATAGCCGGTTAAAAAGGGACTTGTATGTTAGTGAATGTTTGTTATCCATAGACTTTATATGATAATAAAACACATATTATCCAACATGACAATCATGTGGAATGGTCTCCAATGAGACATTGGCTTCAACCACCTCAGTAGCTTGTGTATGGGAATTATTATATGAGGTCAAACCCTAGAATGATCAAGGTTACTAAGATGAAGCATAACCATTATGGCCTTGGTTTTACAATTGTGATTAATTTAATTTTTTACATTTTCTACTCTATTAATAAAAATTAAATTAGTTTATTAATGTTATGTGAAATGTTTTTACAACTCAATTTTTTCTTGGGTTGAATATTTTAAATGAATAATTTCATAAAAATTATGGTCTCTTAATGTATTGAAAATATTTTTCATTTAAAAATGATTAAAAATAATTTATTTGGGTTCTAAAGAAAAACTATAAAAAACTATATTTTTATGATGTACTTAAAATTATAATATAGGTATATTTTATTATTACATCTTGAAAATAGTGTGTTTTACCTTTTTCATGCATACAAATCTCTATTTATCATTGAAATATTTATCATATTACTTTCATATTTTTTATATTTTAAATAGATCATTATGTGTTTATTAATGTTTTTATAACTTGTATAGTTACATAGGGGTAAACATGTAGTTATGTTCTTTTTTGTAATTTCATTAATTATCATTACAAAAATAATATTAATACATTCTATGGATAGAGGGTATCTATATTATCTCATGGATGAAGAAATGTACCTAGTGGGGGATTTGTTTGTGTCTTTGCATTATATTGGTAGTATAGTGGATTGATCATAGTGATTAGTTTGTTTTGTATTGTTTATTTCTTTTTCAATTATATTTGTGTTATTATATTTATTTTCTAATCTGATTTTAACGGAATATAAAAATAAATTATTGATTATAATAAAATATTATTTATTTTCAAATAATTTTATTTTTAATTACTTATTAGGGTAATCCTTTTCCAATTAGAATTAATTTCATTCCAAACACTAGTTTCTATCCTAGGGAGATCTAGAAATTAACTTGTGTATGTTGTAGGCTATCCAAAGTATTTTTAAAATTGATAAATCAGGTTCGTACATGAATAAATGGTATCATACAATTCATTTGATATTCTAGGTTTCTAGTAGATAGATATACAAGTATAAGTACTTATTTGGTAGGTGCGGTAAGAGTTCCATGAACTCTTACATGTCATCAGCCTTATTTCACCATGGGAAATAAGGCTTGATACATTTTCCTTATACTAAGGTTTTAGTTTATTTAAAACATTTCTATATGTCCAGGGATGAAAGTGGGAGAAAATCAGTATCATGTGGTGATCTCAAATGACCTAGAAACCCATGTAGTGCTAGAGTGAAAAGTTTCTTCAGGACATTCATTGGTAGATTAATGTTTAAAACATGGTCTATTAACTATGATATACTTTCATTCAGAACCTCTATTCCCACTTTTGTGGTTTTATGGTTTTGAAATTATATTTATTATATTTTCATTCAAGTTTTTTGGTACTGAAAATAGTTTTTTTAATACTAATAAATGTGTTTTATGTATAAACAATTTATTTTTAAAATGATGTAAGAAAACTACATTTATTATAATAATTTAATACAATATTTACTGACATGAATTTTATTTTCAGAAAATGATGGTATTATTTGAATAACAAATGATAATCTATGAATTTTTACAAGGTATTTGTAAAATATTATTAAAATAAACTCTATGGGGATATTTAAAACTGAGATAAATGATATTAAAATGTTGGGAATTCAAGATTGTTAAATGATTTTGAAAAGGATATTTTGAATCAATATATGGAATTTTAAATTGCGTGTTTGTTTATTAATATATATTATTCTGAATGATAGTGATTTTTCATTTTTTCCTTGGGTTTACCTTTTTCCTATGGTTTTCCTAGTTTTGGGTGAGTTAAATTTTGATGTGTATCAATTCAAATTTGATGTTGAAGTTTTTAATAACATATCCCTAATATATTTTTCTGTATTTTCATTAGTTTATGTCTTAGTATTTCTCCAATTAGTGTCTCTTATATATTGGAAGGACGTTCTTCTAGTTATAGGCCAATCCTAGACTCCATGTTGATTGGTAACGTCCAATAACTTCCTTATGTGTTGATATTTTCTTGTGTTCCTTGGATTTTTTTCTATTTCAAGTTCATTGATACCAATCATTTATTTTTTTAACTTATTCGGGATGTTCTTACATTTATAATTAGTGTATCACATTAATTTAATATAGATTCTATTCTTTTCGTATGGTTTGTTTACATTGGTTGAGGAAAGGTTGTCTTGGGTGTGTTTCTAGGAACTGGGAAGAGTGATACCCTTGTTTTTTTGAATTACCCTACCTAGTGATTTGTTTATAAGGATTATTTCACTGGGGACTTGGTGTTCCAGATATGAAACCCCATGTTTCATCTTATTCCACTATTTTTATAAGTACATAATCTAGTATTAATTTTTATGATCATTTTCATTTTTGTGATCTTTCATGGGCCTTGGACTATCTCATTTTTCTCCCTTAATTGTATTTATTTGATATTAAAATATTTTAAATATTTTATAAGATATATATTTTTGGGTCAATGAAGTAGTTTTTTATTTTTAACTGATAATTTCTATTGAGACACTTTTATTCTCAAACCATTCTTAGTTATAGTGTTTTCCCCTAGGTTATCCCCTAGTTTTGTTGATCCTTTGTGATAATATTGTCTTTATTGTAGAGAGACTGTGTATTAGTTTCAATATCCACTTCATTTCCCCAATGTATTTCTTTTATCTGCATTTTTATTTTAAATATTTATTTTTTTTGGGTGTTCAGGCATTTTTATATTTTCCTTAATTGTTGTGTGTAATATCCCTCTAGTCCAGTTGAGGATGAGTGTTTTGAATAATAGTAATATAATGCGGAGTCACTGATTTTTTTCCCATTGCATAGGTGATTCAGATTAAGGTACCTCAACAAATCTTGATTGAGTGAGGGGTGTTTTATTCTTGATTATAGAGGATGTTCCAGATATTAGTTGAGTTTGAGTGTTCATCAGGTTTCATTCTGGTTTGGTCAATACGTTTTTCTTGGTGATGGTCATATGGTAATATTGTTTTGGACAATAATGTTTTGATTGAAGAGGTATGATATTATGTTATCCATTGGACATTGATCTACTGTAGTTATTTTTATAGTATTAATCCTTATGGTGGTGAGAACTGTAACATGCCAAAGTTTTTTTATTTCTTATTTTTATTTAAATAATTATGTTTAATATTGCCTTTTATTTTTTATTCAATCCATTTTCAAAATGTAAATTCTTTTACTTTTTTAAATATGTTCACAATCGATGAAAATTATCTAAAACTGTGGGAATACAATGTCAATGCTTCTATCATTTAAAATAGTAGACACAAAATTTCATCACACAGTTTCCATAACCTTGTCCCATGCATGTGATAGGTTCTCCCTAGCCTATAGAAGGAGTATCATAGTTGGTGCACAATTTTACCAACTAAGTGAACATAAACCATGCTGTCATACTCTGTGGTTTTTTAGAAATAAAACATTGGATTTTATAAAAACTCCCCGAGGCCTCATATTTTAAACTTATATTACACTAGACACCTCCCTTTCCCTTATTCATCATGCACCAACCCAAGGGGAATCTCCTGATAGTGGCTACTCATCTTCTTCTATCTTGTAATCAAACCGTCTCTGCCTTGTTTTTCATAACATCATTTATTTTTCATTCCTTCATTGACACTCTCTTATAATTCTAGTTTCATTATGAATTCACTTCTCTACCTTATAAAGATCATTAAACAACTAAACTCTAACCCAATTTCTGATGATTCACTTATTGATTATTGGTCTATTGATTTCATTGGGTTTATTTTGAAGATAGTTATTATTATTGTCCTTAAGGGAAATATATTTTACTTTAGTTATGATTGGATATAGATCATTATTCTTTGTCTCAAGTTTAATAAGTTATTTATGTTTTTTAGTTACCTCATTTTTCATTAGGGTTACTTTGATCTAATAAATGTAGTAGAGTCCCTATATTTTCAACGGCTATAAGTTTGAGGTAGGTTTGGCCATATTTTAAGTATTTATATTATAATAGCCTTATTGGTGTCACTATTAATCCCATTATTATATATATATTTATAATTATTATTATTTTTAGATATAATCTGAATTGGAAATCATGATAGACCATATTTCGATATCAATTAAAAAATTCTCACATATTTTAATATTTTGTAAAAGTCTTCCATAATTTTAATTTTCACACCATATTTTTTATAAAATGTTGAATCAGTTTCATAAATTCTTTTTTATGTAAATAATATTTTTTTTATTTTTGAAAGTGGATTCCTATATTGTTTTTAATGTAATTATTATATTTGAGTTTTTTAAATAAATTTTAGTTCCATGTTCATGTTATCCACATATACATGGGTAAAAACAGACACACACACACACATATATATTACTGTGTACATATTAATATCGTAATATGTGAATTTCAATAATGATATAGATATATATTTTATATGTTTATATGGTCACATAAGTGGATGGAAATATTTAACATATTAATCACATAACAATATCATCAATTTAAATGAATATTAAATTAATTCCTAAAAGAAAATTATGGGGAATAGTTAGAACTTTTAATGTGGTTGATATCATGATTTCCATTTTTCGATTACTTAAATATATTTTCAATATTTTTCAATGAATGATTATAATTTCAAAAATATTTATTTGGTTATTTTAAGGATATATTTTCTATGAATATTGTTTTGAATGAATTTTTTCCCATCATGTGAAATCTTATATGTATTTTCAGCTTGTTTTGACATGATAAAAATTGATAATCACTTTATAGAAGGGGAACTAAACATTGGAAACCTATGTTCATTGGTTTTTGGACTTGGATAGGTACAAAATTCAAGGTTCAACCTCTCTATCCTTTGTACTATGATACAAAACACAATATATTTCATGACAAAAATGTGGATTGGATACCAATGAGAATTTAATGTCAATCCCTCAAAGACCCACTCACTAGAATGGTTATGTTTGGTTTAGTTGGAAAGTGTTTGAGGATCCATGAAGAGTCCTGATATTATTGACCTAGGGTTATTTATTTTTCTTGATCTATTTAATTAATTATTCTTCTTTATTTTATAAATATACAAAATGTTTAATTTATGCTATGTAAAATTTAAATTTCATAACAATTTTTCATTCGATTAATTTTTTGAGTGATTTTTTTACTAATGAATGCACCATCATGTTTTGATAATATGTTTCATTTTAAAATGAATGAAAATCAAATTATTTGGTTTTCAAATTAAAATCAGAAACAAAATTATTTTTATAACTTATTTCCAACAATCAAAAATGATAATTTTATTTTACAATCCGAAATATGTGGGTTTGGTTGACCCTTAGAATGTCTATTGATCTTAACTCCCCGTTGACACATTTTTCCTTTTAATTTAAGGCTATGGTAGTTTTATTGACCAATTTCTGAGCATTGATATATTAGGTGGTGACATGTATAATAACATGTAGTTATATTAGAACTATTGTTTTTTAAACCTTTTATTATTATATAGAACAAATTGGATTTTATATCATTTTACAGATGGAGGGTAACTATATCCACTAGTGGTCTATGTAAAGGAATCAAATGAAATCTTTTATTGGAATCTATGCATTATAGGGGAAATAGGATAAGGGTTAAGTGGGAAATATGTAAAGAGACAAAAATCTATAAAAACATTGGAATATTATTATCTAATCAAAGGAAGAAATTCTATAGGAGGATTTACAGATCAATTATTCATAATAGGATACTGACACGATGACATAGAGAATGATCGAAGTTAACCCCAATAAATAGAAGTGAGAGTGGATCTATAAGAAAGATCTTATTTTGATATTAGGATTAAATTAAATTAAGATAAACTTAGATTACTATAGTAATACTTGGGAAATGATGGATTACAATTTTGTGGATATTCTCAAGGATTATCTAGACACAAATTTTTATACTCTTTAATGGAAATTATATCATGATAATGATTCTAGTAAGCTCATACTCAATTGTAATGATTTTGTGATTTTTATTAATGCATAGTGATTATATATATAACGTTCTGGATTTCTCAATTTCTTCATAAAACTATTTTCTTTTGAATACTTTTTTTCATTCCTTCATATATAATAGAAACTTGTTTCTATCATGGTGTGATCAAGAAGTCTCAATGTGTGTATCATGGGATATCTCCATTATTTAGTAGAGGGATAGATCATGTTGATTATTGACACTAGTTTCTAGTCCATATTGGTTAGAAATGAGCCTTCGGTATGTCATGGGACATACTCTACATCTTATGTAGGGACATATTGGATTCGTTAGGGAAATAATTAATCCCCACATGAAATAATGGTTGAACATTAATTCTAGAAAGATATGATATATCACTATTTTAGTTGATTTCAATATTTCTATTCTCTAAATATATAAATTTTATAAATAGTTGCATACTAATTTTGGATAAACAAGAATTTTATATCCAAATCATTGAATTAGAAACCTTTTTTTCCTTCACTGTATGATAGCGTATTGAGATTTCATAATATTTAATCTATCAAAACCATCTCCTTTATCACATATTCAATAATTTATGAATTAATATGTTTTTAATAATTTTTATTAATAAATATATATATTAAAACATTCATCATAAAGATAATGTCTGCATTTTTGTAAATAATAAAATACAGTTTTCAACTCTAAATCATCAGTCATGCAATTTCCCTTTAGAATATTTAATTATCGAATTACATAATCTGACACGGTATCATTTTAATGAGGTAGCATCCTATTACCTTTAATGATTCATCATAATATATATGAAAATATTTTCTAGTATAGGGTAGTGTGAGCACTGGTGTGCTGAACAACATTCGTTTTATCTCCATGAATGTTTCCTCACAATAATATAAACATACTAACTTGTCTATCATTCGTTTCAAGATAGTTGTTGGATTAGATATACATGACATATTATTCAAAAATAATACATAATATACAAAAAAACTTCAATAACTATTGTTCTTATTCAAATTGGTTGGTATATGAAATTGTACGGTTATTTGTTTCTTTGTAGGGACTACTTATATAACCTTATATAATATAATATGACACAAGAATGATTTTTTTTGTAGACAAAATTAACAAATATTTAATTTTAAAATAAAATTATCCCTTTTCATGGTCATCATTAAAATCCTATAATAGACTTTGTGATATAAATTTCACTTTGAATATATATATAAATATCATAAAAAATGGATTGAAATAAATAGATCAAGGTAATATTTAAAGACATTATTCATTTGGTACATAACAATAGAGGGGGAATTAGTAAATAATAATTACATTACAACAAATTAATAATGACCATAACCCATATTTAAGGTTCTATTGGGGATATCCTCTTTGTTGACCATTAGTTGATTATATCCATAATGACGTTCAATTTCAGAAAAGTATTGAGATTATGACAGTTGTCCAAAAAATATGATAATACTAGGTTGGAGACAAATTTTCTTGATATTGATTTATTTCAGTTCACATTAATCAATGAAATACACATAGGCCAATATTTTTTATTTTAATAATGAATAATATCACCCCATGGTGTTTCACTAGGGATTATGAGTCCCTTTTCATGATTCTCTAGGATTATATACATCAATTCCAACTACAAAATCAAGTCTATTCTATTCCAACTATTGAAAATTTGAGTTTAAATATGTATGATTTGTTTTAAAAACTCAACATTCAGATTTGGGGGAAGACAAGGAATGGTTTCTGGAAATAAACATGACAATCTTGAATAATAGGCATATAATTTATATTTAGTCCCTAGACCACCATTTGAGAAAAATATCTCTATTTAATAGGTAGTAATACAAATATAATGGAATTAACAACCATTGGAAGTTCATATTAATCCAGATATTGATATATAATCAAAAAATGATGGTAAGTATCAAAAAAGACTTCAATTATATTGTAATTTATATGAACTATAAATAAGGATATCCAATAGATGACCAAATTCACAACAAATTCAACTTGAGGGAGAATAATGTGTTTCCTAGTAATCATATTCCTAGAAAAATATATCGGTGATGACTTATAGACTTTATATTTGATCACCATACCATTATAATGTTTTACCACAGATTCAACATCAAATCATAAAAGAGTTTCCATGATTCCCTTAGTAAATTATTTAGATATTAAATTATCTTTAGAGTGTGAATTAAATAATAAATTTTCAATTCTACAGTGGATGGTATGTTTACATTTTACCACTTTATTCTCCTACCCGACTTCAAAAAGTGAGATTGAATGGTATTTCCCTTTACCTCTTTGATTGAGAGGTATTTGACACCAATTTTCAGTATTAACCCACTATTTCATGTACTATTTTTAATAATTTAAATACATATTTCAATTATATAGTTATATTGTGCCTATAACATTTAGTTGATCATTTCATAATTAATTGTAAAGACCCGTAAAATTCAAGGAAATTTTTTTCTTAATTTTCTTTGGGATTTTACAAGAACACAGTTTCTCACGGCACTTGATTCCGAGGCCCGGTGTGCCCGGAATTTCTATCCGAAGTTTAGCTCGGGTACGTTCAGTGAACGAACGAGCGTGAATTTCTAACTTTTGAACCGGTGCTCGGAATTGAATTCCGAGGGCACTGATGGAACCGTAGCACCGGTAATTTCTTTGGAACGCCTTTTCTGGATTTGCGTTTTCTCATTGTGAATTGTTTAAATTTGTTGATTAAGTGTTAGTGAAATAAAAATTTCGTTAAGAATTTTATTTCCCTTTCCATGAGTTAGAACCTAAGTGTAGGAGTTAGGGTGGGACCCACTGTTTGTTAGTTCTTCTTGAGTGGATTAAAGGTGAGGTGGGGCCCACAAGATCCCCCACTATTTAAAATCCCTTAACTCCCTTACTCCTCTTAACCCCTACTTAAGTTGTGTAACTCTTATAACTTTTTAACTTCCCATTAATTGGATGACTTTACCTCTCCTCTCATTAAGTATGCCAACACCCAAATCAATTATTTAATTTAAGTTTTGAATTTTTGAATTGTGGCTTAAGTAAATAAAATAAGGGTGAGCCTTATTTTATTTTGGTTGGATGTTGTGTGTGGACAATTGAGGAGAGAGCTCTTCATCTTTATCACGAAGAACATCAAGACTTCGACGAAAGAACACCAAGACTCCGATGAAGAACGCTGTCACCGTTAGAAGAGATCGATGTGACGTCTCTTCTACTCTTCGCAGCCGGTGTGTTTCCGAAGATCGACAACGCACCCTCTTTCGATCTTCTTCCCGTGTCAACGAAAAGGAGACGCCACTTCCTCCTCGGGCGTTCTCCGTCAACTTACAGAGCTTCACCTCGCGACGTCGTTTTCCGCGGAGAACCCCCGTTCTAGCAATGCTCAAGGTAGGGGATTTATTTTATTTAATTAGTTTTGTTCGTGATTTTTAGTTTTTCATTCTTCGTGGTTATACGACTAAATGCTACCGATTAACGAGAGGGGTCCAGACCGCACAAACACGGCCGACCCTCCTCCATTATCTGTGTGTTGTTTCTTTGTGGTTTGAAACGAGTAGGACGCGGTGCCGTCGCACTGCATGTGATCGTGTGACAAGGAATGCGTGGCGTCGTCGTGCCGCGCCATGGAAACGAACAAGGACACGACGCCGTCGTGCCGCGCCGTGAAGTTGAACCATGTCGCGGCGCCGTCGCGCCGCATTGGAGAAAACCAAAGACACCGCGGCCAGGGCGGGGCTGGGCGGAGGGGCGTGGTGCCGTCGCACCGCGCTGGAAGAACCAGGCTGCGGACGGTTCCGGGCCATCGCGGAGCAGGGTGACCGGCGGCCAGTTCCGGGCCGCCGATGTCAGTGAAGGAGGAAGGATCGGCCGTCGCCGGTCCTTGCTAGCAAACCGGCCGACCGGACAAAAGGGAAACCGGGGGAATTAATTCCCCTGGCCGACCAGCACAAAATGACCCCCATTTAATGGGGGGCCGCAGTTACACCAGGGGGCAGGCGCCCCCCCCCCCCCTTGCCAAACGGCACGATCGGTTGGCCGAGCGCCTGCCCAGCGCGCTGGGCGCGCTGTGCCCAGGCCGGGCCGGGCCACGCCCAAGCGGGCCGGACCCGGACCCGGTTCAGGTCGACCCGGTTTGGGTCGACCCCGTAGGTATCGGGTCGGGTCAGACCGGGCCCGAACCCCTTAATACCAAACCTTTTTTGGTCGGATGCCCATAATTTGTGCTACGGATCTCCGATCGACGCACCATCAATTGTGATACGATCCTTGGATTGAGACGGTCATTTTGGTATATCGAACTCAAGGTTTCGGAATACTTTCAGTTAGGCAGGGTTGGTCCGTACACGAAACCAGCCGGGCCCTCGGAGCGGAAACACTCATATCTTGAGCTTCGGACGTCCGATTGACGTGTCATCGACTTTGTTGTTTTCCTCTAAGCGAGACAGATGTTTTGGCTTACTCCGCCCGAGGTTTGGACGTAGGTGGAGTACGGCTGGGTTGGTTTTGCCTTAAAAACCAACCGGGCCCCTGGGACGAAAAAGCCAATAACTCTCAGACTGGGCGTCCGATTGACGCGCCGTCTGCGACGATGAGTTCTTGTTGACAATACGGAACTTTGGATACATCTACTCTGGACTATGTGTCAGTTGATGTATCAGCCTCTCGGCTCGTGGAGCGGACCCTCCTGAATGAGCTTGTTGTGTGCGGGAACCCTAGAGCTGGCTGCGACTGCTACTGTGACGACAACGACTGTTCAGAGATCCTCAGTGGATTCGACAGCGACGACTAAAGCACTCAGCGATCCTATGTGGATCAGTGCTACCGATCCTGTGTGGGTACGATCCTGTGTGGGTCAGCGCTCAGTGGTTCTATGTGAGCCAATGCCTACAGATCTTGTGTGGGTCGGATCCTGTGTGGGTCATTGCGGGGGTTAGTTTCCTATCGATCCTTTGTGGTTCATTTCGGGGGTTAGTACCTATCGATCCTTTGTTGGTCTGACGACTTAGATGGATCAGTGATCATCTCTATCGTCTTTTGAAGAAGTGTACCTGTGTGAGATGAATCATGTTTTGCTTTCCTATGTGGATTGTGTTGTGCTATCCTGTGTGGATTATGTTTTGCTTTCCTGGGTGGAATATATTTGCTTTCCTGTGTGGACTGGGTTGTACTTGGGCTCGGAGGTTGGAGCGTGTTGGAATTGATGACTTAGGTATATATATGGGCATATACCTAAGCCGTGTCGGATGTTACTTCGTGATTGTATCTTTACTTTGTGGATTATCCTTTGTGGATTCTGGGAGACCATCGGGGGTCTCGGGGTCCCTAATGAGTAGCTTATACTCACCCCTGCACGGGCTATGCCCGCACTATGTTGTGTTGGTTGTAGACGAAAGACAGCGCTGATCGTGGTTGAGGCTTGCGGAGCAGAACGGTACCTAGTGGTGGACCACTAGGTGGGACGTACTCGGAGCGGTCGGCTGGACCCGAGGAGCAGTGGAGGCTATCTGTACCCACCCTTCAGGTGGGACTTCTAGTGGACGGCTCGACGTTGCGGCTTTACTTTTCAGTTTCTATTTTTCCCTTTCGAGTTGTACTTTACTTTCAGTTTGGGTTTGTATTCTGGCCCGCTTACTTTCCACACTTACTGTTGTACCAGCTTTTACTTAGTGATTGCTTCTTCTTCTTGCTTGCTCTGTGGTGTTTGTTTACGTTACAAAGGCAATGCCTTCCCTTTTTTATCGGCAATTTACGCCTTGGTGCTAGTCGCCAGCCCCTGGCCTATGGAAGGCGGGCTTGGGGTAGTCACGGCATGGGCACCAAGGACGGGTCGTGACAAATTGGTATAAGAGGAGTTCGGTTCTACAGAAAAACTTGGGACTCTGATCTTTTTCTATGTGAAGCAATAGTGTTTAGCGTATTGGGTGTGGTTATCAGTCCATGGAGTCCAGTGTTGGTGCGGTGGCCGACGTATCCGTACACCAGGACCCTGACTTCTGATTTCCGACTTAATACACGAAAACATTGATTGCATGTGTGTTTCAAGTTTTCTTTGTGATTACTTTGTATCAGCTCACAAGGTATATTGTTCTGACCGTGGTGCACCTGTTCACTTTTCAGGATGGCCCCACGACGACAACCAGCTAGGGTTTTTAGAGTCGAGCGTGACGACAACCCACCGAGGGACGAGGCCTCGGTGCAGGGCCCTTTGTCAGCAGTGGCACCGGCGGTAGCTCTACCCTCCGAGCCACCGATGCTTCCAGCACCAGCCACTGACGATGCACATCGCCTCAGTGCACTGCATGAGTTCCAGTGCCAGCGACCGCCCAGGTTCCGCGGGGAGATGGACCCCCAGGCAGTCGAGGACTGGCTGGAGGCAGTGGTACGAGTTTTTCGGTTAGTGAGGACACCAACAGACCTCATGGTGATCCTCGCAGCGAGCCTACTACCCGCAGCAGCGGGCAGATGGTGGAGCTTGATGCTCCAGGTGCACGATGAGGCATCTCTTCTCTGGACAGACTTTGAGAGCCACTTCCGCTCAGAGTTTGTCCCAGCCACCCTCCATGTGGTACGCATCCAGGAGCTTCTTCAGCTGCGGCAGGGCAGCTTGACGGTCGCCCTGTACTCGGCGAGATTTACCGATCTCTCGCGCTACTCTACAGATATGGTACGAGACCCATTCTTCCGGGCCCAGACCATAGAGCAGGGATTGAGACATGAGATCAGGGAATCAATGATCTCCCTCAGCATTCCGACTCAAACAGTAGTACTGGAGAGAGCTCTTTTGATCGAGAGTTTTCTTGCTGAGTCTACACCAGCGCCGAGACCCACCGCAGGGCGGCACGTAGCAGAGTCTTCTACAGCAGGCAGTTGACGGATGACTCATGGGACTAGGCAGACCAGACCCTCAGGCAGACGACCTCAGGACACTGGCTCAGTAGTGCGGGGTATACAACGCGGGGCCAGTATTTTGAGAGGCAGGTAGTGCTACTCATGCGGCGGGCAGGGCCACATGGCTCGTGATTGCCCGACCCGCCGTGCCGAGGAGCAGCAGACGGTTGAGGGACCACCGAGGAAGAGGTAGAGGGTCGACCGTGGTGGTCCGCAGGGAGTAAGCGGACGAGGGAGAGGAGCTGGCCTAGCAGCAGGTGGTGGACGACGCTTTGAGGCTTTACCACCACCACCACCAGGAGGTCCACCCCAACCACAAGGAGCTGGCGGGTAGAGACAGGCACAGCTCCAGGCAGCAGAGTCCTATGACCACGGCGCGCCCGAGATGATTCGAGGTACTATCTGTGTCTATTCCACCCTTGCTGCAGTTCTTATCGACATAAGAGCGTGTCACTCTTTCATATCCACTGCCCTTGTTCGGAGCTCGGAGATTCTGACAGAGCCATTGGCTCGATCCTTACGGCTAGAGACTCCTACGAGAGCAGACTCGACGATTACGCACTGGTGCCGGCAGTGTAAGCTTACTCTACGAGGCGAGAGCTTCGGCTGAGATCTTCTTGTAGCGGCGTCGAGGCCTTACGAAATCATCTTGGTCATGGATTGGTTGTCTAGGGTTCATGCACAGATTGACTGTATTAGGCGCAAGGTGCGATGTGTACGCACCGACGAGAGCAGGTTCACCTTCACTGGCGAGAAGGGAGCCTTCACAGCACAGGATGGACTTCCGTAGAGGAGAGGAAAACCCATCACTCATCAGTTGGCTAGCCTCATCCTAGGAGCAGTTGATGTGCAGAGTCCTAGTTTTCTTGCTTTGGTGGATCAGTACGCAGACGTCTTTCCTGACGACGTTCCAGGGCTACCTCCTCGCAGAGAGGTAGACTTTTATATTGAACTGTACCCCGGGACAACCCCGATATCGACCCCAGCATATCGGATGGCCCCCACTAAGCTTCGAGAGCTGCGGGTACAGTTGGAGGACTTGCAGGGCAAGGGGTTCATCCGACCCAGTGTTTCACCCTGGGCTTCCCCGATTTTGTTCTCCAAGAAGGCAGACGGGAGCTTGCGACTTTGTGTCGACTATCGTCGCCTGAACCAGGTGATAGTGAGGAACAAGTATCCGCTACCGAGGATTGATGACCTCTTCGATCAGCTCAAGGGAGCACGGTGGTTCTCAAAGATAGACCTCAGGTCAGGCTATCATCAGCTCAGAGTTCGAGATGAGGACGTGCAGAAGACGGCCTTCAGATGTCGTTATGGCCACTATGAGTTCTTGGATATGCCATTCGGCGTAACCAATTCTCCAGCAGTGTTCATGGACCTCATGAACCGGATCTTTCAGCCATATCTCGATCGATTTGTCATGGTCTTCATCAATGAAATTTTGATTTACTCGACGACTGAGGAGGAGCACGCCTACCACTTGTGGGTTGTACTAGACACACTCCGAGAGAATTAGATTTATGGAAAGCTCTCTAAGTGTCATTTCTGGATACATGAGGTCCACTTCTTGGGACACCTCATCTCTGAGGCGGGAGTTGCGGTGGATCCTGCGAAGATCGAGGCAGTGCTATCTTGGGAGCCACCCAGGAGCGTGACGGAGGTGCGGAGTTTCTTAGGACTAGCTGGATACTACCAGAGATTTGTGCCAGACTTCTCCAGAGTTACGACACCACTCTCAGCTTTGACGAAGAAGGGGAAACCCTTTTTATGGTCAGAAAGATGTCAGCAGAGCTTCCAGGAGCTGAGACAGAGATTGACCAGCACAACTATCTAGAGGTTTCCTGAGGAGGGAGTAGGGTACGTAGTCTACTGCGATGCATCAGGGAACGGACTCGGATGTGTCCTGATGCAGGAGCGGGCAGTGATCGCCTATAGATCACGTCACTTGAGGCTGCATGAGCAGAACTACGCTACCCATGACTTGGAGTTAGCAGCAGTGGTCTTCACTCTTAAGACATGGCGACACTATCTGATGGGCGAGCGCTTTACAGTCTTTTCTGATCATCAGAGTCTCAGGTACATCTTTTCTCAGAAGGACCTGAACCTGAGATAGCGACGATGGCTCGGGTTCCTCCAGGACTATGACTTTGATATAGTCTATACTCCTGTGAAGGGGAACGTGGTAGCCGATGCCCTCAGCAGGAGGACAGGCATTCAGCTACTTGAGGAGGCGACAGAGCAGCTAGTCTCTTTGCAGATATCCTTCGTGGATAGAGATGGAACAGCCTTTCTTCAACCTCTCACAGTCACTCCTCCACTACTACAGTGGGTCAGAGAGGCACAACGTGGGGACGCTGACTGTGAGACCCGGCGTGCACAGATATCCTCAGGACAGGCACCTGATGGTTTCTCCTTTGGAGCAGAGCACGACATCCTTTTCAGAGGAAGTAACTTGGTACCAGTTGCTTTACGGGAGGAGGTGCTGAGAGAGTTTCACACTTCTCCTTTGGTGGTACATCCTGGAGTGGTAAAGATGTACCAGGATCTCAGACAACAGCACTGGTGGACGGGCATGAAGAAGGCTGTGGCAGAGTTCGTTTCTCGATGCCTCACCTGCCAGCAGGTGAAGGCAGAGCATCAGGTACTAGTAAGCTTGGTACAACCCTTGGAGGTCCTGGAGTGGACGTGGGATGGGATATCTATGGACTTTGTGACTGGACTTCCACGCACTTCCAGAGGTCATGACTCCATCTGGGTGATAGTCGAACGACTCACCAAGTCGGCACACTTTCTACCCATCAGAGAGTAGGGATCAATGGAGAGATTGGGACGTCTCTAAGTTCAGGAGATTGTAAGGCTACATGGTGTGCCATCATCTATCGTCTCTGATCGAGATGCTCGCTTTACTTCCCGACATTGGAAGGGGTTGCAGGAGGCGTTCGGGACGTAGCTACGTCTTAGCACCACCATTCACCCTCAGACGAATGGTCAGACAGAGAGGACCATTCAGACTCTCGAGGACATGCTCCGCAAATGTGTCCTCGACTTTGGTCGCAGCTGGGAGGACCACCTACTCTTGGTGGAGTTTGCGTACAACAACAATTGCCACTCTACCATCGGGATGGCACCATACGAGGCGTTGTACGGCCGACCTTGCAAATCTCCTTTGTGTTGGACAGACCCTGGGGAGTCAGCACTTGTGGGACTGGAGATGGTATAGGCCACGACAGAGAAGGTCCAGGTCATCCAGGAGAGGATGAGGATAGCTCAGAGCTGGCAGAAGTCTTATGCTGACAGGAGGCGGAGGCCACTAAAGTTCGAGGATGGAGACCACGTCTTCTTGCGTGTCTCACCTCGACGTGGATTACGGAGATTTGGTCGAGGCGGAAAGTTGTCTCCACGCTTCATCGGACCATTCCAGGTCCTCATCAGGATTGGCGAGGTGGCTTATCGCCTGGCTCTACCACCTCAATTGCACCGGGTGCATGACGTCTTCCACATATCTCAGTTGAGGAGATACGTGCACGACCCGAAACATATCATTGACCATGGGGAGCTTGACGTTGATGATGGGGCGACTTTTGCGGAGGTCCCGGTGGAGATCGAGGATCGACAGGAGCGGGTCCTACGTGGACGGTCGATTCCTCTAGTGCGCATCAGATGGCAGCATGAGAACCTCCAGGAGAGCACTTGGGAGCGGGAGGCTCAGATGCATGCTCAGTACCCACATTTGTTTCCCTAGTTTATGATGTATCTTTACGGGGACGTAAATCCCTGGGGTGGGAGTAATGTAAAGACCCATAAAATTCAAGGAAATTTTTTTCTTAATTTTCTTTGGGATTTTACAAGAACGCAGTTTCTGACAACACTTGATTCCGAGGCCCGGTGTGCCCAGAATTTCTATCCGAAGTTTAGCTCGGGTACGTTCAGTGAACGAATGAGCGTGAATTTCTAACATTTGAACCGTTGCTTGGAATCGAATTCTGAGGGCACCGATGGAACCGTAGCACTGGTAATTTCTTAGGAACGCCTTTTCTAGAGTTGGGTTTGCTCGTTATGAATTGTTTAAATTTGCGGATTAAGTGTTAGTGAAATAAAATTTTCGTTAAGAATTTTATTTCCCTTTCCATTAGTTAGAACCTAAGTGTAGGAGTTAGGGTGGGACACATTGTTTGTTAGTTTTTCTTGAGTGGATTAAAGGTGAAGTGGGGCCACACGAGCCCCCACCTTTTCAAATCCCTTAACACCCTAACTCCTCTTAACCCCCACTTAAGTTGTGTAACTCTTATAACTTTTTAACTTCCCATTAATTGGATGACTTTACCTCTCCTCTCATTAATTATACCACACCCAAATCAATTATTTAATTTAGGTTTTGAATTTTTGAATTGTGGCTTAAGTAAATAAAATAAGGGTGAGCCTTATTTTATTTTGGTTGGATGTTGTGTGTGGAAAATTGAGGAGAGAGCTCTTTATCTTCATCACGAAGAACACCAAGACTTCGATGAAAGAACACCAAGAGTTCGATGAAGAACGCCATCACCGTAAGAAGAGATCGACGTGTCGTCTCTTCTCCTCTTCGCAGCCGGTGTGTTTCTGAAGATCGACGACACACCCTCTTTCGATCTTCTTCCTGTGTCAACGAAAAGGAGATGCCACTTCCTCCTCGGGCGTTCTCCGTCAACTTATGGAGCTTCACCTCGCGACGTTGTTTTCCACAGCGAACCCCCGTTCTAGCTACGCTCAAGGTAGGGTATTTATTTTATTTAACTATTTTCGTTCGTGATTTCTAGTTTGTCGTTGTTCGTGGTTATACGACTAAATGATATCGATTAACGAGAGGGGGCCGGACCGCACAAACACGACCGACCCTCCTCCATTATACGTGTGTTGTTTCTTTGTGGTTTGAAATGAGTATGACGCGGTGTCGTCGCACCGCGTGTGATCGTGCGACAAGGAATGCGCGGCACCGTCGCGCCGCGCCATGGAAACGAACTAGGACACGACGCCGTCACGCCGCGCCGTGAAGTTGAACCAAGTCGCGGAGCCGTCGCGCCGCGTCGGAGAACACCAAAGACACCGCGACCGGAGCGGGGCCGCAGCGGAGGGGCGCGGTGCTGTCGCACCACACCGGACAAACCAGGCCATGGCCAGTTCCGGGCCGCGGTGGAGCTGGGTGACCGGCGGCCGGTTCCGGGCCGCCGGTGTCGGCAAAGGAGGAAGGACCGGCCGGCCAGTGCGGGCCAGCCCGACAAAAGGGAAACTGGGGGAATTAATTCCCCCGGTCGGCCAGAAAAAAATGGCCCCCATTTAATGGGGGGCCGCGGTTACACCAGGGGGGCAGCCCCCCCCCCCTGCCAAACGACTCGGCCGGTTGGCCAAACGCCTGGCTAGGGCGCTGAGCATGCTATGCCCAGGACGCGCCCAGGCCGGGCCGCGCCCAAGCGGGACGGACCCGGACCCGGTTCGGGTCGACCCTGGGGGTATCGGACCGGGTCGGACCGGGCCCGAACCCCTTAATATCGAACCTTTTTTTGGTCGGACGCCAATAACTTCTGCTACGGGTCTCCGATCGACACACTGTCAATTGCGATGCGATCCTTGGATCGAGATGGTCGTTTCGGTATATTGCACTCAATGTTTCAGAATACTTTGAGTGAGACCGGGTTGGTTCGTACACGAAACCAACCGGGCCCTCGGAGCGGAAACACTCATATCTTGAGCTTCGGACGTCCGATTCACGTGCTGTCGACTTTGTTGTTTTCCTCTAAGTGAGACGGATCTTTTGGCTTACTCTGCCCGAGGTTTAGACGTAGGTGGAGTATGGTCGGGTTGGTTTTGCCTTAAAAACCAACCGGGCCCCTCGGACGAAAAAGCCAATAACTCTCAGACCGGGCGTCCGATTGACGCGCCGTCTGCAATGTTGAGTTCCTGTTGACGATACGGAACTTTTGGATACATCAACTCTGAACTATGTGTCAGTTTCTGTATCAGCCTCTCGGCTCGTGGAGCGGACCCTCCCGAACGAGCTTGTTGTGTGCGGGAACCCTAGAGCTGGCTGCGACTACTACTGTGATGACGACGACTGTTCATAGATCCTCAGTGGATTCGACGGCGACGACTACAACACTCAGCGATCCTACGTGGATCAGTGCTACCGATCCTGTGTGGGTCCGATTCTATGTGGGTCAGCGCTCAGCGGTTCTGTGTGAGCCAGCGCCTACAGATCCTATGTGGGTCTGATCCTGTGTGGGTCATTGCGGGGGTTAGTTTCCTATCGATCCTTTGTGGGTCATTGCAGGGGGTTAGTACCTATCAATCCTTTGTGGGTCCGACGACTTAGATGGATCAGTGATCATCTCTATTGTCTTTCAAAGAAGTATACCTGTGTGAGATGAATCATGTTTTTCTTTCCTATGTGGATTGTGTTGTGCTATCCTGTGTGGATTACGTTTTTCTTTCCTGTGTGGAATACGTTTGCTTTCCTATGTGGACTGGGTTGTACTTGGGCTTGGAGGTTGGAGCGTGTTGGAATTGATGACTTAGGTATATGTATGGGCATATACCTAAGCCGTGTCGGATGTTACATCGTGATTGTATCTTTCCTTTGTGGATTATCCTTTGTGGATTCTGGGAGACCTTCGGGGGTCTCAGGGTCCTACTGAGTAGCTTATACTCACCCCTGCACGGGCTATGCCCGCACTACGTTGTGTTGGTTACAGACGACGGACAGCGCCGATCGTGGTTGAGGCTTGCGGAGCAGGACTGTACCTGGAGGTGGACCACTAGGTGGGACGTACTCGGAGTGGTCGGCTGGACCCGAGGAGCAGTGGAGGTTATCTGTACCCACACTTCAGGTGGGACATCCAGTGGATGTCTCGACGTTACGACTTTACTTTTCAGTTGCTGTTTTTCCCTTTCAAGTTGTACTTTACTTTCAGTTTGGGTTTTTATTTTTGACCGCTTACTTTCCGCACTTACTGTTGTACCAGCTTTTACTTAGTGATTTCTTCTTCTTCTTGCTTGCTCGGTGGTGTTTGTTTACTTTACAAAGGAAATTCCTTCCCTTTTTTATCGGGAATTTACGCCTTGGTGCTAATTGCCAGCCCCTGGCCTATGGAAGGCGGGCTTGGGGTAGTCATGGCATGGGACCCGAGGACGGGTCGTGACATTAATGATTATAGTTTTTATTTCACTTCAACATTATTTTTCACAATTTATATCTTCTCTACCAATGAAAATTTTTCTAGACCCCATAATAGAATTTCCTCCATCCATACACATTTATGACATTATATAATAATTTATTTAAATTTTAATTAGGTTTTATGTTATGAATTTACTAAATATTCCATCTTAATATATTTCTCCCCAAAAAAACCTCAAGAGAGATCTAATTTCTATTAAAATTTTGAAATAATATTAAATTAATTATATATATATATCAATGTCTCTTATAAGAAATTTCATTTAGATGGTTCCCCTAAAGACAACATATATTCTATCAATTGTTTTCAGAGACGATGATAAAACCATAAGAATAAATTGCATGTCTAGTGAAATTTTCCTAGAGTTACTAATTGATTCATCATATTTAACATTTCATTATATGATATTATATTCAAATATTATTTCTTGTAATTAGAAAAATTACATACATAAAATACCATTATAAATTATTTTCTTATCATGGAGTCATTTTCCTCTTCCTACCTCATATTACAGACAATATTCCACCTTTGATCAACTTCACCATCGAAATGAAACATGAACAAAATAACACCCTCATGGTCTGGGTAGTGGATAATAATGAATTTATATTCAAGATTTTTATCATTTTGTCAACAATAATTGGATGTGAGGAACCATTTTTTGTACAAGGATGTTTCTTCAAAAAACTGGCCAATAGTGAGTTTTTCCCTCCTTTTATGATTTTATAGTTCAGTATGATTCATGTTACTGTTAATAGATTAAGAGTGTTGGTGGGATTAGATGGAAGATTTCAAATCTCAACTAACCTTTCCTTTAGCTTATCATGGTTATAGTTGTTTTATTTCGAATCAAATTCATCATCAATAGAATACTTACTAGTTAGATCTGTTGAATAAGAAAAAAAATAGTATGGCCAACAATAATTTTAGTAATCATGTAATCATGGAATATCATTCATTGAATGTCTAAATCATGAAAAATCCATTCCAATTTGTTAAAACTTAGGTTTCTCATAGATCATCTAGGTTTATCATATATTCAAATATTTAATAGTTGTTTATAATGAAAATTTAAATTACCATATGAATACGACCCTCGAGATTCAATCCAAGTGTGTAGTCTTAAAGACACTAATCATTCATCATTGATGATCAATTTAATACCCAATATACCCCTTTTAGAGTTGTTTTCCATATGTTAATTTATAGAAAACCCACATCAACAGTCCATAATCCATTCAGGGATTCATTTTCATAGAAAACCATAAAATCTCTACATCTCCAAAGCTTCACAATGTTCTCTTATTCGTAGAATTATCCCTAGTTTCTTAAAAAATATTATATAATAGTAATATAAAAAAATAGATAAACCCTAATTTGATACCAATTGAGTTCACCTGACTATTTTAAATATTAATATTACAACATTATAGATGAATATGAAATAATGTTTACAGTAATACACATCGATGAATAGAAAAGGCTTAGAGTCCCTTGAGACTAGATATGATATCATCTTATTTCATATTTTTTCCATATATAAAAAAAATTCATCTCACCTAATAAAATTTCTAGTCATATAGAACCTAAATCCATTTTTAATTACATGGGGAAAGTAAATATATGAAAGGGTGATCCTAGATGATCAATAAAGGAAAACCTAATAGATATAAATCAATGATAATATATGATTATAGTATAAGAGTAGGGATATGAGAATATGATTATAACTTATGATAATTATACCCTACTAATCATGGTTCATTACACCTAAATCATGATAAAAGGAATTTACATAAAACATGAAATATTTTATAACTTTTTGGAATCAACAATAATTAATAATGAGATAAGGCAATATATTATAATCAATGATAATGTTTTTTGGAATACACGTCTTCATAGAAAATAATTTCTATAGTCATGTTTCACTTACATGACTATTAATATAGATTGAGTTCACTCCCACATTCATCAATTTCTATTTTATGGATCACTCTTGTGGATATATTATTTTATAGGGTCCATGATAAACTTAGGTTAACTCTTTATTATATTCCTTTTTATGTCATTAGATATCATCATTTACCAAATGCATTGGATGGATATATAATTCTAGGCCCACAAATCATATAATTAAAACCATACATAAGTTTTCCATAATATTAAAACACCTTTCATATCATCATTTCATAAGCCATGGAATAACAGTATTTTCACGACCTGTCCCCTGGGGCCCGTACCATGACTACCCCAAGCCCGCCTTCCATATGCCAGGGGATGAAGACTAGCAACAAAGGCGTAATTCCCTAAAACTGGGAAGAAATTGCCTTTATAACCTGTAAACACACACATCATGATTCGAACATGATTAAACGATATAACCAAAAAAGTTCTGAAAGTAAAAGGGTCCGTAATACGAGCCCAAAAAGAAAGGTTCAAGTACAAATAAAAAAATACAACTGAATAAAAAGAAATAAAAGAAGGTATTGAGTCGTTCTGTGGGATTCATACCTAAAAATTACGTACAGATAGCCTCCTCAGCAATCCGCATCTGTGTGTATCCTCCACATACTGACACACCATATGGTCCACCTCCGAGCATCGTCCAGTCCTGGTACTCTCAGCCTCAGTTAGTACTGTCCGTCGTCTGCAACCAACACAACAAGGAGAGGGCATAGCTCGTGCTGGCGTGAGTATAATGATACTCAGTAGGGACCCCGAGACCCTAAAGGTCTCACAAAATCCAAAAAACATAAACCAAAAAGTATGAAATCAACAGATAACCTTACCTAGGTATATGCCCATACATATACCTAAGTAATCAAGTGATCCATCTCAATTTTGATGAAAACCTAGAAAAACTGACCCTACTCAACCAAGATTTTATTCTAGTGGTAGTATCAAGTAACATCCCTAGTCACATTGTCGAAACCTCGACTGCCGGAGAACTCCTCCTCTATCAAGTACAATGGGCCTTCCGCGACACCAAGTGTGCATCCAACTAACCTTGGAATTCTAAGGTACTCCTCCTGTAAAGTACTGTGGATCTTCCAAATCACTAAGTGCGCTCCCCAATGTGGGTCTACCACATCACCAAGCATACTCCCCCTCGTAGCCTACTGAGGTACTCCTCCTGGTGACTATCGTTCGTCTACCGCGACACCAATTCGCTCCCCCCTGTGGGTCTGCAGCGACACCAAGGAGCTTCCCACTACGCTAGTAGAGTTACTCTGAGTCAAAACAGTTAGCAGTCGTCAGGTCTCAGCCAGATACTAGGTCACCATATTATGCTTGCTCGTCTCCAGGAGGATCCGCTCCAAAAGCTACTGGTTGAAAATCCTATTATCATTAAGTCCCTCGAAAAAGTATCACAAAGGTCCGCCATGTCATGGGGGTCTCAACATAAGATACGGCGCGTCAATCTGACACCCAGTCTGTCAGTTATTAGCCTTTCAGTCTCGGGGGCCCGGTTGGATTCATGCTTGATCCAACCTGACCATTTCCCAACTCAATCCAAAACTCTAGTAGAGTATTCTCAAAAGGACCGTCTCGCTCCAAGATTTCAAGCACAGCTGACGGTTCGTCAAACGGACGTCTGGTGCTAAAGCTATGTCCAAAAGAGCGTAAAAGGTCATTGTGGCCCCGGGTCCAGTCCGACACGGTCAGACTGACCTGGACCAACCTGGAAAGGGATGACCCGGTTTAGGTCTTCCAGGCCCGACCTGTGATGCACCCCGGTCCTCTAGGAGGTCCAGCAGGCCACGAGGGACCGCAGAGCTCGCGTGGGCCATGGGGCGGCTCGGCCATGGGGGTGTCGCAAGGGCGCGAGGCCGGTTCGGCAGCGGAGATTTGGGGGCACTGGCTGGTTTGGCCAGGGCGCCGCGAGGGGTGTGACCTGTTCGGTCGGGGCGCCCAGAGGGACGCGGCCGGTTCGGTCGGGGCGCCACAAGGGGTGCGGCCGGTTCGGACGGGGCATCGTGAGGGCCCCGGCCAATTCGGCCACGACGCTGCGAGGATAGCGGCTGGTTTACCTGGGGACCTGCGAGGGGCGTGACCGCTTAGGGCAGGGCGCCGCGAGGAGCGCGGGCCAGTTCGTCCGGGGCGCCGCGAGGATAGCGGGTCGGATCATCCAGGGCACCGCGAGGGGCATGGGCCGGTTCAGCCGGGGCGCGGCGAGGGGCGCGAGCCGGTTCATCTAGGAAGCCGTGAGGGGTGAAGGTGGCTCATCTTGGGGTGGCGGCCTGGCTCGGCGGCTTGGCACAACGGCGGTTCAGTGGTGGCGCGGAGTAGCGATGGTCGCGGTTGGCGGAGGACCGTTTCCTCTGTCGTCTTCCTTCATTTCGAAGAACACACCCAAGAAGAACGGTGGAGGGGCTATGCCATATTAGTTTGGCCCAAACCCTCCATCTTTAGAGTTGTAGAAAGTGTCAAGACTTTAATCATGAATCAAGAACAATTATAGTAATCGAGAAGATTCATGAATTTAATAACCATCCCTACCTCGTATTGTTTATTGATGATGATGAGGAGGGAAGGTCGGTCGTTGAAGACATCCCATGTCAGTTTCATCCACAGGGTGATTCCAAGGAAGAAGTCGAAGAAGTTCCTTACTAGTGTTCTTCATGGAGGAGGCGTTCTTCGTGATGGAAGCGTTCTTCGTTGGATAGCGTAATCCTCCAAATGTTGGGCATCACGTCACTTTACCAGTGCTTTGTCACATGGTAAAGTCGTCCCAAATCCCCCTCCCAAGGACCATATATATATGAGAGGGGTAGGTTGGTACCGATCATAGAATTTATAACGGTTCATTTATTATGAACCTTCCTAAATTCCAAAGATGGTTTTACTTAATTTAAAAAGGGGGAAATCCAAGTAACCCAGTTGTCACAATTATTGGTATGTGCATTGGCACAATTAATGTGGAGGAAGGCAAGAGGCTCCTCCACAATAATGAGGGGGGTTAAGAGTTTCTCTCAATAAAAGGGGGTTTAGTCCCGGGTGGTCCCCACCACCGTAACCTCTCATGGGATGTTTTGGTTCGGGTGGTCTCCACCACCATTACCTCTAATGAGAGATTAAGGTCTAGTGGTCCCCACACCTCAAATTCCACATGGAGGTTTAGTTCTGGTGGACCCCACATCCCAACACCAACATGGGTGTTGCAAATAAAAATAGAAATATCACCCACTTTTATTTTTATTTTATTCTTACACGAAAAACCCCAAAACTATCTTTCACTGACTACCCACTGTCATCGAGGTGAAAGTCTCCTTAAGAGAATATCGGTGATGCGAGTTCAACGGTTCCCTCCGATTTTAATTTCGAGCACCGGTTCAAAAGTTAGAAAAAACCGCTCACAAGTTTACTGAACATACCCAAAATAAAGTTCATAAATTCATTCCGGGATCTCCAAGCATCAGAATCACTTGCCGAAAATTTTCGTGGACTCATAAAATTACCATTTGTTTAAAAATATTACATGAAAATTCTAGGTCTTTACATTCTCCCAACCTCAGGATTTACGTCCGCGTAAGACACAACTCATACTAAGGGAACAAGTGGGGGTACTGAGCACGCATCTGAGCTTCTCGCTCCCTTGTGCTCTCCTAGATGTTCCCGTGCTGCTAGCGAACGTGCACCAAAGGTTTCGACCGTCCACGAAGGACCCACTCCTATTGATCCTCAATCTCCACTGGAACCTCCGTAAGAGCCGTCCCATCATCGACATCCATCTCTCCATGGTCGATGATGTGGGAAGGGTCATGAATGTATCTCCTCAACTGTGATACGTGAAGACGTCGTGCACTCGGTGCAACTGAGGTGGAAGTGCTAAGAAGTATTCCACCTCTCCAACTCTGCTGAGGACCTGAAAAGGTCCGATGAACCTCATAGATAACTTTCTGCCTCAGCCAAATCACTAAAAATCTCAACAAGGTGAGACCTGTAGAAAGACGTGGTTTCCATCCTCAAACTATAGAGGTCTCTGTCTCTTTTCGGCATACAACTTCTGCCTCCTTTGTGTAGTATTCATACACTCCTTGATGACATACACCTTCACTGTGGTATCACGTACCATCTATGGTCCCTGTAGTGATGACTCCCCATGGTCAGTCTAGCCTAAGGGTGATATGTAAGGTCACCTGTATAACGCCTCAAAAGGTGCCATCCCAATGGTGGAGTGATAGCTGTTGTTGTACACAAACTCCACCAAAGGAAAGTTATCCTCCCAGCTATGACCAAAGTTAGGGAAACAAGCACGCAACATGTCCTAGAGGGTTTGAATGGACTTCTCAGTCTGGACATCCGTCTGTGGATAGAAGGCAGTGCTCAAACGAAGTTGTGTCCCAATACCCTCCTGCAACCCCTTCCATATCCGGGAAGTAAATTTTCTATCAAGATTGGAGATAATAGTCGAAGTTAATCCATGTGTCTGCAGAATATCTTGCACATAAAGGCATCCCAAGATCTCTACTAAACCCTGCTCTCTGATCGGTAGGAAGTGGACCGACATGGTGACTTAGTCGACGATCACCCAAATCGAGTCATGTCCACTGGATTTATGTGTATGTCCTATCACGAAGTCCATGGATATCCCATCTAACTTCTAATCTACGACCTCTAAAGGATGAACCAAGCCTGCTAGTACCTGATTCTCCACATTCACTTGCTGACACGTGAGGCATCGATAGACAAACTCTGCAACTGCTTTCTTAATTCCCGGCCACCAATGCTGTTATCGGAGGTATAGGTACATCTTTGCCACTCCTCGATGTGCCGCTTGAGGGAATGTGTGGATATACCTCAACACATCCTCTAGAATTGACATTAGTACCATGGTACATCCTCTGAAGAGGATGGAGTGCTCCCCACCTTCAAAAAATCCATCATGTGCCTGCCCTGTGGATATCTAAGCACGTCGTGTCTCACAGTCAATTTACCCATGCTGCGGCTCCCTAACTCGCTAAAGAAGTGGGGGAGTGACTGTATTAGGCTGAAGAAAAGCTTCTCTATCTCATTCCACAAGTGATATTTGTAAAGCAGCCAGCTGCTCCATCGCCTCACCAAGCAGCTGTATACCAGATCTCCTACCAAGTTCATCTGCTATAACATTCCAATTCCCAGGAGTATAGACCGTCTCTAAGTCATAGACCTGGAGGAACTCAATCCAACATCGCTATCTCAGGTTCATGTACTTCTGGGAGAAGATATACCTAAGACTCTTATGATTAGAATACACAGTAAAACGTTTTCCCATCAGATAGTGTCACCACATCTTCAAGGCGAATACCACTACTGCTAACTCTTTGTCATGGGTTGCATAGTTCTGATCATTCCTCCTTAACTGTCGAGAACCATATGTGATCACTTCTCACTCCTACATCAGGACACATCCGAGTCTGGTCCCTAATGAATCATAGTAAACTAGATATCCTATTCCCTCTTCTTGAAGCCTCAAGATGGGGGCACTAGTCAGCCTCTGCCTCAGCTCCTGAAAACTCTACTGGAATCTCTCTGACCACACAAAGGGGTTCCCCTTCTTTGTCAAGGATGATAGTGGTGCTTCAACTATAGAGAAGTCTAGCTCAAAACTATGGTAATATCTCTCCAAACCCAGGAAACGTTGTACATCCGACACAGTCATGGGTGGCCCCCAAGCAAGTACCATATCTATCTTTGCTGGATCCACTGCAACTCCAGCCTCCAAGATTACATGTCCCAAAATGTGAACCTCTTGGATCTAGAACTGGCACTTCGAGAGCTTACCATAAATCCAGTGCTCTTGGAGCTTGTCCCGTAATACCTAAAAATGATAGGCATGGTCCTCCTTAGTAGTCGAGTAGATCAGAATTTCATCGATGAAGACTACGACAAAGCGATCAAGGTATGAGCTGGTGATAGCCTGATCTGAGGTCTATCATCGAGAACCATCGTTCTCCCTTCAGCTGATCAAAGAGGTCATCAATCCTTAGTAGTGGGTACTTGTTCTTCATGGTCACCTAGTTCAGGTTCTGGTAGTCAACACAAAGCCTCAATATCCCATCCACCTTATTCATGAATAGAATTGGGGCTACCCAGGGAGAAACACTGGGCTAGACGAACCCCTTCCCCTACAAGTCCTCTAGTTGTACCCGTAGCTCGCGAAGCTCCGTGGGAGCCATCTGATATGCTGTAGTAGATATCGGTGTCGTCCCGAGATAAAAGTCAATGTCAATGTATACCTGTTTGTGAGGGGGTTGACCTGGGACGTCATCAGGGAAAACATCCACATACTGGTCCACCATTACAAGATATCTCAGACTCTCCACATCAACAGCTCTGAGGGTAAGGCTATGAAACTGATGAGTGATCGGCTGCACTCTCCTTCGAGAAAGTCTAACTTGTGCTGCAAAGCCTTCCTTCTCACCGGTGAAGGTAAACCTAGTCCCATCCATGTGGACACACCACACTTTTTGCCTAATATAGTCAATATGTTTATGGACTGCAGATAACTAGTCCATACCCAATATGACATCGTATGGCCTCGACGCTACTACTAGAAGATCCCAGCCGAAGCTCTCGCCTCCTAGAGTAAGCTGACACTACCAAAACCAGTGCGCAATAATTGATTCTACCCCTGTAGAAGTCTCTAGCCATAAGAATCGAACCAACGGCTCTGGCAGAATCTCTGAGCTCCAAACAAGGGCAGTGGAAATAAAAGAATTACTAGTACATGTGTCCATAAGTACTGCATCTATGATGGAGTAGACATAGATTGTACCTCGTATCATATCCGGAGTGTCGTGGTCATAGGAATCTGCTTCCATGAGCTGAGCTCTCCCCTATCCACCAAATTCTTGTGGTCAGGGTGGACAACCTAGTGGTGGTGGCGGTAAAATCTCGAATCGTCGCCCACCGCCAGCTGCACGACTAGCTCCTATACTACGTCCGCCTGATCCCTGCGGACCACCTTGATCGAATCTATGTCTCTACCTAAGATGTCCTTCGACCGTCTTCTAATCATCCAAATCACGGTTCAGACAATCATTATCCACATGACCCTGCCCACTGCATGTGAAACATTGCCCGCTCCTGGCATGTCTATCTCCACTTCGGGTTCCCCGCACAATCGATCATGAGCCATGCGGTTGTTCACCTATAGGTCTAGACCTCTTGGACCTATGTGATTTTTGTCTGCTGCCATCTATAGAAAAATCTGCTACTTGATGACTAGTAGCGGGTCTCGCTATTGGTGACTACTCAGGAAGGAAACACTCCACCAAGAGGGCTCTCTCAAACACCCCCTCCTACGTCGGGGTGCTAAGTGAGATCACTGAAGCCTTGATCTCCCGCATGAGTCCATGCTCAAAGGTCTAGGCCCTAAGAAATGGGTCTCTCACCATATCTATGGATTAGTGTGGGAGTCCCGTGAACCTTGCTGAGTACCGAGCTACAGTCATGTTGCCCTGTTAGAGATGAAGTAGCTCTTGTATTTGCACTCCGCGAAGAGTTCCTGGGACAAAATCTGCCCGAAACAGGCTCTCGAAGTCTTCCTAGAGAAGCATTAACTCATCATGGACCAAGAGAATCAAGCTCCACCATCTTCCAGATGCTTCCTATAGAAGGCTGGTAGAAATAATGACCATGAGATCGGTTGGTGTCCCTACCAGTCAGAAAACTCTCACCACAACCTTCAGCCAATCCTCAGTGTCCTGTGGGTCTGTCTCTCCACTGAACCTGGGTGGCCGCTGGTGCTGGAACTCATGAAATGTTCTCAAGTGGCATGCCTCATCTGCTACTTGGGATGGTGGCATCAGTGGACCAATGGGGAAAGGTACCACTGGCGCCTCC
Organism: Viscum album; assembly: GCA_963277665.1. Classification (NCBI taxonomy): domain Eukaryota; kingdom Viridiplantae; phylum Streptophyta; class Magnoliopsida; order Santalales; family Viscaceae; genus Viscum; species Viscum album. The sequence goes on along the minus strand of OY728150.1, from coordinate 812,946,310 downwards.
GCTGGAAAAGGACCCTACATCGAGGCCTCATCGCTCGGTGGCCTATCAGTGCGTACAACTCTAGGAACTCTAGTCGGATTTCTTCCTAGAGACATCCTGAAAAGAAACAGGTGTGATACGGTTAAAAGTTATACCTGATATGATAACATGGTGATATTACATAAAGAAAACTTTTGAAAACAAAAACCAAATCACTATTTTCGTGCACTAAGTCGGAAATTAGAAGTTAGGGTCATGGTATATGGTTATGTCGACCGCTGCACCCACACTACACTCCCTGAAATGAAAACCACACTCATTAAATTTGACACTATTTCTTCACAGAAAAGATCAGAGTCCAAAGTTTTGCAGTAGAACCGACTCCTCTGATACCATTTTGTCACGACCCGTCCCCCAAGGCCTGTGCCGTGACTACCCCAAGCCTGCTGTCCATAGGTCAGGGGCTGGAAACTAGCACCAAAGATTTAATTCCCTAAAATTAGTAAGGAATTTCCATTATAACCTGGAAACACACACAACAAGATATGAACACAAGAAAAATGTATAACCAAAAGAGTGATGAAAGTAAAAGGGGCCAGAATAGAAGCCCAATAGAAAAGGTACAAGTACAAATGAAAACAATACAAATGAAGAAAAAGGAAGGAAAGCAGCTATTGGGTCATCCTCAGGGATTCCTACCTGAAGGGTAGGTACATATAGCCTCCTCAGCACTTCGTATCCATCTGTCTCCTCCACGTACCGACGTGCTGTTTGGTCCACCTCCGGGCACTGTTAAGTCCCGGTACTCTCAGACTCTATCAGCGTTGTCTGTCTTCTGTAACCAACACAACAAGGTATGGGCATATCCCGTGTAGGGGTGACTATAACGATACTCGATGGGGACCCCGAGACCCTCAAGGTCTCACCAAATCCAACAAGGGTAAACCATTGAGTATGAAATCAACAGATAACATTACATAGATATATTCCCATACATATACCTAAGTTAGCAACTGATCCATCTCAATGTTGAAGAGAACACAGAAAACATGACTCATCTCAACCAAGAATTTATTCTAGGGGTAGTATAAAGTAAAATACCGAGTCACATTATCAAAACCTCAGCTCCTGGAGAACTCCTCCTCTATCGAGTACAGTGGGTATTCCACGACACCATGCGTGCTTCCCACTAACCTTGGACTGCTAAGTTACTCCTCCTGTTGAGTACCATGGATCTTCCATGTCACCAAGCACGCTCCCCATCGTGGGTCTACCGGATCACCAAGCGCTCTCTCCTTCGTAGCCTACTAAGGTACTCCTCCTGTCGAGTACCGTGGGTCTGCCGCGACACCAAGGCGCTCCCCACTGTGGGTCTAACACAACACCAAGGTGCTCCTCACTGGGCTAGTAGAGTCACTCCGAGTCAAAATGGTCAGCAATCGTCAGGTCTCAGCCAGCTACTAGGTTTCCGCACTATGCTTTCTTGTCTCTAGGAAGATCCGCTCCACAAGCTATTGGTCGAAACTTCAACTATCACGAATTCCTAAAAAAATAATCACAAATGTCCACCACATCATAGGGGTATCAACGTAACAGACAACGTGTCAATCAGAAGCTCGGTCTGTCGATTATTAGCCTTTTTGTCTCGGGGGCCCAGTTGGAATCGTTCTCGATCAAACCCAAGCATTTTTTGAATCAATCCGAAACTATAGTGGAGTATACTCAAAGAAACCGTCTTACTCCATGATTTCCAGCGCCGCTGACAGTTCGTCAAACAGACGTCTGGTGCCAAAGCTATGGCCAAATGAGCGTAAACAGCCGTAGTGGGCCTGGGTCCAGTCCGACCCGGTCAGACCGACCCGTCCCGACTTGGCATGGGTAGACCCGATTCAGGTCGACCCAGCCCGACCCGCTGGGTCCGGCTCGGCCCGTGATGTAGCCCGGTCCGGCAGGCCGAGAGGGCCGCAAGGGGCCGTAGAGCTCACGGGGGTTACATGGCAGCTCGACTATGGGGGTTCGGTGAGGGAGAATGACTGGTTTGGTCGAGGTGTCGCGGGGGAATGGGCCGGTTCGGCTGGGGCGCTCTGAAAGACGTGGCCGGTTAATCATAGGCACCGTGAGGGGCGTGGCTGGATCGATAGGGGCGTGGTTCGGTCAGGCCGCCGCGAGGGGCCTGGGCTGGTTCGGCAGGGCCGCCGCGACGGGCGCGGGCCAGTTCAGCTGGGGCGCTGTGAGGGGCGCAATCCATTTCAGCCTGGGCACTGTGAGGGGAACGGTTCGGTCAGGGTACCGTGAGGGGTGAAGGTGGATCAGCTCGGGGTGGAGGCTCGGCTCAGGGCTTGTCATGGTAGCGGTTTGGTGGTAGCGCGGTGCGGTGGAGGTCACTGGTGGTGGAGCGCTGATGACTTTATTGCCTTCCTCCATTTCAAAGAACACACCCAAGAAGAACAGAAGAGGGGTTGGTCCATGATAGTTTGGCTTCACCCTCCACGTTTAGAGTGGTAGCACGTGGATAAGCATTAATCATGAATCAAGAATGAATATTTTAATCGAGATGATTCACGAATTTTGTAACCATCCCAACCTCGCATTGTTCGTTGACTATGATGAGACTGGAGGGTCAGTGGTTGAAGACGTCCCACATCGGTTGCCTCCACATGGTGCTTTCGAGGAAGAAGTCGAAGGTGTTCCTCATTGGCATTCTTCGTGCAGGAATCTTTCTTCATGGAGGAAGATTTCTTCATTGGAGAACGTAATCCTCCAAGTGTTGGGCATCGCGTCACTTTACCAGCGCTTCGTCGCTTGGTGAAGCCATCCCAAATCCTCCTCAAAAGCTCTATATATATATGAGAGGGGGTAGGTAGGTAACGATCCTGGAATTTATGACAGTCCATTTATTAAGAATCATCCTAAATTCCAACGATACTGTTACTTAATTTAAAAAGGGGGAATTCCAATTAACTCAGTTGGAAAAATTAATGGTATGTGCGTTGGCACAATTAATGTGGAGGAAGTCAAGAGGTTATTCCACATTAATTAGGGGGGTTGAGAGTTTCTCTCAATTAAAGGGGGGTTTAGTCCCAGGTGGTACCCACCACTATAACCTCTCATGGGAGGTTATGGTTCGGGTGGTCCCCACCACCATGCCCTCTCATGAGAGGTTAAGGTCTGGTGGTCCCCACACCTCAACTTCCACATGGCGGTTTAGTTCTGGTGGACCCCTCATCCCAACACCCACATGGGTGTTGTAAATAAAAATAAAAATGTCACACACTTTTATTTTTATTTTATTCTTACATGAAAAACCCAAAAACTATCTTTCTCTCTCGACCCACTGTCGTCGAGGTAAAAGTCTCCTTAAGAGAATAAAGGTGTTGTGAGTTCAACGATGCCCTCAGATTTCAATTCCAAGGACCAGTTCAAAAGTAAGAAAAAACCGCTCACACGTTTACTTAACATACCCGAAATAATGTTCAAAAATTCATTACGGGCACTCTAGGCCTCAAAATAATGCACCAACAATTTTTGCAGACTCGTAAAATTACCATTTATTTAAAAACAAATTAATGGAAATTCCGGATCTTTACAAGTATATTTTATAATCATTTCATCATTTCCCATGAATTAAAATATTAATGGGGTTTAAATTTATTTCATGATAATGTAATTAATCAATGGGAATGAAATAGGAGGTGTTAAATAACCATTAAATCATAATAATCTGAAATCATTTATGGAAATAATTTTTATTGAATTATATGATCATATTCCTACAGAATAAAAATAGTTATTAAATGATGATGACATTTTAAAAAAAAAATTAAAACAACATTTGAACAATTTATTGAAAAAATATTAAAATATACTTTTCTTTCGATAATTTATTTTCTAATAATTCCCAAAATATTGGTGAAATTATTTTATTTGGAAATATACGTTGAAACATCGAATGGAATCATAAATGAATATATTGGTCATGATTGTTGGAAAACATTTTCACAATTTATACACTAAAAGAGAACATACTTTTCATAATTTCTCAAAATTTTAAAAATGAAAAGTTTCAGAAATCATTCTCTAAAAATATTCTATGTAAAGAATTTAAATAAAAAAATATCTATTATAAATGATATTCTATTTATTTTATTGAATACATAAATAATTTTATATTTTTATAAAGATTATTTAAATAAAAATAAGTTTCATCGAAAAAAAGTGAAATAATGTAAAATTTTAATTAAAAACAATTTCTCAATAATTTTAAGTACAAAATAGAGTGAATTGGTAGTCACTTATAAAATTTCTAATGATAAGAATTATATATTAAAATATATATGGATTCAAATATTATACCCCTATAATTTTCTTCAATGAAACATTTAAATAAATAATCTAAAAACTAAATGAGATTGTAACATTAATCCATTACCTCAAGTCCAGTCTAGGTTCATACAAATTAAAATATCAAGTATAATGAATTTAGATTTATAATAAAAATATTGAAAAACTATTTTCACAAAAAATACTGCGTATCATTCAATTATAATTTCTAATTATCCTTTTAGTAAACGTTTCTTCATTAAAATGTAAATTCTTGTAAAAACTAGACCATTTTCCAGATAAGTTTTTGTTTGATAATTCTGGAACATATACAATGGTAATGGTGTAGTCATATAAATAATAATAATCCTAGTATACTTATCATATTTTTTCATCATATACACTTTTATAATCATTAATTTCATGACCCGTCCAAGAAAAAAAATTATTTATGCTCCAAAGCATACTGCAACAAGGCATGAATGGTATTTCAAGTCCCCATGGGCTAGAAACAGGCCCCGAGGAATCCAAATACATCGATAAGGAATTAATTTACAAACCTACAACATCACACATATCCTAAATAATATAATGAGAACCAAAAAATAAATATTCCACAAAAAAATATTGAAAATGGTTTCAATACAACAAAATGGAGAAAGAAAAAAGCAAAGAGTCCACAAACATTCAAAAATGAAAACCAAACATTCAATATCTACTCCATAATATATGGTAAATGTTGAAATTATTTATTACTATATTCACATAAGAATAATAAAAAATCATCACCAACTCACTATTGTTCTTTACACATTCATGCATCATATAAAATATGGTCTACCAACCCCCAAGGGAGTCGGCAGTGTCTGAGATAAAATAGAGCTTTTGGATTCCAAATAGAAGATTCGTAAAAGGTGTATGTAATAAAATACTCAAATGATAATTTTTAAGGAATTTATGCCATGATAAATAGTTTTCCTAGTTACATCAAAATTATAGCAAAAGGGTACCCCTTTATGAGATCAAAATCAAATCAGAGTGACACAGTTTCAATGAAAATTTCTAATAGTCCATTTATAAATATAAATATATTCATATTATAATATTAATTACAAATCATTACAATATATAGAGAAAATATATCACCCTATATATAATTAAGGATTGGCTATATATGTCACTCACAACCCAATATAAACACAACTAGGGCACACTATACATATTCCATAAAACAATATGAATAAGGGAAAAGGGAAAACCCCATGGGTACACACCATGTGATGTCAACAACATGTTATTATAGGAAATTCATCTAAAATATTAGATCAGTAGAACACCCATTAAAATTAACCCTCCAACAATATCAAGAAAAAATACCATATTCATAACCCTCCAGCTAGGAAGTCACATTTCACATTTGTAGCATTTATCAAATAATTTCAATGGGGAAATCACATATCCTAATAAAATTCCAAAAAAAACTTATTCACCACAACCATGTTTTGGAAAACCATTTTTGAAACCATTTCACAATGTCTTGAAAACCATTATTAATTTACTGATTCAATGGGAGAAAAAAATTATTCAATACCCATTGATTCACACATAAAAAAAGTCATGCATAATTTGATAAAATATTTAGATGAAAATTTGAAATATAGAGAACATTAAAAGTTTATTGAACATATACTAGAGATAAAATCACCTAAATATTCATCAGTTTCACACCAACAATAATAGGATCTACTCAATTAATGGAATTCTAATAGTAGGGAAATCGAGAGTAACCCCTAAAAAATGATTCCGACAATATAGAATTTTGATTTCATTATAAAAAGGGTAATCATAGGAGATAGATCACACATACATTTGATATCACATGTTTATGCACAACCAATATGAGATATGGAATAAAAGAGACAAGGAATTAAAATATCTGTAATGAACATTGAATGAATTTCTAAGAAAAAAACCTATCTGATTATTATAAAAAACTAAAAACCCAATTCAAACCACAAATAACATCTCTCGTAATGAATAGATTTTAACATCCATAATACCGGATTTCTGATTCCATCCAGAATCTATTCATGTCAATAATAAACATTCAAATTAAGAATTGAATCCTTTAGCGAGATTTGTATCATTCAATTCTAATATTTCTCCAATCAACACTAACACTACTCAAATCATTTAATTACCTCATTAATGATGTGAAAAATTTAAAATTTATGTATAAATTAATATTGAGGGTCTAAAAAATCTCCCCACTATAGGTTATTTTATAAGGATGATGACTTGTAGAAGAAGTATGATTTAGAAATATGTGAGACCACTTCTCCCATTTAGAATATTTATTCTATCATCTCTCACTATAATTTGATCTATGAAACCAAAACAACATCACCAATATAATATAATTCCCATGTAGATCATTCATTATTGAATTAATGATCCCCAAAGGATCTTCAAAAAACAAAACATTTTTTGTCATCTAAATAATCACCAAGATCAGAACATTCGATGTATTTTGATGGTACTTATATAATTTATATAATGGGAATACATCATGAATAACTATAAAATAATAATTTAATAAATATTGGTAAGAAATTTGACCAAGCCACTATGTGATCCAAAATGGTCCAATATATCTCAGAGAAAACATCCCTTATTTCCCATACTAATAGTCACCCATATGAAGAGAACCTTCCAAGAATACCGAGTCACTAATAAAAAAATAGAAAGTGTGGTTCTTTGGATATGTATATGATTATTGATGACTCTAATATTTTACCATGTGTTTATGTATATATTTAATCATTTCCAAAATCTTCAATGATAGACTTTGTACAAAAATAGAGGCCTCACCCACCATCATCAAACAATGAGACGACAAGTATAGGTGAAAATAAAAAAACTAAACGGGATATATTCTGATTTATTACGTATAATTATTATCATAAATATATTCTACCAGTCTAAGATGGTTATTTCATGACCTAATAAAATCCATGATAAATGAATATGTCATATCATATAGAGTCCAAATTGAATTATCTATCTTACCATCAATCTATGTATATTATGTTAAACTGTATGTGACCAATGTATTCCCCAAAAATTGTAATATTTTATAGAATTGAGAGGTATAACTGAGAAACATGTCTAAGGAAATAGATGATGTGACACATTGAAACCCCACATTATCCTACACATACAACATGACAAGATCTTATACCGAGTTGATTTCCCAAATAGGAATGAAATGTTGTGATTTCCCAAGTACAATATAAGGGAATGGATTTCCAAATATGAATCTATATACATTTTAATTAAAATAAAAATATATCCAAGAATAAATAATACATTTAAAAGTGTACAACTATATTGATAAAAAAATTATCAATGAAAAATTTGAAGAACACATCAAGAACCACAAAAAATGGTCAACAACAACTTCCAACAACAACACAATCTGGTACGTGGGAAGTTTTCCACTATCTCACCACTAACTACGCATACCCTACAAATATAAACCTAATTATGTGATTATATAACCTTTCCCAAACATAAATCTAAGAAAAATGGTCTTCCAAAATCAAAGGGAATTTGTATGGTTTAAGATAAAAAACCTAGTAGGATATAAACAATGTCTTACATAATAAGATAATTTAAAAAAATTAGCAATATATCCATTTTTTAATATGAAATGGAATGGTAAATTTTCTTCACATTTATATCAAAAGAATGGTAAAACAATTCCCCTTATTATGATCTAAATAAATACCATATGATATAGTTCCATTGTATATTTCAAATAGTTAATTTACATATATTAAACCATATATCTTATCATTTCAAATTCAATGTAGTAAATGCTAAAAACAATAGGGATGGCCCCAAGGGTAACATAGGTCATGGAATCTAGATTACTCTCACCCTAATACATTCATGACTAGTTCCCAAAATACACGATCACTAAAACCAAAAATCCTAGGGAACATGAAAACACCCCATATGTGAACCCCTTATGATATCATTGTTATGTTTCTAGAGTCAACAGATCTATGATCTAGGAATGATGAACACCCCATGAATGTTAATTTCCCAATCTTGTTAAGGGATATGGACTAATATAAAATCATCCACCAATGTAACTGAGGCTAACATGTGTGGTATTTATCAAATAATTTCATATGGCTAATCATGTTTTAAAATAAAATTCCAAGAATTCATTTCACTAAAATGATTATCTGAAAACCCATTTCACAATGATTTGAAAACCAGCTATCATGTCTTAAAAAAAGGGAAGACCTTATTTTTCTATACAGCCATTTTGCATGCATATCAACACATTAAATAATAATTCCAATATCTATTTAGAAATTTTTTTGAAGAAAAATAGAATCAACAGATAATTGAACATAGGTAAGAATCAAAACCAGCAACATCAAAGGTAGGTCACAAATAAAACACAACGGGATCCATATACAAACTGGAAAGGAAGCATAAGATAAATAAATAGTATTACCAAAATAATTATCCCCACTATATGAAATATTTTTTCCCAAATAATTATGGTTCGTGAAGAAAATATATGAACTCATACCCCAAATATTACTTACTATACCAAAACAAACATGAGATATGACCTCTAAAAGATGATAAAATAATGGATCTATGAAACAGAGAAGAAATAATCAAGAGATCAATAGAAAAAACCAAAATAGAATAACACCACATCCAATTCCAAGACAAATTGATCAATGGGGAAGATATTTCTTCAAACCTACCAATATCTTGAAAATAAATAGATTCAAGATAGCGATATCAAATGAATGAGTTTATAGGGATATGGATCACAAAAATATACATAGTAAATATCTAATTATTATTCAATAATGGATGAAAGAAATTGGGAATTTAGTTTTTATCTCAAAACATACAATCCTATGGCATAGATATTATTACTTTAATGAATTATAGATGCATGTAATGTATTTTCAGAATGGCATATGTGCCAAAAAAATGCATCATATTGGATCAAAAAACCCAAAATCAAAAATCATCCCCCAAAAAATGTCGCATATCATGAATAACATTTGACATCCTGATTATATATTCATGGATTATAATAAAAATAAATTCATTTTATCAATATAAATCATGGTTTGAATCGTCTCTTGTAGACAGTTTTCCATCATTTGAATAAAATTCTTTTCTAAACATCCCATACATGCTTAAACTCATTTAATTAAAACATTTATTATGTGTCAAAGATTAATATGAGGTGTAGCATAAAATTAATCTTGTTTCTAATACAACAATCCTATGATAAAAAATTAATTACATAACTTCATGGAGTGAATAATCCATATGTATGAACTTTTGATTTTTATACTTTTTGATTAATGGAAAAAAATAATGGTAACATTAATTCCCATATATATAAAAATTAATATATAATAATTATATTATATATTCATTAAATTTTTCTTTTTTCATCCATTTTTAGTATAAATGGAAGACAAATAACATCAATTCATGGATGTGGTATTACACACGAACACACGAGCGGTGTAATCATTTTTCATTGGATGGAAAGGTAATAAGGTAAATAATTGAATATAAATAAAAATAATAATTTTTCATGTATATCATTTTTAAAAAATAAACCCACTATAATAATTAACAATTATTTATAGTGATTCAAAATTAATTATATAACTTCATGATGTGGTAGTCTACACATACTCAAAAAAAATCTTTTGTTTCTAATTTGATGGAGATCGAAACTACTAATGGTATTTACATTAAAAAAATACATCTAAATGTTTCGGTTATATAGGAAGCATAATATTTTTATATAAGAAATTGGTTTATAGATGGTTCAAGAATTAATAATATTGAACTTACTTGGTTAAGAGATATAAATCTTTTTTTGGAAACCTCCTTTGGATTACGACTTAATCATTGAATGGATAGTATTAAGATCACAACAGGAACTATAGGATGTGGTTGGTAATGATAGGAAACTATATGGGTAGGGCATGTCCACGATGATAGGTTATTTAAGTCTGAGTTAGAAAGGAAAGTTTGTGTCCTTTTATAGGGGAGGAAGATGTAACAATTATAATTTTTCCAATGATTAAAAAATATAATTTTATTACTCTACCCATGAAACCATGGTGACTCTTATTGAAATATTTAATTGGATAGGGTTTATATATTACCAAATAGTGTAGTATAGAAATGTTTTTATTTTATTTAATCATGTATCTCAAAGGTTAAACAACTTTTAAACATTACTGTAGTGATAAATTTTTACCTCAGTTGTTGTTCATAATGAAAAAAATATATTGGACTTATTAAATAATATTGATTCTGCTGATTCAAAATATGAAATACTTTTTATAAAATTCACTATCTATAAGTTTTAAAACTGAATTTTAATATATGAGCACAAAATAAAACAAAATTGTTTCAACATAAGAGTATTTTTAGGAATAAAATGTATATTACCTTCATTCCTTACAATTTCAAAATTATTAGCTGAAATTTTTAAAAATTATTTAATATAAAATATTTATATTTCAGTAAAATGAAAAGTCAATAGATATTAATAGAATTTAACAAGATAAAATAATATTATGTCAATAAAAAATGTTTTCTCCAATAAACACTACTTTTTACCTTAAAATTACAATATTTTTATTTAATCAAAAAATTCTTTGAAATGAATTTATTTTATACATGTTTAGAAAAAATCATAATTTAAATAGTACTATTAATGTCCTCTAATAAATCAGGCAAGGGATAATTGTGTATTTAAAAAATTTATTATATTACGGTTCATTTAATATAGGTGTTATTTATAAATAAATGTATATAATAATTTAAATTTAGATAAAAATATTTATATCATAAAATCATGGGGTGTTACATTTTCACAATATAGACTCAAACAATGAAATGTGTCTTAATATGTAAAATTAAGGTTGTAAAATTTTATATGAAAATTTATTTTTAAAATAAGATATAAAAATAAAAATATTATTATTTTAAAATATTAATTGTGTAATATATAATGTGGTTATAATGTAAATAAAAATTTTATTTCATTAATATTAGGATATGGTGAAAAATATAACATGTCATTCACGGAGGTGGTAGTCTGTTTGTACGGATGACAATGTATTCTTTTTAGAATGGTTTTAGTGGAGGGTAGATAATGGATATTCCATTTGAATGTTAAAATTTTATAATATTGATAATATTAATTTTTTCATACTAACAATGGTATATTTTTTTATTGTTTATGAGAGAAATTAATTATGAGAGCTTGATTGAGACTATTACTGCCCCCAATAGATGCTCTATGTTGGTTAATACCCTATGGCCCCTTATTATGTCATTTTTCATGGCCATGTCCCCTAGTAAGTGGGGAGAGAGTTTAAGAGACAATAATGTATATTTTTTATCTATAGAACTTTTTGTATGGGTGCATAAATTTAGTGGATCTCTCACCCATTTATAAGTGGATAAAATATAATTTCTGTAGATTCCCATTAATATTTCTTTGATGGAATGAAACAATTTACAAGTGAATATATTAAATAATGTGAACTAATTAGTTTTTTATATGAGAAAATGTATAGAAACTGTGAAACTCATTATCACACATGTTTTATACATTTTTCTTGTGTTTTTCCCAAGAATCGTATATTTGACCATTTTTTACATCAGTAACAAGTTATTACCCACATAATTTATATTTTTTAAAAAATATAGGTAAAACCTCTAACCAAATGTTGATGTTATTAACCTATATTAAATATCCATATAAAATTATTCAAATTATAAATTAAAGAAAATTTAGTATCAACTAAATATTTTAATATATATATATATATATAATGAAAAAAATATAAAATCATGTATTCACAATCACTTAATATTATATAAAAAGTTTACTTATAAATCATTTGATAATGTATTTTTATTCTTTTTTAAAATTCTTATATATATTATTATTTGAAAAAGATCAGTCTAATTTATTAAATAAAAATTAACCAACATTAAGAAAAAATATATTTGGAAATTAACACTTTTCAAATTATCATGGTTATTAAATTTAATAGTTGAAAATATAATTTTTTGTACAAAAATAAATTTTTCCATATTACCTAATATGGGAATGTGGATTTAAAAACTAAAATAAAATTTTATATTTAATTTTTTGAAGTGATAATTACTTAATTCTTATATAAATGAATAAATTTTTTTAACAATTAAATATTACTTCTGTTTTAAAAAAATTAATGGATTTATAAATAAAACATAATATTTATGAATTAATTATATTAATCTAAAATTATAATTTTTATTGAAATAATTTAAAAACTTTCAAGTCATCAATTTTTTTTATAATGTAAAAAATAGTTTAAATAATTTTATAAGCCATTATAGAAGGGTATGTAACATTAAATGAATAATCCTGTAATATATGAACAAATTTTAATGTAATAAATATGATCCTTAAAGTATATTGATACAAATATGACACAAGATTAATTCATGTAATTGAAACATAGAAGTGAATGGAATTATAAAACAAACAAATAGGCATATAAAACCATAATATTATTATTAAATTATAATATATAAAACAATAATGTATTGAATAAAATATATTTCAGTCTGTTTAAAAAAAACAATCTTACTCATATGGTTTCGAACAATTCCAAGTATTTATATACTCCAAGGATTGGTCCACAACCTGTGTACCCTCTTGGGTATGGGCTATTACTTTTGTACCCTATTTTACTTTGGCTACTACCTATGTATCCTCTTTAAGATCACGAGTTCTATAATCTTAGTAAATCCAAAATATGTATATATATATGACCCAAAAATTCATTATTTCATAAATTTTTGTTCCACCAGAAAAAAATCATTCATCATATCAAAATTAATCAATGTAAAGGAAAACATATTTTCTAACCTATCTAGACGGCATCAGAAAATTTTGAATCTTGAATATAAACATTTCAAAAAAATTCCATCAATTAAGAAGAGTTTTAAAAAATGTAATTGGTAGATTGATTCTAGGAGAAAAAAATTAAGAAAATTAATCTGTTAATTTTAAAGAGGTATATATAAGAAAAAATATAATTTTTTTATAAAAACTTTTTTATCGTTTCAATAAAAAGTGATTTTACTAATTAAATTAAAAATTAATTTTGTAAAAGTTTATTTGAAAATATTATGAAATAATTAATTTTATAAAATAAAATTAAAAAATATATACTTAAAAATACATTATAGATAATCAAAATGAATGTATATTTGAGGATAAATCATTTTATTTTGAATGTATATAAACCTATTTTAATATTTTGGAATACCATTGCTAAAAAAACTTATTAAAAATTACTTGTAAAACATTGCATTGATTTTTTATTGAAAATTTTATATTCACAAGAGTAAATGAAAATTTGGATTAAAAAAAATAAAGGGACACATTTTTTATAATAATGGAAATGAAAATAAAGAAAAAACCATTAATAGAGATGATATTTTTTTCTTACAAGCATTTGAATTTTTTTATAAATAAATTCATCAAGTAATAATCCATTAGTGTAAGATATCATTTAATCCTATGAGAAAAGATGAAATATCTCATAAAATAATAAATATATGAATTTATCAAACAACGAAGAATGAAGCTCAAGGAATAATATCTTAACAAAGAGAAAACATATTTGAGATAACCTAATCTCTTATGGATATCACATTTCATTTTGAAATACACATTAATAAAGGGACATAATGTAGTAGAATAATAAATCAATATAATGTATAATATTGTCATTAAATGATATTAATTATTAATTTCCCTTGTATAGTGTAAAAAATTATAATTAAATGATATTAGTTGTTTTTAGATGCTATTTTTACATATTAATTATTTTTTTAAAATCATCCATGCAACTTGATTATGAAAAATAAAACACACCCTTCATAGAGAAGGTATTATTCATATATACATGATGAAAAAATAATTTTTCGAATGGTAATTAGGAAGTATAGAAAATGGATATTCCATTATTATAATATAATATTAGTTTTTTAAAGAGAAAATAAACAAGAGGTCTCCGTTGAGAACATTTCCACACCCTTTGGATGTTCAAACATGGGTAACAACATAATGATCTATATATTCAACTTTTCAAAAGTAAAATAACATTATTATAGTTTTTAAGAGTTACTATGTACATGTTTGTAATTCTTTGACTCGAGTAGCCCAAAGTCTGTGCATTATTTTAATACATTGGCATGATATAGGGAAATCATGTCCCGAAATACTGATCTGTTTAGTAGCCTTGAAAGTACAAGATACATTCATAAGTTTTACATTACATTATAAAATTAAAACAACAATAACATTTTATCCATTGACCAAATTCATATCCCATAGACTATACCTGCTGGTCAGTCATAACATACCTTTTCGCATCCTGGGGAAAATAAAACATAGAAAGGGGTGAGATCAGATGCTCATTAAGGATATCAATATAGCATAAACTTTCTTAAATAAGCACAAAAATTTAAGGAAAGGTTTAATACTAAAACAAAATCTTTTTTTAAAAAAAAACTTCTTCATAATATAAAAAATATAAATCAAAATAGTGCCATTTACTTATTCACATGGAAATTCAACTAGTCGAATAATGACATTCAATATCAACAACCAATTTCATATTTATGGAATGCATAATTCCAGACATCAAATCCACATTGTCAAGGCCTTGTTCTATGACTACAAATAATATTTTTTCATGGCCTTGTTCCAAGACAATAGTTTGTCTCATGAGACCTACCAATGCATTGAGAAGCTATAGCGGGTTCCACCCATCACTTACTAAGTCCAATGCATTCCTCGTATGAAATGGTTTGAAACATAACATAAACATTCATTATATAACTAGCATACTAAATGTTAACAATTTAACCATAAACCATGAATTTAAAAAAACTAACACATCCACAGTCAAACATATCACAAAACCTTCAATACAATATGGAAGATTTGTATCATAATGAATCAACTTCAAAAAAGTGTAAAATCCATCAAAGGATGTTGACGTAGATGAAATAAAAATTTCATGAGAGAAATATATATATTTTTTAAATAATTTAAAAGATAACATTTATCATTTAGATATTATCATGAGATTACATGGGAAGCTTCAACGATGTTATAATGGCAGAAAATAGCCGCACCCGCTGTATAAGTTAAAAAACATTTTTACCTTAATTTTGTTGTAAAGGTCATAAAGTACCTTGTTTGGAAAACAGCAAAAAGCTTCCTTTCAAAACATATAAGTTCAATTAAGGTTATAAATGAATTTAACCAATTTTCTTGTAAATAGTAAAAAAAATTGAAATAAATTTTTAAGAAAAAATGGTGTGGATGATAAAGAGGTCCCAGAAGATAATTATGTATAAACAACCTCGGATAATGAAGAGATTTTAGAATTAACCCTTACCTTGTAATTTTCATGGATGAGGGTAAGTTAAACTCATTTATAATAGTTAAATCAATATTATTAAATTATAAAATAACCATATACATAAATATGATATTATATATGATCTTCTAATATTTCTCTGTTAATAATATTTTAGTATTATCATCGTTTCAGTTGTTAACTGATTCATTTTATTTTATATTTTTTCTTATGTAAGTCACATTGATTATGGATAGGATGTTTTTTATTCATATCCATAATGATATTAAGTTCATTAGGCATTATTTTTAGTAAATAAATGAAATTTACTCTTGAATGGTTACAATGGGGAAATTAATCTCATCACGTTCCTGGAGACGGTAATCCGTACATATGCACGAGCGACAATATCATTCTTTGGTTATTAAATTTTTTTGTAAATAGATGGTATATCATATATATATAATAATTAACATGTTATATTTTTTATTTACATAAATTAAAAATTATAAATATACCCATCCAAAATATAATGTATTGAATGACAACTACACCACGATATGGAGACGATAAGCTGTACGTATGCACGTATGGTGACTTTGTCATTCATATGATCTATAGAATAATGAATATGGTTGTACAATTTTTATAATAACATCCAAATATATAGAATATAATTGAGTTATTATTTTTTAAAGGAAACAACAATGAAAGAGGAAGTGGAAGAAGAAAAGAACCTCAAATAGGTGATGAAATATTTACCTCTTCTTCGGGTTATTCCTTTTGATTTCATCAAAAGGGCTCCATAGGATGGCTTTTTGACCCAAGTAAGGCCTCTATAATGAAGGCTGGATAGTTGGAAGGATATTTGGGTAGGGTTTGGCTGATCCAAATGGCTTTGGAGGTGTGAATTTTAGAAAAGGGGAAGTGCCCTTTTATAAGAGAGATGAGGGTCACTTTAGGAAAAGCTTGAAATGTTATTTTATAATAAAATCATTTTCAGTTTCTAATGGCTCCAAAATGATTTATTTAGAGTATAAGGTGGGTATGGGTCCAAAAACTCTCAACCATTAGGTTTTATACAGCTTTATGTCATCATATTAACCTTATATTTTAGATTTAACTCTTAGTTAAATAGTTTGACATTTACCATGTCTCTTTGTATTTTTATATAATATGGTTAATAAACATAATATAACTGGCCAAGAGAACATAAAGTGTTTCATTAATGTTATACCTATCATTATATAATTCTTTTAGAAGAACCTTTTATTTTTATGAATATTATATCAAATACTAATATAGTATTGGTTTTCAAAACTCAATTATGTCAATTTTGACACTATTTATTATTTGATTTTTTTGAAAGCTATTAAAACATTATAAATTCGAATAATATTTATTTCACCAGACCTAAGATGTCATAATAACCTTTAAAATTATTTTAATTCACTATAAATCTAAATTTACATTTATTGTGATATTTATAATATCAATTATTTTAATATTTCATTAATAATGTAATTACAACATCATCGTTGTGTCCTAAATAAATTAAATTATTTAATGTCTTAAAATTATAAAAAACATACCATTATGTAGGATTTTTTTTCAAAATAATATTTATAGTCGAATTTATATTGTGTGTAACCATATATTAAAAATGGTTTAGTTATTAAATATTGAATTTAACTCTTTTAACTCTTCTTTAAATAAAATAATAATAAATATACTAATCTAATCCATGTGGACCTAAATGATCATATTTTATTCCTATGGTTATTTTTGGCCGAATTACACATATCCAATAGAATTACGACTTGTTTTATGGTAATAATAATATCATTTCTTCCTTTATTTACCCTATTTACTTTTAATTGTGGTAAATAAAAGTTAAAAGTTACAATTTACAAAAAATATTTTCATCTCATTGAACCAAATTTTACTTACTGATATCAGCCATATCCCTTGTATTTTTTATATTTAATTCACAAAAGTAGTAAAATTATGTTTTACGCAAATTTTCAAATGCTCACAAGAGGTGGGTAAAAGACGGTAAAAAGATTAATAAACTTTTTATATATATAATATTAATATAAAATGACTATAATGAATTACACTGAACATATATAAGTATTATGTATCTATTTTAACCTAAAATAAATTTAAATAAAATAAATAATTATTTAAATAAAATGTCGGTTTTGAACAATAAAACAATGTTTTTCACTATTCGTCAAATATTGAATGTTTTCAGAAAAATACCCAAAATTCACCCTAAAATAATTATGATATTTCGAATTCAAAAATGAAGTTGATATTGAAAAATAAAATTGATAAAATTTCAAAAAGTGGGTAGTACTAATAATAACGGCTAGTTTGATTGGTCGCGGTGTGTTAGAATCTTGAAGTTGCGTATAATGAAAGATATTGCATTATTCAAAGGGAAATGTACCATGGAAGCTTGGGGTGTTACATTATAATGACCCCTACTTTACATACATTTTTATTACTTCAAAATTGAAGAACACTTATTACAACATATAACAAAACCAGGAAAGGACTGTATAGGTATAATGTCTTTAGAAACTGGGAAACATAAACAACTAGTTCATAAATCGTCTATAATGTCTCCCATTTATTTCATCATATCTATAGTCCCTTTTGGCATATCTTACTCAATAAGCTTCTTCCTGACCTGGGGAAAGAAAACATATGAAAGGGTGAGCTCAAATGCTCAGTAAGTGTAAAAGAAATATCAATCACATCATATTCATAATAACATAACATTTTGGAAATCTTAACCTGCAAAAGAGAGAATAGTTTCATAACATGGGATAAATCATAGTAGTGAAATTTAATCCCAATAATCATAACTTAAAACATGAAACTTTTTGGCATACACACATAATCATAGATAATCATTTCTTGTTAGTCAAGACTCATTTCCAAGACTATCTTAGTGGAGAAAGTCCATTTCTGAACCGAGTTCACTCCTCGTTTCAGTCATGTTTCACTGAACCGGTTTAACCTGCCGTTCTAGCCATGTCTATTTCATGAGATATAAAATCTTTACACAATGAATTAGAGGGATATATAGGTCCCACCCATCTCATAATGATACCATTCTTATGTGTGCCACAAAATTATAAATCATACATCATCGCATAACCCATGTAGTAAAAATGAGATTCTTAAACAATATGACATCATAAAACAATTCATATAAAATAAAGGAATTCATATAAATAATTCCATCACAACATAATCAAATCAATGTAATAATAGGGATAGAAACAGAACCTTATATTATCTTATATGGAAAATAATTTTGATAAAACACTTGAACTCCATTCTTGAGGAAAATATCATTTCTACTTCAAAAACATTTTCCTTTCTTAACATGTCATACAATTTTAAACAAAAATAAGTTGATTAAAAATAAACTTGAAAAATTTTAAAGGATGCTTCTTGGAAATAATTTTTTAAAAATACATTCTTGCCGTATAAGTTAAAAGAAACATTCTTCGTACTTTTGTCGGAAAAGTCAAAAAGTACCTCGTACGAAAAACGACAAAAGATTCCTTTCATATCCTTTACTAAAAACTCACCGAAGGGTAAAATTGGATATAAAATATTTTAGAAGGATGTAAATATTACATATTGAGGAAACATGGATGTGGATGATAAAATTCACCCCAGTAAATTCCAAAGTATAAACAATCTCGGATAAAAATGAGATTGTGATATTTCCCTTAACTTAGGTCTGATTTGCCTCGTAAGTGTCTGAACCTCCTGTATAATGATTTAAATAATGTTATTGACTTATTCCATAATCATAATTATTGTTATGATATCATATTTGGTCATATTCATAGCTTCTTAGTAGTAATATTTCATTTCTACTTGTTATTCAGGTGTTTATAACTTTTTGTTCGTATGCGTGTTTTGTCGAATAAATTCTTATTGTTCTCTTTAGGTTATAGATACATCATTTTAAGAATGGTATTAATGTACTATATATCATATTTATTCATTCAATTCATTTATATAATCATTATGCAATGAAAATCATGTAGAACGAATAACATCACATCGTGGAGACGGTATTCCGTACGTACGCACGAGCGATGATATCGTTCCCATGATCATGGAATTGTATTGGAGTGTATGTATACTATTTCAGAATCAATATAAATTTATAATAATCATATATAGTAATTATTTACACCATTATACCCATCCAAGTAAGGTGGTGGTGGAAAATATATTACACTACGGCGTGGAGACGGTATTCCGTACGTACGCACGCGCAGTGATTTCATTTTCCGTAGGATGGATAGATGTTGAAATAGGGTTGTTTCATACTTATCATAACATATCAGTATATGAGTGATACTGATGTTATTACTTCATAATGAAACAACTAAAGAAGAAGAAGTTGAAGAAGAAAGAATTTGGAAAGGATCGGTAATGGATATTACCTCTTTTTGATGCGCCTCTTATTAACCTCCTCTTAGGGCACTAGGGTTAGTCTTTGAAGAAGACCAGAACCTCTGGGATAATTCTAGGGAAGTGGAGAGGAGATATTGGCAGGGTTTGTCCGAGCTTGAAGGCTCAAAGTGGTGCGAGGAAGAGATGGAGGAGGTGCCCTTTTATAAGGGAGGAGAGGGGCACCTTTGGAAATCTTAAAAATATTAATTTATAATAAATATAAACCCACTTAAAAACCTCCAAAAATGACTCATATCCGAAGATTAGATGAGATAGGGTTGAAATCTCATCAACCAATAAAATTTAGACATGTTAGGAATTTATTTTAAACATTATCAACTTGATTTATCCTTATTTATCAATTTAATTTTATTTGTGGTAATAATATTCTAAATTTTAAATTATTATTAATAATTACATATGTGTTGTGAATTTTCCATTATTTGACACTTTATGAAATTTTCGACCATATAAAATTTAATTTATAATTTTTAAATATTTTTGTGATTTTTAAACAATTTTATAATATGTTATTTCTATAAAATAACAATATTGTCAATTTTGACACTATTCATTTATTTGAATTTAAATAAAACATATACAGAGAATATGTTCGAAATAAAAGTTTTAATAGATTAATAAAATGTTATATGTATCTAGAAAGTTAGTGGAGAACATTAAATAGTGCATATATTAATTATTTTAATATTTTTAAAACCATTTATTTGATACTTTAATTAATATAATAATTTCAACATCACTATTGTGTCATAATTAATGATAATTATTTAATCCTTAAAAATTATAAATAAATTCCTATGATGTAGATAATTGTATTAGATTTCTGGAGACTATTCATGTTCGAAGTTTCATTAAGTTTATCACCAAATTAAAATTATTATACTTATAAGATTTAAGAAAGTGACATGTTGCCACATTCTTTGGTTTTAATAATAATTAAATTATTTTCATTGAAAAAAGTCTATTAAATGAATCTAATTGTACCATTAGGTGATATGGTTCGACTTTTAGTCATCCAATATTATTTTGGTAGGTGTTAGGGTAATTTTATAATCTTATATTTACCCTTAATTACCCGATTTACCTTTAACTATGGTAAATAAAATTTACCGTTGTTACTATTCCTAATGCCCAAAAAATAAAAAGTAGCCTATTAACATAATTTGGACCCACTGATTCTGAATATGGAATCCATTTTTCAAAATTCAAAACATATAAGTTGCAGTAATTAATTTAAAATAAATCCCGTTGTTAAGAAAACGAGTTTTAGAAGTTAAAACATTGCCAAAGATTGAAATGTTTTTACCTATGAATTCAATGTGAAATTAATACTAATGACATACATTATATTAAATGGTAAAAATATATTCTATATATACTTTAAAACCTTTAAATATTATAATTTAACCATATAAATTATCTCAATGAAAAAAGTTGTTTTTAATTAAAAATTAGCATATTTTTACTATTCATCAAAATATGAAAGTTATCAGAAAAATATCAAAAATTTATCCAAAGTAAATTTTTATATCCTGATTCAAAAGAAGAATTTTATTTTTTCTAATTGAAATTATAAATGTGTTAAAAACTAGATTTAATGTGGGTGCGCCATCATAAGGCGGCAAAACTGCATTTTTTGATAAATACTTATTTTACCCAAAAAAATTTATTTTGTTCTCCTACCATGTTCTAGAAAATGTGTAAGATGAAAAATAAGGTTGTAAAATTTAAAATTCAGTTAATACTATTCATAACAGTCAGTTTATAATATTATAACAATTTATCGTTGTTTAGTGGAACTCGGTATTGCGTACCACACACGCTATCGAGGAAGGTCGCGATTGCGTGTAGCGAAAGATTCCTTTGATGATTTATATAACATAAAAACAAAATATTTCTCATAAAAGTCTCGGGTGTTACATTATACCCCCCTTAAAATGAATTTTTCCCTCGAAATTTGTCACTTTGTAACAAACAGATGAGGATACCTCTCCCTCATCATATCCTCAAGCTCCCATGTAGCTTCTTCTAATTGGTGGTTCCTCCATAAAACTTTCACCAAGAGAGTGGTCTTGTTTCATAGGACTTTTTCACTACGATCCAGAATCTCTATCGGTTGTTCTTCATAAGAAAGATCTTGCTCCAGCGGTATAACTTCTGAGCTGAGTACATGTGAAGGATCAGGTATGTACTTTCTCAGGAGAGATACATGGAACACATCGTGAACTTGAGAGAGATTCGGTGGAAGCGCCAATCGGTAAGCCACCTTCCCAACACGATCCAGTATTTAGAAAAGACCGATATATCTAGGGTTCAACTTCCCCTTCTTTCCAAATCTCATGACCCTCTTCTAGGGAGATATTCGTAAGAACACTTTATCACCCACTTCAAACTCTAGGTCTTTTCTTCGGTTGTCGGCATAACTTTTATGTCGACTCTGAGCTACTCTTATGTGTTGTTGAATAGATCGGACCTTTTCTTCCATCTCATCAACAATATCAGGTCTTAATATCTTTCTTTCCCCAACCTCATCCCAGCAAGTTGGATTCCTACATTTCTTTCCATAGAGAGCTTCATAAAGAGCCATCTGAATACTGGAGTGAAGGCTATTATTATAAGAAAATTTCACCAAAGGTAGGTGTTGATCCCAACCACCTTTGAAATCCATAAAGCAAGCTCTCAATATATCTTCTAGAGTTTGAATTGTTCTCTCAGACTGACCGTCTGTCTGAGGATGATAAGCAGTGCTAAAACTCGACTCTATATCCAGAGTATGCTAAAGACTTCGCCAAAACTTTGAGGTAAACCTCGGATCCCGATCAGATATAATAGAAAGTGGTACTCCATGAAATCTTACCACTTCCTTTACATATATCTTGACAATATGATCCAGAGAGAAATCCTCTCTAATAGCGATGAAGTGTGCAAACTTTGTAAGACGATCAACTATGACCCATATAGCATTATTTCCTTTGGATGATTTAGGAAGTCCTGTGACAAAGTCCATAGTGATGCTTTCCCATTTCCATTCTGGTATGGGTAATGTTTGTAACATCCCCTTAGACTTCTGTCTCTCAGCTTTAACTTGCTGACAAACCAAGCATCGAGAGACATATTCAGCAACATCTCTTTTCATGCCATCCCACCATAAGTACTCTTTTAGGTCCATATACATCTTCGTGCTTCCAAGATGAATAGACAATGAAGAACTATGAGCCTCATCCAGCAGCTCCTTCTTTAATTCGGGGATGGGAGGTACACAAACCCGATTCCTGAACTTTATTATCCCATCACAATCAAGGTTGAATTCAGGAACATTTCTCACCTTCTTTTGTAACTCGACGTCTTCTTTCTGTGCCTCTTTATTCTTCACATGTAGAGATGGTTGAACATTCATTTGAGAATGATAAGATTTTCCCCCTTCCATTATAATTCCAAGATTCATCCTTTGTAAATCCATAAATATTGGATCTTTTGTGATCCTCATCATGGATAAACTGGCATGGTCTTGTCGACATAATGCATCTTCCACCTTGTTTGCTTTCCCATGGTGGTAATGAATTGAGCAGTCGTAATCCTTAAGCAGCTCCAACCATCTTCTCTGGCACATATTCAGCTCCTTTTGTGTGAAAATATACTTTAAGCTTTTATGATCAGTGTAAATATCACACCTTTCACCATAAAGGTAATTCCTCCAAATATTTAATGCAAAGATTACCGCAGCTAACTCCAAATCATGAGTTGGGTAATTTTTCTCGTGGATTTTCAACTGTCGGTAGTCATAAGCTATCACCATATCATTTTTCATAAGAACACACCCCAATCCCTTCTTGGATGCATCACTATAGATCACAAACCTTTCTCCACTACAAGGCAGTGTGAGCACAGGTTCACTGGATAACCTTCTTTTCAACCCTTTGAAATTCTCTTCACATTCCTCCGTCCAGTCAAACTTAACTCCTTTCCAAGTCAACTTGGTGAGTGGATTATATAATCGTGAAAAATCATTCACAAAACATCGATAATATCCAGCCAAACCAAGAAAACTTCGGATCTCAGTTACTGTTGTTGGTCTCGACCATCATTCGATAACCTCTGTTTTTGCTAGATCCACAGATATCCCCTCTTTTGAGATTATGTGACCCAAAAATGAAACTATTTGAAGCCAAAATTCACACTTGGTAAATTTGGCATAAAACTTCTCCTTTATCATGGTCTTCAATATAATTCTCAAGTGATCTTCATGTTCTTCCTTGATCTTTGAATAGACAAGAATATCGTCTATAAAGACTACCACAAACTGATAAAGATAGTCTCTAAAGACTCTATTCATTAGATTCATGAAGATATCAGGGGAATTAGTAAGACTAAATGGCATCACTATAAATTCATAGTGTTCATACCTTTTATGGAAAGCCTTCTTTGGTATATCCTCCATTTTGACCCGTAAATGATGATACCCAGAACGAAGATCAATCTTGGAAAAGTATTGAGCTCCTTGTAGTTGGTCAAATAAGTCATCAATGCGTGGGAGAGGATATTTGTTCTTTATAGTGATCTTGTTAAGTTCTCGATAATCAATGCAGAGTCTCATTGATCCATCTTTCTTCTTAACAAACAGAACAGGTTCTCCCCAAGGTGACGCACTAGGGCGTATGAATCCCTTATCAAGATTCTCTTGGAGTTGCTTCTTCAATTCCTGCAAATCAATTGGGGCCATTCTATAAGGTGACATTGAAATAGTTAAAGCACTCGGTACGAGTTCTATTGAAAACTCAACTTCACGATTTGGTGGAAGACCCGAAAATTCCTCCAGAAAGACATCATCAAACTCCCGTAAAATGGGAATATTCTTAATTGTGAGTTTCTCACCAACTATTTGAGATAAATAACCTTCATTAAGTGGAATCAAGACCCATAAGATGGAAGAAATTTCCACTGGAAGGTTATGTTCATCATTGCATCGATAGACGATCATAGAATGATCTGGAATATGAAATGTGACTTCCCTTCTTTGGAAATTGATATGAGATTCATATAAAGAAAGCCAATCCATGCCAAGAATCACATCAAATTACACTATAGGAAGGATCACAATATTTTCAGGAAGCACTTTCCCACAAACTTCAATCGGAGAAGAATTATAATCTTTTGATGCGACTGTTGTGCCATTAGGGGTTGTCACAGCTAATTCAATATCTAATTGTTGAGGTAATACGGTGATATCCTTAGAAAATTCTTCAGAAATAAAGGAGTGGGTGGATCCAAAATCAAATAAAACATTTTCTACTTTACAGTGGATGGTAAGTGTACATTTCACCACATCGTTATCGTACTCCACATCGCTGATAGAAATTTCATGTGACTTTCCTTTGTCTTTATCCTTAAGAGTTTGTTGACGTCGACCATCATCATCAACCCTTGGATTTGGGCATTGATTGGCATAATTCCCCATCTCCTTGACCTTGAAACATTGAAGTGTAGTAGGTTCATTCTGTGTGTCCCTTCCTTTGTTTGCATCATTAGACATCTTCTTCCCATAATTGCGGTATTCAAATGCCCGATGAACTTCCTTTCCACATTTGAAACATTTACTTGTCCCTTTAAGACAACTCCCTCTATTTTTCTTTCGACACTTTGAGCATAAGGGAAAGCTAATCTTCTTTTCAGTGTGCTCTTTAGATTTTCATTTGAATTCCATTTTCCTCTTCTTATCAAACCCATATGACTAATGGGTTACTCCAATCTCCATCTTGACTTTGAGAGCACATCGAACGATTTCCTCGTAGCTATTGAAGTCCCTTATGGATAAAGCCCTTCAAAGATTTGGTTTTAAGCCACTAAAGAATCGATCGATCTTACTCTCATGTTGGATAATAATACCAGAAGCGTACCTTGAAAGTCTTGTAAAATTTGCTTCATAGGTACCAACAGATTCATCATCCTTTTGCTTCAGTTCAAGAAACTCTTTCTCTATCTTTTTTCGGAGAATACGAGGGAAGTACTTATTGAAAAATAAGTTCTTTAACTCGTCCCATTCCATGGACTCAATTTCATCCCTTTGCCTCGTATTCTTAATAAGATTCCACCATTGATCAGCATCTCCTTCCAAACGATACACTGCTAGGATGACTTTATCATGTTCAGAACATTGAAGAACTGAAAATAAATTTTCAGTAGTACTAATCCATTGTTCAGCAATTAATGGATCAGTAGACCCGTTGAATGAAGGTGGACGCTGCCTCATGAAGGATTCAACAGAATGTTGCTCCTTCCTTTGCTCGTTTGGAAGTCCTGCATGATTCATAGCTTGAGAAAGTTGTGTGATCATGGCTACAAGATTTTTCATTCCAGCTCCCATAACGTTTGGTTTCTCAGGGGGACAATCATTGCATTGCCCGTCGCATTCCGCATTAACACGGTTCCTTCGGGTTCCAGCCATTGACTAAAACCAAGAAGAATAGTGTGAGAAACACTAATTATAATAGGAAAACCACATAATCAAGAATAAAATTTCACACTTAAGGTCTTATCATAGGTTGTTCATGGCCATTTCTAAAACACTAAGATTGTGTTCTATGCTTAGACTTATCCTTAGGATTCTTACTAAGGCTTTCACATCCTAGTTTCCAAAGGTTGAAAATACATTTCCTCTAATACCAACTATAACGACCCATACTTTACATACATTGTTATTACTTCAAAATTGATGCACACTTATTAAAACATATAACAAAACCAGGAAAGGACCCTATAGGTATAGGGTCTTCAGAAACTGGGAAACATAAACAACTGGTTCATAAATCGTCTACACTATCTCCCATTTATTTCATCATATCTATAGTCCCTTTTGGCATATCTTACTTAATAAGTTTCTTCCTGACCTGGGGATAGAAAACATATGAAAGGGTGAGCTCAAATGCTCAGTAAGGGTAAAAGAAATATCAATCACATCATATTCATAAGAACATAACATTTTGAAAATCTTAACCTGCAAAAGAGAGCATAATTTCATAACATGGGATAAATCATAGTAGTGAAATGTAATCCTAATAATCATAACTTAAAACATGAAACTTTGTGGAATAGACACATAATCATAGAGAATCATTTATTGTTAGTCAAGACTCATTTCCAAGACTATCTTAGTGGACAAAGTCCATTTCTGAACCGAGTTCACTCCTCGTTTCAGTCCTGTTTCACTGAACCGGTTTAACCTGCCGTTCCAGCCATGTCTATCTCATGAGATATAAAATCATTACCCAATGCATTGGAGGGAGATATAGGTCCCACCCATCTCAAAATTATACCATTCTTATGTGTGCCACAAAATTATAAAACATACATCATCGCATAACCCATGTAGTAAAAAATGGGATTCTTAAAAAACATGACATCATAAAACAATTCATATAAAATAAAGGAATTCATATAAATAATTCCATCACAACATAATCGAATCAATGTAATAATAGGTATAGAAACAGAACCCTATATTATCTTAGATGGAAAATAATTTTGATAAAACACTTGAACTCCATTCTTGAGGAAAATATCCGTTCTACTTCAAAAAAATTTTCCTTTATTAACATGTCATACAATTTTAAACTAAAAGAAGTTGATTAAAAATAAACTTGAAAACTTGTAAAGGAATCTTCTTGGAAATAATGTTTTAAAAATCCATTCATTCCATATAAGTTAAAAAAACATTCTTCGTACTTTTGTCGGAAAAGTCAAAAAGTACCTCGTACGAAAAACGACAAAAGATTCCTTTCATATCCTTTACTAAAAACTCACCGAAGGGTAAAATTGGATATAAAATATTGTAGAAGGATGTAAATATTACATATTGAGGAAACATGGATGTGGATGATAAAATTCACCCCAGTAAATTCCAAAGTATAAACAATCTCAGATAAAAATATGAGATTGTGATATTTCCCTTACCTTAGGTCCGATTTGCCTCGTAAGTGTCCGAAACTCCTGTATAATGATTTAAATAATGTTATTGACTTATTCTAGAATCATAATTATTGTTATGATATCATATATGGTCATATTCTTAGCTTCTTAGTAGTAATATTTCATTGCTACTTGTTATTCGGGTGTTTATAACTTTTTGTTCTTATGCGTGTTTTGTCGAATAAATTCTTATTGTTCTCTTTAGGTTATAGATACATCATTTTAAGAATGGTATTAATGTACTATATATCATATTTATTCATTCATTTCATTTATATAATCATTATTCAATGAAGATCATGTAGAACGAATCACATCACATCGTGGAGACGGTATTCCGTACGTACGCACGGCCGATGATATCGTTCCCATGATTGTGGAATTGTATTGGAGTGTATGTATAATATTTCAGAATCAATATCACATTATAATAATCATATATTGTAATTATTTACACCATTATACCCATCCAAGTAAGGTGGTGGTGGAAAATAGATTACACCACGGCGTGGAGACGGTATTCCGTACGTACGCACGCGCAGTGATTTCGTTTTCCGTAGGATGGATAGATGTTGAAATAGGGTTGTTTCATACTTATAATAACATATCATTATATTAGTGATAATTATGTTATTACTTCATAATGAAACAACAAAATAATAAGAAGTTGAAGAAGAAATAATTTGGAAAGGATCGGTAATGGATATTACCTCTTTTTGACGCGTCTCTTCTTAACCTCTTCTTAGGGAACTAGGGTTGGTCTTTGAAGAAGACCAGAACCTCTAGGATGATTCTAGGTAAGTGGAGAGGAGATATTGGCAGGGGTTGGACGATCTTGAAGGCTCAAAGTGGTGTGAGGAAGAGAGGGAGGAGGTGCCCTTTTATAAGGGAGGAGAGGGGCACCTTTGGAAATCTTAAAAATATTAATTTATAATAAATATAACCCCACTTAAAAACCTCCAAAAATGACTAATATATGAATATTAGATGAGATAGGGTTTTAATCTCATCAAACAATAAAATTTAGACATGTTAGGAACTTATTTTAAACATTATCAACTTGATTTATCCTTATTTATCAATTTAATTTTATTTATGGTAATAATATTCTAAATTTTTAATTATTATTAATAATTACATATGTGTTGTGAATTTTCAATAATTTGACACTTTATGACATTTTAGACCATATAAAATTTAATTTATAATTTTTAAATATTTTTTTTGATTTTTAAACAATTTTATAATATGTTATTTTTATAAAATAACAATAGTGTCAATTTTGACACTATTAATTTATTTGAATTTAAATAAAATATATACAGAGAATATGTTCGGAATAAAAGAATTAATAGATTAATAAAATTTCATATGTATCTAGAAAATGAGTGGAGAACATTAAATAGTGCATACAATAATTATTTTAATATTTTTAAAACCATTTATTTGATACTTTAATTAATAAAATAATTTCAACATCATTATTGTGTCATAATTAATGATAATTATTTAATCCCTAAAAATTCTAAATAATTTCCTATGATGTAGATAATTGTATTAGATTTCTGGAGACTATTCATGTTCAATGTTTCATTAAGTTTATCACCAAAGTAAAATTATTATACTTATAAGATTTAAGAAAGTGACATGTTGTCACATTCATTCGTTTTAAAAATAATTAAATTATTTTCATAGAAAAAAGTCTATTAAATGAATCTAATCCGACCCTTAGGTGATATGGGTTGACATTTAGTCATCCAATAGGATTTTGGCAGGTGTTAGGGTAATTTTATAATCTTATATTTACCCTTAATTACCCAATTTACCTTTAACTATGGTAAATAAAATTTACCGTGGTTACTATTCATAATGCCCAAAAAATAAAAAGTATCCTATTAACATAATTTGGACCCAATGATTCTGAATATGGAATCCATTTTTCAAAATTCAAAACATATAAATTGCAGTAATTAATTTAAAATAAATCCCTTTGTTAAGAAAACGGGGTTTAGAAGTTAAAACATTGCCAAAGATTGAAATGGTTTTACCTATGAATTCAATGTGAAATTAATGCTAATGACATAAATTGTATTAAATGGTAAAAATATATTCTATCTATACTTTAAAACCATTCAATATTATAATTTAACCATATAAATTATCTCAATGAAAAATGTTGTTTTTAATTAAAAATTAGCGTATTTTTACTATTCATCAAAATATGAAAGTTATCAGAAAAATATCAAAAATTTATCCAAAGTAAATTTTTATATCCTGATTCAAAAGAAGAATTTTATTTTGTCAAATTAAACTTATAAACGTGTTAAAAACTAGATTTAATATGGGTGCGCCATCAAAATGCGACAAAACTACATTTTTTGATAAATACTTATTTTACCCAAAAAAATTTATTTTGTTCTCCTACCATGTTTTAGAAAATGTGTAAGATGAATAATAATGTTGTAAAATTTAAAATTCATTTAATACTATTCATAACGGTCAGTTTATAATATTATAACAATTTATCATTGTTTAGTGGAACTCGGTATTGCATACCACACATGCTATCGAGGAAGGTCGCGATTGCGTGTAGCAAAAGATTCCTTTGATGATTTATATAACAAAAAAAATATTTCTCATAAAAGTCTCAGGTGTTACATACATTCTTCCCTACTTCTAATAATTTCATCCTTGAAATTTCTAGAGTACTACTACATAGAATGTTTTGGTTGGTTCTTTATCATAAGTTCATCATGTTCCCACGTTACCTCTTCCATCTTATGGTTTCTCCATAGAGCTTTTACCAGATGATTCCTCCTATTTCTCAACACGTGTTCTCTGGTATCAATAATTCTGATAGGCTGTTCGAAATATGAAAGGTCGGGTTCCGGTTCTATTTTTTCATAAGTGAGTACATGCATTGGGTCAGGAATGTATTTTCTCAACAGTGATACGTGGAATGCATCATGAGCTTTGGAGAGACTTGGAGGCATTTCCAAATGGTAATATATAGCCCTAATTCGTTCTATAATTTTGAAAGGTCCGATGTACCTGGGACTTAATTTACCCTTCTTACCGAATCGTATAACTCTCTTCCATTGAGATGCCTTCAAGAATACATGATCTCCTACATGAAATTCCAATAATTCCTTCGGTTCTCAGGATATATTTTTTCCTACTTTGAGATTCTTTGATGTGGGTTTGGACAACCTTCATATTTTCTATTGTTTCCTCAAAAAGTTCTAGGCTACGAGTTTTCTTTCACCAACAACATCCGAAAACGTTGTTGTGCAACATCTCTTTCTATATAATTCTTCATATGGTTCCATCTGAATACATGAATGGAAGGAAATGTTATAGTAAATTCTACCAGAGGTAAATATTTATCCCACATACCTTGAAATTCAAGTGAGCAGGATCTCAACATGTCTTCTAATGTTGGAATAGTCTGTTCTGATTGTCCTTCAGTTTGAGGGTGGTAGGCAGTGCTCAAACGAGGTTCAGTATCTAGGGAATTCCTAATACTTTTGCAGAATCATGATGTAAAACGGGGATCACGATCAGAAACAATTGATTGTAGTACTCCATGAAGTATTAAAAATTCATTAATATATAGTGTTACAAGATGTTCAATTAGTAAATCTTCTCTTATAGCATGAAAATGTGATTACTTGTTAAAAGGATCAACAATGACCCATATTGCATCATTCTTCTAGGATTCTTTGGTATTCTTATGAAAAAGTCCATTGTAATATCATCCCATTTCAATTCAGGTATGGGAAGAGGTTGCATGACTCCACTAAGATGTTGTCTTGTAGCTTTCAATTTTCGGCAATCCATTCATATCAACACAAAATTAAAAATATCTCTCTTCATTTTTTCCCACAAAAAATGTTCCTTCAAATATCTATACATCATGGTACTACCAGGGTGTATAAATAAATTGGAGCTATGGGAATCATCCTACAATTCCATTTTTATATCATGTATTTTGGGAACACAAATTCTCATCCAAAATTTCAAAATTCAATCTTCATATATGAAGTCACTCAATCTATCATCATTCACAACTTTAATCTTCTTTTGAAACTCCTCATCATCAACATGAGAACTTTTTATCATATATAATAAAGTTGGTTTGGAAACCATTTGAAAAAGTATAAATGTTTCACCTTCCATGATTATTCCCATATCCATATTTCTTCTTAACAAAAAGAATAGGGGCTCCCCAGGGAGAAATTATAGGGAGAATAAATCCATTGTTAATCAATTCCTCTAGTTGTTTCTTTAGTTCCACTAATTCCATAGTGGCCATTCTATAAGGGGTAATCGATATGGGCCTTGAACCAGGAATTAAGTAAATAGAAAATTCAATTTCTCATTCTGGAGATGTCCAAGTAAATTCTCTGGTAACACATCAATATATTCTTGAACAATAGGTACATCCACTATTTGAACATTCCTTTCCATACCCACAGTTATTTCATTCTCTTCCTCCCTGATAATTGAATTTATTTGAGCTACTGGGGTTGGATCTAGGTAAGAATCTAGTGGTGATGTTTCTACTATAAAGATAAGGTACTCTTTATCTTCATCAAGAATTGTAACCTCTTGCTTCTTACAATAAATTTTCGCATCATGGTCCAAAATCCAATCCATACAGAGGATTATATCAAATTCAATCATGGGTAAGATGATGGGATCAACATATAAAGAACATTTATATGACCTAATGGGAACTGATTCCCAAAAATATGTTGCAATGATACTTACATTAGGATTTTTGAATGACAAATTCCTTGTTAAATCAAATTGGAAATATCTAATTTTCTTTGTAATGTAGGAATATATGAAACAATGTGATGATCCAGAATCAAATAAAGCATTGGCTAAACTTGAGGAAACCATTAAATTACCCACCACCATGTCTTTCAGAGCTTCAACCTCTGCAGTAGTGATCACATAAGTTTGTACTTACTCCCTTGGACATTTATGAGGTATGTTTCCTTGGTGTTAAGGGCATTAATTTGCATAATTCCCCCTTTTAATACAATTGTAGCATTCAACATTAACAACCTCTTTCTTTCCTTTACAATCATGAGCTTGGTGGAATTTATCACAACACTTGTAACAGACTCACATTCCCTTCAGGAACGTACTTGGGTGTTTCTTCCCAGATTTACTACAGGATGAATATTCAACTTTTCCCTTATTCCCCTTATTTCCATTTACAGAGTGTTCAATAGATCTCTTCTTCTCCTACTTTTTTTTAAAGTCGTAAGACTTAGAGAATTCCTTTTCTATCTTGATATCACATGAGAAAATATCTTTGTATGACAAGAAGGATTGTGAGACTAATGATTAATGGAGAAATGGTTTTAACACATCAAATAATCGATTAATCTGACTCCCGGAGTAATGTATATAATTTGTAGCATGTCTTGACAAACTTGTAAATTTAGCCTCATATTTTGCGACATTCCCATCATCCTTTTGCCTCAGACTCAAAAATTTCCTTTCTATATCCGCTCGATGGTCATGAGGAATGTATCTTTCTTATAAAATCACTTCAAACTCCATCCATTCCATATTTTACACTTCATCATCTTCCTTTGTGTTTTGAATAAATTACCACCATTGATCTATATCTCCTATGAGGCGATAAACTACCATGACAAATTTTTCCCTTTCGCTACATCCAAAATCATGAAATATTTTATTTATGGAACTTAATCATTGCATGTATACAAATGAATATATAGTCCCATTGAATGTTGGTGGTTGATGCCTCATGAAGTAGTCTAACATCGATCCTCCACATTGTGGATCAGGGTGCTCTGTACGTGTGAAGTTATTATTCATAACCTGTTTGAGTTTTCCCAGTATGGTGATAAGATAATCATCACTAGTTGCTTCACCATATCCGCTATAATTATCATGAGTAAGATGGAAATCCCTACATGGATTATGTGCATTGATACAGCTTCCATTCCTTCTACTAGGCACCATTTCTAAACAATGGCATACTGTATATTAGTTTTTGAACCACAATACATAATTACGAACATGTAAAACACTTAACATAAATTTAATAGTTTATGGATATAATCCATAATCATAAAAATATTTTCTTTGATAAGGTATATACTCATAAATCCTTCATAATGGTTTGTAAAGAAAATGAGAATTATCTTAAGCATATCCCCCGGGAGTGTCATAACCAAGAGTGTAGCAAGGCCCGTTGTCGTGTAACATTCGTCGTTCGATTCTAGCTCAAAGCGGTGTTTTTAGGTTTTACTTCTAGGTACATCTATGACAGAGCCGCCTCAACCTGCTCGTATCCAGACAAGGATGTATTACTTGGAAAACTCACAAAATCTCTACATTTTTAAAAATTTTGGGAAGTTATTCTATACTAATCCTCAAAGTCTATCTTAAGGTAAAGTTCTCTAATCAGAGTTTTTCTAAATCTGGAATACATGGTTTGTACTAATGTTCCTGTAATACCAACTATAACACCCCGACCCCAGAAGACTAGAGTCGGTGCATTATTTTAATACATTGGCATGATACAAGGAAATCATGTCTCGAAAGACAGATCTGTTTAGTAGCCTTGGAAGTACTAGATACATTCATATTTTTTACATTACATTATAAAATAGAAACCACAACAACATTTCCTTCATTGACCATATTCATATCCCATAGACTATCCCTGCAGGTCAGTCATAATATACCTCTTTGCATTCAGAAAAAAATAAAACATAGAAAGGGGTGAGCTCATATGCTCAGTAAGTATAACAATATAGTGGAAACTTTCTTAAATAAGCATAAACATTTAAGGAAATGTATAAGACTAAAAAAAGTTTTTTAAACTTAAACATCATCATAATATGGAAAATATAGATCAATATAATTCCATTTACATATTCACATGGATATTATACTAGTCGAATAATCACATGCAATATCAATAGCCAGTTTCATAATGATAGAATGCATAATTCCAGACTTCAAAACCACATATTAAATGACTTGTGACAATACTACAAATAAGAATTTTTCAAGGCCTTATTCCAAGACACTAGTTTGTCTCATGATATCTACTTATGCATTAAGGAGCTATAGCGGGCTCCAACCGTCAGTTACTATATCTAATGCATTCCTCTTGTGAAAAGGTTTGAAACATAACATTAATATTCGTATTAAAACTAGCATACAAAATTTTAATACATTAACCATAAACCATGAATGGTATAAAACTAACACATCCACAGTCAAACATATCACAAACCCATCAATAAAATATGGAATATTTGTAATATAATGAATCAACTTCAAACAAGTGTAAAATCCATCAATGGATGTTGACATAGATGAAATCAAAATTATTTGATAGAAATATCTCTTTATATTTTTGAAATCATTTAAAATAAAACCTTTAAATTTTAAATATTATTATGAGCTTGTATGGGATGATTCGACGATGTTATAACGACAGAAAATAGTTTCACCCTCCGTATAAGTTAAAAAAACATTCTTACCTTAATTTTGTCTAAAAGGTCACAAAGAACCTTATTTAAAAAATGACAAAAATATTCTTTTCAAAACATATAAGTTCAAATAAGGGTATAAATTAATTTAACCCATTGTATAGTAAATAATAAAAAACCTTCAAAATATATTTTTAAGAAACACGGATGTGGATGATAAAGAGGTCCCAATAGATAATAATGTATAAACAACCTCAGATAATGAAGAGATTGAATAATTAACCCTTACTATAAGGACCCGGCCTTAAACCTCACTTAATATTGAATTAAATGAATAATTCACATTGAGGATCTTTTCAGGTTTAGAGTTTTAGAGAATTAGATCATAACTATTACATCTCAAAAGATTACACAAAAGACACTTCTACAAAGTTTCCTTTTTTTAGAAAACATGGACTCTTAAAAAAAAGAGTCATGTCTAGTTCCATGTTTAAGACAACATGAATTTTCCTTGATCCCATCCTTGACCCTATTCCACATTATTTCCTGTGAAAAAATTTTTTAAAAAAATATGGGGTGAGCATAAAAATCTCAGTAAGGGATACACAAAGAAGGAAAACTGTTAGTTTTTCAAAACATCAAGTAAACCATGAATACTTTATCAAAGTAATACTTTTCACCTTTAAGAAGTAGTAAATACTCTTCACTGAATAAAATATCATTACTTACCCTTTTGTAACCAAAATATTCCCATAAAACACATATATAGAACACATAACAAATAATGGTAACTTGGGACATAAACATACTTAAATGGAATAGACAAACGATCCACTTCCACACATATTACTATATGGAATAGCCATAAAGTTGACTTACATACCCAATGAATTGGAGGTAATAATGTAACCAATCATCCTGGTATTCCCGACACCACCCTTTATTTGGTTTATCACATAACCACCCATCAAATGTCCAAGTAACATTACAAAATCATAACACATAAAACAATTATAAAGGAAAGAAAACATTTCCACATTCCAAGAATAATATATCTCTTAAATATATTGACATAACAAATCAATTATCAAAAACATTTTCAATACCAAAATACATAAAATCGTATATGGTATTTATTTACTTTTAAAAAATATTACGTCTTGTTGAGGAAGCCAAAGATAAAATAATACTCGCGGTGGTGGAGAGGTAGTTGTCATCGTATACGTTAAAAAAAGAAACATAATTTTTGTCATTTAGTAAAATGCTTTATATAGAAAATATTTCTTTTGAATAAAAGTAGAAGTCAAAGGGGTTTATACAGCATATAAAATAAAGTCTTGTATTAGAACAAAATATGCCTCAATGAATGGAGATTGAGAGGAAGTCCCTTACAAAGATGATATCCTTAGATTAAGGATAAATTAATTACATAATTGTGTGTGACAAATATAAATACACCAAATATAAGAAGATATTAAGTGTAAAACAATCATAGTTCATCCACACATATTCATAGTATAACATAATCAATAAATAGAGGTTTAACCCAAAGAATTGAAATTGGGTTAAGAAGTTCCCTTGCAAAAATTCGACAGACTAATGATGTCACTTTAAAATTCAGAAAATGAGTTGATGAGATAGAAATGGTATCTCATCACTTGGACATAAGATTTACATCAATAAGGATATAGAAGAACATTTTCCAACATAATAAGATGTGAATTAAAATACATAACAAAAAAAGTTTTTAAAAAGAGGAGGGTGAAAGGTTCCCTTACCGACTTGGGTAAGTTTCGAAACGTACACACCATGAAAGAAGGAAAATTCGAAATTGATGTAAATACCCATAAACAAAATTATATTACACAAGAAGTAGAATAATGGGAATTACATACCCCACTCAAAGTAAATAGTGGAAAATGTAGCATAATTATCACTGGTATAAAAGTGAGATGAAAAATCCTTTATGAAAACTCAGCTGCCTAACAACACCACTTAAAACTTACAAAAAATGTATGGATGAAATAAAATAGGGTCTCTCATCATATGAACATACATTTTACAGTAAGGGGAATATAAAATAACATCCCCCAACATAACAAAGAGGAGTTTAAAATAAATGACATAACAGAGAGTACTTAAAAAGAAAGAGAGAGGTAGGATCCCTTACCTCGTGTCCGACTTGATTCGATCGTTCTTTAATCTTCGGAATAATAAATTAGAGTTGATTTATAATTTCTTAAGATCCGTTTTTAAGTTCATTATATCTTTTATATCATTTATTACCATTTTATGAACATTATCTAATTATTTAAGTTAATAACGGTCGTTTTGTCGACCATTGGTACTTGAGTCAAAAATAAAAATCTTATAATTAAAAGTTGTTCATGTGGTAAAATATACATTATATACAGAAATAAATTCATGATGTAGATATCATATATATCATATATATCCTGTATATGAATGAATTTATAATATTACATAACATTTAGAGGTAAGAAATGAAATGCACCGTTCATGGAGACGGTAAGCCGTATGTACGCATGAACGCTACTTTCATTTATATTTCATATTTAATGGAATGAAATAATAATAATATAAAGGTATAATATAATTCTAGTATAATATAATTTATATAATATCATTAACCCCTACTTTTATACATCCCACGTATAGCATTAACAGATCAAATCACTTTGAAGGGGTGGTAGTCCGCACTTCCTAAAATGCAGATATCGCATTCACCCATAATGGAAACCATAAAGGTATTCCATAAATGAAAAATACAGATTCATAAGGAAAACATAAAAATAATATATATCAGATATAAATAGTGTGACATCTTAATGGTCATCATTAAAGGAGTTAAAATAAGATTGAACAATCATCGTTTCGTGTGGCATAAATTCGCCAACCACATAAACAATATGTTCTTTAACCATTAGACGAAGGTGTGTGTAAGTGTAAATAAAAAAATTCTCATAAAAACATCCTAGTATATTGGATATTCTAGTGTTTTTACAAAAGAAAATAATAAAAAGAGTTTAGGGGGATGGACAAGAAAGATAAAACAAAAGAACACAAGTGAGGACATTACCATTAAATTTGGTAACTCCTCTTGGTTTGAACCAAAAGGGTTTTTGAAGAGATTTATGCCTAAGGTAAGGATTCTAGGATGAAGAGGGGGATGTGGAGAGATAAAATGGGCAGAGCTTGGCCGAGAAAATGGATTGAGAGGTGTGGTAAAAGAGGTAGAGGTGGGGGCCTTTTATAAGAGGGAGGAGGGGCACTCTTCGAAAGACTTGAAAAGTTATTTTGTTATAAAATTATTTTCGTATATTAAAGGTCCAAAAATTATATATTTAGAGTATAAGATAATAAGGGTTTGTAATCCACCCATCAAATAGGTTTTTTAAAAGTTTATGTCTTAGATTTTACATTAACTTTTCAGTTTATTTAAATCATTCATTAATGAGGTAATCGCTGCCTCATCATGGTGTCATAAATAAATTAATTTATTTAATGTCTAAAAATTATAAAAGAAATACTATGATTTATTAAATCTTTTTAGATTTCCAATTAATATTTATAGTCAAACATATGACTTTTATAACAACATGTAAAAATTGTTTTAGTAAAACAATACTTGTTTGTGACATTTTTATTTTAACTTTAAATAAAAAGTTATTAAAGTCATTTTCTTACCCATGTGGCTCTATGGGGTCCCCAAGTTGACCCATGGATTTTCCTGGTCGGCCATGACTAATACAATAAGTTTAGGACATGTGTGAAGTTAATTTCATATTATTATAACATTATTTTAATCTTAAATTACACTCATTACCTTTAATCGCGATTAATAAAACATAAAAGATACTATTCACCAAAAAATTATTTTCATCCAATTGAACCAAATTTTACATAATAATGACAACCAATTTTGTCAGATTTTTTAAAATCAAATCACAAAAGTGGTAATGTTTCATTTAAATGGAAAATCAGTTTCTTTAACCACTACTTAGTGGTTTCACTATTCCTCAAAAATTGATGTTTTTCATAAAAATACCAAAAATTCACCCTAAGATATATTTGATATTCCAAATTCAAAAATGATGTCTATTTTAAAAAATTCACAACATATAAGTTGCATTAATTAATTTAATAATTAATTCCCATTGTCAAAACAAATAGCGTGTTTTTAAGAAGTAATATCTATTAAAAGATTGTCACTAGTTTAAGTCTAATTTCAAAGAGAAATTAATTGAAATGACCACCGTTGGATTAAATGGTAAAAATATATTTTAACAACACTTTAAACCCAATTAAAAAGATAATCTATCCATATAAATAAATTATATTAAAAGGAGGTTTTTAATTAAAATACAACATTTTCACTAAAAATGAACTTTATCGGAAAAATAACAAAAATATACACAAAGTAAATTTGGATGTCCCGATTCTAAAGAAGGATTTTATTTGGTCCAATATAACATATAAAATTGTAAAAAGTGGATTTAAAAATGCTTCTCCCTCAAAATACATTTAATCGACCTTTTAAATAATATTATAATATTTACGCTTAAAATTGGATTCATTCACATTTTAAGCCTCTAACATTTATTGGATAAAAGTAAAAATATTTGACAAACATATATAATCATTTTTTAGTTAGTTATGTTCATTCCCACCATTACAATACCTAGGTGTTAACTACCATTTAAAATAATATTATTTTATTATTAGAGTGCAATGTAAGATTTCAAAGAAACTTGTGGCTGCGTATTGGGTATGCCATCGAGCATAGCATTCCCTTTAAATTAATATTTACATTTTTTCACAAATATGGATAAATATGAAAATTTCATATCCTTTATTTACCTGGGATGTTACATCCTTCCCCCCTTTTGGGAATTGCATCCTCACAATTTTTAAATTGGGCTCGGAAACTTCATTGAAAGTCCCACATCAACAAGAGTCAGTAAAACTATTAATTTAAAATAAAGAGAGAGAAGTACAAAGGTCACCCAAGTTAGCCCATTCTAGGATTAAATGTAGGAAACATGGACATGGAAGAGAAAACAAAGGGTCATGTTTTGATGGAGACCGATAGAAAACATGATTAAGAGAAAGTTAACCACCAGGAAATCCCAAACTTGTGATAGGTTAAACAATATTTGATTCCCCAGTAGGAAAATTTAATAGACAGCATTTTAGTTTTAAGTTACTTTTCATTGAGGAATTTATTTTCGAGCTTAACTAAATCATAGGGAAACATACTTACTTGTCGTGTAGACTTTCATGTCTTACTATATTTCTTACACAAACTCATATTTTCTTCAAAAGACGAGTATTTAGGAAGACTTGTTCATATTAAGAGTACTATAATCAACTTCTTGAGAATAACTTAATCCATAAAAGAGAACTATATATTTTTCATGTTTTTAGACCTTAATCAAAACCAAAAACAAAAAGGTTAGTACA
Source organism: Viscum album (assembly GCA_963277665.1). Classification (NCBI taxonomy): domain Eukaryota; kingdom Viridiplantae; phylum Streptophyta; class Magnoliopsida; order Santalales; family Viscaceae; genus Viscum; species Viscum album. The sequence goes on along the minus strand of OY728150.1, from coordinate 812,905,041 downwards.
AGATCAGATAATCCCCAAAACGGATAATCCTTTATAAAAAAAATATATTATTAATCTCCAGATTTTTTCAAACAATACCCAAAGTTCAAAAAAGACCATTCAATAAACATATACCTATAAAATTATTCGAAGTAACCTAAACTAAGATTGAAACCCAAATCTCTGAAAGATTTATTCACATATTCTTCCAAGATAAATCATAACATTTATCTCCAAATAACATCAGCTTCTCTTAAATTATCGTATTGAAATAAATTAGTCTAATCACATATCGTCCATGATAGGTTAATCATTTCCATATACAACCAAAAATCAACTTAATCTTGATTTATAAAGTCATCTAACTAAAAATAACTAGTCAAACTAACCAGGGACTTCACGTAGTCTAGTGGTAGGCGATAAATACCAGTTGCACTTTGGTTGTGGGTTCGATTCCCACAGCTTCGTCCAATGCGACGAGTTGTCACACGGTCTGCGTGTTGTCCTTTTTTGAAAAATATATAATTCTTAAATCATTCCCCCAAAAAGATATAAAATCTTCAAAAATAACCATAAAATATTTTACCACAAAGGTTATCTAATAACTTTCATTTTGCAACCCAAAGAGTGTTAACCAGTAATTACCTCAAATTCAAGGATCATATAAACCCAAATGGTTATTTATAATTATGTCCACAAAGAACAGATAATTATTCCTTGAATAAAATTTTCATATATCAATCATCAGGGTTACACATACTATAAAAAGTCTTTTAATGTAACCCCATCATCAAAAGAGACTTAATACAATTAAGAATTTCACCATCCTAAAATCTACCATAACTCTTGAATCCCTTATATGTTGGCTTCTTACTCATTTAAAATTCTTCATGATCCATTAACCATTCCTTTCCAACTTATTCTGAAATAATTCTTTCCTACAAAAAAAATCATGAATCATATCCAATGATTCCAATAATAGGAAAACATATGTTAAGAAATAATCCATACCTTTCATTGGTCATTGTCAGTTTGTTCATCCTCAATCGGAATGGCATTAGGTATTGGTAAAAAAATATTTGTACTATCTTGGTGATCCCATTCCCGAAACTTCTTCGTAGGACCTGTTTTTGAATAATGACCATGCACACAAAATTTAAAACATTCAATTGATACCTCATAAAGAACTTCTTTCCCTTTCCCCGAGTCAACTGGATGCTTCCTTTTTCTATGGAAAGTTCTTGCATTATGACCTTAATTTCCACATCTATAGAATCTTTCATTCCCTTTGAAAAATTTTCCTAGGTGTTTCTTTCCACATCTTTGACACATAGGTTTTTGAACACACATACCTTAATTATTATTACCTGAACTTCCATAGGGATTTTTTTCTCACATATATGATGCCTTATAAAAATCACCAAGGTTTAGGTGGTCAATCATGACTCCAGAAAGTTGGTTGAGGATAAACACTATAGTTTTCATTTCATCTCCCATATCATTTAGTTGCTCGCTCAGAAAACTGTCACAGTTTCCGTCACATCCACTGTTACTTTGGTGCCTGCTAGATCCAGCCATTTACTAAAACCAAAAAGGTCAGTGTGAGTATATCTATGAAATCATCATATAATAATGAGGAATCAAAACACTAAGATATAGTTATCCATGCTATCTTAAACTCATTCTAACTTTCAAAATGAACAATGAATCCATCTAATATACTACCCATTGTGGTTACACACAACTTTTCACTTATGCTTAAACAACACTCTATCCTCTAAAGTTATCTAAATAGACCTTTGATACCAACTATAAGGAGCCAGCCTTAAACCTCACATAATATTGAATTAAATGAATAATTCACATTGGGGATATTTTCAGGTTTATAGTTTTAGATAATTTGATCATAAATATTATATCTCAAAATATTACACAGAAGACACTTCTACAAAGATTCCTTTTTTTTTCAAAACTTGAAATCTTAAAAAAAGAGTCATGTCTAGTTCCATGTTTAAGACAACATGACTTTTCCTTGATCCCATCCTTGACCCTATTCCACATTATGTCCGGTGAAAACCATTTAAAAAAAACTTGGGGTGAATATAAAGAGCTCAGTAAGTGATACACAATGAAGGAAAACTATTAGTTTTTCAAAACATCAAATAAACCATGAATACTTTATCAAAGTAATACTTTTCACCTTTATGAATTATTAAATACTCTTCCCTGAATAAAAGATCATTACTTACCCTTTTGTAACCAAAATATTACCACAAAACCCATATAATAAACACATAACATATAAAGGTAACTTGGAACATAATCATACATAAATGGAATATCCATACGGTAGACTTCCACACATATCACTACACGGAATAGCCATACGACTGACTTCCATACCCAATGCATTGGAGGTTATAACATAACCACCCATCCTGGTATTCACGGCACCACCCGTTATTTGGTTTATCACGTAACCACCCATCAAATTTCCATGTACCATTATAAAATCATAGCACATAAAACAATTATAAAGGAAAGAAAACATTTCCACATTTCAAGAACAATATATCACTTAAATATATTGACATAACAAATCCATTATCAATACCATTTTCAATACCAAAATACATAAAATCGTATATGGTATTTATTTACATTTAAAAAATATTATGGCTTGTTGAGGAAGCCAAAGGTCAAATAATAATCGCGGCAGTGGAGAGGTTATTGTCACCGTGTACGTTAAAGAAAGAAACATAATTTTTGTCGTTCAGTAAAAAGCTTCGTATAGAAAAGATTCCTTTTGAATAAAATTAGATGTGAAAGGTGTTTATACAGCATATAAAAGAAAGTCTTGTATTAGAACAAAACATACCTCAATGAATGGAGATTGAGACGAAGTCCCTTACAAAGACGGTATCCTTAGATTAAGGATAAATTAATTACATAATTACGTGTGAAAAATATAAATACACCCAATATAAGAGGATATTAACTGTAAAAAAATCAGAGTTCATCCACACATATTCATAGTATGAAATAATCAATAAATATAGGTTTAACCCAAATAATAGAAATTGGGTTAAGAACTTCCCTTGCAAACATTGAACAACCTAACGACGACACATTAAAATTCATAAAATGAGTTCATTAGAGAGAAAATGGTATCTCATCACTTGTACATAAGATTTACATCAATAATGATATATAAGAACATATCCAAACATAATAAGATGTGAATTAAAAGAAATAACAAAAGAAGTCTTTTAAAAAGAGGAGGGTGAAATGTTCCCTTACAGACTTGGGTAACTTTCGAAACGTACACACCATGAAAGAAAGACAATTGAACATTGATGTAAATACCCATAAACGAAATTATATTAAAAAAAGAGTAGAATAATGGGAAGTACATACACCACTCAAATTAAATAGTGTCAAATGTAGCATAAATATCACTGGAATAAAAGTGAGATGAAAAATCCCTTACGAAAACTCAGCTGCCTAACGATGCAACTTAAAACATCCAAAAAATGTATTGATTAAATAAAATAGGATCTCTCATCATATGAACAGAAAATTTACAGTAATAGGAATATAAAATAACATCCCCCAACATAATAAATAGGAGCATAAAATAAATGACATAAAAGATAGTACTTAAAAAGAAAAAGAGAGGTAGGATCCCTTACCTCGTGTCCGACTTGACTCGATCATACTTTAATCTCCAGAATAATAAACTAGAGTAAATTTATACTTTCTTATGATCCTTTTTTAATTTAATTATTCCTTTTATATCATTTATTACCATTTTAGGAACATTATTTAATTATTTATGTTAATAACGGTCGTTTTGTCGATCATTGGTACTTGAGTGAAAAATAAACATCTTATAATTACAAATTGTTCAATGGTAAAATATCCATTATATCCTAAAATATATTAATGATTTAGATGTCATATATATCATATATATCTAGTATATAAATGCATTTATAATATTAAATAACATTTCGAGGAAATAAATGAAATGCACCGTTCATAGAGACGGTAAGCCTTACGTACACATGAATGCAACTGTCATTTCTATTACATATTTATTGGAAGGAAATCATAATGATATAAATGTATATTATAATTCCAGTATAATATCATATATATAATATCATTAACCCCTTCTTTTATACATCCCACATATGGAATTAACGAATCAAATCACTTTGAGGGGGCGGTAGTCCGCACTTCCTAAAATGAAGATATCGCCTTTACCCATAATGGAAACCATAAAGGTATGCCATAAATGAAAAATAAATAATCATAAGGAAAACATAAACATAATATATATCATATATAAATAGTGTTACATCTTATTGGCCTCCAATAAATGTGTTAAAATAATATTGAACAATCATCATTTCGTGAGGCATAAATTCGCCAACCACAGAAATAATATGTTCTTTAACAATTAGGCGGAGGTGTGTGTAATTGTAAATCAAAAAATTCTCATAAAAAATCCTTGTATATTGGATATATTGGTGTTGTTACAAAAGAAAATAATAAAAACAGTTTTGGGGGTTTGGGAACAAAGATAACACAAAAGAACACAAGTGAGGACATTACCTTAAAATTGGGTAACTCCTCTTGGTTTGAACCAAAATGGTTTCTTGAAGAGCTTTATGCCTAAGGTAAGGCTTCTAGGATGAATATAGGGATGTGGAGAGATAAAATGAGCAGATATTGGCCAATCCAATGGCTTGAGAGGTGTGGTAAAATAGGTAGAGTTGGAGGCCTTTTATAAGATGGAGGAGGGACACTCTTGAAAAGTCTTGAAAAGTTACTTTATTATAAAATGATTTTCGGATATTAAAGGTCCCAAAAATATATATTTCTAGGATTAGATGATAAGGGTACGAAATCCACCCATACAATAGATTTTTGACAAGTGTAAGTCTTATATTTTACATTATCGTTTCATTTTATTTAAATCTTTCATTAATGAGGTAATCGCTGCATCATCATGGTGTCATAAATAAATAAATTTATTTAATTTATATAAATTATAAAAAAACTACTATGATGTAGAAAATATTTATATCTTTCCAAAGAATATTTATATTCAAAAATAAGTCTTCTATAACCCCATGTAATTTTTTTTTAGTAAAACAGTACATTTTTGTGACATTTTTATTTTAACTTTAAGTAAAAAGTTATTAATGTGATTTTCTTACCCATGTGGATCTATGGGGTCCTCAAGTTGACCCATGGATTGTATTTTTCGGCCATGACTCATCCAATAAGGATATGACATGTGTAAAGGTAATTTAATATTATTATAACATAATTTTTACCTTAAATTACACTAATTACCTTTAATTGCGATTAATAAAACATAAAAGTTACTATTCACCAAAAAATTATTTTCATCCCATTGAACCACATTTTACTTAATAATGACAAATATGTATGTAGGATTTTTGAAAATCAAATAACAGAAGTGTTAAAGTTTCATTTAAATGAAAAATGAGTTTCTTTAACTACCACTTAGTGGTTTCACTATTGATCAAAAATTGAAGTTTTTCAGAAAAATACAAAAAATTTACCCTAAGCTATATTTGATATTCTGAATTAAAAAATGATGTCTATTTAAAAAAATTAATAAACTATAATTTTCATTAATTAATTTAATAATAAATTCCCACTGTCAAAATAAATAGCGTGATTTTGAGAAACAATATCTGTTAAAAGGTTGACACTAGTATAAGTCCAATTTCAAAGTGAAATTAATTTAAATGACCAGCATTAGATTAAATGGTAAAAATATATTTTAACTACACTTTAAACCCAATTAAAAAGATAATCTATCCATATAAATAAATTATATTAAATAAAGTTTTTGAATTAAAATACAACATTTTCACTAAAAATGAACTTTATCGGAAAGATAACAAAAACATACACAAAGTAAATTTTGATGTCCTGATTCTAAATAAGGATTTTATTTGGTCCAATATAACATATAAAACTGTCAAAAAGTGGATTTAAAAAGGGTTCTGCAACAAAAGGTGGTTAATTGTCCTTTTAAATAATATTATAATATTTACACTTAAAATTGGATTCATTCGCATTTTAAGCCTCTAACATTTATTGGATAAAAGTAAAAATATTTGACAAACATATATAATCATTTTCTAGTTTGTTATATTCATTCCCACCATTACAACGGCTAGGAGTTAACTACCATTTAAAATAATATTATTTTATTAATATAGTGCAACATAAGATTTCAAAGAAACTCGTTGTTGCGTATTGGGTACGCCATCGAGCATAGCGTTCCCTTTAAACTAATATTAACATTTTATTCACAAATATGGATAAATATGAGAATTTCATATCCTTTATTTACCTAGGATGTTACACATACCATGTACTTTTCCTTGGTCAATGGTACGTTAACATCCTATATAATAGTTAAATGATTGTAATTAAATTATACAATAACCATATACATAAATATGATATCATATATGATCTTTAAATATTTATTTGTTAATAATATTTTAGAATTATCGTTGTTTCGGGTGTTAACTGATTCGTTTTCCTTTATATGTTTTGTTATTTAAGTCATGTAGGTTATGGATAATATATATTTGATTCATATATAGAATTATATTAAGTTCTTTAAACATTATTTTTAATCATCAAATGAAAATTATTCATGAATAGTTACGATGGGGAAATGAATCTCATCGCGTTCGTGGAGACGGTAATCGGTACGTACGCACCAGCGACAATATCATTCTTTTGATATTAAAATTGTATGTAAATAGATACTATATCATATATACAGAATCATTAACATGTTATATTTATTATTTACTTCCATTATACATCATTATTATACCCATCTAAAAAATAATGTATTGAATAACAACTACACCACGACTTGGAAATGGTAAGCCATACGTACGCACCTACGGCTTCTTTGTCATTCATATGATGGATATAATAATGAATATGGATGTAACATTTTTATTATAAAATCACAGTATATAGAAGTTACTGGATTTATTATTTTAGAATGGAAACAACAAAGAAAGAGGATTTAGAAGAAGAAAACGACTTGAAAGAGGTGATGCAATATTTACCTCTTCTTCAGGTTCTTCCTTTTAATTTGATCAAAAGGGATACATAGGTTGGTGTTATGACCAAAGTAAGGCCTCTAACATTAAGAGAGTATATTTGGGAGGATATTTTGGCAGGGTTTGGTCTGGCCAAATGGCTTTGTAGATGTGAATTTAAGAGAAGCGGAAAATCCCTTTTATAAGAGAGGTGTGAGTCACTTTAGGAAAATCTTGAAATATTATTTCATAATAAAATCATTTCTGATTTCTAAGGGCTCAAAAATTATTTATTTTGAGGATAAGGTGAGTATGGGTCGAAAACCTATCAACCAATATGTTTTATATTGGTTTAGGTCGTCATATTTACCATATCTTCTATATTTAACTCTTAGTTAAATAGTTTGACATTTAGCATATATCTTTGTATTTTTATATTATATGGTTAATTAACATACTATAACAAGCCAAGAGAACAAAAAGTGGTTAATTGGTGCCAAACCTATCATTATATAAGTCTTTTTTCCTATCCTTATATTTTTGTGAATATTATATCAATTAATAATATAGTATTTGTTTTAGAAACTCAATTATGTCAATTTTGACACTATTTAGTATTTGATTTTTTTTGAAATCTATTAAAACATTATAACTTTGAATAAAATTTATTTAACCAACCCTAACATGTAATATTAACCACAAAAATTATTGGAATTCATCAAAAGTCTCAATTTACATTTATTTGGATATTTACAATATCAATTATTTTAATATTTCATTAATAAGGTAATTACTACATCATCAATGTGTGATCAATATATTAAATTATTTAATGTCTAAAAATTATAAATAAAATAAAATTATATATTAAATTGTTTAAGACTTCAATATAATATTTATAGTCTAATTTATATTGTCTACAAACCTATATTAAAAATGGTTAGGTATTAAACTTTGAATTAACTCTTTTAACTCTTCTTTAAACAAAATAATAATAAATGTCATAATCTAATCCAAGTGGACCTAGAGGATCATATTTTATTCCTAAGGTTGATTTTGGTCAGATTACACTTATCCAATAGAATTAGGACATGTGTTATGGTCATAATAATATCAGTTTTACCTTTAATTACCCTCTTTACTTTTAACCTTGGTTAATAAAAGTTAAAAGTTACTATTCACAAAAAAATATTTTCATCTCATTGAACTACATTTTACTTATTAATATCAATAGTTTCTCTTGAATTTTTGAAATTCAATTCATAGAAGCGGTAGAATTATGTTTTAGGAAAATTTTCAAATGCTCCTAGGATGTGGGTAAAAGACGATAAAAAGTTCAATAAAAATTATATATATATAATATTATTATAAAATGACTCCAATGAATAACATTGAATATAGATAAGTATTATGTATCTGTTTTGAAATAACATAAATTTAAATAAAATAATTAATTATTTAATTAAAAATTCGGTTTTTAACAATAATGTAATGTTTTTCACAATTCATCAAAAATTGAAAGTTTCGAAAAAAATACGAAAAATTCACCCTAAGCTAATATTTATATTCTGAATTCAAATATAAAGTCCATTTTGAAAAAAAAAATTAATAAAATTTCAAAAAGTGGGTATTACTATTCATAACATCTAGTTTGATTGGTCGTAGTGTGTTAGAATCTCGAAGATGCGTATAATGCATGCTATTACATTATTCAAAGGGAAACGTACCATGGAAGCTTGGGGTGTTACAATGTTTATGTCAATTTAAATCTTTTTTAATGTGTGGATAAATGTATCGCAAGTGTTCTCCTTTTATAAGTGAGTAAAATTTAATTTATATAAATACACATTAAATTTTCAATGATTACGTGACACTATTCAAGGGTCAATGGCTACAAAATTATTAAATAAAGAACCTTTAGGGAGATATATGGTTTATCATTCCCGAACACTCATTTTTCATATGTTTTAAAGGTGATTCATTTATTTTACAGCTATATTTTTGCATTTGGTAATTTTTTTACCATGGTGACAAGTATATACTAATTTAATATATATTATATTAGAAATATATGATAATTAATCATAGTAATTTTTTTCTCAAAATATCTCAACATCTATATTATTGAATTATATTTCTATATAATAGAATATTAACCATTAAATTAATAAATTTATTATTTAAGGAAATTATTTTATAGAAAACTTTTTATATCCATCATTATGTATTCTTAAACATGTATAACATTAACTTACTATTAAATGAGTGAAATTTTATTTTCTAAAAATGTATAGAAATCATATAAAATTCATTATATAAAATAAAAAAACTGAATATAATATAACAAAATAACATATCATTAAGAAAAAAAATCATTGAAAATATCTCCTTCACCATTATCAAGGTCTGTAAAATTAATCATTATAATCATTATTTTAAAAATAAAATGAAATTAAAATTTTATAAAATAAAAAAAATTTATATTAAATATTAAATTTATTTTCATATTTAATTTTTACTAAGTATGGAAACAAATTTATAATATGGGTGAATAATTATTTTATCATATACTGTTACTTATGTTTCAACAATGTTTAACAAGGTTTTTACTACTAAAACATAGTAATTTATATTACTTTTTTACATTATAAATATATATTACACAGACAAAATTGGTCTAAAAAATTTTAAATCATTATTGTGTTCTTATAATTTCATAAATGTTATTTTATTATAAAAATTATTAATTTTTTAGCAGTAACCAAAAAATAATAATTTTAGACGAATCCCCACATATAATCCTGTAATTATTTTAAAATAATATATAAGAAAAAAATTTCATTTTTAAATAACTAACTTATATAATTTAGAAACTAATATTTTAATGGATAATTTTTTATAAAAGGAAAACAATTATTATTAAATAAATTTATATTTAGACATTATGTTTTCCGAATAATATTTTTAATGAATTTATAATTGATTAAAAGGTCTTTATTTACTGGTGAGATAATTATTCTTAATTATTAATTGTAAAATACATCTTATATTTATTGAATAATTAATATATGGAGTTGAGTGTGGAGATCGTTATTTAATATATTATTTTTTTATTTAATGAAATCATTCATAGTAAAATCATAAGGTGACACAAAATTGGAAGCTTTATTCATTTCCTTTCATTCTTGAGCCTTATATTCATTATCTATATATTTACCCTTCCCATTAAGAAAGTATAATGGCCATTCCTTCAATAATTATCACACGATGGATGTTTCCATATTCTTCAACCTTATACACCACATTCATTTTATCCCTGGTACTAATTTTTTCTTTTCATTATTTATTTCCTGGAATGTATTAGACTTAGAAAATTCCCTCCTATTCTATGTAACAATTGATACCATATCATGATATGATGAAAATACATGTGTTTATAGTTACTTTTGGATGCTTCGTTTAATCACACCAATCTAATAATTAATTTTCCCATCATGATAAAGTACATAGTCCAAATCACCCAATAAGAATCCTTTACTATTGTCCTAAAAATACTTCCTTAGGCTTCCAATTAATTTATTTCCAATCTATATCATCTTGTTTTCCTAAATGAATATTTTAATCAAATTATACTTCTATAAAACTATTACATTTCCTTTCACTTTATCTCCACTACCTAATTATAATTTTGAATCATTTCTCACCATATATCAAAATATTCCATTAAAAATTCACATTTCAAGAACCCTTGTCCCCTTCAACACACACCAAAGATAAAAATATCATTTCTATAGATTTGATTCACAGTTCAATGAAAATTTCATTAGTAAAACAATTATGCGATGGAGGTGTCTACCCCATGAATTGATAATAAATAATTTTATAATGTTATGAACCGATAATTTGGTTCATATGAGAAATGTTATTGGTAATACCTGAGTAAACTACTATAATATAGTTATAATATAACCAATTCCATCAACAATTTTATTTACATTCTCAAAAGGGAAATCCCTTCACTGATTGTGGGTGTTAACATGTTTTCAATTTCTTCTACTATAATCTTTCTCTAAAAAAATTCTTATATTTAATAATCTCATAAAATTTTGAATGAAGATTGATAGAATAATAAATTACATACCTTTTATTTTTCATGATAGTTTTAAGGGTTTATCTCGATTCTAATGAATGATATTTGTTTGAGAAACCACTTCCCTAGATTCCTAAAAAAATTCATTGACATCGCCTTTATCCTGGAAATCATTTTTTTCCATTATCAGAAATCCGGTTTATAGGGGTTGCCGAGACCCAAGGAGACAATCAATGCATTTCAAAATTCAAAAAACCACCCATCAAAGCAAACCGCGTAGCTCCTTGAGCCACGAGCCCACGCGCCGCCTCGAAACTCGAGATCATCTGCCACCGTCTCATCATCCTTGGGATACGCCCCCGATGCGACCAGAAAACCCACTTTCACCGGGACACCGATGAGGTTCACCGGCTCCCATCGACTCCATCACCGGCGACCGTCGTCGGCCACCGTCGACCGTCGTCGTCAACCGTTGACCGTCGTCATCACCAACATCACAGAAATTCAGCGTCCATCGACCTCGCCAGTACAAACATCATCAGTGCACACCAGATCATCGGTGGAGGCCAAAGAAATCACAACATACGGAAACTTCCACTCACACAAAAACATCATCCTCGAAACAAAGAGGAACAGAATCATCCCATGCTCGCAAAGACGCATGAACATATAGAATTGCGGCATGAAACCGCCAGATCCATACCTGAAATGGCAACACAAATTAACCCATCCAGGAACTATAAGAAGGAAAGACAGAAAGAAAAAAACCAGAAAAACGCACAAAACCGGAAAAGGACCCAGTAAAAACCAGATCTAGTTCCGAAACCCAGCGCCACCAACAATCAGACCCCCGGAAGTGACGCTCCTCACCAGATGCCTAGGACCACGAACGAGAAGACTCCCTCAACCCACGGACTCTGGGACTTGGTCATTCGATGCCTGCGCTGCCGTGAAAGAAGGCTGAATCAAGCGCACCGTCATGGCGACCAAGCCAAGGAAGTCCCTGCTGCGAACCACAAACAAGGAAGGGGAGGAAGCGGCGCCTGACCAGGGTGAAACCAGGAGGCGGCGCTGGGAGAGAAAACCCTCGCGCTACGTCGCCCCTTACGGGCTCATTCCCACTTCAGCCAAATTCCCGACATCGCCTTTATCAATCCTGAAACTAGTCTCCCATTGTCAGTTATTTTTACATTATATTTTTGCTAGATATTTATGATCACAAAATATATGATTGAAATTTTAGTAGTATTTAGAGATTTGATAAATACATAATTTCCATATTGGTTTGGATACGTCAAATATATCTTATACTATTCATGGAAAAAATTATATTTCTTTTATCACAACCATCAATTCATTCCTTTATCCCTTCATGAAAAATGGTGGGAGGGAAATTAAAAAAAGATGGTCTCAAATTCCAAATACATGGTTATATATAGAGGAATCAATAATGGATACAAATGGTATAAATAATATGGAAGAGTGAATAATAAATACATGTTTTCTATAAACAATTACATGATCATGAAGGTATTAGAAAATAATTGCACATCGGGGGGTGGGGGTGTTCTGCGACCATAGAATTCAGATATTATAAGGTTTATGTTGTCTTTTCCATAGTTTATATGATATGTGCTTATGGATAGTTTGATAGGATTTGCTGGGAATGAATTTATGCGGCAGTGTGGTGGTTATGCGTCTTCGATAGGTTTGATGATGTGTCAGTTAGATTATGTTTGGGATTTTGTTGCCCGATCTTACGCCCGTAATGATGGATTGTTTCGTCTTGAAGATTGTTCACACTCGATTGATGGAGATTTATGGGATCATGTTTCTTGTGGTTTTATAACTGAAAGAGGTTTGTAGGATTGCAATTCATCTCTATAGGATGCCTATGTTGACTCCAGATACAAGACCTCAGTAGCTACTCATGATTATTTTGGTGATGGAGGTTCACAGGGTGGTGATGTGAAGTGTGATCCACTACTTCCATTGAAGAAATATATGTTTTATTGTGTTTTAGATGACACCATAAAATCAAACTCTATAGTGTTAATCATTCTTTATTCCACTGATTTTCATGAATCATGGAGGATAAACCCGAATGATCCACTGAAGCCTGCAATTTCATCTTACATTGAATCTTGTTTTGGAATAATTCTTCAAAAAGGGCTAGCAACACATGTTGAGGCCAATCATCACGAGTTTTTTGAATGGATTGCAATAAAAAAACTCATTGATTGTCCATCCTGTTTTACCAAAGGGTTAAAAAGCATGGAGGTTCGATGAATTTGTATAACAAATCTAATTTTTTCTGGGGATTCTCTGATTAGAGGTTTGTATCTCTTGAATGTGGTTTTGTTCATTACATTTTCCCTGTCGATGCTTATATACTTAATGCATGGAGCACTAGAAATCTTTCTATGAAGGCTATATGGATTCAACCTAATGAATGCTCCCTGGAATTCAATGCTTCGCTGGCATGGAACTCGTTTTCTCATGTATGGGTTCATCTACATGATCTTAATTGCATCCTTTGGAATCTAAAGATTCTCCACGATATTGGCATGGAAATTGGGACTCCTATACAACTTGACAAGAATAGAGATTGTTTGCTTTGGACACATTTCTAGGATTTTAGTGGATATTGATCTTATCTCTATATTGATTGATAGTTTAAGTCTTTCTACTAAGGTGGATGACATCCAAATTGATATTTAGTAGGAAAAAAACCAACTTTTCTATAAGGAATTCATGGTTGTTGGGTATTCTTTAAAACTATGTTGGAGGAGGATCTTTGGGGATAAATGTGGGATGAAGGGTCATCCATCGAATATATGCAAAAAGAAATCAGATAGGAATGATGTGTATTTATCACAACCCCTTGATCATAATGGATATTTTCACACTAAGCCATCTTCTAATAAGGCAGATGTCTTGGATTCTGAGGAATATCACCTGCTAGCTTCGAAATGGTAGGGACTGATGGTGGATGTATCATCATTGAGAGCTAACAATAGTCCCAATAATACTCGGGTAAACTCTTCATCCCTAATGAGTATCCCCTTCACTACCTCAGTTGATTTTTCAAAGGATATTATGTCTAATTATGGTGAGGCGGTTACTCCCAATGGATTAGTTGAGACTATAAAAAATTATAATCACTCTATTACTGGATCTTCTACAAGTACTAACCTCTCCAATATAGGCATGAATGACAGACCTGGTGTAGGTTTCCTACATAATGAGACATGTTGAGTTGACTACAAACACTAGGTTTCTCAACAGGTTGATTGACGTCATGAAATCAAGAATATGTTGGACACTTATATGAAATTTGGGATGTGTGGTGACATCTTCGAGGTTAAAGGGATTGTAGTGGGTATCTATGGTCGTACCTCATTAAAATACGTACTCATTTCTAGAAAAGGGAAGCTTGATGATTTTTTGGACAACACTCATTATCCATCGAAGAGAAAGAGGATGAAGGACTATTCTAACACACCTCTCACTATGTTTACCCGGTCATCTAAGCTATTGAGAAAGTTTAATTTTGATATTCATAAGACCCTCTATAAGGGAAAGGCCGAATCTGAATGGGAAACTACTGATGACTCTCGTTATTAGAATGATATGTCTTACAATGATCCTAGGAATTTTTCTTATCATATGAGGGAAAGTCCCTTTGTTTGACCCCTCCCATATCCTCTGTACTTTTTTTATAATTTAGAAGCATAGGTTCAACATTTACTTACTGGTAAACATATATCATGAGAAATAAATCTATCCACATATAACATAAAAATAATCACATGGGAAATAATAACTGATTTATTGACAATAGAATCAATAATTATATACACATTTATATTACTTTCATATCTTCATCCAAGAATTATTGAATAACTAATCATGAATACACTATATACTTAAATAACAAGTAAGGGATGTAAATTTGTTTGTCCCATTAAACATATGTTTATGATAAAGTTGATATATTTTTTTGGGATCCACCCATCACTAAACATGTAAAATTAATTCATTAAATATTTAATGAAAAATAAAATATATATTAAATATTCTTTAGTAATACATAAGTATCGATATTGAAATATGTATACAGAATAAACATAATTCCCATCCAAGAGAAGAACATTATTAGAAATCTTACATTAACAAAAACTATTGAAATAAATTTTTTTATAGTTAAGAATATATAAATATGGTATCGAATATAAAAAATTTACTATAAAACATGTATATTAACGGTGAAATGAATTTAAAAATAATAATGATGAGTGGTAGATAATATATATTCATGGAAGTGAATGAATTGGGGAAATTCCATTTAACGAAATATGTTGTAAACCATAAAATAGTAATGGATAAATGGAGAGTATAAATTCAATATAAATAATAACTTTTTAGTTAATAAAAATATTTCCATAAATAGAATGTAAAATTTAGAATATAGTTGAAAAAACACTCTGAAAGAATCAGTAACACAGTCCAAAAATAATGTCAAAAAATTCTCCCAAAATAATTTTCATGTGGATTCAAAGATAATAATAAAATATCATTTAAAAAATAATATACAGTAATATAGTCTTGATTGGAAATTATAATTAATTAAGAAAATATTAAGTGGATTATTAAACTATACAAATGTGAAATGGAATATTTTTTTAAAATAATATGAAATTAATATCCTTTTTTGTATAAACAATTAACCTAGTAACGGGGATTGATATTACTTTTTCCAAACCTAGGATCATGCAAATGAATATAACTATTCATGAATGGTAATGATTAAGAAAAATTATGTGCATACTAAAAATGATAAAAGTATATTCTTTTAGAAAGTTTCTACAAATTGTCAAAAGTTAATCGTATAGAAACTGTTAAAACTATTAAATTTAAAATTTTGATTTAAAAAATATAATTAAAATTTTCCATATGAAATAATTTCTTAGTAGAAATTGACATTCATCAATCTCAATAAATAATATGGAAATGGGGGAAATATAATCCCATCCAAAAATGGGAAATAATGAATATTTTTTATTCATATATTATTTTGGATGATTTCTATAACAAATAAAGGGAAAATGGAACAAATGTTTTAAAATACAAGAAATACCAATAGGATAATAAAATATACATGTTTTATGATATAAATAATATGTAATTCCCCCAATATAAATTTAATAATAAATAATCATGATAAAAGGTTATATTGTAAGAAACCTTTCAAATATTGAATCATTTGATGTTAAGATCCATCAATGAAGGGATTATTTTGATAATATATAAATATAACTAAAACAAGTGAAAAATAATTAACAAATAGTTACTGGTAATAACACACATGATCATTCTATAACATAATCAAATGAGATGTGATTTTCCTAATATTGGAAAACTGAGTTAAGAATCCCCTTACCACAAAATTCTTCTTGGTTTTACGAGCTCTGACCTATTGAACAAAACATATGGAATTATTATTAAAATATATTATAGACATATTTATATTTATATTACTAGATACCATTCACATATAATTTATTATTACCTAGATAGTAATAATTATTTGTAAAAATTAATATCATTATGTTAACAATTTCATTTTCTACTCACTAGTTTATAGGTTCCCGGACCATCACCATAGTCATGGAATCATCATATAAATAATTTTAATAATGTATAATTTTTTTTATATTCCTAGTGTTCCATGGTTATTCAATTGAATATATGGTTATAATATTCCTGGCAATCATAAATATTTCATTGTTTAGAATTTTTGATTCCCCAAAATGAATTGATTTTATTAGTGAGAAAAAATATGTTTGTAACCATTTATGAATGATTATAACATCCTAAATTCAAAAATTTATATTACATTAAAAATATATAACAAGTATAAGAAATTATTGAAATATTTTTATTAACATCTATGATGGAGGTGATAAAAAAGACCAAAAAAGAGTGTGTCATAATTAATAACGGTGTATAAAAATACTACTTAAAAATTAAAATATTACTTTTACAGAAGCATAATTATTTCATAAAAGTTTAACTTGTGTCACAAATTGGATTTATGTATATTTAGTTGGATAATATATATTTGAATAATCAATAATAATAGGCAACTTAAAATGATATCTTGAAACTCCTCATAGAGGAACTATTGTGAAATTAGTGGTATGAGAATTATTAATTCCATGACAAACTAATTAATGTGGGAAGTCTATTTTGGGATGTAAATATGGAGAAATAATGGGACGTGTGTGATTTATTTATTGTAATCAATGATTGGAAGAGAGATTTTTGATATGTGAGAAAAATGAAACCTTTATAAATAATAATACAATTAAATAAAATAAATATGATTCTAAAAATGTGTGTGGACAAAAGGTATATTTATTTAAAAGATATAATTTAAGAATTCAAATTCCATCTTAAAAAATCATTAAGGCAATGTTTTTTTTTATTTCAGAATCCAAGTCCCATATTTTGGCTCCCTCTTTAATTATTTTAATATCCCCCTTTGTGATTAAATTTTACTAGGGTAATGCCTTTTTTGAACAAAAAATGTAATAGAAATTATTGAAAAATTTGAATTTAGGGATTCAAAATATGATTTCTATTTCACTGGTTTCACATTATAAAATTTTCAAAAATTTAAATGAATGAATATTGGATTAATGTATTGAAAATTTCTTTTTTAAAATTTCATTTTATTGAATGAAATTAAATTTTCACTAAAATCAGATATTTTATTGATACCCATGAAATTTATTGATTTATTTCTTTAACAAGGAGGTTCATTTGATGTTTTGATCCTTCCAAAATAGAATTGAAATCTTCCAAACATCATTAAAATTAGAAGTGTAATGGAAGAGACCTCTGTAGTCTATTCCATTGTGATAATCTGGTGTTTGAGGTGTTTAAAAAGATCAAGGTAGCTCTTTCCAATACATTTCATAATATCCTAGTTTTCCATGTTTTCCAATGGTGCCTCGCAAACAACATCCCTAGGTAGTAGTGTCACCTGGAGGCGGTGCCACCCCAAATGTCTCTCCCTAGTAATAACTCACCTTAACGGTTGCTTGTCGTATGTGTCTCACCCTAACAGTCACTCATCCAATGATTCCTCGTCAAACTATGTCTCCCTTAGTGATGCCTCATCCAATGGTGTCTCATCCCACATTATCTTGTCCAATAGTGTATCACATAGTTGATCCTCATCTTATGGTGTCTCATACAATAGTATCTCGTCTAATAGTGTCTCTCACAATAGTTCCTCACCTAGTGGTGTCTTATGAATAATGTTTTTAGTTTCAATTTTTCACCTTTTTGAGGTCTCCTTTTCCATAAAATGACTTTAATGACATATTTGAGAGGTTTGAGGACAATTCAAAGATAAATAATCATATCTTAAATATTTACGTGTCTGTGGGATTTTACACCACCAAAATTAATTATCTTGATCATATATTCCTTTAATAGAAAATAAAAAACATATATAAAATGATGCTCTATTAAGATATGTCGCAAGATGAGACACCAGTTGGCCTTGTTCTTCCTTATTATTTTCCATTCTTATGTGATTACCAGATTTCTTCTTCCTATATGTGTCATGAGATCAGGCTATGGCTTCTAGATCATGTTCCCTTAATGTTTTCATGCTGCATATGTGCTCCATGCCATGGTGCAATGGGTATGTGAAGAATACACCTTATTTAATGTAGTTTTTCCGTCGTCTCTCTCAATTTTCTATCATGTGGGTTGAGTGTATGTATTTTTTTACTAGGTAATATGGTTAAATACAAATTAATAAATATAATTGAATCTTATTAGGATTAATATACCAGGTATTGGGGAAATGTGGTGCATGTTCTTTTTTTTCTTCATTCCCTTTTGATATTTTGTTCTACATGTGCTAATTAACAACTGAAAATAAATAATGTTTGGGGTATTTGTTTGTGCATGGGATAGTTGTGGAATGTATGTTGTTAATTTCCCTTGAACACCATTTTAAAAAAAATTGTTACCCATATATATTCGGCTAATAAATGGATGCCCCTGGAACAAATTATTTCTATGAGAAACCCTAAATTAACAAATTAATATAAAGAACAAATTCCTTATTAAACATGAATATATATTGCTTTGTTATGTGGGGTAATGTGATTATGGATTTGGTTGTTCACAAGTGGTTGGTTTTGTTGAGATTATATTCTATTAATGGTATTGTTTTGTAGTAGGGTTGTAGAACTGGTTGGGGTTTAATGATTTGCTGGATGTGGTTGCGAGTGAGCGGTTATTTTGGATGGAATTGTTGTTTAGGAAAGATGACGTTGAAGAATTATGGTATTTGTTGGTATAGGTTCTTACCCAGTTGTAATATTCAAAAGGCTTTACCATATGTCTTGGGATCTATATATTTTACATCATGGACGGATGTTAAATGGGGAGTTCATCGAACAATATGTATTTTATGTGAAGAATCCATTATCTATCATGCTCTTTACCTTATGGAATGACTACTTTTATTCATTTTAGTTTCTCGGATATTAATTGAATGGTTAAATGACCTTTTTAATAACTAATGTAAAAAGTTTAATTAAATTTCATGGGAATATGATATGGGTTTTGTGTCGTGTGGTTTGGTGTTGTGCATTTAGAGGTTGGTTTAAAGTTGGTTGTCTTGTTATTTGGTGGTTTTTCTAAGAACCCATAGGTTGGTCTTGAGTTTATGGTATCATATATGTATATACTTTTATTTTTCCTTGAGATTTACATACACACCCAACCTTAATTGATCTCTATGTGACGAACACACCAATCATCATTTTAGAGGGTGACTTTCCCAAACATCTTAGTCGGAGGATGGATGGATGGATAACCACCTGATCTTCCCTATGCCTACTTCCATGCAGTAATATCCCAATATTTTTTAGGTAGGTTTTGTTTTTGTGGGGCCCATGTTTGTGAGGGAGATTTTTTTTCTTTCCCATGTGTTTTTGGGAGGGTTATGATGCAGTATGTTTGGAAGAGGATGGAGTTCCCTTACATTTTTATTAGGATGTGAGGGATGATAATCAAAGGGAAAGTGGTGGATGGTACCCTATTATTGATGTGATTTATATTATACTACATAACATGTGATATTTGTTGAGCGTGCCTTGGGGAGTTTGGGATCATTATTTTTCCTTCTTAGGTGTTGTTTTGGATCTGTTGTTTTCTCACAGGAGCGTTAGTATGATACCTTCACATGCATGCGAGAGACATTAGTTTTTCTACTAAGTATACCAATATTCTCACATTATGTATATAAAACTCTTTCATATTTCTAGTAGGATTACATGGATTGTGTTAGACCCTACTACCGCGTATCTTGACATTTTACGTGTCTATTTTTAGGATTTCTTTTTGTATTTACATAATAGACTTTTATACTTGTAATAGTAATACTTTATGATTTCATAGGGGATGGTCTTTTGGTATATACATTATATATTAGTATATGTATATATGTGTGTGATTGTCTGTGGGTGGGTGGGTGTGTTGGAGTTTTTTTGTCTACGATCCATCGTATCTATAGATCTTGTTTCAACAAAAAGTTTAATACCTTGCATATTGTGTAAAATGTCTACCCTTAATGATAGTCACTAACCCAAGGCCTACTATAGAGTAGACTCAGGGGTTCATTATCTCCCATTATTATTTTACATTCCATGAGGGTATCATTGGATAGAGGGGGTCATGAAATAATTGAATCAGAGGTGATGGTTGAGAGATATGATAGATCTTGGGGTTAGGCACACTGAGGGTTTCATGGTTTGGTATGGAAATAGTATCATGTGACTGGGGTGTGTGATATGGGCGAGGAAAGACCGGTTAGTACCTGAGATTTTAGAACCCCCCTCCCAAATGATCTAATGCAAGTACAATGATCCTATCAAATGACAAAGTGAGGATACACCATTTGTAGGGTAGAGACCAAGTAAAGGAACATGAATCACAATGACATGTGTTCTTATTTGAATTGGGATGTTTTGAGAAATATTAAATGAAAAAAAAATTGAGTTAAATGAGTTAAACATTAATCTTATTTAAAATTTCATAGTACTCAGGCTTATGATGTTTTTGATTAATTTTCAGTTATGGCTCCTAGACATCATTCGTGGTTGGATCAAGGAGTTGATTTTTAGCAGGATAATCCAGTAAATCACTGTAGGGTTGGTCCATTTGAGGAGGATGACCAGTGGTAGAAGAAGTTGTATCCATTGTAATATAAATCCTTGGGATTTTATGAGTGTAGTATTTTATACATGGATATGAAAATGCGAGTCAAGGATATTGAGAATTTCTCTAGTTTAATTTGGGACATTGCAGATTATGAGGTTCCCTTGGTTGTCAGTTGTATGTGGGGTGTCACACGTTGATGATGGATTATTTATATGGGGGAAATAAAGGATTTAAGTGTTTTGTGGGTCAATTTTGAGATGGAATTTGGGACGAAGTTACATTTGTATACTATGAAGGTTAAGAGTATACATGACCTAATCATCCTCAATCAGAGGAGTATGTCAGTACAGGTTCTCATGATCATGTTCAAGGACATCCTTTACTTTTCACCGGATTTATTTCTAGACGAGGAGTCTCGTGCAAGATGTTGGTATAAGGCATTCTATCATGAGACCCAACATGTTATAAATTCATTGATGTTTCCAACATATTCGGTGGTTCAAAAGAAAACAAAGGTGGTCATGAGCAGTCACTCTTGAGGATGTATACCATATGATGGGAGCCGGTATAGTTCTTTGAGAGGTAGGGTTATCAACAGTAGGTCCCAGTTGGCATGGCATTCAATGTTTTTTTTCTATCATGAAGATGACATCAATATATTTCATTCGGACATCTAATGTGGTGTTATCAATTCCTTTTGTGTGGGAATGGGGGTTATTTTTTTCTTATTTGGGTATGGTGGTCATATTTTGTGTTAGTGGCTAGTGGATTCTCGAGCCTTGTTTGGTGGAGGTGGACAAGATCCACCTCTTCCTCCACAACAGTTTTCAGTAAGACAATCTTAGTAATAGTGATATCATTCTTTTACTCCACTGAGGGGAGATGGAGAAGGTATAGGATGACATTAGGATGTCCCTCAGGCACAGGGATCGTGACTAGAGAATAGTTGTGGAGATGGATGCCATCAGAGAGGAAGAGGAGATAGGCATGGTCATTTTCCTATTCTAAAGGCAGCAGTTCCTATACAGATATTGATCATGAGAGGTATAATAAGTTTATTCACTACCATTTCTTATATGTTTTTTGATTGAATAGATTTTCACTCCTTTGTTTCACCCTCGCTATCATGTTTTCTAGGACTATACATAGAGTGTCTTCTCGTTCCCCTAGTTTTGAGTATGCTAGTTGGAGGACAGAACAACTTGTATGATTTGTTCTGGGGGTGTAGACTGATGATGCAAACACATGATTCCCATGGGGATATCTTCTTATAACAAATGAAGCCCTACTATTCCATCCTCAAAATATATTTATTTATTCCATGTGTAAAATTATCGATTGCTTCTGAAAGAGTGTGTTTTTTATATATCGATGGCCGACATGTGGTTTTTGTTCGTGGGATGGGGTTTTAGGTGGGATGTTAGCTTGTGGAGCCCCTAATTTCATTATCAGTTGAGATATCAGTAGAATTGGTGGAATCACATATTATATAGTTTCCCTGAGTCATTGGAGAGTTCATGGATGTTTTCCCTAATTATTTTGGGATGATACCCCCTAGATGTGATGTTGAGTACCAGATACACTTCCAAAACAGTTCTTCTCTGATTTCATTGGCTTTTTATCAGAAGGAACCCACAAATATATGGTAGTTGAGGATTTAGATTGATAAACTGATGCAAAATGGTTTCATCCTGACTAGTGTGTCCTTATGCGGTGCCCAAGTGTTTTTCGCAAAGAAGGCGAACTGTGGTTTAAGGTTATATATAAACTAATGGAGTTCAAATTAGTTGATGGAAAAGAATAATTAACCTCTTCCAATGATTGATTATATTTTTTACCTACTGAGAGAGGAATGATGGTTTTGTAATACCGATTTGTGTTCTAGATATCACTTAGTGAGGGTGAAGGTGGGGTGATATCTTGATGATTTATTTCAGATACAGGTATGGGAACTTCATGTTTTTGGTCATGTCATTCGGTGTTATGAATAAACCATCTATGTTAATGGGCCTTATGAACTTTTTATTTAGTGAGTTACTAGAATAGATATTCATCATATTCATTGAATATATCATGATCTAATAAATGATAGAGTTGGAGCATACTAGGCATCTCACAACTATCCTGCAGGTCCATCAACACCACTGGATCTATAGAATGTTGACCTCGTGCAAGCTATTGACATGAAAAGTTAATTTCCAAGGGAATGTGGTGACATAGTAGGGTGTGTGGGTTGACATATCAATGTTTTAAGAAGTTTTAGTTTCTGAAAAATAGATGAATGTGGTAGTTGATTGTATTTTCCTTTTCCCCGTAGGATATTATCGGAGGTTTTTGATCGATATATCTCATGTTGTGGCTCCCTTAACAGATTTGACTAAGAATAACCAATCGTCTGTATGGACTATGTAGTTCCAGGAATCATTTTTTTACATGAAGTGGAATTTTTTTAGTGCTCAAGTGCTCTTATTTTCGAACGAAAGAGTGGTGATTGATGTGCTTAGAGATTCATCCCATTTGGGATTGGGAAACATCTTCATGTAGTAGTGGTAAATGATCTCATAAAATACTAGGTGGTTATTCCCCCCACAAGCATAACTATTCCACCCATGATCAGGTGCTAGTATTGGTTGTGTTTGTACTGAATTTTTGGTGAAATTACATTTTTATGGAGGGATTTGGGATCATTACATATCACAATAGTTTGAGGTACATATTTTCCCAATGAGATCTACCATTTTTATAGTGTAGGTGGAGGGATTTTATTTAGGATTATTATTTCTATATCTGTTACACCTCAAGGAATAAATGACTTTACTGATGCTTTGAAAAGAAAATCGCATAAGGAAGTTGTTCGGGAGTCTGTGGATACCTAGAGAGCAATAAAGAAGTTTGAATCCTTGCACCTTGATGCAAGGGTGTATGGGGATAGAGGCTATTAGTTCTAGAAGATGGTGATGTATTCACTAATGTATCTGTTGGATGATTCTCATTGGGGAGGCTCAAAGATAGAATTGATGTGTGATCATGTTGGCCATGGGGATGCTCCGATGGAGTTGATGGAGGATGGATAGAACTTGGTTTTATTTCAAGGGATGTTGTTTGTCTGATAATAATGTAAAATGGATTCCTTCATGATTTTCATAGCTCACTCTTGGAGGTGAATCCAAGAGTTTACAAGATGTATCGTAGCATGTGGATACAGTTTTTGTGGACCAGGATGAAATGAGAAGTGGAATAGTGTGTAGTTAAGTCTTAGGTTTTCTAGTAGGTGAAGGCCAAAAATCGTGTCCCTGGTGGTTTGTTGTAGCCATTGGATATTCCCAAGTGTAAATGGGACTATATATCAATGGATATCATAATATAGTTCCCTAGGGATTATTAAGGCTATGATGCTATCTCCATGATAGTGGATTATTTAACGAAAAAGTCCCACATCATATTAATCAAGGAGTCAGGTGTAGTGTATGATTTTTCCAAAAGGTGTGGGTATGAGGTGGTGTGGTTGCACAAGGTTTTGTGGTCCATTGTCTCATATCAAGATGAAAAACATACCACATGAATCTAGAGGGGATTACGATATTATTTTTCAACCCAATTGAACATCATCACTTTATTCCACCCTCAGATGGATGGGAATATAGAGCAGACTATCTAGACGCTATACGATATGTTTTGGGTGTGCATCTTGGACTTTGGATGGACTTGGGTAAAACACCTACCCTTGGTGGAGTTTACATATAATAATAGTTATCAACCTTCCATTGGAATGGCCTCGTTTGAGTCATTGTATGGGAGGCTATATAGTTATCAATTTTGATGGACGAGAGTTGGGGATGATGATGTTCCTAGTCCATATATGGAGCATGGTATGACCAAGAAGGTTCATCTTGTTAGAGAAAAGATGAAGGTAGCACATGAACACTATAAATCTTATACAGACTACAGGAGGAGGACCTTTAAGTTTTAAGTTAGGGACCACATGTTTTTGATGGTCTCCCCTCGACATGGGTAGTAGAGGTTTGGAAGAAGTATTAAACATCCTCCCATGGTTTTTGGGCCCTTTGAGGTGTTCGGTAAATTTAGTGAGGTGACATACCAGTTGGAAATTACACCCTATATAGAGAGTATCCATAGGGTTTTCCAAATCTCTCACATTGTTAATTATCTAAAAAATTAATTCCATGTTATTTACTGTGGAGGTTTGGATATCAAGGATAACACAACATTTGTGGACTGTCCAATGGAGATCCATGATCATCAAGGGAATGTTCTACATTGATGATCAATTCTTTTGGTTTGGGTTTTGTGGACAAATGGTGGCAAGGAGAAGAGTATATTGGTGAAAGGGGTCTATATTCATGCCTAGTACCCCTAATGTTTTAGAGTTTTACCAATTGTTTTTGTTGTCATATATAATGCTCGAACTGTGTTTTATATAAGATGAGTTATTTTCCCTTGGTAGGGTACTCTACGATCCACTCTAGCGACCCAGACTTTTCTTACATTACTTTTACATCGTAATATAGATAAAAAATAATTGTATTAAACCAAGATGATCCATAGGTTTAGATACATCGGCAAACTAGGACCAAACATAACATTTACCACATCAAACATAAACATTTATTTATTTACTTCGTCTTTAGCTTCTTATTGGGACTTGACATCTCTCTATTAAATGTAGTCACCTAAGGATATACATAAAAAAGTACTGAGATAAATGACCACCAAGAGGATAGATATGAACAATATAAAAATGGGTGACCGTAGTCATAACATAGTCAAAGGATCATTAACATTAGATGAATCATTAATAAAAAAACTTGAAATGTGGCAATATATAAAAATCAAACATCATGTCTAAGCGGATAACTATCTCAAAAACTTGTGAAAAAATATAAAATCTTCTTCTCAAATCATTTCACTTTAACTCAATAGATTCGTAAATTTACCCAATGCATTGGAGTGCTGTATAATTTCGGGTGCGCCCATTACATTAAAACATTCATATTGCTCTATATAATTCTAGGTGCACCTGTCACATCATAACATTATCATTATCATCCATATCACATATAACATATCTCAAAAATTAACATAACTAACCCACGAAGGCAACACTTTTTTTCTAATAAGAACACATTCATAAACTTCAGGTTCTCAAAATAAAGTGGGAATAACATACTGGATACAATAACCATCAACCTTGAGTGAGAAATAAAAGGTATGTTTTTGAAATAAGAGTTCTTTTGGAAAACATTTGAATGGCATAAAATCAAGTGGAAAAAAAGTATACCCTAGAAAGGGTAAGATAATGATGAAAAAAAATTATTTTTAAGGAGGGACCATGTAGAGACCCGAAGCCTGACGTACATTGACATTACATTACTTTTGCGGAATACTTAGTACATTACAAAAACACACACACAAGGACCGTAATAGTTTAGTGTCTTTGGAAACTCGGACAATAATCTTCTAATCGTGGTGAAAGATCTTCAAAATCTCCCATAAAGATCTTCCCTTTTTTTTACCTAAAACCTTTCTTTATATCCTGGGGAAAAGAAAACATAAAAGGGTGAGCTCAAATGCTTAGTAAGGGTAAACAAAATAAATATCAATCACATCATATTCATAAGAACATAACATTTTGGAAATCATAACCTGCAAAAGAGAGCATAATTTCATAATCATGGGATAAATCATGGCAGTGAAAAAGTAATCCCAATAATCATAACTTAAAACATGAAACTTTGTGGCATACACACATAATCATAGAGAATCATTTCTTATTAGTCAAGACTAATTGCCAAGACTATCTTAGTGGACAATGTCCCTTTCTGAATCGAGTAACCCTCGTTTCAGTCCTGTTTCACTGAACCGGTATAACCTACCATTTCAGCCATGTCTATCTCATGAGATATAAAATATTTACCCAATGCATTGGAGGGAGATATAGGTCCCACCCATCTTATAATGAATCCTTTCTTATGTGTGCCACATAATCATAAAACATACATCATCGCATAACACATGTAACAAAAATGGGATTCTTGAAACATCATGACATCATAAATCAATTCATATAAGATAAAGGAATTAATAAACATAATTCCATCACAACATAGTCAAATCAATGTAAAAATATGGATAGAAACAGAACCCTTTATTATCTTAGATGGAAAATAATTTTGATAAAACACTTGAATTGAATTCTTGAGGAAAATATCCTTTCTTCTTCAAAATCAATTTCTTTTCACAAAACATCATGCAATTTTAAAAGAAAGAGATTTTATTGAAAATAGTCATGAAATCTTTTAGGGGATGCTTCATGAAAATAAGGCTTTATAAAACAGTAGAAATCCGTTCGTGTCGTATAAGTTAAAAAAAACATTCTTCGTACTTTTGTCGGAAAAGTCAAAAAGTACCTCGTACGAAAAACATCAAAAGATTCCTTTCATTTCTTTTACTAAAAACTCACCGAAGGGTAAAAATGGATTTAAACAATTGTAGGTGGATGGAAATAATATTACATATTGATGAAACATGGATGTGGATGATAAAATACACCCCAGTAAATACTTACGAATAAACAATCTCGGATAAAAATGAGATTGTGATATTTCCCTTACCTTAGGTCCGATTTGCTTTGTTCGTGTCCGAAGCTCCTGTATAATGGTTTAAATAATGTTATTGACTTATTCCAGAATCATACATATTGATATGATATCATATATGGTCATATTATTAGCTTCTTGTTAGTAATATTTCATTGTTACTTGTTACTCGGGTCTTTATAACTTTTTGTTCTTATGCGTGTTTTGTTGAATAAATTCTTATTCTTATCTTTAGGTTATAGATAATTCATTTCCAGAATGGTATTAGTGTAGTATATACCATATTCATTCATTCAATTCATTTATATAATCATTATGAAATGAAGATCATGTAGAACGAGTCGCATCACATCGTGGAGACGGTATTCCGTACGTACGCACGAGTGATGATATCGTTCCTATGATCGTGGAATTGTATTGGAGTATATATATATATTATTTCAGTATCAATATTACTTAATAATAATCATATATAGTTACTCATTACACCATTATACCCATCCTTGTAAGGTGATGGTGGAAAATAGATTACACCACGGCGTGGAGACGGTATTCCGTACGTACGCACGCGCGGTGATTTCTTTTTCCGTAGGATAGATAGATGGTGAAATAGGGTTGTTTCATACTTATAATAACATATCATTATATGAGTGATACTGATGTTATTACTTCATAATGAAACAACCTAAGAAGAAGAAGTGGAAGAAGAAATAAAGATGAAAGAATTGGTAACGGTAATTACCTCTTCTTTGAAGTGCCTCTTTGAGACCTCCTCTTAGGGAACTAAAATTGGTCTTTGAGGAAGACCAGAACCTCTAGGATGTTGCTAGGGAAGTGGAGAAGAGATTTTGGCAGGGGTTGGCCGATCTTGAGTTCTAAAATTGGTGTGAGGAGGAGGGGGAGGAGGTTCCCTTTTATAAGGGAGGAGAGGGGCACCTTAGGAATACCTCAAAATATTATTTTATTTTAAAGTCAAAATCGGTTTATAATGGTTCCAAAGGGTCTTATTTCGAAGATAAAGTGGGGATGGGTCAAAATCCTATCAACCAATAGGATTTAGACAAGTTTAGGTTATTATTTTAACCTTATCAATTAGATTTAACTCTAAGTTAAATAATTTAACTTTTACCGTGTCTTTTTGTTTTCTTTCACTATATGGTTAATACACTTACTATAACATGCCAAAAGAACCCCAAATTGTTTATTATTAAAATATATATCCTTATCTAAGTCATTTGGCCGAACCTTAGATTTTTAGGAATAAAATAACAATTAATAATATAATATTTGATTTAAAAACTATTTTGTGTCAATTTTGACACTATTTGATATATGATTTTTGTGAAAGTCATAACAGAATTATATGTTAGAAAGAAGTTGATTAAATCAACACTAATATATCATAGTAACCTAGAAAATTAGTGTAATTCATAAAAAGTCTTAAATTACATTTATTTTGTATTTATATTATCAATTTTGTCAATATTTCATTAATAAGATAATTACTGCATCATCTATGTGTCATAAATAAATTAAATTATTTGATGTCTAAAAATTACAAATAAAATATCATCATGTAGGAAATCTTTTTAGCTTTCTAATTAATATTTACAATTGAATGTATCTTATGTATAACC
The DNA here is from genome assembly GCA_963277665.1 of Viscum album. Taxonomy (NCBI): domain Eukaryota; kingdom Viridiplantae; phylum Streptophyta; class Magnoliopsida; order Santalales; family Viscaceae; genus Viscum; species Viscum album. The sequence continues at coordinate 812,875,346 of OY728150.1, read as the reverse complement.
CCATATTAAAAATGATTTACTTATTAAACTTTGATTTTAACTATTTTAACCCTTCTTTAAATAAATTAATAATAAATGTCCTAATCTAATCCAAGTGGGCCTAAATGGTCATATTTTATTCCTAAGTTTGTTTTTGGTCAAATTACACTTGTCCAATAGAATTAGGACATGTGTTAGGGTAATATTAATATCATATTTACCCTTAGTTACCCTATTTACTATTAACCGCGGTAAAAAACAGTAAAAAGTTACTATTCACCAAAAAATTATTTTTATCTCATTGAACCACATTTTACTTACTGACACCAACCGTGTCTCTCGGATTTTTGAAATTCCATTCACAGAAGCGGTAAAATTAAGATTTATGAAGAAATTAATTTTTTTAACTACCACTTAGTAGTTTCACTATTCATCAAAAATTGATGTTTTTCAGAACAATGCCAAAATTTCATCCTAAGCTATATTTCATATTCCGAATTCAAAAATGAAGTCTATTTTACCAAATTCATATCATAGAATATGCATTAATTAATTTTATAATTAAATCCCGCTGTTAAAACAAATAGCGTGTTTTTAAGAAACAATATCTATCAAAAGATTGACACTTGATTATGTCTGGTTTAAATGTGAAATTACATCCAATGACCAACATTGTATTAAATTGTAAAAATATATTCTAAATATACTTTAAAACCACTCAAATTAATAATTTATCTCTATTAATTATTTCGATTAAAAATGTTGTTTTTAATTATAATTTAGTAATTTTCACTATTCATCAGAATATGAAAGTTATCCGAAATGTACCAAAATTTCACCTTAGGCTAAATTCGATACTCCGAATCCAAAAATGAAGTTCATTTTGAAAAATAAGATTTACAGAATTTCAAAAAGTGGTTATTACTATTCATAACGACTATTTTTAATAATATTTTAATAGAATATCGTTGTTTAGTGAAACTCGGTATTGCGTATTACACACGCTATCGAGGAAGGTCGTGATTGCGTGTAATGCAAGGCAAGTCAAGGATGCGTGTTGTGCAAGCTCCTTTTGGTGTAGCGTACAACACAAGACTTTAATAAAATTAAAAGAATATTTTTTATAAAATCTTGGGCTGTTACATTCTACCCCCCTTAAAATGAATTTCGCCCTTGAAATTCGTCGGGGTTATAAATGGTTTACTATTCGAAAGTTTCTTTAATAGAAACCCACATCGTAAAAAGGAATATCAAAACCAATCTTTAAAAACAAAAGTATGAAACGTAACGGTTACCCAAATAAACTAATCATTGGGTTTCCACATAGGTGAAAATATGGATATGGAAGAGAAATCTAACCATCATGTTCTGATGGAGAGTGGTAGAGAACATGGCTATGGAAAAGCCAGTAATCACAAATCCATAGATTTGTGATGATATAAGGTACCATCTGATTCATCAGGTATAAGATCACTAGGACAACATTTTTTGGTTTTCATGATCATTTCCCTAAAGTTGAAAATTTGAATTGGAATAAATACTTTCTTTATTTTGGTACAATCTCACTATTGTTCGTGCCTAGAACAATTTCCACTTCATCTCTTAAATGAAGTTGAATTTGTTATTCGTGAAGTGTTAGCAGATCATGTGATAGAATGACGGGTCATTCCATCTGTCTCAAAAGGTTAGCAAAATTTATATACATAAGTCGATCTATAGTGGGATTAATCATATATGGTTCCTAAAATGGGCTTATACTTCATATATCATACTGCTTAATATAATAACACTAGTTTCTACTAAACAGGGACTTCCTGTAGGCCAGTGGTAGGCGATAAAGGCCAGTCGCACTTCGGTTGTGGGTTCGATTCCTACAGCCTTGTCCGAAGCGATGGGCTGTCGCCCGTCCTGCAGGTTGTCCTTTTTCTAAAACTACGTTACTATAACATCCCATCAATAATATCGAAAATCTTCTATCCTTAAACAATACTAACTTATGTCCAACATAATCCAGTCTAATCTTTAGGCTTATCCATAATACTGCAGTCCACTCTCATAACATAGTGAAAACGATTACCAGAGATTTAATACCATCGTTGATCCCCATATATCATAAGATATGTTTTTTTGGTCACATTCCAATCATTCAAAGTCCTTAATCATGTATTCTCTTGAATACCTTAGTGAAAACATGAATACAGTTTAAAGTTAACACTTTCCACATACAAAAATCCCCAAAATTCTATATACTCAAACCATGATATCACTTAGTCCTTATATCAATCATGAGCTCATGAATAATATTAAACATTTCATTTTCTCGTCTTCATTATGCGCATATCATCTTATTTCCAAAAAATATCTCAATCACTTTGAATACCACATCAATAAATATTGCAATACTCAATGATACAACATTATTTTGGAATCCCATTTCATAAACACTTAATCATTCCACCACATCGTTGTCATATTCAACATTGCCAATAGTGATCGCATGTGATTTCCCTTTGTCCTTTGCCTTCAGTGGTTGCGCATGTTGACCATCACTAACCCTTGGATTAGGGAAATTATTAGCATAATGCCCCATTTCCTTGCACTTGAAGCATTGAAGTGTTGGTTGTACGTTCTCTGCAGTGTTTGCTTTATTCACTTCATTAGAATCCCATTTTCCATTACTTCGACACTCAGCTTCTCGATGACCTTCTTTTCCACACTTAAAAAATTTCTAGTCCCTTTAAGACAATCTCCACCATGCTTCTTTCCACACTTTGTGCATAAGGAAACATTCATCTTCTTTTCACCATTATTCTGAGTCTTCTCCTTGAACTCCATCTTTTGTTTCTTGTCAAACCCATGAGATGGATATGTAACACCAACTTCCATTTCTACCTTGATAGCACAATGCACAATTTCTTCATAGCTACTGAAGTCTCTTATAGCTAATGCCCTTCGAAGACTTGGTTTTAAGCCACTGAAAAATCGATCAACTTTACTTTCAGGTTGGATGATAATACCAGAATCATACCTTGCAAGTCTTGTAAAATTTGCTTCATAGGTACCAACAAATTCATCGTCCCTTTGCTTCAGTTCAAGAAACTCTTTCTCCATCTTTGTTCGAAGAATACGAGGGAAGTACTTACTGAAAAACAAGTTCTTGAACTCGTCCCATTCCATGGACTCAATTTCATCTCTTGGCCTCGTATTCTTGATAAGATTCCACCATTGATCAGCTTCACCTTCTAAACGATATACTGCTAAGATGACTTTATCATGTTCAGAACATTGAAGAACTGAAAATATCTTTTCAGTAGTACTGATCCATTGTTCAGCCACAAGTGGATCAGAAGACCCACTGAAAGAAGGTGGGCGTTGCCTCATGAAGGACTCAATAGAATATTGTTCCCTTCTCTGCTCATTTGGAAGTCCAGAATGATTCATATCTTGTGTAAGTATAGCAATAAGATTTTGCACTTCATCTCCCATAACATTTGTTTGTTCAGGAGGGCAATCATTGCATTGTCCATTGCATTGATCAACACGGTTCCTTCGGGTTCCAGCCATCGTCTAAAACCCAAAAAGAATAGTGTGAGAGGCAAAAATCATGCTAGGGAAAACAACATAATAAAGGGGGAGTACCTTCAATATCCAACATCTTAGGTTTAATTCTATGATCGTTAGCGTAATTCTATTTATATAACCTATACATATACTTATCCCTAGGGACATCCCTAGACATACCTTAGAAATATCTCTAGGGATCTCACTAACGTTTTCGCATCCTAGTTTCCAAAGGTTGACTAAACCTTTCCTCTGATACCAACTGTAGAGACCCGAAGCCTGACGTACATTGACATTACATTACTTTTGCGGAATACTTAGTACATTACAAAAACACAGACACAAGGACCGTAATAGTTTAGTGTCTTTGGAAACTCAGACTATAATCTTCTAATCGTGGTGAAAGATCTTCAAAATCTCCCATAAAGATCTTCCCTTTTTTTTACCTAAAACCTTTCTTTATATCCTGGGGAAAAGAAAACATAAAAGGGTGAGCTCAAATGCTTAGAAAGGGTAAACAAAATAAATACTAATCACATCATATTCATAAGAACATAACATTTTGGAAATCATAACCTGCAAAAGAGAGCATAATTTCATAATCATGGGATAAATCATGGCAGTGAAAAAGTAATCCCAATAATCATAACTTAAAACATGAAACTTTGTGGCATACACACATAATCATAGAGAATCATTTCTTGTTAGTCAAGACTAATTTCCAAGACTATCTTAGTGGACAAAGTCCCTTTCTGAATCGAGTAACCCTCGTTTCAGTCCTGTTTCACTGAACCGGTATAACCTACCATTACAGCCATGTCTATCTCATGAGATATAAAATCTTTACCCAATTAATTGGAGGGAGATATAGGTCCCACCCATCTTATAATGAATCCTTTCTTATGTGTGCCACATAATCATAAAACATACATCATCTCATAACACATGTAACAAAAATGGGATTCTTGAAACATCATGACATCATAAATCAATTCATATAAGATAAAGGAATTCATAAACATAATTCCATCACAAAATAGTCAAATCAATGTAAAAATATGGATAGAAATAGAACCCTTTATTATCTTAGATGGAAAATAATTTTGATAAAACACTTGAATTGAATTCTTGAGGAAAATATCCTTTCTTCTTCAAAATCAATTTCTTTTCACAAAACATCATGCAATTTTAAAAGAAAGAGATTTTATTGAAAATAGTCATGAAATCTTTTAGAGTAAGCTTCATGAAAATAAGGCTTTATAAAACATTAGAAATTCGTTCGTGCCGTATAAGTTAAAAAAACATTCTTCGTACTTTTGTCGGAAAAGTCAAAAAGTACCTCGTACGAAAAACATCAAAAGATTCCTTTCATTTCATTTACTAAAAACACACCGAAGGGTAAAAATGGATTTAAACAATTTTAGGTGGATGGAAATAATATTACATATTGATGAAACATGGATGTGTATGATAAAATACACCCCAGTAAATACTTACAAATAAACAATCTCGGATAAAAATGAGATTGTGATATTTCCCGTACCTTAGGTCCGATTTACTTTGTTCGTGTCCGAAGCTCATGTATAATGGTTTAAATAATGTTATTGACTTATTCCAGAATCATACATATTGATATGATATCATATATGGTCATATTATTAGCTTCTTGTTAGTAATATTTCATTGTTACTTGTTACTCGGGTCTTTATAACTTTTTGTTCTTATGCGTGTTTTGTTGAATAAATTATTATTCTTATCTTTAGGTTATAGATAATTCATTTCCAGAATGGTATTAGTGTAGTATATACCATATTCATTCATTCAATTCATTTATATAATCATTATGAAATGAAGATCATGTAGAACGAGTCGCATCACATCGTGGAGACGGTATTCCGTACGTACGCACGAGTGATGATATCGTTCCTATGATCGTGGAATTGTATTGGAGTATATATATATATTATTTCAGTATCAATATTACTTAATAATAATCATATATAGTTACTCATTACACCATTATACCCATCCTTGTAAGGTGATGGTGGAAAATAGATTACACCACAGTGTGGAGACGGTATTCCGTACGTACGCACGCGCGGTGATTTCTTTTTCCGTAGGATAGATAGATGGTGAAATAGGGTTGTTTCATACTTATAATAACATATCAGTATATGAGTGATACTGATGTTATTACTTCATAATGAAAAAACCTAAGAAGAAGAAGTGGAAGAATAAATAAAGATGAAAGAATTGGTAACGGTAATTACCTCTTCTTTGAAGTGCCTCTTTGAGACCTCCTCTTAGGGAACTAAAATTGGTCTTTGAGGAAGACCAGAACCTCTAGGATGTTGCTAGGGAAGTGGATAAGAGATTTTGGCAGGGTTTGGCCGAGCTGGAGTTCTCAAATTGGTGTGAGGAGGAGGGGGAGGAGGTGCCCTTTTATAAGGGAGGAGAGGGGCACCTTAGGAATACCTCAAAATATTATTTTATTTTAAAGTCAAAATCGGTTTATAATGGTTCCAAAGGGTCTTATTTCGAAGATAAAGTGGGGATGGGTCAAAATCCTATCAACCAATAGGATTTAGACAAGTTTAGTTTATTATTTTAACCTTATCAATTAGATTTAACTCTAAGTTAAATAATTTAACTTTTACCATGTCTTTTTGTTTTCTTTCACTATATGGTTAATACACTTACTATAACATGCCAAAAGAACCCCAAATTGTTTATTAATAAAATATATATCCTTATCTAAGTCATTTTGCCGAACCTAAGATTTTTAGGAATAAAATAACAATTAATAATATAATATTTGATTTAAAAACTATTTTGTGTCAATTTTGACACTATTTGATATATGATTTTTGTGAAAGTCATAACAGAATTATATGTTCGAACCAAGTTGATTAAATCAACACTAATATATCATAGTAACCTAGAAAATTAGTATAATTCATAAAAAGTCTTAAATTACATTTATTTTGGTATTTATATTATCAATTTTGTCAATATTTCATTAATAAGATAATTACTGCATCATCTTTGTGTCATAAATAAATTAAATTATTTGATGTCTAAAAATTACAAATAAAATATCATCATGTAGGAGATCTTTTTAGCTTTCTAAGGAATATTTAAAATTGAATTTATCTTATGTATAACCCAATATTAAAAATGATTTACTTATTAAACTTTGATTTTAACTATTTTAACCCTTCTTTAAATAAATTAATAATAAATGTCCTAATATAATCCAAGTGGGCCTAAATGGTCATATTTTATTCCTAAGTTTGTTTTTGGTCGAATTACACTTGTCCAATAGAATTAGGACATGTGTTAGGGTAATATTAATATCATATTTACCCTTAGTTACCCTATTTACTATTAACCGCGGTAAAAAAAAGTAAAAAGTTACTATTCACCAAAAAATTATTTTTATCTCATTGAACCACATTTTACTTACTGAAATCAACCGTGTCTCTCGGATTTTTGAAATTCCATTCACAGAAGCGGTAAAATTAAGATTTATGAAGAAATTAATTTTTTTAACTACCACTTAGTAGTTTCACTATTCATCAAAAATTGATGTTTTTCAGAACAATGCCAAAATTTCATCCTAAGCTATATTTCATATTCCGAATTCAAAAATGAAGTCTATTTTACCAAATTCATATCAAAGAATTTGCATTAATTAATTTTATAATTAAATCCCGCTGTTAAAACAAATAGCGTGTTTTTAAGAAACAATATCTAACAAAAGATTGACACTTGATTATGTCTGGTTTAAATGTGAAATTACATCCAATGACCAACATTGTATTAAATTGTAAAAATATATTCTAAATATACATTAAAACCACTCAAATTAATAATTTATCACTATTAATTATTTCGATTAAAAAAGTTGTTTTTAATTATAATTTAGTAATTTTCACTATTCATCAGAATATGAAAGTTATCCGAAATGTACCAAAATTTCACCTTAGGCTAAATTCGATACTCCGAATCCAAAAATGAAGTTCATTTTGAAAAATAAGATTTACAGAATTTCAAAAAGTGGTTATTACTATTCATAACGACTATTTTTAATAATATTTTAATAGAATATCGTTGTTTAGTGAAACTCGGTATTGCGTATTACACACGCTATCGAGGAAGGTCGTGATTGCGTGTAATGCAAGGCAAGTCAAGGATGCGTGTTGTGCAAGCTCCTTTTGGTGTAGCGTACAACACAAGACTTTAATAAAATTAAAAGAGTATTTTTTTATAAAATCTTGGGCTGTTACAGACCATACCAAAACTGGAGTGAATGAGAGAGAACCCGAAGAATGAATGTTGCGTTTGAAATTTCCCCTTACCTTGTATCTGAACTCTTTCTTTACTTTAAAGTCCTACATAACCACAATATATTCATTAATTAAAATTTCCAGAACATTGTGTACATGAATATGGCTAATTATGGTATCATTAAGTTATTTTATAGGCCTATGGATGAGTTATAGGGTTTAAATAAATTGTTTGGGGAATGATTATTTTTATGGTTTTCCTGAACGATTCACTTTTATTCATGAATGGAAGTTCGTGTAGAACATGGAAAAAAATCCAGAACTGATAATTTAGTTATTAATGATATGAAATAATTTAAAATTTTATTATAATTTATTATATTATATACCATGTGGATGAATCATTATATATAAATTTAATGAGGATCTTTTGGGTTAATTCCGGTGGTTTTTCGTCCATAAAAAACTTATTTCTTTTAATCATTTTGTTATATGTACATAATTTAGTTCCAAAAAATTAAAGACGATATAATATATTTAACATAATCTAGATCAAACCTAAAAATGGTGTATTGACTAGATTTGAAGGAGGAAAAGAAAATTGAAAACATGTTGTTCTTGAAGGTGATAAATTATCACCACACGAACAACATTTTCCTTTCAAAAACTAAAAAGAGGAGAAGGGGGTTGGATGATATAATATCCCATTAGTATCAAAATATTATATTATATGTATAATATGGGAGTTACCATACCATGTGGATAAATATTTGTGGGGAGATAATATGAAAAGAACTTTAATTTGAAAGGAAATTAAAAGAAAAGAGAGAAAAGAATTACCTCTTGAGTTATCCTCTTGTGATCCCCCTGAAGGAACCTTGGGTTAGCCTTTTAATGAAAAAATAATCTTTTTAGTGGTGGCAGAAGATCTGGGGAATTTTTTTGGGCAGCATTTAGACAAGGCATGAAGCTTTAGAGGTGTGAGTAAATGAGGATGCGAAGGGTGCCATTTATAGTGGTGGGGGGAGGGGTTTTCTCAATATAATATACCTTAATTTAGTATTTAACCACAAGATTAATAGTAGTGAGTCTTCTAGGACAAATTATAGTAATATTTTGATGTGAATCCAAACCAATTGGTCTTGTATCACTATAATATCATACATGACTCTATAATTAGTGTATTTAGCTTATTTTTTAAATTATGGTATTTCATTATTCATAAAAAATTAATGAATTTATGAAAAATCCAAAAAATACCCCAAACCATTTTTATGTGTAGAATTCAATAATAAATTCCATTTTTTTAAAAAAATTCTAAATATAATTAATTTAATTTTTAATTAAAATCATAATCTACATGAAAATACAGTTTTTAAAACAATTGTTTACTTATTCCAAAACATGGGTACATCATGATTTCACTTAAATCCTATGTATATACTATCCTAGGCGAGGTCACTATTCATAATTGTATATCTATATTAATAAGAGTACGATTACTATTTAAAGGGTATGTTACTGTTCACCAAAAATTTAGTTTTTCTATTAGACTCCAAAAATCACTCTGAACACAACTGTGTATGTCAGATTTTGGAAATTAAACACATAGAAGTGGGAAAATTATGTTTAATGGTCACATAGTATTTAGTACCATTATATTACATTGCGCTTCCTAATGTGATTGTACATAAGAAATAATTATAAAAAGGTAATTCCATTGATTAAACATCAGGTCGTTACATTCTTCCCCCCTTATGAAATTTCACCATCAAATTTTTTTTACACAAACAGGTGAAGGTACTTTTCCTTCATCGCCTCCTCTGATTGCCAAGTAGCTTATTCAAACATATGGTTCCTCCATAACACTTTGAAAATCTGGGTTTTCTTGTTTTATATAACCTTACCCCTCTTGTCCAGAATCAGTACTCGATGTTTCTCATAGGAGAGATCATCTTCCAACTGCACCACCTCTGAGTTAATTACATGTGAGGGATCTGGTATGTACATCTTCAAGGGTGATACATGAAACACATCATGAACATGAGCCATATTCGGAGTAATTTCATGCAGATGGGCCACAGATCCCATGTAGTCAAGGATCTAAAAGGAACCAGTGTACCTTGGGCATAACTTCCCTTTCTTTCCAAACTGCATGACTCTCTTCTATGGTGATATTCAAGGGAAGACAACATCGAACTCCAAGTCCCTTTGATGGTTGTCAGCATATATCTTTGTCTGACTCTGAGCAGCTTTGATGGGTTTCTACATGACTTGATCCTCTATGTCATCTATTGCAAAAGATCAGGTCCAAGTAGCATTCTTTCTCCAACTTAATCCTAACTGGTTGGAGTTCTACATCACATTCCATTCAGAGCTTCATATGGTTCCATCTTAATACTCTAGTGGATGCTTTATTTGTATGAGAACTCAATCAATGGGAGATACTGATCCCGTCCACCGTTGAATTCTAAATAATTATCTCTTATAATTTCTTCAAGCATATGAGGAGTTTTTTTTCATATTGGCCATCAGTTTGGGGTGATAGGTCATGATGAAAATCAATTAATTAGTCAATGAATGTTGATGAATTCTCTATAATTTTGATGCGAACCTTGTATCATGATTAGCAACAATCGAGAGAGGAATATCATGCGGTCTCACCACTTCATTTTCATATATACTTTCATGTTCTTCAAGAGAGAGATCTTCCCAACTAGCGACAAAATGGCAGTCTTGGTGAGTCGGTTTACCACAACCCATATTGCATTATTTCACTTCGACATCTTTAGGAGGCCAGCTCGTGATATAGTACATAGTGACATTCTCCCATTTCCACATGGTTATAGGCAATGGATGCATTAACCCTTTGGACTTTTTTTGCTCTACTGTAACTTACTGACATACCATGAACCTTGAGATATATTATGTGATCCCACTTTTCATGTTATCCCACCAAAAGTGTTCATATAGATCTCGATAAATCTTGGTGCTACTAGTATGGATAGAGAATGTTGAGTTATGGAGTTATACAATAGATCCTTCTTTATCCTAGTTGATGAATGCATGCAAAGCTGTTGTTCAAACTGAATCACACCATCATCGTTGATATGGAACTCTTGCAGCTTCCATGTATTCACATTATTTTATTACTCTAGATCATCCCACTGTGCCTCCTTAATCATATCTTGCATTGATGGTTGTCAAATAATTTTGGAAACGTAGGATGTATCCCATTCCCTTTTGATTTCCAAATCCATCATTTCAGATCCTTTTTTATGAATATAGACTTTAGGAATTTTTCTTCAGTTTATATGTCACAATTCTCAACATAAAAGTAGTTCCACCATATTTCCAATGAAAAAATCATGGAAACCAGATCCAGATCATGTGTTTGGTAGTTCTTCTCCTAGATCATCCAATGTCATTAGGCGTAGGCTATCACATTATCATTTTTAATGGGTAAAAAACCTAGTCATTTCTTTGAATCATCACTATATAACACAACATATTCTCCACTTTTCAGTAGTGTGTGTACAAGTGTAGTGATTGGCCTTATCATTATCCTTTTGAAGCTTCCCTCACATTCATCTGTTCAGACATACTTTACCCCTTTCCTTGTTAACATAGTTAGAAGGCTTCTCAATCGTGATAAATATCCCACAAAACATCAGTAGTACCCAACTAATCCAAGAAAACTATAAATTTCTAGGACACTAGACGGCCTTGGCCATTCTTCAATCACCTTTTTTAAGGGTCCATAAGAAATTCCATCACTTGTGACCACATATCCCAAGAACACTACTTGCTTTATCCAAAATTCACACTTGATAAACATGTTTTATAACTTATCCTTTCCCAATGTCTCCCACACCAGTCTTAGATGTTCTTTATGTTCCTTCATTCTCTTAGAGTATAAGAGAATATCATTAGTAAACACTAACACAAATTTTTAGAGGTAATGTATAAAGACTATATTCGTCAAATACATCAAGATTTTATGGGAATTAGTAATTCCTAAGGGCATCACCAAAAACTCATAGTGCCCATACCTTGTACAGAAGGCAGTCTTTTAAATATATTTCTTTTTAAAATTTATCTGATGATATCCAGAACAAAGATCCACCATTGAAAAGTATTGATCTCCTCTTAACTGATCAAACAAGTAGTATATCCTTGCAAGAGGATACTTTTTTACTTATGGTTATCTTTTTGAGTTCTCGATAATCAATACACATGCGCATTGTTCTATCCTCCTCCTTCAAAAAGAACACTGGTGCACCCCAAGGTGATTCACTAAGGCAGATGAACCCTTCCCAAATGCTCTTGAGACAAATTCTTTAACTCCTCTACTTCGATACGATCCATCTTATAAGGAAACATTTAGATAAGATTATCTTTGGGTATGAGTCTTATTTATAACTATACCTCGCGATCTAGGGGATGTATGGGTAACTCATTAAGAAATACATCACTAAATTCCCTCATGATGGGAATTTCTGCATGGTTTGTATATTCCTTTGACTTATCCATTTTGGCGAGTTATGCTTCTTCATATGGAATCAATAGCCACACTATTGAAGGATTTTTAAATGAGATTCATGATCAACCTTGAAATTGTAGAGAAGCAGGCGATGTTTTGGAATATGAAAAGATATTTCCTTTTGACTATACTTGATATATGCTATATATAATGAGAGACTATCCATTCCTATTATAGCTTCAAATTCCACCAAGGAAAGTATTATGAAATTTTCTGGAATAATCTTCCCACATACGCCAATAAGAGAAGAGTCAAACACTTAGGTTTCAATGATTTCACCACTTGGTGTTTTTACATATGTCTCCACATCATGGTTTTGGGGCATCGATTCTATAGTTCTGGGAAACTTTCAAGATATGAAGGAATGCATCGAAGAAGAATAAAATAATACTTTTTCCATTATTGAGTGAATTGGAATTGTACCTTGTATGACTTCATTATCTTTATCCACTTCCACAATAGTGATGGAATAAGACTTCCCTAGTTATTTTGACTTTGGTGGCTGCTGATGCAGATTACCCTTGTGGACTCGAGGTTTAGTGCACTTGATTACATAGTTCCCTTACTCCCTTCTGTTATAGAATTAAACTATGGGTGTTTATCTCCTTTCTTCCACCACATTCTTTTTTCTTCTCATGTATTTCAGACACTCTTGAACATGGTGTCCTTTTCCACACATGGGGAATTTACCCGAACCATTGAGGTTGTTCCCATGATGAAACATCCCACTTTTTTTACATGTGGGCCGTTGAGTTTTCTTCCCACATTTATTATAAGACCCACACATTAAAAATTACATAATATTGAATTAAGTTAATAATACACATTGATGATCTTTTATGGTTTATATTTTTAGAGAATTCGGCTGTAACTATAACATTAAATCTCAAAAATAACAAAGTATTCACTTATACTATATCCAAAATTTTCACAATAATTAAACCTTTTAAAATAAAACAAGAGTTTTTTCTTGATATAAATATTCTTGAATTCTTCACTTCTATTACCCTTGCTTATACCTTATGATTTTTTTTCCAAAACATGGGATGAGAATAAAAATCTCAATAAGGGTTATAAAACAAGGAAAATAAACATTATTCCCCCCAATACATACAAATCAATGAAATAATACTTTTCAATATTTAACCTACCACAAAAATTCATAAGATTTCTAAATGACACATGAAATCATAAATCATAAAGGAAACTTGTGGAATCCATATCATACATATATTTTATCTTTCACAGCTTTAAAGGGAGTTCTGTTGGAATACCCATCATAGTTTATTCCCTAAATCTCTTAAGAAAAACATTAATGTTTACCTCCGTCATGTTACCCAATGCATTGGAGAGCTATCTCGGGCTCAACTGCCCTTGGTTTAATATAGAACCACATGTATACATAAACAATTTCCAAGAAACCTAACATATTTATAATACACAAAAAATAATAATTGATAGATAACATTTCCACATTTCAATCCAAATATATAATTTAAATATATAGACATAATCAATTAATTATCAAACCATTTTCAAAACCATTTAAAACATTTAATAAAGTGATTTTTTAATTTAATTGTCCCATACTACATTAAAGATTTTAAAGTAACATTTTAAAAAATTAATGTCCATATAAATAAATCCTTAAAACCATTTTAAAAACATGGACATAAAAAATTTAGATGAATAAATATTTAAAACATTAAAAATAATGTTTTAGTTAAAGAGTCTGTTTCCACTTGAGGAAATACATGAATTTAAATAAATAAAGAATAACATCAAGAAAAACTTATAATATCATGAGAATAATGAAATTCATGGTATACTCTTTAAAAGGTAATTATATACACCATATAAAAATTAATTGGTGCATAACAACAAATAAGTCTGAATGGAATGTAAATTGAGATGAAATCCCTTACAATGATTGTACCATTAGATTAAATATAAATTAATGATATAATTATGTGTGAAAAAATAAATACACCCAATATATGTGAATATTAATTGTAAAATAATAATAGTTCATTCACACATATTCATAGAACGACATAATCAAGAAGTAATATATTAACCCAAAGAATGGAAATTGGGTTAAGAAGTTCCCTTACAAAAATTCATCAGCCTAACGACATCACATAAAAATTAAGAAAATGAATTTATGAGAGGGAAAACAGGTCTCTCGTAACATAGACATAAAATGTATAACAATAATGATATATAAGAATATATCCTAACATTTGAAATATTAAATTTAAATACCTAACATAAAATAAGTCTTTAACAAAAAAAGGACAGTGAAAGGTTCCCTTACAAAGATCATTTTGTAAATAAAAAAGGACGATTATGTATATTAACTATATGTACACCTAAAGAAAGTATAAATAAACGATATGATAAAAAAAGTTATTTATCACATAATCATTGCATGACATAATAATGAATTATAATTTTAACCAAAATAATAGAAATTGGGTTAAGGATTTCCCATACCTCTTGTCTGACTTGACTCGTTCATTATTTAATCATCTAAATAATAAACAGAATTTAATTTATAATTTTTTAAACCCCTTTTTCAAGTTTATTATTCCTTTTATATCACTTATTAACATGTTATAAATACTACATAATAATTTAATTTAATAATGGTCATTTTGTCGATATTTGGTACTTGAGTCAATAATGAACTTCTTATAATTACTAGATGTTCATGTGGTCAAAAGTCCATTTTCTGCATAAAGATATTCATGATTTAGATATTATATATATCATAAATATTTATTATATATATGTATTTATAATAGTATATTACATTTTGGGATGGGAAATGGAATGCACCATTCCTGGAGACGGTAAGATATACATATGCATAAATTCTACTTTCATTTATATTTCATATTTAACAGAATGAAAACTTAATTATAAATACTTTTATTATAATTACTGTATAATATCAAATATAATTTCATTAACTCCATCCTTTATACGTTCAAAATATGGCATGAACCAGTCATATCACTTTGAGGGGGCGGTAGTCCGTACTTCCTCAAATGAAATTATCTTATTTACCCATTATGGAAACTGTAAAGGTATGAAATAAATGAAAAATAAAGAAGCATAGATAAAATATAAATATAATATATATCAAATATAAATATACTTCTATCATAACGGCCACCATAAGAGGCGGTCAAAGATGATTGAACAATCATCGTTTCATAATGCAGTAGTTTGCCGTCCACATAATCAGTATGTTCATATCCAATAGATGGAGGTGTGTCGATGTGTAGTTAGAATCCTCATAATAAGAAAAATCCTAGTATTTTTATGATACTTTTGTTGTTATAAATTAATGGAATAAATATATTTTAAGGGGTTGGATTAGGAAAATAAAAGAAAATAACTTGAGAGAAGATGTTATCTTTAAATAGGGTAACTCCCTTTGGTTTGAACCAAAAGGCTTTCTTGAAGTTCCTTATGCCTAAGTTAAGTATTCTAAGGGGAAAAAAGTTATGTTGGGAGATTATTTGGGCAGATTCTGGATGAGGCAAGGGGGAATGAGAGGTGTGAGTAAGGGTTAGAGGTGATGGATTTTTATAAGGGGGAGGAGGGACCTTTTAGGAAAGTTTTAAAATATTTTTTTATCATATACTGAATTTCAATTTCATAAGGTCCCAAACTCATTTAATTAAAATATAAGGTGATAATTTTCAGAAATAATTTCATAAAATGGGTTTTAAACATGTTAATGGGTATAAAAATAACCTTATCTTTAAGCTTTAACCCTTTGTTAACTAATTTATCTTTTACCATGTCCTCTGATACATTCATACTTTATGGTTAAACTATTTACTATAAAGTTCCAAGAGACACAAAATGGATAATTAAAGACATTATTACCATCATATAGGTTATTTAGCAGAATATTAGGTTTTTAGAATTATTTTATCATGTAATAAAATATTAATTATTTTAAAAACTCATTTATTTCAATTTTGAAACAATTTATACCAATACTATTACAAAATCTATAACAACTTGATTATTTTGAAAAAACCTTAATTATTTCAAGGATAACATGTCATAATAATATATAAAATTCGTGTATGTCATAAATAGTTTCCAAATAAATTTATTTTAATATTTATAATCTCATTTGTTTAAAACATTCATTAATGAGGTAATCCTTACATCATCATTGTGTCCTAAATAAATTTATTTATATGATGTCTAAAAATTATAAATAAAATACAATGATGTGGGAAATCATTTTATCCTTCTAATGAAAATTTATAGTCGAAATTATAACTTATATAACACTATTTATAAATTGGTTTACTAAAAGATATGTGTTTATGTTACATTTTCCTTAACATTAAATTAATTTTTATAAAGCCCCATTTTCACTTACAAGTGGCACCATGAGGTACCAAAATCGACCCAAGGATTCCCTTCGTCAGATATGTATCATATAATAGGTTTATGATATGTGTTAGGGATATTTAATATTATTATAATACTATTATTTACCCTTATTTACCATATTTACCCTTTAACCATTGTAAATAAAATATTTACTGAAATTACAATTCATAATTTCTAAAAATAAAATATACTTATTTAAAAATTTGGACCCCCAGATTTCAAATAAGGAATACACTTTTCCAAATTAAAAGCCACATAATTTGTACAAATTATTTTTAAATTAATTCCTATTTTCAAAAACCAAACAACGTGTTTTTATGAAATAATAACTATAAATAGAATAAAAATTTTTAAGTCCAATTTAAAAGTTAAATTAAATCCAATGAACAAAATTGGATTAAATGGTAAAAATATAATCCAATTACCCTTTAAAACCAATAAAAATAACAATTAAACTACCTGAATGAAATAGATTAAAGGAAAATTTTGACATAAAATGAAGTATTTTTCACTATACATTATAAATTGATCCTTATCAGGAAAGTATCAAACATTTATCCAAAGTAAATTTTTATTTCCCAATTATAAAAAAAGTATATTTTATCAACTGGAACATATAATATAAACAAAAACTATATTTAAAAGGGGTTCTCCATCAAAAGGGCGTAAAAAACCTTTAAAAAAATTTAGAGTAATTTCTTACTTAAAATCAGATTCTTTCTCATTTTAAGCCTCAAAATTTTATTCCATAAATGTAAAAACTATTAAAAAACATGTATAATCATATCATAGTTCATTTGGTTCATTCCTTCCAAAACGAAGACTATGCATTAACTACCATATAAAATTATATTATTGTATTAATATATTTTTTTCAGTATGACTCATCATTTGTGTGCAACCTGAGATTTTGAAAAAACTCATTGTTGCGTGTTGGGTATTCCATAAAACATAGAATCCCATTTAAATTAAAATAAATATTTAATTAAAAAATATTAATAAATATGATAATTTTATATTCTTTATTTACCTGGGATGTTACATCCTTCCCCCTTTTGGGAATTACATCCTCACAATTTTAAAATTTGGCTTAGAAAATTCATTAAAAGTCCCACATCATAAAACGAGTCAATAAAATTATTACTCCAAAAGAATAAAAGATAAGTACAAAGGTCACCCTAGATAACACATACAAGGATTCCATGTATGAAAATATGGTTTTGGAGGAGAAACCACGTGTCATGTTATGATGGAGAGTGATAGAAAACATGACTAGGAGAATGCTAACAACAAGAAAACCAAAAACATGTGATAGGGTAAACAGTATTTGATTCCCCTCTAGGAAGAGTAAATGACCAATGTTTTTAGGATCCCTTTAATAATTTTTGAGAATTTATTTATGATATTGACTATGAAAATAAGGAAATATTCTTATTTTTCCAGTATACTTTCTTGCTTTAAAAGGTTTCTACCCAAAACTCATCTTTTCTCCAAACAATGAGTATTCAAGATTACCTGTTCACACCTAAAGTGCAAGAATCGACCACTAGAGAATCACATAATCTACAAAATATGAACTAAATACCTCTTCTTTCTACATTAACCAAAACAAAAATGGTTAGTAAAATATCAAATAATCCCCACAAAAGGATAATATTTTATAAAGAGAAATATTACTCTTAATCTTAAAAATTGAAAAAACAATACCCAAAGCTCAATAAAGAACATTCAATACAGAATTTTCCTTAAAATTATTCAAAATAATCCAAACTAGTTTTGAAAGCTAAAATTCCACAAGGATTTGATCACATAGTCTTCCTCAAATATCTTAACATTTAAATCCAAATAACATCAGCTACTCTTAAAGTTTCATACTTAAGTGTATTGAACCAAATCACATATTTTCTATGATAGGTTAATCATCTCCGTATATTACCCAAGTCACAATATGTCCTAAAAAAACATAGATTCTTCCAAAATAAAATTTCAACAATTTATCCACAAATAGAATCCCATAGTATTCTATTTTCTTTTAGGCATATAGTGTTTCATTAAAAGAGAGAACGTCTTCCAAAATAACCTTTATCACCTCATCACAAAAATCATTTTCTTATACTAAGGATATCCATTTGATAAAATATACGTTCCCAAAATCAAATTATTATTCATCCATAAATTCATTTAACCAAAATTAATTAGTCATACTAATCAGGGACTTCACGTAGTCCAGTGGTAGGTGATAAATCCAAATCACACTTTGGTTGTGGGTTCAATTACCATAGAATTGTCCGACATGAAGGGTTTTGACAAAGTCTGCCTGTTATCGTTTTTCAAAAATTATATTATTTTATAAAATTTCCAAAAATGAGATAAATTCCACAAAATAACAATAACATATTTTAACCACAAATGTAATCTCATACCTCGCATTTTCATCATAAAAGTAATAACCAATAATTTCATCAAAAACAAAAGATCACACAATCCCCAAAGGATATAAATTTTTTCTATACAAGAAAAGATAATTCTTCTTGAATAACATTTTCACATATCATACATTAGGGATAAAAATACTAGAAAAATTATTCCAAAGTAATCCCTTCATGAAAAGAGCCTTAATACTTTTAAGAATTTCATCATCCTTAATTGTACCATTACTCTTGAATCCCTTATATATATAATTCTTACACATTAAATGATCTTCATGATCCATTGACCATTATTTTCCAACTTATTCCATAATACTTAATTCCTACAAAAAATCACGAATCATGCCCTATGATTCAATAATATCAAAACAAGAAAAAATAAATAATCTAAACCTTTTATAAGTCATTTTTAGTTTCATTGTCTTAAATTGGAATGTAATTTGGAATTGGTAAACATATATTTGTATGATCCTGCTAATCCCATTCCTAAACCTTCTTTATATGACATCTATTTGTATAGTGACCATGCACACACATTTAAAACAATTAATTGATTCTTTGGAAAGAACAGCATTCCCTTTCCTGGAGTCAACTTGACATTTCCTTTTTCCATGGAATGTTCATTATTTATGACCATAATTAACACATATATAGAATCTTTCTATCCAATTGAAGTATTTTACATGGTGTTTCTTTCCATATGCTTGACACATAGGTTTTTGAATATACTTATCTTTATGGTTATTACATAAACTCCCATTGGGATTTTTTTCTCAGAAATACGATGGCTTATAAAAATGACCAAGGTTCCGGTGGTCAATCATGACTCTAGATAGTTGGATGAGAATAACCAAAAGTGTTTTCATTACAAATCCCATTTCCTCTAGTTTCTTATTCTGAAAGTAGTCACCGTTTTCTTTAATTCTATTATTACTTTGGTTAAGTTCCTGCTGGATCCATCCATTTACTAAAAATGAAAACGGTTAGTATGAGTATATTAGTAAAATCATCGTATAATATTTTATGATGATGGTAAATACTAATATATACTTTTCATGTAATCTTAAACCCCTTCAATTTTTCTAAAATTACTATGACTCTTTCTAATATTCTAACCATATGGTTATGTCACTTATGCTTAAATAATACCCTAAGCTCTAATGTTATCTAAACCGGCCTCTAAAACAATCTATAATGCTTCATACATAAACATTACATAATCTTGAATTAAGTTAATCATTCACATTAAGGATCTTTTTATGTTTATAATTTTAATGAATTAAGCCGTAACTATTACCTTACATCTCAAAAATAACAATGTAGTCTCTTATACTCTATCCAAAATTTTCAAAATAAAAAAACTCATTTAAATAAAACCAGAGTTATTTTGTTAATATAAATCTTATTTAATTATTCCTTTCTCTTACCCTTCCATATTCCATGTGAAAAGCATTTCAAAAACATGGGATGAGCATAAAAGGCTCAGTAAGGGTTATAAAATAAAGAATGAAAACATTAGTCCATAAATACATACAAATCAGTGAAACCATACTTTTAAAACATTAACATACCACAAAATATCAAAATATGTATTAATAACACTTGGAAATCAAAAATCATAAAGGTAACTTGTGGTATCCATATTATAACGACCTGAAAAAATGAACTTCTTTTATTAATGGATCTCTTTCCTCCTAATAACTTTTTATTATGTTTTACAATAGAAGCATATTGAATTACTTGAGACACAAATTATTGTTTTCAAAAATGATATAATTATTATAAAAAATTATGTTGTATGGAATAATGATTATTTTAATTAAATAGTATGATTAAAACACCCCTTTTAAATTTCAATGATAAAATAATTATATTTTTTTAAGTGTCAGAAATTTCACTATGCAATTTCAGTATTCCTTTTCTATCCACTATGATTTTTAATAAATAAGTAGTTTTATATTTAAAAGATAAATTTCTCATACTTTGAGAGTTATTATGGTAAAAAAACATCATTTTTGAATTTCAAATGTTAAAATTTACTTTTGATGAATTTTTAGATGTTTTCTATGAAATATCAATTTTTCGTGATAAATAACATTTTATTTGATGAATAGTTTTATATGGATAGTGTTTTATTTATTAATAGTATTTTATGAATAGTTTTATTTTGATGAATATTAAAATAATGTTTTATAATTAAAAAACTTTTTCTGTGAAATGATTTTCACAAATCTGTCATGCATGGCTGTAATCAAGATGAAAAATGTGGTTAAATAAGATAAAAATAATTTTTTGGTCAACAGTAACATACCCTTATAAATAGTGATGAATAGTAACGAATAGTAATGAATATTAAATCTTCCAAAAAATAAAAACTTCACCCATGAATGTATAAATATAATTTAGACATCCAAAAACTGAAACAATGATCATAATATAAGTTTTGGTATTTTTTTAAGTCATAATTTTTTATTTACATTTTTATCTTTAATTTATTAATTTAAAATGGATGTTTATTTTTTAAAAATATACTCATAAATTTTTAATTTACTTTCTTATGGTTATATGATAATTTTATGGGACATTGATTACTTTCTCAATGTGTTACAAAACAAGTTATGTCTTCAGAGTTGTTTTTTGAATAAATAATCATTTTATTTAAAATAAAATTAAAAACATTTTAAAAATTATTTTCATAAAATGGAGGTCATTTTATAATGTAGATAATTAATATTGGGTTAGGTTGAATTTATGAGATTTTTATAAAATGTTGTGTTTTTCTGTGAATTATAAATATACTGTTTTGAGTTTTGGTGTGATTAATGACTGCATTAATGATGTAATAATGATGTAATAATTCTGGTCGAAATGGGAATAGTAATATATGTTATGAAGTCTCCCAAGTGTTTAATACCATGGAAAAATACCAAGGGTAAACCCATGGTTTTAGAAATACCATTGATGAGGTGTCTCTTGGAAATTAATTAAATATTCCCACAATTTTGCTTTAAATACCAACCCATTCTTTCATTAATTTTTATTCCCTTTCCTTATCAAATAATCACTTTTCTTTTTACCTCCCAAGGAGTCCTTACAAGGTCCCATTAAGCCTCCCAAAGTTCCAACCTTCAAGCATTCGAAATTAATCTTTAAGGTAAAAGAACATTTCACCCTCGTTTTTTAAGTCCTGACTTCCTTTATATTATGTCTTATAGTTTCCATTTTATTATGTGGGATATTGTTGTTATATATACCTACTACATTCTATTTCATGTGAAATTTATGATATTTTCTTTACACTCTCATCAAATGATTTTTCTGATTTTAAGCAACGTCATTTGGCTACAGAATGTTTCATAAAAGATATTGCGTCTTCTCTTTTCATTCATGTCTCCTTTTCATGTAGTATGTAATTGAAATATGAATACCATGATCTTATTTATATTTTATTCAGTAAATATACTATAAAATTATTCATTTATGTTTCAGAGACCCTTTTCCACTCTCTTTTTTGTGTTTTCTAAAACCATGTTATATTGCCGTTATGCTCTAGAAATTTCGTCTCAAAATTTCTCTCTCTTTATCTAAAGAAATTTTCTTATCTTATTTATATGAATCCCCATACCTATTTCATTTATATGGTTGTTCATAAAGACATAAAATTGATATTCTTGACTCTGGAATTGACAAACATAAAACTCTTATTCCCTTTCTAGGGGTTATAAATGACATAATGATCTTGTTTTTTTAACCCTTTTTAAAACGTCATGATATTGATATGAATCCCATTTATTTTATTCTATTTGGGTTATTTATGAAATATTTGATTATTATATATTTGGATCACATGAAAAAAAAAACATATTAAGGGTTTACCAAGATAGAACTCCAATTCACTGGGTAAAGAATTTAATCTCTAGAGATGACAAGTTTCACGATACCTTAGTGAATAACCATGGTAATTTTTATGACACCTTGGGGATGGACCTTGGTGATTTTTTCATTAAAGTATCAATTAAATGTTGTAGCCACATATTCAAGTTATTATTCAGGTCATTTTTTATGATATTAATCTTATTCTATTGCTCATGTCTTTTTGTTTTTAGCATGTTCTTATTGATATCACTCAAGTTCACATGTAAACTATTTCACCTTTTCCCCCTTACTGGTCTTTTGATCACCCTTTCCTTTTATGTGTGTCTCCAGGTTTTGATATTTATTAATTTTACTTAGGATGAACCTATGAAGAATCCTTTCAAGTGTATTTACAATAATGTTTCATTTTTTCATGTATTATGTTCCTGATTTCCAAGACTCTAAACATTAAAGATATTTTATTTGTAAAATTTAATGAAAAGTTCTGTAATAAAAAGGCAGGATTCCATAGATGGTATCAAAGGATAATTTAGTTATTTATGGAAATTAAGACATGAAAACCTTAGGAATAACCCTATAGAAAAGTTTTAATATGGGAAAACATCCATGTATTTTGGTGAAATATTAAGTAAGTAGTTTCTGAAAAAATAAATCTCTTTCTAGATATGAACAATTTGTTGTGGCTTTGGCACATATGTACCTAGGAGTGAAAAATATGAAAAGGAGTTTCAGGCATGAACTGGGTATTCTGGTACATGACAATGGGCCTTGATGCAATCCTGGTTTGACACTCCCAGGGGATAAGTTTGGTTAATCACAATTTTTTATGAATCATCATGAAGGATTTATAGAAAATATAATTGTTATTAAAGAGTAATAATTTTTTAATACATGAAATTACATTATAATGATAAGTACACAAATATTAATAAATTTACAATAAGAGAAACTTGCATGGATGTAATTTATTAAACGGGGGAAGAATGAAATGACCTGAAAAAATGAACTTATTTAATTTATTGATCTCATTCCTCATAATAACTTCTTATTATCTTTACTATAGAAGAACATCAAATTACATCAAATCCAAATTGTAGATTTAAAAAATGTTATAAATATTATAACAATTTATGGTTTTTGTAATAATGATTTTATTAATTAAATAGTATGATTAAATCCCCCATTTCTAAATTTTAATGATAAAATCATTTATTTTTTTAAGTGTCATAAATTTTACTATTCAATTTCTTCATTCCTTTTCTATCTGCTGTTATTTTTAATGAATAAGTATTTTTATATTTAAAAGAAAAATTTATCATACTTAGAGGATTATAATTTTAAAATAAACATCATTTTTGAATTTTAAATGTTAAAATTAACTTAGGCTGAATTTTTAGATTTTTTCTAAGAAGTATCAATTTTTCTTGATAAGTAGCACATTATTTTATGAATAGTATTATATGAATAGTTTTTTTTTGATGAATATTATTTTATGAATAGTGTTTTCTTATGAATAGTAAAAACTTTTTTATTATTAAATAACTTTTTCTATGAAATGAATTTCAAAATTCTGTCATACATGGATGTAATCCCGGTAAAAAATGAGGTTAAATAAGATTAAAATAATTTTTTGTCAATAGTAACATACCCTTATTAATAGTAATTAATATTAATGAATAGTAAATTTTCCAAAAAATAGAAACTTCACCCATGAATTCATAAATACAATTTAGACATCTTAAAAGTGAAAAAATGATCCTGGTATAAGTGTTGGTGTTTTTGTATATCATAAATATTTTATTTAAAATTTTATAATTAATTTAACAATTTAAAATAGAAATTTATTTTTAAAAAATTTAGTCATAAATTGTTACATTACTATCTTATGGTTATACGATAATTTTATGGGACCTTGATTACATTCTCAATGTGTTCCAAAACAAGATATAGTTTTAGAGTTTTTTTTCTTGAATAAATAACGATTTTAATTAAAAATTAAATGTAAATTATTTAAAAATTTATTTTCATAAAATGGAGTTCATTTTTTAATTATATCATCAATATTAGCTTAGGGTCAATTTTTGAGATTTTTGTAAAATGATTTGTGTTTTAGTGAATAGTAAAAATATTGTTATGAATTCTGGTGTGATTAATGACATCCTTAATTATGTAATAATTATGTAATAAGTATGGTATACTTTTTAATTGTAATATAAGATATGAGGTGTCCCAAGTTTCCAATACCATTGGAAAATACAATGGGAAAGACCATGGTTTTACAAATATCACTGATGAGGTGTCCCTTGGAAATAAATTAAATAATCCATCACTTTTTCTACAAATACCAATCCATTCCTTCATTAATTTTATTCCAATTCCTCCTCAATGAATATTAGGTCATTTTACCTCCCAATGAGTCCTCCCAAGGTTCCCTCAATCCCCCCCACAGTCCCAACATTCATGCTTTTGAAGTTACTCTTCATGGTAAGGGAACCTTCCACCCTCCTCTTTTAAGTCATGACATCCTTTATGTTATGTCTTATAGATTCAATTTTATTATGTGGGGATTTGTTCTTCTATATACCTACTACTTTTCATTTCATGTTCAATTGATGAGATACCCTTTCCTATCAAATTAACTGACTTTTCGGAATTTTAAGCAACACCCTTAGTCTGCCGAATTTTTCATAAAAGAAATTGCATCTTCTCTTTTCATTCAAGTTTCCTTTTCATGTTGTATTTCATTAAAATATCCATACCATGATCTTATTCCAATTTTATTATATAACTATACTACAATATTGTTTATTTATGGTTCGAAGACCCTTTTCCCCTCTCTTTTTATTTTTTTTCCAAAACCATGTTATATAGTTGTTATGCTACAGAAATATCGTCTTAAACTTTCTCTCTCTTTCTCTAAAAAAATTCTATTATCTTATTTATCTGAATAACCAGACCTATTTCATTCCTAGGGGAATTCATAAATACATAAAAATTATATTCTTGAGTCTATAATTGAAATACAAAAAACCCTTATTCCCATTCCATGGTTTATAAAATACACAATGATCTTGTTTTTAAACAATTTTTAAAACATCATGATTTTGATATAAAACCAATTTATTTTATTCTATTTTTGTTATTTATGAAATTTATTATTATGATCTAGATGGATCACATAAAAATAAATTCATATTAAGGGTGCACCTTGATAGCGGTCCAACACATTGTGTAATGAATTTAATCTCTAGAGATGACAAATTTCATGATACCTTGGTGAATAACCTTGGAAATTTTTATGAAACCTTGGGGATGAACCTTGGTGATATGTTCATGAATGTATAAATTAAATGTTTTAGCCACATATTCAATTTATGATTCACGTTTTTTTATTATGATATTCTTCTTCTTCCATTGCTCATGTTTTTATGTTTTCATCAAGTTGTTATTTGTATCGCTCAAGTTCACATGTAAACTGTTTCACTTATTTTTCATTACTGGGCCTTCTTATCATCTTTTCCTTTGATAAATGTATCTAGGTTATGAGAGGCAATAATTTTACTTACGTTGAACCTATGAAGAATCCTTTCAAGTGTATTTCGAATAATGATTTATTTTTTAATATATTATGTTTCT
This sequence comes from Viscum album, assembly GCA_963277665.1. NCBI lineage: Eukaryota > Viridiplantae > Streptophyta > Magnoliopsida > Santalales > Viscaceae > Viscum > Viscum album. The sequence continues at coordinate 812,848,605 of OY728150.1, read as the reverse complement.
TGATTTCAAATACATTATACTTTAATTATTCTATATTTGAAAAATTTAATGAAAAGTTATGTAATAAAAAGGCAGGATGTCTTACATATCATACATACACTGTAGATTTCACAGATACATAGGGAGTTACGTTGAAATACCGTTCATATTATATTCACTAAATCTCTTAGGAGAAACATTAATGTTTACCTCCGTCATGTTACCCAATGCATTTGAGACCTATCTCAGGATCAACCACCCTAGGTTTATCACAGAACCACCCGTATACGCAATCAATTCCCAAGAACTATAATACAGTCATAACATATAAAAAAATTATAAAGGAAAGATAAAATTTCCATATTTCAATCACAAAATATCATTTAAATATACATACATAATCAATGCTTTATCAAACCATTTTAAAAACCATTTAAAACATTTAATAAAGAGATTTTTTAATCAAAGTGTCCCATACCACATTGAAAATTTTATAGGAATTAACATTTTAATACATTAATTTCCATATAAACATATCCTTAAAACCATTTTAAAAACATGGACATTAAATATTTTAAAGAATAAATCATTAAAACATTTAAAATTATGTTTTAGTTAAACAGTTTGTTACCGCTTGAGGAAATAATTGAACAGAAATAATTAAATAAAAAAATAAAAAAATATAATATTAGGAGAATAATTAGATTCATGATATGATATTTAAAAGGTCAGTATATACACCATATACATGTGAATTGATGTATAAAAATAAATAAGTCCCAATGGCGTGCAAATTGAGATGAAATCACTTAAAAAGATTGTACCATTATATTAAGGATAAATTACCGATGTAACTATGTGTGAAAAATATAAATAAACACAATATAAATGTATATTAAGTATAAACCAATAACAGTTCATTCTCACATATTCATATCATGACATAATCCTAAAGTAGATGTTTAACCCAACGAAATGAAATAGGGTTAAGATGTTCCCTTACAAATATTTGGCAGCCTAAGGACGTCACATAAAAATTCAGAAAATTAGTTGATGAGAGAGAAAAAATGTCTCTCATCACATGGTCATAAAATGTAAAGTAATAAGGATATATAAGAACATATCCCAACATTTGAAAATTTAAATTTAATGATGTAACACAAAAGATGTATTTGATAAAAAGAAGACGGTGAAAGGTTCACTTACAATGATCAATTTGTAAATAAAATAGATCGATTATGTGTATTCACAATAATTATACATAAATAATGTATAAATACGAAATATGATAACAAAAATTATTTCCACATAATCATAGCATGACATAATAAGTAATTAGTATTTTAACCCAAAGAATGGAAATTGGGTTAAGGATTTCCCTTACCTCGTGTCCGACTTGAGACGTTCATTATTTAATCAACTGAATAACAAACTAAAGTTATTTTATACTTTCTTCATAAACTTTTTCTAGTTTATTATTACTTTTATATCACTTATTACCAAGTTATAAACATTACATAATCATTTATGTTAATAATGGTGGTTTTGTCGATATTTGGTAGTTGAGTCAAAAATGAACTTCTTATAATTACTAGTGTCCATGTGGTCAAAATTCCATTATATATAGAATAATATTCAAGATTTATATATCATATATTTTGGAAATATCCATTATATATATGTATTTATAATATTGCATAACAATTGGAGATAAGAAATTAAATACATCATTTATGGAGATAGTAAGCCGTATGTACGCATGAATTCTAATTTCATTTATATTTTGTATTTAATGAAATGAATAAATAATTATAAGTAGTTATATTATAATTATAGTATAATATCATATATAATTTCATTAACTATATCCTTTATACAATCCACATATGGAATGAATGAGTCATTCACTTTGAGGGTTCGGTAGTCTATACTTCCTCAAATTAAATTTTCGCATTTACCCATTATGAAAACCATAAATGTGTAATATAAATGAAAAATAAAGAAGTATAGAGACAATATAAATATGATATATATCACATATAAATACAGTACCAACTTAATGGCCTCCACAAGTGGAAATATGAGATAATTGAACATGCATCGTTTCGTGAGGCAGTAGTTCGCCATACACAAAAACAGTATATTTGTATCTATTAGATGGATGTGTGTGGATATTTAGTTAGAATAATAATCATAAAAATTCATAGTATATTTATGATACTGGTTTTTTATAAAATAATGGGATAAATAGAGTTTAGTGGGTTGGATAAGGAAAATAAAAAAAATAACTTGGGAGAAGGGGTTACCATTAAATTGGGTAACACCCATTGGTTTAAACCAATAGGCTCTCTTGAGGTGCCTTGTGCCTATGGTATGGCTTATAATAGGAATAGAGGGATTTTGGTTTCTTATTTTGGTAGAGTTTGGATGATCCAAGGGGTCTTGAGAGGTGTGAGTAAGGGTTAGAGGTGATGGATTTTTATAAGGGGAGGAGGTGCTCTTTAGGAATGTTAAAAAATATTATTTTATTATAAACTTAATTTCAATTTCAAAAGGTCCCAAACTCATTTAATTCTAATCTATGTTGAATATTGTTCTAAATAATCTCATCAAATGGGTTTTAGACATGATAAGGGCATTAAATTAACCTTATCTTTTAGCTTTAACCCTTAGTTATCTAATTTAACTTTTACCATGACCTCTTGTATATTCATATTATATGGTTAGTATATTTATAATAAAATGACAAGACCCAAAAATGGATGATTAATGAAAATTTTACCATCATATATATCAGTTGGCTGAATTTTATATTTTTGGGAATATTTTATCATTTAATAAAAAAATAATTGTTTTAAAAACTCATTTATGTCAGTTTAGAAACTACTCATATCACGAATTCTACAAATATATAACAACTTTATTCCTTAGAAAAACCTTAATTAATTAAAATATAACAAGTCATCATAATATAAAAAATTATTGGATTTCATAAAAAGTTTCAAAATAAATTTATTTTAATATTTATAATCTCATTTATTTAAAACATTAATTAATGAGGTAATCATTACATCAACACTGTGTCATTAAGAAATTTATTTATATGATGTTTAAAAATTATAAATAAATAACTATGATATATGAAATCATTTTATATTTCTAATGACTATTTATATTTGAAAATATAACTTATATAACCCTATATAATGATTTTTTACTAAAAGATATATGTTTATGTAGCAATTTCCATAACATTAAATTAATTTTTATAAAGTGCCATTTTCACTTAAAAGTGGATCCATGGAGTCTAAAAATAGACCCTAGGATGCCCAAGCACAGAAATATATAATCCAATTGGGTTAGGACATGTGTTAGTTTAATTTAATATTATTATAATATTATTGTTAACCCTTATTTACCATGCTTACCCTTTAACCATGGTAAAAAAAGATTTAATAAAGTTTCTATTCATAATTTCTAAAAATAAAAGTTATCTATTTACAAAATTTGAACCTCATCATTTAAAATATGGAATAAAGTTTTCCAAATTCAAAAAATAGAAGTTTCAAAAATTAATTTATTATTAATTCCCATTGTCAAAACCAAACAATGTGTTTTTAAGAAATAATAACTATGAAAAGATTGATATTTGTTTATGTCAAATTTTAAACTGAAATTACATCCAATTACCAACCTTAGATTAAATGGTATAATCCTATTTAACTTTAAAAATTAAAAATAACAATATAACTATATGAATAAATTATATTAAAAGAATGTTTTGACTTAAAATGCAGTATTTTTCACTATTAATTAAAAAATTTACTTTTTCAGAAAAATACCCAAATTTTACCCAAAATAAATTGTGATGTCTTTATTATAAGGATAAAGTTTATTTTTTTCAAATGGAACATATAAAAGTTAAAAAAAACAGATTTAAAATAGGTTCTCCATCAAAATGCTGTAAAATGACCTTTAAAAAATATTAGAGTTTTTTAATGCTTAAAATCAGATTCATTATCATTTTAAGCCACTAAATTTTATTATATAACTCTAAAACCATTTAAAAAACTTGTATAATCATATTGTAATTAGTTCTGTTCATTCCAGCCAAAACAAAGGCTATACATTAACTACTATTTAAATAATAATATTATAATATTATATTTTTTTAGTATGACTCAGCATTTGTGAGAAACATGAGATTTAGGAGAAACCCATTGTTGTGTGTCGGGTATGCCATCAAACATATCATCCCTTTAAATTAAATTCAATATTTAATTCAAAATTACTAAAAATATGAAAATATCATATTCTTTATTTACTTGGGATATTAAATTTATCATTATATCCTCCAGCACGAAACTCCATATATAATTTCTTTTCAACATAGACATGGGAAAATTCTCCACACTCCATATTCACATTGAGAGAAAATTGAAAAAATTCTTCATAACTCCCAAAGTATCTAATTTTAAGAGCCTTTCAAATGTGTGGTTTTATTCCACTAAAAAATGTATCAATTTTTCTATCGTTGTGGATAAAAAAACCTGAAGCATACATTGGATTCCTTGTGAAATTCCCATCGTAGGTTGTGAGATATTCTCCTTCATTTTTCTTGAGTTCAATTAATAATCTCTCTATATTTTTATGAAGAGTTTGTGGGGCATACTTGATAAGAAACATGATCTCAATGTCTTCCAACTCTTCCTCTTCAATTTTTTCTCTTGGCGTGGTGTTCTTAATCGAATCCCACCATTTATCAGCCTCTCCTTCAAGATGATAAATGGCTAGTTTCACCTTCTCTATCTCAGAATAGTGAATCACAAAAAATATCTTCTCCTTATAGTTGAACCACATTTCCATAACTAGTGGATTAGAAGATCCACTAAATATCAGTCGTTTTTGCCACATAAAACCCTCAATGTCATATTGCTTCCTCTTTGGTGAAGGAGGACATTCCCTGTTATTCTGGTTATTCATCATATCCTGAGATAGTTGGGTAGGCATCAACATGATTTTTTTATCTCCACCTCCTAATGTATTGGGGATGACGTTCGGGAAATCACTGTATTAGCCCTCACACGAGTTGTTGGACTAGTTTCTCCTAGTTCCCACCAATTTATAAAATAGAAAAGGTTAGAAAAAATCAAATTTTTACAAATCAAGAATAACATATTTATTTTTACATTTTTCACTTGAAGCATAACTTATGGGATCCCTTTGTAAATCTTATTTTTTTTTCATATTTTTACGTTGTCTCATGCTAGAGATTTTCTGAAGGGTCCACTAATCCTAATTCCCAAATTTATTATACATTACCTTCGATACCAACTGTAGACACCTTGTCTCTTCTTATATTACTTTTACATCATAATAATGATTAAAAACAAAATAATATTACACCACTAGGATCCATAATTTTAGTGTCTTGAGAAACCTAGGACAACACACAACATTTACATCATCAAACACAGACATTTATTTAATTTCTTCATCTATAGCTTCTTATTGGGAATTGACCTCTCCTTATTAAATGTAGTCACTGGGGGATATACATCAAAAAGGGGTTATCTAAATTCCATGTAAGAGGATAGATATGAACCATATAACAATGGGTGAGAATAATCATAACATAGTAAATGGATCATGAACATGAGAGGAAGCACTCATAAAAGACTTGAAATTTGGAAATGCATAAATATGAAACATCATATCTTAATGGTTAACTACCAAACATTCTTGTGGTCAAAGATAACATATTTTTCACACATCATTTTACTTTAACTCATGATATTCATCACTTTACCCAATGCATTGGAGCACTGTATAATTCTAGGCGCACCCATCACGTTCAAACATTCATATTGGGGTATATAATTCCAGGTGCACCAATCACATCATAACATTATCATTATCATGCATGCCACACAAGAAATATATAATAAATGAACATAAATAACACATTTAAAGTAATGGTTTTAATCTCATAAGAAAAAATTTATAAACTTTGGGTTCCCAGAATAATGTGGGAATAACATACTTGATACAATAACCATAAACCTTGAGTAAGAAATAAAGTGTGTGTATTTGAAAGAAGACTTCTTTTGGAAAACATATGTTTGACATAAACTCTAGTGAAAAACATGAATATCCCAAAAAAGGGATATTAATGATGAAAAAATGATTTCAATGAGTGACCATAACACAAAATGGAGTGGAAGAGGGAGAACATGACAAAAAAGTTGGGTTCGAGAATTTCCCCTTACCTTGTATCAGAATGATTTCATCACTTTAAAGTCCTGTATAAGCCCATTAGATTCTTTAATTAACAATTATAGAACCATTTGTAAATGAATATTTTTTATTATGGTTTTTTATGTTATTTAATGTTCCTTTGGATGAGCTATAGGGTAAAAATCAATTTTTTGTGGAATGTACGTTTTTATGGTTATCTTGAACAGTTCACTTGTATTCATGATTGAAAGTTTATGTAGAACATGAATAAAAATAAAGTACTACTAATTCATGTTATTAATGATAATCCAGGAGTTTAAATGATCTTATAATTTATTATATATATACCATGTGGATGAATCATTAGATAGGAATTTAATGATGATCATTTGGGTTAATTCGGGTGGTTTTTTGTCCACAACGAACTTGTTTCTTTTAATAATTTAGTAATATGTACATAAGATAATTCAAGAACATTAAATAGGATATTATACATAAAACATAATATGTTTCAACCATAAAAATGGTTTCATGACCATATATTAAGGTGGAATAAAAAATTGAAAACATGTCATTCTTGAAGGTGATAAATGAACACCACACGAACAACATTTTCCTTTAAAAAAATAAAAAGAGGAGAAGGGAGTTGGATGATATAATATCTTATTAGTATCATAATATTCCATTATATGGACAATACTAGAGTTACTATAACTTTTTCATGAATATAGTTTGGGAGATAATAAGAAAAGAACTTCATGTTGAAATAAAATTAAAGGAAAAGAGATAGAGTAATTATATCTTTAGTAATCCTCTTGAGATCCTCCTCAAGGCACCTTGGATTGGTCTTTTGATGAGACCAGAGGATTATTGGAAGTGAGAGAGGGGATATGGATAATTTTTATGAAGAGTTTAAACAAGGAATGAATCTTGAGAGGTTTGAGGATATGAGGGTGCGAAGGGTGGTATTTATAGTGAAGGGGAGATGAGGTTTTTGAATACAATATTAATTAATTTATTATTTCACCAAAAGAAAAGTAATAGCGATAATTCCATGAAAATAAAAGATTTTTTTATTGTGAATGCAAACTAATTGGGATTACATCATCATAACATCCTATATGACTCTATAACTAGTGTATTTATCTTATTTTGTAAATAATGGTATTTCACTATTCATAAAAAATTTGTGTATTTCAAAAAAATACCAAAAATTCACCCAAACAATTTTTTAATGTGTAGAATCCAAATAAGAGTTCTATTTTTCAAAAATAAGTTTCTATATATTATTAATTAAATTTATAATTAAAATTATAATGTTCATGAAAAATATAGTTTTTAAATCATTTGTTTACTTATTCAAAAACATAGGTACATCATGATTTCACTTAAATCCAACATATATACTATCATGGGTGATGTTACCAATCCTATGTCTATATCACTATTCATAAGGGTACCATTACTATTCATAAGTGTTTGTTACTATTCACTAAAAATTATGTTTGTTCTATTAGACTCCAAAAATCACCTTAAACACTATCATGTGTGTCATATTTTTGAAATTCAACTCGTAGAAGTGGAAAATTTATGATTAATGGTCACCTTGTATTTAGTATCATTATATTTCATTGTTCTTTCTAATGTTATTATAAAATAAGGATAAATTATAATAAGGTAATTCCATTAATTTTGATATTGTTAAACCCATATGGGTGAGTCAGTGCAACTCAGAGAGGATAATATCATGAAATGAAAGATGGAATTCCTTGGTGTATGTGTTCAGACAATGTGGTTGTTGTGCTTGAGTGGTGTTTCGTGAGGTCGTTTGGAGTACAATATTATATAGGAAGTGTTATTTGATGTGGATTTTTCGACTCTATCTTTTGAACAATATGTGGTGGTTTATAATTTTATGTTTCTGTGTTTTTCTATTAGTTTTGTTCCAATTCTAGTGGGACCCTTGAGTGTTATCTCATGGGGTGGATGTTCGAACCCCTCTTTCTTCTAGTATTTGTTTTTATTTATTGAGGTTGATAATATTTTGAGAGGTATCTAATTTAATTTCACAAATCTCTCTGATATATTCCATTGTGAGAATCTAGAGTTTAGAACATTCTAGAAGATCAAGGTGTCTCTTTACAAAAGTTTTCAAAAGTATTCAATTTACCCAGTTTTCTAACGTTGCCAAGAAAATGTCGTCAACATGCAGTGGTGTGACCCTAGAAGTGTTACCTAGGGGAGGTGTCACAAAAAAGGTCACTCAGTGGTAGTATCTCAACATAGTGGTCACTCACTGGCTGTAGCTCACCATGTTGGTCATTCTCTGGTGGTGTCTCTCCCTGACAGTCACTCGTCCAGTGGGGTCTCATCCAAAGATGTCTCACCTAGTGGTGTCTTTTCCAATAGAGTCTCATCCAGTGTTGTCTCATTCAATAGTGTCTCACCCAGCGATGCCTTATCCAACATCATCTTGTTTAGTGGTGTCTCATCCAACAGTATCTTTTCCAATAGTTCCTCTCCCAATTGTGTCTCGTTAGTAGTATTTTGAGTTCTATTCTCCCCATTTTTTGTCAACTTTGACATAAAATGACATTAATTCCATATTTAAGAGGCATTGAGGAAAATTTTAATCCCATAAATATAATCTTAAATTATGATTCATTTTGTACATTTACTCAATAAAAGGTGTCATCTTGGCCAGATCTACCTTTAATGGATAATGAAAAACATATCTAAATTGATACTCTATGTAGATCATTCCCTAGACAGGATACACTTTGGCCTTGTTCTTGCATCTTTTTTTCCCATGGTATGAGATACCTATATTTCTTCTTCTTGTTGGAGTCATGAAATTGGGATGTGGCTTCTGGATCATGTTCCCCTGGTGTTTTCCTACTACATATGTGTGCCCTTTTCTTAGTGATATCGAGAAGTGTAGATCTCCCTATAATCCATTGAGGTTTTCCGTTGTCTCTATCAATATTGTATCATTCAGGTTGGGTGTATGGATTCTTTTCCCATGGGAATATGGTTTTATACCAATTAAAAAAGATAATTTAATCTTTTTGTGATTAATATACCAGGGGCTAGGGAAGAGTTATGCATGTTATTGTTTTTCGTCATCCCCTTTTTATATTTTGATATATATGGGATAACTATCCACTAAAAATCATAGCTATTTAGGGTATTCTTTTACATATGATAGTTATAGAATGTATTTTGTTTTTCTTCTTGATCACCTTTGCACGAATAATTGATATCCATGTATATCTTGTTATCAAATAGATGCCCCCAGATCATACTTTTGTTATGATAAAACATGAATTAAAAAGATAAATTAAAGAACATATTCCTTGTTAAACATAAATATGTTAATCTATTATATGTGGTTTAATGTGGCTGTGGATAAGGATGTGCATGGAGGTCAGTTTTTTGGATATGTTAGTCTGGGTGGGAATGCTTGTGCATAAGGGCTGCAGAACTAGTTGTGGTTTAATGTGTTTCTCGATGTGTTTGCAAGTTGAGGGTTGTTTTGGAGGGCATGGTTGTTTGGGAAGGATGATTTTGAAGAATGCTTGTAGTTTTTGGTATGGGTGATTTTCCATTAATAACATGAAGTAGGCTTCTTCCTGTTTCTTGAGATTAGTATATCTTATGTCATTAATGGACGTTTAACAGGGATTTTAGGGAGCAATGTGTCATTAATGTGAATATACCTCTATTTATCTGACACTTCGCCATCCAAAATGACTAATTTGGGTAGCATTGTTTCCCAGATAGTGATATAATGGTTACATGAACTATTTATTAAAGAATTTCAAATGGTTAATTTAATTGGTAGGGAATATGAAATGGGTTTTATGGCTTGTGGTGTGCTGATGTGCATTTAGATGTAGCAACAAAGATGTTAGTGTTGTGATTCGAATGATTTTTTTGAGAACCCATAGGTTGGGCTTGAGTGTTTGGTATCCTATATTTATATTCTGGTACTTTTTCTTGTTATTTCTATAATAACCCCACCCAAGTTGAGAACTATGTTCCAAACACCCCTATCATAAAAGGGGATGGTGTCCTTCCTAAACAAACCAGTGGGAGGATGGATGACTGGCCATCTGCTCCTGCCTATGCCAAATTCAATGTAGTAATGTACCATAATTCATTAGGAAGTTTGTGGTTTGTGTTTACTAGGTTTTTTCCGGTGAGTTGTGATTTCTCATGTGTCATTGGGATGATATGTGATGTGTTTGTGAGGCCCAGGTGTCTGTATTTGGGTTCTGATGTTGTATGTATGGAAGATGTGGGGCTGTTAGGATATTTTTTGTTAATGGGAGAGCATGTCTAGTCAGTGGGAAATTTGTTTGGGGTACTCTATCATTGATGTGATTTGTATTATACTACTTGACTTGAATAATTTTGTGAGCATGACTGGTTGAGGATTGGGTGGTTAGTTTACATAATAAGGTGGTGTTTTGTGTCTTATATTTTCTCACAAGAGCATTAATATGATTCCATCACACGTGGATGAGAGATAATGGGTTTCTTACGGACTATATATGTATCCTCACCCAAAATATTTAAATCATATTTTAGGTTTTAGAGAGAATTATACAGATTGGGTAGAACCACACTAGCTCGGATCTTGATAGTTGATGTGTGGTTTATTTTTTAACATTTGGTATTTACTTTTAAGACTTTTTGTAATTTTAAAAGTTCTACTTTAGGCATGCAAGTGGGTTGGTGTTTTTGGATTTATTATATATATTCCTTGTATTTGTTTTGTGGATGATCCATCATATCTACCGATTTTGTTTCATAAAAATTTTATTACCTACCATATTGTAAGATTTGTATACCCTTGGTGCTTGTCACCAACCTGGGGCCTACTAGAGGCAAGAATCGAGTGCCATTATCTCTATTTCATCCATGCATGCCCTGTAGTGGATTCATTGGAGAGAGGGATAATGATAAGAAGAACCCAAAATAGTTTTCCTTAAAATTAAAATATAACTTTGGTTTAAAATGTTCAAGAATATATTACCAAATTTTAAATATTATTTTAACAAGCACCATTTTAATCTGTATATACATTTTTTGTCAAGACTTATGTTTAATATACTTTTATGCCATTATTATTACCTAATGATGTCATACTATTTATGGTGTTTTTAGAAATGATATTTTCTCTACCCAAAAAAAATATTTCATAATGATTTTAAATCTCAATCCTAAAATAATTTAGGCAAGATAAATTCAACAAAATGATCATTTTTTATAATTTTAATTCCAATATTTAATTTTTTTTCCTATTAGATTAATAAAATGTTCATCATGGTATGAATTCTTTTAGAAAAAAAATTATATACTATACATGAATCTTAGCTATAACATTATGTTTCAGGGATATTGATATCAATAATTATAATAATACAAAGTTAAATTTTACACTATAAATTCTAATTATCATGAATTTTGTAATGATAATGGCCATCCTTATAGACAAACATTAATGATAATTTTAAAATTGGCATGTTACTATTCCAATAATATTCTTACTATTCAAATGGTCATATAGCCTTTCTTTTTATATAAATAGATATTTTTTCTTCATTCCACATCCACTTTATTTCTATAAATGTTATATCTATATCATTTATTGAATTAAAATCCTATTTTAAATATTTTTCTTTATTATTTTGGATTGTGAAATTTCATAGAGACTATGACCTAGTGAAATTATAAATATTATTCATATTATATAAATGTTATTATAATAACATTGTATATCATTTATTTTTATGGAATGTATTATCCCTTCATATGTGATGTTTTATATTGATAATATAAAATAATTTCTGTTTTAAATTATTAGGTTTAGAAGATTTATTTATACATTATACTATTCCTTATAAACTAACTATTTAAATTTATTATTATTATTAATTTAAAAATAATATTATAAAATTGATTTTTCCTGGTCATTGTTGTATCACTCAATTAAAATAATGAATATCCAAAAGAAAATTTATTGTATTATAGATTTATTATTATTGTATAACATTTAATGGAAAATAGATCATTACAAAATTTTACATGTGGGCTGGGGAAGAATAATTCATGGTCAAAAGTCTATATCTAATGGAGTTTTCATATATGGATATCATTGTGAGGGATTTATTGTTATGTGTGTATTATCCTTTATATAGTGTATATACTTCCATTTGACATGTTAGAATAAGAATATATTTATTCCAATGATATTATATGTTTCATTTAATTTTATTCCTTCATGGATATTATGCTTCAAATGTTTCAATGTTTGATGGTACACTTTGGGATATTTAATGAATATTTTACTTTAGAACATTTTTAAGGATTATCTTTTCAATCTAGATACCTTTTGGGATTTTTTACTTTCTTTTAAAACAATCACACTATTATTGGGTGCCAATTTATAATATATGTTGTTAATAATTCCACTTTTTTTTAAAGTGTCATGATTATTTTATCCTATATAATATTTTAAGTTTCAATTTTTAAAATTTCATATAAGGCTATTCATGTTAAAAGTTACCAAGTTGAATCTAATTTTATAACCCAATTTAATTTCATTTGTTATAAAACTTCCTCATTGTCATTAATATTCTAATAGTATGTTTGTAAATAATATTTAAAACATATTGATTTATATATACTTCTCTTATGTGGATTTACATTTGATGTACATAATCTATTCAATTAATGATTCTATCATTAATGTTATGGTCTTTCCAAAGGTTTAATTCACAATGTCATTTTTTTCAGGATTATTTACACTTGAATTTCGTTTCAAAAACATTAGGTGTTCATTGTTTGATATACCATTCCATTTTCTTCTCATATGATTATTCAGGTCCCTTTCAAAGTAATATTATCATTTTACAACTCTTTGGTGCATCAAATGTTTTAGAAAATGTTTTTAAGAAAACATGACTTCATTTGTCCCATTAGTTAGAGAAGCTATTTTATTTTAAATACCCTATTGTCTAAAAATGTTTTCCCATTTCAAAATGATTTATCAAATTCATTTTTACCATATTGTTTTTAAAATTGTTTCAAATGAATATTATTGTCAATTTCCATAAAATATATTTTTCAAATCATTTACCATTAAAACAGAATATTGTTTTTACCTCGTAAAACATGTACAAATTTACTTCCCTTTATTTTTATGCTTTATTTTAATGTTTTAAAGCTTACTTTTAAAAGAAATTGTTTTCTAAAATGATTTTTAAATAAAATGAATTTCACTTTTTTTTCAAAATTATAAGTATGTTTTCCTCAAGAATGATATTAAAATATATTATATTTCAATTCATCAACGAAATAAACATTCATTTTTACTCATCTTGGTCTATTTTGTATTGATAACATCCTTATTCTTCTGTTGGATGGTTTATGATTGATTTGACCAAGTATAGTTTTCAAATTCACTTCCTTGTTTAATTTTTTAATCCCTATTAGTTATTAAATTTTCTATGATCATTGAAGATTGAATTTCCCCAAATTATCCATATTATTTATCATGGATGTGTTAATTGTGTAAACTTTATACCAGTTTTACTAAAATTTTTACATTGAATGTTATTTTATTATTTGCAGAAATATAGATTAATTTGTATCTTCTATACCATGTGGCTATTTTATAAGGAACATTTTTTAATCGATTATTATATATATTAGTAAATATTTTGATAGGTATAACAATGGCGGGACACGATTATATATTGTATCTCAATGCATCTGTAGTCTAATGGGATGAGTTAGTTGGGTAACCTCCTGAGATGGGTTTTTTACCTGATATGGAAAATTGTTGCCTGAAAGATCTTAATGGTAATGAATCCATATACCTAGGAAACATGGAATCCAATAATTAATCATTACCCTGATTTAATTCCACTTATTATAATTTATCAATGAGATCATACATCAACATATCTATAGATACATTTCATTTTCAGATCATTGATTAATTTTTTTGATCCTTTCCTTTTCATATTTATTTTACCTTGAATAATTATTTTAATTCCATGTGTTTTCATTTATTAACATTCCATATTGTATTTTCACATAATTCTCAGCTTTTTGATAACTTGGTATTTGTGTTCAGTTATTTACAATTCCATAAATATTATTCTCATTTATTTTTTATTTCATCGACTATTTTTTACCCTTCTCTGCATTTGACGTCATTGTTATTTTGTATAATTTCCCCGTGTATCTATGATGCATAATAAAAAATATATGTATGTGTATGCTAAATTTTATAAAGTTATCCTAAAAAATTAATATATTGTTCTTACTAAATTTATTAGAAATACAAGACCCATGTCTGTATCTGGTATACCTAGAGTACTAAACTGATCAGTCCATCAGGATTTGATTCCTTGTAATCATAAAATTCGATGGTAGTAGACACTAGATCCATCCTTTATGGGGTCAGATAGTTAATGTTTGAATTATAAGTTGTTTAGTTGTGAGCTTGGGAACAATATTTATTAAAACATATTTTATAGAACATAGCCATAAGGTTGAATATGAGGTTATATATATAATAACGTCATAATGTTTTAGTTATATTTATATTATGAACCTTTACAAGAAATACATCCATGTCAGGATACTACAAGTGGACATATTTTTGGCACATTTTTACCTTTGAATAAAAAATCTGACAAGGTGTGTTGGGATTGACTCGGTGTTTCCCAATAATCAACAATAAGCCTTACATTGAACATGTTTTGACACCCATAGGGGATATGATTAGGATAATTAAAATTTTATTTACAATCCATTATGAAGGATTTTAATAGAAAATAACAATGAGTAACTCGAGATAAACATTATACCAAGGAAGCGCCTATGTTGAAATAAAATGGATGAAGTTATTTTTTATTGAGGTTCTGTTGAAAACCATTGTAAAAAGTCTATTTAGTAACAGACCATATTTGAATGATTTTCATCAAATTTATTTTTGAAATTAAATTAATACAATTTTATAAAATGGGAACTTGTATGTCAGGTGACAACCAATCATCTCTAATAATCATGTGGGTCTTGAACCCATGACCGAAGGATGTTAAGGGTTTCATGCTAACAACTGACAAACACAATATCCTGGTTAATATGTAATTTATTTTAGTTAAATAATATTGTTAATAAATATTAATGACGAACCAATACTGTAAGTTTTTTCAGTTTAGATATTAATTTATTAACCATAGTTTATTTTCAGAATAGTTGGAGACAAATAGTTGTTCATTTCATTCTTTTATGAGCCTTATGATCCATTATTACTATATATTATTTTCGGAAGAATTAATGTTAATTTTTGGATACCCATTTCATGAAGAATGGGATGAGTTATAATTCTGATATAATCACAACCAAAAGATTTTATTGTTCATAAAAAAAATTAATCACATCAAGTATGAAAATTTTATTATATTCAAATGTAGTAAAATAATTTATTAACATGAGGAAATGTTTCTTTACAAAAACAATTTCTTAATAATTTTCTAAAAAATGATGGTATTAAAAATCGTTGGAAATTTATGTCTTTGAGGCCCCCAACATTCAATTAATCACGGATTTTTTGGGATTGACGGGCTTAATCACTCTCTATAAATATTTATACCTTTTCTCCTTGTTTTTGTCTTTACTTTCCATAACTTCTCTCCTTTCATGAACCCTATTTTATGTTAATCCTTTTAATATTTTTACTGACCATTCTATCATGTATAGGAAATTTATTACAATACTCTCTCAGGATGTGGGATTTAAAACATAAGAAATATCAAAAAAATCTATAATGATTATATTTTTTAAATTATGAGGAAAAATTTTAATTAAGGTGCGGAGAATGTGACACCCAAAAAATATAATTTATAAATATTTTATAAGATAACATTTATGACATGTAACACCAAACACATAAGGAAATATATTGTGCCATGAATTTATAATATGTTTACTATATTAACTAAATGTAATATATTTTATAGCTTGAAATGAATGAGACACTATGTTAGCATATGTAAAATGCAACAATGACTTTATTCCAAAGCATATATTACATATAAGACAATGTTTTACCAAACAAAAATATATTATTAATTTATTAATATATAATATTATGAGTTATAAACTCGACATTATGAATATAGATAAATAATTTATAGAAATATATGGTATAAAAAATATATAACTAATTTTTTGGTAAAACATTAATTAGAAATTAATATTAGAACAAATTGAATATAATGGTAATATTTTTTTACAAAAATATTTTTATGCTCACAAATCTTTTTTACCAAATTAAATTAAATTAATTATAATTAGTGAGTGATATTATTGTAATATATGTATTATATATAATAAAATATAGGCTATATTTATATAATATATTTTATTTGTATAAGATAGGAATAAACCCAATATTATATATAAATACAAATATTTTTAATAAGGCACTTTTACCACCTTTTAATGGAGAATACATTTTAAATCCAATTTTACAATTATTAAATATTTTATACATAAAACTAAACTGAATTTTTGAAATAGAAACATACAAAATATATTTGGATAAATTTTTGACATTTTTCTAAAATATTTAATATTTTAATGAATACTGAAAGATACTAAATTTTCACTCAAATATTCTTTCTTGTATATTTTATTTATATTTGTAAATTATATTTAAATCTGGTTTTAAAGTTTAATTAGATTAATTTTTTATAAATTAATTTCATACAAGTAATTGGAATTAATTTCACCTTGAAATTGGATATAAAATCCTTGAAATATTTTGGGTGTTTGTTCCATTAAACCTATGTTCTCGTCCCACCATTAGGATTTAATTAAAATTAATTTATCTCACATGAGCAATTTTAATTTGGAAAAAGTGTATAAACTATTTGGAAATGGAATAATTTAAATTTTTTAATATTTTAAAGTTAATTTTTAGTCCAAAAATATTAGTTAATGTAATTATAATTAATTACATCGATTAAAGGGAAATGAAGGTTAACGTGGGACTAAACCTTTAACCTTAAAGAAAAAATAACTGATAAACTCGTAAAAAATCCATTGGATGGACATATTTCAACCATATTATACATTTTATATACTTTTTTCTATTATTTTATCCACTTTCAATAAGAAAACATGGGTTGAATTCTCTTTTCCAAAATTTACAATAGTGTCATTCCACCTCCACTATAAAAAGGAACTCAAGCCTTCAACTCCCTCATGACTATCAAGACATAGTGGATCAAATGGGATAATCCCAAATAGATCCTAAAATCCCCCCCCATTCTAAAAGACTCACCATGCTCATAATTCCATCCATGGAATACTTTTTGTGCATATCAAATGGAGTTACCAGATTAAAAGGTAACTTATCTCTACACACACTATAGTTTTATTTCCATTATCCAGTCTTTCAATTATAATTTTTCCAAGTTTATAAAAAATTATCATAAATATAATAATCTTTATTCATTATATGGGTTATACCTAAACTTATACACACCTCCATCAAATAGTTATTGATCATCTAGTTTATGTGTTGGGAGAACTACCGCATCATGAAACGTTGACAATTAATTTTTCTTTTACAACCTCTAATGATTGGGGATTATGATGGAAAATATATTTATATATGTTACATATTGTATGTTAAATTCACTTAATCTACTGTAATTATTTTATAACACAACCCCTTAAGCATTAAATTTTTGAAAATAAGATAACACCATCTATGAAAGTGTGGACTACCGCCCACTCAAAGCGATCTGATACGTTCACACTATACCTAAAACACATAATATAGGTTTAAATAATGGAATTTAATATATATAACATATATAAGATACTGGAATTATAATATAAAATAATATAATTTTCTTTCTATTCATTTAATATGACATTGAGATAGAAGTAGTGTTTATGCATATGTGTGATATACTGTCTCTATGAATGATTCATTTCATTTCATTACTCCAAATACAATATAGAATTGAAAATACATATATACTGAATATATATTATATTTTCATAATGGTTTACTTTGTATAGATGATTAAACCAATATAGAAACAATATATAACAAGTTAAAACATACTCGACGAACTTGGCAATTAACACCTGAAATTGTGAAAAATGGTTAGAGATTGTTATCAAATGATGAATAAAATATTATATGAAGCTAATTTATGATATTATAAATATGAGTATGGTTATAGTATTTTAGAGTGAATTTTTTTAAAAAATTATATATGTATTTAATGTTAGTTCACCCCAAAAGGAAATGCAAGGTAATAGATTTCATTTCAATTTACATTCCATTGAGACTTATTTGTTGTTATTCACCATGTTTCCTTTATATTGTTTATATACTTCTTGTTGGGTTTTTAAATTGGGAATTTATTTATAATCCTAATAGTATAATTTTAATTTCCTGTTATTCCTTCATGGAGATTATAATTTAAATGTTTCAGAGTGTTATGGAACACTTTAATTTCTAAATATTATTCTCCTAAAAAATGTTTTTGATTATTATCTTTGCAATATCCCATCCTTATGTGATTGTAAATTTTTTCACAAAATAATAATATTATTGTTTTGCACTAAATTTATTATATATGGCATACATACTGCGTGTTTTTCTTATAATATAATGATTCATTCATTATTCATGACAATTTTAGTTCCAATTTGAATTATTTCATATTATGGGATTTGAGTTAAATGTTATGAGGTGGAAAATAATTTTATATCCCAATTTCATTTAATTTGGTTATATTACATCACCATTATCATTAATACTATATTAGTATATTAATAAATATTTGTTAACAATATATTAAGGAATTTATACTTCTTTTATGTTGATTTATTGTTGAAATACATAATATATTCATTGATTGATTCTCACATCAATGTTATTGTATATTAAATGGTTTACTTCACAATATCAAATTTTTTGTTATTGTTTACACTTGAATATGAATCTAAGGAAATTATTTTGTTATTATCTAAAAAACCCTTTAATTTTATTCTCATATAGATATTCATAGATTTTCTCAAGTAATTTAACCCTTTTCCACTATTTGGTGCTTAAATGTTATATATAATTTTTAATGAAAACATGAAAATATTTATACCTTTAGAAAAAGAACCTATTTTCTTCTAAAAACCATGTTTTCTTAAAATATTTTCAATAATGTTTTTAAAAATTCCAAAAATGATTTATTAAATATACTTTCTTCATTTTTTTATTTTACCATTATTTTCAACATAATCATATTATCTATTTCCAATGAATGATTTTATCTAACCTTTTACCATGAAAAACCAAAAAAATTACATCATAAGACATGTAAGAATTTAAGTCACATCATTTATTTGAATCTTAATTTTCATGTTTAAAAGGATAAATTTTAAATTAATTCTTTTAAAAATATATTTTCAAATAAAATGATTTTCAAATTTTGTTTCAAAATGAAAAGGATATTTTCCTTGATACCATTTCTAAAATATAGTATATTTCTATTCATCATTGACAAACAGGCTTGACTTTTACTACACATGTGATATTTTTATATTGACATCGTCCTTATTCTTCCTCTAGATTGTTTATGAATGATTTTCCAAATATATTATTTACATTCACTTCCTTGATTCCATTGTTAGTCCCCTTGTAATATTTAATTTCATGTGATCATTTAACATGAAATTTCCCCAAATTATCCATATCATTTTTCATGGATATGTTCATTTCATAAACTATATTCCATTTTTATATGGTGTTTAAATTAAATATTATTTGGTTATTTAGGGAAATATTAATTAATATGTATCTTCTAATACATGTGGATATTTTATAAGAATCATTTTTAAATCTATTATTTGATACATGCGGAACGCTTTGCATATGCATGACATGGGTGGGGGCTAGTTATGGATATCCCCTTGAGGCATCGGTAGTCCAATTGGACAAATTAGTTGTCTAGCCATCATAAATGTGTTTGTACCTGATATTCAAAATTGTCTTATGAATGGTATTGTCGATAATGATTCTATGTGCCTAGGAAACATGGCATCGAATAATTAAACATTTACCTCATTTAGTTTTAGTTATTATTTATCCATGAGATCTGTCATAGAAATACATATTGATAAATTTCATTTTTAGTTCATTGATTTAATGGAATGGGTTTTAGTTTCTAACCATGACATTATGATTTTCACTTATCTAGTTATGTGAATATTTAAAGACCCGTAAAATTCAAGGGAAATTTTCTCTTAATTTTCTTTGGAATTTTACAAGAGCGCGGTTTCTGACGGCACCTGATTCCGAGGCCCGGAGTGCCCGAAATCAATTTCCGAAGTTTGGCTCGGGTACGTTTAGTGAACGAACGAGCGGGAATTTCTAACTTTTTATCCGGTTCTCGGAATTGGAATCTGAGGGAACCAATGAACAGGCAGCGCCGATATTCTCTTAAAGAGACCTTTTCCGAAGTTGCGTTTATTGCGGGACGAAAGTTAGATTTGGGAGAAATTATAAGAAGTTAAATAAAAATGTGGAAACACTTTTTATTTTTTTTAAACATGTTGGTTAACTCCTCTCAAAGGAAGTTAGGGTTGGGACCCACACCCACTTAACCTCCCTTGAGAGGATTAAGTGTGGTGGGGCCCACACGAACCCTAACTTTTCGTCTTCTCTCAAAACTCCCTTTAACCCCTCTTTAAATGACATGACAACTTGTTATTTATTTTGGAGTTATTTTATTTGAATTTCAAACCTTTGAAATTCAATTTGTTAAGTGTGTGAATAAAATAAGACTCTAGCTTATTTTATTTGGATAGATTTCTCTAGCTTTCTTGAGAATTTGGGTTCTCCTTCTTCTTCTTCAACTTTGATGAAGAACGCGAAGAACCTTCGAGCTCCGACGAAGAACGCCGCTCCTCTCTTCTTCGTAGCCGGTTGTCTCCGAAGATCGACGATGTCTTCCGTGTCAACGAAAGGGAACACCGCTTCCTCCTCGGACTTCCTTCGTCGGCTTACGAAGATTCTCCAACGATGTACCTCTTCGGACATACCTCTTCGTCAACGGAATTGACGAACGATTACCGCGACACCCGACCTCCGCGACGTTGTCTTCCACGGGTCGTTGACGATCTTCGATCTTGAAACCAAGGTAGGGGTTGTTGTTGATTATTTATTTATTCTCTTTCTTGGTTCTAGCATGACAAACGTGAGGATAATTATTTATGTGTTAACATCTAACGAGAGGGGGGGGTCGGACCGCACAAACACGACCAAATTCCCCCTCCTTTGTTCTTGATTATTATTTTTTCTTGTGAATGAACGAGATGGCGTGGTGTCGTCTCATCACGCGGGAATCGCACGACTATAGTTGTGCGGTGCCGTCGCGCCGCACCGCGGAAGTTTATCAAGAACGCGACGCCGTCGCGCCGCGTCGAAGGGAACCGAAGGCACCGCGGCCGGAGCGGGGCCACGGCAGAGGGGCGCGGTGCCGTCGCACCGCGCCGGACGACGAACACCGCGGCCGGTTCCGGGCCGCGGTGAAACGGGAAGACCGGCGGCTAGCCGGGCTGCCGATGTCGGAAGCCGGAAGGGGACTGGCCTTGCCGGTCTCGTTGAGGAAGGACCGGCCGGCCATGTCGGGCAGGCCGGAAGAGAGGTGCCGGGGGAATTAATTCCCCCGGCTGGCCACAAGAAGGCCCCCCCACGTGAGGGGGGGACCGGTTACACAAAGGGGGGGCAGCGCCCCCCCCCCCCCCCCCGTTTTCTCAAAAGCAGGCCCCCACATGGGGGGCCGGTTTTCTCAAAGGTGCGGCTTCAGCCGCGCCGCCAGACAGGAGGCGGGGGCCTTGCCTCCCGCGCGTAGCACCCGTGCGGCGCCAGGCCGCGCCGCCGCCGACCGGGCCGGGTCGGCCCGGACCCGGACCCCCCATTTTCGAGACGATTTCGGTCTTTTGGCCATAACTTGAGCCACAGACCTCGGATTGACGAACCGTCAGGGAAATGCGATCCTTGGATCGAGACGGTCGATTCGGTATATCGCACTCAAAGTTTCGGAATACTTTGAGTTCGGCCAGGTTGGTTCATTCACGAAACCAACCGGGCCTTCGGAGCGGAAACACTCATATCTTGAGCTACGGACGTCCGCTTGACGTGCCGTCAGCTTTGTTGTGTTCCTCTTAGTGAGGCGGTTCTTTTGGCATACTCCGCCCGAGGTTTGGATGCAGTTGGAGTACGGTCGGGTTGGTTTTGCCTTAAAAACCAACCGGGCCCCTGGGACGAAAAAGCCAATAACTCTCAGACCGGGCGTCCGATCGACGCGCCGTCTGTTGCGTTGAGTTCCTGTTGACGATACGGAACTTTTGCATACATCAACTCTGGACTTTGTAACAGTTGATGTATCAGCCTCTCGGCTCGTGGAGCGGACCCTCCTAAACGAGCTTGCTGTGTGCGGGAACCCTAGTGCTGGATGCGACTGTGACTACTACTGCAACTGCTACTTCTACTGTGACTGCGACGACGACAGTACGTAGATCATGTGTGGATTCGACGACGACTACAACACTCAGCGATCCTACGTGGATCAGTGCTACAGGTCCTGTGTGGGTCTTTGCGCTCAGCGGTCCTGTGTGAACCAGCGCCTACAGGTCCTGTGTGGGCCCGATCCTGTGTGGGTCTTTGCGGGGGTTATTTACCTATCGATCCTTCGTGGGTCCGACGAATTAGATGGATCAGAGATCATCTTTATCATCTTTGGAAGAAGTATACATGTGTGAGCTGAATCCGGTTGCTATCCTGTGTGGATTGTGTTGTGCTATCCTGTGTGGTTTTCGTTTGCTTTCCTATGTGGAATACGTTTACTTTCCTATGTGGACTAAGTTGTATTTGGGCTCGGAGGTTGGAGCGTATTGGAATTGATGACTTAGGTATATGTATGGGCATATACCTAAGCAGTGTTGGTTGTTACTTTGTGATTGTATCTTCCTTTGTGGTTTATCCATTGTGGATTTTTGGAGACCTTCAGGGGTCTCGGGGTCCCTATTGAGTAGCTTATACTCACCCCTGCACGGGCTATGCCCGCAATACGTTGTGTTGGTTGCAGACGACGGACAACGTTGATCTTGGCTGAGGCTTGCAGAGCAGGACGGTACCTGGAGGTGGACCACTGGGCGGGACGTGTTCGGAGCGGATGGCGGGACCCGAGGAGCAGTGGAGCTATCTGTACCCACCCTTCAGGTGGGATTTCCAGTGGACAGCTCGGTGTAGCAGCTTTTACTTTACAGTTGTTGTTTTCCCTTTTGAGTTGTAATTTACTTTCAGTTTGGGTTTGTATACTGGCCCATTTACTTTTCCGCACTTTCAGTTGTACTCTATTTTTACTTAGTGTTTACTTTCCGCTTTCTTACTCTGTGGTGTTTGTTTACTTTACAAAGGCAATGCCTTCCCTTTTTACCGGGATTTACGCCTTGGTGCTAGTCGCCAGCCCCTGGCCTATGGAAGGCGGGCTTGGGGTAGTCACGGCACGGACCCCGAGGGCGGGTCGTGACAAATTGGTATCAGAGGGGTTCAGTTCTACCGCGAACTCTGATCTTTTCTATGTGAAGCAATAATGTTTAGCGTATTGAGTGTGGTTATCAGTCCAGGTAGTCCAGTGTTGGTGCGGCGGCCGACGTATCCGTACACCAAGACTCTGGCTTCTGTTTTCTGACTTAATGCACGAAAACATTGATTGTGTGTGTGTTTCAAAGTTTTCTTTGTGATTACTTATATCAGCTCACCAGGTATATTGTTCTGACCATGGCGCACCTGTTTCCTTTTCAGGATGGCCCCACGATGGCAGCCAACTAGGGTTCCGAGAGTCGAGTTTGACGACAACCCACCGAGCGACGAGGCCTCGGTGCAGGGCCCTTTGTCAGCAGTGGCACCGGCGGTAGCTCTACCCTTCGAGCCACCGATACTTCCAACATCAGCCGCTGACGATGCACGTCGCCTCATTGCACTGCATGAGTTTCAGTGCCAGCGACCACCCAGGTTTCGCGGGGAGACAGATCCCCAGGCAGCCGAGGACTGGCTGGAGGCAGTGGTACGTTTGTTTAGGCTAGTGAGGACACCAGCAGACCTCATGGTGATCCTCGCTGCGAGCCTACTACATGCAGCAGCAGGACGATGGTGGAGCTTGATGCTCCAGGTGCACGATGAGGCATCTCTTCTATGGACGGACTTTGAGAGTCTCTTCTGCTCGGAGTTCATCCCAGCCACCCTTCGTGCGGTGCGTATCCAGGAGCTTCTTCAGTTGCGGCAGGGCAGCATGACGGTCGCTCAGTACTCAGCGAGATTTACCGATCTCTCACGCTACTCGACCGACATGGTACGGGACCCATTATTCCGGGCCTGGACCTTCGAGCAGGGTTTGAGACACGAGATCAGGGCATCGCTGATCTCCCTCAGCATACCGACTCAGACAGGAGTACTGGAGCGGGCCCTTTTGATCGAGAGCTTCCTTGCTGAGTCTACACCAGCGCCGAGATCCACCGTAGGGCGGCACATGGCAGAGTCATCTGCAGCAGACAGTCGACGGATGAGTCAGGGGTTCAGGTAGACCAGAACTTCAGGCAGACGACCTCAGGACACTGACTCAGCAGTGCGGGGCACACAGCGAGGAGCTAGTCTTTCGAGAGGCAGGCAGTGCTACTCGTGCGGCGGGTAGGGCCACATGGCTCGTGACTGCCCGACCCGCCGAGCCGAGGAGCAACAAACAGTTGAGGGACCACTGAGGCAGAGGCAGAGGGTCGACCGTGGCGGTCCGCAGGGAGGAGGCGGACGAGGGAGAGGAGCTGGCCGAGCAGCAGGTGGTGGGAGACGCTTTGAGGCTCTGCCACCACCACCACCAGGAGGTCCACCCCGACCACAGGGAGCAGGTGGGCAAAGACAGGCACAACTCCAGGCAGCAGAGGCCTACGACCACGGCGCACCCGAGATGATTCGAGGTACTATCTGTGTCTATTCCACCCTTGCTGCAGTACTTATAGACACAGGAGCGAGTCACTCTTTCATAGCCGCTGCCCTTCTTCGGAGCTCGGAGATTCCGACAGAGCCGTTGGCTCGATCCTTACGGCTAGAGACTCCTACGGGAGCAGACTAGATGATTACGCACTGGTTCCGGCAGTGTGAGCTTACTCTAGGAGGCGAGAGCTTCGGCTGGGATCTTCTTTTAGCAGCGTCGAGGCCTTACGACGTCATCTTGGGCATGGATTGGCTATCTACGATCCATGCGCAGATTGACTGTTTTAGGCGCAAGGTGCGATGTGTACGCACCGACGGGAGCAGGTTCACCTTCACCGGCGAGAAGGGAGCCTTTGCAGCATAGGATGGACTTCCACGGAGGAGAGGACAACCCATTACTCATCAGTTGGCTAGCCTCATCCTTGGAGCAGTTGATGTGCGGAGTCCTGGTTTTCCTACAGTGGTGGATCAGTTTGCGGACATTTTTCCCAACGACGTTCCAGGGCTACCTCCTCGCAGAGAGGTATACTTTTATATTGACTTGTACCCCAAGACAGCCCCGATATCCACTCCAGCATATCAGATGGCCCCCACCGAGCTTCGAGAGCTACGAGTACAGTTGGAGGACTTACATGGCAAGGGGTTCATCCGACCCAGTGTTTCACCCTGGGCTTCCCTGATATTGTTCGCCAAGAAGGCAGACGGGAGCTTGCGACTTTGTGTTGACTATCGTCGCCTGAACCAGGTGATGGTGAGGAACAAGTATCCGCTACCGAGGATTGATGACCTCTTTGATAATCTCAAGGGAGCAAGGTGGTTCTCGAAGATAGACCTCAGGTCAGGCTATCATCAGCTCAGAGTCATAGACGAGGACGTGCAGAAGACGGCCTTCAGATGTCGGTATGGCCACTATGAGTTCTTGGTTATGCCTTTCGGCGTAACCAATGCTCCATAAGTGTTCATGGCCCTCATGAATAGGATCGTTCAGCCATACCTCGATCGATTTGTCGTAGTCTTCATCGACGACATTTTGATTTACTCTATGACCGAGGAGGAGCACGCATATCACTTGCGAGTTGTACTAGACACACTCCGAGAGCACCAGCTTTATGGTAAGCTCTCGAAGTGCCAGTTCTGGATACGTGAGGTCCACTTCTTGGGACACGTTATCTCTGAGGCTGGAGTTGCAGTGGATCCTGCAAAAATCGAGGTTGTGTTAGCATGGGAGCCACCCAGGAGTGTGACTGAGGTTCGGAGTTTCTTGGGGCTAGCTGGATACTATCAGAGATTCGTGCCAGACTTCTCTAGAGTTGCGGGACCACTCACAGCTTTGACGAAGAAGGGGAAACCCTTCGTGTGGTCAGACAGATGTCAGCAAAGCTTCCAGGAGCTGAGACAGAGATTGAATAGCGCACCTATCTTGAGGTTGCCTGAGGAGGGAGTAGGGTACGTAGTCTACTGCGATGCATCAGGGACCAGACTCGGATGTGTTCTGATGCAGGAGCGGGAAGTGATCGCCTATGGATCACGTCAGTTGAGGCCGCATGAGCAGAACTACGCTACCCATGACCTGGAGTTAGAAGCAGTGGTCTTCGCTCTGAAGACATGGAGACATTACTTGATGGACGAACACTTTACAGTCTTTTCTGATCATCAGAGTCTCAGGTATATCTTCTCGCAGAAGGACCTGAACCTGAGACAACGGCGATGGATCGAGTTCCTCCCGGACTATGACTTTGAGATAGTCTATACTCCTGGGAAGGGGAACGTGGTAGCCGATGCCCTCAGCAGGAGGACGGGAATTCAGCTACTTGAGGAGGCAACGGAGCAGCTAGCCTCTTTGCAGATATCCTTCGTGGATAGAGATGGAGCAGCCTTCCTTCAGTCTCTCATAGTCACCCCTCCTCTACTGCAGCGGGTCAGAGGGGCACAGCGTGAGGACGCTGACTGTGAGACACGGTGTGCACAGATATCCTCGGGACATGCACCTAATGGTTTCTCCCTTGGAGCAGAGCACGACATCCTTTTCAGAGGACGTACCATGGTAGCAGTTGCTTTGCGAGAGGAAGTGCTGAGAGAGTTTCACACTTCTCCTTTGGCGGTACATCCTGGAGTGGCGAAGATGTACCAGGACCTTAGACGACAGCACTGGTGGCCGGTCATGAAGAAGGCAGTAGCAGAGTTCGTTTCTCGATGCCTCACCTACCAGCAGGTGAAGGCAGAGCATCAGGTACCAGCAGGCTTGGTACAGCCCTTGGAGGTCCCGGAGTGGAAGTGGGACAGCATATCTATGGACTTCGTGACTGGACTTCCACGCACTTCCAGAGGTCACGACTCCATCTGGGTGATTGTTGACTGACTCACCAAGTCGGCACACTTCTTACCCATCAGAGAGCAGGGCTCAGTGGAGTGCTTGGGACGTCTCTACGTTCAAGAGATTGTGCGGCTCCACGGTGTGCCATCATCTATCGTCTCCGATCGAGATTCTCGCTTTACTTCCCGACATTGGAAGGGGTTACAGGAGGCGTTCGGGACGCAGCTACGTCTGAGCACAGCCTTTCACCCTCAGAAAGATGGTCAGACGGAGAGGACCATTCAGACTCTCGAGGACATGCTCCGTGCATGTGTCCTCAACTTTGGTCGAAGCTGGGAGGACCACCTACCCTTGGTGGATTTTGCGTTGAACAACAGCTATCACTCCACCATCAGGATGGCACCGTACGAGGCGTTGTACGGCCGACCTTGTAGATCTCCTTTGTGCTGGACAGACCCTGGGGAGTCAGCACTTGTGGGACCGGAGATGGTCCAGGCCATGACAGAGAAGGTCCAGGTCATCCAGGAGCGGATGAGGACAGCTCAGAGCCGGCAGAAGTCATACGCTGACAGGAGGCGGATGCCACTGGAGTTCGAGGATGGCGACCACGTCTTCTTGCAGGTCTCACCTCGACGTGGTATTCGGAGATTTGGCCGAGGCGACAAGTTATCTCCGCGCTTCATCGGACCCTTCCAGATCCTCAGCAGGATTGGCGAGGTGGCTTATCGCCTGGATCTACCACCTCAGTTGCACCGGATGCACGACGTCTTTCAAGTATCTCAGCTGAGGAGATACGTGCACGACCCGACGCACATCATTGACCATGGGGAGCTTGACGTTGACAATGGGGCGACTTTTACAGAGGTCCCGGTGGAGATAGAGGATCGACAGGAGTGGGTCCTACGTGGGCGATCGATTACTCTTGTGCGGATCAGATGGCAGCACGGGAACCTCCAGGAGAGCACATGGGAGCGGGAGGCTCAGATGCATGCTCAGTACCCTCTTTTGTTCTCCTAGTTTTTGTTGTATCTTTACGGGGACGTAAATCCCTGAGGTGGGAGTAATGTAAAGACCCATAAAATTCAAGGGAAATTTTTTCTTAATTTTCTTTAAAATTTTACAAGAGCGCGGTTTCTGACGGCACCTGATTCCGAGGCCCGGAGTGCCCGGAATCAATTTCCGAAGTTTGGCTCGGGTACGTTCAGTGAACGAACGAGCGGGAATTTCTAACCTTTGATCCGGTGCTCGGAATTGGAATCCGAGGGCACCAATGAACTCGCAGCGCCGATATTCGCTTAAGGAGACCTTTTCCGAAGTTGCGTTTATTGTGGGACGAAAGTTAGATTTGGGAGAAATTATAAGAAGTTAAATAAAAATGTGGAAACACTTTTTATTTTTTTTAAACTTGTTCGGTAAATCCTCTCAAAGGAAGTTGGGGTGGGACCCACACCCACTTAACATCCCTTGAGAGGATTAAGTGTGGTGGGGCCCACACGAACCCTAACTTTTCATCTTCTCTCAAAACTCCCTTTAACCCCTCTTTAAATGACATGACTACTTGTTATTTATTTTGGAGTTATTTTATTTGAATTTCAAACCTTTGAAATTCAATTTGTTAAGTGTGTGAATAAAATAAGACTCTAGCTTATTTTATTTGGTTAGATTTCTCTAGCCTTCTTAAGAATTTGGGTTCTCCTTCTTCTTCATCAACTTTGACGAAGAACGCGAAGAACCTTCGAGCTCCGATGAAGAACGACGCACCTCTCTTCTTCGTAGCCGGTTGTCTCCGAAGATCGACGATGTCTTCCGTGTCAACAAAAGGGAATGCCGCTTCCTCCTCGGACTTCCTTCGTCGGCTTACGAAGATTCTCCAACGACGTACCTCTTCGGACGTACCTCTTCATCAACGGAATTGACGAACGATTACCGCGACGCCCGACCTCCACGACGTTGTCTTCCGCGGGTTGTTGATGATCTTCGATCTTGAAACCAAGGTAGGGGTTGTTGTTGATTATTTATTTATTCTCCTTCTTGGTTCTAGCTTGACAAACGTGAGGATAATTATTTATTTGTTAACGTCTAACGAGAGGGGGGGGGGGGGGGGGGTCGGACCGCACAAACACGGACGAATTCCCCCTCATTTGTTCTTGATTATTATTATTTTTTTGTGAATGAACGAGATGGCGTGGTGCCGTCACACCACGCGGGAATCGCACGGCTATAGTTTCGCGGCGCCGTCGCACCGCACCCCGGAAGTTTATCAAGAACGTGACGCCGTCGCGCCGCGTCGAAGGGAACCGAAGGCGCTGCGGCCGGAGCGGGGCCACGGCGGAGGGGTGCGGTGCCGTCGCACCGCGCCGGAAGACGAACACCGCCGCCGGTTCCGGGCCGCGGCGAAACGGGAAGATCGGCGGCTAGCCGGGCCGCCGGTGTCGGAAGCCGGAAGGGGACCGGCCTTGCCAGTCCTGTTGAGGAAGGACCGGCCGGCCATGTCGGGCCGGCCGGAAGAGAGGTTACGGGGGAATTAATTCCCACGGCTGGCCACAAGAAGGCCCCCCACGTGAGGGGGGGACCAGTTACACAAAGGGGGGGGGGTAGCGCCCCCCCGTTTTCTCAAAAGCAGGCCCCCACATGGGGGGCCGGTTTTCTCAAAGGCGCGGCTTCAGCCGCACCGCCAGACAGGAGGCAGGGGCCTTGCCCCCCGCGCGTAGCACCCGTGCGGCGCCAGGCCGCGCCGCCGCCGGCCGGGCCGCGCCGCCGCGCCGGACCACCGCCGGCCGGGCTGGGTCGGCCCGGACCCGGACCCCCTGTTTTCGAGACGATTTCGGTCTTTTGGCCATAAATTGAGCCACGGACCTCCAATTGATGAACCATCAGCAGAAATGCGATCCTTGGATCGAGACGGTCGATTCGGTATATCGCACTCAAAGTTTCAGAATACTTTGAGTTCGGCCGGGTGGGTTCGTTCACGAAACCAACCGGGCCTTCGGAGCGGAAACGCTCATATCTTGAGCTACGGACGTCCGATTGACGTGCTGTCAGCTTTTTTGTGTTCCTCTTAGTGAGACGGTTCTTTTGGCATACTCCGCCCGAGGTTTGGACGCAGGTGGAGTACGGTCGGGTTGGTTTTGCCTTAAAAACCAACCGGGCCCCTGGGACGAAAAAGCCAATAACTCTCAGACCGGGCGTCCGATCGACGCGCCGTCTGTTGCGTTGAGTTACTGTTGACGATACGGAACTTTTGGATACATCAACTCTGGACTTTGTGACAGTTGATGTATCAGCCTCTCGGCTCGTGGAGCGGACCCTCCTAAACGAGCTTGCTGTGTGCGGGAACCCTAGTGCTGGCTGCGACTGTGACTACTACTGCTACTGCTACTGCTACTGTGACTGCGACGACGACAGTACAGAGATCCTGTGAGGATTCGACGACGACTACAGCACTCAGCGATCCTACGTGGATCAGTGCTAGAGGTCCTGTGTGGGCCCGATCCTGTGTGGGTCTTTGCGCTCAGCGGTCCTGTTTGAACCAGCGCCTACAGGTCCTGTGTGGACCCGATCCTTCGTGGGTACGACGACTTAGATGGATCAGAGATCATCTTTATCGTCTTTCGAAGAAGTATACCTGTGTGAGCTTAATCCTGTTGCTGTCCTGTGTGGATTGTGTTGTGCTATCCTGTGTGGTTTTCGTTTTCTTTCCTATGTGGAATACGTTTACTTTCCTGTGTGGACTGAGTTGTACTTGGGCTCGGAGGTTGGAGCGTATTGGAATTGATGACTTAGGTATATGTATGGGCATATAACTAAGCAGTGTCGGTTTTTACTTCGTGATTGTATCTTCATTTGTGGTTTATCCTTTGTGGATTTTGGGAGACCTTCAGGGGTCTCGGGGTCCCTACTGAGTAGCTTATACTCACCCCTGCACGGGCTATGCCCACACTACGTTGTGTTGGTTGCAGACGACGGATAGCGTTGATCTTGGCTGAGGCTTGCAGAGCATGACGGTACCTGGAGGTGGACCACTGGGCGGGACGTGTTCGGAGCGGACGGCGGGACCCAAGGATCAGTGGAGCTATCTGTACCCACCCTTCAGGTGGGATTTCCAGTGGACAGCTCGGTGTAGCAGCTTTTACTTTACAGTTTCTGTTTTCCCTTTCGAGTTGTACTTTACTTTCAGTTTGGGTTTGTATACTGGCCCATTTACTTTTCCGCACTTTCAGTTGTACTCTGTTTTTACTTAGTGTTTACTTTCCGCTTGCTTACTCTGTGGTGTTTGTTTACTTTACAAAGGCAATGCCTTACCTTTTTACCGGGATTTACGCCTTGGTGCTAGTCGCCAGCCCCTGGCCTATGGAAGGCGGGCTTGGGGTAGTCACGGCACGGACCCCGAGGGCGGGTCGTGATAGAATAGAATATGTTTCAATTTATTTCATTTCGATTATAATTATACACTATCTTCAATGTTTATTGATTTCATGGTATGTGTGATCCGTTAATTTCTATGAAATATTTATTAATCACATTGATTCAATCATGCATCTAAAATACTTAATCGTTAATCAACATTTGAGCTCACTCTTAATTGTTTTCAATTCCCCATGAATCAAATAAGTTCACTAAGAAAAATTTTCAATGATACACTAAATGAAATGAAGTTATCCTTGAATGAAAAAATGTTATAATTTGTGTATTCATTTTTAATAAATGACTGGTGTATGTATCTAGTTTACCAAGAATAGTAAATATATTGGTCCTTCCAGATTTAATTCCTTGAAATCGTGAAAATGTAAGGGTAGTAGACGCTGACTCTAGGCTTTCTTGGGTAGGGTATCTATAGTTTTAGTATACACGTACATTAGGATAATGCATCCCAATTCAGTATTATGCATACTTGGTTCATGTCTTTAGATCCTGACATATTGGAGGTGGGAATGGGGTTTCGACACTTGGATTACCATTGAATAAAAATGAATCATTGGTTGGTTCATGATATAGTGGTATAATAAGAGTTTGATACTTGGGTCTGCGATTGGAGTTAGAAACTTTTTGAGGACTTGTTTGGGGAATTAATGAAATTTTGTATGAGTGTCTCTAGTTTGGATCATAGGATAGGGTACAAAGTTTTGTTTTGGATGTGAAATTATCAATATACCATGACTCGGACTACCTTCTTGTCGACTCAATATAACAAGACATAGATTATAGAGAAAAAATGGAATGGTAATCATATAGGAATGAGTACTTTGATAATATTTCTCAATTCATCTCCCAGATATTCCCTTTGATAATGGTTTATCATGATTATTTTATGGAATCCTGTACGATGAAAACTAGTTAGTGTATTGATATCGTGTTGTGATGATGAACAATTGATAGATGAGGCCTTGGTTCAGGGAAATATTCATGGTTTATTTTCCCTTGGAATCCAACACGCTATTCTACCACATATTAAGAATCACATGGATCAACCTGTAGTTGTCTAGGTGGATGGTAAGCTATATTTTGAGTAGTGGATGTATAATGTAGGATAAAACAATAATTCATTAAGCATTTCCTCATTTCATGAGTACCATATATGGATACTATAGAGACCCTACTATTTCATACTTTACTATTAATTTATTTTAAATATAAACAATATAATTGTGTCACAAAACCAGGATGCAAAGGTTTAGTGTCTTTGGAAAATTAGGACCAAACATAAAATTCTCATAATAAAATATTATCATTATTTAATTACCTCTTATCTAGATGTTTAATGGCCTCTAGGTACTCCTCATTACAGGTAACCACCTAAGTATATACATCAAATTGGTGAGCTAAAAAATCCCATGAGAGGATAGATAAAAAACCGAATCCATATAACATGGGTCAGAATAATGATCAAAATAAAAACATAATCATCTCATCATCATAATCATTAGATGAAAAATTACATAAATGTATGGAAAGTGGAAACATGTAATAATTAAACATCATGTCTTAGTGGTCAAATACCACACATAGTTGTGAACAAAGCTTGAATCACGTTCACACATACCGTATGTGAATAATCATAACATAATAATTTGGAAAAAAATCTAGCATCATTTTCATTCATATTTAACATTATCTCACGATATACATCACATTATCCAAGTCATTTGAGAACTATATAATTTAGGGTTCACCGGTTACAACAAAACATTTACATAATCACAGATTTTATTTAGGATGTATATTAATCATACAGGTAAAATAAAATATATAAAGGAATGGGTTTCATTTCATGAATAATAAATTACTGGAAAAACATTTGGATTATAAAAAGGGAATAACATTCTTGAATAGGAATCACCAGTCTTGTGTGAAAAAAGAAACAATCTTTAGAGACTTGAAATACGTGTTTCTCGAATGATGAGTTATTTTGGAAAATATTTTTATGTTTTATTAAACAACACTATAAAAATGTACTTCATAGATAGTAAAATGGTAATCAAAATTATATTAAAAATTTTAAGCATTAAATACACATCCATAGTGAAATATGGTACAAAAGTGGAATAATGCGAAGATATGAAATAGGGTTTGAGAATCCGAATACTTTATGTCTAAATGGTATATTTACTTTAATTTCTTATATAGTAAAATTAGATTTATTAATTAATAAATACATAACCTCTTATACATTTTTTATAATTTCATTAATTTAATTTACGGTTATTATGATTAGTGATAGATATCAATTTCATCATTTTGAGAGTGTCCATTTCTTGGTTTTCATGATCAGTTTTCTTGTCTATAAGTATAAAAGTTCTTGTAAGATGATATTAATTCTCTATAATTGAAATATATGTTATTAATGAATTTATATATGTTTAATTGTCATTATATATTATTATTTTATAGATATCATGATTTTCCATTAGTTAAAATTTTAATGATAATCATATGGATTAATTTCGAATGTTTTCGATCACAACAGACCCATTTTGTTATTTTATAATACTATGTATATATGTTAGTTAAAAAAAAGAAATATAAAATTAATTTTTAAATCTTTTTACACTATTATAATGGTTTTATGTCTATAATTTAAGGTAGTAAAAGAAAATGACAACTTTTCATCCACGAAGTTGATAAATCAACACCTCACGGACGACATTTTCATTTTTACAATAAAATATGTATGAGAATGGTTTTGATGATGGATTATTACATTAAAATTATAATATTATAGATTATATTATTTAGTGGAGTTATAATACAACTTGGATGTGGGGAGGTGAGTATATAATAATAAAATATGAAAACCTGAAAAAATTAAAAGAAAATTGAATAGTATTTTACCTCCTGAACTTATTCTCTTTGAGAAGATCCTTAGAGAAATTTGATTTTCTATTTTTTGAGAGTAGAGGATCTTGTAGATGGGGTATATTCTTGGGGAGATTATTGGAAAAAATTTGGACCATATTCAAATCATGGATGTTTTAAGGAAAATAGGCGGTGAGGGGTGGTATTTATAGGCAAAGAGAGGGGTGTTTTTTCATTATTTTATTAATTATTTTATTATTTCATATCAATGCTATAAATATATTGAACCTTATCACTCAATATAACAAATAATTAATGTTTATTTGAGATTATGGGCTTAAATCATACATACATCATCTTCGAATCAATAATTCATGTGTTCGTTAAATTCAATAAATTACCGTATTTCACTATTCACAATAAATTCGACTAGTTTAGATAAATACCAAAAAATAACCCAAAACTATTTTTGAAATGAATAATTAAAAAAAGAAATCCATTTTATGAAAATATTTTCTAATGATGATAAATTTAAATTTTAATTAAAACCATCATTTATTCTACAAATATCGTTTTTATTGTTATAATAGATTTTAAAACACTTGAAAAAAATTTACGGGTCATATATTTATATTATAATCACTAGAAAAAAAATATTATTTTATGAAATTAAATTTTATTTTAAATCCTTAAATTAATTATAAAATTTTAATTAAAATTTTATGTTTTATAAAAATACAATCACATAATATACCATTTTTAAAATATTTATTTACTTATAATCTTTTATAATTATATCATTTTTTCAATTATAAGATTCCTAACATTAATATATACTTTCATAACTAAGGTTACTTTTATATTGGCCATATTACTATTTATAATGGCCATGTTACAATTCTAAGGTTAAATTTACTATTACATCCGCTTGTGTTCCTTAATTTCATTGAATATTAGATATTTCATTATTTATTTATGAGAGTGATGTTTTTATTGGGATTTCCAAGAAATTTATGTGTTTTTTACTAAATAACATTATTATTATAAGGGAAAAAAATCATTGATACAATTTTTGGTTGTTACATTCTTCCCCCTTGAGAAATTTCTCCCTCTAAATTACATTTTACATAATCATGTGATGATATTTCTCCGTCATCTCTTCCTATAGTTCCCATGTTTCATAATCATACATATAGTTAGATCATTTTACTTTGATCATGTTTGTAGTCTTTTTAGATATAAAATTATCTCTAAGGTCGAATATCTTTACCAGCGGGTCCTCATAAGAGAGATCATTTTTAGTGGTACCGGCTCTGGATTGAATACATGTAAAGGATCTAGAATTTAATTCCTTTAGTGGGATACATGGAGTAAATTTTTTACATGATACATGATAAGTGTAAGTTCTATTAGATAGGCCACATATCTTACATAATCAAGAATCTATAAGTGACTTATGCACCTAGTACTCAGCTTTCTTTTCTTTATAAATCACATGATTTTCTTTCGTGGATATATGAAAGGGAATAATGTGTCTCCAATATAAAATTATATGACCATTGACAATTTTATGTATACATCCTCTGTCGACTATGTGATTCCATGATGTTTTAGTAAATGGTTTTTACAATTTCCAGAATTTCACCATACATTTCAGGCCCTAGTCACATATGTTCATAGACTCAATCGAATCATGTCGGTGTTCATCATCTTTTCCCTTAATGGGATTCATTTGGAGGCATTGGATGAATCATTGGAAAATGTGTTTTATGAGAACTTGTCCAAAGGAAGATGTTGGTCCCATCCCCCAATAATGTCCATCAAACTTTATTTTAACATTCCTTACAGTTTCGGAATACTCTGATCTGATTGGCCATTGGTTTGTGTAATATAATTCATAATGAAGTTCAACTTAATTTTATGATCATGTTGGGTACTTCTCCAGGACATGGAGTTGGATCTCATATGTCGATCATACACAATATACAATGGTAATATATAGAGAATTAACACATATATGATGTATATCATTTCTAGATGATTCATTGAGGAGTCCAATCGAATTGCTATATAAAGGGATATTTTTTTAAGAAAATCCATAAAAACACATAGATCATTATTTCCATGGGATGTCTTTAGAAGTACGGTGGAAATTCCCATGGTGATTTTTCCCATTTCTATATTGGTATTGGTAATGGTTTAATATTACCCTTAGACATTTTCCTTTCAACCTTCACTTTTTGACATAATAGGAACATTGATGTATATATAGTGATCCCATTATTCTTATTGTCCCACCAATAATTATCTCAGGGACATTGATACACCATTGTTCTCACTAGGTGAATAGAGTAGGTTAAACTATGTGCATCACTAAGAATCTATTTCTTTATCTCTAGATTATATGGTACATATTGTCATGACACAATTATTTCAAATCATTCCTCATCAATTTTGAACTCTAAGGATTTCCCCTTTTCAAGTATTCCTCCTTTATATAAATTTCATTATCATTTCATTGATAATATTTTATTTTCCCTATGACTGATGGTTGATAAATCATTCGATAATGAATCGATAGTGTTCCATCCATTATGATTTCCATTTCAATCCTTTGAAAATAAAATAATATTGGATCATTCTCAGTTTTTATAATTGATAATATTGTATGATCCTTTCTACATAGACAATTTTTTACATTGTTAGCTTTACTTGGATGGTAGTGGATTGCGAATTCATAATGCTTGATTATCTATAAATAGATTCACCAATGCATATTAATATCTTTTTGTGTGAATAAATATTTGAGGCTCTTATGGCCAATTTAAATTTCACACATCCCCTCATATTGGTAATGGTTCCATATATTCAATATGTAGAAAATAACTTCTAACTCCAGATTATGAATGGGATAGTTTTTTTCATGAATTATCCATCGATATTTGGAACAGGATATCACCTTTTAATTTTTCATCGGTACACAACCTAATAACTTTTTTGAAGCATCCTTTTTACCATAATGAGATCCCCACTTTTCAGAAGTGTGAGTTCTAGAATAGTGATAAGACACGTTTTTAACTCATTGAAGTAGTTCCACATTCAATGGTCTATATATACATTTATCCCTTATGGGATAGCTTGGTAACTTGGTCTGATAATCATGGAAAAAATTTAAAAAATATATGGTAATACACAGCTAGATAAAATAAATTACGGATCTCCATTATCTATGTTCTACAATTAGATTTCCTTTCTCTGAGAAGGGTCCAATGATATTAATTTTTTTATGATAACATGCCCTTGTAATGATACATTCTTCATCCATAACCCACATTTATTATAATTTTCCAATAGTTTCTCCCTTCACAAAGTCTTTAGCATAGTATTCTAATGGTACTTTCCCCCCCATTCTCTTGGAGTATATTACCATATCATCTATATAGACAACAAAATTATTTCTAGGTAATTCCTAAATACAATATTCATTATTTCCATAATTTTTACTATATAATTATTTAGTTTGAAGGGAATCACTAAGAAATCATAGTGTCCATACCTGATTCAAAAGAAAGTATTGGGAATACTTTCCTTCTTCACCTTTAATTAGTGATATCCTGAAAGATGTTCCCACTTAGAGATATACATGTCACTATATCAATCCATGAAAAATGATAATTTTTATTTATCTTGAATTTTTTGAGCTCTTGATAATAAATGTAGAGACACATTGATCCATTCTTATTGTTAATGAAAAGTAATGTCGCACCCCATGGTGAAGCACCCATGTGTATAAAACCCTTGTCCAGATTATATTGTAATTGCTTATTCAGTTTATATAACTCAATGGTGGCCATTATGTAAGGAGTCATTAATATCTAAAGAGATCTAAGAAAAAGATAAATTGAGAACTCAACTTCTTTGTTAGGAGGATGTGTAGATAATTCTTCAAGGAAACAATTAGTGTAGCCCCTCATAGTGGGAATTTCCTTGATAATTATTCTCTCCTCTGTCTCAATCATTTGAGCTAGATATTCATTCCCACTATGTGATAATATCTGCAAGTGAGATAATAAATATGAAGGATATTCATATTCCTGATTACACATGTTATGAATTGTCAGATGCCTCGGGATGTGATGAGTGATCTTCATTTCCCGATAGTTGATGTTGGATTTTTATAAAGGTTACTAATCCATTCCAAATATATAATCAAACTCAAAAAAAGGATGGAATATATGATATTTTTGTAGGTTTATTCTAGAAACATTAATAATGGAGGAGTTATATATTTCAACTACAATGATTGCCCAATTTTTTGTTCTCTCAAATAATTCAACAACCATATTTTTAAGTTCTTTTGAAATGTTCTAATAAAATTTCAGGATTTGAATGAATTTGTATTACTAGAATCAAATAGTACATTTTATTCTATTCATTAATGGTTAATCATTTTACCTTTCACCGCATCTTTATTGTGCTCTACCTCAGTAGTAGTGATGGAATAATATTTCCCAATATCTTTTGGATTTGGTGTTTACTGATAATGATTACCCTCATTGAGTATAGTTTTAGGGAATTGGGTTGTATATTCCCCTTTATAGATATGGTTAAAGCATTAAACCATGGGTGGTTCCCTCTTTTACTCTACCAAATTATCTGGATTCTTTATGTCTCTTCGATATTCACGAGATTTTTGGACTTATCTCCCACACTTGAAAAATCTCGCCATCTCCTTGAGGTAATTTCCATGATGCTTATTCCCACAGTTTTCCCATGTGAGTGGTTTAATTTTCCTTCCACATTTCTCAATAGTTCATCCTACATCAAATTCCATTTTCTTTTCTTATCTTCATAGCCTTGAGACTATTCACCAAAATATAACTCCACTTTAAGATCACATAAAGAACCTTCTTTATAACTCCTATAACATTGAAATACCAAAACCATTCAGAGGAATTGTTTTATACAACTAAAGTATCAATATATTTCACACTCATTTATGGTAAGAAAACCTAAGGTGTAACTTTAAAGACTTGTGAAATTACCATTGTTGGTTGGGACGGGTTCACCTTCTTTTTTCTACAACTGTATAAATTGTCTCTCCATATATGTATGAAGAGTTTGAGGGTAATACATAATAAGAAATATTTTATAACATTTTCCCATTTCATCTCTTATATTTCATCCTCTTGATTGGTGTTCTTAATCAACTCCCACCATTGGTTGGATTCTCTATAAAAATGATTCATGGATAGAGTCACCTTCTTCTTCTACAAATAATTAATAACTTAAAATGTGTTCTTCGTTGAGTTTACCCATTTTTTTCTAAATATTGGATTAGAAGATCCACTAAACATCAGTGTTTATTTAAACATAAATTATTGGATTACAACTGTCTACCACTTTGGGGAAGGAGTCTGTTACACATTATGCAGGTTATTGTTCATATCTTGAGACAACTGGGAAAACATCTCCATTAAATTTTGTTCTCTACCTCCCACGACATTAGGGATGTAATTAAATAATTCATTATATTGTCCCTCACAAAGATTCCTTTAATTTATTCTCCTTGTTCCCACCATTTTCTAATGTTAAAAAAAATATGTAATAAACTAATGATTAAACAATTTATTCCTTTTTTAAATTAACTCTAAATGCATATCTTGTAGTGTCACTATGTTAACACTTTACTAAACGTAATATTCTTGGGTAATAACATATACTTATTGTAATACTATTATTTTATAATAATGTTCAATGATCCTAATTCCCAAATTAAATAAATTATTCTCTGATACCATCTATAGAGACCCTATTTTTCATACATTAATATTATATAATTTGAAAGATAAAATGTATAATAGTGTAAAAAATGTAGAACCTAAGGATTTGGTTCATGGGAAAATTAAAATCAAACATAAAATATAAAATATAAAATATAAAATATAATCATTTTATCATTCATTATTCTCTATCTTTTTATGGGCCCTTGTGTACTCCGAGGTATAGGTAATCACCTAAGTATATACATCAATGAATTGTGTGAGCTAAAAATCCCAATAAGAGGATAGATAAAAATATTAATAAATATATGATGGGTGAGAATTACCATTATCATCATAACATTATAATGATATAATCAAAATAATAATGTGATTAATAATTTGACAAAGGAATGAAATGTGTAAATGCATAAAAATATAACATCTTGTCTTAATGATCTAATACAAAACATAGGTATGAAATAAATCTAACAACGTTTTCATGCATAAAATATGCTCATAATCATAACATATTTATTCTGAACAATGATAGCATTAGTTTCACACATATTTCACATTATATCATGAGATAAATTACATTTCCCAATTAATTATGGCACTATATAATTTTGGGCGAACCCATAACAACATAACATTTACGTAATCTTTTATGACAATTCAAACATATATCAATGTTATTCATAAAATAACTCATGTAATGGAATGGGTTTAATTTAATCGGTCAGAAATTTAGGAAAAAATATTGGGGTTCCATAATGGGAATAATATTCTAGTATAGGAATCATCGATAGTGAGTGATGAAGAAACAATATCAAGATAATTAAATGATTTGTTTTTAGAAAGAAGAGTTATTTTGTAAAAAAATTGGAATTTTATTAAAAGTAGATTTAAAAATTTTACACATAAGGAAAAAAATTTAAGAAAGATGAAATTATATTTTAGGAGTATTAAATGCACATCCACCCTAAAATTTGGTATGAAATATTAATAACCCAATGAAAGGAAATTGGGTTTGAGAATCCCCTTACCTTATGTGCGAAGGATTTATTATCATTAATATACTATATAATCAAAATACATTCCTTAATTAATAAATATATTACGTATTATACATGTATTTTGTATATTATAATTTAATTAAGTTCAATTATGTCAATTATGATTACTTAGAGAGTACAATTTTGTCATTCTGAGAGTGTTCATTTCTGGGTTTTTGTGATCAGTTTGCTTGTGTATAAGTATATAAGTTCTTGTTTGTTGCTAATAATTCTTCATTATTGAAATTATTTATTATTATAGAAAATATAGATTTTTAATTTTTTTATATTTTTTTCTATATATGGGGATGAATAATTTGAAAAAATGGTAATGATAATCCATTAGATTAATTTTGAGTTTTTTTTGTCACAAAGAACTCATTTTATTTTATTATTTAATATTATGTATATATGTTAGTTCTTGAAAAAAATAAAAAATAACATTAATTTTACAAGATTTTTCAACCATTATAATTTTATTATGATCATACTTAAATTAATTAATAAAAAATAAAATATTTTCATCCTTGATTACGATAAATAAACACCTCATGGGCGACATATTCATTTTTAGAATAAAAGGGAGAGGATAAGTGGTTTCATGATTTATTATTATATTAAAAAAAATAATTATAATATTAGTAAGATAATTTATTTATAATTCCATGTGGATGAGGGTAGGTGAGGATAGAATAATAAAAGAAAATAACATGAAAAGAAATTAAAAGAAAACGGAAGAGGATTTTTCCTCTTGAACCTATATTCCTTGAGAACCTCATTAGGGAAATTGGATTTGGTATTTTTTTATATAAAAATCTCCAGGAAGAGGGTTAGAGTATTGGGAATAATATTTGGAATAATTTGTACAAGTTTAAAAACCTGTAAGTTGCGAGGAGAAGAGGTAGTGAGGGGTTGTATAAATTGGGGAGGAGATGGTTGTATTTTAATTATTTTTTATTATATTATTATTTTGGATCAAGTCTATAAATAATTTGAAAATAATCAATTAATATACTAAATAATTAATTATAGAACTACATTTTGGTCTTATATCATCCATACAAAATCTACGACTCAGTAATTCATATCTTTGGTAAATACAATATGATACTGCATTCCACTATTCAGCAAAAAATTAATTATATTGGAAAAATATAGAAAACTCACCCAAACCATTTTTCAATGTTTATAAAAAAATGAACACCATTATAGGGAAATATTTTTAAATTTATGGGAAATTTAATTTTTAATTAGAATCATCATTTATTCAAAAAATACTGATTTTAATATTATAATATATTTTACATAAATTGAAAAATTAATTAATGTCTCAAAAATTTATCTTTCAGTCAGAAGAAAACAAAATGATAAATCCTGAATGAATTTTATGAAAATAAATTTTATATTAAATAATTATATTACCTATAAAATTGTAAATAAACACTTTTGTTTTATAAAAATACAACCAATTAATTTTTCATTTTAAAGAATTTTTTTACTTATACTGTAATATAATTATAAGATACAACCATTTATAGGGGGACTAAATTTTATTTATACTTTAATATTTGAGGTTACTGGTCTATTTCTGGATTACTACTCATAATGGTCATGTTACTATTCTGAGGGTCAAGTTATTATACCATCAGGATATGTTTCTTTATTTTTATGAATAGTAATTTTTGAATTCATCAATTATGAAAATAATATTTTATTGATCTCTCCATGATATTTATGTGTGTCATACTATATAACACAATTATTAGAACATAAACTATTCCTTTGATAAAAGAATGTTTTTTTATAGAGACTCTTGAGGTTTGATGATGAGGTAGACCCATAGGTTGAAATGGACTGGATCGAGTTGGTGGAATGAGTTATTAATCTTGCGTGTTCCCCAAATGATCATATGGTTGTGCATTCAACAATTCATCTTCATATATAAT
Organism: Viscum album; assembly: GCA_963277665.1. Classification (NCBI taxonomy): domain Eukaryota; kingdom Viridiplantae; phylum Streptophyta; class Magnoliopsida; order Santalales; family Viscaceae; genus Viscum; species Viscum album. The sequence continues at coordinate 812,804,920 of OY728150.1, read as the reverse complement.
CTATTGATTTTTGTTGTACCAGAATATGTCACACTCATGTTTCTTGTGAAACATAGGTTGTGTAGATAGAGACCACCCATGTTTTCTTATGAGTTATACCCCAATACCAGTATGTATAGTACTAGTTCAGTCATGTTTTGTAAATTTACCACTATAATATGACCCCATTTTGTTTGTGTCCAAGGTTATGACTCATCTCTATGGTGACATAGGAATTCCATAGGGCCTTATGTTTGTGATGTTTGACATGGCTTTAGACACATAAGAAAATGAAAATCTTCATTTACAGTGACATGTTCTTATGATATTATTCAAAAAAATGAGGGTGAGTTATTTCATCCCAAGGAGAATAGTTCCATGGTGTGGACGGTGAAATATTTTGATTTATAATTTTATGGTTTTTTTGATGTACTAGGTTGTTTTATCATTCCCTGGTGTCAGTGAATATGTTGGAAAGGAAAAGGATAACTTCATGCGGTTGTATCTTGTAACTCTAAAGGCTCCGAATTGGTTTAAGGTAATGCACGTGTCTTCAATCCTCCACCTATATTTTTAGAAAATATCTTCACCACATATTTTCCTAAATTTAGCCCATATTAAAGAACTAATGATATCTACTGAGTAGTTTTTAACTGAGCCATTATGCATGGAGGCTCTATTAGGGGATGAATAGTGATCACAATTCAACTAATAGCTGACCAAATAATATTAGGAGTGAGAGCCTCTCATTTAATATTTACATAGTTGGGAGTGAGGCTCTATGTTGTGTCCTTAAATTGTACATAATGATCAAATTATACACTATATTATAATATCTAGTGAGGTATTAAGTGTACTCGAGTCAATGGTACACAATTTTACAAATTTGGTTAGAAGGAATCCTAGATAGAGAAGGATAAAATCATGTGTGTGATGGTGCAACTGATTTCATTGGCTTGAATTATCCTTGGAGAAAAATATTCGATGGCATTTTTTGTCCAATTATGTCAGAGAAGTGTGAGGAAATCTTTTATAATTATGTAACTAGTTTAACATATCATTAAAAAAATTAATTATATTATGGACATGCACTAGGGATGACCTAATATATATAGAATCATATATGATGACCTTGAGATACTTTGAGATTTGGAGGTATAGTTACATGAATCTATATATATGGGACGTTTTAGACTCAATGTGATTCCCCAAGGAAGCTTGGTGTGGTTAACCATGGCAGTGGGTGAGATAATTAGGTTAGTTGTTCATTTATGTCACCTAAATTTTGTGACTATCATGGAGGAGTATCCACCACTGAAAAAAGATTAATGATTTTTTCAATGGATTCATTTTAAGTGGATCTTAGAGTTTTAAATTAGGGTAGGTTATCACTAACTTCTATTTTGAGAGAAGCATGTAACAATTGTGTCTTCCTATAACCAAATAATTAGATTTAATTTCATTTTGATACCCATTGGAATTCTGAATTCCATCAAATCATTCATGGGACTTATGAGAAATAACGTTATCCCCTATCAGAAAGGTTCATCTTGGTCTTCTATGTTGATACCCTCATATACTTGACATCATTGGGGGATCACACAAGCCACTTGAGGATTGAACGAGGCATGTACCAAGATTACCATCTTCATGTTGATATCTCTTAGATCCAGTTATGGATTTTGGAGGCAAACATATTGTGACATTTTTTATAATTCATTTGAGTGATAGTGGACCAATCAATGGTTCGTGAAGTTATATTGTGAGAGAAAAAATGCCTTTTTCATGGAAGTTTATTATCATAATGATGATTTATATCTATTGTTGCAGAGGGATGTGATGGAACTATTGAACTCTTGGTAGGTGGACATTTGTTGAGAGAATTTTGTGGAGTATTGCTAGTAAATTGTTTTTATCCTAAAAAATATTAAGTATTATATGTAGTCCTATCATGGAGATACTGAATATGAGATCATGTGGGAAAAGATATCAACTAGACATGATCTTGATTGATTTTATGAATGTGGGGAGCACTCCATCCTTATTTATGGACAGATTCTGAAACCATTCAGAAATCTATGAGGTGGTGCTCAGGAGGCATTATTCAATTACAAATTAATAAAAGTGGTTAAGAGGATATATCAGAGATCCATTGGAAATTGGAATGAAGAAAAATGATATTGTAGATTGTTTTTGAGTTTATTTATTGGTGTATCACTATCCTTTATGTGGAGTTTGAGGTCCCATATGGTAATATAATTGGAAATGTATCTTATGAGTTTTTGTGATTGAGAAACCAATATTATGGAGAGTTCATGACACTCGTTGTGGGATCATAGACTAACTCACTATAATAACCCACCTCATATCCATCCATAAACAGATATTAGGGATGATTTTGGGATATATGTGATTCTTGGAGGTAGTATGGTTTGATAGTGTTTCCTCAATAATTGTTTCATAATATTATGCTCACATAATATCATAATTATAAAGATGATAAAGGAGGAACATGTGACTCTTTTTTTCCATAATGTTTCTACCTTAGGAACCTGGCTAGATAAACCTGAATATTCGGATTCAGGTGAACATTCTCTGGGTTTACTTTTTTTCTCTTGGGCCATATTTTGGAGAATCACCTACCATCAGTGGAGTATTCATAATAATGGAACTACCACTACCCCATTTATGAATCTCCATTTGATGACATGTATATGATACCATAATAGTGGTAACTATACTAGTCATGGAAAATGGGAGAAAAATCATGTGGTCTTATAGTTGGTTCTAGTGATGCTGGGAAAACCAGAAATTCATCTAGGGAGGGATGAGGTCCGTCCATATAAATTAGGATTCCTATATAAACCTAATATTGAAGAATTTGTTTTTTCATAAGGATATTGTGTTTTTCAAGAAATCTCACCTCATCAAGGATTATGAGATTATTATATGGGATGGTAGGTTATATCTGAGGTTCAATGACACCTTTTTTGTCACATCATTGGGTTATTCAAGATTCTTACTACATAACCCCTTGATTATAGATAAAAATTTCACTCGATGCATTCCACACATCATCGCTATATTCAAATGTCCAGAACTCATTGCATGTTGACTACCTGGGTGAAATAATAATTGACGGTGAAATTTCTATTTTAGGGTTTGCAATGGTGTTTGTGAACAAGTAGTAAAATAACCTTCAAGGTTAAGTGTTTCCATTGGGTTTGTGTTTATTAGAAGAATGGGAGCCTTCCGGAGATGTCATGTGTGTGAGAGATTAGTGTCCCCCTTGTGAGTATGACTTCACTATTCAGAATAATAATACATAAAATAAGGGATTGTTTAACGACTATATTTTACACTAAAATAATTGTTAATAGGTTAAAGAATATTTTCATAGCTAGAAGCTGAGTTAGTCGGATATTAGGGCATAGGAGTCCAATTATTGATATAATGAAATATTAAGTGTATTATATCATATCAAAGATATTTTCTTGTAATTATAGATTTACCATTATCTAGGAACATGATTTATAAATCCATGACCATGGTTCATTTTGAAAAATGGAGATTACCATTGGAATCATGTAGGTTTGGTTGGTGTTAAGCATTCTGATGGAAGTGGTTGTTGGTAGGTTCATTCCTCAAAATAAATAAATTTATATATTTATTTTTATTAAATGAACTAAATGAAAACATCTATAAATATGAAATTATAAAAATTCACTAATTTTATCAATATAACATTGGCAGAATTTGACAGGTGGAAAACTATAATTCTTTGTTGGACGATCATGATCAGACAATGAAAAATAGGATCAAAGTGCATCGTAGATTTTTTGTCACTAGAAAAAACATTATTTACCAATGAACAATACTTAATCTTTTAAGGGATCTTATTTTCATGGATTTCCACCAATTATGATTAATCATGTATGGATTAATTTATATGTTAGTATTTTCTAATGATTTTATTATCTGTGCAACACTTTTGATATTATTAAAAAAATAATTTTGTTTACCCTTCAAGAACTTGTAGATTCCATTATATTATGATAACTTAGGAATATCTCATGGTCAATGATGTATTCACATTGTTCCTTCCCATAATCCCTAACATTCCTCCATGTTATTCGTTTTTAGACATTATAGAAACAATTCTCCATTTCTGTGGAGGTTTCAAGTGAGATCGAACCACAGAATTTAGGGTGGTAACACAAAATATGTATATTATGGAGATTTTTGGATAGATCAGAATGGATTGTGGGTTGTGGGTTATTTATCCATGAATTTGGGATCTAGGAAAGTAAAAATATTTGTGTAGTGTGATACATGGAGTCGTTTAGGGTTTTAGTGGATAGAATGTTTTGGGACCACATTATGTTTGAAGATTGTATTTATTGTCAATAATTTTCAAAACTGGTCAACATAAAGAAGGAGGTCAAAATTTCAATAACAATTTTTATTGATTATGGTTGAAGTGATTATTCTTGGATAATTTTTATAGATTCATTTTAATGGATTCCATGCTTCAGAAATTATCCATGTTGGTTAAATTTGACAATTATTGCACTGATTGTAAGTTCAAAGAACCTATGGGAAAGGTTACACATTATTTACCACAATGTAGAAAGGAAAAGTATCATCCACTTTAGTATGATTAATTTTTTCTAAGTATGATCTTTGTAATTTATTCTCCTAAAAGAATAAAAACAAGGATATCTGTAGGGATGTAGAGAAGAAGTGGGGAAGGGGATTAGATTTATACATTTGAAGGTTTCCTTGCATATTTGAATACAATGTGGCCATTCATTATGTACTAATATTTTTTGGGCTTACATAAGAAAACAATTTTACAACTCTCAATAATTCCTAATACAGATCAACCATAGAACATGTGGGACTCATGGTCAACCACACTATATGAACCAACCCAATCCATCCCAAAGTTGGCTGCCATGTATTATCAAAAATGAGTGCATGAGGAAGAAAGTCCCATGAATAGTTAGTCTGAATCCCATGAAGAGGGTAGGAGTAGAGCGCCCCTACAATGAACATGGTATGGGGTGTTGTCGTGGAGGGAGGAGTGGAATTATGAGAAATTTTCATTGTTATTTTATTCTTAAACTGCACCTCATCCGCATCTCTGTTTCAATGTGGGATAAAATTTTTAATGGGTGAAATTATCTCATCCATTTATCTGATCCCACATTATTTAATAGTTGTTCATCTAATCTAGTGCTTCCACATCTCATCCAGGTCGCTTATCACATTTGTGCCTTACATATTATAACAAGGACTATCTGATGTTCCCATAGCTGCAATGACATCCTCATTCTACCATTGAATGATGCATCCACTAGTACTTGACATAGATGAAGACAAGAACCATGGCTGAGCCACCATGATCGATAAATTTCCATCAAAGTAGCACCATAGGATTGAATGGAAATCAGGAATACAACTAACATCTTATATTTATCTGAGGAATGTGAAGAACAAGGTTTGTCCAGAGGAAAATTATGTTTCTAAATGCCACATGGATGATTCAATAATATATTTGAAATGCGATACATGTGATCATTGTCAGATGAATTCAATCTTTTCACCAATTATGATTTTCTCTCATAAAGGAAACATCTGATATATTCTTTATATCTCAACATGGGTTTGAAGAACATTAAAATGTAGAATATCTGAGGCATTCAAAAGGATTTAAATGTGGATAAAGATATATGATCAATGACTATAAAAAGAGAAGCTCAAAGATGAATGAATTATTTTTCTCTCATACTTTGATAGCTCACATTTTTCTTGACAAACTGAGACTACCCGAGCATTAAATTTGTGAAGGGACTACACAGAACCAAAAACCATTATCAATTCATTAATAAAAGATCCTTGATACCTAATTTGTTTTTGAGGAAGAAATCCAAAACATAAAGTGTTCATAATTAGGATCTTTAACTACTCTTTATCGTGATGATTGAACCAAGAACCATCCTTGTTCTGTAAAGAAGAACTGCACACTTTGTGTGTAGAAGAACTACACACCCTTTACATGGAGAAGAAGAATGTCTAGGGAGTGTGTGTGAAAATAAGGGACACCCCAAATCAACCATTCGAGTTTGACTAAAATAACATACTAATAAATATTATGAAATTAAGGTGTATAGTGTGTGTTGAGAAAGGGAGAAGAAAGAATTTCCATGGTGATGGTAAGTGTATAAAAGAATGAATATTCTTGATTAGAAGAAGAACGAGCTGTGTGTGCACATGTGAAGGAAGAAGGAAGAAGTGAATGTGAAAATATTATGATTTCTTTCATTCATACAAAAAATGGGTACAATTCAGTTGACCAAATATTAACCACCCCAAGAATAAGAGAAGATTAGAAGAAGGAGAAGGAAGGATATTTTCTCAACAAAAGACTGATTATTATTCCGAGTTGTTTTATTATTATGAGGCCCAGTGAACTGATCAATATTTCCTTAACAATCATAAAAGTGTTTGTGATTCTAGACTAAAGAAGAAGAAGGTTAGTGCATTTAGTCATTGAACTAAATAATATGAATGAAAAGAAGTTTCAGTACAGTTGGATTCTCATTGATGAAGAACTCAACATGAAGTTAAGAAGAAGATATTTTCATTCCTAATACTTTTCAAGTAACCAGTTAAAGAGAAATGAAGAAGACAAATATTTGAACCTACATTTTAAATAAGGAAAAATGTTGTCTCTATAGGTAGTATAAATAGTCAACTAGAGGCTTCATGTTGAACTATATCATCCCCAGTTCAAAAAGATATGATTATTTTCCCTTCCCCCTCAAAAGTGTAGGTACTAACACTGGGAATAATTGATTCATTCCAACATCTCATGTGTATGAACCCACAATGGATAGTGTATTGTTTTCTTAACCAAACCACTATAATTGTTTCTTCATTATAGTGGGGAATCCATGTATTTAACATCACCAAACATGGAAAGGATGTAGTTTCTCTTATTGAGTAGCAAACCATGTTAAAATATTGTTTTAATATTTTTACAGAATTAAATTAAAACATGCGATAGGGAATTGAGAAAATGAGAATCCAGATCTTAATAGTTCAATAGGTACATGGATAAAAAAATTGGAATTGGATTAAAAAGTTCCCAACACTGATTATCCCCCTATCAGTGTTAGCTATATCCCAAACAGGTCTTCTCAATTGGTATTAGAGGCAGGTTTTCATTTGTTAAATTCTTTACAGTTAAGATACTCTCTTTTGAATACTTGAGTTTCTTTCATGAGTCAATAATGAAGTGTACCATTGGTGAAGATTCAGTTATCTCTAAGCAGAAGGCCATATCTTCCTTGATAATAATGAACAATAAAATGTAATAGAAGAGAAAGTTGTAGAATAAGTCCCTTTATCTAAAGAGGAGGAAGTATATTGTTCTCCATACCTTGATTATAATGAATATAGATCAATATTGGATTGTAATGAGAAGGAGATACTCATTTCCACCATGAATATGGAAAAACTTCTTACCTCAAATGATGAGGAGGTATGTGTTAGTGAATTTTTGAATTATACTCATGGTACAAATTCTAGAATATGTGGTGATGATCAATATGCAACCTCTCAATAATAATATGTTGAAAAATTAATACTGATTTTGTTTGGTATTATAGAAGAAATTGAATACATGGTTTGTTGATTATTTTAATGTATTCAGGATGATGCCACAATGTTGGGAGAAGAAAAATATGTTTTGGATATAGTCTTACAAATAAAAATTGTTGAATGTTTAAATCTCTATAGACAAGTTGGAACCTTTGAATCCATGAAGATTGAATTTGAAATTATTTCCTCAAAATGGTTCAATGAAGTCAAAGAAATGTAGGGATTCAACAAGACTCTATAAGATAATATCTATGAACTATAAGATGAGCTAAATAAGAGCATTGATGTCAAGGATTTATATTTGGGAGAAACTTCCAAGAAGAGAAAATAACTTGAAACATTGTTACAAAACAAATATAATTTTCCTGATTATGAAGTAGAAATATTGAAAGAAGTCATGTTAAGATAAGATGATTATGATTGAAGATCAAAAAATCATAGTCAATATGAAATTTCTAGAAATGAAATCATTGTTTGTAGACATTGAGATGACACATATTGAAAATTCACTAAAGAAGGAGATAGTTTCTGTTGGTACTCAATGTTCATTCGAGGATTTACTATATAAATACTTCCAACATGTGATAATAAGATCATGAATTCACTAAATGATCTATCAGAAGCAACTGAGAAAGTTCAGGAACCATCCATACATCCTGTAATCATGATTCTAAATAATTTTCCAAAAGTAGTAAAGGTTGGAAGAAACATTGTAATCAAGCGTGGGTAAAGAAATGTGAAAAGAAAATTACCGTCATTACTAGGGTGGATAGACAGAAAATGTTGTAATATGACTCCCCATTGAGAGCAGAAACAATCAATAAGAACTCCCATAAACCTTATCTAGAATTTATCAAAAAGTAATGATTTTAGGGACCTTGTTGGCACTACAACCACTTTCAGGATTGTGTGATAGATTTTTGGTATAATCTTAAAAAATCAAAACCCCAAAGGAAGACCATATCAAGGGGGAGAAATCCAGAGAACATGAAGGAATGTCAACTAGTCCAAAAGAATCTGTATACCACAATCAAATTTTTAATTCTTGATAACATTTGTGACGTATGCAATTGAAGTGGTCACAATGTTGGTACTTGTTTATCTCAATAGGTACCCAAATTTGATAAGAAAAAAAAATGGGGAAGTAGGATAAGAAAGTATAATATACCTTGGGAATAAATATGAATAATGATGTAAAAGAAAATTCTCCCAAGAAGATTCCACGAAAGAAATTTGACAACTCTTTGGATTCTAAATCCATGAATGTGTAGGGTGGTGAATCCAAAATAAGTCCTTATAAGGATTTCACATTGAAGAATTATTTGGAGGATCCAATCATGATGCCTCAATACCAAATAACCTATTGGATATCTAGCCACAATAATTGGAAAAAAAGGGAATAATTAAAGATTCACAAGTTAAGGATAGTGTAAAAGGAAAGGAAATTTTTTCAAATGATGCTAAAGAAGTCGTACGTGTGAGCTGCAACAAGTATGGTCACAACATTAAAATTTTTATTTCATTTATTACAAACCAAGAATATTTATTAATGATGATTAAATTATCACTAGGAGATTTTAGTGCTTTGAATGATATTTAAGAAAGACGGCTCACCCTAAATGAAATGAAAGAAGTGATATGATCCTCAAAACCACAATCAAATTTTATGATCAAATGTGAAAGTGTGAATAATGGAGCATATGGCTTGAGAATACCATATCAACCATGCTTTTCACACTGATGAAGCAAGGAGGAATCACCTTATTCCCTTAAACATTTTTTATTGTATTTTTTTCTTATAATACAGGTAATTGAATGTGAAGAAATTTCGCATTCGAGAACCTAATAATCAGTGATGAGAATAGTTTCCCTTGATGGGGAGACAAATGAAGAAGCTGAACTAGTCATTATTTCAATTTTTTTCAACAACAATTACACCAGAATATGCATGAAGATCATTTCATTGGAAAAGGTTTATCATGTCTCAATCTATTATCCTTGGTTACTCAAAATAAATATCATTCTACAAAGGGGTCTTAACTAAATAAATCAGTTACATAATAAGAATGGAAGTTCCCCAAGGACAATTATCATGCCTATTGCACATGAATGTTTTGGATCTCATTGTTTATGTGATTAAAGGAGTTTGAGGTTGATTATTTCATATCACATTTATTATCCTCACCATGGAATGAAAGTGGAAAACCATTAAAGAAAAGTATATGAGTTATCATCTTATTAAGTATCATGATCATTGTATAATGGATATCATTTTTTCTTATATCAAATTCTATTGTTTTACACACCAATCATTTCTCATGTAGACTTAGAGTGAAATGATTGAGGGAACATTTCTTATGTATGGACTAATACCCTCTCTACCATGAACATTGTATTTCCTGTCAATAAGGGGGGATAGAAAGTTAAATGGAAGTTAGAAATAAGTAAAGAGGAGGGATAATATTATAAATTTTATAGGGGGATAAGATTCTCATTTTGATATTGACAAATTAATTTCAGATAACATTGATGTATTCCATATAAATACAAAGGGGGAGATTTTTTTGGACCACATTGTGTCTGAAGATGATATTTGTTGTCAACAGTTGTAAATACTAGTTAAAATGATTAAGGAGATCCAAAATCCAATTCAAAAGATAATTGATGATGGTTTAAGTGATGATTCCTAGAGAATTTTTATATATTCATATAACTGGATTCCATGCTTGGATAATTCTTCATTTGGTTTAAATCAAAAAATTGTTGAACTCATCCTTGGTTCAAAGAACTTGTGTCAAAGGTCACATGTTTTTTACAACAATAGAGAAAGATAAAGTATCATCTATTTGAAGATTATTGAAGTGTTATAAGTGTGTTTATTGGAATTTATATTCCAAAAAGAATAAGAAGAAGAATATTTAAGAGGATAGAGAGAAAATGTGAGGAAGGTGCTTGGAGTTCTACATTTGAAGGTGGCCAAACATATTTGAAGTAACAAGGGTCCATGCACTGTGTACTATTTTTGGGGCTTACATAAGAAAACAATTTCCAACCCTAGAACAAGCCTCGACCAGCTCAACCATAGAACACGTGTGAATCAATGTCAACCATTCTAAAGGAACCATCCCTAGAATGCCTAATGGTGGAAGCCATGTATAAACCTGTATGATCACACAGTGTAGTAAGGAACGTGCATAGTTGTGCCAAACCCTCTACAGAGGATTGGTGTAGAGTGTGCCAATAGAGAACACAGTACAGGGCAGTACTACGGAGGGTGGAGGAGAATTTGGAGTGGATGGAAGAGCACTTTGATACTTAAATATCCCCTCATCAGTGTTTTGGATTCAATGTGGGATGAAATATCTATTGGGTGAAGTGATCTTAGTCGTTCATCTGATACTATGGGGCATCCTGACCACTAATCTAATCTAGTGCTCCCCTGTCTAATCTTGTACACTCATCGTAGTCACCCCTTTCATATTTGATCAAGGAATATACGATGCTCATGTATCCACTTCACCATCTTTTTCCCTCCATTGCATGATTCTGATAATGGTACATACCGGAGAAGTAGACCCGAACCATGGCTAAGCCACCATGATCGATCAGCTACCATTAATGAAGCACCATTTGATCGAACTGATATCATGCATGCAACTAACGTCATGCATACATGCGAGGAGTGTGAAGAACTCGGTTGGGATGAAGGCAAACAAATTTTTCAAATGCCACATGGATGATTCAAGCGTGGATTTAAAATGAGATACATGTGATCTTTGTCATAAGAATGGAATCTATTCAAGAAATATGTGTCACTCATGAAAGGAAGTATCCGAGATATGTGGAATATCTCAACAAGGGTTTGATGATATTTAAAATTCCTAATATCTCATTCATTCATAAAGAATTAAATTAAGAGAAAAAGATATAATCAATGATTATAAAAAGATAAGACCGAAGGAGAAATAATTTTATTGATACAATATTTTTAGATCTCTATTTTATCTTGAAAAATAAAGACTCATTGAGCTTTCAATAAGCGAAGGGCCATAAATGAACCTCAAACCATTATCAGTTCACAAAGAGAAGAGCAGTGAAACATTCTTGGTTTGTGAAGAAGAACCATTAACCATCAGGGGTTCAAGAGGGGGGGTCACAAACCACTCTTGTTCATTAAGAGTGAACTGTGAACCATCCTAGTTCTGTGAAGAAGACACACACACTCTGTGTGTAGAAAAACCCAGAACTCATTGTGTGAAGAACAAGAAGAAACCCAAGGAGTCTGTGTGCAAAGATGATACCCTTTAATAAACCCATTCGGGTTAGAATAAAATAACATACTAATAAACATAATGAATTTCAATTGGACAGTGTGTGTGTTTAGAATGGTAGAATAATGTATTTTCATAGTGATGGGAAATTCATACATAAATGCATATTCATTATTTGAAGAACCATGAGTTTAGTGTGCACATGTGACTGAAGAAGGAAGAAGTGAATGTGAAATGATTATGAAAGATTTCATGCATATGTAAAAAGTGTGAAATTTAGTTGAACAAACATTAATTGAACCATGAAGAATACAAGATAATAAGAATAAGTAAGGAGATTTTTCCAACTCAAGACTAATTATTATTCAGGGAAGTTTTATTATGATGATTCCCAATGAACTGATACTGATTTCATGAAGGATCACTAAAGTTTTTGTGATTCTATAGAGAAAAAGAATAAGGATAGTCAATTTAGTCATTGCACTAAATAAGAAGAAATAAAAATAGGGTTTAATGCAGTTGGAATTGCACTGACGAATAACTCCAGAAGAATAGATGTTGAATAGAGTTACTTGCCTGCTACTTTGCAGTTAAACAAGTGAAGAGAACTAATGAAAATAAAGTTTAGAACATACCGGTTGAAGAAGGAAGAAGACTGTCTCTATAGTAAGTATAAAAAATGGCTAGAGTTTGCAAGTTGGACTAGGTCCTCACCAGTTCAGAATGATTGGATTGTTTCCCTTCCCCCACTAAAGTGTAGGAACTCATACTTGGAAGGATTGTTTCATTCCCCCCACTTAAGTTTAGGGAATCACACTAGCTACAGGATTGTTTTCCTAGAAAAACCAATGTAAATGTTACTATTTTATATTGGATAATACCAGTATTGGTCATCACCGTACATGGAAAGGATGGAGATTCTCTTATTCGGTTGTGAACTTTGTAAAAATACAATGTTCATATATTTACAACATTCTATTATTTCAAGATATAGGGAATAAATAATAATAGAATCAGGATCTTAATAGATTAATAGGTACAAGTATAAAAAGTTGGAATGAAATTAAAAAATCTGCAATACTGATTAATCCTCATATAAGTGTTAGGTGTTTCCCAACTAGTCCTCTCGTAATTTAGAAACTACATCATATCCTATATGGAAGAACCCAAATAAAGAACCTTTAGTGTGAATCAACATAGAAAATGAAGTAGTGTCATGTCATAGCATGTACGGATTTCATATTATTATGAAAACACCTATCTACATGACGTGTACCCTAAGAACACATTTTTTGTAGTAACCAGCCTCCGACAGCTAAGGTTTTTCATAGAGATAAATAATAATGGCCATGCAGACCCCACCAGACATTTTTTCACCATGTGTTGGTGGCTCAAAATGTACTTCAGGAGCACACATGCATGGAAATTAAGCATAAATCATTCATGGATAGATTACATGGGTACAAATACGTACTTGGACACACCGATGATATCTAAACATATCCATATACAAAAGAATGGTCTGATATACACTAGAACTACCAGAATAGAATAGGCCATTCTCGGGTGGCTGAGACATGCCATGTACCATCGGGACACACCTTATTGTGTGATACATCAATAAAATATTTTTATAGAGGAGGATGTGACTATGCATCGAGGAGAGCTATCTTATATGTGTACTCCTATACATGTTCCGTACTTCGCACAATAACTTATTGCTATCATATCACCTACTGGGCTTAGATTTTGTCCCTTGTGTATCCTATAATGAGTTTTCTAACATAGAAGATTATGGTATCATTTTTTGTTTCACATGATTTACTATGAGAGGTTCATAGAGTGTAAAAATTTTTCAATAGATTCTTGATAGATTGGTATGATCGATAAAGAGAATTAGGGAGAAATTATGGTTTTAGAAACCCCTTATAAACCTAGGGAAATTGTCTCTTATATTATTTTCCCTAGATGAGTGGCACCCCATGGGGCACTAAGGAACATGTAAATTGTTAACTGCATGGATCAAACTATCGCCCCAAGGTTATAGAAATATACATAATGAGTGGAACCCCACCCATTTTACAAGGGTTTGGGTTCTCTATCTATAGAGTGGAACCCCACTAATTAACCCGGAGAGGGATCCTCTATCTTCTTAATGGAACCCCTTGTCACACCAGGGAACATTACCTCTATCATTGGAGTTGTAACTTAGATCTTACATGGACACATGTATTCTTTCTACTTATGGGCACCACTCTATTTACCTTTTTAATGTTACAATTTTGGATATTATTCCCCCACATGTCATGTAATTGTGGAAACATGTGGGTCCTCTACATAGCTATCTTGTGAGTTTACAAGATTTGAATGGTTATAGATAATGATCCATCAACTATGAAGCACAATGGTGGTGATAAAGGACTCCACTATTTATCTTATATGATTAAGTGAATCCAACACTGTATGTAGTGATCCCTTAGCTTTTGAGATAGTTGGCGATGTGTAGGGCCTCTACATGAATGTATTCATCTTTTCACATGAGACTGGACATTATAAATGGATCCTTGGTGTATTAGGATAACTTATTATTCTTATCTAGTCTATGGATATTGATATACCCATTGTAACTAGTCTTGGATTATTATTGAGCATATCTAGGTCATTATGCATTTTCTCATATTCTTATTAGTATCCCTTGTTGGTCAACATGATTTTTGATGAATCAATCTATTTATCCCTATGTGATATTCAGGAATCCTACTAGGTATGTATACAATATCCCAATATGATTTTATCAGACTCTTTTACTAACTAATGTTGAAGAAATATATTTCATCACTAACATATATGGAGTATGGTGAAACTTTGGTTCATAGATCACATGTTATGGTTATACATAGATATCAGTAGATGTTATCTCTATCTATTTTCATTTATTCTTGTTGTTTTCAGTTTGGGAATTAATTTCAAATTGGGAATGTATTTTTCGACTTTGTGTTTCCTTTCACTTTATTAATCTTTTGTATTCCATAGAGCTTATTTCATGAATGGTTTAGGATATGGACTCCAATTTCATTGTTATTACTACATATAAATTTTCTCTTTTCCATATCCTATTTGTGAATTATATAGTATTGTTCCACTTATCATAACATCTCTATGTATTCCTCGGTGGATCATGTTATGAAAAATATCTCATCAGATTATTTTCATAGAATACATGTCACCAATGATATAGAAAATAATGAAGATGATCCTATATAAAAAAGAATTATTCATATGTTGTTTCAAAGCAAATTAAAGGGTCTAATATTGAGTATGACCTAAAGGGAAAATATATTATTAAATTCATTTAATTTCATTCCTAATATATTAAATATGGAATGGAATGTTCAATTTTATTTTTTGACTCACATTACTTTATCATATAATGGGTGGGAACCTGGAAAACATGTATCCTATGAATTTATAATATCATTTGGAGCTCAACGCACCCCTAAAATATTTTATGAAGGTTTAGATAACATTAAGAGTTGAAATTATAATATTATTAGTAAAAAATGTTTTTATAAGAGTATTTAAACTCAATGGAATCAAAAATAGATGGTAGGAAGGTTACTATGACTATAGTAATAAATTATTTTTGGATTTCATATAATATCATTAAACATGGTAGAAAAGTGAAGAAAAGACCCTAATATTAATTATTTTTTTGTCTTTAATTTTAAATAGGTGTAATACCTTGAATAAAAATATATTTTTTGTGAATTAGAAAATATAAAGAGAAAGATTTGGTACATTACTATAAGCTCTATATATTTTATAAATATGAATATTATGATGAGTCAAATATTGTTAAGAGTGATCTAAAATAGTGATTTTATAGATAGAAATAAATAATCATAAAAAATATTAGGGATATTAGATAATGAAAATGGTTATATCTTGAAGTATAAAATGGTGTGGGGTTTGATCGTAAAGAAATTGACATCAATAATTATTCAAATCTGTAAGATTATTATACTAAAAATATGATTGATTTATGATAAAACTAAAACACCACTGTAGAACTATCAAAAAGACACAATGATACCACAAAATATGTTTTCATCATTGTTTAATGATGTTTCATATAGAAATCAAGTGTTCCATTGAAAATAAGTACTCCATGTTACAGGAGAAATGGAGACACCTTTTTCAGAAGATACATTATATATTTTTTTTTAATAGTTACTATATTTATGTTAAATATTATAGATATTTATTAATTTAATTATTTATTATCTATTATTTAAAATAACCCTCAATAAATGACATGGAGTTCTTGTTAATGAAAACCCAATAAATTATTATGAAAGTTATAAACTAAAACTAGTTTAAAAATGAAATACTAATAAGATAAACAATATATAGAGAATAATGATGAATATGAACCACCTATGGATGTGATGAAATAATATTATATCATTAAAAAAATAGTATAAGTAGGGTATTATACAATATACTACTTTGAATGAAAAATACTAAGAATATCGTGGATTCATGGAATTCGGAAAAAATCCTAAATGAGGGAAAATATGAATCATATCACGTGAAATATATAAAAAATGAGTGATTACTAAGGATTATAAAAAATTATTAATTAATGTTTATTCATTCTTGTATGGTCTAAATATTTCTAAAAGACATGAGAGAATTAATGTCTCGGTTATTGAAGGCCATTGAAAGATTATACATAATGTAATATAATATTAAGAGTATAAAAATGAAATAAATTTATCCATGAAGACATTAAATTTAATGGGAAATGTTGGTGAAAACATGATACATGTTAAACAACCAATTAACATCTCTAACTAATCTATGAAAAATTGATGCACACATCATATCAAATGAAATTTAAAGTAAGATATATCATAAATATAATGCCCTTTTAAACTAAAAATAAATGTAAGATTTAGTGAAATATGAAGTTATGCATGATATCATTGCACTCAAAAATTAGCATTATAATAAAATTGTTGTTTTTAAAAATCATAAATAAAATTTTAATGATAAGAAATAAAAAAAGGTTATTAGATTGGATAATATTAACATTATTGGGAAAATGTTAATAAAAAATATTTTTGTTAAGTGAATAATAATTTTATTGAAGATTTAGGTATTAATATCATGGTTTAATTGGTTATAAACAATTATATGGTTCATAACTATATATCACATTATTTATGGTTAGTGAAGAAAGATTTTAGATATAAAATATTTAAATTATGGTCTATAGATGGAAAATAAATAACTAATACAAAAGAGAATGATTTTATCATGAATATTGGAAAACATGATCATGTTTATTATGTTGTCACCTAAATGAAAATTTAAAGTGAATGGAGAATATATGAAATTATTGACATGACATAGAAGATTCTTAAAAAATAAATTCCAGAAAGATTTTATTCTGAAAAAAATTATCTTGATATCATTTTATATCCTTAACAAATGATTTTTATGTCATAGTGCATCTTATAATAAATTTTTGTAGTAGAATAGGAATCATCCAACTTAGAAATTGTTTTTATATTTTGAATTAAATTTAATATTCTAAATATTTATAATACTTTAAATGTTTGAATATAAAAAATAAGAAGGATATTTATATGGATTTACATTAAATTTCATAGAATAATTTTTATTAAATATAATTTATAATAATTTTTGTTGAAATCTATATGTTGCTATTATATAGAGGAATACAATTTTTAAATAAAAGGAAAATAAAATTTATGCATAAATATTTCTTAACTGTGTTACACATTAAGAGAATAAAGAGTTGAATGTATTTTTAATAATACACCAGTGATGAGGATTTGGCTTCATTTTTACAATCATTATTATATTTTATAATCAATGATGAAATTTATTGAAGTTACATTATTGGTGATAATATAGCTCAAGTAAAAATAAGGATATTAAATATTATAAATTAAAAATAACTGTCATTATAATTATATAATTTATTTTATGATGAGGTTGTAATAAATGAGGGTTATACTAAATAAATTAATTAAAATTATGAAAAACTTATGATGAATATGACATGTGAAATTGTTTTGAGGTTAAAGAATAAAAACATTTGTTATTCTAAATGGTTTTTCTATAATAATCGATGTGAATAAAGAAATGTTATTTAAAATATATAATTTTTTTAGGGGATAATATTGGTCATAAAGAATCTATTGAGATTTACTGTTTTATCATATTGATAAGATGGAGATGATATGTTTATTCAAATCCTTATGAGGGTAAAGAAAGTTCCTGGTATCTAAATGGATGTAAAATGGATTTTTCCTAATGAAGACAATAAAGAAGGGGTTTTATAACACCCCAATATTTTATATTATATTTATTTTAAATAAGTTTAATATCTTTTACTGATTGATGTAGACAACAAAACAATATTTAAAAAAGAACAATATGTCTGAAAGTATATACGACACAAAACAAAGAACCTAAAAGTACCATGAGATACTTTTTAAATATGACCATTATATCCATGTCATTGAATTTATAGATATTAAAATGAATAATAGTATTTTTTAATATATATTGGTCCTAATAAGTACAAATGTTTAGTAAATATTTAATCGAATTTTTAGTAAAGTAATTTAATGCTTCAAAATAATATTTATACAAGAAAGATCACATTTGGTTTTACGTTTCGAATAAAAAATATTATTTAGAACTTTATGAAATTTTAGTTTATAATGTTAATATCAATTTTTAATCACAATATGAAATCATCATAGGGTTTAATTTTGTGATTTGTTTGAGACATCAATGTTTCAACAAATAGTAAAAAATAATGGGGTTTCAAATATTTTTATGTGATTTCAATAAATTAATTAATTTATATTTCCCTTTATTATTTGAAATTAATTTAAATTTAATAAAATTATTATTGAGTAATATTTAAAATAATTAATTGAATTTAAAAATTCTATGTACCCAATTTGTTCATATGTTTATTTTATCCATAAAAGATAATTATCATAATACTATTTTAAAATTAGTAATGTTTATCCATATTAATTAATTTAAATAACCTCTAATAAGAAATTACTTAATCATGTTTTTTTCATTATATATCTAAATATAGAAATATAAATCCTTATAATTATTACCACCATTCATTTAGTAAATATAATATAATCTTACGATTGAGAAAAAAGTTTCTTTAAAACTATTAGTCAAAAACAATATTGGGTTAATTTTAAATAATATTTTTTTCATAAATGTGAGTAAAATTTTGTAAAAAATGATTCATTAATTTTTATTATAATAATTAATAATTTTTAATATGCTAAAAAAATGAATGATTATTATTAATAGAAAAAGTTTATTTGCCACAGTTAAGGATAAAATGTGGTTTTCTGTATTACATGTGTTGGGGAAAAAATTAATTTTACACACAAATTTTTTATTTTTTTGATAAATTTGGTTTCATATTTTGGATTAGTGGGTAAAAATTATTTAATTGGGAACAATTTATTGTAGTTATAATTGATAAATTTTCTAGGTTAAACGAAGTATTTACCATGGTGAATAAAATATAAAAATAACGAGACATATAGACTAATGCGGAAGATATTTAAAAAATGTATATTTGTATGTCGTATAGATGTGGCTCAAACATACCCTCCATACAATTTATATTTTTTCAATTTTGGAGTCACTTCTAGGGATAGTGACTTCCCATTATTGAATAGTGTTTTGTATTTACAAAAAAATATGATATCCTCAATTAATATCAAGAACTCATTCCAATAACTTTTTCTCATATTTCAATCCATTTAGCTCTACAAAAACCAAAAAAATATTTCTCCATAGTGAACATAGATAAATTATTATTATTATGGTCAAAACCAAAATTCCTACTCAACGGTTCTTAATAACAAATCCAAAGTATGTTCTTTTAAGAAAAAGTAATTATCTTCACTATGTTCTTTCTTTTTAGTTATACATTTTTACACCATAAATTATTTATAAAAACATATAATATAATATAAACATTATATAACATATATTTATTATTTATTATGTTGAGGTAATAACATTTATACTTATCATCCAATATCAAATAGAAAACAGAGCAACCACTAGTGTGTTTGGTAGACTACCTCCTCTTGAACTGATATATTTTGATTCAGATCATCGAATCATATGGATTGTCATAATGATAGAAATAATGAATATATATATATATAATATGTGAAGTTATTTTAGTTATGTAAAGTTAATTTAACATCTAATTATTTACCATCCAATTATTTTCATATATATAATATATATATATATATATATAATACATGTCAAATTATTTTAGTTATGTAAAGTTAGTTTACCATCCAATTATTTTCACATCATGACACGTGCATACCTACAACAAACATCTCCATGAGGTAATGAAACTCATTAACCATGTAAAACATTCAAGAATGGTTTTTAAATTTAATCCAATATGTAAATATTATATTTTATAAAAAATATAATTATTGATATTATGGAACTATATATTAAACAGAAGAAATGTAATTTTTTTGTCAAAATATGCCTAATATGACTAGGAAATTATATCAAGAAACAATAACAATAAAAATATTGTAAGTGAACAGGTGATAATAAGTTATAATATGATTATATATTATTTTATATACATAAATATACTTATCTAATAAATTTATATCCTTATAAAGTCCTTTATGATATATTTTAAATATCATTAAATCAAAAAGAAGTTTGGGCTAAGTGATGTTGCCTCAATTTACATTAACTGAGGTATATTATAATGTTATGCACCAAATATCATAATAAGGTGTATATACATACCGATTAAAATTTAATATAATTAATCCTTCATAATTAATTCTATTTTATGTTTTAATGTGAACAATTTCATCAAAGTGTATTTTACATGATAATGAAAAAGTGGTAAAAAATTTCATAACTAAAATTATTTGCATTTGGTTATATTTCATGCCCAATTTCATTAGAATTCCATGATTACCTATGTAATTACATTTGATTTTATTATAATGTATTTAAAATTTTAATTTTTTATTATAATTTTTTATTATTGATCGATTCATTTAATAATTATCACTTCAATGATTTGATTGTTGTAAGGGTTTCTTATCTCAATTTTTATTATTTCTGAAATATTATTTTTTATGCACCTATTTCACATTCTAAGTTGTATCTACTTTCCCATTGATATTAAATATCATTATTATTCTTATATTCATGTTATATAATGTTTCATTTGGTGTTAGTCCTTTTATGGGTCTTAGAATTCAAAAATTAAAAATGTTACAAAAGATTTACGATTCAATTTCATAATAATCAAAATTGTTTATGCATCAATTTAAATTCATTGAAATTATTAGTTCAATGTCAAATAACCCCCATATATTTTATTATCCTATTTTAATTCATGAATTTTCTAGCAATTGTATCATTTCCCTGCCTTTTTAACTAAAATACTTGATAAATTGATATTAAAAAAACATGACTTCATTTCTCTCTTCAGTTGAAAATAATTTTCTTAAAAATCCATATATTTATAAATATGATAGGAATAATGTTTTACTTTGATTTTTTAAACAAAATTTAACCCTTAATTTGGTTTCAAATTAATTTTTAAAATTAATCTTCATGTCTTATTACAAAAAGTGTACTTTTTAATTTGCAAACATATATGTGAAAGGAATATGTTTCTAATATAGTCAATAAGAAAAACACATTCATACCACTATAACCAACCATTTACTTGAATAATACTTTAAAATAATAAAAAAATTAAAGGAAAATTATTTCCCTAATAATTAAGATAATTTTTATTTGATTATAAGTGAGTCCAAATTTAAAATAATATCTTCCACATGAATGTAATTAATAATACTTTTGTGGTATTTATATTCCCCGCAGATTATAAACCATTATTTTATACACACTCCAATAGAGATATGTTGTAATGATTACATCATTATTAATTCAATAGATATTCTATGATAAATTTGACTAAGTAATGTATTGAAATTATTTTTCTTAAATATTTATCCTAATCATTATCTTTCACTTGAGATATTCACATTTTTTTATGATTGGTATATTAATTTCCCCAAAATATCCTTATTATTATCATGGAATTTATTATTACTTAAACTATATATTATTTCTAAATATAGTGTTTTCAATTGAATATTATATAATTATCGGGGAAAATAGTGATTTTCATTATTATTTATTAAATTCATAAATATATTGATACAAAATAGTTTTAATGATTAAAAAGATCATTTTGTATAAGAGGAATCTATTGGTCATGCAGTGATGGATGGGGAATGGAATTATTTATTCCCTTGATGCATCTGTAGTCTAATGATTTGAATATGTATGTTATCATCGAATGAGGTTTAACCATTATTTTATAACATGTTTTGAAAGTTCTTGATGGTATATATATCATGATACGTGATATCACAATACCCATTAATAATCATTTCCTTTGTTAATAATTATGTTACTATTATCAATGAGATAATTTAATTCAAATTTATAAGGATGCATTTCGATCTCACTTTATTGACTAAATGGAATGTGTGGTTGGTACTTTGAATTACCATTTCAATGATTCCTTATCTTTTCATGATAGTAAGTATATTGATTAAATGGTATGTATGTTCACATATTTACCCTACCAATTTCATTATTATTTATCAGTTTTGATCTATTTATTCATGTCAGATTCATTATTTTGTAACTCTTACCTGGAATAAGAGACCACCATTATTTTTCCCCACCCCTAGGGAATGATTAATGAATATTGAGTTCAAGGATATAGAATTTTTTAAATTCACTTGGTTTTATTTCATTTCATCAAATTAAAATTTACATATAAGTATATATCTAGTTTACTGAGATGAATAAACTATTCGGTCAATTGGGAAGAGATTGCCTATATCATATGATAATGTAATAAAGTAACAACCAACTTTATGAAACCAGGGTTGGGGTATTTATAGTTTGTATAATAGGTGTTTTAGTCAAATCCATTTGTACTATATTGTTAAAAAAAATAGATTAGGGAACATAACACTATGATAGAGTTTAGTGATATGTATCGAAAAACCCCATGTGGTTTGGGTGAGGGAGATATTATGCTCTTTTCTAAGAAGTGCATCCTTTACATTGATGTATAATATAAATTGGGTATGGAAAAATATTAAATTAGAGCAATAACTCTAATATAGGTGCATTCAGATTTGAATCTATCATTAAATCAGGCACGATAGTGAGCCCTACTAGGCACCTAGGTTAACATTCGTTGGGGTAAAAAATTAGGGTAATTAAATTACCATTATAAACCATAATATGATATTTCAATAGATGATGAAAAAAATGATTTAGGTTTAAAAGATGTGTCTTGTGATGTAATGTATAATATATATCATTTGTTAAAAGATATATATTACCATTTTTAGAATATACCTGATAGTAATAAAACATGATATATGATATTTTTGGAACACATTTATTGGAAAACAACGATATAACATTCCATTACCGATCTATTAGGTACTTATTTAACCTTTTACAAGTTTTCCTTTTCTCATTGTCTATATATGGCTGAGAATGAATTGAGAGGATACCTCTAATAGGGAAGTCACTGATTTTTTTGGACTCTTAGATTTAACCAAATTTTCTAGCATAATACAGGAGGATTTGATGCCACATAATATAGTTACATGATGTCTAAAAATTTCTTGATGAAATATATGAAATAATTCACACTATGAGAGGTTACACAATAAGAAGAGACCATACACATCATGGGTTTAAAAAATGATGGGTTATTAATATGTGGAGATGGGGTTTATGGAAAATGTGATACTTTCGTTGTTATAAGTTGTTTAACTCGGTTGCGCTTTATATAATGGCCCACATTTAGTTCTCAAAAAAAGTGTGTGGATGATTTTTTATTTATGGTTCATATATACTGTCTGTCTCTCGACCCAAGGAAATTGAAAGGATCTTTTGGGAGAGTCAACGTTTTCTTGATTGATCGGTTCAATGTTCGATCTATATTTCCATTATGATGCATCTCTCTGGGTAAGATACATATTTTCTTCTTCATTTCCATTGATCACGGTAGCTCCCTTGTGTTTCCTTCTTGGATTTATAGCTATATGTTGGTGTGTCTTCATGTATTCTTCTGGAGAAGTTTTTTGATCTCATTTCGAAGGTAATTCCATTATTTGTCGTGGTGTATAGGGAATTCAATCTAGAGGTATATGGGTTTCCTCCTTCCAATGACCCCTTTTTTCTACATTAGATCAATCTTTTTATGGGGATTGTAGTTTTGGGCCTTAGTTGTCATTGATGGGATATCTTTGTTGCTGGATCCTACTGTGGGCCTCTATGACCTGAGATTTTAGGTAGTTGGTTATGTCTCAAGCCTATATTTATAAACATTATTTTTATTTATTTAAAAATCAATTTATGCATGGAATTGACATGATTGTTTTTTGTTTGTCAAAAATAGTTTTTTAAGAAAACAAGATTTCCTTGTTTATTGATAAATGGAAATGAAATGGGTATTTTCAATGTATAGAAATGGATTTCTGAAAATGAGAACATGGCTTACCTTGTTTACATGGGTGGTAGTTTTAGATTGATGCCATCATCCATTTTTTATGATTATCAGGAGGTTTTATCTTGGTTATTTTCCATATTTCTTATCCCATTGTTCAAGAGGATTATTATTGACATTACTAAGGGTGTTTACTCATGGGGAATTCTTATACATCTTGAGATAGTGTTCTAGAAACACGATTGTGCACTTGATTGATTTTTTTACGAGTATTATACCTGTCTAACCTATAGTTATACTTGGTGTCGATACCTTTGATTCTTTTATTTGTATTTTTTATCCATAATATGAATATTTATGCCTATAAAAAAATGATATGGATAATGTTCCTCTAAATTGATATACCAGCTTTGTTTATAATTATGAGAAAAAGGTAAATGTTTACCATCATTTCTATAAAATTGTTTTAATATTTTTCATTCCATGTTTTATTTAAAATGACCACAATTGAATTATTTTATAGAGACCTATTATGGAACAAATGGGTGGGATCATATTGAGCATGTTACCACAAAACTCTTACACCTATTTGGTTGTGTGTAGACATCTATATGTCTTTAATTTTAGGGAATGAAATGGTGACACAGTGAGGTAGTGAGGTTTCGTGTTAGCTGGGTTAGGTAGATAGTGGTCAGATGGTGGGAGTTCATCCACACCATCATTTGGAGTAGAAATTACTTTTGGTCATTTATAGTTGGACCTTACTTTTAGAGTTTTAGCTACATTTACATTTGTTTTGTTTTCATTATCTTATTATGGTTATGCTATAAATTTATTTTAATTATGTTATATATTAATATTCTTTGTGTATATATGAAATGCGCTTGTATAGTTAGGAATAAATTTTTCCCTCTCGATTGTTGTTCGATTCTATGTTTCATATCATCAACCTTTGGGGATCAAGATAACCCTTCGGGGATGCATTGGATTAGGTCAGGTTCCTGTTCTAAGGGAAACCTGGATTAGTTCATTATAATTTTGTATTAAAATTGATTCTTCCACATGATTTTGTGTCTTGGGATGTATGTAAGTCTGGAGTTAGGTTTATCAGAACATGGGAGGTATGTTACGATAAGTTCATGTCCAAATATTTTCACGATGAGACTCAAGTTTCCAAAGGATGTTGGGATATGTGTCTCTAATATTGGGTTTTGTTTTTAATATCAGTTTCTAATCGTCAGTATTATGGTTTAAACTGAGATTTACTCTATTTTCTGATCATTCCTCTTGTTTCGGTGTGAAGTAGTAAGCCACTAAGACATCTTCCATGAGTTCCTTAGGGAGGTGTAGCTGAAACCCCACAAGGAAATATGCACGTGGATCAAAATCTATTCGATAATATTGTATTGTATGTTATTATTGTTGATTAGTATGTTAAATGAGTTTATAATGAAGTGATTAAGCTATAATAAAGAGCTAGATTAGAGAGAGATCGTTCATGGGAACTCTCACGTGAGAAGACATAGTCCTTTAATGGAATAAATGAACCACAATAGTGAGAGTACTTATAGGATATGATCAATCAAATATTATTCTTCCTAGAGACACATGATAATATCAAGATGAAATGTCTGGGGTTAGGGATAAAGGGATTAGGAAACCGATGGTGGGATTCCATAGTTGAGGAAGATTGTCACATGTATTTGAGTAAGAAGGGTTTCCAACCCCTATTCTTCCAATAGTCTTCCCAAAAGTTCCTGATGTTGGAAAATTCTTAGGAGTGCATTTCCTTTTAGCAGGGAGATAATTAGTTGTCAATTTACACCAATCAAGTTTTATAACTTGTTATTTTTTCTCTGGATATGGTGAATAATGACAAATTGAAGGCTAATAAGTACCTACAGGGTTTGCAACTAATAATCATATCATATGTGTTTATGGTAAATCATCCTATCTATATAGATATGGTAGAAAGAGCAATAATGAAATATATGGATATTGCTGATAGTTTCGGCTTTTCTAACTCTTCTCTTCCCTCCAGTAATAGATTTAGTATAAGTAATGGAAAGAATATGAAGTAGAAGGATCATCACCAGAGTGTAAGAGGCGGGACTCACTAGCGAGCCTCCTCTACACTATCTTATATAGCTAGGATTGTTCCACTAACATGCTATTATTATGGAAAGGTCATACACACAATATGTTATTATCATGTTCCAGAAATGATATACAACAATTGGGGATGTATTGGTCATTTTCAGTGCTTCTATAAGGATATGATCTTGTGTCATTATGATTTCAATTATTCATCTCCAAAGGCCACTACGGTGCAGTCAGAAGCATCAATGAATATAGGGATCCAGACAAAGGACTCAGGAGTGAAGAATTTCTCGTAGTAGATGAGTGTTTAGAAGAGGTTGATATAGGTCTGGAAATAGTGGGAGGTACTATCCTTATTGCATCTTCTATAACAATTGATTTAATTTATACCGGTTCCTTCCACTAGGTAAGAGGAAATATAAGGGGTATCAGACCACACCTCGAGTCATTCCAAGAGCACTTGGATCACATTCCAAAACTGAATGCAGTTACTCCCTTCTCCTATCATCCAGAACCCTGAGCCAAGTGGGGACCACATTGGGGTGCTGGTTGTAACATATTAAAATGTATGCCACCTCCTGCTTCTATTTTTTCTCCTCTTTAACATCTGCTGCCAAGAAGATTTATCTGTACCTATCACTTCCTCTTCCATAAACATTTACACATCCATGTATCTGAGACTAATGTCAGTTTCCTACTTTCCCACGACTAACATTCACTGGATTTATCTATTTTCCGATGAAATTTTAACCACCAAGGTTCTCTCTAGAAACAGAACATAATTAGGAATGCATAAATGAATAGTGCTAGCTCGAATGTCCCTAAACACATCATTCTTGGAGGTCCGATCCTTAAAGAACTGGTTGTATCGTATTCATCGAGTACCTGGAATGCTCGGTATGCCACGTCAAATACTCAATTAAAGACATTTCGCCCTGTCAAAACTGTAGAAGCTCTTGGGAAGACAAACCCCTTTTCTTTTTATGGCAAGAGACCCCCTTCTTTGAGGAAGGTTCTCAAGATCTGTCCATAGAAAAGTCAACTCATCATAAGATAAGGGGTATCTAAACCCTTTCATCACCATGCCGAGCCATGTAGAATGCTCACTGCTAGGACTGCCATATTATTTAATGGTTCCCTAGCTTGATGGCAATTCGGGCACCACATCGGGCGAGTCCTAAGCTGCATGTGAGTCAAATTATCCTTGGAACCGGAGGGGTATCTTTCACTGAAACTCATGTAATGAACTAATCCTATAAGTTTCTTATAACAGTAGTGACAGTAGTAACTGTTGACCAACAGGAAGTGGTATCGCTGGGACACCGCCCGAAGGTACCATCTCGGGCAACAGTCCTTATACTGAAGCCTCATCACTCTATGGACTATCCTCTTGGTCACGCATTGGAATCATGGATGGTTGTCTACATAGAGGAATCTTGAAAGTGTATCAAGATGACCTATGATAATTAATTTATACATTGTGAGTTGACTCAAAATAGATCAATAGAAAAAAAAAGAATTTTCAAAACACGTGTAACTAGTTTTTTCGGGTACCGATATGAAAAACTAAAATCTTGGTCCTAGTGTAATGATACGTCGGTCGCCACACCAACACCGGACTCCCTGGACTGATGTCCGAACTCAAAAAACATAACACTATTTCCCCCATTGAAAATACATACTCTTAGTTTTTCTAGTAGAACTGACCGCCTTTGATACCAATTTTTCACGACCTGTCTCCCCGGGCCTATGCCCTGACTACCCCATGCCTTCCTTCCATAGGCTAGGGTTTGGTGACTAGAACTAGAAAGGAAAATCCCAAAAAATGAAATTTATTTTAAACCTATACACACACACATCCAACCACAACACAACACAATGAATGGGTAAAAATGTATACCACTAAAACAAGGATGAGTGCAAGTACAAGTGAAAGAATGTGGGCCAGTATACCCACCCAACAAGGAACTAAAAACAGTAAATACAAAAGGAAACTTGGATGGTCATCTGAGGAAAACCCCACATGATCATGACAGTAGTGAAGCTACTAGAAGCTGAAGCAGTATGTCCTTCCCTCCCGGTAGTACTAGGCTCCACGTGGTCCTAGGCCGCCAAGTCCACTGTCATAGTGTTTTTCTGTCCCGTCCCCCTGAGCACCTCTGTCAAAATGTCAAACATCTGCACCAGACAAAACACGTGCGGGTGAAGCCCGTTCATGGGTCAGTATAACTAGACTTAATAGGGACCCCAAGACCCGTGAGGGTCTCCCAGAATTCCTCAAAGAAAAAACTACAAGGCATGATCTCATTCACAAAGAATAAGTTAAATGAGAACTCACACTAAGTATATAACTTAAAGAATGTGAATAATGATGATTAGTCTTAAAGATAAATAATCTTATTCCACTGAGAAGTTCCACTGATGAACCACGAAGAAGTTTTTCTATTTCCAATTTACACAGGTTCGTAAGTCAGCGATCCACACAGTGTTGTTATTCATCAATCCACACAGGGTCGTAAGTCGCTGATCTACAATGGGCCACTAGAAGGCTGGTCCTCATCAGGTCACACTACATCTGATCCACACAGGGTCATAAGTTATCAATCCACACAGGTTTGGAAGTCACTGATCCACGAAGGGACACTCTAAAGTAGGTCCTCGTCGGGTCACACTGCTGCTGATCCACGTAGGGTTGTAAGTCGTTGATCCAATATGGGTTTCTCTAAGGTTAGAAAACTTAGGTTCATGCTACTTCAAGTACACACAAGTTCGTAAGTTGTAAATCCACACAGGGTCACACTGATGTCGATCCCCAAAGGGTTGCTCTTCACATGACATCCAACCACATGATTCTCGTACTTGATACGCTTGAGTTTTGTAGATTATTCTCCTCATGCCATGGGTCATTCTTGAACTACCTCAAATTCTGTTGAATATGTAACAAAAATAATCACCATGTCATAAGGGGTTCAATGTAATAGACATTGTGCCAATTGGATGCCTGGTCTGTATGTTACAGTCTTTTTAGAACCAAGGGCCCGGTTTGATTCGAGTTTGATCCAACCAAGCCACACTCCAACTTTCTCCAAAACCCATGTAATGTATCTTAAAAAAACCACCTCTTATGAAGGGTTCCATCACCTTAAAAGGTTCATCAAACAGATGTCCAGTTTATAAGTTACACATGTTTTAGTGAAACGGGGTGGTCGGGTCCGATAGGGGTCATGTCCGGCCCAACCTGAGGGTCCAGCCTTCCTGGGAAACCAAGCCCGCTGTGTGGGTTGATTCTTCCTACTGGAAGCGCCAGAGGGATGCTGGAAAAAATTCTGAAATTGTTGGATCAACCTGCTATTTGGTGTCCAGGCGAGCGGCCCGAGTGGGCCACTCATCTCCCCACGCGGTACCAGCGCGCTGCATCTTCCACCTGCCATAGTGCCTATGGGTGCCACCATTCCCTGGCGTCCGACTCAACCGACCCCAACCACTGGTTTTCGATGCCGGCATGATGATGGTGTCGCACCAAATGGGGCTTCCGCGACCACCGTAGATACTCTGGTTGTTCATTTTAGTTCTGATTTGGGCCTACGGGCCTCCTGAGTTGCCGCAATCACTGCGAAGCCTACAGAAATTCCATTCCTCCTTGTTTCCCAGTAACTCACAAAGAATTCACAAAACTCAAGAACAGTTTAGGTTCTGGGACTTATTCGGATCGGCCCACGCCATCCGCATTAGTGTTTTTACATGGGGGAAACATCAATCCTAATGAACAATGAACAATCCCCAAACATGAACCCCGCAACAACCACCCGAAGGAAAAAAACAAGGTGGGGATCAACCAATTAGTCGGTCGATCTGCATTTGTTGTATTTTTTCAAGAATGGTAAGAGAGGAAATATACTAAAAAACTAGAAAAATAAATTAATTCCCCCTATCTTGAAATGGTGTTGCGAATGAAGGAATGATTCATGTTCGTTGTTGTTTAACATTGCTCGTCGATCTCCTGATCGATTTACACCAATGGTCATCATCTGTCCACTGTTATTCATTGGATAGGAAATTCTTCGGTATTTCATTATAGATTCCTCTCATGGGTTCCCAAATCCCATGGAAACTGTTTGATTGATTATAACAAATTAACCCCCAAGTTGGTTCCTTATTATGATTTATTAACTAATCCTAATTAATGAACGAATTAAACCAGGAGAGTTGTTGTTACACAATACAATGATCAAGTCAAAAAAATGTCTCTTATTTAATGCCTAATGTTACACTACAGTCCCACCGTCCATCTCTGATTGGTGGGAAGAGAAAAAAACAACTCACCAAGTTATGTAATAATTATTTTTGAAATGTCCAAAAATTAACATTTATGTATGACCCTTTCTAGAAAAAGTTACGCTTCGCCTAAATGAATCCCAGTGCTGAAAATTCAACAGTACCCTCAGACATTCAATCTGAGCCCCGATTAAAGAGATAGAAATCCTTGCATGAACATTTACTGAACGTACCTTAAAAATGTTCAAAAATTATTAACATTTTCCCTAGACCCATTCCTATCAAGGTTAGGCTCCACTGAAGGGAAACACTCCCTCACGAGCTCAAATCTACTCTGAGATTTTCTATCTAAGTCACCATTTAAGATTTATAATTATTTTACAACAAAATAATATGCACATAATTATTTTATTTACGGCCAAAAACAAACTTCCACAGTTGGCCCACTATTGACGCTGCTTTTTCGTCACATTGTCTAAAGGAAAGGAAAGGGAAATGACTGAGCACAAATTGATGCATCCTTTGAAGAAAATATCAAAATTTGACAAAGGAAGGAAGAAGAAGAACATTGCGCAAAGGTTGCGCAAGTTCTACAATGGTCGTGCAAGTAAACTTGCGCGCCGAAGTTGGTCGCGCAAGTGACTTGCGCGCCATAAAGGATAACTACCCGGGGTCTACTCCAGGCTATAAATAGACCCTGTGGGCCCCCATTTGGAGAGTATTTTTTCCAAAAACTCAGATTTGATCTCCTGGCACCGCAGTCTCTTCTCATAGCTTCCAAAACACTTCTAAGGTAATTTCGTACCTAGAATGAAAGATCTAAAGAGGGGGAGGAAGGCCTAAATGTTTAAACTCATCAACACTTGCGCGCCTGAGTGGCCAGCCCTTAAGGGAAATGATCACACTTGCGCGCTGCCTAACTCCTTCAATAGAACTTGCGTGCCACTCTTCTAGAATAACCTCAAGATGATTATAAAGGCTTTAACCAAGAGTGGCTCATGTATTACCCTACTGGTTAACTGTTGCGTAAGTACCCATATGTCGCGTAGGTATACCTGTGTGACCAGGACTTGCGCGCCCACGCAGTACCTACACGCCTGCTAGGACTTGCGAGCCCCTGCCTTTTTGGGTGCCTTTCTTGCCCATTTCACCCCTCTTATGCCATTCCACCTCTCCTATTCAAGATTTAGTCTTCAAGACACTCTTCAAATCCATTTATGGCATGATTTCTTTATTTGACTTCCTTATCTGAAAGGAATTCTGTGGAATATCTCTCAAAAACTAGTGATTTTCACATCTTTATGTCACTAAAGATTGAGCTTTCATTCAATAAACATCATCCTTTATAATGAGAGAACTCATTAACCTGGGCCTCCTTTTCAGGAATAATCCCGAGTCATAATTCTCAAATATGGGAGTCCTCCTTAGAAGTAAGCCTCAAGTACTCATTAACCAGGGGCGCCTTTTCAGGAATAAGCCCCAATCATAATTCTCAAATATGGGCATCCTCCGTAGGAGTAAACCCCAAGTCCTCATTAACCTGGGCCTCCTTTTTAGAAATAATCCGCAGTCATAATTCTCAAATATGGGCATCCTCCTTAGGAGTAAGCCCCAAGTCCTCATTAACCAGGGACTCCTTTTCAGGAATAAGCCTCAGTCATAATTCTCAATTATGGGAATCCTCCTTAAGAGTAATCCCCAAGTCTTCATTAACCTGGGCCTCCTTTTCAGGAATAAGATTCAGTAATAATTCTCAAGACTGGGCCTCCTTTTCAGGAGTAAGCCCCAGTCCAAGTTCTCTTAATTGGGCCTCCTTTTCAGGAGTAAGCCCCAAGTCCCCTAATTTGGGCATCCTCTTCAAGAGTAAGCCCCAAACATAATTCTCTTAACCAGGGCCTCCTTTTCAGGAGTAATCCCCAGTCTAAAAATATGGGCATCCTCTTCAGGAGTAAGCCCCTAGTCCCTTAATTTTTCAAGTCTCTTAACCTGGGCCTCCTTTTGTGGAGTAATCCCCAGTCTTAATTTCTCTTAACCAGTCCTAATTTACCTTTGATCTAGTATTCCTTATCCGGAGTAAAAAAACCAAATCATAAGTCCTCTCCTAATTTGGGCCTCCTTTTTAGGATTAAGCCCCAAGTTAGAGTATTCAAATATTTATGAAGCACATATACCTTTATGGACCCTGTTCCGGGATTTCTTCCCTGAAGTAAATCCTAATTTTCATTAACCGGGTAGTCATACATACATAAGTCCCACATTATTTCTTATGATTGCATCTTTCATGGAACAATTGTCTGATTTTTACCAATAACTCTTGTTTCTCACATTGACCATGACTCACGTGAGCTTAGAGTGTAAAAGTAATTATGCCATCCTTCTTTGAGCCATCAATCATAAAAATCATACTACCTTACTCGAACTACGTGGGTTCTGATTCCTTTTCTAAACAAAGGATACATAGGTAGCCCATCTGCGGGTTTAATCACAACTCTAAAATAATCCATGTCCTTCTGAATGACAATAAACTTCAAGTGCCCCACTGAGTGGCTTTAAGACCAGTATGGTCATCATAATGACCAAGAGACCTCTATATAAATGTGTCGAAGGATACCATTGACCAATAATATCTAATAAATACAGATGATTCTCTATCGATGAAGAACCTTGAATACATATAAAAGATTCTCTAAATTTCCTACATATCAATCATTGATTGTCAGATCCGAAGGAAAGCTCATTTTATACTTGGTAATGTAATAAGGATTCACGAACATAACTTAAATCTATAAAGAGAGTCCCAGAATAAACAATAATTCCCCTCAAAAATGTGTGATGAGTCTGAACTCCCATCCTCTCGACCAATGCAAATTCCTAAGCCTCACCAGTCCACAAACTAATGAGCACCTACCTTTGGAAAGTAGGTCCAAATGGATGTGGAATCATTGTATGTTTCCGGTTCTATGAACAAACCCGTTAGAAACCGATCGGAATGTTTGAACCATCAATCAAGGAGGTCTTCCCCAAATTCTGAGGGAAACAAAAAATGGTGAACCCGACGTGAATCCTTAACCAAGTTAAAATGATATTTTACCTATTTGTTAGGACCCTATTTAAAACTCAATGAGAGGACCAAAAAAACAACCATTGACATATGTGCTCATCCAAAAGTTGTAGTGGCTGAATTTATCTTGATTATGTCTGTTATATTAAACAGATACTCTTTTCCAAGAACTTCTACATTTCCAGAATGGCTGCTCTCAAGTTCACACCTGTGAATACTACTGTTGCAAATTCCACTGCTGCTACTCCTGCTGGATAGTCATCCGATCTAAGGATGTCATCACCTACACATCATCTTCAACACTTGGTAACAAATGCACTGGTTAAGGATTACCGTCAACACGGTACCATCCTATCTCTGGAGGCTGCCCGACAAGCCCTCCAAGTGAACAAATCACACCGGTCATCCGAACAACGATGACTAGTGATCAAGAAGCAGGCGGTGCTAACCACCGTCTCAAACCGTTTCAGGTCGTTATCCCCAGAATGTAATCACCATTCACTCCCATATTCTTGGGAGGTGAATGAGCAGGTCCCTCAGGGCCTTAATTCAAAGAAGCATGAGTCCTTCTTGAGGGCTCCTATCAATAATCGCCGCCAGACTCGTGTGGCAGTACGCCCTCAACATGATGAGGGTACTGACTCCGGGCGTTCGGCTCAGGTTCCTCGACCCTGAGTAGGAAATATAAATCGCCAGAGGCGAAATACGGTTAACGGTGAGCGGGTTATCATCTCTTCCATCTCCGGAAAAGTCCACCAACCTAACTTGGTGGAAAGCAACGAGCATGCACACACACCTGCCCATTTTAATTCCGCTATCCAGCAGACTCGTCTGGTAGCATTACGCCAAGCCAACCAGGAAATTCCGGTGGAGTACTATACGCAAGAACATACACATATTTATACATCATCATCTAGTCAGCAGGGTCATCTAACTACATATGATGGAGCTCATCAACCACGTTCGGCGAAGTGCAATCAGAAGGCACATACACATGCTAGTATTAATTAATCCTACCAATAGTCTCTCTTGGTAGCATTCAGTGAAGATAGTCAGAAAGCCCCGACAACAAAGAGGAGGCAGACTCAACTCTCTGCCCCCACACTTGAGTACTATCAGGATTCACTAACAGGAAAAGGAGGACATGAGAAGGCACATACACATACTCCAATCACGGAATGGACGTATATCCCCGTTCCGACATCTGAAGTCACCAAGTATATTCTATCAATGGTGAAAGAGAAGAAGCAAATCCCTGCTCATATTCTGGATGTGTGCCAGGATATTATAACAACTTCTGCAGCATCTCAGGGAAAGACACATAAATCTATCCCTACTAGTGGAGTGGCACATCAACAATTCACTCCAGAACAGACACACACATCAGTTCCAGTCCAAGAGGGTTGTGGGACATACTCCCCCCATATCATACGGACAACCATGTCAGGCACATACACCGGATTTGAGTGGATATCGTCAGCCTAACCTGGCCATCGTTCCTGATAAGGCATATACACCTTCTTAGAGCAGCCACTTTCTTCAACAAGTGGTTTCCAAGGCGAGTAAGAAGGCGTCTAAGAAAAAGATCCACCCAGCATAGTCAGGAGATCAAGATCCAATCTGTAACAAGTCCTTCCTCAATGATGGAGTTATTAAATCCCTCAGACAGTTATCTGTTGGAATTCAAGATTCTACTCCCTCATTTACTAATAGCGGGAACATTAATTCCGAAGGTCTTCAACAGACACTTCCTCATGAAGGCTTGCTTCATGACAATTCGGTCGATCTCGAAGATTCATCTTCATATGAGAGCCACAGGAACCCTCTGTGTGGTCATAAGATCAAGGAGAAAGAGATCTCATCTTTTTTTGTAACCCATTATGGTGGTCCTACCCATGATGATGAATTTTGTTGTGAAAGTCCTCTCCGCAGTAGTGATGCACATTTCCCGGAAAATGCTCCAGTGGACAATGTAGTGCCAAGAAATCCCTCTTATCTTGAGGAACTTGCAAATGCGAAACTAGTCATGTCTGATGTTTCATCACTGGTAGGTGAAATACTTTATCAATTAGAAGATAGCCCAGGGTGTAGGTCATTCTCCGAACCACCCCTAAGTCAGGCATCTTCTAGTTTAATCAGTGATTTCTCTACCAATCCTGTTGAATCCAATGAAGCAACAAGGAAGCACCAACTCTGGTAAAAAAAGGTAGAAGAATATTCATCAAATGATAAATAAAAAATGATGAACATGAGAAAAAAACTGCAGAAAGGTGAAGTGCCAGTCATGTTTTGGCCTCCGGCTGACTCTCAGTATGATATTCCAGAAATGTTGACGGAAGATGGAATTAATGATATTCATCTCAACATAAGGAAAACTCTTTCTCAGTTGAAAAAGAAAGTATTATCTTATTATGAATATGAAAATCATGTTAAGATAATAGAAGGGTTACAATGCCAAATTGACTTGGAATCTCTATCAGTCTCTTGATATCCGAAGGCTGAAAAGCTGCAGAGAGCCCTTCAGCATTCATGCCTTGGCGCACTAAGAAAGTTGCGCCACTTAATTGCCAATGCTGCATCTGGAATTCATGTGAGAGGATGGGGTATTCATGGAGAACTACATATCACGGTGCTCTCCAGTCAGAAAATCCCACCGAAAATGGTCTCATGCAATGTTATTGCCCATGGCCGGCCACAATCAATGGGCTTTGTTTGTAATCACAAGCTTTCCCAAGGACATACCTCAACTAGTTCCTCTCAAAATCATGAATTCAGAGAACAAGTTTTTGAATTACTCTTGCATCAAGCAAACGAGAATATTGAACATGCCTCTCATTTGGAGAAAGCACATCATCAAGTGACAGAAGTGTCGGAAATCATCTGACGGTCTTTTGAACTGGGTGATAAAAGTGGATGTCAATTGATGCATCCAACTAATTTCCGTACCAAGGTCCGCATGATCAGGAGAGATTTTAAGAATGTCTTAGACATAGCATGTCAAGAGACACCCCATCTTGCTAGACTGGGGACTCTTTTAAACCAACCCTCAGAATCAACAAATAGGATTCGAGGAGTTGAGCGGGAATAGCAGGAACAGCCCCAGTCCACCGGACTAGGGACTTTTTCAAATCATCAATCCCCTCCTCAGAGAAATTTGGTCTTTTCTCGATTGGGGAAGAAGCCTCAAGAGGAATGAAGTGCCAAATTATCAAGAGATTCCCTCCAAATTATGGTTCGTCACAAAGTTCCTGAGGGATCAAATCAAAAAAGGCGATGTCTCATCAATGACATGGAAGAAGACAATATCACAGAAATGATGATAGGAGGGATGTGATGCGTTATGCATCAATCGATGTCATCAATGTCGTTGTTTCCGGTCCACCAGATGAGGCTCACTCAATGGATTCAGATGAAGAGGTTCTTGCTCAAGAAGATGTACGCACCGACACAAATGAAGAAGGTGTGCGTACATGAAATCAAAGGATTACTCAGAACCTAGGTAATCCTTCGAGTAACCCACTTCCAACTCTATGAAAAGGATCCAACAAAGGGAGGGGAAGAATCAGGTTATATATCCTTCCTCTAGTGAAGGCCAATTGATATCACTAGAGAAAAGGTTTGGACAATAGGAGGAGGAAATGAAGGAATTAAGGAGGTTGAATGCAGAACTACTTCAGGGTAATATTCTTCTTAAGCGTGCTGGAGTCAGTCATCCAAGAGAATTTTTTGCAGCTACTGAGATGGATCATGAATATCCTCCTCTATCAGTACACCCTCACAGATCTAATCCTATGGGTCAAGTGCAACAATAGTTGGCAGTGCTACCATCAGTTGCAGCACCAACCACCACATCTGTCCAAGCTCCAGTCATTGCACCTACCCAAGTCCAAGTTCAACCGGATGTTTATCAAAAGTTAATAACTACCATTGAGTCATTAACAGCTCGTTTAGAAACTATGGAAGGGGAATGTGCACAGGTTCAACCAGAAAAGAATGTTTACCCTGAATGGGTAGATTCAATCTCTCCTCCATCCAGTTTTGGAAACCCTGTATTCCCTATTTTCAATGGATCAGGTGACCCTAAAAAACATTTGACGCATTACGTGTCTTGTTGTGATCCTATTATGGGAACTCCAGAGCAGTAAAAAGAAGTAAAACTCAGATGCTTCGTACGAACCTTTAAAGGACCAGACTTTGTCTAGTATACAAGCCTGCAATCCCGGTCAATTACTAGATGGTAAGATCTCCGTCAACAATTCCTTCTTCAGTTCAGCTCAGCTTTGCCAAAGACAACAGTTTTTGATCTTACAAACTGTAAGCAAAGGGAGAATGAAAGGGTCTCAGATTTCATTGCTCGCTGGAAGGGATTAACATATTCTCTAAGATTATCACTCCCTCAAGAATAATTGTTGCCAATCTATGTGGAAAATCTGCGTGACGAATTATGCACGCCGTTATTCCTTGTGAAATACATAGGAGGGTTTAGAGACCTTACTTCAATCACTCTGTAGATTGAATATTCCCTTATACAGGCTAAGGATAAATCTCGTGTAATTCCATCAGCTCTAGGAAGGAGAATGGGTAAAGCAGAAACTGCTACAGTTATGCTTAAACACGCACCTGTACCTGTTTCTACTTCAAAACCTTCATCTTCTCGAAGGGCTCCACCTCCTGAGCGCCAACAACAAAAACCGTTTCATCCAGATGATCAAAGAGATCAATGATGAAAACAATTTGTGGAACTGAAGAGAAAAAACATACTCTTTTCGAAATGAAAGAGTTCCTGGTTACTTCATTTCGGCTCTGGAAAATAATTTGGTTCAATTGCCAATGCCCAAGAGGCCAAGCAAGAAAGGAGATGAATACCGTCCCAATTATTTCCCTTTTTATCAAATGTTGGGGCATCCCATCCAGGAGTGTTTTTTCTTCAAAGACCTCCTACAAATGATGGTCAACTTAGGATAAGTAAAAATGAAAGATTCTTCAGCTCAGGTAGCATGTGTAACTCCTACAGTTCCAGAGGAGGAAGGAAAATGGAAAGAAGTCCATAGAAAAAATGCACAGAAGTATGATGATTGGATGGTCAGAAAGACAATCAACCGAACTCATGCTATTTTGCGAACACAATTAAAGAAACCGATTGTGTCTTCTTCCATGAATGTTGCGGAAAAACCCTCTTCATCAGAGGGAAATTCTTCAAAGAAATGACATGATTAAAAGAAAGAAAAAGAATCAGAAGAAGATGAGTATATGTCAAAGCCTATGTTGTCTTTGAATCTGGCAGACTTCATGCCATATACTTCAAAGCAACGGGCATCGCCCCACCAAACAGCATAGCCTAAACATGCTAATCAGGCAGAGTCTTCATCAGATGAAGAGTTAATCTTTGGTTCTGTTAATATGATTCAATTAACAGATCAATATGCCAATCGCAGTTTTGATTTCGATGAGCCTGAATTCCCTGTATCAAATAGGGGAATTAGAGGATGTTCCAGAGGCTCAGGATACAGGGGAAAATGTGGATCTTTGAGAAGACACTATTTCAATTCTACCCCTGCTAGAACTGTGTACGCAGCAGAAACTCGTGGTAGAGCCCTTCAGCGAGCTCAACAAGAATAAGAAAGTTCTTTTAACAATAGAAAATTCAGTCCTGGAACAGTTATTTTTGAAGACCGGTTGAATGTTCCATCTTCTTCATCTCAGCAATTAAATGGATCAAATCGGTCCAATATTCCAAAACCAGGAATATTGCCAACTCCTATCCCAATACAAGATGCATCAACTTCCAAAGCATCTCCTGCCAAGGTACCTGCTAAACCACATATTCCTATTGGGAAACGCAGACCTCTGGATCAAAATTATGTTGTATTGAAACACTTTCCCCAAATACCATCCATGTTATCAATTCTGGATGCTCTGAATCTGTCAAAAGATCTCCGGGAAGCACTCATCGATTCTTTGTCGAGTCCTCAAGAGTTTAAAACTGAAATTGCTGCAGCTGAAGTCTATCACATAGGAAATAATCTTTCAGAATGCCATGAAATAATATCTTTTACTGATGAATATGAAGATGATGTTGTTCATGGGCATATTAGTCCTTTGTACTTATCTGACAAGGTCAATGGCGTAGACGTCCGAAGAGCTTTCATTGACAATGGTTCAGGAGTCAACCTCATGCCCATTCGTACACTTTATCGATTGGGCCTCACGGAATCTGATTTATCTCCTTCTACCATGATGTTACAAGGATAGGATAAAAATGAACAAGAACCACTAGGCAATGTTACACTCAGAACTCAGTTTGGAGATCATGTATCCAATTCATATTTCATGGTTGTTGATAAAGACTCAGCTTTCAACATCTTTCTTAGAAGACCCTGGCTACATCAACATGCGGCTATCCCTTCATCATACCATCAATGTCTCAAATTTTGTTTCAATGGTCAATTTGGGACATTGTATGGTGATAAGGCCCCATTCAAGATATGTGGGTCTCAGTACATTAAGGCGG
Organism: Viscum album; assembly: GCA_963277665.1. Classification (NCBI taxonomy): domain Eukaryota; kingdom Viridiplantae; phylum Streptophyta; class Magnoliopsida; order Santalales; family Viscaceae; genus Viscum; species Viscum album. Next base: position 812,764,409 of record OY728150.1, on the reverse strand, counting down.
AATTCTACCACATGAAGGGAAGAGAGAAATCCACAACAAAGGAGATTACCAAAGTTAATGCTCCATATGGTTTGGAGAAAATTCTAGTAAATCCATTTACACATGTGAGTATAGATTATTTGTTGCCTATCAGTCAAATTGACCAGATAGAACCAAATCAAAAAACTCTTATGGAAAGATCCATAATGTCAATTACGGCAATCGATCCAGACAACAAGGGAGAAATTGGTAACCCACCAAGTAGTAATGAAAGCACAAATGGTGACGTCTTCATTTCATCTGCTGAAATCCAACAAGTCTATACTTCGCCAATTAGGCCAGAAGAAGTTATAGCAACATCGGAGGTGAACAATGATGGCGATTATCAATCCTTTATCTCCTCTTTATTACCCAAAGAAGACCCTTCATCATCAATCGGGTCGGAAATGGAAGCTTCTTCTTCAAGATATGCAAATTTTTACATCTCTTCTGATCATGAAAATTATACTTTCTCATCTATTATGCAAGTATAAATGGAAGAAATAACACATGATGAAGAAGAAGACGAAGATCTTAGAGATGCTCCTCCTGCATTTGAAGAGGGTATCTCTACCACTGTGTATGAACTCAGAGAAATAAATCTGGGTGCAAAAGAAGATCCACGCCACACTTTAATTAGTGCGGCCATGGCTCTTGAAGAGAAAGAGATTTATGTTTCTTTTCTAAAGAAAAAATAGAGATATATTTTCTTGGAACTATATTGATATTCCGGGGCTTGATCCTAATGTTTCTACTCATCATTTGGGTTTACCAGAAGAACATTGAGGATTTAAGCAAGCTGCGAGAAGAACACACCCAACTTATGCTTCCAAAATTGAAGCTGAAGTGGATAATCTTATCAAAGATAACTTCTTCAGATAAGTTCAGTATCCCAAGTTGTTGGCTAATATTTTCCCTTTAAAGAAGAAGAACGGGAAAATTAGAGTTTGCATCGATTTCAGAGATCTTAATCGGCATTGTCCTAAGGATGATTTCCCAGTTCCGATTACAGAACTTTTAATTGATGAAATAGCTAGCTATGAAGAAATTTCCTTCATGGATGGATATTCCGGATATAATCAGATCCGAATGACCCTAGAAGATGAGGAATACACAACCTTTAGATCCCCTCAGGGTGTGTTTTGCTACTGAGTAATGCCCTTTGGCTTAAAGAATGCAGGTGAAACATATCAACGTGCCATGCATCGTATCTTCAAACCCTTCTTAGGGAAGTTTGTTGAATGCTATGTAGATTATTTTGTGGTTAAATCCAAACAACGTTCTAATCACTTGGCTGATTTGGAAGTCATATTCCGCAAGCTTCGACAACATAATTTGAAGATGAACCCCTTAAAATATGCTTTTGGGGTAACCTCAGGAAAATTTCTCAACTTTGTTGTACGCCATCATGGTATTGAAGTTGATCCTGAGAAGACTAAGTCAATCCTTGGTATGTCACCTCCTCAAAATTGGAAAGAATTAATAGGACTTCAAGGACACTTATCCTATATTCGGTGTTTCATCGCCAATTTGGCAGGCAAAAATTTACCCTTCACCAAATTGATGAAGAAGGGAGTCACTTACCAGTGGACTGAAGAATGTCAAGAAGCATTCGATATTCTCAAGAAATAACTCTTGAGTCAACCGGTACTCATGCCACCTGTTGAAGGAAGACCACTTATCCTCTACGTGACAGCTCTAGAGTGATCATTGGGTGCCTTTTTTGCTCAAAAAAAATGATGTTGGGAATGAAAACAACCTCTACTATCTCATTCGAACTATACTTGAAGGAGAAACCCGGTATTCAAGTATTGAGAAGTGCTGTCTGGCATTAATATTTGCAGTTCAAAAGTTGAAACACTGCCTGCAACATCACAAGGTCCAATTGGTATCTCGCAATAACCCGCTCAAATTCATCCTTAGTCGTCCAATGCTTACAGGATGTCTGGTAAGGTGGGAAGTTATTTTGCAGCAATTTGACATTCAGTATGTGTCTCAAAAGGCAATAAAGGTCCAAGATTTGGCTGATTTCCTTGATGAACACCCTTCAGTGGAAGACACATCTTCAGATATTGAACTCCCTGATGAAGAAGTCTTCTCTATTCACGAAAGTCCTCAGGCATGGGAAATGTATTTTGATGGTGCTTCAATAAGTCCAACATGGAGGAAAATGGAAAATCCTAAATTCAACAAAGTTGGCTTAATAATTGTGCTCATTTCTCTAGAAAAGGCCGTGTAACCTTATTCCTTCTTATTGTGGGAAGGTGGTACCAATAATGAAGCAGAATACCAAACTCTCATCACATGCTTAGAATTAGCGCTTCAAGAACAAGTGAATCACTTAAAGGTGAAAGGTGATTCAGACCTAGTAGTCAAACAAGTCAATGGGGATTATTCCATTGGAAAAGAAGAACTAATCCCTTTGTATGATTACGTTAGAGAGTAAATGGCGGAATTACCTTCGAAACTGACATTTTCTTATGTCCCAAAATCACAAAATGCTCAAGATGATGCACTGGATAATATAGCCACATATCTGGAAGATCCAAATCGGGATGAGACAACCATCAGTATTTCCCACCGTCGTGCAATTTCACCTTATGTTTGAATAAAAAAAGAACAAATTAATGAAATTAGTCCCATTCCTGAACAATATGGTCATACTACAGGATGGATGTCACCTATTAGGGAATACCTTCAAAATGGAACACTTCCACCTGATAGAGTCGAGAAAAGAAAATCTTGCGACGTGTGGTCAATTTTACTCTTTATGATATCCCAGATCACCTAGAGAAAATTCTCTACAAACGTGGTTTTGATGGAGTTCACTTCAGATGCATTGATGGTGAAGAGACAATAGTTGTAATGAAAGAAGTGCATGCAGGAGTATGTGGTGCCCACCAGTCTGGACATAGACTGTTTGATCAGATTCGAAGGCTTGGATACTTTTGGCCTTCCATGATACAAGATTGTGTTGATTTCACAAAGAAGTGTCATTCATGCCAAGTACATGCCAACTTCCTTCATCAACATCCAGATTTGCTTCATACAACTAAATACTCATGTCCATTTTCCACATGGGGAATGGATGTGGTGGGACCTTACCCTTCGGCTATGACCAAGCAGTTTAATTACATTCTTACTCCTACTGACTTCTTTTCCAAATAGGCAGAGGCAATACCTCTCGAGGAAGTCAGTTCTAAATGCATTGTTAGCTTCATCTAGTCTAACATCATTACCATATTTGGTGTCCCTCATACCATATTGACGGACAATGTCACCAACTTCTGTTCATCCGAGGTGAAGAAGTTGTATCAAGAATACAACATCAAATCCAACCATTCATCTCGGTATCATGCAGCGGCCAATGGCCATGTAGAAGCCTCCAACAAGACTCTCTCAAATATACTGCAAAAGATGGTGGATAAAGATAAGAAGTCATGGCCTGATAAACTTTTTCATGATTTATGGGCTTATCGGACTACCAACCGCACTGCAACGTGGTCAACTCCATATTCATTGGTATATGGAACGGAAGCAGTCTTGACAATTGAAGTTCAACTACCCTCTCTCAGAGTTGACATTTGTGATCAATCATCTACAGATGAACAATCAAAAAAGCGATTGAATGAATTGGAACGATAGATGAGAAAATATTGTGCACTTTTCACCACTTGGAAGTCTATCGGAATCGAATAGCACGAGATTTTAACAAAAAAGTTCATCTTCATTCATTCACTCTGGGAGAATTGGTATTAGTTATCAGGACTCCAATGATACCAGGTAAGAAAACTCCCAAGCTTGATCCAAAATGGGAAGGACCTTACTCAATACATAGGGTCTACTCCAATGGAGCTTGTTCATTAATATCGATTGATGGAGAACTCATCACTACTCCAACCAATGCAAGATTTTTAAAGAAGTATTTTGTATAAACACAAAATATATCATCCACGGTCCATACATATGACCTTAAACTATTTGTATTAATTTCGTCCCACGTGACGTTAAACTGTGGGAAAAAATTACCGTAATTTGTCCCCACTACATGACATTAAACTGCAAATTCCCCCTAAGGTCCGGTATGACCTTAAACTGCACCACGGTCCAGCAAGATGTTAAACTGCATCATCAACGGTCTATGCATATGACCCTAAACTATTTGAACATACGTCCAACATGAGGTTAAACTGTGTCCCCTTCATCGTCCTTGTTATATGACGTTAAACTATACAACAACGGTCCATACATATGACATTAAACTATTTGTATTCCTTTCTTCTCACATGACGTTAAACTGTGATGTCCTAACTACATGACGATAAACTGTAAAAAAGTCCCTTACGTCCAACATGACATTAAACTACACCATCCACGGTCCATGCATATGAACTTAAACTATTCACACTTTCTTCCAACATGATGCTAAACTGTATCGTCCCTTTTTCATCCAAAATGATGTTAAACTCTGAAAAAAGTTTCCAATACGTCCAACATGACGTTAAATGGTGTACTCTTTTTTCTTTACTGCATGACATTAAACTGCACAGTCCCCCTTTATATGTCCTACATGACATTAAACTATACATTGTCCCTGCTACATGACACTAAACTGTGCAGCACCAATAATCTTAACTGCAAGACTTTAAACTGCATAGTATCTTTATATGTTTTACATGACATTAAACTGTGCATCATTAAGGTTGTTGTTACCTCTTGTTTCTCACACCGAGTATGACTCATGTGAGCTTAGATCAAACCTCAACCATAACACTCTCTCTGGGCTACTAAGCATGTGTAAGTCCCAACAACATCATTCTTTAGGTCGTTTTCCCCAAGAACAACTTGATCATTAATTCATTCTTTTATTGAACTACGCAGACTTTGATCATTGCCTTCCAGGCTGGGTACGTAGGCAACCTCCCAAGGTTCAAGCCCAAAACCAATCTTTTCACATCGGTTCACCTCCATCCTATACGATGTTGATTCGTGAAATCATCCTCTAGAATCAATATCTTTACATTGGTTCACAATCATCCTTGCTATACGATGTTAAACTATAAAACACTTTTGTCCAGTATGAAAATAAACTACAATATTATTTCACACCCTCACTTGAGATGGAATCATTATTTACATTGATTTTCAATCATGTTTTATTCTAAAGACTACGTGCATACATGTCAATTCCCAAACCTTTTATCTTGGGTTAAACCATCATTTCACTAAAGTCCCCTTTCACCATTCACATGTACGAACCAAATTTATATAGAGGGTAATTTAAGAACTACGTGGGCTTGATTCCCATCCTTATGGGATACGTAGGAACATTCGAGTGTCCCTCGAATCTTGCCCCAAGTCTTTGGGCCTAACCCCAAATACCACTTTTAGTCCCTTGGCTGCAAAGCCCCCATGAAAGAACACACTTTGTATTTCTTATAATGGTCCAAGATCTATGAACCTAAACTATGATCTCTAATCCTTTTGTCTCACAGGACGTTAAGCTGTAATTTATGAACTACATATGGCTTGATTCCCATCCTCATGGGATACGTAGTGAAGTCCAACATTTTAATTCAGGACCCAGCCACAACATGATTATGGTTAGCATTGATCTGTGTATCTCTGTATACATTGGACAATACCCATATTTATGTGTCATAATCCTAAATTTAAATATTTTTAGATCTTCATAACCCTTTTCTTGACTTCTAGTCACAAAAATGTCTAACTTCTGAGAGTTCTTTTGCCTGACTATGCAGCACGTGCCCATAGGCGGCCTTGCATAAACAGTCTACATAACAGACTTTTCAGCCAAAAGATACTATTATTTGACTATGAAGCCAATGCCCTTAGGTGGCCCTGCATAATTCAACCCCCTAACATGTTTGTTAAATAATGGTAACTTCATTCTTGAGAAGAAATCCTATTTTGTCCTTATTGGTCTTAAAGGACAGTATGTAAGGATCTGCAAAAATAGCCATCTTTAACATATTTTTCACATATCCTTTTTCATGATCTGAAAGTATTCAAGTCTATGGTTTATATTCTACTTCCCTAAATTTGGGTCAGAACTTCATAGGAGTAATATCCATCCAGTTCTTCGATAATCTTGTTTGTAAATATCTTCTTTATATTCAAGTACCTCTTTCCATACAGCAAACTCTATACTTTAGAACATTTGAATCTCCATAAACTTTCACTAGCTTTTAGCACTAGGAAAGTAAATTTCTGAGAGTTCTTTTACCTGACTATGCAGCACGTGCCCAAAGGCGGCCTTGCTTAAACAGTCTACATAACACACTTGTTAGCCAAAAGATACTATTTATTTGACTATGCAGCCTATACCCTTAGGTGGCCCTGCATAATTCAACCCCCTAACGGGTTTGTTAAATAATTGTAACTTCATTCTTGGGAACTACTTCTTCTGATGTCCTTTAGCTCTTTTTCATATCATTCCTCATATCCAAATATTCTTAAGTCATAGTTTACATTTTTTTTCCTCGTACTTGAGTATGGTACAATGTTTTCAGATGAGTTGTCAAGGAATTGATTCAATTCTAATTCATTTGGTCAAAGCTATTTCGACCTTAAACATTAGAATTTTTATGTCTGATGTGCATGACTTCAAACTACCCACAAAAGACAAAGGAACTCTGAATAAAAGTCAAGTTACAGCTCACTAAACATACATTTTGTATGTTTTAGGTAATATTGAGCAATTAAAAGATTCAAAGTTTGTAGGGTTATTTATAATAATCCTACTAAAAATAAAACTATGCTTACTAGGCCCATTGTCTTAGGTAAAATTTAAATCATGTGGCTAGAAAATATGTGCATAAGTGATTGAAGATGAAAACATTCTTTCCATTTTATGCACAAGAGTTATAAGGACATCCACAGACTGAATTCTATTTTCTTTTTCAATAATTACAAAAGGCTTTCAACATAACTCCTCATTTGATTTATGGCAACCCGAGCTTCATCAACAGCCACCTGGAATTCATTCGTTCAACTGGATACTATAAGAGATGCAGTGATACCATATTCTCTTGAAACAATTGTAAAAGAATGTTCTTGAGTGCGGTTTGAGAAAATTTTCTGATGATCAAACAGTGACTCTGTTTCTGTCCAAGAGACTTGGAAGATGGATACATGGATATGAGAATAGAGCATTGGAAGTAAAGATCCATTTGGAGAAAGTACTCTTTTCAGATATCTCTCTAATGCCATGTTTGTCTTCTCTCCACCAACCGACAGCGAAAAACATTTCAGCCCATGGGTTTTCCATTTTCATATCTGCAAGGAAATGGCATGGAAGGAAAATTTGAAAGTTCACACCATTGTTGTTTCTCTTAGTGCACAACATAACCAAAATAGAGGAGTAGCAGTGCAGCTGCATTTCAGGTGTATAGTTCTTTGCATCTGGAATGTTGACACCTTGAAGATATCCATGACCACACAGAGGAAGATAGATGCTCTGTGGGAAATTAAGATGATATTTCTTCAAGTACTTAGCCAAATCAGGGAGAGTGTTATCGCAGATATCATAGTAATCATGGCCAACAATGTTCATCATATCATCAATCCGCTCGCTTTCCAGTTCATCAGTCATTCTGATTCTCTTGCGAGCCATTAAATCTGCACAAGAGTTGAATAATTAATTCTTAAGTAAGTCGATTTTTCATAAACTTTGTGAAGAAATTTGATAGAAAATGGCTAATGCATTAAGGCGCACAAGTCTAAACTTTGCGCGCAAGCATGGATATGCCGCGCATGTTTTTGGCACGCAAGTATCACCGCGCAAGTCCAAATACCTATACAGAAGCGCGACAACAAAGAAACATCGGAAAATAGAGAATCTTGCATGGCGAAGGTGACTTGTGCGGCGAGAGCTTGAAGGTTTGAAATCCAGATGCTTTGTACGGAAGTGAGGCCCTCTATTTATAGACACGGCCAGAACCCTGCGCGCCGAACCCTGCGCGACTAAAGGTCATACCCCTGCGTGCCAGGCCCTGCGTGACGCACACTTGCACGCCGCCCTCTACGCCATCAACACTTGTGCACTACTTTTCCTTTGGTTTTCTTCTTTTCCTCAGAGTCACATCCTCATTTCTTTCGGATCCAACTATGAGGGGGAACTTTTGTTGACACTCCTTTTTCGTCACATTGCCAAAAAGAATGGAAATGGAAATGACTGAGCACAAATTGATGCATCCTTTGAAGAAAATATCAAAAATTTACAAAGGAAGGAAGAAGAAGAACATTGCGCAAAGGTCGCGCAAGTTCTACAATGGACACACAAGTACACTTGCGCGCCGAAGTTGGTCACGCAAGTGACTTGTACGCCCTAAAGGATAACTTCCCGGGGTCTTCTCCAGCCTATAAATAGACCCTGTGGGCCCCCCATTTGGAGATTATTTTTTCCAGAAACTCAGATTTTAGCTCCCGACACCCTAGTCTCTTCTCAAAGCTTTCGAAACACTTCTAAGGTAATTTATTACCTTGAACGGATGATTTAAAGAGGGAGAGGAAGGCCTAAATGTTGAAACTCATCAACACATGCGTGCCTGAGTAGCCATCCCTTAAGGGAAATGACCACACTTGCGCACCACCTAACTCCTTCAATAGAACTTGTGCACCACTCTTCTGGAAGAACCTCAAGATGATTCTAAAGGCTTTATCCAAGAGTCGCTCAAGTATTACCTTGATGGTTAACCGTCGTGCAAGTACCCCTGTGTCACACAGGTATACCTGCGCGACCAGGACTTGCGCACCCATGCAGTACCTGCGTGTCTCCCAGGACTTGAGCTCCCCTGCCTTTTTGGGTGCCTTTCTTTCCCATTTCACCCCTCTTATTCCATTCCACCTCTCCTATTCAAGATTCAGTCTTCAAGACACTCATCAAATCCATTTATGGCATGATTTCTTGATTTGACTTCCTTATCTGAAAGGAATTCTGTGGAATATCTCTCAAAACCTAGTGATTTACACATATTTATGTCACTAAAGATTGAGATTTCATTCATTCAACCTCATCCTTTAAGATGAGAGAACTCATTAACCTGGGCCTCCTTTTCAAGAATAATACCCAGTAATAATTCTCAAATATGGGAATCCTCTTTAGGAGTAAGCCCCATGTCCTCATTAACCTGGGCCTCCTTTTCAAGAATATGCCCCAGTCATAATTCTCAAATATGGGCATCCTCCTTAATAGTAAGCCCCAAGTCCTCATTAACCTGGGACTCCTTTTCAGGAATAATCCCCAGTCATAATTCTCAAATATTGGCATCCTCCTTAGGAGTAAGCCCCAAGTCCTCATTAACCTGGGCATCCTTTTCTGGAATAATCCCTAATCATAATTCTCAAACATGGGAATCCTCTTTAGGAGTAATCCCCAAGTCTTTATTAACCTGGGCTTCCTTTTCAGGAATAAACCCCATTAATAATATTCAAGACTGGGCCACCTTTTCAAGAGTAAGCCCCAGTCCAAGTTCTCTTAATTGGGCCTCCTTTTCAGGTGTAAGCCCCAAGTCCCGTAATTTGGGCATCCTCCTCAAGAGTAAGCCCCAACAATAAATATCTTAAACTCATCCTCCTTTTTAAGAGTAATCCCCAGTCTCAAAATATGGGCATCCTCTTCAGGAGTAATCCCCATGTTCCTTAATTTTTCAAGTCTCTTAACCTGGGCCTCCTTTTCATGAGTAAGCCCCAGTATTAATTTCTCTTAACCAGTCCTAATTTACCTTTGATCTGGGATTCCTTCTCAGGAGTAAAAAAACCCAATCATAAGTCCTTTGCTAATTTGGGCCTCCTTTTCAGGAGTAAGCCCCAAGTTAGAGTACTAAAATCTCCATTAAGCACATATAACTTTATGAACCTTGTTCCTATATTTCTTCCCTGAAGTAAATCCTAATCTTCATTTATCTGGGTAGTCATACATACATAAGTCCAACATTATTTCTTATGATTGTATCTTTCATGGAACAATTGTCTGATTTTTAGCAATACCTCTTGTTTCTCACACCGAACATGACTCACATGATCTTAGAGTGTAAAAGTAATTATGACATCCTTCTTTGAGCCATCAATCATAAACATCATACTCCCTTACTCGAACTATGTGGGTTCTGATTCCTTTTCTAAAAAAAGGATGCATAGTTATCCATTCTGTGGGTTTGATCCCAACTCTAAAATAATCCATGTCCTTCTGAATGAAAATAAAATTCAAGTGCCCCACAGAGTGGATTTAAAACCAGCATGGTCATCATAATGACCAAGAGACCACTATATAAATGTGTCGAAGGATACCATTGACCAAGAATCTCGAATAAATAGAGATGATTCTCTATCGATTAAGAACCTAGAATAATATAAAAGATTCTCTAAATTTCCTACATATCAATCATTGATTGTCAGATCTGAAGGAAAGCACATTTTATACTTGGTAATGTAATAAGGATTCACGAACATAACTTAAATCTATAAAGAGAGTCCCAGAGTAAACAATAATTCCCCTCAAAAAGGTGTGATGAGTCCGACCTCCCATCCTCTCGACCAATGAAAATTCCTAAGCCTCATCAGTCCACAAACTATTGAGCACCTACCTTTGGAAAGTAGGTCCAAATGGATGTGGAAGCATTGAATGTTTCCGGTTCTACGAAAAAACCCATTAGAAACCGATCGGAAAGTTTGAACCTTCAATCAAGGAGGTCATCCCCAAATTCTGAGGGAAACACCCACGTTGGAAAATGTTTGGATTTTCCTAATAAAGAATACCCTCAAAAGTTCAGTGGTGTTATAGGATTTCTAATCTGAGGCTCTGTTCATGAGTTATAAGCATTTGAAAAATAAAATTATTTTATTTAATTATTTTATTTAAGGTTATGCCATTTTCAGCTTTCCTCACTAGATGTCTATTCTGACTAAACTTAAGTTGCTCCTAGGGTAAACCCTCCATCCTAAATGTAATAGTGCCCTTGGATTTCTGATTTGGGTCCTGTGAAAGAGTGATTCAACTTTTTCTAGAAAACCCCACATGCCTGCTATTTAAATTTTAACAATTTTCGACAGATCATTTCAGGAACTCTGGGCTTCAGAGTCAAGTGTTATAAAATTTTGTGGTCTCAAAATAAATACATATAAAAAACATTATATGGAAATTCTAGGACATTACATTTTCCATCCTTAGTATATGAAGATAGTAAATTGGAATGAGTTATAAAATGATTTTTTTTACTTTCACTGTATTGTATTAAATGTTTTAATATGTAATGTGATATTGAACTGTGTATCTTGTTTACCCGGACAACTATACTATTTATTATTTCAGTATGAAATTTATTTAATGAAATTCCAATTTAATAAAGTAACCACTAACTATTTTCTTCTGGATTTGAGTTATTAATTACTTTAAATTGTATAAAAAATATTTATTATTCCTGAAAATGACAATTTAGTGTATCACCCAATGAAAGAGCTCGATTGGTTAAAGTTAGTTGTAAGATTTCTTTACTCATTACATGATATGAATTTGTAAAAGAATGGATACCCAAATTTATGGGATATTTGTAATTACTATGTCATGAACTATTATCATGAAAGGATTATAGTGTATATATATGGTGATAAAATAATAAATATATGATTGAATTTCAATGACATAGTTTTTATTAAATAATATGAGGCATATTCCTAATATCAATGATTAGTTACATAAATTTCTACCTTGGTTTGTACATATTACATACAAAGAAATAAATTTTAAATTTTAAATCCAAATATTTTAAATAGGTTCTAAAAATTATTATCTTGGTGGATGGAAAGTTTGTGAAAACATCAGTTTCATCCAAAATAATTTTTTTAATAATTCAAAATGGTAATAAAGTTCATATCAAAGACTATATATAAATAATAGGATTCCCACTATACATAATAGATTCATGATCAAATATATTGTTTGTTACTTATCTAGTGGTGAGGTTTCACTTTATTATAATTGAGACCCATATAATATATATGAAAAATGTTATTTGGTATATCATATTCATGGTGGATTTAAAATGGTTTTACAAAGTTACATAAAAACAATAATTTCTTATGGTATATTGATAATAACCTTCTAGTGAAATGGGTGATAGAAAGAAAATTTCAGGTTTTGATTTATAACATGGAGTGTGTTATCTTTCTAGGATGATATTGTATAGTGATTTCATTTCATTTAGAACTACGGATGAAGAGTAAATTTTGTGTACTCATGATTACAATAAAAAATCTAGATAACGAAATATCATGATGATAAAAGAGTAATAAATGACTATCTTACCAAAATAAAGTTTGATAACTTTATCTATATAAATGAAAACAAAAAATGTAGTTTATCAGTAAATGATAAAGAACATTTTGATAAAATATTACATTATTAAGAATGTTATTGTGAATTTTTAATGATATTCTTATTTTTTACTCAATGAATGGTTTTGGATATTAAAAAATTTGAAATTAGAAATACTATTTTTAGATGTATATATTATTTCATGGAAATAAACCATATACATCCAAAATAATGGTTTTTGAGAAGTGTCTCATAATCACATATGTTGTTTCTTATTCCCTATTTTGTACATAACTTTTGGTATTAAATATATGGATCAGTGAACGAATTTTTTCCCTCAAGGATAAATTGAGTGATAGATTTGATTTATTTTTGAAACCATAAAATAACCACTCATTGGATTCATTAACAATATATGAGAACTAAATTAAATAATAAAGTGATATTTAATAGTGTTTATTCATACATAATTTCATTAATATTTTTTGGAAGAGTTTGAAACTACGTGTTGTCTATGAACTTGTATTTCAAGGGGGTAATGTCTCATTATGAAAGGAATACTGAAAATGGCATAGCTGTTTCACCAGGGGTGGGTTTTATTGAATTAGTATATAGATGAATATTTTATATAAAACAAATACATCAATAATAGGTTATGTTATTGAATATGTGAAATTTCATGTGGTTTCAAAGAACTAGGATAATGAAGTGGTCCATTGAAAAATATCATGGTTACCTCTTCATTCAAATTATGAACTTGAACCACGTGGAGTTATAGTTGATGATAAGAAAATCAATGATTAAAATATCAAAAATATATTAACTGTATTCATTGATGAATGTTTTTGTGAAATTTATTAAATTGAAATTTATTAATAATAAACCAAAAGGTGGAGATTGTAAGAAAAAATACATATATTACCTGTATGTTATTATTTCTGAATTTTTAAAATAATATATAAATAATATGTTATTATAATTTTAATTAATTTTGATTTTATGAGGAATATGAATTACATTTCACTTAAAAAATAATGTGAATGATATTTTATTTTAATTATTATTGTCAATGTTATGGTTATGTTGTCTGATTACAACATGATTGATGTCATCTAGAGTTCATTTTGTTTTTATCTTAGTTTTAGAGAATTATAACTTTATAAATTATAATACAATACAATTATATTAAATTTTGGAATTCTAAATTCATAATAAATTTTTTTCTACTATGTAATTATAAAAAATCCGAAATTTCAAATTAAGTCTATAAAATTCAGTTTATTCCATGATCATTAATTTGATGATATAATATGTTATTGATAAGTGTTCCCTTTTTTGGAATGATGTTAATTATAATGATAAAATTGAATTAAGATATAATTTTTAATTTAAGATAGGGTTTAAAATGATTTTTTATGGTGTTTTGAGGTATTCTTTTATATTTTCGAGTTATTACAATGTAATGAGATTGAATTTCTATGTAATGGGATTATATTTAATATTTAAATATGAATTTATGATTTCATTATTTTTTAGATAATTGAATGAATTTTAATTTTTTTGGAGTGAAAATATTAGTGAGACATAATATGGGTCTTTTCTTCTCTATTGATGGAATCATATTCTCCAATGGAATACAAAAACGTGATAGTGATTTATAGAAAATGGTGACTATATTTTGAAATATTTTTATACTATTAAAACTGGAATCCACTTAATCTACTATTTTTTGGGGACTTCTTCATATGTGTCACCCAAAAATGATTCCATGTCATCCAAAAATATGTATTCCTTCCTCTAAAATTGGTAGCCCACTCATGAAAATTGATGGACTCTCCCTGTCCATCCTATCTAGGGTTTTCACTATAATACCTCATCCCATTGTGCTTCTCCTCCCTCAAACTAGTGCTTGCATCTTCCTCACCATTTAAGTTTTCAACTAAAGCAGTATATCCTCTAAAATCTACTAATATTATCATGAGGTTCTTGAATTTGATGTTTGGTGTCGATCTCTAACTATCTACTTCAATCAATTACTATAAGCATCCATCCATTTAAAATGATATCAATCCATTCCTTCAATATACCGATGTCTCGTGAATTGTATCTCTTGTATCTATGGTAATAGTGCACTTACACTGTTGTAACCTCAACGCACACCAAAACCACCTCTACCTCATGATTACTATTCATTATAACTATGTTAACACTATTTTTCTATTAAAACCTCCATGACCTACAATCATAATTTCATTTATTACACTTATATATACTACAACATCTACATTGGTTGTCATTTTCTGGTATATCTTCTTTACATTGATGTGGTGGTCGCTTAGTTATAGTTCCGAGGAGGTCTTCTAAACCTACAGAATCATCAATTTTCATCACTATTAAATATAAATATTCCTTTAAGAATATTGAATTGGTAAATCAATATGTAGTTACTTTTTCTTCCATATATATGTGTTTATCCAATTTTATGAAATTTCTATGAATTTTACTATAATTGGTACAACATATCCACTGTTCTATTTTAGTGAAAACATTCACAGTACTTTTGGTCATTTTTATTGATAATATACCATCATTACCATGTTTCTCTTTCCCCACATAAAATAGTAATGCACTAGAAAAGGTAATTTCATTTTAATAATACCTAAATTTCTCTATCAATATGATGAATTTTTAACTATTGGACATTAAAATTACAAAAACAAATTATTTACTTCCATGGTTATTGAGTTAGCATTTTTTCTAATCATTATATATTTCATTCACTATAGTGGCACAAAAACATAGAAATATTTTATGGAAAGCCTTAAGAATTTGATAAAAAGAAAATAAATAAGTACATGAAATCATCTTTATATATATGTATTCCTTCAGGAATATTGAATGGGTAAATCAACATGGAGTAACTATATATTTTACACATATGTGTTTATTATATTTTATAAACATTCTATGAATTTTCCTAATATTGATACTAAATATCACATTTTCCTATTCCGTAGAAACCTCTAAACTGCATTTGGTAAATTTTAATGTGTCTCTATCATCATTTATATTTTTCTCATGTACCACATAATATATAGTAATGCACTGGTATGAGTAATTTATTTTAAAAATTCCTAAAATTATGTTTTAGTATCTTTCATTCTTTATTTAATGGTCATTGCAATTACCAAAAAAATGTTTTGTTACATGGCTAGTCATTTTCCATTTTTTATTTCCAATATATATTTCATTCACAATGCCCACAAATAAACATTGTATGATTTTCATCAAAACCCAAACAATTCAAAAAATATTAAACCAATATGAATATTCAGTACCCATCAACATCTAGAGATATAAGGTAGAAGAGTATACTACTAATGGGAGAATGATAAAATGGTTATGACTTATATATTATGTTTACATTAAATTACTATACTATTTTTCATTCTATCAATAATTTTTTTTACTATATTACTACAATAATAGTTTCTCAATCTACAAGAAATTAATCAACAGACTATGCTCACATGTATTATACTAATACATGTGAACCACTAAAAACAAATGCCACCACCCAAAGTATAACAAACATACCATTGTCACCTTTAACTATGAATGATTATTTCAATATCAATTTACCAGAAAATTCAATTAAATTTAATAATTTACTTCAAACTACCATTGAATAATTAAATGTATCTTATATTTAATGGATAGTTCCACATTAATGTGCTACCTTTTCAGTAATAACTATTAGATCAAGTAAATGTTTTCCATTTTTTAAGGATGATATCAATGTATTCATATGAATGACATGTTGGTTATTTTTCCCTTATATTTAAAAACCATCAATTAGTTTATTATTTTTTTATAGCTTTCACGAATAAAGAAAATAATATCATTGTCTCATATCTTTCCTACTCTTCATAATAAGAACAACTAAAATATTCCCATATTTTTATCCCTATTAATTTATTGTTATTTCATACATATTATTCTTCAAACATAAAACTTTTTTTGTACTAAAAATACAAGAACCCATAATTCATTTTCATTCCTAGGTGTGTTATAAATTGACCCCAAACTTTTGGCTATATATACATATTCACAGAAAATATTGAGTAGTAATACCCATCTTTCTCTTGTGGATATTAGGAACTAATTTCAATGTAGGTTATTCCAAATATCCAGAGGTTTCAAGAATAATGAATTATATATTTTCAAAAAATTATTTAAAAAGAAATGCTGTAATACATCCAGCTGTACATTTTTTAGGTATGTTTATGTACATGTCTATGTTTCAAAGTTTCAAATTATTTATTATGTGTTATCAATACAAATTACAGGAATACATTTTTCTATTGAAATAATACAACTAATTTAAACAGTAGAGATTACAAGATAGTCTTGTAACATCACCTATCATTATACTATAATCAAATTCATGATGCATTAATTATATTTTTGATACATTTTTAATAACACCTTTTATTGCATTATGTTTCTCAAAAAACATAATTTAGTATTGTGTATCCATTTCATTTTTATTAGTAGTGTGGTTAATTTTTTTGGTTTGATGAGATACATAAGAAATGTAGAAACAAATAAAAACCATCATTTTCTATAGGTTTCTTTCTGTGTAAAATTCCTTTGGACATCCTATTAGAATGCCCTCAATACCTCATAACATTTTCCTTCAATCATAATTCTACTGAACAAATTGCATTAAAAGAAAACATGAATATTTAATATACTATGTTTGAATTCACTTCGATTGGTAGAAAAGTTGATAGGTAAGTCAATAATGTTCGAGCTCCAAAAATATTTAGATTAAATCCACAAAACTACCATTGTAGAGGTATTTTTTGTACTCCTAAGGGATAACCACCATGTATTTCACAATTATACCTATACTATAGTACCAATGAGTCTCCCAACAAGTTTTAGGCCATCATGTATTACTTACATTCATAAGTAACCAAATCCGTGAAAAAACATAATTGACATCATGTTAACATTAATTTATCATTAAACTATGACAATAAAAATACAAACTCATCGATTTATTTTCAAATAGTTGGGAACCTAAATCATATTATTCATGAAACAAACACAATAGATTATCATTTTAGAAGTTCATGGGATGTTCATGATCAATAATAATTTTTAAATTTAATTCTACTACTTTTTAAAAGTATATAAAAATTTGTGGAGACATTCAACATACCAACTACTTCTAAAATTTCTATGCTTATATTTTATATCATGTAAGATATCAACCAATAAAATATACATAATCATTAAATGAAAAAGTGATGATTTAGAATGCATTTATGGGCTTCACCCATAGTAAATTCCATTACAATATTCACTGATTTTTACAGGTGGACAAGATGGATATGTTGACAACATAATTCGTCATCCAATATCTTTCAACACAACCATAATGTTCTTAATGGTCACAATGTGAGAGTACTTCTCTTATAACTTTCATTTCCATTTGGATGAAGAATCAATATTACTACATTAAATAAGGATATTGAAAATTTTTATTTTCGATTCATATACAATAATTGAGTCTGAGAGATTTTCTTCCATTCACAATAATATGAAATAATTGAGGGTTGAACTGTACAATGGGTTTCATGATGAATTCATTCAAGGTGGTCGTGATGAGTCTTTGGAACAACCCAACCACAAAAAATAATTTTTATTTTATTTTTTTGTCCTTGTTTTGATTGCAGGCCGATCATGGTTAAATTTTAAAATCTGCATGAAAAAAGGTGTCATGACCATGGGTTGTGCATTATTAAGAGCAACCATGTGACATCCATGCACGATTGTCTGTCATCGGGATAGTTCCATTAAGTAAGGTTGGAGAACAATTTCCTTAATCATGCATGATAATTTTTTTTAAAAACTAATATTAAAATTAATTGAAATATAAAAATAGAATTAGGTAAATAATAATTAAGCAGGGAAATAATAATAAATAAATGTTTTAATAAATTACAATAAAAACAATATATTTTTTTCTTTTTTATTATTACTTTTAAAATTATCATTATTATCAATAAGTTATTATTATTATTATTTGGTTTATTTAATATTATTTTTATGTTTTTTTTGAAAATGTAGGGGTTCTCTTCTTCCCCATCACCCCTACCACATTGCACCTCCTCCCCCTTCCTCCTTGTTCAAGTGAGACCCCCACTGGACGAGGGGAACCAGAGCACCACCTCCTATATACCTACCACCTCTTTGAGTGGAGCCCTCCCCTCCTCCCTCCAATTACTCGCATGAAACCCCTAGACAAAGCCCCACCCTTTCCCCACAATGCCCACACTTTATCCACCTAACTCTATTGTTTTATTCCTCCATTTCATTGTGAATATTTTATGAAGCATTAAGGTATGGTTCTCTACTCCTCTACCTCCCAATTTATAGCCTAATTTCATACTTTACATCAACCTATGAAATTTTTCTGAACCCTTGGTATGGACTAACTATGATTTCCTTTGTTTGTTCCATTGTAAAGTGGTGTAGAAGGTCCATTAGGACTCCCTTGTTCATGTTCTAGCAATTGTCATTGAAGGAGAGGTGGTTAATAGTGTTTTGATTCATATACAATGTTTTGGGGTAAAGTGTTACTTCTATTTTGTTGTCTAACATATCTTTTATTAGGGTTTATATGTGTTATTGAATTCATTTTGATTATTCATTAGGGCATTGGGCTGTGGCATGTGATTTCGGGTCGCTGCTGCCATCTGAGGTGAGGATTATATATTGTTTCATTGTTTCAAATCATCTTAATTATGGTATTTATTTGTTTTATGGTGTGTAGTGGTTTTGGTGTAGTGTGTTGAACTCTGCTTTGTTGTTTCGAGTTTTCTGGTCTCTGGAGACTCACCTACATGTTCATAGGCAAGTATATATATATATATATCTATGTGGGTTCAACCATTTCATTTATAATAATCCATGGAAGTTAATATAAATATATGGGGATACATGTTTCAATCTATGTATGTATATATATATATATATATATATATGAGAATTCTTAAGTAGGTGAGTGGAGACTAGTATATTCATATAGGAATATTTTGTAAGAACCCCTTGCACATGTTCATGGTCATCTAGATGTGTGAATAAGGGATATAGATTCATATATGTATATGAAGGTGTATATTTTTAGCGTGGGGGAAACATATTTTAGTTAGAAATCATTAAGATATGAAATGTGTCAGCTTGGTCTGCATTCTTTTTTAGGTAGGGTTCCTATGCCCGTGCCTTAAATTTTTAAATCTCGGATTTCATATCACAATAAAAGGGTGTTTTATATTTATTTGGTATTTATATATATTTATATACATAACTTTGTGATTGGTAAAATTAATTTTTCCTCTTGGAAATGGTTTTAGATTTATTTATATAGCTTGTTAGAGCATGTTTACAAGTATTTTTTAATTGTGATATATCATAAGTGTTTAAGAATAGTTTGTAAAATCTTTCCCAGTTTGTGAATGTTTATTTTTTGAAATTAAAAGTATTTTGTTAAATATGTTATGTAATACTTATCGTGGTTGGAAACTTGAAGGGTTTTGGGTGCTTCATAGTAGTTTACAATGTACTGTTTGATGGTCGAACATCCTTGAGTGCATAAATTGAACACATGTGTGCAACTTGAAATGAAGAAGACACTTTAAAATAACGGTTCTTTTATCTTTAAATGGAATTTAGGTTTGTTGGGAACCATGAAAAGGGTACCGAGTGTGTTTCTTAAATATCAGACCATTTGGTAATTTAGTAATGATGGTTGACTTCTAAATGTTTTGAAATCCTATTTTCCATATTGGGTTATTGGGCACATTTTCATTTTTTTGGTTCTAAGATAAAAAAAACTGAAAATAGATTTGTAATTAGTGGTACAAAGGACTATTTGTAAAGGGCATGTAAAATTGTGATTTTACATTATTTTGGAAATTATTTTTTAGATATTTAGAGAAACACATTTGAGGGTGTAAAATTTAAGGATTTTTTTGAAAACAATTGTATTTTAATGAAAGGTTTGAGTGTTCATATGATGTGAGGGCCCAGTTGGAAACTTAATAATGTGATATATATATATATATATTGGGAAATTATATTGAGGGATTTCCATATATGGGTTATCTTATAGGTGTTTTCGTTGTATGGTGTAGAAAATTACGGAGACGATAGGTAAGGTGAGTCACGCATGCATAGTCCTCATACTAACAAAATATAATTTTATCATGGTATTCTGGAGTGACTTCTAGAGGGTAAAGTGACAATTGATGATCAACCACAATTATATGGGTTGGTACACACTAGAATTGTCTGTAGTCCATACAGGTTGTTCAAATGGATTGGTCAGTTGAGGGTGGGCAGTTGGTTATAAACATATGAGCTTCACCATATCCCAGCAGGTGGTTTTGAACAGAGAACATATAGGGATTTCACGGGGGATGTTTAGGAAATTCCCATGGTTTTATACTTGTATTTTCCTATTTCATTTGTGGAACTTTTGGCTATTTTATTTCAGGTAACGTCTACTTGTTTTTAATATTTCAAACACTTGTTTTCATACTTTTTGTATTTTAATGGAATTTATGGAAATGACATATATACATTAGAAATTCTTTTGGAGAATGGAAGTATGAAGGGGTTTTTATTTATTTTAGAAATACGTTATTTATTTTGGTAAAAGAATAAAAACTTATTTTTATATATCTTATTTTCAAACTAGAATGATTTGATTTCTCTTTAAAGGTGAGGCATAAGTCATAGATTATCATTGCAATCCCTACCGAGCATCTTGATTGTCACACATACACTATATTTTCTATTTCAGGTTCTCTTAGTTTTGGATTTCACTAGGAGTGAGTGTGGTTCCGTGTTTGGTGGTGACCCATGTGGTTATCTATAAGTATGTTTAGCCATTATGTTTTATTCTCTTTTTTCTTCTAGGGTTTGTTTTTATGGTTTTGTTTATTATTGTCTATTGATTTGTGTTTTATGGTCCAAATCATTCCCAATACTTTTATTTTGATGCCCGTCAGTAGTTGCTAGACCGTGGGGATCTGGAATGCCCTTTGGGCCTTGTCGCAGGCCAGCTCAAGTGACAAGTTAGGGGTTGAATGAGGCTAGTTTGTGAAAAAATGGTATCAAAGGAGGACATTATTAATTAGTGAATCAGGTATCGTGGAGATTAGGATTGTTGGGACTCAAGAGGTTGGTGGAGGAAGGACGTCATGAACCCTTTCTTGTCCCATGTCTCATGTTTCAAGGGGTTGTCTATGATTTAATTTTTCTTTTGCATGATCTATGTGGATAAGTTATGGTAAATGGAGTGATCTGGTGTTACGTGTTGAGATTTCATGGAGGGGTGACCCATGTATATCAAAAGTTAATGGTTCAAGATACTTCATGTCGTTGATTATCACTCGGATTGTGGTATTCTAAGCCATGTTTCCATGTTTTCATAGATTCTAGTCCCTTATTCTAAGATATTATGATGTCAGATAATATTTAAATTAGTTTTTGTTGACTTGAGTGGATTTCAAAAAAAATATAAACTTGTGTTTTGGAAAAGGGGTTTCTGAAAATAAGTGTGTTTTTAGTGTGGTAAAACCGATTTTGAAATGAAAATAGTTCTCTCTTAATATAATGTGTGGTTTTAAAGGGAAAGATGAAAAGTGTCTGGAAGATCATTGGTTTTTGATAAAAAAATTGTAATGTGAAATAAAAAATGTTTGGAAATTTGGAAATGCATTAATTTAATGATAAGTAACATTTTCAAATTGGTTGGGAATTTTTTCCTTACATTGAGTTGTTTGTTTTTTGGAATGAGAAATGTTTGGAGTTGATAATTGGTATTCTTATGAGTGATAAGATAAATAGAGGTGTACATGTGGTAATTGGAAATTTAGTGATATGTTTGGATGGTTTCTTGATATAGCATAGAGATATGTATATTTTTGACTTTGTAGAAAACAAATGGTAGGTATTTATGTTGATTTCTTGATGAAAAATAGTTTTTGAAAAAGTAAATTTCAATGTTTTAAAAAGATGTAAATCAGTTAATGTTTTATTTTCATGTTTTTATCCTTTTTCATGGGATTTTTGTTTTTACATTCTGAATTATGGTTGTAATGGTGATTTGAGTTTGAGTTTTTGTTAGCGATTAATGTGTAGTATTTCGGTTTGTGATGAGTTTTGATTCGGGTTTTCGCCACTTGTTTTTGAGTACAGAGCCACAAAAAGTCCAAGAGGTTTCTAGTGAGTCTCTTCTTATAGTTGGATCTATCCATACATCTATTGAAGTGGTGAAATTTAGTCCTTCTTGGGTTTTCATGTGTTCTGCGGTGACCAAGATCCATCTGAAGGAAGAAAAATGACTTTATGTTGTTATTGCTGGTTTTAGGTTATTATAAATTCCCAAAGCTATGAATTTTTTTTGCTGGTTCGAGTTCATTTGATGGTTTAACTATTGATTGATGGAAGAATGTGATCCCAGCATCATTCCATGATGGGATATCTTTGATTGTGTTTAAGACCTCTTTAGTCTAATGGTTTATAATTGGGGAGACGACGGTGAGGAACGTGGAAGTACTCAGGAATGTCCTGCATAGCCAACAAGTAGTAAAGGATTATGTTGGGCATTTAAAGGGATATGATCCCTTTTCTCTGGAGGATGCATCATAGAGTTATCTACTATTTCTCTTGTTCGCAGTTTCCATCCAAGGTTCACAGACTGATTCTTTGTGTTTTTTAGGAAGGTTTACCATCTGGTGAAGAGATAAAACTAGTGGAGCCTATTTCAAATACATCTTCTTATGAATTCCATCACATATTAGTTAGACCACATTATTTTTTTCTTTTGGTGTGGAAATTTGGGTACTTTAGGTCTCCTGGTCATCATCCACAGAAGGCATCCCGTTGGTGTAGTTGTTTGGGATTCTAAGAGAGGTTCCTCTATTAACATCATCAAGACCCTCGACTATAGGATTTAACCTTATGACTATTAGGTAGTATATGTTTCAGAGATTAGAGAACTGGCCATAGGCCAAGGAGTGGAGCTGGTTCCTAGTCAATAATTTCCAAGGGTGTGAGGGACCTTGGTTTGTCTTATTTCTACAATGCTGTAATGGGATTGGTTCAAAATAATCACTGGTAGCTTTTTCGTATTTAAAGGTTATATTTTAGTGCAAGATGTGTAGTGGTGTCATTCCCTCATTTTGGTCATGGTTCTTCGATTTCTCTACATTGGTAATAAGAATGACATGGTGAAATTGTTTTCTTGTAAATCATGTGGTTCTTCCTCCTCAAATGTGAGCCTATGAATAGTTGTCTCAAAATTATGGTAATCCATTTTTTATATCATTCTATTTTAGATTGTGTTCATCTCGGATATACTCGTATCTTACGGAACTTATAAAATTTGGTAAATTTCACTATTTAGATTGAGTGCTTTCATTGGGTCTTCCTGTGTGTCAGTGTTTTTTGGTATGGGTTGGGAAGTTCCCATTTCAGTTTGTGCTAGTTGGCCTCAGTTGGTCGTGTCTTAAATTCTGGGGAGACCCATCATAAATCTAATCATAGTTTTTTCAAGAGCTATTTTTGTGTAATTATTTGTCTATATTGGCGGTTTCCTCCTCGGTTCAAGTCAGTAGTTTTAGAGTAATTCATGGTTAGAGTCTCAATGTTAGTTGAGATAACTAGGTTAATATGATGTGGAAAACCATCCTCATTTCCTTATAGATTTTCTCATTGAATTCGATCTCAGATCTAGATAGGTGTGACTGGTATGGGGAAAATTCACACTGAGTTCATGATTTCGATGGCCACATTCTGTTTACAACTCGAGTTTGATTCTAAGATTGTCTAGGAGAATTTATGGGGGCATAAAGTATCAATGGTGGGTAGAATTATCACCCACCAACCTCAAAAAAATTAATTATTCTATTTGTTTTAATTGTTTTTATCCTTATTTTGATTATGGGTCAGTCTGGGATGAATTTTAAAATTTTCATACAAAAAGGGGTCATGTGCACGGGTTGCACATGATTAATAGTAACCCTGTGACAACTGTGAATGAGGGTCTTTAATCTAGGCAGTGCCACTTGGCATGGTTGGAGCACGATTTTCTCTAACATGCATGATAAATTGTATTTATAAATTGATATTTAAATCAATTAATATGGGAAAAGTGAATTAGTTAAATGATAATTAAGTGTGGAAATAATAATAAAAAAATGTTTTAATAAATGATAATAATAAAAATATAATTGTAACTATTAAAATTATTAATATTATTAATATTATTTTTTTCATTATTATAATTATAATTGTATTATGTTTGGTTTATTTTATTTTTATTGTTTTTGGAAACCCTATGGGTTCTCTTCCTCCCCCTCACCCATCTTACGTCTCACCCCCTCCCCATATCATATGCTCATGTGCGAGCCCTTCTGGTAGAGGGAATCTGGTGCGCGACCTCCAATCTGTCAACTGCCTCTTGTGCGATACCCTCCCCTCCTCCCTACTCACTTCTCATGTAACTCCCCAATCTGAATCCCTTACCTGGTCGTGCGATGCACTACCCTCTAGTCTCCTGCATCTGTGAATTTCAACCACAGTTCTATCATGAATCTTATCTGAAGATTCATGGTACGTTTCTTTGATAATCCTCCACCTTAATTCTGGCCAAAGAATGGCCTCTACATCGACCTATAAAATTAGGCTGAACCCTAGGTATGGTCTTGCTCTAATTTCCTTTGTTTCTTCCTTTAAAAGGTGGCATATAAGGTCTGTAGGCACTCCCTTGTGAGTGTTCCAGAAACCTCCACTGAAGGAATGGTAGTTTGGAGTGTTTTGGTTCACTACCAATGTTTTGGGGTAAGGTGTTCCTTTAGTTTTTTTTTGTTTTGTACATATATTATTAGTGTTTATGGTTGTTATTGACATCCTTTTGATAAATTCGTTGGGTTTTGGGTTGTTTCGTGTGATTTTGGGCTAATGCCTCCATCATAGGTGAGATTTTAAACATTTTTCTTAGCTTTTCACTATCATAATTAGGGTTGTTATTTTTTTTATGTTTGTAGTATTTTTGGTGTAGTGCGATGAACTCTGCTTTTTGGTTTTGAGTCACCAAGTTAAAGGTGACTCACCTTTGCGTGCATAAGTATGTATATATATATCTGTGTGTGTCTGTGTGTGTGGGTTCCCCCATTACATGTATAATTATCCATGGCAATGAATATACATGTATGGGGCTATGTGTTCCCATATATATATATATGAAAATGTATATGTTGGTGAGTGGTGATTAGTTTATGCATATATTTTTATATGTTTGGATCCCCTTGCACATGTTTATGGCCATGAAGATTCATTCATAGGGATAGGTTTCCTTACATTTATGTGAAAGTGGATATGCATAGTGAGAGATCGGTAGCATTTAGTTGGAAGTATTTAAGAGATGAAGTTTCTTGGATTGGACCGCTTCCTTTTTAAGGTATGTTTCATATTCCCACAACATTAATTTTGAATTCCTTGATTTCTTACCCCATTAGAAGTGCGTTATTATATTTTTGGGGTATTTTAATATATTTATATACATTCATAAATGTTGGGTATAATTGATTGTGCCCCATGCAATGGGTTTCAACTTTATTTTTATATCTTGTTAAAGCATGTTTATTATTTTCTTTTCATTATGAAGTATCCATAGTGTTTTAGAATAGTTTTCTGAATGTTTTCTAGTTTATGAAAGTTAATTTTTTGAAACTAAAATACTTTGGTTAAATTTTATTATGTAATACTTGGCTTGGTTGGACCTTGGAATCATTTTTGGTGTTTTTTGGAAGTTTAGAATGCCCGACTAGATGTTGGTGCGTGCATGAGTACACAAATTCCATACATTGGATAACCTTCAAATAAAGATGGAACATTGAAATAATAGTTCTTTGAACAATAAATTTTTTTTCATACATTGGGTAACATGAAAATGGTTTGGAGTGTGTTCTTTGAAACTCATACCATTTGTTACTTTAAAAAGGATGGTATAATTCTACATGTTATGAAAGACCATTTGGTATATTGGGATTTTTGGATAGTTTCCATTTTTTGTTGTTATACACAATAATATTAAAAATTGAATTGGATTTGAAGGTGTAAAGGCCTGTTAGGAAAGAGCATCTGAATGTGTCATTTTGTATTGTTTTTGAAATACTTTTTGACTTGTTTTGATAGATGCATTTGGTTGTGTAAAGATGAAGTCCTTTTCTCAAACTAATGAATTTAAAATAAATAGTTGAGTGTTCATATGATGTGATGGCTTGGTGGGAAACATAATGATGTGACATATATTTTTATATCTATATATAGGGAACTCCTAAATAAAGATTTCCCTCTATGGGTTATCATATTAGTGGTGCCTATGTATGGGGTAGGCAGGTGCAGTGATAGTAGGTAAAGTGAGAAATGCATGTGTGGGCCTCCGACATATATAACCTTCATTACTATGGGATTTCTAGGAGTCTTTTAAAGGGTCGTGCTATGGTTTCTGATCATCCACGATTAGATGGGTTGGTACCCCCTGGATTTTTTGTTAGGAAAGGCTGGTTATGCTACTAGATTGGTCAGTTGAGGGAAGCTAGTTAGTTAATGAATTAAGAGCTTCACCATATGCTAACAGGTGGTTCCAAACCTTGTACATCGAGGGATCACTCTAGGTATGTTTACGATATTCCCATGGTTTCATACTTATATGTTCATATTTATTTTGTGGAACTTTTGACTATTTAATTTCTTGGAACATCTACTCGTTTTTCATATTTGAAACATTTTAATTATAAATAGTTTTATTTTTTTGGAATTTATATAAATGAATTATATTCCTTGGAAATTATTTTGTAAAATTTTAAATAAAAGGGATTTTCATTTAATTTATTAGTCTATTACTTGTTTTGGTAAAATAATGAAAACCTATTTTTTTATAAATCCTATTTTAAAACTAGAAAAAATGAATTTTCACATTAAATGTGACGCATAGGGAATGGCTTATCATTGGAATCCCTACCGAGCATATTGGTGCTCAGGACAACTCTATCTTTTTAGTTTCTGGTTCTCTCGGTCTTGCATATCTCTAGGAACTAGTGTGGATTCCTGTTTAGTGGCGACCCATGAGTTCATATAGAGGTATATTTAGCCATTTAGTTTTATACTCATTTTTTTACTCGATTTTAGTTTTATTGTTTTATTTATTACTGTTTATTAATTTTCCTTTTATGGTCCAAATCCATCGCAATAGCTTTATTTTGATTCCCTATAGTAGTTTCCATATCGTGGGGATTGGGAACGCCCATTGGGCCTTATCATGGGTCAGATTGAGACACAAGTTAGGGGATTACACGGGTTGGTTCTTGACAGTTTTCATATGGGAAGCGTGTCATTTTATCTTATACATTTACTGGCATTCCAAGGTATTTGATTCATAATTACCAAGAGTTTTCAAAAATAAGGTTTATCATTTGGTTAATTATTTATGAGGTGGATTTTTCTTTGGAAATTCATGAGTAGGTAACTAACTTCATATCTATTATTCATCAAGTTTGACATATTATTTTTCTATTGTATTGTTTTCTCTTTTATTTCATTAATCCCACTCTTTTCATGTAGTTGTCCATCTGGTGGAGGTTTAAAAATGTGTCTTTCCTCATGAACAAATTTTTTTATTTCTTTATTGAGAAAACAATTTTAATACTTTATCATGCATTAAAAATTTTGTTTCTTTAGAAATTCAATATAAAGGAACATTCTCAACTATTTAGAATGCAATTGAAAAAGTTTTGATCCATAGGCCCTATAGTGATGATAATAATTTCTCAACTTGTACGAGAAATGGTAAATGTACTAAATTTTAGCAAAAAATATTCATTGTTAAAATAATTGGTTATTATGATGGTTATGTTTTGTACCGAAGATGAAATTATGGAAGCAGAATCCTTAAAAATGGTTCTCCATTAAGTTATTGGGGGTTTGAACCATATAATCATATGTTGTTCTGATGTATCAATATCATATCTATATTAAAGTTTATAATCAATTTAAATCTATAAAATACCTATAAAATTTTATTAGAAAATTCCATGATCATGTTAAAGAAGTATTGTATGTGACCAATAGCAGATAGTTGTCAAACAAAAATATAGATGAGATTATGATGTATTATGATTTCCAGTATATCTTTCATTGTGAGGATTCCTAGAGGATATATTATTATTTTTTCAACAATATATATACATATATATATATATCCTCTAGTAGAAATGTTTCATTTATATTTACAATGAAAAAACATTCTTACCTATAATCACAATGATAATATTAAAGATATATTGAGTTAGAGATACATTTATAAACAACACTTATTTCGTGGTTTAAAGCTAATGTAACTTACTCGAAAGGAAGAAGTATTATAATGTAGAGTTACCACTGAGATTTTTGTTCCACTCTCTCAAAAAAAATGGTATACCAGAAAGAAGGGGTTCTATATTGGTAGACTATACTATGTGTTGCTAGCAACTGGAGAACTATATTAATTGAGGATATTTATTAAACATATCAGAGGTGAAACATCATATTATGAAATAAAATCAATGAAAACCATTACTCATGGAACATTTTGGGAGGCCTATTCTACTTTGGGACAACTAGTTGATGATAGAGAGTTTATTGGAGAAATAAAAGAGGTGTTAACTTGGGATACAGAAATGTCTCTGTGAAGACTATTTGCAGACATATTATTCTAAAACAACATATCTTGACCGGGAATTATCTTACGTGAAACCTAGAACATCCAGATTCTATACATTCTCTATACACAACGACAGAGGCTATGAATACAAGTTACCGAATTTATTGTTTTCTTGACTTTATATATATAAAAACTTCTTGTAAATAAATATATCTCATAAATATATTTATTACACGTTTTATAATATCTTCTATGAATTTAAAATAATTTTTTTATTAAATATCATAGAAGCTCTCATATCCATATAACATCATTAAAATAACCTAATGATAAAAATAATAATGGACAACTTCAATCTAGTTTTGGTTACCCAAAAACTCTTCTTTACTATGATATGAGTATGTTTAATTCAGTCTTCCTTTAAAAAATAGATAATGATAAATTTAAATCACTAAATATATAATATTGTTACTATAGAGGTATATTTTTCATGGGGAAAGTAGAACATATATTCTATAATACTACTTCCAGTAAAAAAACATTATCTAAGAGGTATTGTATTATTTCAATTGTTTTGTATATAAATTCTTTAATCTATTAACTCTAAAGTTTCGTAGTTATCATGTAAATTATTGATAAATACTACTTATGATGGTAACATATGTTTTTCCATGAACACCTTAGTAATTAAACTCATATAAATTACATATTATGTTGTTATTATGTTAATATATGTTGTGTGTGAACATATGATATGCATCACTACTATAGTTTATTTTCCTATTTTATTTAAAATACTTCCATCCTAAAATAATGGGGATTCATGAAACCCGTAGTTCACATTCCTATTTATGTAGGACATCTAATATTTATGCAAATATTATCTTAGGATATTGTTGAATATGATAACATTAACATTCCATAGCTAGCATATAAATTATTAATAGACACTACCTATAAGGTTAATTTTTTTTCCTATACACATCATTAATTAAACTCAATTAAAATACAATTGACTTTATTCTTATATGGGTATCTATAGATTGGACTAATGTGATATATATATTAATTATACTTTAAATACCTTATACATTGACATATAGTTTTTTTCTATATTTTATTTATCTATTTTATTTACAATAGATACACGTTATAATAATTGAGATACATCGGTCCTATAACAAAAAAGCATTCTGAAAAACAATTATCACTATGGTACATTGCATCACTTTTTACATGTATTTTTATTACAATTCATTATACATATTTATATAGGAATCATCAACTATAGAATTTTCTAATATTAACTCACTTTTTTTATTCTATAGTAACTGATTAATTCTTTTTTGTTTACAATAATAAGTTTGTCAGTTTATTCACATGATATTATCCTGATGCCATAATATATGATTACTAAACTCTATCTATCATTTTAATTTTATAACATCATAACTATGAATTATTTATTCTTAATAATGGTATTTAATTTAGTAGACTATATAATAGTACTAAAACAAAAATTCTCAATTCCATAAATTTTACACTTACTGATCATCATATACAAATGTATTTTTTTATTGAAGTAGATAACATTCTACAGAGCAATGCAAGATTAATTCATTTTTAAAATATAATTCCATTTGCATATTCTATAATTGATTTTAAATGAAATCAATTAGTTTCAAAAGAAATAAAATTTAATAGATAAATCCTTCAAATTCAGTATTTACTTTAATGACTATGCATAGTGCTAAAAAGACATAGGTGAATACAGTCATTATGTCTTGATTATATTCCGGGGTTGGTGGTTTCATTTTCCTGAATGGATATGGAGGAATGGGTCAGACTTTCATTTGGATAGTACTGACCACTCTTCCATGGTTAAAAGGAAATATTGTTATTGTTGTTTCTTACAATGGAATAGTGACATTACTCCTTATTGGTGGGAAGACAATGCATTCTAAATTTTATATTCTTGAATCTGTTTTTGAGAACCCAGTTTTCAATATTCGGCAAGGGAGTGATGCTTCATAAAATCTAAAATTAACAAAGAATATTATTTGGAAAGAGGCACCTATGATTCATAAGTAATGTTTCATGGAACTTGATCATACTTTGAGAGATATAATGTCATCAAAAAAGTCAAAATGCTTCCAATTTACCATTCAGTGGTCTAACAGTTGTCCTGGGTGGGGATTTTATGAAAATTGTACCTATAATTCCAGGTGGTAAAAGAAATTATATTGGGTTCCCAAGTATTGGATCATCATTCTTGTGGAAATTTTTTATTGTTTTAACATTTAAAAAGAACATAAGATTTCATTACATTTCTTCCACTTCTAATTCAGGTGAAATGCATAAAGTTTCTTAATTAACATTGGATATTGGTGAATGTGGAATGTGAGAGACTAATGATGGTGAAGTAGTCATTTAAATTCATTTATCATATATTCTATCCTCAACTACAAAACCCAATGTCTACAATTTTTTAATATACATACCCTAATTTAAATGGTAACTATTATGATATAATTTATCTGAAATACCGCCCAATATTTATTCCAACCCAAGATATTTTTCATAAATTAAATGAGTACATCTTTTCTCTATCATGTTCCGAAAAAAATGATTACTTTACCTTATATTAATTTTTTTTAATGTTTTTATATATATATATTCTAGAGAAGATAGACACATATGATATGTTAAATGGTATCAATGTATCTAGGATTGATACCCACAAAATTACACTAAAGATTGGGATAACCATTATATTTCTTCAAAATGTAGGTAAATATGTAAGATTATGTAGTTGTACTCATATAATTATTACATAAATTGGGGACCATATCATTGGAGCAAAAATTTTATGTGCATGTACTTTTGGGTATCTTTCATTCATTCCATGATTAAATATGAAACACTCTGATGGACGATTACCTTTAAAATTTTAATAAATACACTATGATTTTGATTACATTTTATGTTATGACTATTAACAATATTCAAGGTTGATATCTATCTTTTTATGGGTTATATACTCAAAATTGTTCCCTCTATCATGGTAAATTATATGTTGTCGTATCAAGGGTCACATCACACAAAAATTTCAAAATAGTTGTTGATGATACCAATACCACGTTTTACGATTCCACACAATTTTTTACAAGTTCATATTTGAATAGATGTCTATGGTGCCTTTCAAAGTAAAATGACCAAATTTCAATGTTTATTACCTTTTTAGATATGTATACCATCATGATTTTTGTTTTTTCTTAATTTTTTTCTTTGTAAAAAATTCAAATATTGTAGATATTCAAAAATTCCCCAATCAATTACCCCATTGAATGATATTACCCTTGAGGCTAATGAAACACTAAAGATATAGGTTTTTGTTTTCAATATGTGGGGAAATTCATCCTCCATGTAATCCAATAATGTCATTGTTGTTGATATCATTCTTAGAGATAAAAATGTGAGTTAACATTAATAAATTAAATATTTTTCATTGCATTGTTATCATGACTACATATTTTATGGCAGTATATTATAGCATTGTTAGAATGTTGTTTGTTTCTTTCGTATTTCACACAGAATTTAAAAATCCATTATGTCAAAAAAAAATATTCAATTTAATATTAATAGACATAAAACAATCTCTAAATACAAATAGTTGTTCTGTGAAGGATTGTTCTATTTTATAAAAAATTTCAATTTACCTTGATATCAAGGAAGCTACTTGGAAAATAGACATGTATATCAAATAGAATTTACATCAATGATGCACATTTGGCCATGTGATATAGAACTTCCACTATTCTGTTTTGATTTTACATCATTTAAAGACATTATTAAAAGAAGGGTTCAAGAAGAACATTTAATAGAAACATTTTATTATTATTTTTGTAAAAAAAATTTACTGTTATACGAAGTGACATTTACAAAATCATAAGAAAAATTACTCTTCTAATGAGTGTGCATTCAACATATATAGTTTGTTGTTACAATTATATTTACCTACTTTATTAAATTAGTAATTATAGTATCATTGAAATTATTCTAACTTTTATTACCAAAAATTTCATTTATCCTCATTTGATTTAGAAATATTTGGATATCTATGTTACTCAAATCCTAATAAATATATGGTCATTTCAAACATGAAAATTAATATTGTTTTATATGATTAATGTTCAATCATTATGTATTCTTAGATTATGTGGATGAAAATTGAAATTTAACAATAGTGTTTCTATATTTCCCTATAGAGGATTACCAGTTTACTTCAATTTATGGGGTGACTATATAAATCATATGTAACATTACTTGAGAAAAAATAATTATTAATCTATTATTTTAATATTACAACTTTTTAGTGTAATGAAATTGAATAGTATTCTTTCTAAAAACAAGTTATATTTTGTCATTTCTATTTCCCATTAGTTTAGTAACTTAATCAACACTAATCTCTCTAATTTAATTTTCAAACTAAATTTCCTCTGTTTTTGCCATAACTACCATTAACGTGACAAAAATTATTTTCAACATAAATATTCTAGTGCTTGATAGTTTTAGAAATGGGTTCCATATTAACTAATAAGATCAATGAATTTTTAATCTATCATTTACTATGCATCATATATGTAATGTAAGAAACCGTTTCTTTATATATACCCATTCTTGAAAATAATCATGTGTGGGATGATAATGGAAAAAGTGTTTTATAGTCCATAACCAACTTATCCAGTTATTTATTCTACAAAAATGATGTATTGGAATAAAATAACCATATTTGAAGTGAAATTGTGTCAATAGTTTTGTAATTTATCATTAAATTAAATTAGAAATTATATAGTTTTAGTTAATGTAGGTGCCTATATTACTCTACTTAAAATATCATTATATTCTCAATGTTATATACCCTAAAAGGTGTTAAATTTCATCAATAATAAAACAATTTTTAGCACCCACCAATGGATTTATGAATCATGAATATTTTCCATGAAGAATGTGCACACAATAGATGGAAAAATTTAGTTCCAAGATTTAAATAAGTCTCCAATTAGAACTACCCTGGTGTCTCAAATGATATGTGTCTTAATGCATTATTATTGAATTTTAATTTTGATAGTATTAATGTATATTATTTTATATAAACCACTATGAAATCATAATTTTATATCCAACTGATTTAGAGTGGAGAAACAGGTGACTTATAGCACTGACCCATTTTTAGTTGGTCTATTTTAAAAACAATTCATAGAATTCATAAGTCAAACATCTAAAGAGATGAGAGATGGTTTGATACATGTATAACTATACACCTGCATATATGATGACAATATATATCTGGTGAATTTAAACTGAAATTTCTTCTCATTTTACAATTAGGATAATCATGTGTATAGTTTCCCTACAGGTTTTAATATTTTCAAATCAATAAATGTTCGATTTTAACTAGATGAATCAAACTAAAATATTGAAATAATCACCATTAACCAGAGAAAAATGCATAAAATTTACTTTTCATTGGGTAAAATAAATACTACATCAGACATTTTAATGACATATTTGCAGACAATCAAGTTTTACTTATTTCATAATCCTATATTTATTTAAATCCATAAACATAAAAACATTACTCTTTTTATACATTTTATAAAGGATCACCACAACATTAGGACATAATGAGTATGTTTTTGGATTGAAAAAACAATGAACTTTTTTTAATTACTCAACTTTTTTTTCATCAAGTAAATATCAACTTACTGGAATATTTCATATCTCCTTCTATTATATGATCATTAAAGTGGTTGATCTTTTTTACTCAGTTCAAACATTGAAATAGAATATCAAACGTCGACTGCAAATATTTCAACAACTCTAGTATATAATAATTATCTTCTCTAGATTTTATTTCATGATTAGATAATAACTAAAAATAAATCACTTTTTCGAGTGTTTCAGTTTTTATATATCAAAAAAAATATTTCTTTTCATCTTCCCAAATAAATATTTTTAACATTGTGATTTTTTTATTCTTTGGTTACTATTATATGTGTAGTTATTCCTAATTATTTTAACTATATTTTATATGATGAAAATCCCATTAAATGTTTTAATAGTGAGGATGGGGTGTATCATAATCATAAAATATCCAGGAATAGCGTGGCTATAACAATCCATGCAATAAATATTGACACCTAAATGATAGAAAAGTTAAGAAAAACTAAAAAACTAACTGAATTTTTCTACTGTAACTGGAATGTAATACTACAATTTGATTATTTCATTTATTTTACTATTTTTTTGAATAAATAATCATAGAAAGAAGGGTATTATTATATGAAATTCACATATTAGTTATTTTATTTTTTTACCATTTTTTTTGTGGATCCTCTAGTATGGAAGCTATATAATAAATGTTTTATAGACCCCATTTCAGTTCTGTATGAGACGTCTTCTGGAGTCATATGTCATGAATCATTTATCTATAGAAGTTATTGAGTGATATGTAATATGTTCCATGTTTTCCTTTACAAATTTATGTGGTTTTATGCTGCGTATAATTTTTAAGGCTTCAATTTCATATGTCAACTTCTTTCACATACTTAGAAACAACAAAATTTCTCACTGAACTAGAAAATTATATAAATTTTTCTCAATAAATCTAGAAATTGATATACACTATTAAGGACTAAAACATTCTTAACTAAGCAATCAATAGAATATTTTAGTATAGTAGATTCATGGAATGGGGAAAGGGAAACATAGTCTATGCATTCTGCATTATGATCACTCATATTTAAATTTTCCAGAACCATTACTAAGGAAAATGACATGCAGATCCACATTTTACCTTTATTAGCTACCATAATATTTAGGCACTACATATCTTATTCTCATTCACACTATAATCACTTACACATGAATTATTTAATACAAATGTATTAACACTAGAATTAGTAGTGTAGGGAAATTGATTGCATAAATTTGAACATGTTTCATCCCCATAACATTTATTCATACTATAATATATTATGTCCCCATTTACCTACAGTTGAAGCATCAATTAGATATTTAGTTATAGTAAATGTTCTGGTCTCTACCTTTTTACGGAAAACCTGTATTGGGGAGAGTGGCAGAGTAGACTATGAGGTTTTGATAATAATACTGGATATGTGTTAGTAATAATATAAAAATGATTCATATTTTGGAGTATGATATAAGAACTTCTAGGAGAACTATATGTGGACATTTATTCCAGTATGGAATACTAAATCGGTTATTGATGACCATTTGGAAGTCAGGTTTCAATGGCAGTTTTCAATCTAGAAAAAGAGAGGATAATCGTAGGTACAACACCAAACATGGATTATATACCACAAATGACTTCAATTATATTCATTATTATTGATAATGAGTCAGTGAAATATTAAATTATCAAATTTCAAATTTGACTAATATTTATTATAAGTTTTTAACATTATTGTACAAATATAGCTAAATGTATAGATCTTGTACATAACAGTAGAATAAATATCACATTTCCTGGATAAATGATTATTTTCATATATCAAAACTACTTATTATAATTTTTAAAAATTAGATTTCATATTTTTTCAATTTCTATATTTAGAAATTATTGAATATGTTGAAAGATTATGATGTTTATGGTATAGTTCAAGGGTACAATTTAATTATATTTTGTGTTTTTTTCTTTCTTATTAGTATGCATATTTATAATCCACTTTTATTTCAATATTCTATACCAATAATTTATGAATTAAATATAATCAATATAGTCAATATTAATGTTGGGTTTCGATCCTTCATACAAGGTGACATGGTTTCCTATAAATATATTTTTGAGAAATACACATCATGAGACAGAGAATAAGTGGAAAATTTTATAGCAGTGGATAATTTTATTTTGTTATATTTATTAGTTTCTTCTATATTTACTAGATATCACTTATGAATCATGTTTCTAAAAATGGGATCATGTACTCTATTATAGAAGTGGATGATGTATTTAATTTAACCAGTGTCTGTTTTTTATATAATTGGAACATGTATTTTAATTGTGTAGTGTATCATTTTTTATATCATTGGATCATATAACCGTGAAAATGCACGAGCGGGTACTAGTTATTATAATAGATAATTATATTGGTGAGGTTGAAGTATATCACTAACTAATCAATATTTAATCTCGTGTACACATTTATTGAGATCGATGTTGTTTTCATGATAGATTTGTTAGTTCTTGGGTGAGAATGTTGTGAGATCTCTTTTTTTTAACCCGAAAATCGTTGTGTGTGTACTCCTTAGTCAATTCATTATGTGAGTGAATGAAGATAAATTACCTCATTATTTTTAGGCACTGTCTTTTATGTATTATGAAAGGGAGATATTTGAGTTTTTACTTATATAAAAGTAATATATTTAGAAGGGGTTCCCTCCAAATCTATGTTTTCATGTATTGATTCATTATATACTATATTTTTTTATATTTCTCATTTTCATATTCATAAAAAATATTATTTAATATTTTCCATTTTATTTGTTAATATTCCATATCTCATATATTCTTAGTCCACACCATAAGCTTTTTATGAGGGATTTTCTTTATTCTTTTTAACTACGATTGAAATTAATTCTATATTGTATGTATAAATATATATGTTTTATGTATCATTTATTTTAGTATCATAAATTAATTAAATACTATATATATTGTTATTTATAATGAATTTCATTATTCTGTATTATTTCATTCCCTTTTCACTCTTTTTTAAATAACTAGGTAATTTATTTTTTAACATTTTACCAATTTCCATGACATCTCTCTACAATTTCACTTCATTTCATATATTCTCATTCCTCATGTAATTTTTTAGTTTTTAATATCTATAAATAAATAATCTAATTATTTTAATTGATATTATAAATACTTGTAATATCCACAATTTTATCGGTTCACACATTACCTATCACAAAAATATATAAGGGGTTTTCTATAAAAATCTCTGCTTTAAGATGCATTCAAACTTTTCCACCCACATCCAATTATATGTTTTATATAATACCTCACTGAAATATATTATTATAATTATAGTTTTATTAATTGGAATTATAATTCCATTTTTTTCTATAACATTAATTTAATATTTATTCTTTTATTACAAAACTCATATGGTTTTCTCTTTACTCAATAATATTTCATTAATTCATTCTCATTCTTCTTAAATTTCTATTTTGACAGTTTAATATACTCTATATAATGATTATAATATATTTTATTTAATATTCAACAAATAAAAAATTACATTTCCTTTTCATATTTAAAATTTGGATTACTTTTTATATCATAAAATATGATGTCATGAAGGATATATTTTACTCGCTATTTTTGGTATTTATCTTCCATGTTCATAAAAATTCTTACCAAAATTATTTCAATTTTAACTATAAAAATGAATTTTAATTTTTAAATACTATATTTCTCTATAAAAATAATTGAACGCGAATTTTATATCATTTTTACAAACATGGGTTACATCAAAACCATTTAAAAAGTTACATAAATGGCATTTTATTAAAACATACATATGATTTCATATTGTTCAGTCTATTTATTTGTAAATTTACATTATTTATCTTTATGGATCCATTATTGGGAAGATCTATTTTTAAAATAACAACTTAAAAAAGTAATACCTTTTTTATATTATATTTAATGTGATTTATATTGGTTTTTTAATGAAAATGTCACTGATTTTTTTACAAATACCTTATCAAAATTTTTATTAAATATTTATTTAATTCATTATAATGATATGTCACTACTTTTTTCTTCTAAATCAACAACTAGTATAAATGATATCATCATCATCATCATTACCATTACAATTGTTTTCAAAAAAAATACAAAACAGAAAACAATAACTAGGGGTGGATATAATTAAGGCC
Organism: Viscum album; assembly: GCA_963277665.1. NCBI lineage: Eukaryota > Viridiplantae > Streptophyta > Magnoliopsida > Santalales > Viscaceae > Viscum > Viscum album. Next base: position 812,725,296 of record OY728150.1, on the reverse strand, counting down.
AAGAGAATCACACCAAATCAAGTTCACCCCCTCATGTTTAAAATGAGAAACCTTATAAATAAATTGACTGGGGTACCAGGGGTTTCTGAAGAGGCCAAGTGATCCACCACCTTGTTTACCTCTCTCTTTTTATAGGTTACTCTAGTGTGACAATCAATGAGGGCTTTGCATTGTCTGATTACCTAAACAATAGACCAGGGGATGGTACCTTTCCCATGCAAGGCGTCATGAATAATCATAGAATCAGTCTACACTGGGGAGATGTAAAGATCCCTCTGCCTGCATATGGAAATACATGAATGCACCGCCTTTTCCTACGCCTATAAAGTATTTATATTTCTATAATACGATGTGAACGCCAAAACCACACTACCCATGGTTTCCTGGACCATACTGCCACCATGCATTTCACCCATGAAGCGGGAACCATCTGTATTATGTTTGAGCCCGTGTTTAGGAGGGATCCATCGAAACCATTACCCCTATTGCCTAATACATGACTTTTAGGCCACAACTTGAGGCATATACATATTGTAGAGTGATGAAGTCTATAACCATTTGCAATCGATGCCACACAAATCACCTATGATTCACCTTACCATGAAGATTATGTATCTCCCCATAGAAGAGATCCCCTCAAACCTAGCCCCGTTTCTTTCTTTCCATAAAAACCAACATCCCATGTTGAAGATGATGGATCTCTCCATTCTTTTCCTCTCTGAACCGTTCGACACCTTGAACCAACTCTCCATAAAGGAGTCGAAACTCGACGCAGTGGAGGAGTACCCTGTAAACTCCCCAAGGAAATCCCAAATCGAGAGGGCCCAGTCACCTTTGAATAAAATATGTGTCAAACTCTCTTCATGTTTTTTCACACAGTAATGGCAACAAAATACCATGATAATTTCCAGATTCTTGATGTTATCATCAGTTGTAAAGGCACTATTCTGGATCCTCCATGTTAAGAAATTGAATATAGCAGGGATTCTCTTACACCACGCCAGACATTACTGGCCCCATTACTAACCTTGGGGAGAGTGTATCCTGTATGAATCCTTCATATTGAACTTTCCCAGGGTGGAGGGAGTGAATACACACTGCTCTAGTTCCATTCACATGATAACAGAGATGAAAAAAATCTGTTGGTTTGCGTCCATGATTTCTCTGAATATTTGAAAGAACTGGCTCACCTCCCTGAAAGTGATCAAAAGGGCTAGGAACCCTGGATAAGTGAGGGCTCTTCCTAACCAGTTTTGATACCAAAATAGAATGTTTCCCTCCCCAATAATCCACTATGAGTTGTGGGACATGGGTATTGATTTACAATCCCTGAGGATATGGGATGTGGTCAGTGGTTCCCAATCAATTATGTTAAGTCATATAGGTAGGTATCCTAGTACATTATGTTATGGGAGACATATATTCAACATCTTCTATAGCCATATGAATATTTGTGAGGTTAACTAGGACATGTGATTATGAAAGTGTATTCAAATTAATGTTACAATTTCCAACGTTGTCTAACACTCCTAATTTACATCACATTGGTTTATGATTATTTTATTAGGATTCCATAGTGTTATTCCATGATATATTCTTTTCCATTAGTATCATCATTTTGTTGTTTTAATTCTATGATCGATTATTATGATATCATTTCTCATGTTCAATTCCTATGATTTTTTTGTCTTATTCCACTAATCATGTAATTTATCCCTTTATGATGTCTCTCACTTTTTTATGATATATCAATAAATATTATATATATATATATATATTATATTTTAACATCTTAATAGGCATCTGATCCCAATATATTAATATGTTTCTCAATGTCAAACTAAATGTTTATGCATGGATATTTCCATCTAAGAATTAAGCATGATGAATTTTACTCAAAAGTAGAATTTGTACTAAGTAATTATATTTCTATGTAGCTGTTATCCAAATAAATTCTCCCATTTGTTCCCATGAGGGTTTCTTAATATTTAGATTATTTTCACAATAAAAAAACATTTTAAGTGTTGGATTGCTATTTTGATCCCAAGGAGGTCATTATTCCTCCCCCGAAGGCAGATAAGGGGGTTCTGGCTTCGTCAACTCCGTTTGATGTGGAATGGCATGATGATCATAACCCTTGGATGAATCTTGATCATTCGAAATTCCGTGCCTCTCAAACCAGGTTTTTTCTGATCTTAATTGTTATTCAAGATCCTTGCGGAAGGGTATCACCAAAAACGGGTCCATCGCTTTTATAGAAGCAAGCCCTAAAATGCTTGAAGAGATCCTTGCAAAATTCCACTGTTCTCTTCTTGTGAAGATATTGGGTTAGAGGAGGGATACCCCCTTGATGCTTGAGATGGTGCGGGAACGATTGATTCATTATTGGGGATTTAGTGACTGGTTTCTGATTTCGATCGGGAAAGGTATCTTTTACATTGTGTTTCCCTTGAAGGATTTGCAGAATGTTTCCTAGGGTTTTGGACCTAGTCCTTTAAAACCTGGTTTCAACGTATTGCAACAATGCGATCCACTTTCAAATCCCTTTACAATTAAGAGTTCTTACACAAAAACATGGATTAGAATTAAGAGACTTAGTTGGTTTTTTTGGTATCCAAAAGTTATATGGGAATTTGATTCTACTGTAGGGGCTCTAGTCAAGGTTGATAAGGAAACTGAGAAATCCAGATATGGTCATTTCGCTCGTGTGCTGGTAGAGGTAGATTTGGATAATGAACTCGTTATCACTGTATTTCTAGTCATTGGTGATTTTAAACTAGAATTATCTATCCAGTATGAGTATTTTCCTACCTTTTATGATTCCTGTCATTGCATTGGTCATTCTTTTGAACATTGGAAAAGGAATATTTATTGCTCTCTTTGAAAATATTTAGGGATCTCCTCTAATAAGTGTAAAAGTAAATGTGTGAATATCCCTGCAATGAATGGAAAGTGTTCAATAAGTGATATGGTATTGATATTTTAGGATCCTCCTTTTATGAGGTTCTTAAAAAGGGAATTAGGGTTGATTCTCCCACTATGAATAAGGAAACTATTGATGCGGTCATTAATGATGGTCTTCTATTCCCCATGTTAGTTGGGGATCAGGTGGTGCAAAGGAAGCATGGGCTAATTTGGCTGATGAAGATGAGGCGATTCAATCTGATTTTGAGGATACTATCCAAGAAGAAGTCAACCTTGGCATGAATCAGGTTGATGTGGATTCTGGACAAAGTAATGGGAAATGGAAGGTGATTGATGCTGATATGTTTCAAATGGTGTTCCCAAAAAATCTGAGGCCCACCTCTATTCAGACTGAAGAGGGACTTGTGGGAAAAAAGGGTGCTCATGTCGAGCATCTGATGTAGTGTGATACGACTGATCATAGTTTTGTTCGTCATCTATGTGAGTTGCATGTCTCCATGGAGGGAGGTATGGAAGGGGTTGACCCTACTTCTGGATCTGGTGATTCTTTATAGCAGGATTTTGTGTGTGGTGATGCTTCTATTTGCCTTGGGTTGGTCAAGATTCAAAGAATCCTACCCCTCTAGTTGAGACTCAGGTAGATTTTCTCTAGGGATGATTATGATTCAATGAAGACCCCTAGAAATGTGAATTTGTTAGCGCATGATCAAGTTGGAATAAATTTTTTCTATGTTAGATTCCATTAAAAATGTGATTTTGATTTGCATATCCTTGAAGGACTTGAGAGTGCAGGTTGTAGTAACTGTCGTAATTCCCCCATGTTGACTGACTCTCATGCTAGGATAGTTTCATATTCCTCAATGGATTTGTCCTTAGGGGTGGATGGTGTGAATTCAATCTCTCTTGGCCCTATGGTTTCTCAAGGTTGTTCTGATATATATGAGGTTGGCCTTACAACTGGTATTATAGATGATAGTTCTGTATTGCAGGACCAAATTCAGGTGGAGCCTCCTACTGCTGCTGGGAAGGTGGTGGTGACCCAGGATGCAGTTATGCAGGTGGTGGTGACCCATACTATGGTTGTGCATGATGGGGATATCCTTGTTTTTGGGGATGTCTAGGCGGACCAAGGTGCTGCAGGTGTGGGTGGTCTTTCCTTACATCATCCAGTTCAGGTGGAGGAGAGATCAGCTATAGAATCGCCTGTAAATACCATATAATGGAGAAGATGTCTTCATCCTTCTTCTCGGGGTGGGTCTCGGGGTCAGGGTCGATATAAGAAATGATTTTGTTTTGTGTTTTCTATGTATTTTTTCTTTTGTGTGGTGGTTTCATGGTAAAAATTTCCCCCTTCTTTATCTTGTATTTCTAATCTTATTTAATAAATTTTGGAGTCATCGATTTGGGTTCCCAAATCCATGGATGAACCTTACGAGTATATATTCATTATAACATATCTAGGAATGGGGGTCCAGGGGCACATTAGTTTCTATCAAATTTTTTTTATGATTGATAATGATTTCATGAAGCATTTTATGAAGATAAAACGTAATTCACCATAGTTTTAAATGAATTTATCATTGGTTGATATAAATATGTCCATGGTTGATATAAATGTGTTATAAGATAAGTCATATTAGGAATATTTTTTATATTAATTTGATAATTAACTAAGATTATATTAACATATTATTATTTATTACTCACAAAATAAAATTTGGCCGTAGTAAATGGGTTGAAATTTAATTAAAAATTCATTAAATCTAAAATTAATCGATCTAGGATACCATCTAAACTAGAACCTGAATCAATCAACCATGGGTATGAATGGAATTCTTGATCATGAGTGAATAGTGAAAGAACTAAGATTCATATAGGACAACAAAGTAATGATTTCTCCCAAATTACCACAAAACATAAATAGATTATGAGTCTAATAAAATTCCAACCAAAATGAGATATCAAAAGTTAGAAGACACAATTAACAAGATAATAAGATGGATGTTTGTTATAAGATAAAATAGTGTAAAAGATACTGAAAACCAATAACATAAAATGGTTTAGAGGAAACACCACATGAACCTCCATTAGATCATGAACGTATTGATATTGGAAAATATACTACACTTAGAAACACTCATATAGTATATATGCATGACCTAAAAATAGAATAATTAACCCCACGAGTGACCTAATTCATAACATATTAAATATAGAAGATATAACATATAGATATGAAAATAAGGATTAAAAATATTTTTCTCATTTTTTAATTATTTAAGAAATTTATAAAAAATTTCATGGAAAACACTCAATCACATTGAACCAAACATTTCTTCCAATAAAATTGAATTTATTATCATATATCAAAACTAACTTAAAATACTTTTTAAAATATTTTTAAATGAACATTGATAAAAACCTTATATCATTTCATAATTCACCAAAAAAAATCATACATCCTAATATATTTATAAATCAACATTGTGGAAAATAATGATGATAAAGGGAAACTATCTACAAAAAATTAAACATTTTCATCAATAATGAATAATTTTTACATTGGAATGTAATCAAGACATTAATTCACATCATTCCAAACAATCATATCTCACCCTGACCAAGGAAAAATACCTTATATAGGCCTAAGTCCCACAAAAGAAAACTAGCTATAAAATAATACTAAATTAGTGCACATGTGTACATAGAATTCCAACCATGATATCAATTTCCTCCAAGAATAAATAAATGGGGTGATAATTTCAATGATTTTATAATAACATGTATTATATCATATCACCACATTTTCAAAATGAATCGTCAATAATTTTGCAAACTCTAATCACTACTGTAACTCCTCCAAGTTTCAATTATGTAACCATTTGTGTATGATTTTTAAGTATGTAAATTGTTAGGGTTATATTTGGTATAGTTGGGAATACTTTGGTAATTTTGTTGGGGGATTTTCTATATGTCTTTTTCTTTTGAACGACTTCTGTAAACTGTGAAACTTTTATGGGGAATTGTGTGTAATGAGAAAAAGGATATTGGGAAGGCATAAAGTTAGGGGCACAGTTTCTACAAGAAAAGAAAAGTAGTATAGTGGCCTTTACATGGTTGGCATACAGTTTTTCTAACCATGCAAGCCAACCATGAAGATTCATCCTTAAGGAAGTGGTTGGCACATGGTTATCACATTGTTTTCAAAACCATGGGACTAACAGTGTATGGTATAAAACTTAAGTCCCAAAAAAGTGTTTCTATGTAAGGATTAGCTTTTATCCCCCATTTTTCTTCAAACCAACACTAACTCGATATTCCCTCCTCCCAATGTCTTTGTAACACATCTCCATCAAATTTTAAGTGATCTAAAGGTGTTTTTGGGTTCATTAAATCCTGATTCCATTATTAAGTCCCTATTTATGGTAGTTTTCTTGGGTTTTCATAAATTTAATTCTCTCCCTCTTTCTCATTTTCTTAGATATAGTCTAATGTGGATATATATAAGGGTTTTCATTCAATTAGTGGCATTATTTGGATTTATTAAAGATTGGGGAAGATATCTAACGTAATTTTTTGGATATTCAACCTAGTTCTGTGTTTGTTTCCATGTAATTATCCATTTTTTCCATAATTCCAGTGGTAGATGGCTTCACTATCAACTGCTCATTCTATATCATGAATGATTAATTTCAAATTTACTTTTTTGTGGAATTTATTTTCAATTTATTTTGAAATTAGTGGATTTAAATCCCTTTTTTTGATGGTTTATGGAATTGTTAGAATTGGGTGTTTTGGTTGAAAGTGAAAATGGTAAATTGATTTTAAATTATGATTTTAAACTGGTTATTTGGTTTTGATTCCTATAATGTTTTTAATAAAAATTTTGTTTTATTATAAATTATTTTCAATAAGGGGTTGGTTTTATTGAAATGGTTTTTTGGAATGGTTTTAAATAAAATAAAAAATTTATTAAAATTACTGAATTAGTTTGGAAAAGGTTGTATTGCAATGTTGTTTGTCAACATGATTATCACAGGATGGAATTTATTGACAGTTTTCTTGATGTACCACCATACATGGGATGAGTTATGGACGTGATGTTCCATTGTAAATTGTAACACAAAGATTTTGTGGTTGTGTGGTTGTCTGTGTGTGTGGTTGTGTGATATATAAAGGTAAATTCCAATTTAATTATGAAATTTTTGGAATGAATTTTTTGGTTTCTTTACATGGAACTTGGTATTTTTTAGATAAATATTTTACATTGGTAATTTTTTATGAGATAATTTCAAATTATTTTATATAATTTTTTATATATATGTGGAAAATTATTTTATCATATAGTCTTGTATAGGGAAGACATTTGGGGGAAGCTTACCCAGTTTCATTACTCATCCATTATTTGTAGATTTAGTTCTTTTGAAAATATATTTTATAAAGATATAGAAAAAATAAAGTACCACATTTCTGCAGTGGTGCATTGTGAATGTTGGGATATTCTATGGAGTTGGAGCCTAGATAACGTAGGAGCTTTGGGGTTATGTGGGTTGTTTTTGTGTTTTGTTGGATTAGTATTAAAGACTTTACATTCACATTAGTTGTCTTATGTTTTGATACTTTGTTGTAGTTTTATTTTTCATATCAATTTTGTTATGTTGTGATTTTTTACATTTTTACCCGGAATCCTGTAGTGGCATTATGTTATGGTATGTTTGGTTTTTTTGTTTTAACATAAAATGTAAAATCATCCCCATAAATTAATCAATCCCTTAGTATTTATGGCCATCCATTGGTACCTTGGGGATGTATCTTAATGTCTGGTAAAAACCTTCCACATTCTCAAGACATTGAGTAGGGGCGCACTGTCACAAGTTGTATCATTTTTTATCCTTAAAAATATCATTATGGAATAAGTGGTTGTATCTTGTTCGGTCCTTGACTAATAATTAGTCATCATTTCTGTTGATAATAGAGTTTAAATTCTTTTGGTTTATTCTTTGACTTGGGATAGTTGAAAGGACTATGATTTTTAGGGCTTGAAATGTACATAATAAAAAGACATACCTATTATTTTTATGATAAAATTATTGTTTCCATGGATTTTGGTACACATTTTTTTAGAGACACCTATAGGATTTTAAATCTCATTTGCATGAGTTTATCCAATTTGAAGAGCATGTCATGCATTGTTGAAATGACCTTCCATTAGGGTTTCTGGTCTCGTGTTTAGTAATGACATTTGATAAGGAAAACCGTATTGATTTAAAAAAAATTATATTTGTTTTCAAGTTTTATATTTTGAGAAGGTATGAAATGGTTATTTTGAAAATAAATTGATTTTAAAATGTATGGTGAAATTTTGAAAGAGAGATAAATATAGAAATGTTGAATTTTTGTAAGAAATTTTGTGATAGTATGGTGTGGTATAATTATTAATTGTTAATCCTCTAGTTACTAGTTAGTGATACTTATGGTGTTTGTTGTGTTTTTTGAAAATGGAACACAATAGGTGTCATAGGAACCAACTGGAAGAAGCTATTAAAAATGTGGTTGCACATAAGAAACAATTAAATCAATATATATTTCGTAGTATATTCCAAGACTTTGAAGTTATGGATATAGGGAATAGAATGGATGATACATGGAAAGTGGGTCATTTATTCCAATTCCAAAAGTAGAATCCATCCATATTTTAGGGTGATTCAGAACTATAGAATGTGGAGATGTTGATATATAGGATTAATTCAATAATTGATTTCGTTAGCACACCATTAGTGATGAATGTAAATATGAATACATATATCATGTTGGAACATGCATTATAATTATGGTATTTAGCAGTTTCAGCTAAATTTGTCCAAGGACATATACATATTGATTTTCATGAATTGATCAACAAATAATACTATCATCATAAGTTCAGTACTGCAAGAATGATGTATTTATTAAGCTTTAAGTTGGATAACCTCACAGTGATAGAGTATGAAGATAAATTCCATGCTATATATAATGAAATATAAATATATATAGTAAATTGATGTACATTCTGAGAAATAGGCTTCTTACAATATATGGGTGGAGGAAGTATGTCAATACCTATAGGAAATAGTGTGGACTCTAACATTTGGAACACACAAAATTTGGACACCTATTTCAATGGTTGGAGAATGACAAAAAATACAACAGTTGGAAAGGTAAATCTTCCCCCAAGACTGAAGAGAAATCCATAATTTTTAGAATGTGGTAATCATAGTCATATGAAGGGAGAATATGTGAAACCACCGAGATTATTCGAAAATTTCAATCAGATGTGGAATCTTTAGCTCTATTGTTGTAGTGATATTAGGTAGGGTGGTTAGGATACTTCTTAGGTTTCATAGATGCTATATGTTTCGATGAGAGGATGTTAGTACAATAACTATCCTCAGCAGAACAGAGCTAGCGATGATGATTTTAGGAATACCCAAAAAAATTAGCAAGGGATATCTCAACATGGAAATAAAGAATAGAGTATAGTGAAAAATAAATTATATGGATATAAGATGGATATTATAGTTGATCATTCTGGACCATTGATGGTTTAAGGTTTGATTCTTTTAAATTATACACATAAGAAAATTTATTTGAGATGGCTACATTCCACTCTTTTATTTTGTCATATGATGTTGATTTTCAATGTTTTGATGTTGAGATGATTCCTTCAGTGTGGGAACTGTAAAATCATTTGGGTCCAAGAGAATTTCTAGCCTTTATTTATAGTGAATGTTCCATAACTATTGATGGGGATGAACTGATATGAGTTTTCTCAGTGTTTGAGATTTATTTCTATGATATAATCATTGTTATGGATTGGTTTACTACATTCACGGATAACATTGAATTTTATACCTAAAGGTTTAGTTTTTTGAATGATAATGTCATCAAGACTCTCTTTAGAGAAGATATGAATATAAAGGTAAGTTCAATAGTCTTGTTCAAACAAGAGTATAGATCAATAATATAACTATTGGCATAATTGAGTATTTAATCTATTAAAGAGATTGATAATTGAAGTTTTCAATTAGTGTTTGATTATTTTTTGGATTTCCTTCCTGAGAATTTATCTAGGGTTCCACCAACAAGGGAATTGGAATTTATGATTGATCACCTTACATGGAATACTCATATTTCCCTTATGTATTACCAAATGGCTCAAATAGGATTAATGTAACTGAATGTGATCTTAAAAGAAATGGGAAGCAACATATTCATTTTGGATGATCAAATATCCATAGGTATCATAGATCTTGTTTTTTAAAAATGTGGACGGAAGTTTTCTACATTCTGTGGATTAACGTAAGCTTAATCATGTAATTATAATGAATAGGTTTCCAAATCCACACATTTATTTTTTTTTTAATCTAGGGGATCTTAATGGTTCTCCATGACTTATCTTAAAACATGATATCTCCAGTTGCTGGTTTGGAAGGAGCATATTCCAAAAACATCTTTCAGGGGAAGATATAGCCATTAAGAACATGTCTTAATGCCATTCGGTCTTATGAATACCCCAATAGACTTTATAGAAGTTACGAATTGGATATTTTAGAGATATATAGATTATTTTTTGGTGGTATTTTTGGATGAAATATTGGTGTATTCATGGAAAAGGTTTGAGCATTAACAACACTTAACGACAATGTTGTGTGTCTTGAGGGATAATTATCTTTATGCCAAACTAAAAATGTGTGGTATTTTGATACAAGGGGTAAATTTTCATGTACATTCAATATCTGAAAAAGGTTTTTCTATTGATCTAAAAAAGAAGCATGGTATTATCTCCTTGATATTTCGAATAAATGTCTCTAAATACGTAGTTTCCTTAGTCTATATGGTTATTATTGATGCTTTGTTCTGGATTTTTCATGACTAAAATCATCTATGATATCTTTGACAAGGAATAATGCTAAATTCTAATGAAGTAAGAAATATCATATCTACTTTAATGATCTTAATGATATCTATACATCAGCATTAATCTTTATTTTTATAGAATTAGGACAATCGTACATGGTGTATTTTGAGGCTTCGAGATAAGGGTTGGAATGTTTTCTCATTCATGTAGATAATGTTGTTTATTATAGGTAAATATATTTATGGTTTCATGAAAGAAATACCCAAAAAATGATTTGGAGTTATCTGAAATACTCTATACTTTGAATATATGACATCATTACTAATTTGGTTAGAAATTTACTAATTTTAACCATCACAAAATCATGAAACATATTTTCTCACAAAGAGATTTGAGCCCAAGAATAAAAAGATGGATGAATTATATTCAATTTTTATAATTTGACTCGATGTATAAATTGAGTAAAGGTAATATGATGGATTATTGGTTAAGAAGTATGTCATATGATTTGTTGGATGAAATAGATTCAGATGAGTGGTAGTTGATGTCGAGCACTTCCGACATGCACTTGGAATGTGAATACCAAGGTAAAGGTGCAGTTTTCATTATAGTTTACATTCTACATTGATTGGGTGGATATGGTTAAAGAGGTTCATAAATATAATTTATAATGTGTTTTAATGAGTAAAAAATCAATGGTGTGGAGAAAATTGATGGATAAAGGATGGGTGGGAGTTTAGTCTTATGTTTCTGAAACCAAATGGTCATACCTATGGCTATATAAGAATAACTTCTTCATGATTAACACCATTAGAGATGGGTTGATCATCCTGATATGAAGAATATGAATAAGGCATTGAAATAATAGATATATAAGGTTGGTAAAAAAGGGTAGTAGTTGAGTTTGTTTCTTTATTCTGAAACTTGCATGTATGTTGTAGTATTTACCTATCCATATATAAAAATGGGAGAAAATATCCATGTATTTTATAATATGCCTTCATAGAATGGTTCAGAAATAGAATGTTATATGGGTGATAGTGGAACATCTCACAAAGCCAGCTATTTTGATTTATATAAGTGAAGCTCATATTGTCAAGGAATTATCAAAAATATATATCTTAGAATTGATAAAGTGGACTAAAAATCCTGTATCGATAGTTTTATATATATATCTGAGGTTTACATATAATTTATATAAATCCTTACAGAAATATCTTATGACTAAATTTACTATAATTATTGTGGATGATCCACATACGGATGGGAAATCCGATTGAATGATACAATAGCATCAAGACATGTTTTGAGCTTGGGTAATGGATTTTTGTGGCTCATGGTAAGATAAACTACCATTGGTGGAGTTCACCTATAAAAAAATTCTCATGCCTTGATACATATGGATCTTTTTTAATCATTTTATGGGAATCAGTTTAGTTATCCACTTTGTTGAGTGGATACATGTGAGACATTACTAGTTGGGTCGATCCTTGTCCAATATGTAAAGGGGAAGATTCAGTTGATTTGGAAAATAATTGAGATAGGTCAGTATATTCCAAAATCATATTTGAATCATCATGAATGGATGTTTTTTTTCTAGGTGAGTGATCATTTATTTTTTAGGATCTCTCTAAGGCCTGGGAATTATCATTTTTCAAAAGAATGTAAAGTTACCTCATAGATACATATGCCCTTTTGAGATACCTAAAGGGGTTATTGATGTGGTATATTAGTTGGAATTACCACCACTGTTCAATGTAGTGCATAATGGGAGCCATGTATCATATTTTTAAAAGTGTCATCCTGATCTTGACTCTGTAATTAGATGGGTTCAATTTGACCTAGAGATGGATTCTTTATTGGTGCACATGCCAATGTGAATTGTGGATAAGAAAGGGGAAGTCTTACTTGTGAAAATATTCAGTCTATGGTTTTTTTGTGGAATCATGGTAAAGTATTGGAAGTGACTTTTGAATGAAGGAAATGAGGTATCAATGGAATGAAATCATTCGGTGAAATGATTTTTTTCAACATTCCATTAATGGAAAGGCTAATTTTGGGGGGAATGTAGTGCCCCCCGTTTCTAATATGTTACCCTTTAATTATTATATTTGTGTATTTAATATGTATGGATGTTGTTTGGGAGGGTTTGGAATACTTTTTCCAATGTTTTTGGGGATTTTCTATAGAGTTATAGTTTCTAGAAATCGTGCAGCTCCTACAAAAAACCATGAAATTTGAGACAGAGGTTAAGGGAACAATGCATGGGAAGGAGAATGGTTTTTTGAAATTACGAAACTACTAAGGAGGTATCGTGGAATGTGGAAAAGTTTCCCTTTTCATTATTAGTGCATATTTTTTTAATAGTTCAAGCTAATTTTTTAAGGATTTCTTTAAGGAAGACATCGATGCATGGTTAATACATGGTTTTCCAAACCGTGTGACTAACCTTGCATGGTTTAAAAACAAGATCTAAAAAAGTGGGCCTTGGTTGGAATTAGACTTTAATGCATCTTTAATTATCCAACATAAACCTAACTCAATATTTTATCCTCCTAAAGTCTGTAAAATCATTCTCTATTAAATTATAGGCAATTTGGAGGTTTTTCTTGGTATGCTAAAGCCCAATTCCCTTGGAATTCTCCCATTTAGGATTATTTTTGTAGTTTTTCAATGATCTATTTCTCTACCTCTATTTTTTTCATAGATCAATTTTAATGTAGATAGATTTAACATTTTTTATTCCAATAATGGTAATATTTTTCCTTTTTTATGAAAGGGAAAGATATCTAAGGTGAGCTTTTGGAGACTCAACCTGGTGTTGTTAGAATTTTCCTTCCATTCATCATTGTCACCATAATTCCGGAGGTAGGTGGCTTCATTATAGACTCGTCTTGATAGTAATTTGAGGATTAATTTCAATTTGATTGTTTCCTATGAAATTGATTGTGAACATTTTTCGAAATTGATTTATGGAAACCCTCTTTTTTGATGATTTATAGAATTATGTAAATTTGGCATTTTGGTGGATTGGGATAATAGAAATATGAATTTAAAATTATTATTTGAAAATGATTATTTTGTTTTTGTGTATAGATATGTGTTTTAAAAAAAGTTATGTTTTATATGAATGGTTTCAAAAAAAATTCTGGTATGGTTTTGAACAAAAGTGTGGTTTTGTTGGAATGATTAAATTGGTTTGGAAATGGTTCTATTGGAATGTTTTTATATGAATTTTTTTGTATTGATGGAATGGATAGATAATCATCATGTAGCAGTGACATCAAATGGATGAGTTATAGATGTAAAATTCAACCATCAATGATAACACCAAGCTTGTGTGGTTGTATGGTTGTGTGTGTGTGTGTGGTTGTATAATATTGAATTCGTAAATGAAAATTTAATTATGAAATGTTTGGAAGGAATTATTTGGTTCATTTCTATTTAACTTGGTGTAGTTTTTAGATAAATTTTTTACATTGGAAATTGTTTATGAAACTGTTTCTAACTAAATTATATAAATTATTTTATATAAATGTGATTACTAATTTTTCCTAGTGTTGTGAGTAGGGAATTAATTTGTTGAAATCATACTAAGATTCATTAATCACCATTTCTTGGAACTCCAGTTCATTGTCATATATCATTTATCCGGACATAATTAAAATTAATTCATCAAGCTTCTTTAGAGGTTCATCAGGATAATATGGATGTTTTATGGATTTGTATGATATATTATGTTGTAGATCCAGAGTTATGTGGTTCTTTATTGAGTTTTTTTTATTTTTCTTATGATATGTACTTTGATGTTATTTAGGTTCCACTGTGGTACGTTGTTGTAGTTTTATTTAGAATATCAATGGTATTAGTTTTATATGTTTTACATTGTTATTATGCATCATATAGTGGTATTTTTTTGAGGTATATTTGGTTGGGTTATTTCACCATAAAATTTAAAATTATCCCTCATATATTTTCAAATCCTTTGGCATTTATTTCCAACCTTTGTGTCCTTGGGGATGTCCCTTAAGGCCAAGTAACATCCTTCTACCTTCCCCAGCCAATGAGGAGGGTAGGATGTAACACACACATATGGGAATTCCCCTTTAGCAATCATATCAATTCAAGTAAAAGAAAGTAAAATCCATTGCCATTAAAATGAAAATATCATTTATTTCATTCAATCATCCATAATTTTAACTACAATCATAGGGGAATGTTTAATGGGATATCACTCATATAGTTAATAATTTAGGGTTCTAAATGATCCTTTTAATATTCAACTCTATATAAAAATATATTCAAAGTATGCATGGAACTTTATAAAATTATTTAAAAATTATAACACATTACTAAATACTAGTATTCAAAAAAATTCAAAAAATGTCACATAATCTGGGCTGCTAAATAATAGAATTTCCATTCATTTTTGAAATAATGATCATAAAAATAATTTTAATTTATCGAAATCCATCTGAGAATTTCTATTTCCATAAAAAAGAGTAAATACTGTTAAAGAATATTTGACATCTTTTCATATCAAAATCCCATTTATAAAATTTTATTCAAATATCATGAAATCATAAATCATTTATATAACTATAGATACGAGAATACATAATTAATTAACTACAAAACTCAAGATTAAAGTGACATAAATCATTAATTCAAATCTAATTAGAGGTTATTGGGTCAACAACCACATAATCAATTTCAATAACTCCCATTTACAGGTTTTGTAATAATTATGACTTTAAAATAACCCCAATTAAATGAATCTACTTATAAAATATTTGGATGCTCAAAAATATAGTTAATATGATGTTAAAAGTTCTTTTAAGAAATGGTTTAGGAAAATTTTCTAAATAAAGGAGGTATTATTTTTTCTTTATTAAAAATAAAAAATAAAAATTGTCATTTGATTTTCCTTTTTTAGTCGATATATAATATGAATGGTTTAAAATAATCTAAAATTATAAATAAAAACATTAATGAATCATAACAATTCCATTATCATTATTTCTATCTTTTAAATTCATCAAAAAGAGTTAAAAATGAATTTTGGGAAAGGTTGATGGAAAATAAATTCTTGAGAAATATCCCCCCAACATGGTGATACGTAATGGTAATTAGGTATTACCCTTATGAAGATCATATTTGTATCATGGGGGTACTAGGTTACACTTATGTAACACTTGGAAACAATTATGTACACTTATGTATATCATCCATATCCTTATTAATGATTTTAAAAATATGGTCTTACCCATATACAACATATAATAAACCCAACTTACCTTTACATGAGAATAAATTATCCCAGATGAACCTTAAATAGTGGTTGAATATTTCAACCTCCCCTTACACATTATTTTATTTAACCTTGTGAAATCTATGAAAATAATGTAACATTTACAAAACCTTTATAAAATAATTGTTTCCTATATAAAACACTATATAACTCGCTTGAGTTTAGAAAGAAAGTATTTACCCTTAAATTGAACCAATTTTAAATGTAAGGATAATAGATGAATTGAAAATTATTTAATTTTTATTTAAAGGAATTGATAAAAAATACCCATAAGGGGGTACATAAGAACTTGAAAAAATAAAATTAGACCCAAAACATCTTAAACACTTATATAACCAAAAGAAAAAACATGAACCAATGAAATTACATGAAGAAAAAGGTTCTGATGTTAAAATTCTCCCCACAATACATCGTTCTATCCTTATAATGCATCAATGGAGTTATTCATGAATATTAGTGATATAATATAACCCATATTACACCATCAAACCTCAAACATCACAATATCTCTAAACAATGTACTTTTATAAATTGGGAAATAAAATGGATTCCTACAAACCTGTAATAAGAAATGTACCAAGTGAATGAAATTTATAATATTTTACTTCATATAATGAAACAACCAAATATAACTAGTATATTAGTTTATGAAAATATGTAAGAAACTATAATGATGATCACTCAAAAAGATATCCTCTAAAACCCATAAAAGAAACTCTAACTACTCAAAATGTGGGAAATAGACTATTAATGTCTTAAGAAACCTTAAAATAAAAATACAAGAAAAAATAAACCATAATATTTAAAAAATCCTAAAAATAATAAAACCACTTGAAAAAAAAACCAAATATCATAAAAGAGAATAGAAGATAATTATTTCATATGTATCAACAAAAAATAGTCCTCATCATGAAAAATGTTTTCTATCGATAAGTCAAATAAGGGAAAACATGGAAAGCAATAAAAAAACTAAATTCTAATGATTCTAATTGAGACATCAAATAATCATTAAGACTAACTACCAATCTCCACAACACATTCTCAAAATCTGTTATGTTCATCTAGAAAAAAGAACCACTAGACCAGTATAGAGCATATTCAACATGGGTTATTAGAAGAACAAATATCATTGAGGCACATGAAATACCAAAACAACTACTATATCATGGATAATAATAAGAGGATCAGAATATTTAATGAATAAAAAATTATCATCTCTAAATAATAAAACCCAACTATACTAGATCAACCAAATTTCATACATAATGATATGAATGTATGTCCTTATTTGGATACAGCCTATAGTGGAATATTCAAGGTCATGAAAACCTGGCGATCCTTCTAGAAATGTCATAGATGTCCACCAATACTACATACACTATTATTATTATTTCATGCATGAATTTTATGATATAAAATTATATACTAGTAGAAAAATGTGTTCTTACTTCCAAATAAATTTATATATAAGGAATGCAATATTGCCTTAATTCCATAAATCACTTGGTATGACTTGGAACGTTTCTACTTTCCCTTATAAGAGATTTATCGATAATTTTCATGAATAGAAAAAATATCCAATTCCTTGAATCCCTTTGCAATCCATAATTAACCTTGAATTCATGAATTAGTAATGTTACATATCAATTGAGGTCTATAAAAAACAAAACCACTAATAAATATGGTCAAATTGCTCCTTCAAAACATAAATCCATAAGAGAATAATCCCTGGGATGATGAGGAATATTTTTGTGGAACGTGATATAATGTTGTGTGTAAACCATAATCATTTCCTCTTTTTATTGTATATTAATACATTCCACTGATTTTACAACCATCTTTAAAATATGATTGAATTATAGAATAAATTTCCACTTAAATACTGTAAAAGAATTATCATTTTTTGTATTATCTTTAATAACAGACTTCAACTACATACCACTCAGACTCCCAGATATGAATGGGAGAAACATAAAAAATAGAGGTTATTGATGCTCATTTTGTGGGATGATATGTTGAATCTTCTTCATCCATGTCAATAATTCCCATGAACCCCAATGTTCATATATTTTTGGTGGATTCGACCATTATAGCCAATAGACAAAATCATCATGATGTGGTATGAGAAGAAAAACATTTAATCCTGATTTAAGAAGTGAAAAAACATCATAATTAGAGAATATTATTCTACCAAAAATTCAATTACATCCAAAGAGGTCAGAAACATAAATTAGAAGAACAAAAACATAATGAAAAATGAAAAAAAATCAACTCTTATAAGATAAATCAAAAAATAATTCATGGTTTTAATAATCTATTTTAAACAAGTCAATATCCTAAATACTAATGTCTCAAAATTATTACAATATAAATTCACCTCTTTATCCCAAGGTGTTTTTCAACATCCAGTTCAAAAATAATATCAATTCTTTAAACTATCATTTTTGACATATTGAAATATTTTAATGGAAAAGTGGGAATATAATTCATATATTTTAAAGATAAGGATTTGAAAAATGTAACACGAAACTATTTATAAAATTTAAATTGAAATGTGATAACACATCATGAAAACATTGGAAATAGATATGTCAATAATAATTTTACAAAATCATTAATTTGATTTTTCAAAAAAAAGAATTGATTTTAATTTAAAACACTTTTGAGAAAATGGAAGACGAAAACCATTATTAATTAAATACCTTTTTCAATTCTCTATGATCTTACCAAATATTTTTCACATATATAATTGTTTTTATTTTTAAAGATGTTATGAACAAACCAAAATTCTAAAATAAAGTAAAAACCAAAATCTAAAATAAAAATTGTTACACATGTATTGCCACATGTTTTGGTATATCATCTGTCAATCGTGCGATGCCAATTGAGATTCTAACCGAGATGACTATATGGTCTATAAATTGTTTTCTAAAAAATGTTAAATAATTTTGTGACCTAAAAATCCATAAAAACCTTTCTTTTGAAAATTGATCATCTCAAAACAGCTACTCAAAAAATAAAAAGGTTTAAAAATGTCTGAGGAATATGATCAAACTACAGATATACTATTTCAAGAAACCACTAGTAACACAATCATATTAAAAAATGGGTCACGATGATGAACCCTTAGATGAATGTGTACCATAACTCAGACTATATTGCCTCCAAAACAACATATATACAAGAATAATAATTAAAAACATAGTATGTGATATAATTTTTAATGAACATGCATATGATATAATATAAACTATAACATTAATCGATCCTATATTATCCTGAAGTGTTTTCTCGACCCCCAAAAGATTGTGATAATAACTATACCTTGAAAAGATATGAGATAAGAATGGTTCTACCAAAAAACATAGTGATAAAGTGTTAGAAAAGGAATAAAAATCCAAAATACTATAAAATTCAAATGAAGAATCTAGAACTGATAGGATAATAAGTTCGATGGCTGATAAAACCAACAACAAAGGAAAAGATCCCAAAAAACATATCAATGTGAAATTGAGGCCATAACAAATGAACATCCATCAAATATAAACCCCATTATAATAAGAATATACATTATACCAAACAACTTATTAAACCTATAATATTTATGAATGAGATAAAATCACAGTAGGTCCCCATCTTCCAACCTAATGCATTACACTTTAAAAGTTAATCTATATCATATATATATATATATGAATATATGGATAAAAACATGTGTTCAATGTTTTATTTAAATAATGAATGTATAAAATTATAAATTGAAAACACCCATTCACATATATCCAATTGTTTTCTTAAATGATATCATAATTTATTATCATGGATAAAAACATTTATATTTTTTACATTTCAAAATTTTTGAAAAAAACACTGAAGAAAAAAAGGATATCATTTCTAATTTCAGAAAAATATTCATAACATGGAATTTTTTTATAAATTTTATTCATCGAAACCACAGTTAATAAAGATAATTAGTCTATAAAAATTTTAACATGGAAATAAATAATGTAAATTCTACAAATTTGAATGTAGTCAACTCATCAATTGACCTCAGCCCAAATAGCTGCTCTTATTCTATCCTAGAAAAATCACATATAATTCCTTAGTAAGACCTAAATGCCACAAATGGTCACTAAAAATAGCATAATACTAAACTACTACACATTTATACCTAAACATCCCACCTAATAACTTAGGATTTCCCATGACACTCAAATGGTTGTGCAAATTTCAATGAGTTTATCATATCATATATCATATCATATTATCTCATTTTCAAAATAAATCACTAATCTTTCTCATGACATTGATATTTATATAATAACATTCCCCATTATCAAAAATAATAATTCAACTCATTACAATAAAAAGTGATATTTCATTTCATTCATTCAAGAATCAATCATTTCTATTACATAAATAATAGAATGTCCTATTGGTTTTTAATTTCTAAGAAATCATTTAAACTCCCAAACTAGCCTTTATATATATTACACTCAGTATTTAAATACTTTCATGTAATCCGTTCCAATTTATAAAACCATTTATAATTCATATTAATTTAATAAATACTAGTTCTGTATGAATTATTTCAAAAAGGTCCAACAAAACCATGACCCATAAAACTACATTTTTCACATCATTTTTGATAATTTCATCATAAAGAGTTCATGGAAATTATCAAAAGAATATTAATAATATCAATTTTAAAAAAAATATTATATTATTTTAAAACTGATTGCACATATATTCATATAAAAATAATAATTTCCCACTTTTCTAAAAATGCAATGAAATTATCAATAATTCATATATATACTAGATATAAGTGGAAAAAATATAAGACATAAAAAACTCAAGATCAAATTACATGAAACACTAGATTCAATTCAAAAGGGAGATGATTGTGAAACCGACCTCCGAATGAAGAAAAATAACACAAATCAACTAGTTTTTCATCAAGGAAGAATAAAAAATTAACCAATTAAACTAGAAATCATTCTATCAAAGATTTATTTCAAGAACTTTCCTTTAGGGGATATTAAAAATCCATGGTTTCATAGATTTAGGTAGTTTTTAAAACACATTATGCATTTTGGTTCCCATCATTGAAAACCCCAAATTAAAATCAATGTTGGATTTCTATTTTTAATCAAATATAGAATAATTTTTTTAAAGTATTTTAAAATAGGAGTTGCAATAATTAATGAATAATTATTTAAAAATTAATATTATTAAATTTTTTTAAATAAATAAAAATTGGTGTAGTGGTTTGAAGGGGAATAATAAATGAAAAATTGCATTAAGAAAAAAATTTCCACACAAGGTAGTTGTGTTAGGGAATAAAAGTTCACATAGAATTCTTATAGGTGTTGTGTGATGGTACTTGATACCAATTATATATCCCTTGGAAATAAATAGATGCCCTTAAAAAACTCCACACTACCCTTATGAACCCTTTATAAAATAGGTCTTTCACTTTTTTAGTTTATAGAAAAAATAGATTACCGTTATGCAAGTTGAAGGATTCCTAGATTACCCTTAAATAGTGGCTGACAATATTATCGTACCTTTATTTAATTATTGGTTTTACTTTTTTTAGACTTTTAAAAATAAAGGTTTCTTATAAGATAACTTTTTCATAGAAATTTTACTTTTAAAACACTAAGAAACCATTATGTACATAGATAAAATGTATATAGCCTTAAGAAGACCCCACTCCCTGTATAAGGGTAGAATAAAAAACAAAAATTATTTAATATATACTGAATAGGATTATAAAAAACCAAAAATAGTTTCCCATTAACATTTAGAAGATAAAGAATTCCCAAATAATCTAAAAATCTTCTGAAACCAAAATAAAACAACATGGACCAATGAATATTCTTGAATGAAAATTTATTAATGTTTTAGAATAGTTTACAAAAAGATGACCACTATTCATTAATGTTTCTTCCAATCCGTTGATTCATGATATGTTCATGAACATAAATGATGAACTAATTTCTTCATGAGTCACTCAATAAAAAATCATTTGGTCGTTAATCATTTTGATTTCCATGTGAATTATTTGTGTAATTAAATTATAACCTAATATAAAAGGATGTATTTTAGCTAATGGAATGGGAGAAAATCAGCATAATCTTGTATATATATTACATTACCATACAATACACCATAAAATGATAATATAAATTCATGAAAATAAAATGAATGAGAAATTTATTATGTCTTGTTTTTAAAACAATAGATGACCTGTAAGTTATGTATCTTATAACTCATTTAAATTTTTTAGTTTGGTCACCTTCTAAAGAAGAATACATAGTTCAAATGGTTTATACTAAATAATATTTTAACATATATCAATTATTATGGAAATACATAATGTTCCTTTAATGATATTTAGTTTCGAATTGAACTAATTTTTGAATAGAATAATATTTTATGGAAATATGAACTAATTTTTCATTATTGGGATAAAATTGGAAATTATAAAGTTGGATTACTGAATGGGATAAATTTTAATATCCCTGGTATTTTTTTAATTTTATTTCATTTAGGGGTATAAATTATTCATTATAACAAATATAAACATGATTTAGAAAAAATTAGTATATTTTTTTGAATAAATCTGAAAACACATTATTAATTAATATTAAGTATAAAAATAAAATAAATCCCACTACTGCATACCATTGATGAATACAACCATAAATATTGAATAAAAATAGAAAATTAATAAATATTAATAAAATATTTATAATTAAAAAATCACTTGTATTATATTCCCTCTTGAGTATCTTAATTTATTAGAACAAAGCCTAGATTGAGAGAAAGCATTATAAAGGGAGAAATCAGTTTATAAAATCCTAAATAATAATTAATGGAATTGGCTGTGTAGTTTATGTTTTTATAAATGAATTAATATATATAATGTATTAGGGGGTGTAGTTTTTATTTATAAATTATAAATGGGACATAGTCCTTAGATATAATACAATAAATTTATTATAAATTTTAAAAATACTAGTATATAGAAAATATGACAAAAATTGAGATGATATTGATTTAAATATTTTCAATAAGTATAATTTATTTTTCTCAAATAACTAAATTTTAAATATACTTAAAGATGTAGTATTTAATTTTTGGGAAACAAATTTGAAAGGTATTGTTCTTATTAATTTTATAATTTTAATTAAATATATAAATTTAAATGAATGATTTTAATAAAAGAGATAGATAAAATGCACCTAATATTTAGTAAAATAATTAAATTACATAAATGAAATAATTAAGGATTTATAAGGAAAAAATTATTAATTATTGATTTTTAAATAAATATATATTATATAAAAACATTGGTTTAAGAGATATTAGATTTACTTTTTTAAAATATATATTTTTCACATTTAGAGTATAAAAATAAATTAAAACCAATTTAAATATATACCAAAAATATATTAACATTTCTAGAATGAAAATTAGTTGGAGAAGGAATAAAAATAAAATCAATTAATGTTTAAAATATATTGTTCTTAAAAAAGTGTTATATACCATGCCCTTTCATATCAAAATTTCATTAAATTCGTTTTTATTTAGAATTTTTATAAATTTATTTTTAAAATATAAATTAGAATCTAAATTTTTTATTATAAGTATTATTACATGTTTTTAAGAAATTGATATCGTGGTAATAATGATTTACAATGGTAAAGGGTGAAATAATTTAATAGGGTTAGAAGAAGCTTTGATGACCCAAAATAACTCTAATCCATCAATAAAGTTCCATGTACTTAGGAATGAATCACATATCCTTACCCAAATTCAATTATTTAGTATTTTTCCTGCAATATTACATTAATTTCACATTAATGAGTGATTATTTGAAGATGCATTATAGGGATATTGATATTCAATCATTATTAAGTTAAGAACATATTAAATGTAAGATTATATCAGTAGATAAATGGTCAAAATATAATTTATATCACCATAAAGAAACCCACAAAAATATCATTTCATCATGTCATATTAATTTTTTAGTTACTTATATATTGGGAATAAGCTACAAATTTCTTATAGAGAAAAATAATTATTAGTAATAATGTTTTTTAGGTAAAAGTTATTGAAAATGTCTGTAATTATGTTTTAGAACACAATTAGAATTGAGATGATGATGTGGAATTTATATATTCCAATTTAGAGAAAATATCATCTTAAAAGAGGTCATAACACCTAGATTGGTTGAAATATTGGTGTATTGTACACATTACTAAATTAACAGTAGAAAAAATACTATATGTATCAATATAAAAAAATTACACTATATATATCTTATATTATTTTCAATAATAAAATAATTTTTTTACTTCTTTATGTATGGTTGTTTTTTGGAGTTGGGGATTATTACACCATGTGTGAACATCCAAGGCACAACGATGTGTCTACCAACACATTTTATAATTAAATGATAATTTCTTATAACACTCTCTTGGAAGATAGTCTCCCTAATGTCGTTCTATGTAACATTTAGTCTCCCATTTATTTTATTTTTCATTTAAATTATGAATATGTTTTCAACATTATTTTCAATGATTTTATGTTTTAATACAACATAATATCCTGACATTTTGATGATTTATTTATTTATTTGTGAAAGGGAAAGATATTGATAATTTTGGATATTTTTTTAAAATATATGGACATTTGTAGTATGGATAGGGTTATATCAACATTATTAGGTTGAATTAAGATGAAAACATCTGAAATCAAAGATGGATTCATCGCAACATGAAGTTACAGGTTTTGTTGAATCATTAAGCTAGTTAGTATAATTTTCTTCATAATTGACTAAATATGGAACAATTGAATATGTTTATGTACATAAACAAGATTATTGTAATATTCCATCACCCTAGATCAATAAATATGAGTATAATTCAACTCATTTGAGATTAAAATGAAATATCAAAATAGAACTATTCCTTGAGCGTATAAGAGTCATTCAAAAAAAAATTATTCATTTTGTTCCCATGGAATTATGAATTTTTATTTCTATATGTAGGAAATTATTATTATTCATCAAAAAATTTTGGATGATTCATAGATGTAATTTATAACGTGGAGATCAAAGTCACATTATATCCACAGAAGAAAAAATGGGGATATATCCCCCACATGATCTGATACGTAATATTCATGACTGAGAGGTGTAATATTTTTTAAGTACTCCCAATAATGGAATTAAATTTCATAATTTTATAATATAGATGATTATTCCAAAACTTGTCATATGAATAAATTCATATAGTGATGGTAGTCTATGCATAGTTTACATTGGAAAAGTGAGTCGGATATTTTAAAGTGGATGATGGAAGAAGTGGTATAGAGTAGACAAGTTGGTTGTGATAGTGATGAGTTTATATTGATAATTAGTCACTAAGATCTCTCAAACCATTATATAACTTGATTAATTTATATAACGTAAAATCTGAAAATATTTTCTATGATATCATTCCATGGTTTCAGAGGGTATTCTTAGTTTAATGAGAATATTAATCCATCATTCCACGATGGAGGATGTTGCACCCTGACATGAAAAAATAGAGATATGTAATTGTATAGTTATCCATACAATGTTATATAACATGATTTAATCACTCTACCACTCATTTACTCATGCATATCAAATAAATGTAAATATTTTTCTATATTTAGGTGAAAGATAGACAGTATCATTTCAATTGATATTTTCCCCACAAATGATTTCCTTGTATTTTCCTTTTTCTTCCATTTAATTTTCCATCATAATTGAGAATATTAGTTATATTTATTCACATTATCTTTAATAATATATGCATATTAATGATTTTATCTCTCTCATTTTTTTAAAGTAGGATTATTTTTTCATGTTTGATGTAGATTTAATACATTATTTGTGGTTAATTATCATATTGTGTGAATGATCAAGAGTAAAAAGATGAGTATATAAATTTCATTCCTAATCATGGTCATGTAATATAACTTTTTTTAGGAATTGTGATCTAAAATAAATAAATAGTATTACATTTAACATCATGGATAATTAGATGTGTAGGTGAAGGAAACACATATAAATTTAGTGAATCAATAGATTTCCAGTAACATGTATTTTTTCATTACGTAAATAATTTATATTAATGCATATAGAGTGCTATAATTGTATAACCATTTTTCTTATATGGAGAACCAATGAACATTTATTTAATGAATTGGTGACCATAGATTGGAATTGAAACTATTAAAATTTGGTTTCCCATGAATTAGATTGATAACTTTCTTTGACTGAATCCTTTGAAGATGACCATTAACCACTTATTAAAAGAATATTTTAACAATATTTGATTAAGTATTTATTTTTATTAATACTTTGTGGGATAAATATCTTTGCATAAAAATTATAGAAAACATCTACGGGTCACAAGACATCATCATTGTAATGACTATAGGCTCCACTATTTTAAACATAATTAAATGTTAATGATCGATGAGTTTTAATTTTTATAATTTCATAATCAATTTGGAATAAATGATGGTAATGGGATATTAAATGTTTTATTCTGTATTTGGAGAAAAAATAAATCTTTTATTTGAAATTTTTTTCATTTAACTTTTTTCTTCATATTTACATTCATTTTTTTACTAATTATGATTATTTGGATTTTTATTTCTTGGAAGTACTATCAGTGCATAACTGGGAAGCCAACTAAATGGTCACAAATTTTGGACTCTCTAGAGACACATGATTATAACCTATCGATTTAATAGGGAATATATTCATATAAATATCATTCTCTACATGAATTCCCAAACCCCACTAAACTAGAACAAATCAATAATCAAATATCATATGTGAACCTGTAGAACCCATTGGAACTAGATCCATGATGGGAGACTTTATTGACTATGGTCAAACATTAATTGAAGAGTTTACCTGATCAAGGTTCAGCCTCCCATCCATAAAACATTCTTCATTATAAACAGTAATGACTTCTTATTTTCTAATATTTGGGGAAATTTAGAGGGATTCAAAGTGAAGACCCGCATGAACACCTATCCAACTTGATGGGGATGTATTACAAGGACCAAAACCATAAACAACACATAATTACAAGATTAATAATATTTTTTTAACATTATTGAATTTTAATGAACTATTCATTATATATTTTTTAGAGAATTACACACAACATTACATAACAATGTGATCACTTTCCCATAGTGTACATTTTTCCAATAAAACAATTTCTCTATAATCTAAAAATTGTGTTATTCATGTAACTATCATAACTTGAAATATAAAATTATTATCATTTAAACTCATCCTTAATATCTATGATGAATATTTGAAAACATGGGATGGTCATAGAAATATCAGTATGTGACATATACAAATAGGAAAAGAAACCTATCGGTCTATTTTAAAACCATGGGATAATATATGAGTGTTTTTCTTTAACTTAAGAATAATTAAGATCATATAATAAATGACTTACAAATGAAACAACCATTATCAAATAATTGTTTCATGAAAGAACAATATAATAAATCGTAAATTCAATATAATAATAATGAGGTTTTCTTAAAAATGGTCTGATATCTTATGAAAAAAATAATTAAAACAAACATTTTACCTTGGAAGAAAATAATCCTTTATCTAAACAAGTTATCATTGGATTATACTATGAAATTAAAACATTTCCATGAAAATTAATATTCAATAATAGAAAATTAATGTTTTTACATTTTGATATCATCTTTATAGAACCCTTATAAGAACCCTTATAATTGTAATTACCAAATTGGTCAATTCTAACATTATTTAATAAAGAAGATAATCAATATCCAATTCATTGTCGATATATATTAGGATCAACCATGTTATTAAATAATATAAATTCTCCATAACATACATCAAACATTCAAATTATTATTTTTCTATAATTTTAATCACAAAAATATAATTTTTACCCTTATGAAAGTCATTATAATATATTGATATATATATTTTCATTAAAAACAAACATTAAAATGTAAAATAAGGAAAAAAAGGAATTTTGGGTTTTAATTGAATAAATCATTGATTCATATAAAATAATCCAAATAATAATTACTAATTTTTATTAAAATTCCATTATTATTTATATGTTAGAAAAAAGATATTTTTTATAAAAGTCAAACATTCCATATGAAATTAGAAAAATTTTCTTTTTCATGTCCTTCGTAAAAAATAAAATGTATAGGTAAAATGAAATTTTTATTAATTAATTAAATTATTTATGAAATGTCTAAACGATATATACAAATAAGAATAACCTTATAATGATGTCTTCAATATATTTAATGTTTTTTCTTTATGATTGAATATCATTTAACTCTAGTCTGACTGGTCATGTATATTATTTTTCGTCACGAGATAAATTGATATGTAAATTATATATAATATCAATAATAATTATCATTTTCATTTTATTTTTAGTTTTTTTCTTCACTTGTTTTCATGTCATACTAAATCAAAAAATTGATAATGTTTTTTTCGGATGACTTGAGGTTGTTTTTTTTTTTAGATGTACAAAATGAAATATTATATTGAATATATTTAAATTGGTTATTGTTCCCTTATTACAAAAATAATAATAATTACATAATAATCATTCTTTAGATAAAATAAAATTGTATATCCAACATGAAAAAATCCAATGGACCTGAGAAGTGGCAGTTTACATATACCAAAGTGCGATTTTTTTACTTATTGATTTAATGAAAGTAAAGAATGATAATAATTTATTATATTTATAGAATAATTATTTTACTATCAAAATAGAATAAATTAATTAAATTAAACACCATGATAATCCATCAGAGGTATTTTTTTGGAATAACTGATGTACTACACAATATATATAAAGTAGTTTGTACATACACACTTGTGATGATTCCATTTTTAATGAATACCATGATTATAAGATAGATGATATATTATATTTATATAATCATAATTATTTCATTAATATCATATATATATAAATATACTATTATACTAAACATACATGACTGGTGTTGATAGAAAACAAAGTACATTGTTTTACGAGGTGGTAGATTGTGTGTACAGATGAATAATTGTTTTTCCCCATTTGTTAGAAAAGAAGATGAGTAAGGTTATTAAATTAATATTTAAAAAATTAGTTATATGGATAAATATGTTTTTTTATATATGAATGTTTATTATATAGTTTAATGATTTAGTATATGTTTGTAATTGAAAATTCTCGGTTATGAACATTACCTCATCTTCGAAGAACCACATTTCACTTACACCTTAAGATAGTCTTGTCGTCTTTTGCTAAAAAAATACTTATAAGAAGTGTGGATGAATATTGGGATTTTATTTAGGATGATAAAGGTTGAGCTACATGGATCATTTACTATGAGTGAAATATTTGGGGTGGGGACCATATATAACATGAGATAGGGGTTTTGTAGGAATTATTTATTGTAATACATTAAAATAAATTATGGTTCATGTCTATTAGGAACTAAAATGATAATTTTCATAAATATGGTGAATATATATCAAAATAATATCATTGAATAAACTTCATAACATATTATGTTATTTCATTAACACATATCTCTTAGGTTAATCACTTTATTAACACTATTTAACGATTATAGTGAAAATAACTATTATAACACAATAATGGTTGAACAATTTACTATAATTAGAAAAGTATCCCATAATAAGATAATAGATTATATTCTCAACCATTTCCCATTTACTTGGCCAATGATAAAATTTTAAGGGATTTTAAATTATATAATAAAAAATTATTTGATATAAAATAACATTAACATCATTTTCATTATAAATAAAATAATTGATAATAAAAATATCATGATAGTAATTTAGAATGAATATAAAAAATTAACATACAATTAATAAATTATATTTATATATAAAATTAACAAAAAACTATAACACATCCAAAAATGTTACATTTATTGTTTTTAAAATCATTTAATTGCATTTTTGTGTTGTATTCATAAGTAAATTTTCAACACCATAAAAATTATTCATATTCAAAATGAATTTTCTGAATATTTAATGACATATTTTTATCCTTTTTAAAAATAAGTTGAGGATATTAAAATAAATAAAGTGACATTTAGGAAGTATTTATTACATAAAACAATATTAATGAAATTATCTAAGTCAAATGGAATCAAAACTCTATACATCCAGATACATGAAGGGGTGGTTAAACATAAATCAATTATAAAAATTAAATAAAGTGTTATGGTGACTTTAAATTATTTTCTCATTAGTGTGAACTCTTTTTCACCCAATTCACCCATTACTATTGTGATAAATTTCATCATGATTAGAATATGTTATGATGAAACATAAATTTTAACTAATCATGATGTTTTTAAATGGTGATTCTAAAAATAGAATTATTTTTATCGAATTCAATTCTACAATTTTAATAAATTACTATTAAAGTTAACCCATAAAATTCGAGGAATAACAGTCTTCTAGAAAAATGCATTTTATTTATGAAAATGTTTTTAATAAAATTAAACATAATTTTAATTAAAAAGAAAATGAATAGATTATGTTAAATATAAATATACTAATGAAATTGACAATAAAAATAAAAATTGATATTTTTAAATACATTTAATGAAAACATAGATTTTTGTGATATCATTATTTTTCAATATTCCCTAAAAAATAATTATTCTTGGGAAAATATAAAACATTTACCATAGGATAATTTTTCCATTAAGATTGAAAAAATGATATCCGTTTTATAATATAATATTATTAAAAGTAGTATAAATTACTAATAATATACACTCATAATAAGAAAAAAAATGAAACTACATTGACGGAGTCATTTTTTTGGAAGAAAAAATGATTTTTCAAAAAGTTAGGTTCTTATTTACAAATAAAAAATCAATAATGTCTTTAGTAAGACCATTGTATAAAATAATAATAATTTGATAACATTGATTCATACAAATTATTTTTGTTGATCTAATAATTTTCAAATATAAAAAATTATATTTCATAGGCATCTAATATCATGGTATGGCTTTTTATACGATATCAAAAAATGTAAAATTTTAAAATAAAAGGGTATTACATCCCCCATAATCAATAATTATGCCCTTGATATTTTTTCTTAAGCTCAGAAATCTAGAGTTCATCATTTGAGGATACCTTTTTAAAAAACACACATTGTAAAAAGGGTAAATAATTATTCCATTTGAAAAAGGGAAAAGAATATATGACGTTCATGCAGAATATCACCTAAGTAGGACCCCAAATAAGAATAAATTATTGATAAGTGAACATATGGATTTGGAATAGAACATTATTATCCAAATAATTTTGGGATGTTATAGACAATATGATCATGATGATTATAATGCCCACAAAAATGAACAATTATTATGAAATAAAGAAACAATGAATTCATCAAAATTAATATAAAAAATATTAAAATTTATACTATGAGGGTTTTTTATTATCCTGATTAAGAACATGGGATGATATATATATATACATGATTTATTTCTATTCCATAAGAACAATTGTGTCCTTTGTATTTTCATCAAGAAGTTTCCACTTCTATCTCATATATCACTGTAATCAATGAAAATTTACGATTAAATTTTCATTACTAAATAACTAAAATAAATATTTAAGGGATTATATTATCCAAAAATTGACAATACGTTTTCCCCTTATTATTCGGAAATATCCAAAAACAAATTGGTTATAAATTTTAAGATTAAATCATATATGAATAAACCTTATTTTGAAAAAAAACCTACATTAATCTCTATAGCCACAAAAGTAATACCCATAGATAAAAAATAATCATTTCATAAATAAAAATCCTTAAATATATAAACAACTATTATAAGAAAAATTATACACCAAACTCATATAAAAAATCAATCCTAAATTATATTGATATCAAATTAGATTTTATACCCAAACAACATAAATTAGTCATATATTCATATACCAATAATGTATATCCAGTAATTATATAATCTAATAAATCTTATAGTTTTATTCAAATAATAAAATAAAAAATTCTTTAAAAAATATACCTAATATTAATTCCTCATATTCAGTTTACATTAATCAATTAATGTTTTTAAAATTAGAAATCTAATAGAATTCCTATATAGTCACTTAATATATTTTCTATCACACTTCTATATAAATGTTAAAACATATATACCAAAAATATAAAGACCCATTATATCAATTATCTATATTTAACTCATTATCAAAGAACAAATAAACCATAATGGTTATTTAATTACACTCATCTTACATTTTAAATGTAATAGAATTATTTCCATATAATATTTTCAATAAGTCACATATTAAAACTAATGGTAAAATATACCAAAATCATATATTAAATCCCAATAGTACATTTTAAAAAATATTACTAGTAACCATAATTTAAAAAGAGTTAAAAACAACAATGTTTTTATATGTCTTGATGCTTATGATCGATCATAGATTTATTAAACAAAAATTATATCCATTACTCTTAAATTATCCTCAACCAATAACATCCTAATATATTAATACATCTAAACTATTAAAATTATACCTACTATAAAGACTTTTACCTTATAATAACTATAATTACTAAATTTATAAACGTGTTTTCACTTTCTAACATTCAAAGGTTAGTTTTGGTGAATATTTTTAGAGAATCAGAAAAACAAATTTAAAAAATGTGGATATGAAGGGAAAATATTAGAAGGACCTTGAGGAAAAATATTATAAATAAATATGAAGAAAAATTAATACAAAATTTTATGATAGAATATTCCATACCTTAAGTACAACTTATGACATTTATTATTTATCATCATAAATAATAAATTTATGATAATTATTCCCATTTTTGGGAATATTCTTCTAGTTATTTATGTTTTTATAATTCATTTTATTCCAATAATTACCTTTTCATACTTACTAACATGACCCAATACCTTGTGAGGATGTGTGGATTAGATGTAGGAAATTATATTTGTAGGATCAATACGGTCTATAAATTTATTGTTACATCAAAACAAAAACAAAAACAAAATATAAATATATTTTAATTAAAAAATAAAATTTTATAACTAACCATGAAAAACAGTCATTAAAAATACAAAACACAAGCTTTCGATGTTGTTGTCCGTAAAAACACATAATGGATGTTTTAACTTTTAATAGAATGAAAAATAAAGAAATAAAATAAAATAATATTTTTCTAGAATAATTAAAATAATATAAACCTTACATACATGCGATAAATCTATTCACCCTAGAATCCATATGTGGCTATTATTTTTTAAAAACAAATTATATTGTGACCTAGAGACTATAGTCCCTAAATTCACATGTTTGGTTATTATGTTTTTAAATATTAGAATAGTTTTAATATATATTATATATTATTTAAAATTAATATTTATTTTTTCACATATATTATATAGATAAATTTAATCAATAATAATTAACATCTATGAATGAAGGTCAATAAAAAAAGTACATTAGTTCATGAGGTGATAGTCAACAAACAACGCTGAATTGTTGTTTAATTTCTCATTATATGTAAAAGTAGATGAATAATTATATTACATTAACATGATAACATGTTTTTATATGGGATTGTAATGGTTAAGATTTAATTTACATTGGCAGCTGTAGAAGTAGAATGAAAATTCATGGTTAAGATGATTAACTCATCTATACGGAACCTCAATTTTCTTACAAGTTAATAATTATAGGAATTTTTGGTGAAATATAGACCTATAAATATTTATCGTAACTTTTTTAAGGTGATTTATTCAGATTTTGGTTAATCTATGGGGATGATGAAGTTTTAGGAAGAGGGGAGGTGTTGTCCCCTTATATAAGTACATGTGAGGGGAATCCTTATAATTAATTAATATACTAAGTTATTATAAATTAATTTTCATGTACACATGGAACCAAAATGAAATTTTTTTAACATAGGGTGAAGTTATGTTGAAATAATTTCATATAATAAATTTTTTAAAATTCTAGATAATGTTTCAACTACTATCTAAAAGTTTTAACCCCTCATTAAACTATTTAACTTTTTCAATTATTATCATATGTTTACACATTATCGGACTGGGATGTTAATATATAGTCTAAAGTAACCAATAAGTGAAAAATTATTCAAATTTTTTAATATATCCTATTTAATTGGAAAAACATTTCAGTTTTTAATTTTTAAATCATTTATTAAATCATACACAAAATAAAATACGATTATTTTTATTTTTAGAACAATTAAAATAATTGACATGGAAAAGTACCAAGACACAATTGAAGATAAATATAAAAATATGAAAACATAAATTTTAAATTATAAGTTCCTAAAAAATTATTTTAATGCCATAAATAAACCTAAATATTACATTTAATGATTTTAAAAACATAACGTGATTTTTTAATAGCTTTCAGAATCACTATGTCAGTGTTGTGTAAGAATTTAATATCCTTTATTCATCAAAACAATTATACATAAATTATAATTTTGAAAGATTTTTTTTTCAAATTGAAAATATACCTTTCGAAAAATTAATGACTTATTTTTATCCTTGTGAAAAGATATTTGAGATATTAATATCAAGAATGATACATTTTTGAAATATTCATTACTCAAAAGAAAATAAAAGACTTTATCATATAAAATGGATTAAAATTATGCTTTCTAGAATATATGAATATTTTGGTCAAAATAAACTCATACATAATCATAAAAAATAGGATGATTTTATAGCCATTTCACATTAGTTTAACCATTGTTAACCTAATTTATCCCTTAATTTGATTTCATATGTATTACGATTCATCATAAAAATCAAAGTTCACATATTTAAAAAGTATGTAAATTATGATTCAAAATATGAAATTAAGTTTCTCAAATATAATTTTGATAAGGGTGACTAATTACATGTAAAATAATCCTTGAAAAAACCTTGAAAAATGTTTTTTAGAAAATGGAAATTTTGAGTATTAAAATGTTTTCATAGCATAAATTAGAATAATTTATATTCAAATGAAATTTTATTAGAATATAGTTAATAAAAATGATCAATTTAAATTTTAAAATATATTAAAAAAATAGAAATTTTTGAATACATGAAATGAAAATATAGACATATATAATAATGATTTTTTCACTATTCACTAGAAAATTAATATTTTCAAAAAAATATTAAAATTTTAACATAAAGTAATATTAAATTTTTTATTTCAAAAAGGATGTCATTTTTATGAAATATATTTTTTAAATTTTTTATAATTAAAATAAAATATTTTCTCACAAAAATAAAAAATATCCATGTTTTAAGAAAAAATATTTCCAAAAATGAAATGACATTACTAAAAAGTTGGTTAATATTTCTTAAGAATTAATAATTTAATATATATTTATCATGAACATATATATTTATTCAAAAGGAGTTTACTCAGATTTATACCCTATAATTTTACTTCCATCTTATTATGTTTAAATTAAAATTATTATACTTCTTGGGAATTAATGATATATGTTTTCCAATTTATTCTATCAAACAGAGTCTTATTTTAAATTCACATGCAATTACATATGTGAATATTTCAAAAAAAGGTGATTTATGACTGGTTTCAACTAGTTTAAGAGTATTAATATTTCGGCTCATAGATCTAGCTAATAATTGGTTCATGAGACTACTAATGGTATCTATGTCTACTTAAGATGAGCTATCCAAGCACTAGAAATGTTATTTGAAACACAAAAATGATAAAATTTATAAATCAGCATTTAAATTTATTTCAATTGGATAGTGAGTAAGCTATTTTAATTATGTCGTTTATTCAAAAATTAATTATGTAGTTATTATATAATAAAAATGATTTTTTTCATGAAATAGAGCAATTTCACTATTGGTTGAAACACACATCATGGGATGTGGTTGGAATTTTAGTGAATGGTGGAATAATTATAATGATACACAAGGCCAGATGGGACCTACCTTTTGAAATCACGCATAATTTTTCAATCCATAAATTTGATAGAGTAACACTAATATAGAGAAATGATTATGTTTCTCTGACCACATATTTGGTTACTCGAGTTGAAGCACTATAAAAAAGATTCCAAACTTTTTATTTCTAGTGGAACCTACATTAATACAGTATTCGAAATCCCGAACTCTAACAGAAGAATTATAGACATCTGATATGTGTGGTGGTCATCATTATTAGTAGGAGTGATTTTTCAGAGATGAATATAGTTTAGAAATTTATTTTATCTATATAATTTCAAATCAATAACCACAACAATAAAAAAATTCATGTATTCTGGGAACACAAGTACAACCCTAACCTCAATAAAGTAGTTGATGGAACCAATAAAATATAATGAAAAATATCAGGTAAAATGAAGAATCATCAACATATACATCATGGATACTACTATAAATAAATTTT
The DNA here is from genome assembly GCA_963277665.1 of Viscum album. Classification (NCBI taxonomy): domain Eukaryota; kingdom Viridiplantae; phylum Streptophyta; class Magnoliopsida; order Santalales; family Viscaceae; genus Viscum; species Viscum album. Next base: position 812,688,582 of record OY728150.1, on the reverse strand, counting down.
TAACAATTTCTAACTCCTCAAACTCAATAAATCAAGTCTATGGATCAATTCTTCCTAGGCCACAACAACCAAACTAAATACCAAAACCATATCCCAAGGTCATGATTCAATAATTTATTCAAAAAAAGGATGATTATTTAATAAATCATATTTCTAAATAAGGTATCCTCACTATTATAACATATAAAACCATGTGGGATGATTTGATATACTATAATATATTTTATACTGGGGGAAATACAAGGTAACATGAAGACATTCCCATGGTAGTTGGTAAAGATTTTGATGGTACAAAGAAGATGAGATATGTAGTGAAGGAAGAACCACATGGATAAGAAGGAGAAAAAAAGTAATTAGAAGTAATATATTATTCTGAGATTGAAGCTGACATCAAAGATAAAAATAATTGAGTGGAAATAAATAAATAGAAGGCTTGAAGTGTAAAATTTCAGGTTTCTAAGGAAGTGAAGAAACACGAGTACAAGTAGTTGGATCCCAATTGACCCCAATATTATTCTCATTAAATATGAGTTATGTAAACATGGGTTATAAAAAACTTAATACATTTTTTTAAATATAAACATATTTAAATTACCTTTACTTTGGTAATTTCAGAAATACTATAAAATGAGAAAAATAGATATATTTTCAAAATTTGGGTGAATCTATGATCTAGGGGTGATTTTTCATTGTCAAAACTTATAGATATTAATTTAATGTATGTACCAAAAAAATATGTCACATATAGGGATACATTCAATCCCCTATAATCTTTTCACATGCACCATTAGGAAGGATCTTTGTGATTTCGGATTGATTGAAAATATCTTATTGTTGGTCATGATAATTTCTCACGTCCTAAGAGGGGGATGGGTGAATTAAGATATTTTAATTAAAAAAAATTTATTCATTGATTTTATTCCATATTTATTAGGAAAATTTTACACAATATTCTATGTTGGTGTAATATTGATATAATAGAGGATGCATGTAATTTCAAGTGAACCACCCACCTATGCAATCTAAAGAAAAATTCACAATAAGGTGTATATAGAACAGAGATATATAAAATAACTGATTTTTTGCTGATACAAACTTTTGGAGTGATCACAATTACACTTATGGTTTACTACCATGCACACATAAAGTCTCACTTCAATGAAAATTAATTAGTAATTCACTTATCAACTTGAAATACTAATGATCACTACTCCTAATGTGACAATCTAATTCTCTATGAAATTAAGAATAAAAATTAAACTCCTTTTGTTGTGCCACTACATAACAATGTAGAAAAAATACAATGAGAACACATAACAAAGGTAATCACATGATCATATTTAATCTTCCCAACCCCAATGCTAGTTAAATTTCTTCAAAATGTCTATTTGATACTTAATTGAATTACCACACACATATTTCTTGAAAAAATGTAGAAATATAATCTTCTTCTATTTCAATAATAGACAAGAGGACCCTTCTTTTAGTAATTTTACTCTTTTTTATTAAAAAAACTACCAATTTTAAATCCTTATTGAATCCCATTTTTCTTCACCAATCATTACTTTATTTATGTTTTCCTAATTTAAAAACATTTCTAGTATTCTAAATAAGATATAACTTCAAAATTCATCATACTGATTTCCTTGTATTATTTGATTCCACCTATGTTGCCTAAAATTGTATAACTAAACACTTTAAAATATCCATGTAGATCATCTATTAAAAATAAATGCATCACAAAACTAAAATGTAAAGACACAGATTTTCCACGTAATTCTTATTAATTATATATAATTATTACAAGTCTGGGAAAATTGACGGTGCGTGATCACGAGGCCCGGTGTGCCCAGAATGATTTTTTGATCTTTTTTATGGTACATTCCATAAATGCAGTAGCAGCATTTATAACATTTGAACATGTGCTCGGATTAAAAATTTGAGAGCACCATTGATTCTCTAGTGTCGTTATTCGCTTAAGGGAGGATTCAATTTGACCATAGTAGGTCGGGAGTAAAAAGATTGATTTTGGACAGTTCAAACAATAATAAAAATACTAATTTTATTTTATTTCTCTTTTTATTGTCCTCTAACAAAAAAGAGGCGGTGGCGAGACCAAAAAAATATCAATCCATTAATTGGATTGAATCCTTAATCATTGTAATAGAACTATTTAATTTCATTCATTAAATGAACCTCATAAATTCCCAATGGTGTTACTCACCCTCCCCCTCTCCTATTTATATGGAGATCAGGGAAAAGTATTTTCACGACTTCACTAAGAGATGAAGCTCTAGTAAAGTACCGTGACACCAATCACTTAGAGGAAGAACCAGTTCCAGTGATTAGTGACGAGCGCCAACGAATCATGAACCAATAAACACTTCCTCTTCCTCAAATGTCGATGTTCTCCTACAATCTTAAGGTATTTTTTATTTCTCATCTAATTTCATGATTTGTTGAATCATTACTATCCTCTTGCTATCAATCTAACTGTGGAGGGCACAGGCCAAACCAACAAGGACCTGAATCATCACTTTTTGTTGAAATTTGATGTGTTCTACATGATCAATTTAATTGGGTTGGATAAAACCTGGAACGGTGGGTTTAGCAACAACGAGGGTGTCCGTTGGAGTTCGTTGGCCACTTCAGATTGAGAAATGGGCCACCGAAGCTCACCCGGTGACCGGTGGAAGACTGCCGACAACTGACGCCGGTGGAGGAGGTGATAGCGTCGGTTGACACCGGTCAGCCGCCAAAGGGATAGAGGCACGCCATCGTGCTCCACCAGCAGAGAAGGAAGTCACTGAATCCAAAACTGATGGAGACGACATCCATCTCTGGCTGGGCGTGGAGGAATGGGAAGCACACGTGCGCCACTAGAGAAGGTGTACATGGATCAGCAGTCACGGTAGATGCAAGGAGTCAACAGAATCTCCCAATTGTAGGAGACAGAGTAGTGTGCAACAATGCGCTGCCAGTGAGGCTGGCCACAGATCTCACACCGTGGTAGGAGGTACCAACTCCCTGTAGGTCCCACAGGTGACTAGGTGGTGCCATGTTGAGCCACCACACAAACCAAATGGCTAAGGCTGTTCTGGAAAATCAGGGGGGTTGGTCCCCTAGTGCCATCTTTGGCCGGCCCCGCTCCAGCCGGCCGCACCACTCCACGGGATGGGACGCAGGAGCCCCGTGGGCCTAGCTACGTGAGCCCATTGGTTTGTGCCCTCCGTAGGTTGGGCTGCGCGACCCCAGCGGGTTGTGCCCTGCATGATCTAGGTCGTGCTAGCGCAGCGGGCCGCACCACCCGAGCGAGATGGGACATTCTACGGGCTAGTGGGTCAGGCCGTTCTGTGGCCTAATAGGTCCACCCCGTTGAGGCCCAGCCAAAACGGGCTGGCCCGGGTTGATTTAGGCCAGGCAGGGTCAAACCCAAACTGAGTCGACCCAAACTAGGTCGGAGTAGTCCCTGACCATTCCCGGACCATTTTCACTGAAAGAGTCATAAATTATGAACTGTGCATCCGTTTGATGACCTTATATGGCACTGGAATACATGGAGTGATATGGTCCTTCTATTATACTCTAATTGAGTTTTAAATAATGTTGTATTATGTCCGGGTTGGATCAATCATGAATCCAACTAGGCCCTCTGTACTAAAATGCATATAAGTCACAGACTGGGCGTCCTACTGACGAACTGTCTATCGTGTTGGAACCCTTATGACATGGCGGATCATCGGTTTACTTATTCATGGAACTTTGTGGTGGTTGATTTATGACCAATTGGCTGATGATCATATCATTTAGGAATTATGCATACATAGTGCGTGAATCTTATGGCTTACTGTAACGTGAAGAAAGAACTTCAATCCTATGTGGGTTAGCATCAATCGATCTTGTGTGGGTCAGCATTTAGAGATCATGTGTGGGTCAGCGCCTAGTGATCCTGTGCGTGTCAATATCTATCGATCTTGTGTGGGTCAGCAGCTAGCAATTCTGTGTGGGTCATCATCTATCGATCCTCTATAGGTATATGGTATATCCTCTTGATAGAATTAGATGATCTAGATTTATGACTAATCATTTGGACTTCGGTAGTTATGTTATATATTTGTTGTGAGATATGTCTTTCCCATTTTTTAACTTTTACCTTCGTGGTGTTACCATAGTGGTGTTACCTTTATGGTACATTTACCTTCTTGGTGTTACCTTTATGGTACATTTACCTTCGTAGTATTATCTACACGGTGTTACCTTTGTGGTACTCTTACCTCCAGGGTGTTGCCTTCATGGAATTCTTCTTTCATGGATCATTTTTGAAATTGGATTAAAAGTAAGAGCCTTATGTTTCCACAAGTATGAGACAAGTATATATTGATAACATAGGTATGTGTATGGGAATATACCTTAGTAGTGTTGATGAATGCTTCATACTTTGTGTTTGAGGTCTTGCATTGTGGATTATATTTTTTGAACTCTGGGTGACCTTCGGGGGTCTCGAGGTCCCTACTAAGTATTGTTATACTCATCCCTACATGGGATATGCCCGCAACTTATTATGTCTTATGTAGATGATGGACAACATTGATCGGGGCTAAGGGAGCAAAGACTGGACGGTGCTCAGAGGTGGAACATTTGACATGATGTGATGTAGTTACCACTAATCCTGAGCTATACCAACCCTCCAGGTAGGATCCTTAGTGGATGACTTAGGATATTTTTTTCTCTTTCCATTTGTACTTTTACTTTCCATTTGGGAATGTATTCTGGCCCCTTTTCTTTTAATAAACTTTTTACTATAGATTTTTATTTAGTGGTTGCTTCTTGTTGTGTTCTTGGATTGTGTGTTTAGATAGGTTTAAAGAAAATTACTTCCCATTATAGGGATATTCCTTTTTGGTTCTAGTCACCAGCCCCTGGCATATGGAAGGCGGGCTTGGGGTAGTCACAGAATGGGCCCCAGGGGACTGGTTGTGAAAAGGTTGTATAAGAGGAGTTGGTTCTACTGAAGAACAGGGACTCTGATATTTCCAATTGAGCAATAGTGTTATGTGTTTCGAGTGCGGTATTTAGTTAGGGAATTCTAGTGTTTGGGTGGAGGCCAATATATCCATACACCATGTCCCTAAATTCGGAATTCTGACTCGGTGCACAAAAACACTGATTGCGTGTGTTTTTGAAGTGTTTTAATTTTGATCTCTTTGAGTCTACTCACCAGTTATAACTTATTGACCGTGGTGCACCTGTTTCCTTTCAGGATTCCTCCATGAAAACATCCATCTAGGATTATGGGGAGAGTATGTGGTGACGGCCCACCAAGTGACAAGGCTTCGATGTAGGGCCCTCTTACAGTGCTAGAACCTTCGGGTTGTGTACCAGCAGCACCACTAGCCATTGGGTAGTCGTGCCACCAACCACACTAGCAGATGGTGCATGCTGACTGATCATGTTGTACGAGTTACAACGGAAGAGGCCTCTGAGGTTTTGAGGTGCGACATATATGTAGGTGGCTGATGACTGGCTGGAGGCTATGGCTATTGTTTTTCTCTTAGTTGGGACACTAGCTGATCTGATGGTGATCCCACCTTCCAGTATCTTCTTGGAAGCAGTTGGGAGTTTTTTGGAGTTTAACACTCCAGTTACACGATGAGGTGACCCTCACCTGGGTGGACTTTGAGGCCCTTATCTAGGTAGGGTTCATCCATGCAACCCTATGTTCAGGGTGTATATAGGAGCTACTGCACTTACAATAGGGCCACATGATTGTGGGCTAGTACTCAATGAGGTTCATTGATCTCTATCGCTACTCTACCTACATGGTACAAGACCCTTTCTTCAAGGCCCTGACCTTTGAGAAGAGTCTTCAAAGGGAGATCAGATCATTGATGATATCGCTCAGCATTTCCATGTAGGCTGGGGTTCTAGAGTAGGCACTTTTGGTGGAGAGCTTCCTAGCGAAGTAGGAACTGACATTGAGAGCCACCATTGGACATTAGGTAGCAGATACGTCTGTAACATATAGTACAAGGATCATGCAGGGTCCTAAATGGTCCAAACCTTCCAGTGGATGACCTCAAGATATAGGTTCGGTGGTGAGGGGCACACAGGACAGTGTAGGATATACAAGGAGCTGGTAGTGCTACTAGTGAAGAGGGAAGGGTCGCATGGCATGTGACTACCCGACCCACCGAATGGACGACAAGTAGATGGTCGAGGGATAGCCAAGGAAAATGAATAGGTTCAATTGAGGTGGTCCTTAGGAAGAAGGAAGACGTGGAAGAGGAGTTGTCACTACTGTAGGAGGTTGGCAGAGAGTCGAGGTTCTACCGCCACAACCTCTAGGTGGTCCACCCCGACCCCAAGGAGTAGGTGGACAAGGAAAAGCTCAGCTTCAAACAGCTGAGGCATATGACCATAGTGCTATAGAAATTATTCAAGGTATGATATGTGTCTACTCTACGATAGCTAATTTACTTATAGACACAGGTTCCAGTAACACTTTTATTTACACTACCCTCGTTCAGAGCTCAGAGATTCTGATGGAGCTGTTGGCTCAATCTTTACAACAAGAGACTTTTATAAGAGGGGATTCAACAATTAATCACTGGTGCTAGCAGTGTGAGCTTACTCTATGAGGCGATAGCTTCCACTGGGATCTTCTATTAGCATCGTCAAGGCCTTACGACGTCATCTTGGGTATCGTTGGTTATCCATGGTCTATTCTCAGATTGACTGTATTGGGCACAATGCTCGGTGTGTCCACGATGATGGGACGAGGTTTTCCTTCACTGGAGAGAAGGTAACCTTTGCATCATAGGATAGAATTACCCGAAGGAGGGTGTAGCTGATCACACATCAGTTTGATAGCCTTACCCTCAGAGTAGTTGATGTTGAGAGTATGACCAATCCTGTAGTGGTAGACCAGTATGCTGATGTCTACCCAGGTAATTTTCCGAGACTAACTCCTCGCAATGATGTGGAATTATACATCAACCTATACCCTAGGACAACACTGATATCTACCCCAGTATATTGGATGGATCTCTTAGAGCTTCTTGAGTTACAGGTATAGCTAGAGGACTTTCAGAGGAAGGGGTTCATAAGGCTTAGTGTTTCTCTATGGGCAACCCCAATTTTGTTCACTAAGAAGGAAGATGGGAGTTTGAAACTCTATGTGGAATATCGGTGCCTGAACCAAGTGACAATGAAGAACAAGTATCCAATTCTGATAATTGATGATATTTTTGATTAGCTGAAGGGATATTGATTGATTTTCAACGATAGACCTCAGATCAGGCTATCATCAGCTCAGGGTACGAGATGAGGATGTGAAGAAGACAATCTTCAGATGTCGGTATGGCCAATATGAGTTCTTGGTTATGCCATTCGGCATGACCAATGCCCCAGTAGTGTTCGTGGGACTCATTAACAGGATCTTTCATCCATTCATCGATCACTTTGTGGTGGTCTTCATCGACAACATCTTGATATACTCAGTATCGTAGGAGGAGCATGCCTATCCTCAATAGATAGTTATTGATACACTCTGAGAGGACCGACTTTATGGTAAGATATCAAAGTGGTAAATCTTTACATGGGACATCCACTTTTTAAGAAATGTTTTCTCAAAGGATGGAGTTGCATTTGATCCTGCAAAGATAGAGGTTGTGCTAGCTTGGGAGCCACCTAGGTGTGTGACCAAGTTTTGGAGTTTCCTGAGATTGGCAGGGTAATACCAGAGATTCGTACCCATATTTTCCAGAGATGTGGCACCCTTTTAAGAATTTAAAAATAAGTGACAGACCTTCGTATGGAAAGAGATGTGCCAACATATTTTTCAGGAGCTGAGGCAGATACTGACGAGTGCCCCCATCTTGAGGCTGCCAGAAGAAGGCGTTGAGTATGTAGTCTACTGCGACGCATCAAGGACCAGACTTGGATGTGTCCTAATGCTAGAGTGAGCAATGATCGCTTATGGTTCTCAACATCTGATACAACATGAGCAGAACTATTCTACCCATGACCTGGTGTTATCAATAGTGGTCTTTGACTTGAATATGTGGTGACTTTACTTGATGGGAGAACGTTTTATAGTCTTCTCTAATCACAAGAGTTTCATGTGTACCTTCTCACCAAAAGACCTGAACCTGAGACATCGACACTGGATAGAGTTCCTCTAGGAGTAAGACATTGAGATAGTCTACACTCCTGGGAATGGGAATGTACTAGCAGAAGCACTCAGCACGAGTTCTAGTTTACAGCTACATAGTGAGGCGACAGAGCTTCTAGCTGCGTTGTTGATATCCTTTGTGGATTGAGATTGGTCAGCATACCTCCAGTCTATATCTATCACTCCCCCATATCTTCAGTGAGTTTAGGAGGCACAACATGGGAACATTGACTGCGAGGCTAGACGTGTTCAGGTATTCTCCGGATAGGCACCTGATGGATTTTCTGTAGGTGGGAAGAACATCATTCTCTTTTGAGGATGCACCATGGTACCAGTGGCGCTTAGGTTGGAGGTGTTTATGGAGTTACCTATATCCCCTATGGTGGTGCATCCTGGTGTGGAGAAGATGTACCAGGACCTATGACATTAGCACTGCTATCTCGGGATGAATAAAGATGTGGTAGAGTTTGTTTAATGATTCCTCACTTTTTAGCAATCCAAGGATGAGCATCAGGATCCAGTAGGCATAGTGCATCAACTAGGATACAAGAGTGGAAGTGTTATGGAATATCCTTGGAATTTTTGATAGGTCTTCCACATACATCCATAGGACATCATTCCATCTGGGTAATCGTTGATCGACTCGCCAAGTCGCCCCACTTCCAACCCATTCGAGAGTTGGGATCAGTAGAGGGCTTGGGATGACTCTACGTACGGAAGATTATACGAATTCATGGGGTGACATCAATGATCATCTCTGATCATGATGTGTGTTTTACATCTTGGTTGTGGAAGGGATTATAGGAAGTTTTTGGGACATAGCTACGTTTGAGTACCGCCTTTCATCCACATTCGGATTGTCAGATGGAGCGGAACATTCAGACATTGGAGAACATGCTTTTTTCTTGCATACTAGATTTTAGTTGTAGTTTGGAGGATCACATGACCATGGTGGAGTTCGCATACAACAACAGTTATCACTCCACCATTAGTATGGAACAAATTGAGGCCTTGTATGGTTGACCATGCATATCACTTTTAAGCTAGACAGAACCAGGGGAGTCAACACTTATGGATCCAGTGTTGGTACGGCCTACCACTGAGATAGTGCATATCATAAAGGAGTGGATGAAGACTACACATATCAGAGAGGAGTCTTATTCTAATAGGATAAATAGGCCTCTAGAGTACATGGATGTGGACCACATATTCCTATGAGTCTCTACTCGATGAGGACTATATATATTTGTCTTAGGAAGAAAATTATCACAGAGGTTTAGGATAGTCGAGGTGGCCTACCACTTGGCACTACCACCGTAGGTGGAGAGGGTTCCCAACATCTTACAAATATCCCAGCCGAGAAGATACGTTCATGACCCATCTCATGTCATCGACCATGGAGAGTTGGACGTTGATGATGGGGTGACGTTTACAGAGGTTCTAGTAGTGATTGAGGATTGAAAAGAGTGTGACTTTGGTGGACGATCGATCCATCCAGGGCACGTTTGCTGGTATCACGGGAACCTCTAGGAGAGAACATGGGAGTTGGAGTCTTAGATTCATGCCTAGTACCTCCATTTGCTTCCTTAGTCTATATTGTGGCATTCGGGGACGAAAATCCCTAAGGTGGAGAGAATGTACAGACCTTGATTTTTCATGTAATTTTTTTAATTATATGGACTTATTTTGAGTCTGTGAAAATTGATGGCATGTTTTTCCAAGGCCCGGTGTGCCTGGATTCATTTTATGAACATTTTGCAAAGTACGTTCATTAAACGTGCTAATGGCATTTTCTAGCTTTTGATCTGGTGCTCTGATGAAAAATATGAGATCATCGTTGAATCCACAGCGCCAAAATTCGCTAAAGGAGGGATTCACTTCAACCGCAGTAGGTCGGTGTAAAAAGATAGATTTTGAACATTTAAAAGAATAATAAAAATAAAAATTCTATTTTATTTCTCTTTTTATTTTCCTCCAAAGGACAAGAATTAGTGGTGGGACCAACGACATGTCAAGCCATTAATTTTCATAACACATCAATCCTTATAACAACACCATTGGAATTTGGGAGGTTCATTCATTAAATGAACCTCAAAAATTACCAATGGTGTTACTCACCATCCCCCTATCCAATTTATATATCTCTTGGGGAGGAGTATTGGTACGAATTCACCAAACGACAAAGTTCTGGAAAAGTACAATGTCACCAACCACATGGAGGACAAAATCAGTTCTTGTGATCTATGAACAGCGCCACCGAATCACGAACTGACGAACATCGACTCTTCCTCATTAATGGATGTTCTCCATTGATCTTGAGGTAGGGTTTATTTCTTATCTAATTTTAGGAGTTGTTTAATCATTACTACCCTCTTACTATAAAGATAATGGGGAGGGAGGTGGCCAAACAAACAAGGCCCAAACTTTCCGCATTTTGATGAAATTTGAATTGATCATTCGGAGATATTTATTCGGGTTGGACGGAACCCAGAACTGTGGGTTTAGCGACAAAGAGGGTGTCCCAGGGAGTCTGTTTCCACCTTCAGATGGACAAACGGGATACCAAAGCTCACCTGGTGACTTGTATAAGACTGGTAGAAACTGGTACCCATGGAGGAGGTGTTGGCAGCGGATGACACCGACTAGCCATGGAAGGGATGGAGGTGTGCCGCAACGTGTCTCCGGCAGAGAAGGTTGCGGCCGAAGCTGCAGTGAGTAGAGATGGAATCTGGCTCGGGCTAGCGGCAGAGGAATGGGCGGTGCATGTGCGCCCCTAGAGAAGGTTGAAGCAGATCATCAGCCACAACAAACGCAGGGATCGGCCGACACCGGCCGGTCATAGGAGAAGGAGCATCACACAATGGAGTGCCACCAGGGAGGCTGGTCATGGCTCTGATGTCGCAATAGCAGGGACTCGCTCCCTACTAGTCCCTCAAGAGACCAAATGGCACCACATGGTGCCACTGCACAAATAGAATGGCTAAGGCCATCAGGGAAAACCGAGGGGTGCTCCCTTATGCCAGCTTGGGTGGGACCTGTTCCATTGGTCTTCACCTCCAGTAGGATGAACCCCTCCATGGGCCAGGATGTGCCCTCTATGGGCTAGGCTGCATGATCCCCTCGTGTTGTTCCCTCTATGGGTCGATCTGCCCCAGCCCAGTGGGCTACACCACACAGGCGGGCTGGACTGGGTCGGGTTAAACAAAATTTGGTCAGTTTGACATGAACCAGGTCGGAGCGGCCCATACTAGGTCAGGACAAGTCGGTCTGACTGGGTAAGACCGGACCTGGACCCTTCCATGCCCAGTTTCGCTAAAAGAGCAATAATGTGTGAACCGAGTGTCCATTTGATGAACCATCTGCAGTGATGGAATCCTTGGAGCGAGATTCTCTTTTTGATACACTCCACTTGAGTTTTGGAGAATTTTGGAGTTTGGCTGGGTTGGATAGATCCTTAATCCAACCGTGTCCTCGGTATTAAAACGCATATAAGTCACAGACCCAGCATCCGATTGATGGGCCATCTGTCTCATTGGAACCCTTATGACATGGAGGTTCATCAGGTCACTTCTTCATGGATGTTCATAGTGGTTGAGAAATGAACAATGGATTGAGGAAGGAAATATCCTGGAATCAAGCATTCTTAGTGTGGGAATCTCTTGGCTGGCTGTAATGTGAAGAAGGAACATCGGTCCTATGTGGGTCAGTATCTATCTATCATGTGTGGGTCAACGATTAGCGATCCGGTGCGGGTCATGATCTATCGATTCTGTGTGGGTCAATGCCTAGGGATCCTATATGGGTAAGAATCTATCGATCTAGTGTGGGTCAATAGTAGAGCCTCTTGATTGAATAAGATAATCTAGTTTTAAGACTAATCATATGTACTTATGTACATGAGTTATATACCAAATGTGAGATGAGTCTTTAACTTTTTGGTATTTTTACCTTCATAGTATTACCTTAGTGGTGTTACCTTTGTTGTACTTTTACCTTCGTTGTGTTACATTTGTTGTGTAATCTTAGTTGTACACTTACTTTCATGGTGTTACCTTTGTGGTATTCTTCCTTTTTTGATCATTTGTAAAAATGGATTAAAAGTAGGATCCTTAGGTTTCCTCATGTATGAGATGCGTATATCATGATAACATAGTTATATGTATGGTCATATAAATAAGTAGAGTTTTTGACTAATTCTTACTTTGTGTTTGAGGTATTTCTTTGTGGTTTATGCTTTGTAGAACTCTGGAAGACCTTTGGGGACCTTGGGGTCCCAACTGTGTATTGTTATATGCACCCCTACATGGGCTACGCCCATAGCTCGTTGTGTCTTGTGCAGATGACATACTGCATTTATTGAGGCTGAGGGAGCTAGGACAAGACGGTGCTCATAGGTGGACCATTTGGCATGAGTAGAAGCAGTGACCACTGATCATTATCTGTACATACCCTTTAGGTAGCATCCTTGATGGATGATCCATGTGCTATTTTTCACATTTTAGTTGAACTTGTACTTTCCAGTTTGGATTTTATTCTAGACCCTTTACATTGCAGTTCCTTCTTGATGTGTTCTTGGATTTTTTTTTTGTACATGTTTAAAGGCAATGCCTTCCCATTATATAGATTCACCTTTCTGGTGCTGATCACATGCCCCTGGCATATGGAAGGCGGGCTTGGGGTAGTCACGACACAGGCCTTGGTGGATGGTTCGTGACATACTAAAATATCTCCATCCACACATTTATTCATGAATCAAATGATTATTAGTCAATATATATCTTAGAAACACAAATTAAAATTAATTAATTTTTTTTATATATTTTAGCAATGTGTTCTCTTCTATATCATCTTGTGTTTCTACATGCATAAAAATTATATTTTATTAAAAATAAGAAAAAATAGAAAATTCAGTGTTCATGATTTTATAGAGAATTCAATAGTTGATGATTCAAATATGTTAGATCGTGTTTCAAAAGATCCCATATGGTTTACATACATAATTGTTACAAAATAAATTTTTATATAGTCTATGGATAATCAAATCTGATTTTTAATTTTGGCTCCCTATGATAATGGTTATGGGACTCAATTAATTTTTACATGAAGAAGAGTCATGGTTTTTCTTCATGAGATTATGGGAAATTATAGTTACACAAGATAGGAATGATTCTTATTCACTTTTGAATTAGATAAATATAAAAACCCTACTACTCAAACTCTTTATAAAGAAATCCTTCAATCTATAATAATACCTATACATGCCTATTAAATCCTTTAGAAGTAGACTCCCCCAGACTGTATAAGAAATATTAGGGATGTAATCAACTTCATTGTTAATAAAGAACCTAAAAAATCTATTATAGGGATTTTTTTAAATACTATGATCTATTCGGTATAATTTCAATTATGAAACACTTCAATGATGAGGTTTTACTTCATTAGCACAGAAGCTTCCTAAAATATAAGATATTACCATAATATACAAAACTAAACATCCTAAATTCAATATGTTTGCCACTGGTTCACAAATACCTACCTCTAAAATAGCATGATTAATGCTCATTTTGGATATAACAGTTTACTAAAAAAATTCCCATGATGTAAAAAACATGGACACATCTTTCATTCAATGATACAACACTGATGATCCATTGACATTCTCCCCCCTCCTTCTGAGAACATACATTACTCCCCTTTTTATGGAGAGTATGTGAATTGTTCTACCCCTTTTTCAATGAACATATGGACCATTTTTATATAAGATAAAAATATTGAATTTTAATTTTACATGGTAAACACATGAGACAAACCAAACCCTACAATAAATGAAATTTAAATTGGGGGTAGGGGGACTAGATCCATGTCATTCAGGTGGAGTGATTTGGTCACACCTAGAGATACAAACTATTCATTTTATTATATAGATTGGGTAATACCTTTGACAAAATATATTCTACTGTATATGGTCATGAAATATCCTTTTGCTTCATAATTTTATGCATCACTTTATCTATGAAATTATTTTATTTAATATTGATGTTATTTTTAATAAATTAATGAATATAATTCTTATTATTATCTAAAACACCTGATATATTAAACTATATAGATACATTAGTTTTCTCTTCCTACCGAAAATATTTATGTTTTTTTATCACATTTATTTTAGTAGGGAACAAGCCTCAGTGGCTATAATAAACTTTAAATCTATTATTATTAAAAACTTATAATTTTTTGTATTTATTATCCGAGAGATATAAGAGATGTCTAGGTAGATTAAGCATCTAGAAGTTTATCGATAGTCATCCACTAATCCTTTCCAATCCATGTCAGTATTACCCAATATCTATTTTTATGATATTTTATAAAACAATAATCCAAACACCACTTTATGATGGGTATAATGAACAATCATTTCCCCATATTTTATATGAATTTCTTTTGGATACATTTGGTACTACGAAATATGGAATACAGAAAACATTATATATATTCCTATAACATTAAAATATATAAAAATCCAAATTAAATTTATTTAAATGGACCCATCATCCTCCATTAAAAAGTTATCATTTGATAATTTCATTTGTGTATCCACTAAAGTTTTTATTTCCATTCAATTGTCAATGTTAATCATTACATATTTTTCATTATCATATTAGGTTTTTCAAATGATTTTCTATGTCATCCCATAAACCACCTATAAACAACAAAATAATGTTTTCTCACTAATCAAATACATATGATATTTTGATCTCCTATAATATGAAAAAATCATACATTACAAATCATCTTAACCTCCACATATAATTTCATGAACATAATTAATAACCACAATCCCCTTATTTACTTACATATTTGTTTATATATTATGATCAAATACACCTTTCTAAAACCAAATAATTGTTATACCTTTATTATGTCTAGATGAATTAACCATTGATGATTGAATTTGTCCATTCATGGCCTTATCCAACTAGAACATTTTTTCGCATTCATCAATAGGAAACCATTTGGTCAGATTAAAATAAACCCCCCACTATTGGAATTGAATTTAGTAATTCTGATTTGATACATAATATATATAATTTTGAGAATACATTCTCTATAATGACAAAGAATAATCATATAATTTCCAAATGTTTCATCAATAAAGAAGTTTTACCCTCACCAATTCCTTATTTCCTAGAATAAAATTTCCCATCATACATGAATTCTACCATTTCAAATTTCAATATTCATTTTGTTTTTTCACAAATATCCATTTGGTTATGATGATGTCCTAGTATTATAGAGTTGAAATAACTTATCACTCTCACTCTTTCAATTTGGTCAATATCATTATTCATTACCATGAAAAATCTTTCGTTCTATGTGTCTTCTTCGAATGTAAAAGGTTCACCAATAGATATATGATATGTATTATATTATTCATTCATTATTCGTTTTTTATTAGTAATTTTTGGTTACTAATAATATTATTTTCTCTAAAATCATCCCTAAGGAATATCCTTTTTGATGATATTGAACCTACTACATCTTCCTCGTAATCAAATATAACATCTATGTTCTCTACATTCACTTGATCTTAAACCATTATTGTTACTCTTTTCTTCATAAAATATACTAATATTGTATGACATATTATCACTAGAATATAAATATTTGCTTATATATGTTTAAAATAATATTGCTTTTTACTACTATTACATATTAGATTTTAACTATTATTCCTTATCATTTCTTGAAGAACTATTATTCCTATATATATGATAAATATCCGATTAAGTAAAGTATATCCTCATGAACATAAAAATATCTATAGTTCTAGATACATATAATAAAAAAAAGATACCCAAACACCCAGACAGTAATATGTGGGTGCTTTATTATATACCAGATTTTGGGGGGAGTCAAATCTCAATTCTTATATAGCAAATACTTATTGGAGATATTTACTGAGGTGCAAACTACCTCATTATAAAACTAATATTTTTTTGATATTATCTATAAATCAATTCTAAGACATATTTTTCATTTTCTGGTTCCCCTCTCAATTACAATTTTTATGTGGGGCCCTCACCAGAGTAACTTAATGCATAATCCCATCACGTTATAAGTATTTTACAAATTATTTGTCAATAAAACATCCTCCATTTAGGGAATGGAGATATTTTATTTCTACAATAATAATTTTTTCATGTTTTTACCACAACGATGTGATATATTTTAAGATATCGATTATGTGGGTAATGACTATAATCCTTGACATCCAAATGATTCCACCATAAAACAAGATATTATACCTTTTACATTTAATTAATTAGGTTTTATTTGTCCTTAAACATTTATATGAACTAAGTAAATTAACCTTAATGATTACTTTTATTTTTAATATATTATTTTCATATAATTCCCCACCTTATATGAATCACATGTGAGTGTGTCATCACATGATTGAGTGTCAACTCATGTGTGTTTATGATGGTTTAAAAAACATCATTATTGAACATTTTTCTAAATAGTTTTGGCTCAAATGGAATTTAAACATATTTCAAAACCTATTTTCCTATACATTGGATGAATAAAAAAATCCCTATAACCTATAATGTTATTATTTCCCAAGGTCTTTATACCTTAATGAGAAACCACATATCTTGAGTCACCAAATAATATTATGATCACAATATTGTTACTAAAACTTTTTGTTGAGAAAAAATTTGTTTATTTTAGGATTATACACTATCAAAGGAATTGAAAATGATATTATTCTTCATCTCATCCTTAATTAAAAATGGAAAATCCCAAACCTAGTTAATTTTTTTTTCTTATGGTGATCTCTTAATTTCTAAAAAACTGGCAAGTGCACTCTCTATAAGAAATTCATGTTCTTGTATTTTCTATTTCTCTAAATGATATTCCAATATTTTTTTCCTTACCAACTATACTCTTCATGGTCCATGATTTCTTATTTGATTTATTTGATGAAGGTAGTGGTATATTCCACTCAATATCCTCATTTTCATCGACATATTTCAAAACCAAAAATAATTTCTTTTTGTTTTTCGTATTATTGATGATTCTTCTATGTATTGTTTCTCAATTAATTAGTCCCTTAAAACATTTTTATTCCTAAATTAGATGAAAAATTCACTATGATTCAATAAAAACCTTCAAATTAATTGATGTACACACTAAAACAATACTTTTAGTAAAAAAAATATTCATATATTTTGGAAATTATTTTTTCTATATGTATCATCAAATAATTAGACCCATATATTAGGTTTTTACCAAATTCCCAAAAAAAAATTCTTGAAATTTTGTGTCATGTTTTCCTCTAATTAATCATTGAAATAGTATTGTGAGTTTCCAATAGCTCAATCTTTTACTATGGTTTTGGTTCCTGGGATTTTGAAATCACGTCCTCTACTTTCATTTTTTGATATTGTAGCATCACTAACATGCTAATATGAACAAAATGATTCAATAATGGAAAATGAGAAAAAAAACAATACACACCCCACAAACATCAAAAATTAATGATATACTTATACACTGCAATTTCATACCAGGAGTGAGGAGTATTTCATGATATTCACACATCCATTTCCTCATCATTACATAATATTCAATTTATTAAATCCCTTTCACCCAATCTATCACATATTTAGTTAGTACATAAATGAGTCTAGAATATTCATTAAATATGAGAATCAAGTCAACCAATTTTTACATACTACCATTATTTCATTATTTATTTTTAAAAACAAAAACTTTTATTTCCAAATTATCTTATTATTATTTAATATAAATCATATATCCATGTTAAACACCATTGGATTTATTTATATTAACTCTCCAGATGACAATTTCTTCCTGGGCTATATAATTTTCTTCTTCAAGATCATATATACCCTCGATTATAGAATTTTCATACTTTTTGTCCTCCTATACATAATTCTCAATAATATCAGTGATAGTTTCATCCCTTAGTTATATTAATTCCTTGGTATCATTAAATTTTATTTCATATAAATCATTATCTTATATAAATAGTAATATATTTTTTAGGAATAATTTCATATTCAGCTAACAATTTTTCCATCCATTTGAAAGAATAATTTTTATTTTCTTCTTCCATATCATCATCCCAAAAACTGCTACGACGCCTATCAATAAGATTACCATATTTTCCACATTATAAAAAAGTGATTTATGTCTTTCCATAGAACATTCCTCTTCAAATTTTTTATATAATATGAATGATACTATATCATTTCCTTAAATTCAATATATAATGGCCCTTCTATGATAAAATTTTTCTTTGTATTATTGATTTCAATATATTGAGAATAATTTTTTTTAGTAATTCATTATCAATGTTTCTCACATCATATATTCTTATAGATCCTTGTAGGATATCTATAGTTTCACCGTAATGACTTTGTCTTCTAACACAATATCCTTTTCCTTTATCCAAATGGGAATTCTCCTTGGGGTTATTTTAACAATTTCTAAATCATCAATTACATTAAAAATAAAATTTATTTCCATTATGAAATATCTTTAGATCAAAAAAAGAATCAACTATATCATCTTGTATCATTATTCAATATTCATAGTCATTATATATGACATTTAAATTTTCTAATTAAAATTTTTAACAAACCATGCAATTATTTTTAATCATCTCCAACATTTCATGAGATGGCCTTCATGGAATAATAATTACAAAGATAGTTTAAACTGAATCCTCATATGATATATGTGTTTCCTTGGAATGTGATTCCATCCCTTATTTATCATTTTCATTTAGTGCACTATTATTTATACCAATTGATATTCCATTAATTACAACCATAGATCCATCCTTTTATAGTGAGTGAAAATAATGTTTTATTTAATTTTTAATTAAATATATGTTTATACCTTAAATAATTGGGCTTCTATTATTTGTTACCTAGGACAAAGTATTTTATTAGAGAAAGAGATACATTGAGGAAAATTATCTCAATTACCACTTATTGGCCCACAATCAATTCTTACACACTAGGTGTGTGGTGCAGGTTGATTCAATGTGTGTCAATTAAACCCATCCATTATCAATGATATTATTCTATATTTATTAGAAACACTTATCTATCTATTCATCATATCTATAATTTAGTAAAAACATAGGAAACTTGAAATATTTTTTCAGGTCCCAAAAAATCTATTCAAGGACAACACATAATGATGTGCATATATAACAGAGATATAAAGATAATTTCATTGTTATAATTTCTGATCTATATCACTGGCCCAACTAGTTTACAACCACAAACACTAGAATGATCATTTCTAATTCACACTATAAGGAATATAATAATACTCTTCACATGAATATTCTTACTTCTATAGATATGAAAACAATACTCTCTGTGGAATGATGTTCAAAAATACACCCACTGTGGTGAATAAATTTTTTACCGAAAAGAAAAACATCTAGTGAGAACACACTCTATAAATAATGTCTTTCTTATATAAACATTTTATCCCTCATGCACATGAAATTTTCATTAGGTTTTGTCTGTGAGATACATCATTGAATTACCACCTACTTATTTATTTCAGAAATATATCACTTCATATTATAGGAAAAGTATTACTCTTCATTATTAACAATCTACTAAAAGGTTGATCATTTTGATCTTTATTCAATTTTGATATCAGTAATGATGAATTTTTTAAAATTGAGATTTTCTCTCCCTTTTTATACATGTTTTCTTATTTTCACTCCATATTCAATTCATTGAGGTATATCAAGTTATTCCTGAAACATATATCATACAATGTTAACAATAGTATTTAATTCAATTTTTAACTGGCTTTCATGTCACATAAAATTTTATAACTACATACATAAGTATCTCTATGAGGATAATGTATTAATTTTTCAGAGACCAAAATACTATTCAAATATCCATATCAACACTTTTAATATTTTTTATTTGGTAGAAAAAAATAAAAAAATCACCATTATTTTTATTAAATCAAAGAAATATTCTATGTCAATAATTATTTGAATGTTGTCTTGAGAATATATTTGTAGTGTAATAATATTTTATTATAAATATAATTAATTAAAAAGAAATTTTTTAGGATTCATGAGATATTTTAGCAATGGATTATGCTTAGCTAACTGATCATGTGTATAAGAATCCCATTAGATTTAAATAGATAATGGTTACACTATGCATGTTTATATAGATGATAGTTATCCAACTCCCATATATGCTAAAAGTTCCATGACATGATGGTTAAATAGAGGGGGTTATATGTTTTATAGAGAAGATTCATTGTTATTGTAACATACCAGGTAAAAAACGAACATGAAAATTTTCATATTTATTAATATTTGTGAATTAAATATTAATTCTACTTTAAATAATACGATATGTTCAATGGCATACCCAATACGCAGCAATGGGTTTCTTTGAAATCTTACATTACATACTAATAATATAATATTATAATTTTAAATGGTAGTTAGCGCTGAGCCGTTGTATTGGTGGGAATGAATAGAACTAACTAAAATATTATTATACATGTTTGTTTAATATTTTTACATTTATCCAATAAAAGTTACAGGCTTAAAATAAGTAAATAATTCAATTTTAAGAAAAAAAACTCTAATATTCACTAAAAGGTCTATTCACCTTCTTTTAATGGAGAACCCACTTTAAATATATTTTTTTGACACTTTTATATGTTTTATTTGAAAAAAATAATATTGTTCTTTAGAATCGGGACCCCAAAATTAATTTTGGATGAAATTTTGGTATATTTATGATAATGTTCATTTTTTAAGGAATAACGAAAAATACTGTATTTTAATTCAAAATTGCCTATTAATCTAAGTTATTTATATGATTATATTATATTTTTAATTGGGTTTAAAGATTAATTTGAATATATTTTTACTGTTTAATCTAATGTGGGTCATTGGAATTAATTTAATTTTGAAATTGGACATAAACTAGTGTTAATATTTTGATGGTTATTATTTCTTAAAAAATGCTATTTGTTTTAACAGTGGGAATTAATTTTAAATTATTTTCTGCCACTATTGTGTTGTGAATTTGGAAAAATGGATTCCATATTTGGAATAATTTGGTCCAAATTGTGTAAATAGGTAACGTTTTTTATACATTTTAAATATTTACTTTAGTAAATATTTTATTTACCATGATTAAAAGATAAAAATAATAAAAAGGGTAAAATAATATATTATAATAATATTAAATTACCCTAACATGTGTCCTAGTCATTTTTTATGATACATATCCGACCATGGGAATCGTTGGGATAAATTTGGGACCCCATGGAGCCACATGGGAGTAATAATGACATTTTATATTAATTAATTTAAAGTAAAGACAAAAATGACATAAAAATATCTTTTAGTAAATAAATTTTTATATGGAGTTATAAAAGTTATATTTTCAACTATAAATATTCCTTGGAAATATAAGAAGATTTCCTACATCATGATATTTTCTTTATAAGTTTTGGACAACAAATAAATTAAATTATTAATGACCCAATAATGATGCAATATTTACCTCATTAATAAATGATTTAAATAAATAATATTATAAATATTAAATCAATATACATAACATGTCCAATTCTTATTGGATTATTTTATTTCGACCATGAGTAATCTTAAAGTATATATTAATTAATATTATACCTTTTTTAAACAAACATGAGTTTATAATAAAATAATTATTCCAAACTTTACTAAAGAGCCCCTCCTCTCCCTTATAAAAAACACTCACTTCTAACCTATTTCTCACACTTATCAAGCCTTTGGCTTATGCATCCTATGATCCAATAATATCCCAAGATCCCTCTCTTCATCCTATAAGCCTTAACTTAGGCATAAAAAACTTCAAGAAGCCCTTGTTTTTTCAAAACAAAGGGATTTACGTGATTTAAAGGAAGAACAAGGAACATACAAGTCAAGTTGGACACGAGGTAAGGGATTTCTTATCTCACTTTTAATTCCATGAGATTTCCATTGTTCACCACTTATTTATTGCATGTGGTGTATTGTGTACTGTAATTTGATATATATTATCATGATTCTATTTATATTCATGGTATTCTGTTATTCGTTTGGGGGTTATTAACTTTTCTCATACGACTCGATTGATTACAATGTGGTAAGGGTTTTTCATCTCACGTTTTATTCCCGTGAGATTCATGCTATATTAGCCACTATTTACTTTTATGTGGTAGATTTACTACCAATGATTGAATTATTTGTATAATATACTTTAATTTATGGGTATTTACATATTCATTTTGTGATCTCTCTTTCATGGGGGCATTTTTTTAAGTTACCAAATCAGTAAGGGGACCTTTCACCCTCCTCTTTTTAAAAGAATTTGTTTTCTTATGTCTTTTAATTTACATCTTATTATGTCGGGATATCTTCTTATATATCCTTATTTATTTAAATTTTATGTCCAAGTGATGAGATATTCTTTTCTCTCTCATCAACGTATTTTATAAATTTTAATGTGACATCATTAGGCTGTCGAATTTTTGAATGAAAACTTCTTAACCCAATTTCAATTTTTAGGTTAAACATATACTTCTTAATTATTTTGTGCTATGAATATGTGTGAATAACGTCTGATTTTTTTCACTTAATATCCACTTATATTGGTTTTATTTATATTTGTAAAACATAATTATGTAATTGATTTATCCTTAATCTATGGATACCATCTTTATAAGGGATTTCGTCTCAATTTACTTTTCCATTAAAACGTCATTATTGATATGCACAAATTTACTCTTATATGGTGTATATAGTGTCCTTTATCATATTATATCATGAATAAATTTATTCTCATGATATTATTAAGTTTTGATTAAATTTTATTTCTCAATTATTTGTATTCTTGGGTCTCTCATTTTGTTAAAAAAACATTAACTAAATTATTGTTTTAAATGTTTTAATGGTTTATTCTTCTAAATCTTTCACATTATTGTCCATGTTTTATAATTGGTTTTAAGGATTTATTCATATGGACAGGAATTTTTTGAAATTCAAATTTATTTCAAAAGCTTAAAAGTGGTATGGGACACCTT
Source organism: Viscum album (assembly GCA_963277665.1). Classification (NCBI taxonomy): domain Eukaryota; kingdom Viridiplantae; phylum Streptophyta; class Magnoliopsida; order Santalales; family Viscaceae; genus Viscum; species Viscum album. The sequence goes on along the minus strand of OY728150.1, from coordinate 812,665,259 downwards.
GATTCAAAAATATCTTTATTTAATATTTTATATTGTTTTGAAAATCGTTTGACAAAAGATTTGATTTTTTCAATATTTTGAAATGATATATTGTTATTGCAATATAGAAATGTTATCTTTCCTTTATGTTTATTTTATGTGTTATGAATATGTTATGGTTCTTGGACATTGTTTACGTATACTGGTGGTTCCATGATAAACCATTTGTAGGTGAGCCTGAGATAGATCTCCAATGCATTGGGTAACGTGACAAAGGTGAACGTTAATGTTTCTCCTAAGAGATTTTGTGAATATACTATGATGCGTATTCCAAATGTGACTCCCTCTACAATGTAACTATGTTATTTATGTCGTAAGTTACCTTTACGATTTATAATTTCTATGTGTTGTTCATAAATCTTATGATTTCATGAGGTATGATATGATTGAAAAGTATGGTTTCATTGTTTTGTATTTATTTTTGGGCTACTGTTTTCATTCTTTATTTTATATCCATTACTGAGCTTTTTAAACTCATCCCATGTTTTTGAAATGTTCTCCACAGGTCTTAAATAAGAAAAACGGTCAAGTATGGGATCAAGGAAAATTCATACTGTCTAAAACATGTAACTAGAAATGACACTTTTTTAAGAGTTTTTATTTTATGAAAAAAAAGATATTGAGTAGAATTGTCAACATGTAATATTCATGTTGTTTTGTAAATGTTATGAGCTAGTTATCTAAAATTCTAAAACTGAAAATATCCTCAATTTGAATTATCCATGTAATTCAAGATTACATAATGTTTAAGGCCAGGTCCTTACAGTTGGTATCAGATGTCGGTTTAGACAACTTTAAGGATTAGGAGTTTTCGTTAAACACATAGTTAGTCCCTATGTCTATTATTATAGTTAAATCCTTGTTTTATAAATTTTTTTAGATCATGGAAATTATGTTACAAATGGAAGAAGGAAGATATCAAATGACATTATTATCTCTTCCTGATGACTTTATTGCAATAATTATTGCAAAGTCGTGTTCAGATGATTGTGAAACTTTTTCTAACATACAACTCACTTGCAAGAAATTGTTTGAGATATCAAACACCTCCACTATACCCTGATATCATCATGGATCATGGGTTGTATTTAATCAAATCCTATTTCCACAGTATTCTCATATTTTCTAGAAAGCTACATATTTTCAAGGAAATTTCAAATATCTTACCTTATCACTTGATTTCGAAGAATATTATGATTTTGAAAAAGGTGCTGAAGAAGGAGACCCTTGAGCAACCTATTTATATTTGATTTTAAAATATAGTCTCTCAGCACATAATTATGGTATTTTAAAAGGGCCACTGATTGAAAGCTTTAACTCAAACTCATTCTGGCTATTTTATAAATATCACGTTTTATCATATGTTTTGAAATTATATGTCATGCATGATTATTTTCCAAAACTATTTTTCTGTGAACACCCATATGAACCAAGTTGTACAATGTGTATTTTGATGATGGAAGAAAATGATTTTCAAGGATATCTAAATCATTGTTTCAATGCATGGACCTTCTACCTATGTGAACAAGATAATGATGAAAAAAAGTGGAGACCGTGGTCAAGGTATGATGTTATTTATTTTGGGGATCGTTTCATTTTCTCTTATGGTGGTGAAATAAAAAAATGACAATATATATGAGACTTCAAGAATTAATATGTTGAGATCATAATGAATTGGGATGAAAATGAGAGGTATAAGGAAACCATTGAGGTTAAAAAATGTTTGGGTTATTTTTGAGTCTTATAAAACGGACAACTCTTAGGATGGGTGACAACCTGTCGTGTCTAGCAAGGCCGCAGGAATCGAACCCACAACTGAAGAGAGACAAGGGCACATCACCTACCACTGGCATATGTGAAGACCCTGGTTAGTATGACTTATTCTTTTAAGTTAAATGGATTTATGGATCAAGAATAAGTTGATTTTGGGAAGTTATGCTTCATCAAATGGATATCCATAGTATAGGAAAATTATTTGGTGATTAAGTGATAAAGGTTATTTTTGAAGACATTCTATATTTTGAGGAAACATTATATTCCTAAGGAAAAATAAATACTATGGGAATTCATTTGGGGAGTAATGATTGAAATTTTATATCGGAAGAATATCTTTTTTGTACATATAGTGATTTTTATTATTTATGGAAATGATTAAACAATCATAGAGAATATGTGATTTTGTTAATTATGCTTCAGTATGAGACCTTAAGAGTAGTTTATGTTTTTGGAGTTAAATGTTAAGATTTACTATGGAAGACTATTTTATTAAAATCCTTCTGATTTTTGGGTTTCAATATTATTTTGGATTTTTTTGATGAATTGTAAGGAAAATTATGTATTGAATGATCTTTCTTGAACTTTTGGTACATTTGTTGAATTTTGGATAATAAAAGTAGTAATTTTTATATAAAGGATTATCCTTTTTTGGGGATTATATCATCTCATACTAACCATTTTGGTTTTAGTTTATGTTTAAAGACAAGGAAAATATATAGTTATTTGTTTGTGGATTTTGTGATTTTCTAGAATATGATTCTTGTGCTTTTGATGTGACCAAGTATTTTTGAATTCTCATTGTTTAGAGAAAAGATTAGTTTTTAGTAGGAAATTATTAAATGATAAACCTATAATTTAAGGTAAGTATATTTCATTTTTTTCTTATTCTATGAAGAAATTTAATTCCTCAAAATTATGAAAATGAATGTAAAACAAAAACATTGTTGGTTTACCTTTCCTACTGGGAAATCAAATAATGTTTAACACATCATAAGTTTGTGAATTTATAGTGGTTAACTTTCTCCTAATCATGTTTTCTACCACTATCCATTAGAACATGACCATTTATTATCTGTTCCATATCCATGTTTTCTTACATGGAATTAGAGTATGGGTTATCTTGAGTGACCTTTGTACTTCTCTTTCATTTTATTAAAGTGATAGTTTTACTGACTCTTTTCCGATGTGGGACTTTTAATGAAATTTCTGATCCCAGTTTTAAAATTATGAGGACATAATTCCCAAAAGGGGAGAAGGATGTAACATCCCAGGTAAATAAAGAACATTAAAATTTTCATATTTATTAATATTTGTGAATTAAATATTAATTCTTCTTTAAAGTAGAAACTATGTTTGATAGCATACCCAATACGCAACAATGGGTTTCTTTGAAATCTTATGTTGCACACTAACAATATAATATTATTATTTTAAATGGTAGTTAATTCCTAGACGTTGTATTGGTGGGAATGAATATAACTAAATACAATATTATTATACATGTTTTTTTGAATATTATTACATTTATCCAATAAAAGATAGAGGCTTAAAATTAGTAAAGAATTCGATTTTAAGAAAAAATACTCTAATATTCAATAAAAGGTCGATTGACTACCTTTTAATGGAAAACCTTTTTTAAATCTAGTTATGACACTTTAATATGTTGTATTCGATAAAATAAAATTATTATTTAGAATCAGGACACCAAAATTTACTTTGGATTAAATTTGGGTATATTTCTGATAATGTTCATTTTTTAAGGAATAAGGAAAAATATTGTATTTTAATTCAAAAGTGCCTATTAATATAATTTATTTATGTGGTTATATTATATTTTTAATTTGTTTTAAAGTTTAATTAGAATATATTTTTTCCATTTAATCTAATTTTGGTCATTATATGTAATATAATTTTGAGATTGGACATAAAAAAAGTGCCAATCTTTTTATAGTTATTATTTCTTAAAAACGAAATATTTGTTTTAACAGCGGGAATTAATTTTAAATTAATTTCTGTCACTTATTTGTTTTGAATTTGAAAAAAGGGATTCCATATCTGGAATTATTAGGTCCAAATTGTGTAAATAGGTATGTTTTATTTTTATACATATTAAATATTTACTTCAGTAAATATTTTATTTACCATGATTAAAAGGTTAAAATAATAAATAAGGGTAAAATATAATATTATTATAATATTAAATTACCCTAAAATTTGTCCTAATACTATTTGATGATAAATATATGACCTTGGGAATCCTTGGGTTGAATTTGGCACCCCATTAAGCCACATGGGAGTAATAATGACATTTTATATTAATTAATTTAATGTAAAGACAAAAATGACATAAACTAATATCTTTTAGTAAATAAATTTTTACATAGGGTTATGTAAGATATCTTTTCGACTATAAATATTCTTTGGAAAGATAAGAATATTTCCTACATCATGGTATTTTCTCATTAATTTTTAACATCAAATGAATTAAATTATTTATGACACAATAATGATGCAATATTTACCTCATTAATAATTGATTTAAATAAATAAGATTATAAATTTTAAAACAATATCTAAAACCTGTCCAATTATTATTGGATTATTTTATTCTTACCATGAGTCATCTAAAATTTTATATTAACGAATAGTTGACCTTTTGAAACTGAAGACGAAGTTATAATAAAATAATTGTTTCAAACATTCCTAAAGAGCCCCTCCTCTCCCTTATAAAAAGTCCTCACTTCTAACCCATTTATCAAACTTATAAAGACTTTGGCTCATGAAACCTCTACTCCAATAAGCTCCAAAGATCCCTCTATTCATCTTAAAAACCTTACCTTGGGCATAAAACACTTCATGGAACCATTTTCGTTCAAACCAAAGTGAGTTACCCGATTTAAAATAAGAACAAGGAACATGCGGGTCATGTTGGACACAAGGTAAGGGATTTCTTATATCACTTTTAATTCTGTGATATTTCCAATGTTCACTACTTATTTATTTCATGTTCTATACTGTGTACTTCCATTTAATATATATTATCATTATTCTATTTATATTCATGGTATTATGTGATTCATTTGGTGGTTATTAACTTTTCTTATATGACTTGATTGATTACAACGTGGTAAGGGTTTTTAATCACACTTTTTATTCCCATGAGATTCATGCTATATTAGCCACTATTTCCTTTGGTTTGGTGGATTTACTTCCCATTATTGTATTATTTGTGTAATATACTTTAATTTATGGGAATTTACATATTCATTGTGTGATCATTATTTCATGGGGTTCATGTTTCGTAAGTTACCAAATCGGTAAGGGGACCTTTCACCCTCCTCTTTTTAAAAGACTTCTTTTTGTTATGTATTTTAATTTACATATAATTATGTTGGGATATGTTATTATATATCCTTATTGATGTAAATTTTATGTCCAAGTGATGAGATATCTTTTTCTCTCTCATCAACTTATTTTATGAATTTTAATGTGACGACGTTAGGCTGTCGAATTTCTAAAAGAAAACGTCTTAACCCAATTTCAATTTTTAGGATAAACATCTACTTCTTGATTATTTCATGCTATGAATATATGTGAATAACCACTTATTTTTTACACTTAATATCAACTTATATTGAGTGTATTTATATTTTTCACACATAATTATGTAATTGATTTATCCTTAATCTAAGGATACTGTCTTTATAAGGGATTTCATCTCAATTTAAATTTTCATTGAGACTTCATTGTTGATATGAACCAATTATATCATATATGTTGTATATACTATCCTTTGGCATATTATATTATGAATAACTTTATTCTCATGATATCTTTATGTTCTGATTAAATGTTATTTCTCAATTATTTTTATTCTTGGGGCTCTCATTTCGTTAAACACACTTTAACTAAAATATTGTTTTAAATATTTTAAAGGTTTATTCTTTTAAATCTTTCACATTAATTTCCATGTTTTAAAAATGTTTTTAAAGATTTATTCTAATAGACATGAATGTTTTGAAATATAAATTTCTTTCAAAATATTCAAAGTGTTCTGGGACACTTTGATTCAAAAATATCTTTATTTAATATTTTAAATAGTTCTGAAAATGGTTTGATAGAAGCTTTGATTTTGTCAATATTTTGAAATGATATATTGTGATCGCAATGTGGAAATGTTATATTTACTTTATGATTATTTTATGTATTATTAATATTTTATAGTTCTTGGACATTGTTTACAGATACGGGTTGTTCTGTGATATACCTAGGGCAGGTGAGCCTGAGATAGCTCTCCAATGCATTGGGTATCATGACAGAGGTAAACGTTAAATTTTCTCCTAAGATATTTAGGGAATATACTCTGATGGGTATTCCAAATGTGATTCCCTCTATAGCTGAGATAAATATAATGTAAGTATGTTATTTATGTCGTATGTTACGTTTATGATTTATGATTTCCATGCGTTGTTCATCAATCTTATGATTTCATGAGGTATGTTATGATTGAAAAGTATAGTTTCATTGTTTTTTATTTATTGATGGGCTACTGTTTTCATTCCGTATTTTATATCCCTTACTGATATTTTTATGGTCATCCCAAGTTTTTGAAATGATTTCCACAGGACTTAAAGATGAATAAGGGTCAAGGATGGGATCAAGGAAATGTTATACTGACTAAAACACGAAACTGGACATGACACTTTTTTTCAAGAGTTTTATATTTTCTGAAATGAAAGATACTGAGTAGAATTGTCTACAAGTAATCTTCATGATGTTATATAAATGTTATGACCTAATTCTCTAATACTCTAAATCTGGAAATATCCTCAATGCGAAATATCCATGTAATTCTAGATTGTGTAATGTTTAAGGCCGGGTCCTTACAGTAAATATACATCAGATGATGGTTATATAAGAAAGTATTCTCTTTACAAATACAAGAAAAAATGGTTACATATGACATGAGTGGTGCTTAAATAATGGGGATAGTGTTAAATTTCCAAAACTAGCTACTCAACCATATTTTCAGAAATTCATTACAAAAAATGCAAGTATAGATATTTACAACTTCTATAATATAATGAATTGACTCAAAAAAACTACAATGATTCCATTAGAAATTTATTCCACTTATTTTTCAATAAAAACAATAAAAATTAATCATTGGGTAATTTTCAAACACATTTAATATATTTTTAAAATTAGGATTCAATAAATTTATATCAATTATGGTTTCACCTCAGCTTGTTCATGGAACAATAAAAATTCATTTAGTTTTTGTTAAATTAGTTATTATAAAATTTTGGAAATTAATTGTACATATCTATTTTGTTATTATATAATTAAAAGAGGAAGGTAATGTTTCATCATTCTAGAAAGACTCTCCCATTCAATAAGAAATGTGTGGATCAATGTAAATTGATAAAGGAAATTTTTTTTCTGTTGGGGAGGAGAATGATATTTTTAATTTGTATAATAACAGAGTCATGGCACAATAGTAATTCAAGGTTTTTTAGAATCATTTGAACAACTATTAAACATGATATTGTCAAAGATAATGGGTATTATTAGGGATCTCATTGAGGATATTGTGGAAGAGAAATTAAGAAAGATTATACATGAATATTGAATGAAAATTGTTTGTTAATAATTGATAAAAACCCATCTAAGGGAGTAATTTCTATAGGCTAGTAATTTAATCATCCTGATATCGATTCATGAATCGAATCCACTTCTCATTACATAAAGGCCCTCATTTTGAGATATATGGTTTAATTTATTTTAAAAATTAATTAATACTTTTCTAGGAAAAATTGAAAATGTTGTTAGTAGTTTGTTTGTAGATATTATAAAAAATATCATATGGAATTAACAATATCTGTTGAATAAGACAACCTATTTTCACAAATGATGATGCACTGGAAGATGGGATTAGGTCAGACTATTAATCATAAATAAGACTAGGAACACTAATGATACAGGTGGTTAAGAATGAGTTTCTTAAAATGCCAGGTATAGGTATTATTTTCTCTATTTTAGATAGTTATGGTGTAATACCATTAAAAATTATTCCTATGAAGGGATAATTTACCATTACTAGATATAAATAGATTTAACACATTCTAAAAAATACAATTAATTTTGGGACATATTTTTTTGATTATAAAATGTTAAATGCATTTACAACAAAGGAAAAAATTCAATTACAAATCATGGTACATATATTGTAATGATTGTGTATTACTGAGTTTTACTATTTCCTAGATGGATAATTTGGACATAACTAAATACTAGTGGACCCTTCTGAATAGTCAATGATAACCATCGCCATCCAGCATTGTACTTACATGTATCTTCAAATGTCATTTAGTATGTGTAATCCTACAAATACATTACTATATTTAATGAAAAATATATTCCATGATATGGCTGAAGAAAATATATAAATACTCATTGATACCTTTTATGGATATGGTAGATAAATTATGGTGTTATTTAATATTTTTGACTTAGTATTGAATAGATATCAAGATATGTTCTTAGTTCTTAACTTGGATAGCTACCACTTCATAGTGAAAGAAGTTATATTACTAGGGTTCTGAATATTGATGAAGGGAATTTAATTTTTCTATTAAATTATAAAATGGATCTAAATGAATCTTAGTCTGACCACAATTAAGGGGATTATAGTCCTTATTGGACATTTTCGATTTCATTAATTATTTTTAAATGATTTAATTAGGATAGCTTAGCCAACCATTCAAATTTTAGAGAATGATTTTATATTTTACATTGATATATCATCTGATGATTCCTTCACTCTATTGAAAATGATTCTATTGAACATAGTTATTATTATCTCTCTAAACTTGGAATATTACATGAAGATAATGTATTGTGTTAGTGACTTCACTATAGAACATGCATTGGGAAAAAATTCATCCTGTATTTAAAACATTCTATAATGAATATTGTACATAAAATAATGATGTGATTAATTATACCAATATATAGATAGATCTTCGTTCTATGGTACCTTCTATAATGAATGTTGTACACAAAATAATGATGTGACTAATTATACCAATATATAGATAGATCATCATTATATGGTATTTACATTCTATATTTCTAGAATATATACCATCTTTATTATACTGATTATATACAGTAAGCATTCTTATTTAAGGTACCTAGTTATAAAGAAGAATGAAAAACAATAGTTGACTCAATGGAACATATTATTTGAAGAGTTTTAAATCATTTTCAATTATTTAAATGTTTCATAGAATGTGGTAGAATATCATTGGTAAAGGTTTTTGTTTCAACATATATGAGTAGGAAGAGATAGAATCCACTACTGAGTTACTGAATAAAATACATTTCAAGAATGATCTAAAATCCCACATGTGTTTATTTAATATAGAAAATTGGTTATAAATCATGTAAAAATATCTTATAATAATTACATTAGTGTCGTACTAAATTTTTTGAAATCATAGGATATTAATTTGAGGTTGATCCCCATTTTTTCAATTAGATATAAAAGGTTTGTTGAAATTATATTATTCTTTATAAACTAAACAGTACAATGGGCATGATAGAACATCGGATAAATCCACATAATTTTATTCTATTAACCCATGATTCAATATTGTTTCTGAGTATTTTTGAAAAAATTGGTTGATTCTAGTAGACATTTATGGAGAGTGAAAATTTAGATTCCAAACCACGTTATTCAATAGGTCATTGTATTCTAGGTTTTGATAATTTTTTCATTTCCCCTTCCAAAATTCTGTTAGCAACATATCCACTATGTTAATTTTTGACTATATCTCAAAATGTGTGAAAGACAATGAAATTTCTCACAATATAATAATTTTTTTGAAATTTCTTATATATAAAACACATTTTAACTATTTGGAATTCCTCAATTACTCATTAGTGATCGGGGAACATACTAAAATCACCATATACTATGGTGTCTATAATATATATATATAGTCTATCACAACAACATAATCCATTGGAATCTAAAAAAATGGGAATTTGGATATGTTAAAATTAGTAATAAAAATATTTATTAAGAATACAGAGAGATCAAGAAGAAAAGATTGCATCATAAATATAGATTCTTTATTGATAGTATATAGAAGAAACATTAATGCATAAACTAGTATGACCCAATTCAAGAATATTTATGAGAAATAATTTCATTTACCTTTGTAACATGTGTTTCAATAATATTTATCTTTTATAAAGATGAAAATAGTTGAAAAATAAGTTAATATGATAAGACTTTTAAAAATAGATAAATTTGAATAAATCAAAAATAATTCATGTAATAAAAAAACAACCTATAAGGAAAATAACATTTAATTGAATTATAGGAAAAATTTCCCATTGAAATTTTCCACATGAAAATAAGGAATTTTTTTTAAGTTACCGGTCGAAATTATTTATAGGTTATCAAATGACATGGTAGTTGGTACCATTCATGTAAGTCTTAGTATTTTTTATAGAAATGTTTGAGATAAAAAATAGGAACATTAAATCATTCATGGTTAATGAATAATGGTTTAATAATTACATTGAAATATTCATAGAGGTTTTATTTTATCTCTAAAATTTGAAAGAGGAAATAAATGGTGTGTTAGGATATCAAAGTTAAATGAACCAATAACATATAAGAAACACAATAATTAATCTTATTATATATGTGTATTCCATAAGAATAGGTTAAGAAATTTATTAGGATAGATACTTTTGGAACTCACCCCTACTTCACTACTAGAACAACATTGGAACAATACCAAGGGTTTATTATTATTCCATGTAGATATATCACATCCCGATACAAAAATCATAATCATATTTTGATATATAGCATGCCAATTAAACCCATGTCACAAAGGTTTTTATCATATAGTGATGAGGTAATGGAAATACAACATTAAAATATATTAGTTTTATAGGATTATGATTACTCTATTACAAAAAAATGATGATAAAATATTAATGGATGCATTTGGTCCTGGTAAGGTATATGTTACATGTGCCATGACTATTTTAGTGGGATAAAACATAACAATATAAAAAACATATTACATCAATACACCATTACGGTTTCTCCCATGGTGTGGGTAGTCATATTCCCCACCCCTTTTAATCCATTTTTATGTTATTTTTTCATCACATATTGATGGAATTAAATACATGATAAATTCAATTGTATAAAATATTATCAACACAAATATGAAATGTGTCACAACCCTTCATCTTACCCCCGATTAGATCTATTGTGATAAAAATTATTACTCGTATCCTTCGTTTCTACAAACCTACATATGAAGAGTAAAAATTTAATGGCCTCTTTACTACGATTTTACATTCCTCCAACATACCATGAAACCTCAAAAACCATTCATCCATAACAATTTAATAGAGAAAAATAGGATTCTATGTCACCTTTCCATCCATCGCCTTTATTGTTGTAAACCCTCTCTTTCACAATTAATTTACGTCAATCTATTTCATATTTCCCTTATCAAGATATTTTCACCCAAATTATTTTGTAAACATATTCTAGACAAAAAAAATAATTCATGGTATCGATAAAACTATCATTGGAATAAAATATTAGTTCATCCTCACCATCCCACAAACCTTCCCCCACCCACTCCTTATCCTCATCATCCACTTTCCATCTTGGATGTTAAAAATACCATACATCACAAGGTGCATTCCAAAAAAAAGTTGTCAATTCTTCAATTATTTAAAATCATAGATATGAAACACAAATATAATTTTATCAACCTAAAAATGAAATTGATTAAAACCAGTAATACATGCATTATGAGAATCGAACTGTAGATAAAATGTTGATGAGTTTATAGAGGTAATCTAAGATAGGAGTCTGAAAAAAAAATTGTCAAGGAGGATGATATCCATGATATTTTTTAGTGATTTATCTACTATAGTTATTTCATTATAATTTAACATCCATAAAAACTGGTATTAGTTAATATTCTCATTGGAATTATTTTTATTAGTTCTTAGCATCAACGGCTAAGATTTTTTTAAGACTCCCAAATACAAGGAGACTATAAAAAATATAACTAAAACCATGGCCTCACATTTATGATGAAACATAATGACAACACAAATAGATCCATTGACCCCATCATATCCATGATAAATCATAGTGATATTTTTTTATTGTTCAATGTAGAATTATTTCACATGATTGGATAGTAAGAAATAATCATAATTGGTTGTAATTGAAATAGAGGAGCTCATACATTGAACTATCTCACAAGGGTCATCCATTAAAATGGGAAAACAATTTAATATATTCAATGGGGTATAGTTCAGTACGATTGAGTGTAAAATAATGAGGTGAAATTTCATCACTTGCATGTATAATTAGCTTAAGGAATTTGTGATATCCCTACATATGTCTTCAATGGGGATAATATATTATATAAACTTATATTTTCTACTCAATATGGGGATATTGAATATGGAAGGAAATAAATATGAGTGGGATAAAGGGTATTTCAATATTTTAGATGATGGTAATTACATAGAGGGCTAATATCAAGCTCCATCTATATTAGAGGTATCCCATTAGATTTTAGGTAGGAGGGAAACTATAGTACCTAACTGGAAACATATTCCACCAACTATTTAGAGTAAGTGTAATTAATATTCTACAAAATATCTTCTATTTACCATTATGATGTGGAGGAATCTATTTTAGTTAATATGGATGTTATTTCAAAAACCCCTACTACATCCTTATACGCATTCAATGAATTTATCTATAGTATTGAATTTAATTGAGATGATATCAAAAATTCCAGGTGTCCCAACGAATCATGTGTCCTAATAGACATTTAATTTGGAGGTTAACCATAAGGGAAGTAATTTTCCCACCAATAATATAGGTGATTTTATATTCATTAATCCAACCATTAATATAAGACCATATCACTCAGTGGGATTTATTCCTAGTGAATATGGTGTATACCTGACTATTACATCTCCATAGAGACTGCTGGTTTTCTCTGATCATAGTGTTATTATCTTGGTAATTTACTATATAATGTAGAAATTGAAAAATTACATAGCTACCGACAATAATTATTTTTTTATTGGAAAAATTAATGAAAACACATTGATTTAGGCTTTGAAACACGAGAATGAGCCTAAATTGGAGCACTAATATATGATACTAGAGTCCTACTATTTTCCCCAATCCCAATTCATCTATTTCGGGATTATATTTATTTTTTATTACAATTTTTAGGTTCTTACCATGTAATTTTTCACTTTATTATGATCATAATGTATATCTTTACATAAATGTTATTATAAAGTACATGTAAATTATTTTTTTTAATATTTCTTAATGAGATTATTATATTATATTCTATATAATTACTAGTTTCATTGAAAATTTTAAGTTTTTCATTTGAAAATTACACTTACAAACAATAAATATCTTTATGATGCACATAAATAAATCTTTATGGAAGGAAATTATTTTCTTCATGGAAATAGGAAAATTCTCCCTTATTCATTGTGGCCTTTTCATTAATCATTTCACCAAACATTATGTTTTTCTCTACCTCCATGATTTAAAAGAGTGGGGACACTGTTTGATATTAAGGGTTGTAGATAGGTTCTTATAAACACATGAATTTTACTAAAAACCATTTATATAAGAGACATCTGGATACAATAATTTATTTTGACTAAGAAATTGAGAACAACAATGGTAATATAAGTAAAGCATTTAGGTCAAATTCAGTAGAAAGAAATTTCTTATTTTCTTTTAGTTTGAAATCAAGAATGATTATTGAATTGAATTTTTGAAACTTGTTTTATTTTCTTCATGTTATTACAAAAATACTAATTATTACTCATTTATTCCTTGAGTGAGTGTTATAGTTTTTAAAATTTGATTACTTATAGGTGATCTGATCCATTTATTTATTATTATTTTTATATTATCTTCATATACAAATATCAGGACATGCATCCCTACTAGTACATGTACTTTTTTCATCGAAATATATAAAAATTTTGGAAGACATATTGATATGATTGAGGATATTTGTTTCTAATCCATATTAAATTTTTTCCAACAATGCATCTTTCCCTCTTTTATGTTTATTAAATAAAATAATTTTCTTGACTAGAAGCCACATTACAATTCGATGATTTCTTACCACCATAAAACCATTATTAGTATTCAATGATTTTTTTTGAGACTTATGATATAAATTTGTGGTAAATTAAAATTTTAAATTAGGATTCCATTTTATAGATGATGTGATATTTCCATTAGAATGTGTGGGTTTTATTCCAAACTGCTTTTCACCATTCTTTTATAATTCTAGTTACACTTTTAGAATATTTATTATTGTGGTGGGTATTATATCAGTCTTATTAATGATAACCCTCACTCATTATATGATCTTGTTACATCATTTAAAATTATTATAGTGAAAATAACAAATAAGGGTATTCATATGGGTTTATTACTTTCTCCATGTAAATTTTCATTAGAAAAATAATGAAAAAATATTGACTAAAAATAAGATGATGAAAATAAAGAGAATGTAAATGTGGTTTCAAATTTTCATTCATGATCAATAAAATAACCATTAATGAAGAATATATTTATGGGATATTAGTTACATTAATGTATTAGATTAGGTTTTTCATCGATATTGAATGGTATATCACATATTTTTCATAAAGTGGTTTTCCATAATTCTTAACTCTGAATATTTTAAATTTTGTTATGGAGAACCCACCTTCAACAACAGAATCAGTAGAATTATATTGTAAATTAATATTGGTTGGTGTGATTGTACTGTATTAATGTTGATACTAATATTTTTCATGTGACTATAGATAGAATTTATGCACATGATATTTATAATAACTATAGTTTTCACTATGTATTGACTAGAGTAAAAAAAATTCAAAGGAAGATAAATCATAATTTGGATTTGAATTTTTAAGGAAAATATATGATAATAAAATGATTAAAGATTAAATATAATGATAGTTTAATAATGATTCATGGTCGATTACATATATGAAATAATTTTTTAGGCTTTATGATTTCAATTATCTCAATAATATATTAATATGATTTAGTTTTGTTTCTTAGGTTGATATTTGACATAAAATTTGAATACAGTTTATATTTCATTCATTAATAGAAAAAATTTATTAAGAGATAGTGAATTTGATAATTTTTAATTGTTCATATGTTTTTAATTAAGTTTTCAATGGTTTTTGGACTTAATACAACACTATATATTGTCATTTTTATGATTTCATGAATTATTTGTGATATGAATATATATTGGATCTCTTGAAGAAATTAAAGGTTTTTGTAAAACTTTGACACCATCACATGGTGTTAGTGGTGTAATTAAGTAGAATATAGTCTAGAAGATACTATTTCCAGGATAGACACACCACAACATATAGATGTGTTCCATGAGAGAGCTTAAATTTAGTGATAATGATTCTAGTCTTAATTGATTAATTTCATGTCATGTAAATCACATTTCATCCTTGAATGTGGCAATTTGGAAAGCATCATTAATTTTATAAATATGTATGAGTAAAAATATGTTCATAAGATAAAAAATAAGAAATTTATATGCCATGTCCCCTATGTATATAATAATAATTTCTGCATAAGAGTTATTCACACAACATCAATGGAATTCACATCATGGAATTCCAAAAGCAAATAATTTTTACGATTCATCTTAAAATTCCATGTGATTCAAGAGATTTATTCATAATGGGGACATTAATGTAACTTCACGTACTCATAATCAGAAAATATATAAGTACCCCATGAGTGCTCTTTTTAAACAGTCATATTTGAGAAAAATAATTTTATTCTTGGGAATCCAAAAAAATATGTTTTTATACATATTTAATAAAGATTAATTTCTTCCCCACACCGTTCGGAGGGATTTATAATCTTATGTGATTTTAAGAAGAGACCACAATGGAGTATCCAGAATGATGTATTGCATTAGATTAGGGTATCCATGCTATGGACTTGAGAATATAGAGGATATAGTGAAGAATTTAAATATTGTATTCACAACCAATCTCTTTCAATAAACATAATTTATTGAATTAATTATTAATGAAGATAACTCAAAAAATTATGAGAAATCAAATAAATGTTTTTTAGAGGATTCAGGGATTGTATAACATGATAAATAAATTTCACTATATTTGATCAATATTCATTATGACATGATTAGAAAAAGCATTCAGTTAATAATTTTTTCCATGGATCATGCCATTATAACCCTGGAGGCATTTCACCACACCATGAATCCTCTGGATTATAAAATGAATTACTTTTCCATGAGTTTTAAGGATTATTAATAGTTTTTTTCATCGCTATGTGTCCCTAAAAACTATTAAATTGTGTTTTCATTTTATATTCAAGTACATTTTATCCATTATTATGTTTTTATTCTATAAATTCACTTTATAAATTATTTCATTCAACTCTACTTTTTATTTCTCTATATCATATTCTGCAAAAGATTATTTTTCATTTATAATTGATTATTCTTCCCTCGAAAATGGTTAGTTCACTTAAAGGGTTACAAAGTTGAGTATAGAAGGGTGATTTCAAAAACTTTTTACGGATATTATTCATGTATGTTTAATTTGGTGAGGAATTAGTTTGGAATATGACTAAAAAAAATTGTTTCACATATATCTTATCTAAAGACGTGTGGATGAATGATTTATAAATAAATTGAGGGAATTGATCTTATTATAATTAGGTATTATATTTATCTTGATATAATGGTAAATAAAAACTCATCTATGGAAATATACTTCTTTGTAAGAGATATTTTTATTAGTATTTCTTTAATTAAGGAACATGGCCATAATAAATATTCTTGCTATAGAATGAGAATAAAAACTATTGAATGGATATCCAATGAGTAAGAGAGGAATGTTCTATGATATTTTCAATTTAACGTGATCATAAAATACTATTAAAATGTATTTTTTCACTCTTATAAATTGTGTCATAAATTTGATCAATATAGAATTTTATAAATTTTTTGGGTTATCAATAGTGACAAAAATATCCCTGGGCTCATACTACTTTTGTATTAGCCTAATATAAGGCTTTACCTTCATATTCCTAAAAAATAATGAAGGATCTGAGAAATTAGAATTATAAATATTTGACCACCCAGTATAATTAATGATATTGTGGTACATTCTAACAATTAAATATACAACTACATGTAAGAAACCCTAATACCTATACTTTTAGACACAGTTCATATCTTACAAACTTTTACAAAAAATATGAAATTAAATCCAACTCACATAAAAAAATGTATATGGGAACTAATTCCATACTAGAATATAAATATTATTATATAATAAATATTTCGTCTAAGTATTCATCATAGAACACTTTTAAAACAATCTTAAGTTCTTTAAACCAAATGATTAGTTGAGGACATAATATAATGAAAGGAGTGAGATAAAATGACCAGTATATGGATTATTTATATGAATCATAAGGATTCTAATGAGTAGTTTTTCAATTATCATTGAGTATTAAATGAAATCGTATAATAGGATACAGATAAGTCATAAAAAATATTATAGAATAATTATTCTGAATTCTTTAAGATTATTGATAATTATAAATATTAATGTAGTATAATCATCAAAGATCAAATTAAAATCATAAAATTTACAAGAATTTGGAACCAACATAAAATCAATAATATATATATATATATATATGTAAACTACCATAAGATCATATTTTTATCATCGTATTACCCATGCACCACAGAAATGTGCACTGGGATCACTTCATATCCACCTTGGCCTAATGTGACACTCTCAATGCCAATACACCATTGATAGTATCTAGTGATATATAAATTATATCAAATATATTTTAGGGATATATAATTTTTAACCCACACAACACATTCTAAATTATACCGGAATATTTGTTTCATAAAGAATGAAAACCCACATGAATTATATATTTGATGACAAATGAAAAAATAAATAGGACACAAAACAATGTCATTTGGTATAATCATAAAATATTAAATTTAAAAATCATCTAATCCAACAAAAAAAATGAGATACTATCAAATATAATTTAAATAAAATGTTAATCCTCGATTTTAGTAACATTGAACTAGAGGATGGAGATCCATGTAATAGAAATGTTATAATAAAAAGTAACATGTAAAAAACCATTTTAATTAGAAAATATAGTTGGAAATAATCATGAAACACTTAGTGAAATAAAAATTAAGAAGAGATAAAATAATAAAAATGAATGGAAAAGTTTTTATATGTTCATTTACTGAAGTATAATAGAGTTTAGACAATAAAAATGATTAATAAATCTAAATGAAAGGTTTTGATAGAGAGAGTATTTCATGTATAATCAATATATGATATACCATAAATAGATCAATAGATAAAATAAAATCATTGATCTTGAATAAACATGATTAAAAATAATATATTATGAGGGTAAAAATTTTATAATACAGAAATCAAGACATACATGATGAGAAAATTTAAACAATATGAAATTTGATCTGAATTACACTAAAAATAATTCTATTTAATATTTAAAAAAATGCCTAGGAAATATTTTAAATAAATAAAATTAATTCTAATTCTAATAAAACAGAAAAAAAAAATATTGTATTTTTATAAATATAATTTTTTTTAAACAATGAATGAATATATTCTTGAGATATTTAGTTACGTAAAATAGAGAAAAAATGGTAAAGTTGCCCTATATGTAATTTTAATTGTTCGACATAAATGAAATTCATAGAATGGTATATTAAATGCACTTATATCGAAAACTAAACAATGTAAGATGATATTAAAATTTAGTTTTAAGGTATTGAATCTAAAAATAATTTCTTATATCCGATAGCATGTAATATCATAAATTTATATAATGATAGATAAGGAGAGTTTTTCATTTTAAAAAATAAAGGTAAAATGATTAATCAAAAAATATGTACGGTAGAAAATATTATTCTAATAATTAAATGAGGAAAATAATAGATACATTTATAAAATTTTATATAAGATATATAAGAGGATATAGAAAATTGAGATGAAATGCATGGAAGGAATGAAAATTTGGAAAACAACCCATTAATATAAATTCTTTTTATGGGTATAAAATCATTCCAAAGAAATTAAATTATATTAGTTTCCCAATAAATTGAAAATAATAATTCTTTTGAATATATAATTTTTATGGTCATAAATTTATATAGGGATATAATTATCATTATAGGATAGATAAATGATTAAAAAAATAAATCTAATATATTCTATTATAAATCTTATTGTGTTGAATATAGAAAATGTTATTGAATATGAAATTGAAACATAAGCATCTCCAATAAAAAATAAATGTGAAATGAATTAAAATAAAATAATAGCATATGGATATATAATATATAATAATCATATGTAACATGATGATGTATTACTTGAATGAAAGTGGAAGTGGAAAGAGACCCTTTCCAAAAGTTCGGAGTTTTTTAAACACCCATCAAACTAGATGAAAGGTTTAATTACAAAAAATAATATAAATTCTTGATTTATATTAATGTTTTATTTAATTTCTATGACTCATTAATAATAAAATATTATCCATGTGTTGAAATAACTTAATTAATATAGTTAGTATGGATTTATTATATCCAATATTACCAGATCCATTTAGTATTACTATTGTGGTTGGTTGTTTTTGAAAAATAGATCCAAAATCTCAAAAAGTGACTTTATGTTTATGTAAATTTCAATATTATAATATATATGTTCTAGGATTATAATAATTTAAAAAATTCTTAGATTTGATGAAAAATATATCGGTATGATCATTTTAAGAAATTAACCAATCTTTTACGGTTTGTTTTTACATTAATAATACAAATCATATGCGTTCTTTTAAAAATCATAAAGATAATATTGTTTTATTATTATTATTATTATATATATTACTGAAATATATTTTTTGAAATGAAAAACATTACAACTCATGTAGGTGGGATTAACATACCATTGTGTTAGTATATTTTTTGTGAGAGAACTTGGGAATAATTGGATTTCGTAAATTTTTTAAAGTATAAATTTTATTTTTTTTATTTTATTATAAATATAACTTATATATATATTTGTTATAAAATATTAGAAAAACTGAAATCATTATAATTTTATGGAATACCTATTTCCCTAGGATAATTTCTTTTGTATTCTATATATGGATTTTCGAAGTTTTATTCTGATCTAACCAATACATGAAAATTTTATTGGGAGAATTAATAGTGTCATTTCTAAAGAAATTTAGAAAGATATTTTTTCTATATGTGATAAAATATGGGTGGTGGATAGCTGTATATATAGCCGATAAAGAGGGATATCTTTGAATAATACATTGAATCATTTTTTGATAAATACTATGAATTTATTTTATTTATATGAATAATAATACCATGTGATTATAGAATTAATATTTTCAGCACATTTAAACACTGAAAAAACTAAATTTCTTATTTTTTATTTCACATTTTATGCTATTATTCCTAAAAATTATTTGAATTATATATTTAATATATTTTGAAAATTAATTTATTTTTTTGCGAAATTATGTTTTTAATTTTTAAATTCCATAATATATTCATTGATTCCATTATAATTGTTGTAATTTATTAGAAATTCTTATCTCATTTTTATATCATTATAATGTGTCACTCCCCGACCTCGGACGACTATTTATTTTGTTTTATTTTATTCTTTTCTTGGTCTCGCACCTTTTGGAAGAGGATTTGTTGGGTCCTAGTTTGATATTTTTGATGTTTGATGTTTTGGTGGGCCTCAGGCCAGTGCGCGGTCACCGAAAAACTAACGGTGATCATGCGTTTGGTCGTAGTGAATGAATTGTCACCTGATCGTTTGAATAAGTAATAAAAATTAGATGAATAAATGAAATTTACTGAAAAACAAAGCTAAATAAAATTTTATAATGACAAAACATGGTTAATGTTTAACCCATAATCGAAATAATATTATTGTGCAGATGATAATTTCATTTTATTATTGAATTTGGTAACAATACTAATATCATTAAATTTTTATAAATATAATTATTATTTAAAATAAAACGTAATAAAATTATCATTTTAATTATCATTTAGTTTTTTTATTATTATTTTCCTTCCATTGTTATTAATATTATTATGATCATTTTTCAATTAACATATTACTATTATTATTTTTGTATCATTGATATATATATATATATATATATTTAAGACCCTAAAGTTAACCTTACCCACACCCCCTGCTAACCCTAGCCACCTCCCCTCTTTCATTTCCACTGCACCCCGCCTCCCAGTCCTGCTTCCCTCCCACCCTCCTCCTGCAGTGGCGCCCAGCCGAACCAGCCACCGACACCCCTCTTTGCAGCCCCCCCATTGTATGTTCTCTCTTTTTGTGCACCAGGACTTCCGCCTCAGGTCTTCCTCCTCTGCACGAAGCCAGCCGACCTAGCTCACCCTCATGTGGACTGCCCCCCGCCGTGCCACCCTCGTGAGGCATGCCTCCTGCCGCACCACCCTCCAGCGGCCTTCCTCCCATCGTGGTTCCCTTCCGCCACACCTACCTCCTACCATGACGCCATCTTGGTGCGACGACTGAACCGCAACGCCCAACTCCTCTGATGCCCTCTCCCTATGCCTTTTCCCTGCAGAACCTCTCCTCCCCTACTCTGCCTCCTCTCTGTCCGCCAGCACCAGTCAAGCCCTCATGCTCCCCTTGACCCATCGCCACCACCTGCCTCCTGCGTTTCACCCTTCACCCCTTGCCTCAGCCCTCCATCAGGCCTCCCCCAACACCGGCTTGCCCGCAAACTCCCCCTCTCGTGCGTTCAACATCCGCGCCAACACTTCACGGCTGACCCCTTATCCTCTAGTCGATTGGACTTCCAGCTTGCAGTTATCATTCCCTCTTCGGCAAGAAGTCGTGTTCTGGCCAGCCTTATCCTCAGCATGCATGGCTCGCCCAACTGACCTTCCCAGTGGCCACAACTCCTCTCGCCAAATACATCGGTGTGTGAGGCTCCTCCGGCAGCCACTTTTCTCACCGGTAGCACTTCAACCGATATCTCATTTTCCTCCGGCGGTCTTCCCTTACATGGGGAACCTCCCTCATGGACTCTTTGATTGTGCTCGACCATGCTAGTTTCCCCTTTTTCAACACACAACTCCCCTTTGGGTGCGCAAAGGTACCATGATGCTTAGTTCTTCTTTTCAATACAGCGTTATTGCGTTCATGTTGGTTATAGTACCTATTGCCATGCCCTTGCTCCCTTTTTTCCATTTAATACATTTAATGCTTGTGTGAATCAAGGGAATAACTTAGATATAAATCCTTTTGGTAACTTATGGATTTTCATTTGGTTTATGTGATTCCCTGATACATTTTTAGTCATGATTTGGTCCTTATGCTTTAATTGTTGTTGGGATTTTCTTAATTGTTGTAGGGTGTGGCTCCGACGAGGCTGTGAATCCCTTCACTGGGTTCTCAAAGGGTGTCTCGGGTCACATAGAACCGCGCTCCATCCACCGCCAACAAAGTCGAAGCGATTCAGATTGCTTCTGTTTGTTCGACTTTATTTGAGGGGCACACCATGTTTTACCGCATGTTCTGGGTTCATTCTATTTTGTCTGCACCAGTTTTAAGGGGGGTTTTACTGTGTTTATTCATTTGGATTATTTTTAAGAGAGTGTTTCTATGTTTTAAGATACTTTTCACTATTGTAGCACATTTTCAAGGTTTTTCTGTTATATTACGGTCATCGGCAAGTGGTGCGTGCTTGTGCGCAAGTTGGGACGTACCGCATCTTCGTCGTAATCGAGCTACGAGTCGAGGTAGGTCCCTCACTGCACTAACCTTTAAATTTATAATTTATTTATTGCTTGATGTTTTGTTAATTTTAATGAATGAGATATAATATAAGATAATTAATTTTTAAATGATTATTTGGTGTGAAAAGATCCGTTTATTTTATACCGAACACTGGAAATATTTTCTTAACAACCGGACACCCAGTATTGAAAGAATGATCATTTGGACTTTAAACATAATTCAGGGAATTTCAAATTTACTTCTATTTTTAAAGATAAATTATTTCTTCTGAACATTTTTTTTGGGTTTTCTAAATAAACGAGGTTTTGTTTTAAAATTGGTGAAGTCCCGTTTGGAACATTAATACAATAAATTGTTTTAAAAAAACCACTCAGGGGTGATCTTTGGTTTGCGTTGATTGCGTGAGCTGTATGTGATGTTTTTGCATCGTTACTGATTGATTTACATTGTGGATGCACCCCTTTTTATTGTATGTGTCGACATGGGGACCTGACATAGTGGGTGAATCTTCTGAGAACGATTACTACACTAGGTTAGATTACGCACAGGATAGTGTCCCCAAAGCAGGGGAATACTGAGTAATTGCTGCTATGGGGATTGGGCCCGTCGGTTAGGCTATGCAGGGCTATGCCGAGCGTTAGGGCGTTATGACGTCATCGAGTTAGAGCATGCTTTCAGGATGAGTCACATGTATAATATGTTCTGAATTGTTCATGATCTCCTAGGTTCAACCCATGTTTCATTTAGTGTTTATTTGTGTGTGGCGCACTATTGAGAAGTCTTGTTCGATTGCTGGCTTGTGTGTGCCATTTTTCCCATTGCCCTTGGCCTGTGTTGTTTGTTATGTGTAGTTTTCCTTTTTTTCTAATAACTAAAGTTTGGTTTTATAGTTTTTCGTAAAAATGTTTTAAAATTCAATGCACCTGTTCCTTTCAAACATTAAAAATTGTTTTTAAATTATAAAGAGAAATGGATTGATAATTGTTTTTGAAATGAAAGATTGTGTGTGTAAAAACCAATATTTTTTATATTTAGTTCAAACCTGGAATTAATAAATTTATTTATTTAAAGGTAGTGCATTGGGAATAGTTTTTTGGGCACACATACTGAGTTTTAATACTCACACCTATATTTCATTTCTGTTTGTAGTGTTTCTACAGGCTACAACATGGGTGCGTTTTCCTTGGGCGACGTTTGGTCGTGGGTTTGAGAGTGACCCGCGAGGTCACACTGAGTTAGTGGTTGTCTTTTTTGGTTAGTTTTTTATATTCTTCTGTTCTTGTTTAGTTACTTTACTTTGTTTATTTATTTTACGCTACTCTGTTTTATTTCTGATTCTTTATTTATTTATTTTAACTGGGTGAAATCGTTCCCACCGCCTCTGTTGTTGCCCTGGCACTGGCCGCCAGCCCAAGAGGATTGGGAACGCCTCTCAGGCCATGTCGCGGACCGGCTCGGGTGACCGGTTCAGGGTCGACCCGAGTTGGTTCATAACAATATGGTACCAGAGGAGGTTGGATTTTAGAGGAACCCTCTTTTTAGAGCGCCCTTTGTTGTTTGGGATGTCCGGTATGTGGAGATTAAAAATATCGGGGCTCATGAGGTAGGTTACGGGTCGGTGAATGATCACCACCACTCGTGGTGAGACCTGAGTTACCATGGTTAGTCCAAGATTTGAGTCACTTTTCCCTAGTTTTTTCAGATTGGGGGATGACAATGGAGGTGAATCGGTTCACATTGCAGCCTCAAATGGGGTGGTGACCCATGTGGAGTCCAAGTGCCTGATTTATAGTCCTCTTAGTGTTATGCTTTACATGGGGCATGGGTCACCACCATGTCGCTGGGTCTGACATGTTCACTAGTTCCTCATTCTAGTGGGTTATTATTTCTTGTTTTTTGTTTTAATCTTGGTTGACTTGAGTGTGCATTAAAAGTAGAATTGTTTTTGAAATGGAAAAGTGTTTCTTCCGAATTGTTTTTGAAGTTACTAAAGTAGGTTTCTAAAGAGAAAGTTTATCGGTTTGGAAAACATGGTATGCGTTTGGATTTGGTAAGGAAAATAAGTGTTTGAACCTTAGAACTCCTTATGGAGGGTCACATGTGAGTGGGTATGTATGGAAGTGCGTGGGGGCACTTGTTGGTAGGTTATGTGAGTGGGATTGAATAAACGCACATGTGATGGTTCATAAAGTGCCATTGGTGAGTTTTTAAAATGGAAATGAAATAACGGTTTTGGAAAAGTGATTTCTCTTTGTGTTGTATAAGTTTGGATTATGGTCCTATTGTCCTTGGCTTGTGTTGTTGCCTTGATTGAATTTTGGATGGATGCTGGTTTTGATGGTGTTTTTCGTGTTGTCATGAGTATACCACCTAGAAATCCTCCAAAAGTTGTTAATGAGTTATGCTCAGTTCTCAGTTCGTTTTCTATGTTTCTTTCTTCTCAAGGTAATCGAGGTCTGTTAGAGGCAGTTGTGTAGTTTGGAAAGATAGTGTGTCTTCGGGTTGTTGAGAACTCCTAGGGTATATAAGGTTCATACCATCCTAGAGTTAGTTGAGGGTTTAGATTTGGACTAGTATAGGAGGGATGTCTCATCGTTGTTAGAGTCTGTGTGTAGTTGGTGGAGGTCGGCTCTTGTGAAGGTTCCTCGTCTGGCAAGGACCTTCGTCTGTACTGACTCCCTGTTTGTTGGACCATTCTCATGCATGCCACTAGCGTGGCCGATTTAGGCATTCTAAGTCACCTTGTCGCATCCCTCCAAAGTGTTGATACCATGCGACTGTTCGGGCCACCGGTGTGAGTTCTGAAATATGTGTCGTTCGGGAAGAAGGAGTTAGGGACTGGGGGATGAAAATGCTTGACTGTGAGGCAGGAGATGCTTCATCCATCAGGCCCCCAACCATAGGTCTTGGGGTGAAGCTTGGGCACAGTCAAGAGTTGTCGAGGGTGTGTGGAACATTGGCTTAGATCATGTTTTCAACTTCACATGGAAATATCCAAGGTTTTTTTGTTCGATTCTTGTCATCTTCATAAACTAATCCTATTTGTTGTGGTGTGAGGAGCTCATTGTACCTCAATCCAAGGGCCTCATCTGCTAAAAATCTTGCATTTAAATTGTTTGTATTCCTTCAAGGGAGTTGGTCCCGTGAATAGTGGGCCCATCCTGATTCTGAGTTGGTCTCAATTGCATACGTCAGGGGAATGTTTGGTTTCATGAATTAATGGGTAGTTTTTTAGGCCGCTTCCCAGTTTGGGAACCACTCCATGTGTTTTTCTTTATTTTGTTTCAGTTTTGTAGGGGTTTTCCCTATCCTGGTGCCCCGGTGTGTTCGTTTTCCCCATAATGGATTTAAATGCTAGTGGTGGAGTTGTTCTGTTAGCGTTGAGAAGGTGGGATGAGATTGGTTTGGGAGTTTCCATGTTGCCCCTCCCTGGGTGGTGGTTTGTTCGGGTTTTAAGGGTTTCTGTATTAGTGAATTCTTATGGTGGGGAGAACCCTATCATGTTCTCCCCTCAATTTCGAGGAGTGGTTTTCCTTGAATTGGTCGGGAGTGAGGTTTGTTGGGAATAGTTACTCTGAGGATCTCATTTTCCTTTGGTTTTGTCTGGGATTGGAATCTAGTTGTGTCAACTATTGTCTTGGTGACATTCTGGGGGCAGAAAGATTCTGTGGTGGGGAGATTTGTCACACCCCAACATCAGACACCTATTTATTTTGTTTTATTTTATTCTATTCTCAGTCCTACGCCTTTTGGACGAGGATTTGTTGGGTCCCAGTTTGATATTATCGATGTTTGATGTTTTGGTGTGCCTCGGGCCGGTGAGCGGTCACCGCACCGCTAGCGATGATCATGCGTTTGGTCGTAGTGAATGCGTTGTCGCCCGATTGTTCGAATAATTAATAAAAATTAGATGAATAAATAAAATTAACTGAAAAACAAAGCTAAATAAAATTTTATAATGAAAAAACATAGTTAATGTTTAACCCATAATCGAAATAATATTATTACCGAGATGATTAATTTTTTTATTATTTAATTTGCTAATAATAATACTATCATTAAATTGTTATAAATATAATTATTATTTAAAATAAAACTTAATAAAATTATCATTTAGTTTTTATTATTATTTTCCTTTCATTGTTAATAATATTATTATGATCATTTTGCAATTAAAATTATTAAAATTATTATTTTTTATAATTGATATTATTTTTTATTATATATATATATATATATTAAGACCCTAAAGTTACCCTTTCCTGCATCCCCTACTAACCCTAGTCGCCTCCCCTCTTTCTTTTCCACTGCACCCCGCCTCCCGGTCCGGCTTCCCTCTCACCCTCCTCCTGCAGCGGCGCCCAGCCGAACCAGCCGCCGACACCCCTCGTTGCACCCCCCCTCCCAATGTCTGTTCTCTGTTTTTTCACACCAGGACCCCCACCTCGGGTCCTCCTCCTCTGAACGAAGCCAGCCACCCCAGCTCACCCTCCTACGGACTACCTCCCACTGCGCCTCCCTCCCGCGGCCTGCCTCCCGCAGCGCCGCCCTCCTGCGGACTGCCTCCCGTCGCGCCACCCTTCCGCAGTGACTACCTTCTACCGCAACACCCTCTTGGTGCGTCGGCCGAACCACGATGCCCAGCTCCTCTGCTGCCCTCTCTCTGTGCCTTTTCCCTGTAGCACCTCTCCTCCCCTACTCGGCCTCCTCTCTTTCCGCCACCACCAGCTGATCCCTCCTGCTCCCCTTGACACAGCGCCGCCACCTGCCTCCCACATTTCACCCTTTTCCCCCAACCTCAGCCCTCTGTCAGGCCTCCTCCAGCTCCGGATTTCCCTCAAACTACCCCCCCCCCCCTCAAGTGCATTCAGCATCCACGCCGACACCTCACATCTGAACACTTCTCCTCCGGTCAGTCAGACTTCCAGCTAGCGGTCATCCTTCCCTCTTTGGTGTGAACCCGTGTTCTGGCAAGCCTCATCCCTAGCGTGCGTGGATCCCCCGACTAACCCTCCCAATGGCTGCAGCTCCTCCCGTCAAATACACCAGTGTGTGCGGCTCCTCCTACATCCACTTTTCTTGCCGGTAGCACTTCACCGGATAACTGATTTTCCTCCGACGGTCTTCCCTTACATGGGGCACCTCCATCATGGACTCTTTTATTGTGCTCGACCATGCCGGTTTCCTCTTTTTCAACACGCATCTCCCCTTTGGGTGTGCGAAGGGACGATTATTCTTGGTTGATCTTTTCACTGGAGCATTGTTGCTTTCATGTGGGTTATGGTACGTATTGTGATGCCCTTGTTCCCTTTTTTTCATTTAATCCATTTAACGATTTTGTGAATCGGGGTATCCCTTGGATATAAATCTTTTTGGTAATGCTTGTTTTTTCATTTTGTTAATGTGAGTCCCAGATACCTTTTTGGTCATGATTTGGTCCTTCTATATTAACTTTTGTTGGGTGTTGTTTAATTGTTGTAGGGTGTTTCTCTGAAGTGGCCACAAATCCCCTAACTAGGTTTGCAAAGGGTGTCTCGGGTCATGTCAGACCGCGCTCCATCTGCCACCGCCGATGGCGAAGTGATTCAGATTGCTTTAGTTTTTTCTCCTTTATTTGCAGGGAACACCTTGTTTTACCGCATGTTTTGGGTTCCTTCCATTTCATCTGCACCGGTTTCAAGGTGGGTTTTACTCTGTTAATTTGTTTGGATTATTTTTAAGACAGTGTTTCTGTGTTTTTAGATACTTTTCATTGTTTCAGCGCATTGGCAAGGTTTTTCTATGATATTATGGTCATCTTCAAGTGGCGCGTTCTTGTGCGCAAGTTGGGACATACCGCATCGTTGTTATAACCGAGATGCGAGTCAAGGTAGGTCTCCCACTTCACTCACCATTAAATTTAGAATTTATTAATTTCTTGATGTTTTATTAATTTTTTTGAATGAGAAATAATATAAGATAATTAATTTTAAAATGATTATTTGGTGTGAAAAGATCCGTTTATTTTATACCGAACACTGGAAACATTTTCTTGACGAAAAGACACCCAGTATTGAAAGAATTCCCATTTGGCCTTTAAACATAATTCACAGAATTTCAAATGTACTTTTAGTTTTAAAGATAAATAATTTCTTCTGAACGAGTGTTTTGGGGTTTCTTGAGAAATGAGGTTTTGCTTTAAAATTGGTGAAGGCCCGTTTGGAACTTTAATAAAATAAATTATTTTGGAAAACCCACTCAAGGGTGATCTTTGGTGTCCGTTGATTGCATGAGATGTATGTGATGTTTGTGCATCATGACTGATTGATTTACATTGTGGACGCACCCCTTTTTATTGTATGTGTTGACATGGGAACCTGAAATAGTGAGTGAATCTTCTGAGAACGATTACTGCACTATTTTAGATTATGCACTGGCAAGTGGCCCCATAGAAGGGGAATACTGAGTTATTGCTGTTATGGGGATTGAGACCCTTGGTTAGGCCATACAGGGATATACTGAGCATTAGGGCGTTATGACATCATCAAGTTAGAGCATGATTTCAAGATGAGTCACATGTATGGTATGTTCTGGATTGTTCATGATCAATTAGGTTCGACCCATGTTTCATTTACTTTTTATTTGTGTGTGGTTCACGATTAAGAAGTCTAGTTCGGTTGTTGGCTCCTGTGTGCCATTTTTTCCATGACCCTGGGTGTCTGTTTTGTTTAATATGTAGTTTTCCTTTTTGGCTAATAACTAAGGTTTTTTTTCTAATTGTTCGCAAAAATGTTTTAAAATGCAATGCACATGTTCCTTTCAAACATTAAAAACTGTTTTTAAATTATAAAGGGCAATGGACATATACTTGTTTTACAAATGAAAGTGTGTGTGTGTGAAAACGAATATTTTGTATATTTAGTTCAAACCAGAAATTAAGAAATTATTTTATTTAAAGGTAGTGCATTGAGAATAGTTTGTTGGGCACGCCTACTAAGTTTTAATACTCAATGTTATAGTTATTTTCTCTTTTTAGTGTTTCTCCTGGCTACATCTTGGGTGCGTTCACCTTGTAAGACGTTTGGTTGTGGGTTGGAGAGTGACCCGCGAGGTCAGACGGAGTTAGTGGTTGTCTCTTTCGGTTAGATTTATTTTCTTTTGTTCTTGTTTAGTGACTTTACTTTGTTAATTTATTTTGTGTTACTCTATTTTATTTCTGCTACTTTATTTATTTATTTTAACTGGGTGAAATCGTTTCCACCACCTCTGTTGATACCCTGGTGCTGACCGCTATCCCGGGAGGGTCGGGAACACCTCTCGAGCCATGTTGCTGACTGGCTCGGGTGACTGGTTCAGTGTCGACCTGAGTCGATTCGAGACATAATTCCATAAAATGTAGGGTATATAGAAACAAATATTCTTTATCTACAAAAAAAATATTTTTTAAACAGAATACAAAAAATTAACCATAAGAGAATATAGATATGGTGATTCTTAGAATGAATTATATTTTATAAAAATAAATATCATAAATAATCCATTACGTCAATTCTAAAAAAAGAATAAATAGTATTTTTAAAATATATTAAAAATAAATCAATAAATTTACACTAATAAATATTTTGTGTCATAAAACACTAAAACCATTTATATCATTCTAATATATATATATTCATGTTATCTATTTTCTACCAATTATTTTACTATTCCTAACAGTTAGTTACTTTTTCCATTGTTAGTAACTTTTCAAAATTATAGTTTCTATTTCAATCGATATATAACACATAAACTCAAAATATGTACAACTTGTTTCCTACAAATTAATTTCTTATATTAACCTCTCATGATTATTTAAAAATAATAAAATTCATATTTATATATTTTTTCATTTATTCATTTCAGTAAAATGAATTAAATTTCTAATAGACATTGATAAATAAAAATAAAAAATTATTTTTTTATATTTAATAGTTTTTATTAACTAATTAAAATATTTTTAATTTTATTCATTAATTATTTCTTTCATAAGAAAGGTTTTATGTTGATGTAGTAAAAAAAAATTTCTCTTTATGTGTTTCCTTCAATTAATTTATGCTAATAATTTTCTTTATATAAATAATTATTTATTATACAAAACAATATTTAATAATTCAAATAAATAAAACTAATTTAAATATACTATAGATTCATATATTTAAAAAGAAAATAATAGATTCATTTAACATTTACATATGTAATATTATAAAAAAATTAATAAAAATTGATAAAAGTATGGGATATTATATTCAAGACCATTAATGTAAATGTTTCCTTATAATTTTAACTCAGTGATTAAAAATATTAATTGTTTATAATATTTTTACAAAAAACCATAGAAAAAAATGATACCTTATAGATTACCTATGGTAAGGTTGAAATATTATTTAGTATAAATTAATTTACAATCCATACCTTATGTGGTTTTATATGTTATACATATTCATGTACATATTGAAAAATTGTTTATCTATTTATGAATTTATAACCAAATGTCCATAACCCTAATCCCCAGAAATATCAACTAACTAATTTGTTAACAAAAGTTGGTCCCCCAATCCTACACTTCTCAAAATGGTTTTATACAAAAATAAATTTAGGTAAAAAGGTAAATTACACAGACCTCCAAAAATAAATTGTGTGGTGTCCATGGGTTCTAGGTTCATAATACATCATCAACCATATCATACACTACGAATTTGGTCTAATAATTTATTATATACCACTTATAAATTTAAAACAAATCTATATAACATATTTCAACAACTAAGGGTATAAATTAACAATAAGGGTGATCTAAACATAACTATAAGATGATTATCAACCAAAATAAATATGATTTTAAAAAAAATTATAAGATATCATTGGGTATTATAAGTGATCCTGTAATAGGATAAACACAAAGAAAATCCTAGGATCATTTAATAATAATGTGGAATACATTAATTTCCTTGAGAAAAACTCAGTTTCATCAATTAAAAAAATCATTAATTTAAAAAAAATTGGCACGCATAACAAAAAAATCCATGTTTTAAAAAACATAAGGTAATGCTAACAAAAAAAGAATAATAATTCACATGGATCAATTATAATTCATAATAAAATATTATGTTAGTTTCTCAACCCTTGAATCACAATATAATGTTCTAGGCTCATGATAAATACACCAACTGTTAGACTTCATAAGATATAAATATTATCAAATACATTTGATAAAATATTTTTACAATACCTAGCATAACATAATATAATGTACATTTATGTGAGAGTCACATAATATTAAAACAAAATTAAATAATAAGAATTGTAACCCATTGAAAAAATAAATTGGTGAAAAATCATTACTTTATATATTAATCATAACATAATATATAGAATAATAATGTATGTTTCAAAATAAAAAAGGTATTTTTTAAAATGGGTCACAAATAATATTTTAATCTATGAATTTATAAAAATTGAATAAGAGGATAGATAACCCTATCCAATAATGACCCTAATAAAATGGACATTGTAAGAACCTTTTAATAAAAATGTATCGAATGATGTGTTATATAATCATTAGGT
The DNA here is from genome assembly GCA_963277665.1 of Viscum album. NCBI lineage: Eukaryota > Viridiplantae > Streptophyta > Magnoliopsida > Santalales > Viscaceae > Viscum > Viscum album. The sequence continues at coordinate 812,632,832 of OY728150.1, read as the reverse complement.
GAAATATAATTATGTAAGAAATTTCCCAAGAATAATTGAATATTTTTTTTAATATATTATTATAAATATTTCTTGATGTAGATAGATAAGGTATAAGATGACTAAATGAAAAGGTATATGAGTGGGAGTGAGAGAGTGATTCTTATATCATAATCATAGGGTTTCCCATTAACAAAATTTTATAGAATGGGTAAAATCATTTAATGATTGTAATTAAAAGAAAATTATTAAGATAGATTGATAGAAATATTTCTATTTTATATATAACATGGACCTAGAACTAAGAAAAAAACTATTCATATAAGAAGTAATTGTTCAAAAGTTAGAAAATATAGAAATATTTTCCCATATATAGATATTATGGTTAGACAGAAATGATATAATTGGAAGAATAACTAAAATTAATTTATATACATAAAGAATAAGGGAATAAAATATTAAAATTTATTTTAGGTGTGGCTATTTTTAAAATAATAACACGTATGAGCTACTATTTATACACCGAAAAATGAATTTTTGGGAGAAAAAGTTAGAGTGATTAAAAAACATATGGTATGAACATTGAATTCATTAGATGGAATAAACTTATAATTAAAATGAAAAAGGGAAATTAATGTATACATTATTTAATTTTTGGATATGATATATAATATAATATAGAAAATGAAGATGATATATAAAAATTGAAATAATATTGTGATAAAATCCATTTTATCTAGATTTAAAGAGACGATTAAGACATATTATAATAAAAAATAAAGTATAGAGATTTTATCAATAAATAAAATAAAATAATAATATTTTATATAAAATATTTAGTCTTACATAACTATTTATATAGAAAATAATTAATATATAATGAATAAATGAAGAAAAATAAAATAAAATGATTACATTTTATATTGTGAAGGATTTGACCAAAAATAATGAATTTAAAGTGAAATAGAAACAGGTCAATATTCCCAAAAGAGAGGAAAGTAAAATTAATTAAAATACACTAATAATGGATTTATATATTATATAAAAGAATAGTATATACAAGGAGTGAGTATCCCAATAAAGAAAGAAAAAGTAGAAATAGTTTCAAAACCATAGGTGTCGACTCACTTGTATACTTCTTTGACTACCTAATAGTTGAATTTTAGAAAATAATTTCACAATTTATAGGCATATTAATTTTCATTTATAATTTTTTTTATATATTTTTTATGTTGTAATAATTTAGTTCATGTTTATGGTTTGAGGTTGTTCTATCCATAATTCCAAAAAAGGGTTTGTATTATATAAATAGTAGGTGGTCTTTATGTAATAGAACCATAATATCTATAATTCTCTAGGTATTGATGAACATGTCATTTTACAAGTAAATTATTTCCCTATTAAATAGATAGTTCAGAATTATTATAGTTTGATAAATATGCCATTTTTATCATCTTTTTAAGACCATAAAATAAATATTGTGTTTTATTTTCAATATTAACTATTTTTTATGAATTTTATCAATTTATGATAAAAAATAACATAATTTCAATATTAACATTACTAATATACATGAAAAAACTAAAAATCTATATAATATGTTGTAATTAAAAATATATTACCTAACATCGATGGTATAAACCTAAAATGGTGTGAGAGATGTTTTTTTGAATGATAATAATGAAAACTAATATTTATATATACTTAACAAATTCAATAAATATATATAAAATAACATTTTAATGTTTTCAAATAAATAACATAATTATTTATTACTATTGAAGAATTATGTAAATAAAAGCATCTGAATTTTCCTGAAATACCATTGATCCTTAAGACACCTATATTGTTATTCACGTTAAGTCTTATTAGTGTGGACATTAAAAAAAAGTCACTCAAAAACATGATTATGTTATATATGAGGGTTATTTTTATATAATTTATTATGGAAATGTTGATTATAATTATATAGAAATGAGTGAATCATATGTGTTTTTAAAATTATTGTATAATGGAGTTTATTAAATAATATTGATTAATTTATTATTTTTTATAAATAGTATGAACATTTATCATTACTTCGACTAAAAATGATGAATTATTTTAAAATAGATATTTTATATGTATTTAAACCCATATTAAACAAAATGGTATAATTTTAATGGTAATTAAATGTCATGATTCAAAAATAGTATTAACTATAATATAATATAATATAAACAATAGAAATTAATTTAATATAACTTCTCAAACATAGACACCATGTAATTATATGTTCTTTAAGTTTTTTTATCACATATATCCCCGTGACCTTTACTTTTATAATTTTGTAGTATAAGAAAAACCATTACATCACAAAAAATATACTTTGAATGAGTGAAAAATATTTTCAAAAAAATATAAAAATGATATATTTTTATTATTCATGAAAAATAATCAAACAAGAAAATTTATTTTTAAATTATTCATATTTATCCATTAACCTTATAAAGCATTTTAAATCTAGGATGATTATATAGATCTCTATATAGGGTATAAAAAGGAATGAAACTTCCTTAATATAATGAAATTGAAAATGATAACTGAATAAAAAACTAATAAGAGACAAAAAGTGTGGTATAATAATCATGAATATTTTTTGGGACATTATATTCATATGACCTATAATCGCTCATAATCACCTTAATATCCCATTCATGGAAATAATGTTTGTTTTTAACTCAAACATAACATCTCTAGAGAATAAATCCTTACCCAAGAATTCTTAGAATATATCTAAAATCCTATAATGATCTTATATAATATCCAACTACAATATAATTAATAAAATTATAATTTTCATGAAATTGGACACATAATAAAAGAATTAATGTTATCCAATGAAATGATAAGGAAATAAGATGACTGAATTAAATAGTTATTTATTGATATGAAAATGAATGACAAACAAGGACTGTTTATAATGATCTACAAAGTGATGATGTATTAAATTGTCATAAATTATTAGAGGGATATTTCCAAAAAAATACGTCCATAAATTTATAGTAAATTATTAAAACAACCCCTAATTACCCTTTCATGTATATTTCAATTCTAATTAAAGGAATATATTGAAATATAATTATGATACCATTAAATTAATAATAAAATTTGTTACAACCCTTCCCTGAGTATCTTGGAGTCGGCACCTACATTATTACATTGGTACATGAAACATGGAAGTGGTAAAAATGAATCCATCAATGTATCAGTCTTGGAATCTATATATTTAAAGATTAAATAAAAAATATCTTGAAAACCTTTATAGGAACATTTAAAATATTATAATGATTCCTTCTTTTTATAATGGTGAATGGAAAAGTAATAAGGGATGATATCGGATGGTCAATAGGAGCTAGATATAGTGAAATATATCATAAGTAAATATGATATGCCAATTTAATACAACTTCAATTTAATCATTTAGTTATAAATTAAAATATTTCAATGAAAATTATCAATATAAAAATCACATGGAAAATAATAAAATAATTTTAAATAATTTTTTTTATAACTCTATATAATATAATCTTACCATCATGGCCTCAAGACAATACATTAGGAACCATACCATAAAAATATCTCAAAATAAATTTCAATGAAATATTTTGTATACACCAAATCCTCAACTATTATTTCCAATGTTATTTTTCACGGGACTAGTAATTTAACTTTGGGGTAATCAATAATATGGAACCACACATCATATAAATATTTCTAATTAATTAGTCAGACATTTTATAAAATTACATAATAAAAATTCATTATTAATAATTATATATCCACACTATATCAATAATTTTTAACATTAATACATACCTAATAAATTAAATAACATTATAAATAAGCATAAATTATCTTAGAAAATATATTAAAATGATATGTTGTTAATAAAATGTCAATAAAGTAATAATGATATTGGATATATCGATGATATATAAAATATGGATAGAAATGAGGCTAATAATGTCCAAAGAATTATTATTAGTGGTAGAGAACATGACCAAAGAATGGTGAATGTTCTCAAAATAATGTATAATATATTAATCAAAAAGGGATATAATAAATCTATCAATTCATTAGAATTGATGATTTAGAATGAAGAAATTATTTTTCTAATTTTGTGGAAAATTAAATCAAAAAATCAAAAATAACAATCCACATTGATTTGGTAACATTTTTGTAAAAGAAAAAATATAAATCATTTCCATCATTCTATACAATATTTTAGAAAATAATTAATTATTATATTAATATGTAAAATAAAATTATAGATTAATGGAAAATGAATTTTCTTTTAAAACCCAAATAAAATTTTAAAATATTCTTGATAACAAATAAAGGATGCACCATGAATCATTTTATCACTCATGTCTACAAGGAGGACAATTATTTATTGTATGGTCTTTCGAATAAGAGTGTCAACCGTATTGATATCTAATTGTCTTATGAGATACCTAATGATCTCATATCTCTTACTCAGAGGGACCAATGTAAAACTTCTAACTTCAGACTCCTGTAAGATTGCCTTTATTTTTTGATAATTAAATAGGCTTGTATTTCTGGGCAAAGCCTCATCATAAAATTTAAAAATTAAGGATATATTGATAATAAATTAAGATTATTTCATACATCTTAAAGAAAATTTTCATTCATACTTTTTCAATGAATTTAAAAAACTTCCCATTCGGATTACATTTAGATTACTCATAATAAAATCATATGAAGAAAAAAATATCGATTAAATTAATTTAACAAATCATTAGATAATATAAAATTATATTTTAGAAACATTTTAGACAATATCTATATCCAGGAATAATATTTCAGTCCTAAATGAAAAATATAGTATGGTTTTTATTAAAAAAATATTATTTCTCAATTTCAGTACCAAAGAGATGAAATATATGTAGAAAAACATGGATTCCCCTGAAATAAGTAAAAGAGAATAAAATATATGGATTTAAGAATATAAATATAATACTATTCTTCCAAGGTTAATTTAAATATCAACAATCTAAATATGTGTGAGATTGTAAATTAACCCTTTATAACATTAATAACATTTTAATCATAACAACTTAAAAATGGTACATGAACTAAAACATTAAATTCATTAAAAGAAATTAATTTATGATATTTAATGTAAATTTTAAATAATTCAAACCATATAATGTAAATTAGGTAACGAATATAAAATAAGAATTAATGGAGTGGAATTTTAAAGAATAATCTATAACATTGGATTATTTCTTAGTCGAATGCATTATATCCCCTTGAATAATAAATATAAACATATTAAATATTATTTTAAAAAACTTTTCTTATATTTTCTGTTTTTTGTGCTTTTATAATCATTTTACATCCATCCATTGTATAGTTTGTGTTCACTTTGACAATATAAGATTATTTGACCATTTCCTCCAAAACAACTTTGATATGATGACTATTGAAAAGTTTGAACTAAATAGATCCTTCCTATAAATAATTAAAATAATATTAAGAATACAATTTTTATTCATCATATAAAATTTTACAACCAACCAGAAAAGGTGATAATGAAAAAAAAAATACTTTGCAAATCGAACCAATAGTACGCAATTAATTGGGATGAAATTTCATTTCAATAAAGGACGTTATGGAAAATAATATATATAATGATTAATATTTGATGGATAATATTTATATAAGTTATATCATAGATATTAATTTAATCTTTAATTCTGATTAGAAGTTTATGGAGGTGATGAATGATGAATCACATTGATATATGGTGGTTGTAGCATACACGTACAGAGGAGAAAAAAATAGAATTTTAGAATGGATATATGGGTAAGAAGTTATATGATATTTTATATAGAATAATAATTATGATATAAATATCATATATATACTATTTAATTGTATCTTTATAACTATCCATGTGAGGTTGTGATTAAAAACGAATTACACCTCTCTATGGATACAAAAGTATGTATGTACACATAAATGATATTTAAATTTTTAATAATATAGAAAGGTGTTTGAAAAATGATATAAAAATAACATAAAAACTTCATGGTATAGTTAATATTATGATATATTTATGTTAATAGTGATATTTAATACTTTGAATAGAATTAAGAAGAAAGGAATTTGGAAATTCTGGGCAAGAAAATATACTTTTTCATTTGGTAATAAAGTTTAGATAACAAATTTAACCTTCTAGAACTTTTCTTTTGGTGGTAACAATAACTCTATGATGGGGAAAATAAAAATTTAATGGTATTTGGTGAGTAATTGGATGATTTATGTGACTCATGAAGTATATAAATGAGAGTATAAAAGAATCTATTTAATAAGATAGTTTTGTGGAAAAAATTTATGTACATGAAATAAAATAATATAATATATGCCTTATGTAATTTAAGTTGTTATAAATTCTGATTTATTAAAATATATTGAGTCTATGTATAGAATAAAAATTTAAATAATATTTATTTAAGTGTTTTGTGTTATTTCAATTCTTGGAACATTATTTTTACCATTCTCAATCATTTTACCCCCTACCGATGAGATAAGGTTCTATGATGGGAACTATTTTTTATAGAAAAAAATTAAGTTAAATTATTACATAACAATAATAATAATGATTATAAACATTTATTCCATTTAAGAATATTTTTTCCAAGAGTTGATAGAAATTATTTCTAATATCCACATACAAAATGCATATTTTTTTAAAAAAAATGTATTTTTAAGGATAAAAATTATTTTGATCCAATTAGATTCAAAGTAGCATAAACAAGATTAAAATAAATTTAAATAATATAATATTACATAGTAATTTCATTACATCAATATATAAATGGTTTATACAAAAAAATAAAGTTATAAAATAATATATCGTGTAAATGAAAATATTTTTCTTGACAATATAGTATCTCTTTTTACCATAAAAAAATTTTATAGTAATTTTTAAAACAACTATTTTCAATATATGGGTGATTACTAAATTTATAGATCATTACTAAATATGAGATGAATTTAAAAAAATGAAACACTATTTCTAAATATTAATTTTTATTTAAGAAATCTATATAACTCAACTTAGGATAATTCATTCATAATATATCAAAAAATGATGTTCCTTTTTATGAAATTTCAAATTTTTAACCTACCATTTTAAAATTTAAATCTTAATTTATTCCCTATAGTATAACTTTGATTTAATTATTATATTTAATTATATTTTTTAAAAAATATATAAAAAACTATATCATAAAATGTATATATAACAAGAAAAGAGAAATAAATAATATATAATATTTCTTAAATAATAGAAATTTTGACTAAAATCCCATTACCTTGAATGTTTTATCACTTCATACATACTATAAATTTAGGAAAAAAATATGTTAATTATTTTATGTTAAATTCAAATATTATTGGTAATTTAAACATTATTATTAATAAATTTTATTCATTTATATTCATCTATTATCCATTTTTTTTTGAATTTTTCATTTTGTGGGGTTTTGATCCAAAATTCATAAAATGCATTAGTATAATAGTAATGATAAAATATAAATTTTCAATTCTTCATTTATCTATATAATGTTAAAGGTATATGTTTTATTTAATTTTAAAAATTAATTTATTCCAATATATTTGTTCATAGTCACAATATAGTAAGTAATCTTTAATGTTATTATTTTGTAGGATTAAAAAATTACATTTTTTAATAATTTTAATTTCATTATTATAATTTCTATTTATCCATTATAAATAAAATAATCAAGTTATCTTCTTATAATGGTTATATTCAACCATCAAATAAATTTTTAAGTTATATTTATAGGATTATTAAGGAATGAAAATAAAATAACCGTGTTATATTAGGAGGCATAAGCCCATGATAGGTGACTAATGATTTCTAAAAGAGTTTTTAAGAACATAAAAATCAATAAATAGTTTAGTTTCATGAAATAAATTAACATAATTATACATGTATTATGAAATTATTTTTTAAGATTACATATTATAGAAAGTGGAAAAGATTTATTGAATAGAAAAAAAACTAAAATTTTGAAACATGTACTACCACATTTAAATGTTTTATTAAAATAGTTAAACTACAGTCATTTAATTACATATAATTAATAAAAATTCCAATTTTTTGATTTAAATTAAATATAATAATGTAAGAAAAATAATAAAATATTAGTTTTTTTAGGCAAATAATGTAATATAAGGAATGGAATATGTACTTGGGAACCCTTAAAATTATAGTTGTGTCATTTAATTTTGATTGATCTTACAGACATCGAAGTAGGAACTCTAACCTTCTAATTATTTAATGTGGAGTTTCGAGAGATATTTTCCATGAATAATGAGATAAACCAAAACATTAGATGTCTTTTGGAAAGGATACACTGAGTCCCCTTTTATAGATAATATTTATTAGAATTAATTTAAATTATCAATACTTAATTGATAAGAATACTATATCGAAATGGAATGTTAATCATAAATTTGAAATAAAAGATAAAATTCATCATTAACCATCCCATATGACTCATGATAAGGCATTATATTTTTATATTAATTTATATATATATATATCATTAAATACTATTTTATGTCATTTATATGGTTAATCCTTTAATAATAAATTTAAAATGTATTCATATATATCGAATTTAACATTAAATATTTCAGTTAATACATACCTATCATACTGATTCTTGAGAGCCATGATGATTGGTAAATCATATAAACCAAATAATATTATATATTTTAAAGTCACAATTTTAGACTTATACATAGCATCGAAAATGCATTACTTATACATTGCATAATAATATTGGGAAATTATTCTATTTTAGAGTATTAAATGTAAAATATTAAAAAAATTTGATCATTTAAAATTGATAATTTTTATCATTATATTTAGTATACGATGTTTTTTTCTTACATTTTATATGCACTATTTAAAAATTTTGATATTTACCTTGTTATATATTTAAAAATAAAAATTTACATCAAAATCATTTAATAAAGAAATTATTCATCTTTCAACATTAATATCCACCTTATCTATTCTCATTATTTTCACTTAAACCATAGAATTTATTGTAGTGCTACAGAAGAACTATGTTAGAAATGATACGTATTTTCATATCAATCCTAAAATAAAAAATATTTATTAATTGGTTAATAAATAAAAAATAAATTATTTATATGTCTAGGAAGGTAGAGTCCATATGATTTTGTAATGTTTCATATCATTTAATATATAATAATAATACATATAAGTAAAATTCCTCAAAAACTCATATTCTTATTTTTAAATGAAATTATATATGTCGCTCATGATATTGCAATTTTGAATGAATAAATATTGCCAAAAAAATAAATTTTGGGTATTTGAAATATTTCTTGTCATTCTCTAGATTTTATGATTATTCCACAATTTTTTTAGATTTTTTTTTATAATAGGTTATAATCATTAATTAAAACATAAACTCAAATAATATTAAAGATAATTTAAATTTATTACACAACCTCAAATGAAATTGATGTTTAAAATTTAACATTTAAATAATATTATGTATACTTACATTATCCTATGATATTCAATGTGTTTCTTAGTTACGATATTTGAGTTTTATATTTTCATTTATCTAATATGTAACAGAATTCTATTTGAATTCATACACTTACTTTTTTTTAATAAAAATTAAAATTAAAATATAAAATTAAAATTATAACCATTAAAATTTAAAGTATTTAATTTCCACATAAATCTTTTAGTAAATATAAAAATATTATTAATATTAAATATAAAATTTATATGATTTTACGAAAATTTTAAGAAAAATTGTGAATATACATCAAATTTATGTTTTACTATCCTAAACTAGTATTTATATAATCTTTAAAAAAACAAATTATGACTAATTTTAAATTTATAATTACAAATATAAAATCAATTTTACCAAAATAAATCAATTTTTATTAAATAATTCCTTAAAATAATAATTAATTAGATTTTATATGAATTTATTATTTCAAATAAATTATTATCATATAATACCCATGATATTTTTTCATATCTTGAAAGAAATATTTTTATTTTTATCAAAATAATACATACCATGAAGAAAAAAATAATTCACAAAAAATAATCATTTATGAAATATATATTTATCAAATATAGCTTACAAAATATCCAAATAATAAATCACGCTAATAATGTAAACTTAAACATTAAATATTTTTTATTTTATTCATAAATCATATATAAGACCCCTAAATTTATTCTTCAAATATAATTAATTAAAAAATATCATTACTATAATGAAATTAACTTTTTTTTAAATTGATATTTTTGAAAAAAATATAAATACAAACCATGATTATTTATAAAAATGAAAATTATAATATTATAAATTATGTTTAAGTTATCACATTCTCCCGCCCTTAAAATTTTTTCTATAGAGGTTTTTTACATGATAAAAAGTTAAATAGAAATATATTTGTATATTCATTTTAAAATGAATACATCTTGGTGATTCAACAGATTTTCCACTTTTTCATTCCCAATGGTGCATCAAATCGATTCCACAAATTGAAAAACTACATCATAAAATTTTAATGTTTTCTATATTCTTTTACCCATGACCAAAAGTGATAACATTAATGAAATCAATGTGTGAAATTATATGGTGTAAGATGTAATTAAGGAATTTAAAAATATAAATTTGAAATATAATTTCAATCTTTTATTACATAAAATATATCGATATATTATTTTTTTATTTCATTAAAAAATGTTTTGAATTTAGAATTTTTAAAACTACATCTATTTCATAAAATGAGATATTATTTTCCTTCTCGAATATCACCCAACTATAAAATAACATATTTTAAAACAATAACCCTTATTATTTGTGTGATTTCAAAATTATGAAAAAAGTCACAAATAATAGTTTCCACGTTGAATAAGATTTGAAATTTTTAAGTTTAATATATGATTATAATATTTAAATGACATATCATAATATCAATTTATATAAGGATTATTGTATATTTTCTAATGTTTTCTGAAAGTGAGTTGAAAGTCAAAAAAGTTGCAGGATCACATGAACATGATTTTTAAAAAAAATTACTATTAAATCATCTCAAATGGTTAAAAATTTGTTGAATTATTTTATCCACAAATCAAGAAAATAAATATATTTAAAAAATCAATCATTTATCTTCTAAAAAATTTCTGAATATATATATAAATTTAAGAGTTTTTTCTTCTAAATAAGAAATAGTCATGTGTTTATTATGTTAATCTTTTTGAAAAATAATTATTGTTTATTCCTTTTATATATTCACTAACATGTTTGATAACTTCAAAATATTTCTAAATATTATTTATATATATACTCTAAAATTCTAACCACAAATATAATATAAACCATGACCTCAATTTTATATAATACCAAAAACCATTTATATAATCCCAAAATATTCATAATAACATTACAATACTTTCAACTATTGTTATCTATGAACATTAACAAATGATACCTAAATTAATTATTAACCTTTTATTTTCCCTAAATATTTTAATGTATACTCACAAAATAATTTTATTACCTCTAAAGATATATAAACCCACATATTTTAAAAATATTAACATCCAAAACATAAATTCTATATAATTATGTGGTTTATAATAATATTTCACCACATAAATCCCTAAAAAATTAGGTTTAGATGTTAATAGGATTAATAATCACATTAAATCTGAAAATAATCATTTCCCATCAATATAATATTTCACCACAAAATAATGTTTTAAAAATGTTATTTCTTTTTTATAGAAAAATAAAAATAAATAGATTTATAAATTCATTATTGTAACTCCATGACCTCAATTCTTGTAAAAATTATTTTAAAATGTGGGATGACAATATAAATCATTATAGTGGGAAAAATAAATAATGAAAAAAATCATTCCCTTGAAATAAATAAATACCCATGAAAAATATTATTTTATATTTCAAACATTAAACTCTTATATTATCATAAAAATATATATCTAATCATATAATAAAATTCATTTATAAAGTAGTTCAATTAAAAAACTCATAACCAATCATCAACAAAATAACCATCATGAATATTTCATGGGAAATTAAACTCATATCACTCGTAATCACTCATTCTTACCTTTATGATCACCCATAATAAAATAACATTGAATATTAATTCCAATATAAATTATTGGAAGAAGAAATCATTACCCATTTCATTAGAAGGATGTATCATAACTCACCTATCACAATATATATTATTCAAGTTCCATATAAACAATAAATCCGATGATATATTACATTTTAACCTTCAAGCATAATAATTAATGTTAAATGATAAAAAATGAAACTAAAAAAATGACCTAGAAAATTTCATATTTATAAGAAAAAGAAACAAAAGCATTGAATATTAAAAAAATTAAATAAAAATTCTATATAAAATTTGTTCAAAAAAATTAGATATGGAGTTTAGAGAATTTATTTAGAACATTTAAGGAAAATATTTAAGTGAAACCTTGTACGAACATAGTAATATATTATTAAACACAAATAAAACATAAAACATGATAAAAATATGATTCCAAAAAATTGATTATAAAATATAGAAAATATAATAATCGGATAATATATACATCATATAAAAAATAAATGTAGAGTATAAAATATGTATAAATGTATGGAAATTTAGGCTATAATCCCATTTGATAAGAAAAAGTTCATATAACTACATTTTTTAGAGGTTTTCAAAATAGTTGTTTCATTTTTAATTTTATATTTTTGTAGTGTTTTTAGAAAACAATAGATAATACTCCACTATTAATTTAAACATTATACAATTTCACATTAGTTTTTTAGTAGTGATTAATTTTTTTAGTAATTATGAAATTTTATTTTACATTTTTTATACAATTTAATATTGTTTTTTAGAAAACCATCTCTATTTCAAATCATTTTTTGACAAATTGCATAAAATTAATTCTAATTATTTAATAACCAATGTTTAAAATATAAAGTCATATAAATATGACTATTTTTTTACTATGTGTCTATTTGTTGGCTATGACATCTAAAGTCAAATAATATAATTATAATTATTTTTTATTTGATTTTTTAGAAATCATTAATATTATAAAATTTATTAATGTTATAAGATAAATTGAGTATCAATTTTCAACATCACGTGACCATATATTTTGATTTGAGGGCCCGTTTGAGCTCTGCAATCTGTTAAATAGAATTTTATTTTGATATTTATGAAAAACTATTGGGTAACTATATTAATAATTTTTCATGGTAAAAATTTCCTTATAAATCATTCAGGATGGAGTTCTCAATTAATGTAAGATAATTCATTGATTTTTAATGGAATTTTAATTTCATTTCAGGGGTTCTTGTTAACCTATTTATGTTCTGTATAAATTTATTATGTGGATTTATAATTCTATAGATATGATTCTATTGAAATTAAAGTGGTATTTCCTATTTTGAGGATTTATTTATTGATTTGTGTCATGTGATAATAATTTTCTTTAGCCCAGATAATCATAGGTAACTCACTCATTGGAATCTAAATGATTTTATTTTATTGAAATATATCTTAAATCCACATTGAAATTGGACATTCCAGTTGATATACTCATAGATATGAATTAGGGGTGTGTGCTTGTTGATTTTTATAAGTTTAGTCATTTTTGAATGTAAACATATATAAAATTATGTATATGTATTTATATATTGATATGTATGTATTTATATCTATGTTTTCATATGTATAAACATAATAATATTAATATTTATCCATAATTTTAATATATTTTTAGATTTTTATAAATTTACATGTTTGCGTATATTTATTTAAATTCATATATATTAGGAGATATTTATATTTATATTTTGAATATTTATATAAAAATATATATTGTCTTCTTGTGAGATTTTTATGTATGTTTATATATATATATAGTAGATGGGGGATTTTTTGCATTGTAATTTTTCCCTACAATTAATTATCTAACAAGGGTTTGGTACATAGGAGCCTCTATTGGTTGGGGGGATTTTGGGACATTTATGGACAATGATTGAGGTGTTTACATGGGTGATGATGTAGTGAAGGGTGAAGAATAATGTACATACTATCATACTTCCAGAAAAAATATGGGGTCTTTTGGCCATGATGAAGGTGCCTTTGGGCCATGTATTTGCTTCAAGACATGGGGCCTTTATGCAATAAAATTTCAATTGTTCGTCTATGGGTTGGTTCAAAACTTTGAGAGGGGTTTGGATTGTCCTTGTGGACCTACTGGAATGTTTTGTTTACTTTTCTTATAACCTTAATCATACAACTAAGGTAATATACATATATGAATATTATATTTACACACACACACACACACATATATATATATCTTTATATGTATATCAATATTTCTGAATATTTCTTGTAAATTGACATATATTATATTGGAATGTCTATATATATAAATATATATTTAATTATATTTAGTTATACATATTAGTTTATTTATATTTATTTATTTATTTTCATATAATATATATATATATATAATTATAATTATATGTAATTATATACTTCTTGTGGATATATACATATATGTGTGTCTATGTGTGTCTATGTCTGTGTGAGTCTGTGTGTCTCTGTGTTATTGTTTCTTTGTATATTTTTATGTGCATGTATATACGTATTTAAATTTATGTTCATTTATTAATACGTTTATGTAGTTATATTTATATATATTTATATAAATAATATGGGCCTTTGAAAATATATGTACATATATGAATATAAATGTGGTTTTCTTTGTATTTATATATGTTTATATATATAATAATTTGTGTATAGTTATATTTTAATATATTTATGTATATTTATATATAATTTCAATAATCGTACCTATATTTAAGTAAACTTATGATTATTTATTTATATTTAGGTATATTTGTGAATATTTATGTATGTTTATTATAATTACTTATAATTAAATATTATCATGAACCAACCTGATCCATTTCACCATCACATGCATGACCTAGTTCATGGTAAGGCTTGAATGGTGTTTTTGATCCCCATATGCTAGCATGAGTTACTAGGCATCCATGAATCACCAATTGAGAACAATTTCACTCATAAAAAATAACTAAATAAATACTAAAAAAATTGGACATAAAATATTCAAACATTATATGTCCACATTAGATTGAAATAAACATATAGAAACATAATATTATAACTAAGAAAGTAGAAAAACATCAACAAGAACCTAGAACCTCCCTCACCCATTAAGCACCCTCTCCTTTAAGGAAAAGATTCCCACATCCAATGGATCTACTTCCACCTCCAATAACATTAGTTTCCATCCATTAATAAAATTTAGTAGAATCATTAGTGTCAAATGCAGTAAAAATAAACTGAAATAAAACTAATTACAAACATACATGTCTCCTTGAAACCATACCAGTCAATACACAATAAAAGAATATCAATGTAATGTGGTCTGGAATAGATTATTTGTAGACCGTAACTAAAAAAATTACAGAAACAAGTTATTAACCATATTAATTCTCATTAGGGCTGCCAATGTAAAATACTTTCCATATTAATTTATTTTGTAGAGAAAATGTTAATGAAAGTATAAAAATATTAATATATAAACATCGGGTTTTTTATTCATTTTAAAAAATGTATCATGGCATTTTTTAAATATTTTCTGAACACAAATTTTCAAAATAGTCGAAAATGAATGATGAACATGCCAAAAAACCATTTACATTAAATATATTTTGATAAAAGAAAAATTTAATCAAAAAAAATTTATTGTTGTAAACAATTTCCTAAATTACCAAAAAAGAGAGGGAAATAGTGCATATATAAGTCATGTTTCCTAGGATTTAAGTTATTTTTTGAGATAGCCTAGGACCTGGCCATAAATACACATATAATCAATAACTTCTAGTGTTACATATCATCAATAACTATGAAAAAACATGATTAATTCTTCCCTTGAATGACCGAGGGGTGCATCCCATGGGTTGTCATGTTATATATTTAGGGTCAAAAGTTTGAGTGTTATCTAAACTAATGAAACATGTTTACCTAGGCTCCCACCTAAATATTCATATATTCCCATCAAGTATAAATGGTGGTGATTTTTTATCAATCTATAATATACATACATATCATAACATTTGTAAAAAAAATACATCATTCCCTTTTTCACCTTCGCCATCCCTCGTTAATTAAATCACCTTTCTAGGTTACATCAACAAGAAAAGTCCCTTAGTGGGCTTACACCACATTTCACACACCATAATTATAACACTATGTACATGATATTAAGGGTGATTTAATTTATTTAAAAAATAACAATGTTCCAATCGGGCCTCATTATTTAAAATTGTAAACACCATATATTTTGGAAAACCAATTTTACCCAGGACTTTTAAATTCCAAAAACACACATGATAATTGACGATACATAAACCATGAAATGTCTATTTATAAAAATATAAACACCAATTGTACCAATTATCATGTTCCCAATTCCATTTGTGAACATGTAAAAATATGGAACCAAAATGTATATATAAATATATGTATATATATATAAGTTACATTTAAAAAAAGGACAATAATACATTTTTTTCTCTTTTGGAACCAAATGTTCCATGATTCCCTTTTTAAGAGCCTTATTAACTGAAAAAAAAAATAATTTACATTATTTTAAAATCCAATCATTTAATCCAATTGAAAATAACAACTATCACCAATGGTTCTCATCTTTTCAAAAATGATTGAAAACACATTTTTAGCTGGAGGGGGAAATGGAAATGGAAAGGGAAATCATTGATAAAAATAGATGAACATATTACAAAGATTTTAACAATATTATATATTATATATACCTCAATGTACAATGAAAATAAATCTTTATAGATAAAATATATAAAAAATTCCATGTTAAAGACACTGAAATTGGGTAACCTGCATCAAACCAAAGAACTCGATGATTTTGAAAAGGTGGATCAAATCCATATTAAGGAGGACTAATTTGTTCTAGAATAACATGATTATCCCAAAAGGTAGGTAGTAATAAAAACATTTTCTATAATTAAAATTAGAAGAAACGTAACATGGATTTACTAAAGAATATTTCATCTTTAGAAACCATGGAGAGAACATGATTCACCTCAGTCCTTATGAACCATAAGAACCAAAAATCACCCAAAACACACCCCATTCAGGATACGTTTAGCCTATTTCATGAGAAAAACAGAGAATATAAAGTATTAAAGTTTATAGAAAAGAAGAATATATAATTAGGTTAAAAGTGGAATAAATTCTTACATGAGAATATCACATCTGAAATGGCATTAAAAAAAATATGCAGAAGGGAGAAGAGGGGAGGGATGTGAATTTTCAGGAACCCCCTATGGGTTGTTGAGTGAGTGATAGTCCCAAGAGGTAGATATCTCATTTAGGGGTTTATATAATTAAAGGAAATATGATTTTTCTTAAAAAAAGTCCAACCTGGACACGGTTCATGGTTTGGTCGCACGGTTGGCCAAATTGTGTATCAACTATACACACTCTACTAGGACACTAGAGGATCCCACATTGGTAGGCTTCATAGTTTGGAAAACCATGAAGGAATCATATGATTGGATATTCCAACTAATATAGTTATTCAAATAGTTTGAAAAACTATTGTCTTTAATTATGCAACATTCTTTGCACCTCCCAAACTCTTGGTTATGGATAAAATTTACTAGTGAAAAAATGAATAGGGACTAAATAAATAAATAAATCTTAAATTGTGTTGATTCGAGGTGTGGCATAATTATTTATATATATTTCTATATATTTGTAGTTATTTTGTACTATGAATATATATATATATATTATGTTTGTATGAATATATATATTGAAAAGATTATACAGGATTATATATATATATTAATGTGTATATATATAGACACACACACATAATTTGTATATATTCAGGTAAATTTATTTACAATAATATGTACTTTTATATATTTATAAATGCATATATGTATTTATATATTAGTATGTGGGTGTGTATATATATTCATATACTTATATATGTATTCTTATGTATATATATATATTTATATGTTTATATATATATATTAATATACATTGTGTCGGTTTATATATATTTTTAAATGTTTGTATACAGATATATATATATGTATGCTTTGTATATATTTATATGTATACAATTATATTTCATTATATATATATATTTATGTGTTTGTATTTATAAATTATGAATAAAAATATGTATGGAAATAATTTTTTTAGATTTTTTTATCTGCATATATATAGATAATAACATCTATTTATTCACCACATGAATGTCAGTGGAATGATATATGATTTTTTGGATAATTATGAGTTAATAGGATAAAATATAACCTTATAGATATATATGATTAATTTCGAACGATGGGTATAATAAATAATGAAAAATAATTGAAGAAAAAAATGAAGAATACATTATTATATATAATATTAAATATGACCCCATAATAAATCATTTAATAAAGAATTTTTATATTGCTGTTAATTTTTTAAAAAATCATCATTAAAGATATTAGATAAAAAATCATTGACGAACATTAAAAATATTGGAAAAATCACAATGAATATATGCAAATCATTTTTTTAAATGAGTTGTGAAATTATTATTAATATAGGTATCCATAATGGTTTGAGTAAACCTATGTGGATCATTTTGAAAAATTTTAGGCAATCATATAAAGCTAAAACCCCACCATTAAAAAGTTATTTGGCTTAATTCCATCACCTAAAGTATCTAGTCACTTTATGTATCCTCTAATATCAAATATAATCCAATACTACTAATTATTATTCTATTTATGAACCATTTTCAGGTATATTTCATTATTATTTATCATTTATATTCATTTAAAATCATTTATTATTTTTTAATTTGATTTATTTTTCAGGTGTTGTTCGTTCTGAGGTGGGTTGGTCTCTAATTAAAAAAAATCAATATAATAGTAATGGTCAAATATCCATGTCTAGGTGTTCTATAAACACCATAATATTCATGTTATATTTTTAATTTCATTCCAAAATGAATTTCATTCAACAACTTTGTATATGGGTAGAATTTAGAAACTCTCCCTTTGTTAACTTATTTTATAATCACAAAAATGATTTCGATGGATTAAATTTAATATACTTTTTTAATAATTATTTTATTCTTATGTAATTATAAAATAGAAATTATGATATTATTAACTTTATATTCAATCATGGTATAATATTTTAATAATATTGAAGATATGATTATGTAAAAAATTAAAAATCACCATTATTTTAGGTTTTGTAAAATAATCATTGATGAATGCTATTTTTTAAAAGTTTTTAAAACAATAGACAATAGTAATATAAGTGTTTCATAAATATTTTTTTTTAATTTTATCAGAATTTATTTTAAATTAATTTATATATTACAAATATTATAGAAAAGGGAAGAGGTCAATTGAAAATAAAAAACATGGAATTTCAATGTCCATGTATGACATAGAAATGGTATTGTAAAAGAGTTCATTGAGAGGGAATGAGTGATAAATCATCAATAATAGATAAAAATATAGTTAGTAAAATTGTTATTTACAAATTGAAAAAAATAAGAGAGTGATTAAAATAGTGGTAAGGAAAATAATTCATAAATAGTAATAGAAATTTTGATATGGTAACCTTTTCATTCCTCTTTCAGTCACCTCCATTAGATTGTGTCTAGAGCATTGAAAGGTGAAAATCTAGATAGATAATATCCGTATAATTGTGGGAACTGAATTTTATATTGATATTTAGGTTGAATATGTATAGAAAAATGATTATTAAATGTGTCTTGGAATGGGTTGAATGAATCCACATTTACAGTCAATTTTTGATGGTATTTTTTAAAATATTCTATATTTATGGGTTATTAATGATATTTAAAATAAAAACGTGTCTTTTAAAAGTGAAATAAATGATATTTAAGACATATATCCATCCCCAATTTACTTGTGATAATGTTTTATATTTTTAAAATAATTTTAAAATAATATTTCATATTAATCATAAATTTAATTGATTAATAATGTTAATCATGTAATTTTACTTTAATTATATCTAGATAATAATTGAATTCATCATTAAATTTTTATTTGATTGCATAAAAATAAAATATAGCTTATAAAACAATAAATTTATCTAACTTATATAGATCATCTAACATTATATATTATTAAGTCTCCTATTTCATATTTTATCTATTTTTCATAATAACTTCATCGAAAAAAGCTAATGAATTAATTAATTTTCAAAATAATTTTTTACATAAATATAATTTACTAATCATAAATTTTATCTTATGAAAAAATTAATAATATATTTTATTTTCATAGTAATCAGTATAACTTATTTAAGATATGGTTTTGTACTTTTCTTACATTACTCTATTAATAGGTAAAAATTTGGATAATAGTAATGTTATGTTTATAAAATTAATATATATAAACAAAAATAGAATTGAATACTAGAAAAATTTTCATAAAAATATATAGATTAACTATATAACTTATTATGATCATCCTTTAATCCATTAATTAGAAATTTTCTTATGTTGTGAAAGAATCATGTCAACATCAATAAGTATTTTCATATTAATCCTTACATGAAATATAAATTTATGTTAAATGGAGAAAAAATATAAAAACATTTATGTTTCTTATATTGAAAGATAAACTCCATTAATTTATATAACTTTTCATATCATTTTAGATTAAATTATAATAATAAAAATTATATTTGAAATGGAACTGTAATTCTCATTTCAAAAGGAGTTTAAGTCAATCGCCCAAAAAAATTATAAATTTGAAAGAATATATTTCCCATAGAAAAATATTTTTTAGTATTTTTTAGTATTTTTTTACATTATATATCTATCTTGATTATTTCAGTATTTTGTAGACACATATCTATTAATTATCTTTAATATTTGATTCAAACTTGAACGTTTATGTTTTTAATGGAAAATTATATTTATCATGCATCCTCTAATGAAATATTTCTCAAATATTAGAGAATTATATAATAATAATTTATATCTAAAATATTATCTCAATTTCAATATATTTATAATCTATTAAACAATATTTTATTCTTTAATAAATATTAATTTGTAAAATTAAACTTGAATTTAAACTATACATTTTAAAATATGACTTAAAATATAAATGTATCATTAAAAGTTTAAATACATTGATTTAAAATAATAAAGTCAAAAAGTATTTAAATAAATAATTATAAAAAATAATAAAATTTAAGAATAAAATTTATAATCATTCAGCCTAATTTTTTATAAAAAAACAATTAATATATATCAAATTTACTGTTTAACATCATACCTTATTATTTCTAATTGTTTTAGAAAAAAATTCAACCAAATATTGATATTTATATTAAAAATATATTACATATTTAATAAATATCAATAAAAATTTATCAATGAATAAATTGCAAATAAAAATCATTATATATTCAAATAATATTTTTCTTTGAACAAATAATATTTTTATTATATGAAAAAAATTTCATAACATGATAAACATATTTCTATGATTTTTGTAATAATAAAAATCATTATCAATGCATATAATTAATATAAATATCTCATTATAATATATTTGACAATTAAATAATTCTTTAAATTGATCTAAATTGTAAACGGTGTTATTAAAAAATATTTATTCATAAAATAATACACATTTGTTTATGAAACACAATAATTTTAGATATCAATTTATTATAAATATGAGTGTATAATATCATTTGTGAAATGCTAAAAACATCTATTCATTTATAATAAATATTTTTGGAATATATCTAAATTCATAGCAAGATTATTAACAAAACATAAATTTGACATTTTAATAAAAATTCATGGTTGGGTACATTTATTCTGATAGAGATTCATTATATTGTTTCTAAAATAAATATTTTAACTATTAAAATGATTTCTGGTCTTTTGAATCATTTTAAAATTCATTCAGTCATTTTATTATAACCAGGATGCAAAAACGTTTGATTTATATAGAAATGTATTTTTGTTATTCAAAAATACCTCATCACTTTCAAAATATTATCAAAATTCAACAATGTTAATCTATAAATGTTTTTAAGTATGAGGTATAATTAATGAAAATAAATTTTTAATTTTCATAATTATAATAATTAATTTAAAAATGAATTAATTTTTTTACTAGATGTAAAAAAATATACTTTATAAAAAATGCACACTTATACATAAATTGAGTTATAAAATATGAAAATTCATTTTTTGAAATTATAATATTGATATATAAATATTTATTTAATTTTAAAATTTAATTATTAAGTAATTTTATATTCCCTAGATTTAATAATAGTTCCATTATTACATTGTTATTCCAATGGTATTTTAATATCACAATAATCATACAATAATTATTTTCCCTGTAAATATTTCTTATTTCTTACAATTTTCATTCCCTTTGTTCTCTAAAAATATTTTCTATAAATCATTTACACATTTACAATTTTTTTTCAATTGTTTTATTAATTTTTATAGTATTGTTTGTGAGTATGATAATTATTGGAGACCAAAAAACAAAAGAATTTAAATTTACAGGTTCATTATTTAAATATATTCTGTTTCCCATTACAATATTTTTAATATATTGGAGAATATTTAGATTCCATAGGTAGTGAAATAAGTTGGGGTAATTAAATTATATTTATCTTTTTATGGGTTTCCTTTAATTTATTTATGGTATCAATTTTTTAAAATGAATTACTATCTATTTAATATGCATCTATTTAATAGTGAAAAACAATGAAAATATAAATTATGATAATATTTAAACCCTTTAACAAAGTAAAGTTAATAATATTATAATTAGATGTGGATCAACATAAAAATATTTTTACTTGACCAAAAGTATAGTAAAGAAATAATTACACCAAAGAAACAAAAAAATCCATATTTCATTGATAAAATTATCATTATTAAAAACACTTACCTCGTCATAGTTGTATCTATATAGGGAATCACCATAAAAAATAGTGATCTTTATTACCTGTATGTGTGACTAATATTTTATACACCTTGATTACATAGGAGCAATTATTTGGAATCCTTCATCATTATTCATAACCTTAATACCACTGCGTAATGGATCTTTAAATTATTCCTTTTTCTTATAAGAAATAAACTCTCCATCAAAATAAAATTAGATACCTACAATAATATTAACTTACATTTTATTAATAATTTTCCTTCTATTAATAGAGTGAAAACAAAAAATATTGATTGCACCAATAAACCTAGACTAATTTTCAATTGCATCGTGCTTCAGATTTCTTTTCTTCAGGAATTGAAACATGCATTTAATAAATTTTTTAAAATTAATGTTTGGTAAATATTGTTAATTCATTTAATTAAAAAGATTAAATTAAAATCAATTAATATAAATATATATAAATAATGGATAAAAAGTCATTAATTTTTTTTCAATATATTGAAACTTCCACAAACTACAATCATATATATCGTGAAATTTTTGTGGGGAAACTTTTTCATTGATTTTGAGATATATTTTCTAATAGTTTCTTATATTTGGATAACATAAAAAATAGGGAATCACACCATGAAATGTCGAATATCATTAAATAAGAAGTGATCTAAAGGAATAAATCATTAGTGATGCATTTTGAAAAATGGATATACATTCCAAATATAATTCCAAAGAGTTTTATGAAAATATATAAATGAAGAATAATGGTTTAAAGATGTCCCGATTTAACAAGACAGTTATGGTGGAAAGTGAATATTGATTGACATTTTAATGCTCGTCTATATTTTCTATACATTTAGTTTTATATTATATTACTACTTCATACTTTATTATAATATATAATAATATAATAAAATATGAAATGAGACCACAACCATATTAAAAAATTACTAAAATCATTAAAATGTGTGTTTCTAAACTATGTAAAATATATTCTGTTATGTGTTCTCATTCTTACTCTATATCTCTTTATTTAATTATTTTTATTCCAAATCATTTAACAAAAGTTGTCATGGGAAATGTATTTGGAGTGTTATATTTTATGTCACCAATAATTCACCCCAACCCCAATCATTGTTGAATTAATATTTCCGGGCCGTATGCCTTGGTATCAAAACATGTTATAGTTAATTCATTTTAGTGCCTTTGATAGTTGTTTTTCTAATATCATCATAATTGTATGATATTTTTCCCTTAATATCTATATTAATTAAAAAAAATTATTTTTTTAATATTATGATCTTTGTATTATATGAATACTATCATTAAAAATTGAGTTATCATGTTCATTAGGAATGTATTAAATCTTTTAAAGGAGAAGAATGTGTGATATCTTTATTACCCTATTATAACAGTTTATAATATCATCGATACATGTGTATATATTCAATATAAGAGGACAATTATTTTTCATGTATATAAAAAACTTATATGAGAGAATTAAATGAAGTTATCTCATTCCACATGGATAAGGATTTAACTGGAGTGATATATAAGAAAAAATGATAGAGAAAGAAATGATATAATATCTATGAGGGTAAAAATATGATAATCAAGTCATGATTAAAAACATTTTTAAATATATTCTATAATTTTACAATCATATAAGAAGAATCCGTGGAGGAGTTGTTACTTTTTGTTAATAGTGTCATAAACTCACTTAAATCTTATGGTTATATTTTTATAAATTATATCGAGATGAACAAAATTGAGTAGTATTATATATTATTTATATTAAAATAATTATAACCTATATAATCAACTTTGGGATGATTAAGAAACTAATAAACATAATTATATCTTAATAACCTATGACATGAGAAGACTCTCCATGTTTAGGATAAATGAAAAATATAAGTAGGAGACATTGTTTATAGAAGTAAAAAAGTTAAAAATGAACTGATCCTAAAATGTTTTATAAGGAATAAAAAGATGTTGAGCATAACTCCCTAAAAATTATTAAATTTTCAACATATATATTCGAAATCCACACATATATGAAAAGGTATATTCAAAGGAAAAGTTGTCATGACCCACATCCCCGGGCCATGAACCCTGTCATCTAACCCCATGGGTCTCTTATAATACCTTGGTTGCCTTCCCAGCACACTAAAGGCTATTACTCACTAGGGTCACTTATCAGACTAATGAATGTCCCCACATGCCAACACATGTTATTTCAGTGTGTTTTGTCCTCACTCACACACACCCTGGGAAACTTCCTAGAAGTTCACACATCATGATTACTACTCTAGCCCAAGCATGCTTAACCGTGGAGTTCTAATCAGGTAGCCTCCCGAAAAGAAAGGTTCACCTTGTTGACATGGGTAGTAACATTTAGTATTTTAAGTCTCACTTTTCCAGGGGTGTTACATTATCCACCCTTTTAAAGCACAATTCCCTCATTGTGGACCCCAAGCCTCAAACCCAGGCAGTGCCTTAGCACTTCCGGCTAGGTATTAGCTCTGATATCATTTGTCACGACCCACCTCTCCAGGCCATGAACCTTGTCATCTAACCCCATGGGTCTCCTGTAATACCTTGGTTTCCTTCCCATCACACCCAAGGCTATTACTCACTAGGGTCCCTTATCAGACTAATGATTGTCCCCACAGGCCAACACATGTTCTTTCAGTGTTTTTTTCCTCACTCACACACACCCAGGGAAACTTATTAGAAGGTCACCCTTCGGGATTACTACTCCAGTCCAAGCATGATTAACTATAGAGTTCTAATCAGTTAGGCTCTCGAAATGAAAGGTGCACCTTGTTGACAAGGGTAGTAACATTTAGCCTTTTAATTCTCACTTTTCTAGGGGTGTTACAAAAGTACTTTTTATTATTTAATATATGGTATGATTAGAAATATTTTAGCTATTTCTATAAAAGATAAATAATGCAGATGAGAGTACTGATCAATATATAATATCAATAATCATAATCAATGTGGTAAGTGAATAATGTAGAGTAAAATTCCTTAAAGACATAGGAAATGGAAATTTTATATGTAAAATTGATATTTTCTAGAAACATTATGACACATCAGATTATGAATAAAATGAATATGAGAAAAATACATAAGTATGATGGTGTAAAATATTTTATACTAATTGGAAAATCTTTTAGAGAAAATTTTTAGAGATAAAATTTTTCATTATAGTGGGGACTACTCACTACTAGAAAATAGACCTATACTCACGATTTTAGGCAGAACTGTGGGTATAGTTATTGTATGGCAATTTGTACCCACTATTTTTCCATAACTGTGGGTATAGGTATAGTATGAGACCCTATACTCACGTTTTCCCAAAATCCTAGGTATAGGGTAGTTTTTTTATGGTCAATACCCATGGTTTAACATTAACTGTGGGTATAGATCTACCAAATTATTATGTAAAAAATCGTGGGGCAAAAAACAATTTTGGTGGGAACACCTATTCCTACAGTTTTCTACCTATATACATGGTTTATATAAATATATATAACAAAATATATATCTATATAACAATAATACAAATCCGCTAGTGGTTAGGAGCAAGAGTTATAAATTAGCGGTCCTGGGATCGAATCTCGTGGCTGCATTTTTTTCTTAAATATTTACCCATGGTTTTAAAACCGTTGGTATAGGTGATTGACATAGTGCAATGGTGAGTGACACAATGAAATGGACCTATACCCACAGTTTCCCAAAATTTGGGTATAGATTAGGGGTTATCCCGATGCCTTAGGAGCACACGGTTCATGAAACTGTGGGTATACAGAAAATTTTCCTGTAGTGAATTCAATTTTATTCATTGGTTTTTGAGGTGGCCTTATTGGACACAATTTATTTTTCATCCATAATATTGATTACAGTACTATTCTGATGACAGTGCTTCATGATGATGGTAGCGTTTTTGAAAACCTTGTTTTGGGGTGACAGGGGAATTAATTTATGTAAATTCAATCTATATATTATCAGATTGAGTTCTTATTTCATATTTTTTTGATATATTGATGTTGATGGTGTTCCATTGGTATTCTTGTGGGTTAGATGAATATATTGAATGTGATTTCATGCACTCATTTTATTCATAATTATATGAAGACAGTTTTTTTAATGGACTCAAGTCCCCTACCCATATTATAGAGTCTACTAATAAGAAGTAATGGTTTGAGGTTGTACGGTGGGGAGACTATACCCACATGTTAAAATTGGAACACAATAAAATAATAAAAATATAAAGAACAATATATGGAGATAAAATTATAAAATCATGACAATAGAAAATAAAAACATCTAGATAATGAAAGTAGATAGAATAATAAAAATCAGCACTCACTAAAAAATTATGTCAATTTCATGATAGTTTAAAAATGGGACATGAATACATGGAATCAAGAATATATAAAATAAAAGTATATCAACAAAATAAAAATAAAAATACTATCTATTTTGGAATCAAATTCCTAATCCCAGTCTTATTCTCTTAAGTTCCCATGAAATAAAAAAATCAATAATTAGGACTAGATTTCGCTTTTCTATACATGAATATATAATATATGTTTTGGATACTAATATATGGCCTAAATTGGTTATAAGATATAATCAATCATATACCACTAAATTTTTATATGAAAAGTCTAGTCTGTGTGTATAAATGTAATAGTTTTATGTTATATGAATAAGTGGTGGAATAAAATTCATGAAATAATAACCATGTTGAGCATGGATCCTGATGGAATACTTGGGTAAATAAACCTACTTCTTCCAATGCTAGATATGCGTGATCAAGTTACCAGTAAATGGTTGGTGTATATTATTAAAACCATGTATTCTATATAGAAGAAATGTATATGGTTGAACCGAAGGTGTAACCATGGTGTCATAGTAGAGGTAATAAGAGGGTATGTTCTGAGGGAAAATAATTGTACCATGACTGTAGAAGTTTAGTACATCTTATAAAAATAAAAATGCAACCTAACTATGTTTTTCTAAGGTAACCTAATGATAAAACCCATTCCATTCCATTGGAAAAGTGTCAAATCTAGTTCATATAACCTATCTATTGTAAATATTGAGCACAGAATTACTAGAGTCCAGTGAGAGAATCAAAGGCATCGTATGTCTTCGATCATCAATCCAAGTCCAAAGCGTGTTATTATGAAATTATAATTTTTGGATATCAAATAGGGGTAATATCACTAATACATTGTGGGGAATACATAATAAAAATACAATGATCAAATATCAAGGTAGGTATACCCATTTGATATGGGATTACTGAATTTTGATGGAGTTCCCAAAGTGATCATCGAATTCCCTTCCGAATCAAACTAAAGATCCTGTTTTTTCACTAATATAATACCAAAAGGATCATAATGTAAATAAAATCTTTATATATAATTAAATACACAAATTCCAATTTATAACCATGCTGGTGTAACAATAAAATTTCACATAATCATTACATGTTCATTTATATGTGAAATAGTCTAACAATCGGTGGAATACTATTAAAAATTTTCATTAAAATTTAGTAAGAACCATGTGAATCATATATACCCAAGGATAGTGTACCACTTCATATATTTAAAATAATTAAGTTCCACTTTAGATGATGAACCAAACACACTGGATATTGTTTTGGTCAATAATATAAAAATCAGAATATAGGCATATACAAGGATTAAGCAAGGGGGCATCTCAAATTAATTTCATTTACCTACAATGATATAAGATGATCTATTATTAAATTTGGGATTCAATTTACATAAAAAAAATAATGAAGATTAATTTTAGGGATATATCAGAGGTACAAATATCATGGGACAAAACAATACAAAATATAAAAAATGAGAATTGATGTAATGTTATAGAAAAAATTCCTACTGATAGTTGATGAACCCTCATTTAATAAAGAATTGTAAGTTGGGATAATATGGAAGAAAACATATAAATATAGAAAAGAAATTAAAATATTTCATAATAAATTTTCTAGAAATAATGATAATTTTGTTGAGATAAAATAAGAATGGAATGTTGCATTTCAATGAACATATCATTGGATAACTAAGGAAATAGATGAAAATTTGATTGTAGTATGATTGAAATAGATGTACCAATCCCTAACTTTTTATAGAAGGGAGACCTCATGATGGAGGTTGAGACATGCATTGAGAGGAAGGAGATAATATATTTAGTTTTATAGTGGTTTAAAAGAAAATTTGTATCTTCTTTCATCATTAATGGCTGACACTATATTTATGAATAGATTTTCCAAACCATGTACCATCTAAATGGGAAAACTAACAATGTAACACTACCATATATTTTTGGGTTTATGGATTTGTCCATCCAAATGGTTCCCATAGAAATCCTTGTTTCAATTTTACTTTTGCTTCTCAAATTGCCTGACGAACTCATGTTCAGGGTTAAAATAATTGTACACTTCATCATACTTGTTTACATGGTTACTACTAACTATATTATAACCAAGCTCCTTGTGTTTCTCCTCCATAAACAGAAGATTCAGGTTTTTAACAACCCCCGAAAAATCATGTAACCTCATTGACTATGTTCTGAACGTCTTGAATATTAAACTAGATTTTTTTACCCCAATTTAATTGATATTTTACTCAAATGAAAATATGCGATCTTACAACCTACCCCCCCATATACACAACAAATGTAACACAATTAATCCCCATGATTCCCTTTTGATGTTAGTATTGAATCTTTTTTTAATCACTCTATCCATAGATCATGTACATTTTACTCTATATCTTGGTTCATAACATATATTCTTCCATGGTACTATAACACCAATACTAGAGGAACTTACCTATAATAAAGTTCCTCCATTCTTTTATTAATGATATGAATAGGATACTAATCATTAGAATCATAAACCTAAAAAACAAATAATTGTGATCAAAGGAAATATATATTTTTTTATAATAAAAGGGAAGACAAAATATTTCGAAGACATCATGAATAGCGTGGTACCACTGAAGAAGAGATATATGATAGGCTACTAATATTACCCCCACTACAATCTTGTTGAGTCAAATGAACCTAGGATCTATCTTCCCTTGTCTCTAAATCATTAAATGCCCAAGCCTATGTGAAACATAGAAGATCAACCAATCCCAAAACCTATAACTCTAAGGGTTTTCAAGGATATTCCACATAATTTACCTTCATAGAGTGATCTTATTCCTTGTGTTTTATGTTAATATATACAACATATGATTTATTTAGAAAAAGAATAATTCCTAGTAGACTTTCCTCTCCTACATATATGAGCATATTGGTAAACAACATGGTCTACCATATAAGGACTCATAAGTATACATCTATAACATATCATAAAAGATATTATTTTAAGACAAGTTAGTATGTTTCCCATTCTTCCCCCAAGAAACTCAAAAATCAGGGTCATACTCTCAGAGTATGTCCTCCAAATCCTATATCATATTCTCAATATACTAATCAGTTTGGGGGTAATGGGCTATATTCATAGTTACATGTGATCCTAGTGCCATCTATGAACCCTATTTTAATTGATATTTAAAATCAAAATCTATTTAAAATAAAATACTACATGGAATCTCATGAAAATGTATACTCTCCCAAATATATATCCTTCTAATATCATATACTAAAAAGGTATAATTGATAGTTAAAATGTTAGAAACCAATTTTTATCTTATTTACAATCACTAATACCATTTCATAACCTCAAGGGTATCCTAGAAACTTACTAAAAAAATACATATGATGTTTTCCCATTTCCAATCCTAAATGTGAAATGGTTGAAAAATCCCCCATAGTAACTGATTTTTTCCACCACCTTTTAATAGGTGGTAGATATAGTATCAACACCTACTATTCATATTTTTATTCCTAACCACCAATTATAAAGGAATTATTCAAAAAACATATTTATAATCCTATTTTATACCACACAACAAGAAGGATTTCATTCTCACATCCATTACTCTCACATTTCATTAGAAACCCAAAAACAGACATGAATATGAAATATTATTTACCCATCAATGATCTAGTCTAATGGTCGATCCACACATGATTCACTCCCCCTTATGATTTATCTATCAGGGTATGAAACCTGTCTCATTTTCACTCTATCTAGGAGTGAAGAGCTCTCTACTAAAGCTTTAATGGTTAGCCTCCCATGATTCTCTTGGACCTCTATGTACATTCTAGAAAACACGACCATCATCTTTTGTATAGTATGGGATTCCTAAATTGCAATTTCCGGAGTCCTCTACCTCAAAGAATCTGCTATAATATATACCTTCCTAGAAGTATTATCACGTTAAAATTCATTAGACTATAGTAATTAATCCATCATCACTACCTGTAGTTTAATTTAACTTGAATATTTATATATTTGAATCTTTTCAGTTTTTATACACAACCAAATTCTCTCCCAACATACAATGCATGTAACAACACAAATCAAGAAACACATTTGCTAACTCCAAATCATACATTAGGTATTTTGGCTTATGAGGCCCTAATTGTCAAGGCCCATACCCCATGAATCAATATACCTACATCAAAATTGATCCAACTTTGATACCTAATTAATCATAATAAATCTTATAACATATTAATATCTCTAGAAGGATCATGTTTAGTGATAAATATAACCATTTTTCAAAACCTAAAGGGATTTTTCATTGGATTGAAACCACAAATACATAACATACATTTTAGTTAATCCCGTAATAGATTATATTAGGTGTGAGAAGTCTATTATATGGTATCTATAATAGCTAGCTACACCCATTAAACTCTATATGTCAAAAACTTTTTTTGGATACTCCCAGGAAACCACTTCAATCAACAGAACTCGATTAATAAGCATTCATGATTCTGATATGATTTCTTCCATTATGTGACTCTTATCGGTCCAATATTGGAATTTTTTGATCATATAAAATATCTGGTTCTCTTTTATTATTATCAAAATGATTTCAATGTGTTGGGAATGATCATTTTGAGAATTTGAGTACCAAAATACACCTTCTAAAAACACTACTGTAAATAAATCTAGATACAAGTTTAAAACCTGATTTATAAAATCCATGAAAACATTTGGCATGATTGAAAAATTGAATGGAATATAAATTTTATCATAGGAAACATACCTTCATTAAAATTGTTTACATCTTATTTATAAATTATTAACTCATACCACATGATGACCTAACCTGAAATCAAAATTATGAAAACCACAAGATCCATAGAACTAGTCAAATATGGCTTCTGTTTAACACATGGGATACCACTTCATAACTATAAGATAATTAAATATCCAAAAATCTATGCACATTGTTGATTTTACCATAAAACTTTATGAAGAAAATCATGGGTGAACCCCATAAAGATGCATTGGTTCATACATACCTTG
The DNA here is from genome assembly GCA_963277665.1 of Viscum album. Taxonomy (NCBI): domain Eukaryota; kingdom Viridiplantae; phylum Streptophyta; class Magnoliopsida; order Santalales; family Viscaceae; genus Viscum; species Viscum album. The sequence continues at coordinate 812,600,141 of OY728150.1, read as the reverse complement.
GTCTCTAAGTCCTCCAATTGAATCTTGTGTTTCTGAAGATTGGTATGTTCCATTCTGTAAGGAATAATAGACAATAGTGATAATCCTATAACCATATCAATAGTAAACACTACCTTCGTTATTGCATATGACCTAGAAAATTCCTTGGGGAATAAATCCATTAATTCACCCATTACTTGAGGGATTTCAATGAATCTCGTTACCTGATCATCTAGAAGGAGACTAGAAATATGGTTCATCACTCATCTCATCCCCTGATTCTTAGGTCTATCTGGACTATCCCAAACATAAAAACACCCTGATACACATAGTTACATCCTTAAATTAATGAAAAATACACCCAATGATGATAATCGTAAATATGAGAATTATAGAGAAATAACCATACCATCCATAGAGTGATATATAATACTATAATCTTGAAGATAAAGACCCCCCAAATAAAGTGATAACCACGAACCTTGATGTGTAACACTTTTCATTAGTTAAAATTTCTAACTATACTCTCAATGGAGTATTCATCTTCATCAATCGATAGAAATATTGAATCTCTAGAAAATGTATTTCCATGATAGAGATAAGGATAAGATAATTTGACGTGTGTGTACCAAAAAGGTTTGATAATAAAGTAGAGGCTATGAATATCATACCTCATATTTTAGATGGGATGTAACATTTCTCCTTAGCTATTGGTTTTAGCCGAGTCCATGGTCTTAATTTGTAAACTGAATTTCATGATTGAGTCTACTCAAATGATGTTTCATATCGTATGTTTGGCATATGAGACCACGTCCCCCTCATTGGATTCTATGGAAAGTGGTAGTCTAGATCCCAACCTGTCATGGAGAATATGAAGTTTCTCTAGAATTAAAAGCTATTGAGGATGATATTCAAATATTATGTAATGGAATTAAATGGGATAACCTCTGAATAAGATCCATTCTAACATAGGATTGGCATTCAACCATGATTTTTCCACACTGAGGATTTACATGAAATTAATAGAGTGAACCAGGATTACCATATATGGATATTATATCATTTTGTATGAATCTTTAGCACATTAAAAAAATACATTCTTGGGGACCATAATTATTTAGGTCCATTGAAAACATGGAAGAAAAATATTCTAACATTGTGAAAGATCTTCAACATATCCATTAAATATTTCCCCTTTTTACTATTTAAAATGTAACATCACAAGTAATTATAGAATTTTACCTTTTCATATTTATTAATATTTATGAGTTAGATAGTAATTTTACCTTAAATGGGATGTTATTTCTGATAGAGTACCTGGAATGCATCAATGATTTTTTTCAGAAATCGTACTTTAAATGAAATATCGAGTTATATAAAAAAATAATATATTGTAAAAATTATTATTTTAATTGGTAGTTATCAACCTTCTCATATATTAATGAGAATAAATCTAACTAAATATATTATGTTTACACATTTTTATGAAACAATTTTAAATTCATCTAAAAATTTTTTAGGCATAAAAATAGAATAAATTTAATTTTATGCATAAAAAGATCTAATATTTTTAAAAGCTAGTTTTTATTTCTTTTGATGGAGAAACCATATTAAATATAATTTTCTTAATCTTTCTTAATTTTTATATGAATAATTATACATAATTTTTATATGTGAATTATCAAAATTTACTTTCAGTGATGTTTTTTTATTTTTGTGAGAACATTCATATTTTGAAGAATAGTGGATAATAGAAAATATTAGTTCAAAATTGCATCTTCTTCCAAATTATATATATAGTTAAAATATATTTTTAATTAATTTTAATTTAAAAATAAATCTGGTGTTTATTATTTAATAAAACTTAGTTAAATGGAATCAATTTCACATTGAAATTTGATATAAAAACTTGTTGATCTTTTGAACGTTATTACTTTAAAAACTCATTTTCCTGATCTATAAATTGGATTATTTTTAAATTAATTTTAGCCACATCTATGTTTTAAATTTTGATACATGGAATCTATATTTGGAATAATACGACAAATATTTAGTAAATAGGTCCCTTTATGTTTTGGGACGTATGAATAGTAACATTAGTAAATATTTTATTTACCAGGGTTAAAGGAAAATTAGTTAATGATGTGTAAAAATAATTCTAAAAATTGTTATGTAATTACTCTAAAATGTGGAAAATTAATTTTATGAGTTATTTTTGACAATAATAATTTTTGGGATGATTTTATATCCACTTGGGGCCACTTGTAAGACTGCAACCATTTTATAGCATTTTATTGAATGAAATATTGATTTTCTCTCACATTAGATTTTAACATGTAAAAAAACATTATATGTAGTAATATAAAAGATATGTTAAACTATAAAAAGTATTTATAAATATTATATGTTTTCATACATCATGTTTATTTACTTATAATTATTATAAAATAAATAATTATTGTAATGAGTAATATAATGATGATGTAGTAAATGCTTCTTTATTGGATGAGTCAAATAAATGATATGTAAAATATTGAAATAAATTAAATTTGATATAAATTATTTTATCCAATTTAGTTATAGATTAATTTTACATATCATGGATGATTTAATAGAGTGTTTTAATATATCATGTTCATATAATATTTATAAGAATACATGTAATAAAAATTGTCCCAAAGAAAGGTATCATTTTAAATTAATTATTTTAATTTTATTTATTTTTCCACTGACTTCATATATTCTTTATAAATTATGAAAGAATAACTCTAGTATAACAATTATTCTAAGATTTTATTTTTTTTAATATCATCATCTAAATCTATCTCTATTTCCATCAAATGTGAAAATAATTAATCATTCTTCCGTACGTGTGAACTATCACCTCCACGAACTGATATAATTCATTTTCCATTACCATCTCTCAAGACTATTTATGGTGATTTAATTAATGTTTATATATTCTATTAGTGACATATTTAATATTATGGTATAATTATATGTCAATTATTTTCTTACTGTTCATGCACATAAAAATGATAACATCATTCGTGCGGACCTATGAACTATCACCTCCACAAAGCGAAGTGATTCAACTTTTATCACCAAATCACATTGATGATATATATAAGTATATATAAATTTTTAATATTAAATTAATGATGTTATTATTTTTATGGAATTATAAAATTATACTAAACTTATTTCCAAAATAACCATTGAAAATTGGAAATGTTACCCATGCATATGCACAACTTACCATCTTTATGATTATAACACTGTTCATTTTTCATAATCATATAGAAATGGTTCTATTTAAAATTATAATTTATATATATAAGTGATTATTATTTTGTTATATTATCTTATATATGATTTAATTATTACCACTTTGTATATTGATATCATATCGAATTCATTTTGGACTCAACTGCTGAATATCGAAAAAACATATGACATGAAATTAAATAATTAATTAAATGTTATAATATGATAATAAGTGATATATAAGTAATAATAAACTTTAATAATTTATTTAATATAGTAAATAATTAATTTATTTTTAATATTCATCATGATAAATATTGTACGTGATGTTTCTAACACAAGGTAAGAGACTATTTTCTAAAAACCACTTCTAAAGTTACTCTCTCGACTATTTTAAAAAACCCATAATGAATGTTTTTTAACATATTCATATTGAAAAGAGTTTCTCTATTTAATGTTTCTTTAATTTATTTTTTTCTTATTTACATGTTTAAAATTTTATTTCCAAATTATTTGTATACACTTTTGACTGCGATGTTCTGTAAAAATGAAATGTGATTTAAATGTAGAAAATGAAGTCTTTAATTTTTTATTTTATTATGTGTAATGATTATGTTATGGTTCATCGTCATAGATTATGATTATTCATGGTTCTATGATATGTCAAGGATGAATTATACCCTGATATCTTTCCAATTCATTGGGTAAAGAGATGGAGTTAACCGAAAGGGTTTCTACTAAGAGATTAAGAGAATATACTACGGTAGGTTTTTCAAATGTAACCATTAAGATTACTCTATATATAGACATGAATGATACTGTAAGTGGTAAATATAATTTATGCCACAAGTTACCTTTTTGATTTATGTTTAATATAATTTTTTATAGGAATATTATGATTTCATGGGTAATGCTAATGGTATTATGTTTTATGGGTGAAAATTATAACTTTGTGAAAATGTTTTCATGGGTGTAAAGTATTCATGTACAAATGGTTTCTTTCTTTACATTTATATCCTTTACATTTATTTTATTACTCACACCATGAGTTAACATTTTTCATAGGGTATAAATATGTGTAAAATAAATAAGGAAGACAAGTTCAAAGTTATAGAGATTTTTCTTGAAAAGGAAGTCTGGTTTTATTTTAAAAGTTTTATATTATAAAATAAATGGATAATGTTTTAGAAGTATCCTATTTTTATTAAAGTGGGATGATATATATTATTTATAAACTAAATCTCAGAAAATATAAACTTTAAAAGATCCTCAACATGATAGAAATTAATTTCTTGACTAATAATCAAGATTATGTATTGTTTTTGTTTATGTTGTTAAAGTTGGTATCAAAGGTCAATTTAGATAAATTCAGGGGTTATGATATTTTTTAATAGAATATACATAAAGGATTTTTATTTTTGATAACTTTAAATTATATAAAATTTTAATATTAATATCTTTATTTATCTAGTATATAATATTATAATGGTTTTCTATATAGGAAAATGGGAAGCTATGGTGAGAATCCATATAGAGGAAAACATCATTCCAAAACAAAATAGTGAGGCGGTCATAATGGGAATTGGCCAGTTCATTATTTTTATGGATCAGTTGACATAGGCTATAAATAGTATTGGTATACATGCATAAGATCAACTACATAAACTACAAAGGAAAATGTCAGTAGTTGAGTATTTCAAGAGGCAACATCCACCATCATTTAGTGGATCATCTGATCCAGTGGTAGATTAATGGTGTATTGAATCCTCAAAATATCATTTATGTCATGGGGTGTTCACACAATCAATAAGTTAACCTTTTTGTTTACTATTTTATAGGTGAATATGATCAGTGGTGGTCTATGGTTAATAATATATGGGATAGTGAGGGGATTTATTCTTTTTGGTGGTATTAATTTTAAAATATTGTTCCTGAAATATATTTTCCTATACTGGTATGACTTAGGATGGAAAAACAATTATTTTAATTTTGGATGGATGAGTATTTAGTAGAAACATATAAATAAAATTTCACTCAACTATCATGGTACCCTCAAAATTTTATCTAGGATCTTGGTATTAAAATCAATGGTTTTTTTCTTAGGATTAATGACACAATATCAAAGGTCATTGGCCTCTCATGAATTCATGAGTTACAGAAAACTAGTTCAATGTGAGGACAAGGTGGAAACGGAGTTCTGTATATGATCATGTGTTCATTGAAAAATACTATAAACTAAGGTGGATATGGTAGGTTAAATGGAATGATGAATTAAAAAAGTCCAATGTTAATAAAATTAAGTTTATAATTTGTAACAATTGTTGTAAAGAACACTGGGTAATCCCTTTTGATTTATGATATGTTTATTTGATGTGGTAAAATGGGGAATGAGACTCATAAAAAAACTTTAAAAGATAATAGTAGTGGTATGCTAAAAGTTGGTATACAGTCAGAAAAATATTTAAATGCAATGAGATGGGTTATTATGAAAACAACTGTCCAAAGAGAAACCCGAATGATGGGAAACATCAAAAATATAAGACGAAATGTGTAATGAAATAATTTGAAACTACTTTAATAGATAATGGGGCATCAAATGAAATGATATCAGAAAAATTATTGATTATTCATATTATTCTAGTGTGTGGTTTGATTCCGGGTCTACACATTCTTTAATTTTTGAGAAATTTTCTTGTAAATTGGAAATTCCACCACAAGAAATCAATCCCAAATTTATGGTACAAAAAACTAGGATAAAATTTACTGAAAAAAAAAAGAATATTTCTATCTTTTCTTATATAATGAATTTATTTACAATTATTTTTATTCTCTAGTAGAGTTTTATGTTATTCTAGGTATGGATTGGAATTATATTTTCCATGATAGGATAGTCTGTAGATTTAAATAAATTATATTTTCCAAAGACTTTCAGTTTTAGTACAAGTATGAACCCATTACATAGATAAATTTTTTAGATGTTGATAAACAATTCAAACATGGAAATTAATGTTATCTTTAATATATTTTTGAAAATAAAAGATCTTTTATTATTAATGATGTTTTAGAGGTAAATAAGCATATTTATTTTTTTCATGATGAGTTCCATAGTATTATACCATATCGGGAAGTTGAATTTCATATTGAATTAATTAATGATGATAAGAAAAATTAAAAAACCCACCTTATCAAATGGATCAATAAGAAATTTTTTATTTGAAAATGCAATTGAGTGAGTTATTAGAAAGTGGTTTCATCAGACCTAACACTTCAATATGGGGCTCTCTATAATGTCCAGGATCCGGGTGCCACTCAATGCGTGCCTTGAACTCGGTTGGTCACATGACCTCAAGCACATTTCCTCAAACGCCAGAGGCTGTCGACTAGCAGCGAGGGCCTAGGTCTGATAGTGGGGAAAAATTCCCTCATTTGTCAAAGTGTAGCACAAAAGATAAAATATAATCTTGCTAAAAGTGGAAGTAGTAAACAATACCAATGCTGAAATGGACACAGTACTAAAGCTAAGAAAAGACCAACAGTCATATATAATGATGCAACATGTCCCTAAGTCTAAGAAAGTAGCCAAAACATGAAACACTGAAGTATGAATCAATACAATACAAGGGTCAAAGATAGCAAAGAAAAACAGAAACAGTGCAGTAGGCACTCAGTATAATTGCAAGCCTAATCTCGGTCCCATGCTCCCCTACTCCTATGCAAAAATCAAGTACCTGTATAGGTACTCCTACCCTTATCTGCACCAGCATCAATATAATCTGTTTGGGCCAATTACATGACCCAAACAGGGTGTGAGAAATAAATCCTAGTAAGAAACCACCAACGGCTCGTTCCCAGCTGTCATTGAATTCGTGAAACAATAGCATGCAGTAATGGAAATGTAGTAAACTATGAAGTACGAAAAAGTAAACATTCCTACCAGTTCCACTTCAATTTAATTATTATTTAACAATTTAATATAATTTAATTATAAGTTCCCAAGACTTAGCCTCAGCTGACAATCTCCTAAATAGTGCCGCAGGAAAAACCAAAACAAACTATCTAACAAGTACAAGGTAAAACAATTCCAAACCTATGCATTAGCTTGGCAGTTATAACATGTGAAATTACTATAGTGAATATTCCAAAAAACTGAGTCCTTAGACATGAAAAACCTTACCCTCTGGTAATCATAATCGAAACCCTCAGGTGATTTCCCATAGGAATAACGGATATTTCCCTCAGGCGTACGAGATAATTCCCTCAGGCATGGAAGTAACTGCCCACAGGCATAAGAAACATTACCCTCAAGCTAAACGAAACACTTCCCTCTAGCTAAGAAAGTAACCGGGTTGAGAACAACACATAAGAAAGAAATTTATATACATTGTCTCTCAAGAAACCCCAAAGCATGCTAAAATCAAGGTATACCCTCGGGTATACTGGCCAAACGGCTAAACAAGGGAAACACACCCTCGGGGTCACCCTGGATCCAAGCAATGATCCCAGACAACAGTTTAGAAAGAATCATTAAATTGTTTATGCAATTCTAGGAATTTAATTAGTCAAGGACTCAGCCATACGACACCCCAAACATGGGAACATAGCACAACGGTACACAAAAATCGCATGACAGTTGGAATTGAACATCAGAACACCTACCTTGATCTCCTCTGATCAATATACGTGACTGGATCATTCTGAAACTTCTGAGAATGACGTAGATCTGGGATTAAAAAAATGCGTTCAAACCCAAATAACTCCCCCTCAGGAAAGAATTAGAAGGAAGGGTTTAAGAAGAGTGAAGAACTCACCTGCGTAGTTCAATCAAGATAGTCAGTGAAGAAATCCAAGTTCTGGTGTGTGGTCAGGAGCTCCTCCAAGCTCCAGCCGTCTCTCTCGGTTCTCCAAAGGTGTCCACTGCCTCCTCTACCGAATGAGGAGGCTACTGTCTATTTTAAGCAAAAACAAAAACAAACTACTTGGTGTGTACTTATCATTTTTTTAAATATTCCTATGGTGGCTAGTTTTCACTACCACACTGTTCATCCGTCAACATGATTACACAAATTGTATTTCTGAATACATGGCGTGTGCTATCGCTCCACTAGAGGCTACTTCCATCACCTTACTATTCACCTTCCGACTGATTACACGGAGTCTATATAGTAAGTACACGGTTTGTAGTTAGTTTTTTTACACCCTTCAACGCCGGAAGGCCTACATGCCCTGTATAGTCATCCCCGATGGCCAAAGTACACAATGTGTGGAAAAGTACACGACGTGTGCCCATAAAATTTTGGATTTTCCCCATTATCCTTATTTTCTCAAAAACACATAAGTAAAGAGTAAAATAAGAAACCCGTACCTCAAGAATAAGAAACGAGTTCTTAAAAACTCCCCCCAATAAAGTAATTCATCCCAGAATGTTCCTTCCAAGGGTGGTGAATATAATGCTCAGAACAACTCTGGCCACTGAGCACGTACATCGGTCTCCCGCTGCCAAGTTACGTCCTGCACTTATCTATACTTCCATAGCACCCGTATGAGAGGAACTGACCAGCCTCGAAGAACCTTCGTGCTCTTATAAATAATATGAATCGGATGTTCCTCAAAGGATGCATCAGCCTGAAGATAAACCTCCTCAGGATGAAATACTTTAGATGGGTCTGAGTGATAATGGTCCAACTGAGATACATGGAAGATGTCGTGCATGGCCTGGTACCTCTGTGGTAACTAAAACTAATAGGCAACCATCCTGAATCACTCCAGAATCTCAAACGACCCCACATACCAAGGTGAAAGTTTATCCTATCTCTTGATCCGCCTGTGTCGCATCCTCGGTGAAACATGCAAGAAAACCTAATCCCTGACCACGAACTCCAAGGGTCATCTACGGCGATCAACATAATATTTCTGATGAGACTGTGTAGTAACCATATGCTACTGAATCAAATGGACCTACTCTGAAGTCTCATGTACGAGACGTGCTCCCAGTAATGCTCTCTCACATGCCTCCAACTAGCACAAAGGTGATCGGCATAACCTACCATATAAAGCCTCATAAGGTGTCATCTCAATAGTTTCCTGAAAACTATTATTATAGAAAAACTCAACTAAGGGTATGTGCCTCTCCCAAGAGTCCCCAAAGTCCAAGAATCATGCACGCAGCATATATCAAGCACCTGTATTGTACGCTCTAACTGGCCATCATTCTGAGGGTGGTTTGTTGTGCTCAGAAGCACCCATGTACCCAGTGCCCTCTGAAAACTCTACCAGAAACGATATGTAAAACGGGATTCCCTATCTGAAATGATAGAATGAGGGACCCCATTAAGGCATACCACCTCCCGGATATACAACCTTCTGAATTCATCAACACCGATGATCTCCTTGATCGGAAAAAATTGAGCTACCATTGTATGTATGTCCACAACAACCCACACGGCATCACTGCCTCAAGGTGACCTCAGCAACCCGGTCACGAAGTCCATCATGACATAATCCCATTTATACTCTGGAATGGGTAACTGTTGTATGAATATGACTAGCCTCTAATGTTCCACCTTCACCTGCGGACAAGTGGAACATCTCGCAACAAAACCAGATACTTCCCATTTCATACCCGGCCACCAATACTGATCTATCCAGTCACGGTACATTTTTTGTAACTCTGGGATGTACTTACCAAGTTGAAGCATGAACCTCCCACATCAACTCCTCGTGTATATCCCCTAGAACCCACACATGTCCATGGATACACAGTACCTCATCATCACCTATCGTCCAACTAGGAGGAGGGTCATTACATTCCATCGACTCTCGTAGAACTAGGCCTTCTGAATCTGATTGTTGTCTCATACTCACTCTATCATGGAGGGTAGAAGTCACAGATAAGGAAGAAAGATAGGCTCGCCCCTGACTATTGTGCACATCCAAATGCATCTCAGAGAAAAAAATCCATGAGCTTCAACTCACCACGGGCCTCTTTCATTTCCTGTATCTGAGTCCCCCTACTTAGTGCATCAGAAATTGTGTCACCCTTACTAGGTGTATAGGTAAGATCGGTGTTGAAGGACTGAAGGTATTCAACCCACCTTCACTGTCTCATGTTCAGGTCATGCTGGGTAAAGATATATTTTAGACTTTTGTGGTTCGTAAACACCACAAAATGTTCTCCCAAGAGATAATGTCTCCAACAACATAGTGTATCAACAACTACAACCAACTCGAGATCATGTGTCAGTTAATCCCTCTCATGTGGCCTCAACTACCGAGACTTTTACACAACTACTCGATCTCCCTGCATCAACACTACTCATAGCCTAATACCTGATGCATCACAGTAATCTGTATGGATTTTACCTTGATCTGGAAGTATCATGACTGGTGTTGATGTCAACCTTCCCTTTAGCTCATGAAAGGCTATATTTCATGCTTCTGACCAAATGAACATCAAACCCTTTATAGTCAAACCCATCAATGGAACTGCTAAGCAGAAGAGGTTTTGTATTATGCACCTATAGTAACCATCCATCCCCAAGAAACTCTGTATTTCAAACACGTTCTTAGGATGTTCCAATGAAACTACTACTCCCACCCTCTCTGGGTCCACTACAACTCCATCCACTGAGATAATATGACCCAGGAAGTGTATTTGGTCCATCCAAAAGTGGAACTTTGAGAGATTAGCATATAGCTGATGCTCTATCAGTGTACTCAATTTGATATCAAGATGTGTAGCATTGTCATGTCGAGTGTGAGAGTACACCAAGATATCGTCCATGAAGACTACCACAAAACAATCCAGATATGGGTGGAACACACGATTGATTAGAGCCATGAAAACTTTTGGCACATTCGTTAGTCCGAATGACATGACAAAGTAATCGTATAGACCATATCTGCTCCGAAAATATGTAAGCGGTATATCCGAGGGTCTAACACATAAATGATGATATCTGGATCTCAAGTCAATATTCGAGAACACTCATGCTCAGTGAAGTTAATCAAAAATATCATCAATCCTAGTCAAGGGATATTGGTTCTTGACTGTCAACTGGTTCAACATCTGATAATCCACAAAAAATATGAGGGTACCGTTCGCCTTCTTCACAAAAAGGATAGGCAAACCCTAAGGAGAAGTATTGGGTCGGATAAAACTCTTTTCCTACAACTCCTCCAACTACTTCTTGAGATCCTTCACCTCTGGTTTAGAAATCCTGTAAGGAGGAATGCACATCGGTGCCACTCTTGGAACAAGCTCAATAGAGAAATCAACCTCTCACTCTAGAGGAAGACCCGAAAATTTGTTCGGGAAGAAATCCCTGAAACAATCAAATACTGGAGGGAAATCCTTCTGACAATTTGCCCAGTCATCCAGATATAAGCTCACAATCTAGGCTATCATCACACCTTGCCCACGATGCTCGACTCTAGCTCGGCTCGCCTGGATATCATATTCTCCCTTGTATATAAACTCCCCGCCATCTGGTGAAATGAACCTCATCCTGTGATGATAGCAATCTACAAAGGCTTGAAAGGGTACCAACCAGTCCTTACTAAGAATGACATCATAGCTTGTCATCTCTAAGACATAGAGGTCCCATAGAAACTGACACCCTCCAACCTCTAGTGGGCACTCCCTGCACTGACACACACCTATCGTTCTAATCCCCAACGGAGTGTATAGCATCATAACATCAAAAAAAGAATAAACACAAAGCCCAAGGATCTCCACAATGGGAAAAGATATAAAGCTATGAGTAGCACCAATATTGATAAGTATTGAAGAAAAAATTAGAGAAACTTGAATTGTACCTCTGAAAGTGGATGTTCTGGGATCCTACTCATGTTGGGTTTATTGAACCACATATGCCTACCAAGTGTCATGGCCCTGCGCCCTAGCCTGGATACCCTGAGCTGACCCACCTTGCTGTCTCCGAGATCCTGGTGTCTGGCTACCACTACCATGACCAACACCTCGGCCAGAACGTTCCGACGTATTCCAATTCTCTGGCTGGTAAGAAGCTGTTGGCCCTGCTCCCGCATGAAGAGTCTGCATGGAACCCCACTCACTATACAGTAGTGGAAACTCCCTAGAAAATCATTGCAGATGACCCATCTTTCCACAGGCTCAACACTCCACTAGGTCATGTGGACACTGAGGTTTCTTATGTCCCTCTTTACCGCACTGGTAGCACATCACTTGGCCACCTGAAGAGTTTTTCTGGCTGTTAATGTCACTGGGAGAGAAATAAATCTACCTCTTCCTCTTACCAGTAAAAATAGTACCATAAACTGGTGTCGAAATGCCCTGGCCTGCACCACTAGCTTCTTGCAGGTTCCGCTCAGTAATCAGTTCCTCGTTCACAATATCATGCACTATAGGAAACCTAAAAACATTCACCAGTGCTCATGTCATATCTAAGACCATCCCAAAATCTTTGAGCCCTCAACGTCTCATCTCCCACCAGAACAGGTGAAAAGCATCGTTGCTCTGTGATGTAGGCAGAATAGTCTTTCACTGGCATAGCACCCTACTGCAGATTCATGAACTCTCATGGTCAATCTACCAACAGTGTCTTTGGAAAGAAAACATCATAGAAGACTGCCTGAAAATATTCCCACTCCATGTCTTGGTGATGGTCTGTCTGGGTGGTAACATCCCACCACCTCTTGGTGGAATCATGGATCATGTATGTAGCGAGCTTGACCCTCTGCCCAGGAGGCATCTCCAGATGCTCGAAAATAGTCTGCACAGAACCAAGCCAAAACTCTGCAGCCTATGGTCCACCATCCATTAAAAATATAGGTGGATGCAGCTGGTAGAATATATGTGTCCGATCTACCATATATTTGGCAGTCAGCGGTGGTCTTTGGAAGGTCTGCATAAACCGCATGAAGCCTTCACGGAACTGCGCATCTGCACCCGTGTCGGGTATAATGGTTTGTGTTGCATCTGGCTCTGCTGGTGGATTCATCGGTAGCCTGTGGCATACCCTCTCTGGAGTTTACTCATTCTGCTCTCTTGGTGAACAACTCGAGCCAGTCTCGGTGACATGACTCTACAAGTTCAAACACACGCCTTAGATTAAGATCATCAAGGAATGAAAACATGGAGTGTAAGAAGGGAATAAGAGAAAGAAAAAAATCATGTTTTACAGAAGAAGACTACAAAGAATGTATAAAAACTACATGGTGTATTCCCTTAAGTATTTTACATGGGCGTGTACTATGGAAGCACTGGTCGTGTAACACCCCAAACACACAGTGTGTTGTCCTCACATGTGCCGTGTACTTGAATTTTCTTCCCCTGCCCAAGTCCTAGTACACGAAAAAGCCACATGACTCTCTTTTAAACGAGACTACACGGCGTGTATAAGATCTACATGGTGTGTACGGGATGAGATTCACCGACCCGTGTTGTTCGAGACACAGCCGGGTACACTGCTCAAACTACACAGGATGTTATAGATAGACATGGCATGTACAGTTTAAATTTCAACTACCTGTGTGGTTAGTGACATGACCGGCTACTCGGATGACACTACACGACGTGTTACACCCACACATGATGTGAACACCACCCCATTTCCCCATCCACACGGCCAAGTCCACACTGTCTTTCACCGGTCAGGAATACACGGTGTGTCCCTCAAGTACATGTTGTGTACTAGATGAGATTTCACCGACCCATGTCATTAGTTACACGACCGAATACAAGGTCAACATGCACAACGTGTACTTCCGGTACATGGAATGTTCCCTCTAGAAGTTCCACATCCCGTGTCTATGGCCACACAACCTATGAAACGGTTAAAGACTACAGTGCATGTACCTAGGGTACACGGCGTGTACATAGGTTACATTGTGTGTACTTAAATTTTCTTTTCTTTTCTTCCTGAATAGAAGAGTACATGGAGTGTAGTCAAAACTACACGGTGTGTATTCTGAGTTTTCCATACAATAAGCCTTAAAAACTACTCCAGAGCCCAAAAAAACACTGAAACAACACTTAAGCGACAAATTTGGATCCGTGAGGGGACATTCTCCCCGCAAATCAAAGATTGGAATCTTATTCATGTTATAAGAAAGTAAACAAGTCGATGCTCCAAAAATTCCGGTTGATGAGGGCCCATTCTCCACAAAAACCAATTTTTGGCGTTTATTCATAGAACCTTACATAACAATACTCTATTAAATATAATGTTATTTAGTAAGGAATCTATCACAACAACATTCATTTTCTAGCACAACATCTATCACAACAACATGCATTTTCTAGGACAACATCTATCACAACATTGTGCAATTTCTACCTCACATACATGGCATGGAAACTATTAATGGAATGTGATTCTAATATGTTCCTACATGATGCATGAGATGGAATAACCTCATCTCAGTAGGTTGATGCTAAATAGATACCAGGTATAAAAATATAAACAGCCCACAATATGTGTGTCACCCAATGGTGAAAATAAAATCAATTGTGATAATCATAAAAAGAAAATCACAATTTTATTCGAGGTAGTCCGACCTTTACCTGTAGACAGGGTAGCTACTCTCGGGCATAGTTAATACCGAATCCCTTAACAATCTCTCTCTTTTTTCCATCACCACATAATAAAATAGTGTAGAAAAAATCCCTTTGATACCACATTGTAATATCCCGGATCTGGGTGCCACTCAACAGGTGCCCAGAACCCGGTTGGTCACATGACCTCAAGTGCATTTCCCCAAATGTCATAGGTTGTCGAATCGCAGTGAGGGCCTAGGTTTGACAGTGGGGAAATTATACCCTCATTTTTCAAAGTGTGGTGTAGTGGATAAAATACAAACATGCTAAAAGCGGAAGCAGTAGACAATACCAATACTGAAATGGACACAGTACTGAAGTAAAGAAAAGACCAGCAGTCATATATAACGATGCAACATGTACCTAATTCTAAGAAATCAGCCCAAACAGGATACATTGCAGTATGAATCAATACAATATAAGGGACAAATACAGTAAAGCAAAACAGAAACAATGTAATAGTAACTCGGCAACATCCCAAGCCTAAGCTCAGTCCCATACTCTTCTACTCCTTTGCAACAATAAAGTACCTATATAGGGACTCTTTCCCTTATCTGCACCTATAAGAATATAATCTGTTTGGGACCAAGACATGAATAAAACAGGGTGTGAGAAATAAATCACATTAGGTAACCACCAAAGGCTCATTCCCAACTATTAGTGAATTCGTGTAACAGCAGCATGCAACAATTGAAAAGTAGTAAACTAAGAAGTAATAAAAAGTAAACATTCCTACCTGTTCAACTTCCATTTAATTATTATTTAAAAATTAAATATAATTGAATTATAAGTTCTTGAGACTCAGCCACAATCGACAATCTCCTAAACAGTGTTGTCGAAAAAACCACAACAAACTATCTAACAAGTACAAGGAAAAACAATACCAAGCTTGTGCTCTAGATTGGAAAATATAACTTGTGAAATGACCATAGTGAATATAAAAAGCAAACAAAGTCCTCAGAAATGAAAAACCATACCCTCGGGTTATTAGAATTGAAACCATCAGGTGACTTCCCATAGGCATAACGGTTATTGCCCTCAGGAATACGATATAATACCCTCAGGAATGGACGCAAATGCCCACTGGCATAAGAAAAGTTTTCCTCAGGCTAAATGAAACACTTCCCTTGGGCTAAGAAAGTTACCGGGTTGATCCCAACACATAAGCAATAAATTTATATACATTTTCTCTTATGAAAACTCAAATTTTGATAAAATCATGGTATACCCTCAGTTATACTATCCGAATGGCTAAACATGGGAAACACATCCTCGGGGTGGCCCTGGATCCAAGAAAATATCACAGACAACAGTTTATACATAATCATAAAATTACCTATGCAATTCTAGGATTTTTTTTCCATCATAACCTCAGCTATAAGACACCCTATATATGGGTTCATAGCACAAGGGTACACAAAAACCACATGATAGTTGGAATTAAACATTAGACCACCTATATTGATCACCTCTAATAAATATATGTGAACAATTCCTTCCGAAACATCCGATAATGACATAGATCTGGGATAAATGAAAACACATTCAAACCCAAATAACTTCTCCTTTGGAAAGAATTTGAAGGAAGGGTTCAAGAAGAGTTAAGAACTCACCAATGCGGTTCAATCAAGACTGTCAACAAAGGAATCCGAATTCCTGTCAGTGGTTGGTAGCTCCTCCATGATCCAGCCTTCTCTCTCGCTGTTCCAAATGTGTCCACTACCTCTTCTACCTAATTAGGAGGCTACTTCCCAATTTATGTGAAAAAAAAACAAACTACATGGTGTGTACTCTTAAGTACATAGCATGTACTCTCAAGTAAACAGTGTGTACTTTTCATTTTTATAACTATTCCTCTAGCATTTACTTTTCACCGTCACACTATCCATCCATCGACATGATTTCACATCATGTATTTTAGAATACATGGTGTGTGTTGTCGCCCCGCTGGCTGCTACTTCCACCGCCTTACTATTCACCTTCTGACTGATTACACGACATGTATATACTATGTACAAGACGTGTATTCAGTTTTTTTACACCCTTCATCCCTGGAAAGACTACACGCCCTGTGTACTCATCCCACACAGCCTAAGTACATGGGGTGTTGAAAAGTACCTGATGTGTACCCACAAAATTTGGGATTTTTCCCCATTTTCCTTATTTTCTCAAAAACAATTAAGGAAAGAGTAAAATATGAAACTCGTACCTCAAGAACAATAAACGGGTTCTTACACTCTCCTATATTATTTTCTAAAAATAATTATGATTTAATGAGGATTTCATTTATTTTAGATCCTTGAATAAAATCTCTATTACGAAAAAGTACCATTTTTAACATATTGATGATTTGTTTGATTAGGTAACGAGAGAATGATATTTTTCCGAGTTTTATCTTATGTCAGGGAACCATCAATTGAAGGTAATATAGGAATACATTTCTAATATTGTGTTCTAATTTATAAATGGACATTATGAATTTGAAGTTATTTTGTTTGGGTTAACTAATGAACCTGATGTATTCATTGATCTTATGAATAGAATATTTCATGTGTTCTTGTATAATTTTATTGTGGTGTTTATTGATTTAATTATTGTGTACTCTAAAATTAATATTGAGAATTAATGACATCAGTAGGTTTCATTGAAAACCATAAAATAAAATTCACTATATTTGAAATTCATAAATTTTCCATTTTGGTAGAAAAAATATAATTCTTTGGTCACAATATATATAAATATAGAATAACCAATAATCCTTCTATAACCAATTTTTTTGAATAATTTCCATGACCCACAAATAAGACTGAGATTCATATTTTTCTTGGTTTAGTAGGATATTACTAGTTATTTCCTTATAAATCGCACGGTTATCCATCTCATCAAGTAATATAAGAAGAAATGGCGTTATATTCATCTCAACACAAGAATGTTATGATTTTTTCCAATAATTGAAAATAACATTGGTCAATGCTCTAGTCCTAGCCCTAACTTAGAGAAATGGTGAATTTTTCATCTATAGTGATTATTCATTGAAATAATTTTGTTGTGTCCTAATGCATAAAGATCATTTAATTTTATTTTCTTCACATAAAGTGAAACCTCATGAGTTTAAATTATCATATAGATTATTTGGAATACTATTTTTTTGTTTCTGAATTAAAAATTTATAGGCATAACTTTAATGGAATAAAATTAGAAATATATAATGATCATACAGAAATAAAGTATATATTCACTCAAAAAGAATTTAAAATGAGACACAGAAGATGGATGAAACTAATCAAGGTTTATGATTGCACTATTCTATACCATCCAAAAAAAATAACAAAGTGTCAAATTAAATGAGTCCGAAAATTAAGGCTACCTTAAATATAATATGTTCAAAACATGGGAATCTGTATAATGATTTGATTAATTTTGTTTGGGATGTTTTTGTGGTATAAATTTCCCATGTTTTGTATTAGGTGTTAGTGCAATCACCTCTATTAGAAATAATTAAACAATCATAGAAGGAAAAAATCATGAGTTGTAGGAAATGGTAGTATAGGTTCAAAATGTTTTTCTTTTCTGAATTTTACATTGATAATGATTGTGTTTTATGAATTGGGAAGATATTCTGTTTGCCTTATGATTTAAAGTTATAGAAAGAGATTTATGTGAAGCTCATATATCTCTATTTTTAGTTCATCGTAGGAGAACTAAAATTTACAGACATCATTGATAGTATTACTATTGGGATATAATAAAAAGATATATTGATGAATTTACCCTGAGATGTTTGAATTTTAAATAGGTTGAATAATAAAAAAAATTTACCTATGGGGGTTCTTCAGGCTTTTATTATTCTAGAATAGAAATAGGAAAATATCTCTAGGGACTCTATAGTGGGATTAATAAATACTTCTCAAGGTAACAACTTGATCGGGGTTATTTTTTATCTATTGAATAACTATGATCATTTTATTCAGAATAGAGACACTCTCTATCATGATTAACTTCTCAATTGTATATTAAATAGATAATTAAGATACATAGAGTTCCTCTCTCTATTATATCTGATCACAATCCCTCATTCACTTATAACTTTTTGAAAGTCCTTTATAATTTTTTGGGAACATAATTAACTTCCATTAATACTTTTCATCCTCAATTAAATGGAAATTCCTAACAAAAACTTCACAGCATATAGGATATTCTACGTTCTAGTTTAATGGATTACTAGGGAATTTGGGATCAACATATTTCATTGGTTGAGTTTTTTTATAATAACAATTTTCATACATCTATACATATGAAATAATTTGAGGCATTATATGGTAATTGGTGTCAAACAGTATATTTTTAGGATGATGTTGGGGAATGAATGTTTATGGGACTAGAATTGGAATATGAAATGGAAAACAATTGAATATGATTAAGTGACACATGGTGATAGCCCAACATAGGGGGAAAGTTATAAGGATAACCGTAGAAAAGATATTTATGTTGAGGTAGGCGATCATGTCTTTCTCAATGTTTCTCCTTGGATTAGTGTTATGTGTTTTGGAAAGAAGTGGAAGATGAATATGTGGATTATTGGAATCTATAACATCCTAGGGAATATCGGATCAGTTTTCTACTCAGTGGTTTTGGATCGAATTTTATCTTAGGGGTAATTTTTTTTCATGATTCATTGATAAGAAAGTATATCCCAGTTCCACCTCATGTTTTGAGTCCAGAATTTATTCAGCTGGAAGAGAATCATTCTTATGAAGAATAACTAGTTCATCTACTTTACCATAGAGTGAAGGAGTTTCTGAATATGGTGATTTATTAGGTTATGGTTTCGTAAAAAACAATATGGTTGAATAGGAAATATAGGAATCTAAAAATTAAATGAGTTAAAAATACCACCACTTATGTAATAAGTGAATAAAATTTCGAGGACACAATTTACAAAAGGGGGAAGGATGTAACATCTCAAGTAATTCTAAAATAAAACTTTTAGTATTTGTTAATAATTATGAATTAGATATTAATTCTTCCTTAAGGGGAATGCTACATCTGATCGCATACTCGACAATAAACAACAAGTTTCTCCAAAATCTTACGTTTAGTGCAAGACTGAGTTATACTGAATAATACTATGTTGTTAAAATTATTATTTTATGTAGTATTTATAACCTTAACATTATGCTAGAAACAATGAATAGAAATAACTATATTATGTTTTCTCATTTTTATTATATATTTTTCCTTTCATGCAATAAATTATATAGGAATAGAATAAGAATAAATCTAATTTTAATCATAAAAAGATCTTATATTTCTAAATAGTAACTATATAGCCTTTTGACGGTGATTAAATTTTATCTATATGTTTTTAAACTTTTTTTCAATATTAAATAAAAATAAAACAATACAAAATATTAGTTCTAGATTGATTTTGATCAAATTTATTTATATAGATATTTTTTAATTTTTTTTAAATAAAATAACTTTTTTTAATTATATAATCCAAATTATGTCATTGGAACCAATTTCAAATTGAAATTGGATATGAAAATATTGTGAACATTTGAACATTTTTACTTTAAAAACCCATTTCAGTTACTTCTGTGTTTTGAATTTGGAAGCTTTTATTCAATATTTGGAATTATAATGTACTATTTTATTAAATAGGTTCATTTCATTTTTCAAAAATAGGAATAGTATTTTTATTAATTATTTTTTTTACAATGGTTAATGGTAAATCCGGTAATTAAGGGTAAAAATAATATTATAAAATATAATAAAATTACACTAATAGGTGTCCAAATATACTTTTATGAGTTATTTTTAACAAAAATATTACTTGAGATGATGATATATTCACACTCAACAACTTGGATGAATTTAACCCTTTTATAACATTTTATTAAATGAAAAGTCACTTTTATCACACTTTTATTTTTAACAAATAAAATATTTTTTATATGGGTTAATATAAGGGATATGTTATACTATAAATTGTATTTAGAAATATTAAATTTTTAACTATATCATTTTAATTTATATATCATTTTTTGGAAATAAATAATTTAATTTAATTGTGATATAATGAAGAAGTACCAATTTCTTCAGTTATGGTAGAATCAGATAAATATTCTTAAAAATATTAAAGAAAATATAATTTTAGGTAATTGATATCATTAAATGATTTTAATTATTAAGTTGAAATTATATTAATGATTTAATAGAGTTTTTTTGACAATATCAAGCTGTTATGGTATTTTGAAAATGTCAAGTGATGAATAGTGTCAAAATTGACATTATTGATATTTTAAAATAAATAATATCGAACTAAAAGATACAAAATTAAAAAAAAAATATAAACATTGGTCTAATAATTTTTATATGCCCCAAAATTTCATAAAATACTCATTTTTTGTCATTTTTCAAGTTATTGTAATTATATTAACTCTCAAGGTGAAAATTATATGATAACACGATAAGAATTAAAAGGGTAAAATAATGGTTAAAACGATAAGGAGTAATAAAATAATAAAAACATCTATACATTTTATTATATGAATGGATTTATACCTTTACTCATCCTATATTCTAAATAACTCTATTCAGATCCATTTTTGATGGAAAATTAATTTATATTAATTTAATATTTTAAAGAATTCTAAGACTGCTCAACCCCTCTCCTATAAAAGGGAGCCCATTATTGTCATTTAAATACACTAAAAACAAGTTTTTTCAAACTATATCTACCAAAATACATTATCATAGTCCCTCCTCACATTCAAGATCTCTTATTTTAGGCATAACACTCACCTTAGAGGTGTTAAGTTGTTAATCAAAGGAGATTGTTTGAAGGAAAGTTGTTGTTTTTAATTAAGTATTTATATTTTATTTTGTATTTCAATTACTTAAAATATTTTTCATCCACAATGATATAATAAATATAGTATCCTAAATATAATGAGACATTGTTTTGTTAATATATTCACCTAAATCAATCTCCACTTCCATCAAATTGGATAATAATAAATCATTCGAGGGTATGTGTGAACTATTTCCTCCACGAACATATATTATCAATTTTCCATTACCATCTCTCATTATTGGTTATTATGATTGAATTAATGTTTATGTGTACTATAAATGAAACATTTATTATTGTAAAATAATTAAATAATGATTATTTTCTTACTTTCGATCCACATAACACAGATAAAGTCATTTGTGCATACGTGTGAATTATCATCTCCATGAAGCGATGTGATTTATTTTTTATCAACACATCAAATGGATGATATATATATATATATTATTCATATTACATTAATTATGTTATGATAATTATGTAATGATAAAATTATACATACCTTCTTTCCAAAAATATTGTTGAGAATTGGAAACATTACTCATTCGTGCATACATCTTACCATCTGCATGATTATAATTTCGTTTAATTCTTATAATCATATGTAAATTTTTTTATTTAAAATTGTAATTGATAAAAAAAATTTATTATAATATCCCTAATACTATCTAGTATATTATGGAATTAGGATAACTCTGACTACTAACATAATATCAAATACATTTTGGACTCAAGTACCGAATATTAACAAAATATCTGACAGGAACTTAAATAGTTCAGTAAATATTATTACATTATAATAATTTATAAAAAGTAATCTTAAAATTTTTAAATGTTCTCATTAATTTAAATAATTATTCTATTTTTATTATTTTGGAGGATAAACATTGTACACGATGAGTCAGACTAATGATACGAGAAATTATTCTAAAAATTTCTTTTAATGTTACTCTATCAAATATTTTTTTTAAAATAAAAACAAATGATTTTTAAATATATATATCATGAATTTAGATTCTTTATTTCATGTCACTTTATTGTTTTTATTTCTTCCTTACATTCTTATAATTTTTTTTTCAAATAATGTGTTTTTAATTATGAGTGCACTACTTACTAATAATTTAATGTGATTTCAAAGTAGAAAATTTTATTTTTAATTTATTCATGTTTTATGTGTTATGATTATTAAAAATAGTTTATGATTAGATGTGGTTCAATGATAAATCGAGGGTGGGTGACCCCCAGATTTCTCTCCAATGTATTAGGCAATGTGGGAGAGTTAATTGGTAGGGGTTCTCTTATGATATTAAGGGAATATACTGTTATGGGTATTCAAAATGTAACCATTATGGTTACACACTATGTAGCTATGAAATCTATTGTAAGAGTGAAATTTAATTAAGGCCATAGATAACCATTATGATTTACTTTTTCTGTGTATTTTTATATTAATCTTATGATTTCATAAGCAAATATAAAAATCTTCTCATTGTGAAATTGATTTGATGCATTGAAAGTATTCATATACTAATAGTTTATTTCATTTCTTTTATGTCCCTTATTGATATTTTAGAGATCATACTACATTTTGTAATGTTTTGTCACAGTGTATAATGATGTATAAGATAAAGGAGTAAGTCATGTTAAAAGTTATGGAGATTTTTATGGGAAAGGAAATAATGTTTTATTTTAAAAAATTTATGTTATGAAAGAAACAAATAATATGAATGAAGTATCCAATTTGTATTAATTTGGAATTTTATGTATGAATTATGACCAAACTTCCTAAAACAATAAATTATAGAGGATCTTCAATGTGAATGAGAGTTATTTCGGGACTAAGACTATATTTTATAAATTTTATAGTCAGTACCTTATATAAAACTTAGATTTATAACCTAAGGAGAGGTATTCTACATAAGGTGTGGAATCCTAAGATTAGTAAGTGTAAAAAATGAAGATACATAATTATAACATAGTCATAGGTTTATAAAAACATGGTACAAACATTGAAAAATCATAACATGTATATTAATGAATGTAAACATGATTCATGCAATAAATCTTGGAAGTTCATAAGAAATGAATAATAAGGGAAATAATAGAATTATCCATTAGTGTGTAATATAGTGGTAAGAAATAGAATTTTTGGCAGACCCTTAAGTATATAGAAATTATTTCCATGGAATTTAAGGATTAATTCCACAACCATTTTATTGTAATGGGTTCACTACCCACACCATCTTATTGGAAAAGGTTCACACCCAATACCATCTTAGAAGACACAGTCATTTACTGAACTAGGTTCAGTACCCATTCCAGCCCTATATTCCTGAACTGGGATCATATAGTCATATATTAGTAATATCAGTTTACTTCCCATTCCAAAAATATATTACTAAATTGGTTTTACTTCTCATTCCAGCACTAAATTATTGAACTGAGTTCACTCCTCATTCTTGCCCAGTGATATTGAACTGGGTTCACTCCTCTTTCTGGCTCTGTCATACCAAGTCATGTCTTCTGCATGTTCTAGACAATTCAAAAACATGTGATACAAATCACTACCCAATGTATTATATGGATATATTAGTAAAACCCATCTCATAATGAAATCATATATACATATGCCACAAGATTATAAGTATTCATATCATAAACCATGAAATGAAATTGGTATTATAAATATGTAATCATATCTTAACCTACGGAAATGTTATTGGTTTTATAATAATTTAATCACTTCATAAACCATTTAAAAAACCGGGTTTCAAATACATAAATCCAATAAAATGGAAATGTGTTTGATAAAAATTATACAATAAACACATAAAACATTCAGAGAAAGAATATGAATTAAAACTTTGTATTGATTCCCCATAAAGTAATGAGTAACACCAAAAGATGTTATCTTATATGGAAAATAATTTGAAAATATATTTTAAAATCAATTCTTAAGGAAAATTTCTTTTACTCATTCAAATATGTTTTTTAGTAAATAATGTTTTTGAAGACCATTATCCTTGAAAATACCCTTGAAAACATATTAAAAACATGAATACATTTAAAAAATTTCATGAAAAAATATAAAATAATCTTGAACTTTTTTCAAAACCCTCATCATTGAGAAAATAAACAATATGAATGAAAACATTTTGAAAACATTTATCCTTTAAAACTTATAAAAGATTCATGAAATAATATTGAAAACATTATTCCTTGAATACTTAAAAAATAATCTTGAATCATTTTGAAACAACATTTATTTGAAATGAAATTGAATACAAAAAATATAATATTTTTTACCATTAAAATACTTTTCATTGACTACATCCTTATAAAAGCATATAAAGGGAGGTTTAAAAAAAATATAAACATTTTTTAATACAAAAATAATTTTTAAAAATACCTTTTACTTTAAAACCATTTTAAAATTATTTTTTTGAGATTATTAGAGAAATATCATTTTAAAAAATAACCCATTAAAAATAGAAAATGTAGTAGGAAGAAAATTATGGTCATGATGGGGGTAAGTCTGTACATACAGAAAATTCCTTTTTCACCTTTAATGTTTAGAATAGTTCCTTTATTATAAAATGATAAGAATATTATTTTTAAAATCATTTTGTAAAAAGGTAATACATGGGTAAATATTTCATTTAAACAATAATGTATAATAGTAAAAATAAATTAAAACAATTATTTTGTAAAAATATTTTTTAATTAACATAGATTAAAAAAAGAAATATTTTTATATTTTCATTAAAAAGTTATCTTGATTATCTTAATTACTAAGAAGCCGAAAAAATGGTACCATTACACGGATATATCCTAATTAACTACAGGGTAATAAAATTCATGACTGTTCTAGATATATGGATGATAATATTTCATCAATGAAATCACGATCATAAATAATATTAATAAATGATATTATTGTAGTAATAATCCATTACAATATTGTTAAATTTGAATCTTAAAGAAACGAAAACAATAAAATTACATGAAGTATAAAATTTCATGAAAATAATTATATTCATGATATAACAATTCAATGCAAGTATAAACGCCTTATAAAAAAATATAGGTGTTTAATATGCCATGTGTTTCCAAATTCAAAATTGAAATAGAATTACATTACTGATTTGGTATCATGTGAAAAACAAACCCCGTGAAATAAAGATAATAAAATAGATATGTAAATAACCATTTTATTTATTAAAATCATAGAATACATCCATTGGAAGTGTATACATCATATAAAAAATGAGTGGTGAATGAAGCATGTTTCTTGTAAAGATAATAACTGAGATGAGAAAACCCTTTCTTTAATTCTTATATTTCATCATACATGGTCTACCTTCCCATATGGTAAATATAATTTTATTATATATCTAACACATACCCGTATTATTAAATATAATACCATATATAGAGTTATATTACACACTTATTAATAATTCCATGTTATTTTCACACTATGGGCAATATCCACATTGTTTTTCAAACATCATTTGAATTATTATTCCTAATAATATTACTTAGATCATGATTTACATATTTAATGAATGAAAAATGAGATATAAATATGATATATATTACTTATAAAAATATTTATAATAATATATAAATAATGAAATTTTGGAATGGAATACACAATTCCAGGAGACAATATGATGTATGCATGCATTAATGGTTTTTCAGTTTAATTATCATTTTCAAAGAAACAATCTAAATAAAATATATGTTACATATATTATAATTTATTAGAATTATTATTTTACATATATCATTTATTTTTACTAAAATGATCCTTAATATGATAAATTTAATGTGTGAATAAATCATAATCCTTTGAGGTGGTGGTAGTCCACACATCCACAAATGAAGTTATCATGGTTTTATAGATTGGAAATCATGATGGTATGTTTTATATAATTATTAAATAAGAATTAATACGTCATTAATATCATATATATCATATAAATATATATTTCCATCATAATTACCAACCATGAGAGGGGGGTGAATGAAAAATGGACAACATCGTGTTGTGAGGTGATAGTTCATCGTACGCAAGAACGAGATGTTTGATACCAATTAGATGAATGTAACTATAAGTTGTGGTTTCACCCTTATAATAACAACGTATATGTATATTGATGATATTTGGTCTATTCTATAATTGTGTAATAAGAAGTTTTTTTTGGTGGGAGAATGAAAATAAAAGAATGGGAGATATGGGAAGGATGTTACCTCCTCTTTCGTTAACTCCTCTCGGATTGAATAAAAGGAAGTTGTTGGTTTGTTTTAGAAAAAAGGAACTATTATAAAATTAATGGAGGGATTAAAAAAACCCAATATTAATTTCTATTATCATTAAATTAATTTTTCATAA
The DNA here is from genome assembly GCA_963277665.1 of Viscum album. Lineage (NCBI taxonomy): Eukaryota > Viridiplantae > Streptophyta > Magnoliopsida > Santalales > Viscaceae > Viscum > Viscum album. The sequence continues at coordinate 812,573,063 of OY728150.1, read as the reverse complement.
CATTTCTTACATTACACAAAAAATTCAGTAAACGATCATATTAGTTTACTATCCTTGGAAACTTGGAACACATTCATCTTATTTGGTGAATGATATTCAAATTATCTAATTAAGACGTTACCTTTTTGTATTCATACCCAAAATGTTTGTTTATATCATATGGAAATGAATCATATGAATAATAGGGTGATCTAGGATGCTCAGTAAGGGTAAACAAGGGGGATATAAAAATATAATAATGAGCATATGCGTATAAGAACATGATCATGAAAATAGAATATCACAACTATAATATTAATGATCATAAATAGGAATAATTTCATAAAAATGTTATGTTCATAAGACATGAATCATAAAGAAATAATTAACATAATCCATCAGATCATAACACAGTAATAAGACATGGAATTCATCGTAGACATAGAAGAATATAAATTATTTCCATAGTAGTAAAGGCATCACATCCAAGGTCAAATTAGTAATATGTGATCGCTCCCCATACCATATTTTGTATCATGATTTACTCCAATGGAAATATTAGTAGGATGATTTCACCCCTTATAACATCTGGTTAGTCATGGTAACTCCAATGGCTATCTTAGTAATAAAGGTTTACTCCCAATACCATCATAGTTCATATCATTAGATATAAATATTTAAACAATTGATTAGAAAGAGATATAGGTCCCACTCGTATCATAATGAAATAATAAATATTTGTTTTATATGAATAGAAATATTTTTTATCATATAATAACCCATGGAGTGAAATGGGTTTCATAAATATCATGCAATCATAACATAACCCACAGAAAAAAATGGGTTTCATAAATTTCACTTCACCATAAAAATACACCATCCAAAGAAAGAATAATATTTTTAATATTTAATCACTTCCCCATTAAAACCTAAGTAACATCAAACAATTTTACCTCAGATAGAATTTAATTTAGAGAGGTCTCTTCGAAACAATTCTTACGGAAAATTTCCTTTATACATTGAAAACATTTTCTTTACGTGAAATTACATGCAATTTTATAAGATTTTTTTAAAATAAACATGAAAGATATTATGTGATTATTGAAGGAAATTAATAATCATTAAATCATAAAAATCCAATATTTTTTAATAAATTAAAAAAAAATCTTCTTAGTATTTTCCCAGAAATCAAAAAAAATTTCCAAATTTGGAAAATGACAAAAGATTCCTTTAAAACCATTTAATAAAAAGGCATACATGGGTAAAATTAAATTTAAAAATTATTATAATTTTTTTAAATTATTTTGGAATAAATTTTTATGATACATGGACATGGAAGATAATTATACCCCAGAAAACACTAACATATAAACAATATTAGATAAAAATACGATTGTGAAATTAACCCTTATCTTAGGTCTAATTCCATTCATTTGTGTTTGAAACTATTCTATAGTGGTTTTAAACATATTATTATCTTATAAAATGGTCATAATAACATTTATTATATGACATATGATTATTTTATTTTATTTTATTGCATGTTTAATATGAATTACATGTTAAGTCAATATTTCGAGTATTAACTGCTTTCTTTATCATTCCTGTTTTGATATTTTATTCATGATATAATTACATAGATCATGATTTTATTAATTATTGAATGTAATAGAAGATTTATATATCATATAAATCTAGTATATAAAAATATATAATGGATAGATATATTAAATGTAATACACCATTCTTGGAGATAGTTAGTTGTATGTATGCATGAATGATATTTACATTTTCTTATCGCATGGAATACAAGAAGTTAAATGAAATATATTTATATATATTTTATTCTATTCTTGTTACTAGGTCCAATATTTTATTTTTATTCATTATATACATTTTGATAGTATTTCCTGAAATGTTTAATGTGGAATAAGAAGCACTTCGCGTATTAGAGACATTAGGTCGTATGTATGCATGAGCGATAATATCATATAATATTAATTATTCATATCCATTATATCCATAATAATACCCATAAATATAAATTAGTGATGAAAAAACGTATACACCATGGTGTGGAGCTGATATATCATACAAACAAACATGTGGTACTTTCATTTTTCATTGGATTAATAAATTGTATAATATGGTTGTTCCATAATAATAATAACATCTCAAAGTATAGGTTAAAATGAAGTTACTATATTATAGTGTAAAAAATATATTAAGAGGAAGTATAAGAAGAAATAATTTTGAAAGAGTCGGTAAGGTGATTACCTCATCTACGTCCATCTCCCTCTAGATCTCCACTTCAGGACAATAGAGTTGATCTTTTGAGAATACCAACACCTATATAATTTAACTAGTGAATATAATAAGTGGAATGGTTAGGGTTTGGTCTATATTTAGGGATCAATGTGGTGTTAGGAATTGAGGGAGGAGGTTCCCCTTTATAATTGAGGTGGGAGGAACTTTAGGAAATCCTCAATATATTAAAATATAATAAGGCTATTCAAGATCCAAAAACTTCCACAAGATATATAGATGAATGGGGTGTAAAATTGTAGACCATGTCCCATCAATTTTTTTATTATTTATCATTTTTGATATTCTTAAATAATTTAATAATATATTAATTCAATACAATATCCTTATTTTTAAATTTGATACTATTATTTTAATTTGGATTTAAATATATCAAGAGAAAGTGGGAATTAGAATATAATGGTTTACAACATCTCTAATATTTCTTATTGATCTATAAAATTAGTTATAAACTTTAATTAATCCATAATATATAAAAATAAATATTATTAATTTCAATTATTTTATTTTTATCTTAATTAAATAAATATTGGCATAACTTTGAAGAAGAATATAAGATATTTATACAATTTTTAAAAAATAAAAATAAAATTATAAATTTCATTTCATTTCATTTAATTTTGATCAAAATAGATATTTAGATACATTCATAACATGATTCAGTCTATATGTGGACACATAAAATATATTAAATATAAAAGTGTTGTACTGTGTTACTATCCTTGACATCAAATAATGTATAAGTTATTTTTTCATGGAATTGTGTCCATTAAACAGTTCAAATTAAATATTATAGTTATTAGGGTCGAATCCTATTCATCTAATAATTTTTGGAAACGTATTGGTTTTATTTTATAACTTATCATTTTGATTTGCCCTTAATTAATCTATTGGAATTTTACTTGAGGTAATAAAATTTGAAATATTCTGAGGTTATAAATTATTAAATATATTGGTTAAGTTATCAATAAATGGGCACTTCATGGAATTTTATACCTTATAAAAATATCCTTGATTTTTTTAAATATTTCTAGGATTAATTAATTTAATAAAATATTTTTTTATAGAGTATCATTAGTTTAAATTTTGACACTATTCAATACTTTATCTTTTAATAAAATCTAAATAAGTGGATAATTTCAAAAAAAAACAATTTAAGACACTACTAAAATGTTTTAGTTACTTATAAAATTTATTTAAAACATTAAATAAATCAAATTATATTTAATTTAATATTTTTTAATATAATTTATTTGATTATTTTTTTAAATAAACAATTATTGCATCATAATTGTGTCTGCATTTAAGATAATTATTTTATCATAAATGGTTTAAATAAATTATCATGATGTATATAAAATATTAGATGTCTAATGAATATTTATAGTAGAATTTATCTTTTTATACCCCAGTGCTAAAAAAGATGAAGTTATTAAAATGATTGTTATGATATTTTTAACTTATCTTTGAATAAAATATAATAATTGTAATATTATCACTAAAAAGTCATAAAAAGGTTATAATTAAGTAATATGGTTGATTTTAGTCTACCCCACATATCAAATGAAATTTGGACAACTGTTAGTGTAATTTTGTAATATAATAAATTTATTTTAAGATTAAATTATCCATTATACCATTAAACATGGTCAATAAAAATTTACTAATGTTACAATTTCTAATACCAAACTTATTATTTTTATCCTATTAGAATCCAAATTTCATTTGAATTACAACCATGTATGTCTGTTTTTCAAAATTTTATTCAAAGATGCGCAAAAATTATTTTTTATGCTAATCTTGTAGATGTGGTGGGAAGGTGGGTAAAACAATCGTTCAAAAGTTTAAATAGTTTATATATATAATTTTAATATAATTTTTCTTAATGACTTAAATTGGATTAATATATTTATAATTTTTCAATTGTGACATTATAAATGAATTCAAATTATAATAAATCTTCAAATGAAACATGTAGTTTTTAAATACAATGCATTATTTTACACTATTCATCTAAAAATGAAACATCATAGAAAAATAATACAAATTCAACCTAATTAATTTTGACATCTCAAATTAAAAAATGATTCATATTTTATCAAATTAAATTTATATGAGTTTATAAAATTAATTTTATTATTATTCACAGAAGTATATAAAAGTATTTTCCTTTAAGAAAATATTATTTATAAACATAAAATGAATTTCTCAAAGATTATATATTTAAATATATATATATATATATATGATTTAATTATATTAAAAATTTATGAATAAAATTTACACATTTTTTAATACTATTCATATTACTATGTTTAAGGGATATGTTATAATTATATCTTTTAAATAATTATAATAACAAATTGTTGTTTCAAAAACACTCAATCTAGCGTGTACCACAAGTAGATTCAATGTTTCGTGTAGCACAAACATAACATGGATTATCATATAACATAATAAAAATTTAGATGGTTTATATAATAATAAAAATATATATTCAATGTTACATGAAGTGAAAAATAAAAAAATATTAAATTAATACAATAATAATAATTCAAAAAATCATTGGGTGTTATATTCTTCCTCGCCTTAAAATAAATTTTACCCATGAAATTTGTATACATTAATAGTTTTTTAATAGTTTATTTTTTTTCCCATATTCCAAAATTGTAAATATGAATTCTAAAACAACCTATTAAAAAAAGTTGTAAAATAACAGTTAAATAAAGTAAATAAAAACAGATTCTATATGTAGGAGAACATAGATGAAGATTTGGGCCTGATGGAAACGCATAAAAATTCATAAAGTTTAAAAAAGAACACTGATAACAAGAAAGTGGGTGATCCAGAGAAAGTTTATAGTCAAAAAACTATAAATTTATTAAATGTGAAAGTTTAATTGATATCATAAAATGATGACAACAAGATATCCTTTCCACATATCGATCAATTTTCTAATGTTAAAAAAATTTAATGTGAAGACATACATACTTTATTTCAGCACAATATCACTCATTTTCTTGCCTAGATCAATTTTCTATTAATCAATTATTCCAATAAATGTACTAGAATTTATAACTCTAGTATAGTTAACAAATCATGAAATCCATAAATAGAATGATAGCCCATTAATATATCTTTAGCACAACAAAAAGGTTTTCACTAGATTTCACATATGCATAAGTCCACCTATAGTTAGATAATACTTTCATCTGTAAAACATCATATGAATTATAAATTAAAAATCTCACAAATGGATAACCATAAAATACATACAATTACTAAAAATAGTTAAACTTAGAAAGTGGTGCACTAAATTATATTAAAATTTATCTCCCATATATCATAAAGAAATTCTTGCTTGTCACATTCGAAGAATGTGAATACCTTTAGCAAGAATTATCATGAAACATTATAATAAAAATAATTACAAAACTTCCTTATTAAAAACAAATAGGTTTCATTATTTAATGGTTTATTGGATATATTAATTACGTCTCAAAATTAATAAACTAAATCAATTATAGCACAAACCTATTTTAAAACAAATATTAAAATTCCCTAAGGATATTAGTATCATCCAATTTACTTTTTTATATCCAATATATTTTTATCCAAAAATCATTATCATAACATCAAAAACATATTAAGGGATATGTTACCTTAAATTAATTGTCACCTATGAACATTATATTTCCATTAAATTAATTTTCTATTCCATTAAAATCATTCAACTTGTTCTTTTAAATCCTTATACAATACCATAAACTGAATAATCCTTAAAAAAATTCCCATTCATAATTATTTAATCCAAATAATTTAATGCATCTATTATTCTACTTCAATATTAATCCATTAACCTGAATACCTCATACTATTAATTAAAATACTTTTCCCTTCACATTTCCTTTATAATATCATCATTATAATTAATATAACCATTACATGTACCCCCTTGATGATTACTTTTAGGATCAATCCTCATATGACATTAGTTTCCATGATTCTCATTCATTACAAACATAAATCATTCAACTATTTGTAATACCTTTAGAAGGCCAATATTTTCATCCACTATGTCAACTAAATTTTTTATTTTCCTTTTTTAGTTACATTTATTTTGTTATTCTTTTCCATAATCAAACTAACTTCTTTTTCCTTTGAGAAACACACTTGGTTGTTTCTTTCCACATTCTATACATAATAGAAATTGAATCACCTCTCTTCAATGGTCTCCATTACATGATTTCTTAGTGAACTGATTCCTTATCTTCTTTGATGATTCTGGGAGTTAGTTAAAGTAAACATTCTTAACAATATTTTTTCTAAACTGATTACGCATGATCACAACATCCCTTAATCCACTTATCATCCCTTTTGAGTTCTCATCATTAAATCTAACATTAACCCAGTACTTTTTGGTTCCCTCCTTTGACAAAAAAAGAATAATATTAGAAACACTAATTATAGTCGTAAAATATCATAATCAAGGTAAATTACCTTAAATATATAATATCTTATCTTTAATCCAAGGTTATCCATTATCATTAACAAAATTATAGGATTTTACTATATACTTAGACATATACATAGGAACATCCCATGACATATCCTTAGAAGAATATCTCATGATTTCACTGGTTATTTCACATCCTTGTTTCTAAACATTGACTAAAATTTCACTCAGATACTAGCTATAGTGATATATTCTTAACATAGATTGAAGTTACATCACTTTCTAGAACATTTCATCGATTACACAAAAACATGCCCAAAGACTATATTAGTTTAGTGCCTTTAGAGACACCAAACACATTCATCTAATTTTGTGAAAGGTCATCAACATATGCAATTATGATCTTCCCCATTATTATTACTACCTATGAAATTTATTTATGAACTAGGAAAGTTAAACACAAGAATAAAGGGTGATCTACGATACTTAATAAGGGTATAAAACAGGGACATGTATATATAATAATGGGAATAAGGGTATGAGAAAATGATCATGAAAATAGAAGATCATACCATGCATTTCAATGATCATATGTCGGAATCATGGCATAAATGATGGTAATTTATAAGACATAAATCATAAGGAAACAAAGATCATAATCCATGAAATCATAACATATGAATAAGAAATGGAATTTATGGTAGACACATCAGTATATATAATTATTTCAATAATTGTCAAGTTATTAATGATATAGACGTCATTGTAGCTTGTTTTCACTCACCATACCATTATGGTATTCGTGATTCACTCATAATACAATATTATTAGTGTGACTTTACTCCACATACCATCTTAGTAGTCATGGTTAAATCCCTAGGCCATCTAAGTGGCCAAAGTTCACTCCCAATACCATCTTACTTTATCTCATTAGATATTAATATTTAATTAATTATTTGAAGGAGATATAGGTCCCACCCATCTCTTAATGAAATCAGATATCTGTTTTACATAAGAATATAAATAATTTATCATATCAGAACCCATCGAATAAAATGGGTATCATAAATATCTTGCAATTATAACATAGCCCATGGAAGAGAAATGGGTCTCATAAATATCATTCCACCATAAACATAAACAATTCATAGAAATAATAATAAGGGAAACATTGAATCATATTCCCATTAAAACATATGTAAAGTAAAAAATGTTATCTTAAAAGGAAAATAATTTTGATAGATCTTTTGGAAACAATAGTTGAGGAAAATATTTTTTTTCATGGAAGTTTATTTCATTACTTTAAACGTCGCACAATTTAAAAACATTTTTGTTAAATTAACATGTAATCATGTAAGGTAATCATCATGTAAATAAGATGTCATGAAATATTAAAAATAGGTTCATTCTTTATGAGTATAAAAAAGACTATTCTATTTCTTTTGTCAAATAAGTCAAAATCTACCTCATTAGGAAATCGAAAAAATATTCCTTTCAAACCATTTAATAACAAGCCATACATGGGTAAAAATATCATAAAAAAATTTAGAAGAATATTATAAAAATTTTGAAATATATTTTAAGAAACATGGATGTGGATGATAAATATTCCCCAACAAATACTTACAAATAAACAATCTCAGATAATAATGAGATTGTGAAATTAACCATTACCATAAGTGTGATTCCATATTTACTTATTTGAAGCTCCTGTATAGAAGTTTTAAAGATATTATTACCTTTTATCAGATAAATAATAATATTTATTATATCATGAATAATTCATTTATAACTTTATATTACACCTTTATTAACAATTATAAGTTAATAAATGTTTCGAGTAATAACCAATTTGTTTTTCATACATGTCTTTACTTATTATTCATCAACCTATTTCATAGATCATGAGTTTATAACAAACATAATGTAAAAAAGGATTTATATATCATAATTATGTGTTATATAAATCTATAAATAATATAGATATAAGAAATATAATACATTTTTCATGGAGACGGTTAGTTATATGTATGTCTGAATGCTGTTTCTATTTTATTATCATATCGAATAAAGGTATATAAATGAAAAGTAAGTATATATATTATTCTATTTGATTTATCATGTCATATATTTTATATTTATTTATTATATAAATTTTTATAATATTTTTTGAAACGTTTAATGTGGAAGATGAATCTCATCACGTCGTGGAGAGGGTAGGTCGCACTTACGTTCGAGCGACAATATCATTGTATTAATGGTAAAGGGGTGTGGAATTAGATGGTATAATAGTTATAAATAATCAATATGATATAATTTTTATTATTTATTTCCATTAGATCAATAATCATACCAATCTATGTAAATTAGTGACTAAGAATAATTTACACCAAGGTGTGAAGATGGTAAGTCGTACGTACGCATGTGTTGTACTTTTGTTTTTCATAGGACGAATTAAAAGCATAATATGGTTGTTCCAAAATATTAATAACATATCAAATTATAGTTTATACAAGATTTATTAATTTATAATAAAATCAACCTATTATCAGGAAGTAGAGGATTTAAAAAGTTTCCAAGAGTCCGTAAGGAGATTACCTCTTCTTCGACAATCTTCATCTAGGTCTCATCTTAGGGACACAATAGTTGGTCTTTTGAGAAGTAAAAAACCTCTATATTATTAATATCAAATTTTATAAGGAAAAAGGTCAGGGTTTGGTTCATCATTAAGGAATAAAGTGGTGTTAGGGTGTGTGGGAGGAGTTTCTTTTTTATTATTGGGGAGAGGTTCACTATTAAAAATCCTCAAAATATTAAAATATGATAAAAATATTATGGATCCAAAAACATCCACATGATATATAAATGAATGGGCAGTAAAATATTAGAGAGTATAATATCCCCTTTTTATTATTAATAATTTTCGCGTGTTTTTAATAATTTGATTATATAATAATTCATTAAACTATAATTATTTTAAAATTTGATACTATTCATTTAATTGGCTTTAAATACATCATGAACAAATTGAAATTAGAATATAATTGCTTTGAGAATCTATAATATATCTTGTCAGTCTATGAAATTAGTTACACACTTTAATTCATCCAAAGTATTTCAAATTTAATATTATTAAAATCAATTATTTTACTTTTCTTTTAATTAAATAAATACAGTTTTAACATTGACAAATCGTTTAAGGTAATTATATAATTTCTAAAATTTCAAAATAAAAGTACATAATTAAGGTTATTTCATTATGATAAATATAGACATTCATATTCGTTCTTAGCTTGGTTTTGACCTTATCTGGACATATAACATATAGTAAATAAAAGAGAGTGATTTTTTGTAACTCTACTTGGCTTTAAATCATATATTATTCATTTTCATGTACTACTGTCCATTAAAAAAATATAATAACATATTAAGTTGAAAAATGTCCAATTTATTTCATCCAATTTCTTTAGGATGTGTTCTGGTTTTATTTTTCACCTTATCATTTTGATTTACCCTTAATTAATCTATTGTAATTTTAACTGTGGTAACAACATTTTAAATATTAAGAAATTATAAATTTTTTCATAAATGGGGTAAATTTTCCATAAATGAAAAACATAGGACTTTTTTTTAAAATATGATAGAATCTTTTCATTTTTAATTTTTTTATGATTTTAATTACATTAATAAAATATCATTTGGGTTAATTTTGGAACTATTCAAAACAATATCTTTAAATAAACTTCAAACAGTAAGATAATTTCGAACCAAACTATTTAAGACAGTCCTAAATTGTCATATTCACTTATGAAATTCATAGATTACCTTAATTAATTAAAATTATTTGTATTTTAATATTTCTAATATCATTTATTTGACACTTTTATAAATTAAACAATCACTCCATTATCAATGAGTCACCATATAAGTTTATTAATTGGTTACTAAAAATTCTAAATAAATTATCTTTATGCAGTTAAACATTTTATATTTAAAATGATTATTAATAGTCAAATATATCTTTTTTATAACTCTATACAAAGAATATTAATTTTATTAAAAATTACTGTGACATATATATAAAATATCATTAGATAAAATATAAAAAAGGACATATTATTTCCCAAGATTCTTAAAAAGTTTATAATTACAGCCTATGGTCATTTTGAGTAATATTCCGCCTATCCAATAAATATAGGCTGACTTTTAGGTTAATTTTATAATATTATAATATTTTTTACCATTAAATATACAATTTACCTTTAACCATGGTAAAATTTACTGAAGTTACAACTTGTAATATAAAAAATATAAAGTTGATCTTATTATATTCTAGGTATCATACTAATTGAACCATTTATGATTGTTTTTAAAAATCAATCAATAGAAGAGGAAAAATTATCTTTAACACAAATCTTGTAGGCGTGGTGAGAAGGTAGGTTAAAAGAATAGTCAATGAGTTTTTTATATATAATATTAATAAGGAAATGATGCCAACAACATAAATTGGATTAACATATTAATAATTGATATATTCTTTATTAAAACTAAATTTAAGTTATAATAATTCTTTAAATTAAAAAGGTAGTTGATAACTACAATGCAATATATTTCACTATTCATTAAAAATTGAATCTTCTTAGAAAAATACTAATAATTCACCGTAAGTTAATTTTTACCTTCCAAATTATAAAATTATGGCTGTTTTATCAAATTCAATATCTATGAGTGTATAAAATTAATTTTACTGCTATCCACAGAAGGATATAAAATATAGTTTCTTTTTTAAAATAGAATTTTCAAACATATAATAAAATTATCAAAGATTATAAATTTCATTATAAATATGTATTCTTTATCATAAAAAAATATATATAACATTTAATATTTATTTAGTATTATTCATATTAATATGATTAATTTCTAGGCTGTAACTATCTTGTTTCAATAAATATAATAACAAATTTCTACTTCATAGTGACTAAGTGTTGTGTGTAATAAATACCAAGTCGGTATTGTGTGTAGGAATAGCCTAATTTGGTTTTCTGTTTAATGTAATAAAAACCTAGTGCTTTCATATAACAATAAAAATATATATTCAATGTTAAGTGAAGTAAAAAATATCAAATAGATTAAAATAATTCAAAAAATAATATTTCAAAAAATCTTTGGTTGTTTTAGGGATGTTGCGTTTTTATTTCAAGATAGTTTGTCTTAGAAAAAATATGTTGAGATATTTCAATAAGTGGGAGGGGTGAGTGGCTTTTTATAATAAAGGAGGACTGGCATTCCAGTATATTTTTTAAAATAGAATTACAACGATGGTTCACATGTTATGTTGCTCAAATTATGGTTGAAATTCCTTCCAAGGGGAGATATGGTCGAAATTGTGACATCCAATAGGTTTTGGAAAATATTATTGGTCATTTTGGGCCTTAATTTTAGGGATTACTCCATTATTCAGCTAATTTGTTTCCTAATTTCTATAATTAAGTTTAACCACATTCACTAGTCTTTTTGGTTGAAATATAATTTTACATTATCAGATATTATATATTATACTTATTCCAAATATGCAATCCATTTTTCAAAATTATAATAATAAAAATTGAAAAAATAATTTTAAATTAATCTCATAGATAGGATGATAATTGGAAACTTTAAAGGGAAAAAATCCAAAAACTAAAAAATCTTTTACAGTTGATTTCACTGTGAATATGGTCCTAATGAACTAAATTGGATTAATTTATGTTTAACTGATCTAATTATAATTTAAAACCAAATATAAACATAATTTAACTATGTTAATAAATTTTATGAAAAGATGTTTTGAATTAAAATTTAATATTTTTCATTATACATCAAAAATTGAAACTCCTCAGAAAAATACCAAAAATTAACCCAAATAAAATTTTTATATTCCACATTCAAAAAATGAAGTTTATTTTTTTAGATAAAAATTTAGAAAGTGTCAAAAAACTATTAAAAATGTTTCCTCTAATAAAATGTTGTAAAATTTCATTTTAGAAAAATATAGATTTTTATTAATAAAATGTGATTTATTTTTTTCTTATACCGAAAAAATCTATTCGATGATTATCAAAAATATAGATTGAATATATATATTTTATTTAAAACATTAATAAAAATTGATTTTTCTAATTTTTTGATAAAAAATATTGTTTCTACATAAAAAAATAGTTTTCTTAGAAAAGTAATTTCATTATTTTCAAATAGTTCTTCTATTCAATTCTAAAATTTTATAAACAAATTATTCAATTTATATACACGTATAAATCATATATTAAAAAATATAATCTTATTCATTAATTACATTCCAATGGATTGGTGGTATCTATAATAAATTTTTAATAACAATATTAATATTATATTTGTAGTTTAGAAAACCATTGTCTTACGTATTATTCAAGATATCGAGGGAATCAATATACATAATGTTGCATGTATAATAAGATAATACAAGTGTTGTGTGTGGTGGAATATTTACATGGTTTTGTGTATAATGAAATCCAAACTTATTACTTTTATAAATATAAAATCTATATTCACTGTTTTGTGAAATTAAGAATATTAAAATATTAAATTAATTTGAAAAATAAATTCACAAAATACCGATGTCTCACATTGTACCCCCCTAAAAATGAATTTATCCTTCAAAATTCATCTTGGTTGTCATATGATTCATAATTTAAATTATTTTCCTAGAAACCCACATCATACAGATTAAAATTTAATCTTCTTTTAAAATTGGAATGTTGGAATCATAACAACTACCTAAAGTAATGTATAACTAGGTTTTCACAAAGGACAATATAGTTTGGAAGGGAATATTGGACATAGAGGGAAAATTTAAATAATTATAGAAAATGATAAATATCTTTTATCAATAGTAATATAATGATCAATGGAGAGTTATTGTCCTAAAACCATAAATCATTGATGATTTATAATACCATCGGTTTAACAGAAATGAAGGTATTATGACAAATCATTTTCAATATCATTTTCATAGAGTTGATGAAATATTTTTCTATCTGTGAATATAAAGAAATATATATTCATGATTTCATTCCTTTTCATATTCATAGATTCACTCGTTGGTTATTCATTTCTTGATTTTCAAATTATATATTACTTTAAGGGAAGAAGGGGATTTTTTTTCATTCGTGGTGTACTAAGAAATCATGATACCCATACATAGAATTAAATTCAATTTTATCTATCCTTATCACAACAAAATGGTTACCACATGTTTTCCAACATGAATAATTATTCATATGTACATGTAACACATTAATCTCTAAAATCCCATCCACTATTTAACATAATCTTTTTCATAGGTGGTAAACCTTACAACCTTTCCAAAATATAATTTACCCTTCATTCCATATATAATATATTATCATATACTGAAAAAAATTCATTGTAAAACATGGGTCTATCCATTTTCATATAGAATATGAAACTTGATTTTGTTAGTTTAGAATTTATATATAGTGGGGAAATTTCCTAAAATTTTACCATTGTATGAATAATAATATTTCAATATGGATTATTCCTAAAAAATGGAACATGAAACTCCCAATTAGAGTATTATTAATATGACATAATTATAATTATTCACTTAATCCATTATGATTACATAACATTTCCCTTCATTCTTTATCATTATATATTATTGTGGATTATCATCGATATTCGCCCATGGATTGGGGTATTTATTTGAATAATGAGAAAACATCAAATAATTGAAACATATGAGTGTGGGAGGTTAATTTTGTGTATCTTTCTCTTTATTAACATTTTGTTTTTAATTCCTTCTAATCAATTTGGAGATTAGATTCCATGTGACCTTACCTTCCCTACATAAAACATTTATTTGTACCCTTAAGATAATTTACCCCATGTTTCTTCCCACACATAGAGCATAATGAAAATATTATCATTTTATCTCCATTGTCATTGTATTTTTCTTTTAAATCCATGTTACTTTTTCTCTACACCATGATGTTGATACCTAAATCTACCCACAATTTCAACATTGATAGAGCATCGAACCACATCTTCTTAGCTGCTAATGTATCTAACAAACAAGGCCTTCTGATGAATAGGTTTCAAGCCACCATTGAGTTGATCAATTTTTCTTTTATGTTGGATGATAATACCCAAAGAGTACCTTACATGGCTTGTAAAATTTTCTCTATAAAAACTAACATATTCATCATACTTATAATTATTCTCTAGGATTTATTTTTCTATATTGATATAAAAAATATGAGGAATGTAATTATTTAGAAATATTTTTTTGAACTCATCCCAATATACGGAGTCAATTTCATATTCTCTCCTTTTATTCTTAATAAGAATCCAAAATTGATCTACCTTACCTTCCAGATGGTATAATACCTGAGTTAATTTTTCATGATCTGGACAATGGATAATAGAAAATATAGTTTCAAATGTAATGGTCAATTACTTATCAACTAATGGGTCAATAGAACCACTGAGAGAATGTGGGTGTTGCCTCATGAAGGAATCAATTGACTATTTTCTCACTTTTTCCTTTTGTATATTCACAATGATTAATATCTTGAGAAATTTGGGTAACCATAATAAAAAGGGTTTTTTATTCCATTTCCCATAACATTCAGTTTTACAAGAGTATAGTAATTGATTTTTCCATTTCATTCACCATTAATATGGCTTCTTCAGGTTCCATCCATTGACTAAAAAAAATCATATATTATGAACCATTTACCATAGTGGGGAACCACATAATCTGTAAAAAAATATTATTAATAGTAATTCTATGTCATGACACATTCCTTCATTATATATAACACATAAGTTTTATCCTAGGTAATTCATATTCAGCATCTATTTAAATCCCATATAATGGTTCACAAAGTTTTTATAAATTCCCAAATCATATAACCTAGGAGTGTCAGAATATGTGTGAAAGAAGGCTCGCTGTCATGCACTAGTTACCGATCAAGTATAAATCAATACATTTTTTTCATGCTTATTACCAATACTAACATTTTTTCTAGATCCGCGTATATTTATAGTATCTAGGAAATGATTTATTGATATGAAACCACTATATATTTTGTTTATGAAAATTCAAGGGCATTTTCTTATAATTTGGAATATCTTTAGATACATTCTTATTGACATACCTAGAAATTTCATTAGAGATTTCCCTAGGAATATCACTATTCTATTCTCATACTATTTTCCAAATGATGACTAATGTTTTCCTTTGATACCAACTATTGAAAACTAGGATTAAAAGAAATGAATATAACACCATTTTAGATGAATATTCAGCACATTACAAAAATAAATTCTCAAGTTCCATAATTGTTTTGTACCTTTGGAAACATGTAAACCTAATTTTCTTACATGGTGAATCATCTAAAAAATATAACGTAAAGATATTTCCATTTAGACCATGAAATTAAAACCCTTATCCTTAACCTAAGTAAAACCATTAAAAAGGGGTAATCTCATATTCTTTGTAAGGGTACAAAAAAGAGACATATAATTATAATAAAAGCATAGGGGTGTGAGTAAAAGTGAATAAACATGAATAATCATACTATGTATAATTTAGTACATAAAAATGAATCATAGAATAAGTATTGACATTTCATAATACTTGAATCATAAGAAAATCAACAAAAATATCCATTAGATTATAAAATAGAAATAAGACATAGAATTTGTGGAAGAAATGAAAGTGTATAATAATGATTTCAATGTTATTCAAGGATTAATTACAAGGTAATATTTGTGGAATTATTTAACTACCAAACCCATATTAGTATTCAAGGATCACTCCCAAGACTATATTAGAAGAAAGGGTCCACTACTGAATCGAGTTCACTCTATATTCTTGCATTATATTACTAAACCAAGTAAACATCCCATTCCAGCTTTGTATTACTGAACCAGGTTCACATCCTATTCCAAGACAGTAATAGTGAACTCATTTCAATTCTTATTCCATTCTAATATTCCTGAAGCAAGCTCAGTCCACATTCCACACTCTCACACTAAACCGAGTTCACTTCACATTCCACCTTAATCATACTGATCCAAGATCTTCCCTCATTTCAGTCCTGTGAAACTCATGGGATCAATATCAGTACCCAATGAATTGGAGGGAGATATAGATCAGACAAATATCATAATAGAATTATACGTATGTGTTCCAAAAGATCATAATAATTAATATCTGAACCCATGAAATGAAATTTGTATCATAAATATGTAACTATATTTTAACCTATGGAAAAGAGATAGGGTTCATCATCATTTCATCGAAGAACAACCTGTTTAAAAAAGAAAGTTTCATAAAAATATAACCCATGAAAGAGAAATTGCATTCATAAATGTAATTCCATAAAAATAATTACCATTTAGAGATAAAATATAATTGAAAAATTTAAATTTTATACCTATAAAGGCTTGAGTAACACTAATCGATGTTATCTTAAATGGAAAATGATTTTAAAATATATTTTAGAAACATTTATTTTGGAAAATATCCTTTATGATTTGAAATTTTTTCCATAAAACAGTAAACATTTTTAAGAAAAATTTGCTTTAAAATAACCATAAGAAAACTATATAAAAGTATCAAAGAAAATTTAAAACCATATTCAAATTAAAATTATAAAATATTATTGAAATTTTTTTGAAACATTTTTCCATGAAAACATATAAGAGAGACATGAAAACGTTTTGAAAACCTATTCCTTGGAAATCAAATAAAATATTATTGAAAAAATTTTGGAATCCTTTTTCAATGAAAATATTTTTTAAAAATATAAAATAACATTTTAGATCATTGAAATCATTTTCTTTGAAAATAATCTTTTGAAGCCATATAATGCTTATATTGAAAATAATTTAAAACACTTTTTAAACATAAAAATTTGAAAACCCTAATCCATTAAAAATTATTTTAAAATTAAAAAAGTCTAGGATATTATGAAAATAATTTTCCTTAAAAAATATTCATTCTAATCTTTTAAGGTAAGCATCATAAAAATAATAGTCTTGATGGTGGGTAAGTTCGTACATGAAGAACATTTCTTTTGAACCTTAAATGTTTAGAAATTTCCTTCACTGAAACATGGAAAGAATATTAATTCTAAAAGCATGATGTAAAATGGTAATACATGGGTATAAATAATATTTTAAAATATAAATTTAAATAATAATAATAAATAATTATTTTTAAAACACCATTTTGAAAGAAGATAGATTTCCTACCAAAATGAAAATAACGTTAGATTCTCATTAAAAAAATATTTTTATTATATTAATTACCAGAGTAAAAAAATGTACCATTACTTGGATATAATATTAACAGCCATATTTTAATAAATTTCATTATATTTCTTCAGATATATATCCTATGATTTCATCAATGTAATCATAATAAAAAACAATCTCGTTAAACGTTGAGATTGTAGCAATAGACCGTTACCACATTGGTAAAATTAAATCATAATAAAATTGAAATAATAACATTATATAAAGATTAAGATGTCCTGAAAATATTTTTATTTAAGATAAAACATGTCAAAGGAATTATATAAATGTAATAGAAAAATATAGGTCATTACATGGCATGTCTCTCAAAGAATGAAAATGGAGATAGTATTACTTTACTTGATTGATATCTTTTGAAACATAAAACCCATTAATGAAATATCATAATGTAGATATTTAAGTACCATAAATTTATTTATAATAATCATATAATACATCCATGGGTAGTACATAAACCACACAAAATAAATGAGTGGTGAATAAGGCGTGTATATGATGGATATAAGAAATGAGATTTGAAAACCCTTTCCATAATTCCTTAATTTCATTGTTCATTTTCAAAACACATGTATAATAAATATAATATTATTATAATAATATATATCAAAAAAATATTATTATATATATTTCTATTAATGGTTTTACATTACCAGACTATTATCAATTCAATGTTAGTGTTACGCTTCAGGTAATATCTGTGTAGTTTTGCATACATCTTTTGATTTATTATTATAGATCCTCTTTCTTAAATAATTATTTACTTATTTAAATATTGTGAAATATCTTATAAATATCATATATATTTATTAGATAATTATTTATAACAATATATAAAATATTTAAATATGAAATGGAATACACCTTTAATAGAGAAAGTAGGTCATACGTACGCATGAATGTTGTTTCTGTTTAATTTTCACATTGAATGAAAGAATGGAAATGGAATATATTAATATATATAATTTATTAGTAAATTATAATTATTATTTCATATATATTAAATAATTTTACTAAATATGTCCATAATATGTTCTGTACAAAGTGTAAATGAATCACATCATTTTGAGGAGGAGGTAGTCCAAAGATCCACAAACGAAGTTATCATTTTTAAACCACGTATAATGATTGAAGGTATGTTTTATGTAATAATTAAATAAAAATAAATATGAAATAAATATAATATATATAATAAAAAAATAGACATTCATCCTTAAATATCAGCCATGATATTTTATAAATGAAAAATGAACATCATCGTTTCATGAGGTGGAAGTTATCTAGACAGAATAATGTTAAGATCATTACCCATTAGATGGAAGTGCATATAAGTGTAGTTATAAACATTATAATAACATCATATAAGTATATTTTTGATATGTAGGTTATTATATAATCTATTAATAGTAATATTTTATTAGTGAATAATGAAAATAAAAAAATGGATTTTGAGGTGGGATGTTACATTTGTTTGGGTAACTTCTTTTAGTTTACTCCAAAATAATTCCTTAGTTGGATTTATAAAAAAAAGTAAGGATTATAGAATGAACTATGGTATGTTGGGATATTATTTGACTATATTTTGGTTGATAAAAATGGAGATTGTTATATGAATAAGTTTTAGGGATGAGTGCCTTCTTTATTGGGGGTGGCGGGGCATTCTAGTAAATTATTAAAAAGTGTATACCACCCACATTTTCCCCAGGACCATTAGATCCAGTAATGGTCCTAATTCTACAAAACCAAATATAAGGTCAATTTTTCGGATATAAAATGGATTTTGTAAAAGTTTCTAGCTCATTCTTTTCTTTATGTTTAAGGATTAGTCCTTAATTTTTATATTTTTTCTTTTAATCATTAAAATTAACTTTAATCAAAAATTAATAATATTTTGGGCCAAAAAAGTATTTTCTTTCATAGAAATTTTAAATAATATTAATTTAAAATTTTGAATCAATTTTGTTCAAACTCCAATCATATATGTTTTAGAAATTTTTATAAAATTAATCACACAGATTAGATGTCTATATGTGTTTCTAAAGTGAAGAGTTCTAAATGTTTAAAATGTTTTAATATCCCATTTCACTGTAAAATTGGATTCAATGACATTAATTGGATTAAGTAAATTAAAATTTAACATATTATATTTTATAACTATATTAATATATTATTTAACTATAAAAACAAATTAGATGAAATATATGTTTTGAATTTAAATTTAGTGTTTTTCATTTTTCATCAAAAAATGAAACATCTTCAAAAAATACCAAAAATTAACCCAATGTGAATTATTGTATTCCATTTTCATTTATTAATTTTATTTTTTCAAAAAAAATTATACAATTATAATAAATCATATAAAAATGGATTCTACATTAAATGGAGGTAGAATTACCTTTTAGAAAAATGAATATTTTTTTCATAAAATTGGATTTATTCTTATCTTATACCTATCAGATGTTTATATGAGTATAAAAATATTTATTGAATATAATAATTTTATTTAAAAATATTATTCTAAATATTTTTTAAATTTTATTTTGGAAAAATTGTTTTTATACATATAAAAATATTTTTTATAAGAAAGTAATTTCTTTATTTTTAAGTAGTTCATTAATTCACTTCAACTATTTATAACAAGTGGATTAACTTTATACACATATGTAAATTATATATTTGAAAAAAAATTAATCTTATTCATAAATTATATTCTTATGGCTAGGTGGTATCTATAATAATAGTTTAATTATTATATTAATAGATTGTTGTAGTTTGGTAAAATTCAGCCTTCAGTGTTATGAAAGTTATCAAAGAAACTTGACATACATTGTGTTGTGTGAGATGAAAGATAATCTATGTGTTATGTGTGGTGAAATATTAACATGGTGTTACATATAATTCAAGAAAAAATTAGGTCATTTAAATTTGAAATCTATATTTATTGTTTTATGAAATGAAAAATATTAAGAGATTAAATCATATTGAAAAAAATTATCCATGAAATAACTAGGTGTTACCTTTAACATCCACATTAATGGCATATCACATAAATACTAGTGAAAACACTATGGTTGTCTCTAATCTGTTGAGAATCATCCAAATGATGTTTCCTATAATTAGATTAACTACAACCCGTCCGCATTGTTAATCCACCATGTCTTGTACCCTTAGATTCCCTCAATTTTTGCTTAGTGATTGGGGCCTAGTTCGAAATCCCTTAATTGCTATATAGATAGAACAAATTTTCTAGATATTGTATGGAATATCATAGACCACCCTCAATGTGTCTTTCTATTGAAAATAATAATCAATGAAAGTGGTTAAAAAATTTATAGAGCCACAATAATAGATTTGTAATCAATAACTAACAAGTATCCTTTCTCCAATCCATAAATTCTCCAGCTTGGTTAGCCCATGTATTCATTAGAAAGAAATATAAATGTATGTGTACCATGATGTATATCCACACTATATACTGATATTGGTCTTCCTGAGTAATAAAAATCCACTAATTAATTGTATAAACATGTTTCTTATATGTGTCAATACTCACCCTCCTCAATGGGGGCATTTCTATATGCTCAAATATGTATTTCATGGCATTTATTCATGTATTATCTGCATGGGGCCTACCTAACCCTATGAAAATAGGCGAATTTTTTATCTAGAAGTCACACATCATCTCTATCATAGTAACATAATGTCACAGGTATCCATGAATGGTCTGTATAATAAAAAGAAATTACTCTCTAATCTGGGAATTGTTCCCATGTTAGGTATTATATGATGAATCATAGGTGGAATATTTTTAGGTTATGTTCAATCACATGAGGTGAACGGTTGTCTCCATATACCTAGTGATCTAATAAAGGTCATCGTGAAGGCATATATAATTTATTTCTAAAAAGACGTCTCAAAAAGTTATAAGAAGTGGAAATAAGTTTTACTGATATAATTATAAGCTTAATTTCTCACCATAAAAAACATAATAACCCAAATAATAATTATCTTTGTTTAGGAAATTTTTCATTTTTCAATTATTAATCATATGGTTTCTATATATGGAGAATAATTTATAGGTTATAGAGAATAATAACCTATATATTGTAATTGATATCCCCATTTAATAGAAATTAATTTCATTTAAATATAAAACTCAACATTTCAAATGTGCCTCAGCATGTATATTAATATATATATATATATATATTTATATATATATATCAAGGTCCAAATAGATTCTTCCACCATTCCCATGTTGTAATTATTTAAACTTTATAAATTACTCTTGATATTATATAAAACTAAAAATAAGATTCTATTAATGTTCAATTATATGGATCATTATTCCTTACTTATAGTGGTGCACACACTCATAAAGTTTCAATTGGAAACAATGTAATTATAACCAAATAGCATTTCTTCCCATGTGACTAATATAACATAGCTTAAAAAAATATATAATTTGATAATTATGTGGGCACTATAAAGCTATATGCAACAAAACCATTTTGTTTGTATAAGACACTTTAATTAATCCAATTATTTTATCCTCCTGTAAACATTCATCACAATCTAAAATACAACAATCAAGCCACTCAGAGTATTCATCAAGACATCTATAAAGTATGTAACAATGAAATTTCATAATACTAGATATATTAATCCCCGTGATCCAATAATGACGCACGATACTCTTCCTCTTTTCCATACCTATAAATGGGTTAGGATAAAATCTTCCATAGAAACATAAGCCAAAATTTATGCCCCTCACCCAATTGTAAAACTATTACATCAATTATATGTATAATCATGATTTGAAATATCCCATCCCTAGTAATATTTATTTTCCACATATGAGGGTTATCTACTCATAGCCATGAGCTCATTACCAAATCCCAAAACATTCTTAGTGTAGCCTATGATTTTTTTAAATGAATGATAACATTCAATAGCTTTCATGATTTTCCATATCAATATAAAATGAAAAAATAGGTTTTATTATTAAATATAGTAGTTATAATCTAACAATTAGAATGGTGGGGTTTAACCAGTTTACCTAAATTATTAAAATATGTTTTAGGCAAGTTTATATAATGATTCATTGATTAGAAAATTAATTGGAAATTTAAATAAAACGAGTTCAATATAAAGGATGTGTTTTTATGAAAAACTATTTTAATGTGAATAATTAGGTATATAAAATGATCAAACCACTTTTTTTGGAAAATATTAATTAAATATCTATTCAATATTATGTTTAAAACTCATATTATATGTTTTTTAGACATGATAAAAGAAGAAATTCAATTTTATGCATTAATGGAGTGTTTTTCAAAAAAAAAATGCATTTTTACCACGATTTGATTTTGAAACATTTTTAAATATAATTTTTGTCAATTTTATATGTTCTATTTGACAAAATAATCTTCTTATTTTTAATTGGTACATCAAAATTTCTTTTAGTTTAATTTTTGGTATTTTTCTGATAAAATTGATATTTTAATGAATAGTGAAAATACCTGCATTTTATATCAAAATTGACTTTTCTTCTAATTTTTTTATATTATAATATTATTCGTTACATGTTTTAAGGTGTTATTTGATGAACTTTTAATCTTTTAATCCAATTTATTTAATTGGATGCTTTTTCAAATTTAAATAAAATAGAAAATTATGTGAACTTTTGAACGTTTTACAAAAAAACTGATTTTCTCGATCCGTCAAAATGATTAGTGTTAAACCTAATTTACCCATATATATTTATTTAATTTAAAAAATTTAAATACATAGTTTTAATAATTATGAAAAATTTGGTCCAATAGGATCAAAATAGTTTATATTGAATGGTAACTTTAGTATTTTATTTTCCACTGTTAAAGGAAAACATGGTAATTAACGATAAAGATAATTTATTAATATTATTAAATTACCCAAAAATTCTCATAATATTATTTTATGAGTTAGTATCATCTTTGACCATCCGCTACCTAATATTGTCACTAATGTATGCCACATGGATGTGATTTTGACGTTTATAAAATTTAATTTAATGTAATGGAAAATATGCCATAAAATGTCTCTTCTTACTATAAAAATTTTAATATGGGGTTACGTGAGTTATATCTTAGACTACGAATATTACATATAAATCTAAAATTATTATACTCGTAATGGTAATTTATTTGTAATTTTTAGGAACTAAATATATAATTTTAATTATGACAGAAAGATGATGCAGTAATTGATTTATTATAGAAAGAATCAGATAAATTATATTAATAATATTAATCTAAATATAGTTTGAAATATTTGATTCCACACAAAACCTATCTGGATGACTATGACATGTTAGGATTGATTTAATGTAGTTTTTTAAATAATTTATTTGTTATCATTTTTTAAAAAAATACATGTAATTAATTGGGTAAAAATTATCATTACAAATAACTTAAATTATAATATTTATAATTAAATGAAATAAAATTTATAAAAATCCAAAATTCAACAAAAAAGATGATATAACTCTAAAAATATCTTTAATGACTCATTAATTGGTTTTTTGATATGATTTGGTAATTATTTTAACTCTCAAAATATAAATTACATGATAAAATAGTAATATTTAAAAAGGTTAAGATAAATAGATAAGGATTAAAAAAATTCAAAACATGACTAATTTGATTTTTATGAATGGGATTTGGCCCAAAATTATAATATATTATATGTAAATCAGTTTTGACCATTCAAAATCAAAATTATATTTTTACTAATTTGATTCTTTTGATAATTCCATGAGTACCCCTCCCCTCTCAAATAAAAAGGCACTCTACCTCTATATTCCATAAACACAAAAAAATTGTTTCGACCAATAATTTCCCAAACATCTTCCTATAATTCCTCATCACATTCTAGAGTCCTTATTTTATGCATAAAATGTAGGATTAAAATAATTATGTAGATGCTCAATTTACAAGAGTGGGTGAATTGTAAGTTTAAAAACATTCATTTTTAACCTTAAGGAAAACTATGATTAACAATGTTAAACAAGGTAAATTCACATGAACTCTTTCAGTTCTTTTAAACAAACTTTCTAGGTTCTTGAAATTTGGTTCTGGAAATGAAATTGAAGAAAACATTACAAGGAAAAGATTCCACCATAAAGCATATAGAATCTTACTTATTAGAATATACAAAATATCAAGAAAGTAAAATAAAGTCATAATTTTTTGTTAATAAAAAAAATCAGAAAGAATCATGAATCAAAAACTAGTAACAAGTACGAAAACATTTAACCTAAAGAGTAGGGTATCCAACAACCTTTGATAAAGGTCCCTAGGTTTATACTTTCAAGAAAGCCATCCTTACCCACACCAGGGTAGGCCCTCGTTAAAAATATTGGAATATGTCTTGGTATCCCCGCAAGCCATCAATATATAAGGTAGTCAGAACCTCTTTCTTCTTTATCACAACATGTCCCCTGGGGCCCTTGTTGTGACTACACCAAGCCCACCTTCCATAGGCCAGGGGCTGGCAACTAGCACAGAACGGCGTATTCCCTAAAACATGAAGTCATTACCTATAAACCTATACAACACATGGTCCACGAACACTACAAGAAGCAACATTGTTGTAATATGCTATAGTAAAAAAGAGTGAAGAAAGCAAAGGGGACAGAATACAAGAAAAACTATAAAAGTACTAGTACAAGTGAAAGGAACAATACAATTGAAAAGGGGAAAAAGCTACTGGGTCATCCCCTGAAGATCTTACCTGAAGATTAGGTATAGATCGGCTCCTTAGCACTCCATGTCCACTTGTCTCCTCTGTGTACTGCCTAGTCCTAGCTCCCTTAAACCTCAACTCAGCTAGTCGTTGTCTGCAAAAGACACAACAATGTGTGGGCGATGCCTATGTTGGGGTGAGTATAACAATATATATTAGGGACCACGAGACCCCCAAAGGTCTCTCAAAATTCCACAATAGAAAAACACAAATCATGATCTCAATCACAAAGCATAAAGAAAAAGACACATCTCAAAAAGAGTATCATCTCAAACCAGGTTTTCAATGAAATATTGATGTTCAGATGATTATCCACGAAGATAGATCATCTTATTCTATCAACAGGCACAAATTTTAAATATACGGTGTCTAACCCACACAGGATCAAAAGGTACTAACCCCTAAAATGGCCCACATAGGATCTGATCCTCCCAGGATCGATAGGTAACTAACTACCACAATGACCCACACATGATTTGATCCGCCCAAGATCTATATATTGATGACCCAAGATGGGATGCTCTAAGGTTGGTCCTCATCGGTTCGTGAGGTTTTGATCCACCTAGGATAGCTAGGTGTTGATCCACACAAGACTACTCGGTTCTGATCCACATATAACATCTAGGTACGGATCCACACAGGATCGCTCGATACCAACCTCCATATTATTTGTCTCCTACCTCCACCTCACTTCCAGTCACTGGATTCCTTGCACCCTATGTGTTCATGTTTTGTAGAATCTATCCTTGAAAAATCGGGAATACCTCAACCACTACTAATCTCCCAAAGGAGTAACCCAAAGAACTGTCATGCCGTCAGGGTTCGAACATGACAGAAGATGCGTTAATCCAACGCCCAGTCTATGAGTTATAAGCATTTTAGCTCCAGGGGCCCCATCAGATTTGGGTTCGATCCAACCAAGTCATACTCCAAATATCACAAAAAGACATGTGGAGTATGAAAAAAATGATCATCTTGGTCTAAGGGTCCCATCTCCATAGACGGTTCGTCAAACGGATGCTTGGTTTACAAGTGATGGCCCTTTAGGTTTTCCTGGGCCTGGTGGGGCCTGGAACAAGTCTGACCCTGTTGGACTGACCAGGTCTGGCCTGGTCCACGCCGGACATCGCCCGCTGGGCCGAGGTCCGGCCCAGCCTGCAAGGGGGTGGCCTGCAAAAAGGTGGC
Source organism: Viscum album (assembly GCA_963277665.1). Taxonomy (NCBI): domain Eukaryota; kingdom Viridiplantae; phylum Streptophyta; class Magnoliopsida; order Santalales; family Viscaceae; genus Viscum; species Viscum album. The sequence continues at coordinate 812,545,969 of OY728150.1, read as the reverse complement.
GACCTGCAAGGGCAGTCTGACCCGTAGAGGGTGCCCGCAAAGGGGCCCCCTCTAGGGCAGTGGCCTAGCTGCATGAGGTGCGTCCTGCAAGGTTGTCCTCCCTAGTCGCCACCGGGGGAGCAACCCACAATTTTTCTAAATGGTTCAATGTCGTTCAGTCTTCTTCATAGTAGTGGCCCAGTAGGGCGCCGCTATGTGGAACATGGGACCCACTAGAGTGGGTCCTACCGACTCCATCACGGTCGTTCAGTGTGTTGGCCGACTCATCCAGCGGCACGTGACAGCGCGCCGCTCTACCGCCTACAGCCAATAGCCTTCCTCCAGTCGTCATGCCAGACGATACACAACCTCCTCTGGTTCATTGACGTCGTGCGATAGTGCACCTCGCCTCCTCTGCGGTCGATCGATGTCGGCTGCTCCGATGACCACTGCAGCTTGGTGTCATAACCTCCTTTTGCAGATAGCTTCAACATTCTATCCCCAACATAGCCGGTCGGTATCGCCGCACTATCGATCTTCCATGGAGGGAATAAAATTAGCAATTTGGTGGGGGGTTTGGGTTGTATTTGTTGCACCCACACCCTCCGCATTAGCTCGTTAAACAAGGGGGAGGATAAAAAGGGGGTTCAATAAATTCACCTGAATTCAAAACAAGAAAACAAACCCCTACCTCATAAACCCATTTGAGAATGTCCACACTTGAAGGTGGTTTGAGTTTTTCATTCCCACAATAGGTTCCCAATGACCTTGCTCTTACGTCGTCCTTCAGTTTGTGGTTCACTATCACCAATCACCTCCCACTGGGATCAGCTCCATTCTATAAGGGTCTGGCGTAATTCTTCTCCTTGAACACTTCATTTCATGGACAAGCTGTGTCGATACCCCTCCCCGAAATCCATATATAAAAGAGGGGTGGGTAAGTACCATCGTGGGGAATTAATGGGGGCTCATAAATTATGAACCTTCCTAATTCCACAACGACTTCCTTGGTGAGCATTGGAATGTCAAGCCATTTATTGGAATCACACATCGCGGGCCCCACCCTTTACTTGTCCGTTGGAGGGTATGAAATAAAATAATAAGATTATTTTATTTCATTTCTTTTATAAAGTCACAAAACATTACTTTTTTCCAGACCTACTATGGTCAACGTAAAGCCTCCCTTAAGCGAATCATGGCACTGCGAATTCAATAGTGCCCCCAAATTTTTTATATGAGCAATGGGTCAAAAGCTAAAAAATAGTGCTCACACGTTTTCTGAACGCACCTTAAAAAAGATAAGAAATTCATTCTGAGCACTCTGTGCCCCGGAATTAGGCACTATCAATTTTCAAAAACTCATATTAATTCAATATTATTCAAAAAAAATTACATGGAAAATCTGGGTCTTTATATTCTCCCCACCTTAGGGCTTTTCATCCCTGAAAGTCTCAACATAGACTAAGAGAACCAATGGGGGTACTAAGAACGAATATGAGACTCCCACTCCCAAGTTCTCTCCTTGAGGTTCACGTGCTTCCAGTGAACACACACCAGAGGTATCGACCACCCATGAAGGACTCGCTCCTGTCGATCATCAATCACTACTGGAACCTCCATTAATGTTTCCCAATCGTCCAAGTCTAGCTTTCCATGGTCGATGACATGAGATGTTTCATGCATGTATCTCCTCAATTAGGATACATAGAAGACGTTGTGCACCCTCTCTAATTGTGGTGGAAGTTCCATGTGGTATGCCACTTCACCTATCCTCTGAAGTATCAAAAATGGTCCGATAATCCACGGTGATAACATGACGCTTTAGCCAAATCATCGTAGTCCACGCTGAGGATAGAATCACAAGAATGCATCATCCCCGTCTTAAGAATCCAAAGGTCTCCATCTCCTATCTGCATAAAACTTATGTATGCTCTACACAGTCTTCATCCACACCTAGAAGATCGGTACCTTCTCAGTGGTAGCTCGTACAAACTCTGGACCAATAAGTGTTGACTCCCCTAGGTATGTCCAACTATGTGGTGATCTGGAAGGTTGATCATATAGGACCTCTAATGGTGCCATACCGATGGTGGACTGATAACTATTTTTGTAAGAAATCACCACCAAGTGCAATTAATCCTACCAAATGCATCAAAAACCTAGGACGCATGCACGAATCATGTCCTCCAGTGTTTGGATGGTCCACTCTATCTGACCATACATCTGAGGATGAAAGGAATCTCTCAAATGTAGTTGAGTCCTGAATGACTCTTGTGTTCTCTTCCACAATTGGGATATAAAACGTATGTCATGGTCAGAGACAATCTTTTATGGCACCCTATGAAGTCGTATAATCTTCTGTACATAGTGGAATCTCAATCCCTTTACTGATCCCTGCTCTAGGATGAGTAGGAAGTGGGCCAACTTGGGGAGTGGGTCAACGATCACCCAAAGAGAATCAGGTCCCCAAGACGTACATCAAAACCATGTCTCAAATTCAATATAGATCCCATCCCACTTACGCGCTGGCACCTCTAGTGGCTATGCTACGCCTACTAGAACCTGATGCTCAGCCTTCGAGTGCTAACAAGTAAGGAATCGTGAAACAGGCTCTGCCCCTATTTCCATCATCTTTGTCCACCAGTGCTGACATTGAATGTCTAGGTACATCTTCACCACACCTAGATGTACCTCCAGAGGGGATGTATGGAACTCTATAAACACTACCTCTTGAAGTGTCACTGGTACCATGCTGCATCCTCTGTAGGGGTTGATGTGTTCCCACCTTCAATAAATCTATCAGGTGCCTATCTTGAGGATATCTCAGCACGTCGATCCTCACTGTAAAAGTCCCCAAGCTGCTCTCCATGACTTTATAAAAGAGTGGGGGAGAGATTATCATGGACTGGAGGTAATCTGATCCATCTCTTTCTATGAAGGATATCTACAATTAGGCTAGATTCTCTATCGCCTCACTCAGCAATTATATACCAGATCTTATGATGAGTGCATCTACTACCACATTCCCCTTCCCAAGAGTATAGACAATCTCAAAGTCATTGTACTGGAGGAACTCTAGCCATCACCATTGTCATAGTTTTAGGTCCTTCTAAGAGAATATATAACTGAAACTCTTATGATCAGTGTAGACTATAAAATATTCACCCATCAAGTAATGTCGTGAATTATTCATGGAAAAAACCACGACTGCTAACTCCAGCCATGGGTAGAATAGTTCTGCTTGTGTTTTCCCAGCTTTTGCAAGCCATAAGTGATCACTGCTCTCTCCTATATTAAGACATACCCAAGTCTGGTCCCTAATGAGTCGTAGTATACTACATACCCAATGCCCTCTTATAGTATCCCCAAGATGGGGGCACTCGTTAGTCATTTCCTTAGATATTAAAAAATTTGATGGCATCACTCTGTCCACACGAAGGGATTCCCCTTATTCTTCAATGCTGAAAATGGTGATGCAACTCTTGAAAAGTCAGGCACAAATCTCTAGTAGTATCCAGCCAACCCTAAGAAACTCCACACCTCGATCACACTCCTGGGTGGATCCTAAGCAAGCACAACCTCTATCATCACTGGATCCACTGCAACTCCAGCCTCTCAGATAACATGTCCTCAAAAGTGGACCTCTCATATCCAGAACTGGAACTTCGATAGCTTACCATAACGATGGTGCTCCCAGAGTGTATCCAATACTATCTATAGATGATAGGAATGCTCTTACCATGTCGCTGAGTATTTCAACATTTCATCGACGAACAACACCACAAAGTGATCAAGGAAGGTCTAAAAGATCATGTTCATGAGTCCCATGAACACTTCTAGGGCATTGGTCCTACTAAACGGCAGAGCCAAGAACTCATTGTGGCCATACTGACACCTGAAGGCCATCTTATACACATCCACATCTCATATCCTGTGTTGATGATAGCCATATCTGATGTCTATCTTTGAAAACAAAAGATCTCCCTTTAGCTGATCGAAAATATCATCAATCCTTAGAAGTGGATAATGGTTCTTAACTTTCACCTAGTTTAGGCTCTGATAGTCCACACAGAGTCTCAAACTCCCATCTTCCTTCTTGGAGAACAAAATCGGGACTGCCCATGGAAAAACACTAGGCCATATGAAACCCTTTCCATGTAAGTCCCCCTAATTTACCCGTAACTCCGGAATCTCTATAGGAGCCATCCGATATGCTGGTATAGATATTGGTGCCATCCCAAAGAACAAGTAGATGTAAAAGTCCACCTCTCCTCATGGAGGTAGTCCTGGAACATCATCAGGAACGACATCGGAATACAGGTCCACCACTATAGGATAGCTCAGACTCTCAACATCAACTGCTCTAAGGCTAAGGCAATCCAACTGATGAGTAATCAGCTACACCCTCCTCTGGGTAAGTCCATCCTATACTGTATAGGTTCCCTTCTCCCCGGTAAAGTAAAACATGGTCCCATCTGTGTGGACACACCACACATTGTACCTAATACAGTCAATCTGAGCATGGACTATGGATAACCAGTCCATATCCAAGATGACATCGTAAGGCCTTGATGCCGCCACTAGGAGATCCCAGTCAAAGATCTCACCTCCTAGAGTAAGCTCAGACTGCTGGCACTAGTGTGTAATCATCGAATCCACACCTGTAGGAGTCTCTAGCCATAAGGATCCAACTAATGGATCTATCGGAATATCTATGCTCTAAATGTGGGCTATGGTAATAAAAGAGTGATTGGAACCTATGTCTACAATTACTATAACTAAGGTGGAGTAGACATAGATCGTACCTCTAATCATCTATAGAGCACCGTGGTCGTAGGACTCATCTTCTTGGAGATGAGCTCGTCCTTGTCCTCCTTCTCCCTGTGGTCGGGGTGGACCACCTTGCTGTGATGACGGTAGAACCTCATATCACCACCCACCGCCTACTACATGGCCTGCTCCTCTACCACGTCCACCACCCTACAGATATCCTTGCTCGAACCTATACCACTACCTTGGAGTTACCTTGACCGTCTTCATGTCATCTGTACAATGGTTCAGGTATTCGTGAGCCATGTGACCCTGCCCACAGCATGTGTAACACTGTTTGTACCTCGCCTAACTTCATATGCCTCGCGAGCCCCGCACCTCTGACCCTGTGTCCCGGGGTCGTCCACCAGAAGGTCTGGTCCACTTAGACCACTATGTCATCTTCCTATTGCCTGTTGTAGTCAACTCTACTATCTGACTTCCAGTGGTGGCTCTCATTGTGAGTGCCTACTCAGCTAGAAATCTCTCCACCAATAGTGCTCGCTCTCGTAGCCCAACCTAAGTCTGTATGCTGAGCGATACCATCAATTCTCAGATCTCCCATCGGAGACCCTGTTCAAAGGTCCGACCCCAGAAGATTGGGTCTCGTACCATGTCAGTGGAGTCATAGGAGAGATAAGTGAACATCACCGAGTACAGGGCCACTGTCATGCCTCCCTACTGTAAGTGCACCAGCTTTTGTATATGCACATAGTGTAAGGTCTCTCGGACAAAATCTGCCTTGAAAAGGCTCTTGAATTCCCCCCATATAAGGTTTTCCTCATCGTGTATCTTGATAATCATGCTCCACCATCTCCATGCTGTTGCTTGGAAGAGACGGGCTGCTACGATCACCATAAGGTCAGCTGGTGTCCCAACCAAAAAGAAAACTCTGACTACAGCCACCTGCCGGTCCTCTGCCGCCTGCGGGTCCATCTCCCATTGAAACCTCATAGGCCTTTACCACTAGGAATCGTGTAATGTGCCCAGTCAGTGTGCACCCTCTACTAGTGGGGCTAGTGGCAACGACAGCCCAATGGGTAGTGGTGCTGCTGCTACACAACCTGAAGGTGCTAACGCCGTAATAGGGTCCTACACTAAGGCCTCATCACTCAGTGGGTCATCATCGCGTACTCTCTTAGGAATCCTGGATGGCTGTCTACATGGTGGCATCCGAAAAGAATAATGTTGTGCCATGATCAGTATGTTATACTAGGTGAGATGACTCAAATAGGTCATATGAAGAACTCTACAAAAAAACACGTAATCAGGGATTTCGTGTACTGAGTCCGAAATCAGAATCCAGGGACTTGGTGTATGGATGCATCGACGACCACACCAACACAGGACTCCCCAAACTGAAAACCACACTCATAACACTTAAAATTATTCCCACATTGAAAATATCAAAGTCCTAGTTCTTCGATAGAACCAACATCTCTAATACCACTTTGTCATGACCCACCCCCCGACGCCCATGCCATTACTACCCCAAGCCTTCCTTCCATAGACCTGGAGCTGGTGACTAGCACCAAAAGGCGTATTCCCTAAAACGGTAAGGTATTGCCTTCAAACCTATATAATAAATGGTTTAGGAACACAAAAAGAAGCAACTGCGATGTAAACTGCTGTAATAAAAAGGGAGATGAAAGCAAAGGGTGTTGGAATACAATCCCAACTGTAAAAGTAAAATTAAAAATGAAGGAATAATAAAACTGAAAATGGGTAAATAGCTACTAGGTTGTCCTCCTAGGATCCTACCTAAAGGGTAGGTATAGATCACCTTCTCAGCACTCTACGTATGCCTCTATCCTTAGTATACCGCCTAATCCTGGCTCCCTCAAACCTCGTCCCAGCTGCTTGTCATCTGCATAAGACAGAACAAGGTGTTGGCAACGCCTGTGTAGGGTTGAGTACAACAATACACTGTAGGGACCCTGAGACACCCTTGAAGGCCTCTTAGAATTCCAAAAAGGAAAAACATAAATAATGATCTCAATCAGAAAGAATAAATAAATAGACACAACTCAAAAAGAGTCCCATCTCAAATCATGTTTTCAGTTACGTATATATGTACATATGATTAGTCGCGAAGCTATATCGTCTTATTCTGGCAGGAGGCATTGCTTTTGACTATACAAAGTCTGACCCATGCATGATCAAAAGGTACTAACCCCCAAAATAACCCACACAAGATCTGATCTTCCCAGGATCTATAGGTAACTAACCCACATAATGAACCACACAGGATCTGATCTACCTAGGATCGGTATATCGCTGAACCACGACAGGACTCACTAAGGCTGGTCTTTCTTAGGTCACGAGGTGCTGATCCACACAGGACCTCTAGATGCAGATCCACACAGAACTTCTAGGTGCTTATCCACACAGAGCCGCTAGGTGTTGATCCACATTGGACTGCTCAGTACTAAGCTCTGTATGATCTGTCTCCAACCTATACCTCACTCCCAGCCACTAGATTCCCCACCCACGGTGTGCTCAAGTTCCATAGAATCTGCCCTCAAGATATTGGTCATATCTCAATTTGCATTAAGCTCCACAAAGGAGTAACCCAAAGGACCTCTATGTCATAAGGGTTCAAAGGCGACAGATGGTGTGTCAATCAGACACCTGGTCTGTGAGTTATAAGCATTTTAGCTCTGGCGGCCCGATTGGATTTGGATTCGATCCAACCCGGTCATAGTCCAACTATATCCAAAATTAAAGTGGAGTATGCCAAAAGATATCATCTCAATCCAAGGGTCCCAGCTCTGCAGTTTTTTCATTAAACAGAAGCCCGGTTCCCATGTTATGGCCCTTTATGTTTTTCTAGGCCAAATGGGGCCCGGGTCTGGTAATACCCTATCATACTGACCCGGACCGACCCATTATGAGATGGGACTCAGCATAATCAGCCCTCTTGGCTATGGATTGGCCGAGCCCGCAAGGGGGAGTCCTGCTAAAAAGGGCAGCCCACTAGGGTGATGATCCGGCTACATGAGGGGAAACCCGTAAGGTGGTCCGCCATAGCAGCCACCGGTGGAGTGACCCCCCGGTTTTCCCAAATGGTCAAAGGATGTTCGGTCTACTTCACAATGGTGGCCTAGTAGGGAACTGCTAGGTGGCATGTGGGACCCGATGGAGCGGGTCCGACTGAGTCCATTGCGGCCGGCCGACATGCCGGTCGACATCTCCTACAGCACGCGACGGTGCAACCCTTATCCACCCGTGTCCGGACGACCGGCCTGTGATGGCTCAAACCCTCATTACCCCTCCCTTTTCGAAATTTCGGTGCGGCCGATCGGCGCACCCGATCGGCACGACCGATCGGTGAGACCGATCAGTGCGACCATATTTAACCCATAATTAATATCTAAAAAACCCAAGAAACCTCCCTATTATATAACACTTATTTCAGTCGTGTGAAACCACCCAACTGCATGAGGAACTACAATCCTAATTTAAAGCGTTCAAATTTTTCATATCCCGTAACAACGGGATTTTATCTATATATCGCAGAAGAAGTTCTTCTTCCCCCTTCTCCCCTTTTTGTCGACTTCTCTCTTCTCTGTGGTGTGCTTGAAGTCCTTTCTTCCCAAGACATGTGGTGCACCTAGGATGAAGTCGTCTGCTCGTCTTTGGAGTTCTCGACATTCCTCCCCGGAAAATCGCGCATCCCCTGTTCTTGGCACATGGAGAAAAATGTCTCCTTGATCAGTCAGGTAGGGGTGTCACCTTCATCTCTCCTTTCTTTGTATCTTGCAGGGTGGGTACACTACTGTTTCTGTAGAATTGGATGTACCAAACTTTAATGAAGATAATAGATAGATTCTAAGAATGAAGGGGATGGGTGTGATCGATGATGCTGCTCTTTTTTTTCTCCTCTTTCATGATTAATGATTTCTGAATTGTGCGGGATTATGCCAACTAAAAATCATGGCCGTTGGTGGTCTTTCTATGTGCACTAATAAACCCTTATCTATTAATGTTTAAATGACTTGTATTTTGTTTAAATGAAATTGGTTAATTACGTATATTCGGCTAAATAAATTGGAAGCACCAGGATCAACTCCTTTTCTATGATAACACCAGTTTAAGCCCGGTGGAATTGAAATCATTGAGTGTGTTAAATCTTTTAAATCTAAAAATACATGTTGATTCTACCTTGTGTTGGTAGTATTGGTTTGGTTGTTTCCTCCACAGGCCGAGTACGGGTGACCTTATGGTTTTCGGATAGGGGCTTAGATTGCAGGGGTGATGTGGGTGAGGATGGGATCCTATATTTGTATCACGAATTGGGGTGGGATCATCTTCTGTTGTGAAACCTTATCATTCATAGTTCTGGGAACTTGGGACTATATCTATATTTGACCTGCTTTGGTTCCAATACTTGGAGGGGTCTTACTTGATGTGCTTTTACAAGAGAAATGGGTGTGAATGTTTAAATTGATATTGGGTGTACTCTTTCTTTGGCTTGTGCTTATGATTACTAGTTTCCCAAGTAGGTGCAGAAACTTATTTAAACATTATTAGTGAACATGGAAACAAGGATGGGACAAGACGGGATTTGGTTTTGTGTGAGTTGTGACTTGGTCATGGGTATTGTTCTCTTCTCTTTTGAATGAATAGTAATGATAGTGTCCTTTAGGCTGGCTGAAGAATAACCTAGATTGGGTGAGTGCTTGTTACATATACATATACTTGTAGTTTTTTTTCTTATTCGTGCCCCACCCAAGTTGAGAACATAGTGCCAAACACCCCCATTTCATGGGGGAGGGTGTTTTTCCCAACACTCCTATGAGTGGCTGGTTATTAGCTCCTTTTCTGCTCCCTTTCCCGAATAGCCCAAGACTCTACGGGCAGGCTGTGATGGCCTAATGTCTATTATTGGTCCAAGAATCTTTGGGTAGGGTAGTGTGGTGGTTGGCCCAGGTGTTTCTGGGCAGTTGGTTTCCCAAGTATCTTCAGGATGAGGCCGAGGTGTCTTCGGGCATGGTATTAGGTCTTCTAGACCATGTGTCTTTGGGCGTGGCAATGTTTTCTCTGGCCGAGGTGTTTGCAGGCATGGTTACGTGTGACAGTTGTGGACTAGGTGTCTGTGGGAAAGTTAGTGGTTGTGGCCCAGGTGTTTGCGAGTTGGATGTGTGGTTGTGGCCCAGGTGTGTGTGGGCGGGGTATGGTAGTGGGACTGAAATGAGAATGGCGGGATTGGTCCGATGTATAGGATGTCTTCAATAACCAGTGGGAAAGTGGCGCGGGGTACCCAAATATGTTTTTGTGCTTTACTATTACCTTACTACTTGCGTTATTCGTTGAGTGTGTCCGGTGATTGGGATGGATAGACTCCTTGATAGTGTTTTGTTGTCTTCTTCTCACGGGACTTAGTACGTCTCCCCACCTGTGCACGAGAGCTTTAGGTTGTTCCCTACTGAGTATAATTGTATGCTCGCCCTATGTATATAAAACTTCTTTCAGGTTTCCAGGAGGACATTAGGGATCATGCGGGACCGTACTAGCTTGGACCTTTGGGGTAGTTTCTGTCGTTGTTTCCATTTTCTTGGTATCTTTTTACCTTTGGAGTTTTGTGACTCGTATCTTTTACCTTTGAACATGCATATGGGAAAGGTTTATTTTCAGCTGTATTTGCACTTTCAGTTTTTGTTTTGTGGGATTTACTATCTTATCTCCCAATCCTATTAAAAGAAAAAGGGTAATGACTTCCATTTAGTGTGTGATTTTATACCCTTGGTGTTGGTCGCCACTCTGGGACCTATTGAAGGTGGGTTTTGAGGGTAATTATCTCTTCTTCAACATAAAGAAGGAAGGTCCTGGGAATCTGCTGACCCCTCCATCCTTTTGGTGAAGGCGGGTCATGACACGACCGACTTCCTCCAGTCACCGCGGATGATGAGCCATGGACTCTTCTTCTTCGTCGATGGCATGTGACGGCACATCGCTCCTCCTACGCGGCTGACCAGTGTCGGCCGCTCTGATAACAATCGCGGCTTTGTGCCATAGCCTCCTCTTACAGTGTTCATCGACATGATATCCCCAATGTATCATGTCGGTATCATTGTGCTATCGGTATTCCATAGAGGGTGTAAAATTAGAAAAGACATGGGGGGCGTGTTCATTGGGCCTATTCCTCCGCATTATCTTGTTAAACAAGATGGAGGATAAAAATGGGGTTCAAAAAATTCACATGAATTTAAAACCAGAAAACAAACTCCTACCTCATAAACCGATTGGAGAACGTCCGTGATTGATGGTGGGTCATGTTATTCATTCCTGCAACAGGTTCCCATCGATTCCACTTGTACTTCGTCCTTTATTTTGTGGTTTGGTATCATCTATCATCTCTCGCTGGGATCGGATCTGTCCTTTAAAGATTCAACGTCATTTTTCTCCTTTAGCACTTTGCTGCATAAAGAATCCATGCCGATACCCCTCCCTAAGCTCCATATATATAGGAGAGGGGGACAGAAAGTAACGACGTGGGGAATTAATGGGGTCTCATAATTAAATAACCTTCCTAATTCCCCAATGACATTGTTACTTAGGATTGATAGGTCAAGCCATTTATTGGCTTGACACATTGTTGGCCCCACCCTTTTCTTGTCTATTGGAGGATATGAAATAAAATAATAAAATAATTTCATTTATTTTATTTTAAAAAGGCACAAAACATACCTTTTTCTCCATATCTACTACGATCAAAGTAAATCCCCCCTTAAGTGAATCCCAATGCTTCAGATTCAATGGTGCCCTCAGATATTTATTCCAAGAAATGGTTCAAAGGTTAGAAAATGTCACTCACACATTTACTAAACATACCTTAAAAAGGATCGGAAATTAATTCTAGGCACTCTGGGCCTCAGAATAAGGTGACTTCAGTTTTTACAAACTTCTACTAATTCCATGTAACTGAAATACAATTAGATGGAAAATCTGGGTCTCTATATTCTTATTCCTATAAGACCTCGAACATTAAGGTAGTTGGAACCTCTATCTTTCTATCCCCAGAATCCCTGGATTGTACTCAACAACAATCGGAATCGCACGAAGTAAGATGACCAATATTTTCATTATACACAAGCCGTTAGAGTATCTCTCTCTAGAAATAACTTCAAAAGCATGACTTCTATAGTGATGGAACAGGTGTTGAGATCTTTCAAATGAGATCTTATTTATAGGCACATCTCTAATGGTATGCTCCCTCCTCCAACGGTCATATTTATACTTGAATCTTGGAGGGAACTATACACGTGTCACTCAAAAAACAGTTACATAGAAATAGATTATACAAAATCATTTCCTAATTATTATAAGGAAAATTAAATTTCTTAACCTAATCTATTTTTAGAGTCTATGTAATTAAATGGAATTTACAATATAACCAAACAAACATTTGGTGTTTATATTACATGGATATTTGAATTCATTTTTACAATAAATTTGGACTCCAAATTCTATAGATTCCAGAGTCCGAATTCTAATTAATTCGATGTTTGAATTCTGAGGAATTAAGAGTATGAATTCTGAAGAATTTGGAGTCAAAATTTTAGAGAAATTAAGAGATTGAATTTTTGAGAATTTGAAACTCGAATTTTAGAGAATTCGGATTTTGGATTTTAAAGAATTCGGAGTCGGAATTTCATAGAATTCATCATCTAAATTTCAGAGAATTCAGAACATGAAAATAGAATAATTTATATAAAATAATTTATAGGATTTTGAGGTATTAGATGTGAAACCAAATTTTCCAATAGTAATCAAAATGAGTTGAATTTAGAGAGACTATAAAATGAACATTGAAAACATTGGTAAGGATAAAAATTTCTTTAGAGAATTAAGATTTTCATTATAAAGATAATACTTTGGGAAAATATAATTTTTCTTTAATATAGTCTATTTGTGATTTTCAAAACAAAGAGGAATATAAAAGTAATAAGAAAACCTTATTGACTAAAGAATCACCCCTTTTTGGAAAGCACAAGCATCCTTATTTAAAGGAATATAATGAATTTGAATTTTTCATGATGAAAATGAAAATAAGAAAACATATCTCCCTTTACTTATGAATCATGGTGAACATGACTTAATCCTCATTAGGTTTTGAAATCCATAAGGATTGAATTCTTTAATTCCGAGAAGAGATTTCAGTTTTCCTTTTATATGTAAATCTTATTTGAGAAGAACCCCCTTAGATAGAATCCCCTTTACTAAGTAAATTCTCTTCTTTACTTAGTATTATTTTTATCATTACTTTCTCCCCCTTTGTGATTTTCAAAAAGTAATAAAGTGAATGGGAAAAATATGGTACATAAAATATTAGTACTATACAACAAACCATTTGAAGAACAACCAAAATTTCATTATGATTGAATGAATTTGTAAAAGAAAGAAAATTAAACAAAAGATCAGATTTGGAAAATATCCATCCTTCTTTCTCCATTGGCATTAACTTCTCCACAATGGTTTTAGGATTCTTAATCTTCTTGCGATCCTCTTAAAACTGCTTAAGAAGCTACTCCTAATCATCATTTTTCTCCACCAGAGATTTTATTTTTTCTTCATGAGATTTAAGATTTTTTGCATGAGTCTTCAAAAGCTCTTCTTCCATACTAAGATTTTAATCAAAATCAATTCAAATATCTCTTGCCCTTTTCCAATTCAAAGAGACTAAGTTAAGCTTCCCATCAAGATCTTTGACTACCTCCTTCTGGATTGTTTTTTCAAGACTGAGCTTCTCCTCAAAACATTTTGTTAGACCTTTGATCTTGACATCTTCTATATCAAAACAATCTTTCACATTGTCTTAAAAGTCATAAAATATTCTCAGTTATTCAATTGTCTTCTTATACCACTTAGTAATTTCCTAACATGACCTCTTCTGAGTATCATACCTGATAAAGAAAGATTTGAAATCGGATCAATCCTGACGAACTTATCCATAATCATGGAAATAGAATTTGATTTATGATTAAACGAGTGATGAAGCATCTGGTACCTTGAGTCTATATTCATAAACAAAGGAATTGTATTAACCATCCTCTTCAATGATTGGACAATAAGGTCATGTCTTCTAGAGGACGATTCTAAATCAGATTCTTTGGTTGTTGAGGATTATTTATCTATCTCTTCAGATTTTCTATTTGATGATACACCAACACCTTTCTTTTCCACCATGACTTTCTTCAGTGTATCAACAAACATCTGTTTTCCCTTATTAGCTCTCGAAATGATCTCTGATGCTTTTGGAGTTTCATGTTCACTATCTGATAGTTGAACTATCATATCATCATCAACCTTTTCTTTTTCATCATCTGCCACTATATCCTCTAGTTAAAGAAAATAATGATTACTACTTTCACCACCATATGGTTTATTCACTTTTTCTGGCCCCTCATCCTCTTTTCCTTGTGAAATAATTTTGGTAGATTCATCTTGAGAAGCTCATATTGATAATTTTTCAGAAGGACTCTCCTTCTCATGATATTCTTCAACTTTTATTATCATATCATTTGTATCACTATTACCTTCTTCTTCTTCTTCTACTTCCTCTTCCTGAACTATTTCTTCATCTTCTTCTAGTTCCGGAATCACCATTTTCTTTCCCGAAGTCACTGGGAGTGATTCTTTCATAAACGAATCAAGTACCTGGACTTCTTAAAAAGGCATTATTGGTGTCTTTGAGAAGATCCTGAACTATTTTAGCCTCTAAAATCTTCTTCCTCTTCATCTTCATATTTTCATAATTCTTATGCTCTTTAGTAGACTTAATATTTAAATCTTTTTATTCAACAGGGTCAATGCCAAAAATATGACACCTTCCTTCTTATTCTTCTTATCTTTTCTCCACTTGGAAACCACTTCACCTGGATAAGTATTTTTATTCATTGGTTTTAGAGGAGTTGGTTGGGTTTCCTGAACTGCATGTGTTTTTTCATTCACATATGGTTCCTTCTCCTTTATCTTCTTCCCACCTTTCTTGGAAGTTTCATCCACTTAAGGTTTCTTTGATATAGCTTCGATTTCAGATTCAGATAAATCATAAAATTCTATGGATTCACTAGAGAAACTGACCTTCATTATTATCAGGGTATCATCACTCAACAAGATAACCTTGAAATTCCTTTGATTTTAACTACAAGGTATTTTGAACGATTCTAGACAAAGGACTATGGTCTAGGAAAGAATAACTAGATACATAATGATTTTTTATTTGAGAGTCTCATTCATTATATTAAGGATTTTAGTCAAGAAATATATCACCAAATTAATTTTCTGAGGTTCACTAGAAAATCTAGAATATAGATATCCCTCTTCTTTAAGGAGTCCTTGTCTCATTTTCTCAGAATGAGAAAAACTTGACCCCATAACTCAGGAATTCGGAAATTTTTAGAGAGATGAAGAATCTTTATAGTCTACACTTATTACAAACCAAGGCATTCAAAATCATTCTCCTTTCAAATGAATCTGATACATGTGGTAGCTTGTAGGTACAGAGCTCATCTTCACCATCGTATGGAATTCTAATTATGTTTGTAGACTTTCTATAGGAAAGAGAATAGGTTTTTCCATAACTCTTAAATAAAAACTTGTCTCTCCCTCATTCATTGAAGAAACATACGTACTCATGTAATTCTACAAATAACTTTAGATAAACTTGATCTCGTGCCTTTGGTTTGACTAAACATATGCTCTCCAAGCCATTTAACTTGATATTCTTCAAAATAATAGAATCATCCATACCAAAGAACTTCAGATATACTAACCTTTCTCTATAGATCTTCCATTAATAAATTTCTTTAACTGACAACTTTTTTTTATGAGGAGAAGCTTCCAAAGACATTCGGAATTGAGGAAAACAAGGAAATTTTGAATGTGCCTTAAGTAATGCTATAGAGTTTTAACACACCAATGCTTGATAACCTATGTGAAACAACTATCAGGGGGATATTATATAGGCATTTGAGGTGATGGTTCATATTCAAAAAAATATCCAACGATTGAAATAATCTTGATCTGATTTGATGGATCAGATTAAATATAAAGAAGGATTTTTTAGGTTCCAATCTTTTGAGGTTTTTTGAAAATAAAACATTGGATTTACGAAAGGTGAATACAGAAAAAAAATATCATAAAACAAGAGGACAATACCAATAAGTAAATAATTGACTACAAAAATTTAAGTAATTAAATTTACCTTCTATATTACTAGGAAAATAATCAGTAATGAGGAAAATTATTCTTGAAGAAATTTAGATTCCGAAAAAATTCCTAAAGAAATAAAATTTTGGATGTTGGAATTTATTGAAATAAATTTTTATCATGGAAATTTTTTGATTATGAATGTTTTTAATACGAAAAAAATTATTACAAGGAAAATATAGTTATGGAAACATTTTGGTTACAAAAAAAATATGGTTATGAAAAAAAAATTTGTTACAAAAGAAAATTGGTTACAAATAAAATTGATTATGAAAAAACTTTTGGTTGTGAATTTTATTTTGTTAAATAAGAAAATGTACTCTCTACTTGAAAAGGAGTTTCTTACTCTAAGGAGATAGGTTTCAACAAAATGTTAATATGGAATATTACCTTATGGTTATCATTCCAAACATCTGTTTAATGTATTAAAATCTATTCAAGGGTAGTTATTTTCTGAAAATATCGGCAAGTTGATCTTGAGTTCTGATAAATTAAAGAATGATATCTATTTTCTCTGTGTGATCCCTAATAAAGGGATGCCTAATATCTATATGTTTTTTATGAGAGTGATGTGCAATTTTTTTAATTAAGGAAATGGAATGAGTGTTATCACACAATATCCATGTTTTGATAAAACTCATGACATAGTATGTGAGTGTGTGTTTTTTTCACAACACATGAGCACAACAACTTCTAACTACTACATCTTCATATTCAACAGTTGTATGTTCAATTGAGTGTTACTTTTTGTATGACCAAGAAACTAATGAATCTTCATTGTAATGAAAAGATCTAGATTTACTTTTCTTATAAATTCTAAATCCACCAAAGACATCATCTGAAAAAACTTTTTAAAACAAAATAATTTCTATAAGTGTAAAAGAGTTATAAATCCATGGTTCCCTTTAAATAGATAAAAATAATTGTCACTGATTTTAAATGATATTCATTATGATTGGATTGAAATTTTTTACATCAGTATATTTGAAACATTATGTATGGAGAAATAGATGTGAATTATAGTAAACATTCTATCATAACTCTAAATGATGTTTGATCTACCGATTTCCCAGCTGCATCCAGATCAAGTGATATTGAGTTACCAATTAGAGTACATATACTCTTAGTATTGTCATAACATTACTTTTTTAGAAGACCATTAATATACTTATGTTGAGATATAAAAGTCACTTCTGGTTTTAAAGAAATATCAAAACCTAGGAAAATTTTTAACTCACCCATCATACTCATTAGAGGTGTTAAGGTTTGAGAAATTTTAACCATCCAAAAGAAAATTCTATTCAGAAAAAAATTTGATTACAAAAATTTTGATTATGAAAAAAAATTTGGTTAAGAGGAAAATTTATTTATGAAAAAATTTTGGTTAAGAAAAAAAATTTCTTACGAAAAAAATTTCTGATATGATAAAAAATTTGGTTACGAAAACCTTTTTGTTTAAACAAGAAAACGTACTATCCCTATGAAAATGAGTTTCTTACTATAATAAGATATGTTTCAAAAAAAATTTAATATGGAAGATTGCCTTATGGTTATCATTCTTAACTTCTATTTAATGTATTAAAATCTATTGGAGGGTAATGATTTTGTGAAAATATTAGCATGTTGATCTTGCATTCTGATAAATTGAAGAATGATATCTCTTTTTTTTATACCTAATAAAGTATTGCCTAATATCTACGTGTTTTTCATGAAAGTGATGTGCATGTTTTTTACATGGGGAAATGGAACTAATGTTATCATAGATTATTTTTGTTTTGGTAAAACTCATTCCATATTCTGTGAATGTGTGTTTTATCCACAACACTTGAGCATAAAAACTTCCAGCTACTACATATTCAGTTTCAAAAGTGGAAAGTGCTACTGAGTGTTTTTTTTTTGCATGTCCAAGAAACTAATGAATCTCCTAAGAAATGACATGTTCTGGATGTACTTTTCCTATCCATTCTACTTCCACAAAAGTTAGTATCCGAATTTTTTTTAAAACAAAATCATTTCCAGATGTATAAAAGGGTCCTAAATCCATGGTTCCTTTTAAATAGCAAAAAATTCTTTTCACTTCTTTTAAATGATATTCCATAGGGTTGGATTGATTAATCTCACATAAGCATACTGAAAACATTATGTATAGATGAAAAACATTGAAGTATAGTAAACTTCCTATCATACCTCTAAATGATGATTGATCTACTGGTTTCCGAGTTTCATCAAGATCAAGTGAGATTGGGGTACCAATTAGAGTACATATACTCATAGTTTTTCCAAAACCATACTATTTAAGAAGATATTTAATATACTTATGTTGGGATATATAATTTCCTTCTATTTTATGGGAAATTTTTAAACCAATGAAAAATGATAACTCACCCATCATACTCTTCAGAGGTATTAAGGTTTTAAGAAAGTTGATCATATGAATGAAAGGTGATATTTTTATTTAAGTATTTATATTTTATTTCTTTATCAACTTCCTTAAAATATTAATCATACATGATGAAATAATTAATAAATAATCCTAAATATACTGATATGGTATTATGTTAATTTCATCACCAAAATCAATTTCCAATTTCAACAAATTGGAAATGAAATTTTATTTCTATGTACAGCTGATTAGCACCCCGCGAACTGATATAGTTTGTTTTTCATTAATTACTCTCACTACTGGTCATATTTATAGAATTGATATTTTTATATAGTATTAATGATATATTAATCATTATTAGAGAATAATATATCAATAATATTATTACATTCCATGTATATAAAAAAATAATGTCGTTCGTGCATACGTGTGAACTATCACCTCCATGAAGCGATTTAATCATTTTTATTCACCACATCTCTTGAATGATATGTATATAAGTATATTAAAATGATTATTGTTATTTTAATAATATTACAATCATTATATAAAGAAAAAATAATAATTACTTTATTTATATAATGATCAATCAAAAATGGAAATGTTACTCATGCGTACCTACATCCTACAATCTCTATGATTATAACGTTGTTCATTTTTCATACCATAAAAAAAATTTGATTTAAAGGTATAATTTATGTATAAATTTTTTTATTATTCCATCAATTTTATTCTAGAGATAATGGAATTAATGATAACATGGACTATTGACATGATAACAAGTTCATTTTCAACTCTTATACCTAATAGTGACCAACATCATAGATGAACTGAAATAATTTTGTACTTTTATAACATGGTAATAACTAATATAAAAGGAATAATAAACATGAAAATGGTTCTCAAGATTGTATAAATTAATTTAATTTTATTATTCATGAATTTAAATATTGTATGTGACGAGTCATACTCAAGGTGAGGGTCTTTATCCTAATGTCCTTTCATTGAGTCATATTTTGATAATATACACCACCCACTTTTAAACAGTTTATTATTTACCACTTTAAAATTTAATTTCATTCAATGGTTTTCAAAAGGAATAGTTTTCTATAAATTTAGTTACTAAATGATACATGGGTTATTTTTTTTAAATGTACACGGTGACATTGACTTTTCCACCACTGTTACCATTATTTGATATTTGGCTTCCACTATAAACTGTAATTATTTTAGAAGGAAGGTGAATACCATATTACCTTTTAATGTATTTTTGTATTAAAAATGGATTATAAAAGGGAAATATTAGCTCAATATGTTTAAATTATGTCTTTTGATGTCAATGTGAAATGTTATTTTTCATTTATGCTTGTTAATGTGCCATGATTATGTTATGGTTCTTGGGAATTTCTTTTGTATATTTTTGGTTTCATGATAAAACGATGGTGGGTGATCCAATGATATCTCTAAAATTAATTTTGAAATGAAATAGAGTTAAAGGATAAGGTTCATCCAAACAAATTTACGGAATATAATATGATGGGTATTCCAAACGTAACCATGAAGGTTACTCTATATATAGTTTTCAAAGATATAATGTTTGTATAATACGGATGTCACAAGTCACCATTATGATTACATATTTATATGATGGTTTTCATGAATGTTATTATTTCATGAGGTATGGTAAAGAGTTTATGTTTTATGGGTGAAAAGTATTATTCATTGAAAATGATTTCATGAATCTAAAGTATTCATAGACTAACAATTTAATTACTTATTTTATATCTCTCACTAATATTTTTGTGCTCATCCCATGTTTTTGAAATGTTTTTCCATGGGGTATAATTAAGGGTAAGATAAAGGAATAAGTAAATCAGAATATTATGTTGTTTTTTATCAAGAAAAATAAATCTTTATTTAATTTAAAATGTTTTAGATTATAAAAAAATGCGTATTGAGAAGACTTTCCTACTTTAAAATATTTAAGTCGTTATGTATGATTAATGGACAAATTCACTACATATGTAAAACTAGATAGATCCTCAATTCGAATAAAGGTAAAATTATTAACACAACTCAAGATTATGTAATGCCTATGTTTGTGGCCTCATAGTTGGTATCAGAGGGTGGTCTAGACAACTTTGTATATTAGGATGTTTTTCTAAATGTTATGGATATCATCATTGGTTTATTATTTTTAGGTTGATAATAAGTTAAATTTATTATAAACCCATTTTGAGTGTTTTTTCTCACATTTTAAGGTGATTAATGTTATTTTTGGGGACATTTATTTTTGATGTAAATATCGGTTATTACTTTTTGGGATGAATAATGAGATGTATGAAATAAAATTTAGTGTTCGAACATGTTATAGTTATTTTTTAGGAATTTATCTAATTTTTGGAATGTTATAAGAATTAAATATTTTTGAAATAATAATAACCTATATGATGGGTGAAAACCTCTCGCATCCAGCAAGGTTGCGGGAATAGAACCAATAATTAAAGGGTGACAGGGTTGAATCCCCTACCACTAGCCTATTTGATGTCACTTTTCAGTTTGACATTTTCTTTTTAGTTAAATGAGTTGATAGAATAAGAGTATCTATTTTGGTAACTTCTGTTTTATCAAATGTATACCCTTGTTATTGGAAAATAATTTAAGAATTAATTGAAAAATGATATTTTTGTAAAACGTTTTGTATTTTGGTAAATTTATATGATTAAGGTAAATAGAATACTATGGGATTATAATTAAGTATTAATGGTTTATTTATATTTTGGAAGAATCTATGACTTTTATTATGGACTTATGCTTATTTGGGTTATTTATGGAAATTATTAACCTATCATAGAGAATATTTTAATAAGTTATTTACTTTTAGGTATAACACATTAAACATGGATAATTTTATTTGAAGATAAAAGATAAAATTTATCTTGGATGACTTTGTGGTAAAAGTATTTTGAATTTTGGGTTTTTATATTAGTTTGGATTATTTTGAAGAATTTTAAGGATAACTATTTATTGAGTGGCATGTTTTGAACTATTTGTATTATAGTTAAATTCTAAAGAATGAAAGTAGTTTTTCTTCACCTAATGGTTTATTATTTTTTGAGAATTTTTTAAACAATTTTTTTTTGGATATTGTTTCATGATAGTATAAATAGAATGTTAATCTTTTTTGGATTATGTGACCCTCTAGAAGTTGATTTAGGAAGGAAAAATTCATCTTAAATACTCACCGTTTAGAAAGAAAAGATTTCAATTTATGGTGGAAATTGGATAAAGGATGAAACTCTACTTATCAATTTTATATGGTCCTTTATGTTGAAGTATGTTTCTTTATGTTCATAGTAAATGAAGTAAATGAATTCCAAAACATATGCAAAATGATCTTAAGAAAATGTTATTCATTTACATTTATTAATATGGAATCAATATCCTTTTAACCTATCAGAAACATATGGTTTTGTGATTGTTAAAATTCTCTTAATCATGCTTTCTATCAGTCTATTTCAAAATATTGTGGTTAGTGTTCTTTCTATATCCATTTTTTCTTACATGGAGTCCGAGTACGTGTTATCTCATGTTACCTTCATACGGTGCATTATTTATTTTCAGGGGGAAGTTTTATTAATCATTTTTCTGATGTAGGAATTAAATAAAACTATTTTGACAAATCAATCCTTAGTTATCGATTCTGAATTCAAAATTGGGAGTATTAAATTTGAAAAAGTGAAGACAATGTGACATCTCATATTTTTTTAAGTAAACACAATATTTGATAGCATACATGATACACCACATCGTGATTAAACGAACAATAAAATAATATTATTTAATATCGTACTTATCTTCTAGTCATTATATTGGAGGGAATGAAGAATTTTAAATAAATTATGGATATATGGTTTAAAATATTTTATATAATGATTAATAACTTATATAATTAAGTATAAATTAAAATAAAACTTGTTGAATATAATGGATGTGTTTTTATGAAAAACTATTTTAATGACAATACATGAGTTTATAAAATGACCAAATCATATTTGATAAATTATATTAATGAAATAAAAATTCAATATGATGTCTAAAATTCATCTTATATGTTTATAGACATGATATAAGAAGAAATTCAATTTTAGGCACAAAAAAGTATTTTTCAATAAAAGGCATGTTTAAAACCATTTGATGGAGAACCATTTTTATATCTTGGTTTTTCACTTTTATATGTTCTATTTGAGAAAATAAACTTATTATTTTTCATTGGGTCATCAAAATTTACCTAGCCTTAAATTTTGGTATTTTTCTGATAAAATTCATATTTTAATGAATAGTGAAAAATATAGTAGTTTAATTCAAAACTGCATTTTCGTCTAATTTATTTATATTATAATACAATAATTTTACATGATTTTAAGGTATAAATTGGTTATTTTTTATTTTTTAAACAATTTTAGTTCATTGTATTTTTTTCAATATAAATTTAAATAGAATACCTATGTGAACTTTTGAACTTTTAACATAAAAAACAATTTTCTCAATCCATCAATGGGATTAGTGTTAAACATAATTTAACAAATTCTATATGCTGAATTTTGAAAAATGGAAATATAAGGTTGTACTTATTATGAGAAATGTGGTCTAGTTTGATCAAATTAATTTTTATGTGAATAATAACTTTAGTATTTTATTTACAACAGTTAAAGTTAAATAGGGAAATTGAGGGTTAAATTAATATTATAATATTATAAAATTACACTAACACTATTCATAATATTATTGGATGGGTTATTATCTATTATGAACATACCTTGGATAAAATTGTGACCATAGAAGTCACTTAGGTGTGAATATGACATTTATAACATTAAATTTAATGTAAAGAGAAATATGTCATAAAAATGTCTCTTCTTACTAAAGTAGTTTCAATGTGTGTTTATGCAAGTGATATCTTCAAATAAGAATAGTATATAGAAATATAAAAGGATTACCAACATAATGGTAATTTAATTATAAATTTTTAGGAATTAAATAATTAAATTTAATTATGACACAAAGATGAAGAACTAATTGATTTAATAAAGAAAGAATCAAATAAATGATGTTAATATTATTAAAATAAAAATATTTTAAAATATTTGATTCCATACATGAATTTTTTGGTTGAATAAGACATGTTATTATTGAGTTAATATAGGTTTATTGAAGGAATCATGTTTTTATGATTTTTTTAAAAAAACATGCGATGAAGAGTGTAAAAATTGAAATAATTCATCACATAAATTATAAAATATCAATTAAATGATATAAAATTTATAAAAATACAATATTCTTCAAAAAAAAGTTTGAATAACTCAAAAAAATCATTAGTGAATCATTCATTGGACGTTTTGTATGATTTATTAACTCTTTTAACTCTCAAAGTATAAATTACTTGGTAACACGTTAAGAGTTAAAAAGGTTAAAAACAATAAGAATAAAAAAATATTTAAAACATGTCAATTTTTTATTGTTTAATGTATATTAGACCCAAAATTATCCTATATTCATAATAAATCAATATTGGGCCATTTTTAATCAAAATTGAATTTATATTAATTTAATACATTTAATAATTCCTTGAATGCCCCTCCCCTATCTTATAAAAATAAATCTCCATATCTATTACATACACTTAAAAGAACATTTTTCATTGGTAATCTACCCAAAAATATTCTTATAATATTTCTCCACATTATAGAGGGAATAAGTTAGGCATAAAACCCTTCTTATAGGTGTTCATGTGTTCTGAAAGGTGACCATCTGAAGGAAAGTTAATTATTTTATTTATGTATTTCTATTTTATTTCTTCTTCCACTTCCACAAAATCTTCTTCATTTATATTGAATTAATAAATATAGTATCATAAATATAATGAGTTATTATTATGTTAATATCATTACCTAAATCCATCTCTAATTTCATTCACTGTAAAATGAACATTTTGTTCATGTGAATGGAAAACTACCACCTCACGATCCTGTAGAGTTTTATTTTCATTAATAAATCTCAAGACTGGTAATAATGATAGAAATATTGTTTTTGTATGAGGTTCATAATATATTTATCAATATAAGAGAATAATATATCAATTCTATTCAGACATTCCATGCACATAAAATTGAAAATTTTATTCATGTGTACATGTAAACTATCACCTCTATGAAGCGATATGAATTGTTTTTATTCACCATTTCAATTGTATGAAATATATATGTATAAGTATAAATTTATATTTTGATTTTAATTATAGTATTATCATTCTGGAAATATAAAATAATAATTACCTTATTTCCTTAATGATCAATTAAAAATGGAATCATTACTGATGAGTATGTATGACCTACCGTCTCCATAATTATAACGTTGTTCATTTTCCATACCGTAAATAAATGCTTTGATTTAAAAGTATAATTGATGTATAATAGTGATTATTTTTTCATTAATTTTATTCTAGAGATTATGTACTTAATTAACACATGAACTATTGACATCATAAATAGTTCATTTTCAACTCAAGTACTAAATATCGACAAAAAATTCAATATAAACATAAATAATTATGTAATTTTATAAAATGGTAAAAAGTAATAAAAAAAGAATAAAAAACCTGAAAATTTTTATCATGAAAGTAAAAATTAACCTATGTTTATTATTTAGGAATATAAATATTATACATAACGAGCTGGACAAAAGGTAATGCATTTTATCTCAACCTCCTTGAATTAAGGAATATTTCGATAATATACACATCCTTATTTTATAAAGTGTATAATTAACCCCTTTTAATTTTATTTTCATTTAATGGTTTTCAAAAGGAATATTTTTCTACAAAGGGTTTTACTAAATAAAAGAAGGAATATTTTTTAAATGTACATGGCAACAATGACTTTTCCACCAACGTGGCCATTATTTTATATTTTACTTCATCTATAAGACTTAATATTTTTAAAATAAAATAAATACCATATTCCTTTTTCATGTATTTTGTTATTGAAAATGTTTTTGAGAAGGAATTTGATTATTTCAATATCTTGAAATTATATCTTCTGATTGGAAGGTCAAAAAAAATTCTTTCCATTATTATTGTTAATGTGTTATGATTATGTTATGGTTATTGGGAATTTCTAATGTATACGGATGGTTCCATGATAAACCGAGGGTGGGTGATCCTATTATAACTCTCCAATGCATTAGGTATGGAGATAGAGTTGAATGATAAGGTTTCTGTTTTCGGATTTAGGGAATATAATTTGATTGGTATTCCAAATTTAACCATGAAGGTTACTCCCTATGTAGTTTTGAAAGATATAGTGTATGAATGATATGGATACCAAAAGTTACCTTTATTATATATAATTAATAAGAGGTTTTTCATGAATCTTATGATTTCATGATGTATGTTAAAGAGTTTATTTTTTGTTCGTGAAAAGTGATATTTTTTAAAATGTTTCACAAGTTTAAAGTATTCATGGACTAACAATTTCATAACTTATTTTATACCCCTTACTCATATTTTTGTGTGCATACCATGTTTTTCAATTTTTTTCTATAGGATATAATGATGGTTAAGAAAAACAAGAATCAAGATGAATATTATGAAGACTTTTATCAAGAAAACGATATCACGTTTTATTTTAAAAAAAACAATATTAAAAAAAAATGTATGTTGATAAAACTTGTCTAATTTTTAATATTAATGTTATTATGTATGAGTTATGGCCTAATTCTCTAAAGAAGTGATCCTAAAAATATCCTCGATGTGAATCAAATAAAAATTGTAGACTTATCTCAATAGTATTTAATGTTTATGGTTGGGGCCTTATAACTAGTATCTTATATATTGAAAAAAAACAAAAAGAGTAGATGGAAAATGTAGAATGAAAATTTATGATTCCATAAACACAATAGATACATATTTAACCGAAACTGGTTGGCCCAATAACTTTATGTGCACCTCCTAATATGCCATATGTTTTAAACTTG
This sequence comes from Viscum album, assembly GCA_963277665.1. Classification (NCBI taxonomy): domain Eukaryota; kingdom Viridiplantae; phylum Streptophyta; class Magnoliopsida; order Santalales; family Viscaceae; genus Viscum; species Viscum album. The sequence continues at coordinate 812,519,550 of OY728150.1, read as the reverse complement.
TAGTGAGGGTATGAGGCAGTATGGTGGGGAGACTATATTTCCATGATCAAAACAGAATACTATAGAATAATAACAAACAACTGAATAATGGTAGCATCTATCAATGCACAATTAATGGTGTGGAAAATTTAATCATCCATATAAGGAAAATAGATTAAATGGTTACAATCAATTGTGCACCCACAATGATCTCAATTTCATGATGATATAAAAAAGGGGAAATGTATCCATGTCAAGAATAATATATATAATAAAAGTACATAAAATGAATATAAAGTCCCAAAGGATCTCCTATAACATCACAAAACTAATATAGGACCTCTACTACTAATATACCATACTATATAAAAATCAAACAATAATGACTATGAACATTTTATTTTATATACCTGTATCGATAATTTATATCTAATTACCAATTAAGGGACCAAAGAGGCATGAGATATACATATTCAGACACCAAAAATAATTTTTATAACAATTTTAGTCTGTGTGTAAAAATTTAATAGTGTGTAGGTATATGAAAAAGGTCAAATAAAATAGGAAAAAGAATAACCATTTTGGATCAGCTCTTCATTTTATTCATGTCCAACTACATATAATTTAGCCTAAATTGGATATGTCTAAATAATTGACTTATAACTAGTTGGGGTATTGGAATATAACCAAGGATTCCAAGAATAATAAATGTTAATGGAGGTTCCTTAGTTGTAAAAAACGTTTCGAGGTAAAGATAATAGAAGAGAAAGATCTAAGGTGGTACCAAGGAATCCTTTACCTTCGATGGCTAAGAAATATAAAAATAATAAATTATAAAGCCAATATATATTGTAATATGTGTAATCATAGGGGAACAACATTGGTATTCCATGAAGAAAATGTAGTATTGTGTACGTGAAACAGATCAACAGTAAATAATGGACTTACCATAATTGGAGCCCACTATGAAATACAAGGAATCATGTGTCTGAGTATATTAAGATGAATTCAAGGATTATTGACAAGTAATTCTATTTTCTAGATATATAATGTATTAATCATAAATACTAAATTGAGGAATTCATGTAATTATATTAAAAGGACACAATCCCATGGTGGGAATATCCATTGAAACTCGCCTCAATGATTCAATGTGGAATCCTCTAAGTGATATGGGAATTCAAATGAGAATGCAAGGATTGCTCATGTTTAACCACATCATTATCATTAAAAGGGTCCATAGAATCAATAGGCACATTAATTTTAATAAAATAATCAAAATCCATGCAATTACCAAGGTAGTGCACCATGACTTTTTAATTCAATTCATTACCTTTAAATTTATATATAAAAATTATCATTTTTAGGATTCATACCATTAAAAGTATTTATTAAAATTTCAATAAGAAAAAAGTGAACCATACATTCGCTATGATAATTTACTATTTAATCCCTTTATGTTAATTAATTCAAATTTTGGAGGATGAATCAAACACACTGAAAGCTGTTTTGGTTATTTCTATAAAAATTGTTACATAGAAATATATAGGTCATACCAAATGGGGTGTCTCTCATTGAATACATTGAACTCCAATGATATAAGGTGGTATATTTGACATTTGCTTTTCAGGTTTCAAAATGAATTTAAGGAGGATTAATTTTAGGGGAAACATGGTGTTAAAAATAGTAAATGACATGGGAATAAAATAAATAAATTATGAGAATTTATTTAATGTTATTAACAACCTACCATATGGATATTGATAAACCCCCATCCAGTTTCCTCTTCTGATTTTTTCTATATTGGATGAAAATGGATAAATTATCAAAATCATGAAAAATAGGGAATATTATACTATCTTGGAATATTGGAATACATGGATTGATAAATAAAGGAATATAGGTAGTGGATCTAAGAACATTACATTATCTAACAAACTCAATTTATAGTAGATAGATATAATTTATTAAAGGATATGGATCAATGTCCAACCTGATATGTAAGGCATCTCTTATAAAGTAAGGGGATTTATGCATGTAGAGGGAACAAAAGAGGTGTGAGACTAATAAAGGATTCTATGAAATATGTATTTTTAACTTATTTAATGGTACACATAGTTTAGAGACAAGGTTTAGCTATACCTTTTACCATCCATGCTAGATGATTAACTAAGTGGTACTACCAATGCATATTAGGTGCATTGTTTATCCAACCATGCACAACCTATGATGATCTACTCTAAAATTACTTTAAATAAATTCTCATGGCCTTTCATCATCCTATTATGAGATAAAAAACATTTAACCTCCTCTTAATGGGATACATGGTAGGCTGCACAGCTACTACTCAACATGTGACAACCATGCATCACTTCCGGCTTCTCCAATAATTATAGCTCCAGGATTTGAACAATCCCATGATGTTCATGAATCCTCCTTGAAATATTTATCAAATATAATATAAATAAATCGATACATTTTAACTAAAAATTAATTTATGAATACATCGTAATAAAATATGGGACCTTTCATCCATGATATGGGAATCTTTTCCATCATTTTGTGTAGGATGTTTTGAATTTTAACAAGTTTATCATGATTTTTTTCATAGAAGAAATGATGATGTTATAAAATGATGTTTTTTATTGGATAATTATTAACTAAAAAAAATAGTACTGAGGAGATTTAGTTTTGAGCTATCTATCTTAGGCTCCTTGATTACAATATAACTATTAAGAGGTAATCGTCTTCTATTTTCAGAAATATGAAATTTGATTCTTGAATTTTGAAATATATTATTTGATGGTTATTATAAATAGTTATATAAGAGTTGTGTTTCTATATTATGGGATCCCAAGTTTTTTTTGATATATTGAGATCAATGTAAAGTATCCATGAAAAGTAATTCATATCATATGTTAATGATTTTTCACATACAATGTTTTTTAATATTATAATGGGAATATAATATGATCTTCACATTTATGACCACATTTAGTGGTTTTCCAAAAATTAAATCACATGTTTATAAAATTATTGTTGTCATAAAATGGATTAAAATTCATTAATGATAAATTTTATGCATAATTTTAATATGGAATGGATATAGTGCTGCACACATACCCAAAAAATAGAGCAAATATGAGGAATAAAATGTGTTTAATGGAATTTAGGAGAATCATATCATGGGTTCATGAAAACTCAATGTATTTTTCTATATAATACATAGATATGAATATTTATATTCTCAATATGTGTTTAATATATCCAAATTAAATCAATGCCACTTATGAGATTTTTTTGGAAAGATGATGATTTTTAAATGTTTAATGGTTCTTTGAAACCCCAGTTATGTCAAAAGAAAAGGGAGACATTCTATATTTTTTAATAAAATCATATATTAAGGTATATAAATTCTATATACACTAATTTTGTGGAGATTCTATTTTTAAACAAAGTTGAATGATTATTTACAACATGAATATTATTGATTTAAAAAATACTCATTCTTCAAAAATATCATGGCTTGTTTTTAATGATATTAGAGAAGTTAGTGGATAGTGTGTCTGACAACAATGAATAAGATTAAATGTTTAATTAAAATTTAAAATTTTTTATGGTTAAAAATATTAATTTATGGTGATGTATTAGTTAAAGATGAATCTAAGAACCAAAGACTTAGAAACCATTTAACTCATGAAAGAATCATTAGTTATATTAGAAATGACAAGAAAACCTGGTGAAGCCTTTAAATATTTATAGTTTCATATTTTTCTCATCATTTATTTAAAATAGTGTTAATGATTCAATGAAACATCAAAAAATGTTTTAAACTGTGGAATAATAATTGAATTATATGGAGAAAAATGAAACATGGAAGATAGTGTCACATCCCAAACTAAATAATATGAATGGTATAATGTGGGGTTCTATGTGTAATCTCAATAGAAGGGATAAGAAGTTTTGAACAAATAACTTCATATATGAAATGGATACAATATAATTATGGTTATAAAAACAAATTATACTTTTTAACTAGGAACAATTCTTGGAAGGAAACGAATATTCCATATGGTAAGTGATCAAAACGATTAAAAACTATTATAATTTTTCATGATTTTATTTTTCGTTAATAGTAAACTTGAGAAAGATGCATACCATTGAAAATAATTATGTGTAATATTTTTTTAGGGATGGATTTAAAATTTTAATTATAAATAATGTGATTTATGAGTCGAAAATGGAAGATTAAGATGGTTGATTCCAATATAATGAGTGTCAAAATCATGAATGGTAGTGTGGATATAAATATATATGTCCTAATAGAATACTCAATCATAAAAATTATAATTATCTATTTTGATGAATTTTTTCTAGAATCATTGTGGACAGTTTTGGATGATTTTTTTTCCAAATTGATGAAGTAGTTGTAGATGTCAATTTATAAATAGTTGATATTATTTTCGGGTTACAATTCATAGACATATCATGTTTTATCATTCCCAAATAACATTACTATTCTAATGAGTTATTTAAGATGTTTATAATATAATAATTAAGAGAGTTACCCAATGGTATATCATGTAATATCATGTTTTCCTTATGTAAATATAAATTTATTTATGATAGAATAAATTTATTGATAGCCTCACCCACATTATAGAGTATAATCTAGAGATTTTGGTTTTGATTGCTATTTATTTATGATTCGAAAAAGATTATAAGGATAATTATATTTATAGTAATGAGATAAATAATAAATTGAATGAAATTTAATCTTAATTATGTCCTAATTTATGAAAATGGAAAATATTTTAGCCTTAACTATATTGATATTGATCGAGCATATGTCATTGGTGATAAAATGTCCACATTTAGTAGTGTATTCCATTTTACAGGACAATAAATTTATTGTCACTCTATGAAAAAAATTCAATAACCATTATCATATTAGTAGATGAGCATAGTTTTAAAATATAATTCATAATAAAAGTGATATAAATAATTATACATCTTGATGTCATGATACTGGAATAAATGTAAACATTTTTAATTATGAGTGACAATTTAGGTGAAATAAACATGATGTGAAAAATATTAAAATATTTATGGTTGATTGTTATATTCATAATTTAGTAAATGATCAATGAGATGGTAGAATATAGAGATAATTCATTTGATTATGATTCCTTAATGATTAAATTGTTCGATATCAAGAAACATTACCTTACAAATGATGATTTCTTATACATGAGAGTGTTTTTGGGAGTGAATTATCTTGTAAAATCCCTTTTCACGTTCTTGTTTAATTTCCAAAAACTATTCATTTTTAGTTATTGAAAAAGTGGAAGAATATAAATTACTTCATAATGAAATTGGATGAGGGATTATTTTATTCTATTCATATGACTATCAAGACATACAAGACAGAACATTTATCTTTATTGGAGGTACATGAGTAATAATACAATGACTAATTTCTCCAAGAAATTAAATCTTATGTCTTGATCAGGAATCAAATTGTTATATAAATATCACAAACATCATTATATCCTATTATATTGTGTTTATATATCATTTATATTAGAAAAATGTTTGGACTAATTTCTTGGGATAATTTAATGATAATTTTTAAAGTAGTTTGTATAATTTATTTATTAATCACGATATGAAGGATGAGTTGAAATTAATTTTGAGAAACGATTATTCAAATGATTGATGATTTTAGGATTTATATAAACTTATTATCTGATAGTGGTCATTATGTGATGATTTTTTGAATTGATGGGATATTATACACTTATTTAGATATTTAATTCTACTACCAAATTTGTTTCACCAAAAAGTGAATACATAAATAAATGCATGTAGAAGGTCACACCAGAATGGGAATCTGTGATTTTTGGTTGTTGGATTACCCATGGGTGTGGAAAAGCATCACAAGATATATAAGAATCCATGATGCAATTATGGGGCACATACCATGAGGTTATATGTGTTGAAAATTTAATGTGAGACTAGCTTAGAGTATAGTTGACCTCATGTCACATTATATAGTATCAATATGAAATCATTCAAGAAATTATATGAGTAGATATATTGTTTTCTGAATATGATAATATGTTACTCCATAAGTCAACATAAAAATTTATAAAACTTATGAGATATTTTTCCATGATTTTTGAATTTTAGTATCAATTCCTAACATATAGAATCAATCAGTGGGGAATTCAATGCCATTGAAAACGAGGTGATTGACCTAATTAATTTTTTCTTGAAATGATTATATAATGAATGTTAAATTGTAGGGGGATTGACCAAAATTGTTTTCATATTATTTCAAATAAGTGAAAGGGTGAACACTTGACATAATATATAAATAAAATTCATGTGGGAGGAGAATTTTGATCATATTGTTAGTGGTCATCTATCTTTTTGTATATGTTGTTTAACACCATTTACTATTATATTCCTTGATTATTTTGAAGAAAACATAAAAATGAGTGTGGTCGAATGATAAATATTTCCCAATGGATTAACCACTTGATAATAATATTTATTTTACATTGTAAAACCCATCATTTTCAGTGTATTATTTCATACTTTATATCTTAACATCAATTTTTTTGTTTTTTATCCTTCACATAAATATGTGACGGGAAAACAGTTTTGAATATTTTTCTTTCCGTAAAAATTAATCTCCCCTGTGGTGGTTTACTAAATATTAATATTAGGTATTTTTGAATATTACACTTCAAATCACTTATAAAAAACCCAAAATATATTTATATATTTTCGCATATTCGATTATTTTTTCACTTCAATATTTTAAAATATTCCATACTTAGCATGTCTCACTCATTTATATAGATATTTTTGTCACTGTATGGAGATCCAAATCCTTATTCTCATAAAATTTCCCTATGGGAATATCCCACTATTCAATGATGGTAGATCTCAACTAAGAATACTAAAATCAAATAATGACATATCATTTCAGAGAAGGAGGGAATTTAATGTACGGATTTCCCATCCAAATCCATAAAGGTTTGATTTATTGTTTTATTGAAATATATTCTATTATTTTTCATATTTATATTTTCATATATATATATTACTTCATATAATCCCATTATATGGGGATATTACTTGTCCCCTTTTTTCTATCATAGATTATTATTTCACAACATACAATATTTGTAAGTGTGTTTTCTCAAATGTTTCTATTATCATTGAGATTCAGTCTCTATTATCTAGATTAATTGAGATTTTTTATTTATACATCATTTTTACCACTTTAAATGACATATAATCAAAATATAATGTTTCTCTATAGGTCACATCACTATCAATTTTTATTTTATATGAATTTCACAATTTATAAAATTGTTCCAAAATTTTATTATTTTCCTTATTTTAAAATAATACGCTTAAAACATTCTCTTCGTTCTCAATTACCTTATTTCACATGAATTTTTCAACTATATAATTTTTAAAAAGTCTCATAAATATTTTTTTACATGGATATTTTCGTGTCTAATTAACACAATCTCTTAGAATTGGACATATGTTAAAGTTAACCCAGCCATATGAGGGATTTTGATCTCAGTTTTATTTAATTGAGAAATATTCCTTATTATCCACCATTTTTTCATTATATTTTTATACACTACCCCATTTAAATATTTGATAATTAATATATATATATATATAATGGTGTATATTTCCACTTCATTTCCTCTCTTTCATTGTAATTTGATTTTTATATTTCTAATTTCAAATTTATTTTCATTACTCAATCTCAATTCACTGAGTCAAAATCTTTCGTATTTAATTATTTTATTCAATTTTTTATATATTCTATCACTGGAATGTAAATTTTTTTCCACTATCCTCATGGAAAATTAAATTCCCCTTTAGAAATCACATTTTAGAATGATTCTTTTTCCTAAAAATATGATATCATAATGGAGAGTTTATTCTCACTACTATTGTAATTTATCTTCATTATTCATGTCATTTTTACCATAAAATTATCCTTCAGGAATATTCAATTATTATTTTTATTTCATTGTAATTTTTTAATATCACATTAATTATATTAAAAATAAAATTATATATATATATATATTTAATGAATGTGTGGTACATTAAAACATTTTAAAAAACGATATAATTAATTTTCTACAAATTGTACATAATAACGTATCATTTTTACTTTATTTTAAACATTATAATTATTTATTTTCAACATTAATTTTTTAATTTTATTTATAAATATATATTTAAAATTATTTGGTCACCATTAAAAATTATTTTAAAAATAACACATATCATTGTTTTGATATCAATGTCGATAATTTTTAATAAATATATATTCATATTTTAAATAATATTATATCTTCTATCATATGATTAAAACATATTATCTTTTATCCTTGAAAATCATCGACCATGACCAATGATAAACTTCATTCCAATGCCCTTTCATTTTGAATTCCTTATATTCCCCTTATTATTAAAGGGTATTCACCATGAGAACAATAAAATTATATTGACTAGTAATTTTTTTCTTTGTCATATACCATTTTAATCGATAATATATGAATACCATATACTTTGTTATTTTAATTGAAGTGTATTTAATGATATATAAATGTTATTATTGTGGATTATATTAAAATCCTATTTCTTTTATGACATATTTTATTAAATGGTTAAGGCATGTGAGGATTTATTTATGATTTAATGCATGTTAACATTGAACACACATTTATGGTTAATAATATTATTATGAGTTGTTTTAGAATTATATATCCCACAAATAATTTTATTAATACTTATTTGTTGTGATATTAAAATTTGATGTCATTTGTGATGCCCAACCACTATATTTTGGGATATCGGTAGTGATGACTAGTCCACTAGGTTAAGGGGCCTGGGTAGTGAATCTTACTCCCCTATGTTACAACAAATTTGTAGTGATTCCAAGTCGACATTTTAACGATATATAGGTTGTTAGAATTTTTTTATATTATGAAAAATTTGTTATTAGAATTATTTACACTCATATTAATGTCTTGGTGGATAACATTAACATATACTTATTGTATCACATTCTTATGTATAATCCACATTCTTATCTTATTCCACGTCCCAATTTTATGTCACCATTTTTTAGATTATTATCTTATGATTCCATATTTTTATATTGTGGTATATATTACTCTTTTATGATCATCAATTAATCAGTATTATTTCATTGTTGATGATTATTATATCATGCCACTGGGACACATAATATGATTTCATGACCATATTCAACTAATTATAAAATTTAACTATGGATCATGTCTCTAATGTTCTTTTCTATTATTATTAAATCATCTATAAATTATAGATTATTCTCCACTCCTTTTATGAATGTGATTTCTAACCAATTTCTCTATAAGCTCACACACATAGTGCACCAAAATGATGAATGGGATATACTAAAACCAACTTTTTTGGGGTTATTACCCCTATATTAATCTTTTTCCTAACAATATACACTTTTAATACATACAATGGGTCATATTTCACAGAAAAACATATAACCTATACCTTAAAAAAATTAGGATTTTATCCTATAAATATACTTATCATCAATACCATTTTTATAATTATAGTCCACAATCTATGATTACATAAATTTAGTTTCCAAGCTTTTTACAAAACTTCCTTTAATACCAACAATAGATAACTCAAAGATATTATCATAGAGTTAGTGATTTCCTTGTTACCTTGATACTAAACAAAATCGTTCATATCCTAAATGATCAAATAGTTTAATATTCTTAGAAAACAAGATACATACTTGAATCTCACAATACATTTGAAATATTAAAAAACAATAATTTTTTTTTGAAAACAATTATTACCTTTGTCATATCCCTACATATAAATCATTTTAAACTTCGTGTAATCCTAGGAAAATGAATCATAAGAAATTAGTGATCTCGTATGCTTATTAAGGGTTGGAATACAAAACAAATAAAAAATATGTAAATTAAACCTTAATAATATGACTAAGATGAACTATAATAAAATATTATGTATAACTAATACCATAAAATGGGACTAAATCTCCTCGTAATAAAATAAATAAATAATTACATGGATAATATTAAATAGTCTCATAATTATTGAGTTAATAATTTTAAATTTCATAATCTTACCGCAAAGGTCTTATGATGAAAAAATACTCGTAAACAGGTAAGGCATATTCTGAGTAGTAGAAATGTTTTATTTCATGAGACCTTCAAATTCATTGATATGTTATATTAGGCCTCAACTATCACATACTATTCCTAATGAATTTTATATATTTAATGGGTAAAACATAATTTACTTAAACATTCATATTGGAAAACTAGAATAAAAATGTTAAACATTCCACAATCGATAACCATCACCATAATCCCTATATAGTGATATAGACACTAGTATGATAATATTATTTCCCTTTTAAATCATAATATTTCCAAAATAATTTTTATATAGAGGAACATACATTACTAAAGTTATAAATATTTCAAAAGGTAAATACCATTTTCAATTTTAAATAACATATTCCAAATCTAATGATTTGAATAATTACAAAGATTTTTTTAAATTGTTTCCTTATAAAATTTAATGAATGATTTAATTAAATGAGTGGTTATGATTGTAGGAAATTATTTTCATTCTATATATGTAAAATAATAATTCATTTCATATTTTTTTAGAAGGGTCAAATTTTCCTCATTCATAAAAAAAATACAAAGATTTATTTTGAACCGTTTTGTAAAAAGTATAACATGATTTAAAATAAATTTAATATATAATTCGATATTATTAAAAAAATTATACTATAAATTTTATGTGAGTTATAGTCATAGAATATAATGATTCCTGACCTCATAGAAAAACAAATTCAGTTTTCCATAAAAACATTATTTTTGGGACTTCAGTACATAAAAATAGTAAATTAAAATCCAAACTTATAATTTATTGAAAAAATAAATATTAAAACATATTGGTTATATATTTATTATTTATATATTATCAAACCATAATATTTTATATCATTACATATATGATTTACATAAAATCCTTTTACACCATTTTGTTAATAAATATTTTTAAAAATTATTATTATTGGTAATAAATATGTTATTCATGTAAATTGTGGTTTTGTAATTTCTATATTTTTACATTGATCATGGTTCTATAATATTTATAATATTAATAATTGTATAAATATCATACATATTTAATATATATAAAAATATATATTTATTCATAAATTTTATATGTAGAAAAATAATTACACCATTCAAGTATAAGGTAGGTCATACGTATAGATGAACGTTGTTTTCAATTATTGAAGAATGTTACAAAATAATGTCAAATAATAATTCACCATTAAATATTACTTATTATATAATATATATATATATATATATAACATATATTTATTAATATTATTTATTTTACTATGCATAGCAGAATATAATGAAAAACAAAACACATCACTTTGTGGAGACATTAGTCCATATGTATCCACATGCGACATTTTCAATTTCCCATGAATTTAATTGTAAAAATGTGGATGTGATATCAAAAATTTTATATATATAAATTTAAACCATCATTATATTTTTCTATGATAAGTGGTGACAGAAAAATAATTACATTGGTTTGAGAGGTGGTAGTCTTCCGTACACGATAGATGATTTTGTTACGCATTTCATAGAAGTGGAGATTGATAAAAATTATTACAGAATCATAATAACATATAATTATAGGGTAGGTACTAGTGTAATTATAATTTAATTATTAAGACATAATTTTATGAGGTAAAGGATATGTAAAAAATGAAAGAGATTTGTGAAGATAATTACCTTCACATAGATAAACCAAATTTGGATCTCTTAATAAGAACCCTAGAGTTCGGATTTTTGGAAGACTAGTAGCCATAGAATATGTATATAGATTCTTGTGAGACATTTGGGAATATTTTTTTAGGATTAATTTATTAATATGAGTGAATATCTTAGGGGAGTATTTACCCTTTTATAATTGATGTTAGTGGCACAGTTGAAATTTTTAAATGTTTTACAATATTAGAAAGTCATTTTATAGAAAAAATGAATCCAAAATGGACCAAAAAAAATTAATATGTAATTAATTTATATATATTTAAATATAATAGAAATTATAAAAATTTTAATTTCATTTTAACACATATCATTTTAGTTTAACCTCTTGTAAACATGTTTTAATCATAAATTTTGTATCAACTTTTTTCCATTTTATTGAAACTTTATGATAGAAAATAATGTTGAAGTAATTATCTAACTCTAATTATTATTGTTATAAATATTTATTTTATTTAAATATAATAAATTTAATTGGAAGAGTTTAATTTAATAATAAACCCTCAATCACAACTAAAAGGGGTTCCCAAGGGTAACATATTTTTAATTATAAAAAGTTTCAATATAAATATTCCAAATAAAATTTCTTACAATGGCCTAAAATGGATTATTAATAATATAAATGATCTATTTAAATTAATTTTTTTATAAAATTCTAATTTATTAATTATTCACAAGAAAATTTACTTTTTTAATAAATAGAAGTATTTTTTCACAATTTAATGATTAAATTAATCTTTTCAGAAAATTTTCCCAAATTCAGTCTATAATAATTTCAAAATTGTTTCCTAAAAACATAAATGTTTCTCCTGATTCTTGATTTTTGGTGATTATGTTTTGATACACAATAGTTTGTGTTCAGTTTACCATTTTGTCTATAATAGAAACTCCCAATGTTTCCCACTTCTATAACATGGCACAATTCTTCTTTTCATAGGTATGAAATTATTAGTAGTTTTAAAATAAGTAATGGATAACAACTCAATTTGAAAGTGAGTATGGGAGGTTGATCTCATCAAACCCTTTTGGGTAACTATTTTCTAATCTAATACTCTATTATAGATATAAGATAAGTTCATGAATCCATTCCAAGCCTTGATATGGGACTCGTTACCCATATTCAATTGAATTGATGAAAACCATATAGAAAATATACATGTTCCATGGGTTCTTCATTATTATCATTTTTCTTTAGGATTATTTAGTTTCTAACCTTGTCCACTATAGTAGGAGGTTGATGGTTTTGTGGATATGGAATTGAACTTTAAAAATAAATCATACATATCCTCTAAGAAGATGATTCAAAAACCACATGGTTCATTTGACCATGTTTAAGTCCAAATGGGATCAAAGTATCATGCTATCTAATTTCACAGATCAATTACGTATGTGGGGACACGTGAATATTGGTTATTATGATCGATACTTGATGAGGTGTCCAATATATCCTTTGAGGACAAGAATCTGAATCCATGTTATCCATCTTTGTGTAATCTATACTGTGAAAGGTGAGATGACAAAGGCCTTGATCATGGATATGCATATAAGGTTTACTCAAACTACCTCATATAGAGTGTTACAATTTGAGTTATTATGGGATGTAATCGATATTACATTCCAATGAAGGCCCACCCTGGGAGAATTCATATCATGTTATTGGTATAATCATCATTGATCCCTAGGCTAACTTGAGTCATGATTAATGTGTGAAAAAATAGAAAGAATAATATTGGTCACATCTGATGATAGAAAATTTCACCAAGTATTTCACAAAAGTATGATTACTAATATAATGGATAATATAGTATAGATCTAGAGCCTCTAGAAGGCATCCTACATATCCTATTTGTAATGGAATCAGTGTTCTTGTAGTTCTTCTCGCCCACAACCTACAGATGGGTTTAAGGTACATGGGGGAATCATCAGGGTTTACACATAAGTGTATGTCCATGTATATTCCCACCTCATATCCAATGATAAATTAGTAAGGATGATGGGATCATATGATAATATGGGTATATGAGTTAGAGTATTTAAAATATAGAGAGACATGAACCAAGGTGCATAGCCAATGTTGGTCGTTCCCACTCACTGAGGGCTCCCTGATATTTTATTACTATTATTATGGAAAATATAATTTGGATCTTGTTCAGTATGAAGGTATCCTTTTTTACTATTTATAACATGAATCATATTCCTCATATTTTAGTTACTCGTGACCTGCAGATGGGTTGGTATATGTTATTATCTATGAAGGGATTATTATTAACCCCACATGTTTGGAATGTTAGTGACATATACCAAGATGGATGCCCATGTTACATATTCATTATTTGTACACTAATGGATAATCAGAGATGACATCAACTATCGGTCTATTGAATATTTTTGGAATGATAGGGAGGCCCAACTGAGATCATGATATGAATCAGGTTACAAAAGTGTAAAACTCTATCCCATTAAGAACAATCCGCTTTTAAAGGGGATACTCAAATGAAGGATCATTTTTCGATGGTGTACATTGTATATTAACAATATTTCCTACATAAATGGTTTAAATGTCTGAAGGTGTCTACTTGATAAGGATTACATATCCCAGGTTGTCTTCATATCATATCCATGGTGTCTTCTTAACATATTCAAGGTTTCAACAAGTCATGTCCTGAGTACATCTCTCGATCGAAGTAAAATGTATTGATCCCTTTTTTTCATATAATACATGTCTATGAAGTTTCACGAGATCAAAATAGAAATTCTATATCCCTTATTATGTTCAAGGATGATATATCTTGGTTCTATTGTTTGATAATGGATAAAATATCCAAGAACTTTAATGTGATCATGAAAAACAAGTGTTATGATACATGAGGTCATGAGGAGACTATTTAGGGGTCATGAAATCATTTTATATTAATTAATTAAGGTGATATGGTCTCGAGAACATATATGGTATCATAGGCATAAAAAGAGCATATGTCCAAGGGGTGAAGTTTCCTTTTCAAGGGAACCATTCCTTGAATACAAGGGAAATGGTATTCATTCTATGGGGTGTTCATGCATGAGGGTTCATGTTAGTGGATAAATCGTAGTGTTCTCTTTGAAAGAGGGGGGAATACCCATGGTTTCACATTTAGGTAGAGGTTTCATGTCGATCGGTGTTCACATGATAGGGTGAATATGGTCACATGATCCTAAGTAAGTCACATGATGGGGTTATAAAAACCATTACACGGGTTATTTATCAATGTTTCATGCACACAATTCTCAGAAGTGTCTCATAGGATAGAATTTAATGATATTCATATCATCAAATGATCACATAAAAATAAGTGGTTCACATTATGGGTTCTCATAGAGGGGTTTAATGATTACTTAGATAATTTCTCCAATGTTTGAAGCATAATATTCTCATCTATTCCACCCATTCACCTCACATTTCCTCTCATTCATCGCATATATATTTTTCAAAAATTGGACAATGTTATTATATAGGAAGAGGTGACCATATATTTCATCCATACCTTGAAGTGGAATGTGAACAATATTGATGCAGTGGGGGCCTCTTATAATGGACATCACATGATATATATGTGTTCAAATGAATGCTTCACATGATCACATGCTCGATAACTACCAAGAATTCACATGTAATAATCTGTTTCTTTACATGAACATTGTTTTTTCATGTGAATCTTGATGTCTTCACACGATTTGATTTTGTTTTTCATGAATTTTTTTTGATAAACCACATAGGTATTCATGTGATTACTGTTGAGTCATCACATGATCGTGTGTACTATCAATTTATAACCGCTAGCTAATCATTAAAGGCTTTACATGAGAAAAATAAAAAAAATTGAAAAGGAAGAAGAAACTCCTAAAGGAAACATGATATATATTTCAATAAAACAAGAATGGTGTCAGTAAAGTTTCACACAAGAATTATCTTGTGATCATATGAACATTGGTTGTTTTTATGATATATTCATTCTATTTTCCTAATCTCTTTCATGAAATGTATTTTTTTTTTGAAAACCTTTCACTTATGATGTCAATAATGTATTTATCTTCCCTATCCTTTATGCGATGGGGAATAGGATTCAAAAGGATTAAACAATTTAAAACCACTACTAGATTTATGAAAGGGTGTATGATCATATGATCTATTGTGCTTTATGTATCAGATTCATGTAATAGATCATAGTTGTTTACTCCAAAAAACATCATGCAACCAATTCAAGTCATGGGATGTGTTCTATTCTTCAAATAATGGAATTCATAAATGATGAAGTGTCATGAATGTCTTTAATCATGATCCAGATTGCATGGGATTGATCTCTAGAGATATCTATCTTGGGGGATGTCAACTGAGGGAGTTCATGATGTGTTTCTGAGGCTGAAACCAGTGGTGATGTTTTATAAAACATATGATAGGATATTGAAGGTCATTAAATAAACATAATTAATAAAATATAATGGAATACATTATGAATGTATTTTTTAATGGTGGGTGATTAGTTTTTCACCTGTTCCCCATCCCACATTGAATTTTATTCCATTTGGTGATCTCATAATAAATTACCATAAATCATTAGGGGTTCATAAGATTGTAAAGGGTTATGATCATAAATATCACTAGAATAATCGTGTGTAGACACTATCCATTGCATTGTTAACCTGTGACATTTCTCTTCTTCATCATCCACACAAGTGTGAATACCTACCCATGTTTCAATAAATTGGCCAGCTATGCTGCCTCCTAAACATGGAAGAGGTTATTACCACATTATCTCTAGTTGATCTAGATAGAAGAATAGCCATTTGAGTTCGTTTTTTTAAACAATTGAATAATGAGAATTAAAATGCTTTTAAAATGTGAGGAATGAGTATAAAAAAAAATATTTTCTATTCCAATTATTCCAATTCCATATCCCCCAAATAAAACTTCTACAACATTCTTCTTGTGAAAACATTAAATATTTTTTATATAGGATTCACAGTTATCTAAACACATATCACAAAGTGTCTAGTGCTTAATTAAGGGTCCCATAAACATTTAATGTTAGAATGGAAATCATTTTTAATGAAATGAATCCATTTACAGTGTAAATTTGAATCATGTTACCATCTAATTGATCATCGGACAATCTTTTATATTGAACCATGTAAGTTAATTTTTCAAGACTGTGTTGACGGAGGGATTTTGACAATCACCAAGAGGACATTCATGACATATGGTTTCTCAGTTTTTTTAATGAAAAAAAAAATTATTTAAAAGATAAAGAATCTTCTTATGTCCTTTGTATTCCAATATGATAATTTTGGGATAGAAGAATGGTTTTTTTTAAGTGGGATAATATCATAAATCATAGGTTGAAAAATACATTTGGAGGTAAAATAATATATGGTTTAATCCAAAATAAGAAACATGGACATCACTACATATCAAAATGGAATTGGAATAAATTCCTCAATTGTTTTGATATTTGTGTAATCCTGTAAAAATAAATATCATTCACATTATATATAGGTTCATGGATGAATAAATATATGATTAAATAACTTATATTGAACTATTTCACATGTAAGAAATGGGGTGTCACCCCTTTATGATGAAATCATGGGTTGGGCCCATGTTTTTTAGGAGATTCTACCTGGATTTGTCTCTCACGAAACATTTTAGGTTCCAGAGAGAATTCCACTATATGTAGTTTATGATCATGTATGATGCACCATGAATCATATAGTTTTAAGGCATGATTAGATTAGGTAACTTCCTATGATTGCCTAATGAATACCAATGAAATCTAATTTTTTCATATATTAGTGGTCTTAGAATGTGTATTTTGTTTTTTTCTAGGGTTGCGTAATGGTTGATACAAGATTTATATCTCTTATTTTTTCCCTGACATTTTCTTAAGTTGTTGAGAGGGGTTTAGTTACTGTAGAAACTGATTTTTCTTAGGCCTCCCTTTATGGTATTCACCCTAAAATGGTTTTTTCCTTTTCCATTTCATGAGTACTCAATATATTCTAGATCTCATTGTGTGTGTGTCTAATGAGAATAGACTCTCCTTTTTCCGAGGGAACCCTATGTGAGTGTTCAACCTAGAAATCATTGTGTCTCTATAAATTGGTAGTTTATGTAATTTTAGGTCAGACCAATGTTATGCTTCATTTTAGTGTCATATATCTCAGACCATATATTACTATTGTATAGGTTTTTATAGCTTATACCATCTATTGATACTCTTAGGTGGTCATATTTTATGGTTTTGATGATCAGGTCATACATCATGTGCTTTCATGTCATGTGATTAAATTCATCAAAACATTCGAGAATGTTGTACCATATTATATTTTTTATAACGGTATGATACGTGGTGATGTAACATTTTTAATTTAAAATATTGTTAAATATTTTGGTCATAGGAATGGTCAGTCAACATATATAAATATACCTATTTCATCTAAAAATAGAGGCTAGTGGGTACATGTCGACCATTATTAATGGTCAAAACGTGTATCAAACATAGTTAGGGTATTGTCTCAAGAATCGAAAGGGGACATTTTCTATGGGATAAAACATTCCCTGGGTATAATCTCATTAGAATTATGTTATTAACTAGAGATTCCTAGAGGAGTCCTTTTAGATTAGAAATTCATTGTTACCTATATTGTGTAGGGGAGAACCCAAAGGAATAACTTATTGTTATGTCAGTCAACGAGAAGTGTATCAATTCAATGAATTAGTTTTTTCAACTCATACATAGATTACATGATTTATGTTTTGAAAGGTTTTAAAACTAAATATGGTTTTGAGAACCCTAAATTTTGTGTCACTGCATATCAAACTTGTTATCCCAATGAGGGGATAAGATAAATCATCGCCCCTATTTATTTTTATACTCTGAGGAATAATAATCACATTATAATATATACTTGGGCCACAATATGGGCCATGTGATATTTTTGACTTTTTAATTTATATAATGTATTTTTTCTAAAATACGGAGATGAAAAGGTTAGTGAACAATGAATCGAATTTTTATTAGAATTCCATTTTCATCTTTTAAGCCCAAAACATTATGTGTATATTTCACATAAGGGTTACATTCATGTGATTGGGACCATAAAAGGATACTGTTTTATGTCATATTGAATTTAATACGATGTATACAATTTATGTTCATGATGCATATAAACCTAGTATCCAGAGAGTGTTACAAAATAGTCTAATTTAGATTCCTAGGGTCAAGAGTCTACCAACATCCTTTTTAGTAGTGGATGAGAATTTTATAAATCATGCCCCAAGGTTCTTTGGTCATGAAAAATTGTAAGGTATATTCAATCTTGGGATGATTGCAAATCAATATTTATTGAAAATCTACACCGTCGTGATTCCAGGGATAATAATGATCTGAAGGCACATCTTTCATGACCATCACGCCTCTAGTTTATGGATAGAAGGAATATATGTATATGCATCTCACATACAGTAAAAGAGAAGGATATTTTATACTTTCCAAGGTTCAGGGATGGTTATAGGAAACCTGAGGTTCTCCAGGCATTAATAGTGATTTATGGATTGAGGTTATTAGAAATAGTATAAAACCACCCTGAAAGTTGGTTGAATAAGGTTTGGATATTGTGGTACAATGATAAGAATTAGTAATTAAAAAATTCTACATATTTTATCATCATGTTGTGGGGATGAAAAATTCCTTTAATTTAATATCATGTGATGAGGAAAATTTCCTTTTAGTTTAATGTCATGTGTTAAGGATATTGGAACATATGTGATATGCTGCTAGATATCATTGAGGACACTTAGCACTAGTCAGGTGACTTTATATTCATGAGGAATATTTTATCCATTCATAGGAATACAACTGGTTATTTATGTGTTGTATCCTTTCCAGTGAAGTTCCATCCCATATTCTTGTAATCTTTACATAGATATGATTTTTACATTGGTGAAACAAGTCTATATGGCTTGAACATCCTTATAGAGTTTATGCTTGTAGAATATGAACTATAGATTATATAAAATAATAGTTTTGATGTTTGGGATTCTCTATGTTTCTCTATAAATATTTTAAGGATATTAATCAAGCCACATTATTCTCTTTTAAATAGATCTCTCGATGTGTATTTGACATGTATTCTTGGGAAAAGGGAATTTTTCACCTAAATGGGAGTTCATCCACTACTGTTTGGGTGCATGATCTCTTATTGTTGACAATACCATAGAGGTGAAGTGATGTAAAACTAGGAGATGCGTTCAGTAGTGGTGGCATTTTTTAGTCTCATGAACAACATAGGTTGATAGCTTTCAATATGGACCAAGAACCACTACAGGAAAATGGAATATTTACGATGGGCGATTTGCGACGGCGCCCCGTCGCAAAAGGTCTTTTGCGACGGGGCGCCGTCGCAAATCGCCCGTTGCCGAAAATGGCGTCGTAAATAGGTGTTTTTGCGGCGGTCCCGTCGCAAAAAGAGTATTAGCGATGGTATTTTTCCCCCGTCGCAAATGGTTTTTCGTTTATATATAAAAAAGGTATTTGTGACGGTCCGTCACAGATATATTAGTTGCGACGGTTTTCTGACCCGTCATGAATGGGAAATTTAAAAAATATTTGCGACGAAGGTATTTCCGACGGACGGTCGCAAAAATGTTTTTACGACGGGTATTCTTCCCACCGCAAATGTTACAGTAAAAAAAATTTTACGATGGGAAATCCCATCTCAAATATTCCCGTCACAAATAATAAAATAAATAAAATAATTAATACAAATCGTATAATATTATATAAAAATAATAATAATATTAATAATATAAAAAAATTCTTCTATTATAATATAAATAAAAAAATATATAAAATATAATTATGAAATATTAATATAAAATAATAATAATATGAATATAAATAATATAATATAATATAATAATACTAATATTAATAATATAAAAAATTAATATACTATTATTATTATTAAATTATGTATATAATAATATAATTAATATTAATAATATAAAGAAATTATATTATTATAAAATTAATAATAAAAAATATATATAATATAATTATGAAATATTAATATCAAATAATAATAATAATATGAATATAAATAATATAATATTATATATTATTAAATATTAATATCAAAAAATAATAATAATAGTACTAATATTAATAATATAAAAAATAAATATAATAATATTTTTATTAAAATAAACATACAAATTTATGAAAAAATAATATTAATAATATTAATATTAATAAAATTATAAAATTATAAACTTCTCAATATTAAAAATAAATATAAAATATTAAAAGTAATATTACTAAAATATGCAGACATTAAAAATAATACTAATAAGTAATAAAATATTAAAAAAAATAAAAACAAATTAAATCATGCAATATTTGTACCAATATGAAAGAGGAATTGTAAATAGTTAATATGACAATAAATTACGAACTCAAATGTTTATTACATCTAAAAAAATCACTGGGGGTGGATAATCTTGAAGACCTGGAGGAGGTGGAGGAGGAAACTCCATCCTTAAACTATGAGTCAGATGACGCATATACTCCATCTGCTCTTGATGTTTCTCCTCATATCGACGTCTCTCTTCATCCTACTGCTGACGCATCTGCTCCTGCCATCGACGCACCTCCTCATCATGCTGCTGACGCATCTGCTCCTGCCCCTGAGGCAAATCCTATATAATCTAACTCTGAGCACGCAGCTGCTTCTGATACTGTGAGGCAGAAGATGATGTCTCTCCACGTGCTCCTCTTGAGCTGGACACCGACATCGCAGCAGTACCATAATAAGTCGCATGAGTCAAATGAGAGCCGATACTAATTACTTGGCCCTTTTTGAAGCCATACTGGGTCGCCTGCATCCATGCTGTCTCATAAAAATGGTGGGCACTAGTCTGATCACCCATCTCTTCTGGACTCTCATCCTGTGTCTGAGAGGTCGCGGTCTCACATGACTCCTTATGTTTCAATTAGAAATTAAAATAATGAAAAGATTATATGCATTTAATTTGAAAATTGAAAAGAAAATAATACTGACCACAATCTGATGTTGGTGGTCACCTCTAATCTCTCTAGTATCCGGATCAGTGTACATCCTCCGATAAACACCGTACGTCATAATACCGGGATGCTCGAATTCCTATATGAATATAAAATAAACTGTTTATATTTAAAGTTGTATAAAATATAAAAAAAAGTACTTACCAGACGCTCTCTATGCGCACTGAATGTACGACTACCGGCTCGATATGTCACCTCTTGTCTCCCCCAATTATGTCAACCCGATGCAGATCTCCTCTAAAACCCACCACCCAACTAGTGTGTACATAGTCCATCCCAAACATGAGATTAAATGAACTCTAGTCGGTGGGCTCTACAGGACTCATCAAATTCTGTCACTCCGTCTTTCTTCACAGCCGTCTTTCTCAAATTATGAAAAACCTGATGGAAACGGTCACGCATAGACACCACCCATGCCGCGTGGATAGTGGCACGCATGCTCTCGTCGTGGGATACCATAAACCCTAATATAAAGTTATTAATGAATTAAGTTTCAAAATAAATAATATTTAATTACGTACCATCCAATGATCAAACATGGCGGCCTGCACATCAGCGGGAATCTGATCCCATGTGAGCCAGGGCTCAGAAAAATAATTGTGCAAGATAGATCTCCCCTGTCCAATAGCAATATGCGTAAAACTGTGAAAAAAACAAATAATCAAACAATTAGAATATAAATAAATTATAAGGAAAGATAACTAAAATACCCAGGTTACCATACCAACACGTGTGTGCATCAAATCCAAGAGGTGGACGTTGCTCCGGGATAGGATCTGGAATCATTAGTCTGGCAAGACCAAGCCCCTCCTAGTGCTCCCTGTAGTGCCAATAGCCTAAGGGTCAGGTGACTCAAGAACCTCATCATCCATAGGTAGATCAGCCTCCAGCAACTGACGAAATGTTTCCGTGTCCATATGAAACATGAAATGATTATTATTAGCAAACAATTGAAAATAAATATTATGTATAGATATATATTTGTTATGATTCTAACTAGAATTTTACTGTGTAAATGCTCATCTTCATCATTATCTTCATAGTTTTCAATGTCAATGTCTTCATCTTTCTCATCAACATCATCAATTTCCATATTAGTTTCACTTTCATCATCTCTTGTCATTTCAAATTCAGTTGTAACATCATTGACAACATTGTCACCATCGATCCTTAACTGTGGGGTGTCATCCTCGATATTCATGTCTCTTTCTGAAAAAGATGTGTTTTGAGGATTGTCCTGAAAAATTTCATTTCCTTGCACTTCAGTGGAACCACATTCAGTTTGAGTAAACTGATTTTCTTGAGATTTAACTTTTATTATACTCCACCAATCATCCAACTCTTTTGCAGTAGCACATTATTTGGCATAATAAATTTGATGTGCCTGATGAGCCAATAAAAATGGTTCATTTACTGCAAGAATACTTCTATGTTTAATATTGACAATTCAATGATTCAGATGAATACACAAGCCTCTCTCAGTATCCAACCATCGACATTTAAACATTTTTACATAATTCTGTCCCAAATAACATAGTTCAATAATTTTTTCAAGCATTCTATAAATGTCAACTTCAATATCTATATGATGTGATCCCTTCAAACAAACACCACTATTCATTTTTTTCTTTGATTCCCCATATGCACATGTATGAAAGTGATAACCATTAACCACATATGCATTATAAGATTTAGCCATTTTGTATGGTGGGATTCTCAATATACGCAATCAACTATCAATCTTATCAGCATGTACAGATACCTGAAAATTTGTAAAACATCTATCACTATTACAAGTAGTAAATTGATTTTATATGTAAAACCAAAAAAGAATGTATGTTACCAGTTTTTGAAACCAGTAGGAAATTTTTTTTTGCCGAAGTTCTTCTAAGACAGCTGTTGTAATTTGTCGAAATTGTTTCTTGATATGATCATCATATAAACTACAAATACAATATGATTAATTTTCTATAACAGAATCTATAGAATAAGGGATAGGGGCACTCACTGTACAATTGGTGACACTTCTTTACAGTTGAGTAGAACATATGTATGAGCTCTATGATCTTCATCATCTGAAATCCATCTATCATGAACTCCACGAAATCCAAGTTCGGGCTGATTGACAACTCATAATTGATTTTTCATATCATCATCAACATTCCCCTCGTCCTGGCCCATGTGGTTAAATTTTGAGGGATATTCAGATTCAAAATAATTAGAGCAGAATAAAGAAATTTCCTCTTGCAAATAAGTTTCAGCAATTGAGCCTTCAAATGATGCTTTGTTACAAACATTTTTCTTCAATTTATGCATGCATCTCTCAAATGGGTACATCCATCGAAACTGAACTGGACCTCCACATTTTGCTTCATGTGGAAAATGTAATATCAAATGTTCCATTGAATCAAAGAATGACGGCGGAAATATTTTTTCCAGTTTGCATATAATTACAACAACAACTTCTTCCAGTTTTCTTAGTGTATCATAGCCTGTTGTCACCACACACATGTCTCGGAAAAAATATGATATATCTGTTATCAAATCCCAAATCTTATAATTCAACAAACCTCTTAATCCAATAGGCATAAGTCTTTCCACTATAACATGACAATCATGACTTTTTAATCTGGTAATATGACCATTTTTAATACATTTTCCCAAGTTGAAAGCATAGCCATCTGGAAGTCTCAAATCTGCAATCCACTAACAAAATAATAAGAGGCTCTCTTTGGTCATTTTATAAGATGCTTTTGGATTCATTAATCTCTGTGATCTGACATTTTTAAACAATTCAAGTTCTGGTCGCCTACAAATTTGGGCAAGATCTAATCATGCCTTTACATTATCTTTGGTTTTACCCAGTGTATCCAAAACTGTATGAAATAAATTATCAAAATAGTTCTTCTCAATATTCATGACATCCAACATGTGTCGGACCAAAAAATCAGACCAATATGGAAAATTCCAAAAAATGCTTTGTTTTGTCCAAATGTGTTCTTTCCCAAAGCCATGAATTTTTTATTGGTTTATTGTCGGTCCAAAAGTGATGGAAGGTAATGAAAATACAACTGATTGTAACTCTATACCTGAGATCATTTTTGGAGGTTCATCTCTATCAATTCTGCCTTTTCTGAAATTAGATTTATTCCTCCGAAAAGGATGATCGATTGGAAGAAATCTGCGATGATAGTCAAAATAGCAAGGTTTTTTTACATTCACAAGCATAAATGCTTTGTTTTCTCCCATACAGTAAGGAAATTATTTTGGACCATGTGTAATCTAGTCAGATAACATGTCAAATGCCGGGAAGTCACTAATTGTCCACATCAAAGAAGCCTTCATTAAAAAATTCTGTTTCGCAGCTGCATCATATGTACCCACACCATGACTCCGCAATTAATTTAACTCCTCAATCAGTGGTTTAAAATATACATTAATATTCTTTTTCGGATGTCCTGGGATTAATAATTTCAAAGAGATATAAGGATCTTTCATCAACATCCATGGAGGAAAATTGTATGGAGTTATAATGATAGGCCAACATGAATACTGACTACCAAAAGATCCAATTGGACAAAAACCGTCAGTAGAAAGACCCAATCGCACGTTCCGGGATTCTAAAGAAAAAGACAGATGCACTTGATCAAAATGTTTCCATGAATCACCATCAGATGAATGAAACAAGCTTTTACTATTTGAAATATTATTTTCGTGCCATGACATCATTGTCGTTGTGTTCTAAGACATAAATAAACGTTGCAACCTGGGTGTAATTAGGAAATATCTCAATTGTTTTACAGGAATCAATCCAGACTTCCCTGATTGAGCTTCTTTATACCTTTATATTCCACATGTGGGACAACTATCCAACGACTCATTTTCACCATAATATAAGATGCAATCGTTTGAACATGCATGGATCTTTTGATAACTAAGGCCCAGATTACGAACCAGTCTCTTGCTCTCATAATAATTAGCAGGAAGTACATTTCCTTCAGGTAAAAGTGCTTTAAGCAAAGAAAATATCTGATCAAAATAGTTATTTAACATTCCATTATCTGATTTAATAGCCATAAATTTTTCAACTGCTTCTAATTTTCTTATCTTACAATAAGGATATAATGCATCCTCAGCAGACCTGAACAACAAAGCAGATTCAGATGGTGCCAACTTGGGAGGTAAATCATCATCATCCTCGATTTCAGTTTGTTGAACGGATGACCCTGGAACATCATGTACTAAATTCTGAAACTGTGATGGATCCAGAATCAAATTATTAGTATCTTATCTGAAACTACGTTCACCGTGTTGATACCAAAAAATATAATCTGATTGAAAACCATAACACAAGAGATGTTTCCCAACAATTTCAAATGTCTCAAATGTTCTCAGAGCACATTTTTTACAAGGACACTTAATTGTCCCTTCTGAAAAAAATTCTAGGTTTGATGATGCAAATGATAAAAATACTTCAACACCATCACCATATCCAGGATTTAAACTATAACTGTTTGGATTTCTGTGCTGATTTATCCAAGAATGATCATATAATAATGATTGATGTCAATTTCCTTATTCCATATTCGTATATATGTTTCAACAAAATTTAAAACCATTACTGTTGTTAAATAATTTGATATAAGAAAAACAATATCCTAAAAAGAGAAGATACATAATTACAGTTATTTCTTAGTAATTACCAATAATTATAGGCGACACAATTAGTTTGTAATCATCCTCACTAATTATTATTAATTTATCAATACTTAACAATACTTAGAAAAATTAAATATGCTTGAATAATGAAATAAAATTTTGTAATCATCGTTTTGGAGATTATATTACTAATTATTCTAATTTGTTTCTAGCGGATTGGCGAAAACTCTTTTTCCTGACGACTCATCTCCTTGCAAAGAGATGAGTCGTCAGGGAAAAGAACCTCTTTTCTTTAACTGCTTATCTCTTTTTAACTTTCTCCCGACTGAAATCAGTATGAAAAACCTGCTCTGACATATGTTAGAGCACATTTTTCATACTGATTTCAGTAGGAGAAAGTAGCAAAGATATGAGACGTTGAACAAAAGGTAGCCGCCAATCCGCTGAAAATTGTGCCAATTTATAACCACTAACATGAATTTATTAGATTTTTGATTAATTATTACAAATTATTACAAATTATTACAAATCTCAATATTTCCAATAGATTTTGCTCTATTCTTAACATGTTAAAATCTTAAAGAGTCGTCAATTTTCATGTCATGCCCAATAAAAAGTTTGCATCAACCATATCCAATTTAAACTCTATAATTGTCTTTACATGGTTGATCACCTCGCAAGTAGTGTTGTAATAGGAGGACACAAGTAATGTCGTTCTCGTCTTTAAGAATCATTTCACATGACCCTTTACATAGATCAATCTTCCTTGAAAAATTAATAGAACTTCAATATCTTTCCCTTAATTTTTCAGGAAAGAATGGTCTATGTAAAAAGTCATTTCATATGATTCTTATAGTTGAGAAAGAAATGACTTGGGTTGTCCTATTGCAACGCTACTTGTGAGGTGATCAACCAAGCAAGAACAATTATAGAGTTTACATTGGACATGGTTGACGCAAACTTTTTATTTGGCACAACCTTAAAATTGGTGACCCTTTAAGATTTGAACATGTTTATAATAAAGAAAAACTTGTTGAAAATATTGATAATTTTAATATTTTATAATTTTTTTATAATTTTAATAATATTAATATTTTTTTATAAATATTAAAAATATAATAATAAAATAAATTTATTATTAGTATTATTTAATTATTAATATTATAGTAATATAATATTTTATATTATGTCACTATTTATTTTACTAATTATATTACAAATTATGTTACTAATTAGTAATAAACATGATTGACCGCTCATCTACCTCAATTTTCTTTTCATTTTTGCGTTGAGGTTGACACGAAACTTCTCCCTCCACCTGTACTATTTACTTTTGCTATCAAAATTATAAACCTCCTCACCTCTATGCTGGCGAGGAGGTTGATAACTTTGACAGTAAAAGAAAATAGTACACGTGGAGGCAGAAGTTTCCTGTCATGCCTCAACACACAAATGAAAAGAAAATTGATGTAGATGAGTGGTCAATCATGCTTGCTAATTGTTTCCTAATTTTTTTATTTGTTTCCTAATATTTTTTATTTTTTTCCTTATTATTTTTATTTGTTTTCTAAATATTTTTATTTGTTTCCTAATTATTTTTATTTGTTTCCTAATTATTTTTATTTGTTTCCTAATTATTTTTATTTTTTTCATAATTATTTTAATTTTTTCCTAATTATTTTAATTGTTTTCTAATTTTTTTAATTGTTTCCTAGTTATTTTAATTCTTTCCTAATTATTTTAATTTTTCCTAATTATTTTAATTTTTTCCAAATTATTTTAATTGTTTCCAAATTATTTTAATTGTTTCCTAATTATTTTAATTGTTTCCTAATTATTTTTATTGTTTCCTAATTATTTTAATTGTTTCCTATTTATTTTCATTGTTTCCTAATTATTTTAATTATTTCCTAATTATTTTAATTTTTTCCTAATTATTTTAATTGTTTCCTAATTATTTTAATTATTTCCTATTTATTTTAATTGTTTCCTAATTATTGTTTCCTAATTATTTTATTTTTAATTGTTTCCTAATTATTTTATTTTTAATTGTTTTCTAATTATTTTATTTTTAATTGTTTCCTAATTATTTTATTTTTAATTGTTTCCTAATTATTTTATTTCTAATTGTTTCCTAATTATTTCTAATCAATTAAATCTAATTATTTCCTAATTATTTGATTATTATTTTAATTAAATCTAATTATTTATTAATTATTTAAAAATTATATAATTATTCCTAATTAAATATAACTAATTGTAATTATTTGTAATTATATATATTTATTTCTAATTATTACCAAAACATCCTCCGGGAGTGTCGAACCAATAGTGCAACAAGGCCCTTTGTCATGTACCAGGTTACCCAGAGTCAAGCTCGAAACACCTTGTGAGAGTTTTCATTTATAGGTACATCTGTGCCAGAGCCACATCTACTTGCTCGTATCCAGACATGGACTATTTGCTACAACAACTTAATCTAATTATACTATATAGGTAAATAAACATTCTATTAAAAAAATAAAATTAATAATTAAAAATAAAATTAACAATTAAAAATAATTTAACAATTAAAAAAACTATAAATACCTTTGATATATTGAAGCAGTTTGCGCCTCCTAACTCCTTTTCTGCTCTTCTCTTAAGAAAAAATTAAAATAAAAAAAATTCTACTTAGAGCAGAAATTTAAAGAGTTAAAGGAAAAAAGAAGAAGAGATATCTGAATGATTTGAAAAAAAATGGATGAGGGTATATATAGGTTAGAATATTTGTGACGGTCTTATTTTCGACGGTGTACCGTCGCAAATACCTTCGCCCGCATTAATTATGGGTGGCGGTTAAAAGGGTTTTTGCGACGGGCCCATCGCAAATTGCTGCTTGTCGACGTACCATTAGCGACGGGCGGATATCCCCTTCAAAAATTGCTATTTACCGCCACCGGTATTGGTGACGGGCCCCTTCACAAATACTTTCGCCCGAATTTAATACGAGCGGCAGTTAAAAGGGTTTTTGTGATGGGCCCGTCCCAAATACCTGTAGGCTGACATACCATTAGCGATGGGCGGATATCCCCGTCGCAAAAGCCTATTTACCGCCGCCAGTATTGGCGACGAGACCTATCACAAATAACACCTGATGAATAGTGTTTTGCAAAGGGTAATTGTCCTGTCGCAAATAGTATTTACCACCTCTGGGTAATTGCGACGGGATGAAGGCCACCATCACAAATAGGATACCCGCATTTTGGCGCGCAAACCACGCCATACCTATTACGATGGGTCCTATATTTCCGTCGCAACAAACTGATCATTTGCGATGGGAATATATTCTCGTCGCAAATATGGTTTTCGTCGGATTTGTTGCGATGTGATTTATTCCCGTCGCAAATAACCCATCATAATAATCGATTTTCCCCGTAGTGAACCATTAATGGTTATGATAGTACAAAAAAATTGGCATGACTAAGGATAATTTACCAATGTGTCACTATATATCATGATTATCCATGATCAATCCACATATAGTTCTTCAAATGGGCCTCCCGACACACATCAACCTCATATTCGTGGTGGGGAAATTTTTAATCTTCCCTTAATGATCCCTGAATGCATAATCATCTAAGGGGTCACCAATATAGATCTATTTCATATATAGGTAAAGGTAATTTTCAAATTTAATTCTGGAATAGAGATTAAACATTCATTTCTTTCACCTATTTATGGATACGATTGATTTTATTAGAAATTATAGATATTTTAGGATAAACTATATGTAATTTTGTTTATAATCATGAAACTAGATTAGTTCTATGAATTTAAACATCATGTTATTAGGACATAATCTTGTAGTTTAAATCATGTGGTTGGAATGTATCATTGAGATTAAAGACTAAGTGAATTGTTTCTTTCATATGTCATGCATAACATGAAAAATAGGGGTATAATAAAACAATATTATAATCATTCTTTGACAATGGGTATAATTCTCATATTCATAACATCAAGTGTATCTGAATCCATTTGAATAGTTGTGTTGAATTTCTAATTTAATTGATGATGTCTACTTGTAGGTATTGGATGACTATTAATAAAGAACTTGATCTTGTATTAAATTAATTAGAGACAATAGCCCCTTAATTTTATGGGTGGCTCTCCTTCAGGACTAGAACAACCACAAACATTAATCTTTGAGTCTTTGTGTTATTAACGGAAAAACATAGTGTGGCCATTTTTGGATTTTCCAGTCCCTATAACCAGTTTTCTAGAGAGATAACAAAGAGAAGTGGAGGACAATATCCATGAGTTCCGAGAGAATTATTTCAACTCAAGGATGTGGTTACATCAATGAAGATATTTATGATATGATGTTGGCTCATAGACAAATTATGATTCAATAAGGGTTAAATCACCCTAAATGATATTGTAACGCCCCGAACCCAGTTACCCAGAGTCGGTGCATTATTTTAATACATTGGCATGATTACAAGAAATCATGTCCTGAAGGACCGATCAGTTTAGCAGTCTTGGAAAATATATTACATAGACGAATGTTACACTGCACTTTAAGACATACAAAAACAACATAAATAATATTTATGAATGCCATTATTGCCTTGGCTTAACCCTGCATATCAATCACAATACATTTCTTGGAATCCTGGGAAAAATAAAACATAGAAATGGGTGAGCTCAAACGCTCAATAAGGGTAATCAATATAGTGAAAACTTTCATAAATAAGCATAAACATTTAAGGAAATTTATAACTAAAACAAAAGTCTTTTAAACGTTAACTTCAACATAATATGGCAAAGATAAAAATCAAATAATGCCATTTACTTACTCGCATGTATATTCCAGTAGTCAAATAATCACATGGAATATCAATAACCACTTTCATAATGAAGGAATGCATAATGCCAGACTATCATCACCACAGTGCCAAGGCCTCGTGCTAAGAATACAAATAAGACTTTTTCAAGGCCTCGTGTCAAGACACTAGTTTGTCTCATGAGACCTACCGATGCATTGGGGATCTATAGCAGGCTCCACCCACCACTTACTAAGTCCAATGCATTCATCACATGAAAAGGTCTAAACATAACAAAAACATTCGTATTAAAACTAGCATATGAAATGTCAATACTTTACCCATAAACCATGAATGGAATAAAAATAACACATCCACAGTAAAACATATCACAAAACCTTCAACACAATATGGAATATTTATCATGATAAATCAGCTTCAAAACAAGTTTAAAATCCATTAATGGATTTTGATATTGATGAAAATGATTTGTAAAACTCTTTGAGAGAAATACCCCCTTTTAATGAAAACATTTAAATGTCACACAATTTGGAAAAGAAGTCATTTAAAATACATTTTTGAATAAAATTTTCCCATACCACTTTGAATCTTTTGAAAGTAATTAATATTTTAAAAACATTCATGTCCATATAAATAAATCCTTAAAAACAATTTTGAAGACATGGACATAAATGAGAAATATTTAGAAGAATAAATATTTAAAACATTTGAAATGATGTTTTAGTAAAAATTATCTTAAAAGAATCCCTTTTAAAACACTTTCATAAAACATGGACATGGATAATAAATATTTCCCAGTAGATACTTACGTAAAAACAACCTCGGATAATAAAGAGATTTTGACATTAAAACTTACCAGTTTGGTAACTTACGAAACATAAAACCCATGAAAGAGGTATCATACAATGAATATGTAAATACACATATATTAAATTTTATTACACAAATAATAAAATTATGGAAAGTACATACACCGCACAAAAGGTAAGAGTGGCAATATGGCATGAATCTCACGGGGAAAAGGAGTGAGATGAAAACTCCTTACCTTGTACTTGTCCTTGATAGTGTGTATGTTAACCTCCTGTATAATAGTTAAATCATTGTTATTAAATTATACTAGAATCATATTCATAAATATGATATCATATATGATCTTTTAATATTACTTTGTTAATAATATTTTAGTATTATCAACGTTTCGGGTGTTAACTGGTTCGTTTTCCTTTATATGCTTCGTTACATAAGTCGTGTTTATTATGGATAGGTTGTATCTTATTCATATACAGAATGATATCAAGTCCTTAAACATTACTTTTAATCATCAAAAGATAATTATTCCTTAATGTATATTATTGGGAAATGAATCTCATCGTGTTCGTGGAGACGGTAATCCGTACGTACGCACGAACGCTACTTCCATTTCATTTTTCATTTTAAAAGTAATCAAAACCAAATGATGCATAGTAATATTATGTTTCCAGTATAATATAACATATTATATGTGTTACTTAAGTTCCTTAACACCGTCCTTTATACATTCCATGTATGGTATGAACAAGTCATATCACTTTGAGGGGGCGGTAGTCCGCACTTCCTCAAATGAAATTGTCCTATATATATATATACAGCATGAAATGAATAATGGTATGATATAAAATGGAAATAAAGAAGTATATATATAAAATAAATATCATAAATATCATATTTAATTATAGTGTCATCATAATGGCCACCATGAGAGGCGGTAGGAGATAATTGAACAATCATCGTTTCATGAGGCGTTTGGTTTCCATCCACAGAAAAATTATATTCTTCACCCATTAAATGGAGGTGTATGTAAGTGTAGTTCGAATACTTCTCATAAGAATATCCTAGTATATTTAGGATACTATTTTTGTTAAAAAATAAAATAATAAGAAGATTTTAGGGGTTGGAGAAGTAAAATAAAAGAAAAGAAGCTAAGAGAAATCGTTTCCTTTAATTTGGGTAACTCCCTTTGGTTTGAACCAAAAAGGATTCTTGAAGTGACTTCATCATAAGTTAAGGAATCTAGGAGGAGGATAGGGATATAGGGAGATTAATTGGGCATAGGTTGGATGAGGAAAAATTTTTGAGAGGTGTGAGGAATTGGTTAGAAGTGGTGTCCTTTTATAAGGGGGAGGATGGGCTCTTTAGGAATAACTAAAAATATTATTTTATAATAAATTCATATTCGGTTTCTAATGGCTCCAAAGCGGATTCTTCCAAGTATAAGGTAGGTATGTGTCTAAATCCTTTCAACCAATATATTTTATATAGGTTTGGGTCATTATATTAACCTTATCTTTTAGTTTTAACTCTTGGTTAATTAGTTTGACACTTACCATGTCACTTTGTATGGTCATATTATATAGGTAATAACTTACTATATACCTCCAAGAGACCCCCAAGTGGTCCATTAATGATACACCTATCATGATACAATCCCTTTTTCCGAACAATAGATTTTTAGGAATTTAATTTCAATTAATTATATAATATTTGATTTAAAAACTCTTTTATTTCAATTTTGAAACTATTTGGTATTTTGTTTTTTTGAAAGTCATCACAACTTGATTACTTCGAAAAAGATACATTGAATCAGCCCTAACATGTCATATTCACCTTTAAAATTCGTGGATGTCATAAAAAGTGTGAAATTATATTTATTTTAATATTTATATTACCATTTATTTGATTATTTCATTAATATGGTAATTGCTGCATCATCATTGTGTCATAAATAAATTTAATTATTTAATGTATAAAAATTATAATTAAAATACCATTATGTAGGAAATCTTTTTATCTTTCTAATTAATATTTATAATTGAATTTATATTATGTATAACCCTATATTAAAAATGGTTTAGTTATTAAACTTTGATTTAAACTATTTTAACTCTTCTTTGAATTATACAATAATAAATGTCCTAATCTAAACCAAGTAGACCTAAAGGGTCATATTTTATTCCTAAGGTTGTTTTTGGTCGAATTAAACTTATCCAATAGAATTAGGACATGTGTTAGGGTAATAATAATATCATTTTTACCCTTAATTGCCCTATTTACTTTTTACCGTGGTAAATAAAAGTAAAAAGTTACTATTCAACAAAAATTATTTTTATCTTATTGAACCACATTTTACTCCTTGATACTAACCGTGTCTCTCAGTTTTTTGAAATTCCACCCACAGAAGCTATAAAATTAAGTTTTATGTGAATTTACAAATTCTCTTAGGAGGTGGGTAAAAGACGGTGGAAAAGTTCAATAATGTTTTTATATTTCTAAAATTATAATAAACTGACTCCAATGAATTACATAGAATTTATATTGGTATTATGTATCTATTTTGACCTAAAATAAATTTAAATAATATAAATAATTATTTAAATAAAAATCCGGTTTTAAACAGTAACTCAGTGTTTTTCACTATTCCTCAAAAATTGAAAGTTTTCCGTAAAATACCAAAAATTTTACCTAAGATAATTTTAATATTACGAATTCATTTATGAAGTCTATTATTCCAAATTCAAAATATAGTATTTTAGTTTATTAATTTAAAATTAAATCTCGTTGTTAAAACAAAATGCGTGTTTTTAAGAAACAATAACTATCAAAAGATTGACACTTGTTTATGTCCAGTTTGAATGTAAAATTATGACCAATGACCAGCATTGGATTAAATGGTAAAAATATATTATAAATATAATTTAAAACCACTCAAATTCGTTATTTATCACTATTAATTATTTCGATTAAAAAAGTTGTTTTCAATTAAAATTTAGTAATTTTCACTATTCATCAAAATATGAAAGTTATCAGAAAAGTACCAAAATTTCAGTCCTGGATAATTTTGATATTCCGAATCCAAAAATAAAGTCCATTTTGAGAGATAAATTTTAAAAAATTTCAAAAATTGGGTATTACTATTCATAACGGCTACCTTGATTAGTCGTGGTGTGTGTGTTAAAACTCGAAATTGCGTACAACACATGCTACTGTATTATTCAAAGAGAAGTGTACCGTAGAAGCTTTGGGTGTTATATTCTCTCCTCCTTCAATAAATTGCGTCCTCACAATTTATTATCGGTATTGGAAACTTGGGGTTGACATTTCAAAATATCTTAGTTGAAATCCCACATCGAAAAATTGATTAATGAGGCCTCTATTTAAAATAAAGAGTGGTAAGTATGAAGGTTACCGAAAATAACACATACTAGGGTTCCATGTAGGAAAATACAGATATTGAAGAGAAATGTAACCATCAATATCCGATGGAGAGTGGTAGAGAACATGTCTATGAATTGGACAACAATCCCAAAGCCATAAATTTGTGATGATTTAAGGTACCATCTAGGACAACATTTTTTTCTAAGTTCCTTTTCTTAATGTGGACGAAATTTATTAATGAGATTGGCTAAGATCATAAGGACATACACTTACTTTATAATTATATTTTTATCCGTTAATATATTTCTACCACAAACTCATCTTTCACCCAAAAATATAATACAACTCAAAAATACTCTATTTATCCTAATAGTCTAGGGTTCCAAATATAATGAATCTATAAATCACATATCGAACCCTTAAAAAAACTACATTGTACCATCTAGGAACTTCATGTAGTCTAGTGGTAGGCAATAAATCCCAATTGCACTATGGTTTTGGGTTCGATTCCCACATCTTTGTCTAATACGACGGGTCATCACACGGTCAGTGTGTTGTCCTTTTATAAAAATCCAAAAATAACCTTTCAAACTTAATCGCTTCCAACCTTTAGACTTATACAAAATACATCTGTAAACTATCAATCCGAAATTTATATGAAAGATAAAAATAATGTAGATCCTATTTACCCCATAATATCATGTGAATACCTTCATCAGGTATTCTTTTAAAACATAGAAACATCTCGAATTACCATAAAACCTTATTGATTACATTCATGCTCCCTTATTCCTTATAGAATACTCCATATACATCATCCATCCAAAAATGTTGTAAACCCCAATAGTAATTGATCATACAAATCTTCAATCAGTTTCAAGGCAGTCAAGAATATCCAATATAAGTTACCCAAATCATCCATATCTTATTCCAAAATCACTACCTCAATATTAGGACCATATTAAGGTTTGTCTTTCATTCAACCATGTAATTTCCAAAAAATTTAACTCACTGTAGAGTCACTTTTTTTAGTACCATAAAATCTCAAATCCTCAATGAAATAGTACTGCAGTACAATCATTATTTATTTCCAGTACATCATTGATACAACACATCGATGAAATAATTCCAAAATAACAAAATAAGAACACTAGTCATTCCTCCTCATTTGTGGTAGTATCATAACATGATTATTATCCAATAGAATCATTTGCGACAGTGTCTAATGATTGGGAAATTGGTTCGCGTAGTGTCCAAACTCCTTGTAGATGAAGCATTGTACATTTTAAACCTTTTTCTTACACTTGCAGTCACGTACTTGGTGTTCTTTCTCCACACTTATAATATACTCCCATTCCCTTCAAGCATTTTCCAAGGTGATTCTTTCCACAGTTATCACATATCGGAAAATCCTTCTTTACCTTATTCACTTTATTTATCCTTCTCCCTACCATTCTTTCCTTCTCTATATTCCCTTCAAAGCCATAGGACTCCGATAATTCTTTACTTATCTTATCAACAAATGATATTATTCCTTCATGTGATGATAATGTGTGGGAGACTATTTCCCTTATAAATTCTGAATTAAGACCATAAAAAATATGGTCTTTCTTACTCTTTGGATCATGCGTATTGCTGGTATATCATCTCGTCTTTTTATCACATAATCTTTCATTACATTTTACAAAATTGAGGATCTTTAAGGTTTAGTGTCTTGGAAACCGGGAACTTAAAACATGAAAACATAAAACATTCTTCTTAAACACTTGAACGGATTCTCCTCATGTTCATCCTAGGTTCATTACTGCATCTCATAACCTGGGGACATACATCAAAAGAAAGGGTGAGCAGAAGGTCCAGTAAGGGAAACAAGAGAAACATTTTACATGTGAACTTGAGATACTTAAATAAGGTCATGAAAAGATCTTTAAGGCATGAGAAAGAAATCATGAGATATATCATAATAAAAATAACATTTTTCATAACCTGATGATGTGGCTAAAACATTTAATATTGAAAATCATTTCGTTTCACCAAGGTCCATCCCCAAGGTGTTATTAAAAATTACCAAGGTTATTCACCAAGGTATCAGTCTAAAAGGTCATCTCTAGAGATTAAGTCTTTACCCAATGCATTGGAGCGCTATCTGGGCGCACCCTTGAAATGTCTTTATTATCATTTGAGCCACATATATCATCATCAATCATTTCATAAACAACCCATATAGCATAAAAGAAATGGGTTTCATTTCATAATCATAATGTTTTAAAAACTGCTTTAAAGACACGATCTTTATGTCACATTAAACCCACGAAAAAGGGAAAGTGGGTTTCATGTATGTAAATCCCAGAATTTAAAATAAAACATTTTGAAATATATGTGAATACCCATGTATAAATAACAGCTTTGAGTATTAACTTAATAACATAAAATAATTTTGAGATAAAGAGGGAGCCATTTTGAGATGAAAACTATGCAGCATAATGTCTACGATA
The DNA here is from genome assembly GCA_963277665.1 of Viscum album. NCBI lineage: Eukaryota > Viridiplantae > Streptophyta > Magnoliopsida > Santalales > Viscaceae > Viscum > Viscum album. The sequence goes on along the minus strand of OY728150.1, from coordinate 812,481,319 downwards.
CATGGTTTTTAAAAAACATTGAAAAGAGAGGGGACATGGGTCACCCACTCAAAAATAATACATAAAACATTAGGGTAACAGAATATATAGTATTTAAGAACATGGTTAGGAAATTTGAATGATATACCATATGAAACAAAGAACCTAAAAGGAAGAAAAAAATAAGATTTCCCAAATGAGAATTTGGCAGCCTAATGGCGTCACTTAAAACATCCAAAAATGGATTGATGAGATCAAATTGGGGATCTCATTATATGAACATAAATGATCAGTATGATAGATATAGATATCATACTACAACATAATAAAAATTAACTTGAAATACTTGACATGAAAGTAGATCTCGAAAATGAGAAGGGTGAAAGAACCCCTTAGAAATTTGGCAGCCTAACGGCGCCACTTAAACTTCAACAAAAATGAATTGATGAGATCAAATAGGGTCTCTCATCATGTGAAAATAAAAGATCAGTATTATAGATATAGAGATCATACCCCAACATAATAAAAATTAACTTGAAAGACTTGACATGTAAGTAGAACTTCAAAACGAGAAGGGTGAAAGAACCACTTAAACATTCGGCAGCCTAAAGACGCCACTTAAAACTTCAAAATACTGAATTGAAGAGATCAAATGGGGTCTCTCATCATATAATCATAAAATATCAGTATGATAGATATATATATCATACCCCAACATAATAAAAAGGAACTATAAAGACTTGACAAGAAAATAGAACATGAAAATGAGAAGGGTGAAAGAATCTGTTACAAAAATTTCGGCAGCCTAACGGCGCCACATAAACTTTCATAAAATGAAATGATGAGAGTAAGAGGGGGTATCTCATCATGTGAAAATAAAAATTACAGTATAAGTAATATAAAAGAACATCCTCCAACATAAGAACATGGAGAATAAAAGAAATTACATAAAAGAGATCACTTGAAAAGAAATAGAGGGGGTCGGATCCCTTACCTTAAAACGTAACTCTTAAAACTCAAAGGTTGGGACCTTGAGGGCTTGAGGGCACCATGGGAGGACTCATTGGGAGGTAATGAGACCAAAAATTCGTTGGGGGAGAGTTGGGAGTCAAAATGGATGAGATTATAGCTTGGTATTTATAGGAAAAGTGAGGAGACAAGGCATTAATGGCCAAGGGACACCTTAAAAGTGGTTTTCTCAAAACCATGTGCTCTCCCATGATATTTCCCATGAAGTTAGGACACATGGGGCCCCCATACAATAATTCATCACCTTTGGTCGGCCAACCCATAAAATATCTCATGACATCACCATGACACAGTTATGATGTCATTAAACATATTGAAACCCTAAAACTGCATTTTTTACTATTCACTGAAAATTCATCTTTCTTAGAAAAATCCCAAAATTTCACCTTAACCAAATATCGATGCTCTGAGTTCAAAAATGAAATCCATTTTATAAAAATAAATTTCTAAATATTTTTAATTTAATTTTTAATTAAAAAACACTATTCACCTTAAAAAACTAATAATTGAATAATAATTTATGAAACCGTTATTTAACTATTTTATCAAATCCAATTACTTAATCAAGGTGCCTAGATTATATTAATACTTTATTTAAGCGAGATTACAAATCCATTTGGACACATTACTAATCCTAATCATAAAATCACTATTCATAATTTACTATTTATCAAAAATCAAGTTGATCTTATTAGACTCTAAATTTCGTAGTGAACATAATTCTAGAAGGCCATTTTTTGAAAATCATTACACATTTTTAATTGTTTAAGGTTTACCTAAACAATTTTAAAATATCCTTTTTCTAATATTCCTCAAAAATATGCATACTATATTTATCCGTACATTTGAAAATTCATAAACATCATCATAAAAATAAATCAAAATTTTTATTTAAAACAATGGGTTACACAAGGCAGTTACGGTCCCCTTATATAGACCCTTATCACACCAGCATAGGACTTAAGTGTAAGGTGTGCTAAGGTGTGAGAATCCGAGGGAGGCTCGGCCAACATCGCACGAGTAGTAATTTCTATCAGTTTTAACTTCTCGCGAAGGCAATTCCGTTCTAGCTTCACACGATGAAGTTCGGCTTGAGTTTGGTCCAGAGCAAAGTCCAGTGGTGCTACCTCCTTCCCATGTTCTGTTACATGGGATTCGATCGGTCCAAGACTACTGGGTGAGGCCATCGAATATTCTTTCTATAATAATTAATCAAGATTACTTGTATTTAGAGACAATAATCAAAATGTTTAGTTTCCAGCGGTCATATTGACCAATGGTCATATACCAGTGAAAACCCAACAGTCTCATTTTAATTATACTCATGTTATCAAATAAAACATTTTTGTTGAGTATAAAAATAAAATAACACATTAAATTAGGAAATAAGATTTATTCAAAATTTCAGGTCATTACAATCTTCCCCCCTTAAAAAAATTGTGTCCTTGCAATTTTTAAAATTGGGTTTTGAAATTTCATTGAATGCCTCACATCGAAAAAGGAGTCAGTAAAACTATTACATTAAAAGAAAGAAAGGGAAGTACAAAGGTCACCCGAGTTAACCCACACTAGGATTCCATGTAGGAAAACATGGACATGGAGGAGAAAACAAAGGGTCAAGTTCTGAGGGAGAGTGATAGAAAACATGATTAGGAGAAAGTTAACCATAAGAAAATCCCAAACTTAGGATGTGTGTAAATGGTCTTTGATTACCTAGAAGGAAACATAAACCAACAACGTTTTTGTTTTATGTTCCTTTTCATAATTTTGAGGAATTCATTTACTACATAGAAAATATACCTACCTTTATGTAGAGTTTCATCCTTTAATAAGTTTCTACCCAAGACTAATATTTTCTCAAAATGATGAGCATTCAGAACTACTTGGTCTCATCAAAACACAAGAATCATCTTCAAGAGAATCACATAATCCACAAAAGATTAACTATCTATTTCATCTATCTTTAAACATTATCCAAAAAACAGAAAGGGTAAGGTAAAACAACTCTTCAAAAAGAAATAATCCTATAGGAATGAAAACTACTTTTAAATCTTCAATGTTCCATGGTACTACCCAAAGTTCATCATATACCATTCGATAAATAACGGTCCTTAAAATTCCTCAAAATAAACCAAACTAAGATTAAAATCCAAATACAAGAAGGATTTGATAACATAGTCTTCCAAAATAAGCTTCATTGTTCATCTCCAAACAACATCAACCACTCCTAACATCTTATAACAAAAGTAACTAACCTAAACATATTTTAGACAAGATAGGTTAATCATTCCCATAAGTAACCTAAATTACTATAAGTCCACCTTAAATTCACCGATTCTTCAAAATATAAGTCAACCTTACTTATCAATGAAAATACCGTAGTAATCTATTTACCTCGATCATATAGGGTCCCCAAAATAGTGAACGACTTCCAAAATAATAATACTCTTTTAATCTCCTAATCATCTCTGTCATATTAATATGGAAATCGTCGCATTTCCTATCACATTGGTTGTGGGGACATGTTCTTCCATTTCCCACCATTAACTAAGAAGAGAAAGTCTAATTAGGGGATTAAATACTTAGCCAATAATCATGAAAAGGAACTTAAACCATATATGGATAAATTGTAGAAGAAAAGTATACCCTAACATGTGATCCCCTAGGTTTCAAACTAGGTTATCCATGATCATATATTCTTATGTGAATCTTTATTTCATTTTATCTTTGTTCTTTTAATAATGGTTCATACTAAGCTTATAAATTTACCAAAGCATATCCCCCGGGAGTTTCGTAACCAAGAGTGAATCAAGGCCCATTGTCATGTACCAGTTCCCGTTCGAGTCTAGCTCAAAGTGGTGTCTTCGGGTTTTACCCCTATGTATATCTGTGCCAGAGCCACCTCTACCTGCTCGTATCCAGACAGGGATGCATGTTCTTGGCAACCCCTTACTCAATACTCACCAATATACCAGGAATATTTCCTATATTTAAACTTTTCTATAGGTTTCTTCCTAAAGTTTTCATATCCTAATTTCCACAAATAACTAAACCATCCTTTGATACCAACTATAGAATCCCAACTTTTTATCACATAATCTTTCATTACATTTTACAAAACCGAGGATATTTAAGGTTTAGTGTCTTGGAAACCAGGAACTTAAAACATGAAAACATACAACATTCTTCTTAAACACTTGAACGGATTCTCCTCATGTTCATCCTAGGTTCATTACTGCATCTCATAACCTGGGGATATAAATCAAAAGAAAGGGTGAGCAGAAGGCCCAGTAAGGGAAACAAGGGAAACATTTTACATGTGAACTTGAGATACTTCAATAAGGTCATGAAAAGAACTTTAAGGCATGAGAAAGAAATCATGAGATTTATCATAATTAAAATAACATTTTTCATAACTTGAAGATGTGGCTACAACATTTAATATTGAAAATCATTTCGTTTCACCAAGGTCCATCCCTAAGGTGTAATTAAAAATTACCAAGGTTATTCACCAAGGTATCAGTCTAAAAGGTAATCTCTAGAGATTAAGTCTTTACCCAATGCATTGGAACGCTATCTGGGCACACCCTTGACATGTATTTATTATCATGTGAGACACATATATCATGATAAATCATTTCATAAAAAACCCATATATCATAAAAGAAATGGGTTTCATTTCATAATCAAAACGTTTTAAAAACTACTTTAAAGACATGATCTTTATGCCACTTTAAACCCACAGAAAAGGGAAAGCGGGTTTCATGTATGTAAATCATAGAATTTAAAATACAAAATTTTGATATATATGTGAATACCTCTGTAGAAATAAGAGCTTTGAGTATTCACTTAATAACATAAAACCATTTTGAGATAAAGAGGGAGGCATTTTGAGACGAAAACTATGCAGCATAACGTCTAGGATACATGGTTTTTAGAAATCATTGAAAAGAGAGGGGACATGGGTCGCCCACTCAAAAATGATACATAAAATAGTAGGGGAATAGAATATATAGTATTTAAGAATATTGTAATGAAATTTGAATGATATACCATATGAAATAAAGAACTTGAAAGGAAGACAAAAATAAGATTTCTCTTATGAGAATTTGGCAGCCTAACGGCGTCACTTCAAACTTCCAAAAATGGATTGACGAGATCAAATAGGGAATCTCATTATATGAACATAAATGATCAGTATGATAGATATATAGATAATACCCCAACATAATAAAAATTAACTTGAAAGACTTGACATGAAAGTATATCTTGAAAACGAGAAGGGTGAAAGAACCCCTTAGAAATTCGGCAGCCTAACGACGCCACTTAAACTTCAACAAAAATGAATTGATGAGTTAAAATAGGGTCTATCATCATGTGAAAATAAAAGATAAGTTTGATAGATATAGATATCAAACCCCAACATAATAAAAAATAACTTGAAATACTTGACATGTAAGTAGAACTTCAGAACAAGAAGGGTGAAAGAACCACTTAAAAATTCGGCATCCTAACAGCGCCACTTAAAACTTCAAAATACTGAATTGAAGAGATCAAATGGGGTATCTCGTAATATGATAATAAAATATTAGTATGATAGATATAGAGATATTACCCCAACATAATAAAAAGGAACTTGAAATACTTGACAAGAAAATAGAACTTGAAAATGAGAAGGCTGAAAGAATCCGTTACAAATATTTCGCCAGTCTAACGGCGCCACTTAAACATTCATAAAATGAAATGATGAGAGTAAGAGGGGGTCTCTCATCATGTGAAAATAAAAAGTATAGTATAATTAATATAAAATAACATACTACAACATAAGAACATGGATCATAAAAGAAATGACATAAAAGAGATCACTTGAAAAGAAAGAGAGGGGGTCGGATCCCTTACCTTAAAACGTAACTCTTAAAACTCAAAGGTTGGGACCTTGAAGGCTTGGGGAAACCTTGGGAGGTCTACTTGTGTGGTAATGATACCAGAACGTCGTTTGGGGAGAGTGGGGAGTCGAAATGGATGAGAGTATGGCTTGGTATTTATAGGGAAAGTGAGGGTACAAGGCATTATTGGCCAAGGGACACCTCAAAAGTGGTTTTCTCAAAACCATGTGCTCTCCCATGATATTTCCCATGAAGTTAGGCCACATGGGTCCCCCCATACAATAATTAATCACCTTTGGTCTTCCAACCAATAAAATATCTCATGAAATCACCATGACACAGTTATGATGTCATTAAACATACTAAAACCCTAAAACTGCTTTTTTACTATTCACTAAAAATTCATCTTTCTTAGAAAAATCCCAAAATTTCACCATAACCAAATATTGATGGTCTGAGTTCAAAAATGAAATCCATTTTATAAAAATAATTTTCTAAATATTTTTAGTTTAATTTTTAATTAAAAAAATACTATTCACCTGAAAAAACTAATACTTGAATAATAATTTATGAAACCGTTATTTAACTATTTTATCAAATCACATTAATTAATCAAGGTTACTAGATTATATTAATACATTCTTTAAGTGAGATTACTAATCCATTTGGACACATTACTAATCCTAATCATAAAATCACTATTCATAATTTACTATTCATCAAAAATCAAGTTGATCTTATTAGACTCTAAATTTTGTACTGAACATAATTGTAGAAGACCATTTTTTGAAAATCATTACACATTTTTAATTATTTAATGTTTACCTAAACATTTTTAAAATATCCTTTTTCTAAAATTCATCAAAAATATGCGTACTATATTTATCCGGACATTTGAAAATTCATAAACTTTATCATACAAAGAAAAAAAAATTTATTTAAAACAAAGGGTTACACAAGGCATTTACGGTCTCCTTACATAGCCTCTTATCACACCAGCATAGAACCTAAGTGTAAGGTGTGCTAAGGTGAGGAAATCTGAGGGAGGCTCGACCAACATCGCACGAGTAGTAATTTCTATTAGTTTGAACTTCTCGCGAAGGCGATTCCGTTCTAGCTTCACACGATGAAGTTCGGCTTGGGTTTGGTCCAGAGCAAAGCCCAGTGGTGCTACCTCCTTCCTAAGTTCTGTTAGATGGGCTTCGATCGGTCCAAGACTACTGGGTGAGGCCATCAAATCTTCTTTCTATAATAATTAATCAATATTACTTGTATTTAGAGACAATAATCAAAATGTTTAGTTTCCAGCGGTCATATTGACCAATGCTCATATACCAATCAAAACCCAACGGTCTCATTTTATTTATACTCATGTTATCAAATGAAACATTTTTGTTGAGTATAAAAATAAAATAACACCTAAAATTAAGAAACAATATTTATTCAAAATTTTGGGTCGTTACAGCTGGAGTTCTCATTCCTTCTACTGGGCACCATTTCTAAATAATGGAATACACTAGATTATTTTATAAATTCCAATACATAATCCCAAACTTTTAAAACACTTAACATAAATTAAACAGTTTATGGATATAATCCATAATCATAAAAATGAATTCTTTGAGGAAGTATATACTCATAAACCCATTATAATGGTTTATAAAGAAAATGAGATTTATCCTAAGCATATCCCTCGGGAGTGTCATAACCAAGAGTTCAACAAGGCTCATTGTCGTGCACCAGTTCCCATTCGAGTCTTTCTTAAAGAGGTGTTTTCAGGTTTTACCCCTAGGTACATCTGTGCCAGAGTCGCCTCTACCTGCTCGTATCCAGACAAGGATATATTGCTCGGAAAACTCACAAAATCTCTACAATATCAAAATTGAAGGAAGTTCTTCTATACTAATCATCAAAGTATATCTTATAGATATGTTCTCTAATCAATGCTTATCTAAATCTTGCTTCAAAGGTTATTTCTAACCTCCCTCTGATACCAACTGCAACGCCCCAAACCCAGTTACCTAGAGTCGGTTCATTATTTTAATATATTGGCATGATTACAAGGAATCAAGTCCCGAAGGACCGATCAGTTTAGCAGTCGTGGAAAATAGATTACATACAAAAATGTTACATTTCACTTTAAGACATACAAAAACAAAATAAATAATATTTATGAATGCCATTATTCCCATTTCTTAACCCCACATATCAATCACAATACATTTCTTGGAATCCTGGGGAAAATAAAACATAGAAAGGGGTGAGATCAAATGCTCAGTAAGGGTAAGAAATACAGCGGAAACATTAATAAATAAGCATAAACATTTAAGGAAATTTATAACTAAAACAAAAGCCTTTTAAACTTGAACTTCAGCATAATATGGCAAAGATAAAAATCAAATAATTCCATTTACTTACTCGCATGTATATTCTACTAGTTGAATAATCACATGCAATATCAATAACCACTTTCATAATGACGGAATGCATAAGGACATACTATCATCACCTCATAGCCAAGGACTCATGACAATAATACAAATAAGATTTTGTCAAGGCCTCGTGCCAGGACACTAGTTTGTCTCAAGAGACCGACCGATGCATCGACGAGCTATAACGGGCTGTACCCGTCACTTAGTAAGTCAAATGCATTCCTCATATGAAAAAGGTCTAAACATAACATAAACATTCGTATTAAAACTAGCATACGAAATGTCAATACTTTACCCATAAACCATGAATGTTATAAAAATAAAACATCCACAGTAAAATATATCACAAAACCTTCAACACAATATGGAAGATTTATCATGATAAATCAACTTCAAAACATGTTTAAAATACATTAAAGGATTTTGACATTGATGAAAATGATTTGTAAAACTATTTGAGAGAAATACCCCTTTTTCATGAAAACATTTAAAAGTCACAAAATTTGGAAAAGAAGTCATTTAAAATAAATTTTTGAATCAACGTGTCCCATACCACTTTGAAACTTTTGAACGGAATTAACATTTTAAAAACATTCAAGTCCATATAAATAAATACTTAAAAACCCATTTTGAAGACATGGACATAAATGGGGGAGATTTAGAAGAATAAATATTTAAAACATTTGAAATGATGTTTTAGTAAAAAGTATCTTAAAAGAATCCCTTTTAAATCTCTTTCATAAAACACAGACATGGATAATAAATATGTCTCAGTAGATACTTACATAAAAACAACCTCGGATAATAAAGAGATTGTGAAATTAACACTTACCAGTTTGGTAACTTACGAAACATACAACCCATGAAATAGGTATCATACAATTAATATGTAGATGCATATATATTAAAGTGTATTACACAAAGAATACAATTATGGGAAATATATACATCACACAAAAGCTAATAGTGGCAATATGGCAAGAATCTCATAGGAAAAATGAGTGAGATGAAAACCCCTTACCTTGTAATTTTCCTTGATAGTGTGTATGTTAACTTCCTGTATAATAGTTAAATAATTATTATTAAATTATACAAGAATCATATTCATAAATATGATATCATATATAATCTTTTAATATTACTTTGTTAATAATATTTTAGTATTATCGTTGTTTCGGGTGTTAACTGATTCGTTTTCCTTTATATGCTTCGTTACGTAAGCTGTGTTTGTTATGGATAGGTTGTATATTATTCATATACAGAATGATATCAAGTCCTTAAACATTACTTTTAATCATCAAAATATAATTAGTCTTTAATGGAAATTATAGGGAAATGAATCTTATCGCATTCGTGGAGACGGTAATCGATATGTACGCGTGAACGCTACTTCCATTTCATTTTTCATTTTAAAAGGAATCAAAACCAAATGATACATAGGTATATTATTATATCAGTATAATATAATATCTTATATCTGTTACTTATGTTCATTAACACCATCCTTTATGCGTTCCATGTATGGTCTGAACGATTCATATCACTTTGAGGGGGCGGTAGTCCGCACTTCCTCAAATGAAATTATCGTATATATATATATATATACACAACATGAAACGAATAATGGTATGATACAAAATTAAAATAAAAGAAGCTTATATATAAAATAAATATCATTAATATTATATTTAATTATAGTGTCATCATAATGGCCACCATGAGAGGCGGTAGGAGATAATTGAACAATCATCGTTTCGTGAGGCGTTTGGTTGCCATCCACAGAAACATTATGTTCATCACCCATTAGATGAAGGTGTGTGTAAGTGTAGTTAAAATACATCTCATAACAATATCCTAGTATATTTAGGATACTTTTTTGTTACAAAAGAAAATAATAAGATGTTTTTAGGGGTTGGAGAAGTAAAATAAAAGAAAAGAAGCTAAGAGAAATCGTTACCTTTAATTTGGGTAATTCTATTTGGTTTGAACCAAAAAGAATTCTAGAAGTGCCTTCTGCCTAAGGTAAGGATTCTAGGAGGAGGATAGGGATATAAAGAGGTTAATTGGGCAGAGTTTGGATGAGACAAAAGGCTTGAGAGGTGTGAGGAATTGGTTATAAGTGGTGTTCTTTTATATGGGGGAGGAGGGGCTCTTTAGGAATATCTTAAATTATTATTTTATAATAAATTCATATTCTGTTTCTAATGGCTCCAAAGTGGATTATTCAAAGTCTAAGGTGGGGATGTGTCTAAAACCTTTCCACAAATAGATTTTAGACAGGTTTGGGTCATTATATTAACCTTATCTTTTAGTTTTAACTCTTGGCTAATTAGTTTGACACTTACCATGTCACTTTGTATTTTTATATTATATAGTTATAAACTTACTATATACCTCCAAGAGACCCACAAGTGGTCCATTAGTGATACACCTATCATGATACATGTCATTTGGCTGAACATTATATTTTTAGGAATTTAATTTCAATTAATAATATAATATTTTATTTAAAAACTCTTTTATCTCAATTTTGACACTATTTGGTATTTTGTTTTTGTGAAAGTCATCACAACTTGATTACTTCGAAAACGATACATTGAATCAGCCCTAACATGTCATTGTCACCTATAAAATTCGTGGATATCATAAAAACTTTGAAATTATATTTATTTTAATATTTATATTACAATTTATTTGATTCTTTTATTAATAAGGTAATTACTGCATCATCATTGTGTCATAAATGAATTTAACTATTTAAAGTCTAAAAATTATTATTAAAATACCATTATGTAGGAAATATTTTTATATTTCTAATGAATATTTATAATCAAATTCATATTATGTATAACCCTATATTATAAATTCTTTAGTTATTAAAATTTGATTTTCACTCTTTTAACTCTTCTTTGAATTATATAATAATAAATGTATTAATCTAATCCAAGTGGACCTAAAGGGTCATATTTTATTCCTAAGGTTGTTTTTGATCGAATTAAAATTATACAACAAAATTAGGATATGTGTTAGGGTAATAATAATATCATTTTTACCCTTAATTGCCCTATTTACTTTTCACCGTGCAAAATAAAAGTAAAAAGTTACTATTCACCAAAAATTATTTTTATCTTATTTAACCACATTTTACTCCTTGATATTAACCGTGTCTCTCGGATTTCTGAAATTCCACTCACATAAGCGGTAAAATTATGTTTTATGTGAATTTACAAATTCTCCTAAGAGGTGGGTAAAAGACGGTGAAAAAGTTCAATAAAATTTTTATATATCTAAAATTATAATAAACTGACCCTAATGAATTGCATTGAATTTATATAGGTATTATATATCTATTTTGACCTAAAATAAATTTAAAAAATATAAATAATTATTTAAATTAAAATCTGGTTTTAAATAGTAACTCCGTGTTTTTCACTATTCATCAAAAATTGAATGTTTTCAGAAAAATACCAAAAATTTACCCTAAGATAATTTTAATATTATGAATTCAATAATGAAGTCTATTATTACAAATTAAAAACATAGAAGTTTCATTTATTAATTTAAAATTAATTCACGCTGTCAAAACAAAATGCGTTTTTTTAAGAAACAATAACTATCGAAAGATTGACACTTGTTTATGTTCGGTTTAAATGTGAAATTTTGTCCAATGACCAACATTGGATTAAATGGTAAAAATATATTCTAAATATAATTTAAAACCACTCAAATTCATTATTTATCACTATTAATTATTTCGATTAAAAAAGATGTTTTTAATTAAAATTTAGTAATTTTCACTATTCATCAAAATATGAATGTTATCCGAAAAGTACCAAATTTTCACCCTTGGCTAATTTTGATATTCCGAATCCAAAAATGAAGTCTATTTTGAGAGATATAAATTAAAAAATTTCAAAAATTGGGTATTACTATTCATAACAGCTACTTTGATTGGTCATGGTGTGCGTATTAGAACTCGAAGTTGCGTACAACACACACTACTATATTATTCAAAGGGAAGTGTACTGTAGAATCTTGGTGTGTTACAGATATTCTGGTGTATATTGAACATATTTTGAGGTGAAGTAATAAAAAATATTATTGTAGAATGAAAAAACATAATAGAGTGATATTTTTTCAATATGTAGTGATTCTTCCATTCATATTAATGTCATGTGACAAGGACATCATCATATGGATAACAACATGAGAAAAGTACATTATCGTGCACTTTAACATCATGTAAATAAGATGTTATTCCATATATTTTGATATAATGAAGCTTGATCATACTGGTCAATGTGAATTCCTAGGTTCCTTAAGCTCGCATGATTTATGCTCTACATGCAAAACAAGAGACAACAAGTCAGTCTATGGAGCCACGTGAGGGTATATAATATAGAATATGTGGGGATCTTCAAATTTTTGTATGATCTGGAATCCCCACAAAAATTAGGTTCTCATAGAGGGACATAATTCGGACCGATGATAACTCATGAATTGACTTAAAATGAATGTTGTCATCATTATTACATATCCCATAGTATGGAAATCAAGACATGCATAGTTCTTATTAGTGAATTCCAAACCCATATCTAGTCCATAAGAAAGGGAAGTTGAATTTTTGTTTTATTAAATCCTAGATGTACCCTAGATTATATTCACATGAATCCATACATATGTCATTGCAATAGGGATGAATCCACCCATATTTCTCATAGAAATTTTATACAGTTTAGATTGAATCCACTGAGACTTAGGTATGAAAACATAAACCAGTGATTCATTCTTGAACCCTTTTAGATATGGGGACTATTTATTGAAGAAATCATATCAACAAATTCTTTATATCAAGAATAATATTTTTATCATCGATGGAACTAGTTCTACATCATCCAAGAAATATTTCAAGGGATTAAGGGGTCTTTCTTCCATGAAATAAATAAACCATAGGAACATGTTTTTTGATATTTTTTTTATTAACCAATCATTTTGAGATTGGTCCCTTTCGGAAACAAAAAAATATCATAGGAATGATATCATATGAATTATTTTATTCACCAAAGAATAATATCAGGGTCTATTGGGATTAGTCATTCCAAATTACCAATATAATGCACGGGAGAACCATGAGGACATTGGATCAAGGTTCGTGAAATGTAGTGGAACTATGAAGATAAGGATTTTGATGATTTATATAAGAAAAATGGGGTATTGAGGTTGTTTGGAGGAAAATGTGGAGTCCAAATGGATTTACAATGTCAAGGATGTTGGGTCCTCATTTGACACACAATCCTATATATATAGGGGCATAAGAATACAATATAATAATATTTCTTTAACAATTGGTATGATGAACGAATGTGGAGCATAAATTATATCTGAATCATATTGAATAGTGTATTATGGGAAATGTAGATTGTAAACTATGAATATATAAGTCAACAAGGGGTGGTGACCGATGGGTACATTCCAGCCATCAATAACAGAATAATCTTATATTCTATGGGGTTTGAAATATAGCTCTTGAATTTAATTGGGGGATTTTCATTGGGACCCAACATCTTCTAGGCATAAGCTCTTTTTAATTATATTACTGAAAAATATATCCTAGAGAAACCCCATATAAATATCCTATATTTTTACCACTTTTTACTAGTTTAAACTATTATAAAATGGGTTCATGGTTTTGGGGTTCTATGAGGTGGATACCAATGCAAGGAATTTTTCAATATTAACAAATACATTGTAGATATAATGTTTTTAAATGGGGAATGTAATATTGATTCAGGGATCAAGAACACTAATGTATACACCAACATGTATTTAATACATTTAAAGGTTGAAAGGATAAAACATTCAATTCTTGAACACAATGTAACCAGGATGATGATCTATTTTGAATGAAGACTTCTTTCTATAAAAGTTTTCATCAAGTAACTAAAAAAGTTTCATATTTTCTGAAATTATATTACTAATACTTTTTCATTATATTTATTTTCATGATACTAGAATATGGATGTCTCGATTAACATTATATCACAAGTATATTTCCTTGTTGTCTAACATCAGGAGAATATGATGCAATTCCCTATCTAAAGAACCACTCTAACATGTTAGTTGGAGTAGATTTTCATGTCTCATATCCTACATAATTCATACTCATAATAATAATATATTGATAATCATGTAGTCAATTAATCTTCAAGGTATTACATGATAAGAAATATGATGGTGTGTTCATAGTTTATTATGGATGATAACCTTTACCACGATCTAAATCCCATGGAAGGATATGATTGGGAATGATTTAAACATGTTGATAGGTTTGGAATGGAAAATACAAGTGTTACTATATATTATGTGGTTATAGGAATCATGAAACATATAGTTTTATAGAAATATTCATTCTTGGGTCTAAACTATATGAATAGAGGAGGGAATTTCATTCTATCATTTCATTTTATATTGTAGCTATTCCCATGCATTGATATTTTGGCATCAATTCATATATATTGGTTATAGGAATCATGAAACATTTTATTATTGAATGAGAAATTTTTTACACTTATAATCCTCTCATATTTTAAGGGTTAAATTTTATCAAATTATTATATGGAAAAAGATTTGGGATCTGGGTACACAACATATCTTGTGAAAATTATAAATAATTTGTACCAAGTTCATAAACAAAAAATTTCTATGTTAGTCCCAACCATACACAAATAGGGTGTATTTTACAATTAATATAGTTGTCGGAACCATGATTATATATCTAGGAATCCTTACATATATTGTTAAATAGAAATTAAGTTGCACATAAATCATAAATTATTACATGCATAGGTTAGATACATATTTAGGGAGTGATTTATTTGTATATGTATTGTAATTTGGCCAAGGATTTTAGATATGGGCATCATTATGCCTCCTATGAGCATAAGAATCAAGACACATTTAGTTCATGATTAAAAGATTCCTTGTGATGTTCTTCCCCATTCACAAAGATTGGATAATTTGTATATTTATA
Source organism: Viscum album (assembly GCA_963277665.1). Lineage (NCBI taxonomy): Eukaryota > Viridiplantae > Streptophyta > Magnoliopsida > Santalales > Viscaceae > Viscum > Viscum album. The sequence goes on along the minus strand of OY728150.1, from coordinate 812,465,963 downwards.
TTGTGGATGGAAACAAAATTTGGGATCTATAAATCACTACATATCTAGAAAAAATAGGATTCAAACCTCATATAGTTCATGAATGGAAAATTCCCTGGGCAGGCCCAACCCATAAATAAGGAGGTCAATTGTACCATTTATATTCTAGTTAGAACCATTATTTGATATCTATGCATAACTATGTATCTATTTTTAAAATAAATCAATCTACGTGTAGATTCTGAATGGAAAATTTTCTTCACTAGACTAACCAATATACCAGGAGGTGTCATTATTTCCATTTTATTTTGACTAGACCTAGGATTATAGATTCATGAATCACTACATATCTTGTATTAATAGGTGTCAAGGAACCCATATTTCTTTATGTCCACAATACATATCTGACTGACACATACGAATGTGGGTACATCATTTTTCCCCTATACTAGTCTAGATCATGTGCAATGGATTGTTCATGATGCAACAGCTTCCATTCAGATTAACATCATGTGCTTAGATGTATTCCTTATTGGTTTACATCATATGGTGAGTATTTAAGATTATATGTAATTTAATTTGTTTTCCTCTAGACTTTTTCATATAGTTTAATTTCATAAGACCAAGAAAACATGATAATCCACCAAAATCATGTCAAAATATGGTAGTCACTTTCCCTAGGTCACCTGAGGAATGTGGTGATGAATTTCTTAGGGTTTAGGTGGAACTATATATAGTTATACATGGTGTTTTGAGAGACTATCTATTTGAATATGCCTTATTAAGTGGAGTATTTCCTTATCTTGGTAAGATATCACCATGGAGAGGTTGTCCATTGACGATTTCTATAATAATGCTCATGTAATTCACATTTATACTATTGTAATGAGGACTACCGTAGTATTTTTCACATTCTGATTGTATTTAATAGTCGATTGACCCTTTATATGTTCTTGATATGTATTGTAAAGACTCAATGCCATTGGGAATGCATAGAGTACAAATGTGAGCCTAATTCAACATCATGGGTATAATATGTCTACCTAGACTTTTGGGTCAATCTAGAATGAGGGAATGATTCTTGGTGATCACTAGAGTATGTCAATGACCATTATTTTTTAGGGAATCTAAGATAATTATTGAGATGCTTATGAAGTATACTGATGAGAATCTATATTTATTCTGGAGATATTATCCTGCTTTTGCGTGATTTCATGGATATATTGGTCAAACTAGGTTTAGGAAGGGGTATTATGCATGTTCAAATATGAATTCCCCATTAAAATATATCAACAAAGCACAATAATGATATGATTTAAATATACCTCCTCTTGTATAGCGTCTCAATGATGCTAGTGAATTCTTTTATTGGAAGTAATGAGGATAATAGCCCAGTCCTATAAGATTTTAGAATTTCTAAAGTATCTTCTTCATCATTGATGTTATCATCCTTTAAGGTAATTACCAAATTATACATATGTACCACAATTAGAGACGGATTATGAGCCTGATCTTTTGAATTTGGATTATGTCATCAGATTAATTTAATAAGATTGTGTTCTTTTATTGAGGTGAATGCAAAGATAATTTGACACTTTTCTATCGAAATGAGGGTTTGATCTTGTATTATTCCTCACACATTACTAAAATATGATAAATATACACTCAGATGTGAACAAGAATGTGTGATTTCTCTATAGTAACTTCCTATTAATGATGAAAATGTTGGTATGCTACTATAGATGTTAGTATAGGAATGTGTTCTTATCCATCTATCATCAACGAAATATACTAGAAGAGATCCAATGTCACTGAAAAATAGTATTTACACATTATATGGTTATGAAAATGGTTGTATTCCAACACACTCTCTATTTAATTTATATTCTGGTCGATGTAATTAATTTAAGTGGTGAAGTATGCCCATTCCAATTCTCCTCATGCATTCAGAATACGTTTATGGACTTTATATATAGGGCATACATTTTTTCATCCCCATTATTGTTGCATGAATTTTGTAGGAGTCATTATTTGAGAGAAATGGGATATGGACCATCTCACTTGTTTCTAATGGAATGTTTTTTGGAATGTTTTTTCATTAAATGATGGGATATAATCCTACTCTCCCAGGTCCATAGCATTCCATATCTAGAAAAGATGTTCCTATTCCCAAATATTAGTGTCTTAGGAGACGGTATGTCAAGTAATTACCCTGTAGGTAAATGTGGGGGAATTGGAGATTTTTTTGATATTACTATTATTGAATTTTTACAATATCAGTTCTACTTTCTTGGATATTATAATTTCCACAAGATTTTGACCATATAACCCATAGATTGAGGTATTACATAGTTTACCATCCTATAATCAGGAGTTGTTCCATGTTGTTTCACATCATACGAAAATGATGTTGTCATGCATCTTATCATCCAAAGAATATTATATTTTCCTATATATTAACATCATGAAACTAGGATGTTCTCGTTTAGTTTAATTTCATGATACTATGATGTTTTCTTCCAGTTTAACTTTATGATACTATGAGGTTTTTGTGTAGTTTAATTTCCATTGACTAGAAACAAGGAACATTGATTAATGACTAATGAGTAAAAAAATATCAGTAAATTTAAAATCATGAAACTATAAAGTTATCGTTCTACATCCTATTATGAGGCTGGATTTTTTAATAGAGATTAGATGAGTCTTCATCATGTTCCTTGAGTTTCATGATCCTATAAATATATCATGACTTTTTTCTAAATTATTGTATATAAAAATTTTGTAGACTAATAATCCTTCAATTGTATACCCTAATATATGATGGTAATAATTGAGCAGGTAATTCATGTATTCTTCCAAGGGTATATTTGAAAATAGGATCCTAAAAATGTCATGTTCTACTATACATTTTAATTACATGTTTGTATGATTAGTATTAATGGAATACACATTGTTTCATTTAGCATTGAGATAAAATCATCCATCAGTGGTAGATATGTGTCCCATGTTCTCTTGTATATATTTCTAGACTGCTTTAGGGTTATCACATGACCAGAATAGAGAAGATTCTTGAGTTTGTATCCCGATATGAAGATCCCTAATCATTAATGTTTTGATGGTAGGTGTTGAAAAATTAGGGGACACTTAAAATGTAGATTCTATCCCTCGAATGAAGGAATCATGATCTCATGAAGGATTTGATTTTACAAATGTGGTTGAGTGGTGTTCAAAATACACCCTATAAGGGTGTTTAAAGTAAGAAAATTTACATATCCCTATGGGTCGGGGATATTGTGAATACAAAATTATCCCATCCAATTGACCACATTTTGTTAAAAAGTGTATATATTTTACCTAATGAGGGGATAGAGAATTTAGAAATCCCCCCTAGTATTGTGGGATAGGGACTTCACTAGAAGGAGGGACCCTATAGGATAGTGATAGTATATCATTTATGGGAATAGATCCCAAAATCATTCCCACAATTATTACTCATAGATCATCAATCAATAATTGTATTTTTGTGATCTTCTAATCCGCATAAATTTTTTGATAATTCATAAGGGGATGACTAGCTAGAGCCATGACAACACCATTTCCACTTTTAGTTTTAAGATGGGTGGATGTTGATAGGAGTATAAACATAGAAACCAGAGGATGGATCGTATATTTAAATTGGGAATATTCTCCATCGATACCACACTTAATGGGTTTAATTTGGTTTTTAGTTCCTTCAATAGATGAATGAATGATGTCATTGATCCATTATTTTTTATTATTGAAGGAACAAGATGGGGAAACTATCAGGGGCCTATGTTGTTTTAGACAGGAACAACCATCCACATTATGATTTTCTCATCTAGATCTAATTTAATTTCTTCATAACATGTCGATATCGTATTTTTGTAGAAATAGTTAGGCTGGTGGTTTTCCTAAATGGAGTCTCTCATTTGATGGGTTCTTTCCTAGTGTGTTATTTGGTGGGACCTTTCATGTTGGACTCTTTGGTGGGATAGTGTTTTTGTACCATTTGTTGGGATGTTACCAATATTTAATATGATCCTGATGTAAAAAATTAAAAAAAAAATCACCTAGTCTTATGGGAGAGGGTTCTCCCTAGGATTCCACTGTCAATAAGTCTAGTTATGATGTAGTGTCAGGTTCATAGTAAATGATGATTTGGGAATAATTTTAGGCCACTTTTAGGATATGTTTTTGGGAAATTAATATGTTGGAGGTAGTAGAGATAGAGGTATTCTCTGTAATTTCACTATTTTGACACACCAGGTGGGATTTTTTATTATATTACCTAATTTTGATGGTCCATAGTGCAAAACATCTTCTACATATCCCATTGGAATTGCTGTCATATGTCGATGATGATGAACATAACATATATGATCCCTCCTAGGAAAATATTGATTGGTTGAGTTGACATTTTTATTTTCCTCATGACCATTACCATGATAGGAATGGTGAATGATGAAATTCTCTAGGTATATTCTCCCTATGCGGTAAAATGTTGAAATACAGGGCACCTGGATTAATGTGACATGTCATGGTAAAGAAGACATATTGGGATTCATCCTATGGATGATTTCATTACGTGAACCCAAAGATGGGATGGACCTGTTGTGGTGGTTCACCAAGGCCAAGACATTAAACTACTAGCACTAGCAGATTTGAGTTGGTGAAAGTGTACATTATGGGATCACGGCTAAGGCTTACAAGGGTGATTATGAATATAAATAATCTTTCATCATGTTTTTCAAAGTGTTTTGTGTATTTATTTAGGTATTGATAGATTTTTTGATGCTCTAAGAATCCATTGTCACATTTATGAATCTATTTAGATTGTAAGGAATTAAAAATGTCCTAGAGTGGAAACATGAAACCTTATTAGTGAATCCTTATATATAATAGTACATGGTTAGTCAATTACTTTCAGAGTTAAAGGATAAAAGGGATGTTAGCTCTTATATATTAATGGTTCATCAAAATTAAATATTTTCATGTCGGGTTCACTATTATTTCATACAAAACATGGAAAAATGAACTTATGGGAATTGGAAAATTTATCCTTTTAACAATAAAAAATAATATATTGACATCAGGTTCACCATTTCCCCCCCCCCCAAAACATGGAGGTTTTTCATGATTCTCGATTGTGGTTGATTAAGTGGGGTTTCAAAATTGTTTCTTTATGTTTTATAATTTTTTCCCTAATGAAAACTCCTAGTGGATCCCATATTTTCAACAGGTCATAGACATATTTTCAAAAGGAAATTAGTTATTCAATGTATCAATCCTAACGAAGATTAGAAACACACATTGGTTGAGAGAATGGGTGGTCAGGCTCATTACATTGTTTTGGTGGAACTATTACCTACATTGGTAATATCATACAGATTTATGATATATTTATTAATCCATTCCAAGAAATTTTATAGTACTGGTTACCCATATGCCAATAACATGATCAAAACGATGTGTTTATGTAAAAAATTTCATGTTCCATGAGTTCTCCATTAAACTCCTGTGTATTTTTGATGCTTTAGATAATAGACATGTTTTGGATCTATAGATTTTATCTCCATATATGTATATTTTTTTCCAAAGATATGGTATTTAACATATATAATCCATCCCATATATCTTGTGAGAATATGAATCAAAACCCACATAGTTATTTTTCCATAGTTTATGGTCATATGGTGTGACTATATATAGTAGTTACATCATAGAATAATTATTTTGGTGAAAAATATGAATATTTTATATTTTTTCGATCCGTGATGATGATTCCTACATATCCCATGATGAAAGAAATCAAATTACATATAGTTCATGTCAATAGGATATTCACCATGAATGGGGTGATAGTAGAGACCTTGAACTAAAATTATGCATGGAGGTATTTTCGGAAATACCTCATGATGGCTATGAACCTTTCCATGAATATAGTATATAATCAATATTACATCCCAAGTAAGTTCCCACACTGGGGGAATCTTCATTTTTTTATCAGTATAATCATCATTGTTCCATAATCCTAGGTTAGTCATGCTCAGTGTGAGAAACATTAGATAAGGGATGATTGGGAACACTTCAAGTGAGAAAATCTGTACAAGGATTACACTTTATGGTTTCCCATATAGATTTATGATTACCCTTCTTATGGAAAAAATGGTATTGAGATCAGGAAATGGGAATGAATCCTACATATCTTGTTCATATGTGAATCAAATCCATCTTAGTTCAATTCTCACGCATCCCACTAATGGGTTTAAATTATATGTGTGAATGGTTGGGGTTTACACATAACATGATTCCCACATGTAAACCCACCTATTTTACACTAATATATGAGAAAGTATGGTAGTGTAATATGTGGATATGTGTTCTCTTATCTATAGTATTTAGGATATAGAGGGACATTCAGAATGGTGGATTACCATTTGATCTCAAACCAACTCATTCGAGATTAATTAATATCGTATTATAGTCCCTGTGGATAATTGAGTATTGATCTTGGACCATAGAATTTAATCCTACATATCATGTTTATAAGAAGAATTATATCCCTAATAGTTTAGTTACTTATGAAGATATGATGGGTTCAAATAGGTGATTACATGTGAAGTGGCTATTATTATTCCATGGTTTCGTAAATTTATGGACATATACCATGAAAAAATCCCATATTATATATTCAATCACTATCCTCTAATGAAAAAATATGATTAACATGATATGTATATTAAATATGTTTGGTACGACTTGGAGGCCCACCACGAAGCTTGAAAAGAATAGGGTTTTAAAACTGAAAAAATCTTAATCCATTAAGGACACTCCCTTGGGATGGGGTATATAGGAAAATTATTTATGATCGAGTTTTACATCATATATTTCCATCTAGGCCTGCCTAGAAAGTGTGACATGTATTATGGTGTGTGCTTGACATGTTTGACATGTCCTAGTGTTTCTTCATGAAATGTTAATGATCTTAGTTTAAAATATCTCAGTTATATTGTGTGACTGAATTGGAAATGTATAGTATCTTTCACGTGACCAAGGAAGACATGTCCAATGTTCTTCATGCGATCAAACCGAACATGTAAAGGGAATTTTGTGTGATCAAGGATGACATGTACAATTTTCTTCACTTGATAAAAGCTTACAAGTTTATGGAATTTCATGTGATCAATACCGACCTATCTTTTTATTTTTCTATGAACAAATATGACATGTCTAGGGGCCCTTGGGGGAATCACAAGACCAATGGGGAGTCATGTGAATTCATGATCTTAAGAGATTTGTGTGATGTGTTCTCATGAACCTATCCAGAATCATGCACATAAAAAATATAACACATCGATGTGTTGATGTTGATATCCATTTGGATCATTCTACGGCCACATGGTAATGAGTTTCGTGTTAGGAATAGTTCATGCCCAAGGGTTCATGTTAAGTGTGCAAATATTAGTTTTTCTTAGAAACATAAGGTAACTTCCATGGGTTCACATGCCTATAATGGGTGCATGCCGATGATTATTTGGATAACAAGGTTTCATGTGATCATGTAATCCTATGGGAGTCACATGATAGGTTTTTGAGAACCTTTCCTAGTTTTTCATATCAAATATTTATGCACACAGTGCACTATAGAGGCTCACATGAGTGAATAGAGTGATATTATTATAAACATTCGATCATGTAATCTTGAAGGCATCATGTGATGTGTTATCAGTATGGTATATAGTGATTATATAGATAATTTATCTAAAGTAAATAGTTCAACATTCTCTTTTGAACTTCTCTCAAACATACCTTTTCTCCTTCAAACTTTCATGTTTGTTTTTAAAATTTGTGAAGGGGTTTATATGTTCAATGATGGGTGGATATATCAGTCAATTTCAAGTTGTAACTTCCTTGTTAATCGACTTGTGTTGGGGTTGTACTTCCAATGAACTATGTCAAATGAAATAAAAGAGATCACCTGATGGATTTATTTAACATCTAAACCCTAGTGACACACACTGGTACCCCAATCTAGTTCGATGCATAACCTCAAGTGTGCCTTTTCGTATTCCAGAGGCTACCGACTATTATTAATGTCCTAATATCGATCATTGGGAGACTATACCCTCTTTTGCAAATTAGTACAGCAATATAAAAATTAGAATAACCAAATGATATTACCAAAAAACCCAATAATGTGTCACATGATGACTAAAATAGAAAATAAAATATCCATAAATGAAACAATAGATATATCATTCCATATATGTGCTAAGTGTCAATATGAAAACTGCACAATGAAAAGACACTAGAAACTCCCAAGAGGGTCCCAAAACCATTTTTAGTTACATTATCCATGATCAATCCCAATATTATCCATCTAATATAGAGACCTTTCTGATTACCTATCATGAAACAATAAAATCTATTTGGATACCGATCAGTTAGCCGGAGTAGGGTGTGAGTATAACTTAGTAGGCCTCCATAAATAGAGTCTAAAAAATCCAATCAACAATAGTCTATGAAGTTGTATAAATAATAAAATACAAAAAAATTAAGTAAATAGTCGACATTTATTCAATAATTCTTAATTTTACTAAAAATCCCCTTGGTTCTTGAGGACACTCAAACCTCAATACCTAATTCATCCCATGCTAGAGTTTAAACCATATCACATTAGAAATTCACAATTCATTATAAAATATGGTATTTCACAATCAATTCATTTCAATTCCTTATTATATCAAATTCAAACCAAAGTCAAATTCCATCATTTTGGACCATGACCTCTATACCTAGTACCATGTGGGTATTTAAAGCACTAGTTAGTGATCCATAACTAATTTATCAATCAATCAAAAAAGTGGGATTTTTAAGAATCATGTTTTCCCCACGCTCATTTATCTCTATGAGCTTTTATGCAAAAGATGATGTCTCAAACACATTTTTCAATTTATCGATATGGGAATTTGAATAATCATTATGTTTCCCAGAAACATATATTATATATATCACAATATCATATACATCACATAAATCAAGGTTAATCAAAATTAACCCTCTAATCATACATTCTCATTAAATTATATAACTTAAATTAACAAAAAATAATTTCTCAACACTTCCCATGGAATAAAATGAAAAATCACCTTTAAACCATTTATCATTTTTTAATCATTTAACACATTTACTCATTAACAACGAAGTAAAAATTCTTCATAATTCATGTTTTCCATTAATTCATAAACACATCAATTAACAAACCATAATACCTCTATTTTCCATCAATTCCACAATCACAAAAAAAATTATTAATTAATATACCTATTAATTAATCTAATTCCACAATCCCAATATCCTATTAATACATTCACCAACTAATTAATCAATGTACACTTTCATAAAAAATACAGTTTACATTAATTAATTGACAAATTTATTAATCCAAATTAAACCAATTAAACAAATTCTATTTTCTTTAATTTACACTAATTCATCTTCACATGGAAATTACATTAAAAAAATCCAAGTCTCTATAAATTAACTAACTAATTAGTTTACACAATTCATGATTTAGTTATAAATTTTTCAAATTTAAATTTCACTACATATAAATGAAATTGAAATTCTATACTATATCAATTGAATTTAGGCATCCTACCAATAAATGTTGATGAGCAATTGTCTAATGGAAATTCCCCAAATTGAAATTGAAAGGTCAAACCCATGATGAGAATGAGTTATTGAATAAAATCCTAGAAAAAAATAAAATGGAGAATGATCCATCAATATAAGATTTGTTTTCAATACAAATATGGGAAAAAAATCTCATCAATTTATGGGAGAAGAAAATGAAAGAGGGAGGAACCCATATAGGATAGGAATATCTTATCAAGAGAGGTACAAAACATCAATCCATGTTACGAATCATCTTGAATGGATATTGGAAAGTCATAAATATATGGGATCCTCTAAATACAATATAATTATTTTAGCTCTTAGTCTAGGTAAATTTGGTTTTAATTCTATCGGTTTTGGTATTTTTAAACAAATATTTGGTGTAATAAAAACCACACACATTGTTTTCTAGGAAGGGGGTATGATTTTCCAAACTATGCACCTTAACCATTCACCAAATATATGGGTGAATGTTTTCTCCTAATCGGGCGCATGGTTTGAAAAACTATGCATTGGCCTTGTGAATCCCCTATGTTTTGGTTTTCCTAGCTTATTGGGCTAGCTACACAGTTTTGGGAAAATAGTGCGCCAACTATAAGAAACACCTCTTCCTTGAAAACATCCCAAATTTTCACCCAAATGAACCCATTATAAAACCACAAAAACATAATCTATACAAGGAAAAGGGATACAATTAAATTATCCCAATACATATCTAGAAATGGTAGGGATCTTAAAATCTACCCACTATAAAACAAATCATCCTCGATCTGTACTCTCAAGCATCCCAATGATTCTATGTCAAAATAATTGAAACACTGAGAATTCCTATCAGCTTCTCTCACACATGTTTCTTCCTAAACACAACCATGTTTCCATAATACATGAAATACCATAAAAACTATTACTGAAAATTCTATCCCACTATGCCCCAACACACATATTAGATGATCCTCAAAAATTGCATCTATCTCAAGCTCAACATCATCCACCTCGATCTCATGTGAAGGGTCAAGGTGATAATGTCAATGTTGTGACACATGTAAATCAACATGTATAGTACTCTATCTATATGAAAGATCCAATGGGTATGCCACCAGCCTCATTCCCTCCACACTATCAAATGGTCTTACAAAACATGTTGTAAACATACTATATCTCTATATCATATGCTGATCTAATCTAGGTGAAACCCAAAAGAATACATGATCAGCCCCAATAAAATCTAGGGGTAACTGACGTCTATCTTTATATGAATTATTCCTACTCTATGTCATAGAAATATGTTTCTGAATCAACTAAACCTACTCCAATGTCTCCTATATGAGACTAGATCCCAAAAACAAAGAATCACCTACCTCCATACAGTATATAGGTGATCTATATGGCCTATAATAAAAATCCCCATGTGGTTCCATAAAAATTGATTCCTGATAACTACTGATATGGGAAAACTCAACAAAATATAGTTGCTTCTCCCAAGACCCACCAATGTCTAGGAAAATATATCTAAGAATATCCTCGAGCACCCATATAGTACTTTCCGACTACCCATATGACAGTGGGGTGAATTTTGAACATGATAAATCATGTGTAACAAGGGCCTTCTATAAGTCCTAATAGAATAAAAAATTTAAATCATGAGTCATAGTATAAAACAATCCTCTGTTCAACCCCAATACGATGGACAGTCTCTTAAGCATATATATCTCCGGGCCCGTGCATCCTTTCACGGGACAGATTGCTGATCAGACATACTTTGGTGGAGACGTGCCTTAAAGATCTTGATGCTGGGTAGAGGCACTTCCATGTAGTCTTGTTCTGGGTTGCAACCCTTTTATTTTTCGAATCATGTTAATGTCATTGTCTTGGTTTTTCCCCTTTACCCTTAAAAGGGGTTTATCCAAAATCAATAAAAATTTCAGCCTTCGGGCCATTCAGCCTCTTAAGCATATATATCTCCCAACAAATCCACTGAGAAAGTCTTCCATACTAGAATTAAATGTTCTACTTTTTTCAAATGGTCTATAATCACCCAAATAGAATCATTCTTCTAATGAGTCCTTGAGATAACGACCAAAAATTACATGGTAATTTCATCCCACATTTATTATGTAGTAGGTAATGATTGTATAAAACCAACAAGTTTTTGATGCTCAGGATTCACCAATTGAAAGGTGTAATGGCTTTTGAAAAACCCTTATATATCATTTTTCATTCCTGACCACCAAAAAATATCATCATAGGTCACGATACATTTTGGTCTTAGGTGGATGTACCTCCAACTTTGAGGCATGAAAATCACACATTGGCTCCTCCACTTGATCATAGGCATAACAACCCGATTCCTAACAGAAATGATCTCACCCTCTTCTATAATCTAGTTTCAAGGTGTCTCTCCACCTTCACATATTATCCTGAAGGCAAAAAATTATTTATCCTCATACTTCAGGTCAATAATATAACTATAGAGTGTTGACTCTATTGAAACTGTTAATATAGTAATCTCCACTTGACTCTCCTAACCCACAATAAGCATTTCAGCTATTAAATTCATTATCTTCTACTCAACACTAGCCTCTTATACTCCCTAGGTCAGAGTTTTCCATATTAATGTATCAGGAATAATTTTCCCCTTCCAGAGAATATTTGGTAGTCCAAAATCAAATAACTGTACATACTCAACACATATCTATTTACAGAGAATGAAAATCCATTTTTAAAATATGTAATTTATGTTATTAAGATTAGAATACATCATAAAAGTTTCACTCCATAGATAATTCCACCAAAACATCAAATTTAAAACAATGTTTCAACTTGTGTTCATGTGTAGGGTAATTCCATTCATGTAGCCTCAAAATAAAAGACTCGTATATCAAAAATCGGTCTCCTTGCATCAACACTTCTCCAAGAAAAATTCAATAAGTGTCATATTAAACCATTCACTCCCCCTAGATTGGGTATGATCAATATTGGTTCCATTAATTGAATGATACATGAACACCTTAAAGGTATCATCACATGATCCAGAATAATAAAACATTTATCCCGATTTATTCATGTTTGAAAGTGGCGCATCGAAGAAGGGAAATTCCGAGATGAACCTCTAATAAAAACCTATTAATCCCAGAAGGCTACATATATCAAAACGTTTCTTGGGATTCTCTCATGAAACCACTACATAAATATTTTCTAGGTCCACTTACATACCTTCCTCGGAGATTATTTGACCCATGAAGTGCACCTAACCAATATAAAATGGACACTTATATATGTTGGTGAATATTTTATTCTCTCTTAGTGTACTCAGGATGATTTCAAGATATTAGGTGTGATCTTAATGAGTCTTATAATACACAAAGATTTCTTCCTCAAATAAAAAAAAACTGATCCTAGTACAGTTGAATGTTTCAATTCATCAAGTATATAAACACTATGCATGAATTCGTCACCCTGAAATAAATTTCGATGAAATCATAATGGACACACATGCTTCTGGAAGCAGTCCTTGGTATATCATACGGTTGTACTCCCAACTGATGTTACAAGAAAAAGGTCACGTAATCCTTATTCTAATACCATAAAATAGATCCCTTATGGGACATACTCATTTAAATAGATCACTTATCCTATAACTCTATCAGTTGAGTCTGGAGCTCTTGATTCTTGGTAGGTTCTATTTTTTAGGGTGGAATAAAAACAGGATCATCCCTCAATATGAGTTCTGTTATAAATTCCACATCTCTCTCTATTAGAATCCATGATATTTATTTAGAAAAAAAATCCTAAAATATATATACTAATGGTGGAATGAAACCATGATGTTCATCCCAATCATCTAGCAATAGATTACAAACATGGTCTATGAGCTCCCCTAGTTGGTGACGAACTAGCCCTGCGTTTCCTACTGGGATATCTTACTCTCCACATTGAATGAAATGTTCAACCGTAGGAGATGTAAAAGTCACTCTCCTATGATAAAAATATATATGGGATTGGTATGATACTCTCCATTATATACTAAGAAGTCTGTAAAATCCTATCATGTTAATGATGTAAAGATCACAACAAAAATGGTACTCCCCAACCTTGATAAAACAACCCTTTATAAAACAGATGTCTCTCGAACATACTCCCAATAGTGTATCTATTGTCATAACCCCACTCATGAACTCCAATTCCTAGGTAAAACTATTCAATGATTCTATATATATAAAATAATTAAAGGCACCAATATTAAATAAGTCACTAGCTAACATAGAATCAACAAGAATGGTACCTCAAATTGTTGATGTTCTAGCCTCTCTATCAAATATTGTAGGATAAACTGATGTAACTTCCTTACCCTTCTTCCCTATTGATATAGTATGAGTTCCATATGTTTTACCACTATACTAATATGGGTGCACCTTCCCTAAAGAACCGCATATATAGTTATTACCACCATGACTAGTATAACTATAACTTCTAGATTGATATGGGGTTGAAGACCCCCGTCCTGTATTCTGATTGTGCCTAGATCCTCCATCAATTACCATCTATTGTGGGTTCCAGTATAACCTCTATAATGTTTCCTTATTATTGTATCCTCAACACTCTATCGTTGGTTGAGTGTACTATCAATGAATGTGACCTGACCTACCACACTAATGATGGATTCTCTATGTAAGGTCATATGTGACTAACACATACCCTAGCTACTCTACTTGCTATAACACTAACTAAAATTCTTGTAGTGACTATTCCTTCCCTCAAAAGTCATCCCACCTTATTTTTTAGTATATACCACTAGTCCTCAACTAGACGACTCATTTAGGTTCCCTGTAGATACGATCATTTGGTTCGCCACATCTGAAAATTTCTTCCGCCTAAATATATTCACCTGGAACATAATTTCACAATAAATGATTTCCTAAAACCTGTTTTATGTATAATCCTCATATACTATCAGCACTAGAGAAAAATGATGAAAATATATGAAGTTTTCAACATAGTAACTAAAGGACATACTCACCTAAGTCAACCCCATAAAGTCAACCTCACTCTCCTATTGAAGTGTCTCATGATTAAATTTCTCCAGAAATTAACCTCAAAGTCCTTCCATACAATAGTCTATGGATGTCCATCCTGAGAGTAGATGTCCCACAAATACTTTTATTGACCATGTATCTTTTGAAAATTCTATTTTACTCTCCTATCAACAGGTGTCTCAAAGTGGTCAAGTATTGTCATGATAGTCTCAGTCTAGAACCTAGATGCATCAACACCACCGTCTCTAGTGAATGTTGGAGGTTGATGTAGCTGGAACACCCATGTCAGATCCTACATTTCTATAACAACCCACCAAGTGTGTATTTCTATAAACTAGATGAAGTGAGCCAAATTCTCTCATAAAATCTCTCTGACTTCCTCCCCCGGTACTATCGGTGAATCCAGTTCAACTATTGGTGGATCATTTCTAACCATAACCTCCAGCCATTCTATTAACAAAAAAATCATGGAGGTATTTATCTATAATTATAAACACACATTATAAGACACATCACACATAAATAACATAGTTAATAGGAGGAATTCACATAATTCATTACAAGTCATTCCCTGAAACCCCACCACATGGTTAAAACTAGTGTCCTATCACAGCCTTTAACCATCATACATAAAGATCATGGTAAACAAAAGATAAACACATTATTGTAATTCATTTTTCAAATTAGACACCCATTTTCCACATTTTTCAATAATTTACAATTTTTATCGATTACAAATTAGGCACCTTTTTTGTTCAATTACCCAATGAAGGAAAAACATGTCAATATAAAAACTTCACCACAACCCAGTTTTCCTATGAATTCCTAAAAATGATACACATCTTAACAATTCCTAAGTTCCTTGAATGATGCACGCAGACTCAAGTCTCATTCAATTCTATGCCACAATTCAAATATTAAAAAAAAAATAAAAAATTAAACACAATCCACAATAATTGCATTAGACAGGGATAAATAGCATAAAACCATGACAACACACATCAATAACAACAATCCCACCCTATGTACATGGATTTAACCCTCGTACATGGGTTATTACTCCCATTCCCAATCAATTTAATAATTCTCGACTCATCCAATTCTCTAGTATACCTCTTATTAATAGTAATCAAAAAAGAAAGGAAAATAATACCAAATTTAATACTAATTTGTAATGTCCAGGCCTGGGCACTCACAAGTTCCTCAAGCTTGTTTTATATGTGAACTCACATGAACCTCCCCATATTCTAGAAGTTGGAGAATTACAATGAGGGTCTAATTTCAACAATGGGGAGACTATACCCTCATTATAAAATAAGACGTCGAATATAAATCAGAATAACCAAATGATATTACCAAAAATCCGACCAAACCAGTGTTAGATGATGACTAAAACATGGAATAAAATATCTAAAACTAAAGATTAGATATTTAATTCCAACCACATGTAACATATTGATATGAAAAACCCGCAATTAATAAAAGATATAGGAAACTCTCAAGAGGGTCCCACCATCAATTCAAGTAACCTCATCCACGCTCCATCCCACATCCACCATCTAACATTGGGCCATTTCCCTTAACATGTCTTTCAAAAATGAAATTTATTTGGGTACCAATCAGGCTTCTCAAGTATGGTGTGAGTACAACTTAGTAGTTCACCAACAAAAATGTATAAAAAAAATAAATAACATTTTATTAAATTTTATGAAGTATAAAATAAAATCAATAAATTAAGCTATTTACATTTATTAAATTATTCTTTATTTAACTACAACCACCCTGAGATTCCAAGGAAACCCAAACCTCAATACATTCTTTATCCCATGATAGAGTCTAAACTATATCACATAATCAACTCATAATTAATTTTTTAAAATGATTTTTCTTTATCAATTCATTTGTATTCAATATTATGTCATACTAGAACCATAGTCTAATGACAACATTTAGGGCCTTGAACACCATGCCTATGACCCCGTGGGTATTTGAAGCCTCAATTTCTGACCCACAACTCATTAGTAAATTAATGATACATGTGAACTTTTGAAGTTGTAGTCAGTTTCAAACACTAATTTATCATCAAAGTCTATTGATTGAGCAGACCATATCACACACACATTTACCAATTTATCACTATATGATTTTGAAGCAGTAGTCCATCTCCCATACACGTATGTCACATATATCAATCTATACCATATATATCACATATATAAAGGTAAAATAATAGTATCCCTTTAATAAAACATTGTCATTAATGTGTATTATTTCAATTAATCAACTAATCCAGGTTTGACTACTTAATTCTCATGGAATAATATGAAAAATCCCCAATAATCTATTTATCATTATTTAATATTATAAAACATTCTCACATTAATGGTCTTATTAAAAATATCATAATTCCAATTGTGAGTTAATTCTTAATCACATTAATTGACCAATCACATTATCCATATATTCCATTAATTCCCGTCTCACAACAATCTATTAATTAATTCAACAATTAATTAATCCATTTTAAATATCCCAATATACAATTAATTAAGTCACAAAATAATTAATCAAAGTGAAATTTAAAAATCATAAAAACATAAATTAATTAATTCACAAATGAATTAATCCAATTCCATTGTCCAAAATCAAACCCAATCCATATTCACATGGAAATTAAATTAAAACAATTCCCTATCTCCAAAAATTAATTATCCAATTAATTACATAATTATTGAATCAATTATTGATCAAATCAATTGATATTTCACAACACATATATGAAATTGGAATTCAGTAATAAGGGAATTTTATTTAGACCACATACCTTAATCATTGACGAGAAATCTCCCAAAAAAATTCCCCAAATTGAAATGGAAAGGTAAAATGCATAAAGAAGAATGAGATCATGAATCAAATACAATAAACAAAAGTAGAGGGAACATGATCCATAAAACCTAGACCTAGATCTAATAAAAAATGTGAAAACATCCCTTCAATGAATGGGAGATAAATGAGAAAGATTTAGGAAATCACCCATGATAATAATATCTTACCAAAAGAGGTACATCTCTTCAATGTGTTATTTTAATTGTCAGTAACAAAGTTTGGAATGTCTTGGAATAATTTTGGGAGCCTTGAAAAATGATATAATTCATTTATGTCAGATTTCTGGTTGATTTTCTGCCAATTTATAATGTTTTTGTTTTTCAGATATAATTTAAAAGATAATTAAAACATGCAGCATGTTTCCCCGTAAGGGGCGCATAGTCTTCTAAACAATACACCACTTATATGTGGATAAAGGATACTCCGAAGAGGGTGCATAGTTTTAAAAACCATTCTCTAGATATACCAACCACCAATATTTGGGTTTTCATGATTTTCTGAGATGGGTGTATTGTTTGGAAAAACTATACCCCAACCATGCACAACCTCTCATCCTTCCAAGAATCTCTAATTTTCTCCCAATCTCACCATAGATAAAACCCAAAACACATACTAAAAAACAAAATAATACCTTAATATAAGCATAATACATCTCCAAAAATGGTTTGTATATTTCATTTCACTTGATAAAATTATTGATAACTACCAAGACTCCACATGATATATTTAGTGGCTTCACATGATCACCATTCGTTCATATGATGGTTGATAGATTCACATGATGGGATTTAAAAGATTAGAAAATATCTTGATGGAAAATATTTGATGTCATTTCAAGATTATTATAGGGGTTCATGTTATCATATTGAATGTAAATGGATATCCATATAAAAAACCATGAAGTGTTCCATAAATTAAAATATGAAAATGTAAAAGGAAACAACCTCTCATGATGAAAGCAAAAAATATAACTTTCATGAAAACATTCATTCTATTAGTAATGCTTCACATGAGTGGAATATTTTGATCACATGACCCATAGAAGGGCATGTGATGGTTTCATGTGGTTATCTTAATCTCTATTAGGGTATTCATCTATTATTATAAACATTTCATGCATGATTTCAATCATGTATTTGGATTTTCAATCCACCATATGATATGGTAAAGGACTGTCGATGATTAATTACTCCACAATATCCTCTCATGAGGGAGAGAAAAGATTTTTTCCAATTAAAACAATCATGATGTTAGTAAATATTCACATGAGTGGCATATTTTGATCAACTGGCCCTTAAAAATACTTTATATGTTTTCATATTTATCTCATGATATATTTTATGTGATTCCTTTATTCTTTGAAATACTTCATACATGATTTCAAGAATGAATTTGGATTTTTAATCCTTCATATGATGTGGTAGAGGAATGTTGGTGATTAAAAACTCTAAAATTATCAATTTATTCACGTGATAGTTTAGGGTCACATGATCCATAATGCTTCAAATGATAGCTTCATGAAATAGCACACATTCATGTGATTTGTTAAACATCACATGACCGAAGCCACTCATGCAACAAGTTCAATTTTTCAAATAATGGAATGAATATGAGATGATGCAGAATTCATGGTGTTGAGAATGAACTGAATTTCATGGGATTTATCACATATTATGTCCATTATGGGGGATGTCAATAAATGGATTTTATGTTAGGTTTATCTAACTTCAACTAGTAGCATTGGTTCCATTGATAGATGTGATGAGTTTAAATATGATCATGTGAGATAATTGAATGTATGGGATTAATTTAATTGGTTTACAGACTTTATATATGTGTCTTTTAATGGTGGGGGAATATTTTCATTGCTAGTTACCCATGAAATATTGAATTTTCACTCAATTAGCGAGTGATTAATAACTTGTAATTGATCCAATAATGTCCTGAAGGGAGTACTGGAGTCTTCTCCCAATGATCAGTGGCACCAACCAATTATGGAACTCTTTTATACACAACCAACCCATGGAGTGAATAATCTCATTAACTTTCTCATTTGTATGCATGAACGCATGGTAAATATGGATGAACAACTATGGTAGCTATAAATCATTATAGAGGGAACACCCACATCATCCTGGGTTGATCTGGTTTGCGGGATAACTATGTATGGCCTAATTTTACCCAAATAAATATTTAAATTAAAAACATGTAAAATTTGATGAATAAATACCTAGAAATGAAAATAAGTTCCTTGTAAATAATCATAATCAATCTACCCAAAATATCACTAGTAAAACATTCATTTTGTTAACATATAAATAGTTTTTAACAGGATTTACACGTCTTAAATATACAACGATAAATTTAGATTTAAAAATTTTGTGTGGAAACAGACATGTGTAATTTAAATATATACATTTTTTTAAGTACATTTTAGAAATGATGAAAAAATAATTTTAAAATAATATTAACCCATGCATAGAAACTGATTTTTATAACAATAATGTTTTTATGCATAAAAAAGATTTATTTTAATCTTATAACTATAAAAAATTATAAAAATGAAAAAAAAATTGACCTAGTATATAATTTATATACTTTATTTAAATAATCCACCAATAGTTATTTATTTAATTTATTATGATAACAACAAATTTTTCTCACAAAAAAATTTTCTGAAAAAATATATTTTATATTAAAATGAAATTTATTTTATTTTTTATAAATTGATAACCCCTAAATATAATTTATTCGTTTATAAAGAATGTTGATCATAATTAATTTTTTCGTATTCGTACTCATATTTTTAACAACTATTTTATTGTGTATATTGTTTTTCGACTCATTTGGACACGGGGTTTGGTGAATCACGAGCTATCAAATAGATTTATCTACAAATAAATATATCATAAAATCTTACAGAGTTACATTATTCCCTCTACAAAATTCCACCCATGAAATTTCTAGAATTTCACCACATGAATTTTTTTATTTCACCATTTTATTTATTTAGGTTACCATATCACCTTTTTTAACATATGATTTATACAATGTTAATTTAGTATCAGAGACCCTTGATTCCAAAGAAACTATTCATTAGTATCTAGAATCTAGAAAGGCTCTTCAAATTAAGATAAATAAGGTACAAATAATATTTATTTATAGGTTATCAAATTTTTTTGGCCGACCATGTTCATTCATTAAAAATATATATGTAACATATCATGTACTTTATGGAAGTTGGGTTTATAATTCATGTGGTAAACCCCAACTCCAATAATTTATTTAATTTCAAATGGTCTTTTGTACCAGGGGCATAGCTTTTCATTCTTATTGAATCCTATAACACCCATTCATTATGTTACCTGGTATTATGATCTTATAGAAGAAATTATATATTATTTCGTCAGTTATCAGAATGTCTCTTCCACCATAATTTATCTACACTAATATGGTTTTTATAGTTCATACCATCTTCATTATATCCCTTACATGTTTGAGAGCATCATGCTTCATTTCACCAACATCATCCCAACAAGTTGAAGTATGACATCTCTGTCCATAAAATTCATCATACAATAACATTTTTGTACTTGAATAGATGATATTGTTATAGAAAAATTCTTCCAAAGGAATATATTGATCCCACATAAATTTATATTAATTTGAAAAAAGTTAATATTTATTCTACTGTTTTAATATTCCTTTGAGAATACTCATCAAATTGAGGATGATTAAAAGTATCAAATTAAAATCTATATCATGATGCATCTAATTAATTTTCTATAATATCGATTTAAATTTTGGATCATGATAAAACACAATTGATTGATGTTATCCTTTAGGTCTTATGAAATAATTAATATATAGTCATGTAGGGTGATGTAGTAGTAAATCATTAATTGTAACCATAAAACCCAATGAAGATACATAAGTCGGTGATGTTTATTTTTGTAGGAAATTCTTGGACCCCATTGAATTATAAGATTTACAGAGATAACATCATTGGATAAATTATTCCCTAGAAAAGTAACATTCCAAATCCATAATTCACACTTTCTAAATTTCCCATATATAAAATTTTATATAAGAGTTACAAGAATGATCAACATTTAAATCATGTAGTCCTCATATATATTAGAGTACACAAACATATCATGAATAAATACTATATTTTTTTCAAATATTACTTATAAATATATCCATACACCCATTATAACAAAGGGTTCATTGTTCAATCCAAATATAAAAACTGTAAACCTTTTTTCTGCACACCTCATATGAAATGTAACCTTTATAAGTTCATCATCATTCACTCAAAATTTATGGTACTAGAAATAATTTCCAATCATCGAAAATTAATTACCTCCTTGAATTTTATCTAATAATTCATCAATGTGAGGTTTATGATACTGTTTCCTTATCATAATAACAATGATTTACCTATAATCAATACACAAAATCATATTTCTTTCTTTCTTTTCAATGAAATGAACATCTGATACCCCAGATAAAACACTATGGATTATAAATCCATTACAATTCAATTCATATACTTGTATGATTAACTCCACTTGTTACACTAATTACATTATATAGGGATTCTCTGATGTAGGTATGGTATTAGATATTAAATCAATGGGAACCTCAAATTCAAAATCATGTGGATACTTGGTAATTCATCATTAAATACATCAATGTATTATTTTTCAGAAGGTAAATTCCCCCTTTGAATATTACCTTATCTATCAATAGATTATGTCTTATATTTTTTCCTTTGAATTTAATTCTGAAGAGCTACTTGGGTGTATCTATATAGGACTCAGATGATGAAGTATCCCCTATAAATATAAGGAAATAATTATCTTAATCATGAATCAAATTATCTTTCTCTTTGAAAATAAATTTTCTATCATATTTTCAAATCCAAATCATATCAACTATTATTTCAAAATCATCCATAACAATAATAAAAAGACCAGAAAATACCCAATTTAATGTGTCATGATTGGAATTTATTAACACATCTTAGCTATAGTGAGTCCTAAATTTGGACTATTAAGTGATACACCCATCCATAAGTTGTTTGAGAAATATCAAATTTTATTGGTGATCCAAGAAGATATAATAGAATATGAAGATCCATAATCAAATAAATAATTAGCTAAAATTGAGGTTATGATTATACTAATCTGAACCATTTCTTTAAGGACTTAACCGTTAATTTCCTTAATCACTTATTATAGGATTTTATCCATTGTCACTTTCTACTTTCAATTCCATTGAAGACTATGAAAATAATTTACATATTGCCCCAAATCCTTATAGTTGAATCCTTTAACATTTTTAGCCACTTTCATTCCCTTCCAATCATTATCCTCAGGACCTTTCTCTCTACACATGAAAAAAACTCGGATTCCTAGAAATAAACACTGATGATTTTCCCTTTCAAATTTATGTCAAGTTGAAAATTACACAATTCCCTTCTTAATTTTTGTATTATTTCATTTTATAGAGTATTCATCTACCATTTTTTAGAACACAAAAAGTTTATAAAAAAATTTAATGAACTCTTATTTCGTCAACAGCTTCTGTTACACACAATGTCATGTTTTAATGAAATGGGACATACTATTAAAATATAATTATGTATTATGATTATTGTCACAAAAAATTGGAATGGTGAGAATTAATATGATTTATTAATTTATGATAACATTTTTTTAGCAGTATATAAATTTAATATTTTTGTTTCTAATATATATAAAATTAAAATAAAAACCATTTGAAATATATGAAATCATTTTTTCAAAAACTATTTTTTTGAGCACAAAAGAGTTTTATGTCAATAAATTAAATTGATAAATTTAGTCAATTAATTTAAAGAAATTTAAATATTATATATATTTAATAAAAATTTTAACATTCATGTGTTGTGTTTTCTATTCATGGGATAATAATAAATCTAATTTTATTCTTCAAAACTATGTTTTTCTAAATAGAAATTTTGACACAAATTGTGCACTTATTATTTTAAAAAAAATATTATTTTAGAATATATATTTTATAAAATTAAATTAATTTATGATATCATTATTTCAATATTATCTTAGGGTTATGATTTG
This sequence comes from Viscum album, assembly GCA_963277665.1. Taxonomy (NCBI): domain Eukaryota; kingdom Viridiplantae; phylum Streptophyta; class Magnoliopsida; order Santalales; family Viscaceae; genus Viscum; species Viscum album. The sequence continues at coordinate 812,442,241 of OY728150.1, read as the reverse complement.
AAAAATTTCCAAGAATATAAATATTCCAATGAATACTAAAAAATAATGGTTTTTATTTTGAATTTCCATTTCTCTTACATAATTTAGATACTTTAAAATTGTTTTATGTTTTTATTAATATAACAAATAAATCAATTATATATCTAGTAATCTAATTTTGTTCATTTTAATCAATTTAATACTAAAATTTATTTAAAATCAATTTAATGGTTGAACATTTTCTCTTTAGAAAATTGTTTTTCTGTCGCTTTTGTGAGATAAATTTTAAATTAAAATTTTACACTTTTTCGAATAGAATTTTAAAAAAATATCTTCCATATTTGGATCAAGAATTATTTATTATATATAATAAGTTAAAATTGTGCTCTATACATGATGATTAAAATTGAAATTAAAAATTATATATCATAAAAAAGGTTGAAACGGGGTTTTGTGCAATACATGTACTTGTGTTAAAATTAATTTTAAACACACTTAGAATTTGAACATAAAAAATTTTATTTCATATTTAGAATAAATTGGTCAATATTATCTAATAATTATCACTATAATATATTTCTTATTTTTTACATTACAAAAGTAAATAAAAATATACATGATACTGTGTGGATGAATTCAATGGTAAAATTAAGTAAAAATAGTGGTTAAGGAATAACATGCTTAAAATATGATTTTCTTGTTTGGTGGTGGTGTCCCAAACATATAATCTATCACCTGAATTTTTTATCAGTTTTATAGGAACATGGGGTGAGAGTGAGTTCCAATTTTTGAATAGATTTGTGTATATAAAAAGTATAAATCCTCTAAAATTATAAATAGAACCCATTTCCCTCACATATTCAAAAATATTAAGACTATAATTTTGACCTTCCCCTACCAAAATCCCTTCTCAACATCCTTTTAAATGTTTTCGATCTTCTTATAATCCCAAAATACCAACCCATGGTCTTTATTAAGAGATCTAAAGGGGTCTTTTCTAAGAGAAGGTAATTATCTTTATTAAATTATTTCATTTTAATTATTAATTTAATACATTAATCTGTGTATTAATAATTATAAGATAATATAACTAGAATATACCATATAATATGATGTTACTATATTTATATAATAACCTATATCCATTTTCTCATCCATACAATTGGTTATGAAATCATCACTTTTGTGTATGATATACTACCACCTCCTAAACTGATGTTATTCATTTTCCGTCACCACCTCTCAAAGGTATATATAATTATGGATTTAATTTATATATATATTTAAAAATGTTTTATTTGTAAAATTTTTATAATTAAATAATTATAATATCACATATAACCTCATAATATACATTCTATGGGAATATAATAAAGTCGGTCATATCTATGGAAGACTGCTTCCTTGCAAAGCGATGTGATTCATTTTTCATGCATGTTGTACATTTAAGGAAATAAGGATAGGTTTAAATAATTATATGTGATATATATGGCATATAAATGGTCTTTTAATATTAATATTTTATTTCAATTTATTTATTTCTATCCTTTTCAAAAAATGATAACAACATTCATCTGTCCGTACGGCCTACCATCTCCTTCAACAATGAATTTCATTTATCACCTATAAATTTTATTGTATTAATATAAATACATATATAATATATATATATATATATGATATTTAAATCATATATAAACTCTATATTATATGGATCCATGATAAAATTAATATTGCTAAAAATAACAACTCATAACATTCTTGAAAAAAAGAAGTTATATATAAAAATGTGATTTGAACAAGGAATTGGTAATAAATGGAAAATAAAAGGCCATATATAAGTAATATATGATATTATATATATATATATATATAATTATGGAAATTAAATTGATGTATAATTTTTATATATTTACTATACATAATTTTTTAATGTATATTGTGGATGTTCATTCTTAATGTAGGGGAATTTTTATCTCAATTTTATTTACAATGAGACGCATTCCATATTCACTAAATCTTTATTTTATTTGGTGTATATATATAATGTTAATATAGTTTATAATAACCATCCTTAATATTATTTTTAGTTATATATTAATTTTAGGACCTCCCTTCTATCAGATAATGTTTCAAAAGATACTACGAGTGTAGGGAATTTTGGTCTCAATTTTCCTTCTTAGAGACATATGTTGGGTTATGACCTAATATTTTTTATGAAGTGTATATAATTATTCTTTAAAATGTTATATCAGTAATTTATGGATTTTAATTATTTTTTATTTTTAATTAAATTTCATTATTTTAGGTGTCTTACGATTCAGTGTTACCGATGATGTATTGGTTTAATAATAAAATCTCATCAATTTTGGGTATTGTTTATGTTTATGATTCCAATTAAGAAATCGTATGATACATACCCAATTAAAATAATTAGTCTTATTATTCTATGGTTTCATCATAATAGTATATTTTTCTTAATATTTACATCCTTTTATGAGCTCAATATTTCAAAGCCATTTTTTTAAAAAACCCACTATTATTTTTCTCTTTGGTCAATAAACAATTTTAGTTCAAAACGATGTTATTTTTAAATTTTTTTGAAAGGAATGTTCATGTTCTTTACAACAACCCCCATTTGGATTTTACCAGAAAACATAAAGGATGTCATTGTATTAACAAGTGTAACCTGTTTGGAATTTACCTACATCATAACCACTAAATGAATTAATTCTTATATTACTACTTTCAAATTTTATTATCAATGAATATGGTTTCCAAAATATTTTATGATTTTTTATTTTTTTAGAAAAAAATAACTTCAATGAAATGTTGTTTTCTTAATGGAACGTTCCATGTGATCTTTCAAAATCATTTTCTATATAAGATGAAATCTCTTAATTTTAGTTTTGTTTTACTAGAGTTATGATACAATCATACCATTATTATTATTTCTTTTGATTGATTTTTTTTATGATGAAAATATTATTATGAATTCCACATATTTTTCAATATGATATTCCATTGGGAAATTATTATGAAACATGATTATTTTTTCATATGTTATGATGTGTTGAAATACTGAAATGATTATAAAGCCTATTTATTTTAAACTTGTTATGATATGAGGGAATTTTTATGAGGCCCATTATTTTTAATGGGGTTTTATATGATCAATTTTTTATAATATTTTGACATAATTATTATTTATTTTTTTATGAAATGGGTGGGACCTATATCTCCATCCAACACATTGGGTAAAGATTGATATCTTATGATAATAACCAGAACCAAATTTGGGGAGTAAACCCAGATCGATAAGGAAATTTGTCTACTATTATGGTTATTAGAGTGAACCTTGACTACTATGATATTGTGGGGAGTTAATCTATTACAAAATGATATTATTGTCCATTATTATGTCCTCATGATTCTAATGATTTTATTCCATTATGATTCATGTATTATGAATAACCATGATTTTTTACATGATTCACGTTTGTGATATATGATATGATTGGCATGCTTTTAAAATGGTTTTATCATATTATTATACGCTTATTCTAATGAAATTTTTACTTATACTGGTTTACCTATACTAATCATCTGATATATAGCTTTGTTGTGTTTCCTTTATCCATGTTTTCATTAACGATATTATTTTTTATTTGTATTTTAAGGTTGATAGTTATCAAGAAAATTGTGGGAGATGATGTATCTCACTTATGGACAAGTTATTTATCGATTCATGATTCCAAGAGAACTATAACATTATGATCCTTAGGCATGTGGTTGTTTAATGTTTTGAACAATCGTATAAAATAAGTAATATCTATGTTTGAAAAGTTAGGGCATCAACATTTTTTATTAGAGGATATGTGTAGTTAATCATTGGAAACTAGGATGTGAAAAATATTTAGATCCCTGGGCATATTTCAAGGGATATGTAAAGTAATGTTTCAAAGGATAAGTCTAAGGTTGTTTCAATGTATTTAAAAATATAATCAAATTTTTTAAATGGATATAATTATTGGTTTATATGTAATTAAATCCATGCTTGGATGTTAAAATTTGATGTGTCTCCAGCACAGAGGTACCTAAGCGTAATAACAATGAGAATAGTGTATTGAGCTGGACAAGATCTTCTCCCAGTGAATGACAACTATCTTTGTTGCACACCTAGTTTGACACTTATAGGAGACATACTTTAGTGATTCCTAAACAAATTATATCCCATTACAATAGATTTTAATAATGATCTTGAATTAAAGAGGATAATCCTATGTTTTATAAAATTAAAATATAAGGTTTCATGATTTTCATAAACATATATGATTTTTTGATGATTATGTGGTTTCCCACTATGATTAATATTACTCACAATATGATTTTTATTGTACGTCAATGGTAGAAGCATGAAGAAACAATCTTAACATTGAATGTGATATAAATTTTTCTTAATAAAAAACAAATGGTATAGTGAATAGAGTTAATAATATAGGGATTAATAATAATTAGTTATCATGATATATGATTAACAACATTAACCTTAACTAACTCTATAACTCACAAAACAATTGAAGGATATAATGCATTTAGAGTTCAGGTGGTAGAGACCATGGGGGAAAGATGTTTTTGTTTTCTATTTGTTGAGAATGTGGTAATAATAACTATATGGAAAGTATCAAATGAATAAGAATGTGTTTTATGTGTAGAAATATAGGGAATAAATTAATCAATTTAATAAAAAGAATAAATGTAAAGTTAACGTAATAGATGAAAATAACATCTCCCTATGGTATCATTTAAATTATAATGTTTTAATTTTTCATAAGTATGAGAATGATGTAAATTGATGTCAAAGAAAAAAACTTGTTGAATAAAATAAACTAGGTTATATAAATAATGGATATATTTATAATTATGATTAGATAATGAATGATATATAAAATTTATTTGTTGTTCTAACAGAATGTTTTAGGTTGATTATAAGAAGAATGGTTAGATTAATGTAGTTGGATTTTAATAAATGATTCATATTTCATAAAATAGGAAAGAGGTACTGATGAAAGTGATGATGAATCATGGTTAATGGTTTTACAATGAAAATGGATGATTGAGATGTTCATATATTAGAATAAAATAATTAGATTATATATATAATGAAATATAGAAGGATTTTTTAGAATAAGATTTCCATTATGTATTTTCAGGAATATGTTGAATAAAACAAATGACCCAGAAAAGTGATTTTATGTAAAGGTCATATTTTATATAAAACAAATGATTAGGTTAATATGACACTTAATATGTTCCTGATGATTAGAAAATGGGGTTTAGTTTGGATATAAAATTGATTAATTTGATTAAAGTAAGCTGAATATATTGATGAACCTAGAACTGATTAATTATATATTGAGAATGTGTTATATTTTATCATTGATTTTTTTTGATTTTTTTAATTGAATATATTCAATAATCTGTTGACTTATTTTGGGAATGGGGAACCATGTGTGTTTCCACTAATGTTGTATGGTAAATATGGTAATTTCCATACTTAAGGAGAAATTATGATTAAGGTATTCATATATTTTTCATGTTTCCATTAAAATATCCAAATTTATAATTGATATATTAAGGTTAAGTTGATTTCTAGAAATTTAGTTACCATTTATACCCACGTAATGAGATTTTTGTATTACATGCCCCTGTGTAATAATTAATATTCCACACATATCTGATTTTTATTTAATAATTTTGAATTAATATTTAGAATCAATGGTTAGAATTTATCTAATGAGGGTAATTTTGATTTAATTTTTAATTTATAAATTACCTAGGTAAACAATAATAATATACAAGTTATCATGGTGAAGACTTTAATGGTTAAAGTAAGTAAAATTAATGGATAAATAATAAAATGTTGAAAACATATGAATTTTAGAGGTGGAGTTATTTCACAATGATATATTCAATAAAATAAATTATTTATATTTTTTGGAACACGGGGTGAGGTTTATTTTCCATTATTGAATAGTTTTGGGTATTTAAAAAAATATACTCTACCGCTGTTATAAAAGGCCACCACTTTACATCACTTATACACACATTATAGTACCTATTAATCATCCAAAAGAAGATAAAATCTATCCCCACAATCCTTATCCATTTTCTAGAGCTATTCGTAATACAAAAATTCCATCCAATGGGTCCTTAATAAGAGATCCATATATGGTTTGTTTAAGACAATGTTATTATCTTCACTAAAAACATTCTTTTTAATTTCTTTGTTACCACCATCATCCATGAGTTACTAATTCCAATATAATAGAATTTTTATATACCATATAATAATATTATCTTATTTTGATGGATTAACCAATGTCAATCTGATCTTCTATCAAATTGGTTATGAAATCATAATTCATGTGTACGACGGACAACATCCTTATGAACTAATGTTCTTAATTTTCCATGAACACATATCACAACTTGATATAATGGTGCATTTAATAATTATATTCATATTTATCTGATATATGTGTTATTATTATAATTATGGAATTAAAACAACACATATAACATCATACTTTCTCTTCTTTTGGGAAGATGATAACGTCACTCATGTCTACTGTCGACTACGACCATGTGAAGTGATGCGATTCATTTTCACATAAACCAAACATGGATGGTAATAAAGAAATGATTAAATAATAATATTTTAGATATATTAAATAAAAATATTTATGTATTATTAATATTTTATTTTCCATTATTTCACTTAATGAATCAAAAAATGTAAAGAGTGTTCATGGGTATGTAAAACCTACCATCTCAATTAATGGTGTTCCTCATTTTATATCTATAAATTATATGGATTTCACTAAATAAATATATAATTAAAATATATGATATATATAGCATGCTTAAAATTCATTGGATTAGGGAACCATAATCGATGTTGGAGGAAAAAAAATAAAAAATCATTACATACAAAAAAAAGAAATTATTTTTGAAAATGTTATTTTATCATGGAATTGTTAATAAAATGGCTATAAAGGTATATAATTAAAAAATAAATGTTATGATACATATTCTTATTGTTATTTAAATGACCTATAATAAATATATATTTATTATATATGGGGTTCAAACATGTACAAATGAATTTTAGACTTAAGCTAAGGTATTTTCGCTACACATTTATTTTGTATGAATCAGACACAATATTCACCATGAGTTACTCTTATGTGGTTTATATAATTTCCATAAATTTATATTTTGATTATTCTCAATGATATTATTTGAATTTAAATATAAATATATATTATAATATCTTTTTCATTGGTCTATGGTCTAAAAGTTACAAAATCATTAACGGATTTTTGTCTAAATTTTTCTTCTTTGAGACAAATGTTATCTTATGCACATATCTTCTTTTATGATGTATATATATACATTAACATGTTATATCATGAATATAATTATATTAATGATATTTATTATTTTATATTATTTTATTATTTCATTCAGATTATGGTTCAATGTTAGAAATGTGGTAATGGTTTTCTGATAAAATATCATCATTTATTAGGATTGTTTATTTTTATGATTCAAATGATTAACTATTCTGATCCATATCTCAAAATAATAATAAATTTAACTCCATTTTTATTATTTCATAGGAATTCATATTTTCCTTTCATGTTCCTCTCTTTATATACTCAATATCTCAATTTAATGTTTTTCTGAAAAATAATTTTTTTCACTCTTTTCTCAAAAGATAGGTTTTCTTCAAAAAAAAAGTTTTCATAAAATGTTTATAAATTATTTCCAAAAATTATATAATTGTTTTTAATGGAATATATACCCATGTATTACATTTTAAATTTTTTTTCATGGAATATTGGTCTCATTTTCTAAATAAGGAATGTTTGAATATTTCCATAAATGTGATAAGGATATTTTTTTAAACACGTATGTCACGTATGGAATTCCCCTCAGTCTTGACTAGTAATTTTTTTTAAATATTCCACTATTAATTTCAATTTTATATTCAATGAAAATTGTTTGAAAAATATATTATGAATTTTTAGTCATAAAAAGATTATTTTCAATGAAATATTATATAGAAAAGAGTAGTGTTCCACAAGATATTTCATAATAATTTTTCATGTATGATGGAATCTGTTGATGAAAATTTTTATTTATTGAGGATTTTATCAAAGGATTGAATTATTATTGTTTCCTTGGATGATTTATATTAATGATGAAAATATTTTTCCAAAACCCAATTGTTTTTTCATGAGTTAAACCATGATAAATGCTTATGTAACTCACTTATCTTTCCATGGGTAATGCTATGTAGAAAAGATGAAATAATTATGAAACTTGTTTCATTTCCATAGGTTATGATATGTTGTAATGTTTATGAAACCAATTTCTTTTAATTGTTTCTAATATGATTATGGTTTTATCATCTTGTGGATCCTGTAAATGTGATTTTCATTATGTGATAGGTGGTAGATATATCAAAATAAAATTAATTGGGTAATGATTTATATCTCATGATATTAACAGGATGGGAATGGGGAGTGAACTCAGTTAAATAAGTGAAATTTCCCATTATGATAGTATTGAGAGTGAACCTCGATTACTATGATGGTTTGAGGAGTTAACCCCTTCCACAATTATAGTCTTGAAAATGGTTAATGAACTACTACAAAAAATGATTTTCTATGATTATGTATATTCCTCAAATATATGATTTATGAAATAAAATGATATCATGGTTCTTGTTCCATAATTATATTATGATTCATGTCAAATGAGCTCCCAATATTTATGAAATAACTCATGTTTATGATCTATGATATTAAGGGTACAATATTCAAATTTTATTTTGTATATTCTACACCCTTATGATCATGACATGATGATATCTCACAAGTAAACACTTAAAAGGTATCTGAGATCACTCTATATTATGTTTTATTTCCCTTAGTTATAATGAAAGATATTATGTATGATATGTCTAAGAATGGTTATAGTGATGATGAACATACTGGGAGATGATTTATCCCACATGTGTACTAATTATTTATGTCTCCATGTTTCATAACGCACTATACCATTATGATCCTCTGGCATGTTTTTCCATAATTCAATCAATATAATCTTTAAGATGTATTATCTATGTATGAGAATCCAAGGTCTCTACACCTTCATTATCTTTCATTCCATTAAATTTATAATAATTATAGAATTTATTCTCAATTTTGATATCAAATTATATAGCTTACTCATATATTTAGAATATATGGGAGACTAGATCCCTTCGAAGTACTAGCATCAAAAAATTAAAGAAATAAAAAAATATTACACTATATAGTATGCACGTAGTATACAAAATGAATTAACAACCTTGTTCTGTTGGTTTCATAAATTGAATTGTTTTCTAGTTCCACTTGTCTTGGAATCCAAAAAAATTCTCCATATCAACTTGTTATTCATGAGTAAAATATTCATCCAGGTAAATTTACTTAAAATCCTTCCATTATAATTTTTTTGTCCTCTTCATCCTTAGTATTTTGAGTCAATTAACAACATCAGTATACATCCTTTGAGAGATTATAACAATGATTTAAAACCTTATCACTATCATAACATCTTAACATGAGAAATATATTCTCTATGGAACATATCCATTTGAAATAAAAATTGATTGTTAGTATTATTAAATGATGTAGGTTTTTGATGCATGAAGTGGCCTAAAATTTTCACATTGTGTTTTGTGTTATTAAGATTCTTTATAAAGGCATGGTTATTTTTCATTATATGTTTAAGGTACCCAAAATAATTATAATATTTTTAGTTATAGTTGTAGCTTCATTATATTTTCCATAAGGGAAATCCCTACATAGATTATGTGAATTAATATGGTTTACATTATTTCCACTAAGAACCATTTCTAAATAACCTAGTACACTATAATAGATAATAACATTATGAATCATAATTTATATTTTCAAAATAGTAAAGTTAATAAAAATAAATTAAGAATATTATTCATAGTTAATCACATAATTATATACATGGTTTTTTTGGGGACGTTTTCAAATCAAAATTTACCTAAAATAAATCATAACTATTAAAAAATAAAATATGAATTATCCTAGAATATCATTCAATAGTGTTAAACTGGGATTATAGTAAGGGAACAATCATCGTTCACTAGAATGATGTCTAAGATATTATAAAATATTTCATTTTTTCTACCCCAAGATAAATCTCTTCCAAAATTATGTCCATAAATAGTATCCCTATTGGGATGTGTTTCTAGGAAAACTACCCAATTTATACCATACCAAAAAAAATTTATATTATCCTATACTTATTCATATCCTCAATTCCAGTTATAGGGATATATTTTCTTATCTACTTTTTCAAAATTCCACTCACATGGTTTCTAATAAACATTTTTTGATGCAAACTATTAATACAAAAAACTCAAGTATCCATAATTCCATAGTTAGTTTATTAAATTTATATAAGATACAAGATATAACTAACCAAACGGTGAATGGGTTAGTATTACTGGAAAAATTGATACAAACATGAATTCTACAATTATTATGAAAACATAAAATAAATTATAGTTTTTTCTTTGAAAACACCATTATTTAATTTATCATATCCCTCCAAATCAACTATAATACACTACCTAGAATCCTGGGATAGGGAGATACAAGTAATGGGTGAGATCAGATGATCAATAAAGGTGTGTGGATAGTGGAACATAACATTAATTAAATAAAATAAGAATAATATTTATATCATAAAAAATAATCAAATATTACATATAAAAAATTCTATGAAAATGGCATTTAATCTATAGATAACATACTAAAATAAATATTCAAATTGATTATAATAAATTGTTTCCAAATTATTGAATGCATAAATTATAGCATCATTATTATACCTATAATGTCCTGTTATAAGAAAACATAAATAAAAAAGTAATTAATATAAAAATACTTATACATGTTTTTCTCAAATGATCTTACAATGCATTGAGGAGCTATTTTGGGCTTTCCAACCACTTACTATGACCAACACATTCATCATACAGAAGCGGTGAAACATAATATATGAAAATATACATACTATAAAACAAGAATATGAAATTATAATAAGTCTCCAACAAATAAATATCATCAAAATGCATCTAATTTAATATGGAGAGTCATATGATAAGAGTAGATATAAAATAAAGTATAATATTCACCACATTATTGTAACATCCCAGGTATTTATAGAATAATACATTTTCATATATATTAATATTTTTGAATTTAATATTGATTTTATTTTAAAGGAGACACTATGTAAAATAACATACCATACACACAACAACGGGTTTCTCTGAACACTTACTTTGAACATAACATTGTGTTATACCAAAAAATAATACAATAATAATAATAATATTTTAAATTATAGTTAATTCATAGATTTTATATTGGCGTGAATTAATAAAATTAATTATATTATGATTTAACATATTTTTAAAATGTTTTTAAATTTATCCAATAAATTTTAGAGGGTTAAAATGATAATGAATCCAATTTAAATTATAAAATACTCTAATATCTTTAAAAGATATTTTTAATGACTTTTGATGGCAAACCGTTTTTAAATCTATGATTCCACTTTTATATGTTCTATTTAAAATTTAGTCTTCTTATATGGTAGTGGGAAATCACAATTTACTTTCTATAAATTTTTGAAAATTTTCTAATAAAGATCATTTTTAATGAATAGTGAAAAATACCGAATTTTATGTTAAAATTGTCTTTTCATATAATCTATTTATATAGTTAGATTATCTTTTTTATTTTATTTTTTTTAAATTGTATTATTTTTTTATTATTTAATCTAATTTTGTTCATTGTAAGTAATTTCACATTTAATTTGGACATAAACACTTGTCAGCCTTTTGATAGTTTTTATTTCTTAAAAACTAGTATTCTGGTTTTGACAACATGAATTAATTTTTTATTAATTAATAAAACATCTAGCTTAAGAATTTTAAAAATTAGATTACATATTTGGAATTAGAAGTTCCCAATTTTGTAAATATGTACCTTTTATTTTTTGGATATTATGAATAATAATTTCAGTAATTATGTTTATTTACTATAGTTAAAGAGTAAATTAGGTAAATAATGGTAAAAATAATATTAAAATAATATTATACTACCCCAAAACATGTTATAATCTTATTTTATGAGTCATGGATGACCCAAAAAATCCTTAGTCTGAAATTTTAGCATTTAGGAGCCACGTGGTTGTGAAATGACATGTTATAACAATTACATTAAAGTAAAGGGAAATATAACACAAATATGTATCTTTTTACTAAAATAATTTTAAATCATTGGTTATATAAGTGATATATTTAAATATAAATTTTCCTTATAGATATAAAAATATTTCCTAAATCATGTTTTTTTATTTATGATTTTTAGAGATAAAATAAATAAATTTAATAATGAGATAATGATGATGCATTGTTTACTTCATTAATAAAGGATTCAAATAAATGATATTATAAATAATGAAATAAATATTTTTTGAAAAAATATAAGTCATCCCCTAATTTTCTAGATTAATATGAGAAGTTATTTGACTACTAAATGATTTTTTTCTAAGTTTTTTCTTTTTTTTATTTTTTTTATATTCAATAATCTAAATAGTGTAAAAATTGACAAAATTGATGTTTTATAAAAATTGTAATTTATTAAATTATTTAAAAATACTAAAAATATTTTAAAATAAAAAAGTCATTATCATGTTGACTTAAATTTACATATGTTTCCAAATAATGGGAAATTTACCCAATATAAGTAAAATTGATAGCTTCTTAACAACGAAAATGTTTTTACCACTTTTAAAATTAAAAGAGAATAAGAAAGGGTAAAAAAAGATAAGGTTTAAAATAAACTCAATACATGTATTAAAACTATTGTATGACATTATTTAGATCAATAATAATATTATATTTTCCAAATATCATGTTGGATCCACTTTTATTAAAAAAATAATTTACATTAATTTAATATGTTAAGAATTTAATGGGTGACCCTCCCCTCTCCTATAAAAAGGCTGACATTAATTTCTATTAATCAAAATTAAAAATACTTTTATCTCATCTCAGATATTTCCAATCATATTCCTATAATCACTCCACACATTATTGAAGCCTTATTTCAGGCAGAACACACCTCACGAGGGTGTTTAGGTGTTATTCAAAGGTGATCAACTGAAGAAAATGTATTTTTTTTTCTTTAAGTGATTCTATTTTGTTTCTAATTAAAAATACCAAAATATAATCCAACCATAATGATAAAATAGATAAAATATCCAATATATACTGAGATGTTATAATTTTAATATCTTCCCCTAAATCCATCTATATTTCAATCGGATGGGAAAAGAATTAATTGTCATGCGTATACATGAATTATCACCTCCAAAAACTGATTTAGTTCGTTATTCATTACCATCTATTAAATCAAGTTATTATTAGGGGATTAATATTTATAAGGGATATTTATAACATATTAATAATTATAAGATAATAATATAAAAATTAAATTTTTACTTACATGTGAAAAAAAGGATAACGTCGTTCGTGCATACGTATAAACTATCACATCCTCAAAGCGGTGTGACTCGTTTTTATTAATTATATCCCTTGAATGGTATATATATGTATATGTAAATTATTATTATAGATTTAATAATATCATTATAATTCTATAATTATAAAATTATAATTAACTTATTTCTATAATGATCAATGAAAAATGGAAACCTTACTCAAGTGTACGTATAACCTATCATCTCCATGATTATAACGTTGCTCATTTTTTCTAACCATATTTAATAGTTCAAATTAAAAACTATGATTTATGTGTAAAAATGATTAATATTTCATGAATATTATTCTGGATATGATGGTCTTATGACCACATGGTTTAGTGACATTATACCATGATAATTTTCGACGCACGGACCGATTATCAATAAAACATCCAAACTAAAATAAATAGTTAACTAATTGTTATAACATGGTCATAAGTGATATAATGGGAATAATAGTCATGAAAAAGGTTCTGAAGAAAGTATAAATTAACCTATGTTTACTATTTATGAATATAAAAATTAAACATGATAAGTCAGACTCAAGGTAAGAGAATTTATCTCAATCTCCTTTCATTAAGTCATATTTTGGTTTATAGAAAATATTCTTTTTTACGATGTATAATCAATCCATTTTACTTATAATTTCATACAATAGTTTCCAAAATGGAATATTTTTTTTACAAAACTTATTACTAAATGAAAAAAAGGAATGTTTCTTTTTAACTTATACGACGACATCGACCTTTCTGCCACCATGAGAATTATTTGATATTTGGTTTCCTCTACAAGATGTAATGTTTTTAAAATGAAATTTAAATACCATATTTAGATATCTTGGTTTTGAAATTTGTTTTGATAGTGGATTGATTATATAAATATCATTAAATTATGTCTTATGATTTCAATATGGAAATGTTATTTTTTCATTACTCTTGTTCAGGTGTTATGATTATGTTATGGTTCTTGGGCATTAATTACATATACGGATGGTTTTGTGATAAACCAATTGCAGGTGAGACCATGATAGATCTCCAATGAATTGGGTAACATGAAAGATGTAAACATTAAGGTTCCTCATAAGATATTTAGGGAATATACACTTATGGGTATTCCAAATGTAACAATGAAGGTTACTCCTTATAAAGTTGTAAAAGCTACAATGTAAGTATGATATAGATGCCACAAGTCAGCATTATGATTTATGATTTCTATGATATATTCATAAATATTTTGATTTCATGAGGTATGTTAATGATCTTATATTTTATGAGTGAAGAGTATAATTTTATTTATTTTTATGTATTCTTGGACTAATGTTTTATTTTCATATTGTATATCCCATACTGATATTTTTATATTCATCCCATGTTTTTAAAATTCTTTTAATATGGTATAAGGAAGGGTATGATAATGGAAGAAATCAAGAAAATTTTTATTAAGAAAAAAATTATTCTTTTATTGAAGCAATTCTATTATTGTCAAAAAAATTGGACATAGTATAAGTGTAAATTTTGTAATATTTGAGGTGTAACGTATTAATAATAACCTAATTATTTAAAACTCTAAACCTGAAAAGATCCTTGATGTGAATTGAAGTAAATTTATTATCTTATCTCAATATTAGGTAATATTTTATGTGTGGGGAGTTATAGATGGTATTAAATGTTGGTTTAGATAACTTTAAGGTTTAGGATATTGTTAATAGATTATCCTTAAAATATTTTTTACTTTATGATCAAATTGAAATTATATTTAATTTTAAGATTAATATGTTCTCTTGTCAAAGGAATTTATGTGTTCAAAATGGTTTTTTGCAAATGGGACAAGGAACCTATGAGGGGGAGACATCAAGATGAAAACAATCCACCAAACCTGAAACCAGGGATGGCCGTAATCTGAACTGAATAGTTTTTATAGTAATGTAGAAATAGACTCATGTTGTAAGTATTGGTGGTACCCATGCACAAAATCATCTTAATAAACCATAAAGGAACATGTTAGTAGTGAAGCATTTCATGAGGCATCATCCCCCATCATTAAGAGGTTTATCTGACCCTGTGCTAGCTGAAGGGTGGATTAATGCACTAAAAAACATTCTTTGTCATGGGGTATAGAAAAAATAAAAAGGTTAGTCATAATATTTACCATTTTCAAGGTGAAAATTATTAGTGGTGGTTTATGGATAAAAATATCAGGTACAATTAAGAGATTAATACTCATTATTGGGATTAATTCAAAGGTAAGTTTCTTGAGAAGTATTTTCCTAAGGAGGTACTATATGAAATGGAAAAACAATTATTTGAATTGAAGTAGGAGGAAGACTTAATGGATGGTTATGAAGAAAAATTCACTTGGTTGTAAAGGTATAATCCAAATTTCATATTGGGTCTTAATATTAAAATCAGTCATTTTTACTCAGGATGAAATCAAATGAATTGAAGGTAATTATCTTATCATGAGATAAAAAGTTCTGAAAAACCTGTCTAATCATCAGAGAAGGTGGGAATGTATTATTCCAAAGATCATGTATTCTTTAAAAAACAATAGAATAAGTGGTTGAGGTGGAATATGAATGATAATAACTTTTCTAAAAAGTCATATTTTAAGGAACTTATTTTTAAATTTGTAAAAATTGTGGTAAAAATCACACTGGGGAATGCCTTTTGAATTATGGTACCTGCGTCTGATGTGGTAAAATGGGACACAAGGATCGTGATTGTACTGAAAAATATCATATTAGTGGTAGGACAAAATATTATTTAATGTAAGTAAAATGTTTTGATTGTAATTATATGGTTCATTATGAAAATGTGTGTCCGAAGAAGAACTCAAATTATGGAAAGCAGATGGACTACAAGCAGAAAGCGGTGGGAAATCCATTGCAACTACTTCAATAGATTTTGGATCATAAGATCATGTAGTATCAAGTACATTGTTTTTTATTCATATTATTCAAATGTGTTTCTTTATTTACGGTAAATCATTCATTCATTTCTAATAACTTTTCTAGTAAATTGGGAATTCCATCTCAAGAAATGAATACAGAACTTCTGGTATAAAATCCATGCGGAAATGTTGAGACAAAATGAAATTATAATAATCTTCATATCCTTATGTGTGGAAATAATTTAACTACAAACCTTGTAGTTTTTTCTCTAGTATATATTGATGTTGATTTGGGTATGTATTGGCTTTCTATTTATCATGCTAGGATTGATTGTAGATCTAAAGAGTTTTCCTTTCAATAAGAAATTAATTTTACATACAATAATGAACCCTTAACATTTATGACATATCATGAAGCTGAGAAACTAGTAAAATATTGAATTTAATTTCACCTTTCTTATTTGATGAAAAAAAAATAAATCGTTTAGATTAATGATTTTTTGGTGGTAAATGAGTATCTTGATGTTTTTATGGATGAGTTTTCTACTATAATACCTCATCGGAAAGGAGAATTTATCATTGACTTTGTTCTTGATTCTAAGCCAATTTCAAAAACCACATACTAAATGTATCAAATTGTACATTTAGAGTTAAAGAAGAAATTACATGAGTTATTAGATAAAGGTTTCATTCGACCTATCACATCACTATGGGGAGCTCATATCTTATATGTTAAAAATAAAGATGGTTCAATGAGACTGTTCATTGATTATACATCCTTTAATAACATCACTATTAATAACAAGTATCTTTCACCTCATATCGATGATTTGTATGATTAGTTATAGGGATCTTAGTATTTTTCAAAGATTTACTTGAGGCCACGGTACCATCAGTTAAAAGTAATGGAAGTAGACATATTAAAGACCATGTTTTGTAATATATGTAGCCATTATGAATTTTTAGATATGTCTTTTGGGTTAACCAATGATCCTTCAATATTCATTGATCTTATAAATAGAATTTTCATTATGTATAAGGATAATTTTATGTTTATGTTTAGTGATGATATTTTGGTATATTCTAAATGTATAGTGGAGCATTGAAGTCATTTAAGGGTTATCTTGAAAACCTTAAAAGAAACGAAAATATATGGAAAATTCAGTAAGTGTGAGTTTTCAATACAAAAATTTCATTCATTGGTCATATAGTTTTTAAGGAAGAAATAATTATTGATCCTTCTAAAATAGAATATATTGAAAAATGGAAAAGACCCATAAATATAATTGAGATAATTACTTTTCATGGTTTAGCAGGCTATTACCAATGTTTTGTTGAATATTTTTCATGATTATCTAGCCCACTGACTAAGTTAACGCTAAAAGGTGTTAAATTCATCTAGAAAAAAGAATGTAATGAACATTTTTAGGAAATGAAAAAAATATTGGAAAATACATTAGTTTTGGCATTGCTGTCCAGAAATGGTGATTTTTTTATATATAATTATGCTTTGTTTAAAGGAATTGGTTGTTTTCTAACGTTGAATGATCAGGTAATTGAATATGCTTCATGTTAGTAGAAAATAAATTATTTAAATTACCCTACACATGTTTTGGAATTAGCTATTGTTTTTTTTCATTAAAAATACAGATGCATCATTTGTACAGAGCAAAATGTGAAATATATATTGACCATAAAAGTTTGAAGTATAAATTTACTTAGAAGGAATTAAACATGAGACAAATAAGATAGATGGAATTAATCATGGATTGTGATTGCATGATTCATTACCATCTTGCAATAGTAAGCAACGAGGATGATGCTTTGAGTTGGAAAAGTAATGCTACATTAACCAAGTTACATTTGGAACATGAACCTTTGATTAATGATTTGATGAACTTTGTCATGGATGTTGTTGGTGCAAGAAATTCCCTTATATTGTTTTAGGTTTCAGGGAAAATGCCTCTAGAATACAGAATAAAGAAAGTGCCGAAGAAAGAGTGTGTTATAGGAAAAGTTAGAATTGGTTCAGAATGGTAAGGTTCACAAATTGAACATTGATAAATATTGTGTTTGTGGTTTGGAAGGACATTATGTGTTCCTTCTGATTGATAGTTAAATAAAAAGTTATTGTGTGAAGCTCATAGTTATCTTTTTTTAGTTTATCCTCATAGTAATAATATGTACAAATATCATTGGGAGTATTACTGGTGGTATGGAATGAAAATATATATTTCTAACTTTACTTTGAAGTGATTGACATATCATAAGGTGAAATAATAATGAAAATTTCCGAAGGGGATGCTTCAGCCTTTACCAGAACCACAATGGAAATGGGAAAATATATCCATGGACTTCATTGTGGGATTACTTAAGAGTTGTCGAGATAATAATGTAATATAGTTTATTGTTGATCTATTGAATAAATATTCTCATTTTCTTTCTATTAGATATACACAGTCTCTAAATCCACATTCTAGATTGTAAATTAAATAGATAGTCAGGCTACATAAGGTTCCCTTATCCATTGTTTCTGATTGTGATCCTAGGTTCACTTATCATTATTGAAAAAGCCTTGAAATTTTATTTTGAACTGAATTAAATTTTACTACAACTTTTCATCCTCAATTAGATAGAAATTTAGAAAGACAAATTTAGACCTTAGAGGATATGATACTTGATTGTTCAATATATTACTAGGGAAGTTTGAATCCAAATATTTCATTGGTTGAGTTTTCTTATAATAAATTTTTTTATTCCATTATATAGATGGAACTATTTGATGAATAATATTAAAAAAGGTGTCAAACATTAGCTTTTTCAGATGAAGTGGGTGAAAGGAAGTTGATGGGACCACAATTGGTAGAAGATATGGTAGAAAATGTTCAATTGATTCAGAAGCACGTGAGGACAGCTCAGCCAATTCAATTTTTTATTTTATCAATAAGAAACTTTAAGGAAATGTGGAAACCATACACGCAAAACCTCTGAAAACAAAGTTCACCTTACATATTTCAAAATTAAAAATATTCCAACAGAAAACACCCACATCAATGCACCTCAAACCATATCTAAGTACCCTATCTCAAATTTCAAACAACAAAAATTCCTTGAGACATAAAACTGCATCGAATTTTGTCACGACGGGACCACTTCAACAGCCACTGCGTTTCCACCACCAACACATCGCCACTGTTCACTAAAAACTTCACCGTCATCACCATAACCTAACATCGAGCCACACATCACTGAACCCTAATGCCTTTTCCAAAAAAAAACATTCATCATTGGAAAATCAGTTGATCAAATAAAAAAATTCAAGTCTCTAGATAACAGTAGTTCCAAACCAAGAAGACCTAGAACTTGGGAAAAGTGGAATATGCAAAGAATAAATGAGTAGATGACCACCCTGTCGTTGAAACCCCTTCATTGTGTTCAACCTTTTCCGCACCACCAACTGATCCATTTTCCATCACCGCATCACTAAAAAAATCCAGAATTTTGTCGCCTGAACCACCGAGAACGCACCACCACAATCCCCCACACACCAAAAATGACTTTGGACCATCACACCCAACCGACCTGGATGGGGGTTGTGGTCTTGGAGGATAGATAGGGGTGAGTGGAGGGTCTCACATAGGAATTAACTGAGAAAGTATCATCGTGTCAATCCTTCAATCAAACTGAGAAAACTAAACACCAAAAAAATG
Organism: Viscum album; assembly: GCA_963277665.1. NCBI lineage: Eukaryota > Viridiplantae > Streptophyta > Magnoliopsida > Santalales > Viscaceae > Viscum > Viscum album. The sequence continues at coordinate 812,421,953 of OY728150.1, read as the reverse complement.
CCACAACAAAAACGAAAGGCAGGACAAAATCATCATGAAAAAAGAAGCATAAAATGGGAATGTAACCCAAAAGGAGGACAGGATGAAGGAATTCAGGGGGATGAAACCCTGTGGAGAAAAAATATAATGAATAAACAAGGTATTAATCCCTAAAAAGGGATATACGATGCTAAGAAATCTACAATTTCCTATCCACTAATCACAAAACCTCAGAGGCTCCATCGTTCCAGATCTGAACTAGAATGGAATGGCAGAGCTCAAGGTCAGAGTGTGGATGAGACATCCTAGAAGAAAAACCAAGAGACATAAATAATAGGGAGGTGAGGGGGAGGAACCCCTAATTAGAACGAGAAATAATAATTAAAATCTTATAGATAGGATAAATTGGGATAGAGGGGAGAACATAAAGAAACAAAGAAGAGGCTCCATAGATGCCGAAGGAGATCTAAACCCTAGAAGGAGTTATCCAAGAGCCCAAGGAATCTAGGAGAGTGTAAAACCATTGAGGAAATCATAGAGTAGGCAGGAAATTTATGTGGAAAACTGGTCGAAGGATCATTATTTTGAGGTAACTCATAATGTCGTTCTCAATTTTCTCCTCAGAAAAGTGTAATACATTTTGGTAAGAAGTGAAAGTTGAGTCCTCGGTTCATTGGACCTTATGAAATCTTGGAAAAAGTTGGATTAGTTTCTTATATATTAGATTTACATCCAATATTATCCCAGGTACACAATGCTTTTTTGTTTTAGTGTTGAGAAATTATTTATCAGATCAATCTCATGTTTTGAGTCTACAGACAGTTCAGTTGGAAGAAAATATTACTTATGAGGAATAATAAATCTATATTCTTGAACATATAGAGGAAGGGTTTTTGAATAACGCGATTCTTCAAGTTATGCTTTTGTGCAAAAACTATATGGTTGAGAAGAGAACATGCGAATCTAAAAATAATATGGTTTATAAATACCCCAACTAATTTTATATGTGAATAAAAATGTGATGACATAATTTCCAAAAGGGGTAATGATGTAACATCCGAGGTATTTATAGAATAATACATTTTCTTCCCTATTAATATTTTTGAATTTAATATTAATTTTATTTTAAATGGGACACTATGTAAAATAGCGTACTTAACACAAAACAATGGGTTTCTCTAAAATCATATGTTGCACACAACCCAATGTTATACTGAAAAATAATATGACAATAATTTTATTTTAAGTGGTAGTTAAAGAATATCTATTATATTAAGAGGAATGAAAATAATTAACTATATGATAATTTTTCATATTTCTCAAATATTTTTACATTATTCAATAAATTTTAGAGTCTTAAAATGAGAATGAATCTTATTTTAAGAATAAAATAATCTAATATTTTTATAAGATATTTTTACCACATTTTGATGGAGAACCCTTTTTAAATTAAGTTTTTGTCACTTTTATATGATATATTTGACGAAATAAACTTCTTCTATAGAATCGGGACATCAAAATTATCTTATTTGTAAATTTTCTGTAATTTTCTGATAAAGTTCATTTTTTTAATGAATACTAAAAAATACTACATTTTAATATAAAACTGCCATTTTCATCTAATTTATTTATATAGATAGATTATCATTTTTATTGGTTTTAATGTTTAATTATATAATGTTTTTATCATTTCATCTAATTTTTTTCATTGGAAGTAATTTAATATTTAAATTGGACATAAACACATTTCAATATTTTGATAGTTTTTATTTCTTAAAAACTATATTTTTTTCACAATGAGAATAAATTTTAAATTAATTAATGCAAATGCTATGTTTTGAATTTGGAAAATCAGATTCTATATTTGGAATTAGAAGATCCAAATATGTAAATTTATACCTTTTATTTTTGGATATTATCAATATTAACATTAGTAATTATATTTATTTACCATGGTTAAAGAGTAAATTGGTTAAATAAGGGTAAAAATAAAATTATAATAATAGAAAAACACCCTAAAACATGTCCTAATATTATTAAATGAGTCATGGGAGACCAAAAAAATGATTTGGACAAACGTTTTGAATTTTTGATCCACTTGGGTGTTAAAATGATAGGTTATAATAAATAATTTTAAGTAAAGGGAAATATAACAAAATCATTTAAATTTTTAATAAAACTATTTAATGGTAGGGTTCTATAAGAGATAACTACGACTATAAATAGTTATTAGAAATCTAAAAATATTTTCTATATCATGGTATTTTATTTATAATTTTATAGATTAAATTAATTAATTTAATAATGACATAATGATGGTACGTTGATTGCTTCATTAAAAAGTATTCAAATAAATGATATTATAAATATTATAATAAATATTATTTGATGAAATTTATGTCATCCATTAATTTCATAGATGAATATGAAATTTTATTTTAATATTAAATTGTTAGGTATAAAGTTATCTATATTTTTTGATTTTATTTAAATTCAAAAAAATAAATACTTTCAAAATTGACATAATTGATGTTTTGTAAAAATAAATATTTATTAAATTATTTAAAAATCCTTAAAATATTTTAAAATGACAAAGGGATTATGATATGATCTAAAAGTTCATTATGTTTCTAATTTTGGAAAATTTACCCAATATTAAGTAAAATATATAGCTTCTTGAAAATTTAAATTTTGTTACCACTTTTAAAATTAAAAGATTATAATTAAGGGTAAAATGAAGAGATAACATTTAAAATAAACTCAATACATGTCTAAAAACTATTTTTTGAGATTATTTTGATATATTCACATCTTATATTCTCCATATCTCATGTTGGATCCATATGGATTTAAAAATAATTTATATTAATTTAATACTTTAATACTTTCTAAGGGTGCCCCTCCCCTATCTATAAAATGGATCGCATTCCTCTCTATTACTCACACTTCAAAAGAATTTTAGATCCACTATGATCTATCCAATTCACATCCAGTAATCCATACCCAAATTATTGTATCCTTATTTTAGGCATAATATCTTTCATTGAGCTGTTTAGGTGTTCTTGAAATGAGATCAACTAAAGAAGAGGTATCATTTTCTTTAAGTGTTTTTATTTTTCTTCTTCTTAAACTTCCTCAAATATCATCCAACTATGATGAGAAAGTATCTACATTATCCGAAATATAGTTACATGTTATTATGTTAATATCATCCCCAAAATCCATCTCTACTTCGTTCAAATGGTAATGGAATTAATAATTCAAGCGTATGTGTGAACTATCACCTCCACAAATTGATTTAGTAAATTTCCCAATACAGTATATTAAGATTTTTTATAATGGTGGAATTAATATTCATGTGTTTTATTCATTAGATATCAATCATTATAATATAAAAATTTATTAATTAAATTCGTTGTTCCACGTGAAAAAAAATGATTACCCCGTTCATGTGTATGTATGAACTATCACCTCAACGAAGCAGTGTGACTTATTTTTATTCATTATATCACTTGTATGATATATATAAGTATATTTGAATTATTATGAATATTTAAATAATATCATGATCATTCTGGAATGATAAAATGATAAGTACTATATTTCTATGATTATTAATGAAAAATGGAAATGTTACTCATGCAAATGCACGACCTACAATCTCCATGATTATAACATTGTTCATTTTTCATAACCATATTTAATGGTTTAAATTATAAAATACGATTTAGGTGTAAAAGGGATAAATATTTCATTAATAATACTCTATATATTACGGACTTATGACCACATGGACCAGTGACATCATACCATGTTCATTTTCGATTAAATAATCAAATATCAAGAAAAAGCCTAATATGAACTCAAATAAATAGCTAATTGTTATAACATGGTCATAAGTGTTGTAATGGGAATAAAAAAATTAAAAAGTTTCTTAATAAATTACAAATTAACATATTTTTATAATTCATGAAGATAAATATCGAACAAGACAAGTCAGACTCAAGATAATGGACTTCGTCTGAATCACCTTTCATTGAGGCCTATTTTGGTTTATACACGACCTTATTTTATAGGGTTTATAATAAACGCCTTTCACCTTTAATTTCATTCAATAGATTAAAAAAGGTAATAATTCTTTTATGATGATTTTTTCTAAATGAAAAAAAGGATTGTCTTTTTAACGATGTGGTAATAGTGACCTTTATGTTGCTGCAAGCATTATTTGATATCTGGCTTCCCCAACCAGCCATAATGTTTTTAGAAATCATATTAAATACCATATTTAGGTATTTTGTTTCTGAAAATTTTCTTTATAATGTATTTATTATATAAATATATCGAAATTATCTCTTACGGTTGTAATGTGGAAGTGACATTTTTCCTTTATGCTTCTTCATTTTTTATGATTATGTTATAGTTCTTGGGTATTACTTTTGTATACGGGTGGTTCCATGATAAAACAAGTGTGGGTGAGCCTGTAATAGCTCTCCAATCCATTTGGAAACATGAAATATGTGAACTCTAAGGTTTCTCCTAAGTTATTTAGGGAATATACTGTGATGGGTATTCCAAACGAAACCATGAAGGTTACTCATGTAATAGTTGTGAAAGCTAAATTATAAGTTTGTTATCGATGTCACAAGTTACCTTTATGACTTATGATTTCTATGAGTTATTCATAAATATTATTATTTTATTAGTTATGTTAAAGATATTGAGTTTTATAATTGAAAATTTTAATTTCATTGATTTGTATGTATTCATGGATTAATCACTTGTTTCCTTATTTTATATCCCTTAATGAGAATTTTATGATCATTCCATGTTTTTGAAATGTTTTTCACATTTAATAAGGAAGTTTAATATAAATTAAAAATTAAATAAGATTATTATAAATAAAATAATTCTTTTTTAAGTAGTTTTATTATTATGAAAAAAATTGGATAGAGTAAAAATTTCTACTTTGAAATATTTGAGATGTAATATATTAATAACGGCCTAATTCATTAAAAGGATAAAGATAAAAACTTTGATGTTAATTAAAGTTAATTTATTGACATATCTCAATATTATGTAATGTATTAAGGCTGGGGACTTATAAAAATATTGACATTGAAGTATATACATTGAAAGGATCTTATGAATATTTATTGATGGAAATACAATTTTCATTTTGAAATAACTAATTCAAATTCTAAAACCTTCTAAATATTAATTATTCTTTAATTATAAATTATTTTTTAAAAAATATAAAGTAATATTTCATGAAATGAGAAGTCATGGTAGTGGGAAATTCTATCCAATCTGTATAATTTTAAAAAACATTTTGTTAACACTTTAGTAAAAATGTTAAAATCACTACTTTCATTAAATGAGAAGATGATTCTTTTTAATTTTTGTACCAAAATTAATTAAAGGTTAAAATATTTATTAACAATAATTTCATAATATTAAAACTATTTATATATAAATCATATTGGATATATGGACATTGAAGAGGTTTATTCTCGATCTGGTGGAAAAAAAGTTCATTTTTCCTCAAAACATTATCTTGGTGTTTAGGGTATAAAACTAGATGAAAATGAAAAGGTGGAAGGAATTGAAATAACTATAGAGGAATAAAATATATATTTTTAATATATATATATATATATATATTAAATAATTCACCCATTATGAACTGACACATAAATAATAATAAATAATGGTGAGATTGTGAAATAATCCATTACCCGAGGTTTGACATCCAATATATATTTTTATAACTATTATATAATAAATATATAATTATTATAATTATATTCCAAAATAATAATATTATATATCTTACAATAGTTTATTTACTAATAATATTTTCTCACTATTTTATTAATCATTCTTTGTTAATATTACTGTTAGGTGTAATAAATATATCTTTTTTCATTTATTTTTTGGTTTAGTAGTTTTAGTACTTCTACTTTGATTATGGTTAAATAATATAAAAAATTTAATAATTATTAAAAATAATATATATTAACTATATGTATAGTTATCAATATATTTTAGAGGTAGAAAAATGAACACACTATTCATGGAGACAGTATGGAATACATTCAAATGAGCAATGTTTTCCCTTTTTGATGGATGGATAAAATTAAAGATAAAATTTGATTAACCTTTATATAATCATTATAATATAATATATATCATATATAATCATTGAATATATCTTTATTACCATCCATGTCAAAAAAATGAAAAACAAATCACGCCTCTTCAATGAGGTGGTAGTGCACATGTATTCACGAGCAACATTATCATTTTCCCAAAGGATGGATGGTAAGAAGGTGGAAATGATAATATAACTTTGTAAGTAAATTTTTTACTAAATATAAAATATATATAATAAATCTATTGTTATATTAGGTCATGATAATTGATGATGGAAAATGAATTACATCGTTTCATGAGGCGGTATTCTTCCCTAAATAAGACTGCCTATTTTATTTCCCATATAGTGAAAGAGGAGATGGATAAATATTATTGCCTAAAAAAATAACATATAAATATATTTTCAATACTATTTTCAATTTATTTTTATTATTATGATATAATTAAAGGTGGTAAAAGAATAATTAAAAAAATAAAGATTGTGGTGAATATAATTAAGTATATTAGGTTAAATATTTAGGGAATAAAAACATATATATGATAGGAATAATTATGTATAGGTTAGATTTTTTTAGGTTGTGGGTGATCTAAATGGATCAACCGGTGTGAATATGTTAAGTGAAGATGTTCCCACTTATAATTAATTTTTCTATCAGATTTTAAAATTTACAATGTTTTAAAATAATGTCAAGTCATTGTCATGGAGAAATGGTTATAATATTTTAAATTAAAAAAATATAGGTTACGTGGTCTATATATTTCAAGGTGAATGAGATTATAAATGTTTTCTATTCATTTCAAACCATATATCATTAGTATAAAAAATAATAAACAAGATTTAACCCTAATAGTTCTAACATATTTTTTCTATTTTCACAAATCATTGTTATCAAAAGTTTTATTTAAAATATTAAATAATACACTTATTTTATTCAAAACATTTATTAAAACATTAAAAAGCAATAAATACATTTTTTAGTATTTGATTTTAAATTAAACATGCAATAGCATTGAAAAATAAGTATTCCAAAGATTAAAATTTCTTAATAAAAAACATCATTATAAAAATTCCACATAAAATTAAATATAAAGACATAATTGGATTTATAATAATTTAGTTTATCTAATATAATATTTAAATACATTTTTTTAAAATATATGACATATAATTATTTAAAATGTAATGGTTTTTCTAATAAAAATCAATATTTTTCACTATTCATTTAAAACAATTTATCATTCCATATAATTCTTAGAAATTAAGTCTATGATCTAATTTATAGATGTATTTAAAATTTTAATTTATTTTTTTCAAATATATTTTCCAAAATATTAAAAAATAAGTTTTAAAACATATATACAAATCCTGAAAGAATATTTTTTTAGAAAAATATTTTTCTTCAACATAAAACTCTATTAATTATTATCCCATGCCATAGGAAAATAATATATGATTGATAACAAATTTGGTTGAATATTTGACATAAATTTAATTAAAATCTTTCATCAATAGTGATTAATTTAATTAATTATAATGAAAACATTTTTTCTGTATAAAAATAGCTTTTTAGAAAAACATTTCATTTACTTTCAGATGATTTATATTTTTATTTATAATCAATTGGTAAAAAATTAATTTATTTTATACAAGTTTAAAACATATAATTTTCATAATATAGTTATTCATATTCATATCCTCTAATTTAATAGTTAGTATATAATAATCTATTATATTATAGTTTATTTAGATTTTTTTAGTGGTATCACAATTTATAGAATAGATTTAAAAAATATAAATCATTAAATATCAGGAAGTTAAAATAATTAATTTGAATTATGTATATAATTATTAATGAATATATTAATCTATAAACACCTATAGAAAATGGATTAACTAAGTGGATGATAAACTATTTAGTGGACATATGGATAACCTTTTCACTTTTTCATGAATCCTCAGAGTATTTTCGCAAATGAGACAAAACCATAAATATCTATATTACCAATAGTTGTTTACTCTATAGAAATTCCACTTCACACATTATGAGATATATTTTAGAAGTAACATATTCGTGGAATTTTTTACGATTCATAGAAACCCATGTTAAATCAAATGAAAATGGAGGAATTTGGGAAATGGTTGAAAAAATATCTAATTATGGGATATTTCTTATTTATAAGCTTACTAGTATGTGTTAATAGTTATACAAAAAATATCAAATTTCATTGATTAAATTCATATAAATATTTTTGAAAATGAAAATTCATTACAGAAATCATGACTGGTTGATGATGAAATTAATGAAGATCAAAGAGAAAGCATTTGACGATAAGGAATTAGTTTAAATGATTCAGTACATTTTTAAAATTCATGTGATTATTATAAATAATTAATTATTTTGAAAATATTACAGAATTATATAGCTAAGTACACAATACTTAAAAAAATTATTCTTGGAAGTATATTTAGTGATTGTAAAAAATATGGTAAAGCAAGTGGATGCCTGTAAATTTTAATAATACTATAATTTTATATAAATTTTTGAAAAATAGTAATAATAATTCATTTAAACATTATGATATTATTGAAGAAATTGAAAAATATTTTAATTATATTTATAGAAAAAACATAGAAATTATTATCACATCCTAAAGGAAATAATCTAATTGCGAAAAAGTGGGAATTCAGTATAATATCATGAGGAGGGACAAAGAGCTTGGAACAAGTCAGTTTATTTGCAAACAGGATAACCATGTATTGAGGGTATAGAAATCAATGAGAATTTTGAGCCTATGATCAGGCCTGAAATATGAATATTTTTTGTGATAAGTTACCAAAGGAATTAAATAGTTTAATAAATGTACATAAACATATTTTTTTTGAAAGGTGAAATTGATCAATAAACATAAATCAAAGAAATAAAAGGTTTTATTGTTGATATTTAGGGATTTAATTCAAGTATTATAAAAAAAATTATTATTAGGAAAACAATATCACCTAGGGAAGCTGGATACCATCTTAAAGAGAATTAATTTCACAAATGGTAATGTGGATATTAATCTCTAAGCCATAAGATAAGACTAAAAATAACATTTATAATTAAATATTTTAATGAAATTGTTAATTTTGGAAACATAGTGGACACATGTGAATGATTGTTTTTCCAAATGATAAAATAGATTAGGAGGTCAATAATTAGAGTGCTCATATTTTTTTTTTGACTTTTCAATCCTTAAACATAGAATGTAGTATCATTCTATAATAATAATGTTTTTATAATGTGTTATTGATGATGTTAATAATCGGGTAATAATGATATTTATACAATCCTATATAATGTAGTTTCATGTTTTTCACGGATAAATAAGGAATGAGGGATGATAAAATGGGGTTATATTTTCTTATTGGTATCCAACCCTACATGATAGTGTCTACAATAGATATTTTATTTGTGATTTATATTTGAACCTAATTCCAATGAGATCATAAGAATAACTATATTTATGGTAATGATAATTTCTTGAACTATATCAGAGTAACTCTCAATTATTTCTTGAGTAATACCAATGAAAAATATATAAATCATTATGACTATTCTGATGTGGATTGGGTACGTGTAATTGGGGATAAAATTAATCATCTAGAGGTGTTTTCATTGTTTGAGGATAATATTATTATATTAACACTAAGAAGAATATTTCAATAAAATTTAACATAAAATATGTTTATCATAACTTGGAAATATACATCATATTTAAACGAATGTGTGTAATGTTTTCTTAATGATATAATATTGGAATTTATATAAAAAAATTATTTGTGATTGGGAATTAATATGGATTCAACTATTTATTAAACATTTTACAATATTTAAGGCTATTGTTTATTTATATAATATATAGAATTATCAACGATAATGGTTAATATGGAGATAATTTATTGGATTACGATTAATTAATAATGATTGTGGCAGATATCTTCAAAAATCACATAATAAATGATATCTTCCAATATGTGATTTTTCTATTTGGAATGATTTATCATCTAAAATAACTTTTTGTTTTATTAATTACATTTTCAATATAATTATTTTTAATTAATAAAATTGTTGGAGAATATAAAATATTTCATCATTAATTAAGGGAGATTCTATATTTATTTATTTCATGAGATGATCAATGTGTAGAAAATATAATATATTTCATTATATGATATAAATGAGGAAACATGTTATGAATGATTTCTCGAGAAAATTAAATCATAAGTTTTGATCATGAAAGAAAATTGTAGATAACTATCACACACATAATTTTATCCTAGGTTGTGGTTATTAGATAACTTCTATATTAGATGTATGAAAGGAATAACTTCATAAGACAATTAGCTCATATGTTTTGAAGTTGTTTTTTAGTGTGTATATTGATAAAAAGATAAAGGATTAATTATAATTAAATTGCGGCTGATATGATCCAACAGAATAGTGACATTATGAGTTGGAAAAAAAATCATTATGTGATATAGATAATTATTCCATGATTGGTTGAATTGAATTCATAATTTTTTTTTTGATTTTTAATTCCAAAACCATAAATGTTGTAAATAAAAGGGATTATAGAAAAGACTTGCATGATCATGTTCCCACAATAATTGGAATCAGTGATTTTTTTTATTATCCATGGACGAGGAAGGGTAATGAATGAATTTTAAAAATTCTTACTACAATGATGGACCTCATACTATAATTTTCCATGTAGTGAGATTTTTTTTCAGTTACATTGGTGTGTAGAGTATTTTCGGTTGCATTATATAATATCATTATAAAATCTATCCACCAATTATATAAGTATGTATAATTTTTATAATATAATTTAATCTATCACTTAAAATTTTAATAAAACTTTATATAGATATTTTGAGATATATTTTATCTGATTTGGGGACTTTAGTATAATTCCACAATATAGAGAATCATGTTATGATTCATGTATTGGATTTAAAATTTGGGAATGCACCCAATAAATATTGTAATGAAACTTATCGATAATTGGATATATATTCCAGAATTAATTCAACGTATTTTTTTGTTTAAATTTCTTTCATATACAAGGTTGTATAAATGAAAGAAATAATGAATAAAATTGACATGGGATGAGAATATTGATAAACTTAATTGTTTTTATAAGTCTTTTTATAATTTTTTTATCAAAATCTTTCTACTACATTACTTGTAAAATTTATAATAATATATAAATGTTTATAGTGGGATCACAACTATTGTTACCTAGGATTATCCACTTGATTACAAGAGTGAGTGAAAATTGTAAAACCCCAAGGGTCATATGTGTTCTTTCTTACTCTATCTCTCAATATAAATATATTTCATTAGGTATACTTCAAAAAAAATTTATTGGACAAAAATATTAATTTTTTTATTTGTGTAACCATTAATCCCCCCAATGGCGGTTTATATCAATTAGACACATGTGATTCTTAATTTTTCACCCAAATACACATTTAACAGTATCATCCTCTATCTACTTCAAATAATATATTCCATTTGGTTTTTTATGGTGTGGTATTTGTAATAATGACAATTTAAAATTTAAAAAACCTATATAATAAATAATATTGTGGTTTGAAGATTGAAAACCCATAGGTAAGGACTAAAATTTTTCTAGGGATGAGAAAAAATCTAAAACAAGACAAAAAATATCACAAACTAAAATAAAAACAGTGAAAATGGAGTGTACTATGTGATAATATATTTTTTAGGGGTATGGTGAGAATAATGAAATATATAGTGAGAAAGAAGTAGTGGATAAGATTATAGAGATCGAACTATAATGAATAAAATAGGAAAATTAGTGTTCATACTCCAATTAACTGTAATTGAATTAGTAAAAAAACAAATGGTGTTGATCAACTGGCTCTCACATCAGTAGTCCAACAAATCTCTTCATTTATTACATGGTAACGATCATTCAATCATCACATAGGGATTGAAATTATTATAAAAAAGTGTTCATTAGGCTTTTTGGTTTTTATCACTTCAATGAAAATTCAAATGCAATGGGATCTCTATCATCACATATCTGTATATAGCATAGTAAATAAAATGATTCTCATCAAGAATGAAATGAGATCTGTATGCATAAAATATACCTATATAACTGAAATTTTTGATTTAATGACATAATAATAAGGTAAATTTATTAAAATTTGATTCTCTTATGAAAGTTAATTACACAGGAAAAACTAAAAACAACAATGAAAACTGAAATAATGAGGAAAAAAACATATATTTTGTGATGAATTCTTTCCCCAAGCACCAACTCCAATTCATTTCTCCGTGATCAGTTTCATGGTTCATCTTTGTTCTCTATGCTTAGGAGAATGGATGGTTCAATGGATGATCAGAGTGAAAGGATGGGTGAAAAAGTATCTTGAATGGTTTCCCCCACTGTCTCCATCTTGAATTTTATCCCCCAAATGGTTCTTGAATGTATAATTTTGGTGAATGGAATATATTTTAATATCTTTGTATGTTCCCCCATGAGAAGATGTGTCTCGATGTCTCTAAAATCTAACTCTTCCCTTTTGGACTCTTCTTCTTCTTCTAAATTGAATACTTTGTTCACTCTTCATGCACACTCATGGTCACAACTAGATGAGAAGTGGTGTGTGAGATCTCTAGTTCATTAAGGGTTTTGGAAGGAAGGGTAATATCAATATATATAAGATCAAATTCAGCGATGGTGTAATCAGATCTATCGATAGTGACTCAAGGTGGATTCTTCAGTGGCTCTGGAGGGTTCGAGAATCGGTGGTGGGATTTTCATGTGGTGAAACTCATGGTGGTTCATTTCTTCACTATATAGGGTCAATGGCAGACTAGTAGAGTGAGGTACAACTTCGGTGGGTATCATGGGGAAATAAGGGCTTAGGTTCAATGACATCATACTTTTGTGGGGGGGAATCTGATTTAGGGACATCGGATTTTGGTTTTATATTTATATCTTGTATGTGTTGAAAAAATTATTATTTTTATTTGTTGGTTCTTCTTATTCAATCAATAGTGGTTTGTGTATTGTTCATATCTTCTATTTGATTCTGGTTTGCACTGCTATTGTGTTTCCTTTTGATGCTATTAAATTTTGTTTGTACTACTATGGTGGTGTTGTAAAAAGTCGATAAGGATCCTACTATAGTAAATATTGGGTGATTGATTATGGGTACTACTAGTGACTCGTTGTGTCACCATTTGGAGTGATGGTGAGTTGGAGGCACAATGGTGAGTTGCTGAGGTGAGGAGGAAATGATGGGTGGAATGATTCATCGGTGTTGTCAGCCACCATTGGCAGATTGACTATAGTGGGTGGAAGGGGATATTGGGAGAACATGGTGTTACCATTGGTAGCAAATTGTGGGAGAGGTGAGGATGGGCACTATTTTTGGGATAAAAGCCATTATTGGGTCTAACAGTGGGTATAAAGAAGTGATGGCTGGGGGTGGGTGTTTGTTGGTGGTGGGTGAAGCAACACCTGAGAAATCACATTGAAAAATAAAATAAAAACTAACATAAATAAAAAATTTAAATTATAAAACAACATACTAATGAAAAAAATTAAAATTTTAAAAAACGAAACACTGCATATGAATAATTTAAAAAATGAAATTTAAATTACCATTTTCACATTACGATCAATGAATGAAATAAATTAAATTGAAACGAGAAAATATTATTGGAAATTCAATCAAAATATCTAATTAAAAAAATAATGAAATATATTTATTAATTAATGAAATTAAAATTAATAAAAACTAAATGATGTTAATTAAATTATGTAAAAAAAATTAATAATAATAAATTAATTAAACAATTGTGAAAAAAAAAATATTTGAAATAAAATTGATTACATAATTAATTAAAAGAGTGAGTAAATTAAATTAATGATTTGAAAATTAGTTACATAAATAACTAATAAAATAAAACATTGAATGAGATATTTTATTTTAAAAAATATTTAATAAATTATTGAAAATTAAAAGTTATAATTAAAAAAATGAATAATTTAAAAATAATTTTTAAAAAATGAATCATTTAGTTTTAAATTTATGAAAAAATGACTAAAACAAAAAAATTAAATACATGTTTTATAAAAATTAATTTTCTTATTAATAATGTACAAAAAAGAAAACATTTCAAAATTATTAATTAAAATACTAAATGTAGTTTATAATAAAAAAAATTCAAAAAAATGTGGAAAAGTGCATTAAAAAGTACCCACCTCAAACTCTCTCTCAAATGAATAATTGTTTATACTAAAAAAATGAACGCATTCATATTTATAATATAGGATAAATTATTTATCACATTCATATTAAAATGAATCAATTCTAGGAATCTATAAACTGTGGAACACAATCCGAGGGTCAAGATGTTCAAATGAAATATTCAGAAGAGGTCCCACCTAACTTCAAACACTCACTAGAAATCAAGGGAACACAAACTCATTGATTACTAAAGATTTAATTCCTACAATATGAAATCCACCACTTCCCCACTTCAGTTCTTGTTTATTTTTTGATTATATAAGTGATTACATGCTAGATAAAATAAAATTAAAAACATAAAAAATGCACCATGATTTTTTGACTTTATACTAGGTTACAAAAATTTCAAATAAATTTTTTATAATGAATCACTTTTTTGATACCAATGAAATTATCTCCATACAATTAAATTTTCATCTTCTTCATCATGGTTCCAAATTACACCACCCTAATGAACTCTTTTTTAACTATTAAGATCATTATTTTATTATTGTTGTTATGTTTTATTTTTTTTTATGTTTTTTCACCCATTCATGTATTTTTTGAAGAGATCTATGAAAAAGTTCCTATTTGATATGTACATAAAGATAACACTCCCAAAAAAATAAGAGCCTTAGATATTCACTATGGGATAAAATTTTACCATTTTAACTTAGTGTCAAGGGACATAGAAGATTACTATTTGAGTTGGGTCTCTGTGGTGATTATTTTTTATTTAAAAAAGATTTATTCCCCTTTGATCGAGTTCCAAAATATAGTTTCCAAAAGTTAGGATCATCATTTCATAAATAATTATATTATATCACACTATTACTCAGTTCATAAATTGAAAATCCAAACTAGAAGTGTGTTACTCCAATCAGTAATCAAACATCCACAACACCTTCATACTTATTGTAAACCTCACCAACCAGTAGGTTGTTATCCTCTAAGAAGGACTGAATTGAGATGAATATGAAAGACAAAGGACCCTTAGGTTGTGAAAAAAATGAATTGTTTTGAAATAATTTAAATATATTTGACTAATTTTTACCATATTTTCTTAAACTAATTAGGGGATTTAATGTGTCTATATTTTGAAGCACAACTTAGCCTAGAATTCCCCCCCCCCCCCAACACACACACAATTAAAACTCAATAATGGGACCAATATTAAATTTTTGAGTGGGATACAAAATTAAAATTTTGATTCAAACAAATTGTAAAATAAAAATAGAGAGTTTTTTTATCTTAAGAGGTAGTATGGAATCTCAAAAACATTTTTCCACACAAAAGGAAGAAAAATAAAAAATGGTCCAAACCAGCCAACACAAAGCAATTGAGTGTTTGTTTTTGTTTGAAATTTCCATGGATTTAATTTTTAAAATAAAACAACAAAAATAAATTCAGTTAAAAAAATACCATGGTGGTTGATACAGTATAGTAGTAGTTGAATGAAAATGATAAAAATGGTTGAAATTAGGTGTAACAATGCATATCAAAATAATTTTTAACTCACTATATTATAGAAAGATAATAATTCAGGTAAGAAAAATAGTCATTTTAAAAGAAAAGTGGAATAATGCAATCATTAGACCTAGCATCTTAAAGAATGAATGAAAAGATTTAAAATTAAAAAACAGTACTTCCCATAGTACTAATGTTTTTAAATTTTTTTAATGAACCCTTCAAATTTTTTTTTGTCCAAAAACTCTAAATTTTCCATTTAAGTAACTATAAGTTTTAAAATGTTTAACATTAGACTTCATGGATTAATTTTCAATGTTAAATTCAACCAATGTGATTTTAGGATGTTTTAAACAATGATATTAAAAATAAAAGCATCTTAGGGGAATGGATTCTCCAAATTTGGCTTCCATTGGTATTGAATTCACATAAAAAACTGACAGTAGTATATATTTTTAACTAAAATTTACTAGTAACTATAAATATTATAAAAGAACGAAAATTTAGAGTGAAAAAAATTTGAATGAAAATATAAGTAATAAAGGTTTACCAAATAAGAGATACACACAACTGAGGGAGGCAAATTTATTCAAAAATACCGAAAACATGAAAAACATTGGGTTTCCTGCCACGAAGAAATAGGTTTAATGTCCCAAGAGAGATATTATCCCCAAATGATTTATAAAAATGATCATTCACTGGGTGAGATTCAGTAGTACTTAACCCCTTGGTGTTTCCTTTAGACAATTCACTAATTTCATAGATAACATTAAGAATCTCTGTAGATTGAATATGTATTGTAAAAAAGGAAAACACTCAAGGACTAATCCTCCTTCTCTTAGTAGCTTGAAAATCTATAATTTTACTCAAATAATTAGTATAATATGAAACTAATTTGTAAGATATCTATTTATTCCATCATCACTCTTAATGAACTCCCTTATAGTATCATTAACACTTATATAATTAATAGCTTAAAAAAGAGACACAATAGTTTTTATTGTTGGGTAACTATCAACAAAAAGTTGATGAACATAGAAATAATCCTTACATGAATAAGAGAATGAATCATCATGAACATCTTAACAGCTCTCTAACTCATAGATAGATATTTTATCTTTTAGGTGGTGTAAAAAAATTAGGGTAGACCTGTTGTCTAAATGTTTAAACAACTCTGAAAACTCATCTAGATCACTCTTACAACATCAAGGAGACTCGCCATTAACATCAAATTGAACAGAAAAAATTCATAAACAATATCATATCAAAGCATTACACTTCTCAAAATAAAAATTAGTCACTTAAAAATTAATTCCCTTGTGTTTTTTAAAATAGGAAGTAGCATTAGAGATGGGAACATGGGTGGGTTGAAAACTCTAAAATTTTTGAGAAAAACTATCATAAATATATCCTAATGTGGAAAGGGTCAACTCGTGGTTTTGAAATATTTATTTCTTTATTCGGTTCCCAATTATTCCTATCCATTCCTTCTCTTGTGTGGATTCCAACTCAAAATATTATCTTGAAAATATTCACTGAAATATTCAATGATTATATAATTCAAGGGATGATGAATTTATTTTCTAAGATCAGCTATAAATACATCATCTATAACATCAAAAAAGATAATTCTTAACTCATGTGGAGACACTTTTTAGACATTAATTTCCTATTAATCCTCACCATCCTAAAGAGATATATTTCCCTATGAAACATCACTGGAAACTCCCACAGTATACATGGATGGCCTACATAAAATTATTGGAACATTTTTGTCATATTATTTGGCTAGATTTGATAAGTTAATGGGAAATTAATGATTCCCTATATCAACCAAAAAATCATCTACTCTCCCAACAGGGTAGTCAAGTGACCTCTCAGCAAACTATAGTTTCACTAAGGTTGGTTTCATGTCACAATTTCACAAATTTTGGAACATAGGGTAGGGAATAAAAATGATACTAGACCCCAAATCACTCAAAAACCTAATCTCTTCACATTGACTAATTTTTTAAGAAATGAAAAAACATATCAAATATTTTATTTTCTGATGGATATTATTTTGAACTGTAACACTCCACTCCACATTCAACCTAAATATTTATCTCTCACCTGAATCCTTATTGTTAGATTAAAACCTATAAATAAATTTAAGGTATGAAGGTATTTTTTTGATTGGTTACACAAAGGGCATGTTGACATTGAATCTCTTAAAAATTTTAAGAATCATGAGGTAATCATGATAAATTTCCTTATTCAGCCTACATGGAATTGGGAGGGGAGGAGGGTATATTTTCAAAATAGTTTAGTTATTCCCTGCATTCTCAAACCTCACATTCTTATTTCCCACGTTTATTAACTCACATTTCATATTCTTTAATATAGGTCATTATCATCATAATTTGGAACACTATTCTCAATTTCTTCCCCTCGGTACAAATTTCCATATTTGGGGTTTTCTAGATCATTATTTGCAATCTTATCTTGATCATTAATTTCCACCTGCCTAGATTTTTTCCTAACTGGTTCTTGTGTTTTAAGTCCCACGCTAGTAGTTTCTACTAAGAAATTTTCGATTGGGTTTGACTTCATTGTACTATGTAGTTTCCCTTTTTCACTTCCTTCTTTGTCCCTAGACATTTGGCCCATATGAATTTTTCAAATATGAACTATAGAATCTTTGTGTTTTTTAGAGAAAAAATTTCACCTAGAATTTTTTTCATCTTTCCCATAAGTTCACCCTTATAATTTGATCATTTAACATCATATTGATTTGAATTATAATGTCTGGGTTGTGACTGGTATTTTGGGTAAGTGGGTGGTTTATTATACCTTTATCTCCCTATGATAGTTTAGGATCATATTTATAACCATAATTATATTGGTTGGAGAATAGATCATGGACAACATGATTCCTCACTATGTGATCCAAAAATGGAAAGTCTCATTAAATTGAATTGGTAAATAACTATTGTGAATTAGTTTTGAGTGTGACTAAAAATCCCACAATGACAACACTACTCGCTGTGAATTTGTTCATTTACAGTAGAAACATGGATGTTGGTTTCGTTTCCATTAATAAATCCATTCCAACTGTACATGTGTTATGAATTTTTAGTCACCTTGTCAAACAGTTATTTCTGTTCATTAGTTGTGGAATTATTAAGGTAACCCCAATAATATTGGGAAACTATTTTCTAGTTTTAATGGGTGAGGGAATTTTATAATGTTTACATGAGCATATGTACAGCAAAATGGTGTTTGTAATTTTTTCTAATAAAACCTCAGAAACTCTCCCAATCATTAACACAAATCTCTCACTCATCAAGGAAAAATCTGGTGATCTTATGCCTAACTTCAACGACATTGTTCATGGGATAAAATTTTGATACAAAGGAATTGAACAAAACATACTGGGTTTGATATATTTCCACATCTAGATTTTGAAACCACATCTTACCCCTCCCCTTATGAAAGAATAAGATAAACCTCAAACTCTACTCCTCTTCATACAGATTACTCATAGGAAATTCTTGGACATACCCATAAAAATATCTAATTAACTTATGGGATTCTTCTACTAGAAGACCATTTAAATAAGGGAGTTTGAAGATATGATATATTTTTATTTCATAATTTCTAGATATTGGAGACAATCAGACACAAAAAAGGTTGATTGAAATAGTATTAATTCTGCACTCCATAAACCTAGGACTCTTATGAGGACGAACTATTAGATGTGGAAAATTTGGAGATTTATTTTAAGGGATGTTTTTTATATATTCCAATTTTTATATTTTCATTCTAAGTACATAATAATGTTTTTTGATTTCAGAAAATGGTTTTTCATGTTCTGACGTAGTAGTACATGTGTGCATATAGATTATATAAAAATATAATTGAATATATTTTTTGTACATTTTTATGTTTTCTGTTTTTTTAATATTATATGTTTTTATTTCTTTATGTTTTTATTTTATTTTTAAATTATCTAAATTACAATTTCACTTTTTCCCTCATGCATTCCCTATAAAAGTGCCAAACTTTGGTCCTGAGGTCAATAATGTTAAGAAACTTTAAAATTTGTACAACCCTACTAACTACTGGTATAGTGATAAGCAGAGTTTAAAACCATGGATAATGTCTTAAATTGTTCTAGTGACCAAAAAAGTCAATAAACCAAAACAAAATCAAAAAATAAAATTAAAATAAATAAAAGGAGTGTAGTGGAAATAAATTGAATGATGGGAGAGTGTAGTGATAATAATGGAAGATAGAGTACGAATAATGTAGTGGAAGACATTAGAAAGATATCACTGTCAGCAATTAAATAAAATATTTTATGTTTATACTCTATTTATCTACTATTGTTTTAGTACTGAAAATCGTTTTGATCAACTAATCCCTCACTTCATTAGAAAAACAAATCTCATTGATATTTTCCTAGAAATGATCATTCAATCATTACATATGAATTGGAAATATTCTCAATGGAAAAGAATACAATAATCTTTTCTAATTTCAGTACGTTTGTTAATATTCAAAGTCAAGGTTATCATTATCATAACTTATAGGTACATAGCATAGTGATGAAAATGATGCTCATCAAGAATGAAGTAATATCTATGAGATTAAATTGAACCGAAGAAATTGTAGAAAATAAGAGTATAAAATAATAAGAATTTAAAATCATGAAAATATGATTCTCCCTATTAAATTTAGCTGCATGCTATGAATTGAAAAAATGATGAAAAAAAGAATTAAAAAAGAAACTATATCTTTTGAGAGGACTTCATTCCTTAAGCTCCTACTCTAATCCATTTCTACAAGCATAGTTTAATGATCTATCTCTATTCATCATGTTCAGGTGAATGGATGGTTTAATAGATGATCAAAGTGAAAGGATGGATGAAAATAGATCTCAAATAGTTTTACCCACTATCTATATATGGAAGTATACCTCTTGAATGTTTCTCGAAGGTCTGAGTTTGGTCAATTTGAATATATTTCAATCATTATGTCTTCTCCCCCAGGTGTTTATGTGTCCGGATTTTTCTCAAATCACCTCTTTCCCTTCTAGACCCTTCTTCTCCACAACTGAATGCTCTACACAATATTCACATGCTCTCATTGTCATGGATATACGAATGTCCTTTTTCTCCCACATGGAATATATGACACTATTTATGATTTTAATCCTCCTATAACTTCCACGACATTTTACCAATAACACCATGTTTTAAATAACCTACACACTAACACCAAATAAAAATATTAATAAATGTAAATGAACTGGAAATAAATTTTTTTACTAATTAAAATTATTAATAAAATTAAAAATTAAAAAATATACATAAATACAAATATTAAATATAAAACTAGTTATAATAATTATAATTATATAAATAAAATTTATTAACAAACATACATAAAAAATAAATAAAATTATATTATAATTGTAAATATATAGGTAATACAAATATAAAAATTAAATTTATATCAATTTCTAAATATTTGTTAATCATTTTTTATTTTTATTAATTTATATTATTATATATCATATTAATAAATAAATGAGTTATGGGTGGGTGTTCAGATTAGAAGAAAGGTAAGATAGATCTAGTTGGCAGAGGACTTTAGAAGGAAGGAGAAGATCGTTGGTGAGAAGAGGGAGGCTGGTGGAATCAAAATCAGATCAGACATAGATGATATATGGTGATAACCTCATTGGATCAAGATGGATCGAGTAGTGATGGTTGAATCTTCATGTGGTGGTGCATGTAGTGGTTCTTGCTATCAGAAGTGAGGGTCGGTGGATGACCAGTAGCATTTGGTGTGACTTCTATGGGGTTCCATGGGGTGGTAAGGGCTCTGGATTGATGTCCTCAAACTTGTGTAGAAGAGTAATCTGATTTGGATACCTTGAATTTTGGATGTTGACTCAAATATAGATAATTTGGAAATAATTTTATTTCAGTTTTTTTATTATTATTCTTCAATATAGAGTGGTTTGTGAGTTCTTTGGGTCTTCTAATATATTTTGGGTTGTGCAATTGTTTTTTTAAATTTTTCTATTATTGATTATCATTTTTAAGGTTGTGGTGGGTTTTCCATCATTGGAAAAAGAATCTCATTCCAGAAAAGGTTTCTGATTGAGGATTAGCGCTGGTGGTGCCTCATTGAGTCATCATTAGAGAGATGGTGTTTTAGAGGTGAAATTGTGGATCGCAAAGATTAAGAGGTGATGGTGGGTGCCCTTCTCTGCAGCAGCGTCAAAATTTGACTATGATGTTATTGGAATCATTATAATTTAAAATATATAATACCCTACTAACAACTTTATAGATGGTAAAAATAGTGTTGAACCATAAAGGAGGACATAAATTGAACAAGTGACCAAAACAAAGCTAAAATAAGTAAAATAACAAAAATTAAAATACATAAAATATAGTTCATTGAGTGATAAGGGAATGACATAGGGGTTTAGTGAGAATAATTATAGACATGGTGAGAATACAAGAATTAGATGAGATTAAGGATATTGGGATGTCATGAAAAGAATAAAATATTTCATGTGCATACTTGAATTATCTACAATTGAATTAGTACTGAAAAATGATGTTGATCCATTGAGATATCGCTTTAGTGGAATAACATAACCCTTTGATCTTTCCTTAGTAATGATCTTTCAATAACCAATTAGGAATTATAATGACTCTCTTTGTAATATAGAAAATTAACCTTATATTTTTTCTTTTTATAATATAATATTTTTTATCTCTTCCCTTTTATTATTTTTTTCTATTCCCAATTTTTTCTCATTATTTTCGATTTTTTTTCTTATTTTATCTTTTTCTATTCTATTTTTTTTTCACTATTTTTTTCTATTTACAATTTTATTTATTTATTTTTATGTTATTTTCTCTTCTATGTTTTATCATTATCTTCCTTTTTCCCATTTTTGTCATTTTTTCTCCACTTTTCATATTTTTTATCATCTTTTATTTCTCAAAAATTATCCGTGTGGTAATTGTACTTCTACAAATTTAAATTTTATAAGAACAATATAAACTATATTGTATTTGTAAGAAGAATATCAAACGATTGAGAAGGACATAAATTCTTCCAGTGACCAAAATAAATTTAAAACAAGAAATAAATAATAAAGACTAAAATCAACATAGTGAAAATGGAGTGTAATAGTTTATAATGGAATAATGTAGAAGTGCTTTGAGAATAATTAAATGCATAGTGACAAACAAGAAGTTGATGAGATTAGAGATATCACAATATAATTGTTTAAATATATGATTTTCTTTTCATACTACAGTTAAGTGTAATTGAATCAGTACTCAGAAAATTGTGTTGTTCCAATGATCTCTTACTAAAGTTGACCGACTCTGATGTTCAATATTTCCATAATAAATTTCATCCAATAATCAATTGGGAATTTAAATGATTATCAATGGAGAAGGGAAAATAACCTTTTTCATTTCTAGTACTTTGGTTACAATTCAATGAAAATTTGATCGATATTTCCACTTGTTAGTATGTAGCATAGAAAATAAAATGATTCTCATTATGAATGGGATGAGATATCTGTGCTTAAAGTTCACTGATGAAAATTCTAAGAAAAAAAGAGTATAATATAATAATAATTTTAAATCATGGAAATATGATTCCCCCTATGAAATTTAACTACACATGATAGGAATGAAAAAAATGATTAAAACATGAAGAAATTGAATAGAAAATATCCCTTTTGAGATGAATTCTATCCTTAAGATCTTTTATCATTCCTTTTATCCTAGCCCAGTTTCCCACTTCTTCTCTATTTTCTATTATAATGTGAATATGTGGTTTAATTCATGATCAGAATTAAAGGATTGATGAAAATGGATCTTTAATGGTTTCCCCATTATCTCTACCTTTAATATTATCCCCCAACTCGTTATGGAATGTATAATTCAAGAGGATGGAATATAAATCTATCTATATATCTTGTCCCCCATTTGATAATTTGCATGGGTGTCTCTCAAATATCCCATCTCCCTTTTGGGATCTTCTTCTTCTCAAACAAATTCTCTGTGCCCCCCTCGTGCATGCTCAAAGACACGTCAAGACTAATTTCATTTATCTCGCACATGGCTTTCATGCCACTATTTAATCTCATACTCCACCTGTGACTACCACGATCTTATTACAACATCATCAGATATTAAGTAACATGCACATCAACATATAAAAAAATGATTTTTAAATTTAAATTAACATGAAATAATAGTACTTGTTATAATAATTATTATTATTAAAAATAACTAATTTAAAACATATACATAAGTACATAAATTAAATATTAATATAGTTATAATTATTATTGATATGTAAATAAAAATTTATTAATAAAAATATATACATATTAATAATATTTTTTTTTCTATTTATATATATAGCAAATATAAATATCTAAATAAAATTTATATAAATATATAATTATTAATGATAATAATATTATTAATAATATTAATTTATATTATTATACATTATATAAATAAATAAATATGATATGGGGGAGTTCATATGACTTGAGGGGTGAGGGAGCTTTTCTTTGTGGATGGATTTGGTTAGAAGGGTAAGCTCGACATCGATTAGAGGGTAGTCGGTGGTGTAATTAGATCAGGTGTCGGCGACTCAGGGTAGTAACCTAAGTGGATCTAGTGGGTCTATAAAGAAACATAGTTATCTTCATGTAATAGTGAATGTGGTGGTTCTTGGATTCAGTGGAGAGGGTCGGTGGCATAATAGAAGCATAGTGTTTGTCTTTAGTCAGGTTCCATGGGGTAACAATGGATCAGGTTCAATGACATCAGCCTTGAGTTGTAGTGTAATCTGAATTAGAGAGATCATCTTGTGGATATAGATTTAGGTCTGGTTTCTGTTGATTTTTTTTTCATTTCTTGGTTTTTCTTCTTCAATCTGTGGTTGTTTGTGTGTTCTTTGGATCTCTTATTTCATTCTGGGTTGCGCTGCTATTGGTTTTTGTTTTGTTGTTGTTGTTGATTTTTGTTTGTATTTCTATAGTGGTGTTTTCACTATTGGAAAAATTATATGCTTTCAAAAATAATGGGTGGATGAGGATGGGTGATGGAAGTGACTCTTTGAGTCACCAATGGAACAACGGTGAGTAGGAGGCACAGTAGTGACACGTTGGGGTGAAGAGAAGATGACGGGTGAAATGATCCACTGATGTATTGAGAAACTACTACTAGATTAACAACGGTGGGTGGAAGGTAATGGTGGGTGAACATGGAGTCACCATCAACAGCAAATGTTGGGTGATGTGGGGATGGGGGCCAATGGTGGGTTGGGAGCCACTGTTGGGTCCAAGAGTCAATAAAAATGGGAGATGTCTAGAAGTGGGTATTTACCAGCTTTGGGTGAAGGAGAACCTCAAACATCACATTGAACAGTAAAATTCAAACTAAAATAAATAAAAATTCAAAATTATCAACGAAAATATCCCTAAAAAACATACAATTTCAAAAAAATGAAATAGAGCAAATAAAAATGGAAATAAAAAATAAAGTTTTATTTATTATATTCATATTCAGATCAATAAAAGATAGGAGAAAATAATATTACCAATGCACTCAAAATATAAAATTAATGGAAATAATGAAAAAAATTAGTAATTAAATTAAAATTAATAAAATATAAAAATAATTAAATTACATAAGCATTGAATAAAAATATCAACATTGAAAGAATATGAAGTTAATTTAATTTTTTTATTTAAAATAAAATTGATTAAATGTTTAATTAAAATATTTAATAAATTTAATTAATTATTTGAAATATAAATACATAATTAATTAATTAATTAATAAACTAGATAATTAATTTAATATTCAAAAAAATTAACAAATTAATAAAAAAAATTAATCAAAAGAATAAAAAAAATTAATTTTAAAATTGAATGAAGAATTTAATTTTAAAAATTTTAAAAAAAAATTACAAACAATCATTAAAATATATTTTTGTATAAAAAATCATAGTTTTATTAATAATGTTCAAAAATGGACAAAATTGGAAAAATTTTAATTAAAATACATTATGATGAAAATTAAAATAAAAAAAGTAAAAAAATGATGTTAAAAATGCATTAAAATATAGTCACATCTATTTTCACTCCAATATCTTAATAAATTGCATCTTTAATAATCAATTATCATATTTCAGAGCTTTTGGTCACTATAAGGAGAACCAAATAAATATTTCCAATGTAGGTCCTTGTGGAAATATTCCACTATTTAATAAGGTTAGAGCACATCCAAAAAATATGAAAATCTATGATTTTTTTTTCATTTCAATACAATATGGAATATAAGGTATGGAGTTCACATACAGATCCTTATTCTTTTCATGCATTTTTTTGGAATATATTCCCTTATTTTTCACATTTCTAATGTTACTAAAACATTCCTTACTAAAATTCTATTATCTTCATATATTACTTCTCCCCTTCTATCACCCTTAAATTCGTATTTCATACTATACATTATTTGCATGGGGGTTTCCCAATTTTTCCTCTTGTAATTGACATTCCTTCTCTATTATATATAGTCATTTATAATTTTTCAAAATCAATTGTTTTAAATGTTATAAAATTAATATATTCTGGATATACTATTTCATTTTATGTTGTTCCATTATCTACTTTTATATTATATCAATTTCACTCTTTAAAATTTATATGCAATTTAATTCTTTTCCATTCCATAAATTTCAATAATTCTACAAAAACTTTATATTTTTTAGTAGTATAGTAATTTCAATTTCATTAGGTAACTATTCAATTTCATTGAAAAACATTACCTCTTGCATCCATTGATATTTTGACGTCCTTTTAACACACTCTCTTTAATTTATACATGTTTTAAATTTTACCAAATTTTATAATGGAATTTTAACCTAATTTTTTTATATGATCCATGTTTTATATAATCTAATAGTTATCCCATACATATTTTTTTTACTACGCTAATTATATTATTATTTGACAATTGTTTTTAAATCATGGCACTTAAAATACCATTTATTTTCCTCTATTTAATTTGAATTTGATATATTCATATATACCAATGTCATATGGGTTTTTAATACTCAATATTAATTCATTGAGTTAAACTCGTTCCTATCTGATTGTGATGTTTAATTTTGGATATATTATGTTAATTGAATATCACATTTTAAACCTTCTATTACCCTATGTGGAAATTATATTCAATTATTGGAATCCTTTTTTGACGGATTTTTATTTCTGAAAGTATGATATCATAAAGAATAATTTTTTTCTCACTATTATTGTTATTTATCTTCCATATCCATGTTATTTTCTACCACAAAATTTTATTTTATGAATTTTAAATTTAAACATTATTTTCCTTCTACAAAAAATTCATTTCACATGACTCTATTTTAGAGAAAATTTGATTTATATTTTATAAATATATATTACAGTAAAATATTTTCAAACTGGATAAATATTATCTATGAAAATTTATATAACAAAACCTATTAGTATTTATATTCCTCTGTTATTTATCATTATATATTATAAATTTTCCATTTTTGTTGTGTTTTCATAAATAAATAACTTAAAAACATTTTTTCACAATTTGAAATGATATTGAAACTAAACCAAAACATTGTGTTTCCCTTAGTATCCCCATTTTTTCATAATTCTATATTCTTTTTTTCCTATTGTTTTGAATTATTTATTTTTATTAAACCATCTTGAATGTATTCCTTCTAAATCATTAACAATTATCAATGTTTAACATTCTTCTAATACATTTCCATTTGGAATAACATATTTTCCCACTATTAGTTAAAGTATTTTCATCTTGACAACTGAACCATTCTATTGACTCATAAGTTTTTGACATTATCAGATACCAAAATACTTGATATTATTTGAATACCCTATATTAAGTTATTTTTATTAAACAATATTGACTAATTTAGAAACAATATTTTTTATAATTATATTTAAAATTCATTTCTTTTATACAATAATTTATTAAATGGTTTAATTATGTTAGTATGCATTAATGATTTTATTATTCTTCATGTGGTATGCATTTTTATACTTTAGTTTTTTAGGGATTGTACTATACTTATATTCTTATTTACTACATTAGTAATTTCTGATATCTTATGATTCTATTATGGGATTTAAGTAGTTATTCTCAATAGACTATATTATTTGATTTCTATAGTGATACCTATTCACTATGTTAGTGGTCATGGGAAGTTATTCTTAACCCTCTATGTTATTGTACAGTGGTAGGTATTCCGAATCCACTTTGTTATGGGAAACGTTTGGTTATATCATTTGTCTATGTTATGTGACATAAGTGGTTTTCTTAGTAAACTATGACATGGATGTATTTAATGATAACATTAACATATACTTATGATATCGCATTCTAATATGTATTCCCAAATAATATTTTATGATGAAATAATATTTTTTATCACTATTGTTATTTATTATTGTCTAATAAGTCAATATTTCTATATCATGGTATATGTAATGCTTGAAGGATCATAAATTAATAGATATTTTATCATGGTTGATGATTATGCTATAATTCCTCATCTTCAATTCTTATGATCACATGGTATTGTTCAATTTATTAGTAAATTTCTATTTTGATCATGTATCTATCTTATTTATGATTTATTTTTAAATAATTTATATCTTACTGAGAATTCATCAGTCCTTACTAGGAAAGTGAGTAAACTCATTTTTTACTTTTCCATGCATCCACATGAATATTTTTGTGTGGTTATGTTTTGGACAGATTCATGTGTGGATAATAATTAAAAGATATTTGGAAGTTGTATTCCATAATAATATGGTTTCAGAGTTAATCTTGAAATATATTAATACTGAATCTCCATGAAGTGTGACTTAATATTTTGATGTTATCTATAATCATGTAAAATAATATATTACCTTTTTTAGTATCAAATAATATAGTATGTGTGTAATATGTGTTTTTTAGTATCAAATCAAAGATTGTTTGTCTTAGGGAATATTAATATATTGGAATTAGAGTATATTCTTAAAAAATAAGAAGAATAAAAAATGATATGAATTAGAACCTAACTAGGAGATCAATTTGTTGATGTGAAGTTTCATATGTTAGTAAGAAATTTCATTCAGAGTCAAATAAAAAATTCAATGAATTTTTTTTAATATTTTCAATATATGAATATCAATGTTAAGTATCACTCTACAGTATATAATTTAAAGAAAGGAATTGTGAATTTGGAAATTATTCTAAAAAAAGTATCTAATGTTCGATGTGTTAAGAATCCTTTTAAAAGGGATTATTTTTACAAATTATGGCGGATAAGATAAGATCAACCTCATTTTACTCAATCATGTGGTACACTGATATTACCTTTCTGTCTTTTTTACTATATATTTATTCTCAAATTGGAGCATAATAGCAAAATTGAAATTTCATGGTTATTTTGCCAATATTTATTTAAAATTTATTCATAAAGGTTTGGATTTTATATTGTTTTCCCATTAAATCTTTGAGGATTTTAATGTTTCAAGGGTGTATTTCAGTGTTGATACTAAATGATTTGTGGTGGTTTGGTAGAAAATTTATATTAATGATTTGGTCACATCATAAGATAAAACGTTTTTAATGAAATATTGGTCACATGTAGTTTTTTCTACATGTATCATATTGTTTCATATACAATGATATTACCAAATGGAGTATGGTGATGTAGAATAAATCTTAGTCCATGAGGCATTAATAATGTTCTGACCACTTGGGGTTTTAATGGTGTTATGACATGATATATAATATTTAATGAATTGGTATGAGAATCACTTCATTAATTTTATCCATCATTTTTTCATTTTTGTGTATTTTTAATGTTTAAGAGAGAAACATTTTGAGTTTAGATTGAGGTTGGATATTCCATAGTCCATCACATATTTTCAGTTAAACTCTTGGTAAGAGGTTATGGGTAGACAAGATATTAATTAAAGAGGTTATCCATGTAATGTGGTTCTAATGAACGTTGCCTTAGGTTGATGGGAAATTCAATTTTAATGCTCTGATATATGGGAAACATGTTTTGTGAATAAAGATTGTGATATTTTATCAAGGGAATTTTAATATAATTAATAATCATGTTTGATCAATTATGGGAATCATTTATTATGAAATTTTATTTGTTTCCATTATAATGACTAGCGGAATCATCTATATGGATACCCACCAATTCATCCCTCCTCTCCATAATTATTTGGAATCAAGTCATTATTTAAGGACTATATCATGTCCTATGATGGTAAATATACCCTATTGGATAATACCTCTACATTAATTTATTTATTTAATAAACTCTTAATTTAAAAATAATCCATTGATATATGATATGTGTAAAAATGTAATTTTTTATAGAAAAACATTGTTTCAAATTTTTTTCAGTTATTTTTTTTTTCAAGACGCTTAATGTTTGTTTATTGTTTAATAGTTTATTTAATGTTTATTCATTTTTATTCATGGTTTGTTATTTTATAATTTAGTTATAGGTTAATTATGAGTTAATGTTGTTTATCTTCTCTGTTGAGTTGAGTGAAATGGTTGAATTATTCTATTTTGAGAGGTTATTCACATGGTTCAAGTGTTTATGATATTTTATACTATAATTATGATATATCTGTAGCTAGTTACATTATTATTTATATTTTTAGTGTATCCATCCTATTTTAAATGTACCTTTCTATAGGGTCTTTTCTATATCCATGTTCTTTTATAATCTATAATGAGAATAATTTTACATGTATCTAAGGTAATGTTCAAGATTTCCCATGGTCTTTTATATTATTTTTTTAGGGTTTAATGATGTTAGGGGTATTTCTGGTGATGAGGTTTCAATGAAGGAATATTTTTAACATAAAATTTAGTTGGAATATTGGATCATGTCATGACCTATGGAATTGTTATATGAATGGATAGATGGTAAAGTGTAGTATATTTCATCTATTACGTTGAACTATCCTTGGTAACATTGTTTTCTGGTGCGCTGTGTTATAGTATGGAGCTCAAGCAGTGCGATTTTTGTGTCACCCAACCATAGTGGGGTTCCAGTTGGGTAGGTTTGTGATAGTAATAAGGGTGAAAATCAATGTTGGATATATGAAATTTATTCATGTGTGAGTTGTATTGAATTTTGATTGTGTAATTTGTTTGATGAATCAAGTGTGTTAGATGTTTTCTATAGAATATATAAAAAAATAATTAAAATTTATGATTATAATATATTAAATTAAAATTGAAAGGATGATGTGTTTTGAGTATATTATTATTCATTCAACCTTTTCTTACCAAGCACACTCACATTGGATTAAAAATAATTAACTAATAGGGAATTCATATGTATAAAAAGTTTAATAGTATATAGATTTATTATATATGAATTATATATAATCATAATGGGGTGATTTTTTAACATGTTTTTAATGAATATATAATTGATTGAGATTGATTTTTGAGTTTTAGTATTCATGTGAAAATGACATAAATTTAGAACATGATCTTCAACATATTTGATTTCTATTTCAACTAATGAAAAAAATATACATCACTTCATGGATAATTAAATGAGATTGGTTTTTTAATTATCATGGTATATTATTATATTTGGAAGGAATATTTGATTGATTGAGATAGTATTGTCCTGATTCAAGTGTACTAGGTCTATTTGAGCTAAAATTTGGACATTTTTCCTCAAGGCATCTGAGATATATCTCTCCACGTGAACACATGTGTGTGACATAAGAATGTTTATGTCCTAGCGTGATTCCAGTTCATGATTTCAAGAACCTTAAGATTCACAAGTATAGATAATGAAAAAAATCTCCACCATAAATAAGGACCACAATAAATAATTGAAAACATCAATAGATATATATGAGCATAAGCATTTAATTATCATTTCATAGATAAGTATATTCTCCACACCACCATTCTTACTCCTCTTCTAAAGGGGTTGAGAAAATTTATCCTCATCCACCATCCATAAAATAATATATTCTTTAGGTTTAATCTATGTGTGTTACTAACCATTCCTAAGACAAAATAGTTGGTGACAAATTCAAAATCCATTCATGATACCTCTTCAACTAGATCACCAATAATAGTCAAATTTAACTTTATTTGACTTGAAATTTAAATGAAGTGTTTCATATTCTTCCACTCTGGGAGAAACCAATAAATTATTATTTTTCATAGTCCTCTTCCATAGAATTCTAATTTATATAATAACATAAATGATCATAGTAATTTTCCACAATTTAAAATTTAATTCCATTAATTATGAGAGTTATATACCCATTGAGAGTTATCTATCTTGTTTTAGTCCATAACTAATAAGGTCATTACTAGAAATTATATATAGATTGCCTTCATAATGAGGATCCACACTATACTAAAATTAGTATGACTCTCTGTTCCCCATAGTACTCATCCCAGCCACAATGAGTCAATATTCTAATCCATCATACATTTGTCCATACTATATACTTCCATTTACCAATCCATAGATCAAAATAGGTTATCCATATGGAGTATTACAAATATTTACATCCCTTGAAATCAAAGACACATGTTTCTAGCCATCCTTCCATCTGATCAAGTTACAAATTGATATAATATTTATCCTAATTGGATGTCAACCTAGTGTATGTAACATAATTTTAGTTTGTAATTTCCCATTAACTATTCATATTGTTATACTTTACTTTGCTCTAGTTACCAATAGAAGGAAGTAGAACATAAATATACCTAGAACCTAGTTTAATCACGTATCCAAAAGTGACACTCATACATAACTCACATTCTAAAATCATTCTTGTAATATACTTCCTTGTAATATCGTGCATATGACATAAAAATGTATAGAGATTACCCATATAAGATTTCCACAAACTAAGTGAAATAATGGTCATGGTTTCATAACTAAAAAAAGTAACTGTAATGGTCCTTTTCACTTGACAAAAATGACTTAGTAAATGGTAAGAAACTATATAGGATTTTATTCCCCATAAAGGTGTATATGAAATTATAATATTATAAATAATTCCATATGAATTTACAAATAATATTATTTTAATAATATAATTATAATATTTCTTCCAATTGAATCAAAATAGATTAGTTAATAAGACTATTTCCTGAAAAATGTGGTTAATTATTGCCTGACTTCCATTTTTTGGGGGGTTGGTTTTCAATGCACAATCATTTTTTATGGTTTAAAATTTTTTTCACTAATGGAAAATCCTAATAGAAATCACATTTATAATAAGTAATAAGCTTTATTTCTAGTGGAAGGCTGTATTTTTTGGGTTACAAACCTAGCAAGGCGTATGAACTCACATTAGTTGAGAGGATGAGAGATCAGGATCATCACACCATTCTCTGGGTAAATAATTTACTACTATAGGACTATCATATGGATTTAAGAAATGTTCATGAATATTTACCAATCCTTAGTGTAGGGATGGTTAGCAATTTTTCAATGACTTGATCAAGATGATGAGTTGATGGGAACAATTATAAATTCAAGAGGTTCTCTATTGTTCTATCATCTACATGATATGCTCTAATTTATAACAATTTTGTGATCTATGATGTTTATCACCATCCTAGTATGTATGTTTTGTCTTTGGAGATTGGATTAAACCTCTATGAGGATTCCAACATATCCTATGAGAAAATGAATACAACCCCAAATAGAGAATTAGACATAGTTTAATTTCAAATGATAATAATTTACGTTCTATGTCAAAATCATCATAAGAGGGTGTATATATAGGGATCAAGCCTTGAGGATGAATATTATATATCCTATTAAGGTAGGAATCAGAGTCCCCTTAGTTCAGTAACAGGTTTCATAATGGTAAAAAATGATACAATAGAGTCCTTTAATAGGACTCATGCATGTACGGATTCCATAAACTGCCTTATCTGGAGTATCAACCTTTGATTAAAGATTAGATGTAATAATTATTTCATCCTAATAAAGTTCCCATAGTTGGGGAACCATCATCATGCTATGGGAAAAATCTTCCCTTTCCACTAAGCCGACATGAGTCATGTATCGTGTGAAAAAATAAGATATAGTGAATGATTAGACACATCACATGGGATAAAGTTTATATAGGATATACATATAAATGTTTCAATTAGAAAGGTAAGATTAATAATATTTTTTAGAATATTTTATTGGTCCTAGGTCTTTAGATGTTTTTATACATATCCTATTTAAAACTGGAAATAATTTACACATAGTTCAGTTTATTCATAGCATAGAGGTGGGTTTACGGTGCTTGAGGGAATGGTCTGAGATTACATTTAAAATGATGCCTATGTTTTAATCCATTTTTTTATACACTTAGAAAATTAAGGATGATAGATTCATATATCTATTTGGGTACCACAAGATATATTTTTTGGGGTATGATGGGACTTACAACATGTTGGGTGGCTCTTGGAGCTCAACCCTCATCAAGAAATTCTACATATCATGTTTAAATTAAAATAATTTTCTTCATGGTTTAAAAAACACTAGAACCATTTCTTTGTTTGGATAAGTAATCAACATCAATGATATTACTATTTTCCTTGAGTTATACGAATTTTATAGATATATACCATGTTGGATTCCCATGTTTCATATTCTTCTCTATATTCTAATTGATAAAGCGATATGATGAAAATGAAAGGACTCTCTAATATGTTTGGTATAACATAGAGACCCTTTTAACATCCAGATATAAATGGGGGTACATGATTTCATAACATTATCCCATTAACAACACTCCCCTTACGAATAGGGTACCTTCCCAATGGTTTGCTATCATGGGATTACATGGATTACATCAATGTGTGTCTTTAGGAAAATCGTTAAATGTCTTAGTGTTTATATCAAACATGTAATGGGTCTCTCATGTGATAAAATATGACATTCCCAAAGTACATCACATGATCAGAGTAGATATATCCTCATTAATATGCATGATCATTGTATACATGTCTAGGGAAATTCATGGGATCAAGGACGACATGTTTAGGGTGTATTTCATGATCAAAAAAGAAATGTATAAGTCCTTTCTCATGATCAAGGAAGACATCTCTATCACTTTCAGTGTGATCAAGGAAAACATGTCTTAGTCCATTATTGTGTTCATGGTAAACACATACAATGATTTTCACATGATTATAGCCAACATCTGCATGGAATTTCCTGTGCTATCATCACAAGACTAGTGATGATTCATGAAATCATTTAATCCTAAGTGAGTCATGTGATGAGGTCACATAAAAAATAATTGGATCACATGCATAACAATGAAAAACATACCATTGTTAAAGAATCATGTCCAAGTGGACCATTATAGGTCTAGATGAGGAAAAGGTTCTTAGAAAGGATGGGAGCATGGCTGAGGGATAATATGAAGGCCACTCATCCTATGGTTTTTATGAAAAAATGATGGAATTTCTAGGGGCTCACATACATGTAAGTGCAACATATCAATGGGTTTCAATGAAAAGGGTTTATGTGATCACATGATATTAATGGGGACATCCAATGTGGTTTTATAAGGATTCTATGTAAAATATGCATGCACACACCACTCAAAAAAGGCTAGGATAAGAGAATATTATGATTTTCATATCATCATGTGAGAATCTGACCTTAGAGGCATCAAATGAGGGGTTACTATGGTTGGGAATCATGATTTATGAGATGATTTATTTTAAGGAAGCATCACACTCTTCTCCTTTCTATAACTCCTACATATCACAATTTCTACCTATCCCTCTTATCTCCTCTCATGAATGTGTTTTTTATAGGGATTAGTTGTTTATATAGGAAATATTTGGTCAAGTATTATTCTAATTTACACACTAAAATTTCTATTTTCTCTATCTTAAGGCGGTGGTTGGCCTTCGACGGAAAAAATGATAGTGGTTTCTCATTAATAGAAGTTATGTCCTATTTTATTCAAATATATATAACACCATTATGCCTTTATACAAGCTTAATTATTTGACCACATGACTCTTTGACCCACTTCTAATGGATTATCATGAATGCCTGATTAGTTTCACATTGGGGATCAGTCATTTGAACATTTAATGGATGGAATGAGACATTTATAGATGTTTTTTTTTCTTATATACACATTATTCCTAAGATTGTCAATAAAAACATTCATGGCCCCAAGAGATCTCATTAGAGGCTGTTGATGATCAAGTGTAATGTCAATGGATAACCATCGGACATTCCTCAAAGTTTTCTTCTGAGAAAATAAAATAGAATTGAAAATTTCATAGCTTATTGTGATTGAACCGTATGATGTTTTTAATGTGGACCATGTGGTCAATAAATTCATATATGAGTATATTCTATTGATCAAATGACCCTTGTAAATTATTAAGATGGATTAATGTACATTTCATGATATCCATCATAAGAGGATACCTTAGAACTCACTGAATATATGTGGACTATCTTTGATCATTGTTTATTCATGTGACAACATTTGGTTATTTGAGGTAATAGAATGTAAGAGAAAAAAATCACATGCATTGATTTGGGAAGTCATGGAAAATTTGGTTGTCTCATACTACATCATTGGATATATATGGTCATGGAAAATAGTGAGAACTATATTTTATTTCAAGAGTCTCATAGACTAAACCCAATGTTTTTAGGGGATGTTCTAGAAAATCATATATTGTTGACATTACTAGGGTCTGAACTGACTACACTATTCAATTTTCTTAGATGACCATTGTTTTATCAGAATGTTTTTTATTCTAGAAAAAGGAATTCTATATATTCTATTAGACATCAATTTTTTCATTTGGATGGATATCACTTAATTATATTCTACAATCCATACAATCATCATATTGATACCAATGTATGAAGCTCGACACACTTTAACCCACACCCTTATTGGATAATCCATTCCATTGCAAAATAAACATAGGCACCACCAATACACAACCAACATGATCATAGTGAGTGTTATGATCTCCCACACACCTTTATACTCAATTGGATAGTTGTGTTGGCACCCCAACATGATTGAGTTGACTCTGGCATGCATTTTTTTGAGTAGGTAGATGATTTGTTTTTTGTGGAAATGTTTGTCCATGATCATACTCAAAAGTACATAGAATAATTATCTATCTAAAATGTGTAAGATAATATTCAAATATATGTTACCTTATAATAAAATTTTAATCCCCAACTTTATTTTTCTTCAAGGATTCCATTTATGTGTCTCTTATTCAAATTTTTTATTTTATTTTAACATAATTAACATATCGAAAATATATAATTTAAAAGTTCTTGGTCACAATTGTGGTTCTATAAAAATACCCCCATTATAATTAAATTCATTTAAGAAGAATATAATATGATTATAAGGTAAAAAAATCACATTTCCATATATTTACACATCTAAAACACATTGATATTAATCACTATGAGAGGATTTGTTAGGAGTGTATGGAATAAGGTATTTCTGGTGTTATCAAGAGTATAATCATGATGATGAGTGCATTGATGAATCCATGATAAATAGAATCCTTAACGTGGGGAAAAAACTCCCTAAAATTTGAGTTTATATAAATTCTAAGATGGAAAATGGATTGCGATGGAACAGAATTTTTGAATATATCCAAAATTAGGAAATTTGATGTCTCTATGTATCCCAAAAGAATAGAAATTATGTATTATATTCTTTTGATATGTAAGTCTATTATACAGATCATGATCATATATAGGGGACATAGTATCATGGATGATAAACATTTTTATGAAAGAATCAATTTAGATCTAGTTCATATATTTGAAATGGGATGTCATCAACTTGTGATGAAATCAAATATAGGGATTTATGTTCCATTGGTTATGTCACTTAGATATACCTCTCATGATAAATTCCAAGACACATAGAGTATAACAATCTAATTATATTAAGGCCTTGTAGGAAGGAAAAATTATCATGTAGTATTAAGAAATTAAAGGGTTGGGTACCCTCAGATAGGTCCTATTAAATCAAGATGTGTGCTAATTTTTTTGAAGGTCAGTATAAATAGCAGGCACAAATTGATTTTTTATAGGGATATTTAATGGTCTTTTGACCTATTTTTAGTAGTTTATTCATGAATACTTTTTTCATTAGAATTATATTGGGAATTATTAGTGGAAGTGTATTTGGTTTTTCTATGGAATCCCTTTATGGGTTTTCTTCTTAATACATTTTGAGACTTCTTTTTTCATGTGTGCTCAATGATTCCTAGATCACATAGGTTGTGCGTTAAAAATAAGAGACTTGACATTTCACAATGTTACCTATTTTTGTTTCCATCCTAGTGAGTATTTTGTCTCTTTAAATTTATTATTTAAGGTTATAAAGACAAAAACATTGATGCAGTTGAGGGTCTTATATCTCAGACCTAGTGTAAAAACCCTATGGGTAGTCATGTTTTCTATTTTTAAAGCTCATTTATTATGTATTATTAATTAATTTCATGTGAATAGGGCCATAGAAAGTACAAAAATGAAATATTTCATCCGAACTATGATAATGGGTACAATACACAGTGAAATATTGTCATGGAGGTCAAATCCACATGAATATTCTTGTAATAGGGATTTTAAATCACGATCTAGTAATTTTTGAGTCAACTGTAAATGGAGCCCAGAGGGTAGTGGTCAAGAATCTATAACATTGGAAACCTTTATCACATGTATTCAGGGAAATAGCTCATGTATTTAAGGGGGTAATTTCCCTTAGGACCAAGAATCATCTAGGCATAATCTCTTTGGAATTGTGTTCTTCACCATCAAATACTATTGGGGTTATTTCAGATCATCATGTCCCTATTATCAATACACTATACGAGAGAACCTATAGAAATGACTCGATGATATGGTGTTTCATGACATGTGTACCAACTCAATTAATTGGTTGTGTCGACTAAAACTTCATTGAGATGAAAGTGGTTTATGGAAAAATGTAATACTCAATAAGGATTTGAGCACACTAAAAGTTGTGTGACCACATTACAATCATATTATAGTGGAGAGGGGATGTCATAAATCATTACTCTGTATTTTTATAGAATAAATTTGTCTAGTGAGTGTGGGTTGGATTTTACCTCATCAAATAAATGGTCTCTTTGGGATTCATGAATTTTTTATTTCATCTTTAACATTTTCCTAAACATTATAGGTAAAGAGTTCTGAGAGAAGATGCTTGAATTTTTCTCATACTATCCATTAAAATTTTTCACCCAAGAAACATTTATGTCTCCTTCATCTATAGATTAGGGCGTTGTGATTTGGAACAATTGCGGATAATGTTTATATTTTTAAAACATTGACCAACATGCATAGGGTTTATGGTAATGAAGAACATAGACCTTATATCATTGGAGTGTTACATAAAAAATTAATTAGGATTAGAAGGTCCAAGAGTGCTCCAAAATCCTTTTGGGTATAATAAGAGAATATTATAAATCATCGTTTATGGTTCTCTTGTCATGACAAATGAAATGGGATAAACATGTTGAGGATGATCATGAATTAAACCATGGGGATAAGCTCCACAACAATGATGGCAGGGATCACATGGATGAAAATATATTTCATATAGGTCCAATAATCCAATGGTTTATGGGTATAAGGACATTATTAGATCCATCTTATACAAGGTAAAATTAAGGGATCTTTTATACATTCAATGTTCATGAAAAGGCTTCTAGAAAACTGAGCTAATTAAGGAATGATGTGTGATTTGTGGAATGAGGTTCACAGAATGTTGATATAAGAGACCCAAAATATTTTTAACCAAGGTCATCCTCTTATTGTATTTTATTAAAAAATGATGATGGAAGATAGTATATA
Source organism: Viscum album (assembly GCA_963277665.1). Taxonomy (NCBI): domain Eukaryota; kingdom Viridiplantae; phylum Streptophyta; class Magnoliopsida; order Santalales; family Viscaceae; genus Viscum; species Viscum album. The sequence goes on along the minus strand of OY728150.1, from coordinate 812,382,007 downwards.
CAATTTAGTTTCATGTATTTGGGATTCTTATATCATTTTGTTTGAAATCGTGTAATAATGACATCTTACATTCCTTCTATCTTTATATGGTATGGTTGTAGGGATCATTGTGAAATTTAGTAAGATGTTCAAGGGGAAAATTATCATAGGTCGGGGGAATTTAGATTTTTGAGGAATATTATATCCATGAACAAGATTATTGTTGGGTATCTGTATACTAGAAACCTTCTTACACCGATCCATCTCATGTGTAAGATAGTCATGCGTAGTTATGATTTCTATATAGGATAGGATAGTCTATAATACTTTGTTGTCCATAGGTTGAAATTTTTTAAATTTTGATGGTTGGGATTATAAGTTTTTTCCTATGGGCAATTTAATGGAAATAATCATTCCATATTAAACACTTTTATAGAGATTCCTCTACAAGTATTAGACTTATATGTAGGGTATATGGCTATTCTGTCCTTTTATTTTTGAGTAAAAAATATATGTTTGGATAATGGGTCCTCTTTATAGATCAAGTTCATATAATGGGAATGGGAGTTTCCATATTTCATTATGGTAAGGAGGTTAAAAATTAATATCTATCATAGATTCATAGTTATGATATACCACTCTATTAAATATTATGTCTTAAATGATATACCATATTTCATTTAGTTTAACATTGTGTGACTATGATGTTTTCATGCATTTTTTCGTCATGTGACTAAGAAATCATTTTGTGGAATAACAATATGAGACTAGGAGGTTTTATGGGTTAAAATCATATGACTGGAATGTAAGGTCGATATGAGTGACTAACTCATGGAATTTGCGTCTTCAAAGAAGGGTCATACCCAAGGATGAAGGGGTACAAGAATATGATGTTATAATCCTTTTTTGATAAAATTTATGATGCATAGAAGTGTAATGATGAGGGTATCTGAAATATCATAAACATTTGAGTAATATAAAGTTTAAATCATGACACTATAATATCTGAGTTAGAATGAGGTGGTAATTGATGGATACTAATAAACCATTGATAATGGAATTGATCCCATATCCCACATGATCGAGAGAAAAAAATTCTATATTTAAGGGGGAGAATCTCTTCTAGGATGAATAAACCTCTAGGTAGAAGGTCATTGGAACTCTACTATTCCTCAATGAATCATAGTCAATTCCCATTGGATTATCCAATCCATGCCACTAATTTTCTAAAGGGGAACCAATAGTAAGGGAAACCATAGTATATGGTGTTCCAAATGAAGGGTATCATCTTCAAGAATTTCTAGTTATTAAGTCTGATATCAAGGATATAAATCTAGTTCAAGGAGAATGTAAGATTAAATAAGGGTTTTAGAACTCTCTAGGATACTCCAATGTGTTTCAGACACTTTTCATGAATTGGGATATAAAATGATATTGTGAAGTATGTAATCATCACAGGGGATAATAATTCCATGAAGATACCTTGTTATGTAGTTTAAAATCATGAAACTAGAAAATTGTTGTTTAGTTTAATGTCATGAATGTATAATACTGTCATATATTGTAACATCATAGACTACTGTATTTTTTCATATATTAGAATAGATCATACCCATATTTTGTTGTTCATGTGACATTATAGGTTTGTTTAGATCACATGAGTCATGCTATGTGTTAGAATAAATAGAAAACTGAACAAACAATTTATGTATGTCATATTTGATGATTGGAAATATATAGTGGAATTCAAAATTTTGTATAAGAAAGAATTCCCATTCAAAATTGTCCCTCCTATATAGACATAGTAAACTCGCGACTGGGCCTAAAATAGAGGATCAATGTTTCAATACATATCCCATGGAAATAGTAATCATGAAACACGTAGTCCTTGAATTTAAAATTACCAATTTATGATTACCCCATTTATAGGTGGATACATTTTTTACATTTATATTATAGATTTAAATGGGATTACAGATCTAGTAACTGTTATGTCTCCTATGGTAACATAAATTAATCCACACATAGTTCTAGATTGAAAAATAACATTTGTAAGAATGAATAATATTCAGGGGAGTATTTTCCATTTAGGTTGTGGTTGGACATAGGATTAGATACTCAGGGTTCACTACATAACTATAGGTAGTTGGAATTAATATATTGTAGTTATTAAATGAAAAATTCCCTATGAATTTCTTACCCATTCATAGAATAGGATTATTTTATTTTTATGTTATTTTCAGACCAAGGATTGGTGATTCAACTATCACAATATATCATATACTATCAAAAATGATGCCACATTTCATTCTTGAATGGAATGTTACCTATTATGGTTTGACCCATATTCAGTGGTATATTTTTTCCATTTATTTTGTGACAAGAACCTAGATTGGTGAATTGAGAATCACTATATATCTTTTGGTAATAAGAATGAACATTCACAATGTTCTTAAATGAATTATATGTAGTTTAGAGCCTTTCTCCTAGGACATGAAATATGGATTCATAAACCATTGGGTCATTCCTGATGTCTTTTGGATATAGAGAAAATGGATTAAATATTTTATGTCCCTAAATATATATATCAATCTGATCATTCTATTATTGGTGGGTAAATTTCCACACCATTATAGAAACATATCATGGAATTAAGGAGAACCATTAATATAGGACCAAATCAATACCTATACACAAACTCATATATATTGTGTCACTCACCATCTAATCCTAGAGGGGTCCTATCAAGAACAAAATCATCCCCTTGGAACAAAATTGTAGGCATTGTGTTACTCACCATTGAATCCTTTAGGGTTCCTCATGAATATATAGTCTATATTACAAATATTCTATAAAATTTCTAGTGAATATGTGCTCAGAGTATCTAGTTATTTAGACATGAAATGGGGGGAATGTATTTTGAAAATGTGATGTCCAAAGGGATTTAAATTTTTATGGACATTATTTCTTTATTGGTGATACATTACCTAAAATGAATTTGTAAAATAATATTATGTCATGATATTTCATTTATATTATAATTTTCTAAGACATGAGTAACTTCAAGGGTATCTGAATCCACTTGACTATTTGGGTTATGGGATGTGTAAATCATAACCAATGATTATCTTACTCAACTAATGGGAATAAATAGTGAGTAGATGTCGACAATTATTAATGGAAAACCACGATTTTCCATGTAGTCGGTAAAATTGCCTCCTATATTTAAGTGGAACCATCCTCTGAGAAAAAACATCCAATTATATTAATAACTGGGGAATTTTAATTATTCACAATTGAATACAAGTTGTTTTCTTTGGATTAACCGATCCATGTTACCAGTTTTTTATGTGGTTAAAATAAGACTAGGGTAGTTTAATGTTCGTAGGGGTCCAATAGATGGATATAAAGTTCAGTAATTTTTTGGTACTATCATAAATATTAATTATATGAATTTTTCTCCTATATTCATAAGATTATAAAATGCTTCAATTACCCTAAATTATATGCTAACATGTATAAAAGACATTTTGAGGGACAATGATAAAACATGCAATTCTTGAGTACATAAACAGTAGGGGGTCATCAATTTTATGTGAAGTCCTACTGCTCAGTAGTATAAAAACATGAAACATGGATGTATTCATTAATTATAATGACATATGACTAGGATTTTGTCTTTAAATTAAATATCATGTAACTAGGACATTGTCTTCAAGTTTAACGTAATTCGGATCGGATTTTTACAAGAAGTTTAATAACATGAGGCCAGAATGTCTTCGTTTAGATTAACATAATGTGAATAGGATGTTTTAATATAGTTTCACATCATGAAACTAAGACATTATTCCATTTTAAAAATTTACCTCCATCACACTAGATAAATTAGCTTTCTAGGTTCCCTAAGATAACATGAGCTAATCTCAGTGTGAGAAACATGGGATGACTAGGTAGTCAATTGTGCTACATAAGAATACATAACATGAAATATGTTGGTTTTTGAAAATGTGATGCTGATAGGATCCTTTACATGGATCTACATATCATGTAGGAACAAGTTTTTAAGAAATGGAAACTATGGACATGGCCAGAAATGGTGGATCCTAAAATCAATACGTATCTTGTAATGATATAAATCAAACAGCACATAGTATATATATAATTTATGAAAATGGTTGAGTTACTATATAGGGAGAGGTAATTTTTATCATATTGGTGATGTTTTAGAGATTTGGGTCTTGATGTCAGTAGGAATCCTGTGGTAAATGGAATCAAGCCACAAGCATTTCTTAGACAGAAAATTATCTTCGATGGTCTGAACCATATGTAGAGTGGGTGAATTTTTTTTATATTATATATGTTCCCAATATTATATATCCAATTTTGACTATATTTTCTAGGGGAACAATAATCAATCCATACATATTTCTTAAATAGAAAATTCCCTGCACCGGTCTGACCCATACACATGGAGGTGGAATCTCAATTATATTTATTACAGATGGACACAAGAATTCATATCAGGGTTTCATTGTGTATCTTGGGGTAATAGGAATCAAGACACATATTTCTCTTGAATGGTAAATTTCCTTCACATGACTGACCTATACATAGATATGGATATATATATTCTATATATTAGTGGAAGACCAATGATTTGAGATTTATGTGTCACTATTTATCCTTTGGTAAAAGAAATCCTGCCAAACATAATTATTCTAGGGAGAATTTCCCACATTTTTTTAAACCATACATAGAGAGGTAAATTTCCACTCTACACATTTGGTATGGACCAAGGACTTGGTATCTAGGTGTCACTATATATCATGTTTTAATTGGAATGATGAAAAATTTAATTTCATGAATGTAAAATTCCCTTATATGGATCATAATCACACATGGAGATGTGTAAATTTCATTATTCAGCAGAGATTCATCTCATCTACCATTAATAGGTAATGAAGTAAAATCCACAATTAGGAAATAAGGAATGTTATTGTGAATGATGTTCTTGTGTGAGACTATAATTAGGCCACCATAACCACAAACCTATGTTATGGTGTTGGTTGGGATCCATCATTGACAATATGAAATCATTTCATTGAGTAACGAATGATTCCTGGGGTTGTGGCTGAAAAAAATTCCACCATCCCTTTTATTTAGGATTTGTTTGGATCCACCATCAATTTCTTTGGGACCTTCTTGTGGTCTGATTACCCTGAGTGTGGTGGTGGTGGTAAAAAATCCCCAATAATTATGGTATATGTTCTCTATAGGATGTTTTCCATGGTGTATACTATTGTGATTCACCAGATTTATTGCAATCTCATTCATGCATGGGATGGGTGGAATCGATCCTTTTGATTTGAGAGACTTACTATAAGAAGATGTATGGTAACATATGAATTTATATTCCATATTTGATATGTGATGTCATTTTTATCGGGGAACAACAGAGGAATATATGTTTTTCCATATCTATTTATTCATATATTCTTCATATTCTCAATGTGGAGGTTCTTCATTATATTCTCCAATTGGGAGTCATGTTACCTAGTCCCATAATATCTTGTGTGGCTATGAAATTTAAGTATCCCATGATTAGAGAGTTTTTTTCTCATGGATAGGGTAGAGTGAATTGATATACACTTTCACGGTCATTAAATACAAATATATAATGGGTTTTTTGGGAATCACTCACTATAGAACTGTTATGATGTAGTAGAAAAAATGGCACATGTTCTTGTTATTATCTTCTAATCCTCAATCATAAGGGATGGAGAATGCATCCATTGTCACCACCTGAATGGGGTTCAATCTATGACTATCCAAATCACACCTCCAATAGGCTAGGGCATCGCATCTAGCCCTGAGTAGGAATATAAAACAAATTTTAAGCCTTATCCTATTGTAAATGTACACATACACCAAAAACTATGTCCATGAAACATTGTAAATATAATATAAACTAAAAAAATAAATTCATGAACACATATATCCCACAACTTGAGTACAGAATAAGTAATGAAAGTGAAAAAAGGAGATAATACATTCCCACCAAAAACTATAAAAGTATCCATTATGCCCAAAAGCATGGGATCACCATCAAATGCAATTTCTGGAATTCTTCTTGGCCAAACACCCAAAAATACCTTGGTCTATCTAGTTCACTAAGCTCTTCAGGCTTCTTTTCGTTGAAGAATCCATCAGCAGTTATGTGGTCTTTATAGGGCATGACATTTGTGGTAAAAGGACATTTAGGGGTTATTATGAACATACTCAGTTAGGGCCTCAAAACCCTGAAAAAGATAGAAACTAATATGTAATAGTCTACATGACCCACCCCAAGGGAACCCAAATGAGAGAGAAAATCCATATTAAATCATCCTCAACTATACATAGTCAGCTCAATACAAATGGAATGTTAAACAATAGATGTGAAAACACCGCATGGAAACCCCGAATCCACCTATATATAGTCGTCTTAGAATCCAACACTCACGAGGTTCTGACCTCATCACTAGCTAAAAGATTCTACTTGATTATCGAAAGAAATATTCATTAAGTAGAACACACTCCATGAAAATATCCGTGTAATATGGAACTCTTCCAGGAGAAACAATCCATCAGGAAAAACCCAACCATACTTGATGGTACATCGAAGATAATGCACTACATCGGAAAAATATCACCAGTTGAAGTTCCCAGCACAGGAGGTCCTATCAACATTACATTACACCCTAGACAAGGTTATAGGAACCAAAGTATAGTGGACTGCCACTCACCACTGTATAAAACTGATGGAGAACTAATCCAAACCTCTCACTACACATATCTTATCTATGGATAGAGAGATAGGGGATAGAGATAGATAGATATATATAAAGGACATTCACCTCTCTACTTCCCTACTGTGGTGGGATATCCATCTATTACCCATCCTACAGACCCACTAAAGTACCCATATGTAGAGGCATTATCCCTACTACATTAAGAGAGAAATAACTCTTAACTAGGTATTATACTTAAAAAGTATAGGGTACCACTTCTAATAATTTTTCTTCATATCCAGTGGAGATTCAACTCTAGGGGAGGACCAACACACTAACTCAGTAGGGGTGTGTAACACAATAGATAGAGTACTCATACCCTGGTCTGATAGGGGAGTACCACTGTGTGGATAGAGGACCCACACCCTCATTCAATAGGGAGTACCACACTACCAGTACAATAATAATGTATAAATTTCACCCTAACATGGTAGGTGATTATCAACCCATGTCTAGATGACCCACACCCTGGTATAACATGGGAGTACCACTCTATTGAATCATCAGGTATTGAGTACCCACGCCATAGAATGAAATGGGACGATTAACTCCCTAGATAGAGGATCCACACCATGAAATGATGGAATAGGACCAAATCAATCTATACATCACATATGGTGGACCAAATCCCTGGTGTGACAGGAGAATACCAACTTCATAGGTAGATTACCCACACAATTGTATGACATGGGAGTACATACTCTATCATACCAATAAGTAAAGAGGTCCCTCACCTTAATACGTCAGGGGAGCTCCATCACAAAGTAATAAAATGATATGGGGATCCCATGGCCTAGTCTAATAGGGGAGTTCTTACCTCTAAAGAACTACAATATGGGTATATGACCCACAACCTATTTAAAGGAGAGATCCATATCTTCCAAACCAAGAGGTATGGGAAACTTGCACCCTAATACATCAAGGTAGTACGAGTCCCTTCATATAGCTTCTACACCAATTATTTGCTTATTGTTTTCATGAATCTATAAAGGATTTGTAGTATCACCATGCATCATGATGAAATATAGCCAAATATATGGATCTTGTCCCTCGATTTGATATGGTATCACCACTCTATCGGCCAAAAGAGTCCAGGTATCATGTGACTTAACACATCATTCAACGGTACAGACCCACACATCTCCCTAGTGATCTACCCTAATCACTAACCAGGATTGAAAACCTCTTAGCATATTCATTTTGTAATCATTCCAGCTCGTGTAGAAAAACCCACCCAAGAGGCCCACATCACGTCCTATATTGAATATTTACCATGATATGGTACTCACATGCCTGAATGAGAGACCAAATAAAGAGATCAGTAGAGAGGAATTCTCTATCCCACGTATACAACATGTATGGGGGTACACAAAATGTATAACCCAACCTAAACACCTTGTTTTATCCTCTACCACATGTCTTGGATGTAAATTTTAGCTTACACAACATGTATATGAGTTACATGACATGTCTCGCCTCACTCAAGCCTCCAACAATTATATTGCACTCTTGACTCTGACATCCGTGTTTCACACCTGGTATCTACCACCTGATACATGGAATGTATCAGCTAAATGGACACAAAATCTTGAGTATTTATCATTCTCATGTCTAGAACCCCGTGTTTATGTACTCTGGCTCTATATATTCACAAGGTCATGTCCCATTACACAATTACCCTGGCCATGTCCATTGGACACACAACCCTGGGTCGCTACCTAGATTGTAACCCCAGTATAAGGTGTGTGGTCTGAAAAATTATTATACCCAAAAGGGAAATAACACATGACATGTAGCCCTACACTACATTCCATGTGATCAGGAATTCCAAACAGGAACTCGCTATTAGTAGCCCGAAACACCTCAGTTTACCCCAAATCTAACAGATCGACCCTAAAGACACCTATATCAGTTGTATAAGGAATATAAATCATTAAAACAATACATAAAATCAAGGATACAGACATTAAACACTAATAAACATATGTCTTATAGAAGTGTTGATGCTTCTGGGTCAAATCCATCCTCTAAACCTACTACACCATGATCTGAGAGCGATATCCATTAGGAATGGTGTTCGATGATGCCAATTCTCCTTGGATCTACCTCTCTTTTATATGTATCTATAAACGGGGTGGGAGGATTATCCACATCTATATCATGTGTGAACCAGATGTGGGTAGGGATTTTGATCGAATTTTTATTAATTCAATATCACATATTTAACACCCTACTAACTCAACTCTGACCCAACACCTAGCACTAAAATAAATTGTCACACCTAGGGGAAACACAAAATTATGAATAGAAATTTCAACACAAATTTTTAATCTAATAACCCTCTGATGATTTATTCCATGATTACAAAGAAATTTCATTCCTGTGGTAAAATATATTTAATATTTTTAATATCACAGATCCAAGGCTATCTAAGCTCTAGAATTTCATTCTGACTCAATGCATGGATTTTGAGATATTCATATGTGTATTCCAAAGTCTTACAAGTCAAAACCCGCGTAACTGAATCCTCTTAAACTTAAATATTTTATCCAATGAAAACTGGTATTTTAGGATAAAACAGAACAATTAATCTCTCCACTTTGACTCTCTAACCAATGATCTCACCCAGAGGTTCTCATGCTTCTTCCATGCATGTACATAGGGAACCCACATAGGAATAACCACAAAAAAACATCTATCTCAAACAAGGTCAATATCATGAAACAAGTTAACACATAACTCTTCAGATGTGATAGGTGGAAAACACCATGCCCCACCATCCATCTGCAATCACAGGTTCTAGCAATAAAACCCCTCTTTAATGTAAAACAAATGCTATTGTACGCTGATAGATATCATCTTCTCTAGAATGAATTGAATAATGTCCTCCTCAAGGGTCTTGTATACAAGCTAACATCAGGCATATGGGGGGACCAACGAACCACATAGGGCTTCAAATGTAAAAATACTCGGTTTTATGGGGAACTCATTCATTGAACCAAAAAATACCTCACCCAATAGTGGAAAACCAACAAACCATTGATGGTATAAAACCAAAACACACTAATGAAACAACATAGGGCCTCCCATTACCTCTAGGGAATGGTTTTATGTAAGTATATCCATCCACTATTGACACAAATCATAATGGTTGAGGTATAATCATCTACTAGAAATTTCATATCCATATCTAACACACTATACCACAACTACACCAAAAAACATAATTAAAATAACATATCCACCAAAACCTTGACCCTATTCACTTTGGGTGGCACTGAATCGACCACATGGTTTTAATCATTTCACAGGAAATAACTTCAATGGGGAAATTTACCCTCTTCTTCATGATCACAAATCTATGTTGAACAACAATGACACAAGATTCTACTGATGCCACATGTCACCCTGGAAAACCCTCAAGCAAGAAGTGAATATAATATATTACCTCACTATAGTTTCTTTGAATAATAGTTTATAATTTATAAAGGATACAATGTGTACCTCTATTTATTTTTTGATCCTAGGGGTAAAATTACTCTAAATCCTATAACGGTCCTCACCCTTGTCTTTCAACTCCTTGGGCTTGGGGTGGACCACGTAAGGGTCGTGGTGTCAATACCTCATAACATTTTTTTACCACTAACTACTCTCCACAGTCATCCACCACATCCACCACAAATCAGAACTTTGAGCTCCAAACAAATCCTATAAAATGGATTTTATCATCCATCACCCTAAAATATGTGCATTGGTTCATCAAATCTCAGGTAAGATATCACATACCATCTCTCTCATACCACTACCTCTCATGTTGATGAATAGGCCCCTGGTGCCACTCATATACGGTAGAACCATGTGTCTAACTCTATGAATGTGTATGCAATCTATATCGGTAACCTTTCAACTAGAATCTTCCAGTTTATGCATATGACTCATACCTTTGAACAACATTGCTATCCACATCCATCCAGACCACCAATAATATCCCTTCCACCATATTTAATTCTAGTATCCCCTCATCAAAGGGAAGGAACATACAGTCCATGCCTTATCATATGTTGAGAATACCATTTTGGGATATACCTAACATTGAGAGGGAATGAATCAATGTTGGGGACTTTTTAAACCAATTCCAAAATTGTATTCATGTACCTCCTGACCAGATAGGATCTTGATTCTCTTATTCTCTATCCCATGTCACATGAATTAATAGAAAGTAGATAAAATATGATGATGATATTTTTACCTGGTTCACTACCTAATAAGAGCGACAACATCTTATACATGTATGGTGATTACCAATTCATAGATTTTACCCTGTAATGTGATAACTATTAAAGTGGATTGACTAGGAAAACAATCATATACTATGTGTGAGTCCCAACACTTTGGTGGGTGTGGGAAAAATCTATTTTCCTAAACTAGTAATATCCTAGTTGAACTTTTATGCTATAGCTGGTTTCTTATACCGCGTATGGAGACATTATTCTTCCTTATTCAAAAGGTAGGTCCTTCTCTTGATCTTATTTAGTGTTCTTGACTTTGTTACTTGAAAAGTAGTATGGAAAAAACTCTCATTTCTTCTTATCTCTTCTTCTCTTATGTAAAATAAACTACACTATAACTTCTTCTTATTTCTTCTTCATTAATAAAAAACCTAATGAACTCTAACAACTTCATTTTCTGGTCTATAATGACAAACACCTTTGTGATTGTTCAGAAAATGAATATAAGCTTACTTGGCATCATCAGAATCAACTTATTCTCTTTTATTTTTTTTTCATATATGCATGAGTTCAACCATGTGAAATTTAGTTGAACTCTTCTCTTAAACTTTTTATCTCTTGTTTGTAAGACCTAATGGGTATAAAATATTTCACACACACACATGACCTCTCCTATTCTTCCCTTTTTCACTTGGTTAGGATTTTTTAGTTCATGCATATAAGTGCATGAATGTTGTATGAACAAACCAAACACAATCTGTCCACTTCTTTTCTTATTATCTCTCTCTGAATTTGTAGGAATCATGCACAAATAGACACCAACCCGAATGGGTGTAGTTATTTTGAAAATTTATTCCTCTTTCACATGCACACACAAAGCGTGAGTCTTATTCAAACAAATCACATTCATGCTTTCATGTGGATACTACCCTTCACTAATCAATCTACTTATTCAAGAAACATGAATCCCTACCAGAAGTATAGTGGTATCCATGTAAACATGAGGGTATTCACACCTTTATTCATGAACCCCAAAGTGTTCACTATTATTCTTCATGCATGGGGTGCATGGTTATTCTAGGCACAAGGGATGTGTGATTCTTCACAATGTAAAAAGGCATGATTTCACTAGTTGCGTACCCACAGGATTACCATCATGAAGAATGATGAGGGTTTCAGTAAACTTGTCATGTTTCAGCGATTTATTCTTCACACAGAGGGTGTGGTTATTCTTCTTTTTGAGACACTTAAATAGTGTATTTCCAATGTTTTAGGACTTTTGGATCTCTTCTTGTTCTTCACAAAACATGATCTCAGAGATTCTAGTTTTTTTGAATGAGAGATCTCAGATTTATGGACAAAAGAACCTCTCTTTGTAATGGTGTGACTAATTTTATAGGGTAATAGATCTTCTTCCCCTTCTAAATATAACCTCTGAGTCGACTGATATCATCCCTTTGAATGAACGAGATCTTCTGTTCTTTAAAACATTCAAACAATGAATGTTATATGCTGAGATTCTCAGTGTGTTTTCTTTTTGAGTGTACGACTTTCACTTCTTTCTTGCATTCAAGAATGTTTGAACGCATTAGAAATGGAGTGCAACTTGTTTTCTTGAGCACTCGAGCTCCATGTTGTGGAACCACATCTTTATTTCCTTTGTCCACATTCAAAATTCATTGTTTTTTGAATACATCCAAATTCAATTTCATGCATGATCTTGTGGCTTCCCTATGACCATAATGCAGTGGAGTGGATTATTAATGACTGTTGGTATCCCGATCGTTGGGGTTCGGTCACTCGTTTGGCTTACTACGATGTCAGGAACCCTTCGAATGATCATATGTAGAAGACAACGACTTGGACACTCTATAGTTGTTGGATCAGCTTGAATCAAACATGGAAGACGATGATTAGATGGGGGAACATGATATTAGATGAGCAGCCAGGATTGCTTCCCTATTTTTTAAACAATGAACAATAATAGAATTCATTGTCCCACATCAAATCAGAGCTGTGGATTGAGTGTGGTTTAATTATCAAGTTTCTCTACTCCATCACAAGATTACTCCCTCTCCCTCCATAGTATAGACCTGTACCGTGTTATGTGGGGATGCTCTACACCCACCTACTATGGGCTTCGACCCAAAACTCTGCATGGGCCAATAAATGGCCTAGCCCTACCACTTGCAAGCTGGCCTTATTGGCTTCCCCATGGGCATGGTCGACTTATCCCCACATGATCCTCGATTCGAGGCTACCAACTAGCTTATGGGTTGGACAAATATTTTAATTTAAGACCATAAAAATAATTCTTATAAGTGTAACATTTAATGGCCACCTTAAATCACAAACCCCATGCATGGCTACCACAAATACCGATCATCTTCTTCAACCATCATCCTTCTTTTCTTTTTTGGATTATTGATTCCAAATGACACACTTGGAACACTTCAATAATATTCAATGGATTATACTTCATTGTTGTAAGCACAATGTCACCTTTGACACAAGTTCTTTGAACTTAAGATCAGTGTATCAATTGTTTAATTTTAATAACATGGATAATTTCCAAGATATTGAATCCAATACCATGAATCCATAACCATTCTCTATGAATCATCACTTTAACCTATCCCATTCACATTTGAGTTCCTCCATAATTTTTACCATTGTTGACTACTGTTTACAAAAATAAAACTTATACACAAAGTGGTCCCAATAATCTACCCATTTGTATTTGTGGTAAAAACTTCAAAGTTCTCTTAAATGAATGTGTCAATATCGAAATGTGAATCTTATCCTACCCTTCACTTCTCTCTCTCCAAAAAACATTTATTTCACATCTATCCCCCTTATTTACAAGAAATAAAATGTTCATACGAAAATGGTATCAATCCATACTTAATAAATTTTCTATCAATCATTCCACTCTAATCCTACTTGAGTAATTCTCAATGTATAAACCAAGAGTATTGGATCTAAGAAAAAGGCTTTCTATTGTCCATCAATCATGATACCTCATGAGATGAGAAATCATAGATTTTTCTTCAAGGGTAATTCCACATTGATTCTAGGATGTAGATGTGGAATAATTTTATGAACAATCAACCTGAAACTCCAGCACTCACTTCAACAAATGAATCAATAACACTCAAGTGTAATGGGAAGGATAAGTGACCTTGGGAAACTTCTATTCATCTTTTGTAACTGATTAATTCAGTTACTTCTCCTTTATTTAAAGATAATTATTGTGAGTAACCAAGGATGATATATTGATAAATAATATACCTTTTTCAATGACATAATATTTAATCAATCTTTGTGTTAATTGAATTTGATTCTAACAAAAGTTGATATTAATTGAAATAATAACTTTGGAAGATTCATCATTTGTATCCCCCTTAAGGGGAACACTTCTCATCACTCTTTCTCAGGTTCTCCCCCTAATAAATTGCTCGCATTAAATTCCTTGAATTATCATATCAAATATGGTACCCAATAATTTAAGGGAATAAGGTGGCTATTGCTTCATCAATGTGAAAATCATGGTTGAGATTATTTTTTCAACAAAGATACTCCATTTTCTACACTCTTCAAACTATTCACATTTGATCTTCAATTCGAGTTGTGCTTGTGTGTATATCTCAATTCTCCAATATCTTTATGTGTGATCCTTAATTATGAAAGTTATTTTAGTGCACTAAAATCTTATGGTTCAAATTTCATCTTTTTATAGAAATTATTTTTGAGATGTAATAAGTGTAATGAAATTTTTTAATTCAATTTCTATCCTTCTTGCACCTCACACACATGACTTCAATTTCTTCATGTGGAATCTTATTTTTTCTTTTCTTCACTACCCTTATCTGGTGTATCTTATATTAACCTTGTTCTTTCCAAATATTCTGGTCATATAACCAAAACATCATTATAATTTAATGAATCAATATTGGATCTTCCACATATATTCTTTTGAGTGACATCCTTCTTAGAAGTTCTTTTGGATTCACCACCTTTCAACTTCTTGGATTTATAATCCATGTTTTTCTCTCCATTACTTCTTGAAATCATTTGGGGATGATTTTGTTTGGAAACTTTATTTTTATTTCATCCCAAGGATGTTTATTCTTTATTAGGCAGATTTTGTGATCTTATTTTCTTATTATCTTTGGATATAAGTTGATATGAACTTGTACCAACCTTATGACTACTTCTATTGAATTTATCATAGATGTTGTCAAGTATTCAAAATCTGTATGCAGTATACATATTCTTCTGGTTCTTTGGATGTTTCTTCTTCCACTCTGGATTTCTCCCCCTTGTGATGGGATTAAATTTTTCTTTTATATTTTTAGGATTATACCACATATTTAATGCACAATTACCCAATATATTACAGAGCCAACGTTGACCCACATATCTTGACCTCTTGATATAGTCTATATAAGGTTTTTGGGGAATATTCTAGATTTTTTGTGCTCTCTATGGGAAACCTCCATCCACATTCTTCTTCTTATCCATCATAATCATGGTGGTAGTTATCTCATTACCATTCCTCATCAATACTTGTTTATAATTTTTCATCCACCCTTCACTTTTTGTTGAAACAAATTTAGAAACAGTATTACAAGATGGTATGGATGGTACCTATTCTTTCATAGTTTTTTTCATAGATCATTGAGTGAATTCATGATCATATAATCACATGTTGGAGTTCATTCACACATAGAATACTATAATAATCATTGAATACCAGTAGAAAACTATCACCTTCTTTTCTAAGGGCCAATTTGTGCCTTCTCAAGACGGGCATGCTGACATTCCAATTTTAGACATTCCATATAGACTATGATCTTCTATTATTCAATAATGATCATCTTCTCTTCATAAGTCTTTTTTAAGCTTTTAACTTCTACTTCATGCATCAGAACATTGTTTTGTAACGAAGAGTCAAATTATTTTATCTTCTTATAATTTTATACCAAATATAAACCATTGACATCAGTTATCTTATTTAGCACATTTTCAAGTGCATGGATATTCTCATCCAGAGTCTTATTGACTCCCTCATTCTCCTCAACTTCTTTGAGCCATTTTGAGGAACTTATTTCAAATTCACTCTTTATTGCTTTAAAGGCTCCAACCAACCTAAAGAGTATTATAAATTCAAAAAAAATCTTGTCGGAACTTATCCAAACAAAATATTCTTCTTCTAGCTGGGTGACATCGTCTTGCATACATTGATATATTCCACAACCAAGAGATGTAATTTATTTTGGGATATCATGCAGAATAGAACCTAATTTGTCAATTGATAATTATTAAGAGGTTTTTGATTAATCCTCACCACTTATGTTAGCACTTACATTATGAGAATAATTTTACAATGTACTAAAACATACCTCTTGATCATTTGGTGTAGGAAGGTTGTTTATCTTTTTGGTTTAAACTAGAGCCTCCTTCTCATTTCTTTCTGAGCCTGATTTGTCTTCACTATCAGCATGGTATGGAGAACAAGACACATACTCTTATATAGAAAATAGGGAATTCTTCTCAAACATTCATTGATCCTTACTTTCCCTATTCATCATTGTCTTGGTAAATATGGTCTTCTTCTTAGATAAAAAATAATATTCACTGAAACTAAACTTTATTGATTAATCAGGATAGAAACTCAACTCTATAAAAGAGAATAGTTTCACTCTAGAGAATCCAACAGAGGTGAACCTCCCTTTGATACCAATTAAGGTGAACAGTTTCAGATATACCAAACACATGAGAGGGGGGTAAATCAGATTTGGTTAAATTTTAAACCAATTATAACTTTTTATCCCCATACCTCTTGACCTGTTGGGATCTTGATTCCCTTATATTCTTTTCCTTATCACATGAAATAATAGAAAGTAGTAAAAATATACACATGATATTTTCACAGGGTTCACTACTTCAAAAGATAATAAACATCCTTTCCATGTATGGTGATGACCAATACGTGGATTCTCCACTATAACGTGATAACTGTTATAGTAGATTGACTAGGAAAACATTCCATTATTGTGGGAGAGTCCCTAAACTTTATAGGGGGTGGGAAACAATCCACTTCCCTAAACTAGTGATAACATAGTTCAACTTGCATCCTCTAGCTGATTCTTTATACTACCTATAGATATAGTCTTATTCCTTATTCAAAATGAAAGTTCTACTCTTGATCTTCTTTAGTGCTCTTCACTTGGTGACTTTCAAAGTAGTTGGAGATCAACTCTACTTTATTCTTCGCTCTTCTTATCTAGTGAAAAATTAAATTTAGTAGAAATTATTATTATTTCTTCTTCTTTATTTAAAAAACCAAATTCAATAGCACTTCTTCCTTTTTGTGCATAAAATAAAAAAACGTTAATATTATTCAAACAATGAATATCAACTTACTTGGAATCATCATAATCAAATTATTATCTTTTCCTCTTTTCATATATGCATGAGATCATGCAAGTAAAATTTAGTTGAACTCTTATCTTCCACTTCTTCTATCTCTTTTTTAAGACAGAATGGATATAATATTTTTCACACCTACACACAAAAACACTTCTCTTATTCCCTTTTCACTTTTTTAGGATTATTTGTTCATGCATATGATTTCATACATGTTGTGTGAACAAACCAAAAACAATATATCCACTTATTTTCTTAATCTCTCTCGATTTTCATTCACACGAATCATGCACAAAGAAACACCAACCCGAATGGGTGTAGTTCTTTAGATAAGTACTTCCTCTTTCACAGGCGTACACAAAGCATCATGATTCTTTCCAATAAAGCACATTTTTTCTTGTATTTTTGTACTTCCCTTCACCATTCAATCTCTTTCTCCACTAAACATGAACCCCTAGAAACAATATAGATGTATCCATGAAAATATAAGGGTGTACTCACCTTTTCTTCATGAAACCCAAAGGGTTCACTATTATTCTTCCTACAAGGGGTTCACTGGCCTTATGTGCACAAGGGATGTTTGATTATTTAGGATATACACTAGGGGTGAGATTGTAAAAGTTATGTACCCATAAGATCACCTTCACGAAGAACGATGTGGGTTTGGGTAAAACTAGCATGTGTCTACTGTTTCTTCTTCGCATTGAGGGTGTGGTTATTCTACTTCACAAGACACTTCAATAGTGCATTCCACTTGTTGAAGGCATGTGGGATCTCTTCTATTCCTCTGGTAAATAGGTTCTTGGAGATTATATGTTTTTCGAATGAGATATATTGAGTGTATGGAATGAAGCACCCCTCTTTGGCTCAGTTCAACTCCTTTTATAGTTAGGGAATTGATCTTTTTTTTCATTCTAAATTTATCCTTTGAATTAGAAGAGATATTCCCTTTGAAAACCCTAGATCTTTGATTCATTAAAACATTCAAACAACAGAAGAGATACACCGAGATTCTCAGTGTGTTTCCTTTTTGAGCGCATAACTTTATATTCTTTCATGCATTCAATAATGGACGCCTATTTTAGGAATGACATGAAACTTTTTTTCTCAAGCGAGCGAACTCCATTGCATTTCCTCGCAACATCGTTTTCTTTGGCCACATTCAAAATTTATTATTTTTTGCATGCATTCAAAATAAATTTTGTGCATGATATTGTGGATTCCCTATAACCATAATGCAGTTTGGTAGATTATAATTGATGACTAGAAGCTCGATCATGGTGGTTCGGTCAATGCTCTAGCATAATACAACATAGAGAACCCTTAAAATGATCAGAGGTAAAAGGCTATGACGTCGATGCTATACTGTTGTTGGATCAGCTCAGATCAAACACAAATGATACATATTGGATGGTGGAACAAGAGATTAGATGAGCTATCAAGATTCATTCTACATTTTTTAGACAATGAACACTACCCTCATTCATTATCCCATATAGAATCTAAGATGCAGTTTGAGCATGGTCTAAGTATCAAGCCACTCTACTCCATCACTAGATTACTCCCTCTACCTCAATGGTACCACCACATACTGTGTTCTTGGGTGATCACTACTCCCACCCTCCATAGGCTTCCTCCCAAAACTCTACACATGCCTATACATTCCCCAACCCTACCTCTTGTGAGCTATCTTGGTTGGATTACCAGTGGGCACACTCAACTCTATCCTGGATGAGCCTTAGGTTGAGTTTTCTAGGTACCTTGTGGGTATACCCAAATTTTTAAGTGATTACTATATTAAATAATAATTTTAAGTGTAAAACTGCATGCCCACCTTAAATCATAAACCCAATGCATGGATACTACAAATACCTAGAATCTTCTTCAACCATCATCATTCTTTAGTTTTTGGATTATTAATTCAAAATAACACACTTGGAACAATTCAATCATCCTCAATTAATGATACTTCATTGTTATAACCACCATGTCACCTTTGAAAAAAGTTCTTTTAACTTAAGATCAGTTCATTAATCATCTGATTTTAACAACATGGATAATTTCCCAACCATGGAATTCAATACCAAAAATCCATTACAATTATCCAAGAATCATTACATCAACCAATATCCATTCACTTTAGATTTATGTATTCATTTTGAAAATTATTGAGAGATGTTGACAAAAAATTAAACTTAAACTCAATGTGGTCCCAAAAAATGTCTCTATAAAGGTTTGATCAATGGTTTGACCTCTAAAAAATTTCCCAAATCAAATACAGGGTGTATCATGAATGTTAAGTGAGCCTCACTGAGTAATATTTCGTGCTCATGCTATCATGCTAAAGAAGCCGATGCTCCTAGATATACATTGATCTCAATGAGGAATGATAAAACCCATCCCTGAAAATCCCCTTAAACTATGACCATGTGACAATTTCCTCATTATGGTTTTGTGTCACAAGACTCCACCATCGCCTGGAAGAACCCTACAGATTTATTTCTACTTAGACAACCATTTGTTCGAGATGTTTTATTACAAGCTGGAAGACACATGTGACTACCCTAATCCAATCCTCAAATTTTTGGGGTTCTATATCCCCTCGATACCTTTGAGGATGCTTCCTCTAAATCCCATATATCACAATCTTCCTTCACACATCCTCAGCCTCAATTTCTTATATAAACTATTAATCAACACATCATGGCTCAACTAGAAGACCCCCCAGCGTCCCTTTCTCATAACCAGTTCCTTACAATGAAGCCTCATCTCTGGGTGGATCATCATTGCAATATCACTGTGTAGCCCTGTCCTTCAATTATTATGTTTACAACCTAAAATAGAATCATGATTCTCTATAGTCAAATAGTATATCTGGGGAACTGACTCAAGAAGGACATGGAATGTAAAACTTAGTCTTATATGTTCCATATACCAAAATTTCCCTATAAATAGTCACCTACTATAACAAGACTAAGAGTGGGTTATCAGATTCTTAATGAATGGATACATTGGCCATCACACCAACAATAGATTCAATAGAGTTAAAGATGAACTGGAAACACCGTAACAATGTATCTTTGCAACCCAGACACATCTCATGACAATATGGTCCCAATGTGGAGCCCACACTAATTTCACTCTATCATGACCCAAACTAATGAGGCTCTAGACGAGACCACCCCAATCCAAACTCCATTAAGAAAAGTTTTGGATTCAATCATGGAGCAGGCATATCAGAAAAATGGAGGGTCGTAGCCTATTGTACTTGTATGCAAACACCAAAAAACATATCCATGTAATAGTATAGAGATAATAAAAATAGAAAAATTAATACATGCATATGTCTATCCCATAACCAGAGTATAGTAGAAGTACTAAAACTGAAAAGGGAAAAAAATAAAATCCCACCAAAAATTGTAAAAGTGACCTGCCTGCTCAAAAGAGGGGATCAATACCAAATGAAACCTCTTAAAAGATACATAACCATGCAGTAATAAACAACTTGGTCGATATATCTCACTAGGTTTCAAATGCTCCAGGTAATCAGGTGACTCCATAGATAGGCATGTGTTCTACACAAGACACAAAATGTGTGGGAACATTTCATGTAGTGATTAGTATAAAAAAAATTAGTAGAAACCCTAAAACGACAAATAAAAATGGGACAAAATAAAAGGAAACATTCTCCTCGACCAATCCACAAAGAACCTAAAAGTGGGAGAAACTTCATCCCGAAACATTGTCACCTATACATGACATATCATGTCATTACACATTGTGTACCAGCCAAGAGATGTGACAAAACCATAAGGAATCCTAGAATACACCATGATATACTCCTCTTAAACCCCATGTCTCATGAGGTTCTGACCTCATATTTAGCTATTGGATTATACCCGATGTTCCAAAGAAACACTCATATTGGAGAAAATATTCCACGAAATCTTCCATCCCAAATGGTATCCATCTGATAGAAGAACTCTATCATTAAAATTCTTAATATTATACATTTTAAGTCTAATATAACACACTAAATAAGAAACATAATACTAGGTAAAACTCTAGGGTCCAAAATTTGATGTCCTTTCATCCATGTCTTGCACCCTACATAATGTTACAGGAACCCAAGTAGAGAATTCCACCCCTAAAAACACAATTATTGTGATATAGAACTATTATAGACCATGGAACACATGCATCCTCTACAAAGAGATATATAAAGGGAAGGTACATGCACCTTACCATTTCCATATATCATAGATGGTACAAAATCCTAACAAAAAATTGAAACCATGTATTACCCACACAAAAGAGGCATATACCTCACTTTATTGAGGTATCACTGACTCCTAAATAGGTATCATGCATACAAAGTAGAAGGGACAACTTCTCATAACAGTGATCCATGGTCAAGGGAGATAAAACTCTAGAGGTGGACCTGTACCCTAGCCTAGTATGGGAGTAAAACACTCTAGATAGAGGACCCATACCTTGGTATGATAGGGGAGTACCAAACCATGACTAGAGGACCCAAACCCTCGTACTATAGGGGTATACCACTCTACTAGTATAATAACTATGTGGGGCTACACCCTAACATAAAAAGAGAGTATTGACCTTATGTTTGAGGATCCACACCCTGGAAGGACATGGGAGTACCAATATATATGAATATTTTGTATATAGGACCACACCCTAGAACAAAACAGGAGATCCTACTCCAAGGATAGAGTACCCACACCCTGTCCTGAAAAGGGATTACCCACTATATCTATTCATTAAATATGGAGGGAACCCCCCCAGGGTGATAGGTTAGTACCGACTCCTTAGATATAGGGCCCTCACCCTAGTATCATAGGGGATACCTAATCTATCATCCAAACAAGTATGGAGGTCCCACACTCAGATATTCTAGTGGATCTTAATCTCCTACTGCATGAAAGATACATGGAACTTAATCCTAGTCCAACAAGGGATTTATTCCCCCAAAAGAAATTATTTGTGGGTAGAGGTCCCACACCTTATGTAAAGGGGAGTTTCTTATCAATTGAAATAATATGTAAGGGAAACATGTGCCCTTTTATGTTAGAAAAGTACCTATCCTAATTTCTCTCTACTGGAACAACTCTTATCAGACAGTGGTTAAGATTTGATAAATGGAGTGTCATTCTTATCATGCCTAATTCCCAAAAACTTACAAAAGTAGGGAAACTATAACCTGATTTGATAGGGGAACACAACTCTACTGACATAAATATTGTGTGGGATCTTCATCTGGACACATAAGGGAAGGGTACAAACCCCGACATCTTACTAGTGATCTACCTCGATCACTATACATGATTCCTAATCTATTAGTTGTGTCATGCTAGAATCAAGTCGAATCGTATCTGAAAAGATATCACAAAGTCTAAAATCATGTTATATGTGAAAAAATACTCAGGATAGGGTACTTGTATGAATGAATATGATCCCCAAAGAAGGGTATATTATTCAAAAAATTATCTAATAGGGGTGCATGGTTTGTATTGGGACCACACGTCATATGACCCCACCTAAAATCCTAGTTTTTTCATCTACCACATGGGTTGTATATCCTATGAGATTACACAACAATTACATGAGGTGAACAGTGTGTCTCTCCTCACTCAGGCATCCAATTGTGTTCTTCCCCAAATGACACAACTAGTTGTATATCGCATGCAGAGTCTACCCCTATTAAACATCGTGTCCCAGCAAAATGGCCTATTTTACATCACACTTCTAGATTCCATAATCTGGAACACCATATATATTTACTTTTTCCATGTACATTCACATGTCCATGTCCCCATAACAAGGCTACCATAGCCATTTCCTTGGGCCAGAAGACCTAGGGACACTACATGACATGTATCCATAGTACATGGCATGTAGTCCACAAAATTATTCTTCCCAAAATGGGAAGAAGAAAAGGGGTATAACACTACACTACACATGGTGAGATCTAGATTTATGAATGTAACTTTTCTACGAGGAGCGTAGATCACCCTAGTTTTTTCAAAAACATATAGATCGACCCTCAAGGAATCTATAGAATTCAGATATGTGCTCTAAAAATATAAAATAATGCATAAAAGGGGATGGATACTTAAAAAAAATCCACCTACCTCATGAGAAAAATCCAAATCTTCAAGGTTAGATCCATGCTCTGAAACTGTTAGGCCATGTTCTAGGAATAATGTTCAATAAGATATGATATCTATAATGACTCTTATCATTTGATCTAACATAGTTTCATCCATCACTCCAAATGGAAAGGGGGTTTTTCTCCGCATCTCTTCTATGTGTACACTAAATTTGGCGGGAGGTAATGGGATATTGATTTAATTCTTATTAAATATATATTATTCATTTAACACCCCACCAATATTCCTCTAACCCAGAACATGACGCTAGAAAATTTTATGTACCACATAGGGGAAACACCACATTATGAACTCAATACTGACATTAGATTTATGATCCAAGAATTCACAACAGATTTATTCCATGTTTCAAAATAATTGTGTGTGTGTGATAAAATATATTTAATATTTTTATATCACTTCACTCCAGCTCTCTAGGCCCTAGAATCATAATTCAACTTACCAACTATATTTTTAAATATTGAAAGATGTATTACAATTCTTATAGGTCAAAACAAAATCCACTACATCCTTTCCAAGATGGTAATGGATATTATTATATGATCTGGGGGT
Organism: Viscum album; assembly: GCA_963277665.1. Classification (NCBI taxonomy): domain Eukaryota; kingdom Viridiplantae; phylum Streptophyta; class Magnoliopsida; order Santalales; family Viscaceae; genus Viscum; species Viscum album. The sequence continues at coordinate 812,357,794 of OY728150.1, read as the reverse complement.
GACCCTCACAACCTTGATAAGGGAGCTGTCTAGCCTTCAATCAGTGATTAGTCACCAAAACATTTATGTCTAAGTAAGTAATTCTGTCCTTCCCTAGATAAACTAGTAAATCATACTTGGAAGTGATTATGTCATATAAAATATTTGGTAGGTTGTCTCTAGATAAATATATCCACATATATATTTTTGGCCACTTATTCGTTAGGTTTATATGCCTCCACCTGGTCCGACCATATAGGTTTCTTCTCTGGGTAACCTATTGATCATGGTGAGGAGTTACTGATTATTGAAGGGGGAACATATTTTTTTCATGATCATTCAAGAAACTGACAATAAGAATTTTTATTTGAAAAGGTAGAACAACCATTTCTCATTGATATATTACAATTCAGAGGTTATCGAAGATAGACATCAATAGTATAGTCTATGTTATCCATCTCTAAACTATTATGAGGTGGACTATCAATGTACTAATCACCTTTATCTTGGATAAAGGATACAACAATCTCTTGAGGTGTTCTTGAGATATGTTTTATATCCTCAATGATATTTTCATTGATAATAGTATGTATGTGCTCCTCATTCTATGTTGTGGATGAAATATGATGTCCTTCCTTTATGGGTCCAAAAGGAATGTGAACATGTTTTTTTACGATTACCAAAATCTATTGATGAATATATATTGACGTGGGGATATAATCCTGATACAAACATATTGTTGGAAAATTATGGGGAGAATCTATATCATTGGAAGGTGAATGAGCATGCCTACAAGTGGTCACCGGAATATTCAATTTGATCCTAGATGATATGGGACTATAATCCTAGTTCAAGTATGCATGCCCACCTAAAAATGTTGATGGACCTATTTAATTTATAAGGGATATGATCCTTCAACTTTATGGCCTCTAAGGAATGATGGTTTAGTAGTTCATTGGTTATAGTAGGGATTTGAGTCTTAAAATTACATGATTCTAAAATATTTCAAGTATCTTCACCGATAGGGGTAAGATCATTCCCTAAGGTAATTTACATATTGTTTTAGTATACCTCAATTTGAGTGGTGGAATGAGACTAGTACTATCATTATGAATTATTCTACTAAATTTCCTAGAAAGTAATGTGTGCCTATCTTGAGGCATGTCCCATACAAGGTTGGGGATCCTCATCTGGATTGAGAGTATGATCTCGGTTCTGTGCCTCATCCTTTACTGAAATATGCCAAAAATCCTCTTGGATGGGATCAAGAATGTGATCTTTCTATGGAGTAGCTACCTATTAATGTTAATCATTTTTAAATTATTCTCTAACTATAATGATATTAATGTCTTTCTATCCTTATATAATCACCAGAAAACACAAGTGTAGATCCTATGTTGTAGTCAAACGGATTTATTACTCCACAATTATATGTCGAAGAATTTATTCATATAGGATCTCAGTTACTAGGATATAATAGTAAATGTATTTTATTAAAATGTGAATGTATTACCACTCTTTTCCTCTTTATTCCATTGGAATATATTGATCGAATTGATTCCTGAGGTCATGGGTCTATTCCTCGCCCATGATTACATTATAGATATGATAGCAGACATTGTATGAGGAAGCATTGATATGATCCCAATCACTAGTTTCCACAAGAATATTCCAGTGGGTATTGTTGGTGGAGGTGGGGATATAAGTCCACTACCTCATGTAAAAAAATTTCTTCATCCTGTGAGATGTCCTCAATTCCCATATTTGAGTGTTGGTGTTAGTAAATTTTAGTTAATTCACACTGAAACTGACTAAGGGGAATTATTGGTTATGTGATTTTATTGGGATCTAGATTTTACTATATCAGTGGTTCTTTCATAGCCACTATAACTTCCACACGGTGATGAAAATATTTACTATACAATGAGATATATCACAGTTTGTCATTATCTTTCTAGTTTTTATCCCATGGTGCTTCACATCATGTGATATAGACGTTCTAATGCAGTTTAACATTATGTGATTAGAAAATTGTTGTGTAGTTTAACATCATGTTACTTGGAAGTTTTCATGAATTTGAAAATCACATGACCCAAAATTTTCATGAAATTAAATTTCATGTGGGTAGGATGTTTTAGAGAACTTTATCATCATGATATTTGGATATATTCATGCATTTTAACATCATGTGAGTAGGATGTTTCCATGTAGTTTCACATACATTACCCAGGATTATGTCATCAAATTTTACAACATGAGACTGTCACATTGAAATTCCACATCATGAGAGGTTGGTAGCTTTTATGATGGAGCATGAATGAAACTTATGCATGTTTCTTGAGTTGTAGGATCCTCTAACTCTATAAAGTATTAATTTACATATATTTCAATACAATTATTATTTATAAATAAACTCTATATTATGTTAATGAGAATTTAGTGGTAGGGGAATAGATTTTCATTGCATGTCAGCTCTACCTCATTTGGATTATTAATAATTGTTCTTTTTTCCCAAATAATTGCACATGTCATAGTCAAATTAAAATGGGAAATTATTTGGATAGAATGAATAGTTTTTATTTTTTAAGAACTGATAGATAAATTTATATGAATAGAAGATATGTGGCCAATGTTCTTATTCACAACATTTCTATTCTAATAGGATTTCTCACGTGAATGAAGTGGGGAATATGGTGTCTATGATTAAAACATTCACATTCATATCTTCTTCTTAATCCAATCATTAATGATAATTCATCTTAATATTGTATGCTTGAGATTTAAGTGGTAGGGGTAGTTGTTGTCATGGAATTTCATCCCCTCCATGTTCAAATTATTTTTTATTGGGAGTTTTATCAAATAATTATCCATATCACATTCAAATAACATGGGTATATGTTTTCACTAGAATGAATATTCAATTCCCTATTTGGAATTATGAAATGGGAAACCACACTATTTCTGTCATGTGTGGCCTATACCTAGTTTTGCATTGGAACATGGATGATTTTGGATCCTAGAATGTATAGACATAGTCTTAATAAGCTTAGGGGATGTTGATGAACCATTTAGGTCCTTAGACGATGTATAAAATTCCCACTGATTAGGATAACCTAACACTCCTAGTGTCTTTATGGAAATTGTTGAGGTTTGATAATTGTCATAGTACCCCCATTCTGGGGGAGGAAAATATGGTATTGCCCTTATCCTTATGGGTTGTGTTTCTTGAGAGTATGAAATTGATCCTAGGAATGTGTGATGGGTTAGGTGAGAAAATATCAATATTTCACTAGATTAAGGGATGAATAATAAAAAATTCACACATCCCTATTGGTCTGGGGACTTCACTACAAGGAGAACCATTATTGGAAGGTGATGATATTTTATTTAGGTGAAGGGAAAGTATGATAAATCTCACAATTATTTCATGTATATACATTTGCACTAATTTTTTTTGGGATATTAGTTATTTTATAGGAATCACCATGTTATCCTTAAGGGGCTGACTGGAAGAAGTCATCATGACGCCCCTTCATCTATGAATGGTATAGTTACTGGATGAGGACCAAATTCTAAACATAGACCACAATTAATGAATCTAATAATTTCATTGGTTGTAATATCCATTAAAATTATACTCTAAAACATAATCATGCTCAATAAAAACTTGTGTAGATGTTTGAAAAAATGATTTGTGTTGTTTCAGATCTAATGAGAAGTCGTCAAATTTTGTCCATATCATATTAGTGGATAGATAGGAAGGATGCTGCTTCAATATAGTATCTTGTTTGATGGGTTGGTGCCAAATGTTTTATTTGGGAGGGATAGTTCTTGTGGTACCATTTTATGGTTTGGAACCCACAATAAATATAGAACCATGGTTAAAATGATAAAAACACCCCAATACGTATGGGAAGGGGTTCTCCCTATCAATCCAAAGTCACCAAGGTTGGTGGTGATGAAGTCAAAGGCTCCAAACTAACAATAATATTGGCTTGATTTTGGACCACTATTACTACACACTGATAAGACTCAGTGACATCAGAAATTGTACGAATTTGGACCTCCTGTGATGTTTTATTGTTTGGATAAAATGGGTGATCTCTCCAATTAGATTACATTATTTGGATGGTTGTGGTAGGAACAATTTCCCCTTAGATCCCTATGGAATTGTGCACATATATCAATGGAAATAACCAAAATGGATAGGAGACCTCCAAGGAAGTTCTTCAGTGGTTCATTTAACTAATTTATTTTCCTCATATTCACCCTTGATATATGGAAGTTATTTTTATCTAAGCATTTAATATAAGGTCAGAATGTTGTTGAATGTATCAACAAGGGCCACCTACCCTTCTACAACCCTTCATGGGAATGAAAACACATGTTGATTTATCCTTTGAAGGATTATAAAAGCATCATTAAATGTCAATATATATCTATTGAGGTGTTATTCTTAGACCAATACATTCACTAACTTGAACTGGATGTGTTGACAAGGTGACAACAAACATCTATGCATTAGGGACACGGTTTCCATGTAGTATGGGGTACATGATCAATGTTCATCCTAATTTTTCATAGAAGATTGACATGTTCTACTGAAATTTCTATCTTTAACAATGATCTGAGAATATATTGGCACATTAGAATATGTTGTTTTAATTTTCTGGAATTTTATTTGTCATTGATGAAACAACACACCTTAACAGTGAAACATCATATAATAAATTCATTAGATGATCAATTCCATTAGATGTTAATGTATAAAATAGGTGGGCTACTTCCACATTTTTTGTGAGAGGTTTGGAACACAAAAATTAAATTATTCAGGGCTCCCAATTTTCTTTTCAGGGTAGATACAAAAAAAAGGTTCCAATGGGGACTACAGAATCTATTGGTTTATACTCATGAAATGGTTGACATAGTTAGAAGATTCATTTTGGATTCACCATTTTTTTTCTAGAAAAAAATGGATGGTTTCACATGAAACTCAATTATGTGGGGTTTGGTGTTGTTGAACAATTTTTTTTCAAGTTTAAAATTTGGGTATCTAATAGAAACACCAATATAGTTTCAACATGAATAATAAGAAGAAAAAATTCTTTACAAATATGGGAGTCATTTTGGTTTTCAAACACAATGAAACATTGGAACATACATTGGTCGAAAGGATTAGTGGTTGGTCTCATCATACCATTTTTTGAGGGAGTTATTTCCTACTTTGGGACTCTCTAAGAGATTTTCAATATGATTTTGAATACATTCTATTCCCAAATATGAGACTAGTTACCCATGTTCTAAAGACTTGATCATGACCAAGTGTTAATAGGAAATACGATGTGTGCCAAATGTTCTTTATTATTGTATCATCTATTTACTATGCTCTAGTTTATATCAATTTTCATGATCTCTAGAGTTTATAGTCATCCAGGGAGGATGTTAGTGTCTTTGAAATTGGATTAAACCTCTACGAGGCATCCTATGTATCCAATGATAAATTGAATCAAAACACTAATAGTATATTTGAAATTTTTTAAGGTTGTAGGGTATGACTTTACCTTACAATTTAAAAGCATGTGGTGAGGACTTAAATATAGGGCTCGAGCCCTGAAGAGGCGTCCCACATATCCTATTATGAAAGGAATCAGATTCCATGCGGTTCTCTTGTGGGAATCTAAGCTATAAACAATGTGACAATAGAGTACTTGAGTGGGATGAATGTAGTTAAGGCTACGCTAGACTACCTCATCAGGAGTATCACCCTTTGAGTGAAGTCAAGATATAATCAGGTATACATCCCAATGAAGGGCCAAACTGGGGAAATCCTCATTATGTTATTCGTACAACTATCACTTGTCTATAATCCCCCATTAGTTATTCTCTCTATAAGACACAAGTTATATAAGAAGATTTGACACCTCACATGAGTGAAAATTAGTATGGGGAAAACACATTAATGTTTCCCTTATAGAGGAATGGTTACCAGTATTATAGATAATATGGTATGAATATAAGACCTTAGGATAGTGTTTTATGTATCCTTTTTATAAAATAAATCAGAGTCCTCATATTTCAGTTCATCCATAACCCACTTATGGGTTTAGGGTTCTTAAGAAAATTGTCTAAATGAAATTTCATAGGATTCCAAAATAAGAACCCATTTATTATTAATTAATTGAAAAGGGAGGATTGTAATCTCTTAGTAGATATATATTCCCATGATTTAGAATTTTTTGGGATATAGAGGGACTTAAACCAATTTGGATGCTTCTTGGAGCTTGAGCCTTTGGATGGTGTCCAGTATATCCTACATAAATGGAAATAGAGTCATCATTGTTCAATGAACTATAGAACCACTAATGGGTTGGGATAATTGATCGCACATGAGAGGATTATTATTGTCCTAGAGTTTTAGGAAATTTAGGGACTTATAATAGAACAGATTCCCATGATTTATATTCATTATTTATCCTTTAATGGACAAAGGGATATGATGACCATGAAATGTATGTCGAATATGTTTGGTGTGAAATGGATACCCTTTTGAGATCTTAAAATTAATGGGTTTGGATGATTGAATAACCATAACCCATTAAGGAAACTCCCCTAATGAAGAGGGTACCTAAAAAAGGTTCATGTGTGGGGGATTACATGGCATACATCCAACTGTGTCTTTCAGACTTGGTTGATGTGTTTTAGGGTTTCTCCCAGACATGTCATGGTTGACCTCCATGATTGAAGCCTACATGTCCAAATTACATAAAATCATAGAAAAAAATATGTTCAAAGTACATTTTATGATAATAATAAAAGACATTTCAAGGCCCTTTCATGTGATCAAGGATGACTTATCCTAGGTGTATGGAATGATTAAAGTATATATGTCCAGGAAATTTTTTGTGATCAATGACATCATGTCTATAAAATTCCACATGAAGAAGGCCGACATGTCTATATCAATTCACATGATTAAGGCCCAAATGTATAAAGCATTTCACATGATCATGGCCAAGATGTCTATGGTACTTTCATTAGATGGAATCATGATACAAGTGAGGTTTCATGCTGCCATGTGATCTTAATAGATCCATATGATTGGTTCTCATGAACATTTACACAGTTGGGTTCTTGAAAAAGAGAATATTTACATGGGATAAAGCTTCATATCTAGTGGGATCATTCCATGCTTTCATGGGTAATGGTTCAAATGAAACGATAGGGGTATGTCTGAATGGTTAATGTCAAGGTGGATCTACCTATTTTATTTTTGAAAATTGGGGAATCTCCCTGTGTTCACATTCATTTAGAGGATACAAGTTGTTGGGTGTTCACATGATAAGGTGGAATGTGATCATGTGATAGTAAGGGAGTCACAAAATGAATCTATAATTGAAATAAATTTTGGTATTGGTGGAAAACAACACATAATATAGGATCACATGAGAGCATCACATAATGTTGAGTTCAACATGTGACCAACTAACCTCAAGGGGATCACGAAATTCATTCTCATGGAAGGGAATAATTATTAGCTAGTTTAACTCCCTAAAGTTAGTATATATCTCTTCTCTTCTTCCCCACTATAGTGTGTCTCATTTTTTCCCTCTCTCTCCCATATCTAATCATGCATGTGTTCTTGAAGTAAATTACAGTTTTATATAGGAAGCGTTTGGTCAATGATGGTGTCTCTATGTGTTGTTAAGGAACCATGTCTATTTTCATGAAGTGGTGGGAGTCCTTTAACTAAAAAAAATGAAGGGGGTTCTGATTAAGGTAACTTAGGGCCTTTTTTATGTGATGATGTATGATGTTAGTTTGGATTTGTGAAAGGGTAATTATTTGATCACACGAACCATTGGTCCTCTAGAAATGAATTTTTAATAATGCATAATCAGTTTCCTCTGGAGGCTCAATTCATTCAATATTTTATATATGCATAGAAAAAATTGTATGCCTCTCTTTAAATTGATTACTATCTTTGTGAAAAAGTTTTTTTACAACCATCAGTGGTCTAAAATGATTGATTTTTGTGATTCTTGTGACCATGTTGCTTATAAGTGGATATCCATAGGACAATCCTTGAAGTCATTACATGATAAAATACCCTAAAATGGAAAAATTAAAAGCCTCTTTCGAATGAAACATATGATTATTTTCATGAAAACAGTGATGTTAGTAAATACCCATATGAGTATATTCCTTTGATCACAAGACCCCTTGGAATTATTATGATAGCTTCATGTGGATAAAATGATTTTCATCATTCAATGATGTCCTAAAACTCATCAACTATATAAGATATATTTTTTTCTTCATTTATTCCCAAGACATTTTATGTTCTTCAAGGTAATATTATACATGTGAAATGAAGTTTTATGCGTTCCTTTGATATGTTTAGGTTTATTGGGCTATATTATGCCTAATCATTGAAGACAGTTGGTCATGGTGAATAGTGATCATTGGTGTAAATATTGTGAGTCACACGTCCTCAAACTAGTGGCATTGGGGGGGGGGTGCGGAAGACAAGTTGATGTTGAATGTCATGATATGGAACAATCATACAACATAGATTAATTATATTAGACAACTACTATTTAAGCTGTATATTTTTATGGAGTCACGGGGATGGAACATATTCCACCACAAATTTATTTTTCTCATACTAAGTGAACACTTACTAATATTTATCACACCATCTATTTTTCATATCAGCATCAGGGTTTGGAACCCAACACACATGAACCCTCACCCATAACATTTGTGTTATGCGGTTTCAAGACCTGTTGCGGCACTAGCTTCACACACCCTTGATGATCACAGCAAGTGTGTTTCTCACCCACACACCTTACATCTAGGATGGGTGGTTGTGATAGCACCCAGATGTGGTTAAGGTTACTTCTGTATGTGCACTGGTTGTGCTAGGTGGATGGTTATCTTTATTACCCATTTTCTTGCCAAGGGAATACTAAATAATATGTATAATAGTTATATATTTAAATGGAGTAAGATAAGAGTAAAATATATTTTACCTTATTAATAAAACAACAAGACCCAGACTTCTCTTCAGGGATTACACTTTTTTGTCCCTTATAACAAATAGTAATTTCTTTTTCACGGGTTTCAATTATATCAAATCTATAATGGAAATGTTCTTCAGGCACAATTATGGGTTCTAACAAATTCATACAATATAGTAACTATAGAAAAACACTTTATTGATCCATCAATTCATTTTATAACATAAGAACATGAATATTAGTTATACATAACATGGTTTAATACAATGGATTTCCTATTAAATTTTTTAAAAGATCATAAATTAGATGTGGATATTTAATAAGAAATATTTAAATCTGAATCACTTCGGGATCTCTTTCATAATATTCATCCATAAGGATCTCCAATAGCCTAATAAAATCCAAAATGTGGATAAAAATCATAATAAAATAAATCATATTGTTACATCTAAATTGAAACATAAAAATGGGAATTATGGCTTAATAATTTAGAATGAAATTCATGATTCCAGCACACCTCTATACAAGAATGAGATATTTCAATTATAAATTTAGTTATATGAAATATGGTAATTGAAAATATTCGAATTGGATATAAGTGTTTCAAAAAAGATTTTTTATGTGTCACATGATTATATTAATATTATTATTATAAAAATATGATATGAATTACCTTAAAAATTAAAATAAATATTTTAATATCAATGGATGAGTAAAATTAATTTATAGAATACAAATAATTATTTTTAATGATGTTTTTTATTGTATTTGTTAAACAAAGTAATATTTTTCTCAAAAAACCATTTTATTATGTGTTATATATTTTATCACGATAATTAAAATTGAATAATTTTAAATCACTGTTACATATTAACAAATATATTAACATTATTGAAATTTGGAATAGAAATAATATATAGTAAGAACACATAATGTTTAAAAATATAATTTCTTCCATAAGAGAATTTCCCCTTCATAATTTTTATTTTCAGTTAATAGAATGTCTTATAAATTTTAGAATAATATTTTTTTAAATGAATGTCATTTTTTGAAGTAGAATAAAAATAATATATTAGGTTTAATTAATTTTTTTATAAAAAATGGATTTGGTATGTAAATTGTGAAAAATATACTATGTTACAACAACTATAAATTTGATGACATTAATATAAATACATTGAATAGTGTAAATAAATTTAATTGGTGAAAATATTATTTAATATTTATAGATATAAATTTTAGAAAATACTAGATTTAATATAGAAAAACAATTATTAAAATTTATGGCCATTTGTAAAAAATTATAATAAAAACTTTTTGGGCATTATCGTATAAATAAATATTATTTTGGTAATATTTTCTTTTGAATTAATTAAAAATAACGATAAATTTTAGTTCGTTTATATAAAACTGATTTATATCATCAAAATAGAAAAAATGATAATTTTAAATTACACAAAAATTTTAATCTAAAAATGCACTTTTTATAAAAAGGGTTTTTACTCATTACATTTGTTGATGTTAGAAATGAATTTCATACACATTTAATGTTTATATAATAGTTTTATTCATTATTACTAATTAGTATGTATAATTTATTTAATAAATTATATTTTATTTTTTTGGCATTAAATGTACATTACTTAAGTAAAAATTATTCACCATGATTAAAAAAAATTTAATACTTGAAATTATACATGCAAAGTGATTAAATTTTCTTAAACATGTGTTCAAATGATTTTTTGTTAGTATCAAAAATATGTACAACCAAAATCAATTATTTTATTATGGATTCTTATTTACTTGAATAATTTGTTTTATCTTCATATAAATTGATATATTTACAAAAAAATCCATTCTCAAAACATATAAAAGGTATGTATCAACACCCATTTAAGACCAAACTAAAAAAATTATGAGAAAACTATACCCTAATTAACTTTTATTTAATTTGATTTATTTTCCTTAATATAATGATAAAAATGTATTTTATTAATCCCTCTATTTCTATGGACTCTTCAAAGGGGAAGCCCAAGTCTTCAACATGAGTAACTTTTTTTCCTAACCTCATTTATTTTCACTCTTACATTCCCAAATAAAAATTTATATTTCCTATGAAAATAAATTAATTTTGGTTTTTATTGTTAATATTTTAATTATATTTTAAAAAAATATTAACCACCTTTTCCTTATTTATTAAAAAAAATGAAACTGTAATTTTTGAATCTTGAAGACCACCACCACCATGAAACATATACATCCATTTTTTACCATTGCATCCCTTTACTAATTATATTGGGTATAATGAAAAATATATTTTTCATACATAATATATTTATGATTATGAATATTAAATTTATAATCCATCTTCATCCCCTCTCATTCATTTTGAAATGATATATTTATTTGTGTCTTCTGTGGACTATCGCTTCCACGAAGTAACGTGTCTCATTTTTTCCATCCAATTTATTTTTTATAAGTAAAACCATCTACAAATATAATATAAAATATTAAAATTATCTAAATATTAATAATATTGTTCTTTAATAATTCTATTATTCATAAAACAAACCTCATTCATAACTATAATCATTCATTAATTGTGGTATGTTCATGTTTGGGTTAGTCTAACAACCTATTTGAACAATCATTCAAAAAATATCATGGATGACTATGAGAGACAAATTAATGATATTGTATGATATAAATAATTAAATAATTTTTTTAATTTCTATCTCAAATTGTAACACTAATATTAACTTATTAATTAAGATACTAATGAACGATAATAAAAAATCAATGAAATGTGATCGTTATTGATTTCTCATTTACAGATCATAACCAATACATAAATTGAATAAAATGATTTAATTGTAAATAATAATAAATAATAAATTTTATTTCCTTGTATGATCTTGTAATAATAGAATCTGGTAGAATAATGAACGAAAACAGCAAGATTTTAGAACAAGTTCCTAAAAATGAAGATTACTCACAAGAGATATTGAAAATGGATAATTACTATAAGGCCCTATCCTTAAACATTACATAATCTTAAGATTAGTCAAGAATTTACTTTCTTTCACATTAAGGATATTTTTTGGTTTATAGTTTTAATGAATTATCCCATTATTAATACATAACATCCCATAGTCATACAAGATGATACTACCAAAATAATATCCATTTTTTAAGAGATAAATCATTTAAAATAAAACATGATTTATTTTCATGATAAAAATATTCCTGAATAATTTCATTGTCATACCCTTCCTTATACCCTGAGGAAAACATTTCAAAAACATGGTATTAGAAAAAAAAAATTAGTAAGGTATATAAAATATGGAATGAAACCATTAGTCTAGGAATATTTTACACTCAAGAAAACATTTTCACAAATTCATACTTTTCACCCACAAAAACATACCTTATGAAATAATAATAATCCTGAAAAGAATTATTAGTAATCATAAATCATAAATTGATCTTTTGGAATCCGTATAATTCTAACATTGTATATTTCACAGCTACATAGGGAGTAAACTTCATGGTTACATTTGGAATACCCATCATAGTATATTCCCTAAATCTCTTAAGAGAAACGCTATCGTTTAACTCAGTCTCATTACCCAATGCATTAGAGATATATAACGTGATCACCTTACCTTAGTTTTACATGGAACCACCGATATACATAAGAAATTTCCAAGAACCAAAACATAATAACAACACATAAATCATGCATAAAGAAAAAGTAACATTTCCACATTTTTATCACAAGATATTGACATAATAAATCCATTATAAAAACCATTTCCAATAACAAAAAACATGATAAGGGAATGTATTATTTATTTTTCTTCCAAAAACATTAGGTATTATAGTGGAATCTAAATATCAAATAACGGTTACAGTGGAAAATAATTTGTTTCCGTCATATACGTTAAAAAACATTCCTTTTGTCGTTTTTTATGAAAAGTCAAACACTCCATATAAAAATATTCCATTAAAATTTTAATGAAATTAAATATATATATATATATATATTATAAGATATTAAAAATTCATTTCTCATTCAATAGTTTCATGACATAATCAATAAGTATAATTTTAACCCAGAGAAAGGAAATTGGGTTAAGAAATTCCCTTACCTCGAGTCTAGATTCTCTCATGCATTTCTTATCTTCCTAAAAAATAAAATTAGTTTAATTTATAATTTATTTCTAAAATTTTTTAATTTTATTATTCGTTTTATATCACTTTTTTAAATGTTATAACAATTACATAATTATTTAAGTTCATGTTGGACACATTGTTGATATTTGGTACTTGAGTCGTAAATGAACTTGGAAAGATGTTAGTAGTCCATGTGGTCATAAGTCCATCATATCTAGAATATACAACATGATATAATTATATTATATATTAATTAAATATGTATTTATAATAATATTTCAACACAAACTAAAAACATTGTTCATGGAGATAGTAGGTTTTATGTATAGATGAACGCTATTTTTGTTTTTTTATCGTATTAAAAGAGAAAAATTAAATAAAATGTATATAAATATGTATAAATATATATTATCATTAATATAGAATTAATAATTCATTTATATAATATATTTTTACTAAAAATACTTAATACATTCCATTTGATGTGTGAAGTAATCACATCATTTTGAGGAGGAAGTAGTCCACACATCCCCAAATGATGTAATCCTATAACCAGAATTTGTAAATAATGAATGTATATTTAAAATAACATTATATAACATTAAATATGTTATAATATACATATTAAAATATTATTTTATTAGGATAATGGTTTTAACACTATAAATGATCTTCATAATGGAAAAGGAACACAAACATTATTCACAAAGCTAATTAACTCGCATAACATGGACAACAATTTCATTTCCTTTAATAACAGGAGGTGGGAAGAGAAATGGATCTGATATAATAAATAGAGACATAAAACTCTAGTATTTACATAATTATTTAGTTTTCATTCATTTATGTATTAATTATGTGAGGAGAATGTTTAAAATGAAAAGAAAATAAAAGAGGTACTTTGAAAAAATTACCTATTGAAAATCCCCTCCACTGAGGACCATGGATTTGGTATTTTGGGGATACCAGTAGCACTTTTACATGGTTAGAGTGAGTAGGAGAGGTTTTTTTAGATATTGTTTTAGCTATAAGTATTTTAGGGTCGAAATAGGGTGGTGGATAGGTTGTATTTATACATGAGGAGAGGTGTGTTTAAGTGATTATTTATTGATTGTTTTATATTAAATGATAACTATAGAAATATTTCATTAAATTACATGAATTTTTCATGTAATTATTGTTTTATAGTCTGGTTAGAGTCTATCCACACATCAACAAACCATCAAATGTTTTATTTTTTAGGTATGATAAGATTTTAACTTTTAATTTTAACCCTTGAAAAAATGTTTCTTTTGCTACGGTAAATAATTGTTTTACCATTTTAGCTTTTTATAACTAAAAATTAAATTAACATTATAATATAATTTTGTCCTTCATATTCCCAATATTTAATCCATTTTAATTATTTCAATTCACATAATTGTGAAATTTATATTTAAAATTAATTCCATATACAAAACTAAAATGCGGTTTTTAAAGTAAAATAGTCATCAAATTGAAATGTTTTAATATCTAATTTCGATTATAAAATCGATAAAAATGACCAAAATTGTATTAAATGTTAAAATAATAATCTAAATAAAATTATAAATAAATTAAAATAATAATCAAACAATTTAACTAAATTAGATGAAAAAAACGTTTTGAATTAAAATGTTGTATTTTTCACTATTCACTAAAATATGAAAGTTATGAGAAAAAATACCAAATATTTATCCAAAATAAAATTTTATATCCCAAATTCAATTAAGATGTTTATTATATCAAATAAAACATATAATAGTTTTGAAAAATGTATTTAAAATGGGTTATTTATCCAAAGGTTGTAAAACTACCTTTTAAAAATATTAGAGCTTTTATGGATAAAATTGGATTTATTCTTATTGGAGACCCATAAAATTTCTTATAAGAAATTAAAAACAATTAATAAGAATGTTTAAACATAATATAGTTTTTTATTCCCTCCAACACTTTTTCTCGGTGATAACTACCATTTTAAATAATAATATTAACAATGTATTATTTTTCGGTATAACTCAATCTTGTGCGAAACATAAGATTACAGATAAAACCATTGTTGCATGTCAATTAATATATTGGAAATAGAATCCCTGTCAAGGTAAAAATAATATTTAATTCATTACTGTTAATAGAAAATAAAATGTATTATTCTATAATTACCATGGATGTTACAACCTACCCCTTGAATTTGTGTCCTTGAAAATTTTATTCACTTTCCAAATAAGTGGGGGTATTTCTCCCTTATAGAATTTTCAGATTACCATGTGGCCTATTCAGCCATATATATTTTCCAAAAAAACATAACCTAATGTATCACAATATTCAGCAACACATGCCATTTGTAGCCAACAATATGGACTGGTTATTCCTAATTAGAAAAATTCACTTCCAACTGAACTACTTTGAGACTCGAAACATGAGATGAATCCAGCATATACTTTCTTAACATTAATACATGAAAAGAATTGTGTACCTTTGATAAACTAGAAGGTAAATTCACTTGGTAGGAAAATGATCCAACATTCTCCAAAATTTTATAAGATCCAATGAACCATGGACTCAGTTTCCCCTTTTTACAAAAACACAGAACACTTTTCCATGGAGAAACTTTGAGAAAGACATGATCACTCACATCAAAAGAAATATCCCTCCTCAATTAATCTGTATAACTTTTTTTCTCGCTCTGATCTATCTTCATACGCTTTTGGATCAATGGAACTTTTTCGACCATCTTTTCTACCAATACAAGATCCATCAACTTCCTTTCACCAACTTTATCCTAAGAAGCTGGAGTTCAACAAATCTTTCTACATAATGCCTCAAATGGTTCCATTTGTATAATATATTTAAAACTATTATTATAAGAAAACTAGTACAAAGAAATATTTTGGTTCCAACTTCCTTGTTAATCCATTGAACATGCACGTAGAATATCCTCCAAAGTATGAATGTTTCATTCTTTCTGTCCATCTAATTGATGATAATAAGTTGTACTAAATTTAATTCTGTTCATGACGACTTCTAAAGGCCTTTCCAAAAGTTATACGTGAATCTATGATCATGATTAGATACAATAGAAAGAGGAACTCCATGAAAACTAAATATATCTTTAATATATAACCAATATTGTTGATCTAGAAATAGAGTATCTCTAATAGGAAGAAAATGAAAATATTTAGTCAATCCATCAACAATAAACTACATCACATTGTTACATATAGATTTCTTTCTTAATCCCACTACGAAATCCATGGATTTATTTTCCCATTTCCACTATAGCACTGGAAAAGGCTAAAGAATCCCCTTTGAAAATTGGCATTCTTATTTAACCTGATGGACTTTCCAAAACATCACAATACTGTCAATAATATCCACTTTCATTCCATCTCACCAATAAAACTCCCAAAGATCTTTGTACTTCTCAGTACTTCTTGGATGAACTGAAAACAAAGAACTATGAGATTTAAATAACAACTCTTTTTTCAACTTTAGTCCTCAAGGAACACATAAACTCTTCCCAAATATCAAAACACAATATTTATCAACATTAAATTAAGTTAACTTACCCTTCTAAACCAATTCTACCTTTTTTAAAACTCAGAATCTTTCTTCTACACTTGTTTAATTTTGTGCGAAAGATATAAATGTACTGAAACCCGAAACAATACAGTGTAATTTCATGCACCATTAACTTTCAAGATAAAATTATTCAAATAACTAACCAAATGATCAGATTCCAAATGTAACATGGATTATTTAGAATTAATTTTTTGACTCAAAGTATCTTCTACTTTATTTTCTTTTCTAGGAATGTAATGATTCATCTAATCATAATCCTTGATTACTTTCATCCATATCCTATATCTAATGTTCAATTACTTCTAAGTGAATATATACTTTGAAATTTTTTGGTTTGTATATATATATCACATTTTAGTCCATACAGATGATGCTTCCAACTTTTTAAATAAAAAACAATAGTAGATAATTACAAATCATGTATAGGGTAATTTAACCCATGAGTTTTAAACTAACAGGAATCATAAAGAATCTCTTGATCATTAGACATTAGGAAACAACCATGTCCTTTAAACAATGCATCACTGTATATAACAAATTCACCATTTTGAGAAGGTAATTCAAATACTAGAACATCCACCAATATTCTTTTCAATTATTTAAACAAATCATCTATTAATTTTTTCTTGATGATCTTAACACCTTTTCAAGTTAACATAGTTAGTGGGATAGATAATCAGGAAAATATTTCAACAAACCTCTAGTAATAGATAGAAAAACTAAGAAAACTCTAAATCACAATTTTATTTTTGGGTCTCAGCCATTCAATAACATCAATCATTTTAACAGTATTATCAGTTATGCAATATTTAAAAAAATGTTCCCAAGGAATGAATTTTTTTGTAAAAAAAACTCAGACTTTCTAAATATCCAATATATTTTATTTTCATTTAATTTTTCCAAGACAATACTTTAATGAATATCATGATCCTCTTTAATGTTATAATATATCAAAATGTCATCAATAAAGACAACTAAAAACTTATCTAAAAACTCACATAATATTTTATTCATAAGATCCAAACAGGTTCATTAGTTAACCAAAATTCTATGAATACATATTCATAATGGGCATATCTAGTACAAAATGTCGTCGTCAAAATGTCCACTTCCATTAGTTTCAAAAGACGGTACCTCAACCTCAAGTCGAGATTTGAAAAGTATTATCCTCCCTAGAGATGATCAAATAAATCATTGATATTTGTCAAATGACATTTGTACTTAACAATGATGTTATTAAAGGATTTATAATCAATGGAAATTCTCATTTAACCATATTTATTTCAAACAAACAAGATAGGATCACCCTATGGTGATGTGTTAGGTATAATGAAACCATTATCTAGTAACTCCTAAATTTTTTTATTCAACTCTAAAATTTCAATTTGATCCATTCAGTAAGGGGGTTTTGGAATTGGATAAGAATCAAGAACTAATTCAACACTAAATTAAACTTTTCAATTAGTTATAATACTAGAAAAACACATAAGAAGAAACATCAATATACTCATTTACCACTAGAACATATATAATATAAAAGTTCCTTTGTTTTCAAAAATATTGTAAGATAACATTAATTTCCATATTTTAATAGTTTCTTAACTTATTGATATGTTATTAAAAGTAATGGTTTATTCTTGTTCACAAATGGAATGTATTTCTGAAAAACATCTTCTTTAGCTGTACAATCAATCTTTTCATGGTAAATAAAAATCCAATCCATACCTAGAAAAAAATCATACTCTAATAGACAAAAAAAATAAGGTTTTTAGGTAAATTATTTTCACATATAAGGATAAGAATACTCTTATAATATCTTTTTTCCTCAAAATCTATCCCAGGAATTTTTACCATAATTTCAAGATTTATTTCTTGTGGTGGAATTTCAAATTAAATAGAAAATTTATTAGAAATGAATGAATATGTAGACCCTGAATCATAAAACATATTGTAATAAACTAAATAAACAAGAAATTTATTGATACACCTTCATTTGATGGAGAAACATCTACTATGGTAGTTGTAAAGGATTTCACCACACCTTTCTGCTTATAGTCTAGATGCTTCTCTTCATTTGAGTTCTTCATTGAACACTAGTTTGAAGAATAAACCATATAATTTCACATAAAAAAATATAATTTTTTGTAAATAATATTTT
Source organism: Viscum album (assembly GCA_963277665.1). Classification (NCBI taxonomy): domain Eukaryota; kingdom Viridiplantae; phylum Streptophyta; class Magnoliopsida; order Santalales; family Viscaceae; genus Viscum; species Viscum album. The sequence goes on along the minus strand of OY728150.1, from coordinate 812,338,861 downwards.
TTTAAACTACCATAATATTTTTCAGTACAATTATGATCATTGTTACCTTTTTTAACACAGCGAATGCACTTACCAAAATTTTGAAGTCATTTTCGAGGGTTTCTTTTCCACAATTTTCAAAAACTACAAACTAACTTTTCTTACCATAAGACTTTTTTGATGAATTCTTCCCTTTCTCATAACACCTCGACCTCTTATTCTTCAATTTTTGAAAAACACATGACCTTCAGCACACTCCATTTCCACCTTCTCCACAAATCTAACAAATTTTTTGTAACTTTTAAACTCATGAGAAGAATGTTTCTTTCAATTATTTGTCCATAATCCATAGTAAAAAAATTTATTTTCTTATTAATATCCCAACTAAAATTTAGAGCATACATTTCTAGTCAAGTAACAATCTTTCTTCAATTCCAATAATTATTTTTCCATACTAAGTCTAACATCATTAGGAAATTATTTCTCCTAAAAAATACATTTAAATTCATCCTAATCAAAAGAATAAATCCCCTCATTTTCCTCAATATTCTTAACCATCAACCACCACTAATGAACTTCACCTTCAAAATGGAAAATAGAAAGACTAGCCTTTTTATTGACTGAACACCCGATGATATTGAAAATATTTTTAATGTATTTAATCCACCCTTCAGCTAGCATGAGGTTTGATGATCCTCTGAATGATAGAAAATGTTTCCTTAAGAAATGCTCCACTACTGACATGTTCCTCTATGATTGATCTGGATGATCTCATTCATGGATACTACCACAATTTATCACCTGATTCAATTAATCCATCACTATAAAAAATCTATTCGGTTTCAATTCTGACCATCTTAGGTTGTTGATTTGAAAGGTTATTTTCCTTAAGATGTAATCCTAGCACAGCTGCTATATTTTATCTATAGAGAACCATTCTGAACAGAACTATTTTTAGGTGAAGCAACATAATAATATACATATTCTATATCATTTCAATTATACCAGTGTAAAAATCATTTATTGATATTCTATTAACAATATCTTAACCCCTCAAGTCACTTAAACTGTCCTTTTATAGAAACTATAATGCCCCATCATTAAAAATTACATAATATTTTTTTAATATATAATTTACATAATTCTAGATTGAGGATCATAAGGGTTAGAGTTTTTTAGAATTTGGGCATCATTAATACATAACATCCCATAAACATAAAATTAGATACTACTAAAACAGTACCCATTTTTCCCAAAACATAATACTTTTAAAATAAAACAAGATTTATTTTCTTGATAAAAATCTTCTTGAAGTATTCTTTTATCTTACCCATCCTTATACACTATGGAAATTTTTTTTAATACTTGGGATGAGAACAAAAATATCATTTAGGGATTTAAATTATGGAATTCAAACATTAGTCCATGAATATTTTAAACTAAAGAAACTTTTTTCACAAAAACATACTTCGCATACTTAAAACAACAACTCGTGGAATCATAATAAACCTTAAAAAAATTGTTATCAATCAGAAATCATAAAGGTAACTTGTTTCATCCATATCATACTTACATTGTAACTTTCATAGCTATATAGTGAGTAGCATTCATGGTTACATTTGGAATACCAATCACAGTATATTCCCTAAATCTATTAGGAGAAACAATATCATTTAACTCCACCTCATAACCCTATACATTAGAGAACTATCATGGGCTCACCCTCCCTTGGATTATAATGGAACCACCCATATACATAAGTATTTCCCAAGAACCATAACATAAGCACAACACATAAATCATATATAAAAGAAAAAAATTACATTTCCACATTGTAAAAACAAGATATCATTTCAAGATATTGACATAATAAATCCCATATAAAAACTATTTTCAATACCTAAAAATGGATTATATTATTTAATTTACTTTTAAGAACATTAACGCTCATAGTGGAATCTGAGTATAAAATAATGATTAAAATGGAAAATAAGTCATTGTCATTGTATACGTTAAAAAAGAATTCTTTTTGTCATTTTGTACTGAAAGGAAAACACTCCATATAAAAATATAACTTTTAAAAAACATCTAATTAAATTAAATATATAAATAAATGAATATATATTCAAAATTAATTTCTTATGTAATATTTGAATTAAATAATCATGAAGTGTAAATTTAACCCAATGAATGGGAATTTGGTTAATATATTCCCTTAACTCAAGTATTACTTATCTCGTACGTTATTTATCATCCTGAATATTAAACTTATGGTAATTTATTCTTTCTTGAGAAACATTTTCATATTTATTATTCAATTTTTATCACTTCTACTTTGTTATAACAACTACATAATTATTCATTTTCATTTCAAACTTTTTTTTGATATTCTATACTTGAGTAGAAAATGATCTTGGTATGATGTCAATAGTCCATGTGGTCATAAGTCCATCATATACAGAATAAAAAACATTGTAAAAATATCTCATATATTAATTATATATGTATATACAATAACATTTAATGAAAAACTAAAAAAACATTTGTGGACACTGTTGGTCGTACGTACAAAAGAACATAATTTTTTTCTATCATATTAGAAGGGATAAATTAAAGAAAATGTATAAAAATATGTATAAATATATAATATCGTTATAATATAACAAATATGTCATTTAAATCATATATTTTTACTAAATTTATTCTTAATAAATTCCATGTGATGTTTGAATGAATCAAATCATTATGAAGAGGTGGTATGTAACACGTCCCCAAACGAAGTTATCATAAAACCACAAATTGGAAAGCATGATGGTATGTTTAATAAAAAATTTCAAAAATGTTAAATAGGTTGTTATATAAATATTTAAATATTATTTGAACATAATAATTTTTTAAGACTTGCTAAGAAGGTGGTAATGGGAAAGGAACAAAAATATTATTCATGGTGGTGATTAACTGGATAATTCGTACAAAAAGAAAATCCATTGAATAGGAGGATGTTATAAAAGAAATGGATATGATATATTCCATTAAAAACATAAAACTATAGTATTTACATGATTCTAGAGTTATTGTGAATTTATGGATGAAGGAGGTCAGAAGAATATAGAAAAGAAAATAAATTAAGAGATGTACTTTGAGAAAATTACCACTTGAATATCCCCTCCTTTAAAGACACTTGGGGAACTTGGATTTGGTATTTTGGTGAGACAATAAGCACATGGACGTTGGTAGAGTGAGGAGTATAGGTTTTTTAATATATTTTATGATATAAAATTTTATTTGGGTCAAAAGAGTGTGCTGGAGAGGTGGTATTTATACTTGAGGAGAGGTGGGTTCAAGTGATTAATTTATTGGTTATTTAAAATTAAAATCTAAACATATAGATGTGGAATTAAATTTCATGAATTTATCTTTAAATTAATATTTTATTAAAGTTTTATGGTCTATATACACCTCAAAAAACCATTAAATGTTATATTTTTTAGGTATGTTTTTCCTTTAACTTTTAATTTTAGCCATTGCCAAAAAGTTTCTTTTACTACTGTAAATAATTTTTTTACCTAGGAAAATTTTTTATACATAAGAATGAAATTTAACATAAAACCTAATTTGAAAATTTTTTATTATAAAAATGGAATCCATTTTACCAAATTTAATTCATAGAATTTGGAAAAATAAATTTAAAATTAATTCCACAAACAAAACAAAATAGTGGGGTTTTGAAGTGAAACATTCAAAAGATAGAAATGTTTTTATATCTAATTTCAATTAGAAATTGATCCGAATGAAAAAAAAATTAATTAAATAATAAAAATTAATCTAAATATAACTTAAACCAATTATAATTATAATCTAAAATTAAAAATAAATTAAATAAAAATTTAATTTTGAATTAAAATGAAATATTTTTCACTATTAATTAAAATATAAAATTTTTCATAAAAAAACCAAACAATTACCCAAAAAAAATTTATAACCCTATTTAAAAGAATATTTTAATTTTTTTAAATAAAACATATAAAGGTTTTGAAAATATATTTAAAAGGGGATCTCCATCAAAAGATGGTAAAACCACCTTTTAAAATATTTGATATTTTATGTCTAAAATCTAATTTATTATTATTTTTGTTCTATAATATTTATTGTAAGAAAGTAAAAATATTTTATAAACTTATGTAAATATAATATAGTTAGTTTTTTTCATTCCATCCAAAACAAAGGCTAAGTGAAAACTACCATTTATAATATTAATATTAATAATGAATTGTTTTTTGTATAACTCAGCCTTCTGTGCAACATAATATTTCAGAGAAACCAATTTTTGCGTGTCGAACATGCTATTGGACATAGCATCCATGTTAAGGTAAAATTAGTATATAATTCAAAAATATTAATAGATATGGAAATTTATTCTTCTATAATTACCTGGGATGTTATAATAACTAAATAATATATATAGATAATTATTATAAATTAATTTTATAAATAGTTATATATTTGTACATGATTTTACAATATGTGTTTAAGATTGTTTTCTTTTTGTAATAAATGACATTCATGCATGTTATTGTATTCATAAATTAATGTAAACTTTTCATTGGCTCAAATTTCTTTTCACGAGACATAATTATTATTATAAATAATTATTTAATTAATATGGTGTGATTACAGAATTCATTTTAAAAATATTCTTTTACATTAATGGGGTATTAAAAGACATATCATGTCCTCCTTTAAATTGATTTTTATTCAAATGATACCTTTGTTGAATGGATTTTTGTTAAAATAAATCCCTTCATTGAGTTGTAATGATTATCCTAAAAACCAATTACTCTAAAACTAGTTTCATCCACTCTAATACTTTATATCATGGTAAATTATGTTCTTGTATAGAGGGTAATGACCTTCTAATATGTATCATTTATCTTGATAAATTTTATCTCAAAAATTATATCATTGATAGTAGTAATTCAAAGCTTCGTTAATGATTCTTTCTATAACACATCATGTCCTATAGTATCCTATTTTTAGGGTTAATATTTGTTTTTTCATGATTTAGTGGTGTCATAGTTGATGCTGATTGGGTTTTCTAATTATCTTAGACAGAACGGTGGATATAGGGATCCACCAGCTAGCTGATGACATTGGACATAACCATAAATGGATTCTTCTTGAACTAGCTAGCCAGTGGCGTTCCACAAAATAGTTGGTAGGTCTTCCTTTATCCACATCATTATTTCACAAGACATATTCTTGCTAGTTGTGGCCACTAGATATCTAGTGGTGTAAGTCTAGGTCAAGTAGGCAAGGGAAAAATTTTATTTATACTCCCCAAAAACCTTTATCTAACCCACTTATCCCTCTTTATCAAACCATTTTTTTCAATTATACTCAAGAGGCTCCCACTTTGTGTAATATGATCCTTTAAACCACTCTACTTTGTTTTTAAATCATGGTTCGATCGGTTGTCAACGACTTGGGAGGTTTTAAAGAATCTATATTGTTTTTTATTGGAACAAACATCCTCCTTGGAATTTATAGAAATATTAAGCTCTGTTTATAGGGTTTTTATATCATTCCATTCAAATTCATTAAAATCTTCTAGATACTTTTTCTATTTTTCTTCTAGGGGCCAGTTCAATTATGGGTTATGGCATGACACTTGTATTTCATAATGTTTTTGTTCATCTATCTTTCCATGATACCCTTTTCCTATTGAAATTAAGATTCTATGTTTAGGGAATAATATTGTATTTACTCATTTTTTACTTAAATTCCCTATATTTGTGTTGATACTATTGTGGGTGGTGGGTGAACTAGGTTAAAGGAATGTGGATAGTCTATATACTATGTTCTTTGAACCATCATTGATATTTATTTTTAATGTGTTTTTTAAAATGTAATTTCATGATTTAAAATTTATTTATTTGAGTATATAAAAATTATTTTTTAGAAAATCAGTGTGTCCCCATGTTTTGTTAAATGAAATTTGGTATTAAATGTAGTGTAAAATTAATTGAAAAATTGGATTTCATGACATTTTTTATGAAATATGGTTTTTTCGTATTGTTTTCTAAAAATAATAAGTACTTTTAAATAGATTTTATATATTCCATGCATGGGAGCCTTGGGTACCTAGGTGGGGAATTAGGTATTGCACTTTTTCTATTATAATTGTAAGGGTGTCAGTTTCCAAGGTGGCACAAGATTCCAAGATCACAAATACATTAGTGATAGGAATTTGATCTTGAAGTTTTATGGGGTTCCCTTTCTATAGTGTTCCTCCATCCCTATAGTGTGAATGTACTGAATCTAGGTAAATTAGTGTACAGTAATAATTTTTTTGTGTAGGAGTGTAAAATCTATCCCAATCATTCGCATGCTTCATTTTTTCTTGGATCTATAACATTTTGGATTTGGAATGACCTGATGCATATTTTGGTAAATGTAAATATTTTTTTAAAAATATTATTTTAATTTTTATTTCATTGATTTTGTTTTATAACTATGAAAAAGGTTAATTCTTTTCAAAGATTTTAATATAAAAATATGTAACTAAATATCATTACATGTTATCTTTAATATTTAACATATTGATATTTATGATAGAGAATTTTTATATAACACTTTGGTTGGATCCTACTGATCTTATTCAAATCAAACCCTGCACAATATTAAGAGGCAGTGTAGACCTTATTTTTTCTAATGAAAGAAAGGGAAATTCATTGTAGTAAAGCAATTATAATTACATCATCATGATGAAGGTATGTGGGTGTGATATTTCTAGTTTTTTCCCACATCATATGATGTAGTGGTTTTTTCATAGGACATACATTCTTTTTTAGTTGTCTTATAGACAAGTTTGTTTGTTTTACCTTGGTACTTTTGGGTCTGTCAATATTGTTGGCACTATTTTTTATGGAATAATTATACCTCATTTTATTTTCCTATATATTCAATGTTTATTATTTTAGGATGGAAAAATCATTCCTTGTAGTTTTTATTGGATTCTCAGGTGATAGTTTCTTACCCATGGGGATATTGAATTCCCTTAGAGTCATGATTGGATTTTGTTAAAATCATAGTTGGATGTGTTGTTGAGGTTGGGTGATGAAACATTTGTATCAGGGCATGTTTATTCTCATTAATAGGAATTTGGGAAATATAAGATATGATTTTTGGGACATGGGAGGTATGTTTCATTTATTATCTTCCTATATATTTCAATTAAATGCCTCATGTTACCATAGAATTATGGGTTGTGTGTCTTCTATATTGGATTTTTATATTGATCTCCATTTCAAAACATATTCAAATAGGTTAAACTAAAAAGATATATTTGATCATTGTTCATTTTTATCTTTTGGTATGTAGAAACAAGATGTAACACCCTGACCCCAATTTCACAGTGTAAGTACATTATTTATTACATTGGAATGATTGCAAGGAATCAAATCCCGAATGATAGAGTAGTTTAGTATTTTCAGAATACTAGATACATACATAGGTTCAAAATTACATCATGAAACAAAATACAGAATATATGTTTTATTTGGAATATCCAAAACACTGGGTTTATCCCTACAATTCATTCATAAAATAATTCTTCACATCCTGAGGAAAATTAAAACATAAGAAAAGGGGTGAGCTCATATGCTCAGTAAGGGTAATCCATACAACATAAGATATCATAAATATAAACATTAGGCATGGTGAATAAAAAAATCTATGAAAAATAAACATTTATACACTATGGAAGGAATAGTATTTGAATAAATAATTACATAATAAAAAAATAATCATGGGTATTCTAGTAGTCGAATAACCACATGAACTTTCAAATACTAGATTCATAATGAGGGAAGTGCATATGCCTAAAATTCTGAAACACGCCATCAAGGCCTTATCCAAGACATCTAAAAAATATTATGTCCTCAAAAAAACCATATCTAAAAATTGGAACTGCCTCGGCCAAGTCCATATCTATATGTCTCATGAGACCTACCGATATATCGAGTAGAGATAACATGCCCCGCCCAACGCCTACTAAGTCCAATGGATTCCACATGTGAAAGGGGTGAATAGAATCAATATATACATTCATATTGAAACTAACATATGAAATTTTAATAAATTTCCTCAATTATTTAACATAAACACTAACCATTCAAAATAATATGGTGATGGGTATAAATATAGCAAATCCATATTAAAACTAATCAGAAACCCTTTAATGACATATTATAGATTATGACATAATAGATAAACCTCAATTAAGTACAAGATTCCACAGGGAGTGTTGAAATATATGAAGATACTTTTAAATGGGACCATTGAAATTATTTTCAGGAAATAATCCATAAACATTCCAAAGTGTCCCATACCACCATAAAAGATTAACATCATAATACATTAGAATACTATGATAATAAATAGAATCTTGAAATGATATACAAAAGGAAATTACATAAACCATAAGAAAGAAATAAGTGGTTAATTAGGCATATATCTAATAAAATATAATGTTCGATTGGAAAAGACCTTTTTACTTTTGAAAGAATAGTTCTTTTGGAAAATCAATTTTATTTTTCATAAATCTAGTTTTAAACATTTATATCCTGGAATAGAATTAGGTAAGGATTATGAAATTAACATTTAGATAAAAATGATTTCCCACTAATGTAAAATCATGTAAAAATGTATTTAAATAAGTTTTAGAATGAACACATTTTTGTGCGGTTTAAATAATTTATTAAATTGATTTTAAAGCTTGAAGGCATGTTATCAATCATAAAACCAGATATCAACCAAAATAGATTTTTTATGTTAAAATAAGTGTTTTTAGAATGAAAAATCTGTATTTTTATAGATTATAGAGTGAAATTCAAAATATGTAATAATTTGATATGTTCCTTGAATCGGGATTGCATTTAGGATGAATTTTTCTATGATTATTTTAAAACATGTAACTCCCCATAAATTAGATGCGAAATATTATTGGTACATATATATATATATATATAATTCACATAGAATTTATGAGGATTACATAATATTAAATATTAATTTCATTTAGTTGAGTATAGAATAAAAGCAACACGAATGAAAATAGAGGTTTGAGTAGAAAATACTTACAACTTTGTAATCAATTGAATCGTATGCACCAAAATTAATAATAATAAAATGATATAATGAATATAAATAGAATAAATATATTCATTAAATGAAAAATCAATGGGATTTGTACATACACAGTACACATGTAACGGTAGTTAATACAGAATATCTTGAAAAAATGAATGTAAGATGAAGAAACCCCTTACCTTAAGTCAGATAGTGTTCTACAATTGATCTTAATAACCTAAATAATCAAATTTGGGTTCATTAAATAATGATTATATATCCTCTTCTACATGTAATTGATTTATTATGACCTTATTAAGTTCACTCATGTCCTTTTGAGGGGCTAAGAGGTTCAATTTCATTGTTCAGGTCCATTTGTTTCATGGTCAGTATACTTATATACATGAATGGATAATCATGTAAAATGAGGATAGTTTTCCATAATTGAAGTTATATGTTATTAGTGAAAAATTATAATGATATATGGTTGTAAATTTCATTATATTACATAGAGTAAAGATGAATCATTATATAAATTATTTAATGATAACCTTTTGGGTTAATTTGCAGTTTTTGAACACAATAAACTCATTTTTCATTATAAATAAAAACCATGTGTAAAAATAGATTTTAGAATAATATATGATACATAATAAATACATTATAGTATAGTTCAACCATAATAATGGTTTTACTAATATAATTGAATATATAAATAGAAATTGAAAACCCATCAACCATGAATGTGGTAAATTAGCACATATCAGATAATGTTTTTTCTACTAGCATAAAATAATGGTAAAGGATAGATGATAAAAACATATTCCATAATAATAAAACATTGTAGTACCTGTAATTCAAAACATTTGGATGTGGATATGCGAGTACAGAAAAGAAATAGAGGAACATGATAATAAAGTAGAATAATTGAAAAGAGGATTTTACATCTTGAATTAATATTCCTTGAGAGCCTCTTTAGGGGATAGGATTTAGAATTTTTATGAGACCAAGGGATGATTGACATGGGGGTGTATCTTAGGGGGATATTTTAGCAGAATTAAGACAAGTCACAATTCTTTATTAAAGTGAAGAGATGAGGGGAGTGTGGGTGGATTTTATAGTGTATGAGAGGAGGGTTTTCTTCATATTGTAATCATTAGTTTTTATATTTCCATAAGCCATGAATTAGAGATGATTCCAATACTTAAAATTGTAATAAGTTCATTTGAGTTCAAACCAAGGGTGATTACATCAGCGATGATGCTAGGAATAATGTATTTAACTCATAATATAGATATATGTTAAAATACCAAAACCTCACCCAAACCATTTGTCAATGTGTAGAATTAAAAAATGAAATCCAACTTTTGAAAATAATTTTCTGAATATTTTTAATTAAATTTTTAAATAAAATCTTAATTATTTTATAAAAAATAACTTTAAAACTATAACTCATTTAATAACACTTGATAAAGTTAACCATTATGTCATAAAATTCGTATATAACCATAAGACAATAAAATTACCATTTATAATTAAATTTTATGAAAATACATTTCAATTTTAAATTATTAAATTTATCCTAAAATTATAATTTAAATATTTATGACCTAAAACAATATTAATACTTATCCTAGGATCATTTGGTCACTTATAAGATGTCTAAATTATATTTATACATTCATAAGTGAATTTTTTTTCTAATTTAATATTAATTACTATTCATAATGGTATGTTACTATTCATAAAGGGTCAGTTTTTATTCACCAAACATGTAAACTGATCTTATAAGACTCTACATATCTTATTTAATGCAACTCTGTATGTTATTTTTTTGAAATTAGAATCACATAAGTTAAAAAATTATGTTTATTTTCTAGGTTATAAAAAAGGGTTGTTTTGTAAAGGCGTAGTGTTTTGTGTATTCAATATTTATTTGAAAAATATTGGGGTGTTACATTATCCCCTCATTATAAAAAGTTTTACCTTGAAATTTGAACTTCAACTTCAAAACATAATGGTTGATACATTAAAATTATCTTTTGGGAATCCTACATTAGAAATACAGTAAAAATATCCTATTAATAAGTGGGAAAAGGTAAATGCATTAGTTAATACAAAGGTAAACATTCTAATTAGACAAAATGATCATGGAATAATAATCAAACCATCATGTTTTCATGGAAACTATTAAATTACATGCTTAGATGAAAGATCATTACCAAAAAACCATAAACTACTATTATTAAAAATTTCATTGATATCATGAAAAAAAATATAATAATAGGAAAATGTTTTTAATTAAGACACTTTTCCCCAAGTTAAGGAATTATTTCACTCTATAAGAGTATAAATATATGTTTTTATTTCATAAAAACAATCTTATCCTTTTTTCTTTCAACTATCTATAACGCACATCCTAGCATAGGTTGAATCATGTGGTGACATTAATCTCTAAAACCTCATACAAAGATCGACTTAAACCATTTCATAAATGTTTTAACATTCCAAAATATCATGACCCAATAAATTATAATCATTCCCATATATATCATTGATATATCCATGCTCACAGTGTCCTTGGAAATCCTCATTTTTTTAGAACTCCATGATATATTTTACTCAATTCATCTACAAACTTATTTTCCTGTAATCAGGTTGAAGAAGACATAAATTTTCACATTCCAAACATGTGAAATTATTTATCATCTGTCCTCTTGAAATATGGTAAAATATAAAATTACCGTAAAACACTTTTTGAAATATGCATTAATTCTTACACATTCAATTGGATATATTCATTGTATAAAAAAATGATGTAAACTCCATAAATGATAACATAGACCAATTTTTGATAGGTCAACAATCTTTTTAGAGGTAGTCAGTACCTATCCAAATAGATAATTTCATAGTCATTTCCATAATCATAATGAATATATTTAAGGTTTTCTTTCCCTTAACCATATTATTTTACAAGATATTAACTTTCTACTCACTCACTTGACATTAGTACAAATCATCATACAACCTCAAATACATAATGAAATAATACTACAATATAATCCTCGTGTATTCTATAATTCTTATAACTAGTATGTTTCTAATATAATATTAAAATGACATGATTCTTAAAGAAGACTATTAATCATTCCACTTCATCTGTGGAATTATCATGACTTTCTCATTATCTTGTAAAATCATCTGGGGCATATTCCTTTGACACATGGGACACTAATTCACAGAGTGTCTCATCTCTTTGCTGTGGAATCATTTTACATTGGGAACCTTTTTATTTCCCTTGAAATAAGAAAATTGGTGTCCCTTTTCTCCAAACATATAACAAACTGTCAATAAATTCAATCATTTACCAGGGTTATTCTTTCCACATTTATCACATGTGGGGAAACTCTTATTTCCCTTCTTCCCATTATCCATCTTTTTCTCATCCCTCCACTTATTTTCTTTCTATCCTTTAAATCCAAAGGACATAGAGAGTTCTTTACATTTCTTGTTAACACATAATAATATTTCCTCATATGGTGAGGATACATGGGAGACTATCTTTCTTTTAAATGATGTCTTAAGACCGTAAATATATGATCCTTCTTACTCTTTACATCACGTGCATTGGGGAAGTTCCCATTCCATCTGCTAGGTTCCATTTTTAATAAATTATATATAATATATTGGCACAAAACATAAATAACACTAAATATCTATATACATATCATAAATTAATGCATCATAAATCCTAGAACCATATACCTTGGTTACTTTGGGGGCAGAAATCCCTCATTATGGTGGGAAAATAAAATGGGAATTATCCTAATAATATCCCCTAGGTGTGTCAAACCAAGTGAATAGTAAGGCATGTTGTCATGTACCAAGATAACCCAAGTCAAGGCTGAATCTCCATGTTGGAGTTGTTACTCCCAGGTACATCTATGCCAGAACCACATCCACTTTTAGTATCCAGACATGGATTTATTTTCTAGAAGGATCCATATAATCTCTTCCTCACTAATGTTCTAGGATTTTCATGTATAGATATCCCCAAAGACTTTATTAGGGTTTTTTTTCATAATCTAAATTTTCTAAATCTAGTTTACAAGTATTCTACTTAACTTACTTTGATACCAAATATAAATCCCCGACCCTAGTTTCCTAGAGTTGGTTTATTATTTAATACACTGGCATGATTACAAGGTATAAAATCCCGAAGGACCGACTAGTTTAGTAGTTTTGGAAAACAAGATACATACATAGGTTCAATATTATAACTTGAAATGAAATAAAACATATAATTTTTATTGGGAACATCCACAACACTAATTTCATCCCTCCAATTTATTCATAATACATTTCTTCGCATCCCATTGAAAAATAAATCCTATGAAAATGGGTGAGCTCAGATGCTCAGTATGGGTAGAAAATATAGTGGAATATATAATAAACATGAAAATTAGGAATGGTGAATAACTAAAAACACATGACATTAAAAATAAACATGCACAAACTATGGTATAATAAGATCTAAATAAATAATTCCATAATAAAAATAATAATCATGTGTATTCTACTAGTCCAATAACCACATGAACTTTCAATTTATAGATTAATTACAAGGGGAATGTATATTTCAAACATTATAAAACATATCTTTAAGGCCTATAACAAGATATCTAAATATTATTAAGTCCCTATAAAAACCATATATATAAAAAGTCTGGGGCACAACAAATTCCATAACTATTTGTCTCATGAAACCTACTGATGCATCGACTGGCTATATCAGGCCCCAACCATCACTTAATATGTCGAATTAATTCCTAATATGAATGGGATGAACATAATCAACATATAATCTCATATTTAAACTTACATATGAAATGTAAATAAATTTCCCCAATCATTTAATATAAACACTAACAATTCTGAGGCATATGGTGAAGGGTTTCAAAATAGAACATCCATAGTCAAACTAATCAGAAACCCTTTAACAAAATATTTTAGATTATAAAATAATAGATAAAACTTAATGATGTAAAATATTCAACAAGTTATGTTGAGATAGATGAAGATACTTTTAAACGATACCATTGAAAAATTCTTGAGGAAATAATCCTTAATCCTTCCAATGTGTCCCATACCTCTTTGAAACATTCAAATAATAATCCCTTAGAATAACATGAGTATAAAGAGACTCTTAATATGATATACCCAAGGGTAGTACATACACCAAAAGACATAAATAATTGGTAAATAAGTCATATATCTAATAAAAGTTAAAGTGAGATGAGAAAAGTCCTTTTTTACTTTGGAAAGAAAAGTTCTTTTGGAAAATCATTTTTATTTTTCATAAATATAGTTTTAAAAATGTATAACCCAAGAAATAAGAAGTAAGGACATTGAGATTAAATTTTAGGCACAAATTATTTCCCAAATAATTGAAATCGTGTAAAAATTATTATTATAGAGGTTTTAGAATTAAAATAGTTTATTACGGTTTGAGGAATTCATTAAAGAGATTATAAAGCGCAAAGGCATGTTTTCTAACATAAAATAAGAAATGAACCAAAATATATTTTTCATGTTAAAATGTGTTATTTTAGAAAGATAAATCTATCTTAAGACATATTATAGAGTGAACTTCAAAATACGTCAGAATTTGAGAAGTTCCTTGAATCAGGTTTGCATTTAGGAATAATTTCAGAGAAATTATTGTAAAACAAGTAAATCCCCACTAAATAAAGAAGTATTATTATTGGTAAACTTATATAGGACATTCATGAAGAATTTATGAGTAGTACATAATAATAAATAATAATTTCATTTAGGTTAGTATAGAATAAAAGCAACCAGAATGAAAATGGAGGTTCAAGTAGAAAATACAAACAACATTGTAATAAATTGAATTGTATGCCCCAAAATTAATAATAATCAAATGATATACTTAATATCATGAAAATAAATATATTCATGATATGAAACATCAATTTTTAGTATTAATACACCATACATAAGTAATAATAGTGAATATATAATATTTCACAAAAATGGAAGTGAGAAGAAGAAACCCCTTACCTTAAGTCTGATGGTGTTCCCCACTTGATCATAATGACATGAATAATAAAATTTAATATTATTAATTAATTATTCCAGAACCTAAACTCCATTTAATTTATTTATTATAACATTTTTAAGTTCATTAATGGCATTTTAGTTGGGTTAATGGGTTCAATTTCATTGTTCATGTCCATTTGTTTCATGATTAGTATACATACATACATGAATGGAGAATCGTGTAAAATGATGATGGTTTTCCAGAATAGAGGATATATGTTGGGTTAAGAGGTTCAATTTTAATGTTCAGGTCCATTTGTTTCATGATCATTATACTTACATACATGAACAAAGAATCTTCTAAAATGAGAAAGATTTTCTAGAATAGAAGTTCATTAATGGCATTTTAGTTGGGTTAAGAGGCTAAATTTTATTTTTTGGGTACGTTTGTTTCATGATCAATATACATACATTCATGAATAGAGAATCGTGTAAAATGATGATGGTTTTCCAAAATAGAACTTATATTTTATTAGTGAACATTAATAAAGTTACATGGT
Organism: Viscum album; assembly: GCA_963277665.1. NCBI lineage: Eukaryota > Viridiplantae > Streptophyta > Magnoliopsida > Santalales > Viscaceae > Viscum > Viscum album. Next base: position 812,323,130 of record OY728150.1, on the reverse strand, counting down.
TGTAAATTTCATTTTATTACTTGTAGTGAAGATGAATCATTTTATTGATTATTTAATTATAACTGTTTGTGTTAATTGGCGGTTTTTGAACACAACGAACTCATTTTTCTTTATAAATCAATACCGTGTGTGAAAAAAGATTAAAAAGTATAGATGATCCATAATTCATACATTATAGTCTAGTTCAACTATAATAATTTTATCATTAATAAAATTGAAGACGGTAAAAGGAATTTAACACCCACTGTCCATGAATGTCGTAAATTATTACATCTCGGAAGGTGTTTTTTCTACTAGCATAAAATAAGGGTAAAGGAGGGATGATATAAATCTTATTTCATAATCATAAAAACATTATATTACATAAAATTTACTAGATTTTTCATAAAATTTGGATGAGGAGAGGTGAGGATTGAAAATAAAATAGAGGATCTTCAAAAGAAAGTAAAATAATTGAAAAGTGGAATTTACCTCTTTAATAAATATTCTGTGAGAGCCTCTTTAGTGGAGAGTATTTGGTCATTTTATGGGACCAAGAAATTATGGACATGGTGGTGGGGATTGGGTGGATATTTGAGCAGAATTTAGACAAATAAAAAGGCATGAGAGGAATGAAGAGTAGAGGGGAGTGTGGGTGGTTTTTATACTGGAGGAGAGGAGGGTTTTCATAATATTTTTATCATTAGATTATTATTTTTTCCATAAGACTACAAATAGTGACGATTACATGAACAAAAATATTCATATGTTCATGTGAGTTTGAATCACGTTTTCTTACATCATCAATAATTATAGGAATAGTATATTTGACTCATGATATATATATATGATAAATTATCATATTTCACTATTCATAAAAAATTCAAGTATTTTAGAAAAATCCCAAAAAATCACCCCTAACATTTATCAATGTGCATAAATTAAAAATGAATCCATTTTTTGAAAATAATTTTTTAAATATTAGTAATTCAATTTTTAAATGAAAACATAATTTATTCAAAAAAACAACAACTTGAAAACTATAACTCATTTTATATCACGTTTAAATTTTTATCAAGGTCAGATAAAATTATTTTACAACCATAATAAAATAAAATAAATATTTATTGTTTCATTTTATGAAAATAAATTTCCATTTTAAATTATTAAATTAATCATATAATTGTAATAAAAATATTTATGACTTTCAAAAATACCAATACTTATGCTATGACCATTTTGTCTCTCATAAGATGTCAAAATTTTATTTATACAATAATGGGTGAATTTTATTTTTTTACTGATTTACTATTCATTACTATTCATAATGATATGTTACTTTTCATAAGGTTCAAGTTACATTTCGCCAAAAATGAATGTTGATCCTATCAGACTCTAAATATCTTACTAAACGAAACTGTGTATGTCAGTTTTTCAAAATTCAAATCACAAAAGTGAAAAAAATTGTTTATTAGCTAGGTTTTAAAAAATTTATGTATTGTAGAGGCTTAGGGTTTTATACATTCAATATTTACTTTCTAAAACTTGGGGTGTTACACATGCCTACAAGATGCCTTTCATGTGTTCTTTAGGTGGTTGAAGAATGATATTCTCCTCAAGGGAACCATATAATGGATTATAATGTAATAATGGTTATCATATTGGTGGTTTTTCCAATGAACAGAAAGAATCACATGTTCAAAACTAATCTATTGAGGTGAAACTTGGAGATGGATGAGATAGTGATCGAGAATTAGATAATTACTAGGTGATATTATCACATTAAATAAGGGTACAGATAAACCCCCTAGGTATAGTATGTTCTAGACATGATTGACCATGTTAACTATTTCCTTGAGATAACTGATTCTATAAAGATGAAATGTCAAATGTTAAATCTTGAGGGCCTAGGAATCCGGTGGTGGGATTACGTAGTTATGGGAAATTGGCATGTACGATTATACTTTAAGGGATTAATGACCATTTTATTTTAGTATTTATTCCAAGAATCTATGATAATAACCAATTACATAGATTTCCTCTCTTTTTATTATAGAAGTCATTCAGTGTGGCAGTAATCCAAAAAAAATTGAGTTAATTAGTTTTTCTCTCAAGGTGGTGATGAATGATCTGTTAAAGACTCATAAATACTTTTATAGATTCCTGACCTAATATCCAATCATTAGTATATATATGAAATATCACCACCTATAACAACATGGTCTATAGGGATATAGAAGTATAAATTGATATAATGTGTAATATTGGAATTTTAGAATCTTATCTTCCACCCAGTGGTAATTTCAGTGGAAAACAAGGAAAGAATAGAAATTTGAATGACAATTGTAAGGATGGTGTTTTTGTTTCTCTGTAGTAGGCCTTCTCGACACCATCAACAATAACTAGTAATATTCCTTTGACATTCAATATTTTTTTATAGGTCACATTTGAAATTATTTTTCTACAACCATAATGAATTATAGTTCATGTGGACACTATGTCCATATAAAGTGGTTCATTTAATATTTATCCACCCTATGACATGTTGAGTGATATTAATATTTAAATTCCAATATGGTGTTATCTGGATTATCAAATTCAATAGGCATACTTCCATAGTCCATATTAAAGAAGTGCATTAAAATAGTAGATAAGTTTTTGGTGGAGGGTTATGCAGGCCAAACTATAGTGCGATGTATTATCTTTATTGCATCTCAATAGAAACTACTCTATAAGTTTTAGGTGTGTTATATCTTCTGTTTTTTCGATATGATGAATCTTATGATGAATCTCATTCCTTTTTAAATAGATATAGATAAGAATCATGGAAATAGGATAGATAAGGGGTGTCATTTTCCATCTCATTCTATTTAGATAGATAATAAATAGTTGGTCTGGGATTAAATTATTCTCAATTTATATCTTTTTACATTGTCATTGCATTGTATTAGATGGTCTATTACCATAATGATATTTATTATTATAATGTGAATGATTCATTCAATTTTTTATATGGGAGATCTCTAGTGTTATAAGGAGAGTGGGTCGGAGGTCTAGTCATACAAGACATTTCCACCCAATGAAAGGATTGTTTTGTCTTCCATTATAGTTATATCTAATTATGTTTCCTCTCTTGTTGATCTTCTATAGGTAATTTGGGATTTCTTTGAGGTTTTCCTAGATGAATTATCTTGTATTATTCTAGAGAATGAGGTAGAGATCTCGATCCATTTATAGGTAGGTACGTACCATATTTCTATACCCTCTTATCATGTAATACATATTTATTTGGAATAAATCATTATTCAGTTGCATGATTTACAGCCTTATAGGGCATCATTGATTCCCTATGTTACTATGAAAAAATAAATTAATAAAACATAAACTATAAAACTTGATTAATTTAACATATTTTTAGAAATGTTTGGGATCGAACCCACCGAGAAGGATAATTTAGTTTAATTAGAATTTCAAAAGATTTAATTTAATTATCTTAGAGAAATAAATGGGAAAATAATTTCATAATTGATTTGAAGAAAGAAAAGTGAAAATGAATAATCCTATTGATTGGTTTGTGAAAAGATATAGTAAGAAGTGTGTCAAGGTTTTTCAATTTCCAATTTCAGGAGAAATTGGATTTAATAAAATAGATTAATTAATTAACTATTGGTTTTATAGTCAATATGAGGAAGTTCCAATGATAATTATAAATCCCCCCCAATGTGGAAATACCATATTTCCACTGGTCTGTTAATTTATATTATTGACAAATCAAGATTATCTCGATACCATCTTTAAACATGGTTTCCTTTAAAATTGACAATGGTCATTCAATATTTAGGGTAGTTAGTTTCACAATTTAAATTTTCCTTTTCTATCAAGATAAATGAAAAATAAAGGTATTCGAAGTTGAAGAATTAAATTATGAAATCCAAAGACAAGAATTATAAAAATAATTAAATCTTATGGAATCACCCCCCTTCAATTACATCACTCTAACACTGGTGAGTTTAACCCATAAACCTAGTGATGGGAGAATAAGATGGAGGGGATAATTAAAAAAATGAAAAAAAAAACGAAAGATAGAAAGAATTGAAAATCATGAAGATGCTTCTCTACAAACCATGAACTCTGTACGAATCTGAATGCCTCAAAGCATTAGCCAACACCTCAATTTGTAGGCTTTAATTGGGTTCTTCACAACCTCAGTCAAGATGTGTACTTGAACTCCACAATGTGTAATGTCGATCCACTTTCTGTGAGTCCATGGGACACGTGCGTGGATCTCTGATGAGATTTTGGAAGTTTGAACCCTTAAACGACATGTACCTTGGTCATAGGTCATGCACTCCTTATCTGTTTTGCCTTCACATTTGTGAGAATCTCGTGAAAATATCATTCATAAATATGAATTTTGACTACAGTCATGTCGTGTTCTAAACATACACGATGTGTACTTGTCATTCGCAGCATGTATGCATGTCATGACCTATCCAACGGTATGTATCTAAAAAAACTGCACATTATGTACTCTCAGTACACAACGTGTACCAGTTCTGCTCTATAATTTACAGTTTCCTTCTCTCTAAAAAACATGGTTTCATGCTTCGAGTGAAGCGAAGCAATGCGAACTGTATTTTAGCTCCATTTTCCACCATTTTTTGTTCCTTTTTCTAATATCCAATGTTTCCTTCAATAAATCATAAAACAATTAAAAACACTCACAACATGGAAAATAGAATTAATTAAATAAAAAATCAATACAATAAGACACTCAAAAATATATACATAAAATTCATTTATCAAATCCAGCCACACTAGAATTTAGCCTGGTCCTCAAGGGTATAAATCCAGTATACTAAAAAGGATGGTATCCTTACCATACATGAAATTCAATTTCAATAAAAAAGTGATCAAATGGAAAATAAAATTTTCAAGCATCACATAGAAATATTCATTAACACCACACTTTTCAATGAAACTACTTGACCAAGTATTTTATTTTTATTCATGAAATGAACAATCCTTTTTATTCATCATTTTTAATCTTTCAATTCATTATTCACATGCATTCCACTTGAAATTTACCTCACATGACTTTTTCTTCTCATCATAAGGGTACAATTATAAATAGAATTCAACACATACCTAAAAAAACATTAAACATAGCATATTATTCCAAAGAATCTAATATCACTAACACGTGAAGAATAAATTACAATTAATCATGAGGGCTTCACCATTAATGTTCAAATGAATCTAAGGATTTAGAGTGGGTAGGTAAATGATTTAAAAAGATAATCTCAAAAGGGAGGTTTGAATCATAAATCATTTTACATGATATCAAATGTAGCTCAATAAATGTCTCCCTCTATAAATGTCATCTCTACTTTCCCCTAAAAAATATCAAAGTGGGACAACAATACATGTAATAACAATGAATAAATAAAACACTATTGTTTTTTTGTATTTTTTTTCAAAAACAATTTTCATGAAAAATATCATATCCATCACCTAACCACATATGATCAAAAATCTTTGGTCTTGAAAATGGTTATTTTTTATCCCCCCAAAACAGAATGCTTTTTTTCAAATTCTTTTTTTCAGAAATAGAGGTGAACAATGAATTATAATGAATGATACATGGGCTTCCCTATATCATAATAGAAAATCCCACATTAAAATATCCATAGAAAATTATATCCTTGTACACTCAATAATGTTCCTCCCTTGTACTTATTATTTTAAATATCACAAAAAATTATTTAAAGGAATGTAGTAATGGATAAAATAGGCATCTAACATGGATCATTTACCTACAAGGTTTTCCACATATTCTTCTGGCTTAAAAATGAATGATGCTGGGTGGGTCTCAGGATAAGAGGATAAAAAATATAATTCCCTAATCATTTAGAAATGATTATGTTCAGTCATAGTTTGGAAAAGATGCAAAAAATGTTCTAGAAGAAAATATGCCAAATTTTTTTTAAAGATGATTACTTGGCCCAAAATGACCAAGGAACAGTTATTATAAAATAAATAGTTTACACAAGTTTGAAATACATAACCATATTACATTCTCTTTCATGATAATGGAATAAAAAAATATGTAGGTCTTTGAACCAGGTAATGTCTGGATTTAAACCCATGTTTTCCAAGCCATATTCTACTGTGTTGGATTCTTGATCAACATGTGTAATGATATAGTTGAGATCGATAAGCGAACAGGTGTAGTCCATCCAACAGGTAGTAATCATCCATGGAAGATGTATTATTCCATTCCAAATCATATGCACGATGGTAGTTGAATCACTTTCAATCTAGAGATTATTCCAACCAAGGAGTTTGGTGGAGATAATAGTATGTATTGAACTCATCATCTCAGCTTTAAGAGATGTGGAGATGCTACAGCTACCCATGAAGCATCCCAGGATCTGACTGAGGTGATTCTTGAATATAGCACCGCAACCCGTAGGGCCCAGATTTTTTTTGGAGGCACCATAAATATTAACTTTAATCCATCTCGGGAGAGGAGGTTTCCAAAACACTTCTAGAGTGCGATGAGGTTGATAATAAATTCCATTACTCCAAATATGTTGTAGGATTTCAAATTCATGCAAAGTGTTGTAGAAATTCCCATTTTGCATCCAAGATGATTCTTGTACAGTAATGAGGATCCCCATTTGACCTGCATTTTGATTTATTATTTAATTTTTATTAAAAATAGAATTCTGATCATACTAGATCACATGAAGGAGCTCAAAAACTTCATTTAGGAAGAGGTTCTTGATTTATTGAGTGTTGTCTATTTCTGCTAATTTTTTTAGTTGAGTCTTAACGGCTTCTTGAACTAACCATCTAAAACCAAAAATTTCAAGAATATAGTTCCAAAGTGCCTAAGTAGTAGAATATGAAGGAATAATATGATTAAAATCCTCTTTGTGCTGATTACAATGTTTACATTTCGAATAGATATGGATTCCAAAAGATTGAATACAAATCATTATGGGAACTCTATTGTGCGAAAGCTGCCTGATGAGATTGAATCTTGAAGGATTTATCCAAGGCTTGTTAAAATTCTTTATCCATATGAAGTCACTTTCTGAGTTACAAAAGTAATTATCATAAAAAAACATAGAGTTAAGAATTCCATTTTGGGAAGGTTCTCAAATTAAAAAAATAATTTCTACTATAAAAAGGTAGTTTTCAATGACATTCATCATATTTTTAGGGAGGTGATCATGTTGAGAGTTTATAATATCTCTAATAGAGAAGTTAGTACTCTCAGGGGTTTGATGGGGAGAAATCATAGTAATTAAGTTTGTGGTAGTCTAGTTATCCAACCGAAATTTCATAGAGGAGTTCTTAGGTACCGTTTATCTAGAATTATTTATAATATTGGATAATAATGTCTTATAGATGGCCAGATAGAGGAATTAATGAAATTTTAGTTTCCCATATTATGTTTATCAAGAAATCCTTTTTTGAAGAATGTAATAGATTTAGAATTATTATGTAGAATGTTCCAAGTGATTATGGTTTAAAGAGCTTCATTAAATACTTAATATTTTTTATGACGATACCACCTTTTTCAATAGTCCTGAAACAAGTTGTCCTGGGAACAGTTACAAGATTTCTTTCAAGAGTGCTTCCAGTCAAACTAAAAAAAATTCTAGCAGTGTTCATTTTTTGATAAGACCAACCGTCTTTTTATAGACCATCATGGAGTACAACAACATGGAAACAATGGTGGATTTGACCAGGCATATCCTACCCACCATAGAGATAGATTTACTTTTCGAAGAATGTAGCTGGGATAAGACTTCATCAACTTTTGTAGCAAAGTGGCAAGATTTGGTTATACCCCAAAAAATGGGAACACCAAGATATGTAAAGGGTAGAGTACCTTCCTTTATACCTAATTCAATACTAATGTTAGAATTTCTGTTGGAAAGAATGTTCTTCCCAAATAAGATGAATGATTTATTCCAACTAATGATTTGTCCAGAAACATATTCATAGTGAGAGAGAGTTTGTTTGATGTTTATAATGTTTATTTTATCACCTTGAAAGAAAAGGATGATGTCGTATGCAGAAAATAGGTGAGTGGGGGCACTCATGTTCCTAGGGACATGGATGGGTTTCAATTTATTTTGGTTCACTAGACGATTGAGAAGGCTTCTAAGATAGTCTTATACTTTTGAGAAGAGAATTTAAGATATAGGGTCACCTAGCTTGAAACCTTTGGTGCATTTGAAATAGTATGTGGGAGAACCATTGATTAAACTATATATATATGTAGAGAAGAAAAACGTTTAGATTACAGTAATGAATGAAACACTAAATCCAAAACCTTGAATAACATTGAAGATAAAGCTCCAGTACATGGTGTAAAAAGCTTTTTTGATGTCCAGTTTAATAGAAATGTTACCTCCTATGTTTTTTTTATTCAAGTTATTGACACACTCGGATTCAAGATAGATATAGTCTTGAATGGATCTACCCTTAATAAAATCAAATTGTTTCTTGGATACAATTTTATCTGTGATAGTTGAGAGTCTATTGATAATTATTTTAGTGATTATTTTATAAAGGGTATTGATAAGGGAAATGGGTCTATCAAAATATATCTCATAGGAATTTTCCACTTTTGGGATCAAGGAGAGGAATTGAGCCTTAAGAGAATGAGGAAGGACTCCATTTGAAAAAAATTATTTGAAAAGTTTGGAAACATCGAAATGAATCACATCCCAATAGTGTTGAAAAACCCCATTATTGAAACCATCAGGACCCAAAGCACTGTTAGGATTCATACTAAAGATAGTGTCTTTAATTTCATGATCTATTAAAGTGTTGAGAATGAAATTTTTGTCTTTATCAGTGACCACAATCATAATGACCTCAAGAAGGAGGTCTTTGTTGATATCAGGACCATTGAAGATGGATTCATAGTATGAGACTTTGTGATAAGCAATGCCATCTTTTTTGTCAATAAGTTTTTCCCCATATTTTGAAAATTTTATTAGTCTAAAATCCTTCTAGATTCTTTAAATAGAATTATAGAATGTAATTTTTTTTCACCATATGACAACCATTTAACATTAAACACGTGTTTCTACATGTTTTCTTTAAAATTGAGCAATGAGTTGAGCTTAATCGCATTGTTTATTTCTTGGGTCAGTTAAATATTGAATTCAAATATAGTGTTATTGTTTTTTAATTCATTTATTTATTTCTCAGAAGCAAGGATTTTATTGTTAATTTATTATCTTTAGAGATACACCAACTTTTGATCGTCTGTTTGAGGTGCTTTAATTTAATAGAATAGGCAAAGGCATCATTGTTTTGCGACATTGAGGACAAATGGCTTTCTATTGAATTAGTGAATTCATCATCAGAGAACCATGAATTGTTAAATTGGAAAGGTAACAGAGGTCTCATCCATTTGGTGGAGACATTGACCCAGATGGGATGATGGCCATTGTTTAGATGTGAAGTGTGGTGCTAGAGATAATGTCTCATTTATCTAAGGTTGGAAATTTTTTTAAAGCTCTATCTAGCTTAGAGGGAACCAATCTATTGTAATATATTCTATACCAATTAAAATTCTCACTATTGATATTAATTTCAATTAGATTTTTGTCTTCAATTTATTCTTTAAATTCTCTCATGGAAATAGTAGTTGGGGAGGGAGAAATGTTTTCACTTGTGTTGAGAATATAATTGAAGTATCCAATAAGAAACAAAGGTTCATTAATATTGGTGCCTAGATATGATAGGTTATTCCACAAAGGTCCCCTTTCTTTTTATTTATTCTTATCATAAACAAAGGATCATAATAAGTAATAATTATTAGTGTTAAATTTGTTGGTAAACATGTGGTCAGAAACATTGAATATATTAGCATTTTTTAAGGAAAAGTGTGAAAAATTCATAGAGTTTCAACATTGGTTGGAATTTTTATTGAACCAATAAAGGAGTAGTTATGATAGAACAAGTGAGAATTATTTTCATAAAAATTTGTTTTTGGTTCAGCAATAGAAAACAACAACGAATGATTAGGGTTCACCATTCTTTTTAGAATAGTTAGCATGTCACAGTTAGCTATACCCTGACAATTCCAGAAAAGAATATTCATTTAAAACTATGTTTGGATTTAGATATCCCTTTTTTATTTTTCCCTGAATTTTTATTTCTCAAATACCTTCCAACCACTTGGTCATTTTCACCATTAGTGATATGTTTTTTGTACCTTTTTATATATTTTTGGAGGGCTGTTTGAATCCCTAATATTCCTCTTTGAAAAAGTATTCTTTGAGGTATTAGAATCTGTGGAAAATTTATTGCATATAACCAAAGAGTTAACATTTTGGTTAGAATACTGATTTTCAATATTATCAGGACTAACAAAGATATCAATTAAATGATTACCATCAATATAAATGCTTTTAGAAAAAGTTTCATGTGTACTTGGACCTGGGGAATTTTGTCCAACTGTGGAAGAACAAAATATATCTATTTTGTGTCCTTTGAACCCCTATTTCCTTAGTTTCAATCAAGGAAGACTGGGGTTGTATAGTGTCCACAACAGGTAGAGAGAACTGCATCAGTTCAGCAGGATATACAGTATCCTTCAAAATCAGAACAACAACATCCGTGTGTTCTTGAAATAGTGAAGGACCGTTTACTGAGGGCAAAGTCCCCTCTGCCGGTGGCAATGTGGATTTCATAGATTTCATAAATATATCTTCAAATTCAATTATATTATTTGTGGAATGTTCCTAGGTATGAGGTACCTTCTATCTAGTAGGTAGATTTAATGATTTTACAGTGCAATTAGGGGTGTCCAGAGTTTGAGTGTTGTTAACAGTATGCTTGTGAATAGAGGGACAAGAGCATAATTTGGTTGCCTTGTTAGTGGTTTCATTATTCAATTATATTGTAACAGTATCATGGTGGGTGCCATGGATCTTTATAGTTCCCATATATGAAATAGTGTGTTATTTCAAATCTTTATCTATAGTTAACCTAGGAGAATCAGTCGTGTGACTGAGTGAAGTGCATGTGATGTAATCATTGAATTAGATATTCTCATGTTGAGATGTTGTTTCTCATTTACCGAGAGTAACAGGTGTGTTTATTTTCTTCTGGACTGTGTACAGAGCCAAAGAATTAGTAACATCTATGGGTTTCTTTTTGGGGAACACAGATCATGTGATCATGGATTCATATTCAGTACCATTGATGTAATTATAGTATGAAATCTATTCCGATGTGACATTTTATATCTTCTATACTTCATGGTAGGAAATTATAATGGTATCTAAAACTAAAGTCTCTATTTCTTATAATTGGTTTGTCTCTTTAGTGGATGAATCCTCCTCTTCAGTTATATCTTCCCTAGATGTACTCATACTGTCCCTTATGTGTGTCAAGTTATGTGGTTTTTTCACCCATATTTCATTTCTCTTTTTGAAGGTTTCAGGTATGTCCACAATGGGGGCCTTGTATTTTTTTCCCTCATTTCCTTCCATTCATTTTCATTTAGTTTATTTACTTGTTTTCTAACCACCCTACAATTAGATATTGGGAGTCCAATGATCTTACAATGTTAAAAATGGGTGGTTTTCTCTCATATTCTATTCTAATATCAGTTTTATAATCATTTTCATAAAAACTAATAATATTGGAAAGTTTTAAATCTAAATTAATTTCCACAATCACTCTCATGAAGAGACCAAAATCCACATTTAAAGTTATATGATCTATTTTGAGAGGAGTTCCAATGTAATTAACAATATCTTTAAGTATTTTAGGATTCCAAAAAAAATTCAACCCATGTAGTTTAACTGAGACTTGTGCTATGGTATTTCTATATGTATGTGGGTTAAATGTATAGCCCAAATCTAATAATATAATAAATTATGGATTCAGGTTAATGTTTCCATTCCTCCAAACTTTATCAATATCAGCCTATGATTTTAAAAGTATATGATAGTAAATTTTATCTTATTGGAATCCACTTCCAGTTAGAGATATTATAGCAATGTGTAATGAATGGTTTTAAATCAATAAAAGGCCAAGGATTATCTCCTTTAAGGTAAGAGATGTAGCCCATGCCAGAGTATTTTCACATTTGCGCACGTTTTTATAGTGCATCCGAGTTCAATTTCACCAAGAATACACCATCAATGAGTCTTTTAAAGTTAAGGGGTTTCACGGTGTAATATATTCTTAGCTATGTACATTTAAGGGAATCTAGGAATGATATTCCTTGTGATCCACCTACGAGTGTGAATGATAGAATATTTTCCTTGGGATATTTGTCCCTTTGAAATTCCACAATAGAATCTTGTGTATCATGAGAGTTCTTTGTCTGAAGAGTCCAAAAGTGATGAGAAGAAAAACATCCATGTTTGAGGAATGTGGCGGCCATTAGAGAGAATTTTTGGTATAAGGCCATAGAAACCCTAACCGTTCGTGATTTTAGTGAGAGATGGTCTCCCATATCTATACCTCAATTATCAATTAAGAAAATATGCCAGAGTTTCTCATGAAATATACAATAGAATGAAAGGGAAAATAATTTATCACTAGAGGTCTTGGGAATGATACAAATGGTTTGGTTAATTACTCAGGTAAATGAATACAAATAATTAAATTAATTAATTCAAATTTTAGAAATTCAAAACATGGACAATTCTCAAAAAAAAAATCGACTGCAATGATTAAAATGCTCCTCTAATTCATGATTTATCAAATACTATTACACATGTTATCTCTAATAATTATTTTCCCCATATTTCCCATAAAAATTTATTGTTGATGAATATTAAATACATGACATGATAATTATCCTAAATTTTTTATGTTTCCTATATTAGTTGGTTAAATAAAGACTCAAGTGAATGCATGGAATTTTCTATTAAATATATAAATCATTTTAGAATGAAGAGAATACATTAGAAAAATACACAATTGAAACTCTTACTCCCCTTGAAATTTTAGTGTCAATCATTGTTATGTTGTTTATATGTGCTCCTTCCTGCTACATGCTATTGGCCTAGGTCATGATGGTCCTACAAATAAAAATTAATCATGTGAAAGCATTGGCAATTATTAATGAATTTTGAAATATTTGGAGCAAGATAAGGCATGCCTCAAAAAATAGAAAATATTGAAATACAAAAACTTAGGTTGCCTCGTGGAAGAGATTTTGTTTAACATAGTTGGATTAACCTTAACTTCTCTATCTTTAGCTCATGTAACAGATGATTGAATTTTTTTTACCTCTTTAGGGTCTATGAATGGTCTTGGTAATGTCCAATCAACATAAGTTGACCCCATTCCTTCTCAAAATAGCTTGATTATTCTGGATGGTAGTACATTCTTGATCTCCATTAGACATATCCCCCATTCATTTCTAAATCATAATGAACTAAATAGAAGTTCATGAATCATCCATTCTTTTTGTCCTTTCACAAATGTTGTAGAGTTGGTCTCTCTTTTGATTTTAGTGTTCTTGGTCAGTATCTTCTCTTTCCTCTTTGGTTGAGCATCCACTTCCATAATAGCATCTAACTCATGCAACTCATCAATCTCAGTGACATCATAAATTTTAGTTTTTTCTCTTTCTCCAAACTCATTTTCCTCTTTCATGGAGTAGTTATTAATTTCTTGATAGATGTTGAAACTCGCTTTATCACTTTCGACTCTCATACAGTGTTCTCCATTCTAAACATCAATCATCACATTCCCTATGGCTAAAAATTGCCTTCCCAGAATGAGTGGATTACTCTCCTCTTCCTTATCAAACACTAGGAAGTCTAGTTTTTGAGCCTTGATCAGGATGTCTTCAATTACTCTTCTTAGAGATTTCATAGTTGAGTCTTCTAATTGGAGACGTACTCTTGTATCTGTAACGACCCAATATTTTATTTGGAAATTCCTTTCTTATAAATATGTCATAACCACATGAAATCACAACATAATTAACTACAATTTTCTATGTGACCCTTAAAACATAAGTTTTCACTTCTGTGATGTTAATTTCAAAAATCCAACATACACATTTGTGAATAGTAAGTTATTTGGAGTCCGATAAGGAAAACTTAATTTTTGGTAAATAGTAACCTACCCTTGTGAATAGTAACATACCCTTATGAATAGTGGAATACACTAATGAATAGTATCTTTACGTATAATAGTATATAAATAATATTCAAGTGTAAGTACGATATACCTATACTTTAAAATACGTAAACAAATGTTTTAAAATTGGTGTTTTTATAATAAATTATGATTATAATTAAATATTAAATTAATAATATTTAGAAAATTATTTTTGAAAAATGGACTTCATTTTTTGATTCTAAATGTTGAAAAATGATTGGGGTAAATATTTGGGATTTTTCTGAAATACCCAAATTTTTTATGAATAATGAAATACCATAATTTACAAAATAAGCTAAATAAGATTATTATAGATTCATGCATGATTTTATTATGATGTAAGCCAAATTGATTCGGGTTCACATGATAAAATCACTATTCTTGGTCATGTGATACTCATTATTCCTTGTCTTGTGGGGAAATATTAAATTAATGAATTTTATATTAAGAAATCCCTTCTCTCCTCCACTATAAAAACCCCCTCTCACTCCCCCTTCCATTCACTCCTCTCAAGCCTTGTGACTTCTCCAAATTCTATCCAAATACCTTAACAACCTCTTCCCCCACGTCCATCAAGCCTTGGTCTCATAAAAGGACAAAAACCTCTCTTTAAGGAGGTTCTCAAGGAAGTTTGGATCAAGAGGTAAATTCCTCTTTTCAATTCTTTGTCTTTCCTTTCAAGTTCATTTGTTTTCTTTTTCTCTTACCTATCCTTATCCAAATTTTGTGACGAATCCAGTAACATATATGTACTAGAATTTTTTCATGATAGTGGAATAAGTTATCGTCATCTTCCCCTTTTTACCTTCTTTTATACTAGTTGCAAGAACACCATCCGAGATGTGTCAATTTTCCACATTCAAGGACGATGGACTTTTGATTTCTATTATCATTCACAATTATAGTCATGAAACCATTATTTTTATGGTTAAACCAAGTTATTGTATATAATATAAGAAATTTATGATTATTTAATACTTTTTTACAAATGGTATTAAGTTATAACGAAAAATGAGTTCGTTGTAATCAAAACCCACAAATTAACCGAAACAATTATCATTAATGTTCTATATAATAATTCATCCTATTTTCATGTAACCAAGTGATATAAATGACAAGTAACACCTATTAATGTTCATAAATAATATATAATTTCAATTATCGAGATTTACATCCATTCCACATACTAAAAAACAAGTGAAACAAAGATGAAAATAAAGTAAATTAACACTCTGAAGCGATGGAATTCAATACAATAACTTATCAATAAGAACAAAAATGAACTATCCATAATTATGATAAAATAAATAAATGTATAATAGGCTCCTAAATAGATTATTAACAATTATAATTTCATATTCCAAGAGCTTATGTTCGATAGAGGAACACGTTCAGAGTTAAAGTGAGGGTTTTTCCACCCGAACTTCTATTTTCATTCGGGTTACTTTCATTATTTAATTACCTCAATGTAATTCTTATGTATTATTATGTACTTACAATAGATTATGGTTGGGTATTATATATATTTACACAAACCATATTCCTTCCTTATTTTTTGGATAGACACACGTTTTAAAAGGAACACTCAAAATTGATTTCAAAATACAAACCTGGTTCAAGGGAATATCTAAACTTCTTATCTATTTTCAAGGGTAATATATAATGAGTTTTCTGAAACCATTATATTTATAAAATCACTCATTTTATTATGAAAATAATATCTTCCTTCACTTCCGGTTTTATACAAATATTATTCCAAAATAACTCTTTTTTTTAAATAAAAGAGTATTTATCTCATGATTGCGAAATGATTTTATAATAGTATTTTCATTTGATTCAATACTCTTGTTGTTTCTTATGTATTATTGGGTTTAATAATTTATAAATTCATCAAAAATATTTTATTTAATGTTTTATTACTAACTCTATTGTGGATGAACAATCATAAACCATTCCCCATATTACTTGGAATGGTTAGAGTTTTACGTTTAATGATTGGGGTAAGTTAGTTACATTTCATTTGATAGATTCAATATGAATGTATATTTTGTTTATGTTTCTCCCAGCTAATATGAGGAATGCATTGGACTTATTATGTGATGGGTGTGTCCCACCATATCCCCTCGATGCATCAGTAGTTATGATGATACAAACTACTATCTTGGCATAATGCCTTGACAAATTGATTATCCATGGTCCTACCATGAGGCCTAGATGGTATGGTTATGATGTCCGGTATATGAACTTCCCTCATTATGATGTCAGTATTTGAAGTTCATGTGGTTATTCAACTAGAATAATAGTCATGATTATGTTTATATTAAGTAATTATTTACTTAGATCATATTCATGCTATAATGTGTACATGTTTATTATTAAAAGAATGTGTTTTCAATTACATACCATGTCTTATGTTTATGCAATCTTCTGCTGTTTTGTTTACCCTTAGTGAATGTTTGAGCTCACCCCTTCATTATGTTTCATTTTCTCAGGGTATGAAGAAGTAATTTATGAGTGACTTTAAAGCATAATCTAGGAGGCCTAGAATTTTTGAATAGAATAATTTAGTGTTGTTTTTCCTTTCAATATGTAAAGTTGAACTTATGTATGTGTATTATTTTCATTAATACTAAACTAATCAATCCTTAGGGATTATTATTCCTTTTTTATATACCAATGTAATCAAACAAGGCACCGACTCTGGGAAACTGGGGTTGGGTCCTTACAGTTGGTATCAGAAGAAGTTTAGTAGAAAACATGGAAACTAGATTTAGAAAACGTGAGTTAGGGAAGAGTACCTAAGATAGTCTTTGTGGATAAACATAAAAAAACGTCCTTGTATTTTGGTAAGTAATATATTATGTGGATCATTCAATAAATACATCCTTCTCTAGGTACGAGCAGGTAGAGGTGGATCTGGCATAGATATACCTAGGAGTGAAAGCTCCGACTAGGAGTTTCGGGCATGACCCAGGGTATCCTGGTATACGGAAATGGGCTTTGCTACACTCTTGGTTACGACACTCCCTGGGGATATGCTTAGGATAATTCACATATTATTTACAAGTCATTATGAAGGATTTAAATGTAAATTTTTCCCCAAAGATACCATGTTTATGATTAAGAGATTAGCTATGCGTAGAATTTCAATTTATGCTTGGTATTTTTCTAAATTTAGATTATAAATTATGATTCATACCCTAATCTAATGTATTCCATTATTTATAATTAGTGCCTAGTGGAAAGAATGGAAACCGCACTAATGCATGTGTCCCATGTAGGGATTTTCCTCTGACCCAAGATAATGATGTTCTCTCTAGTGTTGTGACTGGTGCAGAGCAACTCATAACTATATTGGGATAACTTAGTTAGGTTATGAATAATAACCTTACCCGTATGGAGCATCTGTATCCACCACGTGGAGAAGCTATGCTAGATCGCATTATGCGACAACAGCGTCCATCATTCAACGGGACTAAAAACCCGTTTATAGTAGAGTAGTGGATATGTTCCCCTGAGACGATATTTCTCACTTTGGGATGTAATGCAAGAGATAAGGTCATTATGGTGGTTTATCGGTTATTGGGAGATGCAGATCAGTGGTGATCATTAATCCAAAACAAAAAGGAGTAGGAAGAGATAGAACAGATGGAATGGAAGGATTTTAAAGAAATCTTCTTAGAAAAATATTTCCCTCTTGAGCAGCGATAAGATATGGAGAGACAATTCTTGAATCTGAGGCAGAAGGAGGATGAAAATGTTTCCAAGTATGAATCCAACTTCACAAGGTTAGAAAGACATGTTGTTGACTATATACAAAATCCAAGGAGAAAAATTGACCAATTATTTGATGGCCTAAAACCATTCCTCTAGCATGCACTAATATCCAATGTTTTTCATCATAAGAGGATATAGTTTCATGTGCTATCAAGATAGAAAAAGAATTCTCTAAGTCTTATGACTTTAAGGGAAAGCAAGATAAGAAGAGGGCTACTAAAACTCTGGGAAAGGAAACAAAGACACAGGGAAGAAGGGAAGAGTTGAAGTTCCACCCTGTGATAACTGTGGAAAAAAACACCTTGGTGCCTGCTTAAAGGGAAAAGGAGTATACTTCGAATGTGGACAGAAATGCCATCTTTCTGGTGATTGTAAGGGAAATAAGAAGGCTAATGATGTTCAATGCTATAACTATCAGGAGATGGGACACTATGCTAATGATTTTCCAAAGTGTCCAAGATACATTCCCCAAAAAGGGCAAGGGATAAAAGAAAAGATTATGCGAACACAACTGCTGATATTGAAGTTCCTAATGATGTGGTGGTAGGTACTTTAATCGTTTCCTCAAATTTAGCCAATACTTTATTTGATTCTAGATCATTTCATTCATTTATATCTTCCTAGTTTTCCAAGAAAATTTGATATATCCAATTTAATTTAATAAATTAGTTAACAGTAAAAACTCATAGTGGATGTATCATTGAAACAAAGGCATGTCGATTAGTCCCCCTCGTGACACAAAAACATGCTTTAGTTATTAACCTTATCATCATACCAATGGTTGACTGATATAATTTTCGGTATGGATTGGCTATCAATTTATGATGTGAAGATCTATTACCAGAGGAAGGAAGTTACAATCTTTGAGAGTGGTTTAGAATCCCTTAACTTTAGAGCAGAAACCACTCCATTTGATTCTCATATATATCCACACCTAGTAGCTCAACTAAATTCAATTATTGGGGAGGAAGAGAGTAAAATAAATATGGGTTAGGAAAAGAATTTTCAAATAGGAGATGTACTTGTTGTGCAAGAGTATATTGATGTCTTTCTATAGGATTTACTTAGACGTCCTCCAGAGTGGGAAATTGAGTTTCCCATTAACATAATTCTTGCTTCAAGGCCCTTATCAAAGACCACTTATAGAATGTTCACTGTGGAGTTAGTGGAATTAAAGAAGTAACTAGAGGAATTAAGTGATAACGGATTTATTCAACCTAGTGTTTCTCCATGGGGATCCCCTGTCCTCTTTGTCAAGAAGAAATATGGATCCATGAGGATGTGCATTGATTACAGGGAAATCAATGCTATTACAATAAAGAATAAGTATCCTATTCCACGAATTGATGATTTATTTTATCAACTTCATGGAGCCTAATATTTTTCAAATATTGATCTATGATCTGGATATCTTCAGTTTCTTGTGAGGAAAGAATACATTCCAAAAATAACATTTTGAACCAGGTACGAGCATTATGAGTTTACAGTAATGCCTTTTGGAGTAACTAATGCACCATCTGCTTTCATCGATCTCATGAACAGAGTCTCTAAGTAATATCTTGATGACATTGTAGTGGTGTTTGTTGATGATATCCTGGTATACTCTAAAAGTCATTGTGATCATGAAAATCACTTGCGCACTATTCTGAAGTCCATTAGAAGAAATAAATTATATGGTAAGTTTAGAAAGTTTTATTTATGGCTCCTATCAGTTTACTTTATCAGCCACATTGTCTCTAAGGATGAAATATCTGTAGATCCTGTGAAGACAATGTCCATGAAATAATGGCCTACTCCAATGAACGTGACTGAGGTATGTAGTTTTATTCGTTTAGCAGGTTATTATCGGCGTTTCGTTCATAACTTCACCCATTTAGCCAACCCAATAACCAAGATCACATGAAAAGTAATTAAGTTTGTATGGAAAAAAGGAATGTAAAAAAATGTTTTGAAGAATTTAAGATGAGGTTAGTGAATGCTCCGATCCTAACCCAACCATCGGTGAATAATGGGCTTGTGATCTATAACGATGCATAAAAGAAAGGACTTGGTTGTGTCCTTATGCAGAATGATCGATTTATTGCATATGCATTTAGGAAGCTAAAAATTAATGAACAAAACTATCCAACTCATGATCTTGAGTTAGCAATGGTAATATTTTCTCTGAAGATTTGGAGACATTACCTCTATGGAGAAAAATGTGGGATATATACAGATCATAAGAGTTTGAAGTATATATTCTCACATAAAGAACTCAACATGAGACAAAGGAGGTGGATTAAGCTACTCAAATATTATAATTTCACAATACACTACCACCCATGTAAAGAAAATAAGGTAGCAGATGCTTTGAGTAGAAAGGACCATGGAATTCTGAACAAGATGAGAGTTGAAAGGGATACTATGTTCATGGATCTAGTAAATATGGATATGGGAATTATAAAGGAAGGTATAACATCAATACTTTTTCAAATGGTTGCCCAAACTTCTTTAATGGATATGATAAAAAGTTATCAGGCTGAAGAAGAGGAGTTTCAAAAAAATTAAAGCTTTAAATGATGGGAAGTTGACTGACTTCGCATATGTAGGTGGCATTTTGAAATTCTAGAAGAGGTTTTGTGTTCCCACTATTCTTGAGCTAAAGAGAGAACTGTTGGATGAACCTCATATATATAATTTCTCTATACATCATGGTAGCACAAAGATGTATCGATATATCTGAGAAAACATTTTGTGGGACAATATGAAATGGGAGATTGTTAAATATACATCAATGTGCCTGATATGTCAACAAGTGAAGGCTGAGAGGCTATAGTCTAAGGGGATGATGCAACCACTACTCATACCATCATGGAAGTGGGAGAACATTACCATAGACTTTGTCACTGGACATCCAAGGACATCTAGAGGAAACAATGATATATGGGTCATTGTGGATCATCTTACAAAGACAGCTCACATTATCATGATTCAAGAGGACTTCTCATAGGATCAACTTTCACAAATTTACATCAAAGAAGTGGTAAGGCTGCATGGAGTACCACTCTCTATTGTATCTAACTGTGATCCTAGATTCACATCGATGTTCTGGAAAAGTCTCCAATATACTTTAAGCAATGAACTGAACTTCTGTACGGCCTATCATTCTCAAACTAATGGCCAATCTGAGCAGACTATTCAGACACTAGAAGACATGTTGATAGCATGTTCAATGGTATTCAAAGGAGGATGGGACCAACATCGTCCACAGTTTGAATTCTTCTACAACAACAGTTTCCACTCAAGCATCTGAATGGCCCTATGTGAAGCCTTTTATGGGAAAAGGTGTAGAAGACCAGTGTGTTAGGATGAAGTCGGTGAGTGAAAGTTGCTAGGACCTAAATTTGTTGAAGAAATGGCAGAGAAGGTGAAAACCATTCAGCATCATATCAAGTTAGCCCAAAGTTGATAGAAGAGTTATGAGGATAACTGTTGACAAGACCTTTAGTTCAAAGTTGGAGTCCTAGTCTTTCTAAACATATATCCATGGAATAAGGTCATTTTATTTGGGAAGAAAGGAAAGCTAAGTCCCTGGTATATTGGCCCCTTTGAGATCCTTGATCGAGTCAGAGTTGTGGCCTATCGATTAGCACTTCCACCTACCTTGTCGAAAGTAGATGATCTCTTTCATTTATCCCTCTTAAAGATGTACATACTATACCCTTCACATGTACTCTCTTCAGAAGTGGTACAGTTGGAGGATGATCATTCCTATGGGGAGCATCCAGGGAAAATCATAGATCATAGAGACAATGTTCGATGCAACAAGACTACTCATCTGGTCAAGGTACTATGGATAATCCATAAGTACATTGAGGAAACTTGGGAATTATAGGAATCAATGAAGGAAAAGTATCCCCACCTGTTCTTGGCCAAGATTGTAAAATGAAATTTTGAGGGAAATGGTTTTGTAAGGAGGGGAGAATGTAACGACCCAATATTTTTTTTGGAAATTCCTTTCTTATAAATATGTCATAATCACATGAAATCATAACATAATTAACTACTAAGAGCTATGTGACCATTAAAACATAAATTTTCACTTCTGTGATGTGAATTTCAAAAATCCGACATACACAGTTGCGATCAGTAAGTTATTTGTAGTCCAATATGAAAAACATAATTTTTTGGTGAATAGTAACCTACACTTATGAATATTAACAAACCCTTATGAATATAGTTATACTCTAATGAATAGTAACTAAACATATAATAGTATATAAATAATATTCAAGTGTAAGTATGATATACCTCTGCTTTAAAACACGTAAACAAATGTTTTAAAACTATTGTTTTCAGAATAAATTATGATTTTAATTAAATATTAAATTAAATATATTTAGAAAATCATTTTTTGAAAAATCATCTTCATTTTTGGATTCTACATGTCGAAAAATGGTTGGGTTAAATTTTTGGTATTTTTCTGAAATACTTGAATTTTTGATGAATAGTGAAATTCCATAAATTACAAAATAGGCTAAATAAGCTAATTATAGAGTCATGCATGATGTTCTGATGATGTAAGCCCAATTGGTTCTAGTTTACATGATAAAATTACTATTCTTGTTCATCGAATACTTACCATTCCTTGTCTTGTGGGGAAATAATAAATTAATTAATTTTAAATTAAGAAATCCACTCTCTCCTCCACTATAAAACCCCCTCTCACTCCCCCTTCCATTAACTCCTCTCAAGCCTTGTGCCTTCTCCAAATTCTGTCCAAATACCTTCCAAACCTCCTCCCCCGGGTCCAGAAACCCTTGGTCTCATAAAAATACCAAAACCTTTCATTAAGGAGGTTCTTAAGGAAGTTTGGTTCAAGAGGTAAATTCCTCTTTTCAATTCTTTGCCTTTCCTTCCAAGTTCATTTGTTTCCTTTTTCTATTACCTCTCCTTATCCAAATTTTGGATGAATCTTGTACCTTATATGTAATTGAATGTTTTCATGACAGTTTAATAAGTTATCATCATCTCCACCTTTTTACCTTCTTTTATGCTAGTAGCAAGAACACCATCCGAGATGTGTGAATTTTCCACATTCAAGGACGATGGACTTTTGATTTCTGTTATCATTCTCAATTGTGGTCATGAAACAATTATTGTTATGGTTTACCCAGATTATTATATATAATATATCCTATTTAAGATTTTGTAATCCCTTTGTACAAATGGTTTTAATTTATAAAGAAAAATGAGTTCGTTGTAATCAAAACCCACAAATTAACCAAAACAATTATCATTAAAGTTATATATAATAAATAATCCTATTTCAATGTAACCAAGTTATATAAATGACCAATAACACATAATTATGTTCATAAATAATATATAATTTCAATTTTGGAGATTTAGATCCATTCCACATACATAAAAAAAGTGAACTGAAGATGAAAATACTGAAAATGAACACTCCGGAGCGACAGAATTAAATACAATAACTTATCAATAAGAACACAAATGAACTAACCATAATTTTTATAAACTAAACACCTGTCTAATAGGTTATTAAATAAGTTATTAATAAGTATAATTTCATATTACAGGAGCTAATGATCGAGAGAGGAACACGTACAGAGTTAAGGTAAGGTTTTTTCACCCAAACTTCCATTTTCATTCGGGTTACTTTCATTATTGAATTACCTCAATGAAATTTTTATGTATTATTATGTAATGGAAAAAAATTCTGTTTGGGTATTATATATATGTACACCAACCATGATCCTTCCTTATTTAATGGATAGTTACACTTTTTAAATGGATCTTTCAAAATTGATTTCAAAATACAAACCTGATTCAAGGGAATATCTCAACTTCTTACCTATTTTCAAGGGTAATATCTAATCTATTTTTCGAAACCATTATATTTATAAAATCAATCATTTTATTATGAAAATAATAACTTACTTCACTTCTGGTTTTATATAAATATTTTTCCAAAAAATCTCTTCTTTTCAAATAAAAGAGTATTTATCTCAAGATTGCTAAATGATTTTATAAGAGTATTTTTGTTTGATTCAAAACTCTTGTTGTTTCTTATGTATTATTGGGTTTAATAATTTATGAAGTCATTAACCATATTTTATTTAATTTTTTATGACTATCACTATTGTGGATGAACTATCCTAAAACCATTCTCTATATTAATCGGAATGGTAAGTGTTTTATGTTTAATTATTGGGGTAAGTTAGTTACATTTCATATGATAGTTTCAATATGAATGTATATTTTGTTTATGTTTATCCCCGCTCATTTTAGGAATGAATTTGACTTATTATGTGATGGGTGGGGCCTGCTATATCCCCTCAATGCATCAGTAGGTCTCATTATACAAACTACATTCTTGGCATAGGGCCTTGACAAATTGATTATTTACGGTCCTAGCATGAGGCCTGAACAGTATGGTTATGATGTCCGGCATATGCACTTCCCTCATTATGTTGTGAGTATTTGAAGTTCAGGTCGTTGTTCGACTAGTAGAATACCCATGATTATGTTTTATTATGGAATTATTTACATAGCTCATATTCATTCCATAATGTGTACAACTTTATTACTAAAGGCATGTGTTTTCAATTACTTACCATGTATTATGTTTATACTATCTTCCGCTATTTTGGTTACCCTTACTGAGCGTTTGAGCTCACCCCTTCTTTATGTTTCATTTTATTATGGTATGAAGAAGTAAATTATGAGTTAATTTCAATAATAATCTAGTAGGCCTAGATTTTTTGAATAGAATAAATTAGTGCTGTTTTTTTCCTTTCCATATGTAAATTTGAACTTATGTATGTATCTTGTTTCCAATAATACTAAACTACTTGATCTTTGAGGATGCTTATTCCTTTTTTTTATATACCAATGTAATCGAATAAGGCACCGACTCTGGAAAACTGGGGTTGGGTCCTTATAGTATCCTTTAGTCGATCTAGTCCCAGACTCTTCAATGTGATGTTTGGCATGATATTGAAACTCACACCCAAGTCACACAAATACTTCCCACATTTGTTAGTTCTGATAAATATGGGAATTGATAAACTACCTAGTTATCATTTTTTATTAAGTATGTCATTTAATACCACTTCTAAACACTCCCATGTGAGTGGGATAGAACCAATCTCTTCCATATTCTTCATGTTTCTGACCATATCTTTCATGAATTTTTCGTATGTTGGCTTGTTCACAAGAGCCTTTGAAGAAGGTATATTAATATCCAATTTTTTTAATGTTTTCAAGTAACATA
The DNA here is from genome assembly GCA_963277665.1 of Viscum album. Classification (NCBI taxonomy): domain Eukaryota; kingdom Viridiplantae; phylum Streptophyta; class Magnoliopsida; order Santalales; family Viscaceae; genus Viscum; species Viscum album. Next base: position 812,297,923 of record OY728150.1, on the reverse strand, counting down.
CCTCTCTACAGGTTGTTCTTTTTTATCCCATCTACTCGATAGAAATTATCCTTGGCTTGTAAGGAAGTGGTTATTCTTCAACTTCTTCAGAAACGTGTTCCCTATCATCATCATCTTCCTCTTCACTTTCTTCCATGGGTGGTTATCTTAAAAACTCTATTATAGTTCCTTGCATTTTCTTCCCACTTATGAGCTCTATGGACATTAAATATTCATATGGGATTTATTTAGTGAATCTTAGAGGCTCTTTTCTTTTATTATATCTAATTTGGTCATCAATTTGGAAAACTGGATTCTCTAGATAACGAAAAGAAGCCTTCTTGTATGATTCTTCTTCTCTTATTTCCTTGGGTGCAACCCCAGAAGAAATAATGAATTTTTTTATCATATCATCCAATAAATGAACTTATATTGATAGTTTTTCCCCTTAGGTGCTTTTTTTGGAACCCTTATTGTCTTTAAAATCCTTTCCCTTGTTGTTTTTTTTTCATGGTGGTGGTCAGCAACACTGAAATTGATTAACATGATTGTAATCCATATTATTTGAGTCTTAAATGCACGTACCTTGGGTGTTCTGCTGGTGGCCAATCATGATGTCAACTGTTGTGGTCATTGAATCTTTTTGTTATGTCATCCAGTCATTATTGTTGATTGCATGAACACCCTTTTGGTACAACCCTTCTACTTTCCAATAGAAACTATTTATTTCTATCTCATCCAATAGGCTATAGCTTTCTTCTGGTGAAATTTTCATTATGGATACTCCAGCTACAGTATCCAGAATTAACAATAGCATGTTTTCCTATGAAAACTCCTTAAAAATTTATGTTTTATAATCTAGTGTTTTATTCCACGATGAGGTAATTTAAGAGTCATGTCCTTACACCATTCCCAGGAAGAATACAAAGATTCATCATCCAATTGAAGAAAATATAAATTGTTTACCCATATATCCATTGATTTAGAAGGTGGAAAGAAGCGAGTGAGAAAGTTCCTAGCCATCTCATCCCATGTAGTGATGGAATATACAAGAAAGATCTGAATCCTGTATCAATATCTATATCATAATGATAATATAAATTAAAATTATTACTACTCTCAAAACATTCTGAAATTGGAATGTAACATGGAGATCAAGAAAGCCTCCCAGATTCTTGTTCAGATATTCATATGGAATTCCGATAAATTTTATGCTATTTGTGATCATTGAAATTATGGAAGAATTGAATTAGAATTGTTTTTTAGTGCCATGGGGGTGTAAGGATTCTTGGATGCAATATTTTATTTGATATTTTCCATAGTTTGTGTGTATTTTCAAACCCTAATCTCTTTGAAGAATTTTATTTTTTTCTTCTCCTTCAATTACTCTATCTTTTTTGAACTCCATGATATGTCCATATTTATTTATTGAATCATTGATTCCTTTGTACTTTGTTCCTTTGTTATAGATGTTCATGTAATGATATGAAAACCTAAAAAATAACACCACAAAATACCTAGAATAAAATGTATAATTAAAATAAATTATTAAAAATTAAAAATTGAAATCCAAAATAAAACTAAAAGGATACCATCCCTGGAAATGGTCCCAGTTTGATAGCCACATTGGGCATCATTAATTTTATATGGTGCTATGAAAAAATATATTTATAAAACCGAAACTATGATACTTTATTAATTTAAAAATAATATTAGGCTTGTTCGGGACATAACCCACAAATATGGAGAATTTAGTTTAATTATAATTTCAAAAGATTTGATTTTATTATATTCGATAAATAGATGATAAAAACTTGTTTAATTTATTTGAATAAGGAAAGGTGAAAACGAAGTAGTAGATTGATTGGTTTTTGGAAAATGATTTTAAAGAAGTGTGTTAGGGTTTTGTAATTTCTAGGTTTAGGTGAAATTGGATTTAATAAAATATATTAATTAATTAATGATTGGTGTCAGAGTCAAGGTGAGGAAGGTTCAACAATCATGGTAACTCTTCCTTAACATGGAAATACTATATTTCACCTGGTCTAATAATATAGGGTGATGAAAAATCAAGTTTATCTCAATACCATTGTTAAACCTGATTTCCACCAAAATTGAAAATGGTCATTCTATCTTTTGTGTAGTCAGTTTCACAATTTAAATGATTATTTTTTATTTGAATATTAATGGTCATGATAAAGTAAAAAGGAAGGTCTAGGAAGTTGAAGAATGAAATCATGAAAATATAATACGTGAATTATAAAAATTATTAAATCCAATGACACCTTCCCACTTTTGTTACATCACCCTAGAACTGGTGGGTTAAACCCCTCATCCTAGTTATGAGAGAATAAGAGGGAATTGGATAATGAAATAAATGAAAAAAGGAAAGAAATAAAGACTGAAAAAGAGTCAAATAGATTCTCTCTAAGCATTGAACTCTGTCTGAATATGAATGCCTCAAAACAATAGTCAGTGCCTCAATTTGTAGGCTTAAATTGGGTACCTTGAAAATGTAGTCATGATGTATACATGAACTACAATTTATGTAATTCTTATCCTCTTTTTGTGATTCCACATTACACGTCCATGGATCTCGGCTGAGATTTTGGAATTTTTACCCCTTACATGATGTGTACATGGGTTACATATTGTGTGCTTCTTGTCCATGTTTCCTCTATATCCATGAGAATATTTCTCAAATTTCATTCATAAATTGATGTTTGACTGTCTTTACATTTTGTGTTGAAGGTACATGTCATGTAGTTTTCATTCACCTCATGTACGTATTTCAGTACCTATCCATCGACATGTCACAAAATGAAACTACATGTCTTGTACTCTCGGAACACGACATTTCCATATGTAAATTTGAACTTATGTATGTATCTTGTTTCCAATAATACTAAACTACTCGATCTTTGAGGATGCTTATTCATTTTTTTAATATAACAATGTAGTCGAATAAGGCACCGACTCTGGAAAACTGGGGTTGGGTCCTTACAGTATCCTTTAGTCGATCTAGTCTCAGACTCTTCAATGTGATGTTTGGCATGATATTGAAACTCACACCCAAGTCACACAAATACTTCCCACATTTGTTAGTTCTGATAAATATGGGAATTGATAAACTACATAGGTATCATTTTTTATTAAGTATGTCATTTAATACCACTTCTAAACACTCCCATGTGAGTGGGATAGAACCAATCTCTTCCATATTCTTCATGTTTATGACCATATCTTTCATGAATTTTTCATATGTAGGTTTGTTGACAAGAGCCTTTGAAGAAGGTATATTAATATCCAATTTTTTTAATGTTTTCAAGTAATATACCTCTCTACACATTGTTATTTTTTTATCCCATCTACTCGATAGAAATTATCCTTGGCTTGTAAGGAAGTGGTTATTCTTCAACTTCTTCAGAAACATGTTCCCTATCATCATCATATTCCTCTTCACTTTCTTCCATGGGTGGTTATCTTAAAAACTCTATTATATTTACTTGCATTTTCTTCCCACTTATGAGCTCTATGGACATTAAATATTCATGTGGGATTTCTTTAGTGAATCTTAGAGGCTCTTTTCTTTTATTATATCTAATTTGGTCATCAATTTGGAAAACTGGATTCTCTAGATAACGAAATGAAGCCTTCTAGTTTGATTCTTCTTCTCTTATTTCCTTGTGTGCAACCCCAGAAGCAATAATGAATTTTTTTATCATATCCTCCAATAAATTAACTTATATTGATAGTTTTTCCCCTTAGGTGATTTTTTTGGAACCCTTATTGTCTTTAAAATCCTTTCCCCTGTTGTTTTTTTTCATGGTGGTGGTCAGCAACACTGAAATTGATTAACATGATTGTAATCCATATTATTTGAGTCTTAAATACACGTACCTTGGGTGTTCTGCTAGTGTCCAATCATGATGTCAACTGTTGTGGTCATTGAATCTTTTTGTTATTCCATCCAGTCATTATTGTTGATTGCATGAACACCCTTTTGGTACAACCCTTCTACTTTCCAATAGAAACTATTTATTTCTATCTCATCCAATAGGCTATATCTTTCTTCTGGTGATATTTTCATTATGGATACTCCAGCTACAGTATCCAGAATTAACAATAGCATGTTTTCCTATGAAAACTCCTTAAAAATTTATGTTTTATAATCAAGAGTTTTATTCCATGATGAGGTAATTTAAGAGTCATGTCCTTACACAATTCCCAGGAAGAATACAAAGATTCATCATCCAATTGAAGAAAATATAGAATGTTTACCCATATATCCATTGATTTAGAAGGTGGAAAGAAGCGAGTGAGAAAGTTCCTAGCCATCTCATCCCATGTAGTGATGGAATATACAAGAAAGATATGAATCCTGTATCAATATCTATATCATAATGATAATAAAAAATTAAAATTCTTACTACTCTCAAAACATTCTGGAATTGGAATGTAACATGGAGCTCAAGAAACCCTCCTAGATTCTTGTTCAGATATTCATATGGAAGTCCGGTGAATTTTATGCTATTTGTGATCATTGAAATTATGGAAGAATTGATTTAGAATTGTTTTTTAGTGCCATGGGGGTGTAAGGATTCTTGGATGCAATATTGTATTTGATATTTTCTCATAGTTTGTGTGTATTTTCAAACCCTAATCTCTTTGAAGAATTTTATTTTTTTCTTCTCTTTCAATTACTCTATCTTTTTTGAACTCCATGATATGTCCATATTTATTTGTTGAATCATTGATTCCTTTGTCCTTTGTTCCTTTGTTATAGATGTTCATGTAATGAAATGAAAACCTAAAAAATAACACCACAAAATACCTAGCATAAAATGTATAATTAAAATAAATTATTAAAAATTAAAAATTGAAATCCAAAATAAAACTAAAAGGATACCATCCCTGGAAATGGTCCCAGTTTGATAGCCACATTGGGCATCATTAATTTTATATGGTGCTGTGAAAAAATATATTTATAAATCCCAAACTATGATACTTTATTAATTTAAAAATAATATTAGGCTTGTTCGGGACATAACCCACAAAGATGGAGAATTTAGTTTAATTATAATTTCAAAAGATTTGATTTTATTATCTTCGATAAATAGATGAGAAAAACTTGTTTAATTGATTTGAATAAGGAAAAGTGAAAACGAAGTAGTAGATTGATTGGTTTGTGGAAAATGATTTTAAGAATTGTGATAGGGTTTTGTAATTTCTAGGTTTAGGTGAAATTGGATTTAATAAAATAGATTAATTAATTAATGATTGGTGTCGGAGTCGAGGTGAGAAAGTTTCAACAATCATGGTAACTCTTCCTTAACATGGAAATACTATATTTCACCTGGTCTAATAATATAGGGTGATGACAAATCATGTTTATCTCGATACCATTGTTAACCCTGGTTTCCACCAAAATTGAAAATGGTCATTCTATATTTTGTGTAGTCAGTTTCACAATTTAAATGATTATTTTTTATTTGAATATTAAAGGTCAAGATAAAGTAATAAAGTAAGGTCTAGGAAGTTGAAGAATGAAATCATGAAAATAAAATACGTGAATTATAAAAATTATTAAATCCAATGACACCTTCCCACTTTTGTTACATCACCCTGGAACTGGTGGGTTAAACCCCTCATCCTAGTTATGAGAGAATAAGAGGGAATTGGATAATGAGATAAATGAAAAAAGGAAAGAAAGAAAGACTGAAAAAAGAGTCAAATAGATTCTCTCTAATCATTGAACACTGTCTGAATATGAATGCCTCAAAACAATAGTCAGTGCCTCAATTTGTAGGATTAAATTGGGTACCTTGAAAATGTAGTCATGATGTATACATGAACTACAATTTATGTAATTCTTATCCTCTTTTTGTGATTCCACATTACACATCCATGGATCTCGGCTGAGATTTTGGAATTTTTACCCCTTACATGATGTGTACATGGGTTACATATTGTGTGCTTCTTGTCTATGTTTCCTCTATATCCATGAGAATATTTCTCAAATTTCATTCATAAATTTGATGTTTGACTGTCTTTACATTTTGTGCTGAAGGTACATGTCATGTAGTTTTCATTCACCTCATGTACGTATTTCAGTACCTATCCATCGACATGTCACAAAATGAAACTACATGTCTTGTACTCGCGGAACACGACATGTACTAGTTCTACTCAAGAATTTCTAGCTTCCTTCTCTCTCAAAAATCTAGTGTCATGACTTGAGGGATGTGAAGCAATGTAAACTTTATTTTAGATCCATTTTACACCGATTTTCATTCCATTTACAAATATTCAAATTTTCCTTCCATAAAACATAAAACAAGTAAAAAATCTAATGACTTGGAAATATTATTCAATTAAAAACAAAAATCAATACAATAAAACAGTCAAAAATATATGCCTGAAATAAACATATTAATGATCTTCTTGATTTGGAACTTATCCATCCCAATGCTTCACCATGGGAGGCCACCATGCACTTTTACAAGAAATATGATTGTTTTTATCTTTTATAAGTAGACTTTCAAAGAATAATTAGGTAATAATGAAGAACAATTTCCCTTTATCCGATTCTAATAGCTTGATAGATCAGTTAATGAGTGTAAATTGGATTTAAAACATAAAAATTCATTCATGGTATCATTGGATTATTGATTGGCAGTTAGATATCTTAAAGAATTATTTCAGGAGATGGTATAAGCATTATAAATTTCTTCTAATTACTTTTTTATGACAAAAACTCTTGTAGTATGTATGAATTTGATGAACATGATATTTCACCAGTATATTAATACATTTCTTTTATTTTAGGGATGATATTCTAGTTTATTTGTGTTCTGAACATGAACATGATAACTCTCTGAGTGTGGTTGTGGAAAGCATTAGGAGATACTAACTTCATGGGAAGATACTAAAATTAAATTTTTTTACCAATAAATTTAACTTCATAGGTATATTTATTTAATAATTTCTCCTTCTATTTGACCATAATAAGGTTATGGGTTTTTCTTCATACAAAGAACCAAAAATGTATTCAACATATGGTTCTTCATAGGTCTAGATAGATATTATTAGTGGTCAATAATAGATTTCATGAATATTTATCAATTATTGACTACTAATACCATCAAATGGGTGAAATAAATATTGGATTCTAATCGGAAAAATCCTTTTGGGGAGTTCAAATGGATTATGAAATCACCTCATATTTTGATCTTGTTGTAACCCGTTAAGGACTAGGTTAATATTTTTAGGCATCTAATGATAGTTGTTGATGTGTGATTATAAAGTATGATCACATTTTATCATATGAACCTTATCAGTTTTCAACACACATGTAGAATTCACCCACTCAAGATTTCAATCTCACATTTTAAATGCATGTTCTTAACTGCTGGTGTCAATATCTCTTTTGGGATAGGTTCAGGGACTTTTCTAATCCCAAGATCATGAGTCACATTTTTTTCCAAAGGACCAAAACCTTATATAGATATTATGGTTAGAATTCCTTAAGATATTTGAATTCGATATTTCCAACATCATGGGTAAGGGGGGTGTCATTACAGTTTCTCTTAATAGGAAGTACCCATCTCAGGATGTCCTAGATTCTAAAGAGGTGTGGAACCTTATAATAATTTTTTTTAGTTACATCTGGACATAGATGGGAAGGATTCTTATATGGTTCATACTAGTGATTATTTATCATCAACTATTTTTTAGACTTTTTTAGACTATTAAAAGTGATATGAGTTTAGATGAATCATGGAATATCTATATGGTGGGAATACCTTCCCTTGTTGGTCTCTCTCCTCTTATGGAAGTATTCTCTTTGGGAGTCAGTCTTCGGTCATACCATATTTCAATAATTAATTGTTACATGACTTCCACTGCTCTTAAAGGTTAGTTCATTATCATAAATTGAAGATGTATAATGTCATTGGATTATATTTCATGTGGTCGAGCATGAAGTCAGAAATTGCTTATTATGTTTCTCACATTTTCACCTTTCTACAGATAAAGTCACCTCACCTAAAAGCTTTATATTTTCTCAAACATATTATGGGGATGGTTTGTAAATTTGATGAGGTATAAATGGAGTTCATTTTTAGATTACCATAGAATCCCTAAGGAAAAATGTTACCTGGTTGGAGATTGATCAGTTGATGAAATCATGTCACTTAATTAATATTAGAGAGACCATCATGGATAATAACTTGGGTAATTTATATGTGCATTAGATTGCGTGGTTTCATCTGACCCAATTTTTTATTTCCAAAATAGAGATCCCTAGATTACTTATTGATTCTAGAAGAGTATCTAAGTGGCAATGGAGGCTCATGTTTGATTGGGTACATCATACCATCCATATAATGATATTCAAACAGTCATGCTATAAAGATTATGTAGGATATTCATTATGCCTATATCTTGTATTTTTTTGGATAGTGAGGTATCCATCCAAGACAAAAAAATGTTCACTTATAGTAATAGTAATCGATCATTGATCAAAATGGATCCCATTGAAGAATTTTATGCCCCCCATGGTAGTAACCTCAATGATGATCAGCTAGGGGAGAGGGATCTCTTTTGGGACTCAAACACACTCAAGAGTTTCTGAAGGGAATTCGAGAGATACATTGATATTTTATTACAAAATAATAGTATGAAGAAATCATATAAGGATCATGAATACCATCCTTTGGTGTTTTCCATTGGAAATTGTGTATTTTTTCAATTTTCTCATATGTTGGGATACTTGCTACATGGAAAATTAGGGGATTATAGATTTCAGATGTGTTGGACCATTTTAAAAAATATTTTTTCTTTTTTATGTTTCATACCTATTGATGTAACAAGTTCAGTTGACATGTATTCATGATGTTAATCAAATGTCATAGCCAAAGAAGTACCACCTAGATCATACCCATATTTTTTGTAGGGTTGAGAATGTGTTCAAGGTATACCTTTTAGACATGGAATAACAATTGGAGATCATTGATTATTTGGTGAATATATTAGCTGAGAATTATATTTCATAAGTCAAAGTGTTATGGTTACACAGATCAAAATATCACAAGATGTGGGACTGTGAATCTTTGTAATGTGAGATGTGGTGTAATTATTCCCATATCATCCTTATTACACATGAAACTTTATATATGTAATGACCAATTAAGGTAATAGTTGTAACATCTAGAGTCAAGGTATGTATTTTTGTTATGTTATAGAGGTAGTTTTCTGGGTTTTAGTAGTGTCAAATATAATCCTAGGAGGTCTTTATAAGAGAATGGGATGAATGGCGGATATTGGGGGAAACCATATATCTAGTGTCTCTAGAAAGAACCATAAAAGGTTTCTACTACCAACATATAGCCAGTGGGATTATATAATCTTAGTGGTAGGCCTGCTAGAAGCCACTATTTGGTTGTAATGGAAATCGAACAGTGGTGGTAGCCACTGGGTAGCTCTTGGAATTTGGATTGGATAGGTGATTAAGGGCGTAATTATAATTTCATGCCACTGAAACACTTAATTAACCCTTTAATCCCTCAATAATGAGCCTATATAAAACAATTTCTCATTGGGAGGTTCTCTGTTTGAAATATAGGCTCCGTATAACCTCTATAAATATAATTTTGATCTCATTTCGATTAGTTGTCATCACATTAATATATTTTTTGAAACATATATATTTATTGATTTGTTCCTACTTTATTTGTTGAATTGGAAGTGGTTATAGAGTCAATTTATAGGTTATATCCATCTTCTTATGATCCTTATTCAATCAATTATATAACCTTCATGCATTTGTCTTTTGGATGATAGATCTCTAGTTGGTTGTGGTGCAGTGCATATGTTTCTTGATATATGTGTTTATTTTTCTTCTCTATGTGACACTTTTACATATAAAAACACGGTTATAAAGTGTGTACATCTTTATTTAGGTCCACCACTCAATTTAACTTTTCACCCCTTTCCTTTTGATGTATGGACCTAGTTGTGGTTGGTGTGAGAAATGAGTGTATAGTAGGTTGTTAAATTCGTTTCCTATGTTATATGAATCATTAGTGATCACTGTTTTAAAATAGTTATTTAAATGAATTATCATGATTTCTAAATAGATTGATATACATTTATAAAAAGTATTTTTTAGAAAATATGTGTTCCATAATGTCGTAGTAATAGAAAATTATTTTAAAATACATCATGAAATGGATCGAAAAATGTTATTTCAATGTACTTTTTTTTAATGAAAATGGGTTTTTTTCCATTATTTGTGAAATTTGGTAATCCCTTTTAAAATAATAATAGATATACTGCATGTTTTAGTATTGGTTAGATAGGTGGAGTGTATAGTATTAGGCCTTATCCAATGTAATTGTAAATGGGTTCATATTCTAGTTGTCCTACATTCTTACATCATAGATAAATTATATCTTGGGATTTATTATTGAAAATGTACATATTTAACTTTCTTCAGTGTTCTTATGTCCCAATATTACTTATATATTCAATCTCGATATATGAGTTTTCACTATTCAAATTTTTTTATTTTGGTATCAGTATAATATATAGCATTGTCATTGTTATACAAGGGATTATTTCCTGTGTGGTTTTACATTAACCTGATATTATATTGGAATTGGTAAATATAATTGGTTCATTGAAATCAGGATTTGATAATTTTTTTCCTATATTTAGTTACATTACTACGAATAAGTGGAATTGATTACCAAGATTTTGATATAAAATTTTATGGATGATTTATATTCCATGATTCCTTTAAAAAAATCCAATTATTATTGTTTGATAGTGTCCTTTTATTGAATAGTTGGATATGATCCTATTAAACCTGTTTATCTCACACCCTATACACTCCCTCGGGGGTTTATTGGCCATGTTTTATCTAATATACAAAAGGGAAAAGAACCACAGTGAGGCTGTGATATTTACATTTTTTGGGTACATATTGTTTTCTGTGAGAAGGTTAGGATATTTAAATATATCACATATAGCATCAGTTGTGAGATTGGTATGTCTTTCCTTTTAATTGTTTTTGTAGACATGTATCTTGGTTTTTTTCTTTCCGTATTTGGGTGTATCGCTGCCATTGGAATTCCTTTATTTATAAAATATTTATTTCATATTATATATATATATATATATATATTCCTTTTATATTGTGTTAATTTGGGAAAATAATTCAATATATTTATTTTTGTATTTACATGTACTAATCACTATCCCTTGGGGATCAAGGACACCCTTTGGGTCATTCAATTCCCTGGTTCATACCTATTTTGGTGTGTAATTTATGTCGTGTCATGATAGTTATACATTATTGTCCATATTTTCATTTAACCCCAATTTTCTCCACTATAAATAGGAACTCAATTACGTGTTATCCCATGGGACCTCCATATTTCCTCAATCCTATTATAAAAAATAATATTTTGTTTCTCTTTTTACATCATGAGTTTCTAACACATATATTTAAAAACATAAAAAATGTTTTACATCCTTTCAAAAAGAAAATTTTTTACCCCGCATTTATTTTCATAAACATTATGTATTATAGAAGTTCTATAAATGTAATATTTTTAATAGTAAATTATTTCTATTTTCCTCACTTCACATTTTTGAAACCATTATATATTTCTAAACGATCCATTAGTAAATATTAGTTTTTAAAACTAAATTTTTTCAAAATGCTTTCAAATATTGAAAACTTATATATTTATCTGAACTCATTAGTAAAAATCAATTTATAAAATTTCCCACTAATAAATATTAGTTTTTAAAATTAAATAATTTGAAACAATTATTAATTTTTTAATGATTTATTATTGAGAATTATTTACAGATATTTATTTAAAAATTTCCATCATTTCAATTTTTTAAATGTATTTTTTTTAGAAAATGAATTTTCATTATGACAGATAACTTTATAGATATTTTAATTTTAAAATAATTATTTAAAATATTTTTTCGATTTTTTACCTTTTACCTCTTTATATGTAAATTAAGTATTTCCGTGGAAGTTATTTTTCAGGAACATCCCTATAAATGTTCTTATGTAATGATTTCTTCTATCAAATATATAATCATCAATATCATTTTTATGGCCTAACGAACAACATAAATAGGAAAAAAATTCTTTCTATTATTTTTCTTTGATATTACAATGTCTTCTATTTCATTGATTGATTATTTTTAACCTTGAATCCATACATTAATTGATCATGTAAATTTTTTACTTAAATACATACCCATTATCTAGAGTATGAAAATAGCATTCCTTTTTTCTTTATTGAAAGTCGTATACCTATATTGATTCTAAATAACTTTGGATCCAAATTTAGTTTCAATGTTTTTTCATGTTATGATTATTGATGAAATTATGAATTATTTACTTATTTGAATCCACTTGATAAGTATATGGATAAATTTTTCATGCATGGGGTTTTTAATATGATTAGTTATTGATTTAAAGTGTCACTTGAAGGATTGGATGAATGAAAGTTGTGGCCCCATATCTATTAATAATTCATTAGTTTAATTATTATATCTGATGAGATATGTATCCATGAGTACATTTTAGTTTCTCTTATTCATGGGCACTAATGGTGTGGATTTTGAATGTAACACCCCCTAAAATGATTATTGTTCATCATTTCTATGGTATCCCAATGTTATGCTCTCATGTATCATGTTTATTAACTTATTTTTCTACAAAAAAAATGTTTCCTTTATTCATAATTATGCCATTAATTAGGATATATTATTTTTTGTATATAATATTCTTTCATATCCATACTATAGCCATATGTTAATTTCATTCTCACTAATGATCATTTATTTGTATCTCTTATATTTATCCTTATTGAGAATTTGACATCAACCATTTCTTATGTATCGATTTTCCTAGGTAGTGAGGAAAATTAATACATATGACTTTTCATTAATATTATTCTATGTGTAGAAATTGGGGTTGATTTTGGAGACTTTTCCAAGATTAGGAAATTTTTTTTAGGGGGGAAATGATTTTTAGTTGACAATGACATGGGTTTTGATAGATACTATTTTTTTATATTTTTTTAAAACTCTAAAAGAAAAATAAAATTAGAATCAATTGAAATGAAATATATTATACAAGTAATTTAGTTTTTAGATATCCACATCTATGGGATTTCATAGTTGATAATAATACAGGGTTCACATATCTTTAGATATTTGGATGTTATCCATTGTGGTTAATTTATGATTTATAAATGTCATCAAATATGGATAAGCTTTGTTTTATAAAAAATTAAAATATTTATATGGACCATTATATTATTTAAGCTAATATTTAATGATTAATTTACTTCTATAATATTTTTTTATTGAAAACCAAAGTGATAATTCTATGAAAAATGTTTATGTGCAGGAAAAATTACAGAAAGTTTAGTAAATTAGAGACTATGTGGTTCACCTAGAAATTAGAAACTTATATAGATATGGGTAAGTGGATATGACTGTGGAACAAATGAACCTAGGGATAATTACCTGAAAAACATAATGTTCATTATCAACTCAATATTTTATTTTGTGTACAATGGGTGGGATTAATAATACACAATTATCAAGACACCCCCATAGGATATGATTTGTCTAATCACATTCTCATTATTTGGTATTATGAAGGATTTATTTCCTAATTCTAGTAAGGTATTGTGGTATCAATTGTGATAGGGAACAACTTAATGTTACCAATTATGTACTAAGAGAGTCACGATATCTACCAAGTGTGACGTAGATGAATTTAAACAATCATTATAGGAAATAAATGTTTCAATAGGGAGTACATCATACTATTGAGATTTAATATTATTATGATCACTTACTCTGATTTGATTGGATATTATCATAATCATGTTGAATTTAATATTTTGATGGAAATTATAATTTCAAAATATTGTTATGTATGGTTTGTCTCTAAAAACTCCCAAGACATAACTATAATAGGATATTTCTAAGACATGGTTAAAAATGATTAAATATTCATATTGTGAGTGAAAAGATATGGCACATTGTATTTCCTAAGATGTAAAGGTTTTTATTTCCTATAATATATATCTTATGTCATTACTACTTTTATATATCGATTAATAATGCTTTCATCAGGGCCTACTTATGCTTTAGTATACAATGTGTGTGATGGGTTATCTATTTCCCTGCATTCTCCCATTCTAAAGGAAGGAGAAATATTCACTTTCAAAGGATATGTGTTCTCCTTGATAAAAACAAGATGATGGGATGCTTGTTCCTCCATCCAAGGATTCCTCCTTTGATATACTTTCATAGTCCGCGTATCCCTCATAGATTTTAGTCATGTTCATGGAAATCATTCTAGGAACCATATCTTTGTAAAAACTGGTTAATCACACTATTTTGTTCGGATGTTAATCTTTATTATTGAATGGGAAGAAACTATCAGTTAAGAGAGTGGTCACATTGGGCATTACTTAACATGTCTAGATGTTGTTCACATTAGTTAGTATTATTCTTAAATTGAGGAGGACAACTCATATAAGACATCTTAAGGAATGGTACCCAAGGAATAGTAGGTCAATAACAATGTAACAATTCCCAAGGCATAATTATTCTAAGAATTTTTGCATCTATCATCGCAATCATATGCATAGGTTATGTATTTTGGGTCATGTCACAAGTTATACATCTAATGAAGACATATCAGGATGTCTGATTGAGACAGATAGGGGAATGATTTTAACATATTATGGATATGGTAACATGGTGGATGTATTTTGGGGACAAAATGGATAGATTAGAACACCCTGTGGATGAGAAACCTAGAGGTTAATCACTAGAATGTAAGATATTACACCAACACGGTTTATCGATGGATAATAAATCCACATGGAGGTAGATCATGAAGATTCATCTCTGGAAGAGAGGATGACACACATGGATTGTTGGATCAGAATTCCCCTTGATATAGATCTTGAATGAGGATCAGAATTATCCTAGAGGTGGATTAGGGAGGTGCATCCCAAAGAGGGAGCACCTAATTTTACCATTTTCCAGGAAACCCCTTAAGGAGAACCTATAATGTTGATTAGAACACCACATGGGGTAGATCATGGTGGTGTGTCCCTAGGAGGGGAATCTAAGCCTTCCATTTATTAGCATGACCCTTGAGGTAGATACAAAAGGGTGATTTTAATTCCCTTTGAGGTAGATCAGGGAGGTTTATTAGAATACCCCTTGAGGAAGATCATAGATGTTCCTCCCTAGGATGGAAGATATCACACCTATATTTTTGGATAAAAAAATCACTTGGTACGAACTCGGGTTGGGTTGAGTAGAATTCCCCATGAGGAGGATCAGGGAGGTGTGTATCTAAAAGGGAGAACCTAATTTTACCATTGGTCTGGAAACCCCTTGAGGAGGAACCTGAAGGTTGATCAGAATACTCCTTTAGGTAGAACGAGGAGGTGGATCACTAAGAGGGGAACCTAATTTTTTCATTTACTAAGATTGAGCCTTTGTGAGGTGACTTCAATATTCTATTTAGAAAATAGGGATCAAACCCCACATAGTTTTATGACATCATTTAAGGTCATATGATAGAACTGACCCATGCAGTTTAATGTTATGTGGTAAGAGAACTCGTGTCATTAAAGGAGCGTTAATGAGGGATGGTCTAGGGATTACATAATGAGATTCCCATCATAATAGGATTTCTATTGGTTGGAATGGTGTATGGCTTCTGCATTGAGCTTCATTGGGTTTTCTAGGTGTTGTGATGATGTGGATGGGTCTTATGTGTGGAATCTTCCTGAATGATATCATTACATGTGAGTCATTAATAGAGAATCACATGGGTAATAGGTGTCATGGTTATCCCTTTCCACTCATAAATTGGGAATCCTATGAATATCACATATTATAAGAAAACAATTTTACATCATGTTATAAGAAAAATGGCATGGATTCTATCATTGTACGAATAGGATGTGAAGCTAGGTAGTTTTACATTGTGAATCTTGGCATTGGTGGATTCACTCATCGCCCCTTAGGATTATGTGACCATTTCTTACGCCCATTTGTTTGGGAAATAGCGTTATAACTAATATGTATGAGTGGTAATAATGAGTTCCACATTATAGTCACTATGATTCGAATAGAATGGGGTTATCATACCCCTTCATAGAAGTAAAAGGTAGATGGGGGTATTGATCCAAAAATTGGGCGAAGTTGGAAGACACAGGAGTGGGTGGAACTAACCACAATGGGGCATGAGGTGAAGATAAACCGGTCATTAATGGACGTATGGGACCTAGGTACTCATCCTTATTGAAGGAGGTCAATAGATGGAATGATAAATGTAGCGGCCCATGAGAGGATCTTTGTGAATGTTGGATGATCGTAAAAGTGGGTCCATTAATTATTTTTTTCCTCATAGGAAGGTTACGGTCTTCATAAAGTAGTAGGAATAATGAAACTGGGAGACCCTTCCTCAAATGGATGTCCTTATTTATGAGATGAGTTCTTCATGAAGCCCCAATTACTATAAAGGTATTTCTTCCTTTTAGGAGAGAACATGCCTAATGAAATTATTCTCTGCATGGTTTGGAGGCTATCTAGAACACTAGAGAGTAGGCATCATGACTCTCAGGTGCCTAGGGTGATCCATTTTATTATTGGGTAATGAAGTTTTAGATGTTTTTGAATCATGAGATTTTTTTAAGTTGAATTTTTATTGAATGTGTCTAAAATATTGGACTAAGGTTGTATTTATTGTCAATGGAATTCATAATGATTATAAGAGTGTTCAAAAGGATTTTTAGTCTTCAAGAATGGGAACATATCTATGAATCAAATTTTAGACTCACAATGACATCTCCAACCATTCACACATTTTCAAAGATATTTGTGACTGAAATGGTAATTTCTTGGAGGGTTACCTTCAAAAATTCACACATTTTTGAATGAACCTTATTTGATGTATAGGTTCACAAGCTCCATCCATTCATGAAATAGCTAGGCTATGTGTCGTTTACCCTTTATATGGATTTCGATCATTTTTGGATCAGATTCACATTAAACTAGTTTTTTCTACCACTAATATCCATATGAAACACATATTTCAACTTTAATAAATTCCCCCAGGCTTAGAATGGGATATAATATGGAAAGGGGTGAATAGATTCATGTGGAGGATTGATTAAAATTAGCAATCAACATCCTTTTGCGAAGACCACAAGAATAGTGCCCTCATATAGCCCAATCGTGAAGTTCACTGTGTGAAGAGAATAAAAAATACCATGATGGTCATGATCTTATAAATAGATGAGGGGTGGGACCTCAAATACAAAAAACATTCATGAGGAGTAAATCTTGTGTTCTCTTTTTGTGAAATTCAAACCCTTTTGAGTACTTTGTGATCTCGATCCCCTACACTCATCAAGCATACTATCTCTTTGAACATTACACTACAAATTATTCTTGGAGAACCATACATTGTGAACATAGTCTTAACCAAATAAAATCTAAGAGGTGACCTCTATGAATGAACTCTACGAATGAAATTCATGAACTACCCTCACGAACCACACTCAATAAATAAATGTGTCCTAAATAAAAATCTCGTTCATGGAATCAGTGTTTTAGATTCCCATAGAGAATAAAATAATAATAAAATCATGATCATGGATAGTGTTCATAGTGGCTCATCTCATGATTCACTTATTAAACTATTTAAAGATTTTCATAAAGAGTATCATATGTGAATGTGGACTCTTCTTTACAAATTCAGACTGAGGGATAACATCTTTATCCTGATAGAGAGAATAGACAACCCAGCCTATAGGTTCAGTGGTATATCGGGATAGTACTATTGGAAAAGGGAAAATGTAGGCCACATTTGAAAGGACCATGAAAAAATAATAGTGGATGGTCTCTACCACCACATCAAAAATATCAACATAGATAAGCTCTAGGTTGAGGCATCCATGTTGTATTATAATGCAATTTTGAAATAGTGTTTGGGGAATCATCTGAAAGGATAATATGACAAGTAGAATCTGCACCATGTAATAAATTTCACCATTTAGTGGACCCAGTTCTACTATATATGTGTTTTAGGCCACCAATTTGACACATAGTTGAAATGTGTATGGTTCTATGAGGCGTAATGTTCCCCATAGTTTGATGTTTATCGGCCTCATGAAATCAATCTCAAGCTACTAAGTATGTAGTTTCCATGGAAAAACACCTTGAATCTGTACCATGGGGAGATTGGTTGATGCCTTCAGTACCTTTATCAAATCACCAATATTCTGATCCTACGTGTGATGTATGATGAATTCCTCCTGATCGATAATGTTTGGTATGACCAAGGGTAGTTTCTATCCCTAGTTAAAGAATTTATATATCTGGTGTCGGGAACAAGCAAAGAGAAAATGAAGATAATTGTGGTCCCTTTTAAGTAATTATTTTTTTATTTCATGAACGATCCTATTGATTAGAATTTCCCCTAATGGGATGATCCAGAATAAAATCTTTTGAGGAGGCCACACACATGTCTTAGGGGATACCAATGGGTGAAGGGGGTCTAACTATAAAATCATAGAGGCGAGCCAGTGGAAACTAGGGGTTAAATTATCCAGAATGAAGCTCAGCCTATAATCAGCCTATTGGGACTTATCCTGGTGATTATCTAGATATGGATGCTCCTATTGAGAGATGCACACATGGGGGTGCAACCAAGAACCTACATTATGGTGGCAATGATAGCGATGGGGAAACACATCAATCCGGTTTCTCCCATATTGAAGAAGTTGTGTATGTTTTAGCACCACATCAGTGAACATAACACTCTAATGCATATTTTTGGGTCCCTCTATTTCCTATATAGCTAGATGGACACACGCATAGGGGATATGAGTACACTAACCCCATTTCTTCTCCTATGATTGACTTCATGCTTGTGATCTCAAATATCACAAGGAGTTTCCTATTTTATTTCAGAATGATGGATGAGGTACATAATGTCATGTTATAGGATCAATTCATATTTCATCCATCCCCCCTTCCAATGGGAATGGTGACTGATGATGGTACATGGACTGTCAAGACGATATCACACCTCTATGACTATTGAGGGGTGTTTTGTTTGTGAGGTGCAATTGTGTGAAAATATATAAACTATAAGATACTCACATATTTGTGAGGATGTTAAGGTTTCAACATAGGATGGAACTAAAGGTATAAATGGTGGTGAGGCATTATTTCCATCCTTTGGTGATGAGGATGATCTCTCTTATATTCACACACGAGGATGAAAAAATACAGAATGAAATTACATAGCCTATTGTCACGTATGGGCTCATTCACGAGAATACACTGAGATTGGGGAGCATATATCCTAGGGATAATATGAGGTGATGTTCCACATGATATAATAAAGGTTTGGACTCTCAAATGTGGGTTCAGGGCTAAGTAGAGGATGGATTTCACCATGGAGGCTGAGTTGGCCTACTGGGAAGGGAAAAGTAGTGATTATATAATTCCATGGTTGTAAATAAGTGGGATACCTAGGGATAAAAGCAGAAACATTAGACCCAACACTCACTTATAGGGGGACAACATGAAGTAGGAGATCATTGAGTACAACTCAAATTTCATGGTATGTCATAAAGTTAAATTACATTGATATATGTCTAAGGGGATGATACAACCATTTCCCATCCCGACATGGAAATGGGAGAACATCATCGTAGACCTTGTCATGGGCCTCCCAAATACATCCAAATGAAGAAATGCAATATAAGTTTTTGTGGATCAACTCACCAAGACACCACACTTCATATTTATTTTGGAATATTTCATTCTAGAACAACTTGATAATTAATATGTAAAATAAGTGGTGACGCTAAATGGGTAACCAATTTTCATCATTTTTTATCCCGATCAAAGATTCACTTACAATGTTTTTGCAAGTATTCAACATGATCTAAATATTGAATTTAATTTTTCTATGGAATATCACCCTAATACTGATGGCCAATATGAGGGGCCAATTCCGACACTTTAGGATATGATAAGGGATTTCTCAAAGTAATTTAAATGTGGATGGGATCACTATATCACAATAGTTGAGTTCTCAGTAAACAACAACTTCTACTCGAGTATTCAAATGGATATATATATATAAAGCTCTATATGGGAATCAATATAGAACTACTACTTTTTGGGATGAATTTGGTGAATTAATGTTATTTTTACTTGATCTTGTGCAAGATATGATGTGAAATGATCAATCCATTCAACAACATATAAAATCTACTCAAATTGGGACTTAGATATATGTTGACAACTACATAATGGACATGGAGTTTTAAGTCGAAGAAAAATTTGTCCTTTTAATATCACCATGTAATAGAGTCATGTAGTTTGGAATAAAGGGAAATATTATCCCTAGCTATAATGGTCCCTTTAATATCCTTGATTGTAAAGGAGCATAGGATGATCAGTTAGAACATCCACCAAACATGGCTTAAGTTAAAGATGTGATCCCCATATCTTTTTCAAGGATGTACATACCTAATCCATCACTTGTACTAAATCCATAGGTGGTAAAACTACATCATGACCTCTCTTATATGGAGAATCTAGTGAAGATATTGGAATGTAGAGAACATTTCTCCATAATAAGATAACTCACCTTGTCAAAGTGCTTTGGAGGAACCATAAATATGAATATGCGACAAGGGAGCCAGAGAAAAAAATGAAATAAAACTACCCTAATCTATTCTCTACCAAAAATATGAGTTGAAATTTTAGGGATGATGTGTATAAAGGGGGAAATAATTTAATGACCCATACTTTGTCTCTAAAATTTGTTTCTTAAATAAATATGTGTTATATTATATATTATTATACACATACAACACATAGTGAAAAAAACATTAACTTATGTATAAATACAGTTTCATTAGTAAAAAATTAAATGCATAAAAATTATAAAAATTACAAGGAGATAAAAATATAAAATATAAAAACTAAAGTGGGAAAATTTGGATTAACATGATCTAATCCAATCATCGACCCACAATCAACACAATAGAAAAGAAAAATAATATGAGTAAACTAATAGAAATATTATAAAATAAGATATCTAAATATGGGAGGAATTATATTGATTATAAAATAAAGGAATTAATTGTTATCTATAGGATCTTACATAACCATTGGAATTGTAATTTGATCGTTGTGAATAGTTATAAGGTCGTTTGGAATAGTAACATAATAGTTAAGATATTATTTCGACCTAGAAATAATAAAATTTAATATAAAGAATACTTATTATCAAATAATTTAAGAAAATATAAATATTATAATACCTTCAAATAAATATCAATATTAAAAATTCAAAGAAACTCTAAACACATTTTCTAATAAACTATATTTTTATGCGTTTCAAAAAATAAAAAATTTTAATAATTAAAATTACCTATGATGGAATTTTTTTTAAATTAATTTAGTTTTTTTAATAATCACATTAAAATTCTATATGGTTTATTTTTTATAAGTTTTTGAAATACTTCAATTTTTAGATGAATAGTGAAAATATTGGTTTTTCATAATTACTGTATTTTAAATTACAACATTCCTGATATATTTAAGAAATAATAAATTATAGAGATTTTATATCAAGAAAAAAATATTTAATTTGATAGATTATTCAATAAAATTCGTTAAATTTTTTTTCCAAACTTAAATAAGTATTTCTGAACATCTGGAGTATAATGTATTCCATTAAAATAATATTTTATCATTTTCCACATTCCCTTTTGATTCAATTAATAAATTCAGATTATAAATTGTTTTAAGATCTTATAATAATGTTATTTAATTCACACATTTTTTATAATGATAAAAATATTACTATTTAATGGCTTTCCTTGGATATAATATTTTATTCAATATTATAACTCAAAAATGCCCATCTCTTCAAGTGTAAATGACCCCTCACCACTCCCTTGGAAAACCAATTACCTTGCACATACCAAAGACAATGATCTAACCAAATACCCTTTATTCAAAACCTTATAATTTTATGGTATGCTATAAATCCATTTAACTCTATGAATTCATGTATTTTAGTCTCGTAGAAAATTAGCAACACGAATAAAAGGGTAACTTTTTATATACTTCTCTTCTTATTTTCCACTTCTCTTCCTCATTTTCTCTATTCATTTGAAAACCAAATATTCTAATATTAATTGAGTATTATGATATAATTTTATTAATGATGTTAACCTACTATAATAATAATTATATTTATAATGTATTTATATTTCATTATTCTCTTTATTTTTCTTTTAATATTGTTGTGTTACTGGTGGTTAAGTGCCAACAATGATGTTTTCAATTATTTTGTTATTTAAACCAATATATGTGGTTATAATAAATTTTTCATAATATATAAATTAATAAATATAATTATTTCTATGATTTTGGATTTATTCTTAATAATTTATAAATAGAAATAAATCAAGATCATTAAATTGTTTCAAGATATGATATTTTTTGAAAAATATGACATCAAAATATTTCACCTTTAACTATCAAAATTAAAGAATATATTCTAATTATTACAATTTATATAGAGAGAAAAAGTGAACCAAATTCAAATCTAGTTACATGTTCTAATAAACCTAATTTTATTATTCTGGATGTGGGAAATTGATGGAATAAAACAGGTTTTAAGGTAAGGGTTTTCTTGAACCCAATTCAATCTTTTTTTGTTACATTCCATTTCACATTATTCTAATTATGTATGTTCCAAAATTTTCCATAAAGAAACCTTTAACAATTATTTTCCTTTTATTTAAATTAATATTTATAACATATCAAAAGTAATTGAAACCTAATTAGAATGCTTTTTTGAAAAGGGATTCATTTTTTAAAACATCACTTTGACTCTTTTTGAGTTATTTATTATTCAAATAAAATTGATTTTTTGTGACAAAATATGATCTCCATTATTATTTTTGAAACCCCAATGGTTTTTTCATAAATTATGATTTATTACTCTCTTATGAAACTCATTCCCTTCCATGGGTTTATTTCATGACTACGATTATTATATCTCATGTTTTCATGTGGCATGTAATATTATGAGAATTTGATGATGTGATGGGTGTGATGAAAATTATGTATCCCTTCAATGCATTGGGTAATATGATAAATCTCATGATATTATATGTATTATGTGTGAAATTGATTATATATTTTCTCACAAGTATTATGATATGAATTTTGTATATATAGTATACATGAACATGATGATATATTTGGTCAAAACTACATGTGTTATTTGAGAACTATGTTATAATGATTCCTTATTATGAATATTCCACTTTCTATTCCTTTATCCAATTTTCCCTTAGATTTAAAATTAAAAAAATTTACTTATGATATAATTATGTTTATTATGCTCACACATGTACTATTTATTCTTTTCTATTATTCCTACCTCAATATTCCCCACCTTACTTTCATCCACTAGCTTGAAATTTAACTTTTTAAGAGTAAAGAAGATCCAAACACCCACAAGTTAAAAATGCGGGAAGAATAATCACTGGAATTTCCTAAAAGGGGTAGGGAAATGCTTCATGTGTGGGAGATAAAGACATCATGCTCATAAATATAAAAGATACATGAATATTTCATCCAACATGATGGAGGAAAGTAAGTAACCTCTCAATACACCACCCGTGGTTCAAAGAATAAACTATAGGGATTAGGGTCACTATAAAAACCAATTCACTAAATAATGAGACTTTTAGGGTAATCAAAATCATCAACCACCAAATCTTAAATAGGAATGGAATGTTTATTCCATCAGTTCCACTAAAGAGAAAATGAAAATAAAGACATAAAATTTATACTTTCAATTCAATCAATAATGGAAAATGTTTAATTTGATTCTAGATCTAATCATTCTTTAATATACTACTAGTTTTCTTGGAGTGTTGAATCAAAACCCTGATATATTGAAGTATATATATCCATCAAAACACTCATTGGTGATAAAAATGCAACCCAAGTGTTAGACTCTTTTTTTTGTTAGAGTATTTGGGAAGATTCTTCCATTAAATCTCATAATCATTCAATTGGTGGAATTTGAATCTACACTATGCATGGGATGGATCTCATTATATAAATATTACATTATATTTTTGGAAAATGAAATATATTAATATTTTTTAAACCATCAAAAACTCATTTACAAATTTAAGTAATAACATTAATCACTTTTCGAAGATCCCTCAACGGTGCGGGTGTTGATACCTAATGAAGAAGAATATATTTCCCGAATGGTTTTGTTAAATTAAATTGTAAACATTAATGAAATTACCACTATAATGGAATATACTAATTTATTTCCCTAATAATTATCCATGATTCCCCCAAATTGTGAGGTAGATTTTTCTATAGAGTCATGCACAAAGTCACTCTTATCTTTAAATTCCCTTATAGGGTGACCCCAATTAGATAATATTAGTTAATTAAGTTTCTTGAATATATTTTGGATAAATGGTCCATGTGAACTAATGTATCACCTTGGGATGTGATTTTTCCCTTTTTCAAGGAAAAGGATGGATCAATGTAGTCTTGTATAGATTACTAAGAACTCAATAAGATCAATATAAAGAAAAAGTATCCCATGTCAAGGGTTATTGACTTGTTCAATCATATATAAAGAACATATTACTTTTCAAGGGATGATCTTCATTATGTATATCATCAATATAATGTAAATTAGTAATATATTCTGATTTCACACTTCTATAGAAGGTATGGTAACAATGATTTCATAGTGATTCCCTTCGTACTTACTAATTCCCCTTCAATCATCATGATTTGCCGAATTTATTCTTTAGAGACTACCGCGAAACAAGTATAGTGGTATTAATTTAAGATCTTATCATTTAATACAAAATTAAATAGGAACATAAAGTGAATCTATGTATTTTTATAGGGAAATTATTTAAGGATAAAATATAAACTAATTTCATCAAGTGTGACTTTTGGATGTCGCAAGTCACATTCTTGGGGCATATGATCAGAAGTGAGGGAATGTTTATGGAATCATAAAGAAAAAGAAAATTGATGAATATCCTAGACCCTTAAGTTTCAAGGAAATATATATTATTATTGGAATAGGTTTGTACTAATGAATTTTTGTGAGAAATATTTCATGATTTTATATCCAACTGACAAAGTTAGAAAAAAGAGGGGTAAATTATGTCTACATGGAAGAATGCGAGGGAAGATTTAAGGATCTCAACAAGAAGATAATCATTGCGCTTGTACTCACACTTCCATTAAGTTGATAAGGTATTATTATATATAGAGATTCATAAAAATAGGAATGGTTTTTTTCTTATATATAACAATAAAGTGATAACCTATGTCTCATGATAGTTAAATATCCATTAATAGAACTACCCAATGCTTGATTTAGTGTTGGAAGATGTGATCTTCACCGAAACTATTTGGTGGAACTACCTCTATGGTGATAAGTGTCATGTATATACATAGAAAAAGACTCTAAAATATATATTCACATCGAAAGAGATGGGTATGAATCAACAAATATGGTTGGAGCTAATTAAAGACTAATATCACTCTATTAAATACTATTGTAGAAAGTTGAACAAGGTAGTTGATTCGCTTCACCGAAAAGAACATACTATGATATCTATGATGTGGATTACTAAAGAAAATTTATTCATCTAAATTAAAATGATAGATCTGGACATAATAATTGAAATGAATACATCATACCTTTCCTAAATTATTTCCCAACCATCTATCTAGGAGAATATCAATGAGGCACAAAGTGATGATCTGGAGCATCAAAATATAGCAGAAGAAGAAAATAAGAAAAATATTCATGAATTAAAAATTGATAAAGATAGTTTCATTTGATTTGGAAAAATAATTTTTTTCATACATCGCATGATATAATGAAAATTCACTAGGATAATAAAAATAGCTCATCTTTCTTCATCCATCCATGAAATAGAAAGATGTATCATGATGTTCGAGAGCACTTTTTCAGGAACAACATGAAGAAGGATATCATTGAGTACACCTCAAATTAATTGGTATTCTATAATTACATGAAGATTATGCAACCATTTCCCATATTCACATAGATATGTGAGAACATAACCATATAATTTTTCATTGGTATCTTGAATATATCCTGAGGAAGAATTGTGATATGGTTTTTAGTGCATCGACTAACCAGGACTACCCACTTAATCACTATTTGAGAATATTTTTACTAAAAAAACTTTCTATGATATACGTAAAATAAGTGGGGATGATTCATCGGGAATCAATTTTAGTTATCTATGATTGTGATATAAGGTTCACTTATAAATTCTATTAAGTTCTTCAATAAGATCTGAATACTAAATTGAATTTCATTACATCCTATCACCCCCAAACTAATGGTCAATCTAAAGGGTCCATTCATAAAATTTATAAAATATTGAGATCCTATTAAATGGAATTTAAATAGTTATGGGATAACCATCAAATATTATTTGAGTTCTCGTACAATAACAGCTTTTAATCAAGTATTCAAATGGCTCCATATGAAGCTCTATATGGTAAGGGATGTAGAAATCCTAATTTTTGGGATGAAGTAGTTAAAGGAAGTCTACTTAGAAAAAATATTGCGAAAGATGTGATAGAAAATGTTTAATTAATCTAAGATAATATAAAATATTCTCAAATTAAGATGACAGTCGTCGAAGGGATTTGGAGATCAAAATTAGAGATAATTTTTTTTTAATTATCACCATGGAAAAGATTCATGTTGTTTTGAAATAAATGAAAGCTTATCCTTAGGTAAATTGAACCCTATGAGATTATGTAACATATTTAAGAAATGTCATATTGGCTAGAACTTACACCAAACATGTATCATGTTCATGATGTGTTCCAGGTTTCTCTCTTGATGAATTACATACTGAATCCATCATAAGTACTAAATCTGAAGCTGGTATAACTTTAGTGTAAACTATCACATGAGGATAATTTGTTGAATATATTAGACTATAAAGACAATTTTTTAGGAAAAAATACTACTCACCATGTCAAAGTGCTTTAGTGGAACCATAAATATGAAGAGGTAATGTGGGAACTGATGGAAATTATGAAATAGAAGTACCCTCATCTATTCTCAACCGAGAATATGAGTTGAAAGTTTAGGCAATAAATTTATAAATGTGGGATGAATTTGACAACACAAACTTTTTTAGTAAATTTTTTTCCTAAATAAATATATTTTATGGTATATAATATTATACACATACAACACATAGATAACCCAATAACACTTTATTTCAATTTTTGAGATCATTATTAGTCAAAAACTGAATACATGAAAATTCCATTCATTACACATGGACAAAGAATTGAGAATATAAAAACTACAATGGTAGAATTTGGATCACCCATATATATTGGAATAATTAACCCCATGAACAAAACTATAGAAAACAAACAAATTATTAGTAAACCAATCGAAAACATAGAAAATTAAAATATAGATCATATGAAGGAATTTTAGTGAAAGTAGAAGGAAGGAATGAATTGGTATTTTTAGGAGGTAATAAGACCATTAGAATAGTAATTTTACTATAATGAATAATAACCTGGTCATTGGGAATAGTAACCCAACCATTGAGAATAGTGACATGACTGTTAAAATAGTAATTTAACCTTAAAATTATAAATTTTAATATAAATAATATTCATTATGAGAAATTTAGTAAGATATAAATATTATAATACCATAAAATAAATAGCAATATTAAAAACATAAAGGCATTTTATTCATATTTTTTAATAAACTATATTTTAAAATATTTCACAAAAATCATAATTTTTAATGTTAATAATTTAAGTTACATAAGATAGAATTTTTTTTGATACAATGAATTATTATTTTAATTGATTCATTGAAATTGTCTAATGGATATTTTTTGGTTATTTTTTTTAAATTTTTCCTTATTTACATGAATAAAAAAATGCAGTTAGTCATAATCAATGTATTTTAAATTACATAATTCATGATACAATAATTCACTAATAAATACTAGAAATGTTGAATCAACCAAAAAATATTTAATTTGATAAATGAGTCAATTAAATTCAATAACCATGTTTTCCAAACCTAAAAATAATTTTACCGAGTCTAAATTGTAAATTATTCCATTAAAATAATATTTTTTCATTTTACCACTATTCCATTTGATTAAAATAATACAATCAAATTATAATTTTTTTTTAAAGTCTACAAATAATTTTATTTAAATCAAATAAATTTTTTATTGAAAAAATATTTGAATTAAATGGTTTACCTTGTACATAAAATTTTATTCAATATGATATCTCAAAAATACCCCTCTCTTCATGTATAAACAACCCATCACCCCTCCCTTCTAAAACCACTTACCTTCCACACAGTAAAGTGAGGGATCTACCAAAATCACCAGTAACATATGAGATATTTCTAAGTGACTAATAAATGATTTATAATTTAAATAAATTATGTTATGAAATATCTTTTATAAAACTAAGTGATTTTATTTACTCGAAATAAAATTTGTTTATTTTGATTTTTATTATTAAAAACCACTTTATTATACATGATAAAATATTAAATCATTTAAATATGTTTTTATGAAAAATATAGTTTTCAAATCTTATGTTATAATATTTTTTAGGAATAATATTTGGTTCAAACTATCATATTTTAAGGAAGATTTTTTTCTTTAAATAAAGGTATATAATCATTAATGTGTTTGAATGTTTTGAATATAATATTCATATTAAAGAAAAATATTTTGATTCAAAATTATAAAAAAATATTCTTTTTTATAAATGTAGGAGTAATTTAAAAAAATTTAAATTATTAAATAGGATTACATTTTGGGTTTAAAAAAATAGAAAAATCTTTTCATATAATAAGACTTTTTTGAAACTAAAATGATCATAACATACAAATTTTATTTTCTTCTTACTATTTTAATTGAATATAAAAGTATTTAAATGTAAAAAAATGAATAATTGGAATTCAATAATTAAAATATAAAACTGAAATGAATACAAAGTAATTAATTTTAACAAAATATTACATTTAAAATTTTATAATAAAATGTAATTAGGAATTAAATAAAAATACATAAAAATGAGTCATATCATTTATTTCTTCTTTTAGATAAATAAAATTTGAATATCCTAGAATTATAAATTCATTATGTTTTTTTTATAATTATATTTATAAACAAGATTATTCTAAGTGTATTTTTAATTTTGTAAAATCTGGATTATATATTTTGAATATGGAATATAATATTTTAGGTTAATAGAAAACTATAAATATATTAATAAATATAATTGTATTATTATTATCAAAAAATTTCATATTTGAATTTCAAAAAATGATATGAATAAAAAATGGAATTGAAATGTTTAAAATAAGGATTTATTGTAAAAGGAAAATCATGGGTTCAACCTCATTTAACGGAAATGGGGTCTAGTTTTGGGATAAATGTTAATGTCGACACCAGAGGGCTTCGAAGAAGGAGATCTGACACATACTGAGGTCAAGGGTGATCTCGATTGTGGTATTCAATTTTTTGGACAAATTCTGAGTGTGTTAGTTGACACACACTGAGTACGGTTCAAGGGATGGGATATCCAATTCCAGATTTGAACTAGGAAGTTGTTTTGAAACTCGTATGGAGTAAATCATTTGCTATCTATTCACAAAGGATCCATTATCGTCTTCCTCTTGTAATAATTTCGTAGATCTTGTAGGTAGGTATCTAAATATCATTTCTATATTGGCTTTTAGGTCTTTTAAATACCTGGTTCAATATATTCTTCCAATTTCTTCATCGGTCACTGTTGTATTTTCCATTTCATTTTTTTTTTAAATTTTTATACCTTATGGTGATGATTTAAATCACTAGTATTAATTTCACAATGTTTTTTATATTTTTTTCAATGATTCTAATATTTTTTGGATAGTTTTGTATATGGCTGTGAATTGATTTTATGTGAAGAAGTCTCTATTGTTCACAATCAATATATTTATTTTCTTTTGGATTTTTATTCATCAATCCCAACCTATAAATATCAACTGCATATGAAAATATATGAAAAATGAACCTATAAACATCATGATATATATATATATATATACTTTATCTTGTTGGGAAAGAATTAAACATACACAACTCTGGTGTATACGGACACACTAATAAAAATATATATTATATAAATTTAGTTATTGAACATTTACATAATGATTCAATATATGTGAACCCATATTTATAATTTTAGGTGTAGTAATACTTAGAGGTTGTGAGTGAGAGACAAGGGAGAATAAATTTTATATTTTTGTGATGAAAAAACACAAGTTCTAGAACCATATAAGTGAGAAGGACTCTAAGTAACATTTAAGGTAAGGGACTATTTATTCATTTGAAAATGAAGTATTTTCCATCAAAATTATTTTTAAGGGAGTTTATTGTAAATCTTTTTTGAGAAATAATTCTATGATCTATATGTTTATAAAATCTTTTAAGGGAAATTTATTTTTTCTATATCTTAAAACATTCATTCGATTATTTTTTTTCAAAACCATGCATGTTTTCTATGTTAAATTTGTATCTTTACAATTATATTAAAGTAAGTTGAATTCTATTTTTATGTATATGTATTTATATTAATTTAAAATTTCAATAATATACCTATATATGTTATATATCGAAACTACAATCATTTTTTGTGTTCTAATTATGATAGAAAACATTCTAAATTCATATCTAATATATTTATGTATAATTTTATTTTTTTATAAATTATATAATAAGAGAGATTTTATTTGAAACCCTTTTTTGTTTTTGTTATTTTTAATGTCATATAAGAGTTATTTTTATAACATGAGTATATGCAAGTATTGAATGTATCATTTTGTTAATTTTTATTATTTTATGTATATAATATATTTATATTTATAAATTATAAGGGTATAATTAATTTTTCTTATACTTTTTTCATTAAATTAAATATTTATATATATATATATCAACAATTAATTATTTGAAAGGGATGAAATTTTTTATTTAGAAATATTACATTTTTTATAATTTTATTATATAATTATTTATGCTTATGAGTATTTATTATTTTATGTGAATAAAAATTTTCAATTTATATTAATTTATTTGTAGGTTTCGTATGTTTACCCAATTATTTTTGTGTAAAATAGTAGAATTTATAATTAATAAAATAGGTATTTTAATATTTTTATTCTTGTTTGAGTTTTAAAAGATAAATATTATCACTATATAATATTTTTCAATAAAGTTCATCCCATGAGTTTATGAAAGAATTTTTAATTACATGGATGTAAACAAACAATCAATGTATCATGAGATTGGCTTGTAGGTCTAACAATTCATTTATAGTGAAATATTATATTTATATATTTATATATAAATAAAATTGTGTATGTTTTTTTAATGAATGATTATGTTTTTAATGAAAAAACTCCAGTAAAAAATGTGTATATATATATGAAGGGAAATCATAAAATATTTTTATAAAATTTGAACTTAAATGTTTTATAAATGGTAGGTAATTGGTGAGTAAACTCATCCCTACGAAAGGGGGTAGGTCCAAGAAATCCTTCAATGTTTCAAGTGGCCACAATTATTTTTTCTCAATAGCATGAATATTTTTTTCAGAAAAAAATATTGTATTTTTTTTTAAAGAAATTTTTTAGTGTAAGAATTTTCAACGTAATATTTTATTTTCAAAGCGTAATAATTTCAATGATATTTTTCAAAGGTAAATCTAAAAATATTTTCTAATTTATTATCAAAATTATTTTCAAAATTATTTCTCAAAATTAATATTCAAAATGAGATTTCATAAATGTTATTTCACTAATTTTAAAACCCCTTACTAGGAAATTTAACGATCATCCTCTTATTTTAAAAATATTTTTTTAGTTATGATAGAAGTTCTAACATTTATATCACCTCAGATGGAGTTAGCGCACATGAAACAAGTTTGTTTTATTTTATTACTACTATGATAAATTAATAGTATTATCAAATTCTCTTGAACCTAGACTAGAATTCGTCCTGCGATCTATTATATGTTTTGTAATTGTTCATTTTTTTTAAAAAACATTCCACAACATGCTTATGTATTGAATCCAGAAGTGCAGTTTTGGGTCATCACATATGGTATTAAAGGAATGGTCAAGACAAATTTGGATATTATAAGTTCTCTTTTGAGGAAAAATATATTATTGATATAATTTTCATTGGACAAATAAGTACCCTTAGAAGATCTAGTATTCTAAATTTTAAAGATTTAGATTTATAATTTTATTAATTCCGATGAATGAACTGTGCGGATGAAATTATTTTGAGGGGGGAGAATGTGACATCTAAAATATTTTTAAGTGATTAATAAATGAATTATAGTTTTAATAAATTTAGTTATGAAATACATTTTATAAAATTAAGTGATTTTATTTAATGAAAATTGAATTTTTTTATTTTGATTTATATTATTATCATGCCATTATTATACATGATGTAATATTGAATTTTTTAATTGTTTTTTATGAAAAATATAGTTTTCAAGTCATATATTATAATTTTTTTAAGGAATAGGATTTGATTCAAACTATCATTGTTTGAGAATTATTATTTTCTTTAAATAAATGTATATAATCATTAACATGTTTTAATTTTTTCAATATATTATTCTTATTCAAGAAAACTATTTTGACTAAACATTTTAAACAAATATTATTTTTATATATGTGGTAATAATTTATTAATTATAAAATAATTATATATGATTACATGTTATATATAAAAACAAATAGAAATGTTTTTAATATAATGAATAGTTTTTCAAATTAAAATGGTGTTAACATATATATTTTATTTTATTCATAATATTTAAAAGGAATATAATTTTTTTGATGTTAATAGGTAAATACATTGAATTTAACACTTTAAATATTAAAATAAAATAAATAATTTTTGAAAAAATACATTTAAAATTTTATAATAAAATGTAATTCTAAATTCAATAAAAATAACTAAATACGAGTCATATTATTTCATTCGTCATTAAAATAAATAAAATTTTAATATTCATGAATAATAAGGTGGATATAATTTATTATAATTTTATTTACAAATAAAATTATTATACGAGTGTTTTTTATTTTTTAAAATATGGATTATATATTTAGAATATGGAATATAATATTTTAGGTTAATAGAAAAATATAAATACATTAATAAGTAAAATTTAATTATTATTATATAAACATAATTCCATATTTGTATTTAATAGTAGAAATTAATAAAAATGGAATTGAAATGTTAAAAATAGTGATTTATGGTAAAGGAGAAATTATGGATTTAGCCTCATTTATGGGAAAAAGGGGGTCTAGTATTAGGATCAAGGACTATATTAACCCTAGATGGAATTACTGAAGGAGATCAGATGTAGGTTGAGGTCAAGGGTGAGACTATTTGGGGTATTCTATTTCTTGGACAATGTTTAAGCATGTTGGAGGCCGAACTCCAAGTGCAATTCGAGCAATGGGATATAGAATGATGGATCTAAACCAAGAATAGGTTTTGAAATTGTGATGGAGTAAATCACATGTCATATATTCGCAAAGGATCCTTTATTGTCTTCCTCCTACATGTTCTTTATAGATCTTGTAGGAATGTATCTGAATCTCATTTCTGGATTCATTTTTAGGTGTATTAAATATCTAGTTCGATGTCTTCTTTTAATTAATTCATCGGTCATTATTGGGAATTCCATTTCGGTCCTTGTTTTAATTTTTTATACCTTATGATGTTTATTTTAAACACTAGTATCAATTTCACATCCTTTTATATGTTTTTTTCAATGATTCCAGTCTATTTTGGATGGTTTTGTGTATGACTATGTATTGATAGTTTATGAATAATCCTCTACTTTTCTCAATCAATATCCATTTTTTCTTTTGAATTTTTATTCATCGATTCCAACCTATAACTATAAACTATATATAAAAATATATGAAAATAGAACCTATAAACATCATGAAATATAATATATATATATATATATACTTTAGTTTTCTCAAAAATCAACAAACTTACACCACTCAGGTGTGTACGGCCATGCTAATAAAAATATATATTATATAAATTGAATTTTATAATAGTGAAATAATGGATATATATATATATATATATCCATATTCAGAATTCTAGGGGTAGTAACACTTAGAGGTTGTGAGTGAGAGATAAAGGGAGAATATGTCTTATGCCTAGATGAAGAAAGAACAACAGTTCTGCAATAGTGAGACCGCTTCCTTGTTCAATTTAAGGGAATGAACTGTTTATTCATTTAAACCAGAATTATTTACGATCAAATTTAATTTCAATAGGGTTTATTATAATTATTTTTGAAATAATAATTTTATGATATATAGTTTTAAAAAATTAAAGGAATTTTTTTTAATATCTCCAAACATTCGTTTGATTATTTATTTCAAAGTCATATATGTTTTTAGTATTCAATTTTTATCTTGTAAATTATATTTAAGTTAGGGGAATTCTTTTTTATGTATATGTATTTATATTAATTTCAAATTTCAAGCATAGGAATATATATGTAATACTTTCAAACAATAGTCATTTTTTATGTCTTCTAATTATGAAAGAAAACATTCTAAATTCATATATAATATATATGTGTTTAATTTTTTTTATAAATTATATTACCAGATAGCTTTTATTTGAACCCATTTTTCATTTTTATTATTCTTAAATTCATAATAGAGTTCTTTTTATAGCATGTGTATATATAAGGATTGAATGTCCAATTCTGTAAAAAAAATTATTTTATGTGTATAATATAATTATGTTGTCAATATTATAAGGGTATAATTTCTTTTATTATAATTATTCCATGAAATTAAATATATATATATATATAATTATATGATAATGATAAAAAAAAATATTTAAAAATATTACCTTTTTATAATTTTATTATATAATTATTTATTCTTATGATTATTTATTATTGTATATGAATAGAAATTTACAATGGATATTACTTTATTTGAAGGGTTCATATGTTTAAAAATAATTTTTGTGTAAAATCATCTAGTTTTTATTAAAAAATTGGTATTTTAATATTTTTATTCAATTTTGAGTTTTAACTGATAAAAATTATCACTTTATATACTTTTTCAAAAAATTACATCCCATGAGTTTATGAAATAAGTTTTAATTACGTGGATTTAAATTAACAATCCATGTGGCATGATATTCTTTTGTAAGATTAAAAGTTCATTTCCAATGAAATATCATATTTATATATGTATATATAAATAAAATTGTGTATGTGTATTTAATTAATGATTACATTTTTAAAGCCAAAACTCCCGTGAAATATATTTGTCTGTGTGTAAGGAAACCTTAAAATATGTTTATAAAATTATTCACTTGAACATCATATATAGTAAGGAATTGGGTAGTGAAACCTTCTCTCAGAAAGTGGGTAGAACTAATATATCCTTAAATGTTTAAAGTGGCATCAATGATTTGTTTTCAGAATATTGCTTATTTTTTTCAGAAATTTCAATAGATTATTTTTAAACAAATTTTTAAGTGTAAGTATTTTCAATGTAATTTAGTATTTTCAAAGCATAATAATTTCAACGTTATTTTTAAAAGGTAATTAAAAAATATATTTTTGAAGTCATTTTCAAAATAATGTTCAAAATTATCTCTCAAAAGTTATTTTCAAAAGGAGATGTCATAAAAGGTATTTCACTGATTTTAAAACCCCTTATTGGAAAATTTAATTCTTATCCCATTATATTGAAAATATTTTCACAGGAATCATATATGTTCTAAGATGAATATTGTCATGTATAGAGTTATAAAACACAAAAAATGTTTTATTTTATTTTATTACAACTATGAAAAATGTATGGTATTGTCCAATTCTCCAAAACCAGGATCAAAAAACATCCTAGAATGTAATAAAGGTTGTGTAATTGTTCAGTTTATTTTATAAAAAAAATTAATTTCACTTTTATGTATTGAATCTTAAAGTGCATGTTCAATGACTCACATCACCTCTCTTAATTATTTTATAATCCTTCTGTACTTTCTTAAGCCACTCAAATCCAAGAACTCAAGAAATTTAGTGTCATATAAAAGAAGCAACACTGAGAAGAGGGTATGTTTTCATCAACGTCTCTTATCATTTTACTCATCTGTTCCTCTTATTCTATATTTATTTCAAAACCAAATATTATATTATTAATTGAGTAGTATTTAGACATTATATTAATTATGTAAACCTACTATAATGATTATATTTACAATGTGTTCATATTTCACATATATATTTCCTATTCTTTTGATAATATCCTATATATAGGCAGTTAACCACCATCATGGACGTTGCCAATACATTTCTTATTGAAACCCCTATGGATGCATAAAATAAATTATTTATAATACATAAAATTATGAATATAAGTATTTATAATCTTTTATAGTTAATATTAATAATTTATAAATATCAATATATCTAGGTCATTAAATACAGGCAATATGGGATATTTTAAGAAAAATATGATATCAAAACATTTCACGTTTTACAAAGGGAATGAAGGAATATAACCCAATATTCTAATTGATCAATGGTAAAAAATAACATAATTTTCTTCTATTTCCATGTTTTAATATGACTATTTTTATAATTTAAGATAAAAAAAGAGGGAAAAAATCAGGATTTATGTTAAGGGGATTCTCCAACCCAATTCCTTTTTTGGGTTATATTCTATTACACATTATTCTTGTTATGTATATTCCTGTATTTTACTTAAATTATCCTATCACAACTTTTTACCTTTAATATTTTGTATATAAATGTTTTTATCTTGTCAAAATCAATTCTAATGAAATTTCAAATACTTTTCGAAAAGGAATACATTTTTACAAACATCTCATTAACTCCAATTGAGTTATTTCATCTTCAACTATATTAATATTTTATTCCAAAATATTATCTCTCTTATTAATTTTTAAACCCAAAAGGTTATTCCTTAATTTAGGATTTATGAAACACTAATGAACCTCATTATGTTGAATGGTTTTAATTCTTGACTACAATTGTTATTTATTCTCTTTTTGTGTAGAATGCATGTTTATAATCATTTTATGATGTGATATGTATCTCCAAAATTCTATATCCCTCTATTGAATTGGGTAATGTGATATATCTTATGATATTATGTTCATTATGTGTGAACCTGATTTTGACTTTGTTCACATTTATGATGTTGTGATTTATTTTCATATGGCATGCATGACCATGATGTTGGATATGTTAATAACTATGTATGGTATTTAAACATTGTGTTATGATGTTTGTTTATTAGGAATATTAAACATTACATGCCTTTATCAAATGTTTTATTATGGCGATGATCTTATTTATATGATATAATGATATTGATTATGTAGAAACATGAAATTTTGATTCATGTCCTTTATTTCTCTTAAGATATTCCTCCCCTTATAGGGATTCTATGTCATCCATTTCATTAATATATATCATCTTGTTATAACATGTAATAATATGATTGTTATATATTTTAAGAGGACAAATAATAATTATTTTAATAAGGGATATATTTTATTATATACAAGTGATGTATGAGCCTAATTTTCCTAATATACTAAACCACTGGATCCTGGATTGTATCACTACTATGTTTTTAGCTTGAAAAAATACGTAACAGTCATGTAAGAAAATTTTTTTGTTATAAAAACAATCAATAATTAAATGATTTAAAATAACCATATTTATGGAGATTTTGAATGTGTTTCTCATTTAAACTCAAAAGGTGATGATACTAATGATAAGTGGTATTGTTATTAATTAACTTGTACTTTTATTGAATTTAATAAATTTGATTCTCCATATCTTGAATTTATAAAAACCCACCATATTCAAAATTCTATAAAAAATTCCATTCATATATTTAGAAAAATTATTTTCATTATTCATGAATGAAAATCCATTCTTGATTAAAAAATGATATATGAAAGAAATTTTATTTATTGATCGAGTGTAATAATAGTTTTCTGATTCTATAAATAATACATTATGAAGATATATACTGTATGTGATTAATCTTAATATGGAAACTCTTTCCCCATTTCCAATACGTAGATCTACTTCCCCATTAATAAATTAACTTATACTTTTTAATCTATTCACATCAACAAAAAAATTTGATACATACCCAATATCTAATACCCATGAGTAGGAATTAGATAAGTTAATTTATATAGAATTCATGTCTTTATTCTTAAATACTCATCTATGAGAACTATTAAATTTAGATTCAAATTTATAAAACTATAGGTATAACCTATAACATATCTCAGAATAATATTTATTATACATTTCATAATTGAAAATCAGAAATATTTCTTGTGTAAAAATCTAGTTTTATATCAATTCAAAAATGAATTTTATTGAACATTCACCCACTAAAATGATGACCCCATACATCAAATATATTACTATTCCAAGATAAATATTTCACTATTATTTGATTCCAATTTATTATTCTTTTAAAAAAGGTATTTACGTAATTAACCATATCAATCATCTCTTTTACAGATCTTGGATTGTGTAACTCCAAAACCTAAATCACGCAGTCTAGGCCAAAGTGTCATAGGACCTCATGCACGCCTCTCTTTGT
Source organism: Viscum album (assembly GCA_963277665.1). NCBI lineage: Eukaryota > Viridiplantae > Streptophyta > Magnoliopsida > Santalales > Viscaceae > Viscum > Viscum album. Next base: position 812,258,976 of record OY728150.1, on the reverse strand, counting down.
TTTTTACAATCACTGATGGTCTAAACTATGTATGTGGGTAGAAAATACCATTAGAATCCAAGGTCAAACTTCATACCCATAGACAATTACAAATAAAAAATATAGAAAAATGAAGCATAAGAATAATATCAATACAATATCAGATGAAATGTAAATTTTCTCAAGTTATACTGGTAATAACCAAGGATCTCCAAATTTTTAGTTCAAAAAAAGTGTACTTAAAAATAGAAATGTAAATAGAGACACTTTGAAACACTTAGATGTCTATCCTGGTACTACCTCAAAATCCCATTCTTAGTGTCCTCAAATCGCTATCACTGGGACCTTTTCCTTACCTAGATCCCTCATGATGACTTCTATATGCACATTGATATTATCATGTAGGGTTTGAGTATAAACCTGATAGGACACCACCAATGCAGCCTTAACATAAGTTGAGAATTTTGATATGTGTATTCAATGAAAATAAGGAAGTGTACAATTGATAAAAAGTAAAACATGTGTTGAGTAGTCTTATTTTGACAAAGATTCTAGGAACCCTAACAATTCCAACTCCATAATTATACTAGAAGGAAAATCATAAAAAAATTCATGAACTATGGTTAACCACATTTTCACCTTATGTATATCTGAGAAATCACAAGTCTAACGAGTCTCGAGTAGGGACAAAAAAGTCATCAAGCCTAGTCTCTATCATGGGTCAAGAAAAAAGATCGTCAAACCTTAACTCTATATCAGGTTAGGCTGAATTGTCTTCATATCCAAGAAATGACTCAAGTTAGGCCACAAGGTCATCATACCTCTACCCTATGTCTCATTCCATCATCACTGTTGTCGCATGTCACACATGCACCCCCTCTAATTGTAAGAACCAGGACCTTCGATTTCAGGTACAGATCTCTTTTACGGGCTTTTAAAAAAAAATAGAGAATCTGGAAATTGTCAGAGTACACACCATGTACTTTATGAGTACATGTCGTGTACTCCTCTGCCACTTGAAGCCGTGTGATTGGCCGTGTCCAGGCCACACACACGGTGTGTAAGGCTGAGGTGGAGGCCGGTTATTTTGGGGTATGGAAAATTGAAGTACACGCCGTGTACTTTCTTTTTTATTTCATTAATCGGACTGGGGTCATGCCTAATGCTTGTAAACACCTTCTTCTCCGCTTAATTCCATCCATAGCATCCGAGGAGGCCGATTCTTCTCCGAGCCACCGAACCTTCACTAGTTTTCCGAATCGAACTCCGTCGATTGCAGAAGAATTGCAGTGGTGAGTTCTTGGTTCTTCTTTACCCTTGTTTCCTGATTCTTCCTCTCGCGTGAGTTATCTAAGGTTGAGAGTTTTAGATGTTTTTGCAGATCTACTCCATTCTAGGCCGATTCACGGGCAGAGGTTCAAGTATATCGATCTCCAAGGATCAAGGTAGGTGGTTTTTTTCCCTAAGTTTAAGTTCTTTGAGTTTTGGTTGCAAAAGTGTCGGATACCCATGTATCGGGTATCCCGGGTTAGGGTTTTGATCCTGTTTATTTATCTTCCTTAGATTTCTTGTATACTTGAGGTTATTAGATGATTAATAATTGCTTGTTAGCATGTTTGAGGATCACCCCATGGGTGTTTTCCCTTGTTTTGGCTGTTGTTTGCCGTTTGTCATGGTTTGCCTACGAGGAAACCCCTATTGCATTGTTAGTATACCTGTTGACTTGATTGCATGTATTTCCTGCTGTTTATATGCTTGTGGATGAATTTTTTAGCTATTATCCAAGCAATTGTTTAACTTACTTAGGGTTGCTAACAGTCGATTATGCACGACTAGACAGCTCAGGGCCGTGAGAACCTGGTGCGGGGGATCAAAGAGGGAATAGACGATTAAGTGCTTCCCTAGAGGGTCTGTTGGTTTTAGTTTCGTATACAGGACCTACGGGGATCTGACTTTGTACTTAACAGGAGTGTTCTTAGTTTACCCATGCATCGAGACCACAAGAGGAATTATACATAAGTGCTTCCCTAGAGAGTCTGTATCTATTATTAGAAGACCATAGGGGAATTGACGTAAGAGCTTCCTAGAGTGTCTGTGCCTTGTTGATTTCTGGACTATAGGGGTCTGCTAGTTTAATCCACCCAGAGAGTCAGTGTGAATTTTGATGGTTGGTTGTGACGAGTCCACCAACCCAAAGAACAATGTTGGGTTTTGTACTAATTGTGTTAGGTAGTCTTTTTAGATACCTGTTGTGTTACTTGCTTATCTTAGAATAAGAAACTTTGCTGGTTTTCCTTGGTTGTGTAATTAAATGAATGTTAATGGTATTTAGTATAATTGTTTACTGCATTGTTTAACTTTACTTTTTCTATATCACTCCCTGATAGTAGGGCACAAATCTTGTGGTGGTTTCCTACTGGGATTAGTCTCACACCTTGTTTGGGTCCTGCTTTTCGGCCCAAACAGATTATATGGTTGTAGGTTTAGGTAGGGATTGTGGCCCTTCCACCTCATGTACTTGATTGCTGGTTGGATCTGGAGAGCATGGGACCGGGTCTTGGCCCGCGATGCTGCTGGAGTTGTTGTTTACTTTTAGTACTTTGGTTTCAATTGTATTTAAGCATGTTGTTTTGCTTACTTATTTCCATAAACACATGTACCATTATGCATCATTATTATATCATACATTGCTTTTACTTTCAGTCCAGTTGTTGCATGATATTTACTACTTCCGCTATTGTTTATGCTTATTCTTCCGCTGCATACTTTACCAAATGAGGGTATAGTTTCCCCACTGACTCACCAAGGCCCTCACTTCTAGTCGGCAGCCTCTGGCGTTTGGGGAAACACGCTTGAGGTCATGTGGAGAATCGGGTATGGGGCACCAGTGGAAGGGCTCTGGATTCGGGTCGTTACAATGTGGTATCAGAGGAGTTTTCCTTCTTTCTATTGCCTTACTGTTTTTCAACCGTAGCCAGGGATAGGAAGAACATGGTAGTTAGCACTCAACTATGCCCGGGAGTAATTAACTCGTGTACAGGGAAAAGCTATATTACCTCGTAATTGTAATTTCCTGTTTTTGCATGTGTTATAGATTATTATATTTCACCATTGGGTGATGCACATGTTTTGTGTTGTTACAGTTTATATGATTATTGTTCTTTTTGGTTGCAACCCGATGAGATGAGGGTGTGCCATCTCATGCATCATATAGGCACCGGGTAGGAAATCACTGTTCATGCATTTTACAATGCCATATAGGGTGCATTAGAATTGCATGCTGTTGTGATAGATGTCGTGATAGATTATGCAAGCCTTTGTGGTAGTTTCTGTGATAGAAATACTTGTTGTGCTGATAGAGTATTACTTCTTTTACAGCCTGTTTAGCATGGGCACCAAGCTCTGGTCGTGGAGGTTTTATGGGCCCTCGAGGATCGGAATTTGGCGGATCATTGTTTGTTATGATTTTTACTTGTTGTATGCATTGTGATGATGGAAAGCATTGATTCGCAGGGAGTATGGGCCCCCACGGATCAGAATTTGGCACATAGCTGGTTGTTTTTCAGTGTTTCTGGCATTCGGAGCAGTTTCAGAGCAACTGCCCGGGAAAACCCAGAATACACGACATGTAATTCCTTCATACACACCGTGTAGTTTTTAAACCGTGTTACTATCTGTGTAAACAAAAACATGGGGTCTCAGAAAATCTTTGGGGACACGCCGTGTACCTTATGTACACAACCTATGGTAGTCAACCGTGTACCCGGCCTTGTCGCCAACAACACGGGTCGGGGAAGCTCATGTAGTTCATGCCGTGTGTTATAAATACACACCGTGTAGGTTTCTTCGGGGTACCCGGCCGTGTCACAAACAACACGGGTCGGTGTTATCTATCCTTATACATGCCGTGTTTGTTCGGAACACGCCGTGTAGGGGATTAGCCGTGTAGCCGGCCGTGTAACCTGCTACAGGGGTCGTCGAACCTGTCTAGTACACGCCGTGTGTTAGAAGAACATGTCGTGTAGTTTTCTTCTAGGTACTCGGACATATCACGAACAACACGAGTCAGTGTCATCTCCTTAGATACACACCGTGTTTGTTCGGAACACGCCGTTTAAGGGGTTAGCCATGTGGTCGGACGTGTAACCTGTTACACGGACCACCGAAGCCTGGCTTGTACACACTGTGTCCTCACTGCACACACCGTGTAGTCTAGTTTTTGGAAGACCGTGTAGGTTAGTTGTGCAAGGAGACTCGGGTAGGGGAGTGGAGTCCAGGTACACACTATGTTTTTGGACAACACGTCGTGTAGTATGGAACGTGACACGACCAATGGTGGAAGAATTGCAGGCCCATGTAAATGGATTTAATAAACACGCCGTGTAGTTCAGTTTATGAAGTTTAAGTGTTTCTCTCTCCTGTTCCCATTTTGTACTCTTGTGTTTTCTGTCCTTGTTGATCCTAAATCTAGAGTGTGCTTTTGACCTTTCAGGGTTATGGCACCATGACGTCCTCCCGTTGCACGCCAGGAACCAGGCAGTGGCAGTACACCTGATACGGCAGACCAGGGACTACCTATAGTTCCGCCGATTGTTCCAGATATAGAACCTACAGTGATTTCGGACACTGGTGTAGATGATCAGTTCAGAGAGGGTTTCATGAGGTTCATGCAGACCTTCTAGGGAGCTCAGCATCCTGCCCCGTCTATGGAAGAGCTGACGCGAGTCTTCCAGCAGCAGCATCCTCCGACTTTCACAGGGGATGGAGGACCTCAGGTTGCAGAGTCAGGGCTAGAAACCATGCTTTCCATATTCAAGCATCTGGAGACACCCCCAGACAGACGGGTGAAGCTCGCGACTTACATGCTATGAGATTCTACCAAGAGATGGTGGGATGTAGTCTCATAGGTAGGGCGTCTGCGGACTATGGCTTGGGATGAATTCTAGTGTACGTTATACGACTACATCTATCCAGCGATGCTGAGGGCCGACAGGGCCAGGGAGTTCATGAACCTGCAGCAAGGTACTCTTTCGGTTATGGATTATTCCTCCCGTTTCACTAAGTTACAGTGTTTTTCTCCCGTTCTGGGAAATGATGAGCTATTTTTGGCGAGGAAGTTTGAGGAAGGCCTCAAACCAGAGATCAAATCACAGGTGAACGTTTTCCAGTTTACTTCTGTTACTCTGATAGTCAACCAGGCGCTGATCACTGAAGGAAATCTAAGGGAGACTGGAGCTGTTGAACAGGGCGGTTCATCACCAAAGGCTGAGTCGTTTCATATTGACAGCAGGAAGCACCACTGAGGGTCTACTGGAGGTGACTCGAAGAAGCGGGGTATATCTTCTGGAGGACGGGATATTCCTTCTAGAAACCCGGTGGTATGCTATCAGTGTGGAAAGAGTGGGAATAAGAAGCCTCAGTTCCCGAGAGATCTAGTGGAGTGCCGAGCTTGAGGCAGGATGGGTCATATGCAGTGTTTTTGCAGTGTTCTTCTTCCAGCGGCTAGTGAAGGAGGATCTTCTTCTACCCCTCGTTCAGGAACAGGATTACCAGTCCCACAACAGACTGGGGGATGGAGTTCTTCAGGTCGTTCAGGCCAGGGTAGAGGTCACGGACGCGGTGTTCAGGATCAAGGGGGATCATCTCAAGGATATCAGGCTGCTACACAGGGTCGCGGTACTGGCCAGACGTTTGTAGTAGAGCAGATTCATCGGGAGCAGGATCCTGGACCTTCCACAGTTCGAGGTATGATCCTAGTAGCCTCAGTTTTATCTTCTACACTTTTCGATAGCAGAGATTCTCATAGCTTTATTTATGTGCACACTGTGGAGAGACTTAGACTCACTGTCCTTACTTCTGAGGATACTTCGGCAGTAGACAATCCTTTGGGACATAGAACTATTAATGTGCATCAGTGCAGGGAGTGCCCCCTTGAGGTTGGTGGGTGTCACTTCGTGTGGGATCTTTATGTCCGGGGATGACAGGTTATGATGTCATTCTTGGAATGGACTGGCTAGTTCCTTTTCAGGCCTTTGTCGACTGTTATCATTGCTGGGTGAGTTTCACGTCACCAGAGGGCAGGTCTTTTCTTTACAAGGGCGAATGGGATGTCCAGGAAAGCAGAGCTAGACCATAGCATCATGGGTTGGGAAAAGTTACGGCCCAGATTTCCAGTTTATACCTGGATGATCAGGGGACCTCTCAGATGGTTTTTCCTCCAGTGTTTGATTGCTTTCCAGATGTATTTCCAGAAGACTTCTCGGGTTTGCCTCCGGAGAGTGAGGTAGACTTCTCAATTGAGCTTCTTCCAGGAGCAGCACCGGTATCCATACCTCCTTATAGGATGGCTACACCTGATTTGCAAGAGCTCAAGAAGTAGTTGGAGGAGTTGTAGGCTAAGGGTTTCATCCAACCCAGTACTTCCCCTTGGGGTTCACCTGTGTTGTTTGTGAATAAGGAGGATGGTACCTTACATCTTTGCGTGGATTATCAGAAGTTTAACCAGTTGACGGTCAAGAACTGATATACCTTTCCAAGGATTGATGATCTCTTCGATCAACTTCGAGGAGCTCGGGTGTTCTCGAAGATCGAATTGATATCTGGCTATCATCAACTGCGCGTTAGGACTTTAGATATACCCCTGATAGCCTTCAGGAGCAGTTATGGCCTCTATGAGTATACGGTTATGCCGTTCGGCCTTACGAACGCGCCAGTAGTTTTCATCGCACTGATGAACTGAGTGTTCCATACTTACTTGGATTCCTTTGTCGTGGTCTTCATGGACGATATCTTGGTATACTCTCACACTCGACACGACCATGCAACCCATATTGAGATCATTTTGAGTACACTGAGGGAGCATCAACTTTATGCTAAACTCTCAAAGTGCCACTTTTGGATGGATGAGATTCACTTCTTAGGTCATGTCATCTTGGAGACAGGAGTATCATTAGACCCAGATAAAGTGAGAGCAGTAGTCACCTAGGAGCAGCCGAATAACGTCTTCGAGGTACGTAGTTTCTTAGGGATGGCTGGTTACTACAGGTGGTTTATATAGGATTTATCATTCCTAGCAGCACCGTTGATGGGCTTGACTAAGAAGGGGTTGAATTTTGTTTGGTTAGATGCCTGTGACTCAGCCTTCCAGGAGCTAAAGGGGAGATTGACTTCAGCACTGATTCTAGTTCTTCCAGAGCCGAGGAAAAGTTATACAGTTTTCTGTGATGCGTCTGGCATCTGTATTGGAGAAGTTCTTATGTAGGAATATCGTGTTGTCACGTACGAATCTCGGCAGTTGAGGCCACATGAGAAGAATTATCCAACGCATGACTTGGAGTTGGCTGCCGTTGTTCATGCTTTGCGTTGTTGGAGGCACTATCTCATGGGAGAGAATTTTGTGGTATATACTGACAAAAAGAGCCTCAGGTATATCATCACACAGTGTGGCTTGAATATGAGACAATGTAGGTGGGTTGAGTACCTACAGTCTTTCGACTTCAAGCTTGCTTATACCCCTGGGAAGGGCAATGCTGTGGCGGACGCACTGAGCAGGAGGACTCAATTGTAGGTAGTTCAGGAAGCCAGTAGTGAGTGGAAGCTCATGGCCTTGTTCTCTGAGATGCATCTGGAGGTACACGATAGACAGGGTCAGACGGTTCTTTATTTCGTAGCTGTTACTTTTACCCTTTTTGACTGAGTTCGAATGAGGCTGCTATCAGACCCTGAAGGTCTAGTCCTATGAGAGGGTGTGTCAGATGGAGACCCCACTCGGGGGTGGACAGTGGGAGATGAAGAGGTGCTACGTTTTCATGGTCGTGTATGTGTTTCAACAGACATACGTGAGGAGCTGATGCGGGAGTCTCATGCCTCAGCTTGGACAGTTCATCCTGGTGTCACCAAAATGTACCGAGACTTGCACCGCTAGTATTGGTGGCCAGATATGAAGAAGGATGTGGCTGGTTTTGTTATGCGGTGTTCCACCTGTCAGTAGGAGAAGGTAGAGCATCAGCGACCAGTAGGGCTTTTGCAGCAGTTACCCATTCCTGAGTGGAAATGTAATGATGTCGCGATGGACTTCGTGACAGGGTTACCGAGATCGCCTCGAGGAAATGATGTGGTTTGGGTTATAGTGGACAGGCTCACGAAGGTATCACACTTCTTACCGATCAAGGAGAACTTCAGTGTTGATGAGATGGGACGATTGTACATCCGGGATATTGTACGTCTGTATGTAGTTCCACACTCCATTGTTTCAGACAGGGATGCACGTTTTACTTCTCACTTCTGGAAGGGGGTACAGAGGGCGTTGGGTACACAGGTACTTTTGAGTACAGCATACCATCCCCGGACTGATGGGCAGTCTGAGCGTACAATCTAGGTGCTTGAGTATATTCTCTGACATTGCAATCTAGACTTTGGCGGTTCTTGGGAGAAGCATTTTCCACTGGTGGAGTTCACCTACAACATTAGTTTTCAAGCGACTATTCAGACAGCACCTTACGAGGCTCTGTACGGTAGGCCATTCCGATCACCTTTATGCTGGCTAGAGGCAGGAGAGGCGTCTTTTCTGGGGCCTAATCTTGTTCAGGAGACTTCAAAGAAGATAGAACTGATTCGGAAGAGGAAGGCTATAGCGCAGTCTCGACAGAAGTCTTATGCTGATCAGCGGAGACAACCTTTGTAGTTCGAGGTCGGGGATCAGGTTTTCTTGCATGTCGCACAGAGGTTGGGACACAAGAGGATTTGAATATAGTGTAAGATTTCACCGAGATACGTCGGTCCGTTTGAGGTTCTGGAGAGAGTCGGGCTGGTTGCTTACAAGTTCCAGTTACCTCAGAGATAACAGGCTATGCACGACGTCTTTCATGTTTCTTAGCTTCAACGGTATTTCTCAAACCCGTCTCATTTTTTGAAACCCAAGGAGGTTGAGATGGAGCAGGATGCATCTTTCGAGGAGCATCCTATCAGGATTGTTGATCATAGTACAAAAGTGCTTCGTGGCTGGTCTGTTCCTCTGGTACGGGTGCTATGGCAGCACAACCGTATACAGGACAAGACCTGGGAGAGGGAGGCTGATGTGCGATCACAGTGGCCATAGTTGTTCGAGGCTTCTTCTTTTATGAATTTCTAGGGAAATTCCGGGATGAATTTATTTAATGGGGGAAGTTTGTAAGAACCCAGAGCTTCAGTTTCAGGTACGGATCTCTTTTACGGGCTTTTTAAGGAAAATGGAGAATCTGGAAATTTTCAGAGTACACATTGTGTACTTTATGAGTACACATTGTGTACTTTATGAGTACACATTGTGTACTCCTCTGCCACTCGAAGCCATGTGATTGGCCATGTCTGGGCCACACACGCGGTGTGTAAGGCTGAGGTGGAGGCCGGTTATTTCGGGGTATGGAAAATTGAAGTACCCACTGTGTACTCAAGAAGTACACGCCGTGTACTTTCTTTTTATTTCATTAATCGGACCAGGGTCATGCCTAATGCTTGTAAACACCTTCTTCTCCGCCTAATTCTGTCCAGAGCGTCTGAGGTGGCCGATTCTTCTCCGAGCCTCCTATCCGTTACCGGTTGTCCGAATCGAACTCCGTCAATTGCAGAAGAATCGCAGTGGTGAGTTCTTGGTTCTTCTTTAGCCTCGTTTCCAGATTCTTCCTCTCGCGCGAGTTATCTGAGGTCGATTTTTTTAGACGTTTTTTCAGATCTACTCCATTATAGGACAATTCACAGGCCGAGGTTCAAGTATATCGATCTCCAAGGATCTAGGTAGGTGGTTTGTTTCCCTACGTTGAATTTCATTGAGTTTTGGTTGCAAAAGTGCCGAATACCCATGTATTGGGTATCTCGGGTTAGGGTTTTGATCCTGTTTATTTATCTGCCTTAGATTTCGTGTATGCTTGAGGTTATTAGATGATTAATAATTTATTGTTATCATGTTTGAGGATCACCCCATGGGTGTTTTCCCTTTTTTGGCTGTTGTTTTCCATTTGGCATGGTTTTCCTACGAGGCAACCCCTATTGCATTGCTAGTATGCATGTTGACTTGATTGCATGTATTGCCTGCTGTTTATATTCTTGTGGATGCATTTTGTAGCTATTATCCAAGTAGTTGTTTAACTTACTTAGGGCTGCTGACAATCTATTACGCACGACTGGACTACTCAGGGCCGTGAGAACCTGGTGCAGGAGATCAAAGAGGGAATAGACGACTAAGTGCTTCCCTAGAGGGTTTGTTGGTTTTAGTTTCGTATGCATGACCTATGGGGATCAGACTTTATTCTTCCAAAGAGTGTTCTTAGTTTACCCATGCATCGAGACCATAGGAGGAATTAGACGTAGGTGCTTCCTCAGAGAGTCTGTAGCTATTATTTCAAGGCCATAGGGGAATTGACGTAAGAGCTTCCTAGAGTGTCTGTGCCTTGTTGATTTTTGGACTATAGGGGTCTGCTAGTTTAATCCACCCAAAGAGTTAGTGTAAATTTTGATGGTTGGTTGTGACAAGTCCACCAAGCCATAGAACAAGCTTGGGTTTTGTACTGCTTGTGTCAGGTAGTCTTTTTAGATACCTGTTGTGTTACTTTCTTATCTTGGAATAATAAACGTTGCTGGTTTTCCCTGGTTGTGTAATTAAATGAATGTGAATGGTATATAGTAGAATTGTTTAATGCATTGTTTACCTTTAATTTTTCTATATCACTCACTGACAGTGGGGCACAAATGTTGTGGTGGTTGCCTACTGGGATTAGTCTCACACCCTGTTTGGGTCCTGCTTTTCATCCCAAACAGATTATATGGTTGCAGGTTTAGGTAGGGATTGTGGCCCTTCCACCTCAGGTACTTGATTGCTGGTCGGAGCTAGAGAGCATGGGACTGGGTCTTGGCCCGCGATGCTGGTGGAGTTGCTATTTACTTTTAGTACTTTGGTTTCAATTGTATTTTAGCATGTTTTTTTTTCTTACTGCTTTCCATAGACACATGTACCATTCTGCATCATTATTATATCAGTCATTGCTTTTACTTTCAGTCCAGTTGTTGCATGTTATTTATTGCTTCCGCTATTGTTTATGATTATTCCTCCGCTGCATACTTTACCTAATGAAGGAATAGTTTCCCCACTAACTCACTAAGGCCCTCATTGCTAGTTGGCAGCCTCTGGAGTTTGTGGAAACGCGCTTGATGTCATGTGGCGAATCGAGTACGGGGCACCAGTGGAAGGGCTCTGGATTCGGGTCGTTTTACTAATGAAAAAACTAGTAATGATGGAACACCATTCAATTTCTACCAGAATAAAATACCATAAAGGTAATACATCCATACATAAAAAAGTAACAAAACATATAAGAAAATTTTAGAAAATCATACATGATAATCAATATCCATACACAAACACATGTGATCAACATCAAACGTATGTCTCACAGACTACACACACACATGATCAGTCATAAAACATGGGTCTCATGGGATACACATAAACATTCATAAAATCAAACTCAAGAATGGGCCTCAAGAACACAGACTCATACCATCATATCATTCTGACAATCATATATTAAGGATCTACATGATAAAGAACATCCTACCACAAGAATACAGACATCAAAACCAAGTTTTTCCAATAACTAATACGTAAATCACATCTATGAACCAACATTATCAAGACGACAATTAAATTTTCCTTAAAACCAATATTAATTCATTAAATAAGATATTATATAATTTTCAAGAGTTGATCCTCCAATGTTTGTAAAAAATATCCTAGAGATTCGGTGATGGAACATCTCTTCAAGAAACCCTAGATTCATCCATGTTTGTAGAGGAAAAGCTAAGAGAAAACTGTATTTGAGGGACCTAGAGAATTTATAGATTGTTCTGAAAAACTTGCATCACAGGGAACAACATTGGTCAATTTCTCAATGCATAACAAAATAGAAAGGACTAAGATAAAAAATATTTTTTCACACTACTATAGTGTTTGGTCAAAAGCTCGTCTGTAACCCACACCATGGTCAGTGGTGAGATACTATAATCCAAGGAAAAATAATATTGTGTAATTTCCATCATTATATCATAGCCTCGAATCCCTCACATGGACACTACACTATTTTCGATTATCCATTGAGTAGTGACCTCGATATTGGTAGAACTTCCCAGAATCCCCCTTCTAGCCTCAATGTTAGTGTTTATTCTCCATGTTGTAGCTATTCCAAAATGAATAGAACCATGGAAACATGTCACTACACCATTGTTCCCCAATTACACCAAAACGGTCACCTCCAGGTTATAAAAAATCTCTATATCATTGAATCGATTTCCACCTCAAAAATTCAACTCAACTTCCTCCTTTCTCCACTATAGTCCACCCTAGTCCATTATTTAAAATTTAAGGGTGTTTTATTTATTCCTATCTAATGACTTCCCCTCCTCTAGTAGTTACTTTAGGATTCATTCTAAAACAACTCCAGACATTTTACTTGAATATCAAACTCCTGATCCAATTTATCTTATTGGATCATACCATATTTCCATAGTACTCTGATAAGTGGAACCATATTTACTTCTGAAACATTCTTTCTCTAGTTTATGATCCACATTAGTAACTCTATAAATAATATATCTGTATCTAGATCATTTTCCTCATAGTTAATCATATATATAGGATCAGTCATGTAACTTTGAAACTAAGATACATGGAACACATCATCCATACCTCAATATCTTGTAGGAATATTCACATGTTAGGCCATTATCCTAAAAATCTCATTAATCTAAAACAATCCAAAAAATATCAGTTCGAGCTTCACTCACTTTTAGAATCATCAATTCACTATTCTTGGAGTCACCTATAAAAAACATGAATGCCAGTAGAATACTCCAAAGTTCATCCCATATTATCTCCATACAACCATTGTCTAATCTAAGTGGTGAATAACCACTTTCAAACAAAATCCAGTCTCTCATAAGTCCCATGTACCATGATCATCCCCATAAATACTATCTCTCCCAAATCATGTCAACACAATGGTTAGTGACATGTCTAGACATAAAGAACCTCATAATGTTGCATATGAATCAACTAATAGAAACTGTTATTATGCATAAACTCCACCAAGGATATATAATAATTTCAAATTCCACTGAAATCCTGGACTCATGTCCACAATATGCCTTCTAAAATTGGGATATTCCTCTTTGACTATCCATTAGTCTACATATGATATGTTGAACTCTATTTTAATTGGGTACCCAAATACTATTGTAATCCCTACCAAAACTATGATATTAAACATGAATATTTGTCAAATATGATTCTTAACTAAGCTTCATGTAGTAATAATAGCTCCTATATGTAAATTTACCTCAACTCATCCACAAAATGAGTCCCTCAAATCGGAATGAAATTAGCCACTTTCCTAATTTGATTGGCTATCACCCAAATAGCATCACAACTCCTTGAGGTACTGGGTAACCCCATCATAATGTCCATCATTATTTCATACCACTTACACAAGGGAACCAGAAGTAGTTGAAACAAAAAACTAGGACATTGATGCTTATCCTATACCCTCTGGTAGGTATGGAATCATTAAAAAAGAATTGGTAATTCCCTCTTCATACATGGCCTCCAAAAATGACATTGGATGTTATGGAACATCTTCATAAACAATGGATACATTGATCATTTTGAAATATGAGAGCCTCTCATCTTCTCTTCCCTCAAGGAAGATATAACTACTTACAACCCATGAATGTATATCACATCTTCATTATATAAGGGATGCCATAGGATTGAATCATTCCCTACTAAGAATTTTTATAACACTACCCAATTAGGATTTGACCCTTGTCTAGCCTCTACCTAGACCACTAACGAAGATGTGATAACCAAAGATGCACATTTCATAAATCAATGATCCATGTATACATCAAATATCCAATTTTCTATCAAACTAATCATACAGCATTCCCCCTATGAATGTCACTCTCAAATAAAGTGTGTCTCTGACATTTTCATGAAAAGAAAATATGTAATGACATTACCCTTCCCCAAATTATAATACATGTCTATGTCAAATTCCAAAGGATACTCCCCCCAACACCAATGTCGCAGATTAAGATCCCATTTAGAGAAGATGTATCAAAGATCTTGGGGTTTGAGTAGATGATAAACCTCTCATCGAATAGATAATATCTCCAAATCATTAGTGTGTGGACAACATATTCCAACTCTATATCATGCATTAGGTAGTTCCACTCATGGGTTAATAACCAGTGTGATCCATAAGTGACTGGCTAATCTCATTACATTGACATAACTCCCAAACCAACACATGAGGCATCACAATAAACCACATATCCAATCATATTCTATGGAAATAATAAAAATTATTTTATCTTTAATATCCTCTTAAACTCTAAGAAAACTTCTTCACGATAATGAGACCAATAAAAATTCCCATGATTTTTGGTTATCCCTATAATCAGTTCTTCTAAAAGAGAGAATTCTCAAAGAAATCATCAATAATTCCCAATAATTCTAAAGAATGTCTTAATATAAAACACAATCCTAGGATATCACCGATACATCACAACCACCACCTTCTTTGGTCCCTCTAAAATTTCAACCTCAAAAATCACATCCAAGAGGAACTAAACCTCATGAATCGAGAAGTGAAACTACAAAAAGTTAGCATAAATATGACGTACTTTATGTGTACTCAATATAGTCTCAAGGTTCCTCATATTTATATCTATTTTACTCAAATACATTATGATATAATCCAAGGATAAAATGATTAAGTAGTCCATATATAGATGTAAAATCAATTCCGGATATTCAAGAACGCAACTAGAGAATTTTTCAGCCCAAAATTCATGAAAATATACATATATAATCCATACTTATTCCTAAACACTAGCTTGGAAATATACACCTCTCTAACGCATATCTAATGATATCCTAAATGAAGTCCAATATTGTAAAAACAATGATCTCCCTAAAATTGATTAAATATATCATCAATCCTAGGTAAAGGGTACCTATTCTTTATAATTACTTGATTCATTTTCATATAGAGAAATATACTATTTTTCTTCTTCTTGTAAAAAACGTTGGATCATTCTACGGAGGTGTTCTTGGTCCGATAAATCCCTTTTCCTATAAATCATTTAACTACTCCCCCGTGTCTCCCAACTAATCTAGTGGCATAGGGTAATAACGAATCAATATTTGTTTTATCCCAGAGATAATATCAATCTCAAACACAATTCCTCTATCTATAGCAAGACATAAGAAGTTATTGGGAAATAAATCCTACCAATGATCCCCCAATGGAGGGTTGATAGATGGAACCAGAATTGAATCCATTGGAAGAGCCAAACCTCATACATTTTCTATGATCAATAAAATCTATTTTATATCTATTTATTAATAATATCTTTAAGATACCACTCATCAATCATCAAAAACATATATCTTCTAGGAATGGTCAAAGATACGCATCTCTACTAACAATCGATATAATCTTGATAACTGGTTAACCATTCCATTCGGAAGATCACATCAAAACTAATAATATATAATATCATGTAGTCCCAGATATGTCCATAAACAACAACAACCATGGGACACTCATGAAATCAATGGATATAATCTCTTTTTATTCCCAAAGGCATGTCAAGATAGAGAAAATCAAAGGATAACTTTGCTGGTAAATCCTACCTAGAAACAAATTGTAAAGATATAAAAGAAAAAGATTCCATTATATCAAAATAATTGGTAGGTATTATGTATTTAATCAAAATTGTAAATCTAACTATATAATTTCATGCTCCAACACTAACTGGTACTTGTTCCACTGTATACTCTCTTTTAGCCTCGATGTTATGGGCCAGCCCCTGAGCTGTATAACTCACCATGGTCACTGAAGTTTGTGGTGACTAGGTGTGTTACTGAGGACCCCTTCCAAATCCCTGGGTCACTACCACATCATTTCCTAAACCCTATAAGAGCCTATATAGAACACCCTCAAATAGAACTATTGAAGATGTCACATCATACCACATCCATAACACTTGATTTGAGTACTTGGGAAAAGTTTATGATAATTCCCACTATTTCTATATTTGAAACTTTGGGGACCTACACTTTCCATAAAGGTGGTTGAAGAAACTATGCTCCACTTTTCATGTATTATACCTTGTTGTACATCCTCAGTATTCCTATTCTTACTATATTAAAAATCATTCATTATAGCGATAGAAATTCCACCAGCTGATCCACCAAGATATCGATAGATACCCACAATTCTATCTTCTTTTAGAACCTTTTAAAAATTTGGGGCCCTATTAAAAACCTATGCATATTCTTTTATATCAAATCCCTTAACCCAATTCCTAATCTATTGTTGAATTCCAATATAAGACTTCTTAAAATTTTGTTCGTCATTCCCATCCAAAAAGAGGATAAAATCACAGTAAATCCATAAAGTGATCTAAGTATGAAAAATATAACAACATCACCTATTGATGCTTCATAAAATCCTATGAGAAGTCAATATTTAGTTTTTCATGAAATAACGACCAAATTAATAGATAATTGAAATAATGCTAGGTAAGATCTTCAAGTTTTCTCACCTTCCCCATAACTCCCCACCACCTCTTAGTGGGTCCCAGGAATATAAAGGCATCCAACTTCACCCTTATCTCAACTAGAGTCTCCACCATGTAAAATATTCCCTTGATGATTCCAATCAATTCCTCAGTATCCTAAATACCACCAATGACCTGGAATGCAAGAAGATGTTGGAGATGAAATTCCTAAGCATAGTTAACCATCATCATCTATCCCGTCCACCTTGAGAAATATCAATTTATAATCTCTATTTCGGTACAGGTTTAATAGCTAATCCACTAGAGAAAATGTGAGATAATTCTCAGGCACATACTTCTTCATAAATTGTGGAGGAACTAGAATATCCCCCTAGTAGAAGCATTATAGCATCTTTGTGAAGGAATTTTTCTAAAACGCAAAATGAAAATTTAGAGTACCTACAACAACCTACTTATGAGAGAAACATAACTGATTATAAGGCACACACAATGGATTCATATGGAAAGATCATTCCAAGGAGATACTAACACACAAGGTATAACCACTAGTGAAAAAAAAAGTTTTTCATACTAGTTTTTTATGTTAGTTACCCCATGATGTTATTTCAGGAAACATTGTAAACAAGTTTTTCACATCGATTAATAATAGATAACATTATATATAGAGATAGGTTTTTCATTCTAATTGTAAAAAAGGACATTATAAATACTATATCACATCATTTTTTCCTTAAATAATGTTATAATGTCTGTTATATGTGGTATTAATATCAGTTGTTTGAAAAAATAATTTTAAAAACTAGACAAAAAATATAATTTGGTGGTGGATTTCCACATCAGTTTTATTATAACTAACATAGAAAAATCTTATCTCATTAGTTATTTAAAAAAAGTTATAAACACATTTTCACATCAGTTTTTTCATAAATGTTTTTGAAAAAATACTATAAATTCATATTTATTGGATTTTTTCATGCCAGTTATATAAAAACTAATGTCGAAAATGATTTATCACATCAATTTGTTTTAGAAAAACTAAAATTATAAATCATATTTATAAATTTTTCATACTAGTTGTGAAATAATCGATGTGAAAAAATAATTTTTTAATAAAAATCAATAAATTAATCTCTCAAAGATGTGTCATAACATACCAAAAATTGACCAATAATAGCAGCACAAAAAATATTAATTTGAACTTTAAAAATTAGGATTTATATTAAAAATAAACTAAATCAAAATTAAGCATGTTAAATAATTCTCTCACTCTATTATTTAGTGTCTTATATCTTATCTAGTATATTTTTGAGGGTAATAAAAAATCTACAAATTAAAAATTAATCATTTATCATGTATTCTGAATAAAACAACTGAAAATATAAAGGAATGTTATATAAAAAAACTATCCTTCTAGAATTTTGTAAGTATCCCTGTTGAAATTATTTTAAACATAACTCTTAAAACATGGTATCCATTTCCTTTAACTAATTATGTTTAATTAACCTTTTTAAAGAAAATAATGTTTCAATTAAAAAAAATATTGTGAGTGCTTACAAACAAAATATAGTAATTTTAAATAAGAAGTCACCAATTCTTTTATATATTTTATTTGTTCACTCTTCTTTCTTCTTATATTTATAAATTTATCCCATACCCTACTTGAATTTAATATATATGAATTAAATATTATTTTCATTATAATATATAAAATTACTCCGATATTCAAACATACATGTTCAATATATTCTTAAAATTATCTTCCACATCAACGTGGATAGAGCATAGCCAGTCAATGTCTCCTCTCATGGAAAAAACACCTAACATCCAATTTAAAATAATATATAAAAAATATAATGTGATTGGTTATTATATTAATAGATATAACTATTTATGAGATATATGATTCATAATCTTGAAGATAAGAAAACATTCAACACTGAATAATTTCATTATTTTGAATATTTTAAACAATATAAACTATTCTTTTTGTATCACTCATTGAAATTGCTATATGTGATGTAAATTTTGGTTTTATGAATCCATATATTGATGTAATATCATGTTGCACCCAAATTTTATTTATATACCTAATACAAAACAATCATAATTATAATGTTCCTAAAAATTAAAAAAAACAAAACATATATAATAATCGACATAAATTGAAAATACTTGCATCATATTCATTCCCAACACATCTCTAGTTAAAAGCTAGATGATATATTTTTATGAAATCTTCATGACCATTTCACACAAAAAAATGTTATATTCAATTTAAATTTCATAAACTTCCAAAAAAATTGAATATGTTGATTATCTATCAAGAACAGAAAAATATATATCTAAATTCATAACAACATGTAATTGCTTTTTCTTATATAGAATGTCTTTACCTTTAAATTATTCTTCTAAAAAATAGATAAATATATAATCATTAAAATGTTAAAAAAATTGACAAAAATATGTAATAAAGTATATAATCTACACATAAATGAATAGTAATTTATTGAACAAGTATAGATTTCAAAACTAAAAAATTTTCCTAACTAAAGTGGTCTTTGATTTAAATAATAAAATGAGGCTTCGACCCCAAACTTTAAAAAAACAATCCTCCCATCTACAACAATTGACTCCTCCATAAGATTTTTTACCTTTTTATTATCTAGGACATCTTCCATTTTTCATGCCTTGGTGGGAGAAGAAAGGTTAACCTCAATAGAGCCTGGATACTCAACTCTCCATTTTTTAAATTTTTTTTCAATCATTTTTTCTTCCAATAATGTATAACCCCTCTGAGATAAATTATAATTGATTATGTTTTTTGATTGGATCTCATGATGAGATCTCCTCATCTTCTGAAAGTTAAGAATAAATAGATCATTAATATAAAAAACATATAAATCTAACATTATATTTTCCAAAAATGATAATTTACATCTATTTACAAAAAAACTTATTCCAATTATCTTCATCAATAAATAGATATATATCATATGGATTTTGATGTTTTTTATTCCCAATAATTAATTTTGTTGTGAGGTTTCATTTAAAATCCATCAATAACCTTGTATCTAATACAACAAATTTCATCCTGAATCCTCCAGTATCAGGTTTATCATACGTCATCCGATTAGAAGGGTAAAAACATATATTGGTAAAAACATTTCATGATATGTAATATAATAACAAATGGTATTACCAAAATTGTCTTCATTAATTGAGATATATTCACTTTCTCCGCACTTCTCCAATCATAAATTAAAATGATATATTTTACTCGAGATTGAACTACTATAAATGTATTAGTTTTTTTCATTTGGACCCCTCAGAATATCATTATCATCAAAATAAACTATTATCCTCTAGTACCAACTACATGAAATTGGTAGTTTTTGGAAACATGTGCAGCCACTATTACCAAACCTCGAACTATTTTCCCCTGTAGAATTATAAGAATCCTACGGAGAAGAATTAGGAGGTGCCTTAACAATAGCATGTATTTGGTCCTCTATAGAAGTATGTGTATTTTCATCCCTAGAATAATGTTGTGGATCAGATGTTTGATCTAAAATTATTCTATAAATCAAATTTATAATAAATTAGTACACAAATATACTAATCCAACTATTAAATATAAAATTAAATGAAAAATGAAAAATGATCTAACATAAATTAAACTAAACTAAACATATTTTTATTCATATTTGATAAAATAGTTAACTAAAATTCAAACAACATTATTGAAATGGTAAATGACACAAAGTAATGAAAATAAATCAAAAAATGGTGTATAATAAAAAAATAATTAGTACACAAATAAACAAATCCCACAATTGAATATTGAAGTAAATAAAAATGAAAAAGTATCCTACAAAAAGTAAACTGAAATAATTACAATTTTATTCATATTTTTTTAAAGTAGTTAACTAAAATGATAAAAACATTAAAGATAGATGAAATGATATAAATGAATGAAAAGAAATACAAAAAATGGTGGGTGAATAGTAAAAATGGTCCAATGAATTAAACCATTTTTTACACAAAAAATAATATTCTTGAAATAAAATGTTTTATACATTTATTTATTTTTATTAAAAATATTATATTAAAATGATTTTTTCTATAAAATCAACAAACACATAAGTTAAGTAATAGTAAACATGGTAAACTAAAAAAACTAATATAAACAAAAAAATTAACTTATTAGTTATAATATGTGTTTTAATAAAGGCAAAAAAACTAATATATCTAACATTGTATGAAATATAAAAAAAGTAAAAAATAAATAATTATTTGTTACCCATAATTTTATGATATTTGTAAAGGATTGTTTTCCCTTATTCTTTCGCTATAACCATTATATATGGAATAAACTACATCTATGAAGTTCTCATCAATATTATATGTTAATATTACCCTACAAATATGGATCTCACATTAATCATCACCTTTTCATGTTTTTAATCACCAAAAAATGATTTTCCTTGTAAAATGATAGAAGACTACATATTGGTTGGATCATGAACATATAATTTTTTTTCTAGTGTTTCAATGATAAAGCAATCAGTTGTGTATTCCATGTAATGCCCCGACCCTAGTTACCCAAAGATGGTGCATTATTACATAACATTGGCATGGTCACAAGAGATAATGTCTCGAAAGACTGAGTATTTTTGTAGCATTGGAGGTACTAGATACATACATACATTTTACATTACATTATGAAATGGAAAAACTGCAACATTGTGTCTCTTTTGAAAACACTCATATCCCTTAGCCTATTCCTGCAGTTGAATCATAATATAATTCTTCACATCCTACGAAAAATAAAATATAATAAAGGGGTGAACTCAGATGCTCGGTAAGGATTACAATATAGCGGAAACTATCATAACAAACCATAAACATTTAAGGCAATGAATAAGACAAAAACACAAGCCTTTTAAACATAAACTTCGGAATAATTTGGAAAAGATAAAATCAAATAATTCCATTTACTTATTCACATGGATATTCTACTAGTCGAATAATCACATGTAATATCAATAGCTAATTTCATACTGATGGAATGCATAGTGTGGGACATCATAACCACATAGTAAAGGCCTCATGCCAAGAGTACAAATAATATTTTTTCAAGGCCATGTGCCGAGACACTAGTTTGTCTCATTAGACCTACTGATGTATCGAGGGGCTATAAAAACCCTTCCTATCACTTATTAAGTCCAATTTATTCCTCATATATGATCTTCAAAAGGGAATTTCTGATGGGATGCCACTGCCCGTCGCAAATTTCGGGAGGCGGTAAGACCTAGTTACGACGGGGGGATACTCTGTCACAACTAGTTCGACCCCTGGAGGGTATTTGCGACGGGTCTTGTCGTAAATAACTGGCGGTGGTAAAAACCTATTTGCAAAGGGATGTTGTCCCGTCACAAATAGTGTGTTCGTATGTCACTTTTTGCGATGGGGCCCATCGCAAATAACCTTTTAACCCTCATTCGTAATTAATACGGTCGAAGGTATTTGCGACAGATCACGTCGCAAAAAGTACTATTAGTCACATGAATCTTATCGCTAATAGTATTGTTGCAACTAATCTAACCTATATATACCCCTCCTTTTTTTCTCTCCGCCTGAATTTCTTCTTCCTCTACTTCTGTAAACTCTAATTTTTGAGTGACATTTTTTGAGATTTAGCATTTTTTTATGAAGTTGTGAAGCCGCCTATAATTATAAGAGATCAAGTTTAACGGTATTTTTTTTATATAATTTAGTATTTATTTCATTCCATTATATTAATTTTAATTATTGTTGATTAGTTGAAATTAAGTAAGATTTAGATTGTTTTGTCATCAGTATTTATTTGTAATAATAAAAATATATTATTAGAACTAATTCTTAGTAATTTTTAATAATTATTAATTAGTAATGATAATTAGTAATGTATATAAATAATTAGATGTAATTAGTAATTAGTAGCTGTATTTTACAGTAAATAATAGTAATTTACACTAATTAGTAATTATTAGAAATAAATAGCAATAATTAGAAAAAATAGTAATAAATATTAACAATTAGTAATAACTAGTTTTAATTAGTAATAATTAGTAATAAATACTAATAAATAGAAATAAATACTAATAAATAGTTATAAATAATAATAAATACTAATAAATACTAATAAATACTAATAATTAGTAATAAATACTAACAATTAGTAATAAATACTAATAATTAGTAATAAATACTAATAATTAGTAATAAATATTAATAATTAGTAATAAATACTAATTAATAGTAATAAATACTAATAAATACTAATAAATACTAATAAATACTAATAAATACTAATAAATAATAATAATTAGTAATAATTAGTAATAAATAGTAATAATTTGTAATAATTACTAATAAATAGTAATACATATTGATAAATAAAAAAATTGTAATAAATAGTAATAAAAAGAAATAAATACTAATAAATAGAAATAAATAGTAATAAATACAAATAAATACTAAAAAATAGTAATAAATACTACTAAATAGTAATAAATACTAGTAAATACAAATAAATACTAATAAATAATAATAAATACAAATAAATATTAATAAATAATAATAAATAGTAATAATTAGTAATAAATAGTAATTAATAGAAATAAATACATATAAATAGAAATAAATACTAATCAATAGTAATAAATACTAATAAATATAAATAAATACTAATAAATACTAATAAATATTAATTCATACTAATAAATACTAAGAAATAGTAATAAATAGTAATAATTAGTAATAAATTGTAAAAAATTGTAACAATTAGTCATAATTATTAATAATTAGTAATAATTAGTAATAATTTGTAATAATTGGTAATAATTAGTAATAATTATTAATAATTAGTAATAAATAGTAATAATTAGTAATAATTAGTAATAAATAGTAATAAATAAATAGTAATTAATAATTAGTAATAATTAGTAATAAATATTAATAACTACTAATAAATAGTTATAAATACTTATAAATACAAATAAATAGTAATAACTAATAATAAATAGTAATAAATACTAATAAATACTAATAAATACTAATAAATAGTATTAAATAGAAATAAATACTATTAAATACTAATATACTGTATTAAATAGTAATAAATAGAAATAAATACTATTAAATAGAAATAAATACTAATAAATAGTATTAAATAGTAATAAATACTAATAAATAGTAATAAATAGAAATAAATAGTAATAAATACTAATAAATACAAATAAATATTAATAAATACTAATAAATATTAATAAATACTAATAAATACTAATACATAGTAATAATTAGTAATAATTAGTAATTATTAGTAATAATTAGTAATTATTAGTAATAATTAGTAATAATTAGTAGTAATTAGTACTAATAAGTAATAATTAGTAATAATTACTAATAATTACTAATAATTACTAATAATTACTAATAATTATTAATAAATACTAATAAATACTAATAAATATGAATAAATAGTAATAATTAGTAATAATTATTAATAATTAGTAATATACAGTAATAAATAGTAAAAAATGGTAATAAATTGTAATAATTAGTAATAATTAGTAATAATTAGTAATAATTAATAATAATTAGTAATTAATAGTAATAATTTGTAATAAATAATAATAAATTGTAATAAATTGTAATAATTATTAATAATTATTAATAATTGGTATTAATTAGTAATAAATAGTAATAAATACTAATAAATACTAATAAATACTAATAAATAATAATAAATTGTAATAAATTGTAATAAATAGTAAGAACTTGTAATAAATTGCAATAATTTGCAATAATTAGCAATAAATACCAATAAATAGAAATAATTAGCAATAATTGGCAATTATTAGCAATAATTGGCAATTATTAGAAATAATTAGCAATAATTAGAAATAATTAACAAAAAATAGATATATTTAGAATCAATTAGCAATAATTGCCAATAAATAGCAATAAATAGCAATAAATAGCGATAAATACCAATAAATAGTAATAAATAGAAATAATTAACAATAAATATCAATAATTATGAATAATTATGAATAATTAGCAAAAAAATCAATTGTAATAAGTTGTAATAACTTTTCATAATTTTCAGTGGATTGACGACACTCCTTTTGCTTGATAACTCTTCCCCTTTCAACACTCACTGACTCAAAATAATATGAAAAGTATGCTTCTACCTCTGTGTAACATCCTAGTTCTGGAAGACACCCAGGGGCGCCCCGTACCCAGTTGGTCACATGGCCTCAAGTGCATTTCCCTGAATGCCAGATGTTGCCGATTAGCAGCGAGGGCCTTGGGTGTGATAGTGGGGAAACTATGTCCTCATTGGAAGAGTAACACAATGGAAGAGAATAATAATAATTGCGGAAGTAGTAATAATCCATACAAAAGTAAACAACGAAAGACTGAAATATAATAAACTAGAGCACACACATATATATAAATGAGGTAGGATATATATGTCTAGGAACGTGGCCAAACAAATCACAATGCTGGAATAAAAATAGTACTAAACCAAAGTTCAAAATAAAATAGATAATAGATCCTCATCATCACAAGACTCCGCTTGGTCTCATACTCTCCATCTCCACAGAAATCAAGTACCTAAAGTAGAAGGGTGCTTGCCCGTATCTATACTAGAAACAATATAATCTGTTTGGGCCCAAAAGCATGGCCCAAACAGGGTGTGAGACTAAATCCCAGTAGGAAACCACCATAAGATTTGTGCCTAATAGTTGGTGAATATATGGTGGGTAATAGGTAAAAGAATGTAGTGAATAAAGAAGTACACAGTAGTAAACAATCCACAGTTTCAATGCCTTTAGTTTCATATAACAAGCAACAGTTAATCAAAGAAGGTAATTACAAATAGGTAGCCCTATGGAAAGTACTCACAGCCTATCCCCTATGGTCTTACCTAGAGACACAATCAAGAAGGTTAACATAAAAGGTAACCCTATGGGAAGTACACACAGCCTATCCCCTTCGGTCCTACCTAGCATCACAAGAAACCCTATCAGTAGTACACTCAGTCTAACCCCTCTGGATCAGTTTAAGCATAGAATCTCTGAGGAAGCACTCACCGTAAATTCCTGTTATAGTCTCATATCGGTAAATAACGGTGCTCTGGGGAAGCACTTATGTCACATTCCCCTTATGTCCCGCATCAAGGAACTATAGACACTCTCGAGGAAGCACTTACGTCAATCCTACATGTGGTATCACATCATTAGTAGGAATGACACTCTGGAGAATCCCTTACGGCCATTCTTCCTATGGTCTATACACCAGGTTCTCACAACCCTGTGTAAGTAAGGAAAGAATAGCAATGCGTATCGGCCAAAGTAAACCTCAAGAACTACTTTTCTAGTAGTCTCAAGCATAACGACATGTAAGGATACAAACACCCCATCCTACTATACAAGGCATGGTAAGTAAACAACAGACTAACAGGCAGCTAGACCCAATATTCAAAACTAGTAATCATGCACAGGTAAACACTTCCAAAGCATAGAAATTAACCCTATTCTCATTCAATTAACCTCTACTCAAGCATACAAGCATATCAAGAAAACAAAAGGGCTAAAAAAGTAACCTAAAATATACCGTTCATGGGAATTGGAAATTTTTCACATATAACTCAAATACTTTCAAAAAAAGGTACAAACCACCTACCTCGGTGTTGGGAGATTGATATATGTGAACCTCAAGCCCTGAATCACCCAAGAACACTGTAGATCTATAAAAACGCCTATAACTTTCAACTGAAGATAACTTGAGAAAGAAGATGAATTAGGAAACGAAGATCTAGAATAAGGAAGATGTTACTGAGGCTATCCTAACGCAATCGACGACGGTCAAATCAGAGCTCATATGATCGCTTGGGGCTCGAAGAAGAATCATGGTCGTATGGTTTCTCCCAAACGAACTAGGTCGAGAAGGTGGGCATTGTGCCAATTAGATGTGACCCCAATGCGTTTAACAAAAAAAAGTACACGGTGTGTACTTTGAAAGTACACAGAGTGTACTTGACATTTTCGTACTCCACTTTAGGCGGCCTCCAAGTCACCCCCACATGGTTGTGTGAACGTCCGCTATACATCCAGCACATGGCTACCCATAGTAACTGAGTACACAGAGTGTACTCATAAATTACACGGCGTGTACTTAGGTAAATTTCCAGAAATTCTTTTTTTTCCACAAAAACACCAGAAAAGAAAGACATACTTGAAAAATAATATTTGGGTTCTTATAAACATATCCCCTAAAAGAAATTTGTCCCCGAATTTCCTTAGCAAGGCGGCATACAAGAAGAAACCTCGAATAGCTCCAGCCACTATGATCGTACATCAGCCTCCCTCTCCCAAGTCTCATCCTATACTCACTCGTGCTTCCATAGCACTCATACGAGAGGAACAAACCGGCCATGGAGAACTTTCTTACTTCGATCGACAATCTATATAGGATGCTACTCGAACAAACCATCCACTTCCAACTCAACCTCCTCGGGTTGGAAGACATGAGACATGTATGAGAAGTAATGTCGAAGCTGAGAAACGTGGAAAAGGTCATGCATAGCCTGGTACCTCTGAGGTAACTACAACCGATAAGCAACCAGCCCAACTCTCTCCAACACCTCAAAAGGCCCGATGTACCTCGGTGAAAGCTTACCATGTCTCCTATTCCTTTTGTGTCCCACCCTCGACGTGACATGCAAGAAAACCTGTTCTCCGACCTTGAACTCCAGAGGTCATCTCCGCTGATTAGCATAAGACTTCTATCGAGACTGTACAATATCCATCCTTTTTTCAATCAACTCTATCGGCTTTGTGGTCTCCTGGACAAGATGGGGTCCCAACATAGCTTCCTCTCATGCCTCTAGCCAACATAAGGGTGATCAGCATGGCCTACCGTACAAAGCCTCATAAGGTTCCAACAGAATAGTTCCTTGAAAACTATTATTTTAGGAAAACTCCACAAGAGTTATGTGCTTCTCCCACAAACCTCCAAAATCTAGGATGCATGCTCAGAGAATGTCCTCAAGCACCAGAATCGTCTGCTCGGACGTTCCATTTGTTTGGGGGTGGTAAGATGTAATCAAAAGTACCTGTGTACCCAACACTTTCTGTAGCCCCTTCCAGGCCTGAGAAGTTTAACAGGCATCCCTATCAGAAACAATAGAGTATAGAACTCCATGTCAGTGTACAATCTTCCAAATGTATAACCATCCCAGCTCATCAACACTAAAGGTCTCCCTGATCGGCAAGAAGTGATCGACCTTCGTGACTCTGTCAATGACAACCCAAACTACATCATTCCCTCGAGGTGATCTCAGTAAACCTGTCACAAAATCCATCGCGACAACATTCCACTTCCACTTGAGAATGGGTAACTGCTTCAGAATCCCTACTGGTCGCTGATGATTTGCTTTCACCTACTGACATGTGGAACACTTCATGAAAAAACCTGCAACATCTCTCTTCATACCTGGCTACAATTACGAATAGTGTAGATCACGATACATCTAGGTGACACCAAGATGAACTAGCCGAACTGAGGAATGAAAGTCCTGCATCAGCACCTCACATATTTCTAATGGAACCCATATATGCCCCTGTATATTCAAGATCTCATCCTCACCTATGGTCTATCCATAAATAGGGTCCCCTTCAGACACGCTTTCCAGTAGGACTAGGCCTTCAAAATCGGATAGCTTCCTCATTCGCACTCGATCAAGAAGAGTAGAGGTAACATCCATAGAAGAAATAAAAGTCTACCCCTATCTGTCATGAACCTCCAAATGCATCTCAGAGAACTGAGACATAAGCTTCCACTCACTACTAGCCTCCCAAACTGCTTGTATCTGACTCATCCTGCTCAACGCATCAGCCACATCGTTTCCTTTCCTAGGTGTGTAAGCAAGATCAAAGTCAAAAGACTGAAGGTGTTCTACCGACCTTCACTACCTCAAATTCAAGTCGCACCGAGTGAAGATATACATGAGACTTTCGTGGTCACTGAAAACCACAAAATTCTCTCCCAACAGATAATGTCTCCATCAACGTAAGGCATGAAAAACTGCAGTCAATTCGAGATCATGTGTCAGGTAATTCCTCTCATGTGGCCCCAACTGCTGAGACTCATACGCAACAACTCCTTCTCCCTACATATGCACAGCTCCCAGCCTGATACCTGATGCATCGCAGTAAACAGTATAGCTATTGCTCGGCTCTGGAAATACTAGTATCGGTGCTGAATTCAATCTCCCTTTCAACTCTTGAAAGGCTGACTCACAAGGATCTAACCACAAGAACTTTTCACCCTTCTTAGTCAGACCCGTCAGTGGTGCTGCTAAGCGTGAAAAGTCCTTTATGAAGCATCTGTACTATCCATCCAGACCTAGAAAACTCTGTAACTCAAAGACGTTCTCTGGATTCCCCTAGGAAACTACTACTCTCACTTTCTCTGGGTTTACTAATACTCTTATCTTTGAGATAACATGGCCTAAGAAGTGAATCTGGTCAATCCAAAAGTTTCATTTTGAGAGATTAGCATATAAATGATGCTCTATCAATGTACTCAAAACAATCTCAATATGTGTAGCATGGTCGTGTCGAGTGTGATATTACACCAAGATATCATCCACAAAGACTACCACGAAAGAATACAAGCATGGATGGAACACTCGGTTCATTAGTGCCATGAAAACTACAGGCGCGTTCATGAGACCGAACAGCATAACCATATACTCGTATAGACCATACCTACTCTGGAAGGCTGTGAGAGGTATATCAGATGGTCTAATGTGTAGCTGTTGGTAACTGGACCTCAAGTCAATCTTCGAGAACACACAATCTCCTCAAAGCTGATCAAATAGATCATAAATCCTTGGAAAGGGATATTGGTTCTTGATCATTAACTGGTTCAGCTTCTGATAATCCACACAAAGCCTGAGGGTACCATCTACCTTCTTTACAAACAAGACAGGAAAACCCCAAGGAGAAGTACAGGGTCAGATAAAACCATTTGCCTGTAACTCCTCCAACAGCTTCTTGAGCTCCTGCAACTCTAGTGTAGATATTCTATAAGGAGGAATGGACATCGGTTCTGCTCTGAGCACAAGCTCAATAGAAAAGTCTACCTCTTCCTTCGGAGTAAAACCTGAAAATTCCTCAGGAAAGACATCTATGAAATGATCCACCACTAGAGGAAATTCTAACTGTGAAGTCCCCTGTTCATCCAGATATATACGAGCCATCTGGGCTATAACTCATCCCAACCCATGATGCTCGGGTCCTACTCTGCTCGCCTGGACATCCCGTTTTCCCTTATGAAGAAATGATCCACCTTCTTGTGATGTGAAACTCACCCTATAACGATAACAATCAATAACAGCCTAGAAGCGAACTAACCAGTCAATTTCGATAATGACATCATAGCTTGTCATATCTAGGACATCGAGGTCCCATAAAAAGTGACACCCACCAATATCTAGAGGGCACTCCATGCACTGACGTACACTAGCTATTCTAGTCCCCAACAGAGTGTATAACGTCAATATATTGGCAGAAGAAATGATACATAGCTCAAGTCTCTTCACAAAAGCAATAGATATAAAGCAATGGGAAGTCCCCATATTGAAAAGTGCAGAAGCTAAAACAGAGGCAACTAAGATCGTACCTAGAACTGTAGATAGTTTGGGATCCTGCTTCTTCTGGGGCTACTCTACTGCAAAAATATGACCGACACCGTGGCCCTGTGACCCTGCCTGACGACTCTAAGCTTATCCGCCCAGATTTCACTAGAAATCGGGCGACTGGAAACCACGACCATGACCTACACATTAGCCTAAACGAGCAGAAGAACTTTAGTTCCCAGACTGATGAGAAACTGGTGGTACTTCTCCTGAACGAGGAGTCATAGAAGAACACCTGTCACCAGCTACTGGTGAAAAGATCTGACAGAAGCGCTAAAGATGTCCCATCTTCCAAAATATCGGCACTCCACTGGGTATCTCGGGCAATGTGGCCTCGTATTCTCACTCTTCCCGCATTATTAGCACACCACCTGACTACCAGAAGGAGAGTCTTGCCTCCTTGGATCTCCGCACGTAGACTAACTATGACACTTCATACTGTCAGTAGGAGGAATACTAACTCCAAATGTCAAGCCTCCTTGGCTCGGAACTCCATAATCCCTCATATTCCACTCCGAGATAAGCACATTTTTTGACTATAGAAGTGATGGAAGTCAACTTGAAGATGTTCACATGTGAGCAGATCTCATGTCTGAGACCATCCTCAAACTCCTTTTCCATGAAAACCCCATATCCCTATAGAAAGGGTGTAAATCACTACATCTCGGTGAAACAAGAGGAATACTCGATAAAATAAAGAGTACCCTGCTATAGGCTCATAAAAACTTGGGATTGATTGGACCTCATGGTCTCTGGGTAGAAGTAGTCATAAAAGATACGCTGGAACTCCTCCCATGCCACAACCTGCTCATGCCCTGCCTGTGAGACTACATCCCACCATCACATGGTGGAATCCCCCATCATGTAAGTAGCGATCTTGACCCGCCTCCCCGGAGGCATCTCTAGATGCTCAAATATGGTTAGCATGTCATTTAGCCATGAATCTACAGCCTGAGGTCCTCCATCATTTGAGAAGGTGGGAGGATGATGCTGCTGGAAAACCTGTGTCAATTCTTCCATAGACGAGGCATGTTGCGGTACTCTTTGGAAGGTATACATGAACCTTATAAGGCCTTCCATGAACTGTGCATCATCACCTATATCTGGTATAATGGTTCGTTCCAAGACTGGCAGAACTGGAGGATCAGTTAGAAGCCCTTGATCAACCATGTCCGGTGTCTTATCACAGCCCAACAAGTGGCGGACAACCGGAGGACGTCTCGGTGCCATGACCCTACAAGGTCAAGTGCACACCTTAGATCAAGATATCAAGGACTGTAAACTAGAAGTGTAATAAGGGAATAGGAGAAAGAAATTATTCATGTTTAACAAAACATGGATACACGGTGTGTATGTCCACTGCATAGTGTGTATATGAATCCTCTTCCCCTGCCCGAGTTCTCCTACACAACTAAACCACACGGTTCTCCCAGAACAAGACTACATAGAATGTTAGTGCCAGAAAGGGCGTCTATTAGATGAACTTCACTGACTCGTTTTGTTCTTCACACGTTCGGTTACATGGCTCACAATACACGGTGTGTTCTAGATGGACACGACATGTACTCAGAATTGTTTTTCAGACTCTGTTGTTAGTGACACGTCTGGTTACACGGTTCTACAACACAGTGTTTCCTACCAATGATTCTAAACCCCATGTACCTA
The DNA here is from genome assembly GCA_963277665.1 of Viscum album. Lineage (NCBI taxonomy): Eukaryota > Viridiplantae > Streptophyta > Magnoliopsida > Santalales > Viscaceae > Viscum > Viscum album. The sequence continues at coordinate 812,226,956 of OY728150.1, read as the reverse complement.
CCCACACAGTCTCATACACAATTATAGACTACATGGTGTGTACATACAGTAAAAATCATGTACTTAAGAAGAAACAGTTTCTTCCTGAACAGAAGAACACATGGAATGTATTTAGCATTACATGCCGTGTATTCTGGGTTTTTCCAAAATGTAAGCCTCAAAAACTACTCTGGAACCCATAAAAACACTAAAACAACATTATGGTGCCAAATTCTGATCTGTGAGGGCCCATACTCCCTGCGAATCAAATCTTGGAAACCCATAAATGTTATAAACAAGGTAACCAAGTCAATGATCCACCAAATTCTGGTCCATGAGGGCCCATAACACCTCAAGAACCAAAGTTTCGCGTCAATTAAAAAAACCTTACACAAAAAACACCCTATTAAATAGTAGGTATTTTATCAAGTCAACTATCACAATGACATGCATATTCTACAAAACATCTATCACAACAACATGCAATCGCTAATGCACCCTAAATGGCATGGAAAGAATGCATGACATGTTATTTCTAGCAAGTTCCTATATGATGCATGAGATGGAATACCCTCATCTCATCAGGTTGCAACATAAATTGAACCTCAATAACATCAATGATAACAAAACAATGCATGTGAGTCACCCAATGGTGATAATCAAATCATCTGTAAAATTTCAAAACTTGAAAAAATTGCAATAAACGATGTAGATTGGAATTTCCCCATACACGGGCTAGATACTCCTGGGCACAACTTATTACCAAGTACCCATTCTTTCCTATCCCTGGATATAGGCTCCAAACAGTAAGTTAAGAAGAAAAGAACCCATTGATACCACTTCGTAATGTCTTAGTTTCGTGAGCCACCCAGGGCCGACCCATACCCGGTTGGTCACATGGCCTCAAGTGTATTTTCCCAAACTCCAAAGGATACCAACTATTAGTGAGGGCCTTGTGTGTGATAGTGGGGAAAAAATTCCCTCATTGCGAGGGTAACACAGTTTAAGAGAATAATAACAATAATGGAAGCAGTAATAATCCATAAAAAAGTAAATAGCGGAAGGCTGAAATATAATATATTGTAGCACACACATATATATATAAATGATGCATGATATATATGTCTAGGAAAGCATCTAAACAAATCACAATGCTGGAATACAAATAGTACTAAACCAAAGTACAAAAAAACAGATAATAACTCCTCAGCATCGTAGCCTCACCTTTGTCTCATGCTCTCCATCTCTACAGCAATCAAGTACCTGAAGTAGAAGGGTTCTTGCCTTATCTATACCTCCAGCAATATAATCTGTTTGGGCCCAAAAGCATGGCCAAATAGGGTGTGAGACTAAATCCCAATAGGCAACCCCCATAAGATCTGTTCCTAATAGTCCATGAATATATGGTAGGTAATAAGTAAAAGAAATAAGTAAACAAGTAAGTACACAGTAGTCAACAATCCACAATTTCAATGCATTCTGTTTCATATATCAATCAATAGTTAATCAAAGAAGGTAATTACAAACAGTTAGCCCTCTATAAAGTACACACAACATATCCCATCTGGTACTACCTAGCGACACAAGCAAGGAGGTAATCATAAAATTTAACCCTCTATGAAGTACGCACAACCTATCCCCTCTGGTCCTACCTAGCATCACAAGAAACCATCTGGGCAGTACACTAAGTATAAACCCTCTAGTTCAGCTTAAGTATAGACTCTTGGAGGATGAACTCACCATTAATTCCTCCTATAGTCTCATATCGGTAACTAAAGGCGCTCTGGGGAATCAGTTACGTCACATTCCTCCTGTGGCCCGTGTCAAGGAACTACAGACACTCTGAGGAAGCACTTACATCAATTCCCCCTGTGGTCTCTCATCATAAGTAGAAAAGACACTCTGTATAAGCCCTTAGGTCCATTCTCCCTATGGTCTATACACTAGGTTCTCACGGACCTGTGTAAGTCAAGCAAGAATAGAAACGCATATCGGTAAAAGTAAACCTCAAGAACTACTTGGCTAGAAGACTAAAGTATAACAGTATATAAGGATACAAACACCCCATCCTACTATACTAGGCATAGTAGGTAAACAACAACCTAATAGGCAGCTAGACCCCATGGTAAAAACCAGTAATCATGCACACGAAAACACTTCTAAACCATAGCAATTAACCCTATTCTCATTCAATTAACCTATAATCAATAATACAAGTATAACAGGAAAACAAAATGGTTAAAAAAATAAACATTCAACACCCCGTTCATAGGTATTGGTGATTTTGCACATATAACTCAAAGACTTTCAACAGAAAAGCACAAACCACCTACCTCAGTGTTGGGAGATTGCTATACGTGAACCTCATGCCATGAATCACCCAAGAACACCGTAGATATACAAAAACACCTACAATGTTCAACTGGTGATAACTTGATAAAGAATAGGAATCAGTAAACGAAGCTCTAGAAGAAGGAAGAGCTTACCAAGGTTATCCTAATGCAATCGATGGCGATTGAATCAGAGATCAGATACTTTCTCGGGGGATCAGAGAAGATTCACAGTCGTTTGGTTTCTCCCAGACGAACTAGTTCGAGAAAGGGGGCATTCTTCCAATTAGACATGACCCTGATGTGTTGAATGAAAAAAATTACATGGCGTGTACATTAGAAGTACACGGCGTGTACTTTCCAATTCTGTACTCTGCTTTAGGCGGCCTCCAGGTCACCCCCACATAGTCGTGTGCACGACTACTACACAGACAGCACACGTCTACCTACGGTAACCGAGTACATGGTGTGTACTCATAAAGTACATGACGTGTACTTAGGGAAATTTCCATAAATTCAAGTTTTTCCAAAAAAACACCAGAAAAGAACGACATACCTGAAAAAAAAGATTCAAGTTCTTACAGTATGCATATCCAATCTCATATGCACGAGTTTGAATATGAATTTGTAGGAACACATTTTTCATAATGTTTCCAGGTGGTGACAGTTGCAAAAAATATATTCATAGACAAAAAGGGGGCACTTTTGTCTGACAGCTTTTTTACATGAATCTTTTTCACACTAAAATCACAAAGAAGAATCTACTCGGAGGTACGCTTATGCATTCTCATATGCACGAGAATGAATAAGCGTACCTCAGAGCAGATTCTTCATTGTGATTCCAGTGTTAGAAATTTTCAAGTAAATGATCCGTCAGATAAAAGAGTAGTCATCAATCCACTAGCAATTGTGTCACCCGTAATTAATGGTAATTATTAAGAAGTAGTTTTAATTATTTATCTTCTTTTTTTGGATAGTGTTTTTCTAATTTCAAATTATTCACAAATAGTAATGATTTTATATTTTGTAGAAAAATATAGAACAAGGATGTCGACAACTATCATTATTAGATGATCGTACTTCGATAAATCAGATCTGAAATCCAAAGAGTTATTGTTTAAATCCTTTATATATTGAGGGGGTTGAAGCTTTATTATCATTTTCATCATCAAAACCAGAATTTGTTTCAGAAGTCACAATTAATTTTCCTTGTAAAAAATGTTCTTTGAGAAAGTTTTACACATTTGAAAAGGTTTTGGGACAACTATTACGGTTTGGTTTTCAACCAAATTATGTTTTTTGGTATCAACACGGTGAATAAAGTTCCAGAGAAGATAATAATAACTTGATTCTCAATCCATCACAATTTCAAAATTTAGTACATGATGTTGCAGGTCAATCTGTTACACAAACTAAAACTCATGATGCTATTGATTTAACTCCTGAGTTGGCACCATCCGAATTTTATGAGTTTTTGAGGTCTGATGAGGATGCATTATATCCTAGTTTCAAGATAAGAAAATTATAAGTGGTTGCGAAATTTATGGCTATTAAATCATATAATTTAATGTCAAAAAACTGTTTTGATCCGATATTTTCTTTGGTTAAAACACGGTTACCTATAGGAAATGTTTTTCCACCAAATTACTATGAAAACAAGCGGTTAGTTCATAATATGCTCCATAGTTATCGAAATATTCATGCATGTTAAAATGATTTCATCTTATATTCTAGTGAAAATGAGTCATTGGATAGTTGTCCGATATGTGGAAAATTGAGGTATAAAGAAGCTCAACCAGGTAAGTCTGGATCGATTATATTGAAACAGTTAAGATATTTCCCCTTTACACCCAGGTTGCAGTGTTTATTTATGTCTAAGAACACAGTTTCAATGATTTCAGGGCACAAAACCAAGATTTCAACCGATAAAGTTTGTATCCTCCATCTGATGGCAATTCATGGAAAAATTTTGACCGACTGCATCCATCTTTTTATTTAGAAGCCTGAAACGTGTGATTGGGTCTTTCTACTGAAGGTTTCTATCTGTTTGATTCTTATGGTAGTCAGTATTCATGTTAACCTGTCTTTATAACTCCATGCAATTTACCTCCATGGATATTGATGAAGGAGCCCTATATCATTTTGACATTATTAATCCCAGGACATACAAAAAAGAATATATATCTTTATTTGAAACCATTGATTGATGAGTTAAATCCATTGTGGGTTAATGGTGTTAGTACATATGATATTACTACAAAACAAAATTTTATATTAAAATCTTAATTGATGTGGACGATTAGTGACTTCCTGTCATATGGCATGTTATCTGGTTGGAGAACACATGGTCCGAAATGACGTCCATACTAAATGAAAGACAAAAAAGCCTTTATAATCATCAATGGAAAAAAATCCTTCCTATTTTGACTGTCATCACATATTTCTTCCAACCGATCATTCTTTTTGGAGAAACAAATCTCATTTTAGAAAAGGCACAATTGAAACGGATGAACCACCAAAAATGATCTCAAGTACATAGTAAAAATCAATTGTATTTTGATTACCTTCCATCACATTTGGTCCAACAGTAAACCACCAAAAAATTCATGGCTTTGGGAAAGAGCATAATTGGATAAAATGGAGCATTTTTTGGGATCTTCTATATTGGTCTGATTTGTTGGTCCACCACATGTTGGATGTCATGCATATTGAGAAGAACTATTTTGATAATTTATTTTTTAAAATTTTGAATACACCAGGTAGGACCAATGATAATTTAAAGAAATAATTAGAACTTGCCCAAATTTTCAGATGACCGAAACATTAACTATTTCAAAATGTTAGGTCATAGAGGTTAATGATGCCAAAAGTATCTTATACACTATCCAAAGAGATTCGCTTATTATTTTGTTAGTGGATTAAAAATTTGAGACTTCTAGATGGCTATGATTCTAATTTGGGTAGATGTGTTAAGAATGATCATATGAAAGGATTAAAAATTCATGATTGTCATGTTATAATGGAAAGAATTATTCCTATTGGATTTAGAGGTTTGTTGAATTCTATGATTTGGGATTGGATAAAAGACATATCACATTTTTTTCGAGACACTTTGGCAGCGTCAATAGACTATGATGCACTATGTAAAATGGAAGAAGATGTTTTTGTCAGTATATGTAAACTGGAAAAAATCTTCTCTCTGTATTTCATTGACTCAATGGAATATCTGAAATTTTATTTTCTACATGAAGATAAATATGGAGGTCCGATACAATTTTTATGGATGTACCCTTTCGAGAGATGCATGCATAAGATGATGAAAAAATTATGTAAAAAATCATCAGTTGAAGGCTCAATTGCTAAAGATTATTTTCCAGAGGAAACTGCATTTTTTTGCTCTCATTATTTTGAATAATAGTATACCTCAAAACACAAACGTATGGGATGAAATGAGGGGAATTATGATCAAGAAATAGACAATAAATTATCAATTTTTAATCAGGTAGAGCTTGGATTCAGTGGAGTTTATGAATGATAGCTATTAGCGCCAAAATATTGCAGGAAGGGATGAAAAAGAAGGCTGGCATGCTTCCTCGCGAAGCACCGACGTGAAGCACCGCCATAAATAATCCCGAGCATCGCGGCCTCGTGAAGCTCCAGATGTGGTAACTCTTCATGAACGCATTTGACGTTCGCGAGCCCGCCGCGAATCTCCAGATGCGGTAACTCTCCGTGAATGCATTTGACGTTCACGAGCCCTCCGCGAAGCTCCAGATGCGGTAACTCTTCGCGGACGCCGTTGATGTTCGTGGGCACGCCGCGAAGCACCTAAGGCGGCGCACGAGTTCTTCTTCGCGGCGCCGCTTCCCTATAAATACTGGACTCCCCCTAAGTCCCGGGGATTGACTATCTGACCTTTCGTCTTCTCCTCTCCCGAATCGTGAAGCACCCTTTTCCCTCGGGAATCATGAGCTCCATGAGGTACTTCTACTTCCCGAGACGCCTTTGCTTTGTCTCATTTTGAGCCCCTCTTCCGAGAGGGGTGCCCTTCGCGAAACTCAAGGGCATTAGCGAAGGAAGGGGATTCCCAAGGGAACCCGGGCAACCGCAGAGCATTTATGCTTCTCGAAACACCCAAGTTGTACTAGTGATCCCTATGCTAAGGTAGGATCGCTACACATCGCGAAGCACACTGCTTCGTAGGACCCTGCTTCACGAGGCACCTCTTCTTCGCGAGGTAGTACTCCGCGAACACTGTTCCACTTCGCAAAGCACCTTCCACTCACACCTATGCCCCATGCTAAGGCCAAGACACTCCACTTCGCGAAGCACACTCCTTTTCTTGGAAATTCCTCTTCCCCTGCGACCCTCCAGGTTTTCACGATGTGATTTCAAAGTCCCATGGACAATACCACCCGTAGCGTTGCTTCGCCTAATGCTTCTTCGCATAGGTACGCTAGCGGCTATTGCTTCTTCGCATAGCCACGCTAACGTGGACCCCTGGATGGTTCGCTATGCGACCCCCCTTTACCACAGCCTTACTGGTACCTTCCCTCCCCCATGGACCAGAGGGTACCGGTTATGTAAGTCCTAGGGGTGCGGAGTGAACCCACCTCGTTCGAGCCGCAGGATGTTAAACTGCCAAGCACCACGTCCTCAACACATGACGTTAAACTGTGACCCAACCTTGTGCCTCTCACGAAGGATCTCCCCAGCTCGAACATTTTTTATGCCACTAGTCTCCACGGGAGTGGAATCACTCATCCACAAGTGATGATATCCTCCTTATTGGAGTGGCATATGTTCTTAGGAGAAGGGAGACCCTAGTTCCCCAACAGATGGCTACACCCCTGCATCTCCGTACTTCCCCACTACCAAGGTCAGTGGAGGGCGTGATAGAGAACGAGGCACCTCCCATCATTGGTCCCAAATCCCTCTTTCGCTGCGCTTTGATGCACTATGGGCCTCCATCCTGGAGTAAGTCCCAGCACCATGGGCCGCCTAACGCGTAAGCCCCTCTTCGCTTCTCACGGACGCATCCTTCGCGACATGATTGTCAGGTCCTTGCAACCTCTTGTTTCTCACACCGAGCATGACTCACGTGGGCTTAGAGTGAGCACCGACCCTGACCCCTACCCTTGGAGAAATACGAGGACTTTGATCCGTGTCAAGGCATGGTACGTAGGAAGCCTCCATGAGGTTCAAGCCACATTACTCGGTCGTTCATTCACGTCGAGTTTAGTCGTCGTCCAGCATGACGTTAAACTGCACGCCCCGTCCAGCATGACGTTAAACTGTATGCCCCCCCTTGTCCCGCATGATGATAAACTGCACACCCATTTAAACTACAAGGTCTTTGATCCATGTCAAGGAATGGTACGTAGGAAGCCTCCATGAGGTTCAAGCCCACCAGTCATCCAATTCAAGTCAAGTTCTACCTGCGTCCAACATGACATTAAAATGCATTCCAGTCCGACGGCAAGTCGTTGTGACCAACCCGAACTATGAGGACTTTGATCCATGTCAAGGCGTGGTACGTAGGAAGCCTCTACGAGGTTCAAACCCACCATCCGGTCGTTCTGACCTCATTCACGTCGGTTCACCCCCGTCCCGCATGACGTTAAACTGTATTCCACCAAACCGAACTACGAGGAATTTGATTCGTGTCAAGGCATGGTACGTAGGAAAACTCCCAGAGGTTCAAGCCCAACAATCATTGGCCCAAACCGTCTCCTTGTCGGTGTTACAAGCCCCCATTTTCACCCGAACTACGAGGAATTTGATCCATGTCAAGGCATGGTACGTAGGATGCCTCCCCGAGGTTCAAGCCCATCTCCCATCAGACCAAGGTCCATCATTTAAGTCGGTTCGCCGACACCCAACACCCGTCGTTTCTTCACGTCAGGGTTCACTACCATCCCGCATGACGTTAAACTGTATTCCGTCAATCCTTTGAACTACGAGGAATTTGCTCCAGGTCAAGGCATGGTACGTAGGAAACCTTCCCAAGGTTCAAGCCCCCCACTAGTGACCCACAGTTCTACTTTCACGTCGGTTCGCTGACGTATCGGACCAAGATCCACCTTTACGTTGGTTCGCTAACAACATCCATCGGGCCAAGGTCCACCTTCACGTCAGTTCACCGGCACCATCCCGAACTACGCGGACTTTGATTCCCCGCCACGGGGATACGTAGGAAGCCTCTTCAAGGCTCAAGCCCAACTTCACTGTCACCCTTTTGATGGTCCCATTTCATTCCCCCTCCACTCCATTCATCCATCTATCACTCATCCTGATTCTCGCCCGGATCGTCATATCCCGGTGAGACCGTGTCGGTACGCTCCACTTCACAGCCGCCCGTGGGCTGGCCCAGATATCGGCATACCTTCAAGGGAAATCCCTCAATCCGATCTATTCTAGATAATGCTCTGATCGGGCTGATCCATCTCCGCTGGACATTAAACTCGCGGCGTACCTTGTGTTAAAACACGGGAAGCTGAGGAAAACCTCAGATATGTGCCTATGGCATATAATTCCCCGCGCTCGATGTGGGATGCCTCTGGCTTCCACGCCCTCGAGAATCCCTGACCAGGGACAATAGATAGACATACCAGGTTCCCCAGCATCTAGACATGCTACTGATGCCTCAACGTGACTACTCCCCCGACTGAAGGTTGCTGCCCGGACCGAAGCCTTTGGAATGTCCCAACAGAAGAAGTGTAATTAACCAGCACCCATGGAAAAATGGCACTGGGAAGAGTTTCACGAACAACATATTAAATCTATAAGGGAGACCCGGACTAGGTGAAGAGTTCTGAGGAGGAATCCATAGAAGGAAGAACCGACATCCCATCAACCCATTTCGATCAAGGAGCAGACGTCCCTGAATAAGGAGCGAATGTCGCCCGCCTTTGGAAAGCGGGAACGCGGGGCAACAAGCACAGCGCGTCTTCCCCTGCGGACGGACGGATGCGCGCACCCCGGTGAAAGCGTCGGAAACAGAAATGGTGAACCCGACGTGAAAGTCTTCTCCTCAATATGGGGATTAGTAGTGTTCAAGACACCAGTAGATTGACATGTCACCGGATCCAGATATCCGGTGCCTGGTCCCGCCAAGCAAATAGCGGGCCTGTCATGAAACTCACCGGAAGTCGGGGTAGTAGAACATGGGGCACTCTATTCTACAGCATATTGGCATGGATACTTCTTACAGACATGGAGAATGGAAGGACGCTGGGGCACTGGTTTTCAATCCTTTTCCTCTCAGTGCTGATGAGTTGATCCCTTCGTTTCTCAGGAACCAGGTTGTTGTTACAGAGATGCGATCACCGTCCGCTCGCCTATGCAGGGGAAGGGGCAACATCGCCACAGCCACCCCACATGGCACCACCACCGCCACGACGGCCGCCACATCGCGGACCACGTGGCGCCCACATCCCCTTTCCCCATCATAGGTCTTCCAACGAAGGGTGATCAACAACCTCGTGCGCAGGTACGAGGAGGAAGGGATCATCCCAACTCGGGATATGGCCCGCCTGGACCTGGAGGCCTCCAGGCCCCACCATCAACGCCTCCCTAACAGGCCGCGCAGGGATCCCCTTTTCCCCACCCCAACGTTCAACCGTTTTGGGATCCTGTCCCCGGAACGCCTTGACGACTCCTCGCCTTACGCTGAAGAGGCGGGCGTCGTCCGGCTCAGCCTGCTCAGGGTCCCGACCCAAGGGATTCATGTGAGAGCTCCCGTCCGGCCGCGTTAGCGCTGCCGTCTGACTCCACAGGAAGAGCAGGTAGGTCATGCCCCTGCACCACCTGCACCAGCTCGCCTAACCCGATGTCAGCGCCGGGCCCGGGCTGAGGACGCTCGCCCAGGCGCGTCGACATCGACAGCTATAGTGGCCCGAGCCACCTCTGACGTGCATCATGAAGCCTCTACATACACTGAGCAGGGGCACTCCTTCACCAAACCAGGATCGAGACCCCAACCGCCCCACGAGCAGGCTGGGTTGACTCTCCGGGTTGCAGGCCCAAGTGGTGATCACAGTGAACTGACCTGCGGTGATATCACCCCGTACGGAGGCCCTCCCCGTACCACTACTCCACAGAGCGTGAGCCTTCCCCGCTCCGAAGATCGTCATGGAGGTATGCCTCGTGCTACCCCCATCTCGAAGGAAGACCTACCCCGCGGCAGTGACACTTGGCGTGGAAACCTTTCCCGCGCCCACTATACAGGGTATGGAGTCCATCCTCCTGCCCCCAACCGCCGATCTGAAGGCACCATCCATCCAGTCCTTCTCCAACGTGGGGGCCCTCCCTACGTCCTCTCTGCAACTGCCGAAGGTCCTCCTCCCCTCAGCAACTCGAGGAGTGAAGGTCAGCCTCGCTCCGCCCGCATCGACCATGGAGGTCCTCCCCATGCTCCTGCCGATTCCAACAGAGGCTCCGCCCACGTGGGTGATGTCCATGGAGGTCCTCCCCATGTAACCATCGACATTTTCCCTGGTTCCCCTCGCACCTCGGCTATCTCGAGTGGGGGCCCTCTCCGCCACGGCGCCAGCGCCGCCATGAGACTCCATGATAGGGATCAACCCTGTCCCGAAGAGCCACCCCGTGGCAGGAGAGCGGGTCGCCGCCACCACAAGAAGAATCCTGGGAAGGCCCGGGTGGAGATCAAACCTGCCCGCTTCTCTGACTCTGAAGCAGAATGCAACTCAGCGATGGAACCTTCTCCTCGCTCCTCTGTATCAAGGACTGGTGCAGGAACCAGACGCGTTAGCCTCATTCTCCCAGAATATGAGTTCCACCAGATTCCCATCTATCTCCACAGGTACATCTAGGAGGAAGAAATCTTGGGAATTCTGCAGGTCTCGACCGCGCAATCACCGCCATTGTCACTAGAATCGCCCTCTACCTCTACCAGGGATCACGGAGAGATATTTTGGGGGCCGACGGCGGTAGAGTGACGACATGACCGGTCGCCGATAGCCGTGACTCCTGTGCCGAAATCTGTGGCTATCAGCCCATCGTATCATGACATCGTGGCCAGGTCACCTTACTCTTCAGAGGATGGCCCGGAATTCGGCGGCCAGTCAGCTCATTCGCCATATTCTCTGTCGTCGAGTTTGCTATCCCAGAGGTCCGCCTCGATACCACTACCGTTCCCTCAGCCACCCCCGGTTGATGAGTGGGGAAATACAGGGCCAGACCCCGAGTCCGAACCCAGGAGCTTCTGGAGTATTCTTGCAGCGGATTACTTCCCAGAGAAGTTCTGGCCGATGGCAGCGCTGATCTTTCACGCACTAGAATCTCTTACCCCTGAAGAAGTGGGGTGCTTTTGTCGAACCCTATGGGCGACACACTTTCACTTTCGTTACGAATGGGTGGTGTACCCCAGAAGTCGAGAGCACTTCGAAGAAATCGGCGAGCAATGCCGCCTGATCGATTCGGCCGCACTCCTTGTCGCCCAGCACCCCGAGTCGCCAGGCCGTCAGAGCACCCTTCAATGGAAATGTGTTCAGAGTTTCAATGTACTCCACAGAATCGTCAGGGAAGCTACCCCCCATGTGCAAGTCCATGGTTGGGGACGCTATGCCGCTCTCCTCTTTGACCCTATCCGATGGAAGCCTGATTCGTTATGCGATATCGAGGACATTCCCTCGAGAGGGGTCACGTTCCACATGGCCGACGTTGTGGACAAGGAAGACGAGCTTGAATTCCTTGATCGAGACTTACCCCTCGAGGGTGTACCGCCACTGCTGGACCCATCAGGGAGGGTTACCCGTCAGCAGAGGAACCTGCTAGGCCTCCCCGTTCCCACCGAGTCGCTGGTACTCGGTCGAAACACCGGTAAGGGTAAGGAGCATGTTGGAACTGTCAATCACTCCAACCTGTATGCCTCTGCGCAGAAAATGGAAGAAGATCCTGAGAAGGCCACGTTACGCCAGCAGCTTGTTGAGCAGAAGAGGCTGGTTGACGAACTCTTGGCTGAGCGCGCCGCAGAGCGGCGACCCGACTATGGTAATCACAGGCCGGGGCAGTAGGGGCCGGAAAAATTTCCCCCCGGTGAGATGCCTCCGGGAAACCGCGATCATGCTACTACCGCAGATAGGTAAGAATCTGGAACTTACGGCAAGAGGGTGCGATACGTCTCGCCAAACCCCCTCGAACGATGGGGAAATCTGAAGAATCCAGTCTCGGTTCCCCCAGTCGCCCCGCAGGTCGTTCCGCCAGTTGATCCACGAGCTGCCGAAGCCATCTACTGTGTTGAAGAACCTGGAAACGCACTTGTGGTTAGGGATCCACGTCAAGACAGGGACCCCCACCCGGATGATCTTATTGCGGCACTCACAGCCCGCCTCGATGTGTTGGAAACGCAGCAGGTGGCAGTCCCACCGGATGGAAAGTCGTATCCCGCATGGGTGGATGATATGCCCGCACCTCTGGGTTTTGGGAACCCCACTTTCTCGCCCTTCAATGGGATAAGGGACTCGCCACAGCACTTGGCACATTTTTCTTCTAGGTGTGGCCCCATTCTGGGGACCCCGGCTCAGCAAGAAGATGCCAAACTCCGGTGTTTCGTACAGACATTGGAAGGTCCAGCATTCATCTGGTACAGCCAGCTCCCCATCAGATCGGTGACCGGTTGGGAGGATCTCTGCCGGCAGTTATTATACCAGTTCAGCTCCACCACGCGGAAGACCAGCATCGCAGACCTCTTCAAGTGCAAGCAAAGGCCTGATGAGCGAGTTGCATATTTCATCTCCCGGTGGAAGGGACTTACGTATTCCCTCGATATGCCACTGACTCAGGAGAAATTAATGACGATGTGTTTAGGGAACGTCAAAACGGAGCTGGTACCCTCCCTGATTACCCAGAACTACCCTGGAGGGTTCAGAGATTTCTCAGATAAGGCTCAGCGTCTTGAGGAAGCCCTGCAACAGGCTAGTCAAGCAAGTTCGTTGCCCCCTATGATCCCAGTCAGGAGGACCGCCAGGTCTGAACCTACCATGGTGGCCCAAATAGAAGCCCCGAGGCAGCTAGAGTTACTACCGGCGCCACCATCCTCGCAACCCCATAGAGTTCCTCCACCTCAAGCACATGCTCCTTCCCAGCAGCAACCACCTCAGAACCGACAGGTTCCCCCGCACAATGCGCCACCGCCACCCTGGAGACAAAATCAGGCACCGCCTCCTCGGCAGGCCCCTCTGGCCCCTCGTCATGGTTAGGCCCCTAGGGCCCCCTATCCGGAAAGAAGGCACCAGACTTATTTGTTCAACAAAAATCAGGTCCCTAGCTTCGAAGTGATCTAGAGCAAGGGATTGTGCGCCTGCCCGAGTGCAGAAGGCCGGAAGAGGTGAATCTCACCGATCACCCCAACTACTGCCCTTATCTATGGATTCTGGGGCATACCCTCAAGCAGTGCTATGTGTTTAAAGACTGGCTTCAAGACCAGGTCAACAACAACATATTCAAGTTCGGCCCGACACTAGCACAAGTGGCCGGTGTCTTTGCAGGGTCAAAGATCGGTATCGACAGCGAAGGCGAGTGGCAGCAGGTCCCTAGCCGCGGATCCCGGAAATACGATGACTGGATGGCTCGAAAAACCGTCGTCTGTGCCCATGGTATCATCCGGGCACGCCTAGAGCAGTCAGAACCTTCAGAAGAAGTACCCGGTACCTCCGCATCATCTTCACAGTCGACCTCTTCCTAAAAGGGCAAGCAGCGGCGACGCAAGAAGAAGCAACGCGCACCGCCAGTGTCGTCTTCATCCCGCACTCTCGGCAACTTTATGCCCCATGAAATGGGGATTCCTCCCAGAATCCGCCCAGTGGTGGATGACTCCTCGAACGAAACCCAGGGTTACGCTTCGGTTAACACCGTGGAGCTGGTAAGGCCCTATATGACTCCCGACGATAGGGAACGCCAGGAGAACCTCCCCAACGTTTCCAGCCGATGTCAACGTCAGCGGAATCGCAACCGCGCCGGTCATCGAGGTACGTCAGCGGGCACTTTAAACCAAGACGTGCATGCTACTAAGACCAGACAGTAGGCTCAGTGCAGAGCTCAGCACGTGCAACCCCATCTAACGCCCTCGGCTCTACCTCCACCGTCGTTTGTGCTACTGGATCAGGGAGAGATGCCTCGTTTGTATCAAAGTCAGTCTTTCCCGGCTACAGGCCAGCCTCCATGGTCCAATCCTAGTCTGACGACTACTCTCCAGGCTTCAACTAGTAGGCAGCAGGATGTACCCAGTACTAGCCGATCGCCGGTTCAACCGGCAGGACCCACTATGCCTCCAAATCATGAACGACCTCCTGTAAGCAGAGGTTCGCGTTTGGAACGAAAGTATGACGTCCTGAAGCACCTGGACATCATTCTAGCAAGGCTTTCTATCCATGGGGGCCTTCTCCCGTTATCCGAAATGTGCGAGACACTTTCCGAGGCCCTAAGGAGCCCCCTCCAGTTTGAGACAGATGTAGCAACTGCAGAAGCCTTCCATACTGAGATGATTGAAAATGCTGAATGTCAGGCGGTTATCTTGTTCTCCGGTGAGGATGAAGACCCTCCTATAAAGGGGCACATTCTACCGCTGTACATCACTGGACACTTCAATGGTGTGGAAGTCCATCGCTGCCTCGTTGACATGGGTTCCGGAATCAACCTAATTCCGACTCGGACGTTGCAAAAGTTGGGTCTGTCTAAAGGTGATTTAACTCCCTCTGACCTCAGAATCCAGGGGTACGACAAGACCGAGAAAACCCCAGTGGGCAAGATCCGCCTGAAGACCCAGTTCTGTGGCATAATTTCCAGCACCGAGTTCATGGTCATCTCTCAGGACACCGCCTACAACTCATTGATGGGTAGGCCATGGCTCCATCTGCATGGAGTGGTCCCTTCTTCGTATCACCAGTGCCTCAAATACTCACTCAACGGCCGAGTAGGCATGCTCCAAAGAGATGTGTCTCCCTTCGCTTCTTGTGAGGACTGCTACCTAGATGCGGGTTATTAAAAAAGTAAGGATAACAAAATCCTAGTGAGTGAGGATGAACCCGCCCCAGTCACAAGTGATCCCTGGGAAAGCATGGATGACACCGACATCCTCCCGATCCACCGGTTGGAGGCCACGACCCCTGACATGGGGCAATGTTTTGTTGTTTCAGGAACACAAGGAAGGCATGTTCCCATGTCCAAGCGACGACGGAAAATCACCTCGTACACCTACATCAACCAAGCTCAGGTCATCCCAGAACCTCCTACCCATGTACGGTACCCGGATGTCAAGATTATGACAACGGCGGTACGCCATACGTGTCTCTTCCTCCGGGCTGGAATCCACCGACTCAGGCCGACATGTCACCACTGCTTTGATATCATCAAACGTGGCCCCTTAGGCCGAAGGCCAGATGGGATAGGGTCAACTGCCTTCATTGCTATGGTCTCAATGGAGAGTGAGTCCCCTAACATGATGACCACTGCTGCCCAAGCCGGCACCAGCTGCCCCTCGGGTTTTGATAGCCCAGAAGTATCTCCCGTCACAAGAAATCCCCCCATGGGTGGGGAGGAAGACCTGGAGGATGCTCCACCCGCCTTTGAGGAAGGCGTCTCCACCACGGTTGATGAACTGGTACAGGTGAACCATGGTAGTAAGGCAGATCCAAAACCCACATTGATTACTGCAGCCATGTCCCCCGAGGAGCGGCAGCAGTACATAGATTTCCTCAAACAACACCGTGACGTGTTACCTGGAGTTACAACGAGATGCCAGGACTAGATCCCCAGGTAGATGTTCACCGTCTGGGCCTCCCGGTAAGACATCGTGGGTTTAAGCAGCCTCCCAGGAAGATGCACCCTTCTCATGGTGTTATGTTTGAGGCCGAAGTTGACAAGCTTATCAAAGCCAACTTCATTAAGGAAGTACAGTACCCCAAGTGGCTTGCCAACATTGTGCCAGTCATGAAGAAGAATGGGCATATCAGAGTTTGCATCGACTTCCGCGATCTTAATCGCCACTGCCCAAAGGATGACTTCCCACTCCCGGTGATGGAGTTATTGATTGATGCGACGGCCGTGTTCCAAGCTCTCTCTTTCATGGACGGGTATTCCGGGTACAACTAGATCCGGATGGCCCCCGAAGACGAGGAGTCCACTCCCTTCAGGGCTCCCCAAGGTACCTTTTGCTACCGTGTTATTCCATTCGGTTTGAAGAATGCAGGTTCCACTTATCAGAGGGCCATGCATCGCATATTCAAGCCGATTCTTAGGACATTGGTGGAATGCTACGTAGATGATCTCGTAGTCAAATCATGTCAGCGCCAGGAACATCTCAAAGACCTCGAGAAAGTGTTCTTTTTCCTCCGTTCCCGTCACCTGAATATGAACTCGTTGAAGTGTGCCTTCGGGGTCACCTCTGGGAAGTTTCTGGGCTTTTTTGTCAGATACTGAGGTATCGAGATCGACCTAGAGAAGATCAAGGCCATCAGCCAAATGCCTCCCCCGAGCAACATTCGGGAACTTCGAGGCCTTCAAGTCCACTTAGCCTATATACGCCGATTCATCGCGAATCTAGCCGGCAAGTGTAAGCCCTTGTCCCGGCTCATGAAGAAGGGCGCCGCCTATGAATGGGATGAGGAGTGTCGGACTGCCTTCGAGGAAATCAAGCAGTATCTGCTCCAACCTCCGGTCTTGATTCCACCCATCTTCAGAAAGCCGTTGGTCCTTTATGTGACCGCCCTAAACAGATCCCTCAGTGCGCTGCTCGCCCAGAAGAATAACGAGGGTACTGAGAACAGTCTCTACTATCTCAGCTGCATGCTTCTCGATACGGTGGTCAGATACTCCCCTATCTAAAAGATATGTCTTGCGCTCGTCTTCTCCATGAAGAAGTTATGACATTACCTGCAACACCATGAGGTGCAATTGGTCTCCTAGGTAGACCCACTGAAGTACATCCTGAACCGCCCCATGCTGACTGGCCGACTAGCGTGGTGGGCAGTGATTCTCCAGCAGTTTGATATCAGGTTCATACCTCAGAAGGCCATTAAGGGACAAGCGTTTTCATACTTTTTAGCTTCCCATACGACCTCCGCGGATCAATCCCTGTACCTGGATTTTCCTGATGAGACGATCCTCTCAGTCGATCATGTCGTCCCGTGTTGGTAAATGCATTTCGACGGCGCCTCCCGGAGCCCCACCGGTAGGAGGATCAATGATCCCAAGCTCAATAGAGTGGGCCTGGGTATTGTCTTCATTACCCCAGTGCAAGTCGTCCTGCCATACATGTTCCTGTTGTCAGAAGGCTATACGAACAATGAGGCAGAGTACCAGGATCTCATCACCGGCCTCGAGTTGGCCCCTGAGATCCATGTGCCCCATCTACATGTGAAGGGAGATTCTGAGCTGGCAATCAAACAGGTTAATGGTGACTACTTTGTCAGGAAGCCGGAGCTTGCACCATTGCTGGAGTACACCCTTCGCCTAATGGCCCAGTTCTCTTCTTGACCAGAGGTTACCCATGTCCCACGGTCACAGAATGGTCAAGAAGACGCCTTGGCTGGCTTAGCCGCGTCGCTCGCAGAACCCGAGCAAGACGATTTGATCATACATGTGGCACACCGGAGAGTCATTGCCCCCGTCACCCAAGAGGACAATGATGGCCTGCGGGTAAGTCATCTCACCGCTAAACCCTCCACGTTAGGGGTCCCGGGTTCGTCAGACACAGTGGTTGAAGCCACTCCCGACTGGAGGGAACCTTTTGTCGAGTATCTCCAAAATGGTCACCTCCCGGATGACTGGGCCGAACGCGAGTGAATCTGACACCGCACGCTGCAATTTACCCTCCAGAGCGACCCCAGTCTTGAACAGATCCTTTATAAGCGGAGTTTCGAGGGTGTCCTCCACCGTTGCATCCAAGGAGTGGAGATACCTCAAGTTATGCAAGAGGTTAACGCCGGTTCCTGTGGTGCCCATCAAGCTGGGCCAAAGCTGTCCCATCAAATCCAGAGGTTGGGATACTTTTGGCCCTCTATGATCCACGACTGTATTGGATATGAAAAGAGATGCCACGCATGCCAAGTTCACGCCAACTTCCTGCATCGGCCGCCGGAGCCCCTCCACCCCACCAAGTACTCTTGGACATTTTCGGTATGGGGACTTGATGTAGTGGGACCGTATCCACCGGCAACAACCCGCCAATGTAGGTTTATCCTGACTGCTACAGATTTCTTCTCCATGTGGGCAGAGGCAGTTCCACTCAAAGAGGTCAAGGCTCATTCCATCATTGACTTTGTGAGCTCCAATATTATCCACCGATTTGGGGTCACTCACGCCGTCCTCACCGATAATAGCACCAACTTCCGAGCGGCTGAACTAAAGAAATTGTACGCCAAGTACGACATCCGGTCGAACCATACCTCCCGCTACCACGCGTAGGAAAATGGACAGATCGAGGCGTTCAACAAAACCCTCTCTAAAATTCTGCAGAAGATGGTTGGTCAGAACAAGAAAAGTTGGTTGGACAATCTCCCCAACTCCCTTTGGGCTTACCGGATGATGATTCGCAACACTACCCAGGTGACCCCATATTCCCTGGTGTATGGAGTTGAGGTCATCCTACCCATTGAGATCCAGCTGCCGTCATTACGCACCGCAGTCTATGATCACCAGACATCAGATGAGGTAGCTGAAATCCGTCTAACTGAATTAGAAGCACTGGACGAGAACTGGCTTCGTGCTCTGCATAATATGGAAAGGAATCAGGATAAGATAGAGAGGGCCTTCAACAAGAAGGTTCGTCTCCGTTCTTTCCTACAAGGTGACCTAGTACTGGCCCTTCGAGCACCAATGATTCCCGGTAGGAAACCACCCAAGTTAGAACCCAAATGGGAAGGGCATTATATCATCCATAAGGTTTACCCAAATGGAGCATACTCCTTGGTGACCATGGATGGAGAGCGCATAACCCCTCCCACCAATGCCAAGTTTCTCAAGTGATACTTTGCCTAGGGAAAAAAGGGTTCTACACGACCTTAAACTGCATCTTTGTCCTGCAATATGATAAACTGTGAAATGGTCCCGCATGACCTTAAACTGCACGTTATGGTCCAACACGACCTTAAACTGTAAAGTCCTGCATGACCTTAAATTTCATCCTCGTCCTGCAATAAGATAAACTGCAAAATGGTCCAAGCTCTATGACTTTAAACTAAGATCATCCCCCCCCCCCCGTCCTTACTGCAAGACGTTAAACTGCAAGCCAGTCAGGCCTTCCTGACCGAGGCTCTGCCTCAGGCCCCTTGGCCTCCTTGGGCCCCGGCCCCCCATCCTTACTGCAAGACGTTAAACTGCAAGCCAGTCAGGCCTTCCTGATCGAGGCTCAGCCTCAGGCCCCTTGGCCTCCTCGGGCCCCCGGCCCCGTCTTCAACGCGAGACGTTAAACCGCAAGCTGGTCAGGTCTCCCTGACCGCGGTCCGGCCTCAGGTCCCTTGGTTTTCCCTGACTTACCCTCTTACGGGATTGTACGGTATGGTGTGGGATTACGTCCTCATTCACGTTGGATTACTTTCCATACCTAACATATCCCCAAATGAGATGCATCCTCGTCCCTCATGATGTTAAACTGCATCTTAAGGTATAGGTGCGGCTTGATTCCCATCTTCATGGGATACGTAGGAACGCTCGGACACCTCGTCCTGAGCCCAGCCCCAAGATTTTCTCTTCCACTATCCCCCCCTGGGAATAGTTTACTTGGAGGATCTTTGTGTAGCAGGGGGTAGTCTTTCTTAGCCCCGCTCATACAACCCCACTCACACTAGGATTATAAGGGTCGCACCATGTGCCCACTCCCATTCTTCTATCCTCACACGTCCTCACCGCATGATGCTAAACTTCATGGCCTTCAAGAACTACGTATGGCTTGATTCTCATCATCATGAGATACATACGAACGCCTGGACGTTTTGTCTGTTGGCCCAGCCCAAAAGCCAAAATATTCCCCTCGATTCAAGACATATGGCAGGGTGCACACTCTTTCCCCAACTCACATCGAGCAAGCCTCGATCCGGCTGCCCATCCCCCCTAGAGATGTTTGCCTCTTTCGTGGATGGATACAGATATGCTTCACCCACTCCTTGACTGCGATTCCGTCATTTTTTCTCACACCTAGAGGGACCCCCAAGAACGGCCTGGATACCATGCCCAAGGGCTCTCCTACCGATACGGGCCAACTCCCCCGAGGGTTTTCAAGCAACAAGCCGATACAAGTCCCGCGTTGCGAGTTTGGTCAGCGGTCGACGCTCATTTGTTGCTCCCATATCAGGTCACCACAGGAACGATGTGTTTCGAACATGGTCAAAAGTGTCCTGGACCTTCGGGTCCACCCCGAGATGTCCCAAACATCGAGTGCAGTGATTTGTTCTTCCCCATCCCGAAGTGACAAACTTCCCCCGGGTGGTGCTAGCGATCGGGCCCACGACCCTGATTCCCCATAGGGGTGTACGGTGTGGTGTGGGACTACGTCCTCATTCACATCGGGATCATGTACCATGTCGTACGCCTTCCCTTACGAGGCCTAGCCTCAGGCCCCTTGGCCTCCTCGGGTCCCCGACCCTTGTCCTCATGTAAGACGTTAAACTGCAGACCCGTCAGGCCTTCCTGATTGATGCCTGACCTTAGGCCCCTTGGCCTTCTCGGGCCCCTCCGCCCAACCTCTTACCCGGGGTGTATGGTGTGGTGTGGGACTACGTCCTCATTCACGTCGGGATCATGTACAATGCCGTACGCCTTCCCTTACGAGGCCCAGCCTCAGGCCCCTTGGCCTCCTCGGGTCGCCGACCCTCGTCCTCATATAAGACGTTAAACTGCAGACCCGTCAGGCCTTCCTAATTGATGCCTGACCTTAGGCCCCTTGGCCTTCTCGGACCCCTCCGCCCAACCTCTTACCCGGGGTGTACGGTGTGGTGTGGGACTACGTCCTTATTCACGTTAGGATCATGTACCATACCGTACGCCTTCCCTTACGAGGCCCAGCCTCAGGGCCTTTGGCCTCCTAGGGTCCCCGACCCTCGTCCTCATTGCAAGACGTTAAACTACAAGCAGGTCAGGCCTTCCTGACCAATGCCTAACCATCAGGCCCCTTGGCCTTTCCGGGTCACGGCCCAGGTCCTCTCTTATGGGAGTGTATAGTGTGGCATGAGGTTATTTTCTCATTCACGTCGATCTCGTAATGACCACGCCATGTACCTATCCCTCCTGAGCTGTTTCGTTGATCCCTTTTCGGAAGTTCACCGATGTGCCTAAGAGTACTCCGGTTTATTACCTAGAATGACAAGCTTTACTCGGACACATCCTCACTCGCTTTCCAGGCTTTGTGTATCCTTGCATCAGGACTTCCATCATCTTTCACACCTGGGGGACCCCCAAGAATGGCCTGGATACTACTCCCAAGGGCTCTCCTACCGTTACGGGCCAACGCCCCCGAGAGTTTCGGACAACAAATCGACAAAATCCCACGTTGTGAATGTGGTCAGCGGTCGATGCTCATTATTTGTTCCCACCTCAGGATAACGTGATATGGACGCTGTGTTTCCACCATGGTTAACAGTTTTCCTCTATCGCAACGCCAATCCATTAAGCCCAAAATGTCGGGTACACAATTCACACCCTTCATCACTTCACCGTGTCCAAGTAGAATCTCGAAACTCTTGGTACTTTTTTTCCATGCACGTCTGCGTATTGGGGGAACAAGCCACGTCAAAGGTGTCCTTCGGGGCTCTCTACCGACTCCCCTTTGATGGGAGCCCCAAGTACTGCGATAAGGATCTTCCCCCCTTGTTTCCCACACCGAGTTTATCTCACGTGGGCTTAGGAATCGGGATGACATCTGCGCTTACTCAGGAAGTTTCCACCACCCATGGTCCGAGCTCTATGACCATAAAATAAGATCCTCTCAGGACTACGCTCAGCTTTATTCCCATCCTAACGGGATACGTAGGAATGCCCAGAACTCTCGTCTTTGGGTCCAGCTTCAGTTAAGCTAATTCTCCTCTCTGGTCCTGCCATTGGGACCCCGACTACGGGACCGCGTGTCGTAGTGTGGGATTATGTCCTCATTCACGTCGGGTTTGCAATAGCTGCACCACGCGCACCCCCGTTCTGAGAGTTAGCCCTCCTATTCCTTGTCCCGCATGACATTAAAAGGAACCCTTCAGAACGACATGTGGCTTGATTCCCATCCTCATGGGATACATAGGACCACCTGAATGTATAGACTTCGGGCCCAGCCCCACCTCTTAGAGATCTCCTGATCTCCCGGTCACATAGGCCACTTGGCCTATCCCTCTCCAGGAGGGGGATATGTAGGTATGATATAGGGTTTTGGGCACCATGACCCCTTCTCCCGGGAACCCGCCATCTCTTGGTTACCCTCAAGTTGAGTCTCTTGACCCCTTGAAGTGGTTCACCCGTGTGTTAAGAGTACTCTAGTCTAGGACCAAGAGTGTCATATTCAAATTGATCAAGTTCCTTCCACTTTTCAAGCTTTGTGTTCCCCTCTATTCGGGCATCCATTACCTTTCACACCCAGAGGGACCCCCAATAATGGCCTGGATACAATGCCCAAGGGCTCTCCTACCGTTACAGTCCAACACCCCTGAGGGTTTTGGACAACAAATCGATAAAATCCAGCGTTGCGAATACGGTCAATGGTCGATGCTCATTTGTTTGTCCCCATTTCAGGCTAACGTGACAGGATGCTGTGTTGCAAACATGGTCAGCAGTAATCCTCTGTCGTCACGCCATCCCCTTATGTCATCGAATGTTGGTTGCATGATTCACATCATTTTCCACCCCACCATGTACAGGTGGAATCTCGACACTTTTAGCTCTATCCCTCAGTACACCTTTGCATGTCAGGGGGACAAAGCTGCAATATGGTGTCCTTCGCGGCTCCCATGGTCCGAGCTCTAAGACCATAAACTAAGATCCATCCGGAACTACGTTCAACTTGATTCCCATCCTCATGGGATACGTAGGACCGCCCGGACGCCCTGTCTCCGAGTACAGCCCATTTAGGAAGCCAGCCTCTCCCCCTGTTTCACCTCTTACCTCTATATAGGCCCCTCGGCCTAAGGTCTCCCTCTCCGATTGGTGTACAATGTGATGTGGGATCATTTCTCCATCAATTGTGTTTTATAACACTGCACACATTCCCCGCCTTGCATCGTCTCTGCTACGTCTGTGCTGCATGAAGATAAAATGCATGCTCAGTCCTATCATACGACCCTAAACTGTGACATTATCGTCCTGGCCGTATGATGAAAAACGGCACTGCGTTGTGGTGACCTCATTGTAGAGGACATCACGTTGGGTATTGGTCACGTGCCATGCCATTTGTCAACGCCCATCACGACTTGATCCTTGTGGCGACACCACGACCTACTACTCTAGGCATGTCGCCTCACAAAAAAACCACTCACCTTAAAAAACAAAAAAGATTTATCAAATTCCTCTTATTTTAGTGCAAGGGAGACGGCCGCACTCCCCTTTTCCCCTGGCACTGCTACCTTACCATGTCACCCTCCAGAACTACGTATGGCTTGATTCTCATCCTTATGAGATACGTAGGAGCACCCGGACACTTCCCCGTGGGCCCAGCCTATCCTTTGTGTTCGGTCCCTCGACTCGAGCATTTCCCCAGAGAACGCATGGTAAGTAGGGCTTAGGTCCTCCTTCACTTCGGGTCTTGACACCATGCGTCCCCTGCTCCTTTTACCCATTCATGGTCCAAGGTCCATCAAGAACTATGTGAGTCTTGATTCTCATCCTTATGAGATACGTAGGAGCGCCCGGACACTTCCCCCCGGGCCCGACCTAACTTTTTCTTTCGGTCCCTTGACCAAAAAACTTCTCCCAAAGGAGTCGTGCGATGTGATATGAGATTACGTCCTCATTCACGTCAGGTTTTTCATCACACCGCACACACCCCCTATTCCCATTTATGCTAGGTGTTTGAGTTACTCCACCATGTGCCTCTTATGTCTCCTCCCGTCCATGGTCCGAATTCTACGACCCTAAACGAGGATCTCCCTATGGGAAAGGAATCTGATCCCTCTATCTAATACGTCTCGTTGTCGTACTCAGATGCGTTTTGACAAAGAGCCCTAAGTGTGGGATTTTCACAGGGACATCCTCCTCATCCCATGACCATGATTCGTGAGCTCGCTATTTGGATCCTCATCCTCTCCCACATCCAAAAGGACCCTCGGATGACATGGATAATAGGCTTAAGGGCTCTCCATGAATGCTAGACCTAAGGGCCCTTCAATCGTTTCGGGCCAACGTCCCTACGGATATCTGACAACATTTGTGACATGGTCCCGTGTTTTGAACATGGTCAATGGTCAACCCTCATTTGTTTGTCCCCATTCTAGGCTAACATGATATGGATGATGGTTTTCCGCCACGGTAAATAGTTATCCTCCATCGTCACGCCACCATCATCATGATCTGAATCTCGAGGGCCATGATTCACGCATTTCCACTTCCGTATGTTCAAGTGGAATTCCATCATATGCGGATCTTTCTCTCCGCACATCTATGTGCGCTAAATGATCGTGTTAGTGTCATTGGGCCGGTATTCACCGACTGTCCCTTTTCCCTAAACTTCCCCTTTTGTCGGGAAATTCCCACCACTACTGCTTGTTTCCCACACCGAGCACGACTCAGGTGGGCTTAGTAGTTTTGGAAGGATGTGTACCAACACGACCAGGTTTCTCATCATCCCTCAAGACGTTAAATTGTGCTTGCAGAACTACGTTCATCTTGATTCCCATCCTCATGGGATACATAGGAACGCCCGACCACTCTACTTCGGGCCCAACCAAATCCTCACTCTTGGTCCCTCGACCTGAAGAGTTTTCTCCGGGGGTACGTGGTGTGATTTGGACTCCAGGTCCTCATTCACGTCGGTTTCATATCTACCGCACTACACGCTTCCTGGGATCTTCTCTTTTATTCCACGTCCTATCGTATGACGTTAAACTATTGGAGTTCATGTGTCCTCAACGCATGACACTAAACTGCAGTTCTACCCTGAGCAAGCTCAGGATGCCCCACATGTTAATCATAGGGAAGCACCAGAGCCTCTAACAAAGAGGATTTCACTTGCCATTGTTGGTCTTTGACTGCATTGTGATTCCAGAACTACGTATGGCTTGATTCCCATCTTCATGGGATACGTAGAGACACCCAAGCATTTCACCTAGGGTCCAGCCTCAGGAATCGAAAAATCATGTTCCTCCCCATTTCCGGCACTCTAGCCTAACCCCTCGGGGGGAACTATGTAGCTGTTTTTTTCCCTGAACAAGTTCAGGATGCCCCAAGATCCCGTTGGGAAGTGACAGACCCCCTCGCCAGAGAAGCCCTATCTGAAAGAAGGAATAATCCATGATCAAACAAATGTGCCCATATGGTGTACTCCCACCATGGTGGTGTAACTACCTTAGTGTTGGATTCTGTTCAGACAAACCATCACTCCATATTCCCCGCGGGCCCCCTTCGCGAAGCTGCATCGCGAACGACCAAAAATTTTGGTGATTGTCCCTCAGACTTCTACCCTTCACCCTCCGAGGCTCCAATTCTGAGGGGGGCATTTTTTGGCACCAAAATGTTGCAGGAAGGGACGAAAAAGAAGGCTGGCACGCTTCCTCGCAAAGCACCGACATGAAGCACCGCCGCGAAGCACCCCGAGCATCGCGACCTCACGAAGCTCTAGAGGCGGTAACTCTTCGCGAACACATTTGACGTTCGCGAGCCCGCCACAAATCTCCAGAGGCGGTAACTCTCCGCGAACGCATTTGAAGTTCGCGTGCCCTCCGTGAAGCTCCAGAGGCGGTAACTCTTCGCGGACGCCATTGACGTTCGCGAGCGAGCCGCAAAGCACCTGAGGCGGCGCGCGAGTTCTGCTTCGCGGCGCCCCTTACCTATAAATAATGGACTCCCCCTGAGTCCCGGGGACGGAAAATCTGACCTTTCGGCTTC
Source organism: Viscum album (assembly GCA_963277665.1). Classification (NCBI taxonomy): domain Eukaryota; kingdom Viridiplantae; phylum Streptophyta; class Magnoliopsida; order Santalales; family Viscaceae; genus Viscum; species Viscum album. The sequence goes on along the minus strand of OY728150.1, from coordinate 812,200,617 downwards.
TCCTCTCCCGAATCGCGAAGCACCCTTTTCCCTCGCGAATCATGAGCTCCGCGAGGTACTTCTACTTCGCGAGATGCCTTTGCTTTGTCTCGTTTTGAGCCCCTCTTTCGAGAGGGACGCCCTTCGCGAAGCTAAAGGGCAATCGCGAAGGAAGGGGGTTCCCAAGGGAACCCGGGCAGCCGCGAAGCATTTATTCTTCGCGAAACACCCAAGCTGTACTAGTGATCCCTATGCTAAGGCAGGATCGCTACACATCTCGAAGCACACTGCTTCGCAGGACCCTGCTTCGCGAGGCACCTCTTCTTCACGAGGCAGTACTCCGCGAACACGGTTCCACTTCGCAAAGCACCTTCCACTCACACCTACGCCCCACGCTAAGGCCAAGGCACTCCACTTCGTGAATCACACTCCTTTGCTCGAAAATTCTTCTTCCTGTGCGACCCTCCAGGTTTGCACGATGTGATTTAAAATTCCCATGGACAATACCACCTGTAGCGTTGCTTCGCCTAATGCTTCTTCGAATAGGCACGCTAACGACTATTGCTTCATCGCATAGCCATGCTAATGTGGACCCCTGGATGGTTCGCTCTGCGAAACCCCTTTACCATGACCTTACTGGTACCTTCCCTCCCCCAAGGACCAGAGGGTACCATTTATGTAAGTCCTAGGGGTGCGGAGTGAACCCACCTCTTCCGAGCTGCAGGACGTTAAACTGCCAAGCACCACGTCCTCAACACATGACGTTAAACTGTGACCCGACCTCGTGCCTCTCACGAAGGGTCTCCCTAGCTCGAACATTTTTTACGCCACTTGTCTCCACTGGAGTGGAATCACCCATCCACAAGGGATGATATCCTCCTTTTTGGAGTGGCGTATGTTCTCAGGAGAAGGGCAACCCTAGTTCCCCAACGAATGGCTGCACCCCTGCATCTCCGTACTTCCCCACTACCAAGGTCAGTGGAGGGCGTGATAGGGAACGAGGCACCTCCCATCATTGGTCCCAAATCCCTCTTTCACTGCGCTTTGTCACACTATGGGCCTCCATCCTAGAGTAAGTCCCAGCACCATGGGCCGCCTAACGCGTAAGCCCCTCTTCGCTTCTCACGGACGCATCCTTGGTGATGTGATCGTCAGGTCCTTGCAACCGCTTGTTTCTCACACCAAGCATGACTCACGTGGGCTTAGAGTGAGCACCGACCCTGACCCCTACCCTCGGTGAACTACGAGAACTTTGATCTGTGTCAAGGCATGGTACATAGGAAGACTTCATGAGGTTCAAGCCACATTACTCGGTCGTTCATTCACGTCGAGTTTCGCCCTCGTCCAGCATGACGTTAAAATGCACGCCCCGTCCAGCATGACGTTAAACTGTATGCCCCCCCCCCCCCTTGTCCCGCATGACGATAAACTGCACACCCATTTGAACTACGAGGTCTTCGATCCATGTCAAGGCATGGTACGTAGGAAGCCTCCACGAGGTTCAAGCCCACCAGTCAGCCAATTCACGTCGAGTTCTACCTGCGTCCAACATGACGTTAAACCGCATTCCAGTCCGACGGAAATCCGTTGTGACCAACCTGAACTACGAGGACTTTTATCCATGTCAAGGCGTGGTACGTAGGAAGCCTCTACGAGGTTCAAACCCACCATCCGGCCGTTCCGACCTCATTCACGTCGGTTCACCCCCGTCCCGCATGACGTTAAACTGTATTCCACCAACCCGAACTACGAGGACTTTGATCCGTGTCAAGGCATGGTACGTAGGAAACCTCCTTGAGGTTCAAGACCAACAATCATTGGCCCAAAACGTCTCCTTGTCTGTGTGCCAGGCCCCCATTTTTACCCAAACTACGAGGACTTTGATCCATGTCAAGGCATGGTACGTAGGATGCCTCCCCGAGGTTCAAGCCCATCTCCCATCAGACCAAGGTCCCTCATTTAAGTTGGTTCGCCGACACCCAACGCCCGTCGTTTATTCACGTCAGGGTTCACTACCGTTCCGCATGACGTTAAACTGTATTCCATCAATCCTTTGAACTACGAGGACTTTGATCCATGTCAAGTCATGGTACGTAGGAAACCTTCCCAAGGTTCAAACCCACCACTAGTGACCCACGGGTCTACTTTCATGTCGGTTCGCTGACGTATTGGACCAAGATCCACCTTTACGTTGGTTCGCTGACAACATCCATCGGGCCAAGGTCCACCTTCACGTCAGTTCACCGGCACCATCCCGAACTACGCGGACTTTGATTCGCTACCACGAGGATACGTAGGAAGCCTCTTCAAGGCTCAAGCCCAACTTCACTGTCACCCTTGCGATGGTCCCATTTCATTCCCCCTCCACTCCATTCATCCATATATCACCCATACTGATTTCCGCCCGGATCATCATATCTAGGTGAGACCATGTCGGTACGCTCCTCTTCACAGTCGCCCATGGGATGGCCCCGGTATCGACATCCCTTCAAGGGAAATCCCTCAATCCGATCTATTCTAGCTAATGCTCCGATCAGGCTGATCTGTCTTCGCTGGACGTTAAACTCACGGTGTACCTTGTGTTAAAACACGAGAAGCTGAGGAAAACCTCAGATATATGCCTATGGCATATAATTCCCCACGCTCGATGTGGGATGCCTCGGGCTTCCACGCCCTCGAGAAGCCCTTACCAGGGAAAATAGACAGACATGCCAGGTTCCCCAGCATCCAGACACGCTACTGATGCCTCAACGTGACTACTCCCCCGACTGAAGGTTACTGCCCTGATCGGACCCTTTGGAATGTCCCGACAGAAACAATGTAATTAACCGGCGCCCATGGAAACATGGCACTGGGAAGAGTTTCACGAACAATGTATTAAATCTATGAGGGAGACCCGAACTAGGTGACGAGTTCTGAGGAGGAATCCACATAAGGAAGAACCGACATCCCATCATCCCGTTTCGATCAAGGAGCAGACGTCTCTGAATAAGGAGCGAATGCCACCCGCCATTGGAAAGCGGGAACGTGGGGAAACAAGAGCAGCGCGTCCTACCCCCGCGGACGGATGGATGTGCGTGCCCCAGCGAAAGCGTCGTAAACAATAGCTTTCAGATGATGACCATCACAGAGCTCGTACATATGTTCTGCTCAACTGTGAAAAAATGACATCATTTGTATTGTGAGTTCTTTTGTCAATTATTCTATAATTTATGTTATAGTATGTAAACTTATTTTATTTTTACAATATATGATAATCATATCAAGAAATAGATTCCACAAATTACAGGAGTTTCTCTTGAAGAATACCGACATAAAAAAATTCCCCAATGGTTTCAAAAACTGGTAACATAAATTATTGATGGTTTAACATATCAATTCAGTTTAGTATTTGATATATTAATAATTGTTTTAAAATTTTCCAGGTGTATCAGCATGCTGATAAAATTGATAAGTGATTGTGTATATTGAGTAACCCACCATCCAAAATGGTTAAATTTTACAATTCATATGTGGTGAATGGTTTTTGATTTCATACACGTGCATATAAGGAATCAAAAAAAAACAATGAGAAGTGGAGTTTTCTTGAGAGGATCACATCACAGAGAAATTGAAGTTGACTTTTACAGCCTAATGGATGAAATTATTGAACTGTGTTATCTAGCAAAAAATTACAAAACAATGTCGAATTTTCGGTAGTTAGATAATGAGAGGGGCTTGCATGTTCATCTGATTCATGGAATCATCAATATTGAATATAAAAGTTTTCTTACAGTAAATGAACCATTTTTACTAGATCAATAGGCACATAAAATATATTATGCAAAGTTCTGGGCTACTTCAAGGGACCTGAGCAATTGGTGGATCATAATATAAATGAAATCTCGGGAAAATAAGTTTACTCAAACAGAATGTGGTTCTAATGATGTACAAGGAATTGAAATTTTTCAAAAGAATACTCAAAATACATCCTTTTCACAAATAGACATGAATATCGATGATGACACCCCATAATTAAGGGTTGATGGTGACGATGATGTTAATGTTGTTACAAATTAATTTGAAATGGTAAGAGATGATGAGACTGAAACTCATATATATATTGATGACGCTGATGATGAATATGAAGACCTTGACATCGTTAGATATGAATATCATGATAAGGGTGAACATTGACACAGTTAAATGCTGGTTATAATTATAACGAATATATATCTATATGTAATATTTATTTCCAACTATCTGCTGACTACAATAATTTTTTGTTTCAGATGGACCCTAATCTACTTAGTGAGTTGGAGGAGGTTGATCTACCTTTGGATGTGGAGGATTTGGGATCATCTGACCCTCAGGCTACTATCGGTTCAGGGGTTACACGGAGGGGGCATAGTCTTCCACAACTTATGATTCCTGACCCTATCCTTAAGTGGCATCCCCATCATGGTCTCGATCCACACACATGGAGGTGTGATAACCTATGTATTTTTGTTAGCTTTCATTAATTTATTTATATACTAATTGTTTGATTATTTATTATTTTTTCATATTTTTTGGCATGTAGCTATTGGACAGGGGAGCGTAATCTTGAACAATTATTTTTCTTGGAAATAGATCACATGGGAACATATTTCCATTGATGAGCGGCTTGGAATGTTCAATCATTTCTTGGTACGTAAATAAATAATATTTATTTAGAAATTTATTTTATTAATAACTTGATATTATAAATTATTTATAGTGTATATTGTATCCCATCGATGATAGCATGCAAGGCGCTATCCACGAGGCATGGGAGGTGTCTATGCGTGAGATTTTTCTTCAGTTTTTCCAAATTTGAGAAGGAAAACCATTAGGAGAGAAGAAGTGACAGTATTTGATGAGTCATGTAGAGCCAACCAACCAGAGTACATTTCATCTAATGTTTAGGATGGATTATATTCACACTGGTAGAGTGGTGGATTTTAGTGGAGATCTTCATTGGGCCGGCAGAACCGGGGGAGATAGGAGGTGACACATCTAGCTGGTAGTTGTACATTCAGTATGCATAAAGAGCATTTGGTAAGTATATTTTTTAAATATTTTTTATAAAATTACATATAAACAGTTTATTTCATATTCAAATAGGTAGTCAAACATCAAGATATTATGAAGTACGACATTTATCGGAGGGTGTACAGTGATCCTGCCACTAGAAAGATTAGATGTGATTTATAGGGTCAGAATATGGTCAGTATTATTTATTTTTCAGTTTTAAAATTAACTGCATATAATATTTTCACTATTTTAATTTCAAATTGAAACCGAAGGAGTCATATGAGGCCAAAACCTCTCAGAAACGGGCTAAGAGTCAGGCCGAGATGACTGATCAGAGTAGTGCCCACCATTTCGATGAGGCGGCATAGATGCAGGCGACCCGGTATTCCATCAAGAAGGGTCGAGTAGTTGGTATCGGCTCTCATTTGACTCCAGATATTTATTATGATACTCCTACAATGTCGGCGTCCAACTCGAGAGGAGCTCGTGGAGAGACATCATCTTCTGGATCACAATATCAGGAGTAGTTGTGAGCTCAAACTAATCTTATAGAGTGTTTAGAAAAGTAGCAGGAAAAGATGCATCAGCAGCAGCAGCATTAGCAACAGCAGCATAAGGAGGACATGCGTCGATGGCAGCAGCAACAACAGCACAAATAGGACATGTGTCGATGGCAGTAGTAGCAACATGATCAGATGGAGCACATGCGTCATCTGACTCCTAGTTTAGAGATGGAGTTTCCTCCACCATCTCCTCCAGCTCCTCCAAAAGACTATCCCCCAAGTGATTTTTTTTGTTCTGTTAAAAACATTTGAATAAAACATTTGTTATAATATGAACACTTTACAGTTTTTTTGTTTAATATTGGTGTGAATATTGCATATTTCTTTTATTGTTTTTAACATTTTATTATTTTATAATTTATTATTAGTATTATATTTTTTAATGTTTATTTATTTTAATAATAATAATAATAATAATAAAAATAGTAATATTGTATGATTTTTAATATTTTTTCTGCATATTGAGAATTCTAATATTTTTTATTTTTTTATTATTTTAATAATATTAATATTATTTTTTTCATTAATAAAATTTTATTATTTTTTTATTTTTTTATGAATTTTCAAATATTGAGAATTTTAATATTTTTTATTTTTTCTATTATTTTAATAAAATTAATATTATTTTTTTTATTTTATTAACTATTTTTTATGGGACCTTTTTGCGACGGGGCCCCGTCGAAAATAGATTATATATATTTTTTTAAAATTTTTTGAGACTGGTTGATTTACCGTCGCAATAACTTTGTTGTGATGGGCCCATCGCAATAGGTTTATAATATATAATCTATTTGCGATGGGCCGGTGTACCATCGCAAAAACGTTTTGCGACGGGCTCGTCGCGATAGGTTCTTATATATATATTGTATTTAATCAGACATCTATTAGCGACGAGCCCACTTCCCAATGCAAGTTGTATTTTTTACGATAGGCCCATCACAAAACATACTAGTTGTGACGCCGTTTTCTACAACGGGGTATTTGCGATGGGGCCCCGTCGCAAAAGGGTTTTTGTGACGGGATCCCGTCACAAATAAACCATCACAAAACTCCGAAATTCTAGTGGTGTAATATCATTCTATTAGGGGTGAAATAATTTTTTATTGGATGGTATATTATATATACAGAATCATTAACATGTTATATTTATTATTTACATCAATTATACTCATTTTTATACACATCCAAATAATGAAGTGTACACTAGTGCAGAAATCGTTTTTTACGTCGGTTATATATAACCGACGTAACAATGCGGCGAGTAGATTTTTCACGTCGGTTAATTTAATAACCGACGTTACAAATCGCGCCTGTTGGGTTTTTACGTCGGTTATCAAATAACCGACGTAACAAATCAATGCGCGGGGGTTTTTGACGTCGGTTATTTTGTAACCGATGTAAAAAACCAAAGCTCGGTGTTTTTTACGTCGGTTATAACATAACCGACGTAACAAACCCCCGGGTGCTTTGGTTTTTTACGTCGGTTATTGGATAACCGACGTAAAAAATGCGTAGATATCGGGTTTTTTTATGTTGGTTATTTGGAAACCGACGTAAAAAAACCCGATATCTACATGTTTTTTACGTCGGTTATCAAATAACCGACGTAAAAAACCAAAGCACCCTGGGGTTTGTTACGTCGGTTATAAAATAACCGACGTAAAAAACCTTAAAAATAGTTTATAACGTCGGTTATTATATAACCTATGTTATAAAGCATTTAAAAAAATTAAAGCCCGCGTTCTGTCATTTACGATTTTTTCGATTGACAGTCGTCGGCTCGTCTCTCTCTCGCGCGGTAAACTCTAATCGGCTCGTCGATCGCCTGCATTACAATCATTTTGGATTCATTGTTTATCTTCTTCACTGATCTCAGATCTATCATCTCAACTTGCGACATTCAAGTAAGCCTTCCATGAATTTATTTCGTTCGTTTTTGTTTTGATTCTTGATGTGATTTTCGTTCGTTTTTGAATCTCGTGGAATTTTTTTTATTGCAAATGGTTATTATGTTCATTCAACTCGCAACATTCAACTCGCAAATGATTATTAAAACATTGTGGATTAGCTTCAGCAAAATCTGAAAAATAATGGGTGGTACTGTAACGTTCCATTCTTCCAGCAACATTATTATTTTCATTCCCTAAGTTATGAAAATAAGTATTATGTAGGATGATTCAAAAATTTAATCCGTGAGATGAGTTGATTTATGTGTGAAACCCAGTCCAAACACATATGTATTTTTTTATTGGTATTACATATATATAGTTTGACATATACTTTTTTTTTACATTACTATGATATTAACATTACTTTTTCTAAAGAAATATTAATGTCCTTAGATTATATATCGGATCAAAAGGATATAATAATTGTAATATATAATCAGAATGATCAGATAATATGAAAATATTATTAAACATAAAACAAATGGTCTATATTCATATTTTTAACATGACACTTATGATGTATAGCTATTTGGTGTTGGGTACTTATGAAAACTACTACTACTTTCAATATTTGTTTTATATTTTAAATTGTTTTACATTCAAATTATGATTTTTTTCATATAAACATGTTTTGTCTAATCTTAAAAATATATATTTTTTTTGATATTTGTTATAGGTAATAATGATTCAAAGTTGGATTACGGAACATCGAATGAGAAATGAATTTGAGGAAGGTGTTGATGCCTTTTTGGAATTTTCAAAACGAAATGTTCCAAGTAGTGACATTTTTTTTGTCCATGCCTGAAATGTTTGAATATGAAGAAGTTGAAAAGTAGAGAGATAAAAGATCATCTGATATGTCATGGTTTTAATCTGAGTTACAGCCCTTGGATTTGGCATGGTGAAACTGGACAGAATGTCACTGATGATGATGATTCGCAAGATGGTAACTCCGATGGAATTGAAGAAATGATTCGCGATATTGTAGCAGAACCAATTGAGATAGAACCGACAGTTGCACGTCTATATGGTGATGCTGAAAAACCATTATATCCCGGTTGTACAGATTTTACGGTTCTATCGGCGGTGTTAAGATTGATTAACCTAAAGGTGAAGCATGGATGGAGTGACAGAAGTTTTACAGAGCTGCTACAATTGATGAAAGACATTCTTCCAAAAGATAACGATCTTCCAGATTCACATTACAAAGCCAAGAAAATATTATGCCCGATGGGATTGGGATAAAGAAAATACATGCCTGTCCGAATGACTTCATTATATATAGGAAGGAATATGAATTTATGTCAGAGTGTCCAAAATGTGGGACATCACGGTATAAGGTGAAAGAAAAATCACAGGGTGATGTAGATATTACAAAGCTCCCTTCAAAGGTATTTTGGTATCTTCCTATAATTAATCGTTTCAAACATTTATTTTCTAATTCACATGATGCAAAAAGGTTAATATGGCATGCTGAAGAGCGAGTATGTGATGGAAAAATACGTCATCCAGCTGATTGTCCACAATGGAAGAAAATTGATGCGCAGTATTCTACATTTGGAAATGAAATAAGAAATCTCAGACTATGGTTGTGCACAGATGGAATGAATCCATACCGAACACTCAGTAGCACACATAGTTCATGGCCTGTTTTATTGGTAATTTACAACCTCTCTCCTGAAGTTTGTATGAAGCGCAAATATGTCATTTTGAGTACAATGGTCTCTGGTCCAAAGCAACCCGGTAATGATATTGATGTTTACTTGTCACCGTTGATTGATGATTTGAAACTGTTATGGGCTGATGGTATTAGGGTGTATGATTCTTATAAAATGGAATATTTTCAACTGCATGCAGTGCTTCTGTTCACTATAAATGACTTCCCAGCGTATGGAAATTTTTCTGGATACAGTGTTAAAGGGTATAAAGCATGTCCAATTTGCGAACAACAGACGTCCTATTGTCAATTACATCATGGGAGGAAAACAGTGTACATGAGTCATCGAAAGTTTTTGCCTATGGAACACCCTTATAGAAGACTAAAAAAGGCATTTAATGGCTCACAAGAATTTGATACTGCTCCAAAACCTTTATCCCATGATCAGTATTTTGAGAGGGTGAAAAACCTTGACGTGACATTGGGAAAGACACATAAATCTGGTAATGATAGACATATTTGGAAGAAAAGGTCAATATTTTTTGAGCTACCATATTGGAGGTATCATGAAGTTAAACATAATATTGATGTCATGCACGTGGAGAAGAATATCTGTGATTTTTTGATTGGAACATTGTTAGATATTAAAGGAAAGACTAAAGATGGGTTGAATGCAAGATTAGACTTACTATCAATGGGAATACGTTTGGAGTTAGCTCCCACTCCTAAAAGAAGACGAACATTTCTTCCCCCGGCTTGTCATACATTATTGAAGAGGGAGAAAATTAGCTTCTGTCAGTGTCTTCATGATACCAAAGTGCCTCAAGGTTATTCTTATAATGTAAAAAATTTTGTCTCAATGAAGGACTTGAAGTTGATAGGTATGAAATCACATGATTGTCACGTCATGATGCACCAAATTCTACCAGTTTCATTGCGTGGAATATTGCCCATTCGTGTCAGAAAGACTATAATGAAGTTGTGTTATTTTTTCAATTCAATTTGTAACAAGGCGATTGATGTGAATGCTTTGAACATTTTGGAAAAGGATGAAATTTTAATACTTTGTCCATTAGAAATGTATTTTCCTCCAACCTTTTTTGATATAATGGTTCATTTAATGATTCATCTGGTTCGAGAAATAAAGCTTTGTGGACCTGTATATCTTCGTTGGATGTATCCTTTTGAAAGGTATATGAAAATATTAAAGGGGTATGTTAAAAATCTATATCGACCTGAAGCCTCCATTATTGAAAAGTATATTTCTAAGGAGGTAGCAGAGTTTTGTACGAGCTACTTGGCTGCGGCGCAACATATAGGTTTGCCTCCATCTCACCATGAACGAGTTAATAATGAGGGAAAGGGGATTCGTGGCTTGAAATTCAAATCATTGTCAGCTGAACAGATGAAGAAGTTAGAATCATACATCTTGAAGAACAAAGCTGATGCTCAACCATATATCACATTGCACATTAATGAGTTGAAACAATGTCATCCAAAGAAGAAAGAAATGTGGATTTTTAATGAGCACAACAAAACTTTTTTGTCATGGATTAAAAAGACTTTGCTTGGTAGATCAGATGTATCAGAGACATTAAAATGGATAGTGGGTGGTCCATGTTTAAATGTGATAACGTGGTCTGGTTATGACATTAATGGTTATACATTTCATACAAAAGCTCAGGACAACAGAAGTGCGGTTCAGAATAGTGGTGTATTGGTGTTTGCAGAAGCAATTCATTTTTCGAGTGCTAAGGAAAAAAACCCAATTTCTGCATCAAATGCATATTATGGAGTGATTGAAGACATATGGGAGGTTGATTACTTTAAAATTAAAGTTCCCGTTTTTAACTGTAAATGGTTTAACGGTAACAACAGTGTCAGACACGATGAATATGGAATGACACATGTTAATCTGAATAGATTGGAAGACACAGCTGATTCTTTTATAATGGCAACACATGTAAAACAAGTTTTTTATGTAGTAGATCAATCAGATATGCAGTGGGTTGTTGTTTTACAAGGAAAAAAACAATATGTTGGTGAGGATGAACTTGATGAATATGCTGATTTATGTGAGATCCCTACTTCAATGGAAATATTAACAGAACATAATGACGATCATGTTGAAGACATAGTTTGTGCCATAAGGAACGATCACGACGAAGGAATTTGGGAAAACAATCCATCTGTACATTCCTAAAATTACAGGTAACATATGTTTATTTCTTGTTTACATTTATTTTTTCCATAAATGTTAGATATTGTAAGTTTTTTATTTATTAAAACATGTTTTAAAATAAAATAAGTATATGTTATTGTTTGTTTTAAGTTTGTTTAGTTTACTTTATCATGTTTATTGTTGTAACCCTCTCTCTTGGATTTTAATGATCACAATCACTCTCATCGTGTTCTAACTTGTTTTCAAGTGTTTTGATGCTAGGAAAAAGGTTGCCCAGGAGTTGGCCCAAGAAGGATGATATTGACTCTCTGAGTCTATCGGCCAACCGGTGGCCTCCCACCGGCCAGCCGGTGGTCTCTGGCAGAAGCATTGCTTTCTGCCAGAGCCACCGGTCAGCCGGTGTTAGCGCACCGGCCAGCCGGTATGGGCACCGGCCAACCGGTTCTTGCCCACCGGCCAGCCGGAGGGCAAGGCAGTAGGCTTGCCCACTGCCTGGTGACACCGGCCAACCGGTGGATGACCACCGGCCAACCGGTGGTGTCTGGCAGAAGCATTGCTTTCTGCCGGAGCCACCGGTCAGCCGGTGTTAGCGCACCGGCCAGCCGGTATGGGTACCGGCCAACCGGTTCTTGCCCACCGGCTAGCCGTAGGACCCAGGCCGTAGGCTTTCCCACTGCCTGGTGACACCGGCCAACCGTTGGATGACCACCGGTCAGCCGGTGGAACCCAGACAGAAGGAAATGCTCTACGACCCAACAGTTTATAACCATTACATGATTTTTAAAATGCTTATTTTTGTTCAATGACAATTACTTTACCATGTTTACAATGTTTACCAGGTTTACCATTTTTTCCATTTTTTACCATCTTGACCATTTTGACCATCTTGACCATCTTTGCCATCTTTACCATTGTTTAACATGCTTACCATATTACCAATGTTTACTATTATGTAACCCAGTACACTTTTCTATTTTCTGATTACAGTAGTATTAAAATATTTGAATTTGTATATTTGTGAACTGACGTTTGTTTTTTTGATTTGAAGGATAATGATATATCATTCAGATGATCAACCACATGATTTTGGGGAGGAGCATATTGCTGGTCATACCTCTGGGGATGAACATTCACATGCTCCTATTACGACAAAGAGTTCAAAGGTTGGTAAACGTGGTTGCACACGTTTACCAAAATTATCACTTGCCTGTACGCAGGATCAGAGGATAATAGTTGAGTTTGATGATGATGATATTCCTAGAGGTCCGAATGCCAAAGATTTTAAGAGTTTTGTTGCAACTCAGGCTAAGACCAAAGTAAGCATTCTGTATGATGATTGGAGAGGTGTGGATAAAGCGGTTATCTCTCAGTTGTGGGAGATGATTTTGGTAAGATCTTTTGTCATTGTTTGACCATTCTTTTAATGTTTCTGGTATATATAATATGTTTAACCTCTTCTTTATCAGATGACATTTGATATTCCTGACACTGGAGGAGTCAGGAAGAAATGCTTATCGTTGGCTGCTAGGAGATGGAGGGATTTCAAATCAACCCTCACATCTGATTTCATTTATGGTCATAGGAGTCATGACAATCCATGTCGTATATATCCTTTTATAGATGAAGACACATGGAGACAGTTTTTTGAAAGTAGAAAAAAAGAGTCATTTCTGGTAAGGGCAATGTAAACTTTTATATACTTTCTTATATAAATTATTTTATTAATGTTTTGTTAATTATTTCTTATTCTTAAATTATAGAAAACAAGGAAAGCTCATCAGGAGATCCAATCTAAAAATGTATACCCTCATAGTTTATCTCGGGGAGGGTATACATTATTGGAAGAAAAAATGATAGCGGAAAAATTTCAACAACTAAGAGCTGAGTCTTCAAGCTCTGGAGAGGTGGCCCCTCCATCCCCTCCATCTAGACATGAAAAATGGAAGAGAGCTCGGAAGGGAAAAAAGGGCAATATCTTTCAGAAGAATCGAGAATCGTAACTGAGAGAATTGTAAGATATCTATTTAATTTATTTAAGTTAACTTTTTTCTTCATATAAGTTTCAATCATTACAGAAATGTTCAATTAATTAATACAGGACTCTCTTGAAGAGAAAAGTTCAGAGGGGACATTTACAGCTACTGGGAGGGAAGATATTTTATTTGCAGCATTGGGAAGGCCCGAACATCCTGGTCATGTAAGAGGATATCCGACAGGTGTATCGGTAAGAAAAGTGTTTCCACGTTCTTCAACTTCTAACATTGAGGGGGTTTATAAAAAAAATAGAATCCTTGGAGGCTGAAGTTCAAAATATTAATGCGACGATGGAAGACAAGATTAGAGATTCGGTGCAATATATGTTTGCAGAAATGCAAAGACAATTTCAGACTGCAGCTCCCACTCCTCCACCTCCCCCTGCAGACCCCATTATTTATCCTCCACCTCCGCCAGTAGCTCCCACTCCCCCACCTCAGCCTTCGGACCCCATTTTTTATCCTACGCCTCCGCCGCAGCTTCCTACATATTGCGAGTTGTATGTTGATGATTCTCAACATCATATAGTAGCATACGGGTTGGTATATTGTATAGGAGATACAGTTCATCATCAACAATTAGAGGTAGAGAATCAGAGGGTCACTGTACAGGATATTATAGATAGATCAGCTAGGGTACCAATACCTACAGATGAGGTGGCGACAGTTGGACAGAGTATCGGCCATTTTTTAGTTTGGCCATCCAGACTTCTTCGACTCATTACCATAGAGGTATGAATGTTATATCTTTTATTTTATTTTTTTTTATTAAAGTTGTTTTATCATTTGAAAACTACTATAATTCTCAAAAAAAAATTCACAGGAATACTTCAAAGGTAAAGAAATACTGTATAGACAACAACAAAGACAACAGGCTATGACATCAGATACAGATTCCAGTGGTCTTGACAGTTTGTCAAGATACTCACATTTTTTGTTGGGTTTTTATGAGTTTCCAATGGAATCTCATGTTTGTGGACGTGAAATAACTATGGGGATTACAAAATCTGATATCATGGATCTTATTACTGGAGATAAGTTGGGCATCAACGTGGTGCAATTTTTTTCCATGTAAGTCTTAACACCTTTTCCCTGCATTATATTTATTAAAAATGTATACTTATATATGTTTTGTATTAGGTATCTTTATAAAATTTGTGAGAGGAATGAACTGACAGAAGTATATGGATTCATGGACTCGCAATTGATTTCCCCTGAAGCATGTGCATTGATTGATGAACAAAGAATGGTTTATATTGCTGAAAGATTTTAAAAGAATATAATCCAACAATGTTGGATGATGCCTTTTTGTGAGAGGTATGAAACACATTTCTCTCGAATAGTTAATTATATTTTAACATAAAAAACCACTAACATTAAATTTCCTTTTATCAGTAATCATTGGATGTTAGGGATTTTTTGCCCAAGGGAGAAAGCTCTTTATTGGATATGCTCTGTTCATGGTGATGTGTGGGCAAGTTTTAAGAATATATTGGAAAAGTAAGTTTCAATTTCTCAATAGTTTTATATATTATAATAAATTTTAAATTTACCCCATTCGTATTATTTTTCTAACAGTGCATGGGCCTACTTTCGAAAAAACACAAAGAAATGAAATTCAAAGATCAAATATGTAAAGGCGAAGGTAAATTTCCATTTATAATTTGTACTTTTTGATTTATTACATAAAAATAATATATTGAATTTACACTCATTCAAAACAGAATTGTCATGAACAACAAGGCCTCATCGAATGCGGATATTATATGTTAAGATTTATGTATGAAATAATAACAACTGGGACAATTGTGAATTTTGACCTGGTACGATTTCCTCTTAAACTTTGCCATCATATTTCAATTTGATTTATTCATTATACACGTAAACTATCTTCTTTTTCATTTGTAGCTTTTTGATGACCCTCAACCCTATACTGCTGAAGACATCAAACACGTACAAGTGGAGTGGTCAAATTATTTTACAGGTTTTATTGAATTTTAGTTGTTTGTAATGTAAAATGTAATTTTGAATATTGTTGTTTTAATTGTCTATTTGGTAGTTGTTTAGGTTTGATTTAGTTTTTTTTTTGAAGTTGACAGTGTAAGTTTTGAATGTTATATAAGTGAATGTTTAATTTTGCTCTACTTCTTGTTTTGGTCTACTTTTGATGGTTCTTCTGGTATGGATTTGGGTCTGTGGGGGAGGGGTGGCAGGGATGTCTAGGGGTGTGGGAAGCCGGTCCAGGGGTGTGGGAGTGCTGTCCAGGGGTGGGGGGGTTGTCCAGGGGTGTGGTGGGGGATGTCAAGTGGGGTGAGGGGGTGAGGAGGTGCTGTTCAGGCGGGTGGGGGGTTGTCGAGGGGTGTTTGGGGTGTCCGGGGGTCGGGGGGCAGTCCATGAGTGTGGTGGGGGTTCCAATGGGGTGGGGGAGGGTTGTCCAAGGGTTATACATGAGGGTGGGAGCTCCAATGGGGTGGGGGAGGGTTGTCCTGGGGGTATACATGAGGGTGAGGGCTCCAACGGGGTGGGGGAGGGCTGTCCAGGGGGTATACATGAGTGTGAGGGCTCCAACGGGGTGGGGGAGGGCTCTCCAGGGGGTATACATGAGGGTGAGGGCTCCAACGGGGTGGGGGAGGGCTGTCCATGGGGTATAAATGAGGGTGAATTCTGTCTAGTGGGTAAGTTTTATATGTTATCTATTTACATGCTTATTTTTGATGTACTTCTGTTTTTGTGGTATGATTTCTTGATTTATTTTCTGGTTGATTCTGGTGGAGAGAAGATCACTGCATTCTGTTTAAAAAAAAATTGGGTTTATCACGTCGGTTATTTAATAACCGATGTGATAAAATGCCTGGAAAATAGTTTATCACGTCGGTTATTTCATAACCGACGTTATAAAAGGCCTGTAAACTAGTTTATCACGTCGGTTATTTAATAACCGACGTGATAAAATGCCTGGAGAATGGTTTATTACGTCGGTTATTTAATAACCGACGTGATAAAGGGCCTAGAGAATGGTTTATCACGTCGGTTATTGAATAACGGACGTGCTAAACGGCCTGCACAAGGGTTTATCACGTCGGTTATTTACTAACCGACGTGACAAACCCCCTCCCACCGGTTTATCACGTCGGTTAGTCAATAACCGACGTGATAAACCCCCCTCCCCCAGTTTTTCACGTCGGTTTTATATGAACCGACGTGATAAACCATGCTCAGCCCGGTTTATCACGTCGGTTCTTATAGAACGGATGTGATAAACCACCCTAACCCAGTTTATAACGTCGGTTCTTCGATAATCGACGTGATAAACATCGCGATTTTATGTTTTTTGACGTCGGTTTTTAAATAACCGACATCAAAAACCTTATTTATAACGTCCCATGTATTAACGTCTGCTAGAAACCGACATAAAAAATTAAAAATAACCGACGTAAAAAAACGTTTTCTGTACTAGTGGTAGATTAACAAACCACACTATGACGTGGAGACGATAAGTCGTACATATGTATGTATGGTGACTTTGTCATTCATAGGATGGATAGAATAATGAATATGGTTGTACCATATTTATAATAACATATAAGTATGTAGAAGTTACTAGAATTATTATTTTAGTATGGAAACAACTAAGAAAGTGGACGTGGAAGAGGAAATGAACTTTAAAAGAGGTGATGAAGTAATTACCTCTTCTTTAGGTTCTTCCTATTTATTTGAACAAAATGGCTCCATAGGTTGGCTTTCTCCTTAATGTAAGGCCTCTAGGTTAAAGTGAGGGTAGTTGGGAGGGTATTTGAGTAGGGTTCGGTCAAGAAAAAAGGATTTGCAGGTGTTGAATTAAGAGAAGGTGAAGTACCCCTTAATAAGAGAGGTGAGGGTCACTTTACAAAAATATTGAAATATTATTTTATTATAAAATAATTTTTAGTTTCTAATAGCTCCAAATAGGTTTATTTTGAGGATACAGTGGGGATGGGTCAAAAACCTCTCAACCAATAAGTTTTAGACAAGTTTAGGTCACCATATTAACCTTATATTTTAGATTTATCTCTTAGTTAAATAGTATAACATTTAACATGTCTTCTTGTATTTTTATATTACATGGTTAATAAACTTACTCTAAAATTCCAAGAGAATCTAAACTAATTTTTTAATGAATTATCTATCATTATATAAGTCCATATTTCGAGCCATAGATTTTTAGGACTACTATATTATTTAATAAAATATTATTTGTTTTAAAAACTCAATTATGTCAATTTTGACACTATTTAGTATTTGGTTTTTACAAAAGTCAAAACAACATGACTAATTAAAAAAAAATTCATTGAACCAGCCCTAACAAGTCATAGTAACCTAGATAATTTGTATAATGCATCAAAAGTCTCAATTTACATTTATTTTAATATTTATTACATCAATTATTTTAGTCTTTCATTAAGAAGATAATTACTGCATCATCATTGTGTCATAAATAAAGATAATTATTTAATGTCTAAAAATTATAAATAAAATACCGTAATGTATTATATATTTTTATATTTCTAATTAATATTTATGGTTGAATTTATCTTATGTGAAACCCTATATTTAAATTTTTTTAGTTATTTATCTTTGAATTTAACACTTTTAACTCTTCTTTAAATAAAAAATAATAAATATCCTAATATAATCCAAGTGGGTAAAATAGAATCATAATTTTTTCATAAGGTTCATTTTGGTGGAAATAAACTTATCTAATAGAATTAAGACATGTGTTTGGGTAATTATAATATCATTTTTATCTTTAATCACCCTATTTACTTTTCATTATGGTAAATAAAATTAAAAAATTACTATTTACCAAAATTTATTTTCATCCTATTGAACCAAATTTTAAATTCTAATATCATCCGTGTCTCTCAAGTTTTTGAAATTTAATTCGTAGAAGTGGTAAAATTTCATTTTATGCAAATTCGCAAATGTGCCTAGAAGGTGGGTAAAAGGCGTTAAATAGTTCAATAAAATTATATATATATATATATATAATCTTATTATAAAATGACTCTAATGAATTACATTAGACATATATAGGTAGTATGTATCTATTTTGACTAGAAATAAATTTAATTAAAATAAAAAAAAGTAAATAAAAAGTTGGTTTTAAACAGTAACAAAGTGCTTTTTCACTATTCATCAAAAATTGAATGTTTTTAGAAAAATACCAAAAATTCAACCTAAGCTAATTTTGATATTCCAAATCCAAAAATGACGTCCATTTTGAAAAATAAAATTTATAAAATTTCAAAAAGTGGGAATTATTATTCATAATGGCTAGTTTTATTGGTCGTGGTGTGTTAGAACTTGAAGTTGCGTACAACACAATCTATTGAATTATTCAAACAGAAGTCTACCATGAAATACTAGGGTGTTACATTCCAATATATTATAATAAACTAGTTTTATACTAAATTCATCATGTTTTATGTTGTTGTAACTGATAACCCATTCGGAGTTAAACACTTGAATTGATTATTTTATGTAATCAACCACCCATATTAATTCTATGACCCTATTATATTCATATGAAGAGAAGATTGGTTTTTTTCTTTAGCACTTGAAAAATAAATTTCTTCTATGAACACCAATAGACTATTTTTTTGAGCTACACTTATGTTATCCAAATATTTTGTATGAAAAGTATATCTATTAATGTCATAAAGAGGCTATGTTATCAAATTTAAACTTGGACCTCCAGCTGACAATCTCAATGTTACTGATGCATCTAATTTACCATTCATAGTCTCTTTAAACCATGAAAAAATGTTTTTTTATTCTTATTCAAAATCTACATATCATTCTTCTTTAGATGACTCTGTTTTAACACATTAATTTCAATGTAATATATGGTTGACCATCATGTATGTTTTTCAATATGTATAAATGTACCTTATTTATCTATTTAGTAGTCAATGATTTTACTTTCATAGAATAGATCCCCTTTCCTCAGTAATTGACTCATTCATGGAGATATGTAGGAAAACGGATGCCCTACACTCCATAAAAGTATCTTGTACTAACTTTGAAACCACTTTTGAAATATATTTCTCAATAATAAAGGCTCCAAGATGGTATTTATTCTTAACATATCCCTTCAATATCTCATATATCTTTCAAAAGGATACATATAATGTATATATACAGATCAACAAAACATTATTTATCACACCAAATAAACCTTTAGATGCACCATGATTTCAAAACAAAAGATAGAGGAAAATATATTTCTAGTTTCCAATGTAAAGATAGTGTATCACTCTACATGTTTTCAATGAAATCAAATCAATCACATTGTTAAAAATTGAATTGAAAAAATAACACACTTTTATGATAGTAATTCTAACCGGGATGCGAAATATTGTGTGAAATAAAACTGTTATGATTTGGTGAATCATGATGTGAAAATCATGAGATTCTATGCTTTTCAACTTCAAATATTTTAGTGACATAAGATTTTTTTTATTTTAAGAATAACCATGAAACACTTTGATACTATGGAGATATTGAACAAACTAATTTTCTCTATCTTCGATAATGTTTGAAAAGCTAGGGGCAGGTATTTTTTTCCTTCCATCATGAGTGGGAGCTAACTCCAAATTTATTATTGTTGAGAGTAAGTACAATCTTTCATTCAGCCAATATTTAGTATTTCCTTTAATATCTAATAATGATACAATAAAAATATCATATATATTATTCTCAACATTCATGATATCAATGTTATGTTTGACCTCATGATATCTCCAATATTGTAGCTCAAAAAATATTTATTATTTAATCCAAATATTTCTATAATCACTATATTTTGTGCATTTTTGAATGTGACATAAATGTTTTTTACCCTCCCAAAATATTGATCAGTGGATAAAGGTTTTAGAGAAATATCAAAATACTTTTAAGTATTTTAATTCCTATTTTAATCTTCTATAAAGGTTCTCTATAGAAAAACTTCGCATGAAACATGTATACTTTTTTTATCACATGTTTTAGTTTATAATATGAAGTCTAGTGGTCACAAATTGGACAATATTTATTCCCCATAAAATTATATCTTGAAAAATTTCCACATGTTAAGAAGTCATTTATAGTGAACATAATCATTTAATGTTTGTTAAAATTTTATTTTTTATAAGAACGATATACCCCAATAACAGACTCTAGTAAAAGATTCAAATATTCAATTAATGGTGGAAAGAAAACCTCAATCTCATTTATGGGTTATTTTGGTCTAGATATAATTAAACTCAACAACACATATTTTTATTTTAAATTTGTTTTGGATATATGTTTTAAATTAAATATAAAAAAAGCCATGGCTTATGTGTGATATTAAGGATTTGATATGGATTCATTCCATCCATGAACAGTCCATGATTGAGCTTTATATCTTTATATCTGAATATTGAAAATTATTGATCAATTTTCTTCATCTTTGGACAATCATCAATATGACATAATTTTCCATAACACATCCTCTCATATTCATTCCATATTAACCTTTTTTCATAATTTCAATTTAAAAATAATAATTGAAAATTAGGAACTATAGGAAGATAATAAATTTATGTGGTAGGAGTATATATAAATACTAAATTAGCATATGTTTTTTCTTTTAACTTATACCATGATTTCCCATATTTTGGATAGTCTGAAAAAAAAAATCTTTTTTTTCTATAGAACATGCTCATTCAGGTGGGCTTGTATTTTATTATACCCCAAACCCATCAGAAATAATATTTTCTTCTCTCTATAATGTGAATATAGAAGATCATTGTCCTTAGAAAGTACATATTTTAAAAGTTGTAGAAACTCTGTAAAAATATTATCTCTCCATCCACTTTCATCTTTAAGTTAATCAATATTAGTACCATCGATAATATCATAAATTTCATACAACCCAAATACAATGGTTTTTCAACATCAACATATAGATGCTCAATTGCTAGTGCTTTTACACTTCCCTCTACTTCAATATGATGAATCATTTCTTCAATTTGATCATACTTATCATCTTCCAAATTATCAGCATCAATAGATATTGAATTATTCGTAGTTTCACCATGCCAAATTCAACGTTTGTAGCCCAGATTAAAATAATTAAAAATTAAATTATTTTTAATCAATTGTATTTTCAACTTCTTTATATTTAAACATTTAGAGCATCGATAGAAAAACATGTCATTTTTTGGAAAATTACATCTACCAAATTCCAAAGATTAATTTAAAATTTAAAAATATTCATAACATGTTGAAAGTCCAGTAATCCGAATTCAAATTATTAATATCTATAACAAGTATAAAAAATTAAAAATAAGTTATTACATTATCCTATTTAATTTCAAACTTACTTCTAAAAATAACAGTATAAATACCATATACAATTTCAAAAAAATACATAATATTTGATAAAAATATATAACTTTGTACATTTTTAATTATATTTATTTAATAAAAAACATAATCTAAAAACAATCATTCATCAATTAAAAAATACCTAAGATGTGTGAATAATCATAACTACAAATACAAATAAAAAAGATGAAGCAACATCAATAGAAAATCAGAACAAAAATAAAAATAAAAATAATTTGTATTAATATAAAATAAAAAAAATAAACAAAAAACATAAATTGATAGCAGAATTAGGATGATGGAGAAGGTGACACTAATGGGAAAAAGTTGTAGGTGGTGGCCAATGATAGGTGATGGTGGATGGCAATGGTGGATTCCAGCAAAAATATTGAGAGACATCATTGTAATATGAGAAAAAAAAATATTAATTAAGATACCTTGGATGCATGGAAAACTAGAAAAATAGATACAGACCATAAATTGATATTATAAATGGGATGATTTAGAAGACAACACCAACATGATGAAGGTGCAAGTAGTGGCTGACAATGTGTGATAGTGGATGGTACTGGTGGATTCCAACTCAATGATAAAGTGACATAAATGTAAAATTATAATCACAAATAAAAAATCCAATATATTGGATACATTATAAATTGAAAGAATAAACAAAACCTGTAAATTAAAATTGGAACTGGGATGATTGATAAGGTGACACTGATAGGAAGAAGGCATAAGGGGCAGCTGATGACAGGCCATGGCAGACAGTGTTGGTGGATTATTAATGAAATATATTTAAGTATAAAGATAAAATAATGAATATTTTTTAGTCTATATATCTATTAATGGAGATATTTGAGGCCATATATTAATGATGGAAGGGTTAGGGGTTTCTGCAAGAGAGAAAACCAAAGGTTTTTGTAAAAAATAATGAAAAACAATAATTGCACCATCAACCTCATTAAAATTATAAAGTTATTTCATGTTGGTTATTTAATAATAAATGAAAAAAATATGTTTTTCATGTTTACGATTCAATAAATAATGTGAAAAAATTGGCATTTGACTTCGTTAATTGAATAAACAACATGAAAAGTGTGGGCATTTTATTTTCTAAGCCAGTTATTAAATAACAGACATGGAAAATTACTATTTTCACATTGGTTATTGAATAAATAATGTGAAATATATTCACGTTTCGTTTATGAAATTAGTTATTGAATAATCATCATGGTAAATATTTATTTCACATCACTTATATGTAACCAACATGAATGATGTGTTGGGATAAATCAATTTTTTACATATTAACCCTCATAGTTCTAACCAAGGATCATGACTAATCCTTAATACCTTCATGTTAGTCATAATAATATGTATATATATATACATACCATAATATCATGCTCAATATTTGTTAACTAATTCCAAAATACATATATTAAAATAGCATAGAACATAGATATGTAATATAACATTAAGAAAATAAAGGAATTTAATTAAATAAAACCCATCCAACATAGAATGTGTATATATATGACATGATATCCTACATGCATAATCATTATTCATGAACACACCCAAATACCATAATGCTCAAATTACAATATCATCACTATCATAACTCAGATGTTTGTTACTCATGAGCCGTCCAGACACATGGAAACTCCCCTCCACAAGTTCCACATAGCCTTTCTACTTTTTACCATAACCCCCAAAGAAAAGAAACTAAAAAACTCTAATAAAATTTTGTAACTCCCCAACCGAAATTTCTCATTCTAGGTCAATGTGAAACATGAAATCATGTGATCCTCTTCATATGAAAGAGGATACTTACTAGTAGTAAGGGTTATAATTATATTAGTGGTGAGACTATAAAACTAGTAAAGAACAGTTTATCATGTTTCTCTTTTTCAGGCCAGTTAATTAGAACTAATGTAAAAAAGATTCCAAGATTTATTTTTCACATCTGTTATAAAATAACTGATGATATATACCTTTCAATTTTTTTGGAATCATCAAGTAGATTCATTTCGACATCTTTTTTTCTCATGATAGAAGTCCCATTTATCTTATGAGGAATTACTAACTCTTATTTCATTGATTTAGTGGACACCAATCCCACATTAACATTTTCATATATGCTTAGGTCTCATCATCCTCATTGCTTCTTATTGAATATAAATCTGGTCGTATCTCAAATAATCCTTACACATTATCATTTTTCTTTTTACATTCATTTTCAGGTGTGGAATCTCCAACCCTCATTTTTTGATCCAATGGACTCCAATATTGCATTACCATCTTTATACACCCTCAAGTTTCATTTTTATCGACATTTCACATTTGAATATAGATATGATCATCTCTAAATAGCTCTTCGGATGATTTGAATATGTTTTATAAAGTATATTACTTTCACTATTTTGAGATTCAATAATTTTTTTAAAGGAATAAAATAAAGGACATGAATTTACATGAAGATTGGACTTAAATATTTCAAAATGTATAATTTTTTATTTATAAATGATTTTTGTTATTATCACCTTTAATTATTTTTTATTCTTGGTCATTTAAAACTCAATACACAATCATGTAGAAAATTTATTATTTTTAGTTCTTGGGGAATCTTTACACCCTTCACAGAATTTTTTTTTGGATTTACCTAATAATTAATTATCTTCCCATAACTATGAATTATTTATTCTTATATTTTATATTGATTATTTATTATTATTAATAATGTGTTACTAAAATATTATTTTAGTATGAGACATAATAAATAATATTCATTCAAAAAATGAAATATTATCTCATTGTGTCCAATGAAAGCTTCAGAATAATTTTTTATACTACTAAATACTAAACATTAGTTCTACTAGAATTAATAAATACAGAAAAAAGGATGTTATTTTCTTCTCGCTACTAACACATGAATCATCCTTCTTAAACTACTGGGAATAATACACATTACTTTTTATAATGATTTTGAATACACATGGTTACATTTCTTGTATACTAATTAGGGTCACACAAAAAGTATATAATACCAAAATGAAAAATAAAAATATTGGATTAAATGATAAATATCCATGAAGTTGAAAATTTTCATCATTATAGTTTGATTAAATGTAGTTTTTTAACCAGTAACCTTTCTTTCCACATGAGAAAAAAATAGAATCATGTTTGATGCTATATCTCTTTATCTTTGGTTTCATAGAAAGATAGTAAAAGAGATCTATTGACTTAGTAATAGTTATGGTATTTTTAACCATTCCTTTAAATTTATTCCTTATAAGAAAAATTTTATTAACATTTTTTATGTTTTTATTAACAAAGAGAACGTTTCACAAAAGATAATAATGTGCTTTCTTGGCATTTTTTATTATTTATTCATAAATTAAATCATAGTAACTAGATGATAAGGCTGAATTAAAGGGATGTATTGAAAGATCACATGTTATATTTCAATTTACACATGTTTAGTGTAATGATTAAATTTTGATTTTTTATCTTATATTACCCTTTAGAATCTCATTTTTTCAAATGATAATTATTCAGCCCATGATAATATTCTATATATATTTTTTAGATATCATTGAAAATATTTTTATAATTTCAAAGGGTTATATTTTTTTATTTTTTATTTATAAATGTATGAAAGGAATATATTTTTTAATTCTTTCTGTATAAAATAATTTTATCATCCACATTTTCTGTTTTCATTATAATGGTTCCTTTATTTGTTTTCTAGATTTTTTAATTTCATTTCTATTCTAAATATTTTATAAATTACTCCCTTTTCAATAAACGTTAATAAAATTTTAAATGTAATATCTTTTTATTTTTTAATGTAATTTGATAAGACTATTATAATTTCATTCTCATCTATGTCAAAACCCTTTAATGTTTCCTATTCTCCACTTGATATATACTCTAATGACACAACCTAATTTTTTTTGTATGTATTATGATCAAATTTTTAGTCCCTCTTTTAATTTTTTTCATTTCTTTTATATTTCCAGTAAGACTATATTTTACACTCTGCTAATATAAATTTATTTCATTTATTTTCTATTTGGTTGTATAATCATTCTAATAAAAATATAATTTGATCTATAGTGTTATTACATTTTTAAATATTATATTCACTCTCAATGAAAACCATTGAAATTTTTTACTGATTAATAATACCACATGTATGTCTTATTGATTATCATTGAAATAATCTACTATTTCCTCCTCTAACTCAATTTTATCAACATTATATTTTTTTACAATATATTATTTTATGATATTTTTTATAGATAATAATTATTAGAAGTTATATTACTACACTTTGAATAAGTTATGAATATGAGGTATGTGGTGATGATTTTTTTGTAATTTGACAAACAAAATGTACCAACAAAGATAGTTTTATCTTTCTGTACCTGAAATGATTAAATATAAATATGTTTAAAATAAAAGAGATCAATGATCATTTAATTTTTCATGGAATTAAATTGAGTTATATCCCTTGGATATTCATAGGGAAACTATAAAGAATTTTAAATCTATTTATGATGATGATTTTCAAGATAATAAGTCTAATCAAATTTAATAAATGATTTGTGATGTCGAAGTAGAGGAAACAAAAAAAGAATATACAATTCAGAATCTATATGGTGATACTGAAAACCCATTATGTCTGTGTTGTAAGTAATTAATTGTTTTATCTACAATGTTAATACTGATTCACTTGAAGGTGAGACATGGATGGAGTGACATGAGTTTTACAGAGTTAGAAATTTTTTTGAAATAAATTCTTCCTAAAAAAAAGGTCTTCTATATTCACATTATAAAGTGAATAAAATATTATTATTTATTAGATTAAGGTATAAGAAGATGCATTCCATCCCAAATGATTATGTTCTATATAATATTGAATAAAAAATTATGTTATGGTGTCCTAAATGTGGGATGTAAATGTATAATTTAAAAGAAAAATAATAGGCTGATTTCACAGTAATAGAGATACCATATAATGAATATTTATATCATCCTATAATTCATTGTTTGATACATTTATTTAAAAATTCATATATTGTGAACAGGTTAAGATGGGATGGAGATGCATGAATATGTGATGGTAAATTACGACATCTAAATGATTGTCCATGGTGGAGGAAAATTTATCTTCAATTTCCTACATTCAGAAATGAAGTTATAAATCCCAAACATTTACTATGAATGGATGGAATGAATCCATATCAAAGCCTTAGTAGCACAAATTGTTTACATCCAATTTTATTGGCAATTTACAAATTATTTCACTAATTTTGTATGAAGTGAAAACATTTAATGTAGAGTTTCATGATCTATGGACAAAAATATCTCGAAAATGAGATATCGATGTTTTCTTATCACCATTTATTGATGATTTGAAGCTTTTATGAGAGTATGGTATTAGGTTGTATGATTCTTATAAAATGGAATAGTTTCAAATGCATGTAATCATTATTCTCACTATAAATGACTTCCTATGATATGGAAATTTTTCTAGATACACTGTTAAAAGGCGTCAATCTTGTCCAATTTGTGAAAAAAAGACATCATTTTATCAATTGTATTATGAGAGAAAAATAAAATTCATGGGTTTTCAAAAGTTTTGGTCTATGGATCACTCTTATCTAAGAGTAAAAATCACATTCAATGGATCATAATAATTTGATATTTTTATAAAAACATTTCCCACAAATCAATATTTTGAGAGGGTCAAATAAATTCATTTGACCTTTGGAATGACACAAAAATATGGTAATGATTGAAATATTTGGAAGAAACAATCAATATTTTAAGCAACCATACAAGAGATATCAAGATTCCAAACATAAAATTTATGTCATTCACATGGAGAAGAATAACTGTTATTCATTTATTAGAACATTTCTATATATTTATGGAAAGCCTAAAGATTGGTTGAATACAATATTGGACTTACTCCTAATGAGAGTACATTTGAAGTAAGCACCCACTCATGATAGAAGGTGAACAATCCTTGCCTAGGCTTTTCACAAATTACTTAATAGGGATAGAATTATCATATTTTATCATATTCATGATATCAATGTGCCTCAATATTATTCTTCAAATATAAAAAATTTTTGTCTTTAAAGTATTTAAAGTTAATAGGTATGAAATCTCATGATTTTCAAGTCATGATGAAAAAACAACTATTAATTTCATTTTGTGTAATATTTTCCATAGGTGTCAGAATGAATCTCATAAAGGTATGTAATTTTTTAAATTCAATTTTTAATAAGGTGACTGATGTGAATTCTTTGAAAAATTTAGAGAATGAAGTGGTTTCAATACATTTTCAATTAGAAATGTATTTTTTGTGTCTTTTTTTTGATATTGTGGTTCAGTTCATGGTTCATTTGGTCAAGAAATATATCATTATGTACCTATATATCTATCTCAGCTTTATCCTTTTTAAAGGTATACGAATATATTGAAGGGGTATGTTATGAATCCATATCAACCTAAATCCTCCATTGTTGAGAGATATATTTCTAAGGTGGTTGTGGAGTTTTTTATAACCTACATGTCTATAGTAGAGAATATAAATTTTCATACATCTCACCATTAACCACAAAATTATGGGGGAAAGGTGATCTATAGATTCAAAGAAAATTTTTTAATGGGTGAATAAATAAATAAGGTAAATTTATACATATTTAATAACATATATTTATCTTTGTCCTATATAAAATTTCATATTAATATGTTGAAACAATGTTATCCAGAGAAGAAATATATGTGGATTTGGAATGAGCATAAGAAAAAAAATTCAACAGTTTAAAAAGATTGTGTTTGGTAGATTAGATACATTAGAAACATTGAGATGGTTAGTGGGTGGTCTAATTTAATAATTAATAACATGGTTTGGGTATAAAATTAATAGATATTCTTTTCATACAAAAGATCCGAACAATATATGTGTGGTTCAGAATTGTAGTGTATTGGTGTTCAAAAAATCAATTTTTTATGTGCCAAAGACAAAAACATAATCTATGCATCAAGTAAATATTAAGGAGTCATTGAATAACTATTATAGGTCGATTACATTACATTTAAAGCAATATTGTTTTAACTACAAATGGTTGATTGGTAACAATAGTGTCACACACAACGAATTTGGAATAAAATTAGTTAATCTAAATAGATTAGAATACACAGTTGTCCCTTTTATCATAGAAAGACATTAACAAATTATGTTCTTGATCAATGTGATATGAATTGGTCTACTGTGTTACATGGAAAAACATAGCATGTTTGTGATGATAAAATTTACAAAGATGTTGATTTATGTGATATCCCTACTTCTATGGAAATAATAATAGAAAATATTTATAAGCACATTGTAGACGTGGTTTGTAGGAAACAAAATTATCATGATAATGGAATTTGGGAAATAAATCCTTTAGAACATTCATAATATTATAGGTAACATATTCTTGTTTATGGTTAACTTTTTAAAAATTCATAAAATGATAGATATTTTAAATTTTCTTTTCTTTTTTAAAACACGTATTATAACTAGTAAGTTTAATTTTTTGTTTATATAAGTTTAGTTTTTTTTATTTTACCATGTTTACCCACACAAAACATATATATTAATTTATTTGGTTGAAAAAAAATTATTTTAAATATAATATGTTAAATAAGAACAAAAATATTGTATAAAATATTATATTAAAAAAATTCATTTCGGTGTAAAAAATGATTTATTATATTGGATAATTTTTACTATTACACACCATTTTTTTCACAACATTATTTCTTTTCATCTCTCGCTAATGTTTTTATCATTTTATTTAACTACACATAAATATATGAATAAAAATTGGTAATTTTAGTTAACTTTTCATTTACTCATTTTTCATATATTAAAATAATATTATTTTCTATGGAAAAAATGGTGTTATATTTTGGAGTCTTTTTACAATTCACACTCCATTTTTGGATTTGTTTTCATTAATTTATACCATTTAACCTCTCATAAATGTTTTTATCATGTCAGTTAACTATAAAAAATATGAATAACATTGTTTTAGTTTAGTTTACTTTTTGTTTGAAAATTTTTCATTTTTTTATTTTCATTTGTATGTAGTAGTTAGATTTGTATATTTGTGTACTAAATGTTTGTTGCTATGATTTATAAGACAATGAAATATCAATCATCAAATCCCCCATATAAATCCTTATAGGATCTTACTCATACGTATTGGGAGTAATGTATACATTCTCATATGGATGAGCATCCTCATCCTTCTTTACAAGAGGAATCGACTTCCATGGGGGAAAACAAGTTTGAGGGTTGGTAAATGTGGAAGAACATATTTAGCAAAATTATAAATTTCTAGTAGATATGACTTGAGGATACCAGCAGACTTTGATGATGATAACATTATTAGAGGTCAAAATTTAAAACAATTAAATACTTTTATAGTAGTACGGGATAAAAGAAAAGATTATATTTTGATTAATGATTGGAGAAGTAATGAAAAAATGAAAATATCTCTATTTTGGGAGACTATTTTTATAATATTGTTTGTTATTATTTTTTTTAACTTGAACTTTTAATAGAATTTTATGTTTCCCACTTCTTATTACATGAGATATGTTATACTGGATACTAGTGGAGTCTATAAACAATTTTTATCATTAGATGATAGAAGATGCGAATATATAAATAAACCCTTACTTCATATTTCATTTTTGGACATAGAAAATATCATAATTCAAGATATATATATCCATTTATAGATAAAGATACATAGAAAAAAAATTAATATAGATTATGATAATAATTTTTGGTATGTTTAATGTTTGTGTTTAGAAGATTTTTCTTGTATTGATGATTTATTTATTCTTAGTCTACCGAAATCGAGGAGATCTCATCAAGAAATCCAATCTAGAAACATATACCCTTGTACATTATATCAGGAAGGGTATAAATTACTGGATAAAGAAATTATTACTAAATTTTTTTAAAAACTGATCGCCAGTTCTTCAGGATATAAAAATGTCGACCCATATTCCCCACACACTAGATGTGAAGAATGAAAGAGGGGTCAGATGAGAAAAAAGGATTTTATATTATGAAATATTTGAGGGTTTTAGATGATTGGATTTTAATATTTTTAGTTTATTTATTTAAGTTAAAAAAATTCATTATATATTGTGATTCATTAAAAAAATTCAAATATTCTATATAGGATTATCTTGAGGAGAAGAGCACATATGGTCTTCATAGCTGAGGGTAGAAAAGATATTTTAGATACATCATTGAGAAAACCTGAACACATTAGTTTTATATGAGGATACATGGAATTTGTATCGGTAAATAAAGTGTTTCTTCAAAAAAACCTTCTTGAATGGAAGATTTTTGTAAAAAATAGCATCTTTGGATGCATAAGGTTAGTATAATCATGTGACGGTTGAGGAAATGATCAGAGCTTTGTTATAGTAGATTTTTGTAGACAGGAAATGAAAGTTTCAGTCAATAGATCCCACTCCTCTACCTCTTTTAGTATATCTCACTCCTACTTATCTTACTCATAAACCTCCATCTATAGGCCTCAGTCTTTATCATACCCATACACCCATCCTTCACTACTTCCCAGGTATTGTGAGTTATATGTTGATGATCCCCATAATAATATTTTTTCCTATGGGATGATAAATTATATTAGAGATACCATTCATCATCAAAAGATATATATAGAGCATTATGGGGACATAGTGTAGGATATTATTGATAGATCATTAAAAATACCATTAACTACATATAAGGTGAGTACAGTGGAAAAAAAGTATCATCCATTTTTTAGTTTTTCTATATTGACTTGATCAAAAAATTACCATAAAGGTATTCATATATTTTATATTTTATTTAATTTCACTATTATATTTGTTTTATAATTTTAATGTTTATATATTTATCTATTTTTATATGAATACTTTAAATCTAAACAAATACTATATAGACAGTAAAAAATACAATGTGTTATGAATTTAAATACAACTTATATGAGTCTTGATATATTGTTGACATATTCAAATTTGTTGTTGGATGTTTGTGAGATTCCAATGGAAGTGTGGATTTGTGGTTGTGAAATAACTATAGAACATTTAATAATGATAGTATGGAACTTGTAACTAGTGATCAATTAGAAATCAACAATATGAATTTTTTTCATGTTAGTAGAGTGAAAAAAATATTTATGTACATTTAATTTATTAAAAAGTTATACTTATGTTTGTTTTGTATTTAAAATATCAATATAATTTGTAAGGATCACGAAAAATAGAATTATATGGATTTATGGACCCATTTTTTATTTCACCTACAGTGAGGAGAGTGACTGATACAGAAAAAACTGTCTATATTGCTAAAAGATTTAAATAAGATGAAATTTTTTAGTGTTTTATTTTTCCTTATCTTTTAGAGTATGAAACATATATCTCAAAAATTGTTATATATCTCTTCACATAATAACCAATGACATTAAATTTTCATATATATTAGTTTTTATTTTATGTTGGTTGTTTTTTGTCCATGGGAGAAGACACTACTTATTATGCTCTATCCATGGTAAAGTGTGAAAAAATATTAAGAATGCATTAAACATGTAAGTTTGATTATATTAATATTATTTCATATTATAATGATAGTTAAATTTTTTTTTTTCATATTATTTTCCAACATGTCATGGAATTTATTTAGATAGATCATAAGAAAGAAGCATGTCATGATCGGATATGTAAAAGAAAAGTTAAATTTTTATTTACTATTATTAAATTTTGGATATATTGCATAAAAATATTATTTTGAATTGAAAAATTATTTTAAAAAAATCAAAAAATGAGTAGAGGAATATAGATATTGTATATTAAGATTTATATATGAAATAATATGAACTGGGACAATTATGAAGTTCCATAGGGTCATATTTCTTTATAAACATTTCCTTAATATTTCATTGGTTTTCTTCACTATACATGTTAAATTAATTTTTATAATTTGTATTTATTTAATAAATCAATTAATTATATTAGAAAAGATCTGATATATTTAACAATTTAATGAGTAAATCATTTTACATGTCCGATTTAATTTTATTTTGTTTTTAATAAATATTGAAAACTTGGAATAAGTGTTTTTGTTGATTTTTTGGTGTGATTTTCTATTTTTTATATTGGTTTCTATTAATGTTTGTGGATGAGTGGAATAATTAGTAGAAATTTATTAAAAAATTATTTTTTACATCAATTATTAATAACTGTTATAAAAACCCATTGATGACCTTTTACCATGTCGGTTTTATAAAAACTAGCATGGAAAATTATTTATAATGTCAGTTCTCAGATAACCAACATGAAAATTATTGTAAGAATTGATTGTTCACATTATTTATTGAAAAAATGGCATAAAAACCTATAACAATTTATTTTTCATGTTATTTTTTGGAAAACCAAAATAAAAATTCATTTTTTAAAGGCTTGTTCACTTAATTTATCAGATAACTGATGGGAAAAGTCAATACTCAAAGTCCTTACACATCATTTATCACATAAAGGATTTAGAAAAATATTTTTTGACATTATTGTTTTTATAAAAAATCTGGTAAAATATTTTTCATGTAAATTATCAAATTATCCATGTGAAAAAATTCCACAAAAACTACTAACAATGACTATTTTTATTAACCAATTTAAAAAATTATTTACATCTTCGCCTTCAATAATGTCACATACTTACCGATGCTAAAAATAAAAGAAATTATATGAATATGTATTTTTAACACTAGTGTAATCTCATTATACAATTTCAAACATCTTACCCATAAATAAGTATAAATAAACAAATCAAAGGTATATTGTGGATGATTAATAACAATGTTATATCAAATGAAATAGAAAGTATCTCAAGTCATGTGGGTAATAAACCAAGGACCACCAAAGTAGTAGGTCAAATAGTGTATAAGAAACTATAGGAAATAAAATAAGTTCATTGTGTAAAAACTCATGATTCTTTTTCGATACCACCTCTAAACCCCATACTCATTTCACTAATCTTTCTATCACTTAGGCCTTTAAATTCCATGGATCTATCGTTATGAAGTCCTCCAAGATATCAAGATTCTCATTCAAGGTGTGGGTATAAACTCATTATGACACCACTGATTCATCCTTAACATAAGTAGACATGTCCAAGAGGTGTATTTCATGACAATAAAGAAGTGTACAATCAATAAATAATAAAACATGTGGTGACCGGTCATGTGCTAACCAAACCACCAAGAACCCTAGCCATACCTACTATGGATATTTACCAGATGGAAAATTATAGTAGAATTCATGAACTAGGGTCAACAATAAGGTCAACTCAAATATATCTGGTAAAAATAAGTCTAAAGAGTCTCATGTTGGTCCATAAGGTTTTTAAGCCCCTATCTCTATCATGGGATTGGGTAAAAGGTTATCTTATGCCACCTCTACATAGGGTCTGGCCACATAGTCATCATATCCTGGAACCACCTTAGGTTAGACAATAAGGAAATCATTACCTTCCCTAGTGTCTTGGTCCATCTTCATATGTCTAACATGTTTCTTCTCTAAGGGAAACCAAGACATGATGTTATACCAATAATTTTCCACTAGAATAAAATCCACTAAAGGACATATATTTATACCCAATAGTGCATAAAGCATATAGTCACAACATAAAAAATCAAAAATGAGTATACATATACATTAATATTCACATGTGATCAACATTGAACATAGGTTTCATAGGCTATACACACACAAAAATCCGATCAATCATCAAATATGGATCTCATGGGATATACACAAAAACATGTCATTAAACTCAATAATTGGTCCTAAAAACACAATTCATTCCATCATTCCATTCCAAAAATCATATAAATGAGTTATATATTGAATGAAACTTACAACCTCATGAACATCTATATCAGCATCAAAATTTTACAAGAACTAATACTTAAATTACACTTGTGCGCTAATCAGATCCAGACTGCATGTCATGGATCCTTAGAACCAATATCATTTAGTCATAAAAGATATTCTAAAATTGTCAACATTTGACCATACAATGTTGGTATGGAATCCAATATCTTGGTGACTGAAATGTCTCTTAAAACCCTAATGGTGCCCAATATTTGTGAGGAAAACCTATGAGAAGGATGGGTTTGATGGGCCATGGAAATTGATAGATAGTCTAGACAAACATGTGTTATGGTGTAGTAGATAGGGAGATGTCACAATGCACCCAAAAATAGAAAGGATTGAAACACACAGTAGATGTCCATGTTGCAGTGGTGTTTGGTAATATGATCATCAATAATACATATCGTGGTCAATGACAAGATGTTATAAACTTGGGAAAAGGACTATTCCAAAATGGCCATCACTACATGACATCCTCCCATCCCTCACAAGGACACTATTACATAACCACCACTCCATGTCACGGTGATCCAAATTTTCAAATAACTTCTTAAGATTCACCATCCAGTGTCCATGCCATAGTTTTCTCTCCATACCACATCTATTCTAAAAGAACCATAACCATCAAAACTTTCCACAATGTTGTGGTGCCCCAACCACACTGCATCCACCACATACATGAAATAAATATTCTCCACACTGTAGTATCTAGTTACATATGAAAACATAAACTCTACTACCTCATTTATCCTTAAAAAACCACCCAAGGATATTATTAAAAATATGAGGTTTTTATAGATAGTTTGATGCATAAATCCATTCCCAAATTCAACATTTCAACTTTCCTCAACATAGTAACCTAACTTTTATAGTCATACAATTAAGTGTAACCCAAATATCAAAATAGGAAATTGTTACATAAATTTTACTTTAGGCATATCATATATTCCTTGGAATAGATTATACATGGGTTCATGTAATGTCTTGACTGAAATCACCCAAACAAAACTACATTTAGTGCACTACATTACCATATTCACACCCCCATAATTTACTCTCTATATCATAACAATCAATCATAAAAAACAACAAAAGACAATATACTATCATGTATTAGTGTATTTATAACGAAATGGTGCTAACAGAAACCCATAAAAATGAAAAACACTCAAATTATAAGAAATAAATAATGTAATCATATGGTAAATCATTTCAGTAGATCTCCAACTGGACTGATCACATATAAATGTTAAAAAATATAATTAAATAAATAAAATACTCCACTGCCAATAAAAACCTTACCTAAACCTCGTCTATAAATCTTATTGAGTAGATCCAAACTGATCCACCGTAAAACCTATGATTAGACCTACATAGAAAGTATGAGATCTGCATGTTATCTTAGGCACCAATATAGAAAATGAAAAATAAATATCAAATGGGTCATAGCAATTATCCCTAATATATGTTGTCATATATATGTTTTTAATGAGGATATAAATAAATATAATATTTGGTAAACAATAATTCACATCACATCATCATGTGATGGCCCAACCACCATGATAATATATGATACCATGTTCGATCACCTATTTAATAATATTTCCATCATAACCTATGAATAGGTGAATGGAATATGGTGTCCCAGACTATTTCTAGTCTGACCATAGATGCTAATAAGTTTCGGGTTGAATCCTAGATCATGACTAGTCAAACCATGGGAATTAAACTGCCATATGGAATCATAGAATAACTCATATTATCACCATAGATACTAATTCCATATTGAATCCTAATATCTCATTCAGTATGACTATAGGTTGAAAATTTTATATAGAATCTCACACTCTCAATTTGTCATACCATAGGTGGTAAATGTCATATAGAGTTTTACAATATCTTAAAGTCTAAATGTTGAATCTAACTTATATATATAATCTTAGTCACATAGGTATTTTGACTGTAGGTGAAAAATATTATATGGTGTTCTAGACTCTATCAATATCACCACATGCATGAAATTTCATATTTATTCCTAGACTCTCTATTGGGTAAACCATTGACACTAAATGAAACTTATTTGAGTAGACAACCACCTAGGCGGTGTAACTCAACACTGTAATTCCAAGGTCCCCATGTATCCCTAACCTTAATATATTCATCAACAAACACTATATGACCATATCTTGAAATTTAATCATTAGCATAAACATAACACCAACATAGCTTAACACACATCCAGTTTATTCCACATCATACCTCAAAAACAGATAATGTTTTCATATGTGACCCATCACAACAATCCCAGGAACATCTCAATATTAACCCAGCCTCATTGAATAACCCCTAATTATAGATAATTATCATATAATGCATAATAAGTTACACCCACTGGTATTCTATCTCACTCAAGGAGTAAACCATTCAGTTACTTAGACCTAACTCAATACCATCTCAGGGATACCAACCCACATAGATCATCTTATTGTGACTCCCCAGCCTATAGGACCTACTAAACCCAAGCCACATTGTTCAATCTAAATCAAATTCCAATTTCTACATTAGCATCTTCATCAGGATACCCCAAGATCATTCCAAACCAATAAAACATAAAACCTCTTAGAAACTCGTTTTTTTGAAATAAGAAAACATATATCATGACTCATGACTAGGTACCCATCACACATCACCCATAGGAGAGCTTCTAAAACCATCATATATAAAAAAACCATCCCCATCATATAATATAAATCAATAAAGGAATTTTCAAGATCACTACATGTACGAAGACCACTATCCAACCTCTATAGAGTGTTCCCAACCATAAATGGGAAGAAAAACCCTGAAAAACATCACTTATATGCCTAATTCCTACCATTCACATAGTAATAGTCTCATAGAGTCCAAGTTAGGTGATTCATAACCCAACCCAAACCCAAAGACAAACCTTGGACCTCATGCCCTTACTAGCCTCCTCACCACTTAGTGAAATCATCATCAAGCTATTCTAAATCCCACGATTCAAAATGTATAACTTTGTATGAGTTTTAAAGGCTTTGTTCCATTTAATTATTCACTTAGGGAACTCTTTCCCCTATATAATTTAACCAAGCCCCCATGATTCATGCATAAACAAGAATATGATTGAATATTTTAGGGACTACTTACTTACAAATAGTATTTACACACTTGAAACCCGACTCTATCCAAGACTCATCTAAACCTCAGCCAAAACCATCCATTACAAAAGTACATATCTCAACCAAAATTCCCCAAAAAAATAATTATAAACAAATTATAATTAATTCAACAATTAAACCTAGTGTTTCATAATCACGTGAATGTCAAAAAGTGATTTTAAAACACCAAAACTTTGACCAACAACAAAATTATGGTGTATGGTGTGCTATTTTAACATCTATGAAAAAAATTTCCATAAACTAACATCCAATTGCTTTCCAATTTAAAATTAATTAATGTAAAAAGTATGAAAAATAATTGGTCAACATTACTATGTCAACAAAATAACAGTATAATTTGTTCATCATCTATCCAAATTGTATACCCACTTCATGCCAAAGCCACATCAAAAGGGTTGATTCCACCAAAAATGAAGAAATCATCAATAAAAAATGTTACAATTAAAATATAAAATTAATGG
Source organism: Viscum album (assembly GCA_963277665.1). Classification (NCBI taxonomy): domain Eukaryota; kingdom Viridiplantae; phylum Streptophyta; class Magnoliopsida; order Santalales; family Viscaceae; genus Viscum; species Viscum album. The sequence continues at coordinate 812,162,139 of OY728150.1, read as the reverse complement.
TGAGACAAATAGTAAGAATAATGATAAAGGTAGGGGATTACCATTCTCCAATATATTAAAATATTTCTCAATCAACTATGGACTGAGGGGGGTCTAAGAGGGATTCATGGGAAATAAACAAAGGAAAGAGGTCCAGCCAAATTCCCTCTTTTGTGAACCCAATTGAATAAAACTAATAGGGGTAACCCTAAAATTATGAGTTTATCCCCAATAAAAAAATGAACCCATAACTCATTGAGAACTCATTCTACACCACCATGTATCTATTGGGCCACTGGCCACCTAGTGAAACTCTTAGGGATACTATGCATATACCTAAAGCACTATGTACTTGATGAATTCTTATTGGGTTCCTGATAGTTACAATATATTTTTTGTAGTTCACAACCAATCCCCTACTTAATATGAATCTTTCTTCATCTCCCAAAACATCTCTTAATCCTCCCAACATATCCAAAAATACTTCCTAGAGATACTCCAACTCTTTAAATCAATATCCAAATATGAATTATCAAAACACATCATAATATGGATTTTAAAATTTAAATTTATTAATAACTCTATAACTCATGATGATATGAGTTATTAAAAACTCCCCTAAAAAAATCTTCTTATCCTAGAAAGGCACCTAGAAATATTTTTTGACCTCTAAGCCATCAATTGGAAGGGTATACCATTCCTTATCCCCGATTCCCTATGAGACTAAATATAGCTCAACTTCTTACATATTAAACCCAACTACATTGTATTATCTATATAAATATATATTTTTATCCTCGATATTTTATAGAAACATCTAAAATAATTCATTTGATATGATTTTTATATCACTATACCCAATTACATGAAAACTCCAAGTTGGTCCCCACTAACCATCTTTCCTAGAAACCTAACCTCCCATGATGATGTTCCATCACACCAATTGTATTATGGTTCCTCATCTCTTGGTGTTATTGTAAAGATACTCAAATACACATACTAAATACTGAACCTAACACTTGGTGTAATTTAGTGGTTAAATCCTTAACCATCCAAAAAACACCATCATGCTCTCTCTATGAGGACCAAAATACCCTCCATAGGAGTCCCTCTTGAGTATCCCCTCAAATTATACATGATTTATCCTCATAGGTAACTAAAACTAATTGAAAATAATAGTTGAATACTGGTTTTTTTATTTACTTATTTAACATATGGAATTATAATGCCCAAACACCAGTACCTTGCAGGATAATACAACAATTAAACTATTACTTTCACTAAAATATGATCTATATAACATAAGGATATAACATGAATCTACTAATAATTTAATCTATGTAATGACCCCAACTATATTATCCTTGATATGGTGTCTAATTTATTACATTGGAATAATATATTAGGGATCATATCACCAGAAACAAATTAGTGTAGTAGTCTTAAAGAACCTGATACGTACATGATTCCCATATTAAATTGGAAATATAAATTACCTAACCTATGAAGCATTCTTAAATCTTTAATATTATTCATAATATCATTCTTCATATCATGGTGAAATGAAACAAAATAAGTTTGAGATAAAATGATTAGTAAGTGTTACGTATAGTAGAAGCTATCAAGAGTAAATAAGGTATAATCAATATAGAAATGTAAATCACTAAAACACATTCCATTTAATCAATAATATGAGAATGAAATGAATCCATGTATAATATCAATGAAATAATCACATGGATAATAAAAATTGAATTATTAATAAAGGGTATGAATAATATTATACATCTTGATGTCAAACATCATGATATCATTACCATCATGGACTTGTACCAAGATAGTTTAATGATGGGTAGGTAAACACTAAAAACCCATTTAATATGTTTGGAAAACTGGTTTTTTTATGAGACTTGTCGATGTATCAAGGGAATATTTATAACTATTCCCCACCCATCACTTAATATCTAATACATTCCTCTTATATTGAATGGTAAATTTAATTCATAAATAACATTCCTTATAAAAAAACTATTTTTACTGAGTAAGGAATATGAAATATCAATATTTCTTCTATTAATCAAAAAAGGTTAAAAGTAAAACACTATACATAGAAATTTTATATGGTTTAGGAAGTAATAATAACTATGATACAATAAATATACATATTTAATATAAATTTAAGGTCTAATGAAATATGCACAAAAGAAATTGAATATTTCAAGAGAATATAAATTATAATAAAATTAATAAAAGATAAAATATTACTATAAGATCATTGTAAGTATAGGTATTGTTTTAAAATCATATTATTTAGATAAATAAAAATAATTCAGTGAAATTTTATTATAATATTTTATTGAAGTTTTTTTTAAATAGTGGACAATTTTTAGAAGAATCTAAAAACTATAAAATGGTTCCAGTGGTAGGAAAATACATTAATTTCATATATTTTTAAAGGAACATTACATCTGAGTTTTTAGAAAAGAAAGTCGAAAATGAATCTGTTTGAAAAAATTATAAAGATTCATTTAAAACCATAAAAAATTAAAGTATCAAATAAAATTACATTAATAAATCTTTTGAGTAAGTAAAAAGTACTTTTATAAAATAATTTTGAGTAATATAGACATGGAAAAAATGTATACCCAATAAAAAAGAGAAATAAGAATGGAAATTATTTTAAAAATTTCATAGAGTGATTCAAGAACTTATTATATACATAAATTTACAAGAAAACATGGAAAATTATTAAATATATAAATTATAATAAAGTATATTAAAATTTTTATGATAAATTATATGATTCATTCAACAACAAATATGAGAAATCCCAGAAAAATGATATTGTAAAATAAATTCATACCTATTTCGTATCTATTAAAATGTTAAACCTTGAAAGAGTAAACTTGAATTGAAGCATTAATTATAATTAATAAATATATATTAATTTTAAATACATCATAGGGGTAACATATACACCACATAAAATTAAATAGGTGCATAATACCAACTATTTCTTAACGAAGTGGAAATTAAAACGAAATATATTACCCCATGCTTCCACATTTTTTAAAAATTATTAACCTCAGGAATATTGGTTTGAGAAATGTTATTAATTTATTATATATTTTTATTCACATATATAATATCATATATGATCCAGTCATAATATCTTATCTCCTACATACCAACAATATTTCATTAATATTATTTTTTAGGTTCTTAACTGCTTAGTTTTCTCAGGAATGTTTCATCGTGAATATTCTAATTCTTGTTCATAAGTTATAGTTTCACAATATCTAAAATTATATTAAATATAAAATATTATATATATCCATAATATAATTTTTTTTTAATTATTCTTGAAAGGTGAACATGGAAAATGAATTGCATCTCTTCATGGAGACAGTGAGCCCTACATATGCCCGAGCAATGTTATCCCTTTTTAAGGGGTAAAACGGTCAATAATTATATGATATATTAAATTTCATGAATCGATATTATTTTATAATTATCATTTATATCCATTATTTCCACCATTATTGCTGCCTGTTTGAGGAAATCATGGAAAACCAATTACATCAGTTCGCGAGGTGGTAGTCCACCATACACGCAACCGATGGTTTTATTATATTTTGATAGAGAATGAGATGGATAAATATGATTAAAAAAATTATTACATCTAAGTATATGGTATATATTGGTGTTATTATATTGTAATTTTTAGGTCATAACTGAATGTCGAAAAATAAGGAGTAAAAGGAAGGATCTTGGAGAAGATGATTACATTATCTTAGAGAAGAGTCCTTTGTATATATTCTTAAAGAACCAAGGTAAGGTATTTTCTAGGAATAAACTCACCCTTATAACATGTATAATTATGTTGGGGAAACTTTTATAGGTTTTTCTCAATATAAGTTGATCAAAATGTGTGAATAATTTTCGGGAGTAGGATCCCTTTTATAATTGAGGGGAGTGTTACCCAAGTAATTTTTTCATGACTTAAAATATTATTAAGTCAATTTCTATGAAAAATGGATTCCAAATGAATAATATTATATTTTTATAAGTTTAATTTATAAATATGAAAAATAAATTAGTTTTAATAAATTTTTTAGGTTATTTTAGTGCTAATCGTTTTATACTAACACTCGGAAAACATATTTTAAACCTAACAGTGGTAACCAATTTTTACTATTTTTACTATTCATTATAACCATAATAGAAGTTGAAAATATTACTTAATAATTATATTTATTATTAAAAAAAGTATATTATATTTATCAAATTCAATTCTTAGAATTTGAATTATTAAATTTATAAATAAACCTGAAAAACATGATGAAAAAATGGTTTTTCAAGTAATGAATTATTTAATAAATAGATGATATTACATAAAATCTAAGACTAGTAATCATAATTATTTGGATTTAAATAAATATTTTTGAATATATAATATATAAATTTCATTTAAATAATTCATTATTAGAGGCTATTAGTCTCACCAATTTTACCCATGTTTTTAGGGTTGAAGCTGTCTCTTGTAATGTATCATGGGTTGTCTAATCCATAGAGACCTAAGAAGAAACCAAAATTAACATATACTATAATAGGGAGATTTGGAAACACAGTGGAAAACTTTTTGTTTATATTAGATTTTTTTTAATGAGAACTAGGATACCTATGTGTATTCAATTTATGAAAATGTGTTGAAGCTAGGATATTGAAAAGGGTTGATTGGATGAATTTCATTCTAAATTATTTCAATTTCATTAACTCGAGAAGGATTTATCCAATGAATTAAAAATAAACCATAACTTAATGGTTAAACACATTTTAATCACCTATACACTTTGAGTTTCATTTTCATGATCACTCCAACGTAAAGGATCTTATTATCACATAAAGGTAGGGTGATAAAATTAAATAAGAGGAATAAGAAAATAATTGAATGAAAAAATCAATTAATTTTTTTTTAAACAATTATGGAGTGATAAATAACATGAAATACATCCCCTTTCTACTAATTTGGATCAACCCATAATACGATTTGTTCTACATTGATTCCATGATTTTAATGGTAGCGGGAAGTAGACTCATGATGGAAGAATTAAAGAAGTAAAAAACAATAAAATAACAAACACTCCACCATTGTGTAAAGGATTTCTCTCTTCATTATGTGAATAAATTCCCACCTTAATGAAATGTTATCAATTTTTTAATAAAAAAATTAGATAAAATTAGAAAAATAAAAATTTTTATTGATCCACTGAGGTGATTTGAATAAATTAAAATTAAAAGGAGGGTGCTACAAAGAAAAATCAACAACAAAACTTTACAATGAAATAAAACACAAAAATCCTCTAAATCCTTCCACACCACTATCTTAAATATAAATTTTGTAACCCTTGGTAAAATAATAAGTCAGATAAAGTATTCACATTTGATTATTGTTCTCATTGGTTGGTGAAAAGTTTGTGGAATATGGAATTTTCCACCCTTGATCCAAAATGCAAACCAGCATGCATGCCCTGTACAGATGTTCCCAAAAAAGATTCTAAATGGTAGATTTTAGGTTGAACATATAATAAGAAAATGAATCACCAGATTTCCCCAAACATAATATAAAATTTTATCCCAATTGTATATTTTATTTTCAAGATATGATCGAAATGGTGGTCTGTTTTTCTGTGACATAGATTATGGTCAAGAATTTCATCTTCAACTTGGGCCACCTGGAACTACATTAAAAAATCATAGTTATCTATAGAAACTATTTAATAAAATGTTCTCCATGATTTTCTCAATATATATTTCAAATTTTAGAAACATTGGGATTTTATCTTCTTCGATACATTAATTTTATGGGGATCTTTTCCAATTCACTTCACCCAAAAAGGTATTAGATTAAGGCTCACTTTTTTCATCTTCCCAATTGAATATGTAATAGATACATAAGGATAAAATGGTCCTTATATCATAGGAGACCTTAAAATAAAATATGAAAATAACATCGATAACTTTATGTGTTTTAGGAGGTGTTCAAAAATGTACCATGTAATAGTGCATTTTAGGAAGAAATTACAAACATGTTAAGAAAATAAGTTCAAATTATAAAATTCACTAGTAATAATATTCATAAAAATTGAATAAATTGAATATTATAATATAAAAAATTAATATTATCTTTTAAATGGCTAATCACACCCACAAAATTGAGTTTTTCTAAACCTGAGCAAAATTTATTGCAAAAATATTAAATTTTAATTCCATTTTCCAAAACAACTAATATACAATGCTCTCTAAAAGACCTCATACCAAAAAATTGTAATACCCAAAAAATTATTTTAACACAAGACAGGTTCATAATCATATCCCTATCCAAATACCATTCCTTTGTTCAAATTCATCCCAACATTTCATTCAATTACAAGTAAGCATGATGATGTGTTGTACGTCACATTAGACATGGTGGATCATTTCTATTCAAGGCAGAAAATATTTAAGCACTAGGTGGAATAACATTTTAATAATAATATGATTATTCTCTTTTTTGTTGCAATTTTTCTATAGTAATCAAAATTATACTAAATCAAGTAAACCCCTATATAGAGGCTTTTCCAATGACTACCTAGATAAAACACATTATGGTAACAAGTGAAGCTCACATACTCAAGAATTATACTGAGTTAAATCAATAAATATAAAATTCAAATTACAAAAAATAGAGATGAAATACACAACTCTAGGATACAAAACTATGGATTCATGGTCTCCAATAGCTGAAATATACACATTAGGTCAATCCATTAATCTATATGAAATTATATGTTCTTTTTATTTTTCTCTTTATTTATTTTTGAATACTCATGTTAAAATAAAAAGAGTCACCAAACCTATTCCATCTATTATGGGACCCGAAGAACTAAAACTGATACCCCACAATACAAAGGATTTTCTCTGTGCTTTGTTTTTGATGAAAATATAGATGGTAAAAAATAACATTCGATAGCCACACTTTTATAATATATATGCTCATAAACTTAAACATGGATTAAAATTAAAATCAAGGAATGAAAAATTATTTCATATTTATTTTCAAATTTTAAAATTCATATTATCGTGTTCAAGTTAAAAGAAATCTTTCCTTATGTTAACTCACGTTTTTTCATTTCAAATATTTTTTTTGCACACAAACCCAATTTTTTATTTCATCCCCCCAAACATAGAAAAACATTGTCCCTAGTGTTTAATGGAAATAAAATTTTGAATGGGGGTAGAGGCAGAGAGTATGAGTTCAAAAAAGGAAATTAAAAATGAGAATCCTAGAATAAATTCACTTGGTGTTTGAAGTTGACATTCGTGTTACTCCCATTCAATCCCTTGATCTTCATGTCATTCAAAGCGGCCTCGTAAATGGTGGTAGTTAATTTTTATACACTTTTTATTTTCCAAAAAATTCATTAATCTCCCCAGCCCTTGAATCTTACACACCAATTCAATTAGAACATAATGAAAAAACCTTATGGATCCCTAAAATAAAAATAATCATAAACAAATATAAAGAAAACTAATAACTATTTATTTTAAAACTAAAAACCTTGAGTAATTCTACAGGTAAAGGATGTTTTGACTCCTAGAATGAGATTTGTTTAATGTTTTTAATCCAAAATAAACCCTAAATATATCAACTTTTTCCTAGTTTATAGGTTGGATAAGTTAACGCCTCTCATTCTTGTTTATTTAATGACTCAATGAATGGTTTTTAACTATAACCAGTTACTTTTAATACATTAACATTAGTGGGATCCTAAATATATACTATCCCATGAGGGTACACGAGATGCACTATATAGTGGTCTGCCCATCTAGACCATAACGTTCATGAGTGTATATGAAGTTTGGAACTATACAGGAGCATGAATTTTACTGGTTCAAAGTTTTTGACATTGAGATTCCTAAATTGGTAGGGTTAAACTCTTGATTTATTGATCCTTTAAATTTTAATAAGCCTTCACCCTAAGTTCCTCTTCTTCATTAAGATATAATTTTCTATTTTTTCTGCCAAATTAATTTCATGGCTCATTTTTTAGATTTCTCAAAAGGCCTTCTGTTCAATTTCAACAAGTAAATCACTTAATTTTCAATAAACCAACCAATATGGTAAAATTACTATAGAGGTTTTGTAAGTAGTATGATATTACCAAAGTTAATGCAATAGTTTCTCAAACTAATCATTCCTAGGTGGATTTACATTTTTCATGAATTTGCTTAATTTACCTATTTTCAAACTTATCTTGACCATTGGTTTAAGGAAGGTAGACAATGAAATGTTAATGAGAAATCCCAAAAAAACACATGATTGTAGACAAGGTATAGTTGTATAAATGGGTTCCACGATCACTAATGATAGGCTATGAATTCCAAATCTAGAAAATATATACTCTTTCAAGAATCATATCATAACATGTTGCTCATTCGACTTTGTGGGAATATAATCAACCCATTTTGAGAAATAATAAATTTAAAATAGGATGTATATATATCCCCTAGAGTTTTGGAAGGCCCCAATGAAATCAATTCCACAATAATAAAAGATTCTGATAACCATAATAGTAGTAAGGAACATTTGTTTCCTTTTGATTATGGATCCTTTTTAACACCAAGGACAACATTGGAAGAATTTTTAGTAATACTTATTAAGGTTAGGACAATATAAATCACATTTAATGAAAATTGTAATTTCTTTATTTGTGGTAGAGTGGACTCCATATGCCTCTCCATGGAATAATTTTAGAATGGAATCATTTTCAGACTCGGGAACACGTCTCTTAATGATTTTAATAGGATAGAACTTTAAGATGTAAGGATCATCAAACATATAGTGTTTGACATATGAAAAGAATTATCTCTAATATTGGTTCCAGAATAATTTTAGAATGACACCTATAACCAAGTGGTTTTCTATGTTAGTATCCCGTTATAAATCACTCATAGAATAGAGGTGTTCAACAAGAAATGAATCAAAAACATAAAGGTGATATGAGTTGTCTTCAAATTCCATCCTGTAGAGGTGATTAGATAGAACATTTTCAAGATCCTTTTTATCTTTAATGGTTTAATAAAAATATTGATGAAGAATAACCCACCTAATTAATCTATCATTGGTATCTTTGTTTTAGATAAGGTATTTTAGATTTGAATGATCGGTGAAGAAAATCATGGGAACCCTAATAGATAGGACAATAATTTTTCTAACAAAAAGGAAATAGTAAGAAACTCTTTACCAGTTGTTGTGTAGTTTATTTATTCATCATTTAAATATTTACATGCATAAAAAATGAGACATGGATTTTTATCACAATGTTGTTCAAGGACATTTCCTACAAAAAAAGACACACACATCACACATGAGTTCGAATAGATGTTTCTAAATAAGATATTTCATGATTGGTGGAGAGATAACATATGAATTGAGTATTGATAATGGTTCCTCGCTACTTTATTTTCATAAAAAGGGATCATCTTTCACCAGAAGAGCACAAATTCATTGGGAAATAGAGTGGAAATTACTAATGAACCATATATTGAAATTAGAATGTTCAAATAAGAACCTCACTTCCTTGACATTTTTTTGATAGGGAAGTTGAAAATTGATACCAACCTTAGATTTATCAAATCTAATCCCTCTACAAGAGACTAGATGACCAAGAAAAATTCCTTCCTTTAATATGAAATAGAATTTTTCCAATTTTAGGATGAGATTATTATCCTCACATCTATAGAAACCCATTTCAAAATTTACAAGGAATTCCTAAAATATATCCCCAAGAATTGATCATTCATTAATAAAGACCTATAAAAAATCCCCCAGTATGTCAGATAAGATTCCCATCTTGTGCTGCTAGAAGGTACCAAGGGCATTGCCAAAAACAAAGAAAATGTTCTTGAAGGAAAAATTGTCGAATATACAAGTGATGTTTGTTTCTCCATGATCCTTTAAGGAGACCTAAATTTTAATATAACATGAGTATCAATAAATGAAACCATAAAACGGATGACCTTCCACTCACTCGAGGACTTTATCAATGAAGGGTAAGGGGAAATGGATTTTTTTAGTACATAATTTTATCTTCCTATAGTCAATTCACACTCAACATCTACTACCTACCCTTTTAGGGAGAATATCACCATCTTCATTGGTGATCACAGTGTCTCTATACCTCTTTGGAATAACTTGAATTGGGCGTACCCACTCACTATCATCAATGGGGTATATGATATCTACATTCAACAACATAAGAAGTTATTTCCCCAATATATATATAAAATTGGGATTAAGTCTCCATTAAGGTTAATGAAATGATTTGGAGTAAGATTATAGAACAATCCTATGAGTTAAAATGACTCGTATAACCCTAGGAATATCAGAAAGGGTCCATCCAAATTTGTTTCTTATAATTTCCAACGATATACAAAAGCTTCCACTCTTGATTGGATTAAAGAGAGGAAGAAATAGAAATACGAAAGGTTTGATTTTATCCTAATAATCAATACTCAAGTTATGAATTCAAGAAATTAAATTCAATATCATATTGGTTAACACATTCAATATAAGTATTGGACTTCATATTGAACTCTATTTCTTTTTCCAAATTTTTTAATAGTATTTGTTCCTTTTGTAAAAAAAATCGACCACCAAATTTTCAAAAGTAGTGTCATGAATGGATATGGACTCAATGATTTTTATTTAACCAAAGTTATCATTGATGTTTGATCCTAAAAAATCATTAAATGAGTCATCAAAAATGGATTCAATCTAAAGAGAAAAATTTCCATCATATGAACAAAGTAAATTAATCTCATCTTGACTTATACATCCTTTAATGATTCCTCTATGTTAATCTAGTTCACAATAAACACAACCTATACAATTTAACTCATGGATATCTTCCCCACATACCATTTTATAGTTTTAATTATAAATTTTTAGATCAAGGCTCATGTTTCTAAAGGTTATTTTCATGTTACAATTCCTTAATTGGATGACTAGGTTGATTGTTTCAAAGAGGGGACAACTAAGGATGATGGATGTTTTCTTCCTATGACCAAATATTGGATGATTTTCAAGGTAATATATTAATCATGGTAAATAAAATTGTAAAAACTCATCAAAACACCCTTTAATATCACCTTCAGAACATAAACATTATGACCAGAAAGTTGAAGATTGATATATGTGGGTTGGAATTCCTTGAGCCCTAAATTAAAATACATGGAATGTAAAATAAGGTTTATAGAAGCTCCTAGATCACAAAGGGATTTGAAAAAATTGTTATCTCTTAACTCATCATTAATGTATAGGCATCCTAGGGCTTTAAACATATATGGAATGGTCCCTTGAATGGTGGTTGATTATTTGGTGTGGTTGTAATTACATAAAATTATCGTTATATTTTTCAGATTCAGAGGGTAATCCTTCAACATTTTCATGTGGTATTGATGGTTTTAATGGTTCTAGGATATTTTTTTAGTTTTTTAAATTGATTTATCACTTATTAAGATAGTAACTACTTTTTTGTTTATAAGAGGTTTGTGTGTAACTGAATTTTAATCTCAGGGTTGGGGAAGACTAAGTCAGCATGGGTACTTTTCTAGTTTTAATGGTTTTTAGTTCATGTTTAAGGGATGAGAAGTATATGAGTTCTTTATATCCATTTTTAATCAACTATTTAAGGATAGGTAGAGGGATATATTGGGAAGGGTCTTGCGTTGGTTGGTTTATCCAAGGAGGATACTTTTGTTGTGGGATTGGTTATTTAATGGGTTTCTCGATGGGTTGTTGGTATTAGATAAGAGGATATTGGTATTGTATTGGTTGTAGTTGGAACTGGTTATGGGTTTAAATTTTTTTTGAAGGGTAGGAGTTTGGTACTTATAGTGGACTGGGTTGTTGGATGGGTTTCTTGTTATCTTTCCAATGTAATCATGGATGGTCATTGTACCTTGGATTGAAAGTGTTTTGGTACTGTGGATTGTGAAAGTTCAAAGCCTTGACATCCACTAGTGGTACTCAAAAATAACATCATTAATGTAAGGGATAGTTAGGAATTTTTAATCTTATGATCATGTTTTTTAATAATTGTGTAAACCAGGTCAATAGTTTGGATTTCATATATATTCCTAAGACCGATCTCCTCGATCCTCCTAAGGATTGTAGTAAGTTTTTCCCTGAGACATTCTTCATCCTTAAGAGTGTGTATCACCCTGTATTTTTATATCTTCTCATAGTAAGTTGATATTCCCCATGTTTTATTTTATTTGTATGGTCCTTTTAGATTCTCATAATCATTATTTGGGGATTTTTTTTTAAGGATTCATTGAATATCATGTCAATGAATTGTTTGTTTTTCAGACCCAAACACTTATAGGAGATTCAAACTAGTTCTGGGATTGAAAATCCATGGTGAGAAACCATTTTGATAGTGTCTTTGAACAATTACGATGTTTCAAAAAATGACTCTGCTTCTTTTATTAAAAACTTTTTGGATTCTCTTTTTATGTGAAATTTCATTTTGATTCGGGAATTATTTTTTTGTAGAATTATCTTTATAATTATCCCCAGGAGTGGATTGATATAGGTATTAGATTTTTTAACCTATTATTTTCTATATCCTTTAGTGAGAAAGGATAGATACTCATCATACCTGACTCAAGTTGATGTGGTGGGAACATGGTTTAAATAATGTTATCGAACTCCATGACATGTAGGTATGGAATTTCCGATTCCATACCATGCAAGGTTGGAAGGCAGTTTAAGACATTAGGTTTTAAGGAATAGTGGTATTATCATAGGTAGTCATTCCTAATTCAAGAGGGTTCATTGATACACTCAGGTGTTATGTACTCAATCATGGTTTAATCAACAACATTACCTAATTTTGGTGATACCACATTTGGATTTCGATTTTTTTACACCTGAGTTTATTAGTTGGTTTCTTTGAAGACCATCCATTGGAATGGGATCCATTTTTGAATCCAGAATATTAGGTACATTAGGATCTACTGTAAATAGAACCCTATATATACATGACTCCACAACTCTAGGACTATCCACCCTAACTAGATGATTTAATTGTTAATGGTAGTTGGAAGACATGCACCCATAAAATTTAAAAAAATAATGTGGAAAAGATAAAAGAAATTGGGGTGAGAAAAGAAAAATAGGTGTGAATAAAATGAGTGTTTATATGACTTACTTTGGTCCCTATCAACTTTTCCAAAAAAATCTCTTCCAATTTTACCCACGTTTTTAGGATTGAAATTTTCGCTTGAAGTGTATCTTGGATTATTGAATCCTCAAATACCTAAGAAGAAAGCTAAAGACAAATAAATTCTAATAGATATATTATTTTATGACATGGGAAACATTAGGCTGATTTTAGATGGGTTTAAAAGGAGAACTGGGATACTTATTTGAATTAAAATTATGAGAATGGGTTTATCCAAGTATATTGAAAAGGGTTGATTGAATGAATTTCGTTCCAAAATATTTCAATTTCATTAACTCGAGGATTATTTTTATGATCACTCTAAGGTAAAGGATCTTATTTTCACATAAAAGAGGGGTGATATAATTCAATAAGGAAGAGGAATAAGAAACTCACTGAATGAAAAAATAAAATAAAAGAAATTATTAAAAAAATTTAGAGTGATAGGTAACATCCAATGCATCCCCATTATACTCTCTTGGATCACGCCAAAATAGTTTTAACCCTTCATTTATATCATTTTCTTAATGGATAAAGGAAGTAGACTCATGTGGGTGGAATTAAAGAAGTAAAAAAACAACAAAATAATGAACACTCTACTCTTGGGTAAAGGATTTATCTCTTTTATATATGAATAATTTCATAGCTTAATAAAATGGTATAAAAAATTTAATAAATGTAACAAAAATGAGAATAATAATATCTTTTATTAAGAGACTACAGTGATTCTAATAACTTACAATTGAAAGAATAATGTTATAAAGACAATGTAGAAAGGTAACGTTAGTGTGAAACAAAACATATGTATCCTCAATATACTTCCCCAAAACTTCCTTAAATAATAATTTTTGAAACCTTGGGTTTATCCTCCATTAGTTAAATTATTCCAACTAGATTATGGTATGCCTAGGGTGGTAGAATGTTTTTTGAATGTTGACTTTTCCACCCTTGACCTAAAATGGAAGCAGTTTGAATGCCTCCAACAGGTGGGTCAAAAAGAGCTTCTATATGAATGAATTTTGGTGGAACATAGAATAATAAATTGAATAAAATCATGTTCCCTAAAAAATATATAAAATTTGAGCCCAACTCGATAATTTTGTTTGATATGATAGAAATGGTGGGTTGTTTTTCTGGGCCACAGAATCTGGTCCATAATTTCATATTCAACTTCAGATGCTTGTAAATACATAAAAATATATGAATTATCTCTTTACACTATTTAATTAAATGTTACTCATGATTGAATCTATCTCCAGTTAAACTTTTGTAAAAATTGTTCCTAGAACTTGGTTGATATAGTCATTTTATTTGGATTTTGTCCAGTTCACTTTACACAAAATTTTTTTGGTTCTTGGCTCTGTTTGCTCATCTTAAAAATTAAATATTTAATAGTTATAGAAGTATAAAATGTTCTATATATAATAGAAGACATAAAAATAAAACTTTAAAATAAAATTAAGACCATTGGGTGTTTTAAGAGGTGTTCAATAAGGTACCATGTAATATTGCATTTTAAGAAGGAATTATAAACATGTTAAAGAAACAAGTTCAAATTATAAAATTCACTATTAAAAATGTTTATTAACATTGAATCCGAAGAATATTATATATAAAAAATATATATTATCCTTTTTAATGGATAATTATTTATTTTACTTAATTAAAAATTAAAAAATGTATACACTTAAAAATTGTTTTCTAAAAAATATCCCTTTAACTTTTAAATGATATTTTCTTTATTTATAACAAATTGATAATCCATACAAGGTTAATTATACATATTATAACACAATATTATAAATAAAATGATGAATAGTTAAATACTGCATTTACAATTATTTATAAAAGTTTATTTTAATGGGGTATATATAAAATCATTCTAGGTTTATTTTGACAAAGTAAGTTCAAAATCTATATCCATCCTATAAAATTATAATTATTACTACCTGAAATATTAAAATGGGCACTTTATTATACTTTTATTAAAATAAAAATTTTATTTTACTATAATTTGATCTTAAGTGTTACATTCTTCCCTCCTCTATAAATTCCATCTTTTATAATTTTATAGATATTACATTCTAAACAAATGAGGGTGGTTCTTCTTCATAACATCCTCAAGTTCCCAAAAATCTTCCTCCATTTTATGATTTCTCCAAAAGTACAATTATCGGTCGTGTAATTTAATTTTGTGACAATTTTTTTAGTGTCAAAAATCTTGATAAACTCATCATAATAAGTTAGATCATCTTCTAATTCTATTTCTTTAGAGGTGAGAACATGTGTTCGTTCAAGCATATAATTCCTTAAAAACTAGATATTGAACACATCATTTACTTTACTGAGTATCGACGACACTACCAAATTATAATTCACAGCTCTAAATATTTCTATAAATTCAAAAGTTATGATGTACTTGTATCTTATTATTCCATTCTTACCTAACTTTATAACACCCTTCCTTGGAGATACATTCATGAAAACATGATCTCCCACTTGAATTTCCAAATATATCCTTTAGTTATAAAAATAACTCTTTTTCCAAATTTATGCTACTTTTATATGATAATGAATAGTTTTTAAAATTTTTATTGTATCTTCAATAAGTTTTGGGGCTAGAATTTTCCTATCACTAACCTCATCCCAACAAGTTTGAGTATGAAATCTTTTTCCATATAATGCTTTATATAGTTCCATTTGAATAATTCTATGGAAGAGGTTGTTAAAGTAAAAATCTACCAAAGTTAAATATCTATAACACCTAACTTGAAAATCATGTGAGAATTACCTCAACATATCTATTAATATTTTAATATTCCTTTCATACTATTCATTATTTTGAGGATGATAGGCAGTGCTCAAATGAAGTCTGGTATCAAGATCCTTCTGAATAATTTTCTTTAATTTTGATGTAAAACATGGATCGTGATTAGAAAAAATTTAAATAGGTATTATACGAATTATTTTAAATTCATTTATATAGATTTTTTCACGATTCTCAAGAGTTAAATATTATAATATAGTAATTATGAGGGTAAATTTGGTAAGGAAGTAAAAATAACTCATATTGCATCATTCTAAAGTGGATTCATTGGTAATCCAGGGACCATGTCTATAGTAATATCATCCAATTTTTACATAGGAATAGGTAGAGGTTTTAGAAATCCTCTATGATTTTATCTATCATCACTAATATATTGAGAAAACATTAATCTTAATAAAAAATTTACAAATTCCCACTTCATATTACCCCCCAAAAATCATTCCATAAATTCTTGATAAATCTTGGTGGAACTCGGGTGTATGGAGAAATTCAATCTATGATCGTCATATAATAATTCCCTTTTTAGATCAGGTATATTTGGAAAATATAGAGTCTTTCCAAATTTTAGAATACCATCTTTATAAACAAATTCTTCCAATTCCCCTCAATTTTCATTTATAAATTTTTTGGTGGATTTATATTATCAAGATAAGAACTTTTTACCTTTCCTAAAAAAGATGGTTTTCAAATATTTTTGAAAAATGAGTGAGGTTTTTAATTCTCTAATAATTCACATATTTATCTTTAATAAAAAAACAAACATAGGATCCTTGACAATCCTCATTTTATTCATAAATCTGAGATCCTTCTTTATCAATGCATATATTGCCTTAATTTTCTTCCCTAGGTGGTTGTGTATTGAGAAATCATTATCCATGAGTTGCTAGAGAAGTGTTCTTTTCCACATGATAATCTATTTCTATGAAATGATATATTTTATACTCATATGATCTCTTTTTATCTCACATATTTTTTCATAAAGATAATGGTTCCATATCTTTAAAGAAAAAATTATTGTTTCCAACTCAATACCCTGAGTTGTATT
The DNA here is from genome assembly GCA_963277665.1 of Viscum album. Taxonomy (NCBI): domain Eukaryota; kingdom Viridiplantae; phylum Streptophyta; class Magnoliopsida; order Santalales; family Viscaceae; genus Viscum; species Viscum album. The sequence continues at coordinate 812,145,017 of OY728150.1, read as the reverse complement.
GTTGTATTCATGGTTATTTAACTATCTTTTAGAATAGGAATTAACCTTATCATTATGTATAAGGAATCAACCTAGTCCTCTCTTCGATGTATCACTATATATAAAAATCCATCATTTCTTGATGTTTGATTCAAAATCAGAGCATTATCCAATCTACAAATAAATTCTTTAAAACATTATTCACATTATTTTTCCCATGTGATATTAAATACATTATTTATGTTCCTGGTTAACAGGTTATCCAATCAGGAAAAATTTGGATCAAATAATCAAGAGAAACCTGTCAAACCATTTAAAATAGAAGCCATAGTTATATTCATCAGTGTCAGCCATTCTTTAACTATGTTTATCTTCATATATAATATCAATTGTGATTACATCCATAGGGATAATAAATACTAGAAAATAAAAATTATAAAGATAGAATTCACACTTAATAAATTTCATAAATAATTATTTTCCTCTAATAGTCCCAAGAATGATCCGTAAGTGATTATAATGGTCCTCATATCCTTTATAATACACTATGATATCATTAATAAATACCAAAATAAATTTATCAATATATTCTATTAATACATTATTCATTATTAATATAAAAACAATTTAATTAGTCATTCTAAAAGGCATTACTATAAAATCATAATATCAATAACGCACATGAAATGTTGTATTAAGAATATCATTGTCATTTACATGAAACTGATGATAACCAGAATGAAGGCCAATATTTGAAAAAAAAATAAGTTGATCATATAAGCCAATAATGTGAGGTAGAGGATATTTTTTCATTATCATAATAGCATGGATTTCTATATAACTAATGCAGAGCCTCATGGATCTTTATTTTCCTATTAATGAATAGAACAAGGGCTCCCCAAGGTGAAACAATAAGGCATATAAATCCAATGTCAATAAACCCCTCTAGTTTTTTCTATAACTCAACTAATTCCATAATGTAAATTTTATTGGGATTAAGTGATATAGGTATTGTATTAGGGATTAAAATAATGGAAAACTCCACTTCACAATATGGTGGGTATCCAGGTAATTTCTTCAGAAATAAATCAATTTATTCCTATAAAATAGGTATTTTCTAAATTTTAAGATTAAATTTTACATCCATTGATTGTGCCTAATATTATTCTCTGATAATGTCACTTAAAAGAGCTACTTAGTTCAGATATAGACATGACCTAGATGATGAATTATCCCCTCTAAATATAAGGACTTCCACATCTTCATCTTGAATCATAATTTATTTTCCTTTATAATAAATTTATACATTATATTTATAAATTCATTCAATGCATAGTGTTATATAAAAACAAACCAAAGTTACCATAATAGATTCTATAAATTTCTCTCATTTATGTTTTATATTGGGAACTGAATGATATATCCTTGTTGTGGTGTGATTTTCACATGGATTTTTTATTGACAACTCCCTTATTAAGGTTCTATAGAAATATCTAAAATTATTGAAGAATATAAAAGATATTAAAGATTGAAGAGATCCAAAATCAAATAAATAATTATCTAAAATTATTCTATCATTAATTTACCTACCACCAAAACATCAGGAACTTCAACCTCCATTATAGTGATCACATAATCTTGGAATTCTCCCCTAAGTCTCTTCTATGATAGGTCTTCCTGATATTTGGGACATCGGTTTGAATAATGCACCATTTCATGATATTTTAATCACTAGATATTAGTGGTCTATTTATTTACCTTATATTCATTAGCTCTATGAACCTTTTCTATAAACATAAAATAAAATCTCATGCCCTTAAATCATTTTCCTAGATGTTTCTTTCCACAATTTTCATATGAAATAAATTGGTTCATTATATTATTCATATTTTATATATTCCATTTTCCTTGGTGTTCATACAAACTCTTATTGTATTGATTTCCCTTGAATATATATGATCTAAAAAATTTCTTCTCTATTTTGAAGGATCAAAATACTATTTCATCATATATTGAAAAAGATTGAGAAAATATTTCCCTTCAGAGGTTTGTCTTAATCCATTTAAATAAATTATTAGTATTTATTTACAAATTGCATCTATAATATTTAACAAACATGTATAGTATTATAAATTTTTACTCATACTCTACAACACTTTACTCTTCCTTTTTCCTTAAGTTGAGAAACGTTATCTTGATTTTAGTTGGTTTCTCATAAGAGAAATTTTTATCAAATAATTTTACATAAAAATCTCTCCATTTCTTATGTTCTATTTATTCTTACTCCCTAGTATTCTAGATCAATAACCATAATTTATCAACATAACCTTCAGATAATATACTATCGGTATAACCTTTTCCCTTTTATCGTATTCCAATTCTAGAAATATCTTTTCAAGGGACATAATTCATTGTCTAACTACTATAAGATTAGTAGTTTTAGTAAAATATGAAATCCTTTTTGCATAAAAGTATCCAATATAAGAGTATCATGTTGTGGAAAATCTTGTTTCTCTATATTTGAAAGGTTATGTTTCAAAATGTGGGTCAACTTTCTTAATATTGCCATGATCTTCTCATCTCCAACACCAGTTTTATTGGAAATATCATCGAGGGAATTTCTACATTGGCCATAAGTATTGATACCATTACTTATACCATGAACAATTTCTAAAATATGTAACATACTAGATTAACACATAACATTATGAATTCTTAATTGTAGACTATAATTATTAATATGGTGAAACTCTTAACATGAATTGAAAATTTATGCATTATTAGTCTCATAATCATAGAATTAGTTTTTTTGTTAATATATTTAAATTATAAAATAAATTCAAATATTTCATAATAGTTTGTAATGAAAATATTAATTAACTAAAGGATATGTGTCATGTGTATAAAACTAGGCGTGTTGTAACAACCCATTCCATGTACACTAAAATTATGGATGATATATACTCAACCAAATATTTTTTGAGTTATTATCCATAGATAAATCTATTGAAAAAACACTTCCATGTGTAGTATCAAGACAGGGATGTATTACTAGGAAAACTATATAATATCTACATTACAAAAAATTTATGATATTTTCATAAAATTATACATATCCACAAAATATTTTATAGGTTTATATTTTGTAATATTTGTTTTCTTAAATCTATTTCATAAGGTTTATACTAAACTTTATCTAATAACTTCTATAACAACCCCAAATCTAGTATCTCATAGTCGTTGATTACTTTATGAAATTATCCTAAAATATCGTGGATCACGTCACTAATGATTGATTATGTTATTAGTCCTGATGAAAAAAATATATACACGATTCCCATATCACAATGTAAATATAAAATACATAGCATAATAAACATTCTCACATTCGTGAAATTTTTCATAATATCAATATTTATATCCTGAGGAGAGGAAAAAAAATAATACTGAGCACAAATTCTCAAGAAAGGTTATGTGCACCAGGCAATATCAAGATAAAATAATTCAAAATCAATATGGAAAGCTAAATAACGAAAAACATGTGAATTTTAATCATTAACTTCATCATGAAATTCATCCATGGATAATATCAATGTAATAATCTCATGGATAGTAATAATATAATTCTAAATAAAGGAAAATGATTTTATAGATTTCCTGATCTTATACATCAATATATCTTTATCATTAAGGCCTTTCATTGAGATAGTTTAATTGATTGTTAGTTATACACTAAAAAATCATTTAATAAATTTGGACAACTCGTTTTTTTACATGAGACCTTTTGATGCATCAAGGGGTTCTCTATAACTAGGTCACACTCGTCACTGCATTTCCAATACATTCCTCATATATTGAATAATCAATTTAATTCAAAAACTATATTCCTTATGAATAAATGTTTTTATTTAGTAATGGATATGGAGTATCAATATTTCCCCAATCAATCAAATAAATTTCAAAGGAAAATACACTATAAAAAAGGTATACAATTGAGGAAATAACCATATCTATGATACAAAGATTATATATATTTAAGATAAATTCAATTTAAAATGATATATGATCCCAAGAAACTGAATATATCAAGATAATTTTAATGACCAAAAAATTTATAAGGGATCAAATATGACTATCGGCTCATCAGAAATATAGTTTTAGTTATAAAATCATATTCTTTAGAGAAATATATAAAATGGATGTGAAATATTAAAATAAGATTTTATTTAATATTTTTTCTTGTAAAATAATTTAAAACTGGTAGAGGGTGATAAATAGTGTCAAATGTCTATGATGATGGGAAAATACTTTAATGGAGTATGCATTAAAAAGAAACTTCATATTGACTTTTTATAAAATATAGTTTCAAATCACCATTTAAAAAAAATATAAATATTTCTTTCAAACCATGTAAAAATTTCATGTATAACATAATATTTCTTTAAAAAATAATTTGAGTAAATTAAATTAAATTTTTTATAAAAATTTATAAAATATGGTCATGAAAAAAATACCAAATAAAAAAAATAAGATTTATTTATCTTATAAAAATTATCATATTGATTTGTGTGAAAAAGCCTGAAAAATATGTAAGAAAAATGAAAACTCTTTAAATATATATAGGATAAGAAAAGATATAAATTTTATGAAGGATATATTATATTATTCCTCGAACGTAAAATATAAACAATCCCAGTAAAATGAGATTATAAAATAAATTCTTACCACTTTGGTAACTTTTAAATTTTAACTCATTGAAAGAGTAAAAAAATAGAAAATTTAATTATAATGAATAAATATATATTAATTTTAATACTTAAAAGGGTTTCATATACACCATAGAAAATTAAATATGTGTATAATATAAAATATTTCTCAATGGAGTGGAAATTGAGGTTAAATACCTTACCTCATGCTTCCACTTTGTTTAATAAACATTAAAATTCTATATAATGGTTTTAAACATTGTTATAAGTTTATAATATAACCATATTAATTTTTATAATATCATATATGATCCAATTATAACATCTTATAACTCATTATTCGACAATAATTAATTATTATTATTGTTTAAGGTGTTAACTGATTAGTTTTCCCATATATGTTTCATTGTGGATGTTTTAATTCTTATGTATATGATATATTTTAACCATATGTAGAATTATATTGATGATATAAATATTATATTTATCCATTATAATTACTTTAAGAATCATTCATTATATTTGAGAATAGAAAATGAATAATATCACTTCATGGAGATGGTAAGACATATGTATGCACAAGTGACATTATCATTTTTTAATGGGTGAAATGGTAAATAAGTAGATGATATATTAAATATAAAGAATAAATATTATGTCATAATTATCATATATATTCATTAGTTTCATCATTATGAATATCCATGTGAGGCGGTTATGGAAAACAAGTTACATCAGTTCGTGAGGTAGTAGTCCACCATCCAAACAGGAAACGGTTTTGTTTCCCATTTGATGGATAAGGAGAAGGATAAATGTATAAAATAAAAATAATAAGATATAATTACATATTATATACTGGTGTTATTATATTTTAATTTTTAGGACATAATTAAAAGTTATAAAAGGATGTGTAAAAAATAAGATATTCTTGAGGACAATTACCTTCTCTCAGAGAAACCTCAATTGGACCTCTTCTTAAGGACCCTAAGTTTGTCCTTTTGTGAAATAAATACCCTACAGAACATGTATACAAATTTACGTGGTATATATTTATAGTATTTTATTGATATAATTCGATCAAAATGTGTAAATACCATAACCCTAGTAGCCTAGAGTTGGTGCTTTACTTTATCACATTAGTACTAAGAATGAGATATTTCATCCCAAAGGACAAAATAGTTTAATATATTTTGAAAACTAAAAACAAACATAATAATTACATTACAAAATGAAATTAAATACAACATAGAAACTATTTTGGAATCATCATTATTCTCAATAATACACATCTTGGCATCCTAGGGAAAAATAAAACATAATAAAAGAGTGAGCTCGGATGCTTAGTAAGGGTAATAAATATAGATTAAGCTTTCATAAATAAACATAAATAATAAATAAAGTTTAATAACAAAAAACACATGTCATTAAAACATAATGTTTACCATAACATAACAGGAATGAAAAATGATTAAATAATTCCATATCAATAATTACATGAGAATGAAACTTAACCACAGATATTCTACTAGTCGAATAATCGCATGGAATTTTAATAAATAATTACAAAATAATAGAGTTCATAATATAGGACATCATGAACATACCTCCAATGTTTTTTTTTAAAATATAAATAAATGCGTTAGGCCTTGGCGAAAACCCGGTCCAGTTTGTCTCTTGAGACCTATTGATACATCGAGGGGATATATTGGTCCATTCCCAACACTTACTAAGTCAAATGTATTCCTCATATGAAAGTGGAGAAAAATAATCAACATATACATTAATATTAACTCTAGCACATGAAATTTCAATAATTTCTTCAGTTAGTAATATTAATCATAAACTACCCATAGTAATATGGATAATTGTATTAAGACATTACATACCCATTCAAAATGATCATAAACAATTAAATAAAATATCATATGTGTTTTCATGAGATATCAACCTCAATTAAGCCTAAAAATTAACATAAGGGTCACCCATGGAAGGAAATGGGTGTTGTAATCATGCCATAAGGCATAAAAATAAGTGTATCATAATAGTGTCCATGAAAGAATGGATTAAACTCATACATGGACATTGATAAGGGAAACTAAACATATATCATGATAATTAATGTCCAACAGAATATAAACATTTAATAAAGAGTGTTTAAGAAAATTTATAAGTGAGCCACATTAGTTCCGTTTAAGGGAAAATATAAAAGAACCTTTAAATAGAACAAATGAATAATTGTTTGGCTAAAATCACAAATGAACTAAGATATATTTTCATGATATAAATAGTGATTTTATAAATATATTGGGGTATTAAAACATATAATTTAGTATACTTTAAAATTTGTAAGTAATTGGGAAGTTCCCATTAATAGGGATTGCTTATCGGGAAAAATTGAAAAAATAAACCTTATAAATCATGTATTTCCACATCAATGAAAGAATAATTGAGATAGATACATATTTCTGGAATATAAAAAAAGAATTTAGGAGGAATAAATTAGAATAATTAATAATTATATTTTGGTAAAGATATAGAAAGTGTAACCTGGAGGAAAAAATGGAGGTCTGGAGATAATCTCTTACAACTTTGCAAGCAGTCAAACCGTATGCCCCATAAAATTAAAGATCATAAAATTAAACATTATATACCATTAAGATAAATAGATTCATTAAATGATATATAAAATTTCATTATACATAAACCATACACAAGAAATAATTTCTCAATAAGGCGTATCTCACAAAAATGAATGTTAGACGAGAAAACCCTTACCTTATATCTGAAAGTGTTCATCACATGAACTTAATATCTTGGATAATTAAATAAAATTCAGTAATAATTTAATTAATAACCTATTAAACATGTAAATTATTTACTAAAATTTTATTAATTTCATTTATGTCCTTTTTGAAAAGTTATAATATTTAATTTCATCATTTGGGAGTGTTCATTTCCTTGGTTTTCATGATTGGTTCACTTGTATACATGTATGAAATATCATATAAGATGAGAATAGTTGTCCATAATTAGAATTATATTTTAATAATAAACATCAAAAAGATTAAATAGTCTCTTATATCATGTTTTCATATATGAGGTTGATTCATTAGATAAAACGTTAATGATAACCATTTCAATTATTGTGCCATTTGTTCGATCATCACGCGCGAGTTTTGTTTTATCTATCAATATTAGGTATATATATTTGTTAGAAAACACAAAATAAGTTTTAACATAAAATTTAAAATCATTTATAACCATTATAATGGTTTTATGACCATCCTTGAAGGTGTTATTAGAAAATGAAAAAAAACATCATCAATGAAGACGGTGAATCGACACCCCAAAGACGATGATCACATTTTTAGATCAAAAGGAGAATGGAAGAGAATTTATGGTGGATATGATATTAAAATAATAAAATTCTGGTATATATATGATACTAGAGTTATAAATTTACAATTTACATGTTGGGTGAGGTATGGATATGAAACGAAAAAAAATTGAAAGAGAGAGAAGGAACGTCTTACCTCTTGAGTGTCGTCACCGTGAGAACCTCCCTAAGGGACCTAAAAATGGTATTTTGGTGAGACCAAGAAGACCAAAACGTGGGGAATAAGTTTATGATATGAATTGTGCCAAATATGATCAATCTACAAGTCTTATAAGGTTTGAGGTGAATAGGTGGTGAGGGGTGGTATTTATAGTGGGAGGAGAGTGGTATTTTTGATTATTTTATTCATTATTTTATTATTTTGGCTAAAGAATATCAATATTATATATTCTTGGGATTTAACAAAATAATTATAGAATTTTAGTTCAATATAATGTCCACTTACATCATCCATGACTCATCAATGATTCAAAATTTCATTTATTTACATATAATGTTAAATACTGTAAATTACTATGTTTCATTATTCACCAAAAAATCAATTATTTTAGAAAAAATAAAAAAATTCACCCTTACCATTTATTAACATGTAGATTTAAAAAATGGATTCTTTTATATGAAAATAATTATCTAAATATTTGAAATTTAATTTTTAAATAAAATCATCATTTATTAACAAAATATTGATTTTAATATTATAACCAATTTTATGAAACAATGAAAAATTAATTATGGCCTCATAAAATAATATTATAATTATAATGAAAAAAATATTCATTTATGAATCTATTTTATGGGAATAAATTTTCTTTTAAATCATTATACTAATTATAAAATTTTAAATAAACATTTATACTTCACAAAAATACAAACACTTAATTTATCATTTTTAAAACATTTATTCACTTAAGACTTGGTAAAAATATATCATATTTTCAATCATAATATACCTAAATTTGATTTATACTTTCATAGGTGAGGTTATTGTTCAATTGGCCAAATTCATATTCTTAATGGCCACATTACTATTCCAATGGTCATGTTGATATTTAATAGTAGATCATGGTTCATTTAAGCTCAGTGTTGCATGAAATGTAAGCTGTCAAAGATGTTAAATTTAAAATAGAAATTCCATAAAATATTGGGGTATAAAAAAATGTGTGATGTATTGAGGGGGATGAGGTTCCCTTTTATAATTAAGGTGAGTGAAAAACATAGATTTTTTTAATGTTTTTAAATACTATTTTGTCACTTTCTTAGACAAATGGCACCAAAATGACTCATTTTATAAGGTGATTAGGGTAAGGTCAAAATTAAACCAACCACTGAGTTTTAATAAAGTTTTTATGTCATTTTTACCCATATCTTTTTATATTAACCCGAGGAAAACCTATTTTAACTTTAACTATAGTAACCAATTTTTACTACTTTTACTATTCATTGTAAAAAAATTAATTTTAAATTATTACCTAATATTAAGTTTTATTATTAAAAATATGTAATCAATTTTATAAAATAAAATTTACATAATTTAAATAATTAATTTTAAATAACACATATAAAGTGATGAAAAAATGTTTTTTCAAGGAATGAATTTTCCAACCATAAGATGATTTTACATTAACTCTAAAACTAAAAAATATCATTATGTGGATTTAAATTAATATATTTAGATATATAATCTATAAATTTCATTTAACCCTTTCATTATTAGATGTTATATTAGTTATTTAAAACTAAAAAACATTATGAACCTAAAAATAGTTTTTTAAAAAATATACATTTTACATCCAAATTATATTTTATTTATTTATTAAAAAAGTAATCAATACATGGTTAATTATACATATTATAACACATTATTATAAACAAATAGTAATATTTAAATACTAGATTTTAAATTATTCATAAAATCTTATTTTTATGGGATGTTTTCCATAATTTATTTTAGGGTTATTTTGACCTAGTAAATTCAAATTTGATATTCATCTTTAAAAAAATTAATTTTATGCCCTGAAATATTAGTATAATAATTATATTATAGAGATATTAAAATAAAAAATTCACTTACTATAATTTAATCTTAGGTATTACAATACTCGTAATAAAAGTGTCCTTATTATCATATTGTTATACCAGTATACCTAGTTTTGAAGGACAATGCCCCTTCTATTACTATACATATTGACAATATGTGACCCACACATACTTATGTTCCAACCTGAAATTCCAACTCCTACCAATTTCACGATCACCATGAATTTCACTCTTTATTCTCTCTAAAACACTCTCGAAACAAGGGTTACACCCCTCATAATCAATGGTTCACTCCCCATAATATGAGTTTCCTCATATCATTTTTTGAGCACCAACTAAGTGAGACCCCAACATTACTCATATATCACTCCTCCTTATCCATGCTCAAATCATTCCAATATACCATTTTGATATTCACACTCAATCTAATAACATAATTATTCTCTAACCCATGTGTGTTCAACCACATCGATGTTCCCTTTCCAATCTCTAAAACCTCATTAAACAGTCCCTAAAATAATGGAATTCAGAAAAACCACAAATATCACACTTCCACTTGTGGTGGATTTTATATAATTTTGTTACATTCCAAATCCTTCTTATTATACCATCTTACTATAGATAGAACAATTTTTATTCCCATCAAGACCTAGATCCACCTAACCGATGCGTGTATCACCACCCTAAATCGATTATCTCTCCCTAATATGACCACATACATAATCCCATTAAGGTCCCTAGGATCACCTATGAATATTTAGAAACTATGGGTAATCACCACCATAACATCATCACTACACCACTTGAGTTCACATTGAACCCAGATAACTCTCAATAGTCCCATACACATCCTATCAGAACACTCTATGTACTAAAGAGGCATAAAATGTGACCAAAATGATCATCCCCTCATATATTGGGATCTCTTTAGCCATGGGGTCACACAAACACTCACTCCCACATTTCCCAAGAAAAAAATGAACTATTTAAAGAATATATCATTGGTTCAGGTCCCATAATCCATCTTTGTCTTATTAAAACCCAATAGATGTAAAATCATGTAACATCCAATCACAAAACATGACTCATTATCCCCTCACAAACAACTCATCCATCCTAGGATCATAAACTTAATCAAAAATCCATGAAACCATAACATGAAAAAACACCTATAAAAAAATGTGCTTAGTGCTTTCTTTCCAATGATGATAAGGAGTATCACTTATTATAGGGTTAAAACATGATTACCCTCTACTTTGGTGTTTTTCTAAATCCACATTTCTCACCTATTCTCTTTTTTCCTAGACTGGACTATCTAGGCTCACTATCCACCATCCCATCAAAAAATATTCCTTGAACCAACTTGGTTATCCATCCAATCGATCTTTAATTATGTGAATAACCATGATATCAAATCACCCTAAGTGTTTTTTTCATAATAACTCAAGGAATACGACCTGAAATTATCTACCCTATCAAGGGGTTGCAACCCAAAAAATAAACTTGTTCTCGTTTTTAACCACTTCATAAGAATAACCCACCTACGATAACCATCACTAGGGAATCAACTACCTAATCCAAACCACTAAGGGTTTCTATGAATTACCTATACATAGAGACTATATATTAATCATAACATGATATCCAGTAATAATATCTACATGACTAGTAATCAAAAATAAAATTATGGTCTAGATGAGTAGAATCACACAAAAATGTTATGTAGGTAAACACTATATAAGTTGTAGTTAACACATTAATCAACTAAACCCCTCCTACTCTAATTTTATTATATATATACTTTAGGGTATTATAAAATAGTATCAAATCCTTATTTTTTATTTTTCGTTAAATTTAAAGACTTGGTACTTGAATATAGAAATGTGTTAGAGCTTGTGATTGAATTTTGGATGGAAAGTCATGAATACCCGTCCAGTGGTAAGTCCATGTTTATGAGGATGTGGTTTTTTTACATGTTTATGGTGATATAGTTGAGATATTTGTTCATGTTTGATATACTAATTTAATATTATCATTTTTTGGTTTTATTTTGGCCCGGAGTGGAAAGAGGTATGTTTATATACATCATATTTGGTAAATATGACTTATATAACACTTTTGTACTTTTATGTGCTTCATTAAGTTTAAACTATGTATTTTTTGTCAGTTAAGGCCTTGTATATTTAACTCCACATAAATATAGACCGAAAATGATTCAATTTATGAAACTTGTAGCCCATGCAGATAAACCTGATGGGTCTCTATTAGACTTAATAATTCTAGAAATGAGTTATTTTTCAATTAAAAAAAATAAAAAATAAAATAAACTTTAACCAAATTAAAAAATAAAAAAAATCAAATATCCTCACCCCACTCATATCCAACCCCCAAACATTCACTTACACATGTCACACAAAAAATCAAAAGGATAGATTTTTATTCTTTCAAATTAAATGGGTTTCCTCACATCATTAACACTCCTACCCCTTACACTTCCTACCTTTCTGTAAATATCCATGGTTCTAAAAAAATCTCCACCTAATATATCATCATACCCCTCATCCTTTACTAACTAATTTTCAAGGTATCTAATATTATTCCATAAAAAACATCCATGGACCTTTCCCACACCCTTTCATCAACATAACCACCCCTCTCCCCTCCACTATAAGATGTAGATATAGAAACCCTTCGTCAATAAAACCACGTGGCATTGACCAAAAACCTACCTAAACCACACAAGTATCTAATTATCTCCATCTCTATATACAATGTTTTTTTTCTTTGAATTATATCTTAATTTAGTGGTCCCTTAATGATACTTATACAACATAATAGTTATTCAATTTGGATGATGTGAAGAATCTTGATCGAGGATGTCTATACAATGATTTTATTAAATCTATCTCATGGTATGATATCTCTATATTTATAAATACCATGGGAATTATGTCAAGTGACTTTTATTCATCCTTCCAAAAGGGTAATTAATGGTAGATTTTTTTTCATTATTCTCATAGTTAAAATTTCTTAAAATTGTTTCACATTTTACTTTTTAATATTTTTATTTAAATAAAACATTAAAATAAATTTAATGGATGCATTTAAATAGAACACATGAAATATTATAATATAACATTGGTATTTATTTTATTTTTCTATAATGAATTATGATATTTAAGATGATATTAGCAGAAATTATGATGATATTATATCACAACAAACTGATAAATTAAGTAATTTCAAATAATAAAATTATATATTAAATTTCTTGTAATGTAAAGAAATTATAATTTAGAACCCAATAGTACTAGATAACGAACAACATATGTTCATAATGGGAACACAAAAACTGATAAAGTCATGCCAAATGTAATTTATATCGAAAAATTATTGTTTGTAGGGGTAAATATGGTACTTAAACATTATTTCAACATAAGATTAGTTGAAAAATATATGTTTTCTTGTGTATAAAATGACTATTGATCATGAAGGGAGTTTTTAATCTTAAAATCCTGATAAAAATGGTTTTATAATTTCTCTATATGTGTATCATACACAATGATCTCATGTTTTGTTTTTTTAGTATAATAGATTTTAATATTTTATAAAGTTTCTTAAATTTATGTCAATACATATAGTAGATGCATCAAATTGTTGGAATTATTAAAATAGTTAAGGGAATATCTGTTTGATTTCTCACTTGGTCGATAATAATTGGAATTTGAATATAATTTTACTATATTTTTATAAAACGGATATTACTCATATAGAAATTGAATTGGAAAATAAGTTTTTTATTTCTATAAAATATATAGGAGTTGAAAAATAATATATCTTACCAAAGAAAATTAATTAGTTGATGATAACATACTTAAATATTAGAAGAAATATTTTCATAATCAAAATAGTTTATTATATAATGGAAATTGTTTCATTTGATAAGCTATGCTCACATCTTAAACCATATTTTTCAATATGTTTTAAAAATATAATCTAATAAACTATTTAAAATTAAAGAAAGTGTAAAATATGATAAATCTTTTGAGGTTTGGATAAGATATTATTTAGTGTCTATTAATAATGTTATTGGTTTTGAAACTAGAGTTAGATTCCTCTTGATATATCAAATGGATGCAATATAAATTTTATTATACTAAAAAGTGTTACCAAGAATAAATGTATTTTTTATGATCTTACTTTCAGTTATCATAAATATAAATATTTCCCATTATTGGAATAGTGGAGATGAGAATCAATTATAAATGAGTTTTTACATTTGTTTTTTGGAAATAATTTGATATTAGGATCATATTATCTGATATAAAATATTTTCTTCACATAAGTGTGTAAAATTGAATGTTAATGAGAGAACAATTTAGAAGTGAAGATGATCTTGTTAAGAATATAGATTCGATAATGAAAAATAAATTTAACAAATATTGGACTGAGTATAGTTTTTTTTCTTATACTTAGAGTAATTCTTGATCAAAAAATAAAGATTAATTTGTTAATGTTTTTTTATTTAAGACTTAATCCTATTATTTTTTAAGAAAATGTTGAAAATGTGAAGAAGCAGTTGTGTAAGATGTAATATATTATGAAAAAAGGATTCTAATAGTGAAGAAATAGGTTGTTTCAATGTTTAAACATCTCAATATTCCTATAAAAATGATAAATAAGGATCTTTAACAAGACAATATTTCATTGTTGTAAGTATTATTTAAATTGGGTTCTTATAAATTCATAAATGTATTTTTTTTAATAACATGATGTATTTTCTTAATATAATTATATATGAAATATAATATCTTAAATGTGAAAAAAAACTAAACAATATCATTCAAAAAATTATTCACATGTTCTAACATTAATATTGAATAATTTTGGGGATCTAAACATAATTTAATAATGGGAAGATCATAAGCATCACTCTAGAGGTA
Source organism: Viscum album (assembly GCA_963277665.1). Taxonomy (NCBI): domain Eukaryota; kingdom Viridiplantae; phylum Streptophyta; class Magnoliopsida; order Santalales; family Viscaceae; genus Viscum; species Viscum album. Next base: position 812,129,955 of record OY728150.1, on the reverse strand, counting down.
TTATAAACGAGCTATGTGATAAGTATTCCAATTACAACGACTACTATTGAATCTTATTTTTGTATTATAGGTAATATTTTTAACAAGTATCATCCTTTAATGATTTAAAATACTCTCTAAGATATCATATGTGCTAGAAATTTTCTAAATTGATTTAAGGAATTTGAAAAAGTTAGACATATTATGATTTCTTTTGAATTTTAATATATTGATTATAATGTTCTTTATCTTTTATGGTAAATAATATAATATTTTTTCTTGTATATTAATATTATTATCTTGATATCAAGTATGATTTAATGTCCAAAGAAGTTTCTAGATTTTAAAATATATATGGAGTATATGATTATATAAAATCTATTAATCGTTAGTTAATTTATTTTTTGTATTTCAGAGTTAAATATCTTGATTTTAATATATTTACTTTTTTATTTTAATAATTGGTAGTTCATAATTTAGTCTATTAAATATATGTCTACTTCTCAATTTTCTCATTAGATTCACCATGTAGTATTAATATTCCTTTGTAATATTGAATTTTTTAATTTTAGTTATAATAGATTTTTTATAGATGTTTTACCCTAGGAATAAATGATTTTTTATAGGTATCAAAACATTGATTCTATATTTATGGTTTATTTCATTTAAAATTGTTGAGTTTATATAAATTATTTAAATTTTATCCCTGTTATATCTGAAAATCATAAATTCTTATAAGAATGAATATTCCCTATTATTACATTATGTTTTATTTTTCACTAAATAATATTCTTCTTTTTCCCTTCCACTTCCAATTAAAGAATACAAGGTATATAACTATGATTGTGGTTTTTTACACATTTTATGCAATATATGAATTTAGAGGTAAACATTTGTTCAGTGTTAATCATTTTTACAACTAAAGAGAATATTTATAACAACTTTATTCCTATAACTTTGATTTGGTGTTTACTTTATTACATTAGTAAAAGATACAAAGGATCACACCATACAGGATCGATCAGTTTAGAAATCATGGTAAACTGGATACATAAATGATTCCTATATTACAATGGAAATTTTAAAATATAGAATAAGAAAGATTATTGCATCCTTGATATCATTCATAATATCCTTCTTGCTCATATACTGAGTAAGGTTTATGTAAAGTAGAAGTAATCTTGAGTACCTAATGCATAATCAATATAGTGGTGTGGATAATAAAAACACATCCCATTAAATCAACAACTTGAGTTTAAAAAACAACCGTCTCTAATACCAACAAAAAAACACATGGGTAATAAAAAGTAAAACCTTATAAAGGATATTTTTATTTACAAGATGGTTTGGTTTCTGTTTTTTTCAATATTCCCACATATATTCACACATATATGAAGTCAATATGTGTTCTTAACTATATATCCCACATGTTCTTTCTCCCCTAATAAACATTCACCCCCTTATTTATAATCATATGAAAAGGGAAACAAAGGTTTTTTCTCAACTCATCTTACTTATCCACAGAATCTTTATAATTTTCTTTAAGATAAAAACAATATCGCATGTATCTATAAAAAAATATACTTTAATTAGACAACTCTAAGTCTACATGAGAAAAACCATTATATAAAACAAGTGTTTATAATCAAGGTGATCAATTATTTCTATAATTCCTTTATTATGTATTACTTTCTGAAATATCATTTCATCAAAATTATATTTAGGGAAATTTGAGAAAGTTTGTTAAGATAAAATTTAACCCATCTCAATGAACACATTAAAATAGTTCAAGTATATAAACAAATATCCCCTTGCATATCAACTTTATTAATAATCATTATCCCTCCTTGTAGATAAATTTGATATAACTAAGAAAAATGTGATATTCATACCTTAGCTTTATCTTTTGTCCCACTAAAGGGTAGCACAACATTCTTATTACTATAAACCACTACATTACTCATCCTTATCCTTTACATAATCTCCTTCAATTTCCATCTAGTTAGTACTAATTAATAAGATTATTGGGAATAAGGTGGAACCTCAATGTTCCGTATCAATAATATTCATACTAATAATCTTATCTCAATCTAAACTTATTCTATTTATTCTTATTTATTTATTTGTAATTATATGTGTTACATTCCTTATGATCATCCTTCATACATATTGTAATGTAATTCTTCTCATCTATTGAGTATTTAGATTAAGTTTTCATCATCAATTCAGTTTTAGAAATATATTCATAATCTTAAGTTTTCAATATCTTTTTTATAAATTCATCTTGGGATACTAGGATTGACACAAATTCTTTTTTATTGTGCCAATTATGCTCATACATATCACATTTCTTCTAAATATTCAAAAAACCATCTAAAGATAACATATAATCAAATTTATTCTCATCTTTTGAATCATTTTTCTTTCATTTTTCTTTGATAAGATATTATACTTCCTCCTTCATTCTAACCTTGTTTATTTTATCTAGACAAATAACTAAGCACTCTTTCATTCCATTTTCTAATTCATTGAGCTTCTTTACTTTCTCAACTTCTTTCAGATTCTTTAATTACTAAAAGTTCTTGATCTTATCACATGCCTCACTTGTAACATTAACATTCATCACCTTCTAGTCTTTATTTTATTCAAAATATTAATTTCATGAAATTTATGTTCTTATATATTCATCATAACTCCCACATTATTCATACTACTTTCATGGAATAGAAATATCGTACCAGTATGCGTATAATTTATTCTTGAATACCCCCACAACACCAGTAGTGACCTATGAATCTTAATCAGTGAAAAATATTTTTGTATTTATCTAATGTTTTTTTCTTTTCACTTTAATAATTATGTATGTATTCATTTAGTATTAAATATTCTTGATTTATTTTTCTATTTATATATAGATGTTTAATTGTCACAAATATTCTTGGTTTTAGCTGATTCAAACTTATCTTTGGAACCTTCCTTTTACAAAAGGTAGATGTACATTGTTTTTTTAAACGAATCAGCATACCTCTATGGATCATTATTTTCACACTCTCCATGAGATTCACCTTCAACCTCAACAGCTTTAGTTATGTATTTTCGATCTTCTTTAACTCAATTTGTTCTATAAGAAACATTGATTATGTTTCTGATAAATTTTTCCTTTCTCATCCAATTTTTCCTAAATATCATTTTCTATCTTTTCAAAATTTGCTAACTTCTACCTGTTTTTCTTACACACCTAAAAAAGATATTTTTTCTTAATTTTTGAAATTTTCCTATTCCACTGGTTTTTTTCATAATCTTTCAAATCATCATATCAAATCTTACTTATTTTGCTCAAATGTTATTATGGAGTGTCGCCTAATTTTTTCTATGCTCACCATTCTCAAAATTTATTTCCATAGATTCTTTCTTCAATATTTTCTTCTCCTTCTTGAGTTGTGTGATTATATAAAGAGTGAAATTCAATTTTAATTTAAGATTATATTCCATTTATATTCTATTTTCTTCATCATCATCATTTCTTGATGAATTATTCCCCCTATAAGTATAATTTATGATTTTTACCTCACCATCAGTTTCATTGTTCGAGGATGAATCATCCTTCTTTATTCTACTCATAAAATTCATTTTCTTAATTTGAAACATTTTCTTATATTTCTTAAAAAATTTTATGATAATTCTTATTATCTTCTTCAAACATATAATCATCAATCTTCTTTTTAGGATAACATCCTTAAAAATGAAGACTATCATTATAATTCAGAAATTTAAGATATTTTTTTCCTTTTCATTTACAATTGAATTTTTTATATCTATTAGAAAGAAGAGAAATTATTTATTTATGTCCTATTAAACATTATAAATATAAAAATAAGTTAATTATTCTTCAATATCATTATCTAAAAACTTTCAATTTAACAAAATGTCAAAATCTATTTATTATTTATCCTTTTTCTTGAATACTATTTCTTTCCTCAATTTATATGATATGATAGTATTACAAAGTTCCTAGATATATAGATCCTTATGATCTTCCAAGGCTAATAAATTGGGATCAAACTTATCTATATATTTTCTCATCAATATTTTAACAATAGTAGACTCTTTCAACTTCCGAATGACACCTAGGATATTAATGAAAATATCATTAAATCTTAAGAAATATTCATTAATACTATAATTGACATCCATCTTAATATATTTATGTTTTCAAAACCATATTTTAAATTTATCTTCCTTGAATTTCACATTTACTTCATAGATACTTCTCAACTTATCCCACATCTCTGTAATTGCTGGAAAACCCCAAATATTTATATAAAATTTCTTAGAGGGATCTATCAAAATGGAATTTTTATCTTTTTCATCAACATACAAATTTTCCTTATCATCATCATTAATAGAAACCTCATTCATGGGAAGAAATTGTAATTTTAATGCATCTCTAACTTCTAGGAAATGATATAGAAAGTAGGGTAACATCATCTTCCTATAGCTTTGATTGTTCTTTCCATTGAATATAGAAATACCCCTGTTATTAAATGAATTTTTATTCCCCAACCATAGTAGATAGTTGGATATTTTATTGGAAACCTACTCACTGATACCACTTGTATTTCCCATAACAATGTGTGATCACTAATAGTGGGGGGTGAATCAGTTATACCTCTATTTTAAAAAAACAAATTATAAATAAACCTATAAAACTTGATAGAGTTTTAATATACTCAAATATATCCATAAATATTGCCTCATATGCATTTAAAAGAAATATATAGACCAAAAAATGATATATACGATGTTTGACACAAAGGTATACTCCTATCCATGTTGATTATCTCCCAGCATGGATTACTAAATAATATATTTAAGGATTACAAAGGCATATGTAGAAAATGGTTCTACACCAAATTTATCATTCCTCTAGTCAACCTTAGTTCTACCCTCTAAAAATCAACACTTCTAACATAGTTGTTTATACTCCACAAACACCCTTCATATCTCTTCTTCCATCATGACGGGTTATACTCCCCCCATCCCCCAATAACTATAAGACTTTCTAAAAACTAGTCATATTCCCCAGATCAAAGATCTTCCTTTTTTTGATTCATGATTGAAATATCTTATTATTTATATGTTATTTTTCCCCACTAATGTTGTATAGACTTCACCTATGTATAAATACACCAAGAACTTCAAAAATCTATGATGATTCTTTTGATCTAAAAAATTAATCCTAATCTTAAAAAGGCCTCGACATACTCAAACTCACCTATCTGGAAATTTGTCAAAAAAATATTACTTAGAAAATTTTGTGTAGTAATACTCCATCTAGTATGATTTATCCTCTTCTTCTTAGTTTTGTGTTCTCTGTTTGACACAGTTGGTATGGTACTCCTCATTATATTTTTATTTTTCTGGTTCACTTCATCTAGTGAACCTCATATTGATGCCCCTCTATCTGAAGTAACCCATTCTGATGCTCCTTTTCTATTTCTAGAACTTTGTATATCTGTTTCTCTTCTCCTTACTCAAAAAAAAATAATCTTCATTGGAAAATCATGTTGTTTTATCTCAAAATAACTCCACCACTTCCAATATTTGATAATAAAATTAAACACTATTCTTAATGGGTCATCAACCCTTTATATAAGAAAATTTAATCAGAAAATTAAGGATGTTAATTGGCTCTAAATTCAAACTTTCCACACAAATAAACTCTCATTTAACCACTTTCCAAGCAACTAAAAGTTCAAATTCAACATTCTTCATATGAACTCCCTTAACTATTCATGTCAATTATTTCTTCAATGTTTCTTAAATATCATTTTGATTTATAAACATTAAATGTTTATCTAAACATCATTAGAATTATATACTTTACAGAATCATTGAAAATAATCTAAAACCTTCATCTATTATACAAATTTTAAGATATCTCATTATAATATTTTTTTATAATAACTCCTCTAACTGATGGAATGTATTTTATACACCTTTAGATTAATAAAACCAATAAACCCATACATCTATTCTTTTTATTATATACTTTCTTCATGTTTCTCTATTTTCCCTTTTTTGATGGAGTCAACATTAATCTTTATGATAATATTGAAATAAATCCTAGTATAACCTCCTAATAATTTCTTTCATCTTATAATCTCTCCAACTTTCATCTAGAATGCTTAATATTTCTTCAGACAATGTCAAGGAAATTATATATCATTATAACTCTATATTTCTCCTTCTGATGCAAATTCATAAAATTATTTACCTACAACTCTACATGAGTTTCTTCCATCTGATATAATTGAAAATATAACCTCATCTATACCCTTTAAAAAACATTCCTTAGTTAGAAATGTAGTCTCTATCTAATAAAATTAGTTTGGTTTGCTTTGTACACCCTCAACTCTAGGACTCTATATCATAGAATTTGTAATGTTATAAATTCACTACATATAACTATATTCAATGGAATTTTTCTTCAAGTCTAAATCCTTTATACTATCCTAAACCATATATTCTTTTTATTTTCATGACCCAACCCAACTGGTCTCGAGCTGCAACTACCCCAATCCCACCTTCAAAGGCCAGGGGTTGGCGACAAGTGGTGAAAAGAATAACTAATATGGGAGACCTTTGCCTAGTGTACATGTATGCATGCACCAAACCATATACCTGAAGAATTGTAGGGAAATAATAACAAAAAATCAAGAATCTATAGAATAATCAATAAATTTAAAACCCATTAGAGAATACAAGTGTAAGACAGAGTAAAGTTAAAAGGAAAAATGGGAAAATAAACACCCAACCAGAAAGTTGTCCCAACCTAACAATAAAAAGAAATTAAAGTGCTAAGAGAAAAAAAAATCTAGATTTCTAATCCTCAACCACTATACATGGTCTAATACACCAATGTATCCCTATGCTTCTATATAATTTTCTCTGACCTATTTGTCTTCTGCAGAAGACACAACATGTGTGGGAAAATCCCATGTAGGGGTGAGTATATGCATACCCAATAGGACACCCTAAAATATGAAGGGGTAGTAAGAGACATGATTGGAATAGATAGATCAAACTATATAAATAGTGTAACAAGATCCAACTAACTAGATACATATATACATATATACATACATATATATATATATATATATATATATATGCTTAACCAAAGAATACCAAACGAGAATGAAATGGGATCTACATCTCACAGCCCAATCTAGAAAAGGAGCCTTTCATCAATTCCAAGGGTCCATCAGCAATACCCATAATTTTATAATTTTTTAATAGGATTAACCACAGGGAGGACCCACACCTCTCCACTATGATGCAAAATCAAGGGTTATTATTCTTTCAATAGAGGATCCACACCCTAGTACATCAAAGGGGTGCCACTTAGCGTAAGGATGATCCATTCCCTATCCTATAGGGGGTACCACTCAGTAGATATATTACCCACACCCTAATTCCATAGGGGACCACTATATATATAGAGGACCCACACTCTAATTCCAAAGGGGGTACCACTCATTATATAGAGGACTCATGCCCTAATTCTATAGGGGGTACCACTCGATATGTAGAGGAAACATTCCCTAATTCCATAGAAAGTACCACTATCTAGATATAGGAAATGTGCCCTAATTCCATAGGTGTATCACTCAGTAGATAGAGGACCCCGTCCCTAATTCCATAGGGGGTACCATAGAGTAGATAGAGGACTCATTCCCTAATGTCATAGGGGGTTACCACTAAGAAGATTGAGGAATCACACCCTAATGCTATTGGGGTACCACTCAAAAGATAGAGGACCCCTTCCCTAATTCCATAGGTGGCAACACTCAGTATATAGAGAACCCTTGGGTTATGTTTCCATCATGATTCCACTACACCTCAATTATACTTGATCTATAAACTTGTTGTCATATGATCTCAAATCACCAATAATGAATGTAGAATTATCCTCTCAATGGTCCTAATATTATGTTTCTCAGCCTATAGATCCACCATAAGGATGCTTATATAAATTGAATTAGGTTTTATTTGTTTAATGAATTAAATAAATTAATAATTAATTAATTCAGTGAACACACCCGCCAAAGGACATTTTACCTGAATGACATGTGCCAGCCGACTTTAGGTTATGCCTAAGGTAAACCATGCGTTATGAATTCAACCATGGTCTTAATATTTTGATATGAGACTCCATTTTGGAGTTATCTCATTTTTCTGGAAAAACTATTCACACACAATATAAAATATATTTAATATTTTTTAAAATTAATTCTCGGCACACCAGGCCTTAGAATTGCACGATGTCTTAGCGCATGGATCTGAAAATATTTCTAGATATATTTTAAGGTCTTCCAATGAAAAAATAGGGTCTATAAATTATTTTTTATCCTTCAGAATTTTGATAATTGAAAAGATAAAAAAATTCCAGATACAGAGCTTGTATTTGTCTATCCATCTCCTAAGATCTCTCTTGTGTGCTCCCATGCTACCACAACACATGAAGTAAGGGAATGTTCTATCCTTTTGGGGTCCTCTCATGTTGATCCTCAATCTCTATTGGGTGATCTACAAAATTGGATCCATCCTCAATATCTAGATCACCCTAATCAATATTGTGTGTAGGTTCATGTATGTATCTCCTCATATGTGACACATGGAATACATCATGAACCCGCACCAACTATAGGGGTAGGTTAAGGTGGTATGAAATCATTCCAACATCTACAGGATCTTGAATGGCCTGATGATCCTCAATAATATTTTTCCTCCCAGAACAAATATCCACAATACTCACCATCAGGAGACTCTAAAGAAAATATTTTCTCCCTTCGCAAACTCCAAGGGCCTAAAACATTGATATGCATAAGATTTATTCCTACTCAAAGTTGACTTCATTCAATCATGGATGGAAAGGAACTTCATATTTATCACCATCACCATACCTATCCCAATAAGATATTCCTTTCCGATATCATTCTATAATAAGGGTGACCTATAGGGCATCCCATACACGACCTCAAAACGATTAATATTGATAATAAAGTGGTATCTCTTATTGTATGAAAAATCTAACATTGGTAAGTGATCCTACCTACTCTGGAAAAATTCTAATATGAATTCTTTCAATATATCATCCAACACATAGATAGTGTGCTTGGTTTTCCCATTTTTATGAGGTGAAAGGTTGTACTCATCCTTATCTAAGCCTATAATTCCTATTGCATGCCTCTCCACAATTGTGATTTCAGCCTTGCATCATGGTTGGAGACAATCGTCGGGGGTACCCCATGAAGAAGAATAATCTATCATACATACAATTTCTCAAAACTCTCTACTGAACTTTTCTCTCTCATATAAAGGAAGTGTGATGAATTTGGGAGTTATTCAACTATCACCCATATAGATTCATAGCCTCTCATTGTCCGTGTAATACCTATCATGAATTATATGGATATTTCATCCCATTTCCACTTAAATATATTATGGGGCTTAAAAAAAATTATTTAAACCTATTGGTCAGCCTTCACTTGCTCATAGGTGAGACACCAAGAGATGAACTCATCCATGATCCACTTCATTCCATCCCACCAAAACTAATATGATGGTCTTTGTATATATTCCCCACACCTTGATGTACATCCAAATGATATGTATAAAACTCTCTCATCCCCTACTCTTGTATCATTATTGGGACAACCATCCATACCTATAAAAGGATGATGTGATTCCATCCATAATAAAATCAATTTTTTATTCTCTTAAGGATATTTGGTTACATAATATCTTGTAATTGATGCCTACCAACTAGGAATCTATTTAAAGCTATGGGAGAAAAGGATTAAACACCATCGATTGAAGAAACTTTTCACCCTCCTCGACCAGGGTCAGCAGTATGGAAGTCATCTACTCTGACACTACTGACACCAAACAAGAATTGGGATCCCTTTTAAAGGCCTATTCCACCACATTTCCCTTTTGTAGAGTATAGACTATCTCAAATTCATAACCCTACAGGAACTCAAACTAGTTCCATTGTCTTAGGTTCAAGTATATATATTTTATAACATACCTATGACTCTAATGGTCTGAGTAAACAACAAATTACTCCCCTAAAATATTGTACCTCTACATCTATAGAGATAATACTACGAATGACATCTCTAGATCATGAGTAGAATAATTATTCCCATGGGGTATCAAATTCCTTGACTCATATGTGATAAATGCATTACTCTGCATTAACATGGTGCTGACCCTAGCACCATAAGAACCCCAATATACTACAAACTCAACAACCTCCTCTAATAGTATCAAAATAGAATCACTCATTAACCTAAAACTCAACTACTTTAATGATCTTTAGTACTACTAATTCAAGGTAAAAAGTTTCCCTTTCTACATCGGGTGGTGAAATGGGAAACAATCCTATATAAGTTTTTCACAAACCTTTCTGTAGTACCCCTCAAAGCCATGAAAACTCCTCACCTCGGAAATTCTATTAGGCGGATCCCAAGAAAGAACTGCATATATCTTCACTAGGTCCCCATATAATACATGCTCATAAATTACATTCCCTAGAAAGAGAACTTCATGGATCCAAAACTAGTACTTTGAGATTTTACTATAAATCTAGTTCTCTAAAAAAATCTAGGACCATCCACAAATGATCTACATTCTCCTCCTCTATTATAGAGTATATGAGTATGTAGTTGATGAAGAAAATAAAAAATCAGTTCAAGTATGGATAGAAGATATGGTTTTTCAAATCTATAAACACATTTGTGGAATTATTCATACCGAATGGATTCACCGGAAACTCATATTGTCCATAGTGACAACAGAATGCTAGCTTTAGAATGTTATAAACACGAACTATAAAATAGTTGTAGTTAGACCTAACATCAATATTAGAGAACCATAATGCAACTATCAACTTATTAAAGAGTCCCTAAATCCATGGAAAGGGGTACTTGTTCTTTATTTTGGCATGGTTCAAGTAAGGATAATCCAAACAAAGACTTAAGAACTCTGCTTAATTTTTTCACAAACAACGATAGAGATGGCTAGGGTGACACACTGGATATGATAAAACCCCTATTTTAAGGTCCTCCAACTATAACCACAATTCCCAGAAAATGATAGGGTCCATATGATATGCAAGATAAGATTTCTTAGTGTCCCTGAGGATAAAGTGGATGAAAAAATCTATATCCCACCTCAAAAGTATTCCTAAAACATCCTCAGGGAAGACGTACATAAAATCATTCATGATTAAAGGAATATAGATACTTGAAGGGGATGTTTCACCATGGTCTATAATCACTAGCTGATGGGTAATGGGATGTATCCTCCTTCTTGTAAAACCAACTAATCCCAGCATGAGATTTCAATCACCCACAAAGGATAATCTAATTCCATCAATGTGAAGAGATTATGCTAGTATGTGGTGATATAAAATCTGGTCTTAGTACATGAAAATCCAATCCATACAAAAAATGACATCATAAGGTCTCTTCATGAAGACCAAAAGGTCCCTTGATAATCTCTATCCACCATGAGATAACTTGCACTACTTTTAGATTAAAGATATAAAATAAGTATTCCCCAATGGAACCTCAAGAAAACAGTAAGGCTATGTCTCAACTAGGTGCTCCAACTCTTTCTCCATTAGTAATGAGATGATGTGTTGAATCAAACATGTTTCTAATAGTACTGAAGAAAGAGTATAATAAACACATATCATATCTCTAATCATATTTTGTTCCACTTGGCCATCTACGTACATTCCCTACAACTTCCCACAGCCCCGACCTCTAGGTCCCTAAGCCTGTCATGAAACACCAGGAAGTGATGGTGGAAGGATCTCATAATGTAATACACCATCCACAAATCCCCCTCCTAGAGACTCTCCTTATTCTATACCATATCCGTCTCCCCGGTGGCCACACAACCCTCACCTAGGGGATCCATGATCATAGTAGTTCCTTTTCAATTTTGGTGTATCCACTATATTCCTGCACTCCTCTACACGTTGAGTCGATAAATCATGTTCAATGTGACCTCACCAATTACATGTATAGAACCTCCCCTCTCAAGGATACCATAGTCTTATTCATGGCCCCTATACTAGACGACCACATGTATGAGTTTGGTCATGGGGAGGTCTCATATATCGACACCCTACCAACTCACACCAGCTAGTTATTGCATAAGAATCAGCCTCATGATTCCCACCGTGAGCTCCAGTTGTACAGAATCCATCTGATAGGAAGCTCTCTTTCACCATTTCTCTCTTTAATACTCTGTAATATGAAGGAATTCACAAAGGTATCACACTGGCATTGATGTCTCTATGGATATTTCGATCGAACTTCTATGCTCAAAAGTACCAATATCTAATCATATAAAAAGAGTATTGTGTAAGGTCTTTCAACCTCATAAAATGCTTAGAAACTATAATACCACCTTTTTGTAGCTCTATATTGTCTTTAATATGAACTAAAAATAAGTATTTGGGGTAATACTCCTCATGAAATAGCTGTTAGAAGTCGTCCCATGAGGGCTTCGACTCATCATGCATATGTGTAACTAGACTTCATCAACATCCATCTACTCCTAGAAAATTGTAGCTAATAGAGAAACCACCTAGTCAGTCAATGTATGGATAATCCTAAAAACATAGATCACTAATTCTATCCAATCCTCTACCACCTAGGGATCTGGATCACCAAGGAACCTAAGTTTCCACTAGTGTTGTAACTCCTGAAGTGTGCTAAGCCTACGCACATCCTCAACCTTCTCTACTAGTACTATCTACTTCTCAATAAGGGGGATTTTTCTATCCACTTAGAGAATGAATATCATGTTATAGCCCCTAAAATGAGGCTTTATCACTCATTATATCTTCATCAGGATCCAAAATTGGTAACTCGGTAGACTGTCTTCACGGAGGCATCATGAAAATTCAATCAACTCGTACCATGATAAAATGAGAATATATATATGGAAATATAACTCAAGAAAGAAATTCAAAGACTCAATAATATATGATGAATGTATTAAAGTTCTGTACAACCAATGTCTTGGTATTAAGAGTTGAAAAGAAGGTATTCAGAGTCCTGATGTATGGATAAGTAAGTCATCACACCAAAAATGGGTTACAATTCCTCAAATCTCCACTCAAGACACTTTGACGTTGTTTCCATAACTTCAAACCAAATACTCTTAACCAGAACAATCCAAAAACCATACCACGAAATAAACCACCTTTGATATCAATATGTCATGACTGTACCCAACAGGGCTCAAGCCGTAACTACCCCAGGCCTACCTCTACTTGCCATTGGTTGGTGACAAGCACTAAAAGGCATAACTAATATAGGATTATTTTACATAGTGTACCTATATGCACTCACCCAACCATATCCATACATAAGTGAGTAATAATAATAATAAAAGATTCAACATCTATAGAATAATATGTTCATGTAAAACCTCCAGGGAATACAAGAGTATGACATTATAAAATAAAATTTAAAATGGGGATAATTCATGCCCTACCAGAATGATTTCCGAACATGAAATTAACTATAAGGTAAAGTGCTGGTAGATCCTAGATCAATATCTCCAATAACTGACCATTGTATGCAGTCTAATGCACTTGGGTATCCCTATGCTCATATGTAATCACCACCAAACTTTCTATCCTCTTCACAACACATCACACATGAAAGAAAAGACCATATAGGGGTGGGTATATACATATCTAGTATGACAGCCCAGAAGCTAAAGGGGGTCAGTAAGAGACACGATATTAATATAATACTCAAATAATAGAAAGAGAGTAACAAGACCCAATAATATGAATACATACATACATATATATATATATGTTCATCCAAATAATCACAAATGAGGGAGAAAGGGGATCTCTATCTCACAACCCTAACCATGAAAATAATCTTCCATCTGTTCCAAGGTTCCATCAGTGATGCCCAACATCTCATGTGTCTATCCAAAAGAATGACTGTGTGGAGGACCCGCACCTCATAATTGTGTTCTATAGTCAGCATGGAACAATCTCTATATAAAGGACCTTCTCCCTAGTTTAGCAGGGGGTTCCACTCATTGTTAAAAGGACCCATTTCTTATATGATAGTGGTACCACATGGTAGAAAGAGTCCCCACACCCAAATTTCATAGGGGTGTACCACTCAGTTGATAAAGAACCCATGACATAATTAAATAGAGGGGTACCACTCTATAGATAGAGGACCCACTCTATAATTATATATGGGAAAAATTTAGTATGTAGAGGACCTATGACAAAATTCTATAAGGGTGTTCCACTCAGTAGATAGAAAACTCATGCCCTAATGTCATAGGAGGTTATACTAAGTAGATAGAGGACATGCACCCTAATTTCTTAGGGGGAACCACTTAGTAGATATTGGTACTATGACCAAATTCCATCAGGGGTACCACTCAATATATAGAGTACATGTTTGTTATAGTCCCACCACACTTCCATTAAACCTCAATTAACCTTGATTTTAAGGCTCATTATCGTCTGATCCCAAATCACCAATAAAGAACATCAAATTATCCTCTCAATGCTCATAGGGTTATACATCTAACCCTAGTGGTTCTACATAATAGTTCTTATATAGAGGAAATTATTTTTTTGGTGTTTAATGAATTAATTATATAATTAATTAATTAATTCCTTTAGTACACCTACCAATGACCACATTTCTGAACTTCCTACACCGACCAAATTTAGGTCACACCTTGGGTAAACCTCTATTTTGGATTCAACCATTGTGTCAAATTTTCAATTTGTTACTCTATTTAAGATTTATACCATTTTTTTGAGAATATGTGTTCGTGAAATGTAGAATATATTTAATATTCTTATAAAATTAATTCTGGGCATATTGAGCCTCAGAATTGTGCACCTTCTCAACTCTTGACTGTAAAAATATTTATAGATATATTTCAAATCCTTATAATTAAGAAATTGGGTCTCTACCTTAACACCATTTATTTACATCCTTAGTTTGAACAAAACTCAATAAAAATCATGAAGGTTTTTAGGACATTTTGTACTTTGAAGGTCATTAAAGTATCATCTAACTTGTAATGTTACTATAATCTAAGAAAAAACTCTTCTCTTAAAAACTATAACTTTATTAGAGTAAATTATTATAAAAAATATATTGAAATATTGAAAAGAAATGAATCCAAATATTATTAACATGGGGGTGAAAGAGTTGTGCACACATAGTTAAGGACAAATATTGACTTTAAAGATGTATAGAAATATATGGGGATATTTACAATAAACAAAAATATGGAGATTGTTATTTCCAAGATGGTTTGTTTTAATTTCTTTAGATATTATTCCACCTAAATTTAATTTAAATAATTAATAATAATTGTTTATAATTAATTATTTATGGTACGAGATGTGAAGCAGGATCTCAGGAGGTCATAAATACTTAGATAAGGCCTAGATGAGTTAATCAAAGGTTCTGTATAGTTATGTGATAAAGGAAACTCCTTGATAGAGTTAGGTATTCCATTTAATACAAGATAATATTAATGTTTATATATGAGTTACCTATAAAATAAATTTTTCATGTGTTTAGGTAGTGTGTATATGTACTGACAGTGAGTGGGAGAAATATATAGGATGATGTTGGGTCTCTTATAGTTTGGGTGAGTGCTCTTTAGCATTGTACCAGGTTTGAATCTCCAGATGACTGTGTTTCCAAGACGTAAGGGATATATTTTCACTATAAATAGACATTGGAAGTTATTGGGTTGTGAGATGGAATATGGGTATCTTATGATAGGCTTCCCTATGGCTATTTGTATGTGAAAGTGAGGCTGAGGCCTTGTGATGTTAGGGGAGATGACCTTTCATATCATGCCTGATTAGTGACACCCTATTGAGGGTGGTCTGGGGTGTGGTGAGAATTGTGATTAGGATGATTCCATTATAGCTAAACAGGGTGTAATAGAGAGGGTTACCTCTTATTTATGGGATAATAAATATTCCATACGAGATGAGATCTGGGGCCCAGGTGTGGTACATGGGTGTTATTTAGTACTTGCAATTGGGATTGAATGGGATATAGATCATGGAAGCTTGGGATGGTCCATTGTTAGTGTGACCATGTGTGTATGGGGTTCTTATAATGTTTGGACTAAACCTTTGGGTATGGGTCGGAGGAGCTTTTAAGCAGTGACGTCAGTGGTGGTGATGAGTAGGTGATTATAACAACCCTAAATTATGTCAACGCATATTCCCTCCTTATAATTATGTCATATAGTATAATACTATAAAGTCATATTAAGAACACAATAGAAACTATATAAATGAAGAATTAATGAAATAAAAGTAATTTCTAGAAGATAACGAACATATAACAAAGGAATAGTAACTTGACCTTTGAAATAGTTACATGACCCTTATGAATAGAAAACTGGACAATTGAGTAGTAATATCTCCAATGAAATTATAAATAAAATTTATCTATGTTAAAAGTGACAATAATATATAATTTTATCAAATTTTAATTAAATAAATATGTTAAAAATTAGTAATTAAGTGTTGGTATTTTTTTGTAAATCATAAATATTTAATTAACATTTTATGATTAATTTAATTATTTAAAATAAAATATATTTTCAGAAAATATTTTCATAAATTAAAATTTCGTTGTCCTATGGTTTTAACATATTTTTATGAGACCTTAGTAAATTTTTCAATGTTTTATAAAATCAGTTATAATTTTTAAAAACTATATTTTTCAAGTATTAGAGAATTTAAATTTAAAACTAAATTTATCATATTTGGAAAAATATTTTTATAAAATGAAGTTCATTGTTAAATTCTACATGAAAAAAAATGGTCATGGTGAATTTTTGGTATTTTTATGAAATACTTTTTTTTATTGTAATAGAAAAATATGGTAATTTACGGTATATATACATTATAAGTTAAATACACTATTCACTGAGTCATGGATGATGTAAGAACCATTTGTAATAATTCACATGATATTAATAGAATATTTATTCTCAATAACCATAACTATTTATTTTTTTGAGGAAAATAATAAAATAATTGGTAAAATAATGAGAAAATACCCCCTCTCCTCCACTATAAATACCACCCCTCATTACCTCTTATCCTCACACCTATAAAGCCTTGAGACTTGTCCAAATTATGCAAAAATATCCACAAAATCCCTTTACACATGTCCAGGAAATTTTTTCTTAATAAAATACCAAAACAATCCCCTAAAGAGGTTCTTAAGAAGAAGGAATCAAGTGGTAAAACCCTCTTCGTTTTCTTTTAATTTCTTTTACAGTTCATTTCTTTTCTTTTTCTCTCCTCAACTCCCATAATCCAAATACTTTGATAACTCTAGTACCTTACGTATGTTGTAATTTTTTTATGATAATGTAATAATTCATCATTATCTCTCTTTCCCCCTCCTTTTATACAGAAAATTAAAACGCCATTCGTGATGTGTTAATTTATCACATTCAAGGATGATGAAGTTTTCAATTTTCATTACCATCTTCAAGGATTGTCATAAAATAATTTTTATGGTTTAAACAGGTTAAATTATATGTATTATATATTATTTAATGTTCTTGAATCATTTCATTACACACGATATTAATTTATAAAAAAAATGAGGTCGTTGTGACTGAAAAAATACCAAAATAAACCCAAAAGAGTATCATTAACTATTTATCTAATGATTCATACTCATGCCATAAAATAATATAATATTTAAGACCATTTTATTCGGTTTAAGATCATTAATAACATATAATTTCAATTTTGGTTAATTACCCCCACTTTATATGACCCTTCATGCATGTATACAAGTAAAACAATCATGAAAACCAAGGAAAACAATGCTCTTAAATGATGATATTTAACCTCTTAACCCATCAGAAAGGACAAAAATGAACTTAATCAAATACATATTTAAGTACATATTTTAAATGATTTTTATGTGTTACAAAATCATTTATTAATAACCTTTCATCCTTATTTTTTGTGTATATACGTCTTTTTAAAAGTTTCCTTACTCAATTTTTTCTAATAAGCAAGACTAATTTAAGGGAACTTCATGAATTCTTACCCAATTTCAAGTGCACTCTATAATATTTTTCGAGAAATATTTATTTTTATAAGATCGTAAATTTTATTATGAAAACGTTCTTGGGTTACTAATGTTTTTATATAAATTAATATTCACTTTTTGGATTTAAATGCTCTTTAATATTTTCCTTAAACCACCCTAAAAATTTTTAATTCTAAAGATTATTACATACTATTTTTACATGTTAGATCTTCTGTTTAACATAAATAATCAAAATCTATGCCTATTTTCCTTTATTAATTTCCATGTATTGTTTAATTCCTTTATTTCATATAAACTTTTAGGATACACCGATTTATTATGCTTTACGACATGATTATGATACCCAATTTATTCCATGGGTAAACCTTATGGATACCATTGATTCCTTATGTATGATTCTTCATGTAGAACACATATTCATGAACATGTTATGATGGCTGTTCTCATATAACACTCCAATTAATTGGTTAATGTTTATTCTCATGAGACGTTATGTGCAATAGTCTTGGTGGTTATCCTTGACACATGCTTCATGTGAAAGAGTCTTGGTTGTTAGCCTTGACTCATGCTCCTCTATGTGAAACTATCATTGAATTATGAAAAATACATGTTTTATGTTTCTTCCACATTACTATGATTCCATTGTTATATGGTCCCTTATCCTATATGTTATGTTTCCTTATGTTTAATCATGGTCCATGCCTCTTTATATCATTATATTATGTCTTCTAACCCATGTTCTAAGCATTATTTTAATGTTTATTCCTTTACTATGATATTTAACTCATCCCTTTTTTCATGTTATCACAAGGTTATCCTATGCAGAAGTAAGGGTTCAAAAGAAGTTAGGAGCCCATTATGGATGATAAATAAATATTTTTCTAGTCTCATGTTTTTGGTTTTATGTACCTTCCCTTATAATACACTAGACTTTTTTATCCTTGTATTGTAATTTAATGTTTAATTATTCTTAAAATCATATAATGTTATGTTTAAAAGGGTTGGGTATCTATAGTTTGTATGAGAGGAAGTCCTACTTATTTTTAGAGAGTAGGGATAGATAACTTTAGTAAGACCCTTAGGGACAAGACTTAGTCTAAGAAAACATAATTAAATTTACGTAAGTATAGAGTAAGTGGTTTATCAAGAAAATAAATCCTTGTTTGGATACTATATGTGGACATGGTTTTAGAACAGATGTACAAAGTAAAAACTCCAACAATGTCTTCCAGGCCTGACTCGGGGTAACTTGGTATATGAAAATGGGATTTACTATGCACCTAGTTTAACACTCCTGGGGGATATTCTTAAGTAAATTTATATTCTCATTACAAACCATTATTAAGAGAAAAAAATTCCCATAAGAAAAAATGTTAGGAAGTATATCATTGATATCCTAGATTGAAACCTAGGGAATCACAACTTAGGATAAATATTTTCTTTAAAATTTTATCCTTTAAGGTTTAATGTTTCCCTTTTATTATTATTATCTAAGTATTAAATCCCCCCAAATTTCACTTTCTATTCTTAGTTAATGGAGATAAATAGAAGAACATGTTCCAATAATAAATATGATAGGCAATGTGATGATTACCGTAACGGTATTCCAAATATGATTGAAATGTGTGCTCAAAAAATTATGGCAGTACTCGATCGGTTGGTTTAAGTTATGAATAACAACATGAATCATATATAACTCCCTCCTTAACCAAGGAAAGAGAAATTTTTCATCAAATCCTTCAGGCTTAAAAGGACTCTCATGTTCAGTGGATATTCTGATACCCTCCTTATGGAAAAATGTATTAACTATATTGAAAAGATATTATATATCCTCTAGTTTTAAGAAGAAGAGAAAGTTTTGATAGCATTCTATCATTTTTATGGTGAATTTGATCAGTGGTAGACACTGATAAAAAATACACAGTCCAAGGAGGAAATTCATTCCATAGATTGGGAGGAGTTCAAGAAAATATTTTTCAATAAATATTTTCCTCAAACCCTCAATCTCAAAATGGAAAGAGAGTTCATCAAGCTTAAATAGAAGGAATATGAGTTTATCAGAGTGTATTAAGAAAAATTTACAAGGATTCCAAGATACAACTCAATATTTTTCATAAACATTGAAAGAAAGGAGGATTACATATTTAGAAGACTAAATATTAGCATATGAAAAACATTTTTGATTTGAGACTTTGATTGTTATGAGAATATTTATTGTTGTTCCTTCAATGATGAAATAGAGATCACATACTCTCAGTGGTATCATGGGACTGGTGAAAAGAAATAGAAAATGGATTCTAATATTGGTGGATCAATAAATAAATCCCATGATGGAAAGAAGACTGAATATCCCACATGTCAAACTTGTGGGAAGAAGTATCCTGGGAACTTTTTAAATTTAACCAGAAAATACTTAAAATGTGTAAGAATGTGGAATTTGGATAATAATTTCTGAAGGGATATGAAGAATTTAACTAATGTGGATGAAAAAAAGGTTTAGATCAATATTCAACCTATAGTGTATTGTTTTAACTTCAAGGAACGTGGGAATTTTTTAAACAAATTCCCTAAGTGGAGGGTTTTCAGAGGCAATCAACAACAACCTACAAGGAAACAAGGAAGGAAATATTCTATCTCTACTACTAAAGTGGAGCCGAAAAATTATGTGGTGATAGTTATCCTAGTTATTCATTCAATAATAGCATATATACTATTTGATTATGGTTCTATGAATTAATTTATATCTTGAAAGTTTAGTAAAACTATTCAAACACCACCTCATAATATGGATGCTGATTTATCTTTGTGAACAACTAATAGAGAAATTATTTCATCCAAATTACATAAATCATCTCTGGATAATGTTTTGGGACTGATCCTCCAAAAATATTTCATTCCCACTTTGGTGGTGTTTGATGATATGTTGGGAGTGGATTGGATGTATTTATACAAATAGAACATCAACTCTCGGGAAAGGGAGACTACTCTTCACATCCCAAAGCATCCTCCAATTCATTAAAAATGTAAAGAGGGTGATGATTCTTCTTTAGAATCATCCTTTTAAGAGTGGCTATTACTTCATTATGATCTATCATATCTTCATAAAATGATTGAGACATAGGGGATGATCATGCTTGAAGAAATTCCCATCACGAGGGATTGCACTAATGTTTTCCCGGAATAATTGTCTTGTCTTCCACCTGATTGATAGGTTGAGTTATAATTTTAAATTATTCCAAAATATTTGCCTATATCAAACACACCTTATATAATTTCCACCGTTGAGCTTGAAGAACTAAAGATGTAGTTATAGGAGAATCTGAACAAGGGTTTTATATAACTGAGTGCTTCACCATGGGTTGTGACAGTCCTCTTCATCAAGAATAAGGATGGATCAATGCACCACTGCATCGAATATCGTGATATAAATAAAATCATGATACAGAATAATAATCCCCTACCACAAATAGATTACTTTTTCGACCATCTGTATGGGGACAATAATTTCTCTAATGTGCACCTTCAGTCAAGATATCAACAATTAAAAGTGAGTAAGGATGATATTCCCAAGACTAGATTTTTAACAATTTATAGACACTATGAGTTCATATTGATTCCCTTTGGACTCACTAATGCTCCATAAATATTCATGGACTTAATTATATAGTCTTTAGAGATTAAATTGGAAAATTTGTGCTAGTCTTTATTGATGATATTTTGATATACTCCAAGATCAAAGAGGAACATAAGGAGAATTTGAATACTATTTTAAAGACATTGAAATAGAGAAGGTAAAAGAGAAGTATAGTAAATGTGAGTTCTAGATGGAGGAAATATCATTCTTAGGGCATGTTATCACCAACAAAAGTATATCTATGGACCCTTCAAAAACAAAGGAAATCAAAGAGTGTCCCAGACCAACATCTGTAATGGAGATCCATATCTTTAATGGTCTATATGGGTATTAAAAACCTTTTTTTAAGAAATTATAATGATTTTAAACCCAATATAATTTCTATAATGGAAGGGAGTGATGTTATTATAGACTCAAGAATGTGAGGAAATCTTTAAGGAGCTCAAAAATAGGCTTCTCACTATGCCAGTACTCACACTCCTAACAAATGGATAACTATTTGTGGCGTACAATGATGCTTCAAAATATATATTAGGTTTTTTACAGATTAAAAATTATAAAGTGATAGCCTACACCTCACGGTAGTTGAAAATACATGAGAAAAACACTCCCACGCATGATCTGGAGTTGGAAACTGTGATCTTATCATTGAAAATCTTGTGTCATTATCTCTATGGGGAGAAGTGTGAGATATATACTGATCAAAATATTCTAAAAAATATATTCAAATATAATTATCTTAATATTCATCAATGAATATGGTTAGTGTTCATAAAGTATTACGAATACTCAATCCACTACAACCTAGTAAGTCAAATAATGTGGTGGATACTCTAAGTAGAAAGGATCCTTTATCTTTATCATTAATGAGAATTGAGAGGGATCCAATCTTCTTATACTTACAAAGTAAGTACATAGACATCATTAAGGTAAGGACATCATCAATCCTTTCTCAAATGATTTTTCAACCATCCCTTATGGAGAAAATTAAGTATAGTCAAAGAAATGATGTGGAAATTTAGAAAAACGTGGAAGATATCAAGTATGGTAAATACTCAGAGTTCAAAATTTATGAGGATGGAGTCATAAGATTTGGGTCACGACTATGTGTACCATCCAATATATAGATAAAGAAAGAGCTTCTCAATGACACACATAGCACAACCTTGTCTATTTTTCTAGGGAACACAAAGATGTATCAAGATCTATGAGAGAAATTTTGGTGCGACAATATAAAAAAATGATATCTCTAAATATACATTAATGTTCCTAGTATGTTATAAATTGAAGGCTGAATAAACAATTCTAAGGGGATAATGAAACCACTACCATACCAACATGGAAGTGGGAGAACATCACCATGAACTTTGTCACTGAACTTCCAATGAAATCATGAGGAAATAATTATATATAGGTCATTATAGATAATATTACAAAGATATCTCACTTTATATCATTTCAAGAAGAATTATCACTATATCAACTTTCATTAATATATATATTAGAGAAGTGGTAAGGATTTATAGAGTACCACTATCGAATATATCAGATTGAGCTCTAAGATTCACTTCAATGTTTAGGAAAAGTATCCAACATGATTTAAGCACTGAGTTGAACTTTAGTATGGACTATCATCCTAAAATTTATGGTCAATCTAAGAAAACTATTAAAATACTATTAGACATGTTGAGAGCATGTTATATTGAATTTAAAATAGGATGGGACAAACATCTTCCTCTGGATGAGTTCTCTTACAATAATTGTTTCCACTAAAGAATAAAAATTCCTCCATATTAATTAAATTATGTGAAAAGGTGAAGAACGCTAGAATTCTAGGATGAAGTCAATGAAAATAAGATTCTTGGACCTCAAATGGTTGAAGAAATGATAGAGGATTTGAAAACCCTTCAGTAGCACATCAAGGTAGCCCAAAGTCTACAAAAGATCTATGCAGACAATCATCAATGATACCTTTAGTTTAAGGTTAGAGACATGGTATTACTCCCTATATCTCTATGGAATATAATCATGATATTTTTGAATAATGGAAAGCTAAGTCCTAGGTACATCAGCCCCTTCGAGATCCTTGATCATGTTGGAGCTATGGACAATCAACTAGCACTTTCACAAAAAAAAAATATATCAAGTATCTGATGAATTCAATGTATTATTGTTAAGGAAGTACATACCATATCCTTTAAATTTACTAAATTTAGAGGTGGTTCAATTCAATAATGATCTCTCATACAAGGACTAGGCAGTGAATATCTTGGATTATAGAGATAATGTTCTACGCAAAAAGAGAACTTAACTAGTAAAATTACATTGGTGGAAACATAAGTACAAATAAGAAACCTGGTAACTGTAGGAAGTGATGAATAAAAAGTACCCACACCTATTTTCATTTTAGAATCTCAAAAAGAAATTTCTATGGTGAAATTTCATAAGGGGGGAAGAGGGTAACGACCCTAAATTCTATCAATGGGAATTACCTTCTTCTAGTTGTTTCATATAGTATAATAACATGAAAGGATATTAATAACATAATAAAAACTTTTTAAATGAATAATTAATTAAATAAAAGGCATTTAAAGAAGTTAAGAAACATATACCAAAGGAATTTTAACTTGACCTTTGGAATAGTAACATAACACTTATAAATAGTAAACTAAAAAATTAAATAGTAATCTCACCAATGAAAGTATAAAAGAAAATATTTCCATCTTATAAGTGACAGTATGATATAATTATATCATATTAAATATAAATAAATATTTTAAAAATTATTAATTGAGTGTTGGTATTTTTTTACAAATTATAAATATTTAATTACAACCTTTTTATTAATTTAATTATTTAAAATAAAATGTATTTTCATAAAATGTATTCATAAATTAATATTTTTTTGTCCTATGGTTTTAACATATATTTATGCGACCTTAGTTACTTTTTCAAAGTGTTATAAAATCAGTTATAATTTTTAAAAACACTATTTTAAGAGTAAATTATGATTTTCATTAAAAATTAAATTTCAAATATTTAGAAAAATATTTTCATAAAAAATAATTTATTTTTGAATTATACACATCGAAAATGGTTAGGGTGAACTTTTGGTATTGTTATGAAATAATTGAATTTTTAGTGAAAAGTAAAATATGATAATTTACAATACGTATACATTATAAGTTAAATACACTATTAATTGAGAAATAGATGATATAAGCACCATTGGTTCAAAATTACATGATTTAATTACTGTATTTAGTCTCAATAATCAGTACTAATTTTTTCTTAAGAAAAATAATAATGTATTGAGTAAAAGAATAAGAAAACACCCCACTCCTACACTATAAATACCAACCTCACCACCTATTATACTCACACCTTTCAAACCTTGAGCATTGTCCACATTCTACTAAAATATCATCCCAAGACCCTTCCCCACTTACAAGATATCTTTTACTTAATAATATACAAAAACCAATCGTCTAAGGATGTTCTCAAGAAGAAGAAATAAAGAGGTAAAACCCTCTTCCTTTTCTATTAATTTATTTTCAAGTTTCTTTCTTTTCTATTTCTCTCCTCACCTCCCCACATCCAAATATTATGATAACTATAATACATTAAATATTATGTATTTTTCTATGATAAAGTAAAAAATTCATCATCATCCCTCATTCCTCCTCCTTTTATACTAAAAATGAAAACATCATTCGTGATGTGTTAATTTATCACATTCAAGGATGATGAAGTTTTCAATTTCCATTACCATCATAAATGCTATTAATGAAACCATTTTTTACTATAAATATAATAATATATTTATTTTATCTTATTTAATTTTTTGGAATTGTTTTGTACATATCATATTAATTTATAAAACAAAATGAGGTCATTGTTATCAAAAACTTCCAAAATAAACCCAAACGATTATCATTAACTATATATCTAATGATTCATCCTCATACAAACAAAAAATGATACATAAGACCAATTTAACATCTATAATATCATTAATAACACATAATTTCAATTTTGGATAATTACCCCCACTTTATATGACCTTTCGTACATGTATTCAAGTAAACCGATCATGAAAACCATGGAAACCAACACTCCTAAATAATGAAATTGAACATATTAACCCATAAAAAGGTCATAAATGAACTGAAACAAATATATATTTAAATTTTTCTATAAATATTAAAAATTAAAACTAATTTGATTATCTAGGGCATTATGATCAACTGAAGACCACCTTCAGACTTAAGGTAAGGGATTATACCTGAACCTCCAATATTCATTTTAGTTACTCTTTATCACTTTTTACCTAAATGAAATTTTATTTTATTTTTAATTAAATCTTATAAATGATTTTTATATGTTCCAAACTCTTGTATCAAGAAACATTCATCCTTATTTTTTGTGAATATGCATTTTTCTAAAGGTTGCCTACTAAATTTTTCTCGAAAAGCAAGTCCGATTTAATTGAACTTCCCAAATTCATACAAAATTTAAAGTACACTAAATAATTTTGTTTATAACACATTTATTTTTATAAAATCACTGATTTTATTATTAAAACTTTATTTTTTTACTTTTGTTTTTATATAAAATATTACTCTTTTTTTCTTTAAATTCTCTTTAATATTTTCCTTAAATCGAACTAATATGGTGTAATTCTAATGTTTCTTAAATACTATTTTTAAATTTTACCACTTAATTTTTACATAACTAATCATGATATATTTATATTTTACTTTATTAATGTACATGTCTTATTTAATTCATTTCTTTCATGGACACTTTTATGATACACCTATTTTTTATGCTTTCTAACATGATTATGATACCCAATTTTTTAAATGGGTAGCCATTATATTTACCATTGATTACTTATGTATGATTCATAATGTGGCACAAATATTCTTGAAAATTATATGATGGGTTCACCCAGATAGCACTCCAATGCATTAGTTAAATTGTAGTCTCATGAAATGTTATGCGCAACAGTCTTGATGGTTAGCCTTGACTCGTGCTTCTCTATATGAAATGATCAATGAATAGTGTTAAATTCATATTTTATGTTGATTACAAATTACTATTATTTAATGATTATATGGTCCCATGTTCAATATTTTATTATTCCTTATGTTTAATCATGTTTAATTCCTTATTATATCATTATGTTATACCTTCTAACCCATGTTCTAATCTTTATTTTAATTTTTATTCCCATAATGGGATTTTTAGGTCATTCCTTTTTTCATGTCATCCCAAGGTTATCCTATTCATATGAAAAGGCTTGAAGAAATTTTGAAGATCATAGTGGATGATAAATAAATAAATGTTTTTTTAGTCCCATGTTTTCAGTTTTATATACCTAGTCTTCCAAGACACTATACATTACGATCCTTGGCCTATAATTTAAGGTTTAATTATACATAAAATCATGTAATGATATGTGTAAAAGGCTTAGGCCACTATATAGATGATTTCAAGGAGAAATTTCTATAACAAGTTAAGAGAGACTAGTGGATGCACTAATATGTTAGATGAGATTTGTTGTGAATATGGCCTAAGTCTTGGGAAAATAGCACCCATAGATTAGTTGGTGAAATATGTGGTGGGTTGCGGCCCTATATTATTTTAATGTGACTATTATATCTTCCTATATTATATGAATATAGTTTGATATTCTTGTACATCCTTGGATCCTATGTGTATAGTTCGGTGTGATGTGACCTCCCCAAAGTCTTCGGGGATGGTTCAGTGTCATTATTTATCTTTAATAAGGGTATTGGGTCATGGAAATTTCCATAAGTGTATTTGAATTGTGTGATTGATGGAAATTGACATGTGTGGATTAGATTAGTGACCATAAATTGGCCCTTTCTTAATTTAGTCTTCGGTCGAGGACCATCAATGGTGCTAGGTCATTGGATAATGTAAGATGAGACCAAAAGACCACCCTTGAGTGAGAAGGTATGGGTCAAGGCTTATAGATGTATAGTCGTTATAGTTATTTATGTGTAGTGGGTCAAGGTTTTAGATGTTTTATTTCCTTGAGTCCATGGGTATGGGATAGGGACCGGTTACATGGCTTGAGATTTCATAACAACAAGGTAGATTTTGGAATGATTCCAAAGAAGGTATGATTAGGTTTCAAGGTGTATAGTTAGCACACAACTAACTATTTCACAAGGAGTCGTAGTGGATGAAATCCATATTTTAATCATAATATTTTTTTAATTTTTATTCAATAAATATCCTAAGTTTTTAAGTGATATTGTCCATTTTTTAATTGATTTATCTTCTATTTGTGGGTAATTAAAAGTTTAAGATTAATTTAAAAAAATAATAAATACACAAACTTTATATAAAGAAATTTCATTTAGTGTTGTGTAAGTTGGAATGTAAAAGGATTCAATTAAGAATAAGCCAAAAAAATTGGGCAATAAGGGTCATCCCACAACTATGGGGGAAATCCATCTAGTCTCCCATTAGGAAATACCAACCAAACATTCTAGATGGAGATCCAGAATGTATGAAAAATTGGGGGAGCATAGGTCACGTATAGTGTTTGTGGTTGTAGAGAAACATTACTGCATGGGGATCAGGTTCATATGGTGGTCATAGGAAGGTTTAAATGGTGCATGGAAACACATTAAGGTGGTATGGTTCCTTCAACCCCCATATATCTTTGATTCCTGAGAGTTACATGGGATCAATTATTAAGTTATGGCCACTCCTCGACCATTCTAATGTGGGATGAAGTCATTCTCAGGTATTATATGACTTTCAATAAATGGTGTTGTCCTATTTTATTTTATTTTTCATATTCCTTTCACATCACTATATCATATATGTTGACCAAAACACTATGGATCTTCCATATAAGGATAAAAAAGATCAACCATCACTAAAATTTTAATTTTATCCACATTGTAAGTCCACCTTTACATTATAGCCAACTATAGAGCTCAATCAATTGGTCGGGGGTTGCAAATTGGTTCATCCATTGTACAATATCTTTTTTAGCATGAGGTTATGGAAGATGAAGTTGTGAATCATGTTAATTGCTACTTCATTGAGGTATCAAAAATTTTAGTGGCACTAGTTCTAAAAGATGATTTCTCAAAGAGGTTCTACAACTTTGGATCCAGCTTACACCATGGAAGACCATGAATTAAAATGGTAAAATAAAAGAGATAGGTTATATGGATCAATGGTGTGACTACATTGTAGATATGTCAAAATCAATAGAGATAGAGGAAATAAATTTTAATAGGCTTATGTATTTGAGTGTTTTGAAATGGTACATGTTTAATGTCCATTAGAGCATGAGGATAATTTTTTTGTAGCAAACCTTCCATGTTTCAATGAGGGTTTCAGATGAAGAATCTACACCACAACACTTTTATCCATTCCACAGTATGGAATATCTATATATTTCAAAATATCAATACTTTTGTCCTCTAAATGTGATACATGCTATATTCAAGTGAGTTTAGAGAAGGGATATGTTTATAAGGACGCTTCCTAAATTTATAAAATTCAAACACACTATAAAACCAAGTTGGATTTGGTTCAAGATACAAAATATTTAAAATAAACTTCAAATGGATTTTAATAGATATATTATAAGGCCCCGGCCTTAAACATTACTTAATCATGAATTAAATGAATAATTCACATAGAGGATCTTTTCAGGTTTAGAGTTTTAGAGAATTAGGTCATAACTATTACATCTCAAAATATTACATAGTAGATACTTCTACTAAGTTTTCATAAAATAAAAAAAACTTAGAAATAAACATGTCTAGTTCCATGTTTTAGATAGCATGTCTTTCCTTGATCCCATCCTTGACCCTATTAATCTTTAAGTCCTGTGAAAAGCATTTAAAAAACATGGGATGAGCATAAAAAGCCCAGTAAAGGATACAAAAAGAAGGAAAAATGTTAGTTTTTCAAAACAACAAGTAAACCATGAATACTTTACCAAAGTAATACTTTTCAGCTTTATGAAGTAGTAAAAACTATTCACTGAATAAAAGACCATTACTTACCCTTTTGTAACCAAAATATTACCATAAAACCCATATAAAGAACACATATACATATAAAGGTAACTTGGTACATAAACATACTTAAATGGATTAACCATACGGTCGACTTCCACACATACTTAATGGAATATCCATACGGTCGACTTCCATACCCAATGCATTGGAGGTTATAACGTAACCACCCATCCTAGTATTCACGGCACCACCTGTCATATGGTTTATCACGTAACCACCTGTAAAATGTCCAAGTACCATCATTACACATAAAATATTGAAAATATAAACATTTCAATAACAACATTTCATTTGCAATCAAAATAATTAATTCCAAGATATTGAATTAATCAATCCATTTTCAAAAACCATTTAAAATAGATTTTTGAATCAAAGTGTCCCATAACACTTTGAAGCTTTTAATGGAATTATAATTTTAAAACATTAATGTCCATATAAATAAATACTGAAAACCATTTTGAAAACATGGACATTAAAGATAAAGATTTAGATTAATGAATCTTTAAAACATTTAAAACGATATTTTTGTTAAAGAGTTTTTAACAAAATGAGAGACTCTTGAATACAAATAATTGCAGAATAACATTTAATATGTGATTTATAATATCATGAGAATAAAGGGATTCATGATATAATATGTCAAAGGACAGTATACACACCATATAAGACTGAATTGGTGCATAACAACAATGAAGTCTCAATGGAAATGTAAATTGAGATGAAATCCATTATCAAGATGGTATCTTTAAATTAAGGACAAATCTATCACATAATTATGTGTGAGAAATATAAATACACCCAATATAAGTGGATATTAAGTGTGAAACAATTAGAGGTCATTCACACATAATCTTGGAAAAACAAAACCAATGACATAGATATTTAACTCAATGATATGAGATTGAGTTATGATTTCCTATACAAGTTAGTAAGAACTTATCAATGAGATGATTATGTGTAGAAATAGTATATCTAAAAAAATGTTTGTGGAAATTACAACATAGAGATTCCACACATAATCTTGGCATAATACAATCAATAAGTAGATGTTTAACCCAAATAATTGAAAGTGGGTTATGAAGTTCCCTTACAGAAATCCGACAACCTAATGGCGTCGCTTTAAAATTCAGAAAATGAGTTGATGAGATAGAAAATGGTATCTCATCACTTGGAAATAAAATTTAAATAAATAAGGATATAGAAGAAACATATCCCAACATTATAGTATGTGAATTAAAATACATAACAAAAGAAGTCTTTGAAAAAGAGGAGGGTGGAAAGGTCCCCTTACCGAGTTGGGTAACTTTCGAAATGTTCAACCCATGGAAGAAGGTTCATACAATGAAGATGTAAATACCCACAAATGAAATTATACTACACAAATTGTATAATGATGGGAAGTACATACACCACTCAAAGGAAATAGTGGAAACGTAGCATAAATGTCACGGGAATAAAAGTGAGATGAAGAATCCCTTACGAAAACTCGGCCGCCTAACGGCGCCACTTAAAACTTTCAAAAATAGATTTATGAGATCAAATAGGGTATCTCATAATATGAACATAAAAATTAAAGTATGAGGAATATAAAATAACATCCCCAAATATAATAAATATGAGCTTAAAAGAAATGACATAAAAGAGAGTACTTAAAAAGAAAGAGAGAGGTTGGATCCCTTACTTCACGTCCAACTTGTCTTGTTCGTTTCTTTATATTCCTGAATAATAAAATTTAGTCAATTTATAATTTCTTAATAAACTCCTTTAAATATTATTATTCAGTTCATATCACATGTTATAATTTTATAATAATTGTTTATAATGTTAGTTAATATCAGACATTTTTGCCGATGTTTGGTACATGAGTCAAAAATGAACTTGTTGGAAAATGATTGTCCACGTAGTTATAAGTAAATCATCTCCAGAATAGTATTAATGATTTAAATATAATATATATCCAGTAAATATTCATTTTATACTATTACATAACATTTGGTGATAAAAATAAATGAAATGCCCCGTTCATGGAGACGGTAGTCTGTACGTACGCATGAACGCTACTTTCATTTCTTTGTCATATTAATGGAATTAAAAATAATTGAGAGATATATATATTATAATTCCAGAATAATATATATGTTTTATAGGTCACATAAGTTCATTAATTTCATTCTTTATACATTCCATGTATTTCATGAATGAGTCGCTTCACTTGAGGGGGCGGTAGTCCACACATCCTCGTATGAAATTATCGCATTTTCACAACATGAAAAGCAAAAAGGCATGTTTTAAATATAAAATTCAGAAGAATATGAAAAACCTAAATACCATATATATCATATATAAAATATATGGAAATCATAATGGCCACCATGAAAGGTGTTAAGAGAAGATTGAACAATCATCGTTTCGTGAGGCAGAAATTCACCATCCACAAAAACAGTATGTTCTTTAACCATTAGACGAAGGTGTGTGTAAGTGTAGCTCGAATCCTTCTCATAAAAACATCCTAGTATATTTAAGATACTGTTGTTGTTACAAAATAAAGTAATAGAAATATTTTAGATGGTTGTATAAGAAAAATAAAACAAAAGAACACAAGGGAAGACATTACCTTTAAATCGGGTAACTCTGTTTGATTTGAGCTCAGAGGCTTCCTTGGAAAAGATTATGCCCAAAGGCTAGGCTTCAATGATAAAAATAGGGATTTGTGGAGACGAAATGGTCAGGTTTTGGCCGAGAAAAAGGCTTGAGAAGTGTGTGTAAGGTGGTAGAGGTGGGGGCCTTTTATAAGAGGAGAGGAGGACACTCTTAGAAAGTTATAAAATATTACTTTTTTATATAATTCTTTTCGGATTTTAAATGTCCCAAAAGGATATATTTAGAGGATAAGGTGATAAGGTTTCTAAATCCACCCATCCAATAGGTTTTTGACAAGTTTAGGTCTTAGAGTTTACATTTTATTTTCATTTTATTTAAATCGTTAAATAATGAGGTAATCGCTACATCATCATGGTGTCATAAATAATTTAATTTATTTAGTGTCTAAAATTTATAAAACAAACTATCATGATGTAGTAAATCTTTTTATATTTCTAATGAAAATTTATAGTAAAAAATATGACTTGTATAACCGCATGTAAATTTTTTTTTAGTAAAACAACACATGTTTGTGACATTTTAATTTTAATTTTAAATAAAAAGGTATTAATATCATTTTACTACCAAAGTGGCTCCATGGGGTCCCCAAGTTGACCCATGGATTTTCTTTGTCGTCCATGACTCATCCAATAATGTTAGGACATGTTTCTAGGTCATTCAATATTATTAAAACATTATTTTTACCTTAAATTACACTAATTACCTCTAATCGCGATTAAAACTTAAAAGTTACTATTCACCAAAAAAATTATTTTAATCTCATTGAACCACATTTTACTTCCTAATGACAACCATGTATGTCGGATTTTTGAAAATCAAATCACAGAAGCGGTAAAGTTTCATTTAAACGAAAAATCAGTTTCTTTAACTACCACTTAGTGGTTCCACTATTCATCAAAAATTAAAGATTTTCAGAAAAATACAAAAAATTCACCCTAAGATATATTTGATATTCTTAATTCAAAAATGATGTCTATTTTAAAAAAAATCAAAACATATAAGTTTCATTAATTAATTTAATAATTAATTCCCGTTGTCAAAACAAATAGCGTGGTTTTAAGAAACAATATATATTAAAAGATTAACAGTAGTTTAAGTCCAGTTTCAAAGTGAAATTCATTCCAATGACCACCATTGGATTAAATGGTAAAAATATATTCTAATTTCACTTTAAAACCAATTCAAAAGATAATCTAATCATATAAATAAATTAGATTAAAAAGGGGTTTTGAATTAAAATACAACTTTTTCACTATTCATTAAAAAATGAACTTTATCGGAAAAATACCAAAAATTTACACAAAGTAAATTTTGATGTCCCGATTCTAAAGAATAATTTTATTTTGTCAAATATAACACATAAAATTGTCAAAAGTGGATTTAAAAGAGGTTCGCCATCAAAAGGCAGTTAATCAACCTTTTAAAGAATATTAGAATGTTTACACATAAAATTAGATTCATTTGCATTTTTAATCCTCTAACATTTATTGTAAAAAGTAAAAATATTTTACAAACATAAATAATAATTTTTTTTAGTTATTTCTGTTCTTTCCCGCCATTACAATGGCTAGGTGTTAACTACCATTTAAAATAATATTATTTTATTATTAGAGTGCAACGTAAGATTTCAAAGGAACTCATTGTAGCGTATTGGGTACGCCATAGAGCATAGTGTTCCCTTTAAATAAATATTATTATTTTATTCACAAATAGGGATAAATATAAAAATTTCATATTCTTTATTTAGATGGATCCTTCCCCCCTTTTGGGAAGTGCGTCCTCGCAATTTTAAAATTGGGCTTGGAAACATCATTGAAAGTCCCACATTAGAACAAGAGTCGGTAAAAAATCACTTTAAAATAAAAAAAGAGAAGTACATAGGTCACCCGAGTTAACCCAAACTAGGATTCCATGTAGGAAAACATGGATAGGGAAGAAAAAGAAAAGGGTCGTGTTCTGAGGGAGTGTGATAGAAAACATGTTTAGGAGAAAGTTAACCACTAGAAAATCACAAACTTGTGATGGGTTAAACGGTATTGGATTCCCCAGTAGGAAACGTTAACGGACAACATTTTTTATAAGTTACTTTTCATTGAGGAATTTATTTTAGAGCTTAACTAAAACATAAAGAATCATACTTACTTGTCATGTTGACCTTCAACTTTTACTAGATTTCTTACACAAACTCATATTTTCTCCAAAATATGAGTATTTAGAATGACTTGTTTACATTAAGAGAGCTATAATCAACTTCTATAGAATCACCTAATCCACAAAATAGAACTATATAATTCCCATGTCTTTAGACCTTAACCAAAACTAAAACCAAAAAGGTTAATATGAGATCAGATAATACCCAAAAAGGATAATCCTTTATAAAAAGGAAATCTATTCTTAATCTCTAAAATTTGTCCAACAAGACCCAAAGTTCAACTAAGACCAAAATTAAACCAAACTAGGATTAAAACCCAATTAATTAAAGGATTTAATCACATAGTCTTCCAAGTTAAATCGTAACATTTATCTCTAAACAACATCAGTTTCTCTTAAAGTCTCATATTAAAAAGTAATTAACCTAATCACATATTTTCCATGATAGGTTAATAATTTCAATAGATAACCCAAAATCAACTTAATATTAATTCATAAAATCATCTAACTAAAAATAATTATTCAAACTAACCAGGGACTTCACGTAGTCCAGTGGTAGGTGATAAATACCAGTCGCACTTTGGTTGTGGGTTCGATTCCCGCAGCTTTGTCCGACGCGACGGGTTGTCACACGTTCTGCGTGTTGTCCTTTTTCCAAACAATATAATTCTCAAATCATTCCCCAAAAAGATATAAAATCATCAAAAATAACCAAAACATAACTTAACCTCAATTTTATCTCATGCCTTTCATTTTCCATCATAACATATAATAACCCATAATTACCTCAAAAGTAAGGATCATATAAATCCAAATGGTTCTTTATAACTATGTCCACAAAAGAACAGATAACTATTCCTTGAATAAAATTTTCATATATCAAACATCAGAGTTACACATACTATAAAAATTCTTCTAATGTAACCCCATCATCAAAAGTGACTTAATACTCTTATGAATTTCACCATAACTCTTGAATCCCTTATATGTTGACTTCTTACTCATTCAACATTCTTCATGATACATTAACCATTCCTTTACAACTTATTCTGAAATACTTTTTACCTACAAACAAAATCATGAATCATATCCTAAGATTCCATAATAGGAAAACAAAAGTTAAGAAATAATCCATACCTTTGATTGGTCATTGTCAGTTTCTTCATCCTCAATCGGAATGGCATTAGGTATTGGTAAAAGAATATTTGTACGATCTTGGTGATCCCATTCCCGAAACTTCTTCATAGGACATGTGTTTTCATAATGACCATGCACACCACATTTAAAACATTCAATTGATCCCTCAGAAAGAACTTCTTTCCCTTTCCTCGAGTTAACTAGATGCTTCCTTTTTCCATGGAAGGTTCTTGCTTTATGACCTTGATTTCCACATCTATAGAATATTTATGTCCCTTTGAAACAGTTTCCTAGGTTTTTATTTCCACATATTTGACACATAGGTTTTTGAACACACTAACCTTTATGATTATTACCTATAGTTCGGTAGGGATTTGTTTCTTTCATATATGATGCCTTATAGAAATCACCAAGGTTTAAGTGGTCAATCATGACTCCAGATAGTTGGTTGAGGATAAACACAAGAGTTCTTATTGCAGCTCCCATATCATTCAGTTCCTCACTTAGAAAACTGTCACAGTTTCCTTCACATCCACTGTCACATTAGTTCCTTCTAGATCCATCCATTTACTAAAACCCAAAATGTCAGTGTGAGTATATCACAAAAACCATCTTGTACTAATGAGGAAGATAAAAACTAAGATATACTTACTCATTCACTTTATCTAAAACAGGACTCTTTCTAAAATCCTAACCATTACGGTAATGTCACTTATGCTTAGTGAATACCCTAACCTCTAATGTTATCTAAACCGACCTCTGATACCAGCTAAAAGGCCCCAGCCGTAAACATTACTTAATCATGAATTAAATGAATAATTCACATGGAGGATATTTTCAGGTTTAGAGTTTTAGAGAATTAGGTCATAACTATTACATCTCAAAAGATTACATAGTATACACTTCTACTAAGTTTCCATAAAATAAAAAAACACTTAAAAAGAAACATGTCTAGTTCCATGTTTTAGATAGCATATCTTTCCTTGATCCCATCCTTGACCCTATTCATCTTTAGGTCCTGTGGAAAGCATTTCAAAAACATGTGATGAGCATAAAAAGCCCAGTAAAGGATACACAATGAAGGAAAACTGTTAGTTTTTTAAAACAACAAGTAAAACATGAATACTTTACCAAAGTAATACTTTTCACCTTTATAAAGTAGTAAAAACTCTTCACTGAATAAAAGACCATTACTTACCCTTTTGAAACCAAAATATTATCATAAAACCCATATAAAGAACACATATACATATAAAGGTAACTTGGGACATAAAAATACTTAAATGGAATAACTATACAGTCGACTTCCGCACATACTTAATGGAATAGACATACGGCCGACTTCCTTACCCAATGCATTGGAGGTTATAATGTAACCACCCGTCCTAGTATTCACGGCACCACCCGTCATATGGTTTATCACGTAACCACCCGTAAAATGTCCAAGTACCATCATTACACATAAAATATTGAAAATATAAGCATTTCAATAACAACATTTCATTTGCAATCACAATAAGTTATTCCAAGATATTTAATTAATCAATCCATTTTCAAAAACCATTTAAAATAGATTTTTGAATCAAAGTGTCCCATACGACTTTGAAGATTTTAATGGAATTAAAATTTTAAAATATGAATGTCCATATAAATAAATAATGAAAACCATTTTGAAAACATGGACATTAAAGATAAATATTTAAAAATAATGAATCTTTAAAACATTTAAAACAATATTTTTGTTAAAGAGTTTTTAACAAAATGAGAGACTCTTGAATACAAATAAATGGGGAATAACATTTAATCCGAGCTTTATAATATCATGAGAATAAATAGATTCATGATATAATATGTCAAAGGACAGTATACACACCATATAAGAGTGAATTGGTGTATAACAACAATGAAGTCTCAATGGAAATGGAAATTGAGATGAAATCCATTATAAAGATGGTAACCTTAAATTAAGGACAAATCTATCACATAATTATGTGTGAGAAATATAAATACACCCAATATAAGTGGATATTAAGTGTGAAAAAATTAGAGGTCATTTACAAATAATCTTGAAAAAAACCAATGACATAGATATTTAACTCAAGGAAATGATATTGAGTTATGATTTCCCATACAAGTTCATAAGAATTTTTAATGAGATGATTATGTGTAGAAATAGTATATCGACACAAAGTTTTGTGGAAATTACAACATAGAGATTACACACATAATCTTGGTATAATACAATCAAGAAGTAGAGGTTTAACCCAAATAATTGAAAGTGGGTTAAGAAGTTCTCTTACAGAAATCCAACATCCTAATAGCGTCACTTTAAAATTAAGAAAATGAGTTGATGAAAGAGAAAATGGTATCTCATCAATTGGACAGAAAATTTACATAAATAAGGATATAGAATAATCATATCCCAACATAATAGTATTGAATTAAAATACATAACTAAAGAAGTCTTTTAAAAATAGGAGGGTGGAAATGTCCCCTTACCGAGTTGGGTAAATTTTGAAACGTACACCCCATGGAAGAAGGGTCATACAATGAAGATATAAATACTCAAAAATGAAATTATAATACACAAAGTGTACAATATTGGTCTTTATAGACACCACTCAAAGTAAATATGGGCAAACGTAGCATAAATGTCACGGGAATAAAAGTGAGATGAAAAATCCCTTACGAAAACTCGGCAGCCTAACGACGCCACTTAAAACTTCCAAAAATGGATTTATGAGATCAAACAGGGTATCTCATAATATGAATATAAAAATTACAGTATGAGGAATATAAAATAACATCCCCAAACATAATAAAGATGATCTTAAAAGAAATGACATAAAAGAGAGTACTTAAAAATAAAGAGAGAGGTTGGATCCCTTACCTCAAGTCCAACTTGTCTTGTTCATTTCTTTATATTCCTGAATAATAAACTTTGGTCAATTTATAATTTCTTAAGGACCTCCTTTAAAGATTATTATTCAGTTCATATCACATATTATAATGTTATAACAATTGTTTAATAATGTTAGTTCATATCAGACGTTTTTGTCGTTGTTTGGTACATGAGTCAAAAATGAACTTGTTTGAAAATGATTGTCCATGTAGTTATAAGTAAATCATCTCTAGAATAGTATTAATGATTTAAATATCATATATATCAATTACATATTCATTTTATACTATTCCATAACATTTGGTGATAAAAATAAATGAAATGCACCGTTCATGGAGACGGTAGTCCGTACGTACGCATGGACGCTACATTCATTTCTTTGTCATATTAATGGAATAAAAAATAATTGAGAGATATATATATATTATAATTACAGTATAATATATATGTTTTATATGTCACATAAGTTCATTAATTTCATTCTTTATACATTCCATGTATTTCATGAACGAGTCATATCACTTGGGGGGCGGTAGTCCACACTTCCTCGTATGAAATTATCACACTTGCACAACATGAAAAGCATAAAGGCATGTTTTAAATATAAAATTCAGAAGAATATAGAAAACATAAATACCATATATATCATATATAAAATATAGTGACATCATAATGGCCACCATGAAAGGTGTTAAGAGAAGATTGAACAATCATCGTTTCGTGAGGCAAAAATTCGCCATCCACAGAAATAGTATGTTCTTTAACCATTAGACGAAGGTGTGTGTAATTTTAGCTCAAATACATAACATAAAAACATACTAGTATATTTAATATACTGGTTTTGTTACAAAAGAAAGGAATAAAAAGAGTTTAGAGGGTTGGAGAATCAAAATAAAACAAAAGAACACAAGGGAAGACATTACCTTTATATTGGGTAACTCTTTTTGATTTGAGCTCTAAGGCTTCCTTGGAAAGGATTCTACCCAACGGAGAGGCTTCAATGATGAAGATAGGGATGTGGAGAGATTAAATGTTCAGGGTTTGTCCGAGCCAAAGGCTTTAGAAGTGTGTGTAATGTGGTAGAGGTGGGGGCCTTTTGTAAGAGGAGAGGAGGGCACTCATGGAATGTTATAAAATATTACTTTATTATATAATGATTTTCGGATTTTAAAGGTCCCAAAAGGATATATTTGGAGGATAAGGTGATAAGGTTTTTAAATCCATCCATAAAATAGGTTTTTTACAAGTGTAAGTCTTAGAAGATAAATTATCTTTTCATTTTTTTAAATCGTTAAATATTGAGGTAATCGCTGCATCATCTTGGTGTCATAAATAATTTAATTTATTTAGTGTCTAAAAATTATAAAAGAAATATCATGATGTATGAAATTGTTTTATCTTTTTAATCAATATTTATATTCAAAAATATGACTTCTATAACCCCATGTAAAAAAAGTTTAGTAAAAAAACACATGTTTGTGACATTTTAATTTTAACTTTAAATAAAAAGGTATTAATGTCATTTTCCTACCAAAGTGGCTCCATGGGGTCCCCAAGTTGACCATGGATTGTATTGGTCGGCCATGACTCATCCAATAAGGGTAGGACATGTGTCTAAGTCATTCAATATTATTAAAACATTATTTTTACCTTAAATTACACTAATTACCTCTAATCACGATTAAAACTTAAAAGTTACTATTCACCAAAAAAAATTATTTTAATCTAATTGAACCACATTTTACTTCCTAATGAAAACCATGTATATCATATTTTTGAAAATAAAATCACAGAAGTGGTAAAGTTTCATTTAAACGAAAAATAAGTTTCTTTAACTACCACTTAGTGGTTCCACTATTCATCAAAAATTGAAGTTTTTCAGAAAAATACTAAAAACTCACACTAAGTTATAATTGATATTCTGAATTCAAAAATGATGTCTGTTTTAATAAATTCAAAACATATAAGTTTCATTAATTAATTTAATAATTAGTTCCCGCTGTCAAAACAAATATTGTGTTTTTAAGAAATGATATTTATTAAAAGATTAAAACTAGTTTAAGTCCAATTTCAAAGTGAAATTAATTCCAATGACCACCATTGGATTAAATGGTAAAAATATATTCTAATTTCACTTTAAAACCAATTCAAAAGATAATCTAATCATATAAATAAATTATATTAAAAAGAGTTTTTGAATTAAAATACAACTTTTTTCACTATTCATTAAAAAATAAACTTTATCGGAAAAATACCAAACATTTACACAAAGTAAATTTTGATATCCCGATTCTAAAGAAGAATTTTATTTTGTCAAATATAACACATAAAATTGTCAAAAAGTGTATTTAAAAGTGGTTCTCCATCAAAAGGCGGTTAATCGACCTTTTAAAGAATATTAGAATGTTTACGCATAAAATTGGATTCATTCGCATTTTTAATCCTCTAACATTTATTGTAAAAAGTAAAAATATTTGACAAACATAAATAATCATTTTTTAGTTATTTCCTTTCTTTCCCACCATTACAATGGCTAGGTGTTAACTACCATTTAAAATAATATTATTTTATTATTAGAGTGCAACCTAAGATTTCAAAGCAACTCATTGTCGCGTATTGGGTACACCATCGAGCATACCGTTCCCTTTAAATTAATATTATTATTTTATTCACAAATAGGGATAAATATAAAAATTTCATATTCTTTATTTACCTGGGGTGTTAAATCCTTCCCCCCTTTTGGGAATTGTGTCCTCGCAATTTTAAAATTGGGCTCAGAAACATCATTGAAAGTCCCACATTGGAACAAGAGTCGGTAAAACAATCACTTTAAAAGAAAAAAAGATAAGTACATAGGTCACCCGATTTAACCCATACTAGGATTCCATGTAGAAAAACATGGATATAGAAGAAAAAGAAAAGGGTCATGTTCTGAGGGAGTGTGATAGAAAACATGTTTAAGATAAAGTTAACCACCAGAAAATCACAAACTTGTGACGGGTTAAACAGTATTGGATTCCCCAGTAGGAAAAGTTAACAGACAACATTTTTTTAAGTTACTTTTCATTGAGGAATTTATTTTAGATCTTAACTAAAACATAAGGAAACATACTTACTTGTCATGTTGACTTTCAACTTTTACTAGATTTCTTAAACGAACTCATATTTTCTCCAAAATATGAGTATTTAGGATGCCTTGTTTACATTAAGAGAGCTATAATCAACTTCTAGAGAATCACCTAATCCACAAA
The DNA here is from genome assembly GCA_963277665.1 of Viscum album. Classification (NCBI taxonomy): domain Eukaryota; kingdom Viridiplantae; phylum Streptophyta; class Magnoliopsida; order Santalales; family Viscaceae; genus Viscum; species Viscum album. The sequence continues at coordinate 812,087,956 of OY728150.1, read as the reverse complement.
ATAGAACTATATACTTCCCATGTCTTTAGACCTTATCCAAAACTAAAAACAAAATGGTTAGTATGAGATCAGATAATACCCAAAAAGGATAATCCTTTATAAAAAGGAAATCTATTCTTAATCTCCAAAATTTGTCCAACAAGACCCAAAGTTCAACTAAGACCAAAAGTAAACCAAACTAATATTGAAACCCAAATATTTGAAGGATTTAATCACATAGTCTTCCAAGTTAAATCGTAACATTTATCTCTAAACAACATCAGTTTCTCTTAAAGTCTCGTATTGAAAAGTAATTAACCTAATCACATATCATCCATGATAGGTTAATAATTTCAATAGATAACCCAAAATCAACTTAATATTAATTCATAAAATCATCTAACTAAAAAGAATTTTTCAAACTGACCAGGGACTTCACGTAGTCCAGTGGTAGGCGATAAATACCAGTTGCACTTTGGTTGTGGGTTCGATTCTTGCTGCTTTGTCCGAGGTGACGGTTTGTCACACGTTCTGCGTGTTGTCCTTTTTCCAAACTATATAATTCTCAAATAATTCCCCAAAAAGATATAAAATCATCAAAAATAACCATAACATAATTTAACCTCAATTTTATCTCATGCCTTTCATTTTCCATCATAACATATAGTAACCCATAATTACCTCAAAAGTAAGGATCATATAAACCCAAATGGTTCTTTATAACTATGTCCACAAAATAATAGATAACTATTCCTTGAATAAAATTTTCATATATCAAACATCAGAGTTACACATACTATAAAAATTCTTCTAATGTAACCCCGTCATCAAAAGTGACTTAATACTCTTAATAATTTCACCATAACTCTTGAAGCCCTTATATGTTGACTTCTTACTCATTCAACATTCTTCATGATACATTAACCATTCCTATCCAACTTATTCTGAAATAATTTTTACCTACAAACAAAATCATGAATCATATCCTAAGATTCAAAAATAGGAAAACAAAAGTTAAGAAATAATCCATACCTTTGATTGGTCATTGTCAGTTTCTTCATCCTCAATCGGAATGACATTAGGTATTGGTAAACGAATATTTGTATGATCTTGGTGATCCCATTCCCAAAACATCTTCATAGGACATGTGTTTGCATAATGACCATGCACACCACATTTAAAACATTCAATTGATCCCTCAGAAAGAACTTCTTTCACTTTCCTCGAGTCAACTAGATGCTTCCTTTTTCCATGGAAAGTTCTTGCTTTATGACCTTCATTTCCACATCTATATCATATTTATGTCCCTTTGAAACATTTTCCTAGGTTTTTCTTTCCACATATTTGACACCTAGGTTTTTGAACACACTTACCTTTATGATTATTACCTGTAGTTTTGTAGGGATTTGTTTCTCGCATATATGATGCCTTATAGAAATCACCAAGGTTTAAGTGGTCAATCATGACTCCAGATAGTTGGTTGAGGATAAACACAAGAGTTCTTATTGCAGCTCCCATATCATTCAGTTACTCACTCAGAAAACTGTCACAGTTTCCTTCACATCCACTGTCACATTGTTTCCTGCTAGATCCATCCATTTACTAAAACCCAAAATGTCAATGTGAGTATATCAAAAAAACCATCATGTACTAATGAGGAAGATAAAAAATAAGATATAATTACTCATTCACTTTATCTAAAAATATGACTATTTCTAAAATCCTAACCATTACGGTAATGTCACTTATGCTTAGAGAATACCCTAACCTCTAAAGTTATCGAAACCGACCACTGATACCAACTATAAGGCCTCGACCTTAAACATTACTTAATCATGAATAAAATGAATAATTCACATAGAGGATATTTTCAGGTTTAGAGTTTTAAAGAATTAGGTCATAACTATTACATCTCAAAATATTACATAGTATACACTTCTACTAAGTTTCTATATAATAAAATAAAAACACTTAAAAAGAAACATGTCTAGTTCCATGTTTTAGATAGCATATCTTTCCTTGATCCCATCCTTGACCCAATTCATCGTTAAGTCCTGTGGAAAGCATTTCAAAAACATGGGATGAGCATAAAAAGCCCAGTAAAGGATACACAAAGAAGGAAAACTGTTAGTTTTTCAAAACAACAATTAAAAAAAGAATACTTTACCAATGTAATACTTTTCACCTTTATGAAGTAGTAAAAACTCTTCACTGAATAAAAGACCATTACTTACCCTTTTGTAACCAAAATATTACCATAAAACCCATATAAAGAACATATATACATATAAAGGTAACTTGGGACATAAAAATACTTAAATGGATTAACCATACGGTTGACCTCCACGCATACTTAATGGAATAGCCATACGGCCGACTTCCATACCCAATGCATTTGAGGTTATAACGTAACCACCCGTCCTGGTATTCACGGCACCACCCGTCATATGGTTTATCACGTAACCACCCGTAAATTGTCCAAGTACCATCATTACACATAAAATATTGAAAATATAAACATTTCAATAACAAAATTTCATTTTCAATCACAATAAGTAATTCCAAGATATTGAATTAATCAATCCATTTTAAAAAACCATTTAAAAGAGATTTTTGAATCAAAGTGTCCCATACCACTTTGAAGATTTTAATGGAATTACAATTTTAAAACATTAATGTCCATATAAATAAATACTGAAAACCATTTTGAAAACATGGACATTAAAGATAAAGATTTAGATTAATGAATCTTTAAAACATTTTAAACGATATTTTTGTTAAAGAGTTTTTAACAAAATGAGAGACTCTTGAATACAAATAATTACGGAATAACATTTAATAGGAGATTTATAATATCATGAGAATAAAGGGATTCATGATATAATATGTCAAAGGACAGTATACACACCATATAAGAGTGAATTGGTGCATAATAACAATGAAGTCTCAATGGAAATGTAAATTGAGATGAAATCCATTATAAAGATGGTATCTTTAAATTAAGGACAAATCTATCACATAATTATGTGTGAGAAATATAAATACACCCAATATAAGTGGATATTAAGTGTGAAAAAATTAGAGGTCATTCAAACATAATCTTGGAAAAACAAAACCAATGACATATATATTTAACTCAATGAAATGAGATTGAGTTATGATTTCCCATACAAGTTCGTAAGAATTTATCAATGAGATGATTATGTGTAGAAATAGTATATCTACACAAAGTTTTGTGGAAATTACAACATAGATATTCCACAGATAATATTGGCATAATACAATCAAGAAGTCGAGGTTTAACCCAAATAATTGAAAGTGGGTTAAGAAGTTCTCTTACAGAAATCCGACATCCTAACGACGTCACTTTAAAATTCAGAAAATGAGTTGATGAGAGAGAAAATGGTATCTCATAAATTGGACATAAAATTTACATAAATAAGGATATAGAAGAAACATATCCCAACATAATAGTATTTCAATTAAAATACATAGCTAAAGAAGTCTTTTAAAAAGAGGAGGGTGGAAATGTCCCCTTACTGAGTTGGGTAACTTTCGAAACATACACCCAATGGAAGAAGGGTCATACAATGAAGATGTAAATACCCAAAAATGAAATTATACTACACAAAGTGTATAATAGTGGGCTTTACAAACACCACTCAAAGGAAATAGTGGCAAACGTAGCATAAATGTCATGGGAATAAAAGTGAGATGAAAAATCCCTTACGAAAACTCGGCAGCCTAACGACGCCACTTAAAACTTCCAAAAATGGATTTATGAGATCAAACAGGGTCTCTCATAAATTGAACATAAAATGTACAGTATGAGTAATATAAAATAACATCCCCAAACATAATAAAGATGATATTAAAATAAATGACATAAAAGAGAGTACTTAAAAAGAAAGAGAGAGGTTGGATCCCTTACCTCAAGTCCAACTTGTCTTGTTCGTTTCTTTATATTCCTGAATAATAAAATTTGGTCAATTTATAATTGCTTAAGGACCTCCTTTAAATATTATTATTAATTTCACATCACATATTATAATTTTATAATAATTGTTTAATAATTTTAGTTCATATCATACGTTTTTGCCGATGTGTGGTACATGAGTCAAAAATGAAATTGTTTGAAAATGATTGTCCATGTAGTTATAAGTAAATCATATCCAGAATAGTATTAATGATTTAAATATCATATATATCAAGTAAATATTCATTTTATACTATTCCATAACATTTGGTGATAAAAATAAATGAAATGCACCGTTCATGGAGACGGTAGTCCGTACGTACGCATAGACGCTATTTTCATTTCTTTGTCATATTAATGGAATAAAAAATAATTGAGAGATATATATATTATAATTACATTATAATATATATGTTTTATATTTCACATAATTTCATTAATTTCATTATTTATACATTCCATTTATTGCATGAACGAGTCACATCACTTGAGGGGGCGGTAGTCCACACTTCCTCGTATGAAATTATCGCATTTTCACAACATGAAAAGCATAAAGGCATGTTTTAAATATAAAATTGAGAAGAATATAGAGAACCTAAATACCATATATATCATATAAAAAATATAGTGACATCATAATGGCCACCATGAAAGGTGTTAAGAGAATATTGAACAATCATCGTTTCGTGAGGCAGAAATTCGTCATCCACAGAAATAGTATGTTCTTTAACCATTAGACGAAGGTGTGTGTAAGTGTAGCTCAAATCCCTAACATAACAACATACTAGTATATTAAATATATGATTTTTGTTACAAAATAAAGGAATAAAAATATTTTAGAGGGTTGGAGAAGCAAAATAAAACAAAAGAACACAAGGGAAGACATTACCTTTATATCGGGTAACTCTTTTTGATTTGAGCTCTAAGGCTTCCTTGGAAAGGATTCTGCCCAACGGTGAGGCTTCAATGATGAATATAAGTATGTGGAGAGATTAAATGGTCAGGGGTTGGCCGAGAAAAAGGCTTTATAATTGTGTGTAATGTGGTAGAGGTGGGGGCCTTTTATAAGAGGAGAGGAGGGAACTCATGGAAAGTTATAAAATATTACTTTATTATATAATTATTTTCGGATTTTAAAGGTCCCAAAAGGATATATTTTGAGGATAAGGTGATAAGGTTTCTAAATCCACCCATACAATAGGTTTTTGACCAGTTTAGGTCTTAGAATTTACATTATCGTTTCATTTTATTTAAATTGTTAAATAATGAGGCAATCGCTGCATCATCATGGTGTCATAAATAATTTAATTTATTTATTGTATAAAAATTATAAAAAATATATCATGATGTAGAAAATTGTTTTATCTTTCTAATGAATATTTATAGTCAAAAATATGACTTATATAACCCCATGTAAAAAAAAATTAGTAAAACAACACATGTTTGTGACATTTTAATTTTAACTTTAAATAAAAAGGTATTAATGTCATTTTCCTACCAAAGTGGCTCCATGGGGTCCCCAAGTTGACCCATGGATTGTCTTGGTCGGCCATGACTCATCAAATAAGGGTAGGACATGTGTCTTGGTCATTCAATATTATTAAAACATTATTTTTACCTTAAAGTACACTAATTACCTCTAATCACAATTAAAACTTAAAAGTTACTATTCACCAAAAAAAATTATTTTAATCTCATTGAACCACATTTTACTTTCTAATGACAACCATGTATGTTGGATTTTTGAAAATCAAATCACAGAAGTGGTAAAGTTTCATTTAAATGAAAAATTAGTTTCTTTAACTACCACTTAGTGGTTTCACTATTCATCAAAAATTGATGTTTTTCAGAAAAATACCAAAAATTCACCGTAAGATATATTTGATATTCCGAATTCAAAAATTATATCTATTTTAAGAAATTCAAAAAATATATGTTTCATTAATTAATTTAATAATTAATTCCCGATCTCAAACCAAATAGCATGTTTTTAAGAAACAATATCTATTAAAAGATTAACACTAGTTTAAGTCCAATTTCAAAGTGAAATTAATTCCAATGACCACCATTGGATTAAATGGTAAAAATATATTGTAATTTAACCTTAAAACCAATTTTAAAGATAATATAATCATATAAATAAATTATATTAAAAAGAGGTTTTGAATTAAAATACAACATTTTTCACTATTCATTAAAAAATGAACTTTATCGGAAAAATACCAAAAATTTACAAAAAGTAAATTTTGATGTCCCAATTCTAAAGAAGAATTTTATTTTTTGAAATATAACACATAAAATTGTCAAAAAGTTTATTTAAAAGAGTTTCTCCATCAAAAGGTGGTTAATCGACCTTTTAAAGAATATTATAATGTTTACGCATAAAATTGGGTTCATTTGCATTTTTAATCCTCTAACATTTATTGTAAAAAGTAAAAATAGTTGACAAACATAAATAATCATTTTTTTTAGTTAGTTCCTTTCTTTCCCGCCATTACAATGGCTAGGCGTTAACTACCATTTAAAATAGTATTATTTTATTATTAGAGTGCAACGTAAGATTTCAAAGGAACTCATTATCGCGTATTGGGTACGCCATGGAGCATAGAGTTACCTTTAAAGTAATATTATTATTTTATTCAAAAATAGGTATAAATATAAAAATTTCATATTCTTTATTTACCTGGGGTGTTACATATATATATTTTAAGGATCAATCCTCTCTATTAGAAACTTTAAGTGGTATTTAATGGATAATATATGTAGACATTCATGAAATATAAGATGAATTTTTGGAAGATTAAAATTCAGTATATAAGAAAAGTTAGGATTTAAATAAATATCTACCAACACTCTGTATATAGGTAGAGAGGTTGGGTTATTTCAAAAAGGGACCTGGGAGCTTGGACCTTCAATTTGAGCTTAGATATATGTTTCTTTTTTCATGTTGTGGATTGTTAAAACCTTTAGGTTTATTCTTATTTTTACCTTCCCTCTCATGGCTATCATGAGTTGGTAATTTTCTTATTTCAAGACATGAAATGAAATAAGAATGGTCTTATTTTAGTTAATTATGTTTGATTAAAAAATTTGAGGGTTTTTTCCATTCATCAATTTATTTCAATCATATATTTATCTCTCATATATGACCTTTTTTATAAGAGGTGGGTATTATCAATTAATGCCTCAACTAGATATACCATATCATGGAATGTCCAAAGCATGAGTTTAGGGTAATTTTGGTTAAAAATGTTTTTGTATACCAATATATAGATTAAACTAAGTAGGTGAGAGTTGAAATGGGTGTCTATAGAATAGAAGTTAATTCATCTTAGAAGAGGCTCACTGGAGTTCAATTTCAATAGAATCTAAATTGAATCATTGTAACTTTTCCTCCACTAATCCCATAAAACAAGATTTAATAAATCTTAAAACACTCCTCTAATTCATTTAAAACCATAAGCATTCTCAAATATTTTATTCTTCAACCATTCCTTAAATATTCTAATTAATTTTTACACCACTCACTATGGGATTGAGCTCTAATTAAAAATTATTGTATTAAAAATAGGTTAGTGATAGTTATATTTAATAAATTTATAAATTGGTTCCCATGATAGAATTAAATACACCTTTTAAGTGATCAATTTATTGGTATCATTCCCAAGTAATGGTCATTATGAATGCTTATAATCTTGGGAATTTATTTATTTTTTTCCTTTTTACAATTGATCTTTTCATGCAGTAGTCCCTAGTTCAATGTCAACACGTGATTGGTCAACTAAAGGTTGAAAAAAGAATAATAACTTTAATTTGATTCTCATGCTGAAAATATCGTTTGAAGAAAAAATAATTTCAAAAAATAAGAATTCATGGTTATCCGAGAGCCTATCAATGGATATTTCCAAGGATTTGACTTAGGATAACACCAAGAGGTCCAAGGATAAAATATGGAAATGAAAGCTCTTATAAAATATGTAAGAACCTCAAATATTTTGGGACTATTTGATAATTATAATCCCACCAGTTATTGGAAAATATTTCAAGATCAGTACTTCAATTACAAAAATGATATCACACCCCATTCAATTCATCGGGCTACCACATGAAGACCCCAATTCCTCCCTTTTGAGTTTCTTAGATATGTGTGACACATTCTTGTTTAAAAATTTGATAAGTGACATAATAATTCTATGTAACTTCTAATTATCACATAGATATATGGCACAATAGTGGATCCAAAAAAATTTCCCATACTTAATCACTACTTGAGATGATTTGGTATGAAATTTATTAAACTTTTTTCTTCATCCTTCAAAATCTATGGACATTTGTGTAAGTATTCTTAACATTGATAAAATTAATTTTAAATCACTATATAATGCATGGGAATAGCATAAAAGTATAATTAGAATATGTCATCATCATGGAATAGAAACCTAGTTACTAATTCAAGTATTATATAAGTTTTTATCAAATTTTGACAAATGAATTATTGATGATGCCTCTAGAGTATCAATAATGATAAAGTCACCCAAGGAAGGTTATGAGTTGTTGTAAAAAAATTCTACTAATATTTTTCAATGTAAAACTGATTGAGTATAGAAAAATGGGTGCACCTGGTGGACAATATAAGGGTAACTAAAAAATGTATGATATGTCAATGAAATTGGATGTTATGATGGACACTCAACACCCCCATGGTATGATCTGTGAATATGCCAATTATATTGATTTTAAATTAAAAAATTATTTATAAGGATAGAAGTAACATCAAAACCACAATCAAATCAAGAAAATAGATCTTAGAAAGGCAAGGGATTCTATCTATGGCCATAAGGATTTAAACCCCAACATCAAGTCCCTTCTCTAACTAGTAGAATCCATATATTATAAGTGACCCTAGAAACATTCATGAAAACTACATGGGATAAAAACCTACTATAAGGATCAAGGGGATCATATTATGGAATTAAATTAAGACACGTGAAATAAAAATATTTTTCTTGAGGAATATGGAAATCCAAGTGGAATATATTTCTACCCAACTAAAGTTGAGGAAAATCGGAATTTTTCCAAGATATAGAAAGTTCACTAGGCATAGAGAGTTTAAATCCATCACCGTAAGAAGTAGAAAACAAACCAATATAGTGATAACAATAGGTAAAAATAATAGGAGATCCAATCTGAAGAGAGCAGGAAATAGACCGAGGAACATACTAAAAAAAGAAATTGAAATTTTGGTTATAGAGGAAGCACCATCCCATGTGATGTTTTATGAAAAAAGAGTTAAATTTTTAGAGTTATATATTAAACTAAATATCAACACACCATTATCTAAAGATATATAAAACATTCCCACATATATAAAATTTATTAAAGAATTAGTGTCAATGAATAGGAATCTAGTGGAACTAGTCACCATATATTTAATAGGATAATGTTTTGATATGGTTTCTAGAAGCCTATGAGAGAATAAAAGTGATCCAGGTAGATTTTTATTCTGAAAAATATTGAATATAATGAGTTTGGAAAGTCTTTTATGATTTATAATAAAGTTTTAACAAAATTTCATACCCAAAATTTAAAACCTCGGGATCAGGAGAGATGAATTCAACATGAGTTATGCTTATACTTGTGGATATAATAGTGATATTCCTTTTGTGGTTACTCAAAGATGTCACTATACAAGTGGAAAATTTTTAATTCCTATTGAATTTTATGATGATGGATTTGGATAAGGATAAGACCCTGCAAATATTGGAAATACTACTCCTAGAAACTGATAGGTCGTTAATAGATGTTCAAAGTAGGTGATTATTCTTAAGTATTGGCAGATAACATGTGAAGTTAAATATATATTGAGAAATTAAAAATATAGCTGATAATGGATGTGATTTCAGAGATTATACCTTGGGTGAATTTCAGGATGCTTTTTCCCTTGAAGAAATAAGCAATGAAGCCACTTAAGAGAAGGAAGATATAGATAATAAAGATTTGGAAAATAAAAGATTAATGTTAGAAAAGATAAAAGGCATTGGAGGTATTGTTTTCCTTGAAAACTTTAAGGATGGTTCATGGGTTTGGTAAGTTCATAAACTAGCATTTTTTTTAAAGATGGGATAAACACAAATGGGTTGGGCCCATAGAGGTGTAGAAGATACTACTAATATAAATACAGAATCTACGATCTAAAAAATTATGAGGACCCATCTACATGTAGGAATCATATCTTTTACCATTCATATATCTAGACTGGGTGACCTATTTCCGACCCTCAACACTTGAATTTTAGAGGTAGTTAAATATTAAAAACCATAAGAAAACCATTATCGGGATGCAACCCACATTTTCTATGCTTTAAGATTTAATTTCGTTAATAATTATATTTTGGAACGGGTTTAGGATTTAGGAGTGTCATACCATTATATTTTTTAACATTCATGAGAATGGGATTTCACTTTCACTGTTTGAATTTGATTTTCCTGAACTTGATGATTCGATCCACAAGGAACTCAATAAGTAATAAATTAGAATAAAATAAATTCTTCATGTCAAATGGGAGTAAACTTTAAATATTATTATTTAAAGATACTACCCTATTTTTAAACTATGTTTGAAGTTTAAGTGAAAAAATTAATACCCAAATAGAGATTAGTGTAATTTTTTTATCAATGATACTTAAAATGTCTTATAAATCCAATGATTTCATGTTTTAATTTTCAACTTGATAATATTGAATAAATAATATTGGGTGATTGAATTATTAGAGTTAATAATAGGAATATAGATTCAATGATCTAATTTTTTTCTTTTAGTCACATTTAGAGGAAACTTTTCACTTATTTAAATTATTATTAGAGTTTTATAAGTTCATATGGATTAATTTGTTATTATGACACATTCCATGAAAGATTGACTACTTATTACATGTTCTCATTATGAAGAGGATTCTATAACTAATTTTTCTTATTCTGTCTTGAAATATTTTCTTTAGATAACTGGGCACATGTAACCAGCTAGGAATTATATTTGATCTTTTTGAATTTAGGATTATAGAAATTCACTTTTAAAATGATTGGAAAATTTTATTGATTTACCCATTATCCTTGAGACCCACATTATTATTGATCTTTCTTTCATCCCTTAGAGGATAGTAATGAACTTTGTTAGTAATGATCCACATTTAAAACCAATTTTATCTATTCCTACCCTTACTCTAGTGTTTTACATGATTATTAAGGTTTATATGAGGGGGAGATAGAAATCATGATAAAAAGGGATGTTATCTATTGAGAGGGAAAAATTGGTGTATTATAGGGTTTTGGAAAAGGATGTTGGTATCATTCATTTTTCTTTAATTTATAAACCTCTAGAAAAAAATAAAACTGAAAAATGAAAAAAAAAGTTCTTTTTATGGAGGGGAAAAAATCACCATTTCATGACCCATTTTTTTAAAATTTGGGGTTGGGTGGTGTGCGTGATACTTGTCCTAGCTAGTTCAACATTTTAAAACATGAAAAATTAGTTTGAAAACAAATAATGATGGTTACTTTATTTATAATTCTTTATTTGTTTCATAACTATTTCTTTGAGATTGTAGAAATGGGTGTTGTCACTTTTTTGGAGAGAAGAATTTCATTATATTTAACCTTTTATTATCATGAAATATGCTTTTGAGTGAAACCTTCTTTATAGATTTAATATTTTTCATCAATACCTACCTACCAATTGTCCACATATTCAATTGATCCAAATTTTCAATTACACATTTTTTAGTAATTGTTTTCTCTACCAACTTGATAGTGGATGTAATATTCAAGTTCATAAGATTGGATCTTGTACTTAAGGTACGAGGAAAAATCTACATATTTTTTCCCTTGAGTAATGATAAAATAAAAATTCATTTGAGGTAAATTATAAATCTATATGTTTAATAAATAAAATTGATTTTCATGAATGAAATAAAGGATAATATCCATCATTTATTATAGGGAAATATCAAATATATTATTGGATAATGAGAAGATAGATTCATTTTTCATATGTGGCCCATGAAAATTATTTCTCTCCCATTGAAAATTATTTGGTTTTGTTGATTGTAAATTTTAAATATTGGTAGCTTGGTGGATATGTTTTCATTATTAGTTGAGATATATTATTGAGTAAAATCATGTCATAATTATGGGGGATTTGATAAAAATATTTTATTTCCTAATATTTTTTAATTTTTAATTAATTAATGTCATTACTTTTAAAGTTAGATTGAAAATTTTTAATAGATTTATCTGCTATTTGAGGATAATTAAAATTTTAAGTTTGATTTATAAAATAAAATAAAAATTATTAAATTCATATCATTTTTATAATGGAAAATCATGTTGAGCTATGTAGGTTGGAATGGAAATGAAAATAATTAGTATTTAGCTAAACAAATTTTCCAACAAGGACCAGCCCTCAACAAAGGTAGCAAGCCATCTTGTCTCCCAATGAGGGTTAGTCCGAAAAGAATTCCATAGGGAGAGATAGATCATATAAAGAAAAGGGGGATCATAGGTTATTCATGGTGTGTGTGGTTTAGAGAAACAATGGTTCGTAGTGGTCAAATATGTACAACAACAATAGGAAGGTTTCAGTTATATGGGGATGCACATAGTGGCAATAGAGGTCTATTGAACTCCATCAAACATTGATGATCAGTATTGAAATAGGATGTATTATTAATTATTTTCCACCCATGTAAATTTTTAATGTGGGGTTTCCTCATTTATGGGTAATATACCACTTATAAAGACGGTGTATTCCCGTTTTATTTTAGAATTCATCTTCCATTCACACTATTGTGTCAGAGACATCGGTTGTTGCATTGTGAAACCACCATGGGGGATGATAAAAAATATTAAGAATAAATAAAATTTAAAATTCATCCATGTTTTAGTACCATATTTGTTTCATATCCAATTATAGAGATTGAATGAATGATGGAGGGCTACACCATTATCCATCCATTGCAATGTATCCCCCATAGTCTGAGGTTAGGGAAGTTGAATTTTTTGAACTATACTTATTGCTAAATCATTGAGGTGTCAATATTAGTTGAGGAATTAGTTTAAGAATAAAAAATCTTAAATAGGTTATGTGACATAGGAACCAACCTGTGGCATGGAAGAAAATGAATGAAAATGTTAAAATATAGGAGATTTGGTATGAGGTATAGTGGTAAGACTACATCTAGGGGATACTGAAATCAATAGAGACAGAGAAAATAAAATAGAACAATTATATGGCATGGAAGGTTGAGATATGGCGTAGGTTTCATGTCCATGGATGTAGGAGGAGAATTTCACTCTATAAAAACATATACACTACAATGATGGTTGATGATAAAGTAGCAATGTTGTAGTGCTTCTAGCCACATCACAGAATGGTATATCTATATATTTCAAAAGATCGATATATTTCAAATATACATATTATATAGGCTATCTATAGAGGAGTTTTAGTAGAGATATATGCATGAGGGCCTTAGCTAAAACTAAATAATTTGAATAAACTATAAAAAAGGTGAATAAGGCCTGATTTAAAAAATATTTAAAAATAAGTTTTGATAGATTTTAACATATATAAAAATTTGAAGGATGGATTATCTCTCCTAGATAGTTTAAGTTCTATTTTGTGGATAATAAATATATTCATGCCTGAAATGTAAACTTATTTTGTGGATGATTCAAATTATGTTGAGAATATCATTGGAATATAATTAAAGATTGAAAAAATATATATATTTCAAGTCTCTCTCAATAAATAGTGAGGTTTGGTTGTTGTATAAAGTGACATGAGACCTTTAACCTTTGACAAGATATTGGAGAGTTTTTGTTGTGATCATGTTTTGGAGTGATATTTAACTTACGTTTCTTATTAGTTTTTCTTTCACAATCATGACTAGCTTGAGGGGGTAATTTTCTTGTGCCATTAAATGTGATGAATCGGGAATTCTCTTAGTGTATTGAATTATTTTTGATTTAATTCTTTGATGGGTTTTTACATTCATCCTTTCATTTTAATCTTATATTTAGCTATCATTAATTTTAATTTTTGTGAGAAGAAGGTATGCATTATTAATTCATCATTAGATACACCTTATCCTGGAATGAGCAATTCATAAGTTTGGGTTATTTATGTTTAAATATATTTTTTAACAACTATTCATAGATTAAAATAAGTAATTGAGAGGGTAAAGGGGGATCTATAGAATAGTGGGTGAGTACTCTAAGAATAGGATCACTAGAGTTCAATTCTGACTGCATCTAAATCAAATAAGTATCACTTTTATTTCACTATTTTCAAAAACTTGTATTTAAAAAATCATGGTACACTCATATAATTGATTTTAAACCCAACCAATTCTTGCATATTTTATTCTTCAACTATTCCTTAAATATCCTAATTATTTTTTACATTTTTCTATATAGTATTGAATTAAATATAAACTTTACTATATTAAAAAATAGGTAGTGATGGATAGTGTTATCACATTTTTAAATTTTTACCCCTGATAGAATAAACAATTCCTTTTAGGTGATTAGGTTCTTAGTTAGCACACAACATCCAAGGCACTTGTGTGACATGTTTATTGTATTTAATGTGTATAAACAAAATATAATAGAATATACTAAGGCAACTAGGTTATACCTTACTAAGATATATTTCTCACATTTGTCACAAGAACACTAATTCAGGTGAAAACCTTAAGTATAGTTTCGAGTTTCATATAGTATATGTAGCAGACCAGACTGATGAAGCTCAATGGGCATTAGAGACAGTGTGAGTGAGGCTCGGGGATGTAAGTAGGTTCAATGTGTTTTTGTTTTATGTTTTCTATATTTTTTATTTTGTATTGACCCAATTATAGATCATTCTATAGATGAATGTATTCTTCTACATGGTACATTTTTTTATTTCATTATTTTTGTTTTTTAAATATAATCTATTTTTTATGTTGTGAAAGTTATGTATATTTTCATTGTGGTTTTTGATTCTGATATGAGGTTATAGTCTCCCCATTATAGGGATTAGGACACAATTTCTAGTTTTTAGCCTCTGGCATATGAGGAGACAGGCATTAGGTCATGTGGTATCTTTTGCATGGGCACTACCGAGTGGCCCTAGGGTGGGGTTCATAAAGTGGTATTACCGATTTTTTTTCTTTTATTGTATGGTGATATGGTAGACATGTAGTCTAGAAATGTGTTAAAGCTTGTTATGGGCATCATACTAGTGATCCATGACCACATTCCCAGTGGAAGTACTTGTTACCATGGGTACAAAATTATTTTTCATGGTTTTTTCTATTATGGTTGAGATTTTTATTTAATATGGGTTTTTACAAGATATGTGAATTTTGGTTTTGGATCTAGTACCATTGGATAAAGGCCCATGGTAATTCATCATGTATGACAAGATCACATGGCTTTTCCTATTTTCCTTTTTTTGGATTTTCTGATGATGGTTTTAATTGATTAATGTGTCAGTAACAACATATATAGTGTTTCCCCATATAATATGGAATGGAATTATAGTCTACTAAACCATGGTATAATTTATTCTTGTTTTTTTCATGTGGATTCTAGTGTAAGATATTCTCTACTTATTAAAATATAGTCACTTTATCAAGGGATACATGGGGACGCTTAGTGGGCCAGTGTAGGCATTGGATGCCTCAATGATGGACTCCTAGCAGGGTTGGTAAAGGCATATGATACTTTAGGAATGGTTTGAGGAAGATAAAGGATTACCTTGTGGATGCAGTTTCATTTACTTAAAGTGTCAAAAACAACCTTTATGGTGTTTTTTGATATATATTCTTCAAATAATTATATTAACCAAACATATTGGTGGTGTAAGAACCCTAATTGGGTTGAAAAAATGCATTGGGATTTCAGATATAAAGTACTTGTATAATTTATAGTATGAATGATGATTTTAGAGGGTATGATTACATGTATTTTTAGCTCTATATTTATCAAGATATACTTTCTTATATCAAGGTGGGAGTGTGGGTAGACAATCATCAAATGGAATGACACTTTTGATGTGATTTTCCATGTAGTTATCCTTAGTATGAGTGATATTTCTTAGGTTGTGGGTGAGCTTGAATTGAAGAGTGGCATGATCAATTGGTTAGATGTGTGAGCCTAGGTTTAGATGGGATACATCTCATGGGAACATGATTTGGGGAGTGTAACTGGGATACACATGAGTTTTAAAACATTATTTTTAGTTACTATCAAGTAGAATAGTGGATGAAAACCTGTAAGAGAGTTCTTGGTGGATCACTCTAATTTGGAATAGTAGAGTGATCATTGGGTAAGATTTTTGTGATATTTCACAATTTGTGAGGGAAAGTGCACACTGGGTACATTTGATATCTAGTTCTATAGATAATTGATGGAATGGATCATGTTCTAATCTACTAATAAGCATTCTAGATATGAAAAAAGTTGAGTAGTTATATTGTGGTAGTGAAATAGTGAGATGCTCACAACCATGAAATCCTATGGTTTCAAGTGAGAATCAAAGATATGTCTCTTGAGTAAAAGGTTTCATCAGTGAAGGATCAGGGTGTCGTGATATGGTTGACCTGACTGGAGGCCTCAACATGAATTCCTAGGGAGTATTGGTGTTAGGAGTTGATGTGTAGGAGGAGATTCTAGAATGGTAGGAGTGATACAAATGTGGTTTTGGTGCCTATTTGGGTCAGCACTCCCTAGGTGTTGTATGGGAAGCCATATGGTGGGGAGTACACCATTGGATGTTATAGAGTGTATTTCATAGTAGATTGGGAATGAGTGGTTGTTACTATTTTGGGGTCGCACTCAATTATGATCATGATGGACATGTCAAATCATTGCATGTGGTAATTGAAGTAGTGTTGGCTAGGAATATAAGGCATTTCAGTTCAATGGTTAATGATAAAAATAATCATATGGTGGGGATAATATTATATGTCATGGGAAAACAACCTTAATTTCATAAGAATATTTGAGGTGGTGATAATGGTTACTAGATGGTCAACATGACACCAGATATCGACGTGTGGTAAGATTCACTGATATCTATTTCCATGGGTAATAACCGATTTGAATTTTATATGTGGTTTTTGATGGATTTAGTGAATTGGATTTAGGCTCAGAGTGTTCTCAGTGTGATCAAAATATCATTTAGGGGTTAAATCCATTTTGTTCCATGATTTAGGGGGATAATCATGTGAAAAATCATAAGGATGGTGTTAGTTGAGATGAAAATTATTTTATAAGAATAAAATTTTATTACCATAGATTAGGACATTAGCAATACCCTATGTGTGGGTTTCATTAATGTAAATGATGAGTTGGAGGAAGGATTTTCATATAGGTATGTTCTATTGGTTGAATCCAAGTGGTTTCTAAGAAAGATGTTTGGATGAGGAATTACTAGAATTATTTCGTGATTTTGGATGTGGTGAGGTGGAAACTGTAACGCCCCGACCCCAGCTACCCAGAGTCGGTGCATTAATTACATAACATTGGCATGATCACAAGAAAGATCAAATCTCGAAAGACCGATTGGTTTAGTAGCCTTGGAAACACTAGATATAATCATATTGTTTTACATTACTTTTCAAAGTGAAAAACTACTACAACAACAAAGTCTTCATATCCACACTATTAACCCCTCATAAAATCCCTGCAGGTCATTCATAACTTACTTCTTCACATCCTGGGAAAAATAAAACATAGAAAAGGGGTGAGCTCAAATGCCCAGTAAGGATAACAATATAGCAGAAACTTTCACAAATAAGAATAAACATTTAAGGCAATGCATTACTAAAACAAAAGCCTTTTAAACTTGAACTTCAACATAGTATGGCAAAAGTAAAAATGAAATAATGCCATTTACTTATTCACATGGATATTCTACTAATCGAATAATCACATGCAAAAATCAATAACCACTTTCATAATGTTGGAATGCATAATGCCAGACTATCATAACCACATAGCCAAGGCCTCGTGCCAAGACTACAAATAAGATTTTTTCAAGGCCTTGTGCCAAGACACTAGTTTGTCTCATGAGACCTACCGATTCATCGAGGAGCTATAGCGGGCTCCACCCGTCACTTATTAAGTCCAATGCATTCCCATATGAAAAGGTTTAAACATAACATAAACATTCGTATTAAAACTAGCATACGAAATGTCAATAATTTCACCATAAACTATGAATGGTATAAAAATAGCACATCCACAGTCAAACATATCACAAAACCTTCAATACAATATAGAAGTTTTGTATCATAATAAATCAACTTCAAATAATCTTAAAATCCATCAAAGGATGTTGACATAGATGAAATCAAAATTCTTTTTAAAGAAGTATCTCCTTTTATTTTGAAATCATTTAAGATCCATATAAAATAAAACATTTTCTTTGAAAATATTCTTATAAGCTTGTATGGAAAGCTTCGACGATTTTATAACGGAGGAAAATAACCGCACCCGCCGTATAAGTTAAAAAAACATTCTTACCTCAATTCTGTCGAAAAGGTTAAAAAGGACATTGTTTTGAAAACGACGGAAAGAATCCTTTATAAACCTCTTATAAAAAGTCAAACAAGGGTATAAATGACTTTAACCCATATTCTTGTAAATAGTAAAAATGTTTTGAAATACATTTTTAAGAAAACATGGATGTGGATGATAAAGAGATCCCAGTAGATTATTACGTATATACAACCTCGGATAATGAAGAGATTGTGAAATAACCCTTACCTTGTACTTTTCCTTGGTTGGGGTAGGTTAACCTCCTGTATAATGGTGAAATAATTGTTATTAAATTATACAAGAATCATATATATTAATATGATATCATATATGATCTTTTAACATTGATTTATTAATAATATCTTAGAATTATCATCGTTTCGGGTGTTAACTTACTCATTTTCTTTTATATGTTTTGTTACATAAGCCATGTTTGTTGTATCTTATTCATATCCAGAATGATATCAAGTCCTTAAACATCATTTTTAAATTATAAAATGATAATTATACTTGAATGGATACGATGGAGAATGAATCTCATCGCGTTCGTGGAGACGGTAGTCCGTACGTACGCACGAGCGACAATATCATTCTTTTGATATTAAAATAATATATAAATGAATGTTATATCATATATAAAGAATCATTAACATGTTATATTTATTATTTACATGAGTTACACATCATTATTATACCCATCCAAATAATATTATATTGAATAACAATTACACCACGACGTGGAGACGGTAAGCCGTACGTACGCACGTATGGTGACATGTTATTCAAAGGGTGGATAGAATACTGAATATGGTTGTACCATACTTATAATAACATCACATTATATGTGAGATACTGGAGTTATTATTTTAGAATGGTAAGAACAAAGGAAGAAGAAGTGGAAGAAGAAATGAACTTAGAAAAGGGTGGTGAAATCATTACCTCTTCTTTGGGTTCTTCCTTTTGATTTGATCAAAAGGGCTCCTTAGGTTGGCTTTCTGATCAAACTAAGGCCTCTAGGTTGTAGTGAGGGATGTTGGGAGATTATTTGGGAAGAGTTTGGCCGAACCAAAAGGCTTTGAAGGTGTGAAGAAATGAGAAGGAGGAGTGCCCTTTTATAAGAGGGGTGAGGGGCACCTTTGGAAAAGCTAGAAATATTAATTTATAATAAATTCATATTCGGTTTCTAAAGGCTCAAAAGTTGACTATTCAAAGGATGAGGTGGGGATAGGTCGAAAACAACTCATCCAATAGAATTTAGACAGGTTTGGGTACTTATATTAACCTTATCTTTAAGTATTAACTCTAAGTTAATTAGTTTCACTTTTACAATGTCTCTTTGTATTTTTATATATTATGGTTAATAAACTTACTATATACATCCAAGAGACCCCCAAGTGGTCCATTAATGATTATCCTATCATAATATAAGTCTCTTGGCCGAACCTTAGATTTTTAGGAATTTAATATCAATTAATAATATAATATTTGTTTTAAGAACTCTTTTATGTCAATTTTGACACTATTCAATAGTTGATTTTTGTGAAACTCATAACAGATTGATTACTTCTAACAAAGTCCATTAAATCAATCCTAATATATCATATTAGCCTAGAAAATTAGTTTAATTCATTAAAAGTTTCATATTATATTTATTTGGGTATTTATAATATAAATTATTTTAATTTTTCACTATTATAGTAATTACTGCATCATCATTGTGTCATAAATAAAATAACTTATTTAATGTCTAAAAATTATAAATAAAATATCATTATGTAGGAAATCTTTTTATCTTTCTAATGAATATTTATAATAGAAAATCCAACATGTATAACCCTATGTAAAAATTGTTCTTCTAAAAGATGTAATCTTATGCCATTTTTATTTTTATTTTAACTTTATTAATATAATGTGTCATTATCACTTACAAGTGGCTCCAAGGGGTCCCCAAATTGACCCAAGGATGCCCATGGTCGGGTATGTGTACACCAATAAGGTTAGGACACGTTTTAGGGTAATTTTGTATTATTATAATATTATTCTTTTAACCCTTATTTACCGGATTTACCCTTAACCATGGTAAATAAAATATTTACCGCAGTAATTATTCAAAATGTCTAAAAATAAAAGTTACCTATTTACATAATTTGGACATCCTGATTCCAAATATGGAATCCATTTTCCTAAATTCAAAACACAGAAGTGGCAGAAATTAATTTAAAATTAATTCCCGCTGTTAAAACAAAAAGCGTGTTTTTAAGAGATAATAACTATCAAAAGATTGACACTTGTTTATGTTCGGTTTAATTGTAAAATTATGTCCAATGACCAACATTATATTAAATGGTAAAAATATATTCTAAATATACTTTAAAACCACTCAAATTCATAATTTATCACTATTACTTATTTTGATTAAAAAAGTTGTTTTTAATTAAAATTTAGTAATTTTTACTATTCATCAAAATATAAAAGTTATCCGAAAAGTACCAAAATTTCACCCTAGGATAATTTCGATATTCCGAATCCAAAAATGAAGTCCATTTTGAAATATAAAATATATATGATTTCAAAAAGTAGGTATCACTATTTACAACGGCTAGTTTAATTAGTTGTGGTGTGTGTTAGAACTCGAGGTTGCGTACAACACACGCTATCGCATTATTCGAAGGGAAACGTACCGTAGAAGCTTGGGGTGTTACATTCTCCCCTCCTTCAAATAATTGCGTCCTCGCAATTTCTAGGGTATTACTGCATAAAAAGACTCGGGTGGTTCTTCATCATAAGTTCCTCGGGTTCCCACGTTGCCTCTTCCATCTTATGATTTCTCCACAAAACTTTTACCAGAAGCGTCGTCCGGTTTCTCAGTACTTGTTCTCTTGTATCAAGAATCCTGAAGGGCTCTTCACAATAGGAAAGATCGGGTTCCAGTTCTAATTCCTCATAGGTGAGTACATGCGTTGGGTCAGGCATGTATTTCCTCAACAGAGATACGTGGAACACATCGTGAACTTTGGAGAGACTTGGCGGCATTGCCAATCGGTAAGCTACAGCCCCAATTCGTTCTAGAATTTCGAAAGGTCCGATGTACCTGGGACTCAATTTACCTTTCTTACCAAAACGTATGACTCCCTTCCACGGAGATACCTTCAGGAAAACATGATCACCGACTTGAAATTCCAAATCCTTCCTTCGATTATCGGCATAGCTCTTCTGCCTACTTTGAGCTGCTTTAATGTGATTTTGGATTACCTTCACCTTTTCCACCGTTTCCTCCACCAGTTCTGGGCCTACAAGTTTTCTTTCACCAACGTCATCCCAACAGGTTGGTGTACGACATCTCTTTCCGTATAACGCTTCATATGGTGCCATCTGAATACTCTAATGGAAGCTATTGTTATAGGAAAATTCTACTAGTGGTAAATATTGATCCCACATACCCTGAAAATCAAGTGAGCAAGATCTCAACATGTCTTCTAAGGTCTGAATAGTCCGTTCTGATTGTCCGTCTGTCTGAGGGTGGTAAGCAGTGCTCAAATGAAGTTCAGTATCCAGGGATTTCTGAAGACTTTTCCAAAATCTTGAAGTAAAACGGGGATCACGATCAGAAACAATCGATAGGGGTACTCCATGAAGTCTCACAACTTCATTAATGTATAGTCTTGCTAGACGTTCCAGGGGTAGATCTTCTCTTATAGCAAGAAAATGTGCTGACTTGGTAAGACGATCAACAATAACCCATATTGCATCGTTCCTTCTAGGAGTCTTTGGTAGCCCCATGACAAAGTCCATCGTAATATTGTCCCATTTCCACTCCGGTATGGGAAGAGGTTGCATGACTCCTCCAGGCTGTTTCCTTCCAGCTTTCACTTGTTGACAAACCATACATCTTGACACAAAATCAGCAATCTCCCTCTTCATGTTGTCCCACCAAAAATGTTCCTTCAAATCTCTATACATTTTGGTGCTCCCAGGGTGTATAGAGAAATTGGAACTATGAGCATCATCCAGCAATTCCCTTTTTAGATCAGGTATATTGGGAACACAAAGTCTCTTCCCGAATTTCAAAATTCCACCTTCATACGCAAAGTCTCTCAATCTCCCATCATTCACAGCTTTAATCTTCTTTTGGAATTCTTCATCATCAGTCTGAGAACTCTTAATCCTTTCTAGTAAAGATGGTTTGGCAACCATTTGAAAAAGCATTGATGTTTCACCTTCCCTGGTTATTCCCATGTCCATCTTCACTAGATCCATGAAAATTGGATCCCTTTCAATTCTCATCATGTTCAGAACTCCATGGTCTTTTCTGCTCAAAGCATCTGCTACTTTGTTTGCCTTCCCCGGGTGGTAGTGTATCGTGCAATCATAATCCTTGAGTAATTCAAGCCATCTCCTTTGCCTCATGTTGAGTTCTTTTTGTGAGAAAATATACTTCAAACTCTTGTGATCAGTATAAATCTCACATTTTTCACCATAGAGGTAGTGCCTCCATATCTTCAAACCAAAGATCACAGCTGCTAACTCAAGATCATGAGTAGGATAGTTTTGTTCATGAATTTTCAACTGTCGTGATGCATAGGCAATAACTCTATCATTCTGCATAAGGACACAGCCAAGTCCTTTCTTCGATGCATCACTATAAATAACGAACCCATCATTCCCCGATGGTAGAGTCAATATAGGAGCATTGACTAATCTTCTCTTCAGTTCTTCGAAACATTCTTCACACTCTTTTGTCCAAACAAATTTAACCCCTTTACGTGTGAGCTTCGTTAATGGGTTAGCCAATCGGGCAAAATTCTGGAAGAAACGTCGATAATAACCTGCCAAACCAATAAAATTACGTACCTCAGTTATACTCGTAGGTGCTGGCCATTCTTGGATTGCCTTGGTCTTAGAAGGATCAACAGAGATTCCATCTTTAGAGACAATATGGCCAAGAAAAGAAATCTCCTGAAGCCAGAATTCACACTTGCTAAACTTTCCATATAATTCATGCCTCCTCAGAGTCTTCAAGATAATGCGCAAGTGATTTTCATGATCTTTGTAGGTTTTGGAGTATACCAAGATATCATCAATAAATACCACCACAAATTCATCGAGATACTCCTTGAAAACTCTATTCATCAGATCCATGAATACAGAGGGTGCATTAGTCAATCCAAACGGCATTACAGTAAACTCGTAATGCCCGTACCTGGTTCGAAATGCTGTCTTCGGAATGTCTTCCTTCTTCACACACAACTGATGGTATCCAGATCGAAGGTCAATCTTTGAAAAGTATTGAGCTCCATGCAGTTGGTCAAATAAATCATCAATACGAGGTAGGGGATACTTGTTCTTTATCGTTATAGCATTGATCTCCCTGTAGTCGATACATAACCTCATAGATCCATCTTTCTTTTTAACAAAAAGAACAGGGGCTCCCCATGGAGAAACACTAGGGCGAATAAATCCCTTATTACTCAATTCCTCTAGTTGTTTCTTTAGTTCGACTAGATCTACAGTGGCCATTCTATAAGGGGTCTTCGATATAGGCCTTGATCCAGGAATTAAATCGATGGAAAACTCTACTTCTCGTTCTAGAGGATGTCCAGGTAATTCTTCCGGAAATACATCTACAAACTCTTTCACAATAGGTACATCCTCTATTTGAACATTTCTTTCCTCACCGACAGTTATTTCATTCTCTTCCTCCCCGATAATTGAATTAAGTTGAGCTACAGGGGGTGGATCTAAATAAGAATTAGGTGGTGACGATTCTGCTCTAAAAATAAGGTGCTCCTTATCATTATCATCAAGAATCGTAACCTCTTTCTTCTTACAATAAATCTTCGCATCATAGTCCGAAAGCCAGTCCATACCGAGGATTATATCAAACTCAATCATAGGTATGACGATGAAATCAGCAGATAAAGAAAATTTATGTGCTCTAATGGGGACTGATTCACAAAACTTTGTTGCAACGATACTTCCCTTAGGAGTTTTAACTGACAACTCCCTTATTAAATCAAATTGAAAATATCTAATTTTCTTAGCAAACTGGGAAGATATGAAACAATGCGATGATCCAGAATCAAATAATGCATTTGCTAAACTTGAGGAAACCATTAAATTACCTGCCACCACGTCTTTTGGAGCTTCTACCTCTGCAGTAGTGATAGCATAAGCCTGGCCTTGATCCCTTGGCCTTTTCTGAGGTAAGTTCTCCTGACGCTTAGGACATACATTTGCATAATGCCCCATCTCCCTGCAATTGTAGCACTGAACGTTGGTAGCTTCCTTCTTCCCCTTGCAATCATGAGCTTGGTGGCCTTTTTCACCACACTTGTAACAGACTCCCATTCCCTTCAGGCAAGCACCGGGGTGTTTCTTCCCGCACTTACCACAAGATGGATATTCAACCTTTCCCTTCTTCCCCTTATTTCCATTCCCAGATTGATCAGCAGGTCTCTTCTTCTCTTGCTTTGCTTTAAAGTCATAAGACTTAGAGAATTCCTTTTCGGTCTTGATAGCACATGAGACAATGTTTTCTTACGATGAAAAGGATTGTGAGACTAATGCTCGATGGAGAAATGGTTTTAACCCATCAAAGAAACGATCAATCTTACTTCTTGGGTTGCGAATATAATCTCCAGCATACCTCGCTAACCTTGTAAAGTTAGCCTCATACTTTGTGACATTATCATCCTCCTTTTGTCTCAGACTCAGAAATTGCCTTTCCATATCTGCTCGATGGTCGCGAGGAAAGTATTTTTCTAAAAACAGATCTTTGAACTCCCTCCATTCCATGTTTGATACTTCATCATCTTCCTTCATGTTTTGAATCAATGACCACCATTGATCAGCATCTCCAGTGAGGCGGTAAACTGCCATGGTAACTTTTTCCCTTTCACTACTCCCCAAAGCCTGAAATATTTTCTCTAGGGAAAATATCCATTGCTCAGCTACTAAGGGATTTGTACTCCCATTGAACGTTGGTGGTTGTTGTCTCATGAATCGATCTAACATTGATCCTCCACGCTGCGGATCAGGGTGCTCCATACGGGTAAGGTTATTATTCATAACCTGAGTAAGTTGTCCCAGTACGGTGATTAGCTGATCAGCACCAGTTGCATCACCAGCCCCACTATAATTATCTTGAGCAGGAGGGCAATCCCTACATGGAGTGCGTGCATTGATACGGTTTCCATTTCTTCCACTAGGCGCCATTTATAAAAAAATGGCATAAACTAGATCAGTTTATGCATCAAAATACATAATCTCATACTTATAAAACACTTAACATAAATTGAACTATTTATGGATATAATCCATAATCATAAAAATGTTTTCTTTGAAGAATTATATACTCATAAACCCTTCATAATGATTTGTAAAGATAGTGAGAGTTATCCTAAGCATATCCCCCGGGAGTGTCGTAACCAAGAGTGCAGCAAGGCCCGTTGTCGTGCACCAGTTCCCGTTCGAGTCTAGCTCAAAGCGGTGTTTTCGGGTTTTACCCCTAGGTACATCTGTGCCAGAGCCGCCTCTACCTGCTCGTATCCAGACAGGGATGTATTGCTCGAAAAACTCACAAAATCTCTACAATACCAAAATTCTAGGAAGTTCTTCTATACTAATCCTCAAAGTTCATCTTAGGTCTACGTGCTCTAATCAGAGTTTATCTAAATCTAGCTTCCAAGGTTTGTACTAAACTTCCTCTGATACCAACTGTAACGCCCCGACACCAGCTACCCAGAGTCGGTGCATTAATTACATAACATTGGCATGATCACAAGAAAGATCAAATCTCGAAAGACCGATTGGTTTAGTAGCCTTGGAAACACTAGATATAATCATATTGTTTTACATTACTTTTCAAAGTGAAAAACTACTACAACAACAAAGTCTTCATATCCACACTATTAACCCCTCATAAAATCCCTGCAGGTCATTCATAACTTACTTCTTCACATCCTGGGAAAAATAAAACATAGAAAAGGGGTGAGCTCAAATGCCCAGTAAGGATAACAATATAGCAGAAACTTTCACAAATAAGAATAAACATTTAAGGCAATGCATTACTAAAACAAAAGCCTTTTAAACTTGAACTTCAACATAGTATGGCAAAAGTAAAAATGAAATAATGCCATTTACTTATTCACATGGATATTCTACTAATCGAATAATCACATGCAAAAATCAATAACCACTTTCATAATGTTGGAATGCATAATGCCAGACTATCATAACCACATAGCCAAGGCCTCGTGCCAAGACTACAAATAAGATTTTTTCAAGGCCTTGTGCCAAGACACTAGTTTGTCTCATGAGACCTACCGATGCATCGAGGAGCTATAGCGGGCTCCACCCGTCACTTATTAAGTCCAATGCATTCCCATATGAAAAGGTTTAAACATAACATAAACATTCGTATTAAAACTAGCATATGAAATGTCAATAATTTCACCATAAACTATGAATGGTATAAAAATAGCACATCCACAGTCAAACATATCACAAAACCTTCAATACAATATAGAAGTTTTGTATCATAATAAATCAACTTCAAATAATCTTAAAATCCATCAAAGGATGTTGACATAGATGAAATCAAAATTCTTTTTAAAGAAGTATCTCCTTTTATTTTGAAATCATTTAAGATCCATATAAAATAAAACATTTTCTTTGAAAATATTCTTATAAGCTTGTATGGAAAGCTTCGACGATTTTATAACGGCGGAAAATAACCGCACCCGCCGTATAAGTTAAAAAAAACATTCTTACCTCAATTCTGTCGAAAAGGTTAAAAAGGACATTGTTTTGAAAACGACGGAAAGATTCCTTTATAAACCTCTTATAAAAAGTCAAACAAGGGTATAAATGACTTTAACCCATATTCTTGTAAATAGTAAAAATGTTTTGAAATACATTTTTAAGAAAACATGGATGTGGATGATAAAGAGATCCCAGTAGATTATTACGTATATACAACCTCGGATAATGAAGAGATTGTGAAATAACCCTTACCTTGTACTTTTCCTTGGTTGGGGTAGATTAACCTCCTGTATAATGGTGAAATAATTGTTATTAAATTATACAAGAATCATATATATTAATATGATATCATATATGATCTTTTAACATTGATTTATTAATAATATCTTAGAATTATCATCGTTTCGGGTGTTAACTTACTCATTTTCTTTTATATGTTTTGTTACATAAGCCATGTTTGTTGTATCTTATTCATATCCAGAATGAAATCAAGTCCTTAAACATCATTTTTAAATTATAAAATGATAATTATACTTGAATGGATACGATGGAGAATGAATCTCATCGCGTTCGTGGAGACGGTAGTCCGTACGTACGCACGAGCGACAATATCATTCTTTTGATATTAAAATAATATATAAATGAATGGTATATCATATATACAGAATCATTAACATGTTATATTTATTATTTACATGAGTTACACATCATTATTATACCCATCCAAATAATATTATATTGAATAACAATTACACCACGACGTGGAGACGGTAAGCCGTACGTACGCACGTATGGTGACATGTTATTCAAAGGGTGGATAGAATACTGAATATGGTTGTACCATACTTATAATAACATCACAGTATATGTGAGATACTGGAGTTATTATTTTAGAATGGTAAGAACAAAGGAAGAAGAAGTGGAAGAAGAAATGAACTTAGAAAAGGGTGGTGAAATCATTACCTCTTCTTCGGGTTCTTCCTTTTGATTTGATCAAAAGGGCTCCATAGGTTGGCTTTCTGATCAAACTAAGGCCTCTAGGTTGTAGTGAGGGATGTTGGGAGATTATTTGGGCAGAGTTTGGCCGAACCAAAAGTCTTTGAAGGTGTGAAGAAATGAGAAGGAGGAGTGCCCTTTTATAAGAGGGGTGAGGGGCACCTTTGGAAAAGCTAGAAATATTAATTTATAATAAATTCATATTCGGTTTCTAAAGGCTCCAAAGTTGACTATTCAAAGGATGAGGTGGGGATAGGTAGAAAACAACTCATCCAATATAATTTAGACAGGTTTGGGTACTTATATTAACCTTATCTTTAAGTATTAACTCTAAGTTAATTAGTTTCACTTTTACAATGTCTCTTTGTATTTTTATATATTATGGTTAATAAACTTACTATATACATCCAAGCGACCCCCAAGTGGTCCATTAATGATTATCCTATCATAATATAAGTCTCTTGGCCGAACCTTAGATTTTTAGGAATTTAATATCAATTAATAATATAATATTTGTTTTAAGAACTCTTTTATGTCAATTTTGACACTATTCAATAGTTGATTTTTGTGAAACTCATAACAGATTGATTACTTCTAAAAAAGTCCATTAAATCAATCCTAATATATCATATTATCCTAGAAAATTAGTTTAATTCATTAAAAGTTTCATATTATATTTATTTGGGTATTTATAATATCAATTATTTTAATTTTTCACTATTATAGTAATTACTGCATCATCATTGTGTCATAAATAAAATAACTTATTTAATGTCTAAAAATTATAAATAAAATATCATTATGTAGGAAATATTTTTATCTTTCTAATTAATATTTATAATCGAAAATCCAACATGTATAACCCTATGTAAAAATTGTTCTTCTAAAAGATGTAATCTTATGCCATTTTTATTTTTATTTTAACTTTATTAATATAATGTGTCATTATCACTTACAAGTGGCTCCAAGGGGTCCCCAAATTGACCCAAGGATGCCCATGGTCGGGTATGTGTACACCAATAAGGTTAGGACACGTTTTAGGGTAATTTTGTATTATTATAATATTATTTTTTTAACCCTTATTTACCGGATTTACCCTTAACCATGGTAAATAAAATATTTACCGCAGTAATTATTCAAAATGTCTAAAAATAAAAGTTACCTATTTACATAATTTGGACATCCTGATTCCAAATATGGAATCCATTTTCCTGAATTCAAAACACAGAAGTGGCAGAAATTAATTTAAAATTAATTCCCGCTGTTAAAACAAAAAGCGTGTTTTTAAGAGATAATAACTATCAAAAGATTGACACTTGTTTATGTTCGGTTTAATTGTAAAATTATGTCCAATGACCAACATTATATTAAATGGTAAAAATATATTCTAAATATACTTTAAAACCACTCAAATTCATAATTTATCACTATTACTTATTTTGATTAAAAAAGTTGTTTTTAATTAAAATTTAGTAATTTTTACTATTCATCAAAATATAAAAGTTATCCGAAAAGTACCAAAATTTCACCCTAGGATAATTTCGATATTCCGAATCCAAAAATGAAGTCCATTTTGAAATATAAAATATATATGATTTCAAAAAGTATGTATCACTATTTACAACGGCTAGTTTAATTAGTTGTGGTGTGTGTTAGAACTCGAGGTTGCGTACAACACACGCTATCGCATTATTCGAAGGGAAACGTACCGTAGAAGCTTGGGGTGTTACAGAAACTGCTTTGGGAGAATTATTTAAGATCTAATTGGAGGGTTGGTAGACCATAGGAATAGTGTTTTTAGTTAGGAATTCACATGGTTGGGAGAAAATTAGCTTATAATTTTCCATTGTGAGTGGAACCTAATAGTGGGGAGCGCCATAATCTTTGTGATAAACCAGATACACACCAAGGTGCATCAGGAGAGATAAATGTGTTGAGTTCCCTCAAAATTTCTAGTTGGTAGTGACTAGGTGGTTCATCTTCTTGTGGATAGTGTGCTTGGAATTATAGTTGCATAGAGGAATTATGGTTGAGTGTTAGTCGGTGGGCTAACCAGTGGCCACATGGCCTGGGCTTACAGGCCATCTAGTGGGGTCCAGTGGCTAGCCAGCGGATTTTGGGTAGGTTTGTTTATGAGATTTATTTTATTCATTTTCTACATTAGGGGACTTCAGGTCTGAAAGGTTTAGGGGTGTCAGGAGGGACCATTCTTAACTGGTTCTGCCTCCCTTTCTATTATTTTTTTCCCTTCAAAAAGGGTGTTCTTGGATGAGTTTCAATGATAATATCTAGTGAGTTAGTATATTCATATAACTTTTTCATCTCTCCTTCACTTCCATCTTACTTTACTCATTTACATTTAGAGATTTGATGTTGAAACCAAAATTGAATGGTATAATCGACTGAGATTAATGGGGATATCACCAAAATTAAGTAAAGGATTCCCAAGATATATTATGAATGTAAATTCATGTTGTTTTGGAAAATTTACATCACCCAAATGTTTTATTTGGGGTATTTTAATTAAATAAAATTATTTTCTAATTAATTAAGTGCTATTGTTTTGGGATTTTGTTAAGGCTGATGTCGGGTTTGTGTTACGGGCACTGTGAGTGTGGTTGGTCATGTTTTCGTCCACTCGGTGGTGCTCTGTGAGTTGTTTTGTGATTATATATATATATTTTTTCATTTAAATAATTAATTATAAATGTTTATTATAAAAAATTTATGATTTTGGATGTGAAGTTGGATGGAGAGTGGTGGTACAATCTTGGATGGGGCATTAATGAGCTAGTTTGAGGCTTGTCAGAGGTAGACAATGATGGTAACTCCTTGATGAAGGTGTGTGGTCCCATTAATAAATGATCATATACATGTTTATGGATAATTTTATATTTTTTTAATGTTTTATGGGTTCAAGTAATGTTTTTAGGGACCAAAAGTTACTGGGGGGAAATTATATAAATATGTTGGGTCTTTTATGATCAAGTTGAGTGCTCTTTAGAACTTTTGATGGCTGGAATTAGCTATATATTGTTTCTCCAAGTGGTGAGAGTGGTATTTGGGGTGGTAAGGGAGATTGAGTGTTCTTAGGATATGATACAGAACATGGGTATTCTAATATGGGTTTCCCTAGGGATAGTTGGATGATAAAGTGAGGCATAGGCTTGGTGATGATAGGGGAGATGATCATTCTTCTCATTCCCAATGAGTTATGTCCTCCTGTGGATGGTTTGGGGATTCATTAGTGTTATGATTAGTACAATTCCTTTGAAAAAAATTGTTCATGATAAATAAGGTTACCCCTGAGTGAAAGGATAAGAGATCTCTCTTAAGAGATGTGTGATGAGGCCTAGATGGAGGTCCTTGGTGATTTTTGGAACTTGGAATCAAGATTCCAAGGGGTATAGAGATTGGAATCTTAGGATGGTCACTTGGTAGTGAGGATAATAGGCTTAGGGTTCTTATAAATGTTATAAAGTACCTTTGGGTATTGGGAAAAGGATTCTTCAAGCAATTGTGTCATTGGTGTGTGATGAGTGGGAATTGGTATCTGCAAGAAAAGACTATGATTGGTTTGGATAACTCAATGGATACCCCAATAGGTGATGTCATATGTGTTTTGATGAGGTGATAAATCTTGACTGACCAGATCCTTGGGATCAAACGGTGAGCTATGTGGCAGGTTATATCCCTGTATGATTTTTATTGTACTTTTGGATATCCCAAGAGTCTTTGGGGGATGGCTTGGTGTGCTTAGACTACCCCAAATTCCATGGGGATGGGTTACTGTAATGTGACCACCCCCATAGTTTTCATGGAAAGATAAATGTGATGACCATGCCCTGCAGAGGGTTTTGGGTAGAGCAACTCTCCATATATGGCTTGGCTTAGTGTGATTGATGGATATTTTCATGTGTGGCTTGGGTCAATGAAAATTAATTGAACCTTTCCTTACATAGTCTTGGGTTGAGGACCCCCTAGGGGATAGGTCATTTTATGATATGAGATTATACCAATGGACCACCCTTGAGTGAGAAGGGATGGGCTAATTCTTGTAGATGTATGACTATGCCCAATATCTATGGGTAATGGTTTGAGTTTACAAATGTCATCCAACCCTAAGTCCATAGGTATAGGTTGGGAATCGGTACGATGGAATAAGACATCCTGACAATATAGTGTATTTTAGTATGGCACAAAAGATGGTATGATCAGGTGTTGTGGAAGACTGGTTAGCACATGGTGACCTGATACATAAGACATTGTGGTGTAACAGTTATCATGAAATTTCCAAATCTCTTGTGACTTGTTTTTTTTATTACTCACAAATACATTTATATGATTTCATATACTAGGGGAACTTTGTGAGACCCTTCTGATATGTATTTCTCACACCATGAATAGTAACCTTATTGTTCATTCATATAACAACCCTACTATTTATTTCCCATTAATACTTGTTTTATTACATAATCCTACACATTATATAACTAGGAAGATCAAAAATTATAGAGTCTTTGGTAATTAGTTACATTAAATAACTACATAAAATGTAGAATACAATATCTTTATTGAAAAATTCTTTAACATGCTCAAAAACTCCTCCAAATATAAAAATGCATGGGATAACCTGGGGAAATACATAAGAAAGGGGTGAGATATAAATCCCGGTAAGGGAATAAACATGGAATAAGTTATACAAGTTAGACAATAGGTTTATCAATAAGTAATAAAAGGAACATGAATAATAAGGAATGATATAGCCAGATAATCATAACATGGGAAATGTGGCAACAACATAAAACACTAAATCGTGAACATAGGACCAAGATAAAACACTAAAATGTCATGGTGGAAAATGCCCCAGAAAGGAGTCAGGAATACCCATATCCCAAAATTATGTACCATTAGGTTAAACATTACCCAATTCATTAGAGTGTTATCTGGGATCACCCATCATAATCATTTCATTCTCATGCTTATGTGTGTCACATAGATCATATGACATGGATTCATTCATCATCATTATTTATACTATGATCAAGGAATGTAGATTTCATACATGTAAGTCCCCAATAAATAAGTATATGTTCATAAAGATTAATAACCTGGATAGAATAATGGGTATGGTATTCACTACACAATTGTTTTATCATAGAAAATCACGATGAAATTTTGAAAGCATAACAGTGTTACATAAAAATTCATAAAATTAGTTGATGAGATTTAAAGGGGTGTCTAATTATTTGTAAATAAAATGGGAAGTAATAGGGAAATGGAAAATAATATCCTAGCATTATAAATTTGGAAATATAAGGTATAATATAATTAAGAAACATGAATAGAGAAAATAAACTTTGCGAAATTTCGGCATGGTAACGGGTGTACATAAAGTATCATGGAAGTATTAATGAGAGTGAAAGGAAGCTATCATCATTTATAAATAAAATGGATAGTAAGGGGAATAATGAAATACCATATCCCATCATATGAAAACGAAAATTAAAAGACATAACATAAAAGGAATGCTTGATAAAAGAGGATAGTGGAAGATCCCTTATGGAATTTCATCATAGTAACAGCTTAGGTAAGGGTCAAAATGAGATACGATAAATGATATCTAATTCATATAAAGTCAATTGGAATTTAATTAAATTATTATAAATTAATTAAAATATAAAAAAAAATTACAATACTAATTTCAAAGAATGTGATTGAATTGAAAGGAGGAGATAGAAGTGAGGATCCCTTACTTGAATATGTAACTCCAATAGATTGTTAATAACTTATTGGGAGCCAGGGGGAACCATGGGAGGACTCTAGAGATTATATGTAAGATTATGGAAGTTATACAAGGAGTATGATTGAATATATATTGGATCTTAGGTGGGTTTATATATGAAAGTAGGGGGTTTCTTTATTATTTAGGTTTTGGACTCTACATAATAGAATATCGAAAAACACATACCATCCCATGGTTTTTTCTTATGGTTTATTCCAAATAGTATTGGTTTAAATTATTTTATAATTAAAATTTTCTAACTTATTAAAATATTACCATTGTTTATGTGGAGGTGAGTCACACTCTTACAGAAATTATCCGAAAAGATTAAAATATATCATAAGTTTTTGAGGATTCAAAAAGGATTTATAAAATAATTAAAATATACATAAAATCAAATTATTTTAAATTTAAAACATATATTTTTTCTTTGATCCCATTTATATTACTTATTACATCACATTTGGGTAATTGTGATGTCATTAAACTCAAAGTATATTTATACGATATTTAATTTTTACCTAAAAATTCGATTATCTAAGAAAATTATGAAACTTGTATGGTTGGATAATTTCAATTTCTTGATTCCCAAAATAATATTAATTTTATCTATAAAAATTCTAAATATGTGAATTTTGACTTTTAAAATAAAAACCAACATTTATTGAAAATGATGTGTTTTTTTAAAGTTGCAATTTTTTAACCCTTAAAAAAATTACTTTTGACTTCATAAAAATGATATGATAATTTATATTTAATAAAAGTTATTTAATAATAATATTGTATTAAAATATTATTTATTTCAAAGATCTATTAATTCATCAAAATATATTTCTTAATTGAATTTCAATATTTACCAAAAATATTATTACTGTTTTATTGACCCAAAATAAAAATAATTTATAATGTAACAACAATAGGATGGAAATATATTCATTATTATATAAAAAATAATATACAAAATAATATTTCTAGGTTATTTTTACATATAAATTTAAAAATTCATAAAACACCCTAAGGGTAAGGTACGCAATGATGGGACTTTCATGGGGCGGTTTAGCGAACATGGTTTGGGTTGTGGTCTTGATGACCTTGAATTTATCCCGTAAACAGTTTTTCTCATACATAAGTTTTTGGATCACATCTTTTGATTGGTCAAAGGAAAATTTTAAAAATTATATCTCCCTTGGAAACTTTGATAAATTGGCTTCATAAGGTATGATTCTAATTGTTGACGGTATCACATCCTTTATCATTGAAAATTGGATTTCTTAAAAACCTATATTTGTACTAATCAAGTGATCACTATTCAATGGATATATTATCAGTAGTCATAATACATAATTTTCTTTAAAATAAAATGGTAATAATAAGACAAAATAAGTTCATTTTTTATAGATACATATTATTTAATAAGACATTTGATGAAAATGAAAGGGGAATTTTATTTATAATAGTTCGATTCATTACAATATTTCCCCCAAAAAAATTTCACCCTTGAAATTTTATTTTTTCACACTAAAACAGATGATGGTAACTCTTCTTTATCACTTCCTCTGATTCTTATGTTTCTTCTTCAATCTTGTTGTTCCCCATAACACTTTGATTGGGTAGTTTCCTTATTTCGTAGAACTTTTTCTCTATGATCTAAGATCTTCACTGGTTTCTCCTTATAGGAAAGATAATTCTCCAATGGTACAACCTATGGATTTAGTACATGTGATGGGTGTGATATATATTTCTCAAGAGGGATACATGGAATACATCATGTACTTGAGATTGGTTTAGTGGGAGTTCTAGTCAATATTCCACTACTCTAATGTAATCAATGATCTCAAAAGGGTTGATGTACCTTGGACTAATATTTACCTTCTTCCAAAATCTCATTGAATTCTTCCATGGATATGTGTATAAGAATACCATGTATACAAAATCAAACTATAGGTTTGATCGATGATTTTGATCATCACTATTCTATTAACTCTATGCATATTTTATTGGTTGTTTTAACTTTTTACATCATTTCCTCAAATATTTCAATAGATAGTAGTTTGTGTTCCCCAACTACATCTCAAAAAGTATGATATTTGATTGGTTGTTTTAACTTTTACATCATTTCCTCAAATATTTAAATAGATAGTAGTTTGTGTTCCCCAACTACATCTCAACAAGTAGGATTTTCTCACCTCTTCCCATAAAAGGCTTCATAGTGAGTTTTTTAGATGATCAGGTGGAAACTGTTATTATAAGAGAAATTGACCAAAGGAAGATGTTGGTCCCATCCTTCATTGAATTAAATTGAGAATTATATCAATATTTCCCCAAGTCTTTGGATAGTCCAATCATGTTGGCCATCAGTTTGAGGGTGAAAAGTTGTACTGAAGTTTAGATCATTTTTTAGAGCATGCTAGAAAATTTTCTAAAATTTATATGTGAATCCTGGATCCCAATTAGACACAATCAATAGTGGTACTCCATTTAGCCTCACCACTTCTCTGATGTACATCTGTGCAAGTTGATCTAGTG
The DNA here is from genome assembly GCA_963277665.1 of Viscum album. Taxonomy (NCBI): domain Eukaryota; kingdom Viridiplantae; phylum Streptophyta; class Magnoliopsida; order Santalales; family Viscaceae; genus Viscum; species Viscum album. The sequence goes on along the minus strand of OY728150.1, from coordinate 812,051,349 downwards.
ATAAATCATGTCATATCACAACAAAGTGTGTTTTCTTTGTAAGATGATCCATAAAAACCTAGATAACATTATTTCATTTTAAAGTCTTTAAAAGTACGGTGACAAAGTCTATGGTTATGTTTTCACATTTATATATTGGTATGGATAATGGTTGCATCATCCCCTTAGACATAAGTCATTCATCATTCACCTGATAACATAACAAGAACATTGATGTATATTCAGTGGTCTCCTTATTCATGTTGTCCCAAAAATAGTGCTCTCAGAGATCTCAATACATCATTGTGTTTCCGAGATTAATGGAGAAAGTAAAACTATGTGCATCATCCAATAGTTCCTTCTTTAACTTAAATTTTATAGAACACATAGTATTGACCCAAATATCACAATTAATTCTTCATTAAAATTGAAATTTAAGGATTTACCTTTTATTATAGATTCCACTTTCTTCTAAATTAATACATCAATTTTTTTAGCATCATTTATCCTTTGAAGAAGAGTTGGTTGAGAAATCATTTATGAAAGGATTGATGATGTTTATTCCTTTATTATTCCCATATCCATTTTCTTTAATTCAACGAAGATTGGATCCTTCTAAATTATCATCAATGATAAAATTATTGTATCTTTTCTACTTAGATCATATGCTACTTTATTCACATTACCAGGATTAGAGTGAATTGAGTAGTCATAGTCCTTAATCAGCTCTAACTATCTTTGTTGGTTCATATTAAACTATTTCTATGTGAATATTTATTTGAGGATCTTGTGATGAGTATATATCTCACAATTCTCCCCATAGAGATAATACCACTAGATTTTCAACACAAATATCATATTTAGTAACTCTAAATTATGTATGGGATAGTTTTTCTCATGAAATTTCAACTGTATTTATGTATTAGAAATTACATTCTCATTCTTCATTAACACACAACCCAATATCTTCATTTAAGCATCGCATAATACTATGAATGGTTATTCCTTTGTGTGTAGTGTGAGAAAAAGGGAAGTGATAGGCCTCCATTTTAATTCCTTGAATCTTTCTTCACATTCATCATTCTAAGAGAACTGAATTCCTTCTACGTTAGATTGGTAAGAGGTTTCGACAACCATGATAAATTTCTCAAAAATCATTGATAATGCCCAACTAACTCAAGAAAACTATAGATATATGTCAAATATGTAGGTCCTATACATCTTTTGATTGCATTTGTCTTTAAAGGATACAATGATATATCATTACTTGTGATGATATTCCATCGTAATGATAATTCCTTAAACCAAAACTCACACTTTTTTTACTTGGAATAAGGCTTCTCCATTCATAAGGTCTTTATCATAGTGCTCAAATTATCCTCATGCTCCTCCTTAATTTTGTAGTATATTATGATATCATCTATAAAGACTATCACAAATTTTTTGAGGTAATATCTAAAGACTCCATTCATCAAAACCATGAGTATTTCTGGAGCATTAGTGAGCCCGAATGGAATCACTATGAACTTATAGTGCATGTACCTTCTACAAAAAGCAGTCTGGGGATATCTTCGTTCTTGACCCTTACTTGACAATATCCCAATGGAAGATCCACCTTGGAGAAGTATTGTGGTCTATTAATATAATAGAAAAATTCATCAATTCATGGTAGAGGATACTTGTTCTTTATCATGATCTTGTTGAGCTCATGATAATAAATGAAAAGGTGAATTGACCCATCCTTATTCTTGATGAAGAGGACTGGTACACCCCATGGTGAAGCACTTGGGTTTATAAATCCTTTATCCAGATTCTTTTATAGTATTTTCTTTAGTACCTCATGTTCCACAATATATATTCTATATATATTCTTGAATATTGTCAATGACACAGGTATAATATCGATTGAAAATTCAACCTCCCTACTTGGAGGAAGACTAGGAAATTCCTCATGAAACACATCAAGTATTCCCTCACAATAGGCATGTCTTATAGGATGATTCATTCCATAGAATCATTAATTTGATCTAAATTAACATACTCATAGAAAAATAATAACCATACTTGAAATTATGGTGTTAAATAAGATTCATCCTCCTCATTTCACTTGTATAGAATCGGGGGTTTATTAAACATATAGACAGTGATTTCTTTCTCACAGAAATTTATGTTGGATATATATAGGGAAATCTAATCCATCCTCATAATTAAATAAAATTCCACTAAAGGAAGTATGGAAAGGTTTGTTGGGAATTTCATCACTCAAATTTAGATAGGTGAGGAGTAATATACATGGGATGAAATAATTTCCCCATTTTTTTCACAAACAAATCCTCTTTAATGATTTTTGGTGGTGTTTAAATAGTTCTAATAAACATTCATGAGATGAAGGAATAGTTAGAACCAGAATAAAATGGTTAACTAGTGTACCTTTCACCACTTCATTGTTGGGATTCACTTCAATAGCAGTGATGTAAAAAAACTCTCCCTTGATTCCTATGATGTTTTTGGTTTCCTCCAAAAACCCTTACCAAAGGGAATTGGTTTACAAAATTTCCCTAGTTCTTTGAAGTTGTAGCAATGAAAAAATGTGATGAGGGTTTACTAGATCATTCCTTTCCTTCATCTCCTTATAAATATTATCCTTTCAGAAATTATTAGCTACATGTCCTTCCTTCTCAAACCTAAAGCATTTATTTATCCCCCTTAAGTGATTTCTAGAGTGCTTCCTTCCAAACCTTTGACAAGTGGGATGATAAACATTCATGGAACAATTATATATCTCTATCAGACAGCCAAAATTAAACTCAACTTTCTACTTCTTATCTTCATGATACCATTGAGATTATTCAATCTTCATTTCGACTTTAAGTGAACATCGAACAATTTCCTCATAGCTATCAAAGTCATAGATCACCAGAGATTTTTGTAAACAAGGTTTTAACCCACTAAAGAAGAGGTCAACCATGCATTTAGGAGTGATGACAAAACTAGAGGCATATTATGAAATTATTATGATGTATCCATCATATTACTTAATATATTCATAATACTATTTCTTGAGTTAAAGGAAATCTCATTACATTTTAAGATGGTGAGTGTGAGGAAAATATTTATCAAAAAAATCCAGAATTCATTCAACTCCATTTCTTCGATCTCTTCATATGGTTTCATATTCTAGATCATTTTACACTATAAATCAACTTTTCCCTCTATATGATTAATAGGTAGTAGAACCTTCTCTTGCTCATAAGATATAATTGTTGAGAATATCTTCTCAATGGATTTGATCCATGCTCCACGATTAATGTATCAGATGATCCATTGAATGTAGGAGGCCTTCATCGCATGAAGCTTTTAATTGTGGATTGTTATCCCTGGGGGGGTGGTAACTTCTCCTGATCACGGTTTCTATTCATAACATGATTTTTATGAGAGAGTATCGTGAAACGGTTATTGATTCATTCTCTCATTAGTTTGGTTATCTCTTTAGGTAAGTCATCACATTGCCCGTCTCAATAATTGATTAGCCGATTTTTACTATTTTTGATCATTGGATAGAATAAAATAAAAACTTGGGAAGATTATTTTAAATAATTAAACACATAAAGGGTAATCCAATGAAATGAAATATATAACTTATAAATTACATTTATCTATATAACTTATGAGTTTATGGGATTCAATCTATGTTATCCATGATCTATTTCCTAAAATATATTCTTATGGATTATTTTTGTTCCCCTAACAGTGGGTTGTAATGATAATATAAAGGTAAAAAATAATATCCCCTGGGAGTGTTAAACTAGGATCTTAGTAAGACCCATTGTTGTGTACCAGGTTAACCTGAGTCAAGCTCGGAACAACTTGTCGGAGTTTTTACTCCTAGGTACGTTTTCTAGAACCACATCCACTTGTAGAATCCAAACATGGATTATTTTCTTTATGAAGCACTTACTTTATACTAACCAAAATTTATGGATGTTTTCTTTTTATTAGTCTTATCCTTAATTCTTTATCAATAGTTCTCTAATCCTAAATTGAAAAATAACTAAACCTTTCCTCAGATACCAACTATAAAAACTCTTATCTTTATTTCACAATAATACTTGTTTTATTACATAAGAATGCAATTAATAAAACTCATATGATCAATAATTATAGTGTATTTGGTAATTAGGTACATTACATAACATCATAAAATAAGGAATACAACATATTTATTGATAACTTCTTTAACATTATCAAAATACTCCTTCAAATATAAAACTTCATGGGATAACCTAAGGAAATATAAAATAAAGGGGTAATCTATAAATATAGATAAGGTAATAAATATGGAATAAGTGATACATGTTATAAAATAGGAATATGAATTAGTAATAAAAGGAACATGAATAATAAGTTGTGATATAGCATGATGATCACAAAATGGGAAATGTGTAAACAACTTAAAATATTCAATCATGAACATAGGTCTAGGATAAACTTCCAAGACTTCATGGTGGAAAAATTAACATAAAAAATTAATGTACACCCCTATACCAACATGACGTATCAGGATACTAAACATTAGTAAATTCATTGGTGCTCTATCTGGGCTCACCCATCATAATCATTTCATTCTAATGATTTAATGTGCCACATAGATCATAAGAAATGGATTTAGTCATCATCATAATTTATTCCATGATTAAGGAATTTGGATTTAATACATTTAATTATAAAACAAATAAGTATATGTTCATAAATTTTAATACCCATGATAGAATAATGGTTATGTTATTCACTACATAGTTGGTTTGTCATATAAACTCGAGGTGAAATTTTGGCCGCATAATAGTGTTACTTAAAAATTTATAAAAAAAATTTGTGAGAGAGAAATGGGTCTATAATTATTTTTACATAAAATGGGAAGTAATAGAGATATTTAAAATCATATCCCCACATTATAAATATAAAAATAGAAGGGATAAGGTAATGAAGAAAAATAAATTGAGAACAAAATCCTTAAGAGATTTCGACATGGTAACAGGTGTACATAAAGGATCATTGAAGGATTAATGATGTTGAAAGGAAGATATAATAATTTATACATAAAATGGAGAGTTAGTTAGATGTGTAATTTCATATCCTATCATAATAAGATGAAAATTAAAATACATAACATTAAAGGTGTTCTTGGTAAAAGAGGAGAGTGAAAAATCCCTTACAGAATTTTGGCATAGTAAGGTCCTAGATAATGGTAAGAATTAGAGTGGATAAAGGGTCTATCATTCATATAAAAACAATTTTACGTTAAGTTAATGATTATAAATTAATTAAAATATAATAAATTGAAATTAATAAGACTAATTTCAAAAAATGTTCTTGAATTGAAAGGATGAGAGGAAGGTGAGGATCCCTTACTTGAATGTGTGACATGAAAGTCTTATAAAGAACGTCATGAGAGATTGGGGTGACTCTGTAGGACTCTATAGAGTATAGGGGAGAGTATTAATGTTCTCTATGGAGTCTGGGTGAATAGAAATACGATCATATGTGGTTTATATAGGAATGTAGGGTGTTTCTCAATTGTTTAGGTTTTGGACACTTCATAAAAAATATCCAAAACCACAAACCATACCAAGGTTTTTTACCATGGTTTCTACCAAATGGGAGAGTTTTATATTATTTTATTAGTAAAATGGACTAAATTATTAAAATATTACCATTGGTGATGCGGAGTTGAGTCACACTCTTAAAGAAATGATTTTAGAACCTTAAAAAATATTATGAGTTTTGGATGATTCACAAAGTCTTTATAAAATAAATAAAATAAACTCAAAATATCATTATTTTAAAGTAAATAAAATATTTGGTAATGGATCCCATTTATTTTACTTATTACATCACATTTGGATCATTTTGATTGCATAAAACACAAAGTATATTTATACTGTATTTAATTTTTACCCAAAAAATTGACTCTCTCACAAAAATTATAAAAAACTCACTATTGGATAATTTAAACATCTTTATTCCAAAATTATTATTCATTTTATCTAAATAATTTTATAAATATGTGAATTTTCACTTTTCTAAAAAAATGACATTTATTGAAAATGATGGGTTTTTTGACAATAACATTTTTTGAACCCTAATATAAATTACATTTGACTTAATTAAAATTATATGATCATTTGTATTAAATAAAAGTTATTTAATAATAATATTTTATTAAAATAATATTTATTCAAAAGATTCATTAATTCATACAAATACATTTTTAATTGAATTTGAATATTAATAAAAAATACTATTTTTGTTTTATTGAATCAAACTAAAAATAATTTATAAATTAAAAATAATAGGATGTAAATATATTCATTATTATATAAAAAATAATATACATACTCATATTGTTTGGGTCTTATTAAAAATCCATTTAATATATCAGAAAACACTCTAAGGTTAAGGTACGTGTTGGTGGGACTTTCATGGGGTGGTTCAACGCACATGTTTTGGGTCATGATCTTGATGATCTTGAACTTCTCCTAAAAAAGGTTTCTATTATACTAAAATTATTGGATCTCATCTTGGGATTGGTCATGAGAAAATCTCATAAATTATATCTCCCTCGGAAGCTCTGATAAATGGGCTTCATAGGGTATGATATGACTATTTGAAGCTATCACTTCCTTTGTATATGAAAATTAGATTTATAAAAAAACCTATATTTGTACTAATAATTTCATCATTATTCAAAGACTATATTATCAATGGTAATGATACACAATGGTATTTTAAATATAATGGGAATAATAATAATAAATATGTTCATGTGTTTTCTATAACCATATTATATAACATGACATTTAATAAAAATTCAAGAGGTTTTATTTATAATAGCTTGGATTTTTACAATGAATACCTTATATATAATTTTAGATTCATTATAGGATGTGAAATGGGTCAGGCTGATGTAGCTTGACAAGTATTGGAGATAAGGTGTGTGAGTCCTAGGGATAAAGTAGGGCCAATGTCCATGCATTATATTTTTTATTTATTTTATATTTGGGGTCAGCCCAGGGTATGACTACTGTATGTATGAATTTGTTATCGATCAAGGTAAATTTTTAATAGCACTATGTTTTTTGTTTATACATAATCTAATGTTTATTCTGTGATGGTTTTTGTATTAATGTTGTATTGTATGACTCTGATTTTAGGTAATAAACTCCCTCTTATTAATTAGGACCTCACTACTTTTTATCATCCTCTATAATATGGGGATGTAATCATGAGGTCATGTGGTGTCCTTAACCCCGGAACTACTGAGTGACCCTTCGGTGAGTCTTCACAGCATTATGACAACCTCTTTAGTAAAAACATTGAAAAATTCATCAAACCCCTTGGAGTCCCCACCTCCTAAACTTTCATTAATCCTAACATGTATTCTTCTAATAAAGAAAAAAAGAGCATCCAGACTTCTGTGATCCATTCAATAATCCCTCCCACCAATGAATAATATCCCCAACGAAATTCAATAATTTCATTATAATGATGACATCATATAGGTAAATCTACAATATATATAAATTCCCTAATTAAAATTATTTCACCATCATAAACTCACAAGCCCAAAACACTTTAGGAAAGATAGATTAGCCTCCTACTAGAGTAGTCAAAACCAAGGGTACTATAAGTATCTGCACCTTGTGTTGAAAATATTGGACCAAGGAAGATTGAATGAATGATTGTGAAGCTCCCAAATAAAACAATATATAATCCAACATGGAAGATAGATTAATATTACCTTGAATTATGTCAGTTCTACCGTGAACTTATAACTTAATATCATGCATATATACATGCCCTTCTCTTATTCCATGTTGGATCTAATGATTGCCACCTCTAGGTCTATGATCACCCCTCTATTCCTGAGTATGGGTAAAATAATTGGGATTTCCATTACCAACCCCATAAAATCTCTACTTCAAAACATATTACTAACCTTTCTACTAAAGATAGGGCCTCAAAGGTGAATATTATTGTGACTGCATAGGAAATAGAATGCTTATTCCAAGTGTACTATCAAGAACTGTTGGGTATTGGAACTTCTAATGGAAATGAAATCCAAAAAAAATTAAACCATGTGAAATATTTTTTTAGTGGCCCAAGAACTACCAACTTAAGAGAAATAGGAAAAAGATAACCAAGATTGTCTACATATCAATTGCAACCTTAACTTCCCAGATAAATGAGAATCACCATCCACCACTCTCCTCCTTGATAATTTTTTCTTAATTCCCTATCAAGAAGAATATTTCCATTGTAGTATCTTTTGTATCACCTAAAACATTTCCAGAACCTCAAGATATATTAGCAGTGTTAATGGGGTGACCTTGAATAAGATCTATAGATGAAACACCTCCTTAAAATATTTTTTCCCAAACTTCTAATTAGGTAGAAGATCAAGAGCATAAATTATAATATCTTCAAACTGAATTCAAATTTCCAACTGCTAGAACCATATACTTCCTGATAGGTGTTGAATCAGGGTGAATGATAAATTTAAAATTTTTTCCATAGTCTAGTTAACATTCATATAGGATATTGTTCCCACATTGGTAAGAAATGTACTGTACCTATCACATGATTACTCCTTCATTTAAACTTCATAGAGTGATAAAAAAATATAGGAATGTAAAACATCAATGGGACATAGGTATTTTTACTTTGTTCTCCACAAAGGGATAGTCCAAGGTGCATACGCTGAAGTTTTGTTTGTCATACCAGAATCAATTGAGCTTCACTAGTTTAGTGGATAAAAATGATTTGAAAATGTGAACTCTATGTTAGGAACACTAACCTTAAAACATTTAGGTTTTTTAATTTCCTTTCTCAAGAAACACTGCCTCATCCTCACCCTTATTTAGTATATTGATAAAGTTACTTCTATAGTTTATAGATTTCTATGTCTTCTTTAATAGATTGGACACATAAGGGCTTATCCCTAACTAGCATGACAATATTCTTACATAAATCCCTAATTTTATTCTCTCTAAATACACAATTCACTTAAAACATAAATTCAATGTGTTATATTCATATAACTTCTCTTTTTGTCAAACCATTGATTTCCTAAACCTCCTATATTTATGAAACTTATACTTTAACAAAACAATGGTCTTGAATGTTCTAACACATGAACCTTTATCAAGTCTCTTATTTTGTGAAATATTTACCTTCACACCAATAATGTTTCTATTTAAATAGTATGTTCATGGAACATAGTGATTCGTATAAGTTTAATCATGCAACTTAGTGGCTCATGGAACTCGTTTACATAAATTCATACTTTGGTGAATTATGAAAATTTTTATCTCAAGAATCTCCCCCAACCATGTATCTATCTCTATTCTATAATTTCATCCATTAGGAATTAGATATTTATAGGAAAATATCATCCCTTAATGTAACTTTATAAATTTACCTTTATATAATATCAATTCAAAAAATATTCCCTTTCATTCTTCATTTTCCATACTTTTGCTTTCCAATATTCCATATTTTGTGGTCCATCAATTTCCCAATATATACTAGTTTGTGTAGATTGATCTTTTTTGATATATTTGAATTTCATAATACTTTATATATATTCTCAAGGAATCCATATTTTTAAAAACTTCCAAACATTCATGAAACTTTATTACCCCCACAAAACATACCAGCCCCAATTTTCAAATGTCAACCTAGTGATAGAACTCAATTTTCATTATCCTTTTTACACTATTGATATTTATACCACCAACTTCACAATAAAATTCACGAAACTACCATACATTCTTGAAAACATTTAATTTTTTAAAACTAATTTATTTTCCCTAAAATACAAATATTTATTTAATACCATGACTTTCATGAAACATTGAACTCCTATGATTTTGCACCAACATTTTTGGAAAACATTAAAAAACATCACAACTTAAAGTTCCTATTCTAGGATTATGAATTCATGTTCTTTGATTATCTTCTTTTATATGATATTATTTTTGAACAAATACTTATAGGGATACTTGTGTGATATGGGGGTTAAGTCATGTATTCCACTAAACATAACAGGATGTGAAACTTCATCAGGGAGAGAATAATTCTACACCAGAATAATTTTTTTGTATTCATCCTTCAACAACCAGATATCACATTGGTGGTAATCCCATATTCACCTGAGACTGGATTCATCACTCACTCTGTATTGATTTGTGAACTTAGTAACCTATTTTCCTTAGCTCATTCTTTCCAAAAACATTACATATATTTATTTATATCCTTATTCTTAATCAAGAAAAACTCTTTATCATAACTTATAGATATAAGATTGAAATATTCCATGAATTTCTATTCACTTCATTCTCTTGAACTGGGTAGTATCTATATATATTCAATATCTTTCATGTTCTAGAAACACTTATTACCTTTAGAGTACTAAATTCATACTATATTACAATGTGATTGATAAAAAATCAAAAACCAAAATAGCTTTGGGTTTAACATAGGTTTGGGTATAAAATTATCTTCTTGTATGTGCTCTTCTTTTTCTAACAAATACAGATAGAGTTAACTATTAGAGATGAGGGTTAAGTCATGTCTTCCACGAAACATAACATCATTTGAAACTTCATCTAGGAGATAATAATATTAAACTAGTATCATTTTTTATATTCATCCTTCAACATCCAAATATCACATTAGTGATCTTCCAATAGTCACCTGAGCTAGAATTATCACTCACTATGGGCTGAGTAGTAAGAATAGTAACCTGCTCCCTAAGCTCAATCTTTTTAGAAACTTTATAGATGTTAAATTATTTCCTTATTCTTTTTCAAGCATAACTCTTTATAACAAATTTTTGATATGAAATTGAAATCTTACAAAAATGTAACTTCACTTCATTCCCATGTACTAAGTACTATTTCAAAATCTTAAATATCTTTAATGTACTATAAAAACTCATTACCATTAAAATATTGTATTCATATTGTATGAAAATATGATTGATAATAAATCCAACACCAAAAATAGTTTTTTGTCAAACATTCCTACCCTTTATATTTTGTTATCAATATTATCATAAATCCTTCCTCTATTAGATACTCAAAAAATTTCATGGATCTAGATTTATGATTCCTTCTTTTCCTCCTTGGTGACTTCTATCTCCTCCTTTTATATCAAAATGAAAAGGTCCCTATGAAACCACAATTATTATTTTGTCTCTTTGACCTTAGGTTTATCATAGCTTCCTTTATGTCATCTCTTTCTTTTATATCGTGAATAATCAGAAGGGATTCAGCCCAAATTTACTTAAATTATCCTCTTCTTATCACTATAAATTCCAAATGTGATTTATTCATCAAAAACACTACTTCCCATTGATAAATAATATCTATTAAATAGATTTACAATGTTATTTATAAACTTATGTGGAACAGAGTTCTCTTCCAACTATAGGAAAAACATATATAGATATATTGTTATCCTCCTTTGAGCTCTATATTTCACTTTTGAAACCATCTATCAATTTTTCCTTGAATAAATTTCTCTTATTACCACATTTCATGATCATATACATTTTTTTGTTATAACAATACACTTTTGATAGATTTTTAGTGAGTTAAATTACCACTTTACATTGATTCATCAATAAATCCTCTAAGCCTACTAAGTCAAAACTCATTATAGGAAAGAATAGTTTAAGCTAATAAATACCAATGTTTTCCATGTCAATAATTTACTTCCATATATGGTATTAGAATAAATTACTTTTTTTAAGAACATTATGTGATCTCAATCACACTAACACCAAACAATCAGTGAATAATAAATTAAGCACAAGTGTGTGAGATATACCACATGTTAAACTAACCAACACCATTTGTTAAAGATAGACCCATGGTACTACTTGGTACCCAAGATCTTGAATTCATAACATGACTCCTTTTTTCAGATAAGTGTAAGTAGGCTAGAGTAGTTTTAACCAACTCTCCTTTAATATATCAATCTTTGGACTGATACCACTTATTAATAAAAATCATTGAGATACTTCCAAATGTTTAGTTACTCTTTAAAATAGGGATACCACTTGATGGGAACACTATTAATGTTCCAACAGCTTCTTGATATCCTAAAAATAGTTAACTGATACCACCTTTTCAAAACAAAATAAATAAAAAAATATATATGAATATTGATGCTTCTTTACTAATATAACTTTTTTTGGCGGTCAAATACCACTTGAACTAAGGCCTAATACTAATAGTTGAATATTCAATGTGATATGGAACAACTGTACCATTCAAATATATATTTGATGTTTATTCATTTTCACAATAGGATCTTCATCATATGTTCTTCAATTTACACTACACACTACTTTTATATACATATTTGAAAAACATATTGGTTGTTTAGCACCACTTGTTGAATTTGATACTTTATATAAATTTAAAGTATTCTAATTCTTCATGTCACATGTATATCCATTTTTCTTACTCGCTTGCTAACTCTTACCACATACAATACCCATGGATCATATCTCCCCCTTAACCCTATACTAGTTCAAACACATATTATAAAATCATAAAGAAATGGGGGGAGGGGTACCTCTACCATATTCAAAATGTGGATTATGGTTGATCTTGATGGACCAACCTTTTGATCTTTTTTTACAAAATATTATACTCTTAATTTGTTTATTCCAACACCATAGTAACTCCAATTATTCCTGCCATATAATTAAGAATTATTTATCCACAAGCTTAGTCACGTTTTTAAAAATTGGTTCTATATGTGGGATCCTTTTCACGGTTATTTCATTACAAACATTAGCACAAATTTTTTATCTTAGACACCCCATATGTACACCATTTTTCAAGATTATTTCTTGGAGTAAGAATATTACTTCTAGACTTATACTATTTCTTCTTCCCCAATTGGAGGGATATTTTTATATATATTTTTCTCATCTTGAGATATTTTAAGTATGTTCACTAGGTCTCTAAGTTTTTTTTCTTTAATGGACATGTAAAAATATTCACCCTTTTTCATTTAAGGTGAGTATCTCATTAAGTGTTCATAATTCTTACTCACAAATGGATATGTTTCTAGTATCTTATGAAAAGTTTCTTTCTTTATTTCCATGACCTCTTAAGTGTAACATAGTGGGTGGTTGTGGCACCCTTCATTGTGATCTATGTTTTCCCTCTAAAACAGGGAACCTATTTTCCATCTTAACAAGAATTTTCGATTATATTCTCTTTGTTTATATGCCAAAGGAGTAGATGACCTATTTATGGTACGTGTTTCCCTCCATTAATTCATCCATATATGTTTCCTTTACACATGAATGGGATGAAAAAAATATATATTCCTCTATAGACACACCTTGTTTCATCATGTCTCAGTTTAGATGTTGATACCACAGTTTTTCTTACATCATCAAGCCTCTAGGATTCATTACAGACACTCATAGTGTGACCCGTTCATCCAAAATAGTATAATTTCATGGCCAAATTATTATAAGAGACTTTACTTTTAGGTTTTTTAGAAATATTCTATTTATATTAAGATTTAGCAATATCCATTGTATGATTTTGTTATCTAAAATTTGAAGTAATGCATAATACCATTGTAGATGCTTCTCTTGAGGAAAAAAACACTTTCTGTTTTCCCTTAGACAAATTAACCTTTTCTATAAGATCCCTAAGATTATGGTATTTCTCATTTTGTTTATTTTATATTTCCATTAATCTAGATGTATCTTAATTTCCATATCCCTCCCTCTTCAAGAATAATTTTGAGATGAATTAAACTTTCTTTCAACACTTTTTACATGACCATTTTTTATCTCTTTTTACATTTCATTAAGTAGATCAATTTGTTCTTTCATATTAGCACTCATATTTTGTATATTAATCTTTAATACCACCTCATATCCCTTAAACCTCTTATTCTCTATGAAAAATTATTCAGCAATTTCATAGTTCGATTAATATATGATCTCCCTCTCATCCACCTACTATTAAAAGGATTGGATCTCTTCTTGATCATATAAAAAATTCACTCTAAATTGATGACCATATGTCATAACCTCTTCTTAATTTTCAAAGTTTACATCATACGTGAGTGGTTAATATTCACCACTAAATCCCCCAAAAAGTTTATTGTCAAACACATCATCTTCAAACAGATCCTTCAACTTTTTATTTCAAGAATTTCATCCTCAAAATTCTAAATTATTATATTTCCTTCTTCAATATAAACATTCAATTTTTCAATCTCAATAGATTTCTCTTCAGTCATTATCTTTAGATTCACTACTTATTTATAGTTCACTTGATTAATAAATTAATCAATAGTATCTTTATGAAGTTTTTTTATATATTCTTAAAGATCATCCAAGTCTTTCATTTATTATTTTAAAAGACCACAAATAATTAGATTTATTTCTATTAAAATATATAAATCTCTAAGATCACTTTTAAAATATACCTAATGTTCAAAAATACCCCTAGATCTTTCTCCCATTGTAAGAGAATTGGATTATATGATTTAAAAGAAAATTTAACATCATGGTTAGAATCAATATAAATAAATAAATAATAATAATTCTACTCCATTTCCATATAAGACCTCCTGAAAGTCTATTTCTATTATTTTTCTTCATCTTTCATTTTATTACAGGTCACTCTTCATCATTATTCTTCACTGGTTTCTCCTTTATAGATAATCTATACACATCTTCCAAATAATTCTAAATATCATAAGAAGCATCACAATGAGTATTTTTCTTATTGTATTTATTAGGAAAGTATCTATTATATGTATTTTCTATCTATGAATTTCTAATTTTCTCAATGTTCTTTCCTAACTCAATATATCATCATATATACTCTAGAACCTCTTCTCCATAAGCATGCAGGAACATTATCATTTATTTCTTCCATACATCAAATTCAATTCCATAAAAAATAGTGGCTTTATTGTAGAATCATTGTTTACAAATCTAGTCACTAATTCTAAGGATGAACATTATGTATGAACATTTACACTTTCATACCAATTTTTGAAGCCAGATACACCCAATTTGGGGGGTAAATCAGGGTGATGGATAAATTTTAAATTTTATCCATAGTTTGGATAAATTTATTTTGGGATATTTTCCCACATTATCAAGAAATATTTTCAACCTATCACTTGATTATTCAGTTCTTTGAACCTCATGGATTGGTTAAAAAATACGTAGGAAAGTAAAGAATCCCTGGGACATAATGATTTTTAATTGGTTTACCATAAAGGGCTAGTACATGGAGAATATGTAGTCATTATGTTACCCATACTTGTATCTATTGAGATTTACTATTTTATTAGATATAAATAATTCATAAATGGTCACCTTGTGTAAGTTATACTTCATTTATAAGATTTAGGGTTTCTACACTCCTCACCCAAGACACACTCCCTCTTCTTCACCTCTACTCGCTACATTGATGAATGTGCTTTCATAGTTTATAGAATTATAGGACTTATTAAATATATTGTAAATATAAGTATTTTTTACTGATTACCATGAGAATATTCTTACATCATAGTCCAAATTTTACACTCTTTGAATTAATTTTTCAATTGAAATAGTTATACAATGTGTTTTTTTCATGGAATATATTCTTTCACAAAACCCCTTCTTCAATGAACCTCCTACATCCATGAAGCACCTAATTTCAAAAAACTATAATCTTTTAAGTTATAATACATGAACCTTTCTCAAGATTATTCTTTCATGAAAGATTAAACTTCATTATATAAATGGTTTCACACAAATAGTATGTTCATGGAACACATTTATTAATGGATGTTTTTTATGGAACTTAGTGGTTCACATACTCTTTCATGAAACAATATAATTTAGTGAATTTATTGTGTTTTTCTCTCAATAATCGCCCTAAAACAAGTCTCTATATCTCTATATCTATTCTTTACATTCCTTCATTGGGAGTTGGCTATTTATAAGAAAATATTATCCCTTCGAATAACTTATAAACATGTCCTTTAAAAAATTTCAATTCATGAAACATTCCCATGCATTCTTCATTCAGGAAACGTTTCCTCACCAAGAATCTATATTTCAAGGAGATTTTTATTCAACAACTTATAATAGTTTTTTAAAATTGATCTTTCTTGAGACTTTAGAATTTTATAATATTTCTTTTTTTCTTCTTCGATAAACCATCCTTCATGAAACTACCTAACATTCAAGAATCTTTACCACACACACAAAACACATCACCTCTAATCCCCAATTCCAACCTATTTGTATAACTCAATAGTTTGTGATCCTTTTTAATTTTTGAATATTTAGTCTTTATTATTTATGAAAAAATATTTTCTGAAACTACTTCACTTTCATGAAAACATACATCTTTCCTAAAACTAATATCATTACTCAGAAATACTTCTCTTTCGTAAAGACTGTGACTTCTATGAAACTTTTAACTCCTTCCATAAATTTTATACAAAAATTATTTACAACACTATGAAATGAAACAACTTTAAGTTTCTATTCTAGGCTTATAAATTCATGATATTTTCTTCTTGTCCTGTATGTGATATTATTTCTTCATTATATTCAGATAGAAATAACTACTCGAGATGATTGTTATTTAATTATATTCCAAAAACACAACAACATGTAGAACTTCATCTAGGAGAGAATAATTCCACAATAGAATCATTTTATTGCATTCAACCTTTAATATCCTGATATCACAATGGTTCTCTCCCTATATTTACCAGAGCTATAAAATATCGCTCACTATGTATTGAGTGATTTACTTCAGAGCCTACATCATTTAAATAATTCTATTAAAAAAATTTATAAATATTCAATTTTATCTTTCATCATATTATAGAATAAATCATAATCATAAATTCCAGGTAATAAATTTATATCTTCAATTAGTTTCTCTTTACATCATTCTCCAGGACTGGGTAGTATTCAAATGTATATCTTTCATATTCTATCAATGTTTATTGTCATTCCAATACTATAGTCATAATTTATGAAATTATGAATGAAACAAAACTAACACCCAACATAGGTTTGGCTCTAACATCCCCCCCCCCCTTTATTTTTTTAGTAAAATCATAACTCCATCCACTACTAGATACTCTAAAAAAATCATGACTATGAATTTATGATTCCTCTTTTCCCTCCTTTCTGAATTTTACCCCCCCCCCCATTGAAATAAAAATAAGAAGGGTCATAAGAAACCACAGTTAATATTTAGGTTCAATTCCCCTTACGGTCATCAAATATTCCTTTAATCTCATCTCCTTTTTTGACATCCTAACAAATAGTGAGGCATATGAAACAGATTGTTTTATGTCTTATCCCCCTTTCACTTTGAAGTACATAGGGGATTTATTCATTAAAAACACTATCACCCCTTAATCAGTAATATCCATTTCATATAATTACAATGTTATTTATAAACCTGTAGGGGAACATATATTTCTTAAAACTATGGGAACAAATATATAGTGATATTTTTCGCCCCCTTTGAGCTACATATTTCATTTTTTTCATTATATATCAATTTATTCATGAATAAATTTCTAATCTATCACATTTCTGGATCAAAGAAATTTTTTTCTTATGGATACACACTTTTGAAAGATTTTTAGTTACTAAAATTATATCTTGTAATTGACTCATCAATAAATTCTCTAATATTACTAAGCCAAAAATCATTAAAAGAGAAAATATTTTAATCCAAAAAACACAAATTGTTTTCATGTCACTCACTTACTTCAATAGATTCTATTGGTGTAAATTTATTTCTTTTTATTAACATCTTATAATTGTAATCACATTAACACCAAATACTAAATGAATAAGAAATTAAGAATATGTGTGTCAGACATACCACATGTTAATCCAACTGAAACCGCTTTTTAAAATAACCTCAAGGTTCCACTTGGTATGCATGGAATTCAATTCATTATGGGAATCCTTTTTTATAGGTGGATAAATAGCATAGAGATGTTTTAACTAACTCTCCCTTAATATGCCCATATTTGGATTGATACCAATTATTGATACTAATCATTGACCAACGACCAAATGATGAATTCTTCCTCAAAACAAGGAGACCACTTGATGTGAATGCTACTGATTTTATAGTAGACTTTTTATCCTAAAAATATTTATTTGATATCCCATTATTAGAATAAAATAGATAAACTCGAAATTCATGAATATTTATAATTTCGTACCAATATATATTTTCATGGTGATATGACTACACTGATTGTGAAACTCTTGTCTCAACACAAAATTTGAATGGTGCATTCACTATAAGGGACTATTAAGGGTATTCTTGTAATGTATCTTTCAATATTCCTTCATGTAAGATGGGATTCAAGAATAAATTTATTTCACCATATTAATTACTTATAGTATAGAGAATTTGGATTCAATAGATGCTTCTACATGGACTCATCCAATGTGTCAGGATTCATCTTGCCTCTTCTTGTTATTTTTGTCTTCAAGATGATGATAATATCGATCACCTATTTTTCTGCTATAATTTCACTTGTATGTTGTGGTTGTATGTGCACAGAATTTTTGGTGCAACATTTATTGTGGTAATTTTGATGTTTTGATGAAATCCATATAAAATGTGGGTTGTAGTGAGAAGTTTCAATCTCTTATGTGTGTAGCTACTGTTTCTACCATCTCTTATGTGTGGAGAGAAATAAAGGAATTATTTTATTAGGATCATGACCCCTATTTTCATACTTAAGTTAGTAAAATTCATAGGGAAATAATGATTTCCTCCAAAATCAAAACTATATCAATGAATAATGACTTCTATGACTTAGTTATTTTTAGATATATTGGTGTTAGTGGTAGGGTAAAAAAAATAGGTGGATAAATCTATTAAATGGATCTCTCTAATATATGGGTGGTTAAAATCTAATGTTTATGGGGGGACCTCATGTGCATTGGGACCCTCGTGTTGTGGTGGAATCTTCCATACTCATTGTGGTCATTTTCAGGGTTGTTTTTTATCATTTCATTATAAATTATCATATAATTGAAACTAATCTATGAGTTATGATCAAGGAGGTTATGAATGTTGTCCATTATGGTTTTCAGTCCTTATGGATGGAATATGATTCCAGTTTGGTAGTGGAAAACCAAAGAGTGTGTTTCAGGAATGTCCCTTAGAGAATGTTTCCATCCTTGATTGATTGTCTTCTTCTTGTGGATTTAATATTATTTGATGTTACACATGTTTAAATGGATGTAAATAGGGTTTCTAATTCTCTCTACAAGAGCGACGTTATGGAGACAGGATCAATATGGTCTTTTCTTTTTTCTAATTTTTATTCATATTTAACTGAAGTAGATACATCTGGTGATTTTCATACCTAACTTTGAAAATACCCCTGGTAATGCTTTTGTTGTTGCCATTATTTTTATAATAATTTTTTTAATAGTAGGCTTTCCTGTCTCCTAAACCTTATTATTGTATTTTTATGGTGTTCAAATACAACTTTAATATATGCTTGATACTAATGGTTGATTATTCAATATTACTTGGAACCATTGGTCCATTAAAAAATATCTTTTATTGCTCTTTAATTTCACATCAGGATCTTCATCATATGATTTTCTATTTATATAGCATAATACTTTCTTATAAAAATTTGAAAAATATAGTGATTGTTTGACACCACTTTTTGAATTTGATACCATATATGAATTTATAGTATTTTGATACCTCAATTCACATGTACCTTTATTTAGATTACACACATATTCCATTTTAGCCCATACACAACCTATGGATCATATCTCCCCCTTAATCATGAACTAGTTCAAATATAAATTAGAAATAGTTAAAGTCATGGGAAGAGGGGAACATTTGTAATCCTCAAAAAGTGGGTCGTGTTTTATCCTGGTGTACTAACCCTTTGATCTTTTCTTAAAACATTTTATACTCTTATATTTTTTCCAACTTACTATCCAACTCAAATTATTATAGCCATATAATTAGGAATTATTTACCCACATTCATAGTCTCTAATAGGTAAATAGGTTCTATAGGCTGGTCCTTTTTTGAGGTGGTGGGATTAAACCTACTATCACAAATTTATTTCTTTGACACACCACCTATCCACCATTTTTTCAGGATTCATTCTCAGGGTATGAATCTTACTACTTGTCTTCTTCTTTTTGGAGGTCTCTTCTTCTAGATTTCATTTCTCATCTTGATATATTACTTTTAAGTTCACTAGCCCTACATATTTGTTTTTTCTCTTTAAAATCCATGTAAAAACCTCACCCCTTTTCATTTGAGGTGATTCTTTCATTGTATGAACATGATTCTTAATAAAAATGAATAATCTTCTTAATTTTCTCTTGTATATTTTCTTTCTTTACATCCTTAAATAGTTCTGTGAGTATAAAAAATTAGGTAGTTGTGGAACCCTTCATTATTCTCTAAGTTTATACTCCAAAAAATTGAAATAGTTTTCAAGATTAATAGGCCTTTATAGTATAGTCTCTTTATTTATATTCCACAGTAGTAGAGGGAATCATTATGGTACTTTTTTCCCTTTATTAATTCTTCCATGTTCATTTCCTTCCCACGTGATCAGAGTGAGAATAAATAAAAAAATCCCTACTATGTAAATACTTTGTTTCATCAGGTCTCAATTTAAATGTTAATGTATACATTATTACATAATTATCAACCCTTTCGGATTCTTGGAATACACACATAATTCAACCCATTCATCAATAATAGTAACATTTCATATATACTTATTTCTAAGAGTATTTACATTTAGGTTTTCTAGTATGATTCTTTATATTCTTTGATCTACTAAAATTTTCATTTGATTTGAAAATATCATAATTTAATCCTTTCAATGTCCACTTCTATATTGTTCTTTATAAGAAACTCCACTTCCTCATTTCCATTTAAAAAATTGAGGATTCCCTATGCTCTCTAATATTATGATATTTCTCTTTTAGTTGATCTTAAAGTTTCATTAATCTAGAATAATATTTATTTATATATTTTTTCCTCTCTTCATGAAGTTTCTTTAGAATAATTACACGTTATTTGAACTATTTTTTGCTTGATATTTTTTTATTTACTCATTTGACATTTCTTTGAGGGGTCACTTTGTTATTTCATCTTGGAACCCATATTCTGTATGAAAACATTTAAGGCCACATCAACTCTTATTAGTTTAATGTTTGATATGAACAAATCTTTGATAATTACATAGCTCACTTCCATTATGATCTCCCACTGATCCACCTTATCTTATAAGTATTTTTTATCTTCTAGATCATGGATCAAATATTATCAATATTGATAACCATATCTTATAGAATATAATTCCTTTTCAAAGTTCATATAATATGTGAGTTTTTCATCTTCCCCACTAAATACCCTAAAACTTTTATTCTCAAACAAATCAACTTAAGTGGATCCTTAAATTTTTCATTTCATGAATTTCATACTCATGTGTCTAAATTCTAATATTTCATTCTTCAGCAAAAACCTACAAATTTTCAATCTCCTTATCTTACTCTTCAGTCATTATCTTAAGATTCAATTATTCCTTAGAGATCACCATATTAATAGATTTATTAATTAACTCTTTCTAAATTCTTACCATCTCTACTTCAAGAACATCAAAATATTCAGTTGATTCATTTTATAGAATTCCAAAATTTCGATTTTTGTATATTTTAATATCTATTTCTCCAAGATCACCTTCAATATCTACTAAAAGGTCAAAAATATCATCTATATCTTTCTCCTGTTAGAAGATACCTACATTATTAAGTTTAAAATAAACTTCCACAACATTGTTAAAATTAGAGTAAATAATTGAATTAAAATATTCACATTCATTTTTGTATCTTACCTCTTGATTGTCATGTTATTTTTCTTTTTATTCTTATTTAATTTGGTCTTATAGTGCTCTTCATCATTTTTTTCATAGGTTTATCCTTTATATATTTTCCATACACATATTCTAAAGTATTCCAAATATTATAATAATAATCCCAATAAGTATTTTTCATATAGACTTATTTGCATAATGATCTATTTAGGATCTTTTTTTTCATTAAATTTTCAATTTTCACACTTTTAATTATCAAGTAAGTATCTCTTTATATATACTCTAGAACCTCTTCACCATATGCATACAGTAAAATGATAATTTAAATCTACCATCCATAAAAGTCATTTCGATCAAAAAATGGAGGCTTCATCATAGAATCCATGTGAAAAACTACAATAACTTATTCTGAATTTGAACACTGAGTATGAACCTTTACCCTTTGATACCACTTTTTGGAACTGGATACACCCTGAGAAGGGGGTGAATCAGGTTGACAGATAAATTTAAACTTTTCTCTAGAGTCTAGTTTACAATCTTTTCCAGATCTTATTCCCATCTTAGTAGGAACTATGTTCAACCAATCACTTTATTAACCCTTCTTCTTGACCTTCTGGAGTGATAAAAAATTATTAAGTAAATTAAAACATCCATAGGATACATGGATTTTTACTTAGTTTACCACAAAAAGATATTCAAAGAATCATACACTGACATCGTATCGATAATAACATAATCCACTGAGATTGATTATTTTGGTGGATAAAAATGAATTTTCAATGGTCACATTGTTCTAGACATACTATCTTTACATGATTTAGTGTCTAGAAACTCCTCATCCAAGGAACAATACCTATCCCTTTCCTCTATACACTATACTAGTGAAGGTACTTTCATAATTTTTAGACTTTTAGGTATTATTTAATATATTGGAAACAAAAGGATTTGTACTAGATTAGAATGAGACTTTATTTGCATCATATTCTTAGTTTTATGATCTATGAATTCACTTTTCCCTTAAAATGGATATTAATTTCATTTTATTCATGAAACCTCTGCTTTCGAAAACCCCCTTCTTTCATGAAGCTCCTACATTTATAAAAGTTTTACTTTTTGAAAACTATTCTATTGTAAGTTATAACACCTAAACCTTTCTCAAAAAATTTATTTTGTGCTAGATTAACATCACACCAATAAATGGTATCTGCCAATAGTATATTCATAAAACACAGTGATTCATGGATTTTTTCTCATGAAACTCTATGGTTCATGGAACTCATCATGTAACTTTAGACTTTGGAGAATTAAAATAATTCCTCTCTCTAGAATCAACCTCAAACATGTCTCTCTCTCTTAGGTACTTTTCTTCATTGGGGTCAAATATTTATTGGTAAATACTAACCCTTTCTATAATATGGAATTTCTTCCTTTACATAAATTCAATTTGTGAAATAATCCCCTATATTTTTTATTTGAAAAACTTTTTCCCACCAAGCTTCCCAATTTCATGCTTCCTTCATTCCACTAATTTCTTCCAATTTGTGAAACTTGATATTTCACAAGACTTTAGAATGTACTGATATTTTATCTTACTTCTTCCAAAAACCATATTTCATGAAACTCTTTAACTTTCTCAATACTTTACCATTACCACAAATCATGTCACCTACAATTCCTCAACATCAACCATTTCAAATAAATTAATATTTTATAAGCCTTTTGAATTTTATAATATTTATTTCACCTTCTTCATGGAACTATCCTTTTTGAAATTACCATACATTCATGAAAAAAATAAAAATTTCACAAAACTAATGTATTAGATTTTAAATACTTCTCTTTCATCCACAATATGAATTTCATGAAACTTTTATCTCCCTCTATAAATTTACACCCAAAATTTTAGAAAGCACTAGGAAATGACATAACTTTTAGTTTTTATTCCAGGCTTCTAAATTCAGGATTTTTAATTCTCTACTTGGACGTACTATTCTTTCGTAAACAAATAAATATAGGTGAAACTTCTAAAGATGATGGTTAAGTCAATGTCTTCCATAAAACACACTGATATGTAAAACTTCATCCAAGTGATAATACTTCTACACTTTCTTTTCATCCATCCTTCAATATCCAAATATCGCATTGGTGTTATTCCTATCTTCACCAAAGGTAGAAATGATCACTCACTATGGATTGAGTGGTGAACTTCATGTCCTTCTTGACTCAACTAATTCAATTTAGAAACATTTCATATTTTTAATTAGATCCCTCTTCATGTTCAAACATAACTCATGATCATAACTTTTGAATATGAAATTGATATCTTCCAATAATTTATTTTCACTTAATTCTCCTATATTGTTAGCTATACACATGTATGAAATATCTTCCTTTTGCTAACAACTATCATTACTATTCCAATATTATATAAAATTGTGATTGATTGCAAATCTAACACTAAACATAGGTTCGGGTCCAATACCTACACAGTCAAGATTACCTATTAAAGAGATAGAATCACCTACCACCAGACCACCTTTTATATATAAGTAATAAACTTAGCATGGAACTAACTACATAAATTTTATAATGATACATTTTAATCATCACAATCACTTATAAATAATATCATCCACAAATGATTATATCCCCTTGATAGACAAACAACCAAAAAAATTTAATAATACTTTCTAGTATGGATCGAACTGAAGGAAATATCATGATCCAAAAACCACCTCTATATCTCATTATTAAATACATATCTCTTATACATTGGTAATGTCTAGTTCTAAAACTCATATAGTTCCTTACTCCTAGAATCCTACTCTATAAAAGAAACTCTCCTATGATAAATCTATGAATATTTTTATACCTCTCTCACATGAACCAAAGATAGATTCCTTCTAACATCAATATCTAAAAATAAAATAGAACTCCTCAGGATAAGATATATATAATATATTTAATATAATTTGTTACTTTTAATTTTCATTCCCTTAAATTTCCCAATTCTAACATAGATGCAACAGTCATGATGCATATACCAAACCTATATCTCTACCCTGTAATCAATAACATCTCACATTTATTTTTATAGTAATATTAAAGCCTTTATATTGAATCACAAGGGCTATAATTATTGTGAATTATCCATTATACATTTCCTACATCATATACTAAGTTTGATTAATATTTCTTCTTTACCAACCCATTGTAGTACTCACCAGTTTCTAACTTGAAAATTTATCCTAAATCTTACCCATAACTCTGATACCAATTTTTTCAAACCCATAAACATTAGATTCCCTCTAAAGACAATAGATAAGCAAAGTGTGATACCTGAATATATTGGGATATGATTATTTAATAATTTTATGGGATATAGGTTGAGAAGGTGGTAGGACATGAATAATGCTATTGTCCATGATATTTAGATAATGGTAGTGAACTCTTCAGTGGATGGCATGATGATAAGATTATGGGACTATGTAATGGATTTTTCATAGATAGTGGTCCACACAATAGGTTAACATAAGTTACATGAAAATAGTGTCTTAATGAGTTCATTAGGATAAGAGGTTATATTCTAGAGTGTTGTTAGTGATAATGAGTGACCATACCGAGTGGAGGGACCTCCATTAATATAGGAGGTCAATGAAACTATGATAACTAGTTGGGATATTATATAAAATTATAAGGGGGACATATTAAAAGTAATAATTTTGAAACTAATTCTTGTAAGAGAATAATCGGTTCCTTACAGATTGTTAATCCTTTATAATTAATCCTTAATATATGGTTTTTCTAGTTTAAAGTGTAAATCTTGTATCTTATAAATTTAATGAAAGAAGTAGTGTTTCTCCTATGGATGTAAGACACATTTTATTAACCATATTATTTATTGTTACCTCTATTTAATCATTTTTTACACTTAAATTATTATTATTCTGTGAATTATCTTGAGTTTTGTATGAGGTTTGACTTTATTTAGTGAGTATGGTGCAAGGATTATTATCTACCAGTATACTCAGTTAGGGGGATCTATTCAGTCAACCTTGGGTTTTTCATGCATTCCATACATAAGTTTCATTTCTAGTGAAGTTCATTTTGAAATCATACATTGAGTATAGGGATCAAACCTTCAAGTTAAATAAAAACTTGTTGTTCATTTCTTACTCAACAACACACTCAGAGAGAGCTTAGGTTTTTCTCACTTTTTCCATCAATGTTTTTTTCATTTAAATGTGTATTTTACTATTATTAGAAGGTATGAAATCAATTTATGATAAGTTATGGTTTATAAGTTTTATGGAATATATTTTGGTTTCTAGATGATACAGATGAAGTATCGACTCATTCAAACTGACTTGTATGTTCCATTAACTAGGGTTTGTTATGAAAAAATGGAAAAACTGGAATATAAATGATTGGATAAGAAATAAATTGGTTTATTGTAGATATAAAGATCTCAGAATTTATCCTTTGAGATCTATAAAGTGAATACTATATTAGAGATCATAAAGGCCCTAGTGTAAATATACGATATTCTTACGACACTTAACCAAGTGTTCATGATGTAGAGGTTATTCAACATGAGGTTATTGGATAGTGTAATAATAGTAAATCAACTGAATAAATTCAATATAATCTAAGGAAATATTGAATTGGTGATGGTGGCCTTCATGGATGATGTATAGAAACTCTTACTAATTTCATCACCACAAAATGCATGGGACATAATAGTAACATTTGTATATATTTTATGTGGGAAAGCTAATTAGACATCTAATAATATTATTAACCTGATTATCAATGAAAAAATATATATAAGGTAAGTCTATCAGCCATATAAAAATACTCTTGATGATAATGGATGAGTACAAGAACCCTAGAAGAGAAATCTAAATAAAAAATTGGATGAAATATCTCAAGATAGAAACCCAGGAAAATTGACCGGTCTGGGTCCAACATATTGAAGTTAAAGAGGGATTTTAGGAGTCGCAATGAAAACACTAGAAGGTAACCAACTTCTAGAAGTTAAAATTCTTTAAGTTTATCTCAGGGGAACAAGATATTTTTTACAGTGTTAATATTATTATAGATTTATGGTTAATTGATTCAGGAGATTCATTCTATTATATTATAGAGAAAGGATTCATGGTGAATTACATATATATATGTTTTAGTAAGGTATATTCGGTAGATAACTAAGATCTACATATTATAAGGAAAATATATGTTAATTTATGGATGAATAATGGGAGAAAATTGATGATAAAAGAAGTTATACATATCCAGGGGTTGCATAAAAACTTAATTTCAATGGGATAGCTTGATGAAAAATTCTATGGAACTATCTTCTCTACTGGAATTTGTAATGTTACATGATATAACATGGTGGTTGTATAATCCATAAATGATATGACCCTTTATTTGACTAGATGACTATATAGAGAGTTATTTTTTTGATAAACAACATCTGGGGGTTCAATGTTACATAACTTCCAACTCAAACATCTCGGTGATACTAATATTATGGTTTTAATGGATAACAGGATGCTAAATATTGATCATACTGACATCATATATTGAGAGAGTTATGTGTTTAGGAAACAAATAATGGTTTCATTCAACTTTAATTGAGGTAATCTCAATGTATTAAAGTTAAAAATGGATCACTTAAATGTTTGGGGACCGACCCCTTTCCGATGTCACAATGGATAACTTTAATTTGTGAAATTTATTGACGATGTTTTGAATAATTAATGGGTTTAATTTATATAGAATGATTTTATTTATTTTGTAAGTTAATTTAAAGGAAACCCATGAGAGATATGGAATCTAGTTAGAAGTGGAAATGATTATGGTCAAACAATTGTAGTGAATACAATAGCCACAAATTTCAGAACTTATTTCGAAATAAATGGATTGTGCTAAAGAATACCATTCCTAGAACAACTTAGATATATATTTAGGTTAAAATAATTAATTGTAAATTTATTGATAAATATTAAATCATGTGGTTTCTCTCTACAATGTCTAAGGGTATTTTGGGCTAAAGAAGTGAACATGATAGAAAACTGTGTCAATAGGATTCTATAATTAGTGGTTGGAAAAGAAATTCCAGAGGATCTATGGTATAATAAAAAAATTTACATAAACCATCTCAAAATTTTCATCAGAATAATGTCCACAATGATTCTGAGGATATGGACAAGAAATAGGGAAAATATTATGAACATTTTATTATTGTAATTAGAGAAGAAAATTTTGGATTTCTAATATGGGATAATGATATGTGACAATTCATCTAGTGTTAAGATGTTCTCTTCAATGATAATGCTCAATTTAAGGAGTAAAACTTAATAGATATATAATTTAAATACAAAGGATCAATAGTTTAAGTCCAAGTTGATATAAGTAAGAATTCTAGATGAATTAATATTCAAGATAATTTAGATTTTGACACTATGAGTTCTAACGTGAGACTAGTGGAAGGTATTATATAAATTTAAGGGGAAGATAAATTATCAGCGAGAGAACTAGATGTCAGAGATTCAATGAATAAAGAACCAGACAATGCAAAGTTAGGTAGATCATAGTAGAAGATTTGGTTGAGGAGAACAACAAGGATCAGAAATCTAGTTCAAATATATGGATCTGATATGAACATTATTATACTAATGGAATGTGGGGAAACAAAAAGCATCAAATAATTATATACACACAATTACCCTGATCAGTATAAGTCAACTATGGATGAATATTTTTATTCATTGAATTCCAAAAAAAACATGGGAGTTGATGAAGTTACCATAGGGGAAAGATAATATAAAAATAAGTATGTTTTCTGATTGAAACAATATATTGATTGATAGAATATTTTAAAAGAATAGTTGGTGGTGAAGGTATTATAACAAAAGGTAGGAGTTTATTTCTTATAGATATTCTCACTGGTAGTTAGACACGAAATAATCTAAATAGTGATGAGTATGGTAGCATTGGATAATATATACTCAGAATATATGGATGTAAATACTAAATTCTTTCATTGAGATTTTTAGGAAGATATTTAGATGAAGATTATAATGGGTTTGACATATGATAATAAGTATACATTGGTTTGTGAGATAAATAAAATTATTTATCGATCGAATAAAGTATTTATTCAATGGAATTGAAAATTAAACAAGTTTATAGTGAATGAATCATTGAGATAGTTTGACACAAATGTTTTTTCAACCAAAAAAGTGTGGGATGATGGGACTTACATCATAATTATACTTTATATGGATAACATATTTCTTATTAAACCTTACATTAAAAGGATTAAAAATATGAAGAATGAATTGCCTGAAAGGGTTTAAATGAATCCTATTAGATAAGAAAATAATATATTTGGAATAAATATCAAGAGAGATAAGAGATATAGTGAATGTGTGTTATCTTAAAGTAAATATTTCTAGAAGGTAATTTAATGGTTTGTAATTACTATATTGAAACCATTATCATCTCTATTTACTGGAAACTTTAAATTTTCTATGTAGAAGTTGCCTAAAAGGGATGATAATGTCTCTTACATGGAAATGATTCTATTTTCATCAGCAGTGTGAAATTTTATCAATGTCATAACTCGTACATAACTTGACATTTCATTTTTAGTTAGAGTTTTAAGTATATTAATTTCAAATCTATGAATGGAACACTGGGATGTGTCAAGTATATTTTCTAGTACTCAAAATTAATTGAAGATATAACCTTATTCATTTGAATATACAATCCATTTCATGGATTTTTTAACACTTATTTCATTAGTGATCCAACCGCTTGGAATAGAACAACTTGATTTTTGTTTACCGATAGTGTTACAGTTATCTATTGGATTTCATAACTATAACACATTTTTACTATGAGGAAAAAAGAATCAAAATGTGTAGATGTAATATAAGTGGGAAAGAGATATATTGGTTAATATGATTGATTAAGGAGCTAAAATAAAATCTGGAGTTTTTTATCATTAGAGTGTAATTCACATGGCTCAAAATATAGTTTTCACGCATGGATGAAGCATAATAAATAAAATACCAATTCATCTGGAATAATCTAGAGGATAACTATTTAGATCTATGGAACATTGTAGGAAGCTGAAATCTATTGGGGATTTTTGCTAAAGTTTTACTCCAATAATGTATGAAGTGGAATTGCACCTTAGTGGGACTAGGGTAAATAGATAGAGAATATATAACATTGATAGCTATGTAAGTATAAGGGGAAGTTATATTTACAAAGAATTATAAAAATTTCAAGGGGTTCCCTAAAGAAATATTTAAGTTTGATATTTTTTGTACATAACGTTTGGATCAATTCACTAGATGTAGGTTGATCATATTATAGAATTCAAATGATGTTATCATCCATGAGATTCAAATATTGGTAGTAAACTCTTCAGTGGATGGTAGGACGATTATTAGATGGGACTCTTCAATGGATATGTGAATAGGAAATGGTCTAGACAATAAGTGGATGGGAGTGACAAGAAAATTGTGGTTTGAGGAGTTCACATGGATATGGGGACATATTTTAGAGTGCCACTAGTGATTATTAATGACCATACCAAATGGAAGGAACTCTATGAATATTGGATATCAGTGCAACAAGGTTGACTGTCTCGGATCTTCTATAAAAGGAAATGGATAAAATGTGATTGGAAATTATGAGAACATTGATTTGGATCAGAAAATAATTACTACATTAAAAAATGATAATCCTTTTAAATTAATCCTTACAAACTAGTTTTTCATTTTAAAGTATAAATCATTTATCATTTAATTTTAATGAAATTAATAGTGTCTTTACCATGGATGTTCGAAAAATTTTCTAAACCATGTATTTTATATATCCCTTTATTTTTTTCTCTTAAATTCTTGTAAGTTTATTAATTCAGTTTATTTGTGTGTGAGGTTTTAATTTTTATGGTTAGTGGGGTGTGAGGATCCCAATATTCAAGTAAACTTACTCCGGGGAATTTGTCTGGATGGCCTGAGTTTTCTTCTATGTGTATTTTCTAGAGGTTTGATGTTCGATGAAGTGTGTTTGGGAATCATACCATAAGGCTAGGTATCTCCCTAACAGAATACATACTTCAATAATATATGGGCTGTATACTGGGATGAATGGTATAAAATACACATGTATGAGTTATTACCCTCATAAATACTAGGATAATAAGGCAAAATACACTGATTAGATCAAATATATTATAAAATAATACCAATATCATAATGTATGTAATGCCATATATAAATAAGGTCTCCAAATGAATACCCAAAATGTGTCACTCTAATGATAATGACTCTATAAAAAATAGTCAACTCTACATCATGAGCTAGTAATGTCCAACCAAATCACACTTCTTTTCCTATAAATGCACAAAAATTGGATATGAAGTATAGGGGTGAGAATAAAAGTATACTAAATAAGATCCTCCCAAAACTATCTCATCAAAATGTCGATTGAGAATACAAGAGCCTTATTGAATAAGTAGTAAAACCATCTCATCACCTATATCGAGTCACCCATCCACCCAACCTCACCAAGTCTTTCTCACCAGTTCCAAATAAAAATATAGTAGCATAATATCAAGATACAGTAATGAAGGTACCTAGTATGTAATTCCTCCTAAACTAGTTGACCTCACAACCCAATGGAATACATCAGGTTTCTCTCATCCCAACCATATAGACATATCTATATACCAAATACCACATATCTACATCATATCTATGTATTATATATCACTACAAAATAACCACATAACTACATCACTAGAAAATATCTATTAAACTACCTCTTGATCATCACATCTCCATATAAAATAACTTCAAGACATCATAACCTATATATCATGACCCCATACCATCACACCTATAATATGTATATAATAGAGATAAAGGAAGGGGTTAATCGGCCAATTATGTCACCTATATCCTAGCTATTGGGGAAGAAACCTAGAACCCAAAACCTTATATAGGCATTTGTATAGTTACTTGACTTGGGTGGTGGTTAATAATAAATAACAAGAACTATAATAAGTATGATATAATCATACAATCTAATATAGGAGTTAACATCCTAGTCAAACTCATCCACTGCCAAATTCATCACAACATTCTTTCAACTGACCATTAACATCCACTACCACTTCAAGAAAACACAAAAGAACCTATATCATGAAAAAATAGCTACACAAAAACCAAAAAAAACTTCCAATTTCACACTTCATTATCATTCCCACATAAATAAATTACTAGTTATGATTACATTCATTATGACACATTATTTCTAGCCACTAAAATTATATATATCCACTTTCATTTACATATTTATAATTTTAGTTAACAGGTATCATTTATCCATGAATTCTTTAATTATTTATATCCCACTTTTATTATCATCACATCCCATTCCCATATTCATTTAATCTATTTCAACATCATTTCATATCTTATAGAAAACTACCTCAAAGATGCACATCATCCTCACTATATTATTACAATAAAAAAACACAACCACATCCTCCTTCTCAATCACATCATAAAAACCATAGTAAATTTGCCGACATTACTTATTCAATAGTTATAGAAACACAACATTACCATAGATTAAATAAAAACTCAAATAATCAACACATAAAAATCCACCATCCCCAAAATAATAATCATATATTCTACTTTAATATTTTCCAGGATAATCAATATAACATAAGAAAAAAATTCAATATTCTCATTCCATTTTCTCATTACCCTATTTTAGGTGTTCATCCACTTTTAACCATGACTCAGTATATCAATTCAAATAAAATCACAGTACAATGCATCTCAGAAAACAACTGGCAATATAAATTAATAATAACGTAGAAGTATCATGGTAGAAAATGAAATAAATATTTTAGACTACTCCCACTATTTTTTCATGTCCAAATTAATATATTTATTAGGTTAATCTCAATTAATCATAAAATTAAGTATAAAGAATGAAGATTCAATAACAACATAGTAATTTAAAAGGAAAAAGTCTAAATCATATCCCTCAATTGCAACTTTATCAATCAAAGTGCTATAATAAGAAGTGAACCAGTGAATAAACACCAATGAACGCATGGAAAACCATCAAGAACCAATGACACATCATCCCCCATCAACACCATGAGAAAATTATACCAAAACCAAAAAATAACTTCAATAATTTCTTCCTTGATAAGAGTAAATAAGAGAAGAAATATGAAATTGATAGATGTTCCTTTGATCAAGAGATATTGATTATAAAAATCCAATGTTTCTGATCCATCAAGGGATAACTAAAGATAACTATAGAAAAGATACAATATTCCTAGGTTTTATGGAATACTAGAAGTACTATAAATAATTTGAGAGGAATACCAAACTTATTTTAAAAATTTAAGAACAGAAAATCATGGCATGAAGGCCCAGGTCATGCTACAATAGTGGTTAACTTGTATACCCTCTCAAATTTCACCTCACAATCCCTATAAATTGTGGTTGTAACAAATATTTATGAAAATAAAAATAAGGAAGATTATAGGGAAACTGCAATCACCATGCCACAATTCTCAAACCCCCAATAATCACAGCGCAAACCACATCCTTCCTCACTAAAACCTGATATCATCTAAACATAACCATGGTGAAATGGACAGAATCATGACATAAACACTTAAAATAGACTAACACTAAAAAATCATATCCAATACCTCTATGTAACAAATCAAGCCTTCACATTATAGTACAAAAAAACATGGAACAACTAAATCGACATGCCTATACTAAGAAATATAAAAATCAAATGTAATAGGATTCACATAGAAACATGATTCCTTACACCACAACATAAGGATCATGAATCAAATATTCTAAATTATAACAACACTTACCATCCAGAAAATATATCATAGAATAATTACATTATTTATGGAATGATTCATGATGACAATTAAAATTACAACTAAACTCCATCTCTTATCCCAACTTCATCCCCCAGAAACATTTCTAACACCTTAAACACACTGATCCAAAAAATTAGAGGGAGAAGTGAAATTAAAACTTCTATATTAGATACCTCTCCAATGATTATCATCCTTGAGAGAAAAAATCATAATAAATAAAATAAACCTAAAAAATAACTCATTAGATAACTCTCAAATAGGAATCTCACCCTCAAATGGCATAAACCCAACATAAGTACAAAAAGAAAATTTCATTAGTATTTACATTAAAGAAATCTCAGCATTATATCAAAATAAGGGATAAACCATCTCAAGATACTGAGAATGAATCAATATATCACACTCCCATGTACATTCTTATAAACCATTTTTCCTCCATAAGACATGAACTAAAGAAATGATGCACCCACACAAATCTTTCTCCAGATAATCTATAAACTCAATGAGCCACTCAAAAAAAATCACATCATCTCCATAATCTAACTCTCATTGATCAATGAATTCTGAGTCATCATTGAGAAACCAATGATGTTATGACACATGTTGAACATCATGAATATGACCCATATATAAATTAATCTCAAAGCAAATTTCCGATTCATTAACACCCTCCAAATCCTCAAAGATGAACTGAGAAGAAATATTACTCCTACAATCAAACATTTACCATACATGTGGAGGAGAAACCTTCAAAAACAGATGTTCGCTAACTTAAAAATCTATATGCCTCCTCATTTAATATGTATAATAATTCTAATTATATTTGTAATCCTTTAATAATTAATGAATAAACTAAACATTCTCTACCATTGTTTATAACAAAAACCAAGTCCAAGAGTTTCCAACTCTCCCACCTTTATTCATCATAATGGATATGTGAATGTTTTTTGATATAACACCTCAAATAGATCCATTCCAATTGAATATTGATTGTGTTTTTATATTCAAACTCAACCAAAGGTAAGTGTTTCACTCAGAAACCTCCAAAATCCTAAATGTGTGCATGAAACTTATCCTAAATTTTCTAGATTCCCTAATCTATATAACCATCCATTTAGGTATGGAGAGTCTTGTTAAGGAATATATGAGAGTAAAAACCATATAGAAAACTCTTCCAAACTCGTGAGGTAAAGTAATGATCATTTTCAAATATAGACATATTCTAAACCCCATTAATACACATAATATTCAACACATACAGCATTGTCAATGCATCCATCACACTCTACTCCTAGATCTCTAATAAATGGGATTACTTTTAAAAAAATTCTACAATAACCTAGATGGAATCATATCCAACAGAATACTGAGAATAATCAATAAAAACCCATCAAAGTGTCGTCTCATTTCCACTAAGGAACGTCATTTGGTTGTAGAAACCCTATAGTAACATGATGCATCACCTTTTCTTTCCAACACACCATCCACTATAATGAAAACTAAAACACTATTTTCTTTATTATTTTCCATAAAAACTAACTCCTAAAATAAAGATACATATTAGATATTCTATGATGTACTATCAGAGGTGATCTATGAAACCCATGAAGAACCACCTCCCATTCCACCAATGGAATATAGATATTCCCCTAAAATAACACCAAATTTTGATCATTATTTTAACACCCCACATATCCATCTCCATGGAAAGAATGATCATTCCACACCTCCTCCTAAAAATCTCTTAACTAAGACTCCACCACCAACTGTAACAAGGAATAATTCATTATCATATAATATAAGAAAACTTCACTATTGGTCTCCTATATATCAATATAATAAAATACAATCTCCTTCATCGTCCTATAAACATGTTTGGTCTCTCAAGAAAAATTACAAGATAAATTCCTTATTAGTGTATCTACTACTATATTACATTTTCCTAAAATGTAAGATATGTAAAATTCATAATACTATAAGAACTTTATCCTAATTTACTAATAAAAATTCAAATATTATTTATATTAGATATACCTCGATCTCCTTTCATATATAAAGAACAAAAAGTTATCACCAATGATGTAATGTCATTTTATCTCGTAATAAAATATCACTATCACTAACTCAAGATCTTTTTTGGAATAATAATTTTCATGAGGATAATAATTTCAAGACCCATAGAATATCATCACTCTCTAATGCATAAAAACACAACACAATTTAGAATGAGAAGAATTATATTAGACCTCAAACTTGACTCCTTCCTCTAGAAATCAAAGGGTAAGAGAACTGACTAGATATTCTTTCAAGTATTTGAACACCACCTAATATTTTTTTATTCATATGAAGGCCAAATAATTTTAGGTAAAGGCATAAAAAAGGGGTAATATTTCAAGATAAAACATACATGAACCACTTAGAATTATTTTTAAGACAATGAATGATATGAGGAAATGAAATATTCTTGAGATACACAGAATAAACTGCTACCTCAATCTTCAAAAGATTCACTTCCACACCCTTCTAAGATGTAAAATTCCCAAGAAAAATAACATCAAATGTCTAAAACTTTTACATGGAAATCTTCCCATAAGGATGATATCATTAAATGAATTTTAGGATAATCCTCAAATTCTTAATGTGATTATCCTAGGATCTCAATGGCATGAGAATCTCATTGATGAATAGAGACCCAAACTAATATAGGAAAAAATGAAACACTAAATTCACCAATCCTATTAAAATAGTTGTAGAATTTATGTCACCAAAGGGTATAACCATAAACTGAATGTGTCTATAATGAAACCTGAAGGTAATATTTGGGGTAAATTCTTCCCTCAACATCATTTGATGATACATAAACTATATATTATCCATATAAAACCATCTATATCTCTTTAAATATTCAAATAAATCACCAATCCTTAAAAGTTTATAGTTTTTTTTACCATCACATAATTAAACTGATGGTAATCAATGCATAATAGTAAATTTTCATCAGCATCTATCATAAACAACACTATATTTCCCTAATGTTACCAAATAGGCTATATGAAAATATTCTATTGAAGATTAT
This sequence comes from Viscum album, assembly GCA_963277665.1. Taxonomy (NCBI): domain Eukaryota; kingdom Viridiplantae; phylum Streptophyta; class Magnoliopsida; order Santalales; family Viscaceae; genus Viscum; species Viscum album. The sequence continues at coordinate 812,014,357 of OY728150.1, read as the reverse complement.
TTAACTAAATCTATAGGTCCCACAACTCTTATGGTTGTGACACTGGCTTTCAACTCTATCACAAACTCAATATCACATCGAGTGGGTTGTGTCAAAGCCACTTCTATAAAAACTTACAAAAATTCAACAATATCCCTTAGAAACTCCCAAGCCTCATCATTCAATAACCCCAATATCAAGTCTCCGTGTTGATTAGAAAGAGGAACTAGATATTTGTAATCTATTAGATGAGATTCCTCACCAATTAACTCCACATGGTCAACTTCCTTGTCAATGAGAATAACTCTCCACTAGAATCAATCAATAATGGAATTCATAGAATATAACCAATCCATGACAAGGAAAAAATCATGTAGATGTGTCTGTAATAAGAATAAATCCACCAATGACAGTTTTTTATCTATCATCATCTCACAACCATTACACACCTCAATTATTGTAGATTGACCTATAACTAGCATTGTTAACACCAAGGGAATTTAAAGTATCTACACCTTGAGTCCAAAATCCCAAAAAAAATGTATGTGAATGGAAAAAATTATGGATCTTCTAAATAAAATAAACAAAGATCCAAGTTTTAATATAAATATATGGTTTCTTAAATTAAATCAAGAAAACCAAGTGTGGAAAACCCTATAGAATGTCTATAACTACACATTTCACATCTACCTCACTAGCCCTCATGACGATCATCTCAATATTTATTCACTAAAAATGTCCCTAATTATGGGGAATATATTGGTTCTATCCTCTACTAATATGATCACATTTATAATAATCAAAATATTTCTAACCTTGTGGTTGCTCATAATGCCTTGTTGAAAAAAAATTTATGGTTACACATGAAACTGACTGCATTCCCCATGTTAAATATTTATTATAGTTAAGAGATAAACATATTAAATAAAATAAACTCAAAAATAAGATAAAATAATGATAGAGATCTAGATAGAGTCCAGAGAACATCTAACTCAAGGAAAATGGAAAGAGGATAATTGAGACTGACTCCTTGTTATTTGAAACATCAACTACCCAAATGTAGAGACAAATCCATTAATAGATCTTATCCTTAGGAATTTCTAGTAAAATCCTCTTCAGATTAACAAATTTTTTATCATTTCTTTATCACCTCATCCATATATATAACCTAAATATATACAATCAATGTAAATGGGGTCATTAGGAGCTGGATATCTGGATGTAACACCTTCTATAAATGTCATTCCCCATCTTACTCATTAGGGAGAAGATCAAGAACATAATAAATAAAATCCTTGAATCTAATTAAATGATATCTCAAAATCAATATTACTTTCCAAATATATAGAAACTCATTCCATAATTCCTCCTTTGACATTAAGTAAAGAAAACTAATATATAAATTCTTGTGGAAATTTTCCCAAGATACCTTAGACTCCTCCCAATCACCTAGAAAAATAAGATCTTCCATTGATGAGAATCACCACATAATAGACTAATATATATTAAAATATAATTCTTTTTAATATAATGAATCAAAATTAGTGTAATATCAAGCTCCTGAAACCATCACTATATCTTCTAATCGAAAGTAGTCCATTTATACCCTGATAAGACCTAGATCAAAAACTCACAAGGTGAATTTCTCTAAGAATCCTCTTCCTCGGCATCAGTTATACTATAAATAAATAATAAATCCATAAATATCCCACCTAAACTATACATATATACCTTCCACTTTCCATATCTAAAAATTCACAAGAACTCATAATCCTGCAACGTGGAATTTACTTACTATTATTTAATTAATTTCATTTTAATTACCTACCTTTTCTTAATTGAAATACATTCAAAATAAGTATTATGCTTGTACCATATCTAGGGATCTACCCCAAAATTATCATCATATCACTTTTCTATATTTAGTACGATTAATCCCCTTAAATTGGATTATAGAAACCCTAATCTTCTCTCACTAGTTAGTCTCCCTTACCTACATCACGTACTAAGTTTAATTAATATTGTTTCCACACCCACACATTGTAGTACTTTCCAGATCCAAACTCAAAGATTCATCCTAACACTTAACCATTGACTTGTTACCACTTTTTCATGACCTTTACTCATTGAAACCTATTTTGTACTTCTGGTGTAGCTAATTATTAACTTATAATCCCACATAAATTTTTTCACAAGTTGGATACTAGCACCAAGGGCATAAAACACGCATATGGGATGAATTACCCTAAAAATATTAGGATCATAAGATAAAACCCATTTAGAGAATCTAAAATAATATAAAATAAAACTAATCCCACACTGCATGTAATTTATAATATAAACAAAAGTTTTTTATAAATACCAAAAATATGAAACTCTTAAGGAATGAGCTCCATGTACCCCAACCAACTCCATCTCATGAAATAGTAATTTCCATACTAGTTACCAACTTCGCCAAAAAAAATTAAAACTATATATTGAATATAGGGGTGAGCATAAAAGTTTACTCAATAGGATCCTCCTTAAAAATACGTATACAAATATTGAAGAATCATTCTAAATCCTTGATAAATAAGTGAAAAAATCTCATCAGCTATATTGGGTCAACCATCCACCCATCATTTTCAAGGCACTCCCCTAAAATATGAATACAAATATAGTATCATAATATTAAGAGAAAACAATAAGGGAAACCATAATTCACTTACATAATAAACTAGTTACACTCATTATCTAATGGAATATGTCCTTGAACCCTCATACCTTTGATATCTAACTATCTATACACCACATTCCCCATATCCACTTTATAGCAATAAACTATATACCACTTCCACATAACTGCATAGGAACGTCACTACAACATATATATCACACTAACTCAACATCATCACTTAACCATATAATACAATTTCATTCATTATTGTTAAATATATCTTAACCCCGTGTCATTATATCCTATACAATGTCTAGAATTTAGAGTGTGGAAGGGAGAGTAGTTAGCCATCTGTGTCACCTCCATCATGGATGTTGGAGAAAACACCCAAAATTTGACACATCATATGGGTGTCGATAAGGTTATCCAAATCATATAGTGTTACATGAGAAATAAAAATAAATATAATGTGTGTAATATAATCACCTAACACAATATATATCTCACTTTGTAATAAAACTGCTAAAAACAAAAGTTAACACCCCACCATCACCATCACACATTAATAACCACTTCCACTTTAGACAACACAACCAACCATATATCACAACATATTTTCCACACAAAAATAATAAAACTTTTGATTTCATTTTGATTATCATTCCCATATTAATCAATTACCTTCCAAGATTACATTCATTATGCCACATTATTTTCATCCACTATAATTTTATATAACCACTTTCACTTCCACAATTGTAATTTTAATTACTATATATAAATTACCCACTAATAATTTCATCATATACATAGTATTATTCTCATATTCATATCCCATTATCACATTAATTACATTTATTTCAATATAATTCCATATTCCCTTGGAAACTAAAACAGAAAACTGCATCATCTGCACTACACCACCACAACAAAAAACACAAAACCATCTTCTCCTACTTGAAAACATCAAGAAAACACATAATAGACACCATAAAAACATTAAAATAAATTCTTGACGTTTAATAATAGTATAAAATCCAAAAAAAATAAAGTCATTAACACAAAAAAACATTCCATCTCTAAAAAATAAATCATATATTCTCATCTATGATTTATCGAGCACAATCAAGATAATATAATCCATAAAAACTGTATATTATTAATAAATTTAATCATTACCATAAATAAGTAATTTATACCAATAAAATTATGATTCAATATATCAATAGAAACATATTAATATCATCAAGAAACTCATAAAACATCAAGTAAATAATTTTTTTAATAAAGTGGAAATAACATGGAAAGAAAGTAAATCATGCTTCATATTCTATTCACGCTATTTATTTATGTCTTAATTATTATCTTTATTAAGTATATCTCAAATATTCATCTAATGAAAGATAAAAAATGTGTATTCAACATCAATATGGTAATTTAAAAAGGTTAAATTTTAAATCCCTCACCTCATTTGGATATTCAACAATCATAGTTCTAGAATTATAAAAGAACCAAGGACAAAACTATAATAACACACAAGAAACCTTTAATACCCTATAAAACATCATCCCCCATCAAATCCAGGTCCAAATACTACCAAAATAAAAACAAAACTTCTACCATAACAACCTCAAAAATAATAAATAAGAGAAAAGCAATGAAAAGAGGGAGATATAGGTACGTTTAGTCATGGGAGACTAATAACCCAATGTCAAGGCTTGAGATTCACCTAAGAATAACTAATGGGAACCAAATATCATTAAAGTACTCATATGGTTCAATAAAAACTAAAGAGAATATAAATAATTCAGGACTATATTTATATTATAATTTTAGTAATAAAAAATCATGGTGTGATTGCCTTGGTCACACCACAATGTTGTTTGAGTAGATGACCCTCCAAAATTGCACAGAATACTAGCCTTAAAACTCTAGGGTTAAAACCCATTAAATTTGATAAAAAACATGGAAGATCATGGTAAAACTAAGGCCACCATTCAATAATGATCAAAACCATGATTATCCTGATGTAAATCTTCCCTCACTTAAAATCTATATCTTCCAATCATAACCATAGAGAAATATATTGAATCAAAACACAACCACTTAAAATATAATGACATTGAAAAAAGTTATAAACAATACATTACAAGTGTTACACAAGACTTTATTCCATAATATAACCAATCATAGAAAAATAATGTCTCTATATCTAAACAAATTAATGCCAAAATATCATGGACCAGTCTTCAAGACTTAATATGATACTTCACACTAGAATCCCGATGATAATGAAATGACCTAGAAAACATATGATAACTCTTCCCCTATAGAAAGTAGAACACGGGGAAACACTATTTTTTATGGTATCATTAATTCTTTTAACTAAAACTTTAGTTAAACTCTTTCTTTTTTCCCACCATCCATCTCCAAATACATCCCTAACACCTACAAAAAACCAAATCCATGAAGTATAATACTATGAGAAATATGAGACTCTAAAATTATTAAATAACATCCTCACAGTATAACAATTATAATGTTCAATTTTTCTATTAAAAATCCATGATTCATTCATTTAAGTCTTCAAAAAATTAGCATTATAATCTATATAAGTAATTGATATCTAAATTGTAAATTTTTTTAGTTTTATGTAATTTATATATAATAACATTATCTCTAAAAACTAAATATTCATTATTAAAAAGATTAATGATTTAACTATTTTCACAAAGTTGATAATTACATATCATATTATGCTTAAATACTTCAATATAATGAACTTTACTACTGAGGATGGTTTTTTATTTCAACTATAACAAACTCCAAAAATATTTTTGAAGAGCCTAGGTTTGGTTATATCACTAATAAGGGAGGGTTGAATCAGTGATAGAATTTTTAAAACTTATTATTTTTAAAATAAAACTTTCTGATCACTTAAGATATGGATCCTCTAATTATTAAATATCTCACATACCCAGTATGAAAAAAAAAAATTCAAAAAAAATATCACTAGTATTTTTACAATGTTATCCACCAATTTTGGTTATTATTCCCTTTTTTATATTATCTAAGACACAAATTCCCCACTATTAAAAAAATGATTACAAATATATACACTCTCTTGAAACTCCTAACACACAAAATTCTATAATGCTTTGTCACTAATTATTATAGTAGGTCATATCTAAATGGTATATTATACTATAATCCCACTAGTGTTTTCTATACTACCACCCACAAGATGAAGTGATCTCCAAAAAAGATTTTTCTTTAGTATCCCAACCATTTATTTATACTGAATCCCAATAATTCATCAATTGTGTTCCCATAAACATGTATTTAACTTCTTATGCCTACTTATATTGTGTAAGTTTTATCCTTATTCATTTTCAAGTTTACACAATCAAAAAATATTCAAAATAACTATTTAACTTACTCACATTAAATTATCAAAAACTTTTAGCTTATGATATCTCATTGTCATTATCCAAGGCACTTAGTGCCGGGACCCTCAAATTTTTGAAACCACTACTGAATAAAATTGTGGAAAATATTTTCAATAACATTTTCTGATAAAATATTTAGGATTATAGTGTATTCAACATATCATCATAAAATATATAAATTATCAAGCATGTAAATCTCAAAATTCTTCATGCACCAACACAAATGAAAGGATGATTCACACTGTGTTCATGAAAGCTTCTAATTCACTGCATTTCCATCATGTGAATCATATCTTACATTTTCTTATTTCAAAAATGTTATTTTTTCCAAAAATTACACATGAATATGTTAGCCCATGTTCTTCTCAAATATTTTATTTCTTCTTTGTAAAGAAAAAAATGATCAACTAACTTGATGTTTATTGTAACATTGTTCACATGTAGTACATCTATACAACACACCTGTCTTTTGTACTGCCTCACTTATTCTTCATGAAGTATCAAGTATTATTACAACACATAAAACTTCCTTCATTAATTTATATTATTTAGTTCATGCATTTATCACTTTACATAACTATAAGTATGTGGTGTCTTTATCATTCCACACACAAGTGTATGTGCGATATATCCCTACATTTTCGTTGTATAGTAAATTGTATTTGTATCTCAACTGAGATTCTTCTTATTCACAATACCATGGATAATCATTCGATTTCTTAGCTTAAGAAAACATGGATTCCTTCATGTAGATGTAGAACGTCACATATATTACTTCTCTATTTTACTTAGAATAATATAAGGGGGAGTATTAATTTATATGTCTTTATTCACATGAAAACAAAGATCTCATTATTCTTTGTCTATATCGTTATCTCTTTGTTTTATTGAAATCAATTATCATTCAGATCATATATAAAAATGCAGAGATTCATGGTTATTTATATACCTATTCAACTGATATACTTCAATGTCTCATCCATACTATGTTAATTACCTTATTTCACCATGTCCCTAACTTTACAGCTAAAAATAAATAACCATCATCATTTTTAAAAAGGAATATACCTTCGTAAACCATTAATGTGATCATATTTCACTTCACTTATCATGAATAAACATTATGTAATGTAATATAAATCATAAAAACATCACTATCTCTATAGATCACATGAACAACCATTGCTCCCAAGGTCGAAAATGATATAGATATCCTAGAACACATCATGCTGTCAAGATATCCTCTCATAGTGTTTAACTCTTTGTAATGTGTTGTATATGACCACAACATGATATCCCATATTTAATCAAACCCTTTCTAGTGTGAGGGTTTTAGTTGAAACCTAGGAAGAATTTGTAGACATGTGGTTGAATAAAATAGTTAATGTAAATATAATCAATTTTATACTATTTCATCATTAGATCTATCATGCATCCTCATTTAAATCCTTTTGTGACATGTATTAAAATTGTATAGTATCTCTACATATTAATTCCACATTTAAAAAAAATCACATGACTACTCTAATAAATAAGGTACTACCTGATTTCACCATAAGAGTAAAATCCATGGGGAGATGGGTGTCTCCCATAGTCATCATTGTAACCCTTCACTATTGAGGCTAACCTCTATTTACCAATGAACTGACCCACACACTTCCAAAAAAAAAAATTTCCCACTTACCTTCCATTTTTATGATATTCTTTATTATAACCCCCATGGGCTCCTGTTGTGGTTGAACTATATCATGTAGTCATGTGGCTGAGCTTATTACCATAGATTTCTCATTGGTGGTACATATTTTTTAATAAAAAATCATTACATACATACCTAATAAAAACATAATACCATCATTATTTTCCACCAAAATAATACCCTAAAAATTCTTCTAAAAATATTCTATCCTTATTAATCATATTAAAATTCTTTCTTTAAATCTTGAATTCTAAATATACCAAACTCACTTCATCCAATAACTTCCTCGTTTTTTTGTTCACATTGATGGATTCATAAATCCCCTTATTCACAAACAAAAAATACAGGGGGGTTAACAACCAATGTGGATGAGTTTAGTTGGAATTATTTTTCTTATAAAAAAGGATATTGATGAATCTATCAATGTAAAAAATAAATTATAATGTTATCTGATGAAGTGAGTTTGAAATATTTATAAGTTTAGATTTAAAGATGAAATTTTCATATGTTTGATACAAAAAAATATGTTTTAAGAATAAATTTTTTATGGTCCTTTTATTTTCTGAAGTCATGTTAAAATTATGTTTTTATTAGCAATGTATGTGATGATATTTTTATTAAAAAATATGTGATAACCACGATAAGGACATGAGATTAGGCTCAACCGCATTGTTTTAGGATCAAGTCCAACCATAAAAATAGCCCATATAGGATATAATAAAGAAAATAATGAAAAATAAATTCAAGGTTACACACATGGATCTTCTTAGTGTGTGTTTAAGTGTGTTAGTGAAGAGATTTTGGACTCAGTAGTTAGGGGTGGAAAAGCTGGACAAGGGAGACCCCTGGATCCCTATGGATTTTACTACCCTATAGAAACTATATAGAACCTTATTAATTAGAGCATCCATGATATTTGTTTCAATATAGGATCTATGCTTTGAGATTCTATTATATTTTAATATATTTCATTCATGGATTTAATTGAATATGTGTGATGGATTTAATGATTTCACCTAATTAAAATGACATCACTTGCATTAAATGTTATCGTCAGCCTCAAGCACATGGAGTATGATTATTCCAAAACTATAATTTTCACAATAAAAAGGGTTTTATTTCTTGATATATCTCATGGAGTGGTCTTTTACACCACATCACAATAAGTTTTATTCCATTTTATTGGAGATCAACTTCATAAGGATCTTGAAGTTCTCTACATCATCGTCTACCTTAGGAACTACAGTTCTGTATGAAAACTAAGGTGACATTGAAGTTTTTTATGAATTTAACTACATGTCATGAATTTTATACATGATAATATAAGTGAAAGATGATTTCATTCATGATTTTTGAAATAATATGTATTTTTTAATATGATTATGGTGATTTATTTTCAGCCATGAAGTCAATGGCTGAGCGAAATAAGGTAGTGCATGAAGTATGGATAAGGTAGTGGAATATTTCACTAGATTGGGTCAATAAATACCCTTGGCTCTATAAATTTTAAAATATGAGATGAATTATAATTGAGAGAAACATAATAGAGATATAAATATAGACAAAGAAGCATGGAAGCTCAGTCTTCACATGAACAAAAAAGTAAATTGAGATTCTCTCTTATATTATTCTGAGTGAAATAGATAGGTAATACATGAATTGTTATAAACATAAATAAGGTAGGGTTTTCTTGCTTAAGTTTCATGAAGGAATGAGTTTTCATGGGTTTTTTATAAAGAATAAGATTGTTTGGGATATGTGTACTGTTAACTATGTGAAGAATAAGGTTATACCATATATACACTTGTGTGAGAAATGATAGAGAACTAATGTAATTAAAATGATATGAATGGATTCATCCATGCATGAAATAATATGAATCCATGAAGGAAGTTAGATGTGTTATAATAATACTTGTGGCATCAAAAAGAAAAAGTGTGGAAGTACCATGGATTGGTGTCATTAATGATGGTGATGCATGGGAAAAGTGTAAAAAAAATCATAAAGTGAGTTGAGAATTTATTGTTCCACAAAGAATACATAAATAAATTGGGAAAAACATTAATTATCATCTGTGTGTGACCTATTTGTAAAATAATAATATTGGTAAAAGAAGCATATGTGAGATACGATTCATTGGAGGGTATTGTAGTGAATTAGAAGCTTGCATGAAGATAGTGTGAGGTATCCATGAATTTGTGTTGGTTCATGAAGAAGTTTAATATTTCCATGAAAGATCCATACATGAGTCTGTGATGAGTAGTTGAAAACACCAGAAGTAGAATTTTATGTTTATTGGATAGTGGTAGTGAGAAGATCAACCACAATTGTAATCAGTAGTGATTTCAGATGTTGAGGCTCTATATAGTTGGTATTTAGGATAGTGATAGTCAGATATCATAAGTTGAAATATTTTGATAATTGAAGGTGGGAAAGGCCAAAAATTATTCTGAAGAATATTTGATTACATAGACTTGAAATGGAACAAGGAAAATGATCACAGTACATTAGTTGGAAATATATGTGTAAGTCAAGTTTACATAAATTACTTTAAGGAGTCTTTGGGATCCAATATTGTTAGGTCCACTAGGATAGATACCCTAAAAGGGGGTGAATTGGGGTATGATAGATTAAAACAACTACCCCTTTTGATCTTTTTTTCTGTTAGACAAAACCATCTTCTCTCTCCTTCCCATTTTCATAGTATGAATAAACCTTAAAGCGTGCATAGGACACAACAATTTTTACTTGGTTCACCCTCACTAGGATATGTCCAAGAAGAATACACCAGAAGTGTGTCGATGTACCAATTCCACTATAAGTGCATTGCTGTTTACAAGTTCGAAGCATACTCAATGTCCCTCCTGGTTTACAACAACTCACAATTTAAGAACTCGCTACTCTCTCAACTGAAGTGAGCTCATTGATTCTTCAAAACATCTACTCACAGTTTATAGACTTGTAGGTCTCTTCATTTTCTCTAATTAAATCTGCATCTTTAACTATTGATAGATGCTTTGTTGACGTCTATCTGTCACCCACAGATGAATCTATCTTTGCACCAGGTGTACCGAGCATCCCCAAATCTTTCTTGAAACCCTTGCTACGTCTTGAATGAAACTTTAATTCCATGCATGAAAGATTCCACTTTTTTTGCGAGACAACCTTTGAGCGCAACATCAATCTTTTGCACAACTCAAATCTTGCACACAACTTTCTAATCTTGCGTGCAACTCAAAATCTTTCACGCAGCTCCCTTTGTGTGAAATTCTTACGCGATATAGTGCTCGGATTTTCTCTAAGTTTTGATCTAATTCAGCGTGATGGGTTCACCTTTTATTTATATACCTCATTGACCCCTGAGGGCGCAAGTTTATTTCGTGCAAACTCATCTTTCGCACCCATTTCCTAATCATTTGCACACATCATGCCTTTTCCATTTTTTGATGTTCTTCTCCCGAAACATGCATTGCGCACAATATTTCTTCATGCAACTCCATATTTTGTGCACATATTCAAATATTTTGTGTATCATCAATTATTTCTCCCACATCTTCAAATCTTTCTCGCACCATAGTCCTTTTCCATTTTTCCACCTTATGACCCCAAAACATGCTTTGCACGCATGTTTCCAAACCAACCCAGATCTTGTGTGCAACTTCATTTTCCAAAAAATATGTTTCCCCATTTTCCAATTTTGAGGCCCAAAAATTTGGAAAACACTAAAAAATGATGTCGCCTTAGATCTATTCTTTTTAAACCACCTATAGATAATTCATTCCTTTATCATCGTTCTTTGTCAACATAGGTTGTCCACAATTTTTCTAGAACTCGAAAAATCACCATGTAAACCCCCTTTAAAATAATTTATACATCGTGGTCTACTTTTTGAACAACACAACATGGAGGCCCGCTTTTTCAATAAACATAATCACCTCAACAATGCTTCAATGATACCATGAGGGATTTTTTCCCAACAAATATAAAGAAACATTCAGTAGATGGAAGTAGAATATTTTGGGAGATAGAATCAAATGGAATGTGTCAGTATAAAGGACACTAGTTGGATAACAGTATAAAAATATAATCAGGATATGTCCAATTGTAATTGTTAGTGATCATAAATTACAGAAGTCTTATTTTTAGGAATTTTAGGAGATTTTATGTATTTTTAATCACTATTTTCTAGAGGAGAATATGTTTCATGGATCATCCAAAACATAATAAGGATATCATCACCCACCTTAGGAGGGAACTTTGTACTAAACCTTGTGTGCTTAGATTGTGATTTTATTTTTTATATATGTGAGTAATTATATATTAAGAAATGAGATGATTTAGATATTAACTAATCATATAGGTTAATTTGAAAAGAATAAATCTTAAAAATATTATAACAGATTTACTCACTCCCCCTATTAGTTATAAAACTAGACTTAGACACTTCAAGTGGTATAAAGAAAAGTTCCCTCTAAAATATCAAATATTTTGTTAAGTATAGAGATTTTTAATTATATAAAAATTAGGGGTTTTCTTATCTTTCATAGAAAGTATTCTCATGGATAGAGGAATAAGATTCTCCCCTTTCTATGATCATAAGGTCTAGAAGTTAGTGATATTATATCATTGGGTTTTAACCTTCCAGAAAAATATGATCTAATGATACATAATGATGAGAATAGTATGGAAGTATATGGGAAATCCATCAATTCTATTTTTTCAAACTTATCTGATAAAGTTTTCACTAAGTGATTGGGATAAATACAACCAAAGAGATACAGGATAAGCTTGAGAATATTTATAAAGGGAATAATAAGATCAAAGAATCCAAATTAAAGATTTGTAGAGATAAGATTTAATATATATCTATTGATGATAATGAGACTATATATCAATACTTTACCAAAGTAAATTATAGAGAAAATCTTATCAATTTTTTGGAGATACCTTATAATATTCAATTATTGTTGAGAATCATGCCTTTTATTTATAAAAATATTAAAATAGAAAGGGTAAAATATAAAGGTTTATTTCCTTTAATGTTCTTCAATTGGGTTTATATTGGACATTTCACAATCTATTCTCCAAAGAAAAAATATAATCATTCTGATAATGATGAATAAGAAGACTAAAATAAAATAATATCTACAAAAATCACAAATGGTTATATCAAAAAGAAAAATATGTTTTAAAATAAGTATATTAAAAATCATAGGAAAAGGTAAATAGATGATGATTCTTTATTTTGGTATGAATTAGAAGAATAATTTACAACTAAAAACCATATTACATAACAAATTTATTTTAAAAGGTATAAAAATTATTCGAGTAGTGATGAGGATGAAGAAAATATCTACAATGAGTACTTGTTGAGATTAGAACTTGTTACAAGTCTTGATCAAAACACTGAGCTCAAGAAAAGAATCAAATTTTTGGAGAAGGAAAATATATTTTAAGATAATGAGGAGAATTTTTTTATTAAGTAGATCAAAATTTCTAAGGTGAATTTTATAGAATAAGAAAATATTTTTGAAGACTTTAATGATAAATTGTCTATAAAAGAAGAATAATTGAATTATACATAATCTTGGTATCTTAATTTAGAAAACACCCTAAAGATAATGAGAAAATATTTCAATAAATTAATATGTGTTCAAGATGAAAAATTCAAATATGTTTAGAAGACTGGTCCAAGGAATAAGGTATAGGTTATTTTTAATTATTCTAGTGACTCTAAGTCTTTTTCATCATGTGATATGGGTTCTAACATAAAAAATTGAGTTATATGGACTGATGAAGATGATGAGAACTTAAATGAGTTGAAAACATAATATTTCCCAATGAATATTCAAAATAATTGTAAGAGTGTATCTAAATAGTAAGTAGTTGTTCACCAATAATACAATAATAATTATGGTAGCTAGTTTTTTAGAGATTATTACTAGTGTTGTTGTATATTTAGATATAAACTATAGAACATGTGGTGTAATAGGTCACTTACTTCAAATTATTATAAATAAAATGGGATTAATTATAAAAGAAAACTAAGCATCTTTATGTGAAAAAAGAATAGTCACAGAATACATAAGTTTACAGTTGATAAATTATGAAGGTTGTCTACTCAGAATAAATTTTAATTCATAGATAAAATATGTTGAATATGTTCTTAAAATAGTCAATATTCTTAATATTATATGATAATAATCATAGGAAATACATTACAAGATTTTTAAAAGAATAAATATCAATGAAAGAAAAATAAATAAGACTATTCTTGTCAAATCAATTCTTGTTGGAAGGGAGAGTTGAAGAAAACACATGAAAAATGTTTATAATAAAGATGGATATGATAATTCACCAAAAGTGGATGAATTCCATATGATACTTTTAAAATATCATAATTAGAAATATAATGATATTTTTATAGGATATATAAAAAAGTTAAGATTTCAAAGAATTATATGGCAATCCTAACTACATAAGAAGAAAATTCAAAGAAAGTTAAGAATCATGTATCATAAGATACACATGTCGTTATATATCATAATGAGATAAATCATGTAGTGAAGAACATTACTGAGAATATTATGATATCCATAAATACTATGAATATAGATGAAATAAAAATTATAAATAAAATCAAGAAGAGTATTTGTATTATTGAAACTAGAATGAAATTACAATATTAGTTGACAGAGAAATTTTTACCATTCACTTTCAACTGAGGAAGAATGAAGTTCCCTCTTTATTCCCTAAACTATTTATTTGGTTTTAAATTTTAGTTAATTGAAGGAGTTAATAAAGGGGATGTTGGGGGGACTGTTGTATTTGCTGAATATCATGATGATATGACCATCATGGAGTTCATTCTGAGGGAGATAATCGAGGTGGAGATACGAGTAAGTGCATCCTTTATTAGGGAGAAGAAAAATATTTTGTATGATAATGTTATCATAAAAAATATTTGTAATCTAAAGTTTAGTTATGACTGTCATTTTTTTATCCTTTATTTAACTATATCAAATCTAATCATTAATAGGGGTAATTAATGTTGAATTGAAAATTTTCTAAAGAGGGGAATAAATTCTTGCGCTTTAATGTTTTTTATTTGTATATTGAAGGTGGGATTAGGTGTTTCTATACAAAACTATTTCAATAACTCCTTAAAATAAATTTTTTCAAGTGATCTCATATATTGATCATGTTATAGAAAATATTTATTATTGGGTCAATCACAATTATTTACTACATGAGGTATTGATCGTGTATACTTAGAGTCGGTTTATTTAAGGATTATTTATAATGAAGTTTTATTATATAATCCTTCTTAAAATGTGATATTTAGTGTGTAATCTTGAATAAAATATGGAGAAGAAGTTGGTTTAGAATATGAAATAAGTATAAAGTTGGGATTAAAAGACCTAACCTTATTTTTAAAAAAAATTAATTTATTATCAATAAGGGTGATATGAAATGAAATTTATTTTAATTCATTCACACTTAATTATAATAAGTAAAATTCCAACTAAACTAATCTACATGGTTTCATCACTTTCCATTATCAGTATATCCAAAGGTTAAAATACCACCATTAATTTTTAAAAGAGAATAACATTTTGAAATTTTTAACTCATATGCCTAGAATAGACACTATCATATAAGGAATTTAATTAATATTTCCTTGGATAATTTTTTATAAAAAGGTTAAAAAGTGGATATTTTGGTACTCATTTACATTTGAGTTCACTGGTGTCAGTTATTACAAATTTTGGAATCTTAATCTGCTTTGTTTTAACATTTCTATAAATATACATGGAACAATTTAAGTTGTTAAAAATTATTCATGCTTTATACATCAATACTAGGTTAACCTCACACTGAAATCATTTTCATGGTGACAAGAAATGTGATAATGATTGAAAATATAACTAGAAATTCTTTTGCTACTATAATCAAGAACATACTATTTTATATACTTCCTAGTTTTGACTAGAGTATTAAATCTCTTTTATTTATCTATAATACATTTTCAAACCATGAATCTTATTGAGATATTTATCCCCCTTAGTAAACTTAATAACATACAAATACAAAGTATAAATCTCAAATATAAGATCAATAATTCTGTTATCATTCAAATAAGTATAAGTATTAATAATAACTTATTTTTATTTCGTATCATAATGTTCCAAAAAAATTCTTTACCAAATATTCCTTTTCAATAAAAATATATTTTCTAAGTAATTTATGCACCTTTATAAAATAATCATATTTACCTTCAAGAATAAAACAATACTCATTCAACTCATCATAATAAAATTCATCATTATCAAAAATAGATAAAATAATAATAAACCTTTTTAGTTTGATTCAAAAAACACATATTAACTTGCTAATTTTATTTATCAATTTTATAATTAGAATTATAATCATCATTAAAATATTTTGATTCACTCCAAGTAGATTTTATAGAATTATTTTCTTTTCTTAAATAATTATATCTTTGATTATATTTTTTATAAAATTTTGTCTTATATTTTAGTAGAAAATAGTTATACTTGATATTTTTAAAATTATTATATTCATAAAATCTTACTCCATTATAAGTTCACTAATTCTTCATGAAATTATAAAATAGTATTTCAAACCTTTTTATTATCTTATAAATCCTACTTAATATTCATTAAAACTATGAAAGTTTATAATTAAAATTAGTGCTAATATTTCCTTCATCGAGTTTTTCAGTTACATTCACTTGATACTCACTCACTACAACATTTATATGGATCTAAATAATATTTTTCCCCTTATACCTTACATCTATTGGACAAAAAGGTCACCAAACTGAAGTTGATAAAAGATAGGTTCAAGTAGTGGTTCGATATGGGAATGAATTGTTGGTTTTTCATAAAGCTCAGGTTCTAGTCATAAAATTAGTCATGAATTTTTTCTTTGTTATTCCTTTAATTTAATAACTAGTTTACTTTTAATATTTAATTTATCAAGAATTATTTTATTTTTTCAGATAAAAATAATAACTAAAAAATTATTTTTATATTTTATCATCATTTTTATATATAAATTTAAGAGAATCGCTTTGATTAATATGTAATCATCTACTCCAAATTTTATTATATCTCATTATGTCATAAAATTGCCAATTAAAATTTCCATTTTTGGAACCTTAAAATATATAGGATATCCAATAATAACATATATACCACTCTATCATGTAGGTAAAACTCTTAAGACTTTCATGTCTTGATCTTGCTCATGAATTATAATTTCTAAAGAATCGACATTATTATCTATCTCTATAAGTCTTCCATTTATCAGTTAAATTTAAAATATTTTAAATTTTTTATTTTATAACTCATATTCTTTGCATTATCTATATCATCATAAGAAAAAGAAATAGTTTCACATATTTTATAACTAATAGAACATTGATAAATTTTATAAATTAAGTAGAATCGTATCTAAATGAAAATATCATTCTTTTATCGTGATTTTAAATCATATTTAACTTCTGGAGTATAACTATATAATTAATGTTCATAAATAGGTATTTTATAAGGCCTAATAACTTTAATATAAACTTTTAAACCTAAATTTTTAATGTAAATGGATATCATATTATTCTAATGCCCTTAATTTTCTATACTAATTTATGATTCACTGAAAATATGAATTCAATATTTAATAAATATAATTAATTTTAAAAAATCCCTTTCAAATCAACAAGTCTAAGAGTATTATACTATGTTTTGAACTGGTTGAAAATTTAATTAGAATTTGAAATTTTCTTTTAGTGGATGGGCCAAATATTATAGTGATATTTGGAATGTAAATACATGAATTTAAACACTTTAAATTGTTTTTTATTAGGATTATGGCATGAGTGGTGTCCCATTATTTTGGATGATTTTTTGGGAGCACTGGGCTCTGAAAACCCTATTTTGAGAGAAATAGACATAGTTACACGGTTGGTGCACAATTAATACTAACCATGCATCCCAAAACATGAATTATATTTTCTAAAGGGGAACATGTTTTTAGAACCATGAGATCCCCTACAGGAAACCATGTGGATTTTTGTAGGGGTATGGAGGGTGCCACGCAGTTTGCAAACTATGCACCCAAGGTTTCATGACCAAGTCAGAGGTCTATAGTAAATTACATAGTTGGGAGCATAGGTTGTGTATGATTTTACAAACCATATACCTGGATTACATGGTTAGTGAAACTTGAATAGTAGAAATGTATGGTTAGATCTTGTTTTAGATATACCATGTGGCCTAACCTAGTGGGGTGTGGCTCTTGGACAACATGAGCTCCATAGTTTGTGGATGGTAAGCAAAACAGTGCAGTCAAGCCATATACTTTATTTAAAGGGGAAATTTTTCTTATTTTCCCTATACCCATCCATGTATTTTTTCTTATTTTACCTTCTATATATCCTAAGTAACTTCCCATTTAAGCACCAGCCTTTGTCTCTCTTCCCTTACCGAATCTCCTATATTATTGGTATGATTTCATCGTCATCAGGTGTGTTAGATTCCTCTCAATAAGTATAAAGATTTTATTTCTTATTTATTCATTTTTCACCTCCATATGGAATATCAATTCCATGTGATCCCTTTTAACCTATTTTCAGGGAATTTGGTGATTCTTCTTATTTATCTCATTCTATCTTGAATTAAGGCCTGATATTAGACAAGTGGACCATCCTAAGCATGAGGTATATGGTCTATATGATTTTTCATTAAATTTGATTCGTTTTTATAATATTACCATTATGTCCCATGTCTTATTTTTCTATCGTCATTCCCAATTTTTTTAATCCTTACATTTAATTTCCTATCCTAATATATAGAACTTGAAGGAGGCCTTTGACATTGTTAGAGGTTAAGACCAAAATTTAGACTACCCCATGGGTATACCACTCACATTCCCTTTATTATGAAAGTACATAATTGTCTAAAACACTACTAAGTTTGTTTGGATAAAACTTTAAATAAAAACCATATAATTATATTAAAATAAATTGGATGAATTGAATTTAATCATATAATCATACTAATACCATATTAAATTATTTATAAGGAATGACTATATGGAACTAACAAAGGATATGTTTTACGTATATAAACGCTTATCCCCTTATTTACTATCGTCAATGTGATTATTATATGAAGATTAAATGTTCCATAAGAAGTGGTTTAGTGTAATTTTTCCTTATATTCCCTTTTACTTCTTGAATTAAATGGATTAATCAAGTGAAAAATATTACAGAATGGGGGTTTCCTAGGGAATAATTTCTTCGTTAAATTTGAAATGACTATTTCTCATATACATGGAATCCATGGGCCTAGAATCCATAAGAATGGAATCCCTTATGGTTTTGATACTTAGGCATAGTTTCCCTTGGCATGGAATCCCTTATGATTATGATACTCAGATATTACATCCCTGGGAATGGAATTCCTTATATTAAAAAAAATTAGCACGACATCCCTTATTATTATGATACTTGGGAATGGTGTCCCTGGGCATGGAATCCCTTATATTATGAAATATGGGAATATCATACCTTATTATTATGATACTATAGCCTATATTCCATCATATTTTCATGATACTTGGGTGTGAAATCCCTTACTACCCTATGATATTCTTGTGATTATGCATAGACACCTGAGTTACGCCTCGGGTCTTGACTATCACTACTTATCTATATATATATTTGTATAAATTCTTATGTATGAATTGAATATATATATGTGTGTGTGTGTATTCTAATGTATAAAATTCATATATATATATATATATATATACATGTTGAATTCTTTTCAAATACATTCTGACTTAGGTGACAACATGTATGGTCAGTTAGTTTCCTTGGAGGAACCTAATCTTAACATGTTTTTATTTATTATTTAAAAATTCATATCAATATACCTACACACTATCTTATTTTATATTCACATTCTAGATTATGAATTAGACTCCATTGGCTGTTTTCTATTGAGTAAATCATACACCTTTTTTGGGCTGCCATTTGGTACCCAAGAAAATATCATCTGATTGCATGTTCAGGATCTTGGTTTATGTTATCTTATGTTATTTTTGTACAAGAGATATTGGGAGAACAGGACTGAGACAGATATCTGAATTCTTTTGGCGATGACCCTTGGTGAATTTTTTCTTTTGTGTGTGTGTATTTTATTGAATATATTCTACCATGTGTTCTTATTTTATGTATGTCACTTGTAAATTATTTCATGTTCATGCGTAAATATTTATTTTTTATTTATTTATTTTCAATTGTTATTATTTTTTACAACTATTTATTTATTATTACTTCTATTATATTTATTTCTGATATAGAGGGAATAGTCTCCCAACTATCACCTTTAGACTCTCACGTCTCTTCAAAAACCTTTGGCTTATGGGGTGGAACTTATGAGGCCTAGTGGTCAACCAACCTGGGGTACCGTTTTAGTGGATCTTGGGTTGGAATGCTATAAGTGGTATCAGAGGTTTATTTTCCATCTGTATTTCTATTTTTTATGGTAGATAGGATATTAGAAATTTATCATAACTTGGTAAATAGCTCATGTTTGGATCTATCCAACCCACACATGATGGAAATACCAAGTTTCTAGGGATGTTAAAAGTGTTTATTTAGGCATGACTACCCATAAGACTAAATCCATAAATGCACAACTGGACCCAAGTAGGTCAATTAAAGAATTTTTCATATAATAGAAACACATAAAGTGTATGAATAAATCTTTAAGAAAAATAACTATTATGGGTTACATTTAAATGGGATTCTAATTGTAATTTATGGATCATTGACTCTATAATTTGGGAATGGATTCCAATATACATGGAACCATATTAGCTTTATGGGACCATTTTAGGTCACCTTTTTTTTTATTATTCCTTAGTAATTAAGCCTATGGGTTGGTTATTGTCTAAAACCTCTTATATGATTTTACATATAAATTTATAGTGGAATATTACTTAACTAATCCAACTTACTTGATGAAATCGTTTTTATTATGCTTTTGAGATTTATTATTATGAGGTGTTGGTTAATTTAGATGATAATTCCAATATAAAGGATGTTTTTCTATATAAACTGGAATTGTTGTTTTCTTTAAATAATCACTATTGTGAGAACCTATGAATAACTTTACACACTATAATGATAAAGGGTTAAAATATAAATGATATGGCTCATGTCAACAAGGTGCACCATTATTTTTGGGAGCCTGCCCAATTATAACACTATAGTTAAGCGTGCTTGTCTTGGAGTAGTGATCAGGAAGGATGACCTCTTATGAAGGTTACTAGGGTGTGTGAGAGTGAGGAAAAAACACACTATAATGAACATGTGTGGGCCTATGGGGATAGTCATTAGTCAGATGACCCATTAGGACATGTTGTTAGGCCCCATGGAGGGGACCACATGACTATGGGGAAATTAGTGGTACCTAACAGGCCAGGACCTGATGATCATATTAAGGTAGGGTGTATATGCTATCAGTAGGGCCCAATTGTTATATTGGTATCAGAGTAGGAACTCATCCTTAAGTGATGTGCCACTACCTAGGTTGAGATCTGGGGTCCACAATGATGATATTTTTCTCTAAAGGGGAGGTGAATTTAACACCCTATAATGATACAGGGTTAAAATACTAAAGGATATGATTCATGTCAATAAGATGAACATTTTTTTCGGGAGCCTAACCAATTAGATTACCATTGTTAAGCATGCTTGGCTTCGATTAGTGATCAGGATCGGTGACCACTTTGGAAGTTTCCTGGGGTGTGTGTGAGTGAGGACAAAGAAGGCTAGAAATAACATGTGTTGGACTCTTGTGACAGTCATTAGTATGATGACCCGTTAAGGAATGTGGGTGGGACCCATGGATTGAACCATGTGTTTATAGAGAAACTAGTGGTATCTAGTGGGCTAAGACTCAACGACCATCTTAAGATGGGGTGTCTTTTCTTACATTAGGGTCTTATTGTTTCAAATAAGTAAGCGATTAAACTGAAATTTATGAGATAAATTTCCTTCTATGTTGTAGGTAGATAGATAAATAAAGTGATTAGTACCATATTATTTATAAATGGTACTTGACCAGTCATTTTTTGGCCTCTTAAAATGGTTATAAAAATTTAAATTTGATTCTAATTTATGAATTGAAACCTTTGTATTCAGTTGACAATGAAAGGACCCTCATGTAAGGTTTCATTTTAAAATTTCTATAAGTGATATTTAATGGGAAAATGAGAATTGCATGTAGGTTTCAGAAAAATTTTAGGCACAACTCTATATTAATTATTGAATCATTATAAAAACTTAATAGTTTATTCATTTTGGTAGCACCCTCAAAGATAGGAAATAAGTATAATTTTACGCCAATTTAGAGGCATTTTACGTGAAATTTTTTTATCATTAGAGTTGGGTAAGACTCTATTTATGGAGATACACCCACAGGTAGGTGGGTGTTTATAAAGTTTGTAGTAAAATATTCATTATAAATGTTACTTTACCCCTCATGTGTGAGCCTCTTTAAATGTTTAAAATAATTGGAAATTTTCTATAATGGCTGAATTGAAACCTTTGGGTTATGTGGAAAATTAAATGACCCTCATGTAAGGGTTAGCTTTAAAGTTTATATAAGTTATCCTAAAACGGAACATGAGAGTATCATGTGAGTTTCAGGGACCTTTTAGGCATGACTCTATGTTAATGATTGACTCCTTATATGAGAGATGAAAAATCATGTTGGAAAGAACATGTGTTGTCCTGTCGGGACAATCATTAGTTTTATTACCCATTATGGCATGTGGTTGGGCCCCATGGATGGGACCACGAGTTTATAGAGAAAATAGTGGTACCTAGTGGGCTAGGACTCGATGAATTTGTTAAGGTGGGTTTCATTTCTTTCATTATGTTATTATTGTTTCAAATAATTAAGTGATTCAATTGAAATTTATGAGATAAATTTCCTACTATACGTTACGGAGCTAGCTAAATAAATTTTTTTGTACCATATAATTTATGTTTACAATGAAATTAACCTCATTTATGGGTTCTTTTTGAAATTTCTATAAGTTATCTTGAATAGGAACATGAGTATTGCATGTAGGTTCTAGTAACCTTTTAGGAATAACTCTATATTAATTATTGAATATTTTTGAAAACTTAATGGTTTATTCATTTTGGTAGTGCCCTCATATATAGGAAACACCTATACTTTTAAGCCGAGTTATATGCATTTTAAATTACGTTTGTTGATCAATAGAGTTGGGTAGGACTCTTAGTTTATGAAGCTACACCCCTGGGTAGGTGGGTGGGTATGAAGTTCTTAGTACCATATTTTTTATAAATGGTACTTGAACACTCATGAGTGAGCCTCTTTAAATGGTTATAATAATTGAAAATTGATTAAAATAGATGAATTTAAACCTTTGGGTAGTGTTGAAAACGAAATTAACCTCATGTAAGGGTTAGTTTTAAAATTGATATAAGTTATCCTTAAAAGGAACATGAGAATCACATGTAGGTTTTAGTGACCTTTTAGGCATGAATCTACGTTAATGATCAAATACTTGTACAATATTGATGAGTTATTCATTTTTGTAGTTCACTTGGAGATAGGAAACTGGTAGAATTTTTAACTGGGTTATAGGTATTTAAAATTCTATTTGTTGATAATTCAAGTTGGGTAGGACTCTGAGTTTATGAAGGTTCACACCTAGGTAGTTTGGTGGTTATATGGTGAGTTAAACCACTAGGGGTATTTCCATATGTAGATACCTGATCAGTGTATGTTCTTAATTTCATTATGTCAGCACTATGACCCTTATACGTCAACGACCATCTTTCATGTTCAATTTTACATCCTCATAAATATATTTATTTGTTTATTAAATTTCATTTGATGGAATCCCTTAAATTGTATGTGGTTCTTATGTTAGTGGCCTTAGGGATAGGTGGTAGACCTTTATTCCCTTACTTTTGATATAGACCATAGTAGGTCAACAACGTTTCGTTTAATCAAGGAAAAATTATGAAATAGGTTGTCCTAGGGTTTACTTTTTCCTTAAATAAAATGATCTTAATTTTACACTCTTCTTGAGACCAAATAACATAAGTTGATCAAGTTTTATGACATAAGCATGTTGATTCCTTTTCACTTTGAAAGAACTTGAGTTCTTGTTTATTGAAACTGGCTACATTGAGTAATATTGTTCGAGTTCCTGACCCAGTTGAATAGATCCTTCATTGTGGATGCTTTACTTTTAGAAAATATATCATGATACATGAGGTCATTATTTAAATTTTGGATCAAGAGAGGTTTATAAATTTGGAAAGTGTTTCCAATGGAACTTCCAACTTAAATTAAACTAATGTTCTAATTAGCATGATAAATTTGACATTATTGATGGATGACTCTTGGAAGCATCATTCGGGTTTTTGAATAATGTTTTATGGGGTATAAACCCTTTATGTATGGTATGTTTAACTCACACTAGTTTTGTGAGGGAACGTTTAAGAATTTTTCATTCGTGAACATTTAAGTGAGATCTTATGATTGATAGTTCGAAAAGTGATGCTCATGGGCAGGGTGACCTAGAGCTTGTGTAAATTAAAAAAATGATCATGGGATGAGGGATAAACCAAAAATGGATCAGGTGTCAAGAGGTTTTAAAGCCATTATAAAACCATGGAACATGATCATGATATATGGGTAAATGGGTTCATTAAGGTGAATATATCCAGTTTTAAGTAAAACTGGCTCAAAATATCTATTCACACTTGTTCATAAATTCTTAGTATACTCTGAGTGAAAGGGAGATCATGCAACTTAACTTGACATCATCTTGAGTATGGTAAGATAGAGGATTTAATATTCCAAGCTAACAAACTACCTATTTCTATTTTATGATTGAGGAACTCCTTTAGTGTCATGCACGAGGAAAATTTTAAGATAATCCAGATGGTGTGTTGTACACCAATGGCTATTTAATGGTGCTAGCACTCGATGTGTTTGATTTTCAGAAAACACCCAAGAAACTACTCTCAAAAATCATGAACAAATTTGGGGCGATAATATGTTAGCACTTAGGGATGAGAATATTTTTAAACATGTCGTCATTATGTCTATAAATGGATGGGGCATGGGATGCAGTTTTAGTTTCTATTTTTGTTAATGCGTTGATAAGTTTTCTCCTACAGTGGAGAATGGGACATCGATCATTGAGGGGTGATCATCAAGTGAGAAGGTTCATGGGACCTTGAGGCTGGTCATGTGATAATGGATTTTGAAATCATATACTGTAAAATAAATGGATCAATGTATGGCCGTAATTCTTGGTAAATTCAAGGTATGGGTTCAATTATGGTTTTTGTGGAATATAAATGTGGTCACTAATCCCATAGTACATTATGGTTATCCATGGATGTTGTATTAGGATAATATCAGTACCGGTGTGATAGCATGGTGATGTATTTTGATTGGGATGTGGTTCCATGTGGGACATCATCATAAGTTGGGTAAAGTCTTTAGTGAGTGTGCTTAAGAAAATCTCAGTGTGCCATGGTATAAAGATTCAGAATCTAGATTTGGTGATTAACCTATCATAGCATCCAAGAATTTTCAAAATATTAGACCATGGGAAGTTCAAATTTTTTCACTAATAGATGCATTTTCTTGGTGAGGAAGACAGATCAAAAATTCCATTAGTATGAGACATGTGTAGCTTGAAGGGTCAACCAAGGATTTTCAATTAAAAGTTGATGTGACCAGTTTGTGCTCGTTAAATGGGAGTTTGATGATTCTGGTCAGATAAAGGACCAAGAATAGTGTCCACATATGTAATTTGATTAATGTTCCATGAGTTTTGTTAGAACTTAATGGGCATATTTTACCAATAAATTCTGATGGTGGGAGTACCATGAATTGGAAATGTCCCTTTAAAACTAAAACCTATATTGGGGTGTTCTATATTCTAGATATTTAAGAAGATGATGAAGTGATTGTGAATTTGGTTAGATGGGCTTCGGTGAGTCTCATACCAAGGATTCAATTTGATTGTGAGAATTGGATTCTATTTTAGCGACATAATTGTCATGTGTTTAATGTAATTCTTGGAGGTCTTTCAAGTGATGTTCTCATTATTTTCTAAGGCTTTTTGAGGATAAAAGGTTCTAAGGTGGGGAGATTTTAAAATCCCATGTTTTTAATAGGTTTCAAATTTCATGAGAATTTAAATTTTGTTTGGTGGATGTTCCCAATATTAAATTGGGATTAAAAATGTAAATTTGATCCCTAGAACACTTAAACGTCTTTTTTAGAATGTTTAAGGATTGGGATGTTTCTAGTAAGTTTAGTTGAGTTTTAGGAGCACCAAAATTTGAAAACTCTTTTTCAGTGGAAATAAATATAGTCACATGGTTGGCACATGGTTAGTACTAACCATATCATCCAAACCTTATGGCATATGTTCTAAAGGGACATTGTTTTTTGGAAATATGTTTCACCTAGAGGAAACTATGTATCATGGATCTAGGGACTATTGGGTGTCACATATTTTATTAAACTATGCACCCAAGGTCGCATGGCCATGCGAGAGGTCTATAGTAAATTGTAGAGGTGGGTGCATGGGCTATGAAAATATTCCAAAATGTGTCATTGTCCCACAAGGATTGATCCACTTTACTTGTAACACCAAAAAATTGAATCATGGTTTAGAAAAAAACATGTGAGTTTTGGATCTTATAAATTATGACCTACACGGTTGGCACACAGTTAGTCGAACTATGTAACCAAACCATGAACCTAATTTAAAGGGGGAAATTATTGATTTTCCCCAACATAATTAAATGGGTTTTCCCTATTTTCCCTTATCACACATAGGTATCCCCCCACATCTCCACCACGCTTCCTCCTCTTCCCTTGGTGAATCTCATATATTCTTCATCTGATTTCATCATCGTCGGGTGTGTTAAAAGCCTCTCGATAAGTCTAAGAATACTCTTGATTCTTTACATTTTTCCCTCTCTATATGGAATACTCATTTTATGCAATCACATTCACCATAGTTTCAAAAAAATTGATGATTATTCCAATTTATATTGTTCTTCCTCAAATCAAGGCCCAGTATTGGATGAATAGACTATTCTAACATGAGATAGGTGTTCTCTACAGTTTTCTCTTAAAGTTTCATTTTTTATATAATATTCTCATTGTTACACATGCCGTATTTTCTGATAATCACTCCCAAATTTCATGACCCTTAAATTTATTTTCCTCTCCGGCTATATAGAGCCCTTAGGAGGCATTTTACATTGTTAGAGGTTAAGACCTAAATTAGGACTACCCCATGGGTATATCACTCTCATTCCCTTAATGAAGAATGTGAGTAATTTGATGAAATTCCACAATGTGTGTTTGGCACAACCTTTAAATAAGAACCATCTAATTATGTTAAAATAAATTGGTTGAATTGATCTTGAGAGTATATCCATATTAGGACTCTATAAAATTATAATGTATTCCCTTGAAATAGAAGAGGTGGGAATGATATGTAACACTCGCATAATCAAATGTTTATGATGGAAATGTCTCTTATGTAACCAAACACCCCTCTAAGTTGTGTTGGATTAATTATTTAGAAGGAATGATTAGATGAACCTGACAAAGGGGGTGTGTTATATTTATAAACACTTAGCCCCTTCTTAATTGTGATCAATGTGATTATTGGAGGAAGTTTAAATATGTCATAGGAAACACATTAATGGAATGTACTCTTATATTCACTTTTACTTATAGAAGTTAAAAGATTAATTATGTGGGTTATATTATGGAATGGGTGTTTCTTATGGACTAATTGAATAGTTAAATTAGAAATGATAATTTCAAATGGGAATAGTATCCCTTATGATTATGATACTTGATAATGGCATACCAAGGAATGTCATCCCTTGTGATTATGATACTCAGGTATGGCATCCATGATCATGGTGTTCCTTAAATTATGAAACATATTCATGGTGTCCCTTATGATTATGATACTCTGGAATAGTGTCCCCATTAATGGCATCCCTTATATTATGAAACTTGGGAATATAGTCCTTTATGATTATGATACTCAAGTATTCCATACACCATATGTTTGTGATACTCAGGCATGGAATCCCTTACTACCCTATTACATTCTGGTGACTACACATGGACACCTGAGTTGCGTCTTAGGTCCTAGATAGCACTACATATCCATATATATGGTTTTATATGATTATATATATAAATTCCATTATATATACATATATATATATATATTAATGTATATAAATTTCATATATATATATATATACACTCACAAGGTGACTTCATTTTAGAGACATTCTAGCATAGGACGAAGAAAGTATGATCATCCAGGTGTCTTCTAGGGACATGAGTCAAACATGTTTTTATTTATTACTTATTGTTTAATTTTGATATACCTACACACTAAATTATTTTATATACACAGACCAGATTATGGATTAGACATCGTTGTTAGAAGCATGTTGAGTATATCTCACACGCTATTTACATCATCATTTGGTACCCAAATATATATCATCGTATTTTGGGTTCGGGATCTTGGTTTGTGATATGTGTTGTTATGATTGTACAAGGGAGATTTGGAGAACATTACTAAGATGGATCTCAATATTCTCATGGATATATCCCTTGGGGTATTTTTTTTCTTTTATTTGTGTATTTTATTGCATATCTACTGCCATGTGTTCCTATTTTATGTTTTTCACTTATACATTATGCATGAACATTTATTTATTTATTATTTATTTTGAGTTATTATTATTTTCCATTGTTTTTAATTTATTACACATTCCACTATATTTATTCTTGATCCAGGGGGTATTTTCTTCCCACTATCACCTTAAACCCTTGCTTCTAGTCGGCATCCTCTGGCATACAAGAAGGCATGCTTAAGGCCTACTAGCCTACCAGCTAAAAGAACCATTCTAGTGGATCTCGAGTCAGGAAACTACACTGAGAACTTAAAAATTGAGCTTATAAATAAAATATAGTCCTGAGTATATAATTAAATGACTTAAGTGGAGGGTGAATTAAGTTTTAAAATTTCTACACATTGAAATTAAAACTTCCCTTTTAAAATTAATATTATGAAAATAATTTATATTTTATGAACAATAGAAAATAGAATGCATGTTTTGGGATGAATGGTTAGTATTTATTGTGCGCCAACCATGTGGCTCTGTCTATTTCTCTCAAAATAGGGTTTTCAGAGCCTGGTGCTCCCAAAACTCATCCAAAATTCTAGGATCATAGGTTGTGCAAGATTTTACAAACCATGTACCTGGATTAAATGGTTAGTGACACTTGACTAGTAGAAATGTATGGTAAGATCTTGTTTTAGACATACCATGTGGCCTAACCTAGTGGGGTGTGGCTCTTGGACAGCATGAGCTGCACAGTTGGTACACGGTAAGCCAAATAGTGCAGTCAAGCCATGTACTTCATTTAAAAGGGAAAATTACTTATTTTTTCCTCTATCCATCCATGGATTTTTTTTCCTATTTTCCCTTCTCTGTCACCTAAGTATCTACCATGTAAGAACCACCCTTCCTCTCTCATCCCTTACCAAATCTCTTTCATTATTGGTCTGATTTCATTCTCATTGTGTGTGTTAGATTCCTCTCAGTATGTATAAAGATTCTATTTCATCTTTATTCATTTTTCATCTCCATATGGAATATTAATTCCATGTGATCCTTTTTAACATATTTTCAGGGAATTTGGTGATTCTTCTAATTTCTCTCATTCTATCTTTATTTAAGGCCTAATATTAGACAAGTGGACCATCCTAAGCATGAGGTATATGGTCTATATGCTTTTCCATTAAATTTGGTTTCTTTATATGATTTTTTCATTATGTCCTATGTCCTATTTTTCTATTATCATTCCCAATTTTGGTAATCCTTAAATTTAATTTAATAGCCTAATATATAGAACTCGAAGGAGGCCTTTGACATTGTTAGTGGTTAACACTTAAATTTGGACTACCCCATGAGCATACCCCTCATATTCCCTTTATTATGAATGTACATAATTTTCCAAAACACCACTAAGTGTGTTTGGATCAGAATTTAAATAAAAACCATCTAATGGTGTTAAAATAAATTGGATGAATTGAATTTAATCATATAACTCTAATAGGACCATAATAAATTATTTATAAGGAATGCCTATATGGAACTGGTGAAGGATATGTTTTACATCTATAAACACATATCCCCTTATTAATTATGATTAATGAGATTATTGGAGGAATATTAAATGTGACATAATAAGTGGTTTAGTGTAATTTTTCCTTATATTCCCTTTTACTTCTTGATTTTAATGGATTAATTTAGTGAAACATATTACAGAATGGGTGTTTCCTATAGAATAATTTCATAGTTAAATTTGAAATGACTATTTCCCATATACATGGCATTCATGGGCCTGGAATCCATGGGAATGGTATCCATTATAGTTTTGATACTTGGGGATAGAGTCCCTAGGTATGGAATCCCTTATGATTATGATACTCAGTTATTATATCCCTGGGAATGGAATTCCTTATATTACAAAACATTAGCACAACATCACTTATTATTATGATACTTGGGAATGGTGTCCCTAGGCATGGAATCCCTTATATTATGAAACATGGGAATATCATCACGTATGATTACGATACATTGGCATAGATTCCCTCATATTTTCATGATTCTTGGGTATGGAATCCCTTATTACCCTATCATATTCTTGTGATTATGCATAGACACCTGAGTTACGCCTCAGGTCCTGACTATCACTGCCTATCTATATATATGGTTGTATAAATTTTTATGTATGAAGTGAATATATATATATATATGTGTGTGTGTGTGTGTGTGTGTACTTATGTATAGATATCATATATATACACATGTTGAACTCATTTCAAATACATTCTGACTTAGGTAAAAACAGGTATGGTCATTTAGTTGCCTTCGAAGAACCTGAGGCTAACATGTTTTTATTTATTATTTGCAACATCATTTCAATATACCTACACACTATCTTATTTTATATTCACATACTCGATTGTAAATTAGTCTCTATTCGTGGTTTCCTACTGAGTATATCGTACACTTTGTTCAGGCTTCCATTTGGTATCCAAGAAAATATCATCTGATTTCAAGTTCAGGATCTTGGTTTATGTTATCTGTTGTTATGATTGTACAAGAGAGATTGTGAGAACATGACTGAGAAAAATCTTTGAATTCTTATGGATACGGACCTTGGGGAATTTTGTCTTTTTTTGTATTTTATTGTATATATTCTACCATGTGTTCTTATTTTATGTATGTCACTTGTAAATTCTATCACGTTCATGCATAAAGATTTATTTTTAATTTATTTATTTTTAGTTGTTATTATTTTTTACTATTATTTATTTATTATTGCTTCTATTATATTTATTTATGATATAGAAGGAATAGTCTCCCCATTATCACCTTTAGAATCTCACAGCTATTCGACAACATTTGGCTTATGGGGAGGCACTCATGAGGCCTAGTGGCCAACCAACTTGGGGCACCGTTTTAGTGGATCTTGGGTTGGGATTCTATAAGTGGTATCAGAGGATTATTTTCCTTCTGTATGTCTATTTTTTATGGTAGATAGGAAATTAGGAATTTATCATCACTTGGTAAATAGCTCATGTTTGGTTCTATCCAACCCATGCATGAGAGAAATACCAATTTTCTAGGGATGGTAAAAGTGTTTATTTAGGAATGACTACCCATAAGACTAAATCCATAAATGCACAACTAAACCCAAGTAGGTCAATTAGATAATTTTCCTTATAATAGAAACCCATCAAGGGTATTAATAAATAATTAATGAAAACAACTATTATGGGTTACATTTAAATGGGATTCTAATTGTAATTTATGGATCATTGACTCTATAAATTGGGAATTTATTCCAATATACATGGACCATATTGTCTTTATGGGACCATTATAGGTCACCATTATTTTTTATTATTCCTTAGTAATTAACCCCATGGGTTGGTTATTTTCTAAAACCTCTTATATAATTTTACATATAAATTTGTGGTGGAATTTTACTTATCTAATCCAACATACTTGATGAAGTCGTATTTATTATGCTTTTGAGATTTATTATTATGAGGTGTTGGTTAATTTTGATGATAATTCCAATATAAAGGGTGTTTTCAATATAGCTTGGAATTGTAATTTTCTTTAACTAATCCCAATTTTGAGAACCTGTGAATAATGTTGCACACTAGAATGATAAAGGGTTAAAAGGATAAATGATATGACTCATGTCAACAAGGTGCACCATTATTTTTGGGAGCCTACCCAAATATAACTCCACAGTTATGTGTTCTTGTCTTGGAGTAGTTATCTAGATGGATGAACTCCTATGAAGGTTCTCAGGGTGTGTGTGAGTGGGGAAAAACACACTATAATGAACATGTTTGGGACTATGGGGATATTCATTAGTTATATGACCCATTAGGACATGTTGTTAGGCCCCATGGAGGGGAGCACGAGTCTATGGGGAAATTAGTGGTACCTAGAAGGCCAAGACCTGATGGTCATATTAAAGAGGGGTGTATATGCTATCAAAAGGACCAATTCTTACATTGGTATCATAGTAGGAACTCATCCTTAAGTGATGTGGCACTGCCTAGGTTGAAATATTATTGAATGAATCAAGAATATATGTTGATTAATTAGAAACTAAAATCACTCTGTTACATAAATTAGTGAAATATATTTAGGTATATCAAGGCACATCTAAATAAGTGATTTATTTTAAGTTAGAAATTGAAGAATGATCCCAAATAATTAATTACCTCATTACCCATTTGGAATAAAAAAGTATGATGGTTTAATATCTCAAAGAGGTGGTTTTATATTTGTGAAATATGCTTGGGGTTTGAGTAAATATAGATGGTGAAAAAATAGGTTATAGTTTAGGAAAGTTTTTGATAAAGAATTAATATATTTATATGGTATAAGAATCAGGACTATTGAGAATATCATAAAAAATATAGGCCTATGAATATGGGTGAGGTTGGAATTGGATTTAAAGTAGAGACATCCAAATCTCATGAAGTTTTTGTACATAATAATTGAAAATAGAATGTTTATAAAAACACTAAACCACCGAGGCCAACCCAACTATCTAGTAAATAATCTAAATCTAGAAACAATTGGAGAGGGAGTGATATAGTTAACTTTCCATTAATTAAATATCAATTTTGTATATTTCTTGGATATATCATGACCTGATATATAGAAGTGAATAGTTATTTAAGGGGTGATGCTCTTAAGATTTAGATATGGGGGATAGATCCATATCCCATATCTCAAAGATATAAATATTTTTATAGAAATTTCTAAAACTATTGGTCATAAAAAAATGTATTATAGGAAACAAAGGAGACAAACTTAATCTAATGGAATCCAAATGAGAAAAGTGTCTGATCAATAATATGAGGTTCCCTTGAAAAATAGATTATATATTTTATAGGAAGTGGTATATTATCTCATATCATATGATGAAGAAAATGAGGAAATCTCACTTTGTGTATAAACTTAATCAAGCATATTGGAGGGAGAAAAGGAAAAATGAGAAGGTTGTCTTGGAAGAAATTCCTCTCAAAGAAACTAAATATAGAACCACCTTGATCATTGGTACTGGGTACTCATAACACATGATTAAAAATGTAAATATATTAAATAATATAAAGTTACATGCTTATAGAATTATGACATTTGGAAATGATGGAGTATTGAAAATCAAATAAAGTGGAAAGATGAGGTCGACTAGGGATTAACTAAAAAATATTAATGTTCTTTATGTTGATGGACTTTTTCAAAATTTTCTCATTGTGAGTCAACACTATGAATCTTGATTAAAATTATTGTTTCATTGTAGGGTTTTATCTATAAATGTAAAACACTGGATATTATTTATTAAAATTATGTATAACCAATGTCAATCTTTATCATATAGATTTAAGAGAGTATAAAACATATTTTCCTATGGTGTAGGAAGAGAATAACCTTTGGCATCAAATTAATTGTCATATCAATCAATAATGAAAGTAAAATATATCAAAAATAATGTTTGAAAGTGTAATTTTCAATTTGAAATGTGATCAGGAGAAAACAAATTATTATTGTCTAAGAGGAAAATGAGTGAGAAATACCTACCAACTAAAGAATAAGAGAGTGTTAAACCTTTTTAATCTAATCCACACTGACATTTGTGGTCCTATAAAGGTCCCTAAAACAAAAAGTGATAATTAATTTATCTTATTCATTGATTATTATAGTATAATATATTTTATAATTTTTCATAAAACCAAGAAATAGGTGATTTAATTCATAAATATGTTTTAGAAAAGTGCATATAATGAAACTCGATGAACCATCAAGATTCTTCCATCTATAAATGGAATAGAGGGCACCACTCATGAGGTGGAAAACTACTTAAAGAAGCATAGGATAAGGAACTAAGTTTCATCAGTGAGAAAACAATGGAAAATAGTGTCTATGAAAGTAAAAAATTTAATAGTAAATACTATATCAAAAACATTACACATTGATAGTGTTATCTCTCAGCGCTGCTAGAAAGTACTTGTTTAAGTTGTTATTTACATACATAATCAGGATTTTATAATCAACAGAGGGAAAATGACCTCCTATGAGATATAAAATATAATAAAAGAATTTTTTGATTCACTAATAATGTTTGTAATCTAGTTTCACATTCAAAATTTATAAAAAATTCAAGATAAATATGAAGTTACTGAAAATGAAGGGATCTTCTAAAGATACTTATTCCAAAGTAAGGATTATGAATTCCTCAAAAAAATTGAACATTATTACTAAAATCATAAACATTAAAATTATTGAATAAAAAGATAATAATAGATCTAGACTTCTATATTTAAGAGTGATATGTGATGGAAAAAAAATATAAACCATATACTAATCAAACTAGCACATACAGTTCTATATGTGTAGAATATTTAGATGATGAATTAGTGGATAAAGAAGTTATAAAATAGAGTAAATCAGTGACTCCATGGGGAAGAAAATGAGATGAGTTTGGTGAATCAAATATCATCAGTAATAAAACTACTCCTATGAAAATTTATAATATAATAAATTTAGTGCACTGTACTTTATTGTGTTAAGCGAAGTCAGTATAATTTGAAGAAGCAATGAATAATGAATCATCGGTTAAGGATATGAATGAAGAGTTACATCAAATTGAGAAAAATCTAACCTGGGAGCTCAGTTATAGGCTATAAGATCACACTTTCATAAGAATTAATTGATCATTCAGAAATAAATATGAAAATAAAGGGAAGGTGATTCAAAACAATGATAGTTTATTGTTAAATGGTTATACACAAGTATAAAGAGTTTATGTGGAACAAACTTTCACATAGTTAGCAAGATTAGATTTAACAAGACTCTTCCTTTTGGAATCTATCCATAGGAAATTCATAATTTATCAAATGGATGATAAGATATCTTTCTTAAATAGAACTCTCAAAGGATAATTTTATATTGAATAATTTTTGGGTTTTATAATCAACCATGATGAATAAAATTTATATAAAAAAGAATAATTTGTTTTGATAAATTGAAAATTTCACTAATGGTCAGGAATGATTGGTTGTATACATTTAAAATGAAACTAGAATTCAAAAGAGAGAGAGTTGATAAAACCATTATGTAAAATAAACTAAAATGAATAAATTATGGTTCATGACTATATTTATGAAAAAATATTTAGAGGAAGAGAGAATAATTTAGTACATAAATGTTTATTTTTATGAGGATAGAGATTAAAATTTCTATGATTAGGGAGATAATATATTTTATTGTCTTGTAGGTTAGCTAGAAATGAGGTCATAAATTTATTTCTCAATATAAATATGAAAATTAGTTGCTAAAAAATTTATGGTGTTCAAAACTAACACATTTTTGACACCAATAATGGTTAAAACAAGGCTTGGAAAACATGAGGATGAAAAATATTTTGATTCAACACTTTATTGAAGGATAATTATAACCTTATTATATCTCATATAAACTAAACTAGATATATTCCTTGAAACATTATTGGAAGCTTGCTATAAATTTTTCCCCAAGGAGGAGAATATTTTGGTTGTGAAATGGAGAATGAGGTACATTTGGGGAACTCTTGATTTTGGTTTAATTTATTTTATAAGGAATAAAAAATAACAATATTCATACTCATATGTGGATTTTTCTGGATACTTTTTGGATAGAAAATCTATGAGTGTAAAAGCATTTTATATTAAGAAAAAGTTTATTAGGTGGTTAAATAAGTAGTGGTAAATCACCTTTCTCAGTATAGCAGAAGAAAATTAATTTTCAATGATAAATTTATATACTCAACTAGAATGGTTGAAACATCAATTGAAGGATACTAATGAGGAGGTACATCTACCCATGATAGTCCATTATAACAACCAAAGTGTGATATTTCTTGTACAACATTCATGGAAAAATAAAATAGATATATAGAATCATATCATAAAATAAAATTTTTATAAATGCATGATAAAACTAGAAAATATGGGTACAAATTAGAAATTTGTGGATATCATTTCAAAACCATTAGCTACACCAACATTGGGAAAAATATTTATTAAACCTTGGTGGTCAACTACCTCCCTTAGATTGAGGAAGTTTTGAATATTCCCCCTCCCCATTATATATAATTCTATATCTAGAAATTGTTTTCTCCTACATAAAAATATATTGTATTTGGTGTCAGGGATAGAGAAAGACACAATACATAAAGATTTAACACTAGAGGGAAGGATTATCTAATTTTGTGGAAAACATTATGGTTATTTATGATTTCAATTATTTATTACACTGATTTTAGACTCATGTACGCCTAAAGAAATTATTAGAATCATTTTTTATGGTTTTGGAGTAAATAATTTATAAATAAGAACCCTTCAAGTTTTATTTTTAAATGGGTAGAAAGGCTTGGAAAAAAATTAGAGAGACTAAAGGTTTGAAGTAAGAAAAATATGTATTGATGTGGGATTAAAAAAATAAAAAGGGGATAATGTTTCAATCTTTGGGTTATCATGTATTATTTTCATCAATTAGAAATATCTAGAATTATGTGGAGATGGTTATGATTTTAGATAATTAGATAACTTCTAGAAGTAGCAAGTATATACAATGGCACAAAGTGATGGGCCACACCATGGATGGAGCATAATTTTTCATAAAAATATAAAATTCCTTAATCACTATGTGTTCATAAGGATTGGACTAAATTTTGAGGTTCATATAATTTTCTATATTTTATGATATAGTAACCATACTAAAAGCTTACTTAACAAATTTTTTTTATACTTAGTGATCAAAAAGAAGAAGAAAAATTTACCCTTATCTAGCTACTAGAGAGAGGCTATTCCCCCATGAGGTAGTGGCTAGGCTTAACCACAGTGATCATGGCATGCCAATGAGAAAATAACCAACATAGAGAAACACTAGATTGAATGGCATAAGAATCATAGGGTAGCACTATCAATTAAGGAACAACGGTCAAGGAATAGGGTGTGACCATGGGAGTTCAATGATTGATAATGGATCAAGGTGGATAATGAATGATCACTTTCCCAATTCAAAGTTAAATATATTATTCATATAATTTAAGACCCTATTTAAAATTTAAACCACAAGAAAATACTAGAACACGCTACAACACAAGTGATCTCTCCACAAATGTATTTAGGAAATTTTTAGTGGAAATGTTGTTTTAAATACTTCCACGTTATGTATGGGTTTGTGCGTTATAATATATTAATATCTTGAAAACATATATAAATCCATTATTAATAATATTTATTCACACACAAATTAGGTAGGGAAATATTTAGTGATTTCAAACATTTTGGGACGACAACACCATAATAGGTGAACCATGCCACAACAGGTCAAGAGTTTATGAGAATCTAGAGATAATTTTTCCCTGAATTCCTTAGAGTTATATGAAGGAGTTAGGAAAAAATTATAGATCTGGTTGAATGTAGGATACCACACTATGTTTATGTAAACTACACTACCTTCTAATAGTTTCATATAATTCCATTTTATAGGTAAGGATTTTATACCATGAATATAGTTGACCTAGGAAAATCTAGCTATTCAATATTATTTCATAAATTAGGGGGGATGGAGAAATAATGTATGGTTAATGGAAAGTTAATGGGTGGTTTTAAATGATAATTAAGTGGGGTTTAGGTGGTTATTTATGACCTACTTTCTTTAGGGGAAGGATTTCCATACATAAAATAGAATCAACCAAAATAATAAAATATGATACATATCAATGATTTGGAAAAATAGAATACTAAAAATATAGATCTATGAGATTAAGGAATATTGTAAATCATTCTATTTAAGATATGAATTTGAAGAATAAGTTGAGGCATATCAATAATATCCCTATTATAATAGTGTTTTACATTTATTGAAGAATCTTTATAAGTGATTTTATATCCCACCTTTGTATTTATTATCTCAAAGTACTGAGAAAAGAGATATGAAGAGGAAGTTTTCCTGGATTGATAGTGTGCCCTTTTGAAATAATTGTAACACTTGAATTTTTTAGTGTTGTTATCCCAACCAAGTTAAATACCCTGAGAGGGGGTGAATCAGGGTATGAAAAATTAAAAAAAATACCCCTTTAGATCTTGTAATGATCTGATGCTAGTTACCCAGAGTAAGTGCATTATTACATAACATTGTCATGATCACAAGTGATCATGTCCTGAAAGACCGATCAGTTTAGTAGCCTTAGAAGTGCTAGATACATACATAAGTTTTACATTACATTATGAAAAGAAAAAAACATTGTGTCTCTTTTGGACACACTCATATACCTTATCCAATTCTTATAGGTCAATCATAATATACTTCTTCACATACTGGGAAAAGTAAAACATAAGAAAGGGGTGATCTCATATTCTCAGTAAGGATAACAAAATAGAAAAAACTATCATAAATAAGCATAAACATTTATGTTAACGTATAATACTAAAACACAAGCCTTTTAAACTTAAACATCGTTATAATATGGAAAAGATAAATAAAATATTTTCATTTACTTATTCACATAGATATTCTACTTGTAAAATTATCACATGTAATAGCAATATCTAATTTCATAATGATGGAGTGAATAATGTCGGACATCATAACCACATAGTCAAGGGCCCATTCCTAGACTGTAGATAAAACAAATTTCAAGGCCTTGTGCTGAGACACTAGTTGGTCTCATGAGACCTACCGATTCATCAAGGGGCTATAGTGGGCCCCACCCATCACTTACTATGTCCAATGCATTTCTCATATGAAAAGTTTGAAACATAACACAAACATTTTTATTAAAACTAGCATACAAAATGTTAATACTTTAACCATAAACTATGAATGGTATAAAAATTGAACATCCATAGTCAAACATATCACAAAACAATCAATAAAATATGGAAGATTGTATGATAATATATCAACTTCAAACAATCATAAATTCAAACAAAGGATGTTGACATAGATTAAATCAATCTAAAAACTATTTGAAAGAAATATCCATTTCTACATTGAAATCATTTAAAAGTTTTATAATTATAAAAGAAAAAATTTATATTGAAAATATTCTTATAATCTTGTAGTGGAAGCTTTAAAGGTGTTATAATGGCATAAAATATCTGCACTCACCGTATAAGTTAAAAAACATTCTTTCCTTAATTTGTCGAAAAGGTTATAAAGTACCTTGTTTGGAAAAAAACAGAAAGATTCCTTTCAAAAAATTATAAAAGTAAAAAAATGGTATAAATGACTTTAACCCATAGTATAGGAAATAGTAAAAATGTTTTAAATACATTTTTAAGAAATACAAATGAGGATGATAAAGAAGTCCCCATGGATACTTACGTATAAACAACCTGGAATAATAAAGAGATTATAAAATTAACCCTTACCTTGTACTTTTCCTTAGCTGAGGGTGTGTTAAACTCCTGTATAATTGTTAAATAATTTTTATTAAATTATAAATAAACCACTTACATAAATATGATATCATATATGATCCTCTAATATTGCTTTGTTAATAATATTTTAGTAGTATCAATGTTTCAGGTGTTAACTGATTCATTTTCATTTTTATGTTTTGTTATATAAGTCATGTTTGTGATACATAGGATGTATTTGATTAATATCCATAATGATATTAAGTTCTTAAACATTATTTTTTTAATCTTCAAATGAACATTATTCTTGAATGGTTACGATGGGGAATGAAATCTAATCGTGTCTTGGAGACGGTAAGACGTACGTAAGCACGAGCGACAATATCATTCTATTCGTGGTGAAATTGAATGTAATTTGATGGTATATTATATATAAATAATAATTAACTTGTTATATTTATTATTTACATCAATTATACTCATTATTTTACGCATCCAAAATATGAAGTGTTGAATAACAACCTACCCCATGACGTAGAGATGGTAAGCCATATGTACGCACGTATGGTGACTTTTTTATTCATAGGATGGATAGAATAATTAATATGGTTGTACAATATTTATAATAACATCATAGTATTTAGAAGGTATTGTAGTTATTATTTTGGTATGGAAACAACAAATAAAGAGGAAGTGGATGAAGAAACGAACTTTGAAAGAGTTTGTGAAATAATTACCTCTTCTTTGGGTGCTTCCTTTTGATTTGAACCAAAGGGATAAATAGGTTGGATTTATGATCAAATTAAGGCCTTTAGGTTGATGTGAGGGTAGTTCAGAGGAGATTGGATCAGGGGTTGTTAGAGCCAAATGGATTTGGAGGTGTTAATTTGAGAGAAGATAAGTACCTTCTTACAAGAGAGGTAAGGGGAACTTTAGGAAGAGCTTGAAATATTAATTTATTATAAAATCATTTTAGGTTTCCAATTGCTCCAAATAGATTTATTTCAAGTATAAGGTGGTTATGGGTAGAAATACTCTCAACCAATAGGTTTTAGACATGTTTAGCTCATTATAATAATCTTATCTTTTAGATTTAACTCTTAGTTAAATAGTTTAACATTTACCGTCTTCTTGTATTTTTATATTACATGGTTAATAAACTTATTATAAAATTACAAGGGAACCTCAATTGGTTCATTAATGAAATATATAACCTTATTTAATTCCTTTTCCAGAATATTATATTTTTA
Source organism: Viscum album (assembly GCA_963277665.1). NCBI lineage: Eukaryota > Viridiplantae > Streptophyta > Magnoliopsida > Santalales > Viscaceae > Viscum > Viscum album. Next base: position 811,973,152 of record OY728150.1, on the reverse strand, counting down.
AGAGTATTATATCATTTAATAACATAGTATTTATTTTAAAAACTCATTTATGTCAATTTTGACAATATTTATTATTTGGTTTTTCTGAAAGACATAAAAACTTGATTACTTAGAAGAAAATAAATTTAATCAAACCTAAAATTTCATATTAAGCTATAAAATTTGTGGATGGAATCAAAAGTTTTAATTAAAATTTATTTTAATATTTATAATATCAATTATTTAAATCTTTCATTAATAAGGTAATTGTTGCATCATCATTGTGTCATAAATAAATTTAATTATCTAATGTATAAAAATTATAAATAAAATACCATGATGTATAAAAAAATTATATTTCTAATTAATATTTATAGTTTAATGTATCTTATTTATAACAATATACTAAGAAAATTAGTTATTAAAATTTGAATTTAACACTTTTAACTCCTGTTTAAATAAAATATAATAAATGTCCTAATATAATCCAACTAGATCAAAAGGATCGTATTTTTTTCATAAGGTTTATTTTGGTTGAAAAACACTTATCCAATATAATTAGAACAAGTATTGGGGTAATTATAACATTAATTTTTCCTTTAATGACCCTATTTACTTTTACCCATGGTAAATAAAATTCAAAAAGGTACTATTCAGCAAAAAATATTTTCATCCAATTGAACCAAATTTTACTTACTGATATCAAACATGTCTCTTGTAGTTTTGAAATTCAATTCATAGAAGTAGTAAAATTAATTTTTCTATAGATTTTCAAATGTGCCTAGAAGGTGGGTAAAAGACGTTAAAAAGTTCAATAAAATTTTATATATCTAATCATATTATAAAATGACTCTAATTAATTAAATTAGACTAATATAGGTATAATGTATCTATTTTTACTTTAAAATAAATTTAAATTTAAAAATATTTATTTAAATAAAAATTCGGTTTTAAACAATGACGTAGTGTTTTTCACTATTCATTAAAAATTAAAAGTTTTCAGAAAAATACCAAAAATTAACCCTAAGCTAATTTTGATATTTTGAATCCAAAAGTGAAGCCCAATTTGAAAAATAAAATTTATAAAATTTCAAAAACTGGGTATTACAATTCATAACTGTTTTTTAAATGGCTTGTTTGATTGGTCGTGGTATGCTAGAACTCGAAGTTGCGTACAACATGTGATGGGCGGAAGAAAACACGGGAAGATGGCAAGAGGGGGGGTGAATTGCCTTTTAAAAAAGATAAACAAATTAAAATCAAAGTTGAAAATGCAGCGGAAATAAAGAAGGCAAAACACAAAACTTGATAACGGAGTTCGGCCAAAAACCCGGCCTACGTCTCCGCTCCCAACTCAACCGTTGAGAGATTCCTACCGCTTGCTTTTCAATGGTTTTAGCAAGAAACCCACTAGGTTTTGAGGTAGCACTAGGACCTATTACAGCTTGTTTTTGAGTGGTTAAGCAAGAACCCACTTGCTTTTGATGGTTGAGCAAGAACCCACTAGCCTTTTTAACGGGTGAAGGCTAGCTCACCTAAACACAAGCCTTTTAAAAGGAAAGGCTTGAAGAAACCTCTTCACACCTTAATGGTGGTGTGAAACCCAAAAGAAAGAGGGATGAGAAAAGAGTTTGGGGTTTGTAGGCACAAACCCAATTTTAAAGCTCAATAAAAAGTAAAACAATAAAACCCGTATTTGGGAAGACTTGGGCGCCAATTGGATGATGGAGTTGATGTAGCGTGCTCTCCCAAGCTTCTTGAGGTGCTCCTTGGATTGGAAGTTGGATTGGAGCACTTGCGGATCCTTGAAGGTGGAGCGCCGGAGGTTCGCTAAATGTGCAACAATATGTCCGGGCGCTTGGTATATGATCTGATTCGGTTCCGGGGCTTCCTTGGCCTTTATTTATAGGCATGGAACCCATTGGGGGCCTTCGGAGCCGTTGGAGAAGTCCTCGGAGCCGTTGGAGGCCAAAAGATGGTTGACTGGTCAAACCCAACGGCTAGTTTGACTGGGCTACCGGCTGGCCGGTGCAGGGCCACCGGCTGGCCGGTGCCTTGGCAGAGGAGAGGGGATTTGGTCCAGGCTCTACCGGTCGACCGGTGGAGGAGCCACCGGCTGGCCGGTGGCAAGACAGTAGCAAATACTATTTGGGCTGGGTGCCACAGGTCGACCGGTGACAGAGCCACCGGTCGACCGGTGGAACCTGGCAGTGGGCAATGCCTCTGCCAGTTCCACCGGCTGGCCGGTGCTATCACACCGGTTGGCCGGTGGACTGAATTTCAGTCCACTTCTTGTCCATTCTTGGGCCAATCCTTTGGCAATCTTTTGCCTATCATCCACAACACTTAAAAACAAAGTTAAACACATATGAAAGTGATTGTGATCATGAAAATCAATGAGTGTGGGGTACAACAATCTCCCCCTATTTTGATGATCACAATCACTTATCAAAGCAATGTAAAAACTTAAATGAAAGGCATGCCTAAATGATAAATTGAAAATAAATACTAAGCATGAGAGAAAAGATTCTCCCCCAATCAATCAAGAAATTTCTCCCCCTTTGTGATTATCAAAATAGAATGGGGCATAAAACTTGATTGAGGGAAAGTTTGAAAAACTAGATTTTTAAATCAATTGGAATTTTTGAAAATTGAAAGATTTGAATCAAAAATTGAATAACAGTTTGAATTGAAAGTTTTGAATCAAAAACCAATTGAATTTTGAAATTTGAAACCAAGAGTTGAAATTGAAAGTTGGAATCGAAAATTTTGAAATTGAAATCAAAAGGGCTTAAACGATCCTAACTCCCCCTAAATAAAAACAATAAATCACCGGGGAGAGGGATTTTGAAAAGAGATGATTTTAGGCCCGGAGAGACTCGCTAGAAGGGATTTTTCAATCCAAACTTGTCTCATAGCGGGTCTTCTCCTATAAAATTCGTCGGAATAGAAAATAGATTTGGGTTGGCCGTACCGGGCATTTTTGCAATTACACTCATAAATGAGGTGCCCGGGTTTTTTACAATAGTTACAAAATTTATAACTAGAGCTCCCCCTTACAAAAACAGTTGGAGCATGGGAGGAGGAAGCTATATTGGTGTAGCCTAGCCCTTGGGTGGTTCGGGAAACGCATTGGGAACCAAGTAAATTGTTCAAATTTTGTTCCCCTTGGGTGAACTTCGCTAGAGTTTCTCTAAGGTCCTTGATGGTTGATTCCAAAGAATCAACATTGGGAAAATTTTGGATTTTTAGGGAGAGTTCCTCCTTCTCTTTAAGAAGTTGTTCTTTTTCGGAGGAGAGTTTTTTGAAATTCTTTTTCAAAGCGACAAATTTTGATGAATGCTCATGAAAACCATTTTCTAATTGATCTCTAACGTATTGGAGTTCTTCATATGAAAAATGATTGAAAGATTTTGAATAACTAGAAGATGAGGAAGAAGAGTCGGAAGATGATACCTCATGATTTGCCATTAGGCATTTTTTACCTTGGTCGCTCGAGGAGAAGGAGGAGAAGGAGGAGAATGAAGAGGTGGAGCTATCACTCCATGTTGCCTTTGAAGCCTTCTTCTTTTTCTTCTTCTTGGCCCGTTTCTTGTTGAGTGGGAAATCAGGCTTGATCTTTTCGTCGGGTTCTTGCTTTTGATCGGATTTTTGCTTTGGAGCCTCGCTAGTACCTTCATAGGTTAGTTCTAAAAATTTCCAAAGATCGTAAGAAGTAGAGCAAGTAGAAATTCAATTAAAAACATTACGGTCAAGACCACAATGAAGAGCGTTCATGGCTTTGCCATCAAGCTCAAAATAAGCAATGTCATTGGGGGTCCATTTAGATTCATCGGGAGAAGAAAGGGTGAAACCATGCATGAAAATTTTAAAAATAGGATAACCAATGCTTTTAAGAAATGTGGTCATGCGGGTTTTCCAAAAAGAATAATCGGCTCCATCAAATAATGGAGCACGATCCAAAGAAAAACCTTCGGGGGATTGAAAGGAAGAAGCGGTAGAAGCCATCAAAAAAAATAGGATCTTTAATTTGAAACCGTTTAAGGATTTATTCAAATACGTCCCTTTGATACCAATTGATGGGCGGAAGAAAACACGGGAAGATGGCAAGAGGGGGGGTGAATTGCCTTTTAAAAAAAGATAAACAAATTAAAATCAAAGTTGAAAATGCAGCGGAAATAAAGAAGGCAAAACACAAAACTTGATAACGGAGTTCGGCCAAAAACCCGGCCTACGTCTCCGCTCCCAACTCAACCGTTGAGAGATTCCTACCGCTTGCTTTTCAATGGTTTTAGCAAGAAACCCACTAGGCTTTGAGGTAGCACTAGGACCTATTACAGCTTGCTTTTGAGTGGTTAAGCAAGAACCCACTTGCTTTTGATGGTTGAGCAAGAACCCACTAGCCTTTTTAACGGGTGAAGGCTAGCTCACCTAAACACAAGCCTTTTAAAAGGAAATGCTTGAAGAAACCTCTTCACACCTTAATGGTGGTGTGAAACCCAAAAGAAAGAGGGATGAGAAAAGAGTTTGGGGTTTGTAGGCACAAACCCAATTTTAAAGATCAATAAAAAGTAAAACAATAAAACCCGTATTTGGGAAGACTTGGGCGCCAATTGGATGATGGAGTTGATGTAGCGTGCTCTCCCAAGCTTCTTGAGGTGCTCCTTGGATTGGAAGTTGGATTGGAGCACTTGAGGATCCTTGAAGGTGGAGCGCCGGAGGTTCGCTAAATGTGCAACAATATGTCCGGGCGCTTGGTATATGATCCGATTCGGTTCCGGGGCTTCCTTGGCCTTTATTTATAGGCATGGAACCCATTGGGGGCCTTCGGAGCCGTTGGAGAAGTCCTCGGAGCCGTTGGAGGCCAAAAGATGGTTGACTGGTCAAACCCAACGGCTAGTTTGACTGGGCTACCGGCTGGCCGGTGCAGGGCCACCGGCTGGCCGGTGCCTTGGCAGAGGAGAGGGGATTTGGTCCAGGCTCTACCGGTCGACCGGTGGAGGAGCCACCGGCTGGCCGGTGGCAAGACAGTAGCAAATACTATTTGGGCTGGGTGCCACAGGTCGACCGGTGACAGAGCCACCGGTCGACCGGTGGAACCTGGCAGTGGGCAATGCCTCTGCCAGTTCCACCGGCTGGCCGGTGCTATCACACCGGTTGGCCGGTGGACTGAATTTAAGTCCACTTCTTGTCCATTCTTGGGCCAATTCTTTGGAAATCTTTTTCCTATCATCCACAACACTTAAAAACAAAGTTAAACACATATGAAAGTGATTGTGATCATGAAAATCAAAGAGTGTGGGGTACAACAATCTCCCCCTATTTTGATGATCACAATCACTTATCAAAGCAATGTAAAAACTTAAATGAAAGGCATGCCTAAATGATAAATTGAAAATAAATACTAAGCATGAGAGAAAAGATTCTCCCCCAATCAATCAAGAAATTTCTCCCCCTTTGTGATTATCAAAATAGAATGGGGCATAAAACTTGATTGAAGGAAAGTTTGAAAAACTAGATTTTTAAATCAATTTGAATTTTTGAAAATTGAAATATTTGAATCAGAAATTGAATAACAGTTTGAATTGAAAGTTTTGAATCAAAAACCAATTGAATTTTGAAATTTGAAACCAAGAGTTGAAATTGAAAGTTGGAATCGAAAATTTTGAAATTGAAATCAAAAGGGCTTAAACGATCCTAACTCCCCCTAAATAAAAACAATAAATCACCGGGGAGAGGGATTTTGAAAAGAGATGATTTTAGGCCCGGAGAGACTCGCTAGAAGGGATTTTTCAATCCAAACTTGTCTCATAGCGGGTCTTCTCCTATAAAATTCGTTGGAATAGAAAATAGATTTGGGTTGGCCGTACCGGGCATTTTTGCAATTACACTCATAAATGAGGTGCCCGGGTTTTTTACAATAGTTACAAAATTTATAACTAGAGCTCCCCCTTACAAAAACAGTTGGAGCATGGGAGGAGGAAGCTATATTGGTGTAGCCTAGCCCTTGGGTGGTTCGGGAAACGCATTGGGAACCAAGTAAATTGTTCAAATTTTGTTCCCCTTGGGTGAACTTCGCTAGAGTTTCTCTAAGGTCCTTGATGGTTGATTCCAAAGAATCAACATTGGGAAAATTTTGGATTTTTAGGGAGAGTTCCTCCTTCTCTTTAAGAAGTTGTTCTTTTTCGGAGGAGAGTTTTTTGAAATTCTTTTTCAAAGCGACAAATTTTGATGAAAGCTCATGAAAACCATTTTCTAATTGATCTCTAACGTGTTGGAGTTCTTTATATGACAAATGATTGAAAGAATTTGAAGAACTAGAAGACGAGGAAGAAGAGTCGGAAGATGATACCTCATGATTTGCCATTAGGCATTTTTTACCTTGGTCGCTCGAGGAGAAGGAGGAGAAGGAGGAGAATGAAGAGGTGGAGCTATCACTCCATGTTTCCTTTGAAGCCTTCTTCTTTTTCTTCTTCTTGGCCCGTTTCTTGTTGAGTGGGCAATCAGGCTTGATCTTTTCGTCGGGTTCTTGCTTTTGATCGGATTTTTGCTTTGGAGCCTCGCTAGTACCTTCATAGGTTAGTTCTAAAAATTTCCAAAGATCGTAAGAAGTAGAGCAAGTAGAAATGCAATTAAAAACATTACGGTCAAGACCACAATGAAGAGCGTTCATGGCTTTGCCATCAAGCTCAAAATAAGAAATGTCATTGGGGGTCCATTTAGATTCATCGGGAGAAGAAAGGGTGAAACCATGCATGACAATTTTAAAAATAGGATAACCAATGCTTTTAAGAAATGTGGTCATGCGGGTTTTCCAAAAAGAATAATCGGCTCCATCAAAGAATGGAGCACGATCCAAAGAAAAACCTTCGGGGGATTGAAAGGAAGAAGCGGTAGAAGCCATCAAAAAAAATAGGATCTTTAATTTGAAACCGTTTAAGGATTTATTCAAATACGTCCCTTTGATACCAATTGATGGGCGGAAGAAAACACGGGAAGATGGCAAGAGGGGGGGTGAATTGCCTTTTAAAAAAAGATAAACAAATTAAAATCAAAGTTGAAAATGCAGCGGAAATAAAGAAGGAAAAACACAAAACTTGATAACGGAGTTCGGCCAAAAACCCGGCCTACGTCTCCGCTCCCAACTCAACCGTTGAGATATTCCTACCGCTTGCTTTTCAATGGTTTTAGCAAGAAACCCACTAGGCTTTGAGGTAGCACTAGGACCTATTACAGCTTGCTTTTGAGTGGTTAAGCAAGAACCCACTTGCTTTTGATGGTTGAGCAAGAACCCACTAGCCTTTTTAACGGGTGAAGGCTAGCTCACCTAAACACAAGCCTTTTAAAAGGAAAGGCTTGAAGAAACCTCTTCACACCTTAATGGTGGTGTGAAACCCAAAAGAAAGAGGGATGAGAAAAGAGTTTGGGGTTTGTAGGCACAAACCCAATTTTAAAGCTCAATAAAAAGTAAAACAATAAAACCCGTATTTGGGAAGACTTGGGCGCCAATTGGATGATGGAGTTGATGTAGCGTGCTCTCCCAAGCTTCTTGAGGTGCTCCTTGGATTGGAAGTTGGATTGGAGCACTTGAGGATCCTTGAAGGTGGAGCGCCGGAGGTTCGCTAAATGTGCAACAATATGTCCGGGCGCTTGGTATATGATCCGATTCGGTTCCGGGGCTTCCTTGGCCTTTATTTATAGGCATGGAACCCATTGGGGGCCTTCGGAGCCATTGGAGAAGTCCTCGGAGCCGTTGGAGGCCAAAAGATGGTTGACTGGTCAAACCCAATGGCTAGTTTGACTGGGCTACCGGCTGGCCGGTGCAGGGCCACCGGCTGGCCGGTGCCTTGGCAGAGGAGAGGGGATTTGGTCCAGGCTCTACCGGTCGACCGGTGGCAAGACAGTAGCAAATACTATTTGGGCTGGGTGCCACAGGTCGACTGGTGACAGAGCCACCGGTCGACCGGTGGAACCTGGCAGTGGGCAATGCCTCTGCCAGTTCCACCGGCTGGCCGGTGCTATCACACCGGTTGGCCGGTGGACTGAATTTCAGTCCACTTCTTGTCCATTCTTGGGCCAATCCTTTGGCAATCTTTTGCCTATCATCCACAACACTTAAAAACAAAGTTAAACACATATGAAAGTGATTGTGATCATGAAAATCAAAGAGTGTGGGGTACAACAATCTCCCCCTATTTTGATGATCACAATCACTTATCAAAGCAATGTAAAAACTTAAATGGAAGGCATGCCTAAATGATAAATTGAAAATAAATACTAAGCATGAGAGAAAAGATTCCCCCCCAATAAATCAAGAAATTTCTCCCCCTTTGTGATTATCAAAATAGAATGGGGCATAAAACTTGATTGAGGGAAAGTTTGAAAAACTAGATTTTTAAATCAATTGGAATTTTTGAAAATTGAAAGATTTGAATCAAAAATTGAATAACAGTTTGAATTGAAAGTTTTGAATCAAAAACCAATTGAATTTTGAAATTTGAAACCAAGAGTTGAAATTGAAAGTTGGAATCGAAAATTTTGAAATTGAAATCAAAATGTCTTAAACGATCCTAACTCCCCCTAAATAAAAACAATAAATCACCGGGGAGAGGGATTTTGAAAAGAGATGATTTTAGGCCCGGAGAGACTCGCTAGAAGGGATTTTTCAATCCAAACTTGTCTCATAGCGGGTCTTCTCCTATAAAATTCGTCGGAATAGAAAATAGATTTGGGTTGGCCGTACCGGGCATTTTTGCAATTACACTCATAAATGAGGTGCCCGGGTTTTTTACAATAGTTACAAAATTTATAACTAGATCTCCCCCTTACAAAAACAGTTGGAGCATGGGAGGAGGAAGCTATATTGGTGTAGCCTAGCCCTTGGGTGGTTCGGGAAACGCATTGGGAACCAAGTAAATTGTTCAAATTTTGTTCCCCTTGGGTGAACTTCGCTAGAGTTTCTCTAAGGTCCTTGATGGTTGATTCCAAAGAATCAACATTGGGAAAATTTTGGATTTTTAGGGAGAGTTCCTCCTTCTCTTTAAGAAGTTGTTCTTTTTCGGAGGAGAGTTTTTTGAAATTCTTTTTCAAAGCAACAAATTTTGATGAAAGCTCATGAAAACCATTTTCTAATTGATCTCTAACGTGTTGGAGTTCTTCATATGACAAATGATTGAAAGAATTTGAAGAACTAGAAGACGAGGAAGAAGAGTCGGAAGATGATACCTCATGATTTTCCATTAGGCATTTTTTACCTTGGTCGCTCGAGGAGAAGGAGGAGAAGGAGGAGAATGAAGAGGTGGAGCTATCACTCCATGTTGCCTTTGAAGCCTTCTTCTTTTTCTTCTTCTTGGCCCGTTTCTTGTTGAGTGGGCAATCAGGCTTGATCTTTTCGTCGGGTTCTTGCTTTTGATCGGATTTTTGCTTTGGAGCCTCGCTAGTACCTTCATAGGTTAGTTCTAAAAATTTCCAAAGATCGTAAGAAGTAGAGAAAGTAGAAATGCAATTAAAAACATTACGGTCAAGACCACAATGAAGAGCGTTCATGGCTTTGCCATCAAGCTCAAAATAAGCAATGTCATTGGGGGTCCATTTAGATTCATCGGGAGAAGAAAGGGTGAAACCATGCATGACAATTTTAAAAATAGGATAACCAATGCTTTTAAGAAATGTGGTCATGCGGGTTTTCCAAAAAGAATAATCGGCTCCATCAAAGAATGGAGCACGATCCAAAGAAAAACCTTCGGGGGATTGAAAGGAAGAAGCGGTAGAAGCCATCAAAAAAAGTAGGATCTTTAATTTGAAACCGTTTAAGGATTTATTCAAATACGTCCCTTTGATACCAATTGATGGGCGGAAGAAAACACGGGAAGATGGCAAGAGGGGGGGTGAATTGCCTTTTAAAAAAAGATAAACAAATTAAAATCAAAGTTGAAAATGCAGCGGAAATAAAGAAGGCAAAACACAAAACTTGATAACGGAGTTCGGCCAAAAACCCGGCCTACGTCTCCGCTCCCAACTCAACCGTTGAGAGATTCCTACCGCTTGCTTTTCAATGGTTTTAGCAAGAAACCCACTAGGCTTTAAGGTAGCACTAGGACCTATTACAGCTTGCTTTTGAGTGGTTAAGCAAGAACCCACTTGCTTTTGATGGTTGAGCAAGAACCCACTAGCCTTTTTAACGGGTGAAGGCTAGCTCACCTAAACACAAGCCTTTTAAAAGGAAAGGCTTGAAGAAACCTCTTCACACCTTAATGGTGGTGTGAAACCCAAAAGAAAGAGGGATGAGAAAAGAGTTTGGGGTTTGTAGGCACAAACCCAATTTTAAAGCTCAATAAAATGTAAAACAATAAAACCCGTATTTGGGAAGACTTGGGCGCCAATTGGATGATGGAGTTGATGTAGCGTGCTCTCCCAAGCTTCTTGAGGTGCTCCTTGGATTGGAAGTTGGATTGGAGCACTTGAGGATCCTTGAAGGTGGAGCGCCGGAGGTTCGCTAAATGTGCAACAATATGTCCGGGCGCTTGGTATATGATCCGATTCGGTTCCGGGGCTTCCTTGGCCTTTATTTATAGGCATGGAACCCATTGGGGGCCTTCGGAGCCGTTGGAGAAGTCCTCGGAGCCGTTGGAGGCCAAAAGATGGTTGACTGGTCAAACCCAACGGCTAGTTTGACTGGGCTACCGGCTGGCCGGTGCAGGGCCACCGGCTGGCCGGTGCCTTGGCAGAGGAGAGGGGATTTGGTCCAGGCTCTACCGGTCGACCAGTGGAGGAGCCACCGGCTGGCCGGTGGCAAGACAGTAGCAAATACTATTTCGGCTGGGTGCCACAGGTCGACCGGTGACAGAGCCACCGGCGACCGGTGGAACCTGGCAGTGGGCAATGCCTCTGCCAGTTCCACCGACTGGCCGGTGCTATCACACCGGTTGGCCGGTGGACTGAATTTCAGTCCACTTCTTGTCCATTCTTGGGCCAATCCTTTGGCAATCTTTTGCCTATCATCCACAACACTTAAAAACAAAGTTAAACACATATGAAAGTGATTGTGATCATGAAAATCAAAGAGTGTGGGGTACAACAATCTCCCCCTATTTTGATGATCACAATCACTTATCAAAGCAATGTAAAAACTTAAATGAAAGGCATGCCTAAATGATAAATTGAAAATAAATACTAAGAATGAGAGAAAAGATTCTCCCCCAATCAATCAAGAAATTTCTCCCCCTTTGTGATTATCAAAATAGAATGGGGCATAAAACTTGATTGAGGGAAAGTTTGAAAAACTAGATTTTTAAATCAATTGGAATTTTTGAAAATTGAAAGATTTGAATCAAAAATTGAATAACAGTTTGAATTGAAAGTTTTGAATCAAAAACCAATTGAATTTTGAAATTTGAAACCAAGAGTTGAAATTGAAAGTTGGAATCGAAAATTTTGAAATTGAAATCAAAAGGGCTTAAATGATCCTAACTCCCCCTAAATAAAAACAATAAATCACCGGGGAGAGGGATTTTGAAAAGAGATGATTTTAGGCCCGGAGAGACTCGCTAGAAGGGATTTTTCAATCCAAACTTGTCTCATAGCGGGTCTTCTCCTATAAAATTCGTCGGAATAGAAAATAGATTTGGGTTGGCCGTACCGGGCATTTTTGCAATTACACTCATAAATGAGGTGCCCGGGTTTTTTACAATAGTTACAAAATTTATAACTAGAGCTCCCCCTTACAAAAACAGTTGGAGCATGGGAGGAGGAAGCTATATTGGTGTAGCCTAGCCCTTGGTTGGTTCGGGAAACGCATTGGGAACCAAGTAAATTGTTCAAATTTTGTTCCCCTTGGGTGAACTTCGCTAGAGTTTCTCTAAGGTCCTTGATGGTTGATTCCAAAGAATCAACATTGGGAAAATTTTGGATTTTTAGGGAGAGTTCCTCCTTCTCTTTAAGAAGTTGTTCTTTTTCGGAGGAGAGTTTTTTGAAATTCTTTTTCAAAGCGACAAATTTTGATGAAAGCTCATGAAAACCATTTTCTAATTGATCTCTAACGTGTTGGAGTTCTTCATATGACAAATGATTGAAATAATTTGAAGAACTAGAAGACGAGGAAGAAGAGTCGGAAGATGATACCTCATGATTTGCCATTAGGCATTTTTTACCTTGGTCGCTCGAGGAGAAGGAGGAGAAGGAGGAGAATGAAGAGGTGGAGCTATCACTCCATGTTGCCTTTGAAGCCTTCTTCTTTTTCTTCTTCTTGGCCCGTTTCTTGTTGAGTGGGCAATCAGGCTTGATCTTTTCGTCGGGTTCTTGCTTTTGATCGGATTTTTGCTTTGGAGCCTCGCTAGTACCTTCATAGGTTAGTTCTAAAAATTTCCAAAGATCGTAAGAAGTAGAGCAAGTAGAAATGCAATTAAAAACATTACGGTCAAGACCACAATGAAGAGCGTTCATGGATTTGCCATCAAGCTCAAAATAAGCAATGTCATTGGGGGTCCATTTAGATTCATCGGGAGAAGAAAGGGTGAAACCATGCATGACAATTTTAAAAATAGGATAACCAATGCTTTTAAGAAATGTGGTCATGCGGGTTTTCCAAAAAGAATAATCGGCTCCATCAAAGAATGGAGCACGATCCAAAGAAAAACCTTCGGGGGATTGAAAGGAAGAAGCGGTAGAAGCCATCAAAAAAAATAGGATCTTTAATTTGAAACCGTTTAAGGATTTATTCAAATACGTCCCTTTGATACCAATTGATGGGCGGAAGAAAACACGGGAAGATGGCAAGAGGGGGGGTGAATTGCCTTTTAAAAAAAGATAAACAAATTAAAATCAAAGTTGAAAATGCAGCGGAAATAAAGAAGGCAAAACACAAAACTTGATAACGGAGTTCGGCCAAAAACCCGGCCTACGTCTCCGCTCCCAACTCAACCGTTGAGAGATTCCTACCGCTTGCTTTTCAATGGTTTTAGCAAGAAACCCACTAGGCTTTGAGGTAGCACTAGGACCTATTACAGCTTGCTTTTGAGTGGTTAAGCAAGAACCCACTTGCTTTTGATGGTTGAGCAAGAACCCACTAGCCTTTTTAACGGGTGAAGGATAGCTCACCTAAACACAAGCCTTTTAAAAGGAAAGGCTTGAAGAAACCTCTTCACACCTTAATGGTGGTGTGAAACCCAAAAGAAAGAGGGATGAGAAAAGAGTTTGGGGTTTGTAGGCACAAACCCAATTTTAAAGCTCAATAAAAAGTAAAACAATAAAACCCGTATTTGGGAAGACTTGGGCGCCAATTGGATGATGGAGTTGATGTAGCGTGCTCTCCCAAGCTTCTTGAGGTGCTCCTTGGATTGGAAGTTGGATTGCAGCACTTGAGGATCCTTGAAGGTGGAGCGCCGGAGGTTCGCTAAATGTGCAACAATATGTCCGGGCGCTTGGTATATGATCCGATTCGGTTCCGGGGCTTCCTTGGCCTTTATTTATAGGCATGGAACCCATTGGGGGCCTTCGGAGCCGTTGGAGAAGTCCTCGGAGCCGTTGGAGGCCAAAAGATGGTTGACTGGTCAAACCCAACGGCTAGTTTGACTGGGCTACCGGCTGGCCGGTGCAGGGCCACCGGCTGGCCGGTGCCTTGGCAGAGGAGAGGGGATTTGGTCCAGGCTCTACCGGTCGACCGGTGGAGGAGCCACCGGCTGGCCGGTGGCAAGACAGTAGCAAATACTATTTGGGCTGGGTGCCACAGGTCGACCGGTGACAGAGCCACCGGTCGACTGGTGGAACCTGGCATTGGGCAATGCCTCTGCCAGTTCCACCGGCTGGCCGGTGCTATCACACCGGTTGGCCGGTGGACTGAATTTCAGTCCACTTCTTGTCCATTCTTGGGCCAATCCTTTGGCAATCTTTTGCCTATCATCCACAACACTTAAAAACAAAGTTAAACACATATAAAAGTGATTGTGATCATGAAAATCAAAGAGTGTGGGGTACAACAACATGAACTATTGTATCATTCAAAGAGAAACGTACTGGGAAAAATTGAAGTGTTACATTATTACCTCCTTTAAATAATTTCATCCTAAAAAATTCTTGAATATTAATTCGTAAAAATATTCAGGTGGTTCTTCGTCATAAGTTCCTTAGGTTCCCAAGTTGCCTCTTCCATTGTATTGTTTCTCCAAAGAACTTTTACCAAACTAGTTATCCAATTTCTCAACACTTGTTCTATGGTATCAATAATCCTGATGGGATCTTCACGATAAGATATATTGGTTTCCAGTTCTATTTCTTCGTAGTTGAGTACATGCATTGGCTCAGGCATTTATTTTCTCAACAGTGATATGTGGAACACATCATGAACTTTGGAGAGATGCGACGACATTTCCAAACGGAATGCTACAACTCCAATTTTTTTTAGAATTTTGAAAGGTCTAATGTACCTGGGACTTAATTTACCCTTCTTATTGAATCGTATAACACCCTTACATTGAGATAACTTCAAGAAAACATGATCTTATACTTGAAATTCCAAATCCTTCCTTCAGTTTTCAGCATAGCTCTTTTGCTGACATTGAGCTGCTTTGATGTGGGTTTGGATAATCTTCACCTTTTTCCACTGTTTCATCAACAAGTTCATGGACCTACAAGTTTTCATTCACCAACATCATCCCCACAAGTTGGTTTGTGACATATCTTTCCAAATAATGCTTCATATGGTGCCATCTGAATACTTGAATGGAAGCCATTATTATAGGAAAATTATACGAGAGGTAAATACTGATCCCACATACCTTGAAAGTCAGGGGAGTAAGATATAAACATGTCTTATAAGGTTTGAATAGTCTGTTTTGATTTAACATCAATTTGATGGTGGTAGGAAGTGTTAAAACGAAATTAACTATCTAGGGATTTCTAAAGACTTTTCCAAAATCTTGATGTTAAATAGAAATCACGATTAGAAATAATTGATTGGGGTACACCATGATGTATTACAACTTCATTAGTATATAGTCTTGATAAACATTCAAGTGGTATATCTTCTCTTATACCAAGAACATTTGCTAACATTGTAAGACTATCAACAATTACCCATATTACATCATTCCTTCTAGGAGTCTTTGGTAGCCCTATGACAAAGACCATTGTAATATCATCCCATTTCCTCTCAGGTATGTGAATAGGTTGCATGACTCATCTAAGATGTTTTCTTACATCCTTAACTGATTGACAAATGATACATCTGGACACATAATCAGTAATCTCCCTCTTCATGTTGTCCCACCAAAAATGTTCCTTCAAATATCTATACATCTTATTGCTATAGGGGTGTATTGATAAATTGGATCTATGAGAATCATCCAAGAATTCCATTTTTAGATCAGGTATGTCGAGAACACAAAACCTCTTCCCAAATTTCAAAATTCCATCTTCATATATGAATTCAATTAATATCCCATCATTCACAGCATTAATTTTCTTTTGAAGCTCCCCATCATTACTCTGAGAACATTTTACCCTTTCTAGTAATGATGGTTTAGAAACCATTTGAAAAGGTATTGATGTTTCACCTTCAATGATTATTCTTGTATCCATCATTACTAGATCCATGAACATAGGATCTCTTTAAACTATTATCTTGTTCAAAAATCCATGATTCATTCTGCTCAAAGCATCTTCCACCTTATTTTTCTTTCCTCCAGTGGTAGTGTATTATAAAATCATATTTCTTAATTAGTTCAAGCCATCTCTTTTGCCTCGTGTTGAGTTATTTCTATGAGAAAATACCCTTCAAACTCTTTTGATCAGTGTATATCTCACATTTGTCACCATAGAGATAGAATCTCCATATCTTTAGGGAAAATATTACAGCTGCTAACTCAAGATCATAATTAGGATAGTTTTGTTCATGAATTTTTATCTTCCGTGATGCATAGGAAATAACTCTATCATTCTACATAAGGACACAGCCGAGTCCTTTCTTTGAAGCATCACTATAAATAACAAACCCATCATTCCCCTATGGTAGAGTCAGGATAGGAGCATTGAATAATATTCTCTTTAATTATTCCAAACATTCTTCACAATCTTTTGTCCAAACAAAGTTAACCCCTTTACGTGTGAGCTTCGTTAATGGGTTATCCAATCGGGCAAAATTCTAGACGAAATGCGGATAATAACCTTTTAAACTAATAAAACCGCATAACTCAATTATAATCGTCAGTGTTGGCCATTCTTGGATTGCCTTTTTTTTTAAGGGTCTTTAGAGATTCCATATTTAGAGACAATATGGCCAAGAAATGAAATATCTTGAATCCATAATTCACACTTGTTGAAATTCCCATATAATTCATTTCTTCAAAGAGTCTTTTTAATAGCGTGTAAGTAATTTTTATGATCTTAGTAGCTTTTGGGATATAAAAATATATCATCAATAAATATCATCACAAAGTCATCAAGATATTCCTTGAAAACTCTATCCATTAGATCCATGAAAATAGAGAGCGAATTAGTTAATCCAAAAGGCATTACTGTAAACTCGTAATGCGCATACCTAGTTCAAAATGATGTCTTTAGAATTTCTTCCATCTTCAGACACAACTGATGGTATCCAAATCGAAGGTCAATATTTTAAAAATATTGTGCTCCATGAATTTGACCAAATAAATCATCAATGTGCGATAGGGGATACTTTTTTTTATTGTTATTTCATTGATCTCCCTGTAGTCAATGCACAACCTCATTGATCCATCTTTCTTCTTAACAAAAAGAATAGGGGCTCCCCATGGAGAAACACTAGGGTGAATAAATCCTTTATTACATAATTCCTCTAGTTGTTTCTTTAGTTACACTAATTCCACAGTGGCCATTCTATAAGGGTTCTTTGATATGGACCTTGAACTACAAATTATGTCAATGGAAAATTCAATTTATTATACTGGAGGATGTCCAGGTAAATCCTCTAGAAAAACATCAACATATTCTTTCACAATAGGTGCATCATCTATTTGAACATTCCTTTCCTCACCCATAGTAATTTCAATCCCTTCCTCCTCAATAATTGAATTTAGTAGAGCAATTGGGGTGTATCTAGATGACAATAATATGGTGATGTTTCTGCTCTAAATATAGGGGATTCCTTATCATCGTCAAAAATTGTAACCTCCTTATTACAATAAATTTTTGCATCAAAGTCTGAAATCAAATCCATACCTAGGATTATAGAAAATTCAATCATGGGTATGAAAATAAGATCAAAACATAAAGAATTTTTATATACCATAATGGTAACTGATTTATAAAACTTTGTTTCAATGATACTTCCCTTAAGAGTTTTTACTAACCACTCCCTTGTTAAGTCAAATCTGAAATATCTAATTTTCTTGGAAAATAAGGAAGATATGAAAGAATGTGATGATCCAAAATCAAATAAATAATTGGCTAATTTTGAGGAAATGATTAAAGTACCTGCCACCATATCATTAAGAACTTTGACCTCTGTAATAGTGATCTCATAAGTTGGCCTTTCTCCCTTGGCCTTTTCTGAGGTAAGTTTCTTTGATGCTTAGGAAAGTAATTTGCATAATGAACCATTTTTTTACAATTTTATAATTCAACATTGAAAGCCTCTTTCTTTCCCTTTCAATCACGAGATTGGTGACCTTTTTCTCTACACTTGTAACAATCTACCTTCTCTATTAGGCATGTACCAGGATGTTTCTTCCCACAATTACTGTAGGATGGAGATTCAACTTTTCCATTCTTCCCCTTATTTTCATTTCCAGAGTGTTCATCAGATCTCTTCTTCACTTGCTTCAATTTAAATTCATAAGACTTAAATAATTAATTTTTTGTCTTGATAGAACATGAGACTATATCTTCGTACAATTAGAAGGATTGTAAGAGTAATTCTCAATAAAGAAATGGTTTTAACCCATCCAAGAATTGATCAATCTTACTTCTTATGTTGTGTATATAATTTGTAGTATAACATTCTAACCATGTAAATCTAGCCTCATACTTTATGACATTCTCATCCACCTTTTTCCTCAGACATAGAAATTTATTTTCTATATCCACTCGATTTTCACGAGGAATGTATTTTTCTAAGAAAAATATATTTAGACTCCCTACATTTTATATTTGATACGTATTCATCCCTCATTGTGTTTTGAACTAATGACCACCATTCATCTGATCTCCTATGATGCGATAAACTTCCATGAAATTTTTTTCCCTTTCGTTACTCCCCAAACCCTGAAATATTTTCTCTAAGGAATTATCCATTGCTCACCTACAAAATGATTTGTAGTCTCATTGAATGTTGGTGTTTGCTACCTCATGAAGCGGTGTAACATCAATCCTCTGTGTTGTGGATCAGGGTGCTTCATATGGATAAGGTTATTATTCGTAACCTGAGTGAGTTATCCTTGTATGGTTATAAGCTGTTTAGCACCAGTTTCATCAATAGCTTCAATATAATTATCGTAAGCAGGAGGGAAATACCTACATGGATTACGTACATTGATATGATTTCCATTCCTTTTACTAGGAAATATTTCTAAACAATGGCTTAGACTAGATTAGTTTATGAATCGCAATGCATAATTCCAAAAATGTAAACTACTTATATTTTATGTGTATAATCCATAATCATAAAAAAAATTCTATGGGGACGTATTTTCCCATAAATCATTTATAATGGTTTATAAATAAAATCTGAATTATTTTAAGAAGATCACCCGGGAGTGTCAAACCTAGTGCACATTAAGACTTGTTGTCATGTACCAAGATACCCCAGGTCAAGCCCAAAAATCCTTGTCAGAGTTTTCCCTCCTAGGTACATTTGTTCCAGAATCACATCCACTTGTAGTATCCGTACACGGATGTATTGCCTGGAAAACTCAAAAAATACCTACATTACCAAAATTATTGGAAGTTCTTCTATATTAATCCTCAAATTATATCTTAATTTAATGTTCTCTAATTAGAGTTTTTAAAAAATATAGTTTCTAAGGTTTTGACTAAACTTTATGTAATACCAACTGTAATTCCCCGACCCTAGTTACCTAGATTCAGTGCATTATTACATAACATTGTCATGATCACAAAAGATCAATTCCCAAAAGACTGATTAGTTTAGTATCCTTTTTAGAACTAGATACATACATAGGTTTTACATTACATTATAGAATGAAAAAAACAACATTGTGTCTCTTTTGGACACACTCATGTCCCTTAGCCTATCCCTTCAGGTCAATCATAATATACTTCTTCGAATCCTGGGAAAAATAAAACATAATAAAGGGGAGATATCAGATGCTCAGTAAGGATAACAATATAGTGGAAACTATTATAAATAACCATAAAAAATTAAGGCAATTTATATGACTAAAACACGAGTCTTTTAAACTTAAACTTCAGCATAATATTGAAAATATAAATCAGATAATTCAATTTACTTATTCACATTGATATTCTACTAGTTGAATAATCAATTTTAATATTAATATCTAATTTTATAATGATGGAATGTATAATGTCGGACATCATTACCACATAGTCAAGGCATTGTTCCAAGAATACAAATAACAATTTTGTCAAGGCCTTGTTCCAATAAACTAGTTTGTATCATTAGACCTATTGATGCATCAAGGGGCTACAGTGGGGCATGCCCGTCACTTAATACATCCAATGCATTCCTCATGTGAAAAGGTTGAAACATAACATAAACATTCTTATTAAAATTAGCATACAAAAAGTTAATATTTTAATGATAAATCATGAATGGTATAAAAATAGCACATCCACAGTCAAACATATCACAAAATCTTCAATACAATATGGAATATTATATCATAATAAATCAACTTCAGACAAGCATAAAATCTACCAAAGTTTCTTGACATAGATGAAATCAATCCAAAAACAATTTGAGAGAAATATATCTCTCTACTTTGAAATCATTTAAATGTTTCATAATTATAAAATAAAATATTTATTTTGAAAATATTCTTATAATATTTTAAGTGATGCTTCAAAATTTTTATAATGGAAAAAAATATCTACACCTACCGTATAAGTTAAAAAACATTCTTTCCTTAATTTGTCGAAAAGGTCATAAAGTAACTCGTTGGGAAAACAACAGAAAGATTTCTTTCAAAACATTTTATAAAAATTAAATCAAGGGTATAAATGAATTTTACCCATAGTCTATAAAATATTAAAAATGTTTTGAAATACATTTTTAAGAAATATGGATGTGGATGATAAAGAAGTCTCAGGAGATACTTGCGTATAAAAAGCCTCAGATAATAAAGTGATTGTAAAATTAACCCTTACCTTGTACTTTTCCTTAGCCGAGGGTACGCTAAACTTCTGTATAATGAATAAAATATTGTTATTAAGTTATAAAAAACCACATACATAAATACTATATCATATATGATCCCCTAATATTGCTTTGTTAATAATATTTCAGTAGTATCATTGTTTTGGGTGTTAACTAATTCATTTCACTTTATATGTTTTGTTACGTAAGTCATGTCTTTTATGAATAGGATGTATTTGATTGATATCTATAATGATATTAAATTCTTAAAAATAACTTTTGTTAATCTTAAAATGAACAATATTCTTGAATGGTTATTATGGGGAATGAAATCTCATCGTGTCATGGAGACGGTAAGCCGTACGTACGCACTTGCGACAATATCATTATATTGGTGGGTAAATTTAATGTAATTGGAAGATATATTATATATAAAAAAATTAACATGTTATATTTATTATTTACACAAATTATACTCATTATTATACCCATCCAAAAAAATGAAGTGTTGAGTAACAAACTACACCACGACGTGTAGACGGTAACCCGACGCACACACGTATGGTGACTTTGTCATTCATAGGATGGATAGAATAATGAATATGGTTTTACCATATTTATAATAACATAATAGTTTATATAAGGTACTATAGTTATTATTTTGGTATGGAAAAAACAAAGAAAGTGGAAGTGGAATAAGATAAGAACCTTGAAAGAGGTGATGAATTGATTACCTCTTCTTCAGGTGCTTCCTTTTGATTTAAACAAAATGGATCCTTATGTTGGATTTATGATCAAATTAAAGCCTCTAGGTTGAATTGATGGTATTTGGGATGATATGTGAGCCAGTTTTGGAAAATACAAAAGGATTTGGAGGTGTGAATTTGTGAGAAGGGAAGTACCCTTTTATAAGAGAGGTGAGAGGTACTTTAGGAAGAGCTTGAAATATTAATTTATTATAAAATAATTTTCAGTTTCTAATAGATCCAAATTAATTTTTTTATAGGATAATGTTATTATGGTTCTAAATCCTATCAACCAATAGGTTTTATAGAATTTTATGTCACCATAATATTCTTATATTTTAGATTTAACTCTTAGTTAAATAGTTTAACATTTACCATGTATTCTTGAATTTTTATATTACATGGTTAATAAACTTACTATAAAATTACAAAAAACTGTAATTAGTTCACTAATAATATATATAACATTATATAAGTCCCTTGGATGAATATTATATTTTTAGTAGTATTATATCATTTAATAAAATGGTATTTTTTTTAAAACTCATTTATGTCAATTTTGACACTATTTAGTATTTGGTTTTTATGAAAGTCCTCACAACTTGATTAATTTTAAAAAAAAACATTTAATAAACCCAAAAATGTCATATTCACATAGAAAATTCGTGTATGGAATCAAAATTTTCCATTTATATTTATTTTAATATTTATAATGTCAATTATTTTAATATTTCATTAATAAGGTAATTACTGCATAATCATTGTGTCATAAAAAAAATTTAATTATTTAATTTCTAAAAATTATAAATAAAATACCAAGATTTAGGAAATATTTTTATATTTCTAATGAATATTTAGAGTTGAATTTATCCTAAGTATAATCCTATATAAAAAATGGTTTAGTTATTAAAATTTGAATTTTACACTTTTTACTCTTCTTTAAATAAAATAAAATAAATGTATTAATGTAATACAAGTGGATCAAAAGGATATTTTTTTTCCTAAGGTTGAATTTGGTCAAAAATAATTTATCCAATAGAATTAGGACATTTGGTGGGGTAATTATAACATAAATTTTACCTTTAATTACCCTATTTACTTTTAATCGTGGTAAATAAAATTCAAAAGTTACAATTTACCAAAAAAATATTTTCATCCTATTAAAACCCATTGTACTTACTGATGTCTAATTTTTGTATCATATTTTTTATATTCAATTCACATTAGTGGTAAAATTACATTTTATGTATATTTTCAAATGTGCCTATAAGGTGGGTAAAATACATTAAAAGGTTCGATAAAATTTTATATATCAAATATTATTAAAAAATGACTCCAATGAATTAAATTAGACTAATATAGGTATTAAGTATGTATTTTGAATTTAAAATAAATTTAAATTAAAGAATAATTATTTAAATAAAAAATCGGTTTTAAAAAATAATGCAGTGTTTTTCACTATTAATCAAAAATTGAAAGTTTATAGAAAAATACCAAAAAAATTACCCTAAACTAATTTTGATATTACGAATCCAAAAATGAAGTCCAATTTGAAAAATAAAATTTATAAAATTTCAAAATGTGGGTATTACTATTCATAAATTCTTTTTAAACGGCTAGTTTGATTGGTTGTGGGGTGCTAGAACTTGAAGTTGTGTACAGTGAAAGCTATTGTATTATTCAAAGAGAAACATACCATGGAAGCTTGGGGTGTCACATTCTTCCCTTTTTAAAATAATTTCATCCTCAAAATTTCTATAATATTACTGTGTAAAAAGATTCAGGTGGTTCTTAGTCATAAGTTCCTCTTGTTCTCACATTGCCTCTTCTATTTTAAGGTTTCTGCAAAGTAATTTTACCAGACGAGTCATCAGTTTCTCAACACTTGTTCTTTGGTATAAAGAATCCTAATAGGCTCTTCACAATAAGATAGATCGGGTTTCGGTTCTATTTCATTATAGGTGAGTACATGTGTTGGGTCAGGCATTTATTTTCTCAACAGTGATATAGGGAACACATCATGATCTTTGGAGAGACTTGGAGACATTGCCAAATGGTAAGCTACAAATCCAATTCGTTCTAGAATTTCAAAAGTTCTGATGTACCTGGGAATTAATTTACCCTTATTACCGAATTTTATAACACCCTTCCTTGGAGATACCTTCTAGATAACATGATCTCCTACTTGAAATTCCAAATCCTTCCTTCAGTTATCGACATTGCTCTTTTGCCTACTTTGAGCAGTTTCGATGTGGGTTTGGATAATCTTCACCTTTTCCATTGTTTCCTCAACAAGTTATGGGCCTACGAGTTTTCTTTCACCAATATCATCCAAAAAAGGTGGTGTGCGACATATCTTTCTATATAATGCTTCATATGGTGCCATCTAAAAACTTCAATGGAAGCTATTATTATAGTAAAATTATACCAAAGGTAAATACTGATCCCCCATACCTTGAAAGTCAAGTGAGCAAGATCTCAGCATGTATTCTAAGGTTTGAATAGTCTATTCTGATTGTCCATCAATTTGAGGGTGGTAGGCGGTTCTCAAATGATGTTTAGTATCTAGGGATTTATGAAGACTTCTCCAGAATCATGATGTAAAATGGGGATCACAATCAGAAAAATTTGATAGGGTACACCATGAAGTCTTAAAACTTCATTAATCTATAGTCTTTCTAAACATTCAAGTGGTAAATCTTCTCTTATACTAAGAAAATGTGTTAACTTAGTAAGATGATCAAAAATGACCCATATTGCATCATTACTACTAGGAGTCTTTCATAGCCCCATGAAAAATCCCATCATAATATCATCCCATTTCCTCTCAGGTATGGGAAGAGGTTGCATGACTCCTCTAGTATGTTTTCTTCCAGCCTTCACCTATTGACAAACAATACATCTTGACACATAATCATCAATCTACTTCTTCATGTTGTCCCACCAAAAATGTTCCTTCAAATATCTATACATCTTAGTGATCCAAGGGTGTATGGAGAAATTTGAGCTATGAGAATCATCCAACAATTCCCTTTCTAGATTAGGTATATTGGGAACACAAAACCTCTTCCCAAATTTCGAAATTCCATCTTCATATATGAGGTCAATTAGTCACCCATCATCCACAGCTTTAATTTTCTTTAGAAACTCTCCATTATTAGTTTGAGAACATTTTACCCTTTCTAGTAAAGATGGTTTGGCAACCATATGAAAGAGTATTGACATTTCACGTTCCATGATTATTTCTGTATCCATCTTTACTAGATCCATGAAAATATGATCTCTTTAAACTATTATTTTGTTCATAAATCCATGATTCTTTCTGATCAAAGCATCTTCCACCTTATTTTCCTTCCTTGGGTGGTAGTGTATTGTAAAATCATATTTCTTAAGTAGTTCAAGACATCTCTTTTGCCTCATTTTGACTTCTTTTTGTAATAAAATATACTTCAAACTCTTGTGATCAGTGTATATATCACATTTTTCACCATAGAGATAGTGTCTCCATATCTTTAGAGAAAAGATTACAGATGCTAACTCAAGATCATAAGTAGGATAGATTTTTTCATGAAATTTTAGCTTCTGTGATGCATAGTAAATAACTCTATAATTATACATAAGGACACAGTCGAGTCCTTTATTTGAAGAATTACTATAAATAACAAACCCATCATTCCCCTATAGTAGATTCAAGATAGGCTAATTGACTAATATTCTCTTTAATTCTTCAAAACATTTTTTAAGCTTATTTTTTCAAACAAATTTAACCCCTTTACGTGTGAGCTTCATTAATGGGTTATCCAATTAGGAAAAATTCTATAAAAAATGCGGATAATAACCTTGTAAACTAATATAATTTCATACCACCATTATACTCGTCGGTGTTGGCCATTCTTGGATTGCCTTTTTGTTTGAAGGATCTTCAGAGATTCCATCATTAGAGATAATATAGCCAAGAAATTAAATATCTTGAATCCAGAATTCACACTTTCTGAACTTCCCATATAATTCATTTCTTCTAAGAGTTTTTTGAATAGTGCGTAAGTAATTTTTATGATCTTCACAGATTTTGGAATATACCAATATATCATTAATGGGTTATCCAATCGGGAGAAATTCTAGGAAAAATTCTAGTAATAACCTTATAAACCAATAAAACTACATACCTTAGTTACACTCATTAGTGCTGGCCATTCTTGGATTTTCCTTGTCCTTGAAGGATAAGAGAGATTCCATCCTTAGAGACAATAAGGCCAAGACAAGAAATCTCTTGAACCTAGAATTCACACTTGATGAACTTCCCATATAATTCATTTCTTCTAAGAGTCTTTAGAATAGTGCATAAGTGGTGTTCATGATCTTCATAGATTTTAGAGTATACTAAGATATCTTCAATAAATACCACCACAAATTCATCAAGATATTCCTTAAAAACTCTATTCCTTAGATCAATGAAAACAAAGGGTGCATTAGTTAGTCCAAAAGGCATTACTATAAACTCATAATTCCCATACCTGGTTCAAAATGTTGTCTTTGGAATTTCTTCCTTCTTCATGCACAACTGATTGTTTCCAGATCGAAGGTCAATCTTTGAAAAATATAGATCTCTATGAAGCTGATCAAATAAATAATCAATGTAAGGTAGGGGATACTTTTTCTTTATTATTATAGCATTGATCTCCCTGTATTTGATTCACACCCTCATAGATCTGTCTTTCTTCTTAACAAAAAGAACAGGGGATCCCCATGGAGAAACACTAGGGAGAATAAGTCCTTTATTACTTAATTCCTCTATTTTTTTATTTAGTTCCACTAATTCCACAGTGTCTATTCTATAAGGGGTCTTCGATATGGGCCTTGAACCATGAATTAAGTCAATGGAAAAATCAATTTATCATTTTAGAGGATGTCCAGGTAAATCTTATGGAAACACATAAACATATTATTTCACAATATGTACATCCTCTATTTGAACATTCCTTTCCTCATTCACACTCACTTCATCTCCAATAATTTAATTTAGTAGAGAAAATGGGGGTGGATCTAGATGAGAATCAGATGGTGATGTTTCTACTCTAAATATAAGGGATTCTTTATCATTATCAAAAATTGTAACCTCATTATTCTTACAATAAATTTTCACATCATAGTCATAAATCCTATCCATACCAAGGATTATATCAAATTAAATCATGGGTATGACAATAATATCAGAAGATAAAGAATGTTTATTTTCCATAATAGTAACTGATTAACAAAACATTGTTTCAATGATACTTTCCTTATGAGTTTTGAATGAAAACTTCCTTGTTAAGTCAATTTGGAAATATCTAATTTTAGGGAAAACTGAGAAGATATGAAAGAATGCGATGACCCAGAATCAAATAAAGTATTGGATAATTTTGAGGAAACTATTAAAGTACCTGCCACCATGTTATTAGGAACTTCAACCTTAGCATTACTGATAGCATAAGCTTGACCTTTATCCATTGGCCTTTTCTGAGGTAATTTTCCTTGACTCTTAAGACATTTATTTTTATAATTCCCCATTTCTTGACAATTTCATCATTCAACATTGATAGGCTCTTTCTGTCCCTTGTAATCACTAGCTTGGTGGACTTTTTCTCCACACTTGTATCAAACTCCCTTACCCTTTAGGCTTGTACCAGGATGTTTCTTCCCACTATTACTGCAGGATGGAAATTCAACTTTTCCCTTCTTCTCCATATTTCCTTTTCTAGATTGTTCAACAGATATCTTCTTTTCTTGCTTCACTTTAAATTCATTAGACTTAGAGAATGCCTTTTCTTTCTTAATAGAATATGAGACTATATCTTTGTATGATGAGAAGGATTGTGAGACTAATGCTCGAAGTATAAATGGTTTTAACCCATAAACTAATCAATAAATCTTACTTCTTGGGTTATGTATATAATCTGCAGCATGTCGTGCTAACCTTGTAATGTTAGCCTCATACTTTGCGACATTCTCATCCTCCTTTTTAGTCAAACTCAAAAATTTATTTTCCATATCTATTTTATGTTCTCAAGGAAAGTATTTTTCAAAAAAAAAATCTTTAAAATCCCTTCATTAAATATTTGATATTTCCTCATCCACCTTTGTGTTTTGAACTAATTACCACCATTGATCTACATCTCCTGTGAGGAGATTAACAACCATGACAACGTTTTCCGTTTCGCTACTCCCAAAAGCATGAAATATTTTCTCTAAATAACTTATCCATTTCTTATCTACAAAAGGATTTATATCCCCATTTAATATTGGTGGTTTATACATCATGAAGCGGTCTACCATTGATCCTCCACATTGTGGATCAGGGTGCTTTATACGGGTAAGGTTAATATTCATAACCTAAGTGATTTGTCTTAGTATAATTATAAGATGTTCAGCACCAGTTGTATCACCAGCTCCACTATAATTATCTTGTGTAGAAGGAAAACACCTCCATGGATTACGTGCACTGATATGGTTTCCATATTTTCCACTAGGCACTATTTCTAAACAATGGCATACACTAGATTAGTTTATGAATCGTAATGCATAATTCCAAACATGTAAAATACTTAACATAAATTGAACATTTTATGCATATAATTCATAATCATAACAAAAATATTTGGTGACATATTTACTCATAAATCCTTCATAATGATTTGTAAATAAATTGTGAATTATCCAAATCATATCCCCCAGGAGTGTCAAACCAGGTGGGTAGTAAGACTCGTTGTCATGTACCAAGATACCCCAGGTCAAGCCCAAAAATAATTGCAAGAGTTTTCACTCCTAGGTATATTTATGACAGAACCATGTCCACATGTAGTATATAGACAGTGATTTATTTCTTGTAAAACTCAAAAAATCTCTACATTACCAAAATTCTAGGAATTTCTTCTATAATAATCCTCAAATTCTATCTTAGGGTAATGTTCTCTAATTAGAGTTTTTCTAAATCTAGTTTCCAAGGTTTTTAATAAACTTTCTCTAATATAAAATGTAATGCCCTGACCCTAGTTACCTAGAGTTAGTGCATTATTACATAACATTAGCTTGTTCATAAGAGATCAAGTCCCAAAAGACCGGTCAGTTTAGTAGACTTGGAAGAACTAGATACGTACTTAAGTTTTTCATTACATTATGAAATGAAAAAAACATTGTGTCTCATTTGAACACACTCATATCCCTTAACTTATCCCTACAGGTCAATCATAATATACTTTTTTTCATCCTGTAAAAAATAAACATAAGAAAGGGGTGAGCTCAAATGCTCAGTAAGGATAACAACATAGTGGAAACTATCATAAAAAAGAATAAACATTTAGGGCAATGTATAAGAATAAAACACAAGACTTTTAAACTTAAACTTCATCATAACATGGAAAAGATAAATAAAATAATTCCATTTACTTATTCACATGGATATTATACTATTAGAATAATCACATGTAATATAAATAGCTAATTTCATAATGATGGAATTCATAATATCGGACATCATAACCGCATAGTCAAGGCCTCGTGCCAAGACTATAAATAAATTTTTTTCAAGGCCTTGTGCTAAGAGACTATTTTTTCTCATGAGACATACCCATGCATCAAGGGGATATAGTAGTCCCATCCCATCACTTACTTCATCCAATGCATTCCTTATATTAAAAGTTTGAAACATAACATAAACATTTCGATTAAAACTAACATACAAAATTTTAATACTTTAACTATAAACCATGAATGGTATAAAAATAGAACATCCTTATTCAAAAATATCACAAAACCTTCAATAAAATATGGATGATTGTATCATAACAAATCAACTTCAAACAATCATAAAATCCAACAAATCATGTTGATAAAGATGAAATCAATCAAAAAAACTATTTGAGGCACATATCTCTTTCTACTTTGAAATCATTTAAAAGTTTCATAATTATAAAAGAAAAAAAAAATTAAAATATTCTTATAATATTATAATGGAAAGTTAGATGGTGTTATAATGGTAGGAAATATCTACACCCACATTATAATTTAAAAAACATTCTTTCCTTAATTTTTTCAAAAGGTCATAAAGTACCTTGTTTGGAAAAAGACGGAAAGATTCCATTCAAAAAAAATTATAAAAATTAAAATAAGGGTATAAATGACTTTAACCCATAGTCTAGTAAATAATATTATTATTTTGAAATACATTTTTAATAAATACATATGTAGATGAGAAATATGACCCAGTAGATACTTACATATAAACAACCTCAGATAATAGAGAGATTGTAAAATTAATCCTTACCTTGTACTATTTCTTAAAGGAGGGTACATTAACCTCCTCTATAATGGTTAAATAATTATAATTAAATTATATAAAAACCAAATACATAAATATGATATCATATATGATCCCTTAATATTTATTTTTTAATAATATTTCTGTAGTATCATTATTTTAGGTGTTAACTGATTCGTTTTCCTTTATATGTTTTGTTACATAAGTCATATTTGTTATGAATAGGATGTTTTTGATTCATATCCAAAATGATATTAAGTTCTTAAAAATTAGTTTTTTTAATCATCAAATGAATATTATTTTTGAATTGTTATGATGGGGAATGAAATCTCATCGTGTCGTGCAGACGGTAAGTCGTACGGACGCACGAGAGACAATATCATCTATTGGTGGTGTAATTGAATATAATTAGATGGTATAATATATATAAATAATAATTAACATGTTATATTTATTATTTACATAAATTATACTCATTATTATACCCATCCAAATAATGATGTGTGGAATAACAAACTACACCACATCGTAGAGACGGTAAGTTGTACATACGCACGTATGGTGACATTGTCATTCATAGGATGGATAGAATAATGGACATGGTTTTACTGTATTTAAAATAACATCACAGTATGTATAAGGTACTGGTGTTATTATTTTTGTATGGAAACAACAAAGAAATAGGAATTGTATGAAGAACAGAACTTCGAAAGACGTGATGAAATAATTACCTCTTCTTCGGGTGCTTCCTTTTGATTTCAAAAAAAATGTATCCTTTGGTTGAATATCTGATCAAAGTAAGCCCTCCATGTTGAATTTAGGGTAGTTGGGAGGTGATTTTAGTAGGTTTTGGATGATCCAAATGGATTTGGAGGTGTGAATTTGAGAGAAGGGAAGTACCCTTTTATAAGGGAGGTGAGGGGCACTTTTGGAAGAGCTTGAAATAATAATTTATTATAAAATCATTTTCGGTTTTTAATAGATCCAAAGGAATTTATTTCGAGGCTAAGATTGGTAAGGGTCGAAATCCTCTCAACCAATAGGTTTTAGACAAGTTTATGTCACCATAATAACCTTATATTTTATATTTAACTCTTAGTTAAATAGTTTAACATTTACCATCTCTTCTTGTATTTTTATATTAAATGTTTAATAAACATACTATAAAATTCCAAGTAACCTTAAGTGGTTCATTAATAACATATATTACATTATCTAAGTCCTTTGTCTGAATCATATATTTTTATGATTATTATATCATTTAATAATATGGTATTTGTTTTAAAAACTCATTTATGTCAATTTAGACACTATTTAGTATTTGGTTTTGATGAAAGTCATAAAAACATGATTACTTCGAAAAAACTACATTGAATTAACCCTTACATGTCATATGAACCTATAAAATTCATGTATGTTATAAAAAGTTTTAGTTTACATTTATTTTAATATTTATAATATTAATTATTTTAATCATTAATTAATAAGGTAATTAGTGCATCATCATTGTGTCGTAAATAAATTTAATTCCTTCATGTCTAAAAACTATAAATAAAATACCATCATTTATGAAATATTTTTAGATTTATAATGAATATTTATAGTCAAATTTATCTTAAGTATTACCTTATATTAAAAATGGTTTAGTTATTAGAATTTGAATTTAACACTTTTAACTCTTATTTAAATAAAATATAATAAATGTCCTAATCTAATTAAAGTGGATAAAAAGGATCATATTTTTTCCTAAGTTTTAGTTTTGTCTCAAAACACTTATCCAATAGAATTAGGAAATGTTTTTGGGTCATTATAACATTAATTTTACCATTAATTACACTATTTACTTTTAACCATGGTAAATAAAATTCAAAAGTTATTGTTCACCAAAAAATATTTTCATCTTATTGAACCAAATTTTACTTACTGATGTCATCCATGTCTCTCATATTTTTGAAATTCAGTTCACAGAAGTGGTAAAATTATGTTTTATGTAGATTTTTAAATGTGCCTAGAAGGTGGGTAAAATGTGTTTAAAAGTTCAATAAAATTTTAAATATCTAATCTTATTATAAAATGACTCTAATTAATTAAATTGTACTAATATAGGTATTATGTATATATTTTTACTTTAAAATAAATATAAATCAAAAAATAAAAATTTAAATAAAAAGTCAATTTTAAACAATAACGTAGTGTTTTTCACTATTTGTCAAAAATTGAATGTTTTTAGAAAAATACCAAAAATTCCCTTAAGGTAATTTTGATATTATAAATCCAAAAATGAAGTCCAATTTGAAAAATAAAATTTATTAAATTTCAAAAAGTGGGTATTACTATTCATAACTGCTTTTTAAATGGCTAGTTTTATTGGTCGTGGTGTGCTAGAACTCGAAGTTGCGTACAGCACAAGCTATTGTATTGTTCAAAGAGAAATTTATTGTGGAATATTAGGGTGTTAAAGATCTTGTTTATTATTAAAAAACACTATTCTCTCCCTTTCCCATAGCAATGTATGAGAAAAAATTAATCCATGCACGAGACACAACAAATTTACTTGGTTCTCCAGCAATAGGATACATCCAAGGAGTATACGCATTTAATTTTCATATATACCAAATCTAGTAAAGTAAAATTATATTAAAAAACATTTAGTTGACTCACAATACCTCCTCATTTACTACCAATCACAATTCTAAATATCACTAATCTCTCGATTGATGTGTGCTCACTTCTACTTCATAAGATTCTTCTTTTGACCACTTGAATCAATATTGTTTACACCTCAGTTAGTGTGTCATGAATCTCTACTTTCATTCACATTATGAATACCTCTTACCATTTAATCACTGGTAAAATCCTTCGAGTTCACATAGGATTATCTTTCATTAAACCCTATCATAAATTTCACAAAACATTATAATACTTCATGGAACATTCCTTTTTTAGGAATCCCTAATATTTCAGGAAACTTTGTTCTTTCATGAAACTCCATTCTTTCATAAAAATATCTAAACATTCATGAAACTTCCTTTCTCGGATTGAAACGAGTTATTTCTTCATGGGACTAATGGTCTTATGAAACCTTCATGTAAGGAAATCCTTCGTGAAACTCTTTCATAGATTCATATTCTTTATATATTAATTAAGACTTGTTTGGTTGAAAAGGAGTGGGTAGCCACCAATTTATATAAATTTATTTATATTCATTATATTTTTAATCTTTCTACTTAATTTTTGTGAAACTCTTTATTTTTTTTTTGTGAAAATCCTTTTTTAAAAAAATTACACACATATCTTTTATTATCATAACTTTTCGTATTCACAAAACATACTGTCTTTCATAGAAATTTATTCCGTGAACCATAAATATCTTATGAAATATAAAGCCTTTGTGAAACACCAAAATTTCAGTAATTACCTTCCATTTCAATATTTTTAAGATGCAGTTTTAAAAATATAACATTCACAAAACTTGTCCCTTCCTCTAAATTTTGGACCCAAAAAATTTCACAAACACTAAGAAACAACACTACCTTATACACGCAAATTTTTGTAACAATTCAAGATATTTCATACCTCTTTCCTAAATATTTTTCAACATAATTAGTCACAATCATGATGGAAATTCACAAATAACTCTTTCAACCTACTTTTTTAGAAAACAGAATCAACCCAAAAAACACTGCAAAGTTACCTTGATGGATTTTTTCTAAACAATATCCCCCTTTGGGTTTGTTGGAAAATATGCACCATTTGATATGACTTTAAATATTTTGTTTCCAAGATGAAAAAACATTACAATCTACTATATTCTATTAAAATTAACTTATTATGATTATATATGGTGATAAAAAATTTACTCAATACATACTCTAAACCCACATGTTCCATGATCAGCATGAGAAACAAGAGTAGATTGAAAATTTCATCAATGAATAACTTTTTCAACACCACTAGGAAAGTAATTTCATAACCAAACCTATTGGTTTTGATATATCAACTTTGAAATAACAACTTCATCATCTTTATATTTAAAACTCCCCCTTTATCACTACCCCCTATCAGCTTCTCCCCCTTTCTTAATGAATACATTTTCTCCCCCTTTGTCAGTGAACCCAAGGGTCACTCCTTTTTTGTCTAAATCACAGTAAATAACATATATCATCATAGAGGAAAAAATATCATACCTTAGGTATATGTTATTTATAACACTAACAAGATTTTATGATATGTCTCTTCTTAAATAAATCCATTTTCTTTGATATATTATGTTGCACGCAACACCCAACTTAAATGAACAATGAATTATTATTATAACATAGAAATTAAACTAAAATTAATTAATATAATTAACCAAATTATGAAATTTATATATTATATATTCAATAAAATGTTTTAAAATCCTTACATTAGATTTTATAGGAATAATATAATCTTAAATGCAATTTTAAGCATAAAAATCTATATTTTTTCTAAAGGCTGTTTTGACACCTTTTAATGATGAAGATGTTTTAAAACTAAATTCTGACACTTTTATGAATTATATTTGAAAAAATAAACATTTTTTTTGAAATTGAAATATAAAAATTTACTTTTTTTAAAAGATTGGTATTTTTCTTATATGTTTCATTTTTATGAATAGTGAAACATAATGCATTTTGAATGAAAACTGACCTTACATCTAAATAATATATAATGCTAAATTATATTTTAAATTGGTTTTAAAGTAAACTTAGTTCAATTATATATATATTAATTTAATTAATTCCATTGAAATCTTTTTCATATTTAATTTTGATATAAACACATTTAAAATTTTTTCACTTTTTCACTTGTAAAACTTGTTTTATCACACCATCTATAGGATTAATCTTCAATTAATTTTGGATAATTATATATTTTTAATTTTTAAAAATATAGTCCATATTTGGAATAATAAAGTCTAAATTTATTAAATTGTTCCTTTTTATTTTGGGAAAATGATAATATTAAACATAGTAATTTTTATTACCATGGATAAGGGTAAATATGGTAATTAAGGGTAAAAATAATTATGATAAGGATTATAAAATTACCATAAAACTTGTCTTAATTTTATTGGATGATTTATTTTTGAAAAAACTAATCCTTGGTCTCAATTTATGACCTCTTGGAGGGACTTTGATTACTGAATTCCCCTTATAGTATATTATTTTATGAAAAGTCAAACTTGTCATTCTAATGTTTTTAATATGTATAAAATTTTGAATATGAGGTCATACAGAATATATGTTCGACCGTAAAGGGTATTTTTAAAGATAAAATATTTATATTAATTATGGTAATTTATTTTTAATTTTAAGGGAAGAAATAATTACCTTAAATGTTTTTCACGATGATGATGCATTAATTAATAAATACAGGGAATAATGAAATAAAATAAATTAAAACTATTAAAATAAATATAATTTGAGATAATTAAGGTCATACATGAATTTTATAGATGAAAATGACCTATTTGGTATTTATTAAAGTTTTTTTTTGAAGATATATTCTTTTATTTATTTATTTTAAAATTAAACTAATGAATAATATCAAAATTGACATTAATTTTAATTGAAAATAAATAATATTTTGTTAAATGATATAAAATATATAAAAATATAAAATTACGAAAAATGATTAGGATATGGTTAAAAATCACATTCATTATTCATTTATGGTTATTTTTTATTTTATTGTAACAATATTGATCCTCAAATAGTAAAAATTCATGTTGTCATGGTACGAGTTAAAGAGATTAAAAATGGTTAAAACCAAAAGATAAGGTTAATAATTGACCTAAACATTTATAAAAAATTATTTTATGAGAGTATTTCGACCGATCCTCATGTTATCGTTGAAATAAATTATTATTTATCCATTTTTAATTGAAAACTAATTTATATTAATTTAATATTTTGAGAGTTTCCAAAAGTGGCCATCACCTAAATTATAAATGGGAACCTCCTCCTTAACTTCTTCACACAACATTGATCCATCTAGTTTGACAAAAATATACCCATTTACCTTATAAACATAATTATTTGTGTTTTTTAGGTATTTACCTTCCAAAACACATACCTTAGGTTCTTTAAGAGAAGTTTTAAAGGAAGTTCATCGAAGAAGAGGTAATCATCTTTACCGACACTTTCAAGTTTATTTCTTCTTCTACTTATTATTAACATGTTGTTTCCCAAATAAAGTCCTAAATCTTGTATCAAATTTATGATTATATGTTATTATGATTATTTTACAACTATATTTTATATTTTATCCATCCTACGAAAAAACAAAAGCAGCGCGTGTGTGTACATACAACTTATTGTCTCCACGCAGTGGTGTAATTTATTTTTAATCACCACTATTAAGATAGTTATAATGATGGATATATTAGATTTATATGGTAATTATAAAATTATATTGATTCATTATAATTATTTTATCTTGTTCTTATCACCATTATACCCATTAATGGAATGATATCGTTGCTCGTGTGTACGTACGACCTACCGTCTCCATGACACGATGCGATTCATTTTCCATGTTCACAATTCAAGGATGATTCTAAAAATTTATGTGATGAATAAATATGATATATATGACCTTAATATAGTTCTTGATATCATAAAACTATTTCTTATGCACAATAACTTGGGATTACATGACTAAACATGCATAGGAAAATAAAGTAGTTAACACCTAAAACAAGGGTAATAAAAAAATAGTATAAAAAAAGGTGATAGGATGATATAAGAGGATCATATAAGATATAATAAATAATAAAATAGTTCTTGGGTAAATTAATAAAATTATTTAAAATTATACAAGAGTTTAAATCACATACAATCAAAAAGAAGTTTGAGGTAAGCAACTTCGTATCAATTTCACTTCATTGAGGAATATTTTAATATAACATACTTATTTTATTTTATAAGGTATATATACTAACACATTTATTTATAATCATCATTCATTGAATATTTCATTAAATATCCATATTTATTATGTCATGAATCTAATTATTTCTGAATTCTTGAACTATTGTTACATACAGTGTTTTCTTTGAATATAAACTGGATAAATAATAGTAAAATATATATCTTTCACTCAACATGGATACTTGTTGATAATTAATATTTATTAATTAATTAAATAAATAATTTTGATTTATGAGGAATTATTTGGACATATAGAATTGGGTGGGGCATATTTATATATAGACCCACAATGCATCAATTGATTCATGAGATTAATAAGTTTTCCAAATTAAATGGGTTTTACCCATAATGATTAAACTATCTTGTGAAAGGTATTAATAGTAAGGTACAATGATTTATGAGATAAATACATCCAATAGTAATCATTTCCTTTAGTAAGACCATAGTTAATGATTATCAATGTGATTTTCACTATGATATTGTATGTGTATTCATATTGTACAAAAGTTGTAGATTAAATGGAATTTGTTTCCAATTATTCACATTTCTATAATGTTTCTCATGGTAAAAATTATAATTGATTAAATATAATGTGTTTTTAGTTATTTATCAGGCCATATTGATTACTCTCTATTGATTCAAGATAGCTTCCATTGTATGTAACCCTTACTGAACATCTGGGATCTACCTTTTATTGTTCTAATTTTCCCCCAAGATATAAAGATGGGATAATTAAATTATCTCAAAGATAAAAATTCATTTACTTTTTATGTTCTATGTTTAATTACCATTATAATAAGGGTATTTTTTATGTATCTTGTTCTCAAAAACTGTAAAACTATTCAGTCCTTCTGGATGTGATTCCTTATATTTAATACCAATGAAATAAAGTACCACCAACTCTAGGATACTGGAGTCATGGTCATTATAGTTGGTATTAAAGAATTTTAGTATAATCCATGGGAACTGGATTTAAAAAAATATAACCAACATGATAACTATGATAATTCCTTATAGTATTTAAAAAAAATACCATTAAATGAATTTTTATTTTATAGATAAATACTCATGATGGTTTTGGGATAACTCAATATGTTTCATTATTTGGTGATGGAACCTAATAGAATGAAGGGAATCAATATTCAAAAACAATGTAGAGATTTTCCCATAGATTAGCCAATACAATTGGTGTTAGTACTGTGCAAATAATGACACTATATTAGGGTAGCTTAATCATTTGGTAAAAAATAACCTAGCCTGAATGTTTCAACTTGTTATTCCACATCATTATTCTCCTATTTTGGATTGATTAATGTGGTATAATCCTCCATCATTTAGTCGGACTACTAATCATGTGGTAGCTAAGTAATGGATTATGTCCCTTGAAAATATATATCAAGCATTGGAATGAAATGAAAGGGAAAAGGTTACACTGGTAGTGTATTGTCTTTGAGGAGATGTTGAAAATAGTAGTCATTAATCTAGAATACTAAGGAAGAAGAATAAATAGAACATATAGAGTGAATAGATTTTAAATTAATATTCTTTGATAAATATTTCCCTCAATAACCAATAACTGAGATGAAGAGAATGTTCATCAGCTTAATGAAAAAAGAGGTATAAAGTGTTGCGTAATATAAGTCTAATTTTACAAGACTATATAGGTATTCTGTATATTATATATGTAATATAGAGAGAAATATTCATCATTTATTTTAAGTCCTTAAGCTAAACATCCTAAGGGCAGTGATTTCCCTAAAAAATTCATCATATAAAAAAATAGCACTATGTTCCATCAAAAGAGAGAATAAATTTTATAAATCTTATATATTCAATGGAAATCAAGAGAATAAGAAGACATATCATAACCATGAGAAAGTTAAAGCTCTAAATAAGAATAAGGTAATGAATTTTTTTCAGACTTGTGAAAATTAGGGGAAGAGAAATCTAGGGAAATTCTGAAGGGTACAGGAGTGTGTTATAATTGCAGAGACAAGGGTATTCTATCTCATTAGATCAATGGGAAATAGAGTAATGATATTTTGTTCTTCAACTATAAATTAATGGGGAATTATTCAAACCATTGTATCAAAAAACAAGGTAATCTATTATAGAAGAGGATGAGAGGAGAAGTCCAAGCCTATTCTATCATTATAGTTAATATAAAATTAACCAATGATATGGTGCAAAAGTAAATTAATCATATATTCAAATATAGTCAATGATTTATTTGATTCTAGATCATCACAATCATTTATATCTACCCATTTTCCAAGAAAATGAGACATTTTCCTTTGATTTAATAAGGGATGTGTCGGTCAAAACTCATAAGGGAAGTCCCATTGAAATGAACATGTATGTGTAAGTCCTAATTATGACACATAAACATGATTTATTTACTGACATCATCATCATACCTATGGTTTAATTTGATATAATCCTCGTTATAGACTGGATTTCAAAATATGATGCAAAAAAATTGATTTCAATAATAAGGAAATTATGATTTGGGAGGAAGATGTAGAATTCATTATCTTTAGGTAAGAAACTTCATCATATGATTATAATCTCAATCCCACCCCAGTAGATATACTCAATGAAATTATTAGGGAGGAAGAGTAAACAAAATCTAGGGATGAAGAAGGTAATCTTCAAATTGAGGATGTACTTATTTTATAGGAATATATTGATATATTTCTTGCATGAAGTTGAGGTTTCCATTGATTTAATTCATAATGCAAGAAAAATATTGAAAAATACCGATATAATGGCCACTGTAGAATTAGTGGATATGAATAAACATCTACAAGAGTTGGGTAAAAATGGATTTATTCTCCCTAGTGTTTATCCATGGAGATCCCATATTCCCTTTGTAAATAAGAAATATGGATCCATGAGTTTGTGCATTGATTATAGTTAAATCAATGCTATTATGATAAAGAAAAATTATCCACTTCCTCACATTGATGATTTTGATTTATTTGATCAACTTCATAAAGCTCAATATTTTTCGAATATTGACCTTCATTACTGATATCATTAATTGTGAGTATGGAATTAAGACATTCCAAAGATAGATTTTTGGACAACGTATAGACATTACAAGTTTGCAGTAATTCTATTTGGATTAACAAGAACACCCTCGGTTTTCATGGATATAATGAACATATTATTCAAGGAATATCTTGATGATTTTTTTTTGTATTCAATGATGTAATTATGGTTTATTCCGAAATATATGAAGATCATGAGAGACAATTTTGGATCATTACAGAGACTCTCACAAGGAAAGAGTTTGATGGTAAATTTATCCAGTATCAATTCTGGATTTAGGAAATTTCTTTTCTTCATCATATTGTCTATAAGGATAGAATCTCAGTTAATCCTATGAAGTCAAAGGAATTCCAAGGACTTCCTACACTAGTGAACATAACTGAGGCATGTATTTTCACTGGTTTATCATGTTACTATCGTCATTTCGTTCATAAATTTTCTTGATTGGATAACCCATTGACTAAGCTCACAAATAAATGGGTTAAGTTTTTATGGAGAAAAGAATGTGAAGAATGTTTTTAAGAATTGAAGAGAATATTTGTCAATGATCTGATTTTGGCTCTACCATTAGGAAATGATAGATTTATAATATACAATTATGCATAAAACAAAGGATTTGGGTGTTTCCTTATACCAAATGATAAAGTTATTACATATGAATCAAGCAAGTTGAAGACTCATGACCAAAATTATCCCACTCATGACCCTGAGTTAGCAGCAATAATATTTAATATAAATATATAGGGATTTTTGGTCAGAGTAAGACACTCAATAGGGGTGAATTGAGTTCCTATAAAAATTTATGTCTTGCAAGATTTATTTAAAGGTCCCCCAATTTAAAATCAAATATAGACCAATTAACCAAAGTGGCATATTTATAAATTTTTTGATCTTTTTAAATATTTCTCAATTATTGATTAGTTCTTAGTTAAAACAATATGGATTATAATTTTATATTTTGAAATAAATCTACTAAACCAAATTCTAATATAAAAACTATCTAATATTAACTATAAAAGTGAGGTAAAGTTTTCTGATTTAAATAAAATAGTGAAAATAGATATTTTAAAGAAACAGCAGATTTTTAAACAAAAGGTTCAGTCTCAGGCTGAGACTTAGTCCACTCCACTTGGTGATCACCTGCCACCAAGCACTTTATAGAAATAAATTTTTGTCCACACCCTGTATTGGGGTACGCAACAATATACATAGTTGTCTAGGTAAAAAATTCCTCTCCTAATGTTTTTTATGGGAGTTAAAATCACAATAGGCCATGCATGGACCTCTTCCATTGTTATCTGTGGGAGTGTAATGTGTAAAAAGATAATCTTGTGAAGATATAAATGTATCTTCTAGTTTGGCACAGGAGATAATGTGTGTTTATAAAAAAGAGATGCACACACTACTATAAATGTAGATAATGTAAGTTGGAAGAGCAATATGATGAGAATAAGGTTTATAAGGCTCTATGTGATGTTCTTTGTAGCTTCTTAACTTGTTATAGATGGCAAAAGTGAAGCTGGAGTCGACTTTTATAAACAAAGTGTCATTTTTTGATTATGTATTCTATTCTCAGTGAGTTATATGATTACTTTAAGTGTTCTTATCTTCTCTTTTTTTCTTTTAAGATTATTTTTCTTTTAGTTCTCATTAATTCTTCTTTTTATGCACATCTAGCAAATAGAGTGTTGTTTTCAGGCATGCTTTTTTTCACCACCCTTTTCTTTTTCCAAAGTTTCTTACTTTATACACTGTTGGGCCGACAAGGATCATGTTCTTGATCATGTTCTGGTACCTTTCACCACATATTCTAACAAGAATTAAATGATTTCTACAAAATATAGACAGAGTCATTAATATAATTAATAGTACTGAGTTTCCTAAATATGACCAATATTAATAAGTTTTAATTTTATAGAAATATTTAAAAATTTATTTTTGCCTCAAAATGTTAGTATCTCAGACTATTGATTGGCCAGTTTTTTGGTTTGTCACTTTTTTGGTAGGTACTCTATTGGTAATTGATGTGTCGGTAGGTGATGCATTAGTGAATCGTGGCATCGGTAACTCATACTTCATCATTGAATCGTCCTTAGAAAAAATTCTAAGTTGATATATCGGTAAGTTGATGTATTAGTGACTTAGAGCATCATAAGGTCAAGTAGTCGCTACGTTACTCTATCGGTAACACATTTTGTCAATAACTCAAACTTTTGCTTATGACTCATCCTTGGTGATGTTTTTGAGAATATATCAGTGGGTCAGGTATTGGTGACATATCCTTATTGGTGACTTATAATTATCAAAATTCTATAAACATGTTTTATGATATATACACTAAAAAGAATTTTAGATTAAATGTAAACATGGTTAAACAATATGTAACTTAATAAAACATAATTAAGAATGATTTGTGAGCATTAAAACTAGAGGAATCCAACAATATTTCCATTTTTGATGATTCGAAATCATGGTATTATACGCCACAAAATTTGAATTATTATTATCAAAGTAAAGTCTACTTTAACACATTATACAAATCATAAGAGATGAAATGTTATGATAAACACAAAAATTATACAAATCACTTAGAAAGCTTTTCTTTTTAATCTCATGCTCCCACTGAGATACATGCCACACACACACACATTTGATATGCATTATCCCCCTTTAAGGATTATCGAAAAGAAACCAAATAATCAAAATAAGGAATAGATAATTAGATGAAAAAAATATAATACATTTCATTAGTCAATCAGTACAAGTGGTAATAAAAATAGTACAATAGATCCCTATCAAAGAGTAATCCAATCATTTCTTCCCAGAAATAGATTTCATAACTTATTTTCCATTAGTAGAGGCCATAGTGGTAGGAGAAGGAGGTGCAGAAGTAGTTGTTGGAGTGAAAGTATGAATACTAAGGGAAGAAGAGGAACTTCTATAAAAATAGGAGCAAGTCTCGGGCTAGAAGAGGCAGGAGGTCATGTAACCTCACAACGAATGACAGGTTTTATTTTTCTTATAGATAGAGAAGAAGTCATGGAAAAAGTTTATAAGGATTTAGATTAAGAAAGAGAAGGTTGCAGGATAGGTTATATAAGAGAGGTTGTTGGAGAAAAAAATATAGTGTTGTCATGATTTAGGTAAGGTTTCAGCATATTAATGAATTTCTTGATGATGTGATCACTATAATCCATATCCTTTTCAAAATATTACTTATTCTCCATAAACTTATTAAGGGTATGAGTAAATTACTTAATCTAT
Source organism: Viscum album (assembly GCA_963277665.1). Taxonomy (NCBI): domain Eukaryota; kingdom Viridiplantae; phylum Streptophyta; class Magnoliopsida; order Santalales; family Viscaceae; genus Viscum; species Viscum album. Next base: position 811,930,546 of record OY728150.1, on the reverse strand, counting down.
TTGACCTTATCTTTGAAGGATTGAGTAATAGGAGGGGTCTTAAAATTTTCCACCAAGTATTTAAAGTGACTATTCAGGTGATGTTTGGTATAAACCCTCTTAAAGTAGAAGTCTACATTTTTTGTTATCTCTTCTTAAGCAGTAGTGGGACCCTGAGTGTAGAATCTAACCATGTCTTGGATATGGCCATAGTTTTTCTTGATCTTAGAGAGGCTTTCCTAATATGTTACACTCATCATAGTCTAAGGTTCCTCTCTTGTCACATTTCTAACTATCTCAAAACCAGGAGGATGAACAATAGGATAAGATAAAGTGGAAGAACCTTGAATTGCATCTTGAACTGCAATTCTCAACTGATTCAAATCAAGGGATGGAGATGGAGTGGCACTCTTAGAAAACTTAGAAGAGGTGTCTCAAAGAGATTTTAGAACCTTGTCTAAAGATTCTCTATATTCAATGGTTATAATATTAATGATAGAAATCATAGAAACCATTTCATTGAACATAATTTTATTGTCTGATACAATCGCTTCCAATAGATATATTAACCAAGGTTCAACCTAAGAAACAATCCTCTCTATGATCATAGTTGAATCAATTTCACTAAGCCTTTCCAATGAAGCTGGATGATGTAGAGTGATAGATCTAACCACGGTTAACAAATCTTCCTTAAATGCATTTAGATCAGCCTTAGTCACATAATCAACTGGCCCGAGTACAGCTGCAAGAGTGAGAGCAGGAGAAGCTATCATATCCTCTGGATCAGGGTACTCCAAACTTAAAGTCACATAACCTAGATCATTTCCCCACATAGGTACAACTATATCATTAAGAGGAGAAATAATATCAACTTTCACCCTTATGTTATCTCTTCCCCTCAATAGATACTCTCCTTATAGCATAAACCAACTCTTTCACTATAGACATTAAAAATTTTCTTTCAGTACAAACTTCATCATGAGAATTCACATCAAGAGATCTTTCCTCAACCACATCTAATTTAGGAGCTTCATTGGATTATAAATCTAGTTCTTGTTCTTGTTCCACTACAAGAGTATCAAAATGACATTAATTCTCAGTAGGCTATAATGTAAGACCAATAGGTTTAGCATCAGGAGATTGATCATCATCAGGATTATCTGATCCACCACTAAATTCATATCTTCCTTATTCTTACCTATCACTTTCATCTTCTCAATCTTCTCTAGATGATTCCTCATCATTTTCTTCATTTTATTCCTCATCTTTATCCTCGTAATCTTCTTCTTCTTCACTGTCACTTTTTCCTTCTTCACCATTTGACTCCTCAACACTATTAGATCTGATAACATACTCAATATTCTTTCCCTCTTCAGTCTCCACATCATCATCCTCAGCTAGAAGTGGTTCCTTTATAGGAAGAGGTTTGGGTCAGCTATCAAGACCATGGGTCATACTTTTAGGACTTTCAGATATATTAGGGTCACTTCTATTATCAACTGGTGACTCATTTCCTTGATCTTCCTCAGCTACATCTTCCACATCTGAATACTAACCAACTTCATATGGTCCTAGAACATGATCAATGATGTTCCTAATCTTTGATGGATGCTCAATAGGATTAAAATCCTCATACAGTTTGTCATTGTCCTCAAACCACATATTCTTCCATGGATTCCAGTTTATTTTTAATATCTTACAAATGTTTTTTTTAGACAGAACCCATCACAGAATGAAACCGTTTCTTCATCCTCATTCACTAAACCCTTATCTTTAATCCAAGAAAAAATAAACCTTGGATAGAATAATGAATTTGTTTTGAAATAGGGTTTTATCATTTCACTTATATTCACCATCAATTATCTTCATAGGTTAAACTTTTATCATATCTTTAACAGATAAAGAAAATAGACATCTTGATACTTTAGGGAGGAAAAGTCCCCTTTACGTGGACATAACTAATGCTAAATAAACTTGAACAACAATCTTCACTCAACATTCAACTCTGCTACTATAGGCCTTCTATGATCTCAATTACCTGTAATATTAGCCAAATATTCCTCAAAATAGAATATATCATTGGGTGGAGGTGCACTTCCCTGATAATCATCCCAAACACCATCATGGGGTACCTTTAATAATTTTTCCCAATTATTGGATGAAAAAGAGATTATTTTTACAACTATTATATATTTGAACGAAAAATAACTTTGAGCCTTCCAGAAGAAATTCCGCATATAGATAGAACATGTGCACTAGCCTTGGATAAAATGGTCTTTTATTGTTCGAGAACCACTCCAACCATCCTTGATTTTGAAACACTTTTAACAAGATAGACTTACTTGTCAATAGCCATTATGAGTCCACTTCTTTCTCAGGAGTGATGATATAGTTCGCAAGTTTTGGATCAACAGGTTGTGGTTTATGTTGACTTGATTCACCTCTTTTCTTATAAATATGTGAAAAATCCATAGATCTCTTAGAAACATTCTTAAGATAAGCTGTTGGTGAGATTTGAAGGTTTTTGTTTGAGGGATAATGGTAGTAGTTTGATAGAGAAAGTTTATAAGGTAATATTATGAAAGCAGAAGTGTGAGAGTGATAAAAAGTGTTGTATCGACCTTAATTTTATCATTTAGGGATTTATAATCATAAAAAGAGGAATACAGATTAAAATAAAATGAAATAATTAAAACTCTGATGTTTTAACTTCTAGATAGGGAAATGACTAATTAGATAAGTGAGACACATCAGTGAGTTGTCCTCAGTAAGTTACCATTGGTGAGTTATTGTCAATGAGTCCTATTGGTGAGCCATCATCGGTGAGTCCTATTGGTGAGTCATCATTGGTGAGTCCTATCGGTGAGTCATTGTCGAAGAGTCCTATCAATGGTACATCATTGGTGCGACAACATCAATGATACATTATCAATGAGACATCATCGATGAGACATCATTGGTGAGACATCATCTATGAGACATCATCGGTGAGACTTCATCGGGGAGACATCATCGATGAGACATCATCGGTGAGACATCATCTGTGAGACATCATCAGTAAGACTTTGGAAAGTTAGTAACTCTAATTTGATCATTCCTAACTCATATCTTATGTAACTCATTCTCTTAGACTTTAATAGTTTAGTAAAAATGTTAGCAAGATGATGTTTTTTGCCAAATAATTCAAGAGTTATGTAGACTTTTTGATAATTATATCTTAAAAATTGATGTCTTACATCTATATGTTTTGTTCTATAAAGAGAAATTGGATTCCTAGGAATTTTAATATCACTTGTTTTGTTATAGTTTATAGGGAGATTCTTAAATTAAAATCCATAAACTAGTAATGTGTGTTTCATCCACAAAATTTGAGTACAAAAACTACCAGAATCTATGTATTCATCTTCTGCAGTACATAATTCAATAGAGTTTTTCTTTTTAATACATCATGAAACTAGAGACCTTCCCAAAAAGTGACATGTTCCATAGTTTCTTGTTCTGTTTAATTTGGAACCACCAAAGTCAGCATTATAATAACTAACTAATTTAAATGGTAGTCCTCTGGGATAGAACAATCCTAAGTTAGTAGTATAATTGAGGTATTTTAAAATTATTTTAATAACAAGATGGTGTGAATCATTAGGATTTTATTGGAAACAATAACACATAAACACACTAAACATAATATCAGGTTGACTAGAAGTTAAGTAAAGATGACTTCCAATCATATTTATGTAATTCTTTTGAACAACTAATTTTCCATTTTTATTAAGATCCAATTTACAGGTGGTACTCATGGGAGTATCACTGCTTTTTGTTCTATCCATATTAACATGTTTTAGAATATCTTTAGTTTATTTAATTTGATTTAAAATAATACATTCCTAATTTTGAAATATTTTAAATCCCAGAAAAAACTTTATTTCACCCATTAAGCTCATTTCAATTTCATTTTTCATCATTTTTTAAAAATCAATACATGACATTTTTTTTAAAGATCCAAAAATAAAATCATCAACATATATTTGAACAACTAAAACATCTTTAGATATTCTTTTTATAAATATATTATTATTATCTATACCTTTTTAAAAAAATTGGAAATAAAAAAAGTGTTGATCTTAACATACCAAGATCTTGGAGTTTATTTTCAACCATAGAAAGCTTTTGTTAATTTAAAAACATGATTTGTAAAATGAGGATTCGTAAACTAGTTGTTGTTCAAAAAAAACATCCTCAACTATATAACCATTCTCGAATGTACTTTTAAGATCCATTTGATAAATTTTAAAGTTAAAATATGATTTATAAGATAGAAATATCCTAATGGATTCAATTATAGTAACATGTGAAAATATTTATTCATAGTTAATTCCTTCTTCTTGACCATAACCTTGTGAAACTAATCTAGCTTTATTTCTTACTATTGTAATAGCTTTATCTACATTATTTCTAAATAACCACTTAGTACCTATTATCAAGGTGTCTTTGGGTCTATCAACAAGTTTAAAAACATTATTCCCTTCAAAATAATTTAATTATTCTTGGATATCCATCACCCAAAATTCATCATTGATTGCATCATTTATATTTTTAGGTTCAAGCGATGAAAAAAAAATTGAGGGTCAAACTGGTTCCTTAGAGAAGCTAAAGTTTGTGTCCAGTTATCTAAGTCTCCAAATACAACTTCTAAAGGGTGGTTCTTAAGGGTTCTAACAGATCTAAAAAAATAAGGTCTAGTTACTTTAGGTTCTTCTACCAGTTAAGGTTCATTATGATCAGAATCTAGAAAGTTTCCAACACAGAATTTTTATTCTTTTTTAACAGAAAAATTAGAAACATTAGAATTTACGTATAGATTTGGTAGATTTTCCTCAAGATTTATAGGGAGATTTTAAGTTAATGTGGATCTCTATCATAAAATTTTACATGTACATATTGTTCCATACACTTGGTTCTTTTATTAAAGACTCTATAGTCTTTTCTAGAAATTGAATTTCCTGGGAAAATTCCTTCATCACTTTTGGATGTAAATTTTTCTAGATTTTCTTTTGTATTAAGGATATATACTTTGCAACCAAAAAAATTGAAGTAAATAACCTTGGGTTTCCTATTATTCCATAGCTCATAGGGATTTTTCTTAAGTTTAGATCTAATCAAAACACTATTGATTATATAACAAGTTGTATTCACAAATTCTACCCAAAAATAAATAGGTAAATCATATTCACTAAGCATAGTTATGGATATTTATTGTATGGTTATATTTATTCTTTATACAAATCTATTATATTGGGGTGTACTAGAAGTAGAGAAATTATGAACATATCCATTTTTTGAGAAAAAAGATTCAAATTCTTGATTTTCAAACTCACAGCCATGATCACTTCTTAAGGTTTTGATTCTAAATCCACTTAGTTTTTCTACTGAACTAGCATACTTTGTGAAATTATAACATTCTCAACTCTTGTGAGCTAAAAATAATATCCAATTATATCTATAAAATTCATCTACTAGAACATAGACATTTTTATTCTCATCTAAACTTGAAACTCTAGAAGGTCTAAAAAAATCTATGTGAACCAACTCACGAGGTTGAGAAGTTGAAACTTATTTCTTTAGTTTGAAATATATTTTGTGTTGTTTTCATTTTTTATAAGGATTACAGACTTTATCAATTGGAAACTCAAGTTTAGGTAGATCCTTGAATAGTCCATTTATAGTGATCTTTCTAAGGTAGTGAATGTTGCAATTTCCAAGTCTTCAATTCTAGATCCAACAATCTTTGTGAAAGGCACTCAAGAAAGAAACATTTTGTGAGACTAAGGAATATAAATTTAAATAATATAAATTTTTATTGCTAAAGTAAATAATAAATCATTTTTATAATTGAAAACATTACAAGCATCATTTTTAAATTTAACATGTAATCCTTCATAACATAATTGAGAAATGCTAAGAATACTGTACCTTAAACCATCAACAAAAATAACAATAGAAGTTAAAATTGAATTACTATTACTGATTTACCCAAGGCCAATTAATTTGCCTTTTTCATTATCACCAAAGGTGACATTCCCACCATCAATATTGATAAGGTTCTAGAATCTTGAATAGTACAATGTTATATGTCTTGAACACCCACTGTACAAGTACCATAAGCTCTTACAAGAACTCTTCAAACACCTTTCCTACAAAAATAGATCAAATAAGAAAAGACTTTGGTACCCAGATTTTCATGGGTATAGTGATATTACTAATGAAGTCTTTGGGAACCCACATTTTATTTATGGGTTTCCTATAAGTATTTTTTAAATTCATAGAAAGATAAAATCTATTTTGTATAGAAAACATAAAGCAGTAGAAGATGTTCCCACACTAGAACTTGTAGCATATTTTTCAAATTTATGCATAAAACCAAATTTTATAGATTTGTATTAAAAATTAGTTTTAACAAAATTTATTTTTCCAGGTTTATAGCCAATACCATTAGTATATTTAAGAGAAACATTTTTTCCAAGAATTTGAACTAAGGTATCTTTACCATTTGTGAACTTTTATAAATCCTTCTTTAATTTCTCATTAGACAATTTAAGTTCATTATTCTCATTACACAGTTGAGAATTTTTTTCCTTTTCAATAGTAAGTTCAAACTTAAAAGAAGCAGAGGGATCATGATGATTTTTGAGAAATTTTTATTTATCCTTTAGATCATTGCATGTATCCTCAAGTATTTTACAGTATTCAAACATCTCATCATTAGTCATATTTTCAGATTCATATTCACATTCATCTCCAGAATAATAAGAGTTTTATAAAAGATATTCTAGAGTTACCACTGATGTGTTTTTATAAAACACATTTTGGATTTATCATACTTTTCAGAATGTGATGATTTAGATTCACTGGAGATATCTTCAGAATCACTCCATGTGGCCTTCATTTCATTCTTATATTTTCTATCTTTTTTCTCATACTTCCTTTTGTATATTAATTTTGGACAATCATCATTTATGAGTACTCTTCTATTTCACTCATAACAAAATATCTCAGTAGTATTATCATTTCTCTTCCAGTCCTTTTTGTATTTTTCCTTGTTGTCATACTTCCTTTCATAACTAGGATTTCTAAATAATTTCTTCTTTTTATAGAATTTTTTTAATCTTCTGGCTAGCTAATCCATTTTGGCATCACTATCACTTGGTGATTCTTCATTGATATAAAATTCACAGGAAGATTAATTTTCTCTTTTTATTTATGTTTAGTAGAAGTGGTTTTGAAATCCATTGACTTTCTCTTTGGTTCATCATCTTCTTCTCTATTAACCTTTAATTCTTCCTCATATATCATTAGGTTTCCTATAAGCTCTTTTATAGGTAGTGAGTATATATCACAATATTATCTAATTGATATTGATGTCCCTCTCCATATTTCTAGAATAAATATCAAGATCCTCATGATATGTTCCTTTGTAGTGACTATCTTTTTCAGTGAGATCATTGAATTCACAATCTCATTGAACTAGATATATATGTTATAAATAGGCTCATCAGGATTCATTTTAAAGTTATAATATTTAATAGTATATGTGTTAATCCTAATTTATTTAACATTGGTGGTTCCTCCATGTGAAAAATCTTGAGTATCCCTAAAGGTATCATTGTAGCATTTTTGAGGTGATTGTGTTTGTTGACAAAGTGGGCCTCCATGTTGTGTTTGTTGACAAATCAGACCATAATGTTCAATTTGTTTAAAAGGGTGGTTTTCATGGTGAGTTTTTGGGTTCAAGAGCTATTGTTGACAATTCATGATTGATAGAAGAACCTCGAAAAAGGAATGGACGATCTGGAGGTGGTACAAAAAGAGAAGATACAATATTAGAACATCAAAATATGGAAAAGGAAAGAGGGGTGCCCAAGTTTTGGTTTGGGCACGCAAGGTGACTAGGGCGATAGAGACTAGGGCGGCTGGACTTGCATTCTTGGAGGAGACTTGCACACTGGCGCCCTGGGTGTCCAAAATGTCTATAAATAGAGTCCAACCCCTCCTCATTTTTCATAGAGTTCAACACATAGAGAAAATTTGACCTCTAGTTGTGCAAGTAGAGTTGGTCGCGCATGTGGTGGTTTGGTAATGCAAGTATAAATTTATTCAAAAGTTGCACGCCAATTAATAGTTGGTTCCAATATTGGTTTGGGAATAAAAGGGTGTTAGTCGCCCAAGTTTTTTGTTGAAGAAGGGAGTGTCGTGCAAGTGGTTAGGTGACACTTGTGCACAAATCTTAGAGAATCACACCAAATCATATAGAAGTGCATTAGACATTAGAGAAGTACGCTAATCATAGAGAAGTGTGCCAGTCAGTTTAGGGCTGTGAAAAAGTTAGAGAATTGCCTGTCACCTTCGGTGAAAAGTGAGATTCATATGATGGAGAAATTTAGACATAAAAATACCATCTACATATAGAGAAAGATTCATTCATTTGTGATAATTAAGGTTCCTAAAAGTCTTTAAACTGTGAGTGGATCTACTGAAGAAGCAGTGAGAACACTTTAGTTGACAGTGCAGTGATCTTTCATATTGTGAGTGGTTGTAAACCAGAAGGGATGGTGAGTTTTCTTTGAAAATTGTAAACAACAGTGAACTTATAGTGGATTTGGTACATCAGCACATTGTCAGTGTATTCTATTTGGATGTTTCCCAGTGATGATGAACCATGTCAAAATTGTTGTTCCATGTTCTTGATTTAATTTTTTTATACCTTGATATGATAAATAAAGAGAATAGAGTTTTTCTTAACAGTAAAACAAGATCCAAAGGGGATGAGGTTTAAATATTCCATACCCTAATTCACCTCCACTATCAGGGTATTTGGCCTTGTGGGACTAAGAACTATAGACTTCATCACTGTATTACCAAAGTCCCTTAGAAATAATGATGTGATATGATTTATAGTTGATCACCATACAAAATCAGAACATTTTATTTCTAATAGAGAAGATTTACCTCTTACTCTTCTAGAAAGACTCTATATTAATTAGTTTGTAATACTTTATGTTTCACCTATGTCGATTTTGTCTGATTGGGATCCCTATTTTACATCAAAATTATGGAAGAGAATCCAGAAGGCTCTAGATACTAAGATTCATTTGAGTACCACCTACCATCCTCAAACTGAGGTGTAGACTAAAAGAACTATTAAAACATTAAAAGACATTTTTTAGATCATTATTAGTTGACTTTAAAGGTATTTGGGATAAATATTTACCTTTGGGGGAGTTTACCTACAATAATAGTTTCCATTAAAGTATTCAAGTGGGGTTGTATGAAGCATTATATGATAAGAGATATCATACTAAAAATTTTTGTGATGAAGTTGGAGAAAGGAAACTTATAGGACTAGAATTTATTAAAGAGACAATAACAAAGGTAATGATTATTTAGGTCTATATTCAATTAACTCAAAGTAGGTAGAAGAGTTATGCTAAAAACTGGAGAAAAGATTTGGAATTTCAAGTGAGAAATCATGTCTTTCCAAAAGTATCCATATGGAATGGTGTAATAAGATTTGGTAATAAATGGAAATTGATCCCCAGTTACATTAAACAATTAAAAAAAATTTAAATAACTATAGTTGTATCTTACCGATTAGAAATGACACCAAATCTCTCCAAAGTTCGTGATGTATTCCACATATCATTTTTAAGGAAGAACTTGCTAGACACAACGCATGTATGCACATATGAAGAAATAGAACCGGAACCTAATATTTCTTAATATGAAGAGCCTTTCAATATGCTTAAAACAAGAGATAAAAAAATTAGGAATTGGATGACTTGATTAGTAAAGGGTTTTTTTGGAGAAAGCATAAAACAGAAGAAGAAACGTGGGAACATGAGGATATTGTGAAGAAGAACCCCCCTCATCTATTTATAAGTTAATATTCATTAAAATTTTAAGGAAAATATATTTAAAATTATGGAATAGTATAACACCACAAGTTTTTATGGTATGTCTCTTCCAAAATAAATTCAATGTCTTCGATAGCTTACATTGTATGCAACACTTAGCTTAAACGAATAATGAAATATTATTATAAACTAGTCGTAAAATTGGAAGGGATTAATAGTATTAACCACATTAAAAAATTTATATATTATATATTCAAAATAATGTTTTTACATTCATCCAATAGATTTTATAGTCATAATATAAGAATAAATCAAATTTTACACATAAAAATATATTTTTTAAGGCAATTTGTCGCATTTTAATGGTTCCCTTGTTTCGAATATAAATTTTGAAAATTTTAAAAATTATATTTGAAAAAATAAATTTTGTTTTTAAAATTGAAATAAAAAATTTACTTGGGTGGATATTATTTGTATTTTTCTAATATGTATCATTTTTTGATGAATAGTGAAAAATATTAAATTTTAATTAAAAACTAACTTTTCATCTAAATAATTTACAAGGATAAATTATATTTTAAATCGGTTTTCATGTAAAATTATATAAATTATACATATATTAATTCAATTAAGTTTAGTTTAATATTTTTTATATTTAATATTTATATAAAAACATTCCAAGCATTAGAACATTTTCACTTTAAAAACTTGTTTTCTCACCCCATCTATAAGATTAATTTTAAATTAATTTTATCCACTTATCTGTTTTGAATTTTGAAAAATGGATTCCATATTTGGAGTAATAAATGGATTCCATATTTGGATTAATAACTTAGAAACTTATTAACTATGTTCATTTTATTTTTGGGAAATGTGAATAGTAAAGTTAATAATTTTTATTACCATGGTTAAGGGTAAATTTGATAAATAAGGAGACAAATAATTATGATATGGTTTAGAAAATGACCCTAATATTTTTCATAATTTTATTTTATGAGTTATTTTTTACCAAAGTCATCCATAGGTTGAATTTATGACCTCTTGAAACCACATGGATGACTTTAACCCCCTTATAGTGTTTTATTTTAAGAAAAGTCAAACTTGTCACCCTATTGTTTTTAATAACTATAAAATTTTTAATATATTCCCATCTAGAATATATGTTCAGCCATAAATATTATTTTGAAAGATAAAATATTTATATTCATTATAGTAATTTATTTTTAATTTTTAGGGAGTAAATAATTATCTTAAAGTCTTGCACAATGATGATGTATAAATTATTAAATAAATGGAAAAATAAAATAAATGATACTAAAACTATAAAAATAAATATAAATTGAGATAATTAATTTCATACAGAAATTTTATAGATTGAACTAAAATATTATGGATTCATTAAAAGATTTTTTTTCAAATATGTCTGGTTTTATTGATTTTTTTAAAAGTCAAGTAATGAATAGTGTCAAAATTGACATTAATGATATTTTAAAATAAATACTATTTTATTAAATGATATAAAATCTATAAAATTATAAAATTATACCAAATTATTTGGATAAGATTTAAAATATCCTAAATTATTCAGGTATGGTTTTTTTCATTTTATAGTAACAATATTATGCCTCAAATGGTAAGAATCCATGTTGTCATGGTAAGAGTTAAAGGGATTAAATAAGGGTTAAACCCTAAAGATAAGGGTAATAATGTAACCTAAACTTGTATAAAAATTATTGGGTGAGATAATTTAGAACCATAATAATATTATATTCTAAATAACTCTTTTTTAATCCATTTGGAATTGAAAATTAATTTATGTTAATTTAATATTTTGAGAGTTTCCAAAAGTGCCACTCACATCAATTATAAAATGGAACCTCTTCATTCACTTATTTACTCCACTTTGAGCCATATATAATGAAAAAACTCTAAAAAGGTATCATATAAACATCCTTATTTAAGTTCATAAGGTTTTTTTTCTTCAAAAATACCTACCCTTGTTATCTTAAGACAAGTTATAAAGGAAGTTCGCCGAAGAAGAGGTAATTATATTTACCAGCTCATTCATGTTTATTTCTTCTTCTACTAACTCTTAATGGTTCGTTTCCATTATAAATTAATAACTAAAGTATCATATATATTATGATATTTTATTATTATTATGGTACCATCATATTCGACCTTTTATCCATCCTACAAAAAACAAAATCATCGTGTGTGTGTACATACGACATACCATCTCCACGTAGTGGTGTAATTTTTTTTATCACCACTTTACAAGGATAGTTATAATGATGAATATTGTGGATTTATATAGTAATTATGAAATTATATTGATTCTAAATAATTAATATTTCACCTTATTCCTTAAATTTTTACCCATTAATGGAATGATATCGTCGCCCGTGTGTACGTACGGCCTACCGTATTCACAATGTGATGCAATTCATTTTCCATGTTCACCATTAAAGAATGATTCCAAAACTGTATATAATTAATAAATATGGTATCTATGACTTTAATATAATTCTTGATATTATGTAAATATACACTATACACAATAAACAGGGCTTACATGACAAAAAATGCATAGGAAAATAAATCAGTTAACACCCGAAACAAGGGTAATAAAAAAATATTATTAAAAAACGGGTGATAAGATGATATAAGAGGATCATATAAGATACTATAAATAGTAAAATAGTTCTACTATAAATTAATAACATTATTTAAACAATTATAAATGGTGTTAATTAATGTACAGCCAATATAAAGCGTGAGGTAAGGGACTTCATCTCAATTTCACTTCATTGAGGCATATTTTAATATTATGCACCTAATTTATTTTATGTGGTGTATAAACCGACCCTTTTATTTATGATCATAATTAATTGAATATTTCATTAAATATATATATTTCATATATCATGGATTTGATTATTTCTTAAGCTATGCACCATTTTTACATATGGCGTTTACTTTGAAAGTTAACTGGGGAAATAATGTTAAGATACACATCCTTTACTAAATATGGATACTTGATGATAAGGAATATTTATTCATCAATGAAATTGATCATTTAGATATATTAGTTTTTATTTGTACATGCATACATGGGTGGGTCCAAGTCATAAATACCCCTTCAATGCATTGATAGTCTCATGAGATGAATAAGTTGGCCAAGTTAAATTGGTTTTACCCATAATGATTAAATTATCTTATGAATGTTATTGAAATTATAGATAACATGGTGTCTAAGATCATGGAATCAAATAGTAATAATTTATTTCAGTAAGAACTTAGATATTTTTTATCCATATTATTTTCACTATGATATTATATATAGATTTAGATTGTGCACAAGATACTGATTAAATGGAATTTGTTTCCAATTATTTACATTTACATAAGGTTTATTCCTTATCCTCTCATGATAAAAATGTAATTGATTAAATGGAGTGTGTGTTCAGTTATTTATCATGCCATATTGATTATGCTTTATTTATTCAAGATAGATTCTATTGTATGTAACACTTACTGAGAAACTGATCTCACCCTTTTATTATACTACTTTTTCCCCAAGATATGATGATGAAATGATTGAATGAGATCGAGGATGAAAATTAATTTCCTTTTTATATTCTATGTCTAATTACCAATTTAATAAGGGTTCCATTTATGTATCTTATTCTACAAAACTACTATACTATTTGGTACTTTGGGATGAGATTCCTTATATTTAATACCAATAAAATAAATTAACTAATGACTCTAGGATACTAGGGATGGGGTCATTACAGGATTCCACTTCTACACTTCTTCAAGTGTGTGGAGTCAACTTAACTATAAGAGCTAGTTGATGATGTTCAAATGCTTCTTTTTGTAAGGCCTTTATTAAAATATATCAAACCTATAGTTTTTTAGGCACATATTCCAACTTCACAAGCCCATACTCCACCTTCACCCTGATAAAATTATTCTCTATTTAAAATTTATTCATTTGTGAGTGATTCAATATATTTTTTATAAGATTTATAGAATTTGAATTGTTAAAATGGATTATGATCAGTGACTTCACTTCAACTCCCATATCTTCAAGTTGTTACTTCAACCACAATAATTTCATGGAATCTTGAGTAGCTGCAATATATTCATCTTCTGTGGTGATCAAAAAAATTAAATCTTGTTTTTTTCATAGAAAATAAATATACAATTTTACTAGATAGAATTCACCACCTGAAATTGTTTTTCTTTCATCTAATAAATTGGCCCAATCTATATTTTATAACCCAATAACTATTACTAATATTATTTATTATATAGAAAACTGAAATCCATCATTTCCTTTATATATAAAAGTATTCTTTTTTACTTCATGTAAGTGTATTTCCTTGGGATTCCATTGATGTCGTGTCACCTGGAATGTGACAAAGACAATATCAGGTCGTTTTTTGTTAAGTACAATAGGCTTCCAATGACTTACTAGTATTATATGACATTAACCTCATTGATTTTATCATCTCATGATAGATTTATCCTGGTATCCAATGGAGTTGTCATATACATGGAATTATCTATTAAAAATCATTTTATAACCTCCCTAGAATATTTTGATTTAGAAATTAATGTTACATTCCAACATTTCATAACCTGTAGACTAAAGAAAAACATCAGTTTACCAATCATTGATATCTAGAACTCAATTTTCATGAAATTTCTTAATTTTTAGCACTCTACTTTATCTGATCCATCAAATATTATTTCATCGACATAAAATAACACCATCATCCTTTAATAACTCTCAATATTGAAATAGATATTGTAATCAACTCCACCATGCTAAAAACTGATCTTCTTCCAAAAATGATCAATTATTTAATTCCACACTCCTGGTGCTTGCTTCAACCCATATAACACCTTCCTCAACTGAAAAATATATCATATTATTGGAAAATAAATCCATTCGATTCTTTAATGTACACATCCTCTTCTAGAATTCTATTCATAAATACTGACTTGACATCCATATAGAAAACTTTGAAGTTTCATTGCATTCTTATGGATAATAACTGAAAAATAGTTTACAGCCTAACAATAGGTGAAAATTTCTCATCAATATCAATTTCTTCAATATAAGAGTATCCATTTCACACCATTGATGTTTTGTTTTAAGTACCAAACCACATTCATTTAGTTTATTCTGGAAGACCCATTTGGTCTCGATGACATTCTTATCTTTTGACCTCAAAATATTCTCCCATGTTTAGTTTTTTTAAATTTTTCAAACACATCATTCATATCCTGAACCTAATTTCCATCCCTAGATACTTCTTCAAAACATTTCAACTCTACCTAAGTTATGAATTATTCTTACTATAAATACTTCATTCTTCTTGTTTGGACTAGTGCTTCTTGATCACCAATGATATTATACATATTAATTTTAACTCAAGTCTTCATATTTTTAATAGGTTTATTCATCTAATCATCTCATTTTTCTTCTAAAACTTCCTCATGAACTTACACTCCTTCTGATCTGCTCGTCTCTTCATCATTATCCTTCTAATACTGCTCATGTATTTTCTAATGATTCTTCTCATTTTCCACCCCAAAAGCATCATTTCTCTATATAATTATCCCTATATGGTTATTGAATCATTTATAAGGTTTTATTTTCCCTAAGTGGCCATGAAATTTACCTTCATCTCCATATGATTCAAACTTCTTGTGTTTCTCCTTATTGAGAATGAAACAATTACCTATAAAGATTGGAATGTACTTAAAAGTAGACTTATTTCCATACCATTTCTCATATAGAGTATTCCCTTACTTTGGACACAATAAGTCTATATTATAAATATTGAATGATGTCGAAATTACTTCTTTTTAAAAACTTATCTAGAATGTCTTTCTCAATAAGAATCATTTGGTCATGTTGTTGATAATATATTTTCTTCTATCAACTACTCCATTTTATTGTGGAGTTACTACTACTGAAACTTGGTAACTTATCCTATTTTTTCTCAAGATAATACTCCACTTGGTTGTTTTTAAACTTCATTACATTATGAATTCATAACATATGGATTTCTTAACCTGGAAACTTCTCAGCTTCCCTGTAATATTTTGTTATAAAATTAAACACCTCAGATTTGTGTTCATTGAAAAATATCCATTCCATCCTACTGAAATCATCAATTAAAAAAACATAATACTTATTAACATCAATTTTTATTGGTGAGATAGGTCTACACACATTAATGTACACCAATTCGAGCACTCTGGTTGAATTTTGTTATTTTCCCGTGTACATATTTTGGATAATATTCCCATCTTGTAAAGCATAACATAAGAGAGTAGGATTGTGTGATAACTTAGAAAGATCTTCTTCAGCATCACATTTCACCGTATCTTCTAAGGATTATTGGCTCCTACGACTAAGTTGTTTATTCCATAACCTTTTTTATTCTTCCATAGATAAAAACATTTATCTTATTCTCCAATCATAAGGTAGAGATTCCCCTTAATGTTTCTTGCAAAACAAATACACCATATTTTTCCTTATTGATACACAACTTATTGGAAAAGATTTTATCATGAAATGAGTCACATAGTTGACTAACACTTATCAAGTTTTGAATAAGACCTTCAACAACCAATACATCATCACATATCATATCTTTACCTCCAAAATTAGCCTTTTAAGCCAATAATATTTAGGCCTTCATCATTCCCAAATATTAAAAAACCTTTCTTTTCATATCAAATTTCTGTTACTAGATCCTTATTTCCTAACATATGGTATGTACATCCACTAGTAATGATCCAAATTCAAGTAAGATTTGATGCTTTGAATGAAAATTCTATAACGACTACTTTCTCATATATATATTTTTATCCATGTCTTTGGGTTCATACTTGTAGTTGAATGACATTCTAGATATTCCTCAGAGTAAAAGGGACCAAATTCATCTTGTATTGATTAAAATAGAATTTTTATTTTTAGTTTATTTGATGATTTTATGATCTTCTGCTTATGAATACTTTGGGTCTACTTTGGCACATTCCTCAGCATTGTTGGTGATAATATCTTGACATGTGTCTAACCCATCCATACTAGAAATAGTGACCATCAAAAGTATTTCTATAGTATTGAAATATATGTGGAATTTTTTTATTCTCTTATTCCCTTCAGTACCATTTGGCTATAAAACATAAATTTTGGGAATATCCCATATTTCCATAATAATGACACCTGATATGAGGTGGATTACCATGAGTCATTTCTATAGGAACAGTTTTTCATTAGATTATTTGAACTTTATTATTATTATTTGTACCTAAAAAAATTTCAAACTTAGAGTGTGAACTTTCATTATAAAATCAATCATCATAGATTTTTTTTTACGATCAATCTCCATACCAGGGTTGTCATTCAGATATTATTTTTTCTTCTGTTTTAATAGACCTCTATGCTCCACTTCCACCTTCTCTTTCCCCTAAGTGATCTTTATTCCCAATGTCATACCAGGATTCATGAGTCTTTACCATTCTTTTACTTTTCATCATTGGATGAAAAATTCCTATTCAAGTTCTTTGATATGTTTGATTTGATAATTTGTTGTCTTAGTCAAACCATCTACCACTTTTATTTGTTCTTTAGATTTTTTATTGTACTTAATGACCTTTTCTGAGTTCTCTAGAATTAATGACTTGATATTTTTAGTTTCTTATTTCATATCAGACTACCCTTCTTCCAATTATTTCATATAGATATTGGAATCATGAAGCATCCTGTTTAATTTCTTCATTTTACCTCTCCAAACATCTATATCCTCAAGGGAATCATTTAATTCAATCTGGAGATCAAGTCTTCCTTTGACTTCTCCATTGTCATTGTCATTTTCTTACTTTGCTAGTGAATTACTCACAACTGACACCAACACATCTTCTTTATGATCCTTACAGTATTTCATCTCTTCTTCCTCAAATTCATTTGAACTATCAATTTCTTTTGAATGAAGATTCTTATTTATAAATAATTTCCCTTTGTATTTTTATTTCCTTTCACACTAATAGAAGACTTATTCTTTAGAGTTTCATCATCATCTTTATCACTATCTTGAATCTCATTAGGACACTTTTCAACAAGATTTCCAACCATTATGCAACAAAATCATGAAACAATAAGTTTTAATTTAAACTTCCATTTTACTATTTTATGATTTGAGGTGAGGAATGACGTAAAATCATTCAAAACACCTTCTTCCCGGTCATATTCTATAGAGATATTCTTCATGGTCTTGAATTATACCTCCTTAATTATCTCTTTTTCCAATGACTCATTATCATCATTTCTCATCTCATATGTGACAAGAGTGATATTTAATTTATCCAATTTCAGTTCCTTTGGATCTTTATATTCTAGTATAGAGACTATGGGTTTGAAAAGTGGTAGAAATATTCTCAATATGGGCTTATAAATCTTTACATGTTCAATAATTTCTCTAAGACCATGAATATATTCAATGACAATATTCACCCAATCAAAGAATGCATCTACAAACTCATCATGGTGCATTATCAGGTCCCATATTAGTTCCATAGATTATATAGTTTAGATTTTCTAAATTTTGAATCTATTTCATAGATATTAAGTATATTCTACTATATTTCATGTGCTGACTTACATCACATCACATCTGTGTTGATTTTGTTAGATAAAGAACCTCCTAAAGATTTGATTCCTTTAGCATCAATATCCCATTCTCTTAGGTATTCTTCTGATAAAACTACACTATACACATTGGTAGAAATACCATGGATAGAAACTATAATAAAATTCATTACTAATGATCAGAAGTAGAGTTGAATATGATTATTACACAACTAAAAATCTCTTCCATCAAATATTATAATTCCTTTGTGATTAACAACCTATATTACAACCACTGAGAAAGATACATTGATTTTAAAATTTCACTATGACACCAATTGTTAGCCCAACTAGGTTAAATACCCTTAGAGGGGGGGAATCATGGTATGATATATTTAAAAAAAATTCCATTCAGATCTTGTTTTATCATTAAACAAAACACTCTTCTCTCCCTTTCCCATAGCACTGCATGTGAATAAATGAAAGCTCACATGAGACATAACAATTTTACTTAGTCAACATACACTAGGTTGAATCTAATGAGAATACACAGGAAATGTGCCTATGTTCCAAATCTTCAAAATCATATTGCAATTACAAAGTTCATAGTGGACTCATTATCCTTTATAGTTCACTACCAAACATAATTTGAAAGCTCATCGCTCTCTCAAATGAAGTGTGCTCAATGATCCTTCAAAATATTCTTCTTTTAATCACATGAATCAATATCTTTTACACCTAATTTTGTGTTTCATGAAGCAATAATTTAATTCAATTGATTAATACCTATTAACAACATAATTTTTGGGAATATCCTTCAGGTTCATGTAAGATTCACTTTTGTGATACACTATCCTAACTTTCACAAAACATTATAGTACTTCATGGAAATTTCTCCTTTCATAAAACCCCAATCTTGTATGAAAATTTATACATTAATGAAACTAAAATATTTCATGAAACTCTCTAAAATTTGGAGAAACATCCTTTGATAGATTGAAATAAGTTGTTTCATCATGAAATTGATGTTCTTATGAAACCTTTGTGCAAGAAACTCCTTTGTGAAACTCATTTATGAATCCAGAGCATTTGGATTTTCATTATAGATTTATTTTTTTCAAAGGATGGGTTAGCTGCTTATTTATAGATGTTTCCACCTATTCATGAAACTTTTAATCTCACCACTATATTTTCTCAAAACTCTTTAATTTGTTCATGAAAATCCTTCTTTTCACAAAACTTCCACAAATATCTTTCATTAACATAAATTATTATATTTTAAAAAATTACCATATTTCACATAACTTTATCTCATGAATCATCAATCATTATAGAAATAGTAATCCTTTTCAATACCCCAAATTTTAGTGAATTTTATTCCTTTTTCATATTTTCATGAGGTTGTCTAAAAAATATATTTTGGAAAACTTATCTCTTCCTCTAGATTTTAGACCCTGAAAATTTAGAAGGCACTAGGAGATGATGTCACCTAATATACGTAACTTTATGTACCACTTACAGAGATTTTATACCACTAGCTTAACTATTTTTAATATACACAATCAATAATCATGATGGAACTCTACAACTGACCTTGTCAACCTACATTTCCAACAAACATAATCAACCCAAAAACACTAGAAAGTTACCTTGAGGTATTTTTTCCCAAAAAGTGTTAATCCCTAGTATGTTAAAATTCCATTTACGTATAATCATGGAAAATCCCTTTTTTGGTGAACCAAGTAAAACCTATATGTACCTGATTTATTTTATGTTTTTAAATACTATGTGTGCTTCAAGTTTCATGTGTTCACATTATTCTTAATACTATGAAAAAAATATCCATTGGAAAGAAAAGAAGTATTAATCACCCTAATTTACCCCCCCCCCCAAGGGTTAAAAGTGAATGTGGGTAAAATAAAAAAAAATATTTGATCGATTTCATCTCATAAATCGATCATGAATTATTCATTTGATTGTTCATTCATAATAAATATCTTGATTATTTGTGAAAGCATGTAAATATTTTTAAATGTTGAACTAGGTGTTGTGGTAAATGTGTGAATGATCTATAGGGATTGTATATTGGATCCTTTAAGCTATGATAATATAGTTATGAGTGAATCATGTTATAATAATGTGTATAAACTATGTATAGTTTTGATTTCATTTACCAGACTTAAAATTTATTTCACGTGATTTATGGATAAACATGATTAGTATTTTATAGGATCTACTATTTAAACAAAAGATCCAACCATTATTTTTTAAATTACTAATTAATAATTGCTTTTCAAACTTAGATTCCTTCATATACTTCATCATAATAGTATTGATAATTATAAACAATAGAGAACACATTTGAATTCTGATTAAGTCCTTGTTCGTTTGGGCCTTTAGGCCATGTACTCTAGGGCCTCTAAGACATGTATTATGGTAATTTTTGGCCATTTAGGGGTTCCCTCCCAACCCAGTTAAAAATCATTCTTATCCAACAAATAAAATAAAAATTTTATTTTGAAGGGAATAGTATGTTATGGTTGAGGAAAGATGATTTAGATATGAATATATGAAATTTTTAATCATGATTTAATAATTCAGAGATTGTGAAATGGATTTTAGATATTCCAAGATTTATTTAATGATATACATGGATTACATCATAATGAGAGTGTTTATGCCATGATTATAATTCATCCAAAATTGTTTATAAAATGATAGGGATGTTTCTTGGGGGTAAATAATCAATTAAAGGGTTTTTGGATGGAATTTACATAAGGATAATGATCATTGGTTTTTTGTAAATAGTAGTAGATAATAATCCCGTTATATATTTTACATGAAAATAAATTTAGATTTATGTGAAAACATATAGGGATAAAAACATGTGTTCTGAGGATTTATAATAAAGTGTGATTGAATGGTTTAGTTTTTTTATATTTAAAGTTGATTTTTATTAATTCCATGTTAATATTAGTTCTTCTATAATATATTTTTCATTAATTATGATGGTCTCCTATTGATTGATTGATTTAATTTTAATATATAAACTATATTTTTTGTGTTTATTCTTTAACATGGAATGAGTTTCAATGATATATTTTTAAAAATTGTTTTAATTCCCCAAATTGTTAAATAAATTAAAATACATTTTCATAAAAAAATAGAATTTTAATAATTAGATAATATATTAAAGAACAAGGATTTGTTTCAAATTAATTCTGACAATGATAATATTATTCAATGAAAATATTTTAATTCTTACCATATCATAAATCATGATTTATAATTCATAATACAATTTCATTATTATAAGTTTGTTTAATAAATTAATTTCATTTTATTAAAAATCATTTGAACAACACACGTAAAAAATTTAAATATAAGTATCAACATAGGGATCACATGTTTCTATGGGTTCAACCTTGAACTTTCTACATACTATTATTTTGTAGTTAATGATTATAAATGGTTATTATAAATTTCTAAACTTGATTTCTACTTTGTATTAATGATGCCAAAAACTTTTAACACCAAACAAGAATCATTAATTCTAAGTATGAATCATGTTTAAAAAATTAAAATAACTCTTAATAATCAATGACTACAAAGTTATGGTCTATGGTTAGTCTATGGTTGAACCCACTGAGATATATAAACCCTAAAACAAAAACATAAATGGAAAATTCAACTGGAATTGTTTGAATGGTTTTTAATGAACTAAAATGAATTTAATAAACAAACATAAGATAATAAAATTATACTAAGAATTATTAATCCACATAAAATATATTGTTATAATTAAAATATTTTCAATGAAATCTATTAGTTTTTAAAATTAAAACAAAATAATTCCTTGGTCTAGAACTCGTTATCATGTTATTAAAAGTAATATTTTCTATAATAAAATACTTTGATTTATTTAACAATCAAGGGATTCAAAACCATGTTTAAAAAATATATATTTAAAACTCATACCATTTATAAGAATAAATACCAAAAAATAAAGTTCTATTATTAAATGTAATTACATTGATCCATAAGGTAATCGTCACAGATATTAAAATAAGAATATTCTATAAGAATGAATGAATGTGGGAACAAAAAATTAATTTTAGAAATAAAATAACAAAACCACTATATCACTCTTAACTATAAAATTCTCAATAAAAAATGTTTTCCCCTCTATGTTTTCATAAAAATATCTTTAATTAAATTTTTTTATTAAAATTAAAAGCCACTATAAAAGGGATGGTACCCATATAGTGTCTAAAACTAGACAAAATAAATAAGATAGTTATTTTATCATAATAATTTCATTGGTTACCCATTAAACATATAATCACATATACCCTTTAAGGATCTGAGTGATTCACTTAATATAAATTCATTCTTGTTTGATTTTGAAATCATCTTGTTCTAGTAAATTTTTTTCTTCTTTTACTTGTTTTTCTGCAATTTTTTTTCTTTTACCCATGTTTTTATCATATTAAAACACATTATATTTATTTAGAGTCATATTAATCATTTTATTTTTGATGGAAAAATTTTAATATCCCTAAAATCAATTATTTTAAATGGGAATAAAAATAAATTCCTTATTCAAAACGTTGTTCAATTATCTTTAAATAATAGTGGTATTTTCCACTACTTATTCGAAGCTAAATAATTTATGTGTATGAAAGATTCCCCACTAGGATTTCCTTAACTTATACATCACATAATGGAATAAAATTTAACTCATAGTTGTTGTCACTAAAGGTCACTCCTTTTCTAGTGGTTAACTATGTTATAAGTATAGATCTCCTCTTCTTTTCTAAGGATTTACTAATACATATTTAGACTTATTATTTGACATGTTTTTCTTTTTATTTACCATGTTTTATCTCTCATACTATTTTTACTATTTGGAGTCGGAGGAGACTCATAAATCGACTCCCCTTCCCCATTTATATGGTTGGATATAGATTCCCCAACCACCATCTCTATTTTCTGGGGATCTTGAGGGACCATCTTCTGTTCCTCATGAAACTATAATAGATAAATCTCCTCCTATAACAAAAAAAACTTCACTACTTCTAAAAATAATATAACTATAAGTATTCTAGAAGGAAAATCCATAGAATAGACTTTTTAACATCCTGATGCACACCACCTAGTCCGAGATGGAAGGTTACATGACCTAATGCACACCTCACCGTATGTAAGAGTTTATCGACTAGAAGAGTGGTTCTAAGTCCATTAGTGGGGAGATAATAACCTCAATATCATTTCATAGGATCAATAATCAATAATCACCAATATAATAAATAATTAGAGAAAATGTATGGAAAGTTAAATATGGAATACATGTCGTAAAAATAAAGCCTCTCCCAAAGTGGAAATCATAACTGATGTAAATAAAGTAGATAAACAAGAAAATGATAAAATTCATGTCCAACCAGTTTCCTTCCTAGAACACCATAAGATCCACACTACTTAGCTTAAAAATCCTTTATAGGGCCCTTGAACTTCTCAAGGTCCCCCATGAAATCTACTAGTGCACTAAAATGCCCAAGTATGGTGTAAGGACAAGACTCAGTTAGACACCACCAATGAATCCTTAACCTGGTGTACTCAAGTGTAATTGTGTATAAAATAATAATAAATGTGTAACAAATAAAAACATACAAGCCAGAGTTGAGTGGTCGTGATCTAACCAATCCATTGAAAATCACCAGTCGTACCTTCTTCAGCTCTATACTAGAAGGATAATCAAGGTTTCAGAAAAACCAAGGTCTATCCATGAGGATAATGTATCATGCTTCTTGGAATCATGTGATCGTGAGACTCAGTATACACTAGAGATCAAGGACTTCATGTTCTCATCATTACTTAGGAATTGAGTTCTATTCATCATTCTCTAGGTGTAGAGAACATACCCCTTGGAATCCACTAGGCATCAAGTTTACCACACAGCAACCCTGAGGCATCATTGTATCCAAAACCTGTGTATAATTCCCTCTTCATCATCATTGAAAACCATGTTCACTCCCCCTCTAAGGGATAAACATGTCACAATGGTCCACCAACCTTAAGCACCATGAATAATGCTAAAAAATCACACATAACATGGTAGGATACATGATAAAGCATAGAACATCATCATAAGTAAGGTATCACATATAGTACATGTGATCAACATCACACATGAATAATTAGCTACAAATTAATCATGAAAATAAGTGTAATATAAGGTTCTCAGGGCTACACACACTCACATGCAATCATAATCTTGCACAGTCATCAAATATGTCTATACATAAATCAAATCAAAGCATGATGTGTATCAAAATCCCAAAAAGGTACGGAACTTCCTACCTTAAAATTCACCGATGTCAAATGCAAGGATAAACCACCCTGTGTGGTTTGATAGCTGGAGTGGAAACCTTAATATTCAAGAACACGTTTTCCTATACTTATTGTCCTAAACATCAATATGTCAAAGATAGAGGTTCATCAAGGGTTCCTAGAACCAAAACCAGTTATTTTATTTCAAAAACTATATCACATGTGATATTACCTTCCCTCTATCATAGATAATTTTCAAATTATCATTTAAAATATCACATGTGATAATGTTTTATCTCTCCTAGATAATTTTCAAATTAAAATTTAAAATATTAAATGTGATGATACTTTATCTCTCCTAGATAATTTTCAAATTATAATTTAAAATATTACATGAGATGATATTTTATCTCTCCTGGATAATTTTAAAATTATCATTTAAAATATTACATGTGATGATATTTTATCTCTCCTAGATAATTTTCAAATTATTATTTAAATATTACATATAATGATATTTTATATCTCTTGGTTAATTTTCAAATTATCATTTAACATATCAAATGTAATGATATTTTTTCTCTCCTTGATAATTTTTAAATTATCATTTTTGGTCTACGCATGCATTCATAATTATCCTTCGTAATTTATGGAAATTATCATTTTATAATTATTTTTAATTATGATTAATAATTATTCACAATTACCTTGATAGTTCATTGTAATTATTTATTGATAATTATTTATAATTATCCTTTCATATGAGTTGATAATTTTTTGTAATTATCCCTTTGTAATTTCACAAAAATTACCATTTGATAATTTCTCAAAATTCCATGAAATTTTATTTTTATAACTCTTACAATTATCTTTAAATAATTTGATGAAATTATCATTTGATAATTCTTCACAATTATCATTGATAATTTGACTCATATAAAATTTATATAAAATCGTAATTATCTTTCTAATATCATATAATTATATTTTGACAATTCTTAATATATTATCCTTGAAATGTTTTTATAAATTATTCATGATAATTTTTAATTTTATGGATTTAATTTTTAAATCAGCCAATATTTTACAAAAACCAGAAGAGAGAATATTGGGAATAAAAAATGGAATAATAAAAAATATGACACGGTGTTGTGCTATAGGTAAGAACAATCCACATCTGGATACCTGATTCTGGAGAATAAATCCATTCGATCCAAAAGGAGGTTCACAAATCGCATGTAATGGAGTTTCGGGGTTGATTGAACTTGAGTAGATCAACCCACCAAAAAACACCATGTGGTTTGGAAATTTTATAGCCCCGAATCCGCATATGTTTCTGTCAATTTTAAATCACCCAATTAATCCAACGTTTCAAGCTAAAATTTATGAGAGAGTCATTGATTTTACCCATTTAAGATGTTTGTAATTTTAAATGGTCGAAACCGGGGAGAAATAAAGGTTTTAAGAAGAAGGTTATATTAACAATGGAGGTTTGGCATTTAAAATGGGAAAGATGGATAATAAAATTGTATTAATAATTAAATTAAAAAATTAATTATTTAATATAAATATTAAATAACATAAAGTAATGAGTGACCTGGCCAAACCTTTGATGCGCATAAAATTTTTTCCCCATAAAAGGAAAAAACCATGTCTTAAACCTAATTGTGGTCTTAGATTTATCATAAGATGCATCATTATGGATATATTAAATTACTTTAATAAAATAATATATTAAAAAATATTAAAAAATATAACCTCACATTCAATCATACCAAAAATATGATGCGCACTAAAATTATATCCCTCCTAGGGTAAACCCTATGTCTTGAACATAATGTTGGTCTCTCATTTCTCATACGGTGCATTGTTCGAGAGATATTATATTATTTTTGATAAATTGCACTCATGTAATATAATATATTTAATATTATTATTCTACCTACATCAAGGCTCTATGGGCCCCAGAATATCACATAAACTTAGTACATAAATGAAAAATTATTTCATATAATATTCCAAGATTCTAACTGGGATTTTAACCATATGAAAATCCTATAGAATATTTATTAATTGATTTTTTATTGAAAATTCACATTTTCACGTAAACATACTTATACGTTATCGTCAAAGAGGTTTTTTATTCTCTTAAAAAATAAAGATATTATAAATATCCCCCTATATTGACTTCTCATCCCCGAGAAGTATCTATAGTGGTCTTTCTCGAACAACTCAGACCACTGAGCTCAGACATCAGACTCATGCCCCCACATCTCTTCCTGGATCTGTTGATGATACCACTAAATCCATACTAGTGTTACCATATTTCCTCACAAAACCTTCTCTCCTTGATCTATTATCTACACTAGATTATCCTCATAAGATGAATGGGTATCCATCTCAACATCCTCACAATCAAAAATATGTGCAAGTTTAGGCATATACCTATGAATCTGTGACACATAGAACACATCTTGCATACCTCAATAGTTATAAGGGAGGTTTAGATGATATCCCACTTCCCATATCTCTTCGGTGATCTCAAATGGTCTAAAAAATATGGTGTTGGATTTCCTTGATTCCCCATACATATGTGCACTAATTAAGGAGTCACTCTCAATAAATCACAATCGCCCATGTCGAACTCCACAGGTATCCTCCTATGGTCGACATAATATATTTGTCTACACTAGGGAGCTATCAACATCTTCCATTTTTTTCACTCTCTTGAAGGTCTCTTGAACAATACTGGGTCCAAAAACAACTTCCTCACCCACCTCATGCCAACAGAGTGGTGCGCGATAAGGTCTCCTATAAGGATCCTCATAAGGTGTCATCTAAATTGAATACTGGTAATTTTTATTCTATGTGAACTAAATCAAGGTTATTTGATCATCCCATTATTCACTGAAGTTTATAATTCAAGATCAAATCATATCCTTCAATATGAATATAGTATTCTCTGACTATCCATCAATATGAGGATGGTATGTCTTGCTCAATCTCAATTGAGTCCTTAGGGATTTCGGCAAGCCTTTCCAAAAATATGAAGTAAAATTTTTGTCTCTATCTAATGAAAATCTCAAAGGAACTCCATGAATGTGTATTATTTCTTAAACATAGATCTTTCCCATCTCCTCTACTGAGTGATTCTCTCTAATAATTAAGAATTTAACAAACTTCACTAACTGATTGACAATCACACAGACTATGTCACAACTCCTTAGGTTCCAAGGTAACCCTATCACAAAGTCCATGGTGATGTGCTCCCACTTCCACATAGATATCAGGAGTGGATGAAACAACCCACCAAGATGATGGTTCTCAGCCTTCACCATTTGATAGGTAAGGTGTCATGAGAAATAACTAACAATGTCCCTATTCATACCTGGACACCATCACTTCTGCCTAAAGTCGTGATATATCTTGGTGGAACTAGGATTGTAACACCCCAAGCTTCAATGGTATGCTTCTCTTTAAATAATACAACAGTGTGTGTTGTACGCAACTTCGAGTTCTAACACACACCACAGCCAATCAAACTAGCCGTTATGAATAGTAATACCCACTTTTTGAAATTTTATAAATTTTATCTTTCAAAATGGACTTTATTTTTGGATTCAGAATATCAAAATTAGTTTAGGGTAAATTTTTGGTATTTTTCTGAAAACATTCAATTTTTGATGAATAGTGAAAAACACTGAGATATAGTTTAAAACCAAATTTTTATATAAATAATTATTTATTTTATTTAAATTTAATTAAGGTCAAAATAGATACATAATACCTTTATAAGTTCAATGTAATTCATTGGAGTTAGTTTAGAATAATTTTAGATATATAAATATTTTATTGAACTTTTCACCGTCTTTTACCCACCTCCTAGGAGAATTTGGAAATTCACACAAAACATAATTTTACCGCTTCTATGACTGGAATTTAGAAAATCTAAGAGAAACAGTTAATATAAAGGAGTAAAATTTTGTTCAATGAGATGAAAATAATTTTTTTGAATAGTAACTTTATACTTTTATTTACCACGGTTAAAAGTAAACAGGGTAATTAAGGATAAAAATGACATTAATATTACCCTAACACATGTCCTAATTCAATTGGACAAGTGTATCTCGACCAAAAACAACCTTAAGAATAAAATATTATCATTTAGGTCCACTTGGATTAGATTAGGACATTTATTATTATTTCATTCAAATAAGAGTTAAAAGAGATAAAATCAAAGTTTAATAACTAAACCATTTTTAATATAGGGTTATACATAAGATAAATTCAATTATAAATATTTATTAGAAAGAAAAAAAGATTTCCTACATAATGGTATTTTATTTATAATTTTTATACATTAAATAGTTTAATTTATTTATGACACAATGGTGATGCAGTAATTACCAAATTAATGAAATATTAAAATAATTAATATTATAAATATCAAAATAAATGTAATTTGAGACTTTTTATGAATTCCACTAATTTTATATGTTATTATGACATATTAGTATTTATTATATAAATTTTTTTCGAAGTAGTAATGCTGTTATGAAAATATCAAAAACAAAATACCCAATAGTGTCAAAATTGACATAAAAGAGTTTTTTAAAACCAATATTATACTATTAATTGATATTCTATTCCTAAAAATATAAGGTTTGGACAAAGGACATATATAATGATATTTGTATCATTAATGGACCACTTGTGGGTTTCTTTGAGGTATATAGTAAGTTTATTAACTATATAATATAAAAATACAAAGACACATGGTAAATGTCAAACTATTTAACTAAGATTTAAATATAAATGATAAGGTTAATATAGTGACCCAAACCTATCTAAAATCTATTGTTTGAAATTATTTCAACCAATCACCACCTTAAACTTTAAATAATAAACTTTGGAGTCATTATAAACCGAATATTAATTTATTATAAAATAATATTTCTATCTTTTCCAAAGGTGCCCCTCACCCCTCTTATAAAAGGGTACTCCCCCTACTCACTAATTCACACCTTAAAAGCCTTTTTTCTCGGCCAACCCCTGCCAAAATATCCTCTAAACTTCCCTCACTTCATCCTATAGGCCGTCCTTTGGTTATAAAACCAACTTAAAGATCCCTATTGATCAAATCAAAAGGAAGAAGCCAAAGAAGAGGTAATGTTTTCACCACCCTCTTTCAAGTTCCTTTCTTCTTCAACTTCTTCTTTCTTTGTTATTTTTATTCTAAAATAATAACTCCAGTATCTTTTATATACTGTGATGTTATTATAAATATGGTACAACCATATTCATTATTCTATCCATCCTTTGAATGACATGTCACCATACGTGCATACGTATGGCCTACCGTTTCCACGTCGTGGTGTAATTGTTATTCAATACATTATTATTTTGATGGGTATAATAATGATGTCTAATTCATGTAAATAATAAGTATAACATGGTAATTATTCTGTATATATGATATACCATGCAATTATATATTATTTTAATATCAAAAGAATGATATTATCGCTCGTGCGTACGTACGGACTACCGTCTCCATGAACGCGATGAGATTCATTCCCCATCGTATCCATACAAGTATAATTCTCATTTAATGATTATAAATAATGTTTATGGAATTTATATCATTCTTTATATGAATAATATACAACCTATCCATAACAAACATGACTTATGTAACAAAACATGTAAAATAAAATGAGTAAGTTAACACCCGAAACGACGATAATACTAAGATGTTATTAACAAAGCAATGTTAAAAGATCATATATGATATCATATTAATATATATTATTCTTTTATAATTGAATAACAATTATTTCACCATTTTACAGGAGGCTAACCTACCCTCGACCAAGGAAAAATTTCAAAGTAAGGGGTTTCTTATCTCACTTTTAATTTCGTGAGATTTCCATTGTTCACCACTTATTTATTGCATGTGGTGTGTGTACTGCCCATGTTTGTATTCATTGTGTAATATACGTTAATTCATGGATATTTAAATCATCATTGTATAATCCTTATTTCATGGGTATATGTTTCGTATGTTACCAAATAGATAAGTAATTGGAAATTTCAATTTCCACTCATTTGGCTTTACGCATACTTCATTGATTATTTTACTCCAAGATTATGTGTGGAATCTCTATTCATTTTCTTATGTCATAATTTCTGCTCCCCTTTCTATGTATATAATTTTGATACACATAATCACTCCACTGTTAAATTCTCAAGTCATCGTTGTGAACTTGATAAGAGTAATTTTTACTCAATCTCCATTTATTGAGTTAAACATCCAATTCATTAGTGTTGTTTTTACAAGAATATGTGTGAATGTCCTTTGATTGTTTTACACTGAATATCCAATAATATTGAGTGTATTTATATTTTTCACACATAATTATGTCGTTGATTTATCCTTAACATAAGGATACGGCCTTCATGAGAGTTTTCATCTCAATTTACAGTCTATTGAGACTCCTTTGTTGTTATACACCAAATCACTTTTATATGGTGTATATAATGTACTTTGACATAGTATATAATGAATCCCTTTATTCTCATGATATTACAAATTTATTATTACTTCAATTATTTGTATTCAAGTGTCTCTGTTTTGGTTAGTAACTCTAACTAAAATTTCATTTTAAAATGTTTTAAAGAATTATTATTCTAAATCTTTCTCATTAATGTCCATGTTTTAAAAATGGTTTTAAGGATTTATTTATACAGACATTAAAGATTTCAAATCAAAATTATTTTTAAAAGCTTCACAGTGTTATGGGACACTTTGATTCAAAAATATATTTTAAATGGATTTTTGACAAATAGTGTGACTTTTAAATGTTTTCAAGAAAAAGGGGGATATTTCTCCCAATAGTTTGATGATTATTTTAATCTATTTCAATATCCTTCATTATTCTCGATTGAGGTTAATATGATACAATGAAATCTTCTATATTGTATCGAATGAGTTATTTTTTACTGTGGATGTGATATTTTTATACCATTCATGGTTTGTGGTTAAAGTATTTATATTTGGTATGCTAGTTTTAATATGAATGTTTATGTTATGTTTCAAAATTTTCATATGAGGAATGAATTGGACTTAGTAAGTGACGGGTGTATCCCTCTATAGCTCCTCTATGAATCGGTAGGTCTCATGAGACAAACTAGTGTCTTGGCATAAGGCCTTGACAAAATCTTAATTGTAGTCTTGGCACAAGGCCTTGACTATGTGGTTATGATAGTCTGGCATTATACATTCCATCATTATGAAAGTGGTTATTGATATTTCATGTGGTTATTTGACTAGTAGAATATCCATGTGAATAAGTAAATGGCATTATTTTATTTTATTTCTGCCATATTATGCTAAAGTTAAAGTTTAAAAGGCTTTTGTTTTAGTTATACATTGCCATAAATGTTTATGCTTATTTATGAATGTTTCCACTATATTATTATGCTTAATAGGCATCTGAGCTCACCCATTTCTATGTTTTATTTTTCCCAGGATGTGAAGAAGTATTTTATGAATGACCTACAGGGATAGTATTAGGGGATATGAGTGTGGACTATGGATACTATGTTGTTGTAGTTTTCATTTTATGATGTAATGTAAACTTTATGAATGTATCTAGTGTTTCCAAGGCTACTAAACTAATCGGTCTTTCGAGACATGATCCTTTGTGGTCATACCAATGTTATGTAATAATGAACCGACTCTGGGTAAATGGTGTCGGGGCGTTATAGTTGGTATCAGAAGAATTTTAGTATAAACCATGGAAACTAGATTTAGATAAACTTTGATTAGAGCACATAACCCTAAGATAGACTTTGAGGATTAGTATAGAAGAACTTACTAAATTTTGGTATTGTATAGATTTTGTGAGTTTTCCAAGAAATACATCCATGTCTGGATACAAACAGGTATAGGTGGATCTGGAACAGATGTACCTAGGAGTAAAACCCGAAAACACCACTTTGACCTAGACTCGAACGAGAACTGGTGCATGACAACGGGACTTGCTGCACTCTTGGTTACGACACTCCTGGGAGATATTCTTAGGATAATTTACATTTTCTTTACAAAACAATTTGAATTATTTTAATATAAGATGAGAATAAATGACCTTGGTTAATCCTAAGGTGTTTCAAATTGAGAATATGGTGTCATGATATTCTCTAAATGATTTTTTGACTATTATTACTCATACAATGCTTTATGGTTTTATTCAATGGCTGGAGTCCAAGGAAGTCATAGTAACTTTTCGAATGATGTACAAGGTGGGAACGGTGGTGGAAATGAGAAACAAAATTGAATATTGATAGGTGTAAAACATATTGTGTTCATACCAAATCAGTTTTCCAAAAATATGATCAACAACATATATATTAACCAACTCTCGGACCCAATAAAGAAGATAAAGGTGATGAATGATAAGAGCTCTAGTAGTGGAGACCATGGAGAAAAAGAATCATAAATTTCCATCATGTAGGAAATATGGAAGGAGACACCCAGGAAAGTGGATCAATGGAACAAATAAAGGCTTTACATGCGGGAAAGAAGGACATAAAGTGAAGAATTTCCGAGTAAAAATGAAGAGTATTATGGAAGAAAATAAAAATAGTCCCAAAAATTCATTTACAGTCATTTTCCGTAAATGTAGGGGACTTGGAAATTACCCGAGTAAATTCCCTATTCTATAGGATATTTTTTTGGTCAAAGAAGAAGCTATGTGGAAATAAATGGTTGGAGAAATGTTTAAAAGTATTAGTGCTCCTTGTTGATGCGATTACTTTGGAATAATTTTCTCTTGTATTTTTAACCCCGCAGTTTTCCATGTGAGAATGATATTTGAGGAAGTCTTATCTTTTCCATTGTGGATATAGTTATAAATAACCATTTGGTTTTATATGATCATTGGGTTTGAGGCAATTACAAGTTATTATATTTTGGGATGAAAATTCAAGGTATGAGATAACATTTCTGATTAAAATTATGTTATGGTTATTTTGAGTAATTTATCTCATTTTGGTAATGTTATAAAATATATTTTTTGAAAAAGGACAACACGCAGACCGTGTGACAACCCGTCGCATCAGAAAAAGCGGTGGGAATCGAACCCACAACCAAAGTGCGATTGGGATTTATCGCCTACCACTAGACTACGTGAAGTCCCTGGTTAGTGTGACTAATTATTTTTAGTTAAATAATTTTACTGATCAATAATAAGTTGATTTGGGTTCTTATGTCTTATCAAATGAATACCCTTAGTATAGGATGATGATTTGGTGATTAAGTGATAAATTTTATTTATGAAGATGTTCGCTTTGTTGGGAACACTACATGCCCAAAGAAACTAGAATACTATGGGATTTCATTTCAGGAGTAATGGTGGATTTTTATCTACGTTTTTATTATGGATTTATAGTGATTTGGGTTATTTATGGAAATGACTAACCTATAATAGAGAATATGTGATTAGGTTAATTACTTTTAATTATGTGACTTTAAGAGTAGTTGATGTCATTTGGAGATACAAGTTAACGGGGAAGACTACATAACCAAATTCTTCTAAGTTTTTGGTTTCAATATTAGTTTGGATTATATTGAAGGATTTTAAGGACAATTTTTTATTGAATGGTATTTATTTAACTTTGGGGTATTGTTGGTTTAATTTTAGAAATTAAGATTAGTGTTTCTTTCTCTAAAGGAATATCCTTTTGGGGGATCATCAGATCTTTTACTAACCATTTTGGATTTGATTAATCTCTAAAGACAAGGTAAATATATAGTTTATCCTTTGTCGATCATGTGATTCTATAGAAGTTAATTCTAGCTATTACAGTGTGACCAAGTCTTCTTGAATACTCATCATTTAAAAAAATGATTTAGTGGGGGAAATTTATTAAAGAATGAAAATCCACTTAAAAAGTAATTATATCTCTTTATTTTCTTAGTTAATCTCATAAATGAATTATTCATATTTATGTAATGTAACTTAAAAAAAATGTTGTCTGTATACTTTTCTTATTGGGAAACTAATGACCGTTTGTCCCATCACAAGTTTGTGGCTTTCTTGTTGTTAACTTTCTCCTGATCATGTTTTCTATCCCTCTCCATCAGAACTTGACACTTAGTTTATCTTCCATATCCATGTTTTCCTACATGGAATCCTAGTATGAGTTATCTTGGGTGACCTTCGTACTTCTCTTCCTTTCTTTTAAGGTGATAGTTTTATTGACTCTTTTTCTGATGTGGGACTTTCTATTATATTCCCAAGCCCAATTTTAAAAATTTCGAGGACAAAATTATTTGAAATAGGGGAGAATGTAACACCCCAAGCTTGCACGGTACGCTTCCCTTTGAATAATACAGTAGCGTGTGTTGTATGCAACTTCGAGTTCTAACACACACCACAGCCAATCAAACTAGCCGTTATGAATAGTAATACCCACATTTTGAAATTTTATAAATTTTATCTTTCAAGATGGACTTCATTTTTGGATTCGGAATATCGAAATTATATTAGGGTGAATTTTTGGTATTTTTCTGAAAACATTCATTTTTTGATGAATAGTGAAAAAAACACAGAGTTATAGTTTAAAACTGAGTTTTTATTTAAATAATTATTGATTTTATTTAAATTTAATTATGGTAAAAATAGATACATAATACCTATATAAGTTCAATGTAATTCATTGGAGTTTGTTTAGAATAATTTTAGATATATAAAAATTTTATTGAACTTTTCACCGTCTTTTACCCACCTCCTAGGAGAATTTGGAAATTCACATAAAACTTAATTTTACCACTTCTATGAGTGGAATTTCAAAAATCCGAGAAACATGGTTAATATCAAGGAGTAAAATGTGGTTCAATGAGATGAAAATAATTTTTGGTGAATAGTAACTTTTTACTTTTATTTACCACGGTTAAAAGTAAATAGAGTAATTAAGGGTAAAAATGATATTAATATTACCCTAACAAATGTACTAATTCTATTGGATAAGTGTATATCGACCAAAAACAACCTTAGGAATGAAATATTATCATTTAGGTCCACTTGGACTAGATTAGGAAATTTATTATTATTTAATTCAAAGTAGAGTTAAAAGAGATAAAATCAATGTTTAATAATTAAAACATTTTTAATATAGGGTTATACATAAGAAAAATTAGATTATAAATATTCATTAGAAATATAAAAAAATTTCCTATATAATGGAATTTTATTTATAATTTTTATACATTAAATAATTTAATTTATTTATGACACAATGGTGATGCAGTAATTACCTAATTAATGAAATATAAAAATAATTGATATTATAAATATAAAAATAAATGTAATTTGAGACTTTTTATGACTTCCACTAATTTTCTAGGTTAATATTACATATTAGTATTGGTTATATAAATTTTGTTCGAATTAATAATGTTGTTATGAAATTATCAAAAACAAAATACCCAATAGTGTCAAAATTGACATAAAAGAGTTTTTTAAAACAAATATTATATTATTAATTAATATTATTTTACTAAAAATCTAAGGTTCGGCAAAAGGACTTATATAATGATAGGTGTATCATTAATGGACCACTTGGGGGTATCTTGAAGGTATATAGTATGTTTATTAACTATATAATATAAAAATACAAAGACACGTGGTAAATGTCAATCTATTTAACTAAGAGTTAAATATAAATGATAAGGTTAATATAGTGACCCAAACCTATCTAAAATATACTGGTTGAAAGTATTTAGACCCATAACCACCTTAAACTTTAAATAATTCACTTTGGATCCATTATAAACTGAATAGGAATTTATTATAAAATAATATTTCTAGCTTTTCCAAAGGTGCCCCTCACCCCTCTTATAAAAGGGTACTCCCCCTACTCACTAATTCACACCTTAAAACCCT
This sequence comes from Viscum album, assembly GCA_963277665.1. Taxonomy (NCBI): domain Eukaryota; kingdom Viridiplantae; phylum Streptophyta; class Magnoliopsida; order Santalales; family Viscaceae; genus Viscum; species Viscum album. Next base: position 811,893,725 of record OY728150.1, on the reverse strand, counting down.
TTTTCCTAAGACAAAACCTGAACAAATATCCTCTAAACTCCATTCAATTCATCCTATATTCCCTCCTATGGTCATAAATCCAACCTAAAGAGGACTTTTGATCAAATCAAAAGGAACAACCCGAAGAAGAGGTAATGTTTTCACCATCCTCTTTCAAGTTCCTTTCTTCTTCAACTTCTTCTTTCTTTGTTATTTCCATTATAAAATAATAACTCCAGTATCTTTTATATACTTTGATGTTATTATAAATATGGTACAACTATATTCAGTATTCTATCCATCCTTTCAATGACATGTCACCATACGTACATACGTACGGCCTACCGTCTCCACGTCGTGGTGTAATTGTTATTCAATATATTATTATTTGTATGGGTATAATAATTGTGTGTAATTCATGTAAATAATAATTATAACATGATAATGATTATGTATATATGATATACAATCCAATTATATATGATTTTAATATCAAAAGAATGATATTATCACTCGTGCGTACGTACGGACTACCGTCTCCACGAACGCGATGAGATTCATTCCCCATCGTATCCATACAAGTCTAATTCTCATTTTATGATTAAAAATAATTTTTAAGGACTTCATATCATTATTTATATGAATAAGATAAAACCTATCCATAACATACATGACTTATGTAACAAAACATATAAAAGAAAACGAGTAAGTTAACACCCGAAACGACGATAATACTAAGATATTATTGACAAAGCAATGTTAAAAGATAATATATGATATCATATTAATATATTTGATTCTTGTATAATTCAATAAAAATTATTTCACCATTATACAGGATGCTAACCTACCCTCGAACAAGGAAAAAGTACAAAGTTAGGGGTTTCTTATCTCACTTTTAATTTCTTGAGATTTCCATTGTTCACCACTTATTTATTGTATGTGGTGTGTGTACTACCCATGTTTTTATTCATTGTGTCATATACTTTATTTAATGGATATTTAAATCATCATTGTATGATCCTTCTTTCATGGGTGTATGTTTCGTAAGTTATCAAATCTATAAGGAATTTGAAATTTCAATTTCCACTCATTCGGCTTTACGCATACTTCATTGATTATTTTACTCCAAGATTATGTGTGGAATCACTATTCATTTTATTATGTCATAATTTCCACTCCCCTTTCTGTGTATATACTTTTGATACACATAATCACTCAATTTTTAAATTCTAAAGTCATCGGTATGAACTCGATAAGAGTAATTTTTACTCAATCTCCATTTGTTGAGTTAAACATCCAATTCATTGGTGTTGTTTTTACCAGAATATGTGTGAATGTCCTTTGATTGTTTTACACTGAATATACTATCATATTGATTTTATTTATATTTTTCACACATTATTATGTCGGTTATTTATCTGTAACTTAAGGATACGGCCTTTATGAGATATTTCATCTCAATTTACAGTCCATTGAGACTCCTTTGTACTTTTATATGGTGTATATAATGTAATTTGACATAGTATATCATGAAGCCCTTTATTCTCATGATATTAAAAAAAATTATTACCTCAATTATGTGTATTCAAGTATCTCTCTTTTGGTAAGGAACTCTAACTAAAATTTCATTTTAAAATGTTTTAAAGATTTATTATTCTAAATCTTTCTCATTAATGTCCATCTTTTAAAAATTATTTTAAGGATTTATTTATATGGACATTATAGTTTTCAAATCTAAATTCATTTTAAAAGTTCCATAGGGGTATGGGACACTTTGATTCAAAAATCTATTTTAAATGGATTCTTGACAAAGAGTGTGACTTTTAAATGTTTTCAAGAAAAGGGGGGATATTTCTCTCAATAGTTTGATGATTATTTTAATCTATGTCAATATCCTTCATTATTCTTGATTGAGGTTAATCTGATACAATACAATCATCCATATTGTATCGAATGAGTTATTTTTGACTGTGGATGTGCTATTTTTATACCATTCATGGTTTGTGGTTAAAGTATTGAAATTTCGTATGCTAGTTTTAATACAAATGTTTAAGTTATGTTTCAAACTTTTCATATGAGGAATGCATTGGACTTAGTAAGTAACGGGTGGATCCCACTATAGCTCCTCGACGCATCGGTAGGTCTCATGAGACAAACTAGTGTCTTGGCACAAGGCCTTGACAAAATATTAATTGTAGTCTTGGCACAAGGCCTTGACTATGTGGTTATGATAGTCTGGCATTATGCATTCCATCATTATAAAAGTGGTTATTGATATTGGATGTGGTTATTCAACTAGTAGAATATCCATGTGAATAAGTAAATGGCATTATTTCATTTTATTTCTGCCATATTATGTTGAAGTTCAAGTTTAAAAGGATTTTTTTTAGTTATACATTGCCTTAAATGTTTATGCTTATTTATGAATGTTTCCGCTATATTGTTATCCTTAATGGGCATCTAAGCCCACCCCTTTCTATGTTTTATTTTTCCCAGGATGTGAAGAAATATTTTATGAATGACCTATAGGGATAGTATGAGAGGATATGAGTGTGGACTATGGAGACTATATTGTTTTAGTTTTCATTTTATGATGTAATGTAAACTTTATGAATGTATCTAGTGTTTCCAAGGCTACTAAACTAATCGGTCTTTCGAGACTTGATACTTTATGATCATGCCAATGTTATGTAATAATGAACTGACTCTGGGTAACTGGGGTCGGGGCGTTACAAGGATGTACTATCCATCTATGGATATATAAACTCATCATCATATCCTTATGATGGAATAAGAGACTACTACTCTTCCATGTACCAAGATCACATCATCATCATCCATCAACCATCCAAGCATTGAGTCATCACCAGCTAGTTGTTTCCTCATTACACCACACTCTAAGTCTGACTTCTACTCATCCTTCACCTAGTCCATAAGTGAATATGGGACTACCAAGGGAGAACAAGTCATATAACCCTATTCCTCTGAGGCATCCATCCTCCTATCATCCAATAATATCATCAAGCGTTATTGTTCCTCTGAGGAACTCTCACCAATCTCCTTCTCTACATGTTTCATATAGATAAGAGAATCTATAATGAAATTACCTTTCCCATGTGTATACTCCATCTCAAATTCAAATGTTTATAGATACTCAACCCAGCACCTCTATCTCAGGTTTAGGTCTCTCTATCTGAAGATATAGAGAAGGCTCTTATTGTTCATGTAAACAATAAATATCTCACTAAAGAGATAGTGTCTCTAATATTTTAGATCATCGAAAATGGATTCCATCTCCGTGTAATGTGAATAGTAGTTCCCCTCATGGGGTCATAGATGATGAGACCCATTGGCTTCTACATTTTCTCATTGAATTGAAATTACTCCAAGACTGACACCTGATGCATCACGGTACACTGCATAACCAACCCCATGCTTAGGGAGTGTTAGTATTGGAGCTATCTTCAACCTTTTATATAGATAAAGTAAATCATATTCATACTATTCTATCCACTGTAACATCACTTCTATTGTTATTAGTGTTATCATGGGTGATTATAGTCAAGAAAATCCCGAGATAAACCATTGGTAATATCCTTCTAAACCCAAAAAGCTCTTAATTTCAAGAATTTTCTAGTGAAATCTCCCAGACATGACTACCTAAACCTTATCTAGGTCTATATATATTCTAGTATTAGACACCACATGTCCTATGAACTTCACCTCTTAAAATCTAGAAGTTACACTGCATCATTTTGGCATTAAATCAGTGTTCTCTAAGCATACTCAGGACTATCTTCAGGTGCTTATCATGTTTCTCTAGTGTCAATGAGTAGATATGGATATAGTTGATGAATACTACTATTAATGAGTCCATTTATGGATGAAAGATCTTATTTATGTGGTCCATGAACATTGTCGGTGCATTTTTCATCCCAAACGACATCACAAAGTACTTATATAGTCCATACCTACTCCAAAATGCCAACTTCAAAATTTTCGCCTCTCTAACTCACAAATGGTGATAGTCCCATTGATGATCAATCATTAAAAACCATAAGAATCCCTATTGATAACATAAAATATCATTGATCCTAGGAAATGGATTTTGGTTCTTCACCATCACTTGGTTCAACTTCAATCAACGCATGGATGAAGACTATCGTCTTCCTTATTAGAAAAAAATGGGTGTTCCCCATGGTGAAGTATTGGGTCTGATAAATCCTTTACTTTCTAATTCATTTAATTTTACCTTGAGTTCCTTCAGCTCATTTAGATCCATACAATACTGGGGTATCAAAATGGGTTACACATCAAGTATGAGATTTAACTAAAAGTAAACTCCGCTATCAAGAGGGATTCATGTGAAATAATTTGGAAATATATCCTAATATAGATCCATGAATGGTAGAATAGATTATGGGGTTTCCACTAATCCTACTGAAAGATCCAATCCTTCTATCTATATTGTGATCGTCACAAGCTAACTCAAGTCTTGTCTGCTCTACTTTCTCCCAACTCTCATTCTTCATACATCAGGATCTTCTCTCCCTTTTGTGAGGTAAAAGAAACCCTTCTATAATAGAAATCAATATGAGATTGAAATATGGTTAGCCCATCCATTCTAAGAATAACTTAAAATTTTATCATCTCCATAATCTTGAATTCACAAAGATTTACATAGCTAGTGATGAATAGTGGACACTCAAGGCATCGGTGAAGATGGTCTACTCCTGTACTGAATGGTGTATTAAGGGAGACTAACATAGAAGATAACTTTATTGTTAATTTAATTCAAGAAACTACTTGTATAGATATAAAACAATGGGAATCCCCAGTATCAAATAAAGAAGTAGATAAAGTAAAGGTGATCAAAACTCTACCTTTAATATTAGATAATCCATCTCCACCATCTATTGAAGTCTGATCCATAGTGTACACACAAATATCCTTATCTCCTCTTCATTGTCCCCAGTGTGCTTGACTAATATGAGTCTACTACTAAGAACCATTCCCGGTTCAACATGTCTAACCCTTACCTCTACGGAAGCCTAACCTCACATTTCTCGAGAAAAACTGCTAAATATTCCCCTTCATTCTTCACTACCAAAATTTTATCTGGGGTGTTATATCGAACCTATGAAAATGTTCATCATTTTCATAGTTTAAACATTTTGAAACTCCTTACAAAGGGATAGATGAATCTACACTCTAATCTACCTAAATTTTGGTACTCAGCTACACATCTCTAATCTATCTCTTCTTGATTCTAGAAGAGACTACCACAGTAGTGAGAGAAAACTGGGTCACTATCCCCCTATATTCTAGGAGTAAGCCTAATAACCTTTCCTCCTCGAGTCCCTTCTAAAAGGTTATGGATTTGAGAAAGACCTGTGTATACATTATCAATTAAAATTCCCTAAATTGATGTATGATCTCTGGTCGAAGACCTATCTCAAAGTTATGATCCTTATACACCTCGTTTCTAGATAATAATGGATTAAAATAAAGTAACTCCATAGATTTGGATGAATATGTGGAGACAATCATGGAACCTTATTGTAATTCCATGAAATCCTAGGTATGGTCAAATTTAATCATGTTGGGAGAAGACTACTTAAGAAACAACTCCTTGAAAGTCGCCCATGTAAGTCCCTCTTGTATCCTAGACTAACTCATGGAAGTCCCCCATCACCTAGTGCATCCCTGGAACATGAAGGTTTCTAGGATCACATGCCCCTCCTCTAGAGTCTAGACCAACTTAATGATTCTATCAATGAAGCACATACAATCTTATGCATCTTGTGGGCCTCTAATAACATGTAATGTCGGAGGGTAATGGATCTAGAAATCTCAAGCATGATAGGACATGGTCCTATGTGTGGCTCTACCTAGGACATATACTATTTAAAATATTCCAAGATAAACAGGATCTGCATCTTGAATAACATGTTCCAGTATATGAGCGTTTTATGGTTTATCCCCATGTACCATAGGCGGTAGCCTAGGAGAATCCTAGGCTTCCATAGCTAGAGGACCCATAAAACATCTCTAAGGAGTCATATCTAAAATAAAAATAATTTTAGGAAGATAAAAAAAGACCCTATAAAGTCTATGGGATCACACAAAGTTCTCCTAGGAGTCTACCCTTAACCTAAGGTATAACCCTCCTATTACTAACCCTGGTTTACATACCTACATGATAGTCATAATCATTATATATATACTATAACATAAATAGCATGCATAGTTCAACTAATTGTTGAAAATAAAGATATATCACAATACCATGCAACATAGATATATCACACAAAGAGAAACTATCCCGAACAGGCATCACAAATCAAGGCATTTAATTAATGAACTATTATGGAGCAAAAAAAGTATATATATGGAATTTGAACCTATGTTCCTAATCATGATGCATCAACATACCCAAAATCTCATAAATCACATATAAACATCATTTTCATCACTCAAGGTGAATTTAATTAATGCTAAAATCAATACATAATTTTCCCACTTTATGGTAACTTAGAGGTCCACTGTATAGTGTTGGCCAAGCATTGTCATACTTTCACCTAACCATGTCCCAATCATATTATCTCTTATCTATCCTATCTCATCCCAATACGGAGAGAATAAAAAGTTAGTGAGTCTTAAACCTATGATACCATTTTGTAACATCCCTACTTCAACATCCAATTCAATCCATAAGGTCACCTGACCTCATGTGCACCTCCCCATATGAAAGAGGCTACTGACTAGCATTCAGGCTCTAAGTCCATTAGTGGGAATTATATATCCTCATTATCATGTAATAGGATCTATAATCAAAAACAAATAATATAATAAATAATCACATTAAACATGCAAAATGTAAATATAGAATACATGTCATAAAAATAACGCGACTCCCAAAGTGGAAAGAATAACATGTATAAATAATGTAGATAAAAAACAAATGATAAAAAACAAGTCTTGTCAGTTTCTATCTTATCCCACCAAAATCTCCGCGTTCCTCGGCTCAGCAGTCCACCATAGGCCCTTGGACATCACCGGATCCCTCATGAAATCTATAACCGCACCGAAATTCCCAAGTAGGGTGTGAGAATAAGACTAAATAGAACACAAAAAATGTTTCCTTAATCTAATTTTATCAAGTATAATAGTGTATGTTGTAATTATAATAAATTAATAATAACTAAAAAACATAAAAACCAAAACTGAGTGTTTGTGCGCTAACCAAGCCTCCATAAACCCCTGATCATACCTGCTTTAGGTCTATACTGAAAGGATAATCAAGGTGTTAGAAAAACCATGTTATAGCCACAAGGATAATGTATCAATTTTTTTGGAAATGTGTGATCGTGAAACTCAACAAACAATGGGCATCAATGAAGTCATGTTCTCAGAATTCTCTATGCATCGAGTGCTACTTGGCATTTTCAAGGCATCGAGAACATACCCCTTGGAATCTGTTAGGCATCAATTGCATCACAAGAGATCCCTGAGGCATCATTTTATCCCTAACCTATTCATAGGTCCCTCATCATCACCATCTCAAGTCATTTTCACTCTCCCTCAAAGAGATAAATATATCACAATGGTCAACCTACCTTGGGTTCCAAGAACAATGTCACAAGAGAACACGTAACAAGGTAGTATACATGAGAAAGCATAAAACATCATCACAAGTAATATGTCACATATAATACATGTGATCAACATAAAACATGAATAATAAGTTATAAAGTACTCATGGAAATAAGTGTAACATAAGGTTCTCAGGGCTACACACTCACTCACATGAGATCATAATCTAACACGGTTATCAAATATGTCTACGCATAAATCATATTTGAGAACCATGTGTATCCAAATAAAAAAATGTTAAGGAACATCCTACCTCAAAATTAATCGATGCCAAAAGCGTGGATAAACAACCATGTGTGGTTTGATAGATGGAGTGGAAACATCAATAGTCAAGAACATTTTTTCATAGCCAAATTATCATAAATGTCGACACGTAAAATCTTGAGTTTTATCAAGGGTTCCTAGAACCAAAACTAGTTATTTTATTTCGAAAATAAATAAAGCATAAAATGTGATGATATAGTCTCTCTAAAATAGATAATTTTAAAATTATCATTTAAAATATTACATGTTATGATATTTTATCTCTCCTGAACAATTTTTAAATTATCATTTAAAATATTACATGTTGTGATATTTTATCTCACCGGGATAATTTTCAAATTATCATTTAAAATATTACATGTTGTGATATTTTATCTCACCTGGATAATTTTAAAATTATCATTTAAAATATTACATGTTATTATAGTTTATCTCCCTTAGATAATTTTCAAATTATAATTTAAAATATTAAATGTGACGATATTTTATATCTCCTAGATAATTATTAAATTATCATTTAAAATATTACATGGAATGATATTTTATCACTCCTGTATAATTTTAAAATTATCATTTTAGGTCAATTCATACATTCGTAATTATCATTGGTAATTTGGGGAAATTATCATTTTATAATTCTTTATAATTATCTTTGATAATTGTGCACAATTACCTTGATAGTTCATTTTAATTATAACTTGATACTTATTTATAATTATATTTTCATATATATTGACAAATATTTATAATTATACTTTCGTAATTTCATAAAAATTTTCATTTGACAATTTCTCATAATTCCATGTAATTATCATTTTATAAATCATAGAATTATTTTTTGATAATATGATGAAATTATCATTTTATAATTCATCACAATTATCCTTCATAGTTTTTCATAGATATATTTCATAAAAAAATTCAATTATCTTCATAATATTTCACAATTATATTTCGATAATTCCTTATAGATTATCCATGATATTTTTATATAAATTATCAATGATAATTTTTTATTTTATTGATTAAGTTTTTAAAGAAATTGTTTTGCTAAAAATTAAGAAGAGAGAATATTGGGAATAAAAAATGGAATAAAAAAAAGGAAAAGACATGGTGTCACACTACAGGGAAGAATAAGCAACCCAAGTATGCCTCGTTTGGGAGAAGAAAACCAATCGATCCAAAAGGAGGTTCGCCAATCACATGTAAGAGAGTTGGTGGTTGATTGAACTTGACCAGATCAACCCGCCAAGAAACACCATGAGGTTTAACCATTTTATAACCCCAAATATACATAAATTTTGATCAATTTTAAATCACCTAATTAATCCACTATTTTAGCCTAAAATTTATGATGGAGCTATTGATTTCACCCATTTAAGACGTTTATAATTTTTAAATGGTAAAAAACTATGAGAAATTAAGGTTTTAGGAAGGTTTTGGAATTAAAAATTTAGGTTTGGCATTTAAAATGGGGAATATAAAAGAGTAAAATCATATTAATAATTAAAATAATAAAATTAATTATTTAATATAAATATTAAAAAACTAAAATTAATGAATGATCTGACCAAACACTTTATCTGTATAAAAGTTATGCCTCATCTAGTGTAAACCCGAAATCCTATACCTAATGGTGGTCTCTAATTTCTCATAAAACACACCATTTTATAGATAGTAAATTATTTTAAAAAATAATATAAAAAATATTAAAAAAAATTATCCACATGTGTGATCTTACCAAATGTCTCATGCACACAAAATTTATACCCTACCTAGGGTAAAACCTATGTTCCAAACCTAATGGTGGTCTCATATTTCCCATATAATTCACTTTCTGGGAGATATCAAAATATTTTGGATAAATCTCATGTACATAATATAAGGACTCGGCCGTAAACATTACATAATATTGAATTAAATGAATAATTCACATTGATGATCTTTTCAGGTTTAGATTTTTAGAGAATTAGGACAAAACTATTACATCTCAAAAGATTACAAAGTAGACACTTCTATACAATTTATATTTTTTTCATAAAAAACTCTTGAAAAAAAGTGTCATGTCTAGTTCCATGTTTTAGACAGCATGACTTTTCCTTGATCCCATCCTTGACCCTATTCAACTTTAAGTCCTGTGAAAACATTTCAAAACATGGGATGAGCATAAAAATGTCAGTAAGGGTTATAAAACAAAGAAAGAAAACATTTATTCAAAAATACATAAAAAACATGAACTCTTTCACTTACCTCATGAAATCATAAGATTTTATGAATAACACATAGAAATCATAAATCATTAAGGTAACTTGTGGCATCCAAATCATACTTATATTGTAGCTATCACAGCTACATAGGGAGTTACTTTGTAATACCCATCACAGTATATTCCCTAAATCTATTAGGATAAACATTCACATTTACCTCTATCATGTTACCCAATACATTAGAGAGCTATCTCAGGCTCACCTGCCCTAGTTTTATCACAGAACCACCTGTATACATAAATAATTCCCAAGAACCATAACATGATCATAACACATAACATATGCATAAAGGAAAAATAACATTTCCACATTGTAATAACAAAATATCATTTCAAGATATTGAAATAATAAATCCATTATAAAAATCATTTTCAAAACCAAAATACGTAAAAAGAGTCTATGGTATTTATTTTTCCTTTTAAAAACATTTCAGCTTGTTAAGGAAGCCAAAGATCAAATAATACACGTGGCGGCGGAAAGTTCATTGTCACCGCTTACGTAAAAAACATTCCTTTTTGTGGTTTAGTAAAATGATTCATATAAAAATATTCCCTTTGAATGAAATGAAATGTCAAAGGTTTTTATACACTATATAAAATAAAGTCATGTGTAAAACTAAATATGCCTCAATGAAAGGAGATTGAGACGAAGTCCCTTACCTCGTGTCCGACTTGACCCGTCCGTTCTTTAATATCCTGAATAATAAACTAATGTTAATTTATACTTTATTAAGAACCTTTTTCATGTTTTTTATTTGTTTTATATCACTTATTACCATGTTATAAACATTATGTAATCATTCAAGTTAATAATGTTCGCTTTGTCGATATTTGGTACTTGAGTCAAAAATGAACACCTTTTATTTACAAGTTGTCCATGTGGTAAATAGTACATTATATCCAGAATAATATTCATGATTTAGATATCATATATATCATATATATATCCAGTATATACATGTATTTATAATAGTTCATAACATTTGGAGGTAAGAAATGAAATGCACCGTTCATGGAGACGGAAGCCGTACGTACGCATGAACGCAACTTTCATTTCTATTTATTATTTTAATGGAATTAAAACATAATGATACATAGTTATATTTTAATTCCATTATAATATCATATATAATATCATTAAATCCATCCTTTATACATCCCATATATGGAATTAACGAGTCATGTCACTTTGGGGGGCGGTAGTCTGCACTTCCTCAAATTGAAATTATCGCGTTTACCCATAATGGAAACCATAAAGGTATGATACAAATGGAAAATACATAAGCATAAAGACAAAATAAACACAATATGTATCATATATAAATACAGTGCTATTATAATGGCTACCATGAGAGGTGATAGGAGGTAATTGAACAATCATCCTTTCGTTGGGCGTTAGTTTGTCATCTACTGAAACATTATGTTCTTTACCCATTAGATGGAGGTGTGTGTAAGTGTAGTTAGAATACTTATCATAAAAACATCCTAGTATATTGAGTATACTATTTTTGTTATAAAATAAATTAATAAAAGGAGTATAGGGGTTTGGAGAAGTAAAATAAAATAAAAGAAGTTAAGAGAAACTATTACCTTTAATTTTGGTAACTTCCTTTGGTTTGAACCAAAAGGACTTCTTAAAGTGTCTTCTTACTAAGTTAAGGCTTCTAGGAGGAGGATAAGGATTTAGGGAGATTAATTGGGAAGATTTTTGTTGAGCCTAAAGTCTTTAGAGTCGTGAGGAATTGGTTATAAATGGTCTCCTTTTATAAGGGGTAGGAGGGGCTCTTTAGGAAATTGTGATAATATTATTTTATTATATAAGGATATTCGGTTTTTAAAGGTCATAAAATAATTAGAGTCAAATATAAGATTACTCATGGTCGAAATAAAATCATCCAATAAGAATTGGACAAGTTTTGGATGTTATTTTAATATTTATAATCTTATTTATTTAAATGATTTATTAATGAGGTAAACACTGCAACAATATTGTTTCTTAAATAATTTAAATTATTTGATGTCTAAAAATTATAAAAAAAATACCATGATATATGAAATATTTTTATCTTTAAAATTAATATTTATAGTCAAAAATATTACTTCTATAACACCATATAAAAATTAATTTACTAAAATATATTTGTTTTTGTCATTTTTGCCTTTACTTTAAGTTAATTAATCTAAATTGTCATTATCACTTCCCGGTGGCTCAATGGGGTCCCAAAATATACCCAACAATGCTCATGGTCGTAAATGACTCATCCAATAAGGTTTGGACAAGTGTTAAGGTAATTTTGAATTATTATAATATTCTTTTTACCTTAAATTACTCTATTTACCTTTAATCGTGGTAAATAAAAGTCAAAAGTTACTATTCACCAAAAATTATTTTCATCTTATGGACCAAATTTTACTTACAAATAATAACCATGTATGTCGGATTTTCAAAATTCAATTCATAAAAGCGGTAAAATTTCATTTAAATGAAAAAGTCAGTTTTTTAACTGCTACTAAGTGGTTTCACTATTCATCAAAAATTGAAGTTTTTCAGAAAAATACAAAAAATTCAGCCTAAGCTATATTTGATATTCTAAAATCAAAAATTTTGTGTATTTTTCTAAATTCAAAACATATAAGTGTCATTAATTAATTTAAAATTAATTCCCGTTGTTAAAACAAATAGCGTGTTTTTAAGAAACAATAACTATCAAAAGATTGACATTTCTTTATGTCCAATTTCAAAGTGAAATTAATTATAATGACCAATATTGGATTAAATGGTAAAAATATACTCTATTCATACTTTAAAACCAATTACAAATATAATCTAACCATATAAATAAATTTGAATAAAATGCAGTTTTGAATTAAAATACAATATTTTCACTATTCATTAAAAATGAACTTTATCGAAAAAATTCCAAAACTTTACACAAAGTAAATTTTAATGTCCCCATTATTAAGAATGATTTTATTTGGTAAATTGGAATTTATTAAGATGACCAAAACTATATTTAAAGAGGGTTCGCCATTAAAATGTGGTAAATCGACCTTTTAATATAAATTATGCTTAAAATTAGATTCATTCATATTTTAAGCCTCTAACTTTTTATTGGATAAATGTAAATACATTTAACAAACATTTATAATCATATTTTAGTTAGTTTTGTTCATTCCCACCAATACAATGTCTTGGAGTTAAATACCATTTAAAATAATAATATTATATTATTTGTGTGCAATATAAGAGACTCGTTGTTTCGTATCGGGTACGCTATTGAACATAGAAACCCCTTTAAAGTAAAATTAATATTTAATTCACAAATATTAATAAATATGAAATATGTATTATTCTTTATTTTCCTAGTATGTTACACATAATATACTATTTTTAATATTTTTATTCGACCTACATCGAGGATCTACAGGCCCTAGAATCTCTCACAAACTCATCACCCAACTCAGAAATTATTCTATAGAATATTCCAAGATGGTAAATAGGATTTTACCCTTAAAAAATCCATTATAATATTTATTAAGTTATTTTTTATTGAAAATTTACATTTTCTCATAAAATAACTTATAAATTATCAACAAAGAAGTTTTTTTATCGTAAAATTTTTAGGATATTATAGCCTTTATCTAGATCCCTCTATTTCTAAATTAGTATTTAGAAAAACAATATTAGTAAAATAAATTCATACTCCTTCCATAATTCAATATGAATATCTTTCTGTAATTAATCCTCTATAATATTTTTTTGGGTGAGGTAATCCTCGATTTGAATTAGGTAAGTGTCATGAGAGGTATATGCTTCCTTACAATAACCCAATTTCTCTTACTTACAACCAGTAGAACCCAAACACATGAACCTCTCCAATATATAGTAAAAAAATTATTTTTATCATTGCAAGGAATCTAGCCAAAGTCCCCTTCAGTAGATTATTTATTTACAAAGAAGAATCCCTCTATTTTTATAAATAATTCTATGTAACATAAAATCATTTCATCTCCACTATCATTACAAAACAATATATATATATATATATATCTATCTATGAATTTTTCTTCAAACAACCAAAATATAATTTGTAATCTATGAATTCTTTAATCATGATTCAAAATTACATATATTCATATTACATCCTTATTTTATAACTATAACATACTACCTCATGATTCAAATGTGCTCTCTTTGTTCATAATGTCCAATTCCATTATGATATAGTCTCGTCCGCCTCTATAGTTCATGAATTTTTCATTATAATATAATCTTATGTCCCGATTTATTTTATTCATTATTTTATATCACCCTCAACTCCACTACATTATAACCCCTTCCCAATTCCTAATCTTCCAAAACTAATCATCAAACATGTTGTAATTATTATTTATTATGCTATGGTTTTATCAAATATTTTCAATATTCATTACTCACAATTACTATATAGTAATCTTATTCTCTGGCAGGTTGATTTTTTATCATCGGATTGAAAAATATTCCAAACTTATCAATGTTCTCCTATAAGATTCATTCAAATATAAATCATTTAAAACACATAGAATTAGGTAGTTATAATTTATTTATTTTTAAAATTCATGAAGCATAGATTTCCGCATAATCACAAATTAATCCATAATATACACATTTTAAACATCATGATCAACAAAATCAAATAATTAACAATGTGGGTAAACATTCAAGAAATACAATAAAACATTTTTTAACACATCACTTTCAAATAAAATCAATCAAACATGTATTTTATCTTTAATCTCTTAAATGTTTTTTGATATGGGACTTTTAATTATTTATTTTCACAAGGATTTATTTGTAATTTTATTCTAAACTCAAATCATTTTCTAATTTTTTATTCTATTTATATTCAAGGGAATTTATGTGTGGAAGAAGTTTCACATCCATTATTCACCTTTTATTTGATCTCTACTTCAGGGTAATTTTAATAGTTAGAACATGATCATAGGTTAAGTGTGAATAATTACTAAAATATCCAAATTAATTCTTGTAATTCAAACAAAAACAAGAACCTCAATCCCTAACATAAATCTACTTCTTACACTAATTATAATATTTAAAACAAAAAGTGTTGAGTTTTCTAGATAGAGGTTAATCCAATATAATTAAATTATTATATTTCCTCTATTTTTATTTTATTATAAATTGCATAAACCTGATAATAAATTTAATTTTAAAACATATCATTCATCCCAAAATACTCTAGTCAATGCTCATACCAAAATTATACTCAATTCAAATTTTGATAAAAAATTATTTACCCAGAAAAATAAATCTCTTAAAATCATGATTCATCATGTCAATATGTTAATGTTTATTTTTGCCTATCCATGCATCATATTACTCATTCAAAATCATCCAAAGTGGAATTTAAAATAAGGTATTATGGTATTTATAAGTAACTATTTTTAATCCTAAATAAAAAATTTAGCATAAAAATAGGTATGGAAAACAAATTCCCATTTCTAAAAATTATAAATTAATTAAAATATAGGAAATATAAAAATATAAAGAATTTAAAACATCATTCTCATATCCATTAAATTTATAATTATTTATCTTTTCAAAATCGTGTTCCTTTATCCAAGATCATGGACCTACAAAATTAAATAAAATAAGTGAAAATACATGGTTAATTCCATTAAAACTCAAAAATATAGAGTGATTGAATTTATACTCCTAAAATTTTAAAAACAATTCCTATGAAAACATTTAAAAACTTACTCTACCTCCCATGAACACTTTTTAAAATTTTTAAAGCTATACATGACTTCTTCATGTCATGTGAAAAGATAATGGAATAATGTTACCCAATTCAGATCAATGAATGGTCTTAGTTGAGCTTCCTACTCATATATGGGTCTTTTTATTTTCTTTGAAATATTCATTAATATTCTATGATGTATCACTTACTCCACTTACATAAGATTAATCCACTAATTTTTATTTAATCATAAAAAATAAAATGTTAATTCATCTCTTAACCAAACTTCTTCACCCTCTTTTATATCCTCCTTCATGGTTGTTTTTTAATCTCCATCCTCTCAATCAAACCTCTTTTCTTATTCTTTAATTATATACCTTTATTTATTTCTTCTACATACCCCCTTCATCCTTTCCCTCATCAATTTTAAAATCATATAAAATTTATATATTTCCTTCTTCACTCTAAACCTCTTCATTTATTTAGATTATTTTCATAATGTGATGGATAACAAATTTAACATTCTCACCACCAACTTTGAAAGATAACTCACTTCTTTGAACATTAATCAAGGCCTTTACCATATCTTAAAATATTTTTCCAAGTATAACTAGTGTTTTATCTTCATCCATATTAAGTATAATAAAATCCATTCAATATTAGAAGTTATCCACTTTATCCAAAACATCCTAAATAAATACTCATGGGTATCTCACCATTTTATACTCTAATTAAAGGGATGCCTCAGTTCAATTTAACACCTCTAATCCAAGACTTTTATAATTCAAGCATGATATGATATTCAAAATCACATATAAATCACACAAATATTTTCTAAATTCAAAATATCTACTGGTAATGGAATCTTAAAAAATACTTATATCTTACTACATCTTTAGTATACATATTTACCCCAAAATAGACCATTATATTTTAAGTGGTATTGTACCTATATCCTCAAGTTTCTTCTTGTTTTAAACCAATTTTTTCAATAAATTTTTATTTGTGGGATTTATTTCTAATTATATAAATGAAATATTCATATAAATTATTTAAAAATAATAATAGAAACATACTCTTTTTCCCTTAATAATTATTTACTTAATAATTTTTTGTAATACCAGTGGGGGTTTTTATATTTTGGTAGATTCTTATAAAACTTTATTTTCAACTTCTTTTTCGTTTTCCTTCCAATTTTTCTCAAATTTATTATCTTATCAGGATTTATTTTATTTCTTTCTCATCATTTTATCAGGACTTTACTCCATGTTTTTTTCACTTTTTGAAGTGATATACTTCACTTCACTACTTATATTGATCTCTATATCACCCAGTAACAATCCTCTTGGTCACTACTTGAGTTTTATTGTTATATGTATCACATAAAATTGTATATTAATTATTGAATTTAATTTAATTTTTAATTTTTAGTGTATCTTTTTAATGTAATCCCCTATTTTTATAATGAATATTCAGAGGTTTTCTATAATTAATTGATTTTATTTTGAATAGTTTAACTTTGTTATTAAAACTTCAAAGGTCCTCCTCCTTTTGTTTAAAATAATTATACATTACATCCTTTATTTTCTTGATAAATCCATCCATTGTAATTATTTTATCTATTCAAATAAATATAATTTAAATAATTGTATAGAATTCCTTAGTATCAGTTTATTTACATCATTACTTTAAATTTATTTGTATAATTTTTTTATTTTGAAACCATCCATCAATTGGAATCCATTATGTAATATCTTCTCATTTGTTACATTCCTTATATTTTACATTGAAAACTATTATTATAAATCTTATCTAATAATTCTTAACTCTCTTATGGATACTTGTTAACAAAAAACCTCTAGATATAGAAATAAAATTTTACCTATTAATTAGATACAATCCTTTATAAAACAATTGAATCAATAACCACATATCTAAATAATTAATGGAATACATAAGAAGTCATCAAAAAAATTTATCCTATATTGTAATGGAATGTGGTACCATGATTTAAATATATTTTTTATTTGGTTTCTTGTAATGAAAATTTGAATTAGATATTGATTACTACATCATTAGAAAAACTATTTAATTGAAAATTATCACAATGTTTTAGAAAAAAAATTAGAGTATATGTTTTGATCCCCATGTGGGAGACTGGTGAATTTAATTTAATTGAAAATCATTTAATTGATCACGGAATTTATCTAAAAGTTTTTTATTAACCGAAGTCATGAGGATTATTGTTTATACTCCCACACATAAAGATAAATCATAACCTATTAAATTTCTTTTCCCCAACTTTCTTCTTTGTACATCTTGTTCCACTTCATGAACTCAATGAACTCTAACCATGTTTACTTCTTTATTTTTCTTTTCTTAATCTCTTTTGAATCATAGAATCATATGAAAAAAAATTTATTTTTAGATTTAAAAATATTATCTCAATTTTAATACTTGTAAATCAATATAATATTACCTAAACAAATATAGCATCAACACCCTAAGATTAATAAAAAATAAAAGGAAAACATATGAGTATGGTAAGAAAATATTTTCATAATATATTAAATCTAAAAAATAATATAAGTTAACTATTTGTTCAAAAGTTTAAAAGAAATTTTGATCATTTAATTTTTAATAATATGTGGTAATAAATTTTATAAATTTATAATCACTATCTAAAAAGGTGGGTTATATGGTCAAGACAAGGTCAAAGCCAGAGAAACATGTGATTCCAATATTAAAATATCAATTCAAAAGTAAATATGAGTTATTTTAATGTTATTTTAATAAAATAAAACTAGTTTAATAAATAAAATTTTAATAATTAATGTTTATTAGGAATTATAAATCTATGTTCAAGATGTGGTAATAATTCCAATGTCATTAATGAATAATCTTATCACAGTTATAAATAAATCTAAAAAAATAATTGGTCTTGAATCCATTATCAAATTATTAAACTCATATTTTCCAATTATTGAGTACTCCTATTTATTTAAAAATCAGGTGACATAAAACCATATTTAAACATATATCACTAAAATGTATTCTATATTCAAGAATAAATCCAAATATTCTAGTATATGTTTTAAATGGAAATTCATCAATAAATAAATGATCAATAAAAAATGTAAATGAATAGTAAATATGACTAAATGGATGCATTGACCTAATAAGAATCTATATCAAAAATAAAATTATTAAACCATTCAGTCACCCTTCATTAAAAAATATCAACATAAATTATTATCCTCGAAATTTTCCATTTAAATGAAAATTTAGATTCATGAAGTCATAGAGGAATATTTTAATCTAATTTTATCTATATAAAAACATGTGACCTTTATCATTCCAATACATCCATCCAAATTCTCCTTAAAATTATAATTTCTTTCCTATGCACCAACCCTCTCTCTTTATAAACAATTTTGGTTGAGATAAAACTAAGTAGTAAATGTTCTCATTATGTTATAATCTATATATCTCTTAAATTTACTATTTAAAACAACCTAAATCCATAATGTGATCCCTAAATTTATTATTCATGATTTAAATTTCAATATATGTATATCTAAATCATCATGTTTCAACCATAACATATTACGTTGAGATTCAAATTTGTTCACCCCTATGGATTGAGATTAATTCTATTAAAATATGATCTTATGCCATAAATTCTACTCTACACCTCTTTCTTTTATGAATTTTTCATTACAACATAATTAAATGTCATCATTGGTTTTTATTCTTCATTTTTCATCATGCTCAATACCACTAAACTATAACCACTTTCTATGTCCTCATCTTTAAATTTTACACAACAATTATGGAATAATTATTATCAATTACATCATGGTTTTATCAAGGAGTTTAAATATTTATTCCTTAAAATTATCAGGCTATAATATTATTTTTATTTGGATTTATTTTTTGACTTAAGGATTCAAAATCTTACAAACCTCTCTATTTTCTCCTCTAAGATCCATTCTTTTATAAATCATTGAATTTTCCTAAAATTATGGAGTAATAACTCATTTAGATTTAAAATTCATGGCTGAAAAGGTACACAAAAATTATAATATCAATTATATAATCTTAAATAGTTGAAGTGTTCACTTGAAGATCAATTTATAAAGAAGTTATTTTTAGAGGATTTGTTATCATGGTTTTGGGGTAATAGTTATATGGGGGTATCTTGATGAAATTTTTTGGATAAGGTTGATGTGATCAGAGTGACTCATTGAATGTGTGGTGGTGGTTGTATGTTGGATCGATTATTGATGTAAGTGATTTATTATAGGAGTAGGTAAATATTTTAAGGTTGGAAATAAATAATGTCATTTGTTTTTTATGTATCATAGTACTTGGGGATTTTTTTTTATAGTTGATTAAGATTTTTCACCTCTCATTAATCCTCATAAATTTATGATAAGTTCAAAATGGATATCTAGTGGAGGAATTTGGGTGAAATTTTTTATTAATATAAGAATAGATTTATATGTGGAATGGTATAGTTTTATATGTCATTCCTTGATATTTTTTTATGAAATTGAATAATTAAAAAAATATGATGTGGAATATGATATATAATATTTAGATTGTTAATGATCATATGAGGTATATAGAATAAACAAAAGTTGAATGAAAATCAGATGTATCAAACATCAGATTTCATCTTGGTAGACTGTATTTGAATTCCTCTAAATATAGAAAATTGTTTGTTTTCAAGGTGATTTATTTATTAAAATTGTACACTAAATCATTTATGGTATTAAAATAAGTTAGTTAAGTGGTGTATTAAGGGGAACATACTTTATAGTTAAATTGAGTACATTGTGTTTTTTTAGCTTTATAATTATAATTATTATTTATATTTTATGATCCATTGTATAAAACTTTATGTAAATTTAGATATAATGATTAAAACATTTTATATGAATTTATGACCAGTGAGAGGAGGACATTTTTGGATGATTTAATCAATTGATTCTAGTTTTATGGAAACATAGTAGATTGTAGGAGAGTATTTTAAATCATGAATCATATATGAGGGTTATATACTTTACGTTACTTTAATAAAATATATATTATAATTAATGGTGATTTTAATCTTGGATAATGATGTTATGGAAGTATTAAGTATAAACATTCTCATAGGGATTATATAGTTAATCTTTTCAAAGACAGTTTTTTTAAAGGTGAATGTTATTAAGATATTTGAACTTTATTATTCCTATAGTTTATGAAATTATAAAGGTAATTTTTTAAATTCTATATAAAAATTTTTTAATAACTAATTTTTATAATACTGGAGAGAAATTTTGGATTTTCTATTGATATTAGAATAATATTTTTTCATTATGGAATAATTTTGGTGAGAATTTTAGATGGTTAAATCTTCAACTATTTATTTGGGATTAATGGATATTGTTTATTTAATTATTTAAATTTAAACTTTTATTATGTGGGGTAATATTTTTTATATAGTAATAATAAAAAAATTATTATTATTTTTATTATGAGCTAAATATACATATATAGTAAAATATATTTATTTATTATTTTTATTCTAAAAGATGGTAATGGAAACTAGGAATATTATAACAACCTATAACCTAAATAACCCAAGATTATGAGTTTAATATAAATGAATTATAGTTTCTTTCATTAGAATGATATTTTAGGTTTATAGTTTTATTAAATTAGGAAATCCATTACATGAAAAATTGGAGACTTCCACGTAGTGTATATTGTTTCCACAAAAATAGGTTTTTATTCTTTTAACTCATGTTTCATTCATTGCACTTTTTCTTTGCTCAAGAAATTTTTCTAATATTAAATGATTGACCTTGATATAGTTTCTAAACATACTTATGCCCTTTGAAAAACATTTTAAAATTTTGGATGAAAAAAATAAAGATTATTAAGGGATATAAAAAAAAGAAAACCACTTATTCCATTTCAAAACATGAAAAACTGTGAGAAATTTTACCTTTTCAAATAATAAAATTTTGAGCTTGTGAATAAAACATAACCACGTGTATAAATAATATTTTATCAAATAAATCCTTTAAAACTCATATAAATTATATAACCCTTTGAAGGTATCTTGTAATATCATATATATCACCATTATTCACTCTTATTTCACCCATAATGGAATATATATAATAAGTTAATTCCAATAATCATTTATCTGGAGAACAAATCATTAAACAATGAATTTAAGGGATATATCCTAGGACCACCCTTCATCTTATATAATTTCTAGGAATAATTACATAAAAACATATATAATCTTTCACTTTTCATAATAACACACATTTTAACCCCTAAAAAATTACTTTCAAACATCTTATAAAAATAAGATAAAATATACTTTTCTTTTGATAACTATTTAAAAATGAAAAAAAAAACAAAATAAAAGAAATTTAATTTAAATTTTAAAACCATAAAAATTTAATATTAAGATTTATAATTAATAAAAATCAATATGGGGAGAAATTTTAGTCATGTGGTAAACATTAAAAACATTCTTTTCACACCTTTATATGAAAGTCAAAATTAAATCATATAGAAAATGTTAAAAATTTTCCTTTTAAAAAAATTATAAAGAAAGAAAAATATATTTGGAAATGACCTTAAAAATAATTGAGTTATATATAATATAATTATTTAAACAAAGTAAATAATATTGATAAGTAAGAGAAATATTTGAATGGAAAGCTTTAAATAAAGGTTTTAAATAAAAATCTCTTACCTCGAGTTCCAACTCGCCACATTCAATATTTAATTTATAAAATAATAAACATATATTAATTATCAACATTATTAAAAACCTTGTTCATGTTTCTTTATGAATTATCATTCCTTTTATTTCATTTATTATCATTTTTTATTTATTTACTAAATTGGTTTTGTTCACATCAGACGTTTTGGGGTCATTCTTTCCAAAACAGCTTTAGTGTTTTCACTAGGGTAAAATATATTATAAAATTGTTCCATCATCTTTAAAGAATCTTAATAATGTTATAAAATCATCTTTATTACTTAAATACAATTTTATAATCATTAATTTAAGGTTATTGTGAAAATTAAATCATGTCAGTCATAGAGGCGGTAGTTCACACGTACACATGTGCAATAATTTCACATTCCAAAAGATAAAAGGAAAGGATGGTAAATAATGGTTGATATTTCTAGAATAATATCTATGTTATAAATATCATTATTTTTCATTCAATACATCTTTATAACCAACCATTTTAGTTGGTGAAGGAAAATTAAATACGTTATCTCTGGTGGTGGTTGTATGCACGTACACACTGACAAGTTTTCATTTTTCAATGGATGCAAAAAAGGTAGATAATTATTGTTACATCAATATAAAAAAAATTTAATATAGTAATGATAATTATATTAATTATATTAATATGTCTGTATAATATTTATAGAAGGTTTAATAAGAAATAAACATGAAATAACTTGATGTTAAAACATACCTCCTCCTTGGATAATCTCATTTAAAAACACCTTAGGCTTCTTAGATTGGTCTTTTAGGAAGAAAAAAACTTCTATGAAATGGATTAGGGTTTTGGGAAGTTATTTTTTTAGGTATTTTTTGAGTAAATGTGATAAAATTGAATGTATAAGTGAGTAGAGGAGAGGTCCTTTATATATGAGAGCAGTGACACTCATGTAAATACTCATAACATTAAAAAAATGTTTTCTCAAGAGAAAGTGCAAATAAATTAGTCTAGAAAATAATATAGGATATTGGATAGATATAATTCACTAATAAAATAAAATATATAAAAAATTTATATAAATGTGTGGCTTTATACCTTGTTTAACTATTTACCACATTTAACTTTAACTATGGTGACAAAAAAATTACCAAGGTAATTTATTTTTATGACTAAGAATCAAATGAACCTTATTAATTAATTTAAAAAATTTAATTATAAATAGTAAAATAATATTAAAATATTCTATTTTTAGAGATGTTAAAAATTAATTTTAATATAAGTAAGATAAATACAGTAAAAAAGATTTCATAAAAATTCCTTTTAAGCATAAAAATGAATTTCCACCAAAATCATGTATAGTATTGACACCCATGAATTTTTTGGTTTATTACCTTTATATAAATGTAAAACCAAATTTGACCTTCTATTCACTCATTTAAATTCAAAGAACCAAAAATATTTTTATTAAAATATAATATAATATATGTTCCTAAAGGTCGGGAATGGGTTACCAAATTTAAAATAATATTTTTAGATGATTTATTATACTCCTCAAATTATTATTATTTTGATATAAATGTTTTATAAATTTTTAATTCATGATTGTATCATGATAATTTCGTAAATGTTACATTATTTTTAAAATTGGTATTTTCACTATCAACCTAAAAAACAACCATTTCGGAAAAATTCAAAAAAAAACACCCTAAGTTAATTTTGACACTATGAATTCAAAAAATGAAGTTCATTTAATAAAATTAAAATTCATAAATTCATAAATTTCAATTTTAAATAAAATCATATAATACATGAACAGACAATTTATTTAGAATAAAAAACTATTTCTCCTTCAAATAGAAAATTATATAAAATTAGTTACAAATTATAATGAATATGAATCCATAAGATAAACATGAATATCCATACATAAAATTGATTTATCATTAAAATTACTTATTTTTTCATAAAAAGGGAGTGTGGGAAATATTTATTTGTGATATTTTTTTACCTATGATGTGAGACTTAATTTTTAGATTCAACGAGGTGTATTATTAAGAAAAATTTAATGGTGTAATTAATATAAATTATTTAATATTAAAGGTGAATTAATTTAGTTATTATTGAAATTTATTATTTTATGTGGTGCTTGGAAAATATAATTTTTATGGACCATAATTTTGGATATTAAAGATATTAAAACCTAACCCCACGAGAAACCCCTCCTAGGCATATAGTGAAAATGAGACTGGCCCTTGAGTCTTACCTCAAATAGGACTTAAAATATGTGATTAGAACTATGGGTATAAGACATATAAATGGGACGCATTACCCTCATATATCCTAGGAACATAATACGAAATCCTCCAATTAATACCATAATATAAATTAAAACCAAGATCCCATAATTAACAATAGTTAATGAAATGGAATACAAATATAGGCCTCTAAAAATAATATCAAAATAAAACTCCTAAGGAAATAGTCCCAACTATAGATGTCATGACCCCCTCCCCACAAGGAGTACCCCTCCTGGGCTGGTAATGTGATAAGGGAGATAGTGACCTCAAGACCCACCTCCAGTAGGCCCCGAGTTGGTGACGAGTACCAATGGTATAGTAAACACACAAATAGAAGGCATTAACCTCTAATAATACACATGACGAAGAGAGAGATAATACAGACACCAACCAACTATTACTCATACTACAATATAAAATAAATCCCAAGTACACATATGTAATTTAATGAAAGAACTACTACAACTGAAAGGGAAAACTTCAAGTACCAAAATAAAGTAACACAACAGCGCCCACAAAGCCCGAACAGCTCTTGCAAAACCCCCTAAGATAGTAGTTAGCAGCCTGATCTCCAACATGATCAAAGTGAACAGAAAAAAGGTTTATATAACATAGGGTGAGTATAACAATATACTTATTAGGATCTTCCCTAGAGCCTCTCCTAAAAAAGTAAAGAAATCTTGCTAAAGCAAAGTGAAAAATAAGTGAAACTAACTTCTCGCCTAAATTGGTATACTAAGTTCCTAGACTCACCATGGATACTCTCATAAAGTGTATCATACAAGATTATATAATATAATAATGAATATAAAGGGTATCCCACTACCACTTCCCCACTGGTTTGTCGCTTTTCCCCAACATTGGATGTCCTAAGCATATATCTACAAAAAGGATTTCCCACAGACACCTAGGCATAACACCACAACACGCACCTCGTGCAACACAACCTCTATGTCCATGTAACCAAGTGACTAGGTAGTTCTCAAGAGCCAACATAGCTCACATAATGTGTATAATATGTCAGGCATTATAACTTAAGCCATTACAGCCCATACACTGAGTAAGGATGCTTAAGCTATCACAGCCTATACATGTTACACTTATAGTAGTCCATAGGAAACTATATCAAGAATATATGTGTGAATAACCACTAGCCATTACAACCCTCTAAACAAATATATGGTGAAAACTAACCATCGGTCCTACCATCACAAGTAACTACCAAGAGAAGATAGTGGGGCCAAATGGGGTAGTCAGTCATCCATCCTCCGATCAGGTTGTTGGGGAAAACACCCCCTAAGGGCTTAGAATCTTCAAGGTGTCAGTCACTCTAATCAACAGGGTGGGGTAGTGTATAGAAACACAAAAGTATATAATATACTATAGCTCACAACAACACTATGGGAATAACCTAGTCTTAGAATCAACTATAGCTAATGTCTCCCAGACTCCCGGTTGCCACTACTAAGACTAAGTATCCTGTAAGAACACAACCATTTAAAGAGTTACATTAGATAACTTTATCCCTTTTTACTAGTAGCGCTTTATGTCAAATAATTATTTAACCATTAATAAATTGTTATTAATTCCACATTAAAGTTTTTTATAATTATATCAAAGTTTCATGCCCTCCAGGCATGACCAAACCAATCCCACAACTTCTTAGAAATATTACCTCATTATTGCATCCCAGTAAGCTCCAACCTCATGGGTTATCATCATTTATTCAATAATTTATTAATAACATTATTACTTTCCTACATTCCCATGCATTCTAGAAAAACATTCTAATCTATCAAACACAAGGGGATCAATACAGTGCGTAGATGAGCTACTCATCCAGTCTGTTCAGCCTATAGTATGAGTGTAGACCCATCCTCCCTTGAGAAGCTAAACACAGAAAGTGAATGGCATGCCCCACACATCTTCACACCTTTTGTAAGGAGGGTAAGAAAGACCATTTAACTTGATAAGTGGGGAAAGTAAATTAGATAAACAACCAAAAATATTCACTAAGAATCCATTCATTCAATTCCAAACTGTTTCATCATATCTGGTGTCCTCCCCAACACTCACATGCATAAACTGATGCATATCACCACTCAAGGCATCAATTGCTGCCACAACCACTGGGACTCCCTACCCCAACATCTCACAAAATCCATCCAGGATCATAACACATCACAAGAAGTAGGAAATAACAAATCAACTGGGCTCTTGGTCATAGACAAGGCATTATACCTTCACATGCAATGATCTCTCATGGCTCCAAAGCAGAAGGCACTCGACCTTACAAGAAAGAGGGTAACTTATATCCCTATAAGGAATTAACTTTTATCGATCAACTGGCTCTTTAATCCATCTTGAATTAGTTGATTCATAATTTCTAGGTTCCAACTATGGGAAAACTAAACAAAAGATACCATAGCTATCACAAATTAATTAAACATTATTACTGCATCAATTTGATTATCAATAATTTACAATAGCAACAATCTAATTCATTTACATGCCTTTTTATCTTTGACAAATAATTTACAATTAATCCATGTTTACATTTTTTACCAATTTATATCAATAACTACATTCTAAACAAGTAAATCATATATATAACACATTCTAGTAAAATAAGAGGCAATAACATATGATCGATTCCAATTCATTTATCTAGTTCAAATATTTATTATGTCAATTTCACTGTGATCCAGTTGGATAAATCATGTTAACTCTAAGATCGCATGTAAATAATTAGAAAATAATCTAATCCCCTACCTCAAAAGGTTCTTGATGTTATTTACAAAAAGGCCAACGCAACAGATCACGATCACCTCTCCCCGTGACAACTAAATCCACCTGAGGACGTCGCGGCACGACCACACCAACCGACACCCAAGAAAATTCCATTAGAAACATGTAGATCACATTCCATAACATGTAAATTATAAATGAGAGAATAATGATAGAAGAAAACACAATAACAGAGAGAGGTCATACCTTCTATCGATGACGGATCGACACTTGATGCTTGCACCAAAACAGGGGGTGCGCATGCAGCAGGAAGAAAATTCAAGGGGAAATGATCCAAGGATTAATGTTCAATCACACCACTCCTATGGGAAGAATGTCTCATGATGCCTCACACTAGGAGAAAGGAGAAGTGATGAAAGAATGGAAGGTGCCTAACTATGAAGTATTAGATCTGAGACTAATGGTATTTGAAATGGTTTAGAATTTCCATTAATATGGATCACATTAATCCACGAAGTTTGACC
Source organism: Viscum album (assembly GCA_963277665.1). Classification (NCBI taxonomy): domain Eukaryota; kingdom Viridiplantae; phylum Streptophyta; class Magnoliopsida; order Santalales; family Viscaceae; genus Viscum; species Viscum album. The sequence continues at coordinate 811,865,492 of OY728150.1, read as the reverse complement.
AAGTAAATGCATCCCGAGCCTTTGGAAAATTAACATAGGAGTTATATGCTTTGAATCAGACTTAAAACCATAAAAACAAGGCCTTAAATGTGTTTTTCATAAAAAAAAATTTAAAGGGGAGAAACTATAGGAAGATGGAAACGTTGTTTACAACTATCTCACCGACAGCACTGTTCACATATGAGATATCGATACCGACAATACAAATGAATCACCAATACCGACAGTACAAATGAATCATTGATTCCAATAGTATAAATGACTCACCGATGCTGATAGAACAAATGACTCACCAATGCTGACAATACAAATGACTCACCGAGCCGATAGTACAAATGACTCACTGACGTCGACAGTACAAATGACTCACCAAACGCCAACAGTATAAATGACTCACTGACACCAATAGTACAAATAACTCACCGACGCCGACAGCACCAATGAATCACCGATGTTGATAGTAAAAATGACTCACCGGCATTGACAGTACAAGTGACTCGCCGACACTGATAGTACAAATGACTCACTGACATCTACAGTACAAATAACTCACCGATGCCGACAGTAAAAATAAATCACCAACGCCGATAGTACAAATGACTCACTGATGCTGACAGTCAAAATGACTCACTGATTCCGAAAGTAAAAATGACTCACCAATGCCGACATTACCAATTATTCACTAACACTGAAAGTAAAAATGACTCACCAATGATATTATTCACCAAACTAGAAACACTATTCAAAGAATTGAAAATTTGGAAAAAGTGTTGGGGATAAGTCACTTTGACCTCCCAGAACACCTCAAACACCAGATTTTAAGTAATGGACTGGAGAGGTCTAGGTCATTACCTCAAATACCTCTCAAAACATTCTCATCCTCGATAATTCAAAACCAACCTAAAAGGAAACAGAAAACAGGGTTCGAACAACCACCCATCGAGATACCTATTAAAAGAGAGAATGCCACAATAAATAAACAAAAGAAAGTCATCTAACAAACAAGAAAGGACTCCAATAAAAAATGAACATCATTATATGAAAAGAGTTCAACATCAAACAAATCATGGTACGAAGTGCGTATCTGCGACTCACATTCCCATGTACTCTCCTCCACGCCACTGTGTCACCACAAGACACAAACCAAGGGGATAACATGCCCACAAAACACTTTCTCCTTGCATTCCTAGATCTCTACAGGACACTCCTCGAAGGTCACATCCTCGTCAACATTGATCTCACCCCAATCGATGACATGAGAGTCATCATGAAGATAGTGAAGGATATGCGACACATTAAAAAATTATATATCCAACTCATATATGGGGGAAGTGATACCTAATACACCATGACTCCAACATGATCCAACACCTCGAAAGGCCCAAAAAACTAGGGAGAAAGGTTACTCTAACAACCAAACCTTTGTTTCCTGCAATGGGGAGTTACCTTCAGAAACACATGGTCCCCAACATCAAACTCTATAGGTCTCCTACTATGGTCAATATAGGATTTTTGAGGATCCTGTGCTGCATTCATCCTTTGATGAATCACCTAAATCATATCTATCGTATTTTTCACTAGTTCTTGTATGAGAATTGTTGACTCCTCAACCACAGTCCAACACAATGTAGAATAGTAAGGTTGGATATAAAAGGATTCAAAAAATACCATACTAATAGTTGAGTGAAAACTATTATTGTAAGAAAACTCCACCAAGGATAAGTACCTCATCCACGAACCTCCAAAATCCAAGACAAAAGAGCACAACATTTCTTAAATATTCTGGATGGTATGCTCTATCTGACCATCTTTCTATGGATGAAAAGAAATGTTAAGGCATAGCTGAGAACCTAAATAATTCTAGAGACCTCTCCACACCCTAGAGGTAAAACAAAAATCTCAGTTGGAAATGATCATCCTTAGGACTCCATGGAATCTCACCACCTCCTCCAGATATTGCCTCAACAAAAAATCCACTGAGCATAACTCTTTGATTTCTATGAAGTTGGATGATTTTGTTAAACAACCCACAGCCATCCATATAGTGTTATGGCCTCCCTGAGATCGAGGTAAACCTATAAAAATTCCATTGAGATGTCCTCCCACTTCCACTGAGGAATATATAATGGATGTAGAAAACCCCCGAGGACACGGTGCTCGGCCTTCACCTTATGGAAGACCAAACATCGAGACACAAACTTTGAAAATACACCCTTCAACCAAGACCATTAAAACTAACTCCTCAAGGCTTGGTAAATCTTTTTCATGTTAGGATGTACCACTAAGGGAGAACTATGGAACTCTCTAAGAACAATCTAATGTATCTCTAAAGGAACAAAAATCCTTCCCTGAAACAACACTTGATGTTGTTTATCCTCAGACCAACAATCAAGGGACTCACCACAAACAACTCGGTCTCTCCAGACCTCCACCTCAAGATCCCTCAATGGGGACTCTTCCACCTACTGCGCCAAAGATGGATGCACTGTCATATGAAGAAGACAACCTATTCCCCCAAACTTCTCCCATATCAAGATGTAATGTTGAAAATTCTTCCATCACTCTCCATGAATCATCATATTCATGCACTGCATCACTACGTGACTTCCTCCTCAGCGCATCACCTACAACATTCCCCTTACCGGGTGTATATGAGATTTTGAAGTCGTATTCCTGTGAGAAATTCATCCATCAATGATTTCTCAAGTTCAAGTCATGCTAGGAGAATACATACCTCAGGATCTTATGATCGGTGAAAACCACAAAGCGCTCGCCAATGAGGCAATTTCACCACAACTTCAGAGATAACACCACTGCCACAAACTCAAGATCATGAGTGGAATAGTTATAATCATGGGGATGCAACTTATGAGAACCATAAGAAATGACTGGTCCTGCTGCATCAGAATGAAACCTAACCCCAGACACAAAGTATTGCAGAAAACATCAAACTAAACATTCCTCTGCTTGCATACAATGAATCAGAGCACTAACCAACTTCTCCTTCAAATACCAAAAATATTCCTGACACTAATCAGTCCAAATAAATGCCTGATTTTTCCTAGTCAATGTTGTCAGAGGATTCTCAACCTGATATAAATCATCTATGAACATCCTATAGTAGCTTGTGAGACCAAGGATACTTCTCACCTCTGCCACTGTCTTGGGGGATTCCTAAGACACAAATTCTTTTATCTTCAATGGATCCATAGCTACTCCATTTTGAGACACCACATTCCCCAATAAACAAAATTCTTGAGCCCAAAACTCACACTTTAACAACATCCTAAATAGATGTTTTCAATGAAAAACTCCCAAAACAACATGGATATTGTCTGCATGATTCACTGAATACATAGAGTACACAAGGATTTCATTGATGAAAACCACCATGAACTTATCCAAGAACACACAGAACATAGCATTCATCAACCCCATGAACACATATGAAACATTCGTCACACCAAACGGAATTACAACAAACTCATAATGCCCATGAAAACAACGAAACTCAGTCTTCAGGATATCCTCATCCTTCACACACATCTGATGATATCCTGACCGCAAGTAAATCTTCAAGAACCAAATTTCACCCTTCAGTTGATCAAATAAATCATCAATTCACAGAAGAGGATATCGATTCTTCATTGTCACTTTGTTCTAGATATGATAATCGATACACAACCACAAACTACTACCATCCTTCTTCACAAAAAATGGTGAGCCCCACGGTGACACACTTGAACGAACAAAACCACACTATAACAGACCATCAAGATATATATGTAGCTCTCTTAACTCATATGGGTACATCATATATAGATACATAGAGATAGGATATGCTCATGGATATAGTTTGATCCCAAAATCAATCTCTCGTTGAGAGGGTAATGCTACAACCTCTTCTAGAAATACATCGAGATACTCTTTTATGACCCTAGGAAACGCCAACTTTTGAACCTCTAAAGAACTCAGCATCATATTATCCATCAAGGATGATAAGGATGGAATATGCCTCTGACCCATCTGAGGGTCTCCCTCGCCAAAATACATTATTGGCTCTCCATCAGCATCGAAGAACACCACCTTCCTCTAGAATCAATCTATTATAGACTGACCTGAATACAAACAATCCATGCTGAGGATGACATAGTATGGTTGTATCCATAAACATAGGAAATATTACCAAGAGCAGTGTTTTCCCAACACTTCCTCATAGTCTCTGCATACTTCAAACAAGTTAACTCAACCTTCAACCAGCATAGTCAATGCCAAGGGCACGGGAAGCCTCTCTACCTCAATCCCCAAAGCATAGACAAGGGAAGGTTATATGAAATATTGTGTGGATCCAAAGTCAAACAAGGCATACACACAAGTAGAAAACAATAAAAGGGTACCTCGAATGATGTATGGCTTTCCTAGCGCTGGCAACGCTAAATCATGAAGATGACCACAACCTTCTCAAAAGCCTCTCTGAGCCTGATGAAGACCACCACCAAGGTTGTGATCTACTCTCTAAGGACGTGGAGCATCTTGGGGCTATCCTATTCCTACCCCATATTCCCTCTACTGATCCAAAGTTGGTGCAACCTACTGCTTCTACCTCGGCTAGAATTGCCTCAACGGAAGAACCTAGAGAGGAACACTAGTGCACGTTGACCTCTTTGAAAGGTCGAGAACTCTCTCTACTGATGACATCATCCTCTATAATAAAAACAAGTGAATTATTGCTTAGCATAGTCCTGAGATCCACCACCCCCAGAGAAATGATATTTTGAGGGCTGGGACCTACCTCCGGTTGAAAGGAAACTCTTTTACCCGAAAAATTGGGAACCCTGGACCACAACTCTACTTCATGTGGAATCCTAATGACTCCCCTATCATGATGATCTGCTTCTGAATAATTTTCTCTTGATGACCTATGCCCTCGCCAGCACCTCAAGATATGTCTTCAACATAAATGGGGAGACCTAGAACTAGATCTCTGGATGCAAAGCCTCCTAGAAATTCCTCGCTCTAGCCACTTCATCTGTAAACTGGTCTGAAGCATATCGTAGAAGGTTCCTATAATAGATCCCAATATCTCACACATTAGATCTCCCCTATCAAAGGGTAAGTATCTCATGGAGACTAGTTGTCTTCACATTCGAAGAAAGAAACTTGACTCTAAACTTGTTTAGGAACTCATCCTATGAGACTATCGAGTCCTCGTGGTCTCAGAGGAAAAAGAACCACCACTGCCTCGCTACCCCACGTAGCATCTTCAAAACCAATGACTCCCAATGCTCCTTCTAAGCATAGATCAAACTGAAATCTATCTCAACCTCTTCCAACTAGTCTGTTGTGACTATATCTGAAATAGATCACTCATACATCTGTAGACTAGCGCTGAAACTATTGGAGTGTCCTCCTCCAAGAGTTGTTGTCGTCAACCTTGACCCTGTGGCGATCTGTCGGTGCATCCTGATGGACATCTTCTACATGAACCTGATGAGGATGTTGACCAAGAGCCATACATACAAAATAAAAAACAATTAGAACTCCTAAACTTGGAATATAGAAGACTCAACATTAATTAATTAATTGTTTTATTTTACTCATTTTTTGGTTAACCTATCCCAATGTCTACCCATTAAAACACTAGCACAAGGAAGAATGATGCATGATCATTTCCTAGGTCTCTACCCTGTAAACAGTATCACCATGTTTAGTAGTCACTATAAACTTAAAGTTATGTGCATCAAAACATAGGGGGGCCCTAAACGCCTATGTCTCAGCTGGTTTTCGGTGTTTACATCACTTGATAAACTTGACTAACATTGTTTCCCTAACAACCCATGAAACCTCACCTGTGCCTAACACCAGCCTCCCTTTAATACCACTCTGTCATGACACCCTCTCTACAAGGTGTACCCCTCTTCGGCTGGCAATGTGAGAAGGGAGATATTGACCCCTGAGTCCCACCCCAGTAGGCCCCGGGTTGGTGACTAGCAGCAAGTGTATAGTAAACACACAAATGGGAGGCATTTCCCTCTAAGAGAACACATGAGGAAGAAAGAGATAAGATAGACATGAAACAACTCCAACTTATACTGAAATATAAAATAAATCTCAGGTACACCTAATTAAGTCATTCAAGAACTGTTATAACTGAAAGGGAAAATAGAAAGTTCCAAAAGAAAGTAACACAACATCGACCAAAAATCCCAAACAGCTCCTGCAAAACCCCCCAAGCTAGTAGTAACCATCCTGATCTCCATACTACTTCAAGTGACCTGAAAAATAGTTTATATAACATAGGGTGAGCATAACAGTATACTCATTAGGATCCCCCCTAGAGCCTCTCATTTAAAATTTAAGAAAGCATGATAAAGAATATTGAACAAAAAATGAAACTAACTCATCACCTAAATAGGTATATTGAGTTCTCAGCCTCACCATGGCTACTATCACCAAGCATCGCATACAAGGGTATATAATATAATAAATAATATCAACAGTACCCTGCTACCACTTCCCCATTGGTTTTCCACTTTGCCCCAGCATCGCATGTCCTAAGCATCACTCTCCAAAAAAAATTTCCCACAGACACCTGTGTGTACCACCAAAATATGAACCTCATGAAAAACAACCACTACATCCACATAACCAAGTAAACAAGTATTTTACAAGATCAACCATGACTCGCATAACATATATCATACAGCAGGCATTATACCTCAATCCATTACATCTCATACACCGAGTAAAGATCCTCAATCCATCATAGCCTATACCTATTACACCTATAGTAGTCCATAGGAAACTATATCCAAAATATATGTGTGTGAATAAACACAAAAAATTACAGCCCTCTACACACATATATGGGGAAAAATAACCATCATGCCTACCAGCAAAAGTAACTACCAAGTGAATATAGATGGACTAGAGGGGGTAGTCAGTCATCCATCCTCTCATTGAGGTGTTAGGGAAAACACCACCCCAGGGCTCAGAATCCCCAGGGTGTCAGTCACCCTAACCGACAGGGTGGGGTAGCGTATAGAAACATTAAAGTACAGAATATAATATAGATCAAAACCACACTATGGGAATAACCTAGTCTTAGACTCAACTATAGCTACCATCTCTCGGACTCCCAGTTGTCACTGTTATGACTATGTATCCTATAAGCACACAACCATTTAAAGAGAAACATTATCCATTTTTATCAGTTTCACTTTACGTAAATTAATTATTTAAGCATTAATTAGCTATTATTAATTCCACATTACATTTTATTTGCTTCACACCAAAGATTCATGCCCTCCAGGAATAACAAAACCAAGTCCACAACTTATCATAAATATTACCTCATTATTTCATCCCAGTAAGATCCAAACCCATGGGTTAACATCATTTATTCAATCATTTGATAATATAATTATTACTTTCCCATATCCCCAGGCCTTCTAGAAAACCATTTTAAACTAACAAACACAAGGGGATAAACATGTTTGGTATATAATCTACCTGTTAAGCCTTTACCACCTATAGTAGGAGCGTAAACCCATCCTCCCTCGAGAAGATAAACATAGAAAGCACGTGTCATACCCCACACATCATCACCCCTTTTGGAAGGAGGGTAAGAAAGACCAGCTGACATGAGCAGTGGGTTAAGTAAAGAAGATAAATAACCAACAAGATTCAGAAAGAATCCAATCATTCATATCCAATTCGTTTCATCATCGATAGTGTCCTCCTTGATACCCAAATGCATAAACTGATGCATCTCGCCACTCTAGGCGTCAACTGATGCCATAACCACTAGGCCTCCCAACCCCCACATCTTACAACATCCATCTAGGCTCATAACACATCACAAGCAGTAATAAATAACATAGAAACTAGGCTCTTGGCCCTAAATAAGGCATTATACCTTCCCACACAACGAGCTCTCTTAGCTCCAAAGCAGAAGGCACTCGGCCTTACAAGAAAGCAGGTAACTCAGAACCATACAAGGAATTAACTTTTATCGATCAACCAACTCTTTAATCCTTATTAAATTATCTTATTCATTATTAGTAGGTTCCAACTATGGGAAACCTAAACAAAAATCTATCATAACTATCACAAATTAATTAAACATTCTTACTGCATCAATTTTATTATCATTAATTTACAACAGAAACAACTAGATTCATTTACATGTCTTTTTATCTTTGAAAAACAATTTACAATTAATCCCATATCACATTCCTTACCAATTTACATCAAGAAATACATGCTAAAAAAGGCAAGGATAGATATTACACTATCTAGAAAAACAAGAGGCAATAACATATGATCGATACAAATTCATTTATCCATTTCAAATATTTATTATGCCAATTATACTGTGATCTAGTGGGATAAATCATGATAACTCTATGATCATATGTAAATAATTAGATAATAAATGAATCCCCTACCTCATAAGTTTCTTGACGTTCTTTATGAACAGGTCAACATAACAGATCACGATCACCTTTCCCCACTACAATCGCATCCACCCGGGGATGTCGCGGCACGACCGCACCAACCAACACTAAAGAAAAATCCATTAGAAACATGGATATCACATTACATAACATTTCAAGGATAAATGAGAGAATAAGGATCAAATAAAACACAAGAATAGAGGTAGGTCATACCTTTTATCGATGACGGATCGACACTTGCTGCTTGCACCAAAATAGGGGGTGCACATGAAGCAAGAAGAAACTTCAAGGGGAAATGATCTAAGGATTAAGATTCGATCATACTACTCCTATGGGAATAATGCCTCAGGGAACCTCGCACTGAGATAAACAAGATGGAATGAAAGAAGGGAAGGTGTCTGACTATGAAGGATTAGATCCGAGACTAACAGGATTTGAAATAGTTTAGAATTTCCATTAATGAGGATCACATTAATCCACACAGTTTGACCAAGGAAATTCATCCCGAGCCTTAGGAAAATTTTTATAGGAGTTTTGTGATTTGAATCGGCCATAAAACTCTTAAAGAAAGGCCGTGAATGCGTTTTTTGTCAAAGAAAACATTAAAGGGGAGAAACTCTTGGAAGATGGAAACATTGTTCACATCTCTCTCACCAACAACACTATTCACGTACGAGATACCAACACCGACAATACAAATGACTCACCAATGTTGACAGTACAAATGAATCACTAATGCCAATAGTAAAATTGATTCACCAACATCAATAGAACAAATGACTCACTAACGTCGACAGTACAAATGACTTACCGACGATGAGAGTACAAATGACTCACTGACGCCTACTATACAAATGAATCATCGACACTGACAGTACAAATGAATCACCAACACTGACAGTACAAATGGCTCACCAACGCTGACAATACAAATGACTCACCGTCACCGACAGTACAAATGACTCACCGACGCCAACAGTACAAATGACTCCCTAACACTGACAGTACAAATGACTCACTGACACTGACAATACAAAATACTCACTGACACCGACAGTACAAATGACTCACCAACACCGACAGTACAAAAGACTCACCGATGTTGGTACAAATGACTCACTGATGGGACCGTTCACAAAACTGGAAACACTATTCACAGAATTGGAAATTTGGAAAAGTGTTGGGGATAAGTCACCTTAACCTCCCAGATCACCTCAAACACTATATTTCAGTAAAGTAATGGACCAGAGAGGTATGGGCCTTTAAAATAGATTCAAAATCTGAGCTATTACAGTCCAAATAAATCTCCAAAATCACCCCCAAAAACATTAAAATTTGTTTTATATATATGGTTGAACATAAATGTTTACTTAGTATGATCTTTCTCAAGAACACTCATGAAAATATGGAAGAAGTGTACTAATGATTTAGTGAGAAAACATGAGAACTAATAATAACACGTCAGTTCAACTACTACACATACTCACCAAGGCCCAATCACTAAATATCACATTGAATTATAATAAAATAATATTAAAGAATATTTAAAAAAGGGTAACTCACATGATTCCTCTCTAGTTTTATAGTTTCATACTCGAGTAGTAAACATCCTGGCACTCTCATCCCTTCTACAGTTGTGTTGTAGCACACCACATCTCATATCATCAGCACATACCTTATACCACATCCACTTAATCATCATCATCACACGTACACCACCTCATGATACTACATATCCACATCGACACACCATAACGACTTCATGACATATCCTCATTACATATCCATATCAAAAAGTTTATCATGGACATGAAAGAAATCATTCTCATGCAATCCTTCTACCATGAACGATCCCCACAAATTACCATAACAACATCGAAATAACAAGTATAATGCAACCCATGAAATCTTGTGATATGTATATAAGGGAGATATAGGAAAAGGGTGTGGTAAGAAATATATTCCCTCTTTAACCATGATGTTGGGGAAAACACTCGAAACATAAAAAATTTGGTCACTGTTCAACTTATCCAACTATGGTGGGGTGCGTATGAAATAACAAGAAAATAAAGGATATATTTATCCACACACACACCTATCCTAAAGATTTATTCTAAAATAACACAACCATGGCCACCACACCATAACCTCCATTTTCTACCACCCCAGCTAATATCTATACTACCAACCACCCCCACTTCCCACACAAGACTACCAAACAACCACCCACAGATTCTCATTTAATCACTTTATTTAACCATTCCTAAATATTCCTTTTACCATACATGTTATATTAATTATTCCATTATATTTTATTTTTAATGAAAAACTATTCCTAAACATCACCCATGTAGAAACCATCCATCACCATTCAACTCATTTATTAGTATTCCATTCATTGCCTTCACTAATCACTATTTCCAGTATTAACATCTTATTATGTTGCTATTGAGAAAATATAAACATACTTATATCAACTAAACATCCACCACACAACCTCTACATACATCATGACAACAACCACCACAAAACTTTCTATTTCCTCACAACAACCATACCAACCTTCCAAATTAGTAACCACCTCTCCTATTTTCAATTATGTCAATTAAATCAGAACCTTGTTGTTGAACACTTCCCATATCAAACCATCCAAAAAATCCCAATTAAGTAAAAACAATAACGACATTGTAATAATGATTCCCATTAAAAAACAACATCTAATTATTGCAATAGAACACTTTCACACTTCCCTCCTACATAAGAAACATTATTTCAATTTAAGATTTTACACAACTGGTTCATTACCATATTTACTTGATTTAACTTTCATAAAATAGTGATATTGGTAATTAATTCACAAGAACAACACATATACATATATCAGTAGTAAAATATTTTTATTAACAATATGGTAAGCCATAAATATCATAAAAAATATAAATCACCCCATTCCCTCCAAATTCTATTAGTCTAGTTTATTATCTTCATTGTGAAAATAAATGTTATTCACCAAATGAAATAAAATGCATGAAACTTCCACCATTATCACATAAAAAGAGAGTGTTCTAGAATACCCTACCTTAATCATGGTTCATAACTATTATGCAGGAATAAGGTGAAAAACATAAGATCACCTGGCTTAAATTAGATAAGGGAATCTTCAAAAATTCAAGACACTACATTCCTCGTCAAAACCATGACTCAAGGTCATCCCAAACCAAATCTAACCACTATAAAGCCACTCTAGGATTATAAAATGGTAAGGAAACTATGAAAATGGGAAAATGAACTTACCTTTTATCATAATTTCTTGATCACTTGAAGTTAGGGAATAAAGCTGGATCAAATAATTCTCAAGAGAATCCAAAGTCACGCCAAAAATAACTCAAGGGTTGAGAGAAATAAGATAATTAAAAGGAATTCAGAGGGGATTCAAAATTTATACACAATATAAAAAATTATAAACCCATGATTAAATGGGTAGGTTTATTCCATAACAAGGTTTGGTCCAACTGATCTCTATAAATCATGACATTTATCTCCTATATCCCTCTCCTCTTAAGCATGGTCAAACCTTTGATTTAATTCAATTGAGGAAGTTCCATGATGCAAGGACCATATTCAATCCTCAACATCCTTATTCCTAAAGTTTCATGGGAAGTCCTCAAACCCAACCATGGCATAGCATCCTCCAAAATAGAAGAACCAAAAAAACAACTACTCTACGCACTATATTAAAGTAGTGATAACTAAGTTGAATTTTCTTTTCATCCCTTCATCCCAATTGACCGAAGACTAAAACCATGGAGTTTGTTAAGGACCACATAACATGGACTTAAAAATGGAAATGGTATAACTAAGGATCTTGACCTACGAAACTCTACATTACAGTTTAACCTCCTAGGATGCAACACACCAGATGGAATAACTTTCCTCTTCAAACAAACCACCCATAGTACATCACCCAGGACCCTACCCTAATTCATGCTTCCCAGCTTAAATCTCAACCCTTTCACCACTTTCCTTCCTCAAACCTCTTATCATTACTTCTAACACTAAAAAATATAAATTAATGGGTCGAAAGGTTTTGATATATTACTTTAGATACCACTCAAACAATTATCATCTCCAAGAACCAAAACTAACCCCAAAATGAAAGTAATATATAACAACACAAACACTCCCCTTAGAGATATCTCTTAAATAGAAATGATCAAATAAATAGGATATAAAGTAGAATAGGAGAATAAAAAAACTCAATATATCATTATAAAATATTATCTAAAACATTACAAAAAACAATCTAAAAAATGATCAAGATAGAGAGTGTGAATTTGTGAGTCACACTACCATATGTATTCCTCCCATCCACCATACCTATATAGAACACGAACCAAGGGAATAACTTGCCTGTCAAGAACCATCTCAGGTCGACCCTAAACCAGTCACCTGAGCCAGTCCGTGGTATGGCTCGAAGGGCATTCCTGATCCCCATAGGTTGGCAACTAGTGTCAAACATCAAAATTTAATTGCTAGGAATGATTTGACCCATAAAAGATAAATAAATAAACGAGATTAAACAAAACAATAAAACTAAACTCTAGAAGTGGAAAAGAAATAAATGGAACAGCTCAACATACCTCCATGTGACCTTCTAGGTCGCCTCCCAACCAAAGGTCGACCTTTCTCCAATAATGAGAAACTCAGCGAAGAAAACCTTAGAAAAGGAAACCTGGAACTGAAATGATAAAAAAGGTGTGGGCATTAAAAATGATCAGTATGGTTTCCAAGATAAGCCACAGAAACCAATAATCTCACTTACCAAAACAATCCAATGACACAAGTTTGAAATATAATTACAAAATTAGGGTTATCACATTTTAAAATAAAAAACACATTTTTCGCATTCATAAATCCAGAAGACACTACATTCTATTTCAATAAAACCATTTTTCATATTATAAACAAATCATAAATCAAAAGATACCAAATCTGGGATAAAATAACATAGGTAAAAAAGGTAATCTGGAAATGAACTAGTATGATAGGAAGTAAACAATAAATATAAATAAATTAGTAACCATGGGTGATCCTAAACATCCCTAGAAGACTCATGGACATACTCAGTTTCGAAACCACCTACCAGAGTATGGTGAAGATCTTATGTCTATAACCAACTAGCCACCCTCTAATTGATCAATCTAGTAGATAATCCCACCTAGACTAACAACCAATCCAGGTGGTACCAACCCGTATAATCAGGATTGATCATCTATCATCACTCAATCATCTAAAAGACACCCAAGAACCCATGGTGGTTATAATAATACTGTGTAAGTAGGAGTCTCTCACACGTGTGACACATCTCAACACACATTCATACCCCAAACATGGACACAAATATACGATAACCCCTATGTTATATCCCTCCTATAAAGGTGCCCCATATTTTTGTACATACATTTCATATCATAAAACAAGGTGCCAACCGGGCCGCTATACCATATAATCATTCTAATATTTCATAAAATATTTCAGGTTTCAAACCGGGCACACTCACTTATCAAGGTACAATATTTTCTAAAATTCCATATAAACAACACATTTTAAATGAAAGTTCCAAATGGGCCTTTGATTCGACATGTCCAAAAAAACTATCAAATTATTAAACAAACACCACTTTTACATTTGCAAGCCAAACAGGCCAACCTTGAGGAACACCTTTAAAACCCAAAATTTTCAAAAAGCATGAAACAACACTTTATAAAACTCATTCAAAATTTTCCTTTGAAATCCCACTAGAAAACCAACTTTTTTGGAAACTAAACTCATAAAAAATAAAGGTTTTAATAAAAAATTGTTTCCAAGTGTCATCTTCACTTGAGGGCACATCCATGTGTGCACCTCTTGCACCCATGGGTGTGAAAACATCCAATGGCATGAAAGGGTAAAAAATAGAGAGATTTAGATCCATTTATAAAAGTATCAATTTCCTTTAAATAAAATATAACCACACACACATTATTTATAAAGCACAAATCGTTACTTTAAATCCAAAAAACCATTACCTTAAAATCATAAAAACTTTCCAAATAAATTTAACATGTTTATCATGCTATACCAACCTCAAACCATACACACCCAAAATCCCCTTTTGAAACGAAATACATTCCAAGAAAATATTTTAAATTCTAGCCCCTAAGATTGCCACATCCCAACATTATTTTTAAAGAACACCAACTAAAAACATTGAATCCATTAAACCCTTACAAATGTGTTTAACATAATAACCAATACATAACACAACCAAACCAAGTTAATTAGTAAACAATATCATTGAAACATAATAATAGTGATACATTTCATAAATTCCCAATTCTTCCTTAAAGAAACAAATACAATTCAAATAAGTTTCCAAGATACTGTAAAACTAAGAAATTTACACTAAGATTCATTTAAAATCTATTTTAAACAAGGAAAATAAATTTCAAAATGCTTTAACAATTTAACCAAGGGTGTCATAAAGGCGTGAATCAACTTGGAAAATTTATTTAAAATTCCAAGAATCAAAGGAAAGAATTAGGAAAGAAAGACTTGGAAACACCTACCTCAAATCAAGCACGAACACGAAGAAACTCTGACGGATGGTAGAACAATCTTCTGTGGACCAACCACACATGCTAAACAATGGGAAAAAGCATGAATTACCAAAAACAGTATTAGTGTTTTTAAAAATTAAATAAAAAACCCAAACTAAGGAATAAATCTACCAAGGAGATGGTTATCGTATGGGGTAGAGTAGCAGGTCCCCGGGATCGGGTTCGCCAGAGAAGATTGCGGAGGGGCCAGCTGGCCGGAAGTGCAGCGAGGGAATTGAGGGGTGAGGATAGAGTGGCAATGGCTGGGAAATAAAGGTCTATAATAGAGATTCTAGGTGCTGGGGTCAAGGGAGAGAGGTAAGGTGGGGAGTGTGAGGGTGAGGGGACCTACAGGGGTGAGAGACCAAGGGCCGTAGCAATAAGGAGAAGGCAGGTGGGGTAAGCGTGGCTAGGGTGAGTGTGAGAAGAAGGCAGCAAGGTGGATGGGGGTCAGGGTGCAGCGCCACTGCATAGGGGAGAAGGAGAAGGGGGTTCGTGACCCCCCCTAGGGTTTCGACCCTTTGTTTTTTTCATTTTACTATAATAATAATATAAACAATACTAATAATAATAGTAATTATAAAATAAATAATAATAATAACAAACATAATAATAATATAACAAAATAATAAATTTAATAATAATAGGAACATCAATAATATAAAAATAATAATCATAATAATAAAAATATCCATTTGACACCATTTATTTCATTTCATTAATAATAAAAATATTAACAATGAAATTTTAAAGTGATACAATTTTTTATCAATTTAGAAAAAATAGAATTGCAACCATTTAACAATAATATTATTATTATTATCTACATAGTAATTTTTTTATTATTCTATTTTAAACATTTCATTTATTTCATTTACATAAAACTATATTTATTTTAAACGTCAGATAATTGCACGGGTCACGATACATCAAGAGTGTGGTTGAGTAACCCGCCCTCGAACTATGTCACCTAGTACTGACCACCTACAAGGTTAATCTACGTGCTTTACACATAGTTTTAAGACTCACGCGCAAGTCGCACGACAACCAGGTCGGGGCATGACAATTCTCCCCACCACAGACACTTTCTGCCCCCATAAAGTCACCCATCCGAACAATAAACAAAACAAGAATACATGACCGATTGAAACCACAACACAAAAAAATAGGAGAACATGAGAGGGTTCTCCCCACCACAAGAACTCAACTAGTGTGGAAATTTAACACCCAAACATACCACCCCAGAATAGGGGGAAACGTGGGAACTCCCAACCGATCCAAACTAACTTATATAGAACGAGTGAACAACACCTCCACTGAAACTTGGAACTCTCACCCCATACCAAAAACCCCCAACACTAGAGAAAAAAACATCTGGTCAGAACTTAGCCCAAGCGGTGAACCCAAGAATAACTAAAAACATTGATTCTTTCACAGGCACTTACATATTCAAATGAACATAGCTAAAGCAAGATCAACCAATACAAGGGCCAAAAACACTTTTAAGAAAAACAAACGCTTCAGAAAACCACATCCACACAAATAGGGATTCTTGGATTATAATAGAAAGAGTCCATTATAACTTCACGACAAAAAATTAAACTTGAAACAGTGTCAAGACTTTAACAGCAGGAAAATAATAATGAAATTACTTTAAATGTTATACTGCCAACACGGAACACAAAACCCAAACTGAGGCTTCACACCCCCAGTAACTCCTGGTTGCGCGTGTGCTTCATTCCAAGGCCTGTGGCTAGGGCTATGATGGCTGAAGCATATCCTGCCTCATAGTCAGGCACCAAAATTCCCTGGTTACAATGTATTCATTAAGCGAAACTTCTTGCAAAACTTCTCCTAGTGAACTAGATAGTCTCAACAATGACACGTCTTCATAGGGATGTGACATAAAGACTTCACGTTCCCAAACTGGTCACACTAGTGGAAAACCACTGAACGGTCCAAAGAACTTGAATCTAGACCCACTACAGAGGACTCTTTAGAAATAGTTCCATCTGGCACACTTTGCTCGCTAGATGGGGAACCTTCAAGAGCAACTAGATACGTTGTATTTCCAACCATTTGTGCTCTGCCAATCAACTCAGCTAGGAATTCTCCATCCACCAACTTCTCAAAATGATGGTCCTTAGGCGGGAGGACTTTCTCTTTGATCTTTGGACGAATACCCCCAACTAAGGGAGAAGTTTTCATCAAGTCCTGTAATGATACCTCTAGAGAAAAGTACACAAGTTCCTTAAAATGGTCAAAAAAATGATTTAACCATCTATTGGCCTTATTGAATATGCATGAGTTCTTCCATATTCTTCATCTTCACTTATTCAGGTATGAACCATCGGACGAAGATAGAATTAAAGACATCCCACATCATCCCAACTTGAAGTGATGGTGGGGAAAACAACTCCCATTCTTCCGAATCTAGACCTTCGAACAGACCTAAAATGGCACACAATATGACAACTTCAAAAGTTCCCAATAATCTGGAGATTCTCTCAACCTCTTCAATCCACTCTACTGCCTCTAATAGACCTCAGTCACCATGAAGAACAAGCAATGTCTGAGAAGGACCAAAAACTGTTCATGAATTATCAGAAACCTTGGGGACTTTTTTGGATGGAATTTTTTGAACAAAATATAAAAAACATATCCAAAACCAATATCAAGCCGAAGCAACATCATTAAAAGTGCCTTCATCCAAAAACAACCATCTCAAAACCCAAAAAAATACAAACACAACCCAAAATTACTTTTCATTTCAGATTTCAAAATCACCTTCTTCCAAGGACACTTTACAAATACCAAACCCAATTTTCAAACCAAATTCAATTTTCAAAAATCATTTCCATTTTTAAAATTTCTTTAGAAAAACAAGGTCAAACCTTTAATTCCAAGTACACACCCAAGTAATCCCTTGAACCATTGAACATGTATTCATCTGATTTCATCTATATGCACCAAAATGCACTTTACATGCATCCCCTAACATGTTCAGACGTTCATAAAGAGTACTTGAGGTTGCACCCAAACCATTTCTCTACCAATTTCCAAGAAAACACCAAAATTTTAGACCAACAGATTCTGGTTTTGAAAACCCATTTCATGAATTTAAGGCCATTTAAAAGAAATCATTCTCATTTTAAAAACCCCTTTTTCATTTTCAAAAGTTCACTCACACCATCCAGAACCAAGATGATACTCAACTTGAATCAAACTACCGATGTGAGGGACTAGTATTCATGCTTAACCTGGCGACATGGTAGTAGGCTATACCCCAAGTTTGTCTCAACAACTATAAGGAACTTAAACCATGTAGTTGGACTCCATATGGGTCACTAATCCATGTGAAATCATGATGTAACATCGTCTTACCTCTGTTTTCATCCCTCAATCTAAAAAAATCCAAAACGAGACAATGAATCAATTCTTAGACTACCCTTGGCGACTCGAGGTTCAGAACGAGCGAGGGTTCATGACGTCCTTCCCTTACCTACCTCTCAAGTCCCAACAGTCCTAATCTCCATTTTCCGAACGCCCCAAATAACAAGGGCCTACCTCTGATACCATTTTTTCATGAACTATCCCAGGTCGACCCAAAACCGGTCACCCTAGCCCATCCGCGTTAAGGACCGAAGGGAGTTCTCGATCCCCACAGACTGGAAACCAGTGAAGGGCATCAAAATTTAATAGTTGGGAATTATTTGGGCCATAAAATATAAATAAATAAACAAGAATAAAAAAAATAAAAGTGAACTCTAGTAGTGGAAAAGAAATAAATAGAACAGATCAACATACCTCCACGTGACATTTGAGGTCACCTCCCAACAAAAGGCCAACCTTGCTCCAATAATGATCAACGCAGCCAAGAAAACCTGAGCAAAGGAAACCTGCAACTAAAATGATAAAAAAGGCATGAGAATTAAAAATGCTCAGTATGGTTTCCAAGATAATCCATAGAATCCAAGAATATCACTTTCCAAAACAATCCAATGACACAAGTTTGAAATATAATTATAAAATTAGGGTTTTCACATTTTGAAATAAGAAACATGATTTTCCCATTCATAAATCCACCAAATGGTACATGCTATTTCAATAAAACAATTTTTAATTTTATAAACAAAACCTAAAACAAAATATACCAAAGCTAGGCTAAAATAATATAGGTAAACAAGTCAAGATGAAAATAAACTAGTACAATTCAACGTAAACAAGAAATGTAAATATATGAGTAACCATTTGTGATCATAAACATCCCTAAAAACCCATGGACGTACTCGGTTTCAGAAACACCTACCGACGTCTATTGAAGCTTCTAAGTCTATAACCAACTAGCCACCCTATAACTGACCAATCTAGTGGCCAAGCCCTCCTGGACTAACAACCAATCCAGGGGGTACCAACCCGTCTAATCGAGGTTGATCACCAACTGTCACTTGATCATCTAAAAGAATCCTAGGAACCCATGCTAGTTATAATAATACTATGTAAATAAGAGGCCCTCGTATGCATGACTCATCTCACTTCACTTTCCTACCCCAAACACGGACACCGATATATGATAACCCCAAATGGATATCCCTCCTATAAAGGTTCCCCATATTTATGTACATGCATTTCATATCATAAAACATGGTTCCAACCAAGACACTATACCGTATAATCATTCAAATATTTCATAAAAAATTTCGAGTTTCCATCTGGGAACACTCACTTTTCAAGGTACAATATTTTCTAAAATCCCATACAAACATCACCTTTGAATTTAAAGTACAAAATGGGCCTTTGAGTCGACATTTCCCGAAACACTATCAAACTATTACAAAAACACCAATTTTACATTTTCATCCCAAACATGTCAACTTTGAGGAGCACCTTTAAAAATAATGATTTTCAAAAAGCATGAAGAAACACTTTATAAAACTCATCAAAAACTTTCCTTCAAAATACCACAAGAAACATAATTTTTTTTGGGTAACTAAACTCATAAAAAAAGGTTTTAAGAAAACATCATTTCCAAGTGACATCTTCACTTGAGGGCACATCCATGTGTACACCTCGTGTACCCATGGGTGTGCCAAAATCCAATGGCACACAAGGGTCTAAAAAATAGATTTGAAACCATCTATAAAAGTCACCATTTCCTTTCAATCAAATCCAACCACACACACATTATTTAGAAAGCACAAATCATTACTTTAAAACCACAAAACTATTGGCTTAAAATCATAAAACCTTTCCAAAGAAATTTAACATATTTAGTATTCTATACCAACATCAAACCGTACACACTCGAAATCCCCTTTTCAAACCAAGTGCATTCCAAGAATACATTTTAAATTCTTTCCCCTAAAATCGATACTTCCCCACATTATTTTAAAAGAACACAACTAGAAACATTGAATACATTAAACCCTTAAAAAGTGTTTTAACACAATAACCAAACCATAACACAACCAAACCAACTTAATTAGTAAACAATGTCATTGCAACATAATAACCGAGATAAATTTCAAAAATTCCCAATTCCTCCTTAAATAAACAAAGGCAATTCAAACAAGTTTCCTAGATACTGTAAAACTAGGGAATTCACACTAAGATTTATTTAAAATCTATTTTAAACAAAGAATATCAATTTCAAAATGCTCTAAAAATTTAAAAAAGGGTGTCATAGAGGCATGAACCAACTTGGATAATTTATTTAAAATTCCAAGAATCAATAAAAATCATTATTAAAGAAAAACATGGAAACACCTACCTCAAACAAAGAGTGGATGCGATGAAACTCTGACAGAAGGTAGAACAATCCCTTGTGGACCAACCGTAAATGCTAAAAATGGAAAAAAATGAATGAATTACCAACTGCAACATTAGGGTTTGGATAAATTAAAGAAAACCCCCAAAAAAGTATGAAATATACCAAAGAGAGGGTTATCGGACGGGGTGGAGCGGTGGGTCGCCAAGATCCGGTTTGTCAGAGAAGATCACAGAGAGGCCGACTGGCCAGATGTGCGGCGAGGGTGCTGAGGGGTGAGGTAGGAGTGGTGATGGTCGAGGCATGGAGGGCCAGAATGGTGAGGCCAGGTGCGAGGGATTGAGGGTGAGAGGCGAGGTGGGGAGCGTGAGGGTGGGGGCCATCAGGGGCAAGAGGCGGAGGGTTGGAGGTGCAATCCAAAGGTGGCTAGGGTGAGCGTGAGACAAAGGTGGTAAGGCTAGGTGCTGGGGGTTGGGGTGCAGCGCCACTACGCAGGGGAGAAGGAGGGGGGGTCACGACCCCCACCCTGAGGGTTTTGACCCTTTTTTTGTTTGTTAATTTTTCATTTTACTATAATATTAATAATATAATGAATAATAACAAACTCAATAATAAAATAACATAATAATAAATTTAATAATAACAATAATAACATAAATAATAGAACAATAATAATCATAAAAATAAAAATATCTCTTTAACAACATTTATTTCATTTATTTAATAATAAAAATATTAACAACGAAATTTTAAAGTGATACTATTTTTTATCAATTTAGAAAAAAAATAGAATTGAAACCATTTAATAATAATATTATTATGATTATCTACATAGTAATTTTTTTATTATTGCATTTTAAACATTTCACTTATTTCATTTACATAAAACTGTATTTATTTTAAACATCAGATAATTGCAGGGGTCACGAGACATCAAACACGCGGTTGAACGAACTACGCTCGAACCGTGTCACCTAGTACTAACCACCTATAGGGTTAAGTTGCATACATGTTGCACAGTTTTAAGACTTGCGAGCAAGTTTTGTATCAACCAGGTCAGGGCGTGACATACTTGTGCATCACATTCTCTCAATGATCCTGAATCTCAACCACCAACTCCATGTATGTCATATCATCCTCATCATCTATTTTTTCCCAATCAAAGATATGAGAATCATCATGAATACATCAATGAAGCAGAAACACATAGAAAACATCGTGGAACTATTCCATCTATGGGGGATGCGCCAACCAATATGTTACGTCGCTAATGTTC
The DNA here is from genome assembly GCA_963277665.1 of Viscum album. NCBI lineage: Eukaryota > Viridiplantae > Streptophyta > Magnoliopsida > Santalales > Viscaceae > Viscum > Viscum album. The sequence continues at coordinate 811,843,352 of OY728150.1, read as the reverse complement.
CCTAACACCTCCAGAGGGATAATGAAGTGGTGATAGAACTTACTCCCTCATCCAAGACTCTACTACCCACAATGAGGTCAAACCTTAAATAACACATGATCATCAATATCAAACTCTAGAGGTATCCTCTTATGATCATAATTTTACTTATAATAGTCTTGTGTCACCAACATACACTCTTGAATCATTTGAACCATCTCATTCATGCTCTACACAAAATTTGGTCCAAGGACTGTTGACATTAAGAAATCTATCCAGAATAATGGATATATATAGTTCCACACATAAAATTCCTTGAATAGAGCCCTGAAAATAGAATAGTGATAGAAATAATTATAAGAAAACTCAACCAAGGGAAAGTGTTTCACTAAAGATCCACCAAAAACCAAGATGTAGGTTCAAAAAATATCCTTTAATTTTTGAATGGTTATCTATTTCTTTCTATTAATAAAGGAATGAAAAAGAGTGTTAATGTGTAGTTGAGATATAAAATCACATTAAATACCTATCCAGAATCTTAAGGTAAATCTAGCATACTAATCAGAGATAATGGTCCTTATAACCCCAAAAAGTTACACGATTTTATATGTATGCCTCTTTATTAAAACATCCATAGCACCTAACTCTCTGATCACCATGAAATGATCTATCTTTGTAAATTGATCCTTGATCACCCAAATAGAATCATAACATCCTTAGGATTATGGTAAATTAGTGATAAAATCCATCAAAACATCCTCTAACTTCCACTTGGGGATATCCAATGGATATAACAAAGCAACCATAACATGGAACTCCACCTTCACCTAGTGGAAAACTAAACAGAACGATACAGACTCCACTACTGAACACTCTATCCCTAAGTACCATAACTAACTCCTAAGTAATAATAAATATTAGATACAATAGGTTGTGCTACCAAATCAAAATATAAAAACCTGAATAACCTTCTCCTATATCATTGATGGATCAAATGACCTCACCTTGAATGATATCTTATATTGATCATCCTATGACCACTCCTCAAGAGAATCACCATGAAGGACGTGATCTTTCATTAACTCTATCTATGAGACTCCCCACAGAGACTTATCCAGATTATACAATAAGGAAGGTTCTAAAATCATCTAGAATAGGAATCATCTACCACTAGCCTCATTTATATAAATATTCATCATTGTAAACTCCTCCATAGCTCTCTAAACATCTCTAGAATCCTAGAAAACATAACCCAATGACTTACTACTCAATGTATATACAACTAAATTGACTTTACTTGGGGTGTAGGAAACCTCAAAGCCATGTCACTTTAATAACTCTATCCACTTATGCTAACATAGATTCAAATATCATTGAGATAAAATATACCTCAGACTCTTATGATTTTTGAAGACCACAAAGTTCTCACCGATGAGGAAATGTCACCAAAACTTTAGATTAAACACCACTGCCATGAATTCAAGATCATGGGTGGAATAATTATTCTTTTAGGGGAATTACTTCCTCAAATAATATAAGATCGATGTCCTCTATTACATCAATATGATACCCAAACCAATGTGGGGAGTGCCATAGAAAACCTCAAACATCACTCCCTTCCCTGGAAGCTAAATAATGGGATCACAAATCAAAATATCTTTTAAGTAGTCAAAATATTACTAACAATGATTAATCCATAGAAAATCCTAGTTCTTCCTGGTTAGAGTTATCAATAGGATTAAACCCCAAGATAAGATGAACACAAACCTCTAATAATAGCATGTGAGAGCAATGAAACTACAGAATTCTAAAATATTCATGTGTTCCACCCAAGAAACTAATGAATTGATCTTAAAAGGATAAATTGATACTCACTAATTCGATATAACATGATAGAGAAGATGCACCTCACACATCTAAAAATTACACTTAGATAAATTCTCATAGAGTTTATTGTACTGAAGGTCCATTAAAACAATAATAAGAAGTTATGCATGTTCCTCTCCTAACTTCGAGACTGTAAGAATGAAATCAATAAAAACTACCATGAAATCATCTAGGAACTCATAGAATATAGATTTCCAGAATACCATAAAAACAACTAAGTGATTCATGGTACCAAATAGAATAAGTAAAAAAATTGAAGCACCAATAATGACATCATAAAGAATTATTTGGGATATCCTCCTCTTTCACCCTCATTTAGTGATATCCAGACTGTAATTCAATCTTTCAAAACTATCTATATACATTAAACATGTCAAAAAATAATCTATACTTGGATGCGGGAAATGGTTCTAGAAAATTAGCTAATTCATCCACTAGTAGTGTATATGAAACCTCAGACCATCATCTACCTTCTTAGTGAACAATATCATAGAACCTCATTGAGATAAACCCAGCTTGATAAAGCCCTTATGCATCAAAAATTCAATCTAAATCCTCATCTATTATAGATCATAACATTCCATGTGATAGGGATCCATTGATATTGGAGAGACACCAGGTTGTAACTCTATCCTGAACTTGATATCACATTAAGGGGGTAGGTACAAAATATCTTTGAGGAAAACATCTAAAACTCCTCAAAAACTCTGGTAAACTTTTTCACTTACACTTATACCAAATACAAGGATAGAATAACCATCTAAGATGATATGGATAAAAAACACTTACAACCTATATGATAACCCCCTTTACAACTGAAAACTGTGTGTTGGAACTCCTCATCATAGAACACCACTCTACTCTAGAAATAATCAATGATCTAACACAATGAATAAAACCAATACATTCTAAGTATGAAATCATATAGTTGTATCTATAGTAGAAATAAATCTCCTAATTATTAATTTTTCCCCATCATTAACTCACAACCTCAACATACTCAAACAAATTTGACTGTCCACCAACTGGTGTAGTCAACACCAGAGGAACTAAGAGTCTCTCCACCTTGAGTACCAAGGTGTCGAATAAAAGGATAGAGATAAAATAATATGATGTCCCAAAATCAAGTAAATCGAAATCCAAGGAAGAATATGAATAGATGTTACCTCAAATTATCTATGGTCCATCTGGCACCAATATCTCAATAGTATGAAATTATCTGTATCCATATCTTCTGCCTCACTTATATGTTCATACTCATCCATATGTACTTGATGCTAAATAAAATCATCGTGATTTTCTATAATATCACTCTATCCACTCATAAGAATAAAGGATTGATTCCCATACTTTTAATACATCCTCTAGGGAAACTATTGTTGATGCTAGAATGGAAACTAACCAGCTCCTCCATGTTAGCCTCCAAGAATAGTCAAGAACTATAACTAACAGTGACCATGACCTCTATAAGAAAAATAAATAGGCATAGATATCTTGGTGAAATCAAAAAATATACCAACTTTGATGAATTGGATCATGCACCCTTACCCATTTCCCATTATGGATCAGGAATCCCTACCCATTTCCTATAGTGGATCGATAACACCAACTTGTTTCTCATAATTATCTCATGTGATACACAGCTTTACACCATGAATTTGAGGGATATATAATTCTAAACCCACCTGTCACATAATTAAATACATATATATGTGTGTGCTAAAATATCATAAAACAATCTTCATATCATTATATCATAACCCGTGCAATGAAAAAGGTTTTCATAAATATAAATTTATCATAAAATAACCCATAGAAAATAAATAAGCTCCATAAAAAACTCATCATTATAATCATAAACCATCTAAATAAAGATTAATTATGGTATAATTAGATCATATCCCCAGTAAATCACAATGAATATTAAATTATGTTATCATAGATTAAAATTTCTTTAAAAGATAACTGGGATATTTCTTAAGGAAAACACGCTTTTCATTTTAAAACCACTTAATTAAAAAACAAATATTTATAAAATGTTAAAAACATTTTATTTGAAAATAAACATGTAAAATTTTAAAGCAAGATTGGAAATGTAGAGTGTTCATGATGGTAGTAAATTGCATTCCTTACATGTACATTAAAATAATGATTTCATTCTCACATTCAGTAAAAAGTACTTCATTTGGAAAGAAACAGGAAGATTCCTTTGAAATTTTTTATAAATACTCATGCATGGGTAAAAAATATTTTTTTAAAAAAATGAATTGTAAAAAACTTTATTTAATTTTTTTAGAAAATATGTATATGGAAGAAAAAAATTCCAGAAAAATAATAGAAATAATACTGACTTTTCTTAGAACAGTTTCTATACCATTTTGAGTTACAAAGGGATAAAAATGGTATTAAAACTTTAAAATTTACAAAATAACCAGATGATAATAAAAATTAAAGTAATTTATCAAATAATTATCATATAATTTCCTCAATGGAAATTCAATCAAAAAAATCTTGATTAAAATGGGAATGATACACAAATCTCTTACCACTTTACTAACTTTATAATAAAAAACTCATGAAAGAGTGAAACTTATATAGATATTTATATCCCCTTATTATTCCTGAGAATAATCATAAATTAAATTCATGTTATATATATATACCACATAAAAGAGACATGTGGTGAATATGACATGTGTCTCATAGAAATAAAAGGGTGATGAAAATCCCTTTCCTCAAGTCTCGTCTCACTTTGTATGCATTCGAACAACATATATAAAAAATAAAGATTTATTATACATCTATTATAGATTTATAATTATATTTATCATACCATATATTATTTATTTATATTATTTTATCACCTTTTTATTAATAATTATTTATTAAAATTGCTATTAGAGGTGATAATTGCTTCATTTTTCATGCATATTTCAGTTCGGTAATTCCAGTATTTATAATTTGATCATGGTTTTATTAAATTAATAATTTTAATAATGATATAAATATAATATATATTTATTATTTATAAATTTATATACATCCATAAAATTTATAGAGAGAAAAATGGATTATAATGTTCATAAAAATGGTAAGTTTACACACAGATGAATGATGTTTTCACTTTTTAACGGATGGAATAAAATAAAGGTAAATAATAATTCACCTTTAAAAAAATAGTTATTATATAATATTTATCCCATATATTAATTAAATTTATCCTTATTACCATCAATGTAAAATAAAATAAAAATAATGAATCGTATCGATTTATGCATGTGGTAGTCTGCACGAATGCACGAGTGACGTTTGGATTTTCCAACGAATGGGAAGAAGGTGGATAATTGTTGTTTCATCATTATAATAAAAATTTATTATGTTTAATATATTAAATGAATAATTTTATAATGGATATAATAGATTTATAGGAGGTATAATAAGAAATAAAATTGAAAATACTTGGTTAAGAGTTATACCTATTTGTTAAGAAACCTATTTTGGATTACACATTAAGCCTTGAAAGGTTAATCTTTAAGAAAGATAGGAAGCTATAGAATGTGTATGATGAATCTACTAAGGTATTATGGTTGATATTTTCTAATATATAAGACTCAAAATGTGTGTGGAATAGTGAAGATGAGGTTCCCTTTTATAAGTGAGGGGAGGGGCACTCTTGGAATTACTTAAAGTATTATATTAATATAAATTATTTTTAACAGTAAAATGGATCTAAATTAATAAAAAAAAACAAATAAAATATTTTTATGATTCTAAATACTCTCATTTAATGAACTTTAGACAAGTTTTGGTTATGTTTTCCCCCTTATCTCTTAGTTTTAACCCTCCATCAACCCTTTAACAATTACCATCATATCAATATTTTTTACTCTTTAAGGGTCAAGAACGTTTCCATAAAAAGATAAGGTACTAATAAATTGAACTCAGTTGATATTTTAAACCATATAAAATTAACATTGTGGAACATATGATTTTTATTAATTTTAAATCATTCAATAAAATATTGTTTATTATAAAATATCATTAATTTCATTTTTTGAAATGCATGAAATATTATAATATAATATGTTTCTAAATCATTTATAGAGGTTCAAAAATGATATGGATTAGAACATAAGGAATATATGGTCTTAATATAATCATCCAATAAAATTTTTATATATTTATATATCATTTTAAACCTTATCTTTAGGTTTAACACCTTAGATAACCAATTTTAACCTTAACCATGATAATAAATTTTTAAATATTAAAGGGATTTAACTTTACCTATAAGGTAAAAATTGGATAATAAATAGAAAATAGGTGATATGTTTTACCATTTATCACTGTAATTGTTTTATTTAAATATTTTTATGATTTTTAAATAATTTAATAAAATATATTTAATGTAAAATACTATTAATGTCATTTTAAGAACTATTCACATAATTTTATACTGAAAACAAAATTCTTGTAATGGAATTTAAATATAAACCTTTAAAACAACTATAATATGTTAAATTTAACTTAAAAATATGTTTTCAATTTTAACTCACCCAAAAAAATTCTTTTAGAGTTTTTAAAATCATTTAATTGATTTTTTTTACTACTTACAGAAGCATTGTGTCAGCGTTGTTTAAGCATTTAAGGTAATTATTACATAGATAAAAATAAAAACTAAATTACAATAATAAAATAATAATTAAATTATAAAATAAACATGTATAACTCAACACAATTTGATTTTATCCCTATAAAAAAAATTATAAGTATTAAAAGTAAGAAAGTGATATTTTTAACATTATCTTTTAATTAAATATTATAAAGGTCAAAATCAAAGTTAAATTGAAAAAGGTAATCTTTTTTAATTTTAGATGATTATGGATGGAAAAAACTAGGTAATTATAGAATTAAAAATTTTCATTTTTACTAATATTAATTAGATAGTTATATTTAGTATAGAAAAATTAAGTAATTTTTTTAAATCAAAAAGGTTTTAATTTTAATTAAACTGTTTTATTATAAGGTTTTATTTAAAAGTTTAATTTCTAAATTTTAGAATTTGAATTTTTAAAAATTAATTTTAATTTTTGGGCTAATAATATCAAAATTAACTAGGGTAAAATTTTGGTTTTTTTGGAAAATATTGATTTTTCAGTGAATAGTGAAAAATGCTTTCTTGGTAAAAATGTCATTTCTTTTCAATAAATTAAGTAATAAAAAACTATAATTATGTTTTGAATTTTATTTAAATAAACATAATTCTTATTTATATATATATATATCATTTAATTTCTTTTTAATCAACTCTATATTGGGTTTTTTGTATAAATTTATTTTTTGGTTTAAAAACGGGATTTTTCTAAAAACTGTTTTAAAGTGGATATTTTTTCTCTATTTAAATTATTCAAAATAACCCCGAATGAAGATTTATTAAAATAAAATTTCTATATTATATATTAATAAATATTAATTTAAATTCATACAATTAAAATTACTAGTCATAGAGTAAATATAAAATCATCATTTTCTTGAAAAATACACTTCTTGAAAACCCGATTTTACATCACATCTATGGGTTTAATTTTAAATTAAATTATGAAAAACATATGAATTGAATTTTTTAAAATGGATTCCATATTTGTAATCAAAATAATTTATATTATCTAATAATATTAACTTAATATTTTACCATAATTAATAGTGAATATAGTAAAAATTAATTACCATGGTTAAGGTAAAAACAAATTTATCAACAGTAAAACTAAACATATAAGAGTTAAAATGACCTAAAATTATATAAAATATATTTTATAACTATATTTAAACCTTATAATGTATAATTATCAATAATTTTTTATTTATTAGACTTTTATCATGTGAAAAACGTGGATACACTTATTCTTTTCAAAAATTAAAAGTGTGAAATTCACCTCACTTATAAAAGGTCACCCCCTATCCTCTCCTGTTCACACCTTAAAATATTTTTGGATAATCCAAGACCTTCAAAAATAGATTAATTAATTCCCTCATCATATCCTATAAGACTTATTTTATCATAAATCCATCCTAAGAAGTATTTTAGTACTAACTTAAGGAGGTTGTCCGAAGAAGAGGTATATCGCTTAACTGAGTATCTTTATTTTATTTATTTTTCCAAATATTTAAAATATTAATAAATTATTGTTATATAATAAATAAAATATCTCCTATATATTGAAATTTTATTACATTAAATTCATGACCTAAATCCATCCCATCTTCTATCAAATGGGATACAAAATCATCATTCATGTTTACAGCGGACTATCGCATCACGAACAGATGTCATTCATTTTTTTATCATAACATCTTGAATATTATTATAATTATAAATTTAAATTATATATATGATATTTGTAACATATTTATATGTATTTATTTATTATATTATATATACCTTCTTACTTTCAATTTTGTGGGGAATGTGATAATGTCGCTCGTGTGTACAAGAGACTACCACCTCATGAAGCGATATGATTCATTTTTCACTAACACTTTCAATAGAAGTTAATAAGGATAATTTTAATTAATATATGTGATATAAATGATATAATTATTATATTCATTACATATTTATAATTCTTAAAATATAATATATCATTTTATTTATTACATTGAAAAATGATGATGTCGTTTGTTTGTATGTGTGGACTATCACCTTTACAAAATGATGTGGTTATTTTTTTAATCACCCCAACATAGGAATGATATATATAATTATAAAATGATATTATGATATTATGATCATTATTTAAAGATAAAATATCACTTACCTTCTTTCAACAATGATCATTGAGAAATAGAAACAATACTTATGCGTATGTACGGCCTACCATCTCCATGATCATAACATAGTTAATTTTTCATAACCATATTTCATGATTGGTTTTAAAAGAATAATTTATGAAAAACAAATGATAATTATTTCAATATTATTATTTTTTACATGATGAAAAATGACCTCTTTGACCGTAGTCATCCAACCAAATTCATTTTGGGTATATAATCCAAATATCATCAAAACATCTAATATAAACTTATCGATTAAGTAATTGTATTTAATATCGTAATAAGTGAAAAAATGAATAATAAACTTTAAAAAATTTATTAATAAAGTAAATAATTAACATAATTTTTTTATTCATGAATATAAAGAATCTACATGATGTTTCAGACTAAAAGTAAGGGACTTCATCTAAATTTCGTTTCATTAAGGTATATTTTGATGTTATATACCTATATTATTTTATGATGTGTATATACATCCCCATTTGAAATGTTATATCATGAATTTACCTATTATAATGATATTTAAAGTTTTTTAAATGTTATTCTTTCATGGGACTTATGATTAATAATTTTCCAAAGTGGTAAGGGAATTTTCTTTAAAAATCATCTTTTAAAGTTTTCCATCTAACTCACTTTTTCTTCCATTTCCAAGTTTTTAAAATAATTTTTATGAATGTATTTATATGGACATGAGAGTTTTATAAAGTAAATTTTCTTTATTTCTATGTTTTTCAAAAAAAATGAATCTTTGTATGGAACATTTTACTTTCTTTACAAACAACTAATAGAATATTCTATTTTAATATATACGGTGACAATGATTTTTCCCATCATGATAACCATTATTTTAAGTTTTTATTCCTTTATAATATTTCATTTTTTCTTCAAAGAAAACCCCACTATCCATTTTTTTTGAGTATTTTGAAATTGAAAATGGGTTTTTAAAAGAAAGGTATATTTTTCTATTGAAAATAAGTTTCTAAAAGAAAAGGGTATTTTAATATCCATAAGTTATTTTTATATGAGTTTAAAATAGTTTCTAAAATATTTAATGATGAAAATTGCAAAACTAAAATAATTTATTCATGATACGATGCTTGGTAATTATATGATAAGTGGGTGATCCATATCTATATTATATGATTGGTGTCCCCAGATAGAATTAGGTGATCCCGATATAGTTTATATGATGGGTGTTCCTAGATAGTACTCCAATTCATTACGTAATGTTCCTTATCATAGCAGGAAAGAATGATGGAGTTATAAGAGGGTTTCTCATATATATTTAATTGTGATATAGTTATTTTTTTCAAGGTTTGAAAATAGGTTATGGATGTGATTCTCTAAGTTGAAAAAAGTATTTTTGGTTTTCTTAATATGTGTTTTAGTTATTTTCTTTGAGAAAACATTATGCGTGTTTTTCATGTGTAAATAATTTATTTCATTTTCTCAAAGAAAATTGAGATAAAGGTAAACATTTCATGGTTTTTCATGTTTTTCACTTTAATAATGGTTTTATTTCTTTTTAAAACCAATTAAGAGGAAATTTAATGCTCACCCAATATTTTAAAAAAAAATTATATGATTTCAGGATGGGTAAGGGAATGTAAGAAGTCAAGTTGAAATTTGTGAATATTTTTCATGAAAAGTAATAATTATTTATCTTAAAATTTTTATATCATGGGAAAATAGATACTGATTATAAGTGTTCACTTTGTATTAAATGGTATTGTTATTTATTATTTATGACATAAATCTATAAAACTATAAACCTAAAAATATCCTCAAATTTATAGAATTAATTCTTCACTTAAAACCCATGATTATGTAATGTTTAAGTACCAGTCCCTATATTTGGTATTAGAGGAAAGGTTTAGAAACTTTTATAGTTTAGGATAATTATAATAGGATACCCTTGAAATGATTTACCTTATGGTTAATTTGAAATGATACAGAATTTGAATTTTACTATGTTTCTTCATCTAAAATATGTTTTTCATATTGGTTTTCCCTGAAGAATATGGAGAAGTTTTAGTAGGAATCCACCGAGATGGAAATATCCTTAAAATAATTATCTCTAGATGTTTGTAATTGTAACTGAGTAATCAATTGATGTGATGGTTCAGTTGACACAAGACATAAATGGTGGTGGTATCTATGCTAGAGAGAAGCCAGATGTTCCATGGAGTAGTATAATGATAGTGTAACATTGAAAGAGATAGAATCCCCTATAATTCAGTGATTCATCTAATCATATAGTATCCTAAGGGCGGATCAATGCACTGGAGAAGATATTTGAAGTCATAGGGTGTTCGAAATTTCAAAAGGTAACTCTTACTATTTATCATTTTTCAAGGGATGCTAATTGATGGTGGGATTTGGTTAAGAATACAATAGATAAAGAAGATATTTATTACAAGGAATGGGATGCATTCAAGACTATTTTTATTGAGAAATATTTCCCTAAGGTTTTTTGACTAAGGATGGAAAAACAATATTTGGATTTGAGGTAAAAAGGTAATGATTTTGTAGCTTCATATGGAGAAAACTTCATAAGATTTTCCATGTATGTGCCAGATTTTAGTCAAGACACTAATAGTAAAATTAATAGATTTTACTCAGGGTTGAAACAAAGTTTATGAAGTTATTTGGCCACATTATAATTTAAATTTTTGATAAAGTGGTTCATTATGCTGAAAAGGTTGATATGGAGTTTGATAACACTTATGTTCCATGAGTTGACAATGGTAATAAAAGGTCAAAGTGTTAGGAAATAGAGAAGAAACCAGGTAATAATTATAGATTTAATCCCCCCAAAATGTTCCAATTTTGGTAAACAACATTTCTAGTAACATTTTATAGGATCTAGAAAGTGTTTATGGTGTGTTCATTTTGTCACAGGGCTTGTGACTATAAAGAAAAGAGTCATGGAAAATCAAAGAATGAGGTAATTAATATCCATCCAATGGTGAGGTGTTTTAGTTGCAATGAATTGGGTTATTATGCTAAATTGTGTTTGATGTTAGTTTCATAGGATATAAATCATCACTATTGGAAACAAAAAAGTGTATAAATTTCATTTTCTACTACTACAATTGATGTTGGACCATCAAATGAAGTGGTGAAAGGTATAATACTTGTTTATTCGAATTATGAAAATAGCCTATTTGTCTCTAAATTTTTTCATTCATTCATTTTTGAGAAATTTTCTAGTAAAGTGGGAATATCCCCACATGAAAAAAGGTAGAACTTTTGGTGGAAACTCTGGGTGTATATATTAAAGAAACTAAGATATATAAGAATATATATGTTATTATTAGTGGAATAGTATTTCCTAAAAATCTTCTTATACCACCCATGGTAGAGTTTGATATCATTTGTGGTATAGATTGGATTTCAATTTATCATGATAAGATATATTAAAAATCTAATAAATTTATGTTCAATGATTTTATGCCTTTGATAACTTACCAAGAATATAAGAAATTGATTAGGGATGGAAATGAAATTTACCTAATTCATATTTTTTAAAAGAAAGAAAATATTAAAATTAGTGATATACCAATAATGAATGAATACATGTATGTGTTTCCTAATGATTTTCCTAGTGTTATTCCTTGTCGGGAGGTTGATTTTACTATTTACTTAGTGCCTTATGCTAAGCCTATTTCAAAAACCCCTTATCAAATGTATCAAGTTGAAATTTTAGAATTGAAAAATAAATTATCAGTATTGTTAGATAAATGTTTAATTTATCATATCATTTCACCATGGGGTAATCCTATTTTTATATTAAAAATAAATATTGTTCAGTTAAACTTTTCATTGATTATAGAGCCTTAAATAACATCACTATTAACAAAAAGTATCATGTGCATCATATTGATGGTTTTGTTGATTGGATCCAGGGATCTTAGTATTTTCCAAAGGTTCATCTAAGGTTATAATACAATCATCTGATGAGGAAGGTGGATTAACTTCCGAATATTGTGTTTCAAACTAGATACAGGCATTATGAGTTTTTAGTTATGCCCTTTAGGTTTTCTAATGCACCTGGTGTATTTATAGACCTTATGAATAGATTTTTCCATGATATCTTGTATATGATTGTGGTTGTGTTTATAGATGATATTTTGGTATATTATAAAAGTTATGAGGAACCTGAAAGACACCTAAGTATTGTTTTGAAACCTTACAAGAAAATAAAATTAATGGTAAATTAAGCAATTGTGAATTTCAGATGCAATAAATTTATTTCCTTGGTCATATTGTTTCTAAATGTGGAATAGTTTTTAACCCTATTAAAAAAGTTTATTAATAATTTCAAAGACCAAAAAATTTAATATATATTCATAGTTTTCTTAGTTTAGTGTGTTGCTACTAGCGGTTTATTGAAAATGTTTCTTAGTTTTCTAGATCATTGACTAACTGAACTCAAAAAGGAGTAAAATTCATCTAGAAAAAAATGTGATAATTCTTTTTATGAACTAAAAATAAGATTGGATAATTCTCAAATTATAGAACTAACTTCTATAAATGGTGAATTTTTTATCTACAGTGATGATTACTTGAAGGTAGTTGGTTGTATCTTAATGTAGAATAATTAGGTAATTGGTTATGCTTCATGTTATTTGAAACCTCGGGAGATTAATTACACTACACATGATCTATAATTAGCTAATTTGGTATTTATTTTAAAATTTTAGAGGCATCAATTGTATGTATTAATTTTTGAAATATATATTGATCATAAAAGTTTCAAGTATATATTAACTCAAAAAGAATTGAACATGAGATAGAGAAGATGGATGGAACTAGTCAAGGATTATGAATTCACAATTCATTATCATCCTGGAAAAGAAATGTTTCTGACACTTTTGTCAAGGCGCGTGTGTCCATCCTTGGAGGGTGTGTAGCTGTTTGTTGCCCCACATTCCCACTTTCCAAAGGCGGGTGGCATCCATCCCTTGTTCAAGGACGTTTTCTCCTTGATCGAAACAGGATGATGGGATGTCGGTTCTTCCTTCCGTGGATTCCTCCTTCGAACTCGTCACCTAATCCGGGTCTCCCTTATAGACTTAAGATGTTGTTCGTGAAACTCTTTCTAGTTCCATATCTTTATGGACACCAGTTAATTACACTTCTTTTATCAGGACATTCCAGGGGGTCCAATCAAGGCAGCAACCTTCGGGCAGGGGAGTAGTCACGTTGGACATCACTGGAATGTCTGGGCACTGGGACACTGGTGCATCTAGGTTTCTTCCCATTATTATAAGGCTTCTCGAGGGAACAGAAGCTCGACGTATCCCACATCGAATGTGGTTAATTATAGGCCATAGGCATGTATTTGAGTTTTTTCTAGGATTCCTATGTTTAACACAGGGTATGTCACAGGTTTAACGTCTAGCGGAGACGAATCAGACTGATCAGAACACTGACTAGAGTAGACCGGGTGAGTGAAACCCCTGGAGGGAACATCGATTTTGGGGCTAATGCGTGTTTAGCTACCCAATTGTTGTTAAAGGTAATAGAGAATGAGGTGGCATGAACCCACTGGGAAGTGGCAGCCCGGGTAAGAACCAAAATGGATGATGGATGGTTAACTGAAGAAGGTGTAGAATGAGATGGAGTCGATTTGAGGACAACGGTGATGTTGGGCTTGAGTCTCGAAGATACCTCCTATGTATCCCTGTCGTAGGGAATCAAAGTCCCTGTAGTTCACCTAACAATGGATTATAGTTGATTGGGGACTTCAACAGATTACCACCAAATGGGGTTAACAACAGTTTGTCGTTGAACAGGGGTCACAATGGATTATCACTAGATGGGGTCACAACAGCTTCTCAATGGATGGGGTCACAATGTATTACTGATGGATGGGGTCACAACGTCTTAATGATGGATGGGGTCACAATGGAATAATGTTGGATGGGGTCACAATGGCTTACTGCTGGATGGGGTCACAATGGCTTACCGCTGGATGGGGTCACAACGGGTTACTGCTGGATGGGGTCACAATGGCTTACCACTAGATGGGGTCACAATAGCTTACTACTGGATGGGGTTGAACCTCATGGAGGCTTCCTATGTACCTTATCTAGGAGATAAGGATCAAATCCCATATAGTTCGGGTGGTGGATGCAGTCTAAAATTGTTCAAGACAAAAAGGGGGCATGCAGTTTAACGTCATGCGGGACGAAGGTGGTCCGATGTGAAGGGGGATCAGAACCATTGGTTGCTAGGCTTGAACCTCAGGGAGGCTACCTATGTACCTTTCCTTGGCAAGGATCAAAGTCCACATAGTTCGGAAGGAGTTGTAACTGATGTAGAGATGGTCGGGACTGATGGGTGTTGGGACTGAACCTTAGGAAGGCTTCCTATGTACCTTGCCTTGGCAAGGAACAAAGTCCACGTAGTTCGAAAGGGTGTGTGGGGCTTACACTCTAGGATTCCCAGATAGGATTTCATGGTTGATGATTACTCTAAGACCACGTGAGTCATTCTCGGTGTGAGAAATAATAGGCAGTAAAGGCCTAACGATCAAGTCGCAAAAAGTGCGCTCGTGGGAAGTGAAATGGGGCTTACACCTGGTTAGTAGCCCAAGGGTGATGGAGATTGGGGCTTAGTCTAGGATGGAGGCCCGAGTGGTGACAAAGCCCAGCGGGAGAGGGATTTGGCACCTAGGAAGAGAGGAGGAGTAGGGATTCTACCTCTTGCAAGAAAAGATAGGGGCTTACACTAGGGTGGTTTCCCTTTCCCCGCGGACAGACGCCACTCCGATAAAGAGGATGTCATTCCATGTGAGGAATGATCTCACTCCTGTGGAGACTAGTGGGTGTAGAGAATGTCTGAGATGGGGCACCCTGTGTGCAAGGCATGTGGCGAGGTCATAGTTTAACATCATGTGCTGAGGATGAAGGTGCTTGGCAGTTTAACATCCTACTGCTCGGACGAGGTGGGTACTTTCCACACCCCTACGAGTTACATAATAGATACCCGCCGATCCTTGAGTGAAGGAAGGCATCAGTAATGTCATTGAATGGGGGTGTTATGGATCGATCCATTGGGGGGTCCAAGTTAGTGTGGCTATGTGAAGAAGAAATAGTTGTTAGTGTGCCTATGAGAAGAAGCATGAGGCGAAGCAACGCAATGGGTAGCACAGTCCAAGGGACCTTGAAATTGATTCGTACAAACCAGAAGGGTCACACGAGAAAAGAGGTTGCAGAGAAAAGGGTTTCATAGGTATAAGCCTTGTGAATCTCTATTGCTCTTTGGAGTGGAGAGGCTTCGGGATGGGATGTGCTTCACGAAGTAAAATTGTCTAGCCTAGGTATAAGGAATATGTGCATATGTGGAAATGCATTCACAGAGCAATGCCTCGCGAAGCAAGGATTCCTTGCAAAGAATAACATTGTGAAGCAATGTGCTTCATGAAGCATAGTTACCATGACTTAGCATGCCGGCCACATGTGTATGAAAGGTGTTTCGTGAAGCATAAACGCTTCGTGATGACTCGAGTCTCCTTGGGGATCTCCTTCCTTCACGGAGGCCCATAAGATTCGTGAAGGGAACCCCTCTTTGAATAGGGGTAGAATCCATGCAAAGGGGGAGGCACTTCACGATGTAAAAGTACCTTGAAAATCTCATGGTTCGCAGAGAAAAAAGTTCTTCTCAATGTGGGAGCTCAGAAGGTGAAAGGTTGGAGGATCCATCCTTTGGGCTTGAGGGGAGACTTGTATTTATAGGCAAGAGGATCCACGATGTAGAGCTCGCTCGGTACGAAGATGGAACTTGCTCCGTGGTGGGTTCACGAATGTAAAATGGGTTCACAGAGCATCCTGCCTCCTTACTCTATGGTGGGTTCACGAATGTCAAATCGTTTTGTGGAGCATCCTACCTCCTTGCTCTATGGCGGGTTCACAAATGTCAAATCTTTTCATGGAGCATCCCGCCTCCTTTCTCCACGGAAGGTTCGCGATCTTCAAATTGGTTTCCAATGAATCTCACCTCCTTGCTCTGTGGCGGGTTCACGAATGTCAAATTGGTTCGTAGAGAATCCCGCCTCCTTGCTCTGCGGAGGGTTCGCGAAGGGAGAGCTCTGTGTCGGTCGCATGTCTATGGGGATATACGACCGGTCTTCACGAGGTAGCCCCTTATGCTCTCCTTTTGTTCTGGATTTTTTTTTTCTTGGATTAAACAAATTCCCCCCTCGGACTTTGAGCCGAGGAGAAAACAAGGGTCAAAGTCGGAGGGTCAAATGCTAAAATTCCTTGGTCAATCTCGAAGGTGACTCACGAAGGGGGCTCGTGAGGCAGAGCAGCATGCACGGGCTGGCACACCGCGAATCTCATTGTGGATCAGACCTAGGGTCCTCGCCTATAAATAGGCGAGCTAACCTCTCTTTTGCCCTTTATCTTCTCCACATTTTTGGCTTGTAGCACTATCGATTCGCGAAGCTCCGCGTACTCCGTGATTTCTCTCCACAAATGGGGCCTTCTTCTTTGTGGAAAACAACGATTCTTTGACTTCGTGTCGGTGTGCTCTTCGAACTTTCTTCTGAAGGCCAGGGCAGGCCACTGCGAACAGCCTTCACAACCGATCTCCATGAACTTTCTTTGCAAAAGATCTTTATGAGCCAAAATCAAAGAACACCCAAAACTTCAAGACCAAATGACTCATCAGAAGGCTTATAGGGGGCTCCTTGTGGACACTTCCTGAAGGGAGGAGATGGAGAATAGATTGGGCTTAGGGGAGTTGATAAGGATCCACTCCGACCATGGGTTGTTGGTGGAGATGCATTCGGCAAGACAAAGTAACTATATGTTGTGAAAGAGGCTTCCTTTATATGGATTTGGGTAGAGGGATGACATTTTCATCCCTGAAGCTAGTAGGAACAAACCAGCTTACTCATTCTGAAGCATGTCGTGTCAGCGCCATTGGTTCAGGGTGGTTGACAGCCATGCCTGGGAGGACTTCAAACCCATAATTTCTGATTGTTTGTACAATCATGTGAAAAATGTTGACGAGAAGGGATTGAAGTCAGAGACACCCCCCCCCCCTCTGTACCAGATGATCTTAAAGGTGTCCCTGAGAAACCCGTTGAAAGTATGGTATGATGAGTGGGATCTACGCCAGGGTGGAAACTTCACAAGTTATTGGTCATGGGTCTACTAGGTAGGTGCCTCATGTGAAGATTTTGAGGTAGAGATGAGTAGAGTGGGTCTGTACGAGGCGGATTCGGCCTCCCAATTCCACATCTATCAACTGAAATAGTTGATGCTGGAGTTTTTGAGAAGGTGGTCATCGAGGACCAATACCTTCCATTTACACCACGGGGATGTTTCCATAAGTTTATGGAATGTACATCAGATCTCAAGGGTCCCGATACTGGGGGCGATGTAAGATGAATTCCTCCCTATTATGGGTGTGTGGGATGATCTGGAGAAAATGTTTCCACTAGTGATGGACCTGATGGAGCTAGTGCTGTGAGAGGACAAGGAAGAAGTGAGAGACTTCCACTTCAGATGGTGGTTCAAATAGTTTTTGAACTTCCTGGAAAATAGGCAGTTTTCGGTGAGGCCTCGTACATGACCGAAGGGGGATCAACAGGGCAAGGAGCACTCATACTGGCAGATCTTGTAAGACAGCCAATGGAAAACCTGGGGGTTCAGTGTCAGAACTTAGCAGCAACCTGTAGTCAGGCTGGTGGCATTCATCGCTGCTCTTGTCTGCAGTTGGATCCTGCCGGTGAGGGATACAAACATGGACGTGTGACCAAGCACGTTTATCATGGTGTCCATGTTAGAATCAAGAGGGTCAGTGAACCTCAGAATCCCAATGCTCGCCAAGCTGTACAAGATTCTATGTCATATCAGTGAGGGGAAGAGGTCCTAAAGGATATGTAGGTCGTTCCACCTCCTGTACAGGTGTATAGAGGTTCACATCAGGGGAGTCTAAGAATATATGAACCCCATCTACCCTCCAGGACAAAACTTCCATTCGTCCATTCTGAATTCCGAAGGGATCTTTCCGGAGAAACTGACTGTGCAAGCGGTACTGAACCATGTCTGGAATATATAATAATTCAACTTTCATCTGTTCTCGCTGCCAATGGGTTCTTTTACTGATGATTTCCATGGAACATAAGATCATGAGTCCTATCTTCTAGCCTTTCGAGGTGGAGTCCTGGTGGCAAGGGTAGACCGTGAGCCTCTTTGTGAGCCGTAAACCCCGCACCGATTTGCCAGGCAATTTTGGTGTATGCAACGGCTGACCCTACAAGTCTATTTAGGGGTGCGCCACAAAGAACATCCGTGCGTGATGAGGTAGATTTTTCTTATGTTCACACGGGAGGATGGGAAGATGCGGAACGAGTTTCCTCCATCCACGGTTGTCTTCGGTTTGGTGAAGGAGTATGACAAAATCTGGGAGGCATCCAACCCGGGAGAGATGAAAAAGTATCCAACTGTTCGGGTCGGTGATGGTTTTCCTCCCCAGTCTCGAGGCTGGAGTCGGAAGGTGGCAGGGACATCCCATGGTGGCGGGGCTGTTGTGACAGTGAGGCCCGTACTGGCTGAGGGGGAGGCGGCGGCAGCGGATCCAGTAACGGCAGTGGACCCGGTGGTCTTAGAAGAACAGAGTTATCTAGAGGGAAGGCCACTGAGAGGATTCCATAGAATATCCACTCAGGCTCCAGGGAAGGGACTGCGCCATATAGACATGCCAAATAATTCTACCTTCCCCGAGGCTTGGGACATCTGGGATGTCAATAGGAAGTTCCTCAGCCTGTCCAAGATGTGGAAACAGTTGAACTGCCTCGGGGTGGACTTGTTGGGAATTGGACCTATCAGGGCTGGATTTTCAGTATCCCAGGAGGAGGCGAAGCAATACCTAGTAGACCTGGAGAAATTTGTGCACTCCTGAGGTGCCCCACATCCAATGATAGACTGGGTGACGTTTTTTTTGGAATCAGAACCCCCCCCCCCCATAGTTGTTAGCTGCTAAACTGATGGATCTCTTTCCTTTGTCGAAGGAATCAAATGATTCCTCCGGGGGGAGGAGGCTGGTAGAGGGAGCCCATTATAGGAGGGTGAAGTCGGTGATTAAGACTTGGACTTTGAATAATTTGCAGAGTCCCTTGCGGTAAAATCCCAAGCCCCTTACTCAGGGTCTGCTTCCAGGTCATTTTGGACTCTTTACTAATACTTGAACTGTGCAGGAGGGGCTCGTACACAGTACCCGTTCTCGCCTCTCAACAGATGTAGATGTGGGGCCTTCAGGATCTACACATGCGGCTACATTGATTACTGAATCTAGCGGGGCTAGGACATCCGAGGTGGCTCTTCCAAGGATTTCACACCTTCCGACAATATAAGAGGGGCCACGCCATGGGGTCCTAATGGCGTCAACCCAAGAACGAGACTGGGAATTCGATTTTGGTAAGTCTCCTCTACCAAATTCATGATTTTCACCCATTGAATATGTTAACTGATGTACATGCCCCTTTTTGGTGTGCAAAGTTTTTCAAATGGTGTGGGCTGCCATAGCAAGATTGGTCAGGGCTTTTGGAGGCTCCTTTCCCAGGGGAATGCTGGTGATCGTGGAGGTGGATATCTAGACCGACCAAGATACGGAGCTCCCAATCACTAGTGGGACCGTCATCGGGGCTGAGTATGAGATTATTGAGGTGGGATCTGACAATGAGGATCGATCAGACAGCCCGGGTACTTCCATACTCGATCAAACACCAGATGTGGACCCTACTGATGAGTTCCTGGGGGAATTCCCCGCATATGATCCTGCCAACTGCACCGACTGGGACAAGATGGACCCTGATGAGGAGGATAGAAAAATATTCCATCGTCGATCGTGGAAGCTGATTAAGCACTTCATCGATGGAACCCCCCCAAATGTGATGGATGGATGAGATGGATATACTTTGCTTGCGGCTGCATGAACTGTGTGATGGGGGAGTGGATGCCCGGGGTCCCCACATGCTCGTTCGAGATCTTATGGCAGAGAAGATTCTGGAGTACGACCATGGCCTCAGTGTGAGATAGCAGCGGAGGAAAGTGGTGAACATCAAGAGGCTCCAAGAGGCTGGAGATTAGATTCAGCAGTTACAGGTCTAGGTGGATGAGCACTCATCCTCCCTCGATGTGTAATTGGGGCTAATATTGTGATTGAAGGCCCATTTGGAAGAGGATGAGGAGAGCATGATGCAAGACTCCAAATATATGACCTCTATCTACACCAATGTAGAGCGGGCACATATTGTAGCTAATGAATTGTGCCCTATCACTGCTGAGGAGGAGTGGTAGTTGAAGAGGTGGCGTCAAATCCTAGACGTCACAAGCCAAAGGGTGGCAGAGCAGTAACTTTCTTTTGACGAGGTTAATTTGTCCATGGGAGGGATCAACCCTCAGGTGCTGTAAGGATTACAAACCCTTGAACTTACTTTCATGATTTGATTGTTTTATGCCAGATACATGCATGAGTTCCATTATTTGTATTGGTTTTACACGTATCTTTTATATTCGTGAAATTCCCAGTGATCAATCCCTAAGCTCGTGCGAGTCGAGCCCAATGTGAGAAACAAGGGATGATCGCCATGCTATTTCATCTGAACATAATTGTGTCGACCAAGCTTCGAGCATCTGGGGTTTGAACAACCAATCTGTATTTCTAGGAAGAAATGGGAGAGGTCCAAGTAGAGGATGAGAACCTTAGTATAATCGACATGTTGTCCTTCTAAATGTTCTCTAGTGCACGAGTGGGGTAATGCTAGGGGCGTCTGACTTAATCCGAACATAGGGGAATGGAAAGTGTCAATCACAATACCCAATGTTCAGAACATTGTAAGGGTGGAGTGACAATAGAGGATGACTGTTGACCATGTTTGAAACACATTATCCTTATTGCATTAGCCTGGAATGGGAATAAAAAAAGAGGGCCGACTGCTAACCATGTTTGAAACATGGGGCCTGACTCAAAATGTCATCCATTAGCCTCCCAAAACATTATCCCAGAACAGTAGGTGAGCCATAGGCCGATCATCCAAACTATTAGTGGGTTCTTTCAAACATGAAAGAGGACGAGGGTTCGAATAAGGGGCACACAAAGCATGGAGTGTGGAGCGATGGTTTGTTCAAATGGAGTCCAACACTCTTGAAATTATTCCATCGTGGTTAATACACATTAGGTGGACGCATCAGTATGATCAGGGATCATAACTACTCCTGAACAGGGCCTCTCTGGTAAGGGATCTGGTGCATCCCATGATTAATATGGGGCATCCTGAACTTGTTCAGGGTATAATCGTAGTTTAGTGCCATGCGTCAAGGACATGTAGGATCGTGCAGTTTAATGTTATATGATAGGATGGAAGGTGAAAGGGGAGATCCTAGGAATGGATTATGTGGTGAAGTAGCTGTAAACCCGATGTAAATGGGGACATAAGCCTACACATGTATCCCTGGAGAAAGTTCTTTAGGTCAAGGGACCAAAAGTGAAAGTTAGGATGGGCCCAAATCAAAGCGTTCTGGCATTCCTACGTACCCAATTAGGATGGTAATCAAGCTGCACGTTGTTCTATGGGTGCAGTTTAACGTCATACGGGATAATGAAATGCATTTGTGGCATGGTTGCGCCAGTAAACATCCTACCAGAACTACTAAGCCCACGTGAGTCATGCTTGATGTGGGAAAAAAGAAGTAGTGATGGGACTTTACTATTACTGGAAGGAACATGTTAGGGGTGGTGGGATGCTAGGTGAATGATGTCCCAATGATGTTGAACCTCCTATATAACGTGCTTAGATGAGAGGAGGAGTAACTCTGAGTATGTTGGAATTCCACTTGAACATAAGAAAGTGGAAATATGTGAATCATGATGCTCAAGATCTGGACCAAAATTATGGTGGCATGATGATATGGGATAACAGTTGACCATGTTCAAAACATAGTATATGTTTTTTGTTCGCCTGGAATGGGGACAGACAAATGAGGTTCGACCGCTGACCATGTTCGAAACATGATACCTATCGCAAATGTTGTCTAAGTTCCTCAGGGACGTTGGTCCAAGTTGGTAGGTAAGCTAGTGTTGCATGAGACGAGGCCGTAAAGGGGTTCCCTTCAGACATGGAAGAGGATGAGGATCCAAATGATGGGCTCAAGAATCTTGGACATGGAATGAGGGAATGTCTCTATAAAAATTACACACTACGGACAATGTTGTAATGCATCTGAGTACGATAGTAAGACGTATCATATAGAGGGAGTAGAGCCCCCCTCCAAGGAAAAAGGTCATAAGGTTACATGATTCCAACTTAATGGTTGTAGGATGGGCCATTAAGGGGGATTGATTTAATGGACTGTGCGCAGGGCAGTGAAGTGACCAAACATGACGCGCAGTTCCCATAGGGAGATCTTCATTTAAGGTCATAAAACTCGAACCAGGTAGGGAAAAGATACAAGAGGGACATGGTGCGGCCTTTTCAAAACCCGACGTGAATGAGGACCCATGAGGTACTTGCTACACCACATGTTCCTCAAAGAGCTCGAGTCGAGGGGCCGAAAGAGAGGGGGCAGGATTTTGGATTTCTAGGGCAGGACCCGTAGATGAGATGTTTTGGCATTCCTATGTATCTCATAAGGATGGGAATCAAGCCATACGTAGTTCTGAAAAACCCATGCATTTTAGCATCATGCGGTAAGGACATTGAGTGATCTTAGTTTATAGTCATAGAGCTCAAACCAGATATGGTAGGGAACACGGGAGACACATGGTGAGCTAATTACAAAACCCGGCGTGAATGAGGACCTGGAATCCGGATCACCATGTGTTTCTTGGGGAGGTTTTAGGTTGAGGAACCAAAAATGAAATTTATACTAGGCCCGAGGAAAAGTGCATGGGCGTTTCTACATATCCCACGAGGATGGGAATCAAGCCACACATAGTTCTGAAAGAGGCATGGTTGGAAGCTAATGTCAGAGATAATAAGGTTGTGCGAGTCTAGCCCTTGCATTGAAAGAAGCGTTATTTGATAGATCTTGTTTGTCCTTTAGGATGAATGTGTTTTTTTAAGTGATGGACCTAGGATAGAATGTTTAGACATCGCCATAAGAATAAATCTGTATGCAGGCATTGACAAATGTTATAGTGTGTGACTGATAACAAACATGATTCCCCCTTGAGGGAGGATATCATGGTGCAATTCCGTTTTTCGTCGTGCGGCCCAGATGATAATGTCACAGTTTAGGGTCATGTGAGGGGACCAGACATTAATTTTAACATCATGTGGTATAGAAATAATAGTTTAAAGTCATGTGGGACTAGGAATCATAGTTTAAATTCATATGGCTTAGACATATACTAGAGAGATGAGGTTTCAGAGGGAATGTACACGGCGTGATAAAGCATACCTGACGTGAAATGAGGATGAGGTCCACATCATACTGTGTGCGATTCTGAGTAGGAAAACTCAGGCCAAGGGGCCAAAGAAGGTTAGAGAATATGGGGTAGGAGAGACGAGCTCTCAATTGAGTTGGACCCAAAGACGAAATGTCTGAGTGTTCCTACATATCCCATGAGAATGGGAATCAAGTCATACGTAGTTCTAAAAGAGATCTTAGTTTAAGGTCTTAGAGCTCGGACCAAGGATAAGTAGAATCCTTAATAGTAAGTGTGAACCTCAACCCAATCCCTAAGCCCATGTGAGTCAAACTCGGTGTGGGAAACAAGGGAAGAAGAGGTTTTTTTTCAATACCTGGAATGCACGCCAAAGGGAAGTCGATGCGGAGCCCCGAATGATGCCTTTACTGTGGCTTATGTCCTTATAACGTGAAAATGTGCACTGAGGGATAGTGTTGGGAGTGTCGAAATTCCATTTCAACCTGGTGGGGTGGAAAATAATGTGAATCATGTAATCAAAATTTAAGGCTTGAAGGGGTTGGCATGATGATGGAGGATAACTATTGACCGTGTTCAAAACAAAGTGTCCATATCGCGTGACCTGAAATGGGAACAAAAAATGAACATCAACCACTGACCATATTTGCAATGTGAGATTTGTATCGATTTTTTGTCTGAAACCTTCGAGGACGTTGGCCTGTAATGGTATGAGAGCCCTTAGGCCTAGAATCCATGCCATTTTGGGGTCCCTTCGGGTGCCAAAGATAATGGATTCCCAAATGAAGAGGAACACAAAGCCTAAAAAGTGGGAGAAATCATGTCCACATAGGATCTGACATTCCAGGTTCTAGACTACAGTACTCATGGGCCAATTGGTGAATCATCGAAGAGGGCAGAGGGACCCAACTTAAGGGAAGTCGACTCAAAGAGATGAAATGAGGGAAAGGGAGTGAAGGCATATCAGGAGAGAGAGTTATGCGGCGTGTTTTCTATAAACATGACTTGAATGGGGACATATGCCCATACCACACTGTATACACCTCTTCTAGAATAATTTGGGCCCAGGGGGAAAAATGATAGGGACGTTTCTAAGAGATTGGGTTGGATCCGAATACCAGATGTTCCGGTGGTCCTATGTATCCCATGAGGGAGGGAATCAAGCCACACATAGTTCTAGGGGAAAAGATGACACTAATTAGGGAACGATACCCCAACAAGGGACGTGTATGGCATGGTGAGTAACCCAATGTGAATGAGGTCACAATCCCACACCACACCATACAACCCTAAGTGAGAACTTGGGACAGGGGCTTGAAAAGGCCAAGGTGCCTGAGGTTGGGATATGGATAGAATGTCATGGCCAGATTGTAGTTTAACGTCTTGTAGTGAGGATGAAGATAGGGGTAAGTTATCTCATCCGGGGATGTGTACGGCATGGTGAGAAACACGACGTGAATGAGGACATAATCATGCACCACATTGTTCAATCATAAGTGAGAACTTGGGCCAGGGGACCAAAAAGGCCAAGGGACCTAAGGCTAGACATGGACATAATGTCATGTCCATCTTGCAGTTTAACGTCTTGCAGTGAGGAAGAAAGTAGGGGTAAGGTATCTCATTTGGGGATGTTTATGGCACAATGAGTAACCTGATGTGAATGAGTACATAATCCCACACCACACCGTATAATCCTAAGTGAGAACTTGGGCCAGGGGCCTGAGAAGGCCAAGGGGCCTAAGGCTGGGTCATGGACAGAATGTCATGGCCAGCTTGCAGTTTAACATCTTGCAGTGAGGATGAAGGTGATCTTAGTTTAAGGTAATAGATCTCAGACCGTATATGCCTAGTTTAATGTCATATGTGTGGGATAGAGAGGGTGAATCATCATGCTTATGGAAGACCACAAAGCGGAAATGATGATAGAGGAAAACTGTTGACCAAGTTCGCAACACAGTATTCACTCTTGTGTGAACAGAAGGGGGATGAACAATTGAGTGTCGACCTTTGACCATATTCACAACATGGGACTTGTATCAATTTTTCACTTTCAATCCTAGAGGGTGTTATCCTATAACAGTGGGAGAGCCCTTGGGCCGAGTACCCATTCCATTCGGGGGCCCTTTTGGATATAGACGGTGATGGAAGCCCAGATGATGGGACTTACAAAGAATGGCAGGGCTTGTGCTCGCGAAAAAGACGATAAATGAAAGGAGGGGTGTCTCAAGGGGATATGTGTGGCATGGAGAAATATCCCTATTTGAATGAGGATTTGAGTCCATACCGCACCACACAATCCTAAATGAGAACTTGGGATAGGGGCCCAAAGGGGCCGAAGGACTTGAGACGGAGTGTCCCAGCCAACTATATCCATATGACCTCTCATGTAGGCATTGCTTTCATAACTCCTAAGCCCACATGAGCAATGATCTGTGTGAGAAACAAGGAGTATGATTAGGATTTCACCGTCACATAAGGGTCTAACAGCTGGAATTACACTCCTACTCGAAGCAGACTGAGATTTGGAGAGACGGTGGGGCATAATGAACCACTACACTCCATGTTTGGGACATATGGCGGTGGTGACAATGAAAAAGGATAGATTTTGACCAGATTATAAACACAACATCAATATCGGGTGACCTAAAATGGGAACAACAAATGAGCTTCAACCGCTGACCGTATTCGCAACGCTGGACTCGTATCTATTTGTTGTCTAAAACCCTTGAAAGAGTTGGCCCGAAATGATAGGAGATCCATTAGGCTAAGTATATTTATTTTTCGGGGGGCCCTCAAGATGTGAAAGATAATGGTAACCCAAATGATGGGGTGTGTGGAGCATGAATGCACCCTTACAATCTCAAATAAAGTTAGACAACAGATGAAAAAGAGATCTTCAGAAGAGAGGGATACATGGTATGGTTATGATGAGCTTTATGTGAATGAGGGAAAAGCATGCACCACACCATGTGTTTAGTCCCAATGGGTGGTCCCGAAGTTTGGGGCTGGGCCTACACATGAAATGTGCAGGCGGTCCTATGTATCCCATGAGGATGGGAATCATGCCACACGTAGTTCTGAAAAGGCCATGTAGTTTAGCATCATGCGGTAAGGATGTGGGAGGATTAGAATAATGAAGGAGGTCACATGGTGCAATCATCGTAACCCTGACATGGGTGGGGCCAAAGAAGCCTACATGATGCCATGTGAGATCCCCCAAAAGAACTATGCCCAGGAGGGGATAGTCAAAGAGGAAACTGGGGTTGAACTCAAGACAAGGCGTCTGAGTGTTCCTACATATCCCATAAAGATGGTAATCAAGCCATATGTATTTCTGGAGATGTATTTTAACATCTTGCAGGATGACGCATAGTTTAAGGTCATGTAGGATCGTATAGTTTAAGTTCATGCAGGACCATCAAGCAGGTTAGGGTCATGCAGGACCATACATTTTATGTTCATGTGGGACCCAATGGCTCAAGCAAAGTGTTACTTGAGGAAATTGGAATTGGTGGGAAGAGTTATACGGTCACCATCCATTTCAACCAGTGAGTACGCGCCATTGGAGTAAACCTTGTGAATGATGTAAGTTCCTTCCCATTTGGGTTTCAACTTGGGTGGTTTCTTGCTAGGTATCATTGGTGCCCTCAGGGCCAATACCAAGTCACCTTACAAGATGGAGCGGAGGCAAACTTTATTGTTGAAAGCTCTGGATATCCTGTTCTAATGCCTTTCCAGATTGTGAGGGGCATGAAGCCTCTTCTCGTCAAGTGCTTCTAACTCAGCCAGATGGATTTCAGCTACTTTATCTGGAACTTTCTGATCATAGACAGCTATGCACAGTGAGGGAAATTGAATTTCGATGGGCAGGAAAACCTATGTTCTGTACACCAGGGAATATGGGGTCACCTAGGTGGAATTACAAGTCATTGTCCGATAAGCCCAGATGGAATTGGGGAGTTTGTTCAGCCAACTCTTCTTATTCTGACAAACCATTTTCTGCAGAAAGTTAGAGAGGGTTTGTCTGAATGCCTCGATCTATACATTTTCTTGCACATAATAGTGGGAGGTGTGGTTAAAATGGATGTTGTACTTAGTGTACAATTTCTTCATCTCAGCTGCTCAGAATTTTGTGTTTTTATCATTGAGGATGGAATGAGGGACTCCAAATTGGTAGATTCTCTTAGAGATCACAAAGTCAATGATGGAATGGGCCTTGACATCTTTGAGTGGAAATACCTCTTCCCACTTGGAGAAGAAATTTGTGGCAGTCAGGATGAACCTGCACTGGCGAGCTATCACTGGTGAATATAGTCCCATGACATCGAGTCCCTATACTACAAATGTCCAAGATTACTTGGTGGAGTGGAGAGGCTATGGAATACGATGCATAAAGTTAGCATTAATTTGGCACACATGGAATCTCTTGGTGAACTCGATGCAATCATGGATCATAGAGGGCCAAAATTACCCCAGTCTCTGGATTTGGTGGGATAGTTTTGGCCCAGTCTGATGAGCCCTGCAGGAACCAGCATAAACCTCTTGCATGACCTGATAAATATAAACTCCTTGAATGTAATGGAGGATAAGCCCATCAAACCCACACTTGTAGAGGATTTGGTCATGGATAGAGATGTTCTGGAGGGTGAACTACAACGTGCGGCATCATATTCGCTTGGGCTTGGCCCGATCATCCGGGAGGTAACCATTTTGGAGATACTCAACAAAGGGGGATCTCCAGTCAGGAGTGACTCTGATCACTGCATCCAGGGGAACTGGGGGTCCTGGCGTGGAGGCTCCAGTGGTAAGGTGGCTTACTCATGGGGCCTCCTCATCATCATGGGTGACAGGAGCAACGAATCTCTGATGTGCTACGTGGATAATCATATCATCCTACTCGGGCTCTATGAGTGATGCAGCCAGGCTGGATAGGGCGTTATCTCAACCATTCTGATATCGAGTAACATGAGTAACTTATAGTCAAGATGGGAACTGGGCCATTAGCTAGAGTGTGCATTCCAAAAATGGTATGAGCTCTGGATTTCTAATGACGTAGACACTTTGATCTATTTTATGACTAGTTCAGAGTCCCCTTTCACATTCAAATGGGGCACATCAACCTCAAGAACCAGCTTAAGGCCAATGATGAGAGCCTGATACTCTACCTCATTGTTGGTGCAACCTTCTAACAATAGGAATGAGTATGGAAGGGTGTCTTGTGTTGTGGTAATGAAGACAATACCCAGGGCTACTCTCTTGAGCCTAGGGTCATTGAGCCTTCTGCTAGTGGGGATCCCATAAGCACCATCAAAGTGCATCTTCCAGTACAGCATGGCTTGGTCTACCGAGAGGATTGTCTCATCTGGGAAATTGAGATCTAAGGAATGGTCAGCAGATGTCAAATGGGCAGCAAGGAAGTCTGCCAATGCTTTCCCCTTAATAGATTTCTGAGGAAAAAACCTAATATCAAACTGTTGTAGAATCACTGCCCACTGAGCTAGACGACCTATCAACATGGGGTGGTTCAGGATGTACTTCAGTGGGTCTACTTAGGACACCAGCTGTACCTCATGGTGCTTCAAGTAATGTCAAAAATTTTGTAATGAAAATACCAGTGAAAGGAAGCTCTTTTCGATGGGGGAGTATCTAGTCTCCGTATCAAGGAGCATGCGGCTGAGGTAGTAAAGGTTGTTCTTTGTCCCCTCGTTGTTCTTATGGGTGAGAAGGGCACCGAGAGATCGTTCCAGGGTAGTCACATAATGGACCAATGGCTTTCCAGAGATGGGTAGCATTAAGACCAAAGGCTGGAGCAGATACTGCTTGATTTCCTCGAATACAGTCTAATATTCTTTATCCCATACATAGAGTGTGCCTTTCTTCATGATCCGAGAAAAGGGATTACACTTTCCAACCAGATTTGCGATGAATTGGAATATGTAGGCTAAGTGGCCTTGGAAGCCTCGAAGCTCCTGAATGTTTCTCATAGGAGACATATTTCTAATGGCCTTGATCTTCTCTGGGTCAATCTCAATGCCCCTGTACCTGAAAACGAAGCTGAGAAACTTTCCAGAGGTGACCCCAAAGGCACACTTCAATGGATTCATCTTCAGGTGACTGGAACGAAGGAAGTCGAACAATTTCTCAATGTCTTTGAGATGTTCCAGATGCTGGTGATATTTGACCACCATATCGTCCACGTAGCATTCCAACAACATTCCAAGGATCAACTTAAATATGTGATGCATAGCCCACTGGTAGGTGGCACCTACATTCTTTAAAGTGAAGGGCATGACTTAGTAACAGAAAGTACCTTGTGGTACCATGAAGGCCGTGAACTCCTCTTCCTTGGGGGCCATTCAAATCTAGTTGTGCCCAAAGTACCCATCCATGAAGGAGAGGTCTTGGAATCCAGTTGTAGCGTCAATCAACAACCCCGTCATAGGAAGGGGAAAATCATCCCTCGGACAGTGACGGTTGAGATCCCGAAAGTCGATGCATACCCTGATCTGTTCATTATTCTTCCTTATTGGCACAATATTGGCTAGCCATTTGGGGTACTGAAAATCCTTAACAAAATTGGCTTTGATGAGCTTGTCGACTTCTACCTCAACTATGGCACCATGAGAAGGGTGTATCTTTCTGGGAGACTTCTTGAACCCACGATGATTTGTCGAGAGATGGAGGTGGTGGATGGATACCTGAGGATCTCATCCTGGAATCTCATCATAACTCTAGGTGAATACATCATAGTGTTGTTTCAAGAAGTCTATGTACTGTTTTTGCTCCTCGAGGGGCATGGAGGCACTGATCAATGTGGGTTTCGGTTCTTCCTCGCTAGCGAGGTTCACCTGTACCAACTCATCGACTGTGGTAGAGACACCCAATTCAAAGGTGGGAGGAGTATCCCCTAAATCCTCTTCTCCACTTATAAAGGAGGGATCCTCAGTGGGATAATTTTCTTCTGAGTTGGCAGATCCTGACAGGAGGTTGGTACCAGCCTGAGTGTCAATGGTCACTCCATCGAAGGACTCATGTGTTGCCGCAACCATAGCGATGAAGGTTGTTGAACTGATCCCATATGGCCTTCTACCCAAGGGTCCACACTTGATTATATCGAAGTAATAGTGGCGCATCGTCTTGAGCTGGTTAATTAAATCCTGGTGGAACAAGAATGTATGATATATTGTCGTTGCCATGGGGTGGATAGCCTGATACCTTATGGGGGTATGAGGCTTTGGGATCACCTGAGCCTGATTTGTATAGGAGTACGAGGTGATATTTCGACATCTCTTAGGCCTGATAATGTGTTCCCCCTTCATTACAGAAACAAAAAAGCATTGTCCCATGTCCAGGGTTGTGGCCTCCAATCAGTGGATCAAAAATATGTAGGTATCATCTAGATTATTCCATGGTTCGGTCGTAGTCGTGGCAGGATCGAACTCATTAGTCTGAATCTTTTTGTCCTTTATCTTGTAGTATTTGGCATCCAGGTAGTGGGATTCACAAGAGGCAAAGGGATATGCATCACCTTGAAGCATTCCCACTCGACCATTAAGGGATTATTTGAGGCATTGGTGATATGATGAGGGAACCTCCACTTGAAGGTGGAGCCATGGCCTTCCCATCAATGCATCGTAGGTGGTGTCCTGGGAGACTACCATAAATTTGGTGTTGGCAACTAGCCCCCCAAATTGTGTCTTCAAGAAGATCTTACCAACTGGTGTCTATTTTTTCCTATCATAACCTTGGATTATTAGATCTGTGGGACTCAAATCATCTTTATACAATCCCAGCTTTCATAGTGTCCGAGTCGGGATTAGATTAATTCTAGAGCTTGTGTGGACAAGATAGGGATGAACCTCCATGCCATTGAACTGGTCGGTGATGTACAGTGGGCGAATGTGCCCATGTATGGGAGAGCCTTAATCTTCTCTAGAGAATGAAATAATGTCATGACATTCAGCATTCTTGACCTACTCAGCATGAAAGGCTTATGTGGCTGTTACCTCCGTCTCAAACTGCAGGGGGATTCTTAAAGCCTCAGCGAGGGCCTCACGCATATCTAATAATAGGAAAAGGGCCTCAAGGATGGAGAGATTCAGTGAAATACTAGAAAGATGCTTAAAAACATCATACTTTTGTTCTAGGCATAAAATTATGCTTTTAGGAGTTCGCTCTATGGTAGGAGGTATGGTGGGCCCTGCTGACTAGACTGACGGCTGACTGGTACTGGGAACATCCTGCTTCCCACTGGTTGAGGCCTGCATAATGGATATCAGATGAGGGCCAGATGACTGAGACCATCCTTTAGGAGGGTGTGTCTGGTCCCAGCATAGTAAGGGTGGCTTTGCCTAATCCAGCAACACGAACAGCGGCGAAGGCTGGCCTAATGCCACCAGATGAGAAGGTTGTGCATGCTGAGCTCTGTGCTGAGCCTGTTGCCTAGTTTCAGTAGCATGCACAGCCTATCTGGAAGTGCTAACTGAGGAACTCTGACATCCCATATATCCATGGCTCTGTCGACGCTGGTGATGACTGGGGATGTTGGGAGGATCCACCTGGCGCTCCTCATTATCAGGAATCATGTAGGGATTTACCTTCTCTACGATGTTAACTGAGGCATACCCTTGATCATCACTCGAAGAGTCATCCACTACTGGATGGATTATGGGAGGGATTACCATATTTTTGGGAATGAAGTCTCTGAGAGTATGAGATGAAGATGTCATCGGTGGGGGACTTTTTTTTCCCTTACGCCTCTGGTGTTTGCTCTTCTGGGAAGAGGCCGGATGAGACGATGATGCAGAAGTGGTGGTTTCATCTTCTAAAGGATCTGGACAATTCATTCATGCCCCTGATGACACCATGGGAATGGGTGACTATTTTGTGAGCCATCCAGTCGTCATACTTCTATGATCGGTGATTGGAAACCTGATGTCACTTGTCCTCGTTGTCGCTGCTACTGTCTGGCCTCACAAAGATACATACCATCAGGGCCAGAGTCGGGCCTAAATAGACTATGTTTTTTATCTACCTGGTCTTGAAGCTATTCTTTGAACACATAGAACTTCTTGATATTGTTCCTCAGGATCTGGTGGTAGGGGTAGTAATTAGGGGGATTAGTGAGGTTTGCCTCTTCCGGCCTTCTACACTCAGGAAAACCTAAAATCCTTTTCTCTAAGGCACTATGGAAGTAACCAGGGACCTGTGACTCGTTTAAAGAGTAGGACCAGTTTTTCCTATCTGGAAAGGGGTCCATTGGAGCTTGACACTAACGAGGGGATAGAAGAGCCTGTCGAGGAGGTGGATCTTGGTTATCTCACCTGGGTGGTGGTAGCGCATTGTGCGGGGGCACCTGTCGATTCTGAGGTGGGCGCTGCTGGGCCGATGGTTGTGCCTGGGGTAGCGGGAATATATGAGGATATGGAGGTGGCTCCACTAGAAATAACTCTAGTCGCCTAGGGGCCTCTATTTGGTCCATTGCGGTAGGATTGGTCCAGGAGGCCCTTCTCACGGGGATCGCAGTAGTCAACAGACGTGCCTTCTTGGCCTGCTGTAAAGCTTTCCCTAGGCACTGGGCCTTATTAGAGAAGTATCGAAATCCCCTGGGATAGTTCTGGGTGATCAGAGAGGGGACCAGCTTCATCTTGACATTCCCTATGCACATTGTCAGTAATTTCTCCTGAGTCAACGGCATGTCAAGGTAATACGTGAGTCCTTTCCACCGGGCGACAAAGTCAGCAACGCGCTCATCAAGCCTCTGCTTTCACTTGAAGAGGTCCGTGATACTCATCTTTCACGTGGTGGAACTGAACTGGTAGAGTAATTTCCTATGGAGGTCCTTCTATCTAACTACTGATATGATGGGGAGATAGTTGTACTAGACAAACTCATTCCCTTCCAATGTATTCACAAAACATCGTAGCTTGGCGGACTCCTATTGCGTTGGAGTTCCCAACATGGGGCCACACCTCGTGGTAAAGTGGGCCAGGTGCGGTGGCAGGTCCCATGTCCCGTTGAAGGGGGGAAATGTAGGATTCCCAAAACCTGGGGATGTTGGAATATCATCCACCCATGCTGGATAAGGCTTTCCATCGGGCGAGAGCACCACATGTCGCGTCTCAAATGCCTTGAGATGGAAAATGAGTTCTGCTATTAGATCATCTAGGTGGGGGTTTCTATCTTGACAGGGATCCCTGACTACCAATGCGTTGTCGGGTTCTTCAACATGATAAGGCGGCCCAGCGGCTCATGGAGCAGCTGGTGGAATGACTTGCAGGGCTGCTGGGAGAGTCTGAGCTGGGTCCCAAGGATTGTCACGCCGTTCAGGAAGATTGGGCAAGACATATCGCGCCCTCTTTTCGTAGGTTCCATCCTCAACCCTATCTGTGTGGGAAAGATGGTCAGGGTCAACTGGAGGCAATTCGCCAAGGGGAATTTGTGCCTACCCCTGCTACCCAAGACTAGGATCACCGTAGTCTGGTAGTCGCTCTGCAGTGCATTCATTAAGGAGGTTATCGACCACCTTCTTCTGTTCAGTGAGTTTCTATGCAATGTGGCTTTTTGGGGTCTTCCTCCTCCTTATGCACTGAGTAGATGGGTCGGAGGGTTTGACAGCTCCAAGGAGTTCCTTGTCCTTGTTGGGATTCCGGTTGAGGACTAGTGCCTTAATGGGCATAGGAAGACCTAGAAGATTCCTCTGCTAATGATTAATCCTTCCTGACAGATCCAATAAGTGTGAAGCTCCCTCAGGGGGTGGTCCTCTCTAAGAATCTCTAGCTCGTTCTTACCCTCTAGAAGGTCATCCATGTTAATAGTGACTCTACCTGGAGGCATATCCACTATGTCTCCTAGCGAACCGGGCTATCAATGGATAGGACTGAAGAGGAGGGTAGCATACTATCCCCAGTAGCGGATATGTATGTTGGGAGAAGCCTCTTTGATAATCCTATGGAGTACCTTGAATCTATGAATGCACTATTGTTGAAGGGCCCTATGATGACTTGGTGACTCAGGGTGCTGGGACACAGTGAGTGTGGCCAAATCAACCAAACGGCATTGTTCTCCAATGTCTTCTAAATGATCTTGGATCTTAGGGTAAACCACTCGTTGATGAAAAAGACGTAAATGAGTCACCCAGAGGGTCTGGCAGAAACACTTGAATTTCGCTTGGGTGAGGGATTATGGCCCACAAAATTTCGGTGCTGTAATTGGCCAAAACATCTCAGGGAAGTGGTCTGCCGTGAGGATATCCCATAAGATCATGGGCTTGGATTCAGTGTATGGACCTTCATTGCCCCACTCGTCAACCAGATGCAGCTGGGGAATAGGTAGTGGTACCGAAGCGGACTGCTAGGATAGTAGGCTGGTCGATGGATAGTACGGTGAGTGAGCTGACAAACCGCCACATCTCAGGCTATCCTCTGAAGAGTGAAGTGACTTAGCCATGACATTGCAGTAATACGGGATGACTAATGTAGTTTCCGACATAGGGACTATGGATACTGGCGGTGGACCACACTGTTGTTCGTCTACCATTGGTCCCCAAAATAATTCTTCGTGATCTCTAGTCGAGGTAGAGAGTGCTTCTAGCGATGATGATGGTTATCACACGGCCATAACCTATGGATTTTCCAAATTTGTGTCTTCCTAGATATACCTATGGAGGGAGGTGGGAATCTGATAGACCTCGCATTCTGGGAGTACTAGTCTGATGCGCCTTGTTCCTGGCTCGACCCTTAACACGGGGGATCTAGGTGAGGGTTCCATCACTGAGTCATATTTGGATTTGGAATCCGAGAAGCAAATTGGTTTGATATTAGTATAAATCTTCTCAATGTTCCCTTTATGGTGGTGATGACCCACCTTCCTGCCCTAGGATGGTTCTCCAGGACAGGGCAAATTTCCGGCATGAGGAGGACCTTCGGCTGTACTGGTGCTGGGGCGGAGAGGACTCCCGCCTGACTAAGCCGGGGTGTGAGGAGCACCAGGACAGATATCAAATGGGATATGGGGAGGACCTTAGTGGGAAGTACTAGAGTGAGTAGGACCTCCACTCGATCCCATAGGAGCATAGGTAGGACCCCTATTCTTGTTTCCCCTGGGGACCTTAGTGCGAGGAAGGTCCTTGTCTTGGTCGAGCCGGACATGGGTAGGACCTCCATGTTGGGTGCTAGTGAAGCAAAGATAGCTCTCACCCCTTCGATTTTTGTAGCGAGGAAGACCTTCACTAGATGTTGTGAGGACATGGGGGGGCCCCCATGCTATAGATTGACTGGATGTTCAACATCCCCACGCCTACAATTTGTGGCAGGAGGGATGACTCCATAACCGATGTAATGAGCATGGGAGAGGATTTTGTGCTGAGTGTCACCATCGTGGGGAGGTCCCTCATTTGGACTGAGGGTAGCACAAAGTGTAATTCCATGCCAAACGTGGAAGCGTGTAAGACCCGCATTCTCTATTGTGGCAGTACGGGGAGGGCATCCATACTGGCGGTGGCCACTACCTGCACCGAAGGCCGAGAGAGTTAACCCATCCTGCCCGTGGGGTGGTTGGGGCCTCAATCCGAACCAGGTATACAAGTTACCCTAATAGGAATACACAAGGGGTTGATGATATACATCGGCAGTGGCCTGATCCATAGTAGTTGCTGACGTTGATGCCCCTTGGCGAGCGTCCTCCTCGGCCTATGCCCGACAGTGGCATCGGGTCAACCGGACTGGGGCCAACGGTGCAGATGCATGGCTTACCAGCTCCTCAACTCTTGGGACCGGGTGGTGGTTCTGGTGCAGCCTAGTGGGATCCCTCCTTGGGGGCCCCTAAAATAGGATCCCAACCAAGCTGGACCAAACATCCCCTACCTCATCGGCATAGGGGAGAGAGTCATCGATGCGTTCTGGGGAGAGGCTCCTGAAACGATTGTAAGTTGGAGTGGGGAGCAGTGGATCCCTGTGCGGCCCTTGGGGTGGCATTGGTGATGAGGCGCAGATGCCTCTAGATCCTGGAAGGCCATATCCTGAGTCGGTATAATCCCCTCCTCCTCATACCGGTGTATGAGGTCTTTGATCACTCTCCACTGAATGACTTCAGACAGGGATATAAGGAAAGGGTTCCCAACATTTATAGGTGTGTAGATTGTCATCTAAGTGGTGGATCCGCACATGACAGTCACGTTGGCATTTCCCCATCCCTTGTGCTGGTGGGTGGGTGGTGATTTAATTCCTGCAGTAGCTTGGTTCCTAAAAAGTAGGGATATTAAACCATTAGTGCTAAAAGGAAAGGAATCAATGACCAGTTCCCCAATGACATTCTGTCTTCCATGGCTGGTAATATGGATCCATGATGACAATGTCACAGACCGGGATGTCCAACGTTTTGACTTCCCCAACTTCTGGTGAGTTTCATGCCAGGCCCGCTATTTTCTTAGCGGGACCCGGTGACGGATAGCTGGATCTGGTGACATGCTAGTCCACTGATGTCTCAAACTCTACTAATATCTATATTGAGGAGAAGATAATCACGTTGGGTTCACCATTTCTGTTTCCAACGCTTTAGTCAGGGCGCGCGCATCCGTCCGTGGAGGGCGTGCAGTTGTTTGTTGCCCCGTATTCCCGCTTTAAAAAGGCGGGTGACATCCATTCCTTATTTAGGGAAGTTTTCTCCTTAATCAAAACGGGATGATGGGGTATCAGTTCTTTATTCCATGGATTCCTCCTTGAAACTCGTCACCTAATCCGGGTCTCCCTTATAGACTTAATACGTTGTTCGTGAAACTCTTCGCAGTGCCATATATTTATGGACACCAGTTAATTACATTGCTTCTATCGGGACATTCCAAGGGGTC
The DNA here is from genome assembly GCA_963277665.1 of Viscum album. Taxonomy (NCBI): domain Eukaryota; kingdom Viridiplantae; phylum Streptophyta; class Magnoliopsida; order Santalales; family Viscaceae; genus Viscum; species Viscum album. The sequence goes on along the minus strand of OY728150.1, from coordinate 811,805,401 downwards.
TGGTCAGGGCAGCAACCTTTGGTCAGAGGAGTAGTCATGTTGGACATCCCTGGAGTGTCTAGATGCCAGGACACTGACACATCTGGGTTTCTTCCCCTTATTATAGGGCTTCTCGAGGGCACGGAAGCCCAATGCATCCCACGTCAAATGTGGGGAATATATTCTATAGGCATGTATCTGAGGTTTTTCTCAGCTTCCTATGTTGAACATGGGTTATGTCGTAGGTTTAACGTCTAGTATAGATGGATCGGACTGATTATAACACTGACTAGAGTGGACCAGGTGAGTGAAACCCCTAGAGGGAACACCGATGTTGGGGCTAAGGCATGGTTAGCTACCCGATTGTTGTTAAAGGGAGTGGGGAATGAGGTGGAATGATTCCACCGGGATGTGGTGGCCCGGGTAAGAACCAAAATGGATGATGGATGGTTAAGTTAAGTAGGTGGAGAATGAGATGGAGTTGACTTGAGGATGACGGTGATGTTGGGATTGAGTCTCGAAGAGACCTCCAACGTATTTCTATGGAAAGGAATCAAATTCCTCATAGTTCACCTAGAAATGTCTTATCGTCGATTGGGGACTTCAAAAGATTACCACCGAATGGGGTTGACAATGGCTTTCCATTGAACGGGGGTCACAACAGCTTATAGCTGGATGGGGTCACAACGGATTACCGCTGGATGGGGTCACAACAGCTTACCACTGGATGGGGTCACAACGGCTTACCGCTGGATGGGGTCATAATGTCTTACCACTGGATAGGGTCACAACTGCTTAACGTTGGATGGGGTCACAATGGCTTACCGTTGGAATGGGTCACAAGGGCTTACCACTGGATGGGGTTACAACGGCTTAACACTGGGTGGGTCACAATGGATTACCGTTGGATGGGACAATAGCTTACCGCTAGATGGGGTCACAATGGCTTACCACTGGATGGCATCACAATGGATTACCATTATATGGGGTCACAACGTCTTAGTATTGGATAGGGTCACAACGGCTTACTGTTGGATGGGGTCACAACAGCGTTCTGCTGGATGGGGTCACAATGGCTCACCGCTGGATGCGGTCACAACGGCTTACCACTGGATGGGGTCACAATGGATTACCATTAGATGAGGTCACAATGGCTTACCGATGGATGGGGTTGAACCTCAAACAGTATTCCTATGTACCTTATCCAGGAGACAAGTATCAAAACCCACGTAGTTCGGGGTGGTGGATGCAGCCTAATGTCGTGAAGGACAAAAAGGGGGCATGCATTTTAACCTCATGCAGGATGAAGGTGGTCCGATGTGAAGGGGGTCGGAACCAATGGTTATTGGGTGTGAACCACATGGAGTCTTTCTACATATATTGCCTTGGAAAGGATCAAAGTCCACATTGTTCGGAAGGTGTGTGAACTAACGTGGAGATGGTCGGGACTAATGGGTGTTGGGCTTGAACCTCAGGGAGGCTTCCTACGTACATTGCCTTGGCAAGGATCAAAACCCACGTAGTACGAAAGGGTGTGTGGGGATTACACTCTAGGCTTCCCAGATAGGATTTCATGTTCGATGCTTACTCTAATCCCATGTGATTCATGCTCGGTGTGAGAAACAAGAGGCAGCAAAGTCCTGACGATCACATTGCGAAAAGTTCGTATGTGGGAAGTGAAATGGGGCTTACATGTGGTTAGTAGCCTGAGGGTGATAGAGATTGGGACTTACTCTATGATGGAGGCTCGAGTGGTGACAAAGCCTAGTGGGAGAGGGTTTTGGCACCCAAGAAGAGAGGAGGAGTAGGGAAGCTACCTCCTATAAGAAAAGCAAGGGTATTACAGCAGGGTGGTTTCCCTTTCCCTGTGGACAGACGCCGCTCCGATAAAGAGGATGTCATTCCATGTGAGGAATTGTCTTACTCCCTTGGAGACCAGTGGTCATAGAGAATATCCGAGATGGGGCACCCCGTGTGTAAGGCACAGGGTGAGGTCACAGTTTAACGTAATGTGCTGAGAACAAAGGTGCTTGGAAGTTTAATGTCTTGTATCTCGAATGAGGTGGGTGCACTCCGCACCCATAGGAATTACATAACCGATAATCACCCGCCATTTAGGGAAGGAAGGAATCAGGAATATCATGGAAGTGTGTGTTATGGAGCGATCCATTGGGGGTCCATGTTAGCATGGCTATGAGAAGAAGCAATAGTCGTTAGTGTGCCTATGCGAAGAATCATGAGGCGAAGCAATGTAATAGGTATCACCACCCAAGGGACCTTGAAATTGCTTCGTGCAAACCTGAAGGGCCACATGGGAAAAGGAGTTTCAGAGCAAAGGGGTTCATTGGTAGAAGCCTTGTAAATCTATGGTGCTCCGTGGAGTGTAGAGGCTTCGTGAAGAGATGTGCATCGCAAAGTGAAGTCACCTAGACTAGGTATTGGGCATAGGTGCATATGGAAGGTTCTTTGTGAAGTGGAAAGGCATTCACGGAGCAATTCCTCATGAAGTGAGGGTGCCTTGTGAAGCATAAAATTTTGAATCAGTGTGCTTCACGAAGCACAATGACCACACCTTAGCATGAAGGTCACATGAGTATGAAGGTTGTTTCACAAAGCATAAACACTTCACGACGACCCATGTCTCCTTGGGGCTCTCCTTCCTTCGCGGAGGCCCATGGGCTCTATGAAGGGAATTCCTCTTTAAAGAGGGGCGAAATCCATGCAAAGGGGATGGCACTTCGCGATGAAAAAGTACCTTGAAAATATCATGGTTTGCTGAGCAAACATTGCTTTACGATGTGGGAGCTCAGAAGGAGAAAGGTTGGAGGATCCGTCCTTTGGGATCAAGGGGAGCCTGGTATTTATAGGCAAGAGGCACCGCAAATCAGAGCTCACTCGACCCAAATGTGGAGGTTCCTCCATGGCAGGTTCGCGAATGTCAAAGGAGTTCGCGGAGCATCCACATCCTTGATCTATGGCAGGTTCATGAATGTCAAATCGGTTCGCGGAGCATCCCGCCTCCTTTCTCCATGGCTAGTTCACGAACGTCAAATTGGTTAGTAGATTATATCTCCTCCTTACTCCGTGGAGGGTTCACGATCGTCAAATCAGTTCGCGAAGCATCCCACCACCTTGCTCCACAGCGCTTTCGCGAATGTAAAATTGGTTCGCTAAGCATCCCGCCTCCTTGCTCTACGGCGGGTTCGTGTAGGGAGAGATCTGCACCGGCCACAGGGTTATGGGGCTCTGTGACCGATCTTCGCAAGGCAGCCTCTTATGCTCTCCCTTTGTTCGGGCTTTTCCTTGATTTTGGCATCAATAAGAAAAAAAGTAAGTGATGCTTTGATTATGAAAAATAACTCTATATTAAAAATGTTACATTTGGAACATGACCCTTTGGTTAATGATTTGATGAATTTTGGCCTAGAAGTTGTGGATATAGAGACATCCTCCTTTTTCAGGTTTTAGTGTAGTCAATTTCGTTAAAAAGAATTAAGAAAGCTCAGAAGGAGGATTATGTTCTATTGGAAAAGGTAGAATCTATTAACAAGGGTAAGTTTCCTAATTTTAATGTTGATGAAGAATGTGTTATCAGATTTGGAAAGAAATTGTGTGTTTCATGGGATTCCCAGTTGAAGAGATAATTTTTGAGTGAAGCTCATAGTTCCCTGTTTTCTATTTATCCTAGTATTACTAAGATGTACCTATACCTTTATAAGTATTACTAGTGGGATGGAATGAAAAAATATATTGTTTACTTTACCATGAAAAGTTTTAATTTTTAGTAGGTTAAAGAAGAAGAATAATTAATGAGGGGAATGCTTTAACCTTTTTCAGTGCTAGAGTGGAAATGGGAAAATATATCAATGGATTTCATGGTGGGATTTTTAAATATTTCATGAGGTAATAATGGGTTATTATTGATCGATTAGTTAAATATTCAAATTTCCTTCCCATTCAAGATACTATTTCATTGGATTAGATTTCTCACTTTACCTAAATGAGATAGTCAAGTTACATGGACTTCCTCTCTCCATTGTATCAAACTATGATCCTAGGTTCACATATAATTTTTTGTAAAGGACTTTAGAAATATTTGGGTACCAAATTAAATTTTAATACAACTTTTCATCCTCAATATGATCTACAGTAAGAATGAAAAATTCAGACCTGTAAAGGTTTTTTTATTCAATGGATTTCCAGGGAAACTAGGATCAATATATTTCTTTGGTTTAGTTCTCTTATAACAATAGTTTCCATTCGAGTTTATAGATGGCACCTTTTGAGGCATTATATAGAAAGTGTTATTAGACACCATCTTTTTGGGATGAGGTAAGAGAAAGTAATTTGATTGGACCATAGTTGGTAGAAGAAATTACTAAGAATTTGTAGTTGATTTAATAAAATATGAGGATAGATCAGAGTAGGACGAAAATTTATGCGGATAATCAAATGAAATATCTTTCTTTTGAGGTATGTGATCATTGTTTTCTTAAAGTATATTTATGGAAAAGTGTTATGAATTTTTTTAAAAGGGTAAAGCTATGTATTTGGTTTGTTAGACCATATGAAATCCTGGAAAATGTTGGATTAGTTTCATACTGAGTGTTCTTGCCTCTAATTTTATTCCAGGTACATAATGTGTTTCATGTTTTAATAATAAAGAAGTACATGCCAGATTTATATCATGTTTTGAACCTTGAAGTAGTTTAGATAGAAGAGAAACTTTATCATGAGTAAAATCCTATTTAGATTTATGACCATAAATAGAAAGGGTTTTAGAATAAGATAATTCACCAGGGTAAGATTTTATGGAAAACAATATATTTTAAGAGGTAACATAGGAAACTAAAAATGTTATAAGGGAAAGATGTCCCATTTTTAATAAGTGAATAAAATTGAAAGGATGTAATTTCTAAAGGGAGAGAATTTAATAACCCATTTAATTATAGAATAAATAATTTTCATATTTATGAATATAAATTAGATAGTTATATTCATTACAAAAACATAAAGTAATTTTTTTAAATCAAAAAGGAAATAATTTTAATTAAACAATTTTATTATAAGGTTTTATTTAAAAGTTCAATTTTTAAATTTTAGAAGTTCAATTTGAAAATATGAATATAATTTTAGAAATAAAAATATAGAAATTAACTTAAGGTATATTTTTTATTTTTTGGAAAATATTCATTTTTTGAAAAATATTGATTTTTTGATTAATAGTGAAAAATACCGAGTTTTTTTAAAATGAAATTTATTTTTAATAAACTATGTAATTTAAAAGTCCTAATTTTTTTAATATGGTTTAAATTAATATAATTATTATTTATTTATATATAATCCACTTAATTTATTTTGAATCAACTTCATATTGGATTTTAGTATAAGTTTTTTTGTTTAAAACCAAGATTTTTCTGAAAACTACTTTAAAGTGCCTAATGATTATCTATTTTAATTATTCAAAAAACCCATATTTAAGAATAATTTAAATAAAATTTATATATTATATATCAATAAATATTAATTTAAATTAATAAATTTGTAGTTACTAGTCATATAGTAAATATAAAATTGTTATTTTCTTGAAAAATACACTTCTTGAAAACTTGCTTTTTCATTGTATCTATAGGTTTAATTTTAAATTTAATTCTACCACTTATTTGAATTTAATTTTGTAAAATGGGTTTAATATTTGGAATAAAAAAATTATATTATCTAATAAGTTCAACTTAATTTTTGACCATAATGAATAGTGAAAGGGTAAGTATTAATTATCATAGTTAAGGTAAAAATGGATTTACCTGGGATTAAACTAAAAAGATAAGGGTTAAAATAACCTAAAAACTTGTCTAAATTTATTTTATGGACATTTTTAGAGATTATAATGTATAATTATTTGTAATATTCTATTTTTTAGCCTTTTGAAAATGAAAAACATGGTTACACCTTTTTATTTTCAAAAATTACAAGTGGGTCATTCACCTCACTTATAAAAGGTCATCCCATATCCTATACTCTTGACACCATCAAATAAATAACAAAATACACACATAAATAACAAAATACCCACATAAATAACAAAATACCATTTGTATCATCCAATAACTAACAAAATAATTTCCTTAATTCCCTACCCACATACTAGAATCCTTTAATTTTCCATAAATCCATCCTAAGATGGCTTTTGCCTCTAACCTAAGGAAGTTGTCTGAAGAAGAGGTATTGTGCTTAACTAAGAATATTTATTTTATTTATTATTAAAACTACTTAAAAACTTATTCAATTATACTTATATAATCACAAAAATATATATGATATTATTATATGTTATTATGTTAATTTCATAACCTAAATTCATCTCTCCCTCCATCAAATGGGATACAAAATCATTATTCATGTGTACGGTGCACTACTACCTCGCAAACCGATCTCATTCTTTTTTCATAATATCCTATAATTTCATGTTATAATGATTTATTTAGATTATATATATAATTTTTTTAACATATTTATACTTATGGAGTTATTATATTTCATATACCTTCTTATATTCTATTCTTTTGGGGATATGATGGCATCGCTCAGGTGTACAATAAATTGTTTCCTCACGAAGAGATGTGGTTAATTTTTCAATAAAACTTTACATGGAAGGTAATAAGGATAGGGATAATGAATTTATGTTAATTAAATTAAATTATTATGATATTTATTAAATATTTATCAATCTAAAAAGATAATTTATCATTTTCTTTCTTACATTGAAAAATTATAACGTTGTTCGTGCATACATGTGTACTGCTGCCTCCACGAGGTGATGTGATTATTTTTTGTCATAAATAGAACATGGATGATATATATAAGTATAATATGGTATTTATTATATGATTATTATTATTTAAAGATAAAATATTACATACTTTCTTTCCATAATTATCTTGGAAAAATGGAAATGTTACTCATGAATACGTAAGTCTTATCGTCTCCATCATCGTAATGTAGTTCATTTTTCATAATCATCTTTCATTATTTGTTTTTAAATTATAATTGATGCATAAAAATTATAAAAATTTCATTATTATTATTCTTTAGATGTTGAAAAATGACCACTTTGACTATATTCAGCCTACCAAATTCATTTTTGACATATAAGCCAAATATCATCAAAACATATGACGTAAACCTAATCGATTAAGTAATTGTATATAACATGGTAATAAGTGAAATAAAAGTAATAATAAACTTAAAAATATTCTTATGAAATTAAATAATTAACATAAGTTTATTATTCAAGATTATAAATAATGCACGTGATGAGTTAGACTCATAGTAAGGTACTTCATCTCAATCTCCTTTTATTGAGGCATATTTTGATGCTGTATACCTATATTATTTTGTGAGGTGTATATACACCCCCCTTCGACATATAATATCATGAATTTATCTATTATCATCATATATAAAGTTTTTAAAATTTTATTCTTTAATTGTGCCTACGATTCAAATGTTTCCAAAGTGGTAAGGGACTTTTCTTTCCATCCAATGGCCCAAAGGCCTTAAATTTTTTTTTATTATTTTAAAAACCCCTTTTAAGAGAAGAAGGGGAAAACCCCTAACAGAAATCATCGACTTAAGACAATCATGATCCAAAGGTCAAGTGAGACAAACCAAAAAAACAGCATAGAGTACCCCCTCCCAGCATATAACCATGATAGAACTCTTCACCAAAGCATGGCTGACCGGCTAACAAGTGTCCTGTGTCAAAGCACAAGCCCAATCCGATGGCTGACGTCATAACATCTCAAACAACTGAATCTGAAAAAGCATAGCAGTGGTGAACAACAAGCTTTAGAACCTCTTCTGGTACTTTTCTTACATGTCCATGTTTTTAAAATAATTTTTATGAATGTAATTATATGGTAATGATAGTTTTATAAAGTATATTTTTGTCTGCATTTCAAAGTTTAACAAAAAAATGAATCTTTTTATGGAATATTTTTCTTTCTTTATAAATGGAAAAATGAATGTTATATTTTAATTTTTAAGGTGTAAATAACTTTTCCCTCCATAATAACCATCATTTTAAGTTTTGATTCATTTATAATATTTCAATTTTTCTTCAACAAAAAATCACATTTCCCTTTTTTTAGTATTTAATTATTGAAAATGGGGTTATAAAAGAAAATATTGTTTTGGTATTGGAAAATTGTTTTTAAAAGAAAAGGGTATTTTAATATCTGAAAGTGATTTGCATATGATTTTAAAAGAGTTTTTAAAATGTTTTCTGATGAAAATGTAAAGGTATAAAATGTTTTAGTAATGATATGGAACTTGAGAATTATATGAGAAATGGGTGATCCTGATGTATCTTATATGATGGGTGTTCCAGAGAGTTATGAATGAGCTTGACATAGCATATATGATGGTTGTGCCCAAATAGAACTATAATAAATTGGGTAATTTTCCTTGTCTTAACATGAAATAAATAGGGAATTACCAAATAGATCTCAAATGGATTTAACTAGGCTCTAGTTATTTCTAACATGGGTTTAAAATGGGTTATGAATTGATGTTCTAAGTTTCAAAAAAGTATTTTGATTTTCTTTCTATGGGATTTAATGATTTTCTTTGAGAAAAAAGTGTGTGTGTTTTTCATGTCAAAATGATTTATTTAATTTGGTCAAATAAAATTTAGATAAGGTAAATATTTCATGGGTTTTCATGTTTTTCACTGGACCAAAGGTTTTTTTTCTTTGTAAAACCCCTTAATAGGAAATTTTATGCTCACCCTGTGGTTTGAAATGTTTTTCATAAGATTTAAGGATTGGTAGTAGAAAGGAAGAAGTCAAGTTGACAGTCATGAAGATTTATAAATAAAAGAAATAATTTTTTATCTTAAAATTTTTATGTCATGGGAAAAATGGATTCTGATCGAAAGTTTCTAATTTCTATTAGATGGTTCTGTTATGTATGATGTAAAGACCCTGACCCTAGTATCCTAGAGTCAGTGCCGTACTTTTTTACATTGGTATAATAAAAAAGTAAGTCGCATCCCAAAAGACTAAATAGTTTACTAGATTTGGAAAACCAGATAGAAACATAATTTTTAAATTATGAATTGAAATGGAAAAAAACTTAACAGTTCCATTGGAAACATCCATAAACATCTATATTATCCTTGTATGTCATTCATAGTATACATATTTACATCCTAGGAAAAATAAAATATAATAAACAGGTGAGATCGTATGCTCAGTAAGGATAAACAATACAATGGAAGATATTATAAACATAAAAAATAATGAAGGGTGAATAACTAAAAACACATTCCATTAAAAAATAATCTTGAGAATAATATGGAAGGAATAAAATATAATTAAATAATTCCATATAAATAATCACATGAGAATTAGATTCAACCATGGATTTTCTACTAATTAAATAGCCACATGGATTATCAATTAATAGTATTATAATGATGGAATGAATACTGTTGGACATATAAAACATACTATCAAGTCATCATCCAAGAAATTTGAAAATAAATCGTTAAGGCCTCATCCAAAACCAAATCTAAAAAATAAATGGTTAAGGCCGCAGCCAAGTCCATATTTGGTTTGTCTCATGAGACCTACCAATGCATTGAGGTGCTATAACGGGCCCCAAACTTAACTTACTCGGTCCAATTCATATATTTTATTAATGGGGTAAAACATAAACAATATTTACATATGAAATATAGATAACTTTCCCCAATCAATGAACATAATCACTAACCATTCTGAGTAATATAGAGATTGGTATCAAGATAGCACATCCACAGTCAAACTAATAATAAACCATTTAATAAAACATGGTAGATAATATCATAAAATATAAATCCTAATTAATCATAATATTAAATATATGGTTTTTAAATATATTAAATTAATCTAATAAAATTGTCGATGAATTCTTGAGAGAAATTCCCTTTTTTACTTTTCAAAGAAGATTTATTTTGGAAAAATCGTTTGTACTTGTCATAAAATCATATTATAAATATGTATATCCCAGAAGAGAAAATGGAAGGAAAATGATATTTCCTTTATGAATAAATTATGTCCAACTGAATTTAAAACATATACAAATAGTTTTTAAGAAACTTTATAAATCGGAAACTTCAGTACGTTTTAAGAGAAAATACAAGTCTTTAAAGAGGAAAAAGTCTTTACATATAACAAAAAAATAGGTAGGATAGTTTTTAATGATAAATATAGTTATTTTATAAAAAAAATATTTAAAAATATTTTGGATGGTACTTTAAAATGAGTAAAAAATTGGGAATTTCCCTTTAATTGGGCTTGCTTATTGGGAGGAATTGAGAAGTGAACCTTGTAAAGCATGTATTTACCAATCAAATAAATATGAAATAATATATATACATGAGTTTGGAACATATAAACATAACTTAGAATACTATATAAAAATAATTAAGAATTGTGTTGGGATTAGTAGAGAGAAAGCGTAACCCGAATGAAAAATGGATGTTTAGGGAGAATCTCTTACCTCTTTGAAAACAATCAAACTGTATGCCCCATAAAATTAATGATCATAAAATGAAAAATTTAATACCATAAAAATAAATATATTAATGATATTATAAATAAATTGGAAGTATACATACACCACACATAAGATATAGTGGTGAATAAAGTGTATCTCAAAGAAATAAAAAAGAGATGAAAAACTGTTACTATATGTCTGAAAGTGTTCTGCACGTGTACTTAAAGTCATAGATAATGAAAATATATTCATTAATAATTTAATCCAAAACCTATTAAACATGTATTTAATTTATTATAATTTTATTAAGTTCATTTATGGAATTTTTGATGAGTTATAATATTCAATTTCATCATTTGGGAGTATTCATGTCCTTGGTTTTCATGATCAGTTCACTTATATACATGTACGAAAGATCATGTAAAATAGAAATAGTTAACCAAAATTGAAATTAAATTTTATTAATGAACTTATAAGAGATTTAATGGTCTTATATATAATTTTTTTCTAGATATTAAGTGTTAATGATAACCATTTAGATTATTTTGGTGTTTTTTTTATCATCCCAAATTAGTTTTGTCATATGAATTAATATTATGTGTATATACAGGTTCTGGAAAATAAAATAAGTTTTATTACATATATTAAAGTATTTTTTTAACCATAAAAATGGTTTTATGTCCATCCTTGAAGGTGTAATTGAAAAATGAAAACACGTCGTCTATAAAGGTGGTAAATCGACACCTCACGGATGATGTTTTCATTTTTAGAATAAAAATGGAATAGAAGGGAATTGATGGTTGATATACCATTACCATAATATAATTATATTATATAAAATATAATATAGTTACCATTTCACTTTGGACAGGGTAGGTGATGAAGGATAAGAAAAAGAAAAGAAATTAAAAGAGGGGGAGAGAAGGTTTTACCTCTTGAGTGTCGCCTCCTTTAGAACCTCCCTAAGGGACTTTGAAATGGTATTTTGGTAATAACAGAAAAATAAAAAAAGGGGGAAAGGTTTGGGAGAGGAAATTGTCAGAATATAAATAAGATTAAAGGCTTTTGAGGAGTGAAGATTAGGGGTGGTGAGGGGTGGTATTTATAGTGGAGGATAGGGGTGTTTTTTTATTACTTTAATCATTAGTTTATTATTTTAGATAAATACTATGAATAGTTTTGATTATAATGACTAAATGAAGTAAATAAATAAGGGTAGTTAGTTATTACGTTTCTTACATCATCAATTACTCAATAAATAGTGTAATTAACTTATAATGTATATATACTGTAAATTATTGTATTTCCCTATTCAAGAAAAAAAACTATTTTAGAAAAATACCAAAAAATAACCCTCACTATTTTTCTATGTTTATAATTCAAAAATGGACTCAATTTTATGAAAATATTTTTCTAACTATGATAAATTTAGTTTTTAATTAAAATCATCATTTATTTTAAAAATACTAATTTCAAAATTATAATTGATTTTATAACACTTTGAAAAATTAATTAATTTATCATAAAATTATATTATAATTATAAAAAAATATTAATTAATTAATCTATTTTATGAAATAAGTTTCTTTTAAATCATTATATTAATTATAAAATTTTTAATAAACATTTTTGTTTCATAAAAATACCAACACTTAATTTATCATGCGTAAAACATTTATTTACTTATTACTTGATATCAATATATTATATTTTCATTTATAAAATAGCTAAATTTTATTAATAATTTCATATTTTGGGTTACAATTCAAATAAAAAATATACTATTAATATATTGAAAATGATAGTTTTATTAAAATTGGGATTTTTCACTATTCATTGGAAAATAATTTTTTTTAGAAAAATACCAAAATTTCACCCTAAGATAATTTTAAAATTATTATTTTATAAATGAAGATTATTTTTTTCAATATAATTTATAAAAATTTAAAATTTTAATTTTTAAACATGTGTTCCATGAAATGGTGGTAAAATTGCCTTTTAGAAAATATATATGTTTATTCTTAAAATTGGATTGATTCTTATCTTAAGCCTATTAAACTTATTGATTGAATTTTAAAATATTTTATGGAATATTTAATATATAAATTTCATTAATATCTTTCAATAATAGTGATAATTTAAGATAAAATGTCATTGTGGTCATAAATATATTTTTTTATAAAAACACATCCTTTATGTAACGCCCCAAACTCAGTTACCCAGAGTCAGTGCATTATTACATAACATTGGAATGATCACAAGAAAGATCAAGTCTCGAAAGACAGATTAGTTTAGTAGCCTTGGAATAACTAGTTACATTAATAAACTTGACATTACATCATAAAATGAAATCTACAACAATATAGTCTCCATAGTTCACACTCTTATCCCCTCATACTATCCCTGCAGGTCATTTATAAATTACTTCTTCACATCCTGGGAAAAATAAAACATAGAAAAGAGGTGAGCTTAAATGCCCAGTAAGGATAATAATATAGCGGAAACTTTTATAAATAAGAATAAACATTTAAGGCAATGTATAACTAAAACAAAAGCCTTTTAAACTTGAACTTCAACATAGTATGACAAAAATAAAATGAAATAATTCCATTTACTTATTCACATGGATATTATAATAATTGAATAATCACATGCAATATCAATAACCACTTTTATAATGATGGAATGCATAATGCTAGACTATCATAACCACATAGCCAAGGCCTCGTGCCAAGACTACAAATAATATTTTTTCAAGTCCTTGTGCCAAGACACTAGTTTGTCTCATTAGACTTACCGATGCATCGAGGAGCTATAGCGGGCTCCTCCCGTCACTTATTAAGTCCAATGCATTCCTCATATGAATAGGTTTAAACATAACATAAACATTCTTATTAAAACTAGCATACGAAATGTCAATACATTCTTCATAAACCATGAATGGTATAAAAATAACACATCCACAGTCAAACATATCACAAAACCATCAATAAAATATGGAAGTTTTGTATCATAATAAATCAACTCCAAACAAACTTAAAATCCATCAAAGTATGTTGACATAGATGAAATCAAAACTCTTTTTAGAGAAATATCTCTTCCTATTTTGAAATCATTTAAGAGTCACATAATTATAAAATAAAACATTTACTTTAAAAATTTTCTTATAATCTTGTAAGTGAAGCTTTGAAGATTTTCTAATGGTGGAAAGTAGATGCACCCACCGTATAAGATAAAAAAACATTCTTACCTTAATTCTGTCGAAAACGTTAAAAAGCACCTTGTTTGGAAAACAACAGAAAGATTCTTTTATAAACCTCTTATAAAAATTCAAACAAGGGTATAAATGAATTTAACCCATATTCTTGTAAATAGTAAAAAGGTTTTGAAATATATTTTTAAGAAACATGGATGTGGATGATAAAGAAATCCCACTAGATTATTACGTATAAACAACCTCGGATAATGAAGAGATTGTGAAATAAAATCTTACCTTGTACTTTTCCTTGGTTGAGGGTAGGTTAACCTCCTGTATAATGGTGAAATAATTGTTATTAAATTATACAATAATCATATACATTAATATGATATCATATGTGATCTTTTAAAATTGCTTTGTTAATAATATCTTATAATTATCGTCGTTTCGGGTGTTAACTTACTCATTTTCTTTTATATTTTTTATTACATAAGTCGTGTTTGTTATGGATATGTTGTATCTTATTCATATCCAGAATTATATCAAGTCCTTAAACATTATTTTTAATCATTAAATGATAATTAGTCTTGAATGGATATGAGGGGGAATTAATCTCATCGTGTTCATGGAGACGGTAGTCCGTACGTACGCACGAGCGACAATATCATTATTTTGATATTAAAATAATATATAATTGGATCATATATCATATATATATGATCATTATAATGTTATATTTATTATTTACATGAATTAAACATCATTATTATACCCATCCAAATAATAATATATTGAATAACAATTAAACCACAACGTGGAGACGATAAGTCGTACGTACACACGTATGGTGACATGTCATTCAAAGGATGGATAGAATACTGAATATGGTATTACCATATTTTTAATAATATCACAGTATATAGGATATACTGGATTTATTATTTTAGAATGGAAATAACAAAGAAAGAAGAAGTTGAAGAAGAAATGAACTTGAAAAAGGGCGGTGAAAACATTACCTCTTCTTCGGGTCCTTCCTTTTGATTTGATCAAAAGGGATCCTTAGGTTGGATTTCTGATCAAACTAAGGCCTCTAGGTTGTATTGAGGAAAGTTGAGAGAGTATTTGGGCAGGTTTTGTCCGATCCAAAAGGCTTTGAATGGGTGAATTAGTGAGAAGGGAGAGTTCCCTTTTATAAGAGGGGTGAGGGGCACTTTCGGAAAAGCCAGAAATATTATTTTATAATAAATTCATATTCGGTTTCTAATGGCTCCAAAGTGGGTTATTTACAGTTTAAGGTGGTTATGGGTCTAAAACCATTCAAACAATAGAATTTAGACAGGTTTGGGTCATTATATTAACCTTATCTTTTAATTTTAACTCTTAGTTAATTTGTTTGACACTTACCATGTCACTTTGTATTTTTATATTATATAGTTAATAAACTTACTATATACCTCAAAGAGACCCCCAAGTGGTCCATTAATTATATACCTATCATGATATAAGTCTCTTGGATGAACCTTAGATTTTTAGGAATTGAATATCAATTAATAATAATAAAAATTTAAAAACTCTTTTATGTCAATTTTGATACTATTTGGAAAATTGATTTTTGTGAAAATCATAATAAAATGATTACTTCAAAAAAAGTTAATTAAATCAATACTAACATGTCATATTGACCTAAAAATTAGTTTAATTCATAAAAAGTCTCAAATTATATTTATTTGGGTATTTATAATATCAATTATTTTAATTTTTCACTATTATGGTAATTATTGTATCATCATTGTGTCATAAATAAATTAAATTATTTAATTTATAAAAATTATAAATAAAATATAATTATGTAGGAAATATTTTTATCTTTCTAATTAATATTTATAATCGAATTTATCTTATGTTTAACCCTATATTAAAAATGTTTTAGTTGTAAAAAATTGATTTTACCTCTTTTAACTCTTCTTTGAATTAAATAATAATAAATGTCCTAATCTAATCCAAGTGGACCAAGGAGGTTCATATTTTTTTCCTAAGGTTGTTTTTGGTCTAAATAATCTTATCCAATACAATTAGAACATGTTTCAGGGTAATATTAATATCATTTTTACCCTTAATTATCCTATTTACTTTTAACCGTGGTAAATAAATGTAAAAAGTTACTATTCACCAAAAATTATTTTCATATCATTGAACCACATTTTACTCCTTGATATTAACCGTGTCTCTCGTATTTTTGAAATTCCACTCACAGAAGCGGTAAAATTAAGTTTTATGAAAAATTCAGTTTTTTAACTACCACTTAGTGGTTTCACTATTCATCAAAAAATGAAGTTTTTCAGAAAAATACCAAAAATTCACCCTAGGATAATTTCGATATTATGAATCCAAAAATAAAGTCCATTGTGAAAAATAAAATTTATAAATTTCAAAAAGTGGGTATTACTATTCTTAACGGCTAGTTTGATTGGTTGTGGTGTGTTAGAACTCGACGTTGCGTACAACACACACTATTGCATTATTCAAAGAGAAGCGTACCGTAGAAGCTTGGGGTGTAACATTCTCCCCTCCTTCAAATAATTTCGTCCTCAAAATTTATAGAATTATACCGCATGAAAAGACTCAGGTGGTTCTTCATCATAAGTTCCTCAGGTTCCCATGTTGCCTCTTCCATCATATGGTTTCTCCACAAAACTTTTACCAGACGAGTCATCCGGTTTCTCAGTACTTGTTCTCTCATATCAAGAATCTTGACGGGCTCTTCGCAATAAGACAGATCGGGTTTTAGTTCTAATTCCTCATAGGTGAGTACATGTGCTGGGTCAGGCATGTATTTCCTCAATAGTGATATGTGGAACACATCGTGAACTTTGGAGAGACTTGGCGGCATTGCCAAACGGTAAGCTACAGCCCCAATTCGTTCTATAATTTCGAAAGGTTCGATGTACCTGGGACTCAATTTACCTTTCTTACCAAAATGTATGACTCCCTTCCATGGAGATACCTTCAGAAAAACATGATCACCGACTTGAAATTCCAAATCCTTCCTTCAATTATCGGCATAGCTCTTCTGCCTACTTTGAGCTGCTTTGATATGGTTTTGGATTACCTTCACCTTTTCCATAGTTTCCTCCATCAGTTATGGGCTACGATTTTTCTTTCACCAACGTCATCCCAACAGGTTGGTGTGCAACATCTCTTTCCATATAACGCTTCATATGGTTCCATCTGAATACTCGAATAGAAGCTATTGTTATAGGAAAATTCTACCAGAGGTAAATATTGATCCCACATACCCTGAAAGTCAAGTGAGCAGGATCTCAACATGTCTTCTAAGGTTTGAATAGTTCGTTCTGATTGTCCATCTGTTTTAGGGTGGTAGGAAATTCTCAAATGAAGTTCAGTATCCAAGTCTTTCTGAAGACTTTTCCAGAATCTTGAATTAAAATGTGGATCACAATCAGAAACAATCGATAGGGGTACTCCATGAAGTCTCACAACTTCATCAATATATAGTCTTGCTAGACATTCCAGTGGTAGATCTTCTCTTATAGCAAAAAAATGTGCTGACTTGGTAAGACGATCAACAATAACCCATATTGCATCATTCCTTCTAGGAGTATTTGGTAGTCCCATGACAAATTCCATCGTGATATTATCCCATTTCCACTCAGGTATGGGAAGAGGTTTCAATACTCCACCAGGCTGTTGCCTTCCAGCTTTCACTTATTGACAAACCATACATCTTGACACAAAATCAGCAATATCCCTCTTCATGTTGTCCCCCCAAAAATTTTCCTTCAAATCTCTATACATTTTTGTGATCCCAGGGTATATAGAGAAATTGGAACTATGAGAATCATCCAACAATTCTCTTTTTAGATCAGGTATATCGAGAACACAAAGTCTCTTCCCGAATTTCAAAATTCCTTCTTCATACACAATGTCTCTCAATCTCCCATCATTCACAGCTTTAATATTCTTTTTAAATTCTTCATCATCGGTCTGAGAACTCTTAATCCTTTCTAGTAAATATGGTTTGGAAACCATTTGAAAAAACATTGATGTTTCACCTTCCATGGTTATTCCCATGTCCATCTTCACTAGATCCATGAAAATTGGATCCCTTTCAATTCTCATATTGTTCAAAACTCCATGATCTTTTTTGATCAAAGCATCCTCCACCTTGTTTGCTTTCCTTGGGTGGTAGTGTATCGTACAATCATAATACTTGAGTAATTCAAGCCATCTCCTTTTCCTCATGTTGAGTTCTTTTTGTGAGAAAATATACTTCAAACTCTTGTGATCATTATAAATCTCACATTTTTCACCATAGAGGTAGTGCCTCCATATCTTCAAAGAAAAGATCACAACTACTAACTCGAGATCATGAGTATGATAGTTTTGTTCATGAATTTTCAACTATCATGATGCATAGGCAATAACCCTATCATTCTTCATAAGGACACAACCAAGTCCTTTCTTCGATGCATTACTATAAATAACGAACCCATCATTCCCTGATGGTAGAGTAAATATAAGAGCATTGACTAATCTTCTCTTCAGTTCTTCAAAAAATTATTCACACTCTTTCGTCCAAACAAATTTAACCCCCTTACATGTGAGATTTGTTAATGGGTTAGCCAATCAGGCAAAATTCTAGATGAAACATTGATAATAACCTGCTAAACCAATAATACTGCGTACCTCAGTTATACTCATAGGTGTTGTCCAGTCTTGGATTTCCATGGTCTTAGAAGGATCAACAGATATTCCATATTTAGAGACAATATGGCCAAGAAAAGAAATCTCCTGAAGCCAGAATTCACACTTGCTCAACTTCCCATATAATTCATGTCTTCTCAGAGTCTTCAGGATAATGCACAAGCGATTTTCATGATCTTCGTAGATTTTGAAGTATACCAAGATATCATCAATAAATACCACCACAAATTCATCGAGATATTCCTTGAAAACTATATTCATTAGATCCATGAATACAGAGGGTTCATTAGTCAATCCAAAAGGCATTACTGTAAACTCGTAATGCCTGTACCTAATTCGAAATGTTGTCTTCGGAATGTCTTCCTTCTTCACACACAACTGATGGTATCAAGATCGAAGGTCAATATTTCAAAAGTATTGATCTCCATGCAGTTGGTCAAATAAATCATCAATGCGAGGTAGGGGATACTTGTTTTTTATTGTTATAGCATTGATCTCCATGTAGTCGATACATAACCTCATAGATCCATCTTTCTTTTAACAAAAAGAATAGGGGCTCCCCATAGATAAACACTAGGGAGAATAAATCCCTTATTACTCAATTCCTCTAGTTGTTTCTTTAGTTCAAATAATTCTAAATTGGTCATTCTATAAGGGGTCTTTGATATAGGCCTTGATCCAGGAATTAAATCAATGTAAAACTCAACTTATCGTTCTGAAGGATGTCCAGGTAAATCTTCCGGAAACACATCTACATATTCTTTCACAATAGGTACATCCTCTATTTTAACATTCCTTTCCTCACCCACTATAATTTCGTTCTATTCCTCCCCAATAATTGAATTTAGTTGAGGTATTGGGGGTGGATCTAGATAAGAATTAGGTGGTGACGATTCTGCTCTAAAGATAAGGTGTTCCTTATCATCATCATCAAAAATAATAACCTCCTTCTTCTTCCAATAAATCTTCACATCATAGTCCAAAAGCCAATCCATACCAAGGATTATATCAAACTCAATCATAAGTATGATGATGATATCAGCAGATAAAAAACATGTATGTGCTCTAATGGGGACTGATTCACAAAACTTTGTTGCAATGATACTTCCCTTAGGAGTTTTAACTGACAACTCCCTTGTTAAATCAAATTGAAAATATCTAATTTTCTTAGAAAATTGGGAAGATATGAATCAATGTGATGATCCAGAATCAAATAATGCATTTTATAAACTTGAGGAAACCATTAAATTACCTGCCACCACGTCTTTCAGAGCTTCTACCTCAGCAGTAGTGATAGCATAAGCTTGGCCTTGATCCCTTGGCCTTTTCTGAGGTAAGTTCCCCTGACGCTTAGGACATTAATTTTCATAATGTCTCATCTCCCTACAATTTTAGCATTGGACATCAGTAGCTTCCTTCTTCCCCTTGCAATCATGAGCTTGGTGGCCTTTTTCACCACACTTGTAACATACTCCCATTCTTTTAAGAAACTATCAGGGTGTTTCTTCCCACATTTACTGCAAGTTGGATATTCAACTTTTCCCATATTCCCCTTATTTCCATTCCCAGATTGATCAGCAGATCTCTTCTTCTCTTGCTTTGCTTTAAAGTCATAAGACTTAGAGAATTCATTTTCTGTCTTGATAGCACATGAGACAATGTCTTCGTACGATGAGAAGGGTTGTGAGACTAATGCTCGACAGAGAAATGGTTTTAACCCATCAAAGAAATGATCAATCTTACTTCTTGGGTTACGTATATAATCTCTAGCACACCTTTATAACCTTGTAAAGTTAGCCTCATACTTTGCGACATTCTCATCCTCCTTTTGTCTCAGACTCAAAAATTGTCTTTCTATATCTGCTCGATGGTCACGAGGAAAGTATTTTTCTAAAAACAGATCTTTGAACTCCCTCCATTCCATATTTGATACTTCATCATCTTCCTTCATGTTTTGAATCAATGACCACCATTGATCAGCATCTCCAGTGAGGCGGTAAACTGCCGTGATAACTTTTTCCCTTTCACTACTTCCCAAAGCCTGAAATATTTTCTCTAGGGAACTTATCCATTGCTCAGCTACCAATGGATTTGTACTCCCATTGAATGTTGGTGATTGTTTCCTCATGAAGCGATCTAACATTGATCTTCCATGCTGTGGATCAGGGTGCTCCATACTGGTAAGGTTATTATTCATAACCCGAGTGAGTTGTCCCAGTATGGTGATTAGTTGATCAGCACCAGTTGCATCACCAACTCCACTATAATTATCTTTAGAAGGAGGGAAATCCCTACATGGAGTGCGTGCATTGATATGGTTTCCATTTCTTCCACTAGGCACCATTTCTAAACAATGTTATAAACTAGATCAGTTTATGAATCAAAATACATAATTCCATACTTATAAAACACTTAACATAAATTGAACTATTTATGGATATAATCCATAATCATAAAAATGTTTTCTTTGAGGTAGTATATACTCATAAACCCTTCATAATGATTTGTAAAGAAAATGAGAGGTATCCTAAGCATATCCCCCAGGAGTGTCGTAACCAAGAGTGCAGCAAGGCCCATTGTCGTGCACCAGTTCCTGTTCGAGTCTAGCTCAAAGGGGTGTTTTTTGGTTTTACCCCTAGGTACATCTATTCCAGAGACACCTCTACCTGCTCATATCCAGATAGGGATTTATTGCTCGGAAAACTCACAAAATCTCTACAATACCAAAATTCTAGGAATTTATTCTATACTAATCCTCAAATCCCATCTTAAATCTATGTGCTCTAATCAGAGTTTATCTAAATCTAGCTTCCAAGATTTTTACTAAACGTCCTCTGATACCAACTGTAATGCCCCGACCCCAGTTACCCAGAGTCTGTACATTATTACATAACATTGGCATGATCACAAGAAAGATCAAGTCTTGAAAGACTGATTAGTTTTGTAGCCTTGGAATAACTAGTTACATTAATAAAGTTTACATTACATCATAAAATGAAAACTAAAACAATATAGTATCCATAGTCCACACTCTTATCCCCTCATACTATTGCTACAGGTCATTCATAAATTACTTCTTCACATCCTGGGAAAAATAAAATATAGAAAAGGGGTGAGCTGAAATGCCCAGTAAGGATAACAATATAGCAAAAACTTTCATAAATAAGAATAAACATTTAAGGCAATGTATAACTAAAACAAAATCCTCTTAAACTTGAACTTCAACATAGTATGGAAAAAATAAAATGAAATAATGCCATTTACTTATTCACATTGATATTCTACTAATCGAATAATCACATGAAATATCAATAACCACTTTCATAATTACGGAATGCATAATGCCAGACTATCATAACCACATATCCAAGGCCTCGTGCCAAGAATACAAATAATATTTTGTCAAGGCCTTCTGCCAAGACACTAGTTTTTCTCATGAGACCTACCGATGCATCGAGGAGCTATAGCGGGCTCCACCCATTACTTATTAAGTCCAATGCATTCCTCATATGAACATGTTTAAACATAACATAAACATTCGTATTAAAACTAGAATACGAAATGTCAATACTTTCTTCATAAACTATTAATGGTATAAAAATAACACATCCACAGTCAAACATATCACAAAACCATCAATACAATATGGAAGTTTTGTATCATAATAAATCAACTCCAAACAAACTTAAAATCCATCAAAGGATGTTGACATAGATGAAATAAAAACTCTTTTTAGAGAAATATCTATTCCTATTTTGAAATCATTTAAGAGTCACATAATTATAAAATAAAACATTTACTTTGAAAATTTTCTTATAAGCTTGTAAGGGATGCTTCGAAGATTTTATAACGGTGGAAAATAGCCGCACCTGCCATATAAGTTAAAAAAACATTCTTACCTTAATTCTGTCGAAAAGGTTAAAAAGCACCTTGTTTGGAAAACGACGGAAAGATTCCTTTATAAACCTATTATAAAAAGTCAAAAAAGGGTATAAATGACTTTAACCCATATTCTTGTAAATAGTAAAAATGTTTTGAAATAAATTTTAAAGAGACATGGATGTGGATGATAAAGAAATCTCAGTAGATTATTACGTGCAAACAACCTCGGATAATGAAGAGATTGCAAAATAAACCCTTACCTTGTAATTTTCCTTGGTTGAGGGTAGTTTAACCTCCTGTATAATGGTAAAATAATTTTTATTAAATTATACAAAATCATATACATTAATATGATATCATATATGATCTTTTAACATTGCTTTGTTAATAATATCTTAGAATTATCGTCGTTTCGGGTGTTAACTTACTCGTTTTCTTTTATATGTTTTGTTACATAAGCCATGTTTGTTATGGATAGGTTTTATCTTATTCATATCCAGAATTATATCAAGTCCTTAAACATTATTTGTAATCATTAAATGATAATTATTCTTGAATGGATACAATGGGGAATGAATCTCATTGCGTTCGTGGAGACGGTAGTTCGTACGTACGCACGAGCGACAATATCATTCTTTTGATATTAAAATAATATATAATTGGATGGTATATCTTATATACAGAATAATTATCATGTTATATTTATTATTTACATTAATTACACATCATTATTATACCCATCCAAATAATAATATATTGAATAACAATTACACCACGACGTGGAGACGGTAAGTCGTACGTACGCACGTATGGTGACATGTCATTCAAAGGATGGATAGAATACTGAATATGGTTGTCCCATATTTATAATAACATCACAGTATATATTAGATACTGGATTTATTATTTTAGAATGGGAATAACAAAGAAAGAAGAAGTTGAAGAAGAAATGAACTTGAAAAAGGGTGGTGAAAACATTACCTCTTCATTGGGTTCTTTCTTTTGATTTGATCAAAAGGGCTCATTAAGTTGGCTTTATGATCAAAATAAGGCCTCTAGGTTGTAGTGAGGAAAGTTTAGAGAGTATTTGGGCAGGTTTTGGCTGAGACAAAAGGCTTTTAATGTGTTAATTAGTGAGAAGGTGGAGTTCTCTTTTATAAGATGGGTGAGGGGCACCTTTGGAAAATCTAGAAATATTATTTTATAATAAATTCATATTCGGTTTAAAATGGCTCAAAAGTAGATTATTTAAAGGTTAAGGTGGTTATGGGTCGAAAAACACTCAACCAATATAATTTAGACAGGTTTTGGTCATTATATTAACCTTATCTTTTAGTTTTAACGCTTAGTTAATTAGTTTGACACTTACCATGTCACTTTGTATTTTTATAGTATATAGTTAATAAATTTACTATATACCTCCAAGAGACCCCCAAGTGGTCCATTAATGATACACCTATTATGATATAAGTCTCTTGGATGAACCTTAGATTTTTAGGAATTTAATATCAATTAATAATATAATATTTGTTTTAAAAACTCTTTTATGTCAATTTGGATACTATTTGGAAAATTGATTTTTGTGAAAATCATAACAGAATGATTACTTCCAAAAAATTTAATTAAATAAATCCTAACATGTCATATTAACCTAGAAAATTATTTTAATTCATAAAAAGTCTCAAATTATATTTATTTGGGTATTTATAACATCAATTATTTTAATGTTTCACTATTATGGTAATTACTACATCATCATTGAGTCATAAATAAATTAAATTATTTAATGTCTAAAAATTATAAATAAAATATAATTATGTAGTAAATAATTTTATCTTTCTAATGAATATTTATAATCTAATTTATCTAATGTGTAACCTTGTATTAAAAATGTTTTAGTTGTAAAACATTGATTTTACCTCTTTTAACTCTTCTTTGAATTAAATAATGATAAATGTCCTAATCTAATCCAAGTGGACCAAAGAGGTTCATATTTTATTCATAAGGTTGTTTTTGGTCGAATTAAGCTTATACATAGAATTAGGACATGTGTCAGGGTAATATTAATATCATTTTTACCCTTAATTAACCTATTTACTTTTAACCGTGGTAAATAAAAGTAAAAAGTTACTATTTAACAAAAATTATTTTCATCTCATTGAACCACATTTTACTCCTTGATATTAATCGTGTCTCTCGGATTTTTGAAATTCCACTCACAGAAGTGGTAAAATGAAGTTTTATGAAAAATTCAGTTTTTTAACTACCACTTAGTGGTTTCACTATTCATCACAAAATGAAGTTTTTCAGAAAAATACCAAAAATTCACCCTAGGATAATTTCGATATTCTAAATCCAAAAATGAAGTCCATTTTGAAAAATAAAATTTATAAATTTCAAAATTTGGGTATTACTATTCATAACGGCTAGTTTGATTGGTTGTGGTGTGTTAGAACTCGACGTTGCATACAACACACGCTATTGTATTATTCAAAGAGAAGCGTATCGTACAAGATTGGGGTGTTACACTTTATGTTCAAATGGTGTTTATTTTCATTTATAATTAATTGGTAACCATTGAATACATTTTATAAAAATGGGTAAACTATATTTTCAAAATTTACTTAATCCCTTTTATTTCATCTATTCCAATAGTTATGTCACAATAATAATATTTAATCATTTTTTTAAGCATGGTGTTCTGTGTAACGTAAGCTATCGAAGAAGTTAAATTTTAAAAAGAGATATACCGTATAATCTTAGGGTGTTACATTATCCATTACTTCAATAAATTACATCCTCGCAATTTGAAATTTCACTTCAAGAATTAAAGGTTGATACTTGAAAATTTCTTTGTGGAAATCCCACATTATAAAGAGGGATAATAAAAATTTCTCTTAAAAGAAGATAAAGAGAAATGAGAAGGTCATCACAAAACCAATATTTATAAATTGGATAATATTCATGAAAATTTGAACATGAAATAAAAATATAACTATCACGTTCTAATAAAGAGTGATAGAAAACATGGTCATTAGAAATTCTACCATCAAAAAATCATAATTTTATGATTAGTTAAAAGACAATGGATTTCTCGGAAGTAAAAGTAAATGGATGATGTTTTTTTTTTCTAAAATATTTTCCCTAGAGTTGAGGTTTTCTTTTAGTATCCATAAAATCACTTGATAAAATAAACTTACTTTATTCCTTTTCATGTCATAATATCATCCTTTGGTTGTGATTCAATCAATCTCCACATAATTTCTTAAATATGGGGATGTATATTCAAAAAAAAATTATGTTTAAAGAAATTTTATTAATCATAAGATCCATAATTCATTCTTTCAGCCTTTAAATGTTTACTAAAACCAAGATGGTTATCATAGGTTATACAATTTGATAAATTATACTTTAATCTTAATCAATATTATACTTAATCCATTGTATAATTAGTTAAACATAAGACTCATAAAAAATATGTATTTCCAAATTCCAAGATAAAAAATTTAGAATAAATGTAAATAAATTTCCCAAATCATATTAACAAAAGATTCCATAAATAATGAACCTATTATTGTAACATACTGGATATAAAAATACCTTAATCACATTTAAACATTTAAGAAACATTCATGCCTCTATGAGTATAATATCAGGTTGTTGAATAAATTCCTTAAATCCAAAAATTTAATAATTCCAGTATAACATAAAACATCTTATCACTAACCACCTTCATAGTCTCCAATATTATGTTGTAAACATATATTTATTATTATCTCAACATCAAGAACATATTTCGTGTTATATTTCCCACATCATGTGTTTTCAGGAATATTAACTTACAACAAAATCACTCCCCTTAATTACTGGTGTTAATCATCACATGATTCCAGTTCCTTAAATAAGTACTGTAATAAAATCCTTATATATCTCATAATTCTTACAACTTAAACATTATTTATAAATTACTCAAATAATATAATTCTTGAATCCAAAAAAAGGCATAATAATCATTCTTCTTCATATGTGGTAGTATAAAAATCATTACAATGATAAATTATCCTATTTTGGGGTATATTCATTGATGTTTGAGTCATTAATTTTAGTAGCACACCATCTCCTTATAGTTGAATCATTGGAAGGATTCTTTCTTTCCTTTTTAGTCACGAGCCTAGTTTTCCATCTCCCCAAAGTTGTATCAAACCCTAATTAACTTCAAGAAAGTACAAGGTTGTTTCCTTCCACAATTTTTACATTTGGTAAAATAATTCTTTCCATTATTCACTCTATCCATCATTTTCTCTATCGTACTCTTCTTATCTTGCTTCCTTTTGAAGTCATAAAACTTGGAAAATTATTTTTCTGCCCTTATAGAACATGATACTATATCCTCATATGATGAGAATTTTTTGGATACTTGTTCCCTTAAAAACATTTTAATAGGATGATAAAATATATGACCATTCTTACACATTAAGTCATGTGAATTGGTGAGGTTCTCATTCCTTCTATGTGGTTCCATCTATAAATAAATGGAATACACTAAATTAGGTTATGAATCATAATGCGTAAGGCCCGTTTTTGGGTACCAGGTTATGATGATCTTGGCCCGACGTGCCTTATTGAAGTTTTTACCCTTAGATACATCTATTACATAACCACATCCACTTGAGTATCCATAAATGGATTTATTTTTAGGTAGACCCACATAATCTATACTTACCAAAATTATAAAATGTTCTTTTATGTTTATCCTCAATGTATATATTAGGGTTATATTCCCTAATATATGTTTTCTAAATCTAGTTTCCATGTTTTTTACTAAATTTCCTCTAATACCAACTATAATGACCCCAAACTCAGTAGTACAGATTTGATGTCTTACTTTATTAGATTGGTATAATAAATAAGGAAGTTGCATCCTAAAGGACTGAATAGTTTAATAGCTTTGGAAAACTAGATAAAACTTAAGTTTTAAATTAAAACTTGAAATGAAAACCAATAATAATTAAAAATTATTTTGGAACATATACATAGAATTTATATGACCAATATAAAAATAATTAATAATTTCATCGGGGTAAAGAGAGAGAAAGCATAACCCAAATTAAAAATGGAGGTTCTTGGATAATCTCTTGCCAATTTACAAACAGTTAACACATATTCCCCAAAAAAATTAATAATCATAAAATGAAACTTTGAATACCATAAATATAAATATATTCATGATATGATACATAAATGGGTAGTATACATACGCGACACTATAGGGTCCTGAAAATTCTGCAAGGGTGAAATCCAATTATCCCAAAACCTGGAAAAGGACTGAACTGGTCCGCGCGCCGCCTCCCAGCAACAGCATGTGGCCGATCTGGCAGACCGCCTTCCCGCAATTCCGCGAACCAGCGTCGTCCGCGAAGAAGAGGCAAAGCACCTCTGCGGGCGTGAATCTAGAAGACCAATGGGCACCAAACCGGTCCACCGCCGCGTACCACGACAACCTGTCCATGCCGTCGCGAACCTCGTTATTCGTGGAATAGAGGCGGATTTGTGTGCTGTCGTGAAGCAACCCCACCGCGACTCATCAAATATCGGTTGACCGAGTCTTTCGCAGGTGTGGGGTTCCCTCATGGGCTTCTGAAAAACGTGTCGTGAGCCTATCAATATTACCTCCTCGTGACTCTATAAATATTCACTGAGGGGCACCAGAAAAAGGGAGAACAGAGGAAGGACAGGTGAAAACCCGTGGGGAGACGTTGGAGGAATCGCTCCCAGAGGTGTTCCGAGGCCATCCGTGGACCTCATATCGTCTGCGGATGAACTCTTCCGTGGAGAGGAGAAACCAGTCCGTACACCACATGTGGTCGGCTCCTCCGTGGCCAGCCCATAGCATCCATTTCCTTCGTGGATAGTCCCTTCGTGGCCACCCCTTATGCGGACTAGTGTCGTTCACGAAATGGAGGTGGAACCCCTCCGCGGGCGCGAAGTAGGACGGGCACCAGCCCCTTTGCAGACACCCTTCACGGATGGCCATCTCATCTGCGGACAACCTCCTTCGCGGGCAGCCTCCTCCGCGAAAATCATCCTTCACGGAGAGCCTCCTTCGCGGACAGCTTCCTTCGCGGCCTAGTCCTTCGCGGCCTGCTTCTGCGCGGCCAGCTCCTCCACAGACGCCCTTCACGGACAATCAAACCACGAACCACATGTGGCTCCCTATGCAGCCAGATCCTTCGCGGATAGCGTTGCCACAGTCGGCACCTCGTGGCCAGCTCCTTCGCGGCCCACCCCAAGCGGAAAACCCCATGCACTCGCTGGTCCATACCGTGGGGGCTGCGCCCCCGCACCCCTACTCGGACTCAGTGTCGGGCTTCGTTCCCGGTCCTCCGTGTCGGTCCCTTCGCAACCTCCACTGACCCCCATGAAAAATGGAGAGTCGCACCGCAAACTTTTCGGGCAGGGTCAACAGTATTTTCCACTGCACCCTTATGCCACTCCATCATCCGTCCTATAAATTCCATGAGTCGAGCTACTCATCATAACTCTCTTGTAACACCATTTCATAGATTATTTTTGCTAGGTTCATCCATAAAGGGTTGTCCTTGCATAATTCCCACACCAACCATTGCTAGGTATCTCCAACCTAGTCATCCTGACCACATGACGTTAAACTGTATGCCCATCGTCCAGACCACATGACGTTAAACTGCACGGCCCTCGTCCTATCCATATGATGTTAAACTATATGGAAACAGTCCTCTCTACATGACTATAAACTGTAGAATTCCCTATCATTCAATAATTGGATGCCTCTTGATCCATGCAAGAGATTCCTTATGCTATGTTTACAGTGGCATAACTTCAAGAGCGCTGGAATCCATTCAAACATTCCATCACTCCACCCCATGCTTTATGTGTCCGTCATTCGGATCTCCATCCTCTTTCTTGTCTGAAGGTACCCCCTAATGGCCTGGCCTTATGCCGCATCGGCTCACCTACTGTCCTGGGCCAACACCCCGGAAGACTTTGGAAAACACTTCGAGATAGGTCATGTGTTTCGAATATGGTCAGCAGTCGACCCTCATTTGTTCGTCCCCATTTCAGGATAATGTGATATGAATGCTGTGTTTAGAACATGGTCAACAGTTTTCCTCCATCACCATGCCACCCTCATTGTGTTCCGAATGTTGGGCATGTAATTCCCACTTTTCATCTCCCTTTTTTTGGGCGGATTCCAACGCCCTTGGCGTTATCCCGCTTGTGCACTCGCGTATAGGCTCATCCTGACCACATGAAGTTAAACTGTATGGACCTTGTCCTATCCATATGACGTTAAACTATATGGAAATAGTCCTCTCTACATGACTATAAACTGTAGCATTCCCCATCATTCAATAATTAGATTCCTTATGCTCCAAGCATAAGATGCCTCATGCCATGTTTACGGTGGCATAATTTCAAGATCGCTAGAATCCATTCAAACATTCCATCACTCCACCTCATGATTTGCATGTCCTTCATTCGGATCCTCATCCTCTTTCATGTCTGAAGAGACCCCCTAATGTCCTAGCCTCATGCCGCATCAGCTCACCTACCGTCCTGGGCCAACACCCTGGAAGACTTTGGATGACACTTCGAGATAGCTCCTGTGTTTCGAACATGATCAACAGTCAACCCTCACTTGTTTGTCCTCATTCCAGGATAACGTGATGTGAATGCTATGTTTCTAATGTGGTCAACAGTTATTCTCCATCTATATGCCACCCTCATTGTGTTCCGAATGTCGGGCATGTAATTCATACTTTTCATCTCCCTTTGTTTGGACTGATTCCAACGCCCTTGGCATTATCCCGCTTGTGCACTTGCGCATAGGCATTGGCCCCCATTATATTCCTAAACCCAACAATGGGTTGTGATTCCCTCATGGACAGATATGAGGAAGACACCATGGGCCTCCTTAAAGTGTAAGCCCCAATTCATCACCCTGGGCATCCATCTCAGAGTAAGCCCCGACCTTCTGGGCCTCCTTAGAGTGTAAGCCCCAATCCATTGCCACGGGAATCCATCTAGGAGTAAGCCCTGATCTCATGGGCCTCTCCATGCGTAACCCCCACTCCATTCCCCACGGATGCACCTTTCACGACGTGATCGTCAGGTCCTTGCGGACTCTTGTTTCTCACACCGAGCATGACTCACGTGGGCTTAGAGTAAGCATCGACCATGACATCCTCCTATGGGCCTCCTCAGAGTGTAATCCCCAATGAGAGAACTAGGGGGACTTTGATCCATGTCAAAGCGTGGTACGTAGGAATCCTCCATGAGGTTCAAGCCCACCACTCGGTCGTTTCTTCATGACGAGTTCCACCCTCGTCCATCATGACGTTAAACTGTATATCTGAACTACGTGGAATTTGATCCCTGCCTCCTAAGAAGGGTACATAGGAAGCCTCCCTGAGGTTCAATCCCAACAGCTGGTCGATCTGATCATCTCCACATTGGTTCATTACACCACTCCTAGTGTCTCCTCAAGCGAGTTCCAACCCTTCGGGGTCATTAATCCAACGAGGGGTGGTAAACCTTGGGCATAAATGATTCGGAACCCCTACATCCAGTTGACCGTTCCCACTAAGGTTAAATCAGTGGATACTATGTTTGGGTATAAACCAAAGATCTATAAACATATGAATACGTCTTAGATCTATGAGAGAGTCCCAGAACATGCAATAATTCCCCCCAAAAAGGCTTCAATGAGCCCGACTTCCCATCCTCTCGACCAATGCGAGTTCTTAAGAGTCACTGGTTAGACCATCCAGCGAACACCTGCCTTTGGAAAGCAGGTCCATCAATCATCGAATACGGAGCCATTGGGTGTTTTGAGGACTAAAACTAGAATAAAACAGACACACAATATATAGTGGTGAACAAGGCGTATCTCACAGAAATAAAAGTGAGATGAGAAAACTCTTACCTTATGTTTGAAAGTGTTCTGTACTTGTACTTAATGTATTAGATAATGAAATTGAAATCATTACTAATTTAATTCAGAACCTATTAAACATTTATTTTATTTATTATAATTTCATTAATTTCATTTATCGCCTTTTTGATGAGTTGTAAGATTCAATTTTTTCTTTCATGGGTGTTCATTTCCTAGGTTTTCTTGATTAGTTCACTTATATACATGTACGAAAGATCATGTAAACTAGAAATAGTTATCTAAAATTTAAATTATTTGTTATTAATGAACATTCAGTATATTTAGTGGTATTATATTTAATTTTTTTCCAGATATTAGGATGATTCATTCGATAAAGCGTTAATGGTAACCATTTATATTATTTTGGATTTTTTTTATCATCATGAACTATTTTCTATTATGAATTAATATTATGTGTATATACTGGTTACAGAACATTAAATAAGTTTTATTAAATATATTAAAATCTATTTTGACCATAAAAATGGTTTTATGACTAGATTTGAAGGCGGACTTGAAAAATGAAAACTCATCATCCATGATGGTAGTAAATTGGCACCTCACATACGATGTTTTCATTTTTAGAATAAAAGGGGGAAGAGAAGATAATTGATGGTAGATATACCATTAACATAATAAATTACATTATATAAAATATATTGGAGTTATCATGTTACTTTTTATAGGGGAGTTTAGAGAGGGATAAGAAAAGAAAATAAATTGAGGGAGAGAGAGAGAGAATGGTTTACCTCTTAAGTGTCGCCTCCTTGAGAACCTCCCTAAGGGACTTGGAAATGGTATTTTGGTAAAACCAGAAAGAACAAAACATGGGGGAGAATTTTTTAGATTAAATTGATAGAATATAATCAAGCTTAAATGATCTGGATATGTGAGTAGAATGGTTGTTCAGGGGTGGTATTTATAGTGGAGGAGAGGGGTGTTTTTTTTATTATTTTAATCATTAGTTAATTATTTTGGTTCAAGACTATGAATATTTTTTATTCCCATGAATAAATATAGTAAAGAGATAATTATAATTTTATATTATGGTTCTTACATCATCAATGACTCGATAAATAGTGCATTAACTTATAATGTATATATATTGTAAATTATTGTATTTCACTATTCACAAAAAATTCAATTATTTGAGAAAAATCCCAAAAATTCACCCTAAACATTTTTTGAAATGTAGAATTCAAAAATGGACATCATTTTATAAAAATAATTTTCTAAATATAATGAATTTAATTTTTAATTAAAGTCATCATTTATTCTAAAAATACCAAATTTAAAATTATAACTGCTTTTATATCACTTTGAAAAATTAATTAAGGTCTCATAAAATTGTATTATAATCATAAGAAAACAAAATATAAATTCATTAATCTATTTTACTAAAATAAATTTTCTTTTAAATAATTATATTTATTATAAAATTGTAAATAAATATTTCTGTTTCACAAAAATACCAACATTTAATTTATCCTTTTTAAAACATTTATTTACTTATTCCATGATATCAATATATTATATTTTAATTCATAAGATACATAAATTTTATATGTAATTTCATATTTGAGGTTATTATTCAAATCATAAATAGAGAATTAATATAAAAAATGAATGTTTTATAAAAATTGGGATTTTTTACAATTCACTAGAAAATAAATGTTTTCAGAAAAATACCAAAATTTCACCCAAATATAATTTTGACATTACGATTTTATAAATTAAGTTCATTTTGTTCAATATAATTTATAAAAGTTTCAAAATTTAGTTTTTAAATATGTGTGACATTACTGGTGATAATCATGACATTTTTCCAATTTTATAAAGAATAAGTACTTCAATAAAATCCTTATATATCTCATGATTCTTACAACTAAAACATTATTGATAAATTACTCAAACAACATAATTCTTGAATCCAAACATAGGCATAATAATTATTATTCTTCGTATGTGGTAGTAGAAAAATCATGACCATGATCTATTATCCTCTTTTGGGGTATATTCATTGATTCTTGAGTTATTGATTTGTGTAGTGCATCATCTTCTTATAGTTCAAGCATTTGATGGATTACTTCTTTCCTTTATAGTCACGAGCCTGGTGTCTTATCTCTCCAAAGTTGTATCAAACTCTCCTTCAATTCAATAAAGTACCAGGGTGTTTCTGTCCACAATTATCACATGTGGGAAATCATTCTTTCCCTTATTCACTTTATCCATCATTTTCTCTATCGTCTTCTTCTTATCTTTATTCCTTTTGAAGTCATAATATTTGGATAATTATTTCTATGTCTTGATAGAACATGATATTATATCCTCATATGATGAGAATTTTTGGGATACTTATTCCCTTTAAAATATTGGAATAATCTGATAAAATATATGATCATTCTTACACCTTATATCATGTGTGTTGGTGAGGTTCTCATTTCTTCTGTGAGGTTCCATCTATAAAAAATGGAATACACTAAATTAGGTTATGAATCATAATGCATTATCTCAAATTATAAAATCACTTAAAATAAATTGAAAATTTATGAATAGATAATCTCATAATCATAAACATGGTTTCATTGGGGAAATATTTACTTTTAAATCCTTCTTAATGGTTTATAAAAAATGTGAATTATCCTAAGAATATCCCCCATGAGTGTCAAACTAAGTGCGTATTAAGGCCCATTTTTGGGTACCAGGTTATGCTGAGTCAAGCTCGACACACCTTATTGGAGTTTTTACCCCTAGGTGCATCTATTTCAGAACCACATCCACTTGTAGTATCCATAAAGTGGTGTATTTTTAGGTAAACTAATATAATCTCTACCTTACCAAAATTCAAGTATATTCTTTTATGCTTATCCTCAAAGTAAATCTTAGGGTTATGTTCCCTAATCTATGTTTTCTAAATCTAGTTTCCAAGGTTTCTACTAAACTTCCTCTAATAACAATTGTAAATACTCTGAACCTGGTATCTCAAAGTTGATGTTTTACTTTATTACATTGGTATAATAAACAAGTAAGTCCATCCCAAAGCATCGAATAATTTAGTAGCTTTGGAGAACTAGATACAAACATAAGTTTTACATCACAACTTGAATTTAAAACCAATAAAAACTTGAAATTAGTTTGGAAAATATAAATAGAATTTATCATAATAATATAAAAATAATTAAGAATTACATTGGGGTAAATAAAGAGAAAGCATAATCCAAATGAAAAATGGAGGTCTGGGGATAATCTCTTACCACATTGAAAATAGTCAAAACATATTCCCCATAAAATTAATGATCATAAAATGAAATATTGAATACCATAAAGATAAATATATTCATGATATGGTACATAAATGGGAAGTATACATACACCATGCACAGTATATAGTGGTGAACAAGGTGTATCTCACAGAAATAAAAGTGAGATGAGAAAACTCTTACCTTATGTTTGAAAGTGTTATTAACTTGTACTTAATGTCCTAGATAATCGAATTATATTCATCAATAATTTAATTAATAACCTATTAAACATGAATTTTATTTAGTATAATTTTATTAATTTCATTTATGTCATTTTTGATGAGTTATAAGATTCAATATCATTGTCTATGAGTGTTCATTCCCTGGTTTTCATGATTGGTTCACTTGAATACATGTACGAAAGATCATGTAAATAGAAATAGTTATCCAGAAATGAAATTATATGTTATTAATGAACTTACAGGATATTTAGTGGTCTTATATATAATTTTTTCGATATATTAAGATGATTCATTAGATAAAGCGTTAATGGTAACCATTTATATTATTTTGGCATTTTTTATCATCATATACTATTTTGTATTATAAATTAATATTATGTGAATTTACTGGTTACATAACATTAAATAAGTTTTATTACATATATTAAAATCTATTTAACCATAAAAATGGTTTTATGACCAGCCTTTAAGGTAGAATTGGAAAATGAAAACTCATTGTTGGCGCCAAAATATTGGACGAAAAAAGAGAAGCCTCGCGCTTTTTCTCACGAAGCCCCGAGGCGAAGCCCCCTAGCTCCGCGGACGCCGCGAAGCACCAGAGGTGGTAACACTCCACGAATTCCCTGACGTTCACGAGCCCGCCACGAAGAACCAGAGGTGGTAATGCTCCGCGAATGCCCTAACATTCTCAAGCCCACCGCGAAGCACCAGAGGTGGTAAAGCTCCGCGAACGACCTGATGTTCGCAAGCCCGCCGCGAAGCACCAGAGGCGGTAATGCTCTGCGAACGACCTGACATTCACGAGCTTGCCGCGAAGCAGAGGAGGCGGTAACCCTCCGCAAATCCGGTTGAAATTCTCAACCCACCGCGAAGCAACCGAAGCCCCCCTTCACGCTGCATGATCTCTTCTTCGCGGCACTCTTGCCTATAAATACCGAGCTCCCCCAGAGCTATCCAGATGGACAATCCGACCTTTCGGCTTCTCAACTCCTAAATCGCGAAGCACTCTTCGCTCGGGGAATCATGAGCTCTGCGAGGTATTTTTTCTTCGCGAGAATCCTTCGCCTTGTCTCGTCTTGAGCCCCTCTTCCGAGAGGGATGCCCTTCGCGAAGCCTAAGGGAATTCGTGAAGGAAAGGGATTCCCAAGGGAACCTAGGCAGTCACAGAGTGTTTATGATTCATGAAACACCCATCTTGTACATGTGATCCACATGATAAGGCAGGGTCACTGTACTTCGCGAAGCACACTGCTTCATAGCACCTTGCTTCACGAGGAACCTCGGCTTCGCGAGGCAGTGCTCCACGAACACCCTTCCACTTCGCGACACACCTCCCACTTGCATCTATGCCCCATGCTAAGGCCAAGTCACTCCAATTCGTGAAGCACACCCCTTCGCAAGTGATCTCCACTACGCAAAGCAACCAAGCTCCGCAAGGCCCCTACCTGTGGACCCATTTTCTTGGAAATTCATGTTCCCGTGCGACCCTCCAGGTTTGCACGATGTGACTTCAAAGTCCCCTGGACGACACCACCCATAGAGTTGCTTTACCTAATGCTTCTTCTCATAGGCATGCTAATGGATATTGCTTCTTCTCATAGCCACGCTAACGTGGACCCCTCTATGGTTCGTTTTGAGACCCCCCTTTTCCACGGCCTTGCCGACGCCTTCCCTCCCACAAGGAGCAGAGGGTACCGGTCATCTAAGTCCTAGGGGTGCGGAGTACACCCACCTCGTCCGAGCTGCAGGACATTAAACTTCCAATCGCCTCGTCCTCAATACATGACGTTAAACTATGACCCAACCTCGTGCCTCGCACGCGGGGTCCCCCCGGCTCAGACATTCTTTACGCCGCTCATCTCCATGGGGATGGAATCACCCTCACATGGGATGATATCCTCCCTCTCGGAGTGGCGTATGTCCATGGGAGAAGGCCAACCACCTTGGTGTAAGCCCCTTATCCCCTCTTGCGGAAGGTAGCACCCATGCACCTCCGTACTTCCCCACTGCCAAGGCCAGTGGAGGGCGCGATAGAGAATAAGCCACCTCCCATATTTGGTCCCAAATCCCTCTCTCGCTGCGCTTTTCCGCACTTTGGGCCTCCATCCTAGAGTAAGTCCCAGTACCATGGTCCGCCTAACGTGTAAGCTCCTCTTCGCTTCTCACGGACGCACCCTTCGCGACGTGATCGTCAGGTCTCTTCTACCTCTTGTTTCTCACACCGAGCATGACTGAAGTGGGCTTAGGGTAAGGACCTACCATGCCAATTCCCTCGTCCAGCATGATGTTAAACTGTATGCGCTCGTCCATCATGACGTTAAACTGCATACCCTCGTCCAGCATGACGTTAAACTATATTCCCTCATCCAGCATGATGTTAAACTGTATACCAGAACTACGAGGACTTTGATCCATGTCAAGGCATGGTACGTAGGAATCCTCATGAGGTTCAATCCCACCACCAGTGGACCCACGGGTTCACCTTCACGTCAGTTCACTGACGAAAACCACCACCTGAACTACATGGTCTTTGATCCATGTCAAGGCATGGTATGTTGGAAGCCTCCCTGAGGTTGAAGCATGTCCCCCATCGGACCAAGGTCCTTTCTCACGTCGGTTCACCGACACCCACATTCACACCTGAAATACGAGTACTTTGATACATGTCAAGGCATAGTATGTAGGAAGCCTCCCTGAGGTTCAATCCCAACAATCATTGGCCCTGACAGTCTCCGTGTTAGTGTGGCAAGCCCCTCATTTTTACCTGAACTACTTGGTCTTTGATCCATGTCAAGGCATGGTATGTAGGAAGCCTTCCTGAGCTTCAAGACCACCACCCATTGGACCAAGGTCCTTCTTCACATCAGTTCTCCAGCTTCCAACCCGAACTACGAGGACTTTGATCCATGTAAAGGCATGGTACGTAGGAAACCTCACGAGGTTCAAGCCCAACACCTATCAGACCAAGGTCCATCTTCACGTCGGTTCGACAACACCCCTTTTTCATACAGAACTATGCAGACTTTGATTCCCTGCAATGGGGATACATAGGAAGCCTCCATGAGGCCCAAGCTCATCACTCATGTCTCATCTTGATCTCTCTCTCAAACCTATTTGTCTCAGGAAGGTCATGCCACAACCTGGAGGTTCCACTTCCTCTGGGTCCCATCCATGTGTCTATCCTTACAGGTCACCTCCTCAGGTGTCCCACCGTATCATCGAACTACACAGACTTTGATTCCCTACCACCGAGATACGTAGGAAGTCTCTTCGAGGCTCAAGAAAAACACTACTATCATCTTCATGACGGCCCCCATTTCATTCCACCTCCACTCCATGTAATTCTCCATCATCCATCCTGATTCTTACCTGGGCCACCACATCCCGATGAGATCATGCCACCTCATTCCCCTCCACAGCATTTGAGAATCCACCCACAGGATGGCTCCGATATCGGCGTTCCCTCAAGGGGGATCCCTCAATCTGATCCACTCCAGTTAGTATTCTGATCGGGCCGATCCATCTCTGTTGGACGTTAAACTCGCGGCATACCCTGTGCTAAACATGGGAAGCTGGGGAAAACCTCATATACATGCATATGGCATATGATTCCCCGTGCTCGATGTGGGATGCCGCGGTCTTCCGTGCTCTTGAGAAGCCCCATAATAAGGGGAAAAAGATAGACACGCCAATTCCCCAGTGTTCAGAAATGTTAATGATGCCTCAACGTGACTACTCCCCCGACTGAAGGTTGCTGCCCTGACCGGACCCTTTGGAATTTCCTGACAGAAGTAGTGTAATTAACCAGCGTCCATGGAAACATGGCACTGGGAAGAGTTTCACGAACAAAATATTAAATATATGAGGGAGACCCTGACTAGGTAACAAGTTCCGAGGAGGAATCCACAGAAGGAGGAACCGACATCCCATCATCCCATTTCGATCAAGGAGAAGAAGTCCCTGAATAAGGAACGGATGTCACCCACCTTTGGGAAGCGGGAATGTGGGGCAACACAAAAGTCGTGCTTGTCGCGCCAAAGAGGACGGACGCACGCGCCACGGAAAAAGAATCAGAAACAGAAATGGTGAACCCGATGTGAATTTATTATCCTCAATGTGGAGATTAGTAGAGTTAGAGACATCAGTAGATTGACGTGTCACCGGATCCAGATATTTGGCACCGGGTCCCACTAAGCAAATAGCGGGCCTGGCGTGAAACTCACCAAAAGTTGGGGAAGTAGAAAATGGGGCATTCCATTCTGCAACGTTGTCAGTGTGGATCCCTCTTACCAGCCACGGAAGACAGAATGTCGTTGGGGCACTGGTTGTCGATTTATTTTCCTCGCAGTGCTAATGAGTTAATCTCCCTGCTTATCAGGAATCAGTTTGCTGCTATAGGAACACGATCTCTGCCCACCCGCCTACGCAGGGGCAGGTCCAATACCATCATAGCCACTCCACATGGCTCCACTACTGCTACAAAGGCTTCAGCATCCATGAGCGTGGGGCGCCCACACCCCCTCTCCCCATCGGAAGTCATCCAATGAAGGGTGATTAACTACCTTGTATGTCGTTACGAGGAGGGCATAATCCCAACTCAGGATATGGCCCACCAGGACATGGAGGCATCTAGGCCCTGCCGTCAATGCTTCCCTTGAGGACCGCGCAGGGAGCCCCTACTCCCCACCCCAACATTCAATCATTTCGAGAGCCTGTCCCCAGAATGCCTCGACGACTCCCTGCCTTACGCTGATGAGGTGGGTGATGTCCGGCTCAGCCCGGTTAGAGTCCCTATCTAAGGAATCCAACCAAGGGCCCCCACCCGGCCACGTCAGTGCCGCCATATGGCCTTTCCAAAGGAGCGGGTAGGCTATGCCCTTGCACCCCCTGCACCGGCTCGCCTGACCCGATGCCAACATTGGGCCCGAGCTGAGGGCGCCCGCCAAGGGGCATCAATGTCAATAGCTACTGTAGCCTGAGCCACCGCAGACATATATCATGAAGCTTTTGCACACAATGAGCAGGAACACCCCTACGCCCAACCGGGATCGAGTCCCCAACCACCCCACGGGCATGCTGGGTTGACTCTCCGGGTCGTAGGCCCGAGTGGTGATCGTCGCAAACCAACCTGTGGTGATGTCACCCCGTACGGAGGTCCTCCCCGTACCACCACTCCACATAGCGTGGGCCTCCCCCACCCTAAAGTTCATTATGAAGGTATGCCCCGTGATACCCCAATCCCAAATGAAGACCTGCCTCACGGCAGTGAAACTTGGCGTGGAAGTCTTCCCCGTGCCCACCACACTGGGTATGGAATTCATCCTCGTGCCCCTGACCGTCGATATGAAGGCATTTCCCATCCGGTCCCTCGCCAATGTGGGTATCCTCCCTACGTTCTCTCCACAGTCGGCGAAGGTCCTCCTCACCCTGGCAACCAAAGGGGTGAAGGTCAGCCTCGCTCCACCCACACCAAGCATGGAGGTCCTCCCCATGATCCTGCCGGTTCCGATGAGGGTTTTTCCCACTCAGGTGCTGTCCATGGAGGTCCTACCCATGTTCCCTTCGACATTTTCCCCAGTGGCCCTCGCACCCCGGCCATCTCAAGCGGAAGTCCTCTCCGCCATGGCGCCAGCACGACCCCGAGACTACATGTCGGGAATCAGCCTTCTCCCAAAGAGCCATCTAGGGGCAGGAGGGCGGGTCGTTGTCGCCACAAGAAGAATCCTGGGAAAGCCCAGGTGGAGATCAAACTGGTTCGCTTCTTGGATTCTGAAGCAGAATGTGACTCGGCATCAGAACCCTCCCCTCGTCCCTCCGCATTAAAGACCGGGGCAGGAACAAGGCATGTCAGCCTCATCCTTCTGGAATGAGAAGTCTATTAGATTCCCACATCTCTTTGCAGGTACATCTAGGAGGAGGAAATTATGGGAATCCCGCAGGTTCCGACCGTATAGTCACCACCGTCGTCACCAGAAGCGCCCTCTACCTTGACTAGAGATCACGAAGAGCTATTTTGGCGAACGACAGTAGTTGAGCGACAAGCTGACCCATCGCTGGTAACCAATATCCCTATGCCAGAGGTTGTGTCTATCAGCCCATCGTATTGTGACATTGTGGTCAGGTCACCGCACTCTTCGGAGGATGGCCCGGAATTCGGCGGTCAGTCGGCTCGTTCACTGTATTCTCCACCACCCAGTTTACTGTCCCAGCAGTCCACCTCAGTACCACTACTAGTTCCTCATCAACCTACAGTTGACAAGTGGGTAAATATAGGGCCGGACCCTAAATCCGAACCTAGGATCTTCTGGAACATTCTCACTGCAGACCACTTCTCGGAGAAGTTCTGGCCGGTGGCAGCGTCGAACTTTTGTGTGCCGGAATCCCCCACCCCGGAGGAAGTCGAGTGCTTCCATCAAACCCTATGGGTGATGCACTTTCTTCTTCGCTATCAATGGGTGTTGTACCCTAGGATCCAAGTGAACTTCGAGTAAATCAGTAATGAATGATGTCTGGTCGACTTGGTCGCACTCCCCATGGCCCAGCGCCCTGATTCACCAGGTCGCCAGAGCGCTCTCCAACAAAAATGCATTCAGAGTTTCAAGGTACTCCGCAAAATCATCAGGGAAGCTACCCTCCATGTGAAAGTATGTGGATGGGGACATTATTTATCCCTCCTCTTCAGTCCTATCCGGCGGCAGCCCAATTTGTTATGTGACATTAATTACATATCCCCAAGAAGGGTTGCAGTCCACATGGCTAATATAGTGGACAAGGAAGATGAGCTGGAGTTTCTCGATGGAGACTTATCCCATGAAGGTGTACCACCACTACTGGACCCATCAGGGAGGATTAATCGCCAGAAGAGGAACCTTCTAGGCCTCCCTGCGCCCACCAAGTCGCTGGTACTCAGTCGGAATGCCGGTAAGGGTAAAGAACATATCAGAACTGTCAAGCACTCTGACCCGTCCTCCTTAGTGCAGAAGACAGACGAAGACCCCGAAAAGGCCGCGTTGCACCAGCAACTTGCTAAACAAAAGAGTCTGGTCAATGAACTCTTAGCCGAGTGCGCTATAGAGAGGCGACCCGACTATGGTGATCCTAAGCCAGGGCAGCAGGGGCAAGAACAACTTCCCCCCGGCGAGATTCCTCTGGGAAACCCTGATTCATACTACTCCCACAGACAGGTCAGAAGCCGGAACTCATGGCAAGAGGGTGCAATAAGTCTCACCAAACCCTCCTGAACGGCGAGGCAATCTGAGGTATCCAGCCCAGGTTCCCCCAGCCACCCCAAGGGATGTTCCTCCAATCGCTCCACGAGCCATTGAAGCCGTTTACCATGTCAAAGATCTCGGCAATGCACTTGTAGTTAGGGATCCCCGTCAAGACAGGGACCCCCACCCAGATGATCCTATAGTGGCACTCATCGCCCGCCTCGAGGCGTTGGAAATGCGGTAGGTGGCATTCCCACCAGATGGAAAGTCGTATCCCGTGTGGGTGGATGATATTCCTGCACCTATGGGTTTTGGGAATCCCACTTTCTCTCCCTTTAACAGGACTGGGGACCCGCCACAGCACTTGGCTCATTTTTCCTTCAGGTGTGGCCCCTTTTTGGGGACCCTGGAACAGCAGGAATCTGCCAATATCTAATGTTTTGTGAAGACATTAGAGGGCCCTGCATTCGTCTGGTATAGCCAGCTCTCTATCGGATTGGTGAACGGCTGGGAGGATCTCCGCCGGCAGTTCATATACTAGTTCAGCTCTACCACGTGAAAGAATAGCATCGTAGACCTCTTCAAGTGCAAAAAAGGCCTGATGAGCGAGTTTCGGACTTCATCGCCCGGTGGAAGGGGCTTACATACTCCCTTGACATGCCACTGACTCAAGAGAAATTACTGACGATGTGTATAGGTAATGTTAAAACACAACTGGTTCCTTCCCTAATCACCCAAAACTACCCCGAAGGGTTCTGGGACTTATCAGATAAGGCTCAGTGCCTCGAGGAAGCTCTGCAACAGGCTAGTCAGGCACATCTGCTGCACCCTGTGATCCCATCCAGGAGGGCTTCCAGAGCCGAACCCGCTATGGTGGCCCAAATAGAAGCCCCCAGGTAGCTAGAATTGATGGCAGTGGCTCTGGCCCCGCAACCCCATAGAGGCCCTCCACCTCAGGCACAGGCTCATGCCCAGCAGCGACTGCCTCAGAACCGACAGGTTCTCCTGCGCAATGCGCCACCACCACCTAGGCGGGAAAATCAGGCTCCGCCTCCTCAGCAGGCCCCTTCGGACCCTCATCAGGGCCAGGCTCCCAGAGCCCCCTATCTGGAAAGAAGGAACCAGACTTACTCATTCAACGAGAATCAGGTCCCTGGCTACTTTCAAAGTTCCCTATAGCAGGGGATTGTGCGCTTACCCGAGTGCAAGAAGCCCGGCAGAGGTGAACCTCACCGATCGCCCCAACTACTACCCCTATCATCGGATTCTGGGGAACACCCTCAAGCAGTGTTATGCGTTTAAAGATTGGCTCCAAGACCAGGTCGACAACAACATAGTCAGGTTGGGCCTAGCCCCGACATAAGTGGCGGGTGTCTTCGTAGGGTTAGAAAGAGGTAGCAACGACGAAGGTGAGTGGAAGCAGGTTCCCAACCATGGGTCCCAGAAGTACGATGACTGGATGGCCCGTAAAACCGTCGCCTGCGCCCATGGTATCAATCAGGCACACCTGAATCAACTAGAGCCTTCAGAAGATCCGACCAGTACCTTCGTGTCATCATCTCAGCCGACCTCTTCCCAAAAGGGCAAGCAGCGACGGTGCAAGAAGAAGCAATGCGCTCCACCACTGTCGTCGTCATCCCGCACTCTCGGTGATTTGATGCCCCCTGAGATGGGGATTCCTCCCAGAATCCACCCAGTGGTGGATGACTCTTCGAGTGATAGTCAGGGGTACACTTAGGTTAATACTGTGGAGCTGGTAAATCCTTATATGACTCCCAACGAGGGGGAACTCCAAGCAAACCTCCCCAACGCCCCCAGCCGACGTCAACGTCAGCGGAACCGCGACCACGTGAGTCATTAAGGCACGCCATCAGGTGCTTTTAGCCAGGTCTTGCATGCTACTGAAACTAGAAAGCAAGCCCAGTGCATATCTCAGCACGCGCAACCTCATCTGGTGCCCTCAGATCTACCTCCACCGCCGTTTATGCTACTAGATTAGGCAGAGCTTTCTCGTTCGTACCGCGACCAGTCTTGCCCTACTATAGGCCAATCTATGTTGTCTGGTTCTCATCCGGCAGCTACTCTTCAGGCATCAACTGGCAGGCAGTGGGATGTACCCAGTACCAGTCAGCGGCTGGTCCAGCCGGTAGGGCCCGCTATGTCTCTAATTGCAGAACGACCTTCTGTAAGCAGAGGCTTGCGTTTGGCACATAAGTATGATGTTTTGAAGCACCTTGACAGCATTCCAGCAAGGATTTCTATCCTTAAGTCTCTTCTCCTATCGTCTGAAATGCGTGAGGAACTTGTCGAGGCCCTAAAGAGCCCCCTCCAGTTTGAGACAGAGGTAGCGGCTACAGAAGCCTTCCACGCTGAGGCAATTGAGAACACCGAATGTCGGGCAGTTATCTCATTCTCCGGTGAAGATGAAGACCCTCACATACATGGGCATATTCTCCCACTGTACGTCACTAGCCAGTTCAATGGCATGGAAGTCCGTCGTTGCCTTGTT
This sequence comes from Viscum album, assembly GCA_963277665.1. Taxonomy (NCBI): domain Eukaryota; kingdom Viridiplantae; phylum Streptophyta; class Magnoliopsida; order Santalales; family Viscaceae; genus Viscum; species Viscum album. The sequence continues at coordinate 811,760,896 of OY728150.1, read as the reverse complement.
GACACGGGTTCTGGGATTAACCTAATCCCGACTCGGACACTACGAAAGATAGTTTTGTCTGAGGATGATTTAACTCCCTCCAACCTAATAATCTATGGATACGACAGGACCGAGAAATCCCTAATCAGCAAGATCCGCTTGAAGACCCAGTTCGGTGGCCTAATTGCCAGCACCGAGTTCATGGTTGTCTCCCAGGACACCGCATACAACACATTGATGGGTAGGCCATGGATCCATTTGCATGCACCGGTACCTTTGTCGTATCACCAATGCCTCAAATACTCCCTAAATGGTCAAGTAGGCGTGCTCCAAGGAGATGTGTCTCCTTTCACCTCTTGTGAAACCCGCTACCTGGATGCCGACTATTACAAGAGCAAGGATAAGAAAATCTTGGCAAGTGAGGATGAACCTGCCCTAGTCACAAGTGATCCCTGGGCAGGCCTGGACGATGCCAACATCTTCTCGATCCATCAGTTGGAGGCCATGACCCCCGACATGGGGAAATGTTTTGTTGTTTCAGTTAAAAGAGGAAGGAATATTCCCAACACCAAGCGATGGCAGAAAATCACCTCGTACTCCTACACCAACCAGGATCGAGTGATCCTGGAACCTCCTACCCCTGTACAATATCGGGATGTTAGGCTCATGGCAATGGTGGTATGTCATACATGTCTCTTCCGCCGGGATGGAATCAACCGGCTCAGGCCGACGTGTCATTACTTATTTGATGTCATCAAGCGTAGCCTCTTGGGCCAAAGGCCAGATGGGATTGGGTCAACTTCCTTCATTACTATGGTCTCAGTGGAGCATGAGTCTTCTGATATGATGACCACTGCTGCCCAAGCCAGCACCAGCCGCCCATCAGGGTTTGATGACTCAAAAGCAGTTCCCCCCGCGGAAGATCCCTCCACAGGTGGAGAAGAGGATCTGGAGGATGCTCCCCTTTCCTTTGAAGAAGGAGTCTCTACCACGGTCGATGAACTGGTATAGGAGAACCTTGGTAGCGAGGCAGATCCAAGACCTACATTGATCAGTGTTGTCATGCCCCTTCGAGGAGCAGCACCAATATGTAGAATTTCTCAAAAAGCATTGTGATGTGTTTTATTGGAGTTGCGACCAGATTCCAGGACTAGATCCCCAGGTATCCATCCACCGCCTTGGTCTCCTGACAAACCATCGCGGGTTCAAGCAGCCTCCCAGAAAGATGCACCCTTCTCACGGTGTCATGGTTGAGGACAAAGTTGATAAGCTCATCAAAGCCAACTTCGTTAAGGAGGTCCTGTACCCCAGGTGGCTTGCCAAAATTGTTCCAGTCAGAAATAAGAATGGGAAGATCAGAGTCTGCATCGACTTCTGCGACCTCAACCGCTACTGTCCGAAGGATGATTGTCCCCTCCCAGTGACAGAGTTGTTGATTGATTCCACGGCTGGGTTTCAAGCCCTCTCCTTCAATAATGGGTATTCCGGGTACAACCAGATCTAGATGGCCCTCAAGGATGAGGATTCCACTGCCTTCAGGGCTCCCCAAGGTACTTTTTGTTACCAGGTTATGCCCTTCGGCCTGAAGAATGCAGGTGCCACCTATAAGTGGGCCATGCATCGCATATTCAAGATGATTCTCGGGACACTGGTGGAATGCTACATGGATGATCTGGTGGTTAAATATCTCCAGCACCAGGACCATCTCAAGGACCTTGAGAAATTTTTCGGCTTCCTCTGTTCCCGCCACCTAAAGATGAACCCTCTAAAGTGTGCCTTCGGGGTCACCTCCGTGAAGTTTCTTGGCTCTGTTTTCAGATACTGAGGCATCGAGATCAACTCGGAGAAGATCAAGGACATCAGCCAAATTCCTCCCCCAAGAAATATTTTGGAGCTTTGAGGTCTCCAAGTCCACTTAGCCTATATATGCTGATTCATTGCGAATCTATCTGGAAAGTGTAAGCCCTTTTCCCGACTCATGAAGAAAGTCTCCGCCTATGAATGGGATGAAGAGTGTCAGACCGCCTTTGAGGAAATCAAGCAGTACCTGCTCCAACCTCCGGTCTTGATGCCACCCATCTTCGGAAAGTCGCTAGCCCTTTACGTGACCGCACTGGAACGGTCCCTTGGCACACTTCTCGCCCAGAAGAACAATGAGGGAACAGAGAACAGCCTCTACTATCTCAGCTGCATGCTCCTCGATACGGAGACCAGGTACTCCCCTATCAAAAAGAGTTTTCGTGCACTCGTGTTTGCCACACAGAAATTGCGGCATTGCCTGCAGCACCATGAGGTACAGTTGGTCTATCGGGTAAACCCACTGAAGTACATCCTGAATCACCCTATGTTGACTGGACGACTAGTGTGGTGGGCGGTGATCCTCCAGCAGTTCGACATCAAGTTCGTGCCTTAGAAGGCCATTAAGGGACAGGCATTGGCAGACTTCCTAGTTGCTCATCCAACCTTCACGGATCAATCCTTGGATCTGGATTTTCTTAATGAGGCAATCCTCTCAGTCGATCATGCCGTCTCATGCTGGAAAATTCAATTCGACGATGCCTCCCGGAGCCCCACTGGTAGGAGGCTCAACGATCCTAAACTCAATAGAGTATTTTTGGGTATCGTCTTCATCACCCCGACGCAAGCTGTTTTTATGTACTCATTCTTGTTTTCAGAAGGTTGCACCAACAACAAGGCAGAGTATCAGGCTCTCATCACTGGCCTTGATCTGGCCCTTGATATTGACGTGCCCCATCTACATGTGAAAGGGGATTCTGAACTGGTCATCAAGCAGGTCAATGGAAACTATGTTGTCATGAAGCCGGAGCTTATGCCATTGCTGGAGTGCACCCTCCATCTAATGGCCTAGTTCCCTTCTCAACAAGAGGTTACCCATGTCCCTCGGTCATAGAACGGTTGAGGAGATGCTTTGGCTGGTTTAGCTGCATCCCTCGCAGAACTCGAGCAGTATGATTTGATCATGCATGTAGCACACTGGATATTCATCGCCTCGTCACCCTAGAGGATAACGACGGCCTATGGATAAGCCACCTTAACACTGGAACCTCCACGTCTGGGGTCCCAGGTTCTTCAGATGCAGTGGTTGAGGCCACTCCCGACTGGAGGGCACCTTTTGTCGAGTACCTCCAAAATGGTTGCCTCCCGGATGGTCGGGCTGAGCGCGAGTGAATTCGACACCGCGCACTGCAATTTAATCTCTAGATTGGTCCTAGCCTTGAGTGGATCCTCTATAAGAAGAGATTCGATGGTGTTCTCCTTCGTTGCATTCAAGGAGTCGAGATTTTTCAGGTCATGCAAGAGGTTCATGCGGGTTCCTGTGATGCCCACCAAGCTGGGCCCAAGCTGTCCCATCAGATCCAGAGATTGGGATACTTATGGATCTCTATGATCCATTATTGTATTGAGTTTTCCAAGAGTTGACATGCGTACCAAGTTCATGCTAACTTCCTGCATTGGCCGCCAGAGCCTCTCCACTCCACCAAGTACTCTTGGACATTTGGGGTGTGGGTACTCGATGTTGTAGGACCATATCCACCGGTGACAGCTCGTCAGTGTAGGTTCATCCTGACTGCTACATATTTCTTCTCCAAGTGGGTAGAGGCAGTTCCACTCAAATAGGTCAAGGCCCATTCCATTGTCAACTTCGTGAGCTCCAATATCATCTACCGGTTTGGAGTCCCTCACGCTGTACTCACCAATAACGGCACCAATTTCCTAGTAGTCGAGCTGAATAAATTTTGCGCCATGTACAATATCTGTTCGAACCATACCTCTCTCTATCATGCACAGGCAAATGGAATGATCAAGGTGTTCAATAAAACTCTCTCTAACATTCTGAAAAAGATGGTTGGTCAGAACAAGAATAGTTGGCCAAACAAGCTCCCCAATGCCCTCTAGGCTTATCGGATGATGAATCGCAATTCCACCCAGGTGACCCCATATTCCCTGGTGTATGGGGCTAAGGTCGTCCTGCCCATTGAGATCCAGCTACCATCGTTACGCACTGTAGTCTATGACCAGCAGCCGCCAGATAAGGTGGCCGAAATTCATCTAGCTAAATTGGAAGCACTGGATGAGAACAGGCTCTGTGCCCTGCACAATCTTCAAAGGCATCAGAATAAGATAGCTAGAGATTTCAACAAGAAGGTCCATCTTTGCTCTTTTCTGCAAGGAGACCTGGTGTTGGCCCTCCGAGCGCCAATGATCCCTGGCAGGAAACCACCCAATCTTGAGCCCAAATGGGAAGGACCTTACGTCATTCATAAGGTTTACCCCAATGGAGCATACTCCCTGGAGACCATGGATGGTGAGCACATAACTCCTCCCACCAACGCCAAGTTCCTCAAGCAATACTTTGTTGAGCCCCTTGGTCCTGCACGATCTTACACTGTATGGTCCCGCATGACCTTAAACTGCACATTATGGTCCCACATGACCTTAAACTACACCACATTCCTGCATGACATTAAACTTCTCATCTTCGTTCTTCATGACGTTAAACTGTACATTATGGTCCCGCATGACCCTAAACTGCAACATCGTCCTGCATGACAATAAACTGCAAAATGGTCTGAGCTCTATGACCTTAAACAAAGATCTCCCTCTTCCTTACTCCAAGATGTTAAACTGCAATCCAATCAGGCCTTCCTAACTGAGGCCCAGCCTCAGGCCCTTTGGCCTCTTCAGGCCCCTGGCCCCTGTCCTTACTACAAGACGTTAAACTACAAGCCAGTCATGCCTTCCTGACTGAGGCTCAGCCTCAGGCCCCTTGGCCTTCCCCGACTCAGACTATCTTGCGGGATTTTACGGTGTGGTGTGGGATTACGTCCTCATTCACATCGGGTTACTCACTGTATCATACATATTCCCAGATGAGATGTGTCCCCCATCCCGCATGATGTTAAACTACACCTCATCCTGCATGACGTTAAACTGTTCTTCTAGAACTACGTATGGTTTGATTCACATCCTAATGGGATACGTAGGAACGCTCAGATGTCTTATCTTGAGCCTAGCCCCAAGTTCGTATCTTTGACTATCCCCCCTAGGTATTGTTTCCTCGGAGGGTCCTTGCATGATGAGGAGTAGGCTTCTTAGCCCCACTCATGCGAGGATTATAATGGTTGCACCATGTGCCCACTCCCGTTCTTCTATCCTACCACGTCTTTACCACATGACACTAAAGTGCATGGACTTCAAGAACTACATATGGCTTGATTCCCATCCTCATGGGATATGTAGGAACACCCGAACACTTTGTCCATTGGACCAGCCCAAAAGCCAAAATCTTCCCCTCTGGTCAAGAAATATGGCAGGGTGCACACTTTTTCCCCAATTTACGTCGACCAAGCCTCAGCCCGACTGTGCGTCCCCCCTGGAGATGTTCGCCTCTTTAGTAGATGGGTACAACTATGCTTAACCCACTCCTTGACTGGGATTCCATCACTTTTCTCATCTAGAAGGGCCCCTGAATGGTATGGATGCTCGACCTAAGGGCCCTCTTACCACTTCAGACCAACGCCCTCAAGGATGTCGAGCAACAAGCCGATACAAGTCCCGCATTTCAAATGCGGTCAGTGGTCGACGCTCATTTGTTGCTCCCATATCAGGTCACTATAGGGATGTTGTGTTTCGAACATGGTCAACAGTGTCCCAGATCTTCCGGTCCACCCCAAGATGTTCCAAACATCAAGTGCTGTGATTCGTTCTACCCCATCCCGAAGCGACAAACTTCCCTCTAGGTGGTTCCAACAGTCGGTCCCCTGACCCCGATTCTTTTATAGGGAGTGTACGGCGTGGTGCGGGATTATGTCCTCATTCACGTCGGATTACTTGCCATGCCATATGCATTCCCTTACCGAGGCCCTGCCTCAGGCCTCTTGGCTTTTTCGGGCCCTAGACCAAGTTCTTACCCGAAGTGTATGGTGTGGTGAGGGATTATGTCCACACTCACGATAGTTTGTTCATCGTAACATACACCTCCTCTGTCCAGGGAGCCCTATTCCCCAACCTTCTTCCTCACTGCAAGACGTTAAACTGCGAGTAGGCCAGGCCTTCATGACCAAAACCCAACTATCAGGCCCCTTGGCCTTTTCAGGGCCCCCTGGCCCAGGTTCTTCCCTACAAGACTGTGCGGTGTGGTGTGGGATTACATCCCCATTCACGTCGGGTTACTCGCTGCGCCGTACACATCCTCATTAGGGTATCCTTCCCCCTGGGTATCCTCTAGAACTATGTGTGGCTTGATTCCCATCCTCATGGGATACGTAGGACCACCCGAATGTCTAGACTTCAGGCCCAGCCCCACTTATTAGAGATCTCTCGATCTCCCGGTCACCTAGGGCCCTTGGCTTGTCCCTCTCTAAGGGGGGATATCTAGGAATGATATAGGGTTTTTGGCACTATTCCCCCTTTTCCCGGGAATCCTCCATCTCTCGATCACCCTCAAGTTGAGTCCCTAGACTCCTTGCAGTGGTTCTCCCCTGTGTTTAGAGTACTCTGGTCTAGGAACAAGAGTTTTAGATTCGACTTGGCCAAGTTCCTTCCACTTTTCAAGCTTCATGTTCCCCTTCATTCGGGCTTTCATCACCTTTCACACCCAAAGGGACCCCCAAGAATGGCCTGGATACAACGCCCAAGGGCTCTCCTACCATTACGGGCCAACGCCCCCGAGGGTTTCAGACAACAAATTGATACAAATCCTGTGTTGAGAATATGGTCAATGGTCGATGCTCATTTGTTTGTCCCCATTTCAGACTAACGCGATAGGATGATGTGTTGCGAACATGGTCAGCAGTAATCCTCTGTCGTCACGCCATCCCCTCCAGGCCTTGAATGTTGGTTGCACGATTCACATTATGTTCCACCTCATCGTATCTAGGTGGAATCTCGACACTCTTGGCGCTACCCCTCAGTGCACCTTTGCATATCAGGGGGAAAAAGCTGCAATACGGCGTCCTTTGGGGCTCCCACGGTCCAAGATCTAAGACCATAAACTAAGATCTCCTCATAACTACATTTATTTTGATTCTCGTCCTCATGGGATATGTAGGACCGCCCGAACGTCTCGTTTCCGGGTCCATCTCATTTGGGAGCTAATCTCTCCCCCTTCACCTCTCACCTCTATGTAGGCCCCTTGGCCTGAGGTTCCTCTCTCGGAATTGCATACGGTATAATGTGGGATTATGACCCCATTCACGTCAGTTATGTTGCATGGCACCATACACATTCCCCGCCTAGCATCGTCTCTACTACGTCTGCGCTGCATGACGTTAAAATTCATGCTTGGTCCTATCACACGACCCTAAACTATGACATTATCGTCTTGTCCACACGACAAAAAACGGCACTGCATTGTGATGACCCCATCATAGAGGACATCACGTTGGGTATCGGTTACGTTCCATGCCATTTTTTAATGCCTATCATGGATTGATTCTTGTGGCGACACCAGGGCTTGCTACCCTAGGCATGTCGCTTCACAAAAAAAACCACTCACCTTAAAGGAAAACCAAGATTTATCAAATTCCGCTTCTTTTGGATCAAGGGCCATGCCCACACTCCCATTTTTTCCCCTGGCACTGGTACTTTACCATGCCACCCTTAAGAACTACGTATGGCTTGATTCTCATCCTTATGAGATACGTAGGAGTGCCCGGGCACCTCCCCGCTGGCCCAGCCTAACATTTGTGTTCGGTCCCTCGACTTGAGCACTTCCCCAGAGAACACATGGTAAGTTGAAATTATGTCCTCATCATCGATTTTTGTAACCACCTTACCATGTGTCCCCTTCTCTCCTTACCCATACCCGGTCCGAGTTCTAAGACCTTAAACTAAGACCCTTTCAAGAACTACATGCAGCTTGATCCCCATCCCCATGGGGTATGTAGGAATGCCTTTTCACTTTTCTCAGGCTCATCTCAACTCTCGTTTTCGGTCCCTTGACCTAAAACCTCTCTCAAGGGGGTTGTGCGGTGTGGTATGGGATTATGTCCTCATCCACGCCAGGTTTTTCGTAATTCCCCACCAAATGCCTCCTGTGGTTCCTTCCATCCATGGTCCGAATTCTATGACCCTAAACTAAGATCTCCCTAAGGGAAGGGACTTGACTCCCTCTATCTAATACGTATCATTAATGTATTTGGATGCATTTTGACAAAAATCCTGAGGTATGGAATTTTCATGGGGACATCCCCTCATCCCATGACCAAGCTTCATGAGCTCTCTATTTGGATCCTCATCCTCTTCCACATCCGAAAGGACCCTCAGACGACATGGATGATAGGCTTAAGAGATCTCCATGGATGTTGGACCTAAGGTCCCTCCGATCATTTCAGGCCAACGTCCCTACGGATCTCTGACAACATTTGCGACATGGTCCCATGTTTCAAACATGGTCAATGGTCGACCCTCATTTTTCTGTCCCCATTCTAGGCTAATGCGATACGGATGCTGCGTTTCTGCCACGGTTAATAGTTATCCTCCATCGTCACGCCTCCATCATTGTGATCCAAATATCGAATGTCATGATTCACACATTTCCACTTCCTCATGTTCAAGTGGAATTCCAACATACTCAGCTCTACCTCTTCGCACATCTAGATGCACCACATGGATGTGTTAGTGTCATTGGGTCAGTATTCACTGAGCGTCCCTTCGCCCTAACCTACCCCTTCCCGTGTTAGCAAAGTTCCCCATTACTTCTTGTTTCCCACATTGAGCACGAATCACGTGGGCTTAGTAGTTTTGTTGGGATATGTACCGGAACAACCAGGCTTCTCTTCGTCCTACATGATTTTAAACTATGTTTCCAGAACTACGTGTGGCTTGATTCCCATCCTCATGGGATACGTAGGGACACCCTGGTATTTTACCTAGGGTCCAGCCCACAGGAATCATAAATCATGTTCTTCCCCTTTTCGGACCCCTGACCGGACCCCTTGTAGGGGACTGTGTAACCATAACTCTTCCCTGAACAAGTTCAGGATGCCCCAAGATGACGTTGGGAAGCGTCAGACCACCTCGCTAGAGAGGCCCTATCTAAAAACAAAAAGAATGATCCATGATCAAACTGATGCGCCCATCTGGCGTACTCCCACCACGGTGGTGTAATTTCATGAGTGTTGGATTCTGTTTGGACAAACCATCACTCCACATTCCATGCTTCGCATTCCCCTTATTTGGACCCTCGTCCCCTTTCATGTCTGGAGGAACCCCCTAACAGTATGGATGCCCGACCTATGGTTCGCTTGCTGTCCTGGGCCAATGTTCTGGAAGACTGTTCATGTTTGTAGGGACCCCCTAATAGTATGGATGCTCGACCTATGGTCCACCTGTTGTCTTGTTCCAACGTCCCGGAAGACTGATCGACGATATTTGAGTTAGGCCCTGTGTTGCGAACATGGTCAACGGTCATCCCTCATTTGTTGTCCCCATTTCAAGCTAACGCAGTAAGGATACCATTTTTCCGCCATGGTTAACGGTTGTCCTTTATTGTCATGCCACCCTCACAATGTTCCGAATCTTGCGTATCGTGATTCACAATTCCCATTCCCACCTGTTTGGACTGATTTCAGCACCCCTGGCATTGCACCGTTTGCACACAAGAGCACGCTAGAATAACGGTAATTCAGCTGTTCTAAGAACTTCCTTCTCCGGCCAGGTCTCTCCTATTTCCCGGAAATCCAGACCAGTTATCCAAACCCCGGGTGCCCGAAGCTTGGTTTACCCTTCTATGTTCGGATGGGATGATGAGGCGACTATCTCTTGTTTCTCACATCGGGCCTGACCCACGTGAGCTTAGGGAATTGTCGTTGGACGTCCCACAAACATCGCAAGGATGCAAAATGAACCAATGTAAACAACGTAACTCGTGCATGCTACGACATTCAAAAAAATTTAAAGCACGAAAGTACGTTTAAGGGTTTGTAATCATTACAGTACCCGGGGGTCAGCTCCCCCCATGGATAGATTGACCCTGTCAAAAGAGCATTGCAGCTCCTCCACCCTTTGACTTGTGGCATCAAGGAATTGATGCCACCGACTTAGCTCCTGCTCCTCCTCATCAGCGATGGGGTGTAGTTCATTGGGCCCCAATTGGGCCCTCTCTATGTCAGCCTGAATGATAGCCATCTCTTTGGAAGTCTGCCTCATACACTCTTCTGCCTCTGCCAGCTGGGCCTTCGATCGCAAGATCAGCTCAGATTGTGCATTGAGAGAGGCTGAGTGCTCATCTGCCCGGGCCTGCAGCTGTTGGAACTCATTTTCACCCTCCTAGAGCTTCTTGACATTCGTCGCCTTCCTCCGCTGCCAACCCACGCTGAGCCCGCAATCGTATTCCCGGATCTTCTCTGCCATGAGATCTCGGATGAGCATATGAGGACGCTGGGCATCCACTCCCCCAGCACACAGTTCGCGCAACCATGAGCGAAGTCTGTCCATTTCATTCAGCCATAGTGCTTGGGGGTGTCATTGATGAAGCGCGTGATCAGCTTCCACGATTGGAGGTGGACTATTTTGTTTTCCTCTTCATCAGAGGTCGTTTCATCCCAGTCCGTGCGATTAGCAGGCTCGTATGCAGGATACGCCCGCAAGAAGTCTTCAGGAGGATCTACATCTGGCGTTGAATCTGGCGCAACATCTGGCACCGGAGCAGGCGTGGAAGGACTTGGGTCGGCCGGTCAATCCTCATCATTGGACTCCACCTCAATAACCTCGGGCACGACCCTGCTAGTGGTCTCACCGATGATAGGGAGTGTTGCAGCTCGGGTAGGCGGGGTGACTATCTCCATGATCACCGGCATGCCCCTAGGAGGGATACCACCAAACATTCCAACCAACCTTGTTGCAGAGGCCCATGCCAGTCGTAAAACTGTACGTGACAGGGAAGGGCATGGATGTCAGTCAGCACGATCTACATATGATTGCAATGAATTCAGTGGAAAAGGCTTACAGAGATTGAAATCCCGGTGCTGCTCCTGAGTCAATGCTGATGGGACCCCAGGGCGTGACCCCCCGTATATTTTCAGAAGGTTTTGAAATTCTGGAAGATCCACCTTGGGTACCCCACCAGACACTGAACTGGACACAGCCGTAGGCGCGGGTTCTGACAGTCCTGCATCATCACCCACCAAGGGGCGAGAGTGAGCTCTACGTACAAGCTCCTTCTTCATGGTTCAGACATTGGTAAGGAATTTATGATGACCCGAGAGCAGACCATGAGGGAAGATATTCGGAATGATACCTCGAGAACCTTCGCAAAATCGTCGGAATCCGAGTCTTGATCTCTGACTTCGCCTTCCTCTAACGGGATCCCTCCGCCGGCCTCATCTTCCCCAAAGGATTTGTCTGGTTATTCTGGGAGGGGGAAGCGCTCCCTCAATTCGGCGGCTAACAGCTGTGGGGGAACCGTCCGATCCAGCAGTACCCTTACCTGGTCTCTCAATAGGCGCGAGACACCACTGGAATGTACGTAGTCCTCCATCTCATCCAGATATTGTTCCGCCTTCACCGAAGACACTTTGAAACTGGCCTGAACAGGGCCTATACCCGGTAGAACCATCCTGAGATGGTTCAGGTGTCCCCACATCTTGGGTGGGCTGAGGAATTGGCGGTTGACGTCCCAAATGTCTCAGGCCTCCGGGAAAACAGCATTCTCTGGCATGTCGATGTGGCACATCCACTTCCCCGGAGCCTGAGTGGATATCCTACGAAATCCCCTCAGTGGTCGTCCCTCCGGATGACGCTGCTCTTCTGAAACCACCGGGTCCACTACTGCTATCGGATCCGCCGCTGTTGTTTCATTCTGAGCTAGTGCAGGTCTCGCCGCCACGGCAGCCCTTCCACCACGAGAAGCCCTTGCTGCCCTCCGACCCTGACCTCAGGATAGGGGAGGCCAGCCATCACTAGCCCGAAGATTTGGCTGCTTCAACATTTCCCTAGGATAATCCGCCTCTCAGCTGATGACATACTCCTTCACTAGTCCAAAGGTGGCAGTGGATGGAAGTAATGCAATTCGCATTTTCCCGTATTCCCATGTGAACATGAGCCACAACGGCCTCATTACACATGGGTGCTCCTCATGATGCACCTCCCAGTAGACCTGTGAGGTCAGCTGCTACAGGCACCAGAATTGCCTCGCGAACCAGTGCGGGGTGTACGGCTCAAAGAGAGGCTCACGGTCCACCCGGGCCACTAAAACTCCACCTCAAAAGGCCAAGAGATAAGCAAGGTGCTCTTCCGTTCCCTGACCATCGTCGGTGAGTACTCCCGTTGGTAATGGAAATGGGTGGAAGTTAAATTCATCTGCCTTCCACACCCGGTTCAGCACCATCGGTATGGTTAGTTTGAATGGGAAGCTCCCGTCCGCATTCAGGATGGAGGGGAGGAAGTTCGACTCTGGCGGCGAGATGGGGTTTGGATATTCGTAAACCCCCCTGATGTGCGTCGTGATCCACCCATATAGAAGGTGGAAGGGCCAGCCTATCCTCGGTGGATTCTTTCCCTCGCTAACGTGCCACAACATCCTGTACAATTTGGAGAGCATCGGAATTCCCAGATTGACCCACCTTCCCATGTCCAGCATGGATGCCATGATGAACGAGCTGGGCCACACCCCCATGTTGGTATCCCTCAGCGGTAGGATCTAACCGCAGATAAGGGCCGCGATAAATGCTGCCAGCCTGACTATCGGCTGTTGTTCAGTGATGACACTGAAACCCCAGGTCTTCCATTGGATTTCCTCCAAGAGCCGCCAATATATGTTCTCCTTGACCCGTTGAGCCCCCTTAGGACAAGTTTGAGGCCTCAGAGGGAACTCTCGATCCTCTGGGAAGTTCAGGAACCGATTGAACCACTTCTTAAAGTGGACATCTCTCACCGACTCCTTGTCCTCTCCAAGGACCAGTGCCATCAGTGCCAGTGCCAGTCGCGGCATCTACTCTGAATCCTCCCACGTACTCATGACGGGGAGGAACTCATCATACATGGCCCCCAAGATTGGGACCCCCGAGATCTGATGAACATCCCACAAACTGATGCCAACCTCCCCATGGTGCAGGTGAAAAATTTTGGTCCTAGACGACCATCTGCTCAGCAACTCTGGCATCAGCTATTTCGGTTCATAAATGTGGAATTGGGAGGCCCATTCCGCCTCATACAAGCCCACTCGCCTCAGCTCATCCTTAAACTCCTCGCATGAGGCACCTACCCAGTAGGCCCATGCCCAGTTGTTCATGAAGTTGCCGCCCTGGCGCAGGTCCCACTCATCGGACCACCCCTTCTTTGAATCCAGAAAATCCGCCTTCAGTATGGTGTAGTACATGGGAGGGGACATCTCCGGTTGCAGTGTATTCCCATCGATGTTGTTCACATGGTTGTACAGACAGTCGGCGGTGACAGGTGTGAAGTTCTCCCGCGTGTGACCATCAGCCACCCTGAACCATTGATGCTGGCAGGGCGTGCTCCTGAACCAGTAAGCTGGTTCGTCCCTGGTCTCCTCAGGAATGAAGACGGCATCCCTTAGCCCGAAGCCATACAAGGGCAGCTTCTTAAATAGTGGATAGTTCTTCTAGATCTCTAATAGCAGGTCTGTCAAAGAATTATGGTCTGAGTGGCTTCAGACTAGCTCTCCTAGGCCCAGATAGTTGGTCATATCATCCCTCCGGGCGGCATCTGCGAGCACCCCTAGCACAACTTCTTGATGGGACATTACGGTTTCAGAACTCGGAAAAATTTTGGTTCGGGTCACGAATATTGTTCATGAATATTGGTCGCGAAGCTCGTTCTCAAAAACAAGACGCGATGCCTGACCTCGGCTTGCAAGCAGATGTTTTCTAGGTGTAGTCGCGGAATTGAAGACTCCTGGTTTGTTGCAAAGCTCGATTCGTGGTGAGCAGACGTGGAGGACGCGGAGCTTCGTGAATCGAGAAAGCAATAGGACAAAGTCGCAAATAAGGAAAAAGACAAGAGAGGTCAGCCCCCTATTTATAAGCGGCGACCCCGGAGCTTCGCGGCGCGTCCAGCCCGCACGGATCTTCGCTGCGCATCTAGAGCACGCGGCCCCTTCCTGCCACGCGCGCCTTCTTCACGAGTCGGTACTGTGAACGACCGATAATTTTGGCGATTTCCCTCAGATTTCGACCCTTGGTCCCTCCACGACTCCAAGTCTGAGGGGGGAATTTGTTGGCGCCAAAATATTGGAAAAAAAAAAAGAGAAGCCCCGTGCTCTTTATCGTGAATCCCCAAAGTGAATCCCCCTAGCTCCGCGGCCGCCGCGAAGAACCAGAGGCGGTAATGCTCCGCAAACGCCCTGACATTCGTGAGCCTGCCGCGAAGCACCAGAGGCGGTAAAGCTCCGCAAACGACCTGACGTTAACGAGCCCGCCGCGAAGCACCATAGGCAGTAATGCTCTGCGAATGCCCTGACGTTCATGAGCCCGCCATGAAGCAGAGGAGGTGGTAACCCTCCGTGAATCCGGTTGACGTCTGTGACCCACCGTGAAGCAACTAAATCCCCCCTTCACGTCACGTGAGCTCTGCTTCGCGGCACCCCTTGCCTATAAATACCGAGCTCCCTCGGATCTCTCCAGACGGACAATCCGACCTTTCGGCTTCTCAACTCCCAAATCATGAAGCACTCTTAGCTCTGGGAATGATGAGCTCCATGAGGTATTTTTTCTTTACGAGAGGCCTTCGCATTGTCTCGTCTTGAGCCCCTCTTCCGAGAGGGATGCCCTTCGCGAAGCCTAAGGGCATTCGCAAAGGAAGGGGATTCCCAAGGGAACCCAGGAAGTCATGGAGCGTTTATGCTTCGTGAAACACTCATCTTGTACACATGATCCACATGCCAAGGTAGGGTCACTGTAATTCGCGAAGCACACTACTTCATAGCACCTTGCTTCGTGACGCACCTCTGCTTCACGAAGCAGTGCTCCGCGAACACCCTTCCACTTCGCGACGCACCTCCCACTCGCATCTCTGCCCCATGCTAAGGCCAAGTCACTCCACTTCGCGAAGAACACCCCTTCGCAAGTGCTCTCCACTATGCAATGCAACCAAGCTCCGCAAGGCCCCTGCCTGTGGACCCCTTTTCTTAGAAATTCATGTTCCCGTGCGACCCTCCAGGTTTTCACGATGTGACTTCAAATTCCCCTGGAAGACACCACCCGTAGATTTGTTTCACCTAATGCTTCTTTGCATAGGCATGCTAACGGCTATTGCTTCTTTGCATAGCCACGCTAACATGGACCCCTCGATGGTTCACTCTACGACCCCCCTTTTCCACGGCCTTGCCGATGCCTTCCCTCCCACAAGGAGCATAGGGTACCAGTCATGTAAGTCCTAGGGGTACGGAGTAAACCCACCTCGTCCGAGTTGTAGGATGTTAAACTTCCAAGCACCTCGTCCTCAACACATGACGTTAAACTGTGACCCGACCCCGTGCCTCGCACGCAGGGTTGCCCCAACTCGGACATTCTTTATGCCGCTCGTCTTCACGGGAATGGAATCACCATCACATGGGATGATATACTCCCTCTTGGAGTGGCGTATTACCACGGGAGAAGGGCAACTACCTTGGTGTAAGCCCCCTAGCCCCTCTTGCGGAAGGTAGCACCCATGCAACTCCGTACTTCCCCACTGCCAGGGCCAGTGGAGGGCGTGATAGGGAACGAGTCACCTCCCATATTTGGTCCCAAATCCCTCTCCCGCTGCACTTTTATGCACTTTAGGCCTCCATCCAGAAGTAAGT
This sequence comes from Viscum album, assembly GCA_963277665.1. NCBI lineage: Eukaryota > Viridiplantae > Streptophyta > Magnoliopsida > Santalales > Viscaceae > Viscum > Viscum album. The sequence continues at coordinate 811,745,148 of OY728150.1, read as the reverse complement.
CCCAGTACCATGGTCCGCCTAACGCGTAAGCCCCTCTTCGCTTCTCACGGACGCACCCTTCGCGACGTGATCGTCAGGTCTCTTCTTCCTCTTGTTTCTCACACCGAGCATGACTCACGTGGGCTTAGAGTAAGCACCTACCATGACAATGCCCTCGTCCAGCATGACGTTAAACTATATGCGCTCATCCAGCATGACGTTAAACTACATACCCTCATCCAGCATGACATTAAACTGTATTCCCTCATCCAGCATGATGTTAAACTGTATACCCGAACTACGAGGACTTTGATTCATGTCAAGGCATGGTACGTAGGAATCCTCATGAGGTTTAATCCCACCACCAGTGGACCCACGGGTTCACCTTCACGTCGGTTCGTTGAAGAAAACTACCACCTATACTATGTGGTCTTTGATCCATGTCAAGGCCTGGTATGTAGGAAGCCTCCCTAAGGTTCAATCCAATCACCCATCAGACCAAGGTCCTTTCTCACGTCGGTTCGCCGACACCCACATTCACACCTGAACTATGAGGACTTTGATCCGTGTCAAGGCATGGTACGTAGGAAGAATCCCTGAGGTTCAATCCCAAAAATCATTGTCCCTGAAAGTCTCTGTGTCGGTGTTCCAAGCCCCTCATTTTTACCTAAACTATGTGGTCTTTGATCCATGTCAAGGCATGGTACATAGGAAGCCTTCCTGAGGTTCAAGCCCACCACCCATTGGACCAAGGTCCTTCTTCACGTCAGTTCTCCAGTGTCCAACACGAACTACGGGGACTTTGATCCATGTCAAGGAATGGTACGTAGGAAACCTTACGAGGTTCAAGCCCATCACCCATCAGACCAAGGTCCATCTTCACGTCGGCTCGACGATGCCCCTTTTTCATACAGAACTACATAGAATTTGATTCCATACCACGGGGATACGTAGGAAGCCTCCATGAGGCCCAAGATCATCACTCATCTCTCATCCTAATCTCTCCCTCAAACCTATTTGTCTCAGGAAGGTCATTCCACACCCCGGAGGTTCCACTTCCTCTGGGTCCCATCCATGCGTCCATCCTTACGGGCCGCCTCCTCAGGTGTCCCACCATATCATCGAACTACGCAGACTTTGATTCCCTGCCACGGGGATACGTAGGAAGTCTTTTCAAGGCTCAAGACCAACACTACCGTCATCTTCATGATGGCCCCCATTTTATTCCCCCTCCACCCCATGCAATTCTCCATCATCCATCCTGATTCTTACCCGGGCCGCCACATCCCCGTGAGATCATGCCACCCCATTATCCTCCACAGCATTCGGGAAGCCACCCACGGGATGGCTCCGATATCGGTGCTCCCTCAAGGGGGATCCCTCAATCTGATCCACTCTAGCTAGTATTTTGATCAGGCCGATCCATCTCCGCTGGATGTTAAACTCACGGCATACCCTGTGCTAAACATGGGAAGTTGAGGAAAAATTCAGATACATGCCTATGACATATGATTCCCCATGCTCGATGTGGGATGCCTTAGGCTTCCGTGACCTTGAGAAGCCCTATAATAAGGCAAAAAAACAGACACGCCAATTCCCCAGCGTTCAGACTTCTTAATGATGCCTCGATGTGACTACTCCCCCGACTGAAGGTTGCTGCCCTGGCCAGACCCTTTGTAATGTCCTGATAGAAGCAGTGTAATTGACCGGCATCCATGGAAACATGGAACTGAGAAGGGTTTCACGAACAACGTATTAAATCTATGAGGGAGACCCAGACTAGGTAACGAGTTCCGAGGAGGAATCCACGGAAGGAGGAACTGACATCCCATCATCTCGTTTCGATCAAGGAGCAGACGTCCCTGAATAAGGAATGGATGTTGCCTGCCTTTGGAATGCGGGAATGAGGGGAAACACAAAAGCCGCACCTGTCGCGCCCAAGCGGACGGAAGCGCGCGCCCTGACAAAAGCATCGGAAACACTCATCATCCATGAAGGTGGTAAATTGGCACCTCACATATGATGTTTTCGTTTTTAGAATAAAAAGGGTAAGAGAAGAGAATTGATGGTTGATATACAATTAACATAATAAAATTATAGTATATAAAATATAATAGAGTTATCATGTCACTTTGGATAGTGGAGGTGAGAGAAGGATAATAAAAGAAAAGAAATTGAAAGAGAGAGAGAGAGAGAGAGAGAAGGTTTTACCTCTTGAGTGTTGCCTCCTTGAGAACCACCCTAAGGGACTTGAAAATGGTCTTTTGGTAAGACCAGAAAGACCATAACTTGGGAGAGAGTTTTGGGGAGTAAATCAATATAATATAATAACTTTTAAAGAATGTGGATGTTTGAGGAGAAGGGGTGGTGAGGGTTGGTTTTTATAGTGGTGGAGAATGGTGTTTTTTCATTATTTTAATCATTAGTTAATTATTTTGTTTCAAGACTAAGAATATTTTTTATTCCAAGGTATAAATATAGTAAATAGTTAATGATAGTTTTATATTATGGTTCTTACATCATCAATGACTCAATTAATAGTTTATTTAACTTATAATTTATATATACTGTAAATTATCGTATTTCACTATTCACCAAAAATTCAACTATTTTAGAAAAATCCCTAAAATTCACCCTAACCATTTTTTTTTAAATGTAGATTTCAAAAATGGATTCCATTTTATAAAAATAATATTATAAATATTATGACTTTAATTTTTAATTAAAGTCATCATTTATTCAAAAATTACCAATTTTAAAATTATAACTGATTTTAATGCACTATGAAAATTTAATTATGGTCACATAAAATTATATTATAATTATAAGAAGACAAAATATAAATTCATTAATATATTTTAAGAAAATAAATTTTCTTTTAATTCATTATATTAATTAAAAATTTGTAAATAGATATTTTTGTTTCACAAAAATAATAACTTTTAATTTATCATTTTTAAAACATTTATTTACTTATTCCATGACATCAATATATTATATTTTAATTCATAAGATACCTAAATTTTATGTTTAATTTTATAAATGAGGTTAATATTCAAATCATAAATATACTATTAATATAACAAAAATGAATGTTTTATAAAAATGAGGATTTTTTACTATTCACTAGAAAATAAATATTTTCAGAAAAATACCAAAATTTCACCCTATGATATTTTTTACATTACGATTTTATAAATTAAGTTCATTTCATACAATAGAATTTATAAAAGTTTCAGAATTTAGTTTTTAAATATGTGTGACATTAAATAGCGGTAATATTTCCTTTTAGAAAATATATCTTTTTATGGTTAAAATTGGATTAATTCTTATCTTTATCCTATAAAACTTATTAATTGAATTTAAAAATATTTTAATGAATATATAATATATAAATTTAATTAATATCTTTCAAAATAGTGATTAATTTAAGATAAAATTCCATTTTGGTCATAAATATAATTTTTTATAAAAACACATCCTTTATTTTCAATTGGTTTTTATTTTCATTTCTAATTAATTGGTAACCAATGAATTAATTTTATAAACATGTGTAAAATATATTTTCATAATTTACTTAATCCATTTTATTCTCTCCATTCCAACGGACAAGTCACAATAATAATATTTAATCATTTTTTAAACTCGGTGTTATGTGTAACGTAAGCTATCGAAGAAGTTAAATTTTAAAAAGAGATATACTTTAAAATCTTGGGGTGTTACATATGAGTTATCACCCAATTATTTAAAAATCTAAACTTAAAATAATCTTCAAATGTAAATAATTAATTCTTGACTTAAAACTTAATATTATATAATGTTTAAGGATGAGTACTTATAATGGATAAAATAGAATCACCTAATAAAATAAAGGCCAGTTTTAGAATGAATTTGAAGCATTATCACATTAGTTTTGACCCTAATTAACTCATTTTACCTTTACCATGGTAACATAAATTTGTTATGGTTACTGTTCATATTGACCAAAAATAAAAGGTACCTATTTAAAAAATTTATACCTCATGATTCCAAATATAGAATCTATTTTTCATGATTCAATTTCTATAAGTATGTGTAATTAATTTACAATAAAAACAAAAAATTCAATGAAAATTAGTTTTAAAAAAATGCCTTTTAAATGTAAAAATGTTTTTATATAAAATTAAACCATAAAATTTATTTAAATGAAAATAATTGGATTATTTATTATATAATATAACTAATCTTACATTGAAACAATTTTAAAACAAGATGTAAATTTGTAAATAATTGAAACAAAAATATAGTTTTCAATAAAAAAATAGTATTTTTCACTATTCATTAGAAAATCATTATTTTCAAAAAAATACTAAAACAAATCCCTATGATAATTTTTACATGATAATTTCAAAAATTGTATCTTTTTATGAATTAATATTTCTAAAATTTTCATAAATTAATAATAATATTCTCTCACAAAAAGCAATGAAACTCATTTTTGAAAAAAACATATTTTTGAACAATAAAATGACTTTACTAAAAATTGAGTGCTTATTTCATAAAAATTAGTCAATAAATTTTTATTGAGTATGTAATTTATATATATATATTTCATAATTAAGTTAATACTATTCATACCCACCAATTCAACAGCTATGTTATAACAGTCATATTGAAATAATAATATTTAGTGATTTGTTTAAGCTCGATGTTGTGTATATTTTATGTTATCAAACAAGGAATTTATTTTAAAATATGAGGATATTACACTCTACCCCATTTAATAAATTACATCCTCATAATTTGAACTTGATCTCAGTAGTTGAGGTTTTACATTTTAAAATACCTCTGTTGAAAAATCTCATCATAAAAAGGGTTATTAAAACTTCATATTAAAAACAGGGAAAGGTAAATATGATGGTCATCTATAATAACCCATAAATAGGTTTCCAAATTTGAGAATATTATTGGGAAGTGAAAATATAGACATGGGATAAAATTTAATATCCAAATAATGACAGATAATATTGATCACAAGAATTTGAATGATCATGATAAATATAATAACCAAAAAACCATAAGTTAATAAGGTGTTAGAAAGACCATTGATTCATCAAAAATGATTTAATAAGATAAAAAAAATTCAAGATTTTTTTCTTAGATTTTAGGAATTAATTTACTATCTAGACTAAAAACATAAGGATAATTACATACTTGAAAAATAAAATTTCATCATTTAATCAATTTCCAACATAATCTCATCTTTTCTACAAATGATGAGTATTCAAGATGAATCTTTTATGTTAGAAGCACTAAAATTAACTTTTAACCAATCATAATATCCTTAAGTCATTCATTATACCACTAAATATTTACCAATACCAAAATGGTTAGCGTAAGTTATCCAATATTGATAAATAAAATACATTAATCTCTAAAACGCTCAACAATAACACCCAAAATTCAGCTTAATCCAATCCAAAAATAATTAACCTTAACACTCCCCCAAAATTTTTCTAACCAAATTTAAAACCTAAAAATTCAAATGATTTGATAATTTTTTTAGATCTTTTTTAACATTCATCCCTAGACAACATGAATCATATCATAATTTCACATATGAAACATGTGAATATCTTGATCATATATTCTCTTAAAACATAATAATAACCTTAATCACTATAAAACCTCCATGAAAACATATATGTTTCCAAAAAATGACACAATCCTTATTCATAAAATAAAATCACATACTATTTAATATATTTCATAAATCTAAAAAACAAATAAACTTTATCAAAGATAAACTAAATAAATTTTTCACCAAGTTATTAACCAGTTTTAAGGTCACCAATACTATCCCATTTACGTTAGAAATGTCAATCATTTATTTATTCCAACTAACCATTTCCACTTTACCACTAAGTCACTTTTCCTGGTTATCGATACCATTAAATATATATTTGTACATCCTTAAATAAAAACTAATTTGAAATAATCTTTATATGTTTCATGATTCTTATATCAAGAAAAATATAATTCTTGGATCCCAATAGTTAAACATGTCAATACTTTCACTTCAATGATTTGAATTGGATAGTTACATCCTTGTTATGTGATTTAACACTTAGATTTAAGCATTGGATCAGATAATTCCCATATTACCCACATATATTACATTTAACTATAAATGTTACCTTATGATGATACATATTTCCCTCCATAAAACTATTCATTTTCCTTTCCAATTAATTTCCCAATGCCATTTGTTTCCATGCAAAAAAAATATCTTTAAGTTCCATTGAGATGTTCCCTTGATTGCTTCTTCACACATTCTCGATATGTTAGAAACTTAATCCTATTTCTTCTATGGTCTTCATGAAACTTCATATTTCTCTTATTATGTGTGTTAGGAAACTCACCCAATTTGAGTTCATTAATCATATAATAAGAAATTTGATTAGGCATAATCACATGGTTTTTAATTCCAAATCCCATTTCATTTGGTTATTCAGGTGATATATCATTTCATTGTCCATCACATTTTTATCCTAATTTATTCTTGTTAAAACTGCTAACTAAAACCAAAAATCAAGGTTTAAGAATTAAGCTACAATAATAAGTGTAAGAAATCATATAATCATGAAAAATAATTCATAGTATGTATAGATCCTAATGTCGTATTTTCATTCTATGGAACCTTAGTTTTAACCTAGGATATACATGGTCATTATTTATTCAATTTTATCATAATGGTTAATAAAAAATGTTAATTAACCCAATAATATCCCCTAGGAGTGTCAAAAAAGGTATATAGTGAGGGAACATTCATTACACGCAAGAATGATGCTCACGATATGCTCGACTAACTATTTTAAGTTTTATTGCCCCAAGATGTATCTATACTAAAACCACACCTACTTGTAGTATCCAGAAAAGAATGTATTTCTTGAAAAACCACATAATTTATACCTTACCAAAACATTAGGATGTTATCCTATACTTAGAATTATCGATAGGTTTATCACTAAATTTTTCTCATCCTAATCTCCAAATATTAACTAAAAATTGATTTGATACCAACTATGATGACCCAATCTTTGACTATATAAATATCAAATTATTTTAGAATAATATTCAATAGATAACATTGTGATCCATTTCATAACGATAAATTTATAGTTTCTTTAGAGACTAGATACACAATCTTATTATTTCATGAAAGATCTTCAGCATCTCCCACAAATATCTTCTAAAATAATAGTATTCTTAAACGTACCCTATTTAAAACATTTCTTCATAACATATTAAAAGGAATCATAATAAAGGGGTGATATCAGATGCTCATTAAGGGTAAATAAGAGAAATATTAATAAATTATCATATGCAAGCATAATATAAGTATAAGGGTATGATATTATGATCATAGCTTGAAAATTTCGTAACCAATTTATCATGGACCATAGTCATGAGTCATAGAATAAATATTATCATTTGATAACATGAATCATAAGAGTGATAAATCATAACTGATAAATCATGAACCAAGAGTTTAAATCATAGTTATAAAAATATATCATAAAATTTTGGCACCATCATAGGTATAAAAGCTATTTCATATGTCAAGGTTAACTACTGAGATCATCAAATCATAGTGGATCAGAAATCAACACATGTTTCCCATTTCATAAAGAATTAGTAATAATAACCTATTTCCCATAGTTGATAAAGCATCAACACATGTTTCCCATAGTGTATTGGGAATCCCTATTTGTTTCTCATAGTAGACCAGGCATCCCTACTTGTTTCCAATAGTAGATCAAGCACATCAACTTGTTTCCCATAATTATCTCATGAGGTATAAAATTTACACAATTAATTAAAGTAATATATAATTTTTAACCCACTAATCACATAATTAAAACCATGTCTATTTGTTCTACAAGATCATAAAAAATTCATCATCTCATCATATCATAACCCGTGCAAATAAAACGGGTTTCATGAACATTTCATAAATTCATCATAGCATAACCCGTAGAAAATATACTGGTTTTGTAAAAATATTATCATCATAATAATAAAACATATAGATAAATAATAAGGGTGTTATAATTGGATCATGATGCCATGAAATCATAATTAAAATCAAAGGATGTTATCATAGATGAAAATTCATTCAAAAGAACACTAGAATATTTCATAGGGAAAATACCCTTTTCATTTTAAAATCACGTATTTAAAATCCAAATATTTATAAAATATTAAGGAAAACATTTTATTTTAAAATAACCATGAAATATTATAAATTAATCTTCTAAAAAAATTAGCAATCATGATGGAAGGAAATTGTTTTCATGCCATGTACGTTAAAATGAAGATTTCATTCTCAATTTCAATAAAAAGTACCTTGTTAGAAAAACAATAAGAAGATTCCATTGAAAAAATAGAAATTAAAACATGAGGTAATAAATAATTTTAAAAAATATATATAATTTTATAATAGTTGATAATTTATTTAAACATTTTATAAAATAAGGATTTGGAAGAAAAATGTTTTCCGATCGAAAGAGGAGAAATAAGGATGATTTTTTTAAAACATTTTCCAAACCATTTTGAGTTATAAAGAGTGTAAAACGGTACTAAAACATTAAAATTTAAAAAATATCTAGATTAGAATAAATATTAGAGGAATTTATCATGTAATTATTATATAATTTTCTCAATGAAAATTAAAGCATAAATAATCCCTATTAAAATGGGATTGAGACATAAATCCCTTACCACTTTAGTAATGTTCAAATCAAAACTTAATGAAAGAGAGAAAACTATATGGATATATATATCCCCAAAATTTTTATGATAATAATCATAAAATACATTCATGGATAGTATATATATATATCTAATAAAATAAACAAGTGGTTAATATGACAAGTGTCTCACAAAAATAAAATCGAGATGAAAATCCCTTACCTCAAGTGTCATCTTTCTTCATACATGTACAAAATTCCTATATAATAAATATATATTTGTTATTAATATGTTAAATAATAATAGTTATATATATCACAACATATATTATTTACTTATAATATTTTATCACTCATGTATTAACAATTCTTTATTAAAATTGTTGTTCTAGGTGATAACTAAATCGTTTTCCATGCATATTTCGATTCATTGGTCCCAATCATTATAATTTGATCATGATTCCTTTATATAAATAATTTTAATAATTATATAAATATCATAAAAATTATTATATATATATATATTCATCCATAAAAGGTAGAGATATAAGATTAATTATAACATTCATGGTGATAGTAAGTCGTACATATGCATGAACGTTGTTTTCACTTTTCAAAAAATGAATTAAAAGAAAGATAAATAAAAATTCACATCTGCATATTCATTATTATAATATATATATTTTATATATATTAATTAAATTTATCCTTATTATCATACATGTAAAATATAAGTGAATAGAAAATTGCATTGCTTCGTGGTGGTGGTAGTCCAGACATACGCATGAGCGACATTATCGTTTTCAAATGGATGGTAAAAAGGTGGATAATGGTTGTTACATAAATATAATAACAATTAGTTTTATTTAATATAAATAATTTATAATTTTTAATGGATTACATATATTTATAGGAAGTATGAGAAGAAATAAAATTTAAAAAACATGGTTAAGAGTAATACCTTTTAATTGAGAAGCCTCTTTTGGCTTACACCTTAATCCTTGAAAGGTTAGACGTTTAGAAAGAAAAGAAGCTCAATAATGTGGGTAATAAAGCTATGTTGGTATTATAGAGTTTATTTTATGAGATATAAGGCTAAAAATGTGTGAAGAAGAGAGGAGATGAGGTTACGTTTATAAGTGATGGGAGGGGCAAGTATTGAATTAATATACATTAATTTTCATGGAAAATGGCTGCAAATTGATATAATTAGAATATAATATGAGTATGATTATAAAAAATATCATACAATAAAATTTTTACATTTTTTGTATATTTTTTCACACTTATCTCTTAGTTTTAAGTTTTTGTTAACCCTTTTGACAATTATCATGATATCGGTGTTTTTTACTCTTTTAGGGTTAAGAAATTTACCATAAAAGTAAAAGTTACCCAAAAATAGAACATGGTTGATATCATTCACCATATACCATTAACTTTGACTAAGATATAATTTTTATGAATTTTAAATCATTTAATAAAATGTTTTTTATTATAAAATATCATTAATGTCATTTTTTGAAATATGTGAAATTTTATAATATAATATGTTTATAACTTGTGTAAAATAGTTAAAAATGAAATATATTATAACATAAGTAATATATGGTCTTAATATAATCATCCAATAAATTTTATAGGTTTAGATATCATTTTAAACTTTATCTTTTGGTTTAACCCCTTAGTTAACCAATTTAAACCTTAATTGTGGTAGTGACTTTTTTTTAATATTAATGGGTAATAATTTTACTTATATGGTAAAAATTGGATAATAAATTGGAAATGGATGAAAGTTTAGACCATTTATCATATTAATTGTCCTATTTAATTTTTTTATGATTTTTAACTAATTTGATAAAATATATTTTACATAAAATGTTATTAATGTCATTTTAAGAATTATTCACATAATTTGACTTTGAAGACAATACTATAACAATTTAATTTTAAAATAAATGATTAAAATATATATAATATGTTATATTTGTCTTAAAAATTCATTAGAAACTTTAAATCAACCAAAAAATAATAATTTTTGAAATTTTAAAACCATTTACTTGATTTTTTTAGTTCTTGCAAAAGCATTATCTTAGCATCGTATAAGAATTTAAGGTAATTATTTCATCACTAAGAATTAAAAAAATTAACATAATAAAAAAATAATTTATATCTCAAATAATCATTTATAACCTTACATAATTTTTTCCCCATCACAAAAGTTTATAGATATTAAAATAAAGAAAGTGATTTTTAAATTTATCTTTTACTTAAATATTATAATGGTCAAAATGAAAGTTAAATGGAAAAAAAGTAATATTTTAGAATTTGGGATGATTTTGGATAAAATATACCCACAAAATGAAATAAATCAATGTTTTTGAATTAATATTAATTCTTATCACATTAGTTTTAATCCTAATTAACTCATTTTACCTTTATTGTGGTAACAAACAATTACAATGGTTACTATTCATATTAAACAAAAATAAAAGGTAAATTTTTACCAAATTTGGACCTCATAGATAAAAATAAGGAATTATTTTTTCAAGATTCAATTTATATAAGTTTAAAAAATAAATTTATGTTAAAAATTAAAAACACAACAAAAAACAATTTTTTTTGAAAAATGCCTTTTAATTATAAAATTGTTTCTATAAAAAATTCATCCATAAAATTGATTTACATGAATGTAATTATATTATTAAATATATAACAGAACTAATTTTAATTTTAAATCATTTGAAAACAAAATTATACTTTTTAAATTCTTAAAACAAAAATACCGTTTTCGATAAAAAAAATTGTATATTTTAGTATTCACTGGAAAATCAGTCTTTTTAGAATAATCCCAAAATATTGATTTGATATAATTTTGGAACAATGATATTAAAAATAATATCCTTTTTATAAAATATAATATATAAAAGTTTCATAAAATAATTATAAAATTCACTCATAAAAAGCAATAAAACCATTTTTGAAAAACAACGTATTTTTGAAGAATAAAATGACATTACTAAAAATTGAGTGCTTATTTATTAATAATTTATCAATAAAGTTGTATTGGGTAGTTACCTTATATATATTTCATAATTTTATTAATCTTATACATTCCCTCAAATTCAACATCTAGGTTATAACATTCATATTTAAATAATAGTATTTCATGGTTTGTTTAAGTTTAGTGTTACGTATCATGTATGATATCAATCATAGTATTTCTTTTAAAACCTAAGGAAATTAAATTCTACTACCCCCCCCCCCATAAATTATATCTTATAAATTTTACCTTCATCTTGGTAATCAATGTTTTTACATTTGAAAGTACCTTTCATGAAAACCCACAACGTAAAAAAGGTTACTCAAATATCCTCTTAAAATGAGGGAAAGGGAAATATAAATATTATATGAAATAACACATAATTAGGTTTCCAAGTAAGAGAAAATTAGTGGGAAGTGAAAATATAGATATGGAGGAAAATTTAATATATAAAAAATTATAGAGATTTATAGAGAATATTGATCACCAAAAAATGTTCATGAGAAAGTTAATAACCACAAAATCATAAGTAACGTTGTGTGAAATAGACCATAGATTCATTGAAAATTAATATAATATTAAAAAATATTTCAATATCATTTTCCTATATTTAAGTAATTAATTAACCATATAGACTAAAACATAAGGAAATATACTTACTTGAAAAGTATAATTTCATCCTTTAATCAATTTCTACCACAGTATCATCTTTTCCTCTAAATGATGAGTATTCAAGATGAAATTTTCATGCCTAAAGAATGAAAATAAATTTAACGAATCATAATATCCTTAATTCATTCCTTATACCTCTAAATATTTACCAACACCAAAAAAAATAGCACAGTTAATCCAATATGGATAAATGAAATAAATTGATCTTTAAAATCCTCAAAAATAACACCCAAAGATAAACATAATCCATTCCATAAATATTTAAACATAACACTCCTCAAAAATATGTCTAACCAAATTCAAAACCCAAAAAACTGAATGATTTGAAAAAAAAATTAGATCATCTTTAACATTTATCCCTGTACAACATGAAGTGTATCATAATGTCTCATACCAAATATGCCAATACCTTGATTATATATTCTCGTAAAACATACTGATAACCTGGATCACCATAAAACCTCAATCAAAGCATAAATGCTTCCAAAAATTAACATAGTCCTTATTCCTAAAATAAAATCCCATTATATTTAATATATTCCATAAATCCAAAAAATTAACAAACTTCATCAAATATGACCTAAATCACTTTATAATCAAATCACTAACCAATTTCAAGATCACCAATATTATCCCATTTACTTCATCAATGTCAATCATCTCTTTAACCCAACTAAAAAAATTTAACTTACCACTAAATTACTTTTCTTGGTTATCAGTACCATTCATCATATGTTTTCAAATACATAAATAAAAACTATTTTGAAACAATCGTTAGATTTTTCAAGATTCATATATCCAAAATAACATAATTCTAGAATCCCAAAACATAAACACTTTAATACTTTCACTTCAATGATTGGCATAATATAGTTTCTTCCTTTTTCAATGAGTTATCCCTTGGATTTAGGAATTCTTTTTAGATAATTCCTATATTCCCCATGCATAATACATTTAATTATGAATTGTAACTTATTATTAACTATATTTCCCTCTATCAAACTCTTCATTTTACCTCGACAATTAATTTCTCTATGCCCTTCATTTCCACAAGGAAAACATCTTACCATTTCTTTCAGATATCCCCTTAGGTAATTATTCCCACATTCTCAACATGTAGAAATTTGAATCTTCATTCCTCTATGGAATTCATGAAACTCCATATTTCTCTTATTAGTTTTTTAAAAATAATCACCCAATTTGAGGTTGTTAATCATATAATGTGATAACTGATTTAGAATAACCATAATGTTTTTTATTCAATCTCCCATTTTATTTGGTTGTTCGGGTGGAAAATCATTGCATTATCCATCACATTAGTTTTTAGTATGATGTCTTATGGTTCTATCCATTTACTAAAACCAAAAAGAAAAGCATAAGAATAAATCTATAATAATCAGAGTGAGAATCATATAATCTTGAAAAAATATTTGAAGGATGTCGATATTCTTAAACTTTATTTTTAATATATGACACCTTAGGTTTAATCTATGTTATCCATGGCCATTATCAACTAAAATACATCATAATAGTTTATAAATAAAAAATTAATTAATCCAATAATATACCCAAGGAGTGTTAAACAAAATTTTAAGTAAAGGAGCATCCATCGTGAACTAGAATGATAGTTGAAATATATTCGACCAACTCTTCTCAGGGTTATTACCCCAATATAAATCTATTCCAAAATCACATCTACTTATAGTATCTATAAAGGGATTTATTTCTAGTAAAACCACATAATTTATACCTTACCAAAACTTTAGGATGTTATCCTATACTTAAACTTATTTCAAGTGTTCTCACTAATGTTTTCTCATCCTAACCACCAATTATTAACTAAACCCTACTCTGATACCAACTATGATGACCCAATATTTTTATACATAAATATTAAATCATTTTACATGAATATTCAATACATAACATTACGATCCAATCCAGAACCATAAAGATTTAATGTATTTGGAGACTAGATGCACAATCATTTTATTTTATGAAATATCTTCAATATATCCCTCAAATATCTTTTTATATAGTACTCTTCTTAGACATGTCCTACTTAAATATTTTCTTTATAACTTGGGGAAAATAAACCCAAGAAAGGGTTGAGCTCAAATGATCATCAAGTTTAAATAAAATAGATATCATAAGAGTGATAAATCATCACTAATAAATCATGAACCATGAGTACAAATCATAAGTATGAAAAAATATCATAAAATTATAGCACCATCATAGGTATAGAAACCATTTCATATTTCAAGGTTAACTAAAGATTGGACAAGGAATCAATACTTTTTTCTCATATAATAATGGATTAGGAATCATATCTTGTTTATCGTAGTGGATCAAGAATCATCGCTAGTTTCCCATAGTGGATCATTCAACCCTACTTGTTTCTTATAATGAATTAGGAATCCCCACCCATTTCTCATATAGGATCAATCACATTAACTTGTTCTCTATAATTATCTCTTGAGATATAAAACTTTACCTAGTGAATTAGAGGGACATATAATTTTAGGCCCACCCATCACATAATTAAAATGATACATATGTGTTACAAAATATCATAAAATATTAATCATATCATCATATCATAACTTGTGCAAAGAAAATAGGTTTCATAAAAATTTCATAAATTTATCATATCATAACCCATGAAAATAAACATGTTCATAAAAATCTCATCATCATAATAATAAACCATATATTTAAATAATAATAGGGTTATAATAGGATTATATCCCAAGTAAATCACAATTAAAATCAAATGATGTTATCAAAGATTTAAATTCCTTTAAAATATCACTGTAATATTTCTTGAGGAAAATACCCTTTTTATTTTAAAATCACTTATTTAAAATCCAAAATTTTCTAAAATATTAAGGAATTTTTTTTTTTGAAAATAACCGTGGAACATTGTAAATTAATATTAAAAACATTGATTGTTCATGACAACAAGAAATTATTTTCATGTTGTGTATGTTAAAACAAGGATTCTATTCTCACTTTCGTTAAAAAGTACCTAATTTGAAAAACAAAAGGTATATTCCATTGAAATTTTTTAATAGAAATTAAAACATTTGTAAAAATTAATATTAATAAAAAAATAATTGGATAATATTCTAAATTTTATTTAAACTTTTTAGAAAATATGGATATGTAAGAAAATGGTTTTCCAACCAAAAGAGATGAAATAAGGCCAGCTTTTCTTAAAAAAATTTCTAAAATATTTTGAGTTACAAAGAGAGAGAAATGGAACTAAAACATTAAAATTTCCTAAATAACCAGAGTAGAATAAAAAATAATTAAATTTATCATATAAGTATCATATAATTTCCTTAATGTAAATTCAAGCATAAACAATCCCAATAAAATGGGATTGAGACATAAATCCATTACCACTTTGGTAACTTTTGAATAAAAACCACACAAAAAGAGAGAACCTTATATGGATTTTATCACAATAATTTTCATGTAAAACATCATAAAATAATTCATTAGTAGTATATACACCATATAAAATACACATAGCAATGATAACAAAATAACCCCTTGCTATGGGCCACTAGTCAGTGCATAATAGAAAATAGTGCATCAATCATTCACTGAAAATTACCTCGCTATGCTAGGTTCCCATGTTCATACTAAAAAGGTGGTGAGCCAAAAAAATTAAATAACCAGTCATAAGTACATTTGTCACACACAATCAATATACACAACCAACACACACAACAAAGTCACCCCCGAGTCACCCCAAGGAACAAGTTACTCGCATTTCAACTATTTTATCTCAAAGGATTCCTATAAGGCATACCTCCCACAACATACAAAAAAATTAAGGAAAATAGACCATCCAATGAGAGTTTTCAAGATAACCAGTTTCACAAAAATGCCAATCGGGCCTCGTACAACCATTACATGCTAAACCATTTATTAAAGAACTACACACACACCATTTTAAAAACCAGAAACATGCTTAGAAACCAATTTAAGAAACCAAAATCACCATTTTAAATCAAAAAAAATTACAAAGGCCAAAGGGGAATTTCATAAAGAACTTGATGTGAAAAATGAAATCAAGTCATTTATTGCAATACATTACAAGCGAAACCCAAATCCAATTTAAGACATACGATTTTAATAAAAATTATATATCAATAATTAATATAAAAACTAGATACGAAAAGCAAGAAATAATGATTCTTAAATTTAAATGTTAATACATAGAGATCTTACCTCAAAGTGGAACCAAACCAAACATTTTCCATTTGGTGCTTTCTAACTAAGATTTGCTACTCCCCCATTAAGAATATGCATCTTCACATACATATAAGGACACATAACCCCTATGAGCACACCTTCATGGTCATGAACATGTTCAAGGGAATACTTACATATATGCTTATATGAATATACCCATCTCTACTCACTAACGTATGCATTTCCATATATATACATAGGTACTCCTAGCCCCATACATATATATTCACTACCATGGATGAATATACACATAATGAGGGAACCTATATAACACCCCAGGTAAATAAAGAATATGAAGTTTTTATATTTATCCCTATTTGTGAATAAAATAATAATATTACTTTAAAGGTAATGCTATGCTCGATGGCGTACCCAATACGCGATAATGAGTTCCTTTAGATTCTTATGTTGCACTCTAATAATAAAATAATATTATTTTAAATGGTAGTTAACGCCTAGCCATTGTAATGGCGGGAAATAACGGAACTAACTAAAAAAATGATTATTTATGTTTGTCAAATATTTTTACTTTTTACAATAAATGTTAGAGGATTAAAAATGCGAATGAATCCAATTTTATACGTAAACATTCTAATATTCTTTAAAAGGTCGATTAACCGCCTTTTGATGGCGAACCTCTTTTAAATCAACTTTTTGAAAATTTTATGTATTATATTTGACAAAATAAAATTCTTCTTTAGAATCGATACATAAAAATTTACTTTGTGTAAATTTTTGGTATTTTTCCGATAAAGTTCATTTTTTAATGAATAGTGAAAAATGTTGTATTTTAATTCAAAACCTCTTTTTAATATAATTTATTTATATGATTAGATTATCTTTTTAATTGGTTTTAAAGTGAAATTAGAATATATTTTTACCATTTAATCCAATGGTGGTCATTAGAATTAATTTCACTTTGAAATTGGACTTAAACTAGTGTTATTCTTTTAATAGATATTATTTCTTAAAAACGCGCTATTTGTTTTGACAGCGGGAATTAATTATTAAATTAATTAATGAAAATTATATGTTTTGAATTTTTTAAAATATTCATCATTTTTTAATTCAGAATATCAAATATATCTTAGGGTTAATTTTTTGTATTTTTCAGAAAAACTTCAATTTTTGATGAATAGTGAAACCACTAAGTGGTAGTTAAAGAAACTGATTTTTCGTTTAAATGAAACTTTACCACTTCTGTGATTTGATTTTAAAAAATCTGACATACATGGTTGTCATTAGGAAGTAAAATTTGGTTCAATGAGATTAAAATAATTTTTTTGTTGAATAGTAACTTTTAAGTTTTAATCGTGATTATAGGTAATTAGTATAATTTAAGGTAAAAATAATGTTTTAATAATATTGAATGACCGAGACACATGTCCTAACCTTATTGGATGAGTCATTGCCAACCAAGACAATCCATGTGTCAAATTTGGGACCTCATGAAGCCACTTTGGAAGGAAAATTACATTAATACATTTTTATTTATGGTTAAAATTAAAATGACACAAACATGTGTTGTTTTACTAGAACAATTTTTACATGGGGTTATACAAGTCATATTTTTTACTATAAATATTCATTAGAAATATAAAAATATTTCCTACATCATTCTATTTTTTTTATAATTTTTAGACACTAAATAAATTAAATTATTTATGACACCATGATGATCCAGCGATTACCTCATTATTTAACGATTTAAATAAAATGAAAAGATAATGTAAAATCTAAGACCACAACTTGTCAAAAACCTATTTTATGGGTGGATTTAGAAACCTTATCACCTTATCCTTGAAAAATATCCTTTTGGAACCTTTAAAATCCGAAAAGCATTATATAATAGAGTAATATTTTATAACTTTCCAAGAGTGCCCTCCTCTCCTCCTATAAAAGGCCCCCACCTCTTCCACCTTACACACACTTCTCAAGACTTTGGCTCAGACAAACCCTGACCATTTAATCTCTCTACATCCCTCTATTAATAATTTAATCCTCACCTTTTGTAAGAATACTTTCCAAGGAAGCCTTTGAGCTCAAATCAAAAAGAGTTACCTGATTTAAAGGATAATGTCTTCCCTTGTGTTCTTTTGTTTTATTTTGCTTATCCAACCCTCTAAACTCTTTTTATTCCTTTATTTTGTAACAAAACCAGTATCTTAAATATACTAGGATGTTTTTATGTGAATTATTATAGCTAAACTTACACACACCTTTGTCTAATGGTTAAAGAACATATTGTTTATGTGGATGGAGAATTTCTGCCTCACGAAACGATGATTGTTCATTCTTCTCTTAACACCTTTCATGGTGGCCATTATGATGTCACTATATTTTATATATGATATATATGGTATTTAGGTTTTCTATATTCTTCTGAATTTTATATTTAAAACATGCCTTTATGCTTTTCATATTATGCAAATGCGATAATTTCATACGAGGAAGTGTGGACTACCGCCCCCTCAAGTGATGTGACTCGTTCATGAAATACATGGAATGTATAAAGAATGAAATTAATGAACTTATTTGACCAATAAAACATATATATTATACTGGAATTATAATATATATATCTCTCAATTATTTTTAATTCCATTAATATGACAAATAAATGAAAGTAGCGTTCATGCGTACGTACGGACTATCGTCTCCATAAACGGTGCATTTCATTTCTTTTTATCACCAAATGTTATGGAATAGTATAAAATTAATATTTACTGGATATATATGATATTTAAATCATTAATACTATTCTGGAGATGATTTACTTATAACTACATGGACAATCATTTTCAAACAAGTTCATTTTTGACTCATGTACCAAACATCGACAAAAACGTCTGATATGAACTAACATTATTAAACAATTATTATAAAATTATAATATGTGATGTGAAATGAATAATAATATTTAAATGAGGTCCTTAAGAAATTATAAATTGACCAAAGTTTATTATTCATGAATATAAAGAAACGAACAAGACAAGTTGGACTTGAGGTAAGGGATCCAACCTCTCTCTTTCTTTTGAAGTGCTCTCTTTTATATCATTTCTTTTAAGATAATATTTCTTATGTTTGGGGATGTTATTTTATATTAATAATACTTTACTTTTTATGTTAATATTATGAGAGACCCTATTTGATCTCATAAATCCATTTTTGGAAGTTTTAAGCGGCGTCGTTAGGCTGCCGAGTTTTCGTAAGGGATTTTTCATCTCACTTTTATTCCTGTGACATTTATGCTACGTTTGCCACTATTTCATTTGAGTGGTGTATGTACTGACCATTATTATACACTTTTTGTTGTATAATTTCATTTATGGGTATTTACATCTTCATTTTATGACCCTTCTTCCATGGGGTGTACGTTTCTAAAGTTACCCAACTCGGTAAGGGGGCCTTTCCACCCTCCTCTTTTTAAAAGACTTCTTTTGTTATGTCTTTTAATTCACATACTATTATGTTGGGATATATTTCTTATATATCCTTCTTTATGTAAATTTTATTTCCAAGTGATGAGATACCATTTTCTATCTCATCAAATCATCTTCTGAATTTTAAAGTGACGTCGTTAGGCTGTCAGATTTCTGTAAGGGAACTTCTTAACCCACTTTCAATTCTTTGGGTTAAACCTATACTTATTGATTGTATTATTCCAAGATTATGTGTGGAATCTATATGTTTTAATTTCCACAAACCTTTTTGTAGATATACTATTTCTACAAATAATCATCTCATTGATAAATTCTTACGAACTTTTATGGGAAATCATAACTCAATCTCATTTCATTGAGTTAAATATCTATGTCATTGGTTTTGTTTTTCCAAGATTATGTGTGAATGACCTCTGATTATTTCACACTTAATATCCACTTATATTGGGTGTATTTATATTTCTCACACATAATTATGTGATTGATTTGTCCTTAATTTAAGGATACCATCTTTATAATGGATTTCATCTCAATTTACATTTCCATTGAGACTTCATTGTTGTTATGCGCCAATTCACTCTTATATGGTGTGTATACTGTCCTTTGACATATTATATCATGAATCACTTTATTCTCATGATATTATAAATCTCGGATTAAATGTTATTCCGCAATTATTTGTATTCAAGATTCTCTCATTTTGTTAAAAACTCTTTAACAAAAATATCATTTTAAATGTTTTAAAGATTCATTATTCTAAATCTTTATATTTAATTTCCATGTTTTCAAAATGGTTTTCAGTATTTATTTATATGGACATTAATGTTTTAAAATTATAATTCCATTAAAATCTTCAAAGTGGTATGGGACACTTTGATTCAAAAATATCTTTTAAATGGTTTTTGAAAATGGATTGATTAATTCAATATCTTGGAATTACTTATTGTAATTGCAAATGAAATGTTGTTATTGAAATGTTTATATTTTCAATATTTTATGTGTAATGATGGTAGTTGGACATTTTACGGGTGGTTACGTGATAAACCATATGACAGGTGGTGCCGTGAATACCTGGACGGGTGGTTACGTTATAACCTCCAATGCATTGGGTATGGAAGTCGTTCATATGGTTATTCCATTAAGTATGTGTGGAAGTAGGCCATATGGTTATTACATTTAAGTATGTTTATGTCCCAAGTTACCTTTATATGTATATGTGTTCTTTATATGGTTTTTATTGTAATCTTTTGGTTACAAAATGGTAAGTAATGGTCTTTTATTCATTGAAGAGTTGTTACTACTTCATAAAGGTGAAAAGTATTAATTTGGTAAATTATTCATGGTTTACTTGTTGTTTTGAAAAACTAATAGTTTTCCTTCTTTGTGTATCCTTTACTGGGATTTTTATGCTCATCCCAAGTTTTTGAAATGCTTTCCACAGGACTTAAAGATGAATAGGGTCAAGAATGGGATCAAGGAAATACATGTTATCTAAAACATGGAACTAGACATATTTCTTTTTAAGTGTTTTTTTATTTTATAGAAACTTAGTAGAAGTGTCTACTATGTAATCTTTTGAGATGTAATAGTTATGACCTAATTCTCTAAAACTATAAACCTGAAAATATCCTCTATGTGAATTATTCATTTAATTCATGATTAAGTAATGTTTAAGCCCGGGGCCTTATAGTTGGAATCAAAGGTCGGTTTAGATAACTTTAGAGGTTAGGGTATTCTGTAAGCATAAGTGACATTACCGTAATGGTTAGGATTTTAGAAAGAGTTCTAGTTTTAGATAAAGTGAATGAGTAAGTATATCTTAGTGTTTATATTCCTCATTAGTACATGATGGTTTTGTTGATATAATCACACTGATATTTTTGGTTTTAGTAAATGGACGGATCTAGCAGGCACCAATGTAACAGTGGATGTGTAGGAAACTGTGAAAGTTTTCTGAGCGAGCAACTGAATGATATGGGAGCTGCAATGAGAACTCTTGTGTTTATCCTCAACCAACTATCTGGAGTCATGATTGACCACCTAAACCTTGGTGATTTCTATAAGTAATTATATATGCGAGAAACAAATCCCTATGGAACTAAATGTAATAATCATAAAGGTAAGTGTGTTCAAAAACCTATGTGTCAAAGATGTGGAAAGAAACACCTAGGAAAATGTTTCAAAGGGACAGAAATATGCCATAGATGTGGAAATTAAGGTCATAAATCAAGAACCTGCCATGGAAAAAGGAAGCATCAAGTTGACTCGAGGAAAGGGAAAGAAATTCTTTCTGAGGGATCAATTGAATGTTTTAAATGTGGTGTGCATGGTCATTATGCAAACACATGTCTTATGAAGAAGTTTCGGGAATGGGATCACCAAGATCGTACAAATATTCATTTACCAATACCTAATTCCATTCCGATTGAGGATGAAGAAACTGACAATGACCAATCAAAGGTATGGATTATTTCTTAACTATTGTTTTCCTATTTTGGAATATTAGGATATGATTCATGATTTTGTTTGTAGGGAAGAAGTATTTTAGAATAAGTTGGAAAGGAATGGTTAATGGATCATGAAGAATGTTGAATGAGTAAGAAGTCAACATATAAGGGCTTCAAGAGTTATGGTGAAATTCTTAAGAGAATTAAGTCTCTTTTGATGATGGGGTTACATTAGAATAATTTTTATAGTATGTGTAACCCTAATGTTTGATATATGAAAATTTTATTCAAGTAATAGTTATCTGTTCTTTTGTGGACATAGTTATAAAGAACCATTTGGGTTTATATGATCCTTACTTTTGAGGTAATTATGGGTTACTATATGTTATGATGGAAAATGAAAGGGATGAGATAAAATTGAGGTTAAATTATGTTATGGTTATTTTTGATGATTTTATCTCTTTTTGGGGAATTATTTGAGAATTATATAGTTTGGAAAAAGGACAAAACGCAGACCGTGTGACAACCCGTCGCGTCGGACAAAGCTGCGGGAATCGAACCCACAACCAAAGTGCGACTGGTATTTATCGCCTACCACTGGACTACATGAAGTCCCTGGTAAGTTTGACTAATTATTTTTAGTTAGATGATTTTATGAATTAAGAGTAAGTTTATTTTGGGTTATCTATTGAAATTATTAACCTATCATGGAGGATATGTGATTAGGTTAATTACTTTTCAATACGAGAATTTAAGAGAAACTGATGTTGTTTGGAGATAAATGTTACTATTTAACTTGGAAGACTATGTGATTAAATCCTTTAAATATTTGGGTTTCAATCTTAGTTTGATTTACTTTTGGTCTTCATTGAACTTTGGGTCTTGTTGGACAAATTTTGGAGATTAAGAATAGATTTCCTTTTTATAAAGGATTATCCTTTTTGGGTATTATCTGATCTCATACTAACCTTTTTGGTTTTAGTTTTGGTTAAGGTCTAAAGACATGGGAAGTATATAGTTCTCTTTTTTGGATTAGGTGATTCTCTAGAAGTTGATTATATCTCTCTTAATGTAAAAAAGTCATCCTAAATACTCATCTTTTGGAGAAAATATGAGTTCGTGTAAGAAATCTAGTAAAAGTTGAAAGTCAACATGAAAAGTAAGTATGTTTCCTTATGTTTTAGTTAAGCTCAAAAATAAATTCCTCAATTAAAAGTAACTTAAAAAAAATGTTTTCCATTAACTTTTCCTACTGGGGAATCCAATACCGTTTAACCCATCACAAGTTTGTGATTTTCTGGTGGTTAACTTTCTCCTAAACATGTTTTCTATCACACTCCCTCAGAACATGACCCTTTGCTTTTTCTTCTGTATCCATGTTTTCCTACATGGAATCCTAGTATGGGTTAACTCAGGAGACCTCTTTACTTCTCTTTCTTTCTTTTAAAGTGATTGTTTTACCGACTCTTGTTCCGATGTGGGACTTTCAATGATGTTTCCGAGCCCAATTTTAAAATTGTGAGGACGTAATTACCAAAAGGGGGGAAAGATGTAACACCCCAGTTAAATAAAGAATACGAAATTTTTATATTTATCCCTATTTTTGAATAAAATAATAATATTACTTTAAAGGTAACGCTATGCTCGATGGCATACCCAATACGCGATAATGAGTTCCTTTTAAATCTTACGTTGCACTCTAATAATAAAATAATATTATTTTAAATGGTAGTTAACGCCTAGCCATTGTAATGGCGGGAAAGAACGGAACTAACTAAAAAAATGATTATTTATGTTTGTCAAATATTTTTACTTTTTACAATAAATGTTAGAGGATTAAAAATGTGAATGAATCCAATTTTATGTGTAAACATTCTAATATTCTTTAAAAGGTCGATTAACCGCCTTTTGATGGTGAACCTCTTTTAATTCCACTTTTTGAAAATTTTATGTGTGATATTTGAAAAAATAAAATTCTTCTTTAGAATCGGGACATCAAAATTTACTTTGTGTAAATTTTTGGTATTTTTCCGATAAAGTTCATTTTTTAATGAATAGTGAAAAATGTTGTATTTTAATTCAAAACCGCTTTTTAATCTAATTTATTTATATGATTAGATTATATTTTGAATTGGTTTTAAAGTGAAATTAGAATATATTTTTACCATTTAATCCAATGTTGGTCATTGGAATTAATTTCACTTTGAAATTGGACTTAAACTAGTGTTAATCTTTTAATAGATATTGTTTCTTAAAAATGCGCTATTTGTTTTGACAGCGGGAATTAATTATTAAATTAATTAATGCAACTTATATGTTTTGAATTTTTTAAAATAGACATAATTTTTTAATTCGGAATATCAAATATATCTTAGGGTTAATTTTTGGTATTTTTCTGAAAAACTTCAATTTTTGATGAATAGTGAAACCACTAAGTGGTAGTTAAAGAAACTGATTTTTCATTTAAATGAAACTTTACCACTTCTGTGATTTGATTTTCAAAAATCCGACATACATGTTTGTCATTAAGAAGTAAAATGTGGTTCAATGAGATTAAAATAATTTTTTAGTGAATAGTAACTTTTAAGTTTTAATCGCGATTAGAGGTAATTAGTGTAATTTAAGGTAAAAATAATGTTTTAATAATATTGAATGACCTATACACATGTCCTACCCTTATTGGATGAGTCATGGCCGACCAAGACAATCCATGGGTCAACTTGGGGACCCCATGGAGCCACTTTGGTAGGAAAATGACATTATTACCTTTTTATTTAAAGTTAAAATTAAAATGTCACAAACATGTGTTGTTTTACTAAAACAATTTTTACATGGGGTTATACAAGTCATATTTTTTAATATAAATATTCATTAGAAACATAAAAATATTTACTACATCATGATATTTTTTTTATAATTTTTAGACACTAAATAAATTAAATTATTTATGACACCATGATGATGCAGCGATTACCTCGTTATTTAATGATTTAAATAAAATAAAAAGATAATGTAAACTCTAAGACCTACACTTGTCACAAACCTATTGGATGGGTGGATTTCGAAACCTTATCACCTTATCCTCGAAATATATTCTTTTGGGACCTTTAAAATCTGAAAAGCATTATATAATAAAGTAATATTTTATAACTTTCCAAGAGTGCCCTCCTCTCCTCTTATAAAAGAACCATACCTCTACCACCTTACACACACTTCTCAAGCCTTTGGATCGGCCAAAATCTGACCATTTAATCTCTCCAAATCCCTCTATTCATCATTGAATCCTCACCTTTGGACAGAATCCTTTCCAAGGAAGCCTTTGAGCTCAAATCAAAAAGAGTTACCCGATTTAAAGGTAATGTCTTCCCTTGTGTTCTTTTGTTTTATTTTGATTCTCCAACCCTATAAACTCTTTTTATTCCTTTATTTTGTAACCACAAAAGTATATTCAATATAATAGTATGTTGTTATGTGAATTATTCGAGCTACACTTACACACACCTTCGTCTAATGGTTAAAGAACATACTGTTTCTGTGGATGGCGAATTTCCGCCTCATGAAACAATGATTGTTCAATCTTCTCTTAACACCTTTCATGGTGGCCATTATGATGTAACTATATTTTATATATGATATATATGGTATTTAAGTTTTCTATATGCTTCTGAATTTTATATTTAAAACATGCCTTTATGCTTTTCATGTTGTGCAAATGCAATAATTTCATATGAGGAAGTGTGGACTACCGCCCCCTCAAGTGATGTGACCCGTTCATGCAATACATGGAATGTATAAAGAATGAAATTAATGAAATTATGTGACCTATAAAACATATATATTATACTTGAATTATAATATATATATATCTCAATTATTTTTTATTCCATTAATATGACAACGAAATGAAAGTAGCGTTCATGCGTACGTACGGACTACCGTCTCCATGAACGGTGCATTTCATTTCTTTTTATTACCAAATGTTATGAAATAGTATAAAATGAATATTTATTGGGTATATATGATATTTAAATCATTAATACTATTCTGGAGATTATTTACTTATAACTACATGGACAATCATTTTCAAACAAGTTTATTTTTGACTCATGTACCAAACATCGGCAAAAACGTCTGATATGAACTAACATTATTAAACAATTATTATAACATTATAATATTTGATATGAAATGAATAATAATATTTAAAGGAGGTCCTTAATCAAATATAAATTGACCAAAGTCTATTATTCAGGAATATAAAGAAACGAACAAGACAAGTTGGACTTGAGGTAAGGGATCCAACCTCTCTCTTTCTTTTTAAGTACTCTATTTTATGTAATTTCTTTTAAGATCATATTTCTTATGTTTGGGGATGTTCTTTTATATTCTTAATAATTTAATTTTTATGTTCATATTATGAGATAGCCTATTTGATCTCATAAATCTATTTTTGGAAGTTTTAAGTGGCGTCTTTAGGCTGCCGAGTTTTCGTAAGGGAATTTTCATCTCACTTTTATTCCCGTGACATTTATGCTACGTTTTCCACTATTTAATTTGAGTGGTGTATGTACTGCCCATTATTATACAATTTTTGTAGTATAATTTCATTTATGGGTATTTACATCTTCATTGTATGACCCTTCTTCCATGGGGTGTACGTTTTGAAAGTTACCCAACTCGGTAATGGGAACTTTCCACCCTCCTCTTTTTAAAAGACTTCTTTTGTTATGTCTTTTAATTCACATACTATTATGTTGGGATATGTTTCTTCTATATCCTTATTTATGTAAATTTTATTTCCAAGTGATTATATACCATTATATCTCTCATCAACTCATTTTATGAATTTTAAACTGACGTCGTTAGGCTGTCAGATTTCTGTAAGGGAACTTCTTAACCCACTTTCAATTCTTTGGGTTAAAACTCTACTTCTTGATTGTATTATGCCAAGATTATGTGTGGAATATCTATGTTGTAATTTCCACAAACCTTTTTGTAGATATACTATTTCTACACATAATCATATCATTTATAAATTCTTACGAACTTGTATGGGAAATCATAACTCAATCTCATTTCATTGAGTTAAATGTCAATGTCATTTGTTTTGTTTTTCCAAGATTATGTGTGAATGACCTCTGATTGTTTCACACTTAATATCCACTTATATTGGGTGTATTTATATTTCTCACACATAATTATGTGATAGATTTGTCCTTAATTTAAGGATACCATCTTTATAATGGATTTCATCTCAATTTACATTTCCATTGAGACTTCATTGTTGTTATGAACCAATTCACTCTTATATGGTGTGTATACTGTCCTTTGACATATTATATCATGAATCCCTTTATTCTAATTATAATATAAAGCTCGGATTAAATGTTATTCCGCAATTATTTGTATTCAAGAGTCTCTCATTTTGTTAAAAACTCTTTAACAAAAATATCGTTTTAAATGTTTTAAAGATTCATTATTCTAAATCTTTATCTTTAATGTCCATGTTTTTAAAATGGTTTTCAGTATTAATTTATATGGACATTAATGTTTTAAAATTATAATTCCATTAAAATCTTCAAAGTGGTATGGGATACTTTGATTCAAAAATAGTTTTAAATGGTTTTTGAAAATGGATTGATTAATTCAATATCTTGGAATTACTTATTGTGATTGCAAATGAAATGTTGTTATTGAAATGTTTATATTTTCAATATTTTATGTATAATTATGGTACTTGGACATTTTACGGGTGGCTATGTGATAAACCATATGACGGGTGGTGCCGTGAATACCAGGATGGGTGGTTACGTTATAACCTCCAATGCATTGGGTACGGAAGTCGGCCATATGGCTATTCCATTAAGTATGTGTGGAAGTCGACTGTATGGTTATTCTATTTAAGTATGTTTATGTCCCAAGTTACCTTTATATGTATATGTGTTCTTTATATGGGTTTTATGGTAATCTTTTGGTTACAAAAGGGTAATTAATGGTCTTTTATTTAGTGAAGAGTTTTTACTACTTTATAAAGGTGAAAAGTATTACTTTGGTAAAGTATTCATGGTTTACTTGTTGTTCTGAAAAACTAACAGTTTTCCTTCGTTGTGTATCCTTTACTGGGATTTTTATGCTCATCCCAAGTTTTTGAAATGCTTTCCACAGGTCTTAAAGATGAATAGGGTCAAGGATGGGATCAAGGAAAGACATGTTATCTAAAACATGGAACTAGACATGTTTCTTTTTAAGTGTTTTTTTATTTTATGGAAACTTAGTATAAGTGTCTACTATGTAATCTTTTGATATGTAATAGTCATGACCTAATTCTCTAAAACTCTAAACCTGAAAAGATCCTCTATGTGAATTATTCATTTAATTCATGATTAAGTAATGTTTAAGGTCGGGGCCTTATAACCTATATATATATATATATATATATATATATATATATATATACCTATGCATACGCAGACGAGTCTCCTTAGACTCGGCGACTCGAAACCACAAATCAGTGACCAATCCACATTAATTAAAAAACAAGGAATCCATAAATATCATAATACCCTAAAATAAAATTAAGCCAAAAAATGGAACCAATAGGCGATTCAAAAACCAACGAAACATTTAAGAAAAACAATTACAAATACTTATCAAAACACCCAAAATGCATTTCAATTATAAAACTGGTCAAACATTGAAAACTACATTTTAAACCACTTTTAAAAACCACTCATGGAACTAAATCCAAAAATTTTACAGAATTGCAAGAATCTAACCAACCTTCTTTTAAAACCATGAAAAAACTTTCCAAAACATTTAACTTTAGCCTATAAACCAAAAAGGCACCCAATTTTCACATTTATCCAAATTAATAAAATTGATACTAACTTACCAAAATATTTCCAGGGTCAAATAAGAC
Source organism: Viscum album (assembly GCA_963277665.1). Taxonomy (NCBI): domain Eukaryota; kingdom Viridiplantae; phylum Streptophyta; class Magnoliopsida; order Santalales; family Viscaceae; genus Viscum; species Viscum album. The sequence goes on along the minus strand of OY728150.1, from coordinate 811,715,647 downwards.
AAGGGATAAATTTCACAATTAGAGAACAATAGGAATTTTATCAAACACCTTGCATGCATATACATGTATTCAAATATAATAAATCCTTTGAAAACCCACTTGCACAAATTTTCACCAATATAAAAACACCATAAAAAGACAAAAAAAATATCAAAATAATGAAAATAATATTTCTATATTATTTAAAAATATCCACAAGCATCAAAGGAATGAATCGTAAGGTAAAAACATGAATTCGCCAATATCAAACAATAACATATGCAAAAAAACTCTTAGAGAAGGAAGAGTACACCCCAATGAATGAACCTCACCCCCTAGCATTCAATAAAAACGCAAAACCATGAACCCATACAATTTGGGTTCAACCAATATGAATATAACGTAAAAAAAATCAATAAAAATGCACCAGTGGGGGGAGATGGGAGGCTGGATGCACCACGGGGAGGGAAGGTCACTAAATGGGGGTTGCACCGGAGATTGGGTGGTCACTGAAAGGAGAGTTCATGTTGGACAAGTTCGTGCGGGCTAGGATGGGAATCTACGAATATGGTTGGGAAAGCATGGGAGGGAACTGCTGAACCGGGTCACACCGGAGAGGAGGAGGAGGTCGTCACTGGATGGGGGTCGGGTGTAGCTCAAATGAGGAGGGGTGGGGTGGCTGGTCCACGTGCATAGAGAGGGAATGGATGGGGGTTCGGGTAGAATTAGGGTTCTAATAAAAATTTATAATAATAATAATGTTAATAATGTTAATAATCATAATAATAATCGTAATATTTTTATCATCATTATTATTATTAAACATTCCTCTAATTTTTATTGTACACTCATTTTATTTTATTTTAATTCTATTCTATTTTCCATTTAAATTTTTATCCTTTATTTAGTATTTATTATTTCTAGCGTAGAGCAGGTTGCAAGGTCTGTTAGGACGTGGGCCAACCACATGCAGACCAGAATTCACATGAAAGTTTTAACATCTTGTAATGTTATTGGGGTCTTAACCCGAACCCCAACCGGAAAGATCCAAGACCAATAAAAGAATAAAAATAAAAGAGTATCTGGGGTTGGGGTGTGACAATTCTCCCCACCACCGAACTTTTTGCCCCCATAAAGTCACCAATCCGAAAGTTAGTCAAGAATTGATTCCATGGCCAAACATAACAAGGAGAAACAAGGAATTCAACGGTGAATATTTATTCCCCAATTCACACCCGATCGACCTAGATGAAACCAAAACTCAAAACAAGGGGAGAATGTGAGAGATCTCTCCCCGCCACAAGGGTTCTACTGGCATGGAAATTAGAACCCAAACATACCACCCTGAGGAGGGGGTCCATCATGGGAACTCTCAACCAATCTAAAACAACTTATATAACATGAGAGAAACAATTACACCATTAGAACTAGGATCTTTTATCACACCAATTGAACCCCCAATATTAGGGGAAAACTCATAGAAAGAAACTCTGACTAAAAAATATACTGAAAACACCATTCACCAATCTCACAAAACCCAATCATCCCAAAATTAGTGTCAGTAAATTGGAACCATCCCATACAAGGGCCAACATACTTTAATAAAAAAGAACAATTCAGAAAACCATATCTAAAAAAACAAGACTATTTGGATTACAATAGAACAAGTTCATCATAATCTCCCAAAGAAACTATGGACTTACAAGGGAGGAAAAACCCCAACATTATAAAAATAAGAACGAATAATCTTTAAATATTCCAATCTCAGAACAAAACACAAAACTCGAAATGAGGCTTCATACCCCCAGTAACTTCTGACTGCGCATGAGATTCACCCCAAGACCTATGGATGGGGCTTTGATGGCTGAAACATCTCCTGCCTCACATTCAGATATAAGCATCCCCTAATCACAACTTCTTCTTCAAGCAACGCTTCCTACAGGACTTTTATTAGTGACCCGAATGGCCACAATGATGGAAATAATTTGAAGGGATGCAGAAAGATGACTTGGAATGTCCGAACTAGCTATATAGATGGCACACCATAAATTGGTCAGACTAACTAGATGTCAGAACCTATAAGTATGTCTTCTTATAGAAAGGTTCCTCCAGTATACGCTCCTCACCAGATGGGGAACCCTCACAAAATCCGACCACCGTTAATTACACCCCAATAACTAACCCTACTAAAAATTCCCCATCCAACAACCTCTTGAAACAGGTTTCACTATAAGGGAGAACCATTCCCATAATCTATGTGTGAGAACTCCAAACAAAAAAAGGAACCAGCTCTTCCAAGTGGTCAGTATAGACTTTTACTAACTGTTGGCACTACCAAACATCCTAAAACTCCTCCACCTTCCTTAACTTCACCTCCTCAAGTATAACCCTTGGGAGAAGGTGACCTTAGACATTTCCCATGTTAACCAAACTTTCAATGATGACGGGACAACCAACTTCCATTGGTGCAAAATAGGACTCTCAAAAAACTCCAAAATAGCTTGAATCCTGAAAGTCTCAGGAGTTCCCAACACCCTAAAGATATTCTCTACCTCTTCAATCCATATATATACCTCTAACAGACCTATAACACCAAGAAAGATAGGAAAAATACAATAAAACTCAGGAAATGGGCATGACTCCTTAGAACTTTGATGGACCTTTATGGGTGGCACATTCTGAACAACATAAAAAACACAAACTGAGACCAATGTCAAACCAAAGCTTAATCAGAAGCAACACTTCAAGAAAAAACAATAGACTAATGAGCCAAGAACATACAAGAAAAACCAAATATTCCATTTTTAAAATCTTCTTTTCATTTTAAATTTCAAAACCACCTTCTTTCAAGGTCACTTCCAAAATACCAAGAACCCTCTTTTAAAGCCAAATTCAATTTATAAAAAACATTTCCTTTTTCAAATTCATTTAGAAAAAATCAAGGAAAATACTTCAATTTCAAACACCCACCCTCATCACCCCATGAACCGTTTCCCATGCATTCATCCACTTCCATTCATATATTCCAACATGAACATTACATACACATACCCCCAACATGTGAAAACTTTCATAAGGGACACCATGGGTTGCACCAAGCCATTTACTTACTAATTCTAAACAAGCACCAAATTCTCAAACCAAATCAATCTCAATTGTTGAACCCATTTTACCAAAGTAAATCCATTTAAAATAGAGAATCCTCATTTCAAAAACCCTTTTTATTTAAATTTTACAACCCACTTTACAAATTTAAAACCATTAGGAAGAATCATTTCCATTTGAAAAATATTTTCATCTTCAAAAGCGCACTTACACCCACCAGAATAAAAAAAACCCAACTTTCACCAAACCATCAGAGTGAGGAACTAGTTTTTATTCCCAACTTAGTGACATGGTAGTGAGCCATGCTACAATTAGGAAATAACACTAAGAAGAAATTAGACCAAACAATTGGATATCACATGGGTCACTACTCCATGAGAAATCACAAAATGTCACCATCTCACCTCTATTGTCATCACTCAATCCAAAACAAAAGCAGAAGACTCAATTCTTGGACTAACCCTAGTAACTCAAGGATCAGTGCGAGCAAGAGTTCACGATGCTCTTCCTACACCCACCTCCTGAGTCCCAACATTCCTAATATCCATCTAATAGACACCCAAAATATCAAGGGCCCCTTTGATACCATTTTTTCATGAACCAACTTGGTTCAACCCTGAACCGGTCACCCAAGTCAGTCCACAGCATGGCCCGAAGGGTGTTATCAATCCCCACAGGTTGGCAACTAGTAACATTCATCAAAACTAAGAAAGTGAGAAAAATTTGGCCCATAAATGAAAGAAAATGAAATAAATAAAAACTAAAAATAAAAATGAAAACTATCAATGAAAGAAAAATCAAATTGTCCATTCCTTCATGTGACTCTACGGGTCACCACCAACCTCAAACCAACATCGCACTACGGCGACTGAAACCGAGAAAGAAGTAGCACTCAAATATAAAAAAAAAAGATAAACTATAGGCATGATTATTAAAACTCAATAGGATATCCTAATAAACCATTCTCAATACACTTAATTTAAATAAAGAAACATTAATTTTAGTCTTTAAATACAATATATAAAATAAAATTTTCACACATTTTCCCTTTAAATTAAATCTTGATCCATTTCCCTTCTTATTTTAAACCAATTTCTTTTCCAAGAATTAAGCTATAATATTTTTAAAGAAAGAGGGATAGAGAAGTGTAAAAAATTTTAAAAACCTTTTCTCACAAACTTTTGAAAATAATTTTATCCCTTTTAGCAAAGAGATTCACCATACGTGAATGAAAAAGCAATGATCACACAAGGGTAATAGAAAATAACAAGCAAGAGAGACCAACCAAACAATTCCCCTCAATCATATGCCATAGATAAATAAGTTCCCACATACATGGGAAATCCTTAGGAGATTGGGAATAATCTATAACATACTACACATGTGAATCACCCTGAAGGGATGCCCTACCTGATGAGGTCATAACGCCCAAACACCCGATTATCGCCCTACCTGGCCTGACTGAGAGGCTCAATCCCATAGCAATGATAAAAAAATAACCCCTTGCTATGGGCCACTATCCAGTGCATAATATAATCTAGTGCATAAATCGTTCACCAAAAATTCACTCTCTATGCTAGGTTACCGTGTTTACACTAAAAAGGCGGTGAGCCAACAATGTCAAACAACAAGTCACAAGCACATTCGTCACACAAAATCAACACACACAACCAAAATACACAACGAAGTCACCCCTAGGTCACCCCAAGGAACAATTCCCTCACTTTTCAACTATTTTATCTCAAAGGAGTCCTACACGGAGGAACTCCCAGAATATACAACAAAATCATAGAAAATGGACCATCCAAGGAGATTTTTCAAGATAACCAATTTTACAAAAAAATCCAACCTCGCCTCGCACATCCATTACATGTTAAACCATTTATTAAAGAAACACATGAATGCCATTTTGAAAACTATAAACATGTTTATAATCCCATTTAAGAAACCTAAACCACCATTTTAAATATAAAACACATTTACAAAGGCCAAAGGGGCATTTTATCAATCACTTGATGTGAAAAATGCAATCAAGTCATTTGTTGAAATACATTACAAGAGAAAAACCTATCCAATTTAGGACATAAAATTTTACTAACAATTATATATCAATAATTAATATAAAAACTAGATGTGAAAATCAAGAAATAATGATTCTTAAATTTAAAGGTTAATGCATAGAGATCCTACCTCAGTGTGGAACCAAACGAAACATTTGGCCTTTGGAGCTTTCTAACTGAGACTTGTTTCTCCCCCATTGAGCATATACATCTTCAAATACATATAAGGACACTTATCCCCTATGTGCACACCTGCATGGCCAGGAACGTGTGCAAGGGGATCCTTACATATATTCTTATATGCATATACCCATCTCCACTCACCTACGTATGCATTTCTATATATATACATAGGCACACCTAGCCTCATACATGTATATTCACTGCCATGGATTTATATACACATAAATGGGGAACCTACATATATATATATATTTCTATATATATATATGTGTGTGTGTGTGTATATATATATATATATACTTACCTATGCATAGTAAGGTGAGTCGCCTTAGACCTGATGACTCGAAACCACAAAGCAGTGACCAATACACCTTAATTAAAAAAATAATCCATAAACATCATAATAACCTAAAATAAAATTAATACAAAAAAATGAACTAATATATGATTCAAAAACCAACGAAACATTTAAAAAAATAATCCAAATACTTATCAAAACACCCAAAATGCATTTCCATTATAAAATGTGTGAAACTTTGAAAACTACATTTGAAACCGCTTCAAGAAACCACTCAAGGAACCAAACCCAACCATTTTACATAATTACAAGAATTTAACCAACCTTATTTTAAAACCATGAAAAACCTTTCCAAAACATTACACTTTATCCTCTAAACCAAAAAGGCACCCAATTTGCACATTAATCCAAATAAATAAAATTGATGCTAACTTACCAAAATATTTCAAGGGTCAAATAATACAAAAAGTTCTCAATTTTATACTTAGAAAACAATAGGAATTTTATCAAACCCCTTGCATGTATATATATGTAGTCACATATAAGAAATACTTTGAAAACCCACTTTCACAAATTTTCACCAACATAAAAACACCATAAAAAAGACAAAAAAATATATCAAAATCATGCGAATCACATTTCTATATTATTTAAAAAATCCAAAAACATGAAAGGAATGAATCATAAGGAAAAAACATTAATTCACCTACCTTAAACATGTGTGGATGGAATGAAACTCTTAGTGATGGAAGAGTACACCCCAAAGAATGAACTACACCCCCTAGTATTCTAGAAAAATTCACAACTATGAACCCCTACCATTAGGGTTTGACCAAGATGAAGAAAACCCAAAAAATCAGTAAAAACACACCAGAGGGGGGAATATGGGAGGACAATCGTTCCGTGAAGAGGGATGACTGCCATATGGGGTCGCACCGAAGAGAGGATGGTCACTTAAGGGAGAGGTCGCATCGGAAAAGGTTGCGCGAGTAGGGAGAGGCGCCGCTGGACAAGGTCATGCAAGTAGGGAGGGTCGCCACTAGATGGGGTCATGTTAGAGAGGAGGGGGTGGCTGGTGCTATCTAGGGATCGGGTGCAGATCACACGAGGAGGGGTGGGGTGGTCAGGCCACATGCATAGAGAGGGAAGGGATGGGGGTTGGGTAGAATTAGAGTTCTAATAAAATAATAATAATAATAATAATAATAATCGTAATATTTTTATCATATTATTATTAAAAATTCCTATAATTTTTATTGTACCCTCATTTTATTTTATTTTCATTCTATTTTATTTTCCATTTAAATTTTTATCCATCATTTAGTGTTTATTATTTATGGCATAGAGCAGGCTGCACGGTCTTCTCGTCCATGTGCCAACTGCGTGCAGACCATAATTCAAATAAAAGTTTTAAAGTTCTATAATTTTACTAGGGTCTCAACCCTAAACCCAACCGAAAATATCTAATACCAAGAAAAGAATAAAAATAAAAGAGTATCTGGGGTCGGGTTGTGACATTGATCCTCTTCCTTGGCTAATTTTCCTACCACTGCCTTAATGGAAACTCTCATAAGATTATTTCCTACTATCTGAGGAAGTTCCACCAGATCACCCAACTGATCCTTCATATCCACCACTAGAAGTCTTCTTCAGGTTCCCCTTTGAAATAATATCCCAATTCACCACGTCATTAAACTTTTTCAAATGTATGATATTCACTTTAGACATTATCTCACATGTAAGACCATCCTAAAATTTTTCACCACAGCTACCACATCCCCTTCCAATATTGGAACAAAAAACTGGAATTTTGTGAAGTGGATAGCATAATCCATCAGTGGTATATTCCCCTGGATTAACCATATAAACTCCACAAATCTCTCTTTCCTTAGGTTATCAGGGTAAAAGTGTTCCAACAACTTATCCTAGAATTATGTCTATACCATATTCTCTAAATTATCAACCTAGACCTTAATATCCCACAAATGCATCTTTGATCCTCATAACATGTAATTTTTTTACTTAAATATATTCTCTGGAAGAGTCTCTAAGTGATCTAGAATCATCTGGATGATATCAATCAATCACTCAACTACCTCAAGTCGACCCTCTCCAGTGATATTTGGAGGATTCTTCAGCTGAAACTCTCTAGTCAGTTTAAACATGCTCGATACAGCCTACTCCATGTCTCTCTCCATAAACTATATAAAGAGGGAAAATTTCACACAGATCTATTCTTTTTACCTATCACCTATAACCAATGGGGGTTTTGGTCACACTACTAGAGGCTCATTCTCAACAATGTCCTCCTATCTCCCTACTGGAAACTATCATCATGGTGGAATATCCCTAAAATTTCAAACTCACATATTAGAATACATAATATATCACATTCAAAACTATACAAAGAGGGGGGTTCCCAACTATCCATATGAAGTCACTCTGCATATATTATTTGTATGGTAACAACTGCAATACTATCACTACCCTCAGCCACCCCTATCATGGACCTTGGATAACTCAGGGTAAACAAAACTTCCATGATTACAATATTCTCATTTTATTCCATTTTAACCATTTTAATTTAAACCTTTTAATTTATACAATTGGAACTTTAATATTAGGTACTATCTCTTTAAACCCACAAAATATATAGAAAATGTTTTCATTCTCTATAACCCAACAAAAAAATTATTTTTGGTGAGTGTTACTAACATAATGCATGAAACATAAATCCATGAGTGTCTAAAATGATGCATGCATATACAATCTCATGTCTTACCATCACATGAGTAAAATATCAAAAATTAATAACACCACACCACATGTGTATCACCCAAGGTGAAATAACATAAAAATGTAATAAGTGGATATCATGAACAATAATCCCACCCTAAGAACTTGGGTTTTCCCTCACACATGGGTTAGTTACTCCCTTGCATGGTCTCATTAAAAAATCCCGACACATCCAGATATCTTATCTACCTTTCTCAGATAGTAAGATAATAGAAAAGAAAAACCCACTCTGATACAACTTTGTAATGTTCCAGACTGGGTTCCACTAATCTGGTGCCTTGAGTCAATGCACCACATGACCTTTGGTGCACCTCCCCATATTCCAGAGGCCACCAACTAGCAGAAGGGATCCAGTGAGGTATGTGGGGAGACTATACCCTCATTACTAGAGTAATGCAATAGGAAAAATCAATATAACAAATAACCAAAGTAATAATTACTAATAGCTAACAATAATCATGCATCTCATAATAAAACCCACAGAATGGGTAAATTTCCACAAACCAATACAGTAAACATGTCATGTCATAATATTGTACTTTTTAAAAAGAAATCCAAAATAAGTGTTGAGTCTATAAGGTTTTTTTATGACTTTTCCATTCCTTCATGTTTTGAAAATCAAAAACACTCTATCTTAAGGAAAATTTCTTTTCCCATATGTTTTATATTAATAAGGAAAATTTTCCTTCCCCAGGGAAAATTTATCCTATCATGTTTTCATTGTTCATATAATAATTTATCTAAACCTAACTCATTTTATTTCTAAGTATAAAATTTTTGTTTTGTATCTAAAATCTCAAAATCTTATAAACACTTATATATAGAGCATTCTGTTTTCAAGATCTGAATTCAGGTTTCGAATTCTCTAAATTTAGACTCTAAACTTTCTGAATTCAGACTCCAAATTCTATGAATTTAGACTCCGAAATTTCTGAGTTTAGAATCCAAATTCTCTGAATTCAAACTCCAAACTTTCTGAGTTCTGACTCCAAATTTTCTGAGTTCAGACTCCAAAATTTCGGAGTTCAGACTCCAAATTCTATGAATTCAGACTCCAAATTCTATGAATTCAGACACTGAATTCTATTAATTCAGACTCCAAATTCTTATGAATTCAGAATCCGAATTTTCTTTAAATTCAGACTCCAGAATTCTATAGAATTCGGGTTTTGAATTTTTTTGAAGATAGAATCTGAATATTCATGTATTATAGACACTGAATGGTTTTTTGGTTAGACTCCAAACTTTTATTCTTTTTCTTAGAATTCGAATAATGAATTTGGCTAAGCAACCATATTTTTCTTACCCTTGTTATAGTTATAAAACGATGTCATGCATTCTATTTTTAACCAAACATTGTTTGAGTGAAACGTGTACATGTCCCTTCGAAATTCAAGGAGAAATATGATGGTAGGAGGAGGGAGCCGACCGTTGAATATGTGCCTATAAATAGGAGCTCATTTGAAAGAGATCACAACTTTGATGAATATTGATCAATCTAGAGATTACAAGCTACTGATGTTATTTCTAGAGAGAGAGTATTTATTGATTAGTGCTTACTGAACATATTGTTCAGAATTGCTTCGTGTGACTCCAAATGTTGCTGAGTACATTCGAGGGCTTCCGGGGATAGGAAGACATAGGTGAAAACTACCTTGAAGTTCAAGGTCTTGTGGAGATAGCAAGACAGACTCCCATATTCGCATTGAGGGCTTACCCTGGTGTGGGTAAGACAGAATTTCTTGAAACTATAAATCAAGGGACCTTTATCCAAGGTTGTTGGATACCCTACTCTTTGGGTTAAAAGATTTATTACTTGTTACTTGTATAGTTTCAAGTTTTTTTTCCACTGAATTTTGATTAATAAGGAAAGAATAACTATCTTATACTTTCTTATACTTGTACTCCGATTAGTAAGATTCTATACACTTTAGGGTAGAATATTTATCTTTGTAAACTTTTCTTAAGTTTCATTTCCAGAACCACATTTCCAAAATCAAGAAAATTTGTAGAACTAATATTTCTAGTGAATTTACCTTGTTTAACTTTGTTAAACATTACCTTCTTTAAAAGTTCCAAAGGAATTTTTTAAAGTATACAATTCACCCCCCCCCCCTATTGTATATTGAGCATCTACATCATCATTTCGATCCTACAATTGGTATCAGAAGAGGTCTCTGAAATATTTATATTTACATATAAGTTTTCTTGCTCAGGTTTTTCATTGTTCTATATTTTCCTTTATTAGGATATTTTTATTCTTGTTTGAAAATTTTTATTACTGACATGTTTGTGTGAAAAGATATTTTCTTTGAGATGGCAAGAATGAATGTTGGTTTTATTGGCAATCTCAATTTTACTAGACCACCTATATTTTATGGGAATGATAATGAATATTGGAGAGACCATATGAATACTTTTGTTATTAATACTGGAGTGTACAACTTTTTTATGCTGACTAGAGATTACAAGATTCCTGATAAGGAAGTCAGAACTTTTACTAATAAAGAGAAGTTATAATATAAACTTAACTACAAGGTATGAAATACTTTTTTGTGTTCCATGACTAGGAATATATATAGCCATATTTCTTCTTCTGAAGCTGCAAATTGTATCTGGAAGAATCTTGAAGTAACTCATTTTGGAACTTCCAAAGTTATTGAAACTATAAGAACTATGCTTAGAGCTGAGTACCATGGTTTTTTCTTTCCTTATGGAGAACCTATATGTAAGGTACAATAGAGATTTGTTAGTATTGTCAATAGATTACAATCCATGGGTGAAAAAGTTTTGTATGATGAGGCACTTGTAGACAAGATTATAGACACCATGCCTAATGAGTTGGAATCCAAGAGGAAAGCTATAGATGAGAAAAGGAAAGTCTCACAGATCACTATTGATGAACTTTTTGGAACTCTTCTTCAACATGAGACTAGAATGAAGAGAGATTCTTACAATGTTTAGAAAAATATTGGAATGGAAGTGTTGCTTTTACAACTACTTCAAATCATATTAAATCCAAGACTCCTGAGAGAGTTACGAGATCTAAATCTAAGATGGTCATTGTTTTATCTAAATCAAGTGAAAGTGAACATTCTGAGAATGAACTAGCTAATCTTTCTTGAAGGATGAATAAGATAGTTAGGAAGAAATAATTCTAGTATAGATATAAGAAGAAAGGAAGGAAGGACAATAAAGGCTCTGAAGTCACTTGTTATGAATGAAAAAGAGTTGGACATATAAGGACAGATTGTACTATGCTTAAGAGAAAAGATAGAAAGGAAAATCATTCTGAATGGAATAGAAAGAAGTACTACAAAGATAAATCTAAGAATGTTTTGAAATCTAATGAAACCTGGAGTTCCAGTAGTGGAGACTCTTCTGAAGAATCATCAAAGTAAGAATCTTCTGGTCAGAAGAATCTTGGTTTACTTTCCAAGTTACCTATTGAAAATAATTTTTTAATGGATAAGGTACACAATGCTTAATCCATAACCAACGTATCATTGAATTCTAATTATAGTGATAGTAAATACTATGAATCCTCAGATGAGGAATCTTCTTCTGATGAAGATAATACTTTACCTACCTATGAAGAAGTTTTTAGGTTTGCTAAGCTCCTTGAGAATGAAAATTATAAAGTCAAGAAAAAGCTTGATAAATAAAATTCTATAATTTCTATTCTTACTAAGGAAATATCATATCTTTATAAAGATTTTGATAAAAAAACCCTTGATTTTGAAAGTATTTCAAAAAAACTTGAGGAAGTTAATTCTGAAAAGAATAAACTTTCTAAGGATCTAGAAAAAGTAATTTCTAAGAAAAATGTTTCTTAGCCTAACTCTAGTGCTAAAAATGATGTTTTTGAGGATAAGAACTTAGTTATTAGACTAAATTCAGAAATATTTTCCTTGAGGAAGTGTTTTTCAAACTTTACCTTAGGTAAGAAAAACTTTTATAAGATATATTCCCAAATTCGACCTCTAAGGAATAATTCTGGTTTTGGTTATACAAGTTCAAAACCAATTTTTAGTAACAATTATTTTTCTCCTCAAAGTGATATTTTCTGCACTAAGTGTCATTGTGGTGGGTATTGGGAAAAAAACTGTTCCTTAAACAAAACTCAATCTTTAGGTTTTCATAAATCTTATTTTTCAAAGAAAAAATGGATTCCTAAAATTTTTCTTTCTGAAGTTTCCAAATCCAAGAAAGTTTGGGTTCCAAAAGTATAACAATCTTATTTTCAGGAAAGTAAAAAATAGTACCAATATCAATACATGGTAAATTGATATTGGATGTTCTCATCATATGACTGGTAATAAAAACTTCTTTGAAAATATTATCAAGACAAAAGGAGGAAAAGTAACTTTCAGAGATAGTGATAAGGGAGAAATTATTGGTATAGGTAACATTGTTCTTCTTGGAAAAACTTTGATTTAAAATGTTTTCTTTTTTAAGGGTCTTAAGCACAACCTCATTAGCATAAGTCAATTATGTTATGAAAGTTACCTTGTGAATTTTCTGAATGAAAGTGATTAGTACACAATTCCAAGGAAGAGTTTATTCTTTCTGTCAATAGGCAAGATAATGTTTACACATTAAACTTAGAAGACCTTAGAAGTCAAGATCTACCTTACCTTAGTGCAATGGAAGATCATTATTGGTTGTGGCATAGAAGTTTAGGACATTGTAACCTTAGGAACCTATGAAAACTCTCTAACAAAATACTATTTAAGGATCTACTGGAGCTTAGATTTGATTCTTCAAAAGTTTGTGATACTTGTCAATTTGGAAAGCAACATAAATCAAGTTTTAAATCAGTTGGTGAAGTCTCAACCACTAATGCATTACAATTGGTGCATATGGATCTTTTTGGTCCAACACAAATTGGAATCATTGGAGGCAAATATTATGTATTTGTCTTAGTTGATGATTGCACTAGATTTACGTGGGTCTATTTTCTATCAAAGAAATCTGAAGCTTTTTCTTATTTCAAAACTTTTAGAGACCAAATTAAAAATGAGAAAAAGATTCCTTTGATAACTATTCATAGTGATCATGGAGGTGAATTTCAAAATTCTGATGTTGAAACCTTTTGTAGTAGAAAAGGCATTACTCGTAACTTATCAACACCCAGAACACCTCAAAAAATGGTGTTGTTGAAAGAAGAAATAGAATTCTTCAAGAGATAACAAGAACCATGTTGAGCGAATATTCGGTAGCCAAACATTTATGGGCTGAATCTATAAGTACTACTTGTTATACTATAAATCCTTTTTTGATTAGACCTTTTCTTAATAAAACTCCTTATGAGTTATGGAATGGTAGAGAACCTAGACTTTCCTACTTCAAGGTTTTTGGTTGTAAGTTATTCATTCTAAATACTAAAGATAATCTACACAAATTCACACCAAAATCTGATGAAGGAATTTTCTTAGGCTACTCGACAACTTCTAAGGCTTATAGAGTTTTCAATAAATATACTTGTACTGTTGAAGAAACATTACATGTCAAATTTGATGAAACTGATCCTTTTGTTTTTAAACAACCTCAACCTACATCTTGGGATGTGTTTTCAAAAACTGATTATCAAACCTTGATAGAAGATCCTTCTGATAAGGAAAATGTTCAATAAAATATTTCTGAATCATTTACCCTAGAATATTTCCTACCATATGTTGATGAACAGGTTTTACAAAACCCAAATCAGTTGTTTCTAAAGAATCATCCCAGTGATAGTATCATTGGTGATGTAAATCAACCTGTAAGGACTAGAAGTTCCTTAAGAAATGAAGTAGAACATCTATAATTCATTTCCCAATTAGAACCAAAACGCACTAATGAAGCTTTAGGTGATGATGATTGGATAAAATCTATGCAAGATGAGATAAATGAATTTGAAAGGAATAAAGTCTGGACCTTGGTTGGAAGACCTAAGGAAACTTCTTTTATCGGAGTAAAATGGGTCTTCAGAAATAAATGTGATGAAAATTGAATCATAGTAAGAAATAAATCAAGATTGGTTGCTAAAGGCTATAATTAACAAGAAGGAATAGAACATGAAGAAATCTATGCTCCAATATCTGGACTTGAATCTATTCGTATTCTACTTGCCTTTTTAGCATTCTTAAATTTCAAAATTTGTCAAATGGATGTTAAATGTGCTTTCCTTAATGGTTTTTTTCAAGAGGAAGTTTTTGTTGAAAAACCTCTTAGTTTTGAAGATACAAAACATCCTGAACATGTTTACAAACTTACCAAAGATTTTTGTGGACTTAAGCAAGACCCTCGAGCTTGTTATGATAGACATACATGATTTTTGCTTCAAAATAATTATGTTAAGGGAAATGCTGATCCAACCCTTTTTATAAAGAAATATAAGAAAAATGTTTTGATTGTTCAAATTTATGTTGATGACATTATATTTGGTTCAAATAGACAATATTTATCTGATTCCTTTGCAGATCTAATTAAATCTGAGTTTGAAATGAGTATGATGGGTGAGTTAACATTTTTCCTTGGTTTTCAAATTTCTCAAAAACTAGAAAGAATCTATATATCCCAACATAAGTATATTAAATATCTTCTTAAAAAGTATTGATATGACAACACTAAGAGTATAAGTACTCCCATTGGTACCTCAAATTCACTTGATCTTGATGAAGCTGGGAAACCAGTAGATCAAACATCTTTTAGAGGTATGATAGGAAGTCTACTTTACTTGATAGCTAGTTGTCCAGACTTAATGTTTTCAGTATTCTTATGTACAATATATCAATTAAATTTTAAAGAATCTCATTTAAAGGCAGTGAAAAGATTTTTCACTACTTAAATGGAACCATGGATCTTAGACACTTTTACACTTCTGGAAATTATTTTGTTTTAAAAAAAATCAGATGCTGACTTTGGTGGATGTAGAATGGATAGGAAAATTACATTTGGAACTTTTCATTTCTTAGGAGATTTATTAGTTTCTTGTTCATGAAAAAAACAACACTCAATAGCACCTTCCACTATTGAAGCTGAATATGTAGCAGTTGAAAGTTTTTGTACTCAAGTGTTGTGAATGCAACACACACTCACAGACTATGGTGTGAGTTTTACCAAAACAAAAATTTTGTGTGATAATACTAGTGTCATTTCCTTAAGTAAAAAAATTTCACATCACTCTCCTACAAAACATATGGATATTAGGCATCAATTTCTTAGGGATCACACACAAAAAGGAGATATCATTCTTCAATTTATCAAAACACAAGAACAACTTACTGATATTTTCACAAAATATTTACCATCTGATAGATTTGAATACATTAAACAGAAGTTAGGAATGATAATCGTAAGCTAATCTTCCACGTTAACTTCCTGTTAAAACCAATATCCTTATAGTAAGGAACTACTTTTCATCGGGGGGGTACATTTGTTTGTTAGATTTTAATAATTTTTTGTAGTCTAAATTTTTTTTCATAGTTTAATTTTTTTTGTCAAAATTTTCATAATGAAGATTTTCGTACTTAATATTTTTGTAATGAAGATTTTTGTGCTTAAAATTTTCATAATGAAGATTTTCATACTTAAAATTTTCGTAATAAAGATTTTCGTACTTAAAATTTTTGTAATGAAGATTTTCGTACTTAAAATTTTCGTAATGAAGATTTCCATACTAAAATTTTTTATAATGGAGTTTTTCATATTTAAAATTTTCAGAATCTAAAGTTCTTTAAGAATAATTTTTCTCATTAAGAATAATCTTCCTAGAAATCCGAAGGGTATGCTTCCTTTTTTGAATTTTCGTAATCATCTTTTACTTATTGGTATATTCTTTTGGTTTTAAATTTTTCAGATTCATTTTTCCTTAAATCTGAATGTCTTTCCTAAAAACCTCAAAATATCGAAATATATCAAATTTCCTTCTGTGGATTTTATCTCAACCATTAGATCTTCTCAAGATGCTTTCAACCATTGGATTAATCGGGGAAGATGAACCATCGCTTCGATTACCTATATAAAGGAACCCCCTAATGGTTGTCCCACATCGATCTCAAAGATCTTGTGTGCTGAAGCTCAGCCCTTCTTACAAAAACCCATTCTGAACTTCTCAGATTTTCCTTACTTCTGAATGTCTGTCGAAGTCTCTTCTCAGAAAGAAATTTCGACTGTCAAGCCAATCTCTAAATGGCAAATATATAGAGAAATGTTAGTTGATCCAAAGTTGTATGCCAAATATGACTATATCATTTCCAAGAATATAAAACTCAATGGATGGGAGAGTGTATGTATTTCAAAACCAAAAGCTCGGGATTTGGTATATTCGGAGTTGTCAGTAGAGTTCTATGAGTCATTAACTTTCTTTAAGGAAGAAGGAAGGAGTAAGTTTTCATTCAAGTATTATGGAAATACATATTCACTTTCTTACACTAAGGCTGAAAGCTTGGTTGGTATTCCTTAAAAAGGGGAAGCTGATTTCTGTACTCACAAGATACCTGATGTTCAAGGAAGTTTTATTAAGGAAAAAATCCATGGATTTTCTCAGTCTCACAGAAGTAAAGACTCCGAAGTTTCTTCACCTATCTACAAACTTTTGGATTCTTGAATTGTGGGTTCAAGGATTAATTATTCCTAGAAAAGGTGATAAGGATACTCTAAAGAAGAGTGAAATATATATTTTGGATTTCTTGGTGAATCTAAGGAAGATAAATTTGGTTAAGTACATTCTGATTACGATTGAGAATATTAAGAATGGGAATTTTAAATCTCAAATTATTATGTATCCATCCATTATGTCAAAGATGATTGTTCATTGTTTAGAATCCTTCAAAATTCCTTGCAATTCTAAGTTAAGGAATTTCAAAGTCATGTTTTTGAGTGATGATACTTTGAGAAGGATGAAAATTGGTTTTTCCAAAGAATCCGAATAATTCTATGATTTTCCTGAAGAGAAAGTTGAAACTCTTTCAAAGAAATAGGAGGTGGTTGAAACCTCTAAAAAGTTTGGAAGGAAGAGGAAGGTGAAGGAAGTGCAATAGAGGGAAAAAACTCTAGTGGCAAAGGAAATTCAGTCGGCACCCCCGAAGCCAAAGAAACAAAAAGCTTATCTTGATGAAGTAGTAGCAAAGTGGAGAGAAGATAAGAAAAATCAGAAAGAAGGGGAGCCTGAGTTTGGACTAGAACCTACTGAGGAAAAATATTTTAAGGAAAACTTAGCTGAAGAGATTGAGAAGCAAGAGAAATAGAAGAGGCAGAAGAAAAAGTTGTATGAGGTATAGATTGTCCAATCACTTCTGAAGGCTGCTGAGAAAGCATCTAAGAATATTCTGGTACCAGAATCCTTTCTGATAGAATCATTACCAGAGACTCCGGGAAAGAAATTTGTGACTCTAGAAAAAGTTCAAAAAAAGGAAGTTGATGAAGAAAAAAAGAAGGGAGTGGTGATACTAAAGATTTGATAAAGCAAGTTGAGGATTTTCATGAGAAGGAAATCCCTTCTGAAAAATTATCATTCCAAACCTCTGAATCCGAGTCTCCAAAACTTTATACCCCAGGGAAAGATGATAAAAATGGAGAAGAAGTGAACAAAGTGTTTGAATAAGAAATCTCCAACCATGATTTCATTCAGCCAGAGGATACTGAGGTAGGAGCTGAGAAGGAAGAGGTAGATAAAGATAAAATTGTGCAACTATTTAATAGGGAACACGAATCACCCAATCAAGAAGAATTAATTCCAAAAGTTGATAAGGGAAAACAGGTGTTAGTTGATCCACCTAGAAAATTTGTAGTGAATAAGAAAGAAGATGGTACTTCATTGAAGAGGAAACTTGCTGAGTTAGAAAAATATCCTCACCAAGAAAAATCTCTGATCCAGAATCGTCCTCTCTTGGACAATATTTTATAGTCCAGTCTTTGAAAAATATTGTTGGAACTATCCCTCTATTTCTAAGCATATAATCTAGATACCATATGCTTTAGAATACATTAAATCAAAAATCAGATTCAGTGTCCATGGTGATGGATAAGTGTGTCAAACTTGAGGCTGATTTCAAAACCTATTTTATAAAATACAAAGCCCACAAAAGATTTTGCAAGAAGATGACTAGATGGTCAAAGAAAACTATGGAAGACATGATAATTATTGATGAGTTTTAAGATAATGTCAAGGGTGCATTTGAAATTGAAGATAGTAAGTTCAAATATCTCACCAAGTCTTTTGAAGAAAAGCTATCTCTTGAAGAAAATACTCGGAAGAAAGAAATGAAAGATCTGAATGGGAAATTATATTCAGTTGCTCGAATTTGGAAGAGATAAAGGGATCTCAATATTGATATAGAAGAGAAGCTAGTTAAGCAAGAAGAATTTCTAAAGGGTCAGGCAGAATCTTTTAAGGCTCGGGAAGAAAAATGAAAATCCTTAGAGAAGAAAACAGAAGATCAGGATCAGCTTCTCAAATGTGCAGATGAGGATCACAATGAAATCAAGAATCTCAAAACCATAGTGATGAAGTTGATGCCAAAGGATAAGGAAGGATAATCTTGTTCAATTCTGATCTTTTGTTGTATTTCTTCCTTATATAAATTTTTCCAATAATAATGAAATTTTGGGTTTCTCTTTATAAATTTGGTTGTCTGGTAATAATATTTCAGGTACCATATTTTCTTTTCCATTCCCTGTATTCCTTTTTGAAAATCACAAAATGGAAGAAAGCAATGTTAAAAAAGAATACTAAGTAAAGAAGAAAGTTCCCTAAGGGGGAGTTCATCTAAGGAGGTGTTCTTATCGAAGAATATTTTCATATATAATAAAATGATAAGTCTCAATCAGGAAATCAAGAATACGATCCTTAGAGTTTCAAAATCCTAAGGTGAAGTTATTCATATTCATCATTTCCCATGTGTTAAGAGAGATAAGTTTTATTTTCAAAGTCTTGAAAAAATATTTTCTAAGTCCTTATATTCTTTTTTGTAAGGATGTTTTTGCTTTCTAAAAAGGATGAGATTATTGAGTCAATAAGGTTTCCTTATAAATTTTCCATTCATTCATGTTTTGAAAATCAAAAACACTCTATCTTAAGGAAAATTTATTTTCCCCTATGTTTTATCTTAATAAGGAAAAAAATTTCTTCCCCAATAAAAATTTATCCTTATCATGTTTTCATTGTTCATATCATAATTTCTCTAAACCTAAATCATTTTATTTCTAAGTATAAAATTTGGTTTCGTATCTAAAACCTCAGAATCTTATAAATACTTATATATAGAGAATTCACTTTTCAGTATCCAAATTCAGGTTCCGAATTCTCTAAATTCAGACTCCAAACTTTCTAAGTTCAGACTCTAAATTCTCTAAATTCAGACTCTAAACTTTCTGAGTTCAAACTCTGAATTCTTTGAATTCAGACTCTGAACTTTCTGAGTTCAGACTCTGAATTATATGAATCTAGACTCTGAATTCTATGAATTCAGAATCCAAATTATTATGAATTCAGACTACAAATTTCCTTGAAATTCAGACTCCATAATTTTATAGAATTCAGGTTTTGAATTCTTTTGAAGATAGAATATGAATATTCATGTATAATAGAAATCGAATGGTTTTTTGGTTAGAATCTGAACTTTTATTATTTTTCTTAGACTCCGAAGAATGAATTTGTCTAGGAAACCATATTTTTCTTACCCTTTTTATAGTTATAAAATGATGTTGTGCATTCTATTTTTAACCAACCATTGTTTAAGTGACACGTGTACAGGTCACTCTAAAATTCAAGGAGAAATATGACCATTGGAGGAGGGAGTCGACTGTTGAATATTTTCCTATAAATAGGATCTCATTTGAAGGATCTCATATCTTTGATGACTGTTGATCAATCTAGATATTACAAGCTGCTAATGTGATTTCTAGAGAGAGAGAATTTATTGCTTTGTGCATACTGAACATCTTTTTTAGAATTTATTCGTGCGACTTTGAATGTTTCTGAGTACATTTGAGGGCTTCTGGGGATAGGAAGACAGAGGTGTCGACTACCTTTAAGTTCAATGGATTGCAGGGATAGCAAGATAGACTCCGATATTCGTATCGAGGTCTTACCATGGTGTGAGTAAGACATACTTTCTTAAAAGTATAAATCAAGGGACCTTTATCTAAGGTTTTTGGATACCTTACTCTTTGGGTTAAAATAATTCGTACTTGTTACTTTTATAGTTTCAAGTTTTTTTTCACCGCATTTTGATTGATAAGGAAAGTATGACTATCTTATACTTTCTTATACTTGTACTTTGATTTGTAAGATTCTATACGAT
The DNA here is from genome assembly GCA_963277665.1 of Viscum album. Classification (NCBI taxonomy): domain Eukaryota; kingdom Viridiplantae; phylum Streptophyta; class Magnoliopsida; order Santalales; family Viscaceae; genus Viscum; species Viscum album. The sequence continues at coordinate 811,694,936 of OY728150.1, read as the reverse complement.
TTAGGGTAGAATCTTTATCTTTGTAAACTTTTCTTAAGTTTCATTTCTGGAACCACATTTCTGGAATCAAGAAAATTTGTAGAACTAAGAGGTCTATTGAATTTACCTTATTTAAATTTTTTAAACATTACCTTCTTTAAAAGTTACAAAGGAATTTTTTAAAGTATAAAATTCACCCCCCCCCCCTCTTGTATATTGAGCATCTACATCATCATTTTGATCCTACAATAAGGACACAATGAAAATCCTCCAAATGTGTCTCAAAATTAGTCTTGTTTCTATATCCATGCTCTATCCCAAAATCCAAACTCATCCATCCATCATAGGTATTTTTCACTTATCCTTGCATATAACCATAAAATCTACTCAGGTACCAACAGAAACCTGAGAAGGGTGTGAGTGAAACTCAGTAGGCCACCACCAATGGTTTCTAAATCAATGTGTAGTCTAATAACAGTGTATTAATAAGTACATGTAAATAATAAGCAAGATAGAAAAGTAAAATGGTTTCACAAGTAAAATACTTTATTAGTTATCTACTTGTTCCCTTAGCTATTATCATGACCCCGAACCCATTAAACCTACCTTGGTTATGTTAGAATTATAAGACATCAAACATATAGGTTAAAAAAATAAAAATGAAAATGAGATCATTAATAATTTCAATTATAAATATCCAGGAGAACTATCCCAATTACCCATACCATGTAAAATGTTATTAGTTCCTGATTTTCATGTCGGATCCCTATCCAAGAATAAGAAATTCCATGCCCATCATTTCAAATAAATAATTTCAAGAATTATGTCCATCCATCCAATATCAAGGATAGGGAATTCCATATCCAACATCTTCACCCATCATTGTGGAGCATAATATACACCATTTACATCAAGGATATTTGGACACTCATATCCATCACTCCTAACCATTTCATTGATTCACAATTTCCAAGTTCCATTCTACATGGCCTTCTCAACATATCATAACATTGAGGGTGAAACTCTTCTATTTATCAACATTCACATCATTTATTTCACTCAAAGTCTTTAAAGCATTTCCATTAATGAACCATTTATTCATTTAACATGACTAATAAGGTTCCTTAAATTCATTTGATAATGTAATAAATCTCTTTTAACTATTTACCCTTTATTCCTCTTCATTTTCATAACATATTTAAATTCCAATTCATGACAAACAACCCCTTATGTAATGTTATTTTCCAAAATGACAAACATAATTGCTTTAATCATATAAACCATATATTTAAACATTTACAACAATATTACCCTTTTTAATGGATTTACAAACCCCATGGGTGGCCTTAATCGCATTCTTATAATCATCAATGGACCCAATGGGGTCTGTGAGAGATCTAACATATCATTTTGAGGCCAAATTTACATTTCTTAGTCAAAAAAACAAATAAACAGAATGGAAACTCAATGGAACAACCACATACATAAGAAAAACACCAATAATATGGGAGAAAGATTTTATACCATCTACCTTATGCTCATAAATAGCCACTCATTCCACCTTGGACCTTAATTCAATATAAAATTACCTCAAACATTAAAGAGAATATCTCCCTAGAAAAGGGGTTCATGAGATTCGAAATAATAGAGATAACCAAACAAAAATTCTTCCATAAAATATAAGTAAGAGGACTCATAAACTTACCTGGATTTTTGAATCATAATAAATAGCACTTCAAACACCCAATAATTTAAGGAGAACGAACCTTGGAAGAGTTGGGAACTCTTAGTTTTCACCCTAGGATACTGGAGGGAGAATGGCGGTGAAAATTGGGTTAGATTTTATAAAGCACGACAAGGGAAAAGGCAATTTTTTTCACTTTTAATGGAATGTATGGTTAGGCCACACATTTTTCATAACTTTGTGGTAACCTTGCAGTCTCCTCTATCCGTGAGTAAACTGAGTCATGTTGTTTGTTTGGACCGCCCACGTGATTTTGAAAATTGTGTAGTGGTCATGTAGTTGCCTCTATCCAAGTGGGATTAGGCCTCACAGTTTTCTAGGACCACCATTCATGGTTTGAAAATAATTATTTATTCTCTTACCAGATTATACAATTAATACTAATTGTGTGTCAACCATGCACCCGACACATTATGGACCTTTCCCCCGTTTTCATGTCTTGAACCCTCAAGAAACTCCTGATACCTTTCCTATCCTCAAGAGTTATTCCATTAACCATTTTAAAATTAGTTCCATAAAATTTTAAAATAAAACATACCTCATTTAATGATTTGTATCTTACAATATTCACCCGATCGAAGAATGCATCAACATATTTATTTTGGTGCATCCAAAAGTCCTTGTACTTGTTACACATAACCTTCAATTTATCTTCTTGAAATTTTGATTCAACTTTATATATATTAATAAAATTTTACCACAAGTTATATGAGGATTTACATGGCATCACATTTGTAACACCCCATCCTGGTAGCCACTGAACCGATGCTCTAGGTCGGTGCCCCACATGGCCTCAGACGCCCTCCACCACCACCACCCCCTATATTCCAAAGGTTTATAAAAAGTGTATAGGTCTTATAATGTCACATACAAGATTTAATTTTTGATAATCCTATGTTTATTCTTATTCTGGTCTTGGTTTATTAGTTTTCCTGTGAGTTTTTAGGGAAAGATAGAGTTTTTGGACCCGACAGTAGGTGGTGCGCGGTTGGTGCACAGTTAGGGGAAACCATGCGTCATCCTAAGGGAAACCATATGCCATGAATAGTAGAACTTTCTAGGATGCATGTCCTACTTCACAAGTGTGAACTCTCCCCAAAAAAACCATATGGCCTCGTTCCTCTTAGACAGAGAGGGACGTATGATTGCCTCACAGTTGGGAAAATTGTATGGGATAATTGTGCGGTCTATCCAGGTCATTAAAAATGGTGAATTACTATTATAAAATCCCCTGATTTTAACCCCAAAAAACCCTAATTCGATCCATTCAGGATTTATATCCCTATTATATCCCTCCACTCCCTCTTGTCCCCCTTGAATTTCAATTTTTGGTTCGATTTGGTGTGGGGTCTTCAAGAATCGTCTAGTAAGTCCCTTCTCTTCTCATTTATTCATTCTTCTAGGGTTATTCTTCCTTCTTATTTGGGTTTCTCTTTCTCTACTTGGTTTTTCCCTAAAATGGGTTTAACCATGGTTATTAGGGTTTAATCTTCGTGTTTATGGCTTGATCTTGCCTTTATAGGGGCCCCTTGTGGTGCAGTTGTGGTTTTCCACCGAATTCCTAACGTTTCCAAGCTTGAGGTAGGTGATTCCTTTCTTTAGCATTATTATATGATTTGGTATTATTTTCTTGTTTCTTGAATGTGTTTTATGGGTTGTGTGAAAGGTTAAAAACTTTTTTTTAAAGGTTTTAATGTGTGTAAGGATTGAGAAGTAATTTTCCACATGAAATTGGTTGGATTTCATGTGTCCTTCCATGTTATTATTCTTAAATGTGTTCCATAAATTATAAAAGTTGTGTGAATCATTTTTTAAAATTGATTTGGAGTGAATATGGATTTGAAATAGGTATTTTCTATGATAAATGGTGGTTTTTAATATGAATTCATATTTCTTGATGTGTGTATATGAAAGTGTCAATATATGTGACATGTGAAATAGAAATTGAGAACAAATTGAATCTCAGGTATCTTGGTGGGTAGACTAGGACTAGTACACTAGTTGGATTGGTGGGGCCAAGGCTTGGTTTCTTCTAGAAAGATTGATTCTACAACACTAACTAAACTATGTTGATGATTAGAGACTACTATAATGCAGTATGGATTCCTCTCTAGTAGCTCATGTATGAGGATGTTGTGGGTTATGGTTTTTATACCATGTTTCACCAAGATAGAAGGTTCTTAGGGTCCAACTAGTTCTAGTACCTTTAGGGATTATTTGTGGTGTTATTTTGTGATGTTTTTCTTACCATAGGCATATAGTGTACCTTACTCATATGTTAATTTTCAAAGCATTCTTCTTTGAAAATATTTTCCTTAAAAAAAATAAAAATGTTTCCAAATTCTTTCTTAAAACTTGTGTGGTGATTTTTCTTTTAATGTTATGTCATGGAATCTTTTTTGGGTGGCATACTACTTGGAATTATCTCAAATCATACAGACACCTTTGGGTGTATGTGGACTTTGTTATGTTTAACCCAGGTGAAGTCAAGATGTTTCATAGTGGTGATGGTGGATCCAGTTACTAGTGTTCCTATCTTTTAGGTGTTGGGGATGTGGATTGAGGGTGATGACCCTATTTTTTCATGGAGGTTTTTGGGTTGTTTTCTAGTTGTTTCCCCTCCTGTTTTGGTATTTTGGTTTTTGGTTAAAGTTGTAAAATTTTTAACTTGAAATTGTTGGATATATTTTGGTTATGGGTATTAATCTTGTTGTGGTGATTTTTTATTATTTAAAACTATTTAAAGTTGATTATCATGGATGAAATCATTCCCAAATGTGTATTTTTGATACCCAATCACTAGTTTCCAGCCCGTGGGGATCAAGAATGCTCTTCAAACCATGTCATGGGTTGGGTTGGGTGTTGAGTTGGATGGAACCTTGGCTTTGTTCGTGACATGTAAGGTTATAGTGGGGAGATTATTACATATTAATAAAATTAGTAAAATCAATAGAAATAATATAAATAATAAACAATCGAGAAAACATCATAGATCAAGTAGGTCTAGTTCCAAAAATAAAAACAATATCAAAATGATACCATAATGAGTATGACATAAATTCCATGGATCCCCCAAAGGTAGTTTATATATAGGAATAAATCAAAAAAATTAAAATAAAACTAAACTCATCCACAAACTGGTCCCAAGTCGTACCTAATACCATTATCCACACTCTATGAAATCTAGGAAAAACCCAAGAAATCAATAATCTCATATACTTCCCAAACCTGAACCTGTAACCAAATAGTATTCATCTTGGGTACCCAAGTTCCATGGTAGCTCGGAAAGGGTGTGAGTAAAACTCAATAGGCCACCACCAATAGTGTCTGTAAAATAATTAGTCTATAAAAGAGTGAATACAGAATTACTATAAGTAAAAAAATTATACAATTAACTAATTTATCATTTCAATAGTAACAAATTAATAGTTTAAATAAAAAGTGCTAAGATAACCACTGATTCCCAAGATCCTAGGTGACACTCAACATCGATATATACCTTCTTTGAAAATCTATAGTAAGTCTTTGATCATGGTACACATCATTTTCTGACTGGTTCCAAAGTATTCTACTAGGGAAACCATAGTGGTAACAACTAGAGGGAACACACATGGCTCCACTAAGAATTCCCTATCATTAAATACCATTGGTAATCCAATGGAAAGGGAACCATAATATTTTTTAATTTGAATTACCAATCTGAACTCAAGGAACCATCTTTGATGTTCCTAAGCATGGAATGATGGGAATCACTAGATTACAGCCGATGCATTCTACTCAGCATAACCAATCTGAAACTAAGGATCTCATCTCATGGTATTCACTAAGGTACCTCACAATAATCCAAGAGATTAATTTATGGAATTCAATAATATAAAATGTACTTAAATCCAAATGTGATCGACCCCAAGTCATTTGTGATAATTAATCTAGAGGAATCTAATGGTTTACTCAAGGAATTCCATAATAGTGGTCCTCTATGTATCCAAGGGTGTCATCATACTAATGTTCATAAGAGGCCCCTATTGGAACCCAACGCTCACTCTAGATATTCTATACTAGTCTAGGTCTATAGGGACGCTAAATAATACTCTCAAGTCATTGAAACCCATTACCATATCAAGAATCATTGTTTAATAATTATCTATTTACCAAGAAATCACTTTCAAAAAGTCATGGCATAAACCAAGAATAAAACTCCATATCCTCTTCATGGTCTATTTCTACTAATTTTTATAAGGATCCAAGAAATTTAATAACCACATCCCATTATATAAGCACTTTACCAATTCCTTTTTTAGAAAATTAAAACTCATTTCCATATACCTAACAATTTAAAAACCCCATTCTAATTCATAAAAATAGAATTTCCAATTATCCATTCATATGGATATTTGAAGTTATAATTCCATTTATAATATCGATGGTTTTTAAATTCCTTTTCAAAACCATCGAATTAATCTATAAATCTTGTTCTAACCATTTCAATTATAAGTGTCAACTTTTTCATATCACAGTTACCTATTAAAAATAAAATTTTCCATTTAATGGGTCAATTCCAACATCAAATCAATTACCTAATTGATCTACTTAGGATCGATATATTTAACATTCATGGAATAATTAAAAAGGGAATTTAATATAATAAAATTTAATTTTAAAAAATATAATTAATATATGGTCAAATCATGACATGGTTGTCTTGACTATATTGAGAACACACTCAAAATCAAGGTAATATTATGGGATAAATGTAAAGGACCACCTACCTTAGTCCTAGGATAGTCTATATGTTGAGTATTAGCCTCTGATTTGCCCTGAAATGGGAGAAAATAGAGAACCATAAAAACACCTTGAAAATAGGTTATATTATTCCAAAGCGATGATAGATTATTTATAATGAACTAAAATAAAAATAGAAGGAAGGGTAGAGGTATAATTACCCTAGGCAATATAATGTGAGAAAAATAAGCTAAAAAGACACTAGAAAATGGAGAATCACCTAGTAGTAGAGGAGAAAAAGGAATTTTATGGAGGATTATGGGTGAGAAAGAGAGGGAAAAGGGGTTAAATATATAAAAGTTAATAGGTGAAAACATAGAAAATTTCCACTTTTAAAGAGGTGAATCTTTTGGCTACACTATTTTCCAAACCATGTGCCATCCATTCAGACCTCACTGCCCATGACACACAATTTTTTATGGATAGGTCGTATGGTTTAACAAACTATGTTCCAACCATGAAGAATGTCTCTAAAATATATTATAGATTTTTTTCATGGTGTGAAGGATATCCAATCATGGTTAAACAAACTATGTGCCTATAAACATCATGTTTCATGGTTGGGGGGAATGGTTATCAAAAACTGTGCAACCAGGATGATATTTCTAAAAACTGTAATTTCAAACCCAAAATCTCCTAAGACACTCCCACAACCCCCTAAATCATATTTAAGATTAATTACATGTGTAATTACACACATCAAATGTATTACAACCCTTTAATTATCCTCTCAAATCCCGATTCAAAAATTGTACCCTCCACCAAAATAAACACCAAGATCTCACTAAGACTTAAGGATCATACATACACATGGGAATTACAAACTCTCTATTATATCATTCCTTAACCCAAATAAATATTATTGGCCATACAATGGTGTTAATTTACCTATATTGGTCATTAACTCAATTCCAAATAGTCTCATTACATTCCTAAATTCCTATAAAACTTCCAAAGTGTAGCTCCCAACCAAAAGAAACAAGGCCACCCAAACCTGATGTAATTATATCTTTATCATTGAAAACTATAATGAGGCTTTATGATTCTTGTCTAACCTAAGACATAGATATTTCATTATCTAGTTGATTCTCTATCCCATGGTTCTCCCTACCATAATACTTGGCTCATGAAACCAATTCCAAACCTCTTCACCTTATACTATCATAATTTTCATATATAAGTATTTTATTAGTGGTCCATCAACCCACTTGACATTGTTTTTGTTCCACCACATCTCAACATGTATGATATTAATGGTCAATGCTAGTACTAACCCTTATTTACCCACTTTAAAACTATATTGTACACACCTCCACTATCCAATAACAACTTGAAACCACAAGTTCTTCCTTAAAAATCCTTATAAAAATTCAAAAAATACCTATTTCAATTCCATACATGTTCATGATGTTGTTATAATCCCACAACACCTAAACCCAGGAAAAAATAGTTTGTCAAGCCTCCTTTGACTAATCCTCTATAAGAACACTCAACTTCTACCATCGATGTGACATCAAAACTCCCAATCATGATACCACTTTCTCTAGAAGTATCCCATGGTCAACTTAAGAAAACACTCATGTCTAACCCCAGCCTCTAATGTGACTCCATGGTCAAAACACTGACCATGTGCACTAATCCCCATGTTATCACCCAAGCACCAGCGTGCCACCACATTAAACCATGCTTGGATCAAACTGTTTTATATCAAGACCAAACTATCCACTTGGACTCTAATCATCACCATATGGAACATACTATGTAATTTCCAAAGGAATATAGATTTAATTAAAATCACACATGCACCATCATCCAATGTTTTTACAACTATAAAAGACCAGTCTTGCACCTATACAACCCTTCTTGCATAAGGTTCACAGACCCATGATTGAAATGATTCTATCCACCAAGGAATTATCCTCGTTATTACTCCATTGGGTCAACACCCTAGTATTAATATCCCACACCTCATCTATTACAAAACACAATGGTCGGATGTATCCAAACTCACTCATACCCCAACATCATTCCAACCATAGAACACTAGATGCTTCTAGCTCATAGAACACCATCCTTAGTCCTCATCAGAATTCATATGAAGTGAGTGTCACACACTCCAAGACCTATATTGTGTACCCCACCATATATCCTCCCTTACATCATTTCTCGAGAACTAACTCCTACCGATCCACACCCATTGTACTATTAAACCTTGATCAGGACTGATCTTTTATATCAACCATGTCGCAACACTTAAATTCATACCAACACTTCCCCTCTCAACCAAGGTTATTCTCCATTTTCCAACTAAACCTCATGAATCCAAGACACAACATATCCTCAAGGTTATCATCCCTAAGCTCAAACATGACCACTCGCTAACCAAAAACTTGATTATCACCAAACTTACTAGTACACATTTCCTTGGTATATCAAACCAAAATAGGAACACACTCCCAGATTATTATTCATGCAACCCAACTCACACTCCCATGAGTTGTGTTGAAACCGAAATAAGATCACATGCCAAAATATATGATCACAATCGTGCATAGGTAACCTTTATTCAATAAATATTTCCCTCAAGACTCCTTAAAACAAAACTTTCTTTATTTCATAACCAACCACACAACTTACCATCAATTATAGTCATTCCAAAGATCCAAGCATCAAACTTCACACTTACTAAGTTTCTAGAAGTATAATCTGAACTCAATAAGGCTAGTAACTTGAACACACATTCCATATACCCCCAACTTTGATACTAATCACTGAAACCTTAGGTTATTTCATGTCTAACCATCCAAGGAATCTATTCATTGATTTTTACACACAATAAACCTCATTTGTAAATATATAATCCCAAAAATCACCTCAAATTTCATCTAGACAATAGGATCACACACTAACACCATCTATTCTCATCAATACCCAAGGGTCTCATGCCCTATGGTGACCAATTGATAGAAATTGACTCATCATCCCATGAGTCAAGCATCAATGGTCCTAAGTTCATATGCCTACCCAAGAAATAGACTATACTCTTGGCATGACATTTCCACCAATCAGAGGTGTTCTAGATAACCTCATATAATAAACCTAAAACCTCACATGTGTCAAGACTAATTTCTCGAACACCCATTAACTCGGGCGTCATTTCCAAAACTGAAATTTGTCTGCCTAAATGGCCACTGAGGACCTAAAGTACCACCAAAACTATAGAATCTGGAATATGAATGATCCTTACCTTTGAAACCAATCTAACCATGAGGGCCCACCACTATGGTAAATCAACCATAACTCCCTAAACACTTGAAAGTACCAAACATGCACTGATTTTATAACCCAAGGCATCTACCCATGCCTCGAATTTCTAAATTAATCCACATAATAGGTTAACACCCATCACTGGTTACACTCAAAGATCACAAGGCATCAAATAACTAAACCTGATTCTTGACTAAAATGTCACTAGGTCCTCTATTTGGCCCCTAAACCAAGTCTCACAAGGTTCACCACTCATGAGACAACACTCACTCCTTCCACAAGGTCACATGACATCAGTCATTCTAAACACCAAACTCAGGGTTATCATAATTAAGGTTCTCTCTCTAGCCCCACTCACCCTTACCAAGGTTATCACTACCCATAGGCAAGATTCATATTATGATAAACTCATAACTCAACTACCCATAGTGATACCACTATCCATACACAAGTTCAAAAAAAGAACATAAGGTCTCTAAGTCTCCTCACTAAATTAGGGTTCATCATTTTATAGATGTACATTATTAAGAATGTGACATTTAACAAGGTTTAAAAAGTTGGGTTAGTTGAATGAAAATTCATTCACAATATATAAAGGATTACTCTTTATAGGTTATTTAATAGAGCTCCATTTAACCAACACTATCATTTATTAATTCATTTATATATTTCCAAAAGTTAAACTTCCATTTTATATAGGGTCTAACAAGATTTAAAATTTCCATGTATTGATTAAATTAAGTTTTATTCATATCATATGAGGAAAAACATCTTATAGGATTCTTAATAGCTTCTTATTTAATCAAAAACATCATCAATTCATTTATATCTGCCTATGCGTCAAGATATCATCTCATAAATTGGTCAAGTAATATTTCTCCATAGATGTATATGGAAGAAACCACACAAGAAACTACATCCATTTTAAATACCAACCCCCAGTATAATCAGAAAAAATATAGACCATAGGTATACATAAATCAAACAAATATAACAAGTAAAATATAGTCACAAGCTAATATAAACCACAAGCACCATGAAATTGACATCTAAAACTCATTTATCTAGAATGATGCATGTCATATTAATCCTTACATTCCTAAAATGATTCATGAATGCAGACACATCCTCTTTCTATACCAATACAAGAGTTAAAATCCCATCAACTAGTAACATAACACGTCATTCATCTCACTCTATGTGAAAATAAAATACAATCCTAAAAATGAATCCCAAAAAACATGTATCATCCCTGGAAACTTGGGTTTTCCCTAGTGTGTGGGTTGATCACTCCTAGGAACAACCTCATTACCAATATTAGACAAAATCCCAATCCCTTTTATACCATGAACATACATTAAAACAAAAGAAAACTCTCTCTTATACCATTTTGAATCTCCCCACTCTAGAAGCCACTGAACCGATGTTCTAGGTTTGTGTTCCACATGGCCTTAGGAACACCTCCCTATATTCCAAAGGATTATGATGAGAAGTGAGAGCCTATAATGTTATAGTGGGGAGAATATTCCCTTATAATCATAGTATTAAAAGAAATAAAAAATAATATAAATAATAACCAATCTAGATAACATCACATATCATGCGTGGGAAGTACCAAAAATAACTACAATATCAAAATGATACCATAATGATTATAACATACATGACAAGGATCACCCATTTATGGATCATATATAGTAATAAATAATGAAAAATAAACTCATACTATAATTATTCCTTAGTCCTACCTGATCCCATCATCTATATTCTATGAAATCTAGTCCAAAGCTAAACAATCAACAATCTTGAGTGTTTTCCCAAACTTGAACCTATAACTAGATAGCATTCTACTCAGGTACCCAAGATCCATGGTGTAATGACCCAAACTTTTTATTAATATTTGTTTCCGAATTTTTGTGTGTTTTTTTATTTTATACTCAACAAAACTATATTCTTTAATTAATGAAGTGAGTATAATTAAATGAGACTATTGGGTTTCAACTGTTATATGATTGTTGGTCAATATGATCGTTGGAATATAAACTCTTAATGTTACAATTTTTGTTTATAAATACAAGTGATCTTGGTTAATTAATAAAGAAAGAAGATTCAATGGCCTCATCCCGTAGACTCAGGCCATTCGAAGCCTATCTGACGAAACATGGGAAGGAGGTAGCACCACTGGGCTTTGCTCTGGACCAAGCCCAAGACGAACTACATCATGTGAAGCTTGAATGGAATCGCCTATGGGAGAATTTCAAGCTGATAGAGGTCACCACTCAGGCAATGTTGGCCGAGCCACCCCAAGATTCTATCATCTTAGCACACCTTACACTTAGGTCCTATGCTGGTATTATAAGGGGCTATGTAACGATACCTTAGCTGCTTTGTGTAATCCTTTGATATAAATAAAATTTTTATTTCTTTTTATGGTAAATTTTTTAAATTTCAAATGTTTGGATAAATATAGGATGTATATTATTGATTAATTTTTTGGAAAAAATGATATTTTAAAATATTTATGTAAACCTTAAATAATTAATAATGTGTAATGATTTTCAAAAAATGTTCTTCTACAGTTGTGTTCAGTATGAAATTTAGAGTCTAATAAGATCAACTTAATTTTTGGTGAATAGTAAATTATGAATAGTAATTTTATGCTTATGAATAATAATGTGACCAAATGGAATAGTAATCTCACTTAAGAAAGTATTATTATATTGTAGGCACCTTGATTAGGTAATGTGATTCAATAAAATAAGTAAATAACTATTTCAAAAATTATTAGTTAGGTATTAGTTTTTTTGGGAGAATAGTGTTTTTATTTAAAAATTAAATTAAAAATATTTAGAGAATTATTTTCATAAAATGGAGTTCATTTTCGAATTCAGAGCATCAATATTTGGTTAAGGTGAATTTTGGGGTTTTTTCTAAAACAGTTGAATTTTCAGTGAATAGTGTTTTCACTTAAAAATTAAATCTCATAATTAGAAAATTATTTTCATAAAATGGATTTTGTTTTTGAATTTAGGGCATCGATATTAGGTTAAGGTAAATTTTTGGGATTTTTCTGAAACACTTGAATTTTCGGTGAATAGTAAAAATACAGTTTTGGGTTTCGGGTGTTTAATGACATCATTAATAATGTAACAAGTATGTAATCATTCTGGTTGACTTATGAAAAGTAATATATGCTATGAGGTGTCCCAAGTTTCCAATTCCATGGGCAAATACCATGGGCAAGCCCATGGTTTTTCCAATACCACCGATGAGGTGTCCCTTGGAAATTAATGATTTGTTCCTTCACTTTTCCTATAAATACTCAGTCATTCCCTCATTCATTTCATTAAAAAATCATCCTCAACTAAGTTCTGGTCTCTTTATCTCCCAAGGAGTCCTCCCAAGGTTCCCTCAAGCCTCCCAAGGTCCCGACCTTCTAGCTTTTGAAGTTACTTTTCAAGGTAAGGGAATCTTTCACCCTCCTCTTTTAAGCCATGAATTCCTTTATGTTGTGTCTTCTAGTTTCCATATCTTTATGTTGAGGGTATGTTATTATAGGTTCTCATTAATTTTAATTTCATGTCTAATTTTTTAGAGACCCTTTCCACTCTCATCAATTTGTTTTCCAAAATTTTAAGTGATGTCGTTAGGCTGCCGAATTTCTTGTAAAAGAAATCACATCGTCTTCTTTCTTTCATGTTTCCTTTTCATGTGGTATGTGATTCAAATATCCATAACATGATCTTATTATGTAACCATACTTTATTATGAATTATTTATGAGTTTTTTACCCTTGTCCCCTCTTTTTTCAATGTTTTCTAGAACCATGTTATATAGCCATTATGCTGCAGAAATTTCACCTCAAAATTTATATCTCTTTCTCTCCAGAAATTATCGTGTTTTACTTATGTGAATACCCAGACCTATTTAATTTATATGGTTGTTCATAAATATATAAATATGATATTTGATTCTGTAATTGACATACATATAACCCCCACTCCCTTTCCATGGGTTATAAATGACATAATGATCTTATTTTTAAGAACTTTTAAAACCTCACGATCTTGAAATGAAACCCGTTTATTTTATTCTCCATGGGTTATTTATGAAAGGTTTTATTATGATCTATATGGATCTCATGAAAATAATGACATATTAAGGATGCTCCCTGATAGCACTCCAATTCATTGGGTAAAGAAATTAATCTCTAGAGATGACAAGTTTCATGATACCGTGGTGAATAACCTTGATAATTTTTATGACACCTCAGGGATAAACCTTGGTGATATTTTTATGAATGTCTAAATGAAATGTTGTAACCACATATTCAAGTTATTATTCATGTTCTTGTTATTATGATATGCATCTTTTTCCATTGCTCATGTCTTCATATTTTTCATCAAGTTCTTATTGATATCACAAGTAAACTGATTCCCTTGTTTACCCCTTACTGGGCCTTCTGCTCACCCTTTCCTTTGATGTATGTCTCCAGGATATGAGATGCAGTAATTGTACATAGGATGAACCTATTATTAAGCCTTAAAAGTGTTTTAGAATAATTTTTTATTTTGTTTTAATGTATTATGTTCTTGATTTCCAAGACACTAGACTTTAAAGATCCTCTGTTTGTAAAATGTAATGAAAAGTTATGTGTTAAAAAGGTGGGATGCCATACATGGTACCCTGAGTAGGGTGTTGGTAAAAATTAGTAGGCACCACCAAAAGCATCCCTAAAAAACCAATCCATAAAATAGTCCATGTATAAATTCAATAAGTAAAAAATTATACAGTTAAATAATTTATTATTTTAGCAATTATAGATTATCATTTTAAATAAAAAGTGGTAACAAAAACACTAATTCTTAGGATCCAAGGTGACACATGAAATTAGCCTATACCTACTTTGACTATTATTGTTAAGTCTTTTATCATGGTATACATCATAGTTTTACTAGTTCCAAAGTATTCTACTAAGGAAACCACAGTAGTAATAACTAGGCAAAACCCACATGGATCCACTAGGCATTACCTCTCAAAAAATACCATATGGAATTAAAAGGAGGGGTAATCCTTATAATTATACTAATTTAAATTAAAATTCTAAACATAATGAACCATCCTTGATGTTTATAATCATGACCTGATGGGAATCATCGACTTATGCCTGAATCATTCCACTTGATACAACCAAGACGGATCTAGGGAGATCATCTCTTGACATTAATCAATATAACTTAAAAGAATCTATTACAGTAATCTATAGTATTTGATAAAATGTATATTATCCAAATACAAGGGGGGACACCCCAAGGAATTTTTTATAATGAATCTACCATAATCAAATGGCTCACTCGAGGCATTCCATGGCATTAGTCCTCTATGAATCCAAGGGTTTCACCAAACCATGGAATTCATGAAAGTTCCATAGTGGAATCTAAGGATCTCTCATGACATTCCACACTAGTATAAGTCTATATGAACTATGAGGAATTATCCTAAATCATTCCAACCCGTTACCATATCCATAAACATTCATTAAAAATTCTCTATTTACCAAGAAATAACTTTAAAAAGGACAAGGCATAAACCAAGTATAAAACTCCATGTCCTCTTCAAGGACAATTTTTACTAATTTTCATAGGGAACCAAGTTATTTAAAATTCCCATCCCATTATGCAAGCACTTTACTGATTCCTTTTTTAGATAATTACAACTCGTTTTCATAGAAATATCCATATAAAAAAACATTTCTCATTTCATAAAAAGGGTATTTCTAATTACCTATTCACTTAGACATTATGAGTTCTAATTCCATTTACTATATTGATGGTTGTGAAATCCCATTTCACAACCATTGAATTAATATACCAATCATGTTCCAACCATTTAAAACATAAGTGTTCCCTTTTCATATTCTAATTACCTTTTCATAGAAAATTTATTATTTAATAGGATAATTCCAAGTTCAACTCAATTATCTGGTTTCTCCACTCGTGATCATAATTTACAAGGTTCAAGGCATAATAAAAAGGGGGTTTTAACATGAGTAAACTCTATTTTAAAATAACTAATTAATCTAAGGTCAAATCATGACATGGACAACTTGACCACACTAATAACACACCCAAAAACATGGTAATACTATGGTAAAATGTAAGGGACCACCTACATTAGTCCTATAAGAGTCTATATATCAATTTTTGGCCATCAGTTCGGCCTAAAATGAGAGAAAATAGAGAACTAGAAAAACACCTTGAAAATAGGTCATATTAGACAAAAGTAGTGATAGATCACTTGAAAGTGAAATAAACCCAAAATAAAAAGCATAGGATAGGTATAATTACCCTATTCTCTCCAAAAAAGTTATGGAATTTGAAATAGACATCAAATGAGTGAGAACTTCCGAAGAGGAGAGAAGAGGGAGGGAGGAATCGTGTAGGGGCTGCAGGGTGAGAAAGGGAGGAAATAAGGGTCTAAAACCTTAGAAGGACAAAGGGGAAAACTTTTAATTTTCACAATTTTAAATAGTTACACAGTTAGGTCACATGTTTTTTCCAAACATGCACTAAACATGCAGACCTCACTGTTTGGGACACACCATGTCACACAAGCATGCTTCACAGTTTAACAAACCATGTGGAAAAAAAGTAGAATAAATCTAAAATATATCTCAGAGTTTTTCATGGTTTTTAGAAGATCCAGGAATATTTAAACAAACTATATACCTATAAAAATCAAATCACATGGTTGGGTTGAATTTCTAGCACTAATTGTGCACTAATTGGGCACCCAGGATGCTAGTTTCCAAAACAAAAATTTCCAACCTTAAAGTTCCGAATACACTCTTGAAATCCACCCCTGACCATCTTCAATGTCACAAACCAAGTCAGATCTCTATCCAAATAATGCCCAAATGGGTCCATGGCAACTCCGAAGGTCGTTCCTAATCCCCACAGGCTGGAACAAGTTCTCAGGTATCAAAATGTAAAGTTTGGGAATGATTTACCCGAGTGTATATAGAAATGTAAAACAACCAAACAAAATAAACTAAACCAAAACTGGAAGTTACAACCAAACAATCCTTTAAACAAAACTAAAATTTGAGTTACGTATTTATACTAAAACCCAACAAAACAACCACTATGTAGGGTGACCAAAAACCAGTTCAAAAACTGCCACCTGGAAAGAGGACACCACCCTCAAGCCATCTCCATAACGATGCACCAAGAAGTCAACTAGCAACCTGAACCACCTTCTCCAAAAGCCTTACCTTTACCTGTATCGAACAAAACCAAATATACTTTCACCCATAGGTGTAATTAGGGTGTGAGATAACTCCCAATAATATTCCACCGAGAAAATATTCCATGTATAAATATTTAATGGAAAATAAATTTTCAATTTTAATAAAAGAAAAGAAGTAAATGCTTGGATAGTTTTTAATGAATAAATATTTAAGGAAGACAACTTTAAAGTAATGTAGTTTTTAAAATAAAAAAAACTTTTTCTTTTATAGTATCTCAAATTTCACACCATATGCCTATGGTGTGCACAAAGTAATCAAGAGTACCAACTATGGGAGAGGTCCTATAGGTACTAGTGAATAGTGGGACCCTAGAACCACGCGTCTCGGTGAAAAGTGATATAAGAACCATGACAACATGTGTTCTTGTACATGATCCACTAGTAGGGAACTCACCCATAACCTAGTGGTCTCCAATCATCATCCAAAAGCTAATTTAGTGTTGTAGTCGTCAATCCAACAAAGTGAAACTGGGCCAATTCCACTTCTGTATCACTAGCACACTAGTCCTAGTCTACCCACATAATCCCCAAGCCTCCCATTTCTACTCAAGAGGTTCCAAATTCATATCATATTTCGTTTTCAAATAAAAAAAATGAAGCACTGATTATACCCAACACCTCGTTTTCACACAAAAACCCCATTTTTAAGTAGTACACACACCAAAAACCTTTTAAAACTTAATCTTCATCACTTAAAAAATTAAATAAACCAACTGGGTCATTAAAAAGACTATTTCCACAATTAAACAAACCACTAGAAACATTTATTAAACAATTTTAAAAATACTCCACATGACTTTACACACCAAAAACTCACTCAAATTATCTTTTATAATAAAACATATATTGATGCTACAATAAAACACAACTTCACCCTTTAAAAATTCTAAAAAATTAGCTGCACAATCTATAAAACACTAATAAATAAATCAACATGGGTTTTCACAGGAAATTGCAAACATATCTCACACACATGCTACTAAAAAATCAAATATATATTAAATCTCAAACAAAAACAAACTTGTAGCACACAAACTAATTAATCAAAATACTAAATTAATAAACTAAAAAAATTAATTAATCAATCAATACTTATATGCGGAATCACCTACCTCAGTGTAGGAAAACTTCAAAAATTTGGTGTGCAAAAATACACTGTATTCCAACCACGCCTCAAATGACTCAATTAGACCCTAAAATCAAGCAATCAAACCAAATAAATCAAAACCAAACCAATCTCCACACTAAACCCTAACCCAACAACCTACCCAAAGGTAGAAATGAACAACTAAAGAAGAACGCACCTACAGCGAGGGTGTGAGAGGCTAGCTGAGCGAGACGGGGGTGATGGAAGGGGGAGTCGCACTGGCTGGAGCCATGATGAAAGGAGGTGTAGCCAAGGGAGTAGCATCTGGGGGAGATATACGTTGGGGGTTCAATGTGATATGGGTATTATGGGCGGCGTGGCTTGGAGGAGGGGTGGTGCACAGCGGTTTAGTCTGGGTGTGGGGCGGTTCGAGTCACTTGAGAGGGAGAAAGGGGAGGTGTCGTCCACTGCTAGAGTTAGGGGGATGTGTAGCGCAAACTAGGGAGAGGGGGGTTTATAGCATGATGTAAATAGAGAGGGGGAGGAAGAAGAGAGAGGAAAAAGAACAAAATAGAAAATGAAAAAAGAATAAAATAAAACCTAAAAAACTTTGTTCACTTAAGATTAATAATAGTTAGAATGCTAATAATAATAAGTTAATAATTTTACAATTACGAAAATAATTTAATACTAAAAACCTAATTAAAATATTATTAAAATAATAATAATAATAATAATCTTAATAATATTAATAATAATAACATAATTAAATTTTTAAAAATAATAATAATAATAACCTACTTAAACAATGTTATTATTACTATTATTAAAACAATATTTAATTTACTTTATTTTCCTTATTTAATTATGTTCTCACTTAATCAATCATCCCATTAATTAATTAGTTAGTTAATTATAATTTTTTTTAATGTTGGGTGGGCTATACGGTGACCTGATGAAGCCGTATGGCTTCGGTCATGCCCTTCCCAAGCATTCGATGTCCTCACAGCCAAAACATCCATTTATCAACGAAAACACCAAAAACTCAATCGGGTCTCGACCCAAACATCAAAAAAAGTTTTAAATCTAGATAAAATTATAATATAAGAATAAAAAATGATTATCAAAGTTTGAATTCGGGGTGTGACAATTATCCCCACCATAAAAACTGGCTTCCCTTGGAAAGTCAACTCAAAGCCTTCTTAGAGAATAAAAACAGGTACTCCTGCTCAACCTAGGACTTATCCTCCCAGGTCTCATGCTCATCATTCTCATGCTGCCAAAGGATATGTACCAATGGAATGGACTTTCCATTAAGCACCTTCTCTTAGGAATCCACTATCTGCAGTGGCTGCTCAAACACTGATAGATTGGGCTCTATTTCCAACTCTTCCCAATTCAACACATGAGACAAATCCAAATTATACTTTTTCAGTTGGGAGACATGAAACATGTCGTGAATCAATTTCAACTAACAAGGTAGAGTTAACTTGTATTCCACCTTTCCAATCCGCCCAATGATCTCAAAAGTCCCAACATACCTCGGCATCATCTTTACCTACTTTCCCAAGAAAGGGGCCACCTTCAAGAACACATGATCTCCCATAGAGAACTCAAGATCCCAACGCCTCTGATCAGCATAAGATTTTTGGCGACTCTGAGCTGTCAATAACCACTTCCTAATCAACTTGACTTTCTCAGACGTCTCCTGCATAAGGCTCGGTCCCAAAAGTGAGGTCTCTCCTACCTCGTCCCAACATAAAGGAGACTGACATGGCAGACCATAGAGAATCTAAAATGGTTCTATTTGAATAGAATATTGGTAACTATTATTACAATCAAATTTGTCTAATCCCAAATGTTCATCCCACGATCCTTGGAAATCTACCACGCATGCACAAAGCATGTCCTCCAGAATCTAATTTGCCTACTCTGTCTGACAATCTATTTGGGGATGGTATTTCATGCTCATTTTGATCTACATTCCCAAAGCCCTTTGAATACCTTCCCAAAACTGAGAGGTAAAGTGGGGATCTCTATCAAAAATAATTTTTAAAGGCACACCATGAAGTATGACCACCTCCTGAATATACAATCGGCCCAACTCATCCAATTTAGTTGTATCTCTGATCGGGATAAAGTGGGATGATTTGGTCAAATGGTCAATCACCACCCAAATGGATTTATTTCCTCAAGGTGTATGAGGAAATCCAATAATGAAGTCCATGGAGACCTCACCCCACTTCTAGGTAGGAATGGGTAAAGACTAAAGAAAACTATAGGGTCTTTGATGCTATGCTTTCACCTTCTGACAAGTATAGCATCTCGATACGAACTCGGCTATGTCTTGTCTCATACCTAGCCACCAGAATTGATGATAAACATCATAATACATCTTTTTAGTACTAGGATGGACGGCCCACTGAGACTGGTGGATATCCTACATCACCACCTTCCGCAGAGACAACGATGCCTTTTCACAGACCATGAATCACAAGATCCCCTTAGGAGACAAATACTAATCATAAGAAGTCTCCCCACCATGTAGAAACTTCATAGACTATTGATACATCTCCTCACCAGGCTTCTCCACTGAATCAACTCCAAAAGAGAATGATTCAACTAAATACTTTCCAATAATGTACCTTCGTTGTGATCCTTGTTCTCTAAGTGCATATGGGAAAAGAGCCTCATAAAAGCCCAATCATTGTTGGATGTCCTCAAGTCCTACACTGGAACTTTCCTTCTTAAGGATTCATCCACCACATTACCCTTTCCCTGAGTATAAATGATATCAAATTCAAACCCCTGTAGGTACTCAATCCATCAGTGCTGCCTCAGATTAAGATCCTTCTATGAGAAGATGTAAGATAGGTTCTTATGGTCAGAATAGACCATAAAATTCCCCCCAAAGAGGTAGTTATTCCAAGTCTTCAGGACGTGTATCACTTCTGAAAAATCCATGTCGTTAGTTGGGTAATTCTTCTCATGCGGTCAGAGTTGGAGAGAACCATAAGACACTATATGATTATCCTTCATGAGTACACACCTAAGGCCCATACCTAAAGAATTACAATAAACCACATAGCCCTTCCCAGACTCTATAAAGATCAACACAGGTGTGGTATTCAACCACCACTTCAACTCCTCAAAGGATGCTTGGCACTTTGGGATCCATTCAAACTTCACCCCTTTCTAGGTGAGTGCGGTCATAGAGGAAGCAAGCCATGATAAATCCCAAATAAATCGCCTGTAATAACCTACCAAACCAAGAAAACTTCTGATCTTGAACACATTACTTGGCTGTTCTCATGACATAACTGCACTAATCTTCTTAGGATCCACTGAAACCCCTATCTCTAAATGACATGGCCCAAAAACATCACTTCTCTAATCCATAAGTTTCACTTTGAAACATTATCATAAAGGCAATTATCTCGTAGTGTGCCCAACACAATCCACAAATGATTCTCATGCTCTTCCTTAGATCCAGAGTAGACCAAGATGTCGTCCACAAATACCATGAAAAATAATTTGAGATATTGGTGGAATACCCTATTCATGAGCACCATAAAAACCACCAGAGAATTCGTCAATCCGAAAGGCATGACCAAGTACTTGAAGTGGCCATACCTGCTTCGGAAATCCGTCTTCAGGATGTCCACTTATCTCAACCGAAGTTGGTGGTAACCCAAATGAAATTATATTTTGGAGAACCACTTTTCCCCCTTCATTTGGTCGAACAAATAGTCAATCCATATAAAAGGGTATTTACTTTTTATGGTTACCTTATTCAGATTCTATTAATCGATGCACAACTGGAGAGATTTGTTGGCCTTATTCATGAATAAGACTGGGGCGTCCCAAGGAGAGATGCTCAGGAAAATGAACCCCATGTATTCCAAATCTTCCAGATGTATCTTTAATTCCATCAATTCGGTGGGGGTCATGCGATATGAGGGAAGAGATATATTTTGTGTTCCCAGAATGAATTCAATCAAGAACTCCACTTCCCACTCTGGGGGGTAAGCCCGAAAAATCATCTAGAAATACTTCTAGAAACTCATCCATTGTAGAAGGTAATCCACCCTGAGGAGTTCCACCATCATCCTCCAACGCGAGTGATGATAACTGATAATCAAGGTTTCAAAACTCTAGGATTGGAGGTCCCACGTGACCTGACCAAGGATCTCATTCCCCAAGAAATACCTAAGGACTCCCATTATGTGACATAAGACTAACTCACCGCTAATAGAAATCAATATTCACTAGAAATCACGCCAGCCAATCCATGTCAAGTATCACATCAAACAGGTCTATATCTAGGACTAAGAAATCTCATTCCATCTCAACTCCTGACATGGAAAGTGTGCATGACAAACACCTAAGTCCTTGCTTCTTCTTCTTACCCAATGATGTTTCTAACTTCATTGAAAAAGACAATAGATTGGTTGGTAGGTTCAATATATTCACAAGACAGGTAGATATAAAATATACAGATGCACCGGTATCAAATAAAATTACAGTTATAGAAGATATAATTAGAATGGTACCTAAAACAGTCAAAGGTCTTGCATCATATCCCATTGGTGCCTGATCCATAGCATGAAGATGGCTAGTACCTGCTTGAGAATGACTTCTATCATGTGGCTTTGCTCTGATATGGCTCTGCCAGGAAGATGATCTTATCCTGTTTCCATAACCACCAAATAGAGATTCAATCATCTTGGTCAGCTCCAACTGGACTGACACTCCCCTAGAAGCCACAGATCCTACCCCACTCTTATAAGGGTGTGTCTCCCTAAAAAACCATTACACTTTCCCCATAACCCCACATAGATAACAAGACATAGGTGAGGAGGGACATGTAGGATGGATGTGTCGTTCCTTCCTGCACTAATGGTACACAACATACCCTTCACCAGAAGACACAGATGAAGTCTTTCGCTTTCTCATCACGCTTACTCTTGTTCTCGGATGAACTTTCACTATCAAACACTCACATAGCCCCAAAGGAACCAAGCATTTCCTTGTAGTCAATCTCTGTCATACAAGCTCAGATAACCACCTCAACATAAGTCTTCATCTTGAACAGAAATACATGAGAATAGATATATGGTCACAAACCCCTTTCAAACCTCTGAACATTCATCTGTTCATTTAAGACTATTTCAGGTGCATATCGGACTAGCTCGATGAAGTTATTGTCATAATCCATCACTGACTGGTCCCCCTGAACAAGATCCATGAATTATTGGGATCTGAAAAATGCCAAGACTTCAGGGAAGTATTGGTTGTTAAATACCACCTTTAATTCCTTCCATCGCATCTTCTCATGATTCCCAGCTTAGACTATTGAGTCCCACCACCTTCGACTGGGACCTTCTAGCAGAAATGAAGTGTATTTCACTCTGACCTCTTTAGGAGTGTCCAGAAACTCAAACATGAGCTTTGTTTTCTCAATCAATTCTTCCAATTCCTAAGGCTCTGTTCTAACTCAGAATTAAGGGGGGGGGGGTGAGAAATTCCTAGTCTTTTTCTTTTTTTTGGACCAGATTCATCTTCTCTAACTAGAGCAAGAGCAGGAGTAGGAGTCACTCTTTATCCTAAATCCTGAACAGCCTGGAAAATAGCATCCACTAACCAATGATAAAGAGGTGAGGGAGAACTCTCTCTGGCTTCCTCCTATGGCTTTGAGGGAGTTCTCTAGGGATGCATGCTACTACAAGAATAAATAGTCACATAAGAACATAATTAATACATAAGTTATGAAAAATAAAATTTCAGTAAGAATCTTAAACATTAATAAATCAAACATGAAGAAGAAACACAATGACCAAACCACTTCTCCCCTACCCAATGTCCACATGCAGTCTGTAGCCCACACATCTCACCTGGAATAGAATTCAAACAAAAAATCCTGACATCCCATGGTGAATTGAGCTTTGTCACAAGATGTGCTGGTTATGCACCATACTCGTGACTAGAACTCTAAGTCCCAATAGTCCTAGATCCTATCTTACTGAACTCATCCTAAATAAGATGACTCAAATGGACTAACCTTCTCTGATAACATTTTGTCATGAACCGAGTCATATCACCATCCAACTGACGCCTGACCCGATTCATGGGGTAAGGCCCAAAGGGCATTCCCAATCCCCATAGGCTGGCACAAGTGCCTAGGTATCAAAATGTAAATATTGGGAATGATTTACCAGAGTGTATATAGAAATGTAAAAAACCAAAAAAATAAACTAAACCAAAACTATTAGTTACAACCAAATAGTTCTTTATCCAAAACTTGAATTTGAGTTTTATATTTAGACAACAACCTAAAGAAGAACTACCATTAGGTAGGGTGATCACAACTAGTTCAAAAACTACCGCCTGGAAAGAGGACACCACCTTCAATCCATCTCCACAACATCGTGCCAATAAGTCATCTAGCAACCTGAAACACCTTCACTAAAAGTCGTACCTTTACCTGTATTGAACATAACCAAAACTACTTACACCCAAAGGTGTAAGTATGGTGTGAGGTAACGCCCAATAGGATGCTACTGAGAAAAGATTCCACAAATAAATAATTAATGAAAAATAAATTTTCAATTTTATTAAGATAAAATAATGAAATGCTTGGACCATTTTTAATGAATACAGATTTAAGGAAAACAACTTTAAATGAAATAAATTTTTAAAATAAAAACACTTTTTCTTTTATAGTCTCTCAAATGTCACACCATATGTCGACGGTGAGTGTAAAGTAATAAAGAGAGCCAACTATGGGAGAGTCCCTATAGGTACTAGAGAATAGTGGCATCCAAAAACCTCACATCTCGGTGAAAAGTGGTATAAGAACCACGACAGCATGTGTTCTCATGCCTGAACCACTAGTAGGAAACACACTCATAACCTAGTGGTCTCCAATCATCATCAAAAAGTTTAGTTAGTGCTTTAGTCATCAATCCATCTAGGAAAAATTAGGCCAATGTCACTTCTATATCACTAGAAAATGAGTTTTAGTCCTCCCACCTAGTCCATGGACATCCCATTTATGGTCAAGAGGTTCCAAATTCATATCATATGTCATTTTTAAATAAAATAAACAAACGAATCACTAACTATACCCGACACTACACTTGCACACAAAAACTCATTTTTAAGTAATAAACAAACCAAAAACCTTCCAAAACATAATCTGTATCACTTACACAATTAAATAAACCAACTACACAGTTAAAAATACTATTACCATGATTAAACAAACCACTAGAAATATTTATTAAACAATTTTCAAAATATACCGCATGACTTTACACACCAAAAACACATTCAAATCATCTTTTATGACAAAACATATATTGACGCTACACCAAAACACAACTACACCCTTTTCACATTCTAAACAATTAACTACACAGTCTATAAAGCACTAATAAATAGCTCAACATGGGTTTTCACAGGAAATTGCACACATATTGCATACACATTCTACTAACAAATCAAATGTATATTAAATCTCAAAAAAAACTTGCAACATGAAAACTAATTAATTGATATTCTAAATTAATAAAATAAAAAAATTAATTCATTATTAAATACTTATACATGGAATCACTTACCTCAGTGAAGGAAAACTTTAGAAATTTGGTGCGCAAAAAACCACGCTAACCTCACATCAAAGAACTCAATTAGACCCTAAAATCAATGCATCCAAAAAATATATAAAAAATAAACCAATAACCACACTAAACCCTAAATTGAAAACCTACCCAATAGTATAAATGAACAACTAAAGAATAATTCACCTGCGATGAGGGTGCGGGTGGCTGGTCGAGTGATATGGGGGTTCCAGAAGGGAAGTCGCGCTTTTTGGATCCTTGCCGGGAGGAGGCGCGGCCAAGGGAGTTATGAACCAGGGGTTCATCATGAGGCGAGTAGCATGGATGTCGTGACTCAGAAGAGGGGTGGTGCAAGGTGGTTCAGTCAGTGTGTGGGGCGGCATGAGTCGCCGGAGAAGGATCAGGGGAGGCGTCGACCAAGGCTAGGGTTAGGGGGCTACATAGCGCAAACCATGGAGAGGGGGGTTGTAGCGTGATAGAAAGAGAGTATGAGGAATAAGAGAGATAGAAAATAAGAAAAAAAAGTAAAAAAATGAAAATAGAATGAAATAAATCCTAAAAAAACTTAGTTCGCTTAAAATTAAAAATAGTTAGAATGCTAAAAGTAATAAGTTAATAATTTTAAAATTATAGAAATAATTTAATACTAAAAACATAATTAAAATATTATAAAAATAATAATAATAAGAATAATAAAGATAATATTAATAATATTAATAGTAATAACTTAATTAAAGTATTAAAAATAATAATAATAATAATAACCAACTTAAACAAAGTTATTATTACTATTATGAAAATAGTCTTTAATTTAATTTATTTTACTCATTTAATTTTGTGCTCACTTAATCAATCATCTCATTAATTAATTTATTAATTAATTATATTTTTTTTTTTGAACATCGGGTAGGCTGCACGGTGACCCGATGAAGCCACATGGCTTCGGCCATGCCCTGCCCGGATGTCGGACACTGTCACGACCAAAACATTCATTTATGAACAAAAATTCCAAAAACTCAACCAGTTCTCAGCCAAAAACACAACCGGTTCTCGACAAAAGTTTTAAAGCCATATAAAATTATAAGATAAGAATAAAAATAAAAATTATTACCAAAGTCCAAATTCCAAGTGTGGAATTCAAGCTTCATTCCATGTGTAATTACACACATCCAAGGTATTCCAACCCTTGAATTATCCTCCCAAATCCTAGTTCAAAAATCATCCCCTACACTAAACCAAAAACCAAGCTCTCACTAAGACTTAAGGATCATCCATACACACAGGCATTATAACTTTTGTATAAATTATATTGGACAAATCTGAACCTAAAGAGTTAATTCATCTATATTTAGCATCCAATTATTCATGGTATACTTATAATAAATCAACATTATCTATACTGATCAAAATTCCATACATAATAACTATATACACATCCATGACTAAATATTGGAAATAGTGGTGCATATGATTCTTCCATAACAAATAGTTATTTCCTTAGGTGATCAGAATCCCTTTGTGATTAACTTCTTACATTTATTACACTAAGAGTGAATACCACTGACTTTAACATTTATATATGATATCAATTGTTGGTCACATTATGTTAAATACCCCAAGAGGGGTTGAATCTATGTATGTCATATTAAAACAACTTTCTCTTTTGATCTTGTTTTATCATTAAAAAAACTCTCTTCTCTCTTCTCCACATATCCATATATAAATTGAAATAAAATAATGAAAGATACATAAAAATTATAGTTTTTTCACCCTAACAAGGCTAATATAAGGACCATACAAAACCAATGTGCCAATATACCGAAATCACTAAATTCCAAAGCTATTTTACAATTTTTGGAGTGGTCTCATTGTACCTCCTAGTTCACTACCAATAACTTATTGAGAGCTCACTACACTCTCTACTAAAGTATACTATTGTTACTTCAGTATATTCCCTTTTATGGTTTTAATCACTTTTTCTTACACTACAATCGATGTTTCATAAAGCTCTCTCCATTTATATAAATGATGAAACTTCTATTTACCGTATAAATTCTAGGCAGTTGTCTTGAGATTCATGTAACTCCACACTTTAATGCAACCTACCTACTTTCGTACAAATCCATGCTTTCATGAAACTTCAATATTTCAAGAAAGTCACTTGTTCCCAAAACACAATCTTCTTTATTCTTGTAATTGATGTTTACATAAAATTTATTCACATAAAAAGTATTTTCATCTAAGGTTTAAAAAAAA
Source organism: Viscum album (assembly GCA_963277665.1). Classification (NCBI taxonomy): domain Eukaryota; kingdom Viridiplantae; phylum Streptophyta; class Magnoliopsida; order Santalales; family Viscaceae; genus Viscum; species Viscum album. The sequence continues at coordinate 811,666,891 of OY728150.1, read as the reverse complement.
ATAACCATGTTATTTTATCTAAGTCTGTCTCAACTCAAATGATGGGGTAGTGTATTATTTATAGTTTTGGATGATCATTCATACAAATACGTATTCCAAGAAAACCCAATGCCTTTATTTACTCTTTTCATATATAACTCATAATTTTCATGAAAATTCACTTTTACATTAACCATGTTTTTGAAACTCAATTTTCAATGAGTCTTATAAACATACATGAAACTATTTCTATTTCCTCAAAATCACTATGTCATCTTTTCAAAAATGGATTTCTCAAAACTTCTCCCTTTTCTCAAAAAATAACTTTTATCTTCCTCTATAATTTCACAAAAAAAACATTTATCAAACACTAGAAAACATCATCACCTTATACATGAATCTTCTTGGAAAACCTCTCACCTCCTCCATATCCTTCCCTTCATGAACTCCCAATAGTCTTCACTCTGTACCTTTGTTAATAGGGTACCATTATTTTCAAAAAACACAACCCAAAAAATTATGAACTAGAGTCTTGTGGGATTTTTTTCAATAGGAGCCTCGGTTAAATCATCTCTTATCCTCTCTCTTGGATTTATGGTTATATATTTTAATTCTAATTTGATTCTTCAAGGTATGTCACTATTTTCTCATCTTATCTTCTTTATCTCCCTTCTTCTCTCCTTACATGTTCTTTTTTGCTAACCCTAACAACACTAGTGGATGAACCCTTATATATTTGTTAGTCTAATCATTATATTATTAATATCAATAGTTGTTTAATCTCCCTTATTGACCTAATATAATTTTTTTTATTAAAGTAATATCAATTTATTAACCAAGGAAGGTATTTTTGTGAAATTTATTTTAATAAAATATCATGGGATGCATGAGTTTTTAAAATCTAGTCTTTGTCAAGTATATACTTATATGTTATTTTCTTGATGAGTTAATTAATGTTACTTATTCTATTAGTGATTTACATGTTTGAAAATAGGGGGTTTTCATGGGTTTTAATCCTTCGTTTACTAAAACTATTATTCTTGTATGCTAGGTGTTCATAAAAATTCTATTGAGCCTATTTTCAATTACTTAGATACTAAAGTGAATTTTTGACTCAATATTTATTTTTAAAGGACTGTGGATTATTTTTTTAATAAATATTCTTCAATATATAATGGTGTCTTTTACATTTACAAGATTTTCCTTGATTTTGAATGGTTTCTTATTCTGTTTTATGATATTTATGTTTTATTTAGACTTGATATTGATTCAAATTTTGTTTCAAATTAAAGTGTTCTTTATTTAATTATTTTATTACTTGATTTTTCAAATATGTTCTAAAGTCCTAGTGGTCACTTGATAAAAGTTTTTCTTAATAAAAGTAACGCCATTGTTTTTGAGAAACTTCGTGTTATAATTTTTTTTTGCTTGTGTACTATGTAATATGAGGTATTACTTGATATGTTATACTATTATTATGTGTTGATAGTATTGTAACTCGTTTCCTCACATCTATTTAGTTTATATCATATGAAACCTAGGTAACTAACTTGGAGATTAGATATTGATGTTTCACTAGTTTAGATTATGTAATAGATAATGTTCCCTAGTATATTTCATTCCCTCTCTAGGGGAGTTACCTCTATGTGGCTAGTTTAGATTAAGTCAAGATATAATTTGGCTAAGAATGCAGTATAGTTAGATAGTTTGTTTCACCCAAAAATTCTTGTATCACATCATTATTACCTAGGTATTTTCCCATGATACTCTTTATATTAGATTATATTTTCATTTGATAATATTTATTTTACAATTTTATTGTAATTGTTAATTTTATATTGACTTTTTGTGTAACTTTATCTATTTTGATAATGTTTTTACACATACATTGTTTAATTATAGTCATGGTTGTGGATTTTATTTATTGTTTTCTTATTTTCATGGTTTAGTTTTTATTATTATTACTTTTTAAAATGAATTTTAAATAAGGATATAATAAATGGAAAATAAATTTAGTCTTATTTTTATAAATTTAGAAGTATATAATTTCAATCCTTTAGAGTATCCTATTTTGTAAATGGTTTTAACACTCTTGGTTTATATAAAAAGATGTCTAATTTTCTATATATAGTAAAGGAATGTTATTTTTTATTAGATTCCATCACATGATAAAAGATATTTTATAGTTGTATTTTAAACTATAATTTATGAAATGTATTATAAAAGTAACTACATAATCTCTATGGTTAAATCCTATTGATTAGGTGTAGGTTACACCCTTTATACATACCTTAGTCTATATGTTACTCACATGAATTGATGTAGGTAATCATGTTATGATATCATGTTGGTTAATATTATTTATTGATCTATTTGATGGATGTTTTGGGATATATAGGTAACCTTAGGTCACATAGATATGATCATGTGGTGGTTTAGGTTTCATGGTTCATCTCATGATGTTTGTGTGATAAACAATTTGACCATTATATTATTTTTGTTCCTTCTATATCACTAAATGTTATGTATTTCTTTTGATGTTTCATATTTAAAAGTGGAATTGAATTTTTATTTTGGTTATGATTTGTTTGGTTTGTACACTTATTTAAAAATGATTATTTGATATGCACTAAAGTTTGATGTACGAGCACACCATGTTAGATTCTTGATAAGAATCTATGATTTTTTTATTGATATTTGGGGGTAAAAGCATTCCTAAAGTGCAGTTTTAATGCCCTCATCACTTGTTTCCAACCTATGGTGATCAATATTACACTTTTATCCTTATGGAAGACCATATCAAGTGATGTGGAAGGTTTCCCCAGGTTGGTTCATTACATGATTACTAAATCTCTCTTTTCTTATGATAAATTAAATCAATTCTTTCAATAATTATGTGACTTAAAACTATATTTAAATTGAGATTACCCTAACTCATTCCATGATCAAGAATAAACTCATGCAATCTAGATCATGCATTAAATGAAAATCCTTCAATCAATAAATGATGTTCACAATTATTAAATGAATGATATTTTAAACTAAAAATAGTTTAATGTATCAACCAAAAATAATCAAAAATAATAATAAAATATAATTACCATTAAATTAGCCTTCATTTTAAGTCTTAGTACAAAATATATTTACACCAACATGATTTTAAAAATACTCATTAGAAGATTCATTATTCACATGAAGAATCCTATTCAAAATCCTATTTACTGTTAACCAAGTGTTTTAAATATTTAGAGAAGTCCTAGTAAAATTCCCTCTCTCATATTCTCTTTTGTTCTTTGATAATAATTCGTATTTATAGATATTTTCACTACTATAAAACCACAACATGTTCATTAATACAACAACATGTTTTACATATCATCTCCATAAAATTCATATCTACTCTAGATAAAATTATGTTTTCTACTCTCTTCTTGATGTGGTTTAAATTTATGTTTTTTTATATATAAAATATCATGACATGAAATATCAAACCATGATGTGATTTGATCTCTTTAAATTCCATTCATCACAAACAAACCTTTATGAAATAATTTCATATCATGGTTCAATTTTGTTTCCTCTTTCCACCATGCTTAAGCAATCACAAGGTAGCTTAGTAAACCATGATGTGAAATACATAACTATAATGTAGTACATATCATAGTTTCTAATTATTTAATTAATTCGCTTATATATAATATTAATATCCATTCATGGTGTCAATTTTTATTTAATTCTAATTTTTTATCTTTTGTGAAAAACTAAAATTTGATTTAGTAAACCAAACTGTGGTTTTACACCTATTGGAAACTAAATCATGGATGGTTAAATAGTGTATCACTATTTATTGGAATAATATTCATTGTTATTTGAGGCTCATTCAAGGTCACATCACTTCTTCTACATAGTCAATTATGACCTTTGATTTTGTTCTTCAAATCTGACTTAACGAGTTTCACAGTCTACTAAGCTATTCTACATAGTAAACTATATAGTTTATAAATTCTAGATTCACATATATCTTTAATATTTTAAATTTTTGTACATGTAGTTTAAAATTTAAAACTTCAAAATCTTCACAAGAACCATGATGTGAAATTTCTCCACAAAGTCATGGTTTTTCATTTAATGAAAAAATAAATAAATAAATTTTTAAATGATCATAATTAAAACAAAAGTAATAAAAACACTAAAATAATCATATTAATACTATAATTAAGTCATAATAATAATATTAACTAAATATATAGTACAGTAATAATATTTTACTACCATGGTTAAAACTACTATAAAATTCATTAAAACTAAACCAATATTTTCATGTTTTTATTCACATATCAATAAAGAGACTACATAAGGATGGAATAATTTAATAAATTCAATCATGAGTTGAATTTTCTGAAGTATTAAACACTTATTAGGGATCTAATTAGTGAGGTAAATTCCTATAAGGTTCAAGAACATGTGAGGAAAGTATCAACGTATGTCATTGTATGAGAATCACCATCACTTGTGAGAAATTCATGTGTGAGGGAAATCAAAATCATGTGAGAGGGAATAATTGTTTCATATTTATTTGTAATAATATTCATCATCGCCCTAATATCATCATCATTGGATTTAAAAAACTTCTTGTAAGTTAAGTCTCAATAATGTTAGAGGAAGCGCCATTTAACATTGTAACCATGAGATGCAACAATATCACCTATGAGGAGTTGATAGTTTTAAGTAGTTCCCAAAATGTCATGAACCAACCCCAAAATTACTCCTCTTAAGTCAGCTATGATATTGGGAATAAAACTCTAAGTTATACTCCCATAGGTCAGGGGTTTATGAATAGAACCAAGGGTATATGCAAGATAAATGGGTGAAATTAACCTTTAAGAAAAACTTTAAATCACCAGAATAAATAACATAATCATATCTAAAATAATTATCAAAATAGATGCTCACAACAATAATAATAAATATTGAACATTATACATGCATTCCATACAATGAGATAATAACAGTGAGAGAAACACTAGCAGTGTTTTCAAGTTCCCCAAAATAAAAGTAAAAATGTAACACTATGACTGTAACTCCAGAATCTCCAAATTAACACTGAATTCTTGAGATAACATAGCTCAACACCTCCTATAACATGAACTTGTAAATCTATAAAATAATGTATAAAAAATCTGGGTGAGTATAAACTCATACATAGTAATTTCCTCCTTTAAATAATTAAGTTTCAATGTGAGTAGATCATATTAATGCATCCATGAATGAAGTATATAGAAAATTATAATTAACCACCCAAAGTAAAGTCTACAATAATTTATGACCTATAACTCACATCAAGAACACTACTAAAAACACATGATATAATATAATATAAAATAAACTTTTACAAACATGTATATTAAAATAGATCCAATAAAAAAACTCCCTCCAGCTTTTTTGCCACAAATCCTAAAGCTAAACATCTTTATGATCTCATCCCTTTAACACATCAACCACATCCCATAAATTAAAACCAACTAAAAAAATAATCATAAATATCATCGTACATACCAAATTATTATTGAATACATCATCCCTAGGGAGAGATCAAGAGGGGAAATGTTATCGACCATCCAATATAACATGGATATTAGTTTACACTAGATACCAACATAGGTGGGTGCATAGATAATGATAAATTAAAAAAAAATACTAAAATAACAAAATATTAAAATAAATATAAATCCTCATAAACCCAAGAAAGGTTAACCTATAAGTATCTCATAAATATCACATCTCTATCATCCAAAAACATTCCTTCCACCACAATCCAACATATATCTAATCATAAAACAAACTACCCTCTTTATAGATCCATCCACAACAAAGTTCTCTTTGAGAAATAATCTATTTAATAAGTTTCTTGACCATGTTATCTTGAAATATAAAATAAACTAAGTTTTTAAAGTTTATTTATAGAATAGGGTGGACCCTAGGTTATCTCTTAAGGATATTTGGAGGTTTAAAGTGTTTATATTTAATAAAAATAACTAAAATAGGGGGTGGTTTTAAAAATAATTTTAAAAATAAAATGAATTAATTAAATAGTTTAATAGTTGAGAAACAAAGGTGGTGTTTTTATAATTATGAGATAAGTAGATCATTTCAATTTCACACAACATATTGGTTAGTTTATTGTTATTAAAATTAAACATGGTTTAAGGGAATCCTTTTTTGAGGTTAATCAAGATCTTGATTACGCTCATGCCTTTTAAAATGATAGAAAAAGAACCAACCCTTGACACAAAAATTATTTTGTCAATTTTTGGACCTCAATCATGGAATTAGGGCTAAAAATCATACTTAAATCTCATGTATTTGTGAGAGAAAAAGGATTATTGTGTTTTCTAATCAAAACAAACCAATATTCCCACTTGACATCTCAACCCAATTAGTTTTGAGATGAAAAGTGTTTCACTTTATTAAACCAAAAAAATGCTTTCAAAGAAGAATCATGTTAATATAAATCCTAAATGAAATGTTTCACATGAAAATTAAACAAAACCATTAGAATCAAAAGTGTTGGAACTCCCTCTCCAAGTGTGTGCAACTCCCTTGAACTGATTTCCCAACATTTAGCTCACCATCGAGAGGGGGAGGAGGCTAGTGTTGAACTTATACCTCCTCCTTGATATCCTAATGAGTATAAGGGACTCCATAAATTCTAGGATGAATATAATTCACCTTTGGGTCTCTATAATGGTATATATTTTCCTCCTAGTCTAACTTACAAATAGGGTTCCCAAGTTTTCAATTTATAGACAAAGTGGAAGGAGGTTTTGGGAACCTAGATTTTGAGATACCACTTGTCTCATTATTTTGGGTGACCATGCAGTATTATCTTTATTTTTAAAAAACTAAAAATTTGTTTAACCACCTATTGAATATCTCTACTAAAAAAATTTCATCATTTATATTCCTAAAGATCTAGATATGGATGAATTATATAAGTGACCTCAAGAATATGAACAGTGAAGATTCTCTCTAATGATGGCACATTTTTAGGCCTCAAAATTGATGAATTGGGATTCATAGTATTCTATTAAAATATATCCCACATGGTTTTTCATTCATAAACACATTTTTAGCCTAATTAGATGAACATGTTATCCAAATTATTCATTTTATTCCACATATGTGCTTGGGACCTCACACAGTTTGGCCTATTATTCTTAAACTTCATCGTGGAATCTTTAAATCACTTACTCCTACGATGTAAACATCAAAAAAAATAAAATTTCACTTTCTAATAGTGATAAAAAACTAATTGGACCAAATATAAAGTGAAATTTGTTATCAAATATTTAATATATAATATAGAATCAGTTTAAAAAAGTTTTATAAGGGTAGAAATGAATAGTGAATTGCTACGCAATCACACCCCCACACCTAAACATTTTCAATCATAGGAAAACTCACATTTACAAAAAAAATCTTGTATATATTCTAAACTTTAGGAATATTTAACATTTAATGAAAATTTAATTTATGATAGAAATGTGATCAATGAAAAAACAATAAACAACAATTTATTCTTAGTGGTCATGGAAAAAGATGTCTCATAAATTGTATCAGGACTAAATTCAAGGAGATGTATGATACTAGTCTTAGAAATGAATTCACAAGTCAACCATTACACTAACTCTCCACATGTTTGTGTGTGTGACAAACATTTAATTCTATTATTTTCACTTTCTATCTAGTAAATATAGTTTATTTTTAAAAAATCTTCTTACCTGGTAATTTCTATCAAAACTAACATATATCCTTTACAATCAAATTTCAATAGCCACTCACTTAAGCATTACCATTAGTAAAATTGTAAGAACCCAACCTATATATCCCCATAATTTTTACATTTCACCACTCCCCTCATTATTTATTTTAGTTTTTTTTATATTTCTATTTTTTTATTTGTTTTTTTAGGGTGAACAGTTAGATAATAGGTACTCATGCATAGGTCAATTTGGTACAGTAATGAAACATATCAGATAAGGAAAGAATGTATGTAAAAATAATTTTGGAAAGATGATAAACATTAAACAAAATTATATTTACCTTATATTAATTAATAAATATTCACACTTCGTAGTTGGGTGAAAATATGTGTGAAGATATTAAGTGACAAAATTTTCACATAAACTGCTCACATAAATGGTATCAATCATCTCAAAGTTTTCATAGTGACACAACCATTAATATATTTGAAAAATAACCAAATTACTAAAAAAATAACACCCTAATGTTAAATTCATGACAAAAATCACATTCCATAACTGGAATAAATTTTCATTAAATGTTAAAAAAATGTGAAATCAGGAATTTCAACATACTTTTCAAGAATTTTTAGTATTGGGTGGGTTTTAAAAATGAGTATTATGAAACAAAAGTGAAATGGGTGGGGGTTAAAATACCACTCAATAAGACAAAAAATGAAACATAAGAAAGATTATAAAAATATTAACTAACCCAGGAATGCACACACCCCATCACAGCTAGATTGTGCAGTGTCCTCACTATAATAAAAGAGAATGTGGGATGGAAGGATAAAACTCAGTGGGTGTTAGTAGTAAGTTGCTTCTTGAAGGTGGAGTTCCTCCACTATGGAATCCGTAATGGGTTCATGAAATTACTTCAACTGATTCCCACTAACAGTGAATGTTTTTTTGGTTTTTTCATTTTGAACCTATACAACGCCAAATGGATAGATGTTAGTAACAGTGTGTATCCTAAACCAATAGGGATGAAGCTTACCTGGGTGAAAATTCAACCTTTCATTGAAAAGGAGTACCTTCTTACCAATTTTAAATTGATGATAAATGATAATGTGGTTATGGTAAGCCTTGGTAATCTTTTAATAGATATGGGAGTTCTCATATGAGTCTCTTTGAATTTCCTCGATCACTTGAATATTCAACTTTCTATGATCACCTGCATCTAATAGGTTCGTATTACATTGTTTAAAAACCATATATGCATGTTTCTCTACCTCCACGGTGTGGTGAAAATCCTTCCCAAACACGATCCTATATGGTGAAATTTCTATTGGGGTTTTAAAAGATATATAGTATTCCCAATTTCATCATCCAAGCATAAACTCCAATCTTTCCAATTGGGTTGTACCATTTTTAAAAAAAATCAATTAACTTCCAGATTAGATATTTCTTCTTTTCTATTAGTTTGGGGTGATATATAGTGTAGAATTTATGTAAAACACCATACTTATAAATCACTATTTTCGTGTTTTTATTACAAAAATGTGAACCCTAATCGCTAATGATGAATCTTGGAAAACTAAACCTACTGAAAATCTAATATCTTGCAAAATCAACAACCACTCAAGATTCATCGATCCTAGTGTCCTTTTCTTCCACCCATTTGGAGACAAAATCAATAGCCACTAAGATGCATAAAAATAAAAATTAATTTGGAAAAAATCCACATGAATTCAATGCCCCATACATCGAAGATATCACAAAATAACATGGTTTATTGAGTCATTTCATTCCTATTGGGAATATTCCCTCTAAATTGACATTGTGTGCATAAATTAAAAAAGAGGCCAACTCGTGGTCAGGGACACACTGATGAAAAAATTGGTCACTAAAAAATCTCTACAAATATGGTTCATCCCAAAAGTACCAGAATGAATCATTCTTAAGTATTTAGTATTATGAATTTCTAAAAATTTTGGGTCTTATATTCTCCAAAAAATCACAATGTCCACATACCAAGGGGTATGGTCCACTACATCACAAGGGTTATCATCAGGGAATAATTCTCTAATAGGGAGGGATCAATTAACATGGTGTTCCAATAGTGGAGAAATCCTGGTAATGTGGTTAGTTGCCACATTTATCACTCCTCTCTTATCTAAGATTTCTAGGTCAAATTTCTGGAGTAGGACCATCCACCGTATGAGGTGGGACTTAACTTCAGATTTATTAAGGAGAAATTGAAGGGAAAAATGATCAGAAAACACAATGAATTTTGACCATAGAATATATGAATGGAATTTTTCCAAGTAAAATATGATAAAAAAACTCTTTTTTATTTTTCATGTAGTTTTCCATGGAAAATTCAAGGGTATGTGAGGCATATGCAATGACATGAGGATCGATCTCAACCCTTCGTGATAAAATTTCACCAACAGCTAAGTTAGAGGCATCGCACATAAGTTCAAAGGGGGGATCCCACCTTTGTGGTCGGATGATGGGAGGTGATGTGTGGCTTATTTTTGAAGTTCCCTGTCAGGATATAAGTATCATTGAGATGGGGAGGGGTTGAATCAGTGATATCTCTTTCTTTTTATGTTTCCTTCTTTTTTTAAAAAACTTTACCTTCTATTAAAGAGTTTATTCCCTGATGAACACACACAACCACAGGAACACAAGATTTACAAGGTTCACTACCCAACACGAGTAGCAATGTTCTTGGTATGGTACGGAAATAATCCAGTACCACACAATTCACTAGAAAACCATCCTTTGATGTGGAATACAATGAGTAGTATATACCCTTACACTCGTGTAGCACTTGGAAAACAATCCACAAGTGTGTGTGAACCCTCTTAGAACAAATAGGGAATTATAGTATTTCATTGCTTCTTTACAATTGAAAAAGTGTATTCTATAAAGTAAAAATCTTCACTTTCCTACCTAGAATCTAGTAAGAACTCCCTTATGAAAAACTGAATATGTGAAAAGACCCCAAATCTTTCACTCACCCTTTTAGGTGTCTTGCAAGCAAATTTTATGCCACGTGCGCAAGATTTAACTTTTATCGTGAAACAACTCTTGTGCACAACTTCAATTTTTTACGCAACTCTCTTCTTGCACGCAACATCTCCTTCTTGCATACAACTCTATTTCTTTCACACTATCATGACCCCCTCCCCACAAAGTGTACCCCTCTAGGGACGGAAATGTGAGAAGGGAGATAATGACCCCCGAGTCCCGCTTCCTGTAGGCCCCGGGTTGGAGACTAGCACCGAGGGTATAGCAAACACACAAATAGGAGGTATTACCATCTAATAGAACACATGAGGAAGAGAGAGATAAGATAGACACCAAACAAATCCAACTCAAGTAGTAATATATAATAAATCCCAAGAAAAAATATTTAATTTCATGAAAACTACTACAATTGAAAGGGAAAAAACTATAAATACCCAAAAGAAATTAAAAACAACAGTAACCACAAGCCCGAACAGCTCCTACAACCCCAGGCTAGTAGAAACTAGCTTTATATCCAACCATATCCAAGTGAACTGAAATAAAGTTTATATAAATATAGGGTAAGTATAATAGTATACTCAGTAGGATCCTCCCCGAAGCCTCTCATGCAACAGTAAATAAAGCATGCTAAAGCACAGTGAAAAACAAGTGAAACTGACTCGCCACCTAAAAAGGCATACTATGTTCCCAGCCTCACCATGGCTAATCTCACAAAGTAATGAATAAAAGAGTATATAATATAATAAAGAATATCAAGGGTACCCTGTAACACCCCTATCTTCCAAGTTACGCCTCTCTTTCAATAATGCAATAGCTTGCATTGTACGCAAGTTCGAGTTCTAAAACACCGCGACTAATCAAAGTAACTGTTATGAATAGTAATAACCACTTTTTAAAATTATAGAAATTTTATATTTCAAAATGGACTTCATTTTTTTATTCTTAATATCAAAATTATCCTAAGTTGAATTTTTTGTAATTTTCTGAGAACTTCCATTTTTTTATGAATAGTGATAAATACTTAAAACAACTTTTTTAATCAAAATAATTTATAGTGATAAATTATACTATTGAATGGTTTTAAAGTATAATTAGAATATATTTTAACCATTTTATTCAATGGTTTTAATTATAATTAATTTCACTTTGGAATTGGACATAAACAATTGTCAATCTTTTGATATATATTGTTTCTTAAAAACACGCTATTTGTTGTGACAGCGGGAATTAATTATGAAATTAATTAATGCAACTTATATGTTTGGAATTTTTTAAAATAGACATCATTTTTGAATTCGGAATATCAATTATAGCTTAGGGTGAAATTTTGGCATTGTTCTGAAAAACTTCAATTTTTGATGAATAGTGAAACCACTAAGTAGTAGTTAAAAGACTGATTTTTCATTTAAATGAAACATTACCACTTCTGTGATTTGATTTTCAAAAATCCTACATACATGGTTATCATTAGAAAGTAAAATGTGGTTCAATGGGATTAAAATAATTTTTTGGTGAATAGTAACTTTTAAGTTTAATTAATCGCGATTAAAGGTAATTAGTGAAATTTAAGGTAAAAATGATATTATAAAAATATGTAAATACCTTTACACTTGTCCTACCCCTATTAGATGTGTCATGGCCGACCAATAAAATCCATGGGTCAACTTGGGGACCCCATGGAGCCACTTTGGTAGGAAAATGACATAAATAACTTTTATTTAAAGTTAAAATAAAAATGTCACAAACATAAGTTGTTTTACTAAAACAATTTTTAAATGGGGTTATACAAGTAATATTTTTACCTATAAAGATTCATTAGAAATATAAAAAGATTTCCTACATCATGATATTTTTTTTATAATTTTTAGACATTAAATAAATTAAATTATTTATGAAACCATGATGATGCAGCGATTACCTCATTAATTAACGATTTAAATAAAATGAAAAGATAATGTAAAATCCAAGGCTTAAACTTGTCAAAAACCTATTTGATGAGTATATTTCGAAACCTTATCACCTTATCCTAGAATTATATAAGTGTGGGACCTTTAGAATCCAAAAATCATTGTATAATAAAGTAACATTTTATTACTTTCCAAGAGTGCCCCTCCTCTCCACTTATAAAAGGCCCCCACCACTACCACCTTACTCACACTTTAAAAGCCTTTTGTCTCGGCCAACCTCTGCCCAAATACTCTCCCAACTTCCCTCCATTACTCCTAGAAGCCTCACTTTGGGCATAATTCTTCCCAAGGAAGCCTTTGGCTTAAATCAAAAAGAGTTACCCGATTTTAAGGTAATGTCTTCTCTAATGTTGTTTTGTTTTATTTTGCTTCTCCAACCCCTTAAACTCTTTTTATTACTTTATTTTGTAAAAACACCAGTATCTAAAATATAATAGGATGTTTTTATGATAAGGATTTGGTTTACACTTACACACACCTTTGTCTAATGGTTAAAGAACATACCGTTTCTGTGGGTGGCGAAATACTGCCTCACAAAACGATGATTGTTCAATATTCTTTTAACACCTCTAATGGTGGCCATTTTGATGACAATATTTTCATATATGATATATATATTATTTTTATGTTTTCCTTATGATTCTTTATTTCTCATTTATGGCATACTTTATGATTTCCATTATGGGTAAACGCGATAATTTCATTTTAGGAAGTGTGGACTACCACCCCCACAAAGTGATTTGAATCGTTAATTCCATATGTGGGATGTATAAAGGATGGAGTAAATGATATTGTATATGATATTATACTGGGATTATAATAAAACTTTATACTCTTATGATTTCATTCCATTAAATACGAAATATAAATGAAAGTAGCGTTCATGCGTACGTACGGCTTACCGTCTCCATGAACGGTGCATTTCATTTCTTACCACTAAATGTTATGTAATATTATAAATGAATGTATATACTGGATATATATGATATATATGATATCTACATCATGAATATAATTCTGGATATAATGGATATTTCACCACATGAACAACTTGTAATTATAAGAAGTTTATTTTTGACTCAAGTACCTAAGATCGACAAAACGACTGTTATAAACTTAAATAATTACATAATGTTCATGACATGGTAATAAGTGATATAAAAGGAATAATGAACTTTAAAAAGGTTCTTAAGAAGGTAGATATTAACTCTAGTTTATTATTCAGGAGATCAAAGAACGGTTGAGTGAATTCGGACACGAGGTAAGGGAACTTCTTAACCCAATTTCCATTCTTTGGGTTAATCTCCTACTTTCAAATTACGTCATGATATTATTATGTCCTATCTTGTATTTTTACTTTCTTTATGTGTAATTATAGTGAATACACATAATAGATCTATTTTATTTAAAAAAATGATCTTTGTAAGGGAACTTCTTAACCCAATTTCCATTCTTTGGGTTAATCTCCTACTTTCAAATTACATCATGATATTATTATGTCCTATCTTATATTTGTACTTTATTTATGTGTAATTATAGTGAATACACATAATAGATCTATTTTATTTAAGAAAATGATCTTTGTAAGGGACTTCATCTCAATCTCCTTTCATTGAGGAATATTTGGTTTTATACACAACTTTCCTTTATACAGTGTATAAACCCCTTTGAATTTTACTTTTATTCAAAAGTAATCTTTTTATATGAAGTGTTTTTACTAAACGACAAAAGGAATGTTTTTTCTTACGTATGCGGCGACAACGACTTCTCCGCTGCCGTGACCATTATTTGAGTTTCGGCTTCCTCTACAAGCCATAACATTTTTTAAAATGAAAAATAAATTCCATGTTTTAATTTTCTTTTATTTTGGTATTGAAAATGGTTTTGAAAGTGTTTTTATTATATCAATGTGTTGTATTTATATCTTGTGATTGAAATGTGGAAATGTTATGTTTCCTTTATACATATTTTATGTGATATGATTATGCTATGGTTTATGATATGTTTAAACCTGTTCATATGAGGAATGCATTGGACTTAATAAGTGACGGGTGGAGCCCGCTATAGCTCCTCGGTACATCGGTAGGTCTCATGAGACAAACTAGTGTCTTGGCACGAGGCCTTGACAAAATCTTATTTGTGGTCTTGGCACGAGGCCTTGGCTACATGGTTATGATAGTCTGGCATTATGCATTCCATCATTATGAAAGTGTTTATTGATATTTCATGTGATTATTCGACCAGTAGAATATCCATGTGAAGAAGTAAATGGCATTATCTCATTTTACTTTTTCCATATTATGTTGAAGTTCAACTCTAAAAGGCTTTTGTTTTAGTTATACATTGCCTTAAATGTTTATGTTTATTGATGAAAGATTCCGCTATATTGTTATCCTTACTGAGCATCTGAGCTCACCCCTTTCAATGTTTTAATTTTTCCAGGATGTGATGAAGTATTATAGGAATGACCTGCAGGGATAGTCTGAAGGGGATATGAGTGTGGAAATGGAGACTATGTTATTGTAGTTTTTTACTTTGTGATGTAATGTAACATTTATGAATGTATCTAGTGTTTCCAAGGCTACTAAACTAATCGGTCTTTCGAGACTTGATCTTTTGTGATCATGCCAATGTTACGAAGTAATGCACTGACTCCGGGCAACTAGGGTTGGGGCGTTATAGTTGGTATCAGAGGCAGTTTAGTACTAACCTTGGAAGCTAGATTTAGATAAACTCTGATTAGAGCACATAGCCCGAAGATAGACTTTAAGGATTAGTATAGAAGAACTTCCTAGAATTTTGGTATTATAGAGATTTTGTGATTTTTCTGGGCAATACATCCCTGTCTAGATACGAACAGGTAGAGGCGGCTCTGGCACAGATGTACCTAGGGGTAAAACCCGAAAACACCGCTTTGAGCTAGACTCGAACGGGAACTGGTGCACGACAACGGGCCTTGCTGCACTCTTGGTTACGACACTTCCGAGGGATATGCTTAGGATAATTATCATTTTCTTTACAAACCATTATGAAGGGCTTATGAGGACACACTTCCTCAAAGAAATTTTTTTTATGATTATGGATTATATCCATAAATAGTTAAATTTATGTTAAGTATTTTACAAGTATGGAATTATGTATTTTGATTCATAAACTAATCTAGTTTATGCCATTGTTTAGAAATGGCGCCTAGTGGAAGGAATGAAAACTGTATCAATGCACGCACTCCGTGTAGGGATTGCCCTCCTGCTCAAGATAATTATTGTGGATCTGGAGATACAACTGGTGTTGATCAACTTATTACCATATTGGGACAACTCACTCAGGTTATGAATAATAACCTTACTCATATGGAGCACCCTGATCTGCAACGTGGAGGATCAATGTTAGACCACTTCATGAGGCAACAACCACCAACATTTAATGGGGGTACAAATCCATTAGTAGCTGAGCAATGGATAAACTCTTTAGAGAAAATATTCCACGCCTTGGGGAGTGGCGAAAGGGAGAAGGTTATCATGGCAGTTTACCGCCTCACTGGAGATACCAATCAATGGTGGTCATTGATTCAAAATACAAAGGAAGATGAAGAATTATCAAGTATGGAATGGAGAGAGTTCAAAGATCTTTTCTTAGAAAAATACTTTCCACATGACCATCGAGTAGATATGGAAAGGAAATTTCTGAGTCTGAGACAAAAGGAGGATGAGAATGTCGAAAAGTATGAGGCTAACTTTACAAGGTTAGCGAGGCATGCTGTAGATTATATATGTAACCCAAGAAGTAAGATTGATTGTTTCTTTGATGGGTTAAAACCATTTCTCTGTCGAGCTTTAGTATCACAATCCTTCTCATCATACGAAGATATTGTCTCGTGTGCTATCAAGATAGAAAAGGAATTCTCTAAGTCTTATGACAACAAAGTAAAGCAAGAGAAGAAGAGAATGGTGGAACAAGAGACGGATAAAGGGAAAAAGGGAAAGAAGGATTTTCCATTATGTGATAATTGTGGGAAGAATCACCCCGGTACTTGCCTAAAAGGAATGAGAGTTTGTTATAAATGTGGATAAAAAGGTCACCAGGCTCGTGATTGCAAGGGAAAGAAAGAGGCTATCAATGTTCAATGCTACAATTGTAGGGAAATGGGGCATTATGCAAATTAATGTCCTAAGCGTCAGGGAAACTTACCTCAGAAAAGGCCAAGGGATCAAGGACAATCTTATGCTATTACTACAATTGAAGTAGAATAATTAATGTATTGGTGCTTTTGGACTCAAGGATTATATTCTGGTTATAAAAATAATGTGATATATATAAGGATTGTACTGCAGTACTTGTTTTTATCATTAAGGTATTAATATGATGAAGGAAATCATATTTTTTGGTATGTGACAATAAGAGAATCTTTACCTTGTTTGAGGAATCTGATGATACATTTGATTTTGGAATTTAGAGACCTTTTAGAGAAAGTCCGGATAGTGGTATTTTGGATAACTATAAAGGTTGGAATGTATTAAGTTGAACTTTGGATAGTATTGTTTAAGGTTAAAACATTTCTGAAGATTATTTTTGGAATATTATAAAACTATAGTTTTAGGAAAAGGACAACCTGCAGGGTGGGGCATAACCCGTCGCGTCGGACAAAGCTGCAGGAATCGAACCCACAACCATAGTGCGTTAGGCCTTTATTACCTACCACTAGCCTACAGGAAGTCCCTGGTTATTACAAAATAGTTTTACTAATCTAAATGGTATGTGTTAAAATTTGTAACCTTATACAATTAGGATAAATAGAATATTTTTGAGTTCTATTACCTTTTAGAGTGAAATATGGGTTTGTGGTAAAAATTTATTAAAGAATGAAAGTCTACATGACAAGTATG
Source organism: Viscum album (assembly GCA_963277665.1). Lineage (NCBI taxonomy): Eukaryota > Viridiplantae > Streptophyta > Magnoliopsida > Santalales > Viscaceae > Viscum > Viscum album. Next base: position 811,649,281 of record OY728150.1, on the reverse strand, counting down.
TATATTCCCTTACGTTCTTAGTAAATCTCCTAAATAAATTCCTCAACTTTATAAAAGGTAACTTAAAACAAAAATGTTGTCGGTTAACTTTTCCAACTGGGGAATCAATGATCGTTTAACCAATCACATGTTTGTGATTTTCTTATAGTTAACTTTCTCATAATCTTGTTTTCTACAACTCTCCATCAGACCTTGATGGTTTGTTTCTCCTCCATATCCATATTTTCATAGAATCCTAGAATGGTCTATCTCGGGTGACCTTTGTACTTATCTTTCTTTCTTTTAAAGTTATATTTTTATTAACCCTATTTCCGATGTGGGTTTTCCACAAAGGTATTTTCTATTTTCAACCTTTTATTTTCAAAGAAAATTTTAAAATTGCGAGGATGCAATTTATTGAAGGAGGGGAGAATGTAACACCCCGAGCTTCCAAGATACACCTCTCTTTCAATAATACAATAGCTTGCATTGTACGCAAGTTCGAGTTCTAAAACATCGTGACTAATCAAAGTAGTCGTTATGAATAGTAATAACCACTTTTTAAAATTATAGAAATTTTATATTTCAAAATGGACTTCATTTTTTTATTCGTAATATCGAAATTATCCTAAGTTGAATTTTTTGTAATTTTCTGAGAACTTCCATTTTTTTATGAATAGTGATAAATACTTAAAACAACTTTTTTAATCAAAATAATTTATAGTGATAAATTATAATATTGAGTGGTTTTAAATTATAATTAGAATATATTTTAACCATTTTATCCAATGGTTTTCATTAGAATTAATTTCACTTTGGAATTGGACATAAACAATTGTCAATCTTTTGATATATATTGTTTCTTAAAAACACGCTATTTGTTGTGACAGCAGGAATTAATTATGAAATTAATTAATGAAACTTATATGTTTTGAATTTTTTAAAATAGACATCATTTTTGAATTCGGAATATCAATTATAGCTTAGGGTGAAATTGTGGCATTGTTTTGAAAAACTTCAATTTTTGATGAATAGTGAAACCACTAAGTGGTAGTTAAAAGACTGCTTTTTCGTTTAAATGAAACATTACCACTTCTGTGATTTGATTTTCAAAAATCCTACATACATGGTTTTCATTAGGAAGTAAAATGTGGTTCAATGGGATTAAAATAATTTTTTGGTGAATAGTAACTTTTAAGTTTAATTAATCGCGATTAAAGGTAATTAGTGAAATTTAAGGTAAAAATGATATTATAAAAATATGTAAATAACTTTACACTTGTCCTACCCCTATTTTATGTGTCATGTACGACCAAGAAAATCCATGGGTCAACTTGGGGACCCCATGGAGCCACTTTGGTAGGAAAATGACATAAATAACTTTTATTTAAAGTTAAAATAGAAATGTCACAAACATGAGTTGTTTTACTAAAACAATTTTTAAATGGGGTTATACAAGTTATATATTTTACTATAAATATTAATTAGAAATATAAAAAGATTTAATACATCATGATATTTTTTTTATAATTTTTAGACATTAAATAAATTAAATTATTTATGACACCATGATGATGCAGCGATTACCTCATTAATTAACGATTTAAATAAAATGAAAAGATAATGTAAAATCCAAGGCTTACACTTGTCAAAAACCTATTTGATGAGTATATTTCGAACCATTATCACCTTATCCTAGAATTATATAAGTGTGGGACCTTTATAATCCGAAAATAATTGTATAATAAAGTAACATTTTATTACTTTCCAAAAGTGCCCCTCCTCTCCACTTATAAAAGGCCCCCACCACTACCACCTTACTCACACTTTCAAAGCCTTTTGGCTCAGCCAACCTCTACCCAAATACTCTCCCAACTTCCCTAAATTAATCCTAGAAGCCTCAATTTGGGCATAATTCTTCCCAAGGAAGCCTTTGGCTCAAATCAAAAAGAGTTACCCGATTTTAAGGTAATGTCTTCTCTAATGTTGTTTTGTTTTATTTTGCTTCTCCAACCCCTTAAACTCTTTTTATTCCTTTATTTTGTAACAACACCAGTATCTAAAATATAATATAATGTTGTTATGATAATTATTTGGTTTACACTTACACACACCTTCTTCTAATGGTTAAAGAACATACTGTTTCTGTGGGTGGCGAAATACTGCCTCACGAAATGATGATTGTTCAATATTCTTTTAACACCTCTAATGGTGGCCATTTTGATGACACTATTTTAATATATGATATATATATTATGTTTATGTTTTCCTTATGCTTCTGTATTTCTCATTTATGTCATACTTTATGATTTCCATTATGGGTAAACGCGATAATTTCATTTTAGGAAGTGAGGACTACCGCCCCCTCAAAGTGATTTGAATCGTTAATTCCATATGTGGGATGTATAAAGGATGGAGTAAATGATATTTTATATGATATTATACTGGGATTATAATACACCTTTATACCGTTATGATTTCATTTCATTAAATACGAAATAGAAATGAAAGTAGCGTTCATGCGTACGTACGGCTTACCGTCTCCATGAACGGTGCATTTCATTTCTTACCTCTAAATGTTATGTAATATTATAAATGAATGTATATACTGGATATATATGATATATATGATATCTACATCATGAATATAATTCTGGATATAATGGATATTTCACCACATGAACAACTTGTAATTATAAGAAGTTTATTTTTGACTCAAGTACCTAAGATCAACAAAACGACCGTTATAAACTTAAATAATTACATAATGTTCATGACATGGTAATAAGTGATATAAAAGGAATAATGAACTTGAAAAGGGTTCTTAAGAAGGTATAGATTAACTCTAGTTTATTAATTAGGAGATCAAAGAATGGTCGAGTGAATTCGGACACGAGGTAAGGGAACTTCTTAACCCAATTTCCATTCTTTGGGTTAATCTCCTACTTTCAAATTACGTCATGATATTATTATGTACTATCTTGTATTTGTACTTTATTTATGTGTAATTATAGTGAATACACATAATAGATCTATTTTATCTAAAAAAATGATATTTGTAAGGGAACTTCTTAACCCAATTTCCATTCTTTGGGTTAATCTCCTACTTTCAAATTACATCATGATATTATTATGTCCTATCTTATATTTGTACTTTCTTTATGTGTAATTATAGTGAATACACATAATAGATCTATTTTATTTTAAAAAAATTATCTTTGTAAGGGACTTCGTCTCAATCTCCTTTCATTGAGGCATATTTGGTTTTATACACAACATTCCTTTATACAGTGTATAAACCCCTTTGAATTTTACTTTTATTCAAAAGGAATCTTTTTATATGAAGCGTTTTTACTAAACAACAAAAAGAATGTTTTTTCTTATGTATGCGGCGACAATGACTTCTCTGCTGCCGTGACCATTATTTGAGTTTCTGCTTCCTCTACAAGCCATAACTTTTTTTAAAATGAAAAATAAATTCCATGTTTTAATTTTCTTTTATTTTGGTATTGAAAATGGTTTTGAAAGTGTTTTTATTATATCAATGTGTTGTATTGATATCTTTTGATTGAAATGTGGAAATGTTATGTTTTCTTTATGCATATTTTATGTGATATGATTATGTTATGGTTTATGATATGTTTAAACTTGTTCATATGAGGAATGCATTGGACTTAATAAGTGATGGGTGGAGCCCGATATAGCTCTTCGGTGCATCGGTAGGTCTCATGAGACAAACTAGTGTCTTGGCACGAGGCCTTGACAAAATCTTATTTGTGGTCTTGGCACGAGGCATTGGCTACGAGGTTATGATAGTCTGGCATTATGCATTCCATCATTACGAAAGTGGTTATTGATATTGCATGTGATTATTCGACCAGTAGAATATCCATTTGAAGAAGTAAATGGAATTATCTCATTTTACTTTTTCCATATTATGTTGAAGTTCAATTTTAAAAGGCTTTTGTTTTAGTTATACATTACCTTAAATGTTTATGTTTATTGATGAAAGCTTTCACTATATTGTTATCCTTACTGAGCATCTGAGCTCACCCCTTTCAATGTTTTAATTTTTCTAGGATGTGATGAAGTATTATAGGAATGACCTGTCGGGATAGTCTGAAGGGGATATGAGTGTGGAAATGGAGAATATGTTATTGTAGTTTTTCACTTTGTGATGTAATGTAACATTTATGAATGTATCTAGTGTTTCCAAGGCTACTAAACTAATCGGTCTTTCGAGACTCGATCTTTTGTGATCATGCCAATGTTACGAAGTAATGCACCGACTCCGGGAAACTGGGGTCGGGGCGTTACATACCCTGCTACTACTTCCCCACCGGTTTGCCGCATTGCCCCAATGTCGCACTTCCTAAGCATCTCTCTCCAAAAAGGCATGCCCACAGACACCTGGGCAAAGCACCACAACATGCACCTCGTGCAAAAAAATCACCACATCCACATAAGAAAATAACCAGGTAGTCTCCAGAATCCACCACATCTCACATAATGTGTATCATATATCATGAATTATACCTCAATCCATTACAGCCCACACACCGAGTAAGAATCCTCAAGCCATCACAACCTATACACGTTACACCTATAGTAGTCCATATGATACTATATCCAGAATATATGTGTGTGAATAACCACAAGCCATTACAGCCCTCTACACACATATATGGGGAAAACTAACAAATGTGCCTACCAGCACAAGTATCTACCAAGAGAAGAGAGCAGTGCTAAAGGGGGTGGTCATCCATCCATCCTCCCACAGGAATGTTGGGGAAAACACCCCCCCCCCCAGGGCTTAGAATCCCTAGGGTGTCATTTTCCCTAACTGGTGGGGTGGAGTAGCGTATAGAAACAAAAAAAGTACATAATATATTATATCCCACAACCACACTATGGGAATAACCTAGTCTTAGAATCAACTACAGCTAACGTCTCTCAGACTCCTAGCTGCCACTTCTAAAACTAGGTATCCTATAAGCACACAAACATTTAAGAATCTTTATTACATTACTTCATTACGTTTTATTAGTTCCACTTTACATTAATTAATTCTTTAAAAATTAATTAACCATTAACAATTCCACATTAAATTTCATTAACATCACACCCAAAGTCCAATGTCCCTTTAAAATTGTAACCTTATCATTGCATCCCATCAAGCTCCAACCCCATGGGTTAACATCATTTATTCAATTATTTATTTATATCATTACTTTCCCATAATCCCAGGCATTCTACAAAAACATTCTATGCTACTAAACACAAGGGGGCTCAACACGGTGAGTAGATGAACTACTCGTCGAGTCTTTTCCACCTTTAGCAAGAGCGTAGACCCATACTCCCTTGAGAAGCTAAACAAGGAAATCACGTGTCATACCCCATGCGTTTTCTCCCCTTTCATAAGAAGGGTAAGAAAGCCTAGATTCCTTGAGAAGTGGGAAAAGTAAAGCAGAAAAACAACCAATAATAATCAGTATGAATCCAAATATTCACATCCAACCCATTTCATCATCCACGGTGTCCTCCCCGACACTCACATGCATAAACAGATGCATCTCTCCACTCTAGGCATCAAATAATGCCACAACTAATATGCCTCCATGCCCCCACATATCACAACAGCCATCCACGCTCACATCACAACACAAGCAGCTGGAAAAAAACATCATATCAATTGGACTCTTAGCCCTTAAACAATCAAGAGGGTAACTCAGAACCCTACAAGGAATTATCTTTTATCAAACAACCTGTTTTTTAATCCATCTTGGATTAACCAATTTATTATTCATAGGTTCCAAATTCTGGAAACCTAACTAGTAATATATCACAAATAATCAAACATGCTTACTACACCAATTTGATTAACATAAAATTACAACAAGAAGAACAAGATTCATTTACATGACTCTTTATATTTATCCAAACAATTATCAATTAATTCCAGATTTATGTTCTTTACCAATTTCCATCATGAAAAATAGATAAAAAATAAAGCATAGATATCACACTATCTAGCAAAAAAAGAAGCAATAACATATGATTGATATCAATTTATTTATCTGATTCAAATATTTATTATGTCAATTCCATCTTGATCCAGTGGGATAAAACCTACTAACTATACAGTCACACATAAAAGAAAATAGAAGCAATGAATCCCCTACCTCAAACGGTTCTTTTCGTTCTTTATATGATAAATATCCACACAAAGAATCATGATCGCCTCCTCCTGTGCCAACTGTATCCACCCGAGGATGTCGCGGTACGACCACACCAACCGAAACCCAAGAAAACTCCATTAGAAGTATAGATATAACATACCATAATAGGTCAAGGAGAAACATAAGGATATGAACCCAAATGAATGATGATAAAACATACCTTATATTGATGAAGGATCGACACTTGCTGCTTGCACCAAAACAGGGGGTGCGCATGCAGCAGTAAGAAACATCAAGGGGAAATGATCCGAGGATTATGGTTCGATCGCACCACTCCTATGGGAAGAAGGAAAGGTTCTGGTGTCTCACACCATGGAACAAGAAGGTAGAACAAGGTAGGAAGATATCTCATCCATTTAGAAGATTTAACAGAGCAACAGTTTAAGATACGCTGTATTTTCCATTAAAAGTGGATCATATTAAACCACATGGTTTGACCAAGTAAAGGCATCCCAAGACTTAGGAAAATTAATATAGGAGTTATGATATTTTATTTGGCCTTAAATCCCTTAAAACAAGGCCTTGAATGCGTTTTATGTCAAAGAAAACATCAAAGGGGAAAAACTGTAGGAAGCTAGAAACACTGTTCATGATCCTGGAAACACTGTACACCTACCAATCCTGGAAACACTATACACGATTCTGGAAACATTGTACCCTCACCGATCCTGGACTCACCGATCTTGGAAACAATGTTCACAAAAAGACTCATTGATCCTGGACTCATCGATCTTGGACTCACCAATCTTGAAAACGTTGTTCATGGAATGACTCACCGATCATGGACTCACCGATCCTGGACTCACTGATCCTGGACTCACCGATCCTATAAACATTGTTCACAAAATTAATCACTAATCCTGGACTCACTGATCCGATGGTACTATTCACAAAATAACTCATTGATCTGATGGAACTGTTCACATCGATCTCACTGATGGAACTGTTCACATCAGTCTCATCGATTGAATTGTTGACATCGGTCTCACCGATGGAACTGTTCACATCGGTCTCACCGATTGAAAGGTTCACATCGGTCTCACTGATGGAACTGTTCGCATTGGTCTCACTGATGGAACTATTCGCATCGGTCACAATGATGGAACTCTTCGCATCAATCTCACTGATGGAACTGTTCGCATCGGTCTCACTGATGGAACTGTTCCCATCGGTCTAACTGATGGAACTATTTGCATCGGTCTCACCGATGGAACTGTTCCCATTAGTCTCACCGATGGAACTGTTCACATCGGTCTCACCAATGGTACTATTCACATTGGTCTCACCGATTGAACAGTTCACATCGGTCTCACCAATGGAACTGTTCACATCAGTCTCACTGATGGAACTATTCACATCGGTCTCCCTGATGTAACTATTCGCAGAATTGGAAAATTGGAAATGTTTTGGGGATAAGTCACCTTGACCTCCCGAAACACCTCAGACACCAAATTTTCACAAAGGAATGGACCAGAGAGGTCCGGTCCAATACATCAGATACCTCTCAAAACATTCCCATCCTTGAGAATTCAAAACCAACCTAAAAGGAAACATAAAATAAGTCTAAACAACCACCCATCAAGATACCTCTCAAAAGAGAGAAATCCACAAGAAGCAACCAAAGAAATCAATCGCATAAACAAGAAATGTCTAAAACCACAAAGGGAACATCGTTACATGAAAAGAGTTAAACATCAAACAGCTCTAGGTACTAAGCACGTATCGGTGACTCATGTTCCTAGGTACTCTCTTTCATGCCACCGTGTCACCACAAGACACAAGCCAAGGGGATAGAACGCCTGCACAACACCTTCTCCTTGCGGTCTTGGATCTCCAAAGGTCGCTCCTCAAAGTTAGAATCATCGTCAACATCAATCTCTACAAAATCAATGTCGTGAGAGTCATCATAAAGATAATGACAGATCTATGATACATGGAAAGCATCATGTATCTGGATCATCTATGGGGGAAGTGCTACTCGATACGCCACAGCTCCAACATTAGCTAACACCTCGAAATGCCCAACAAACTGGGAAGAAAGCTTACTCCCACGACCAAACCTTTTCTGCCCACAATGGGGAGTTACCTTCAAAAACACATGATCCCCAACATCAAACTATAAGGGTATCCTACTTTGATCAGCATATGATTTCTGATGATCATGTGTTGTCTTCATCCTCTCACGAATCACATGAACCATCTCTATTGTATTATGCCCTAGTTCCGGTCTGAGAATTGATGACTCTATAACTCCAATCCAGAACATTGGAGAATGGAAAGTCCGGTAATAAAAGGTTTCAAACGGCACCATATCAATGGTTGAGTGAAAACTATTGTTTTAAGAAAACTCCACCAAGGGTAAGTGCCTTATCCACAAACCTCCAAAATCTAGGACACAAGAGCGTACCATGTATTCAAGAGTCTGGATGGTCCGTTCTGTCTGACCGTCTGTCTGAGGATGAAAAGCAGTGCTAAGGCATAGCTGAGAACCAAAAGCATGCTTGAGACCTCTACACACCCTAGAGGTAAAACAAGGATCTCGATCAGAAATAATCATCCTTGGAACTCCATGAAGTCTCACCACCTCCTCCAAATACTGCCTCGACAAAACATCCACTGAGCTTGACTCCTTGGTTACTATGAGGTGGGATGATTTTGTTAGACGATACACTACCACCCAAATAGAATCATGTCCCCCCAGAGCTCGAGGTAAACTAGTAACAATGTAGAGACCCGTAGCCTGACGCACATGGACATTACATTACATTTGCGGAATACTTAGTACATAACAAAAACACACACACAAGGACCGTAATAGTTTAGTGTCTTTGGAAACTCGGACTATAATCTTCTAATCGTGGTGAAAGATCTTCAAAATCTCCCATAAAGATCTTCCTCCTTTTTTTTTAACTAAAACATTTCTTTATATCCTGGGGAAAAGAAAACATAAAAGGGTGAGCTCAAATTCTCAGTAAGGGTAAACAAAAGAAATATCAATCACATCATATACATAAGAACATAGCCTTTGGAAATCTTAACCTGCAAAAGAGCTCATAATATCATAACATGAGATAAATCATAGAAGTGAAAATGAGATCCCCATAATCATAACATAAAACTTGAAACTTTGTGGCATGCACACATAATCATGGAAAATCATTTCTTGTTAGTCAAGACTCATTTCCAAGACTATCTTAGTGGACAAAGTCCCTTTCTGAATCGAGTAACCCTCGTTTCAGTCCTGTTTCACTGAACCGGTATAACCTACCGTTCCAGCCCTGTCTATCTCATGAGATATAAAATCTTTACCCAATGCATTAGAGGGAGATATAGGTCCCACCCATCTTATAATGAATCCTTTCTTATGTGTGCCACATAATCATAAAACATACATCATAGAGTAACCCATGTAATAAAAATGGGATTCTTAAACAACATGACATCATAAAACAATTCATATAAGATAAAGGAATTCATAAAAATGTTTCCATCCCAACATAATCAAATCCATGTAATAATAGGGATAAAAACAGAACCCTTTTATTATCTTAGATGGAAAATAATTTTGATAAAATACTTGAACTCCATTCTTGAGGAAAATATCCTTTCTACTTCAGAAACATTTTTCCTTTCATAACATGTCATACGACTTTAAAATAAAAGAAGTTGATTAAAAATAAACTTGAAAACTTGTAAAGGAAGTTTCTTGGAAATAATGTTTTAAAAATCCATTCATGCCGTATAAGTTAAAAAAAAACATTCTTCGTACTTTTGTCGGAAAAGTCAAAAAGTACCTCGTACGAAAAACGACAAAAGATTCCTTTCATACATATTACTAAAAACTCACCGAAGGGTAAAAATGGATTTAAAAAATTTTAGGTGAATGGAAATAATATTACATATTGAGTAAACATGGATGTGGATGATAAAATACACCCCAGTAAATACTTACGAATAAACAATCTCGGATAAAAATGAGATTGTGATATTTCCCTTACCTTAGGTCCGATTTGCTTTGTTCGTGTCCGAAGCTCTTGTATAATGGTTTAAATAATGTTATTGACTTATTCCATAATCATACATATTGATATGATATCATATATGGTCATATTATTAGCTTCTTGTTAGTAATATTTCATTGTTACTTGTTACTCGGGTCTTTATAACTTTTTGTTCTTATGCGTGTTTTGTTGAATAAATTCTTATTATTATCTTTAGGTTATAGATAATTCATTTCCAGAATGGTATTGGTGTAGTATATACCATATTAATTCATTCAATTCATTTATATAATCATTATTAAATGAAGATCATGTAGAACGAGTCGCATCACATCGTGGAAACGGTATTCCGTACGTACGCACGAGTGATGATATCGTTCCTATGATCATGGAATTGTATTGGAGTATATATATATATTATTTCAGTATCAATATTACTTAATAATAATCATATATATTTACTCATTACACCATTATACCCATCCTTGTAAGGTGATGGTGGAAAATAGATTACACCACGGCGTGGAGACGGTATTCCGTACGTACGCACGCGCGGTGATTTCTTTTTCCGTAGGATAGATAGATGGTGAAATAGGGTTGTTTCATACTTATAATAACATATCCGTATATGAGTGATAATGATGTTATTACTTCATAATGAAACAACCTAATAAGAAGAAGTGGAATAAGAAATAAAGATGAAAGAATTGGTAACGGTAATTACCTCTTCTTTGAAGTGCCTCTTTGAGACCTCCTCTTAGGGAACTAAAATTGGTCTTTGAGGAAGACCATAACCTCTAGGATGTTTCTAGGGAAGTGGAGAAGAGATTTTGGCAGGGGTTGGCCGAGCTTGAGTGCTCAAATTGGTGTGAGGAGGAGGGGGAGGAGGTGCCCTTTTATAAGGGAGGAGAGGGGCACCTTAGGAATACCTCAAAATATTATTTTATTTTAAAGTCAAAATCGGTTTATAATGGTTCCAAAGGGTCTTATTTCGAAGATAAAGTGGGTATGGGTCGAAATCCTATCAACCAATAGTATTTAGACAAGTTTAGGTTATTATTTTAACCTTATCAATTAGATTTAACTCTAAGTTAAATAATTTAACTTTTACCGTGTCTTTTTGTTTTCTTTCACTATATGGTTAATACACTTACTATAACATGCCAAACGAACCCCAAATTGTTTATTATTAAAATATATATCCTTATCTAAGTCATATGGCCGAACCTTAGATTTTTAGGAATAAAATAACAATTAATAATATAATATTTTATTTAAAAACTATTTTGTGTCAATTTTGACACTATTTGATATATGATTTTTGTGAAAGTCATAACAGAATTATATGTTCGAACCTAGTTGATTAAATCAACACTAATATATCATAGTAACCTAGAAAATTAGTTTAAGTCATAAAAAGTCTCAAATTACATTCATTTGAGCATTTATAACATCAATTATGTTAATATTTCCTTAAAAGGGTAATTACTGCATCATCGTTGTGTCATAAATAAATTAATTTATTTAAAATCTAAAAATTATAAATAAAATATCATTATGTAGGAAATCTTTTTAGCTTTCTAATGAATATTTATAGTCGAATTTATCTTATGTATAACCCCATATTAAAAATGTTTTAGTTATTAAACTTTGATTTTAACTATTTTAACTATTCATTAAATAATATAATATTAAATGTCATAATCTAATCCAAGTGGACCTAAATGGTCATATTATATTCATAAGGTTGTTTTTGGTCGAATTACACTTATCCAATAGAATTAGGACATGTGTTAGGGTAATAGTAATATCATATTTACCCTTAGTTACCCTATTTACTATTAACCGTGGTAAAAAAAAGTAAAAAGTTATTATTCACCAAAAATTATTTTCATCTCATTGAACCACATTTTACTTACTGACATCAACCGTGTCTCTCGGATTTTTGAAATTCCATTCACAGAAGCGGTAAAATTAAGATTTATGAAGAAATTAATTTTTTTAACTACCACTTAGTAGTTTCACTATTCATCAAAAATTGATGTTTTTCAGAACAATGCCAAAATTTCATCCTAAGCTATATTTCATATTCCGAATTCAAAAATGAAGTCTATTTTACCAAATTCATATCATAGAATTTGCATTAATTAATTTTATAATTAAATCCCGCTGTTAAAACAAATAGCGTGTTTTTAAGAAACAATATCTATCAAAAGATTGACACTTGATTATGTCTGGTTTAAATGTGAAATTACATCCAATGACCAACATTGTATTAAATTGTAAAAATATATTCTAAATATACTTTAAAACCACTCAAATTAATAATTTATCACTATTAATTATTTCGATTAAAAAAAGTTGTTTTTAATTATAATTTAGAAATTTTCACTATTCATCAGAATATGAAAGTTATCCAAAAAGTACCAAAATTTCACCTTAGGCTAAATTCGATACTCCGAATCCAAAAATGAAGTTCATTTTGAAAAATAAGATTTACAGAGTTTTAAAAAGTGGTTATTACTATTCATAACGGCTAGTTTTAATAATATTTTAATAGCATATCGTTGTTTAGTGAAACTCGGTATTGCGTATTACACACGCTATCGAGGAAGGTCGTGATTGCGTGTAATGCAAGGCAAGTCAAGGATGCGTTTTGTGCAAGATCCTTTTGGTGTAGCGTACAACACAAGACTTTAATAAAATTAAAAGAATATTTTTTTATAAAATCTTGGGCTTTTACATTCTACCCCCCTTAAAATGAATTTCGCCCTCGAAATTCGTCGGGGTTATAAATGGTTTACTATTCGAAAGTTTCTTTAATAGAAACCCACATCGTAAAAAGGAATATCAAAACTAATCTTTAAAAACAAAAGTATGAAACGTAACGGTTACCCAAATAAACTAATCATTGGGTTTCCACATAGGTGAAAATATGGATATGGAAGAGAAATCTAACCATCATGTTCTGATGGAGAGTGGTAGAGAACATGGCTATGGAAAAACCAGTAATCACAAATCCATAGATTTGTGATGATATAAGGTACCATCTGATTCATCAGGTATAAGATCACTAGGACAACATTTTTTGGTTTTCATGATCATTTCCCTAAAGTTGAAAATTTGAATTGGAATAAATACTTTCTTTATTTTGGTACAATCTCACTATTGTTCGTGCCTAGAACAATTTCCACTTCATCTCTTAAATGAAGTTGAATTTGTTATTCGTGAAGTGTTAGCAGATCATGTGATTGAATGACGGGTCATTCCATCTGTCTCAAAAGGTTAGCAAAATTTATATACATAAGTCGATCTATAGTGGGATTAATCATATATGGTTCCTAAAATGGGCTTATACTTCATATATCATACTGCTTAATATAATAACACTAGTTTCTACTAAACAGGGACTTCCTGTAGGTCAGTGGTAGGCGATAAAGGCCAGTCGCACTTCGGTTGTGGGTTCGATTCCTACAGCCTTGTCCGAAGCGATGGGCTGTCGCCCGTCCTGCAGGTTGTCCTTTTTCTAAAACTACGTTACTATAACATCCCATCAATAATATCGAAAATATTCTATCCTTAAACAATACTAACTTATGTCCAACATAATCCAGTCTAATCTTTAGGCTTATCCATAATACTGCAGTCCACTCTCATAACATAGTGAAAACGATTACCAGAGATTTAATACCATCGTTGATCCCCATATATCATAAGATATGTTTTTTTTGTCACATTCCAAACATTCAAAGTCCTTAATCATGTATTCTCTTGAATACCTTAGTGAAAACATGAATGCAGTTTAAAGTTAACACTTTCCACATACAAAAATCCTCAAAATTCTATATACTCAAACCATGATATCACTTAGTCCTTATATCAATCATGAGCTCATGAATACTATTAAACATTTCATTTTCTCGTCTTCATTATGCGCATATCATCTTATTTCCAAAAAAATATCTCAATCACTTTGAATACTACATCAATAAATATTGCAATACCCAATGATACAACATTATTTTGGAATCCCATTTCATAAACACTTAATCATTCCACCACATCGTTGTCATATTCAACATTTCCAATAGTGATCGCATGTGATTTCCCTTTGTCCTTTTCCTTCAGTGGTTGCTCATGTTGATCATCACTAACCCTTGGATTAGGGCAATTATTAGCATAATGCCCCATTTCCTTGCACTTGAAGCATTGAAGTGTTGGCGGTGCGTTCTCTGAAGTGTTTTCTTTATTCACATCATTAGAAACCCTTTTTCCATTACTTCGACACTCAGCTGCTCGATGGCCTTCTTTTCCACACTTAAAACATTTTCTAGTCCCTTTAATACAATCTCCACCATGCTTCTTTCCACACTTTGTGCATAAGGAAACATTCATCTTCTTTTCACCATTATTCTGAGTTTTCTCCTTGAACTCCATCTTTCATTTCTTGTCAAACCCATGAGATGGATATGTAACACCAACTTCCATTTCTACCTTGATAGCACAACACACAATTTCTTCATAGCTACTGAAGTCTCTTATAGCTAATGCCCTTCGAAGACTTGGTTTTAAGCCACTGAAAAATCGATCAACTTTACTTTCAGGTTGGATGATAATACCAGAAGCATACCTTGCAAGTCTTGTAAAATTTTCTTTATAGGTACCAACAGATTCATCGTCCCTTTGCTTCAGTTCAAGAAACTCTTTCTCCATCTTTGTTTGAAGAATACGAGGGAAGTACTTACTGAAAAACAAGTTCTTGAACTCGTCCCATTCCATGGACTCAATTTCATCTCTTGGCCTCGTATTCTTGATAAGATTCCACCATTGATCAGCTTCACCTTCTAAACGATATACTACTAAGATGACTTTATCATGTTCAGAACATTGAAGAACTGAAAATATCTTTTCAGTAGTACTGATCCATTGTTCAGCCACAAGTGGATCAGAAGACCCACTGAAAGAAGGTGGACGTTGCCTCGTGAAGGACTCAATAGAATATTGTTCCCTTCTCTGCTCATTTGGAAGTCCAGAATGATTCATAGCTTGTGTAAGTATAGCAATAAGATTTTGCACTTCATCTCCCATAACATTTGTTTGTTCAGGAGGGCAATCATTGCATTGTCCATTGCATTGATCAACACGGTTCCTTCGGGTTCTAGCCATCGTCTAAAACCCAAAAAGAATAGTGTGAGAGGCAAAAATCATGCTAGGGAAAACAACATAATAAAGGGGGAGTACCTTCAATATCCAACATCTTAGGTTTAATTCTATGATCGTTAGCATAATTCTATTACTATAACCTATACGTATACTTATCCCTAGGGACATCCCTAGACATACCTTAGAAATATCTCTAGGGATCTCACTAACGTTTTCGCATCCTAGTTTCCAAAGGTTGACTAAACCTTTCCTCTGATACCAACTGTAGAGACCCGTAGCCTGACGCACATGGACATTACATTACATTTGCGGAATACTTAGTACATAACAAAAACACACACACAAGGACCGTAATAGTTTAGTGTCTTTGGAAACTCGGACTATAATCTTCTAATCGTGGTGAAAGATCTTCAAAATCTCCCATAAAGATCTTCATCCTTTTTTTTACCTAAAACCTTTCTTTATATCCTGGGGAAAAGAAAACATAAAAGGGTGAGCTCAAATGCTCAGTAAGGGTAAACAAAAGAAATATCAATCACATCATATACATAAGAACATAGCCTTTGGAAATATTAACCAGAAAAAGAGCTCATAATATCATAACATGAGATAAATCATAGAAGTGAAAATGAGATCCCCATAATCATAACATAAAACTTGAAACTTTGTGGCATGCACACATAATCATGGAAAATCATTTCTTGTTAGTCAAGACTCATTGCCAAGACTATCTTAGTGGACAAAGTCCCTTTCTGAATCGAGTAACCCTCGTTTCAGTCCTGTTTCACTGAACCGGTATAACCTACCGTTCCAGCCCTGTCTATCTCATGAGATATAAAATCTTTACCCAATGCATTGGAGGGAGATATAGGTCCCACCCATCTTATAATGAATCCTTTCTTATGTGTGCCACATAATCATAAAACATACATCATAGAGTAACCCATGTAATAAAAATGGGATTCTTAAACAACATGACATCATAAAACAATTCATATAAGATAAAGGAATTCATAAAAATGTTTCCATCCCAACATAATCAAATCCATGTAATAATAGGTATAAAAACAGAACCCTTTTATTATCTTAGAAGGAAAATAATTTTGATAAAATACTTGAACTCCATTCTTGAGGAAAATATCCTTTCTACTTCAGAAACATTTTTCCTTTCATAACATGTCATACGACTTTAAAATAAAAGAAGTTGATTAAAAATAAACTTGAAAACTTGTAAAGGAATTTTCTTGGAAATAATGTTTTAAAAATCCATTCATGCCGTATAAGTTAAAAAAACATTCTTCGTACTTTTGTCGGAAAAGTCAAAAAGTACCTCGTACGAAAAACGAAAAAAGATTCCTTTCATACATATTACTAAAAACTCACCGAAGGGTAAAAATGGATTTAAACAATTGTAGGTAAATGGAAATAATATTACATATTGAGTAAACATGGATGTGGATGATAAAATACACCCCAGTAAATACTTACGAATAAACAATCTCGGATAAAAATGAGATTGTGATATTTCCCTTACCTTAGGTCCGATTTGCTTTGTTCGTGTCCGAAGCTCCTGTATAATGGTTTAAATAATGTTATTGACTTATTCCAGAATCATACATATTGATATGATATCATATATGGTCATATTATTAGCTTCTTGTTAGTAATATTTCATTGTTACTTGTTACTCGGGTCTTTATAACTTTTTGTTCTTATGCGTGTTTTGTTGAATAAATTCTTATTCTTATCTTTAGGTTATAGATAATTCATTTCCAGAATGGTATTAGTGTAGTATATACCATATTCATTCATTCAATTCATTTATATAATCATTATGAAATGAAGATCATGTAGAACGAGTCGCATCACATCGTGGAGACGGTATTCCGTACGTACGCACGAGTGATGATATCGTTCCTATGATCGTGGAATTGTATCGGAGTATATATATATATTATTTCAGTATCAATATTACTTAATAATAATCATATATAGTTACTCATTACACCATTATACCCATCCTTGTAAGGTGATGGTGGAAAATAGATTACACCACGGCGTGGAGACGGTATTCTGTACGTACGCACGCGCGGTGATTTCTTTTTCCGTAGGATAGATAGATGGTGAAATAGGGTTGTTTCATACTTATAATAACATATTAGTATATGAGTGATACTGATGTTATTACTTCATAATGAAACAACCTAAGAAGAATAAGTGGAATAAGAAATAAAGATGAAAGAATTGGTAACGGTAATTACCTCTTCTTTGAAGTGCCTCTTTGAGACCTCCTCTTAGGGAACTAAAATTGGTCTTTGAGGAAGACCAGAACCTCTAGGATGTTTCTAGGGAAGTGGAGAAGAGATTTTGGCAGGGGTTGGCCGAGCTTGAGTGCTCAAATTGGTGTGAGGAGGAGGGGGAGGAGGTGCCCTTTTATAAGGGAGGAGAGGGGCACCTTAGGAATACCTCAAAATATTATTTTATTTTAAAGTCAAAATCGGTTTATAATGGTTCCAAAGGGTCTTATTTCGAAGATAAAGTGGGGATGGGTCGAAATCCTATCAACCAATAGGATTTAGACAAGTTTAGGTTATTATTTTAACCTTATCAATTAGATTTAACTCTAAGTTAAATAATTTAACTTTTACCGTGTCTTTTTGTTTTCTTTCACTATATGGTTAATAAACTTACTATAACATGCCAAACGAACCCCAAATTGTTTATTATTAAAATATATATCCTTATCTAAGTCATTTGGCCGAACCTTAGATTTTTAGGAATAAAATAACAATTAATAATATAATATTTGATTTAAAAACTATTTTGTTTCAATTTTGACACTATTTGATATATGATTTTTGTGAAAGTCATAACAGAATTATATGTTCAAACCAAGTTGATTAAATCAACACTAATATATCATAGTAATCTATAAAATTAGTTTAAGTCATAAAAAGTCTCAAATTACATTCATTTGAGCATTTATAACATCAATTATGTTAATATTTCCTTAAAAGGGTAATTACTGCATCATCGTTGTGTCATAAATAAATTAATTTATTTAAAGTATAAAAATTATAAATAAAATATCATTATGTAGGAAATCTTTTTAGCTTTCTAATGAATATTTATAGTCGAATTTATCTTATGTATAACCCCATATTAAAAAAATTTAGTTATTAAACTTTGATTTTAACTATTTTAACTATTCATTAAATAATATAATATTAAATGTCATAATCTAATCCAAGTGGACCTAAATGGTCAT
Organism: Viscum album; assembly: GCA_963277665.1. Lineage (NCBI taxonomy): Eukaryota > Viridiplantae > Streptophyta > Magnoliopsida > Santalales > Viscaceae > Viscum > Viscum album. Next base: position 811,630,631 of record OY728150.1, on the reverse strand, counting down.
ATTATATTCATAAGGTTGTTTTTGGTCGAATTACACTTATCCAATAGAATTAGGACATGTGTTAGGGTAATAGTAATATCATATTTACCCTTAGTTACCCTATTTACTATTAACCGTGGTAAAAAAAAAGTAAAAAGTTACTATTCACCAAAAATTATTTTCATCTCATTGAACCACATTTTACTTACTGACATCAACCGTGTCTCTCAGATATTTGAAATTCCATTCACAGAAGTGGTAAAATTAAGATTTATGAAGAAATTAATTTTTTTTAACTACCACTTAGTAGTTTCACTATTCATCAAAAATTGATGTTTTCAGAACAATGCCAAAATTTCATCCTAAGCTATATTTCATATTCAGAATTCAAAAATGAAGTCTATTTTACCAAATTCATATCATAGAATTTGCATTAATTAATTTTATAATTAAATCCCGCTGTTAAAATAAATAGCGTGTTTTTAAGAAACAATATCTATCAAAAGATTGACACTTGATTATGTCTGGTTTAAATGTGAAATTACATCCAATGACCAACATTGTATTAAATTGTAAAAATATATTCTAAATATACTTTAAAACCACTCAAATTAATAATTTATCACTATTAATTATTTCGATTAAAAAAAGTTGTTTTTAATTATAATTTAGTAATTTTCACTATTCATCAGAATATGAAAGTTATCCGAAAAGTACCAAAATTTCACCTTAGGCTAAATTCGATACTCCGAATCCAAAAATGAAGTTCATTTTGAAAAATAAGATTTACAGAGTTTTAAAAAGTGGTTATTACTATTCATAACGGCTAGTTTTAATAATATTTTAATAGCATATCGTTGTTTAGTGAAACTCGGTATTGCGTATTACACACGCTATCGAGGAAGGTCGTGATTGCGTGTAATGCAAGGCAAGTCAAGGATGCGTGTTGTGCAAGCTCCTTTTGGTGTAGCGTACAACACAAGACTTTAATAAAATTAAAAGAATATTTTTTTATAAAATCTTGGGTTGTTACAAACAAAGTCCATTGATATGTCCTCCCACTTCCACAGAGGAATATATAATGGCTGGAGCAGACCACCAGGAACACGGTGTTTGGCCTTCACCTTCTGGCAGACCAACATCGAGACACAAACTCCGCAACTACACGCTTCAGCCTAGGCTACCAAAACTGGATCCTCAAGGTTCAGAACATATTTGTCACGCCAGGATGCATCGCTAAAAGAGAAATATGGAACTCTCTGAGAACTGTCTTGCAGATCATCAAAGGAACAAATATCCTTCCATGATACAACACTCGGTGTTGTTCATCCTTAGACCAACCATCATGGGCCTCCCCACAAACAACTCGGTCTCTCTATACCTCAACATCTAGATTCCCTAACTGGGACTCTTCCACCTATTGCACCAGTGATGACTGCATCATCCTCTGAAAAAGATAACCTCTACCCCCAACTTCTCCCATATCAAGATGTAATGCTGACAGTTCTTCCATTACTCTCCAAGAATCACCAGATTCATGCATTGTATCACCACGTGACTTCCTTCTCAGCGCATCATCTACAACATTCCCATTTCCAGGTGTATACGATATTTCAAAGTCCTATTCCTATAAGAACTTCATCCATCGACATTGTCGTAAGTTAAATTCATGCTGGGAGAAAACATACCTCGGGCTCTTATGATCTGTGAAAACCAAAAAGCGCTCACCAATGAGGTAATGTCTCCACAACTTCAGGGAAAAAAACACGGCTTCCAAATCAAGATCATGGGTGGTATATTTATGTTCATGGGGATGAAACTGTTGAGATCCATAAGAAACAACTGATCTCTATTGCATCCGAACACAGCCTAACCTCATATGAGAAGCATCATAGAAAACATCAAAATGAACTCCCTCAACTGGAAGACAGAGAACTGGAGCACTTACTAACTTCTTCGTCAGATACTTGAAATCTTCCTGACACTGATTAGTCTATATGAATACCTGATCCTTCCTGGTAAAATCTGACAGAGGAGTCGCAACTCGATATAAATTGGCTATGAACCTCCTATAGTAGCCTGTGAGACCAAGGAAACTTTGCACCTCGGACACTATCTTGGGGGCTTCCCAAGACACAACTGCTTCTATCTTCGATGGATCCACAGCAAATCCTAGATGGGACACAACATTCCCAAAGAAATGAACTTCTCAATCCCAAAATTCACACTTCAAAAACTTCCCAAACATTTTATGTTGATGAAGAACTCCCAAAATGGTGTGTAGATGCTTTGCATGCTCCTCCTTAGACATGGAGTACACAAGGATGTCATCAATAAAAACCACCACGAACTTGTCCAGGAACTCATGGAACACAGCATTTATCAATCCCATGAACATATCTGTAGCATTTTTCACGCTGAATGACATTACAATGAACTCATAATGCCCATAATGACAATGGAAAGCAGTCTTCAAGATATCCTCATCCTTCACATGCATCTAATGATATCCTGACCATATGTCGATCTTTGATAACCAACTTTCACCCTTCATTTGATCGAATAAATCATCAATCCGTGGAAGAGGATAGTGACTCAACATTGTCACTTAGTTTAAGCGATGATAATTGACACACAAATGCAAATTGTTGTTGGCCTTCCTCACGAACAAAACTGGTGCACCCCATGGTGACACAATTGGACGAACAAAACCGCACTATAAAAGACCATCAAGATATATACAAAGCTCTTGTAACTCATAAGGGGTAATCCTATATGGAGACATAGTGATATAAGATTCTCCTAGTTGTATCTCAATCCCAAACTTGATCTCTCGTTGAGGGGATAATGCTACAACCTCTTCTAGAAAGACATCAGGGTACTCTTCTATGGCCCTAGGAAACAATAACTATTGAACCTCTGAAGAACTCATCATTAGCTCAACCATCATGGATGATAAGGATGGAACACATCTCTAACCCATCCAAGGGTCTCTCTTATATCATCCCACCTTTTTATCACATAAACTCTCATTACATTATACAAAACTGAGGGTCTTTAAGGTTTAGTGTCTTGGAAACCAGGAACTTATCACATGAGACAAAAAAATTCTTCTTAAACACTTGAAAGGATTATTCATTTGTTCATCCTAAGTTCATTACAGCATCTCATAACCTAGGAGAATACATAAAAGGAAATGGTGAGCAAAAGTCCCAGTAAGGGAAACAAGGGAAACATTTTACATGAGAACTTGAGGTACATCAAAATTCATGAAAAATAACTTTAAGGCATGAGAAAGAGATCATGAGGCATATCATAATAAAAATAACGTGTTTCATAACTTGAATATGTGGCTAAAACATTTAATATAGACAATAAATTCCATTTCACCAAGTTCCATCCCCAAGGTGTCATTAAAAATTACCAAGGTTATTCACCAAGGTATCAGTCAAAATTGACATCTCTAGAGATTAAGTCTTTACCCAATGCATTGGAGCGCTATTAGGGTGCACCCTTAAATTTGCCTTTATTATCATGTGATCCACATATATAATCATAAATAATTTCATAAACAAACCATATAGCATAAAATAAATGGGTTTCATTTCATAATCATAACGTTTTAAAAACTGCTTTAAAGACAAGATCTTTATGTCACTTAAAACCCACAAAAAAGGAAAGCGGGTCTTATGTATCTAAATACCTGAATTTAAAATAGAAAATTTTGGTATATATGTGAATACCCATTTAGAAGGAAGATATTTGAGTATTCACTTAATAAAATAAAATAATTTGAGAAAAAGAGAGAGACATTTGAGAAGGAAATTCTACAGCATAACGGCTATGCATTGGGGTTTTTAAAAACATTGAAAAGAGAGGGGAGATAGGTCACCCACTCATAAATGATCCAAAGAACAGTATAGGGACAGAATATAATGGATATAAGAACGTGGTAATGATATTTGAAATACATACCATATGAAATGAAAAACATGGAGGGAAGACAAAAATAAGATTTCTCTTATGAAAATTCGGCATCCTAACGGCGTCACTTAAACTTCAACAAAATGAATTGAAGAGATAAAATAGGGTATCTCATCATATGAACATAGAATATCAGTATGATAGATATAGATATCATACCCCAACATAATAAAAAGGAAATTGAAATAATTGACATGAAATTAGAACTTTGAAAAATGAGAAAGGTGAAAGAATCCCTTAAAAATTCAGCAGCCTAACGGCGCCACTTAAACTTCAACAAAAAATGAATTTGACGAGATCAAATAGGGAATCTAATCATATGAACATAGAAGATAAGTGTGATATATATAGAGATCATACCCCAACATAATAAAAAGGAACTTGAAAGACTTTACATGAAAGTAGAACTTTGAAAAATGAGAAAGGTGAAAGAATCCCTTAAAATTTTGGCAGCCTAACGGCGCCACTTAAACTCCAACAAAAATGAATTGAAGAGATCAAATAGGGTCTCTCATCATATGAACATAAAATATAAGTATGATAGATATATAGATCATACCCCAACATAATAAAAAGGAACTTGAAAGACTTGATATGAAAGTAGAAATTTGAAAAATGAGAAAGGTGAAAGAATCCCTTAAAAATTCGACAACCTAACGGCGCCACTTAAACATTCATAAAACGAATTGATGAGAGGAAGAGGGGGTCTCTCATAATATGAACATGAAAAGGGAAGTAATAGTAATATAAAAGAACATCCTCCAACATAATAACACGGATCATAAAAGAAATGACATAAAAAAGAGTACTTGGAAAGAAAGAGAGAGGTAGGATCTCTTACCTTAAAACGTAACTCTTAAAACTCAAAGGTTGGGAACTTGAGGGATTGGGGGCACCTTGGGAGGACTCCTTGGGAGGTAATGATACCAGAGCTTCGTTGGGGGAGAGTTGGGAGTCGAATTGATGAGAGGATGGCTTGGTATTTATAGGGAAAGTTAGGGGACAAGGCATTAATGGCCACAGGACACCTCACAAGTGGTTTTCTCAAAACCATGGGCCCTCCCATGGTATTTCCCATGGAGTTAGGAAACATGGGTCCCCCCATAAAATAATTCATCACCATTGATCGTACAACCCTTAAAATATCTCATGACATCATCATGACACAGTTATGATGTCATTAAACATACCGAAACCCTAAAACTGTATTTTTACTATTCACTGAAAATTCAACTTTCTCATAAAAATCCCAAAATTTCACCTTAACCAAATATCAATGCTCTGATTTCAAAAATGAACTCCATTTTATAAAAATAATTTTCTAAATATTTTTAATTTAATTTTTAAATAAATGCACTATTCACCGAAAATTCATTTTTTTCAGAAAAATCCCCAAAAATTACCTTAACATAATATCGATGCTCTGAGTTCAAAAATGAAATCCATTTTATAAAAATAATTTTCTAAATATTTTTAATTTAATTTTTAATTAAAAAAACACTATTCAGCTGAAAAAACCAATACTTGACTAATAATTTATGAAACCATTATTTAACCATTTTATTGAATCACATTACTTAATCAAGGTGCCTGGATTATATTAATAATTTCTTTAAGTGAGATTACTAATCCATTTGGTCACATTACTAATCCTAAGCATAAAATCACTATTCATAATTTACTATTCATCAAAAATTAAGTTGATCTTATTAGACTCTAAATTTCTTACTGAACATAATTGTAGAAGACCATTTTTTGAAAATCATTACACATAATTAGTTATCTAAGGTTTACATAATTATTTTCAAATATCCTTTTTCTAGAATTCATCAAAAATATGCATACTATATTTATCCGAACATTTGAAAATTCACAAACTTCATCACAAGGAGAAATCACAATTTTTATATAAAACAAAGGATTACACAAGTCAGTTACGGTCTCCTTACATAGCCCCTTATAACCCCAGCATAGGACCTAAGTGTAAGGTGTGCTAAGGTGAGAGAATCTGAGGGCGGCTCGGCCAACATCACATGAGTAGTAATTTCTATCAATTTGAACTTCTCGCGAAGGCGATTCCATTCTAACTTCACACGATGAACTTCGGCTTGGGTTTGGTCGAGAGCAAATCCCAGTGGTGGTACCTCCTTCTCAAGTTATGTTAGACGGGCTTCGATCAGTCCAAGACTACTGGGTGAGGCCATTGAATCTTCTTTCTATATTAATTAACCAAGATTACTTGTATTTAGAGACAATAATCGAAACGTTTAGTTTCCAGCGGTCATATTGACCAATGGTCATATAACAGTCAAAACCCAACGGTCACATTTTAATTATACTCATGTTATCAAATGAAACAGTTTTGTTGAGTATAAAAAAATAAAATAACACACAAAATTAGGAAAGAAGATTTATTCAAAATTTCGGGTCGTTACAATCTTCCCCCCTTAAGAAATTGTGTCCTCGCAATTTTTTTAAAAAATTGGGTTTTGAAATTTCATTTAAAGTCCCACATCAGAAAAGTAGTCAGCAAAACTATTACTTTAAAAGAAAGAAAGGGAAGTATAAAGGTCACCTGAGTTAACCCACACTAGGATTCCATGTAGGAAAACATGGACATGGAGGAGAAAACAAAGGGTCAAGTTCTGAGGGAGAGTGATAGAAAACATGATTAGGAGAAAGTTAACCACAAGAAAATCCCAAACTTATAATGTGTGTAAACGTTCTTTGATTACCTAGTAGGAAACGTAAACCAACAACGTTTTTGTTTTACGTTCCTTTTTATAATTTTAAGGAATTCATTTACTACATAGAACAAAAACATAAGGAAATATACCTACCTTCAAGTAGAGTTTCATCCTTTAATAATTTTCTACCAAAACTAATCTTGTCTTCAAACGATGAGCATTCAAAAACACTTGGTCTCATCAAAACAAAAGAATCATCTTCTTGAGAGTCACGTAATCCACAAAAGATTAACTATAAATTTCTTCTATCTTTAAACATTATCCCAAAAGAGAAAGGGTAAGATAAAACAACTCTTCAAAAAGAAAGAATCCCATAAGAAGGGAAACTACTTTTAAATCTTCAAAGTTCCATGGTACTACCCAAAGTTCATCATAGACCATTCCATAAATAACTGTCCTTAAAATTCCTCAAAATAAACCAAACTAAGATTGAAACCCAATTATAAGAACGATCTCATAACATAGTCTTCCAAGATAGAATTTATCGTTCATCTTCAAACAACATCAACCACTATTATAATCTTATAACAAAAGTAACTAACCTAATCACATTTTTACCAAGATAGGTTAATCATTTCCATATGTAGCCTAAATTACTATAATTACACCTTAAATTCATCGATTCTTCAAAATATAAGTCAACCTTTACTCCTCAAAGAAAATACCGTAGTAATCTATTTACCTCTATCAAATAGGGGTTCCAGAATAGTGAACGTATTCCAAAAAAAATAATCATCTTTTAATCCCCTAATCATCTCTGTCATATTAATAATTCAATAGTCACATTTTCTATCACATTGGTTGTTGGGACATGTTCTTCCATTTCCCTCCATTAACTAAGAAAAGAAAGTACAATTAGGGGCTTAAATACTTAGCCAATAATCATGAAAAGGAACTTAAAGCATATAAGGATAACTTGTAGAAGAAAAGTATAACCTAACTTGTGATCCCCTAGGTTCCAAACTAGGTTATCCATTATCATATATTCTTATGTGAATCTTTATTTTATTTTATATTTGTTCCTTTAATAATGGTTCATACTAAGCTTATGAATTTACCAAAGAATATCCCCTGGGAGTGTCATAACCAAGAGTGCAGCAAGGCCCGTTGTCGTGTACCAGTTCTCATTCGAGTCTAGCTCAAAGTGGTGTTTTCAGGTTTTAACCCTATGTACATATGTGCCAGAGCCACCTCTACCAGCTCGTATCCAGAGAGGGATGTATTTTCTTGGCAACCCCTTACTCAATACTCACCAAAATACCAGGAAGATTTACTATATTTAAACTTTTCTATTGGGTTCTTCCTAAAGTTTTCATATCCTAATTTCCACAAATAAATAAACCATCCTTTGATACCAACTGTGGCATCCCACCTTTTTATCACATAAACTTTTATTACATTATACAAAACTGAGGATCTTTAAGGTTTAGTGTCTTGGAAACCAGAAACTTATTACATGAGAAAAAAAAATCTTCTTAAACACTTGAAAGGCTTCTTCATTTGTTCATCCTAAGTTCATTACAGCATCTCATAACCTGGGAGAATACATAAAAGGAAAGGGTGATCAAAAGGCCCAGTAAGGGAATCAAGGGAAACATTTTACATGAGAACTTGAGATACATCAAAAGTCATGAAAAATAACTTTAAGGCATGAGAAAGAGATCATGAGGCATATCATAATAAAAATAACATGTTTCATAACTTGAATATGTGGATACAACATTTAATATAGAAAATAAATTCTGTTTCACCAAGGTCCTTCCCCAAGGTGTCATTAAAAATTACCAAGGTTATTCACCAAGGTATCAGTCAAAATGGTCATCTCTAGAGATTAAGTCTTTACCCAATGCATTGGAGTGCTATCAGGGCGCACCCTTAAATTTGCCTTTATTATCATGTGATCCACATATATCATCATAAATCATTTCATAAACAACCCATATAGCATAAAATAAATGTGTTTCATTTCATAATCATAATGTTTTAAAAAAAATTTTAAAGACATGATCTTTATGTCACTTAAAACCCACGGAAAAGGAAAGCAGATCTTATGTATGTAAATCCCAGAATTTAAAATAGAACATTTTGGTATATATGTGAATACCCATTTAGAAGGAAGATCTTTTATTATTCACTTAATAAAATAAAATAATTTGAGAAAAAGAGAGAGACATTTGAGACGGAAATTCTGCAACATAACGGCTATGCTTCGGGGTTTTAGAAAGCATTGAAAAGAGAGAGGATATAGGTCACCCACTGATAAATGGTCCAAAGAATAGTATACGGACAAAATATAATGGATATAAGAATATGGTAATGATATTTTAAATACATACCATATGAAATTAAAAACATGGAGGGAAGACAAAAATAAGATTTCTCTTATGAAAATTCGGCAGCCTAACGGCGTCACTTAAACTTCAACAAAATGAATTGAAGAGATAAAATAGGGTATCTCATCATATGCACATACAAGATCAGTATGATAGATATAGATATAATTCCCCAACATAATAAAAAGGAACTTTAAATACTTTACATGAAAGTAGAACTTCGAAAAATGAGAAAGGTGAAAGAATCCCTTAAAAATTCGGCAGCCTAATGGTGCCACTTAAACTTCAACAAAAAATGAATTTGACGAGATCAAATAGGGTCTCTCATAATATGAACATAGAATATCCTTATTATAGATATATAGATCATACCCCATCATAATAAAAAGGAACTTGAAAGACTTTACATGAAAGTAGAACTTTGAAAAATGAGAAAGGTGAAAGAATCCCTTAAAATTTCGGCAGCCTAACGGCGCCACTTAAACTTCAACAAAAATGAATTGACGAGATCGAATAGGGTCTCTCATCATATGAACATAAAAGATCAGTATTATATATATAGAGATCATATCCCAACATAATAAAATGAAACTTTAAAGACTTGACATGAAAGTAGAGCTTTAAAAAATGAAAAAGGTGAAAGAATCCCTTAAAAATTCGACAGCCTAACGGCGCCACTTAAACATTCTTAAAACGAATTGATGAGAGAAAGAGGGGGTCTCTCATCATATGAACATGAAAAGGTTAGTAAGAGTAATATATAAGAACATACTCCAACATAAGAACACGGATCATAAAGGAAATGACATAAAAGAGAGTACTTGGAAAGAAAGAGAGAGGTAGGATCCCTTACCTTAAAACGTAACACTTAAAACTCAAAGGTTGGGAACTTGAGGGCTTGGGGGAACCTTGGGAGGACTCTTTGAGAGGTAATGAGACCAAAGCTTTGTTGGGGGAGAGTTGGGAGTCGAATTGATGAGAGTATGGCTTGGTATTTATAGGGAAAGTGAGGGGACAAGGCATTAATGGTCGAGGGACACCTCACAAGTGGTTTTCTCAAAAACACGGGCTCTCCCATGGTATTTCCCATGGAGTTAGGACACATGGGGCCCCCCATACAATAATTCATCACCTTTGGTCGGCCAACCCTTAAAATATCTCATGACATCATCATGACACAGTTATGATGTCATTAAACATACCGAAACCCTAAAACTGTATTTTTACTATTCACGGAAAATTCAACTTTCTAAGAAAAATCCCAAAATTTCACCTTCACCAAATATCAATGCTCTGATTTCAAAAATGAAATCCATTTTATAAAAATAATTTTCTAAATATTTTTAATTTAATTTTTAAATAAATACACTATTCACCGAAAGTTCATTTTTTCAGAAAAATCCCCAAAAATTACCTTAACATAATATCGATGCTCTGAGTTCAAAAATGAAATCAATTTTATAAAAATAATTTTCTAAATATTTTTAATTTAATTTTTAATTAAAAAAACACTATTCACCTGAAAAAACTAATACTTGACTAATAATTTATGAAACCATTATTTAACCATTTTATTGAATCACATTACTTAGTCAAGGTTCCTAGATTATATTAATAATTTCTTTAAGTGAGATTACTAATCCATTTGGTCACATTACTAATCTTAAGCATAAAATCACTATTCATAATTTACTATTCATCAAAAATTAAGTTGATCTTATTAGACTCTAAATTTCGTACTGAACATAATTGTAGAATACCATTTTTTGAAAATCATTACACATAATTAGTTATCTAAGGTTTACATAATTATTTTCAAATATCCTTTTTCTAGAATTCATCAAAAATATTCATACTATATTTATCAGAACATTTGAAAATTCACGAACTTCATCACAAGGAGAAATCACAATTTTTATTTAAAACAAAGGATTACATAAGGAAGTTACGGTCTCCTTACATAGCCTCGTATAACCCCAGCATAGGACCTAAGTGTAAGGTGTGCTAAGGTGAGAGAATCTGAGGGCAGCTCAGCCAACATCGCACGAGTAGTAATTTCTATTAGTTTGAACTTCTTGCGAAGGAGATTCCGTTCTGACTTCACACGATGAAGTTCGGCTTGGGTTTGGTCCAGTGCAAAGCCCAGTGGTGCTACCTTCTTCCCAAGTTCTGTTAGATGGGATTTGATTAGTCCAAGACTACTGGGTGAGGCCATCTAATCTTCTTTCTATATTAATTAACCAAGATTACTTGTATTTAGAGACAATAATCGAAACGTTTAGTTTCCAGTGGTCATATTGACCAATGGTCATATAACAGTCAAAACCCAACGATCACATTTTAATTATACTCATGTTATCAAATGAAACAGTTTTTTTGAGTATAAAAAAATAAAATAACACACAAAATTAGGAAATAATATTTATTCAAAATTTCGGTTCGTTACAATCTTCCCCCCTTAAGAAATTTTGTCCTCTCAATTTTTTTAAAAAATTGGGTTTTGAAATTTCATTGAAAGTCCCACATCGGAAAAGGAGTCAGCAAAACTATTAATTTAAAATAAAGAAAGGGAAGTACAAAGGTCACTTGAGTTAACCCACACTAGGATTCCATGTAGGAAAACATGGACATGGAAGAGAATACAAAGGGTCAAGTTCTGAGGGAGAGTGATAGAAAACATGATTAGGAGAAAGTTAACCACGAGAAAATCCCAAACTTATGATGTGTGTAAACGGTCTTTGATTACCTGGTAGGAAACTTAAATCAACAACATTTTTGTTTTACGTTCCTTTTTATAATTTTCAGGAATTCATTTACTACATAGAACAAAAACATAAGGAAATATACCTACCTTCAAGTAGAGTTTCATCCTTTAATAAGTTTCTACAAAAACTAATCTTTTCTCCAAACGATGAGAATTAAAAAACACTTGGTCTCATAAAAACACAAGAATCATCTTCTTGAGAGTCACGTAATCCACAAAATATTAACTATCAATTTATTCTATCTTTAAACATTATCCCAAAAATAGAAAGGGTAAGATAAAACAACTCTTCAAAAAGAAAGAATCTCATAAGAAGGGAAACTACTTTTAAATCTTCAAAGTTCCATGGTATTACCCAAAGTTCATCATAGACCATTCCATAAATAACTATCCTTAAAATTCCTCAATATAAGACAAACTAAGATTGAATCCCAAATATAAGAACGATCTCATAACATAGTCTTCCAAGATAGAATTTATCGTTCATCTTCAAACAACATCAACCACTATTATAATCTTATAACAAAATCAACTAACCTAATCACATTTTCCCCAAGATAGGTTAATAATTTCCATATGTAGCCTAAATTACTATAATTCTTCCTTAAATTCATCGATTCTTCAAAATATAAGTCAACCTTTACTCCTCAAAGAAAATACTGTAGTAATCTATTTACCTCGATCAAATAGGGGTCCCAGAATAGTGAACGTCTTCCAAAATAATAATCATATTTTAATCCCCTAATCATCTATTTCATATTAATAAGGCAATCGTCACATTTCCTATCACATTGGTTGTTGGGACATGTTCTTCCATTTCCAGCCATTAACTAAGAAAAGAAAGTACAATTATGGGCTTAAATACTTAGCCAATAATCCTAAAAAGGAACTTAAAGCATAGAAGGATAACTTGTAGAAGAAATGTATACCCTAACTTGTGATCCCCTAGGTTCCAAACTAGGTTATCCATGATCATATATTCTTATGTGAATCTTTATTTTATTTTATCTTTGTTCCTTTAATAATGGTTCATACTAAGCTTATGAATTTACCAAAGCATATCCCCCGGGAGTGTCGTAACCAAGAGTGCAGCAAGGTCCGTTGTCGTGCACCATTTCCCATTCGATTCTAGCTCAAAGCGGTGTTTTTGGGTTTTACCCCTATGTACATCTGTGCTAGAGCCACCTCTACCTACTCATATCCAGACAGGGATGTATTTGCTTGGAAACCCCTTACTCAATACTCACCAAAATACGAGGAAGATTTCCTATATTTAAACTTTTCTATTGGGTTATTACTAAAGTTTTCATATCCTAATTTCCACAAATAACTAAACCATCCTTTGATACCAACTGTGGAATCCCACCTTTTTATCACATAAACTTTCAATACATTATACAAAACTGAGGATCTTTAAGGTTTAGTGTCTTGGAAACCAGGAACTTATTACATGAGAAAAAAAAATTCTTCTTAAACACTTGAAAGGCTTATTGATTTGTTCATCCTAAGTTCATTACATCATCTCATAACCTGGGAGCATACATAAAAGGAAAGAGTGAGCAAAAGTCCCAGTAAGGGAAACAAGGGAAACATTTTACATGAGAACTTGAGATACATCAAAAGTCATGAAAGATAACTTTAAGGCATGAGAAAGAGATCATGAGGAAAATCATAATAAAAACAACGTGTTTTCATAACTTGAAGATGTGGATACAACATTTAATATAGACAATCAATTTCATTTCACTAAGGTCCATCCCCAAGGTGTCATTAAAAATTACCAAGGTTATTCACCAAGGTATCACTCAAACTGGTCATCTCTAGAGATTAAGTATTTACCCAATGCATTGGAGCGCTATCAGGGCGCACCCTTAAATTTGCTTTTATTATCATGTGATCCACATATATCATCATAAATAATTTCATAAAAAACCCATATAGTATAAAATAAATGGGTTTCATTTAATAATCATAATGTTTTAAAAACTGCTTTAAAGACATGATCTTTATGTCACTTAAAACCCACGGAAAAGGAAAGCGGGTCTTATGTATGTAAATCCCAGAATTTAAAATAGAAAATTTTGGTATATATGTGAATACCCATTTATAAGGAAGATCTTTGAGTATTCACTTAATAAAATAAAATAATTTGAGATAAATAGAGAGACATTTGAGACGGAAATTCTGAAGCATAATGGCTATGCTTCGGGGTTTTAGAAAACATTGAAAAGTGATGGGACATAGGTCACCCACTCATAAATGATCCAAAGAACAGTACAGGGATAGAATATAATGGATATAATAACATATTAATGAGATTTTAAAGACATACCATATGAAATGAAAAACATGGAGGGAAGACAAAAATAATATTTCTCTTATGAAAATTCGGTAGCCTAATGGCGTCACTTAAACTTCAACAAAATGAATTGAAGAGATCAAATAGGGTCTCTCATCATATGAACATTGAAGATCAGTATGATAGATATATATATCATACCCCAACATAATAAAAAGTAACTTTAAAGACTTGACATGAAATTAGAACTTCGAAAAATGAGAAAGGTGAAAGAATCCCTTAAAAATTCGGCAGCCTAACGGTGCCACTTAAACTTCAACAAAAAATGAATTTGACGAGATCAAATAGGGTCTCTCATCATATGAACATAGAAGATAAGTATGATATATATATAGAGAATACCCCAACATAATAAAAAGGAACTTGAAAGACTTGACATGAAAGTAGAACTTTGAAAAATGAGAAAGGTGAAAGAATCCCTTAAAATTTCGACAGCCTAACGGCGCCACTTAAACATCAACAAAAATGAATTGATGAGATAAAATAGGTTCTCTCATAATATGAACATAAAATATCAGTATTATAGATATAGATTTCATACCCCAACATAATAAAAAGGAACTTGAAAGACTTGACATGAAAGTAGAACTTTGAAAAATGAGAAAGGTGAAAGAATCCCTTAAAAATTCGACAGCTTAACAGCGCCACTTAAACATTTATAAAATGAATTTATGAGAGAAAGAGGGGGTATCTCATCATATTAACATGAAAAGGTAAGTAAGAGTAATATAAAATAACATCCTCCAACATAATAACATGGATCATAAAAGAAATGACATAAAAGAGAGTACTTGGAAAGAAAGAGAGAGGTAGGATCCCTTACCTTAAAACGTAACTCTTAAAACTCAAAGGTTGGGACCTTGAGGGCTTGGGGAACCTTGGGAGGACTCCTTGGGAGGTAATGAGACCAGATATTCGTTGGGGGAGAGTTGGGAGTCGGATGGATGAGAGGATGTCTTGGTATTTATAGGGAAAGTGAGGGGATAGGGCATTAATGGCCACGGGACACCTCACAAGTGGTTTTCTCAAAACCATCGGCCCTCCCATGGTATTTCCCATGGAGTTAGGCCACATGGGGCCCCCAATAAAATAATTCATCACCTTTGGTAGGAAAACCCTTAAAATATCTCATGACATCATCATGACACAGTTATGATGTCATTAAACATACTGAAACCCTAAAACTGTATTTTTACTATTCACTGAAAATTCAACTTTCTCAGAAAAATCCTAAAATTTCACCTTAACCAAATATCAATGCTCTGATTTCAAAAATGAACTCCATTTTATAAAAAAAATTTCTAAATATTTTTAATTTAATTTTTAAATAAATACACTATTCACCGAAAATTCATTTTTTTCAGAAAAATCCTCAAAAATTACCTTAACATAATATCGATGCTCTGTGTTCAAAAATAAAATCCATTTTATAAAAATAATTTTCTAAATATTTTTAATTTAATTTTTAATTAAAAAAACATTATTCACCAGAAAAAACTAGTACTTGACTAATAATTTATGAAACCGTTATTTAACCATTTTATTGAATCGCATTACTTAATCTAGGTTCCTAGATTATATTAATAATTTCTTTAAGTGAGATTACTAATCCATTTGGCCACATTACTAATCCTAAGCATAAAATCACTATTCATAATTTACTATTCATCAAAAATTAAGTTGATCTTATTAGACTCTAAATTCCGTACTGAACATAATTGTAGAAGACCATTTTTTGAAAATCATTACACATAATTAGTTATCTAAGGTTTACATAATAATTTTCAAATATCCTTTTTCTAGAATTCATCAAAAATATGCATACTATATTTATCCGAACATTTGAAAATTCACAAACTTCATCACAAGGAGAAATCACAATTTTTATTTAAAATAAAGGATTACACAAGGAAGTTACGGTCTCCTTACATAGCCCCTTATAACCCCAGCATAGGACCTAAGTGTAAGGAGTGCTAAGGTGAGAGAATCTGAGGGTGGCTCGACCAACATCGCACGAGTAGTAATTTCTATCAGTTTGAACTTCTCGCGAAGGATATTCTGTTCTAAATTCACACGATGAAGTTCGGCTTTGGTTTGGTCCAGAGCAAATCCCAGTGGTGCTACCTCCTTCCCAAGTTCTGTTAGATGGGCTTCGATCGGTCCAAGACTACTGGGTGAGGCCATCGAATCTTCTTTCTATATTAATTAACCAAGATTACTTGTATTTAGAGACAATAATCGAAACGTTTAGTTTCCAGTGGTCATATTGATCAATGGTCATATAACAGTCAAAACCCAATGGTCACATTTTAATTATACTCATGTTATCAAATGAAACAGTTTTGTTGAGTATAAAAAAATAAAATAACACACAAAATTTGGAAACAAGATTTATTCAAAATTTCGGGTCGTTACATCGCTTGTCAACGAACACCACGGGCTCTCCATTCGCATCGAAGAACACAACCTACCTCATGAATCAATCCATGATAGCTTGAAACAAATACAACCAATCCATTCCAAGGATGACATCATATGGTTGTATTCGTAATCATAGGAATTCTCCCCAAGAACAGTGTTTATCCAAAACTAGCTCACAGTCTCTACATACTTCAAACAAGTCATCTCGGCCTCCAACTGGTGTAGTCAACGCCAAGGGCACTGGAATCCTCTCTACCTCAAGTCCCAAAGCATGGAAAAGGGTAGGTGATATGAAGGAGTGTGTGGCTCCTAAATTAAACAAGGCATACACCAAGGTAGAAAACAAGAAAAGGGTACCTCGAACGACATCTGGCTCACCTGGTGCTGGCAACGCTAAAGCATGAAGCTATCCATGACCTCTATGACCCTTATGAAGAACACCACAATGGTCATTATCTACTCTCTAAGGACAGGGACTGTCAGGGGGTTGTACTCTATCTACCCAATCTGCACTCTGCTGATCTAAAGATGGTGCAAACTACTGTTGTTGCCTCGGCTAGAACTGCCTCAACGGAGGAACCTGGAGTGGAAAACCTGGTGCACAATGACTACTCTGAAAGGTTGGGCACTATCGCTACTGATGACCTCAACCACCACAATAAAAACAAGCACTTGATCCCTTAGCATAGTCCTGAGAGATGTTTCCCCCAGAGAAATGAGATGTTGAGGGCTGGGACCTACCCCCAGCCGAATGGAAACTCTTCTTCCCTGAAAACTAGGAATCTCAGACCACATCTCTACTTCGGGAGGAATCATGACAACTTCCCTCTCGTGATGATTTGGTTCTGGCCAAAGTCCTCTAGATGACCTCTTCCC
The DNA here is from genome assembly GCA_963277665.1 of Viscum album. Taxonomy (NCBI): domain Eukaryota; kingdom Viridiplantae; phylum Streptophyta; class Magnoliopsida; order Santalales; family Viscaceae; genus Viscum; species Viscum album. Next base: position 811,613,168 of record OY728150.1, on the reverse strand, counting down.
TCACCAGCACCTCAAGATATGTCATCATCATACATAGGGTGGCCTGGAGCTTGATCTATGGACGCAAAGCCTCCTTGAAATGCCTCCCCCTAGCCTCCACATCTGGAAACAAGTATAAAACATCTCATAAAAGGTTCCTGAAATGGATTCCAAAATCTCTCACACTATAGCTCCCCTGTCGAAGGTTAATAATCTCCTAGCGACTGGACGCCTTCGCGGTTGAAGAAAGAAACTTGACTCTAAACTTGTCTCAGAATTCCTCACATGAGATCATTGACTCCTCGTGATCCCAGAGGAACAAAAACCACCACTACCTCGATGCTCCATGCAGAATCATCAAAACCATGTAAAACCAGTGTTACTTCCGAGCACGGATCGAAATGAATCCTATCTTGACCTCCTCCAACCAGTCTTCTGTGACTGCATCTGAAACAGATCCATCATACTTACGCAGACTCTGGTGCTAAAACTCTCAGAGTGTCCTCCAAGTGTCTTCATTGTCAACCTCTACCTTGTGGCGATCTTCTGGAACAGCCTGCTATACATCTTCTATGCGATCCTGATGAGGACGCCAACCTTGATCCATACCTACAAAATAACAAATAGTTAGAGATCATAAAGCTGGAATATGGAGACTAAAAACTAATTAATTAATTTTTTTCTTTTATTCATTTAATTTTACCCCATCCCAAGGTCTACCCATTCAAAAACAGGCACAAGGAATAATGATGCACGATCCTTTCCTAGTTCTCTACCCTGAAACTAGTATCACCTCGTTTAGTATCCATTATAAACTTAAAGGTCTATACATCAGATCATAGGGGTCCCTAAATGCCTATGTCTCAACCGATCTCCAGTGTTTGCATCACCCGTTATACTTGACTAACATTGTTTCCCTACCAACCCATGAAACCTCACATGTGCCTAACTCCAAACTCCATCCTATCCCTCAACCAAATCTATGATACCACTATGTCACAACCCCCTCCCCACAAAGTGTACCCCTCCTGGGCTATCAATGTGATAAGGGAGATAATGAACCCTGAGTCCGGCCTCCAGTAAGCCATGGGTTATAGACTAGCACAGAGGGTATATTAAACACACAAATGGGAGGCATTACCCTCTAGGATAACAAATGTGCAAGAGAGAGATAAGATAGACACCAACCAACTCCAACTTAGAAAGAAATATATAATTAATCCCAAGAAAAAATATTTAATTTCATTCAAACTACTACAACTAAAAGGTGAAAAACTTAAAATACCCAAAAGAAAGTAAAAACATCAGCAACCACAAGCCTGAACAGCTCCTGCAAACCCAAGCTAGAAGAAACCAGCTTGATCTCCAACCTACTCCAAGTGACATGAAATACAATTTATATAAACATAGGGTGAGTATAACAGTATACTCAGTAGGATCCTTATCGAAGCCTCTCATGCAACAGTAAAGAAAGCATGCTAAATCATAGTGAAAAACAAGTGAAACTAACTCATCACCTAAAAAGGCATACTATGTTCCCAGACTCACCATGTCTAATCTCACCAATTAATGTATACAATAGTATATAATATAATAAAGAATATCCAGGGTACCCCGCTACTACTTCACCACTGGTTTTCCACTTTTCCCAAACATCGCACGTCCAAAGAATCTCTCTCCATAAAGGCCTGCCCACATACACCTGGGAAAAGCACCACAACATGCACCTCGTGCAACAAAATCACCACATCCACACAAGAAAATAACCAAGTAGTTTATGGGATCCACTATAGCTCGCATAATGTGTATCATATGTCAGGAATTATACCTCAAGCCATTACAGCCCACACACTAAGTAAGAATCCTCAAGCCATCATAGCCTATACACGTTACACCTATAGTAGTCCATAGGATAGTATATCTAGAATATGTGTGTGTGAATAACCACAATCCATTACATCCCTCTACACACATATATGGGTAAAACTAACCATTGTGTCTTCCAGCACAAGTATCTACCAAGAGAAGAGAGCGGGGCCAAAGGGGGTAGTCATCCATCCATCCTCCCACCGGAATGTTGGGGAAAACACCCCCCCCCCCCCACACACACCCCCAGGGCTCCGAATCTCTGAGGTGTTAGTTTCCCTAACTGATGGGGTGGAGTAGCATATAGAAACACAAAAAGTACAGAATATACTATAGCACACAACCACACTATGGGTATAACCTAGTCTTAGACTCAACTGCAGCTAATGTCTCTTGGACTCCTGGCTGACACCTCTAAGACTAGGTATCCTATAAGCACACAACCATTTAAGGAGATTTATTACATTACTCTATTCCCTTTTTATTAGTTCCACTTTACGTTAATTAATTATTTTAACATTAATTAACCATTAACAATTCTATATTAAATTTCATTAGCATCACACCAAAAGTCCATTGTCCCTTTAAAATTGTAACCTTAGAATTGCGTCCTAGCAAGCTCCAACCCCATGGGTTAACATCATTTCTTCAATTATTTATTTATAGAATTACTTTCCCATAATCCTAGGAATTCTAGAAAAACATTATATGCTACTAAACACAAGGGTGATCAACACGGTGAGTAGATGAACTATTGTCGAGTCTCTGCCTCCTATAGAAAGAGTGTAGGCACATCCTCCCTTGAGAAGCTAAACACAAAAAGTATGTGGAATACCCCATGCGTATTTTTCCCTTTCAGATTAAGGGTAAGAAAGACCAGCTACCTTGAGTAGTGGGGAAATTAAAGCAGATAAAAAACTAATAAGAATTAGTATGAATCCAAATATTCACATCCAACCCATTTCATCATCCACAGTGTCCTCACCGACACCCACATGTATAAACAGATGCATCTCGCCACTCTAGGCATCAAATGCTTCCACAACCAATAGGCCTCCATGCCCCCACATATCTCAACATCCATCCAGACTCACATCACAACACAAGTATCAGCAAAACAAACATCATATCAATTGGGCTCCTAGCCCTTAAACAATCAAGAGGGTAACTCAGAACCCTACAAGGAATTATCTTTTATCGAACAACATGTTATTTAATCCATATTGGATTAAATGATTTATTATTCGTAGGTTCCAAATTTGGGAAACCAAACCGGTAATCTATCACAAATAATTAAACATGCTTACCGCACCAAAGGATCCATACAAAGGATCATGATCGCCTCCTCCCATGACAACTGTATCCACCTGAGGATTTTGCGGTATGACCGCACCAACCGAAACCCAAGAAAACTCCATTAGAAGTTTAGAGATCACATACCATAAAAGGGAAAGTAGAAACATAAGGAGATGAACTGAAACAAATGACGATAAAACATACCTTATATCGATGAAGGATTGACACTTGTTGCTTGCACCAAAACAGGGGGTGTACATGCAGTAGTAATAAACTTCAAGGGGAAATGATCCGGGGATTATGGTTTGATCACACTACTCCTATGGGAAGAAGGAAAGGTTTTGGAATCTTTCACTAGGTAACAAGAATGTAGAACAAGGGAGGAAGATATCTCATCCCTTTAGAAGATTTAACGGATTAATAGTTTAAGATATGTTGAATTTTCCCTTAAAAGTGGATCGCATTAAACCAAACGGTTTGACCAAGTGAAGGCATCACGGGACTTAGGAAAATTAATATAGGAATTATGAGATTTTATTTGCCCTTAAATCCCTTTTGTACAAGGCCTTGAATTCATTTTACATCAAAGAAAACGTCAAAGGGGTGAAACTGTAGGAAGCTGGAAACACTGTTCACAATCCTGGAAACATTATACACCTACAGATCCTGGAAACTTGTACACGATTCTGGAAACACTTTAAACTCACCGATCCTGGACTCACCAATCCTAGAAACATTGTTCACAAAAAGACTCACTGATCCTGTACTCACCGATCTTGGATTCACCAATCCTGAAAACACTATTCACGGAATGACTCACCGATCCTGAACTCACTGATCTTGGACTCACTATTCATAGAATGACTCACCAATCCTGGAATCACTGATCCTGGAAACATTGTTCACAAAATTACTCACTGATCCTAAACTCAAAGATCTAATGGTACTGTTCATAGAAGGACAGACCGATCTGATGGTACTGTTCACAGAACGACTCACCGATCCGATGGAAGTGTTCACATCAGTCTCACCGATGGAACTGTTCACATCGGTCTCACCGATTGAACTGTTGACATCGGGCTCACCGATGGAACTGTTCACATCAACTCACTGATGGAACTCTTCACATCGGCCTCATCGATGGAACTCTTCACATGGGTGTCACCGATGGAACTGTTCACATCGATCTCACCGATTGAACTGTTCACATCGATCACACTGATGGAATTGTTTGCATCAGTCTCACCGATTGAACTATTTGCATCGGGCTCACCGATTGAACTCTTCCCATCGGGCTCACCTATTGAACTTTTCCCATCGGTCTCACCGATAGAACTGTTCACATAGGTCTCACCGATGGAATTGTTCACATCGGTCTCACTGATGGAACTGTTCACATCGGTCTCACTGATGGAACTGTTCACATCGGTCTCCTCGATGGAACTATTCTCAGAATTGGAAAATTGGAAATGTGTTAGGGATAAGTCACATTGACCTCTTGGAACACCTCAAACACCAGATTTTCACAAAGGAATGGACCAGAGAGGTCTGAAACAATACATCAGATACCTCTCAAAACATTCTCGTCCTTGAGAATTCAAAACCAACATAAAAGGAAATAGAAAAGCAGTCTAAACAACCACCCATAGATATACCTCTCAAAAGAGAGAAAGACACATGAAGTAACCAAAGAAAACCATCACATAAACACGAAAGGTCTATAACCACAAAGGGACATCGTTACATGAAAAGAGTTAAACATCAAACAACTCTGGGTACTGAGCATGTATCTGTGACTCACATTCCCAGGTACTCTCCTCCATTCCACCATGTTGCCACAAGACACGAACCAAGGGGATAGAACTCCCGTGCAACACCTTCTCTTTGCGGTCTTGGATCTCCACAGGTCGCTCCTCAAAGGTCGCATCATCATCAACATTGATCTCTCCCTAATTTATGATGTGAGAGTCATCATGAAGATAATGACAGAGATATGATACATGTAAAACATCATGTATCCATCTTATCTATGGGGGAAGTGTTACTCGATATGCCATAGCTCCAACACGAGCTAACACCTCGAAAGGCTCAACAAACTGGGGAGAAATATTACTCCCACGACCAAACCTTCACAGCCCATGACGGGGAGTTACCTTTATAAACACATGATCCCCAACATCAAACTCTAAGGTTCTCCTACTTTGATCGACATATGATTTCTGACGATCCTATACTATCATCATCCTCTCACGAATCACCTGAACTATCTCTATTGTATTGTGCACTAGTTTCGGTCTGAGAATTTCTGACTCTCCAACCCTAGTCCATCACAACAGAGAACAGAAAGGCTGGTCATACAAGGCTTCAAATGGAGCCATACTAATGGTGGAGTGAAAACTGTTGTTGTAAGATAACTCCACCAAGGGTAAGTGCCTTATCCACGAACCTCCAAAATCCCAGACACAAGAGAAAAACATGTCTTCAAGAGTCTAGATGGTCTGCTCTATCTGACCATCCCTCTGAGGATGAAAAGAAGTGCTAAGGCATAGTTGAAAACCAAAACCATACTGGAGACCTCTCCACACCCTAGAGGTAAAATGAGGATCTCAATAAAAAAATTATTTTCCTTGGAACTCCATGAAGTCTCACCACCTCCTCCAGATACGGCCTCGACAAAACTTCCACTGATCTTGACTCCTTGATTGCTATGAAGTGGGATGATTTTTTTAGATGATCAACTACCACCCAAATAGAATCATGTCCTCCTAAAGCCCATGGTAAACTAGTTAAAAAATTCTATTGAGATGTCCTCCCACATCCACTGAGGAATATCTAATGGCTGGAGCAGACCACCAGGAACACGGTGTTCGGACTTCACCTTCTGGAAAGACATCAGGGTACTCTTCTATGACCCTAGGAAACGCCAACTATTGAACCCTTTAATAACTCAGCATCAGCTCATCCATCATGGATAATAAGGACTGAACACATCTCTGACCCATCCAAGGGTCTCACTCACCAACAAACACCATAGGCTCTCTATCTACATCGAAGAACACAACCTACCTCCTAAAGCAATCCACGATAGCCTGCACTGAATACAACCAATCTAGTCCAAGGATGAAATCATATGGTTATATTCGTAAACATAGAAAATCTCCCCAAGAGCGGTGTTTCCCCAACACTAGTTCACAGTCTCTACATACTTTAAACAAGTTAGCTCGGCCTCCAACTAGCGTAGTCAACGCCAAGGGAACTAGAAGCCTCTCTACCTCAAGTCCCAAAGCATGGACTAGGGTAGGTGATATGAAGGAGTGTGTCACTCTTGAATCAAACAAGGAATACACCAAGGTATAAAACAAGAAAAGAGTACCATGAACAACGTCTGGCTTGCCTAGTGCTGGAAACGCTAAAGCATGAAGTTGTCCATGACCTCCTTCACAGCCTCTCTGACCCTGATGACAACCACCACCATGGCTGCACTCTGATCTCTGAGGACATGGAGCATCACAGGGGATGTCCTCTGCCTGCCCCATCTGCACTCTGTTGATCTAAAGCTGGTGCAACCTAATGTTGTTTCCTTAGCTGGAACTACCTCAACGGAGCAACCTAGAGTGGAAAACTTGGTGCACGATGATGGCTCTGAAAGGTTGGTCACTCTCGCTGCTGATGACCTCGACCACCACAAGAAAAACAAGCACCTAATCCCTTGGAATAGGCCTAAGAACTGCTTCACTTGAAGAAACGGGATGCTGAGGGCTGTGACCTACCCTCGACTGAATAGAAACTCTTCTTCCCTGAAAATAGGGAACCTCAGACCACAACTCTGCATCAGGATGAATCATGACGACTCCCTTATCATGATGATCTAGTTCTGGCCAAAGTCCTCTCAATAATATCTGCCCTCTCTAACACCTCAAGATATGTCTTCAGCATAAATGGGGTGACCTAGTGCTAGATCTCTGGATGCAAAGCCTCCTCAAAATGCATCACCCTAGCCTCCTCATCTGGAAACAGGTCTAAAGCATATCGTAAAACGTTCCTGAAATGGATTCCGAACTCTCTCACACTAGAGCTCCCCTGTCAAAGGGTAAGAAGCTCTTGGTGACTGGACGCCTTCATGGTTGAAGAAAGAAACTATATTCTAAACTTTTCTTGGAACTCCTCCCATGAGATCTCTGACTCCTCGTGATCCCCAAGGAACAAGAATGACCACTGCTTCGCTGCTCCACACATCATCATCACAGCCAAGGAAACCCAGTGCTCCTTTCAAGAATGGAACGAACTGAAGCCTATCTAAACCTCCTCCAACCGGTCTTGTATGACTACATCTGAAATGGAGCCCTCATACTTCTATATACTATGGCACTGAAACTCTCGGAGTGTCCTCCTCCAAGTATCATCATCATCAACCTCTACACTACTACGATCTGCTAGCACAGCCTGCTGGACATCTTTTATGTGATCCTGATGAGGACGTCGACCTGGATCCATACCTACCAAATAAAAAATAGGTAGAGCTCTTAAACCTAGAATAAGAAGACTCAAAATTAATTAATTAATTGTTTTCTTTTATTCATTTTATGTTACCCTATCCCAAGGTATACCTATTCAAACACAGGCACAAGGAAGAATGATGCATGATCCTTTCCAAGGTCTCTATCCTCCAACTAGAATCACCTCGTTTAGTAGACATTGTAAACTTAAAGTTCCATACATCGTATCATATGGGGGCCTAAACGTCTATGTCACAACCGGTCTCCAGTGTTTACATCACTTGTTATACTTGACTGACACTATTTCCCTAACAAGCCATGACACTTCACATATGCCTAACTCCAAACTTCATCCTATCCCCCAACCAGACCTCTGATACCACTCTATCACGACCCCCTCCCCACAAAGTGTACCCCTCCTAGGCCGAAAATGTGATAAGGGAGATAATGAACCCTGAGTCCAACCTCCAGTAGGCCCCGGGTTGGAGACTAGCACTGAGGGTATAGTAAACACACAAATAGGAGGAATTTCCCTCTAGGAAAACACATGCAGAAGAGAGAGATAAGATAGACACCAACCAACTCTAACTCAGATAGCAGTATATAATAAATCCCAAGAACAATTATGTAATGTCATGCAAACTACTGCAAATGAAAGGGGAAAAACTGCAAATACCCAAAAGAAAGTAAAAACATCAGCAAGCACAGGCCCGAACATCTCCTGCAACCCCAAGCTAGTGGAAAATAGCTTAATCTCCAACCTTCTCCAAGTGACCTGAAATATATTTTATATAAACATAGGGTGAGTATAATAGTTTACTCAGTATGATCCTCCCCGAAGCCTCTCGTGCAATAGTAAATAAATCATGCTAAAGAACAGTGAAAAAAAAGTGAAACTAACTCATCACCTAAAAAGGAATACTATGTTCCCAGCCTCACCATGGATACTCTCACCAAGTAATGCAAACAAGAGTACATAATATAATAAATAATATCAAGGGTACCCTGCTACTAATTCCCCACCGGTTTACCACTTTACCCCAACGTCGCACATCCTAAGCATCTCTCTCCAAAAAGGTCATCCCATAGACACTTGGGAAAAGCAACACAACAGAAACCTCATGCAACAAAATCACCACGTCCACACGAGAAAATAACCATGTAGTTTCTGGGATCCACCACAGGTCACATAACGTGTATCATATGTTGGGTATTATACCTCAAGCCATTACATCCCACACATCGAGTAACAATCCTCAAGCCATCGTAGCCTATACACATTACACCTATAGTATTCCATAGGATACTATATCCAAAATATATGTGTGTGAATAATCAGAAGCCATTACATCCCTCTACACACATATATGGGGAAAACTAAGCATAGTGGATACCAGCACGAGTATATACCGAGAGAAGAAAGCGGGGCCAAAGGGGGTAGTCATCCATCCATCATCCCACCAGAATGTTGGGGAAAACACCCCCCCCCCTCCTGGGCTCAGAATCCCCGGGGTGTTAGTTTCCCTAACTGATGGGGTGGAGTAGCATATAGAAACGCAAAATGTATAGAATATACTATATCTCACAACCACACTATGGGAATAACCTAGTCTTAGACTCAACTACAGCCAACGTCTCTCGAACTCCTGACTTCCACTTCTAAGACTAAATATCCTATAAGCACACAACCTTTTAAGGAGCTTTATTACATTACTTTATTCCCTTTTTATTAGTTCCACATTACATTAATTAATTCTTTAAACATTAATTATCCATTAACAATTCCACATTAAATTTCATTAACATCACACCCAAAGTCCACTGTCCTTTTAAAATTGTAACCTTAGCATTGCATCCTAGCAAGCTCCAACCCCATTGGTTAACATCATTTATTCAATTATTTATTTACAGCATGTATTTCCCATAATCCCAAACATTCTAGAAAAACATTCTATGCTACTAAACACAAGGGGGATCAACATGGTGAGTAGATGAACTACTTGTCGGGTCTTTTCTGCCTATAGAAAGAGCGTAGAACCATTATCCCTTGAGAAGCTAAACACAGAAAGCATGTGGCATACCCCTAGCGTCTTTGCCCCTATCAGAATAAGGGTAATAAAGACCTGCTACCTTGATCAATGGAGAAAGTAAAGAATATAAACAACCAATAAGAATCAGTATGAATCCAAATATTCACATCCAACCCATTTCATCATCCACGGTGTCCTCCCCAACACCCACATGCATAAACAGATGCATCTCGCCACTCTAGGCGTCAACTTTTTCCACAACCAATGTGCCTCCATGCCCCCACATATCACAACATCCATCAAGGCTCACATCACAACACAAGCAGCAGGAAAACAAACATCATATCAATTGGGCTCTTAGCCCTTAAACAATCAAGAGGGTAACTCAGAACTTCTACAGGGAATTATCTTTTATCGAACAACCTATTCTTTAATCCATCTTGGATTAACCAATTTATTATTCGTAGGTTCAAAATTCAGGAAACCTAACTAGTAAGCTATCACAAATAATTAAACATGCTTACTGCTCCAATTTGATTAACATCAAATTAAAACAAGAAGAACCGGATTCATTTACATGACTCTTTATATTTATCCAAAAAATTATCAATTAATTCCAGATTTATGTTCTTTACCAATTTTTATCATGAACGAAAGATAAACAAGAAAGGATAGATATCACACTATCTTGAAAAATAAGAGGCAATAACATACAATCGATATCAATTTATTTATCCAGTTCAAATATTTATTATTTCAATTTCATCCTGATCTCGTGGGATAAAACCTGCTAATTATATAGTTGAACGTAAAGGAAAAGAGAAGAAACAAATACCCTACCTCAAATGGTTCTTGTCGTTCTTTATATAAGAACAAACCACATAAAGGATCATGATCGCCTCCTCCCGTGACAACTGTATCCACCCGAGGATGTTGCGGTATGATTGCACCAACCAAAACCTAAGAAAACTCCATTATAAGTATGGAGATCACATACCATAATAGTTAAAGGAGAAACATAAGGAGATGAACCCAAACGAATGACAATAAAACATACCTTATATCGATGAAGGTTTGTCACTTGCTGCTTGCACCAAAACAGGCGGTGTGCATGTAGTAGTAAGAAACTTCAAGGGGAAACGATCTGAGGATTATGGTTCGATCACACAGCTCCTATGATAATAAGGAAAGGTTAGGGCATCTCTCACTAAGGAACAAGAAGTTAGAACAAGGGAGTAAGATATATCATCCCTTTAGAAGATTTAACGGAGCAACATTTTAAGATACGCTATATTTTCCATTAAAAGAGGATCACATTAAACCACACGGTTTGACCAAGTAAAGGCATCCCAGGACTTAGGAAAATTAATATAGGAGTTATGAGATTTTATTTGGCCTTAAATATCTTAAAAAAGTTCTTGAATGTGTTTTATGTCAAAGAAAAAATCAAATGGGAGAAACCGTAGGAAGTTGGAAACACTATTCAAAATCCTAGAAACATTGTACACCTAACAATCTTGGAAACACTATACAAAATTCTGGAAACACTGTACACTCACTGATCCTGGACTTACCGATCTTGGACTCACCAATCCTAGAAACTCTGTTCATGGAATGACTCACTGATCTTGGACTCACCGATCCTGGACTCCCTATTCATGGAATAACTCACTGATCCTGGACTCACTGATCCAATGGTACTGTTCACAGAACGACAGACCAATCCAATAGACCGATCTGATGGTACTGTTCACAAAACGACTCACCGATCTGATAGAACTATTCACATTAGTCTCACCAATGGAACTGTTCGTATCTGTCTCATCGATTGAATGGTTCACATTGGTCTCACCGATGGAACTGTTCACATCGATCTCACTGATTGAACGGTTCACATCGGTCTCACCGATGGAACGGTTCGCATCGGTCTCACCAATGTAAATGTTCGCATCGGTCTCACCGATTGAAATGTTCCCATCAGTCTCACCAATGGAACTATTCACATCGGTCTCACCGATGGTACTATTCACATCGTTCTCACTGATTGAAATGTCACATCGGTCTCACCAATGGAACTCTTCACATCAGTCGCACCGATGGAACTGTTCACATCGGTCCCACCGTTGGAACTGTTCACATTGGTCTCCCCGATGGAACTATTCACAGAATTGGAAAATTAGAAATGTGTTGGGGATAAGTCACCTTGACCTCCCAGAACACATCAAACACCAGATTTTCACAAAGGAGTGGACTAGAGAGGTTCGGGACATTACATCAGATACCTCTCAAAACATTCTCATCCTCGAGAATTCAAAACCAACCAAAAAGGAAACAAAAAAGAAGTCTAAACAACCACCCATTGAGATACCTCTCGAAATAGATAAAGCCACAAGAAGCAACCAAAGAAAAACATCTCATAAACACGAAAGGTCTATAACCAAAAAGGGAACTTCGTTACATGAAAAGAGTTAAACATCAAACAACTCTGGGTATTGAGCACGTATTTGTGACTCACGTTCCCAGGCACTCTCCTCTGTGCCACTTTGTCACTACAAGACATGATCCAAGGGGACAGAATGCCCACGCAACACCTTATCTTTGTGGTCTTTGATCTCCACAGGTCGCTACTCAAAGGTCGCATCATCATCAGTATCGATCTCTCCCCAATCGATGACGTGAGAGTCATCATGAAGATAACGACAGATCTTTGATACATGGAAAACATCATGTATCTAGATCATCTACAGGGGAAGTGATACTCGATACGCCATAGCTCCAACATGAGTTAACACCTTGAAAGGGGAAAAATTGGGGAGAAAGCTTACTCCCATGACCAAACCTTCGCTGCCCACGATGGGGAGTTACCTTCAGAAACACGTGATCCCCAAAATAAAACTCTAAGGGTCTCCTAATTTGATCAATATATGATTTCTGATGATCCTATGTTGTCTTCATCCTCTCAAAAATCACTTAAACCATCTCTATTGTATTATGAACTAGTTTCGGTCTGAGAATTGCTGACTCTCTAACCCCAGTCCAGTACAACAGAGAATGGCAAGGTTGTCCATACAAGGCTTCAAATGGTACCATACTGATGGTGGAATGAAAACTATTATTGTAAGAGAAGTACACCAAGGGTAAGTTCCTTATCAACTAACTTCCAAAATTCAGGACAAAAGAGTGTAACATGTCTTCAAGAGTCGGGATGGTCCGCTCTGTCTGACCGTCCATCTGAGGATGAAAACAAGTGTTAAGGCCTAACTGAGAACCAAAAGCATGTTGGAGACCTCTCCGCACCCTAGAGGTAAAATGAGGATCTTGATCAGAAATGACCATCCTTGTAACTCCATGAAGTCTCACCACCTCCTCCAGATAATTCCTCAATAAAACTTCCACTAAGCATGACTCCTTGATTGCTATTAAGTGGGCCTATTTTGTTAGTCGATCCACTACCACCAAAATAGAATCATGTCCTCCCAGATCTATAGGTAAACCAGTAAAAAATTACATTGAGATGTACTTCCACTTCCACTGAGGAATATATAATGGCTAGAGAAGACCACCAAGAACATGATGTTCAGCCTTCACCTTCTGACAGACCAAACATCGAGACACAAACTCCACAACCGCATGCTTTAGCCCAGGCCACCAAAACTAGCTCCTCAACACTCGGTACATCTTTGTCACACCAGGATTCACTACTAAAGGAGAAATATGGAACTCTCTGAGAACTGTCTCATGGATCATCAAAGGAACAAATATCCTTCCATGATACAACACTCGGTGTTGTTCATCCTCATAATAACCATCAGGGGCCTAGCCACAAACAACTCGGTCTCTCCAGACCTCCACCTCTAGATCCCTAACTTGGACTCTTCCACCTGCTGCACCAATGATGATTGCACCGTCATCTCAAAAAGACAACCTCTACCCCCAAATTCTCCCATATAAAGATATAATGTTGATATTTCTTCCATTACTCTCCAAGAATCACCAGATTCATACACTACATCACCACGTGACTTCCTGCTCAGCGCATCAGCTACAACATTCCCCTTTCCAGGTGTATACAATATTTCAAAGTCATATTCCTATAAGAACTCCATCCATCGACGTTGTTGTAAGTTCAAGTCATGATGGGACAAAACATACCTTAGGCTCTTATGATCGATGAAAACCACAAAGCGCTCACCAATGAGGTAATGTCTCCATAACTTCTGGGAAAACACTACAGCTACTAACTCAAGATCATGGGTGGAATAGTTACATTCATGGGGACGCAACTGTCGAGACCCATAAGAAACAACTGACCTCTACTACATTAGAACACAGCCTAACCTCATATGTGAAGCAGTGTAGAAAACATCAAAATTGAACTCCCTCAGCTGGAAGACAGAGAACTGGAGCACCTACTAACTTCTACTTTAGATACTTGAAAGCTTCCTGACATTGATCAGTCCATATGAATGCCTGATCCTTCCTGTTCAAAGCTGTCAGAGGAGTCGCAACTTGAGAGAAATTGGCTACGAACGTCCTGTAGTAGCCTGCGAGACCAAGGAAACTTTTCACCTCTAACACTATATTGGGGGCTTCCCAAGACACAATTGCTTCTATCTTCGATGGATCCATAGAAAATCCCTGATGGGACATAATATTCTCCAAGAAAAAAACTTCTCGATCCCAAAACTCACACTTCGATAACTTCCCAAACAGCTAATGTTGATGAAGAACTCCCAAAATGTTGCGTAGATTCTCTGCATTCTCCTCCTCAGACATGGAGTACACAAGGATTTCATCTATGAAAACCACCAAAAACTTGTCCAGGAACTCACAGAACACAGTATTCATTAATCCCATGAACACAGCTGGACAATTTGTCACGCCGAATGGCATTACAACGAACTCATAATGCCCATGATGACAACGGAGAGCAGTATTCGGGATATCCTCATCCTTCACATGCATCTGATGATATCCTGACCACAATTCGATCTTTAAGAACCAACTTTTACCCTTCAGTTTATCAAATAAATCCTCAATCCGTGGAAGAGGATAGTGATTCTTCACTTTCACTTTGTTTAAGCGATGATAATTGACACACAACTGCAGACTGTCGTCAACCTTCTTCATAGACAAAATGGGTGCACCCCAAAGTGACGCACTCATCAGAACAAAATTGCACTGTAAAATAAAATAAAGATATATAAGAATATCTCGTAACACATAAGGGGTCATCCTATATGGATACATAGAGATAGGAGACGCTCCTGGTTGTAGCTCGATCCCAAACTCGATCTCTCGTCGAGGGGGTAATGCTACAACCTCTTCTGGAAAGACATCAGGTTACTCTTCTATGACCCAGGGAAATGCCAACTATTAAACCTCTTATGAACTCATCATCTGCTCATCCATCATGGTTGATAAGGATGGAACATGTCTCTGACCCATCCAAGGGTCTCGCTCACCAAAAAACACCACAGGCTCTCCATTCGCATCGAAGAACACAACCTAACTCCTAAATCAATCCACGATAGCCTGCACCGAATACAACCAATCCATGCCAAGGATGACATCATATGGTTGTATTCATAAATATAGGAAATCTCCCCAAGAGCGGTGTTCCCCAACACTAGATCACAGTCTCTACATACTTAAAACAAGTCATCTCTACCCCCAAATGGCGTAGTCAACACCAAGGGAACTAGAAGCCTCTCTACCTCAAGTCCCAAATCATGGACAAGGGTAGGTGATATGAAGGAGTGTGTCACTCCTGAATCAAACAAGGCATACAACAAGGTAGAAAACAAGCAAAGGGTGCAACAAACGATGTATCGCTCGCCTGCTGCTGGCAACACTAAAGCATGAAGCTATCCACGACCTCCTCCACAGGCTCTCTGACCCTGATAAAGGCCACCACCATGTCCATGCTCTACTCTATGAGGACGGGGAACATCATGGGGTTGTCCTCTACCTACCCCTTCTGCACTCTGGTGATCTAAAGCTGGTGCAACCTACTGTTGTTGCCTCGGCTGGAACTCCCTCAACGGAGGAACTTGGAGTGGAAAACCAGGTGCACGATGACTACTCTGAAATGTCAGAAACTCTTTCAACTGATGACCTAGACCACCATAAGAAAAAAAATCACATGATCCCTTTGCATAGGCCTGAGAGCTGCTGCCCCCAGAGAAACGAGATGCTGAGGGTTGGGACCTACCCTCGGCCGAACGGAAACTCTTCTTCCCTGAAAACCAGGAACCTCAGACCACAGCTCTGCTTCAGAAGGAATCATGACGAATCCCCTCTCATGATGATCCAGTTATAGCCAAAGTCCTCTCAATGACCTCTACCCTCTCAAGCACCTCAAGATATGTCTTCAGCATAAATGGGGTGACCTGGCGATAGATCTTTTTATGCAAAGCCTCCTCAAAATGTCTCGCCCTAGCCTCATCATCTGGCAATAGGTCTAAAGCATATCGTAAAACGTTCCTGAAATGGATTCCAAAATCTCACACACTGGAGCTCCCCAGTCAAAGGTTAAGAAGATACTGACGACTAGATGCCTTCACAGTCGAAGAAAGAAATTCAAACTCTAAACTTGTTTTGGAACTCCTCCCATGATATCTCTGACTCCTCGTGATCCCCGAGGAACAAGAACCACCACTGCCTCGCTGCTCCACGTAGCATTATCACAACCAAAAAAACCCAGTGCTCCTTCTGAGCATGGATCAAACTAAAGCCTATCTAGACATCCTCCAATCAGTCTTTTGTTACTTCATCTGAAACTTATCCTTCATACTTCTGCAAAATCTGGCACTAAAACTCTTTGAGTGTCCTCCTCCAAGTGTCATCGTCATCAACCTCTACCCTGCGGTGATCTGCTGGCACATCCTATTGGGCATCTTCTATGAGATCCTGATGAGGACGTCGACCTGGAGCCATACCATCAAAATAAAAAATAGTTAGAGCTCCTAAACTTGGAATATGGAGACTCAACATGAATTAATTAATTGTTTTATTTTATTCATTTTATGTTACCCTATCCCAAGGTCTACCCATTCAAACATAGGTATAAGGAAGAATTATGAATGATCCTTTCATATGCCTCTATTCTATAACTAGTATCACCTCATTTAGTAGCCATTGTAAACTTAAAGGTCCATACATCAGATCATAAGGGGCCCTAAATGCTTATGTCTCAACCGGTCTCCAGTGTTTACATCACTTTCTATACTTGACTGACATTTTTCCCTACCAACCCATGAAACCTCACCTGTGATTGAATCCAAACTCCATCATATCCCTCAACCAGACCTTTGATACCACTCTGTCATAACCCCCTCCCCACAAAGTGTGCCCCTCCTAGGTCAGCAGTGTGATAAGGGAGATAATGACCCCCCAAGTCCCACCTCCAATAGGCCCCGGGTTGGCGACTAGCACTGAGGGTATAGTAAACACACAAATGGGAGGTATTACCCTCTAGGAGAACACATGCGAAAGAGATAGATAAGATAGACACCAACCAACTCCAACTCATCTAGCAATATATAAGAAATACCAAGAAAAAATATATAATGTCATGAAAACTACTACAACTGAAAGAGGAAAACTGCAAATACCCAAAAGAAAGTAAAAACAGCAGCAACCACAAGCCCGAATAGCTCCTGCAACCCCAAGCTTGTAGAAACCAGCTTGATATCCAACCTTCTCCAAGTGACCTAAAATATAGTTTATATAAACATAGGTTGAGTATAACAGTATACTCAATAGGATCCTCCCCGAAGCCTCTCGTGCAACAGTAAAGAAAGCATGCTAAAGCATAGTAAAAAACAAGTGAAACTAACTCATCACCTAAAAAGGCATACTATGTTCCCAGCCTCAGCAGGGATATTCTCACTAAGTAATGAATACAAGAGTATATAATATAAAAAATAATATCAAGGGTGCCCTACTAATACTTCTCCACTGGTTTCTGCTTTTCCCCAATATCGCACGTCCTAAGAATCTCTCTCCAAAAAGGTCTGCCCGCAGACACCTGGGCGAAGCACCACAACATGCACCTTGTGCAACAAAATCACCACATCCACACAAGAAAATAACCAGGTATTTTTTGGGAGCCACCATATCTCGCATAATGTGTATCATATATTGAGCATTATACCTCAAGTCATTACAGCCCACACACTGAGTAAGGATCCTCAAGCCATCAGATCCTATACACGTTACACCTATAGTAATCCATAGGATACTATATCTATAATATATGTGTGTGAATAACCACAAGACATTATAGCCCTCTACACACATATATGGGGAAAACTAACCACTATGCCTACCATCACAAGTATCTACCAAGAGAAGAGAGTAGAGCCTAAGGGTGTAGTCAGCCATCCATCCTCCCCCCAGAATGTTGGGAAAACACCCCCCCCCCCCCAAGGCTCAGAATCCCTAGGGTGTTAGTTTCCTTAACTGAAGGGGTGGAGTAGCATATAGAAACACAAAATGTACAGAATATACTATATCTCACAACCACACTATGGGCATAACCTATTCTTAGACTTAACTATAGCTAACGTCTCTCGGACTCCCAGCTTCCACTTCTAAGACTAGGTATCCTATAAGTACACAACCATTTAATGAGCTTTATTACATTACTTAATTCCCTTTTTATTAGTTTCACTTTACGTTAATTAATTATTTAAACATTAATTAACCATTAACAATTTCACATTAAATTTCATTAGCATCACACCCAAAGTCCACTATCCCTTTAAAATTGTAACCTCAGCATTGCATCCCAGTAAGTTCCAACCCCATTGGTTAACATCATTTATTCAATTATTTATTTACATCATTACTTTCCTATAATCCCAGGCATTCTAGAAAAACATTCTATGCTACTAAACACAAGTGGGATTAACACGATGAGTAAATGAACTACCCGTAGAGTCTTTATCACCTATAGCAAGCACGAAGACCCATCCTCCCTTGAGAAGCTAAACATGGAAAGCATGTGGCATACCCTGTGTGTCTTCACCCCTTTTGGAAGAAGGGTAAGAAAGACCAATTGCCTTGAGCAGTGGGGAAAGTAAATCAGATAAACAACCAATAAGAATCAGTATGAATCCAAATATTCACATCCAACCCATTTCAACATCCATGGTGCCCTCCCCGACACCCACATGCATAAACTGATGCATCTCTCCACTCTAGGCATCAACTGCTGCCACAACCAATAGGCCTCCATGCCCCCCACATATCACAACAGCCATCCAGTCTCACATCACAACACAAGCAGTAGGAAAACAAACATTATATCAATTGGGATCTTGGTCCTTAAACAATCAAGAGGGTAACTCAGAACCCTGCAAGGAATTATCTTTTATCGAACAACCAGTTATTTAATCCATCTTGTATTAACCAATTTATTATTAGTAGCTTCCAAATTTGGGAAACCAAACTAGTAAGATATCACAAATAATTAAACTTGATTACTGCACCAATTCGATTAACATCAAATTACAACAAGGAGAACCAGATTCATTTACACACCTCTTTATATTTATCTAAACAATTATCAATCAATTTTGGCTTTATGTTCTTTACCAATTTCCATCATGAATGAAAGCTAAACAAGAAATCATAGATATCACACTATCTAGAAAAACAAGAGGCAATAACATACGATCGATATCAATTTATTTATCTGGTTCAAATATTTATTATGTCAATTCCATAGTGATCCAGTGGGATAAAACCTACTAACTATACAGTTTCACATAAAATAAAATATAAGCAATGAATCCCCTACCTCAAACGGTTCTTTTCATTCTTTATATGAGAATGATCTCTACAAAGTATCATAATCGCCTCCTCTCGTGACAACTGTATCCACCTGAGGATGTCGCGGTACAACCGCACCAACCGAAACCCAATAAAACTCCATTAGAATTATGGAGATCACATACCATAATAAGGCAAGGAGAAACATAATTAGATGAACCCAAACAAACGATGATAAAACATACCTTATATCAATGAAGGATCGACACTTACTGCTTGCACCAAAATAGGGAGTGTGCATGCAGTAGTAAGAAACTTCAAGGGGAAACGATCTGAGGATTATGGTTCTATCACACCGCTCTTATGGGAAGAAGGAAAGGTTTGGGAATCTCACACCAGGGAACAAGAAGGTAGAACAAGGGAGGAAGATATCTCATCCCTTTAGAAGATTTAATGGAGCAATAGTTTAAGATACACTAGATTTTCCATTAAAAGTGGATCGCATTAAACCACACGGTTTGACCAAGTAAAGGCATCCCGGGACTTAGGAAAATTAATATAAGAGTTATGTGATTTTATTTGGCCTTAAACCCTTAAAACAAGGCCTTGAATGTGTTTTACATAAAATAAAACTTCAAAGGGGAGAAATTCTAGGAAGTTGGAAACACTATTCACGATCCTGGAAACATTGTACACCTACCGATCCTGGAAACACTGTGCACGATTTTGGAAACATAGTTCACAAAAAGACTCACTGATCCTGGACTCACCGATCTGATGGTACTATTCACAGAACGACAGACTGATCTGACAGACTGATCCAATGGTACTGTTTACAGAACGACTCACCGATCTGATGGAACTATTCACATCGGTCTCACCGATGGATCTGTTCACATTGGTCTCAGTGATGGAACTCTTCACATCGGTCTCACTGATTGAACTATTCAAATCGGTCTCACCGATGGAACTGTTCACATCAGTCTCACCGATGGAACTGTTCACATCGGCGATGGAACTGTTCGCATCGGTCTCACTGATGGAACTGTTCTCATCGATCTCACTAATGGAACTGTTCTCATCGGTCTCACCAATGGAACTATTTGCATTGGTCTAACCGATTGAACTGTTCCCATCGGTCTCACCGATGGAACTGTTCACATTGGTCTCACTGATGGAACTGTTCACATCGGTCTCACCGATGGAACTATTCACATCGGTCTCACCAATTGAACTGTTCACATCAATCTCACTGATGGAACTGTCCACGTCAGTCTCACCGATGGAACTCTTTTCAGAATTGTAAAACTGGAAATGTGTTGGGGATAAGTCTCATTGACCTCCCGGAACACCTCAGACACCGTATTTTCACAAAGGAGTGGACCAGAGAGGTCTGGGCCATTACACACACACTCTTCTTTTCTTAATATTTTCCCATGCCTCAGAGCTCAGAATTTCTCTAAGTGTTGAGCCTTGAAAATTTGACGGGCACCTCTTATTTATAGACCTTGTCGACCCTTGCACGCAAAAACCCCAATGTGTCGCGCAAGATCATGGCGTGTCGTGAAAAACCCCATTTGACGTCACATTGGGAGCATAAGTCTCTTTCACGCCAACCTCATCTTTCGCGAACTTTTTTAATCTTCCGTTCACTTCATGCCTTTTCCATTATTTGAAGTTTGGACCTCGAATCATGCCTTTCATGCAAGATTCCAAACTCCCTTCAATCTTGCACGCAAAAACCAATCTTGCGTGCAAAAAAACAATCTTTTGTGCAAGCCTCTCCTTTTATAGATTTTGATGTTCGGATTATGGAACTCCACTTGCGCGCAACATACCAAGACATATTAAAACTTATGCACAACATTCTTTTCCAAAAACACATTTCTCCATCTCCCGATTTTCATCCCCAAAAATTTTCCAAACACTGGAAAATGACACCACCTTAAAATGTTCTTTTGTGTCACCTCCAGATTGTACATTACTTTATCATTGCTATCTTCACTGCATCCTATAACCATTCTTCATTTTTCATCACTAAATCCACTATCGTGATATGTATCCTTTGATCAAACAGCTTTAGCATCATTAGATTTTCAATGGAAAGTACTGAACCTTCCCTATCTTCTACTAGCATTTTTCCTTCCAATCAAAACTGAATATGACTAGCATCATCTTTTCTCACCCTTTCCTTCATAATGATTGCATAACAAGTTCTCCTAACTTTTGATATTTGTGAAATAAAAATCATCAAATCATTTTCTGATTTCATAGTCCTTTTCAAAGTGAATTGATTTATCTTCTTTGACAACAAAAGATAACACTCTATAACAAAAAACTTTTCTTACTTTATTCTTTATCCAAATTGATCCCAAAATTTTTTAATGAATTAAATATGTCCTCACATTTTTTATCAAAAAAAATTTAGAATATTTTTGTAACAATCAAGATAAGGGATTTACAATCTTAATAGAGTATTTAATGAATCATTGGTAAAAATAATCATAAACCAAGAATGATCTCGCCTCCTGAACACATTTTGGATATATAAGTGAGGAAATTATTTCAATTTTTTATTTATCAACTAGAAATAACTTACTCAAAATAATATTCCCAAGAACTATCCCCCGCTCTAACATGAAATATATTTTCTCATAATTTAATATTTGATTTTTTTCAATGAAATAGTGGAGGACAAAACCTAAGTGTTACAAACAATAATAAAAGGGAAGATCCCAAAACTATGAAATCATCCATAAAAACCTATATAGAATTCTCAAGGTACTCAAAAAATATACTCAACATGTAACACTGAAAAGTACCAAGAGCATTATAGACACCAAATGGAATCCCCCTATATGAAAATGTGCCAAACAGATAGGTAAATATTATGTTTTCTTGATCCTCAATAGATATATAGATTTTAAAATAACTCAAATATCCATCAAGGAAACAATAATGGTACTTACCATCCAATATTTCTAATATTTGGTCAATGAAGTAGAGGAAAGTGGTCCTTTCGTGTGGCTTCATTTAGTCAATGATAGTTATTATAGACTCTCTAACTATTTTACACTTGTTTTGGAACCAATTAATTTATTTCATTTGAAACTACCATTATTATAGTTTTATTAGGCACAAATTGAACTAGGATAACCAATTTAATATTATATATGGGATAGATTATCCCAGCAGCTAGTAATTTACTAACTTCTAATTTTACCATTTTAAGGAGGTTGTGATTAAACTGTATTTGAGATTTCCTTATGGTCTTATCCTCATCATCTAAAATTATATGGTTCGTGAAAATATATGGTCTAATCCTAGTAATTTCATCCAATGTCTATCATATCACCTTTTTACACTCCCTCGGAAGGCCTAATGGTTTTGATTCATGCTTTAGAGAGAGGTTGTTGGAAATAATGACATGAAATTGTACAAAACCCATAAGATAGGAATATTTTAAATTAGATAGGAGTGGTTTTAATTCCAATAATGATGATTTTTTGATTTAGGGAATGGATTTATGGGGAGTGAGGTCAATAAAACTATCTATATGCTCATGTTTATTCTCTATAAAAATATAATCAATAGAAATTAGATTTATAGAATCATCAATGATCATGGGTACCTTAGAGTGAACATGATTATAAATTAAAACAAAAAATTTACACTTTTCCAAACCCTAATAGCACTTGTTTCAACTCAAATCATCCAATATTAAAGAACATGATAACAAATCAGAGTATGGGTCGAGGATAGAATGTTGTTTGTGTGTGTTATTAGAGAGAAATTCCATCGAATAGATAGGAAGAGTGGATTTATCTTCAACATGATTTTTCATATAATAAAGGATATTAAAACTTATATTTTCACCCCCAAACTCTATAGGAATCATACCATTGTGAATGTTTGTTATTTTCTTTGATATTTTTAAGTAAAGGCCATCCAAGTATAATAAGATCATTTCCTTAATATTAGGTATCTTCAATATCAAGAATGTATAAGTCCACATGGAAAATGATATTATTTACTCACATGAGGATGTCCTCAATCACTCATATTAGGTGTGTTGTGCTATGGTCACTAATTTTCAAAACTATGCCAATTAGTTGAATCACTCTAACCTACAGAGAGGTATACACATAGTGAGGCACCACATTAATTGTAACACCTAAATCAAGCATTGCGTCTAAAAATAAAGTAACCCCTATGGTACAAGGTATCATAAAATATCTAAGATCCTTTAATTTGGTTTGAATCTAAGGTTGTATCAAGGATAATAAATTCCTTCCAAGTTTAACTCTCTCATTCCCCTTCAGTCTCCATCTGCAGGTGTAAATTTCTTTGAGAAATTTGGCATACCAAGGAGTTTTTGTAACTGTATTCAAGAGAGGAATATTAAATTGTACCTTTTTAAATGTATCCATGATATATTTATCAATTTCATTATAAATTTGTTTCTTATATTTAAATATTATTTGGGGGGAGGTAATAGGAATGGATTGTTCAGGGGAACACTCAATGATAATTTTTTTATACTTTTTTTTTGTTTTTCTTCACTTTAATATTTTGAAGGTAGATAAAGATATATTTTAGTAGGACATAACTAATGTGTTGAATTACTATAATTATGAATTTATTTACCACTACAAGGTGCGATAGAACATACATTACCTTTTCCCTTGGGAATGGAAATAGGTTGGGATGGTGGTCATCCAGACCCTTAACTTTGGATTTCACCCATCGAGTTGGAAAGTTTTTAAAATTGAGTTTTAAGGTTTTTTATAGGTTATTGGGTGTTTTATTATAATTGGATATTATTTTTAGCCATTTATTTAATCATGTCCTCAAGGCTAGGATTGGGTTTTTGAGGGGGTTATTGGAAAGGACTTTGTGGTGTTGAGGATATTTGGGTGGTGGAGAAGGATAACTACTATTCTTTGGCTAGTTCAAAGATTTTTGGTTGGTTTTAATACCCCCATGCCTATAGTATTTTTTTTCATTCCACCCTTATTTGAATAGATAGTATGGTTATTACCTAATGGGTTAGTTATAGGGGTGTCCTAGGATGATTTTCTCACAACTCTTATAAGGGTCTCTCAATTGAGTGAACTGGTCAAAATAGTGGTTGTTAGAGGTATAGGTACCATAATAAATTATAGGATGAGTTTGTAATTTCCCTTGGTAAAGATAAATTTATCATATTAGGGTACTTACCTCTTCAAACTTTATGCCCACCTTCTTCTCTAATTCATAACTTTTTACCTCACTGATGGTTACACTATACCTTGTACCAAAGTTTTAAGTGTTTTGTGACATGTTTTCTCTGAGATTACTTACATTGATATGGATATTTTCTAATAGGGAACCACCTATAGAAGCATAAATCGTGTTACAATCAATCAGAATTAAACCTTCATAAAATTATTTTATTAAAATTTACTTATTTGATGGTGTAGACAACTTGAACAAATCCTTTTAAAGAATTCCCAATATTCATGAAGTGTTTCTTCATTATATTGTCTTATTTAAAAAATTATGTTACTTGTTATTGTATTTCAAGAGACTGGGAAGTATCTTTCAAGAAAAATTCATTTCATGTCCTCCCAACCTCTAATTAGGGAGTTAACATAGTATAACCAGTCTTTTGCAGTGTACTCTAAAGAGAATGGGAATACCCTAAGCTTAACCAATTATTTATCCATATTTGCATTATTTTTAATTTTAAAAACATGGTATGAAATTCCTTTAAGTAATTATGTGGGTATTCTCCAACCAGTCCATGAAATTTTTCTAAGAAGTTAATGAGTCCATATTTTAATTCAGAATTAGGTGTTTAGCCTTGTATTTGAATTTATGCGGATTGGATCTCTACATTAGGAGAGGTTAATTATATTTAATGTTCAGTTATCTTTATCTATATTATAAAATTTTGTTTTTGTATTGATTTTGGTTTCAAAAGAATAAGAAAAAGGATCTAGGAGAGTTTCGATGTTTTGTGTGTCCTCCTTCGAAGGATCGTTCGACGCTTCTTGGTGTCGATGACGCAAGATCATCTCTAGTTTATGTTCAAAATGAATTAGTTCATATGATGAATATCATGTCATGAAAAAGGCCTAAAATTAATATTTTATAAAAAAAACTTAAAAAAGTTAAGGAAGAAAATAATCACACAAATATTTACAAAATAAATGATATTTTTATCAAAAAGACATCAAAAAACAAAGTGTGCCCCTATAACAGTGCCAAAATTTGGCCATATTGTCATGACATTTCAAATTGATTAAGTTTTTAAATTTTATTTATAGCATAGGGTGGACCCTAGGTCCTATCTCAATGAGCATTGAAATTTTAAAGTTTATGTCTTTAATAAAAATGACTAAAATTGGATGGTGGTTTTGAAAGCATCTTTAAAAATAAAATGACTTAATTAAAGAGATAAATTGTTGACAAACAAAGGTGGTTTTTTTAGAATTATGAGAAAATGAGTTCATTTCAATTTTATTGTACATATTTTTTAGTTCATTGTTCTGAAAATTACACATGTTTAATGGAATCCTTTGGTTGATGGTAATCAAGATCTCTATTTCCCTCGTGCCTTTTCAAATGATGCAAAAAGAACCGACCCTTGAAACAAAAAACAAGTTGCTAAGGTTTTGATATCAATCATGGAATGAGGGATAAAAAAGAATAATTAAATCTAATGTATGTGTGAGATAAAAAGGATTCTTGTGTTTTCTAATTGGACAACTCAATATTCCAACTTGAAATCACAACCCAATTGGTGTTGAGATGAAAAGTATTTCACTTTATTAAACCAAAACAATACATTCAAAGGAAAGGAATGTTAAGATAAAAATTAAATGAAATGTTTCACATATAAATTAAATAAATATACTAGAATAAAAAAGTTTCATAACTCCCTCTCCAAGTTTTTTTATCTCCCTTGAAATTACCACCCAACATTTAGCTTGCCATTGAGAGGAGGAGGAGGCTCGGGTGGAACTTCTCCTTCATCCTCGATATCCCAATGAGGATAAGGGGCTCTAGAACCTCTAGTATGAATATAGAACTCATTTTTTTCTCCAAAATGGTAGAAAATTTCATCATATTAGAACTTATAAATGGGTTTCCCAAGGTGCCAACTTATAATAAAAGTGAAAGGTGGTTTTTGGAACCTAGATTTTTGTATACCATTTGGATCATGATTTTTGGAAACCATACAGTAATATATTGATTTAGAAAAAACTAAAAAGTTTTTCCCAACTATTGAATATATATAATTAAAATTTTGTATCTTTCTTAGGCCTATAACTCGAGATATGGCCTAATTATATAATTAACCTCGAGATTGTAAATAATGAAGATTCACTCTAATGGTGGCACATTTTGGGCCTCAAAATGAATGAATTGGGATTCCTAGTACTATATAGATATGTATCCTGCATTTTTTCATTCTTACACCAATTTTCATCCTAATTAGATGCATGTATTATCATAATTATGCATTTTACTCCACATAGATGCTTGGTATCTTGCGCAGTTTGGCCCATTTTCTTGAATTTCATCAAGGGCTCTTCAAATCACCTCCTCATATAATGTAAACATCAAGAAAAGTAAAATTTTCCTTTTAAAATGTGAAAAAAATTAACTAATTTAAAAAAATGTAAAGTTTAATCTGTTTATAAATTTTTAATATACAATCAAAATCAATTTAACATAGTGGTGCAAGGATATAAATTAATAGTGAATGGTTATGAAATCATTACTACATATCCTAGACAGTGTAACATGGTAATAAAACTTTAAAATTTTAAATAAAAAATCTTAAAATTATGAAATATAAAGAAAATGTTTGAAATAAAAAAATATTTATAATATTTACTAAATACAACTTCCAACTTATAATATTCCAGCATATATCAAAATAATTAAATAATTTTAAGTGAA
Source organism: Viscum album (assembly GCA_963277665.1). NCBI lineage: Eukaryota > Viridiplantae > Streptophyta > Magnoliopsida > Santalales > Viscaceae > Viscum > Viscum album. Next base: position 811,585,768 of record OY728150.1, on the reverse strand, counting down.
AAATACAATATAGTGCACCCTTATGTATTAAGATTAAAGAGGAAGAATAAAACATATAAGGTGTTATAACACCCATTTTATTTCATTATGGTCCCTATAACAACCCATTTAATGATATAATAAATCACTTTCATGTTTTTATCCATCATAGAATATTAATAAATTTTTAAATAAAAAATAAAATATTATTAACTAAACTCTTTCCTTATAAGGTTTTTTAAAAAATTTAATTTATAAATTTTATAATTTTAATTTGAAAAAATATATCATTTTTTAAATCATAATATCAAAATTTACTTAGGGATAAATTTTGGTAGTTTTTAGAAAATATTGATTTTTCATTGAATAGTGAAAAATACTGATTTTTGTAAAAAAGTATTTTCTTTTCAATAAATTAAGTAATTTAGAAGTCAAAATATTTTTTGAAACTTATTTAAAGTAACATAAGTATTAATTATTTATATTTAATCCACTTAATTACTTTTTAATTAGCTTTATATTTGATTTTAGTATAAGTTTGTTTTTGGGTTTAAAAACGAGATCTTTCTAAAAATTGTTTTAAGATGCATAATGTTTCTCCATTTTGATTAATTAAAATAATACCTAATGAGGAATGTTATAAATGAAATTAATAGATTATATTTAAATAAATATTAATTTTTATTCATAAAATTATTATTATCAATCATATATTTAATATAAAATCATATCTTTCTTGAAAAATCACTTCTTGAAAACTCGCTTTTTCGTCACATCTGCAGGTTATTTAAATTCAATTTTTCTACTTATGTGAATTTAATTTGTTAAAATGAATTAAATATTTTGAATCATAATAATATATATTTTAAAATAAGTTCAAGTTAATTTTTGAACATAATGAATAATGAAAATAGTGAAAATTAATTATCATGATTAAGGTAAAAATGGGTATACCAATGGTTAAACTAAAAAGATAAGTGTAAAAAATGACATAAAAACTTTTATAAAATCTATTTTATGGAAATATTTAAAACTTATAATGTCTAAGGATATATAATAATCTATTTTGGACCCTTTTGTCGTGTGTACACATTTTTCTTTTCAAAAAGTACAAGTGTGTCACTCACCTCACTTATAAAAGGCCACCCCATATCCTCTCTTATTCACACCATAAAAAACTTTTGATTTTTCCAATGCATAAAAAAATAAATTACCAACTTCTATAACCTCATCTTATAATCCTTTTTTGTTATAAATCCATTTTAGGAATACTTTAGGTATAATCATAAAGATATAGTCCAAGGATAGGTAAAATTTCTAACTATGTGTTTTTGTTTTATTTCTTCTTCAACCTACATAAAATCTTATTAATTTATGATTATATAATAAAACATGTATTGATAATATAATTATTTGATATTATTTTACTTTCATGACCTATATACATCTCCTATTCCTTCAAATGGGAAATGATAACATCACTCATGTGAATGGCAGACTACCGCCTCCTGAACCAATGTGACACGTTTTCCATCAACAACTCTCACAATAGGGTGTGATGATGGATATAAAGTATATATATTATATTCATAACATAATAATACCTATGTAGTGTTTATATCATATATACATTTTTAATTTCCATTTCTTAGGGTATACGATAACATCGCTCCTGTGTACGCCGGACTACCGCCTCATGAAGCGATATGATTCGTTTTTCAATAACACTTTACATGGAAGGTAATAAGGATAAATTTAATGAAAATATGTGATATAAATGAAATAATTATGAAATAAATTACATATTTATCATTATTAAATGATAATATATCATTTTATTTCTTATCTTCTCACTCACTGGAAAATGATAATGTCGTTCATGTACGTGTGGATTGTCACCTTTACGAAGCGATGCGACTCTCTTTTCATCACCACACCACATGGATGTATATATAAGTATATTTAAATAAATAATATATTATATATGATATTATTATAATTATTTAAATATAAAATATTACTTACCCCCTTTCCATAATTATTGTTGAAAATTTGAAACGTTACTCATACGTACATACGGCCTACCGTCTCTATGATCATAACATACTTCATTTATAAAAACCATATTTCATGATTGGTATTAAAAGTATAATTTATGTATAATTATGATAATTATTTCATGATTATTATTTTTTATATGTTTAAATAATTATCTCTTTTACCATATTCAACCTACCAAAATCATTTTTGACACATAAGATGAATATGGTCCAAACATCTGATGTAAATTTAATTGATTAAGTAATTGTACATAACATGATAATAAGTTAAATAAAAGGAATAATAAAATTTAAAAGGTTATTAATAAATTAAATAATTAATATAAGTTTATTATTTATGAATATAAATAATGAATATGATGAATAAAACTTGAGTTAAGGGACTTCATCTCAATTTCTTTTCATTGAGGCATATTTTGATGTTATACAACTATATTATTTTATGAGGTGTATATACAGATCCTTGGAAATTTTCTATCATTAATTCACATATTATCATGGAATTTAAAGTTTTTTTAATGTTATTCTTTCATGGGTTTTATGATTTAAATATATCCAAAGTGATAAGGGGCTTTTCTTTTAAAAAAATCTCTTTTAATTATTTCCTTATAACTCTACTTTTATTCTATATCCATGTTTTTAAAATTATTTTATTATACACATGATAGTTTTATAAAAGGTTTTTTATATTTCTTTAAATTTATTTCAAAAAAATGGTAATCTTTTTATGGAATGTGTTACTTTCTTTACAAATGAAAAAAGTAATGATCTATTTTGATGTATACAATGATGATGAATTTTCCATAATCATAATAATTATTTTAAGTTTTGATTCCTTTATAAGATTTCATCTTTTATTCAAATAAAAATGATCATTCCCTTTTTTGAGTATTTTGGTATTGAAAAATGGATTTTTAAAAGGGATGGATATTTTAATATCAGAAAATATTTTCTTATGGGTGAAGAGAATATTTTATGAGTGTGATATTGAAAATTATATGCTTTTATGTGTTATGATTATGTTATAGTTCTTGGAAATTATTTATATTGATGGGTGGTTAAGTTATAAACCAAGGATGGTTGGTTGTGTTATAAACCAAATATGGGTGGTTTCGTTATTAACCAAGGATGGGTGGGTCTATGATAGACCTCCAATTCATTGGTTATGGAATTCAATTGTATGTTTATTCTATTTGTAAAATTGATATGGATACTTATGTCCTAATATGCCTCTACGATTTATCTATTATTTCTATGGGATTTCATGGATTTCTTTTTGAAAAAAGTGTGTGTTTTTCATGTGAAAATAATTTATTTCTTTAATTCAAATAACATTGATATAAAGGTAAACATTTCATGGATTTTTATGTTTTCATTGGAATAACATTATTATTTCTTTTTTATATACCTTACTACTATTTTTTTGTGCATCATATGTTTTATAAAAAATAATAAGGTTTAAGGATGGGTAAGGTAAAATAATAATTCAAGTTGAAAGTCATGAAGATTTTTCATGAAAAGAAATCATGTTTTATATTAAAAGTTTCATATTATGAAAAAATATATACTAATCAGACATGTCCATTTTGTATTATATGGTTATGTTATGTATGAGTTATGGCCTAATTCTCTAAAACTCTAAACCTTAAAATATCCTAAAATGTAAGATAATGGATTCTTGACTTAAAACTCAAGATTGTGTAATGTTTAAGTTTGGGTCCTTATATTTGATATTAGATGTCAGTTTAGATAACTTTAGAGTTTTTGAAAATGATAATTTCATACCCTTGAAAGGTTTTACTTTATGGTTAAGTTGAAATTATATAGCATTTAAAGATTACCATGTTTATTTATCTAAACTTTGTCTGTTTAGAATGGTTTTCTAGATAGAAAATAGGGAAGCCATAGTGTAAAGGAACCAAGAGGAAAATATCCTTCAAAATCAACATTCATATATGGTTGGAATTGGAACAGAATAGTTTTTTACAGTGATGGATCAGTTTACAGAGGTTATAAATGTTGGTGGTATTCATGTTAGGGATCAAAAAAATCTACCATAGCAGAACATTTAAATAGTGGATCATTTTATGAGACTATATCCCTCATAATTAAGTGGATAATATGGCCCCATGATAGTTGAAGGATGGATTAAATTGTAAGAACCCGTGTTTTTTTGGACTATAGTTTTAAAAATAAATATGAATTTTTTCTTTAAGATGCTTGTAAAGGGTTAAAATGGACTTTTCCCCCTAGAATTTGATCTTGTATAATTTTTATGACAAATCCTTTGGTCCCAAAATAGGTTTTTACCCTAGTATAGGAGTTTGGAAGAAATCTGAGTCATTTTAATCTTAGATGAATAATTAATATTTAATATTTATTAAATTAAATATTAATTTATTTGCATAGGTTTTTTCAACCATAAATTTTGAATGGAGCATCGGATTGAGATTATATATCTTCCATTAAGTTTGTAATGGGGAGTTTATCCTAGGTGATGCATAAAATCGAGTCGGGCATCGAGACCGGCTTGGGCCCCTTTTTCTTCTTTCGTTTTCTTTTTATTTTACTTTTATTTCATTTTCTTTCTTTTCCCTTCTTTTCTCCTACTTCTCATGCATGCCTCTTCTACAGATCCTCCTACACCATTCATCCAAGGGATAAAAGGGGGAAGGTAGAAAATACGGAGAGGGAAGGAGAGGGTGGTACTGCCGCGAAGCCCTCGACGCGCTGAATCAGCATATGGTAACTGTGGACCATGAAATCAAATGAAGCTTTGGTAGTTTCCACTTGAAGGTAGTCTTATTTACATTTTCACCGCAAATCCCCTTTAAAAATGTTTCTTCAAGCCTTTATAGACATATATTTCTTGTATGAGGCCCCTAGTGGCCAGATCTGTTGTTTCGGGGGGTGAAAATGGGGGATTCAGGAAATCCGAGGGTTTTTCATTTGGGAAAACCAAGTTACATGATGTGTGTTCTAGGGTAACATGTCATGTATTCTTCCCATTCAAGGAATATGATTTTTTAATGAGTACACACTGTGTATGTTTTATACACTTTGTGTATTGGTACTCGGCTGTGTAGCCAAGTACCCGAGCATGGCTACTCGTGTAAGGGTACATGGCTGTGTAGAGTACACAGCCAGATCCTATGTAAGGTAGAAAACCATGTATAAGTACATGGATTTTCCAAGTATATGGCTAATCCGGTTGAGTTACATAGTCATGTACCCCGTGTTGGGTACACGCCATGTACCTAGTTTGTTTACATACCCAGGCTAGTGAGAATACATGCCCATGTAGTGAGTTGGGGGTACACGTTGTGTATGATCTCTACACGTTGTGCACTCTCCCCTTGTAACACTTTGTGGTTTTTTAGTGTTTTCTTGCCCTAATGTCATAATTGGACCTGAGAGTAATCCATTCTGAGTGGTTTTCTGAAGAGATCATGATGGTGAAACCTGTAGAGCGTTCTGAAGACTCAAAATGGGTGTTTTGGGGCTTCAACTAAAATAGGGAGGTTCTTACTTTAGGTTTGAGTTTCAGTTGTCTCCTGAGAGTGAGACTAGATCATGAATGATAGGTTGGGTGTTCAGAAAAACCTAGTTGATATCTTTATCTAAGATAATCTAGGAGCTATCTCCCATGACCTATGATTTTGGGTACATTTCCCTTATGAGACATGCCCTTCTGGCCTATAAGGCCATGATACCCGATGATTCTAAGGATCCCTTGAGGGATTCCTTTTCTTGTATACTGATCTAGGGAGACCCTTGTAGGATCCTTGTAATCATGCATCATTTAAAGGATCCTCATTGTAGGATGCCTTTGTTTCTTATCATTTAGAGGATCCCCATCGTAGGATGCCTCTGTTGCTTGTCGTTAGAGGATCCCATGTTGGATTCCTCATTTACCTTTATAGCTAAGGATCCCTAGTAGGATTCCTTCACTCATGTTTACCTGGAGTATCTTGAGTAGGATGATTTCCAATGCATGGCTTGAGGTACCTAGTGGGTACCATTGTTTGACCAACCTTGAGATATTACATCGGTTTTAGGTAGATATGGTGTTTAGGTGTCACCTAAAACCCATGACGAACTGATACACTCATAAGGTTGTGGCTGGAGTGTTGGGTTGGGTGTTTGGGCTACCCTCACTTAGTTTTTTATGTATTTGGCTTGGTTTTTCTAATGCAATAGTGTTTACTAGAGGTGCTTTCTGGTTGGTTGTTGTTGATCCTCACACGAGGCATCTTTCTTACTTATTGGGATGCCCGAACATGCTCTCCTGGGATTCGGCTTCTGAGCCATGTTATTTCTGATATTTTACTGGTACTCAGAGGTATTACCTAGGAGTTTTCTATTGATCCTGATTATATATATTGTGATATATGTTTTGTTGGGATGTCTAGAGGTGATTCCTAGCATCCTGCTGTTAAGTATTATGTGTTTATTATATTCCCTCATCGATACTTGTATTCCCATTGTTAGAATTCCATGGACAGGATCATTGGGTAGTTTAATTAAAACTTGAGTGAACCATGGATCTATTTGAGGGATGCCTTGGATCGAATCAGTGGGTTTTAGACTTATGTACTCTGAGTGATACTTGGATCCAGTTGAGGGATTTCTTGGATAGGATCAGTGGTTTATTGTTTTATGAGCCTTGAGTGATACCTAGATACAGTATAGGGATTCCAGAGACTGGCTCAATGGTTTTTTATGTTTAATCCTTGGGTGAATCATGGATCTAGTCCAGGGATTCCATGGATGGGCTCACTAGATGATTATAATTATACCATGAGTGATACTTGGATCCAGTTGAGAGATTCCTTGAATGTTCTCATAGGGATGATAAATTCCACGCCTAGAGTGATACTTGGATCCAGTTGGGGATGCCTTAGATGGACTCACAAGATGGATGTTCTTTGATCGGAATTATAATTCTCCTTTAGATCATTTACATGACTTGAGGGGTAGCATAGAGTATCCCTAGATGTCCAGATAGTTCTTATAGAATCTTTATTTATAGGATTGACCATCTATATATGGAATCCTTATTTTGGTGATTAGAGGAAAGTACGTGAGAACCCAAGGCAGGACGAGTATCCTCCTATGGTGATTTACCTTGCTCAGAGAATTCTATGATGTTGGCCAAAGAAGGTATATGTATATTGGGATCACAGACCCAAATATCAACTTAATGGTACATAGATTGAGTGGAACGACGTCTAAATCAATTCCCTTGCACATGATGTCTAGGAGATTGGTATTACAGACCCAAGGATCGACTTTTGATGTGGTTTCATGTTATTGATTCACATACCAATGAATATTCATATCTATGCATATGTGTATAGTTATGGGACTATACATGTATACGTATATAGATATGTACATCCATAGTGGAAAACTTTCCCGGTTGATAGGGATTATAGACCCCGGGTTTGACTATGGGCTCACGTTGGTTTTTCTTACCTTTTTTATCGTGCTTCAGCTAGGCTGAGCACCTTGATTTTGCATACACTTTTAGTAACATAGTTACAGGTTTCTTGTTGGGGTGGCCTACTAAGATTCTTTCTCACCCCTACATGTGAACCTCGGTGTACGTGTAGACCTTATGTCTGCTTTTCAGGTTGATCACGAGTTGTATAGTTGATAGGGACGAGGCCTAGTATTGAATGATTGTGCAAGGTTTCTCGTGTGGTACTTATGATCGGGCTGGTGCAGTTCAATAGTGTTTGGAGACCAGGTATGCGATCTGGCTTAGAGTTAGTAGTAGAGCCCTGTACTTTTGCTTTCAACTTTTTTTACTCTTTTATATGTATGGTCATCCCATTGGGTGACCAGTGTTGTATTGTATGACATAGTTGTTCGGGCTCTTACAGCATTTCATATATTATTACAACATGTTCTATTTTAGTTGTTTACTACTTCCTCACTCTATTTACTTTCCATTTTGTATGATACTTATCTTTTTTCACTGTTTCTTACTCTAATATGAGGGAATATTCTCCCCACTATCACACCATAGGCCCTCACTACTAGTTGGCACCCTCTGGAATATGGGGAGGCATGCTTGAGGCCTAGTAACCCACTAGCTTGGAGCACCAATTTAGTGGCATCTGGGTCAGGATGTTACAAAGTGGTATCAGGAGATTTTTATTTTCCTAGTCTTTATTATTTGAGATATGGTAGACCATAGTATTAGGAATGTGTTGGAACCTATGATGGATATTGGACCAGTGAATCTAGAACACTTGTTCTAGTAAGAAGTCCTGGTTACCAGGGATTGGGATTGTTGTTCTGATTTGCAATGTTATAGTTGTATATGATTTCACCTTGAGCGACATAAATGTTTTTTGGATGTTATGATTTATTGTGGATATCTATCTCTTGTCCATTTTCAATAGGACAACGATGGGTTTTGACTCTTGGTTAGCAAAGGAAAGAGGTGTCGCATGCATCAAATTTGGCACGTAAGATTCACATCATATAGGCCTACTAGTGTGTGGTTTTACTGATGAAAAAGTCTTATTCAGTTAGGCCTACTTGTGTATATATTTCTTTTTGATGGAAAGTTATATGGATCTATATTAAGGTGTTTTTTCATGAGGCTGATGACTCAATCCTCATGCATGGTAGGTGCAGTGACCTAGTAGGTCGTTATGGCAGGTGATTCCCTTTTGTTGTGACCATTATTGGGTGTTGTTTATTAGGTATGTGGTTATATAGTCAAATCAATAAGTACGATGTCGATGGATACAAAGATTTTTCTTGCGAACTCGACCTCCAGGGGGTATTTTCGTATACAGATTCTTAATGAGTGTTCGTTCAGTTTCTATTCTGCATTAATTTTGTGACCTCCAAGGATCAGTTCCTTCTGAGGATGTTTGGAGAGGATCAGACCTTATCGTCTATGTTTTTATCTTTAACCCTAATTGTTCATTGTGATTTTTAACTTCTTTGAGATTTTTTTATCTTTTGGGCTAGGTGGGAGACCTAGAGGCTCTTATTTTAGACTCAGACCCTTGTAGGTCGATGCCTGTTTTGTTTAAGGGGTAGCCTATATGAGAAGTTGTCATGTGTTTTTTATGACTTTTTAGGTAGTGAGCTTTATTTTATTCTCTTTTCGAGGTCAATGCATGGTAGGTTCTTTAGTTTTCATTATAGAAATTTTAATGCCTTCATCTTTTGATGAAGCACCTTGGGTGATTTTTCTTTAAGACTGGCTTTGACAGGAAAGAATGTTCAGGTGCCTGGCATGGTCAACCAGTATTTCTGTTGTTTCTAATGTAGTCAGAGCATGGGTAGACTCTCGTGACTGGAATGACATTGTGTGGTGGGTGGTATTGGAATAAATCAAGGTACATGTGAGTTGCTCAATTTTGAAAAGGAGTTCTAAGGGAGCTTCTATATTAATGAAACTAACATGCCATGTATCACGACTAGCTTAACCTTATGGTTGGATGAATCCTTGGAGTAAGAGTCGGGTGATAAATATACATGTTGGTTATTCATGGTATCATTTAAACCTAAATCAGTGATTAGTCGGGTGCGATATGGGGACCGATGTTTTATGACATGTCATGGGCTTGGATCCCGGAAGTTGTGCTAGAATGTCCCTATGAGGTAGAGGTGACAATGTGAAATGTTGGGGTACCGTGAGATGGTTGACCCATTCTTGAATCCTGGTCATGTTTTTACAAGATATGATCATGGCTTGGAAAGAGTTGTACATGAATTTGGTAGAATCTCAGTGTACTCCTATTAGATATGATCATTCTCTATCTTGATTCATCTTGAGTATGCTGAGAGAGTTTCATCCTTACACTAAACTCTTTTTATTTCTAAATGTTTTTCCCTGTTGAGGAAGGGAACCTGTTGAGGTTTCCCTCTAGGAGCAGTGTAAGGTAATCCATATGGTGGGGAGTGCGCCATTGGCCATTTGAGGCTGGTGACTCTCATTTTCATTTGAAACTTCGATGTTTGTAAAGGGTCGTTGGGCTCAGAGGTTTATTTTGAGATGATGATAAGGTATTCCTATAGTGGGGAGTACCAGATCAGACGTAGTTTAACATCTTCTATATAGGAGATGGTTGTTAATGCTATGAGATTTTTCATTAGACAGTCTGGATAGCTTGGTTGTATAGATGATCGGGTTGAGAGAATGGTTGTTTTTATTTTCACCAGGCTTCTCAGGGACAAGAAGGTTTATTGTGGGGAGTTTGTAAGAACCTGTGTTTTTTAGGACTACAATTTTGAGCCGAAATTTTATTTTTTTCTTTCGAATGCTTGTAAAGGGTTAAAATGGTCTTTTACCCTAGAAGATGATCTCGGATAATTTTTATAACCACTATTTCGGTCCCAGAATAGAGTGTTTACCCTATGACAGGAGTTTGGTTGAAATCTGAGATGTTTTAATTTTGGCGGAATAATTAATATTTAATATTTATTAAATTAAATATTAATTTACTCATGCAGTTCAATTCAACCATAACTTTTGAAGGGAGTTTCGGATTGGGGTTTTGTATCTATATTTGAGTCTATAATGGGGATTTTAGCCTAGGTGAGGCATAAACTCAGGTCTGGCGTTGGGACTGGCTCGGGCCCCTTTTTCTTATTTCTTCTTTCTTTTTCTTTTTCTTTTTCTTTTTCTTTTTCTTTTTCTTTTATTTCTTTTTTCTTTCTTTCTTTCTCTTTCTTTTCTCTTCTTTCCTCATCCTTCTTGTGCAAACCTCTCTTGAATTTCCTCCTATATCGTTTGACCGAGGGAGAAAAGAGAGGAGGGATAAAAGAGTGAGAGAGAAGGGGAGGGTGGAACCATCGTGAATCCCTTGATGCATTGAGTCGATGTATGGCAACCATGGACTGTGAAATCAAGCAAAGATTTGGTGGTTTTCACCCAAAGGTAGTACCATTTATATTTTCTCCACAAATCCCCTTTAAATTCATTGCCTCAAGTTTTTATAGCCATATATTTCTTGTATGAGGCCCCTAGGGGCTAGATCTATTTTTTTTGGGGGGAAATGGGGGGTTCAGGTAATCTGAGGGTTTTCAATTCGGAAAAACCAGGTTACACGGTGTGTGGTTCATGGGAACATTCCATGTGTTATTCTCTTTTAGGGAATATTATGTTTTAAGGAGTACATGTCGTGTATGGGGTATACACACTGTGTACCGGTACTCGGCCATGTAACCAAATACCTGGGCATGGATACTCATGTAAGGGTACATGGTCGTGTAGAGTACACAACTATATCACATGTAGGGTATCACACCATGTAGAAGTACACAACTTGGCTAAGTATATGGCCAAGCTGGTTGAGGGACATGGGCATGTACCCTTTTTTGGGTACATGTCGTGTACACATGTTACATATCGTGTACCTAGGGTGTTTACACACCTAGGCCGGCAAGAATACACCCCATGTGGTGAATTGGGGTTACACGTTGTGTATGGTCTCTACACGCTGTGTACTATCCCCTTGTAACTCTTTGAGGGTTTTTTATGTTTTCTTTCCCCTATGCTAGAATTGGACCTAAGAGTAATCCATTCTGAGTGGTTTTCTACACAGATCAAGATGTTGAAACCTATGGAGCATTCTGAAGACTCCTAATGGGTGTTTTGGGGATTTGACCTAAATAGATAGGTTCTTCCTCTAGATTTGAGTTTCGGTTGTCTCTTGAGAGTGACACAAGAGCGTGAATGATAGTTTGGGTGTTCTGAACAACATAGTGGAGGTCTTGATCTGATATGAGCTATGATTTATCTCCCGTGACCTATGCTTTTGGGGAAATTTCCCTTATGAGACATGCCCTTCTACCCTAGGAGTCCATGAGACCCAATACTTTTAAGGATCCCCTGAGGTATGACTTTTCTTATATGTTGATCTAGGGAGTCCCTTTTAGGATCCTTGTACTCATGTGTCGTTTAGAAGATCCCCATCGTATGATGCCTCTATTGCTTGTCATTAGAGGATCCTATGTTGGATTCCTCCTTTACCTTTACAGCTAAGGATCCCTAGTAGGATTCCTTTAATTTTGTTTACCTGGAGGATCTTGAGTAGGATTATTTCTAGTTCTTGGATTGATGGACCCAGTGGCTTCCTTTTGTTTGACTAACCCTGAGCTATTACATCGGGTTTGGGTAGAGATGGTGTTTGGGTGTCACCTAGAACCCATGCCGAACTGATACGCTCATGGGGTTGTGTATGGAGTGTTGAGTTGGGACTTTGGGCTACCCTCACTCATTTTTTTTATGTCTCTGAATTGGTTTTGTTGATGCAACAGTGTTTACCATAGGTGATTCCTGGTTGATGGTTGTTGAGCCTAGTGTGAGGCATCTTTCATGCTTATTGGGATGTCCATATGTGGTCTCCTGGGATCTAGCTTCTGAGCCATGTTATTTTTGATATTTTAATGGTACCCATAGGTATTACCTAGGATTTGTCTATTGAGCCTAATTATATATATATATATATATATATTATTGGGATGTCTATAGGTAATTCCTCACATCTGGATGTTTTGCCTTATGTGTTTATTTTATGCCATGAGTGATACTTGGATTCCCATTGTTAAAATTCCCTGGATCGGCTCAGTGGATAGTTTAATTAAACATTGAGTGAACCATGGATCTAGTTTAGGGATTCCTTGGTCAGGCTCAATAGTTTGTAGAATTATGTACCATGAGTGATACTTGGATCAATTTGAGGGATGCCTTGGACAGACTCAATGGGATATTATTTTATGAGACTTGAGTGATACCTGGATCTAGTCCAGGGATTCCAGGGATAAGCTCAGTGGTTTTTTATTTTTAATCCTTGGGAGAATCATGGATCCAATCAAATTATTCCATGGATGGGCTCACTGGCTGATTATAGTTATACCCTGAGTGATACTTAGATCCAGTTGAGGGATGTCTTGGATGGGCTCAATGGGTGATAACTGAGGTTCTCTCAATGATACTTGGATCCAGATGAGGGATTCCTTGGATGAGCTCAAAGGTATGATGACTTCCACACCTAGAGTGATACTTGGATCTAATTGGGGCATGCCTTCGATGGACTCACAGGCTGAAGTAGGTATATATCAATTGGTATTACAAAACCAAAGATAAACTTAATGTTATAGAGCTTGAGTGGAACAACATCCAACTTAATTCCCATTCTCAAGATGTCCATAAGATCGGGATTACAGACCCAAGTATCGACTTCTGAGGTGGTTTAATGTTATTGATTTACATACCAATGAATATTCATAACTATGTATATGTGTATAGGTATGGTACTATACATGTATACATATATAGATATGAAAATCCATGGTGGAACTTTCCCAGTTGACAGGGATTGTGGACCATGGGTTTGACTATGGGATCACATCGGTTTTTCTTACCTTTTTTTTTGTTCTTTATCTAGGTTGAGCACGTTGCTTTTGCCTAAAATTTTAGTAGCACAGTTACAAGTTTCTTGTTGGGGTGGCCTATTGAGATTATTTCTCACCCCTGCATGTAAAGACCTGTAAATTCCAAGGAAATTTTTTTTCTTAATTTTCTTTGGAATTTTACAAGAACGCAGTTTCTGACGGCGCCTGATTCTGAGGCCCGGTGTTCCCGGAATCAATTTCCCAAGTTTGGCTCGGGTACGTTCAGTGAACAGACGAGCGGGTTTTTCTAACTTTTGAATCGGTGCTCGGAATCGAATTCTGAGGGCACCGATGGAATCGCAGCGCCGGTATTTTCTTAGAAATGCCTCTTCCTGATTTGCGTTTGCTCGAGTGTGGTTTTTAATTTTCGGGCTTAAAGTTAAGAAATAAAATAATTTTACGACAACTTTATTTTATTTCACTTAAGCCACTTGGAAGCCACTTGAAGCCACTTAAAAGCGGCTTAAACTGATTTGAACCGGATAGGGTACTATCCAGAAATATCTTACCCTCTTGGTAGGATATTTGTGAGGTGGTGCCCGCACGAGCCCCGCTGTTTCTTCCCGCTAAGTAACGCACCTGTGAAAACCCGTCTTTATGAAAGTCAACTGACGCGTTTTCTTAATTTCTTAACAAACCATTTAATTGGGCGGTTTATTTCGTAAATTAAATGAGTTGTTTCTTTCGTTGAATTAATTCTACGAATTAATGGTTCGTTTCTTATCTTTTGAAATTCAAATGTTTAGTTGTGTAAATAAAATAAGACTTAAGCTTATTTTATTTTGGGTTGAAACTTGTGGCGTGGAGAGGATTTGGAGGAAAGCGTTCTTCTTCGGCGAAGAACGTGAAAAACGCGAAAACGTGAAAAACGCGAAGAACGCGAAGAACGCCAAACCTGCGGAGATCGACGACGCGAAGCCGTGTACCGCGACGCCAACGGATCTCCCTTCGCGACGCTTCTTCCGCGACGATCCAACCCCGCGACAGCCTTCGATCGACAAAAACCAAGGTAGGGGGTTGCGCTTCTTTTATTTTATTTTTGGATTTCAACAACAACATGGATTTAATTATTATTAATTAAATCTGTATGTTCTTGGTCCTCGGAGATCGTCGACGCGACGCCCTTCCGCGGTGTGACGATCACCTCCTTCTGCGACGGTCAATTCCGCGACGACCTCGCATCCGACAGCGACGGCGAGGTAGGGATTTATTTTGGGAATTACCCCCCCTTTTTTTATATTCCCGTATTTGTTTCTTTAAAAAGTTAAAGAACTGGATTTTTGAACAATTTTAAAATTATTAAAATTGTTGTTTCCGTTCAAATAAGGAACTCATTTTTATGAAACAATTTTATTTCATTAAAAATTGTTTCGGATATGCATTCATGTGTTGAACTTTAATTTATCCCGTTGTTTATATCTAACGCGGAGGGTGCGGGACAAACGAACACGGCCCGACAACCCTCCGTCGTTCTTCGTTCTTGTGTGGATTTGTCGGGCAACGACGGAACGTGCCGCAACGGATGTTTGATGATCCCGCAGTAAAGAACGGAACCCAGGAGGAACAACGGCGCAGACGGGAAGGAAAAGGCGGCCCGCGGAAGCCGGTGGCGGCGCGGGTCGCCGGCGCGGCGGTGCCGGCGGCCGGAGGCGGCGGCACCCCGCGGGTGTCCAGCGCGACACTCCGCGGGTGCCGCGGGGTTGTCACGCGGCACCCCGCGGGTGTCCAGGGCGACACCCCGCGGGTGCTGCGGGGTTGTCACGCGGCACCCCGCGGGTGTCCAGGGCGGCACCCCGCGGGTGTCACGGGGTTGTCACGCGGCACGTCCGGCTGTCTGGCCGACACCCCGCGGGTGCCGCGGGGGTGTCACGTGTGGCGGTGGCTTTCCCCCGCATCGGCCGCTCGGCCGAGCCGAGCCGGATCGGCCCTGGCCGGGCCGGGCCGGGCCAACCGGGTCGGACCCAACCCGGTTCGGGCCAACCAGGGGGGTTCGGGCCGGGTCGGCCCGGGCCCGGACCCCCCGTCTTCGGACGACTTTCGTTCAAACGCCCGTAACTTGAGCTACGAGCCTCCAAACGACTCGCCGTCAGCGGCAACGCAATCCTTGGAGCGAGTCGGTCGTTTCGGTTTATCGCACTCAAGGTTTCGGAATACTTTGGGTTCGGCCGGGTTGGTTCGTACACGAAACCAATCGGGCCCTCAGAGCGGAAACGCTCATATCTTGAGCTACGGACGTCCGATTGACGTACCGTCAACTTTGTTAGTTTCTTCTTAGTGAGATGGGTCTTTTGGCTCACTCCGCCCGGGGTTTGGGCGCAGGTGGAGTATGGTTGGGTTGGTTTTGCCTTAAAAACCAACCGGGCCCCTGGGACGAAAAAGCCAATAACTCTCAGACCGGGCGTCCGATTGACGCGCCGTCAGTTGCGTTGAGTTCCTGTTGACGATACGGAACTTTTGGCATCCTTCGCCCGAGTTTTGGATACAGTTGGTAGTGGCCGGGTTGGATCGCACCCGAAATCCAACCGGGCCCCTGGAACGGAAAAGCTGATAACTTTCAGACAGGACGTCCGTTTGACGAACCGTCAGCGGCGTTGATGATCACGTTGAGAAACGGTCCCTATGAGTATACCCTATGAGAGATCGGGGTACAGTTGAGATACGGCTGGGTTTGGTTCGCTCACGAAACCAACCGGGCCCCTGGGACGAAAAGGCTAATAACTCACAGACCGGGCGTCCGATCGACGCGCCGTCTGTTGCGTTGAGACCCCTGTGACGAGGTGTTCCTTTGATATACTTCTTCGTGGGACCTTGAGATACTTGGAGTATCGACTTGCAGCTCGTGGAGCGGACCCTCCCAGAGACAAGCATGCGGAGTACGGAGACCGTGTAGCCGACTGAGACCTGACGACTGCTTGACCGACTCGACTTGGAGTGAGTCGATTAGCCCAGTGGACGGAGCACTACTTTGTTTGGGTGCAGACCCATGGCGGACGGAGCACTACCTGTGTGATAGTGCAGACCCGCGGTACTCGTCTGGAGAGTACCTCTGCAGGCTACTAGGGGGTGTGCACTACTGTGTTTGGGTGAAATACCTCAGCGGGAAGCACTACTGTGTTTGGGTGGCTGGCCCGCGGTACTCGACAGGAGGAGTACCTCAGCAGTATTAGGTTAGTGAGCAGTACCTCGGAGTCGTGACAGGACCACTGTACACTCTAGAGACGGAGCTCTTCAGCAGTTACGGTTTCGATAATGAAAATCCTGGTTTGAGCTTAGACTTTTTGACCTTTGTGTTTCCTCATGATTGAGATGGGTCACTTGATAACTTAGATATATGTATGGGCATATACCTGGGTAGTGGTTATCCGTTGATTTCATGATCCTTGTGTTTCCTAATGATTGAGATGGGTTACATGATAACTTAGGTATATGTATGGGCATATACCTAAGTAGAGGTTATCTGTTGAGATCTTCTTGTGGTTATCCTTGTTGGTTTTAGTGAGACCTTGAGGGTCTCGGGGTCCCTACTGAGTATCGTTATACTCACCCCTGCACAGGCTATGCCCGCACTACGTTGTGTTGGTTGCAGACGACGGACAGCGTTGATCGTGGCTGAGGCTTGCAGAGCAGGATGGTACCTGGAGGTGGACCACTGGGCGGGACGTGTTCGGAGCGGACGGCGGGACCCGAGGAGCATTGGAGCTATCTGTACCCACCCTTCAGGTGGGATTTTCAGTGGACAGCTCGGTGTAGCGACTTTTACTTTACAGTTGTTGTTTTCCCTTTCGATTTGTACTTTACTTTCAGTTGGGTTTGTATACTGGCCCATTTACTTTTCCGCACTTCAGTTGTACTCTGTTTTTACTTAGTGTTTACTTTTTCCGCTTGATTACTCTGTGGTGCTCGTTTTCTTTTATAAAGGCAATGCCTTCCCTGTTATCTGGATTTACGCCTTTGGTGCTAGTCGCCAACCCCTGGCCTATGGAAGGCGGGCTTGGGGTAGTCACGGCACGGGCCCCGAGGACGGGTCGTGACAAATTGGTATCAGAGGTGGTCGGTTCTACCGCAGACTATGATCTTTCTTTCTGTGAAGCAATAGTGTTAAGGGTACCGAGTGTGGTTTTCAGTTCAGGGAGTCCAGCGTTGGTACGGGCGGCCGACGTATCCATACACCAGGACCCTGGAAACTGATTTCCGACTTTGTGCACGAAAACACTGATTGCGTGTGTGTTTTCAAAGGTTTCCCCCCTTAAAACAGCTCAAACCAGGTTAGCTCACCATGTATAATTGTTTGACCGTGTTACGTTGTTTCTTTCAGGATGCCTTTTCTCGGACGACCAGTTAGAGCCCAGAGGGATGTGCGTGCTGACAGCCTGTCGAGTGACGAGGCTTCGGTACAGGGCCCTCTTGCAGTTGAGGCACCAGCGGTACTACCATATGTTGGGCCACTGATGCCACCAGCCCCAGCAGTAGGCAATGCCCGCTACTTGAGCGCACTGCATGAGTTCCAGCGTCAGAGGCCACCCAGGTTCGGGGGAGAGACGGACCCGCAGGCGGCTGAGGATTGGATGGAGGCTGTGGTGGGAGTCTTTAGGCTAGTGGGGACGCCATCGGACTTCATGGTGACCTTTGCTGCCAGCCTTCTTCAGGCAGCAGCAGGCAGGTGGTGGAGCCACTTGTTCCAGTTTTGCGATGGGATGGATTTCACATGGGAAGACTTCGAGACCTTCTTCAGGGTGGAGTTTGTGCCAGTAGCTCTACACCCCGAGCGTGTTCAGGGGCTGCTACCTTTGCCGCGTGTTTTTCGATCAGAAGCCGAGTCATCTGTGGGCAGTAGACAGATGATGCAGAGGTCCAGGAGGACCAGACCAGCAGTTGGGTGATCTCGGGTTTTAGGACCGGTGGTGCGGGGCACCCGGGGTGGGGTCAGAGCCAGGCGTGCCAGAAGCAGACTGTGTTACTCATGCGGTGGAAAGGGGCACCTGGCACGTGACTGTCCGACTCCTCGTACAGTTGATCCATAGGCTTTTGAGGAGCCACCGAGGCAGAGGCAGCGACGAATACTTGAGCAACAGTAGAGAAGTGGACAAGGCATTAGAGCTCCTGGAGCAGGTGGACAGGAGCGGAACTAGTGGATACGTCTCTTGTACTTCTAGTTCCATGTTGATGTTGTTTTTGTGTCTTTGTACCATGAGCTGCAATAAAATAAAGACACTTATCTTGTGATGTTTGCTTTCCTGTCCTCTTTTGTGATGTTACTAAGTGGTCCTGGTTAAGACTGTTGACTTAACCCTCACTTTCGAAATTCCTACTGGAGGAGACCCAGTGACCTCACACTGATGCCGACAGTGTGACTCGACCCTTGGAGGCGAGAGTGACAGTTGGATCTATTAGTAGTTGCGTCGAGGCCTTACGACGTCATCCATGGCATGAATGCATCATTTATGTCAGGATTGACTGTATTAGGCAACGAATGTGGTTCATCCAGGGGATGAGACCAGATTTCTCTTATCGGCAAAGAATAAATCATAGCAGCTCTTGTGAGGCTAAAGGAGGTGCAGTTCATCCAGGAGCGGATGAAGACTGCACAGTGCAGTAAGAAACAAGGAACCGGTGCCAGTCTTAGAGACTCGGGCGTGATAAATGTTTCAAGAAGAGGTAGCTTTAAATAGATATGAGTCTGCGAAGCGGCAGACGTGGAGGCAAAGCTAGGAGAGCAGCATGAGGTGGTGTACATCTTAACATGCTACAACCACCCGCCTTAGTTATTCCCGCCAGGCTCAGGGAGATGGAGGGCGGAGGAAGAGTGTGGCTGCATGCGGTCAAGGAGTGTGACCCAATGGCTCTAAAAATGATTCAAGGGACAGTCTATGTCCACTACTAGCTGCTGTAGTAACAGACGTCGATATGAATCATTCCTCGCTTCCACAAATATTTTTCCAGACCTAGAGTTTCCGGTAAGCCGTGGACTTGACCCTCACGTCTGGAGATACCTTGGGAGGAGACTCGATAATCACACTTATGCCGACGGTGTGGTCAGACCCTCGAGGCGAGAGTTTTGGTTGGAATCTCTTGGTGGCAGCGTCGAGGCCTTACGACGTTAGTTTGAGTATGGAATGGGCAATAACTATTCATACTCAAATTGACGGTTTTAGGCAAACGTTGGGATGGGTTTTCCTTGGTCGGCGGAAAAGGAAACCCTAGGCAGTGCAGGGTAACTCTTGCACAGGAGGGTGCGACCGATCACTCTTGAGTCGGTCAACCTTACCCTCATAGCAGCAGTCGTTTTGAGTTTCTGTTCTAATAGAAATGGAGACCTCTGGAGTTCGAGGATGACGACCACGTCTTCTTACGGGTCTCACCTCGATGAGGTTTACGGAGATGTCACTACTGGAAAACCAGGTATTTGCGACGGGCTATTTGCGACGGGATCCCGTCGCAAATAGCCATTTGCGACGGGGTCCCGTCGCAAATAGCCCGTTGCGGAAAACGCCGTCGCAACTAAACTTATTTGCGACGGGACCGTCGCTAAAGCCCTTTTTTGCGACGGGCATTCTCCCCGTCGCAAATAGTATTCCGTTTTTTGTAAAAAACTTTTTAATACTAATTATTGGTAATTAATACTAATTATTGGTAATTAATACTAATTATTGGTAATTAATACTAATTATTGGTAATTAATACTAATTATTGGTAATTAATACTAATTATTCCTAATTAATACTAATTATTTGTAATTAATACGAATTATTTGTAATTAAAACTAATTATTGGTAATTATTACTAATTATTGGTAATTAATACTAATTATTGGTAATTAATACTAATTATTCCTAATTAATACTAATTATTCCTAATTATTCCTAATTATTACTAATTATTCCTAATTATTACTAATTATTCCTAATTATTACTAATTATTCCTAATTATTACTAATTATTCCTAATTATTACTAATTATTCCTAATTATTGTTAATTATTCCTAATTATTACTAATTATTGTTAATTATTCCTAATTATTACGAATTATTGGTAATTAATACTAATTATTACGAATTATTGGTAATTAATACTAATTATTGGTAATTAATACTACTTATTGGTAATTAAGACTAATTATTTGTAATTAATACTAATTATTTGTAATTAATACTAATTATTCCTAATTAATACTAATTATTTGTAATTAATACTAATTATTCCTAATTATTCCTAATTATTGGTAATTATTACTAATTATTCCTAATTAATACTAATTATTCCTAATTATTCTTAATTATTACTAATTATTCCTAATTATTCCTAATTATTACTAATTATTGTTAATTATTCGTAATTATTGTTAATTATTCCTAATTATTAGTAATTATTGTTAATTATTCCTAATTATTACGAATTATTGGTAATTAATACTAATTATTGGTAATTAATACTAATTAATGGTAATTAATACTAATTATAGGTAATTAATACTAATTATTGTTAATTATTGGTAATTATTACTAATTATTCTTAATTATTGATAATTATTAGTAATAAAATGAATAATTATCAATAATTAGAAATAATTACCAATAATTACAAATAATAACATTATTAATATATTTTATTATTAATATTAAAATAATATAATTTTCTAATTTATATACAGTTCTTTTTTCATCTGTGCGTTTTCTATCTCCACATACAAATAATACATGTGAAGACAGCAAACACACAGATGAAAAAAGAACTGTATATATATAAAAAATTATATTATTTTAATATTAATAATAAAATAAACTAATAATGTAATAATGTTCTTATTCCTAATTATTGGTATTTATTACTAGTTATTAATATTTATTCTTAATTATTAAAAATTATTACTAATTATTCCTAATTACCATATAAACAATACTAATAATTTAAATTTATTAAGTAATAAAACAATGTAAACAAAATTAAATTACAACTAATTAATAATAATAAAAACTAATAAAAAATTAAAAATAAATAAAAAATTAAAATGAAGATAAATACCTTGAAAATTGATCTGTTCTGATCGTTCTTCAAAACTTTAATATCAGCTCCGGAGAAAAAACTTAAACTGGAGAAAAACTAAACTCTAGAAATATGATTCTGAGAGAGAGAGAAGATAAAGAATGAGAATGAAATGAAAAAAACGGATGGGGGTATTTATAGGTTAGATTAGTTGCGACGGGTCCATTTGCGACGGGATTCCCGTCGCAAATAGTATTATTTGCGACGGGTCCCGTCGCAAATACCTTCGCCAACATTTATTACGGTCAACCGGTAAATAGTTATTTGCGACGGGTCCCGTCGCAAATAACCCTCTGCCGACATAGTATTTGCGACGGGGGAATATTCCCGTCGCAAATACCATTTACCGCCGCCGGCTATTTGCGACGGGAATATTTCCCCGTCGCAAATACGTTTCCCGCGATTTGGCGCGCATCGCGGGAAAACTATTTGCGACGGGGAAAGCAATCCCGTCGCAAATGCCTCATTATTTGCGACGGGGATGTACCCCCGTCGCAAATACTTTTTTAACATGACTATTTGCGACGGGATTTAATCCCGTCGCAAATAACCCGTCGCAATTGCTCATTTTTCCCGTAGTGTGTGGCCTGGGAGGCAAGTTATCTCCGAGGTTCAACGTACCTTTCTAGGTCCTCAGCTGGGTAGGCGAGGTGGTTTACCGCTTGGCCCATCCACTTCAGTTGCACTAGGTGCACGACGTTTTCCACGTATCCCAACTGAGGAGATACGTGCTCGACCCCTTCGCATATCATCGACCATGAGGAGCTAGACGGTGGCGATGAGTGTCTTATACGGAGGTTCCTATGGGGATCGAGGATCGACAGGAGCGGATCCTAGGAGGATGGTCGATTCCTCTTGTGCACTTTCTTTGGCAGCACGGGAACCTCCAGGTGAGCACATGGGAGCGGAAGGCTCAGATGCGTGCTCAGTACCGCTTTGTTTCCCTAAGTTTGTGGTGAAGCTTTACGGGGACGTAAAGCCCTGTGGTGGGAGTAATGTAAAGACCTGTAAATTCCAAGGAAATTTTTTTTCTTAATTTTCTTTGGAATTTTACAAGAACGCAGTTTCTGACGGCGCCTGATTCCGAGGCCCGGTGTGCCCGGAATCAATTTCCGAAGTTTGGCTCGGGTATGTTCAGTGAACGGACGAGCGGGTTTTTCTAACTTTTGAACCGGTGCTCGGAATCGAATTCTGAGGGAACCGATGGAATCGCAGCGCCGGTATTTTCTTAGAAACTCCTCTTCCGGAGTTGCATTTTCTCGGGTGTGGTTTTTAATTTTCGGGCTTAAAGTTAAGAAATAAAATAATTTTACGACAACTTTATTTTATTTCACTTAATCCACTTGGAAGCCACTTGAAGCCACTTAAAAGCAGCTTAAACTGATTTGAACCGGATAGGGTACTATCCAGAAATATCTTACCCTCTTGGTAGGATATTTGTGAGGTGGTGCCCGCACGAGCCCCGCTGTTTCTTTCCGCTAAGTAACGCACCCGTGAAAACCCGTCTTTATGAAAGTCAACTGATGTGTTTTCTTAATTTCTTAACAGACCATTTAATTGGGCGGTTTATTTCGTAAATTAAATGAGTTGTTTCTTTCGTTGAATTAATTCTACGAATTAATGGTTCATTTCTTATCTTTTGAAATTCAAATGTTTAGTTGTGTAAATAAAATAAGACTTAAGCTTATTTTATTTTGGGTTGAAACTTGTGGCGTGGAGAGGATTTGGAGGAAAGCGTTCTTCTTCGGCGAAGAACGCAAAGAATGCGAAGAACGCAAAAAACGCGAAGAACGCGAAGAACGCCAAACCTGCGGAGATCGACGACGCGAAGCCTTGTACCGCGACGCCAACGGATCTCCCTTCGCGACGCTTCTTCCACGACGATCCAACCCCGCGACAGCCTTCGATCGACAACAACCAAGGTAGGGGGTTGCGCTTCTTTTATTTTCTTTTTGGATTTCAACAACAACATGGATTTAATTATTATTAATTAAATCCGTATGTTCTTGGTCCTCGGAGATCGTCGACGCGACGCCCTTCCGCGGTGTGACGATCACCTCCTTCCGCGACGGTCAATTCCGCGACGACCTCACATCCGACAGCGACGGCGAGGTAGGGATTTATTTTGGGAATTACCCCCCCTTTTTTTTATATTCCCGTATTTGTTTCTTTAAAAAGTTAAAGAACTGGATTTGTGAACAATTTTAAAATTATTAAAATTGTTGTTTCCGTTCAAATAAGGAACCCGTTTTTATGAAACAATTTTATTTCATTAAAAATTGTTTCGGATATGCGTTCATGTGTTGAACTTTAATTTCTCCCGTTGTTTATATCTAACGCGGAGGGTGCGGGCCAAACGAACACGGCCCGACAACCCTCCGTCGTTCTTCGTTCTTGTGCGGATTTGTCGGGCAACGACGGAACATGCCGCAACGGATGTTTGATGATCCCACAGTAAAGAACGGAACCCGGGAGGAACAACGGCGCAGACGGGAAGGAAAACGGGCCACCGGAGCGACTCCGGCGGCCCGCGGAAGCCGGTGGCGGCGCGGGTCGCCGGCGCGGTGGCGCCGGCGGCCGAAGGCGGCGGCACCCTGCGGGTGTCCAGCGCGACACCCCGCGGGTGCCGCGGGATTGTCACGCGGCACCCCGCGGGTGTCCAGGGAGACACCCCGCGGGTGCTGCGGGGTTGTCACGCGGCACCCCGCGGGTGTCCAGGGCGGCACCCCGCGGGTGTCACGGGGTTGTCACGCGGCACGTCCGGCTGTCTGGCCGACACCCCGCGGGTGCCGCGGGGTGTCACGCGTGGCGGCGGCTTTCCCCCGCGTCGGCCGCTCGGCCGAGCCGAGCCGGACCGGCCCTAGACGGGCCGGGCCGGGCCAACCAGGGGGGGTCGGGCCGGGTCGGCCCGGGCCCTGACCCCCCGTCCTCGGACGACTTTCGTTTAAACGCCCGTAACTTGAGCTACGAGCCTCCAAATGACTCGCCGTCAGCGGAAACGCAATCCTTTGAGCGAGTCGGTCGTTTCGGTTTATCGCACTCAAAGTTTTGGAATACTTTGGGTTCGGCCGGGTTGGTTCGTACACGAAACCAACCGGGCCTCGGAGCGGAAACGCTCATATCTTGAGCTACGGACGTCCGATTGACGTACCGTCAACTTTGTTAGTTTCTTCTTAGTAAGACGGATCTTTTGGCTCACTCCGCCCGGGGTTTGGGCGCAGGTGGAGTATGGTCGGGTTGGTTTTTCCTTAAAAACCAACCGGGCCCCTGGGACGAAAAAGCCAATAACTCTCAGACCGGGCGTCTGATTGACACGCCGTCAGTTGCGTTGAGTTCCTATTGACGATACAGAACTTTTTTCATCCTTCGCCCGAGTTTTGGATACAGTTGGTAGTGGCCGGGTTGGATCGCACCCGAAATCCAACCGAGCCCCTAGAACGGAAAAGCTGATAACTTTCAGACAGGACGTCCGTTTGACGAACCGTCAGCGGCGTTGATGATAACGTTGAGAAACGGTCCCTATGAGTATAGCCTATGAGAGATCGGGGTACAGTTGAGATACGGCTGGGTTTGGTTCGCTCACGAAACCAACCGGGCCCCTGGGACGAAAAGGCTAATAACTCACAGACCGGGCGTCCGATCGACGCGCCGCCTGTTGCGTTGAGACCCCTGTGATGAGGTGGTCCTTTGAGATACTTCTTAGTGGGACCTTGAGATACTTGGAGTATCGACTTGCAGCTCGTGGAGCGGACCCTCCCAGAGACGAGCGTGCGGAGTACGGAGACTGTGTAGCCGACTGAGACCTGACGACTGCTTGACCGACTCGACTTGGAGTGAGTCGATTAGCCCAGTGGACGGAGCACTACTTTGTTTGGGTGCAGACCCATGGCGGACGGAGCACTACCTGTGTGATAGTGCAGACCCGCGGTACTCATCCGGAGAGTACCTCTGCAGGCTACTAGGGGGTGTGCACTACTGTATTTGGGTGACATACCTCGGCGGGAAGCACTACTGTGTTTGGGTGGCTGGCCCGCGGTACTCGACAGGAGGAGTACCTCAACAGTCTTAGGTTAGTGAGCAGTACCTCAGAGTCATGACAGGACCACTGTACACTCTAGATACGGAGCTCTTCAGCAGTTACGGTTTCGATAATGAAAATCCTAGTTTGAGCTGAGACTTTTTGACCTTTGTGTTTCCTCATGATTGAGATGGGTCACTTGATAACTTAGATATATGTATGGGCATATACCTGGGTAGTGGTTATCCATTGATTTCATGATCCTTATGTTTCCTCGTGATTGAGATGGGTTACATGATAACTTAGGTATATGTATGGGCATATACCTAAGTAGAGGTTATCTGTTGAGATCTTTTTGTGGTTATCCTTGTTGGTTTTAGTGAGACCTTGAGGGTCTCGGGGTCCCTACTGAGTATCGTTATACTCACCCCTGCACGGGCTATGCCCGCACTACGTTGTGTTGGTTGCAGACGACGGACAGCGTTGATCGTGGCTGAGGCTTGCAGAGCAGGACGATACCTGGAGGTGGACCACTGGGCGGGACGTGTTCGGAGCGGACGGCGGGACCCGAGGAGCATTGGAGCTATCTGTACCCACCCATCAGGTGGGATTTTCAGTGGACAGCTCGGTGTAGCGGCTTTTACTTTACAGTTTTTGTTTTCCCTTTCGAGTTGTACTTTACTTTCAGTTGGGTTTGTATACTGGCCCATTTACTTTTCCTCACTTCAGTTGTACTCTGTTTTTACTTAGTGTTTACTTTTTCCGCTTGCTTACTCTGTGGTGCTCGTTTTCTTTTATAAGGGAAATTCCTTCCATGTTATCTAGATTTACGCCTTTGGTGCTAGTCGCCAACCCCTGGCCTATGGAAGGCGGGCTTGGGGTAGTCACGGCACGGGCCCCGAGGACGGGTCGTGACACTGCATGTTAACATCAGTGTATGTGTGGATATTATGTATTCTTTTCAGGTTGAGCATGAGTTTTATGGTGGAAAGGGTTGAGGCCTAGTGTTGTATGATTTATTAGAGATTCTCATGTAGTACTTCAGATCGGGCTGGTGCAGTTTGACAGTGTCTGGATATCGGGTATATGGTTTTTCTCAGAGTTAGTAGTAGATCCATATACTTTTAATTTCATATTCTTTTGTACTCATATATCTGTATGGTCAACCCATTGGGTGACCAGTGTTGTATTGTATGACATAGTTTTTTGAGCTTTTACAGCATGTCATTTATTATTATAGCATGTTCTATTTCAATTTTTTACTACTTGTGCACTCTGTTTACTTTACACTATGTATGATACTTAACTATTTTTTTCACTATTTCTTACTCTGATATGAGATCATAGTCTACCCACTATCACACCCTAGTCCCTTGTTGCTAGTTGTAAGCCTCTGGCATACGGGGAGGGGCACTTGAGGCCTAGTAACCCACCGGCTCGGAGCACCAGTTTAGTGGCATATGGGTCAGGATGTTACATAAATCCCTAGAAAATATATTCAATGTCATGGGATATTCATATCATTAAAAGGTAAGTATTTTTATTTACCATTTTGTAGATGAATCTGACTAGTGTTGGTCAATGATTAAGAATATCATAGAAGGATAATAGATTGATGCCTTGGAATGGGGTGAATTTAACAATATTTTCTTTGATAAATATTATCCTAAGGCTATTCAAATTAGGATAGAAAAAAAATTATTCTAATTGAGACAAAATTAGGAAGATTTGTTGGATATATATGAAGAAAGCTTCTCTTGATTGGAAAGGTAAATCCCAAATTTTATCCAGGATCTTAATAGTAATATTAATTGGTTTTACTTAGGATTGAAGCCAAGATATCAAGGGGCATTGGATTCTTGGGAATCAAAAATCTATGAGAATTTTTTTTGATGTACTAAGAAGGTAAAAATGGAGTTTTCTAATGATCATGTATGACATGAAAACAAGTCAAATAATTGGTTCATTTGGAAGGAAATGGGGAAGTATTCATCAAATAAGTCTACAGGTAGGAAAAACAAGTTACCGTCTTATGATAAGTGTGAAAAAAATAATCCTAGAGAATTATTATGAAGTCTAGGAAGTTCTTATGGTATGGTAAGTTTTTTATATGGCTCGTGAGTGGAAGGAAAATAATTAGAAAAGCAATGAAAAGTTGATAGTAAGATTTTTTTATTATAATGAGTTGGGTAATTATACTCATGTGTGTCCAAAGTTTGTTACTCATAGTGGAAATAAATAATATTAAAATAAAAATGGTGTGGAAAATATTTTTCTACTACTATGGTTGATGTTGGTCCATCAAATGAAGTGGTGAAAGGTATGTTGTTGGTTTATTCTAATTATACCAATACCCTATTTGACTCGGGATCTCTTCATTATTTCATTTCTGAGAAATTTTCAAGAAAAAAAGGGAATATCACCACATGAATAGAATATAGAACTTTTGGTGAAAGCTCTAGGTGGAAATACTAAAGAAACCAATATTTCTAGGAATATTACTATTGTTATCAATGGGATGGTATTTCATGAAAATCTTATTGAACTAGCCATATTAGAGTTTGATATCATTCTTGGTATGGATTGTATTTTAGTTTATCATGATAAGATAGATTATAGAGCTAAGAAATTTATATTAAATAATTCTATTACTTTGATAACTTTCCAATAATCTGATAAATTTATTAAAGTGGAAGTGAAAGTTTTCTAGATTATGTTGTTCTAAATAATGAGAATGGTGCAATTAGTGATGTGATAGTAGTAAATGAATACATAGATGTATTCCTGATTATTTTCCTGGTTTTATTCCTAATCAATAAGTTGAGTTTACTAATGACTTATTGGATTATGCTAAGACTATTTCTAAACCCCCTTATTGAATGGATCAATTAGAACTTTTAGAATTGAAAAATAAATTATATGATTTTTTAGATAATGGTTTCATTTGACCTTGCACTTCACCATGGGGTGTTCCTTTTTTATTAAAAATAAAGATGTTTTAATGAGGTTTTTCATTGACTATAGAGCTTTCAATAACATAATTGTTAAGAACAAGATCATTTTCCTCATATTGGTGATTTGTTTTATTATATCTAGGGAGCTCAGTATTTTTAAAAGGTTTCTCTAAGGTCTGGGTACCATCAACTAAAAATTAAGGAGGATGAAATTATAAATACTTAATTTTGGACAAGATATGGGAACTATGATTTTTTATTTATGTCATTTGGGATGTCTAATGCACCTACTATATTTATGGACCTTATGAATAGAGTTTTTCATGAGTTCTTGGACAATTTTATGGTTGTGTTTATTGATGACATTTTTCTATATTCTAAAATTAAATAATAACATGAAAGAAACCTAAGGATTGTTTTTAAAACCTTAAAATAAAATAAAATATATGTAAAATTTAGTAAGTTTGAATTTTGATTGAAAAAAAATTCATTCCATGGATATATTTTTTCTAAATATAAAAAAAATGCTAACCCTGATAAAACAAATAATGGCCAAGACACACGAATATCATTGAGATCTGTACCTTTCTTGGATTATTGGGTTACTATCATTGGTTTTTTGAAAACTTTACTTGGTTATCTATACCACTTACTAAGTTAACTCAAAAAGAAATTAAATCTGTTTGTACAAAATAATATGATAATTTTTTTCAAGAACTAAAAAGAATATTTTTGAATGCTCTAGTTTTGTCCCTGTCTTCCACAAATTGATAATTTTTCATCTACAATTATTATTATTTTAATGAATTTGGTTGTTTCCTAATATATAATGATAAGTTAATTGGTTATGCTTCACATAAATTGAAACCTCATGAGTTAAATTACCCTACACATGATCTATAATTAGTTGTTATGTTTTTTTCTTTACGAATTTGGAGGCATAATTTATATAGAGTAAAGTGTGAAATATATAATGATCACAAAAGTTTGAAGTATATATGTACTAAAAATAATTAAGCATGAGAAAAAAAATATGGTTGGGATTGATCAAGGATTAGGATTTTATGACTCATTACCATCCTAGAAAATCCAACAAAGTGTTTGATGCTTTGAGTTAAAAAAAATAATGCTACATTAACCATGTAACTTTTGTAACATGAACCTTTGGTTAATTATTTGATGAATTGTGGCCTAGTAGTTGTGGATGTATGTACATCCGCTATTTTTTTTCAGGTTTCTATATATCCAATTTTGTTAAAAAGAATTAAAAAAGCTCAAAATATGGATCAATTTTTGCAGGAAAAGGTAGAATCCTTCAATAAGGGTAAGTTTATATATTTTAATATTGATGTATAATATTCTTTATGATTTGAAAAAATATTATGTGTGCCTTTTGTTTCCCAATTTAAGTAATATTTGTTGAGTGAATCTCATCATTCTCCATTTTCCATTCATTCGGAAAGCACTAAGACGTATAGAGAACTTCAAGGGTATTACTGGTTGTATGGTATGAAAAGAGATATTATTGACTTTACCATGAAGTGTTTGAATTGTAATTAGGTTAAAAAAGAATGAAAATTACTGAAGGGAATACTTCAACCTTTTATAATACCAAAGTGGAAATGGGAAATTTTATCCATGGATTTTGTGATGGGATTACAAAAGACTTCATGAGGTAACAATGAAATTTGTGTTATTGTTGATCAATTTATTAAATATAAACATTTAATTACCATTATTGATAAAATTTATTTAGATCATATTTCTCAACTTTATCTAAAGGAGATAGTCAGGTTACATGGATTTCCCCTCTCTATTGTATCAGACCATGATCTAAGGTTCTCATCTAATTTTTTTAAAGGACTTCAAATATATTTAGGCACTAAACTAAATTTCATCATAGATTTTCACCATGAAACTGATGGTTATTCTGAGTGGATGATTCATACCATGGAATATATTCTTAATTCTTTTTCAATGGATTACCAGGGAAGTTGTGATCAAAATATTTTTTTGGTGGATTTTTCTTATAATAATATTTTTCATTTCAGTATGCAGATGGAAACATTTAAGGAAGTATATGGAAAGTAGTGTTGAATGCTAGATTTTTGGGATGAAGTATAAGAAAGGAGGTTGATAGGACCATAGTTGGTAAAGGAAATGGCTAAGAAGGTGCAGTTTATTTAGAATCATATGTGGATGGATCATAGTAGGTATAAAATTTAGGCGGATAACCGAAGGAAATATCTTTCTATCAAGGTAGGTGATCATGTTTTTCTTAAATTATATCCATGTAAAAGTGTTAATAATTTTAGTAAGAAGGAAAATCTAAGTTCATGGTTAATTGTACCATATGAAATCATGGAGAAAGTTGGATCAATTTCCTACAGAGTGGATTTTCCTCTGAGTTTATCTCAAGTGCACAATGTATTTCATGTTTTAATATTATGGAAATATGTACTGGATTCATCTCATATTTTTATCCCTGAATTATTTTAGTTGGAAAAGAATATTTCTTATGAGGAATATATAGTTAATATTCTTCACATTAGAGAGTAATTTTTGTGGAATAATTTGATTCACTGGGTTAAGGTTTTAAAGAAATACTATATGGTTAAGAGGCAACATGGGAATCTAAAAACACTATGAGGGAAATACATCCCAAATTATTTAATAAGTGAATAAAATTCAAAGGAATAAATTTCAAAAATGGGGAAGAATTTAACAACCCATTTAATTATAGAACAAATCACTTTCATGTTTTTATTCATTATAAAAATATTAAGTGATTTCTAAATCAAAAAGTAAATAGTTTTAACTAAACTCTTTTATTATAAGGTTTTATTTAAAAGTTTAATTTCTAAATATTAGAATTTAAATTTGAAAAAAATAATATCATTTTTGAAATTATCGTATCAAAATTCAATTAGTTTTAAATTTTGGTATTTTTCAGAAAATATTGATTTTTTTTTGAATAATGAAAAATAACAATTTTTTGTAAAAAAGTATGTTATTTTCAATAAATTATGTAATTTAAATCTCCCAATATGTTTTAAATATTATTTAAAGTAACATATGTAGTATTTAGTTATATTTAATCCAATTTATTTATTTTTAATCAAATTTATATTGGATTTTAGTATAAGTTTGTTTTTGGGTTTAAAAACGGAATTTTTCTAAAACTTGTTTTAAAATGCACAATGTTTATCCATTTTAATTAATTAAATTAATAAATAATTAGGAATGTTTTAAATTTAATTTATATATTATATATCAATAAATATTAATTTATATTAATAAAATGATTATTATTAATCATATAGTTAATATAAAATCATATTTTTCTTGAAAAATGCACTCCTTGAAAACCTGATTTTTTGTCACTCTGTGTGTTTTATTTTAAATTTAATTTTTCCAATTATATGAATTTAATTTGGTAAAATATATTAAATATTTTTAATCATAATAATTTGTATTTTCTAATAAGTTCAACTTAATTTTTGACCGTAATAAATAGTGAAAAAAGTAAAAAATTAAATACCACAGTTAAGGTAAAAATGGGTTTACAGTGGGGTTAAACTAAAAAGATAAGGGTTAAAATAACCTAAAAACTTATATAAAATATATTTTATGACCATATTCCAACATTATAATGTATAATTATAAATAATAATCCATTTTTTACCCTTTTTGATATTAAAAACATGGTTACACCTTTTTCTTTTCAAAAAATACAAGTGCGCCACTCACCACACTTATAAAAGGCCACCCACTTTCCTATCTTATTCACACCTTAAAACACTTTTGGTTCATCCAAGACCTTCCAAAAAAATTACAAATTACATACCCTCATCCTATAATCCTTATTTTGGTCATAAATCCATTCTAGTAATACTTTAGGTATAATCCTAAAGAGGTGGTCCAAGAAGAGGTAAAATTCCTAACTATAGATTTCTATTTTATTTCTTATTACACCTACTTCAAATATTATTCATTTATGATTATATAATAACACTATTATATAAAATATAATTATATTTTATTATGTTGATTTCATGACCTATATCCATCTCCTCTTCCCTCAAATGGGAAACGATAATGTCGCTCATGTGTACAGTGGACTACTGCCTCACGAACCGATGTGACACATTTTCCATCAACACCTCTCATGGTTGGGTATAATTATGGATATACAGTATATATATGATATTAATAACATAATTATACCTATATAGTATTTATATCATATATACCTTTTTACTTTCCTTTTCTTAGGGGATACAATAATGTCGCTCGAGTATACGGCAGACTACCGCCTCACGAAGCGTTGTGATTCATTTTTTACTAACTCTTTACATGGAAAGTAATAAAGATAAATTTAATGAATATATGTGATATGAATAAAATAATTATGATATTAATTACATATTTATAATTATGAAAATATGATATATCATTTTCTTTATTACCTTTTAACTCACTAAAAAATGATAATGTCATTCATATACGTGTGGAATATTGCTTTCATGAAGTGATGTGACTCTCTTTTCATAACCACACCACATGGATGATATATATAAGTATATGTAAATAAATAATATGTTATATATGATATTAGGATTATTTTTTAAAGATAAAATATTACTTACCTCCTTTTCATAATGACCATTGAAAAATGGAAATGTTACTCATGTGTATGTATGGCCTACTCTCTCCATGATCGTAATGTACTTAATTTATCATAACCATATTTTAGGATTGGTATTAAAAGTATAATTTATGTATAAATATCATAATTATTTCATGATTATTATTCTATATATTTTTAAATAATGACCTCTTTGACCATAGTCAACCTACCAAAATCATTTTTGACACATAAGCTGAATATGTTCAAAACATCCAACATAAAATTAATTGATAAAGTAATTATATATAACAAGGTAACAAGTGAAATAAAAGGAATAAAAAACTTGAAAATTTTTCTAAATCAAGTAAATAATTAACATAATTTTATTATTCAAGATGATAAATAATGAACATGATGAATCAATCTCAAGGTAAGGGACTTTGTCTTAATTGCCTTTTGTTGAGGCATATTTTGATGTTATGAACCTATATTATTTCACAAGGTGTATATAAAGAAACTTTTACATGTTATACCATGAATATATATATTATAATGGTATTTAAATTTTGGTTTAATGTTATTCTTTCATGGATCTTATGATTCAAATATTTCAAAAGTGATAAGGGAATTTTCTTTAAAAAATATATTTTAATATTTTCCTTATAAATCTCTTTTCCTACCATATACATGTTTTTAAAATGATTTCATTATAAAAATGAGACTTTTATAAAGTTAATTTATTTATTTATTTCAATTATTTAAAAAAATTAATCTTTGTATTGAATGTGTGACTTTCTTTACAAACGATAAAAGGAATGTTGTATTTTAAGGTATATGGAGACAATGACTTTTTCTCCATCGTAAACATTATTTGAATTTTGGATTCATTTAAAAATTTTCATGTTTTATTAAAATGAATCCCTTATTCCCTTTTTTGTTTATTTTTTATTTAAAAATGGATTTTTAGAAGCGATGGATATTTTAATATCTGAAATTAAAATCTTATGTGTGAAGAGAATATTTAATGAGTGTGATGTCGAAAATTGTAAGATTTTATGTGTTATGATTATGTTATGGTTCCTTTAAATTATTTATTTTGATTTTTTTTATGTTATAAACCAAGTATGGATGGTTTATTTATAAACCAAGGATGGGTGGGTCTGTGATAGCCCTCCAATGCATTGGGTATAGAATTCGACCAAATGGTTATTCCATTTGTTAGAGTGATATGGATAATGATCTACCAATATACCTATATGATTTATCTATTATTAAAATAGTATTTAATAGTTTTATTTGAGAAAAAAAATTTGTTTTTCATGTGAAAATTATTTCTTTATTTCCCTCAAAGAATAATGATATAAAGGTAAACATTTCAAGGGTTTTTATATTTTCACCGGACTAACGGTTTTCTTTCCTTTTATATCCCTTACATAGATTTTTTTTCACGTCCCATGTTTTATAAAAATAATTAATAGGTTTTAATGATGTTTAAGGGAAATAAATAAGTAAATTTGAAATCCGTGAATATTTTTCCTAAAAATAAATCATCTTTTATATTAAAATTTTCATATTTTGAAAAAATGGATACTGATTGGAAGTGTCCAATTTGTATTATATGGTTATTTTATATATGATTTATGTTCTAATTATATAAGACTATAAACCTTCAAATATCCTAATATATAAGAGAGTGGATTATTGACTTAAAACTCAAGATTATTTAATGTTTAAGGTAGAGTCTTTATAGACCTCATGTAAGCTGATGGATATAATTCATTTTCACTAGTAAGTGGAATGATCCTTGTTCCATTTAGAATAACCCTATACCATTTTTTTAAAATCCCATGCATGTTAAATTCTCATCATATGAAAGATAATCATCATCAATTATTTCTTATAGAACATGTAATGACCCCATTTCCATTCGGTATAACCCATACCATAAAGTTGATATTAAATTATCAATTCCATTTTCAATAAAAGTGATATATTTTAATCAAACCATGATCAAAGAACCTATAATTGGTTAAATAATAATTACAATAATTAAATATAAACCATATTTCTATGAATTTCATAAAAATAATATCAATATGATTTTCCTCTCTTAAATATTCATTATACCACAAAAATAAAACTCCTCAACATATGTTTATATAATACATCATAAGCCATTTCATAACATATAATCCCAATCATAATTTAATTTCACTATAGAATATGTATTCATTTAAAAAAATTACCATCATCATAACTTCTTATTTGATCATAATTTCCTTCTTCTATTATTTATACTTCTAAAAAAACATAACAATATTTATCATAATACTAAATCCTAAATTTTCATTTATTAATTATCATATATCCATGAAGAACATGAAGAACATTTTCTAATATTTTTTCCATAGTTTCATTTCTTAATTTTCATGCTCATTATATAAACCTTCATTTAACAAAAATACCATAAATTATATTTTTAATTTAATATTCCAACATATTTAAATCCTATATTTATCAAATTTACCTTCTATTTAATTTATTATGAATTATCTAATCATCAAAAATAAAAAAACTATACTTAAATCAAAATAAATAAAATTTTAAATGTCAATAATTTCATACCATAAATACATGAAATACCACCATCTTTATCTTGTCATTCAATTTTACTATTCTTCATCCATCATCCTCCACTCATTTCCTTAACAGCAAATATTATAAACAAACTATATAGAGCTCGATAGAATCTCAAATGAACGGGACGGAAGATTGGATTTGTGAATATAATAGTGCAAGTCACACTCTTTATTTATATAGCATATTCCACTTTTAAAAATAACATTAAAAACATAACCACCCTTCCCATTAATAAAATGTAATCCCCAATTTTATAATGGCTTAGACCCTTCCATCCTATTATATTGAGTTTTCAGTGTTGAATGTTTTGGGAGGATATATGAGGAAGGGAAGTGGGTCTAGGGATAATATTTAATCTAGGAAGATTGAATTGTGGTTAATCTCTTGGTTTTTCACCATGGGTGGTTATTTAAAAGATGTAATTTTTGTCACTTATTGAGTTTCTTCGTGGGTTTTTAAGATGCATTGTGGAGTTTTGATGGTCAATATCCCTGTTTCTTCCATTTTCAATGTCCCTAAACCATGGTCCTTAATCCATGCCATGGTTTTGGTATTGGTTCAATTAGGATAAAGATAAGTCCATGGATTTTTGGTGTGGTTATCACTACTATGGTGTGGATCCTGGAGTGGTTGGTTATATGGTTCTTCAATTTTCTAGAACATTAAACTGTGGTGATTTTGTTTTTTGGAGTTAGGTTCAAGGACTTCCATTAAAATTTTGGTAATTGGGATATTGTGGCCTAGAAATGTTCCTTCCACCATGTCCCTTCCTCAATTTAATTAGATTAATGGGTTAACCAAGTTTAATAGGGGAGATATGGGTGATACATGGTGTGATTTCTATATATTGGTTGGAATGAACCCCATTAAAGCATGGTCCTACCCATTGTACCATGGTTTTATGATTTTCCAATATTGGTATAAATTCATAATCCCTTATGAATTAATTTTAATTATCTTGTTTCTATCAACCCTTGAGAGTGAATTTTGGTAAAATTTTGTAAGCCCTTCAGGGTTCTTTGATTGGATTTGTTCCTCAATTTCAAGTGATCAAATGATTTTGATTTGAGGTGAATTCCTTTTCCCCTTTTCTTCATTTCTTTCTTGTTCTTTCATCGTGGAGGGATTTTATAGTGGTTGGATTCAGTTTAGGTTGAAATTTAGTATTATATTTGGTGAGGATTTTTGTTTCCTATATATTAAAGGATTACTTTATGTTATTTTGATCGAGTGATCATCTATCTTTCTTATTGTTATTTTATAGTGGTTGTGAAGCGTCGATTGAGGTAAGGGATTTAGAAACTATCCTTTTATATGTAAAAGGTGGAAGTCACGTGACTTTTATTTCATTAGGTGGATAATATGGATTGGATGAATGAAGATAATGAACTAAACTTAAGGAAATTAGTGAGAATGATGTTATTTGTATATGTTTACATGTTTCCATGTTTTTTTGTGAGATTAATGACTTACCTTATTATTAATAAATATATTTTTCTATTAATATATGTATATATGTTATTTTTGTGATTGAATTATTGGTATAACAATTTTATAAAAGGTTAATCAATTAAAGATGGTAATGAACAAGTTATGTGAAATTTGAAATTGAATTAATGTTTATTATATAAGAGGGAAGTATGAAAGTGTTCTATTTATATAATTAGGCACCATTTACTCATGAGTTTCCTTATTATGATGTTGTGATTGTTTGAATTTGGTTTGGAATTTTTTTTAATGGTTTGATATAGGATGTGATATAGGATGTTTTGAGCATTGAGGATACATATTCCTTTCCATATTCAATAAGATAATAGGTGGTTTTTGATATAGAACAATGATATGGTTGTTGTATAAAAAGAGGAATTGTTATGGTGGTTGTTTCTATGAGGTGTGTAGAGGTTTTTTAGTTTCTAGTTAGTTGATAGGGGGATTCTTATAGTTTCTTAGTATAAATGAAATATGATATTGATAATAGAAATAGTAATGGGTGTGGGTTTTGAATGGAATACTAGTAAATAAATTGAATGGGTAATGTTAGTTTTACACATGGGTTATGAATGGGAATAGTTTTTCATTAAATATATAATTTAATGGAATAATGAATGTAACATGGATGGAAAAAAATAAATTTAAAAATAGATAAATAATGTGATTAAATTAGAAACAATAAATGTTTATTGTGGTAGTATTATGTAGGAAGTGGGTATGGTTTGTGGTATTTATATTTAAACCAATGGTATCATGGGGTGATAATAGTGTGGTGGGTGTGGAGTTGTGGAAGTGTTGCTTTGGTGTGATCCCTTAAGTCGGGCTTGTGTGTGTAGATAAATATATCTTGTATTTTATTGTGATTTCATACAAAACCCACCGGATTCATTTAACCTAATATAAGGCCTAATGTTTTTGGTTCCATGTTTTTTTTCCAAAATCTAGGTTGGTGATGGAATGGATAGATTACTACTCTTTCTTCCCCACTCTCCATTCTAAGTGTAGCATGATCAGTGATAGATTGTAGTATATTTTTTATGTGGATGTGGTGATGGTACTTGGTGGGTTTCATTCATGGTATAAGGAGGGCATGGGGTTTATGTGATTTATATTCATGATACCCTAATATGATAGATATGTGATGAGTATATGTCATAAGGATATCATAATTTGGTGATGTGTCTATATGGTGAAATTTTGTGGTGGGTTTTTGATGAAGATGATGATGTGGTTCTGCTATATAGTTCTTGGTGATGATATGAGATGTGGTGTATTGTGGAATGACTATGGAAGGGATAAGACCACCAGGATGTTTTCCATTTGGGTGTGATAGTGATAAATCAGTGGGGAAGTGGTGTGGGGTACCCTTTTTTCTATATTCTTTGATATTGTTTCATTATACTTGGATGTGATATTTAGTGAGTGGGCCTTGGTGAGGCTGGGTGTAAGTTGACTTGATAGGTTCTTGTTGGTTATGATATTTATTCACTGATGAATTGGTATGCTTCTTCAATATTTTCATAAGTGGTCTTGAAGAGGATCCTAATGAGTATACATGTATGATCACCCCTATATATATAAACTATTTTTTATGTTTCCAAGAAAATATTAGAGATCAAGTTGAACCATACTAGCTCAGATAATGGAATTATGATTGGGGATATTACCTTAATAGTTTTATTTTGTTATTTATTTTAGATACTTGTATTTTTATGACATTTCATGATTTATGGTTCATTATGGGATCTTGGTTTTATTTTATATCATGGTATTTATTAGTGTATTTATTATTATTTCCTTATGATATATGAGGGTAATGCTTCACATTTTCATGATTTATAAACTTGATGTTAATCGCCAACATAGGACCTGTCGGAGGCAATCCTTGGGGGTCACTCTCATATTTACTATAGGCCTAAGAGGGGTTTCTAGTGGGGTAAGGTTAGGAAAATG
The DNA here is from genome assembly GCA_963277665.1 of Viscum album. Classification (NCBI taxonomy): domain Eukaryota; kingdom Viridiplantae; phylum Streptophyta; class Magnoliopsida; order Santalales; family Viscaceae; genus Viscum; species Viscum album. The sequence continues at coordinate 811,546,572 of OY728150.1, read as the reverse complement.
TGGTATAAGAGATATGGATGAGAGTCAAGATAGAGACTGAATTCAATAATTAGTGAGGATTGTATGGGTTCGGTAGAGAAATAGTGTTATTCGAACCAAGTGTGTGATGTAGAAAAGGATATGGACTAGGAAATGGGTGATTAAGGTTCCATGTGATATAATTAAAGGAACTAAACCTTAATAAATTTTCTATGTGGGATAATACTAATTAAAAGATAGATAATTAAGAGAGGTACATACATCATACTAGTTTGATCTTGTGTTCTAATTGGAGAGATATTGGGAAATTAAAATTAATATAATTAAATTATCCTTAACTGAATTCCATTATATCAAGATTATGAGTTTTTTTCTTCTTATAGATATTCCTTATGGTCATAACTCATGTGTGGTTCAGTTTTGTGAGGTATAATAATAAAAAATAGTTTAATACTAGAGGATTAATATGATTGAGTAAGATGAGGCTTGGAGCAGGATGTTGTGTGAGTTTCATCGTGAAGGATTAGATAATTTTGAGGGTAGAATATTCAATTTGTAGATATATCACTATTTATAAGAGCTTAATATCCCCTTTAGTTTGATCCACATTGGGGAAAATTATCTAGTTCCATTGGAATTCAATTAGATGCATGGGGTAGTACACTAGTGGTGGATTCTATATCTTAGGGAGAGGAAGGAGGTGGATGTTAAGTGGGATAATTTCCAGTGGAAATTACATATTGAGATCCTGTTATAGATGATGGGGGTGAATAATAGATAGGTTTTTCTATCCCTTTAGTAGGGGAGATTAATCATACAGAAGCATGGTACATTCATCCCTCAATATAAATATGCCAATGAGGTTATTATAAGGTTTAGAATGATGGATTCCAAGGATATGATAACTCTGGTTGCTACACGAATGAATATTTAAATATATGGTTATAGTAAAGTTCTCAGTTTCATGGAATATGGTCAAATAATTGGGTGCTTATTTGACATAATGATGACATGACCTGACATTGTGTTTTCCACATGGCAGGTGTCTTGGTATCAAAGAAATTCCAAAAAATACACTTGATAGAAGTGAAAATAATACTATGGTATATAAAAGGCATAGTGGATTTATGTTTTCTATATATAGAAATGTATTAACAATAATTATTGGGATATATAGACACATATTGGTCTAGTTCAGAAAATAAAAAAAATTCAACATTAGGTGGCATATTTTACCTTGGTGGAATTTTTATTTCTTATATTAGCAAGAAGTAAAACTGAATTTCATTGAGCACTATAGAAGCTAGATATATTATGGATACTAAATCTTGTATACAATTATTATGGATGAATACATATCTTGAAGACATGGTAGTTGAAGTTAAGTCATTGATCAGAATCAATTGTGATAATCTAAGTGTTATTAATCTTATCAAAAGTTTATTATATCAGTCAAGGACAGTGCACATTGAAATCGAGTATCATTTTATAAAATAGAAAGTGGAGCATGGTTTGGTGAAGTTTAAGTGTGTTCCTATAGAACTTTAGGTCGCATGCATCATGAAAAAATCTTTAACCAGATAAATATTTGAAAGAAACCAGATGGATCTCAAAGTCTACTCTACCCCCACACTTAAACAGTGTGGATATGGAACCCCCTATCCTTGAGGTACCTTGAAAATTTCCATATGTGTTGATAAATATTCTTTTCTTATTGAAAAACATTAAAGAGTAACCTTTAGTAATTTTAATAAATTTGGAGAGTTATTTTTCACTAATGGGAATATTTTACTCAAACCTACTATAGGTATGAGTAAAGTGATGAAAGGATATATCTTTTCTGTGTTGAATTAGGGGGATAAAGGATGTTGGGTGATTTTTAAATATGGTGATGTTTAATTTTTTCTATTAATGAGGATAGAATATGAATGGAGAAACTTTTGGTTTTTTAATAAAATTAGTCACCTAATGCAATTGAGGAAGTAATCTCGAGAGCTAGCCATGATTCAACAAATGGTATCATTTATTAAGTTTCATCAAGAACAAATTGATTTACTGATGAGATTTACATGTTACTCTTTTTTATCATATTGGTCATGACTCATGTGGGCTTATAGTATGTGCTGATTTAGTATTTAATAACTATATAGAGCTAGATATCTAATATTGGACAAAGGAAAATTGTGGTTCAAGTATTAAGTATTCCAATACTTTTCTTCAAAAATCTGAGGATTCTGAATTGTTGTTAACAAACCCAAAGTGGGTTATTTTTGGAAAAAATCCCTTGAGATGATGGTTCATAATTTTTAGGGTTGTGTTTTTGGAAAATAATGGTGCCCTAATTAAAAAGTTCTGAATTAAATAACTTGTGTATTTCATGCAGGGAAGGCTCTATAGGAGGTTATAGGTTGTCCAGGAAGTTGAAAGTATAAGGTGATAATGTTTCCCAATGATTTTAAAATTTTTGTTTCTAAAATTTTGGAGGAAGGTAAAATTTATTTTCATAGAATAGAAGTAATTTTCATGAATTTTATTTTTATGAAGATGGAATGGTGATATTGAGGCAAAAGAAATAGTTTCACACAAGTTTGGAAGACTCACAGAAAATAGATTTGTACAAATACGGTGCATACAAAAGTGAAGTTGTGTGAAAATGGTGAGTTTTAAATGAAAATTTTTAATGAAGTAATCAGGTTTTCTAAGCATTAAAATTTATTGGAATGGTTTTCCATTCCAATAAATAAGTTTGTACCCTATCTTTTTAAGTAATATTTACTTATAGAAAATATCAGGGCTCCATTTTCTTGTAAGACTTACATGAACATACTACTTGAATAAAGATATTTTATGATAACATTGGTTGTATGAAGAAAGGATATCATGTTTCAAGAACATGTGAGTTTCAAAAAATACTGGAGTTTCACAAAATTATAGTGTTGTGTGAAAGTGGGTAAGTTGTGTGAAAGTGTGGAGTTGCACAAATTTCAAGAGAATTGCCAATAATTTTGTGGTAAATAAAATTTCAACATTTAGATGAAATGAGAGAGATTCATGGTACACTATTTAATCAAAAGTGATTTAAATCATAAGGTTATCTACTAAATGAATAGTGATTTCACTTTAGTATAAAGAGTAGAGATATTTCAATAAGTGATTGGTAGTGAACTAGGAGGGATAGTGAGTCCACTTAAAAAATTATAAAATGGTAGTACACTTTAATAATTATGTTAGAATAGTATATTTCCTTTGTATGATCCTCGTATTAGCCTAGTGAGGCTAAATCAAGTAAAATTTTTGTGCCACTTTCATGCTTTAATTTTATTTTATATATTGTTGGGAGAAGAAGAGATAAGATAATTTTGTTTAATAAGGAAACAATATCAGATGGTAAATTTATTTTAATTTGAAATTCCCTAATCTCCCCCTCCCCCCTCTCAATGTATTTAACCTAGCGAGGCCAACAGCTCCCCCAAGTTGATCCAAGTAAAATTATAGGGGAGATATGGGTTTATAAATAAAAAAAATTAAAGTGAAAAAATGAAATTTTAAAAAACTATGAAACTCACATGGTTTGGTCACAAAGTTTACCAAACTGTGTTCCAACCATGAATCCATCTCTATACTTGAAATGCATCACCTGCATGGTTGGGTTTCACAGTTCCCAAAACTAGGTTCCAACTATGCATTATCTATGAGATAATAAATTCACATATCACATAGTTAGGGAACATGGTTACTCCTAACCATTCTCAAATTGTGAGACCTGTAAATTATTCAAAAAATTTAAAATACCTTATCCAAAATTCACCAATTTTAAGATAATTAATAATTAAAGAAAATAATATACAAAAGTTACATTGGAGTGTCACAGAAGAAATAATAGATCATTATTATTTTTAATTTAATTAATATAATAACTAAGTTATTCTTTAAAGATATTATAATTATAATTATTTTATGATCTTAAATTTATAATTTCTCTATAGGCTTTTATTCTTTCTTTTTTATGGTTGGTTTTCTCATGTTTTGAATTTCAGGATAAGCATTGTTGAAGCACAAACACTCAACTTAGAAAAATATTATTGAATTGAGAAATTAAATTTTTAATCATGATTCCAATATTATAAAATTATTTAAGAAGTAAAATAAATAAGTGAACATGGATGGAGTTGATCAAGTTCACAAAGTAGAACAAGCTCTATAAAGATGATAATAAAGACAAAGAGCATTAATGAATCATGGTTCACCTTCAAGTATGGGAGAAAAACCAAGAATCATTGTTTCATAGGTCACTACAAACAATTTTGAGATAAATTTGGTGACTATTTAAATTATTTTTAATTAAATCCAATTCATTGGGAGACCATATGTTGTTTTAAATGAATACTTGGGATGTTTTATTGAAATTTTTTATAATCCCCAATTTAATGATGTATATGATGATATGGTAAATCTATGGTTGTTAATATTTTCATTAAGAGTCAAATAAAAAAGAATGAATTCAAATATTATCACCTCATTCCATTTCTAAGAAGGATAAGATTGTGTGATGTTTCCAAATAAGATTCTTTTTTCTATATAAATCATTGAATATCAATGTAGATATTTTAAATTTCAATCATTTTGACATGAAATATATTTATAAATCAAGGGATGGGTTTAATGCATTATTAATAAAGTTGCCCTATCATGGATTAGATATATGATTGCTAATTCAAACATTTTATAATTATTTGTCACAAATCCATAGTTCAATTGTAGTGATGGGTTTCTAAGGATTGGTTTACACTTAATCAATGTATTGTAAATAACAACAAACCCTTTAATCTAAGATCAACTATTCTTGAAACCAAAAAACATATAAAACTAAAATTAATAATAGTATTTTATACCTTTCACTGAAGATGGTTGTTGTTGTTATCTCTATTCACATTCTTGATGAAGAACACTTTGAGGAAATCAAAGGACTCCCTCCTCTATAGTGTATTTATAGGTTAAACAGAATCACTCAATGCATGAGCATGATACTTTTATTTTCCATGATATGCTAGTATATGATAATTAAAAGTAAGTGGGATAAAATAGATATGGGTATCAAATAGCTGGTAGGATCATGGTCACACATGAACATGACCATCTTAATGGAAACGTCCCCTTAAATATCTCTCAGGATATTCCTGAGTGTTAATGAATTAACTCATACATTACATAAAATATGAGTTGGTTATTTATCTATTAATGCATTCATCACATGAATACAATGATCCTCCCAAGTGTTTCATAAATTAAAACATTATTAAAATGATATCCAATGCAGGATGTATTTAAACATTAACCATTAATGTTTAGTTTCCAATATCAATCATAGGGTGTTGGTATAAATCATATAATATAAGCCTCCAAACATCATATCCTAATGATATATCATTTTAATACATTACGATGGGGATAAGGAAACATCTATAAAATATCTCATATTGTATGATATGATATATCTAAATAGTATAAAACATGTCACATGATTTTATAGATTTGGGGCATATATCCAATAATATTCCACTTACACTAAATCCTAATAAACTTTGTACAATTTATCCTTATTCTATATCATATACGATTAATTTCATAAATCTATCATCAATTTCACCTTGTATCACATCATATGAAATACCTTATGAATACCCATCTAAAACTCCTTTTGTATAAACTCTAAAACACTTTTAGAGTAAATTTTTGAGTTTTGTAAACAAAATTCTCATTTAGTCAACCCAATGTGTGACTCCACATTCCTTATTAACATTAACAAAAAAATATGAAATCCCAAACCCATAAATATAATAAAAGAGTGGTCTCTAGAAAATCATCAGTGTTACTCAATCTACAAAGGGATATGGAATGATCTCTATCAAATACATATATCTCAATAGCTATTTCTACCATCTACATAATATACAATCATTCATTTTCATAGGATACCTTTGTATAATACATCAAGTGAACATGGTACACAGAGTATGTCAATCCCATATAGCCTCATCATACATTCTTTATTCTCTGAGTATAGGATGGTTGATGGATATAACACATGTTATTCTCCCTTATGGATGATCACATCATACCCCTCACTGATAGAGAATAGAATTATATTTATTATCTAGGTATAGTTATATGCTTACCAATATATATCAATAAAATACCTTTTCATACAAGAGGAAAAATACCATCTTGGTTGATCTCTAATCAATGATATGATCAGAAACACACCCAACCACCCCTGACTAGATAAGAGTCGAGTATTTTATAAGAATGATATAAAATTATGAATCTTCTCATGATAGGAATCTTTTCAACCTCAATTATGGTGAAATCCAAATATTAACTATACGCTCCTAGTATACTAAAGATATAGTGTATGACACTCCATGTGGTATACTTCATCATTCATCTAGTATTCAAAACTTATTTTGTGCCTCATGAATATATTCTATATTCTGATACAAGATTCATACTCATGTTAACCTTAACATTTTTTCTCAACCTATAATACTCCACGATGAGAATCGGTTAGGGATAACTCAAAGTCACACTTTAAGAGGTCATTTATTATTTTACTTTATGAAATATATATATATATATATAACCAATATTAAAGAATGATAGAGTAGATATTTCATTTTTTACAACATGATACATTTTATATTATTAAACTCCTTTAATAATTCTAAGAAAACCATAAATAAGTTATTGTCTTATCATATCATATATGATAGACTGTCAGATCAACCTTATGTTTGCAACACTTTTAGTATTTTTTAAATCCCATTACATCTCTATGTTATTATTTCCATATTTCTATGTGACCATTTGATAAAAAATAACCCACTAAACTCTTAAAGTGGTTAAAATCTTTGTATAAATCTAGTTTGAATAACTGTGATACTTAGAAATCATATTCCCTATGTTCAACTCCTTGAACAAGTATTAAAACTTCATAAATTCACAATATCAAATGTTACAATGTTGATAACTTATATTGTCTACTTAGAACTCTTTATAAGTTTTTCATCAACAATATTATTAGAACCATTTACAAAAAACATTTCCTTGAAATATATTAGTAGTTAATGTAACTATTTATATTAATATTTTTCTAACATGGCCTAAAATTTTTAGGATATTAAGTGACATTAAATTTATATTTTAACTATAATGATAATTTATTGGATAACTTTAAACTTTATCAAAGTCTAAACGTACTCCCACTATTCTATCAAAAACTGTATTATTTTTATAATATCATGCTAAGATACACAAATGCCTTTTTGTATTAGTAAATAACATTTTTTACTTAGTTGATAATATTAACAAAGTATTGATCATCATATCTTATATGGTATTTTATATGTTAAGAGAAGTTCACTATAAAAAATATTTTATTCTTTAAAATATTCCACTAATGGTGGGATCAAGTCCATTATATTTTAATAAACATTTAGATAAACAATTTTATACTATATAAAACATTTTTATCCTTTATCTTGATTTTGAATTCCTACATAACACTTGTAAAACATATAGTTGGTTTTATATACCTATCAAAATAAAATAAGGGATTTCTATCACACTAATTTCTAATATGGATTTTCATGGAGTTTTGTAAACCCATTTAGATATGCCAAATAATTCCATCACACGGAAAAAATTTCCTTCCTTTATAAAATCTCTCCTAGCTTTTAATGAACATGGCTGACTATTTAAAGAAATATTGTCGTACTTTCCAAATAACTCTTTATTCTTATACTTTTAACTTTTACCCACTTTTACTGTATATATAACATCAAAACATGGATGTTAAATTATCAGTTATTTTATCCTAAATAATTTGATAAAATGGGGTAAACTTTTTTTAAATACATTCACACTTTCTTAACATTTCCAAAGATGAAAATAAAATTAATTCCATGGATATAATAATCCTTATAGGAAACTTATAGTCTCACCAAGTCATTAATATACTCAATCATATTGAATATATGAGAGGAGAATAAAGTTTCTTAGGTTATTTTGTATCTAATTATTTTGAAACCTTGAGTGAATAATTATATGTTTCTTATAATCATTTTGATTCAAGTTTTGATAACTTCAATAGTTGTTTACTTGGGAAGGGGTTTCTCTAATGAATATAATTTTATATACTACTTAAAAGTGGTTCTTAAGTTTCAATAATAGTCTAAGGAGCTACTTACATTAAGTTTATCCTTTTCAATATATTTATCTCAAAGTTACATTTTATAATGATGATGATATTTATATCTATGAAAAAGATTTTTTAGATGAGTTTCATGATTTATAATCATTTAATAAGTAATTTTATTAAATATTCTCTCATTAAAATGGTTACCCCTTTTAAAATCATCATAACCATTGGTGAAAAATATATATATATTTCACTAAGAAAATAATCTGATTTGGTGTTCCTATCACCACTTATCTATTTAGGTATGTCATCATGACAATCATATATAACTCTTAGATATTTTAGTGGATAAAACTTTACCCAATCCATCATATAGATAAAATCAACTCTATTCCTCTAATAATCTAATCCTATTAAGATCTACAAGAAAATTTTAAATCAAATAAAAGTCCAAGGATTCGAACTTAATCCTATTACATCCACCCATAACTTTCTTTCCTTGAACAAGATAATATAGGGGAACCTAGATTTTTCATGACCTTCCGGGTTGGATAATCGAGATTTTGACAAGTGATCGCTTTGGAAGGAATATAAGACTTGGTATTTTAAGGGTGATTTAATCTCACCATATTGTATCATGTATTCCCTTTACATGTATGCATGATTCCAATGATTTAGTTTGTAATCTTATTCCTTCCACCAAATCAACATGTTCAAACCATATTGATGTGAAACTCTTTACACAAATTATAGCTTATGAAACAAACATAAACTAAAATCCACCTATATTTATACATCTATAAATTAAAATCATTAATAAGGTATATGAAACAATTTAATTTAAAGGTTTAGAATCATATAAAACTAATAATCTCTATAACAGTAAACTTGGAGTGATAGATAGCCAACCCCTGCTTTTCTGGATAAGGCATAAGTCTCCAGGCCAGTGAGAATTTTGAACCAAAGTCCCTCTACCGAAGGATTATTTTCTTAAGAGAGACTTTAATTCCATCATAATTATAACACATAATATGTATAAATCATAATTTATTACTTAATTCAATTTAATAGTCCATTACAAGCCATATTCAAAGTAAGATAAAACTAAATCAATTATCATACCTAGCATGTGACTCCTTAGAGGCATGTATAACAACTTGCAAAAGAAATTAAATATTTTAAACTAAAGCATAAATTCATTCATAATATATCAATTATATTCATGAATATGATAGAGAATATAATAAATAAATGAATAATTCGTATATTTAAACATGAGATAAAAAATTTATGAAAAATTAGTAAATAAATAAATTATAAACATTTTAAAATTTATTCATGCATTATGGAAATTTCATAATTAAATAGGTATAAATAATTTATATTTACTTCTAATTTCAACTCCTTTGTATTCTCATTATATAGCATTTAAATTTGAATATATTATATTTTAAATATAAAAAATATATATTTAAACTATGTACATATATTATTCCAACTTCCAAAAGATCAGATATTTATTATTTAAACTTTGATCATAATAATTTTTTCAAAGCTCATTTTGAAATTATTTAAATAATTTCAAAAATAAGGCCCTTTTAAAATGAGAAATTCTAATTAAATAATATGAACAATTCAAAATATTAAATATAAACTCCTTTATATTTTACCTTATTTTTTAATTTATAAAAAAATTATAAATTGCACTTATAATTTTCATATAAACCATTTATATCCAAATTATAAGTCATGACATATAATTTGAAAATTTTATTTTAATATTAACACTTAATATTGTGGAATTATTATTAATTAAATGTTTAAAAAAAATTAAATAATTAATTATAAAAAATATATAATTAATTAATTTATAAACACTTTATAAATCAAATAAATATCCCAAAATACATTTTTGATAATTTATATGCACTTTATAAATTATTTAATTCAATTCATAATTGAAAATAATAAAAGTAAAAAAATCAATGTCGTGTGTAAAAATATATGTATATCAAAAGTTACGAATTTATTATATTTTCTATCATACTCTGTGACAAATAATCTCAGCTATGAAAGCATTTGGATATCTCCACTTACAATATTCGTCCTATATAGGAATAAATATAGTGTGTAGGATTTCTTGTATGAATAACCCTTCAGCATCTGGAAAATCACTGCTTACAATATGTGGTTATATCCTAAAGGTGATATGACACTCTATTTTATGACCTTTATGGAATTCCATCAAACATTGTGATATTTAATATCATACGTTATGATATATTAAAAACTGAAGGATTTCAATTATGTTGTATCATATGATATCTTATATTGTATGCAGTGGTTCGGTCATAGCTTATGACATCCTATGTCATAAAACTAACTATATTACTAATAATATATCATTTATTATGCTATCTTATATTATAAAATGATTCATATTTCTAATTTTTTATCATTTTTAATGATAAATAATGTGAATTTCATATGATATCCATATTCTTTATTTTTAAAACATGGTTTCATGAATCAATGATCATGGAATGTCTTTAATACTATCGATGGGTCTCTAAGTATTTATTAACACATAATAAATATAGAATAAACAAAAATAAACCCTTTAACACAAGATCAAACATGATTTAAACTTGAAACCATATAAAATTAAAATGAATAATAGTCATGTGTACCTTGCACCGATGATGGTTGTTGTTATTATCTCCATTCACATGCTTGATGAAGAACAATTAAAGACATCCAAAGGGATCCCTTCTCTATGGTGTATCCATGGTCTGAAATGAATCACTAGACATTGTAGTGTTATCCTCTTATCTTCCATGATATACTAGAATATTGTAATGTAAAGGAAGGAGAAGGAAAGAGCTATGGGTGTGGGAGAAATGATAGGAGTATGGGAATACATGAACATTCTCATGTCAATTAAAATGGTCCCTTATATATCTCTTGGTAAATTATTTAGTTTTTATAGATTAAATCATACATTAAATAACATATGATTTAATGCTTTATGTATTCATGAATTTATCACAAAAATGCATTAATACTCCCATTTGTTTCATCAAATTAAGTGTTTATAACAATGATATCTAATTAAGGGGGTATTTGAACATTAATCATTAATTTTTGGTTTTAAATATCAATCATAGGGTGTTATTATCAACCGTACAATTTAATTCTCCAAACATAATATCCTAAAAATATACCCTTATCATAAACTATGACAAGGCCAAGGAAACATTCATATGATATCTCTATTGTTAGGTTTTAGCTCAGTGTGTGAAAAATATTTTCTAACCAAAGTGCCAATCTAGTGGAAGGGTAAACTTTAGATGACCAACTTCTAATGATTTTAATGGAAATGGTACAATGTTAGATATAAATTCTAGAGGTATAGAATTTATGCAACTAGATGATCAGAAGGTATATCCACCAGATGGAAATCAGAAGTTATCCTTAACTCAATCAGTAGAAGTTTCATGCAAAGAATAGAGGACTTATGTAAAAGTATCTTTAGGAAAACATAATATTCCTTATGAAATATTCTCTTAGTGGTTTAGTGGAAAAGGGTAAAACATAAGAGTTTATTTCATATATCATAAGGGTAAACACACAAGAGTTTCAGAAGTTTGCACAATGTACGAGGTAAAGGAGTTGAGGTGATGGGAGCCTTTGAATAAACAAAGAGATGGGTGAAAAAATAAGAGCTATGTGGAATCAATCCCTATATACATCAAAAGATATAGTGAGTGGTTTCACTATAAGGATTATACAATATTTAGCAAGATGGTTCATTTAATTGGTAGTAATTTTTAATCATCACTTACTTCCTTAATAAAAGTAAATTAGTGTTCCCTTCATGGATTAGGAATCATGTATAAACTACATAGATTTCATTGATCTTTTGTATTTCATAATTTCAATATTTGTATTCTAATAATTTTTTTTTCATTCAAAGGGTTTGTTAATTGTTGTATGATGAAGATAGGTGTTTTTTCTTCTATGTTTTGAACGTCATATCATGGGATCATTTTATAATACTTTGTTATTTTCCTAATAAGTTATGATGGAGTTACTAAAAGATAACCTAATAAGTGGTATTAAAGCTTTGGTAAGAGGATCTTTGGATAGTCAAACCTTGGTGAGGGTGACTCAAATCTTAGTTCAGTGGTATAATTTATCCATTTTCCTTGTAGGAAATTTTTTAGTAAGCAGTTCATAATACATATTACATATACCATAATTTATTTGGAGTTCATTAATTTCCATATATGGAATTGGATTAGGGTAAGGTCTTATAGGAGAATTTCAATAGAATGGATTTTGGGTTTTAGAGAATATAAATGGAGGATTATATACTATATAAGTAACTTTATATACCATTGATGGGTACCAATCTAGAATCAATAAAAGAGGAATCGACAAGGCTATATAAGAAATCATTAGGGTTGATTTGGATTTCATTATCCCGGAATGTGTATTATAATATTTTGGAAGTGAAAAACACACCAGAACATATTAATATTCTCACTAACATGTATGAAAATGTGACCAAAATTAATAAGGTTTTCCTCTAATGGTGGTTGTTCATCATGAGGATTTATGAAGGTAAACCAGTGGAAGAATACATCAATGAATTCAACATCATATGAAGTGATTTGGGATCAGTGAAGGTAAAGTTTGGAGTTCCAAAATGGGTGTTGTTATTATTTTCATCCCTCCTTGAGTCATGGGATGTGATGGTTACCACAATGAACAATTCAAGCAGTAAGGTTGACCTTGTATTCATACATGTTAAATACTTGATCTTGAAAAAATAACTTCATCATAGAGAGATTTAGAAATCTTTCATAAATTCCTATAGTATGGAAAGAAGAGGGAATTATATGGAATGGAAAGGTCAAAGGAAAAAAGGAAGGGGAATTCAGAGCATGATTAGCTCAATGAAAGGTGGTCCCATGTATTGGAATTATAGAAATAAAGGCCACCTGAAGAGAGATTTCAATGAGTGAATAATTAATTCTGGAAGATATGCTTCTAGAAGTGGATCTAAATATCCTATATTGAAAAATAAGATTGGAAATTTTTTGAGTGTTTTTTCTCACTTAATTCTTGGATTATGGACTTTGGAAATTAATTTCACTCAATATCTTAGAGGGAAAGTATGTAGAACTATACTTTCAAAATATATGTTAAAGTGCATCATTAATATAATCAGGATATCAAGAATGTGGGTATGGATAACATCTCTATCCAGACAAGGAATGGAAGTGTACTGGAGTTGAAGGTCATGTGGCACATTTTAGGAATAAGTAAGAACTTAATTTCTATTGGATAGTTAGATGATGTAGGTTTTTATAAAACATTCATGGATAGTGTATGGAATATTTCACGCATCTCATAGTTATTGATAAAGGAGTGAATGATGGTATGTTATACCATATGGGAGTAAAAAAAGTTATGATTCATTATAGAGAATAAATTTTCGAAAATTTATGACATGTCCATCTAGGTCGATTTAGTGAGAAAGGTATGAAAATAATCACTGTTAAGTATGCTAAATATTGGTAGTAAGGAGTACATAACATGTGAATAATGTATCTTTAGAAAGAAACAGAAGGTTTCCTTCTAAATGAAATGTATGGAATCAAAGAACCTGAAGTTGTATCTTGTTCATAAGGATGTATGGGGTTTATCTCTAGTTCATTCTCACATGGGGTCATTATTCTATGTGAAATTCATCAATGATATGACATTAAAAGTGTGTGTGTTATTTATCAAGAACAAGTATGATTTGTTTTAAAACTTTACCTGATGGAGATCCATGGTGGAAAAGGAGATTGGTTTCAAGTTGAAGTGCTTGAGGTTAGCCAATAGTGGTAAGCATGGATGTAGATAGTTCCATAGATTCTAATAGAGAAAGGGTATATGGTTTGAGAAGACTATATCAATCACTCCATAATATAATGAAGTTATGAATAGGATGAACTGAACTTTAGTTTAAAAGGAAATGAGTATGATAATTCATATAGGTTTATCTAATGTTTTGGGGGGGAAGCAGTAAATTGTGTGGCATACTTGATCAATGGGGGTCCCTCTTCTCCATTGGATAAGTAACTATCATAATTCTATTAGTTTGGAAGGAATGTTGACTTCACCATCTAAAATTATTCAATTTACTCACCTATATCCACATTTATTCCAAGGATAGGGATAATATTGAATCTAATTCATCAGAATATTACTTTTTTGCATATGGAAATGAGTAGCTTGGTTTTCCTCCACAATCCATTTTTTAGTAGTTTTTTAAAAAAACACTTTAAGGATAAGGGGGAAGCTTACAAAAAAATACATGTATAAAGATAAAAAAACCCCAAAACAAATTCTAAAATTCAGAAATAAAAATTCCAAAATTCAAAAACAAAATTCAAACGAAACCATCATCACCATATTGGTCGACGAACTGATCACTCCAGTAATTTTAAAATTCAAACAGATACCATCATTTCCTATTTCTGATTCAAAATTCAAATCAAAAACAACTTCCATAATCATTACCTCGATCCACATACCACTATCATGAACCATAGGGTCAAATCACAATCCATGATCTACCCACCTGCATTGTCTCCACAACGTAGGTGAGAACCCACTAGACCTCATCCCATCGCTGATTCAAACTACCACCACAAAACTCCTTCAACCTCATTGAACATCGTCATCACTCCCTGTCATAGACAACATCGACGGTGGCCACTTTAACCAATCACCAAACCCCATAGATACAAAATGAAAATAAAATATATGATCTCTTGTAGAATAAACCAACAAATCATTTCTGATGAAATTTAGGGAGAAACACCAAACAAATACTTTAAATGAGTAAAGGAATTAACAAATGAAAACTAACTTAAGACACACATGAAACATTGTTGGCCACCAAATAGAACCTCCCAAAACTGATGTGTTATATCTCCTCTATATTCAACTGGGATAGGAGTAGAGTAACATGAGTTCAAAGTGTATTTTTGGTGGAAGAGGGCTCAGGAAGGTGTCATCATCAACAAGGATGAAAACCAGAGTCTGCATAATAGGAAAAAAATGAACTAGAAGTTCCTGGACCTTTGAATACTAGCACACATAACCCAAAACCTCATTGAAACCACTGCTCCAGATTCGACTTGGAGAGGTACAAATGAATGAGAGTTTAGAGTAGGGATGGGAAGATAAGGTAATAAATAGAAAAAACCTTCAATACACAATTTAATAGATCCTATGTAAGTATCATAACTTAGTAGAGATTGATAATGAGTGAAAAGTATCATAAAAGGATGAAGTTTAACCAAATATACATCCAGAAGTTATAGATGTTCCAGATAATTTAAAAAGTATATTGATACCAAGAACACCATACTATCCAAAAGTTACCTTGGATTAGATTCAAGTATTGATTGTGTTTTCAAGGTAATTTTAGTATAAAACTATAGGAATGTGTATGTAAGGCCTCGTGTCTATATATTCATTTTAAATCCAAGAAGATTTTTAATTTTTGATCATGATGGGTTAGATTATGATTGGATATTTGGAATGTAATTATGAGATTTGTGACTTATTTAGGTGATGTTTTTATATGTGGGATGAGGCTTTGAGGGTTTCTTGGTTGTTTGGGTGATCCTTGGTGGACTCTGGTTATGTTTTGGAGGTTTTAAAGGGCTCTTTCTAGGGAGTATAGTTTGGGGAACACGGTTTAAAGAAAACCATGAGGCACCTTAATAGAGCTAATATTTTCAATATTTTTTCATATGTATTTCAATGATTTAATATATTCCAATCTAAAAATTTGAGATGATTTTCATCATTTTTGGATTTTTTACGAGTTTTTGACTAAAGTATGAAAGATGCTTAATTTAGGAATTTTAAAATTCTTCTATCACTTCATTATTTTGAGAATAACTTTTAAAATAGTGATCCAAATGGAGTGATTCATTTTCTTAGGTTTCTTTTTTGTTCTCGTAAACTTATTATTCTAGACCTGGAGCTCATTCAAACCAAAATATTCCCAAACAAATCAATCAAATTGAAAAATATTTCTGGCTGACAAAATGGACCCAACCTCAATAAATTAGAAATATCTCGACCTAAAAACCTTTAAATGAGGTGATTATAGTTGGATTTAAAATATTACTTGAAGCATAATTCCCAAATTAAATTTTAGGGAGAAATAAACTCATTAATGTATCCATTTAATTTAAAAAATTAGAGGAAGATGAATGCTCTCTTTGGCCATAAAAATTTTCCTTGAGTAATTTAGGTATAATTTTTTTTTAAACATTTCTAAAAGCATTGAAATTTTAATAGTAAACATAAAAATCAATATATAAAAACTTTTAATAATAAAACATAGTGATTTTTGGCCTTCTAATTGGAATAATAGGAGCAATCTTCTGGCAGACATATTCTAGAGGAGAATTTTTTTGTTCTTCCTTTACCTTCTTTTATTCTTTTTAGTTTTGTAATGCCTTATTCTTCCCCCTTATTCTTGGTTATCCTTTACATGGGTTGGGTAATATTCTGATAAATTATGGAAGGGGAGTTTTTACCTTTTTAATTCTTGAGTTTTTTCACTTTATTAAATAAAATATATTTCTCACTTCTGCAAAGTTGGTTTCAATTTATAATAAAAGTTTTTATTATCAAGTATGCTCATATTTGGTTTTAGATTCTATTGTTGATTTTGATTTGGTAAATGATAATTTTATTTATCCACTGTGTTCTAGCTTATATATGATGTAATAGATTTGTTCTTAGTGGTGAAGTACTCGGCGATCTTGTGGGGAGGGTAGTGGATATTATTCGTTGTCTTAGATAAACAAGACCCGGTTGGGAGTTGCCTAAGTCAATTGGGGGTATTCACAACAACTCTCTCACACATTAGAAAGATTTTATAATAATATGATATTTTGGAAAGGTTTACTCTCACCATCACCATTTTACTAAGGGAGTGAGAGGAAGTGATCAAGGAATCTCACTTTAATCAACTTAGCATAAGAGGATTGGATAATTTGGAACCATGATAGAATTGGAATTGGAAAACTAAACTCTCCCTAATAAACCTTATCATATCACTATTTTCAATCACTTTCTTTGTTAATTTTTTTCAACATTTTTTATTAATTTCTTTTTTCTTTTTGTAAATTTATTTTGTTTTCAAAATCAAATAATTTTAGAAACACGAACTTCTTTCTCTAATTTAAAGTGAAAAATATAATTTTTTGTGTGCTAATACCTAGAGACAACCTAGGTTGACCCCTATACTACATTTTAACTTAGGAAATAATTTTTTTTCCAAACCCCATGATATTCACATGTCAAAACTTGGCATCTTTTCAGGTAGTTGGTACCAACAGTCTAATTTTTTAAATTGTGTGATTAGAACCAAAAACACTAACCCTTACACCCTAGATCATGAAATTTAAATAACCTTATTGAATAGACTTAGAAACCTTAATTTTCATTCTAAATTTGATGAAATTTATCTTGCAGGATCGATTCAAACTTCAATTGTTCACTCTAAGCCTATCATCATGGCTAGAAATCAGAACCAAACCCTTATAGACCTCTATAAACCAAAATTACTTAGTAAAAACAATCAATTTTCCATGCCAGAGTTAGAAAATGATTTTGAGATAAAATCTAACATGAAACCATTAATTCTAAAACTTCATGGATTGGCAGGAGAAGACCCAAACAAACATATTAAATAGTTCACGTATGTCTTCTCTACTTTTAGACCCTAAGAAGTAGTTGGGATCTAGTAAAGTGGAAGGTATTCCAATTTTTATTAGAAGGAGATACCAAATAATGGTTGTATGTCCTAAAACTAGGAGATTTGCATGACTGGAATGAATTATTGATATGCTTCATACAAATATTATTTACCACCTCTAGAATCATAGCCATCATAAAGGTAATTTATGCCATCAAACAGTCATATGGAGAAACCCTTTATAAGTATTGGGAAATATTTAAGAAGATATATGTTATCTTCCCACATCATGAAATTCAGGATCATCACTTCATTTTTTTCTTTCATAAAGTATTATTGGAAAATGATATAAACCTTCTAGATGCATCATTTGGGGGCACATTTATTAACAAGTCACCAAAAGAATCCAAGGTCTTGATTGAGAATATTTCTCATAACTCACAATAGTTTGGTATAATAGGTACTAGAATAAGAAAAATTAATGATGTAAGAAATTCTCATATATCACCCTTATTAGGAACTAATATTGGAGAACTAACCAGTTTGGTGAGACTGATGGCCCTGAAACAAGTGAGTGAGCAAAAATAATCGGCTAAGATATGTGGTTTATACTCATCACCTGATCATTTCACTAACCAATGTGTTGAATTATAGGGAATGGAAATTTGTAAATAATCCTTTCAGCTAAGGAAGTTTCAAAAAAATCAAGGATGGAGAGATCCTAACCAAATCTAAAATGGATTTGGAAATCACATGAATCAAGCTAGACCCCATACCAAAAAAAATTCAAAAACCCACCACAAGTTCATAAAAAGTGGTATTATAACAATACCTCTTGTCACCAAACACCCACTTTAAAGATGCCCTATTAAAAACCATCCACCTATGCACAAAATCATATTCAAAATAAATAGAAACCATTTGAGTTTGAGGGGTTTAAGGACACTGTAAAATATTTTTCTAATAAGTTAGATAGTCTCATGGGCTTCCTGGCCAAAAATATAGTGAAACTAACTTCCTAGAAAATCCCAAATCCCAAGGATAATTTTAGTATGAAAACAAAAATAATTTTAAAATAACTACCACCACCACCAACCCATGAAACTAAAACAAGACCACCTATGTTGAGGGAGAATGAAGTTTTGAATTCTAAAAATTATGTGATTTGCATTGAGAAGAAGAAAATAAAGAGGAGGATAAGGATAGGACATTGAGGAAGAGAAAAGAAATTATATAAAAAAGATAAAAAATATAATAAAGACTTACCCCCAAAATTTCTATCAAGGATGATAGAATCAAAGAGATTGCAGGAAGAAGCACTTCAAAGAAATTTGGACACCTTCCAGAAAGTGGAAATTAATATCCCACTACTTGAAGTACTCAAAATACTTTCAATATATGCTAAAAATTTTATGATATTTAAACCAAGAATAGGATAATTAAATGGAATGATAGGATCAACTTTGGAATAATTTTCTTATCCCTTATCACACCACAGTTTCCAACCAAATATCAAGATCCATGAATGTTTTCCATTCCATAAACCATTAGATATTTAAATTTTTATAATGATTTATGTGATATAGGTGCTTAAATTAATATATTTACTCACTCAGTATACACTTATTTGTGTATAGGGGACTTTAATCCCACAAGATTGGTGGTCCATCTTGAAAATTGATCCATAGTTTTCCGAGAAGGAGTTCTAGAGGATGTCTTTGTGAAAGTCAAAGATCTATTATTCTCAGCTAAATTCTATGTGATAAATATAGAAGAAGATAGAAACCCATAATACTCACCCATAATTTTTGAAATACCTTTATTAAATATGGTTAATACCATCATCAATTTCCATGAAGGGACACTCACCATGAAGTTTGGAGATAGCACTGTCCACTTCAATATTTTTTAATCTATAAGACACCCATCAGATGATCACTCAGTCCTTTCATTCTCCAATTAAGTTGGTACTGAAAAAATTGATGAATCAGGTATTTTATATTAATTCTTATCCTTAGAATATAATTTTTCCAAATTAATATCACTGAACATGTGAATTCCCAAAACACTAGATATTATGATTTCATGTAATAAGAAGAGGTAAAATATGATTTTTGTAATGATTTTTTAAACGATAAAGAATATGATATGATTTATTTTGTGTAGTAGTTCTAACCTTTGGAAGTGGATAACCTCAATTTAATTTCATCCCATGAACATCCCCTGGATATGGAAGTAAAACCACTCCCCATTGATTTGAAATGTGTGTACCTCATGGAGGGAGAGAAATTACTAGTGATAATTGATAATAATCTATCTGAACCCCAAGAAGAATATTTTATTGATCAATTGAGAGAAAATGTCCAAGAAATAGGGTGGAAATTAGGTGATATCCCAAGAATAAACCCAAAAATATGCTCACATATAATTCTTCTTGATGGAGATTCCAAGCCTATGGGATAGCCCCAAAGAAGGCTAAATACCTCCTTAATAGAGGTTGTGAATAAGGAGATCGAGAATATCTTAGAAGTTTTTATCATCTATACCATTTAAAATTCACAACAGGTTAGCCCCATTCATGTAGTTCCAAAAAAAATTATCCTAACCACTATAAAGAACGAAAATAATTAATCAATCTTTGTGAGAATTCAAAATAGTTGGAGAGTGTGTATATAATTTATGAAGTTTAATTAGGTCACTCGAAAAGATCATTTCCCAATACCCTTCATCAAATATATGTTAGAGGTATTGTCTAGGATAACTCATTATTTATTTTTGGATGGATTTTCATGTTATTTTAAGGTACCTATTACTCCTGAGGATCAAGATAACACTACCTTTACTTGTCCCTTAAACACTTTTTCATATAAAAAGATGATATTTGGATCATGTAATTATTATGGTAAATTTCATAGGTGCATGGTAAGTATATTTTCTAATAACACTAAATATTTATTAAAGGTTTTATTGGATGATTTCATAGTTTTTGGAAATTCTTTTAACCATTTCTTGAAAAATCTATAAAAAATATTTGAAAACATGCATTGAAAAGAATATTGTTTTAAATTTTTAAAAGTTTCATTTAATAGTTGAGAGAGGAATTTTATTTGGGCATGTAATTTTTAAAAAAGGTATTAAAGTTTATAAAATAAAATTTTAATTGATAAATTCATTTTCATACCCAACTTGTGTGAAATATGTTAGATAATTTTTAGGACATATAGGATTCTATAGGAGGTTTATCAAATATTTCATTAATATTTATCTCCCTATCTCTAGATTACTTTTGAAAGCTGATGATTTTGATTTCAATGGTGTGTGTAGGTAATACTTTAATGAGTTGAAGAGGATATTGATTACACTACCAGTGATGAATCCATAAAATTTGTAAGAACCATTCGAGCTACATTGTGATGCTTCCAACTAAGTAGTTGGATAAATCCTTTCTCAAAAAATTTAGGGCAGGGCACAAGTCATCGGCTATTCCTTGAGAACCTTAGATGTGGTCCAATTCAATTACACAACCATAGAAAATGATTTTTTAGGAGTTTTATTTTCTTTAGAAATATTTATATCATATATTCTTGGAACAAAAGTCATTGTGTTTTCTGATCATGCAGCTCTTAGGTACTTGATAAAGAAGTATGAACCTAAACTAAGGCTAGTGATATGGATGCTACTACTAAAGGAGTTCAACATATAAATTAAAAACAAAAAGGGAGATGATAACCAAGCAGTCGATCACTTAAGTAGACTTCCCAATACTGTAGAATCTTAAATTCCAGATAAAGAACTATTGAATGATCACATTCTAGGAGAGAAGTTGTACTTTATTAGAGGAGAAGTTCCTTGGTATGGTGAAATAATCAATTATATGGTAACATATTAGGTCCCGTATCATTTAAATTCCTACCAAATTCAAAAACTAAAATCTGAATCTAGATAGTTCATTTGGATGATCCATTTCTTTAGAATATTTTCAATGATCAAGTGATAAGATGATATTTTCCTAAAAGTGAAATTGATTTTGTCTTTGAATTTTGTCACACTTTATCTTGTGGAGGAAACTTTGGTCCTCAAAGGAATTTAAGGAAGTTTTTAAAATCTAGAATTTATTGGCCCACCCTTTTTAAATATTCTCATAAATTTTGAAAAAGGTGCGAAAAATGTTAGTTTTATGGAAATATTTAAAAGAGACAAGAAATTTTCCAAAAGACGCCTATTTTTTGAGATTTTTGAAGTATGGGTGATATATTTTATGGTTCCATTCCCAATTTCATTTTTAAATTATAATATATTTCTTGTATTTGATTATGTTTTAAAATGGGTGGAAACAAAATCCACCATGACTGATGATGTTAAAGTTGTTTGTGATTTTTTTAGGGTTAACATATTTTTTAGGTTTAGAGTGCCCAGAACCATCATCAGTGATCAAGGGACTCAGTTTTTCAATAGAATAATGGATTATTTTTTAAAAAATATAGAATGAATCATAAAACATAAACTCCCTATCATCCATAGACTAATGGTCAATCTGAAGTGTCCAACATGGAAATTAAAGGAATTTTGGAAAAGACTGTTAAATCAAATAAAAAGGGTTGGATCCAAAGGTTGGAAGGCACTTTATGGTCTTAAATTACAGCCTATAAACCCCCAATATAAATTATTCCATATATGTTTATTTATGGGAAAAAATTTCACCTACCTGTGAAATTGGAACATAAGGTGTACTAGGCTATGAGAAAGATAAATTTGGATCTTGAAAGTGCATGAAAAGATAGAAAATTTTAGTTATAGGAGATGAAAGAAATTAGAAGGAAAGATTTTGAAAATTCTAGGATTTAAAAAGAGAGAACAAGAGTGGATCATGACAAGTTGATCCAACCAAAATACTTCCATCCTAGATACATGGTGTTGTTATTCAACTCAAGACTCAAAATTATGTTAGGTAAACTTCATTCCATATGGGAATGTCTACTTATAGTTACTCATGTATATCCTTTCAATTTTGTGAAGATTTTGAAGGATGGATAGTAGGATTCATTCACTGTTAATGGACATAGGCTGAAGAAATTCCATGGTACCTTTCTATCAAAGCTAGTGTAGGATATCACACTCCCCTAACCTATTTATCAATAAAATACATCAGGTCATACCTCACCTTCACAATTTCTTTCTTGTTGTGATTCAATTTAAAATAAAATTCAATAAATTAAGTAAAATTTATCATTTTAAGTGTGGGGGAGGGAACCTTTGTATTTTAGAATTTTCAATTTTCTGTTTTTGTGTTTTTTTTTAAAAAAATGTGTGTGTTTTCCAAATTTTTATTTGTTTCCTTTTTGTTTTTTTTTCTTTATGTTTTTGAAACTTGTGAGTTGAGATGATTATCTTTTCCATTTTTGAAGCCCATGTTAATGATTGAACCAATTCATACCATGAAACTAAGCTTAAATAGATGTTAAAATTACTTTATTTCAAGTTTAAATCTTTGGTAGTTTTATGAGAATTCCTCTAATTTTTTAATCCCATCCCACATATCACTATCTTTATCTTTAAAATCACTTTATCGTGAGGCTGATGAACCTTTTTTCATATTCTTTATATTCACCTCAGTTATTGAGAGATCCAAACCATGTTTTCTTTAACCCAAATTTGATTTATTCCTGTCAAAACTTGAGGATTTGGGGTAATTTTGTTTTAAATTATTGATTCATTCTTTGGTTTTAAGGCCCCATTTTAATGAAAATACTTTTTATTATATTCTTACTTGAATATTTAATACTTTTATTCCTTATAATCCATAAATATCCTATTATGTTAGCCACATTACAATCCAATTTTCCCTATCCAACCTGATCATGAAGTAAAATTGCATGATCTAGTTGAACTTAAGTTTGGGGGGAAGTTTTATTGTGTTGTGATGACTCATTTGGTGACACTTTAGGTTGAAAATAAAATGTTTAAGAGATTATTTGTATGTTGAAAAAAATTGTTTTGTCAAAATTCGTTCCTTTCTAGAGCTTTCATGATAAAATAAGTTGTGCCTTTCTAGATTTTCCAAAGGAGAAAGAAAGTTGTAACTATCTGGATCTTTCAAAAAAAGAGAAGAATAGAAATATATGTTTTTATGAAATGTTGATGGTGTGGGATGTACATGATATTTTGAAATATTCTTAGAGTTGATTTGCTTCTAAGGGGGGTGATGAGGATACCATACTTGAGAGAAAATTAGAATCATGAAATTTTTCTTCAAAAAGAGTCAAGTCCTCCTTTTTTGGTCTCAGAATTATTGACATATAAATCCTACCAACTGAAATCCTCTCAAAAACCTTGAAAATTCCTCATTATAAACACATTTCCTTGACTCACATCAGGTGGAGAATTAGGAATTTATCAAACCTATGGTGACACTTTCATGGGTTTGAATGATAAAACCCTTTTTTAAAATTAATATTTGTGAGATGAGAGAAAATTCATGTGAGGTAGGTGTTTTGTATAAATAAAAGAATAAATGAATAGAAAATATATTTAATGATATGAAATGATAACTTCAAATAATTTTTTTTGAGGAGGCATGATATATTTTGTTTCTTGTTTTCAAATTGGTAGATCACATGAGTATGTGTTTTTAATTTTATTTGATTTGATTTTGAGATTTACATGTCCAGGATTCCAAGTACTAAGTGTGGGGGAATTGATAGAGCTAATATTTTCATTATTTTTCATGTTTATTTCAATGATTTAATCCCTGAAATTTTAACAATTTTATTTTATTTTCATCATTTTTTGTTTTTTTTGTGATTTTTGGGCTAAAAATTGAAAATTGCTTAATTCTGTAATTTTATCAGTTTTCTATCACTTCAATATTTTGAGTACATCATTTAAAATATTGATCCAAATTGAGTGATTTTTTTAGGCTTATTTTTTTCATGGGATTCAACTTATTCTTTTAGAGTTAGAGCTCATTTAAACCATAATAGACCTAAAAAATCGATCAATGTGAAAAATATTTCTGGATGATATAATAGAGCCCACATTAGTAAATGAGATATATCTCAGCCTAAAGACCTTCAAATTTGGTTATTACAATTGTATTTGAAATATGACTCAAAGTTTCATTATAACATTAAATATCATGGATAAATACACTAATTAAGGTATCCATTTAATTCTAAAAATTGGAGTGATATGAAGGGTCTATTCAACTATAAAAAGTGTGATTTAGTAATTTAGGAATAACATTTTCTACATAATTCTAAAAGAATTAAAATTTTGAGGGTTTCCAAAAAACTAAATTTAGAACAAACTTTAAGAATAAAACTTGGTGATTTTCTACCTTCTGGTGAGTAGAGCAGGAAAAATTATCTGGAGGATAGTTTATGGAGGATAAATTTTTTGTTCTTCCTTTCCCTTCTTTTATTCTTCTTAGTTTTGTAATGTATTCTTCTTATTTTCCCTTATTCTTGGTTATCCTTCACATAGAGGTGTAACATTTTGAGTGATTAGGAAGGGGAGGTTTTTTCATTTGTAATTATTTATTTCTTTCAATTTATTGAATAATATCTATTTTTATCTTATGAAAAGTTTATTTCAATTTCTAATATGAGTTTTTATTATCAAGTGCGATCATAATTGGTTTTAGATTCTATTTTTGATTTTTCTTTGTTCAAGGATCATTTTCTACCTCCACTGGGTTCTTATTTATATACAATGGAATAGATCAGGGCTTAGTGGTGAATTACTCGGTGATTGTCAGTATGTGTGGGGGTAGTGGATATTCTTGATTGTCTAGGATAAACAAGACCCAATTGGGAATTGCCTAAGTAAATTGGGGGTATTCACTAAAATTCTCTCACATATTGTAAGGAGTGTATATCAATATGATATGTTGGAAAATTTTACTCTTACCATCACCATTTGACCAAGTTAGTGAGAGGAAGTGATCATGTAATCCCACTTTAATTGGATTAGAATAATAGTATTGGATAAGTTAGAACAAGGATAACATTAAAATTGGAAAACTGAGCTTGACATGATCACCCTTCTCATATCACTATTTTCAATCACTTTCTTTTTCAAAAAAAAATCAATATTTTTCTTAATTTATTTCTTTTGTTTTTTCACTTTAGTTTTTTTTTTCAAAATCAAACAATTTCAAAAACACCCACTTCTTTCTCTAATTTAAACTGAAAAAATGTGATTGTTGTGCGCTCTTCTCTAGAGACAACCTAGGTTTTCCATTATACTACTTTTTAACTTAGAAAATAATTATTTTTCCACACCCTATGATAGGAATGTGTCACACCCTAACATTTTGTGTGTTTTTAGTTCAAATTATTTTGAGAATGGATTACATGAACAGTTAGAGTATGGTTAAGGGAAAACCATGTGTGGTAATAGAGGAAACCAAGAAAGAGTTATTTAGGGGTTGAGAATCCACCTGTATAGTTTGGTGCATAGTTTGGTAAACTATGTGACCAAAACATATGAGTTTTATGGTTTTAAAGAAAATCCATCCACATGGTTAGTGAATATTTTATCCAGCCATGTGGCTAAACCATGTGTCCTTTTAAAAATGGGAAAAATATATTTTTACCCCCTCAATTTTTCAAAGGGGTATCCCCATTCCTCCAATTTCTATTTTATGGGTGGATAATGGTATCTTCCCCTTTGATCTTTCCTTCAAGAACCCTTAAGGGATGGGTTTTGGTGGCTTCAAATTTTGATTCCAAGTAAGTATTGTCCTTTTTTCTTCTCTTTTAATCCTCACCTCCATCCCACTCTAATTTCTTCTACTCCTAGTTATGGATTAAATTATGATTCCACCAGAACATGGTGTAATCATCCAAGAACTATGGGTATTTCACTATGTATAAAAATAGGGTGACCCAGGACACTATTTTCATGTGGTGGATCATCATTTTGGTTGAGGTATATTGTACCATAAAATTTTCATAGGTTTTTGTTTAAAATTTAAATTGAAATTCCTATTAAGTGGGCATTGGATATTGAGGATTTTACTCGGTATAAGGATGGGGATATTAGATAGATCCTTGGAGTGTCGATGGGAATGGTTTCGTCACTACAGTGATGTTCAGTGAGAATTTGGTCATTATTACTTTTTTTATAAAATGATATAATTCGTTATAATTGATTATAATTGATTATGTTGGGTACCTTGGTGTGATACAGGTGTTGGGAGCATAGTCAGTGACCTATTGTGTTGAGACAGGTTTGGATTGGCCTTGTTGGGTCGGAACAAACGAGGAAAAGATGGCAAGAGGGGGGGTGAATTGCCTTTTAAAAAATTAATTAACAAATTAAAATCAAAGTAGAAAATGCAGCGGAAATAAAGAAGGCAAAACACAAAACTTGATAACGGAGTTCGGCCAAAACCCGTCCTACGTCTCTGCTCCCAACTCAACCGTTGAGAGATTCCTACCGCTTGCTTTTCAATGGTTTTAGCAAGAAACCCACTAGGCTTTGAGGTAGCACTAGGACCTATTACAGCTTGCTTTTGGTGGTTAAGCAAGAACCCACTTGCTTTTGATGGTTTAGCAAGAACCCACTATCCTTCTTACAGGTGAAGGATAGCTCACCTTTTTCTCAAGCTTTTTAAAGGAAAATCTTGTGAACCTCTTCACACCTTAGTGGTGGTGTGAAACCCAAAAGAAAGAGGGATGAAGAAAGAGTTTGGGGTTTGTAGGCACAAACCCAATTTTAAGCTCAAAATAAATAAAACAATAAAAACCGTATTGTTGAGAAGCCTTGGGCGCCAAGGGTTGAATGGAGTTGAAGACGTGCACTCCCAAGCTTCTATGGTGGTGCTCCTTGGATGTGGAATTGGATTGGAGCAGTTGTGGTTCCCTTGGAGCAATCCACCGGAGGTTTGCCAAATGAGGAGAATTGTGTTCGTTGGCTTCAAAATGCTTAATTATGGTCCGGCAATTGTTCCGGGGCTTCAAGGTCCTTTATTTATAGAGGGGGAACCCTCATATGGCCGTTGGAGGCCTTTGGAGCTGTTGGAAAGGCTTTCGGAGCTGTTGGGAGGCAAGTGGAGCAGCCTGGTCAAAGCTCCAACGGCTAGTTTGACTGGATCCACCGGCTGGCCGGTACAGTCCCACCGGCTGGCCGGTGTGTGCAAAAAGGCATAGGATTCTTGTCCAGGGGCCACCGGCTGACCGGTGCCAGAGCCACCGGCTGGCCGGTGGCAAGACAGTAGCTTGCCACTCTGTGCAGGTGCCACCGGCTGACCGGTGGAGGAGCCACCGGCTGGCCGGTGGCAAGACAGTAGCAAACACTATTTGGGCTGGATGCCACAGGTCGACCGGTGACAGAGCCACCGGTCGACCGGTGGAACCTGGCAGTGGGCAATGCCTCTGCCAGTTCCACCGGCTGGCCGGTGCTATCACACCGGTTGGCCGGTGGACTGAATTTCAGTCCACTTCTTGTCCATTCTTGGGCCAATCCTTTGGCAATCTTTTGCCTATCATCCACAACACTTAAAAACAAAGTTAAACACATATGAAAGTGATTGTGATCATGAAAATCAAAGAGCGAGGGGAACGAGATGTACAACAATCTCCCCCTATTTTGATGATCACAATCACCGAATCAAACAATGAAAAATACTGAAATTGAAAGGAAATGCAAAGCATGATGAAAAAGGATTCTCCCCCAATCAATCAAGAAATTTCTCCCCCTTTGTGATTATCAAAATAGAATGGGGCATAAAACTTGATTGAGGGAAATTTTGAAAAACAAGAAGAGATGGGATTTGAAAATCAATTGAAATTTTGAAAATTGAATTGAAAATTTTGAATAACAGTTTGAATTGAAAGTTTTGAATCAAAAACCATTTGAAATTTGAAATTTGAAACCAAGAGTTGAAATTGAAAGTTTGAATTGAAAATTTTGAAATTGAAATTAAAAAGGGTTTAAACTGAAATTGAAAGTTTGAATTGAAAAAAGCTTAAACAAACCTAACTTCCCCTAAATAAAAACAAAAAGTCACCGGGGAGAGGGATTTTGAAAAGAGACAATTTTAGGCCCGGAGAGACTCGCTAGAAGGGATTTTTCAATCCAAACTTGTCTCATAGCGGGTCTTCTCCTATAAAATTCGTCCGAAAAGAAAATACTTTTGGGTTGACCATACCGGGCGTTTTTACAATTACATTCATAAATGAGGTGCCCGGGTTTTTTACAATAATTACAAAATTTATAACAAGAGCTCCCCCTTACAAAAACAGTTGGAGCATGGGAGGAGGAAGCTATATTGGTATATCCTAGCCCTTGGGTGGTTCTAGAAATTCGCTGGGAACCAAGCAATTTTGAAAGATTTTGTTCCCCTTGGGTGAATTTGGCTAGGGATTCTCTAAGGTCCTTGATGGTTGATTCCAAAGAATCAACATTGGGAAAATTTTGGATTTTAAGGGAGAGTTCCTCCTTCTCTTTGAGAAGTTGTTCTTTTTCGGAGGAAAGTTTTTTGAAATACTTTTTTAAAGCAACAAATTTTGACGATAAAGTATGAAAACCTTTTTCTAATTGGTCTCTAGCGTGTGAGAGTTCTTCATAAGATAAATGATTGAAAGAATTTGAAGAACTAGAAGACGAGGAAGAAGAGTCGGAAGATGATACCTCATGATTTGCCATTAGGCATTTTGTACCTTGGTCGCTCGAGGAGAAGGAGGAGAATGAAGAGGTGGAGCTATCACTCCATGTTGCCTTTGAAGCCTTCTTCTTCTCCTTTTTCTTGGCCCTTTTCTTGTGAAGTGGGCAAGCGGGTACGGATTTTGCATCGGATTCTTGCTTTTGAGCGGGTTCTTGCATTTGAGCCTTCTTAGTGCCTTCATGGGTAAGTTCTAAAAGCTTCCAAATATCATGAGAAGATGTGCAAGAAGAAATACAATCAAAAACATTTCGGTCAAGACCACAATGTAGAGCATTCATGGCTTTTCCATCCAGCTCGAAATTTGCAATGTCAGCGGGGGTCCATTGAGATTCATCTTTACTAGAGAGAGTATAACCATGCATGACAATTCTAAAAATAGGATAGCCAATACTTTTTAAAAAAGTGGTCATGCGGGTTTTCCAAAAACTATAATCGGCTTCATCAAAGAATGGAGCACGATCCAAAGAATGTCCTTCGGGGGATTGAGAGGAAGAAGCGGTAGAAGCCATCAAAAAAATAATAGGATCTTTAATTTGAAACCGGTTAGGGAATTATTCAAATACGTCCCTCTGATACCAATTGTTGGGTCGGAACAAACGAGGAAAAGATGGCAAGAGGGGGGGTGAATTGCCTTTTAAAAAATTAATTAACAAATTAAAATCAAAGTAGAAAATGCAGCGGAAATAAAGAAGGCAAAACACAAAACTTGATAACGGAGTTCGGCCAAAACCCGGCCTACGTCTCCGCTCCCAACTCAACCGTTGAGAGATTCCTACCGCTTGCTTTTCAATGGTTTTAGCAAGAAACCCACTAGGCTTTGAGGTAGCACTAGGACCTATTACAGCTTGCTTTTGGTGGTTAAGCAAGAACCCACTTGCTTTTGATGGTTTAGCAAGAACCCACTATCCTTCTTACAGGTGAAGGATAGCTCACATTTTTCTCAAGCTTTTTAAAGGAAAAGCTTGTGAACCTCTTCACACCTTAGTGGTGGTGTGAAACCCAAAAGAAAGAGGGATGAAGAAAGAGTTTGGGGTTTGTAGGCACAAACCCAATTTTAAGCTCAAAATAAATAAAACAATAAAAACCGTATTGTTGAGAAGCCTTGGGCGCCAAGGGTTGAATGGAGTTGAAGACGTGCACTCCCAAGCTTCTATGGTGGTGCTCCTTGGATGTGGAATTGGATTGGAGCAGTTGTGGTTCCCTTGGAGCAATCCACCGGAGGTTTGCCAAATGAGGAGAATTGTGTTCGTTGGCTTCACAATGCTTAATTATGGTCCGGAAATTGTTCCGGGGCTTCAAGGTCCTTTATTTATAGAGGGGGAACCCTCATATGGCCGTTGGAGGCCTTTGGAGCCATTGGAAAGGCTTTCGGAGCCGTTGGGAGGCAAGTGGAGCAGCCTGGTCAAAGCTCCAACGGCTAGTTTGACTGGATCCACCGGCTGGCCGGTACAGTCCCACCGGCTGGCCGGTGTGTGCAAAAAGGCATAGGATTCTTGTCCAGGGGCCACCGGCTGACCGGTGCCAGAGCCACCGGCTGGCCGGTGGCAAGACAGTAGCTTGCCACTCTGTGCAGGTGCCACCGGCTGACCGGTGGAGGAGCCACCGGCTGGCCGGTGGCAAGACAGTAGCAAACACTATTTGGGCTGGATGCCACAGGTCGACCGGTGACAGAGCCACCGGTCGACCGGTGGAACCTGGCAGTGGGCAATGCCTCTTCCAGTTCCACCGGCTGGCCGGTGCTATCACACCGGTTGGCCGGTGGACTGAATTTCAGTCCACTTCTTGTCCATTCTTGGGCCAATCCTTTGGCAATCTTTTGCCTATCATCCACAACACTTAAAAACAAAGTTAAACACATATGAAAGTGATTGTGATCATGAAAATCAAAGAGCGAGGGTAACGAGATGTACAACAGGCCTTAGCAGCTGCTTTCATCCCTTTGAATTTAATTGGAAATATTCAAAATGGTAGGTGGTATTTATGAATCTACCATTTAGTAATATGCATTGGTTATATTCTTATGGCTTGTGTATCCCTACCACTTTGGGTGGTGAGGATATTTAATTTGTTTAAGCAGTTTAATAAAAAAATGGATCTTATGAATGAATTGCTAAAGGTTTTGAGGGCCCTGATGGACCCATGAGTACTGGCTAGATATCTTAACTTCAAATAGCTAAGAATAGAAATTAGAATGAATATGGTGAAGTGTATCTAGTGGTGGGTGGCTTAATGACCCCTTAGTAGATAGGGGTGATGACCATGGGTGTATAGTCGAGATTTTATCCATGAGATATTCCCTAGAGATAATGGTATCATCGAGATGAGTATAGGGTGGGTGTTTCTTCCCCACTAGGATATGACTACTCAGGTAGTTAGACCCTGTAGAGACCGATGAATGAGTGGGATATTTGAATCAACCTAGGACACCAGGAAAAGAGAATGGGATTAAGGCCATCTCCCCAGTGTGACTTTCTTAAGAGGACAGGGAAGCATTAATGAGACCTATAGAACCCTTGTAGGTTCTCTTATGACTTTTCACCATAGTGATAGGGTGGACTTGGTGACAGGTATTAGTGGGTGTAACCTTAGAACCCACATCGACAAAGTAAACCTGAGGGGTTATGAATGTTCAGAACATTCTTGGGAATTCATATATCACCTGCTATGTTTTTATTTTATTTTTATATGGTATTTTATTTCATAGGATTCCTAAGAATAAGGCATGGTCCTGGAACTGATGTGATTTCCAAGGATGCCTGGGAATCACATGTTGATATGGATGAGACCCTAGAATGTATAATATGTTTAGGATCCATTCTCTAGTATATTGAGGGTAGATTCCTAAATTTGATAGAATACAGAGATATGTTTGATGTGGTAATGGATTCCTAGAGGTGGTACCTAGGATCCAACATCAGAACGTGTGTTACAAATATAAAGGAATGCCTAAGATAGTAGGGGATCATTTTACTTGTTATATCATTGTGAATTCCAAGGTATTTAGATTCAAATGAAAATACCAGTAGACCATTGTTAATGATCATGATACATGATTCAAATGGTTATATGAGACTCTAAGTGGGATTATATTCCCAATCATGAATGTTAGATATCCTAAGGGTGATTGTTATATCCCCTAAATTAATGCCTAGGATACCCCAGTAGGATCGGGTGGATGCATCATTGATGGTTTGGATGAGGATTCATGAGATATTAGATTCCTAGTACATTGACCATGGGATCTAGGGATGGTATTCCCTTTAATTTCCTAGGTCACTCAAGAATCATCCATGCCTGGATGTATAAGATTTCACGGGGATTCCCCTCCTGGGAACCAGTCGTCAGCCAAACATCGAGAATGCCCAGGTGCTACCATGGGGTTCATCATAAGGGATCAAGGATGATGGATTCCTGGTGATGACCCAGGTTATACTTCTCATCATGATGGAGATGTGGGCATGGGATCCCCATATCATGGATAAAGGTTACCCTAAGGTGATTCTCATGCTTAGGACACTCTATCATTGGATAAGGTAGGTATGGTCGATCAGGGACACTGACCTAAATATTAATGATGGTTTTAGGATTTTTATGATTATATATATGTGCCTTTGGGATGATTGGGATTTTGTATGGCACGTTCAACATGACATGATCAGAGAAATTTTGGCATCAATTCGAAGTATGTATGGTTGGTAGTTTGTTTTTTTGTTTATTCTTATAGTTTATTTATTTATTCCTACTGAGCATGTAACATGAACATACACTGAATATATTGATTATGTACAGGACTATGTTGGTGTTTCCCTATTATTATTTTTACTCACACCCTGATCAGGCCACTATTGCACTAGGGTGGCCAAGCAGTCTCTCATTTATCACAGGTACAGGTTAGGTAGAGTCCTAGTATTATTTTGATGATCGAGATAATAAGATCGGGTGGGATTGATAACAGGTTTGAGGAGAGATGAAGTAAATATTTTTATACTTTAATTTTATTCTTTTGTGTTGTATTTATTTGTATTGTGATTATCCTAGTGGGATATCCTCCTTATATGACAATATTGCTTTGGCATTACATTTTATATTGATTATTGTTTATTAATTCCATGTAATCTTATTACTTATTATTGTGGATGATGTTTGGTTATTTTTTATTATTATTCACTATGATACGGGGGTATAGTCTCCTCATGGTACTACCCTAGACCCTTGCTATTAGTTGGTAGCCTATGGCATATGGGATGGTCTGCCTAAGGTTACATGGTGAACTATTCTAGTTACTTTTCATTGATTAAGCTAGTTTGGGGCATTACAAAGTGGTATCAATGTTGTTTTTATTACCTAACTATTTTTGGATTTCATATATTGTATATTTAGGAACGTATCAGTGTTTGTGATGGATATTGGACTGTTGCATCAAGAAAACTTGATCTGATAGGAATTCTAGGTTACTAGGGATGGTATTACTATTAAGGATTCTAGTGTTATTATTGTAAATGATTTTCAACTTGAGTGACTAACATGGATGTTTTAGGTTCTTGATTTATTATGTATTTCTAGATCTTGGCCCGTTAGTAAGAGGCTAGTGATTTGATTTTGACACTTTTCATGTAGAGGCAAGAGGTTTCACATAAAAAATATTTGTCATATAGGGTTTACATGAAATATAGACCTTCTAGTGTGATTAGTTTCACTGACGATTTAGGATTAGTTGTTTAAAGTGTCATCAACTTCTCATACAATGTTTTTTTGTGTAAGTACTTTGAGGAATTCTACACAGGTGGGCTGACTTTTATATTTATTTTCATTTGATGGTGATTCATGTGGATATATGGTGTGATTCACCTTGTTTATGATGATGTGATCCCCTATCATAAGGGAAATATAAGGACCTTAGTAGGTCAGTATAGGTATATGATGCCTTAGAGCTACACCCATGAGGGTGATTTCAGAGGTATCGGTTCGGTTGTTTAAAGTTACAGTAACAACATATACAAAATTTTACCATATAGATTGTAATGAACTATGCTTAACCAAACCATGTGATATTGGTTCACTAGATATAGATCACTATAAGGTGATATTGGTTAAATGTAGTTTATAGGTTTTATAATTTAAAGTGTTAGTAACTACCTGTATGGTGTTTTCCTATATAGCTTGGAATTGAATTCTATCAAACTGAACCTCGTGACTATAGTTACATGACATGGATTTTCCCAAAATATTTCATAGGGTATTTTATAGAGATTATATATTTTTAAGGGGTAGTCCCACATGCGGATACCTGATGAGGATCGTGCCCTTATCGGAGACTAGTTGGCACGTGATGCCTTAATTTTGGACCCTTTTGGGTTATTTTTGTATGGGTTTGATTGTTTAAAGTGACTAGTAATAACCTATATTATTTTTTTCCATATATATTTGAATGTAACTATACTTAACTAAATTGTGTAACAATGGTTTTCTTGGCCTGGATTTTCTAGGACAATTTCGTTATGTGTATGACCCTGGATGAGTTGAGATTCCTGAGGGAGCAGTCCTATGGGTGGATGCTTGGTGAAAATTAGTTCCAAAGTAGGATAATGACTTATAAAAGGTTCCTAACTTATGTGTACATGAGACCCTAGAGTGGTAATAGACACATTTTATATCAATTTTTGTTGATATGGGAGTGTGTATGACATCCTGTGAGTTGTGACCTTTGATGAGACTAGAACTTTCAGATAAGTGGGAAGACCTAGAGACCCTTGGATATGAAACATAATTTTAGTGAATTTTTTACTAGTGTTATGTGTGAGGGAATACCACATGAGGGGTTATCCCAAGTGTGATATTTCTTCGGAAGTGGAAAGGCATGGGTAGATTTCTTGGGTTAGAGACCGATGCATGGGAGGTGTGATTGAGTTTATGGAAAAAGAACGGTTATATCTTAGTGTTTATTTATGTGGATTGCCTTAAGTGATAATTCTTTTGTTTTGAGTTTTTTTAGGGAAGGTTCATTTGAATCCCTGATGCTATTGGTTTTGGTATGCACTTTTTCTATGTAGTGAGAGCACGTGTGGATGCTTGTGATAGGAATAGTGTCAACTAGTGGCTAAGAATGTGGATATCTTAACAAACTGACATGATGTGGATTATATTCAGTGTCCATGATGTTTCAAACTAGTTCCATAGTGCGTGAATCATGGTAATGTGAGTAAATTGATGTGATTGGGTGGTATGGGATTGCACATATGTTGTGTCAGATGAGATAGGAATGGTACATGATAGTTCCACACGGTACCCATTTAAGTCAGAATTGGTAGGTGGTAGGGAGTGAGTTGAGGACAAATGGAATTTATAAAAGACTTATAGTCATGGAATATTGATTTTTTTATGAAATCATAGATGTCTCTCTATGGTAGAGGATACATTGGTTTTGGATTGGGTATAATGATACAGCTGATCTGGGTAAATCCTTGTCAAGTATTTATGGGATGAGGTGGGTGTGGATCGTGAGGAGCATCCTATATTTGGTAGTAGAACTTGATGAGGATGTGATCGAGGAGTGGTATAATAAAATTTTTATAGTGGGGAGATCCCAATAGTCTGGTGGAGGATGTCCCACAAATAGTAAGGGTTGTTGGCATGGTTAGACTTGTCGTTCGACGGTTGAGATGGCTCTTGGATGTCGGTGAGATATAAATTCTAATTTATTTTTTCATAGGAAAATACCAATATTTAGTTTGAATGTGATATTAGATGGATTTATTGTATTGTCATCGGTATCAAGATGGTTTTCATGGAAAATGAGTGAGTGTTGGGTTGTAGGTGCATCGTTGCTCGTGGTATGAAATGGCATGATGGTTCACTTTGGATGGTAGGTGTCTCAATCATGTTTTTTCACTATAATTCTGGTACAAGTTTCTATGGACATGTTGGAATGACCACAGGGTGCCTCTAAATTTAGGGGAATCAGTATCGAGTGATCAGTTGACTCGTTGGAGGATAAATACGAGAATATATGGAATAGGTCATCTAGAGGAGGTCCAACCAATGTTTAGAATGTAATTGGATGGGGTAAGTAAGAAAACATGTTGGGTGAATTGTTTTGAACACGATAGGTGTGTTTCAGGTTTTGGTTGGGTATTTTTGAATAAAATATGGCATTATTGTGTTTTGGTAGGAAATTTTGATTATGGGAAGGCATTTTTGTTTGGAATTAACCCTTATGGGATAATTATTATAGTGGAGAGCACCATAGGTCGGTTGATAAAATGGTATGATGGCATGATCATGTTTTGATATAGATGGGGTTGGGTAAGTATTGTATCATTATTTTGGTTATAGTCTCGGGTTTTGGCTCAGATTTAGGTGGTTTGAGCACCTTAAGTTGGGGGTTATCCCTTGGATGAGCCTTGGGTGTTTTGGGGCTGAAACATATCCAATTTAGTAAGAATTGAATACCTGGATAGGTCGGGTTGTATCGTTGGATTACCACCAAGACTTATTAGGGATGAGAAGTGTTATAATGGGGATTTTTCAAGGCCTCGTGTCCGTATGATCATTTTAAATTCAAGAAGAATTTAAAATTTCAATTACTAAATAGGTCAAATATTTATCTAAGATTTGAAATGGAATTATGAGAATTGGTGCATCTTAAGGTGATGTTTTTAGACATAGTGTGATTCTTTTAGAGTACCTCAGGTGTTCAAGTGAGCTTTGGGGGATTTGAGTTATGATTTGGTAGTTTTTTAGGAATATTCCTAAGGAGCGTGGTTTAGGGAACTCTATTTAAGGGGAAGTATGTGTCACCCTGAACCTATGGTAATTTTTAGTTCAACTTCTTCTAAGCACATCTTACTTGCATGGTTATAGAATGGTTAAGGGAAAACCATGTGAGGTTGTAGGGGAAACCATGTGAGAGTTGTATAGGGGTTATAGATCCACCCACATAGTTTGTTGGATGGTTTGGTAAACCGTGAAACCAAACCATGCATGGTGGATGGTTTGGAGGTAGAGTTATCCACGTGGTTTGTGCATGATTTTACCAACCTTGCGACCAAACAATGTGGTGTTTTAAAAGGGGGGAAAGGACATTTTTACCTCCCTAATATTTTAAAGTGTTAAGCCCCATTCCTTATCTTTCTCTTGAACACATAGTTAGCCCCCCCCCCTTGATCTTTCCTTCAAGCTCTCTCAAGGGAGGGGTTTTGGTGGCTTCAAACATTTCTTCTAGGTACATCTTAGCCTATGTTGTTCTTCATTGATCATCACCTCCCTCCCACTATAATTTCTTCTACTCCTAGTTGAGGATTAGGTTTTAATTCCATCGAAGCATAGTATAATCAGCCAAACACGATGGGGTTTTCACTCTTACTAGGAAGTGGGTGATCCAGGACACCATCTACACGTGGTCGGTCACTGTTTTGGTTTAGGCATGTTACGCTGTCAACTTTCTTATGTTTTTTATTAAAATTAAAATTAAAATTATTATTTAATTGGAATTAAATGTTGGTTCATTCACTCATAATAGGGTTAAGGATGTGAATCAGGCCCTTGGGGCGCCTATGGGCATGGTTTTAGTGTGACGGTAATGTTTAGTGAGAATTTGGGTGTTATGACTTTTTGGATAAAATGATATAATTGATTATAAATAATTATGTTGGGTGCCTCAATGTGACATGGGTTCTAAGAGCGTGGTCGGTGACCTGTTGAGCTAAGACGGGTTGGGATGGGCCTTTGTAGTTGGTTCCAACCCTTATAATTAAATCAAAAATATTAAAAATGGAAGGTTTTCCTTATGCATCAACCCTTTAGTAATATGAATTTCTTATATGAATGTGTCTTGTTTAACCCCACTACTTTGGGCGGTGGGACTCTTTTAAATTTTAATCTATTTAATAAAAACTAAATACTATGAATGAATTGAACAAGGTGAAAAGGGACCTAATGGACCCTAAATTGTTGACTAGATATCTCGGTTACCAATGTTTGATGATATAAATTGTAGTGGATAGGGTGTATCGACCCTAATTGCTGGTGACCTAGTGACCCCTGGGTAGAGAAGGGTGATGACAAGGGATGCATAGTTGGGGGGGTTGTCTATGAGAGATTTCCTAGATATTATTGGATCATGGAGATGAATTTAGGGTGATCATTCCTTCCTTACTAGGATATGACTACTCAGGTGGTTACCCCTGTAGAGACCAACAAATGGGTTGAGTGTTCAAACCAACCTTGGATTATTGGGAAAGGGAATAGGCTTAAGGCCATATCCATATTGTGACTTTCATAGGAGGAAAATGAGACCCTAATGATACCTATGTAACCCTAGTAGGTTAACCTATGACTTATTACCCTATTGAGATAGAGGACTTGTGAATGGGTAGATA
Organism: Viscum album; assembly: GCA_963277665.1. NCBI lineage: Eukaryota > Viridiplantae > Streptophyta > Magnoliopsida > Santalales > Viscaceae > Viscum > Viscum album. The sequence continues at coordinate 811,507,564 of OY728150.1, read as the reverse complement.
TGGTAGCAGGTGTCACCTTAGAACCCACACCAACGATATAATCCTGAGGGGAGACGGATATTGATATTAGGCTTGGTTGTTCAGCCATCCCATGCTATATTTTTATTTTATTTTTATACAGTATGTGATTTATTAGGATTCCTAGGAATATTCCATGGTCCTAACATTGAATTTATTTCTCAGGATGTCCAAGAATCAACTGTTGACATGGCAGTGAGCCTCAGATGCCCAGTATGTGTAGCACCCCGAAAATTCATTTATATTATTAATAGAACTATTATTTAATAATGAATGTTTTATTATGATCACATAATAATAATTTTACATTTCATAATTAATTTACACATCATGGAAAATTACAACTAAGAACAGTAAAGGGATTATTTAATGATATAATCAAAATTGTATTATTTTTTGTAGACTATAAACATATCCTGTTAAAAATGTGTTTTATGATAAATTTATAAGTTTTAGATAAATTTTATTTTAATAAAATAATCTTTAAAAATACTATTTAACTGATAATATATTTTAATGAATTCCCGAGTCATTTTTATAATGGTCAGAATGTTTATTTTTCTATTAAATTGATAAATTATAATAAATAAGAATATTTATTTAAAATTTAAAATTTAAAATTATAATATTTATATAATTATTTTGATAAAATAAATTTTCTTTTTTTACTCATCATATCAAAATTATCATAGTGTTATTTTTTGGTAATTTTTTAAAAAATTTGATTTTTTGGTGAAAAATTGAAAATTGACGCTTTACAAAGCACTGTGATTTTATGACATCGTTATTATGTCAACATAAATAAAAATTTATGAAACGTTTTATTAAATCAAAATTAAATTAAATAATTATAAAAATAAATTTAAAAATATTTGTTTTAAAATAGAAATTTATACTTTTCTTTTTTGAACCAAAAATTCGATTTATGAAATAAAAGTTATTTTTGTTTTGTGTGTGTTAGTTGTGTTGGTTGGGAGGTATATTTAGGTTTGGGAATTCCTTTAACGTCCATACACTTTCTATCACCCATTAATAAGCTATAAAATTGGTTGTAATTTATTAAAACCACAAGTATTTTGTCATATATAATAAAATAACCTATATTTTTACCCTTAAAGCCACCCCTACTCAAGTATAAATACCCCCCTTTACCTCCTCACTTTCCATAGAAAAGCCTTTTAGAATTATTTATCTCTAAATTAATATATCAAGAGTCTCTTAAAGGTGGTTTCAAGGTTCTAATAATTCCCTATCTATCTTTAAGAAGCATCCTTCCAAGTTAGGGTTTCCTCGATTATTCTCTTTTCATTTTCAAGTACATTACTTTATTATATTGTCTTTCTAAATTAATTTTTCATATAATTCCATGATTATTATTATTATATGGTATTATATTCCATTTTATATGTTTTAAATTATATTTTATTTATTCTCTCTCATTATATCGTTTTTCTAAGCCGTTATAATATCATATCCATAAAACCATCCTAAATTTGGTAAAGAAAAGTGTGTGTGGTTTCTGAGAAATGACATCCATATCTAGATACTAGAAGTGTTTGTGGATCTAGAATAGTTTTAAATAGGTTTAATCACCCCAAAATTTTATTATTGATCTTTGAAATGATCTTCACCTGGTGAACAATAATTTTCCTTACTGCACACCTAGTTCGACACTCCTAGGGGATTTTATTTAGATAATTCACATGAACTTTATGAGACATAATAAAGAATTTGAATATATGGATTGATATTTACATTTAATTTATATCCTTATGACATTAATTTACCCTTAACTGCATCTTTTAATCATTCCCTTCAATGTGAATACCCTTGAATTATTCTTATGATTGAAGGTTATTCACCTATATACAGATACATCGATTGACTATGGAAATTATTGACTAAATTGTATACCATTTATATATATGGTTTAAATACCTTAAACTTAATTATTTTGGTTATTGGGTATTTAATTATAAATTTTCTATATTTTATTAGATACACATTTAATTTCCAACAGATTCTTGATATGATTATTGATGGATTTATGTATGTTTACCTTATGTGGAACACATGAATTAAGACATATGAAGGGTGCACCTTGATAGATATATAATGAATGGGGTAAATATACCTTGTCCAAAGGCCTTGGTAATATGTTTTACGACACCCTAGTGATGATCTATAGTGATATGTTTATGAATGTCTCGTTATTATGTTATAGCCACATTTCCAAGTTATGTATCATGTACTTATGATCATGTTATTCCTCATGTACTTATGATCATGTTATGCCTCATGAACTTATGATATTTTTATTATGATCATGTTATGTATCTTTTACTTATGATCATGTTAGGACTCATGTGCTTATGATCATGTTATGCCTCGAGTCCTCATGTTCCTCATGCCTCATGTTTTACCCATGATGTTCACTTATGAACTATTTTTATTTTTTATCCCTTAATTGGATTTATATATCATCATTTTCTTATGTTTCCCCATTTACCTAGGAATTACAATGAAAGGGATATGTAAAAGGAATTTACATGTGTGGAGAATCCTTGTAGAAGAAATGTGTATTGTACCATGTGTTTAGTTGTAAATGTACCTAGTTCTCAAATACACTAAACTTTCAATCTTTGGAGTTTGTTGTAATTCATGTGATGTATTAAAAAGTATGTATGTTTGGCACCATATCCAGAATTTTAGGTCTGGGTGTCTTATTTGGTATCAAAGTAGATTTTTCTTAATTTAGGAATTAGGATTCGGAATATTTGGGTATAAAGCCTTAGATAGATAACAATTTTCTCCAGAAGACTTGGTTATGTATATCTAGTATAACCATATAGTATTGAATTCTCCTAATTTTTTATAATATATTATTTCTATGGATAACATTAAAGTGAACATTTGGGTTTATAAAGTGTTATTCAATGAGTAAAATTACAACACAATTTATCTATAGGGGGAGAATGTAACGCCTTGAAAATTTCTTTATTATTTAATAGAAATATTATTTTACAATGAATGTTTTATTATGAGTACATATAAATATTTTTACATTTATTAATAACCTTACACGTCATTGATAACTACAATTAGGAATAATAAAGGGATTATTTAATGATATAATCAAAGTTGTATTATTTTTTGGAGATTATAATTATACTCTATTAAAAATGTATTTTATGATAAATTTATAAGTTTTAAATAAAAGTTTTTTTCATGAAATAATACTTCAAAACACTTTTTAAAAGATAATATATTTTAATTAAGTCCTAAATAATTTTTATAATGGTCTGAGTGTTTATTTTTTTATTAAATTTCTAAATTATAATAAATAAGGATATTTATTTAGAAGTTAAAATTCTAATATTCATAGAAATATTTGGATAAAATAAACTTCATTTTTAGACTCATTACATAAAAATTTTATTTGGGATCTTTTTGGGACTTTTTTAAAAAGTTTATTTTTTGGCGAAAAAGTGAAAATTGTCGTTTTACAAAGCACTGCAATTTTATGACATAATTATTATGTCAGCATGACTAAAAATTTATGAAAAATTTTAGTCACTAAAAATTATATTAAATAATTATAAAATTAAATTTTAAAATATTATTTTTAAAATATAAATTTACAATTTACTTTTTTGAACCAAAGATTGGAGTTTTGAAATAAAATTTACTTTTGTTTTGTGTGCATTAATTGGGTTAATTGAGAGGTATTTTTCGGTTTGGGAATTACTTGGACATCCTCAAACTTTATATCACTCATTAATAATCTATAAAATTGGTTTTAATTGATTAAACCCACAATTGGTTTGCTTATATAATAAAATAACCTATATTTTTACCCTTAAAACCACACCCTCGTGTATAAATACCCACTTTCCCTCCTAACTTTCTATACCAAAGACTTTGAGCATGATTTCTCTCTCAATTCCCCTCTCAATAGTTTCTAAAATTTTGTTCCAATTTTCTAATAACTCCATATCTATCTTTAATAATCATCCTCCCAAGTAACGGTTTCCTTAATCTTTCTATTCCCATTTTCAAGTACATTGATTTGTTATATTGTCTTTCTAAATTACTTTTTCATATACTTTCCTGTTTATTATTCCATGGTATTATATTAAATTTTATATTTGGTAAATTTAATTTTATTTATTCTCTCTCATTATGGCCTTTTTTAAGTTGTTATAATCTTGTAGCTAAAAAACCATCCTAAATTTGCTAAAGAAAAGTGTGGGTGGTTTTCCTAGCAACAACATCCGTGACTAGATACTACAAGTGTATGTGTATCTATCACATTTGTACCAAGAAATAATATCCCTAAAAAATCCATGTTTATATTTGACTCAATCATCACCTGGTGCACAACTATGGTCCTTGTTGCACACCTGGTTTGACACTCTCGGCGGATTTGCTTTGGATAATTCACATGAACTTTATGAACCATAATAAAGTATTAAAATACATGGATTGATATTTACATTCAATTGATATCCCTATTCCATTAATGTATCCTTAAATATATCTTTTAATAAATCCATTAAATTTTAATACCCTTTCATGCTTATTTTGGTTAAAGGTTATTCACCTAGATACAGATTCATTGATTGGATGAGGATATTATTAACTAAACCATATGACATTTATCTATAGAGTGTAAATACCTTAAACTTAATTATTTCAGTTGATGGTAATTTACCTAGAAATTTACCAAATTTCATTTTCTACCTATTTAATTTAAAATTGGTTCATGCTATAATTATTTATGGATTTATGTATGTTTCCCTTATATGGAACACATGAATTAATACATATGAAGGGTGCGCCTTGATAGTGATCCAATGTATTGGGTAAAGATACCTTAGCAAAAAGACTTAGTAATATGTTTTATGACACCCTAGTGATGATCTATGATGATATGTTTATGAAAGTATCATGATTATATTGAGCCATATTTCCAAGTTATGATACAAGTACTTATGATCATGTTATGCCTCATGTTCTTATGATCATATTATGCATCATGTACTTATGATCTTGTTATTATGATCATGTTATGTCTCTAGTACATCATTTTATGCCTCATGTACTTATGATCGTGTTATTACTTTGGCCCTCATGTTCATCATGCCTCATTTTTTACCCATGATGTTCATTTATGCTCTGTTTTTATTTTTTATCCCTTACTGGGATTTATATCTCACCATTTTCTTATGTTTCCCTATTTCCCTAGGAATTGAAATGAAAGTGATATGTATAATGAATATAAATTTGTATAAAATCCTTATAGAAGAAATGTTTATTGTATTGTGTGTTTATTTTTAAATTTATCTAGTTCCTAAAGACACCAAACATTCAATCTTAGGAGTTTATTATAATTCATGTGATATATTAAAAATTATTTATGTTTAGCACTATATCTAGAAGTTCATGTCTAGGGAATCTCAGTATTTCTAGGATTTATTTTCATGGTATATTGGGGGTGGATGCCTAGCTTGTATAGCATCCATATATATGGTTGGTGTGAGAATGTATTCTTAGATGTGGTACCTAGGATATAACAATAGAACATGTGTTCCATGTATACAGGAATATTTGGGATGGTAGGGATTCCTCTAACTTGTGATATGATTGAAAATTCTCAGGTGCTATGATTCAAATTAAAATACTATTAAACCATTATAAATTCTTGGGATTCAAATGGTAGTGTGATATTTTGGGTGGTTATATATCCCTAATAATGGATGTTAGAAATCCTGAGGGAGATTGTTGTATCCCCTCAATTGACGCCTAGGATACCCCTTAAGATCAGATGGACACACCATTAATTATTTTTCTAAGGATTTGTGAGATATTGGATGCCCATTACAATGTTCATGAGATATAGGGAGGGTATTTACTCTAATTACCTAGGTCACCTAGGAATATTTCATGCTTGTACATATATGATTTCCTAGGTATTTCCCCTTACAAGAATCATTCATTAGCTTGAAATCTGAAATGCTCAGAAACTGTTGTGGGGTTTAGCCTAAGTTATTGAGGATGAGGGATGCCTAGTAGTTCCCTAGGGTACACTAATAGTCGTGAAGGAGGTGTGATCATGGGATCCCTAGGGTATAGATAGAGGTTCACCTGAGGTGATACTCATACTCAGATACACTCCGGCATTGGTCGAGGTAGGTATGGTCGATCAGGGTCATGGGCCTAAGGATTGATGATCATTTTGTTATTGGAATGGTTATATATAATCACCCTTGGGGTGGTTAGGAATTTTTATAGTAAGGTCAGTGTTATTTTCTCAGAGATATTATGGCATCAAGTCTAAGTGATTATATTTTTTAGTTTATTTATTTATATATTTCTACAATTTATTTATTTATTCTTGTTGAGAATGTCACATACACATACACTGTATATACTGGTTATGTATCAGACTTCATTGTTGGTTCCCTACTGAGTTTTTTATTTACACCCGGCTCGAGACTCCATTGCACTGGGGTTCCCAAGAAGCCTCTCACTTATCGTAGGTACAGGTTGGGCAGAGGCCCAGTATAATATTGATGATCAAGTTGAGTAGATCAATTAGGATGAGATCAGGTTTTAGGAGAGACACTAGGATGTATCTAAGCCTCTGGTACTTTTATTTTATTCTTTTGTACTATCTTTATTTGTATATGTGATCTGAGTAGTGGGTGATAATCCTTGTATAACTGTATTTATTCTACATTAAATTTTATATTGATTGTGTTTATTACTTCCATGTACTATGATTACTTAAAATTGTGGAAAATATTTAGTTATTTATTTATTATTACACACTCTAATATGGGGGTATAGTCTCCCCATGGTACTACCATAGACCCCCACTGCTAGTCGGTAGTCTATTTATTATGGGGAGGTGTGCCTGAGGTCACTTTGAAAGCCAATATGATTATTATTCTCAGTGTGATCTAAGTTGGGGCATTACAATGGTGACTTAGGGTATAGTTTTAGAATAAATATCTTTAAAGATAAATCTATAGAAGTTATAGTACCAAAAATATCACAAACACATAGGGAGTTATTAAGATCTGTATGAGTAAAGTTACAAGTGCAGTTGTGTGGGAGCGATTTTTGATACTTATTTATAATAGAATATAGAGATCTCGATATCATAGAAGAGTCCAAAAATATAAAATAATTAAATCATAAGAGTTATTTATGAGGAATAAAATGTATTCCCTCTATGTGTCTAGAATATGGGATCTAACAGAGAGGCTTGTTGGGAAGAAGTTTCTTTTAAACAAATGGGTTTATTGACTCAAGGAAGAAGTAGATGGTAGATAAAGGTAAAATTCATGGCTAGTCATGAAAGGGTTTCATTAGGTGAACTGATTATAACATACATAAATATTACATCATTTTAGATGAATATTCAATACATTTTACAATATTGCATGCCTAAGGACCGTAAAGGTTTAATGTATTTAGAGACTAGATATATAATCAACTTATTTTATAAAATATATTCAATATCTCCCACAAAGTTCTTGTCTCATAGTACCCTTCTTATATATTTCATACTTAAAACCTTTCTTCATAACCTGATAAAAATGGAAACATAAGAAAGGGTGATCTTAGATGATCACTAAGGGTAAAAATGGGAGAAATTAATCAGTGATCATATACAAGCATAAGATACACATAAGTGTATGATATTATGATTATAACTTACAAAGTTCATACCCAATTAATCAATGGTCATAAATCATGAGTCTTGTCATAAATCTTTAACATTTCAAAATACATCAACCATAAGAGTGACGAATCGTCATTAATCAATCATGAACCATGAGAGTATATCATAATCACAAGAACATGTAATATAAATTTTAGTATAATCATAAGTATATAAAATCATTTCATTAGTAAAGGTTTTCTTCCAAGACTATCATAGTGGACAAAGTCCCATAGTGTATTGGGTTCACTCCACATTCCATCATTTCCTGAGTCAAGGTTCACTCCCAAGACTATCATAGTTGATAAATTCCCTTACTAAATTATACTCACTCCCCATTCTATTCCTTATTATATCATAAGATATAAATCATTACCCAATTCATTGGAGGTATTTAATAGATCCATCTATCATATAATAAAAATCGTACATGTGTGCCACAGGTTTATAAAAACTTTATTCATTTAATTATATCATAACCCATGGAGAAAAAATAGGTTTCATAAACATTTCATCATCACATAATCATAATACATCTAGAGAAATAACATGGTTGGTATCATTAGATAATATCCTTAGTGAAGCATAAGAAACATCAAAGGATGTTGACATAGAAGAAAAATACTTTCAAAAGTTTATTTGAATAATTCTTTGAAAACAAAGGACAAAATCATCTTTGTTCGGTATCTTTAAAACTAAAAAATTATAGAGTATTGAGAAAAATAATTTATTTGAAAATAACCATGGAAATTTTAAATGAATATTAAAAGCAAAGAAGGATTATGATATCCATAAAATCCATTCTTGTGGTAAAGTTAAAATAAATATTCATTTCACACTTTTGGTAAAAAGTATAAAAGTACCACATTCAGAAAATGATAAAAATATTCCTTTCAAAATATTTAAATTAAATCAAATTATAGTTTAAAATTAATTTAAATTATTATTTTATCATATTAAAAAAAATTCTTGAAAACATTTTAAAGGACGTAGACATGGAATAAAAAGTTCATCGACCAAAGAGAAAATAAAGTCGGCTTTTCTTAAAAACATTTTATCAATAATTTTATATAAAAAAGAGAGTAAAATTAAAGGAAAACATAAAAATAATATAAATAACTAGAAGAAAAGAAAATATATGGGGTTTAAATGATAAGGATCTTATAATTTCCCTCAATAGAAATTTAACATAGAAAATCCTGAAAAGAAATGATATTGTAACATAAAGCCTTATATTAAGTCCCATTTGGAATTGTATGCATTAAAACCACCTATATAATAAATATATTTTTATTATAAATCTATTCCAAACCATATTCAGACATGAATTACTGTGCATCATTCCGTTATAATTTTAAATTATCCTTTTATTAACAATTATTCATTAAAATTAATATTCAGGTAAAAATTGGTCTGATTCCATGCATGTTTTGGTTCGATGGTTCCGGTACATGCACCTTGGTCATGGTCTCATCATATTTAAAATATTAATAATTTCATAAGTATCATTGCAACATTCCATGTAATTATAGATTAATAATTTTTCATATTTATTAATATTTATGAATTAGATATTAATTTTACCTTAAATGGGACACTATGTACGATACCGTACCCGACATGCAACAAATAGTTTCTCTAAAATCTTATGTTTCACACAAGACTAAGTTATACTGAAAAATAATATATTGTTAATATTATTATTTTTAAGTGGTAGTTATCGTCTCGTCATTGTATCGATAAGAATGAATATAACTAACTATATTATGTTTACACATGTTCATTAAATGTTTTTACATTCATCCAATAAATTTTATGGGCTTAAAATAAGAATAAATCCAATTTTAAGCATAAAAAAGCTCTAATATTTTTTCAAAAGGTAGTTTTACCACCTTTTGATTGTGAACCCATTTTAAATCTAATTTTTGATACTTTTAAAAAAATATATGAAAAATTAAAATTATTTTTTAAAAGTTAAATATCAAAATTTACTTTGGGTAAATTTTTAGTATTTTTCTAAGAACTTTCATATTTTGATGAATAGTGAATAATACAAAATATTAGTTCATAGCTTCTTTTTTGCCCAATTTATTTATTTAGTTAAATTATATTTTTAATTGGTTTTAAATTGTAATTAAATAAATTTTTTATCATTTAATCTAATATAGTTCATTGTAATCAATTTCACATTGAAATTGGATATAAAAACTTAGTGAACTTTTGAACGTTTTTACTTTAAAAACTCATTTTCTCATTCCAAAGATAGGATTAATTTTTAATTAATTTATACCAATTATGTGTTTTGAATTTAGAAAATTGCATTCCATATTTTTAATCATAAGGTCCAAATTATGTAAATATTTCCCTTTTATTTTTTTATATTATGAAAAGTAATTTTAGTGATATTTTTATTACCACGGTTAAGGGTAAATCAGGTAACTAAAGTTAAAAATAATATTATAACTAACATAAAATTACCCTAACACTTATCCTAATTTAATTTAGTGAGTTTTTATAGACCAAAATCATAATTTTTTCGAATTTATATCTTTTTTAAGTCACTTGGGTGTGAGTAAGACATTTATAATGTTATATTCAAAGAAAAGAATAAATTTTTTCACACCCTTGTTTTAAACAAGTAAAGTATTTTTAATATGGGGTTATATAGAGGATCTCTTCAACTATAAATATTTTTTAGAAATAAAAAAAATCTTAAATCGTGATAATTTATTTATAATTTTTAGGAAATAAATGATTAAATTAAATGGTGACACAATAATGATATAGTAATTGCTTAATTAATGAAAGAATCAAATAAATGATATTAAAAATATTAAAATAAATATAATTTGAGTTAATTAAGGTCATAAAAGAATTTTATTGATTACTTTGACATGTTATTGATGTGTTAAAATATTTTTTTTGAATATATCATGTTGCTATGATATTTTTAAAAAGTCAAGAAATTAATAGTGAAAAAATTGACAATAATGGTATTTTAAAATATAAAATATTTTATTAAATGATATAAAATTTATAAAAAACCAAGATTCGTCCAAGTAATTGGTATAAGTCATAAAATGTAATAAATGACTCATTTATTGGTTGTTTGGTATTTTATATTAATTATATTAACCCTTAATATCTAAATAACATTAAAACATGGTAAGAGTTAAAAGGGTTAAAACAAAAAGATAAGGATTAAAAGATATTCAAAACTTGTATAATTTTTATTGGATGAATTAATTTAGACCCAACCTTATCCAATATTACAAAAAAAGTTAATTTTGACCCATTTTAATTATAAAATTAATTTATATTAATTTAATAATTTTAAGAATCCCAAGAGTGCTCCTCCCTTTTCCTATAAGAGGGAGCCCATTATTCTATTTTCTTAACACATAAAAACCAATTCGATTCAGAAAATATCTGACCAAATTCCTTACTTGAATCCCTTTGTACATTCTATAGACCTTATTATAGGTAGAACACCCTCCTTAGATGTGTCAAGGTGATAATCAAAGGAGATCGTTCGAAGAAGATGTATCATTTTTAATCAAGTGTTTCTATTTCATTTCTTCTTTCACTTAATTCAAATATTATTCACATGTGATGAAATAATAACTCCAGTATACTCAATATAATGAGATTTTATTATGTTGATATTATCACCTAAATATGTATCCAATTCCATCAAATGGAAAAGAAGTAATCGTTCGTGAGTACGTGTGAATTATCACCTCCACGAACCGATATAATTCATTTTCCCTCACCAACTCTCAAGATTGGTTATAATGGTGGAATTAATATTTATATATGATAAAAATTACATATTTATCATTATAATATAATAATATATCAATTATATTCTTTCTTTCTATGCACATAAAAATGATAATGTCGTTCGTGTGTACTTGTGAACTATCACCTCCACAAAGCGATATGATTTGTTTTTAATCACCACATCACATGGATAATATATATAAGTGTCCTTAAATTATTAATATTATATTAATTATATTATGATATTTATGGAAATATAAAATAATATTTACCTTCTTTCTATAATGATCAATGAAAAATGGAAACGTTACTCATGCGTACGTACGGCTTACCATCTTCGTGATTGTAACGTTGTTAATTTTTCATATCTATATTTAATGAATTTATTTAAAAGTATAATTTATATATAAAAGTTATTATTATTTAATTAATATTATTCTGTATATGATAGACTAATGACCTATTTAATCTTATTTGACTTACCGATGTCATTTTAGACTCAAGTACCAAATATCATTAAAACGTCCAACATGAACTTAAAAAATTAATTAATTGTTATAACATGATAATAAGTGATATAAAAATAATAATAAAATTTTAAAAGGTTATAGAGACATTAAATAATTAACCTAAGTTTATTATTTAGAAATATAAAGATTGTACATGATGATTCGGACTCAAGGTAAGGGATTTTCTTTTAAAAACCACTTTTAAAGTTAATCTTTCAACTATTTTTTTTACAAAAGATAAAAGGAATGTTTTTTTAATATACATCATGAATGGAATTTCTTGATTTCATGTCTATTTAATGTTTTTATGATTCCTTTACAATTTTACAATTTTATTTTCAAATAAATTGTTTTCATTTTGAGTGTGCGGTTTTGTAAAAATGATTTCAAAGTAGATAAGTTGTTTTTCTTTTATGAATGATTTATGTGTTGTGATTATTTTATAGTTATTGGAAATTTTTTATGAATATGGGTGGTTCCATGATAAATCAAGGGTGGGTGAGATCATGATATCTCTCCAATGCATTGGTTAATGAGATGGTGTTAATCAATAGATTTTCTCCTAAGATATTAAGGGAATATTATGTGTTGGGTATTCTAGATATAGCCATAAAGGTTACTCCCTATGTAGCCATGAAATCTACTATAAGAGTGATATATAATTGATGACAGAAGTTACCTTTGTGATTTATGTTTTCTATGGTGTTTTAAAGGAATCTCGTTATTTCTTGAGGTAAGGTAAAGAGTTTATGTTTTATGGGTGAAAATTATATCTTTATTAAAATGTTTTCATGGGTTTAAATTATTCATAGACTAATTAATTATTTATTTATTTTATGTCCCATACTAATATTTTTATGCTCATCCAAAGTTCTAAAATGTTTTTCACATGGTATATGTAACATCTCAGGTAATTATAGAATAGGACTTTTTCATATCTATTAATATTTATGAATTATATATTAATTTTAGTTTTAAGGGGGACACTGTGTGATATCATACATAACATGCAACAATGGGTTTCTCTGAAATATTATGTTTCACATAAGACTGATTTATATCGAAAAATAATATATTATTAATATTATCATTTTAAGTTGTAGTTATCACATAGCCATTAGAATGGAATGAATGAACAATATTAACTAAATTATGAAAATATGATTTATATACGTTTATATAATGATTCATTGGTTATCAAATTAATTATAAATGTAAATAAAAAACCAATTGAATATAAAGGATGTGTTTTTATGAAAAACTATTTAAGTGTGAATAATTGTGTTTATAAAATAATCAAATCAATATCGTTGGATTATATTAATGAAATGTTAATTCAATATAATATTTAAAATTCATCTTATGTGTTTTATATACATCATATAAGAACAAATACAATTTTATGGATAAAATGAGTGTTTTTCTATAAATGCAGTTTTACTGCCTTTTAATGGAGAACCCATTTTAAATCTCATTTTTGACACTTGTATAGTTTCTATTTGAAAAAATAAACTTATTATTTGGAATTTTTATGTCAAAATTCACTTTGGTTGAATTTTTGGTATTTTTCTGATAAAATTCATTTTTAATGAATAGTGAAAAAATATTGCATTTTAATTCAAAACAGCATTTTTTTCTAATTTAATTATATTGTTAGATTATAATTTTACATGGTTTTAAGGTATAATTAGATTATTTTTTATCATTTAATCCAATTTTTGTTATTGGAAGTAATTTCACATTGAAATTAGATATAAATGTATGTCAATCTTTTGATGGTTTTTACTTTTAAAAAACTTTTTTTCTCATTTTGACAATGGGAATTAATTTTAAATTAATTACTACAACTTATGTGTTTTGAATTTGAAAAAATGTACTTAAATTTTTTAATAATAATAAAAAAATTATGTAAATAGGTCCTTTTTATTTTTAAACATTATGAATAGTAACTTTAGTAATAAATTTTATTACCACGGTTAAAGGTAAATCGAGTAATTAAAGGTAAAAATAATATTATAATAATATAAAACTATCATAACACATGTCCTAATTTAATTTAATGAGTGTATCCAGACCATTAGAATCCTTGGGTATATTTTAGGACCACTTGGAGCCACTTGGATGACTTTAATACTTTTATAATATTAAATTCAATAAATAGTCATTTTTGTTACATTTTTGTTTTTTTAAGAAAAGTAATTTAATTTGGAGTTATATAGGGGATATCTTAGACTATAAATAGTAATTAGAAAGATTAAAATATTACCTAAATTATGATGATTTATTTATAATTTTTATAAATTAAATAATTAAATTTAATTATGACACAAAGATGATGTAGTAATTTATTAATTAATAAAAGAATCAAAAAATGATTTTATAAATATTAAAATAAATATTATTTGACATAATTTATGTCATCCATGAATTTTATGGATATATTTTACATGTTAGTTATTATTTAAAGTAGTTTGTTTGAACTTATCTTTATGTTATGGTATTTTTTAAAATCAACTAATGAATAGTTTCAAAATTGACACTATTGGTATTTTAAAATATAAAATATTTTATTAAATGATATTAAATTCATAAAAATATAATATTTGGCTAAATTGTTAGAATAAGTCATAATATTTTATAAATGTAACTTTTGTGGGTTGTTTGGCATGTTATGGTAATTACATTAACCAACAAAATGTAAATAACATAATATCAAGATAAGATTAAAAAGGGTAAAATAAGGCTTAAACCAAAAAAATAAGGATTAAAAAATTATTAAAAACGTTTTTAATTTTAATTTTATGATTTTTATTTAACCCAAAATCATCTTATCTTCAAATTAAATTATTTTGGGACTATTTGGAACCGAAATTGAATTTATATTAATTTAATATTTTAAGAGTTTCTAATGGTGCTCCTCCCCTCTTCTATAAAAAGGTACCCACTCTTCTCTAATAATAACACTTAAAAAGAATTTTTTTAGCCAATATCTAGCCAAAAAATTTATAATAATCCCTCCCCACATTCTTGAGGCCTTATTTTAGGCAGAACACCCTTCTTAGAGGTATTAAGGTGTTCTTCAAAGGTGATCAACCGAAGAAGAGGTATCATTTTTTTTAGTGTTTATATTTTATTTATTCTTCCACTTACTTTAAATAAACTTCATATATGATGAAATAATAACTCCAGTGTCCTCAGTATACTTATATGTTAATATGTTAATATCTTTACCTAAATCCATCTCCAATTTCATCAAATGGGAAATGAACATTTCGTTCGTGTGTATGGCGGACTACCGCCACGCAAATAGATATAGTTTATTTTTCATTACCATCTATCAAGACTGGTTATAATGATAGAATAAATGTTTATATATTATATTAATGACATATTTATCATTTCCATGCACATAAAAATGATAACATTGTTCGTGCATGCATGTGAATTATCACCTCCACGAAGAGATGTGAATCGTTTTTATTCACCACATCACTTTTATGATATATATAAGTATATTTAAATTATTATTATGATGTTAATAATATTATTATAATTATGTAAAGATAAAATAATAATTACCTTATTTCCATAATGATCAATGAAAAATTAAAAGGTTGATCATGCGTACGTACGGCCTATTGTCTCCATGAATAAAATGTTAATCATTTTTCATAACCATAATTAATGGTTTGACTTAAAAAGTATGATTAATGTATAAAAGTGATTATTATGTCATGAATAATATTCTATAGATGATGGACTTATGACCACATGGACTAGTGACATCAAAACCATGTTCATTTTCGACTCAAGTACTGAATATCAACAAAACATCCAATATGAACTTAAATAATTATGTAAATTTTATAAAATAGTAATAAGTGATAAAAAGGAATAATAAAGTTGAAAAGGGTTCTCAATAAAGTATAAATTAACCTAAGTTTATTATTCAGTAACATAACAATTGTATGTGACGAGTCGGACTCGAGGTAAGGGACTTTGTCGCAATCTCCTTTCATTGAGGCATATCTTGATATTGTGTACTTTTATAATCATATAAGGTGTATATACAACCCTTTTCATGAATTAATATATTCTAATGATATTTAAAAAAAATTAATGTTATTATTTAATTATTTTTATTCAAGTGTTTCTCAAGTGCTAAGGGACTCTTTAACTAAAACATTGTTTTAAATGTTTTAAAGATTTATTATTATAAATATTTCTCATTGATGTCCATGTTTTAAAAATAGTTTTATGGATTTATTTATATATACATTAATGTTTTAAAATTTTAATTCCTTTCAAAAAAAATTAAATTGGTATGGGACACTTTGATTCGAAAATATTCTTTTTAAATGTTTTAATTATGTTTTAAAAATGGATTGATTATTTCAATAACTTAGAATGTTTTTTAAAATATACTCCATGCATAGAATTTCTCACTTTCATGTTGCTATTATGTATTGATGTACACTTTATAAGTTTAATATTTTATTTTAAAATATTGTGTTTCCATTTATGATTGTGTGTCTTGTAAAGATGAAATGTGATTTCAAAGTGGAAATGGTATTTTTCCTTTAATCTTGTTTTATGTGTTATGATTATGTTATGGTTATTGGGAATTATTTATGTATATGGGTGGTTCCATGATAAACTATGGGCTGGTGATCCCATGATATCTCTCTAATTAATTGGGTAATGAGATGGAGTTAAATGATAAGGTTTCTCTTAAGAGATTTAGGGAATATACTGTGATGGGTATTCCAAATGTAACCATTAAGGTTACTCCCTATGTAGCTGTGAAAGATAAAATGTAAGTATGATATGAATGACACAAGTTACCTTTATGATTTATGATTACTAATAATTTTTTCAGGAATCTTATAGTTTCATGAGGTATGTTAAAGAGTTTATGTTTTATAGGTGTAAAATATTATTTTTTGTGAAAACGTTTTCATGAGTTTTAAATATTCATAGATTAATGGTTTCATTCCTTATTTTATATCCCTAATTGATCTTTTTGTGATAATCCCAAGTTTTAAAAAAATTGCAGGTTATAAGGATGGGTAAGAGAAAGGAAGAAGTCAAGAATATTTTTGTGAAGAAAAAATAAATCATGTTTACTTTTAAATGTTTTATATTATGGAAGAAATGGAAAATTTTTTAATTGTATCCAATTTTTATCTAATAGTTATGGCCTAATTCTCTAAAACTATAAACCTGAAAAGATCCTCAATGTGAATTATTAACTTAAATGAAGATTAAAAAATGTTTAAGGATGGGTCATTATAATTTGTATCAGAGGTCGGTTTCGATAACTTTAGAGGTTAGGGTGTTATTTAATCATAATTGTCAAGTTCTATATAACCATAATGGTTAGCATATTATAAAGAGTCATAGTTATTTTAGATAAATTGAATGAGTTTGAGATAACATGAATAAATATATCTTAGTTTTTATCTTCCTCGTAATATAGTATATGATGATTTTATTGATATAATCACACTAAAATTTTTGGTTTTAGTAAATGGATGGATCCAGCAAGCACCAAAATAATAATGGATGTGAAGAAAAATGTGGTGGTTCTATGAATAAACAACCAAATGAAATGGGAGATACAATGATAACTCTTTTAGTTATTCTAAACTAACTATCATGAGTCATGACTGACCACTTGAAACTTGGTGACTTTTCTAAGGCATCATATATGATAGAAACGAATCCCCGTGGAAGTTCAGGTAATAATCATAAAGGTAAGAATATTCAATGACATATGTGTCAAGGATGTGTAAAGAAACACCTAGGAAAATGTTTTAAATGGAAGGGAATATGTTATAGATGTGGTAATGAAGATAAAAAAGTGATAACCTTCTATAGAAAAAAAGGAATCATTTAGTTGACTCTGAGAAATGGAAAGAAGTTCTTTTTGGGTTATCAATTGAATGTTTTAAATGTGGGGAGTATGTTCATTATGAAAATCAATGTCCTACGAAGAAGGTTCATGAATTGGATCAGGGGTACCGTGAAAATATAAGTTTAGAAATAACCAATTCCATTCTAATAGAATATGAAGAAATTGAAAATGACCTATAAGGATGGGTAAGAGAAAGGAAGAATTCAAGAAGATTTTTATCAAGAAAAAAAGAAATCATGTTTATTTTTAAATGTTTTATATTATGAAAGAAATGGATATTGTTTTAGTTTTATACACTTTGTATGTAATATTTATGTTCTAATTATCTAAAACTATAAACCTGAAAAGATATGAAAAGTGAATTCTTGGCTTAAATCAAGATTTTTCAATGTTTAAGGTTGGGTCCTTATAAGGCCATGGGGATCAAACCCACAACCAAAAGTAAACAAGGGTGTATCGCCTACCACTAGCCTATGGGAAGTCCCTTGTTAGTATGACTTATTATTTTTAATTAAATGATTTTATAGATTAAGAATAAGTTGATTTAGTAGGCATATATTTTATCTAATTGATAAACATGGTATTGGAAAATGATTTAGTTATTAGGTGATAAATGTTATTTTGTAATAAATTCACTATTTTTGGGAACTTTATATGATTAAGATAAATAAAATACTGTGGTATTTTGATTGTGGAGTGATGTTGAACTATATTTTGGAAGAATATATGATTTTAATTGTATAGATATGGTGATTCAGGTTATTTATAGAAATGATTTACCTATCATGGAGAATATGTGATTAGGTTAATTACTTTTTGGTATGAAATATTAAGAGTGGTTGTTGTTATTTGGAAATAAATGTTAAAATTTATCTTTGGAAGATTATGTGATCAAATTATTCTAAGTTTTGGGTTTCAATCTTAGTTTGGATTATTTTGAGGAATTTTAAGGACAATTATTTGTTGAATAGTCTATGTTGAACTTTAGGTAATACTATTGAATTTTGTAGATTAAAATTAGTCCTTCTCCTTATAAAGTATTATTATTTTTGGGGGAATTATCTGATCTTTTACTAACCATTTTGGTTATAGATAATGTTTAAATTTGGAAGAAATAAATAGTTAACCTTTTATGGTTGATTTGAGTTTTTAGAATTTGATTATATTGATTTAATCATGAAAAAATCATCTTAAATACTCATAGTTTGGAGAAAAATATGAGTTTGTAGTAGAATTCGATTAATGGGTGAACCTCTACTTTTCAAGTAAGTATATTTCCTTATGTACTTATTCTAAGTAGTAAAAGGATTCCTCAACTTTATGAAAAGGATCTTAAAACAAAAATGTTTTCTATTAATTTTTTCTACTATGAAGTCAAATACTATTTAACTAATCAAAAATTTATGGTTTTGTGATTGTTAACTTTTTTCCTGATAACGTTCTCAATCGCTCTTCATCAAAACTTGATAGTTAGTTTTTCTTCCATATCCATGTTTTCCTACATAGAATCCTAGTATGTGTTATCTGAGGTGACCTTCTTACTTCCCTTTATTAATTTTAAAGTGGAAGTTTTATTAACTCTTTTTCTGATGTGGTATTTTAATAAAGGTATTTTGAAAATTCATACCTTAGTTACCAACCCCGAATTAAAATTGCGAGGATGCAATTTCCAAAAGGGGGAGAATGTAACATCCCAGGTAATTATAGAATAAGACTTTTTCATATTTATTAATATTTATGAATTATATATTAATTTTAGTTTAAAGGGGACATTATGTGTGATATTATACCCAACACACAATAATGGGTTTCTTCGAAATCTTATGTTGCACGCAAGACTAAGTTATACTGAAAAATAATATATTATTAATATTATCATTTTAAGTTGTAGTTATTTCATAGCCGTTAAAATGGTGGGAATGAATGGTATTAACTAAATTATAAAAATATAGTTTAAACATGTTTATATAATGATTAATTGGTTAGAAAATTAATTATAAATGTAAATAAAAAACCAATTGAATATAAAGGATGTGTTTTTACGAAAAACTATTTAAGTGCAAATAATTGCATTTATAAAATAATAAAATCAATCTTGTTGGATTATATTAAGGAAATATTAATTCAATATAATATTTAAAATTAATCTTATGTGTTTTCTAGACATTATATAATAACAAATACAATTTTACAGATAAAATGAGTGTTTTTCTATAAATGTAGTTTTATCACCTTTTGATGGAAAACCCATTTTAAATATGGGTTTTTACACTTTTATAGGTTATATTTGAAAAAATAAACTTCTTATTTAGAAGTGGGACATAAAAATTCACTTTGGTTGAATTTTTGTAATTTTTTTGATTAAATTCATTTTTAATGAATGGTGAAGAAATACTGCATTTTAATTCAAAAATTTTTTCCCCTCTAATTTAATTATATTGTTAGATTATACTTATACATGGTTTTAATGTATAATTAGATGAAGTTTTTATCATTTAATCTAATTTTGGTCATTTAAAGTAATTTCACATTGAAATTAGATATAAACATATGTCAATCTTTTGATGGTTTTTACTTTTAAAAAACTTGTTTTCTCGTTTTGACAATGGGGATTAATTTTAAAGTAATTACTGCAACTTATGTGTTTTTAATTTTGAAAAATGGATTCCATTTTTTGAATCATAAGGTCAAAATTTTGTTAATAGGCCTTTTTTATTTTTTGACATTGTGAATAGTAACTTTGGTAATAAATTTTATTACCATGGTTAAAGGTAAATTGGGTAATTAAAGGTAAAAATAATATTATAATAATATAAAGCTACCCTAACACATGTCATAATTTAATTGGATGAGTGTATCCTGACCATTATCATCCTCGGGTTGATTTTAGGACCACTTGGAGACACTTGGATGCCTTTAATGCTTTTATAATATTATATTCAATAAATAGTCATTTTTATTACACTTTTGTTTTTAAAAAAGTAAAGTATTTTAATATGGAGTTATACAGGGGATATCTTTAAATATAAATAGTAATTATAAAGATAAAAATATTACCTACATCTTGATAATTTATTTATAATTTTTATAAATTAAATAATTAAATTTAATTATGACACAAAGATGATGTGGCAATTTATTAATTAATGAAAAAATCAAATAAATGATTTTATAAATATTAAAATAAATATTATTTTACATAATTTATGTCATCCATGAATTTTATAGACATATTTTACATGTTGGTGATGTTTTAAAGGAGTTATTTTGAACTTATCTTCCTGTTATGATATTTTTAAAAATCAACTAATGAATGGTGTCAAAATTGACACTATTCGTATTTTAAAATGTAAAATATTTTATAAAATTATATTAAATTTATAAAAATATAATATTCAGAAAAATGGTTAGGATAATTCCTAATATACCATAAATGGCACTTTTTTTGGTTGTTTGACATGTTATGGTAATTACATTGACCCAAAGTGTAAATAACATAATATCACGGTAAGATTAAAAAGGGTAAAATAAGGGTTAAACCAAAAACAATAAGGATTAAAAAAATTAAAAACT
Organism: Viscum album; assembly: GCA_963277665.1. Taxonomy (NCBI): domain Eukaryota; kingdom Viridiplantae; phylum Streptophyta; class Magnoliopsida; order Santalales; family Viscaceae; genus Viscum; species Viscum album. The sequence goes on along the minus strand of OY728150.1, from coordinate 811,486,032 downwards.
TATATAATTTTAATTTTATAATTTTTATTAGACACAAAATAATCTTATATTATAAATAAATTATTTTGGGACCATTTGGAACAGAAATTGAATTTATATTAATTTAATATTTTAAGAGTTTCCAAGGTTGCCCCTCCCCCTCCTATAAAAAGGTATCCACTCTTCTCTAATAATCACACTTACAAATCCCTTTGGTTCATTAAATATCTTCCCAAAAATCTTCCAAGAATCCCTCCCCGCATTCTTGAGGCCTTAGTTTAGTAATAACACCCTCCTTTGAGGTGTTAAGGTGTTCTTCAAAGGTGATCAACCGAACAAGAGGTATCGTTTTTTTAATTATTTCTATTTTATTACTACTTACACTTCCTTTAAATATCCTTCATCCATGATAAAATAATAACTGTATTATCCTTAATATACTGAGATGTTAATATGTTATTATCATCACCTAAATCCATCTCCAATTTCATCAAATTGGAAATGAACATTTTGTTCATGTGTACGGTGGACTACCGCCTCACAAACTGATATATTTTGTTTTTCATTACCATCTATAAAGACTGGTTATAATGTTGGAATAAATGTTTATATATTATATTCATTAAATATTAATCATTTTAAAAGAATAATATTTTAATTATGTTCTTACTTTTCATGCAATAAAAATGATAATGTCGTTCGTGCGTATGTGTGAATTATCACCTCCATAAAGCAATGTGAATCATTTTTATTCACCACATCACTTGTATGATATATATAAGTATATTTAAATGATTATTATGATGTTAATAATGTTAAAATAATTCTTTAAAGATAAAATAATAATTACCTTATTTTCATAATGATCAATGAAAAATGAAAATGTTACTCATGCGTACGTACGGCCTACCATCTCCATGAATATAACGTTGTTCATTTTTCATAACCATAATTAATGGGTTGATTTAAAAAGTATGATTAATATATAAAAGTGATGATTATTTCCTGAATATTATTTTTTATATTATGGACTTATAACCACATGGACTAGTGACATCAAAACCATGTTCATTTTCGGCTCAAGTACAAAATATCGACAAAACTTCCGATATAGACTTAAATAATTATGTAAGTTTTATAACATGGTACTAAGTGATAAAAAATAAATAATAAACTTGAAAATTTTTCTCAATAAATCATAAATTAACATAAGTTTATTATTCAAGAATATAACCATTGTACATGATGAGTCAGACTCAAGGTAAGGGACTACGTCTCAAACTACTTTCATTGAGTCATATTTTGATATTTTGCACCTTTATTATCATATAAGGTGTATATACAACCCTTTTTATATGTTATATCATGAATTAATATATAATAATGATATTTAGAAAAATTAATTTTATTTTTTAATGATTTTTATTCAAGTGTTTCTCAAGTGCTAAGGGACTCTTTAACTAAAACATAATTTTAAATGTTTTAAAGATTTATTATTATAAATATTTTCATTGATGTACATGTTTTTAAAATGGTTTTATAAACTTATTTATATGGTTATTAATGTTTTAAAATTTTAATTCATTTTAAAATTTTCAAAGTGGTATGGGACACTTTGATTCAAAAATCTTCTTTTTAAATGTTCTAATTGTGTTTTAAAAATGAATTGATTATTTCAATAACTTGTAATGTTTTTTAACATATAATCCATGCATGTAATTTATCTCTTTATTCTGCTATTATGTATTGATGTACACTTTACAAGTTTACCATTTTATTTTAAAATAATGTGTTTCCATTTATGAGTGCACGGCTTGTAAAGATAAAATGTGATTTCAAAGTGGAAATGTTATTTTTCTTTTAAGCTTGTTTTATGTGTTATTATTATGTTATGGTTCTTGGGAATTGTTTATGTATACTATTGGTTCCATGATAAACCAAGGTATGGTGATCCCATGATATCTCTCCAATGTATTGGGTAATGAGATAGAGTTAAATGATAAGGTTTCTCCTAAGAGATTTATAGAATGTACTGTGATGAGTATTCCAAACGTAACCATGAAGGTTACTCCCTATGTAGCTATGAAATATAAAATGTAAGTATGATATGGATGAAACATGTTACCTTTATGATTTATTATTACTAATATTTTTTTTAGGAATCTTATAGTTTTGTGAGGTATTTTAAAGAGTTAATGTTTTATGGGTGTAAAATATGATTTTTTGTGAAAATGTTTTCATGAGTTTTAAATATTCATGGATTAATGGTTTCATTTCGTATTTTATATCCCTTAATAAGATTTTTGTGATCATCCAAATTTTTTAAAATGTTTTTAAAGGTTATAAGGATGTATAAGAGAAAGTAATAAGTCAATAATATTTTTATCAATAAAAAATAAATCATGTTTACTTTTAAATGTTTTATATTATGAAAAAAATGGATACTATTTTAATTATATCTACTTCATATATAATAGTTATGGCCTAATTATCTAAAACTCTAAACCTGAAAATATCCTCAATGTGGATTCTTAACTTAAATCAATATTATGCAATGTTTAAGGGTGGGACATTATAGTATAAGGATTGGTAATAGAAAGGAGGAAGTCAAGTTGAAAGTTATGAAGGTTTTTCTTGAAAAGGGAAATCATGTTTTATTTTAAAAGTTTTATATTTTGAAAAAAGTGGATACTATTTTATTATTATTAAATTTTTTTTGTGGGATGTTATGTATTAATGATGGAATAATTATATAAAAATATAAACTTAAAAATATCCTCAATATGAAAGAATGTAATTTCTTAACTAAAACTCAAGATTATGTAATGTTTAAGGTCGGGGCCTTATAATCATATTTATCCATTATATACACTTTTATAACTATTCATATAAAGCGGTGATGAAAATGAATTACATCTATTCGTAGATATGATATTCTGTACATGTGTACAAATGTGTTTAGTAAGGATTTTTACTTCTTTCTTTTCCATTCCTTTAGTTTTGGAAATCACAAACACTCTCTAAAACTATGTTTACTAACTTTTATATCCCAAGTATATTAGTATGTTTTTATAGAAAACATTACTTTATACCATACATAGAAATGTTTCTAATGTATTATGAATATAAACTTTACATTCTTCAATATAATCCATTAGATTGAGTATGCATCTGATTAATTAGACGTACCTTTATTCAAAATAGTAGTCAGACTTTTGTATTTTCTATTATACTAAAAAATTAATGACTATTAGACTGATTCTAGTACCAATACATCGGACTAACCCTCCTAAGGATTAACTTATTTAAAAATGATAATGAAATCCATCAGAATATCCTAATTTTATAATCAGATTATCCAAAAATTATTTTATCATAATGAATATTTTTAGCATTGTAATGGTGCTAAAACAAAACGATGTTGGACATTCAGTTATGCCAAAGAATTTTGAGCTGTCAAAGAACTATATATCTGAGTCCATTTCAACTAACTCAAAAATATGACCATTGGATCTTTTCCTATACATATCCGGTCATTTGAAGATTTGGAATTTGATCACATTCGCAACTCAATCTGTCTAAAGTTTTCATTATGTGAACATCTCATTCCAAAGTCTTTGTAATAATTTATAGAGTTATAGTTCTAAGGAATACTTGTTAGGGTTTTTTACTTTAGAATTAATTTTCTTTTGTAATCACGTCTGATCATTATTATGATCGAGGGATTTTGAGAATAAGAATATGGTAAATTTGGTCCATTAGATTGAAGGATTTCAGGGATAGGAAGACAAACATTGATCATCATATCGAGGGATTTCAAGGATAAGAATATAAAGATTATTCCAATCATAGTATTGAGGTATTTCATGATAAGGAAACAAATAATTTATAGTAAGTATAAAACTATGTATACCTTTAGTTAAGGTTATTAACTATATTTACTCTTAATATTAAAAGTGTGTATTCTTTTAATATAGTTTATAAGTCATTCTTACTTTTACTAGCTATTATATTAATTTTTTTTACAAGACTCTTCCATTGTGCATGCAATAGAAAGTTTTTCTTCATAAATATATTTCTATAATATTTTTTTTATTGGTGTAACCATGATTATGGTAAAAATGTACTTTGATATAATCAGATCAACTGTGATTCTGATTCTTTAACTTTGGTCATCATACAATATGTGAGTATGATATTATTAATTTAAAAGTTTTTTTTGATTAGTTTAAACTTTTTAAACTTCAATTAACCCCCCCCCCTCTTATAATTATATCCATCTAAGCTACTCTTAAAATCCAAAAATCGGTATCAAATAAAGTTTCTAATACTTACATACTTGTTGAGTTTTTACTTTCTTTACTTACTACAAGTTGTTTAATTTTTGATATAAAATTTTTGTTATAAACTTTGCTGCACTAAAATGTATTTGTAGAAAATAGTTTCTATTATTTTAAGATAGTAGGTAAGAATTTTGTATCTCTTGATAATCTAAATCCTAGTTGATCACCTATATTTTATGGGAATGACTATGAGTATTAGAGAGATATAATGAAATTTTTTTTGATAAACAATGGAGTTGATAACTTCTTAATGCTTACTAGGAAATATAATATTCCTGATAAGGAAGTTTCGCTTTTACAAATGCTGAGAAATTAGAATATTAGTTGAACTACAAAGTCATAAATGATTTATTGTGTTCTATGACAAGGAATATCTACATTAAGATATCATCTTGAGAAGCTTCCAATAGTATATGGAGTAAATTGTAAGTAATAGATTTTGGTACATACAAAGTTATAGAAACAAGAAGAGCTATGCTTAGATTTGATTACCAAGCCTTTTATTTTTTACCTAGAAATATAGTTTCCAATATTCACTAAAGTTTTATGACTATTATAAATAGTTTAAAATCTATTGGGGGAAAATGCCTTGGTGATGAAATTTTGGTCGAAAAGATTATAGACATAATTCCCAATGAGTGGGAATCAAAAATAATTGTTGTGTATAATAAAATAAAGATTATTAATATTATTCTTGATGATATAATTAGTAATCTCATGTGGTATGAAGGAAGATTAAAAAGTGATGCTAAAAATCTAAAAATAAAAATGGTGGAGTTTCTTTTACTACAACATCTATTATACCTTCTAGAGTTCATTCAGTAGACAAATTAGTGAAATATTCAATAAAGAAGAAATTTATTATTGAATCTGATTCAAGTTCATCACCACCTTCAGAAAATGAGTTAGATAACTTGGATAGAAGGATGAATAAGATCATTGTAAAGAAAGACTTTCAATGTAGATACCAAAAAATCCATAAGGATAAAGGTGAAAAAAGTATTATGAGGTCATTTGTTATGAATGTAAGAAATATATGACCTAATTTTCCAAAGTTGAAAAGGAAAGATAATAAGGAAATAAATTAGTAAATAAATTACAAGAAGTATTATAAGTCAAATGCATGAATTTTTTGATAGATTCTAACACATGGAGTTTCGATGGTGGATATTCTTCTAAAAACAATTTTGATAATGAAAGTTATGGACAAAGTAAGATTGGTATTTTTGAAAAAGTACCCAAAGTAAATAATTATCTAATAGAAAAGGTACACACTATTGAATACCTAAAAAATATGACTTTAAATGAAAACAATCCTAATGAGAAAAATTATACATATTCTGATGAACAATCTTCCACAATAGAAGATAATACTTTACCTAGTTATAATGAAGTTTCTATATTTTCAAAACTATTAGAAATTAAAATTATATGATTTGTAAAAAACTTCATAATTCTAGATCTAAACTTGCTAAGGTATATTTGAGAATAACTATTTTGACTAATGAAATAACATACCTTTCTAAAGATCTTGTTAAAACTAATTTTTAAAAAAAATCTATTTCAAAATATTTTGAAAATTTTGTTTCTAAGAAAAATAGTTTGTAAACTAATTTTGAAAAACTTAGTTCCAAAACTATTACCAATGAGGATAAAAAATTAGTTTTAAAACTAAAATCTAAAATTTATATCTTAAAGAAATTTTTATCAAAGTTTATCACTGGTAAGTAAAACTTTGATAAAATGTATAATAAAATTCAACATTATAAAGATAATATTGGAATGGGTTTTACCTATAAAAAACTAGTTTTTAGTAGTAATTACTTTGTTCCTAAAAGTGAACCTTTTTGCACTAAGTGTTAAAGTGGTGTTCACTTGAAGAAAAATTATTATTTGAATAGATTATAATATCTTGGATTTCATAAGGATTGTTTTTATAAGAAAACTACATTTTCCCAAAATAATAAAGTTGGAAAAATGTGGTTACCCAAAATACTATTTTCTGATAATACTGAACCCAAGAACATTTGGGTTTCAAAAAACTAATATTTTTGTTTTAAGGAAAATAAAAAAAAGTACCAACAACAAAAATATTTGGTATATAGATAGTGTATGTTCGATGCGCATGACTGAAAAAAAATATTTCTTCAAGAAGATAATCAAGATGAAAGGTAGCAAAGTAACTTTCAGAGATAATGATCAAGGAGAGATTATCGGTATAGGTAACATCATACTTCTTAGAAAATCTATCATTTCAAATGTTTTATTTGTTTTAGGACTTAATCACAACCTTATAAGCATAATTAAATTATGTGATGAATGTTACCTTCTAAACTTTATGAATGATAAAAGTTTTGTACATAGTTCTAAGGATGAATTCATTATTTCGGCTAATCGGTATGAGAATGTTTACACACTAAACTTAGAAAACCTTATAAGCTAAGAATTACCTTTTCTTAGTGTAATTGAAGACCAATCTTGGTTATGGAATATAAGGTTAGGACATTGTAACCTTATAGACTTAGCTAAGTTTATAAGGAAAAGACCTGTTAATGATCTACTGTAATTTAGGTTCAATACTTCAAAAGTTTGTGACCCTTGTAAATATGGTAAGAAACATAAGTAAAATCTTAAATCTATTAATTAAGTCTCAACTTATGATGATTTAAAGTTAGTTCACATATAATTATTTAGTCCTGCACAAACTGGAAGTATTGGCAAAAAATATTATGTATATGTTTTAGTTAATGACTACACTAGATATAATTGGATCTATTTTCTTACAAAGAAATCCAAAGACTTTAGTTATTTTGAAACTTTTGTATCCATAGTTAAAAATGAGAAAAAACTCTCTTTTATAACTATTAATAGTGATCATGGTGGAGAATTAGAAAATTATAATTTTGAAACTATATGAATTAAAAAAGGCATTAAACAAAGATTTTCCGCACCTAAAACTCCCAAATAAAATGGTATAGTCAAAATAAGAAATATAATTATTCAGGAGAATACTAAAACCATGATGAGTGAATACTTAGTTTCTAAAAATTTTTGGGATGATGTAGTTATTACTAGAAAATATGCTATAAATCAAGTTTTAATTAGACCTTTTATTAATAAAACCCTTTATTAGTTGTGGATGGGAAGAAACCCAAAATTTTCTTACTTATTTGGTTGCGAATTATTCATTCTAAATAATAAAGACAATCTATATAAGTTTTCACCCAAATCTGTTGAAGGAATATATTTAGGCTATTCCACTACTAATAATCCTTATAGAGTTTTTAACAAAAATTCTCGTGTTGTTGAGGAAATAATTCATGTTAAGTTTTATGAAATTTATCCCTTTGTTTTCAAACAACCCCAATCTATATCCCCAGATGTTATTTTTAAAACTGATTTTCAACCTTTGTTAGAAATTTCTTCTCATAAGGAAATAACTCAAGAATATGTTTCTGAAGTTATTCCTCAGGAATATTTTCAACCTTATGTTTGAGAACATACTTTTGAAAACCCAAGAAGTTGGTTGTTTCTTAGGAATCATCCTAGTGAAAGTATCATTAGTGATGTAGATCAACTAGTTAGGATTAAAATTTCCATAAGAAATGAAATTGAACATCCATAATTCTTATCCCAATTAAAACGTAATAATCCTGATGAGGCTTTAGGTGATAAAGATTGGATTAATTCAATGAAATATGAACTCGATGAGTTTAAAAGGAATAAAGTTTGTACTTTAGTTGCATGGCCTAAAGAAACTTCTATAATTGGAGTAAAATTAATTTTTTGGAATAAATGTGATGAAAATAGAATAATAATTATAAATAAATCTAGACTTATTGCTAATGGTTATAACTAATAAGTGGGAATAGATTATGAAGAAACTTATGCTCTGATAGCAAGACTTGAAGCTATTTGAATACTTCTAGCCTTTGCAGCATTCTTTAATTACAAATAATTTCAAATGGATGTAAAGTGTTCTTTTATTAATGGATATGTTTAGGAGGAAGTTTATATAGAACAACTTCTGGTTTTGAAACTAAAAAACATTCAAAATATGTTTATAAAATTTCCAAATCACTATGTGGTCTTAAGCAAGCCCCTAGATCTTGGTATGATAGGTTAACTGGATTTTTGTTACAAAACAATTTTGTCAAGAGGTATATAGATCAAACTCTTTTTATAAAATAAGTTAATAAAAATATTATTATTGTACTAATTTATATCATTGGCATTATATTTTGTTCAACTCAAAAATCATTAACAGATTCCTTTTTTGATCTTATGAAGTTTGAGTTTGAAATGAGTATGATGGGTGAGTTAACATATTTTCTTGGTTTTCAAATTTCACAAAAACTGGAAGTAAATTTTAAATCTCAACATAAGTATATAAAATATCTTCTTAAGAAATTTGGATATGACAATAATAAAATTATTAGTACTCCCATTGGTACCTCCAATACTTTAGATCTTGATGAGGCTGGGAAACCAGTTGATTAGAAAAATTTTAGAGGTATGATTGGAAGCTTACTATTATTAACTGTTAGTTCTCTGGATTTAATTTTTTCAGTATGCTTATGTGAAAGATATCAATTTAATCCAAAAGAATCTCATCTTTAATATATAAAATAAATTTTTAATTATATTAAGGGAACTGTGGATTTAGTCTTATTCTATTCTTTTAGAAATATTTTTGAACTAAAAAGTTTTCCAGAAGATGACTTTTGTGGATGTAGAATGGATAGGAAAAGTACATCTGGAACATGTCATTTCTTAGGAGATTTATTAGTTTCTTGGTCACATAAGAAACAACACTCAATAGAACACTCATAGACTATGGATGCAACGCACACTCATAGATTATGGTATGATTTTTACTAAAACTCAAATACTTTGTGACAATACAAGTGTCATTGCTTTAAGTAAAAACCCACCACATCACTCACATGATAAGAAAATATATATAATATGTCATTTCATTCAAGACCACACACTTAAAGGAGATATAATTTTACAATTTAACAAAACAAAAGAACAACTTGCAGATATTTTTACAAAACCCCTTGGTTATGATAGATTTTGATTTATTAAACAGAAGCTGGGAATGATCAATGTAAAGTGACTATTCATATCTACTTCTTTTTTATCAATATCCTTACATTAATTTACTCTTTTTTATAGGGTCAGTACATGTGTTTTTTGTTTATTTCAAAAACTTTTATTTTTTCTTAAAAAAATTAGTTTTCTAAATTGTTAGTTTTTCTAAAAAGTTTGCATCATAATGAGTTTCCTGAACTCAAATTTTTATAAAATTTTTGGGTTCATAATTCTCAAATTGATTTCCAAACTCATAAATTTTTATAAACTTTTTGGACTCAAAACTTTTTACAAAATTTTCTCAATTATTAATTTTTTATCATAATAATTTTTTCATAATAAAACTATCATAATAAATTTTTCATAAAAAAACTATCATAATCGGTTTTTCATAATGAAACTATTGTAATCGGTTTTATTTTTAAAAATTATCACAATAAGTTTTCTTTTTAAAACTATCGTAATGATTTCTCATAATAAAACTATCATAATTAGACTTTTTAACGAAACTATTCTAATTTTTTATTTTATAAAAACCAAGAAGGATGGGTTAATCATACTAATGAAACTTTCCAATCTGAAAGGTACACTTTTATTCTTTTAGTTTTTCCCCATTTCATTACTTTAGTTTATATTTTTTGTTGTTATTATTTTTTTTGATAAAAACTTTGATTTTTTGTCAAATTTTTGAAGGTTTCCCTAATAGGAATGATTCTCAATCCAATAAAAAGTTTTAAAACCTTGAGATTTCAAATAAACATTAAAAACTTTATTTGATTAAATCTTGGTTGTCAGATTAGTAAGGGTTTCAATCTCAACTGATGATTTGAATACAAAAGTTGAATCATCGCTTTTAGTGCCTATATAAGGTTGGGTCACCCCATTGTCTTGCATTTCTTTTCAGTGTTTTTTCACTCGAGTTATCACACCCTTCAAATCCATCAGTTCGATTTTTTTATTTTCATCCAACCGTCAGTCTCAATTCCTATTATGATGGAAACCAAAGAATACTACAATAAATGGTTTGTTTTCAGAGAAAAACATGTTGAGATATCTTGGTTTGATAAGTTTGATACTACTCTCAAAAGGATAATATATTTTCAAGGTTGGGAAAGTGTTTTCATAGAGAAGCTTAATAAAGATTTTGATCTTTATTATCCTAATATGGTTAGAATGTTTTATATTTTAGTTTAGTTTGATAAATATTATGGTAAGGATAGGGTTTCTTTTACCATGTTTGGGAATAGATATAAGTTATCACTTAAAATAGTAGAAGATCTTGTGGGTGTTCCTTCTAATAGAGAAGCACCTTCTCACAAGTTACTGGAAAGACTTGGAACTTTTGAAAATAATAAGGCTGGAGAATCTTTTTTTCATTATATAAAAATGTAAGGAAAGTTTCACATATAAAACTGGACAACGGAGTTATATATTTTTAGATGAATGGTTATCTTAGACCTAGGAAAGGTGATAGGGATACTTTAAAAGTTTCTGATGTCTTTTTTTTAGATTAATTGGTAAATATAAGGAAAATTAACATGGTGAAATTTGTCTTCATTATGACGGATAATATTAAAAGTTCCTCAATCAAGTTGAAAATCATTATGTTTCCAGATTTTATCAGTAAGTTGATTGTGAAGTGTATGAAGCTTTTTAAAGTTGAAAATAAATCATACCTAGTCAGAGAAAATATATCTTTCATTAGTGAAGACACAATTTTGAGAATGAAATTTGTTTTTGATTCTAAATAAAAATAATAATTAAAAAGGCTTATGGAAATGCATTGAAGGAACAACCATCAAGGAAATTTGAGGAAGTTAAAAAGAAGATAAAGGTTGAAAATTCCCCACCTATAAAATAAAATAAATAATAGCTAATTTTTTATGAAGATTTTAAATTTTTAATGTTTCATAAAGCTCAAAAGAAACTAGAGGATCTAGAGTTTGGTCTTGATCCTTTTGAGGCAAAATCATTAAAAATTCATACTACAGAATAGTTAAAATAAGAATAGAAAAAAAACAAACAAAGGAAGAGGTTGCAAGAATCTATAATTGTAGAAAGCCTGTTGAAAGGTTTTGAGAGATATTTTGAGAATCAATTCCTTTCTATTTATCACACTGATCAAGTCATTGAAACTAGACTTGTTTTTTAAGAAACTTCAGTTGTTCCTATCGATATCCCTTTAGTAGATAATAAAATAGAAAACAAGTTTTTCAAGAATCGATTCCTACTTTACCAGAGAAAGAATCGGTAATAAAATCTTTTGGAAAGGGAACTCTGAAAATAGTCAAACAATTAAAGTAATATATTAAGAAGGAAGTTGAAATAGAATACGAAGAAGAATTAGATGAAGTATAAGCAGAATAATATGAGGAGGAACATAAATAAAATGAAGAAAATGAAGAAAATGATGATAAAGAAACCCAAATAGATAAAGGATCAAAATAAAATAAATCATCAGAATCATCTTCATCTTCATCATATTTACCTTATAAGTATGATAAGGATGAAAACTTAAAATTATCCTGATATCCCTATGAGCATCATTAATTCCCACTAGGTTACTGAATTTATAAATTTATAACATGAAACAAACAATCCACTAAACTAAAATATAGTATAGTATATGCAATTCTGAGGTTGAACCCATAGTGATTGGATTGTAGAAAATATTAATTAAATAAAATAAACCTAAACTAATTTCAAAATTTAGAATTAAAATCTAAATTAATGGCCATGTGACTGATTTAGAAAGTGGGAGAAAAAATATAAAAAGGGTTTCAGGTAGCAATGAATCCATATTCATGGGATGAAAAGGTATAAAATGATGTTTTAATTATTATACAATTGTTGGAATTATGTCTTAGAAATTCCAATGGCTATGATAAATGCACTCCATCCCAAACTCTTCTTTTCTCATGGTTAGGTACTTCGGATTACAAAGTATGGGCAACCCGGAACCTAATTTAAACATAAGGTAGAGACAAACCCAATGGTCATGGAGTAAATCTAAACCCTTTGACACATATTAAAAATGGTATTCAATCAACTTAGGTAATGGTCATGCTCAAAGAAAGAAATAAATTAAAACCAATTCCTAACCCCACTCATAATGGTCATGAAAAAAGAATCAAGAAACAAATCAAAATAAAGAACGAACATGAAATCCCAACATAAATTGAAATTAAAAATAAAATACTTCATGCAATAAATCCTTGTTCATCACGCATTCCATGGCACAAATGAATCACCCCTCATGATATCCATGAGAGGGTTCAGAAAAAGAATAAAGAAAAATCCTACAGAAAGGTGGCAGCAAAAGGGCTTCGTAGTGGTACGCTCTAGTCTGAATGGAATCCTAGAATCTCCCTTCATCGTCGATCCCTCGACAAGGGGCATCCAAGGGGTAAATTTATAATACTTTTGGTCAAACCTCTATCTGCAAAGTAGATCTATGTAATCTTTATTTTTTGTTTCCCAAAACTATTATGATGTGTAAAGGAGTTTCATGTCGTATAATCTCTTGATTTTTAAAGTGGAAGGTGGAATCGTGATTTTTAGTGTACCTCTTCAAAAACTAATCTCCTCAAAATTTACATCATGTAATTGGAATACACAACGTATAATTGTCCTGATCCAGTTTTCTAGCTTTTCTTTGGCTTCAAAAATCTGGTGTCATGCCGCTTCTCTGTGCTCACAGTGTGAAGTGTCTTTTAGCTCAAATATTCACCTCTTTTCATTTCTTTTTTAAAGATTCATTTCATCCTTCCGTAAATCACAAAAAAAGTCATTCCATTCTAAAATTGGAAATATTAATAAATTAAATACACAAATCACTGCATTAAAATACCATAAAATATATGCATGAAATATACTTATCAGATACCAAGAAAAATCCTCATCATAAGAACGACAAAAGTCATCAATAAAAGAGGAAGGAAAGTCATCCTCAAATAAATAAGAACAAAAAAAGTTTCTGATAAAGCTAAATCTGATAAGGACGTAGAAATTTTTGAAATTTCAGATGATAAGAATGTTTTAAAAAAAGGTAAAGAAAAATCTGAGGTAGTTTTACAACCTAGTGATGAATCCAGTAAACCAAAACCTCCCCAAGTTGATCTTAATCAATCATAATCATAATCCACAATTGATCAAAATAGTTTTGATTATATTTTACTTACCTTGAAAAGATTGAGTGTTTGGATTCCATATCTACCAAACATAGAGTTAATATGTAAGTTGATTCATGAATATTTAAAGGAGAAATTAGAATCACTCAAAGATTTTTACTGAAATAATGATCATAATAGATGCTAAATTGAATTTTTTTCAAGAAAATTTTAAATATAAAAAGTATTCATACAATAATATGGTGAAGTTCTCTAAAAAATTGGATGTTGATATTCATGAACATGATGATCAATTTGTTGAATTAATGAAACTTTTGTTAGAAATAGATGATTCTTTTAACAATTTATCCTCATATATGTCCAATAGAGTAAATTTTGTTTAAGAATTCATAGATTCTATAGATGGTCGTATATAGTATGTGAAATTATTGAATGAAAAGATGCAAGACATGGATTTAGAGATGATCAGGCTCAGATCTTGTGAAAATGAACTCATCATTATAAGGGAAGAGAATAAAGATTTATCTGAGGAAGTTAAAATGTTAAAGACTAAAGTTCGGAAGCAGTTCACTCTGGAAGAAAATATCATGAAGCTTGAAAAGGATCGACATGAGTTCAAAAGGATAAAGGATTTCATGAATACCCTTAAGAATAAAGATTAAATTTTTTATTTAAACTCTTGATGTATATTTTGTGAGACATTTGAATGTTTACTTATTATGAAATACTTTTCATCCAAATTATTTATGCTTGAATTTTTTTCCAATTATGATTAGATGTGTTCTTTTATATTATTCATGGATGATTAGTTAGTTCAATTTATTATTTCATATGTTATCTTCTCTAATATTTTAGGAAACATTGGGTTCTTCCCCATTCCTTTTTTAAAATCACAAAGGGGGGGAATGTTTTATAAAGAGGGATATTTTTTAAAAAATGAGAGATATTATCCTTAGGGGGAGAAGTATTCCTAATGGGGAGAATTATTCTTTAAGGAGGATTTTTTCTAATACTTTCCATTGTATTATAAAAGAGTTACAAACTTATGGGGAGTTAATTTGTAAAGAATAACTTTGTAGTTATTAAAATAACAAAGGGATATAAGTTTTTCAAGTTATTGTTCATTTAAGTTTTTTGTTTTGCACTTTCCAAAAAGGGGGAGATTGTTGAGTCAGAAGTTTTACTTCTTACTTTTTCATTCCTTCAGTTTTGGAAATCATAAACACTCTATTAAAAATATGTTTACTAACATTTATGTCCCAAGTATTTTAGTATGTTTTTATATAAAACATTACTTTCTAACATATATATAAATTTTTTTAATGTATTTTGAATATAAACTTACATTCTTCAATATGATCCATCAGATTGAGTATGTGTCCGATTAATTGGACTTACCTTTAATCAGACCAGTGGTTAGACTTTTGTCTTGTCTATCATACTAAAATATTCATGACTATCAGAGTGATTCTAGTACCGATACATCGGACTAACCCTTGTAAGGATTTCCATATTTACAAATGATAATGAATTTCATCAGACTATCATAAGATTATAATCATAGTATCTAAGAATTTTTTCTATTGTAAGGAATAATTTTATCATTTTAATGGTGATAAAATAAAAAAAAACATCATATATTTAGTTATTCTAAAGCATTATGAGTTTTCAAAGAGCCATTTGTCTGAGGCTATTGCAACTAACTCAGAAATATGACTATTGGAGTTTCGCCTATAAATATCCATCCATTATTGACTACCTTTACTCTTAAGGTTAAAATGGTGTATTCTTTTAATATATCTTGTAACTCATTATTACTTTTACTAGCTATTGTATTACTTATTTTTACAAGAATATTTTGTTGTGCATGTAATAGAAAGTCGGTTTTTGTACTTATCTTTCTATATTATTTGTTTTATCGGTGTAACTGTGATTACAATAAAAACATACTTTGATAAAATCGGATCAACTATGATTCTGATTATTTCACTCTAATCATCAAATGATCTATGATTCCGATAATATTAGTTTAATATTTTTTCAATTTTTGATTAGTTTAAAATTTTTAAACTACAATTCACCCCTCCTTTTGTAAGTATAGCCATCTAAGATACTCTTACTATCCAACAGAATGATGTTTCCACTTTTCGATTGATGTAAAGAAATAAAGTAAAATAATAATTCACCTTTAAGGAATAATAATTATATAATATATATTCATTAAATCTATCCTTATGACCATCCATGTAAATATGAAATGAAAAACGAATCGCAATGCTTCGTAGAGGTGGTTGTCTACAAGTATGCAGGAGAGACATTTTCATTTTATGAATGATGGGAAGGAGATATAAAATAGAAATACCATTAACATAAAAACATCTAATTATATTAAATATATTTATTTCATCAAGTTAATATGGTTATAGAACATTTTTAGGATGTTTAAGAATAAAGAAACGTGTTAAATATCGGTAAGAACATATACATCTTCTTTGGGTATCCTCCTTTGAAAATAACCTTAAGGATTCTTAGATGGGTATTTTTGGAAGAAAAAAACCTCAAGTTAATGTATAATTATTTTGGGAGACTATTTGGGTATATATTTTTCAATATAAAGGGCTCAAGTGGTGTGGAGAAGTGAGAATAGGATGTGCCCTTATATAAGTGAGGAGAGTGACACACTTGTAAAGTCGATCTCATGAGAAAGTGGCTCAAAATTAGAAAAAAAAATTGAAGATATGATGATATAGGATCTAAATACATTCATAAAATAATATTTAGATAATTTTTTAGGTCATTTTAACTCTTATCTCTTTATTTTAACACCTCATTAACCCTTTTAAACTTTGTCGTAGTGATGAATTTTTACCTAGATTACTATTCATAATGAACGAAAATGAAAGTGGCCTCAATAAAAAAATTATAAATTCTAATTCCAAATAAGGAAACCATTTTATCAAATGAAATTCAGAAAAAATTAAAAATTCATTTTAAAATAATCGTGCAAAACGCTATGAAAATGATTTTTAGAAAAAATGCATTTTTAAGCATAAAACTGAATGTATTCTCATTCCTTACCAGTATTAACCATTAAATGAATTTTAAAAAAATATTGATTATATTATATAAACATTTCATCAAAATAATTCATCAATAGTTATTAATTTAATTTATTATAATAAAAAACACATTGTGCACATAAAAATAGTTTTTCATAAAAAACATCAATTTTTACTTTCAAATGATTTTATTTTCATTTATAACCAATTGATAACCAATGAATTCATTTTATAAATGTGTAAAAAATATTTTTTCATAATTTAGTTGGTCCTATTAATACCTTCTAATCTAAGGTCTAGGTGATAACAGACACATTTAATAATAATATTTCAATTGTATATCGTGGTTCATTTAAACTCGATGTTGCATGTAAAGAAATCAATAAAAGACATAAAACTTATTTAAATAGAAATATATCATAAAATATCAGGGTGTTACATTATACCCCACAATAATAATTTCATCCTGAAAATTCTATCACTCTGATACAAACAATTGAGGATACTTCTACCTCATCACATCCTCGGGTTCCCATGTAGCTTACTCAAATTTATGGTTTCACCACAAAACTTTGAACAGGTGATTGGTCTTGTTTTGTGGCACTTTCTCTATTTATTCCAGAATATCTGCAAGTTCTTCCTCATAAGATATATCGTGATACAGTGGTACAACCTCTGAGTTAAGTACATGTGAATGATCAAATATTTACTTTCTCAGTATAGATACATGGAACACATCATGTAATTAATAGAGATTTGGTGGAAGCACCAAGTGATAAGAAAATATCTCGATTAAATCAAGAATTTATAAGGGACTAATATATTTTGGGATCATCTTTCCCTTCTTTCCAAACCACATAACCTTCTTCCAAGGAGATATTCATAGGAATACCTTGTCACTAAATTCAAATTATAGATCTCATCAACGATTTTCAACATAAATTTTCTATCATATATGAGATGCCTTAATGTGTTGTTTAATGGATATAAATTTCTCTATCATTTCCTCAACTAGCTTAGGTCTCAATGGATTTCGTTCTCTAACTTCATCCCATCACATTGGAGTCCTACATTTCCTATCATAGAGGGATTCATAATGATCCATATGAATGTTGAGCTAAAAGATATTTTTGTAAGAAAACTCAAATAGATAAAGGTGTTGATCCCAACCAACTTTTACATCCATAGAGAATTATATCAACATATATTATAGGGTTTGGATAGTCTTCTTGGACTAGACATCTACCTGGGGATGACATGTAGTGCTAAAGTTAACTCTATATTAAAATATTATTAAAGACTTCTCTAGAACTTCAAGGTAAACCTCATATCCCAATTAGATAAAATAGTAATCCATGAAACAATACCACTTCATTAATGTATATCCTAAAAATATTATCAAGATATAAATATTCTCTGATTGTAATGAAATGTGCTAACTTCATAAGGTGATCAACTATAACCCAAATAACATTATGGACATTAGATGTTTTGGGGAGTCCAATGATGAAATCCATAGTGATGTTTTTCCATTCCCATCATAGTATGGATAATGGTTCTAACATACCATTATACTTATTTCTATTATAATTAACTTTTTGAAATACTAGGTATCGAGATATATACTCTGAAGTATTCCTTTTCATGTTGTCCCATCAGAAATAATCTTTCATATCTCTATGAATCTTCATACTTTCGATATGAATAAATAATTATTAACTATGATATCCATCCAATATCTACTTTTTAAAATATAATATTGAAGGGACACATACTCATTTGCTAAATCTTATCATTCTATCACAATCATAGTTGAACTTAGGAATATTCCTCACCTTCTTTTGTAGTTCCACATCTTCCTTCTATGCCTCTTTAGTCCTCACATGGATGGATGTTTGAAAATTCATCTGAGAAAGATATAATATATCCCCATTCATCATGATTTCAAGATCCATATTTTGTAAATCCAAGTATTGGATCTATTTCAATCCCTATCATAGACAAAATTTCATGGTTCTTTCGACTCAAGGCATTAGCCACCTTGTTCATCTTCCTAGGGTGGTAATTTATTGATTATTTATAATCTTTAATCAACTATAACCATCTACTTTGGTTCATATTTAACTATTTTCATGTTAATTTATATTTAAAGATTTTTTTATTGTTATATATATCACATTTTTTACTATAAAGATAATTTCACCATAATTTTAATGAAAAATTTACCACTGCCAACTCTAAATTATGATTAGAGTAATTTTTATCAATAATTTTCAATTGGTGTAAGGTATAAGAAATAATAATATCATTTTTCATGAGTATCCACCTTAGTCTCTTCTTTAATTAATTACTATAGATCACAAACCCTTCTCCACTATAGTATAGTGTGAGCACTGGTAAACTGACCAACCTTCTCTTCAGTTCCTTGAAATTTTCCTCACATTCATTTGTTCAAAGGAACTTGGATCCCTTTCATGTCAACTTGGTTTTTGATTTTGATAGTTGTGATAAATCTCTTAGAAAGTACTAGTGGTATCCATCTAACCCAAAAAACTATGATTCTAGGTCACCATGGTTGATCTAGTACATTGATCAATAACTTTTATCATTGAAGGATCCACTAATATACCCTCTCTTGAGATTATATAACCCAAGAATGAAACTTTTTGTATCAATAATTCACACTTTCTAAATTTTAAATACATATTCTCCAACCTAAAGTTCTTCAACACAATCCCCAAATGATCTTTATGTTTTTTCATTATGGAATATAAAATAATGTAATTTATAAAGACTACCACAAACTGGTCGAGGTAATCTCTAAAGACGTTATTCATTAAATCCATGAAGATATAGAGGCTTTGGTAAGTCCAAATGGTGTCACTATAAATTCATAATGACCATACCTCATATAGAAGGTTTTCTTGGTTATATCCTCCTCTTGACACTCAATTTATGATATCTAAAACAAATTTAAATCCTGGAAAAGTATTGAGCTCTACATAGTTGATCAAAAAAATCATAAATATAGGTATAGGATACTTGTTCTTGATGGTAATCTTGTTAAGTTCTTGATAATAAATTAAAATATGCATTGACTCATATTTCTTCCAAAAAAAGAACAGGTTCACCCCATGGTGATGAACTTTAACATATGAATCCCTTTTCTATATTCTTCTAGAGTTACTTATTCAATCTCTACAACTCAATCAGGAAAATTATATATAGAGAATTTTAAATAGGTGTAGCACCAGGTATGATTTATATTGAATTATCTACTTCATTTTTTAGGGGCTAACTAGGAAATTCTTCAAGAAATACATTAGCATATTCTTTAACAATATACATATCTTCAATTTTGAGTTTATCCCCAACTAATTTAGATAAATATCCCTCAATAATAATTAGTAAGACCCATAAAATGGAAGTAATTTCCTTTAGAAGTATTCATTCATACTCGCACCAAAATATTATCATTGGTTGATTCATAATATCATATGTGAATTTCCTTACTTAGAAAATGATGTGGTCTCTATATAAATAAATTCAATCCATGTAAAAAATAACACCAAATTCAACTAAAGGGAGAATCACAATATTTTCAAGAAGCACATTCCCATAAACTTCTATCAGAGAGGATTTATATAATTGGGATGTGATCATAATATCGTTAAAAATTTTCACTGATAATTCAACATCTATTCATTTATGTGGTGATGTGATACCCTTAGAAAATTCTTTAGATATAAGATTGGGTAGAACCGTAATTAAATAAGACATTTTTAGTTCTAGAATGGATGATAAGTGTACCTTCCACCACTTTATTCTCATGAATCACTTTAGTAATTGTGATTACATGATATTTACCTTTATCTCTTGGCTTAAGAGGTTATTGAAGCTGATTTTCATCAACCCTTAGATTTGAGCACTAGTGGGAAAAAACCCCATAATCTTTATAGTTGTATCATTAGAGTGTGGGTGGTGCATTAAACTATTATTTCCCCCCATTCATTTCATTGTATTTCCTATTTACATATCTTCATCATTTACTAGATCGATGGAATTCCTTTACACACTTGAAACATTTAATAGTCCCTTTGAGACAATTTCCCCCATGCTTCTTTCCACAATTCTAGAATAAAGGAAGATTCATTTCCATTCCTCTATGGTTTTTATTATTATAATTTCCTCAAAACTCTATCTTTATCTTCTTATCAAGACTATGAGAATGATGGGAATATCTAATCTTCATTTATACTTTGAGAGAACATCTAATAATTTATTCATTGCTACTAAATTCCATTATGGATAGTGCGTTTTAGGTAATTTATTTTAAGCCACTTAAGAACCAAGCAATTTTTCTTTTAGGGTCGATGATAAAACTGGAATCATACTTCAAAAGTCTTGTAAAATTTATATCATAGGTACCAATATATTCATCATCTTTATTCTTAGGCTCAAGGAATTCCCTTTCTATTTTCATGCAAATATTTTGGGCAAAGTACTTACTGAAAAATACCCTCTTAAACTCATCTCTTTCCATGAAGCCAATTTATTCCTATTACCTCATATTATTAATAATATTTCATTATTGGTATGCTTCTCCTTCCAAAGGATACACTTCCAGGACAACTTTTTCATGTTTTTAGCACTAGATAGGGGAAAATCATCTAAGCAATTCTTATTTAAAGTGTCATAAATCATAAAAAAATAGCTAGATAAAAAATGCATGTTAGATGAAACTGGAAAATTTAAATATCCAACAGTAGGAATTAAAATAAATAAATGTCAGATGTTTTTGGTAAAAACAATTATAATAAAACTAACATTTAGATGATTGTGATCATAGAAACGTGATTTTTCATTCTATATCTCATGTTGTTCGGTTTCTCAAGAGGACAATCATTACATTGTATACCATATTTGTTGTTAATACGATTCCTCCTAGTTCCATCCATTAACTAAAACTAAAAAACATAGTGTAGGTATCAACCTATAATAATCACAGAGTGAGAAATCATATAATCATGAAAATTATTCCTGAGATGTCCAAAATTATGACACCTTCGTATCAACCTATGACACTTTTAGGTTCACTCTATATCAATTTCTATTCTTCATAGATTTTATTAAGTTATATCTATATATTCTT
This sequence comes from Viscum album, assembly GCA_963277665.1. NCBI lineage: Eukaryota > Viridiplantae > Streptophyta > Magnoliopsida > Santalales > Viscaceae > Viscum > Viscum album. The sequence continues at coordinate 811,464,272 of OY728150.1, read as the reverse complement.
CATAACCAAATCTCTAAAAATAACTAAACCATCCTATGATACCAACTAATGCAACCCGAGAATAACATACATAAATATTGAATTATTTTAAATATTCAATACATTTAACAATGGTACATGCCCAAGGACCATAAAGGATTAGTTTATTTGGATACTAGATACATAATCAACTTATTACATAAAATATCTTCAACATAAACCATAAATTTATTCTCTAATAGTTCCCTTCTTGGAAATTTATTACTTAAAACCTTTCTTCATAACCTTCAGAAAATATAAACATAAGAAAAGGTGAGCTCGGATGCTTAGTAGTGGTAAACATAGGAGATATTAATTAGTGATCATATTCAATCATAAAATATGCTTAAGGGTATGATATCATGATTATAACTTAGAAATTTCATACCAAATTAGTCATAGATAATAAATCATAAGTCATGGAAAAAATATTTAACATTTCAAATGACATGATTCATAAGATGAGGAATCATAATTAATCAATCTTAATCCATGAGAGATAATCATACTCATATGAACATGTCATAGAAATTATGGCACAATCATAAGTATAGAAAATCATTTCATTAGTCGAGGTTCACTTACAATACTATCATATTATAAAAAGTCACATATTGGATTGGGTTCACTTATCATTCTATAATTTCCTTATTCAAGGATCACTCCCAAGAATATCATAGTTGATAGAGTCCCTTATTGAACTAGGTTTGTCATGAACTAGCCCGGATACCCTGGTACCCTAATACTCGAGCCGGCTCTAACATGGGCTGAAGAAATTCCTAATCCCAATGGGTTAGTAAGTAACACATAACATTATACAAGAATATAAATGGGATGATTTTTTTCACAAAATAGCAGAAGATAAAATATACAATTTAGTATGCTCAACACTCTAAAGGGAGAAAGTTCTAGAAAAAAACAGGTAGAACAATACCCAAATAGTACATTATCAAAAGACACAACATCTTCCAAGGTAAAAAATCAGACATATCCCATGAAATAAGTGGATCACATCTCCATAGGTCACCTCCATCACTCTGATTCCCAAGGATCAAGAACATCCCCCACCTCTAAGTGGTGCTTTATTTTTGCTTGGACCTGAAATAAGATAATCTACAAACTCCCAAAGGAAAACATAGGGTGTGAGTTATAAATCCTATTAGGGTCTCACCAAGTGTTCCATAATAAATTCCATAACAATTAAACCAATTATGATATCAATATAAATAAAAAATTAATGTAATTACATTTACATATTTTCAATAAAACATTGTTTCAATTCAAAATGATGGAAGATATATCGAAATAGACTTAAATAACCATTTATATAAAACATTTATATAAATTAGTTAGGATTAATAAATAAGTTCTATAAATTAATAGAATGTGATAATAAAATTGAGCATATCATATCGCCATGTATAAATCCCTTTGGTACGTTAGTTTTTGGTAAAATGGTCCTCACACTACTCAATTAGTGATCTCATCTCAATGTGTGCACATGTCCCATGACTCGGGCCATTGGGACTCAACTCCTCATCAGGAGAAATCATGTCATATTATGTCTATGTCAGTGTTTTCATTGTCAATCCAATTCTAGTGGGTTAGATACTAGTTTACTTGTCCAAATTACCCACTAACTACCCAGGCTCACATGTGCTTCAGTTAATCAATCAATCAATCATGGTAAAATCAATCATTTCAAATCATTTCAAAATATAGTTACCCATTTTCAGTTTTCAACATGCCTTTCTCATTAAAAAACCAAAACATAGGTTTTCATAAATTCATGAATTTTCAAATCATCTTTCAATTTAATCCATTTATCTCAAAATCAATTTCCAAATCAATTCATCAATTTTTCTCAAATCCTCCCAATAATTTCAATTCCATTTAAATTGGGGGATTTTCACAATACCCATGCCTTTTCCAAAATCATCCAATAATCATCTCAAATAAGGGTTTTTAAATCATTTAAAAATAATTTCAAATCAATAAATTAATTAAAGGTTTCAATTATAGGGAAAATCATATGGAACCACTTACCTTTAATTATGCGATCAAATCAACTTAACACCCACAACGGGATCTACCAATAAAGAATAAAGGCGTAGGATATTAAGGAATGAAACCTAGAATAAAGGTCCATCAAAAAAGTGATTAAATCTATTAATAACATAATGATCTGTCACTCTCTAAGGAGGATAGAAAAGAAAATATGGAGTTCCCCATTGATGAGAGATATCTTACCATAGAGGAATCAAATGCTTCCATCGGAGCTTCGATCTGAGGAGAAAGTAATTAGGAGGATCTAAAATGTCTCTTGGGAGCCTTCAAATGAAAAAAAGTTTGAATGGGAGTTTAGCAGGTTATAAAATAGATCTTTGGGTATTTAAGTCTGTAATAACACATACCATGTCGTAGCCCCCATGGCCACAGCACAGAAAGGCTGAAAACAGCTAAAATTTGTGCAGCTGCACCAAACCACGTTGAAGCCACCCCCAATCAACTAGCCTCTTAAAACCATGGCATAGATTGCACAAAATACTATCTACCCAACATAAGGGGATACGGTGCATCCCAAAAATCATGTCATAGCCCTACTTGATTTGTCAGTGGCTCTAAAAATCTCCATGTCACAGTTGGTGCCCATTCCATGATTATACACAAATAGGCAGTAACATAAAAATGTGTCACCCAGGGCTCCAAGTCATATTCATCCCTCCATGGTGAATCTATACTAAAATCGGTATTAGCGATGGAAACTGGCCTCTATCTCTTCTCATCGTAGCCTAATGGTCCACAGAACACTTGGGACTCTCCACACTGCATCCCATACACCATGGCGCAGCACCCTTCTCACACATTTATACCCAGACTATATTAAATAAAACAACCATACATCACTGGACTTTAGGCCATTTCCCCTGAAAAAATCTCTCCATCCTTGAAAGGAATAAAATGAACACACAAAAATGGAAAAATATTCAAGAAGTACTTGAAATAAGGTAACATAACATTACAACCTACCCACTATAAACAATTTTTGTCCCCATAAATCCTATAAAGAAGATTCCATAACATATAGATGAGACCACTTCTCTCTCATCAGTGCCTCAAACTCCCATGTATCATGTGAATTAGAACCATGTTTCCATAGCAAACAGACCAAAGGTATCGCCTTCCCATGAAGAACCTTTATCTCAAAATCAACAATCCTGACTGGATGCTCAGTTATAGATAAGTTAGGCTCAACATCAAGATCCTCCCAACTCAGAATATGAGAATAGTCAAAAAGATAATTTTAAAGCTACAATACATGAAACAAATTTTGGATCAAATTTAAATATGATGGAATTTCCAAATAGTAGGCCACTTTCCCCACTTGGTTAATAAACTCAAAAGGATCCACAGACCTCAGCGCAATCTTTCCCTTCTTTCCAAGATGTTAGTGACCCAACCGAGGTGAAATTCTTAAAAACACCAGGTCACAAAAAAACTCTAACAAACACCAACAGCAATCATCATAATATTTATACCAGATCCATGCCTTCAAAAAAATTTCATGAATCAATTGAATATTCATAATTGACTATTGGAATAAACTCAGTACGACCAATGAACTTTCACCAATATATGATCAACATAATGGATATTTGAAAGTCCGTCCATACCTGGGCTCAAAAGGATCTATTCTGATAGTGAACTGGTAACTATTGTTATAAGTGAACTCAACTAGTCCCAAATGGTCATCCCAATCTCTACTAAAGTCAAGAACACAAGCACATAAAATTTCCTGAAGAATCTGTATAGATCTCTTTATCTAGCCATCCATCTAGGGATGATATGTTGTGCTCAAGCATTCTTGAGATCTTATGGCCTCTTAGAGGCCTCTCTAGAAGCGAGAAGTGAAATGTGGATCCCTATCATATAATATAGTAGATGGAACTCCATGAAATCTGGAAATCTACTATATGTAGAAATTTAAAAACTCCTACGCTTTGGTTTCATCTTGAATGGGTATAAATTGGGCTGATTTTTTCAGCCTATCGATCACCACCCATATCGCAATATTCCCTTTATGGGCATACAGAAACCCAACCACAAAGTCCATAAAAATATCATCCCATTTTCAAGTCTGCATTGGAAGTGGATAAAGAAAACCCAAAGGTATCTGGTGCTCAACTTTGACCTGTTGAAATGTATAACAATGAGATAAAAAGTTGGTGTTATCTCATATCATACCTAGCCACCAGAATCATCACCACATATCATAAAACATCTTTGTGGTACCTAGGTGCACCACCCACTGGTAACTATAGCAGTCCCCCATCATAGCATTTCTCATAGGAAAATGTACAATAAGCCAGTTCCAAAAACATAGGATATCCTATGAAAATAATTATCGCGCGCCAATGGTATCCCCACCATAAAGAGAGTCCTAAATTCCATGGAATTCATCATCAAGCTATTTCTCCTGAAGAATCATCTTGAGAAGAGAGTAGGTTAATTTCATGCTTACTAAAACAACCTTATAATCATTCTACTAGACTCCCAAATTCAACTGAGAAAATAGATACATAATATTCCACTCTTTTGATGATTCTTTAATGGCTTAGATCATAAGTTTCATACTCAAATCATCAGCAATTCCATTCCCCTTACTAGGGGTGTAGGCAATATCGAAATAAAAATTCTTCAAGTATTCAACCTGATGCCTCTGTTGAAGATTAAAATATTATTGAGAGAAGATATCAATCAATATTTTTTGGTTAGAAATGATGGTAAACCTTTCACCAAAAAGGTAATGTCACTAAAGCTTAAGATCTTGTAATACAATAGCGAGTTCGAGATCATGGGTCAGATAATTATTATCATGTGGCCTAATCTGTATGGAATTATAGGCTACCACATGATCACCCTGTATAAGGAAACAACCCAAACCTGAACTCGATACATCACAGAAGACCACATAGCCCGACCCAACCTCAAGAAGAGTCAACACTGTCACATAAGTCAAAATATTTTTCAGATCAACAAAATAACTCTAATATTTCTCATATTAAATTAACTCCACTCCTTTCCAAGTGAGAGAGAACATCATAGAATCCAACTTTGAGAAATCTCTAATGAATCTACAGTAATATCCTTCCAAGGATAAGAATATCTATATCTCAAAAAAAATTATGCAATTTATCCCATGTCATAATAGTTTTCACCTTCTCAGGATCAACTGAAATACCATGTTTTGATACCACGTGTCCCAAGAACTTCATTTTTTGAATCTAGAAATTAAATTTCAAAATATTTACATAAATTTGATGATTTCTCAAGGATTCTAGAACTTCTCTCAAATGATGTGCATGTTCTTTCTTAGTCTGAGAGTAAAATAGGATGTCATCCATAAATACCACCATGAACAAGTCAAGAATCTCATGAAAGATCATGTTCATCAAATCCATAAAAAAAATATAGGATCTTTGGTTAGAATAAATGGAATAACAAGATACTCATAATGGTCATACCTAATCTTGAAGGATGATTTCTGAAATATGGATTCTTTTATTCTTAACTGGTGATAACCAGATCAAATATCAATCTTTCAAAACCACTTATCCCCTCATAATTAAGAGAGAGAAGGGTCTTCAGTGTCCTTTTTTTGTATCTAGTCCATTTTGTGACAAAGTGGTATCAAAGGGAATTTATGACCCCCATATGTTGGATAATAGCACCTGGCATTATAAAAGAATCACAAGGGAATGATTATTACCACAAAAAAACATAATATTAAAGATACAAGTGAGTATTCTCAAGACTCTAAAGGGAGAAAGTACCAAAAAAATAGGTAAAACAATAACCAAATAGCACATTATAAAAAGACACAACATTTTCTAAGGTAAATACTCATACATGTCCCATGCAATAAGTGGATCACATCTCCAACAGTCACCTCCATCACTCTGGGTCCCAAGGATCAAGAACATCCACCACCTATAAGTAGTGCATTCCCTTTGTTTGGAACTGGCATAAGATAATCTACAAACGCCCGAAGGTAAAGGTATAGTGTGGGATATTAAGCCTAGTAGGGTCTCACCAAGTGTTCAATAATCAATTCCATAACAATTAAATCAATTATGATATCAATATAAATAAAACAATGCATGGAATAAAATTTACATATTTTCAACAAAATATGGTTTAAATTAAAAAATATGGAATATATATCAAAACAAACTTAAATTAAAATTTATATAAAATGTTTATATAAAGAAGTTAGCATGAATGAGGTATTTCTATAAATCAATGTCTTGTGATCATCAAATAAATTATATCATATCACCATGTTTCAAGCATTGTGTAAGTTGGTTTCTGGAAAATTATCCTCACACTACTTAATCAGTGATCTCAGCTCAATGTGTGCACATCTCCCATAACTCAGGTTGTTGGGACTCATCTCCCCATTAGGGAAAATCATGCCACAATATATTTATGCTAGTGTTTTCTTCATCAATCCAATGCTAGTGGGTCAGATCCTAGTATGTTTGTCTCAATTATCCACTAACTACCTAGGATCGCATGTGCTTTTGTCAATCAATCAATCAATCATGGGTAAATCAATAATTTCAAATTAGTTCAAAATACAATTTCATGATTTTAGTTTTCAACATGCCTTTCTCATTTCAAAAACAAAACATAGGTTTTCATCAATTCATTCCTTTTTAAATCATCTTTTAATTTAATCTATTTATCTCAAATTCAATTTCCAAATCAAGCCATTAATTTTTCTCAAATCCACCTAACAATTTCAATTCCATTAAAATTTGGGGGTTTTTACAATTCCCTTGATTTTTTCAAAATCATCCATCAATAATCTCACACACAAATTTTTAAATCATTTAAAAACTCATTCCAAATCAATCAAACAATTATAGGTTTCAATTATAGGGAAAATCATATGGAACCACCTACCTTTAACCATGTTATCAAATTAACTCAACACCCACAAAAGGATTCACCAAAAAAGAATGAAGGTGAAGGATATCAACGAATGCAACCTAGAATCAAGTTTCATCAAAACAGATAATATATCCATCAATAATATGATGATATGTCACTCTTTAAGGAGGAGAAAAAAGAAAAGAGAGGGTTTCTCATTGAGGAGAAATTTCTTACTGGAGAGGAATAAAATGCTTCCATCGGAGCTTCAATCCAGGGATAAAGGAGTTAGAAGGAGATAAAATGTCTCTTTGGAGCCTTAAAAATAAAAAATTTCGAATGAGAGTTGAGCGGGATATAAAACAGGGCTCAGGGAATTTGATTATGTAATAACACAGACCACGCTGCAGCCCCATGTCCACAATGAAAAAAGGTTGAAAACTTACAAACCATAATGCATCCACACCAAACCATTCCACAACCACCCCCAGTCAATAGGAATCCTAAAATCATGTCAAATATTTCTCTAGATCCTATTTACCCAGCATGAGGGGCTACAGGAAACCCAAACATCACACTGCATCCCTACTTTATTTGCTAGTGGCTCTAAAAATCTATATTTCATAGCTAGTACCCATGATTCTGCAATTCCAAAATAGGTAGTAGAATCTAAATGAATCACCTAGGGCTCCATGGTATATTTGTCCCTCCATGGAATAGCTATATCAAAATAGGCATTAGCTATGGAAACCAGCCTCCAACTCCCCCACACTACAACCTAGTGGTCCACAATGCAGTTGGGACTCTCTATGCCATAGCTCATACACCACGGTGCTACTACCTACTAAAAAATTTATACCCAGACTCTATTAAATCAAACAAATATACATTCTTATAATTTAGATCATTTTATCTGACAAAATATCTCCATCCTTGAAAGGCCTGAAATGCACCCAAACATAAAGGGAAAAAGGGTCAAAAAGTGCCTGGAATAAGGTAATGGGATTTTACAGGTTCACTCCCCATTTCATTCCATATTATCTCATGATATATCAATCATTACCAAATTAATTTTAGGTATTTAATTGTTCCACCTGTAACATAATTAAAACCATACATATGTGTGGCACAAGTTCATAAAAACATTCATCAATTCATCATAGCATAACCCATGAAAAAGAAATGGGTTTCATAAAAATTTCATCATCACATAATCATAATGAATCCATAGAAATGACATGGATATTATTATTAGATCATATCCCCAATGAATCATAAGAAACATCAAAAAATGTTTACATGGATGAAAAATGCTTTTAAAAGTGTATTTGAACATTTCATTGAAAACAGGGAAAAATATATTTTTCCTTCAATATATTTAAAACTAAAAATTTATAGAATATTGAGAAATATTATTTATTTGAAAATAAACGTGGGAAAATTTAAAGGATTCTTCAAATAAAATAATGGTTATGAGGGTGGTAAAATTCATTCATATAGTAAACCTTAAAATAAATATTCATTTCACACTTTTAGTAAAAAAACCAAAAGTACCTCGTTCGAATAATGATAATAAGATTACTTTTAAAAAATTTAAAAGGAAGTAAAATATGGTTGAAAATGAATTTAAATAATCATTTTATCATATAAAATAACATTCTTTAAAACATTTTAATGAACATGTCCATGGAAGAAAAATTTTATCGACCAAAGAAGAAATAAAGTTGACTTTTCTTAAAAACATTTTCTCAATCATTTTATATTACAAAAAGAGTAGAATGAGAGGAAAGTATAAAAAAACTATAAATAAACATAGGAGAATAAAATATATTGGGTTTAAAGGATATGAGTCATATAATTTACTTTAATGTAAATTTAACACAGACAATCCTGAAAAGAAATGAGATTGTAACATAAACTCTTACCTCAAGTCTTGTCTGACTTCATATGCATCCAAACCACATATATAATAAATATAGATTTATTATAAATATATTACATAACCATATTTATATATGAATTAATATGTACCATTCTATTATAATTTCTGATTATTCTTTTATTAACAATTATTCATTAAAATGAATATTCATGTGAAAATTGATACGTTTTCCATGCATGTTTGGGTTTGATGGTTCTATCCCTTGCACCTTTTTCGTGGTTTTATCATCTATAGAATCTTAATAAAGTCATAATTATTATGTTTATTCATTATATACACTTTTATAACCATTCATATAAATCGTTGGTGATAAATGAATTACATCACTTCTTGGAGACGATAGTCCGTACGTATACACAAATGATGTTTCCACTTTTTGATGGATGGAATTAAAGAAAGGTAAATAATAATTTACCTTTAAATAATCATAATTATATCATTAATATCATATATATTCATTAAATCTATCATTATGACCAGATATGTAAAGAGTAAATCAAAAAATGAATCATGTTGCTTTGTGGAGGTGGAAGTCCACATGTACATACGAGCGATGTTATTATTTTACAATAGATGAGAATGAGGTAGAAAATTGTTATACCATTAACATTAAAACATATAATTATAGTAAATATATTGATTTCATCATGTTAATATGGTTATAAAATATTTGTAGGAGGTTTAAGAAGAACGAAGCGTGAAAAATATTGGTAAGAACATATACCTCTTCTTCAGGTATCCTCCTGTGAAAAGCACCTTAAGGATTCTTGGATGGGTGTTGTAAGAATACCACCACCTCAAGGTGATGTAAAAGTATTTTGAGAGAGTATCTGGGAATATATTGGTCAGCCTAAAGTGTAAGGACCTGGCCTTAAACATTACATAATCTTGAATTATATGGATAATTCACATTGAGGATCTTTTCAGGTTTAGAGTTTTAGAGAATTAGGTCATAACATTTACATAACAACATGAAAATTACATATAGACAATTATACTCAGTATATGTTTTTCCATAAAATAAAAACTCTTGAAAAAAAGTGTCATGTCTAGTTCCATGTTTTAGACAGTATGACTTTTCCTTGATCTCATCCTTGACCCTTATTCATCTTTAAGTCCTATGGAAAACATTTCAAAAACTTGGGATGAGAATAAAAAGCTCAGTAAGGGATATAAAATAAGGAATGAAAACATTATCCCATTACTAAATACAAAACAATGAAACCATACTTTTCAATCATAACATACCTCATGAAATCATAAGATTTATGAATAACATATAAAAATCATAAATCATAAAGGTAACTTACGGCATAAATAACATACTTACATTGTAGCTATCATAGCTACAGAGGGAGTCACATTTGGAATGCCCATACAAGTATATTCTCTAAATATCTTAGGAGAAACATTAATGTTTACCTCTATCACATTACCCAATGCATTGGAGAGCTATCTCGGGCTCACCCGCCCTAGGTTTATCACAGAACCATCTGTATACATAAACAATGTCCAAGAACCATAACATATTCATAAAGAATAAAATAAACATAAATGAAAGATAACATTTCCACATTTCAATCACAATATATCATTTCAAAATATTGAAAAAATCAAAGCTTTTATCAAACCATTTTCAAAACCATTTAAAATATTAAATAAGGATATTTTTTAATCAAAGTGTCCCATACCACTTTGATTCTTTTGAAAGAAATTTAAATTTAAAAATATTCATGTCCATATGAATAGATCCTTAAAACCATTTTTAAAACATGGACAATAATGTGAAAGATTTATAATAATAAACCTTTAAAACATTTAAAACGATATTTTAGTTAAAGTGTTTTTAACAAAATGAGAGACCCTAGAATACAAATAATTGAGAAATAACATTTAATAAGAACTTAATAATATCATGAGAATAAATTTATTCATGATATAATATTCCAAAGGACAGTATAGACACCATATAAGAGTGAATTTTTTTATATCAGCAATAAAGTCTTAATGGAAATGTAAATTGAGATGAAATACCTTATAAAGACGGTATCCTTAGAATTAGGATAAATCAATTACATAATTATGTGTGAAAAATATAAATACACCCAATATAAGTGTATATTAAGTATAAAATAATCATAGGTTATTCACACATATTCATAGCATGACATAATCAAGAAGTAGATGTTTAACCCAAAAATTGAAATTGGGTTAAGAAGTTTTCTTTCAGAAATTCGACAGCCTAACAGCGTCACTTTAAAATTCATAAAATAATTTTATGAGAGAGAAAAGGATATCTCATCACTTGGACATAAAATTTACACCAATAAGGATATATAAGAACACATCCCAACATAATAAGATGTAAATTAAAAGACATAACAAAAAGAAGTCTTTTAAAAAGAGGAGGGTGAAAGGTCCCCTTACCGATTTGGTAACTTACAAAACATGCACCCCATGAAAGAAATATCACACAATTAATATGTAAATACCCATAAATTAAATTATATTACACAAATAATACAATCATGTGCAGTACATCCACCACACAAAAGGAAATAGTGGCTAATATAGCATGAATCTCACGGGAATAAAAAGTGAGATGAAAAAACCTTACCACGTTGTAATAAATCGAGTCGTATGAGAAAAGTTAGTAACCACAAAATGAATCACATAATACCATGAATATAAATAGAATCATGATAATATATATAAAATTTCAGTACACAATACACCACATGCAATAAATAAGTGGTGAACAATGGAAATCTCGCGGAATTAAAAGTGAGATAAGAAATCCCTTACCTCATGTCCAACTTGACTCGTATGTTCCTTGTTATTCCTGAATAATAAACTTAAGTTAATTTATACTTGATTAATAACCTTTTTAATGTTTATTATTAAATTTATATCACTTATTACCTTGCAATAACAGTTAGTTTATTATTTGAGTTCATATCGGACATTTTGTCGATGTTCGGAATTTGAGTTAAAAATGAACATGTTATAATTACAATTTGTCCATGTGGTCAATACTCCATTATCTCAAAAATGATATTAATGATTTAGATATCATATAAATCATATATATCCAGTATATATATATATTTATAACATTACATGACATTTGGAGATAAGAAATGAAATGCACCATTCATGGAGACGGTAAGTCGTACGTATGCATGAACGCTACTTTCATTTTTATTTCGTACTTTAATGGAATTAAAAAATAATGATACATAGGTATATTATAATTAAAGTATAATATCATATATAATATCATTAAATCCATCCTTTATACATCCTACGTAAGGCATTGACAAGTCATATCACTTTGAGGGGGTTGTAGTCCGCACTTCCAAAAATGAAATTATCACGTTTACCCATTATGGAAACCATAAAGGTATTCTATAAATGAAAAATACATAATCATAAAGAAAACATAAATATAATATATATCATATATAAATACATTTCCATCATAATGGCCACCATGAGAGGTGGTAGGAGTTAATTGAACAATCATCGTTTCGTGAGGCGTTAGTTTTCCATCCACAGAAACATTATGTTCTTTACCCATTAGATGGAGGTGTGTGGAAGTGTAGTTTTAATCCTTATAATAACAAAATACTAGTATATTGAGGATACTGGTTTTTTTATAAAATAAAGGAATAAAAAGAGTTTATGGGGCTGGAGAAGTAAAATAAAACAAAAGAACTTAAGAGAAGATGTTACCTTTAAATCGGGTAACTCCCTTTGATTTGAACCAAAAGGGTTTCTTTAAGTGTTTTGTGCCTAAGGTAAGGCTTCTAGGATGAAGATAGGGATCTTGGGAGATTATTGGATCAGAGTTTTCATGATCCAAAGGCTTGAGAAGTGTGATAAATGGGTTAGAATTGAGGGATTTTTATAAGGGAGAGGAGGGGCTCTTTAGGAAAGTTTGAAACAATTATTTTATTATAACCTCATCTTCGGTTTCAAAAGGTCAACTATTCATTAATATCAAATTTAATATGACTCATGGTATAAATAAAATAATCTAGTAAGAATTGGACAGGTTTTGGATATTGTTTTAATATTTATAATCTTATTTATTTAAATCATTTATTAATGAGGTAAATATTGCATCATTATTGTGTCATAAATAATTTAATTTATTTAATGTCCAAAAATTATAAAGAAAATACCATAATGTATGAAATCTTATTATATTTCCAAATAATATTTATAGTTGAAAAGATAACTTATATAACCCCATGTAAAAATTTATTTACTAAAAGATATTTGTTTAGGTCATTTTTGTCTTTACTTTAAATTAATTAATATAAATTGTCATTGTTACTTCCATGTGGCTCCATGGGGTCCCAAATTCAACCCAAGGATGACCATGGTCGGATATTTATCATCCAATAGGATTAGGACACATTTTAGGGTAATTTAATATTATTATAATATTATATTTTACCCTTATTTATTATTTTTACCTTTTAATCATGGTAAATAAAATATTTACTGAAGTAAAAATTTAAAATGTCTAAAAATAAAAGTTACATATTTACACAATTTGGACCTAATGATTCCAAAAATGGAATCAATTTTTCCAAATTCAAAACACAGAAGTGGTAGAAATTAATTTAAAATTAATTCCCGCTTTTAAAACAAATAGCGTGTTTTTAAGAAATAATAACTATCAAAATATTGACACTTGTTTATGTCCAATTTCAAAATGAAATTATATCTAATTACCAAAATTAGATTAAATGGTAAAAATATATTCTAATTACACTTTAAAACCAATTAAAAATATAATATAACCATATAAATAAATTAGATTAATAGGAACTTTTGAATTAAAATACAATATTTTTTCTTATTCCTTAAAAAACGAACATTATCCAAAATATACCAAAATTTCATCCAAAGTAAATTTTGGTGTCCCAATTTTAAAGAAGAATTTTATTTTTTCAAATAGAACATATAAAAGTGTCAAAAACTAGATTTAAAGAGGGTTCGCCATTAAATGGCGATGAATCGACCTTTTAGTGAATATTAGAGTATTTATGCTTAAAATTGAATTCTTTACTTATTTTAAGCCTCTAACTTTTATTGGATAAATGTAAAAATATTCAACAAACATTTATAATAATATTTTAGTTATTTCTATTCATTCTCGGCAATACAACGGCTAGGCGCTAACTACCATTTAAAATAATTATATTATATTATTAGTGTGCAACGTAAGATTTCAAAGAAACTCATTGTTGCGTATTGGGTACGTCGTTGAACATAGTGTCTCCTTTAAAGTAAAATTAATATTTAATTCACAAATATTAATAAATATGAAAAATTCCATGTTCTTTATTTACATGGGATGTTACATAAAGCGCTCAATTGGTTTGGATAAGAGAGGATGGGATGTTCACTTTTATAAGTGAGGGGAGTAGCACACTTGTAATTTTAAGAATGTTAAAATATAATAAAGTCACTCTCATGGTAAAGTGGATCCAAATTAGATCAAGTTAAAATATAGTATGATAAATGATCAAAATAAATTCATCCAATAGGATTTATATAATTTTTTAGGTCATTTTAACCCTTGTCTCTTTAGTTTAACTCCTCATTAACCCTTTTAACCTTTATCGTAAAAATGAATTTTACCTCGGTTACTATTCATAATGGCCAAAAATGAAAGCGGCCTCATTACCAAATTTATATATGATGATTAAAAATATGGAAACCATTTTATCAAATTAAATTCCTATAAGTGGCATAAATTCATTTTAAAATAAGCATGCAAAATGAATTGAAAATTGTTTTTAGAAGAAAAAAATAACATAACACTAAATTTATTCTCATTCTTTGCCTAGTAATAAACATTAAATAAATGTTAAAATATTGTTGAATATATTATCTAAAAAATTTATTAAAATAATTCATAAATAGTGAATAATTTAATTTATTAAGGTAAAAACACATTGCACGCATAAAAAATATTTTTCAAAAGAAAAAAAATCACTTTTTTACTTTTAACTGCTTTTATTTTCATTTATAATTAATTGATAACCAATGAATTAATTTTATAAATGTGTAATAAATGGTTTTTCATAATTTAGTTCTTCTTATTCATACCTACTAATCTAAGGGCAAGGTGATAACTGACACATTTAATAATAATATTTCAATAGTATATTAGAGTTTGTTTAAACTCATTGTTGCATGTAAAGAAAGATGTCAAAGAGCCACTTTGGTGGAGGCGTAGTGGTGGGTGGTCGAGTGTAAGAACCTGGATCTTCATTTCAGGTATGTTTTTCCTTTTCTGGTCGTCTTTGAGGAAAAGAGGAAAATCTGGAAATTTTCTCTAAGTACACACCGTGTACTTTGATCCCGCGTGAGGTCGTGTGCTGGTCGTGTCCGGGCCACACACACGGTGTGTAGGGGTGATGTGGATGTCGCTTAATGCGGTGTACAGAAAAGTTGAGTACACGTCATGTACTCAAGAATTACATGTTGTGTACTTTTATTTTTATTTCTTTAAACAAACAGGGGTCATGTCTAATCCCTATTTCAGTCTTCTTCTTCGCCTAATTACGTCCAGAGCATCCAAGGAGGCCAAATCTTCTCTGAGCCGCTGATCCGTCACTAGTTATCCAAATCAAACATCATCAGTTGCAATAGAATCGCAGCAGTGAGTTCTTGATTCTTCCTTGGCCACGTTTCCTGATTCTTTCTCTTATGAGAGTTATCTAAGGGTGAACGTTTTAGACATTTTTGCAGATCTTCTCCATTCTAGGCCGATTCATAGGCCGAGGTTCAAGTATATCAATCTCCTAGGATCAAGGTGGGTGGTTTGTTTCCCTACGTTGAATGTCTTTGAGTTTTTGTGCAAAAAGTGTCGGATTCCCATGTATTGGGTATCTCGGGTTAGGGTTTTGAACCTGTATTATTGTCTGCCTTAGATTGCTTGTATGCTTGAGGTTATTAGATGATTAATGATTGCTTGTTAGCATGTTTGAGGATAACCCCATGGGTGTTTCCCTTGTTTTGGTTGTTTACCGCCATTTGGCTTAGGTTGTCTGTGAGGCATACCTTGTTGCATTGATTGCCTGCCTTGGGATAATTGATTCCATGTATTTCCTGCTGTTTATATGATTTTGATGCGTTGTATCTTTTATCCAAGTTGTTGTTGAACTTACTTAGGGCTACTGACAGTTGATTACGCACGACTAGACTGCTCAGGGCAGTGTGAACCTGGTGCGGTAGAATAAAGAGGGAATTGACGATTAAGGGCTTCCCTAAAGAGTCTGTTATATATTAGTATCATTCGCAGGACCTATAGGAATTAGACTTTGTGCTTCCTCAAAGTTTCCTTAGTTACGTATCGAGACTATAGGGGTAATTAGACGTAAGTGATTCCTCAGAGAGTCTATACCTATCATTGCAAGACCACAGGGGAATTGATGATGAGTGCTTCCCATAATGTATGTGCCTTTGTATGATTACTTGACTATAGGGGTCTGCCAGTATGAGCCACCCAGAGAGTCAGTGTGAATAATTTTTGGTTGGTTGTGATGAGTCCACCAAGCCAAAGAACAAGCTTGTGTTTTGTACTGCTTGTAGTTTAGGTAGTCTGCTGAGATACATGTTGTGTTACATGCTATGCTTTGGGAATATAGAGTTGTTGCTAGATTCATTGGGTGATAATTAATGACTGAATTAAATTACTAAATAAATTTGAATGGAGATTTGTAGGATTGTTTACTTAGTATACTCTTGTTTCTCTACTACATTTATTTCATTTACTTTTTCCAAATTGATCACTGACATTAGGGCACAGATCTTGTGGTGATTGCCTAATGGGATTAGTCTTACACCATGTTTGGGTCTTGCTTTTCAGCCCAAATAGGTTATATGGTTGCAGGTGTGGATAGGGATTGTGGCCCTTCTACTTTAGGTACATGATTGCTGGTTGGAGCTGGAGAGCATAGGACCGAGCCTAGGCTTGCGATACTGCTGGGGTTGCTGTTTACTTTTAGTACTTTGTTCTCAGTTGTATTTCAGCACATTGTTGTGTTTGCTGCTTTCCTTAGATACTTGTACCTGCTTTATCATTTTCATCGTTATTATATTATACATTGCTTCCACTGTTTAGTTTCAGTTATTTTATGTTGTTTACTACTTCCGCTATTGACTGTTATTTCCTTTTCTTTGTATACCTTACCAAATTAGGGCATAGTTTCTCCAATGACTCACCAAGGCTCTCGCTGCTAGTCGACATCCTTTGGCATTTGGGGAAATGCGCTTGAGGTCATGTGGCAAACCGGGTACGGGGCACCAGTTGAGTGGCTCCGGATTCGGGTCATTACAAAGTGGTATCAGAGGAGTTCTTTCCTTTTCTATTGACTTACTGTTTAGCGACATTAGAAAGGGATAGGACAGAATAGGTAAATGGTAAATAGCTGTTCCAGGGAGTTCTAGAACCCGTGTATAGGGAAAAATCCAGATTACCTCAAATGTTGCAATTTTCGAGTTTTGAAAATGTTACAGTTTACTTGATTTCACCATTGGGTGGTGCACTTGTTTTGTGTTGTTACTATTTATATGATTGTGGTTCTATTTTGTTGCAAACCGATGAGATGAGGGTATGTCATCTCATGCATCATATAGGCACTTGTTAGAAAATCACATGTCATGCATTTTTCCATGCCATCTAGGTTGCATTATAATTTTTATGCTGTTGTGATAGAATTTGTGATAGATGATGCATGTTGTTGTGATGGCGGATGTGATAGAATACCTGCCATGTTAAAAGGGTATCATTTGTTTAGAGATTCTTTATCATGGATGCCAAACTTTGTTCTTAGAGGTATTATGGTCCCTTGAGGATCGGAATTTGGTGGGTTGTAAGGTTTTTATACTGTTTACTTATTATATGCATTGTTATGATGTCAAGCTTTGATTCGCGGGGAGTATGGACCCCCACGGATCGGAATTTGGCACCTTAACACTTGTTTTCTGTGTTTTATGGGCTCCAGTGCAGTTCTAAGGCTATTGTCCGGAAAAACCCAGAATACACGGCATGTACATCATGAATACACGCCCTGTAGTTTTTAGTCGTGTCACTAACTATGTGGATAGGGACACGGAGTTGTGAAAGTTATTGTAGTAACACGCCATGTACTAGTTTACACACCATGTAGTATGACTTGGGTATCCGGTCGTGTCACGAATAACATGGGCCAGGTAAGGCATGTCTAGTACACGTCGTGTCTCATTTGAACACGCCGTGTAGTTTTGTCATAGGGGAGTCGTGTGACCACGCCGTGTAGATAAATACATGGGTTGGGAAAATCCATAGGGAAACACATCGTGTACCATGTTGACACGCCGTGTAGTCGTGGTCCATGTACCAGTCTGTGTGACTAATGACACGGACAGGGGGAAAATCTTAAGGACACGTCGTGTAGTTTCCTTCTGGGACAGACCGTGTTCCTAGCCGTGTAGAAGTGATTGGGCAGGGAGAAAAAGGGTTAGTACACACCGTGTAGTTTGAGAAAACGTCGTGTAGCTGGGTGGTTTACACAGCCATGTATGGCCAAGGTACACACCCAGGGTAAAATTTATGGAAAACACGCTGTGTAGTGTTACTAACACGTCGTGTAAGTCATGTTTTTTCCAGAATTTTAAAGTTTTTCCCTCCTGTTCCGTTTTACTCTCTTATGTTTCAACTATGTTCGTCTTTAAATAAGGTGTGATTTTGACTTTTTAGAGCTATGGCACCAAGACGTCCTCCCGTTGCACGTCAGGAACCAGGCAGTGACCATACGCCTGATACGGCAGACCAGGGACTACCAGTAGTTCCACCTATTATTTCGGACATGGCACCTGCAGTGATTCCAGACACTGGTGTCGATTCTTAGTTCCGAGAGGGTTTCATGAGATTCATGCAGACCTTACAGTGAGCTCAGCATCCTACCCCGTCTATGGCAGAGCTGATGTGGGTTTTTCAGCAATAGCATCCTCCCACGTTCACAGGGGAGGGAGGACCGCAGGCTGTGGAGTCATGGCTAGAATCCATACTATCCATCTTCGATCACCTGGATAGGCCTCTAGAGAGGAGAGTGAATCTTGTGACTTATATTCTGTGAGAATCCTCCAAGAGATGGTGGGATGTGGTTTTTCATGCAGGGCACCAACAGGCTATGGCTTGGGACGAGTTCCAGCGTACGTTTTATGACTACTTCTACCCAGTGATGCTGAGGGCTAACAGGGTCAGAGATTTCATGAACCTGCACCAGGGTACTCTCACAGTTATGGAGTATTCCTCTCGCTTCACAGAGTTATGACGTTTCACTCCCGTTTTGGGGAATGACGAGCTGTTTTTAGCGAGGAAGTTTGAGGAAGGCCTCAGACCGGACATCGAATCGCAGGTTAACGTCTTATGGTTGACTGCTATTACTCTGATAGTCAACCAGGCACTTACCACAGAGAGAAACCTGAGGGAGACTGGAGCTGTGGACTAGGGTGGTTCAGCTTCCAAGGTTGAATCTTTTCAGGTAGACGGCAAGAAGCGCCACCGAGAGTCTACATGAGGAGACTCGAGGAAGTGAGGCATTCCTTCTGGTAGAAGAGATATTCCTTCTGGAAACCAATTGGTGTGCTATCAGTGTGGGAAAATGGGCATAAGAAGCCTCAGTGCCTGATATACCCATTGGAGTGTCGATCATGCGGCAAGATGGGTCATATGCAGCGTTTCTGCAAGGTTCTTCTTCCAGCGGCTAGTGAAGGAGGATCAGTTTTGACTCCGCGTACAGGAGCAGGATTACCAGTTCTGCAGAAGACTGGGGGCTGGAGTTCTTCAGGTCGTTCAGGCCAGGGTAGAGACCATGGACGCAGTGGTCAGGCTCAGGGAGGGTCATCTCAGGGATCTCAGGTTACTACACAGGGTCGCAGTGCAGGCCAGACTTTTATGATAGAGCAGATTTATCAGGAGAAGGATCCTGGACCTTCTACTGTTCGAGGTACGGTTTTAGTATCCTCGGTTTTATCCTCTGTACTTTTTGATACAGGAGATTCTCATAGATTTATTTCTGTGCATACTGTGGAAAGCCTTAGACTTACTATTTATACTTTTGAGGATATGATGACGCTAGACACTCCCTTGGGAATTAGAACTGCTAGCGTGCATCAGTGCTTAGACTGCCTCATTGAGATTGGTGGGTGTCGTTTTTCATGGAGTCTCTATGTTTTGGAAATGACAGACTATGATTTCATTCTCGATATGGACTGGTTAGTTCCCTTCTAGGCATTTTTCGATTGCTACCGTCGTAGGGTGAGTTTTACATCATCGGAGGGCAGATCTTTTCTTCACAAGGGAGAATGGGATGTCCAGGCGAGCAGAGCGGGACCAGAGCATCATGGGTTGGGCGGTGTTACGGCCTAGATTGCTATCTTATATCTGGATGACCATGGGACTTCTTAGATAGATTTTCCTCCATTGGTTAATCACTTTCCATATTTCTTTCCAGAAGACTTTTCAGGTTTTCCTTCAGAGCGAGAGGTAGACTTTTCTATTGAGCTTGTGCCAGGAGCGGCACCAGTGTCCATTACTCCTTATAGGATGGCTACACCTGAGTTGCAGGAGCTCAAGAAGCAGTTAGAGGAGTTGCAATAAAGGGGTTTCATCTGACCCAGTACTTCTCCTTGGGGTTCACCTGTCCTGTTTGCGAAGAAGGCAGACGGAACCCTTAGGCTTTGTGTGGATTATCGGAAGCTGAACCAGTTGACAGTTAAGAACTGATATCCATTGCCACGGATAGATGATCTCTTTGATCAGCTTTGAGGATCCAGAGTGTTCTCAAAGATTGAATTGAGATCCGGCTACCATCAGTTGTGTGTCAGACCATCTGATATACCTCTTACAGCCTTATGGAGCAGGTATGGTCTGTATAAGTATTTGGTTATGTCATTCGGTCTCACAAATGCACCAGCAGTTTTTATGGCGCTGATGAACAGAGTTTTCCATCCTTACTTGGATTCGTTCGTGGACAATATCTTGGTGTACTCTCACACTCGACACGACCATGCTACCCATCTTGAAATCATTCTGAGTACACTGAGGGAGTATCAATTATATGTTAAGCTCTCAAATTTCCACTTTTGGATGGATGAGATTCACTTCCTGGGTCATGTCATCTCAGAGACAGGAGTATATGTAGACCCAGAGAAGGTGAGAGAAGTAGTTACCTGGGAGCAGCTGAAGAATGTCTTCAAGGTATGAAGTTTCTTAGGGCTGGCTGGTTACTACATGTGGTTTATACAGGACTTCTCATACTTAGCAGCACCGCTGACAAGCTTGAATAAGAAGGGGGTGAAGTATGTTTGTTCAGAATCCTGCGATTCAGCCTTTCAGGAGCTGAAGGGGAGATTGACTTCAGCATCGATTCTAGTTTTGTCAGATCCGAGCAAGAGTTATACAGTTTTCTGTGATGCATCTGGCATCAGGCTTGGAGTAGTGCTTATGCAGGAGGATCGTGTTGTTGCATATGGATCTCTTCATTTGAGGCCACATGAGAGGAACTATCCTACGCACGACCTGGAGTTGGCTGCAGTTGATCATGTTTTGCATTGTTGGAGACATTATCTTCTAGGAGAGAATTTTGTGGTATATACTGACCAAAAGAGCCTCAAGTATATCTTCACACAGCGTGACTTGAATCTGAGACAGCAGAGGTGGATTGAGTACCTACAGTCTTTCGATTTCGAGCTTGCTTATACGCCTGGGAAAGGTAACGTTGTGGCAGACGCGCTGATCAGGAGGACACAGATGCAGGCAGTTCAGGAGGCCAGCAGTGAGTGGAAACTTATGGCTCTGTTCTCTGAAATGCATCTGGAGGTGCACGACAGACAGGGTCAGACTTTTCTTTCTTCTGTAGCTGTTACCTCTACCCTTCTTGACCGAGTTCGAATGATACAGCTATCAGATTCTGAAGGCCTAGTCCTACGGGAAAGCGTGTTAGGATAGGACCCTCTTCCCGGATGGACCGTAGGTGAGGGTGAGATCTTGCGTTTCTAGGGACATGTATGAGTGCCAGTAGATATACACGAGGAGCTGATGCGAGACTTCCATTCCTCAGTTTGGGCAGTTCATCCTAGCGTCACCAAGATGTATCATGATCTGTACTTCCAGTATTGGTGTCCAGGTATGAAGAGAGATGTTGCTAGTTTTTTCATGAGATGTTCCACCTGTCAGCAGGTGAAGGCAGAGCACCAGCAACCAGCAGGGCTTTTACAGCAGCTACCCATTCCCGAGTGTAAGTGGAATGATTTCACGATGGACTTCGTGACAGGGTTACCGAGATCTCCTCGAGGGAATGACGTGGTATGGGTTGTCATTGACAGGCTCACGAAGGTTTCTCACTTCTTGCCGATCAAGGAGACCTTCAGTGTCGATGAGCTTGGATGGTTGTACATCCGTGAGATTGTATGCTTGCATGGGGTTCCGAGTACTATCATTTTAGATAAGGGCGCCCGCTTTACGTCGCATTTCTGGCAAGGGCTATAGAGGGCTTTGGGTATACAGGTACTTCTGAGTACAGCTTACCATCCTCATATAGATGGCCAGTCAGAGTGCATGATATAGGTGCTGGAGGACATGCTACGAGCATGCGTCCTTGATTTTGGAGGTTCTTGGGAGAAACATATATCTCTAGTGGAGTTTTCCTACAATAATAGTTTTCAAGAAACTATTCAGATGACACCTTACGAGGCTTTGTATGGTAGGTCGTGTCGATCACCCTTGTGTTGGCTGGAGGCAGGAGAGGCAACTATGTTGGGACCTCGTCTTGTTCAGGAGACCACAGAACAGGTGGAGTTGATTCGGAAAAGGATGGCTACTGCATAGTCTCAGCGGAAATCTTATGTTGGTCAGCGGAGACGACCTTTGGAGTTTAAGGTCGGAGATCAGGTTTTCCTACGTGTTACCCTGAGGTTGGGACACAAGAGGATTAGGAGACAGGGTAAGCTTTCACCGAGATACGTCGGGCCGTTTGAAGTTCTGGAGAGAGTCGGGCTGGCTGCTTATAGGTTCTAGTTACCTCAAAGGTACCAGGCTATGCACGACGTCTTCCATGTTTCTCAGCTTCAACGTTATTTCTCAGACTCGTCTCATGTCTTTCAACCCGAGGAGGTTGAGCTGGAGAAGGATGCATCGTTCAACGAGCATCCTATCAGGATTTTTGATCGTAGTGCAAAGGTACTATGTGGTCGATCTATTCCTCTGGTACAGGTGCTATGGTAGCATGGTCGTGTGTAGGATCACTACGCCAAAAACTGGCAAGGGAAGCGCTACCCCTTTATCAGCGCTCAAAAAAAGCGCTGATAAAGGGGGCCTTTATCAGCGCTTCTTTTAGTAGTGCTGATAAAGGGGGGATTTATCAGCGCTTTTTCTGAGCGCTGATAAATGTTGAGTTTCAAAAAAAAAAAATTCATGAAAAATAATATTTTGTTATATAAGTATATTTATATTGATATAAATACACTATATATTTTTTAAATATGTTATAGATACATATAAATAGACTATTACATTTAATATATAAGAAATTTAGTAAAAATGGCTTCAAAATATTTTAAAAAACTATTATTAATAAATAATTTTCTAATTATTATCGATTAAAAATCATTTAATATCAATTTGAGGACACAAAAAATCAAAACAATTAATAAAAGATCTAAAATACGTTGAAAATGTAACTCAAACTTCAAACGGTCATAACTTTTGATCCGGGTGTCTTTTTGAGCTCTACAACATATCAAATTGAAGCCTGCGACGAGCTCTAAGCAATAGTGACCTAAGAAAAGCCTCTGTCACATTTTTTGAGCCCAAAAAAGTCCCATAAGGCCTCCAAAACTGAGTTTTTAGTCAGGATACCCCGATTTTTTAACATTCAAACAAGTATAACTTTTGATCCGGATGTCCGTTAGGCCTGTACCACATATCATATCGAATATTGTTTCATTTTCCTTGATTTGACTAGTTGTGGCATTGAAACGGAATTCTAGATTATAAGTTATGGTCGTTTTAACATTTTATGGCTTTTCAAATACACATATATGTGTATTTATTCGTAAATATATATGTGTCTGTGTGTGTGTGGGTGTCTATGTGTGTGTCTGTGTGTTGTATATATGTATATATGTATTTATTTATTTACTTACTTATAAACACACATCAAAAACAAATTTTTTTCATAAATACATTTAAAACTAATCTTATATGTACATTCTATGGCTTTTCAAATACACATATATGTATTTATTCGTAAATATAAATGTGTTTGTGTGTGTGTGTGTGTCTCTATGTGTGTATGTGTGTTGTATATATATATATGTATGTGTGTTGTATATATCTATGTATGTATGCATGTATTTATTTATTTATAAACACACATAAAAACATATTTTTTTGTAAATGTATTTAAAACTAATCTTATATGTATATATTAATATACAAATAAATATACGTATAAAAAATTATAACTAAATATATATATATATATATATTAATATACGAATTAATATATATATACTAATATATGAATAAATATAAATATATTAATATGAATCTATATCAATATATGAATCAATATATGAATAAATATAACTATATATATAGATATATCACTAAATAGAGAACAAAATGAAATAGCATAGTGGTAAAGGTGAAGCAGCGAAAGGGGGGAGGTCCCAGGTTCGAGTTTGGGTGGAAGCGAAGGGGGTGCGAGCGTATGAGGATGCGCGGGAAGGGCAGCGTGCGGGAGACCTCCTAGCACTGATAAAGGGGGTGCGCGCGTATGAGGAGGCGCGGGAAGGGCAGCGCGCGGGAGACCTCCTAGCGCTGATAAAGGGGGTGTGAAGCACTGATAAAAGTACTCCCCCCATATTATATTTAATTTTTTTATTCTTTTTTAATTTTTTTGACCTTTATCAGCACTTTTAAAAAACGCTGATAAAGGCCCCTTTTATCAGCGTTAAAAAAAAGCGCTGATAAAAGGGACCCCCTATATTAGCGCTAAGCTTTACAGTGCTGTTAAAGCCCTTTTTTAGAACTGATATAGGCTATTTTTGTAGTAGTGGACGAGACTTGGGAGAGGGAGGCCGATATGCAATCACAGTGGCCAGAGTTGTTCAAGGTTTCTTCTTCGTCACCTTGTTAGGGAAATTCAGGGATGAATTTCTTTAAGGGGGAAGTTTGTAAGAACCCAGATCTTCGTTTCAGGTATGTTTTTCCTTTTCTGGTCGTCTTTGAGGAAAAGATGAAAATCTGGAAATTTTCTAAGTACACGTCGTGTACTTTATAAGTACACGCCGTGTACTTTGATCTCGCGCGAGGCCGTGTGTTGGCCGTGTCCAGGCCACACACACGGTGTGTAGGGGTGATGTGGAGGCCGCTTAATGCGGTGTACGGAAAAGGTGAGTACACACCGTGTACTCAAGAAGTACACGCCATGTACTTTTCTTTTTATTTCTTTAAACGGACCGGGGTTGCGTCTAATCCCTATTCTGTCTTCTTCTTCGCCTAATTACATCCAGAGCGTCTGATGAGGCTGAATATTCTCTAAGCCTTTGATCCATCACCAGTTATCCAAATAGAACGTCTTCGGTTGTAATAGAATCACAGCGGTGAGTTCTTGGTTCTTCCTTGTCCATGTTTCCTGATTCTTTCTCTTATGAGAGTTATCTAAGGGTGAACGTTTTAGAATCTTTTGTAGATATTCTCCGTTCTAGGATGATTCATAGTACGAGGTTCAAGTATATAAATCTCCTAGGATCGAGGTAGGTGGTTTGTTGCCCTACGTTGAATTTCTTTGAGTTTTTATGCAAAAAGTGTTGGATTCCCATGTATCAGGTATATCGGGTTAGGGTTTTGAACCTGTATTATTGTCTGCCTTATATTTCTTGTATGCTTGAGGTTATTAGATGATTAATGATTACTTGTTAGCATGTTTGAGGATCACCCCATGGGTGTTTCCCTTGTTTTGGTTGTTTACCGCCGTTTGGCTTAGGTTGCTTGTAAGGCATACCTTGTTGCATTGATTGCCTACCTTGGGATAATTGATTGCATGTATTGCCTGTTGTTTATGTGATTTTGATGCATTGTATATTTTATCCAAGTAGTTGTTGAACTTTCTTAGGGCTGCTGACAGTCGATTACGCACGACTAGACTGCTCAGGGCTGTGTAAACCTGGTGCGGTAGACTAAAGAGGGAATTGACGATTAAGGGCTTCCCTAGAGAGTCTGTTATAAATTAGTATCGTTCGTAGGACCTATAGGAATTGGACTTTGTGCTTCCGCATAGTGTCCTTAGTTATGTATCGAGACTATAAGGGGAATTAGACATAAGTGCTTCCTCAGAGAGTCGATACCTATCGTTGCAAGACCACAGGGGAATTGACGGTGAGTGCTTCCCAAAGTGTCTATGCCTTTGTATGATTACTTGACTATAGGGTTCTGCCAGTATGAGCCACCCAGAGAGTCAGTGTGAATATTTTTTGGTTGGTTGTGACAAGTCCACCAAGCCAAAGAACAAGCTTGTATTTTGTACTGCTTGTAGTTTAGGTAGTCTACTGAGATACTTGTTCTATTACTTGTTATGCTTTGGGAATATATAGATGTTGCTAGATTCCTTGGGTGATAATTAAATGAATGAATTAAATTACTAAATAAATGTGAATGGAGATTTGTAGGATTGTTTACTTAGTGTACTCCTGTTTCTCTACTGCATTTATTTCATTTACTTTTTCCAAATTGCTCACTGACAGTAGGGCACAGATCTTGTGGTTATTGCCTACTAGGATTAGTCTCACACCCTGTTTGGGTCCTGCTTTTCGGCCCAAACTGGTTATATGGTTGTAGGTGTGGATAGGGATTTTGGCCCTTCTACTTCAGGTACATGATTGCTGGTTGGAGCTGGAGAGCATAGGACCGAGCCTAGGCTTGTGATGTTGCTGGAGTTGCTGTTTACTTTTAGTACTTTGTTCTCAGTTGTATTTCAGCACGTTGTTGTGTTTACTGCTTTCCTTAGATACTTGTACCTGCTGCATCATTTTCATCATTATTATATTATATGTTGCTTCCGCTGTTTAGTTTCAGTTATTGTATGTTGTTTACTACTTCCGCTATTGACTGTTATTTCCTTTTTCTTTGTATACCTTACCAAATGAGGGCATAGTTTCCCCAATGACTCACCAAGGCCCTCGCTGCTAGTCGGCAGCCTCTGGCGTTTGGGGAAACGCGCTTGAGGTCATGTAGTGAACCGGGTACGGGGCACCAGTTGAGTGGCTCCGGATTCGGGTCGTTACATTGAGGGTCATACATACGGTGTTCGTTGAGGTCTAGGGTTCAATTCTTGGGAGCCCGCTCTTGGGGGAATTTCCACCTCCCATGTACCACTCGTCTTGCCGGGTCACCCGGTGTCTCACCGGGTGGGAAAAAAGGGCGCACTTCACCTGGCTGACGGATTGTTGTGTCGAATTATCGATGATCGAGGTGTAACCTCGTGGGGATGCTTTGTCATCTCGGCTAACAATAGCTCCTCCTCGGTTGCGGCTTCTCTGGATGACCTCTTCGTGGGGAGGGGGGTCCTGAGTGTGGAGGGTTCGAAAAGGCCACTCTTGGGAATTCCCTTTTCTAAAAGGAAAAAAAATATTTCAAAGATATCAAACTTATTTAAATATAAATGTATCATAAAATATCGGGGTGTTACATTTTAACAAACAAAAGTTTTGGATTTCTCAGAGATCTTTTCACTGGTAATTAAACATACGACAATCTGTACGGTACTTAGTACGGTTTCTATAGATGGATTGTATCTAGAACGATTGGATGTGAAGATAGTATTCCTTCACACTGAATTAAATTATGATAACTACATGAAGAATTTGGTTGGTTTCATGGATCATCAGAACTAAGACCGTGTGTGAAATTTGAATTGGAGCCTTTATGGTTTGAATCAGGCACCAAGGCAGTGGAATCAGAAATTCAATACCTTCATGGCAAAGAAAAAGTTCATTTGGAGAAATGTGGATCATTTATATTACCAGAAGGTGTTTGAAAATGGGAGTTTGATCATCTTGTTTCTCTACATTGATGATATTCTCATTTCTAATCTGATGAAGGAAAGGATTGATGATCTAAAAATTGAATTTTTTGGAATATTAAAGATAAAGGATCTCATCCTAACTAAATGGATTTTATTTATGTGGATAGTGAGAGGCTTAAGTTCTAGTACTTTGTACTTGAATTGGTTGGATTACATTCAGAAGGCGGTGGAGTGATTCAGCATGAGTGAGGGAAAATCTATAACCACTCCCATGGATGGACATTTCAAATTGAGCAAGGAGAAGTCACTTTGAGTAGAAGATTAGATAGAGTGAATAGAAAATATTCCCTATGCATCGGCAGTTGGAATCCAGATGTATGTCATGGTTTGTACTCGGTCAGACATTGTGCAAGTAATGGGTATTGTTAGCATGTACATGTCAAATCTTGGAAGAGAACATTTGGAGGTTGTGAAGTAGATTCTTCGAAGGGTTCTAGAAGCTTGGAACTTTTCTTCAGGAACAAATGATTCATTGTGGGGGTATGTTGAATTTGACTTTAGTGGAGATTTAAACACTTTCAAGAGCACCACCAAATATGTGTTCACTTTTAGAGGGAAAGCCCTGAGCTGTATGTCAAAACTTCAACCAACAGTTTCCCTCTTGAAAACAGAAGCGGAGTATCTTGCTTTAATAAAAGTTGGGAATGAGTTGATTTGAATGAAGGGGTGATGGAAGGTCTCATAAGGAATCATGATTATGGGATTTTATTTTTTGATTCACAAAGTACGATTCACTTTTCCAAAAAAATTGACATTCCATTACAGGATTAAGCACATTTAGCTGAAGTTTCACTGGTTGCGCCCAAATTTACCCTACCGGTAAAAGCGGTCGTTGAAGTACAAGTAGGGATCGAATCCACAGGGACCGAAGAAGTAACCTTGAGACGCTATGATTTATTGATGGATTGGCTATGAAGTGGCCAACTTTGAGGTAGATTTTAATTGGAGAACTAAATATATAATTTAAATAAGATATAATAAAAAATTATGTGAACTAAACAATTATTGATGGTGGGATGATCTTAGGGTTTTGCTTGAGGTGGATTGGATGAATTTCTTTTCTTAGAAAATTTCATGTCATTAATTCAAGACATATCCAAACAATGAGATAATTCTTCCAAATCATTCACCAATTTAATCCCTACACAATTCCAAGGCCAATCACTAATTCACTTTGAGGATCACTTTAATGAGCACTCAAAGGAAATAGATCATACTAGCACTCAAAATGTGTCATCGTTAAAGTTGGCAAAGATGAGAAAGAATGTAACTCATCAAATGGAAATCCTAAAATAACGAATAGATTTAAATATTAAGTACATGAAATAACATTAAATCCCTGACCTTGCTACTCCCTTGGATCATCCCTTAAGAGGTTAGCCCTCCATTGATGCTATTCTACCAATGGAAGCGGGATGTAGACTTATGGGGGCGGAATTGAAGAAGAAGAAAATTATTAAAAGAACGAACACTCCACCGTTGTGTGATGAATTCACAAGTGCGGGTGTGAATAAATTCACACCTAGATTCAATGGTATCAACGTGTGAATAAAATAAAAAGAAAAAAATAAAGAAGAAGAACAAATTTTATTAAGATACTCAACATGAAAGAAAAACTTACATGGGAAAAATTGACGATACGATTACAAAAGGAAAGCAGAAAATTACAATTGAAAGGAAAATATGGATTCAAAGAAAAATGTTAGATGATTATTCCCTTCACCACCAGCTCCTTATATAGGCATATTAGGAGCCTTATGTCTACCCCCAACATTAAATTCACCCCCCAACAATTAATAGAGTCAAAAGGAGGGTGAAGAATCAAAAGGAAATTGACGTTTCGAAGTTGACCCGGAAAATTGTCCAGATTCGTCCTCCATTTTTACGTGTGAATTTGACACTTCATATGGCCTAATCAGAAGGTGTCATTAATATAAAATATCTTCTTCCTTGTGTATTCTAAAATATCTCAAAATCTCAGGAAATTTCGCTCAGCCGTTTGGAAGTTATGGTCGAAATGGTGGGATGGATTTCTGTGCATTAATGACGAGTCCACCATTTAAATCTTAACTTCATATCCCTTTATCATCATGAAAACATCAGAATTAGCTCCGGACAAAGTTGAATAAAATGATCCTCATATTTTTATCTTTCTACTGTATAAATTTGAGCTTCATTGGGCTTGTTTTATGGGCCCCACATTTGATTGATGGGCCTTAGGCCCATTATGCTTTTTCCAGCAAGTTTTTGCCTTCAGGCACAAAATTCTCCATCTTCCTTTGAGATTAATCCATCGGACCTAAAAGATAAAATGTTCCAAACAAAGTTATCAATCATATTCCAAAATTTCAAATTAAAATGATCAATATTGTAATTTCCACAAGCAAATTATTGAGTGGGCCCAAATTTGCATTTTAAACATGAATTGCATTTTTGATGAGAAATGAAGTTCTATTTATGTAATGCACTAAAAACAATGTTTATAGACTTTGGAACAATGAATATAATGATATTAAAAATTAATATT
This sequence comes from Viscum album, assembly GCA_963277665.1. NCBI lineage: Eukaryota > Viridiplantae > Streptophyta > Magnoliopsida > Santalales > Viscaceae > Viscum > Viscum album. The sequence goes on along the minus strand of OY728150.1, from coordinate 811,433,689 downwards.
AGCCACTTTCAGTGACTAATCAGTCACTACATTCGAAAGTTGATGGAGGACAGAGTATTGACTCTATGGAAGATAGAAGGGGCTCAGAATCTTGAAGATATGATAACAAAGGTCATAGTTTGCTATGCATTCAGGCGGTGTTGGCCTCAATAGGGTTGGGATGAAGGGAATCATGGTGGGGGAACCATGCGATTTGAGGAGCAAACTAAGGTTTGCAGAAGTTAAGGAGGGACTTAGTAGTGAAGCCAGAAAAATGATTCTCAAGTGGGAGATTGTTAAGTTTCATCCATGTGTGTGAAAACCATTTTCTGGACAAAGGTTTAATCTATCGTATGGAGAAACTCTAGATGACTAACTTCCAATGGTTCAGGTAGCAATGGTGGAGCGATAGCTATGAAGTCTGGAGGTCCAAAAGTTATATAGACCAAATGATTGGAAGGTGCATCCAGAAGGTGTAAATCGGAAGTTAGACTTAGCTCAATTGGTGGAAGAAGTGTGAAAAGTGTAAAGGACTTTCATAAAAGTAACTCTGGGAAAATGTGAGAGTCCTTCTAAAGGATTTTCTTGGCAGTTTTTCTGTAATGGAAAAAATATAAGAGTAACATGAATGGAACGTAAGGGGAAAATTGTGAGAGTTTAGTAAGATCACCAGTGTACTGGGTGAAGGATTTGAAGTGATGGGGTCCTTTGATCGAATGGAGAGATAACCATGAAGATAGGTTCTATGTGGAATCACTCCCCGTGGAGATTGAAAAATATGGAGACCAGTTACACCGGATGGATTCCACTATATGTAGTGGAATGGTTCATTTGATCTATAGCAAGAAATTGTAATCATCTTTTGTTTCCTTAATAAAATTAAAGTAGTGTTCCCCCCATGGAGTAGGACTCGCGTCTGAACCATGTAAATTGTATTGTTCTTTTGTCTTGTATTCTTTCAACTGTTTTCTTCAGATAATTAAGGGTCTGTACAATGTGGTGTGGTTATTTAGGTGTGTTTATCAAGTTTTGAACACCATAGCATGGTCCCATTTGTCGGTACTTTGTTTCCACCCAGTAAATTGTGGTGGATATCTTTCGATGGTGTTGCTGGAAGATAATCATGAGCCCAACAATTATATCATAGGATATGATATATCCAAATAACATAAAACACATTGCATGAGTTTATGGCTTCATGGAATATTCTAATGCTTTCGTTAAAGGGTCGTTAATGGAAAAAATATGGGGAGTGTCATATTAATTATTGGAAAAATGCCTGGTAATAGTTTTCAAAAGGAAATTGAAAGGAGTACAATAAAGGAGAGGACTTTGCATAGTGGATTCTAATGGATGTAAAGTTGGAAAATTGGAAGCCTTAGTAAAGAAAATTGATATGATGATGTCCATGAATCAACCCTAAGGTATGTCTAATGAGGATTTAAATTGCATTGATTTTAATATATAAAATAATTTTTAGGGATGGTGACCTCAAGGAAATCAAGGATGGAATGGAAAAAACTTTTAAAAACAAGTGATCACTCTTGAATTCCAACAACATGGGCAGAATTTTTGAAACAATCAATGTTTACTAGTGGAAACCTTGATGAGTTTAATGACCACTACAGCGGTTGCTATCACGAATTTGGATGTTAATTCCAGAAATAGGTTTTCTTCAATTATAAATTTGTAATTTCATGTTCAACGAATTGTAAATCAACTTAAGGAAAGGTCGTGAGGAACATTTCCAGGCAACAGGGGGGTCAACCCAACTAGTTAAGTGAAGGAGATTACCTTGACATAGGGAAAATACATGGAAGAAAGTACTGAAATAGTGAGGAGACAACAAGGACAACAGGTGAAAAAAGAAAAGAATAAATTGAAAGAGGAAGGAAAGGAGGGAAGCTAAGAAAGAAGTTGGAAAAGAAGTACCACCACCATTACCATTCCCGAAAAGGATAAAGCAGGGGAGAATGGAGGAACAAATGAGTGAATTTCTAGTTTTTTTTCAAGAAACTTCATATTGATATTTCTTTTTTTGAAGCTTTGCGAACATTCCCACATATGAAAAATCCATGAAGGAGTTGGTAGAAAATAAGAATAAACTTGAGGAGATGGGTATGATCACTCTTATGGGGGAATGTTTAGTTGTGGTTTCAAGGAGTTTACCAAAGAAGAAACAAGATTTGAATAGTTTTTTATTCCTATTAATATTAGATTGTATGAATTTGTAAAAGATTTGTGTGACCTAGGCACGAGAGTGGATATCATGTCATACTTAACATTCAAGAGCATGGGTTTGGAAGAGATGAAGCCCACCAATGTTTCTCTTCAACTGTAAGATACAATGGTGATATATCTATGATGCTTGATTAAACATGTTGGTTAAAGTGTATAGATTTTATTTTTGATAGAGTTCCTTATGCTCGAGATAGATGAAGAGAAAACACCCTTTATTCTTGGGAGGTCATTTTTAACAATGGGAAGGGTCTTGACTGATGTGCAAAGTGGGGAGTTTTCATTACGCGTTGGTGGTGAGCAAGTGAAATTCAATATTCATCTACTAGTAAAAAAAATATGGATGAGGTAAAAGAGGAGTGGAGTGAGGACACCAATGTGGAATTTGAGGATGTCGTTTTCATTGATAAAAGAAAAGAATTTGTTGTAAAGAAGAAATGAAAATGAAGAAATGAAAATGAAGAAATAAATGAGAATAAAAAAATAAAATATAGCAAATTGAGAAGATTAAAGATAAAGAGCAAGTTTTTTTGTGAAGGGGTGTCAAAGGGCCAACAAGCTTGGTGAATCCATGAGTTAACATTTGATTTTTCCAAATTAACTAAAAATTGATGGATAAGTCCTGTAGAAGTGGAGACATTACCACCTCAAGGAAGAGTAAAGCTTATTTTAGAGAAAGGAAGAAAACACATTTATGTAGAGGAAAACCAACTAAGAGTATTTATTGATCTGGATTGGATAATGTCTTACAATTCTTCTGTTACTTGACATGGTGAGGTAATGTTTGTCTAAAAGACTTAAAATAAAGCACTTGCAGGTGGCAACCTATATTTTTTTATGATTTCTAAGCAATTAGTTTTTATAAATTATTTTAGGAATGCTTTAGGAGTAAAAAATCAATCACCCTGTCGTTTTTAGCTCAAATGGAATGGACCTTGCAATTTAACTTTTTTATTTTAATATTGTAGGTTTATCATGGCAAGGAAGACACAAGATGGTGCGGAGAAAGAGGAAAAACATCAATGATTGGGGGTGTTATTTTAAAATCCTTAAAAAAATTATCTTTGTATTTATTTGATTTAGAATTTTGAAAAGAAAGAAAAAAGAGAGGAAATTACTTATCCACACTTATATTATTGTTATATTTTTAATCTATGATATAAAAAAAGTTGCTTAGGTTTACCATCATACCTTATTTTAAATGTCAATTTTGATGAAGTTGAGTGAGTGAGATGATGAGTAAATGAGTAAAGATGGAATGTAAATGTTGGATTGATGAATTATGATTTGGGTGAATTGAATGATTTATGTAAATAATTTTTTTCAAAATTTTAATTTAAATTGTTTTTTGATATGAGCATTGCTTCGAGTGGTTTTGGAATGGATTACATATTTACTAATTTCAATTTATGCTTAGTCATTTAGGTTAGAAAAGGTAAAAAAATAAATATATGAGGTTACAAAAATAATGGAATCACCTTGGATTGATCTATAGCAAGCAAATATTTCCCCCTTGTTCTATCACAAATAGCATGGAGGGTGGGATTATTGGTGGGAATAGTGTTGCTCGTTTTGGTTTACTTAAGGATGGTTTTGGATGCTTTAATGATCATTCACACTCATGCTCTAACTATAGCAAATAGTAGGTGATGGAACAAAGATTGGTGAATGTGAGACTTGTTACAAGCATTGATTTCATTGGGGGGGGGGGAAGTTAGAAGAAATATGAATAAAAAGACTTAACACAATGTGAATTAGGTTCCCAACTATGAATTGGAATAAAAATTAAGAGATCCTTAAAAAAAGGAAAAAAGGTAAAAATGATTGGTTTTCTTGGAACATGTTTGGCGTGATTTTTGAAGTCCCCACATTGATAATTGTTTGATTTTCATTGACCATGATATTTTAAATTTGAATATGATGGATTTTCATTTTGATGGTAAAAAGATCTATAACTGAAGATAAACAGGAGTTTAATTGTAGGGGTATTTGACATCTGAAAAACATCATGCAAATATTGGTTTGGTTTTAATCTAATTTAGAGTAATGTTAACCTTGGTATCTAATTTTAGTGTTATACTGCATATTTAGTTTATATTAGTATTAGGGATTATTTAGTGTTGACATGTTAATTTTAGTGTGTTAGTTTTAATTCTGATAGAAACAATTTTTTTTTTAATTATCTATTTTTATAGGAAACGGAAAACCACGACGTGGTGGAGCAATTACACATTGTGGTTCTTGTGAAAACAGTCGATGTGATTCTAGAATGCCCAAGATCATTACAGGGGGGCTTCACCATTCATATTGTATTGCCTAAGAAAATTGTGGGGAGGGGGGAAAGAACTCACAACCCATCCATGGTGTTATCAGAAGCTGACTGATCTGATAATTAGATCAGCACTCTGCTTTGACTTGTTTATGAGCTCTGCATTTGGCCGGTCATTGTATTCTATCTGCAAAGATATATATATATATATATATGAGTTGGGAATTCTCAACATTCAGGATATCATAAGTAGATAAGAGGCATGCTTACCCGCCATTTCGCCATATCAGGGGATTTTCCTAATATAAAGAGTTAATGGACAGTATCATATCAGAACAGATGTCTAAATTCTACAAATTTTAAGTTGTGTTTGGTTTTAGAAAACATTTCATGTTTTCATCGTCAGGAAAAACAAGTATAGGGGTTACTTATTCAAATGTTTTCATTTTTCTGAAAACAATTTATTTATTTTTGTTTTCCAAAAATCTACCATTTCCATTTTCGTTTTCTAAAAAATGTTTTCCAATTACATAATACAACACATTCTGTAATAATTTTTTAGAAAATGAAAATAGAAAATGCTTTTCAAAACCAAACATACCCTTAAATGTCTTTAACAAAAGCACTTGCTTGAAGTTCGAGTAGTGCATACCTGTCGAAATATGCCTATTTAAAACCCTTTGCATTGCTGTGTCAATGTCCACCTCGATGAACCTTTAAGGGTAATTGTAACAATAAAATAGATCATTCAAAAAAATCAACCGAAGAAATAAGTTACATTAGCTTTCAAAAAAAAACCAGTAAAAAAAGTAGATTATAAATTCGGCAGCAGATATGAGAAAAATATATTATAAATTCAGTAGGCGATCTGAGAGGAAGTAGATTTGGAAAACAATAGTGTTATAGGCGTGCTCATAGGCTACGTTTGGTATTAAGGAATGTAGAAAGGAAAAATGAGAGACCCGAACCCCCAAGGTGTTTTCTCTAAGGAAACCCTTGGGGTGCTTTTATAACAAAAAGTAAAGACCACACCGGACCTCAAGTCCGATGTGGGATGCAGACTCCAACAAGGAATAATGAGGGGTGAAAATAAACGAGTGAGAGAATAATGATAAAACCATGTTCAGCATGAGTGAGAGGCGTGCTCGTAGGCTCTGTTTGTTTCGCGTTGTAGTATCCGTGTCAAGTATTGTTTCTGTGCTGCCTGGGTCAAATGGTAACAGCATATAAACAAGGCCCTTGAAATTGGAGAATGGGTTTGATATATTGCAGTAACATCCGTATTTACCGGTTAAAAAACTATACAACCACTGCGCGCATAATCATATAAACATTTATAAGCATGGAGGTTGGTTTTTCATGTGACATGACATGAAGCATAAATGCTCAAACTTGTTGAGCGAACTAGAGGTGTCATTCAGGATCACGATTCGGGTGAGGTTGGCCATCCTGTAAATTCATTTAAGCTCAGCCCTAACCCGATCCATTTAATTAAACACGTTGACCTGATGAAGGGATCAACCCTAACCCAACCCACCAACCCATTTAACTTTAAATATATAACATAGGCTGCATCATGACATGTTTAGCCAGTTAATGCTGCAGTTGGTCAACTACTTTGTACTTTATGATTACCTGTTATCACATGATGAATATTATTCTACATGTCATTAATATGATAATGTCCTTAGTATTTGTCACATTGAAAGGGTCATAGAAGTTCCCCGCTATGACGGAAAATCTTAAAGTGCTAGGACGATATTCTTAAATACATGTTCTATAGCTGAAGGATATCGTCTGAAAGAACACAAATCATACAGGCTATCAGAGATAAGGGGCTTATAAGACAATGAGACTTCTTCTCATGAAATTCGTCCTTGATAATCTCCAAAAGAGAAGGTTATGAGAACTAACCCGCTAATAGGAAATCCACGTGTTTTTTATGTCATTAAAAGTTCCTATCTGCGTATGTGTGTATAGATACTTAAATTTGAGATTATTATTAATACATATCATAAGTCACGTACTTTGATATATTAACAAAAATCAAAACAACATATACTCACGACAAGATAGGATGGGCGAGGTGCATCACGGATACATAATAAATAAGTCGAGAAAGGATTTGTCCCTTCCTAGTTTAATGAAAGTTGATGTTCAAGACCCTTTGATGGAAATGGAACAGTGTGATAAATCCATAGTCATGATAGTTTGTCAACGAGTTCATTTTCGGAAAGTCAAAAAAAACTCACACATATAGGTTGATAACACATGTGATGTAGCCTGCTTGAAGGAGATATCGAGGCAAAGATATTATATTACACGATAAGCGTTCGTAAAATATAGTCGTAGTTATAACTTGTCATCGTCTCTTTATGGTCTGCACGTGTTGCAAAATACAACTCTTGGTTTGTGAATTGGACTCATTGCTATTGAAATGAGGGCTTAGAGGGTCACAAAGTGTATTCACGGGCTCCACCAATTCAGATGAATTGGAGTTCAGGACGAAGTGGTCCCCACGTGCGGGGACAAGTGGACGCCCAAGTGAATGATCGCAAGTAAATTAATTCAATTATATTATTCCAGTTTAGAATAATAAGAATTGAATTTATTTCTCAAGGTATTCGGAGGTTATTTATTTATAAATAAATGAATACAAGAAAATATTATTTTCAAATGAATGTTACACGTCCAAGATTTTGTTAAATAATTATGGGAGGAACAAGCCGAGTTAATGGCTCGTCGTTCATCATGTGACATTAAATTATGTTACCTGTAAGTGGTGAAGTGTAACATCGCGTTCCTATTTTCAGGTATTCTTAAACACTTCTTTTGATCATGTTTTGGTTGGGTTTTGTTTAGGGTTGTTTCGAGAAAAGTTTTGGAAAATATTGAAAGTTTCTGGGTTGTACACAGTTAGCGCACGATTTGCCCAAACCGTGCACCCTCTCAGTGGAAACCGTGCAAACCCAAACAGTGGAGGTTTGCATGACTAGCGTCGTGCACCCACCTAGTAGAAACCGTGCACCTTGGCAAAAAGGGGCACACGGTTTTCCTAACCGTGCGACCCTATCCAACTAACCGTGCGGCCCTATCCAACTAACCGTGCATACGAGATTTAATTGATCCAAAATTTAATTTTAAAACCCCAAAACCATCGGTTTAAGTGTCTGACGGGGCCTATACGACCCTAATACGATTTCTTCTTCCTAGGAGGCTCCCAATAGGTGATTTTGGCCCCTCTACACCCCTTCGGAAACAAATCGAAGCTAGGCGAACGATGTTCGATCTCTTCCCGGTAAGTTTCCTCTTCCTATTCTCTTTCACCCGCTCTTTCTTCTCTCCTCCCTAGGGTTCTATAGATCTCCGTGTTCTTGGAGGATCTAATATCCACTATTTTAGATCTTGAATCTAGGTTTGATTCTTATATCTTCGTTGTCGACATTCTTCGTTGGAGTTTCCCAATCAGAGCTTTGTGTTTCGTGATCCCGTAATCCCGAGGTAGGTGGTTCCATTAAAGATTTGTCAATTCATTTAACTCTAAATTGCTTGATTTAAATTAAATTTCTTTCAATTGGTTTATTAAAAACCCAATTCCAATGAATTGGAGATTTGTGTTTGATTTGGCATGAAATTGGGAAAACCCTCCAATTCCAATGAATTGGGGTGTGTTTGTGAAATTGATAGAAAAATGTGAAATTTAAATTGTTGGATTTAAATTGGGAAATTGATTTGATTAAATTGATTTCCAAGTTGTATTTGATAAAAATGGCTTAAAGATGGTTTTGATAGAAACTCGGTAGTTTTATCTTGAGAAAAGACATGATTTGATTAAAAACTCATTTTGGTTTTTAAATGGAATTTGGCATATTGAAATGGAAGAAAGGGTTGAATTGTATTTTGAACAGTTTTGAAATAAATTGCCCACTATTGATTGTTATTAGAGAACATGCAAGCCTAGATAGTTAGTGAGTTATTTGAGACAAACACGCTAGGTTGGAATTTCTCTAACAACGGATTGACGGTTTACAACTCTAACAAAAACATTATTGGCACATCTTATTCCCCGGTGGAATGTCGATGAGTCCTCTTTGACCAGTGTCGAGGGACGTGTGTGCACATTGTCGTTATCATCATATGAGTGTATGAGTATCCCATAAACCGGAACTATCGTACCTCTTGGCAGATGACCATGTTGCTCGTTTGTGATTATTTGATATGTATGTCATTGTTTGTAAACTGCTTTACACGTGCCTTTGAATTTATATAAACTGTTTTATATAAAATGTTTAAGTCATTTGTTTAAAGTATTTTCATCATTTGAAATGTAAAGCATGATTTGTTTTAAATACGCTTTTGAAATGTCATGCCTGTTTATTTAAAAATTGAAAGCTTTATTTGTGTCTTCGGGTGTTGGTAGATTATCTTCTTCCATGTTCGAGCAAGGGAAAAGCGCCGCTTGGAGGTGGTTCTAGTCGTTGATCCTTGGGCTTGGAGGGTTGTGTCGGCCGGGACTTGGGCGGTTATCCTGTTTTCTGGTACTTTACGGTTGTACTTTGGGTTGTTGTTAAACCCTCTTTTATTATTTTGGGTATTTCCGAGTCCCACATCGGAATACTCATGTATGTATTCCTCTTTCTCAATCTATAAAAGAAGGCATCCGCCTCACCTTGAGGTAAGGCGGTTTACCATTCTACATGGTATCAAAGGGAACCTAATCCCGAGCCCTCCCTCTAAATATTTTTTTTCCTCCCGGCTCTGCTCTAAGTGGCACCCCTCCTCTTGGGTCTGCCTACGCAGCCACCCCCCCTCCCTCCTAGGTCTGCCCTACGCAGCCCCCTCCCATCCCGACGGCCCCCATCCCGACGGCCCCCATCCCGACGACTCCCATCCCTCTGGTGGCTCCCTCCCGTCGCGGTTCCTAGCCCACCTTCCGTCGCAGTGCCTCTCGTCCAGGCGCGATTGTCCAGGCGCCCTCGTCCAAGCGCGATCGGCCCGTCGCGCCCTCTTCGCGTTGCTCCCTATGCGCGCCTCTAGCCGTTGCGGATCCCTCCAGGCGGTCCTCCCTGCGCGCGACACTCCACGACAACTCCCTCCCGGCGGTCCCCCCTCTGTCTGTATGCAATGGCTCCTTCCCACAGCTCCCGCCTCTGCGACGCGTTATATCCCGGCGTTCGAGCGACTTCCCCACTGCTCCTCTGTCGTCAACGTCACGCTTCTCGGTCCTGCACCTCCCGCCCGCGGCCCTTCACCCCTCTGAAGTCGTCCCACACCCTCCTAGCAAATCCCCTCCTTGCGGATCTCCCCCCCAGTCGGCCTCCCGTTGAGGCTCCCGACCTGCAGCAGCCCTGCCCCGTCCTCCGTGCAGCCAACCGGTGCAAAACTGATCCGCCGGAACTCCCGTCGGCCCCACCCGACGGAACAACGCCTCCCGATCCGACACCACCGCCCGGCCAACCGCCTTTCCCGGCGCTTCCCAGTCCGAACTTCATCCGACCCCGGCCTCCAGCAGCTTGCCGACGACACCCGACTCCCGCTCGATGCGTCTCCCAACTCCCGCGGCCCCGCTACCCGACGCGCCTCTTGTCGCCCTGTCGGGCTCAGCCCCGCCTCCCGTGGTTGTCCACCCACGCAGCCGCCGCACCGCGCGCGCACCTCCTGTCATCGGCCTGTACACCAGTTCGGCGCTACCCGGCCTGCCTCCCTGCGCTCCCAGCAGCACTCCCGACTCGCAGCACCCTCCGCCGGCCTCCCACTTCGGCCGTCGTCGCCCACATTGCCCTTCATCCAGCACCCGTAACAGAACGACACTCTCGGTAAAAGAAATTGCTTGGATACAATCTTATTGGGCGACTGTGCCACCATCCTCTTCTCCAGCCCCATTACTCAGACTGACAGCTCTACCGCATGTGTATCTCAACAACCCACAACATGGATGCTAGACTATAGTGCATCGGAACATCTCACAGGGGACTCTGATATGTTCACTACCTATCATCCATACACCGGTGCCTCTACAATTACTATTGCAAATGGATCAACAATCCCCATCATCGGATTTGGCACATGCCACTTGACCCCGTCTATTCGCCTGGATTCGATTGCTCATATTCCTCACAGTCCCTTTAATCTTCTCTCAATCAGTAAACTCGCCAAAGATTTAAATTGTGTCGCTACTTTTACTTCTTCTAGTGTTGTTTTTCAAGAGCAGACGACGAATCGGGAGCTTGATCGTGGTCATCTTCAGAATGGGGTGTACATGTTCAATACCCCCACCATATCTCGCTTGCTCATCTACCTCGGTCTGTGCTCTTGACCTACATTCCTGTCTTGGTCATCCACCGTCTTCCATCCTCCATAAAATCTGCCCCCAATTCAGTTCTCACCTATCATTCCATTGTGAATCCTGCAAGTTTGTTAAACATCATCGGGTAACATATTCTCCTCGACAAGAACCACGTGTAGTGAATCCTTTCGATCTTGTTCATACCGATGTATGGGGTCTTTGTAGGGTTCCAAGCCAGTCCGGGTACAGTTATTATCTCACTTTTATTGACGACTACTCCCGCATGACATGGCTTTACATGATTCGTAATCGGTCTAAAGTATTTCCCACCTTTAAGACCTTTTACAATGAAATTCATACTCAATTCTCCACCTCCATCTAATGTCTCTGCTCCGACAATGGACGGGAATATTTATCTACTTCCTTTCAGCAGTTTCTGAAATATCGCGACATCATTCATCAGACATCATGTCCTGATACACCTCAACAGAATGGAGTGACAAAGCATAAACATCGTCATATTCTGAAAACTGCTCGTGCCCTCCTATTCCACATGCAGGTGTCACTCCGCTTTTGGACTGATGTCATCCTGACTGCAACCTACCTCCTAAACCGACTCCCTTCTTCTATCCTTCAGGGGGAGACTCCTTTTCGGACTTTGTTCTCCTCTCTCCCTCCTCACTCACTTCCACTGTGTATTTGGATGTCTCTGTTATGTCCGTGACACTCGTCTCGGCCTCTCCAAATTCTCTCCCAAATCTCTCTACTGCATCTTCCTCAGCTATTCACGCACTTAGCGCGGATACCGATGCTTCTCTCCAGACCTACAGCGTTATATCACCTCTGCTGACGTCTCATTTGTTGAGAGTTCTTCATTCTCACTTCTCTCTCCCCATCCAGTAACTGACATCGATGATTGTCTTCCACTCATCATTCATCCTCCTCTGGTGCTTCCTCCTGCTGCTCATCGGTTTGGTACGGCTACTCCCGTTGCCCATCGACTGTGCCCCCCATCCAGGCCGAGGAGACCATGGTCTCAGATTCGTCTGATGCTCCTACACCGCCACCGGCCAACCTGCCCATTGCACTACGGAAAGATACTCACTCTTGCCAGAACAATCCTCTATTTACATCTTCATACAAAGGTCTGTCAGCTCTGGAGACGATATCTATTCCCCGCACAGTTGGCGAGGCCAAATCTCATCCGAGGTGGTTGCACGCGATGAGAGATGAATTGCAGGCTCTAAAGGACAATCATACTTGAGATCCGGTTCCCCTCCCTGCTGGTAAACAGACGGTCGGCAGCAAATGGATTTACACAGTCCGTCTGAACGCCGATGGCACTCTCCATCGACTTAAAGCCCGACTTGTGGCCAAGGGCTTTGCTCAGACGTATGGTGTCAGTTATTTTGACACATTCTCTCCAGTTGCCAAGATGGCATACGTTCGATTATCCATCTCTTTGGCCGCTCATCATCATTGGCTGCTTCATCAACTGGACGTCAAGAATGTCTTCCTCCATGGATTTTTTGAGGAAGAGATTTATCTGCAACAGCCCCGAGGCTTTTGCGCCTCCGGCTACGAGTCCCAAGTCTGTCGACTACACAGCTCTCTATACGGTCTCAAGCAGTCTCATCGTGCTTAGTTTGGCCGATTCACCACCGTCGTCACCGACTTTGGGCTCTCCCGCAGTATGAAGGATCACACCATGTTCTACAGGACGACATCCACCGACTGCATCCTATTGGTCGTGTATGTGGATGATATCATCATCACCGGGAGTGACTCTGCTGGTATCGCCCACCTCAAAGGGCATCTTCACCAGCACTTCCACACCAAAGATCTCGGCTCTCTCACATACTTCCTTGGCATCGAGATCTCCCGTTCTCCGGACATAATCTTCCTTTGCTAACGGAAATATGCTTTGGATATTCTATAGGATGCTGGCCACCGCCATTAACACACATCTTGAACCTTGGGGGTTTGGATCTCTCTATGACTCCTCGGAACCGTATTCACACCCAGAGCGGTATCATCGACTGGTGGGCAAACTCAACTATCTCATCATGACTCCTCCCGACATTGTCTGCGTTTTTTGCAAAGTGAGTCAATTCATGGCGCATCTGACCACCTCTCAGTGGGATGTTGTACTCCGCATCGCCAAATACATCAAGCGAGACCCTGCTCGTGGTCTTCGCTACTCTCACCACGCTCATCAGAATATTGAGGTCTTCTGTGATACTGACTATGTTGGTTGCCTTGCTACCTGAAAATCTATTTCTGGGTTTGCCGTGTTCTTCGCAGGCAACCTCATCTCTTGGCGCAGCAAGAAACAGACTGTCTCTCGATCCAGTGCGGAGTCCAAGTACCGTGTCATGGTCACCGTCACTACGGAGATCCTTTGGCTTCAACAACTCCTCCACGAGCTTGGCTTTCCTCAGCAGACATCTGCTCACATCTGGTGTGACAATCAAGCAGCCGCCAAGATTGTTTCGAATCCCGTCTTCCATGAACGCACAGAGCATATTGAGATGGACGACCACTTTCTTCAACACGAGCTGGAGCACCATCATGTCAGCTTTACCACATCCCGACGACAGACCAGCTTGCCGACATCTTCACCAAAGGCCTCCCAGGGGCTCGCCTGGCCTCACTCAGTTCCAAGCTGGGCATCCACAATATCTGCGACCCAGCTTGAGGGGGAGTGTGTCTGGTCTTGTCTGGTGTTATGTTTCTTTTTTGTGGGACTCGTGGTCCAAGCTGGGCATGTCCAGCTTGAGAGGGAGTGTTAAACCCTCTTTTATTATTTTGGGTATTTCTGAGTCTCACATCGGAATACTCCTGTATGTATTCATCTTTCTCAATCTATAAAAGAAGTTCTCCACCTCACATTGAGGTAAGGCGGTTTCTCATTCTACAGTTGTTTATACCTGTTTAACTTCTGATACAGTTCTCCCTGTGGAGTTTTTATTGTATGCATACTGACTTGTTTATCTTGCTTCTGTTGTGTTTGTGGTAAATTCGTTCTCATTTTCATATTGTATGATGTCGGGTGCTAATCGTCGACCTGTGGGGATCGGGAACGCCCTTCGGGCTATGTCAGGACCGACCCGGTTATCAGGGTACCAGGGTATCTAGGCTAGTTCGTGACATGAAATGTTTGTGATACGTACAACACGTTTAGTTATTCGTGCCATTTTGGGCCGTTTTGAGAGGTTTAACTTGTACAAGGGCTTAATTTTGGAAAGCTAAACCTAACTATTTAAGCTCATTTTTTAGCCGTGAATAGTAAGGGTGGTCATTTGCATGAATTTGGAGTTCATCTCCTCTCCTGCCTTCTCTCAGACTTCTAGTGAGAGAAAGATCAAGAACGGATCAATCCAAGTTTGAGGATCGGTCGTGTGATCTTTTTGTGATCGTACAGGCATTGTAAGGTCTTCGGTCTTCCGCACTAGCACCCGAGAATCGAAGCACGATGTTCGTGTTGTGGTACATGTGTGGACGATCTAGAGGACGTATATTTTGGTGTCTTCAAGCTACAACAATCCAGAGAAGAGCGAATATCACCGGGATCACGTCTTTCCACCAAGGTACCGTTTTGATTTCGTTTTAGTACTTAAATTAAATTGCACGAGCTCTTTGGCATGAATTGGGTATCACTTAACTAAATCAAGTATATTTTAATAGACTTGGTGTTAAAAATTGAAAATTTAACTGATTTCACGCTTTCGCAGCGTGCTCGGTTCTAATAACAATATCAGAGCAAACATGCAATTATTTTAGTCGAAATTTTGATTGAATTTGCAAGAATTCAGAAAAAGGGCTTCGACATGATTTCAACGTCACCGACATTGCGTCGATTCAAGTTCAAACGACCAAGAAACAGTCAAATGGATTTTGGAAATCAAAAATTGCAATTAATATTATGTGTGTATGTGATGCGCCGGTGGTGGGTGTCGCCCGAGGAGAAACCGTCAGAAAGGGGGTATTGCGGTCATCGGTATGCGAACACCGGTGGGGGTTCGTGTGGGCACTTGTTCATGCGGGCGGATAAGGCTAAATAAAGGGGGACGTGGCAAGCGACAATAGTCGCCCACATTGAATATGTGAACACTGGCGCTGTGAGTATTATAAAAAAGGTTTTTTTAAATGTGGCGCTCCATGCAAGGGCGCCCCGTTCTGCTCCACCTGTGTGTGCCCCATGTGGGGCGCGCAACCCGCTCCCGACCCGGTATACAATCGAGTCACCCGACCCAAGCCAGACTAGGTCGGACCAAACCTGACCCACTCGGCTCAATCAAGTCTGGTTACCCTTCCATGACCCATTTCAAGTCCATGCGGACCCGGAAAAATTCTAAAAAAAAATCAAAAATTATATTTAATTATGTGGAATTTATGAAAAAAAATTAGGTGTCATGGGACGTATCAATAATTAATTAAGATTATTTTAATGCGAGTTTAATGCATTAAAAATGCTCTCGAGTTGAATTTTAACATTTAATTTTTGTTATGCAATTTTATTGAATGTGAACTGATCATGAGATAAGATCAACCCGTGCATGTTTGATTTTTATTTAATTTAATTTAATTATTGCATTTGAGTTTTAAACTGTAATAATCGTTTATCGTTATGACGATCTACGTATCATCCCTCTATCTTTAAATGTACAAGGGTATGTGTGTCCACATTTGAGTGATGATATGTAATTCCCGCATCTCGAGTTCTCATCACCTGCATGTGAGTATACATGGTAAAGATCGAAGGAGTTCGCAACGACACGGCTCGAGTCTAGAGTTTGTGTGAAACCAAACCAATGTAACATACAAGAGTTTGATGAGCATTGCAATACGAGTCGGGAACAACTCAAGGTATTCTCTTACGGTCACAGTTGATTCATTATCCGCTCGATGGATCAACTAAAAGAATACAGCTCATGATCATGTCATTTATTTATTTTTGTCTTGCATGGTTAATTATGTGAATGTGTGGATGTTATACGATCACATAGAATAGTTAACTAGCATGCAAAGATAAAAATGAATAATAACGTGATGAATATTTCTATTTATGCATGGTTCAAGATTTAAGAGTGAACGCATAGTAACGAGTATCATAAACAGAAGTGAATTTCAGTCGTCAAGAGAGCTAAAACAAATGGACTATGCGTAAATTATTTTATCAAGACAAGGTTAATTAATTATGTAAAATCTACATAATATTAACAGGTATGTAAAAGGATAAAATAAAGAATATTTACATATAAGAAATAAAAATCTCTCAAGGAAATATTAAGTCAGATGTCGTATTCCATTATTTGAGTAAAGATGCGTCCATAGTTAAAGTGTCGATCAGGACATAGTCGGGAGCACTTTCAATTATCGGAAAGTCTTAACAAAGATGATAGGTCAACTTAACCAAATGGGTATTGAGTGTATTGGTCATAGTTTGATCAATACAATTTGGAGGCAAATGTTGAGAAAATCAAAGTCTGATATTTCAAGATTAGGGAGTCCAATCAACGGATTAAGGAGCTGCGGGTTAATACAGTTTACAAGACTCATTTATCTAAATACCCAATTTGCCTGACCATAGTCTGGATTATGAGAAGGGAAATATGGATCTTTGTCGCTAGAATATCCACGCGATGGGTTATTCAAAATCCAATGGTGAGAGCTATTGGAATTTGAAAAAATAGTGAGACTGATAAATTAAATTTATTACATCACATCTTAATACAAGACAAAGCATTAAACTCTACTATTTTTCTTGTAAAAAATGGAAAGTAGCATGACCTCAACATTATCACTGCGATCGACATTGGAGAAAGATAATCTCCTCACCCGCATGGACTTCCATGAGTGGTACAGGTGCTTACACATCAAACCACACCAAGAGTGGAAATTCTATGTGCTAAAGTCCTCTGCCCCTACGAAAAAGCCTTTTAAGGAGGTTAGTGAGGAGGAGATGGCCCTCTTCCGAAAACATGTAGATGATGCATCGGATGTCTAGTGTCTAGTGTCTCGTGTTATATCATCCATGACCAGTGAGCTTCAAAAGTTGCACGAGGATATGGATGCATACAGCATGTTGTTTCATCTCTGTGATCTTTATCAAGAGAAGATGAAATGAGCGTTGTGAGATCTCAAAGGCACTATTCACGTGCAAGCTTGGAGAGCCGACGCAAGTTGAGCCTTATGTAATCGAGATGGTTAGCTATATGGAGCTCTTGGACATCTTGGGCTTTAAGCTACTAGATAAGTTGCGCACAAATCTCATTTTATCTTCAGTAGCTCAAAGCTTCTCCGATTGCATTGTGAATTATATAACATGAGCAATAGTGAGAAGTCGCTCCCGAAACTCCTCGCCCTAATTCGCTAAGCAGATAAGGGCATGAGGCGTGAAAAACCTAGAGTCCTTATGGTGGACAAGAGGAAGGGCAAGGGAAATGAACCAAAGACTAATTTCAAGTTAAGGTTTCTACACACCGCCCGACCGAGAAGAGGAATATCCAGAGGCAAGCTAAGGAACAAGATGCGGGATGTTTTGCATGGTAAGCAGAGTCACTGGAGGAAGAATTGCACCTCAGTGAAAAAGCATGGGGAAACTTCAGGTGCGTTTGTTATCGAGTGCAACCTTTCCATTTCTACAAGTTGGGTATTAGGTACTGTTGTGCACTGTGTTGCATTTGTTGTCAATATGGTGCCATGAATTGAATGGATGACAAGGAGTATCAATATGTGAATGACAAAGGAAGTGATGGTGATGGTGATGATTGGAGAATGACCATGGTACTAAGAAGCATGTCACTTAGGAGAATCACTAAGTGGCATAGGAGGTAATGGTTGAAACATTCTCCATACCAAATCAGACGATTGTAGAGCTGATCTTAAGTTCAAAGAACTTGTATCAAGAAGATACAATGTCACAACATTGTTACAAGTCCATGCATTGTCTTCACAATGCATGAGGAGAGAAAGGTGATCCATCCACAATCACTAAGTGAATGAGGAATGAAGAAAGGAGATCCATCCACATCACTAAGTGGATGAAGTGAAGAAGTTCCATCCATATCTACTAAGTGGATGAGGGATGAAGTGAAGGAGATCCGTCCATCTTACTAAGTGGATGAAGTTAAGATGAACCATCCACAGCTACTAAGTGGATGAGGTAGTTTGAAGAAGACCATGCACTATCTCTTAGTGCATGAGGATTTGAAGATGATCCAACCTAATCTATGGTTGGATCAAAGAAGAACATTGAAGATCAAGTGATTTATGATTAATAGTTGATGAAGATACTTGAGAGATTCTTGGGAATTCCATCTCCTAATAGGAGAAGAAGAAGAGATGTTGAGGAAGATAGGAGTATAGAATTCTAATGAAGAAGAGGAGGTGAAGGAGAGGAGAATGGCATGAAGAAGACTTGTTCCTACTTGGTCATTTAACCAAGTACACAAGTGGAGCTTATGTAAAAAATGGGGCCTGCCCACGAGCTAGCTACCCAAGCTTCAACCCAAGGCACATGCGGGATCACAAGGGGTCGACCGCGCCCATGAGGAGGCCTAGGCAGAGCCAGCCCGCAGGAGGCCGGGCCGTGTGTAAGCCCGAGCCCGCAGAGGTCAAGCCCGCACAGCGTGGGCGCCTAGGGCGCGCCCATGAAGGAGCATAGTGGGCGCTAGAGCGCGCCCGGAGGAGCATAGTGGGCGCTAGAGCGCGCCCGCAGGAGAACCGGTGCGGGGCGGCACCGGAGGGGGGAGAGGAGTAATCTGAGCTGAGAACGGGAGGTGATGTTTGTTAAACCGCGAGAAAGTCGCGGCGCGTTTCGATGTGGGACGGAATTTTTAAGACGCGGATCTAATCTTGGCCGTCCATCTGATCTCGCATCCGATCTCAGCCGCATGATCCATCTGGCCGCGCCTCGTTATAATCCTGACCGTCCGAGATCATTTAACGCCGATCCAACGGCCGAGGTGACAAACCGAGGTTGTCTTCAACCTCCAGACACCCGAGCTCCACCCGACGTGAACCAATCGCCGTCGCCACTGCCGATCCACCGTGATCGACTTCCTGACCACTGTTGAATCTCAAATCAAGTGCATGATGATCGTTTTGACGAACCGAATACATGCATGCGTTAAAAGTCGCATGCATGCAACGAAATGAAGAAATTTGAACGAGGCCGAAGCAAACGGAGTTGCGAGGCAGTGTATTTGTGCATGGACAGAACAGGAAGAAGCCATGCATGTGTTCAAAAACGCATGCACGTGAAGACCATGCGCCATGAAGAAACCCGCGCTGAACAGAGAAGAAGAACAAGATTTGAGAAAATCTTGAAATCCCGAAGTTTGCGGGAAATCAAGATTTACTTAAGAACGAAAGATCTCGTGGTTGAAAAAGAAAAAGGAAACACTTGTGATACGCGGAAAATCTTGAGCGCGGGTTGAACGTTTTTAAAGAACCGAATATCTCGGTTATTCAAAGAAATAAATCTCGGACGATTCATGGGCGGATCTTGAACATCCTCTGCCTATAAGAGGAGCCGATTCCTTGAAGGAAGCTGCTGATCACTTGAGAAAAACGGAGGTCCCGCGAAGCTCCTAGCCTCGCGAAGTTTGAAGATCCGCGCACAACCTGCGCGGAAGAACAGCCCGGAGCCACCCGAGGCTCCGAGAGACCCTTTTGCGCAACCCCTGCGCGAAAGAAGTTTAGGAGGCCACCCTGCGCGCTCCCCTGCGCAACAGGGAAGAAGTCGGGCCTTGCGCGCCCGCTGCCCGCAACACTTGCGCGGTAGCAAGTGGTTGCACCCCGCGCGACCTTTGTGCCCGCGAACTCGTGCGGCAGGAGGAAGCCACCGCGCCACCTGCGCGGTAGGAGGGAGCTGCCGCACCTGCGCGGCAGAAGGAGTTGTCGCGCCACCCGCGCGGTAGAAGCCACTCCCGCACCCTGCGCGGTTGAAGGCAGGAGTTGGCCGCATCCTTGCGCGCCCTCCTTTGAAGTGGTGTTGAAGTGGAAGGCCACATCCACTTGGGTTTGTGTGTGTGTGCACGGGTTTAAGAAGGAAGGCCGTGTGTGCAAAGTGGAGAGGAAGGCCACAACATATCTTGGTTGTGTGTGCGCAAAAGGAGAGGAAGGCCACACCATCTTTGAGTGTGTGTGTGCAAAGAAACAAGAAGGCCGAAGCCTTAGTGTGTGCACAAGTGAAGGAGGCCATACCTCTTGTGTGTGCCCAAGTGAAGGAAGAAGATACATGCATGTCCATGCATGTATGAATAAGTGAACAAGTGGGTGAACACCTTGAGAAGAAAGAGGAGAAATTCACACTAAAGAACAACACACAATTTGGTGTGTGAGAAAGAATAAAAGAGTGTGACTCCAAGAAGAAGGCGTGTGTGCTAAAAGAGATTACACCCTTTAAGGGTTTATCACACCAAGAAGAAAAGGGGAGAGCATGCTTGCATGCATGCACATGCACACGTAAACAAAGTTTAAATCAGTGTGTGTGCATTTGAGAAGTCCAAGAACAAAGGTTCTTAAAGATAATTGAGAAGCCATGCAATCAGTGCATGAAGATTCAGAGATGCCATGCACTCAGTGCATGAAGTTGAATTAAAGAGACTGAAGCCAGACTGAAGTTAAAGACATCATTCATCTGAGTTTTCAGTAGTTGAGAAGACCAAGAAGATTGAGTGGGCGTACTCAGTGCAAGAACATATTTGCCCATTAAGATTCTTGAAGACAGAGGCCGGGTCATCCTTAGAAGAAGGAGATAAAGCCTGAGCAAAGAAGAGTCCTGATCACCACAAGTGATCAGAAGAAGTGAGCAAGGCCAGCAGACCTTATCCAAGGCTGTTGAAGACTCTTGAAGAGCTTCAAAAGAAGAAGAGCTACTCGTGTGACTCGAGGAGTCAGGAGAAGACCCCCTATGAGACTCAGGGTGGAGAAGTCTTCGGTGGAAGCTGAAGCAGGCCAGTGGGACTCTAGTAACACAATGGGATGCAGTATAAAGAACCTCTTGTGGGACTCAGGAGAGATACAGTGTGACTCTGTATCGACCATTGTAATTACTAACCGAATTATAGTGGAGAAACCATGTTGGGGCGTTTAACCAACATGGCAAGGACGTAGGCCTTCGGAGTCGAACCTTGTAAATCCTTGTGTCTTGTGCCTTTACATTTACTGCATCACTCGAGGAAAGGCTGTGAGATACAAGAAGAGTGGATCGAGGCCTTAACAAGCCATAGAGGTTTAATTAATAAAGAATCAATTAGTAAAAAGTTAAAAAGGATCACTGATTCACCCCCTCCCCCTCTCAGTGATCACACTGATCCGAGCACTTCAGGTACAACTTGTGGTGCTCACTAGCACCGGGAAAGCCGCACTTGCGGGGCCGACTACGGGAGGCGGGGATTCCGCAGAATTGTTACGGGATCTGGCGGCGCCAAAGGGCTCAGATCCTAGGCGGTCGAAGTGTTGTGCCACGGTGGAGGAGGCGCGAGGGTGTGCCGGCAGACAGGGAGGCGGCTGCCGGGAGTCGTCGGGAGATGCCGTCGACGGTCGTCGCGCATGAGCAGAGGCGCGAAAGATAGCCTCGCACGGGAGTTGCGCGCAGGAGGGTTCCTCGTACAGGATTCGATCTGCCGGGAGGGTGATGCCGGCAAAGGAGCCGCGACGATGCGGAGGGAGAAGCCAACAAGGGGGAGATCCACCGAAAGGGAGGCCGAAGCAGAGAGGGGTCCGCCGGAAAAACACCGGGAGGCCGCCTGGGATACGAGGTCGGAGGGGCGGCGGCAGAAAATAAACCCAACCCTACATGGGGGGGCGCCGCCCCCCACGGAGGAGAAAATAATGAGAAACCCTAGACGGGATAAAATAAAAATGGGAGGGAGGGTTCGAGATTAATTTCCCTCTGATACCATGTAGAATGATAAAATAGGTTGAGACTCAATCCCCAAGGTGCTCTCTAAAGGAGGCCTTGAGGTTCTTTTATAACAAATAATAAAGACCACACCGGACCACAAGTTCGATGTGGGATGCAGACTCCAACAGGTTTTAAGAAACATCACGGCATAGACTATAGCGAAACCTTTTCACCCGTTGTCATGTTGAAATCCATCAGAATTCTGCTTGTCGTGGCAGCTTACCATGAATATGAAATTTGGCAAATGGATGCCAAAACAACTTTCACTAACGGAAACCTTATAAAAGATGTCTATATGACACAACCAGAAGGGTTTGTGACTCCAAAAGATACCAATAATGTATGTATGTTGCAGAGATCCAATTATAGATTGAAACAAGCATTCAGGCCATGGAACATCCACTTTGATGAAGTCATAAGGGAATTTGGTTTCACAAAAAACAAATGTGAGTCTTGTATCTACAAGTGGTTTAGTGGGAGTGCAATCGTTTTCCTAGTAGTATATGTCGATGACATATTACTTCTAATTAGAAATGAGATACCACTCTTGCAGTCAGTTAAGGTGTAGTTGAACAAGTGTTTCTCCAAGAAAAACTTATGTAAAGCAGCCTATATTCTAAGAAGCAATATCATTCGTGATAAATCTAAGGGGTTTCTTGGGCTAAGTCATTGTGTATACATTAACCAGCTACTGAAAGATTCGGTATAGAACAATCTAAGAGGAGATTGGTTTCAGTGTCACACGGCATACATCTCTCCAAAAAAATGTGTCCTCAAACACAAGAGGAGAGGGAGAGGGAGAGGGAGAGGATGAGAAGAATACCTTACACATCTGCAATAGGTTCCAACCAACTAACCGAATGGCCCCTCCCCTAAACTCAATCCTCCTATTATATTCCCTCCCCGACTTCCCCTTACATACTCCCCCCCTATTGTAAGTAAAATAAACAGGAGGTCTAGGTCGAACTCCAGGCAGATCACCAGTAGGCTCCCCTGAGTTCCTATCAATGTCGACCCCTTGAAACTCCACCTTGCCCTCAAGGTGGTAACCCAAAAAAATGGGCTTTGATCACTATCGCATCCTCACAAGTGGCCTTGTCGTTGTCTCGCACATGCCACTTAACCAACCATAGCAGGTTTTGCTCCGTGTCTTTTCTGCCAAAATAGCCTCAAGGGTAAACATCTTCCTCCACCAAATCTCCTGGCAAAGATCTTTTTACTTGGTGCTCGCCAACAGTAGCCTTCAATTGTAATACATGGAACAGGGTCTTCAGGAAGTTTCGGCCTGTATGCGACAGCCCCCACCTTACTGTCAATTGGGAAAGGCCCATAGAATCTGGTAGCCGATTTCAGATTAATCCCCCCCCCAAGTTTATTCGGTCACAACATAACCCTAACAAAATCCCCTACTGTACATGTCACCTCCCTTCGTCGCCTATTAGCATATTTGGCCATAAGTTGTTAGTGCCCTGTGCAAATTAATTCAAAGTTGCCTTAAAGCTTCGTCTCTTTCCACTGCCTCAGCAAAAGCTTCCCCTCTGGTATATTGCAAGATATGTAGTGGCTTCTGACCATACACAACCTCAAATGGTGTTTGTCCAGTAGAGGTATGGTAAGATGTGTTGTAATTGTATTCGGCCCATGCCACCCATATTACCCAATTTTTGGGTTGATCGGAAGAAAAACACCTCAAGTATACCTCCAAGCACTGGTTCACTACTTCCGTTTGCCCATCGGTCTGCGGATGGTAAGATGAACTCATCTTAAGCATTGTGCCCTGTAATTTGAAGAGCTCCTACCAAAAAAAGGCTTATGAACAATGGATATTTGTCGCTCACTATCGCATTAGAAATGCCAGGTAGTCGAACAATCTCCCTTCAGAAATACTTATGTCGTTGTCTTGGCCGAGTGTTTGAGTGGAGTAAAATGTGCATTTTTACTAAGTCGATCAACCACCACAAATACCACTTCAAATCCCTGGGATTTGGGCAGTCTGGATACAAAATCCAAGGGCACCTCCCCCCATATCAAATTCGATAGTGGGGCTGAATTAATCCCGGGATTCAAAACTTCATACTTGTTTTTTTGACAAATTTCACTCTCAGACAAATTAATGAACACTTCCCGTCATTCCAGCCCAAAAGACATTGTCGGCCACACGTTTATAAGTTTTCAAATACCCCAAGTGTCCACCAGCTGAAAATACTGTAATAGGTTTGGAATCAGAACTGGTTCCTTTGGCAATACTAACCGGTGTTTGCAATAACCCATTCCGGAAGGTATACCCAGGCTTTGATGTTCCATACTGCCATGCCACTATAACAGCTTGTGGACCGCCATCCCGTTTGATCTCTTCTTTCAACACTTGAAGCACTTCCTAGCAGGGTTCTGAAACTGTTAAGTGCGAGTAGTCTTCTCCTGTTGTCACCCTCGATAAAGCATCAACAGCGTTATTCAATTTCTCGGGTTTGTAAATAACTTCAAAGTCGTATCCTAGTAACTTAATCTGCCAGCACTGTTGGTCTATTGACACTAGCCTTTAGCTAAGCATGTGCTTAAGGCTCCGGTGATCAGTGCATACCTCAAACCGCCTACCCAACAAATATTGTTTCAAATGTTGAATTGTTAGCACCAAAGCCATCAGCTCCTTTTTGTACACTGATTTAGCCAAGTTGTTGTCTGAAAGTGCCTTACTAAAGTAAGCTAGAGGCCTTCCTACATCAACATTGCCCCGACTCCTAAACCAAAGGCATCACATTCCACTATAAACTTTTATGAGAAATTCAGCATGCATAACATTGGAGCAGTAGTTGGGCGTTCCTTGAGGTTCTCAAATGTTGATTGAGCTTCAAGAGTCCACTTATACCCTTCTTAATCAGAGTCGTCAGTAGTCTTGCTATCTTGCCATAGTCCTTGATAAACTTCCGATGGTACCCAATCAACCCCAAAAACCCCCTTCACATTCCTCGGCCCTTGCCGCATTTTAATCGCTTTCAACTTCTTTGGGTCCATCGCAACTCTCTCTATGGAGATTATGTGCCCCAGATATTCCACAGACTTCCTCCCGAAAGAAAACTTCTTCCTGTTTGCAAACAAATCATTTTTTTGTCATTTTTTGAAGCACTTTCTGCACCATATCCAAGTGTTTTGCCCATCCCTTGTTGTATATAAGTATACCATCCAAAAACACCAAAACACCCTTCCGTAACCAAGGCCGAAATACTGCATTCATGATAGCCTAGAAAGTCGTTGGTGCGTTCATCAATCCAAATAGCATTAAAAGATACTCATAATGCCCTTCAAGAGTTTTGAACGTCATCCGGTCCTGGTTGAAACCAGATTTCAGATCCACCTTGGTAAAATATTGTGCTCCACACAACTCATCCATCAATTCTTCGATTACAGGAATCAGGTATTGATCCAACACGGTCAATCTATTTAACGCTCGGTAATCCACGCACATTCTCCATCCTCCGCCTTTCTTACTAAGATTATCGGGTTGGAGTATGGGTTGATGTTGTTCCTAACAAACCCTGGTTCCAAGTGTTCTCGTACTTTCTTTTCAATCTCATTCTTCATATAATAGGCGTGTTTATATGGTCGGATGTTGACTGGATCTGCCACCTCTTTTAAATTGATGGGGTGGTCAGTCGCCCTGTAACATCCCCGACTCGGATGCCACTAAACCGGTGCCCCGAGCCGGGTCGCCACATGACCTCAAGCGCGCCTCCCCGTACACCAGAGGTTGCCGACTAGCGGCGAGGGTCTAATGAGTCACGTGGGGAGACTATACCCTCTTTACCAGAGTAAGTCACAACATAACACAATATAAATAGCGGAAACAATATGGAACAACCAACAAACATGCATAACCAAACGTTTCCCAAACAGGATACAACACAAATCAAATACAACAACGTCATGTCATACTAGTAGTGCCAAGTGAAAGAAACCCAAAATAAAACAAACGGAAAAAACTCCAAACGGGTCCCGACCCTAAGTCTGGATCCTTCTCTATGTACATCCCAAGCTCAACTCAACATCCTAGAGTAAGGCCCTTGCCCTCGTCCTGACCTGCAACCAAGAGATCTGCTCGGATAACCAACGGCGGCCCGAGCAGGGTGTGAGTACAAAACTCAGTAGGCCACCACCAACGGTGTCTACAAAATATTCGATCTACTAGATAGTGCATGCAAGTACAAAATAAAAGTTAAGTAAACAAGGGACAGTTCGGGTGCCATAAGTTGACAAGGTTCATTTAATTTATTCCTAGCATTTATCCCAATTACATTCTTTATACCATCTTCATTACTCAACCCATTTAATCACATGTTCTCTGGGTTAGGCATAAATATCATCTACACAAGGGTTTAAGGCAATCAATCACAGTGCATAGGGGAAATAAATCAAGTCACTATCTCACTAAGGACACAGATCACATCAACACGTTATCCTCACCTCAAAGCCTCGGTCCGGGTGGAATGCAACTGTTAGGGGAATAAAGCCTCCGTCCCCTTCCCTAACCCGTGCATTTTGGGGTGGAATTTAGAGCCTCAGTCTAACTCGACCCGTGGGCGTAAAACCTCAAGTCAATACCCCACTCTTCCAAGCCATTTGCACGTGCTTATTTATCAAATCACCACAACCATACCATAACACAACCAAGCATATTCAATGCCATTAGAATTCACAATACATGACAACAACATGGGAATTAATATCATGCCATAACCCATTAATACATTTACCAATTACAATTCATAGCCATCTAGCCAAATTCCTATTCCCATGCCTTAACCCATTCGGTGTATTCAACAACCCCTATGCCTTAGCCAAATTCATCATTGACCATTCATTAACCCATTTAGCCCATTTATCATTTCAAGTACATTTCTCATACCACGTAACACAACCACTTTATTACGTTCAACATTTAGGTGTACCACCTAATTCTCAAGTATTCACCTCTTTCCACAAATTCATCCATTCCCATTCCATTACCAAATTACAAGTTCACCATTTAGTATGCACTAATCCCCTTAGGCATTTCTAACCAAAGTTCATTAAACAATCGACATAATCTCTTTCAACCCAATTACCCATTTCATGTCATTCCAACAACATCTTATGCCCTTATTGCCCTAGGCGTATTATTCATCATTTCATTTACAACTTAATCAACCATTAAAAACATATTCTACATCGGTTCCACATTAATAATCGGCAACCCTCCACTTAATCCCACCACACTCTAGGTCCGGGTTTGCCGGCGCACCCCATGGGCGGCCCTAAAATGGTCAAGTCCTCCTCCACGCATCCCACGGGGATCGCGAGGGTTTTCAAGAAATCATTTAGACACCCAATATACCGATTCATACCCAAGATAACCAATACACAACATGAGAAGGGAAAAACCCTAACACACATGCGCAAATCTAGAGCAAAACTATGGGATATAACTTGTAGACCACCCACCTAGAATCCCTTTGTGAACGCACTCTTAATCGTAGCCTTGGATCCGGATTCAAACATCCCTTGAAGCCTCAACCTGAATCTCACCCGAAAAAGAGGGTTTTAGAGCTTCAGAAGGAGATGGGAGAAACCATAAGCCCTAATTCGAAAAAGTGAAGGGGGGAGAGGATTAGACTTACCTGGAGCTTCGATCTGCAACCAACGGCGTCCAAAACGGCCAAGAATCAAAGGAGAAACACCACTTGGAAGCTTGGGTCATCCAAGTTCGTCACTAGGGTTAGAGAGGGGAGGAATGGAGGAAAATCCCGAGTTGGGGTTTAAAACCCCGAAGTGGCAATTTTTGTAAATTTTTCAACTTTTTTGGGCCGCACGGTTTGCACGCACGGTTTTTCAAACCGTGCGCAAACCGTGCGGAAGCTACTGCCCGAAATCACCCCCTTTCGCACGGTTTCCTGGGAATTCCGCACTGTTTTCCAAACCGTGCGTAACCCTCTGTCCATGGCTGGACGGTTACCTGGGATGCTCTGCACAGTTTGCACTAACCGTGCGCAAACCGTGCAACATGCCCAGGAACCCCCTTTTCTTCCTCTTTCGTGTCCCGAACCCCCAGAACACCCCTGCGCCTTCACATGAACTTTGGGAAACACTTATTTAGCCCAAAAAGAAGAGGTCAAACCAAACTTAAACAAAAACATACCTTAAGAAGATTCGGGATCTTACGACCTCCCCACCTTATAACGACTCGTCCTCGAACCGCTCTTCCGAGCATCACCGAACTTCCGTAACAAGGGATCACGCCACAGGGCCTGCCTATCCATACCCACTTCTGAGCATCACCGAACTTCCGTAACAAGGGATCATGCCACAGGGCCTGCCTATCCATACCCACTTCCCAAGTTTCTAGTTGCACATCACAAAGCTACCAAACATGGACCAAGGGCACAGACTTTCCCCTCAAAGCTTCCTCACCACAACCCACAAAACGAACCAGAAAAACTCCTCAAGGATGCATCCACTTCAACCATTCCCACCACGAGAGTTTCATGGGGGAAACTTAGGTGACAACACCTAACTCCCAACACATGGGAACTTAACACACAGCATCACGTCGTCATGGAGGAACCAATCGGCACCTCATCGGCCCGATCCTCTGCACAACTTATGACCCAAATCACTTGGCGCCATTTTCCTTATTCCCCCAACTCTAACGGTGACCAAACCCGGTATCACCCGAAGGAAAACACACAATCCTTCCAACCACATTTCCTGATGATTTCACTCCATAACTGTACAACCAAACGCTACCCAAAAGTCTCGGGTACTCGACCAACTAACTCGTGCCAAGGCTCGCTATCAGGGCTAACTTACCCGAACGGTGACCACTCGAGTCCCTCCAACCCAAAACTCTGATCACGTTATCAGCCAACCATTTATTCGGTATGGTTCTCTCCACCATTTTTGATTACTTGGCACCTCCCCCATCAAGGACCACCAAAACTCAACTCAACTCTCCCATCATCTAACATGTTCCAACTCACCGTGCCAAAGCATCCATAGGGGCATTACCCCACATTGGCATCCAGTCGCACCGTCGAAACCATTCGGAAGGACATTCTCACACTATCCCTTTCAAGGACTAAGATCAACACGACCTCACTCAGGTACAACTTCATTTCAAAAAGGCACTTGCCGTCACAACATGAACCTAGAGGTCGGTCACTCCCACCACACACGTTCAAGTTTATCATTATTATCCCACGCACCCACTGAGGTCGTTTCCTGAATTCCGGTTGAATTTCATCATCACGGCATTACCGCCCTCCAGACCGTCATCAGCTTCACTCTTGGCATGACACCACATCACATGGCCAAGGTTCACTCAACTTCACGACATTTTCAAGACCACACAAGGGGGAAAATTTTACCCGAATCTAACCCCAATCTTCGTTGGAGTTATAGGACCCCAACTTCTTTTGCCACAACCTGTTGTCATATCCAACCACACCCTTCTACAACCCAGCATAGACACATCACAAGCTTCACTTGGAACCACCCTGAGCTCAAGCCAACACTTAGCTCATCCGACATCACGTCTAAGGCCCACATGCCTCTCTAAGGAACCTGACATGCACCTCACAGGCTCCTCATTGGCACCTTGGTGCCACTACGTCGACCCGATGCTCTCTTCTCCATATCCAGGACCGACTTACCACTCCCCACCTTAGGAGTGTTGTTACCATTGCTCACCATGAGGGATTCCGACCCCCGCATCTTATACCTGATCACACACCGAACCCCAAACTTAGACATGGCCATCCAGCTTTTTCCCAAAACAAGAAAACAAACGTCACCCAGTGCCTGTTCCCGATTCCCGTGAACGGCGCCCATTTCGTTTATCGCAATTCGGTCCATCCCAAGAACCTCACCCCAAGCCATCGAGGTGTACATCCCCCCATCAAACTCTGAATGTACCGTTTCCTTGAGCGTAAACTTCATAATGTCCCTCATCCAACCAAGCACCTTCATGTCTCTTGGCATGAGCCAGAGCTTCTCAACGTATCTGGGATGATGTCAAGATGTTAGGCATGCTCGTCACTAGCTGAGGCACGCTAAGAAGTCGTCGAAGAACACCACCACTGACTTATCCATTTATGATGTCAAACTATGGGACACTATGACCTGCCAAGGGTTTCAGGCCTCCCTGTCGAACGCATCTCATCAACAATTAACCACCACCACTCGGGGGTGATTGCCGACCAAGTTTAACTTTCGCCCCACGACCAAATCACCAAGCAGCTGTAAACCAACGTTTCATGTAGCACTACCTCCACCACACCGCTCGAGTTCTTCCGATGTGTCCCTGCCAGCTAACAACTGAAGCACGACCTACCACACCAACCAACCCAATAGTCTTCCACAAAACAACCTTAACTTGCGTATAGTCCATCACCTGCTTACTTACCTAACCATGTCTCTTGGTTAGTCGGCCTCATCAGCCCTGAGGCGGCCTCTGTATCTCACCCAACAACCAAACCATTCGTACAAACAAGTTCAGCCACGTGGCCACCCTCACCTCGTGTGCCACCACCGAGCGAAAACATATAACCACACTTCGGCCACCCTTGTCTTTTCTGCTCGAAAACTTCAAGGCTCCATTAATCCCCACTCAACCAGGTGAGTCAGGCATTCCCACGATACAACCCTTCGAAACAAACCTTACCCCTTATCAGAAACACTTAGGTGCCCCTTGGAAAGAACCAAGCACAACTATACCATTCACTAAAACTTGGGGTACTTAATATGCATTGAAACCTCCTATGAAGCATCTCCCATGCTGCATATTCCGAGGTACCTGCACCGCTAGACCAACCTCCCATGAGGTCACCCTTGATTTTTTCGAAACTATCATCTCATAACCACAACTCGAGTGGCATAACCAACCATTAACCTTCCCACTTAGCCCTCAAGGCCAATCCTGCACCATGGAGCACTCTGAGTCCCGCTATCAAAGTCCAAAACATCTCCATGCGCGACACACACCCATAAACACTAGAAGCCCTGTTTGACCTCTTTCATAAATCACCTTGAAGGTTGAATAATACCAACTCCCTAGACTGGAGTCACAACCAGGAGAAGCCATTGGCCCTCTCTCCAAACCATACTTCTCATGACACGAACAAAGCAATGCTCGCGGATGGAACTCTCATGCCCATTCCGACGCACACTATGCCTAGTGCACCAAACAACCATTTGCTCTAGGTTCCACACCTAAGGTGTACGCATTCATCGACACTACAAACAAAACATCCTCTCCGGGATCAAGGCACAACTCGCAAGGTCTCTACTCACACGGTCACCAAGACCCAGGCACCATCCTTAGGGTCCAGCATGTACTTCGTACGGTCACGAACCACGAGAGTTTCCTCGCTCACATTATCGAACAACGCCTCGCAACCCAAAAGGCCACAACCCTACCAAGGGTTCCCTAAACACACCACCTAGGCCATATCATAATCGGCAAGGCCTCACAATCCAAATCCAAAGTCTCAACCAAGGCACTCTCACTGCCCCAACCTACACATACAAAGGTCAAACCGACAACGCAAAGGATACCCACCTTTGAACTCAATTGTTCTCATTTTTAACTTATCGTTCACCCAACGCTTTGAAGAATGACCAACAGGATTTAACCATAGATGGAAAAGGTCACACGCTACCAACCTTAAACAACTCATTCTTCATACTCTATCCCAACGGTCATCATCACACTTAGAACACTGCCCCCTATCATACCTACTGCGGTCATGGTCAACATGGGGTAACCGGTTTATTTAATCACAAGTCCCTTGTCAACACATCTCCAACCAACTCTTCTTTTACAACACGATCCCTTCCTCTTAAGCACATTCCCCATTTCACAACATGTTAAAATCATCATTTTAACTCATTTACACCTTTCATTAGGCACAATTCATTAACAATTTTACCGTCATTATGCAATCTTTCTCCCTTAAACACCTAGTCAACCCTTACAATTTATCACAACCCAAAATTTTAACCCGATCATAACATTTCTTTATACATGATATTCCTTAACTATTCATTTGTATTCTTTTCATTCACCCACTTTCATTACCATTATTAGGCATCATTTCCTTCATATTCATCAAGTAAATGCATTCTACTCTATGCCTCGCACACCCATCCTGTGTGTGTGTCTATAATGATGCATGCCACCTATATCCTTAGGTGCCTAAAATGGTGTATGAATGCACAACCTCATGTCATTCCGACAATGCGCAAAATATCATAAATCAATCAAATCACACAACATGTGCATCACCCAACGGTGAAATATCATCCAAGTGTAACAACACACATCAAGAACAACAATTCTCACCCAGGGTGACTTGGGTTTTTCCTCGTACATGGGTTAGCTGCTCCCAAGCACGAGCTCATTACCAAGGCCCGACACATCCTAATCTCCTGTCTACCATCCCCAAATAGTAAGAAGAGAAAAGAACTCCTTTGATACCACTTTGTAACGTACCCGACCCGGAAGCCACTAAACCGGTGCCCCGAGCCGGGTGGCCACATGACCTCAAACACGCCTCCCCGTACGCTAGAGGTTGCCGACTAGCGACGAGGGTCTAATGAGTCACGTGGGGAGACTATACCCTCTTTACCAGAGTAAGTCACAGCAGAACACAATATAAATAGCAGAACCAATATGAAACAACCAACAAACATGAATAACCAAACGTTTCCCAAATAGGATACAACACAAATCAAATACAACAATATCATGCCATAGTAGTGTCAAGTGAAAGAAACCCAAAATAAAACAAACGGCGAAAACTCCAAACAGGTCCCAACCCTAAGTCTGGATCCTTCTCTATGTACATCCCAAGCCCAACTCAACATCCTAGAGTAGGGCTCTTGCCCTCGTCCGGACCTGCAACCAAGAGATCTGCTCGGGTAACTAACGACGGCCCGAGCAGGGTGTGAGTACAAAACTCAGTAAGCCACCACCAACGGTCTCTACAAAATATCCAGTCTAATAAATAGTGCATGCAAGTACAAAATAAAAGGTAAGTAAAGGGACAGTTCGAGCGCCATAAGTTGACAAGGTTCATTCAATTTATTCCTAGCATTTATCCCAATTACATTCCTTATACCATCTTCATTACTCAACCCATTTAATCACATGTTCCCTGGGTTAGGCATAAATATCATCTACACAAGGGTCTAAGGCAATCAATCACAATGCATAGGGGAAATAAATCAAGTCTCTATCTCACTAGGGACACACATATCACATCAACACATTATCCTCACCTCGAAGCTTCGGTCCGGGTGGAATGCAACTGTTAGGGGAATAGAGCCTCCGTCCCCCCGTCCCCTTCCCTAACCCGTGCATTTTGGGGTGGAGTTTAGAGCCTTAGTCTAACTCGACCCGTGGGCGTAAAACCTCAAGTCAATACTCCACTCTTCCAAGTCATGTGCACATGCTTATTTATCAAATCACCACAACCATACCATAACACAACCAAGCATATTCAATGCCATTAGAATTCACAATACATGACAACAACATGGGAATTAATATCATGTCATAACCCATTAATACATTTACCAATTACAATTCATAGTCATCTAGCGAAATTCTCATTCTCGTGCCTTAACTCATTCGGTGTATTCAACAACCCCTATGCCTTAGCCAAATTCATCATTGACCATTCATTAACCCATTTAGACCATTTATCATTTCAAGTACATTTCTCATATCACGTAACACAACCACTTTATTACGTTCAACATTTAGGTGCACCACCTAATTCTCATGTATTCACCCCTTTCCACAAATTCATCCATTCCCATTCCATTACCAAATTACAAGTTCACCATTTAGTACGCACTAATCCCCTTAGGCATTTCTAACCAAAGTTCATTAAACAATCGACATAATCTCTTTCAACCCAATTACCCATTTCATGTCATTCCAACAACATCTTATGCTCTTATTTCCCTAGGCATATTATTCATCATTTCATTTACAACTTAAACAACCGTTAAAAACATATTTTACATGGGTTCCACATTAATAATTGGCAACCCTCCACTTAACCCCACCACACTCTAGGTTCGGGTTTGTCGGTGCACCCCATGGGCGGCCCTAAAATGGTCAAGTCCTCCTCCACGCATCTCACGGGGATCGTGAGGGTTTTCAAGAAATCATTTAGACACCCAATTTACCGATTCATAACCAAGATAACCAATACACAACATGAGAAGGGCAAAACCCTAACACACATGCGCAAATCTAGAGCAAAACTATGGGATATAACTTGTAGACCACCTACCTCGAATCCCTTGGTGAATGCACTCTTAATCATAGCCTTGAATCCGGATTCAAACATCCCTTGAAGCCTCAACCTAAATCTCACCCGAAAAAGAGAGTTTTAGAGCTTCGGAAGGAGATGGGAGAAACCATAAGCCATAATCCAAAAAAGAGAATGGAGGAAAGGATTAGACTTACCCGAAGCTTCGATCCGCAACCAACAGCGTCCAAAACGGCCAAGAATCGAAGAAGAAACACCTCTTGGAAGCTTAGGTCGTACAAGTTCGTCACTAGGGTTGAGAGGGGAGGAATGGAGGAAAATCTCAAGTTGGGGTTTAAAACCCCGAAGTGGCAATTTTGTAAATTTTCGAACTTTTTTGGGCCTCACGGTTTACCCGCACGGTTTGCCAAACCGTGCGCAAACCGTGCGGAAGCTACTGCCCGAAATCACCTCCTTTCGCACGGTTTCTTGGGAATTCCACACGGTTTTCCAAACCGTGCGTAAGCCTCTTTCCATGGTTGCACGGTTACCTGGGATGCTCCACACGGTTTGAACTAACTGTGTGCAAACCGTGCAACATGCCCAGGAACCCCCTTTTCTTCCTCTTTCGTGTCCCGAACCCCCGGAACACCCCCGAGCCTTCACATGAACTTTGGGAAACACTTATTTAGCCCAAAAATAAGAGGTCAAACCAAACTTAAACAAAAACATACCTTAAGAAGATTCGGGATCTTACACTCCCTCCTCAGTGGCAAATCCTGTGATGCCTCAAATACTAACCAATGTTGTCTCAATTTCCCCTACAGTTGTTCTTACTGGTGTTCACTTAATCCTTTCTCCTCTCCAGTCTCCCCTTCCGCCAGTGCGCATAATAGCCCTTGCACCTGCATTTCCCCTCCCCCCAAAAATTCCCGCAAAGCTCCCGGTATGCCCTGCAGATCTTTAGCCCCTGTAAGATAATCCTCCTTCCCCTCCATTCCAGTTCCGTTGTCATGTTCTTCCAAAGGGTTATCACATATCCCAAGGTCTCTAGCCAAGTAATTCACAATACTAAATCTAATCCAGTAGTATCAAATATATAAGCATCTATTTCAAACTCTTCTCCTAATACCACCTTCAGGGACGACATATGCCCTCTAACTTCACTCAATGTTCATCACCCAAACGGATACTAAAAGGCTTTGTCTCTACCACATGCACCGGAAAGTACTTAGTTAACTGTTTGGAAATGAAATTATGGTTGGCACTGTTGTCCACAAGTATCAGCAGGGGGACTCCCACAACACTACCCTCCATCAACATGGACTTAACTCATTGTGTCTTTGTTTTCTCCAGTCAGCATGGAGTAGTTCCAAGCATTTTCATTTCCAGCATATCCCCAAACATTTCTGCTTTCCCCTATGAGCTTTCACTTTCCACTTATGTCTCTTCTTGTGGCTCTACATATTCTCACACCATTAATTTGTAGCCCTTCTCCAGCCACCTGTGCCCGAGATGAAACTTTCGTCCACAAGTGTAACACAACCCTTTAGTACGTCTTTCCTCAAATTCTTCGTAGAATTAGTATTCCATCTTCTCACTAGATTCCTAGGAACACTACCTCTACTTCGTACCTCAGGTTGTTTGATTATTCCTTTGACTATCAACTCTCTTTAAACTCTTTGTGATAGTGTTAGCAACTGAGCCTTGCTCTGCGGTTCGTGCATCACCATCGTGCTCCTGATTTCCAGCTTCAAGCCCCCGATGAACATACTCATGTACCATTTCTCAGTAATTTCTGGTATTCGTAGTGCCACACGTTCAAACTCATCAATATATGTATCCACCTCCCCAGTTTGACGCAACTACTTAAGAAATAACACCGGATCCTCCTCCACCGCGCTCCCATATCACCCAGCAATTCTACTTTGAGTTGCCTCCAAGTGAGTTCGGCCTTTTTCGTTTTCAGGGAAGTCATCCAATACTGGACTAAGCCTTCCATGCAAAGCTGAGCCGGTGGAATCTTCATTTCCTCGCGAGTTTGATGGATGGAAAAATATGTCTCGGCCCTAGTGATCCACGTTGTTGGGACAATGGACACCAACAATTAGAAAACACTAAAACTAAATCTTTTATTTACTGAGAAGGAACTGTACAGCGTTTTGTATAGGAAGATGGAGATACAGAAGGAGATAACGTGAGAAAAGTATTCCAGAAGGAGATGATGTGAGAAAGTCCACTCTCAAGCGCTACAACTTCCTGTTGGGGTGAGGAGATACAAGAGAATGTCCACCTCTCCTTGCGGCTGCTATAAAGCGGGATGCACTACATGCAATTTGCCTGATAGCTCTCCCCGAGCTCAACCACC
Source organism: Viscum album (assembly GCA_963277665.1). Classification (NCBI taxonomy): domain Eukaryota; kingdom Viridiplantae; phylum Streptophyta; class Magnoliopsida; order Santalales; family Viscaceae; genus Viscum; species Viscum album. The sequence continues at coordinate 811,397,338 of OY728150.1, read as the reverse complement.
AATTATATAGTCAGTAGCACCTGCAACCGACTAGCTAAAAGATTCTTTCAACCGCTAACTTTTAGTTTTACCCCTCCTCTCGTAAGTGTGTAATATCGGTGGCCTGGGCAAAATGATTCTTTCAGCCGCTAACTTCCAATTTTACCCCTCCTCTCGTAAGTGTGTAATATCGGTGGACTGGGCAAAATTGCCGAACCATCCTCCCAAGTGCTAACATTTCACCCCTCAAATTTTTCCTTGTCCCCAAGGCGAAAACCTAGAAACTGCTCAAGAATATAAGCAGCATCCTCCCATGTAGACTCCTCTTAGGGTTTCCTCATCCATGTGATGAGCCACATCCCATGGTGATGACCCACATCCCATGGTGATGACCAGGAACTTCTTTTGTAGCCAAGAGCACAACCGGTTCAACCAAAGAAGCGGATTCTGTATTTAACAAGTCAGGAGGAATTGTCTGCACAGCGGAATCTCCCACAGCCTGCTTAGCTGTGACACATGAAACGCTAGGTGCATCCGTGCAGCCTCAAGTAAAGCAAGTTTATAAGCAGCAGACCCAATCCGGAACAAAATTTTGAATGGTCCTTAATAACGAGCAGCCAACTTAGGAAATTAACGTTTGGACTTTAAAGTCTGGATTCGGGGTTTCAGTTTAACATACACCGACTCACCAACAGCAAACTCCACATCCCTCTGAAAATCTAACCATCAACTGTTGTGTCCGACGAATGTTCTGTTGAAGTTGTCCTAACATAGCATCTCACTCCACAAAAGCAACTGCAACAGAGTTCACAGGCGACTTCCCTGTGAAACGTGTGACAGTAGGTGGTTTCCGGCCATATACCACCGAGGAGTGAGCTGGGTGAAAGAATAAGTGGCTGTATTATAACAGAATTCTGCCCATGGATCCTAGCGAGCCCACATGAGAGGACGGTCAGATGTGAAACACCTCAGATATGTTCCAAAGCACTTGTTAACAACCTCAGTCTGACCATCGGTTTAAGGATGGGGATCATTTTCAAAGTTGTGTCTTCGAGCTGGAAGAGTTCTTTCCAGAAATTGCTAACAAATATGGGGTCTCTATCATTGAGAATAGAGCTGGGAATTCCATGTAACCTGTCGATGTTCCCCACAAAAACCTCAGCCACCAACTTAGTTGTATACGGATGTCTCAATAGAATGAAATGGGCATACTTGGACAGTCGATCCACCACCACCAACAAAACATTGAACCCTTGGGACTTACGCAACCCGGAAATAAAGTCCATAGAAATTTGGTCCCACACCAATTCCGGAATAGGCAACGGCGGTAATAATCCAACCCACGACATAGCTAGATACTTTTGCCGCTGACATGTTTCACATTCTCAGACATATTGTAAGATGCGTTGTGTCATTCCTTTCCAAAACAAACCAACAGCCAATCTTTTATATGTTTTGAGGAAACCTGCATGACCACCTACAGGAGAGGTATGGTAGTAATGCAGGAACTTGGGAATAAGAATAGACTGACTAGACAAAACCAACTTTCCATGAAAATACAACATCCCATTTTGAAAAGTGTACCCAAGTCTGGATCCGGCTTGCTATTTGAGAGCAGTAATAATACCCGAGAGCTTAGGGTCCTGCTGTAACTCCTGCTTGAGGGTGTCAACCTCCAACCAGAACGGCTCAGATACAGCTGTCCCTAGAATTTTATCAAACACATGGCCCTCCATACCCTCACATCTGCCAATCTAGAGAAAGACTCCGCTGCATGATTTATTCGGCCAGGTTTATAAACCACCTCAAAATCTAAGCCCAACAACTTCACTCGCCAATTTTGTTGGTTTGTTGTATGATAACGTTGACCAAGTAAATGTTTTAAGGCCATATGATCTGTAAATGCCACAAAATGCTTCCCCAGCAAGTATTATCTCCAATGACCCACAGCCAACACAAGTGTCATAATCACTTCTTCATAAATGGGTTTAGAAAGGTTTGACTCAGCTAAAGCCTTACCATAATTAACGGGTTTGGCCTGACTTGTGCGTTTGCCATTCTTGGAAAAGTTTTAGAATAAAAATTTGTGGCTCCTGCCACTATCCACAAGCACCTCCACGGGTATCCCCAAAACATGCCCCAGAAAAATCATCGAATCAGTTCTTGCTTCTCCCATACTCTGAAGCTCTAACAGTCCCCTGACTGTTCCTCAGACAAAACGTGTGTTCCCATGCCGGAAGAACTCCGACCCAAACACTGTTGGAAATCAACTTCTTCTACAGCTTCCTTTGAGGTTGGCTCTTCAATATCCCGAACCAATGACCTCTAGCGTTTGTCTAGACAACGATGCATGGGTGAAAACAGCTGGCCACAGCGAAAACAAAGGTCCTTCAGCTTCCGCTCTTCCCTTTCTTGTTGGCTAATTGACTTCATCCCATTCCAGCGATCTTGGCCCAAAGCTCTCCTATTATCCTCTTCCCTTTTTCCCTGGTCCACCACAATCCTGCTGGTAGGCATCTGGGACACCACAGTGCCATAACCTCGTGGAGCTGGAAGTACAGCAGGTCTTCCACAGAGATTTTTAAACACTCCTCCGATCAGCTCCTTTTCCACCTTCCTGGCCAAAACCTACATCTTATATTTGTTAACTGGCTCATGCGTTGACACCCGATTCTTGATCTCTGGTCGTAATCCGCCCATGAACAGCCTCATGTGCCACAGCTCCGGAAATTCTGTTATTTGTAAAGCCACTTGTTCAAACTCTTCTATGTACTCGTCCACGGAACCAATTTTTTGGAATGACTTCAAATATCTCAGTGATCGCCTTCAGTCACCTTCCCAAACCAATCCATAAGAGCAGGTTTCAACCGCTCCCAAGGCACGTCAGGATTCACACTTTGCCAAGACAAAAAACAATATAGCTCTCTAAACTGATTTGAATCAAATGAAGCTTCATATATTCCAGTCACGTTCGGCCACCCATTCCTCATATCGTCGTCAGAAGCTTTCGAAAACCCATTCGACTGAAGCAATCCTTGACACCATTCTCGGCTGCATCAAAACAACGAAACTCTTCCAGAACTCTTCAGCAATTGCACCTTGCCTACCTGCTCGTATATTCCCCCGTGTCGTACGTTTTTCAATTGCAGCAATTGCGGCCAGTTGGCGGCATCTGTTTCCCAGCGTTGCGCGTCTCTCTACTGCAATTGAAATTCCTTCGGCAAACGTTGTCCCCGTGCAGATTTATCTTCCCCAGCGGAGTCGCCAAAAATGTTAGGACAGTGGACTCCAACAATTGGAAAACACTCCGACAGTGTGTTTTATTCATTTAGAAGGAACTGTACAGCGTTTTGTATAGGAAGATGGAAATACAGTAGGTATTACAGAAGGAGATAACGTGAGAAAGTCCACTCTCAGGCACTACCACTTCCTACTAGGGTGAGGAGAAATAGGAGAATGTCCACCTCTCCTTGCGGCTGCTACCAAGCAGGACACTCTGCATGCGATTTGTCAGATACCTCTCTCCAAGCTCAGCCTCCAATTATACAGTCGGTTGCACCCGCAATCGAATAGCTAAAAGATTCTTCCAGCCGCTAACTTCCAGTTTCACCCCTCCTCTCATAAGTGTGTAATATCGGTGGTCTGGGCAAAATTACCGAACCATCCTCCCCGGTGCTAACACACGTAACTGGATATTCTCCCGAAAAAAATAGGCATCTCTACTTACTAGCTACCACGTGCAACTCATCTTGCTTTGTGTCGCGCTTTCCTTTGTCTTCCGCCAAACTGTTTTTTGCCGATCGCTTCCTCGTTCGTACACACACAACTTCCGCCTTCCTCCTGGCAACAGATTTCCCTTTGTCTGTGCCCCGTCCGGAACTCTCCGACCGATTCCGCACGAACTGGTTGAGCTGACTCAGAGTCACCGAAATATCTTACACCGGCTGCTGAAATAACCGAAACCGTCGTTTTTTTTTTCTCTCTCTCTTGTCGATGGAGTCCCACCTTCAGCTTTAGGACCAACGATTCCAGGTTCGTGATTCGATTCTCCATTTGTGTGGTCATACGCGTCCAAAGCTGCAAGTGCACTCAAGCAGTTCCGCTTCCTAGAACTCTCTCTCCGGTCCAAAACATCAATGTCTCTCAATGAAGGCACCAATTGATGGAGTTTCTAGCTAGATGAAGAAGAAAAACAGAATGGCCCCTCCCCTAAACTCGATCCTCCAATTATATTCCCTCCCCGAATATAATCATTTAATATGTTGTGTAATTACAATACCACCCCTTGGCAGTTTACGAAGTATTCCCCAACTTCCCCTTACATATTCCCCTCCTATGTTAAGTAAAACAAATGGAAGGTCTAGGTTGAACTCCAGGAAGATCACCAATAGGCTCCCCTGAGTTCCTATCAGGTTCCATCATGTATGTCATGTTATGTATCAAGTTGATGTTGTCTACGCCTTGAGCATGGTAGGCAGATATCAAGCAGATCCAAAAGAACAACATTAAACTGCTAATAAAACTATCTTCAAGTATTTGAGGCGTACTAAGGATATGTTCTTGATTTATGGAGGAGATAAGGAACTAGTCATCAAGGGATATACATATGCTAGTTTCCAAACATATCGGGATGATTTGAAATCGCAGTCAGGATATGTTTTATGCCTTAATGGAGGAGTTGTGAGTTGGAGGAGCTCAAAGCAGCCTGTGGTTGTCGTTTCTATAGCAGAGTCAGAGTATATAATGGCTTCTGATGCAGCTAAAGAAGCGGTTTGAATGCGCAACTTCGTCTAGGAGCTTGATGTGGTATCGAGCAGTAAAGATGTTATCACACTGTATTGTGATGATACTGCAGCAGTGGTTCTCACCAAGGAGCCCAAATCACATCAACAGACAAAGCATATACTTCAGAAGTATCACTTCTTAAGGGATTTTTCTCAAAGGGGTGAGGTCCCAGTAAACGAAGTTTCCACAGAGGAGAACGTGGCGGACCGGTTGACTAAAGCCTTATCTTAGCAGAATTATAAACGTCATGTGAGAGCTAGTGGACTGAAATTCGTTAGCAGTTGACTCTGATGCAAGTAAGAATATGTTGAAGTTAGCGCCCTAGAACCAATTACTTTGTACTTTATGATAAACTGTATATTCATAGTGTTAAATATTATTGATATCTTCTCACATAATGAGTAATCTTTTGCGTGTCATTAATGTGATAATGTCCTTAGAGTGGTTGTCGCATTGAAAAAGTCATAACAGTTCTCCGCTATAATGAAAATTTTGAAATGCTATGATGATATTCTTAAATACATGTTCTATGGTTGGATGATATCGTCTGACGAGACACAGATGATATAGGTTATCAAGGGCGGGGCTCATAAAACATTGAGACTTCTTCTCGTGAAGTTCGTCTTGGTAATCTTCAAGAGAGGAGGTTATGAGAACTGATCTGCCAGTAGGAAATCCACATGTTTTATGTGTCATTGGATGTTTCCATCTGCGAACATGTGTATTGGTCCTTAGACTTGAGATTATTATTAATGCATATCATGAGTCATGTACTTTGATGTATTGATGAAAATCGTGACGACTACTCGCGGCGAGGTAAGATACGTTGGTTATGTCATGAATGATATGGCATCAATGAATAAGTCAAGAAATGATGTCCCTTTCCAAGTTTAATGGAAGTTGATGTCTTAAGCTCTTTGATGGAAATGAAATTGTCTGATAAGTCTATTCCCATGGCAGTTTGTCGACGAGTTCATTTTCGGAAAGTCAAAGAAGGAAATTCAGGCATATAGATTGATGACACATGCAATGCAACTTGATTGAAGAAAATATTAAGACAAATGAATTATATTACACAGTAAGCGTTCGTAAGAAGTAGTTGATTATAAGAACAAAATTTGATATAAAAATTAATTTGAAAGGAAGGTGTTATAAACATATTGAATAATTTCAAATTAAGCTGATTATAAGAACAAAATTTATTATAAAATTTGTTTTTATTATTATTATTATTGTTATATTTTTATTATTTGATATGATCATTAGATTTTTAATCAAATTACATAGGTTGGACAGGTCGGGAATGGCCAACCCAAACACGACCCGAATATTATTTGTATCAAATAATTCAATCTGATTCAGTGTTTTAAAAACCAAACCGGACCAGATGGCCTGACTGGTCGGACCGTCGGCCGGTGACCAGTCTATCCGGATCTTGATGGATAAGCCACCCAGAGCCGGTGAGAATAGTGGGTGGACCACCTGGTTTCAGCTGAAAGTGGTACAAACCAAGTGGATTCGATAGGATTTTTTCAAAATATTTCACTAGGCGGGAATTTTAAATTTTTCGAAAAGTTTGAAATTTTTAGATTACCCACAAAGATGGGTTTACGGGTTTTTTGAATTTTCATTGGAGTATTTTATTTTTTTTATGTATATATGTATGTATATTATATTATATTATATATATATATATATATATATAATTTAACTAAAAATATATTTAATACAAGAAGTATTTGTAATATATATTTTTTTATCAAACAACATTTCCCCATCCCTCAATTTATAAGGGGGTGGCTTGATGAAATTTTGTCCATCTTTGGATGTGGGGTTCGCTATATTATTCTTTTATAGGTTTAGTCAAGTTTTTTAATTATTTTCAATGCGGGACTCCACACTAAATAAATAAAGTTTCTAATAGTTTATTGCTAAAAAGATTAAAATGAAAATAGAGGAATATGAAAAAAAAATTGTGCGATTTATAATGGGAAAAAATTATTAAACTAATTGTATGTTCATAAAAATATATTATAAATAATAAAAATATACGATAATGATATAACTTTAAAAAATAATAAAATAATAAAAACCGGTTCGGCCACCCGGCTTAACCGATCTGACGAGTCCAACCTTGAACCACTCCCCTCACTAGTTCAACGGTCGGTCCGGTTCTGAAAAGACTGATCTGATTACAACTGAACTCATTTTTGCCTGACTCAAACCCGTTTAACTCATGTCAGGCCATGTCGGATTATTGTGTCAGGTTCAAAATTGTCACCACTATGGCGAACAATAAAATCATTTACTTACCACTTCTCATCAAACATGCATCCCACGTCCTTCCAAACACCTTCATTCAGTAATAAATAATTCCCTTCTATTATCACCACTTTGTGCCTGCAAGGATGAAATCAGCATTAGCGCCGCTTAAACATCAGAACTTGCATATAATGAACCACCCATTCATTGCAACGACGTGAAGAGAAACAGTTGTACAATAAAAACAACAAAATATACCCAAAATGCATCTCAATACACAAAGCCATGTGCAGCAGCCACTTTAAAATATCCAATCCTAACAAATTTTCAAGAAAATGATGCCAGAATTCTTTCCAAAATTTCATTTTGCACAGAAACTTGGAACATGTTGTATAAGAATTGTCGTTAAACAATTCACAGCCCTTTAGAAATTTCAAAAACATCACGCCCCAAGTCACAGTGCTTTCTGATACACACACATCATTCTCCCACATTTCACAGAGATTTTTTTTTGAAAAAGTGTTTTTCTGCCAGTTTTTCAAGTGGTTTTCTTCAGGAATTTAAGTGCAGAACAAACACCACTTGTTTTTTCAAACTGTTCATCATAAATGTGTTGGAAGCACTTTTCAACAAGTGTTTCCAAACACAGACTTAATGAATACAGATAGTTTCTGACAAAAGATAACACTGAAAATACCCAAATCAAAATGAAAACATGTTTCCCCAAAATTTACAAGTAGACATCAAATTAAATCATGCAATCTGAGCAAAAAAAGATTTCTCAACGTCACCTGCTAACTGATCGGAAGAATTAAAACCTCATCTACTACTGGCAATGGATGGGATGTGCCCATAACATATCAAAATCATTTCCCCACGCAGAGAGTATAAAACTTACTGAAAGCTCACAAATATATCATCTTCTATTGGATCACCAACACCATGGTCAAATGAAGGTGCATAAACAGATCCCTGCAAAAAGCTTTTCAAATTAATACATTCCCTCATTGACATCTTTATTTTCTCTGTTTTTATTTTTTCCTCGTTCACAAGTACCAGGGACAAAGCTCTCAGGCTTAATGCCCACCTCATTCCTCAATGTCTGAAGAAGTGACAACAGGCGCACTGGATCAAATGTCCATGGAGCTAAATCACCAATGGAAGGTTCAAAATATTGACTCACATGAGGTTATGCATTAGTTATTATCACATACAGTAGTCTCACCTCCCCTCCTAGCATGGGCCTCCTCCGGATTCTGGGATTGCAAAAAAAAACACCGAGATTACAAAATTTCAGGTGAAGAGATCAAAAATGTTCAAACACTTATGCACATCCCAATCCAGGAGTACATTTTCCCTACCTCACAATACACGAAAAAAAAATATATGATGAAACATATATGATGTCCACATTTTAATAATGTATTGCAGTTCATAGACACAGTTGTTTCATAACACAAAAATTTAAAATTAACACCACAATTTGCTTGCGCAACATCATTACCAGCAAAACAGCACCCAAAAAAACAAGGGTTCCCGATGCAATTTACCAATATAGGTTAGGAGCAAGTCAAAGACCAATGGATGAAAAGGCAATGAATGCCAAAAATCTGATGATCAAGGGTGCAGGTATATGGCTTTTTCAGTGCTTTCTGGATTCAATATATGGTACATTAGTTCTCAAAATACTTTCCCCGGAATAACTTTTCCAAGGGTTTCAGCAGTATTTAATGTGAGTCAAGGCAACTGTATCACAGCATCATTTTCAGTCAAATCCAACTCTCTGATTTACATGTTGTCATAATCTATTATGTGAAAAGAATCGTTTTTTAAACAAAAAATATTGTTCACCACACATTACTATGATATCAATCACGGGATTTTAAACATCTGCTTAATCAGCCCTGTCCAGTAAAGCAATGCATTGAAATGACAGTGAAGGTATTGCAAGCTTCAGATTACTACAGAGGAAGCAAGCAACCTCCATTTTGTCTAGCTGATGACGATAGAGATGAAACCCATCCATTGGAAGAACTGTTGCAACATCTTGTTGCCGATCCGGGGAATCAAACGAAGAGACTCTTTGAGCCCATTTTTTATTAACACGTTGGGCTACTTGGGATGCTAAAGTACTCTTCCCAGCACCAGGGGGGCCTGCTAAAGCCACAATTTGCCTAAAAGATATTTAAAGAAAAAATATTTCAACACTCCAGAACATAATATATCTAAATAATACAATGGAATGTGCATTTTAGAGCTAAAATGTTTATCGAAGGCAGTGTTTATCCTGCACCTGATTCATGCAAACCAAAAGTTAAAAAAAACAGATTGAACCATGATTACAAGCATATGTTGGATTGGTGTAGCCCAATCTGGTTGGGCCGAATGCGTGTGGCCTGTACTGCGCACCAGCCCGCAACTTTTGTGGGTCGAGCTCCGCAGTGAGCTCGTTGGGGGTTGCAGGGGGCAACGCGTCCCTGCTCCGGGGGTCCGGGAGCCGAAGGCCCCCCACCCAAATTTGGGGAGGCTGTAGCAACTCTGACCAACCGACACCGACACCGACAAGGTACTGTAGCAACGCGGACTTCCAGCCGCCATTCACTGTAATTCCTTGGACTTCCAACCGGCAACCACTGTAACACTTTTGACTTGGGTGGCCGCTTTTCACTGTAGCAATACGGACTTTTTGACAGTTGGTGGAATAGTGTTTCGTCCTCTACATTAGCTCATTTTCGGGCTAGGGTTTCTTAGTGTGTGTGAGAAACTCCTGTAAATTGTGCTCCCAGATTTTTCATAGTGAAGTCATTTTGCCTCTCCGTAGACGTAGGGATTTTTCCCGAACCACGTAAATCCTTGTGTTCTTGTTCTGTTTTTTTTTCCCTTTTACTCCTCCGAACCATTTCTTTTCTGTCGTTGTGACTCTCAATGTTTCTGCATCAGCATATCCAAGCTTATCATCTACAGCATCAATTTAATATCATACCTAAACATCTATTTCAAAATATTTAAAGTCAAAAAATGGGATACAAAAACAAACTCCGTAAAAACTGTCATTTTGTTAGGTGCAAATGAAATGGGCCGCCAATAATTTCCCATAATGTCTAACCTACAAGTTGGAATGCTTAGAAATCTCAGAAATACACAATCTCAAAAATACACTCTTCCTTTGGGTAGATTGATGGCAGGGGTGAGCCTGCAATAATGTGACCTGTTAAGTTGTGGAACAAATTCCCCTATGGGATCAAATCCATGTACGTGAACACGTAACATTCAAAAGAATGTGATGTTCCTAGTCAAAGCAAGGAAAGTTTTATCTGATGATATGACCAACATTACCGGTACGCAGGTAATATTCACTTGGAAAAAAAATACACACTACAAGGAATTGCAATGGATACCCATTAACTAGGCACCCGACACTACCCGGCCCAATTAAGTAAGATAAGGGTAGTGGTTAATCAGGTTTTTATAGGGTTGTGGCAGTGAATTCAAAACCCGGTTAATATTCGGATGGAGTTTGGGTAGTAGCCTTAGGATGCCCAAAACCCGAATCCGATTAAGTTAATTATTATTAATTTATTAACTGTATATTTTTAAATAATAGTAAAATTATAAAAAATTATTTATTTATGTTGAGTTCAATCCATATTAGATTTATAAATTAATTCTAAATCTAAATCAAATTAAATTAAGAAAGATTAACCTAGAAATCAATTTTCTAGATTGGTTTATGAGAAGGTCCAAATGAAAGTTCAAAAAATAAAATTCATGGACCGCTTGATAAATAAGTCTAAGATATGGATTTATCAATAGTTTTCGGTGAAATTAATTATTATTAATTCATTAACTATAAATTTTTAAATGAAAAAAATTATAAAATATATTTACTTAACTTGAGATCAGTTCATTTTAGATTTATAAATGAATTCTGAAATTTTCAAATTATAAATGGGTATTTAAATGAGTTAGGGTAGTTAAACGGGTATTTCTAAACATAATAGGGATGAGTTTAAAAATTTAGAGGTTATAAACAGATTCGGGTTTTTGAAAACTAGACGGGTTGTGGTTGGGGTACCCCGAATTTTGCAGGTACCTGACCCGTTGTCATCCCTAACTACAAGCATTTGTCACATATTATGTTGACATGGGAGGATTTTTCTTTGCACCTTACTTCCTTTTTGAGGCAATTAATTTTAAATAAAGACTTCGATTTTGAGTAAAAGGACAACTTTTTGAGATCTGAAAAGCCAGAACTTACTTTAAATTAGGATCTGATCTGGGTGCTTCCTCAGGGAAAAGACATTCAGCCAACGCATCGTATATTTCATCTATAGAGCTGGAAAGGAAAATAAAGAAAAACGTTTCTTAAAGCATGAAGAACATTTCATGTAAATGAAAGGAAAAATTGAGCATAAAAGATGTGCAGTGTTATGAAGGCTCATAACGAAAGTAAGAGACCAAGCCACCTCTTGTCCTTCAAGTTTCTACAAAAACCATGAATAAAATAATGACAAGAAAGGTTAAAATTGCACCTTTAAAAATATGACTCCTTGTTATTTGCATGATCATGTTCCAGGCTCAAAATCAAACCCAAAATTTATCAAACCCAATAGCTCCGCTAACAATGGATGGAAAGTACAGATTTTCAAATGTGCACTAAACAGAAACAGCATCTATAAACCCCTCCCCGATCAAAAGTCTAAAATTATTATTTGTCTCATTTGTTAATTCAGACATTCACCCATAACCTAAACGCTAACAAAATTGTCACCATACCTTCAAACTTCTACATACCTAGCTTCTAGTACAGAAAATTCTCTGCCTCGGCTACATAATACCTAAAAAATAAAGGGAAAAAAACATATCAATCCTTCCTCCAGGACACATGCAAGATAGAAGGATGGAGAGAGAAAAATGGCTTGAAACAATTTAAACCTGCAAGGACTTCCTCGGAACATATAAGCTTATCTGACCCGTCAATGCTAGTGAAGATCTTCTATACCCGAAAGTAGACACAGAACATCTGAGCCACACAGGCAGCTCTTGTGCTTTCCTGGGCAGCGATGCCCCTGCACAGATTCAGACATCTTTCAGAAAATTGTAATTAGAGAAACATAAGACTTCAAACTTCAAACGGATCTCAGGAAATCTGTCAGCCTTAATATTCATCTATAATTCTATTGGAAAACACATTTCAACCGATAATTGTGCTTTCCTGGGCAGCGATGCCCCTGCACAGATTCAGACATCTTTCAGAAAATTGTAATTAGAGAAACATAAGACTTCAAACTTCAAAAGGATCTCAGGAAATCTGTCAGCCTTAATATTCATCTGTAATTCTATTGGAAAACACATTTCAACCGATAATCGACAAGAAAGGATGAAACCCACGAGGAGAGGGGAGGAGTGGGGGGGGGGGGAGAGGGAGGGAGGGAGAAGCAGACCTGGTAAGGAAGAAAGACGGTGCCTTCCTGAGGAGATTGTAGAGCACGAGGCCTCCATACTTATCGATGGAAACGAAGGAGAGCGATGACAGTGGGAGAAGAACGCCGTGCATCTGGTTGTATGTTTGATTTGGGGAATCGGTAGGAACTTGATTGAAATGGACTTTACAAAATTCAAAACATGTTTTTTAATATACCGTATGTATATGGTTTTTGTTTATTTCTTACGTGTTTAATTCTTCCGTAATACTGATCCGCAAAAAGGGTCGTCGTCCCCGCAATCCAATGGCCGCCCCTGTTTGTTCTCTGGCTCGCAGAATGGGACCGCCATTGCCACGGAAGTCGATTGGGAGGAGCATGGTGCACCTCAGCTTCTTAGTGTTCAGAGAGAAGCTCGAGCAACGTGGTATGTTCATGCCGTTTCTGTGGGCCAATGTTTGATTCTCGGAGCGTTATCTTCGTTTGCCGCGCCTCAATTGCCCCTCGATCACAGATATGACTAAAAAATTACATCGCAAATTTACAATATATAATTTTATATTCACATAATATACTAAAAACTTGCCTACATATAAATACATTTTATAATTATTAGCTATACGTATATATATTTAATGTATTTTTATAAAGATGTTACATTTTTTTTTTGAAAATACGGATTCATTAACGTCGGAGATCAGCGAACGTACAATCACAAAGCCATGAAGGGAAATGGTTCAGCCAGAGCGGTTAACATCATAGGGGCCTGAGGCCGCCAACTGATGGGCAGCATTGTTTCCTTCCCTTTTAGTAAAGGAGAAAGTGCAGATTGAGAAGTCTTAACGGAGTGAAAGGATTCTCCTGATGAGGGATCCAAAAGACTGAAGGCCGCCGTCGTTGAAATTGATAGCATTGATAATGGTGAGACAGTCTGACTCGAGGTTGATTTTATCCCATCCGTATAACATCCCGCCTTTTTACCACATAAACTTTCATAACATTATACAAAACCGAGGATCTTTAAGGTTTAGTGTCTTGGAAACCAGGAACTTAATACATGACAAAAAACATTCTTCTTAAACACTTGAAAGGCTTTTTCATTTGTTCATCATAAGTTCATTACAGCATCTCATAACCTGGGAGCATACATCAAAGAAAAGGGTGAGCAGAAGGCCCAGTAAGAGAAACAAGGGAAACATTTTACACGAGAACTTGAGATAAATCAAAAGTCATGAAAAATAACTTTAAGGCATGAAAAAGAGATCATGAGGCATATCATAATAAAAATAACGTGTTTCATAACTTGAAGATGTAGTTGCAACATTTAACTTTGACAATCATGAACATATCACCAAGGTAAACCCCAAGGTGTCATTAAAAATTACCAAGGTCAACCACAAGGTATCGTTAAAAATTACCAAGGTAAACCCCAAGGTATCGTTAAAATTGTAATCGTTAGAGATTACATCATTACCCAATGCATTGGAGCGCTATCAGGGCGCACCCTTAAATTTGTAATCTCTAGTGGTTACATCATTACCCAATGCATTGGAGCGTTATCAGGGCGCACCCTTAAATTTGTCTCTATTGTCATGTGAGCCACATATATCATCATCAAACATTTCATAAATAACTCATACAACATAAAAGAAATGGTTTTCCTTTCATAATCATAACGTTTTAAAAACTTCTTTAAAGACAAGATCTTTATGTTACTTTAAACCCACGGAAAAGGAAAACGGGTTTCATGTATGTAAATCCTAGAATTTAAAATAGAACATTTTGATATATATGTAAATACCTTTATAGAAGAAAGCGCTTTGAGTATTCACTAAATAAAACAAAAGAATTTGAGAAAAAGAGCGAGACATTTTGAGACTGAAATTCGGCAGCATAACGGCTATGTTGTAGGGTTTTAGAAAACATTGAAAAGAGAGGGGACGTGGGTCGCCCACTCATAAATGATCCATAAAACAGTAGGGGGACAAAATATAAAGGATTTAAGAACATGGTAATGAAATTTGAAAGATATACCATATGAAATGAAGAACATGAAAGGAAGACAAAAATAAGATTTCTCTTATGAAAATTCGGCACCCTAACGACGTCACTTAAACTTCAAAAAAATGAATTGACGAGATCAAATAGGGTCTCTCATCATATGGACATAAAAGATCAGTATGATAGATATAGAGATCATACCCCAACATAATAAAAAGGAACTTGAAAGACTTGACAAGAAAATAGAACTTGAAAATGAGAGGGGTGAAAGAATCCCTTAAAAATTCGGCAGCCTAACGGCGTCACTTAAACTTCAAAAAAAACGAATTGACGAGATCAAATAGGGTCTCTCATCATATAAACATAAAAGATCGGTATGATAGATACATAGATCATACCCCAACATAATAAAAAGGAACTTGAAAGACTTGACAAGAAAATAGAACTTGAAAATGAGAGGGGTGAAAGAATCCCTTAAAAATTCGGCAGCCTAACGACGTCACTTAAACTTAAAAAAATGAATTGACGAGATCAAATAGGGTCTCTCATCATATGAACATAAAAGATTGGTATGATAGATGTAGAGATCATACCAAAACATAATAAAAAAGAACTTGAAAGACTTGACAAGAAAATAGAACTTGAAAATGAGAAGGGTGAAAGAATCCGTTACAAATATTTCGGCAGCCTAACAGCGTCACTTAAACTTTCATAAAACGAAATGATGAGAGTAAGAGGGGATCTCTCATCACATGAACATGAAAAGGGCAGTAAGAGGAATATAAAAGAACATTCTCCAACATAAGAACATGGAGCATAAAAGAAATGACTTAAAAGAGAGTACTTGGAAAGAAAGAGAGAGGTAGGATCTCTTACCTTAAAACGTATCTCTTAAAACTCGAAGGTTGGGACCTTGAGGGCTTGGGGGCACCTTGGGAGGTCTCCTTGGGAGGTAATGAGACCAGAGCTTCATTGGGGGGGAGTTGGGAGTGAAAACTAAAGGAGGAAAGGGTGAGTATTTATAGGGAAAGTGAGGGGACAAGACATTAATGGCCAATGGACATCTCATTGGTGGTATTGGCAAAACCATGGGCTTGCCCATGGTATTGGCCATTTGGGACACCTCATACCTTATATTACTATTCATAAGTCTACCATATTGATTACATACTTAATACATTATTTAATGATGTCATTAAACACCCGTAACTTAAAAACTGTATTTTCACTATTCATCGAAAATTCAACTCTCAGAAAAACGCATAATTTCACCTTAACCAAATATTGATGTTCTGATTTCAAAAATGAACTCCATTTTATAAAAATAATTTTCTAAATATTTTTAATTTAATTTTTAAATAAATACACTATTCACCGAAAATTCATTTTTTTTCAGAAAAATCCCCAAATATTACCTTAACATAATATAGATGCTTTGAGTTCAAAAATGAAATCCATTTTATAAAATTAATTTTCTAAATATTTTTAATTTAATTTTTAATTAAAAAACACTATTCACCCGAAAAAACTAATACTTGACTAATAATTTCTGAAACAGTTATTTACCTATTTTATTGAATCACATTACTTAATCAGAGTGCCTAGATTATATTAATATTTTCTTTAATTGAGATTACTAATCCATTTGGTCACATTACTAATCCTAAGCGTAAATCACTATTCATAATTTACTATTCATCAAAAATTGTGTTGATCTTAGTAGACTCTAAATTTCGTACTGAACATAATTGTAGAAGACCATTTTTTGAAAATCATTACACATTTTTAATTATTTAAGGTTTACATAAACATTTTTAAAATACCCTTTCTCTAAAATTCATCAAAAATATGCATACTATATTTAGCTGGACATTTGAAAATTCACAAACTTCATCATAAGAAGAAAACATAATTTTTATTTAAGTCAAAGGATTATACAAGGCTGTTACGGTCTCGTTACATAGCCCCTTATAACACCAGTATAGGACCTAAGAGTAAGGTGTGCTAAGGTGAGAGAATCTTGGGGCGGCTCAGCCAACATTGCATGAGTAGTAAATTCTATCAGTTTGAAATTCTCGTGAAGGCGATCCCGTTATAGATTCACACGATGAAGTTTGGCTTGGGTTTGGTCCATAGCAAAGCCCAATGGTGCTACCTCCTTCCCAATTTCCGTTAGATGGGCTTCGATTGACCCGAGACTACTGGATGAGGCCATCAAATCTTCTTTCTATATTAATTAACCAAGATCACTTGTATTTAGAGACGATAATCGCAACATTTGGTTTCCAAAGGTCATACTGACTATCAGTCATATAATAGTCAAAACCCAACAGTCTCATTTTAATTATACTCATGTTATCAAATGAAACAGTTTTGTTGAGTATGAAATAAAATAACACACAAAATTTAGGAAACAATATTTATTCAAAATTTCAGGTCGTTACAATCTGTGATCCTTGGCGAGCATTATACCAGCAAGGATGACAGTAGCCTCAGCCACCACAGGTTCCCAAAAAGCAGAGTGTGATTCATGTTTGGCCGCAATGATTTTCCCCTGATGATTCTGGGCCAGGATGCCGAGGGCGACATGTCCATCCTTGGGGAGAGACGCATCCGCATTAATCTTAAGAATCCCCTCACTTGGCGGACACCAGTGGGAGGGAAAAGAAAGGGTTCCAAAGGGCTTATGTTGACCATTGTGGTGTTTCCATCCCTCAATCCACGAAGAGGCCCGTTCAAACCAGAAATCGGGAGTTCTATGAACATGGTTGAAAACTGCCTCGTTGCGACGAACCCAGATGATCCAGGCCAGGGTGCAAAGTGAGCCTGCATTAGCCGACGATAAAGAGGAATGCCATTGCATCAGGAAGGATGGGAGGTCAGAGGCCATGGTCGGTGAAGTGGCTGAGGCGGAGCCCCATTTGTACCAAATTTCCTTAGCCCCTGGGCACTGGACGATGGCGTGCAAGGGGGATTTTGGGATGTTCAGGCAGAAAGGGCAAGAATCATATGTATATGTGTAATAATAGAGTAATGGATTTTATTTCCGCTGGTGAGAATGATCTTCTAGGTTTTTCCTATGTTCGACATTTCATAGGGCTTCCTAGGCTCGATGACGCTATGGTGGCGGTGGTGGGATCGTAACTTCAAATTGTTTGCTCTCCTCGGCGGTGTTCTTTCGTTCTGGTGGTGATCTCTCCGACGGTGCTCGCTCGTTCTGACGGTGCTCCTCTATGACAGTGTTCTTTCCAACATGAATTATAATGGAGAGCGATTTGATGAATCTTTGACAGAACCTCGCGCTTACAAACATGGAGAAATCGTATGTTGTGGCCAATAAGGATGAAGATGCTCACCTGACGCATCAAGTGTATCTTCTCACCTCTGGTCACTTGATGCATCAAGTCGGTCTTTCAACCTTAATGCTCTAAAGAATGCTCTAAAATCTTATAGGGTTTGTAAGATGGTGCGACAATAAGAGAAATTGGATCGAGACATATGATCATTGAATTATTCAATGAGAAGGATAAACAGAAGGTGCTTCTTAGGAGGACATGGTCCTTTGATAACCACCTTATTTTGATGGAGGGTATAATAAGTGACGTGGATATCCAGAATATTGTCACTTCCAATTTACCCTTTTGGGCTCATCTTAAAGTTGTCCCTTTCTACAGAATATCAGACAAAATTTTGAAAGATATCGGAGGCCGCATAGGTGAATTTTTGAATGGGTCATTATAATACTATTCATTAGGGGTTGTTTGTGCGGATTAGGGCCCCAATCAACGCCGTACAATTGCTTATGAGGGGCATGTTCATGTCTATGGAGGGCTCGAGGGCTTAGATCTCATTCGAATATGAAAAACTTCTTGTCTTCTGATTCTTTTGTGGATGCATCAATGATAAAACTAATATTTTCATCATTTTTTATATATATTTCAATTATTTAAACCCTCCCAATTTATCAATTTGAGCTTATTTGCATCAATTTTGGATTTATGGTGTGTTTTGGGCTAAAATGTGAAAATTAATTAATTATGAAATTTTAGCATATTTTATTCACTTTGGTATTTTGATCATAACTTTTACAATATTGATCCAATTTGAGTTATTCTTTTTTTGTAGGATTTATTGATTTATGGGATTAAAATTTCTCTTCTAAACCTAGAGATATTTTGAACATATAAAGTCTTGAAAAAATTAATCAATGTTGAAAACCTTTATGGCAGACACAGTGAATCCCACATCCATAAATGAGGCATAAATCAGGCTACACACCTCCAATTGAGGTGATTCCAGTTGGATTTGAAATAGGACTCATAGCCGTATTTCCAAATTAAATTTAAAGGAGTTATTCACTCATTAAGGTGGTTATTTAATGCTCAATATTGAATGAAGATTTAGGAAACATTCATTTAGAATAAAATATTAGAGTAATTGGGATATAACTTCTTCTACACGTGAAGGATGGAGCTGAAATTTTGGGGTAAAATGAGCAAGAAAATTTGGAAAAAATTTACATAAGACTACATTTACAAATTTGGTCATTGATGGGGTATACCATGTGAAAGATTTTGAAGAAAAATTTTGGCACCAAAAATCTCACCCCTTTTTCCTGTAAAAATGTATCCCCTCTCCTTCTCAAAAAATTGACAATTTTATGCGGTCATTTTTTATGATTTTGTAGTTTCTTTTCTCTGTAATAATATTATTCATTTTTAATATACTTTACTCTTATTCTTCCTCTCATTATCATATTTTTATCTTTTGTGTTTCCACCCCGTTATTCTCCGCTGTGATCTCTAAAACTCGTGATCATGAGTAACTAACCTGAGGAAGTTCTCGGGAGATCAATCTAGTGTCGAACCCAAGTCATTTCACATTCATGTTTATTGTTTCTTATTTTATTATATTTATATAAATGAGGATCTTAGTGGGTAAGAAGTATTTATGTCTTCACTTGACACCTGAGGCTTAACTTTCTCTCATACAATATTTTCCTTCGATTGAGGAGGTGGATGTGTGGTATCTCGGCGATCGTTGAGTGAATTATATATTAAAAATCACAGGTAGAAGAGGATGTTCATGCATATGATGGAGTGTATTCATTAAGTAAATTTGAATATAATAAAGAGACGATGAAGGTTCGCTATGGGTGTTCTCCTAGGAAGATCTCCCTTCTGTCTAACAACATTTTATCTACATCCATTCTGTTTGCATCGTGTATATATGTATTAATATTTCTTGTATATTTCAAACCCACTTCTTTTTATTATGTTGTTTTCAATTATTTATAACATAAATAGTGACAATAAAAATTTGATGTTGTGTGAGATGCCTCCTTGAGATTGTAAGAACCCAGTTCTTATTCTTGAGGTATGTGTTTCTTCTTTTCTCATTTCCTTAAGTGTTTTTGAGAAAATAAGGAAAATTGGGAAAAATCCTAAATTTTGGGACTACACGCCGTGTACTTTTTCACACGTCGTGTACTTTTGGCCGCGTGGGATGAGTACACATGGCGTGTAGCCATGATGACGATTAAGGGTGTAAAAAACAGACTACACGCCGTGTAGTGGTCCTTTACACGCCGTGTAGTTAGTTGGAAGACGGAATAGTAAGGTGGTGGAAGCAGCCGCCAACTGGGTGACAGTACATGTCGTGTAGTCAGGAATACACGCTGTGTAATCATGTCGACGGATGAACAGTACGACAGTGTCGCCAGATGAACAGTTAAATGAAGGAAGTACACGCCGTGTACTTTGTTTTTTTTGCTTAAAATGGGCAGTAGCCAACCCTGTTCATAGGGAAGGCTTAGAACCGGACAGGAGCTCGGGAGGGGATGGACGAATCTTCGAGGATCTCCAGAGCAAGCGTCGGGAATCCGTTTCCGCCTCAGACGATCTCGTTGGAACCGCACTGGTAAGCCCTCCACTCTTCTTAAACCTTTCTTACCAATTCTTCCTCTAATGAAAGTTATTTGGGTTTAAGAGAGTTTTCTTTCACCTCAGATCTACCTCGTTCTGGGACGATTTGTGGAACGCCGTTCGAGTATACTAATCAGGGGCGTTTAAGGTAGGTGGCTTGGTGTTTATTTTTCCAACTGTTGTGCGTTTGTGTGTATTATTGAGATACGCGCCCATGAATGGGGTGTCATATGGCTGAGGCTTGTTGAATTAAATACCTAGAATTGATTAGGTAATTTAAATGTGATAATAAACTGCTGTTTGGGACCGCTTCTTGGATCCAGGACCACCCCAGGGGTGCGTTCCTCTGTTTAGCCGTTTGGCCGGATACCCGAGGGTATGCCATTGTAATAATGTTTATTGAATTGCCTTGAGAGGAATTGCATGTGAATTGTTTGTTTATATGTTGGTCTTGACCCGGTTACTTGTTCCTGAGGACAGTGTTTTACTATAGCCTGAGGGCATGACTGTATTAGCCTGATGACAGTGGTTATTTCGGCCTGAGGGCAACTTCTTTCGTGCCTGTGGGCTATAGACTCTGTGCTTGAGGGCGACACTTCGTACGACTGAGGGAAATATCTGTTATGCCTGAGGGCAAGATTCTGATTACCTGAGGGTAAGAGTTTGCGTGTCTGAGGACACTGACTATTTACATAGAAATTTACTATGGTGATTTCTTAATAATAAATAATGAAATGAATTTTAAATGGAAATATAACTGGTTAAGTTAGTTACTTTTGAGTACTGCTTAGTTTATTGCATTTTACTACTGCACACTATTGTTGCATATGTTCAAACAGTTGGGAACGAGCCTTTGGTGGATGCCTACTGGGATTTATTTCTCACACCCTATTTGGATCATGTCTTCGGCCCAAACAGATTACATTTATGCAGGTGTGGATAAGGGCAAGGGACCCTATACAGGTACTTGATTGTTGCTGGGAAGTAGGGGAGCATGGGACCGAGCTTGGCTCGCGATGCCGTTGACTGTTTTGTTTTTCTTTTCTGTACTTGTACTTCAGTTGTATTGTATTGCAGTGTAACATGTTAAGGTTGTTTTATAGAATAGTGACATGTTGCATCATTATCTATATAACTGTTGGTTATCTTTTACTGCAGTTGTTTATTTTAAATGTGTATGGTTTATTGCTTCCGCTGTTGTTGTATGCATTTTATTTTATTCTGATGTGCT
Organism: Viscum album; assembly: GCA_963277665.1. Taxonomy (NCBI): domain Eukaryota; kingdom Viridiplantae; phylum Streptophyta; class Magnoliopsida; order Santalales; family Viscaceae; genus Viscum; species Viscum album. The sequence goes on along the minus strand of OY728150.1, from coordinate 811,375,733 downwards.
ACAATTTGAAAAATGAGGGCATAATTTCCCCAATATCAAACCTGGGCCCTCGCTGCTAGTCGGCAGCCTCTGGCGTTTGGGGAAATGTGCTTGAGGTCACGTGGCGAACTGGGTTCGGGGCACCCGTGGAGTGGTACCCTGATCCGGGACGTTAAAAAGTGGTATCAGAGGAGTTCTTTTCTTTGACTTACTATTTGGATCCTTAGTCAGGGATAAGACGAAAACGGTAGTTGGTAATAAGCTGTGCCCGGGCGTAGCTAACCCGTGTATAGGGAAAAGCCAATTTACCTCGTGTTGCAATTTTTCTAATTTTGCAATTTTACAGTTGAATTGATTTTCACCGAAGGGTGACACACTTGTATTGTGCTGTTTATATTTTATCCATGGGTTCTATTTAGTTGCAACCCGATGAGATGAGGGTATTCTATCTCATGCATCATTTAGGAACATACTAGTAATCACATGCCATGCATAGTTTCCATGCCATGTAGGTGCATTATAAATTGCATGTTGTTGTGATAGATGTTGTGCTAGTAATTGCATGCTGTTATAATAGCTGCTTGGATAGATACCTGTTGTGTGATAGGGTATTGTTGTGTGATCATGTTATAGAATGGACACCAAACTTTGGTTTTTGGGGATTATGGGCCCTCATTGACCGAAATTTGGTGGATCATTGGCTGTTTATCTGGTTATAACACATATAAGATGACAAACTTTGATTCGCGGGGAGTATGGGCCCTCACGGATCGGAATTTGGCACTTAGGTGTTGTTTTTCAGTAATTTATGGGTTCCAGAGAAGTTTTTGAGGCATACTATTTGGAAACCCAGTATACACGCCGTGTAGTCAGTAAACACGCTGTGTATGTTCTTCTGTTCGGGAAGAAAAGAAAACTTTTTGAGTACACATCGTATAGTCTAAGTACACGCCCTGTAGTCTCTTCCCATGTCATAGACCGTGTGGGCGGGGACATAGGGAAGGGAAATGTTTGGGGCGAACACGCCGTGTATCGTATGTACACGCCGTGTAGTGTTGACCCGGAGTCCGCCCGTGTAACTAACAACACAGACGGGGGAGACCTTAATATATACACGCCATGTCCACTGTGGAACACGCCGTGTAGGATGACCTGGGAACCCGGCTGTGTAACTAACAACACGGGTCGGTGTAACCCCTTCGTGTACACGCTGTGTGTATATGGAACATGCTGTGTAGTGTGAGCCGTGTATCCGGTCGTGTAACTAACAACACGGGTCGGTGAAACTTGTCTAGTACACACCGTGTACCTGTGGGACACGCCATGTAGTCTTGACCAGTGACAGACTGTGTGGACTTAGCCGTGTGGCTGAGAAACAGGGTAGTGTACATGCCGTGTGTGGGTGTAACACGCCGTGTAGTATCAAGACGAGTAGTCAGTCGTGTCACAAACGACACGGGCAGTTGGAAAATTACACCATACACACCGTGTAGATTATATACATGTTGTGTAGTTTTGTTTAATGGGAGCCGTGTGACTTGTCCGTGTAGAAGGACCCGGGCAGGGGAAGAGAAGCCAGGTACACGCCGTGTAGTCAGTATACACGCTGTGTAGTGTTGTTGTTGGTTCCTTCGTTTTCAGACTGTGATAATATTGATCTAAAGGTGTGTGTTTGACCTTGTAGAGTCATGCCGCCAAGATGACCGTGTGTTGTTCGCCAGGAGAGCGGCAACGATTATACTCCAGAGATGGTGGGCCATGGGCTACTAGTGGATCCTCCAGCAGAGCCATATGCGGCGCAAGCCGTTATACCAGACACAAGCGTGGATGCACAGTTTCGTGAAGGCTTTATGTAGTTCATACAGACCTTTCAGGGAGCACCACAGGCTGCCACATCTATGGACGAGCTAACACGTATCTTCCATCAGCAGCATCCGCCTACGTTTTCAGGGGATGGCGGACCACAGGCTGCGAAGTCTTGGCTGGGGTCGATGCAGACTATTTTCGAGCATCTTGAGACGCCTCCAAGGCATAGGGTCAAGCTCGCGACTTATATACTGCGTGATTCCGCTAATAGGTGGTGGGATGTTACCACCCAGACAGAGCATCACAAAGACATGGCGTGGGAAGATTTCCAGACATCCTTCTATGACTTCTTTTTCCCAGATACACTGAGGGCAGATAGGGCTCGAGAGTTCATGAATCTACAGCAGGGCGCTATGTTGGTGATGGATTATTCTGCTCTCTTCACCGAGCTTCAGCGTTTTGCACCCGTTCTAGTGGGCGATGAGACGTTGAGAGCCAGACACTTTGAGGATGGTCTTCGTTATGACATCTGAGCACTGGTGAATGTTTTCAGGTTGCCTTCATTAAATGCTATTGTGAACCAGGCACTGATTATAGAGAGAAACCTGCGGGAAGCTAGTGGTGTGGGCCAGGGCGGTTTAGCTCCATTTTCTGGTACTATTTCTACTGGTAAGAGAAAGAGACAGATGGACTCCTCTCAGAGTGGAAGTACTAACCAGAAGAATGTTTCAGGTGGCCAGGTCATGTGCTACCAGTGTGGTAAGGAGGGGAACAAGAGACCTCAGTGTCCACGAGACCCAGTGGAGTGCCGAGCTTGTAGCAAGATGGGTTATCTGCAGCGCTTTTGCAGGGCGTTTCTACCAGTGACTAGTGAGAGGGGTTCTGTACAGACTCCATGTGCGGGAGCAAGACCAGCAACTTCTTACCAGTTGGGAAACTGGAATACGTTAGGGCGTGCAGGAAGAGATGGTGGTCATGGCCGTGGTAGCCAGACACCAGGATCTCACAGGCAACAGGGCGGGACAGCTCAGGGTATCCAGGTTGTGTCGCAGGGCCGCGACACTGGGCAGACATATGCAGTGCAACAGACCCAGCAGGAGCAGGATCCCGAACCTTCTACTGTCAGAGGTACTATTTTAGTAGCTTCTTTTTTATCTATAGTGCTTTTTGATACGGGTGCTACACATAGTTTCATATCTGTACTCATTGTGGAGATCCTTGAGCTCGGTGTTTCTACTTCTTCTGCTGTTATGACGTTAGACACTCCGTTGGGAACTAGAACGGCTGGTGTGCGTCAGTATAAGGAGTTCCCCCTTGAGGTTGGTGGGTGTCACTTCCTTTGGGACCTCTATGTCTTAGAGATGATGAGCTATGATGTCATTCTCGGGATGGACTGGTTGGTTCCCTTTCAAGCCTTTATGGATTTCTACCGTCACATGGTGAGTTTTACGTCACTAGAGGGTGGAGAGTTTCTATACAAAAGTGAATGGTATGTTCAGGCGAGTCGAGTTGGACTAGAGCATCATGGGCGGGGTGGTATCACAGCCCAGATTGCGAGCTTATATCTGGACGACCATGGGACTTGTTAGAAGGATTTCCCTCCAGTGGTTGATCTTTTTAGGGATGTCTTCCCGGATGACTTTTCAGGTCTTCCTCTGGAGCGTGATGTGGATTTCTCTATTGAGCTTGTGCTAGGAGTAGCACCAGTGTCCATTCCTCCTTATAGGATAACTACACCAGAGTTGCAGGAGCTCAAGAGATAGTTAGAGGAGTTACAAGAAATGGGTTTCATCTGGCCCAATACTTCTCCTTGGGTTTCTCCTGTCCTTTTTTCAAAGAAGGCAGACGGTACCCTCAGACTCTGTGTGGATTATCGGAAGCTGAACCAGTTAACGGTTAAGAACTGATATCCCTTACCAAGGATTGATGATCTTTTTGATCAGCTTCTTGGAGCACGAGTGTTCTCGAAGATTGAATTGAGATCAGGATATCATCAGATGCATGTTAGACCATCTAATATACCTCTCACAGCTTTTAAGAGAAGGTATGGTCTATATGAGTATACAGTTATGCCGTTCGGACTCACGAACGCACCAACAGTTTTCATGGACCTGATGAATCGTGTGTTCCATCCTTATCTGGATTATTTTTTGGTAGTATTCATGGACGATATCTTGGTGTACTCTCATACTCGACACGACCATGCCACCCATCTTGAGATCGTATTGAGTACACTGAGAGAGCATCGACTATATGCTAAGATCTCAAAGTGCCACTTTTTGATGGACTAGATACACTTCCTGGGTCATATCATCTCGGAGGCAGGAGTTGCAGTAGACCCAGAGAAGGTGAGAGCAGTAGTTTCCTTGGATCAGCCTAAGAATGTGTTTGAAATACGGAGTTTCTTGGGGCTGGCTGGTTACTAAAGACGCTTCATACAAGACTTCTCCTGCTTATCATTGCCGTTGACGGGTTTGACTAAGAAGGGTGTGAAGTTCGTTTGGTCAGAAGCTTGTGAGACAACCTTCTGGGAGCTGAAGGGAAAGTTGAAATCATCACCGATCTTGATACTCCCAGAGCAAGGGAAGAGTTATACAGTTTACTGTGATGCATCAGGGATTGGGCTGAGAGCTGTGTTGATGCAGGGTGATCGAGTGGTTGCATACGGGTCTCGGCATTTGAGGCCACATGAGAGGAATTACCCGACGCATGATCTCGAGTTGGCTGTAGTTGTTTTTGCGTTGTGCTGTTGGAGACATTATCTCTTGGGAGAGCATTTTGTGGTTTTCACCGACCACAAAAGTCTCAAGTATATCTTTACCCAGCGTGACTTGAATCTGAGACAACGAAGGTGGGTTGAATACCTTCAGTCCTTTGATTTTGAGCTTGCCTATACACCTGGTAAAGGTAATGCAGTAGCTGATGCACTGAGCAGGAAGACTCAGATACAGGAAGTGCAGGAGGCCAGTGGTGAATGGCAGCTTATGGCTGTGTTCTCTGAGATGCATTTGGAGGTGCACAACAGTCAGGGACAGACCTATATTTCATCTTTAGCTGTGAACTCTACCCTCCTGGATAGAGTGAGGATGAGACAAATATCTGATTCAGAAGGCCTAGTTCTATGGGAAATGGTGGCAAGTGAGGACCCTCCTCCTAGGTAGATGATAGGCGATGATGAAGTCTTGCATTTCCATGGACGAGTGTGGGTTCCATAGGATATACGCGAGGAGATGATTCGGGAGTTTCATGCTTCAACTTAGGCAGTTCATCCCGGGGTTACCAAGATGTATCGTGACTTGTGACATCAGTACTAGTGTCCAGGTATGAAGAGAGATGTAGCTGGTTTTGTTACGAGGTGTTCCACCTGTCAGTAGGTGAAGGTGGAGCATCAGAGGCCAGTCAGACTGTTACAGTAGTTACCTATTCCAGAGTGGAAATGAGATGATGTCGCGATGGACTTCGTGACGGGGTTTCCGAGGTCACCTCGAGCCAATGATGTCGTGTGGGTTGTTGTGGACAGACTCACAAAGGTAGCTCACTTTTTTCCGATCAGGGAGACCTTCAGAGTTGACGAGCTCAAAAAGTTGTATATCCAAGAGGTCGTACATCTTCATGGGGTCTCTCATTCTATCATTTTAGATAGGGACGCCCGTTTTACGTCTCATTTCTGGCAGAGTTTTCAGAGGGCACTAGGTACACAGGTGCTTCTGAGCACAGCTTACCACCCTCAGATCGATGGTCAGTCAGAGCGTATAATACAGGTGCTTGAGGACATGCTGCATGCATGAGTCCTAGACTTTGGGGGCTCTTGGGAGAAGCATATACCCCTAGTCGAGTTTGCCTATAATAATAGTTTTTAGGAAACTATTTAGATGGCACCTTACGAGGATTTATATGGTAGGCTATGCCGGTCACCCTTGTGCTGGTTAGAGGCAGGTGAGGCAACTTTACTGGGACCACGTCTCGTGCAGGAGACTTCTGAGCAGGTCCAGTTGATTCAGAAGCGGATGGCTACCACACAGTCTCATCAGAAATCTTATGTCGATTGCCGCAAATGACCTTTGAAGTTCATGGTCGGGGATCAGGTTTTCCTGCGTGTTTCGCCGAGGCTGGGACACAGGCGGATCAGGAGACAGGGTAAACTTTCACTGAGGTATGTGGGTCCATTTGAGATTCTGGAGAGAGTCAGGCCAGTTGCCTATCGGTTGCAGTTACCACAGAGGTACCGAGCCATGCACAACGTCTTCCATGTATCTCAGTTGCATCGCTATCATTCAGACCCATCTCACATCTTTCAGCCCGAGGAGGTTGAGCTTGATGTAGATGTGTCCTTTAAGAAGCATCAGATTCGTATTGTTGATAGGAGAACAAAGGTTCTCTGAGGCCGGTCAGTTCCTCTCGTACGGGTGCTATGGCAGCATGGCCGAGTGCAGGACTAAACCTGGGAGCGGGAGACCGACGTACGTGCTCAGTGGCCGGAGTTGTTTACAGATATATCTTCACCAAACTTGGAAGGGAAATTCGGGGATAAATTTCTTTAAGGGAGGAAGTTTGTAAGAACCCGGTTCTTATTCTTGAGGTACGAGTTTCTTCTTTTCTCCTTTCCTTAAGTGTTTTTGAGGAAATGAGGAAAATGAGGAAAAATCCTAAATTTTGGGACTACACACCGTGTACTTTTTTACACCCCGTGTACTTTTGGACGTGTGGGATGAGTACACAGGGTGTGTAGCCATACTAACGATTAAGGGTGTAAAAAACAGACTACACGTCTTGTAGTGGTCCTTTACACGCCGTGTAGTCAGTCGACAGACGAAATAGTAAGGCAGTGGAAGCAGCCGCCAGCTGGGCAACAGTACACGCCGTGTAGTCAGGAATACACGCTGTGTACTCATGTCGACAGATGAACAATACGACGGTGCCGCCATATGAACAGTTAAATAAAGGAAGTACACGCCGTGTACTCAGAAGTACACGCCATGTACTCGGAAGTACACGTCGTGTACTTTGTTTTTTTCGCTTAAAATGGGCAGTAGCCAATCCTGTTCATAGGGAAGGCTTAGAACTAGATGGGAGATCAGGAGGGGATGAACGAATCTTCGAGGATCTCCAGAGAGAGCGTCGGGAATCCATTTCCACCTCAGACGATCTCGTTGGAACCGCGCGGGTAAGCCCTCCACTCTTCTTAAATCGTTCTTGCCAATTCTTCCTCTAATGGAAGTTATTTGGGTTTAAGAGAGTTTTCTTTCACCTCGGATCTACCTCGTTTTGGGATGATTCGTGGAACGTCATTCGAGTATACTAATCAGGGGCGTTTAAGGTAGGTGGCTTGGTGTTTATTTTTCCAACTGTTGTGCGTTTGTGTGTATTATTGAGATACGCGCCCATGAATGGGGTGTCGTATGGCTGAGTCTTGTTGAATTAAATACCTAGAATTGATTAGGTAATTTAAATGTGATAATAAACTGCTGTTTGGGATCGTTTCTTGGATCCAGGACCACCCCGGGGGTGCGTTCCTCTGTTTAGCCGTTTGGCCGGATACCCGAGGGTATGCCATTATAATAATGTTTATTGAATTGCCTTGAGAGGAATTACATGTGCATTGTTTGTTTATATGTTGGGCTTGTCCTGGTTACTTGTGCCTGAGGGTAATGTTTTATTATAGCCTGAGGGTATAACTGTATTAGCCTGAGGGAAATGGTTATTTAGGCCTGAGGGAAACTTCTTTCGTGCCTATGGGTGATAGACTCTGTGCCTGAGGGAGACACTTCGTATGCTTGAGGGAAATATCTGTTATGCCTGAGGGCAAGATTCTGATTACCTGAGGGTAAGATTTTGCGTGTCTGAGGACACTGACTGTTTACATATAAATTCACTGTGGTGGTTTCTTAATAATAAATAATGAAATAAATGTTAAATGGAAATATAACTGGTCAAGTTAGTTACTTTTGAGTACTGCTTAGTTTATTGCATTTTACTACTGCACACTGTTGTTGCATATGTTCACACAGTTGGGCACGGGTCTTTGGTGGATGCCTACTGGGATTTATTTCTCACACCCTGTTTGGGTCATGTCTTCAGCCCAAACAGATTACATTTCTGCAGGTGTGGATAAGGGCAAGGGACCCTATACAGGTACTTGATTGTTGCTGGGAAGTAGGGGAGCATGGGACCGAGCTTGGATCGCGATGCCGCTGACTGCTCTGTTTTTCTTTTCTGTACTTGTACTTCAGTTGTATTGTATTGCAGTGTAACATGTTAAGGTTGTTTTATAGAATAATGACATGTTGCATCATTATCTATATAACTGTTGGTTATCTTTTACTGCAGTTGTTTATTTTAAATGTGTATGGTTTATTGCTTTCGCTGTTGTTGTATGCATTTTATTTTATTCCGCTGCGCTACACTTTGACAAATGAGGGCATAGTTTCCCACTATCAAACCTGGGCCCTCGCTGCTAGTCGGCAGCCTCTGGCGTTTGGGGAAATGCGCTTGAGGTCACGTGACAAACCAGGTTCGGGGCACCCGTGGAGTGGTACTCGGATCCGGGACGTTACAGAGACCGACTCTGAGTGTGAACTATATTGCATGCTTAGGTAAATAAAATATTGATCGAGGATTTGCAAAAAATCCTCATGCATCAATCGGGCGTACGAAGAAGAGTTATACCTCAAAGGCAACAGACGAAGAAGTTAATATTATCATGCAATATGGTTTGTGGTTGTGAGTAAAAAACTTTGAGATTTCCTTTGTATGAGATCCAAAAAAGTAAAAGTATAGTGACAAACTTGCTAAAGACCTAAGTACGCAATCCATTACTGATCAAATCAAGGAAATCATGTTGGGGCCGCCACTATTTGTTTTATACCACTTCCCTCTTTCATGATCTAAGGAGGTGGAAAAGCAAGATTTTGAAGCCAATTTTGGTGGCCTAGGGTATACTAAGGAAGACCAGGTTAATACTATATGGTGATTGTCACACCTCCTGTATATCCTCATGCATTCGCAGAGGGAAAGTCTATTTTTCCCTCTAATCCTAAATGGATCTGCTCCGACCCACTCGATGAGGTTCCCTCCCCATGCATTGATCTCTCTGTGTACTCCCCCTGTTAGATGAGGAACTGTATGAGTCTGTGTTGGCCAACCCTAAAAAATGCTAGACTTGGAGAAGGGTATAAATATGGGATTGTGGTACTGATTTGTCTATTGCGAAACCCAGTGATGCCAAGATAAGCAATGAGGCCCCGCAAGCCAACGAACAATACTCTAAAAGGTGAAAAAGTGGTATGAGATTTATCCTTTATCAACTGCTCAAAGGCAAAGGCTGGAGTGAACCATCCCTACCTATCCTAATGAAAATATAAAGCTGGAATTATCGTGTGCTTGAAAACCCACACACAGTTCGTATGCTCCAACATCAGAGCATTAAAAGTAGCCCCGATATGGTTTTCCTATCCAAAATCATGTTGGATTACAAGGACATGTGTGGTGTCATGATAGAGTTGGGATTTCATGGGTGTATTTCAGTTTCCTGACAAGGACACATTAGTGGCCTTTGCCTTCTCTAAAAGGAGGACTTGGATGTCAGAGTTAAGAGTTTTTTCTCGAATCATGTTGTCGATTTTATTCACTAGCCTAATGTTCTTTCATGATATTTTGTGGGTTTTTATGGGTGACCTATTCAAAATTATAAATGGATATCTTGGGATCTGATCAGGTCTTTTAAGGAGAGTCTTTTAAGGACTCTTCTTATCGGTGGGGACTTACATGAAATCATGTTATATCATAAAAAAAGAGGAGGATATAGCAGGCCTTGTAACTTGATGTTGGACTTCTTGTAGGTCATCCAACCTGCGAAGCTTTCTGAATTGGGATATTTGAGAAACCCATTTTATGTGGTTTCATGGGAAATCTAAAAACACTCGCATTGAGGAGTGGTTAGATAGGTTACAGGGATTGATCGAATGGGTTATCCTCTTTAAAATTTTCCATGTGTCTCACCTTTCCCCCGCCATGTCAGATTATCCCCCCATCCTCATCAACTTTTCCCTCAATGGTAGAAGACCTAGACAAGAGAGACTCTTTAGGTTCAAAAGATTCTGGGTCAGGGAGGAGGAATGTGATAAGGTGATTCGGTCCAGCTGGATGATAGGGATCCCAATGTTAAAAAGAATATTTTCTAGGTGGCCTCTAAGTTAAAGCTTTGGAGTAATAAAAAATATCACCAGCCCAATGTTCAGTGTGATTCTATTGAAATGAGTTTGGATGAGCTTTAATCCCCCCTAAATGTGATTTTATCCCAAATCTTGATTCTTGAAGCTGATTTAGATATTGATCTCAGAAACAAAGAAAGATTTTGGTCCATGTGCACGCACGATGGCCACATTTAAAGAAGGTGACTCCAATACTCTTTACTTCCATTAAAAGGCATCTGGGAGATTTCATAAGAACCTTATATCTTGCCTCACTACTTTTGATGGAAGATCAGTCTCAGATGAAAGTGATATCCATGACATGATCTTGGTGTTTTTTCCAAGATTTTTATACAGTTGGGGAGTCCTCCATCTCTTCGGATATTGTGTCCTTCATTAGCCCTATGGTTACAAAAATGATGAATCACCAGAGGGTTCTCAATATTATAGATGGAAAATTTATTTTTCCCCTCAAAAAAATCCATTATATCAAGGTGATGAGCCCCAATGGTTTCCATGCACTATTCTTCAAGAAGTATTGGCACATTTTTAGGCCTAACATATCAGGTCTCATGAGAGATCTTTGGAGGAGTAAAGTTAAATTTCAATCCATTAATGAAAATCTTATCACCCACATTCTGAAGATTAAAAAACCTTCTTTGGTTTCAAACTTTAGGCCCACAGTCTTATGCAATGTTACACATATTTTTTTCAAAGATCTTGGTTAACCACCTGTGAATTTGGTTGCCCTTTATTATTTATGATAATCAAAGTGATTTTGTTCCCAAGAGACTTATTTCTCATAATGTTATTATTGATCATGAAATTTTTCACTTTATGAAAACACACTCTATGGCTAAAATAGGTGTCATGGCTTGGAAACTTGATATGAAAAGAAGCCTATAATAGGGTGGAATGGTATGTCCTCCAGTTTGTAACGAGGAAGATGAGTTTTTTTAAATGGATTGATGTTTTTATGAAATGAATAAACTCTTTTTCCTTCAATATTCAAATTAATGGTGGTCTTACTCAAAGCTTTACCCCCTCCAAGGGTCTCCTCTAGGGGGATCCCCTCTCTCTCTTTTTTTTTATTTTGGTGGATGATGTTTTCTCCAACCTTATTTCTATGGTAGCTAATGAAAACCTTATTCATGGTGTGAAATCTTATTGTTAGTTATCACCTATTTCTCGTATTTTCTTTTTTTATGTCAACTTACTTTTTTCAAGGTCCATTATGAAAAAATGTGACACTATTTTCCACCTTATCTGCAAGTATGAGCTGACTTTTGGGAAGTCCATCAATATCTCTAAATTGGAAATTTCTTTTAGCTCAGGAGTTCCTTCGACTAGGAAGGATGATCTTCATAAGGAATCTGGCATCTGGGTGGTTAATAAGCATCACAAATATCTTAGTCTTCCCATTGTTCACTCTAAAAAAGAGTTGTTCTCAAGCATTTTGAATGGGGTAGAAAAAAATTTAGGGATGGACTTTTAAAAGGAACTGTAAATCAGGAAAGGAAACTCTCATCAAGTTCATGGCCCAATCAATCTCGATATATGTTATGCCCCTCTTTAAACTTCTTGGATTTATCACCGACCAATTTAATTCTTGTTTGGATAATTTATGGTGATACATTAATAACAGGAGGAATAAAACCCACTGGATAACATGATATAAGCTTTACCTCTCTAAATAATGCGGGGGAATGGGATTTCAAGACATGCGCCACTTCAACAATGCTTTTATTTCCAAGTAGGGTTGGAAAATTATTCAGTTCCTAGATTATATATGTGTAAAGGTCCTTTGTGCTAAATACTTCCTGCATTCATATTTCCATGGAGCTTCTTTAGAACCTCCTCCCAGTTTTTATGGACAAGTCTTTGGGGTTCACATGAGCTGCTTCTTCATGGAATTTATTAGAGGATTGGAGATAGGGATACAGTTAATATTTGGAAAGTTCTGTGGCTAGTCTATGGTGGAGACTCTAAGGTGTATTCCCCTATGGTCACTAGTTTGGAGGATGCTATGGTGTTCTCATTATTTAATAAGGATGTTAATGATTGGTGCACTGATAAACTGGGTTTTTAGTTAAATGAGTGGGATAATAGTGTCATTGTGAGTCTCTCATGTGTGAGAAACTTGGAGCTAGACCGGATTTGTTGGAGTAAGGAGTCTTCAGGCACTTACTCAGTCAGGTTTGGTTAAAAGCTGGCACTTGACTTGCTAGCCCCATGGGTGAAAGAGCTTTGGAAAATTCTCTAATGCCTCCCAATCTCACCCAAGGATCGATTCATTTGGTGAAAATATTTCTTGAGGATCCCCCCTTATAAGGAGTTTCTTGTTTTTCACCATGAAATTGATGGTCCGATATGTCCACTTTGTTTGACCACGACTGAATCCCCCTTGCATGCTGTCATCCTTTGTCCTAGAGTTGGGGTCATGTGGTGTGTGTGGAATGCAGGTGCATATATCTTTTTGAATGTGGCGTATAATTTAGTGGCATTGTTATGTAAGTGGGTCTCATCCCTCACCATGGAGACCGTGAGTTACTTGTTCATAATGGATTAGATGATTTGGGTTACAATAAATTATTTGGTCTTCAATCAGGAAAAACTAATCTCATTATGGGTTGATCGAGCCTCTCTTTCTAATAGTTCATAGGTTTGGTTGGAACAGTTTCCTATTTGGATGGACTCTCTTGTATTGTCCGATCTTTGATCCTTTAATTAAATCTCTCTATACCCTTCAAAAAAATACATACACATAATGTAAATATGTTATGAAAATGACACTCCAAATTTCATAGTATAAATTTACAATGTATTTTTTGTATACACTACATATAACACATAATTTTTTTTATATTTTTTATATGAAATATTTTAAAAAAAGAGCATGTATGCATCTAAAAAAACTATATATGCACACATATAAAAATATAATAATTAATGAGTTTTTTTACATACATATATGTATATATAATCACATATCAACATATATGATAAAAAAAGTTATTATTATTATATATATGTGTATGTGTATCAATTTAATTGTTTAGAAGTATGAATATGTAATTATTTTCAAGTATTCATATATATATATATAAGTATATATATGCATAGGTATTTTACACTGAAAATTTACAATGCAACTTTTACACTAGAAATTTACAATGCATGTATATATGTATGTATGTATGGATGGATGAATGCATATATGTATGTGTGTGTCTGCGTGTATGTATGTATGTATTTATTTATGTATATGTATATGTGTGCATGTGTGTGTGTTTATATATATTATGTATGTATAATAAAAAAATAATGTGTGTGTGTGATATATATAAAATTATTTTCAAAAATATAACAATATATATATGTTATAAAAAATAGTCATTTCATATTTTATATATCCATTATTTACTTGAAAATTTTCATTGAAAACTTATACTACACATATGTATGAATGTTCACATTTAAATATATCATTAACACACAAACACACTAATACTTATACATATACACAAACAATTATATGTGTGTGCATGTGTCTATATATAAGGATACACACATATATACATGCATACATATTAATACAGTTATTAATAAATATACACGTATATAGTTCAATAAGGTATATGTGTGTGTGAGCATGAACAAATATATATATATATATAATGTTTGACCCACATGTGCATGCATACAAACATATATACATACAAACAATATAAACTTATAATGAAAATATATACTGAAAAATTGCATTATTTTTTTAATACATTGTATGTAATAACAATTTTTTTATACTTGTTATGTTCAACCGTGTGATTTTTTTCCATAAAAGTGATTATAACTTATAGAGGAGTGATTCTGAAAGTGTAATTTTTGATCTCGGGTGAAGATGGTAGAGCGACAGCGACAACGTCCAAATGTCCCAAAAGTGGCAGACCATAAGCAGGTAGTCAAGAGTGGGTAATCGGAAATTACCTTGAAAAGTATAAAGGTAAAAGTATGGAGATGAAAAGGAATTGTGTAAGGTTTTATTTGTGGATATATAATATGTGATTCTGAAGTTACTTAAGGTTTTTATCTAGTGGTTTTACAGTAAAAGGATTACATAAGGGTCTTCAGAATGATATGTAAGAGTAAACATGTGGAGTTTCTAGAAGCATGCACTAATCACCAAAAGGAGGAGTTGAGGTGATGGATGTCTTTGACCAAGATAAGGGATGCCCATAAATATTGGATCCAAGTGGGCATACTCCTTTTGAAGATCGGAAGGTGGTGAAATTGGTTGCACGAGTTGCGATCTACTTTAAGTAGTAAGGTGGGGACATTTATTCTGGATAATTGACAGTTCAAAATTGTAATCATCTTTCATCCCTTAATCAAAGTAATTTAGTTTTTTTCCAGGTATAATAAGACTAAGTTCAGACCACATAAACTTGTAGTGTTCCCTTGCTTTTGTATTTTTTAATCATTGTATTTCAAAAGTTCTTGTTTAGATTGTTTGTGTGTGTTCAGTGCGGTCACTTGGGAACAAGTTGTCATGGTACATCATGTATGTGGGTTCATTCTGATTTGGTGGTTCTTTTTATTTGGTTCCTATGTGTAAGTTCGGGGTTATAACTTATGGTCATGAGGTTCATCAGATTCAATGAGTAGTATCAGAGCTCGGTTGTAGAGTCTCAGTTGACTAGACCCTAGCCAAGGTGTTCTAGAGTCTGGTTCAGTAACATCATTCTTCCCTTGATCCTATAGGAGAATTCTGGTAAGTAGTTTCTATTCCATTTTATGTGTATCAAAATTTAGTTGGAGTTCATTGATTCTAAAATTAAAAACATTATATGATGATAAGGCCTAGGGGGAGAAGTTCAACAAGACAAATTTTGGATTCTTGAAGATACAAATTGAGTATTTTCTACCATTGAAGGATATTGATCTTTTATTGACTAACATAAAACTGGAAGCAGTGAAGAAGGGTGAACAAGAAAGTCTGGATATGAAAGAACTGGGGTGGGGATTAGCTCAAAACATGGCCTATAACATTTGTGAGGTTAAAACGACTTCAAAACTTATAAAGACACTTACCAGTATGTATGATAATATGAAAGCAATGAATAAAGTGTTCCTATTATGGAGATTATTTGGTATGATAATAGTGGAAGGAAATCCAATGAATGATCATGTCAACGACTTTAACATGATTCAGTGTTGGTTGAAATCTGTGAAGGTGAACTCAGGGACTGGAGTGGGTGCTGTTGTTACTTTCATCACTCCTGAAATCATGGTATGGGATGGTAATCATGGTGAGTAACTCAAGTGGTGAGATTGACTTGGTGATTACAGAATACAAAGATCTAATTTTGAATGATGATATTCATCAAAATTTGATCCAAACATCTATTAGAAATTATTATTGTGCAGAAGGTATAATATGTTTCGTTGTATGGAAGGTAACAAGAAAGAAAAAATGAAATAAAAGTCAAAGTCATAGTATCTTAGCAAAAGGTGGTCCCATGTGTTGGAATTATGGGAATAAATGCCATCTGAAGAAATATTACAGTGAGTAGAGATTCAATTCTAGAAGATATGCTTCCAAAAGTGTATCAATAAATCTTATTTCTAAAGATATGAGAGGTTTGTTGTTGAGTGCCACCATTTCACTTGAGTCTTGGATTATATATTCTGAATCTTATTTTCACTTTACACCTGAGAGAGGGATTATGATGAATTATACTTATAGAAGGTTTGATAAGGTGTATCTTTTTAGTTTTGGGTGCAGAAAAAGCACTTATCTAGGCTGATCCCAACTTAATAATTGTCAGATTCGATGGACCATTCACATATTTTACAAGATGTAAACGTCATGACCAATAACATTTTTCCAAAGAATATTGAAAAAGAAGGTCAATAGAACCAAGTGAAGATATTTTTCACATTAAATTTATAATTAATTTAAATAGATTGGAAGAAAGAATATATCAGTCTTGAGACCTTTCTTCAATGAAGATGTTGATTATTTGAAACCCTTTCCAGTCAACCGTTATTGATTTTTTAGGATTTAAGTATAGAATATCTCTAGCGGTGATCCACACATGTTCCTATGATCTCTGAACAAGATGGATTGTCGGGTGCTAGCATGGTGGATCGATCGTCTTGCAGTGTTCGTCTTGATCATTGTGATGGTTCCTTTGGGATTAAATAATCATCATTGAAATATCGTCCTTGTGGTGATGGGGGGAGGAGAATCTCTAAAGCATTCTTTAGTTTTGAGAGAAATATCTAGATTTCATTGTGGACAATTATTCTCAATTTATATCAATCTATACACAATAGACATGGTTGCCTATTTGTAGAGTTATGGATGGGGTTAAAATATTATTTAATTACACAATGAACCTTAAATAATATGTTAAACATTTATATGACCCCATGCCATGTAATAAAATTATTATTATTATTTTCTCATGGTACGTGTTGACTAGAATAACAATAAATATTATTTTACCAACTTGCAAATTAATATTTACCACCAAATGAAATCTTGTCCCACTAGTCCTCCTTGATGTTTATCAAATAACTAAATAAATAAATATTATATTTATGTGTAATTAAATAACTACCTTGCGAATGAATATTTATTTAGTTTATGTGATCAATAAATCTTGAATAAAATTATTCTTTGGGCTTAAAAATAATATTTATTCCAATAATTAAATTCAAATATAATTTAATTGAGATAAAAAACACTTAGTATGTGACCCTATAGGCTTCTTTCTCATTGACATTAGGTGGGGTTTCCCAAAGTCCAAAATTACTGTCTAGTAATGGGTCAAGGTGCCCAAGGGAAAGAAGTTAATATCACAACATCGACAACCACATATGAGTTCTAATTGTTTGATATAATACCTTGGTCACGATATCTCATCAAGTAGGTTGCACACCATGTCATCAACCTATATGCTCGATATGTATTTCTTTGAATATTTGAATCAAACTCATCGTTGCACCATGACCATGAAATCTAACGTGAAAATTCTATTTCAATCAAATAGATAAGATGTCAAATTCCATAAATATGGGAGGGACATATCCTCTTCTAACTTATTAATTAATAACATGTCATTCGTGACACACCAAACACACCCTAATTCCTATAAACATATGGTGTCACAGTTTTGGTCAGTAAATCTAAGTGTGCGAGTCATGAAAAGCATTAATAATAATCTTGAAGTCTAAGGACCATTACACACACTCACAAATAGGAATATCTGATGACACATAAACATGTGGAATTCCTACTCGTGGGTCTATTTTTATAATCTCTCATATTATAGATTACAAAGTGTGAACTTCATGAGATAAAGTCTCATATGTTTACGAGTACTCTCACTTTATGGTCAATATACTATGTTTCTCATCATGTAATGTTATTCAACTATAGAACAAGGTTTAAGAATATCATCATGGCATTTTATGGTTCTCATCGTAGTGGGAAACTATTATGCCCTTTTCAATGCGAAAGACACCCTAGGACATTATTACAGTAAAGTCATACAAAAATAAGAATGATATGTAATAATATATTTTAATTAATATCCACTTCTTTGAATATACATGTAATTCAAATCATAAACAGTTGGTTCTAGAAAACCAAATTCAACTATAAAGACCCCAACTATAGTAGCCCAGAGCCGACGATTACTTTATTACATTGGAATTATATACAACTGATTGCATCCTAAAGGATCAAATAGTTTAATAGTCTTGGAAAACTAGATACATACTTGAATCTCACATTACATTTGAAAACTTACAATACAACATAGTATTTTATTTAGGAACACTATTATTCTCTTTAAAATATCCTTTCATATCAATCATAATACACTTCTTGACATCTTGGGGAGAGGAAACATAAGAAATAGATGAGCTCAAATGCTCAGTAAGGGTATGCGTATAACAGATGCTAATAAGGCATGAATAATATGACAGAAATAAATGATAATAAAATAATGCCATATAAATAATCACATGAGTTTGAAACTTATTTAAGAATATCATAACTAATAAAATAATCACATGGATATCAAAAAATAATTTCATAACGATAGAATGCTTAATGTAAGACATCTAAAACTTATCGTTGAGGCCTTGTGCCAAGATATATTACATAAATGGGTAAGGTCTCGGCCAAATACCCAATATAGTTTGTCTCATGAGACCTATCAATGCATTTAGAGGATATGTAATTCTAGGCCCAACCCCTCTCTTAATAATTAAAATGCATTAATCATATTAATAAATAATACAACTTAATCAACATGTCTTAAAAATCAATAACTATTCGTATTGGAAGAACCAACATATGGGATATTAATACCTTCCTTGGTCAAATTGATCATAACCCATATAGAGAAATATGATGGATGTTATGATTATAGTATATCCTCAACATAATATTAAACAAAGGATATCAACATAAATTAAAATACTTTAAAAAGACCAGTGGAAAATTTCTTGAGAAAAATACCCATTTCACTTTGAAATCACTTATTTAAAGTATACAATATTTCCCAAATATTAAGGAAATTTTTTTAATTGAAAGTAAACTTGTAAAATTTTAGAGGAATATTAAAATAATTTAGTGTTCATGATGGTGGGTATTTTTTTCATGTATTATATTTTAAAAAACATTCCTTTCTCACTTTTGTAAAAAGGCCAAAAAGTACCTTGTTTTGAAAAAAAGAAGATTACTTTTTAATTTTTTGTAAAAATTAAAAAAATGGGTAAAAATTTATTTATTAAATTATTTTATAATTTTAAAAACATTATTTTAGACATTTTAATGATAATATAGACATATAAGAGAATGATTCCCAACCGAGTAGAAAATACAAGGTCAATTTTCCTTGAAAATAGTATTTTGGTATTTTGAGCACTTAAAGAGAGAAGAGTGAAAGTAAAACTTGTAATTTATATAAATAACCCTAGTATAAGAAAATAAATTGGGTTTAAGATATAAATATCAAATAATACGTCTAGTAGATACTTAAACATAAACAATCCTGAATAACGATGAGATTGTGAAATAAATTCCAACCTCAGGTTAAACTTCCTTCTTATGTGTAAAAACCACTTTTATAATAAATATATATTTATTATACATATATTATATAAAAATACTGATATATATAATACCATATATGATTTACTTATAATATTTTATCACCTATTTATTAAAAATTCTCTATTGAAATCACTGTTCCGGGTAATAACTGCTTCGTTTTTTCATGTATGTTTTGGTTCGGTAGTTTTGGTCACTGTGCATTGATCATGGTTTTGTCACCTCCAGAATTTTAATAATGATATATATATATAATATTAATTATATAAATATTTAGAGTCATCTATAAAATTTATATATAGAAAAATGAATTACACCGTTCATGGAGATGGTAGGTTGTACGTACACATGAACGTCATTTTTATTTTTCGACGGATGGAAAAAAGAAAGGTAAATAGTAATTAAACTTTAAAAAATAATTATTATATCATTTATATCATATATATTCATCAAATCTATACTTATTATATTCTATTTCAAAATAAAATGAAAAACGAATCACATTGCTTCATGGAGGTGGTAGTCCACATGTACGCACGAGTGACACTATCATTTTCTAACAGATTGGAAAGTAAGAAGATAAGTATGATATTATAATTATAAAAGTATAATTTTGTCATAAATAATATATATATATATATATATATATATTAAATCCATAATTATATCTATCCTTGAGAGGTGATAATGGAAAACAAACCACATCGGTTTGTGAGGCGGTAGTCCACCGTACACACGATCGACGATTTCATTCCCCATTTGATGGAAGATGAGATGTATATAGGTCATGAAATTAATATAATAAAATCTCAATATATTTAATATACTATTTTTATTATTTAATCATAGTTTAGGAATATTTTAATAGGTAGAAGAATAAATAAAATGAAAATGTGTGGTTAATAACTATACTTCTTCGAAAAATCTATTTATGTTTATACCTAAGGCCTTAATAGGATGGTTTTATGATCAAAATAGGGACTCTAGATAATGTTGAGAGATTTAAGTAAGGTATTTGGGTAGGTATTTTCTGAACCAAAAGGCTCTTTAAGTGTGTAGAGGATAGGATAGGGGGCGTCCTTTTATAAGTTGGGGAGATGATACAATTGTAATTTTTGAAAAGAATAAAATATATTAATGTATTATTAAAAAAACATGGATCTAAAATGGACTATTCACGTATATTAGATGGTATAGGGTATAAATATTTCTATAAAATATAATTTATACAAGTTTTTTTGTTATTTTAACCTTTCTTTCTTTAGTTTAATCCTCTGATAAACTTGTTTTAACCCTAACCGTGGAAACAAATATTTACTATTTTTACTATTAATTATGATAAAAAATTAAGTTGAACTTATTAACTAATATTAATTATTATTATTAAAAACATGAAATCTATTTTATCAAATTCAATCCACAGATATGGTAGAATTTAATTTAAAATTAAACCCGCAAATGTGGTGAAAAACAGTTTTCCAAAGAAAAAGTTTTCTTAAGTATAAAAAAAATTTATTTCAAAATTGAACATAAAATTGTTTCCAATGACATAAATTGGATTAATAATAATATAATTGAACTAATTTTACTTTTAAAACCATTTTAAAACAAAATGTAACTTTGTAAATTCTTTAAATGCAAAGATAATTTATAATAAAAAATAGTATTTTTCACTATTCATTGAAAAATTAATCCTTTTAGAAAATTATAAAAAAATTAAATCTAAGATAATTTAACATGTTTATTTAAAAATTTAAGTTCTTTTTGTAAAATATATTTTCTAAAAGTGATAAAAATTAATTATATTATTTTCTCACAAAAATCAATAAAAACAATTTTAAGAAAAAAGTACCTTTTTGAAACTTATAAAGACTTTACTAAAAAATGAATTTTATTTATATAAAAACTTTATTCATATTTTTTTAAATATGGTTATTACTATTCATACCACTAATTTAACAACTAGTTTATAATAGTATACTATATTATAGTTCATTTAGACTTGGGGTTGCGTGTATCACAAACTATCAAAGAGATTAAATTTATTTAAAAAGAAATATATCATAAAATCTAAAGGTGTTACATTACACCCCCATTAAAATGATTTTCACTCTTTAAATTCTATCATTATGATATAAAAAAATGAGGATATCTCTGTTTCATTATATCCTCGGGTTCCCAAGTAGCATCTTCAAATTTCTGATTCCTCCAGGGAACTTTAACCAGAAAAGTAGTCTTGTTCTATAACACTTTATCTCTAAGATACAAGATTATTACTAAGTATTCTTCATAGGAAAGATCATACTCCAACAGTATAACCTATGAGTTCATTGCTACAACATCCTGACCCGACTGACTATGGAAATAATAGTCGGGCTGGTCGCCACATGGCCTCAATCACACCTCCCTGTACGCCAGAGGCCATTGACTACCAGTGAGGGTATAATGGTGGTATGATGGGATGCTATACCATTAATATTAGAGTAGCATAAAAGTATGAGCAGGTGTGAATCAATAGATAGTGGAAGTAATATAATAAATGACAAGCAATGAAAGATAAATATAATGACTGAGTAAACATGGCCAATGTTGAATATACAACAATGCATGCATGTCCAAATAACTACCTATATAAGTAGTAAGAGTATGACATGAAATACAATACAATTAAATGAATGGAAAAAGAAAATAATAAAGAGCCACTAGGGTGGACTCCATGAGAATCCTGAGTACTAGCTTAGTCCTGTGCTCCTAACTCCCATGTACACAACACAACACAAGCCATAGTCCAAAGAACTATGAACATGAAGATATTCTTGGGTACCCCAATGTAATGGAAGCCTGAGAAGGGTATGAGATATACACATTAGGTCACCATCAATGGTGTCTATAGCATAAACCAGTTCATGCATATAAAATAAACAGTGTGCAAGATATCAAAGTAAATTAGTAATGCAAAACAAATAAATAACCAAGTCGGATCAGGTTACTCAAGGACACTTGGACAACCATACCCGCTTCAACCTAAGCCAGAAATGTTTGAACCATAGACAACCTATACAAAAGAATAAGGGGAAGGTGATAATATAAGCATCGTAAACAAGTATAATGTGATCGACCGACCCCAAGCACGTGATTTTTCTTGGTGGAAACATACCTTGGACAATCAAATTTGTATCATTAGACTTTTCAATAAAAAGAAACTACTGAAGATAAATAAGCATCACCTTAGGCCTGTCTGTGGTGAACCTTAACAAGGAACCCATGTATCGCACCAGGAACACCATAACACTCACTGTCATCAGAGTTCGTCCAATGCAATCCATGAATGGCCTCATAAGTATCACTCCCGACCTAATGTGAGACAACTACCTCTGATCCCATACCCGATATCTCATTTAGGGGACCATGCCTCACTCGTGTCTTGGTACAACCATCTCACCAATGAGCCCATCCAAGGTGTCTCCCCTAGGGAACTAGTATCACACACAATGAGGTAAAAGGAATGTATAGTGAGCTCATCCTGGCATACCGGTATTACCACTAACATATACACATTATATCAGTGAAACTGATTACAAGAACGATGATCCCATCCTTGGAATTCTATGGAAAAAAACTCAAGTATCACTCATGACATCCATAATTCATTTAATTAATTAGTTTAACAATACAAAAGGCCATGCTAAATGGCATTACATATGAAATAAGGATACATGAAGAAGGCCAAACCCATTTTCCACTACTTATTCATAAAAGGGGCCACATAGACAATAAATCCACATCAATAGGCAATAATACAAAAGAACCCATGGAAACACCCATACCTTAAAGCCAAGAAAGGCATAACACATAAATCACTTCTCCAATTTGAAGACAACGCACCTCATCAAGGGGTTTTATTAGAAAACATGACATTGTTATTCAAGCAATTCATTTATTTCACTTTAAGAAATTTAATTCCAATACAAAGCATAAACAACCCACCTCATGGTGGGTTTTATACAAACAAGCATCACCATTTAATACATAAATAAAAAAGGCACATCAAAAGGGGTGGCTCTAACAAAGGCAGACGCGTTAACTAAACATGAAAAATTAAGAGAACCCTCCCAAGTTTAGTTCAGGTTGAGGTCATAACCACTAACCATATAAGGAGGAGTTTTAAGACATCATAAGGAGATCTAAGCAATTTAATTTAATCCAATCTATAATTTAGAAGTGACATCAGGTAAGTCTAGCACGTGGCACATGAAAAAATTTTATAAAAATGATGAAACTTGTTGGAAAATATATAGAACACCTACCTAGTTATTAGAAAGACCCACTCGTCCAATATTAAGTCTTGATTTGGTCTGATTCGAGAGAAAATGAAGAAATAGACGAACACCCTGAAAATAGGGTGAATTAGATCACACCAAAATACTGCAAAGAGAGAGAAGATAAATGAAGAACACAATCACAAGGAGTCATAGACTTACCAAAATGCTTCTAAATCACCTAAAAATGCTCGAATCAGAGGTCTTACGAGGGAGATCTATTCATACCTAGAGGAGGATAAAAAGGCCCACAAAGGAGTTTGATGTGCACGAATGTTGAATAAGAAAGGCGGTTGAAAAAGAAATAAGGAGGCAAGGTAAAAACCATAATTACACTCCTATAATGAGGTACATGGTTTGACCGTACAGTTGACCAAAACATGTAATAACCATGTGTGGGATTTTTATTGGGGGGGGGGGGTCGCACGGTTTGGCCAAACCATGCACCAACTGTGTGCCAAACGGTGCACATGTATTGCCTAAATGGCACTAAACATGCAGTCTAGGTGCATGGTTTGGGAAAACCATGCGCAACCCTTACGGGTCACTTCTTCTCACATGTACAAGGTGCAAAATTTACAATGGTGGGCTGTATAGCATCCCACCTTTTTATCACATAAACTTTCATTACATTTTACAAAACCGAGGATCTTCAAGGTTTAGTGTCTTGGAAACCAGGGACTTAAAAAATGAAAACATAAAACATTCTTCTTAAACACTTGAAAGAATTCTCCTTATGTTCATCCTAGGTTCATTACTGCATCTCATAACCTGGGGACATACATCAAAAGAAAGGGTGAGCATAAGGCCTAGTAAGGGAAACAAGGGGAAACATTTAACATGCGAACTTGAGATACATCAACAATGTCATGAAAAAGAACTTTAAGGCATGAGAAAGAAATAATGAGGCATATCATAATAAAAATAAAGTTTTTCATAACTTGAAGATGTTTATACAACATTTAATATTTAC
This sequence comes from Viscum album, assembly GCA_963277665.1. Lineage (NCBI taxonomy): Eukaryota > Viridiplantae > Streptophyta > Magnoliopsida > Santalales > Viscaceae > Viscum > Viscum album. Next base: position 811,351,337 of record OY728150.1, on the reverse strand, counting down.
AATAATTTCTGTTTCACCAAGGTCCATCCCCAAGGTGTCATTAAAAATTACAAAGGTTATTCACCAAGGCGTCATTAAAAATAGTCATCTCTAGAGATTAAGTCTTTACCCAATGCATTAGAGCGCTATCAGGGCACAACCTTGACATGTCTTTATTATCATGTGAGCCACATATATCATCATAAATCATTTCATAAACAACCCATATATAATAAAAGGAATGGGTTTCATTTCATAATCATAATGTTTTAAAAACTGCTTTAAAGACAAGATCTTTGTGTCACTTTAAAACCCACAGAAAAGGAAGGTGGGTCTCATGTATGTAAATCCAAGAATTTAAAATAGAACATTTTGGTATATATGTGAATACCCCTATAGAATATAGATCTTTGAGTATTCACTTAATAAAATAAAAGAACTTTAGAACAAGAGAGAGAGACATTTTGAGACAGAAATTCTGCAGTGTTTCGGGGTTTTAGAAAACATTGAAAAGAGAGGGGACATGGGTCAAACATTCATAAATGACCCATAAAACAGTAGAGGGACAAAATATGAAGGATATATGAACATGGTAATGAAATTTGAAAGATATACCATATGAAATGAAGAACATGAAATGAAGACAAAAATAATATTTCTCTTATAAAAATTCGGCAGCCTAATGACGCCACTTAAAACTTCAAAATACTGAATTGAAGAGATAAAATAGGGTCTATCATCATATGAACATAAAAGATTATTATGATAGATATAGATATCATACCATAAAAAAATAAAAAGAAACTTGAAATACTTAACATGAAAGTAGAACTTTGAAAAATGAGAAAGGTGAACGAATCCCTTAAAAATTCGGCAGCCTAACGGCGCCACTTAAAACTTAAAAATACTGAATTGAAGAGATAAAATAGGGTCTCTAATAATATGAACATAAAATATCAGTATTATAGATATAGATATAATACCCCAACATAATAAAAAAGAACTTGAAAGACTTGACATGAAAGTAGAACTTTGAAAAATGAGAAAGGTGAACGAATCCCTTAAAAATTCGGCAGCCTAATGACGCCACTTAAAACTTAAAAATACTGAATTGAAGAGATAAAATAGGGTATCTAATCATATGAACATAAAAGATCAGTATGATATATTTAGATATCACACCCCAACAAAATAAAAAGGAACTTGAAATACTTGACATGAAAGTATAACTTGAGAAGGGTGAAAGAATCCCTTAAAAATTCGGCAGCCTAACGGCGCCACTTTAACATTCTTAAAATGGAATGATGAGAGAAAGAGGGGATATATCATCATATGAACATGAAAAATACAGTAGGATGAATATAAAAGAACATACTCCAATATAAGAACATGGAGCATAAAAGAAATGACATAAAAGAGATTACTTGAAAAGAAAGAGGGAGGTAGGATCCCTTACCTTAAAACGTAACTCTTAAAACTCAAAGGTTGAGACCTTGAGGGCTTGGGGGTACCTTGTAAGGACTCCTTGGGACGTAATGAGACCAGAGCTTCGTTGGGGGAGAGTTGGGAGTAGAATGGATGAGAGGATGGCTTGGTATTTATAGGGAAAGTGAGAGGACAAGACATTAATGGCCAAGGGACACCTCATTAGTGGTTTTGGCAAAACCATGGGCTTGACCATGGTATTTTCCCATGGTATTGGCCACTTGGTACACCTCATACCTTATCTTACTATTCATAAGTCGACCATATTGATTACATACTTAATACATCATTTAATGATGTCATTAAACACCCGTAACTTAAAAACTGTATTTTCACTATTCATCGAAAATTCAACTTTCTCAGAAAAATCCCAAAATTTCACCTTAACCAAATATCAATGCTCTGATTTCAAAAATGAACTCCAAAAAATAATTTTCTAAATATTTTTAATTTAATTTTTAAATAAATACACTATTCACCGAAAATTCATTTTTTTTCAGAAAAATCCCCCAAAATTACCTTAACATAATATCGATGTTCTGAGTTAAAAAATGAAATCCATTTTATAAAAATAATTTTCTAAATATTTTTAATTAAATTTTTAATTAAAAACACTATTCACCTGAAAAAACTAATACTTGACAAATAATTTATGAAACCGTTATTTAACCATTTTATTGAATCACATTACTTAATCAAGGTGCCTAGATTATATTAATGATTTATTTAAGTGAGATTACTAATCCATTTGGTCACATTACTAATCCTAATCATAAAATCACTATTCATAATTTACTATTCATCAAAAATTAAGTTGATCTTATTAGACTCTAAATTTCATACTGAACATAATTTTAGAAGACAATTTTTTGAAAATAATTACACATTTTTAATTATTTAAGGTTTACATAAACATTTTTTAAAATATCCTTTCTCTAAAATTCATCAAAAATATGCATACTATATTTATCCAGACATTTGAAAATTCATAAACTTCATCATAAGAAGACATCAAATTTTTATTTAAAACAAAGGATTACACAAGGCAGTTACGGTCTCCTTACATAGCCCCTTATCACACCAGCATAGGACCTAAGTGTAAGGTGTGCTAAGGTGAGAGAATCTGAGGAAGGCTCGGCCAACATCGCACGAGTAGTAATTTCTATCAGTTTGAACTTCTCATGAAGGCGATTCCGTTCTATCTTCATACGATGAAGTTCGGCTTGGGTTTGGTCCAGAGCAAAGCCCATTAGTGCTACCTCCTTCCCAAGTTCTGTTATATGGGCTTCGATCGGTCCAAGACTACTGGGTGAGGCCATCAAATCTTCTTTCTATATTAATTAACCAAGATCACTTGTATTTAGAGACAAATATAGAAATGTTTAGTTTCCATTGGTTATATTGACCAATGGTCATATAACAGTCAAAACCCAACAATCTCATTTTAATTATACTCATGTTATCCAATGAAATAGTTTTATTGAGTATATAAAAAAAAATAACACACAAAATTAGGAAACAAGATTTATTCAAAATTTCGGGTCGTTACAGGCTTCATGGTTTCATATAAACCGTGCACCCTTACTAGTCCACCCAAATTTGAGTTTCTGGGGCCCGACTCTCCTGAAACTCAATGAACCACCTAAGAAACCTCTCGGGATCTCAACCACATCTAAAAAAAAACTTTTAAGCATTACAAACCTCATATTTACACATTGAGTCTTGGTTTACAAAATGGATTGTCCACCAAATGATAAAATTCAAAAACCCTTGGAATTCCATCTGGTCTAAAAATACAGGATGCTACAATCTCCCCACCTTAAAACTTCTCATCCTTGAGAAGACTTGGAAAAATAAAGAGAACATCACTTGGCCTACTCGGGTCGTGAAGTCTTGCTCAAACGACCATGCTGCATTTTCAAATGCCCAACGTACCTCCGAGTGTCACCTTAACATACGACACATAAGCTATATAATCTCAATCCAACGCTTGTTTTTCTTAACTGAAGCATTGATCCATATCTTCCCCGATCTTGTAAAACTAGAGACACGATCTCCACATTGTCTCTCTAACTATATTGTTTATGGTGCTTCCACCATAGGTTCTAGTATTTAAGGTCCAATTTTGAATCACAGTATCTCTACCATCAAAATTGTCTTTCAAAACGTTTCCATATCATTCCAATAATGCTCATGAAATGAGACACGATTCATGATATGATTGAAGGGTCAATTCTAAACTGACCTCATTTAAATTGATCATCCCAACCTTTCCATGAAAAGTTGTGGCTGACATACATTGCACCGGTCTTACCTAATATGATCATGAAGTGGTTCCTCTCTAACCACGTATGTAAAGAGAGAGGGATGACCAGCCAAACCATATTTTGTTGACTACTCTAAAAGCATTCAACTTATATGGCTGGTGAATTTCAAGAGCTAGGCTTGATTCCTTTTTAAATGAAGGCACCACGAGATTTTCTCTGAGCACTCTCACTGGGGCTTGTAACTGGCCTCCAATGACATCTCTATAAAAACATCCATTAAGTTTTCATGCACAACACAAACATGGGTGGATGATCGATCTAAAACACTTTGATCATTACACACTCAAACATCCCATCTGAGCCTGACTAACATTCGAGATAATATCAGAATCATTATCGGGAACTAAGGATCTCATCCAGGGAAATTTATACATTGGCATTTACGAGTGAGTCATCGATACACAACTGAAATGTCCATGTATCAGAAACACTAAATGAGCTGGTGGAATCAAGTTAGTGAACTGGTTGGTATTTGTGAGTACGTACCAAGAGTTCCTACTCAGAAACCCTAATATCACTCAGGACTAACCAAACCTTCAAAACAACCATGCTTTTGGAATGCATCTTTGATGGAAACCACCTATCAAGCCCAATGGATTTTAAAATTTAGAATAATGAACAAATGACACTCTCTCAGTGTACCTTGATGATTTCAAGATAGGTCACATGATCGTCATTAAGCCAAGAGTACACTAAGAGGATTAGATGATCTTCAAAAAGACCTAAGGCACTTCCACTGCATCAAAATGAAGTTCCTGATACAACCTTAACCAACCATATCACACTACGTAAGGATAAGGATAGTAAAACCACCATATTTTGACTTCCTTAGAAGATATCATATACTCTTGCCAATACCCATTCATCGTCGTGCTGGCTCGCAAGCACTGACACAGTTTGAAACTCACCAGCCCCAAGGGCATTCAAAAGTAACATTGACCACTTCCATATAGTCTTTCTAGGTGGTGTTCCTTCTACTTTGATGGATATGCATTACCCATATTGACACGATGATCCCCAACTTAGGAGTTTCCTTAAATTTGGATTTTTAGAGAAAGGGATCTCATCCCATGGAACACGCTCCATTGACCACTAACTGTAGGCCTTAGAGGTGGACGACATGTTTTAGTAAGCATTAAACCGAAGAGATAGAAAATAAACCGCTTAAGAGAACTAGCTTAGATTCACATTTAGACATACACATGACTCTCCTTCTGAGTTACGTCCACATGTGCCATAACATTAGGCATAAAATAAAAAACGACATACCAACGAGTCAAACACCCAATTCTTTTCAAACACCATCCCCAACATTGGGGTGAGTTTGATTATTTAACACTTAGGTCACTCTACTCTGGAGACGAACTGAGAAATTACTCAACAACTCAATGCCCAATGATTACCACCAAATACAATGGTTTGATTTACCATTCATAAACTCAAAGGGCATTTCCTGCACCAACATACTTTCTGAGAAAAACAACACATCCTCAATACTAACCATAGGCTTATCATCCATATGCATTCAAGTATCAATGGCCCATAAAATATTGAACCCAAATTCATATTACTCCATATGACTTTTAACTTGAGTTATGATGTATCGAGTTCTCCATCACCGAAGAGGAGGAAGAAGAGTCACACAACTTACTAAGCGGTCGACCATGCCCTAGGCATTCCTAGCTTACTTAAACCAAGCATTACACAATCCTCATGACTGTATGAAGGGTTCAAATTATTAAACAACCACCCATCAATGAAAGAGAGTCATTTTTAAAAGATAAGCATTCTATGAGGTAAAAATGACACCCGAATGATACCTTACATCAGAAACTTCTCGCAAGTAACTAGAAAGGGATCTAAAGATATGAGGGAACTACCTACAATGGCTAGCCCCTTGACAAAGTAAGAAACATCGAACCTATAACTAGATCACACTGGAAGAGAATTCACTAGGCCTAAGGGATTATCTTTTAGGTTCAAGTTGTAGAAGAAGGGCCTACGGGTAATGCTCATGCTCTCGTTTCAAGGAAAAACTCAAGGAAAGCATTTAAACTACCCTTACACAAGGGTTAAGTCTAAGAAAACCTCTTAAGATTTCATTTTAAGGCATTAACCCCAACTCATTTAATTCTTTAAACGTTTCAAGGTTTAGTTTTAAAGAAAAACTAGTACCAATCATAAGAAAAATGCATCTAGTACTTTTTTAGCTAAGGCTTCAAAGAAAAGTAGGAAAGTTATATTAAACTTCCTTAAAAAAAATTATTTTACTGATATCTCATCATAATTAGGCTATTAGTTACATAAACCCCCATTTTAAACACCATTAATTTATTTCCAAGATTTCAAAATTGGCTTAGTTAAAGAAAATGTCAATTAAAAAATATATATGAAAACACCCTTTAGGTTGTAATTGGAATTTTAATTAACCAAGGCCTCATATAAAAACAGATCTAGGCAGATTTAGGGTCTTTTATTAATTTAATAGGTACTGGTCAAATAAGACGCCACCATACTCTTATATGTAAAACCACGTAAATGACCAAAAACACTTTAAATGACCATCATCACATGATACAATTATACCCCCATGGGGTCAAATACTAAGGCATATCAAAGAAAAGTCAACCTATTAGTTTACCGTTAATCAATTTTAAGTTCAACTGATAGCAACCCCAACATTTTAAACATTAATATTTAAAATACCATTAATGGTTCATTTCTTAAGCTACATTCCCCAACCGACCTACTTGGGTCCCGTTGTGCATTTATAAATTTAGCCACACGGGTCATTAAGTTTAAGAAATAGGGTAAAAAGCCTTAATAAGGAAACCAATTCATTTAAGGGTCAAAATTTAACAACATTTATATTTAAAATAGTTTCTAAATATATAAGGCTCATAATAAATGGTTCAGTTATACAGGTTACCACTTTGTAATTTATAAAGCACTCGTACACTTTATAAATTGTAGGCGACTCCCATCTAATTGCAACCATTTTATCTAGGATTAAGAATAAAATTCAATATCTTTAACATTTATTCAATAGTCTTTGAGTATATAAATCACATAAACATTGGTTCGATTATATGGGTCATCAGTTTCCAATTTATAAAGTGCTCATACACCTTACAAATGAAAAATTGACTCCCATTTAATCGCAACTAGCATGTTTCAACCAATGATAAACAAACATAAAATCATGAAAATTAGAAACAATCAAATTAATTAGTCACCAAAAAATGGTAATAAATTATACATTCTAAAAGAATCACTATACATTCTAAATATGCACAAGAAAGTAAAATAAGCACGACAACCTACTACGCAAGCAAGAAACACTCAAACATGGCATATAAGCAAAGCATGATAATTTAAATTACATAAGCATGTTAATAAAATATGTAAGAAGGTTAAAACTAAACATGTTATTGAAATTCCTAACATTTCATATAAAATACATACTAATAAAACATGAAAGGAACATTATCAAATTCCAAACAACCTAGAAATGCAGTTTTCATGGCATGGAATATGCATGATATGTGAATTCCTCTGTGCCTATCATGATGCATTTGATTTCAACTCCTTATTTTACTAGTACAAGGGTAAATATTATAAATCTCATAAATTATTAAGCACCGTAAAGTACTCCAATCACTCAAGGTGAAATCAAAATCAACTATAATAACAAACAATAAGAACACCAATCTTATCCCTGTCCACTTGGACATTTCCACATATGTGGGTTGATCACCCCCAAACATGTTTATTTACAAAGTGTTGAAACATTCCTAGTCTCCTATCTACTATCCCAAAATAGTAAGACAAAGGAAAATAAAAGCTCTGATACCACTTTGTAATTTCCCGAATTGACTGACTATGGAAATAATAGATGAACCGGTCGCCACATGACCTCAAGCGTGCCTCCATGTATGCCAGAAGCTACTGAATTATAACAAGGTTTTAATGGTGGTACAGTAGAGATACTATACCTCAAGATAAGAGTAGAACAATAGTATGATCATGTGTGAATAAATAGATAAAATAATCAATATAATAAATGAAAAGAAAATAAGTATAATAACTAAGTAAACATAGACAATGTTGAATATACAACAATGCATGCATGTCCAAATAACTACATATCTAAGAAGTAAGAGTACATTATGCAATACAATACAATGCAATACATGTAAATATAAAATAATAAAGATCCCTGAGGGCACACTCCATGAGCATCTTGAGTACTAGCTCAAACCTATTCTCCCAACTCCCATGTACACAACACAATACAATCCATAATCCATGGACATGCAAACATAAAGATCTGCTCGGGTACCCCAATACAATGGTAGCCTGGCCAGGGTGTGAGATACACTCAATATGCCACCACCAATGGTGTCTATAGCATAAACCAGTTCATGCATATAAAATAAGTAGTTTTTAGGATATCAAAGTAAAGCAGTAATGTGAAACAAATAAATAACCAAGTCGGATCAGGTTCCTCAAGGACACCTGGTCGACCATACATTCTTCTTCCTAATCTAAAAAATTCTGAACCATAGGCAACCTAAAATAATAAGGGAACACTACTAGAAATTGGGCCAATACCAACAGTCTTATACCAGTGGTTTTGGACAAACTATTGGTATATGTACCATAAAATGACCCTATACCAACAGTTTGGAAAAAAACATTGGTATAAGTACCACAATATGACCCTATACTAATGGTTTTGGAAAAGACGCTAGTATAGGTCATAGATATACCAACAGTTTTAGACAAACCATTGGTATAACTTCTATAAAATGATCCTATACCAACAGTTTTGAAAAAACTATTGGTATAGGTGATGTTTATACCAACGGTTTGGCTAAAAACATTATCATAACTTCCATTTAAAGACCCTATACCAACAGTTTTTCTAAAAACATTTGTATAGGTCACAAAAATCAAAATATCTATACCAATGGTTTTCAAAACCATTGGTATAGATATTTTTATTTTTAACAAATTATTTTATCAAATAACATTGAATAGATCAAAAATAAATTTACTTTTAAATATACATATACATATTTTTTATATTATTCTACAAAAAATCATTGTATATTAGTGGTTAGGTCATTCAAATATAAATTGAAGGCATGAGGATAAAAACTTGTGAAGGTTTTTTTTGAATTACCTATATCAACGGTTTGGAAATCATTGGTATATCCCACATATATCAATGGTTTCCCCAAACTATTGGTATAGGTATATAACAATTTCAGATAAGACAACGACCACCCAAACCATTGGTATAGCCTATACCAATGGTTTTGGGGGATATAACAACGATTCCAAACCGTTGGTATAATATTTTTTTTCCAATAGTGGGAAGGTTATAATGGAAGTGTCATAAACAAGGATAATGTGATGGATCGACCCCAAGCATGTGATTTGGCTTGACCGACACATACCTTGAATAGTAAAATACACATCATTAGCCTTTTCTATAAAAAAGGAACTAATTAAGTTAAAATAAGCATCACCCTAGGCCCGTTCGAGGCAAACCTTAACAATAAACCCATGCATCACACCGGGAGTGCCATAACGCTCACTACTGTCAGAGTCCGTCCAATGTGATCCCTGAATGGACTCAAAAGTATCACTCCCAGCCTAATTTGAGAAAACTACCTCTGATACCATACCTGGTATCTCACTTAGGGGTTTAGGTCTCACTTATGGCCAGGTACAACCATCTCGCGAATGATCCCGTCCAAGGTGTCTCCCCTAGGAAACCAGTATCGCTCATAATGAGGTAGGAGGAATGAACAGTGATCCTTCCCTGGTATATCAGTATCACCCTCAGTATATACACAATCTATCAGAAAAACTAATCACAAGCATGATGATCCTTTCCTTAGTGTTCTGTGGAAGGAAACTCGAGCATCACTCATGACAACCATAATTCATTTAATCAATTAGTTTAAACAATACAAAAGGCCACACTAAAGGGCATGGCATGCTAAATAAGGATACATTAAGAGGGACACACCCATTTTCCACTTCACTTATTTATAAAAAGGGTCCATATACAAAATAAAGCCACATCAAGAGGCAATAATACAAAATAATCCATAGAAACACCCATCCCTCAAATCCAAGCAAGTCATAACACATAAATCACTTTTCCAATTTGAATACAATGCACCTCATCGAGGGGTTTTATCAGAAAACATGACGTTGTTATTCAAGAAATTCATTTAGTTCAATTTATGAAATCCAATTCCAATACAAATCATAAACAACCCAACTTAAGGTTGTTTTTATACAATTTAACAACATCATTTAATACATAAATAAAAAAGGCACACCAAAAGGGGTGTCTCTAACAGAGGAAGACATGTTAAATAAACACGAACAATTAAGAAAACACTCCCATGGTCATTTAGAATTTAATTCATAACCTATAACCATACAAGGAGGAGTCTAAAGACATCATAAGTTGGTCTAAGAAATTTAATTTAATCCAATTTATAATTTAGAAGCGATATCGGGTAAGTCTAATGAACGACACATGGTAACATTTTATAAAAATGATGAAACTTTAGGGGAAATCTATAAACCACCTACCTCAATCTTAGTATGACCCACTTGTCCATTATCGAGGCTTGATTTAACCTGGTTCAAGAGAAATTGAAGAAATATATGAACACCCTAAAAACAGGGAGAATTAGGTCATATCAAAATAACATAAAATGAGAGAAGATGAACCAAGAATGGAAGAAATAGGAGTCATAGACTTACCAAGATGCTTCCAATACACTCTAAATCACTTGAATCAGAGGCCATATGAAGTAGATCTTCTTTTAATTAGAGGAGGAGAAAAAGGCCCATGGAGGAGGCTGATGCGCATGAAGGATGAAGAAGAAAGGAGGAAAAAGAAATAAAGAGGCAATAGAAAAACCATAATTTCACCCCTTTAATGAGGTGCACGGTTTGGTCATACGATTTTATAAATCATGCACCAACCGTGCATGGGATTCTGCTTGGGGGGGTCGTACGATTTGGCCACATGGTTTGGCCAAACCGTATGCCAATCTTGCACCAAACAATACACATGTACTACCTAAATAGCACTAAGCGTGTGGGCTAGGTGCATGGTTTGGGAAAATCGTGCACAACTCGTGCGAGTCACCTCTGCTCACCTGTACAAGGCACACGTTTACACTAGTGGTCCGCACAGTTTTGAAAAAACCACATGCCCTTACCAGTCCACCCAATCTTGAGTTTCTGGGGCCCGACACTGTTGAAACTCAACAAACCACCTGAGACACCTCTCTATCTCTCAAACACATCTAAAAAAAGACTTTTAATTATTAAAAACCTTGTATTTTCACACCGAGGCTTGGTTTACAAAACAAACCATCCTCTAAATGGTAAAATTAAAAAACCCTTGGAATTCCAGCTAATTCAAAAACATGGGACACTACAATTACATGTGAAGGATTAGGTATTTACTTCCTCAAGAGAGATACATGGAACTTATCATGAACTTGAGAAAGGTTTAGTGGAAGTTCTAAGTGATAATCTACCATTCATACTAAATCAAGAATCTCGAAGGGGACAATACACCTAGGGATTAACTTTCATTTCTTCCTGAATCTCATAACCTTCTTCCATGGATAAATTCATAAAAATACCTTCTCACCAACTTCAAAATCCAGATCTCATCGATGATTATTAGCATAAATTTTCTTTCGAATCTGAGATGGATTGATGTGTTGTTGAATGGTTCTAAATTTCTCCTCAATTTTTCTTAGCTTTATTAGGTCCTAAAATATTTCTTTCTCCAAATTCATCCCACCACTTTGGATTTCTATACTTATTTCCATAGAGATAATTATAAAGATCCATCTGAATGATTTAGTGAAAGATATTATTGTAAGAAAATTGAATAGAGGAATGTGTTGATCCCAAATACCTTTGAAATACATAGAATAAGATCTCAACATATCCTCTATGGTTTGAATGGTTCTCTTAGACTGACCATCTATCTGAAGATGATATTTCATACTGAAACTAAACTCTATATCCAGAGCCTGCTAAAGATTTATTCAGACCTTCGAGGTAAACCTTGGATCCCGATCAGATACAATAGAATGTGGTACTACATGAGAACTTAAAACTTACTTAATGTATATTCTATAAATATGATTAAGATATAAATATTATTTGATAGTAATAAAATGTGTTGACTTTTTAAGGTGATTGACTAAAACCCAAATATGATTATATCCTTTAGATGTTTTGGGGATTTCGATGAAAAAAATTTATGTTGATGTTTTCTCATTTCCATTTTGGTATAAGTAATGGTTATAACATCCCCTTAGATTTTAATATCTCAAACTTACCTTTATAAAATACCAAACATTGAGATACATACTCAATAATATCTCTCTTCATGTTGTCCCACTAGAAATACTCTTTCAGATCTCTATACATATTTGTACTTCTAGGATGAATAGAGAATGATGAACTATAAGCCTCATATAACAACTACTTATTCAAATATAGTATAGATGAAACACATACATGGTTTCTGATCCTTATCATTCCATTATAATCAAGGTTGAACTTAGGAATATTTCTTACTTTCTTTTGAATCTCTATATCTTCCTTTTGTGTCTCTTTAATCTTTACTTGGATAGATGGTTGAACACTCATTTGAGAAATATAATATTTCTCCCATTCCTTAAATATTTTAAGATACACCCTTTGAAAATACAAAAATATTGGATCTTTTGTGATTCTCAACATAGATAACCTATCACGGTCCTTTCAACTTGAACCATTAGCCACCTTCTTCGCTTTCCTAAGGCGGTAATGTATTGACCAGTCATAATCATTGATCAAATACAACCATATTCTTTGGTGCATATTCAACTCCTTTTATATAAATGTAAACTTCAATATTTTATGATTAATATATATATATCACACATCTCACCATATGGATAATTCCTCCATGTCTTCAATGAAAAAATTACCACTGCCAACTCCAAATCATGAGTTGGTTAATTTTGATCATGAATTTTTAATTGGTGAGAGGCATATGCTATCACCATGCAATTATACATAAGGAGAAATCCTAGTACATTATTTGATGCATCACTAAAGATAAAAAACCCTTCACCACTATAGGATAGTGAAATAATAGGCCTACTGACCAGCCTTCTCTTTAGTTCTTTGAAACTTACTTCACATGCATTTGTCCATAAAAACTCAACCCCCTTCCAAGTCAACTTGGTGAGTATATTAGAGAGACATGATAAATCTCTCACAAAGCATCTTTAGTATCTATAAAACCCAAGAAAACTATGGATTTTTTAGACTATGGTCGGTCTAATCCATTTCTCAATAACTTTTTTCTTTGAAGGATCCACTGATATACCCTCAATTGAGATTATATGACCTGAGAATGAAATGTTTTGAAGCCAAAATTTATAATTGGTAAATTTAGCATACAATTTATCCTTACTTGGGGTCTTCAACATAATTATAAAATGTTCTTAATGCTCTTTTTTTGAATATATAAGAATATTGTCTATAAATACTACCAAAAACGATCAAAGTGATCTCTAAAGACTCTATTTATTAAATCCATGAAGATATCAGGAGCATTGGTAAGTCCAAATGACATTACTATAAATTTATAATGACCATACCTCATACAAAAGGATGTATTGAGTATATATTCCTTCTTAATCCTTAGCTGATGAAACCTATATTAAATATCAATATTTGAAAATATATATTTCCTAATAATTTATCAAACAGATCATTAATACGAGGTATAGGATACTTATTATTAATAGATATCTTGTTAAATTAATCAATAAATACATCAACATATTCTCAAATAATAAGAATATTTTCAATATTGAGTTTTTCCCTAACCATTTGAGATAAATATCCCTCGTGAATAGGTAGAAAAAACCCATATTATAGAAGTAATTTCCATTGGGTGTTCAGGTGATAGACGATTGAAGATTGATTCGGAATACCAAATGTAACTTCCCTATATAATTAATATGGACTCTATACTGATAGAGTCAATCCATACCCAAAATTATATCGAATTCAAATAGAGGAAGAATAAAATGATTCATAGGAATAACCATCCCACAAACTTCTATTTGAGAGGAGTTATAGACGTGATATGAAGTCATCTTACCATTAAGAGTTTTTACCACCAACTCAATATCTAATCATTGAGATGGTGATGCGATACCCTTAAAAAATTCTTCAGGTATAGAAGTGTGAGTAGAAACAGAATAAAATTAAACATTCACAATCCTGGAGTGGATGATAAGCATACCTTTCACCACATAGCTAGGAACTTCCACATTGGCTGTAGTAATTTCATAAGCATAAATTTCTCCCCTTATGTTATTTTTCAGCAACCCCTCTTGATGTTTAGGGAATTTTTTGGAATAGTTCTCTATCTCCTTACAATTAAATCGCTATACTTTGATGGCTTCTACCTTACCCTTGAATTCATGAGCATGATGATCCTTTTCTCCAAACATAAAACAAACTCCTTTCTCTTTTAGACATGTACCAAGGTGTTTCTTTCCACAAGAATTTCATGTTATAAAATTCCCATTTCTATTCTTCATCTTATCCTTTTTTTTTCTCTTATTTCATATTTTATCTTTATTTCCTTAAAAGTCATAATAATTGGATAATTCTTTCTTTTTATTGATAACACATGAAATTATATCCTCACATGATGAGAATGTTTGAGAGATTAATTCCCTTCAAAGGATTGGCTTAAGCTCATTGAATAAATGTTCAATATTACTTTTTTGGATTACATACATAGTCTACAACATGAATTACTAACCTTGTAAAGTTATATTCACACTTAGTAGAATTTTTTTCTTCCTTTCATCTCAGATTTTTTAATTGTCTCTCTAAATATTATCATTGCTCGGGATGAAAATATTTTTCTAAGAAAAGTTCCTTAAAATCCTTCAATTTCATGCTCGATATTTCCTTCCCATCCTTAGTGTTTTGAATCAATGACCATCATTTATCTGCATCCCCTAAGATATGATAAACTTCTATGAAAACATTCTCCCTTTAATTAATTTCTAAAGTGATAAATATATTCTCTAAGGAATTTATCCATTACTCAGCTAAAAATGGATTTTTAGTCCCATTGAATGATAGAAGTTTTTGATGCATGAAGCAGTCTAATATTGTTACACCACGTTTTTGGATCAGTAGGATTCTCTATATGGGAAATTTTATTGGTTATAACCCAAGTTAGCTACCCCAATATAGTTATAATTTGTTCAGCTTTAACTGTAGCTCCTGCTTCAGCTTCATTATCTTTCCCAGGAGGGAAATACCTGTATGGATTATGTGTATTGATACAGTTTCCATTCCTTTCACCAGATTCCATTTCTAAAAAATGTAATATACTATATTATATCATAAAA
The DNA here is from genome assembly GCA_963277665.1 of Viscum album. Lineage (NCBI taxonomy): Eukaryota > Viridiplantae > Streptophyta > Magnoliopsida > Santalales > Viscaceae > Viscum > Viscum album. The sequence continues at coordinate 811,336,048 of OY728150.1, read as the reverse complement.
TTATGTATCATAATGTATAATTTCAGAACTAGTGAAACACTTAACATAAATTGAAAAATTTATGCATAGTTAATCTTGGAATCATAAACTTGATTTCCTTGGAAATATTCTGAAATCATAAAAATATTTTCAAATACTTCATAATTATTTGTAATGAAAAGGTGAATTAACCCAAGAATATCACCTGAGAGTATCAAACCAAGTGCACAGTAAGGGAACACTCACCGTGTGCCATAATGATGGCTAAGATATACTCAAACCAACTCTTTTTGGTGTTATTACCCCTAAATGAATCTATTCCAAAACCATATCCACTTATAATATCCATATAGGTATGTATTTCTAGGAAAATCACATAATATATACCTTACCAAAATCTTAGGATGTTATCCTATACTTAAACTTATCCTCAAAGTCACTCATAGGGCTATATTCCCTAAGATATGTTTTTCCAAATCTAGTTCCCAAGGATTATACTAAACTTTATCTAATATCAGCTGTAAAGAACTTAAAACTTGTATCCTAGAGTATGTGGTTACTTTATTATATTGGTACAAGATTCAAGGAACCACATCCCAAAGGATCGAACAATTTAGTAGTCTTGAAAAACTAGATACGTACTTGAATCTCACATTACATTTGAACACTTAAAATACAACATAGTATTTTCTTTGAGAAAACCATTATTACCATTATAATATCCCTTAATATTAATCATAATACACTTATTGGAATCATGGGTATAGGAAACATATGAAATAGTTGAGCTTAAATGCTCAGTAAGGGTATGCATACAACAAAAGTTAACAAGGCATGAATAATATGGAAGAAATAAATGATAATAAAATAATTCCATGTAAATAATCACATGAGATTGAAAATTATCTATATATATCATAACTAATAAAATAATCACATGGAAATCATAAACTAATATCACAATGATGGAATGAATAATGTTGGACATCTGAAACTTGTCGTCAAGGCCTCGTGCCAAAACATATTACATAAATGGGTAAATCCTTGACCAAATACCCAATCTAGTTTGTCTCGTGAGACCTACCAATTCATTTAGGGGATATATAATCTCTATGCCCACCCTTAAATTAATAAAACCAATGCATTCATCATAGGAATAAACAATACAACTTAATCAACAAACCTTAAAATCAATAATTGTCTGTATTGGAAGAACTAGAATATGAGATATCAATACCTTCCCCAGTTAGACTGATCATAAACCATATATAGAAATATGGTGGATTATATCATTAGAGTATATCCTCATCATAATATTCAAAAATTTATTTTTACATAGATGAAAATAATTTTAAAAGATCATTGGAAATTTTTTTGAGGAAAATACCATTTTCACTTTAAAATAACTTATTTAAAGTCTAAAATATTTCAAAAAATTCAAGGAAAAAATTTTATTTGAAATGAAACTTGTAAAATTTTATATTAATATTAAAATAACTGAGTGGTCATGATGGCGGGTAATTCCATTCATGTCATATAAGTTAAAAAAACATTCCTTTCACACTTTTGTAAAAAGGTTAAAAAGTACCTTGTTCGAAAAATGATGAGAAGATTAATTTTTATACCATTTTTTAAAAATTAAAACATGGGTAAAAATTTCTTTAATAATTAATTTTATAATTTTAAAAACATTAGTTTATAAATTTTAAGGAAAATATGGACATGGAAGAGAAATATTCCCGACTGAGTAAAAAATATAAGGTCAGTTTTCCTTGAAAACACTATTTTGGTATCTTGAGTACTTAAAGAGAGAATTATTAAAGTAAAAATTTTAATTTATATAAATAATCATATAATAATAAAATAAATTAGTTTTAATAGATAAATATCAAATAATACTCCTATTAGATACCTAAACATAAACAATCTCGAATAATGATGAGATTGTGAAATAAACCCTTACCTCAGGTTTGACTTCCTTCATATGTGTCTGAACCTCCTATATAATAAATATATATTTATTATAAAAATATTATATAACTATAATAATATATATCATACCATATATTATTTACTTATAATCTTTTATCACTCATTTATTAAAAATTCTTTATTAAAATCATTATTCCCAGTAATAATCGCTTCGTTTTTTCATGTATGTTTTGGTTCAGTAGTTTCGGTCCTTGTGATTTTTTCATGGTTAAATCAACTAAATAATTTTAATAATGATATAAATATAATATATATTCATTATATACATATTTATATTCATCCATAAAACTTAGAGATAGAAAAATGAATTACACCGTTCATGGAGATGGTAAGACGTACACACACATAAACGTTGTTTTTATTTTTCGATGAATGAAACAAAAGAAAGTTAAATAATAATTAAAATTTAAATAATAATAATTATATAATATATATAATATATATTCATTAAATCTATACTTATTACTATTTATTCCAAAATAAAATAAAAAACAAATCACACTGCTTCATGGAGGTGGTAGTCCACACATACGCATAAGCAGCGTTATTATTTTCCAACAGATTAGAAGGTAAGAATATAGATGTGATATTATAATTCTAGAAGTATAATTATTTCATAAATATAATATATAAAAATTAAATTCATAATTATATCCATATTTGATAGGATATTATGGAAAATGAATTAAATCGGTTCACGAGACGGTAGTCAGCCGTATATGCAATTGAAAGTTTTGTTTCTCATTTGATGGAAGAGGATATGGATATAGGTTATTTAATCAACACAATAAAATATTATTATATGGAATATATTGGTGTTATTATTTAATAATATTTTAATAATATTTGAAATAGGTGTAATAAGAAATAAAACGTAAATGCATGGTTAAGAACTATACATCTTCTTTGAACAACCTCTTTAGGTTTATACCTAAATCCTTCCTAGGATGGTTTTATGATAAAAAAGAGACTTTAGGAAATTTTTAGGGATTTAATAAAGGTATTTAGTTAGGTATTGGCTAAAACAAAATGATCTTGAAGTGTGGATAGGGGGAGGGGGTGCCCTTTTATAAGTGGTGGAGAGGACACACTTATAATTTTTAAGAATAATAAAATATATTAACATATTATTCACACCAAATGGATCCAAAATAGACTATTAACAAATATTATATGATATAGGGTCAAAATATGGTCATAAAATATACTTTATACAAGTTTTTAGGTTATTTTAACCCTTATCTCTTTAATTTAACCCCTCAGTAAACCTATTTTAACCTTAACCATGGTAACCCATTTTTACTATTTTTACTATTTATTATGAAAAAAATTAAGTTAAACTTATTAAATAATATTAATTATTATTATTCAAAATATTTAATCAATTTTATCAAATTCAATTCACATAATTGGTATAATTTAATTTAAAATTAAATATGCAAATGCGATGAAAAGCAGTTTTCCAAAGAAAAAGTTTTCTTAAGTACAAAAATTTTTTATATAAAAATTAAATATAAAATTGATTATAATGAAATAATTTTTATTAATAATAATATAATTAAACTAACTTTATTTTAAAACCATTTTAAAATAAAATGAAACTTTATAAAAAATTTAAATGCAAAGACAATTTATAATAAAAATCAGTATATTTCAGTATCCATTTGAAAAATTAATTTTTTTTAGAAAATTCTCCAAAATTCACTCTAAGATAATTTTTACATGATTATTTAAAAAATTAATCTCATTTTTTCAAATAAATTTTCTGAAAGTGGAAAAAATTAATTATATTATTTTCTCACAAAAAACAATAAAACCCATTTTAGGGAAAAAGTATCTTTTTGAAACATATAAAGACTTTACTAAAAAATATATTTTATTTATCTAGAACATATATATATATATTTTAAAATGTTTTTATTCTTATTTATACCACTAATTTAATGGCTAGGTTATAACAGTATACTATATTATGGTTCTTTTAGACTTGGGTTTGTGTGTGTAGGTTCCGGGCGTAGCGAAAGTATCCTTGGAGGTATGAACAACTCATCTTTTAGTATTAAATAACATATAACAATTGATTTACATGATCATGAGACCATGTAAAATGAAAAAAATATATTAAAAAGACTACATTAATATTCCTGAACGGTAGGGAGAGGATCTTCACATGTAATTCATAATTATTTTATGAGAAAATATAGAATTACCTCAACTTATAATTCTTGTTTCATTGATGAAATGATGGAATAAAATTCATCACACCATCATTGTATTATAGGATTCAAGTGTATAATACTTATAGTGGTGATCCACACATACACTGCTATCATTGATCAATGTTGTAGAACTGTCGGGTGCTAGCACAATCGATCCTAATCACTTGCATTGTTCATGGTTGATCACAATAGTTATCTTCACAAAGGATGAAGAACCCTTGGTATTCTCTTGAAATATTGAGAGAGAATGAGATGAGATATCTATCTAGGTATTGATCCAATATCACCTTATCCATTGTGCACAAAAAGTGAATAAGGAAAGTGATATAACTAGATCTTTATTATATCTGGTTTAGGGTTGGAAAATTGCACACAAGCCCCCAACCATCTTTAATATTCTTCAATGAAACCATGTATATTATTAATAATATTAATATTATCAATCACTTGAAATGCACAACAATTTAAGAATATAAATAAATATAATTTATATTATTTGAACCATTAAACTCGATCCACTTTTCCTCATCGATATCTACCGATCCTCGAATAATAGCTATTTAATTAATTAAATGTCACTGCATTATTCTATGATAAATACAATAAATATCATAATTGTTAAACTTGAAAAAAAGTATTTATTATTACCATTTAACTCACTTTATTCTTTCAAATAACTTGTGATTAAATTATGGTGATAAACCAAACCCAAATAAATATTATTTATTCTAATATGTTAAATTCATTACTTGAATTTAACTGAGATTGTGGATAAACTTAGTGTGTGAACCTATAAGCATCTTTCTCAATGGCATTAGGCATAACCACATAAAGTCCAAGTTTAGCATCTAACAACAATCCAAGGTATCCATGTAAAAAGAAGTTAACTTCATAACAACATCCAACCTCCTATAAATTTTTACCATGTAATATAATCCTTTTATCGTGATATATCTAATCAATTAGGTTTTATACCAGTGCCATCAACCTATACGATTTATGTCTCTTTTTTTGACTTTATGGAATTGAACTCTCCTACTAAACACCATGGAAATGGATTTATACAGGTAGTTATATTCCATCGAAGGGATTGGGATATCTACTTCTATCAAGGGACATAAGGGATAAATCCTTTCTTGCATTATCCATTAACACAATATCACTCGTGACACACCCAACGCACCCTACCTGGCCAAAAACATATATCATCATGGTTTTTAATACATCAAAGTACACAAGTCATAATATCCATTAATGATAATATTAAAGTCTAAGTATCAATATACACATCCGCATTAGGAATATCCAATGACACATGGAAATGTGGATTTCCTATTTGACGAGCATGTTCTCATAAACTCCTATCTAGGAGATTATAGAAGGTGACCACTATGAGAATGTGTTTCAATGTATTATGAGCCTCCTACCTTTTATAGCCTATATTTTATGTGTCCCGTCATACAATATCATTCATCCATAGAACAAGGTTCAAGAATAATGTTGTGGCACCTCTAGGTTCTCATCATAGCGGGGAACTACTATGACCCATCAATGCGACATATATTATAAGGACATTATCACATATAAATATCATGAAAAATAATAATCAATATGTGATAAGAAAACTTATTTAACTAAGAAAACATGTAATCAAGTACTAAACAAGTTGGTTCTAGGGAACCAACTCCAACTTTGTGTATCAAAAGCTATTGAAGAGAATAAATTTATTTAAAAATAAATATATCATAAAATCATAAGGTGTTAGACCAAAAAACTCTCACTTAGACTAGATTAACCTTCCAAAAACTTTTAGTCTTCTATACCTCACATTATGATCATGTTTCTACTAAGTTACAACTTTAATCAAGGGGTATGTCATGTTGTATTCTATGGAAACTCTTCTCAAAACAATTTCACTTATCTGAGAAAAATCCATCAAGAGATGACACTTTCGAAGCATGTGCTTCATCCACTGATGTGATCTTGTATCCTTTGAGATATACACTACTAAAGTATTATAATAATAGATTGTGATAAGATCTTTACTGCTAGGAATCACATTAATCTTTTGGATGATTTTTTGTATTCAAACTGCTTCTTTAGTTGTCTCATAAGCTGTAATATACTCAGACTCTACTATATAATTTGTGACCATAGCCCACTTTAAGATCTTCAAGATCACAGAAACTTCATTTAGAGTAAATATGTATCCAACTATGATTTTATATCATCCTGATCTATTTGGAAACTATAATTTTAATATCCTCTAATGATTAGATCCTCATATCCTCTAAATAGTAGGAACACATCCTTAGTCCGCATTATATAATTAAGGATAATCTTGACTAACATCCAATGGAGGTAACTTGCGTCATCTCGATAGATTCTTACCACGCTTAAGGCATAAGTGAAATCTAGCCTAGTATATAGAATAACATACATGACTAACCAAATCACTAACACATATGGGATCCTTTCCATCCTATGTATCTCCTCATGCATCTGAGGACATATTTTCTTAGAAAGATGAATGTCATGTGACACTAGAAAGAATCCCCTCTTATATTTTTATATACTGAATATTTTTAGTATTTTTTCAATATATGTACTTTGAATTGGACTGAGTAGTATCTTGTATCTATTATGATGGATTTAGATCCTAAGAATTCATGTTTCTTCACCTAAGTCCTTCATTGAGAATCATGTGTTTAACTAGGCATTGATAGAGTTTAAGAATAGTATTTTGTTTCTAATAAGTATTATATCATAGATATATACTATTAAGAAAACGATCTCACTCCCACTAAATTGTTTATAGATATAAGGATCACATTCGTTCTTTATGAAACCAAATTAAATCATGACTTCATCAAACTAAGTGTTCCATGACCTAGATGTTTTCTTTAATCTATAAATTAATCTCTATAACTTTCATACCATTTTGGAATCCTTTGGATTCATAAAACCTTCGAGTTGTGTCATATAGAAATCTTCCTGAAGGTTTCCATTAAGTAAGGATATTTTGACATCCATATTCCAAATCTCATAGTTATGGTAAGATTATACGTCAAGTAGATTTTTTTTAGATTTCAACATAACAACTGGTGAAAAGGTTTCATTGAATTCTATTCCTTTACTCTATTTGAACCCTTTTCCAAAAATTCATGAATTACAAGTATTAACTTGTCCATCCATGTATAGTTTCTCATTGAATACCCATTTACAGCCTATAGGCTTTATATCCACTGGAATATCTACCAAAATCCAGACTTGATTTTGATACATAGAATCCATTTTAGAATTCATATCTTCATGCCACTTGGAAACTTTTATGCTACTTACTACTTGCTTGTAGGTTATAGGATCATTATTATCAAGTATTAATGAGTTACTATCCTTGGTGATTAAAAACCATATCTTTCAGGTTCTCTAATCTATCTTGAAATCCAAGGTAGTACTTTTGTTTCCATAAATTCTTATTCCATGTGGATTTTTGGAATTTGTTCTTGTGAAAACTCATGTGTAACTTGAGCTTGGACTTCATTAAAGTCTATCTCACTCCCACTATATCTTTTAGAGATGTGATCCTTCTCAAATAATATGGCGTGTCTTTCCCCAATTAACTTTTTATCTTAAGGGTTGTATAAGTAATATCCTCTTATTTCCTCAGGGTATCCTATAAAGGTACACTTTGTGCCTTGAGGTGTAAGTTTGTTACCTGGAGAGGCCTTAAAAAACACTTCTCAGCCCCACACATGTAAGTACAACAAAACAAATTTCTTTCTTCTCCACAATTAGTATGGAATACCATTTTCTTCTTTATTTGGCCGCTGGTTTAGTATATGTGTTGTTGTCTATAACGCATATATATAAAAGGATAGTTGAAGAATCACATGACTCATCATTGATCTCACCATTTCCAATAGGGTGTAGTTTATCCTTTCAGTTACACTATTCCATTTTGGTGTATAAGGTAGAGTGAGATGGGATATAATCTCAAACTCCTGTAAATAATCAATGAAGACTTGATTGAGATATTCTCCACCATGTTTTAAGTGGAGTTTCTTAATTTTTTTACCAAGATGGTTCTAAACTTCATTCTTATATTCCTTGAATGTGTTAAAGGAATCTAACTTGTACCTCATTAAGTAGACAAATACATATCTACTAAATTCATTAGTAAAAGTTATTAAGTATGAGTAACCACCCCTAAATTCAACTGTAAATAGTCTACACACATTAGTATGAACCAACTCAATAAGATCAGTGACCCTTTCACATTTCCCACTAAATGGAGATTTGTCCATTTTTCCTTATAAACATGCATTAAATACACCAAGTGGTTTTAGTTAAAAAGAATCCAAATATATATCTTGGTGTAATATGGTCAAACATTATCCATTTACATGACCTAAATAGTGATGTTATAGTTGGGAGTGGTATGAATCATGTGAACTATATTCGTTATCAATTTTCATTACTTGGTTTGTGTAATCTAACATGTAAAGACCATTATTTAAATATTCCTTACCATAAGAAATGCTATCTTTATAAAAAAGTCACATTTATTCCCAAATTTGAAAAAAATCCATTCGTATCAAGTCTAGACATAGATATAATGTTTTGGTGACTTAAGGAACATAATATTTTTTTAAACCAAGATCATTCCCATCATCAACATGAGGTGGTAGTCCCCAATATCCACAATAGTAAGTCTGGCTCTATTGGATGCTTGTAGATCTACCTCCCCTCATCCAATATTCCAGAATCTACTTGGTTCCCATATTTGAATACATATGTGAGCTCCATATGTTGTATCTAATACCCAATTAGTAGAAATGGATAAATTTCAATCGATAATGAATTCACCCGAAGCTTCCCCTTACTTCTTTGATTGGGTATATTTTTTCTTCTAGTGGACCTTATTACTACATGTGAAATAGATAACATTTGGTTTCCTTGCTTGTCCCTTGATCCTTTTTTCTTAGAAGGGTGTTATGAAGAATATTTATACTTAGATCTATTTTTATGACCTTTTTTTTATTAACTATAAAAACAGAAGTCTTTTCATGCTTCATATCCTTACCAACTTGGTGAAGTATAATGAGAAGATCCAGGAGAGACTTCTCAATGTTTTTTAGATTGAAATTAACAATAAAGTTAGAGAATCCATGAGGGTGTGATGAAATAATGAGATCACTACACAATTTTTTCAGTAAGTTTAAACCCTAGATACTCTAGGCATTCAATGTAGCCAATGGGTTTGACTACATGAGGCCCGGATGACACCCCATCTCTAAGTTTTCTCTGAAATAAAACCTTGGATATGTCAAATTGTTTATGTCCCACTCTCTCCTGATAAATACCAAAAAGATGATAGAGCATGCTATAATAATATATGTATTAATGTGACCTCATGAGTTCATTATCCATGTATGGAAGTATTAAACACCAAATTTCAACTGCATCGCTCAAGTGTTTCTCATATATATAAAACTCCTCATCACTCTCCTCCTTTGTAGGTGGATCAATAATTGTGGATTCTAGGACATAATATTTCTGTTCATGGTGCAACACTACCCATAGGTGTTTGAACCATTCTTGGAAGTTACTACCAGTTTGGAGATGGTCTTTATCTAAAATTTATCATGGGGATAAATTGGTTGATATACTTGTCATTATTTTGCAATAAAAGATCAGATTATTAGTACTTCACTTGATTGCAATTTATGTGATACATAATAATAATTTTATTAAAAATATCACTATTTTATCAAGTCTCCATGACCCTCACCATTTAACTCATAATGTCTAGTTTCATGTATATTCTAATAGAAAAGATCTATATTCCCATTATCATAACTCAAGTGATGGATTGGTCAATTATTTAAAGGTATTTATATAGGCAAGACTTTTCCAACTATAAGCTTACAACTCCTTGATCTGTTGAGTGGACTCCCCAAATTAAAAATCCTTGCTCAGGTTTCCTCAATATTTTCCTCCAAGTTACATCAATTATATCAAGGGTTAATTCTCTTTATATAAATTGGTTAAGTTAAAACAAAAACTTCACAAGAAATCCATGGTAAAAGTAAGTGTCCCAATGAGGGTTGGTCAAATACTTAGTTATATGGTTTCATTCTTAATCAAGTAATGAAAGGCTTAGTCTGACTTAATATTTTATTGAGATATTTTATTTATTATGCATAAAATTTTCTTGTTTTATCATTTACATGTCTTGTTAATATAAATTGTATTTTACTTTAGGGATTAACCATGTTTTGATAAATAATTTATGTATAAACCATTTATTTTAATTTCATATTTGCATATTAATTAATTTATTTATGTGATAATGTCCTTGAATCCAGAAAATAAATCATTCATAGATAGGAATAAAATAAAGAAATATCATGATCATGAGTTTATTTAAAGGATGATTTATTAAGTGGAAAATAAATCAACCTATGACACTAGGTAAAAACTCATTATGTCAATCTTGGAACAAGTTACAATATTCCACATATCCACTTATTTATCACATGTGTTGGTTTAATCTCAGTTCCATCTTGAACTACTAACTCCTCAGATCCATCTTGAACTAACTCCAAGCTTCTTAAAATTCTCATTTTTATTACATATGTTTTATAACTCACACACAAGTTAGGAGAACCAAAGGATTGGTTAAGGAGAATTACATAAAACAACCTCAGACACACATGTCCTATATAATAAAAGAGGGAGAGATGACATGAAAACCATCATATTTAATTTAATAATAAATAATTGAAAAAACATGCAATAAAATTAAATTAAATAAAACCAACACATATTTAGGTCTGGTCAAATATCATGATCATCCATATAGATATAATGATTATATAATTAAAATAACTAGCTAATATTCATTTCAATTTGTTCTTCAATAAGATAAAAAAATGAATTAATTTGATTAATTATCTTATTAATCAGTTAATTAATTTTATCTTATTCCATCCAATCATCATAAAATTACCATCCATTGTGAAATAAAATATATAATTTTATTTAATTTAATAAAATAGTACACAATTTTGTACTTGGAAGAAACTCGGTGAGTACCTGTCTAGACTATTCAGTATGGTTCTAATTGCATACAATACACTCATACAAAATTTTTTATACATGGAATGTGTTATAATTTCATAGTGTGTGCAACCAAATTAATGTCACATGGAACACATGAATATTACATTGCCTGTATAATTTAATGTTTTGAGTTTTTAGCATGTAATGACCATACATCAATTGTAGTTTCAAATATTATGTAGGATTAATTAAGCATTTAATATAATATAAAACCTAATGACCAATGTGTAATATCAATTTAATGACCCACAAAACTCAGGTCGGTGGGGTTTAATGGAGTAATTAATTAAATTTAATATTTACATGAAAATATGTAAAGTACATGGTGTGTGAAAGTTGTCCACACAACATGTACTTCACTTCGCTGAATATCCACTACACACACCTAGAGACTCAATGTGTACTTCATGCAAACATTTATGAGGTACACAGTATGTAGAAATACACTACATGTACATCAAGTTACACATTTTCCATATTGTACACATCGTATATTAAATACACACGGTGTATTAATATAACATGTCTTGACCTCATGTTTTCTGCCTTGAAAATACTTAGACTATATGACATGAATACAATCATCATGATGTGTAGTCCGACAAAGATGTATTCCACCATGGCTGGTCAATAGATGGTTCATTTAATACACACAACATGTATTCATTACACGATGACCCAAAATCCATGTGGGTGTCCCGGTGCAATTAATAAGTATACACGACATGTGCCAAAAGAGTACACACCATGTAACCTTGTATAATCCAACCAAAATTCTTTACACCTCTAGATGAGTTCTTGAAATGCGTTCTTCATTAATTATTAACCAATATGGGTTAAGTGAGAAAGAGACGAAGAATATGGGGAAGAGATTTCAATGGTGGATCAAGAATGAATTAAAACTTGAAATGAAATTTAACCTTTAAATGTGTAATGATCAATAAACAAATAAATAATTATAAATTTTAATGTGACCCCTATGACACCACTTGTTGGTTCCAGGTGTAGTGGAAGCACTTATCAAGGCTGATCCCAAATCAATAATTTTCAGATTCAATGGATCATACACATATTGTATAAGATGTAAATGTTAGTACTAATGATTTTTTTTCTAAAGAATATTAATAAAGAAGGCCACAAGAACATAGAAAAGATCTTTTTCCACATTAAATTTATAATTAATTTAAATAAATTAGAAGAAAGAAAATATTGATCTTGGGATCTTTCTTCGATGAATATGTTTATCATCCAAACCCCTTTTTGTTCAAGGATCATTGGTTTTATAGTATCTAAGTGCATAATCCCTCTAGTGGTGATCCACACATGTTCCTATGATCTTTGAATAACACTGATGAATTGTTGGGTTCTAGCATGACAGATTGATCGTCTTGTAGTGTTCATCGTGATCATTGTGAAGATTCCTTTAGGATTGAAGAATCATCCTTGCAATCTCTTTCTTGAGATGATGGATGAGTAATGGGATTATCTAAAGCATTCTTCATTCTTGAGGGAAAACTCTAGATTTAGTTTTGAAAAATGATTCTTAATTTTGATCAATCTATACACAATATACATGTTTATCTATTTATAGAGTTATGGTTAGGGTTAAAATATTATTTAATCACACAATGACCCTTAAATAATATATTAAAACTTTATATTACCCCATGTCATGTAATAATAATAATATTATTTTTTCATGGCGTGTGATAATTGACACAATTATAAATATTATTTTACCTGCTTAATTAATATTTATCACTAAACACAATCTTTTTATACTAGTCTTACTTAGTATTTATAGAATGATGAATAAATAAATATTATATATTCACATAATTAAATAATTACCTTGTGAATAAATATTTATTTAATTTATGTGGTCAATAAATATTGAATAAAATTATTCCTTGGATTTGAAAGCAATATTTATTATAATAATTAATTCTAAATAGAATTTAATTGAGATAAACATAAATATTTGATGTATGACCATCTAAGATTATTTCTCATTGGCATTAGGAAGGCTTGAGTAAAGTCTAAGATTACTGTCTAGCAATGGGTCAAGAAACCCATGAGAAATAATTTAATGTCACAACATCTACAACCACATGCAAGTGCTCACTGTGTAATATAATTTCTTTGTCACAATATCTCACCAAGCAGGTTTCACACTCATGTCATCAAACTATTTGTTCAATACGTCTTTCTTTAAATATCTAAAATAAACTACACCATGACCATGGAATTTAATATAACAGTTCTATTTCAATCAAAGGTTTGAGATGTCAACTTATATAAATATTTAAGGGACAAATCCTCCCTCAAATTATTCATAACATGTCATTTGTGATGCACCCAACATACCATACTTCCTTTGAACATCTGACATCACAATTTTTGTGAGTAAATATAAGTGTGTGAGTCATGAAATGCATTATTAATAAATTTAAAGTCTAAGGACCATTACACAAACTTTTAGAAAGAAATATCTGATGACACATAAACATGAAAAATTCCTATTGGTGGGTCTGTTTTCACTATATAAAAAAACCTACCTATAGATAAATAAATTTGATAATTATTAACTATACACACATATATATAATATTATTTTATATAATGTGTTTTTATTAATATGTTACATACATATATTCACATAATGTAAATATGTTACACAAATGACACTCCAAATTTTACAGTATAAATTTATAGTGTATTTTTTTGTATACACTACATATAACACTTATTTAAAAAAAAATTAATACAGGAAATATTTTAAAAAAATTATATATGTATATAAAAAAACTATATATATATACATATACAAATATAATCATTAATGAGTGGTTTTGTATATACATATATGTATATGTAATCACATATCTACATATGTGATAAAAGCACATGAGCCTCAGCCTAGTTGGTGAGGACTCCTTAAGTGCATCCAGGAGACCTGGGATCAAATCCAGGCAGAGGCTAATTTCCAGGGGAACTGTAGCAGTACTATACCAGACACTATAACAAGAACTGTGCAGTATTGTAGCAGGTACTTTAGCAGGAACTGTACCAGGAACTGTTTGGCATTGTAGCAGCTGGGAATATTCCCCCGTTTGGGCATTCGGGCCACCGATTTGGTCCCCGAGTCCTTTAAGGTATTCGGGCCACCCAAGACTTATGGTCAGTAAGGCCTTCAGGCCACCTTAAGTACAGATGCAAACCAGACAACCTACAAGGAACAAGCTTCAAAAAGAGGATTAGCAAGGAGCTTTCACCATAGCAGAAGCTAAAACGGATTGCAAGAATGAAAGGGTATGACACCTGCCATCGGGACAAGCCTGTGTATGCATGAAAAATCCTAGTTAAACAGTCATGCGAAGGTGGTGAGCTGATTTCACGATGAAGATGCTAGGGAAGAGCAGTTCTAAGTAGTTAGTCTGGGTTGTATGTAATGTTTGAAGCCTACGGGCAATGAATTCCTCTAAGGCCTATGATCCATGTAATACTTATGCCTACGGGCCTTTTAAGGGTTCCACCTCACCCCTTGAAAGGTGGATTATCAAAATCAATAAAAAATAAAGGCCTTCGGACCATTGGAGGACATATGTGATAAAAAATAAAAAACGTTATTATTATTATATATGTGTGTATACATATGTATATATATATATATTTCAATTTAATTGTTTAGAAGTATACATATGTAATTATTTACAAGTATGCATATATATAAGTATATACAAATATAAGTACATATATTCATATGTACGTTGCAATTTTTTCACTGAAATTTTACAATGTATCATTTACACTGGAAATTTACATTACATGTATGTATGTCCATGTGTTTATCTCAGTGTGTGTATACATGCATGCATTCATATACAAATATATATATATATATATATATATCTGTATATATATGTGTGTGTGTGTGTGTACGTGTGTGTGTCTATATATATATATTATGCATGCATAATAAAAAAATAATGTGTGTGTGGTATATATAAAATTATTTTCAAAATTAAAACAATATATATATATATATTTATTTCTTTATAAAAAATAGTCAGTGAACATATTTATATATCCATTATTTACTGTTCACATTTGCATTGAAAAGTTATACTACATGTATGTATGAATGTGAACATGTTAATATATTATTCACACACACACACACACAATAATACTTATACATGCACACACACACACAATTATGTGTCTGTGAATGTGTCTATATATAATTATACACATACATAAATATATATTAATGAAATTATTAATAAATATACATGTATATAGTAAAATAAGGTATATATAATGTGTGTGGGCATGTAAATACACACACACACACACACATAATGTTTGACATGCATGTGCATGAATACAAACACATATAGATACAAACAATATAAACTTATAATGAAAAAATATAATGAAAATTTTCATTTTTGTAATACATTGTATTTACTAACTATTTTTTTATACTTCTTAGGTTCATCCATGCGAAAAATATTTTCCTTCCAAGTGATTGTAACTTACTAAAGGAGTGATTCTAAAAGTCTAATTTTCAATCTTGGATGAAGATGGCGGAGCGACAATGACAATGTTAGAAAGTCCAGAAAGCAGAAGACCGAAAGAAGTTAGTCAAGTGTGGGTAATCAGAAATTACCTTTAAAAGTATGAAGGTAAAATTATAAATATGAAAAGGGATTGCTTAAGGTCTTATTTGTGGATACGTAAGATGAAATTTTGAAGTTACTTAAGGTTTTCCCCTGGCGGTTTTGCAACAAATGGATTACATAAGGGTCTTCAAAATGATATGTAAGAGTAAACTTGTGACATTTCTATAATCATGGCCTAATGACCAAAAGGAAGAGTTAAGGTGATGGATGTATTTGACTAAGCGAAGGGATGCCTATGATGATTGGATCCAAGTGGGAATAGTCTTCATAAAGATAAGAAGATGGTGAAATTTATTATACTAACTAGGATCTACTTTAATTTGTAGCGTGGGGACATTTATTCCAGATACTTGACTATTAGACATTGTAATTATCTTTTGTTCCTTAATCAAAGTACCATAGTTTTTTCCTTATAAAGTGGGATTAAGTTTGGACCACATAAATTTGTGGTTGAAAAAGAAAATATTTTCAATTATTTTACTTTTAATTTCAATTTTTTAATCCCAATTTTTATTTTATTTTATGGTAAATTGTCATGTTTTATGGTTTTAGATGTATTTTGATCTTAATTGCAAAAAATGGCCCTATTTTGGATTTTAAATATTTTAAATATTTCTATTTTTCGACCATAATTTTTTCTAAAATGATCTAAATTATGAAATTATTTTTTTAGTATTAAATAAATATTTGGATTCATTTCATTATTCTATACTGAATACTCAATCCATCATTTTAAGGCCCAAAACAAGCTCACAAGTCAAGCCTTATAATCTGTACATAGATCTGGAAACTTTTGAATATGGGACCATATATGTTAAATGGACAATACAAATGAGCATAAATTAGACATGGAGAAATATAACATTTGAAGGAAAAACTTTCATTAATATGTACTCACTTGATTCTACCAATATCAATTCCATAAATGCATGGGAATCCAGATTTGGGGAATACAAGGAGTCTGCCTAGACAAATTAATTTTTCAGAGTAAGTTAGCTATAACTCCTTCATCTAGTGGAAAATCAAGTTGAACCTTTGATAAAACACGTGTAATATATATAAGAACAAATTTTAAGAATACAAATTTTCCTAATTATTCCATTTATTAGGGAGAACACATGGAAACATTTAGAGGATCCTTTTGGAGCGAATTTTTCACCCACTCTCCCTATAAAAAAGTGTTTCTTCTTTATTTCAAGGGGTTAACACTATAGGTGCCCAATTTTTATAGCTTTTTAGTTTATTTTATGTTTTAATAGTATTATGAATTTTTAATATATTTTAATCTTCTTCCTCCTCACATTATCATATTTTTATCTTTTGTGTTTCCACCCCGTTCTTCTCCATTGTGATCTCTAATACTCATGACCATGAGTAACTAACCCGAGGAAGTTCTTGGAGGATAAATCCAGTATTCAACCCTAGTAATTGTGAATTCATTAGTAATGTTTCTTATTTTATTATAGTTATTCCGAGGGGGTCTTTATGGGAAAGGCGCATTTGTGTCTCCACTTTCCACTCAAGGCTTAACTTTCTCTTCTGTAATATTCTCCCTCAATCAAGGAGGTGGATGTGCGGTCTCTTAAAGATCATTGAGTTCACCATATATTAAAAACATAGGAAAAAAATATGTTCATTCATATGATGAATCATGTTCATTAAGTTGATTTGTAACTAATAAAGAGATGATGAAAGTTCACTCTAGGTAATCTCCCAGGAGGATCTTCTTTCTGCCCAACATCATTCTATATGCATCCATTATGTTTGCATTAAATATATATATAGATATATATTAATATTTCATAAATATTTCAAACCCACATTAGTATATTATTTATTTTTATATTATTTAAACTTTAAATAGTGATAATATAATTTCGGTGTTTTGTGAGCTGCCTCCTCAAGAGAGACCCTAGGTGTGTACTATATTGCATGATTAGGTAAATAAATTATTGACTGGGGATCCATGAAAAATACTTGTGAATAAATTTGGAACCATTTATAGTTATTCAAAGCACTTTCACACATCCATTTTTCTAAAAAACACAAAAAAAATCATAAATTTCAAAAACTAAAAAAAACTCTTTTTGTCCATGATGTATTCAAATTATAATTATTATGCATTGAATGACTAATCTCTGGTGAAACAACAAGAAGAAATTTAAAAATCTCTATTTCAAGGACTTTAAGAATAAATACAAGGCCTATATAGAGAAATGTGATGACTAATTGATTATATACATTCATGTCAAGATCAATCGAAACCTGATCCATAACCAGAACTAGAATGGGTGGTGGAAGATATTTCATTAATCATTTTTTATGTTAAAGAACCTGAGGAGGTTGAGAAGTAGCTACTAAATAAATTAATAACATAATCTCACACTCAATAATTACTCTAACAGGTCAATGAAGAACACATGGAAGATGATGCACTTATGGGCAATCAACATTTTTTAGAAGAATTCAGAAATAGTTTTATTAAAGATAATCTGAAACTTGATCTTCCCATCCTTAATAATGAAAAATTAGCACCTCCCTAACTCTCTATTTATTTGTAATACAAGGATTAAGATGCATCCTCTATGATTGAGTTGAAAATGGTCCTACCATAAGATATTAATTACCAAGTTGACTTACTTGAAAGTGAATATTTCTTTATTTATTATTCATGTTTTAATCTTATTCAAGATGAATTATTTTCTAACATTTCATTTTTTAATTTTTTTGATACAACATAAATGGATAAGGCCTTGGATGTTAAGTAAGATACCACCCAAGTGTTGGTGATGGTAGAGGAAGAGCCAAAAAAGTTTGTGGTGGTGTGACTACATCCTCTATAACAACTTGTATACCATATAGAGGAGGACACCATGAAAGTCAACAGGAACCACCCCTATCTTATTTTACCTCCCACCCTAGAACTTAAATTCTATATTTATTATTTCTTGGGGGTTGATACTTTTCTTATATTATTTTGGGTTCTACATTATTTTTTTCTACTCATGGACACTGGTAAAATTCACATGTGGTGGTTCATCTCAAAGAAACCACACCCACCCTTAGATTGGGGATAATCCACCACAACTCCTTGACCAGAGGTAGTAAAAACCTATCACCCGCTTAGGGGTATAAACCAAGCATTATACCTTTTATTTAATATTTTTATATCTTTTTATTTATTTATATTATATTTTTTTCTTGATTTATTGTAGTTTTAAAGTAGTAGCTGCTAGGAACTTAACTCAAGGCAGTCACTAAAAAATAAATCAGGTTTTATCTTTTCTTTTCTTTATTTTATTTGCCGCCCAATTTAAATTTTGCGTGAAAATATTTCTTGATCTAAATTGAACTAAAAAGAGGGTAGGAAATGGAATAAGTGTGGGAGTGGATTATAATCTATTTTAATTATTTTTTATGTTCTTCCATTTTATTTTTGTGTGTATTTTTATGATTTTTTTATATTTTATTTTTTCATTTTTTGGGTGTGTTTTTAGGAATCTTGAGCTAAATCAAATACTTTGGAAAATTCATACCATCTAATTATTTTTGGCACATTTCTTGATTTTAATGTTTGAGGATTTAAATTATTATTTAATGGATTTTGTTTCCTAATTTATGATCATTTAATTTGATAAATTTTGATTGATTGTGAAACTTACGTGCACCAGTACTGTCCAAATTGAAAATCGTTCCCAACTCGAGAGGTTTCTAAACCTTTTTGACATATTATTTACATTTATATTTTTATTTAAAGTATTGAGAAATTTTTTGTGATATAAAAATTTATATTTTTATCTTTTTTAAAACTGTTATAGTTCTTGGAATGTGTTAAGTATGATTGAGGCACCACTTTGAAAGCCCCCTTTTTCATTGAACTATAATTTTTTCCTAACTTTTAATATGAACTTTATTAATAACCTAGTAGCCATGAAATAACTTGTGAGTAGGACACATTAAAATCCATTTATCCCTTAAAAACATTATCTATAAGTTAAATTCATTATTATTGTTGAACTCAAGTGTGGGGGAGGGAGAAGATGAGCTATATTTTGCTTTCTTGAAGAATCTTTTTGAGCTGAAAAAAGTGCTTCCATATTTATTACTACTTTAGTGAAAGAAATTTCATGATGGAAATATGGAAAGGTGACCCAAAATATCATTTCAAATATGGGTTGGGTGTTCACCAATATTTTAAGATCAAAATTTGTCTGTCTTTTCCTCAAAAACATGATTCTGAAGAGAAATCCATATCTAAATTCAAGTTGAAACAATGTTAAAATTAGGTAAAAGATGGAAAAATTATCATTGATGCTGAAATTAAAAGTTTGAACTTCCCAATAACAGAAATATGTGTTTGTATGTGATTAATTTTCAAGATGATTGAGGAGCGCACCAATCTTGAGCAAACCCATTTTCATGCATTTACTTCACTTTAGAGCTTAACCCTCCTCATTCTGCCTCTGATGTTTTTACATTTAAAACCTGCCAACCCTCAACCTCAGAACAACCCATGAAAAAGACCTCATGATTGACACATTTTTTACTTTATTAATTGGAGATACTAGGAAGATAGAAAACCTATGGATATCACACATGTTCTTGAGAATGAGAAAAACTCGACATTAAAAATCCTTGAGTAAAGAGATAAATATTTTTTGGGGAGGTAGATATGACATGAAAGTGAGGATTAACATGAAATTTAATGATTTTTTAGTATTTTTTAGGATTTAGGGATTTTTTATTCATGTAGGAGGCATGATATTTTCCTTGATGTGTAATCGAGCTGTGTTTTCATTTGTACTTTGTGAAGTTTGTTTCAACCTTGGTATTAGATGATTGCCCAAAAGTGAAATGTTTAAGTGTGGAGGAATTTGGAGAGAAAATATTTTAAATTGTTTTAATTTTAATTTCAATGTTTTAATCCCACAAAATTGTTATTTTATGAGAAATTATCACATTTTATGGTTTTAGATGTATTTTGAGCTTAATTACAAAAATGACCTAATTTTGGATTTTAGCTATTTTAATTAATTTATGTATTTTGGTCATAAATTTTTATAAAATGATCTAAATTATGAAATTATTATTTTTAGTCTTAAATACATCCTAGGATGCATTTCATTCTTCTATACCCAAAGCTCAATCAATCATTTTAAGGCCCAAAATAAGCTCATAAGTTAGGCCTCGTAATCTATGCACAGATCTGGAAAATTTTAAATATGGAACAATATATGTTAAATGATTGATCCAAATGATCTTAAATTATACACAGATCAAGATAAAATCTATAGGAACAACTTTAATTGATATGTCCTCACTTGATTTTGCTGATATCAATGCCATAAATGCATGGGAAACTGGATCTAGGGAATACAAGGAGTCTACCTGACCAGATTAATTGTTCATAGTACATTGGTTGTAACTCCTTCATCTGGTGTCCAATCAAGCTTATTTCTTTTAGAAACACACTAAATATATATATAAATAACTTTCAAGAATAAAACTATTCCTAATTCTAATATTTAATGGGGATAACATGTGGAAACATTTAGAGGATCTTTTTGGAGAGAATTTTTCACCCCCTCTCCCTATAAAAAATCATTTCTTCTTCATTTAAAGGGGTTGAAACTCTATGTGTCCATTTTATATAGTTTTGTAGTTTATTTTATGTTTTAATATTATTATTAATTCTTAATATATTTTACTTATATTTTTATCTTTTGCGTTTCTACTTTGTTTTTCTCCACTGTGATCTCTAATACTCATGATCATGAGTAACTAACCCAAGGATGTTTCAGATGGATCAATCTAGTGTTCAAAAAAATTAATCGTGAATTAATTATTAATGTTTATTATTTTCTTAGATTTATTCAAAGGGGGATATTTTTGGGCAAGGAACATTTTTATCTCCACTTGCCACCCGAAGCTTAGCTTTCTCCTTTTCAATATTCTCCCTCAATAGAGGAGGTAAATGTGAGGTCTCTCAGCAATAGTTGAGTGAACCATATATCCACAACATGGTAATAACATTACTATAAAACATTCCTTTAACATATCTAACATTGGACTTTATCAATGATAGAAAATAACTAACTATCGGAGCATAATTAAAATCCATAGGCTTTTATCAATGTGAGAAAAATGCTAATAAAGGGCCCCATTTATCATCACTTTTATTTAGCACAGATAAATGGGTCCTTTATCAGTGCTTTTAGAAGTGCTAATAAATGATTCCTTTATTAGTGCATATAATAGTGTTGATAAATGGGCATACTATATTGTTTTGCAATAGCACACTGTAGCACCAAAAAGCAACAAAATCAAGTAAAATTACGTAATTAAAATGAAATAAAATTTACAACACAAATACAAGAACAAAAAACACAATATTATAAAAATTTCAAACACTGGTTTATACAATTATATGAGTAAGTAAAAATTATTACATACATTCAAAACATCAATGTCCCTTTGTCTTTTTCCCCTGACCCCGACTCATGCTATTGTTGAAAAAACCACCCCTACTCAAGAAAAAGAAAACAAATGTATAGGAAAAAATTTATTATGTTAGTAATAATATAAATAAATAAATTAAATAGAAAGTGTTAATTTTAAACTAAACTTTGAGTCATACTAGGAACACTGTGTATCAGATTGAGTTGAAGTTGATTCTTGTACATCAGACCATTTCTAATTCATCTTCAAGAATTCTCTCTGAAAATTAACTAAATAATTATAATATAAAAATGATAAGGAAATTAATTAAATAATAACATATAGGATTATGGAAAAAAAATCACTACTGGAAAATGGGTCTATACCCACGGTTTTGTGCCCAACTGTGGGTATAGGCCCCCCTATACCCACAGTTTTGGGAAATCATGGGTATAGGGATAGTATGGGGACCTATACCCACTGTTCTCCAAAACCGTGGGTATAGGTCCCCTATACCGACAGTTCTTGGAAAAACCGTGGGTATAGGTTTTTTTGAAGACCTATACCCATAGTTTTGGCAAGATCGTGGGTAAAGGTGTTGTTATGCAGACCTATACCCACGGTTTTTGAAAACTGTGGGTATAGGTGGTATTTTTTTCAAAGACCTATACCCACGGTTTTTCAAAACCCTGGGTATATCTTTCCCACGTTATGGAGAGAACAAAAAATTCTGCGGGACAGAAATTGTTTTTGGGTGAGAAGACGATCTTAAATAATAGAAATTTAAGGAAAGAAATATTAAATCGTATAAGTTCTTTAGGTTGGTTGGTTTAAATCTTTGGTATTCATGAGGAAGTCTCGTGATTGAATCCCACAAATCCTCTTTTTTCGACTATAGCAGTTATATTAATATATTAAAATAAAAGTATCTATATTTATTAAAATCGGTATTAGCTCGGTTGGTCGATGTGCGTGTGAAGGATGCGGGAGGCGCGGGTTCAAAACCCTGCACATCCTTATTTTTTGATTATAGAAGTTATATTAATATATTAAAATAAAAGTATCTATATATATCAGTAGCGGTGTTCGCTGGGTTGGTTGTTGTGCGTGTGCAGAATGCTGGAGTCTTCGCATGAGGTTTGGGTTTGAATCCCCCCTGTGCCAATTTTTTGAATTTAAATACCCCACGGTTTGAAAATCGTGGGGTCTACTGTGTGCCACGCTGGAACAACAGGGTGCACACTTTGACTCCCCTATACCCATGGTTCTCCAAAACCGTGGGTATAGGCTGAGACCCCTATACCGACGCCTTTCCATCCCACGGTTCCCAAAACCGTGGGTATAGCCTATACCCACAGTTTTGGGGGCTATACCCATAGTTTTGAACCGTGGGTATATGTCATTTTTTCAGTAGTGAATCTTGGTTCGTTTCTTGATTTTTGTTACGTGATGTGTGTTTTAAACTAAAATGACACTTATATATTGAAAAGATGCACTTGGAGTCATACCGATCACACCATGCATCATATTGAGGTGTAGTTGATCCTTACATGTCCCAAATGAATTATGGACCATTGAAATAAGTATCAAAACAATCTGAATGTGTTTTCTTAGTTTTGAGTACATCACTTGTCTTTTTTACTAAAATGTCATTTTAAACTGGTAACACATGCTTTGAGCCATACTGATCATAGCTCGTGTCAGTTTTATGTGAGACTCATTTATACAAGTAAAAAATGACTTATGAATCATTTTAATAAATTATCAAGAAAATATGAGTGATTTTGCTCAGTTTTTAGTGAGTAACACCTTTTGAACTAAAATGTTAATTTTAAAATCATAAAAAGAACTTTGAGTCATACTAGGAACATCGTTTATCAGATTGAGGTGAAGATAATTCCTACACATAAAAAATGACTTAGGGATTGTTTTTATAAAGTATCAAAACAATATGAATGCATTTTATTAGTTTTGAGCATGTCCGTTTTTCTTTTTTATTAAAATTAATGCCAATTTTAAATAAAAAGATGCACTTGAAGTCATACCGGTCGCACTGTGAATAAGATTGAGGTGGAGATGATTCATAAATTTCCAAATGACTTATTGATTGTTTTCCAAAATCATAAAAACAATATTAATGTGTTTTCTTAGTTTTGAGTTCACCAGTTGTATTTTTTACTAAAATTTCATTTTAAATTGGAAACACATACTTTGAGTCATACTAGTCACATCGTGTGTTAATTTGATTTGATACTGATTCCTATACAACAAAAATTAATTAATAATAATTTTATTAAATTATCAATACAATCTGAGTTCGTTTTCTTGGTTTTCAGTGAGTGACACTTTTTGAACTAAAATATTAATTTTAAATTGATAACATACACTTTGAGTCATACCGGACACATCATGTATCAGATGGAGACACCGATGATTCCTATATGTCAAAAATGACTTACGTGTCATTGAAATAAATTATCAAAACAATCCGAATGCATTTTATCAGTTTTGAGTATGTCAGTTACCTTTTTTACTAATATTAATGTCAATTTTAAATAAAAAGACACACTTTGAGTCATGCTGGTCACACCGTGTGTTGGATTGAGGTGAGGATTATTAATACATGTCCCATACGACTTACGTATTATTTTACTAAAGTATAAAAACAATATGAATGTGTTTTCTTAGTTTTTAGTATGTCACTTTACTAAAATTTCATTTTAAACTGGAAACACACACTTTGAGTCATACCGATCACATCGTATGTTAGTTTTATGTGAGACTAATGACTAATTACTATATGTAAAAAATGACTTATGAATAATTTTAATAAATTATAAATATAATACAAGCACATCTTCTTGGATTCCAGTGAGTCACACATTTTGAACTAAAATGTCAATTTTAATTTGACAACGAACACTTTGAGTCATACCAGACACATCATGTATCATATTGAGGTGATACTGATTACTAAGTGTAAAAATTGACTTAAGTATCATTTTACTAAATATAAAACCAATATAATTTTTTCCTAGTTTTGAGTATGTCAATTGTCATTTTTACTAAATTAATGTTAATTTTAAATAAAAAGATGCACTTAGAGTCATATTGATCACACCATGCATCAGATTGAGGTGAGGATGATTACTACACACCCCAAGTGACTTATGGATCATTTTAATAAAGTATAAAAACAATCCTAATACTTTTTCTTGGTTTTGAGTATGTCACCTGTCTTTTTTTACTAAAATGTCATTTTAAAATGGAAATATGCACTTTGAGTCATACCGATCACATCTTGTGTCGGTTTGACATTAAAATGATTAATAAATATCACCAATGACTTATTAATTATTATTATAAATTATCAATAAAATTCAACTGTGTTTACTCAGTTTTTAGTGAGTGATGTTTTTTGAACTAAACTGTCAATTTTTAACTAATAACAGACACATTGAATCATCCTGAGCACATCGTGTATCATATTGAGGTGAGGCTAATTCATAAAAGTCACAAATTACTTATGGATTATTTTTATAAATTATTAAAACAATACAAATACATTTTCTTGGTTTTGAGTAGGTTAGTTGTTTTTTACTAAAATTAATGTCAATTTTAAATAAAAAGACACACTTGGAGTCATACCAGTCACACTGTGCATCAGATTGAGGTTCTAATGATTCCTACATATCCCAAACGACTTATGGATCATTATCTTAAAGTATCAAAATAATTATAATGTTTTTTTCTCAATTTTGAGTATGTTACTTGTCTTTTTTACTAAAATATCATTTTAAACTGGAAACACACATTTTGAGTCATACCAATCACATCGTGTGTTGGTTTGATGTGAGATTGATTCCTATATTTCATAAATAAATTATGAATCATTTTCCTAAATTATAAATACAATACAATCATGTTTTATTGGTTTTCAGTGTTTCACTTTTATTTTTTACTAAAATTAATGTCAATTTTAAATAAAAGATACAGTTGGAGTCATACTAGGCACACCATGAATCAGATTGAGGTGATTCTAATTTATAAACATTACAAATGAATTATGTATTGTTTTAATAAATTATCAAAACAATATTAATGTGTTTTATTGGTTTTGAGTATGGGATGTGTGTTTTGAACTAAAATGTAAATTATAAACTAAAAACATATAGTATGAGTCATATTGAGCACACTGCGTATCAGATTGAGATAAGACTAATTTAGTATTCTATATGTTATTTACTTTAAACTATCTTAAAAAATTCAAAAAAGATAGAACATGTTCCATTATGATGAAAGAGAAACTCCATGCTCCCTGAAACACTTCACGTTTCAGGCGGCATGGGGTATCCTCTTTCATCAGAAAGGAACATGTTATCTCTTTTCTAGCTTGTTGTAGATAGTTTAAAGAAAAATATGACTTCCCAAAATATTTGTGAAAAAAAATAAATAATTATTAGATAAGAATGATAAGGAAATTAACTTACAAATAGTAAATAAAATGATGAAAAATTTAATTAAATAAGTAGTAGGAATTCACCTTTTCATGATGGTTATATAAATTCTTGAACCATTTACTTGTCATTATCTCAATTTTAGTATTGAAGTCTAATCTCTCACGAGCATGAGCATCTTCGAACAAACCACCCCAACTCAAACAAAAGAATCCACCTGTATAAGAAAATAATTCTTATGTGAGTAATATTAAAAATAAATGAATTAAACGTAAATATGAAATAATGCATTACTTATATGGTCAATGATTTTATTGTTAAAACATCAAGATTGCCTCTGTGATTGAGAAGAGGTAACATTGTTGCTCTTCTTGAAAATTCAATAGAGGGAACTTGAAGGAAATTGATAAATTGCAACACTTTGGGGGTGAAAAGATTTTGAGGGATAAGAAGTATGTGGATGTTTTAGTGCATAAATATATGAAAGATGGACAAAAATATTATAAAATAAACAATATCTTCAAGCAATAATTAAAATTTAATCAATTTTTTATTATATAATTTTTTGGTAAAATAGAGAAAGTATATCGTAACATTACCTTTACATATTCACAAATGGTTTCCTTCGTTATAGTTTGTTCTTATATAGGATTGGAAACATCATCATGTGCAGAAGAAATTATTTGCATGAGTATCCAAACATTTAATTTAGATTATGTTAATGCATTTGAGAACATAATATATTATTTGCCTTTATTTTTTTAAAGGTTTTAGGGATTTTGATCCTCTATCTAAAATCCAAATCCCCTCTTTGTGGTCCCATTTAACGTACAATAATTGTCTACATTGGGACCTACATGAACTGATTGTGATCTCATAATCAAAGGGTCATACTCAATTGGATTTTCATATAAACCTACAATTATTTTAGTCACCGGAAGGAAAATTGACCAATTATTTTTTGCTGGATCTGAGACATAAAATACATGCACTTCTTGTGATGACATGATGACCATATCATCTTTTTATCCTTCTACACTAAAATTCACCTTCACAAATCCCATTTCATCAACTTTCATTACACTCTTATTGTCAACCCATTTGCAATAAAAAATAGTCCCTTGAATTATTGTATAATACAACTCATATATCTATTCAATAATGCCAAAATATGTCATATTTTCATAAATTGGATTTATATCCTTGGAACCAGATATGTGCATCACTTACGCCACAAGCATAACTCCACTGTTTTACATTATACTATAGTCCTCATGTTATTTTGTATAGAACATATAACCATTTATTAAAAATCCAATGTAAGATATAACATTTGTATTTGGTCCCCTGGCTAGCCATCGAAGTCGTTCGACCATTGAATTTTTATTTTTAGATAACTCTTTATAAATTTGATCTTGTAACCATAGTATAAACTATTGATTATGTGTATTTGATATTCATCCTTCATACCTTGATGGATTAAAATCTATAAGAATTGATTTGTGGCTTCAACGTGCGGATCAACATATTCTCTATTATGTAAAATTTAAAGGTGCAATTGCTCCTACTCCATGATGTTAATTATAATAATATCACCTCCAGAAATCCCTTCACCCATAAGGCATATAATGTGACAAGACTTTGGGAGACCGATGCTATTAACATCTGATAGATAATCCATACAAAATTCAATAGCTTCTTCACAAATAGTTATTTCTACAATATAACCTTATAGATGACTTCGATTCTTGAAACACCCTTTCAAAATATTTATATACCATTCAATGGGTTATATCCATTTGTAATGGATAAGACTATGTATTTGGACCTATCTAACCAAGTGGACCATCAGGTAGACCATTATATCAAAGAATGATGGTGGTAAGAACATCTCTAATTCACATAATATGACTAAAACCTACTTATTCATGATTAGAAACTTGGTTGGGTCTATAAATGTACTGCATATAGATTTGAAAAAGAATCAGAGTTTAGTTAATGTACACCATAAATTTTTAGGAAGAATGTAATGGAAAGCAACAAGCATCAAATCTTGCATCAAAATATAACAGTCGTGTGATTTTAGTCCCTATAACTCCAAATTAGTCATTGAAATGACATTCTTGATATTTTATGAATACCCCTTTGTAACTTTTACACCATTAAGGAAAAGTAAAAATTAAAAATTTTCCTATATGTATAGAGTGTAAGCCACCGGAGGAAGAAAAGTCTTCCCTTTTCCCTTCAAAGACGCTAACTCTTCCCTTATCCCTACATCAATCATGTACAACCTATCCTTGATGCCATATTTCATTTTTCTATGAAAATTCAATAATGTGCCAATAACACTTTCAAATACATTTGTTTCTACATGCATGAAATCAAGAAAATGTCTAACGTACAAACAATTCCAATACGGTAATTCAAATAAAATTGATCTCTTCTTCCAACCTAATTTTGTAATGTTTTTTAAAAATGGTTTACTAAAAATAGTGTCAATATATTTTACTTTATCGAATAGTTGATCACCCATTAGTGGATATGGTGTTGTACCTTTTTTGGTATTCCCGTCGAATGTTGTCATCCAGGATCAGTATGTATGTTGTTGAGGTAAACATTTATGATGTCCTAAAAACACAGTCTTCGAGGAATGTTTCAACCAAACTGAGTGTGTGAATTATTCACAAATGAGACACCCCAATATTTCTTTAATTCTATAGCCTGAAAAATTTCCATAAGCAGAAAATTCAATTATCATCCCATACAACACAACCATCATTGTGAAATTTTCACTTCTATAAGCATCATACATTGTAACACCTATATCCCACATCAATTTCAGATCTTTGATCAATAGAGCCAAATATAAATCAATATCATTTATAGGTTTATTTGATCTAGATATAAGTAAAGATGACATAATTTATTTGCACTTCATGCATAACTATGGTGAAAAGTTATAATTTACCAACATGATGGGATATGTACTTTGAGTACTACTCTATACACAAAAAGGATTTATTCCATTTGTAGATAATGAAAGATGAAATTTTCTTGGCTCATTTCCAAATCCAAGATACTCGTAATCAATTTTATTCAATTGGGGATAATCTTCTAGATGATGTAGGTTCCCATCTTTAATTATTGTATCTGCATGCCATGTAAATTTTCTCACGTTTTCCTAAAATCTACATAGTCTTCTAAACTGTTGAATGATAGGAAATTACGATAATTTTTTTGAAGGACTTGATTAATTTTTATTGTATCGATCCATGCCACACTTAGGGAATTTTATGTGTGATTCATGGTCCTTGAGAAACAATATACAATCATTTGGACAAGCATGTATTTTTTTAGAGATCATTCCCATTGAACGTAACATTCATAGCATCATATGTTTGACATGGAAGTTCATTTTCTTCTGGTAGTATATCATTTAGGAGACCAAGTAGTTCTATAAAGTTGGTGCCGCTCCATCCATTTCTAGCTTTCAAATTATATAACTTAAATACATATGACAATATTGTGTATTTAGTACTAGTATACAATGGTCTCTTAGCATAGCTATTTAACTTTTCAAACAACTCTGGAAATTCATGAAGGTCATCTTCAAGTTCCATTGTCATTTCTTCCATGTAATCTTTATGATCATTTACACTGGTATTCATATCAAATGATCCATAAACCATAATATCATCCCAATCAGTGTGTGTGTTCAGTTTTTCCCTATGTTTAGTCCAAAATTTATAGCTATGATCTATTCCATGACAAATAAAATGTTCTTACAATCTTCTGGACTAAATTTTATTGAATAAAAACAACATAAAAATGGTCAAAGTATTTGTGAAGGGTCATATTCATGATCTATTACAAAATTTATGAACTCTTTAACTATATCTTCATACTCTTTTGTCAAACGATTAGTATGAATCCATTTTGATTCATATCCATCCTATTAGGTTCATAAAATATTCTTTTTTTACAATAAATAAATAAATACACATAAGATATTCACTATCAAAGGTTAATGTTATAGATGATTATAATAAGGGGAACCCAACATTTGACTTTTTCAACTAATTTAAGTATGCTTTAAAGGAAATGGGTAATTTAATTTAAGAAAATAATTAATCCACTATGGTAGGTGTTATCATTTGAATTCATCCAAAGGCGAAAGTTATAGAAAATTTTCATCCTCATCAGCTTCATCTACTGAATAGTTATTATTGATTTTTTTCATGAGACTCATCACCCATCTCTTGTGGACATCCACTTATGTTTCTTGAACTTATCTAAGCAGTATTCATCCCATATTGTGTACCAGTGATCATTTTGGATGACTAATGCTCACATTAGTTCAAGTAATATAGAATATGTGGGATGAGACTCAAGAAAAAAAAATGAAATAGTAATTGTTCGGGAGATGAAGCCGATGAGGATGATAGTTGTACTCCATTGTGTTCTCTAAAAGGGGTAATGCCTCCCATTTGTGATAATTTCATTATCACGAACCAGCCTAGGTACCCTAGTAACCCGATAACCAAGACAACCCTAACATAGCCCGAAGGGAATTCCCAATCCCCATGGGTTGGTGACTAGCACCTACCATCATAAAAATTGGAAGTGGGAACAATTTTTTCACTAATAATGTGGAAGAAGAAGAAACAAGACAATATGCATAACAAAAGAAACTCCACCGAGAGTGGTGTACCAGAATACAATATGGGAAAAACAATCCCAAATCACTATAACCTAAGTACAAAAACATGGGAAAAACAACCCAAGTCCCTAAGGATACAACTCACCATGCCAAGGTCTAATAGCTAGATCTACCTCCAAGAGATCCTATCCCCTTTCTCAAACCTGGAAGAAGAAAGTCTAAAAACACCCAAAGGAAAAAGTAGGGTGTGAGGTAAAAAGCCTAGTAGGGTCTCACCAAGGATTCCATAATAGATTCCAATGAAATATTAACCAAAAGAATGCTTCTGATTTTAAAGTAAACATGTTTGACATTTCAAATAATATTTTAAAAAAATCATGATATATATTTTAAATGATGTAAAATACTTTAAGCATAGGCTTTACTTTACAAGTGATGGAATATATTTAAAATAATTGCTTAAATAAAACATTTTATATAAAATATTTTATATAAATTCAAAAAGGGCATGTATAATAGTTTAATAATATTGGAATACATTTTATATCTCAAATATAAACAAAAGTAAGCAACATGGTCATATTCCAAATAGGTATGTATGTTTCAGTCTATAGGACTCCACACTCTCTAAGTGATCACGAAAATATGTGTACACATACGTTCTCTGAACACTGGTCATAGAGGACTCATTACCATTGCCTAAGGGATGTGACCTATTGCATGTATGCTTTAGAATGTTGTAGTAATCATAGAGTGTGCCCAAATAACTCATAGTCTACCTAAGTCTTGCATGTTATCTTACAAAATAAATGATGGAAAATTTATTTTAAGACTACTTAAAATACAATTAAATCTCATTTCCCCATTTCAAATGACAATTTTCCATTTAAAACCAAAACATGTTTTAATAAAAAACATGCCTCTTTAACAAGATAAAACCACTGGGTTTCTATCAAAACATTTTAATCCATTATCACAATTTTGAAATACATTCAAACCAATTACATCATTTCACAATTAATTTCCAAAATTAAATTCAACAATGTAATTGAAATTATTTCCATCAAATATATAATTTAAATTCAACAATTTAAATCAACCAATTTCCATAAACACACCCCAATTCATTGTAATTGGGTTTTTTCCAATTTCCATTCCAAAACCATTTCCAAACTCCCAATCCACTGGAATCGGATTTTATCAAATCAATTGAATCAATTTTGAGAAATTGAATTTAAATAAACAATTGAAATAAATCAAGAAATTCAAGGTTAATAAATTTGGCTAATCAGGACAAAACCACCTACCTTAAGGTCATAGATGTCAGCAACAATGATAAACCACCCTGTGTGGTTCAATACACCTCCTCACGACCTTATTTTCATAAGTGTTGACACACCAATGGTTTATGTTTGTCAAGGGATCCTAGAACCAATACCAGTTAGTTTATTTCAAATGAAAATAAAATATCACATGCGATTATATTTTCTATCTCCTAAATAATTCCTAAATTACCATTCTAGGCCATCACATTCACACATAATATTTTCCATAAGAATAATTATATTTGATAAAATCAAAAATATCATTATAATAATATTAATAATTAACCTTTGATAATATCTAAATTATCATTTGATAATTATATTAATCATCCTTTTATAATATATATAATTATCCTATGATAATTTTGATAATATTTGTCACGCGATAAATTATTTTATAATTATAATCTAATAATTTTGGTAAAATTATTTTTTGATAATTTTATGAAATTATTATTTGACAATTTTTTGACACTATCGCTTGATAATTTTTCATCATTATCCTTTGATAATTTATGTAAAAATCATCTTTGATATTTCCATGCAATTGATCTTTGATAATTAGTTTTAATTATCATTCAATAATTCTTAATAATTATCTTTTGATAAATTCAAAATATTTATCTTTTGATAATTTCTTTATAGTTATTATTTGATAGCTTCATATAACTATTCATTAAATAATATTTTTTTATTATCATTAATTTTTAACAAGATTAATTTTTGATAATTATATAAATTATATCCTTGGAATAAATCACTAGTAAAATTATCATTGATAATTCAAACAATTATTCCTCATAATATTACGGTAACATTATTTGGAGAAACATACAAAATTACATTCTAAAAATTTATAATAAATTATCATTCAATAATTTTTTTATGAATTATACCTTATAATTTATGGGAAAAATAATCCCTATATAAAACTAGGATTTAATGATTAATCATTTAACTTTCCCCCCCAAAAAACATGTATGTGAGATAAAAATAAAATAAAATAAAAATAAGAGAAGAATTATCAGTGTGAGGCGCCGCACCAAGAAGATAGAGGAGGTCTTCGCCACACTAAGAACAATATCAGATTTGGATCGATCTTCACCAATCTTACGAAAAGAACACCTGAGGTGGTTCACACTCAAGAAGATCCATCACGCACCACATAAATTAGTTAAATTATAAATAAAACCCAAACACGTGTGTTCATCAACCGCAAATTGAAACCCCCAATTCAAACCACTGTTTCATCTAAGAATTGAAGCAGAGTCTTTAAATTTACCGATTTAATGTGTTGCAATTATTTCTAGGTTAAAACGTGGTCAAAACCATGTTTTAGGAAGTCTACCACATCCAAAAAATGGAAGAACACGCACAATGGGAGAAGATGAATAGTGTAATCCATTTTTTAATAATTAATTTAATAATTAAATTAAAATAAAAAAAATTAAATTTTTAATATAATTATTAAATAACTTAAATTAGTGAGCTACCTAACCAAATGTCTGTTGCACGTGAAAATTATACCCTACCTAAGGTAAATACCCCATTTTGAACCCAATGGTGGTATAAGATTTCTCATACGATGCACCGATTGAGAGATATTAATTATTTAATATTCAAAAAATGGATCCAATAATTAATTAAAATAAAAAGAGTTATTTTTTCAAGTGAGACATCCAAAAGACCGATGCTTACAAATGTTATACCCCACTTAGGGTAAACCCCTAATTTCGAAACCAACGATGGTCTCATATTTCTTATATGATGCACCGTTTTGGAATTATTCAATTATTTTTAATAAAAATTGTGCTCTTAATATATTATATTTAATATTTGTATTCAGTCTTCACTGAGATTTTGCGGGCCTCATGATCTCACACTAACTCAGTGTCGAATTCCAAAAACATTCAATTGAATATTCCAAGATATTAAGTGGAATTTAATGTCTTTAACACATTTATCAAAATTTCACTAATAAATCATTTTTCCCACTTAAGATATTAATAATTTAACACAAGAGGGTTTATCATCATTGTAAAAAAAGGATATTACAATTCTCCTCCTCTATCGACTTCTCATCCTTGAGAAGCATCTCTAGCAGTCTTGCTCAAAAAAATCAGGCCACTAAGCTTGAACATTAGACTCATGCTCCCACATCTCTTGATTATCAGAACCATGCTTCCATAGAACACGAACCAAATATATTTTCCTCCCATGAAGTACCTTAGTTTCGGAATCAACTATCCTGACTGGTCGCTCTATAAAGGATAAACCAGGTTCAATCTCAAGATCACTCTATCTCAAAAAATGAGATGGATCAAAGAGATACTTTTATAGCTACAAAACATAGAACATGTTGTGTATTGACATTAGCTATAGTGGTAGTGCTAAATGGTAAGAAACTTTCCCCACCTAATCAACAACCTCTAAAGGTCCTAAAAATGAGGAGTGAGCTTACCTTGCCTCCCAAGTCGTCGATGAACCAATCAAGGTGAAAACTTCAAGAATACCTGGTCACCAACTTAAAATTACAAAGGCCTACAATGACGATCGACATAAGACTTATACCGTCTCTGTGTTTTTGACATTCTCTAATGAATCAACTAAATGTTAGTTGTTGTCACTTAGACCAAACTCTGTCCAACTAAGTAACTTTCACCAATCTCTGACCAACACAACAAATATTTATAAGGATAACCATACAAGGCCTCAAAAAATATCCATTTTGATCACAGACTTGTAACTTTTGTTATAATAAAACTCAACCATAACCAAATGATTATCCCAATTCCCACCAAAGGCGAGAAAACAAGCACAAAGAATACACTCAAGGATCTATATATCTCTCTCTATCTGGACATATGACTGTGGATGATAGGCCATGCTCAAATGGACCTAAGATCCCAGTGTCTCCTAAAGTCCTCTCCAAAATAAATAAGTAAACCAAGGATCCCTATCAAATAATATAGCAAATGAAACTTTGTGAAAATGAATAATCTCTTTCCCATAGAGACTTATCAACTCTTCAACTTTCGATGTATCTCGAATGGGTATAAAGTGATCCGACTTAGTCAGCCTATCGATCAAAAACCATATCACATTCTTATTTCTCTGGGTATAAAAAACCCAACCACAAAGTCCATATAGATTTCATCCCACTTCCAAGTAGGGACTGAAAGTGGTTGAAGCAAACCAAAAGGTTTGTGGTGCTCATCTTTCACCTGTTGGCATGTATAGCAATGAGAAACATACTTAGCAATGCCCCGTCTTATACTTGGTTAACAAAACTTCCGCCTCATATCATAGATTATTTTAGTGGTTCCTGGGTGCGCAACCCACTAGGAATTATGAAAAAATGGTGGTGACTTCTTAGTAAACTCATAATTGTTATTAGATGATGCATATGATCCTCCTCGGACTTAGAGTATACAAGGATGTCATTAACAAATACTACCACAAAGGTATCCAGATACTCATGGAAAATCATATTCATTAATTCCATGAAAACTGTAGGAGCATTTGTTAGACCAAAGGGAATAACACGGTACTCATAATGGTTATAACTACTCTAGAAGGTGGTTTTATGAATGTCAGATTCTTTTATTATCAGTTGATGGTAACCAATATGAAGATAGATCTTCAAAAACCACTTTCCCCCTTTCAACTAATCAAACAAATCATCAATCCGTGGTAACAGATACTTGTTCTTTACTGTCACTTCATTGATCTTTCAGTAACCAACACATAAGCGAAGAGAACCATCATTTTTCTTAGCAAAGAGAACTGACACCACCCAAGGCGACACACTTGGGTGTATAAAGCCTTTATCTAAATGTTCTTACAATTGGGACTTCATCTCTTTCATTTCATCTGGTTCCATGTAGTAAGAGGTAATTGAAACTAGTTGAGTACCAGGAATTAAGTCAACAAAAAACTCAATGTCCCTTACTGGTGAAAAACTAGAGAAGTTATATGGAAACATGTTAGGAAACTCAACAACTAATGGAGGGAGATCAACACTCATTGAATCTCACTCTATATCAAAATCAAGTGTTGATATCACTTTCCCTAACTCCATATAAGAAGGTCTGGATATGCTCGACCTTGGGTACCATTCTCCTTAAAAGACAAGAGGCACACCACTGGGTGTATTAAGGTAGAACCATCGAAGATAACAATCAATCCATGATTTATTGAAAATAATCCAATCCATCCTGAATATGACATCAAGATATTCTATGTTGATTACCAGAAAACTCCAAGCAAGATCGACATCTAATAGAGAGAATACACAAGTAGGACTATGGAGACCATGTTCCCTCTTTGTACCAAGGGGTGTAGTAATATCCATTTCACA
Source organism: Viscum album (assembly GCA_963277665.1). Classification (NCBI taxonomy): domain Eukaryota; kingdom Viridiplantae; phylum Streptophyta; class Magnoliopsida; order Santalales; family Viscaceae; genus Viscum; species Viscum album. Next base: position 811,298,802 of record OY728150.1, on the reverse strand, counting down.
AGATAAAATCTCCATAGGAAGATTAAGAAGATTAAAGATACGAGTTGAAATAAATGAGTGATATGCACTAGTATAAAATAGAGTAGTCACTAATGATGAAGCCATAGTAATGGTATCTCTCATGGTTGTTGGACCCGTATCAACTTCCTATGAAGACTCTTCCACTGTGTTAAGATTCTTCGCTCCAAATTCCTATGGATGGAACCCTTTTGTATGCGAAGTATTTGATTTCCCCACAGTTTTTTGTGGTGATGATGATCTTGTTCCACACATGGAGTGGAAAAATTGTTGTAGAACTTATGAAAGTTCCCTAAGTGTTCGCAGGAGCCACAATTCTTGGGTGCCTAAGTGAAGAACCTCTTTAAATGCCCTGGTTGACCGCACTGGTAGCATATCAAAGGGCTTATTCTAGGAACTACAAGAGTTCAAAAAAGAACCTATTGTTGAGAACCACTATGAGAGTCACCACACTTCCTCTTTCATTTAAAATAACTCACACTTCCACTAAGAGAAAAAGGAATTCCCATCAACCCTGACTTTCCATCCAAGTCCATCTCAACCATCATCATCCTATCCAACACATCAGTATAACTGGGAAGCTTTAACAAGAAAACCTAAGAACGAATATCTGATCGAAGACCCAACTCAAACCATCGAGCCTTCATCCACTCATTAGATACAATCTTAGGAACAAACTGCACCATCTCAGCAAAATGATTTTAATACTCAGTCACAGTTATGCTGGCCTACTCAAGCTTGAAAAACTCTACAGCCTTGGTCAACACCATTGACTCAACTGGTTGGTGAAAAGAACCTTGAAGTCCTTCCACTCTAAAACCTCATGTTTCTTTTTTATCACCATCATGTCCCAACATCTACTTCTTGTTCCCTCCAACACAAAGGTGGTACTCTTCACCTTGATCTCATCTGGTGTCTCCAAGAACTCAAACATATATTCTATCCTACCCAAAAATTCTTTAACATATTGAGGATCTATAGAGCCTTTGAAAATGGGTGGTTTATGATTAATTAACTCTTGAGAATGATTTTGAAGAACATCCCCCTCAGGATCCATATCTAGAGCTTGAATGAGGACTGGTCTTGGTGATTTCCCAAAATCTTGGACAATACGCACAATCACCTCAACTAGATTCAGATCCACAATAGGATTCACGTGCTGAGGTTCAGTAGAAGCATCCTCCTAGATCTGATTCGCATGTCTTATTTGAGGAATTATGTTACACAACATCATCATACAACATTGAAGACATTAGGTAGTGCTCAAACAAAGAAACAATGGAAATTAATCCCAACATAAAGAAAAAAAAGATTTGGATTTCACTTTATTCAAATAATAATAGAGAAAATACTAGAACTAATATATAATACATCTTTCCTTAACCACCCCTGGTGACTTAAGGTTCATTATGGTGAGAGATGAACAAGAACTCAACCGCAACTACCTCTTAAGACAAAAGCTCAACCTCCCTCTGATACCACTTTGTCACGAACCGGCCTGGGTACCCTGGTAACCCGATAATCGATCCAACCCTAAAATAGCCTGAAGGGCATTCCCTATCCCTATGGGTTGGCGAATAGCACCTAGAATCATAAAAACTAGAAGTGGTAACAATTTTTACACTAATAATGTAGAAGAAGAAGAAGAAAGATAGTATGCATAACAAAAGAAAATCCATTAGGAGTGGTGTACTAGAATAAAAAAAAGGAAAAAACAAGCCCAAATCACTACAACCCAAGTACTAAAACATGGTAAAAATAACCCAAGTCCCTAAGGACACAACTCACCATGCTAAGGTTCAATAGCTGGATCTACCTCCAATAGATCCTATCCCCTTGCTCAAACCTGGAAGAAAAAAGTCTACAAACACCCGAAGGCAAAAGAAGGACGTGAGATAAAAATCCTAATAGGGTCTCACCAAGGATTCTATAACAAATTCTAATTAAAGATTAACCAAAATAATGCTTCCAATTTTAAAGTAAACAGGTTTGGAATTTCAAACCATATTTTAAACAAATAATGATATACAGTTCAAATGATAGAAAATAATTTAATAACAGGATTTACTTTATAAGTGATGGAATATTTTTAAAACAATTTCTTAAATAAAACATTTTATATAAAATAGTTTATATAAGTTCATAAAGGGCATGTAAAATAGTTTAACAATATTATCATACATTTTATGTCACAAATATGAACAAAATTAAGAAATATGGTCATCTTCCAAATAGGTACGTATGTTTCAGGCTATAGGACTCTGCACTCTCTAAGTGATCATGAAAATATGTATAAACATACATCATCTAGACACTGGTCAGAGAGGACTTGTCACCATCTCCTAAGGGATGTGAGCTATTGCATGTATGTTTTATAATATTGTTGTAATCCTAGAGTGTGTCCAAATAACTCACAATCTACCTAAGTCTTGCATTTGAACTTACACAATAAATGATGGAAAATTTATTTTAATACTACTTAAAATAAAATTAAATCCCATTCCCCCACTTGAAATTACAATTTTCCATTTAAAACCAAAATATGTTTTAATAAAAAGCATGCCTCTTTAACAAGATAAAACCACTAGGTTTTTATAAAAACATTTTAAGCCATTATCACAAGTTTGAAATCCATTCAAACCAATTCCATCATTTCAAAATTCATTTCCATAATTAAATTCAACAAATTAATTTAAATTATTTCCATAAAATCTATAATTTAAATTTAACAATTTAAATCAACCAATTTCAATAAACACACCCCAATTCAATGGGAGAGTTCGCGTCGGGGGGGGGGGGGTTGCGATTCCTACTTCCGTTCCATGAAGATGATGACCACTGCACCGATCCCTCCCCTACCAATGGGAGAGGGACCTACATTGTCCTTGAAGGGTGAAAAGTCATCCTTTTCCCCCTTTTCTAGCCCCAATCTTATTCCTCCATTTCCTCCTTGCTCTTTGTTCCCTAAGGTTTTGGATCTGTATGATGGGTGCCCTAATCTCCCAATTTCAATTTTTGAGTTCAATGAAGCTTAAACACTCCTCAAATCGACCTTGATCACTTGATTTTCACAAATAATACCATTGGTGGAGTCATTCGATAGTTTTGTTTTTAGTTCATGAGATTTGCAGGATAGGTCAACTATGGGCTTACTCGACAAAAAAAACATAATGATTCACTTTTCTTCAGAGGAGTATCTGATCAAAGCTTGGTTTAGTGATAAATGCCACTAAAATGAGTCCCGTTTATTCCTATTAATATGGAAATATGTCATCCATATGAACCAATACCCTCCTTCCATCATGATTTGGGTTAGTCTTCCTCATCTTCCTTTATCGTTTCAAAACCCGTCGATTATTAGGATGCTTGGGAACCTAGTTGGAAGGTACTTGTGTTCTGATAGCTGAAAAAACTCTATTTTCATCATATTAACCCCTAGATAAACTTATAAATTGCTACCTCAATATTACCTTCTGACTACGTTGGGATTACAGTTGGTGAGGAGTTCCATTGGAGACAACAAGTTGTTTATGAATCATGGGTTAATTTTTGTTCTGTTTGTAAGGGAATGGGTCACATATTGGTAGACTGTAGGTGTAGACAGTTAGAGAGGTAGTAGGGTGTGGGCACTATAAGCAGCAGCAAGGTTCCTATGACCAGTATGATGGATATTTCTTCTGGTATGGGGCCAGTGGGTGTGTAAACTGTGGCAAAGGAAGTACAGAGTGGACCTCGAGGAGGTATCCCTTAGTGAATGATATCTTCAATCAGCTAAGAAATGATCTTGAGGGTCCTCAATCTTTTGTGGATGTTTATTTGGATTAAAGAGGTTCATAGGTGGTTAATTAGGTTGGATATTTGGTCTCTCTGCTACTGGAGGGCCCTTAGGGTGGTAGTAGAATTAACCACAAATTGGAGTCTCAAGTGGTAGATGATGGATGTCACACAGCTTCCTTGGGCACTTCATATGAAGAGATGGTGTGACCAGGGAGTGGATTTAGAGTTAGAGTCTAGTATGAGGCCTCTAATGAATCTAGGGAGGGTAATTTTATAGGTTTCAGGACTAGTCCTAAAAGGGATGTGGCAACCATTGATCTGGAAAATCGCTTTGATCAATTGCTTAATGAGGATCCAGTTCAGGATTTCAAGAAAGAGCTGACAAGGCCCTCTATTAATGGGAATGAGTCTAGTGATGACTGTCCTAGCTATGTTTCAGGCGATACAGAGGATGAGGGTCTAGGTGATAAGCTTCCAATCTTGCAGAGAACCAGGAGTAGGAGGGGAATCCGTAAAGAGAGAAAGGATTATTCATTCTTTCCACTACCAATAGAGACCTGATCAATGAATAAGTTGAAAGAAAAATAGACGGATAATAATACTCACTTCTCCCATAAGGCTACTTTCCAGCAGAGGAAGCTAGGTGATGTGATTGATAAATCTTTTGAATTTCTTATGTTCTTGGAAGAAGAAGTGACTGAACCAGTTATATCCCTTAATTCTACGGAAGAAGAAGCTTCCAAGATGATGGGGAGGTCACTAAAGGTGACTCTAAATAAAGAGAAGTATTATTGGATCGACAAGTAGGACCTGATTTTAGTTATGGGATTCAATAAGGGGAATATCAGCTTTGAGGAATACATACAGTCTCAGGACAAGCTGGAATTTTTGTTCAAATATCTTCTACTAGATGAATCAGACTCTTAGGTACACAATATTTCCTAGAAACTTTTTAGTGAGATTAAATCTGGTAGGCTTAAACCATCCTTTAATGGTTTTTTCATTTCCTTTTGTGGCTATACTCATAGTTCCTCAATTTTTCCTTAAAAGTGTTTATATAATAAAAAGTTAATTTTCAATCAGTCACACCCCAATTCAATGGAATTGGGGGTTTTCCCCAATTTTCTTTCCAAAAACATTTCAAATATCCCAATCCACTAGAATCAGGTTTTATGGAATCAATTGAAAGTAGGTTTGAGTAATTGAATTTAAATCAATAATTGAAATAAATCAAGTAATTAAAGGTTAATCAATTTGGATAATCAGGATGGAACCACCTACCTCAAGGTCGTCGATGCCAGCGACAATGATAAACCACCCTGTGTGGTTCAATACAACTACTCACAGACTTATTATTATAAGCATCAACACACTAATGTTCAACATTTGTCAAGGGTTCCTAGAACCATTATGAGTTATTTTATTTCAAAAAAAAATAAAATATCACATGCGATGATATTTTCTCTATTCTGGATAATTCCTAAATTACTGTTTTAGGCTATCGCATTCACACATAATATTATCCATAAGAATAATTATCTTTGATAAACTCACAATTATCATTTTAATAATATTAATAATTAACCTTTGATAATCTCAAAATTATCCTTCTATAATTATATTAATTATACTTTGGTAATATATGTAATTATCCTATGATAATTTCGATAATATTTATCATGTGATAAATTCTATTATAATTATCATCTAATAATTTTGGTAAAATTATTTTTTGATAATTTTATGCAATTATTCTTTGATAATTGGTTGAAGTTATCACTTGATAATTCTTCATCATTATCCTTTGATAATTTGTGTAAAAATTATCTTTGATATTTCCATGAAATTGATATTTGTTAATTCATTGTAATTATCATTTTATAATTCTTAACAATTATCTTTTGATAAATTCACAATATTTATCTTTTGATAATTTCTTTATAGTTATTATTTGACAGCTTCATATAACTATTCATTGCATGATAATTATTTGTGATTATCATTAATTTTTAACAAGATTAACTTTTGATAATTATATAAATTATATCCTCAGAATAAATTGTGAGTGAAATTATTGTTGATAATTTAAACAATTATTCTTGATAATATTACGGTAAAATTCTTTAGAGAAACGTACAAAATTAAATTATGAAAATTTATAATAAATTATCATTCGATAATTTTTTTTATGAATTATACCTTGTAATTTATGGGAAAAAGAATCCCTATATAAAACACGGATTTAATGATTAATCATTTAACTTCCCCCTCCAAATGTGTATGTGGAATAAAAAAATAAAAAAAAAGAAGAACTTGCAGTATGAGGTGACGCACCAAGAAGATGGAGGAGGTATTCGCCATGTTGAGAACAACACCATATTTGGACTGATCTTTACTAATCTTATTAAAAGAACACCCAAGGTGGTTCACACTTGAGAAGATCCACCAGACACCACAAAAATCGGTTCGGTTATAAATAAAACCCTAACCTGCATGTTCATCAACCGCAAATTGAAACCCCCAATTTAAACCATCTTTTCATCTAATAATTTAAGTGGAGTCATTAAATTTACTTATTTAATGCGTTACAATTATTTCTAGGTTAAAATGGGGTCAAAAATGTGTTTTAGGGAGTCTACCATGTCTAAAAACAGAGGAACACACACAGTAGAAGATGATGACAGTGTAATCCATTTTTTAATAATTAATTTAATAATTAAAATAAAATAAAAAATTAATTATTTAATATAATTATTAAATAACTTAAATTAATGAGCGACCTGACCAAACATCTGCTGCGCATGAAAATTATACCCTACCTTGGGTAAACACCTCATTCCTGATCCAACGATGGTCTCAGATTCTTCATACGACACACCAATTGAGAGATATTATTTATTTAATATTAAAAAATTGATCAAATAATTAATTAAAATAAAAGGGTTATTTTTGTGAGTGAGGGATCAAAACGCTTGATGCTTACAAATGTTATACCCTTCCTAGGGTAAACCCCTCATTAAGGACCCAACAATGGTCTCAGATTTCTCATACGATGCACTGTTTCAGAGTTATTCAATTATTTTGAATAAAAAATGTGCACTTAATATATTATATTTAATAATTTTATTTATTCTTTAATGAGACTTTGGAGGCCTCAAAATCTGACAATAACTCAGTGTAGAACTCCAAAAATATTCAATTGAATATTCCAAGATGTTAACTAACAATTAAGGTATTTAACACATTTATCAAAATTTTGTTGATAAATCATTTTTTTCCACTTAAGATATTAATAATTTAACACAAGAGGGTTTATCATCATTGTAAAAAAAGGATATTACATACACAATTGGCACTAGTTATTAACTCGTTGCCTATTGAAGGTGATATTTGGGGGGCATACAAATTCTTGTCTATGATTCAAGGGGTCTCAGCAGAGACATGTTATGATATATGACATGACCATTTTGCACATTCCAAATTTAATTCACTGAAATTAATGAATAAATTACATTTAAATAATTTTAAAGTAAAATTAAATAAATATGAAGCATGAATAGAATATAAAAAAGTAAAAAAAATCATATGTTGCACCCCACTCTCTTGGATTTTAATGATCACAATCACTCTAATTGTATTCTAACTTGTTTTCAAGTGTTTTTGATGATAGGAAATAGGGTGCCTAGAAGCTGGCCCAAGAAGAATTCAAAATGGACTGTTTAAGTCCACCGGCCAGCCGGTGTGAGACCACCGGCCAGCCGGTAAGGGCACCGGCCAGCCGGATCCAGCCCATCGGCCAGCCGGTGGACCAGGCAGAAGGCCTTGCCCTCTGCCAGGTTCCACCGGTCAGCTGGTGTCTGGCCACCGGCCAACCGGTGGGTCCAGACAGAATGGCATACCTTCTGTCCAGACCACCGGTCAGCCGGTGACTCAGCACCGGTCAGCCGGTGGAGCCAGACAGAAATCCCTTGCTTCTGTCTGGTGCACCGGCCAGCCGGTGGATCAGCACCGGCCAGCCGGTGTGCTCAGTCAAACTAGCCGTTAGGCTTTGACCAGGCTGGCCCACTTGATCCCCAACGGCTCCGAAAGCCCTCCAACGGCTATTTTGAAGTATTTGGGAGTATTTATCCTATAAATAGACGTCCATGGATGCCGGGAACACCACCGATAATATACCGAAGCATACCAAAGCTATTTTGATCATTTGAGGCTCCTACGACAATTCTCAAAGGCTACTTGAGATCCAATTGCCATCCTTGAAGCTTGGGCTGCCTCTACATCAACTACACTCACCTCTTGGCGCTCAAGGCTTCCTCTAGTTTGTTCTAAATTATTTACTTCAATTGTTTAGTTCTTAATTGGGTTTGTATTAAAACAAACCACCCTTTTTCTTCCTTCTTTCAATTTGGGTTTCTTGCTACAACCATAATAAAAAAGCAAGTTGTAAGAAGGTGATCTAGCCTACCTTAAAACGGCTAGTGGGTTTCTTGCTATAACCATTAAAAAGCAAGCGGTCGTATAAATCTCCCAACGGTTGAGTTGGGAGCGGAGACGTAGGCTTGAGTTTAAAGCCGAACTCCGTTATCAATTGTGTCTTGCCTTTTTACTTTCCGCTGCATTTAAATTTGTTTTAAATTGTTAATTAATTTTAAAAAGGCAATTCACCCCCCCTCTTGCCATCACCTCCGACCCAACATTTGGTATCAAAGGGAGCGTTTGTGTAATACCTTAACCGGTTACAAACGAAAAATCCATAGTGATGGCTTCTTTCTCACAAGCACCCGAAGGGTATTCCATGACTCATGCTCCATACTTCGATGGAACCGATTACACATATTGGAAAACACGAATGATTACTTTTCTTAGAAGCATTGGCTATCCTATATATAGAATTGTTATGCAAGGCTACACTCTTTCTAGTAAGGATGAATCTAAATGGACCCCCGAAGACATTGCCAATTTTGAGCTTGATGGCAAAGCCATGAATGCTCTTCATTGTGGGTTAGACCGTAATGAGTTTAATCGTATTTCTACTTGCACCACCTCACACGAAATTTGGAAACTTTTGGAAGTGACCCATGAGGGCACTAACAAAGTCAAATACACTAGGTTAGATATGTATCGTCAAGACTTTGAGAGTTTCACAATGCACCCACACGAGTCAATCACCGAAATGTTTACTCGTTTTACTGATGTTTGCAATGGGAGAAAGTCCCTTGGTGATGATGTTTCAGTAGAAACAATGGTCAAGAAAATTCTTTGGGTCCTACCAAGCTCTTGGGAACCAAAGGTGACGGAAATCCAAGAAGCGAAAGATGTCAAGAAGATGTCGGTTGAAGAACTCATAGGGTCACTCATGACTTATGAGATTACCATGAAGAGGCAAGCCGATAAAGAAGGAAAGATCTTCAAGGAGAAAAAGAACATAGCTTTCAAGGCAATGGAAGAAAGCTCCTCCGATGATAATGAATCCGAGATGGCTCAACTAGCAAGGAAAATGAGCAAGTTCATGAAGAAAAAGAAGAAATTTCAAAAGGCACGAAAGGAAGAGCCAAAGGCGGAGAAAGAAATCACTTGCTTTGAATGTGGAAAGAAAGGCCACATCAAACCGGAGTGCCCCATTTTCAAGAAAAGGTTAAAAGAAAAGAAAAACAAGAAGGCCTTCAAAGCATCAACATGGAGTGCAAGTGATGACTCCATGTCTTCAAGCGACTCAAGCGATGAAGGTGGAAAATGCCTAATGGCATTTGATGAGGTATCCTCTTCTCACTCTTCTTCTCACTCTTCTTCCTCATCTTCTTATTTTGATAATGATATGTCTTATGAAGAACTCCAAAATGCAAGAGATCAATTAGAGGAAGGTTTTCACGAACTTACCTCTAAATTTTTGACCCTGAAAAAGAAAAACAAAACTCTTATTTCCGAAAAAGACAAACTTCTCAAAGAGAATGAGGAGATTTCCCTTAAAGTCAAAAATATTCCAAATGTAGATTCTTTAAATTCTACCATTAAGGATTTGAAGGAATCTCTTGCCAAGTTCACCCAAGGTGAACAAAACTTAACTAAATTGCTAGGTTCTCAGCATTCGTCTAGAACCACACATGGACTTGGCTATAACAAGCAATCCACTTTTTCTAGGGCACCCACTACTTTTGTAAGGGGGAGCTCTCAATACAAATTTTGTAATTATTGTAAAAAGACCGGTCACATGATTTATGAATGTGATTGTAAAAATGCTAGGTATGGAAGACCCAAATCCATTACCTACTCGGATGGGTATCATAGAAGGAATCCCTCTAGAACATTATGGGTTCAAAAGTCTCTTTTAGCTAATCTTTCCGGACCCAAACTTATATGGGTACCAAAATCTCTTCTTTCTTGATTTTGTAGGATAAACGCCAAAAGAGTAGGACCTCTAAAGGCTCGTGGTATCTCGACAGCGGTTGCTCAAGGCACATGTGTGGCGATCCCTCCGAGTTCAACTCACTTGAAGAATTCGATGGAGGATATGTCACCTTTGGTGATAACTCAAAAAGCAAGATCGTCGGAATAGGTACCATTGGTTTTGGTAGCTCCTCTTTTATTAAATATGTTTTATTAGTTAAAGGTTTAAAGCATAATTTAATTAGCATTAGTCAACTTTGTGATAGTGGTTTTTCAGTCAATTTTCAAAATGATTTATGCAATGTGTTTGATTTTCAAAACAAGTTGATATTTTCTGCTTCCCGTTTTCAAAATGTTTACATTATTGATTTAAAATCTCTAGCTAGCCAAAATGTTAAATGTTTAAGTGCTCTTGAAAATTAGTCTTGGATTTGGCATAGAAGATTGGGGAATTGTAGCTCTCATTCACTTCTAAAGCTTAATAAGAACAAGCTCATTCGTGACCTTCCTAAACTTAAATTTAAGAAAGATTTGATTTGTGAGCCATGCCAACTTGGTAAGCAACACAAGTCTTCTTTCAAATCTAAGAAGGAAGTGTCCACCTCAAAATCTCTTGAACTCCTTCATCTTTATCTTTTTGGTCCTACTCCCGTAGCAAGCTTAGGTGGAAAATCCTATACCTTAGTTATTGTTGATGACTTTTCTCGTTTTACTTGGGTTTTCTTTTTATCCCATAAGAATGATGCTTGTAAAACCTTTTTGAAATTCTCTAGGAAAGTAGAAAATGAAAAAGGATATAAAATCATATCTCTTCGTAGTGATCATGGTGGTGAATTCGAGAACAAAGAATTCGATGAATTGTGTTCCTCTCAAGGATACAATCACACCTTCTCTGCCCCTAGGACTCCTCAACAAAATGGAGTGGTTGAAAGGAGAAACCGAACTCTCCAAGAAATCGCTCGAACCCTCCTTAGTGAATTCGACCTCCCTCAATATTTTTGGGCCGAGGCGGTAAACACTGCTTGTTATACTATTAATAGAGTCCTTGTAAGACCCCTTCTTAAGAAAACCCCCTATGAACTTTGGAAAGGCAAATTGCCCAAAGTTGGTTATTTTAAAGTGTTTGGGTGTAAATGCTTTATCTTTAACACAAAAGATAACCTAGGGAAATTTGATGCCAAATCCGATGAAGGTATTTTTCTTGGGTAATCCAACTCAAGCAAAGCCTATCGTGTCTTCAATAAACGTTCAAAAACCATCGAAGAATCATCTCATGTCAAATTTGATGAAACTCTTCCAAAACCTCACCCGGTCATTGAGGATGTTGAAGATAAGCTTGATAAGCTTCATTTGAATGATTCCTCTTCTCCTCCCAAGGAGGATGACCATCAAGAACCCTCTTCACCTTCTTCGCCTTCCACCTTGCCTAAGGTTTGGAAACCTTCTAGAGACCATCCTTTAGAAAATGTCATAGGTGACCTTCAAGCCGGTACTCGAACTAGAAGATCTATCCTCAATGAAGTTGAACATCAAGCCTTCATTTCTCACCTAGAACCTCAAACCGTTAATGATGCCATTAATGATGAGAATTGGGTTCTTGCAATGCAAGAGGAACTAAATCAATTCTCTAGAAATAATGTTTGGACTCTTTGTGAAAGACCCAATGATCATCCAATTATTGGCACTAAATGGGTTTTTAGGAACAAACTTGATGATCAAGGAAACATAACCCGGAACAAGGCTCGCCTAGTAGCTAAGGGCTATAATCAAGAAGAAGGAATCGATTATGGTGAAACCTTTGCCCCCGTTGCTAGGTTAGAATCCATTAGGATCTTGTTGGCATTCGCTGCCCACTTAAATTTTAAGCTTTTTCAAATGGATGTTAAAAGTGCTTTTTTAAATGGTTTTATTTCTGAAAAAATCTTTGTTGAACAACCTCCCGGTTTTGAAGATCCAAAATTTACAAATCATGTTTTTAAGTTAACCAAGGCTCTTTATGGCTTAAAGCAAGCCCCTCGGGCTTGGTATGAGCGGTTAACAAAATTTCTTTTAGAAAATGATTTTAAAATGGGTCAAGCCGATTGTACCCTCTTTTTAAAACACACTTCAAAAGATCTTTTAATAGTCCAAATTTATGTTGATGATGTTATCTTTGGTTCTACTAAAGAATCTCTTTGTACTGATTTTTCAGATTTAATGAGAAAAGAATTTGAAATGAGTTTTATGGGAGAATTGAAATTTTTTCTTGGTTTTCAAATCTTTCAAAATTCAAAAGGTATTTCTCTAAGCCAAAGCAAATACACAAACGAGCTTCTAAGTGGTTTTGGTATGGATCAAGTAAAGGAAATTAGTACACCCATGAGTACTTCATGTAAGCTTACGTTAGACGAAGCCGGGAAACCGGTGGATAACAAGCTTTATAGGAGTATGATCGGGAGTCTACTTTACCTAACTGCGACCCGTCCTGACATCATGTTTAGTGTTTGCCTTTGTGCTCGTTTTCAAGCCAATCCTAAAGAATCCCATCTTAAATCGGTCAAAAGAATTTTTAAGTATTTAAAAGGATCCAAAAATCTTGGTTTATTTTATCCCTCAAATACTTCTTTTGAACTATCTTCTTATTCGGAGGCTGATTTTGGCGGATGTCAATTAGATCGTAAGAGTACTAGTGGAACCTGTCATCTGCTAGGCAAGTCCCTTGTTTCGTGGAGTAGTAAGAAGCAAAATTGTGTTGCTCTTTCTACTGCCGAGGCCGAGTATGTAGCCGCTGGCAATTGTTGTGCCCAAATTATTTGGATGCAACACACTCTCTTGGATTATGGTCTTTCCTATGATCATGTCCCTATTCGGTGTGACAACACTAGTGCCATTAGTATCTCTAAGAATCCAATACAACATTCTAGGACAAAGCACATAGACTTAAGGCATCATTTCCTTCGTGACCATTTTCAAAAAGGAGATATCACTTTGGACTTCATTCCTACTGATTTCCAATTAGCTGATATTTTTACCAAACCGCTCCCGGTTGACCGTTTTGATTTTATTAAAGGGGAGTTAGGAATGATTCGTCAATGAGCACTATTAAATATTTGACTTTCTTGGCTTGCTTATATTTTATTTTTATTATAATTTTTTAAACACCTTTTTTTAATTCTGTTTTTTATATTTTATGAATTTTAGTACCACCGGTCAACCGGTGGTACATCACCGGTTAACCGGTGGTGTCGGGTTTCTGTTTTTTGGGCCGACCCGAGGAAGGGTTAAAATTAATTTTAAAACCCTTCCTCCCTCATTTCTCTCTTCTCTCTCGGGCGGCTCCTCCTAAAACCGCAGCTCCTCCAAAACCTAGCCTCCCTTCTTGGTTTTTGCCCTCTCAAAACTCCTTTATTCTCTCAATCTCTCTCTTTTTAGCTCCTTTTGCCATCATGGGACCTCGATATACTCGCAAAGGCAAGGGTATCGCTCAAGAAGCACCTCCTCCTCCTTTAATCCCTCAACTTCCGAACATATGGCATGACAAAGTCATTTTTCCCGGTAGAGTTATTGACTATCCTTGGCTTTCTTCTGCTCGTCTCGAGCTTTTTTCAATTATTGAGTATCAACATTGGCATTCATTTTTTGAGCCACCCGAAAAGGATGTCATTTATCCTCTTCTTGTCAAAGAGTTCTATGCTCATTTGACGTGGTCCGTTTCTGATGACATTGATACCATCTCCTCCACTGCTCTTGGGCAACCCATCACTTTCACTTCGGTGGAAATTGCCCGGATGCTGGGAGTTCCTCATGTTGGACCTCATGCTTTTGCTCAGGGGGAGTTTCCTCGGGACTCTGAATTTGATCTTGCTGTCTCTCTTGAGCATCTCACAGGGCAGCCCTCAAATCCCATTGTCAAGCTCTCCCAGCTCTCTCCTAACCATCGTATTATTGAGCACCTCATTCAAACTTCCCTTGCGCCCCGTATCGGGGATCATGATAATGTCAAATTCATTGATATTTATCTTCTCTCTTTTATCACCAGAGGCATTCACTTCAATTTGGTCCGGTTTCTGTTCCGGGCCATGACTTATGTGGCTGAGCACCCGCGCCGGTCCAAAACTCTACCCTACGGACGCCTCTTGACTAAAATCTTTTCCTTTCTTGATGTGCCTCTTCATGCTACTTCCTTCAAGCAGCCAACGAAGGATAGCATAGTGAATTTTATGATGGTGCAACGAATGAACATCCGTTGGCACCCTTGGCGTCAGGAATGGATTGTCGACAAGGACGGTCTTCTCAAGGCCTACTCTCCTCAGACTCATTCCCATCCTCCTGCCCATGCCATGCCTCCTGCTATTGCCGCTACCTATCCTCTTTCAGACAGTGAGGATAGTGATGATGATGAAGAGGAAGGAAGTGGTGACAGCAAAGGTGAGGCTGATGCTGCTGCTGATGAGGAGGCTGGAGAGGGTGATGATGCACCTGAGCCTGCTGAGGCTGTGCCCCCTCCTGCTGATGCTGGTGGCTTGCCGGTGACGGCTGATCAGTTCCTACGCTTCCAGGATCAGATTGAGACCCGGCTGGACTTGCAGTTTTCTTACTTCAGCTCTCAGTTTGATCAGCTCCACTCTCGGATCGATTCTCTCGATCGTCGCTTCGAGGCGGTCCAGGCTCCTCCAGCTCCTCCGACCTTCAAGCGTCGTCGTCTCCCTCGACCCTCTAGGAGTGAATAGAGCCTTAGTTGTTTTTGATTTATTTTTGTATTTGTATTTTGGATTCTCCTTGTACCATTTCATCTTATTTAAATTTCAAGTTGTCTTGTCTATCCATTCCTTTTTATCATTGTTTACCTCTTTGATTGTTTTTCTTATTCTCTCTCATAATTTTCCTCCTATTTTGATAATCCCAAAGGGGGAGAAAACCTCTCTATTACATAGTTATTTATTAAAATGCTCTTTTTACAAGTTCCATTTTAAGTTATTGATGTCATCAAAATCTGTTTTAAATGGTTAAGTTATTGTTTTCAATTGATTTCTTTAAAAAATGGCATTTGGTTGCAATTTCAAAAAATGACCCTTTCTCAGTATTTCAATGCTTTCAAGATCATTATATTTGGCACGTCTCTAAGTTTTCCAAGTTCAAATTGTTTATTTAAGTTTTCAATTGACATACCCTTTTTTAAAGCTTTCATACCCTTTTTTAAAGCTTTCTCTTTTGTGATTGTGATCATCAAAATAGGGGGAGATTGTTGCACCCCTCTCTCTTGGATTTTAATGATCACAATCACTCTAATTGTATTCTAACTTGTTTTCAAGTGTTTTTGATGATAGGAAATAGGGTGCCTAGAAGCTGGCCCAAGAAGAATTCAAAATGGACTGTTTAAGTCCACCGGCCAGCCGGTGTGAGACCACCGGCCAGCCGGTAAGGGCACCGGCCAGCCGGATCCAACCCATCGGCCAGCCGGTGGACCAGGCAGAAGGCCTTGCCCTCTGCCAGGTTCCACCGGTCAGCCGGTGTCTGGCCACCGGCCAACCGGTGGGTCCAGACAGAATGGCATACCTTCTGTCCAGACCACCGGCCAGCCGGTGACTCAACACCGGTCAGCCGGTGGAGCCAGACAGAAATCCCTTGCTTCTGTCTGGTGTACCGGCCAGCCGGTGGATCAGCACCGGCCAGCCGGTGTGCTCAGTCAAACTAGCCGTTAGGCTTTGACCAGGCTGGCCCACTTGATCCCCAACGGCTCCGAAAGCCCTCCAACGGCTATTTTGAAGTATTTGGGAGTATTTCTCCTATAAATAGACGTCCATGGATGCCGGGAACACCACCGATAATATACCGAAGCATACCAAAGCTATTTTGATCATTTGAGGCTCCTACGACAATTCTCAAAGGCTACTTGAGATCCAATTGCCATCCTTGAAGCTTGGGCTGCCTCTACATCAACTACACTCACCTCTTGGCGCTCAAGGATTCCTCTAGTTTGTTCTAAATTATTTACTTCAATTGTTTAGTTCTTAATTGGGTTTGTATTAAAACAAACCACCCTTTTTCTTCCTTCTTTCAATTTGGGTTTCTTGCTACAACCATAATAAAAAAGCAAGCTGTAAGAAGGTGATCTAGCCTACCTTAAAACGGCTAGTGGGTTTCTTGCTATAACCATTAAAAAGCAAGCGGTCGTATAAATCTCCCAACGGTTGAGTTGGGAGCGGAGACGTAGGCTTGAGTTTAAAGCCGAACTCCGTTATCAATTGTGTCTTACCTTTTTTACTTTCCGCTGCATTTAAATTTGTTTTAAATTGTTAATTAATTTTAAAAAGGCAATTCACCCCCCCTCTTGCCATCACCTCCGACCCAACATCATAGTGTTGGAAGAATTTATGAATGTTAGAATTATTTCTGTCATGACCCCCTCCCCATAAGGTGTACCTGTCCTGGGTTGTAAATGTGAGAAGAGAGATAGTGACCCCCCGAGTCCCACCTCCAATAGGCCTTGGGTTGGTGACTAGCACCGAGGGTATAATAAACACACAAATGGGAGACATTACCCTCTAAGAGAACACATGCAGAAGAGAGAGATAAGACAGACATCAACCAACTCTAACTCAGACTGCAATATAAAAGAAATCCCAAGTACACATATTTAATTCCATGAAAGAACTAATAAAACTTAAAGGGGAAACTACAAGTACCAAAAGAAAGTAAAAACAACAGCAACCATGAAGCCCACACAACTCCTGTAACCCCAAGCTAGTAGTAACCAGCCTGATCTCCAACCTTCTCCAAGTGACCTGAAAAATAGTTTAGATATACATAGGGTGAGTATAATAGTATACTCAGTAGGATCCTTCCCTGAGCTTCTCATGCAAAAGTAAAGAAAGCATGCTAATGAACAGTGAACAACAAGTGAAACTAACTCATCACCTAAACATGTATACCATGTTCCCAGCCTCACCATGGATACTCTCACCAAATATCGCATACAAGAGTATATAATATAATAAAGAATATCAAGGGCACCCCGCTACCACTTCCCCACTGGTTTTCCATTTTCCCCCAACATCGTACGTCCTAATCCATCTCTCTCAAAAAAGGTTTTCCTACAGACACCTGGGCATAGCACCACAACATGCACCTCGTAAAAAAAACCACCACGTCCACATAACCAAAGTAACCAGGTAGTTTCTGGGATCCAACACAGCTCACATAACATGTATCATATGTCAGGTATTAAATATCAAGCCATTATATCCCATACATTGAGAAAGGATCCTCAAGCCATCACAACCTATACAAGTTACACCTATAGTAGTCCATAGGAAACTATATCCAGAATATATGTGTGTGAATAACCACAAGACATTACATACCTCTACACACATATATGGGGAAAAATAACCACTGTAACTACCAACACAAATAACTACCAAGAGAAGAGAGCGGGGCCAAAGAGGGTAGCCATCCATCTATCCTCCCACTGGAATGTTGGGACACCTTCCCTAGGGTTCAGAATCCTTGGGGTGTCAGTTACCCTAACTGATAGGGTGGGGTAGCGTATAGAAACACAAAAAGTATAGAATATAAAATAGCTCACAACCACACTATGGGCATAACCTAGTCTTAAACTCAACTAAAACTAACGTCTCTTGAACTCCCAGCTGCCACTGCTAAGACTAGGTATCCTATAAGCACACAACCATTTAAAGAGATATATTAGATTACTTTATCCCTTTTTATTATTTTAACTTTATGTTAATTAATTCTTTAACCATTAATTAAGCATTATAATTTCCACATTACATTTCATTAGCATCCCACCAAAGTTTCATGCCCTCTAGGCACAACCAAACCAACTCCACAACTTCTCAAAAATATTACCCCAGCATTGCATCCTAGAAAGCTCAAACCCCATGGGTTAACATTATTTATTAACAACATTATTACTTTCCCATATTCTCAGGAATTCTAGAAAAGCAAAACTAAGCTACCAAACACAAGGGGCTCAACACGGTGAGTATATGGACTACCCGTCAAGTCTTTTCCACCTATAGAAAGAGTGGGGACCCATCCTCCATCGAGAAGGTAAACATGGAAAGCACATGGCATACCCTGTGTGTCTTTTCCCCTTTTGGAAAGAGGGTAATCAAGACTAGATACCTTGATTAGTGGGTAAAGTAAAGTATATAAACAACAAACAAGATTCAGAAAGCATCCAATCATTCATATCCATCCCGTTTCATCATCTCTAGTGTCCTCCCTAACACCCACATGCATAAAATGATACATCTCACCACTCTAGGCGTCAAATGATGCTATAACCACTAGGCCTCCCTACCCCCACACATCACAACAGCCATACACCCTCACACCACATCACAAGCAGTAGGAAACAATAAGTCAACTAGGCTCTTATTCCTAAATAAGGCATTCTGTCTTTACAAGCAATGATCTCTCACAACTCCAAGCATAAGGCTCTTAGCCTTTACAAGAAAGTGGGTAACTCAAAACCCTAATAGGAATTATCTTTTATTAGAAAACCAGTTCTTTAATCCACATTTAATTAACTGGTTCATTAATAGTAGGTTCCAACTATAGGAAACCTAAACAGAAAGCTATCATAGCTATCACAAATAATTAAACATGCTTACTGCACCAATTTGATTAACATCAAATTACAAAAAAAAACCAGATTCATTTACATGTCTCTTTTATCTTTGAAAAATAATTATAATTAATCCAAGTTTACATTATTTACTAATTTATGTCAAGAACGACATGCTAAACAAGGCAATCATAGATATTACACTATCTAGAAAAACAAGAGTCAATAACATATGATTGATACCAATTTATTTATCCAGTTAAAATATTTATTATGTTAATTCCATTGTGATCCAGTGGGATAAAACATGATAACACTACAGTTTCATGTAAAAGAATAGAGAATCCATGAATCCCATACCTCAAAAGGTTCTTGACATTCTTTATACGAGAACAATCCACACAACGGATTACGATCGCCTCCCCCCATGAAAACTGCATCTACCCAAGGATGTCGTGGTACGACCGCACCAACCAAAACCCAAGAAAAATCCATTAAAATCATAGAGATCACATGCCATAACATGTAAAAGAGAAACATCAAAAGAAGGATCGAAGAAAACATAAGAACAAAGGTAGATCATACCTTATATTGATGATGGATCGACACTTACTACTTGTACCAAAAAAAGGGGTGCGCATGAATCATGAAGAAATTTGAAGGGGAAATGATCCAAGGATTAAGGTTCAACCACACCACTCCTATGAAAATAAGGAAAGGATCGAGTGTCTCACACCAGGGAACAAGAAGGTAGAATAAGAGAGGAAGATATCTTGTCCCTTTAGAAGATTTAACATAGTTGGTTTAAGATACACTGGATTTTCCATTAAAATCAGATCACATTAAACCAAACGATTTGACCAAGTAAAGGCACCCCAATCCTTATGAAAAATTAATATAGGAGTTATGGGATTTTAATCTGCCTTAAATACCTCAAAATAAGGCTTTGAATTCATTTTACATCAAAGAAAGCTTCAAAGGGGTGAAACTATAGAAAGCTAGAAACACTGTTCATAAATGACTCATCGATAAATGACTCACCAAAAAATGAATCACTGGAAGATGAGTCACCGATAGATGAGTCACTGACAACAATATTCACAAAACTGGAAACACTGTTTACAGAACTGGAAATTTGGAAAAGTGTTGGGGATAAGTCACCTTGACCTCCCAGAACACCTCAAATACAAAATTTCAGTAAAGTAATGGACTGGAGAGGTCCGGGCCATTACAATTTCATTCTAATATATTTTAATTAAAATATCTATTAACTGGTGGAGGTAAAAAATACTTTATTACTTTTACTAGTGATTATAATAAGTATTTAAAATGAATAAAATTAGAATAATAGATACTATACTAATTATTAAAGTAAGAGTACATAGTGGGGGTTATAATTTATGTAAGTCTCATTATATTGTGAATATGTTTAATATATTTGATCTTATTAGTTTCAAAGATGAAAATACTCTATTTGACTCTAGTGTTAATTTTTTTATTAATACAGACATATCCATATCAAAACATGAACATTCTAGTGCAATTTGTTCTTTAATGTATGTGATATAATATAATAAACCCAATATCACCTTTATGGTTTGTAAAATATAGTGATATTTTATTAATACTAGTGTGGATCATTGGAAATTTATAATTAGAATATTTTTATGCTTAAAGAAGGATAAAAAAATCGAGTTTATTTTATAATGATTACCCGACTACATTGAGTATGCACTAATTCAAGTTAAAACACTATCATGGGAGATTATAAATCCCAATTTGGATGGATATTTACTCTTAGAGATTATGTCATTTTTGGGGTGGGAAATAAATAAACGAGCATTTCACATTCGGCATTAGAGTTAGAATTTAACACTTTAACAACTTATATAATGAAAAAAATGATTCATAAACTTATTAATGGAATTTAAGTTATTTAATATTTTAAAGCCTCTTATTTCCATTAATTATTGTAGTAAATAAAAAATTTCAAAATATTATAGTTTAATGTATAATGTAAAGTCTAAACATATTACTTTTAGACATGATATGTGAGACAACTATTATAAAATGGCACCATAATAATTGTTTATGTAAAATCATGTAAGAACCTTGAAAATTTGTTTATAAAATATATATTAAGAGATATTTATGAACAGATTAATAGATAAATTGGGATAAAACACTTAAAATGAAGTATTTAGTGCAAAGTGTGATCTTACAATAATGCAATACTCATCCCTAGATCTTTCAGCAAGCTCCCCAAGGGTTCTCATGACATGTAAGTGGAGGCAACCAATAAAATATAACACATCTAAATATAATAATTTTTTATTAAAATATTTCAACAAACATAAACTCACTCACACCTTCGAACACCCTTTAATGAATAACCCTCTTCATAATAAAATAAATAATATAATCATATCAATGACCCATGATCAATCCATATTACAATAACAAACAACTTTTCACTTATGAATCAACAAGGGGCTTAATTGCAAGGGTGTATATAACACAAAATATTAATCTAATTGGGAAAAAATATCAAATATAACTTACTGCATTTGAAAATATTATAGAAGACATCAAAAATTCCATTTTAAACCTATCCAAAACATTTAAAACAATGAAAGGAAACGATACTTCCATGTTCTTTTCTAATGTAAAAAGCATCTTGAAAAATAGCCAAGCATGGTCTAATTCATAGAAATACTTGATCAAAACATAATGGTAAATCATTATAATTCATAAGAAATAATTACATGAAATCCATTTTGATTTATTGAATAAAAACCATGGGTGGCATTTTAAAAAACACTTTGTGCGCGTTATTTCTATGGAAGGAAGTTCAAAACATTTAAACTTAAAAAAATTCCTTTGATGTTAATGAAAACTAAAGAAAAACACTTATAAATCCATAACCCCATCATGGATAATTATAATATAATTTAATTTAGATAAAAACATGTATTTGAAAATATGCAAGCATTCATGGTTACACATTTAAAGGAGAGTGAATGAAGCCACCTATCAGAATGGATGACATCAGTGTGTGGAAGTCTTAATACGTATAAGGAAGCAAGAAAATCCCTTTAAAGGGTAAATAAAATCACAAAATCATAAAAACTCCAATTAGAAATTCATTCTAGTAGGGAAAGCAGTAATGGATAAAGAATAGCAAGAGATAATGAACAAAAAAACACAAAATGATATTGCCAAACAAGCAATCAATGAGCAAGGAGAAAATAACATACCTTGGATTGAAGCTTTGAATCATTCGATAGAAAGTAAAGATATCTCCAAAGCTTGAATTCGTTCGAGCCTTGATTCATTCAACTCTTGGATTCGAGCCTTGGATTTGTTCAAGCCTTGATTTGAGCGTTGATTCAAGCTAGGATTTGACGAGGAGGAGCACCAATATCAGGTGGATTACGCGAAAAACTTCAGAAAACACGACTGGTTCGCAACTATTTAGAGTTCTTTAAATAGATTGAGGACACTTTTATTATCACTTACAAAAAAGTACTGACAAAGATACCTTTTATCAGCTCTAAATTAACAAGCACTGATAAAAGGCATCTCTATCAGTGCTTTTTTAGTGCTAATAAAGCTCTATCTTTATTAGCGCTAAGAAAGTGCTGATAAATGATTTATAATTATAATTATAAATATATTTTTTATAAATATATTTATATAATTATATATATTTAATAAATATATATATAAATATAGTAAATAATTTCATTATTAAAATATATTTAGTATTATTTTATAATTATAAATATATTTATATCATTATGTATATTTAATAAATATAAATATAAATATAAATATAAATATAAATATAGTAAATATATTCATTATTTAAAAATACTTATTACAATTTTATAATTATTTAAATACTTTTAAAAAAAATAATATTTATTTATTTATAATTATAAATATATAAATTTATAAATATAGTAAATATACATTTATAAATACATTTATTTATAAATATTTATAAATACATTTTTAACATTATTAATGAATATATAATCTTAAATGCATGCTTGTTAAAAATGAGTGAAATTGAATGATTAAAAATGAGTACACTTTAAAAATATTGTAAAAATGGATGAGTTTTATTAATTAAATTTAAATTATTAAAAAAATATGGATATATATTGAAATAAAGATGAATACATATTAAAGATATTAAAACATAGTAAATAGATATATATAAATAGATAATATAAAATGATTAAATTTCAAAAAAAACTATTAAAATTGAATTAATACCTAATTGTAATAATATTAAAAATAAATAAACAAAATTTATCAATTAAATACATAATATATTAAATTTATCATATTATAATGAAATTCTAAAATAAATACTAAAATTTGAATATATTACATAAATATTAGGTGTATGTGTTTCTATATAAGATTTCATTAATTACATAAATAATTGTGTATGTGTGTTGTATATAAAAATGCATTAATTACGTATATGTATGTGAAATAAATGTAACACACATTTGATATATGTTAAATTGAAAAATAAAAAGTCATTAAATTATGTCCATTAGTCGATGTAATTAGTCAGTATTTAATATTAGTTTTTAATTATACACCATTATTCACTAAATATATGACTTATTTAATGTAAAACATAAATATTTTGTATTATATAAATCATATTTTAGGAAATATTATATACATTTATATATATATATATAGAAATATATATGAATATATTTCTATATTAAATTTATTAACAAATATTTATGTATAAAAACCATTAAAATGAATAAGACATTAATATGTTTTTAATTATTACATTTTATTCATTTTCTATATTTATATTTAATATATATTATTTATTAGTATTTATAATTAATATATATATATATCAAACAAATTCATTTTTATTAATAATATTTTTTATTAATAAATATTTTAATAATTTTTTAATTTATTCTTTTTTAATTTTTTGTTTAATCACTACAATTTATTCATTTTTTTGTTTAATTATTATATTTTTTTAATTTTTAATTTTTTTGTTTAATTATTACAATTTATTTATTTTATATATCTATATTTAATATATAAAATTTATTAATATTTATAATATATATCTATGTATATGAGATTTATTTATTTTTATCAATAATTATTTAATCAATAAAATGTTTAATATTTTTCTTAATTTACTCATTTTTATTTTTTATTTGTTTAATTATTTTATTTTATTCATTTTATATATCTATATATTTAATATATATACCACATTTATTAGTATTAATAATATATATATATATATATATATTAAATTTATTCATTTTTATCAATAATTTTTTAATTAATAATTTTTTTTTATGTTTTTTTAATTTACTCATTTTTAATTTTTATTTTTTTAATTATTTTATTTTATTCTAGACCTTTATCAGCGCTAAAAAATGCTAATAAAGGATACCCTTTATTAGTGCTAAAACAAAGCACCGATAAAGGGTACCCTTTATCAGTAATGAAAATAAAGTGTTGATAAAGGATACCCTTTATCAATGCTAAAAAAAGTGCTGATAAAGGTTACCCTTTATCAGCACTAAAAAAACTGATAAATGGTATCATTTATCAGTGCTAAAAAATGCTTGTAAAGGATACCCTTTTTTAGTGCTAAAAATAAAGTGCTGATAAAGGGTACCCTTTATCAGCACTAAAAATAAAGCACTAATAAATGGTACCCTTTATCAGCGCTAAAAAAATGCTGATAAAGGTTACCATTTATCAGCATTAAAAAATAACTGATAAAGGGTATCTTTTATCAGTACTAAAAAAAGTGTTGATAAAGTGTATATTTTATCGGTGCTAAAAAAAGTGATGATAAAAGGTCTCATTTATCAGTGATTTTTTAGCAGTGATAAAGAACACCTTTATCATCGCTTTTTTCTAGCATTGATAATGACCAACACTATTAAAGGACTGTTTTGTAGTAGTTTAAGAGGATATTCATGCATACGATGGAGCATGTTCATTAAATTGATTTGGAACTAGTAAAGAGACAATGAATGTTCACTCTGGGTAATCTCCTGGGAGGATCTCCTTTCTATCCAACATCATTCTATTTGCATCCATTCTATTTGCATTGCATTTATATATATAGATATATATTGATATTTTATTCATATTTCAATCCCACATCATTATATTATTTAGTTTTATATTAGTTAGAATTTAAATAGTGATAATAGAATTTCAGTGTTGTGTGAGCTGTCTCATCCATACCAACCCTAGGTGTGCACTATATTGCATGCTTAGGTAAATAAATTATTGACCACAGATCCACAAAAAAACCCCATACACCAGTGACGTTCCCTTGATTTTCTTTCTTTCAATAATTATCTTTCAAAAGTTCCTATTTGGATTTTTCATGTGTGTTTGGTGTGGTAACTTAGGCATAATTTGTCTTATAAGTTCTTTTAGATCATGTGTGTGGGTTCATTCTGATTTGGTGGTTCCCATTCTTTGTTTCTGCTATGTATGTTCTGGTTCATAACTTCTGGTTGGGAGGTTCATCAAACCCAATGAGTGGTATTAGAGCTCAGTTGTATTGTTTTAGATGACCAGACCCCGACCAAGGTGTTCTAGAGCCCAGTTCAATAACAACATTCTGCCCTTGATCTTATAGGAGAACTATGGTAGTAGTTTCTAATCCCTTTAATATGTATAAGAATTCAGTGGGATTTCATTGATTCTAGAAGTAACGACATTAGATGATGGTAAGGTATAGGTGGAGAAGATCAACGAGACACATTTTGGATTTTGGAAGATAGAAATAGAGGATTGTCTTGTATAGAAGGATCTTGATCATCCATTGGCTGACACCAAACCAAAATTGACGAAGAAGAAAGAATGGGAAAGGATGTATATGAAAGCACTGGGGTTGATCTAAAATTCATTATCTTGAAACGTGGCCTATAACATTTATGAGGTTAAAACAACTTCAAAAATTATAAAGAAACTTGTTTATATGTATTAGAATCCGAAAAAAACGAAAAAACTATTCCTATTATGAATATTATTCAGTATGAGAATGGTGGAAGGAAATCTAATGACTGATTATGTCAATGAATTTAACATGATATAGTGTTAGTTGTAATATGTGAAGTTGAACTCAAGGACTGGAGTAGGAATTTCTATTACTTTCACCACTCTCAAAATCATGGGATGTGATGGTAATCATGGTGAGTAACTCAAGTGGTGTGACTGACTTGGTGATTATAGAAGATAGAGATCTAATTCTAAATGATGAGATTCTTTAAAAGGAGATCCAAGAATCTATTTGAAATGCCTATTGTGAATAAGGTATTGTACATTTCGTTGTATGGAGGGGTCACAAGAAATAAAAAGGAAATAGAAGTCAAAGTCACAGTAGCTCAACCGAAGGTGGTCCCATGCATTATAATTGTGGGAATAAAGTCCATCTGAATAAAAATTAATGCGAGTGAAGAGTCAATTCTAGAAGATATGCTTTTAGAAGTGTATCAATAAATCTTGTTTTGGAAGATACAAGAGGTATTTTGTTGAGTTTTTCCATTTCACTTGAGTCTTGGATTATATACTTCAAAGCTTCTTTTCGCTCTACACCTGCGAGAGGGATTATGATGAATTATACTTCTGGAAGGTTTGATAAGGAGTATCTTGAGAATAATGAATCTATTGATATTATAGGAAAGTGTGATGTTTCTATTTAGACAAAGAACAAAAGCTTGATGGAATTACAAGGCATGTGGCACATGTCAGGATTAAAGAAGAACTTGACATTATTATAATAGTTAGAAAATTTGGGTTTTTATAATACCTTTAAGAATGGAGTATGGAAAGCTATATGTAGTTCCATGGTGGTGTCCAAAGTAGTGAAACATGTAACTTTATCCCTAATATAAGTTTTTATATGTAAAATTCATGCTAAACAAGTAACTTCTTCAAAGTTAAGGCCTAAACATCTTGGTCACTTAAGTAAGAAAGGAATGAAAATCCTTACCGTTAAAGGAATGCTAAAGTTTGGAAGCATGAAGTACATAACATGTGAAGAATGCATCATTAATAATCATTTTAAGGTGTCATTTCAAATGGAAGTTTATATTCCCAAGGATCAAAATTTAGGAATGGTTTATATAGATATATGGGGCCATCTCTGGTCCACTCTCACGAAGGTTCACTGTACTATGTCACCTTCATCAATGGTGAAACATATAAGGTGTGAGTGTTTTTTAACAAGCACAAGTTTGAAGTATTTGAAACCTTTGTTCGATAGAAATCCATGTTGAAAAGGGATACTGTAATCAAACTAACATGTTTAAGGTTTGACAATGATGGGGAATACGAAAGCAAGGAGATATAGAAGTTTTGATGAAAAAAGGCATATGGTTTAAGAAGAATGTATTAGATATTTGGGAAAAAAATAGAGTTGTGAAGAAGTTAAATCAAACTTTAGTGGATAAGTAAAGGATTATGAGAATTCATACAAGTTTTCCCATGGAGTTTTAGGTTTAAGTCATGAATTATGCGACCTACTTAGTGAATAGAAATCCACAATCTTTGTAGGGGTAGGAACTTTGTGAAGAATGTTGGTATGAAATAAAGTTTAGAATTTCCAACCTTAAAGTATTTGGGATACTTTCTTATATTCAAATTGATTCCAAGGAAAGGGAAAAGTTGGAGGCAAAGTCCCAAGTGAGTTACTTTGTAGGGTATGCTAATGAAGACTTTGGATTTCATCTTTGGGATAACAACTCCTAAAAGGTTGTCAGAATCTAGAATGCTATCTTCAATGAAGAGATCTTATAGAAATATTATAATAATGGGAAAGTTACTGATGATATCAAAGTATCATCAAAATATAAGGGTTGACTAAATGTAAGTCTATAAGTTCTAGATGTTCCAAAAATTTTTGGGAGTATAATAGTATTGGAAACACCGGACTGTCTAAAGGTAATTCTGGAAGGAGGACAAGTTTTGATAGTGTTCAAGACCATAAGTACCGAAGAGACCATGGACTAAAAAATCTTAGTGTATATATTTGGAAGGTTAGTTTTATGAAGTAGTGGTTCTGAAAGGATCATAGCCACAAAGTTAGTTGCAAAGGTTTACTAGAATTCAGTGACAGGTATAGAGATACAAAAGTGAATTGCACTTTTTTTATTCTCACAAATGATGGAGAACCCAAAGGCCTAGAAGTGAATTTCACTTTTTTGATCATTACTATTACTAGAAGGTGTTTGATAATGAGAGTTTCATCATCTTACTAACTCAACCAAAGGATGAATCAGATGATAGATGGAGGTACATAGTAAGACTTACCATGAAGAGTTTTTGATAAACATAAGGTGTAAAATTTTCAAGATCTTTTCTACAGTTTTTAAACACATGACTATTAGGAGGGTATTTATTATGGTTCACATGTAAGGATTAAATATAGATAAACTAGATGTGAAAATAAACTTCCTTCATAGAGACTTTGATGAGGAGATTAAATAAAGCATCTGGAAGGTTTCATGGAGAAACAAAATTGGGTCCTTGTATGAAAACTGAAGAAAAACCTTTATGGATTTAATAAATCACCAAGAAAGTTGAACCGAACGTTTAACATCATTATAATAGAATGAAATTTCATCCAGATAAATTTTGATTATTCCTATTATCGAAAGGTTTTCGATCAATGAAATCTTGATATCAAAACTAATAATCCTAGATCCATATATAATGATTTATTTTGAACTTTATTTTTTTCATATACACAAAAAAAATCACATTGAAAAATTACAGTATATATTTTTATATTCACATCATATACTAAAAAAACTACCTATTGATAAATACATTTGATAATTATTAACTATACATATATATATATATATTTAACATGTTTTTATATAATGTACTTTTATAAATATGTTACATATGTATATTAACATAATGTAAATATGTTATGAAGATGAAACTCTAAATTTTATAGTATAAATTTACAGTGTATTTTTTGCATACACTACACATAACTCTTATTTTTATATATATATTTTCATATAGGAAAGGTTTAAAAAAAGAGTATATATACATCTAAAAAAACTATATATATGTACATATACAAATATAATAATTAATGAGTGTTTATGTAAATACATATATATATATGTAATCAAATATCTACAAATGTGATAAAAAATAAAAAACATTCTTGTTATTATATATGTGTGTATACATATGTATATATATATATATATATATTGGTCGGAGTGGAAACTCAAGAGGGGGGGGGGGTGAATTGAGTTCCTATTAAAAATTTCTATTAAAAAATTTATGATAAAGATCCCCCAATTTTAAAACAGCCCAGTTAATTAAGGAATTATAGATATAAATGTTTAGTTGGTCAATAGTTTTCTCAAAGGGTGATTAGTCCTCATTTGAATTAGTGTAAAACACTTCTTCAACTTTTGAAATAGGTTTACTAAATTAAACACATACACACACTAACCATAAATAACTATCAGAGTTAATGTAAAATAGTTTTCTGTTTTTCAAATTATAAGCAGTGGAAAATAGACAAAACAAAGTATTACTAAATATAGCACACAATAGATTTAAACAAGAGGTTCAGTCTCAAGCAAAGAATTAATCCTCTTCACTTGGTGATCACCTGACACCAAGCGGTTTATATAAATAATAAACTTGATACACATCCTGTATCGGGATTTACAATAGTTTTCACAAACTTTCTAGGGCTCACACCCTCTACTACAGTTCTTCGTGAAAAAAAAACAATCCAAACCACACATAGTCTTTTCCACATTTATACGTGGGAAACAAGGTGTAAGTGAAGTTTTATGTGATGATTTTTAGTATCCTCCAGTTCAAGAACATGATACAATGTGTGTAACATACAAAAACACATTTTTCAGAAATGTAAAATAAAAGAACACAGTAGAGCTAATATTATAAGATTTATTTAGAAAGCTCTATGTATTTGTAGTTAAGATCTTGACTCCTTGGAGTGAAGAAATTGCAGTTCAAGTCTTTCTCTAGAAGTTTTCCTAAAAAATAGAGTGTCACAACTCTAGGTTCTAGCTTCTAAGTACTGAGGAGTTCTTCTTCTTGGTTTGAGAGAGACTTGAAGAAGCACAAAAGGTAGATGTGAATTTTTTCTCCCAAATGATCTTTGTGATTCTCTTGGGTTCACAATGTAAGCACTGAGTGGTTCTTACTTGTTCTCTTTGATCTAGCGAGTAATCTCTTTCTCATACATTACTCTCTCTTCTTACACCACTCGTTTCTTCCTCAGTCTTCGCTTTTATATTTGAGGTCCAAAAACAGGAATAAGTAAACCATGTGCAGTCCTCCTCATACCTCGTAATGTCCCCAAATACGGTCTCTTGATATTTCTACAATCAACATTAATTAATTTTAGAAGTATTAAATTTACCAAATATGACCGTTAGAATAATCTTAAGAATTTGAGAAAGTACGGAGTAGAAGAGTGAGCATCGGTAGACTGGTAGCGGTATCCTTCTCAACAATAGGTTTCAACAGTAGGCTTCATTGGTAGTCTTCAGCGGTAGCCTTCATCGGTAGGCTTCATCAGTAGCCTTTCATCAGTGACCTTCATCGGTATCCTTCTGTCGGTGACCTTCATTGGTATCCTTCTGTCGGTGACCTTCATCAGTGACCTTCTATCGGTGACCTTCTATCGGTGACCTTCTATCGGTGACCTTCATCGGTGACCTTCTATCGATGACCTTCATCGGTCACCTTCTATTGGTGACCTTCTATCGGTGACCTTCATCGGTGACCTTTCATCGTTGAACTTCATCAGTAACCTTCTACTTAGATAAATTTTGAACTGTAATCTTAAGAAAGAGAGAAGTGAGATTAAAGATACATAATTATCACTTGATAGAAACTATAAATATTAATGAAACATGATTATCCTATAATAGAAACATTATTATCACATAAATGAAACATGATTTGGGATTATCAAAACAGGTGAGTCCAAAAATCTCCCCCCTTTTGGTAATCATAAATTATGTCAGTGAAAATTTAGATTTAAGTATTATTGAATTAGGGTTAATCACATTTGCTAATATCTTCAGAGGTGTGTATAAGTAAAAATTGAACCATGTTTATTATAGAGAATATAGATAGTGTATATATGCAAGGACTCCAGTCAACTTAAAACTTCTCCCCCTTTGTGATTAACAAAAAAGAATATAAGAAAAAAAAGAAATGAAAGGATATTTTATTATAAATGAACCAAGAGTACAATATACAAGAAGAATACAAAGATCCCTATCAACCAAGACATCCCACATTCAATCCACATCAGAAATGTCCAAGGGAGATTTGTCTTTGGAAGTTGAGGAGGCTGGTTCAGAAGATGGAGGCATAGGCCGAGGTATGGTAGTGAGAAGAGTAGGAGGAGATGCTACAGAGGAATCAATAGACCGATAGTGAGTAGATCTCTAAGGAATCATAGGGGCCAAGCTTCTGATGGAATGTGAAAGAGTCATCAATGGGGAAGCACTAGTAGAGCCTGAGGCAACTGAGGAAAAAGGTAATGCTAGAGGAACAATAATGGGAGTGCAATACACATGGAGGAAGGGTAAAAGGAGATTTCTAAAATCCATAATAATGCTTCCTCTTCTTTCCATAGATGAGATAAAATAATCCTTATTCTCCCTGAATTTTTCTAGGGTAGGATTCAGTTATCTAAGCCTGCTAACTTGATCCTTAAAAGCATGAGTGATAGGTGGGATCCTCAAGTTTTCCAATAGCAGCTTGAAGTGAACATCCATCTGATGCTTAGTGTACACCCTTTTGTAATAGAAATCAACTTTCTCTTTGATAGACTTCTGATCTTGAGCAACCTCCCTTAAATAATCTCCCACAAGATTATGAATTTCTATGGTAGTAGAAATGACCTAAGTCATAGACTGAGGGTCTGAGGTACTTTCACCAGAGAACTTCTCCACTTCTTCTCTAATAACCAATATGAAATCTTCTTGACCAATAAGAGGAGAGGCTGAAGAGTAAGAAGATACATACAGAGGTTCCATTATGAAAGCTATCGTCTCCTTAAAAGACTTGGTCAGACCACTAATCAATCTTTTCACATCATCATTCTGTCCACTCACATGTGTCTCCATAGACTTCTTAAAGTCCCCAAACATAGTGACCATCTGCTGAACAACACTCTTAACATACTTAAGGTATTTTTCCACTTGAAACCTTGAAGATATATAGAAGTATAAACTAGAAATTGATTGTTTCATATATTCCATAGACTCTGCCAAGGTTCTGAATTGATTATGACAATCCTTCACTTCATATAGCAAATTTGAGTGAGAAATAGAAATTACTCTTTCTAAGGCAAATGCCACCACTTCTTGATTTAGAGACATTTTTCTCTCTATCTCATTAGATCTCTCATCAAGGTGTTTCTTCAAATATAATTTTAATGATTATAAATCATCCTTCTTCACATAGTCTCGCGGTAAAAGCACTACTGGATTTACAATAGTAGTTTCTAAAACAGAAAGAATTGGAGGGTTTCTGTTAGTCTTGTCATCATTAGAGTCTCCGTAGTCTAAGCCTAAGACCATGAATCCAGGGTCTTCCGACCAACTTCTATTCCATGAGAAACCACAACTGAACCTGTGGAAACAGGTTCCTCCCCCTCACTTAAAGCATTCTCCTGATCAATTACATCCATCTCTACTATACCTCTTTGATCAATTTCATCAATAGGAGAGTCCACTTCCACTTCCTCTACAAAATATTCAACTACTACCATTGTAATTCCATCTTCAAATGATTCAGAAACCTATTCATCTACAATTTCTACTATTTTTGTAAATCTTATCAGAGGACTGAGACTTAGACATTCCTCTTCACTTTCCTCAGTAGCTTTCTCAAAATCATCATGACTAGATTCAGTTTCATCCTCCTCCTCTGAGGTCTCTCTAATGTCTCTTAAGACATTTTCTTCTCCTTCTTCACTGGTTTCCTCATCATCATTTTCCCATATGACAGTCTATCTTCTATGCAATATCTTTAGTGGGATAGGCTCACTAAATGATACAACATTGGAATGAGGACTTGAGGGAAGGTCAGGATCACTCCTGTAATCTATAGGAGAATCCTCTCTTTCTTTCACAACAACAACCTCTTATTCTTCATCTGAATACACTGGCTCCACTTAATTAGGCTTTAGACCTGGATCTCTATTATTCTTAGGCCTAGTAGGATTGATGACAAGGTTGAATTCTTCATACAGTTTTGCCTCATCATTCACCATCTTATTTTCCAAGGGTTCCAACTTATCTCCATAAACTTGAAAATCATTTTGGTGATACAAAATTTTTCTTTTAAAACAACTGTTTCTTCCTTATTTCCAACAACTCCTTTCACTTTCAACATCAAGGATATTAATCTGGCATAAAACAAAGAATTGGAATTGGAATTGGGCTTTGTCATATCCTCTAATTGAATCATCAGCAACCTACACAAATTTATCTTCTGTCCATGCTTCAATAGGTACAAAAGAAACATATCCTGATATTTCAAGGTAGCAAAGTCCCCTCTCCTGGGACTCAAAACATGCTGAAGAAACATAAACAACAACCTGTCTTCTCCTTCCATTTTAGCAATAATCACTTCCCTAGGGATCTCATTCTCTATCAGTTCAGTTGAATATTCTTCATAACAGAAGAACTCACTAGTGGGAGGCACCACTCCAGAGTAGTAATCAAAAATACCTTCATGTGGGACTCTTAAACAATCATCCCATTCAACATAGGATAATATCACACTTACTCCATTTACCTTTGAATACATTCATTTCTCATTATCAGAATGCTTGAATTTCAGAGACTCATAAAATTCCTTCACTAGCTTCGGGTAATAAGGTCCATTTTTATTTGCAAAGCATTCCACCCAATCCTGATCTTTGAGTGCCTTCAGCACCAGATACTTGCTTGAAAACATCCATTTAGAACTTAATTCCTTTTATACCATGATTTCCCTCTTCGAAAAATGTGGATTGATTAGCTTTCTCACTACCTTACTTTCACTACTAGACTCAGCTCGAGGTCTCTTAGGGTTCAGTGCGTCTCCTTCATCACTGACCATTAGTCTCTTCAACCTTTCTATGAAATATAGAGCGATTCAAGGGTTTCAGTAGAAGGTTAGGTTCCAAGGTTAGGGAGAAAGAGGTTCAGGATAGGAGTGAATTGGATTGAAATGTGGTTTGTACTTTATTTTTATCATTTAGGGATCGAAAAACAAATCAAGTAAAAGAAATAAGTAATACTAAAAACATTTCAGATTCCAGAAAAAAAACATGAAGTCTCAGAAATGTTGACCATCGGTAAGGTGCCAATGGTGAGGTCCTAATGGTGAGGTCCAATGGTGAGGTCCAACGGTGAGGTCCCAACGGTGAGGTCCAATGGTGAGGTACTAATGGTGAGGTCCCAACGGTGAGGTCCAATGGTGAAGCCCAACAGTGAGGTCCAATGGTGAGGTCCCAACGGTGAGGTCCAATAGTGAGGTCCAACGGTGAGGTCCTAATGGTGAGGTCCTAATGGTGAGATCCAACGGTGAGGTCCAATAGTGAGGTCCAATGGTGAGGTCCTAACAGTGAGGTCCTAATGGCGAGGTCCAACGGTGAGGTATAACGGTGAGGTCCTAACGGTGAGGTCCTAACGGTGAGGTCCTAACGGTGAGGTCCAACAGTGAGGTCTTAACTTAACAGTTTATCATACCTAACTCATGTTTGATGTAATTTAACCTCTCATAACTCAAAGGATTTATAAATATATCAGCTAATTGGTGTTCAGTGACAATGAATTCAAGAGTTATATCACCTCTTTGATAGTGATCTCTCAAGAAGTGATGTCTCACATCAATGTGCTTTGTCCTAGAATGAGATACTGGATTTTTAGATATGTTAATAGCACTTGTATTATCACAGTTTATAGAGACATGTTTGAATTGATAACCATAGTATAGTAAATTGTTTTTCATCTACAAAATCTGAGCACAATAACTACCAGCAGCTATATATTCAGCTTCGGTAGTAGATAATGCAACATAATTTGGTTTCTTACTACACCATGATACTAGTGACTTTCCCAAAATGTGACATGTTCCAGAGGTTCTCTTTCTATCTAATTTTCAACCAAAAAAGTCAACATTCGAATACCTTATTAAATCAAATGATTGTCCTCTTAGATAAAATAGTCCTAAGTTTGTAGTATACTTGAGATATTTAAAAATCCTTTTAACAATAGTTGAATGAGAATCTTTGGGATTGTATTGAAAATGAGCACACATGCATACACTGAACATAATATCAGGTCAATTAGCAGTAAGGTAGAGAATACTCCCAATCATACCTCTGTAATTGGTTTGATCCACTGATTTACCAGTTTCATCAGTATCTAACTTACAAGTGGTAATCATAGGTGTATCACTACCTTTATTACCATCCAAGCCAAAACATTTCAAAAGATCCTTAGTATATTTACTTTTATTTAAAACAATACCATTTTTATTTTGACAAATTTGAAATCCAAGGAAAAATTTAAGTCCCCCCATTAAACTCATTTCAAATTTATCTTGCATCATTTTTGATAAATCAGTACATAAGGAATTTTTATAGGATCCAAAAATAATGTCATTTACATAAATTTTTACTATTAAAACATCTTTGGAAATCCTTTTAATAAAAAGGGTAGGATCAACTATTCCTTTAGTAAAACCTTTTGAAATAAGAAATGAACGAAGTCTATCATACCAAGATCTTGGAGCTTGTTTTAGACGATATAGATCTTTAGAATGTTTAAAGACATGATTTAAAAAATGGGTATTTGTAAAACAAGGGGGTTTTCAACAAATACATTCTCAACTATGTACCCATTTAGAAATAAACTTTTGATATCCATTTGATAAAGTTTTAAATTCAGATGAGCTACATAATAAAGTAGTATCCTAATGGATTATAGTCTAGATACAGGTGCAAAGGTTTCCTCATAGTCTATTCCTTCTTCTTGACTATATCCTTGTGCAACTAGTATAGAATTTTTTCTAACTATGTTTCCAGATTCATAAACTTTATTTCTAAACATCCATTTAGTGTCTATGGTCAAATTGTATTTAGGTCTTTCTAATAATTCCCAAAATTTGTTTCTTTCAAACTGATTTAATTCTTCTTTCATATCTATTACCCAAAATTCATCATTGATTGCATCATTAATATTTTTGGGTTCAAGCTGTGAAAGAAAGGCTTGATGTTCAACCTAGTTTCTCAAAGAAGCTCTAGTTTATGTTCCTCTATTTAGATAACCTACTGCAACATCTAAAGGATGATTCTTGAGAGTTCTAATACCTTTAGAAAGAGTTTAACTAGACTCCTCATGGTTTTCTATAGGTTCAGATTCACCATGCTCAGATTCTGGAAAGTTTCCAGAACTAGTTGTTTTTACTAAGGGTTCACTGTCTTTATCATTAAGGTCCAGAAATGACATATCTTACTCAAGATGTTCAATAGAGGTTTTGGGTTCATGTGGATCAGTCTCATAAAATTTGACATTAACTGATTCTTCCACACATTTGGTTCCCTTATTGAATACTCTATAAGCTTTACTAGAGATTGAGTAACCTAGGAAAATTCCTTCATCACTCTTAGAATAAAACTTTTCAAGATTATCCTTAGTGTTAAGGATAAAGATTTTGTAACCAAAAACTCTAAAGTAATTAAACTTAGGATTCCTATTATTCCAGAGCTCATAATGGGTTTTCTTTAGAATAGGTCTAATTAAGACTCTATTGATGATGTAACAATCTATATTGACAGCTTCAGCCCAAAAATAGATAGGAAAATTATACTCATTTAGCATAGTCCGAGTAATCACTTGAAGTGTTCTATTTCTTCTTTACACAACTCCATTTTGTTGAGGTGTTCTAGGAGTAGAGAAATTGTGATTATGGCCATTTTGTGAGAAAAAAGATTCAAACTCCTGATTCTCAAACTCACGGCCATGATCACTTCTCAAGGTCTTAATTCTAAGTCCACTAAGATTTTCTACAGATTTGGAATATTTAATGAAGTAATAACATGCTTAACTTTTGTGATATATAAAGTATACCCAAGTATATCTAGAAAAATCATCTACAAGAACATAAACATAGTTCTTCCCATTTAAACTTGAAACTATAGATAGTCCAAACAAATCCATGTGAACCAACTCAAGCGGTTGAGAAGTGGAAACTTCTTTATTTGGTTTGAAAGAAACTTTGTGTTGTTTTACCCTTTGATAAGGGCTACAAACTTTGTCATATGGTAATTACAATTTAGGTAAGTCTCCAACTAAAACTTTTCTAGTTAGTTTCCTAAGTGAGTGCACATTTCAGTGTCTTAATATTCTATTCCATAACCAGGATTCCTTATGAAAATCATTTAAACAAGAAACATTTTTCTTAGCAAAATATTTTAAATAAAAAATATATACATTTTCATTTTTAGGAGCAGTGAATATTAAATCATTTTTAGAATTAAAAACATTTCATGCATCATTTTCAAATTTAACACTGAAACCATCATCACCCAACTGAGAGATACTAAGTAGATTGTATTTTAATCTATCAATAAAAAGTACTTTTGAAATTAATATAGTTGTAATGCCCAGACCCCAGTTACCCAAAGTCGGTGCATTATTACATAACATTAGCATGATCACAAAAGGTCAAGTCTCGAAAGATCGATTAGTTTAGTAGCCTTGGAAAAACTAGATACATTCATAAATTTTACATTACATCATAAAGTGAAAAACTACAATAACATAGTCTCCATAGTCCACACTCATATCCACTTCAGACTATCCCTACAGGTCAGTCATAAAATATTTCTTCACATCCTAAGAAAAATAAAACATAGAAAGGGGTGAGCTCAGATGCTCAGTAAGGATAACAATATAGAAAAAACTTTCATAAACAAACATAAACATTTAAGTCAATGTATAACTAAAACAAAAACCTTTTAAACTTGAACTTCAACATAATATGGAAAAAATAAAATGAAATAATTCCATTTACTTATTCACATGGATATTCTACTAGTCAAATAATCACATGCAATATCAATAACCACTTTCATAATGATGGAATGTATAATGCCAGACTATCATAACCACGTAGGCAAGGCCTTGTGCCAAGACTACAAATAAGATTTTGTGAAGGCCTCGTGCCAAGACACTAGTTTGTCTCATGATACCTACCGATGCATCGAGGAGCTATAGAAAGCTCCACCTGTCACTTATTAAGTCCAATGCATTCCTCATATGAACAATTTTAAACATAACATAAACATTCGTATTAAAACTAGCATATGAAATGTCAATACTTTCTCCATAAACCATGGATGGTATAAAAATAACACATCCAAAGTCAAAACATATCACAAAACCTTCAATACAATATGGAAGTTTTGAATCATAATAAATCAACTTCTTATAAGCTTAAAATCCATCAAAGGATGTTGACATAGATGAAATCAAAACTAATTGAGAGAAATATCTTTTTTTGAAATCATTTAAAAGTCACATAATTGTAAAAGAAAACATTTACTTTGAAAATATTATTATAAGATATTAAGGGAAGCTTCAAAGATTTTATAACGGCAAAAAATAGCTACACCCACCGTATAAGTTAAAAAAACATTCTTACCTTAATTTTGTCGAAAATGTCAAAAAGTACATTGTTTGGAAAATGACGGAAAGATTCCTTTAAAAAACGTATAAGGTCAAATAAGGGTATAATTGATTTTAACCCTTTGTCTAATAAATAGTAAAAATGTTTTGAAAGACATTTTTAAGAAACATGGATGTTGATGATAAAGAGTTCCCAGTAGATAATTACATATGAACAACCTTGAATAATGAAGAGGTTATGAAATTAACCCTTACCTCACGTCTGACTTGACTCGATCGTTCTTTAATCTCCTGAATAATAAACTATAGTTAATTTCTATTTTCTTAAGAATATTTTTCAAGTTCATTATTATTTTTACATCACTTATTACCATGTTATGAACATTATGTAATCATTTAATTTAATAACGATCGTTTTGTCGATCCTTGGTACTTGAGTCAATAATAAACTTCTTATAATTACAAGTTGTTCATGTGGTAAAATATAAATTATCTTCAGAATTATATTAATGATCTAGATATCATATATATCATATATATCCAGTATATACATTCATTTATAATATTACATAACATTTAGAGGTAAGAAATGAAATGCACCGTTCATTGAGACGGTAAGCCATACGTACGCATGAATGATACTTTCATTTATATTTCATATTTAATGGAATGAAATAATAATGATATAAAGGCATATTATAATTCATGTATAATATCATATATAATATCATTAACTCCATCCTTTATATGTCCCACATATGGCATTAACGATTCAAATCACTTTGAGGGGGCGGTAGTCCGCACTTCCTAAAATGAAATTATCGCATTTACCCATAATGGAAATCATAAAGGTATGCCATAAATGAAAAATAAATAAAAATAAGGAAAAAATAAACATAATATATATCATATATAAATATAGTGACATCTTAATGGCCACCATGAAAGGTGTTAAAAGAATATTGAACAATCATCGTTTCATGAGGCAGTAATTCGCCACCCACAGAAACAATATGTTATTTAACCATTAGACAGAGGTGATTTTAAGTGTAAATCAAATACTTCTCATAAAAAATCCTATTATATTGAATATACTGGTTTTGTTAAAAAATAATGGAATAAAAAGGGTTTAAGGGGTTGGAGAAGCAAAATAAAACAAAAGAACATAAGAGAAGACATTACCTTAAAATTGGGTAACTCTTTTTGATTTGAGCCAAAGGCTTCCTTGGGAAGACTTCTGCCCAAAGTGAGGCTTCTATGGGTAATATAGGGAAGTTGAGAGAGTATTTGGGCAGAGTTTGGCCAAGCCAAATGGCTTTGAATGTGTGAATAAGGTGGTAGAGGTGGGGGCCTTTTATAAGAGGAGAGGAGGGGCTCTTTTGGAAAGATTGAAATGTTACTTTATTATGAAATGCTTTTTTAGGATTTTAAAGGTCCCACAATGATATATTTAGAGGATAAGGTGATAAGGGTTCGAAATACACCCATCCAATAGGCTTTATACAAGTTTAAGTCTTAGATTTTACCTTATCTTCTCATTTTATTCAAATCGTTCATTAATGAGGTAATCACTGCATCATCATGGTGTCATAAATAAATTTATTTATTTAATGTCTAAAAATTATAAAACAAATACCATTATGTAGGAAATATTTTTATCTTTACAATTACTATTTATAGTCTAAGATATCATTTATGTAGAGAAAATTAAAATTGTTTTACTTAGGTGTTACATACTTTTGTTATATTTTCCTTTTAAAAAAAAATAATATGATAAAATGTCACTATCACACAAAAGTGATTCCATGGGG
The DNA here is from genome assembly GCA_963277665.1 of Viscum album. NCBI lineage: Eukaryota > Viridiplantae > Streptophyta > Magnoliopsida > Santalales > Viscaceae > Viscum > Viscum album. The sequence continues at coordinate 811,258,486 of OY728150.1, read as the reverse complement.
TCCCTAAGTTTGCACAAGGAATACCATGGTCGGACATGACACAAAAAATAGCATTAGGACATATTTTGGGGTCATTTTATATTATTATGATATTATTTCATTACCCTTAACTACCCGATTACTAATTAATTATGATAATTAAAGATAATTGTCGTCATTACTATTCATAATGTCAAAAAACAAGAGTCTTAATTACATAATTTGGACCTTCTGATTCCAAATATGGAATCCATTTTACCAAATTCTAAACACAGAAATTACAGTAATTAATTTAAAAATTATTCCCGCTGTCAAAACAAATAGCGTGTTTTTAAGAAACAATATCTATCAAATGATTGACAATTGTTTATGTCCAATTTCAAAGTGAAACTAATTCTAATGACTATAATTGGAATAAATGGTAAAAATATATTCTAATTATACTTTAAAACTACTCAATAGTATAATTTATCACTATAAATTATTTTGATTAAAAAAGTTGTTTTTAAGTATTTTTTACTATTCATCAAAAATTGGAAGTTCTCAAAAAAATACCAAAATTTCAATATAGACTAATTTCGATATTATGAATCCAAAAATGAAGTCCATTTTGAAATATAAAATTTATATAATTCAAAAAGTGGGTATTACTATTCATAACGACTACATTTATTAGCCGCGGTGTGTTAGAATCTCGAAGTTGCGTACAACACACGCTACTGTATTATTCAAAGAGAAGCATACCATGGAAGCTTGGGGTGTTACAATAGTATTAGGGTTACCAATTTGGCCTAAGCCGACGATCTTCCCTTTAGCATTATCACCGAATGTGACATGTCCACCATCAACTTTAATCAGGCTCTTGAAGCATGAATAGTCTCTTGTCATATGTCTTGAACATCCACTGTCCAAGTACCATAGAGTTTTATAGAATATCTTTAAACAATTTTCCTACAAAAATAGATTAAGTGTAGGATAACTTTGGAACCCAAAATTTATTGGGTCCAGAGATATTAGCAAGTAAAGATTTGAGAACCCATACTTGTCTCACAGGTTTCCTATAACCAATAGATATGTTTTTAGACATGAACACTTTGTTAGGTCCTTTAGATCTTTTTTTTTTCAAAAGATGGTCCATAACTTGAACTAGCAGTGAACTGTCTAGATTTTAGAACAAATTTATTTTTAATAATCCTTCTTTGTCCTGGTTGATATCCTAGACTAGTTGTGTATTTTGGAGCAATCTATTTTCCTAGAAACTGAGTCAAGGTATCTCTACCTACATTAAAATTATCAATATCTATTTTTAATTTCTCATTTGATAATTTATGTTCAGTATTTTCTTTTAATAACTAAGCACATTTCTCTCTCTCAATATCCAGATCAGACATATAATTTTCATTTAAAGCATGTTGTCTTTTCAATAATTTATATTTATCCTTGATTTCATTAAAGGTATCCTGAATCATTCCACAATATTCAAATATTTCATCCTTAGTCATATTCTTATCATTATTTGATTCACTTTCATTCCCAGAATAGTAAGCATTGTATATAGGAGATTTGGGTGTTACCTCAAATGTTTCTATCATGAAACATAGGTTTTCATGTTTGTTATTTTCAATATCATAAGTGTCAGATCCACTGGAGCTATCTTATAAATCACTCTAAGTAGATTTCATAGCCTTTTTATATCCCTTGCCCTTGTCTTCATATTTCTTCTTAAATTTCATCTTGGGTCAATCAGCCTTCACATGGCCTTTTCATTTATACTCATAGTAGACTATCTCATTTGTGTTGTCATTCCATTTTATGTCCTTTTTCCATTGTCCTTTACTATCATACCTTCCTTTATAGTTTTATTTTCTAAAGAACTTATTCTTATGGTAGAACTTCTTGAATATCCTAGCAAGATGAGCCATCTCATCATCATTTTCAGAGTCTGAGTCTTCACTGGTGGAGGTGTCTACAAGAGCTTGAACTTTTTCTTTATCCTTTCTCTTTGAGGTAGTAGTCTTGAATGCTACAGATTTATTTCTTAGTTCTTCATCTACTTATTGATTTACCTTAATCTATTATTCGTACATCATAAGTTTTCCAATTAGTTCCTTCACTGGTAGCTTTCCTATGTCACAGGATTCTCAGATAGAAACAGAAGTTCCTCTCCATCTGTCAGGTAGGCATAAAATCAACCTCATAATCTAATCCTTGTTATCTACTGGTTTCCCAAGTAGACTCATGGTATTTAATATTTCATTGAACCTAAGATACATTTCAGATATAAGTTCATCAGGATTCATTTTAAAATTATCATATTTAATAGTATAAGTATTTAACCTCATTTCTTTAACATTGGTTGTTCCCTCATGAGAAATAACCAAAGTATCCTAAATTTCATAAGCAGTTTTACAAGAAGATATTATATTTAATTCTTAATCACCTAGAGAATAATACAATGAATTAATTTATTTACAGTTATTGTTATATGTAGCTTTAGTCAATTGAGACCACGTGTCCCTAACAGTAATAGGCAAGGCATTTTGTTCTTCAATTGTGTCCCAGATTTCAGGACCCATGCTCTCTAGATACATTTTCATTTTCAATTTCTATTGAGCATAGTTATTACCATTAAAGAAAGGTGGCCTGTTAGTGGCATCACCCTCAACTCTGTTATCCATTGTTAATTAGAATTTTAAAGAACTGAAAAATTAGATATGATAGAAATTTTAAGATCTTTAAGATACAACTAAAATCACAGTTGAAAAGAATTTGAAAACTTGTATAACAGTTCAAATGGTAGAAAAAAAAACTTAATCCCTATGATACCAAATGTTGGTTGGAGTGGAAACTCAAGAGGGGGGGGGGGTGAATTGAGTTCCTACTTAAAATTTCTGTTAAAAACTTTATAATAAAGATCCCCCAATTTTTAAACAGCCCAGTTAATTAAGGCATTAGAGATATAAATGTTTAGTTGGTCAACATGTTTCTAAAAGGGTGATTAGTCCTCAGTTGAATTAGTGTAAAACACTTCTTCAACTTTTGAAACATGTTTACTGAATTAAACACATACACACACTAACCATAACTAACTATCAGAGTCAATATAAAATATTTTTCTGTTTTTGAAATTATAAGTAGCGGAAAATAGACAAAATAGAGTATTACTAAATATAGTACATTGTATATTTAAATAATATGTTCAATCTCAAGCCAAGACTTAATCCTCTCTACTTGGTGATCACCTGCCACCAAGAAGTTTATATAAATAATAAACTTGATACACAGCCTGTATTGGGCTTCACAACAGTTTTCACAAACTGTCCAGGGCTCTCACCCTTTACCACAGTTCTTTGTGGAAAAAACAAATAATCTAGACCACACATGGTCTCTTCCATAGTTATATATGGGAAAAAAGGTGTAAGTGAAGTTTTATGTGAAGATTTTTAGTATCCTCCATTTCACGCACATGAGATAGTGTATGTAATAGATAAATACACACTTCTCAGAAATGTAAAATAAAAGAACGCAGTAGAGATAATATTATAAGATTGAATTTAGAAAGCTCTATGTGTTTGCAGTTCAGCTCTTGACTCCTTGGAGTGAAAAAATTACAGTTTGAGTCTTTCTATGGAAGTTGTCTTAAAAAATAGTGTCAAAATTCCAGGTTCTAGCTTCTAAGTACTAAGGAGTTATACTTCTTGGTTTAACAGAGACTTGAAGAAGCACAGAAGGTAGATGTGATTTTTTTCCCAAATGATCTTTGTGATTCCCTTGGGTTCACAATGTAAGTGCTGGATAGTTCTTCTTTGTTCTCTTTGATCTAGCGAGTAAGATCTTTATCATACATTCCTCTCTCTCTTCTTACACTACTCGTTTCTTCCTCAGTCTTCTATTTTATATTTGAGGTCTGGAAATAGGGATAAATAAACCACTTTTAGTCATCCTCGTACCTCATAATATCCCCATATACGGTCTCTTGATATGTCTACAATCATCATTAATTAATGTCATAAGCATTAAATTTACCAAATATGACCGTTAGAATAATCTTAACAATTTGAAAAAGTATGGAATAGAAGAGTGAGCATCGATAGACTGGTAGTGATAGCCTTATCAACAGTAGGTTTCAACAGTAAGATTCATCGGTAGTCTTCAGCTGTATCCTTCATCAGTAGGCTTCATCAGTAGCCTTTCATCGGTGACCTTCATCGGTGACCTTATATTAGTGACCTTCATCTGTAGCCTTCTATCGATGACCTTCATCAGTGACCTTCTATCAGTGACCTTCTATCAGTGACCTTCTATCAGTGACCTTCTATCGGTGACCTTCATCAATGACCTTTTATCGGTGACCTTCATCGGTAACATTCTATCGGTGACCTTCTATTAGTGACCTTCTATCAGTGACCTTCTATTGGTGACCTTCTATCGGTGACCTTCTATCGGTGACCTTCATCAGTGATATCCATTGGTAACCTTTTACTTAGATAAAATTTTCATTGTATGCTTAAGCAAGAGAGTAGTGAGATTAAAGATACATAATTATCACTTGATAGAAACTATAAATATTAATGAAACATGATTATCCTATAATAGAAACATGATTATCACATAAATGAAACATGATTTGGGATTATCAAAATAGGTGAGTCCAACAATATACATATTAATTTAATTAATTAGAAGTATAATTATGAAATTATTTACAAGTATGGATATATATAATTATATAAAAATAAAAGTATATATATTCATATATACAATGTAATTTTTTGCACTGAAAATCTACAGCGTAACTTTTGTACTAGAAATTTACAATGCATGCATGTATGTATGTATGAATGAATGTATGTATGCATGTGTGTGTGTATATATGTATGTATGCATGCATGCATGTATATATGAATGTATGTATATATGTATATATATGTATATGTGTGTATGTGTGTGTGTCTATATATATATTTTGTATGTATAATAAAAAAATAATGCATGTGTGTAATATATATATAATTATTTTCAAAATTATAACAATATATATATATATATAAAATAGTCACCACATATATTTATATATCTATTATTTACTGTGAAAATTTTCATTTCAAATTTATACTACACTTATGTATAAATGTGTACATGTAAATATATCATTCACACACACACACACACACACTATTACTTACACACACACACACACACAATTATATGTGTGTGCATGTATCTATATATAAGTATACACACATGCATAAATATTAATGTGATTATTAATAAATATACATGTATATAGTTAATTAAGTTATATATAATGTGTGTGCGCATGTGTATATATATATATAATGTTTAACATGCATTCACATGCATACAAACATATATACATACAAACAATATATACTTATAATGTAAAAATATACTGCAAATTTTCATTATTTTTTTTAATACAATGTATGTACTAACTATTTTTTCTATACTTGTTAGGTTTAGCCACGTGAAAACTATTTTCCATCCAAGTGATTATAACTTATGGAAGGTTCAATTCCAAAATTATAATTCTCAATTCAGATGAAGATGATGAAGCGATGGTGAGAAAGTCTAAAAGTCCTAAAAGTGATAGAATAGAAGTAGGTAGTCAGAAGTGGGTAATAAAAAATTACCCCAATTAATCTTAAGGTAGAATTATGGAAATGAAAAGTACCAGAGTAAGGTTTTATTCGTGAATATGTATGATGTGATTATGAAGTTACTTAAGGTTTTTCCCTAGCATCTTTGTGGAAAAGAGATTACATAAGGGTATTTAGAAGGATATATAAGAGTAAACTTATGGATTTTCCAAAAGAGTACACTAATCACCAAAAGGAGGAGTTAAGGTGATAGATATCTTTGACCAAGCAAAGTAATGCCCCTAGATATTAGATCCAAGTGGGCATACTCTGTAACACCCTGAGAATTTGGTGAATTATTATATTTTTCAAATTAATTTAATCTTTTGATATTTTTCACTTCACACAACACTAAAAATAGATTTTCACTAAGTCAAAGATTCATTTCACACAAAACTGACTTGTTGTATGTTACATGCAACACTGAGTTGGCATATGATTCACACAACACTGAGTTAGCATACGATACCCACAACACTGAGTTTCTACGAAACATCTATTTTTATTGTTTTAATTATTTAAATAAGATAATTATAACCTAGCCGTTAAAATTAATTATATGAATAGTAATAAATATTTCTCAATTATTGTTTATAATTTTTTATATAAATAAAACATATTGATAATAAAAGATACGATTCTTGGTAAAATTCTTCTATGTTTAAAAATACTGTTTTCTCGAATGAACTACTTTTAATGTACTTTTAATAAAGATAATTTTAGACACTCATGGAAATTGATTTTGGTAAAATAGAATTTATTTTTGAATTTTTAATATCAAAATTATCTTAGGGTTAATTTTTGGTATTTTTTTGAAAACATTCAATTTTTGATTAATAGTGAAAAACACCACATTATTGTTAAAAAACTGACTTTTTCATTTAAATAATTATTTTACTATAAATTGATTTTAAAGTAAAAATAGATAAAAAATAAACATATTAACCAAATGTAGTTCATTTTAATCATTTTATATTATAATTATATATTAATATTCATTAAACTTTTTTTAACATCTTTTTACCCGCCTTCTAGCCACATTTGCAGATTAACATTAAACGTAATTTTACCACTTTTGTGAATTTAATTTCAAAAAAAGGATATAAATTTTTGTTATAATTATGAAAAATGTGGTTCAATAGGGTCAAAATAATTTTTAGTGAATAGTAACTTTTGAATTTTATTTACCACAGTTAAAGGTAAATAAAGTAATTAATGGTAAAAATAATATTATAATAATATAAAATTACCCTAACACTTGTCCTAATTTCATTGGATAAGTGTGTTTCTACCATAATCAACATTTGTTCAAAAATATGACCCTCTTTAATCCGCTTGTGTTAGATTAAGACATTTATTATATTTTATTTAAAGAAGAGTTAAAAGAGTCATATTCAAAATTTAATTACTAAATAATTTTTTATATAGGTTTATACATAAGATAAATTAGACTATAATTATTAATTTGAAATAAAATAAATTTATCTTCATTATTAAAATTTATTTTTAATTTTTAGAGAATAAATAACTTAATTAAATCCTTGTACAATAATGATGCAGTAATTGTTTAATTAACTGAGATATCAAATAAATGATATTAAAAATATTAAAATATTTATAATTTGACTTAATTAATGATATAAACGAATTTAATAGGTAACTTAGATATGTTAGTGACATATTTTAATTATTTTTTTGAAGTTATCATGTTGTTTTGATATTTTTAAAAATGAAAATATTGAATAGTATCAAAATTAACAAAAACGATACTTTAAAATAAATAATATTTTATTAAATGTTATAAAATTAATAAAAATATAAGGTTTGACCAAATAACTTGGATAGTGTTAAATATTTTATAAATTATCTAATTGAGATTCTTTTTGAATTTTATAGTAACTATATTAACCCTATAGTGTAAAACAACAAGTTGTCACGGTAAGAGTTAAATTGTTTAACTAAAAGTTAAATCCAAAAGATAAGGTCAATTAGATGACCTAAACATGTCTAAAATTAATTTTTTTAGTGTATTTAGACCCAAAATCATATCAAATTCTAAAAAAATTACTTTTTAGGTATTTTAAATCGAAAATTAATTTATAATAACTTAATAGTTTTGGAGTTTTCTAAAGTGCCCCTCCTCCCCCTTATAAAAGGGCACCTCTCATTCTCTTTTATTAACACCTCTAAAGCCTTTTGAATCAGATAAACCCTGAATATTTTGACTCCCAACTTTCCTACCTTCCTCATAGAATCCTTCACTTGGGCATAATGCAACTCAAGGAATCCTTTTGACCCAAACCAAAAGGAGTTACCCGATTAAGAGGTAATGTCTTATCTCAAGCTCCTTTCCTGTATTTTCCTTCTCCACCCTCTACACTCTATTTATTACATTATGGTTTGGAAAAACAAATATCCTCAATATTATAAGATTTTTTTATTCCCAGGTTTCAACCTACACTCATACACACCTCCATCAAATGGATATTGAGCATACTCTTTCTATGTACGACGAACTACCGCTTCACAAAATGATGATTGTTCATTTTTATTTTACCACCAATCATGGTGAGCATTATGATGGTCACTATGTTTATATATATTATATATTGTATTTATTATGTATTTAATCTTCTATATTCCTTTTTATAACTTATACCATTTTACTTTCCATTTGGTGTTAATATGATAATCTCGTTTGGGGAAGTGTGGACTACCGTCCCCGCAAAGCGATGTGATTCGTTTACACACGACATAGAATATTTTAATGATGGGTTTAGTGAACTTATATGATATAAAAGTGATACTATAATAATGATATATATATACACACATAAATATATACACATATTACATTTACACACCTTCTTTCAACATGAAAATTAAAAACGGGAACAACGTTCATGCGTACGTACGCCTTACCGTCTCTATGAACGGTGTATTCCATTTCATAATCATTTATGCTATAGATTATTACAATATAAATTTACTGGATATAAATGATATTTATATGAGTATATACATTCTATAATCATTATATAAGTATAAGGACTAAATATATAACAAATTAAGACACAGGCAAAGAACAGAGCGAATATTACCCGAAGTAAAACCTTAACATAAGATCGTTAACAAGAGGATAATATAAGTTCATAATAAAACCATATATGGTATTATGTATAATAATATGATTCTTTAAAATATTTATAATAAACTTATGTTTATTATACAAGAATATTGTGTGAGTACGAAGAGAGTCAATACATGAGGTAAGGGATAATTTTGTAATCTCATTATTATTCAAGATTGTTTATATGTAAATATTTACTGTGGTATCTTATCATACACATCCATGTTTTCTAAAAATGTTTTCATAAAATGTTTAATATTCTAATATGGATGTTTAAAGTCATTTTTATCCACTTTTTACTTTTTACTACATGGTTTTAAAGGAATCTTTCTTTCATTTTCCAAACAAAGTACTTTTTGACTTTTCTGGTAAAAGTATAAGAAGAATGTTTTCTTCTAACTTATACAACATGAATAAATTTTTAAGATTTCATAACACCTTATTTACTTGAAGATTAACTTACAATTTTTCAAGGTTATTTTAAAAAAAATGTTTACTTTTAAAATTTCATGGCATTTTAAGAAAATAAAACGTTTTTGAAGAAGAAAGGATATATTCCTCAAGACTTAATTTCAAGTGTTTTATCAAAATTATTTTCCATATAAGATAACATCCATTGATGTTACTCATTAATTTATAGGGAAATTATTTTATGTTTCTATTCATATTATTTCTTTAAATGAATTATGTTTTTATGGAAAGATGTTTATGAAGCCCGTTTCTCTTTCATAGGTTATATGATTTTGAAAACCACTTATTTTCATGAGTTATGTTTACGATGAAATGATTATGAAACCTATATATTTTCAGAGGTTATGATATGTTTACATGTTTATGATACCCATTTTATTTTATTGGTTATGTCATGATTTTTAAATGATCTTGTGGCACATGTATGTAAGATTTCATTATGAGATGGGTGGGACCTATATCTCCCTCCAATACATTGGGTAAAGTTTTATATCTCATGAGATAAACTAAAATGGTCTTGGGAGTGAACCTTGACTACTATGATGGTCATGGGAGTGAACCATGACTATGAATATGGTATGAGGAGTGATATCATGCTACTATGATGGTATGGTAAGTGAATCCAAACTACTAAGATAGTCTTGGAAGTAATTCCTTAGCTACTATGGAAATCATTATATGCTTATGTGTTTTCCACAATTACATATCTTATTCCTATGTTATGATTTCATGGATTGTTCTCTTTATTTCATATGATTGATGTCTTATGAACTACCAATATTTATTCCATGATTTCAATTATGATCTTTGATATGTAGGGTATGATCTTCTATTTACAAGATTATTTTATCATACCCTTATACTCATGTTTATGCATACATGTCTCTCTTGTTCACCCTTAATGATAATTTGAGCTCTCCCCTTTAATGTTTCATTTTCCCCATGTTAAGATGATATATACTATGTTTGATATGTCTAAGAAGTGTTCTATTCAAGAAGAGCCTAGTGGGAGATAATGTAGCTCACATATGTACTAGTGTTTATGTTTCTATGTTTCCAAAGGCACTATACCAACTACGGTCTTTGGGCATCTATTTGTATAATGTTTAAGTATTCTAAAAAATTTATGTAATATTAATATTTTGAAAAGCAAGGTTCTATATAGTTGGTATCAGAGCAAAGGTATAGTTAACCTTTGGAAACTAGGATGAGAAAACCTTAGTGCGATCCCTTTGTTTATTTCTAAGGATATGCCGAGGGATGTCTCTAAGGATAATTATAAGGATGAGTTAATGTTTTGGAAAATGTCTTGTAATTTTGGTAAAGGATAGAATGAGTAGTTTCCAAGTAATGCATCCCTGTGTGGATATATACTATAAGTGGATGTGGATCTGGTACAGATGTACCTAGGGGTAACAACTCTGAAAAGATTTTCTGGGCTTGACTCAGGGGAATATTGTACACGACAACATGCCTTGTTTCACACCTAGTTTGACACTCCTCGAGGATATGCTTTGGGAATTCAAAAACTTTTCATAAACCATCATGAAAGATTTAGATATAAGTCAGCTATAACTAACCTAGGATAAACCCAAGGTGTCATAGATTATGTAAGGTGTCATGATTTTGAAATACTATAAGTAATTATTTTCATGACTAGGAGGTTTTCTGCTATGATAAGTAATGCTCACACTATGCTTCTAGTTTTAGTCAATAGTGAGAAGCAGAAGGAACTGGATTAATGTTGAATGTGATGGACGATTTGCTAATGATCAGTCAAGTGGGATGATTATTGGAGTGAAATATGTTGTGATCATGCCTAATTATATTTCATGGAACATGATTAACAATGTTTACCTTAACCAACTCTCAGACTCACCAAGGAAGATAAAGAAGGAGTTCGTTCAGAGTTTGGGTAATAGAGACCATTAAGGAAAGAAGATTTGGTATCCTTTGTGTCAAGAATGTGGAAATAATCACCAAAGTAAATGTCTTAAAGGAACAAGAAGGTGTTTTTTCTGTGGAAAATAAGGACACAAATTAAGTGACTACAAGGGAAAAATAAAGAGTTTGGTTAATGAAATGAATGGGAATTTTGGCCTCCCTAAGTCGTCAATGAAGGTTAAGTGTTTTAAGTGTGGAGAAAATGATCATAATGCAACCCAAAGTCCCAATAGGAAAGTTCCTAAAGAGAATCAACAAGGTGGTATGAGTAATGGTTACATTGTAGATGATGACGAGACTATAGATGAAATATGAAAGTTAAGAGGTATTATTGTTAATGGGTTAAAGATTAAGTAATTGAAGTATTTATGTATTTGGATTCAAAATTTATGAATGATGAAATATACAAGGATTGTTCTACTTTTTTTTTCACTCAGTATTTAAAATTTTATTTTGGACCGAAGAAGTGATTTAATGACAAAGTAATATTTTGACTAAGGTAAGGTAACCCTTGATATGTTATTTATGTTAAGATAATGTTTTATGGATAAAGATATGTGGGATATGAATAAGTAAATTGGACAATATTGATAACCTTGGAACTAAGTAAGGACTTGTTGATAGGTGGTTTATGCTATCATTGATGAAGTTTACATCATTTTTGGATTTAAGGAATTAATCCAAAATACATTGGAATCAGGAAGCATGCCTTTTTTCCAAAAGGATTTATGGTAATTTAGGTTGTTACAATGTTTCAATAGAAAATAAAATAAGGGTATTCACATGTTTGGAATGTTACAACCAAGATCTACTTTGTGATATATAATGGAATCAATGTTAATTTGATTTCATGAATCTCTTTCTAAAGTTTTGGATTTTCACCTTTGAGAAGGGTTATAAGGTTAACGGTTCATGAAAATTTTAAGTTAAACTTAGGAGGAAGTATTTGTGCACTAAATTTTTGTTGAAAACCTAGGTTAAAAGGCTAATCAATGATTAAAATTATTTCAAGGATGTATATCTTATATATTATATTAGCGTGGTTTAAAAAAAGGACATCATGTATGTCGGGTGACAACCAATCATGCCCTGAAAGGATGCAGGTCTTGAACCCATGATCGAAGGGCGATAATGGTTTCACGCCTACCACTAGCCTACGCGATGTCCTAGTTAATGTATAATTATTTTTATTGAATAAATATTCATGATGAACCAGTAGTGTTAATTTTTATTTTTATATATTAATCCATGTTGATTTTTTTAAGAGACAAATAGTTAGACTTTTTATTCTTTTATGGGCCTTAAGATCTGTAAAAAGCATATTTTAGTGATTTATTCATCAAAGTTAATTTCTGGAAATTCATTCCATGAGGTAATGTATGTATTAGAAGTTGTTCAAATCACAAAACAAGAGTGAAATTTTGTTTATAGAAATTTATCAAGAATTACTCAACATTCTGAAAGTGACCCAAAAAATTGTCCTAATACCCAAATTATTGTTGAGATGATGGCCTTTTAAATCATCATAGATTTATGACTTCGAAGACCTAAACTTTCCTTTGATCATTAAATTGTTTTTTATTGATGAAATCAATCACTCCCTATAAATATTTATGCTTTCCCTCCATGTCCAATATTCACTCCAAACCTATGTTCTCCTATGTGGAAACCTAGTTATATGTTACTTTGGGTAACCGTTATGGTTCCAAATTTCCCTTTTTAAGGGAAGTTTTAGTATCCATTTTTATGATGTGGGTTTCTATGAATGAAACTTTCAAGTATTAAACCTTTGATAACCCAGAAAAATTTTGAGGGAGAAATTCATTTTAAGGGGGTATAATGTAACACCCATAGATTTTTGTGATTTTTTTTCAAATTAATTTAATATTTTGATATTTTCCACTTCAAACAACACTGAAAATAGATTTTTACTGAGTCAAAGATCCATTTCACACTAAAATGACTTGTTGTATGTTACATGAACCACTAAGTTGGCGTATGATGCACACAACACTGAGTTGGTGTATGATACACGCAACACTGAGTTTCTACGAAACATCTCTTTTTATTATTTTAATTATTTAAATAAGATAATTATAACCTAGCCGTTAAACTTAGTTATATGAATAGTAATAAACAATTTTCAAATATTGTTTATAATTGTTTTATATAAATAAAACATAAGGATATGATTCTTGGTAAAATACTTCTATGTTTAAAAATACCGTTTTCTCGAATGAACCGATTCTAATGTCCTTTTAATAAAGATAATTTTAGACATTCAAAGAAATTTATTTGGTAAAATAGAATTAATTTTTTAATTTGGAATATCAAAATTAGATTAGGGTGAATTTTTGGCATTTTCCTGAAAACTTTCATTTTTTGATGAATAGTGAAAAACACTGCATTATTGTTAAAAAACTGATTTTTTCATTTAAATAATTAATTTACTTTAAATTGATTTTAAACTCACAATAGATAAATAATAAATATATCAACCCAATTTAGGTCATTGTAATCATTTTTATAATATAATTAGATATAAAAATTCATTGAACTTTTTTTAACGTCTTTTTACCTACCTTCTAGCCACATTTGTGGATTAACATTAAACATAATTTTACCACTTCTGTGAATTAAATTTTAAAAAATATACATACATGTTTGTAATTAGTGTGAAAAATGTGGTTTAGTAGGATCAAAATATTTTTTGTTGAATAGTAACTTTTGAATTTTATTTATCACAATTAATGGTAAATAGGGTAATTAAAGGTAAAAATAATATTATAATAATATAAAATTACCCTAACAATTGTAATAATTTAATTTGATAAGCGTGTTTCAAACCAAATAAACCTTACATAAAAAATATGATTCTCTTTAATCCACTTGTGTTAGATTAAGGCATTTATTATATATTTTTTTAAAGAAGAGTTAAAAGAGTCATATTCAGAATTTAATAACTAAATCATTTTTTTATATAGTGTTATACATAAGATAAATTTGACTATAATTATTAATTTGAAATATAATAAATTTATCTTCATCATGATAATTTTTTTTTTAATTTTTATATAATAAATAACTTAATTAAATCCTTGTATAATAATGATGTAGTAATTATTTTATTAATTGTGATATCAAATAAATGATATTAAAAATATTAAAATAACTATAATATTACTTAATGAATGACATAAAAGAATTTAATAGGTAACTTATAAATTTTATTGACATATTAGAAGTATTTTTTTGAAGTTATCATGTTTTTTTGATATTTTTAAAAATGAAAATATTGAATAGTATCAAAATTGACATAAATGATACTTTAAAATAAATAACATTTTATTAAATGTTATAAAATTAATAAAAATATAAGGTTTGTAAACTAACTTTTATAGTGTTAAATATTTCATAAATTATCCAATTAGGGTTATTTTGAAATTTTATAGTAATTATATTATCCCTATAGTGTAAAAAGACAAGTTGTCACGGTAAGAGTTAAATTGTTTAACTAAAGGTTAAAGCTAAAAGATAAGGTTAATTAGATGACCTAAACATGTCTAAAATTTATTTTTTGAGAGGATTTAGACCCATAAAAATATAAAATTCTAAATAAATTACTTTGGAGCAATTTGAAATCGAAAATCAATTTATAATAAATCAATAGTTTTGGAGTTTCCTAAAGTGCCCCTCCTCCCCCTTATAAAAGGGCACATCTCCTTATATTTTATTCACACATATAAATAATTTTGGATCATTCATAACCTGACTATTTCTCCTCCAAAATTCCATAAATTCCTCCTAGAATCCTTCACTTAGGCATATGGAAACTCAAAGAATCTTTTTGAAACAAACCAAAAGGAGTTACCCGATTAAGAGGTAATGTCTTCTCTCAAGCTCATTTCCTTTATTTTTCTTCAACACCCCTCCACTATATTTATTAAATTATAGTATAAAAACACCATTATAATCAATATTATAAGTTTTTTTATGCTCAGGGTTCAACCTAAACTCTCACACACCTCCATTAAATGGATATTGAGCACACACTTTCTGTGTACGGTGAACTATTGCCTCATGAAATGATGATTGTTCATTTTTCTTTTACCACAAATAATGGTGGTAATTATGATAGAAAATATGTTTATATATATATATATCATATTATATATTTATTATGTATTTAATATTATATATTCCTTTTTACAACTCATACCATTTTACTTTCCATTTGGTGTTAATATGATAATATTGTTTGAGGAAGTGTGGACTACCGCCCCCCTTAAAGCGATGTGATTTGTTCACATACCACATGTAATGTTTTAATGATGGGTTTAGAGAACTTATATGATATAAAAATTATGCTGTAATAATGATATATATATACATAAATATATATACATATTACATTTACACACCTTCTTTCAACATGATAATTAAAAATGGAAATAATGTTCATGCGTACGTACGACTTACCATCTCCATGAATGGTGTATTAAATTTCCTAATACTTTATTCTATAGATTATTAAAATATACATATTTTATATATAAATGATATTTATGTCATTATATACATTATATAATCATGATATAAGTATAAGTACCAACGATATAACAAATTAAGACACATGCGAAGAACAAAGCGAATATTACCTGAAGTAGAACCTTAACATAGGATCGTTAACAAGCAGGTAATATAAGGTCATGATAAAACCATATATGGTATTATGTATAAGAATATTAATATGTAAAATATGTATAATAAACTTATATTTATTATAAAGGAATCTTGTGTGAGTATGAAGAGATTCAAGACATGAGGTAAGGGATAATTTCGCAATCTCATTATTATTTGAGATTGTTTATACGTAAATATATATTGTGGTATCTTGTCATACATGTCCATGTTTTATAAAAATGTTTTCATAAATTTTTTAATATTCTCATATGGATGTTTAAATTCATTTTTAACCATTTTTTACTTTTTACTACATGGTTTGAAAGGAATCTTTCTTTCGTTTTCCAAATGAAATACTTTTTTAATTTTCTGGTAAAAGTACGAAAAAATGTTTTCTTATAACTTATACATCATGAATGAATTATTAATATTTCATAACACCTTATTTCCTTGAATATTACCTTACAATTTTTAAAGTTTATTTTAAAATAAAATATTTAATTTTAAAATTTCGTGTCATTTTAAGAAAATAAAACATTTTTTAAGAAGAATGGATATATTTATCAAGAATTAATTTCAAGTGTTTTATCAAAAATTATTTTCAATCTAAGATAACATCCATTGATGTTATTAATGAATTTATAGGGAAATTATTTAATGTTTCTATTCACATTCTTTCTATGAATGAATTATTTTTTGATGGCATGGTGCTTATGAAGCCTATTTCTCTTTCATGGGTTATATGATTTTGAAACCTGCTTCTTTTCACAGGTTATGTTTATGATGAAATTATTATGAAACATATCTATTTTTATAGGTTATTATATGTTTACATGTTTTTGATACCCATTTTATTTCATCAATTATGTTATGATTTTTAAATGATCCTGTGGCACATGCATGTATGATTTCATTATGAGACGGGTGGGACCTATATCTCCCTCCAATAAATTGGGTAAAGTTTTATATCTCATGAGATAAACTAATATGGTATTGGGAGTGAACCTTGAATAATATTATGGGAATGGGAGTGAACCATGACTACTAATATGGTATGAGGAGCGAACTCATGCTACTATGATGGTGTGATAAGTGAACCCATAATACTAATATGGTCTTGGAAGTGATGCCTTGGCTATTATGGAAATCATTATATACTTATGTGTTTTCCACAATTACATGTCTTATTATTATGTTATGATTTCATGGCTTGTGATCTTTATTTTTTTTATGATTCATGTCTTATAAACTACCAATATTTATTCCATGATTTCAATTATGATATTTTATATGTAGGGAATGATCTTCTATTTACAAGATCATGTTATCATACCCTTATACTCATGTTTATGCTTACATGTCTCTCTTGTTTACCTTTACTGAGCATTTGAGATCACCCCTTTAATGTTTCCTTTCCCCTAGGTTAAGATGATATGTACTATGTTTTATATGTCTAATAAGGGTGTTATTAAAGAAGAACCTAGGGGGAGATGATGTAGCTCACATATGTATTAGTGTGTATGTTTCCAAAGGCACTATACCAACTAAGGTCTTTAAGAATATATTTTTATAATGTTTAATTATTCTTTAAAAGTTATGTAATGTTAATATTTTGAAAAGTGAGGGTCTCTATATACTCTCCATGAAGATTGAAAGGTGGTGAAATTTGTTGCACCAGTCGGGCTCTAATGTAAGTAGTAGGGTGGGGACATTTATTATGGATACTTGAATATTAAATGATGTAATCTTCTTTCAATACTTAATAAAATTATTACAATTTTACCCATAAATTAGGACTATTTTTAGACCACATAAACTTGTGGAATTCCCTTAATTTTATTTATTTCAATAGTTATATTTCATAAGTTCTTGTTTGGATTGTTTGATTTTTGGTTTGGTAACATAGACACAAGTTGTCTTATAAGTTTTGGTACATCATGTATATATGTTAATTATGATTTGGTGGCTCCCATTATTTGTTTCTACTATGTGAGTTTTGGGTTATAACTTCTGGTTGGGAGGTTCATCAGACCCAACAAGTGGCATTAGAGCTATATTGTAGGGTTTTCGATGAGAAGACCCTGACCAAGGTGTTCTAGATCCAAATTTAGTAACATCATTATACCCTTGATCTTGTAAGAGAATTTTGTTAAGAAATTTCTAATCCATTTTACATGTATCATAATTTGTAGGGAGTTCATTGATTTTTGAAGTAATGACATTAGAATATGGTAAGTTCTGAGTGGAGAAGTTAAATGAGAAGGATTTTGGATTTTGGAAGATACTCATAGAGGATTTTATACTATAGAAGGATATTGATCTTTCATTTAATAATTCCAAAATAGAAGTGTTGAAGAAGGAAGAATGGGAAAGGCTAGATATGAAAGCATTGGGGTTGATCTAGAGGTCATTTTCTCTAAATGTGGCCTATAATATCTGTAAAGTTAAAAGAACTTAAAAACTTAGAAAGACACCTGATGATATGTATGAGAATCTAAAAACAATGAACAAAGTGTTCCTATTATAAAGATTACTTGGTATGAGAATATTGGAATGAAAACCAATGACTGATTGTGTCAAAAAAATTTAACATGATCCAATGTCAGTTGGAATCGATGAAGGTGAACTTGGGGATTGGAGTGGGTGTGTTGTTACTTTCATTACTCTCTAAATCATGGGATGTGATGGTAATCGTGGTGAGTAACTCAAGTGGTGAGACTAACTTAGTGATTATGGAAGATAGAGATCTAATTATGAATAATGAGATTCATCTAAAGGAGATACCATCATCTATTGAAAATGCCTATTTTGTAGAAGGTATAATATATTTCATTGTATGGAAGGGTCATAAGAAAGAAAAAGTAAAGATAATTTGAAGCCATAGTGTCTTATTTTCACTCTACACCTAAGAGAGATAGTATGATGAATTATAATTTTAAAAGGTTTGATAAGGTGTATCTTGAGAATTAAAAAGCTCTTGATATTATAGGAAAGGGTGATGTTTCCATTTAGAAAGAGAATAAAATATTTATGGAATTTCAAGACATGAGATGAATACCAAATTTAAATAAGAACGTTATTTTAGTAAGAAAATTAAACGATGTAGGTTTTTTATATTTCCTTTGAAGATGGAGTATGTGTTAGGTCAGTATGGTGATGATAATGACACATACACAATAGGGGGAGGTGAATTTTGTTTTTAAAAAACTTTGATAGATTCATATAACCTCTATTGTTATGCATCAAACCTTTCATTTTCTCTCAAAGATGAGTGAGTGGAAAAAATAAATAAAGGAAAAGAACATAGTGATGTATAGTGGTTCAGGAAAAAAAGACCCCCTACTCCACTCCACCGATGACCAACTCCATGATCTTGACAATTTTCACTAGAATATCCTCTTATCCAGAGTCCTCAAAATAGAAACAAATGATTTCAAGAATTTGACACATTATAAGGATTTTAAAGGGCCTTCTGGTTATTTTATAGGGAACTATAAATCTACAGCT
Organism: Viscum album; assembly: GCA_963277665.1. Classification (NCBI taxonomy): domain Eukaryota; kingdom Viridiplantae; phylum Streptophyta; class Magnoliopsida; order Santalales; family Viscaceae; genus Viscum; species Viscum album. The sequence continues at coordinate 811,239,112 of OY728150.1, read as the reverse complement.
TAGTGTAAGAAGATAAAACTTAACCACAACTGAGTACGAGCAATCAAAACTCCACCAAAGAAAAAGAGATTGATTTGTTTGAAAACATAGATTAAACTTCAAAGTTACATTAGCAACTAACAGATGTAATTTATCTTCAATAACTCACAGTAGAAAATATATCTTAAACTTTTTTATAGGATTTATTCAATCAACATAAAAGAAAATAATAGAAAAATGTTTAAACATGTATGTCTCCAAAGGGTAACTGTAAAACCCTAATATTTTATGAGAAGTAATTTTTTTATGTCTTATGTTATACACAACATCAAATGAATATTTCATTACACACAACACTAGCTTGCCTTGCATTATACGCAAGAGCAACATTTCTCGATAGCGTGTGTTGCACGCAATATCGAGTTTCACTAAACAACGATATATTGTTATAATATTATTATGGACTAGCTGGTATGAATAGTATTACCTACATTTTGAATTTTATAACATTATTATTCATCTTACAAATTTTCTAAAACAAGGTATATGAACAAAATAATTTTTTCGGGTAAAATAAGTATTTTTCAAAAAATGCAGTTTTGCCACCTTTTGATGGCGCACCCACTTTAAATATAGTTTTTGATAGGTTTATAAGTTCAATTTGACAAAATAAAATTCTTCTTTAGAATCAGGATATAAAAATTTACTTTGGATAAATTTTTCATATTATTCTGATAACTTTCATATTTTAATGAATAGTAAAAACACGCTATATTTTAATTAAAAACAATTTTTTTCATCGCAATAATTTATATGGTTAAATTATAATATTTAATGGATTTAAAGTATAAATAGAATATATTTTTACCATTTAATATAATTTATTTCATTACCATTAATTTTACTTTGAATTCATAGGTTAAAAAATTTCAATCTTTGGTAATGTTTTAACTTTTAAAACCTGTTTTCTTAACAACGGGATTAATTTTAAATTAATTACTGAAACTTCTGTGTTTTTAATTTTGAAAAATGGATTCCATATTTTAATTCAGTGGGTCCAAATTATGTTAATATTTTACTTTTATTTTTTTGATATTATGAATAGTAACTACGGTATTTTTTATTTACTGTAGTTAAAAGTAAATCGGGTAATTAAGGGTAAAAATAAGATTATAAAATTACCCTAACACTTGAAAAAATCCTATTGGATGAATAAAAGTAGATCCATATCACATAAGGGTCGGAATAGATTCATTTCATTGACTTTTGACCATGAAATAATATAATTATTATTAAAACCAAAGAAAGTGACAACATGTCACTCTCTTAAATCTTATTAGTTTAATAATTTTAATTTAGTGATAAAAATCATAAAACTTCGGATATAAATAGTCCCTAGAAATATAATAAATTTATCTACATAATATGAATTTATTTATAATTTTTATGGATTAAATAATTATCATTAATTATGACACAATAGTGATGTTGAAACTATTTTATTGATTGAATTATCAAATAAATGATTTTAAAAGTATTAAAATAAATATTATATGAACTATTTAATGTGCTCCACTAATTTTCTAGATAAAAATGACATTTTATGAATCTATTAAATCTTTTAGTTTGAACATATCTTCTTTATATATTTTATTTAAATTAAAATAAATGAATAGTGTCAAAATTGACACTATTGTTATTTTATAAAAATTACATATTATAAAATTGTTTAAAAATCACAAAAAAATTTAAAAATTATAAAATAAAATTTATATGGTCTAAAATGTAATAAAATATACAATTATGGAAAATTAACAACATATAAGTAATTATTTATAATGATTTAAAATTTAGAATACTATTACCACAAATAAAATTAAATAGATTATATAAGGATAAATCATGTTGATAATGTTTAAAATAAATTCCCAAATTGTATAAATTTTATTGGTTGATGAGATTACAACCCTATATCATCTAAAATTATTATTTGAGTCATTTTGGAGGTTTTTAAGTGGGGTTGGAATTTATTATAAATTAATATTTCTTATAATTCCAAAGGTGCCCCTCTCCTCCCTTATAAAAGGGAACCTCCTCCCTCTCCTCCTCACACCATTTTGAGCCTTCAATCTCGGAAAAAACCTGACCATTTCCCTTATCAACTTTCTTAGAAACATAATAATGGTCCTGGTCTTCTTCAAAGACCAATTTTAGTTCCCTAATAGGAGGTTTCAAAGAGGCGTGCCGAAGAAGAGGTAATATCTGTTACCGATTCTTTCAAATTTATTTATTCTTCTACTTCTTCTTCTTTAGTTGTTTAATTATGAAGTAATAACATCAGTATCACTAATATACTGATATTTTATTATAAATATGAAACAACCCTATTTCACCTTCTATCCATCCTATGGAAAATGAAATCACCGCGCGTGCGTACGTACGAAATACCGTCTCCACGCTGTGGTGTAATCTGTTTCCCACCACCACCCTACTTGGATGAGTATAATGGTGTAAAGAATAACTATATATGATTATTATAACATGATACTAATTCTGAGACATTCCATCTTACACTCCAATACCATTCAATAGTTATGGGAACGATATCATCGCTCGTGCGTACGTACGACCTACCGTCTCCACGATGTGATGCGACTCGTTCTACATGATCTTCATTGAATAATGATTATATAAATGAATTTAATTAATAAATATGATATATATTACACTAATAAAATTATGTAAATGAGGTATCTATAACCTAAAAATAAGAATAAGAATTGATTCGACAAGATATGCATAAGAACATAAAGCAATGAACACCCGAATAACAAGTAACAATGAAACATTACTAATAAGAAGCTAAGAATATGACCATATATGATATCATAACAATTATTATGATTCTGGAATAAGTCAATAACATTATTTAAATCATTATACAGTAGGTTCAGACATGTACAAAGCATATTGGACCTAAGGTAAGGGAAAATCTCAAAATCTCATTTTTATCCGAGATTGTTTATACTTCAGAATTTACTGGGGAATATTTATCATCCACATCCATGTTTTATCAATATGTAATATTATTTCTATCCTCATAAAATTGTTTAAATCTAATTTTACCCGTTGGTGAGTTTTTAGTAAAAGATATGAAAGGAATCTTTTGTCATTTTTAGTACGAGGTGCTTTTTGACTTTTCTGGCCAAAGTACGAGAAGAATGTTTTTTTAACTTATACGGCATGAATGGATTTTTATGATTTCATAGAACATTATTTCCTTGAAGCTTCCTTTACAAGTTTCCAAGTTTATGTTTAATTAACTTCTTTTAGTTTCAAATTTTATGACATGTTATGAAAGGAGAAAAAATTTTGAAGAAGAAAGGATATTTTCCTCAAGAATGGAGTTCAAGTGTTTTATAAAAATTATTTTCCATCTAATATAATATAGGGTTCTGTTTATATACCTATTTTTACATTGATTTGATTATGTTATGATGGAATTATTTTTATGATGTCCTTTTATGGATTATGTTATGATGGCATGATGTTTAAGAATCCCATTTTTATTACATGGGTTCTGCTATGATGTATGATTTATGATTTTGTGGCACACATAAGAATGGTTTCATTATGAGATGGGTGGGACCTATATCTCCCTCCAATGCATTGGGTAAAGATTTATATCTCATGATATAGACATGGCTGGAATGACAAGTTAATCCAGTTCAGGGATACAAGACTGGAACGAGGAGTGAACTCGGTTCAGTAATGGACTTTGTTCGCTATGATGGACTTGGAAATGAGCCTTGACTAATATGAAATGATTTTCTATGATTATGTGTGCATGACACAAAGTTTCATGTTTTAAGTTATGATTATTTGGGATTACTTTTCACTACTACAATTCATCCCATGTCATGATATTATGATCTCTTTTGCAGGTTAAGATTTTCAAAATGTTATGATCTTATGGATATGATATGATTGATATTTCCTTTGTTTACCCCTTACTGAGAATTTGAGCTCACCCTTTTGTATGTTTTCTTTTCCCCAGGTCTGGAAGAAGGGTATTAAGTAGGATATGCCAAAAAGGGACTCTAGATATGATGAAATAAATGGGAGACAATGTAGATGATTTATGAAGCAGTTGTTTATGTTTCCCAGTTTCTAAAGACACTATACCTATACAGTCCTTTCATGGTTTTGTTATATGTTGTAATAAGTATGCTTCAATTCTGAAGTAATAACAATGTATGTAAAGTTTGGGTCATTATAGTTGGTATCAGTGGAAAGGTATAGTCCACCTTTGGAAACTAGGATGTGAAAGCCTTAGTAAGAACCATAAGGATATGTCTAAGCATAGAACACAATATTAGTGTTTCATAAATGGCCATGAATGACCTATGATAAGACCTTAAGTGTAAAATTTTATTCTTGATTATTTGGTTTTCCTATTATGATTAGTGTTTCTCACACTATACTTCTTGGTTTTAGTCAATGGTAGGAACCCGAAGGAACCGTGTTAATGCTGAATGTGACGGGCAATGAAATGATTTTCCCCCTGAGAAACCAAACGTTATGGGAGCTGGAATGAAAAATATTGTAGACGTTCTCACACAACTTTCTCAAGCTATGAATCATGCATGACTTCCAAACGAGCAAAGGAAGGAGAAACATTCTGTTGAATCCTTTATGAGGCAGCGTCCAACTTCATTCAACGGGTCTTCTGATCCATTAGTGGCTGAAAAATGGATCAGTACCAATGAAAAGATATTTTCAGTTCTACAATGTTCTGAGCATGATAAAGTCATCTTAGCAGTATATCATCTGGAAGGTGAAGCTGATTAATGGTGGAATCTTATTAAGAATATGAGGCAAAGGGATGAAATTGAGTCCATAGAATGGGACGAGTTCAAGAACTTATTTTTCAATAAGTACTTCCATCGTATTATTCGAACAAAGATGGAGAAGTAGTTTCTTGAATTGAAGTAAACAGATGATGAATCTGTTGGTACCTACGAAGAAAATTTTATAATAATTTCAAGGTATGATTCCGGAATTATTATCCAACCTAAGAGTAAAATCGATTGATTCTTTAGTGGCTTAAAACCAAGTCTTCGAAGGGTGTTAGCCACAAGGGACTTCAATAGCTATGAGGAAATTTTTCGATGTGCTCTCAAGGTTGAGATGGAGATTGGAGTAACCCACCAATCATATGGGTTTGATAAGAAGAGGAAAATAGAATTCAAAGGGAAATCTAAAGACCACAATGAAAAGAAGATGAGTTTTCCTTTATGCTCAAATTGTGGAAAGAAACATGGAGGGAATTATCTTAAAGGGACACGAAAATTTTTTAAGTGTGGAAAAGAAGGTCATCGGGCAGTTGAATGTCGAAATAATGGGAAGAAGATGTCTAATGATGCAAACAAAGAGAGGGATACACAAAATGCACCTCCAACACTTAAATGTTTCAAGTGCAAGGAGATGGATCATTATTCCAATAAATACCCTAATCCAAGGGTTGTTGATGATGATCGACGTCAATAAACTCTTAAGGCCAAAGACAAAGGAAAGTCACATGCAATTACTATCGGTGATGTGGAGTACGATAAAAAAGTGGTGAAAGGTACACTTACCATCCACTCTAAAGTAGCAAATGTTTTATTTGATTCTGGATCCACCCACTCTTTTAATTCTGAAGAATTTTCTAAGGGTATCGCCGTACTACCTCAACAATTAGATGTTGAGTTATCTGTGACAACTCCTAATGGCACAAAAGTCGCATCAAAAGTTTACAATTCTTCTCTGATTGAAGTTTGTGGGAAACTACTTCCTTAAAATCTTTTGATCCTTCCTATAGTGGAATTTGATGTAATTCTTGGCATGTATTGGCTTTCATTATATGAAGCTCATATCAATTTCCAAAGAAGGGAAATCACATTTCGTATTCCCGATCAATCTACTGTCATATATCGATGCAAGGATGAATATAACCTTCCAGTGTAAATTTATTCCATCTTATGGGTCTTGATTAAAATAAATGAAGGTTATTTATCTCAAATGGTTGGAGAGAAACTCACGATTAAGAATATGCCCATTGTATGGGAGTTTGATGATGTCTTTCCAGAGGAATTTCCAGGTCTTCCACCAAATCGTGAAGTTGAGTTTTCAATAGAACTCATATCGGGTGCTATGCCCATTTCAAAGACACCATATAGAATGGCCCCAATTGAGTTGCGGGAATTGAAGAAGCAACTCCAAGAGAATCTTGATAAAGGATTCATACGCCCTAGTGCGTCATCTTAGGGAGCACATGTTCTATTTGTTAAGAGGAAAGATGGATCAATGAGACTTTGCATTGATTATCGAGAACTTAACAAGATCACTATCAAGAAAAAATATCCTCTCCCATGCATTGATGACTTATTTGATCAACTACGTGGAGCTCAATACTTTTCCAAGATTGATCTTCGTTCAGTGTATCATCAATTAAGGGTCAAAAGGGAGGATATACCAAAGACGGCTTTCCGTACAAGGTATGAACACTATGAATTTATAGTGATGCCATTTGGTCTTACTAATTCCCCTGCTATCTTCATGGATCTGATGAATAGAGTCTTTAGAGACTATCTTGATCAGTTTGTGGTAGTCTTTATAGATTATATTATTGTCTATTCAAAGAGCAAGGAAGAACATGAAGATCACTTGAGAATTGTATTGAAGACCCTGAGAAAGGAGAAGATTTACTCCAAATTTACCAAGTGTGAATTTTGGCTTAAAAAAGTTTCATTTTTGGGTCACATAATCTCAAAAGAGGGGATATCTGTGGATCCAGCAAAAATAGAGGTTATCGAAAGATGGTCGAGACCAACAACAGTAACTGAGATCCGAAGTTTTCTTGGCCTGGCTGGATATTATCGACGTTTTGTGAAAGATTTTTCAAGGTTATCTAATCCACTCACCAGTTTGACTCAAAAAGGAGTTAAGTTCGTATGGACGGAGGAGTGTGAAGAGAATTTCAAGGAGTTGAAAAGAATGTTATCTAGTGCACCTGTGCTCACACTTCCTTGTAGTGGATAAAGGTTTGTAATCTACAGTGATGCACCCAAGAAGGGATTGGGGTGTGTTCTCATGAAAAATGATATGGTGATAGCTTATGCCTCACGACAGTTGAAAATCCATGATCAAAATTACCCAACTCATGATTTGGAGTTAGCTGCGGTAATCTTTGCATTAAAGATTTGGAGGCATTATATTTATGGTGAAAGGTGTGATATTTATACTGATCATAAAAGTTTAAAGTATATTTTCACACAAAAGGAGCTGAATATGCGCCAAAGAAGATGGTTGGAGTAGATTAAGGACTACGACTGCTCAATTCATTATCACACTGGGAAAGAAAACAAGGTAGCAGATGCATTAAGTCGACAAGACCATGCTAGCATATCCATGATGAGGATCACAAAAGATCCAATATTTATGGATTTACAAAGGATGTGTCTTGAAATTATAATGGAAGGGGAAAAATCTTATATTTCTCAAATGAATGTTCAACCATCTATTCATGTGAGGATTAAAGAGGCGCATAAAGAAGATGTAGAGTTACAAAATAAGGTGAGAAATGTTCCTGAATTCAACCTTGATTGTGATGGGATAATAAGGTTCAGGAATCGGGTTTGTGTTCCTCCCATCCCATAATTAAAGAAGGACCTCCTGGATGAGGCTCATAGTTCTTCATTATCTATTCATCTTGGAAGCACGAAGATGTATAGGGACCTAAAAGAGTACTTCTGGTGGGATGGAATGAAAAGAGATGTTGCTGAATATGTCTCTCGATGCTTGGTTTGTCAGCAAGTTAAAGCTGAGAGACAGAAGTCTAAGGGGATGTTACAACTATTACCCATACCATAATGGAAATGGGAAAACATCACTATGGACTTTGTCACTGGACTTCCTAAAACATCCAAAGGCAATAATGCTATCTGGGTCATAGTTGATCATCTTACGAAGTCGGAACACTTCATTGCTATTAGAGAAGATTTCTCTCTGGATCAGCTTGCCAGGATATATGTAAAAGAAGTGGTAAGATTGCATGGAGTACCACTTTCCATTATATCTGATCAGGATATGAGGTTTACCTCGAAGTTCTGGTGAAGTCTTCAACATAATCTAGATACAGATTTGAGTTTCAGCACTGATTACCATCCTCATACAGACGTTCTGTCTGAGAGAACAATTAAAACTCTAGAAGATATGTTAAGAGCTTGCTCTATGGATTTCAAATGTGGTTGGGATCAACACCTACCTTTGGTGGATTTTTCTTATAATAATATCTTTCACTCTAGTATTCAGACGGATCCTTATGAAGCTCTCTATGGAAGCAAATGCAGGACTCCAACTTGCTGGGATGAATTTGGGGAAAGAAAGCTATTAGGACCTGATCTAGTTGATGAGATGGCAGAAAAGGTCAGATCTATTCAACAACACATAAGAGAAGCTCAGAATCAACAAAAAAGTTATGCCGACAACCGAAGAAAAGACCTAGAGTTTGAAGTGGATGATAAAGTGTTCTTACGAATATCTCCTTGAAAGAGAGTAATGAGATTTGGAAAGAAGGGAAAGTTGAGCCCTAGGTATATCGGTCCTTTTGAAATACTAGATTGTGTTGGGAAGGTAGCTTACTGATTGTCACTTACCCTGAATCTCTCTCAAGTTCATGATGTGTTCCATGTATCTCTCTTGAGAAAGTACATACCCGATCCTTCACATGTTCTGAACTCAGAAGTTGTATCGCTGGAGCAAGATATTTCTTATAAAGAACAGCCAATAGAGATTCTGGATCGTAGCGAAAAAGTTCTACGAAACAATACCACTCGCTTGGTTAAATTTTTATGGAAGAACCACCAATTAGAAAAAGCTACATGGGAGCTTGAGGATATGATGAGGGAGAGGTATCCTCATCTGTTTGTTATGAAGTGACGAATTTTGAGGGCGAAAATCATTTTAAGGGGGGTAGAATGTAACACCGTGATATTTTATGAGAAGTATATTTTATTATATCTTATGTTATACACAACATCAAAGTAATCTTTCACTACACACAACACTATCTTGTCTTGCGTTATACGCAAGAGCAACCTTTCTCGATAGCGTGTGTTGTACGCAATATCGAGTTTCACTAAACAACGATATATTGTTATAATATTATTATGGACTAGCTGTTATGAATAGTATTACCTACATTTTTAATTTTATAACATTATTATTCATCTTACACATTTTCTAAAACATGGTATATGGACAAAATAAATTTTTCGGGAAAAATAAGTATTTTTCAAAAAATGCAGTTTTGCCACCTTTTGATAGAGCACCCACTCTAAATATAGTTTTTGATAGGTTTATAAGTTCAATTTGACAAAATAAAATTATTATTTGGAATCAGGATATAAAAATTTTCTTTGGATAAATTTTTCATATTATTCTGATAACTTTCATATTTTAATGAATAGTAAAAACACGCTATATTTTAATTAAAAACAATTTTTTTCATCGAAATAATTTATATGGTTAAATTATAATATTGAATGGTTTTAAAGTATAAATAGAATATATTTTTACCATTTAATATAATGTATATCATTACCATTAATTTTACTTTGAATTCATAGGTTAAAACATTTCAATCTTTGGCAATGTTTTAACTTTTAAAACCCGTTTTCTTAACAACGGGATTAATTTTAAATTAATTACTGCAACTTCTGTGTTTTGAATTTTGAAAAATGGATTCCATATTTGAATTAAGTGGGTCCAAATTATGTTAATAGGTTACTTTTATTTTTTTGATATTATGAATAGTAACTACGGTAATTTTTATTTACTGCAGTTAAAAGTAAATCGGATAATTAAGGGTAAAAATAAGATTATAAAATTACCCTAACACTTTTCAAAATTCTATTGGATGAATAAAAGTCGACCCATATAACCTAAGGGTCTTAATAGATTCATTTCATGGAATTTTGACCATGAAATTATATAATTATTATTAAAACCAAAGAAAGTGACAACATGTCACTCTCTTAAATCTTATTAGTGTAATAATTTTAATTTATTGATAAACATCATAAAACTTCGGATATAAATAGTCCCTAGAAATATAATAAATTTATATACATTATATGAATTTATTTATAATTTTTAGGGATTAAATAATTATCATTCATTATGACACAATAGTGATGTTGAAACTATTTTATTGATTGAAATATCAAATAAATGATTTTAAAAGTATTAAAATAAATTTTATATGAACTATTTAATGTTCTCCACTAATTTTATTGATAAAAATGACATGTTATTAATCTATTAAACCTTTTATTTTGAACATATATTCTGTATATATTTTATTTAAATTCAAATAAATGAATAGTGTCAAAATTGAAACTATTGTTATTTTATAAAAATTGAATATTATAAAATTGTTTAAAAATCACAAAAATATTTAAAAATTATAAAATAAAATTTATATGGTCTAAAATGTAATAAAATATACAATTATTAAAATTTACAACATATAAGTAATTATTTATAATGATTTAAAATTTATAATATTATTACCACAAATAAAATTAAGTAGATTATATAAGGATAAATCATATTGATAATGTTTAAAATAAATTCCCAAATTTTATAAATTTTATTGGTTGATTATATTACAACCATATCTCATCTAATATTCGAATTTGAGTCATTTTGGAGGTTTTTAAGTGGGTTTTGAATTTATTATAAATTAATATTTCTTATAATTCCAAAGGTGCCCCTCTCCTCCCTTATAAAAGGGAACCTCCTCCCTCTCCTCCTCACACCATTTTGAGCCTTCAAGCTCGGCCAAACCATGCACATTTCCCTTCTCAACTTCCTTATAAACATAATAGTGGTCCTGGTCTTCTTCAAAGACCAATTTTAGTTCCCTAAGAGGAGGTTTCAAAGAGGCGTGGCGAAGAAGAGGTAATATCCGTTACCGATTCTTTCAAATTTATTTCTTCTTCTACTTCTTCTTATTTATTTGTTTCATTATGAAGTAATAAAATCAGTATCAATAACATACTGATATGTTATTATAAATATTAAACAACCCTATTTCACCTTCTATCCATCCTACGAAAAATAAAATCACCGCGCGTGCGTACGTACGAAATACCGTCTCCACGCCGTGGTGTAATCTGTTTCCCATCACCACCCTACTTGGATGGGTATAATGGTGTAAATAATAACTATATATGATTATTATAACATGATACTAATTATTACACATTCCATCTTACACTCCAATACCATTCAATAGTTATGGGAACGATATCATCGCTCGTGCGTACGTACGGCCTACCATCTCCACGATGTGATGCGACTCGTTCTACATGATCTTCATTGAATAATGATTATATAGATGAATTGAATGAATAAATATGATATATATTACACTAATACCATTATTTAAATGAGGTATCTATAACCTAAAAAGAATAATAAGAATTTATTCGATAAGACATGCATAAGAACATAAAGCAATGAACACCCGAATAACAAGTAACAATGAAATATTACTAATAAGAAGCTAAGAATATGACTATATATGATATCATAACAATGATTATTATTTTGGAATAATTCAATGACATTATTTAAATCATTATACAGGAGTATTGGACACGTAAAAAGCATATTGGACCTAAGGTAAGAGAAAATATCACAATCTCATTTTTATCCGAGATTGTTTATACTTTAGAATTTACTGGGGAATATTTATCATCCACACCCATGTTTCCTCAATATGTAATATTATTTCTATCCTCCTAAAATTTTTTAAATCTAATTTTACCCATTGTTGTGTTTTTAGTAAAATATATGAAAGGAATCTTTTGTCGTTTTTAGTATGAGGTACTTTTTGACTTTTCCATCCAAAGTACGAGAAGAATGTTTTTTTAACTTATACGACATGAATGGATTTTTATGATTTCATAGAACATTATTTCCTTGAATCTTCCTTTACAAGTTTTAAAGTTTATTTTTCATTAACTTCTTTTAGTTTAAAATTGTATGACATGTTATGAAAGGAAAAAAAATTTGAAGAAGAAAGGATATTTTCCTCAAGAATGGAGTTCAAGTGTTTTATCAAAATTATTTTCAATATAATATAATATAGGGTTATGTTTATATACCTATTTTTACATTTATTTGATTATGATATTATGGAATTAGTTTTATGATGTCCTTTTATGGATTATGTTATGATGGCATGATTTTTAAGAATCCCATTTTTATTACATGGGTTCTGCTATGATGTATGATTTATGATTTTGTGGCACACATAAGAATGGTTTCATTTTGTGATGGTTGGGACCTATATCTTCCTCCAATGCATTGGGTAAAGATTTATATCTCATGAGATAGACATGGCTAGAATGAGAAGTTAATGTGGTTCAGGGATACAGGACTGGAACGAGGAGTGAACTCAGTTCAGTAATGGACTTTGTCCGCTATGATGGTCTTGGAAATGAGCCTTGACTAATATGAAATGATTTTCTATGATTATTTTTGTATGCCACAAAGTTTCATGTTTTAAGTTATGATTATTTGGGATTACTTTTCAGTACTATGATTCATCCCATGTCATGATATTATGATCTCTTTTGCAGGTTAAGATTTTCAAAATGTTATGTTCTTATGGATATGATATGATTGATATTTCCTTTGTTTACCCCTTACTGAGCATTTGAGCTCACCCTTTTGTATGTTTTCTTTTCCCCAAGTCTGGAAGAAGGGTATTAAGTAGGATATGCCAAAAAGGGACTCTAGATATGATGAAATAAATGAGAGACAATGTAGATGATTTATGAACTAGTTGTTTATGTTTCCCAGTTTCTAAAGACATTATACCTATATGTTCCTTTCATGGTTTTGTTATATATTGTAATAAGTATGCTTTAATTATGAAGTAATAACAATGTATGTAATGTTTGGGTCGTTATAGTTGGTATCAGAGGAAAGTTATAGTCCACCTTTGGAAACTAGGATGTGAAAGCCTTAGTAAGAACCCTAAGGATATGTCTAAGCATAGAAAACAATATTAGTGTTTTAGAAATGACCATGAATAACCTATGATAAGACCTTAAGTGTAAAATTTTATTCTTGATTATGTGGTTTTCCTATTATAATTAGTATTTATCACACTATGCTTCTTGGTTTTAGTCAATGGCTAGAACCCAAAGGAACCGTGTTAATGCTGAATGTGACGGGCAATGCAATGATTGTCCCCCTGAGCAACCAAATGTTATGGGAGATGGAATGAAAAATCTTGTAGACATGCTCACACAACTTTCTCAAGCTATGAATCATGAACGAATTCCAAACGATCAAAGGAAGGAGCAAAATTCTGTTGAATCCTTCATGAGGCAACATCCACCTTCATTCAGTGGGTCTTCTGATCCATTAGTGGCTGAAAAATGGATCAGTACCACTGAAAAGATATTTTCAGTTCTACAATGTTCTGAGCATGATAAATTCATCTTTGCAGTATATCATTTGGAAGGTGAAGCTGATCAATGGTGGAATCTTATTAAGAATATGAGGCAAAGGGATGAAATTGAGTCCATGGAATGGGATGAGTTCAAGAACTTATTTTTCAATAAGTACTTCCCTCGTATTCTTCGAACAAAGACGGAGAAGGAGTTTCTTGAACTGAAGCAAAAGGATGATGAATCTGTTGGTACCTACAAAGCAAATTTTACAAGACTTTCAAGGTACGATTCCAAAATTATTATCCAACCTAAGAGTAAAATCGATCGATTCTTTAGTGGCTTAAAACCAAGTCTTCGAAGGGCGTTAGCCATAAGGGACTTCAATAGCTACGAGGAAATTGTTCGATGTGCTCTCAAGGTTGAGATGGAGATTAGAGTAACCCATAAATCATATGGGTTTGATAAGAAGAGGAAAATGGAATTCATTGGGAAATCTAAAGACCACAATGAAAAGAAGATGAGTTTTCCTTTATGATCAAATTGTGGAAACAAACATGGAGGGAATTGTTTTAAAGGGACAAGAAAATGTTTTAAGTGTGGAAAAGAAGGTCATCGGGCGGTTGAATGTCGAAATAATGGGAAGAAGATGTCTAATGATGCGAACAAAGAAAGGGATACACAGAATGCACCTCCAACACTTAAATGTTTCAAGTGCAAGGAGATAGGGAATTATGCCAATCAATGCCCAAATCCAAGGGTTTTTGATGATGATCGACATCAATAAACTCTTAAGGCCAAAGAAAAAGGAAAGTCACATGCAATTATTATCGGCGATGTGGAGTACGATAATGAAGTGGTGAAAGGTAAACTTACCATCCACTCTAAAGTAGAAAATGTTTTATTTGATTATAGATCCACACACTCTTTTATTTCTGAATAATTTTCTAAGGGTATCACTGTAATACCTCAACAATTAGATGTTGAGTTAGCTGTGACGACTCCTAATGGCACAACAGTCGCATCAAAAGTTTACAATTCTTCTCTCATTGAAGTTTGTGGGAAAGTGCTTCGTGAAAATCTTGTGATCCTTCCTATAGTGGAATTTGATGTGATTCTTGGCATGGATTGGATTTATTTATACAGAGCTCATATCAATTACCAAATATGGGAAATCACATTTCGTATTCCTGATCAATCTACTATAATCTATCGATGCAAGGATGAATATAACCTTCTAGTGGAAATTTCTTCCATATTATGGGTCTTGATTCCAATAAATAAAGGTTATTTATCTCAAATGGTTGGAGAGAAAATCGCGATTAATAATATTCCCATTGTACGGGAGTTTGATGATGTCTTTCCAGAGGAATTTCCAGGTCTTCCACCAAATCGTGAAGTTGAGTTTTCAATAGAACTCATACCGGGTGCTATGCTCATTTCAAAGACACCATATAGAATAGCCCCAATTGAGTTGCAGGAATTGAAGAAGCAACTCCAAGATAATCTTGATAAAGGATTCATACGCCCTAGTGCGTCACCTTGGGGAGCACCTGTTCTGTTTTTTAAGAAGAAAGATGGATCAATGAGACTCTGCATTGATTATTGAGAACTTAACATGATCACTATAAAGAAAAAATATCCTCTCCCACACATTGATGACTTATTTGATCAACTAAATGGAGCTCAATACTTTTCCAAGATTGATCTTCGTTCAGGGTATCATCAATTAAGGTGAAAAAGGGAAGATATACCAAAGATGGATTTCCGTACAAGGTATGGACACTATGAATTTATAGTGATTCCATTTGGTCTTACTAATTCCCCTGCTACCTTCATGGATCTGATGAATAGAGTCTTTAGAGACTATCTTGATCAGTTTGTGGTAGTCTTTATAGACGATATTCTTGTCTATTCAAAGATCAAGGGAGAACATGAAGATCACTTGAGAATTATATTGAAGACCCTGAGAAAGGAGAATCTTTCTGCCAAATTTACCAAGTCTGAATTTTGGATTCAAAAAGTTTCATTTTTGGGTCACATAATCTCAAAAGTGGGGATATCTATGGATCCAGCAAAAACAGAGGTTATCGAAAGATGGTCGAGACCAACAATAGTAACTGAGAGCCGAAGTTTTCTTGGTCTGGATGGATATTATTGATGTTTTGTGAAAGATTTTTCAAGGTTATATAATCCACTCACTAGGTTGACTCGAAAAGGAGTTAATTTTGTATGGATAGAGGAGTGTGAAGAGAATTTCAAGGAGTTGAAAAGAAGGTTATCTAGTGAACCTATGCTCACACTGCCTTGTAGTAGAGAAAGTTTTGTAATCTACAGTGATGCATCCAAGAAGGGATTGGGGTGTGTTCTCATGAAAAATGATATGGTGATAGGTTATGCCTCACGACACTTGAAAATCCATGAGCAAAATTACCCAACTCATGATTTGGAGTTAGCTGTGGTAATCTTTGCATTAAAGATTTGGAGGCACTGTATTTATGGTGAAAGGTATGATATTTATACTGATCATAAAAGTTTAAAGTATATTTTCACAAAAAAGGATCTGAATATGCACCAAAGAAGCTGGTTGGAGTTGATTAAGGACTACACATGCTCAATTCATTATCACCCTGGGAAAGCAAACAAGGTGGCATATGCATTAAGTCAACAAGACCATGCTAGTGTATCCATGATGAGGATCAAAAAAGATCCAATATTTATGGATTTACACAGGATGGATCTTGGAATTATAATGGAAGGGGAAAAATCTTATCTTTCTCAAATTAATGTTCAACCATCTATTCATGTGAGGATTTAAGAGGCGCAGAAAGAAGATGTAGAGTTACAAAAGAAGGTGAGAAATGTTCCTAAATTCAACCTTGATTGTGATGGGATAATAAGGTTCAGGAATTGGGTTTGTGTTCCTCCCATCCCAGAATTAAAGAAGGACCTGCTGGATGAGGCTCATAGTTCTTCATTCTCTATTCATCCTAGAAGCATGAATATGTATAGGGACCTGAAAGATTACTTATGGTGGGATGGCATGAAAAGATATGTTGCTGAATATGTCTCTCGATGCTTGATTTTTCAGGAAGTTAAAGATGAGAGACAGAAGTATAAGGGGATGTTACAAACATTACCCATACCCAAATGGAAATGGGAAAACATCACTATAGACTTTTTCACCGGAATTCCTAAAACATCCAAAGGCAATAATACTATCTAGGTCATAGTTGACCGTCTTACGAAGTCGGCACACTTCATTGCTATTAGAGAAGATTTCTCTCTGGATCAGCTTGCCAGTATATATATAAAGGAAGTGGTAAGATTGCATGGAGTACCACTTTCCATTATATCTAATCGGGATCCGAGGTTTACCTCGAAGTTCTGGCGAAGTCTTCAGCATACTCTAGATACAGAGTTGAGTTTCAGCACTGCTTATCATCCTCAGACATATGGTCAGTCTGAGAGAACAATTCAAACTCTAGAAGATATGTTAAGAGCTTTCTCTATGGATTTCTAATGTGGTTGGGATCAACACCTACCTTTGGTGGAATTTTCTTATAATAATATCTTTCACTCTAGTATTTAGATGGCTCCTTATGAAGCTCTCTATGGAAAGAAATGCAGGACTCCAACTTGCTAGGATGAAGTTGGGGAAAGAAATCTATTAGGACCTGATCTTATTGATGATATAATAGAAAAGGTCAGATCTATTCAACAACACATAAGAGCAGCTCAGAGTCGACAAAAAATTTATGCTGAAAACCGAAGAAAAGACCTAGAGTTTGAAGTGGGTGATAAAGTGTTCTTACGAATATCTCCTTGGAAGAGAGTAATGAGATTTGGAAAGAAGGGCAAGTTGAGCCCTAGGTATATCGGTCCTTTTGAAATACTGGATCATGTTGGGAAGGTAGCTTACCGATTGGCACTTCCACCGAATATCTCTCAAGTTCATGATGTGTTCCATGTATCTCTCCTGAGAAAGTACATACCCAATACTTCACATGTACTAAGCTCAGAAGTTGTACCGCTGGAGCACGATCTTTCTTATGAAGAATAACCGATAGACATTCTGGATCGTAGCAAAAAAGTTCTACAAAACAAGACCACTTGCTTGGTTAAATTTTTATGGAGGAACCACCAATTATAAGAAGTTACATGGGAGCTTGAGGATATTATGAGGGAGAGGTATCCTCATCTGTTTGTTATGAAGTGACGAATTTCGAGGGTGAAATTCATTTTAAGGGGGATAGAATGTAACACCCTGATATTTTATGAGAAGTATATTTTTTTTATGTCTTATATTATACGCAACATCAAATGAATCTTTCACTACACACAAAACTAGCTTGGCTTGCATTATACGCAAGAGAAACCTTTCTCGATAGCGTGTGTTGTACGCAATATCGAGTTTCACTAAACAAAGATATATTGTTGTAATATTATTATGGACTAGCCGTTATGAATAGTATTACCTAAATTTTTAATTTTATAACATTATTATTCATCTTACACATTTTCTAAAACATTGTATATGAACAAAATATTTTTTTTGGGTAAAATAAGTATTTTTAAAAAAATGCAGTTTTGCCACCTTTTGATGGCGCACCCACTTTAAATCTAGTTTTTTATAGGTTTATAAGTTCAATTTGACAAAATAAAATTCTTCTTTGGAATCAGGATATAAATATTTACTTTGGATAAAATTTTTATATTATTCTGATAACTTTCATATTTTAATGAATAGTAAAAACATGCTATATTTTAATTAAAAACAATTTTTTTCATCGAAATAATTTATATGGTTAAATTATAATATTGAATGGTTTTAAAGTATAAATAGAATATATTTTTACCATTTAATATAATTTATGTCATTACCATTAATTTTACTTTGAATTCATAGGTTAAAACATTTCAATCTTTGGCAATGTTTTAACTTTTAAAACCCGTTTTCTTAACGGGATTAATTTTAAATTAATTACTACAACTTATGTGTTTTTAATTTTGAAAAATGGATTCCATATTTGAATTCAGTGGGTCCAAATTATGTTAATAGGTTACTTTTATTTTTTTGATATTATGAATAGTAACTACGGTAATTTTTATTTACTGCAGTTAAAAGTAAATCGGGTAATTAAGGGTAAAAATAAGATTATAAAATTACCCTAACACTTTCAAAAATCCTATTTTATGAATAAAAGTCGAATCATATCACCTAATAATCTTACTAGATTCATTTCATGGACTTTTGACCATGAAATTATATAATTATTATTAAAACCAAAGAAAGTGACAACATGTCACTCTCTTAAATCTTATTAGTGTAATAATTTTAATTTAGTGATAAACATCATAAAAATTCGGATATAAATAGTCACTAGAAATATATTAAATTTATCTACATCATATGAATTTATTTATAATTTTTAGGTATTAAATACTTATCATTAATTATGATACAATAGTGATGTTGAAACTATTTTATTGATTGAAATATCAAATAAATGATTTTAAAAGTATTAAAATAAATATTATATGAACTATTTAATGTGCTAAACTAATTTTATAGATAAAAATGACATGTTATGAATCTATTAAATCTTTTAGTTTGAACATATCTTCTGTATATAATTTATTTAAATTCAAATAAATTAATTTTGTCAAAATTGAAACTATTGTTATTTTATAAAAATTACGTATTATAAAATTGTTTAAAAATCACAAAAATATTTAAAAATTATAAAATAAAATTTATATGGTCTACAATGTAATAAAATATACAATTATGGACAATTCACAATATATAAGTAATTATTTACAATTCTTTAAAATTTAGAATATTATTACCACAAATAAAAATAAATAGATTATATAAGGATAAATCATGTTGATAATGTTTAAAATAAATTCCCAACTTGTCTAAATTTTATTGGTTGATTATATTAAAACCCTATCTCATCTAATATTTGTATTTTAGTCATTTTGGAGGTTTTTAAGTGGGGTTGGAATTTATTATAAATTAATATTTCTTATAATTCCAAAGGTGCCCCTCTCCTCCCTTATAAAATGGAACCTCATCCGTCTCTTCCTCACACCATTTTGAGCCTTAAAGCTCAGCCAAAACCTGCCTATTTCCCTTTTAAACTTCCTTATCAACATACTAGTGGTCCTGGTCTTCTTCAAAGACCCATTTTAGTGCCCTAAGAGGAGGTTTCAAAGAGGCGTGTCGAAGAAGAGGTAATATCTGTTACCGATTCTTTCAAATTTATTTCTTCTTCTACTTCTTCTTCTTTAGTTGTTTCATTATGAAGTAATAAAATAATTATCACTCATATACTGATATGTTATTATAAATATGAAACAACCCTATTTCACCTTCTATCCATCCTACGGAAAATGAAATCACCGTGCGTGCGTACGTACGGAATACCGTCTCCACGTCGTGGTGTAATCTGTTTCCCACCACCACCCTACTTGGATGGGTATAATGGTGTAAATAATAACTATATATGATTATTATAACATTATAATAATTATTATACATTCCATCTTACACTCCAATACCATTAAATAGTTATGGGAACGATATCATCGCTCATGCGTACGTACGGCCTACCGTCTCCACGATGTGATGTGACTCGTTCTACATGATCTTCATTGAATAATGATTATATAAATGAATTGAATTAATAAATATGATATATATTACACTAATACTATTCTGTAAATGAGGTATCTATAACCTAAAAATAAGAATAAGAATTGATTCGACAAGACATGCATATAAAGCAGTGAACACCCGAATAACAAGTAACAATGAAACATTACTAATAAGAAGCTAATAATATGACCATATATGATATCATAACAATTATTATGATTATGGAATAAGTTAATGACATTATTTAAATCATTATACAGGAGGTTCAGACACATACAAATCCTATTGGACCTAAAGTAAAGGAAAATCTCACAATCTCATTTTTATCCGAGATTGTTTATACTTCAGAATTTACTAGGGAATATTTATCATCCACATCCATGTTTCCTAAATATGTAATATTATTTCTATCCTCCTACAATTTTTTAAATCTAATTTTACCCATTGGTGAGTTTTTAGTAAAAGATATGAAAGGAATCTTTTGTCGTTTTTAGTACGAGGCACTTTTTGACTTTTCCATCCAAAGTACGAGAAGAATGTTTTTTTAACCTATACAGAATTAATGGATTTTTATTATTTCATAGAACATTATTTCCTTGAAGCTTACTTTACAAGTTTTCAAGTTTATTTTTAATTAACTTCTTTTAGTTTCAAATTGTATGACAAGTTATGAAAGGAAAAATGTTTCTGAAGAAGAAAGGATATTTTCCTCAAGAATGGAGTTCAAGTGTTTTATCAAAATTATTTTCCATCTAATATAATATAGGGTTCTGTTTATATCCCTATTTTTACATTGATTTTATTATGTTATGATGGAATTATTTTTATGATGTCCTTTTATGGATTATGTTATGATGGCATGATGTTTAAGAATCCCATTTTTATTACATGGGTTCTGCTATGATGTATGATTTATGATTTTGTGGCACAAATAAGAATAGTTTCATTATGAGATGGGTGGGACTTATATCTCCCTCCAATGAATTGGGTAAAGATTTATATCTCATGATATAGACATGGATGTAACGACAAGTTAATCCGGTTCGAGGATACAGAACTTGAACGAGGAGTGAACTCGGTTCAGTAATGGACTTTGTCCGCTATGATGGTCTTGGCAATGAGTCTTGACTAATATGAAATGATTTTCTATGATTATGTGTGTATGCCACAAAGTTTCATGTTTTAAGTTATGATTATTTGGGATTAATTTTCACTACTATGATTCATCCCATGTCATGATATTATGATCTCTTTTGCAGGTTAAGATTTTCAAAATGTTATGTTCTTATGGATATGATATGATTGATATTTCCTTTGTTTACCCCTTACTGAGCATTTGAGCTCACCCTTTTGTATGTATTCTTTTCCCCAGTTCTGGAAGAAGGGTATTAAGTAGGATATGCCAAAAAGGGACTCTAAATATGATGAAATAAATGAGAGACAATGTAGATGATTTATGAACTAGTTGTTTATGTTTCCCAGTTTCTAAAGACACTATACCTATACGGTCCTTTCATGGTTTTGTTATATGTTGTAATAAGTATTCTTCAATTCTGAAGTAATAATAATGTATGTAAAGTTTGGGTCATTATAGTATCTTTACCTAACACTTCATCATTCTTGTAGAAGAATATGTAACAATAAAATGCAGTAGCAGCGATAGAAACAATAGTGAGTTGATCATATAGATCAAAATATGTATGTCTCTGAAGTGTAGTTTTGAATGCAATGACACACTTATTGTAAGAACCTGATTTTGGAATTAGGTAAGGATCCTATAAATTTTGGTCAAACTCAATTTTATGGACCTTTATTAGATGCCTAATGAGTTCATGAATGTATCAGGGGTTTCCGGGGCTGTTTAGAGCCGAGAAACCTTCTTTTTGGGAGAATTTTCCCTATCGCACAGTTAGTGTGAACTATGCAGGGAGGGTGCATGTTTGGATATAACAGTGCGGATGGTCTACATTTTTTGGCAGATTCATTCCGCATGGTTTGTGCAAGATTTCCCTAACCATGTGAGTGCCCCCTTTTCTCCAGGTACCCATGCATGGTTGGCACACAGTTTGGAAAACCATGCGGCCAAACCATGCAAGGCTAATTTTTGGGTGATTTTACCATTTCTCCATTAATGATATAATTAACTCAACCCTCCTTCCCTATTCCTAATTCCAAAGGACATAAACTCCATTTATCTTTATTTGGATCTCTTTTAAGGCCTAATATAGGGATTTAAATATCTCTTTCATATGGGATCCGATTGAGCTTCTGTTTGTCACGTTGGATGTGCAATGGTAAGTACTCATGTCTTCCAAAGTCGTTCTTCATTTATCTTGATCTCAACCTAGTTATCAAGGTGTGAGTCCTTATAATCATTTTTATATCTACTCTAATCCAAACTAAATTAGATGTCGATACTGGAGGAGGAGAGTTGTACTAGTACAAGGTGGGTGGTCTATAACTCATCCCTCAAGTTTGTTGATTTTGGAATTGACATGTGAGGCCCACCAATTTCATCGAGCACCGTTTATTGAATTTATATGCCTTTATTATAGTCATTAGAACCGTATGGTTATTCTCTTTCCATAAATGTGATTGGTTATTAGTGGTTTCATCCACAACTCCCAACACTTCATGTAGGGTGATATACCATAATTGGGTTTTTAGTGATTTGACACTTTTGAGCCATCGTTCGGGTGTGTTCAATCTTGAACATGCTAATAGTAATCCTCATTATATTAAATTCCTATTAAATCACAAAATTATGAATATATTATACCATGTAAATTCTACTTGACCCGCCTAAGGTAAGTGATTAAATGTAAGTGATTGATTCAAATGATATTATGGAAAGCATACTTAAGTATATAACTTGGACTTATTAAATGTAAATGAATGTTTGGTTGCACTTCTAAAACACACCTTTCCATGTTTATGGAAGGTAGTGGAGTAAACCTTATTAATTAGACTTTATTTAAATGATTTTACTTAAAATGTTTCATGCTACTTGGCCATATCAAACTAATGAAATGAAAGGATTGAACCAAGTAAATTTTTTAATGTAATAGTTATCATATGACCAAATTAATTGTAATGAATTAAATTTAATGTTCCTATTTATGCACATGGACATTTAAATATTTATAGAAAGTCCTAACTTGTGTTAAATTTTGGATTCCCAAGGGAATGCCTTGGGTACTCGAGGACGTAATTCCGATGTAAGGATGCTAGTTTCCTTGGGTGAGACCTAATTGAGAACCCGATCCTTGTATACCTATGGATGCACAGTACGACACCATATGATCACTTAATTATTATTATAGGATACCTCAGATAAACTCCATGGATCTAGAATTACATGAGGTGCCTTGGTTACATCCTTGGTCCCGAAAACTTATTATCTCATATTTTACCTTGGATGTATTCCTTGGACTTAGTTAAAAACATTATTGTGGTAATGCCTTGGATGATGATCCTTGGATTAAAATCTTACCCCCTTAGATAGAATCATTTACTACTAAGTTAGTGGCCCCTAAGTTCTAGGTTTCATTATTGATTACCATGGAACCAGTTCATATTAATTAGTAGTTATGGTTACTTTATTACACCTTGGAACCTTCACTATTTATACTATCATGAGGTGATGTTAGTGTTGGATATGCCTCAAATGACCTATTATTATAAATTTGTAATTAATTAATTAATGAAATGGTGACATGTTTAGACAACAGCTGAGGTCTGAAGCAGGTACTTGGTCATTTAGTTACATTATACTTCTTTACTTTATATGTGCATTCTTGCACACTATTACATTTCCATTACATGGGCCGAATGTTCTAGAAACTATTGGTGGTGGCCCACTAAGATTTATATCACACCCTCTCTGGGCACCGTTTGGTACCTAGGGTAGATTACATGTTTACAGGCGTGGATAAAGAGAAGCGTAATGATTTAGACACTTGATTACTTGCTGTGCTAGGATGGAGCTAGTAGTAGATGACCGAGATATAGCTCGAGATTCTTGGGATAGTTTATGTACTTCCTTTTTCTACATTGGGTTTTGCATGTATGCCTGATAATTTTTATCCATGTTTTCTAGTTTATTAGATACATGAAATATCATCATCAGTTGTAGTATGTTATTCCAGTTATTTCAGTTATTATTGATTTGTCTCCTTCCGCTGTGCATTATATTCACTTATATTGCTTCTGTTATTTATCTCATGTTGTATCATATATTTTATCTGCTATGATACACTCTAGTAATGAGGGAATAGTCTCCCCACATAAACACCCTAGGCCCTCACTGCTAGTTGGTATCCTCTAGTGTTGGGGGAGACGTGCTTGAGTCTATGTGGCCCACTGGGCTCAGGGCACCTCCTAAGTGGCATCCGGGTCCAGGATGTCACAAAGTGTTATCAAAGGGGTTCCTTTATTACTTTACTATTTAAAGACAATAGTTAGAAGATTATAAATTCATGGAACTTGGTCATAAGTCATTCTTGGGTGTCACAAACCCATGTTTGGGGTAAAATCCGTGTTTCCTGAATTATAATTGCTGTTGTGGTTTTACCTATTATAATTGATATCCTTTCAACATTGGGTGGAACACATGATATGTGGTGTTGTTGATTATTATTATTATTTATAATTTTATTTCATCCTTGGATTTATGATATGAGGTAAAGGTAAATTATTACATGCATTATCATAGGCACCTATGATCTACATGTCAAGCTTGTTTCCATGCCATATAGGTTCATTTCACAACTTTAATTACTTGATATTCCTATGATTGTTGAGTGATCCTTACTTGTATATGTGCTTGTTTTTCTTTTGGGCTGTGATTGAGTGATTTCCTATTTCAATTCATGAGGTGTTATGGCCCCTCATGGGTTAGAATGAGTAATTTACCGAATCAAGCCTTTAATTAGAAATTCAAATGGGTTTCATTTTCAATGATAAGGAGTATGGGACCAAATTCACTAGGAATGGTAGTCTTTTTTAAAGGAAATTTGATACAAGTTATAATAAAATACAAACATAAAAGTGAAACAGTTTCACATCCTTATCCCACCTTGTCGTGTTTATGAAAGGTAAAGGAGTGAACCTCGTAATTAAATATAAAATAAAATAAAACGATTTCCAATAAATGATGTGTCAAGGTACTATTGACCCTTAATCTATTGGAACCCCTGAAACTTATAAATGAAAAATTATCAATACCTCGCTGTCTAAGTGGGTGGTTGGGGTAGTATTTCTTGGGCAACAATATTACTTACGTTTATCTTCTGATAGTGATGATTTTTATATGATTTTAAAAATTTTCTGAGGCGTGTGCTTGGAAATTGTAGAACAATTCCACCATAACGTCCTCATGTCATGTGCCAGGAGGGTGGTGATGATCATACTTTAGACACGGCGGGCCCTGATCTACTAGTCTTACCGCTAGGAGTTCCACTAGAGGCACTTCCTGTTGTACCTGATCCGAGAACTGATGACCAAGTTTGTGATAGTTTACTATGTTTGATGTAGTCTATGCATGGTGCTCCACGACCTGCACCTATATTGGATGATCTGACTCGTGAGTTCTAGCTGCGGCATCCTCCCACCTTTTCAGGGGATGGTGATCCACAGGCTACTGAGTCTTGGCTAGAGGCCACCCTATCTATATTTGAGAATATGGAGACACCACCAGAGTGGAGGGTCAAACTTGATACTTACATGCTGCATGATTCATCCAAGTGATGGTGGGATGTGATTACCTAAGATGGTTTCCATCAGGGAATATTATGGGTTTATTTCTATACCACCATCTATGATCGGTTCTTTCCTCATATGCTAAGAGATGATAGAGCTAGATATTTTATGCATCTCGAGCAGGGTTCTATGTTAGTTATGTAGCATTCAATGAGTTTCACTGAGTTATAACACTTTGAACAGATTTTAGATGATGATGAGATTTCGTGTACTAGATGCTTCAAGGATGGGCTCCAATATTTCATCCATACTCAAGTGAATGTATTTCACCCACCTACTTTCTCTAATATTGTAAATTAGTCTCTAATCACTAAGTGCAACCTGAGGTATGGCGACAGTACCGGGCATAGAGGATTAGTCCCACGACAGTCCAATAGTTCTTCCAGTGGCCAAAAGTGATCCCTCAAGGTTTATCATCAGGGCAGTGGCAACTAGGGTACCCATGTAGGTAGATCTATAGTATACCATTAGTGTGGATAACAGGGGAATCTGAAGCCTCAGTGTGATAGAGACCCACTAGAGTGCCAGGATTGTGACTATATGGGGTATCTTCATCATTTCTATAGGACCTTTCCATAATCGTTTCTAGTGGAATAGGTTCTACACTAGGTCCACCTTCAAAATCAGTCTCTTTTATGCAGTGTTAGGTAGGGAGTTGGGTTAGAATTAGTAGGACTGGACGAGGAGGAGGTCATGGACATGGTAGCTAGACCCTTGATCACTAGTAGCACCAACAAAGTAGTTTTGACTGTGGTAGTCCAACTATTGCTCAGGGCCATAGATCGGGCCAGATGCATGATTTCTAGATGATACCTGAAGATCAGGCTATGGGACCGTCTACAATATGAGGTACTATTCTAGTATCCTCCACTATAGTATCTTCTTTATTTGATACAGGTGCTTCACACACTTTCATATCTTTATCTATCGTTGAAATTATTAGGCTAGAAATACAGTTTTTATATGGTGTTATGACCCTAGATACACTATTGATAGCCCGGTCAGAGGGAATATGACAATGTAGGGACTATCCCCTTGAGGTATGCAGTTACTCTTTCTTATGGGACCTCTTTGTTCTTGAGATGTCGGACTTCAATGTCATTCTCGGGATGGATTGGTTGGTTATGTATCACGCATTTGTATATTTCTATCATCGAATTGTATCATTTACATCACTAGAGGTAAATAGTTATCTATATAAGGGTGAGTGGGATGTCCAAGCTAGAAGGGATGGACCAGTGCATCATGGTCTAGGTGGGGTAACTACCTAAATTTCCAATCTCTTCAAGGAGGATCAAGGTTTAGACTAGGCTAAATTCCCTCCAGTAATAGATTGTTTCAAGGATGTCTTTACTGATGAATTTTCTAGCTTACCTCATGAGAGGGATGTAGAGTTTATGATCTGGATTATTCTAGGATCATCTACAGTATACATTCCTTTATATAGGATAGAAACTACTGAGCTCTAGGAGCTCAAGAGGTAAATAGAGGATCTAGAGGCCAAAGGTTTCATATAGACCAACACTTCCTCTTGGGGTTCGCCCATGATTTTTTATAAGAAGGAGGATGAGAACCTCCGTCTATGCATGAATTATAAACAGTTTAACTATCTTATAGTCAAGATACAATATCCACTGCCTCAGATAAATGATCTCTTTGACTAGCTCCGAGGAGCTAGGGTCTTCTCTAATATTGAACCGAGATCGGGCTATCATCAGGTGTGAGCCAGGCCATCATACATAACTCATATGTCTTTCCATAGTAGGTATGGTTTTTATGAGTACCTCTTTATATCATTTGGTCTTATGAACATGCCTGCTATTTTCATGGATTTGATGAATAGGGTGTTCCACCCCTATTTGGATTCTTTTGTCATAGTTTTTGTGAGAAACATCTTGGTGTATTATCACACTCGTAGAGACCATGAAAAGTAACTTGAGATCATTCTGAGTACACTGAGAGAGAATCATATTTATTCCAATCTTGATTAGTGCCACTTTTGGATTGAAAAAGTTCACTTATTGGGTCATATTATCTCAGAATTAGGAGTATATGTGGAACCAGAGAAGGTTACTGCTGTGGCTTCCTAAAAGAATCCAAAGAACCTGTTTGATATATGGATTTTATTGGGGATGGATAGATATTACAGAAGTTTCATATATAAATTCTCACACCTTGATTCATCTCTTTTTGGTCTTATAAAGAAGGTTGTTAAGTTCCTGTGGTGAGAAGAGTGCGAGAAATCCTTTCTGAATCTAAAAGGGAGGCTGGTCTCGACACCTATTCTGACTCTTCTAGAGTCAAATAAAGGTTATATTATCTTTTGTGATGCATCAAGAATTTCCCCAGGAGTAGTAATGATTTATGAGGATAGAGACATTGCATATGGATCTTGGAAGTTAAGGCCTCATAAGAGAAATTACCTGACGTATGACCTTGATCTAGAAATGGTTGTCTATTCTTTACTTTGCTGGAGACACTATCTGTTGGATGAGTGCTTTGTGGTGTACAAGGATCACAATAGCCTCAAATATATCTTTTTATTGTGTGACTTGAATCTGAAATAGAAAATATGGGACGAATATATTCAGTACTTTGATTTTGAGCTTTCCTATATGTCTGTAAAGGGAAATGTAGTCACTGATGCGTTGAGTTGGAAAACTCAG
Organism: Viscum album; assembly: GCA_963277665.1. Lineage (NCBI taxonomy): Eukaryota > Viridiplantae > Streptophyta > Magnoliopsida > Santalales > Viscaceae > Viscum > Viscum album. The sequence continues at coordinate 811,210,526 of OY728150.1, read as the reverse complement.
GCACAAACCATATGAGAAGCCAATGATGAATGGAAGTTAATGGACCTCTTTTCTGAACTAAATCTGGAGTTTCATGATAGTCATGAGTAGTCTTACCTCTTAGCCTTGAAAGTTACCTCTTCCTTCCTTGAGAAGGTGAAGGGAATACAATTTTCAGATTCTAAGATCTTGGTTCTTTGTGAGAGTATTTTAGGAGATGATCCACCTCTAGATTGATCTGTGGATAGAGATGTCATCCTACGTATACATGGAAATGTCCTAGTTCCTATAGATATGAGAGAGGAATTGATGTAAGTGTCCCATGCTTCTCAATGGGTAGTTCATCTTGGAATCTCCAAAATGTATTGAGATATGCGATGCCAGTATTAGTGGCATGGGATAAAATGTCAGATAGGTGGATTTATCACTAGGTGTTCCACCTATCAGCAGGTGAAGGTGGAGCACTAGATACCTACAGGCTTGTTACAGCTGATTCCAGTCCTATAATTGAAATGATAAGATATTATTATGGACTGCGTAGTCGGCTTACCTAGGTCATTAAGGGGTAGCGACGTTTTATGGGTAATTATTGACCAACTAACGAAAGTATCCCACTTCATTCCTATTTGAGAGACTTTCTTAGTTATTGAATTGGGAAGACTGTATGTCTGTGAGATCATATGACTATATGGGTCCCTCGTACTATCTTTTCTGATAGAGAAACTTGTTTCACATCAAGTTTCTAGTAGGGGTTGCATAAGGGTATGGGTACATAGGTGCTTCTGAGAACATCTTTTCACCCTCAGACCGATGGGCAGTCAGAACGAATGATACAGGTTCTAAAGGATATGCTATGAGAATTTTCCTTGATTTTAGTGGTTCTTGAGAGTAGAATATCCCTATAATCTAGTTCACCTATAATATCATCTTTTATGAGACAATTCAGATATATCCTTGTGAGGCCTTATATGATAGGCCATGTCGTTCTGTAAAGACCCAAACTTTTATCAAATGAAAATTCCTTTTGATCCGATTAAATGTCTTAATATGTGAAATAGTTATATAACATATGAACTTATTTTGTTTTATGTTTCTAGATTTTAAAATACCATTAATAATTGTGACCGTTGCTAATATATCCATTTAACAGTGATCACATGATTAGTATAAATATAGAGCTTTAACAAATCCAATTTACTCAGACAAAAGAAGTGATGACCTCATCAAGTAGACTTTCCCCATATGAATTCCATTTGTTGGAGCTCAAGAAGGAGGTTGTGTCATTGGTATTTTCTCTTGATCAAGCCCAAGCCGAGCTTGAATACGTTATGCTCGAGAGGAACATCCTACGAGATAAGTGAAAGTTGATAGAGATTACCACTCAAGCAATGTTATTCGAGCCACCCCAAGAGTCTGTCACCATCGTGAACCTTACCCTAAGGTATTATGTGGGTGTTTTAAGAGGTTATGTAACAAGACCCTAGCATTATAATTATGTACATTATTTTTGTATATAATAAAGAATATACATTCATTTTATTATTGTTACTTTGTAAATAGTTTTTAAAGCACAAATAGTATTTTTAGTTAATATTCAACTAAGAAATCTATTTTGATAAATTAATGGATTTTTGAATTGAATAATATTTTAATAAAATATTATTATTAAATTACTTTTAATTAAATATAAATGATTATATAATTTTATGAATGCAATTGTAATTTTTATTAAGGTTTGAAAGCTCTTTTTGTCAAAACCCATGATTTTTCGATAAATAATGGTTTTTATTTTAAAAGTAAAAATTTAGATATTTAGAAAATTATTTGGATAAAATGAATATTATTTTTGGAATCAGGATGTCGAAATTATCCAACAGTTAATTTTTCATAATTTTCTAAGATAGTCGGATTTTTGGGTAAAAATTTAATACCATTTAAATATATAATGTGTTTTATGGCATCATAATGACCCAATAGTGATATAATAAAATACTATAAACATTATTTTCAGAAAATATATGTTTTACCATTAAAATAATGTTATTTTGGGTTATTTTGATTTATTTTACAAAGCTTTAGTGGACCCTTCAAGACATATAAAACATTTTGTCTTTTTAAATTGTTTTCCTTGAGAGTGTGACTCACCTCCACATAAGCAACCCTATTATTTTAAGAATTTCTGCCATTATCCTTATAAAATATTGTTTTGCACTCAAACATGGGAAAAATCCATGGTCTGGTTTTTGGTTTTGATTAGTTTAATGTGAGGTGTCCCAAACCTAAATAATAAAGAATTCCTTCTCCTTTCCTATATAAACCCACCCAAGCTCCCACTTACTATTAACTCAAAGCCTTTGGATTTCAACAAAAACCTTCCCTCCTCTCTCTATAATCCTCTCAAGGAGCCCCAATCTCCCAAGAAGCCTCTCTCAAGTCTCTCCCAAGCTTTTGGGATCACACTTCCAAGTAAGGGATTCTCACTTTCCATATTTATATCCAAGTTTCCTTATATTGTTATGCCCTTTTATTTAAAATTATAAATGTTGGGGTATGATTTATCACTTCCCCCACACTATCTTATTCATGTTTTAATAATGAGAGATCCCCTTTATCTCTCATTAATTCCTTCCATGTATACCCGTTACCATGCCGAAATTCCGTATGGAATTTCTCTCTCCTCATTTACATTCAAGTAATTATTTTGTATCATGAATATAAATTCCATTACAATTGTTGGGAAATGTATCTATATGACCCCATTACTATAAATTTCATGTACATATGATGAGACACCCCTTTCTCTCTCATCAACCATTTTATGAGTTCTTATGTCACGCCGTTACGCTGCCAAAATTGCACCATGATTTTCCAAGCCGAAGTCATTGTGTAGTGAATACCATGCCCACTTCTCTATAAAGGGTATTAACCTTTATGAACATTTAATTATTGTTTAAAGAGTTTCATGTATGAATTCCACACTCCTTTATCATGGAATAAATGATGATTTTTAATGAATCCATGTTTTATGATCCATGTGGCACACTTATGCATGTAATGAAATGTTTAAGAAGGGTACACTGTAATAGAGCTCCAATGCATTGGGTAAAGTATAGTATCATGATACTTCATGTGAAATGGGTGTTGAATCATGCTAATTCAAGTTCAATGAGCCTTGGCTCATGATAATTTCATGTTAAGTGTTTTTTCCACATTTCCATGTTATGATTATCATGCTTTATCATGTATTTATGTTCATGTTTCTATTGTGCTCCATTGATATGCCTATTGTCTAACATGTATTGTATTCCTCATGTTATTCCATTTTTATTCCCTTATTGGGATTTATATCTCACCCTTTTTTTATGCATGTCCTCAGGTTATCCTATGCAATGCTAAGTACGAGGGAATATAGTGGTCATACAAAGGAAGTTTTCAATAAGATGTTGCGTTCTATGCTTTAAGTTGTTATGTAATGTTCCTAATCCCCAAAGACACTAGACATATCAATATTCTATGCTGTATCAAGTGAAGTTTTTATGTAATAAATCATGTTGAATTATGTAATAAATAACATGGTTGTTATAGTTGGTATCATAGGATAAGTTTAGTTATTTTTGGGATTATGATTAGAAAACCCTAGTGAAGCCTTAGATACTAGACTAAGTATAATAAGAAAATATCCCGAAGTTTTGGTGAGTATTGAATAAGTGGTTTATCAAGAAAATACATCCCTGTCTGGATACGAGCAGGTAGAGGTGGCTCTGGCAGAGATGTACCTTGGAGTGAAAACTCCGACAAGGATTTTCAGGCTTGACTCGGGGTATCCTACTACATGATAATGGGCCTTGATACACTCTTGGTTACGACACTCCCAAGGGATATGATTTGGTAAATTAACAAGCTTAGCATGAACCATTATTAAGGGAATTTAAAAAAAATGCCTCTAGGAATATATGTTAGAAAGTAGATCATAAATAACATATATTGAAGCTTATAGATTCATAAGTTAAGGTAATAAAAGTAATTTATAAGTCATATGTTTTTGTCTTTGGATTACCCTTTATGTGTTACCCCTAACTTTCATTTTATTCCAGCCAATGGATGGTAATAGGAGGACTCGGGCTAACAAATGATGTGAAGATCAATGCGATGACTGTTCTAATGAGATCCCCAATCTAATGGGAGCGGGAATCACAAACTTTGTCATGATTATCTATCAGTTGACTCAAGATTTGAATAGAAACATGGGTCAAGAGAAACGTTCAACCCCCCTAAGAAAGAACAAGTCACTATCGAGAGCTTCATGAGACAAAATCCTTATACTTTTGATGGATCATCTGATCCCTTAATCGATGAAAAATGGATCAACTCCATTGAAAAGATCTTCTCCATCCTTCAATGTTCTAAACAAGATAAGGTTCTACTGGTTGCTTATCATATGGAGGGTAAAGCTGATCAATGGTGGACATTGATAAAAAAATATGAATCTTGAGGAGGAGATTGAGGTATTGGAATGGAATGATTTCTGAAAGATGTTTTTTGATAAATATTTTCCGCACACTCTCTGAATTAATATGGAAAGAGACTTCCTTTCCATCAAGCAAAAAGATGACGAATCATTTGGAGAGTATGAGGAAAACTTCACAAGGCTTGCACGATACGCCTCTGACTTTGTCGTTACCCCCAAATTCAAGGTTGACCGCTTCTTTGGTGGGATGAAACCTAGCCCGTGGAAAGCCCTGGTGATCCGTGACTTTGAAATCTATGAGGAAATTGTCTGATGTTCCCTCAAGGTCGAAATGGAGATCAGCGAATCTTAGGGGTATCATGGGGATAAGAAGGATAAGTTGGATTTCAATTATGTAGGTCTAATTGATAAATCCAATGGTGCTAAGAAAATACAACACCCCACTTGCCAAAGGTGTGGAAAGAAGCACCCCAGAAATTTCTTGAAGGGGACGAGGAAATGCTTTAGGTGTGGAAGATAAGAACACCTAGCTATTAACTACTGATAAGAAAAACCAACGGTTTAGAAAAAGGATAGGAATGCTCCGTTCGACTCTCAACGCATTGTTCATTGAGTCAAATGAAAAGAACCAGGGCACCTTAAAAATTAGTTCCCAAATCCAAGGGTTTTTAGAGGCAACCAACAACCTCTAAGGCAGCAAGGGAAAGATTTTTCCATCACTACTACCAAAGTAAACCCTGACAATGAGGTACGCTCGTTGTTAATTAAAGAATAATGAAATTAATTTTTGATTTAGGTTCTACGCATTATTTTATATCCCAAAAGTTTAGTAGAACAATCCCAACACCACCAGAAATCATGGAAGTAAAGATGTCGGTGAGTAAAAAAAATGGGGCAATCATTTCATCCCATGAATATAACTCCTCCCCTATCATAATTGGTGGATTTAAATTCCCGAAAAACCTCATCATACTTACTTTGGTGGAATTTGATGCAATTTTTGGCATGTATTGACTTTACTTATATAGAGCCAACATACATTGCCATGAGAGGGAAATTACTCTCCATGTGGAGAATCGACCCCTGATTCTATACAAGTGCAAGGAGGAAGATGAATCTTATTTAGATCCATCATATCAAGCATGGATATTACTGACCTATAAGCATGCTTATTTGGATCAGATGATTGAGTCTAAGGAGACAACCATCCTTGAAGACATGCCTATTGTGAGGGAATTCACTGAAGTGTTTCTCGAAGAATTTCCTGGTCTTCCTCCTAGAAGAGATATTGAATTATCAATTGATCTTATACCTAGGGAATTTCCAATATTCAAGACTCTATATAGAATGGATGTTGTGGAGCTTGAGGAGCTGAAGAAACACCTATAGGAGAATCTAGATAAAGGGTTTATACGCCCAAGTGCTTCACTATGGGGTTCACCAATCATCTTCATCAAGAAGAATGATGGGTCAATGTGCCTTTGCATCAATTATCATGAGCTTAAAAAATCATGATAAATAACAATTATCCTCTCCCTCAAATTTATGACTTATTCGATCATCTACGTGGTGCACAATACTTATCCAAGGTAGATTTGCGGTCAGGATATTATCAAGTAAGGGTGAGGAAGGAAGATATCCCCAATACTGATTTTCATACAAGATATGGGCACTATGAATTAATAATAATGCCTTTAAGACTCACTAATGCTCCAGTAATATTTATGGACTTGATGAATAGAGTCTTTAGATATCACCTCGACAAATTTGTGGTAGTATTTATAGATGATATTCTAATATACTCCAAAACCAAGGAGGACCATGAAGAGTCTCTAAGAACTGTACTAGAGACCATGCAAAAGGAGAAGCTCTATGAAAAGTATAACAAGTGTGAGTTTTGGTTGAAGGATATCTCATTCTTGGGCCATATCATCACAAGAAATGGGATATCTGTGGATCCCTCTAAGACAACTGCAATAGAGGGATGGTCGATACCAACATCGGTAACAGATATCCATAGCTTCTTGGGGTTAACTGGATATTACTGATGATTTGTGAGAAATTTCTCATGATTTTCCAACCCTATTACCAAGCTAACTATGAAGGGATTAAATTTTTCTTGGAGTGATGAATACGAAGAAAGCTTCAAGGAGTTGAAAAAGAGGTTTATCACTGTGCCCGTGCTCACTTTACCCACAAGTGGAGAACTTTTTGTGGTATTTAGTGATGCTTGAAAGAAGGTCATGGGCTGTGTGTTGATGAAAAATGAAAAATTAATTACCTATGCTTCAAGGTAATTGAAATTTCATGAACAGAATTATCCAACACATGATTTGGAGTTGGTTGTGGTGATCTTCTCTTTAAAAATTTTGTGGCATTATCACTTTGGGGAGAAGTGTGAAATATATACGGACCACAAAATCCTCAAGTATATATTCACACAGAAAGAGTTGAACATGCACCAATGAAGATGGTTAGAGATAATCAAAGACTATGACTGCTTAATCCATTACCACCCTAAGAAAGTAAACAAGGTGGCATATGCTCTAAGTATAAAGGACCCATCGATTATATCATTGATGAGAATTGAGAAGGATCCAATATTCTTATATTTGATGAATATGGACATGAGAATCATAAAGAAGGGAACATCATCAATCCTTTCACAAATGATTGCTTAACCGTATCTTTTGGAAAGGTTAAAGGATGATTAAAAGAATGATGTGGGAATTCAGAAGAAAGTGGAAGCTATAAGGAAAGGTAAATCCTCAGAGTTCAGTTTTAATGAAGAAGGAATTGTGAGATTTGGGAAAAGACTATGTGTTCCATCAAGTCTGGAGCTGAAGAAAGAAATTTTGGATAATGCACATAGTTCAAATTTCTCTATTCACCCAGTAAACACAAAGATGTATTGAGATATCTGAGAGAATTATTGGTGGGATAATATGAAGAAGGAGATCATTGAGTATACATCAATGTGCCTCGTGTGTTAGTAAGTGAAGGCATAGAGACATAAGTTTAAGGAGATAATGCAACCATTGCCCATACCAGCATGGAAATGTGAGAACATCACCATGGACTTTGTCACCGGAATTCTAAAGACATCCAAAGGAAACAATGCAATATGGGTTATTGTGGATCATCTTACAAAGTCTGCACACTTCATTTAAATTCAGGAGGATTTCTCATTGAATCAACTGGCACAAATATACATCAGGAAAGTGGTAAGGATGCATGAAGTACCACTATCTATTGTATCTGATCGAGATCCAAGATTCACCTATAAGTTTTGGAAGAGTCTTCAACATCATCTGGATACTGAACTGAACTTTAGTACGACCTATCATCCTCAAAATGATGGCTAATCTGAGCAAACTATTCAGACACTGGAAGATATGTTAAGATCATGTTCAATGGACTTTAAAGGAGGATGGGATCAACATCTTCCTCTGGTTGAATTATACTATAATAACAGTTTCCACTTGAGCATTCGAATGACGCCTTATGAATCCCTATATGGGAAGAGGTGCATAACACAAGCATGTTGGGATAAAGTCTGTGATCGTAAGCTGCTAGGACCAGAAATAGTCGAAGAAATGGTGGAGAAGGTGAAAACTATTCAGCAGTATATCAAGGTAGCCTAAAGTCGACAGAAGAGTTATGTAGATAACCATTGATGAGACCTTGAGTTAAAAGTTAGAGACATGGTATTTCTATGCATATCTCCATGGAAGAAGTTCATGAGGTTTGGAAAGAAGGGGAAGTTAAGTCCTAGGTACATCGGCCCCTTCGAGATTCTTGATCATGTCGGGGTTGTGACCTATCGACTAGCACTTATACCTACCATGGACAAATTACATGATTTATTTCAAATATCCCTATTAAGGAAGTACATAACAGACCCTTCACATGTACTCTCTTTAGAGGTAGTATAGTTAGAGGATGATCTTTCTTACGAGGAGCAACCAGTGAAGATCATAGATCGTACAAAAAAAGTTATACGAAATAAGACAATGCCCCTCGTCCAGGTGTTGTGGTGATACCACATGTTTGAATAAGAGTCATGGGAATCATAGGAAGTGATGAAGAATAGTTACCCACATCTATTTTAGTGTGGGAAAAGGAAATTTTGAGGGTGAAATCTCTTAAGGGGGGAAGATTGTAACGACCCAAACTTTTATAAAATGAAAATTCCTTTTGATCCAATTAAATGTCTTAATATGTGAAATGGTTATATAACATATAAACTTATTTTGTTTTATGTTTTTGGATTTTAAAATACCATTAAGAATTGTGACCATTTCTAATATAGATAATTAACAGTGATCACATGATTAGTATAAATATAGGGTTTAACAAATTCAATTTACTCAGACAAAAGAAGCGATGACCTCATCAAGTAGACTATCCCCGCACGAAGCCCATTTGTTAGAGCTTGGAAAGAAGGTTGCGTCATTGGGATTAAATCTTGACCAAGCCCAAGCCGATCTTGAATATGTTAACCTCGAGTAAAACCACCTATGAGAGAAGTGGAAGTTGTTAGAGATTACCACTTGAGCAATGTTATCCGAGCCACCCCAAGAGTCTGTCACCATCGTGCACCTTAACCTAAGGTCTTATGTGGGTGTTTTAAGTTTTTATGTAACAAGACCATATAATTATGATTATGTACATTAGTTTTTTTATATAATAAATAATACACATTCATTTTATTATTGTTACTTTGTAAATAGTTTTTAAAGCACAAATAGTACTTTTAGTTAATATTCAACTAAGAAATATATTTTGATAAATTAATGGATTTTTGAATTAAATGATATTTTAATAAAATATTATTATTAAATTAATTTCTATTAAATATAAATGATCATATAATTTTATGAATGCAATTGTAATTTTTATTAAGGTTTGAAAGCTGTTTTTGTCAAAACCCATGATTTTTTGATAAAAGTTGGTTTTTATTTTAAAAGTCAAAATTCAGATATTTAGAAAATTATTTGGATAAAATGAATATTATTTTTTGAATCAGGATTTAAAAATTATCCAATAGTGTTTTTTTCATAATTTTCTGAGGCAGTCGAATTTTTGGGTAAAAATTAAATACTGTTTAAATATATAATGTGTTTTATGACATCATAATGACCCAATAATGATGTAATAAACTAATATAAACATTATGTTCGGCCAATATATATTTTAAAATTAAAATAATGTGATTTTGGTTTTGTTTTATTTATTCTACAAAGCTTTAGTGTACCCTTCAAGACATATAAAACATTTTGTCTTTTTAAATTGTTTTTCTTAAGAGTGTGACTCACCTCCACATAAGAAAACCTATTATTTTAAGAATTTAGGACATTGTCCTTATAAAATATTGTTTTCCAATCCCATTTTGAAAAAACTATGGGCAAAAACCATGGCCTGGTTTGTGGTTTTGATTAGTTTAATGTGAGGTGTCCCAAACCTAAATAATAAAGAATTCCTTCTCCTTTCCTATATAAACCCACCCAAGATCCTAATTCCTATTCACCCAAAGACTTTGGAGTTAGAAAAAAACCTGAAATACTCTCTCTATAATCCTCACAAGGTTCCCCAATCTCACAATAAGCCTCTCTCAAGCCTCTCCCAAGTTTTTGGGATCACACTTCCATGTAAGGGATTCTCACTTTCTTTATTTATGTCCAAGTTTCCTTATATTGTTATGCCCTTTTATTTACAATTATAAATGCTGAGGTATGATTTCTCACCTTCCCCACACTTCCCTATTCATGTTTTAATAATGATATATCCCATTTATCTCTCATTAATTCCTTCCATGTATACCCATTACCATGTTGAAATTCTGTTAGTAATTTCTCTCTCATCATTTACATTCAAGTAATTCTTTTGTACCATGAATCTAAATTCCATTAAAATTGTTGGGAAATGTATCTATATGACCCCCTTAATGTCTATTTAAATTAAATATGATTAGACACCCCTTTATCTCTCATAGACCATTTTTATTAGTTCTTATGTCACGCTGTTACGCTGCCAAAATTGCACCACAATTTTCCAAGCCAAAGTCATTGTGTAGTGAATACCACACACACTTATCTATCAAGGGTATTCAACTTTATGTACATTTACTTATTGTTTAAAGAGTTTCATGTATGAATTCCACACTCCTTTATCATGGAATAAATTATGATGTTTAATGAATCATTATTTTATGATCCATGTGGCACACTTATGCATGAAATGAAATTTTTAAGAAGGGTGCACCCTAATAGCGCTCCAATGCATCGGGTAAAGTATAGTATCATGATAATTCATGTGAAATGGGTATTGAATCATGCTAATTCAAGTTCAACGAGGTTTTATTCGTGCTTCATGTGCAATGAGGGTTTAATCATGCTCCATGTGCAATGAGCCTTGGATCATGCTAATTCCATGTTAAGTGTTATTGCCACATTTCCATGTTATGATTATAATGCTTTATCATGCCTTTATGTTCATATTTCTCTTGTAATACATTGATATGCCTATTATCTAACATGTATCATATTCCTCATGTTATTCCATTTTTATTCCCTTACCGGGCTTTATAGCTCACCCTTTTTTTATACATGTCCTCAGGTTATCCTATGCAATGCTAAGTACAAGGGAATGTAGTGGTCATGTAAAGGAAGTTTTCAATAAGATGTTTCATTCTTTTTTTTAAGTTGTTATGTAATGTTACTAATCCCCAAAGACACTGGACCTCTCAATATTTTATGTTGTATCAAGTGAAGGTTTTATGGAATAAATCATGTTTAAGTATGTAATAAAGAACAGGGTTGTTATACATTCACCCCTATACTGGTTAGAGGAAGGTGAGGCAGCCTTAATAGGTCCTCCTCTAGTGCAAGAGACTTTGGAGAAAGTTCAGATGATTAGGAAGCATATGACTACTGCTCAATCTAGACAGAAATCTTGTAACATCCCAAGTAAGTAATGAATAATAGATATTTTTATCTATTCCTATTAATGAATTAGATAGTGTTTTAGAGGCTTAAAATGAAAATAAATCCAATCTTAAGCATGGAATACACTAATATTTTTAAAAGATTGTTTTACTACCTTTTAATGGCAAACCATTTTTAAATCTATCTTTTGACAATTTTATAAGATATGTTTGTCAAAATAAACTTATTCTTTATGATTGGGACATCAAAATTTACTTTGTGTGAATTTTTGGTATTTTTCTGATAAAGTTCATTTTTTAATGAATAGTGAAAAATGTTGTATTTTAATTCAAAACCTCTTTTTAATCTAATTTATTTATATGATTAGATTATCTTTTGAATTGGTTTTAAAGTAAAATTAGAATATATTTTTACCATTTAATCCAATGGTGGTCATTGGAATCAATTTCACTTTGAAATTGGACTTAAACTAGTGTCAATATTTTGATACTTATTGTTTCACAAAAACACGCTATTTGTCATGACAGCGGGAATTAATTATTAAATTAATTAATGTGACTTATATGATTTGAATTTTGTAAAATAGACATCATTTTTGAATTCAGAATATCAAATATATCTTAGGGTGAAGTTTTGGTATTTTTCTGAAAAACTTCAATTTTTGATGAATAGTGAAACCACTAAGTGGTAGTTAAAGAAACTGATTTTTTCGTTTAAATGAAACTTTGTCACTTCTGTGATTTGATTTTCAAAAATCCGACATAAATGGTTGTCATTAAGAAGTAAAATGTGGTTCAATGAGATTAAAATAATTTTTTGGTGAATAGTAACTTTTAAGTTCTTAATCGCGATTAGAGGTAATTAGTGTAGTTTAAGGTAAAAATAATGTTTTAATAATATGAGATGACCTATACACATGTCCTACCCTTATTGGATGTGTCATGGCCGACCAATACAACCCATGGGTAGATTTTTGGGACCCCATGGAGCCACTTGGGAAAGATAAAGACATTAATTCTTTTTATTTAATGTAAAAGTAAAGATGACACAAACATGAGATGTTTTACTAAAAATTTTTTTACATGGGGTTATATAAGTCAGATTTTTGACTATAAATATTAATTAGAAATATAAAAAGATTTCATACATCATGATATTTTTTTTATAATTTTTAGACATTAAATATATTAAATTATTTATGACATGATAATGATGCAGCGATTACCTCATTAATAAAGGATTTAAATAAAATGAAAAGATAATGTAAAATCTATGACCTAAACATGTCCAAAACCTATTGGATGGGTATATTTCTAACCCTTATCACCTTATACTCTAATTATATCAATGTGGGACCTCTTAAATTCGAATCTCATTTTAAAATAAAGTAACTTTTCTTTACTTTCCAAGAGTGCCCCTCCTCTCCTCTTATAAAAGGCCCTCACCTCTACCTCTTTACCCACACTTCCAAAGCCTTTGGATCGGCCAAACCCTGCCCATTTTGTCTCTCCACTTCCCTCTCTTACTCCTTGAAGCCTCACTTTTGGTAGAAGTCTTCCCAAGGAAGCCTTTGAGCTCAAACCAAAGGGAGTTACCCGATTTTAAGGTAATGTCTTCACTTGAGTCCTTTAATTTTATTTTTCTTCTCCAACCCCCTAAACTCTTTTTATTCATTTATTTTGTAACAAAACCAGTATATTACATATACTAGGATGTTTTTATAAGAAGTATTCGAGCTAAAATTACACACACCTACATCTAATGGTTAAATAACATACTGTTTCCGTGGATGGCGAATTTCTGCCTCCCGAAACGATGATTGTTCAACATCCTTTTAACACCTTCAAAGGTGGCCATTAAGATGAAACTATATTTATATATGATATATAATATGTTTATTTTTTCCTTAAGCTTCTGTATTTTTCATTTTTTTCATACCTTTATGGTTTTCATTATGGGTAAACGCGATATCTTCATTTAAGGAAGTGCGGACTACCGCCCCCTCAAAGTGATTTGATTCGTTAATGCCATATGTGGGATGTATAAAAGATGTAATTAATGATTTTTATATGATATTATACTGGGATTATAATATACCATTATATCATTATGATTCCATTCCAAAAAATACTAAATAGAAATGAAAGCAGCGTTCATGCGTACGTACGGATTACCGTCTCCATGAACGGTGCATTTCATTTCTTACCTCTAAACATTATGTAAAATTATAAATGCATGTATATACTGGATATATATGATATATATGATATCTAAATCCTGAGTATAACTCTGGATATAATGGATACATGAACAACTTGTAATTACAAAGAGCATATTTTTGACTCAAGTACCAATGATCGTTAAAACGACCGTTAAAAACTTAAATAATTACATAGTGTTCATGACATGGTAATAAGTGATATAAAATGAATAATGAACTTGAAAAAGGTTCTTAATCAAGTAGAAATTAACTCAAGTTTATTATTCAGGAGGTTAAAGAACGACCGAGTCAAGTCGGACCCGAGGTATGGGACTTCGTCTCAATCTCCTTTCATTGAGGCATATTTTGTTTTATACACAACCTTCTTTTATACGGAGTATAAACCCCTTTGACTTTTATGTTTATTCAAAAGGAATCTTTTTTATACGAAGTGTTTACTAAACGACAAAAGGGAATGTTTTTGTCGTACGTATGCGGCGACAACGACTTCTCCACCGCCGTGACCATTATTTGAGTTTCGGCTTCCTCTACAAGCCATACCGTTTTTTTAAAAGAAAAATAAATACCCTGTTTTACTTTTCTTTTATTTTGGTATTGAAAATGGTTTTCATAATGTTTTTATTATATCAATGTGTTTTATTGATATCTTGAGATTGAAATGTGGAAATTTTATGTTTCCTTTATGTATGTTTTATGTGATACGATTATGTTATGGTTCTTGGGCATTATTATGAAGACGGGTGGTTCCGTGATAAACTAAGGGTGGGTGAGCCCGATATAGCTCTCAAAAGAATTGGGTAACGTGAAGGAGTGAAACGTTAAGGTTTCTCCGAAGAGATTTAGGGAATATACTGTGATGGGTATTCCAAACGTAACCAAGAGGGTTACTCCCTACGTAAGAATGTTATGAATGCCTCAAGTTACCTTTATGTCTTATGATTTCTCTGATTTATTCATGATTTGATGAGGTATGTTAAAGTGCTTATGTTTTATGGGTAAAGTATGATTTCATTCTTATGTGTATATGTACCCATGTTTCCTTTTCATATTTTTATATCCCTTACTGAGCTTTTTATGCTCATCCCAAGTTTTTGAAATGTTTTTCACAGGTCAAGGGAAAGGTGCATGATATGATGATAGTGTCAAGGAAGTGTCAAGAAAGAATCCATGTTTTATTTTAAATATGTTTCCATTGATGGGAAAAATGAATAATATATTTTATGTAACCACTTTGTTTAAATGTGGAATGTAATGCAAGTTTTATGTTCTAATTCTCTAAAACTCTAAACTTGACACTAGTACAAAAACTGTTTTTAACGTCACGTTTTTTCACATCGGTTATTATATAACCGACGTAAAATCCATTTGCGTGGACTTTTCACATCGGTTATTATATAACCGACGTGAAAATCAATTTGTGCGGACCTTTTCACGTTGGTTATTTAAGAACCGACGTGAAAAATAAATTCTGCGATGTAAAAAAAACATGGTATTGAAATTTTTAGGCGGCAATTGAAAATTTCGACGCGGCGATGTAAAAAAAATGAAATTCTGCATTGGCGGGAAATTAAAATTATATTTTACATCGGTTATATAATAACTGACGTGAAAATTCATATTCCATGACCTTTTCACGTCGGTTATATTAGAACCGACATGAAAAATCTAGTTTTCATGGCTTTTCACGTCGGTTATTTAATAACCGACGTAAAAATAATAATATCATTGGTTTTCACTTTGGTTATTAAATAACCGATGTGAAAAATGCACGACATGATTCATTTTTCACGTCGATTTTTAAATAACCGACATCAAAAAAATAATATCACTATTTTTCACGTCAGTTATTAAATAACCGACATGAAAAACAGGCGGCAGACTTCATTTTTCAAGTCGATTATTAAATAACCGACGTGAAAAATGCTAACCTACATGTATAATATTTCCGATCTTCGATTTGATAGGTCTCAGAGCCCAAACGTAGTTACGGATCAAAATTTATAGCCATCAGAAGTTGATCGTCACTAAACAAAGTCTTAGGGAAGACCAACTTCCAAGGGGCATAACTTTTAATCCGTAACTCCGTTTGGGCTCCGAGACCTATCAAATTGAAGCTTATGAAATTTTCTACATGTGTGTTAACATTTTTTACGTCGGTTATTTAATAAAAGACGTGAAAAATGTGATCATACTTGTAGAAAATTTCCCAAGCTTCGATTTGATAGGTCTCGGAGCCCAAACGGAGTTACAGATTAAAAGTTATGCCCCTCGGAAGTTGGTCTTCTCTAAGACTTCGTTAAGAGACGATCAACTTCTGATGGTCATATCTTTTGATCCGTAACTCCATTTGAGCGCCACGACCTGCCAAATCGATGATCAAGAAATTATCTACAAGCTGGAAATGATTTTTCACGTCGGTTATTAAATAACCGACGTGAAAAACGTGCGGAAGACCTTATTTTTCACATCGGTTATTAAATTTGATTTTTCACATCGGTTATTAAATTTGATTTTTCACATCGGTTATTATATAAATGACGTGAAAAATGTGAATAAATTTTAATCCCTTTTCACGATGGTTATTATAAAACCGACGTGAAATATAATTTTAATATCCCGCCCACACGGTATTTCAATTTTTTATATTGCGGCATCGAAGTTTTCATTTGCCACCTAAAAATTTTAATACCGCGTTTTATTTTAACATATCAATTATAATGTTTCATTATATGCATATAATAACTTATCGATCATTTATTTCAACCATTATTAATTTGCCGACTGGACTCATTTGATATTCAACGTGAATCAACTATTTTTTATTTTCGCGATCTTGTCAAGGTATTTGTAATCATTTATCCATGATTTATATTTTTTATGATTCGTTTTCTAAATTGATTTACCATTTAATGATAATTTCATTCAACAATCATCTTTCCATTGACTTTTCTTGTTTGATCTTCCACATGAATCCACTATTTCTTCTTTTTGTGATCTCGTCAAGGTATGTGTAATCAATTTTCCATGATTTATATTTTATATGAGTGGTTTTCATAATTTATATACCTTTTAATGATTATTACATTATTATGATGATGAATAATTCTTCATATCATCGAAAAACTATAAATACTTCTTTGAAATATAAAATTCCTTCCAAGATGAGGTAATAATTTTCGCAGTGAATCATTCCTCAAAAAAAATTATCAAACTTCTGATAGTCATAACTTTTGATCCGTAACTCCGTTTGAGCGCCACGACCTGCCAAATCAAAGATCAGGAAATTATCTACAAGTTGGAATTGAGTTTTCACGTTGGTTATTTAATAACCGGCGTGATAAAGACCTGGGAAATGATTTTTCACGTCGGTTATTTAATAACCGACGTTATAAATGATAACCCAGGGGTTTATCACGGCGGTTATTCAAATAACCGACGTTATAAACGTCTGCCCCATCATTTTTTCAAGTCGGTTTTTTAATAACCGACATGAAAAATGAGGCCTATCGCGCGTTTTTCACGTCGGTTATTTAATAACAGACGTGAAAAACAGTGATATTATTATTTTTACGTCGGTTTTAAAATAATCGACGTAAAAAACATTATTTATAACGTCGTTCGTATTAACGTCGGCTAAAAAGTGACGTAAAAAATTAAAAATAACCGACGTAAAAAACGTTTTCTGCACTAGTGTGAAAAGATCCTCAAGGTGTAATCTTGTAATAACTCAAGATTAAGTAATTTTTAAGGCTGGGGCCTTATAGTTGGTATCAAAGGTCGGTTTAGATAACTTTAGGAGTTAGAATTATATTAAATTATTATCCAAAAATATTTTTTTTATGGTCAAATTGAAATGATATAGCATTTGAAGATTACCATGTTGCTTCATCTAAGACATGTTTGTTCAGAATGGTTTTCCACAGAGGAAACAGAGAAGCAATGCTAGGAAGGCATACAGAAGGAAATAAACTTCCGAATCAGCATCCTGAGATTGTCGAAATTGGAACTGAGCAGTTTGTTGCAGTGATGGCACAGTTGACTCAAGCGATAAATGGTGGTGGTATCCATGCACGAGATCAGCCAGATCAACCGCAGATGAACATGTCAGTGGTGGAACATTTCATGAGGAAACATCCCCCGTCATTCAGAGGATCATCTGACCCTGTGCTAGCTGAAGGGTGGATTAAAGCACTGGATAAGATTTTCGATTTCATGGGGTGTTCAGACAATCAAAAGGTTAGTCTTGCTATTTACCGTTTGGAGGGTGAAGCAGATCAATGGTGGTCGATGGTTAAAAATATCCGGGATGCTGATGAGATTGATGCTCTCGACTGGGATGAATTTAAAGGTATGTTTCTTGAGAAATATTTTCCTAAGGTTGTTCGACTTAGGATGGAAAATCAATTCTTGGAATTGAGGCAAGAGGAAGACTCAGTGGCTGCCTGTGAAGAAAGGTTCACTCTATTGGCAAGGTATGCTCCAAATTTTATCCGAGACCTTGACAGTAAAATCAATCGTTTTACTCAAGATTAAAGCCAAAATATCGAAGGGATTTAGCTTCTCGTGAGTTCAAAAGTTATGAAAAGCTTGTTCGATGTGATGAGAAGGTGGAAATGGAGTTTTCCGATGATCAAGTGTTCTATAAAAACCAGTAGAAGAAGAGACCGAGGTGGTAGGAGAAAGGAAAGAATTCTTCAAAAAGGTCTGACGGTAAGAAAACTAAGTTTCCAGTTTGTGATAAATGTGGTAAAATGCATGCTGGGGAATGCCTTATGAATTATAGAAAGTGCTACCGATGTGGTAAGATGGGACATAAGGCTCGTGATTGCACTGAAAAAGATCAAGGTGATGGTAAGACCAAATTTGATTTACAGTTAATGAAATGTTTTAAGTGCAATGAGATGGGACACTATGCAAATGAGTGTCCGACAAAGAGCTTGAGTGATGGGAAGTAGTTAAACTACAAGCAGAAAGGGGTGGTGAAATCCTTTTCAACTACTTCAGCAGATGTCGGTCCATCAAATGAAGTTGTATCAGGTAATTTATTTGTTTTTTCAGATTATGCCAGTGTGTTGTTTGATTCGGGGTCTACACATTCTTTCATCTCTGAAAACTTTTCTAGTAAAATGGGAATACCATCTCAAGAAATGAATCCTGAACTTTTGGTAAAAACACATGGGGGAAATGTTGAGGCAAAAAGAATTTATAAGAATATTCCTATCCTTATCTGTGGAAAGAACCTACTTGCGAACCTTATTGTTTTACCTCTAGTAGATTTTTATGTTATCCTGGGTATGGATTGCCTCTCTATTTACCATGCTAAGATTGACTGTAGAGCTAAAGAAGTTTCTTTTCAGAAAGACTTTCAGTTTGTGTACAATAATGAACCCTTACTGTTGATAACTTATCAAGAGGCCGAGAAACTTGTAAAAGATGGAAATGAATGTTACCTTGCACACATCGTTGAAAACAAAGGAACTGTTCAGATTAATGATGTGCCAGTGGTAAATGAGTATCCTGATGTTTTTCCTAATGAGTTGCCTAGAATAATACCAGATCAGGAAGTTGAATTTACTGTCGACTTAGTTCCTGATGCTAAGCCAATTTCAAAACCCCCTTATCGAATGACTCAAATTGAACTTTTAGAGTTGAAGGAGAAATTTCAATATTTATTAGAGAAAGGTTTCATTCAGCCTAGCACATCACCATGGGGTGCTCCTGTTTTATTTGTTAAAAAGAAAGATGGTTCTATGAGACTTTGCATTGATTATAGAGCCTTGAATAACATCACTATTAAGAACAAATATCCTTTGCCTCATATCGATGATTTGTTTGATCAGCTCCAGGGAGCTCAGTATTTTTCAAAGATTGACCTGAGATCAGGGTACCATCAGTTGAAGGTAAAGGAAGAAGATGTTCTGAAGACTGCGTTTCGTACAAGATATGGCCATTATGAATTTGTAGTAATGCCTTTTGGGATAACCAATGCACCTGCTGTATTCATGGACTTAATGAATAGAATTTTCCATGAGTTCTTGGATAAGTTTTTGGTTGTTTTCATTGATGATATTTTGGTGTTTTCTAAAAGTAAAGAAGAGCATGAAAGACATTTAAGGGTTATTTTGAAAACCTTAAAAGAAAAGAAATTGTATGGGAAATTTAGAAAGTGTGAGTTTTGGTTGCAACAAATTTCTTTCCTTGGTCATATTGTTTCTAAAGATGGGATAACTGTTGATCCTGCAAAAACAAAGGTTGTTGAAGAATGTCCAAGACCCACAAATGTAACTGAGATTCGTAGATTCCTTGGTTTGGCAGGCTATTACCGAAGGTTTGTTAGAAATTTTTCACGGTTATCTAGTCCAATGACTAAGATAACTCGGAAGAGTGTTAAGTTTATTTGGACAAAAGAATGTGATGATTGTTTTCAGGAACTGAAAAGAAGATTGGTGAATGCTCCAGTTTTGGCACTACCTTCCAGGAATGGTGAGTTTGTTATCTACAGTGATGCTTCATTGAAAGGACTTGGTTGTGTCCTTATACAGAATGATCAGGTAATTGCTTATGCTTCACTTCAGTTGAAAACTCATGAGGTAAATTACCCTACACATGATTTGGAATTAGCTGCTGTTTTTTTTGCTCTAAAAATTTGGAGGCATCATTTGTATGGAGTAAAGTGT
The DNA here is from genome assembly GCA_963277665.1 of Viscum album. Taxonomy (NCBI): domain Eukaryota; kingdom Viridiplantae; phylum Streptophyta; class Magnoliopsida; order Santalales; family Viscaceae; genus Viscum; species Viscum album. The sequence goes on along the minus strand of OY728150.1, from coordinate 811,190,234 downwards.
GAAATATATACTGATCACAAAAGTTTAAAGTATATATTCACTCAGAAAGAATTGAACATGAGACAGAGTAGATGGATAGAATTAATCAAGGATTATGATTGTACAATTCATTACCATCCGGGAAAAGCAAATAAATTGGCCGATGCTTTGAGTCGAAAAAGTAATGCTTCATTAACAATGTTGCGTTTGGAACGTGATCCTTTGGTTAAGGAATTCATGAACTTTGGCATAGAATTTGTTGGTGCAGGATGTCCTTCTGTTTTATTTCAGGTATCAGTGAAATCTTCTCTATCAGATAGAATCAAGCAAGCACAGAAGCAAGATAGTGAGTTGTAGAAAAAGGTAGATCTGGTTCAGAAAGGTAAGTTGAATGAATTCAACATTGATAATGATTGTGTTTTGAGATTTGGTAAGAGATTGTGTGTGCCTTGTGATTTACAGTTGAAGAGAGAGTTGTTATGTGAAGCTCATAGTTCCCCGTTTTCAGTTCATCCTGGTAGTACTAAGATGTACAGAGATCTGCGAGAGTATTACTGGTGGGATGGAATAAAAAGGGATATTGCTGATTTTAGTGTGAAGTGTTTGACTTGTCAGCAGGTTAAGGGAGAGCGGCAGTTACTGAAAGGGATGCTTCAGCCTTTACCAGTGCCAGAGTGGAAATGTGAAAACATATCCATGGACTTTGTTGTGGGATTACCGAAGACACCTCAAGGTAATAATGCAATATGGGTTATTGTTGATCGCTTGACTAAATCTGCTCATTTCCTTGCTATTTGAGATACTTTCTCTCTAGATCAACTTTCTCGATTGTACCTTAAAGAGATAGTCAGGTTGCATGGAGTTCCTCTATCCATTGTATCCGATATTGATCCCAGGTTTACTTCTAACTTTTGGAAGGTCCTTCAGAAGTCATTGGGTACTGAATTAAATTTTAGTACAACTTTTCATCCTCAATTAGATGGGCAGTTGGAACGAACAATTCAGACCTTGGATGATATGATACGAGCTTGTTCGATGGATTATCAGGGAAGTTGGGACCAACATCTTTCTTTGGTTGAGTTTTCTTATAATAACAGTTTTCATTCCAGTATACAGATGGCACCATTTGAGGCGTTATATGGGAAGCGGTGTCAAACTCCAGCTTTTTGGGATGAAGTGGGTGAAAGGAAGCTGATGGGACCAGAATTGGTAGAAGAGATGGCAGAAAAAGTTCAGCTGATATAGAAACACATGATAACAGCTCAGAGCAGGTAGAAGAGTTATGCAGACAATAGGAGGAAGGATCTCTCTTTTGAGGTAGGTGATCATGTTTTTCTCAAGGTTTCTCCATGGAAAAGTGTGATGCGATTTGGTAAGAAAGGAAAGCTGAGTCCAAGGTTCATTGGACCATATGAAATTCTGGAGAGAGTTGGATCAGTTGCTTACCGAGTGGCTTTACCTCCGAGTTTATCTCAGGTACACAGTGTTTTTCATGTTTCGATGATGAGAAAGTATATTCCAGATCCATCTCATGTTTTGAGTCCAGAGGTAGTTCAGCTGGAAGAGAACTTATCTTATGAGGAACAACCGGTCCAGATTCCTGACCACAGGGAGCAAGTGTTACGGAATAAGGTGATTCATCAGGTAAAGGTTTTGTGGAAAAACCACATGATTGAAGAGGCAACATGGGAATCTAAAAATGCAATGAGGGATAAATACCCCCACTTATTTGATAAGTAAATAAATTGCGGGGACACAATTTTCTAAAGGGGGGAAGGATGTAACATCCCAAGTAAGTAATGAATAATAGATATTTTTATCTATTCCTATTAATAAATTAGATAGTGTTTTAGAGGCTTAAAATGAAAATAAATCCAATCTTAAGCATGGAATACACTAATATTTTTAAAAGATTGTTTTACTGCCTTTTAATGGAAAACCATTTTTAAATCTATCTTTTGACAATTTTATAAGCTATGTTTGTCAAAATAAACTTATTCTTTATGATTGGGACATCAAAATTTACTTTGTGTGAATTTTTGGTATTTTTCTGATAAAGTTCATTTTTTAATGAATAGTGAAAAATGTTATATTTTAATTCAAAACCTCTTTTTATTATAATTTATTTATATGATTAGATTATCTTTTGAATTTATTTTAAAGTGAAATTAGAATATATTTTTACCATTTAATCCAATGGTGGTCATTGGAATCAATTTCACTTTGAAATTGGACTTAAACTAGTGTCAATCTTTTGATACTTATTGTTTCATAAAAACACGCTATTTGTCATGACAACAAGAATTAATTATTAAATTAATTAATGTGACTTATATGATTTTAATTTTGTAAAATAGACATCATTTTTGAATTCAGAATATCAAATATAGCTTAGGGTGAAGTTTTGGTATTTTTCTGAAAAACTTGAATTTTTGATGAATAGTGAAACCACTAAGTGGTAGTTAAAGAAACTGATTTTTTGTTTAAATGAAACTTTGTCACTTCTGTGATTTGATTTTTAAAAATCCTACATACAGGGTTTTCATTAAGAAGTAAAATTTGGTTCAATGATATTAAAATAATTTTTTGGTGAATAGTAACTTTTAAGTTCTTAATTGCGATTAGAGGTAATTAGTGTAGTTTAAGGTAAAAATAATGTTTTAATAATATGAGATGAACTAGACACATGTCCTACCCTTATTTGATGTGTCATGGCCGACCAAGAAAACCCATGGGTCGATTTTTTGGACCCCATGGAGCCACTTGGGTAAGATAAAGACATTAATGCTTTTTATTTAATGTAAAAGTAAAAATGACACAAACATGAGATGTTTTACTAAAACAATTTTTATATGGGGTTATACAAGTCAGATTTTTGACTATAAATATTCATTAGAAATCTAAAAATATTTCCTACATCATGGTATTTTTTTTATAATTTTTATACATTAAATATATTAAATTATTTATGACATGATGATGATGCAGCGATTACCTCATTAATAAAGGATTTAAATAAAATGAAAAGATAATGTAAAATATATGACCTAAACATGTCCAAAAACTATTGGATGGGTATATTTGGAACCCTTATCACCTTATCCTTGAATTATATCAATGTGGGACCTCTTAAATCCGAATCTCATTTTAAAATAAAGCAATTTTTCTTTACTTTCCAAGAGTGCCCCTCCTCTCCTCTTATAAAAGGCCCCCACCTCTACCTCTTTACCCACACTTCCAAATCCTTTGGCTCGGACTACCCCTGCCCATTTTGTCTCTCCACTTACCTCTCTTACTCCTTGAAGCCTCACTTTGGGTAGAAGTCTTCCCAAGGAAGCCTTTGAGCTCAAACCAAAGGGAGTTACCTGATTTTAAGGTAATGTCTTCACTTGAGTCCTTTTATTTTATTTTGCTTCTCCAACCCCCTAAACTCTTTTTATTAATTTATTTTTTAACAACACTAGTATCTTCCATATACTAGGATGTTGTTATAAGAATTATTCGAGCTACAATTACACACACCTACATCTAATGGTTAAAGAACATACTGTTTCCGTGGATGGCGAATTTCTGCCTCCCGAAACGATGATTGTTCAACATCATTTTAACACCTTCAAAGGTGGCCATTAAGATGAAACTATATTTATATATGATATATAATATGTTTATGTTTTCCTTAAGATTTTTTATTTTTCATTTTGGGCATACCTTTATGGTTTCCATTATGGGTAAACGCGATATCTTTATTTAAGGAAGTGCGGACTACCGCCCCCTCAAAGTGATTTTATTCGTTAATGCCATATGTGGGACATATAAAGGATGTAATTAATGATTTTATATATGATATTATACTGTGATTATAATATACCATTATATCATTATGATTCCATTCCATAAAATACTAAATAGAAATGAAAGCAGCGTTTATGCGTACGTACGGCTTACCGTCTCCATGAACGGTGCATTTCATTTCTTACCTCTAAACGTTATGTAAAATTATAAATGCATGTATATACTGGATATATATGATATATATGATATCTAAATCATGATTATAACTCTGGATATAATGGATACATGAACAACTTGTAATTACAAAGAGCATATTTTTGACTCAAGTACCAATGATCGTTAAAACGACCGTTAAAAACTTAAATAATTACATAGTGTTAATGACATGGTAATAAGTGATATAAAATGAATAATGAACTTGAAAAAGGTTCTTAAGCAAGTATAAATTAACTCAAGTGTATTATTCAGGAGGTTAAAGAACGACCGAGTCAAGTCAGACCCGAGGTATGGGACTTCGTCTCAATCTCCTTTCATTGAGGTATATTTTGTTTTATACACAACCTTCTTTTATACGGTGTATAAACCCCTTTGACTTTTATGTTTATTCAAAAGGAATCTTTTTTATACGAAGCGTTTACTAAACGAAAAAAGGGAATGTTTTTGTCGTACGTATGCGGCGACAACGACTTCTCCACCGCCGTGACCATTACTTGAGTTTCGGCTTCCTCTACAAGCCATACCGTTTTTTTAAAAGAAAAATAAATACCCTGTTTTACTTTTCTTTTATTTTGGAATTGAAATTGGTTTTCATAATTTTTTTATTATATCAATGTGTTTTATTGATATCTTGAGATTGAAATATGGAAATTTTATGTTTCCTTTATGTATGTTTTATGTGATACGATTATGTTATGGTTCTTGGGCATTACTATGAAGACGGGTGGTTTCGTGATAAACTAAGGGCGGGTGAGCCTGATATAGCTCCCAAAAGCATTGGGTAACGTGAAGGAGTGAAACGTTAAGGTTTCTCCGAAGAGATTTAGGGAATATACTGTGATGGGTATTCCAAACGTAACCAAGAGGGTTACTCCCTACGTAAGAATGTTATGAATGCCTCAAGTTACCTTTATGTCTTATGATTTCTCTGATTTATTCATGATTTGATGAGGTATGTTAAAGTGCTTATGTTTTATGGGTAAAGTATGATTTCATTCTTATGTGTATATGTACCCATGTTTCCTTTTCATATTTTTATATCCCTTACTGAGCTTTTTATGCTCATCCCAAGTTTTTGAAATGTTTTTCACAGGTTAAGGGAAAGGTACATGATATGATGATAGTGTCAAGGAAGTGTCAAGAAACAATCCATGTTTTATTTTAAATATGTTTCCATTGATGGGAAAAATGAATACTATCTTTTATGTAACCACTTTGTTTAAATGTGGAATTTAATGCAAGTTTTATGTTCTAATTCTCTAAAACTCTAAACTTGACACTAGTACAAAAACTGTTTTTAACGTCACGTTTTTTCACATCGGTTATTATATAACCGACGTCAAATCCATTTGCGTGGACTTTTCACATCGGTTATTATATAACCGATGTGAAAATCAATTTGTACGGACCTTTTCACATTGGTTATTTAAGAACAGACGTGAAAAATAAATTCTGCGATGTAAAAAAAACATGGTATTGAAATTTTTAGGCGGCAATTGAAAATTTCGACGCGGTGATGTAAAAAAATGAAATTCTGCATTGGCGGGAAATTAAAATTATATTTTACGTCGGTTATATAATAACCGACGTGAAAATTCATATTCCATGACCTTTTCACGTCGGTTATATTAGAACCGACGTGAAAAATCTAGTTTTCATGGCTTTTTACGTCGGTTATTTAATAACCGACGTAAAAATAATAATATCATTGGTTTTCACTTCGGTAATTAAATAAACGATGTGAAAAATCCACGATATGATTCATTTTTCACGTCGGTTTTTAAATAACCGACCTCAAAAAAAAAATATCACTATTTTTCACGTCAGTTATTAAATAACCGACGTGAAAAACACGCGGCAGGCTTCATTTTTCATGTCGGTTATTAAATAACCGACGTGAAAAATGCTAACCTACATGTATAATATTTCCGATCTTCGATTTGATAGGTCTCGGAGCCCAAACGTAGTTACGGATCAAAATTTATAGCCATCAGAAGTTGATCGTCACTAAACAAAGTCTTAGGGAAGACCAACTTCCAAGGGGCATAACTTTTAATCCGTAACTCCGTTTGGGCTCCGAGACCTATCAAATTGAAGCTCATGAAATTTTCTACATGTTTGTTAAATTTTTTCACGTCGGTTATTTAATAACCGATGTGAAAAATGTGATCATACTTGTAGAAAATTTCCCAAGCTTCGATTTGATAGGTCTCGGAGCCCAAACGGATTTACATATTAAAAGTTATTCCCCTCGGAAGTTGGTCTTCTCTAAGACTTCGTTAAGAGACGATCAACTTCTGATGGTCATATCTTTTGATCCGTAACTCCGTTTGAGCGCCACGACCTGCCAAATCGATGCTCAGGAAATTATCTACAAGTTGGAATTGATTTTTCACGTCGGTTATTTAATATCCGACGTGATAAAGACCTGGGAAATGATTTTTCACGTCGGTTATTAAATAACCGACGTGAAAAACGTGCGGCAGGCCTTATTTTTCACATCGGTTATTAAATTTGATTTTTCACATCGGTTATTATATAACCGACGTGAAAAATGTGAATAAATTTTAATCCCTTTTCACGATGGTTATTATAAAAACGACGTGAAATATAATTTTAATATCCCGCCCACACGGTATTTTAATTTTTTATATCGCGGCATCGAAGTTTTCATTTGCCACCTAAAAATTTTAATACCGCGTTTTCTTTTAACATATCAATTATAATGTTTCATTATATGCATATAATAACTTATCGATCATTTATTTCAACCATTATCAATCTGCCGACTGGACTCGTTTGATATTCAACGTGAATCAACTATTTTTTATTTTCGCGATCTTGTCAAGGTATTTGTAATCATTTATCCATGATTTATATTTTTTATGATTCGTTTTCTAAATTGATTTACCATTTAATGATAATTTCATTCAAAAATCATCTTTCCATTGACTTTTCTTGTTTGATCTTCCACATGAATCCACTATTTCTTCTTTTTGTGATCTCGTCAAGGTATGTGTAATCAATTTTCCATGATTTATATTTTATATGAGTGGTTTTCATAATTTATATACCTTTTAATGATTCTTAAATTATTATGATGATGAATAATTCTTCATATCATTGAAAAACTATAAATACTCCTTTGAAATATAAAATTCCTTCCAAGATGAAGTAATAATTTTCGCAATGAATCATTCCTCAAAAAAAATTATCAAACTTCTGATAGTCATAACTTTTGATCCGTAACTCCGTTTGAGCGCCACGACCTACCAAATCAAAGCTCAGGAAATTATCTACAAGTTGGAATTGAGTTTTCACGTTGGTTATTTAATAACCGGCATGATAAAGACCTGGGAAAGGATTTTTCACGTCGGTTATTAAATAACCGAGGTGAAAAACGCGTGTCAGACCTCATTTTTCACGTCGGTTATTTAATAACCGACGTTATAAATGAAGCCTATCGCGCGTTTTTCACATCGGTTATTTAATAACCGACGTGAAAAATAGTGATATTATTATTTTTACGTCGGTTTTAAAATAATCGACGTAAAAAATATTATTTATAACGTCGGTCGTATTAACGTCGGCTAAAAATTGACGTAAAAAATTAAAAATAACCGACGTAAAAAACGTTTTCTGCACTAGTGTGAAAATATCCTCAAGGTGTAATCTTGTAATAACTCAAGATTAAGTAATGTTTAAGGCTGGGGCCTTATAGTTGGTATCAAAGGTCGGTTTAGATAACTTTAGGAGTTAGAATTATATTAAATTATTATCCAAAAATATTTTTTTTATGGTCAAATTGAAATGATATAGCATTTGAAGATTACCATGTTGCTTCATCTAAGACATGTTTGTTCAGAATGGTTTTCCACAGAGGAAACAGAGAAGCAATGCTAGGAAGGCATAGAGAAGGAAATAACCTTCCGAATCAGCATCCTGAGATTGTCGAAATTGGAACTGAATAGTTTGTTGCAGTGATGGCACAGTTGACTCAAGCGATAAATGGTGGTGGTATCCATGCACGAGATCATCCAGATCAACCGCAGAGGAACATTTCAGTGGTGGAACATTTCATGAGGCAACATCCCCCATCATTCAGAGGATCATCTGACCATGTGCTAGCTGAAGGGTGGATTAAAGCACTGGATAAGATTTTCGATGTCATGGGGTGTTCAGACAATCAAAAGGTTAGTCTTGCTATTTACCTTTTGGAGGGTGAAGCAGATCAGTGGTGGTCGATGGTTAAAAATGTCAGGGACGCTGATGAGATTGATGCTCTCGACTGGGATGAATTTAAAGGTATGTTTCTTGAGAAATATTTTCCTAAGGTTGTTCGACTTAGGATGGAAAAGAAATTCTTGGAATTGAGGCAAGAGGAAGACTCAGTGGCTGCCTGTGAAGAAAGGTTCACTCGATTGGCAAGGTATGCTCCAAATTTTATCCGAGACCTTGACAGTAAAATCAATCGTTTTTACTCAAGATTAAAGCCAAAATATCGAAGGGCTTTAGCTTCTCGTGAGTTCAAAAGTTATGAAAATCTTGTTCGATGTGATGAGAAGTAGGAAATGGAGTTTTCCGATGATCAAGTGTTCTATAAAAACCAGTAGAAGAAGAGACCGAGGTGGTAGGAGAAAGGAAAGAATTCTTCAAAAAGGTTTGACGGTAAGAAAACTAAGTTTCCAGTTTGTGATAAATGTGGTAAAATGCATGCTGGGGAATGTCTTCTGAATTCTAGAAAGTGCTACCGATGTGGTAAGATGGGACATAAGGCTCGTGATTGCACTGAAAAAGATCGAGGTGATAGTAAGACCAAATTTGATTTACAGTTAATGAAATGTTTTAAGTGCAATGAGATGGGCCACTATGCAAACGAGTGTCCGACAAAGAGCTTGAGTGATGGGAAGCAGTTAGACTACAAGCAGAAAGGGGTGGTGAAATCCTTTGCAACTACTTCAGCAGATGTCGGTCCATCAAATGAAGTTGTATCAGGTACTTTGTTTGTTTTTTCAGATTATGCCAGTGTGTTGTTTGATTCAGGGTCTACACATTCTTTCATCTCTGAAAACTTTTCTAGTAAAATGGGAATACCATCTCAAGAAATGACTCCTGAACTTTTGGTAAAAACACCTGGGGGAAATGTTGAGGCAAAAAGAATTTATAAGAATCTTCCTATCCTTATCTGTGGAAAGAACCTACTTGCGAACCTTATTGTTTTACCTCTAGTAGATTTTTATGTTATCCTGGGTATGGATTGGCTCTCTATTTACCATGCTAAGATTGACTGTAGAGCTAAAGAAGTTTCTTTTCAGAAAGACTTTCAGTTTGTGTACAATAATGAACCCTTACTATTGATAACTTATCAAGAGGCCGAGAAACTTGTAAAAGATGGAAATGAATGTTACCTTGCACGCATCGTTGAAAACAAAGGAACTGTTCAGATTAATGATGTGCCAGTGGTAAATGAGTATCCTAATGTTTTTCCTGAAGAGTTTCCTGGAATAATACCAGATCGGGAAGTTGAATTTACTGTCGACTTAGTTCCTGATGCTAAGCCAATTTCAAAACCCCCTTATCGAATGGCTCAAATTGAAATTTTAGAGTTGAAGGAGCAATTGCAATATTTATTAGAGAAAGGTTTCATTCGACCTAGAACATCACCATGGGGTGCTCCTGTTTTATTTGTTAAAAAGAAAGATGGTTCTATGAGACTTTGCATTGATTATGGAGCCTTGAATAACATCACTATTAAGAACAAATATCCTTTGCCTCATATCGATGATTTGTTTGATCAGCTCCAGGGAGCTCAGTATTTTTCAAAGATTGACCTGAGATCGGGGTACCATCAGTTGAAGGTAAAGGAAGAAGATGTTCCGAAGACTGCGTTTCGTATAATATATGGCCATTATGAATTTGTAGTAATGCCTTTTGGGATAACCAATGCACCTGCTGTATTCATGGACTTAATGAATAGAATTTTCCATGAGTTCTTGGATAAGTTTGTGGTTGTTTTCATTGATGATATTTTGGTGTTTTCTAAAAGTAAAGAAGAGCATGAAAGACATTTAAGGGTTATTTTGCAAACCTTAAAAGAAAATAAATTGTATGGGAAATTTAGAAAGTGTGAGTTTTGGTTGCAACAAATTTCTTTCCTTGGTCATATTGTTTCTAAAGATGGGATAACTGTTGATCCTGCAAAAACAAAGGTTGTTGAAGAATGGCCAAGACCCACAAATGTAACTGAGATTCGTAGCTTCCTTGGTTTGGTAGGCTATTACTGAAGGTTTGTTAGAAATTTTTCATGGTTATCTAGTCCAATGACTAAGCTAACTCGGAATAGTGTTAAGTTTATTTGGACAAAAGAATGTGATGATTGTTTTCAGGAACTGAAAAGAAGATTGGTGAATGCTCCAGTTTTGGCACTACCTTCCAGGAATGGTGAGTTTGTTATCTACAGTGATGCTTCATTGAAAGGGCTTGGTTGTGTACTTATACAGAATGATCAGGTAATTGCTTATGCTTCAATTCAGTTGAAAACTCATGAGGTAAATTACCCTACACATTATTTGGAATTAGCTGCTGTTGTTTTTGCTCTAAAAATTTGGAGGCATCATTTGTATGGAGTAAAGTGTGAAATATATACTGATCACAAAAGTTTAAAGTATATATTCACTCAAAAAGAATTGAACATTAGACAGAGTAGATGGCTAGAATTAATCAAGGATTATGATTGTACAATTCATTACCATCCGGGAAAAGCAAATAAATTGGCTGATGCTTTGAGTCAAAAAAGTAATGCTTCATTAACAATGTTGCGTTTGGAACGTGATCCTTTGGTTAAGGAATTCATGAACTTTTTCATAGAATTTGTTGGTGCAGGATGTCCTTCTGTTTTATTTCAGGTATCAGTGAAATATTCTCTATCAGACAGAATCAAGCAAGCACAGAAGCAAGACAGTGAGTTGTAGAAAAAGGTAGAGCTGGTTCAGAAAGGTAAGTTGACTGAATTCAACATTGATAATGATTGTGTTTTGAGATTTGGGAAGAGATTGTGTGTGCCTTGTGATTTATAGTTGAAGAGAGAGTTGTTATGTGAAGCTCATAGTTCCCCGTTTTCAGTTCATCCTAGTAGTACTAAGATGTACAGAGATCTGTGGGAGTATTACTGGTGGGATGGAATAAAAAGGGATATTGCTGATTTTACTGTGAAGTGTTTGACTTGTCAGCAGGTTAAGGGAGAGCGGCAGTTACTGAAAGGGATGCTTCGGCCTTTACCAGTGCCAGAGTGGAAATGTGAAAACATATCCATGGACTTTGTTGTGGGATTATCGAAGACACCTCAAGGTAATAATGCAATCTGGGTTATTGTTGATCGCTTGACTAAATCTTCTCATTTCCTTGCTATTCGAGATACTTTCTCTCTAGATCAACTTTCTCGATTGTACCTTAAAGAGATAGTCAGGTTGCATGGAGTTCCTCTATCCATTGTATCCGATATTGATCCCAGGTTTACTTCTAACTTTTGGAAGGTCCTTCAGAAGTCATTGGGTACTGAATTAAATTTTAGTACAACTTTTCATCCTCAATCAGATGGGCAGTTGGAACGAACAATTCAGACCTTGGAGGATATGCTACGAGCTTGTTCGATGGATTATCAGGGAATTTGGGACCAACATCTTTCTTTGGTTGAGTTTTCTTATAATAACAGTTTTCATTCCAGTATACAGATGGCACCATTTGAGGCGTTATATGGGAAGCGGTGTCAAACTCCAGCTTTTTGGGATGAAGTGGGTGAAAGGAAGCTGATGGGACCAGAATTGGTAGAAGAGATGGCAGAAAAAGTTCAGCTGATACAGAAACACATGATAACAGCTCAGAGCAGGTAGAAGAGTTATGCGGACAATAGGAGGAAGGATCTCTCTTTTGAGGTAGGTGATCATGTTTTTCTCAAGGTTTCTCCATGGAAAAGTGTGATGCGATTTGGTAAGAAAGGAAAGCTGAGTCCAAGGTTCATTGGACCATATGAAATTCTGGAGAGAGTTGGATCAGTTGCTTACCGAGTGGCTTTACCTTCGAGTTTATCTCAGGTACACAGTGTTTTTCATGTTTCGATGCTGAGAAAGTATATGCCAGATCCATCTCATGTTTTGAGTCCAGAGGTAGTTCAGCTGGAAGAGAACCTATCTTATGAGGAACAACCGGTCCAGATTCCTGACCACAGGGAGCAAGTGTTACGGAATAAGGTGATTCATCAGGTAAAGGTTTTGTTGAAAAACCACATGATTGAAGAGGCAACATGGGAATTTAAAAATGCAATGAGGGATAAATACCCCCACTTATTTGATAAGTAAATAAATTGCGGGGACACAATTTTCTAAATGGGGGAAGGATGTAACATCCCAAGTAAGTAATGAATAATAGATATTTTTATCTATTCCTATTAATAAATTAGATAGTGTTTTAGAGGCTTAAAATGAAAATAAATCCAATCTTAAGCATGGAATACACTAATATTTTTAAAAGATTGTTTTACTGCCTTTTAATGGAAAACCATTTTTAAATCTATCTTTTGACAATTTTATAAGCTATGTTTGTCAAAATAAACTTATTCTTTATGATTGGGACATCAAAATTTACTTTGTGTGAATTTTTGGTATTTTTCTAATAAAGTTCATTTTTTAATGAATAGTGAAAAATGTTATATTTTAATTCAAAACCTCTTTTTATTCTAATTTATTTATATGATTAGATTATCTTTTGAATTGGTTTTAAAGTGAAATTAGAATATATTTTTACCATTTAATCCAATGGTGGTCATTGGAATCAATTTCACTTTGAAATTGGACTTAAACTAGTGTCAATCTTTTGATACTTATTGTTTCATAAAAACACGCTATTTGTCATGACAGCAGGAATTAATTATTAAATTAATTAATGTGACTTATATGATTTGAATTTTTTAAAATAGACATCATTTTTGAATTCAGAATATCAAATATAGCTTAGGGTGAAGTTTTGGTATTTTTCTGAAAAACTTGAATTTTTGATGAATAGTGAAACCACTAAGTGGTAGTTAAAGAAACTAATTTTTTGTTTAAATGAAACTTTGTCACTTCTGTGATTTGATTTTTAAAAATTCTACATACAGGGTTGTCATTAAGAAGTAAAATGTGGTTCAATGATATTAAAATAATTTTTTGGTGAATAGTAACTTTTAAGTTCTTAATTGCGATTAGAGGTAATTAGTGTAGTTTAAGGTAAAAATAATGTTTTAATAATATGAGATGAACTAGAAACATGTCCTAACCTTATTTGATGTGTCATGGCCGACCAAAAAAACTCATGGGTCGATTTTTGGGACCCCATGGAGCCACTTGGGTAAGATAAAGACATTAATGCTTTTTATTTAATGTAAAAGTAAAAATGACACAAACATGAGATGTTTTACTAAAACAATTTTTATATGGGGTTATACAAGTCATATTTTTGACTATAAATATTCATTAGAAATATAAAAAGATTTCCTACATCATTATATTTTTTTTAGAATTTTTAGACATTAAATATATTAAATTATTTATGACATGATGATGATGCAGCGATTACCTCATTAATAAAGGATTTAAATAAAATGAAAAGATAATGTAAAATATATGACCTAAACATGTCCAAACCCTATTGGATGGGTATATTTGGAACCCTTATCACCTTATCCTCGAATTATATCAATGTGGGACCTCTTAAATCCGAATCTCATTTTAAAATAAAGTAACTTTTCTTTACTTTCCAAGAGTGCCCCTCCTCTCCTCTTATAAAAGGCCCCCACCTCTACCTCTTTACCCACACTTCCAAAGACTTTGGCTCAGACTACCCCTTCCAATTTTGTCACTCCACTTCCCTCTCTTACTCCTTGAAGCCTCACTTTGGGTAGAAGTCTTCCCAAGGAAGCCTTTGAGCTCAAACCAAAGGGAGTTACCTGATTTTAAGGTAATGTCTTCACTTGAGTCCTTTTATTTTATTTTGCTTCTCCAACCCCCTAAACTCTTTTTATTAATTTATTTTTTAATAACACCAGTATCTTCCATATACTAGGATGTTGTTATAAGAAGTATTCGAGCTAAAATTACACACACCTACATCTAATGGTTAAAGAACATACTGTTTCCGTGGATGGCGAATTTCTGCCTCCCGAAACGATGATTGTTCAACATCATTTTAACACCTTCAAAGGTGGCCATTAAGATGACACTATATTTATATATGATATATAATATGTTTTTGTTTTCCTTAAGCTTTTGTATTTTTCATTTTGGGCATACCTTTATGGTTTCCATTATGGGTAAATGCGATATCTTCATTTAAGGAAGTGCGGACTACCGCCCCCTCAAAGTGATTTGATTCGTTAATGCCACATGTGGGACGTATAAAGGATGTAATTAATTATTTTATATATGATATTATACTGGGATTATAATATACCATTATATCATTATGATTCCATTCCATAAAATACTAAATAGAAATGAAAGCAGCGTTTATGCGTACGTACGGCTTACCGTCTCCATGAACGGTGCATTTCATTTCTTACCTCTAAACGTTATGTAAAATTATAAATGCATGTATATACTGGATATATATTATATATATGATATCTAAATCATGAGTATAACTCTGGATATAATGGATACATGAACAAATTATAATTACAAAGAACATATTTTTGACTCAAGTACCAATGATCGTTAAAACGACCGTTAATAACTTAAATAATTACATAGTGTTCATGACATGGTAATAAGTGATATAAAAGGAATAATGAACTTGAAAAAGGTTCTTAAGCAAGTAGAAATTAACTCAAGTTTATTATTCAGGAGGTTAAAGAATGATCGAGTCAAGTTGGACCCGAGGTATGGGACTTCATCTCAATCTCCTTTCATTGAGGCATATTTTGTTTTATACAGAACCTTATTTTATACGGTGTATAAACCCCTTTGAATTTTACGTTTATTCAAAAGGAATCTTTTTTATACGAAGCGTTTACTAAACGTCAAAAGGGAATGTTTTTGTCGTCCGTATGCGGCGACAATGACTTCTCCGCCGCCGTGACCATTACTTGAGTTTCGGCTTCCTCTACAAGCCATACCGTTTTTTTAAAAGAAAAATAAATACCCTGTTTTAATTTTCTTTTATTTTGGTATTGAAAATAGTTTTCATAATGTTTTTATTATATCAATGTGTTTTATTGATATCTTGATATTGAAATGTGGAAATGTTATGTTTCCTTTATATATGTTTTATGTGATACGATTATGTTATGGTTCTTGGGCGTTATTATGAAGATGGGTGGTTCCGTGATAAACTAAGGGTGGGTGAGCCGTATATAGCTCTCCAATGCATTGGGTAATGCGAAGGAGTGAAACTTTAAGGTTTCTCCGAAGATATTTAGGGAATATACTGTGATGGGTATTCCAAACGTAACCAAGAGGGTTACTCCCTACGTAAGAATGTTATGAATGCCTCAAGTTACCTTTATATCTTATGATTTCTCTGATTTATTCATGATTTGATGAGGTATGTTAAAGTGCTTATGTTTTATGGGTAAAGTATGATTTCATTCTTATGTGTATATGTACCCATGTTTCCTTTTCATATTTTTATATCCCTTACTGATCTTTTTATGCTCATCCCAAGTTTTTGAAATGTTTTTCACAGGTCAAGGGAAAGGTACATGATATGATGATAGTGTCAAGGAAGTGTCAAGAAAGAATCCATGTTTTATTTTAAATATGTTTCCATTGATGGGGAAAATGAATACTATCTTTTATGTAACCACTTTGTTTAAATGTGGAATGTAATGCAAGTTTTATGTTCTAATTCTCTAAAACTCTAAACCTGAAAAGATACTCAAGGTGTAATCTTGTAATAACTCAAGATTAAGTAATGTTTAAGGCTGGGGCCTTATAAATCTTATGTTGATCGTTGTCGATGACCTCTAAAGTTCGAGGTCGGGGACCGTGTTTTCTTGCAGGTATCGCCTAGGCTAGAAAATAGACGGTTACAAAAGAAAGGGAGGTAGTTGCCTCATTATGTAGGGTCGTTTGAGATCTTGAAAAAAGTTGAGCTGGTAGTCTATCGGTTGTTACTACCTCAGAGGTACTGTTTTATACACGACGTCTTCCACATTTCACAACTTCATCGTTATCATGCCGAATCATCTCACACTTTTGATCCCAAGGAAGTTGATCTTGATGCTAATTATTCTTTTGAGGAGTATCCTATATGCATCGTCGACAAGTGTATGAAGGCTCTTCGAGGTTGGACTGTCTGTCCAGTATAGGTGCTATGGTAGCACGACTATGTATAGGATGAGACTTGGGAGTGGGAGGTCACTGCACATTCTCAGTGGCCAGAGTTATTCTTAGACGGCGTTTCTCTGTCCTCGGAAGGTGAACTTGGGGACAAGTTCCTTTAATGGGGGAGGACTATAAGAACCCAGTTTTTGACTTAGTTATGGATCCTATAAATTTTGTCCATACTCTCTTTTATAGAACTTTTTCAGATTCCTAATGAGTTCACGAAGGTATCAAGGGTGTATGGGGATTATTCGAAGCTTGAAACCCATATTTTTGGGAGAATTTTCCCTATCTCATGGTCAGTATAAACCTTGTGGGGTGGGTGCATAGTTGGATATAATTGTACAAATGGTCTACATTTTTGGGTAGAGCCATTCCACATAGTTGGAACATGGTTTCCCTAACTGTATAGCCTAATCATATGAGTTCCCCCTTTTCTCCAGGTACCCATGCATGGTTAGTGCACGGTTTGGAAAATCATGCAACCAAACCATGTACAGACTAATTTTTGGGTGATTTTACCATTTTTCATTAATGATCTAATTAACTCAACCCTACTTCCCTATTTTGAATTCCAACAGAAAAAACCACAATTTCTCCCCATTTGGAGCTCTTTTAAGGACTAATCTAGGGATTGAAAGAAATCCTTTGTCCAAGATCCGATTGAGCTTCTGTTTTTCACATTGGATACACAATGGTAAGTACTCAAGTCTTCTTAAGTCGTTATTCATTTCACTTACTCTCAACCTAGTTATCAAGGTGTGAGTCCTTATAATCAATTTTTATATCTACTTTTATCCAAACTAAATTAGAGGCCGATATTGGAGTAGGATATTCATACGAGTATGAGGTGGGTGGTCTATAACTCATCCCTCAAGTTCGTTGATTTTTGAATTAACATGTGGGCCCCACTGATTTCATCGGGTTCCATTTATTGAATTTATATGCCTTACTTATATTCATAAGAACCATGTGGTTATGATATTTCCATAAATGTGATTTTTTGTTGGTGGTTATATCCACAACTCCCAACACCCCATGTAGGGTGATATACCATAATTGGCTTTTTAGTGTTTTGACACTTTTGAGCCATCGTTCAGGTGTGTTTTAGCATGAACACACTAATGGAAAGACTTATTATATTAAATTACTATTAAATCATGAAATTGTGAATATATTGTACCGTGTCACTTCCACTTGACCTGCCTAAGGTAAGTGATTAAATGTAATTGGTTGATTTAAATGATATTATGGAAAGTATACTTATGTATATGACTTGGCCTTATTAAATGTAAATGAATGTTTGGTTTCATGTATGTAAAACACCTTTCCATACTTATGGAAGTAAGAAGAGTGAACCTTATTAATTGGTCTTGATTTACATGATTTTAATTAAAAGGTTTCATACTACTTAGCCTCATCAAACTAATGAAAGGCAAGTCTTGAACCAACTAAATTTTTTAATGGCCTAGTTATAATATGACAAAATTAATTATAATGAATTAAATGTAAGGTTAAAATTTATGAACATGGAACTTTACATATTTATAATAAGGATTGACTCATGTTAGCTCTTGGATTCCTGAGGGAATGCATTGGGTACTCGAGGACGTCATTCTGATGCAAGGGTACTGATTGCCTTGGGTGAGACCTACCCAGGAACCTGATCCTTGTCTACCTTTGGATGAAAAGTATTACACCATAGGATCCATTAATTATTATTATAGGATTCCTTATATACACTCTTTGGGTCTAGTGTGACATGAGGTTCCTTGGTTACATCCTTGGGCTCGACGATTGCTTATCTCCCATTTTACCCTGGATGTATTCCTTGGACTCGGTTAGAAACATTATTGTGGGAATGCCTTGGATGATGCTCCTTGGATTACATTCTTACCCCCTTATCTAGACTCAGTTAATACTGAGTTAGTGTACCATAAGGTCTAGTTTTCCTTAGTGATTACCATGGAACCACTTCATATTAATGATCAATTATGGTTTCCTTATTACACCTTGGAACCTTCACTATTTATACTATCATGAGGTGATTTTAGTGCTAGTTAAGCCACATGTGACCTATTAATATAAATCAGTAATTAATTAATTAATTAATTGGTGACATGTTCAGACACCAGCCAAGGGTAGGTACTTGGACATTTAGTTACATTGTACTACTTTACTTCATATATTCATGATTGCACACTATTGAATTTCCATTACACGAGCCAAATGTTATAGAGACCATTGGTGGTAGCCCACTAAGATTTATCTCACACCCTCTTTGAGAGCTATTTGTTACCCAGGGTATTTTACATGTATACAGGTGTGGATAAAGGGAAGCGTAATGCTTTAGACACTTGATTTCGTGCTATTCTAGGATGGATCTGGTAGCATATGACCGAGCTATAGCTTAAGATAGTTTATGTATTTCCTTTTTGATACATTGGTTTTTGCATGCATTCCTTCTACCTTGTATCCATGTTTTCTAGTTTACTAGATACATGACATATCACCATCGGTTGTAATATGTTATTCTAATTATTTTAGTTATTATTTATTTATCTCCTTCTGTTGTGCATTCTATTTACTTATATTACTTACACTATTTATCTCATGTTATATCATATATGTTTTCCACTGCGATACACTCTAGTAATGAGGGAATAGTCTCCCCACATATTCATCCTAGGCCCTCATTGTTAGTCGACATCCTCTAGTGTTTGGGGAGTTGCGCTTGAGGTGATGTGTCCCACCAAGCTCAGGGCACCTTCTAAGTGGAATTCGGGTCTGGTACGTCACACTTGTTGTATTTATAACACATATTTTCCTTGTATATCTCCTCTAATTTATTTTTATAGTGAAGAAAACCTAGATATTTATACTATAGGTCTAATAGCTCCAGGTCAAACCAGCTCCAGAAATATCACACAATAAATCATGAATATTTTAATTTAAAAATATTAAAGAGGGTTGTAACTTCTTGTAAGAATAATAACGATTTAATCCATTGAATAAGAGCATTTAAATTGATCATTATGAGCCTTTGAATTAGTCATAAAATATATTTGAATATATCTTTACTTCTTTCAATACCGTTACATAAATCTTAGATAATATCATAGATTTAAAACCTTTTCATTGAATAGTTAAATGTAGGTTTCCTTCATGTGATGAAAAAACTACAAACGTAGGGTTGAAAACATACGGCTGATCATAAAAGTAGGGTTGACGTACCATACTTTCCATTCCTTAAACATAGGGTTTCTTACAAACATAGGGTTTATTATTCATACTTTCCCAATAATATAGGGTATATGATCCATACGTGTTATCTAAAACATAGGGTTGTTGAACCATACATTACACTTACAAATGTAGGGTATAAACAATGTTTCCAGAATATGCTTAAATGCGTCCAGAATACTTCAAAAAACATTCCCTATGAATCAATGAATTGAATATGTTTCTAGAATAAATATTTTAATCAATATTAATTGCCTAAAATTTACTAAAAAGAAAATTCATCAGTAACATAAATGTGAGAATTTGTGAGCATAAAAACCAAAAATAAATTTAAAAAATTGTTGAATCAACACATGATAAAAAATCTCCCCTTTTTTGATGATCACAAAACCCATAACAAAAATTTTTAAAATTAAAAACAATTTTTTTATAACCATGAATAAATTAAAAATACATTTTTATTTTAAAAAATATTTCTTATAAAGTCCCCCCCCATTATCTCTTTATATAATTTTTCTTACATAAAACTTCTCCCCCACTATAAGGATCAAAACTTATCCCTTTTGTGAAGGATATTAATTTACAAATTCTCCAACATAATGAAAAACATGAAAACTAAAAACTATATCCTATAAAATTCTCCCCCTTTTTGTAACATCTAAAAGTTAAGAGTAAAGAGAAATAAAATTAACTCCCCATAAATTCATGGTTTCTTAAAAAGATATATATTTGTAAACAAGGAGTATTATTTAATGTATAAAAATATCATTTACTAAAAACTCCCCCTAAATCATAGCATATATGATATTCAATGAATTAATTTTTTTAAAGCAAATAAATTACTTTTAACTAATTTTTTCACAAGTAATATTTAGAACAAATTTATTATTTAATTATAATAATAAACTAATTTAAGTAATGATATAATCAAACATTAAGTAAATGATCATGTTATATAATTAAAAAAAATTAAAAATAAATTAAAAAATAGCTTATAGAACACATTTTACTAATAAACATATTAAAAACAATATATATTACATTGACTTCAAATAACCAATAAAAAATTAAATCGAAGTGTTAGGAAGGAGTAGATGGTTCATCCAAACTTTCTAAACTTCAAGCTTTTTTGCTTAAAGAATCTAAAACTCTTAATAGTTCTTCTAATTTTGTTTGAACATCTATTGTTCTTTGATATGAAGAAGATGAACATTGTTCTACCAAAAATGGCTTTAGCTTATCAAGATTCAGTTTGGTAATAGCTTCTTTTCTTAGTAACTTCATCAGACTTATCATTTCCACTTTAAAAGATTAAAAATATTATTTTAATATTGAAATATATTTTACATTATGATATTCATTTTGTTATGAATAAAAAACCATTTCTGAAATAGATTATTTCTGTAGTTATTCATATGAATTACTAAAAACATCCAACTCAGCTTCTAGCTTTAGTTTTTCTTCATTCAAGGTGCTGACTTTGAATAGAATCTTTTCATAAGATATTTGAGAAGAAGAGAATTCCAGTTCTTCATTAACATGAACTTAATTATTTATTTTAGAATAATTTTCAAATGAATCTTCAACATACAAAAGTGATTATTATTTTAACAAATTATAAGGATTACCTTTTGTTCTCTTGTGAGAAATATTTTCTTCTGAACTTGAAGTACTTGACTACTTCATCTTTATGTGACTAGTTTTCCATAAGCCTTTAAAAAATATATTTCAAAGAAGAAGAATATAGATAAATAAAAAGTTTTAAGAAGAAGATGATATGTTTGGTTTTGAAAAAATGAAGACAACATTTCCTATTATTTATCTAAAAAATATAGAATAATCATTATACATTTTAGATTTTTAAAATACATATTATGTAAGAAAAGTTTTTTTTGGTTATGTAAAAAAATAAAGTTTTTAAAAATAAAGAATAAAAATATTTCAATATATTTAAAGATGGAAAACATAAATTCTCCCATAACTTAAACAAATAATATATTTTCCAAAGTTTTAAAACAATGTTTTAGATATATAAAAAAATTATTAACAAATCAGTTATATAATTAAAATAGACTAAGATATGATTTAAATAGTAAAGAAGAGTATTTATCAAACTTTAAGAGATATATTTCTACCCCTGTATAAAATAGTCAATGCACCAGAATCATATAGATATATGAAATACATCTTGTATTAGTGGTTTTAGTTCTAAGAATTTTTTGATAATGAACCACTTCAGAGTTATTCACTACTTCAGTAGAGATTTTCATATCTCACTCAATTGAACACTTAAAAATTTTACAATAAAAATTAGTGGTGTGATCTTTAAAAACATAGAATACAAGTGTTTTTTGTACCCATATAAGTTTGGTCCCAACAATGGTAGTAATTAATTTTTTAGGTAACCAAAATTTTTTATTTTGAGCAAGAATTATACTATTCTAGTTAAATAATTATTTTGAGAAACAAACATTTTTCACTCCAGAAATTTGAGGTTTTATAAAACTCAAATAATTTTTATAATTTACATTAATACCATAATAAAAACATTTAACAATAGACATGTTTTTTCTATTCAATCTAGGAACAAAATAATTCTTATAGTGTTTTGGGTTTTCACCATTTCTTCTCATTCCAAATTTTACTTTCAGAATTTTATTTTTTTCAAGGATTTTATTTAAATATTTTTCTCCTTTTATCAACATACTATAATCTTATTTTAAATTATCAACTTCATCCAATAATTATTTAATCTCAGTATCATGTAAATAATAAGAAATTATAGAAGAATTAGATTTTAAATCTATAATATGTTTTGAAAATTTTTCTTTATCTATTAAAATAGTATTATAAGATTTTATAAATTTTCTATGGTCTTTATTTAAGGATTCATATTTATATTATAGAATAAATAAATACCTATTTAATTCATCATAAGATAGTTTTTCACAACTAGAGTTTTGGGAGTAAGAAGATTGTACCTTATTAGTATGGGCCATAATGCACACCATTTTCTTTTTTATGCTCAGTCTTAGAATTTGTAGAAGATTTATCATGTGAATAAAAAGAATTACTCCAGGCAGCCTTCACAACTTTCTTACCTTTTATCTTGTAATTGGATTTCCTTTGAGATTTGAGTAAAGGAAAATTATCCTTCGTATGACCTTTTTCTTTGCATTCACAACATCTATTTTCTTCAATACATTTTTTTCCCTTCTATATAGCTTTTCAAAATTTTGAGTAAGATCTAATAAATATTTATCTAAATCTGTATGAATTGAATCAAATGATTCATCTATTGTCGTCTTAAGAAAAACTTATTTATGTTTTAAATTATTTTCAGCTTCATCCTATATCTCAACTTCATACATAATTAAAGTTCCAATAAATTCCTTCATAACTAAATTTTCACTGGTGTAGATTGACATATAGCTGCAAATATTCAATTCCACTTAGAGGGTAGTAAACTAAGTATTTTTAATTATTGATCTTATTGTGAAATTGGATATCCTAAATCAGAAACATTATTGGAAATCTCTATTAATATTCTATTCATTTGAGTAATAGTTTCATCCTCACACATTCTTAATATATCAAATTTTAGTTTTACATTAGTGTACCTTAATTTTATGATATTATCAGTTTCTTCATAGGAAAAAACAATAGTATGCCACATATCATATTAAATAATACATTACGATACTCGATTGAACTCATCAGTTCCTAAACCACACACAATAACATTCATTGTTGTTGAATTGAGATCATATTCTATTTTTTTATCATTATTACAATCTTCTAAATATTCCTTAGGAATATCATAAGGCTTAACATCCTTTAAATAAACCCTTATTCCAATATTTTTCAAATAAATAACCATACAGATTTCTAGAATCCATAATTATCACCATTAAAGTAAGGAGCACATATCATCAACATACCTTCTCTGAAATCATTCATTTGAATATGTCTTCATATAAATATTTAAATTAAGATTTTTAGATCTATTAAATATTATTTATTATGAAAAATAGTACAAAAAGTAGAGTCTTGTATTTGATAATAATTGTTAGGCCGGGATGACGATGACAAAGACAAAGACATAAGAGGGGGGTGAATTTCAATTTTCAAAAACATTGATAGATTCAGATTACCTCTCTTTTTATGAAGTGAACCTTTTATTTTATCTCAAATATGAGTGATCAGGGAAAATAAATAAAGGAAAACAACACAACAATGTGTAGTGGTTTAGGGGGGAAAAATCCCCTAGTCCCTAATAGCCATAATAGAAAGTCTAGCTCCATTGGATTCTCATAGATGTACCTCCCCATGGTAAATCTCTTAGAATCTACTAGGTTCCTGAATTTGAATACATATGAAATCACCACATATTGTATCTAATAACCAATTAGTATAAATGTATAAATTTCACTAGATGAGGTATAAACCTGAACCTTCCCCTTTCTTCTTTTTATGGGTGCATTTTTTCTTCCATTTTCCCTTATTGATACATGCATAATAGATAATATCATATTACCTTGATTATCCCTTGATCCTTTTCTTTTAGAAGTTTGATATGAAGAAGCTTTATACTTAGTGATCATTGGATGGGCTTTCCTTTTATTCACCATAAGGACATAAGTATTTTTACACTTTATATCCTTGTCAACTTGGAAAATTAAAGTGATAATATCCAAGAGATACTTATCAATGTTTTTCATATTGAAATTAACAACAAAGTTAGAGAATATCTAAGGGAGTGATGAAAGAATGAGATCAATGCATAGTTATTCAGGTAGTTTAAACCCTATAACCTCTATGTACTCAATGTATCCAATGAGTTTGAATACATGAAGCTCGAATGGAACACCTTCTCCAATTTTTATCTGAAATAGTGACTTGTATATCTTAAACTATTCCCATCTTTCTCTCTCCTGATAAATACCATAGATGTGTTGAAGCATACTATAAGCTTCCATGTATTCATGTGACTTTATGATTTTATTATACATGGATGAAAGCATTAAACATTGAATTTCAAATTCATCACTCAGGTTTTTATCAAATATAGAAAACTCTTCATCACTCACCTCCTTTTAAGGTAGATCAAGCATTGTGGATTCTATTATGCGAGATTTCCATTCATGGTGCAACACTTCCTGTAGTAATTTGAACCATTCCTAAAATTTATTGCTAATTAGGAGATGGTATTTCTCCAAAATTTATGATGAGGATAAAGTGGTTTATGAACTTATAATTATTCTATAATAAAGGAGTATATTATTAGTACTTCACTTGATTATAATTTACATGATACATAATAATAATTTTAATTTTATTAAATCTACCACTATTTTATAAAGTCTCAACGGCCCTCACCATTAAATTTAGAATATCTAGTTGAATGGAAATTGTAATGGAAAGGATCTATATGCCCCTTATCATAAATAAAGTGGGGGTATTGTTCAATTATTTGAAGGTATTTAGGTAGTCAATACATTTCCAACTATGGGATTACACCTCCTTGATCCATTTAGTGGACTCTCCAATCTAGAAACCCTTGCCTGAGTTTCCTCAACACTTTCCTCTAAGTTACATCAAGTCTAGAGAGGGCTAATTATCTTGATGTAAATTGGTTAATTCAACCCAAAACTTTCATAATAACTCCTTGATACAAGTAAGTTTTGCAATGAGGTTTGATCAAATACTTAGTTATGTGGTTTCATTTCTAATCAAGTAATGAAAGGATTAATATGGCTTAGCATTTTATTGAGAGATTTTATTTTTATGTGTAAATTTTTCTTGTTTTATCCTTTATATGTATTTTTAATATAAATTGGATTTTACTTTAGGGATTAACCATATTATAATATATCATTTATTAATAATCCATTTATTTTAATTCCATATTTTCATATTATTTCATCTATTATATGATAGCGACCTTGAATCCATAAAATAAATCATGCATAGACATGAATAAAATAAATAAATGATGCAATCAAGAGATTATCTAATGGTTGATTTATTATGAGGATAATAAATCAAACTATGAACCTAGGGAAAAACTCATTATGTGAGTCTTGGAATAAGTTATAACATTCCACCTATCCATTTATGTATCACATGTTTTGGTTTCATCATGGTTTCATCTTAAACCCCACTCATAAGATCCATCTTGAAACAAATCCATGCACCTTCATATTATCCTTTTTATTACATATTTTTATAACTCACACATAGGTGTGGAGAACCAAAGGATTGTTTAATATGAATTACATAAAACAACCTTGAACACATAGGTCCTACATAATAAAAGACTGATGGATAACACACATGCCATCATATTTAATCTAATAATAAATAATTTAAAAACCATGTAATAAAATAAAATAAAACCAACACATATATAGGTCTATTCAATGATCAAGATTATCCATAAATATTCAATGATTACACATTTAAAATAACTAGATAACATTTATTTCAATTTGTTCTTCAATAAGATAAAACACACATTAATTAATCTGATTAATTATCTTATTAATGAATTAATTAATTTTATCTTATTCCATCCAATTTTCCTAAAATTCCCATATAATTTAAAATAAAATATATAATTTTATTTTATTTAATAAAATAGTATGTAGCTTTTTACTTGGAAGAAAATCAGTGATTACCTATCTGAACTACCCAGTATGGTTCTAATTGTATAAAATGCACTCATAAAACACATTGAGTACATGAAATGTGTTTTAATTTCATGGTGTATACTACTAAATTAATGTCACATGAAAAACATGAATATTATGTTTTCTGTACAACTTAATGTGTTTAGTATTTAATATGAAATGACCATACATTAATTGTAGTTTTAAATATTACATAGAATTAATTAAGCATTTAATATAATATAAAACCTAATGAACAATGTGTACTATCAATTTAATGAACCAAAAAACTCAGGTCAATGAGTATTAATAGAGTAATTAATTAAATTTAATATTTATATGTAAATAGGTAAAGTACATGGCGTGTGCAAGCTGTCAACACAACGTGTACTTCACTTTGTTGGATATCTGTAGTACGCACCTAGAGACTCAGTGTGTACTTACCATAGAAATTTATGAGGTACAAAACATGTAGAAATGATACATGTTGTGTACACCAAGTTTCACAAATTCAAGCCTATATGCATCATATATTAAATACACACTGTGAATTAATATGAGGCATCTTGACCCCATGTTTTCTGCCTTGAAAACACATGGACTACATGATGTGTAGAAAATATACATGGTGTGTAGTTTGAAAAAGATGTATACCTCCCGGGATGGTCAACATGAAGGGAATTTAATACACGAAACATGTATTTGTTACATGATGACCCAAAACACATGTAGGTTTCCTGGTGAAATGAATAAGGATACACGATTTGTTCCAAAAGAGTACACACCATGTAACCATGTATTATCCAACCAGGATTCTCAGCACCTCCATACGAGTTCTTCAGATGCATTCTTCATTAATTATTAACCAATCTTGGTTAATTGATAAATAGTTTAATAAAAGGTATGTGATATTTCAATGGAAGATCAAGAATGAATTAAAAATTGAAATGAAATTTAACCTTTAAATTCATAATGATCAAAAATAAATAAATAATTATAAATTTGAACATGACCCCTCTGATACCACTTATAGGTTATGGGTGAAGTAGAAGCACACTTTGGATCTGATCCCAACTCATCAATTTTAATATTTGATGGATCATTTTCAAAAGACATAAAAATCATGACCAATAAATTTTTTCTAAATAATATTGACAAAGAAGGCCGCTAAAACCAAGAGAAGATATTTTCATATTAAATTTATAATTAGTTTAAATTAATCAAAAGAAAGAATACCTCAGCCTTGAGATATTTATTTGATGCAGATGTTGGTCATATGAAACCCTTTTCACTCTACCATCATTATTTTAATAGGATACAAGTATAAAATACCTCTAGCAGTGATCCACACATGTTCCTATGATCGCTGAACAATGTTGATGAATTATCAAGTGCTATCATGATATATTGATCATCTTGTAGTGTTCATATTGATCAATATGACGATTCCTCTAAGATTGAAGAATCAAACTTGAAATCCCATTCTTGTGGTGATGGAGGAGGAAGGAGAATATCTCAAGCATTCTTTGGTCTTGAAGGAAAACTCTAGATTTTGTTGTGCAAATGATTCTTAATTTCAATCAATATATACACAATAGACATTGTTGACTATTTATTGAGACAGAGTTTGGGTTAAAATATTATTTAATTAAAAGATGACCCTTAAATAATATATTAAACCTTTATATGACCCCATTATGTGTAATAATAATAATATTATTATTATTATTTCATGGCGTGCGCTAACTGACACAACAATAAATATTATTTTACCATCTTGAAAATTAATATTTATCGCTAGACATAATATTGGTCTACTAGTCTTCATCAACATTTATAAAATTATTTAATAAATAAATATTATATATCCACATAATTAAATAATTACCTTTTGAATAAATATTTATTTAATTTATGTGATCAATAAATCTTGAATAAAATTATTCCTCAAACTTGAAAATAATAATTATTCCAATAATTAAATCCAAAGAAAATTTAATTGAGATCAATGGAAACAATTAGTGTGTGTCCATCTAGGATTATTTCTCTTTGTCATTAGGAAGGCTTTCCTAAAGTCCAAGATTACTATCTAGAAATGGGTCAAGGCACCCAAGAGAAAGAATTTAGTTTCAAAAAAATCAAAAACCACATATGAGTGATCACTATGAAATATAATTCTTTTATCATGATATCTAATCAAGAAGGTTACACACTCGTTTCATCAACCTATATGCTCGATACATCATTATTTGAATATCTAAAATAAACTCATCATTGCACCATGACCATGGAATTTAATGTGACAATTATATTTCAATAAATGGTCAGATATATCAACTTCTATAAATATTTAAGGGAAAAATCATTCCTCAACTTATTTGTAACATGCCATTAATGATGCACCCAACATACCATACTTCTTATTAAAACATGACACCATAGTTTTGGTTAGTAAATTTAAGTGCATGAGTCATGACATGCATTAATAATAATATTAAAGTTTAAGGACCATTACAAACACTTGAAAATAGAAATATCTGATGAAACATAATCACATTGAATTCCTACTGATGGGTCCATTCTCATAATAACCCATCTTGGAGATTACTAAGTGTGAACTTAATGAGATAAAGTCTCATATTCTTATGATTACTCACACCTAATGGTCAACAGACTATGTGCCACATCATAAAATGTTATCTGACCATAGAATAAGGTTTAAGAATATCATCATGGAATTTTAAGGCTCTCATCATAGTGGGTAGATACTATTCCCTTTTCAATGTGATTTATACCCCAAGACATTATTACATTAAAGTCATTCAGAACTATGAATGATATATAATAATATATTTTAATTAATATTCACTTCTTTGAATATACATGTAATACACAGTATAAATAGTTGGTTCTAGAACACCAACTCCAACACATCTTGAGAATAATTAATCTCTTGAAATTATAATAAATAGTGATGTTTCCATTCATACAAAGAATGAAATATTTTAGGAATTGAAAGTCATGAGACTCATATTGGGATTAAAGAAGAAATTGATTTTATTAGTATGGTTAGATGATGTGCATTTTTTTATTACCTTCATGGATAGAGTGTGGAAATATACATGTAATTCAATGGTGGCAACCAAATGAGTAAAAGATAGAACTTTATCCACAAATAAAGTTATGGTAGGTGTAATTCATAATAAACAAGTAACTCCCTCAATGTTAAGGAATAAATGTATTGGTCACCTATGTAATAATTGGGCCCCATAGGCACCTGAGTTTCCCCTTAGATATGTATTCTCCCCTCCTTAGGGACCACCCACATACCTGAATGGGTCATCAAACTAATGACTATCCTCACTGTGTAACACATGTTCTTTTAGTGTGCTTTTAACTCACTCATATACACCCTGAGAAACTTACCAGGTGGTTACCCATCCCAATTAATACTCCAAAACCTCTTTAACCATGGTATTCTAATCAAGTAGAATCCTAAAAAGAAAGGTGCACCTTGTTGACAAGGTTAGTAACATTTAACCTTTTAACCCTTTAACATTATGGGGTGTTACATGCACCCCCATTAGAGAACAATGTCCTCATTATGGACCCTACACCTCAACCTAGGCAGTTCCACCATACATCCAGCTGTGTTCCTCCTTTGAAACCAATCTAACAAATGGGCCCCTTGGGTACCCCAATTTCCCACAGACATGTGTTGTCCCCTCCCTAGGGCCCACCCACATACCTGAACTGGTTATCATACTGATAAAACACTATTTTATTGAATATTTTATTTATAATAAATGATATAATTTCCTCACATTTTGTTAAATATGTTTAATTAGAAAATATTTGGGATTAGATCATTCATTTGAATATTTGATGAAAATTCCAGTTTTAACCTTTATAGTTTACTGTAGTATTTCGAAGATACATATTTTTATGTTTACTATTTGAATTTGAAATTTTGTAACAGTTTTCCTAACTTAATTATATACAACTTTTATTCAGGACACTAAAGATAAAGAGTTCATTTGGTTGTTGAAAATGGTCCATGAAGTCAAAGTTGGGCTGGAATCGACAGAATGGAGAAGCTTGTGTATTTCGGCCATAACTCCTTCATATGGGCCTGGATTGAGCCCAAATTTGTATAGGAGATAGAGGACCGATATCTGAACATTTTATCCTTCTGTAAGGCCGGACAATTCACGCGTTTTGGTGGTAAAATGGGCAGTGAAAGTTGGAATAAAATATTTGGCCGAGATTCACCATTCACACTTGAAACCACTTTGAACCTACCCTCCCCACCACTCTATAAATTGGTGTTTTTATCATTTGGTGGGGTTGGGACGTGCATTGGGAAGTTTAGGGAAGAGGATAAGTACATCCACTCCAATTCTCCAACCATTTCAATAAGGGTATCTCTTGAAGCAAGAATCCTTTCGACGAAGCCTTCTTCTTCTCCTTCATGTTGTAATGATTTTGTTTATGTAATAAAATTTGTTGTTCTTCTTTTATTTATTCTCTTTTCTTATGTTTTGTTTAAATTTATTCTCTTAATCTTCCTCTTTGGGCTGGAATTCTTGAGTAGAAGTGTTATTGGGTTATACCCATTATAAACCTTTGCACATGCAAAACGCTTCTACGATGATTACGCCACTCATGGAAGAGTAATTATTTTTAGTAATCGATCGACCTCTATCCTTCTTCATTAATTTATTTTGAATCAATGATATACTTTAATTCAAATATTATGATATATTAATTTAGTTTTTAATTTAAATGAAACTAATCAAGCAATTTAATAGTTAACACAAAACACGTGAGGTCGGGAATTGTGTGAACTGTGAGAGCGCAACCTTAACCGGTAATTCAAAACCACACGGGATCAATTTGTAGAGTTCAAATATAATCCCTAAACTCAATTAATACTCATTTCCAGAGTGGTTATGTGCCTTAATTTACCACTGATCATAATCTAACTTTAGAACATCAATCAAAGCACGGTGTTGCGATTGAATATTCCGAAGTTAGCCTAAGGTTAAATTCACTTCAATCTTCGTGGTAAAGTTAATTCTCGTAGGGTTTGGGATTTAACAAATTAAGGGATCATAATTAAGTGAATATTAATTTAAATGATAATGATTAATAAATGATTGAAGAGGTAGAGTTTGATCGATTATTCCTTTTAAATATTTTCTAAAAACATCTTTTTATTGTGTCATTTTAATCGAACTTCATTTCAAAACTAAAAACAAAACAAAATACAATCTTCTTCCAGCAAAATTATTCTAGATTCATAAACTATAACCAACCCCCATCCTTTCAAGTAGTGTTTTTATTATATTATATTTTATTTGTTTTAGAATACCTTTAATAAGTTGTTAAATTCACTTCCTCCTTTGAGAGACGACCTTGGTCAGCCACTCTGCTGCACCTAAGAACCCCAAAATCACATTAATCATTTGAGGGAGCCCACGACAGCACCCTATAACATACTTATGACTATCCCTACTTTCTACACATGATCTTTTAGTTTACGTTTTCCTTACTCAAACACACCCTGGTAAACTTCCCAGGAGGTCACCAATCCTGATCACTACTCCAATAAAAACTTCTTTAACCATGGAGTTTTAATTAGGTAGCCTCCTAAAAACAAAGGTTCACTTTGTCGACATAGGTAGTAACATTTAACCTTTTAAACCTATAATATTTGGGGTGTTACAATATAAGTTAGAAAGGGATTAATATCCTTCCCACCAAAGGAATGCTGAAGATCGAAATCATAGAGTATAGAAAATGTAAAAACTGCATCCTTGGGATGAATTGGAAGGTTTTATTCTAAATGGAATTTAATACACCAAAGGATCAAAATTTATGGATGGTTTATAAGGTTGTATGGGGACCAACTCTGGTATATTCACATGGAGGTTCACTATATTATGTTACCTTCATTGATGAAGTGATATATATGGTGATTTTTTTATCAATCATAAGTTTTAAGTATTTAGAACCTTTGTTTAATGAGGATCCATAGTGGAAAAGGAGATAAAAAACAAACTAAAATGTTTTAGGTATGATAATGGTGGGGAATACAGAAGCAAGGAGATCTAGAGGTTTTGATGGTGAAAAAGGAATACGGTTTGAGAAGACTATATCAAATATTCTGAAAAAAAAGGAGTGTTGAAAAAGATGAATTAGATTTTAGAAGATAAGGAAAGAAACATGATAATTCTAATAGGTTTTCAAAAGAATTTTTGGGTAGAAGTCATGAATTGTGTGACCAAATTAGTGAATATAAGTCCATCATCTCTATCAGGGTAGAAACTTAGGAAACATGTTGATATATAATAAAGGTTAGAATATATTATGTAAAAGTCTTTTCTTCACCTATCTATATCCACATTGATTCTAAGGAAAGGAAAAAGTTGGACACTATTTCCCAAGTGAGTTACCTTTTAGGGTATGGTGGTGAAGATTTTGGATTTCAACTTTGGGATAACAACTCCCAAAAGGTAGTCTGAAGCTATAATGTTATATTAAATGAAGTTATATTGTATAAATATTATAACCAAGTGAAAGTTTCTGATGATATAAATATATAATTTCTATCTAAGTTTCAATTTAATGAAAGTCTATAAGTTTTGGATGTTCAAAAAATTTTT
The DNA here is from genome assembly GCA_963277665.1 of Viscum album. Taxonomy (NCBI): domain Eukaryota; kingdom Viridiplantae; phylum Streptophyta; class Magnoliopsida; order Santalales; family Viscaceae; genus Viscum; species Viscum album. Next base: position 811,157,309 of record OY728150.1, on the reverse strand, counting down.
AGGGAGTATGATTGTTCTAAAACACCTGATTTTACAAAAGTAATTCTAGAAGGAGGTTAAGTTATAATGGTTTTTCCATGGCCATAGATACATAAGAGCTCAAGGAATTTGTAATATCAAGGTAGAGCTTCAAAATGTGAAGTTCAGGAAGTAGTGGTTTTAAAAGGAGAAGGGCCATAAAGTCAGTTATAGAGGTTTACCTGGATTTAGTGCAAGGTGAAGAGATAAGAAAGTTACTTGCACATTTTTACTTATCATGGAAGATGGAGAACCTAAAATCCCAGAAGTGACTTACATTTTTTTGATAATTTTTATTATCAAAAGGTGTTTTATAATGATAGTTTAATCATCTTACTGACTTGATTAAAGGAGGAAGAAGATTCTATATGGAGGTACATAGTAAAACTTACCGTGAAGGGTTTTCAACAAATGCAAGGTGTATAACTTTTTGAGATATTTTATATGGTTGTTAAACACATGTCTATTAGGAGGGTACTTAGTATGGTTTTCACAGAAGGGTTACATCTAGATCAGCTAGATGTGAAAATTACCATCCTTTATAGAGAATTCGAGGAGGAGATTTACATGGAGAACCCAGAAGGTTTTGTGGAGAAATGGAATCAGGATATTGTATGAAAATTGAAGTGAGGCCTTTATAGATTGAAGCAATAATTAAGATAGTGAAACAATAATTTTAACCTATTTATAAGAGAACAAAAGTTCATCCAGATAAATATTGATCTTTACTATTACTGGAAGTCATTCGATCAATGAAATATTTATATCAAAACTAATAATCCTAGATCCATATATAATTATTTATTTTTAACTTCAACTTTTTTATATACTCAAAAAAAATACACTACAAATTTATTGTATATATTTTTTTATTCACATCATATACTAAAAAATATACATATAGATAAATAAATTTGATAATTATTGACTACACACACACATATATACATTTAATGTGTTTTTATATAATGTGTTTTTATAAACATGTTACATATATATATATATGCACATAATGTAAATATGTTATGAAAATTAAACTCCAAATTTTATAGTATTAATTTACAGTATATTTTTTTGTATACACTACATATAAATTTTTTTATTATATTTTCATATAGGAAATAATTTTTAAAAAATGAGTATATATGCATCTAAAAAACTATATATATGTACATATACCAATATAATCATTAATGAGTGTTTGTGTATATATATATATATGTATATTCAATATCATATCTATATATGTGATAAAAAATAAAAAACGTTATTATTATTATATATATGTGTATACATATATATATATATATATATATCAATTTAATTGTTTATAAGTATGCATATGTAATTATTTATAGGTATGGATATATATAAGTATATATATGCATATGTGCGATGTAATTTTTTCACTAAAAGTTTACAATGTAACTTTTTTATTAGAAATTTACAATGCATGTATGTATGTATAAATGAATGTATATATGTATGGGTGTGTTTGTGTGTGTGTATTCATGCACGCATGCTTGCATATATGAATATTTTTATGTATGTATGTATATTTATATGTGTGTAAATGTGTTTATATATATATATATTATGTATGTATAATAAAAAAATAATGTCTGTGTAATATATATAAAATTATTTTCAAAATTCTAATGATATATATATATATATAATAGTAAGTGAATATATTAATATATCCATTATTTTCTGTGAAAATTTGAATTGAAAATTTATACTACACATATGTATGAATGTGTACATGTAAGTATATTGTTCATAGACACACATTAATACTTACACATACACACACACAAACACACACAATCATGTGTGTGTGAATGTGTCTATATATAAGTACACACACACACATATATATATATATTAATGCAATTTTTAATAAATATGCATGTATATAGTAAAATAAGGTATATATAATGTATGTGTTCATGTAAATATATATATATATATAATGTTTTAAATTCATGTGCATGAATACAAACATATATACATACAAACAATATAAACTTATAATTCAAAAATATAAATTTACATTATATTTTTAATACACCATATGTACTGACTGATGTTTTTTTATAATTGTTAGGTTTAGATATGTGAAACCCATTTTATATCAAATTTATTATAACTTACGTAAGGTGTGATTCCAAAAGTCTAATTTTCGATCTCATATGAAGTTGGTGGAGTGGTAGTGAAAAATTCCAAATGTCCTTAAAGTGGCAGACTGGAAGTAAGTAGTCGGAAGAGGGTAATTAGAAATTACTTTGACAAGTCTGAAGGTATAAGTATGAATATGAGAAGGACTTATGTAAGGTTTTCTTTTTAGATATGTAATATGTGATTATGAAGTTACTTAATGTTTTTTCCTAGAAGTTTTGAAACAAAAGGATTATATAAGGGTATTTAGAATGATATGTAAGAGTAAACTTGTGGAGTTTCTAGATTCATGAACTAATCACTAAAAAGAGGATTTAAGGTGATAGATGTATTTGACTGAGTGAAGAGATGCCTATTAAGGTTGGATCCAATTGGGAATTCTCTATATGAAGATCAAAATATGGTGAAAACTGTTGCACCAACTGGTCTCTACTTTAAGTAGCATGTGGGAAAATTTATTCTGGATACTTGAATGTTTGACAATGTAATCATATTTTATTCATTAATCAAAGTACTGCAGTGTTTCCCCCATAGAGTAGGACTAAGTTTGGTCTATATAAACTTGTGGTGTTCCCTTGATTTTTTTTATTTCAATAATTATCTTTAAAAAGTTCTTGTTTGGATTGTTCAGGTGTGATTGGTGTAGTAACTTAGGCACAATTTATCTTGTAAGTTCTTGTACATCATGTATGTGGATTTGTTATGATTTTTTGGTTCAATTTATTTGTTTTTTCTGTGTAATTTATAGGTTATAACTTCTGGTTAGGACTTTCATTGGACCCAAAGAGTGGTATTAGAGCTCAGTTATATAATTTCAGATGAACATACCCTAACTAAGGTGTTCCAAATACCAATTCAATAACATCATTATACCCTTGATTTTTTAGGAGAATTATGATAATAATTTTCTAATCTCTTTTATGTGTATCATAATTCAGTGAGAGTTCATTGATTCTAGAAGTAAAGATATTATATCATAGTAAGATCCAATTGGATATGTTCAATGATATGGTTTTAGATTTTGGAAGATATAGATAGAGTATTGTATACTATAAAAGGATCTTGATCTTTTATTGATTAACACCAAACTAGAAGAAATGAATAAGGGAGAATGGGAAAGGTTAGATATGAAATAACTGAGGTTGATCTAGAATTAATTGGCTCAAAATGTGTCCTATAACATATGTGAGGTTAAAATAACTTCTAAAATTATAGAGAAACTTTCTGATATATATTAGAAGTATAAAATAATGAAAATTTTGTTCTTATTATGGAGAATATTTAATGTGAGAATGGTTGAAGGAAATATAGAAACTGGTTATGTCAATGACTTTATCTAGTTTCAGTTGGAATCGGTGAAGGTGAACTTGAGGATTGGAGTGGAAACTATTATTACTTTTATCACTCTAGAAATCATGGGATGTGATGGTAATCATGGTGGGTAACTCAAGTGATGAGACTGACTTAGTTATTATAAAATGTTGATATCTAATTTTAAATGCTGAGATTTGTCAAAAGGATATCTAATCATCTATTGTAAATTCCTATTGTGAGGAAGTTATAGTATGATTTGTTGTATGAAAGGGTCACAAGAAAGAAAAAGTAAAGAAAATTCAAAGTCGTAGTAGCTCAATGTAAGGTGGTCCCATGTGTTGGAATTGTAGTAACAAAGTCCATCTGAATAAATATTACAATGAGCAAAGAGTTATTTATGGATTATATGCTTCTAGAAGTGTATCAATAAATCCTATTTCAGAAGATACAAAATTCCTATTGTTGAGTTCCTTCATTTCACATGAGTCTTGGATTATATACTCTGAATCTTCTTTTCACTCTACACCCAAGAGAGGGAGTATGGTGAATTATACTTCTAGAAGGTTCGACATGGTTAATATTTATAATGATGAATCTCTTGAGATTATAGGAAAGAGTGATGTTTCCATTTAGATAAAAAAATAAAATCTTGTTTAAATTGTAAGGCATGTGATGTATATCAGGATTAAATAATAACATGATTTTAGTAGTATAGTTAGAAAAATAATATTTCTATATTACCTTTTTGGATGAAGCGTGGAAATCTACATGTAGTTCCATGGTGGTGTCCAAAAGAGTGAAATATGTAACTTTATCTGTAACAAAAGTTTTGATAGCTGTAATGCATGTTTAACAAGTAACTTCCTCAAAGTCAAGGCTTGAACGTCTTGGTCACTTAAGTGATAAAGGGATGAAAATCCTTACCAATAAAGGGTTGCTAATGTTTGGAAGAATGGAGTACAAAACATGTGGAGAATGCATCATTGGGAATCAGTAGGAGTCGTTATAAATGGAAGGTAAGATTCCCAGGGATCAAAAGTTAGGAATGATTTATATAGATGTATGGGGGCCAGTTCTGGTCCACTCTCCTAGAGGTTCAATCAAATATGTTACTTTCATTGACGGTGCAACATGGAAAGTGTGAGTGTTTTTTTCACAAGAAAAATTATAAATTATTTGAAACCTTTATTTGTTGGTGATACATGGTGAGAAAGAAGACCGAAAGAAAACATGAATGTTTGAGGTATAAAAATGGTGGGGAATACAGAAGAAAATATATCTAGAGATTTTTCTGGAATGAATACATATGGTTTGAGAAGACTATATTAGATATTATGGAACAAAAATAGATTCATGAATAAGATAAATTAGAATGTAGTAGAGAAGTAAAGGAACATGATAATTCACACAATGTTTTCCAAGGAGTTTTGGGTGGAAGTCATGAATTATACGACCTACTTAGTGAATAGAAATTCATCATCTCTATTGGGGTAAGATCTTTTGGAAGCATGTTGGTTTTGAATAAAGGTTATAATTTCTTATCTCAAAGTATTTGGTTCACTTTCATGCATCCACATTGATGCCAAGGAAAGAGACAAGTTGGAGGCTAAGTATCGAGTGAGTTACTTTTTAGGGTATGATAATAAAGTCATTGGATTTGGTATTTGGGATAAAAACTCTTAAAAGGTTTTTAGAATCTAGAAATATACCTCTAATGAAGATATATTATAGAAATATTATAAACAAGTGAAAGTTACTGATGATATAAAAGTATCATCACACGATGAGGTTCGACTGAATAGAACTCCAGAAGTTTTGGATGATCTAGAAAGTTTAGGGACTATAATAGTTTTAGAAACACCAGGCTGTCTAAAAGTTATTCTGGAAGGAGGTCAATTTCTACTGGTGTTTCTAAGGCTATAAGTACTGAAGAGATTAGGGACTATGAAAAATAACCTCCCTTCATAGAGACTTTGAGGAGGAGATTTACATGAAGCATTTGAAAGGTTTCATGGAGAAATGGAACGAGGATCTTGTATAAGAACTAAATCAAATCCTTTATGGATTTAAGAAATCACCAATAAAGTGGAACTGGAAGTCTAACATATTTATAAGAGAACGAAATTTCATTCAGAGTAATGTTGATCATTTCAATTATCAGAAGGTGTTTTGTAGCGACCCTAAATTCTTTCAATGTAAATTTCCTCCTTATAATTATTTCATATAGTATAAACCACATAAAATTTAATTTTAAACATAATAAAAACTTTATAAATGATTAATGGATGAAATAAAAGGTATTTCTATAAGTTTAGGAACCTATACTGATGAAATAGTAACTTGACCTTTGGAATAGTAATGTGACCCTTATGAATAGTAGATTGAACAATTTAATAGTAACCTCACCAATGAAAGTATAAAAATTTTATCCATATTATAAGTGATAATATGATATAATTATATCATAGTATAAGTAAATAAATATTTTAAAAATTATTAATTAAGTGTTGGTATTTTTACAAGTCATAAATATTTAATTAAAATTTTATGGTTAATTTAATAATTTAAAAGAAAATTTATTTTCATTAAATTTATTCATAAATTAATATTTTTATGTCTTATTATTATAATATAATTTTATGAGACATTAGTTAAATTTTCAAAGTGTTATAAAACTAGTTATAATTTTGAAATCTATATTTTTTGAGTAAATTGTGATTTTAATTAAAAAATAAATTTATCATATTTATAAAATTATTTTTATAAAATGGAGTTCATTTTTTAATTCTGCACACCAAAAAACGGTTAGGGTTAATTTTTTTATTTTTCTAAAATAATTGAATTTTGGGTGAATAATGAAATACAGTAATTTATGGTGTTTATACATTATAAGTTAAATACACTATTCCTTGAGTCATTTCTGATGTGAGAACCATAATCTAGAAATTATCTTAATTATTTTAATATTTTTTATGATAATTCTCAAAATATTCATAGTCTTGATCCAAAATAAAAAACTAATTATTAAAATAATGAGAAAACACCTCTCTCCTCCACTATAAATACTACCCCTCACCACCTCTTCTCCTCACACATATCAAGCCATGAACATTGTCCAAATTCTACTAAAATATCCTCCCAATCCCATTCCCCATGAATAGGATCATTTTTTCTTAACAAAATACCAAAACCAATCCCCTAAGGATGTTCTCAAGAAGAAGGAATCAAGAGGTAAAACCCTCTTCCTTTTCTTTTAATTTCTTTTCAAGTTCATTTATTTTATTTTTCTCTCCTGAAACACCCTCATACAAATTGTATGATAACTAAAGTATCTTAAATATAATGTAATTTTATTATTCTAATGGAATAATTAATCATAATCTCTCTTTCACCCTCCTTTTATACTAAAAATGAAAACATCGTCTGTGATGTGTTAATTTATCACATCCAAGGACGATGAAGTTTTAAATTTCCATTATCATCTTCAAGGATGGTCATGAAACGATTTTTATGGTTGAAATAGATTATAATATATGAATTATATCTTATTTAAGGTTTTTTAATCATTTTATATACATGATATTAATTTATAAAACAAAATGAGTCTGTCGTGATCAAAAACCACCAAAGTAAACCCAAATGATTATCATTAACTATTTATCTAATGATTCATCCTAATGCCATAAAAAATAATATATAAGACCAATTTAAACTATGGAATGTTATTAATAACATATAAGTTCAATTTTTTATAATTACCTCAACTTTACATGACCTTTCATACATGTATATAAGTAATCTGATCTTGAAAACCAAGGAAACCAATGCTCCCAAATAATGAAATTGAATCTCTTAACCCCTAAAAAAGTCCATAAATGAACTTAATAAAGTTATAATAAATAAAATAAATGTATAAAAGGTTATATAAATATAAATCAATGGATTTAATATGATTATCTAGGACATTAATATCAAGTTAAGAACACCTTCAGAATTAAGGTAAGGGTTTCTACCCGAACCTCCATTATTCCTTTAGGTTATTATTTCTCTATTTTTACCCAAATGAAATTATATTTTATTTTTATGTAAATATTCTAAATTATATGTATATGTTTCAAACTCATGTATCAATATCCATTCATCCTTATTTTTCAGGGATATACATGTTTTTAAAAGGTCCCCTACTCAATTCTTCCCGATAAGCAAGCCCGATTTAAGGGAACTTCCCAAATTTTTACCAATTTCCAAGTGAACTCCATAATATATTTTAAGACACCATTATTTTTACAAAATCAATAATTTTATTAAGAAAACTTTCTTGGTTCACTTCTAGTTTTATTTAAAATATTATGTCCCTTTCTTCTTTAAATGCCCTTTAATATTTTCCTTAAACCGTGCTAAAAATGTTTTATTTCTAAAGTTTCTAAAATGCCATTTTTACATGTATTAAATTCAATTTGACATAAATTATCATGAACTATACCTATTTTCCATTATTAATGTCCATGTATGATTTAAATCCATTATTTCATGGACACCATTGTGATATTCCCTTATGTTATGCCTTTTCAACAAGATTATGATACCCAATTCTTACCATGGGTTACCCTTATGTTTATGTTTGATTCCTTATATACGATTCTTAATGTGAAACACATATTTATGAACATTTTATAATGGGTTCTCCTATATAGTGCTCCAATGCATTGGGTAATTTTTAATCTCATGAGACTTTATGTGTAACAGTCTTGGTGGTTAGCCTTGACTCATTCTCCATGTGCAACAGTCTTAGTGGTTAAACTTGACTTGTGATCCTTCATGTGCAATGATCATTGACTCATGATTATTTCATGTTTTATGTTGTTTCCACATCTCATATGATACCATTATTACATGTGTTATGATTCCTTATGTATATCCATGCATTTTATGTCATCTTATTATTCCTACTAACCCATGTGCTTTGATTTATTATTATGTTTATTCCCTTACTGGGATTTTTAGCTCATCCATTTGTTCATGTTATCCCTAGGTTCTCTTATGAATATGTAATGTCACAAAGGAAGTTAATATCTTATAATAGATGATAAATAAATAATTTTTTTATTCAGTCTCTTGTCTACATTCTTATGTGCCTAGTCTTCCAAAGATACTAGACTTTACGATCCTTGAATTGTAATTTGATATTTAATTATATTTAAAATCATGTATTAATATGTGAAAAAGGATAGGTTCACTATAGTCGGTATCATAGAAAGGACTAGTTATTTTTGAATATTAGGAATAGATAACTTTATTAAGAACCTTAGGGATAAGACTAAGTCTAAAAAAACATCCCTAAATTTTGGTAAGTATTGAATAAGTAGTTTATCAAGAAAATATATCCCTATATGGATACTACAAGTGGATGTGGTTCTGGAATAGATGTACCTAGGAGTAAAAACTCTAACAAGGTATTTCAGTTCTGACTTGAGGTAACCTGGTACATGAAAATAGGACTTACTGCGCACCTGGTTTGACACTCACATGGGATATGATTTGGTATTATGAACCATTATTAAGGGAACAAAAAAATCCCATAAGAGTATATGTTAGTAAATAAACCTTGGATAACCTAGATTGAAACCTAGGAATCACAAGTTAGGATATCCTTTTCCTTTATAAGTTTATATTTTTTATGTTTAAAGTTTCCTTTTACATACTTATTAGATAAGTATTTAATCCCCTTAATTGTAATTTATTTTCTTATTTAATGATGGAAAATATAATAACATGCACCAACAATAAATGTGATAGGTAATGTTATGATTTCCATAATTATATTCCAAATATGATGGGAATAGGTTCTCAAAACTTCATGACAGTACTTTCTCAATTGGCTCAAGTTATGAATAATAACTTGAATCGTGTGGAAATCCCTCCTTCTCCAAAGAAAGAGAAAGTTTTTATTGAATCCTTTATATGGAAAATGTGTCCCATGTTTAGTGGATCTTCCAATCCTTTCCTCAGGGAATATTGGTTTAACTCCATTGAAAAGATATTCTTTGTCCTCCAGTGCTCAAAAGAAGAGAATTTTTTTATGGAAATTTATCACTTTGATGGGGAAGCTGATCAGTGGTGGACACTGATAAAAAATATGAAGTCCAAGGAGGAAATTGATTCCATGGATTGGGAGTAATTCAAGAAAAAAAAAATCAATAACTATTTTCCTCGAACCTTCCATCTCAATATGGAAAGAGATTTGCTCAGGCTTAAGTAGAGGTAATATGAGTATATCAGGGCATATGAAGAAAACTTTACAAGGATTTCAAGATACACCTACAACTTTTTCATGAACACCAGAAGAAAGGTAGATCACTTATTTATACTAAAGTTGAGTCTATGAAAAGAATTGGTGATTCAAGACTTCAACAGTTATAAAGAGATTGTTCATTGCACTATCAATGTTGAAATAGAGATCAAAGACTCTCAATGGTCTCATGGACCCAATGAAAAAAGGTGGAAAATGGAGACTAATATGGGTTGATCAGCAAATAAATCCCACGATGGAAATAAAATCTAATATACCATGTGTCAAAATTGTGGGAAGAAGCATCCTAGTAATTGTCTAAAGGGAACTGGGAAATGATTAAAATGTGGAAGAATAAGGCATCTGACTAAGAACTACCAAAGGGATATGAAGAATTACACTAATGTGGAAAAAGAAAGGAAGTTTTATATCAATACTCATCCTATAATGTAGTGTTTCAACTACAAGGAACATGGGAATTTTGCAAACCAATGCCCTAATCCCATGGTTTTCAGAGGAAATCAATAACAACCTCTAAGGAAACAAGGAAGGGAATATGCTATCACTACTGCTAAGGTGGAGTTGGACCCGATGTGGTGATAGGTATGCTGGTTATTCATTCAATAATATCAAATTCACTATTTTATTATGGTTCTACACATTCTTTAATATCTTGTAATTTTTGTAAAACTATTTAAACACCACCTCAAAATATAGAGGTTGAGTTATCTGTGAGAATATAAAATGGGACAATTATTTCATTCAAAGTATATAACTCCTACCTAGTTAATTTTTGTTTACTGAACCTCCCATAAAATCTCTTCTTACTTCCTTTGGTGGAGTTAAATGCTATATTGGGCATGGATTGACTATATTTATACAAATCCAACATCAACTGTCGGGAAAAGGGAGATCACTCTTCACATCCTGATGTATCCTTCAATTATATACATGTTTAAGGAGTATGAATATCCTTTAGAATAATTTTTTCATGCATGGATATTTCTACCTTATGAGAAAGCATACCTAGCTCAAATGATTGATACAATGGAGAGAATAATTCTTGAAGACATGCCCATTATAAGGGACTACACTGATGTGTTCCACGAAGATTTGCCTGGTCTTCCTCTTGATTGATAGGTTGATTTATCAATTGAACTCATTATTGGATCTCTTCCTATATCAAAGACACCTTATATAATGACAACTGTAGAGCTGTAATAGATAAAGAAGCAGTTACAGTAGAATCTAGAAAAGGGTATTATATGACTGAGTGCTTCACCATGAGGTGAACCAATCCTCTTAGTTAAGAAGAAGGATGGATCAATGTGCCTCTACATTTATTATCATGTGCTCAATAAAATAACAATAAAGAACAAGTACCCCCTGCCTCAAATAGATGACTTGTTTGATCAACTATGTGTGGACTGTTATTTCTCTAAGGTGGACCTTCGGTCAGAATATCATCAATTAAAGGTTAAGAAGGAAGATATTCCCAAGACATCCTTTGGAAAAAAGTATGAACGCTATGAGTTTATAGTGATTCCCTTAAGACTCAATAATGCTCCAAAAAATTCATGGATTTAATGAATAGAGTATTTAGATATTATCTCGACAAATTTTTGGTAGTCTTTATTGATGATATTCTGATATACTCCAAGAGTAAGGAGGAATATGAGGAACATTTGAATATTGTGATAAAGAATTTTAAAAGGGATAAACTATATACAAAGTATAGTAAATATGAGTTCTAGATGAATGAAGTATCATTCTTGGGGCATGTAATCACCAGAAAAGGGATATCTGTATACCCTTCCAAAATAAAGGCAATCAAAGAATGGCCCAGGACAACATCTGTAATGGATATCCATAGTTTTATTGGCCTAGATGGGTATTACCGATAATTTTTAAAGAAATTATCATGTTTTTAAAAACCAATAACCAATTTGAAATAAAAGGGAGTGAAGTTTGTATAGACTTGATAATGTGATGAAAACTATAAGGATCTCAAAAAGAGGCTTATCACTGCACCAATACTCACACTCCCAAAAATTAGAGAACTCTTTGTGGTGTAAAATGATGCTTCAAAAAAGGGATTAGGCTGTGTACTAATGAAAAATGATAAAGTGATATCCTATGCCTCAAGGAAGTTGAAAATCCATGAGAAAAATTATCCCACGCATGATTTGGAGTTGGACATTGTGATCTTTATGTTGAAAATATGGCAGAATTATCTCTATGGGGAGAAGTGTGAGATATATACCGATCAAAAGAGTCTCAAATATATATTCACACATAAGGAGATTAATATGAACCATAAAATATGGTTAGAGATCATCAATGATTATGACTACTCAATCCACTACCATCTTGGTAAGGAAAATAATGTAGCAGATTCTCTAAATAGAAAGGATCTTGCATCTTTATCAATGATGAGAATTGAGAAGGATCTAATATTCTTAGACTTGCAGAGGATAGACATAGAAATCATTAAGGGAAAAAAATCATCAATCCTTTCTCAAATTATTTCTTAACCATCCCTCATAGAGAAAATAAAGTATGATCAATGAAATGATGTGGAAATTTAGAAAATGGTGGAAGCTATCAAAAATGGAAAATACTCATAGTTCCAAATGGATGAGGAAGGAGTCATGAGATTTAGGTCACGACTATGTGTACCATCCAATCCAAATATAAAGAAGGAGATTCTAAATGATGCACATAGCTCAACCTTATCTATTAACCCAGGGAGGAAAAAGATATATCGAGATATCTAGGAGAATTATTAGTGGGAAAATATGAAGAAGGAGATTTTTGAATGTACATCAAAGTGGCTGGTATGTCAGAAAGTGAAGGTTGAAAGGAAAAGGTATAAAGGTTTGATGCAAAAATTACCTATATCAACATGGAAATGGGAAAACATCACCATAGAAATTTTCATTGGACTTCCAAAGACATCTAGAGGGAACAATGATATATGGGTTATTGTGGATAATATTACAAAGAAAACCCACTTTATCTCAATTTGAGAGTAATTATCATTAGATTAACTTGAACAAATATATATCAAAGAGGTTTTAATAATGCATGGAGTAATTCTATCGATTGTATCTGATTGAGATATGAGATTCACCTCAAAGTTCTAGAAAATTCTACAACATTATATACGAAATGAGATGAACTTTAGTATGACCCATCATCCTTAAATTGATATCCAATATAAGAAAACTATTCATATATTGGAAGACATATTGAGAGCATGTTCTATGGAATTCAAAGGAGGATGGGACCAACATCTGCCTCTGGTTGAGTTCTCTTACAATAATAGTTTCCACTCGAGCATCCGAATGGATCCATATAAATCCCTTTATGGGAAAAGGTGAAGAACACCAACATACTGAGATGAAGTTGGTGATCGTAAGCTGTTAGGGCCTGAAATGGTCGAAGAAATGGTGGAAATGTGAAAAAAATATCAGCAAATTTTGGTAACCTAAAGTAGATAAAATATATATGCAGAAAATCATCGACAAGACCTAAAGTTTAAGGTCAGAGACATGGTATTATTCTACATATCTCCATGGAATAGAATCATGAGATTTGGAAATAAAGGAAAGCCAAGTCATAGGTACATCATCCCCTTCGATATTCTTGAGCATGTTGGAGTTGTGGCCTATCGACTTTCACTTCCACCAACCATGTATCAAGTACATGATGTATTCCATGTATCCTTCTTAAGGAAGTATATACCATATCCCTCACATGTACTGAATTCATAGGTGGTATAGTTAGAAAATGATATCTCATACGAGGAGTAGCTAGTGAAGATCTTGGATCGTAGATATAAAGTTCTACGCAACAAGAATACTAACCTGGTAAAATTAATATGGAGAAACCATAAGTATGAAGAGACAACATGATAACCGAAGGAAGCAATAAAGGAAAAGTACCCACACCTGTTTTCAAAATAGAGTGTAAAATGAAATTTTGAGAGTGAAATTTTATAGGGGGAAGAATGTAATGACCTTGAATTCTTTTAATGGAAATTCCCTTCTTATAATTATTTCATATAGTATAAACCACATAAAATCACATTTTGAAAACAATAAAAACTTTATAAATTATGAATGAATTAAATAAAAGGTATTTCTAGAATTTAAGGAACCTATACCAATGAAATAATAACTTAAACTTTGGAATAGTAATATGACTCTTATGAATAGTAAACTGGAAAATTGAATAGAAAACTCACCAATGAAAGTATAAATAAAATTTATCCAAATTATAAGTGAAAATATGACAGAATTATATCATAGTATAAGTAAATAAATATTTTAAAAATTATTAATTAAGTTTTGGTATTTTTGTAAGTCATAAATATCTAATTACAATTTTATGATTAATTTAATAATTTAAAAGAAAATATATTTTCATAAAATGTATTCATAAATTAATATTTTTATGTATTATGATTATAATATAATTTTATGACACCTTAGTTAAATTTTAAAAGTGTTATAAAATCAATTAAAATTTTAAAATCTGTATTTTTTGAGTAAATTATGATTTTAATTAAAAATTAAATTTCTAATATTTAGAAGATTATTTTCAAATAAATATAGTTCATTTTTTAATTCTAAACATCTAAAAATAGTTAGGGTGAATTTTTTATATTTTTATAAAATACTTGAATTTTTTGTGAATAGTGAAATACAGTAATTTATAGAGTTTATACATTATAAGTTAAATACACTATTCCTTGAGTCATCACTAATGTAAGCACAATAATCTAGAACTCTCCTTTATTATTTTAATATTTTTTATGATAATTCTCAAACTATTCATAGTCTTGACCCAAAATAATAAACTAATGGTTAAAATAATGAGAAAACACCCCTCTCCACTATAAATACCACCCCTCACCACCTCTTCTTTTCACACCTCTCAAGCCTTGATCCTTATAAAAATTCTACTCAAATATCCTCCCAAAACCCTCCCCCGTGACTTGGAGATTTTTTTCCTAACAAAATACCAAAACTAATCCCATAAGGATATAAAGACCCGGAAATTTCAAGGAAAATTGTTTCTTAAATACTTTGGAATTTTACGGGTCTATGGCTTCTGACGGCACTTGATTCCGAGGCCCGGTGTGCCCGGAATCAATTTCTGAAGTTTAGCTTAGGTACGTTCAGTGAACGAACGAGCGGGTTTTTCTATCTTTTGAGCCGGTGCTCGGAATTAAAATCTGAGGGCACCGATGAACTCGTAGCACTGGTAATTTCTTAAGAGGACTTTTACCATAGATGCGTTTGCGTGGGAGGAGATATTAAAATTTGTGGATTAAATGAGAAGTGAATAAAATTGTGGAACAATTTTTTTTTATATCTAAGGTGGTTTTATCCTACATGGGGGAGTTAGGGTGGGACCCACTAGCACCTAACTACCCATGTGAGGATAAATGTGAGGTGGGGCCCATACGAGCCCCAACCCTTCACATTCCCTAAAACTCCTTAAACCCCCTCTTAATTTTTGTAAACTCCTCATTACTTGTGAAACCATTCCACCTCCTCTCTCTCTCCCTCTTAACTCTTTCCAACACACTTTAATCAATTAATTTAACCACTTCAATTAATTAATTAAGTGTTTTGAAATTTAAATTTTTGAATGCATGGCATGATTAAATAAAATAATGAGAATCATTATTTTATTTTTGGTTGGCTTGTTGTGTTGAGATTTTGGGGAGAGAGCTCTTGAGTTTCGAAGAACTCTTCATCTCCTTTGTTGAAGAATGCCAACTCTCCGAAGAAGAACATCGACTCGGCGACCCCGAATTATCCATTCCCTTCTTCCTCCGTGACAAGGGAGGATACACCGACGCGGGATCTCGCCAACGACGTCTCACCATATAATTTTCTCTTCGTGACAAAAGGGGAGACGCTGATTCCTCCTCGGGCGCACTCCGTCGTCGCTTACGGAACCTCACCCCACGATGTCGTCTTCCGCGACGCCCGACGTTCGATATCTTTTTTTGAGGTAGGGGTTTATTCTTGAAAGTGGTTGTTTACGTACCTCGTACTCATTGGAAATCGTTGTTTGAATATGGATGATTGCTATCATTTTACGCGGAGGGTGCAGGCCGAACGAACATGGCCCGATAACCCTCCGATCTTCTCATTTATTATTTTAGCATTTGCAAACGAAGGTGGTGGAAGCACGACGCCGCCGCGCCATGCCGGGTACGTGGAAAAGGAAACTGGCGACATCATGCCGGTTGTGCAGGAGGAACCGCGGCCCGCTACATGGGCCGCTTCGACGGGAGAACCGGTCGGCCCGACAGCCGGCCGGGCAGAGCCGGACCGCGGCACCAGGAGGGAACTGTGCTGAAGAAGTTGCGGCTCACCATGCGGGCCACGTGCGCCAGAAAACCGGCCGGCTTAGCCGGCCAGTTCAGAGAAGGGCAGCGCCGCTTGGCGCCGCCGGTGCGGACAGACAGGCCCCCCCTGGAACCTGCTCAGCCTTTGGCTGAGCCGCTTGGCCCGCCGGCCGATCCAGTTGGGCCATGCACCAATCCGGGCTGCGCCGGGCCGGGCCGAGCCGGGCCGCCCCATGTCGGGCCGAGCCGGGCTGAGCCGGGCCAAGCCGGGCCAAGCCGGGCCGCGCCGAGTCGGTCCGCGCCGGGCCGCGCCACGCCGGGTCGGGCCAAGTCGGGCTGCCCCATGTCGGGCCGAGCTGGGTTGAGCCGGGCCAAGCCGCGCCACGCCGGGCTGCGCTTGGCCGGGCCGGGTCGCGCCTCGCCGGGCCGGGCCGCGCCTCGCCGGGCCAGGCCGCGCCCCTGCGGGACGGGCTGAACCACTTCGGGCCAGGCCACACAACTCACCAGGCTGGTCTGACCCCTTTGTCGGGTCGGACCTGCCAAAACCGAGTCGACCTGATCCGTCAGCCCGTCGGGCCTAACGGACCGGGCCTGTTATTCACTTAAATGTGAATAACTTAAGGACCGCGCGTCCGATCGACGCACCTTCTGCGGCACTGGGACTCTTTTGACAATACGGTCCATTTGCGATACTCTAATTGAGTTATAGATGATTTTTGGATATCGGCTGGGTTAGAAACGAGCATATTTCTAATCGGGCCCCTAGAACAGAAAAGCCAATATCTCTCAGACCGGGCATCCGATTGACGCGTTGTCTGTCGCGTTGAGTTCCTTTTTACGAGATGGAACTTTGGGATACATCAACTCTGTACTTCGTGAGAGTTTATGTATCGAACCCTTGGCTCGTGGAACAGACCCTCCCAGAATCGAGCGTGTTGTGTGCTGGAACCCTAGAGCTGGTTGTGACTGCGACGACGATGACGACTGTACTTGGATCCTACGTGGGTTCGGCAGCGAGGACGACTGTACTTGGATCCTCCGTGGGTTCGACAGCGATGATGACTGTACTTGGATCCTACATGGGTTCGGCAGTGATGGTTACTATACTTGGATCCTATATTGGTTCGGCAGCAACGACTTCTGTACTTGGATCCTACGTGGGTTCGGCAGGGGAGATGATTCAGAGGATACATCTATCATCTCCAACCCTCTTTGTGAGTAGTATACCTGTGTGAGTTGAGTCTTGACTTTCAATCATTATCACTGAAGTGATTGACTTTCTTTCCTGTGTGGACTGGGTTGTGATTTCTTGTGTGGACTGGGTTGTACTTGGGCTCCTGAGTTGGAGCTGAACTGGAATTGATGACTTAGGTATGCGTATGGTAATATACCTAAGTAGAGTTGGTTGATACTTCGTGTTTTTATCTTTCCTTTGTGGTTTATCCTTTGTGGATTCTGGGAGACCTTAGGGGGTCTCGGGGTCCCTACTGAGTATCGTATACTCACCCCTGCACAGGAAATGCTCGCACTACATTCTATTGGTTGCAGACGACGGAAATCACTGATCGTGATCAGGGCTTTTGGAGTTGGATGGTATCCGGAGGTGGACCACCTGGAAATATGTACATGGAGCAGATGGACGGAGGTGACTATCTCTACCCACCCTTCAAGTGAGATTCCCGAAGGATGACTTGGTGGTTGCTGCTTTACTTTTCAGTTGTTGTACTTTATTTCTCAGTTGTATTGTACTTTCAGTTGGGTTTGTATACTGTCCCATTTACTTTCCAAAACTTATTTTGTACTCATTTTACTTTGTGTTTACTCTAGCTTGCCTACTCTATTGTGTTTGTTTACTTATATAAAGGAAATGCCTTCCCTTTTTATCGGGATTTACGCCTTTGGTGCTAGTCCCCAGCCCCTAGCCTATGGAAGGCGGGCTTGGGGTAGTCACGGTACGGGCCCTAAGGACGGGTCGTGACAAATTGGTATCAAAGGAGTCAGTTCTACCGCAGAACTTAGGACTCTGATAATTTCTTCCTGTGAAGAAATAGTGTTAAGGGTATTTAGTGTGGTTATCAGTCTAGGGAGTCCAGTGTTGGTGCGGCGGCCAACGTATCCATACACCCGGAACCTGACTTCTGATTTCCGACTTAGTGCTCGAAAACATTGGTTGCATGTGTGTTTCAAAATTTTTCTTTGTGATTACTTTTTGTCAGCTCACCAGGTATACTATTTGACCGTGGCACACCTGTTTCTTTTTAGAATGTCCCCATGAAGGTAGCCAGCTAGGGTTCCGAGCTACATGCGAGATGGAAGCCCACCGAGCAACGAGGCCTCGGTGCAGGGCCCCATTATAGCAGAGGCACCAGCGGTACCTCTACCCGCTGGGCCACCGATACCACCAGCCCCAACAGCGGAGAGTGCACGCCGCCTGAGTGCGCTGCATGAGTTTCAGTGACAGAGGCTGCCCAGGTTCCGTGAAGATACGGACCCTCAGGCAGCCGAGGATTGGCTGGAGGCTATCGTTCGAGTCTTTAGATTAGTAGGGACACCAGCTGACCTTATGTTGATCCTTGCGGCGAGTCTCCTACATGCAGCAGCAGGTAGATGGTGGAGCTTGATGTTCCAGGTGCACAATGAGGCATCACTTCTTTGGATGGACTTCGAGAGCCTCTTCCGCTTGAAGTTCGTTCTAGACACCCTTCGTGCGGTGTGCATCCAGGAGTTACTACAGCTGCAATAGGGCAGCATGACAGTAGCCCAATACTCGAAGAGATTTACCGACCTCTCGTGCTAATCCATGGACATGGTACGGGACCCATTCTTCTGGGCTCGAACTTTTGAGCAGGGACTAAGGTATGAGATCAGGGCTTCGATGATCTCCCTCATCATTCCTACACAGGCAGGATTACTGGAGCGAGCCCTTATTGTGGAGAGCTTCCTTGCTGATCCTACTCCAGTAGCGAGGCCTACCGCAGGGCAACACGTAGCAGAGTCCTCTGCAGTCGGTAGTAGATAGATGTCACAGAGGTCCAAGTGGACCAGGCCATCAGGTGGGTGACCTCAGGATACTGGTTTGGAGGTGTGGGGCACACGCAGCAGAGCCAGTCATACGAGAGGCAAGTAGTGCTATGCATGCGGCGGGCAGGGCCACATGGCTCGTGACTGCCTGACCCGCCATGCATAGGATCAGCAGACAGTTGAGGGACCACCCAGGTAGAGGTAGAGGTTCGACCGTGGCAGTCCGCAGGGAGCAGGCGGACGAGGTAGAGGAGCTGGCCTAGCAACAGGTGGTGGACGACGCTTCGAGGCTCTACCACCACCACCACCAGGAGGTCCACCCCGACCACAGGGAGCTGGAGAATAGAGGAAGGCTCAGCTTTAGGCAGTGGAGGATTATGACCACGGCGCACCTGAGATGATTCGAGGTACTATCTGTGTCTACTCCACCCTTTCTTCAGTTATTATAGATACAATAGTGAGTCATTCTTTCATTGGCGCTGCCCTTGTTCGGAGCTCGAAGATTCCGACAAAGCATTGGCTCGATCCTTACGGCTAGAGACTCCTACGGGAGTAGACTTGAATATTACAAACTGGTGTCGGTAGTGTGAGCTTACTCTAGGAGGTGAGAGCTTCGGCTGGGATCTTCTTGTAGCAGCGTCGAGGCCTTACGATGTCATCTTGGGTATGGACTAGTTATCTACAGTCCATGCCCAGATTGACTGTATTAGGCACAAAGTGTGGTGTGTCCGCACATATGGGAGTAGGTTCACCTTCACCGGTGATAAGGGAGCCTTTGCAGCACAAGATGGGCTTACGCAGAGGAGAGGGCAGCTGATCACACATCAGTTGGCTAGTCTCATCCTCGTAGAGTTTGATGTGCGGAGTCCGAGTTTTCCTGTTGTGGTGGATCATTATGCGGACGTTTTCCCTGATGACGTTTCAGGACTACCTCCTCACAGAGAGGTAGACTTCTATATTGACATGTACCCTGGGACAACCCCGATATCTACTCCAGCATATCGAATGGCTCTCGCCGAGCTTCATGAGCTGCGGGTACAGTTGGAGGATTTTTAAGGAAAGGGATTCATCTGACCCAGTGTTTCACCCTGGGCTTCTCTGATTTTATTCACCAAGAAGGAGGATGGGAGCTTACGACTATGTGTCGACTACCGTCGCCCGAATTAGGTGACCGTAAAGAACAAGTATCCAATCACGAGGATAGACGACCTCTTTGATCAGCTCAAGGGAGCACGATGGTTCTCGAAGATAGACCTCAGGTCAGGCTATCATCAGCTCAGAGTTCGAGACGAGGATGTGCAGAAAATGACCTTCAGGTGTTGGTATGGCCACTATGAGTTCTTGGTTATGAATTTCAGTGTAACCAATGCTCCAATAGTGTTCATGAGTCTCATGAATAGGATATTCCAGCCTTACCTCGATCAATTTTTCATATTCTTCATCGACGATATACTGATTTACTCGACTACTGAGGAGGAGCACGCCTACCACTTGCGGTTTGTACTGGACACACTCCGAGAGCACCAGCTTTATGGTAAGCTCTCGAAGTGTCATTTCTGGATTTGAGAGGTCCATTTCTTGGGGCACGTCATCTCTGAGGCGGAATTTGCGGTGAATCCTGCGAAGATCGAGGCAGTACTTGCTTGGGAACCACCCAGGAGTGTGACGGAGGTGCGGAGTTTCCTAGGTCTGGCTGGGTACTATCAGAGATTTGTGCCAGATTTATCTAGAGTTACAGCACCACTTTCAGCTTTGACGAAGAAGGGGAAACCCTTCGTGTGGTCAGATAGATTTCAGCAGAGCTTCCAGGAGCTGAGATAGAGATTCACCAGTGCGCCCTTCTTGAGGCTACCGGAGGAGGGCGTAGGGTACGTAGTTTACTGCAATGCATCAGGGACCGGACTCGGGTGTGTCTTGATGCAGGAGCGAGCAGTGATCTCTTATAGTTCTCAACAGTTGAGACAACACGAGCAGAAATACGCTACCCATGACCTAGAGTTAGCAGTAGTGGTCTTTGCCTTGAATATGTGGCGGCACTCTTTACAGTCTACTCTGACCACCAGAGTCTTAGGTACATCTTCTCGCAGAAGGACCTAAACCTGAGACAGCGGTGATGACTTTAATTCCTCTAGGACTATGAATTTGAGATAGTCTATACGCCTGGGAAGGGGAACATAGTAGTTGATGCTCTCAGCAAGATATTGGGCATTCAGCTACTTGGAGAGGCGACGGAGCATTAGCCGCATTGCAGATATCCTTCGTGCATAGAGATAGAGCAGCATTTCTATAGTCACTCATAGTCACTCTTCCACTACTTCAGTGGGTCAGAGAGGCACAGCGTGGGGACGTTGACTATGAGACGCGACGTGCATAGATATCCACAGCACAGGCACTTGATGGATTTTCTGTAGGAGGAGAGCATATAATCCTCTTCAGGGGACGTACCATGATACCAGTTGCATTATAGGAGGAGGTGATAAGGGAGTTTCACACATCCCCTTTGGCGGTACATCCAGGAGTAGAGAAAATGTACCATGATCTCAGACGACAGCACTGGTGGCCGGGTATGAAGAGGGTTGTGGCAGAGTTCGTTTCATGATGTCTCACCTGCCAGTAGGTGAAGGCGGAGCACCAGGTTCCGGTAAGCTTGGTGCATCCCTTAGAGGTCCCGGAGTGGAAGTGGGATGGGATATCTATAGATTTTGTGATGGGGCTTCCACGTACTTCCAGAGGACACGACTCCATCTAGGTGATTGTTGACTGACTCACCAAGTCATCCCACTTCCTACCTATTAGAGAGCAGGGCTCAGTAGAGATCTTGGGACGCCTCTACATTCAGAAGATCATATGGCTTCATGGTTTTCCATCATCTATCATCTCCGATCGAGAATCTCACTTTACTTCCCAGATTTGGAAGGGGTTGCAGGAGGCATTTGGGACGTAGCTACGCCTAAGCACCGCCTTTCATCCTCAGAAGGATGGCCAGACGAAGAGGACCATTCTGACACTTGAGGAAATGCTCCGTGCATGTGCCCTTGACTTTGGTCGTAGCTGGGAGGATCACCTACCCTTGGTGTATTTTGCGTACAACAACAGCTACCCCTCCACCATCAGGATGGAACCATACAAGGCATTGTACGACCGACCATGAAGATCACCTCTGTGCTGGACTGACCCTGGGAAGTCAGCACTCGTAGGACCAGAGATGGTTCAGGCTATGATAGAGAATGTGCAGATCATCCAGGAGTAGATGAGGACTGCACAGAGTAGACAGAAGTCCTATGCTGATAGGAGGTGAAGACCACTAGAGTTCGAGGATGGTGACCACGTTTTCTTACGGGTCTCACCTTGACGTGGATTACGGAGATTTGTCCAGGGCGTAAAGTTATCTCCACACTTCATTGGACCATTATAGGTTCTCAACAGGGTAGGCGAGGTGGCTTATCTCCTGGCCCTTCCACCTCATTTGCACCAGGTGCACGACGTCTTCCACGTATCTCAGCTGAGGAGATACGTGCATGACCCGACGCATATCATTGATCACGGGGAGCTGGACATCGATGACGGGGTGACATTTTCGGAGGTCCCGGTGGAGATCAAGGATCGACAGGAGAGGTTCCTATGTGGATGGTCGATTCCTATGGTGTGTATTCGTTGGAAGCATGGGAACCTCCAGGAGATCACATGGGAGTGGTAGGCTCAGATGCGTTCAAAGTACCCTCATTTGTTTCCCTAGTTTATGATGTATCTTTATGGGGATGTAAAGCCCTAAGATGGGAGTAGTGTAACGACCCAGAAATTTGAAGGAAAATTTTTTCTTAAATACTTTGGAATTTTACGAGTCTGTGGCTTCTGACGGCACTTGATTCTGAGGCCCGGTGTGCCCGGAATCAATTTCTGAAGTTTAGCTCGGGTACGTTCAGTGAACGAACGAGAGGGTTTTTATATCTTTTGAACCGGTGCTCAGAATTGAAATATGAGGGCACCGATGAACTTGCAGCACCGGTAATTACTTAAGAGTACTTTTACCGTAGATGCGTTTGCACGAGAGGAGAAGTTAAAATTTGTGGATTAAATGAGAAGTGAATAAAATTGTGGAACAATTTTTTTTATATCTAAGGTGGTTTTATCCTACATGGGGGAGTTAAGGTGGGACCCACTAGCACCTAACTACCCATGTGAGGATAAATGTGATGTGGGGCCCATACAAGCCCCAACCCTTCACATTCCCTAAAACTCCTTAAACCCCCCTCTTAATTTTTGTAAACTCCTCATTACTTTTGAAACCTTTCCACCTCATCTCTCTCTCCCTATTAACTCTTGCCAACACACTTTAATCAATTAATTGAACCACTTCAATTAATTAATTAAGTGTTTTGAAATTTAAATTTTTGAATGAATGTCATGATTAAATAAAATAAGGAGAATACTTATTTTATTTTTGGTTCGCTTATTGTGTTGAGATTTTGGGGAGAGAGCTCTTGAGTTTCGAAGAACGCTTCATCTCATTTGTTGAAGAACGCCAACTCTCCGACGAAGAACATCGACTCGGCGACCCCAGATTCTCCATTCCCTTCTTCCTCCACGACAAGGGAGGAGACACCGACATGGGATCTCTCCAACGACATATCACCTAATAATTTTCTCTCCATGACAAAAGGGGAGACGCCGATTCCTCCTCGGGCGCACTCCGTCGTCGCTTACGGAACCTCACCCCACGACGTCGTCTTCCGCGACACCCGAAATTCGATATCTTTTGTTGAGGTAGGGGTTTATTCTTGAAAGTGGATCTTTACGTACCCCATACTCGTTGGAAATCGTTGTTTAAATATGGCTGATTGCTATCGTTTTACGCGGAGGGTGCGGGCTGAACGAACACGGCCCAACAACCCTCCGTTGTTCTCGTTCATTATTTTAGCATTGGAAAACGAAGGCGGTGGAAGCACGACTCCATCGTGCCATGTCGGGTACGTGGAAAATGAAACTGGAGCCATCGCGCCGGTTGTGCGGGAGGAACCGCGACCCGCTACACGGGCCGCTTCGGCGAGAGAACTGGCCGGCCCATCGGCCGGCCGAGCGAAGAGGAGCCACGACGCCAGGAGGGTGCCGCGCTAGAGAACCGGCCGGATCATCGGCCGGTCGAGCGGAGATGGACCGCGGCGCCAAAAGGGCACCGTGCTGAAGAAGTCGCGGCCCGGTGTGCGGGCCGCGTGCGCCAGAAAACTGGTCGGCCTAGCCGGTCGGTTCGGGGAAGGGTGGTGCTGCTTGGCGCCGCCGGTGCGGACAGATGGGGGGGACGCCCCCCCCCCCCCCCCTGGAACCCGCTCGGCTAGCCGAACGAGTCCGCCGGGCTGCGCGCCCATCCGCGCCGGGCCGGGCCGAGCCAGTCCGTGTCGGGCTGAGTTGGGTCGCGCCAGACCGCACTGGGCCGGGCCGAGCTGCGCCTCGCTCGTCCGGGCCGATCCCCTTCGGGCCGGACCGCACCCCTCAAGCCAGGCCGTGCAACACACCAGGCTGGTCCGACCTCTATGCCGGGTCAGACCCGCCAAAACCGAGTCGACCTGATCCGTCAGCCCGTCGGGCCTAACGGACCGGGCCCATTATTTACTTAAACGTGAATAAATTAAGGGCCACGCGTCCGATCGACGCGTCGTCTGCAGCACTGGGACTCTTTCGATGAGAAGGTCCATTTGCGATACTCTAAGTGAGTTATAGATGATTTTTGATATCGTCTGGGTTAGAAATGAGCATATTTCTAACCAGACCCTTGGAACGGAAAAGCCAATATCTCTCAGACCGGGCGTCCGATTGACGCGCCATCTGTCACATTGAGTTCCCTTTTATGAGACGGAACTTTGGGATACATAAAATCTGGACTTCATGATAGTTGATGTATTGACCCCTTGGCTCGTGGAGCGGACCCTCCCGGAATCGAGTGTGTTGTGTGCTGGAACCCTAGAGCTGGTTGCGACTGCAACGACGATGACGACTGTACTTGGATCCTATGTGGGTTCGGCAGTGAGGAAAACTGTACTTGGATCCTCTGTGGGTTCGGCAGCGATGAAGAATGTACTTGGATCCTACGTGGGTTCGGTAGCGATGGTTACTCTACTTGGATCCTATGTGGGTTCGGCAGCGATGACTTCTGTACTTGGATCCTACATGGGTTTGGCAGGGGAGATGATTCAGAGGCTACATCTATTATCTCCACCCCTCTTTGTGAGTAGTATACCTGTGTGAGCTGAGTCTTGACTTTCAATCATTATCATCGAAGTGATTGACTTTCTTTCCTGTGTGGACTCGGTTGTGCTTTCCTGTGTAGACTGGGTTGTACTTGGGCCCGTGAGTTGGAGTCGAACTGGAATTGATGACTTAGGTATATGTATTGGCATATACCTAAGTAGAGTTGGTTGATACTTTGTGTTTGTATATTTCCTTTGTGGTTTATCCTTTGTGGATTCTGGGAGACCTTAGGGGGTCTCGGGGTCCCTACTAAGTATCGTATACTCACCCCTGCACAGTCAATGCCCGCACTACGTTGAGTTGGTTACAAACGTCGGACAACACTGATCGTGATTGGGGCTTGTGGAGCTAGACGGTATCCGGAGGTGGACCACCTGGCGGGACGTACATGGAGCGGACGAACAGACCCGAGGTACCGACGAGACTATCTGTACCCACCCTTCAGGTGGGATTCCCGGAGGACAACTTGGTGGTTGCTTCTTTACTTTTTAGTTGTTGTGATTTCTTTCTCATTTGTATTTTACTTTCAGTTGGGTTTGTATACTGGCTCATTTACTTTCCAGCACTTACTTTTGTACTCAGTTTACTTTGTGTTTACTCCAGCTTGCGTACTCTGTTGTGTTTGTTTACTTATATAAAGGCAATGCGTTCCCTTTTTATCGGGATTTACGCCTTTGGTGCTAGTTTCCAGCCCATGTACTATAGAAGGCGGGCTTGGGGTAGTCACAACACTGGCCCCAATGACGGGTCGTGACAAAGGAGGTTCTCAAGATGAAAGAATCAAGAGGTAAAACCCTCTTCCTTTTCTTTTAATTTCTTTTCAAGTTCATTTCTTTTCTTTTTCTCTCATCACCTCTACTCATAAAAATGGTATTATAACTACATTAACTTACATATAATGTAATTTTATTCTTATAATAGAATAATTCATCATCATCTCTCTTTCCCCCTCCTTTTATACTAAAAATGAAAACATCAGCTATGATGTGTTAATTTATTGCATTCAAGGACGACGAAGTTTTTAATTTCCATTAACGTATTCAAGTATGGAAAGGAAACTATTTTTATGGTTTAAAAAGATTATAATATTTTTATTATATCTTATGTAATGTCCTGGAATAATTTTATACACATGATATTAATTTATATAACAAAATGTGTCTATCGTGATCGAAAACCACCAAAATAAACCCAAATGATTATCATTAACTATTTATCTAATGATTCATCCTCATGTCATAAAAATGATATATAAGACTAATTTAACCTCTAGAATATAATTAATAACATATAAGTTCAATTCTAGATAATTTCCCCCACTTTACACGACCTTTAGTACATTTATACAAGTAAATCGATCATGAAAACCAAGGAAACCAACGCTCCCAAATGATGAAATTGAATCTATTAACCCATAAAAAATTCCAAAAATGAACTTAATAAAGTTATTTTAAATAAAATATATGTAGAAAATGTTCTATAATTATTAATTAATGAATTTAATTTGATTATCCATGACATTAAGATCAAGTTAAGAACACCTTTAGACTTAAGGTATGGGTTTCTACCCGAACCTCCATTATTCCTTCGAGTTATTCTTTCTCTCTTTTTACCCAAATTAAATTATATTTAATTTTTATGTACATATTCTAAATGTTGTTTATATGTTTCAAACTCATGTATCAATATCCTTTCATCCTTCTTTTTTGGGGATATACATGTTTTTAAAAGGTTCCCAACTCAATTCTTCTCGATAACCAAGCCCGATTTAAAGGTACTTCCTAAATTCTTACCCATTTTCAAGTGTACTAAATAATCTGTTTTAAGACACCATTTTTTTCTAAAATCACTAATTTTATTATGAAAAATTTCTTGGTTCACTTCTGGTTTTATATAAAATATTATTCCCTTTTCTTCTATAAATGATATATACTATTTTCTTTAAATCACACTAAAATGTTTTATTTCTAAAGTTTCTTAAATGTCATTTTTACATATATTCACTTAAGTTTAACATAACTTATCATGAACTATGACTATTTTCTTTTATGAATTTCCATATATGATTTAACTCCTTTCTTTCATGGACACCATTATGATATTCCCTTATGTTATGCTTTTTGACAATATTATGATACCTTATTCTTACTATGGGTAACCCTTATGTTTATGTTTGATTCCTTATGTATGATTCTTCATGTGGCACAGATATTTATGAACATGTTATGATGGGTGATCCCAGATAGCACTCCAATTCATTAGGTAATGTTTAGTCTCATGAGACGTCGTGTGTAATGGTCTTGGTGGTTAGCCTTGACTCATGCTCCATGTGCAATGGTCTTGGTGGTTAACCTTGACTCATGATTCTTCATGTGAAATGATCCTTGACTCATGCTTATGTCAGGTTGTATATTGTTCCCACATCTTTTATGATACCATGATTACATATTTTATGCTTCCTTTTGTATATCCATGCCTTTTATGTCATCTTATTATTCTTACCAACCCATGTGCTATGCTTTATTCTTATGTTTATTACCTTATTAGGATTTTTAGCTCATACCTTTGTTCATGTTATCCATATATTGTCCTATGAAGATATAAGGGCTAAAAGGAAGTTAATATCTCATAATATATGATAAATAAAAAATGTTTTATTTAGTCCCATGTTTTCAGTCTTATATACCTAGTCTTCCAAAGACACTAGATTTGATGATCCTTGCCTTATAATTTGATAGTTAATTATGTTTAAAATCATGTATTAATATATAAAAAAGGCTAGGGTCACTATATGTTCGATCAATGAAATTTTGATATAAAAACTAATAATCCTATATTCATAAATAATGATTTATTATGAACTTTATTTTTTAAAAATACACACAAAAAATTACATTGCAAAATTGTAGTATATATTTTTTATATTCACATGATATACTAAAAATCCTACTTATAGTTAAATAAATTTGATAATTATTGACTATACATATTTATATTTAATTTTCTTTATATAATGTGTTTTTATAAATATTTTACATATGTATATGCACATAATGTAAATATGTTATGAAAATGACACTCCAAATTTTATAGTATAAATTATAGTGTATTTTTGTATACACTATATATTACACTTAATTTTTTTTATTTTCATATAGAATTTTTTTTAAAAGATTATATATTTAGATACAAAAATTTATATATGTATATATACAAATATAATCATTAATGAGTGTTTGTGTATATACATATATGTATAAATAATCAAATATCTATATATGTGATAATAAATAAAAAATGTTATTATTATTGTATATATGTGTGTGTATACATATATATGTACATATATATATATATATATATCAATTTAATTATTTATAATTATAAATATTTAATTATTTAAAAGTATGCATATATATAAGTATATACAAATATAGGTATATATATGCATACATACGGTGTATGCCTGATTACGGTTTCTTCATGCCTGAGATACAGGTTTCTCCAAGGGTTCCAGGATGTGTTTCTGGTCAGCCCATCATACCAGTCTCAGTTAGAGAATTTTCCGAAGCATCTTCGATGATTTCCACAACCTTAATTGCAAGGTTTGTGCGGCGACGTCCTTCGATTGAGGATTTTGGAAAGATGGTGAATGAAGATTGGGGTTTGAAAAACCAGGCGTCGTTTGGGATTTTCGGGCCTCGGAAGATTCTCATCTTCTTCTCTAATGAGGAAGATTTGGGTAGGGCGTGGTCTAGACCAAGGAATTCCTACTCATTCCAGTTGCTAAGATGGTCTTTCAATCATCATTTGAACAGGGACTCTCCGAATCTTGCCATCTGGTTGCAACTGCCAGGGATTCCCCTCCCTTTTCAGAACCCTGGGCTTCTGAAGTCGATAGGAAACTCTATTGGGTGTTTCATCTGTGTTGATCGGAGGACAGCCTCCATGGGAAACCCTACATCTGCACGAATCTGCGTGGAGATGGATCTCTCAAAGATCCCACCTGATACTGTTTGGATCGTAGTGGAGGGTGAGTACAGGTATGCACAACGGATTGTCTATGAGTCTTGGATGCCATTCTGATATTTTTGCCATAAGCAGGGACATGGGATGGATGTCTGCCGAAGGAATGGTCGAGATGCACGGGCAGTGGAGGCCTACACAGCAGTGGCTGATCCTAATCCAGATGTGCAACAGGTTGATGATTCTCTTCCGGTGCCCACTGTTGTCATGGAGCAGGGAGTGACACCAGGGGATGTGTTGAATGGAACATCTCTGAGTTACGGATCTGATCAGGTTTCAGTGGATGATGTTGGAGAAATCCAACTGGTCAATCCTGGAATGGATGTGCCTCGGCCTGGAGATTCAATTCTGATTGAATCTAACAAAAATATGAATATGATTGATAACTCAGTTTCACATATGGCAGAATCTGGAATTCTTGAACCCAAGGTTCAACATGAAGTGGCGGGGTCAAATGATGACTTTCAGTACATTGGCAGGGGGTTTGCATTGATGCAGGATAGTAGTACACCGATGGAAATGGTGTCTGAACAGGAGAACACACCTGATTGTATGGTACAGGTAAATCCTAATGACTTGATTAATTATTCTGCAAACAGGTTTGCAGTGCTGGGTGATGTTAAATCAACTGAGGCAAAGGTGATTTAAGTGGAAGAGGAAGGTGGATGGAAAGAAGGTCATGTGAACCTAGACAGAGTGAATGATGAATATAAAAGTCCATGTGCTGATGACAAAGTCAAGACAACTCAAATGGAGGGTGGGAAGGATGGAAATATCAATTCCCCCATGACCCTTAAGAAGTGGGGGGATAGAGTCGAGTGTGAAGAAGAGATCCATAATCACAAAGCATCCTACACTGAGGTGGTAAAGCATGGAATTCATGAGCCCCTAAGCAAGGAAGTGGAAGGGAAAACCCAAAGTAGGAGGAAGACACGGAGGGACTATACGGACCTACCCAAGCCAATGGCGACGAGGTATGCTTGCAAGAATGTAGGGTCGCAAGAAACTGTTCATGCAAATGGGAACAGTGGCAAGCGAAGGGGAGGGTCTCCGAAGGTGGATACTGGGCCCAGTGGGAAACGGTCAAACAAGGAGAAGATGTCTGAGGAGATTCTTAGGAAGAAAAACATGTATCTTGAGATGATGCGGAAGTATGAATCTTCAGAATGGGAGTCAGCTGATCCTGGTGATGAGTTATCTGATGATAGGGAGAGGGATGAGTATGGGTTTGATGTAATGTAGCGCTTTTATTTTCTACTGTCTGTACTTGCACTTTTTTCTTAATAAATTTGTGGGATCGGGCTTTCGCCTGGTTCAGACTTTTCTGGTAAAAATAATAATTTTTGTGTGATACATATAAAATTATTTTAAATATTCTGACAATATATATATATATATATATTTATAAAAAATAGTCACTACATATATTTATATATCCATTATTTACTGTGAAAATTTTTATTTAAAATTTATACTACACGTATGTATGAATTTTTACATATAAATATATCATTCACTCTCTCATACACACACGAATACTTACACATTCGCACACATACTTATATGTCTGTGCATGTGTCTATATATTAGTATGCACACATACATATATATTAATGAAATTATTACTAAATATACATGTATATAGTTAATCAAGGTATATATAATTTGTGTGTGCATGTAAATATATATATATATATATATATATATAATGTTTGACACACACAAACATGACTACAAACATATATACATACAAAAAATATAAACTTATAATGAGAAAATATACAGCAAATTTACATTATTTTTTCAATAAACTTTATGTACTAACTAATATTTTTATACTTGTTAGGTTAAAAATTGTGAAAAAAAATTCTATACAAGTGATTATAAATTATGGAAGGAGTAATTCTAAAATTCTAATTTTTGTATCTCGAATGAAGATGGTGGAGCAACAATGATAAATTTCGAAAGCCTCGAAAGTGGAAGACCATAAGCAGGTAGTCATAAGTGGGTAATCAGAAATTACCTCAAAAAGTATAAAGGTATAAGTATAGAGATAAAATGTAATTTCATAATTTTTTACTTGTGAATACATAATATGTGATTATAAAGTTAATTAATGTTTTTCCTAGCGGTTTTGTGGAAAAGGGATTATGTAAGGGTCTTCAGAATGAAATGTAAGAGTAAACTTGCATAGTTTGTAGAAGCATGAACTAATCACTGGAAGGTGGGTTTAAGGTGATGGATGCCTTTGAACAAGTTAAGGTATGACCATTAAGATTAGATCCAAGTGGTAATACTCTCCATGAATATTGTAAGGTGGTGAAATTTGTTGCACTGATCGGGCTCTACTTTAAGTAGTAGGGTGGGATCATTTATTCGAGATAGTTGATTGTTCAACAATGTAATAATATTCAATTCCTTAATCAAAGTACTATAGTGTTTCCCCCATAAATTAGGACTAAGTTTAGACTGCATAAACTTGTGGTGTTCCATTTATTTTGTTTCTTTCAATCATTTCCTTTTATAAGTTCTTATTTGGATTGTTCATGTGTGTTCAGTGTGGTAACTTAGGCATAAGTTGTTTTATAAGTTATGGTAAATCATGTATGTGGGTTTGTTTTGATTTGGTAGTGACAATTATTTGTTTACACTAGGTGAGTTTTGGGTTATAAATTCTATATAGTAGGTTCATTAGACCCAATGAGTGGTATTAAAGCTTGATTAAAGAGTTTCAAATGTGTAAACCCTAACCAAGATGTTACAGATCCTAGTTTAGTAGCATTATTATACCCTTGATCTTGTAGTATAATTATTTTAATCATTTTCTAATCCCTTTTATGTGTATCTGGGTTCAGTGAGAGTTCATTGATTCTGTAAGTAACAATATTAGATGATGGTAAGGTCTGGGGGGAGAAGGTCAATGAAAAGGATTTTGGATTTTTGACGATAAAGATAAAAGATCGTCTAATATACAAGGATCATAATATTCTATTTAATAAAACAAACCTAGAATTTATGAATAAGGGATAATGGGAAAGTTTAGATATGAGAACACTGCAGTTAATCCAAAGTTCATTGGCTCAAAACGTTGCCTATAAAATCTATGAGGTTAAAATGATTTCAAAACTTAGAACGACACTTGCCAATATGTATGAGAAGATGAAAACAATGAACAAGTTGTTCAAATTATAGATATTATTTGGTATGAAAATGGTGGAATTAAATCAAATGACTGATTATGTCAATAACTTTAACATTATTCAGTGTCGGTTGGAATCGATGAAGGTGAACTTGGAGACTGGAGTGGGCACTATTGATACTTTCATCACTCCCAAAATCATGGGATGCAATGGTAATCATGGTGAGTAAATAAAGCGGGGATGCTAACTTGGTGATTATGGAATATAGATATCTAATTATGAATGATGATATTCATCAA
Source organism: Viscum album (assembly GCA_963277665.1). Taxonomy (NCBI): domain Eukaryota; kingdom Viridiplantae; phylum Streptophyta; class Magnoliopsida; order Santalales; family Viscaceae; genus Viscum; species Viscum album. The sequence continues at coordinate 811,124,408 of OY728150.1, read as the reverse complement.
AAGGATATCCAATAATATATTGTAAATGGCTATTATGTGGAAGGTAAAGTACATTTCATTGTATGGAAGGGTCATAAGAAAGAAAAAGTAAAGAGAAGTTGAAGTTATAGTAGCTCGGTGGAATGTTATCCCATGTGTTAGAATTGTGGGGATAAATTCCATCTGAAAGAATGTTACAATGGGTGAAGAGTATGGAATATATGCTTCTAGGAGTGTATCAATAAATCCAGTTTCAGGATATATGAGAGGTCTGTTGACGAGTGTCACCATTCCACTTGAATCTTGGATTATATAATATGAAGCTTATTTTCACTCTACATGTGACAGAGGGAGTTTGATGAATTATACTTTCAAATGGTTCAAAAAGGTGTATCTTGATAATTAAAAATCTCTCAACATTATAGTAAAAGTTGATTTCTTTGTTCGGACAAAGAACAAAATATTTCTATAATTGAAAGGTGTGTGAAACATACCAGGATTAAAGAAGAAATTTATTTTTTAGGAAAATTATACAATGTAGGTTTGTGTATTAGATTTATATATGGATAATTTAAACTACATTAAGTTCCATTATGGTGACCAAAGGAGTGGAAGATGTAACTTTATCCCTAATAGAAGTTTTATTTGGTGTAATGTATACTAAAAAAGTAACTTTCTCAAAGTTAAGGCATGAATGTCTTGGTCACATAAGTGATAAATGGATGAAAATCCTTTATTCCATGGGAATGTTGATGATTAGAAGCATGAAGTATAAAAAATGTGAAAAATTAATCCTTGTGAATCAGTGGATGGTTTCGTTCAAAATAGAAGTTAAGATGCCCAAGGATCGATAGTTAGGGATGATTCTTACAGATGTATGGGGGGAATATCCGGTCTATTCTCACTGAGGTTCACTGTACTATGTTATTTTCATCAATGGTGTGACATGGAAGGTGTGAATGTTTTTTATCAAGCATAATTATGATTTTGTTTTAAAAAAATTGATGGAGATCCATGGTGGAAATGGAGACCAAAATCATACTAAAATGTTTGAGGTATGACAATGGTGGGGAATATAGAAGGAAAGATCTCTAGAGATTTTACTGGAAAAAGGACATGTTCCAAGAATAACATACCTGATATTCTAGAAAAAAATAGACACATGAATTATATTAATTGAACTTTAGTGTAGAAGTAAAGGAACATGATAATTCACATAGGTTTTCCCAAAGATTTTTGGGTGAAATTCAAGAATTATGAGACCTAGTTAGTGAATAGAAGTCTATCATATCTATTGGGGAAGGAACTTTGGGAAGCATTTTAGACAAGAATAAAGGTTATAATTTCCTATCTCAATGTATTTGGTTGAATTTAATATATCCACATTGATTCCAAGGAAAGGGAAAATTATGAGGCTAATTCATGAGTGAGTTACTTTATAGGGTATGACGACAAAGACTTTGGATTTCAAATTTGGGATAATAACTCTTAGAAGGTTTCTAGAAGCTATAATTTTATCTTCAATGAAGATATATTGTTTAAATATTATAAAAAAGTGAATTTTTTTTATGATATTAAAGTATCATCACAAGCTAAGGTTTTACTTAATGGAAGTAAAAAAGTTCCAAATGCTCTATAAAGTTTAGTGAGTATGATAGTTCTGAAAACACTAGACTATCTAAAAGTAATTTTGGACGGAGGTTAAGTTATTATGGTTTTTTAAAGTATATAAGTACCAGAGAGCTTAGGGATTATGGAATCTCAGGGTAGTTATTCAGAAGGTGAATTTCAAGAAGTAGTGGTTTCAAAAGGACCGGGTCCATAAATTCAGTTGGAGAGGTTTACTGGGATTTAGTTCAAGGTGAAGAGATATGAAAGCGACTTTCACTTTTTTGCTTCTCATAGATATTGGAGACCCAAAAATCTTGGAATAGGAATCAAGTCTTATGTACTCAAGTTGTTCTGAGATATAAATGATGGATGATATGGATTTCTTACATATTTTTGGGATATGAGAGCTAATAGAACAACCTACTGGGAACAAAGTACTTCTGAACACATGGGTTTATCAACCAGTGGAGAAAGGAGATGGTAAATGGAGGTATATAATAAGACTTACCATGAAGTATTTTCAAAAAACTTAAGGTATATACTCTTTCAAGATCTTTTATATGGATTTTAAACACATGAATATTAGGGAGGTAATTAGTATGGTTATCATAGATGGGTTACATATAGAGAACATAGATATCAAAATTTCCTTCCTTTATAGAGACATCAAGGAGGATATTTACATGTAACATATGAAATATTTAATGGATAAATATAACCAATATATTGTATAAAAATTGAATCAAAGCCTTTATGGGTTGAAACAATCATCAAGATAGTGGAACCAGAAGCTTAACATATTTATAATAGAATGAAAGTTCAACCAGAGAAATATTGATCATTGAAATTATTGGAAGGTGTTTGATAAGAAGAGTTTCATCATATTACTTATATATGGTGATAAAATTATTATTGTTGGTCTCGTAAAGTAAATAATTGATGAGATGAAAGATTAATTGTTTTAAATTTTTAGGATAAAGGATCTATGTTTGGAAAAATATATTTTGGAGATATGGATTTTAAGGGACTTGAAGTTTGGAACTTTGTTCCTGACTCAATATAACTACACATTGAAGGTGGTGGACCATTTCAGTGTAAGCGATGTGAAAACGTTTATCAATCCCTTGGATGTATATTTCATTTTAAGAAAGAAGGAGGAACCAAGAATGGATGTAGAGGCTAAGTACATGATAATGGTTCCTTTTCCCTTGAAAGTAAGAATCTTGATTTATTCCATGATTTTTACATAGTCAAACATTGCACAAGTAGTTGGAATATTCTATAGGTTTGTGTTAAATCCCAGGAGATAGGACTAGAAATTGGTAAATTGGATCCTTTAATATCATAATAGTTTCAAAAACTTGCCTTTTTTTAAAAAAAAATAATTATTTCAAGGGTTTGAATATTTGGACTTTAGGGGAGATGCACACACATGGAGGAGCACCATGAGATGCATATTCACTTACAAAGGCACAACTTTGATTTTGATGCTAAATATTCAATTAATAGTTTAAATTTTAATAGTGAAATCATAATTCAATTCTTTAATGGAATCTAGGAAAGTGTTAATCAGGATAAATGGGATGATCAAAGATCTTAAAAGAATGTAGGAGGTTGGAACATTGTTTTTTGATTTATAAAGTGTGGTCCACTTTTCCAAAAATCCAATGTTTCATTCTAGGAAAAAGTATATTCAGTTAAACTATCACTTTATTCAGAATTTATTATAATAAAAAAATTTGAATCTATAGAAGGTGTATAGATTTTTGAATCTGAAAGATATAATGACCAAATTTATAGTCTGGGATGTGTTGAGGTAGTGTTATACCTCATTCAGGTTGTCATAATCAGAAGAATGTTTGGGAAAACCATACAACTACAAAGAAAAATTGATATTGGGAGTGGTTTTATGAATACTGATGGAGGACTTAGAAATGAAGCCTCAACATGATTCTCAAGTGGGATATTGTTAGGTTCAACCATGTGAAAACCATTTTCTAGATAAGTGATTATAACTTATAGAAGGAGTGATTCCAAAAGTCTATTTTTTTATCTTGGATGAAGATGGTGGTGTGGTAGTGAAAATGTTCAGAAGAATGAAAGTAAATAGATCAAAATCAGGTATTTAGAAGTATGAAATTAAAAATTAACATGATAAGTCTGAAGGTTTAAGTTTTGATATGTAAAGAAATTGAATGAGGCTTTCCCTATGGATATATAAGATTCGATTCTAAAGTTATGTATGGTTATTCCATGATTTTTTATGGAAAAAGGATTATGTAAGGGTATTTATAATGATATGTAAGAGTAAAATCATGTATTTTCTATAATTACACACTAACCACTAAAAATAGGAGTTAAGGTGGTGGATTTATTTGACCAAGAAAAGGGAAGCTCGTGAAGATAAAATCCACGTGGGCATACTCTCTATAAAAATCAGAAGGTGATGAAACTGGTAGCACCACCTGAGCTCTACTTTAAGTAGTAGGGTGTGAAAATTTATTTCATATACATGAATATCTTATATTTTTAATCATTTTTTGTTCTTGAATAAAATTATTTCAAAGTTCCCCCATTTAGTAGGCCTAATCCCAAACCATGTAAAATTGTGTTTTTATTTTTCTTTTGTTTCTTTCAATCACCGCCTTTCAAAATTTCTTATCTGGATTTTTTATATGTATTTTAGTGTATGTTCTTAGGTGTGGCTTCTCTTCAAATTTCCAATACATTGTGTATACTAGTATATTTAAATTTAATTTTTCTGGTTATTTTTTTATTATGTAAGTTTCAGGTGATAAATTTTGACCAGGAGGTCTATTTGACCCAATAAGTGGTATTACATCTCACCTATAGTGTTTAAAACAATAAAACCTTGACGAAGGTGTTTCGGATATTTTTTTAGTGTCATTATTCTTCCCTCAACCTTTTAGAAAAAATTGCTAAATAGTTATTGATCCCTTTTATGTGTTTCATAATTTAGTGGGAGTTCATTGATTCTATAAATAATGGCGTTAGATGAGGGTAAGGTCTAGGTGGATAAGTTTGATGATATAATTTTTTGATTCTAAAAGATGTAGATTGTACATTGTCTACTGCAGAAGGATATTGATCTTTTGTTAACTAGAACCAAATTATAAGTGATGTAGAATAAATAACAATAAATTTTAGATAAGAAAGTAGTGGGGTTGATCTAGATGTCGTTAGACTAGAATGTGGCCTATAACATCTATGAGGTGAAAATAGATTCATAAATTAGGAAGAAACTTATCAATATATATAATAAGATTATGATAATGAAAAAGGTTTTCCTCTTATAGATGTTATTCAACATGATAATGATAGAAGAAAAGTCATTGGATGATCATGTCAATGAATTTAACATGATTTGAAGTCAGTTGGAATTGGTGAAAGTGAACATTATGGATCCAGAGTGGGTGTTGTTGTTACTTTCATCACTCCAAGAATCATGGGATGTAATGGTTACCATGGTGAGTATCTGAATCTAAAATAAAGACTTGGTACTTATAGATACCAAAGATATAATTATGAATGATGATATTTATTAAAATTATATCCATACATCTACCATAAATTCTAATTATGTGGAAGGTATATAATGTTTAAATTCATATAAGTGTCACAAGAAATGAAAAAAATTAGAATTTGAAGCTGTTATAGCTATGTGGATGGTGGTCCTATGTCTTAGAATTTTGGGAAGAAATTCCAACTAAATAAATATTGGAGTGATCAAAGAGTCAATTCTGGAAGATATGCTTCTAAGAGTCAATTCACAAATTAATATCTAGATATTATGGTTAAGGGTTATGTTTTCATATGAAAAATGAAGAAAAGGTTATTTTAATTACAATTCATGTAATACATACTATGATTAAGAAAGATATTAATTTCTATAGGATAGTTATAAGATATAGTTTTATGCACTACCTTTTTAGATAAAGTGTGGAAGTTACATGTGGTTCTATGGTGGTGGAAAAATGAGTGAAAAATAGAACTTTGTACCTAAAAAGAGTTTTATAATATGTAATACATGCAAGAAAATTATCTTTCACAATTTTATGGCATGAAGGTATTGTTTTCTTAAGTGAAAAAGATATAAAAATCCTTCCCACTAAAGTAATGTAGAAGATCAGAAGTATAGAGTATGAAAAATGTGAAGAATACATCCTTAGTAAATAGAATATTGTGTCATTATAAATGGAAGGTAAGATTCCCAAGGATTATGAGTTATCAATGGTTTATATAGATATATGGGGGCCATCTTTGTTCTATTATCATGAAGTTTCACTACACTACATTACATTCATTGGTGATACGACACTACAATTGTGAGTGTTTTTTCTCAAGAACAAGTTCAAAGTATTTGGAGCCTTAATTCAATGGAGAGACATGATGGAAAATGAGTCTATAAATAAACAAAAAAATTTAAGGCCTAATAATATTTGGGAGTATATAAGTATATATTAATAGAGGTTTTATTAGAGAAAATCTATACATTATAAGAAAAATATACCAGGTACTCTGAAAAAAATGGAGTCATAGAGAGGATGAATCAGTCTCTAGGGGATAAGGAAGGTTATTTAGAATTCACATAGGTTTTTTCAAGGAGTTTTGGGTGAAATCCATAAATTTTGCAACTTACTTAGTGAATATAAGTCCATTATCTCGATTGGGGTAGAAACTCTTAGAATCACATTGGTTTAGAAGAAAGGTTAAAATTTTCCATATCAAAGTCTTTAGTTTACTCACCTACATCCATGTTGTTTCTAGGTAAAGGGAAAAGTTGTTAGGGTTGGTGTCCTGAGAACCAACTGTTTTGTACTTTGATTATATAAATGTTCACTTATTATATATTGTTCATTTTTCTGCATGACTATAATATAATAATGTCCTGGAATATTTTTTGCATTGATAAGGTCATGGAAGATCCCCGCTATGATGAGAACCTTGAAATGCTATAAAAATATTCTTAAATAAAGTTCTACGGTTGGATGACATACTATGATAGGACACATAGTATACAGACCATCATGTGCGAGTACTCGTAAGAAGACGAGACTCTCTCTCATGGAGTTCGCACTTGGTAATATCTAAGATGGGAGATTATGAGAACAGACCCGCCAGTAGCAATTCCACATGTCTTGGTTTCATCGGACATTGATATCTACGAGCATGTGTAATGGTCCTTATATAGGAAGATTATCATTAACTCATTTCATGACTTGCGCACTTAGATTTACTGACGAAAACCATCACGCAGACAGTTGGCGGGAAGTAGAGTACATTGGGTGCGTCACGAGTGACATTTTATTAATGGATAAGTCAAGGAAGGATTTGTCCCTTCCATTTATGGAAGTTGATATCTCATCCCTTTTATTGAAATAGAACTATCACATTAAATTCCATGGCCATGGTGTAAACGACGAGTTTATTTCAGGAATTCAAAGAACAACGGATCAAGCATATAGGTTTATGAAACTGCCATGAAACCTTCTTGATGAGATATCGAGACAATGGGATTAAATTACACAGTAAGAGTTCGTATGAGGTGATACGTCAATGCGGCGTCAAATTCTTTCTCTTGGGTGCCTTAACCCGTTGCTAGATAGTAATCTTGGACTTTAGGCAAGCTCGCCTAATGCCAACGAGAAAGAGGCCTAGAGGGTCACACACTAAGTGTATTCAAGTATCTCAAGTAGAATAAAGATTATTTTCGTACGTGGTTTAATAATTATTCAAGGAAGCCTAAATTTTTTTAATGATGAAGGAAGAAGGAAATGAAAAACAAGATATACACATTGTGTATTAAAGATTACACGTCGTGTAGTTTTTCATGGAAAACAAGTACATGTCGTGTATTAATAATTACATGCCCTGTAGTTTTATTTATGGAAAGGAAATGAATAAATGAAAACAAGATATACACGCCGTGTACATTGAATGTACATGCCGTGTAGTTTTCAATGAAAAACAAGTACACGTCGTGTATTTATTAAAACACGCCATGTAGTTTTTTCAGTCGAGATTTTGAGGATATAATATTGTTTTAAATGATATTTATTATAATCAACGTGGGTGCATGTCAAGGAATTAATTATTCAACATGGGGGTTTTAAATAAGATTCAATAAAATAAATAAAACGCGTAACGCATTTATTTATTGTCATAACTCTACAACCTCAAACCTGATTATAAATATCCTCACAACTCCAGCTCTTTTCAAAAAAAAAACAGGAGAATTGTTGTGCACAAAAACTCTGGAGAATTCTTTCAAGGCTGAAAGAACCTCTTCCTCCAAGAACGCTCTCAAGACCGAGAGAGATCCTCTTCCATCGGATCAAGATGATCTAAGGTGGACAATGCAAGAAAAGGTTTCTCCACGCTAGCACCTGGAGACTCCTTTGGAGACGTCCTGAGATATGAGGTACACGTGTGGATCACCGCTAGAGGAAGTATACACTTGGCTTGTGCGACACAATGACGAATCACATTGGAACGTGATCAAGAACATCAACGAAGAAAGAACACCCAAAAAGGTATTTCTTTTAAATTGATTAAATTAATTATAATCAACCTGTAACAATCCTACTTTTTGGTTCTGGTACTTTCCTTCTTCTTTGTCCATTTCTTTGATTCGATCCGTGGAGACTGGCATTTATCGTCATATTGATCCCGGATTGATCATTGTTAATGACAAAAATCCAAGTGGGAACATCCACCCACGTGCTTCCACTGCGCCCGGAACCTTCAATTGGTATCATAGGGAGGTTACAACATTGATTATAGTTATTTAATTTTCATTGATAATTTACGCATTTATATTTGATTCAATTTGAAATAAATCATTCTACAAATCTGAATAAATGAGATCTGTTCTTCCTCCTTCATTTCTCGACTCACATCACAGAAACGACTTTTTAATTTTAATTTTGATTAAAATAAAAATGAGGAACTCATCCGGAGGAGCCGCTCTTTCTGTCTGTACAGCATGGGATTACACGGCGTGTAATTAAAACTACACGACGTGTACTTAGGTTCAACAAACCGGCACTGGTCTTCCAAACCACGCCATGTGAATTGAATATGCCTAAGTATTAATCACGCCGTGTAAACCAGAATTTAACGGAGAGTGGAAATCGGAACACACGGTGTGTATGTTGGAGCAACATGCAGTGTAGTCCATTCCGGCCCAGGTGAAACTGTGTACAAGGATAAGCCGCGTACCACGTACACGGGATCTCCAGGTTGGTTACCACATAACAAGGAAGTACATGCCGTGTATGATTTATCTACACGCTATGTACTCCAAAATTTCCAAAGTACTAAAAACACGCCAAAGCCCCCGACGTGTACTTTGGATAAAGAGTGAAAAGAAATATACACCGTGTACTTTCCAGAAATGGAATTTCACCAGGTTTCCTCCAATGTACAAAGACCCGTACAAGGAATATGGATGAGAAGAATCTCAAGGAAATTCAGAAAGGAATTTAAGATAAATAATTGATTAATTATAAGATCATAATTGATTGAATTCGAGTGCAAAATATCTTAAATGAAAGAATGATTAAAAGAATTTGAATTCTAAATATGCGTAAATGTCGTTGCATGATATGGATGATCATGAGCTAGACCAAAGACCCTTTGTATATGTATGGTTTCATTTAAATTTATTTAATTTAAATTTGTTGGCCTGCGAGCCTTCTTCTAATAAAATGTAGGGCCTGCGTGCCCATGGTTTCTTTAATGTAAACACATGTAATGGAGGATCTCCCAAGCCAGAGGAGACGGTTCAAAACTTGAATCCGAGGCGAAACCAACGCAAGAAGATACAAAGGTGGACAGGTGAGAGCTGCAAAACACGAACCATCGGTTCAAAGTGTTTTTCCCTAGGTCAGGGTTAGCTTATCAAACCACTAAATAAGCTAACCAATAGAAGATCATAATCATACCATCTTATTTTATTTTTGTCTGATTGCATGGTTTATTTATTATGTATGTGTTTTCATGATCACATAATTAATGAAATAAACAAGAATGCAAAGATGGAATAAAATAAAAAATGGACTATGCGTAAACATTATCGGAACATGGTTAATCACTTAAGAAAGCATCACTTAATATTAACAAGAATGTGATAATGTGAAACTATGCATAAAGATCAAAATCCCTCAATACCATATTAAGTCATACCAAGCCTTCCATTACCTGATTAAGGGCATGACTCAATAAAACTATGTGTTTGACCAACCCTTGTTGGGACACTTACTTTTATAAAGGAAGCCCTTATGAAAGGTTTCGGGTTGACTTAACCATATTACATCAAGAGGAGTAGCCCTTGCTAGACTTTATGTAATATTGGAGGCAAGAGTTGAGGAAATCCAAGTCAGGATTTCAGGATTGGGGAGTCCACTCAACAGATCAAGGAACTGTAAGCTCACAGTTGGCAAAGACCTGCCTATCTAAATACCTTCAAATAGCTTGACCAACCCTTGTTGGGGTTATGCGAAGGGGAATATGGATCCTTTCCACTAGAATGTCAAAGCAACTGGACATTCTGAGTTAAATGGTGAGGGCCATTGGGACTTGATAAAATAGTGGGAGACTTAATAAATTTATTATTTCTCATAAAATGTAATCAAGAAAGTACTGATAAATCTGCTCTTTTAATTTGTAGAATCAAAATGACAAACTCGTCAACCACATTTTATCTGTGATCAATTCTGGATAAAGACAATATCCTCATCGATAGTAACTTTCAGGAATGGTTTAGGCGCCTTCGGGTTATCCTACGCCATGAACGAAAGTTTTACGTGTTGGAGTTCTCACTTCCTGATTCTCCCGCCCAAGGGTCAAGTGATGAAGATTTCCTGGTCTATGATCAACATTTGAACGACGCTCTCGACGTTAAATGTTTAATGCTATCATCAATGTCTAGTGAGCTCATGAAGTCTCATGAATACATGGATGCCTATAGCATGCTCGAGCACCTTCGTGGTCTATACCAGGAGAGAGAAAGATAGGAAAGGTTTGAGATCTCCAAGGCTCTATTCCAAAGCAAGCTTGGAGAGGGTGCCCCAGCTGGGCCTCATGTAGTCAATCTCATTGTCTACATTGAGTTCTTGGAGGTTCTAGGGTTTAAACTCCCTGAAGAACTGGGTACCGATCTCATTCTTGCATCACTTCCCTAGAGCTTCTCAAACTTTGTTTTGAACTTCAACATGAAAAACATTGAGAAGTCTCTGTCTGATCTTCTTATCCTTATTCACCAAGTGGAAAAAGACATGAAGCGTGAAAATCCTTTAGTCCTCATGGTGAATAAAAGGAAAGGGAAGGCGAAGAGCTTTAATCCCAAATCTTCTTCAAGGCCTTCCAAGAAAAGGAAGATCAAAGGGGAGGCAAAGGAACAGGATGTTGTTTGTTTCGCATGTGGCAAGAAGGGCCACTGGAAGAAAAACTTCACCCATCCAAGGAAGCAAGGGGAAGCTTCAGGTGCGTTTGTTATTGAATGCAATCTATCTGTTTCTACTAATTGGGTATTAGATACTGCTTTTGGTGATCACATCTGTATCCAAATACATAAACCAAGTAGATTCAGGAAGATTGATCTAGGGGAAGTAGATCTACGAGCAGCCAACGGAGCCAGACTTGTTGTTGTAGCTGTTGGGGACTACCACCTCACATTACCAACTAGAATGATCTTGGTGTTAAAGGGTTGTTATTATGTTCCTTCTATTACTAAAAACATTATTTTAGTATCCAGATTAGATACTGATGGATTCATGTTCAAGTTTGGAAATGAATGTTGCTTCTTTTATAAAGATAGCATTTGTTTTGGTAGGGCACATTTATATAACGGCCTTTATGTGTTAGAATACACAAACCAAGTAATGGAAATCGATGAAAAAGTTAATTCACATGACTCATACCACACCCAACTTTGGAATCACTAGCTAGGTCATGTCAATGAGAAACGTTTGACAAAATTACATCAAGATGGGTATTTAGATTCTTTCGAACTAAAACCACTTGGTGTATGTCATGCGTGTCTACAAGGTAAGATAACCAGATCCCCATTTAGTAGAAAAGGTGAAAGGGCTAAAGAGCTTCTAGAATTAGTTCACACAGATGTGTGTGGACCATTTCCAGTTGAAGCAAGGGGCGGGTTCTCATACTTCATAACTTTTACTGATGATTTAGTAGATATGGATATATCTACTTAATGAGGTATAAGTCAGATTATTTTGATCGGTTCAAAGAATACAAGAATAAAGTTGAGAACCAGCTTGGTAAAAATATTAAGAAACTCCGCTCAGACAGAGGAGGAGAATATCTTAATTAGAACTTCATTGATTTCTTATGGGAGTTTGGGATTCTATCTCAACTCACTCCTCCATACACGCCCCAGTGGAATGGTGTAAGTGAAAGGAGGAACCACACCCTCTTGGACATGGTGAGATCAATGATGAGTCATGCGAGTCTTCCATTATCCTTTTAGGGATATGCAATACAAACAGTAGCACACATACTAAACCAAGTACCAACTAAATCGATAAATGGTATTCCATATGAGTTATGGAGTGGACACAAATCCATGTTATCAAATTTACATGTGTGGGGTAGCGAAGAATTTATTAAGGCCTCTTCAGGTAACAAACTTGCACCCCGAGGCATAAAGTGTATCTTTATAGGATATCCCAAGGAAACAAGGGGATATTACCTATACAACCCCTTAGAAAAAATGGTTACAGTGGCAAGACACGCCATATTCTTTGAGAGGGATCACATCTCCAAAAGAGATAGTGGGAGCGAGATAGACTTCAATGAAGTTGAGGCTCAAGATACACAGGAGTTGGTACAAGAGCAGATTCCACAAAGCCCCATGGAAGAACAATCTGTTCCAGAGACACAAGAACTGAGTAGGATCACTAGAGAGGTGAGAGAACCAAAACGATATGGTTTTCTTGTCACCGAGGATGGTGACTCATTATTGGTTGACAATGATGATCCTCTTACCTGTAAAGAAGCCGTTGAAGGCACAGATGCTGCTAAGTGGAAAGAAGCCATGAATTCTGAAATGGATTCCATGTACCAAAACCAAGTTTGGATTTTGGTAGATCCTCCAGTTAATGTAAAGCCTGCTGGTAATAAATGGGTATTCAAGAAGAAACTAGACATGGAGGGGAAAGTCAGCACCTATAAGGCACGTCTGGTTGCAAAAGGTTTTAGACAGCATCAAGGAATTGACTATGATGAAACCTTTTCACTGGTTGCGATGCTGGAATCCATCAGAATCCTATTGGTCATTGCCACTTACCATGACTTTGAAATTTGGAAAATGGATTTCAAAATAGAATTCCTTAATGGGAACCTCTAGGAAGATGTCTACATGACACAGCCTGAAGGGTTTGTGACTCCAAAGGATTCCAACAAAGTATGCAAGTTTCATAAATCCATTTATGGATTAAAGCAAGCATCAAGGTCATAGAACATTAGTTTTGATGAAGCTGTAATAGAATTTGGCTTTATTAAGAACGAATGTGAGCCTTATATCTACAAGAGTTTTAGTGGAAGTGCAGTCGTTTTCCTAATAGTATATGTTGATGACATATTACTAATTGGAAACGAAGTACATGTCTTACAGTTAGTTCAGGCATGGTTGGATAAATGCTTCTCCATGAAAGACTTGGGAGAGGCGGCATATATTCTTGGGATCAAGATCTATCGTGATAGATCCAAGAGAATGATGGGCCTGAGTCAAAGTACATACATTGACAAAATACTGAAGATATTTAGTATGGAACAGTCCAAGAGGTGATTGTTGCCAATGTCACATGGCATTCATCTTTCCAAGAAAATGTGTCCTTAAACACATGAGGAAAGAAAGAGAATGGCAAGGATCCCTTACGTATCTGCGATTGGGTCAGTCATGTATGTTATGCTATGTATGAGGCTAGATGTTGCTTATGCATTAAGTGCGGTAGGCAGATATTAAGCTGATCCAGGAGACCGCCATTGGATGGCAGTCAAGACTATCCTTAATTATTTGAGGCGTACAAAGGATATATTCCTGGTTTATGGAGGAGATAAGGAACAAGTCATCAGAGGACATGTAGATGCTAGTTTCCAGACTGATCAAGATGACATGAAGTCGCAGACTGGATACATCTTCAGTTTGAATGGAGGTGCAGTGATCTGGAAGAGCTCAAAGCAAAGTGTGGTGGCAGATTCTACAGTGGAGTCCGAATATATCGCAACTTCTGAGGCAGCTAAAGAAGAAGTATGGATGTGAAGCTTTATCCAAGAGCTGGATGTAGTACCGAGTAGTAAAGATCCTATCACACTATATTGTGATAATACTGCAGCGGTGGCACTTGTAAAAGAGCCAAGGTCACATCAGCAAACAAAGCACATACTTCAAAAGTATCATCTCTTGAGGGATTTTTCTCAGAGAGGTGAAGTTGCAGTGAGTATTATTTACATGGAAGACAATGTGGCGGACCCCCTGACTAAAGCCTTGACTCAGAAGAGACATGATCATCATGTGAGGTCTAGCGGACTAAAAGTCTTAGGCAGTTGGCTCTAGTCCAAGTGGGAGTTTGTTAGGGTTAGTGTCCTGAGAACCAATTGTTTTGTAATTTGATTACATAAATGTTCACTTATTATATATTTTTCATTGTTCTGCATGACTATAATATAATAATGTCATGTAATATTTGTTGCATTGATAAGGTCATGGCAGATCCCCGCTATGATGAGAACCTTGAAATGCTATAACAATATTCTTAAATAAATTTCTATGGTTGGATGACATACTATGATAGGACACATAGTATACAGACCGTCATGTGCGAGTACTCGTAAGAAGACGAGACTCTCTCTCATGGAGTTCGCACTTGGTAATCTCCAAGATGGGAGATTATGAGAACAGACCTTCCAGTAGAAATTCTGCATGTCTTGGTGTCATCGGGCATTGCTATCTACAAGCGTGTGTGATGGTCCTTAGACTGGAAGATTATCATTAACTCATTTCATGACTCGTGCACTTAGATTTACTGACGAAAACCTTCACACAGACAGTTGGCGGGAAGTAGGGTATGTTGGGTGCGTCACGAGTGACATGTTGTTAATGGATAAGTTGAGGAAGGATTTGTCCCCTCCATTTATAGAAGTTGGTATCTAGGCCCTTTGATTGAAATAGAACTGTCGCATTAAATTCCATGGACATGGTGTAAACGACGAGTTTATTTTAGGAATTCAAAGAACGATGGATCAAGCATATAGGTTTATGACACTGCCATGAAACCTGCTTGATGAGATATTGAGACAAAGGGGTTAAATTACACTGTAAGCGTTCGTATGAGTTGATACGTCAATGCAACGTCAACTTATTTCTCTTGGGTTCCTTGACCCGTTGCTAGATAGTAATCTTGGACTTTAGGCAAGCTCGCCTAATGCCAACAAGAAAGAGGCCTAGAGGGTCACACACTAAGTGTATTCAGGTATCTCATGTAGAATAAAGATTATTCTTGTACGTGGTTTAATAATTATTCAAGGAAGCCTAAATTGTTTTAATGATGAAGGAAAAAGGAAATGAAAAACAAGATATACACGCCATGTATTAAAGATTACACGCCGTGTAGTTTTTTATGGAAAAAAAGTACACACCATGTATTAATAATTACACGTCGTTTAGTTTTATTTATGGAAAGGAAATGAATAAATGAAAACAAGATATACACGCCGTGTACATTGAATGTACACACCGTTTAGTTTTCAATGAAAAACAAGTACACGCCGTGTATTTATTAAAACATGTCGTGTAGTTTTTCCAGTCGGGATTTTGAGGATATAATATTGTTTTAAATGATATTAATTATAATCAGCATGGGCGCATGTCAAGGAATTAATTATTCAACATGGGGGTTTTAAATAAGAGTCAATGAAATAAAGAAAATGTGTAACGCTTTTATTTATTTTCATAACTCTATAACCTTAGACTTGATTATAAATATCCTCACAACCCCAACTCTTTTCAAAAAAAACAAGAGAATCGTTGTGCATAACAACTCTGGAGAATTCTTTCAAGGCCGAAAGAACCTCTTCCTCCAAGAATACTCTCAAGACCGAGATAGATCCTCTTCCATCGGATCAAGACGATCTAATGTGGACAACATAAGCAAAGGTTTCTCCACGCTAGCACCCAGAGACTCCTTTGGCGACATCCCAAGATACGAGGTACACGTGTGGATCACTGCTAGAGGAAGTCTACACTTGGCTTCTGTGATGCAACGACGAATCACATCGTAACGTGATCAAGAACATCAACAAAGAAAGAACACCCAAAAAGGTATTTCTTTTAAATTGATTAAATTAATTATAATCAACCTGTAATGATCCTACTTTGTGGTTCCGGGACTTTCCTTCTTCTTTGTCCATTTCTTTGATTCGATCCGTGGAGACTGGCGTTTATCATCATATTGATCCCGGATTGATCATTGTTAATGAAAAAAATCCAAGTGGGAACATCCACCCACACGCCTTCACTGCGCCCGGAACCTTCACAAGTTATAGGCTAAGTCTCAAGTGTTTTACTATATAGTTCATGGTGATGAAGTCTTTGGGTTTTTCATCTAGGATAACAACTCTCATAAAGTTGTCAAAAACCAAAATGTTATCTTTAATAAAGAGATATTTTGAAAAGATCAAAACTATATGTACATTTAATATCATATCAAAGTATCATCACAAGATAAGTTTTATGTAAGTATAAAATTTCTAGATGTTTTGGAAAGTTTATGGAGTATGATAGTTCTAAAAACACTAGATTGTATGCAGTAAATTTTGAAAGGAGGTCAGGTTCTAATGGTGCTTCCAAGGCTATAAGTATCTGAGATATTAGGGACTATGGAAGATCAGGGTAGAGATTTGTAAGGTGAAGTATTGAAGAATTAGTTTTGGAAGGATAATAGATGTGAATTCATTTGTAGAGGTCTGTCGAGATTCGATTATAGGTGTATAGATATAGAAGCGACTTGGACCTGTTACTTATCAAAGACGAAAAAGAAGAAAAAATTCTAGAAAATGTTACATGTTTGAATGAATCAATTCTATGGGAGTTGGATATGAGGAATGTGATGGATTCATTGAATATTTATAGGATATGGGAGCTAATATAACGACCTATTAAGAAGAGATTAATTTATAAAAAATGGGTTTATCAGATGAAGGAGGAAATAAAAATTAGACGAAGGTACAAGGAAATTCTTTTCATGAAGGGTTTTAAATAAAAAAGGGTGTACATTTTTTCAAGACATTTTATTTGGTTTCTAAACACATTAATATTCATATGGTACTTAGTATACATTCCATGGAAGAGTAACATCTGGAGTAACTAGATATAAAATTTTAATTACTTAATGAAGATTAGATAAAAATATTTATATAGATCAGATGGAAGTTTTCATGAAAAAATGAAACTAAGATCTTGTATACAGGTTTGAGTGGAGTCTTTATGGATTAAATAAAGCACTAAGATAGTGGAACTATAATTTCAATGCCTTTATGGTGCAATAGAAGTACATCTAAAGAAATGTCGATCATTACTGTTACTAGAAAATATTTGATGATGAGAGTTTCATTATCTTGCTTCTATATATTGATGATGAGATGAAATCCAAGTTGTCTAAAAGTTGTTGTGATGAATAATTTTGGTGTGGTAAAATGTATTTTGGGGATGCAAATTGTAAGACTTTGTTCTTGACTCAATATAACTATATCCTAAAGGTAGTAAAAAAATTTAGAATGAGTGAGGCAAAACCTGTTTTTACTCCCCTAGATGGGAATTTCAAGTAAATAAAGGAGAATATTCTAAGAATAGAATTAGAGGTTGAGTAAAAAAGAAAAGGTTACTTTTATATTAGTAGTTTGAAGCTTGATGTTTTCCTTGGTTTGTACATGGTCGGACATTTCACATGTAGTGGGAGTAGTTGGTAGGTTTATAAAGAATCCTAGATGTGAGAATTGAGAAATGGTAAAGTGAATATTATGGTATCTAAAGGGTTCCAAAAAAATATTTATTTATTTATGAATAGATGGATAATTATGGAGGTTTATAGATTCATACTTTGGAGGAATTAAGATACATGAAGGAGCACTATAAGATTTTTGTACATTTACAATGGAAAAATTGTAAGTTGGATGATAAATATTCAACTAGAAGTTTCACTTTCAATAATGGAAGTAATGTATGTTGCATTAATGAAATCTGGGAAGGAGTTTATCTAGATGAAGGGGCTGATGAAATGTCATGAAAGAAGGAAAAAGTTTGGAATATTGTTCCATGATTCAAAAAGTGTGGTCTACTTGGCCAATATTTTGATTCTTCATTCATGGAAAAATCATATTTAGTTAAAGTATCACTTTATTCAGAATTTTTTTCAAGAAAAAGTGTTAGATCTATGGAAGGTTGATGGATTTTGAAATTTGGTAGATATACTAGTCAATATTTTAGTCTGGTATGTGTTGATGTACTATTATGTATCACTTAGGTTGGGATAATTGGAATAAAGTTTGCGGAACCATGCTGTTGTAAAGGAATATTGGGAGAAGAATAGGTTTTATATATGCTGATGAAGGGCTTGTCAGTGAAGGCTATAAATTATTATAAAGTTGGAGATTGTTAGATCCATCCATGTGAAACCATTTTTTGGATAAGTGATTATAACTTATGGAAGAAGTGATTTTGGAAGTCTAGTTTTTTTCCTTGGTTGAAGATAGTGGAGCGACATCGATAAAGTCTAAAAATATAGAAGAAGATAGACCATAAGAAGGAAATTATAATTGGGGAATTTAAAATTACCTTTTCAATTATGAAGGTGAAATTGTAGTGATGCAAAGTATTTTCATAAGGTTTTCTATGTGGATATATAAGATCCCATTTTGAAGTTACATAAGGTTTTTTGTTGGATATTTTATTGTGAAAGGAATACATAAGGGTCTTTAAAATAATATATAAGAGTAAACTCTTAGAGTTTCTATAAGCATGAACTAATCACCATAAGGAGTAGTTAAGGTGATGGATGTATTTGACCATGATAAGGGATGACAATGAAATCTAAGTATGCATACTCTCTGCAACGATTGAAAGGTGATGAAACTAGTTTCACCTATTGGGGTCTACTTTAAGTTATATAGTGATTAATTTTGTTACAGATACCTAATTTTTTAACATTGAAATCATCTTTCATTACTTAATCAAAGTATTATGATGTTTCTCATATAGAGTAGGACTAATTTCGTACCATGAAAACTTTTTTTATTCTTTTACTTTTGTTTTGTTTAATCGTTTTCTTTTGGAATTTATTCTCTATATTTTTCATGTGCATTGTGGTGTGGTAACTTAGGTGTAGTTTTTCTTCTATGTTCTGATAAATCATGTCTGCGGGTTCATTATAATTTCATGGTTCCAGTTTTTTGTTCTTACTATGTAAGTTATAGGTGATGGATTATTTTTAGGAGGTTAATCAAACCCAATAAGTGGTATCAAATCTTAGTTATAGAGTTTAAGATTAATAGAACCTAGCCGATGTGTTTCAGATATCATTTTAGTAGAATTATTCTTTAATCAACATTTTAAGATAATTCTAGTAACCAGTTCCTAATCCCTTTTACATTTTTCAAAATTTATTGGGATTTTATTGATTTCAGAAGTAATGGCATTGGATGAGGGAAAGGTGTGGGTGGAGAAGTTTGATAAGATGGATTTTGTATTATAGAAGATGTAGATAAAGGATTATATAATGAAAAAGGATCTTGATATTCCATTGAATGACAAAATACTAAACATGATAAATAAGGAATAATGGGAAATGTTGGATAAGAAATCACTGGGGTTGATCTAGATGTTATTGGCCTATAACATCCATTAGATAAAAACATATTTAGAACTTATGAAGACACTTTCTAATATGTATGAGAAACCAATAAAATGAAAAAGTAGTTCTCATTGTGAAGGTTATTTGGAATGAAAATAGCAGAAGGAAAGCCTGTGACTTATCATGTCAATGAATTCAACATGATTCAGAGTTAGTTGGAATCAATGAAGGTGATCTTTGGGGATCTATAGTGGGCACTGATGTTATTTTCATCACACTCAAAATTATGGAATGCAATGGTTACCATGATGATTAACTCAATCAGTAATACTGAATTGGTGTTTAAATACATTAGAGATATAATTTAAAATGAGTATATTCATCATAAGGAGATCCAGGAATCTACTGAAAATTCATATAATGAGGATGTTAGAGGGAATAATGTTTCATGAAAGGGTCACAATAAATTAAATGGAAGGATAAGTATAATCCTTGTATCTTTGTGGAAGGTGGTCCCATGTGTTGACAATTTGGGATAAAAGTCCATATAATGAAATATTTCAATGAGAAAAGATTCAAATTTAGAAAATATATTTCCAAAATTTCATTTGAAAATCCTGTTTTTAATTATATGAGATGTCTATTTTTGAGTGCCTTTAGTTCACTTGAGTCTTGGATCACTTACTGTAGAGATTCTTTTCACTCTATATCTGAGAGAGGGGGTATGAGGAATTTTACTCCTAGAAGGTTTGATATGGTGCATCTTATGGATAGTGAAGCTCTTGAGATTTTGATAAAGGGTGATATTTTCATCTAAATAAAGAATGAAATCTTGTTAGAATTAAAAATTTTGAAACACATTCAATGATTAAGTAAGAACATGATTTTGGTAGGATAGTTTGATGATGCAGGTTTCTATACTACCTTTTCAAATGGAGCATAGAAAATTACATGTGAATATATGGTGGTGGTAAAAGGAGTGAAATATGGAATTTTGTACCTAACTAGAGTTTTGGAAGGTGTAATGCATGCCAAAAATTTAAATTTCACAAATTTATTACATGAACATCTGGGTCACTTAAGTTAGAAAGGGATTAAAATACTTTTTTCTAAATGAATGTCGAATATCATAATCAAGAAGTATGAAATATGTGAAGAATTAATCATTGGTAAGAAGATAAAGGCATCATTTAAAATTAAAGTTCATATTCCCAATGATTATAATCTGAACAATTATTAAGTATTTATAACCTTTATTGAATGGAGAACCATGTTTTAAATGGAGACCAGAAGTAAATTGAATTTTTTTTTGACTAACAATAGTTTATAATAGAAAAGCAGTAAGTTTTTAAGCTCCTACTGATGGAAAGGAATATGGTTTTAGAAGACCATACTTGGTGATTTAGAATAAAATGGATACATAGAGAGGGTGAATTAGAATTTAGTAGAGAAGGAAAAGATCATGATAATTTATTAAGGTTTTCTAAATTAGTTTTAGGTGTAATTCATGAATTGTGTGGCCCACTGAGAAAACAGAAGTCCATCATCTCCATTGGGACAAGAACTTTTAAAAGTATGTTGGTTTAAAATAAAGTTTGAAATTTACCATCTTAATTTTTTTGGCTCACTCACATATATTCATTTTGGTTCCAACGAAAGGGACAAGTTTGAGGTTAAGTCCTGAGTGTGTTAATTTTTAGAGTATAATGAAGAAGACTTTGGATTTTGGCTCTGGTATAACAACTTTCAAAAGGTTTTCAAAATTTGGAATGTTATCTTCAATGAATAGATCTTGTGGAAAGACCAAAACCAATAATAAGTTTCTAATGATATGAAAGTATCATCATAATATCTCATTCAAAAAAATGTAAGTTTGCAAGTTACAGGTGTTCTGAAAAGTGAAAGGAGTATGATGGTTTCCAAAACACAAAATTTCCCAAAAGTAATTCTATAAGGAGGTCAAGTTATGATGGTGTTTCCAAGGTAAAAAGTACCAGAGAGCTTTTAAACTATGGAATCTTGGGGTAGATCTTTGTAAGTGAAGTTTTAAAAGAAATATTTTTGGAAGGAGTAGAGCTATAAAGTCAATTGTGGAGTTTTAATAGGAATCAAAACCAAGTGGGGAGATACATAAGTGACTTTCACTTTTTTATTCTCATGGATGATAAAGAACCTGAAAGCCTAGAATTGATTGAATTTTTGAATGACTCGAGTCAGATTGAGTTAGAAATGTGGAATGTGATAGATTCCTTACATGTTTTTGGGACATGGAAGCTAATGTAATGACATATTTGAAAGATATTACTTCACAAAAAATTGGTTTATTAGTTGAAGGTGGAAGATGATGGTAGATGGAGGTAAAAAAAAGTTTTTTATGAAGGGTTTTCAATAGACATAAGGTGTATATTTTCTAGTATTTTTCCCTAGTTGTTAAACAAAAAACTATTCAGATGGTTCTTATTATAGTTGAAAGAAGGTTCACATATAGAGAATCTAGATGTGAAAACCACCTTTTTTATGTATAATTGGAGGAGGATATTTAAAAGGATCATCCAAAAGGTTTCATGGAGAAACACAATTGGGACCTTATATAAAATCTGAAGCAGAGCCTTTATAGATTAAAGCAATCACTTATATAGTGGAATCAGAAGTAAAATTCCTTTATGATGGAATGTAAGTTAATTAAGAGAAATGATAATAATTGTTGTTACCTAAAGGTTTTTAATGATGGGAGTTTCATCATATTACTTCTCTATGTTGATGACGTTCTTATTTTCACTTTAGTAAAGAAAAGGGTTAATGAATTGAAAGATAAACTTTTGAAAAATTTCAAGATGAAGGATCTCATTCTGAGAAAATTGATTCTAGGGATACAGATTGTAAGGGACTTAATGTTTGGAAATTTGTTCCTGAATCAACCTGAAAACATATATAAGGTGGTGTAACATTTCAGAATGAGTGAGGTGAAACTAGTTACCACTACCCTAGCTGAACATTTTAAGTTGATCAAGGAGAATACACTATGAAGAGAAAAAGAATTTGAGTACAGAGAAAATGATATTTTTTTCATTGATAGCAAAAATATTGATTTATTTCATGGCTTGTACATGGTCAGATATTGTGTGACTAGTGGGAGTGTTTTGTGGTTTTATAGTGAATTTCAGAAGAGATAACTAGGAAGAGGTAAAGTGGATCCTCTGATACCTCAAAGGTTTTAAAATTCATTTCTTTGTTTTAGAACAGATGAATCATTATAGGGATTTAAAATTTTGGACTTTAAAAGAGATATAAAAACATAAAGGAGCATTACAGGCTATTTTCTCACTTACATAGGAACAATCATGATATGAAAGTCAAAATTTCAACTGGTAGTTATAATTTTAATAATGAATGTAGAGTGAATTAAATTAATATAAATTGGGAAGGGGTTGATTTATATGAAGGAGTTTATGAAATATCTAAAAATAAGGGAGGAGGTTGGAACATTATTTTATGATTCAAAAAGTGAGATCCACTTGGCCAATAATCCAATGTTTTATTCTAGGATAAAGTATATTCAGTTGAAGCCTTTATTCAGCCAAAAGTAGTTGGAACACAAATTTATAGATCTATGAAAGGTGGATGGAGTTTATAATTCAATAGATATATTGACCAAGGTTATAGTCTGGGATGTACTAAGTTAATTTTATGCCTTGATCGGGCTGGGATAACTAGAACCATGTTGGTGGAACTATATAGTTGTAAAGGAAGATAGAGAGTAGAAAAGGTTTTGCAAATTTTAACGGAGGGATTGGTGGAGAAGCATGAAAATGATTCTATAGTAGGAGATCTTTAGGTTGTGTTATGTGAATTAAATTTTCCATCTACGTGATTTGAACTTATAAAAGGATTGATTTTTTAAGTCTAATTTATTATCCTAGATGAAGACATCAAACCACCAGTGATAAATTCGTGAAGTCTAGAAGTTGGAAAACTAGAAGTAGATAGCCAGAATGGGAAATCAGAAATTACCTCAACAAGTATGAAGGTGGAAGTGTTGAGATGCAAATAATTTTCATAATTTTTTCTCTATGGATACATAAGTTTTGATTATAAAGTTACATAAGGTTTTTCAATGGTGAATTTAAAATAAAGGGATTATGTAAGGGTATTTAGAATGATTCATAATAAAAAATTCATAGAGTTTCTAAAAGCATGTACTAATCACTAAAATAAGGAGTTAAGGTGGTGGATGTCTTTGACCAAGAGAAGGTATGCTTAAGAATATTTGATATGAGTGGGAATAATCTCCATGAAGATCAGAAAGAAGTGAAATAAGTTTCACCAGATGGGATCTACTTTAAGTAGCAGGGTGGGAAAATTTATTACTGATACTTGAATGTTCATCATTTTAATCATATTCTATTCATTAATAAAAGCATTGTATTCTTCCCCCAGTGGAGTAGGACTAAGTCTAAACCACATAAACTTTTTTTGTTCTTTTTATATTGTTTATTTCAATTACTATCTTTTGGAAGTTATTTTTTGGATTGTTCATGTGAATTACTATGTAGTGACTTAGGTGTGATTTGTCTTCTAAGTTGTAGTATATCATGTATGCGTGTTCATTATGATTCAGTGGTTTTTTTATTTGTTTCCATAGTAATTTATAGGTTATAACTTTTGATCATGATGTCTATTATATCCAACAAGTGGTATTGGAGATTAGTTGTAAAATTTTGGATGAACAACCCCTAGAAAAGGTATTTCAAAGCCTGGTTCAATAGATCCATTTTTTCCTTGTCCTTATAGGATAAGTTTTAAAATTAGTTCCTAATCCATTTTATGTTTTTTGGAATTCTATGAGAGTTCAATGATTATGTAAGTAAGGTAATTGGATGAGGGTAAGGTCTGGGTGGAGAAGTTTTATGGGAAAAAATTTGGATTTTGGAATCTATAGATAGAGGATTGTATGATAGAGAAGGATCTTAATCTTACATTGACTAACACCAAACTGGAAGCAGTGAAGAAGGAAGACTAGAAAAGGAAAGATAATAAGGAATTGGGGTTAATCCATATGTCATTGGTTTGAAACATGTCCTATAACATCCATGAGGTGAAAATGATTTTAAAACTTATGAAGACACTTGGTGATATGTATCATAAGATGAGAAAAATAAACAAGGTGTTGCTATTATGGTGGTTATTCAATATTATAATGGTATAAGGAAATTTAATGACTAATTATGTCAAAAAATTCAACATGATTTGAATTCATTTGGAATCAATAAAGGTTAACTTTAGGGATTGAGAGTGGGCATTGTTTTTACTTTCATCACTTCCAGAATCATGGGATGTGATGGTTACCACAGCAAGTAACTCAAGCAGTAAGACTCACTTGGTGTTTATGGACATTAGAAATCTAATTCTAAATGAAGAGACTCATTAGAATTATATCCATGAATCTATCAGAAATTCCTATAGTGTATAAGGTAGAGGATTTTCTGTAGCACAGAAGGGTTTCAAGAGAATAAAATGATGGAGAATTAAAATCCATAGTAGCTCGAGGGAAAATGGTCTAATGTGTTGGAATTATGGGAATAAATTACATCTAAATAAATATTCTAGTTAGGAAATATTAAATTTTATAATATATGATTCCAAAAGTGTATACGTAAATCCTATTTCATAATATATGAGAGGTATGTTTCTAAGTGTTGCTAGTTCAGTTGAGTCTTGAATTATAGACCACAGAGCTTTTTTCACTCTACATCCAAGAGAGGAATTATAATTCTCAAAAGGTTTAGTAAAGTAAATATTTTGAACAACAAACCTTTAAATATTATGGGAAAGGATTATGTTTATATTCAAAAAATAATAATAGAATATTTCTTAAATTGAAAAGCATGTGATACATATCAGGATTAAGGAGGAACTTGATTTTAGTAAGAAATTTTGATTATACAGGTTTTTGTATTATCATTGTGTATGGATCATATAAAGTTAAATGAAATTCCATATTTTATAAAAAGAAGTGAAATATGGAAATTTGTACCTAACAAGAGTTTTGATAGGTGAAATGCATGAAAAAAAAGTAACTTCTGAAAAGTTATGGGTTGAATGTGTTTGTCATTTAAGTGAGAAAGAGATGAAAATAATTACTGTTAATGATGAAAATCATAATCATGGAGTAAAAAACATGTGAAGAATAAATCATGAGTAAATAATGGTAGGTGTCATTCCAAAAAAAAGGTAAGACACCAAAGGATCGAAATTTGGTACTAGTTTGTTCATATATATGGGGGCCGACTCCATTCGGTTCTTAAGAAGGTTTATTAAACTATATTACCGTCATTGATGATATGAAACAAAATGTGTGGGTCTTTTTTCACAAGCACAAATCCAAAGTATTCAAAAACATAATTTTATGGAGATCTATGGCGGAAAAGGAGAATATAATTAAAATAAAATGTTTGAGGTTTGATAATGGTTGGGAATATGGAACCAGGGAGTTTCAAAGGTTTTACTGGTGGAAAGGCATATAGTTTGAGAATACCATATCAGGAACTCTGAAAAAAAAAACAGAGTCATAAAGAGGTGAATCTTACTTTAGTTGAGATGATAAGGATTATTCAAATTCATGAAATTTTTCCCAGTGGGTTTTGGGTGGATGCCATGAATTGTGTAGCCTACTTGGGGAACAAAATTCCATTATCTTCATTAGGGCTGGAACTTTTAGAAGCATATTGGTCTGGAATAAAGTTTGAAATTTTCTATCTAAAACTATTTGTTTCACTCTACTATGTCCACGTTGATGCTAAGGAAAGGGATAAGTTATAGGATATGCCCCGAGTGTGTTAATTTTTAATATATAATAATAAATACTTTGAATTTTATCTCTAGGATAATAAATTTTAAGAAGCTTTTTAGAAGCTAGAATATTATATTCATTAAAGATATCTTTTGTAAATATTAGAACCAAGTGAAATTAGTTGATGTGATCAAAGTATCATCACAAGATGAGGTGGACTAAATAAAATTATATAATTTATAGATATTTTGGACAATTTAGAGAGTATAATAGTTTTAGAAACATTAGATTTTATGGAAGAAATTATGAAAGGATGTAAAGTTATGATAATGTTTCCATGTCCAAAAGTACTTAAGATCTCATGGAATACATAATCTTAGAGTATAGATCTAGAAAAAAAATTTCCAAAAATAATGGTTTTGGAAGGAGTAGAGTCACAAATTTAGTCACAGTGGTCTACCAGGATTCAGTACCAAGTGAAGATATATAAAAAGTAACTTGCAATTTTTTCTAATTAAGAAAGATACAGAACCAAAAATCCCAAAAGATGATACAATTATTAGTGAATCAAGTTAGTGGGAGTTAACCATGAGGGATAAAATGAATTTCCTACATGTTTCCGAGGCATGGGATCTAATAAAACGACAAACTGTTAAGAGAGTACTTTAGATAAAATGGGTTTATTAGCTAAAACAATAAGTGCATGGTAGATCGAGGTATATGGAAAGGCCTGTCGTGAAGGGTTTTCAATAAATTAAAGGTATAGATTTTTTTAATATTTTTTATGGTTATTATACCACCACTATTTAGATGGTAATTGGTATGTTTTCCTTGGGAGGGTTACCTATGGAGTATATAGATATGAGAACCACCTTTATTTATGGATATTTAGACGAGGAAATTTAAATGGATTTACTAAAATGTATTATGGTGAAACAAAATTGAGATCTTGTATGTAAGTTAAATTAGAGCCTTTACAAATTGAAGATAGAACCAAGATAGTGGAACTAGAAGTTAAAAACCATTATAGTTGAGCATAAGTTCATTTAGGGAAATGTTGATCATTTATATTACTATAAGGTGTTTAATGATGGGATTTTAATAATTTTATGTCTCTATATTGATGACATGATTATTATATCTTTGATGAAATAAATGATTGATAAGATGAAAGCTGAATTATCCATAAGTTTCAAGATTAAGGATCTTAATCTGATATAATATATTTTAGGGATGAAAATTGTAAGGGACATAAAGACTGAAACTTTGTTTTTGGCTCAATGTGAATATATCCATAAGGTTGTGTAATGTTTTAAAATGAGTGAAGAAAACTATTTACCACTCCCATGGATACACATTTCAATTTGAGAAATGATAAGGAATCGAGAACATAATTAGAGGTTAAGTACATGGAAAATTTTTCTTTTACATTAGTAGTTAGGAGCTTAATATATTCCATGGTTTTTACACAACTTAACTTTTCACATATAGTGGGATTATTTAATAGGTTTACGGTGAATCCATAAAGGTAGCACTAATAAGTAGTAAATTGGATCCTTAAAAATCTTAAAGGTTCTGAAAAAATGTCTCTTTATCTCAAAATATATGAATTCATATAGGGGTTTTTATATTTATAATTATAGGAATATTTTGACCCATAGAGAAGCAATAAAGGACATGTATTCAATTATATATGCATGATTTTGAGTTGGATGTCAAGAATCAAAAGTTTCACTTTAAATAATAGAAGAAAAGTAAATTTCTTTAACATAAGATTAGAATGAGATGTTTTTGTTGTAGGGGATGATGGAAGATATCAGAAGAAGGTAGGTGGTTGGAATATTGTTATGTAATTTACAAAGTACAATCCACTTAACCAAAAATCAATGCTTCATTCCAAGATAATTCATATTTAGTTTAAGTGTCACTTAATCTGAAAGTTATTGGTAGAAAAAGTATTGGATCTATGGAAGGTGGATGGACTTCAGAATCTAGAAGATATGTTAACCATGGTTTCAGTATGATATGTGATTTATTAGTGTTGTGCTTCAATAGGGATAGGATATCTGAAATCATGTTGGGGGAACCATGCGACTGCAAAGAAAGATTGAGAGCAGAAAAGCTTTTGTGGATGCTGATGGAGGACTTGGTATGTGGTAGATTTTTAGGTTCAGCCATGTAAAAACTATTTTATGGTTAACTGATTATAAATTACCAAATGAGTTATTTAGAAGTCACTTTCCAATCCCAGATGAATATGGTGGAGAAAAAAAGATAAAGTCTGAAATCCTAAAATCATAAAGTCAGAAGAGGGAAATTATAAATTACATTGACAAGTATAAAGGTGGAAGTGTAGAGACATAAAAGACTTGCATAATTTTTTCTCTATGGATATGTAAAATTCTGTTATGAATTTATATAAGGAATTTCCCTATATTTTTTGTGGAAAACAGACTACATAAGGGTCTTTATAATGATATGTAAGAGTAAAGTTGCAGAGTTTATGGAAGTATGTACTAATAAAAAAATGATGATTTAAGGTGGTGAATTAATTTGACCAAGAAAAGGGATACATGTAAAGATCATATCAAAGTGGGTATAATCTCTATGAATATTGGAAGAAAATGGAACTAATTTCACTGGCTGAGATCTACTTTAAATAGTTGGGTGGGGATATTTGTCCTGTATACTTGACTGTTTGACGTTGTAATCATCTTCTACTTCATAATCATATTATTTAAATGTCCCCTCATAGAGTATGGCTGAGTCTAAACTACATAAAATAGTATTTTTATTTTAATTTTTTTATTTCAATCATTGTGTTTTGGAAGTTCTTATTTGGATTTTTCATATGCATTTTAGTGCAGCGACTTAGGTATTGTTTTTCTTATAAGTTCTAGTACATAATTAATGTGAGTTACTTCCAATTTGGTGGTTTCGGTCTTTTGTTTATACTATGAAAGCTCTATTCAATAACTTATAACTAGGAGGTTCATCGAACACAACAATAATTATATATATATATAAGGATTATGCATATTCATATACTAATCTATATAAATTTATATATTCTAATGTTAAGACAAAATCTAAAAACTAAATACTATAAATATAATTTCTATGTTTGTGTATATATAATATAAATTTTATAAAAATATAAAAAATTATATATTTAAATATATAAAAATATAACTGTATACATATATCAAACATTGTTTATATGAAATATTTTCTATGCATATTTATTTCATTATATAAATGATTTTTATGTGAAATAATTTATATACATACACATAAAATGTGTGTGTGTGTGTGATATTTATAAAAACCATAGATATAAAAACATATATAGTCATTATTATTTATTATTATATTTACTTTTATTATTAATTATTATATATTTTTTATTTTTTATTTATATTTATATTCATATGTTAATTATCTATATATATATATATATTAGTTTTATTTATCATATAATTTTTTATCTTGTTAGAAGGGACAATTTCATCCATACAAATCCAATTGATGGTATCAATTTTTAAAAAACATTTTTTACTAATTTTTGGATGATTTTGCACCTCCTTTATTCCACTTTTCAAGATCCTAGGGTTGAAATTGCCCACCATTTTCATGTGGGTGATTATAAGGATAAAAATGTCAGTTTATCATGCATTAGAGTAATCCCTAAAGTTGGACTTCATCTAAAGTAGGATTAGTTCATAGATCTCTTCCCACTTATAAAGAATTATCATAAGGCCTTCTAATCATCTACACTCACTATATTAAGCATGGTTACAGGGAGAACTTAGTTTAAATAATAATTGTCACATTGTAGCATGGTCTTGTATGCATGTTCCTATTAAACCATCTCAAATGTTTAACAATAACCACATTCATATTATATTTAAAATCTCAGTGACTATGGTTTATGGATATAGATGACCAACCATCTTCAATAATTCAAGGTAATCAATTCCAAGATAATGCACTCATAAATGGAAGGTCTCGGTCCTATCTACTTGTAATAATAACAATGTTAAATACTAAAATCTAGATAAATAACTAATGTTGGAAGTATAATATAGGAATGATGAATAATACAAATAATCGTATATTAACAATAATGAAATCTACCCTAAACAATGGATATTAAAATTGATCATAACAATGAAAAAGTGAATGAAGTGACTAAAACTCTAATGTAATGTTTTTTTATCAGAGAACATCCTATGACTATATTAGTCTTAAATATTGTATGGGACTATAATTTATTTGTTCTAATATGTTTAATAAATATGAATTGGATAGATCAAATTATTGTAGATAGAAACCCCCAAGACATGTTACGATATCACTCTCATTAAGAATATATTAACCCCTAACACTTTGGTAGTATTGTGGGCTAAAACAAATTCTTCTTTAGGATACAATGGTAGTTTATTACCCAACACTGATACGTAATAGAGAGTTTCCCTTGAAAAAATTTGAAGAAAAGAGAGTAAAATATATGATTTTTTGTTGTTGTACTATAATAAAAACTCTTTAATGATTTTAGAAGATAAAGAGAGAAATATGTATGTTGATTATCTGAATTGAATTAATTTATCATCCCATGAATCATTCGTTTTATAGGAATGGATATTATTCTTTTAATGATATACCCTATCTTTTAAGATTAGATATTTACCTATCCTAGAAGAGTATATTTGCTTAGATTTAATTTTAACCATTGGATATATTCTAGTTAAATAAGCAGTCTGGATTTCACCTATCGAATGAACAGATACATCTATTATACTACACTCAGTCAGATATATAGTAAAAATTTTACATGCTTAGTGAATCGGGTCAACCCATAGAATAAAACCCATCGGGAAATGAATATCTAACCGGTGCACTTGTTTATGTAAAATATTAATATGATCCCAACACCTCATATAATTTTTGATCATAATTAATATTGAATTTGATCATTCTCTAACATCTCATCTTAGCGTGACCATGTCACCAAGGCACAATTCCACATTCCCTCAAGTGCACCTCCCCTTCGATCACCAAGGGTTGGTAACTGCATCTAAGGATTTAAATTAATTGTTTAAGGAGTGATTTACCTATGAATGAATTATTACATAATAAATCAATAACGATGAATCTAAATAACCATAAGTAGTAGAATAAAATAAAAAACCCACCAATAAACTCTAAAATTGTATCACGGTGATACTTAATGATATCATCAATCCAAAAAAAAGTGTAAGTAAAACTCATGTATAAATGTCATAAAATAATGAAAATAAAATAATCTAGAAATAATAAAAAAAATACTCCAGAAGAATCTAAATACTTAGTCATATCCATGATGTCACCTAACATTATCTTTTATCTATAAATTTCACCTTCATTTACTTTATTGGGTTTCATAGGGGATAACACTTATCCAAAGTTAGTGGAAAATATCAACCAAAAACCTATTTTACCAAATAATCATTCCATGTGTTTGGAATGAATACAATAAATAAATAATGATATACCTTTTTCCTATACTGATATGGTTTTTCCAAGCTCCTTGACATGAGCTTGATAGTGATCACTGAGAAGTATCCAACATGATCCTTCCTCCTAGGATATCCATGGGCTGAATGAATCTTCCAAAATTTTGGAAGGATTCACTATTTCCATTTTTTTTTAGAATGTTGGATTTATACTTTTATAATTGAGACCATACGCACTATCTCATGGTATTTTCATCCTTATATAGTCACTAAGGACACTCTTCATACTCCAAAAATTTTATTAACATTGGATAATAAAGGTTAAGGATACAAACCATTTGTAACCTATGACCATGAATAATGAAAAGCTTAACTCCTTAAAACTTTCATATTCCATCATTAAGACTCCTTTGAATTATCATTTCATGATAATCAATTGAACATGATAACTTGAAGTAGGAGGAGGTTGAGCCACATGTTATTACATAACATGTAAACTCCCATGCATAACATCAGGATGTGGTCACATTCACCATGATGTAGTATATACTATATTATACCATGATGTGGTTTAAACAACTGCATCATGTGCTTGACTTTGCTGCACATTTCAATTAATATCTCACTTTAACTAAAGCCTCGATATCTAGGGAATTTTCACCTTATGTCACATCATATGTAACACCTTATGAAAATATATCCAAAACCCCTTTTGGATATCTTCCAAAACTAATTTAGGAAAATATATCATACATTTTTATCACATTTTACATCATATATACCAACTTATAAAAATACATCAAAAAAATTCCTTTGGATATCCTCCAAAACATTTTTTGTGTAGTTATAAAAGTTCATTATGAACATTTTGTAAAAAACTTAATCCCAATTTACTCAAATACTATATATGACCCCAAAACACTTTGCTACATTGAAAATAATTATGAATTACTTAATCCATACATGAAAGTAAATATTGGACTCTATAAAAGTGTAAATTCAACTCAATCTATAAAGGGATCTGACATGATCTCTATCAAACACATGTATCTCTATATCTGTGTCAATTATTTGTATCATATTAAAGTATGTATAATCATATAATACCTTTTTCCAAGACATTGAGTTTCCACATGACATTGAGAATGTCAGTCTCACATAGCTTACTCATATATTCATGATTATCTGAGTATAGACTGAATACACCAATGAACACATCACATTCCATTAAACAAAGTGAATGAGAACATCATATAGACCTAATTAAAATAGATAGTCACATAACATGTACCTTATCTAGGTATTAATATACATCTCATACTCAATTAATCTTAATTGAAGGCATATATTTCATACTCTTCATACGAGAGGACAAATCCCATATTGGTTAAGCCTCAACTGATGACATGATCAATGAAAGAACAATTTTATGATTCTTTATTTTTATATAAAATTTAATTTTTATATTCATTAATTGGATAATCATGATAATATTTAATGGTTGTTATGTTTTATGGTAGGATACCAAGTTTGATTGAAAACAATATTAACATCGAAGAATTTAGGATGAAAATGATGTCCCATGATGTAACATAGGTGAAACACCAACTCCAAGTCTTAAAACTAAATAAACAAGCCAAAACAGAGTGAAATATACTAGAAAACACCAATTTAAATCATAAATATTGAATTCATGATATAAAAGTTGAATAATTCAGGGTTTAAAACTAAGTATAAAGGAAAAAAGGAAATTTGGGCAATAAAATATTGTGTCATGATGTGACACATATATGTCACATAGTGATTCACCTTCAAAACTTTCAGGACATAAAAAAGGCCATAAAAATTCTTACTGGGTGATTCCTTATTGATTTTACATCACAAAACCACTTTTTATGATGTAAAAATGTTGTACAGGACTATAAATAGTGACTTTTTTGAAATTAATGATAGAAAACCTTCTAAACTTATGAGGAAGACCCATTATAACTAGAGACCCATTAATTGGGCCACTTATGACAACCCAATCATCATTTGAATCATATAAATAGAAGTCTAAGGGGATCAAAAAATAGATCAACTAATCTAAGCACTTTTATGTTGCGCTAAGGAAAAAGTTTCTACTATTACTTTTAGGTTTTCTACTTTTGTTTTTAGTTTTTAATTTATTTCCCATGTAACTAAATTTAATATTTTTATTCAAGTGTTTCCTTTTCCAATATCTATTAATTTATATTTCTTATTTATTTCCACCATGATTTCTTAAACTCGATATGGTGAATGACTGACTTGAGGCTTGACCTTGGGGGAGTTTTCATAGTGATCTATTTATGATGAATGTGGGTGAAGTGTATGAGTGTAACGATTTTCCACCACAAAATGAATCATAAACTCATTTATATTCTTTAATTTACATATTTAACTCCATTATGTTATTCAAATATATTCATATTATGGAGTTGAGTTTATTCAATATATTAAACAAAATACAATGGAGTTGGGTCCTGGAAGGTTCCACACTCTCAATCAAGGTGTTTCATTAACCTTGATTATAAGAGGAGGTAGAGTTTTGTGTGCCAAATAATTTTCCTAGGAATTAAATATTTCACAACCAATATATTTAATGATATTAGTTCATGAATGATGTTTCATAATTAAAATATCAAACTTGATTTAAAAAAATGAATAATAAAGAAAATTGTGTAACATAACTCTAAGGACTAAGATCATTCATCCCTAACATCATTATGTATTATATATGCATTTTATTTTAATATATTCATTCTACATTTTCCAAAATAAAATCTAAAATTTCATTATTTTCATAAATAATAAAAACAAAAAAAATAAGTAGATTGGGTGAATTGAAATTAGTGATTGAATCAACTATAAAGCTCATCAAGTGATATGACCCTGGTTAAACATTATGATATATTAGAAAAATAAATTTGGTTTTGTATTTCCCTACAATAAGCACATAAAAATTTGGCACCATTTATAGGGATCCAAACAGTTCTTTCTTTCATTATTTCTATTTTCATTTTTTTTGTAAATAATTATTTTTGTTTTTAAAAATCAAAAATATCTTACAAAAATATTTTTCCATGATGTTTCCAAACTATCATTATTTTACATGGAATTATAACCCACTGGTACAAGAACAAGTAGTTGACTATGTTGATGAGGATATCCTACAAAGGGATGATAAACTAATAGTTTTTTTCAAGTAGATAGAGAATGGAAAAGAGATAGTTCTCTCATTTCAAGATCTATTGGACTTGGTTAATCAACTCTAAACTTATATTTAAAAACTAAATTCCAATGAGAAAGTACCATTGGATCTGCCTAATTTTTATGAATACATATGAGAAGTTAAGGCAATACTCAAATAATATCCACAACCCAACCATATCATGATCCAAATATAAACCAAATATGAAGAGTTAGAGAGTGAAGAGTAAAAATAAACTAATGATGTACATATGAGTGATCAACAAGGCCTAGATCAATATTAGGGTGATTGGGTAGATAATGAAATGAAACATGATCTCCTTATCTATGAGGTAGAAGAATTATAACCTCTATACCTATCATTGTCCATGGAATAAGAAACCACCCAATGGGTGGAATTTTAAGAAAGTATGGAGGAGCCTAACTACCATCCTCCACCTATTAAAAATCAACACTAATGATAATTTTCCACTTAAAAATAGATTAAATTCAAACCAACTCAAAGAGAATAAACTTTCATGAACTCTATCTTATCTAATTTCATTAAAACTGATTTGAGAATCACCTTTGCTATTTTGAATTTAAAGATTCAGGAAAATCATGTTATTCCTTGGAGGAATATGATTATAAAAAAATTACACCTGTTGAGGAACACATAGAGCTCCCCAAACATTTTGATCATCTTCTGGAGGGAGTCTATGAAGACATCCAAGTAGATCTGCCTAAATAAATAGAGACATAAGATACCTAAATAAAAGGGAATATTTTTTTATTAATTATTCAATTTTAAATTTTGTTTAAATTAAAATATATTTTCACTTTTCCATTGATCATTCCATTTATGAAACATACCTAGAGAAACAATTGGATAATGAAGAAGAGGTTTCACAAGTAACAACCAAATAGGAGGAGTACCCATACTTTATCCTTCCTCTGCCATGCAATATATACATCATTAAAAAGGGGATGAATCAAGTGTAATATATACATAGATTCCTATGAAACAAAGAATAATTAATTTAAACTAGGAATAACAAAAAGTGGTGGATCAAATTAAAGAAACTCCACCAACCAACAAATAATGGATGACAATTGGTAATACCCATCTGGAGGCAGTCCAAACCCAGATCCCACTTAAGGGATCAAAACAATATTTATCTTTATTTTTTCATATATATGAATTTAGTTTTCAATTTATTTATCAATAATTAGTTTTAGTAATATGTTATAATGTAACTCTATTTACCTCATTATTTTTGAACTTACTATAGCATGGTCCTTAAACTTTAGTGCATGATTTTCTTATGCAGATCCATGATGCCAATGAAACAAAAAGTCCCCTCAAGCGGAAAAAAGAGAAATGACTAGAGAATAATTGAAATGGGAGTATTATTTTCAATTCTTCATTTTATTTTACTCCAAAAAAAATAAACATATATTTTAGAGATTTAATGTTGTTTTTATACCCCACTTTGAACTCTTGAACTCTAGTACCGATCTAGGAGACATAAGTTTCTTAGAATAATCAATTTTCCTTGTTTTAATTTTCATTATTGAAATGATTAAATGAGTGAAATGGTAAAATAAAGGATTTGAGTTAATCATGAGGGGATAAATTTGACAAATCATGATTTTTAGAAATGAATTTACTTTTATAAATTAAATTTTTCTTAGATTTCACATGTTTTGAATTTATGAAATTTATATTAATTGGTTTATTATTTTTTAGCATTTCCATGAGTAATTGTCCCAAACCATATGTTCTCATTCCTGAGAAAACTTCTAAACCAATATTTTATATTCTTTTAATAGTATATTTCTTGAGAGACTTGATCATGTTTCTATTTTATAAATTTCAAGACATATTATCTAAGATATGACTAATGAAAATTATTTTTTAACTTGATTGAGGTTGTTTTATTATTTATATCTTTATCCTTGGACCCGCCTTGACATGTAATCCTAATATTTTCTATAGAATCCATGAATAACCTTGATAATAAATCATCCATTTCACATGACTATTATATCCATTACCTCTGTAATCATAGTATATATCATGTTATTCAAAATACTAAGTATGATGGAAGGGTTTTACATGGTTACTTATGATGTAATACATTGATGAGATTCTATCAGGGGGTTTCATGTGATTTTAGAAGAGGACATGTATCATTTATTGTACTTTATTATTCCCCTCTCTTTTAAAAAATAAAATAAAATAAAATAAAATAAGATAATAAATAAAATAAAAAATGGGTTGTGTCTTTTGAGGATAAAAATTCACCACTACTAGACTGATGCTCTTTTGATTGTGTGACGTTAGGTGGTGTATGTGAGGTTTGTCTTCAGTAAAAAAATTTAAAAGGAAAAAAATAAAAAAAATAAAAAATAAAATAAATAATAATAAAAAGTAAAAAATTAGTAGTGGGTGATTCGTTCAATATGCTTACTTATATCATGTGCTTAATTTGAGTTTTGGAGGTTGGAGGATGACATTATTATGAGATTATTTCATTGAGCTTATATTTTGATTTCATGTAGTATGATAAAGAGTAAAACATCCCTTTTGAGATTTATTTTATTCATTAACCAGCTTCCTTAGGCCTCAAATACATTTGATCCTTAAGGCAAAGTCCTTGTGATTAATTTTGATTTCTATATTTATGCAGTGGAGATACTAGTTTCCTTGAAATCCTATGGTAAGTGACATGTACTTGAGGTATGAGAACAACTTCATTATATTTATTTCCTTGATATATGAGTAAAAGGGATTCAATATGAGGTAAATTGAAAGTATTATGTACATTAATTATGAATTAAGAAATAAAAGTTAAAGGAATGGAGATCATTTTTATTTCAAAAGAGGAAAAGTGAAATGATAGATTTAATTATTTCTTTAAAAAGTGAGAAGTTGGATAAATTATTTTTTATATAATTTTAAATTTTATTTTTAATTAATTTTTTTTTTTTGAAATTTAAATAGTTGTAGAATGAAATTTCTTTGCAACATTTTTGAGATTACATGATTGAGGAAAAAAAGTTCTAAGTGTGGGGGAATTAGCTGAACCATTTTATGATTCTTTATTTTGATATAAAATGAATTTTTTATGTTTATTAATTAGTCAATCATGCCAATATTTAATGGTTTTTATGTTTTATGGTAGGGTAAAAAGTTTGATTGAAATTTAACTAAATAGTGAATAATTTAGGATGAAAATGATGTCCAACGATGTACCATATGTGAATGACCAACTCTAAGGATTTAAGCTAAATAAATAGGCCAAAACGGAACAAAAACTACTGTAAAACACCAATTTACATCATAAATAGTGAATTTATTATGTAAAAATTGAATATTTCAGGGCATAAAAAAGTGTAAAATAAAGAAATACAATCTAAGAAAAAACAATATGTGTCCCAATGAAACATATATATGTTACACTGTGATACACCTTTGAAACGTTCTAGATGTAAAAACTGGACATAAAAATTCTCTTCAAGTGATGAATTGATGATTTTACATTATTAAAACACTTTTTATGATGTAAAAATATTTTATGAAACCATAAATAGTTATTTTTAATGAAATTAATGGCATATAACCTTCTAAACACCTAAAAAAGACCCATTATTACTAAAGACCCATTAATTAGGCCATTTATAATATCCTGGGCATTATTTGAGCCTATAAATATAAGGATAGGAGGATTGGAAGAAGATATTAGCTAATATACGGAATCGGTCATTGTACTGAGGAAGAGGGTTCTGTCGCTGCTTTTAGGTATTCTACTTTTGTTTTTAGTTTTAAATTTCTTTTCCACATAACTCAATTTAATATTTTAATTCAAGTGTTTATTTTTCCAATATCTCTCAATTTATCTCTCTTCCCTCTTTCCACTATGATCTATTATTCTCATGATGGTGAGCTACTAACCTAAGGCTTGACCTTGGGGGAGGTTTTGCGGTGTTCTAAAATTATTTCTCTTTAAATTCTTAAATGATTTATTTTTGTTTTTGATGAATGATAGTGAAGTGTACGAGTGTGGAAATTATCCACCATGACATGAATCTCAAAATAATTTATATTCTTTAATTTATATATTTCCATCCCTTTTTTTAGATAAAGATCTACATATGATTGAGTTGAGTTTATCTAATAGATGAAACAAAATACAATGGAGCGAGGCCCTGAAAGGTAACACAATCTAAATTGAGGTGTATCATTAACCTTGATCATAGGAGGAGGTAGAGTTTGGTGGGTTAAATAATTTTCCTAAGCATTCAATATTTTACACACAATAAACTGAAGGATAGTAGTTCATTAATGAGTTTTCATAATTGAACTATCAAATTTAATTTAAGCAACAAATGAATAATGAAGAAACCCATATAACCAAACCCTTAAGGACAAAGACCATTCTTCCCTAACATCATTTTGTATTATATCTACATTTTAGTTTAAAATTTTAATTCCATGTTTTCCAAAATAAAATCCAAAAATTTCATTTTTTCATAAATAATAAGAACATAAAAATAAGTATATTAGGTTAATTGAAATTGGTGATTGAACTAACTACAAAGCTCCTCAAGTGATAAGACCTTGGTCATCCATTATGATCCATTAGAAAAATAAATTAGCTTTTGTACTACCCAACAATAGGTGCATAAATCAAAAACATACCAACCACCCTTGATTAGATTATCCTTAAGATCGACATAAGAAACATATCAAAGTATTATGGTTATCATGCTAGGTATCTTTTTAATCTCAAGTACAAGTATTGAATGTGAAACATTAACCCCTAGTATACCAAAGACATAGTGTATAAAAATCTATGTGGTATACTTGGTGGGTTATATTACACACAAAACTCTTTTTATATATCATGAGAATATTTCATATCTCAATAGAAAATCTTTCCCACACCAACCTTAACATTTTTCACAAACTAAAATAATCCATCATGAACATTGATTAGGGATAACTCAAATTCATACTTTGAGAGGTTAATTATGATATCACTTCATGAAATATGTGTATCCAACATGAAAGAATTATAAAATTAAGTCTTACATTTATATACCATGATATATTTCATATTCTTAAACTATTTTAAGAATACTAACAAAACCATACATAATCACTCATCTAGTCAAATATGATATGATATATTACTATAAAAGGCCTTATGTTTGTTACGCTATTAGGGGTTTTTTAAACATGTTACATCTTTATGTAATTCCTACCACATCTCTATGTGACCATCTAATAAAAATAAATCCAATAAACTCATTT
Organism: Viscum album; assembly: GCA_963277665.1. Taxonomy (NCBI): domain Eukaryota; kingdom Viridiplantae; phylum Streptophyta; class Magnoliopsida; order Santalales; family Viscaceae; genus Viscum; species Viscum album. Next base: position 811,084,112 of record OY728150.1, on the reverse strand, counting down.
ATTTATTAATATCTATGGATAAATCCTTTTTTAATAATGGTGAGATTGGTTTCACAATTCATATTTTCAAATATTTGAACATATTATTCAAACTTCATTACTTTAAAATGTCAACTATTATGATGTTAATAACTTTTTTTCTACTTAAAACACTTTCTAAGTTCATCAACAACATAATATTAGAAAATTTTATAATCTAACCTTTTTAAACCCCATGGTAACAAATTTAAAGTCAACTCTTAACATTAACATTATTATTTACCAATATACCCTAAAATATTTTTGGGTGTCAAGTGAATTTTACTTTAGATTAGACTGGTATAATCCATTATTTTCTATATTTTTAGCTTCTTTAAGTCAAAAAAAACTCCCACTAACCACTTAGAAACTATATTTTCTATAAAACATATTTCTAGGGAAAAAATTTATTTATGATAAAAATTTAAAATAGTTTTCTTTATGGAAATATTTAATAAATAAAGTACAAACAACCATATCAAATAAGGAATTCTATGTGTTTGGACCAATATTATGGAAAGAATATTTTATTCCTTAAAATATGCCACTATTGGGTGGTCAGAACTCTTTTCCTGATATTTTAATAAATAACTTGGATATTTATTTTTTATCTTGGATAATTTTTTTAACATTATATTATTTTCAAAAAATGTTATTGATAAGATCAATAAAAAATATGTATATCAAAAACCATAATTCCATTTATTTTCAAAAACTATTGTTTACAAAAACTACGCATATCACATAAAATTCAATTAATATGAAAAATAAAAAATAATTATTATAATATGCTAGTGATTTAAAAGTAATCTAACTTCTTGATGTATAAACTCCTTGATCCATCACTTTATTTCACACTTTAAGCTCTAAAAATCAATCCTATATTAATTTTTAACTCTCATACATATTTATAATAATTTTTTAATGTATATTTGGTAACATATACCCTTCATAATCTAAGAATTTATTTCCATATCATAAATACCAAATATTGAATCTTCATGGAGTTTCTTTCACCCCTTCGGGTATTTTAGGAAATTTATCCTCCAATGTCCAATTTTTCTACAATTAAAACATTGCATATCATTTATGAATTATCCCTTTATTTGGTTTAGAAGTCAGTATATACTTTCTATGGCCTATATTATTTCCTTATAGCCAATAATTTTACCATTTAAGTTCTATAACATCATATTTTCACTTGATATTGGATATCCTATGTCTTACTCAATAATCTTAATCATATTTAGGAGATCTAGTAAACTTTTGTTTAACTCATTTATGTTGTAATATTCAGTAAAATATTGGAAAATTTTTGGTAATGATTACAGTGTGAAGTCTATGGCCAGATCAAGCATGAGAGGTGAACCTATTATCTCTAATACATTTACATATCCAATCATATTGAATACATGAGTCAAGATATAAGTACGATAAACTGTCTAATGTAGAAATAGTACTTTAAAGACTTCATATCTATTGTGTCTAGCTTATTATTGATAAATCCTCTTCAGTTTGTCTATCATCCAAAAAAGAATCCATATTCTCATGTTTCTCTTAAATATTAGGATCCATATAAATAAGAAATAAAATAAATATTCTAAGAGAATCATTACTATTATTTCTTTAAGAATATTTCTCTTATTGACTAGCTTCATTAGTTGGAGGTTTCTTAGGAAGTTTTTACGCTAACATATTTAATTCTTACTTGATAAATATTATCAATTCTCCATACCAATATAGAATGTTTCTTACATTAATATTTTTAATATTTATCACAAATTCAAGTTTGATAATGATGATTCCATTTTATCTATAAAAAATCTTTTATTAAATGAGTATCATGTTTTATAATATTTTCATAAGAAATATTATTAAATGTACTACCACTAAAACGATGAACCCTTTTAATATAAATCATATAAATTTGTGGAAAAATATACACATTTAGATAAATAATGATTTCACTTTAGTGTTCCATTTATCAATTAGCTACTTAGGTAGGTTATTATACCAATCATACCATATATGACTCTTGGATAGTTGAGCATGAAACTCCTTGCCTAATCCATCATATGGATAATACCAACTTTATTCATTTGGAACCCTAACATTTAGGTTTTACTATATAAGTGTAACCCAAATCATATATTAAATACATGTGCCTAATATTATTAATTTCACCCATAACTTGATTTCCTTATACAAGATAAACCATGGGCACTCAACTTTATCATGAACCTACCTAGTTTGATGATCGGGATTTTGAGAAGTGGCACTTTTAAAGGAATATAACACTTAGTATTTTAAGGGGATTTATTATCTCATCATCTTATCTCATGTATTCCCTTTATATAAATTCTTGCTTCTAATGATTTAGTTTTTTAATACCTATTCCTTCCACTAAATCAATATTTTTAAACCATATTAATGTGAAACTGTTTAAACCACTCATATATTGTGCTACTAACCCTAATTAAAACCTAACCATATTTACATATATACAAATACATACCATGCATAAGTTATATAAAACTCTTTATTATAAAGGATTAGAATCATATAAAACCAAATATCCCCACAAGAGTAAGCATGGTGTGATATGTCAGGATTAATATGTGAAAATAGTTCTCAAGTTGGTGATTATTAGATTTTGGTGTAAAAACTGTTTTCTAGTTAAGTTATAATTTTTAGAACTTTTATTTCTATAATAATAATTACAATACCAGGATGAAGATAATTTCACCTTCAATAAAGGTAAGTCTAAATATAATATAATTTCTATGAAAATAACATCTAAATTCTTGAGGGAGTGATTTAGGAGGATATTTTAGATGTGACACATAAGTTTTGGAGGAAATGGAGGAATTAAACAGACAGATAATTTCGATAATGGTGGCTATATAGTATTAAACTGATCTTGAATGGGATTGTCATTGTGGGTACAAAAGGGAATGTTGTATTAATTTTAAGGGAAAAAAAGATTAATCTTGGAATTAGAGGATGATATGGATGTTTGAATATAGTAAAAAATATAGAGAATGATTTTCTAGAAGTATAAACATAAATATAAGAATAGTGGTGGAATTTATGAAGCTTACAATATTCACCAAAAGGGATAGTTATGGTAGTGATGACCATTCATTTACTTTGACCAAAAAAATCCATGTAAATCCAGTTTAAAAGGTGATGAAACTAGTGAAACCTACTGGTAGATATGGTGAACCATTATAAATAAGGGTTTGTGACACTTTTTTAGGGTGTGCATCCTAAATATGTAGCGATGGGATCAAGTGAGATTTAATCCAGAAGATGATGGGATATCATTTGTACCCATTGTGATATTATTATCAGAAGAAGGAAAATAGAGGAATTACTGCTGTTCTTTCATTTTTATACAGGTAATATAAGAAACATGGTTCCCTTGTAAATCAGATACTCCTTAATGAAAATTATAGTTTTTTCCACCATGAAGTGGGACTAAGTTTGAAATGCACAATTCTATGTGTTGTTCTTATTTATTTTCTTTGTTAGTGTGATTGTTTTTTCCTATTCGTTTGTTTTTGGAAAATTTTATATGATGGAATCTTGGAGACTAAAATCAAAGGATAATAGATTAATGTGGTGATTAGGGAGAGGAATCTTCCTAGTTATAGACACTAAACTCGTAGGGGTGTACCTGCTATGTTTCTAGGGATAAAATTTCACTTATTCTAGGTAGTTAAAGAAATTAGAAACCTCTAAACCCAAGATTTACCATACTTAATAAAAAACCATGAAAAACTATAAATGAATAATATGTTTGGCTATAACTTACATCATTGATATTCAACTTAATCTTTAATAAAATGAGATTAATAACAATCATAAAGAGGTATATGGAGGATTCCCTTCCCCTTGGTGTATCCATAGGTTGAAAAAAAATCACCCATCGCATGGGCAAGTTACTCTTTCCTTCCATGACATGTTATTGTATCAATATTAAAGGAAGAAAGATATTGGAGCTTTAAGGTAGAGGTATTTTTTGGCTAGAATCTTAATAAGGAATGAACACCCAAACCATGGAATTTGGAATCCTTTATATAAGTTCTTAGGGACACTCTCTGAGACCATGCATTTATTCATGTGTTGAAAAATGCATGAATAAAGTCTCATAAATTCATGAATTCATCGCATGAATGCATAACTCTTCCTTACATGAATTTCATATTACGAAATGATAACTATTGATGATATCTTACATTGGTGATCATTCGAATGCTAACTTATTAACATTGAATTAGTAATAGTGCAATATCACATATCATGCTTTTACGAAATGACTAACATCAAGGCATGTGATATTACTTGAATATATATATGTCATATCGTGTGATATTACAATATAATACACTATAATATAAGGCTTTAGGTCATATATCCTTTAATCACCCACTTGCACTACAACCATATAGACTTTGTTCCATTTATATAAGAAAAAGTGATATATATGGATTATAAAAATTTAAAGAATATATTCACTTAAAAAGAGTTGAACACAAGTAAAATAAGATGATATAAATTGCTAAAGATTTATGGTTTTATGATTCAATATCATCTAGTTAAAGAAAAAAAGGTAGTATATGCATTGAGTTGAAAATATCATACATCATTAACCATGATATGATTAGAACATGATCCAATAGTTAATGACTTGATGAAAGTTGAACTATAAGTTTTTTATCCAAAAAACTCTTCTATTTTATCTCAAGTATCAGTACAATCATCCTTGTTGGAAATAATTAAATATTATCATAAGGAAGATTGTGGTTTTCAAATAAAAATAGAACTAGCTAAGGAAGGAAAGTTTCTTGATTTTGATATTGAAGAATAAGGTGTCATAAGATTTGGAAAAAGGTTATGTGTACTAGGTGACTCTTAATTGAAAAAAAGAACTATTGAGTAAGGATCACATCTCCCCATATTATATTCCTCTTGGTAGCACTAATATGTATAGAGGTCTTTGGAAATATTATTGGTGGGAAGGAATGAAGAAAGACATTATTGATTATACCTTGACATGTTTGATTTTTCAATAGGTTAAATCTAAATAGAAATAAACAAAATGATTGATTCATCCATTTCCAATCAGAAAATAGAAATGGGAGTATATATTCATGGATTTAATGGTGGGATTACAAAATACATCTTGAGGTAATAATTCAATATGGGTTATTGTTGACCATTTGACTAAATCTACTCATTTTCTTCCCATTCGAGATGATATGTATTTGTATAAAATTTCTAGACATTATCTTAAATAGATATAAAATCTAAATAAAGTTACTATCTCTAATGATCCAATATTTATATACAATTTTTGGAAGGGACTTCAGAAGTCATTTTGTACTGAGTTAAGTTTCAGTATAGATTTTTATCCTCAATGTGATGGATAATCAAAGTGGGAAATTCAAACTTTGAAGGATATGATATGGTATTTATCATTAGATTATCATGAAAGTTGGGATAAGCACCTTTATTTAGTGATTTTTTTATAATAACAATTTTTGTTTGAGTACTCCAATTGAACCATTTTAGGCATTATATAAAAAATGATTCCAAACTCCAGTATTTTGGAATGAAGTTGGGGAGAGAGAAAATTTAGAACTTGAATTGGTAGATTAGATGGTTGAAAATGTAAAGATTATTCAACACTATATGAGGTAATGTTATAGGCATAGGAAAGATATTTCATTTAAGGTAAGAGACCATGTTTTTATTACAATTTCTCTATGGAAAGTTGTGATGTATTTCAATAGTAAGGGTAAATTAAGACAACAATTTATTGGTTCATATGATAATATGGATAAAGTGGGATCAGTTTCTTATTGAGTAGACTTAACTCTGATTTTATATCAAGTACATGACATGTTTCATGTTTCATTGCTATGGAAGTATTCACTTGATTCATCTCATGTAATGAGCCTTGAAGTGGTATAATTGAAGGAGTATATTTATGATTAGGATAAACCAGTTCATATTCTTGATCATAGAGAGCAGGTTTTATAAAATAAAGTGACTCACCAAGTTAAATTTTTTATTTAATAATAATATGATTGAAGAAAAAACGTGTGAATCTGAAAGGGCTATGAGAAAAAAGTTTCCTCACATATTTACCAATAAATAAAATTGTGAGGACACAATTTCTGTAAGGGGAGAACGTGACGACCCAAGTATTTTTTATAATGAATAAATTTTAAATCTTATTAATATTAATTCTAGGGATTCATATCAATAGTTATTATTATAACCTTTGAAATAATTTTATTAGGTTATGGAATAAGAATATGATTTTTCATTTGAAAAAAGAGTAGTTTTTATTCTAACTAAATTGATTCCAATGTGTTATATGGTTTTGTTTAAAAATTAAATTTATAAATTTTATAATTTTAATTTGATAAAATGATCTTATTTTTTTATTTATAATATCAAATTTATCTTATGGTTAATTTTTCATATTTTTCTAAAAAGGTTGATTTTTGGGTGAATGGTGAAAAATATAGTTTTTACAAATACTAAAAATTTTATGACATCATTATGATATAAGAATGAATTAAAAATACATAAAAACATTTTCTTGAAAAGAAATAAATTTAATGATTAAAATAATTTATTTTAAATTAATATCTTGAATTTAGAAATCTATGTTTTACTTTTTGTAACTGAAGTTATATTTTATTCAAATAAAAAACTATTTTGGTCCTTTTTCCCTTAATTAATTATTCACAATGATCCATTAAATTTTTGGATTAATTTTAAAGTTAAATAACTCTAAATTTTTTAATCATAAAAAATAACTTTCATAAGAATCAATAAAATACATTATTTTGTTGTAGATTCATTTTTATGCTAAAAAATATATTTTTCTAAAATCTGTTTTTATTGATTTTAGTGTACTATTATTAAAATTAATTTTAAAAACCTATTGATATTTAATCTTGTAAAATGGTTTTATAATTATTATTAATAATTTTAAAATTATCAAATAATCTCCTTTTCATTTTTATTTATAAAATTAAGTTACCATAGTAAAAGTTAGTCGCCATAGTAAGGGTTAAATTTGGTGAAATAGTTAAATTAAGGGATAAGGTCAAAAAATATCACAAAAACTTATTTTTAAATGAGTTAATATATGATTTATATAACTAACCCATATAACTTGTCGATTATTATCAATTTTTGATCCACTTTCTTTTAATATGACATTTATTTTATAATAAGATATTAATATTTATAATAATGTCACCTCTTTCACTTGTTATCTTAAAAATGTTGTTATGACGAGGATAAGAATACACATACATTATAAATAGTTATATATTATTATAGTGATGATAAATAAATTTTATTTATGTTAATTTATTTATTTTTAATTTTAAATAATAGTATAATTATCTAAAATACTTACATAGTGTTGACATAGTTCTTGTTCAAATAGTAGAAAAGTCAAAGTAAATGATTTTAATAATATTAAAAGTGATAGTATTTGGATGAAATTGATAATTTAATTAAATTTAGGGATAAAAAATATATTTAATAAGTAATTTTAAATTTTAAATTTTAATTCCATGGTTATCTAGATATATTTGACGTCAAATTATAAAAATAACCCTAAAAAGACTTTAAAGGGTATTTGATGTTAAAAATGATTTAAAAATTATTTAAAATCAAAAAAAAATATTATTGTTAGTCATTTTGGATTTTTAATTGTATAATATGTCATCCATTTTCCATTTATGATCTACTTATCTTTTTAAAATTACATTCTTAACTCTTAAATACATAATATTTTTAAAAACACCATTTATTTTTTATTATAAAAGGGGACTCAATATAACCATTATAAAGACACGTATGAGTTTAGTTTTCTCTTAAAAATATGCAAAAAATAGCCTCCAAACCCCAATTTCCATGTTATCAATCCCTTTTTTGACCATAAACCTCTCTTTCAAAGGTCTTAAGTTTCAATGAAAGGAGTATCTGAAAGGAAGAGGTAATTGTCATAATTGAGTTCTTTCAAGTTTATTTGTTCTTTTAAATCATCCAAATATAGTATAACCATACTAATATAATGAAATAAATATCATTATTATACTTAAATTTTATTAATTTTATGGAACAACCATTATCTACCTCCCTCCCATCCATTGAAAAATGAAAATGTCGCCCGTGTTACGTGCGAACTACCTCCTCCGTGAACGACGTATTTCATTTTTCGTAACCTTTTTACATGTATGGTTATAAAAATTAGTTTAATGAATTAATATGATATTAAAAATATGTTTAATTATTTATAAATATAAATTTTCTATTCTATTAATAATATTAATAATTAATGGTCATCATAAAATATAACTGCCTAAAACGAGAAAACTGAGGCACTTTTCTTAATTTGATTCGATTTTGACCCAATTGAACTGTATAAATTTTGTTATAATATAAGGATAAATAACATATATCTATAAAATTATAGATATTAAAAAACAATTTTATAACCCCTTTGACCATAGTCAAAGTACTGAAGCAGTTTTGGAGGAATTGACTAAACGACCCCAAAACATCCAACTCCAATTTAGTAAATAAATGAAACATTATAATAAATGAAATAAAAGGGATCATGATAAGGGAATTAAAATGAAAAAGGATATTTATAAATTAAATTATTGATATAATTTTATTACTTAGGAGAGTATAGGACTTTCAAAACTAGTTAGGACTCGAGGTAATAGATTTTTCTTTTAAACATTATAATAAATGTTTTGAAGTTTTCCTTTCAAAGTTTTTTCCTCCATGCCAATATTATTTCAAGAATTTTATTTTCAAACTTAATTTATTTTGTAAAGTCATTTTATATTATATTTTTATTACTTTACCTAGTGAGATACCCTTAGCGCTATTTAGACGCATCTTGGTGGGGTGAGTCAGGCATAGACTGATTTTACCAAAAACCAATTCTTCTTGTATATTTAAACCCCCTTTAGTTTTTAAGTTCTTCCAATTGTTAGTATTTAAATGAATCAATAGTTATTTTAACCTTCCAAACACTTATATTTATTGAAGATACTATAATTAAAAATAGTACATGTATTTTTACATGGTTCAACCCCCTGTGCGGGTAACCTACTTTTTGCTGTGTCAACTCCCATTAAATAAAAAATTATATTCTCACCAATTACAATGGGTATATGAGATCATACTAAAAACTTAGTTAGATAATATTTCACATGTGTGGTCACTATATTACATAGGATACAAACCTTTACTCTATAATGAAAGTGAAGGTTTCTTTATACTACTTCCACAACTTTCAACCCCCATTAATTTCCTTCTTCATTTATTCTTCTAAAGTAGACCTACTCTCTACATTAGGTGACACTGAACCAATAATATCATATATTTTTACTCAACCTAGAGTCATTGACTTCCAATATATCTTCAAAATTAGTTCATGAAACTCAATCTCTATAACTATCTATAAATTCTATTTCCTTTTCATAATTTGTTTGTGGACGATCAACTAAAAAAATATCTCCTTATTCAAGACCCAATAGACTTCTCATGCTCAGAACACTCACTCTTTTTATTCTTATTCTTCGTTATAGAATATATAAATTTTATTCTTCTTCAAGAGAGTGATTTAGTTATATGGGATTCTTGCTTTTCACTTCACCACCATACAACCCCATATAGGTGGTTATTACTTCTTATTTTCTTCTCATATCAATCTTCTGAACAACTCACATGCACTGAAAGCTACATTAAATGTATTATTTCTTTTCCAAATACCATAAATTCTATATTGAGAAGTAAAAAATGCATGTTTTGAAAAATCACCTTTATAGAATATCCATCATAGGTTTCCACATATTATTGTGCACACTTTTTTCAGCTCAAGGAGTATTCCATAGATACCCCTAATAAATGATTCTCATTTATGAAATTTGACCAAATAAAATATTCCTCTTTTATTTAGTAGGCCTAACTGCTTCTTCTCAAAAGAATCCATAAAATCTATATTTCAAATCTACCAGGTGTATCAATAATACACATCAAACATGTTTATAGAATGAAGTTCATATTGATTTTACATATTCTTCAAATCTAGAATCCATATCATTTATAAAGTTTTAGGAACATTCCCATAAATCCATCTCATATCCTGACAAACAATTGAATAGAATCATATCAAAATGATGTAGGATATGATAAATAATAGCTATATTTTTTATAAAAAAATTATTTGTATTATTATTTAAAACCCAATAAATTTATTTTCTTCTTCAAGAAATACAGTAGTGGTTCTCCTCATTTCAATATTCTCAAAATAAGCTCAAATCATGGATTCTTTAAGATTCATGATTTTTTTAACTCAAAATCATAGTATAAGTATCTTCATATTTTTATTTCATCATAATTAAATAATTATTGAAAATCAATTTCTCATTTTTCTTTGATCATACCTTTTTATGGATGAAGATCAACTTCCATTTCTTCTCAATCTTAGATCACACACAAATATAGATATTTATGATATTTATACAATGAAAAAATATCTCTTTTATCATCATAAATAATTTCATCTTCACTAGATTCTAAAATTAGAAACTCAATTTATCATCGAGAAGAACTTCCAAAAATTTTGTAAGTGTTGAAGTCTTACACCAAGGACTTCAAAAACCTACATTTAAAAGGAATTATGATGAAGCTTTATGTTATGATTTAGGTACTTCAATTTCATCCAATATATTTTAGAAAATTTCACTAAGTGTTGAAGCTTTACGCTTATCCAAATATTTACATTGGGAACTTTAGATTCTCATTCTTGTGAAGTACTATGATAGAGACTTACACTTAGTATTTTGAATACAATCTTTGCATTGGTGAAGTCTTGTGATCAACTCCTTTTTCAATTGTTATAAGACTTCAAAGTATTCTGATGAAGCCTCATGATTGATATATACTTACGTTCAACACCTAAAGTATTACATTCAGAGTGAATTAATATGATCAGTAGGTAAATACTTATGTTTAGGACTTAGACATTTTTCATGATCTCTAAATTCCATATTTATTCAGGTGGCTTCAAAATGACTTTTGATTGCTTCCAAGGATTATCCAACATTTATAAATCATCTCATAACTTCTTAAAATGAATATTAAAATAATTAAAATCTTATTCTATCCCAATTACAAGGTATTGCAACATATAAAATACTTTTTAGCGTATTTCCACTAATATATCTACCATATCTAGTGCAACACTTATTCAATCAATCCTATGCCATATCTATTCAACTTCAGCCTTTATTAAAAAGTGTATAACACCTATTAAAGTATCCAACATAGATTATACTCCTCAGATGGGTTCTATATCTTCTCTTAGCTATTTAACTTCTAAATGATTGTTGCAGACAAGGCTTATCTACTTCTATCACTTATAATAGACATGGAGATCAAATCACCCATCTTCTGATGTAATTACCCCTACCTTGAAGCTTTCTCGACATATCTTCTTAGGTATAAAAACACTTATGATTCCCTACCATGGGCCACTAATCAGTTCCCAGGATGAGATCTTCACATGACCTTAGGTGCATCTCCCTATATGCTAGAGGATTTTGACCAGTGGTAATGGCCTAATCCATACTATGGGGAGACTATGGCCTTTAATTAGAAAAAGAAGAGTAAAATAACCAAAACATCCATCAAAAGTATCAAAGTATGGATAAATAAATAAACACAATACTATAATAAATTTCAGACAAAAGTCATATAGTCGTACATACATTGATCAACCGCTAGGTTGATCTCAAATGCAAAATAAACTGAAAATACAACACCTGCACACTAGACCAACTACTAAACCCAAGCCCCACACACCCTATCTTCAATACCCCCAAGCTACACTAGCCCAATACACTTCATGCCTTATGCTAAACTTGGAAGCATACATGAATTCTACATACACACTTTAGTTCTCATGTAGGGTGTGAAAAAAATATCTCAGTAGGGTCTCACCAAGTTCCCCTAGTATACACTATCATATATGTGTATGTGTGAGGAAAAATGAACATGTCACGCAAACATCCTATATGTTGTGTTCTAACTAGGCCACCATGAATCCCTATGCATCAGGTTACTATGTGCTAACCAGGATACCATGGCACTCAATACTACCTTCTTCAATGCCATGCTAGAATCCCACTCATTACCTCATTTCATGCCATCATACCGATGCTCTTCCCATAACTGAATACTTAGGGTAAGGTGGTGTGAAAACCTTGGCCTAATACCCATAGAAACTGGGCACAACCATACATCTATATCTCGACCCACTGCCCGATCGCTCGAGGTAGGGTCCATCGGTGTCATCTCATATCATACCATAACCTAACCCCTAGGGCAGTCCTTGACCCATGCCTACATGATTCATGGTCCAATTCATTCACACCAACCTAATCCATTCATGGAAAGGTTCTTAGCCCAATACCCTAAGGAACATGAAATAATCATCACACTTACCCATATTTGTAACTCAAGGGAGGTCACAAGTTGTCACGAACCAGGTCGGGTCGCCATCCGACCCGGCGCCCGACCCGGTCCGCGACATGGCCCGAAGGGCGTCCCCGATCCCCACGGGCTGGAACAAGTGTCCCGGTATCAATAGTAACATGTGGGAATAGTTTACCCAAAATAAAATATAGAAAAACAACTAACAATATAGACAAACTGAAATTGGAAACAAACAACCAAACACGCCTTTAAACCATAAACAGGTTGAAAGTCTAAAATTCAACAAAAAAAACCCAAAGTGCACAACAACAAAGATAGAGAACTAAAACTCCAATACCAATCTCCAAGCGAAGAACACCTGCAACCAGACCCACCATTACTACGCATGATGTCACAACCTGGAATACACATGAAACAAGGTCTACATACACCCAAAGGTGTATGCAGGGTGTGAGTGAAAGGCCCAGTAGGATGTCACCCAAAAAAAGGTTTCACATATAAACATTAAATGACAAATACATTTGCAAGCTAAATAAATGAAAGGACACCAAAGCTTGAACAACTTTAAAGAAACAATTTCTAAAAAGAATACACTTTCAAAGAAAACAACTTAAATAAAAAAAACACCCTTGCAGTTAAGAAAACTCAAACCTTTAAGGAAACCCAAATGCTACACCGTATGCCAACGGTGAGTGTATAGTAGTCCAAGAGAACCAAAAGTGGGAGAGGCCCTATAGGTACTAGAAAAAAGAATGAGACCCTAGAACATCGCGTCTCGGTGAGAAGTAGTATAAGAAACACAACAAAATATGTTCTTGTGCACGAGCCACTAGTATGGCAGCACATCCATAACCTAGTGGTCTCCAATAATCATCCAATGTTTAGTTAGTGTTGTAATCGTCAAACCAGCTAATTGAAACCAGGCCAGAGCCACTTTTGAATCACTATCATGTTAGATCTAGTCTGCCCACCTAGTACCTAGGCTTCCCCTTTTTGTGCTCAAGATGTTCCAATTTCACATTTCATGTCAAACTCAGATGAACAAAACAAATAGGATGTTACCTAAATCCAACGCCACATTTGCACACACACAAAAACCATTTGAAATAGTCGGCACACAAAAGACTTTACATTAATCAATTAAACCATTTTTCACTGTTAATAATTATTTACTAAAACATATTAAATTTTGTAAACAAGTTATTTAAAAAGAGACAAGTCATGACTTAACACACAAAACCAACCCAGCCCTCCTTCATGACCAAACACACCCAAATCCATATCGAGAACACAACCTGCACCACTTACATCGATTAATAACCTAACCGCACAGTTAAAAGACATTTTCCCAATTAAACAAAACACTAGAAATTTTATTAAGCAATTCCAGAAGATAAAACATGACTTTAAATGCCAAAGACCCACTCAACCCCTCTTTTTGGAAAAAATGCACATGAACGCTACACCAGAACAAAAACCACGCACTTCACGCATTTTCACAAAACTAACACAAAATTTATAAAACACTAGTAGACAGTCCAATGTGGGTTTTCACAGCAACAACCCATTCAACCCACACAACACATTCACTTATGACCAAACACATGCAACAACATATCGAAAACACACTTAACACCACTTGCACAACTAAAAAACTAACTGCTCATATTATTAAACACTAATGATAGACTAAAAACAAGTTTCCAATCAAAGAACTCACCCACACCACATAAACATACTACCAAACAAATCTAACACATGGAAGAATTCAAGAAAACCAAATCCACACCCAAAAGAATTAATCAAAGAATATTATAAATTAACTAAGTAAGAAAATTAATTTATTAAATAATGTTTAAACGTGGAACCACCTACCTTGGTATAGAATACTTCATAAACATGGTGCGCAAAGATCGTCGCACGCCAATCGCACCTCAAATGAACCCAAAGGTGAACCCTAAACAAGAAATTGAACCAACAATATGCAAAAATAAGACCCTAATTAACACCCTAAATGTCGGAAACACTAAAAACCCAACCGAGCATGACTAAAACCCTAGAAAAGATGAGGAAGGGATTACCCGGGTGGTCCGCAATTGCGACGAAGGAAGCGGAAGGCCACTGCAAGGGCTTGGTAGGTTGTTCAAGGAAGAAGAGGGGTGCGCCGATAGTGTCTGGTGAAGAGGCGCACCGGATGGAAAGAGAGGGAGGCGGGTGAGCGAGCGAGCTGCCCAAGGGGGGGTCGACAGTGGGAGTCCGTGCGGGTCCGAGCGGGGGATAGGGCACGGCGCAAGGGCCTGGCCGAGGGGTCGGGGCAATAGCACGAGCCGGACAAGGGAGGGGAGAGCAGCAGACGGCACAGGTGAGGAGGCTGGATAGAGTAGGGGGTGCTAGTGTTCGTCAGACATCATGGGGTGCTAGGGTTCACTGGACAAGGAAAGGGGGCGATGGGGTTCACCGAACAAAGGTGGGAGGGCCGGCTCCGAGAGGTCGAGTGGCCAAGACGGGGAGTGGACAAGATGCGGTGCCAGGGGTAGGGGGAGAAGGCTGCGATGGGAATGGAAGTGGAAAAAAAGGGTCTTAACCCTAAGTAAAAGAGGGGGAAATAATAATAATAATAATAATAATAATAATAATAATAAAATAAGTGAGATAATAAAAAAAGTAATAACATTACATAGTATTAAATATAATAATTATCATCACAAAATTAATAACAGTTTAATAAATATTATATCCATAACACTATTAATAATAATAATACTATTATTCTCAAACAAAATTTCTATTATTATCATTTAAATAATTTATTAGAGTTTATTACTTCTTATTTTCATTTTATTTCTATTTCATTATTTGTTATTATTTCATTATCCCATTATTTTTTAACTCATTTTTGAAATTCGAGTAGACCACGCAGTCTCAGAACCGTGCCCCGCCCGTGCGTACGGTGACGCTAAACCCAAAACAATAATAATAATAATAATAATAATAATAATAACAACAATAATGATGATGATGATGATGATAAACTAAAATATGAATAATGATGTCAATAATAATAAAAATAATAAAACCCAATTAATAGTACTAAAATAAAATAAAAGGTATATCAATCCTGATAATAATAATAATAATAATATCCCTGAATAGCCTTATTATTATTATTATTATATTTAAAAAAACTCTTATTTTATTTGATTTTTATTTCATCACACTCTTAATTTTATTGATTTATTATTAATCTGTTTTATTTAATTAATTGATCATCAAACAGGGTGTGCAATGAACCAGGCGAGGCCGCGTGGTGACCCAGGCGAGACGCGGTGTGCTGGACACAGTCAAGGCCAAAACATTCGTTTTTAAATAAGAAATCAGAAATTTTAAGTCGGTTCTCGACCCGAACTACCCGATTCCCAATAAAAATAATAAAATAAATAATCTAAAAATGACGGGTGTGACACAAGTACATCGACCCATCCTCACAGACTTGGGGGAGGGCACAAGCAAACTGACCCATCCTTGCAGACCATAGGGAGGTCACAAACACATCGACCCATCCCCATAGGCTCCGAGGAAGTCATGTCAAGCACACATGGCCTCAACCCATCACAAATATTACCAACCTATCCAAGGGTTCTAGTTTCTCGAGACCTAGCCACTTTCCAAACACATCTCACCTTTCTCATTATGGTGTCCACCGGGTCCTCTAAATGCACCATAGTCTCTAATAATTGATACAATATCATTACCATCACCCTCTGTTACATCACAACCCATGGGATCATCCCGACCCTAACCAAAAGTTCCAGTCCTCCCCATCATGGTATCTCATCACTTCTAGTCCTACTACCAAGGGATCATCCCAAACTGCATGCTCAAAGCCCCTTTTTATCCTGATTACAAGTCCTGAACAAGTCCATGACCCACACCCAGTTTCCATCTCACATCACCTATGGGATATCTCTCAACCCACTACTTAGAGGAGATCCCTATCCATCACACATAATCTAGTATTTAAGGGCTCGTCCCACTCACAATGCTCATCAAACCTCAAAACACCCTTAAAAGGGTTTCACTCATCTGGCGTGAGATGTACAACTATCTCACCCATGTCACTAGGACAAAGTCTCCCTTGTCTGTCCAACTAGATCCAGGGAAACTTTTCATATTCTACTAATGCCTCATATCATACCCATAAACCTACCTAAGGCCTCATGACAAATCAAATGGCATCCTCACCCCTTGGAAACATAGTCTCTGGGTGACATTATTTTACCTAAGTGATAAAGAGAACTTATCTTGATCGCATGAGTCCGAACACTATTCTATCTCTTTTTCCTAAGGTATCCATGGTCCCTAGCCATATACCCAGTCCCATGAAACATTCATGTAGAAAATTATTCATACATAAACACCTAACATCGTTAAGGAGTTACCATCCTCACCAATCTCCAACTAGCATCTTCCAATCCCATCCATACCTCAACCAAGCTCAAACTGCCGCCTAAGCTCCCATCTCAAGTCATAAAATATAAAAAATTAATTATAAAAAATTATAATTAATTATTTAATTTAAATTAAAGATGTATATTTGGCTAAAAACTCCCTGGGCACCACTGTTACACCAAAATCGCGACCAATTGCACATAGAAGGTTTGTGACACACCACTAGAACCATCCATACCAAAATATATATCATCTAGCACTCAAGAAACCACCAATTTCATCCTATTTTACTAAAAATACAAAATAAAATTAGGAAAAAAAATTACCTCCACTGAAACAATAATAGATGGAACATATAAATCACCTCAGGTCCTTCTCTAGCCACCAAACACAAAAGATCCTTTGATTTTATCCGATTCCACCATACTCTGATGGAATTATCACCCAACCCTAACCAAAATATAGAAATATTAGGGATTCAAATTGGAAACCAATTTAAAGAGAAAATGAGGGAAGAACATACCTAAAATCACAACCAGTAGACACCTGGAACCACCCCATATTTAGGGAGAGTCGGTCGTCAATCCTCTTATGCATGCACTGATAATCACAAACAAAGTGGTTTGGACCCCATTTTTTTAAAAGGGATTGGGTGTTTTTTACAGTGTGAACCGAGGGTTCACTCATGAATCATCAAGATAGGGGGTCCCCTATCCCAAACTTTAATTTTTTGGTTCCCTACTTCATAGTGTGAATGGATTATAATATCCCCCAATTGTATACTAACCAATTCATTCCTCCTTCAACACTTTCCCAAACCACTAGTTCATCCACTAACCCACAAACCACATACAAAAACCTCATTTTGGGATGTTCAAACACTCAAAACCTCATCCTGATTCCCAAATCTCAAAAAAAAACTCCCACCAGACTAAAATTTTAAATTTCTCTAAAAATTACAACCTAAAAATCCATGGGTTGTTATATAACTATTTTTGGGTGGATCCTTTCTCCATCACCCAAGCTATATTTTCACTCCTTTATTACATTGACAAGCCTAATTAAAACAAAATACAACCAAACACCTTTAGGAACTTCAATCTCCCCCTTTTATTTGTTTTTAATTCCAAATAATCATTATTAGTCAATGTAATTCCTATCCCCCTAATTGAAAATAAATGAAAAGGGGAAAAAATTCTTATCCCCCCAATTATCATCATAGGGTGGTCATTCTTTCAATTTATTCTCCCCAATAAATGTTTTATATGACGTGATATTGATACTACTTGATATGTGATACCAATTGAAATATGATACCATTTGAAGTACCAACTGAGATGAATGGGAAATATATTCCTCCAATTACTCTCCCTTTTATGATACCACTGAGAATAATTTCTATAAAAATCATTGCTAATAAATTTCAAGTGATTGTAGAAACTATGGAATAACACAACATTGTATGATATTACTTAGTATCACATTTATATTAGCAACATGTCATAAAAAAATAAACTCTAAGCCTATTTGGGTTAGCCATTTATATAAAAAAGAGAGATAAGTTTAGAAAAAAAAGCTATCCACATTTTCACATGTCATACTATTTTTTTCTTTTACATTTTTTGGGAAAACACATACAAATTTTCAAGAAAACATAGGAACTTGTGCTAACATGAACAAATACATCAAAATATTTAAAGTGTCAAGTCTTCCCCAATTGATTAGACAATCAATTAACTTGATAAACATAATATATACATGTTAAAACAAATACATGAGAATGAAATTATATCACATCCTTTGGATTTTAAATGGGTTATCCAAATTTATGGATTTAATAGAAAATATAAATCTTGGGAATCTTCTCACATTTTTATATCTCATTTTTCAAGGGAATACTATCCAACCTTCATCACCTTCCCTACCCATAATTTAATGACCATTAAAAAATATGGTTTGAGGGTGGATCTTCAATAGATCCTCAATTTGAGAAACAAGGTTGAGACAAATTTTTCAACCAAGAAAATCCCTTGCTTATAGATCTGGAATGTCTAGACATCTTTATGTGTGATTCACCTCCACTTTCCATATTTATTCACCTTTTGGAATAATCGTATTATTTTCATTTTCAACTTTATTCTTATCTTGAACAGTATCTTCAACCTTATCACATAGATTAGTAACTTTATTTTTAGCTTTCTCTAGCTTTTGAGGCAACTCCAACTGATCTAGACATATGGTGATACAACCTTTGGACACATGCTCACTTTTCCATTTCTATGTGGACTTCTTATTTGTAATAATTTTTTTATAACTTTAGATCATAAGTTATTTCCCCATGGAATTCATCATCTAATTTTATTTAGGAAACCATGTCATACATTCGACAACACTATGACTTTCTTTATTTCACCTTCCATACACTTTTACATCAACTTTGACTTTTACTTTCTTGGGAAACCTCTATACTTCTTCACATAAAGTGTCAACCACTAGTCCAATCTGGTTATCTCTCTCTTGTATGGACTCTCTTCTATAATTCATATTTCTTCCTTATTTCATTTCATTCATGTATATATTGCAATGTTTTATGGTGTGTCCACTCATACCACAATTGAGTCACTTATTCCCTATATGTTTAACCTCATGGTTTCCTTTCTTCATTGCCTTCTTGGTTGAATTCTCTATCACATATTTTTAACACGAGGAAAAAAAACTTTCTTTATTAACTTTATTCCCATCCTGTTGTGTTTATATTTTCTCTTTAGTCCATTTGTGATACCTGGTAGGGTTATGACAAAATTCATCATAAGTGTGACTACTTATGTTGCACATTTCATAGAAGTTTCTTAGTGATTTAAATCTATTCCTTATAGATAGATTATTCTTTATCTGTGATATCTTCTTTATTGTAGTAGGTTGTCTCCTTTCATCAAATTTGACCCCTTTGATTTAGGACTTCTCTGATTTCCACATACTAACATATTATGTTAGAAATCTATATCCCTATGCCTGAATTTCTAGTAACACTGTCACATTCCAATAACCTTGTTATATTCATGTTTGGTGTAGTCGGTCCAGATCTTCTTGCATAGTGATATTGTTATGGAACCCCAACTTTTTATACTCCTTTTGGGGAATAACGTCTCTTAGAAATTCTCACCTTTTTCCTTGATGTATTGGTTATCATACTTATATTTTTCTCCATACACATTTGTACATATTTTAACCTTTGTCTTTCCCTTTCAGAAATTCTAGATTTATTGAAAGTAAATTTATTTTCATAGTAGATTACCTTTTTTCGAGAGCTAGAGGTAGATTTTTATCCATATGATCCCAAGATATTTAAGCTACCATTGTGATCCTTCTCTGATGTTGGTCACACTTATGATTTTTTTTGTGGAAATATATCTTTTCTCAACTGATTGGGAAGTTTCAAATTTTTCTTCTTCTAGATTTTTCAACTTGAGTTTCAACTCAAGGAACTTCATATTGAGGGAAAATTTATCATCCTCCAATGTTCTTATCATATATTCTCAATCACTCTTAAATTTTTTTATTTAAACCTCATGCATTCTATAGGACTCCGTTAAAGAATTATCCAAATCCTTTTCCTTTTTTGATCTAACTTCTATTTGGGCAGATTTAACAACCATGGAGACTTTATGAAACTTCTCTAATGCATGGATTACTTCCTTTAATGATTCTTAATGATGAAACCCCATTCACCGAGCGCTCCTCTCTGTTCACAGCACCTCTTCTTCCCCTAGGGTTTTTGAGACCCTCCTAGGCAGTGATGGTTCTCCCCCTCTCCTCATGCTTCTTTGATGTACCCCCTTTCCATTTTTCTTCTTCTTTTTCATTCTCCCATTCTTCTAGATGATTGATTCTTCCTTGGGATTTATTATTCTCCCTTTAGGTTCTTGCTATTGTGGGTTTCCTCCCATGGATCTTTCGGTCTTCCCATCGAAGGTAGTGTGTTGTGGAAGTCTTGAACCACCCTAGCCCTGCTCTGGCCTTAGGTTCCTCTACACCTCTCATGGTCAGAGTTGGTGTGGTGGTAAACAAGAGGCTTTGGTTTATGTGGTATGGTGGACAATGGGTTTCCAGGAGCTATCAGTGTCAGTTCGTTTTTGGTTTGGTCGCTACTGGTTTTATGCTTCATCGACGATGGCAGTGTTCAGAGCCCTCAGACGCTCAAATCCCTTCTATGACCTTGCGGTCCTCATCACCTCTCCTAGTAGGATCTAGTGTAGTGGTCTATATGAGGTTTTGGGTTGTGTGGTGCGATGGAAGTGGCGGCTCCTGGCGTGACCTGAGTCAGTTTTCTCTTGTGAATATGGTTTTTGGTTTGTCATATATGCTTGGTGTTTCTTCTTCTAAGCTATCAGTGAATGTGTTTTATTTTATTCTGTGAGTGCTTGATCCACTTTCTTCTCACTTGGTGATGTTGTCTATTTGTGTTTTTTTTTTAATTTTCATTTCTGGTGTGGTGATGGATTCGATGTCGATGGTGACAATGAGGGTGAAGTGACAATGGTTCTTCTGGTTCGATTTACGTTGGTTGATGTTGTTTTTGGTGTCTGCAAAGATGGTGTTTTTACGAGAATGGATGTAGTGGTTTCAACGATGAGGAAGAAAGGTCTTTTACTTTGATGGTCTCTGGCATTCTGGTGTGGTGTTTTGATCAGTGATGATGACGGTGGTGTTGGAAGGCGATGTTGACAATGGTGACGATGATAGCAGTATCAACGATGACAGTGATGATAGTGGTGATGGATGGTGATAATGACGTTGATGGTTGGAGACACGTTTTCGGCTAACTCGGGTGATCTTAGATGATATTGGATGGTCTTCTCAGGCTCTGCACTCTTTTGAGGTATTTATAACTTTGAATTTCAAATTTTGGCATCATTTGTTTTGGCTCCTACATGGTATGTTGGTTACCGCTAAACCAAAAGGAAAATTTTAAAAATCAAATAAAAATTGAATTTTCAGTCATGGACTACTTCCTTTACAACATTTTGAAAAACATACTTCTCAAAAATCACTCTTTTCAATTATTTATCAATTAAATAAGCTCTTTCATTTCGAAGTTTGAATAATTATTCCTTTGATTTTTCAAGCTTTGTGAGAGTATTATAGTTAGTAATCTTGTTTACCAACACATCTTCCATTATATCAACTTCTTTTTCTACCTATGATTTGACATTTTGAAATCCCTTGATGAATATATATATATATATATATATATATAATATCACTTTAATTGGTAAATTCTTCAAATGATCCTTAACTTCAAGATAAATTTCTTCACCCATTTTAGTGTAATCATCCCCACAACTTGAACTTGTTTCACTAAAGGAATAATAATCAATATATTTAATAACTAAAACCTTACCATCCTAATTGTCTTTAGTTGATGGCATTTCCTCTTGATTCTTTCTTTGCTTCTTGGGATCTCTCTTCTTCCCATTTCTCGATGTCATGGTTGTGACTTCCATGTTTGTTCAGGTAGGAGTGGGAGTAGATTCTTCCTTATTAAACATTTTTTAGACATATGAAATCTACACTTCATATATATCAGATAAAACATATGGGATAAAATGTTTAGTCCTTATCAGTGGGAACCTTGTGCTTCTGATTTAGATAAAAATAATCCAAAATATCCAACCAGAGGGAATCTTGGCTTTGATACCAATGGAGACATCCTTCAGAATGTGTAGACACACTTGGGGGGGTGAATTAGCTACATATCAATTTTACCAAAAACCGATTCTTATTTTATCTTCAAACCCCCTTTGGTTTTTAACCTCTATCACCTATTAGGATTTAAATGAATCTATTTTTATTTTAGCTTTCCAAAAACTTATATGTTATTGCATATAATGAAAGTAAAAATAGCACAAGTATTTTTAAAAGATTCACCCCTTATGTGGGTAACCTACTCCTTACTATGTCAATTTTGGTTGAGTCACAAATTCTCCACTATAATAGAATCACCAATTATAGTTGGTGTCCAGGGATTATCCTGAAACTTTCTTCACATAATATTAAACATGTGTGGCCACCATATTACATAGGTGATACACCTCCACTACATGATGCAAGTGAATGGGTATTTATACTACTTCCATTGTCTTTAGCTCCATCCATTTCTCTTCTTCCTTTCTTCTTCTAAATAATATATACTCTCTATATTGGGTGACACTGAACCAATAATATCAAATCTACTTCCTCACCTTAAGGTCTTCGACTACCAAGATATCTTTAAAATCAAATTATGCAACTCAGTATCTAGAACGGTCCACAACTTCTAGTTATTTTTTAGAAATCTATTGTTGGACACTCAACTTAAATTATCTCTTCTTTTTTGAGACCCAGTAGGTTGCACAAGATTGACACAATCAATCACTCTTCTTCTTAACTACAACATGAAAATACTTCCTTCTTCTTCTTCTTTGAGAGATTCAGTTCTCTTAGATATTAACTTATCACTTCACACCTATATAGCCCCATATCAGTGGCTACTACCCATTACTTTCTTCTAATCTCGATCTTCCTAACAACTCACATGCACATACAGATTCATTCAATGTATTATTTATTTTCTAAATACCATAAATGGTATATTGAAAATACACAAACAAATTATTATATAAAATCACTATTATAGAATACCCATTATAGGTTTCCATGTATTCTCATGAACACCTTTTTCAACTCAAGGAGCATTCCATAAATACCCATAATAAATGTCTCTAATTTATGAAAAATGGCCATTTAAAATATTCCTTTATTCTTTAGTAGGCATGAATTCTTCTTCTCAAAATAATATAAAAATCCACACTTCAAATCTTCTAGTTGTATCAATAGTATATAACATACATATATATGGTATGAAACTCATCTTGATTTTCTAGATTTATGAAATCTGGAAGCCATATCATTTCTAAAGTCTTGGTAAAATTCCCAGACTTCCATCTTATATCTTCACAAACACTCAAACAACCTTAGATCAAAATGTTGCATGCTATGATAAATAACAGCTTGAGTTTAGATGGAACGTCATCTACATTATTACTAAAAACCTTATAACTTCATTTATTCTTTAAAGAAATAAAGTCTATGCTTATCCCAATTTAAGTATTCTCAAGACAATCTCATATCATAGCTTCTCTAATCTTTATGATGTTTTAAACTCAAAAACACAACACAAGAATATTCATATTTTTATTTCCCCCGAATTAAATAATTCTGAAACTTCCTTTTTCATTTTCATTTTAATATGTAAATACCAACCCTATTTCTTCTCAATCTTGTATCACACACCAATCAATGTGTTTATGATGTTTATGTTGGATTGGTGTTGCCCGATCCGGTTGGGCCGAATGCTTGTGGCCCGCAACTATCGCGGGTCGAGCTCCGCGGTGAGCTCGTTGGGGGTTGCAGGGGGCAACGCGCCCCTGCTCCGGGGGCCGAAGGCCCCCGGCCCAATTTTTTCGGCACTGTAGCATCTCTGACCACTGTAGCGGAGCTGACCGACCGACACCGACATGCACTGTAGCGGTGCGGACTTCGGGGTCAACAGTACTGTAGCGCTTTTGACTTCCAGCCGGCAGACACTGTAGCACTTTTGACAAAGTGAGCCGCCGATCACTGTAGCAACGCGGACTACTATTCAGAACAGTAGACCGTCTTCTTCATATGTAGCCCATTTCGGGCTAGGGTTTGTTAATGTTGGAAATCCTCTGTAATTTCTGTGCTCCCGAATCATAGTGAAAATCTGCCTCTCCCGTGGATGTAGGGATTCTTCCCGAACCACGTAAATCGTCGTGTTCTTTGTTGCTTTTCTTTCTTTCGTTTTCTCGTTTTTCTGTCGTTCTGTCTCCCGGTGATTCCGCAACAACTGGTATCAGAGGGTGAGTTCGGAATTCTCCAACGATGGCTCTGGATGAAGGCAAAGTGAAGATCGATCGCTTCGATGGAACTGATTTCAGTTTCTGGAGGATGCAGATCGAGGATTATCTTTATCAGAAAAAAGATGCACTTGCCGCTTCTGGGTGTGAAGCCAGCGGAAATGGAGAAGTCAGAATGGGAGCTGCTGGATCGACAGGTTCTGGGTGTTGTGCGCCTGACGTTGGCCAAAAACGTGGCGTTCAACATCAGAGAAGAGAAGACGACGGTGGACCTGATGAAAGCCCTCACAAATATGTACGAGAAGCCTTCTGCGGCTAACAAGGTGCATTTAATACGACGATTGTTCAACCTGAAAATGGTTGAAGGGAGAGCTGTTGCAGATCATATCAACGAGTTCAATACCATCATAAGTCAGTTGTCATCGGTGGACATTGACCTTGGTGATGAGGTATGTGCTCTGGTTTTATTATCTTCGTTACCTGAAAGTTGGGAAGCAACTGTAACAGCTGTGAGCAGCACTTCGGGGAATACGAAGATGGCTCTAAAGGATATAAGGGACCTAATCCTTAGTGAGGATGTTCGAAGAAGAGAATCAGGCAGATTCTATGGTTCTGCTTTGAACATTGAAGGAAGAGGAAGGTACCCACAGCGGGACAATCGCAGAGGACGATCGAAGTCGAGAGGAAAGAGCAGAGACAAGGCAAAGGGGCCTGGTCCTACCTGCTGGACATGCGGGAAGAAAGGACATGTCAAGAAGGAGTGCAGAGAAAACCGGAAGGGACCTGAAACCAGTGGAGCAAACGCAGTAGCTGAAGGAACTGACGACGTGCTACTGCTGAGCGTAGACAGCCCGATGGAGTCTTGGATTTTAGACTCTGGGGCGTCTTTCCATTCTACATCGGAGAAGGGTTTCCTGAACAATTTTGTTTCAGGAAATTTTGGCAAGGTACATCTTGCTGATGACGAGCCCTTGCAGATTGTGGGGAAAGGAGATGCACGGATCAAGACCAACAGTGGGAGTTTGCTGGTTCTGGAAAACGTGAGGTACATCCCTGGTTTAAGAAGAAATCTCATTTCTGTGGGACAGCTTGATGATGCAGGGTTGAGTACCACATTCACTGGTGGTGCATGGAAGATCACCAAAGGAGCTATGGTCATAGCTCGGGGAGCAAAGAATGGCACCCTGTACAACATGACAGAAACGTGCATGGACATGGCTGCATCACTCGAAGCTGTCGGAGGTTCTCAACTGTGGCACTACAGACTCGGCCACATGAGTGAAAAGGGGATGAAGGTGCTGGCAACAAAAGGATTGCTACCAGAGCTGAAATCGGTGGAAGTAGGCTTTTGTGAGGATTGCATCTTTGGAAAGCAGAAGAAGGTGTCCTTTGCAAAAGGAGGCAGAACACCGAAGGCCGGAAAGCTGGACCTGGTGCATACAGATGTTTGGGGGCCTGCACCAGTACCATCTCTCGGAGGGTCACAATATTATGTGACATTCATCGATGACTCAACGAGGAAGGTATGGGTTTACTTTCTGAAGAACAAATCTGATGTGTTTAAGATATTTCAGAAGTGGAAAGTCATGGTGGAGAACGAGTCAGGAGTAAAGCTGAAATGCTTGAGGTCTGACAATGGTGGAGAATATGGCAGTCAAGAGTTCAGGGAATTCTGTTCTGAAAATGGAATTCGGTGGGAGAAGACAATCCCAGGAACACCACAACAGAACGGTGTGGCAGAAAGGATGAATAGAACACTGAATGAACGTGCCAGGAGCATGAGGCTGCATTCCGGGTTACCCAAGACTTTTTGGGCTGATGCAGTGAATATGGCAGCATATCTCATAAACAGGAGTCCCTCTGTGCCAATGGGGGAATGTCTACCCGAGGAACTCTGGTCTGGTAAGGAGGTAAAACTCTCACATCTACGAGTCTTTGGCAGTTTAGCATATGTTCATGTTGATGCTAATGCAAGGGACAAGCTTGATGCAAAGTCCAAAAAATGTTTCCTTATTGGCTATGGTGGTGAGGAGTTTGGGTATCGCTTTTGGGATGATGTCAACAGGATGGTCATCAGGAGCCAAAATGTGGTATTCAATGAAGGTGTCATGTACAAAGATCGCCATGCAGTTGAAGATGAAAATGGGAACATTGAATCAGAATGCAAAAAGCAAGTGGAGCTTGAAGGTGTGTCTGAGCTTGAGAAGTCCGAACCAGTGGAACCTACTACTCCAGTGGAGTTGAGGAGATCATCAAGGGTGAGAAGGCCCGTGCAGAGGTATTCACCATCATTGCATTACCTTTTATTGACTGACGGTGGAGAACCAGAATGCTTTGAAGAAGCAATGCAGCTGAAGGAGTCGAGCAAGTGGGAGCTGGCTATGAAGGAGGAGATTTCCTCATTGCATGAGAACAACACTTGGGAGCTGACACCTCTGCCAAGAGGAAAGAAAGCATTGCAGAATAAGTGGGTCTACCGGGTCAAGGAAGAACATGATGGAAAGAGGAGGTTCAAGGCAAGGCTGGTGGTGAAAGGCTTTCAACAGAAGGAGGGAGTAGATTTCACTGAAATCTTCTCACCAGTAGTAAAGCTTACCACCATCCGGGTGGTTCTCAGCATTGTGGCGTCAGAGGATTTGCACCTTGAGCAGCTTGATGTCAAGACTGCTTTTCTTCATGGAGATTTGGAGGAAGATATCTACATGCAGCAGCCAGAGGGATATGTAGAGTCTGGAAAGGAAGACTTGGTGTGCAAACTCCAGAAGAGCTTATATGGACTGAAGCAGGCACCGAGACAGTGGAACAAGAAGTTTGATTCATTTATGTCTAAAAATGAATATAAACGATGTGGCATGGATCAGTGTTGCTACATCAAGTCCTTCGGTGATGAATATATTATATTGCTTCTGTATGTGGATGACATGCTCATTGCAGGATCATGTATGCAGAGGATTAATGAGCTGAAAGGGCAATTGGCTGAGGAGTTTGAAATGAAGGATCTTGGAGAAGCTGGCAAGATTCTGGGAATGAAGATCAAGAGAGACCGCACAGCTGGAACTTTAATGTTGTCACAGGCTGATTACATTGGGAAGGTTCTGAGAAGATTCAGCATGCTGGAAGCAAAGGCAGTCTCTATTCCCCTGGCGAGCCACTTCAAACTATCAAAGGAGCAATCACCGAAGATGGCAGAAGAGGTGGAGTACATGGCAAAAGTTCCATACGCATCAGCTGTGGGAAGCCTGATGTATGCCATGGTCTGTACTCGACCTGACATTGCTCATGCAGTGGGAGTTGTGAGCAGGTATATGGCTAACCCTGGAAAACAACATTGGGAAGCTGTGAAGTGGATACTGAGGTATTTGAAGGGCAGCAAGGAGGTATCTCTGTGCTTTGGGAAAGGAACTTCATTGCAGGGGTATGTGGATGCTGACCTTGGAGGCGATGTCGACAGCAGGAGGAGTACCACGGGTTATGTTTTTACCTGTGGAGGGACTGCGGTAAGTTGGATATCACAATTGCAGAAGGTGGTGGCTTTATCCACCACAGAGGCAGAATACATTGCTGTAACAGAAGCTGGGAAAGAGATGGTTTGGCTGAAGAACTTCTTGGATGAATTGGGAAGAAAGCGAGAGGAGAATGTATTGCACTGTGATAGTCAGAGTGTCATACATCTTGCCAAGAACCCAGTGTTTCATGCCCGGACGAAGCACATTCAGTTGAAGTACCATTTCATCAGAGGTTTGATACAGGATGGGTTGCTGACTTTGCAGAAGATATGTGGAACCAACAATCCGGCAGACATGTTGACAAAGCCTATGGTGATACAGAAGTTGAGGCACTGCTGTGCCTCTGTTGGTCTCCACTGATGAACGGAGGATGAGAGGCAGAATGATGGAGGACTTGATGGGAGCAGAAGAGGAAAACAGTTTGTATTTCATGAATCTGTGAAAGCACGCCACTGGTGAGTGAAGAAGAGGAAGAACTTAGATTAAGTAAGTTGTCTTCATCAGTTGCATCGAAGCATAGCAGTGCAGCGGATCAGGCTACAAGTGGGAGATTGTTGGATTGGTGTTGCCCGATCCGGTTGGGCCGAATGCTTGTGGCCCGCAACTATCGCGGGTCGAGCTCCGCGGTGAGCTCGTTGGGGGTTGCAGGGGGCAACGCGCCCCTGCTCCGGGGGCCGAAGGCCCCCGGCCCAATTTTTTCGGCACTGTAGCATCTCTGACCACTGTAGCGGAGCTGACCGACCGACACCGACATGCACTGTAGCGGTGCGGACTTCGGGGTCAACAGTACTGTAGCGCTTTTGACTTCCAGCCGGCAGACACTGTAGCACTTTTGACAAAGTGAGCCGCCGATCACTGTAGCAACGCGGACTACTATTCAGAACAGTAGACCGTCTTCTTCATATGTAGCCCATTTCGGGCTAGGGTTTGTTAATGTTGGAAATCCTCTGTAATTTCTGTGCTCCCGAATCATAGTGAAAATCTGCCTCTCCCGTGGATGTAGGGATTCTTCCCGAACCACGTAAATCGTCGTGTTCTTTGTTGCTTTTCTTTCTTTCGTTTTCTCGTTTTTCTGTCGTTCTGTCTCCCGGTGATTCCGCAACAGTTTATACCATAAATGAACAACTCTTGCATCATCAAAAATAATTTCATATCCATTATATTCAAAATCTGGAAACTCAATTTTATATCCAACAAAACTTCCAAAATTTCTCTAAGTGTTAAAGTCTTATGCTAGGGACTTCAAAGACTTATATTGACAAATCCATATGATGAAGGTTTACATTTTTCTTCGAGTAATTAAATTTTATCCAATAGATTTATAATTTTTTTCTACATGTTGAAGATTTACACTCAACCAAATATTTATGCCAGGAACTTTAGATTCTTAAGTTCATGAAGTCTTATGATGGAGACTTATACTTAGTATTTCAAAGATAGACTCTACATTGGTGAAGTACTACTATCAGTGCCTTTGTCAATTCTTAGTAGTCTTCAAAGTGTGACGATTAAGCCTCATGATCAGCATAGACTTACATTCATTACCCAAAGTCTTATGTTCAGAGTGAAGTCGTACGATTAGTAGGAAAATACTTACACTCAGGACTTAATCATTTTTATGAACTATAAACGACTTATGATTGCTTCTAGGGCTTCTCCAACTTCTCCAAATCATCTCATAACTTCTTCAAAGGAAAACTATAATTATTAAAATAATTTCAGTCTCCTTCTATCTCAATTTTAAAGTATTGTAGCATATAAAATAACCTTTTTAGAGTATTTCTGTGAACATATCTTCCAACTCATGTGCAACTCTTCTTCAATAAATCTTGAGCTATCTCTATTTAACTTAAGCCTCCATCTAGGAGTGTATAACACTCATTACAATAGCTAATATTCTTTATAATCCTCAGATGGGTTCTTTAGCTTCTATCAGTTGTTTAGTTTTGAAGTGACTATTACAGATAAGGATTCTCTTATTTTAGCACTTGTCATAAACGTGGATATTAGCTCACCAATCATCTGATGTAATAGCCACTATTGAGAAGTTTTCCAACCAAATCTTCTTATGTTGGAACAACAATTCCTTTGGATCAATCCTTTCTCTATTACCTAAGCTATATTTTTACTCTCTTACTACTTTGATAAGACTAATTGACAACAAACACAACTAAATACCTTTGGTCACTTTACCAAGGTTTAAAAAGGGATATTTTTAATGTTTTTCGTATCGGCCATTTTTTAGTTTCTTTAAAAATGCGTAAAAAGAATATATTTTTTAATGTTTATCACTCAATTTCATTTTCCTGCCACCATGTCCATTCTTTGTTATAAAGCCCCCTTTTCAATTTTTCATGGTTTTACAAAGTAAATTCAATTCCCATTATTCTATGTATTTTTAATTTTAAATAGCCAAAAGGTTTAGGAGTCAGACGAACATGCTCCTAAAAAAATTTATTAGAAAAATAATGTGCAAAAAGACATTACAAAGAGGCTTTACAAAAATGGGTATACTAATCACCACAAGAGTCTCTCTCAACCAAACTAGAACAAAAATCTGGTAGCAAAAAAGACCAGCTCGAACTGACCGCCATAATAGCCCTTTTGGAAAGCACATCCGCAACCTGGTTTACCTTCTTACAGACATATGAGTGACATCAAGTGTTAAAGATTTAGAAATACAGAGACAATCAATCCAAGATGTCAACATTCTCAATGGTACATTCCTGGATCGGCCTTTAAGAATTTGCATAGCTACAGTTGAATTTGATTCAATCCATAAGTTACGCCAACCGAAATGAGCGGCATATTTGATCACGTTGATCATCACCCACAACTCAGCTTCAATTGCATAGTCATTCCCAATGAAATGATAGAATCAACCTTTAACGAAACCCCAATGGGTACGGAAGATACCACCACAGCCCGAGAGACCTAGTGCACTTGAAGCTTCCCTGTCAACATTAACTTTCAACCAACCCGAGATCGGGAGTATCCTTCTAATGGATCTGAAACCAGTGGTTTCCTCACCCTGCCACAGGCACCAAGAGATCTCAAAATTCTCATATCAGAAAAATCATTATTCATCATCCCTATTTGTATATTGGAAGCAAGTGTATTTCCTCTATGTATAACGGTAACACCCGCATGGAAAGTAGGTACATGAATATTAAACACCAAGTCATTACGTAATATCCAGGTAAAGGAAAGCAAGCTGCCACTGTAGCTAACAGCAACGCTTGAATCTGTTCACTACACCTGGTTCTGCATATTGAGGATAGTAGCACATCGAGATTCTAGAAATCCAGACAGCAGGAAAAAATGTCTTGCAAATATCTCCACAGCTTCATCGTCACACAGCAGGATCCGAATAGATGAAATAATATTTCCTCAGCTCGCAAACAAAGAACACAGACAAAAGCAATCCCTGGTACTGAAACTACCATCCAGATTAGGTGTCCATAACAAAATATTAGAATCAGCATACACATACCTGGAAATTTTCACAGCAAGCTAGGGGGAGAGCAGATTACGCATGTCAGAAGAGCCCTATAACTCAGAGATTATAGCAGACCTCATATAAGCAGGAATGAAAGCATCGTCAATTATAGGCTTTGAGAGCCACGTTGTACTCCAGCAATTTAGCTGAGAGTGCCTGCAAACAACCCATATTGAACAAGCCATAATCTCATAATAGGATTTCTTAACAGCTGGAGAAACAGATGAAGAAACATACATGGCATGCACATTTTGTAATTTGATAACAAATCTAGTGATATGAATCAGAGTTGGACAGAATCCTCCATGTAAACATTCTCAGCAAGGTGTCATTAAAGATTCTAAGATCTTTAATTCCCATTCCCCCCATGTTCACTGGCCTAACACAGTCCCCTTCCAAGAAACCGTAACCAACTTCCTCTCATGGATTGAACCAATCCATATGAAGTTCCGAATCATACAGTTCTTTAATGAGGATTCTAGGTCATTTTTAAAGTGAGAAAGCATAAACAAACATTGACGTAATAACAAAATTAACCAAGAAAATTCTGCCTGCCTGAAACATACCCTTACCCTTCCAGGTTTCCAACTGATTAAAAATTTTCAAAGATGTGTTTTCCATATAACATCTTTTCACCTTGCCACAAAACAGGGAACTCCAAGATAAATCAAGGGCAAAGATCCTCTCTTCACACCAAGATATCGGGCCATCCTGTTTTTCTTTGAGATCTACACACTATTCCCAAACATAACTGATGATTTGCCCTAGTTAATAGCTTTCCCAGCAACATTTTCATAACGTCCAAAGACAACTTTAATGTGAGAAAAAGTGACTTTATCAGCCTCTCCAAAAAGAATGATATCATCTGCATATAACAAATGAGAGGGAGCAAAAAAATCCCTTCCAACCCTCATTCGCTGATAAAGACCAGTATTAACAAGGCCATAAATACAATAGCTCAGATAATCCTCGGCTATGGAAAATAGAAGTCCAGATAGAGGGTCCCCCTATCTGACCCCTCTAGAGCACAGAAAGAAACCCCTCAGGGACCCATTGACAAGAATGGAAAGTCTGGAACTCTTAAGAATAGAGCAAACCAAATTGATGAATCTCTTGGAAAATCCATGCATTCTCAAATAGAAAAAATGAAATTCCACTTTATTGTATCAAAGGCTTTGGAGATATCGATATTAATAGCCATATTACCATCCTTAACCTTTTTCTTCATAACATTCACACAATCTGAAGCAGTATAAAGGCAGTTCTAAATATTCCTTCCAAGAAGGAACCCAAATTGGTTTTAAGAAATAAATTTCTTGGCAATCTCACCCGGTCTTTGAGTCACAATTTTGCTAATCACCTTTGGAACAGAATTCCCAATAGCAGCAGGCCTGAAATATCTAATGTAAATAGCATTAT
Source organism: Viscum album (assembly GCA_963277665.1). NCBI lineage: Eukaryota > Viridiplantae > Streptophyta > Magnoliopsida > Santalales > Viscaceae > Viscum > Viscum album. The sequence goes on along the minus strand of OY728150.1, from coordinate 811,050,750 downwards.
CTTTTTTTGGAATCAAAGCAATGAAGTTGGAGTTCGTACCATAAGGCATAGAAACATGAGTAAAAAATTCTCTTACAACATTAATCAACTCAATATGAACAATTTCCCAGTAGAACATGAAAAAATTGTTGGTGAAACCATCAGGACTAGCAGTTCTATCAATGTTTAAGGAAAAAAGTGTTGCATGTATTTCTGCTGCATTGGGCTCCTCAATAAGTTCCTTATTTTGAGTGTCATAAATAGAAGGTTCAATGCAATGGATCATTTCTTGAGTGTTTTCCTCCCCGTTGTCCAAGTAAAGATTCTCAAAGTATCATGTCACAACATTTGAAATATCAATTTCAGAATTAAACAAGTTCCCATCTACCTTCAAAGAATTAAGACTCCTAGACTTTTTCTCCCTGTGCATACAATGAAATAGTCTTGAGTTTCTATCCCCCTCCTTAAGACACCTGATATTGAATTGATTACGTACAAGATTCTCCTTAAGGGACAATAGATCATCAAGATTGGAAAGAGATTGGATCTCCTCCTACGAAGGCATATCTCGACAAGTATTACTTTACTGACAATGATTTAAGTGAGACTAAGCCTCCTTGATATCAATATCAAGCTTAGAGAAGGCTGCATTGCTCCATTCTTTAAGTCTTACTTTGACAATCTTGAATTTTCTAGCAAGGATTTACATAGGACTGCCCAAGCAAACAGCCTTCCAGAGGTCCAAAATAATTTCTCTACAACCAGGAATGATGAGCCAAGCATTATTGAATTTGAAAGGTAAGGGGGGTGACCTTGATTTGTTAACACAAATATCAACCAACAGGGGATTATGATCAAAATGTATCTTTGGAAGGGTGATACCAAATATGTCAAGTGCAATATTTCTCTCATCAACTTGTGAAAAAAATCTATCAATTCTACTAGCTTGCCTACCATTTATAGTATACCTAACTCCAAGTAAAGTCGGCTCTAGCCATGGAGACTTCAACCAGCCCACATTTGTTAATACAAGAAGAAAAGTCACTAGCTGATATCCTACAGAAGTTGCGGCCAGTTTTTTCTTCTGGTCTTAAAATGGCATTAAAGTCGCCAAGTATGATCCAACTATGGCACATATTTCGTGTGAAGTGTCTTCCAGACTTCTCCAAAGAGATCTTCGTCTTGTGTAAAGATTAAAAGCATAAAAAAAGTTTGCAGAGAACAATATCATTCAATCTAAAGGAGATGGTTACAGACTTAAGATCATTACTACAAGAGTTAATAATGACACTTTCCTGTTTAAGGACCCACAAGGACTCCATAGCACCTTCAAATTGATTGTTGGCAACAAAGGAATATCCTAAAGAACTCCATTTGAACGCCTTCCAGTTATCAAACTTCATTATTGGTTCAGCGAGACCAATAAGAAGGGGTTTGTTGGTTGTAATAAAATGCCTAAGGACTTTGACCGTGAGAGGATTCCCAATCCCTTGGCAATTCCAGAAGAGGATCTTCATTGATCAAGGGACCCGAACCTAGTAGTGGGCCCCTCATAAGATAGTGTCTTGTCATGACCGGATTTCTTTGATTCTTTTAGCTTATCATCTTTTAGTGATGCATCATCAGCTGGAGAGTCATCGCCTTCAGCCACTGAATCAACACTTAGCACATCAAACTTGTTGGATGATTCAACTGGAATCATACTGAGACTTGCAGGCAACTTCCTTCTTGCAGATTTAGAGGACGGCACCTGTGAGAACAAGTCACCAGAGTGCTGGTTATCAACAGCCTGCTCCATTTCACCAGTATTAACAGTTTAACCAGCCTGCTTCATGTCACCAGCATTAACAGTTTCAGTGGGGGTCAGGGATAGTTTGTCTATTTGTAGGCCATACAGTGCAGTAGTATGCTGCTCAGATGAATTTTCAGGCTCATCTTCAGATGTAATATAGGCGGTATCCTTAACCGGTACAGGAGACTGCCTAACATCCAAAGCAGAACCAGGTAACTCAACCGAAAATGGAGTTTCATTGACCTGCTCAGGGATTAAATCATGCTGAGGATTTACCAGATTGCAGGCATTATTACCTACAACCAGAGCCTCATGAGCAGATGTATCTGCAGATACTCCTCCTGTAGCATCCACAGAGGGAAGGCCAGTATTGATCTCCATAGCCACACCCACCGGATCATTGACAACATTAAGAGTGTCATCTTTACTTTCAACCAAAGAGGTTCCTCCTGTATCATCCGCAACTGGGCACTCAATATTAAGCTCCTTAGTCTCACCCACAGGGGCTGAAATGGGTTCATTATCCTTAGTTCCAACCTTAGCATTGGGAATAGAAGCTGAGACCATCCCATTCTTCATCCTGCATGTAACGTCATCATGTCCCCTAATATTGCAGAAGTTACAAAGTTTGTTCCTATTGCAGTCAGCAACAACATGTCCAAAAAATTGACAGTTCACACAAAATTTTGGTTTCCTTTTATAGAAAATTTCCAGATTGAGACGATCATCCCTAGTGGTTAACACAGCCACTTCAACAAGAGTGGTGGACATATCAACCTCAAAAAGAATTCTTGCATAGTGTCCAAAGCTTGGATTATCAGTTTTCTTATCTAATCTTATAGGGTTTCCAACAGAAGAAGTGATACCCAAAGAATTCGCGAGTGCCAATAGAGCCAATTTAGTTTACAAACACGAATCCAAACCTGGGCATGAGTGTTCTTTACATTGTTGGGATCAAAGTTGTGATGCCATTCTTGGATCCGGAAAAAGCCAGGCCTCAGTGAAACCGAACCTAAACTCCATGATCGCCTCTTGAATTCATTCTAAGAGAACACAATATGATAGAATCTATGACTCATAGTCGTCATCCTCCACTCATCAAATCCCCAGATCTCTACAATTCTACGAATGAACTCATTGAATTTCCAAGGTTTTGCTCCTTTGGGAATCAAAACACACGCGATGATCGAGAACTTACAGAGGCTCACCCATTCTTCCACAACGTTCTGATTTTCCACAACGTGCGCAATATGACCCTTTCTGATGATTCTTCCAAGGGGAGGCGAATCAAAGTCCAAGAAGGATGTGCTACCCACAACCTTTGTGACATCCGATAACGTCTTCCCGGAGCCAGACACATCACCATTGACATGCTCCGACCGACCTCCTTTGTTCTTCGCACAAAGACATAAGAGATCCTTATGACCAATTAGATCAGATTGATTATCAACCAGATTGACCTCAATCCCTTTCCCTCGATCGTCACCAGATCTAGGGTTTCCAACTTTCTCCCCGCCTTGATCCCCGGCTTGCACCTACATCCCCAATCCAACCCCTTTTTTAATTTTAAATTGTTATCAAAGAAAAGTTTGTTTCCTCTTATTTTTATATGATAACTATAAATGATTATGTTTATGGATTTAAATGTAGGTTTTATGAGTTTTATGATAAAAGTGAAATCCACTCTTAAGTTTTATGAGTTTTATGGATCTTGGACATTATATATTATGATGGGTGGGTCATCTGCATCTCTCTAATGTATTGGGTAATGATTTATTATCTAGAAAAATTATGTTGGAATTAAATGGTGAAATTGGGTGGGTCCTCTCTATCTCTATGTATTGGGTAATGATTTATTATCTAGAAAAATTATGTTGAAATTAAATGGTGAAGTTATTCCACTATGAGGGTGATTGTAAAGGTGATTTTAAGAGTGATATGAATATGATTTCCCAAGTAACCTTCATGATTATGTTTTTACCTTTATACTTACTCAAGTGATGTTTTATGAAAATCTTTGGGCAATGAAGTTGATTTCATTCCTAATTAATTGTTTATTTGAGCTCAATGTTTATTATTTAAAAGAAAAAATTTCTCATGGGTTTTCATATTTTTCAATGTAATAACATATTTCCTCTTTTTATATCCCTTATTAAGATTTATTTTATCATCCCATGTTTTTAAATGATTTTATAGGATTTAAGGATGTGTATGAACTATATAAAGGTCAATCTTTTAGTTATGAAGACCCATATTTAAAAACCTATTTTTGTGGGAAAAATGTACAATACATGAAAGTGTTATCTTTTTAATGTAATGGTTTTCTTAATTCTCTAAAACTCTATACCTAAAAGGTTATGGGAATATAGGGAAATTCAATCCTTTTTATAAATCTTATAATTATGGGTTGGTAATGTTTGTGCTATTATAGTATCATTGATAACAAATATGAATTACCAAATCTATAAATGTAAGAAAAGAGCATCCACTAGAAAAGAATCATTTCTACTCATACTACAAAGGGGTTTGTCATGATCTCCATCAAACACATGTATCTTGATACCCGTTCCTTCCAATTGCATCATATGAAATCATGAATTTTCATAGTGTCCCTTTTTCCAAGACATCAAGTAACCTTGAGACATATAGTATGTCAATCTCATATAGCTTCTCATACTTTCTTGATTCTCCAATCATAGACTGACTAGGATGATGAATACATCACATGTTATTCACTTTTATGGATGATCACATCACATGATCCCTCATTCGATAAATAAGAACATCATATATACTATCTAGGTACTGTCATACACTCCCTCAGTATATCTCAATTGATGGACCAGTTGTAATACTCATTATATGAGAGGAAAAATCCCATTTTAGTTACTAACAACATATTCAATAACATACCCATACACTCATGATTATCTAAGACTCAAGGCTTGTATAAGAAATGTACCAAGGTATGAAGGTTATCATTCTAGGTATCTCGCCAACCTCGGTTATCGAGGACTCTAAATATAAACTATACACCCCTAGTATACCAAATAAAAAGTGTATGACACTTCATGTGGTATACTTTATGGGCAATTGATCACACAAAACCTATTTTATGCCTCATGGGCATATTACATATCTCGATACAAGAATCCTACTTATTCTGGCCTTAACATTTCATCACAACCTATAATATTCCATGATGAACATTAGTTGGGGATAACTCAAAAATATAATTTGACTGGTCAATTATCATTTCACTTCACTATATATATTATATGCCAACAATGAGAAAGAATTATAAATTTGAGATTACCTTTATATGACATTATACATTTTATATTCTTAGACTCCTTTAAGAATAATTAACAAAACCATACATAAGTTCCTATCTAACATATCACATATGATAGACTACTAGATCAACCTTATTTTTTCTTGCACTTTTAGGGGTCTTGTTTAACTCATTACATCTCTATGTAATTCCGGATACATCTCTATGTGACCATTTGATAAAAAACTCCCACTAAACTTTTAAGCGAGTATCATATATGAAGAAAATAAGTTTTAATGATGGTGAGACTTATGAATCATATTCATAATTTTCAACTCATTGAAAAAGTATTCAAACCCTTTAACTTCACAAAATCAAATGTTATGATATTAATAACTTACATTTTTACTTGTAAATCTTTCTAATTTTATCATCATCATCATCATCCTTGGAACTCACTCAATAAAACTTTTCCTTGAAAGTTACATAAACTTTGTACTTCGATTGGAATAATCATTTATTTGTCAACTTTGAACTTTTCTAAGTCCGAACACACTTACACTAGTTTCTTAGACACTATATTCTCTTTATAATATCATGCTAAGTTACACAAACCTCATTATATTAGGAAATAACACTTATTTCTTCAAGTGGGGATATTTATGAAATAAAATATTGTCCCCATATCAAATATGTTATTCTATGTGTTTGGCGAATTTTCTTGAAAAGAATATTATTTGTGTAAATGTTCCACAAAAGGGTGATGAGATTGTATCTCTCATATTTTAACAAATATCTAGATAAACTCTTTTATCCCATATAAAACATTTTTATCCCTTTATTCATCTTAAAATATGTTATAGAATTCAATAAATCATAAACCATGTGTATTAATCTCATATTATTCATAACAACTCTTTGTTAGTAAATAACTTATCTTATCGTATAAGTGGAATAATATGACTTAAACATCTTTTACTAAGATCTATCTAAGATTAATTTTTTACTTTTCATTCAACTCATGATTTAGAAACTCTTTGCTTCATCATTTGAATAAAAACTACAAGCTATATCAATCCTTCCCTTGATTTTGAAATCCTATATATTTACAATAATTGTAAAATATACATTTGGTATCATATACCCTTAAAAATCAAAGAATTTATTTCTATAACACTGATACCTAACATGGACTATCCATGGAGTTTCCTAAATCCCTTCATCCACTCATGAAAAATTCCATTATATGGAAATAGATCCTACTTCCCGAGTCCCATTTAGGCTTCAATGAACTTGGTTGGATACTTGAAGAAACATTGTTGGACTCTCTAACTAACTTTTATTCTTATGGTTTAGACTTTTACCCACTTGTGATGTCAACACAACATTGGAACCTAAAAATTAGATGCCCATTTCATCTATACTAAACACTTTTATAAAATAGGGTAAACTTTCATAAGACTCATTCACATTATTAGAACATTTCCATCAATGATAATAAAATGAATTCCATAACCTAAAAAAACCTTAAGGAAACCTATAGTGTTTTTTTATGCTAAGTATCTAGATACACTTATTGAAAAATTTCAATATTTGGTTACTCTGGAAGATGTTACTTTAACACATTATCATATATTCTTACTTGATAAAAATTCTTAAGCTTTGTACCATTCTAAGAATTTTCTTATATCAATATTCTCATTTATATAGAATTTATTTCAAAGTTATATTTGAAGATGATAATGATTTTTATCTATAATAGAATCTTTTATCAGATGCGTATCATGTTTTATATAAATTTAATAAGGAATTTTATTAAATTTACTCCCACTAAAACAATGAACCATTTTAAATATCATCATATCCATTAGTGGTCTAAGATCCATATTTCACTATGTAATGAGTCTGCTTTGGCATTCCTATCACCACTTAGTTATTTAGGAAAGGCATTGCCCCAATTATATCATATATGACTCTTGGATGGTTGAGTGGAAAACTCTTTACCTAATCCATTATTTGGACAAACTTAACACCATCCCTCTGGTATCCTAACTCTTAGGGTTTCCCAATTAAGTGCAACCCAAAAATCACAGTGGGATTTAGTTACCTAACCTCTTAGTGATATCCATTTCCATCATGCTTTATAGAAGATAATCCATGGGAACCATGCTTTGGAAGAACCTACCTGGTTAAATGATTGAGGTATTTTCATGTAAATACTTTATAATTAATCTAAAACTTAGTATTTATAAAGGGATATTTGATCTCACTATCATATATCATGTTATTCCATTCACATATATGCATGATTATAATTATTTAGTTTGGAATCTCATTCCTTCCACTAAATCAATATGTTCAAACCATATTGACGTGAAACTCTTTACACAAATCATAGATTTTATTATTGAAAAGTCAATTAATTAATTATATTATATTAATATTCAATTCATTTTATTCCCTCACATTTATCAATTAATTAATTTTTAGAGAGTTTTGGGATTAAATGACAATTTCTTAGAATTTTTTGAATATTACATAAATGGATAAAATTGTGAATTTAATTTCTTTATTTAATTTTTAGATAAAATAAATTGAAAGCTATCGATAATCCTATAATTTATTATTTTTAAGGTGAAGAAGAATCTGGTTGAAGAAGTGAAGAGAAAACCCAAAAAATTTATTATCCTGGTTGCTAAGGAATTGATAAATGACTTTGTGTGTAACAATCATTTTAAATGTGCACTGATACATAAGAGTTCTTATCAAGGATATGTAAGAGTATTTTACTCATAAATAAGAGATTTTACTTTGAATATAATAATAAATATCAATCTATAGAGGGGATACATAAGAGTTTTATGCTCATATGTAATGGTTACCCAGTTGACATATGTAAAGGTTGCGCCATAGATACATTGATATGTAGGATATTTTACTTTGCCTTTATTTTTTATAGGTTTTACTCCCACACACCCATTTTGGTTTTTTTTAGTCTCAAATATCTCTCTATCATTCCAAATTTTGGAAACCTATTGATCACCTAGGGTTGTGATGATGGAACCTTTTCTCAGATGAGAGGATGAGAGGTCAGTTCATCCCTTAAGGGGTCATATTTCCTAGTCCAAGAATCTCTTATATATTTAATTCATGTTTATGAATCCTTCCCAATAAAAATAATGGTTACATTTAAGTAAAATTTACTGACTAAGAAAATGAATTTAATAGTACATGGTACATGGGAATTAATGGGACATGTCGTACCTTTTAAGATCATGTGATAATGAACATATTGGTTCCTTTTAAGGTCATGTATCCATAACCACTGCCAGTCAATTTAAAGTCATGTGAATAGATTAGGGTATTATTCACATTAGGTAATGTGGGAATATTATATTTTTCACATAAGGCTATATTATTCTTATCACACAAGAATAAATGGTTCTGTATCTTCCTCATGTCAAACTATGAGGGAATCTTATGCTCATCACATAAGTAAGGATGTCCTATGCACATCATATAAGAAGGTTTGATTATGTATCTTACTAAAGTTAGGAAATGAGGGAATCTTATTATCTTCACATAAGGAAATGTGGTTTATCCTATGCTCATCACATAAGGTATCTTATGCTCGTCACATAAGGAATTTGGTTTCTTATGCTTAGAACACAATAAGGTTATCCATGTTTGGGAGATAATGCCTCTATAGGGGGATATGAAATGCTAATAGTTCTAGTATTAAACCTTAGGGAGGCATCCAACATATCCAACTAAAATAGGAATCAAAACCCATATACTAGAGTTGCACCATTTAAGGTCACATGACAAGACAAGTCCATACAGTTTAACATCATATAGTACGGAATACTAGGTGAAATGTAGTTAGTAATGGTTGGTGCAGGACCTTTTCCAAGCATGCCTTTTAGGTTTAATCTAACATGTGAGTTAGTTGAATTAATTATGAGAGTTAATAGGTGTATCTCAACTCAAGGGATTTCATGGAATCAAGATAAGAATCTTGACTGAAGGCATATGAGTAAACCAATAGGAGTATCTCAACTCATGGAATATAAGGACCAAGAGGATCATCTCAACTCAAGGTGTTATTGGGATAAAGGTAGGGATTGTAAGTATCAAAACCCAAATCATGTTAAAAAACAACCTAAAAAGTTTGTGATGAAACTCTTGAATTTTTATAGGGTTCAATGATGGAAGTGGAGGGATCAGGCAGAAGGCCTAAGATCACAACTCATCACTAACGCCCATTGTAGGTGACCTAAGTAGAGTGGAATTCAGGTAGTTAACACTTAGAAACCTAGATTCTTATTTTCTTCAAAACCTAGATATTGGAACTTGGGTGGTTCAACACCTTGGCATGACTCCAATTAGGTAGGACTGAGCATGAATTTTTTTACCCCTACTCGATTTTTTTTGAAAATCACCTTAAGGAGGTTACTATGTACTCAAGTGTTTCAGTGCTCAAGTCTACACTTAGTCCAAAATTGGTTATCAGTGACTCCTCTTTATCAAAATGGGAGGTAAGGGGGTCTTTTTATAGGCAATCACTAGCCTAGGCACCCAACCATGGGTGGTAACCTCCTTGGGTGGCCATCACCTTAAGGAGGTTACTATGTACTCAAGTGTTTCAGTGCTCAAGTCTACACTTAGTCCAAAATTGGTTATCAGTGACTCCTCTTTATCAAAATGGGAGATAAGGGGGTCCTTTTATAGGCAATCACTAGCCTAGGCACCCAACCATGGGTGGTAACCTCCTTGGGTGGCCAAGGGATCCACAAGGGAACATGTGGAAGGGAACTCATAAATGGGCATGTGTGGTTGTGCATGTGAGGATAGGGTGCGCGAGGCTAGAGAGTGATAGAATGGGAACATGAGGTATGGAGAATGCATGGACTTCCTAAAAAATCTATCATAAATATCCTTCTTTAAATGGACATAATTTTTATTTGAAAGTTTGTTTTGGATCAATGAGCTATCAAATCAAATTTTGTAGAATGAACTACACTTCCATATGTTTAGCATACCTATAGTAGATGTTTTACAAGTCTAAAAGTAGATTATAGTGGTTTTTAATATGGATCTTAAGGTTGAGGTAGGGAACACCAGTCTAGGGTGCATGAGGTTGGGCATCCAAGGCAGGGCATGCATGTGGACTCCAATAAAATTCCATCATAAATTCCCATCTTCTAATGATCATAACTTTTTATTGTAAGTCTATTTTGGATCCATGTGATACCAAATAGAATCTTGGAGAATGAAATATGCCTATAAATATAGAATGTACCCATAGTAGGTTTTTTAAAAACAAAAGTGTCTTATATAGGTTCTAAAGATGGATCTTATGGTCATAGAAACTTTTTATCCAACAAAAGATGAAATCCATAGACCACTCTCAGTGGGTGGTTCTCACCATCACATCACTAGATTGGGTAATGTTTTTATGGTTCTTCACTACTAATTGTGTGAGTAGTCATGCAACACATGAAGATCCCATTTGTGTCTTCTTCATGCATATATATATTTTCCCACTCACAAATGACCTATGTTATCTACATGAGGACTATATCATAACTTCCATGAAAAAGTGAATGGAATACATTCTTTGGTTCCAAAAAACACTAAGGGGATAATTTCATACAAGATGATATTATATGTAAGGGTTACCTCATGGATTCACATGATACACAAGGGCTACACTACTAGATTCATAGATACATAAGTGACTTGGATTTATTAAAAAAGTAAAATACTTGATATATAAAATCCATTCTATGAAACTAAGTGATACTTAAAGAGTAAATATGGTGAAAAAATTGGCATGTAAGATTCATTCCTTTACCATAAAAGTGATGTGGAAGACATGTAAGGGCCAATCATCTAGAATGAGATGATATGCAATAGTTGCATCGGGTGAAGATGGACACACTAGTCATCCCCTAATGTATTTTGAAGACATATCAATGTACTCTAAAGTGTTAAAAAATTAGAAAGATCCTTTAAAAGTAATATTAACAACCAATGTAAATACCATATCCCATGCTATCACAAGATACATTCAAATAGAAGTATCAAAGCTTCATGAAATTCATCCTTAGATCCTTTACTAAAAAGATATTGTCATATCTTTTTTTGAGTAAATGATTTAATCCAAGGGAAAATAAGGGAACAAGATTGTGAAGGGAAATTTAAAGGGATTAATAATCCAAAGATGAAGATTTTTAGGAAGCCCCAAATCTTAAAGGCAATATTCAAAATCAAATAACATTGAATCTTGTAAATGTTGTTTGAAATTAAAAAAGGAATGAATATTATAAAATAGGGCATGAAACTGAGGAGAAAGGGGAAGGGGATGGTGGGGGTTCGTCAAATTCTAAGTTTTGTGTTTGCTTTACTGCTGTATTATTTTATGTTTTCCATTTTGATTCTTATAACCTCATTCATAGAGGGGTAATACCTTTTGGTGATTAATATGGGGAGAAAGGGGATCCTTTTGTAATTCTTGAGTCTAAAATTTATTGAATAAAACTATTCTTCTATTGATTTATTTATGCATTTAGTGGCATGGTATTATTTTGAATGAGATTGTATTCAGTCTCCTATGATTTTTTTACTTATTAGGTTGATAATCCTAATCCCCCATCCATTTATTTTTTCTTATATATGATACAATAGATATGATTAAGTGGTGATTATCTAGAGATTGTTAATACATATGTAAAAGGTAGTGAATTATATTTTGAATACTTAGGAGTATCTTAACATGATTTATATTTTTCTGAATAATTTAGGGATAAATTATTATTAAGATATCATCCCACACACACAGGAAGGAGGGTTGACCAACAAATAATAATTGATTGATTAAACCTCACTATATCTCTCAACCTAAGGTGAAGGATAAAGCGATTGTATATTATTTCACCAATAATTTAACAGGAAGAAGAGTTAACCATTTTTAAGACAAAAGATAACATTAAAATTGGGGATCCAACCCTTAAACTAATAAATAATCATCATTTTAATAAATTATACCTGTTTAATTTTTTTTACACTCCAACCTAAAATTCACCCAATTTTTTTAATAATTATAGAAAATGAATTTTCACCCCTTCTTGGAGATTACCTTTGATCCCCATTATGATATAGTGCAACCTTAGGTTATTAATAGATTTTTGAACACCCATGATAGGAATTTCAAAAACTTGGCATAGTTTTCAAGTAATTGGTTTTAATTTTATAACAATAATTTTCACGAATCACTTTAACATTAACCATTTATTTCCTCTTGATCTAAAGATAAAGAGAAATTTTCTAACTAAAATTAGAGAATTAAGAAACTTTGAAATGTTATAATCAGATTTTGAAGACATTACACTGGAAATCTCAAGGGAAACTTAAAATTTTCACCATGAATCGGAGACTGTGGAAGATTATCCATGTCACGAACCAAGCCGGGTCGCCATCCGACCCGGTGACTGACCCAGTCCGTGATATGGACTGAAGGGCGTTCCAGACCCCCACGGGCTGGCACAAGTGCCCGGGTATCAAGAATAACATGTGGGAATGGTTTACCCAAAATAGTAAACACAAAATCACTAACAAGATAAATAAAATAAAATTGTGAACTAAAAACCAAACAGAACCTTAAACAAAAATCAAATTTAAAGGTTTAAAACTTGAACCAACATACAAAAATAAACGAAAATAAAAGAAACTAAAACTCTAACTCAAACCTCCAAGAAACCAGAGGGGTGTAACATCCTCAAGCTACAAACACCAACCTGAACGAGAAGACCATCAACAACCCGAACCACTATCACTAAGCACGATGCCCCAACCTGGGATACACAAGGAACAAGGTCTACATACACCCAAAGAAGTATGTAGGGTGTGAGCCAAGAGCCCAGTAGGATACCACCAAATAAAAAAAGGTTCCATTAATAATTATTAAAGGACAAATACATTTACAATATTAACTAAAGAAAATAAATAAATGCTTGAAAATTTAAAAAAAAACAAAATTGAAGAAAAAAGTTTCTATGGAACAATTTAAATTAAAACACACACACTCACTTTTTAAAATAACCAATGCGTCACACTGACGAGCGTAAAGTAACCAATGAGCACCAAATATGGGAGAGGCCTCATGGGTGTTATCTAGATTGGGCCCCTAGATCTTCGTGTCTTGGTGAAACGTGGCTTAGAAGGCCACGAACCTCAGAAAACGTGGCTTAGAAGGTCAAGACCCTTAGAAAAGCATATGTTTAGTTAGTGTTGCAATCGTCAGTCCTGCCAGTAAAACTGGGTCGAGTCACCTCCAGAACACTAGCCCACTAGTCTAGTCCACCCTCCTACCTACCAGGGCTTCCCGGTTTGTGCTCAAACAGGTTTCAAGTTCATGTCACATGTCACAATAATTCATAAAAGCCAAAGAGGGTACTTACACATGAAAAATCACAATTTGCACACCCAAACCCGCTTTTAAACCCATACGCACACCAAAATATTTTCAAAACATAATCTGTATAGGTTACATACTCAATTAAACCATCTTCACGATTTAAAAGACACTCGTCACTAAACAAATCACCACTTACACACGTAAACACCATTTTGAAATAAGGTGCACAATAAATCATTTTTTTTCAAACACGTTTCACACCATTTTCATAATTAAGTAAACCATAAAAAAATTATAAAGCAATAGTAAAAGGGTGTCACATGTCTTTGCACAACTAAAGTAACCATTTATAAATTCAAATGCATTCACACATCACACGCACTCAAATAAAATTTTAAAGTGTGACCTGCACCACCCAAATAGTTTGATGGAAATACCTTACACCATATGAAAAACACAATTACATAAACCACACAATTTAACAATCCAAAAATAAAATCTTATAAAACAATTTAAAATAAATCGCTTGGTGTTAACCACTAAACCCACACAAACCCCTCTTTCACGACTAAACGCACACGATGTCATGTCAAAAATACAATTTTCACCACTTGCACAAGTTAATAAGCTAACCATATAATTTAAAAATCACTAACAACTAACTAGATAAAAGTTCACAATAGAAAACACACACATACATAAACATGCTACTAACAATTTCAATACAAATCAAACTCCAATGAAAACTCACTTCGCACTACACAAATGAATTAAATAACATGTTAAACAAAGTAAACTTTCAAATTAATTTATCAAATAATGATTAGACATGGAACCACCTACCTTGGGTGAATAAACTCTAGAAAATTGGTGTGAAAATTTTAAGTTCTAGCGTGAAACTTCAATCGTGCGCCGTTTGCATCATAAGGAACTTAGCACGGACCTTAATTCAAGAACTCAAACCATAAACTTAAAATTAGAATTCTAAAATCGGACCCCTAATGAGAGGCAAAACACTACAAGGACGAAAAAGGCATACCAGAGGGGTGGCCGCTGGATGGAAGCTGGCCAGTAGGTGGGGTCACGACTAGATGGGGAGTCGTTGTGCATCGGAGAGGGTAGAGGGTGCAACGGTGGAAGGCCAAGGGGAGTAGTGGGGTTCGCGCACAAGTAGGGGAGGCGCGCCAACCTTGGGGAATCGCCAGAGAGGTTGCGAGGGGAAGTTTTCGGTGAGGAGAGGCCAAGGGGCTGTGCGGGTGGCCGGACGAGAGGGGCAGGGGCGGTTGCTGGACGGAGCAGAAGCAGGGGCAACGCCGGCTTGGAAGAGTCGCCAGGAAGGCGCGGACCATTGGACATAGTGGGCTGTGAAATCAGCGACGGTGCAAGCAGCCTGGCCGGTTGGGAGGGAGGCTAGTCCGATAATGGGGGTCGCGAAGCTAGGAGAGGAGGGGTCGGCCGGTGGTGCCACGATGCAAGGGAGAAGAAGGTTCCAAGGGGTTGCACTGGGTAGAAGACAGCCTGTCGCGCTGGGTAGGAGGAGAGTGAGGCAGTGGTGCATCATGAAGAGGGGAAGAAAATTGGGGTCGCGAGCTTGGTATGAGTGGGGGAAGCCAGCGGCGGCCCACAGTGCGCAGGAAGGCCTGCAGCGCGACGGGAAAACCGGGGGAAAACCCTACCAAAAGAAATCTCAAGCTAAAAATAATAATAATAAATAATAATAATAATAATAAATAAACAAATAAAATAATAATAATAGAAATCATAAAACAAAAACTGATAATAATAATAATAATAATTATTATTATTATTATTATTATTATTATTATTATTATAATAAACTAAGTAAGAATGATAATGATAATTAATAATAAAAGCAAATGGAAAATAATAATAATAAGTTATAACAATTGTAATAATAATAATAATAATAATTAGGTAACAACAAACTTAATAAACTAAATAGTAAACTATACTATGATCAACTTAATAAAATGCTATTAATAAAAACAATACTCTCAATTAAATTATTATCCAAGATAATAATAATAATATTCTCAATTGACATTGATATTATTTTTATTATTAAAACCATTCCTAATTCATTTTATTTCAGTAATTGAACATCGGCAAGGCGTGGGGTGATCCGGGTGAGGTCGCGCGGTGACCCAAGAGAGGCCGCACGGCTTTGACTGCGGTGCGATGGATGCGGTCAAGGATAAAACACACATTTTAAAAAAATAACCCCAAAAATTTAAGTCGGGCTTCAACCTAAACTATCTGACGCCAAGAAAAATTAATAAAATAAATAGATTGGAAAAGACGGGTGTGACAATTCTCCCCACCATAGCGCTTTCTGTCCCTGGAAAGCCACAACTAAGATTGAAGCTCAAAGTAGAAAACAACACACCCTTTAATATTCAAGAGATCCTCTACGAAAGACAAGTGAAAAGAGGAAAAAGCACTGCTCAGAGAAAGTGACTCAAAGACAACTTAAAAAAACGTGTAAAAAGACTTTCTGATATGTGTCGCCTTCCCCAAAGAGTTAGAACGCCTCCAGTTGACTGATCAAGGAAAGGAAATATCGCACCCATAGAAACCAACCTCACGAGCCAAAACATCTCAAGCACCATTAAACGAAAACCACACCATTTGGATAGAATGAACAAATAAGGTCAAACCGCATCCAAGGAACACTCTTAGCCCTTATCACCAAACCATCTTTAGAAACAAAACCAAAAGGTCAACATGGAGAAGCCCGAGGGGCTCCCCACCATTAGAAACCTACTGACGTCCGAGACGAGATTGGAAAACCGACACGGGGAGGTCTGGGCGGACTCCCCACCATAAGAATAGGGTAACATCGGTTTATTTCCGGAGAGTTTCAGCGAGACCCTCAATGGGTCTCACAACCGTCGGAACCAACAAAAATACAATAACTCAAAGGCTTTCCGGCAATGACCCAACACCCCACCAAAAGGGTGGGGAGGGTGGGGCCCAACCATTGGGCGTCAAAACCACAGTCGAAGACAAACCAGCATATCCACATCCCTGGATGAGTACTATTCAAATTTGACACCGATTAACCCAAAAGACCCCATAATGACCGCTAAAAGCGATTAAATTCTGTGGGACACAACCCCCAAGACTTCAAGGTGACAAGACAACCACACCTCCTAATGGACACGGGAAATCCTACGCACCCAAATGGGTCGTTCGGAACAGAACCAAAGGAAACAGTTTAAACCTCCTTCACCTTCAATACCGACGATAGAAATAAGGTTGGGGGTCCCATACACTCCCAGGGTTCCTGACCACGCGTCAGCTTCACTCCGATGCCTATGGCTGGAGCCCTGATGTTTGAAGCATCTCCTTCCTCGCAGTCAGGCATGGAAGACTCCCGAACAGAGCTTCTCCTTTTGGTGTCACACACAACTACACCACAACCGAGACAACACCAGCAAACACAACACACTCCGACATCCATCTACTCCCTCACGACACATCTACTAAAATAGCGGTTTAGATGATGCACATGCATCACTCCTTCACATTAACCAGGAAACTTAAAGAGAGGAAATACATACGACAACTAATCCCCTTTGAACAGAAATAAACAGAACTCCCTAAGAGGAGGACACACTCCTATGAAAATAGGGTTTCCCGAAAGATCCTATGAAATCCACCTTTTCTCTTTGAAGAGAACTCACACCGCAAGACATCACCAAACAGGACCCTCGCACCCGATGAAAGAACTTCAAGTCTTTCAGGACATCGATCGACACCAATAATTCCGAACCACCTTCACCCTTTCCCGCTGGAATTACTTTCACCGTTTCCAGGTGGGCCTCATATACAACGGTGCCAAACTTCATACCCGACGAGTCAGACAACTCAAAGAGACCAAAGCTCCCTTCAACTCCTCTAGCATTTGCCATCCCGCTGCGAGAGGATTCACTTAACCAAAAAGGATAAGGGACAAACCTAGCACTATCACTAAAAAGGAGATTCATCACTTTAATCAACTGGAGGGTCGGCCAACGACGAATTACCCGTAGCTGCACTTCAATCGCATGTTAATGCTTTATGGTGGGGGGCACGCACTAGTCAAGAAAGAAAACCATGGACTCAATCAAACTGGTCCAATTGCTAAGACACATTGCAAGTGAACATTAAACATGCATGGAAAACCACTACAAAGGCTCCCCGAAGCATGTTTCAAAAGAAACTACAAACCACATACTTTCACACCAACTTACAAACAAGAATTCAAACTCAAGTCATAAATCATTCAAAAAGTATTTTCGGCTCTAAACGCCTCACATCCAACATTTAAAAAACACAAGGACACACCCCATAACCACCAATTATTAAAACACTAAAACATTTTTACTTAAAAACCATATTTCCACGAATCCAAAACAAAGAGACGAGGAATGCTGCAAGAGGAGACTAGTGTTGGTGGGTGACTGAGACATATGGTTGGAGGCCATACGCCAATCACGCCATCTCCACAGGGAGTATTATAGGATAACATCCCCAGATCCACATGGCTTGCCAGACCCTGTGAGCTCACTGGAACCACTGACCCTACTCCCTTTTCATTTCCCCTAAACAAGATTAATCAGAAGGACCAACGACTCAGACAAACTTCAACTTACTTTGGTAACTTAAGTTCCACCATGAGGTGTGCTGGCCAGGCACCTTACTCGTAGCTAGGACGTCGAGTCCCAACAACCTTAACTCCAGTCTACCATGACTCTATCACAAAAGAACATGACCCAAGGGAGCAAACCCCTTTGATACCATTTTGTCACGAACCAAACCGGGTCGCCATCCGAACCGGAGCCCGAACCGGTCCACGACATGGCCCGAAGGGCATTCCCGATCCCCATGGGTTGGCACAAGTGTCCGGGTATCAAGAATAACATGTGGGAACGTTTTATCCGAAATAGTAAACACAAAACCAATAACAAGATAATAAAATAAAACTGTGAACTAACAACCAAACATACCCTTAAACAAAAATCAAATTTAAATGTTTACAACTTGAACCAACATCCAAAAATAAACGACAACAAAAGAAACTAAAACTCTAACTCAAACCTCCAAGCAACCAGAGGGGTGTAACATCTGCAAGCTACAAACACCAACCTGCATGAGAAGACCATCAGTGACCCGAACCACCGTCACTAAGCACGATGCCCCAACCTGGGATACACAAGGAACAAGGTCTACATACACCCAATGGTGTATGTAGGGTGTGATCCAAGAGCCCAGTAGGATACCACCAAATAAAAAAAGGTTTCATGCATAATTATTAAACGACAAATACATTTACAATATTAACTAAAGAAAAGAAATAAATGATTGAACAATTTAAATGAAAACCAAATTGAAGAAAACATTTTTAATGGAACAACTTAAATTAAAACACACACACTCACTTTTTAAAATAACCAATGTGTCACACTGACGAGCGTAAAGTAACCAATGAGCACCAAATATGGGAGAGGTCTCGTGGGTGTTAGCTAGCTTGGGACCCTATATCTTCGTGTCTCGGTGAAACATGGCTTAGAAGGCCACGAACCTCAGAAAATGTGTCTTAGAAGGACAAGACCCTCAGAAAAACATATGTTTAGTTAGTGTTGCAATCGTCAATTCTTCTAGTGAAACCGGGTCGAGTCACATCCGGAACACTAGCCCACTAGTCTAGTCCACCCTCTTAGCTACCCGGGCTTCCCGGTTTGTGCTCAAACAAGTTTCAAGTTCATGTCACATGTCACAATAATGGATAAAAGCCAAACAGGGTAATTACAAACACAAAATCACAATTTTCACACCCAAACCCGCTTTTAAAACCATACACACACTAAAATATTTTCAAAACATAATCTGCATAGGTTACATACTCAATTAAACCATCCGCACAATTTAAAAGACACTCGTCACTAAACAAACCACCACTTACACACGTAAACACCATTTTGAAATAAGGCGCACACTAAATCATTTTTTTCAAACACGTTCCACACCATTTTCATAATTAAGTAAACCATAAAAAAAATAAAGAAATAGTAAAAGGGTGTCACATGTCTTTGCACAACTAAAGTAAGCATTTATAAATTCAAACGCATTCACACATCACACGCACTCAAATAAAATTTTAAAGTGTGACCTACACCACCCAAATAGTTTGATGGAAAGACCTTACACCATATAAAAAACAAAATTTCATAAACTACGTAATTTAATAAGCCAAAAAATAAAATCTTATAAAACAATTTAAAATAAATCTCTTTGCTTTAACCACTAAACCCACACAAACCCCTCTTTTACAACTAAACACACACGATGTCATGTCAAAAATACAATTTTCACCACTTAGACGAGTTAATAAGATAACCTCATAATTTAAAAATCACTAACAACTAACTAGATAAAAGTTCACAACAGAAAGCACACACGTACATAAACATGATACTAACAATTTCAATACAAATCAAACTCCAATGAAAACTCACTTAGCACTACACAAATTAAATAAATAACATGATAAAAAAAGTAAAATTGCAAATTAATTTATCAAATAATGATTAGACATGGAACCACCTACCTCGGGTGAATAAACTCCAGAAAATTGGTGTGAAATTTTTAAATTCCAGCGTGAAACTTCAATCGCGCGCCGTTTGCATCATACAGAACCTAGTACGGACCTTAATTCAAGAACTCAAACCATAAAATTAAAATTAGAACCCTAAAATCGGACCCCTAATGAGAGTAAACACACTACAGGGAAGAAAAGGGCATATCGGAGGGGCGGCCGCTGGACAGAAGCTGGCCAGTAGTAGCGGTGCAAAACGGGCTGCGGGCTCGCGGGTTAAGCGGGCTTGGGGCGGGTTTGGGGCGGGGCGGGTTTATTAAAAATAACCCACATTTAAAACAGGCTTATATGGGCAGCCCGCACGGACATCCAACCCGTGCGGGTTTACCCGCACGGATACGGGCTGGCCCGCGGGTTAATGGTGTAATTTTTTTTTATAATAATTATATTATATTAACTTTAAATTTTTTTATACCCTTCATTTCCCAAGGCCATGCTTGATTTGCATGCCTCCCGTCCCGCCGCCTCCCTTGCCCCCTTCATTTCCCAACGTAGTCGAGCCGCATGCGCCTGCCTTTTTAATTAGCCTCACATGTCTTCCCCCGCCCGCCCCTCCTCCTTCACACTCACCTACAGACTACAGTTGCTTGCACTGCACTGCACATCGACTCTCGGAGAGTCCTCCGCTACCCCACGGCCCCGGCCACCTACCGCCCAGCCCCGGCCTCCCCCGCCGCTACCCCCGACACCTTCTCCTCCGCCCCTAACCCCCGGCCGGCCCCAACGTCCTCCGCCGCTACACCCCGGCCGGCCCCCGACGTCCCCCGCCGCTACCCCCGGCACCGTCTCCTCCGCCGCTAACCCCCGGCCGGCCCCGACGTCCTCCGCCGCTACACCCCGGCCGGCCCCCGACGTCCCCCGCCGCTACCCCCGGCACCGTCTCCTCCGCCGCTAACCCCCGGCCGGCCCCGACGTCCTCCGCCGCTACACCCCGGCCGGCCCCCGACATCCCCCGCCGCTACCCCCGGCACCGTCTCCTCCGCCGCTAACCCCCCGGCCGGCCCCGACGTCCTCCGCCGCTACACCCCGGCCGGCCCCCGACGTCCCCCGCCGCTACCCCCGGCACCGTCTCCTCCACCGCTAACCCCCGGTCGGCCCCGACGTCCTCCGCCACTACACCCCGGCCGGCCCCCGACGTCCCTCGCCGCTACCCCCGGCACCGTCTCCTCCGCCGCTAACCCCCCGGCCGGCCCTGACGTCCTCCGCCGCTACACCCCGGCCCCAGCCTCCTCCGTCGTGACCCCCGGTCTCCTCTGCCGCTAGCTACCCCTGGCCCCGGCATCCTCCGCCGCGCCGCGACCCCCACTACCCTCCAACCCCGACACTACGGGAAAAATGGATATTTGCGACGGGAATAAATCCCGTCGCAAATAGTCCCGTTAGAAACTTATTTGCGACGGGTTAGCTTACCCCGTCGCAAAAGGACTGGCGCGGTTTGCGCGCCAAATCGCGGGAAAGTTATTTGCGACGGGCGGTTACCGCCCGTCGCAAATAACCGGCGGCGGTAAAAGCTATTTGCGACGGGAATATACCCCCGTCGCAAATAGTATGTCGGCAGGTTATTATTTGCGACGGGACCCGTCGCAAATAACTATTTAACCATTGACCGTAATAAATGATGACTAAGGCATTTACGACGGGTACCGTCGCAAATAATATTATTTGCGACGGGATACCCGTCGCAAATGGACTCGTCGCAAATAATCTAACCTATAAATACCCCCATCCGTTTTTTTCAATTCATTCTGAAACTCCATCTTCTCCTTCTCTCAAAATTCTATTTCTAGAGTTCAGCGTTTCTTAAGTTTAATTTTTTTCTCCGGAGTTGATATTGAAGTTTTCAAGAACGATCAGAGATCAACCTCAAATCAATTTTAAAGGTATTTATGTTCATTTTAATTTAATATTTATTTTAAATTTTTTATTAGTTTCAATTATTCTTAATTAGTTGTAATTTAATTATGTTTACATTGTTTTGTTACTTAATAAATTTAAATTATTAGTATTGTTCATAGTTAATGGTAATTAGGAATAATTAGTAATAATTTTCAATAATTAAGAATAAATGCTAATAATTAGTAATAAATACCAATAATTAGGAATAATTACATTATTACATTATTAGTATATTTTATTATTAATATTAAAATAATATAATTTTTTATATTATATACAATTCTCCTATCATCTGTGTGTTTTCTGTCTCCACATGTAATATTTGTACGTGGAGACAGAAAACACACAGATGAAAGGAGAATTGTATATAATATAGAAAATTATATTATTTTAATATTAATAATAAAATATACTAATAATGTTATTATTCCTAATTATTGGTAATTATTCCTAATTATGGGTAATTATATGAATAATTACCAATAATTAGCAATAATTAAGAATAATTAGTAATAATTAGTAATAATTACCAATAATTAGTAATAATTACCAATAATTAGTAATAATTACCAATAATTAGTAATAATTACCAATAATTAGTAATAATTAGTCATAATTATCAATAATTATCAATAATTAGTAATAATTAGTAATAATTACTAATAATTACCACTAATTAGTAATAATTAGTAATAATTAGGAATAATTACCGATAATTAGTAATAATTAGTAATAATTAGTAATAATTAGTAATAATTAGTAATAATTAGGAATAATTACCAATAATTAGTAATAATTACCAATAATTATCAATAATTACCGATAATTACCAATAATTAGAAATAATTACCAATAATTAGGAATAATTACCAATAATTAGGAATAATTACCAATAATTAGTAATAATTAGTAATAATTAGTAATAATTAGGAATAATTACCAATAATTAGTAATAATTAGTAATAATTACCAATAATTAGTAATAATTAGTAATAATTAGTAATAATTAGTAATAATTACCAATAATTCGTAATAATTAATAATAATTAGTAATAATTACCAATAATTAGTAATAATTAGTAATAATTAGTAATAATTACCAATAATTAGTAATAATTAGTAATAATTAGTAATAATTACCAATAATTAGTAATAATTACCAATAATTAGGAATAATTACCAATAATTAGTAATAATTAGTAATAATTAGGAATAATTACCAATAATTAGTAATAATTAGTAATAATTACCAATAATTAGTAATAATTAACAATAATTAGTAATAATTAGTAATAATTAGTAATAATTACCAATAATTACTAATAATTACCGATAATTACCAATAATTAGGAATAATTACCAATAATTAGTAATAATTAGTAATAATTACCAATAGTTAGTAATAATTACCAATAATTACCAATAATTACCAATAATTACCAATAATTACCGATAATTAGTAACAATTAGTAATAATTAGGAATAATTACCAATAATTAGTAATAATTAGTAATAATTACCAATAATTAGTAATAATTAGTAATAATTACCAATAATTACCAATAATTAACAATAATTACCGATAATTACCTATAATTAGGAATAATTACCAATAATTAGGAATAATTACCAATAATTACCAATAATTAGTAATAATTATCAATAATTAGTAATAATTACCAATAATTACCAATAATTAGTAATAATTACCGATAATTAGGAATAATTACCAATAATTAGTAATAATTACCAATAATTAGTAATAATTACCAATAATTAGTAATAATTACCAATAATTACCAATAATTACCGATAATTACCAATAATTAGGAATAATTACCAATAATTAGGAATAATTACAAATAATTAAGAATAATTACCAATAATTACCAATAATTAGTAATAATTACCAATAATTACCAATAATTACCGATAATTAGTAATAATTAGTAATAATTAGGAATAATTACCAATAATTAGTAATAATTACCAATAATTAGTAATAATTACCAATAATTATCAATAATTACCGATAATTACCAATAATTAGGAATAATTACCAATAATTACCAATAATTAGGAATAATTACCAATAATTAGGAATAATTACCAATAATTAGGAATAATTACCAATAATTAGCAATAATTAGTAATAATTTGGAATAATTGCCAATAATTAGTAATAATTAGGAATAATTACCAATAATTAGTAATAATTAGTAATAATTAGTAATAATTACCAATAATTAGTAATAATTAGTAATAATTAGTAATAATTAGTAATAATTACCAATAATTAGTAATAATTACCAATAATTAGGAATAATTACCAATAATTACCAATAATTACCAATAATTACCGATAATTAGTAATAATTAGGAATAATTACCAATAATTAGTAATAATTAGTAATAATTACCAATAATTAGTAATAATTACCAATAATTAGTAATAATTACCAATAATTAGTAATAATTAGTAATAATTATTAATAATTACCAATAATTAGTAATGATTACCAATAATTAGTAATAATTACCAATAATTACCAATAATTACCGATAATTACCAATAATTAGGAATAATTACCAATAATTAGGAATAATTACCAATAATTAGAAATAATTACCAATAATATTAGTACTATGAAAATAATAAAAAATTTATATAATATTAAAATTATCAATATTTGTAACAGGTTTTGCTTTATTCTCAACATATTCAAACGGCTGTGTATATTGAGTAACCCACCTTCCAAATTTGTTAAAACTTATAATGCATATGTGGTGAATGAATTTCGATTTCACACACATGCATATGAGGAATCGAAAAAAACAATGAACAATGGAGTTAGCTTGAGAGGATCTCATCATCGAGAAAATGAAGTTGACTTTTATGGCATACTTGATGAAATCATTGAACTCTGTTATCTTGGACAACATTACATAACCATGTTCAAATGTCGGTGGTTGGATACAGAGAGAGCCGTGCGTGTTCATCCGACTCATGGAATCATCGATATTAAATGTAAAAGTGTTCTCGCAGTAAATGAACCATTCTTATTGGCTCAATAGGCACATCAAGTTTATTACACAAAGTACTGTGCTACATCAAGAGACTTGACTGATTGGTGGAGTGTAATAAAAATCAAAATTTGAGACAATTAGTTTAGTCAAAGTGAATGTGTTTTCACTGATGTGCAAAGAATTGAAGTTTTTCAAGAGAGTCATCAAAATCAATCTTTTTTACAAAGAGACATGAGTATCAATGACGACACCCCACATTTAAGAGTCGGTGATGATGATGATGTTAATGATGTCACATATGAATTTGAAATGGTAAGAGATGAAACAACTGGAACTCGAATGGATATCGATGATGTTGAGGAGGAATATGAAGATGACATTGACATATATGAAGATGATGATGAAGATGAACACTGATAGAATTCCATGGTAGTTATATACAATCATAATATATATATATATATATAATAGTAATTATCAATTATTTGCTAACAACATTAACATTTTCTGTTTCAGATGGATGACGAGACATTTCGTGAGTTGGCAGATGCTGACCTGCATTTCGATGCAGATGAGTTGCTCGCAGATGACCCTCAGCCTGCAGGCGCTCCAGGGAGTACGCGGAGGGGGCGCGGTCTTGCACGATTGATGATTCCTGACCCCGTCCCCGAGCAACGTCCACGTCTTGGGTTTGATCCACGCACACGGAGGTGTGATAACCTGTGTGATAATCTGTGGATTTGACTAAGATTTCATTAATCTATTCACATAATAAATGTTTATTATTTTTACAGTTTTCCGCATATAGCAGTCGGACAGGGCAACGCTATTTTGCGCAACTATTTCTCTCAGCAGTGGACCACATGGGAGCAGATTCCTATTGATGTGCAGCATGCCATGTTCGGCCATTGGTTGGTACGTACGTAAATAAATAATTTTTATTTTGAAAATTATTTCATTTCTAACTTGATATTTTGATTTATTTGTAGGGTTTATGGTATCCGATCGAGGATACCATGCGTGACGCCATCCACAAGGCATGGGAGGTGGCCATGCGTGATCGCTTGCGTCAATTTTTGCACAATTTAAGAAAAGCTGCCATGAAGAAAGCAGGAGTGTCAGATTTTGACGAGTCATGTAGAGCACACCGACCAGAGTACATTTCATCCCATGTATGGGATGGATTATGTGCGCACTAGTTGAGTGGTGCCTTTCAGAGGAGATCATCGGTGGGGAGGCAGAATCGGGGGAGACAGGAGGTGACTCATCGAGCTGGGAGTCGTTCTTTCAGTACTCATAGACAGCATCTGGTACGTACATTATTTATAAATATTTTATATAACTATAAATATTAACAGTTTATTTTTTATTCTTATAGGCT
This sequence comes from Viscum album, assembly GCA_963277665.1. Lineage (NCBI taxonomy): Eukaryota > Viridiplantae > Streptophyta > Magnoliopsida > Santalales > Viscaceae > Viscum > Viscum album. Next base: position 811,024,321 of record OY728150.1, on the reverse strand, counting down.
GTCGAGCACCCCGACATTACGGAGTACGACGTATATCAGAGGATGTATAGTGATCCTGCTACTGGGGAGCTCAGAGGTGATCGTCAGCATCACATCGTGGTCAGTATTATTTGTTTTCAAGTTTAAAAATTAACTGCATATAATATATTCACAATTTTAATTTTAAATTGCAACTACAAGAGTCAAATGAGGCCGCAGCGTCACAGACCCGGCCTGAGAGTCAGGCCGAGTCATCAGATCAGACCACTGACCATCAGTTTGATGAGGCGGCATGGATGCAGGCCACCCAGTATGCCTTCGAGAAGGGCCGGGTAGTTGGTATTAGCTCTCGACTGACTCCCGGAGATTATTATGGCAGTACTGCGATGTCGGCGTCCAGCTCGAGAGGAGCTCGTGCATCTTCTTCTGCTACACAGTATGAGGATCAATTGCGATCTCAGACTGCATTGATAGAGAGTCTCTGACAGGAGCATGAGCAGATGCGTCAGCAGCAGCAGCAACATGAGGAGGAGCGTCGACGCCAGCAGCAGTTGTACGAGGAGCAGATGAGTCGGTGGCAGCAGCAGCACCAGGAGTAGATGGAGTATATGCGCCGACTCACTCATGCTTTAGGGATGGAGTTTCCTCCACCAGCATCTGCAGATCCCCCCCTCCCCCCTCCCTCCCTCCTTCAGATTAGAGTTTGTTTTTATGTTATAAAGTTTGTTAAATCAAAATATGAATTTTTTTCTATTCGTAGTTTCTGTCTCATTATAAAATATTAATAATATTATATTTTGAAATAACATTATTAATATGAATAATAATATTATTTATAATTTATAATATTAAATTATATATATATATTAAAATTTTATAATATTAAAATTTAATTATATTTTTTTGTAATATTTGAATTATTTTAATATTTGAATGTAAAACAATTCTATTATTTTTATATTAATTAAAATAACTTATTAATATTTTTTTTATTTATGAATTATAATTCTAATATTATTATATTAATTAAATCATTTATTAATATTATATTATTTTTTATTTTTGAATTATAATTCTATTATTATTATATAAATTAAAATAATTTATTAATAATTTATTATTTTTATTTGTGAATTATAATTATATTATTATATTAATTAAAATCATTTATTAATATTTTATTATTTTTTATTTTTGAATTATAATTGTATTATTATTATATTAATTAAAATAATTTATTAATAATTTTTTTTATTTTTTTTATAGTATTTGCGACGGGATACTATGCCTGTCGCAAATAGTATTATTATTATATCCATTAAAATAATTTAATAATAGTTTTTTTTAAAAGCAATTGCCACGGGGCCCGTCGTAATTACTTTTTTTAAAAGCTTTTACAAATATACGGAGTATTATTTGCGACAGGAAGGATACCTGTCGCAAATAATAGCTTCAGCGACGGGCCCGTCGCAAATAATTGTTGTTGCGACGACGTTTTCCGCAACGGGCGATTTGCGACGGGATCCCGTCGCAAATGACCCATCGCAAATACTCATTTTTCCCGTAGTGCGGTCTCCTCTGCCGCGCCGCGACCCCCGCTACCCCCTGGCCCCGGCCTCCTCCGCCGCTACCCCCCGTCCCCGGCCTCCTCTGCCGTGCCGCGATCCCCGGTACCCCCCGACCCCGGCCTCCTCCGCCGCAACCCCCCGACGTCGGCCTCCTCTGCCGCGCCGCGACCCCCGGTACCCCCCCGGCCCCAGCCTCCTCCGCCGCTACCCCCGTCTACGACCTCCTCTTCCGCGCCGCAACCCCTGCTACCCAGCCCCGACCTCCTCCGCTTCTACCCCCCGGCCCCGGCGTTCTCCGCCGCTACCCCCAAGCCTACTCCGCCGCTACCCCCGACCTCCTCCACCGCTGCTACCCCCGGCCCCGGCCTCCTTCGCCCCGACCCCCGCAACCCCTTCCCCGCCTCCTTCGCCGCGCACGACCGCCCACCTCCGGTGGTTCCTTCGCCGGCTCACGACCCCCCACCTCCGACGGCTACAAACAGGAGGTATGTTTTATTTATTTATTTATGTTATTTCATAAAATTATTTTATTTTTTAGTTTTAATTTTTTATATTTTCCACATTTTTATTGTGTTTCTCATAATAATTTAATGTAAGTTTAAAAAATAACATATAATAACATCAATAAATATTATATCACATAAATCACACCTTTATTTTTTAATTTAAAATCTAATTATTTTTAGAATATATATATATATATATATATTATTTTTTTTATTTATATAGTTTATTAACTCTTAATATTATTTTTTATTTTTGAAAAATTGTGAGTTTTTTTTTCATAATTTCATTTAAAATGAAATCATTCATTTTTTAATTTTTAATTTTATAAGATTTCATTAGATTATCAAATTTTATCATTTATATATTTATATTTCAATTATAAATTATTAATTTTTATTGATTAACATTTACGATTGTAAAAATATAACTCTTTTAATGTTTAGTGTATTTTTTAATCACCAATATCGTATTAAAAAAACTTTATATAAATTATTTGTCTAATATAGATATATTATTTTGTTATTGTAGGTTGTATTAAACATGTATCAACCTCAAAATGATCTTGAATTGGAAGAAAATCATGGCATTAATGATAGTAACTCGGTGATACATGATCATGTGGATAACACTTCCCAATTTAGTCAAGACATGGATAAATATGAAAATAAAAATGATGATGTTCAAGTTGCAGCAAAAAGATCAAAAAAGACCACATCTGACATTTGGAGTTATTTTGAGCAAATGGGTGTAATTGATGAAAAACCGAGAGTTAAGTGTAAAGGATGTGGATTAATATTGGTAGGAGGTGGAAGGAAATATGGAACATCAACTTTGTCTCGGCATAGTGAAAAATGCAATGGAATCAAAGTTTTAAAAGATCGTAGTGTTCCTTCAATGATCTTGGACCATTCAGGAAAGTTGCGAAATAAAAAATTTGATTCAAAGATGTTTCGAGAAAAGATGGCAATGGCCATTATAAGACATGACCTTCCATTTAAATTTGTTGAATATGAAGGAGTTAGAGAAGTTTTCAGTTATTTGAATCCAGAGGTGAAGTTTTTTTCTAGAAGTACTGCAAGTTCGGATGTGATGGAAGTATATGATCAACATAAAAAAAATTGAAAGATATTTTGTCAAACATTGGTGGTAGGATATGTCTTACTTCTGATTTGTGGACGGCTTGTACTAGTAAGGGATATCTTTGTTTGACTGCTCATTATGTTGATTTGGAGTGGTAGTTAAAAAGAAAAATTCTTTCTTTTATTGACATGCGACCTCCACATTCTAGTGCTGAATTGGCAAAAAAAGTAAAAGAAATATTAGTTGATTGGGGCATACAAAAGAAATTTTTTTCTCTCACCCTTGACAATGCTTCTGCCAATGATACCATGCAACAAAAGCTGAAAGATCAATTGAATTTGGAAAAGAATTTGCTTTGCATGGGTGAATTTTTTCATGTTCGATGTTGTGCCCATGTTTTAAACCTTATTGTTCAAGAAGGTCTGAAAGTTATTGATTCTGCTTGCCAAAAAATTAGAGAAAGAATTTCTTATGTTAAAGGTTCTGAGGGTAGAATGATATGCTTTCAAGATTGTGCAAAAAGTGTTTCAGTTGATAGTGGTGTACTTTTGAGATTGGATGTACCCACCAGGTGGAATTCTACTTATACAATGTTAGAAAGTGAATTGAGGTATAAAGATGTCTTCAATAATTTGAATATATTATGATCCAAATTATAAGAATTGTCATTCAGAAGAAGAATGGAAGAGAGGTGAACTGATTTGCAATTTTTTGAAGCCCTTTTTTGATATGACAAATTTGATTTCTGGATCCACATATCCTACATCAAATTTATACTTTGGTCAAGTTTGGAAAATTGAATGGTTTTTGTTGCATAATATCAACAGTGATGATGATGTTATTAGAACAATGTCATGCCATATGAAGAAGAAATTTGATAAATATTGGAGTCATTATAGCATTCTACTTGCAATGGCGGCTGTGTTTGATCCTCGTATCAAGTTGACAATGTTGGAATTTAGCTATCAAAGTCTTGATTCATGTCATTATCAAGGAAATATTTTTATGGTGAAAAATAAGCTATATCAGCTTTATAGAGAGTATGCAAAGGATTTATCTTCTATTCCATCAATGGGAACTAATCAAATGGGTTCATCTTCTTCTTCTCTTAATTCTTCAACAAGGGAAAATGCTGATGTAATTGATGTAAGTTCAGTTTTTTTTATTTAAATCATTATCTATGTATTTCATTTCATTTCATTTTATTTCATTTTTTTTGTTTATATATTTTTTTTGTAGATGTGGATTGATCTAAAAAATAAATTTGTTGGCCCAAATGATGCAAAATCTCAATTGGATATTTATTTGGAGATGCCATTGGTGGATATGTCAATTTATAGAAATCTAAATGTGCTTGATTGGTGGAAGGATGAGAGTAAAAGATTTCCTATCTTATCACTCATGGCATGTGATTTATTATGCATTCCTATTACCACGGTGGCCTCAGAGTCTGCCTTTAGCATTGGCAGAAGGGTGTTGAATAAATATAAGAGTCATCTTCTACCAAAAAACATTCAAGCATTAATATGTGCTCGGAGTTGGATTCATAGTTTCGAACCTATTAGTAACTTTATCAATATTATGTTTTATCACATTATATATATAATAATTATATTAACATTGATTTTCTTACAGGATTGGAGGATGAAAAGGTGGAATTTGGCTTGGATGAAGATTCTAGTTCTGAAAATATATATGTGGAAAGCACAAGTACTCCTTCGATTTCTTAAATGTATGTCTTACTAATAATTAATAAAGATACTTTACTTTTATTAATATATTTTCATAAGATTTTTTATCAAAATCAAATTCATCAATATTTTTATTTTTTAATATATTTTTTATTTTATATTTGTTTAAAAGTTTATTTTTAATTGTGTTTTGATGTAGGATTTGGAGGAAGCATAAAAGGAGACAAGGGTACATGGAATATTGAAGAAGCATGTGAAATAGATCGACTTCTTCTATATTTTGTGTTTAGTGTTATATTATTTGAAACTTTGATTTTGAAACTTTGGACTTTTTATGCTAATCATGGACAATTTTATAATGAGGTGGAATTTTGAATAGTTATTACAATCATTTTTTAATTTTTTTATATTTTCAAGCTTACATTCTCATTATCATATACTTTCCAACCATAATTCGACTCATTTTTCATGAGGGATTTTACGAGCCTATTAAAATGTAAAAAATTATAAAAAACAATATTGAATGCGGGTTTCCCGCGGGCTTGCCCGCATCCGCTGCGGGGCGGGGCGGGCTTGATAAATTTACCCGTTTTTTATGCGGGCTTTTGCGGGTCTAGCCCGCATGGGCTCAAGCCCACGCGGGCTTGGCCCGCCCCGCCCCGCCCTACCCGTTTCGCATTGCTAGCCAGTAGGTGGGGTCACGGCTAGATGGGGAGTCATTGTGCATTGGAGAGGGTGGAGGGTGCAAGGGGGGGGGGGGGGGGGGTGTTCGCACGCAAGTAGGGGAGGCGCGCCGGCCTTGGGGAATCACCAAAGAGATTGTGGGTGGAAGCCGTCGGTGAGGAGTGGCCAAGGGGTTGTGCAGGTGGCCGGACGGGAGGGGCAGGGGCGGTCGCCAGACGAAGCAGAAGCAGGGGCGACGCCGGCTTAGAAGAGTCGTCGGGAAGGCGCAGACCATCGGACAGAGCGAGATGTGAAATCGGTGATGGTGCAAGCAGCCTGGCCGGTCGGGAGGGAGGCTGGTCCGATGGTGGGGGTCGCGAAGCTAGGAGAGGGGAAGAAAATTGGGGTCGCAAGCTTGGTACAAGGGGGGAAGCCAACGACATCCCACAATGCGCATGAAGGCCTATAGCGTGACGGGAAAACTGGGGGAAAACCCTACCCAAATAAATCTCAAGCTAAAAATAAAAATAAATAAATAAAAATAAAAATAAATAAACAAATAAAATAATAATAAGAGAAATCATAAAACAAAAACTAATAATAATAATAATTATAATTATAATTATAATAATAAACTAAGTAAGAATGATAATGATGATTAATAATAAAAGCAAATGGAAAATAATAATAATAAGTTATAACAATTGTAATAATAATAATAATAATAATTAGGTAACAACAAACTTAATAAACTAAATAGTAAACTATACTATGATCAACTTAATAAAATGCTATTAATAAAAATAATACTCTCAATTAAAATACTATCCAAGATAATAATAATAATATTCTCAAGTGACATTGATATTATTTTTATTATTAAAACCATTTCCAATTCATTTTATTTCAGTAATTGAACATCATCAAGGCGTGGGGTGATCCGGGCGAGGTCACACGGTGACCCAAGTGAGGCCGCACGACTTTGACCGTGGTGCGATGGATGCGATCAAGGCCAAAACACGCATTTTAAAAAAAAGAACCCCAAAAATTTAAGCCAGGATTCAACCTGAACTGCCCGACATCAAGAAAAATTAATAAAATAAATAGATTATAAAAGGCAGGTATGAAAATCCAAAACAAAACTTTATAGATTTATCTACACCTTAATTCATTAATCAAAATAAATGAATTTCCATACCAGAATTAAAAATATATTTTGAATTAGAAACTAGTCTAATTAAAATTTTCACAAGGTTTTATGGACTTGTAGGTGAAGATCCAAAAAAACATATTAAGGAATTAAATCTAGTGTGTACAACATTGAAGATTAGGGGAGTAAATGAAGAACAAAACAAGTAGAGAGATTTACATTATCTCTTAGAAGTGAAACTAAAGAATGGATATACAACATATAGCCTGGAGAAGTAAATGATTGGAAAAAACACTAGAGGCGCTTTCTCCAAAGATTCTTTCTAACTTTAAGGATCACTGAAGTACCCTAAGGATGGTAATGATATGTGTTATTTTTTTTCAATTCATTGTGGAAAATTCAATAAGTTAGTTGAAAGTAAATAAGCCTATAAGTGTTCTAGTAGTAAGTTAACTGGAAGTTCATACTTCGGAAGATGGAACCATTAGAGTTAAGAATACCTTAGAGGATTATTCTACTATATAATGGAGAAACTAAAGGAAGGATGAAAAAATAACTGGATGATGGAAGGCCTATGTTATTAGCAATAATGAAAGTAGGTAAAGTGAATGCTACCGATGGTTGGAGAAAAATTCACTTAAGTTACTAGAATTAGAATATACATCTGATGATTGTTGAACTATTCTTTAAGTGTTAAATAAGTAATAATAATAATGAAAATTATTCTCTATAATATATTTTAAGTAGATATTGAATAGATATAAAAATGATAGATTTAAGATCCAAGTTTGATAAAGTTTTTGGCCTACTGACTAATAAGTTTCCTAAATGCTATGAATCCATAATATGGAAATCTGAGATGACCATAAGTCACTTAGTAAATAAATAAAGAAGTCAGTATGAGTGGTATATAGAGGAGATAAATAGAAAAATATAAAATTCACCATGATTTATTCCTAAGGAATGTAAGGTGAACATTACCTTTTGAAGAGAGTTGCTGGTAATGAATTTGGAAAAGACATGAAGTGTAGCGTAGTCCAAGATACACCAGCAGAAGAAACACTATCATAAGATACCCTAAAACTAACATGTTGGAAGGTCTATAGAATATGAATTTGTAAAGTAAGTTGAGAAGACCCATTATGTTTGACCAAAGGATTGATCATCAGAAATTGAGGATGCTTGTGAAGCATCATGGAATTATTATGACACTAAAATATAAAGAATCTATAGATGAGGCTATAATGTCCCGAAAATTCTGTATAATTTTTTTAATTATATGGAATTATTTTGAGACCGCGAAATCTGACGGCGCATGATTCCGAGGCCTGGAGTGTCCGGAATGATCCGTCAAAGTTTTGTTTAAGCTTTAATTAGCGTGCGTAAGCAGTTTTCCTGAAAAATTGGAATAACTCTTAAACCTTCACTCATATCAGAAATCTGAGGGCACCGTTCCACTCAAGATGGTGAGTTTACCCTAGGCGCGACTTAAGTTTAGTCAGCACAGGCCTACGGTGAGAAAACCTGAAAATGCTTATAACTCATAAACAGTAACTCAAATTAAAAATCCGAGACCACTGCTGAACTCGCAAGGGTATGATTTCTTTAGGAAAATACTAACATTGGTCGATGAAAGCTACCAGTGAAATTTAGTTTTTGGCTATAAATAAAATAATTAAGTGACAATTATTTTATTGTAAAGTTTATAACTTTTAAACGGTAACTCAGATTGGAAATCCGAGAGTACCGTTGGGTTTGTTGGGGCGTGTTTCACTTAAGAAGAGCCTAACCTTGACTGATGCGAGTTGAGGGTGAATGTTAATAATTTTCCAAACTTTTTTTCGGGTACGTTCAGTAAATGCGCAAGCGGCGTTTTGTAACTTTTGAACCAGTGCTCGAAATTGAAATATGAGGACACCGTTGAACTCGCAACGCCGATATTAACTTAAGAATACCTTTACTTCAACCGTAGTAGGTTCAGAGAAAAAGTTAGTTTTTGGAACTTTTTAATAGAATAAATAAAATAACTTTATTATTTTATTTTTATTCTATTCCTCCAACGGACAAGCAGTAAGATGGGACCAGTGACGTTTCAAGCCAATAAATGGATTGACATTTTAATTCTAAGTAACCACACCATTGGGGAATTATGAAGGTTCCTAATTAATGGGCCTCCATTAATCCCATGAACGTTGCACACCCTTCCCCTCTCCTATTTATATAGAGCTTGGGGAGAGGTGTCGACACTGCTTCTCCAAGCAACGAAGTGCTGACAAAGTGTAGTGATGAAAAACCCTTGGAGGATGGAGTCGGTACCAACGGGGGGTGACGAGCGACACCGAAACCCCGAACTGGAGATCAACGAACGAGTAACATCGTTAGAGGCTAGTTGCGGGGGACGACGACGTGCTCACCATCATTCTTGAGGTAGGGGTTTAAAACTGTGTGATTATTGTTTCCCATGTTCTTCTCTTCTAAATGAAGAATGCGAATCAACTCTAACTAATTGATCTGCATATGATTTCTTCTTGAGGATTGAGAATATTATTACAGGTTGATGTAGGGGTTTATTTTATTTATGTTTGAATTTATTTTATTGATTCTTCATATCCTAAATTCACGACGACGATGGCCAAACGAACATGACCATCGTCCCACACATAGACCTTTCTCCTCATTCTTTTTATTCTTCACGCGTTCTTCATGCGTTCTTCAATGCCTAATATTTATTGACGCTGGAAACACGGAGCTTCGCTGAGTGCGATATATGGACATGGAGCACTCGACGCAAGGATCGCGAATACACGATTGTTTAATTTTTCGGTCTTGGAACGAAGATGCAACGGCTCGCGGAAGAAGGCAGCGGCCAGAACCCAGCCGGCCGCGAGGGAGGAAGGGCGACGTGCATCCGCGGCACTGGTTGTGAAGGAGGCCACAACCCATCAGCCATGACGGAGCAGGGTGGCGGTCGACATCCGGTCGGCCGCATGGTGGAGCGGCGGCGCGCATCCGCGCTGCCGGTGGAGCAGGAGGCCGCAACCGCTTGGCCGCGACAGAGGTCGGAGGGCGACCGACCGAGGAACACCATGTGGGACCACCGAGTGGTCCTGTGTGCCAATAGGGTGACTGGACAATCATCGGGCCATTCGAATTACTGGGGGGGGGGGGGCTCCCCCCGGGTTGCGGCTAGGGCAGACCGCCTGCCCACCACGGGCCGCACCGCAGGCCGCCCAACGAGGCATGCCCTTCGCGAGCCGGGCCAGGCCACCCCCTTCATGGTCCAGGCTGGACCACAGACCAGTGGGTCGGGCCCGCTGAGGACCAGGCCATCCAGGTCGGACCAGACCCGGGTCCATCTGGACCCAGTTTTACCTTCCTGGCCATAACTTGAAAATCGGGCATTCGTTTGACGTACCGTCTACGGTGCTGGGATACTTCGATCGAGATGGTCCTTTTGGTATACTTCACTTGAGTTTTGGATAAGGTTGGTGTATGACCGGGTTGGATCGAACCCTGAATCCAACCAGGGTCTCGGAGTGGAAACACTAATAACTTACAGACCGAATGTCCAATTGACGCGCTGTCTGTTGCGTTGGGTACCTTTTGATGTGACTGACCTTTGGGATAATTTTTCATGGAACTTAGGTGAAGTTGAGGTATGAAAGATGGCTTGGGGAGCAGCTCTACCAAGCGCACTACGTGCAGAACCCTACGACTGGCTGAAACTTGACGACTACTGACAATTACGACTCAGAGTGACTCGACAGGCCCAATGGGGAGCGCCTCTGTGTGATGCGAAAGACCCACGGTGGGGAGCACCTCTATGTGACACGAAAGACCCACGATACTCGACAGGAGGAGTACCTCAGTAGGCCACGAGGGGGAGCACCTTTGTGTGACGCAGCAGACCCATGGTGGGAAGCGCCTCTATGTAACATGGCATACCCACGGTACTTGATAGGAGGAGTACCTAAGCAGTCCAAGGTTACTGGGAAACGCCTCTGTGTGATGCGTCAGGCCCACTGTACTTGATAGAGGATGAGTTCTCTATCAGCTGAGGTGTTCGACGTTGTGACTGGGGATGTTACTTGTCACTACCCCTAGAATAAATCCTGGCGTGAGCTATCTTTAACTTGTGCTTGTGATTGAGGTTATGCTATGTGGTAATTTACTTGTGTGGAAATCTACCATCATCATGTTACCTCATGTTATTTTTCTCTCATGTATGATATGTTTATATCTTAATTACTTAGGTGTATATATGGGCATATATCCAAGTAGAGTTGATGTCTTGATTTGTGGTTTTCCTTTGTGAAACTTTAGGAGACCTACGAGGTCTCAGAGTCCCTATTGAGTATCGTTATACTCACCCATACACGGGCTTCGCCCGCACCTTGTTGTATCTTGTGAAGATGACGTATAACATTGATCGAGGCTGAGGGAACTAGGACTGGATGTTGCACGAAGGTGGACCATTTTGGCGTGATGTGATGCGGAGGAGACAGATGGATGGGGAGTGTTGAGGAGGTGATCTGTACCTACCCTTCAGTTAGAAACCTCGAAGGATGACCCAGTAGCTGTTTTCCTTTTTCTTTAAGTTGTATTTTATTTTCAGTTGTACTTGTACCTTTATATTTGGGCTTGTATTCCGGCCCCATTTTACTTTTAGCACTCTTTTACTACAATAGTTTACTTCACAGTTGCTTCTGGCCGTGTTCTTGGATCGTGTGTTTATACAGGATTAAAGGAAATGTATTCCCGTTTTAGGGAGTATGCCTTTCGGTGCTAGTCACCAAACCTTGGCCTATGGAAGGTGGGCTTGGTGTAGTCATGGCACGGGCCCCGGGAGATGAGTCATGACAAAGTGGTATCAGAGGAGTTCGGTTATACCAAATAACCAGGACTTTGATCTTTTCTGTGAAACAATAGTGTTAAGTATTATGAGTGTGGTTTTCAATTCGGGGAGTCCAGTGTTGGTGTGGCGGTCGATGCATCCATACACCAGTACCCTGAATTCTGACTTCCAACTTATTGCATGAAAACATGGTTTGCGTGTGTTTTTGAAAAGTTTTTATTTTGATTTCTTTAGAGTCAGCTCACCAGGTATAACTTAATGACCATGGCGCACCTTTTCCTTATTAGGATACTACCACAAAGACATCCACCCAGGTTTTCTAAGAGGGTACACGATGACGGCCCAACAAGCGACGAGGCCTCGGTGCAGGGCCCTCTTATGACATTATCACCTTCGGGTGGTGTACCAGCAGTGCCACTACCTGTTGGATGAGCGTTGCCACCAGCCCCACCAGTAGAGGATGCACGCCGACAGAAAAAGGGGGAGCCTTTCCTGTGGATGGAGAAGTGTCAGCCAAGCTTTTAGGAGCTGAGACAGAGACTGACAAGTAGAACTATGCTACCCATGAACTAGAGATAGCAGCAGTGGTCTTTGCGCTAAAGATTTGGTGGCACTACTTGATGGATGAACGTTTTACAGTCTAATCTGATCACAATAGTCTCAGGTATATCTTCTCTCAGAAGGACCTTAACCTAAGACTGCAGTGATGGCTAGAGTTCCTCAAGACTATGAATTTAAGATAGTCTATACTCCTGGGAAGGGGAACATGGTAGCAGATGCACTCAGCAGAAGTTCTGGTCTGTAGTTGCTGAGTGAGGTGACAGAGAAGCTAGTCGTGTTGCAGATATCCTTCATGGATAGAGATGAAGCATCATACCTATAGTCTATGACAATCACTCCCCCACTCCTTCAGCGAGTTAGGGAGGCGTAGCTTGGGGACACTGACTGCGAGGCTCGACGAGCTCATATATCCACAGGACAAGCACCTGATGGATTTTCTGAAGGTGGGGAGCACGTCATTCTCTTTAGAGGACATACTATGGTACCTGTGGTTCTATAGGAGGAAGTTTTGAGGGAGTTCCTTACGTCCCCTCTGGTGGTACATTCTAGAGTGGCGAAGATGTACCAGGATCTCACTTGTCAGTAAGTGAAGACTGCACAGAGTTGGCAGAAGCCTTATGCTGAAAGGATATGGAGACCCTTGGAGTTCTAGGAGGGGGGCCACGTATTCTTGCGAGTCTCTCCTTGATGGATACTACAAATATTTGTTCGAGTCAGAAAGTTATCACTGAGGTTTATCGGTCCTTTTCTGATACTTCGAAGGATAGGCGAGGTAGCATACTGCTTGGCTCTTCCACCGAAGTTAGAGAGGGTGCACAACGTATTCCACGTATCCCAGCTGAGGAGATACGTGTACAACCCATCTCACATCATTGACCATGGTGAGCTGGACTTTGATGATGAGGTGACATTTACAGAGGTTCCAGTGGAGATTGAGGATCGATAGGAGCAGGTCCTTTGTGGGTGATCGATACCTTTGGTGCACGTAAGCTGGTAGCACGAGAACCTCCAGGAGAGAACATGGGAGAAATAGGCTCAGATTCGTGCTCAGTACCCTCTTTTGGTTATTTTTACTTTGTTGTGTCTTTTGGGGATGTAAAGCCCTAAGGTGGAGAGAATGTAATTTCCCAGAAATTATATATAATTTTTTTAATTATATGGAATTATTTTGAGATTGTGAAATCTAATGGCGCACGATTCCGAGGCCTGAAGTGCCTGGAATGATCCGTCGAAGTTTTGTTTAAGCTTTAATTATCGCATGTAAGCAATTTTCCTAAAAAAGTGGAATAAATCTTAAATAGTTAATCAGATCAAAAATATGAGGGAACCGTTCCACTCAGGATGGTGGGTTTACCCTAGGCACGACTTAAGTTTAGTCGGCACAAACCTACGGTGAGAAAATCCGAAAATGCTTATAACTCACAAATGGTAACCCAGATTAAAAACCCAAGACCACTGCTGAACTCGTGAGGGTATGATTTCTTTAGGTAGATACTAACATTGGCCGGTGAAAGCCACCAGTGAAAGTTAGTTTTTGGCCGTAAATACAATAATTAAGTGACAATTATTTTATTGTAAAATCCATAACTTTTAAACGGTAACTCAGATTAGAAATCCGAGAGTACCGTTGGGTTCGTTGGGGTGTGTTTCACTTAGGAAAAGCCTAACCTTGACCGGCGTGGGTTGAGGGTGACTGTTAATGATTTTCTAAACTTTTTTTCAGGTATGTTCAGTAAACATGCAAGCGGCATTTTGTAACTTTTGAATCAGCGCTCGGAATTAAAATATGAGGACACCGTTGAACTCGCAACGCTGATGTTCACTTAAAGAGACCTTTACTTCGACCGCAGTAGGTTTGAAGAAAAAGTTAGTTTTTGGAACTTTTTATTATAATAAATAGAATAACTTTATTATTTTATTTTTATTCAATGCCTCCAACGAACAAGCGGTAAGGTGGGACCAGAGACGTGTCAAACCAATAAATGGCTTGACCTTTAAATTCTAAGTAACCACACCGTTGGGGGATTAGGAAGGTTACTAATTAATGGGCCTCCATTAATCCCACAAATGTTGCACACCATTTCCCTCTCTTATTTATATGAAGTTTGGGGAGAGGTGTCGACACTGCTTCACCAAGAAACGAAGTGCTGACAAAGTACAGTGATGCCAAACCCTTGGAGGACGGATCCGGTACCAGTGGGAGGTGACAAGTGACACTGAAACCCCGAACCGGAGATCGATGAATGAGTAACATCGTTGGAGGCTAGTTGTGGGGGAAGACGAACACCGACCCACTTCCAAAAATGCACGTTCACCACCGTTCTTGAGGTAGGGGTTTAAAAATGTGTGATTATTATTTCCTATGTTCTTATCTTCTAAATGAAGAATGCGGGTCAACTCTAATTAATTGATTCACGGATGATTTCTTCTTGCAGATTGGGAATATTTATTGCAGGTTGATGTAGGGGTTTATTTTATTTATGTTTGAATTTATTTTATTGATTCTTCATGTCCTAAATTCATGATGATGATGTCCAAATGAACATGGCCATCATCCCGCACATAAACCTTGCTCCTCTTTCTTTTTATTCTTCACACGTTCTTCACGCGTTCTTCAACGCCTAATATTTATTGACGCTAAAAAATGGAGTTTTTCTAAGCGCGATATATGGAAACGAAGCCCTCGACGCAAGTATCGCGAATATGCGATTGTTTAATTTTTCAGGCTTGGAACGAAGCCGCAGCGGCTCGCGGAAGAAGGCAGCAGCTGACACCCGACCGACCGCGAGGGAGGAAGGGCGGCGTGCGTCTGCACCACCGGTTGTGAAGGAGGCCGTGACCCATCGACCACAGCAAAGAAGGGTGGCGGTTAACATCCGGCAGACCGCATGGTGGAGCGGTGGCATGCGTCCGCGCCACCGGTGGAGTAGGAGGCCGCGGCTGTTTGGCCGCGGTGGAGGTTGGAGGGCGGCCAACACCCGACTGGACGCAGGTGGACAGCGACGTCGTCACGCCGCTGGAAGAAGAACCGGATGGCAATTCCGGCCAGCCGAGGTGCATTGTGCGGGACCACCGAGCAGTCCCGCGTGCTAGCAGGGCGACTGAATGGCCATCGGTCCGTTCGGATTATCAGGGGGTGCCTCCCCCCCGGGTTGCAGCTAGGGCGGATTGCCTGCCCACCGTGGGCCACGCCAGTGGGCCGCGCCCTTCGCGGGCCAGTCTGGGCTGCCCCCTTTGTAGGCCAGGACAAACCACAACCCAGTGGGCCAGACCCGCTGAGGCCCAAGCCATCCAGGTCAGTCCGACTGGGTCAGACTGGACCCGAGCCCATCTGGACCCAGTTTTACCTTTTTGGCCATAACTTGAAAACCAGGCGCCTGTTTGATGTACCATCTACGGTGCTAGGATACTTGGATCAATATGGTCCTTTTGGTATACTCCACTTGAGTTTTGGATAAGGTTGGTGTACGACCGGGTTGGATCATACCCTAAATCCAACCAGACCCTCGTAGCGGAAACACTAATAACTTACAGACCAGACGTCCGATTAACGTGTCGTCTGCTGCGTTGGGTCCCTTTTGACGTGAATGACCTTTGTGATACTTTTTTCATGGAACTTAGAGGAGTTTGAGGTATAAACGATGGCTTGGGGAGTGGTTCTCCCAAGCGCGCTATGTGCGGAACCCTACGACTGGCTGAGACTTGACGACTACTGACCATTACAACTCAGAGTGACTCGACAGGCCCAGTGGGGAGCGCCTATATGTGACGCGGTAGACCCACGATACTCGATAGGAGGAGTAACTCAGCAAGCCATGAGGGGGAGCGCCACTGTGTGACACGACAGACCCATGGTGGGGAGCGCCTTTGTGTGATGTAGCAGATCCACATTACTCGATAGGAGGAGTACCTCAACAGTCCATGGTTAGTGGAAAGCACCTCTGTGTGATGCGAAAGGCCCAATGTACTCGATATAGGAGGATTTATCCAGAATTCGAGGTGTTTGACGTTGTGACTGGGGATGTTACTTGTTACTACCCCTAGAATAAATCCTGGTGTGAGCTGTCTTTAACTTGTGCTTGTGATTGAGGTTATGCTATGTGGTACTTTACTTGTGTGGTAATCTACCATCGTGGTGTTACCTTGTGGTATTTTTACCTCATGTATGATATGTCTATATCTTAATAACTTAGGTGTATGTATGAGCATATATCTAAGTAGAGTTGATATCTTTCTTTGTGGGTTTCCTTTGTGGAACTTTAGGAGACCTACGAGGTCTCGGGGTCCCTACTTAGTATCGTTATACTCACCCCTGCACGGGCTTCACCCGCACCTTGTTGTGTCTTGTGCAGACAACGTACAACATTGATTGAGGCTGAGGGAGATAAGACTGGAGGTTTCACGGAGGTTGAACATTTCAGCATGATGTGACGTAGAGGAGACGGACGGACGAGGAGTGTTGAGGAGGCGATCTGTACCTACCCTTCAGGTAGGAACCTCAGAGGACGATCTATTAGCTATTTCCTTTTTCTTTCAGTTGTATTGTATATTCATTTTTACTTGTACCTTTATAGTTGGGCTTGTATTCTGGCCCCCTTTTACTTTTATCACTCTTTTAATATAACAATTTACTTCACAGTTTCTTCTTGCCGTGTTTTTGGACCATGCATTTATACAGGATTAAAGGCAACGCCTTTCCGTTTTAGGGAGTATGCCTTTTGATGCTAGTCACCAGCCCCTAGCCTATAGAAGGCGGGCTTGGGGTAGTCACGGCATGGGCCCTGGGGGATGGGTCGTGACAGAGGAAAAATTTAAATCACTAGAATTGGAGTTGGTTCCAAAGAAGTTTAAAATTAGGTCGATCAAAAGATATTAGACTGATCCTGAGTGATTCCAGAGAAAGAAGCACTAAAAGATTAGATTTTTAGTCATACTTATGACCTTGGGTAATTATAAGACTATTTATCAAAATAATGTATGTAAAAATAACTTATTTGGTGAATGGAGATGAGGAAGGATAGATTTTTGGAAGATGAAGTACACCTGATGCTAGAGGTTGGTGTTGATCAAAATATAGCTTCATCAATGTTGAGAGAAAAAAAGGCCTAAGTCTGTATGATTAGACGATAATGAGATCATAAATTATATAAAATTTTTCATATGATGTAATATATAGTTTTAAAAACATGTAAGATCAATAGATATTTAACATTGGAATCTCAAAAGTTAAGTTATAGTTTGAATAACTTAAGGTAGTGTAAGTTTGAGTAATATAGTAAAGTTTATGGAAGAAGTATAGACAAAATATATTGAGTGATATTACATTTATATAAATTCAAATCCATTATGAAGATTATGATATGAAAATTTAAAGATTAAAAATTAATGATTGAAAGTTTGTGATTCTAATAAAGACTTGTGAAAGAGTTGAAGATTATTGATGCCAAGTTTTTTTGGGAGTTTTAATGAAGTCGGATCATGATACCTTGAGAAGGTATTATAGGTAGTTGATTGAAGATTTGATTTAAAGGTAATTAAAAATTGAAAATCATGCATTTACCACATTTATCAGAGGAAAAATAGCTATATAAAGGAGTAAATTCATTCAAAATTTTAATACAAATAAAAAGAGAGAGATGCTGATATTATTGAGAAGAAAAAGAGTGGGACCAATCGATGAAGTACATTCCAAAATATCAGGTGGGTCAAAGTTTTTAGAATATTGTAACTTACAATTATGAGGAAGTGGAGTGAGAATTCTATAGATTAATGGGATAAGAATATAGAGCTAGGCCAACATCCAATGCATACCCTTTGGAGGTCCAAATACTGAATATCTTAGAGTTAAGGGCTCTAAAATCACTTTACCAAAAGTAGTAGATATGCTGATGTGCATGTTGAGTATAACAAAAGTTATTTTTGAAGTAGAAGATATAACCATAGAGTTTGTAAAGAAAAATTGAAGATTTGTGGTTTTAGTATAAACCATTCCACCATTATATTTATAAGGTTGAATAATATCATGAGGTAGTATAAAGACCCCATCAAAAGATAGTTGATTATCCTATGAGAAATGGATGTTGAACTAGCCCTGAAGTTTTATGTGGGGTAAAATATTTAGTGTAAGAGTTGAGTATAGATAAATTAATTATCAACCCAAACTATAATGACTTCTATACAATATTAATAAAATATGTATTATAGACTCGACTCGAACACAACGAAGAGTAGGTTTTCCACAATAGGGATGAAACTTATAAAATACAGTGTCCTACCCTTATTTACATTATAAATTTAATGTGGTGCGATTATGTTTGGAACATACAAGATCCATTCCTATTAACATGTGATGATGGTTTGAGTAATAAAATGGGAAAAAAGAATTAAGTTAAACTTGTTTGATAAAATTCTATCTGCACTGATTATTCCCACCTTTCAGTGTAGCTGCATAGTCCACTGGGCACTATATATAGTATCAGTGCATATGTTTCCTCAGTTTAGATCTATAATTTATCTCCCAATTATTTTTTTCACTAATTTACATCAAGAGAATATTTCAGAAAGTTATATAGATTCCTTTTCCAAAAGTTAAGAAATTCAGTTCAGAATTGAAGTTAGAAAAAGATACTCCCATTTGTATTAACATGGAAGTTATGACCAAAACATTGATGAATTGAAAGTATAAGGAAAATCCTAAGAAAAATAATCTAGCCTCTCAAACTCAGTGGAAGGAAGAAACACCACTACTTAAAGTTAATCAAAGTGAATGTTCATATACAAAAGTTGAAAATGATTCCTCCAATGAATCCAATATAAGTTGTGATAAAGATGAGTTTAATGAATCAATTAGTGATTTATACCTTGAAATTAAAAATCAATTGAAGAAAGTTCCTATTTATGTTTTCATGTATATATTTTCATTTATTAAGGGACTTTATGATGAAAAATCATAGCTGGACCAATAATCTTATGCAATGAAAGATGAATTGTTTAAGAAGGTAAATAGATATAACATTCTCACTAAACTCACTAAAGCCTAAGAAAACTTGGAATCACTATATGAATAAAGGTTCAATATGGTAGATGAAGCACTGTAAAGGATTTTTTGTGAGAAATTTATCATAAATGAAGTTATAAAAGAGAATTTCCATGCACTAAAAGATACCCACAAGGAAATCATTGATATCAATAATGCTTAGTTTGAGGTAAGGTTTAAAAGGATAAAGGAACTTGATCATTCTTTGTAATAGATGAATAAGTTCCATAATAAAAAAATTCATAAGTTAAAATTTGAATGTAAAGATAAAGTGAATGTCTTTTAAGATCATAAAAAATCATTAAGTTTAAAGTTCCTTGAGTTGGAAGTAAAGTTGAGAAACATAAAATCTACTTAAGTTTATTATTCACATGAAGATAAAATGGGGAATTAAATCCATGCTTTAGAAGCACTATATTCTCTAATATTGATACTTTGAAAATTGAATGATATAAAACTAGTTTCAGAAAAAGATGGATAAAGAAATTTGATAATAATCCCACCACATCTTCAAAGTTGGATGAAGAAAATAAAATAAGTAATTCCCCTCAAGGTTTATATAAAGAATAAAAATATATTTTGAAAATATAATAACCCTATACTATCTAGTGTTGCACTCAATAAAAGATAATAATATTTCTTGACTACTATGGGTGCTATCCAATGTTTGGGCTCTAGGCCATTGATTGTTGGAACAAATTTTCAACTAATAGAAAAAAGAGAAGTTCTATAGAAAGGGGGAGGAAAATGGAAGTTAAGAAGAATCTATAAAAGTTCAATCAACTACCAAACAATAAGGAAAATATATCTACATTCAATAGATTTTAATAACATAAAAACTTCTATAGAAATAATAACTAAAGTGATTGCAAAAATTATGTGCATTAGTTTATAACCACCAAGAACAAATTAGCTTTTATCAGTGGGATTAGGACACAAAAACTAAAGAAGAGTGAATAGAATATAAACTATTATTATTCCTTGTTATGTAATAAAATAGAAGTTACCAATAAAATCACACCCAAGAAGAAGGTAAAGGAAGTGGTCAAGTAAAATAAAATAAGCTTCTTCTATGAAAAAATTCCACCTCATGGACATTTCTAAAAATTCCATAAAAATTAATTAAAATGGAAGAAAACTAAATTAATAAGACAATTAAATCTGAGAGAAGAAGAAATGGATTGATAGTGTAAAGTAATATTACAAGGATATTGTTAAATCTCACTATAAGTTACCATTGAAGGGTAAATTATTGAAAAGTAAGAAACTATGTGGAATGTGTGAGAAGTGTGTCCACACTTTTGAGAAATACAGGACATGGATACCTAGATATAAGGATTTGGTGAAGAAAAAAAGAACACATAATAAGATTAAAAGTTTTACATGAAAATGATATTTTAGTATAAAATAAAATATGAATATATTCTGAAGGCGCGCATGATAATTTGGACATAATAGATAGAAGTGGTAAGGAATTTGGAAAGAATGGAAAATAATAATTTCTATTCCTTTCTAATGGAAGTTAAGAAGATACCCCAACACAAAGTGAGAAGTAAAATCCAATAGAATAAGTCCATATAGCCTAATAAGATAAGTTATTGGAAATACATGGGTGAAATCATATGGAAAAAATAGATCTAAAGTGAAGGGAGTTACCATATTGAGAAACACTTCTCAATCTAGTTTCTCTAACTGGTGAGAAAAGAAAAATCCACCTTAAAGGTATATTAAAGGTGATGAAATTTAGTGGGATACCTAAAATGAATATAAAGTTCACCCCTTTAGGGGGAGTGAAGCCGATGTTGGTTATTATAGAGAATTGAATTATTGTGAAGAAAAAATAAATTCCAGACAACCAAAGATTGAAGTTCTCAAAAACAAAGGTATTAGATGATGGGTAACTGAAGGAATATGATTAATATGATGGTTAAGTTCCTAATATTAAAAATTTAGAGGATAAATATTCTATCACATTAAGTTACATTGATGTTTTCTCCCATCCTTATATTAAAATTGTTTTTGATATTAGGGGGGGGGGGTTTCTAACTTTTATGATAAAGGAATATATCTTAAAAAGGGAGAGAAACCTATATTTTTTAGGTTTGAACATTTTTTATTTCTTTGTTTAGATGGATGTAATATATTTCATTAAAATTTGACTAATTACCCCTAAATAAATGTTTTGAGTTGGCATTGCTTAAAAATTTTATGGAGAACATTAATGCTTGAATTAATAACACTGGGTTTCTATACTGTGTATAACTCAAGTAGACTTATATTTAGTTGATTTTTGGATTATTTATTTAAGACAATTGATTCCATAATTCTCTTAATGAATTCAATGTTTAATTTTAGTTTAATAGAAGTTAAGGGGATAAGAATAGAAAGAGTGAAGTACCCTCACTTAAATTTCTCGGAATAAGGTGAGAGAAGAGGATTTGAATTTATTTTCAATAAGGGGTATAAGAACTAATTAACATTAATAAGAATTTTTTATTAAATAAAAATAAAAATGGGAAGATTGAAGTACCCTTAGGATTGCGATGATAAAGTATTGTATTTTTTGTTAATGAATTGTGTCAATATTAATAAACAATTTGAAAATAAAGATTCCTATAGGTGATCTAAAAGTAAGTTCACAATATGTTTATACTCTATAAATTAGAATCATTGGAAGTAAGAACATAATAGATGCATGTTATACTACTGAATGATGAAACTAAAATAAGGTTGAAAACTGTTCGGATGACGAAAGGATTGTGTCACTGATAGTAATAAAAATAGTGGTTGAGAATGATGCTGATGGTTGGAGAAAGTTTAAATTAAGTTACTAGAAGTATCATATACATATGATGATTATTGAACCATTCTTCAAGTGAATTATAAGTATTTAAGGTGTTTAAAAGTATTATCTATAATTATTTCTAAGTAGAGATTGAAGAGATAACCAAAGGGGATATTGAAGATATGATTTTGATAAATTTTATATCTGGTTGATTGATAATTTTCCCAAATATTATAAATCTAGAAGATAAAAAGATGTGATTATTGTAAGTCACTCAGTAAATAAATCAAGAAGATAGGATGGGAATGAGATAGAGGAGTTCATTAAAAAAATTACAAAGTCACCAAGATTTATTCACAAGGAATGTAAGGTGAACTTCACCTTATGAGGATAGTTGTTTTCAAAGAATTTTGAAAAGGCATGAAGTGCAGTGTGTTCCAAGATACACCTGAAGAAGCAACATCATTGAAAGATACACTAAAAACAATAATTTTTATGATTTCTATAAGATGAAACTATAGAGTAAGTTGGGAATCCCATGATAGCTTAAAGTCTTATAAGTTAAGTTAGGATATTCATGTGGTGTTCGATCATCAGAGGAAATATAACTTTGGAATAAGACAAAAAATAATCTAAACTATGTTGAATTGAAAAATCCAAATCAATATTTGGAAAAGTACCACTCACTATAAACTGGGGATTCTTGTGAAGTGTCATGAGATTATGATGATACTAGAAGATAGATCATCAATAGATAAGGTAGAAGTTGTGCTAAAGAAGTTCAAAACTAATTTGATCAGAATATAATAGATTAAACATGAGTGAGGCTAGAGGAATAATCATTAAAAGATCAGATTATCATTCATACTAATGACTTTGGGTGATGATATGACTAAGTATCAGAAGAATGTAAGTAAAACTAAATTATTTGGTGATAATAATACGAGGAAGACTAGATACATGGAGGAAAAATTAGATATGAAGTTGGAGGCCGAAGTTGATCAAAAGATAGCTTCATTGGATGTTGGGTGAAATCATAATGTCCTAAGTCCAAATGATTAAAAGATAAGGTGATAAAAAAATTTACCCACTTATTGAGATGTTGTAAACCACAGTTGTAAAAATATATAAGATTAATAGATGTTAAACACCAAAATCTCAGAAGTTAAATTAGATTTTTAAGAATTAAAGGTAGATGAAGTCTAAGTGGTGTAATAGTAAAAGAAAAATTAGAATATATAGTGAGCTCTATGGAAGTAGTGTAATAGAAATATGTTGAGTGAATTTATATTTATGTGAAGTTAAATCAATTTTGAAAATTCAAATATGGATATTAAAATATTAAAAATTCTTGAATAAAAGTTTTTTAATATATTATATATTTTCGAAAGTGTTAAAGAATGTTGATGATAAGTTTTTCAGGAGTTTTAATGAAGTAAAATCCAAGTATATTTAGATGATATTAAAGGTGGTCAACTAAAGATTTGAGTTTGTGGATATTTTAAATTGAATCTTGTGAATTACCCACATTTATTAGAGGTATAATGACTATATAAAGGGAGATTTTTTTTCAAAATTCATTGTAAATAAAAATAGATATATTCTAAAATTATTGAGAAGAAAAAGGGGGAGCATCCGATTAAGTATATTTTATAAGATCAGGTGGGTTGAAGTTTTGATAATACTAGGAATCACTATTATAAAGAATTTAAGTGAGAGGTCCCCAAATTTAGGGGACCATAAGATAAATCCAAGACAAAATTCAGTGTATACTTGCTAAATTTCTAGAAACGGAAGTGCTTAGGGTTGAGGGATCTAAAAATTAATTTATTGGAATAAGTGGATAAGGAGATATGTATGTTGAGTATGACAGAAATTATTTTAGCGGTCAAATATTCATCCATGGAGTTTATGAATAACACTATAATATTGGTGATTATAGTATAAATCATTCCACCATTCCAGGTAGAAGTTCGAATATTGTTGGGAGGAAGAAAAAAGAATATTAAAAGATAGTTGATTATCCTAAAGGAAGTGGAAGTAGAACCATCCCTACGATTTCTTATGTAGTAATATCTTTAGTGTAGGAGTTAAGAACAAAGTGATTCCTTCTAAACCTAAACTACAACCACTTATATAAAATAGTGATAAAATATATGTCATGTACTCTACCTGGATATATAAAGGAGTAGGTTTCCCCACACTAGGGATGAACCTTATAAACATTCCATGTGTTGATCTCATTTACTTTATGAATTTAATGTGGTATGATTATATTTGGAACATACAAGATCCATTCATCCTAATAGGTTAAAAAGGTTTGAATAATCAAATAGGGTAAAAATAATTAGGTGAATCTTATTCTGTAAAAAGTTTTCTACACTGATTTAACCCCTCTCAGTGTATCTACATGGTCTACTGAGAACTAAAAGTGGTATCAGATCATAGGTTTCCTCTGATTGGATTTATAATTTTATCTAATTTTTTTAATTATTTACATGAAATACATATTTCAAGAAGTTATAGAGATTCATATTCTATAAGTTAAGAAAGTTAGTACAAAATTGAAGTTAACATAAGATTATACTGTTTGTAGTAACATGGAAGTTATGAATAAAACATTGAAGAACTAGAAGAAGAAGGGAACTTAGAATAAATAGAATCCAGCCTCTCAAACATAGTGAAAGGAGAAAACAACACTAATAGAATGTAATTAGAGTGGATTCTCATATACAACTTTTAAAAATGATTCTGTAAACAAATCCAATACAAACCATGATAAAGATCATTTTAATGAATCGCTTAGTGACTTATAATTTGAAATTTAAAATCATCTAAATAATATTCCTATTGAAGTTTTCATATATATATTTTCATTTTCAAGGGAATTTATGAATAAAAATAACATCCAAAATAGGAAACCAATGCGATGGAATGTGGATTCATTAAGAAGGTAAAAAAATGTAACACTCTCACTAAACTCATCGATGCTTGAGAAAAATCATCATCGATCTATGAATAAGGGTTCATTATGGTAAAATAAGCACTACAAAGGAGCTTTTGTGAGAAATTTGTGATTAAGTAAGTTTTTAAGTTGAAGTTCCATGCACTATAAGACACTCACAAGGAAATCACTGATATCAATAATTACCAGTTAGTAGTAAAGGCTAAAAGGATAAAGGGACTTTATCATTCCTTATAAGAGATAAGTACGTTCCATGAAGAAAAAGTTCATAATATAAAAGTTGAATATGAAGATAAAGTTAAATTATTTAAAGATAATAAATACACATTAAGTTTAAAGTGTATTGATTTGTAAGTAAATCTAAGAAACATGAAATCCACTCAATTTTAATATTCACATAAAGTTAAAGAAAGATCCACTAAAAAAATTTCGAAGGAGAGTCTTACTTATCAAAAGACATGATCATGTGATTGTAAGAACTTAAAATAATCAGAAGTCACATATTTTGATATATCAAAAGGGAAGGTGAACCCATGCTATGAAATTATAGGTTTATTTAATGCTAATACTTTGAAATATTTAGGCTAAAAAACCAATTCCATAGAAAGATAGATGAATAAAATCAATGAGAGGCCCACCACATATTCAAAGGTGGATAAAGAAAAGAAAATATTTCCCCTTAAGTTTTTTAGAAGGAAGAAAGTAATATCTAGAAAATAGAAGAACCATCCACCATCTAGTGTTACACCCAACTAAATAAGAGAAGTTTTTTTAGCTTCTACTGGTGTTGTGGAAAGTTCAGGGACCAGGCTATTACTTATTGAAACAACTTATCAACTAAAAGAAAAAATATA
Organism: Viscum album; assembly: GCA_963277665.1. Taxonomy (NCBI): domain Eukaryota; kingdom Viridiplantae; phylum Streptophyta; class Magnoliopsida; order Santalales; family Viscaceae; genus Viscum; species Viscum album. Next base: position 810,998,627 of record OY728150.1, on the reverse strand, counting down.
AATATTATATAAAAAGAGAGAAAAATAGAAACTAATAAGAATATAAAAAATTTGAGTCAAATCTCATAGAATAAGGTAATTTTTTTGACATTCAACATATTTGAAGAAATTAAAAACTTATATGGAAGTAATGATGAAAGTGGTCATGAATATGTTGTGTGTCAGTTTATAACTACCATACAAAACTTAGCTACTATCAATGAAATTAGACCATGAAAATCTAAATAAGGGTGACTAGAATATACTATATAAATCTTCCTTATGATGTCATGAAATGAAAGTTACCCATAAAAACACACCCAAGAAGAAATTAAAGGAAGAGATAAATTCTAAGAAAAGATGATTCTTCTTTAGAAGAAAAGGACATCACATGGACAACTGTAAAAATTACATGAATATTTATTTTAGTAGAAGTAAGTTGGAGAAACAAGACAAATCAATCCAATATAAGAATAAAGTGATTTATCAGGTAAAAGATTCTTCTAAGGAGTATGTTAAAGATCATTGGAGGTTACCATAAATCATAACTTACTAGAAATTAAGAAACTATGTGGAATGTGTAAGAATAATGAACACACACTTAAGAAATTAATGACATGGATACCTAGAAATAAGGTTTTGGTGAAGAAAATAAATCATGAATTAGAAGATACAAAGTTCAATATGAAAGGGAAATATTAGTAGAAGGTAAAATATTAAGATATTAAAAATGTGTACATGAATGTATAGCCCAAATAACTAGAGAAGGCAAGGAAGTTTAAGGAAAATGAAAATAAAAATGCTTGTGCATTTATATCAAAATTTAAGAAGATACCCCCAGAAAAAGTGAGAAGTAAAAGAAAACTGAATAATATATGAAAACCAATAATAAAATTTATTATAAAACTATGGGTGAAAACATGATGAAAAATAGAGATAAATTGAAGGGAGTTACCATATTGAGAAACAATTCTTAATCTTATTGATCTAACTGATGAGCAATGGAAAATCCATCTTATTCTCTCATAAGTTTTGACGTTTTCAATGAAAATGGGGATTGAATATGATGAGATTTAGGGGGATCCCTAAAATTAATATAGAGTTCACTCCAATAGGGGGAGTGAAGTTGGTGCTAGTGATTTCAGAGAATTGAAATGTTGTGAAGAAAAACTAAATTCCAGAAAAACAAAGATTAAAGTACTCAAAAATGAAGGTTCTGAATAATGGATACCCAAAGGTATAAAATTAAGTTTTTGATACTAAAAATCCATAGAATGAATATTCTTTCACTTTGATATATGTTGATATTTTCTTCTATCCTTATATAAAAATTATTTCTAAGATTAATGGGGAGAGTTTCTAACTTTTGATGATAAAAGAAGTTATCTTACAAAGGGGGATAAACCTACATTTTTTGGGTTTTAACATTTTCAATTTATTTTTTGAGATAGTTATAGTATATTTCATGATAATATAATTAATTACCCCTAAATAAATATTTTGTGTTTTATCTCTTGATAATTTTATAGAAATCTTTAATTTATGAGTTAATAACTCTTGTTTTCTATATCGAGCATAGATCATATAGACTTAAAAATTATTGATTCATGGATTATTACTTTAAGAAAAGTGATTTTATCCTTCTCTAAAGTAATTCAGATTTTAATTTTAGTTTAAAAGAATTTATGGGGAGAATAAGAGGAATTATGAAAGCCCATCACTTAAATTTCTAGGAAGAAGGAGATAAAAGATAATTTTAATTTATTGTTAATATAGGGGAGAAGAAATCATTGAATTTAATAACAATTTTTTACTGAAAAATAAAATAAAAATGGGGAGATTGAGGTACCCTAAGGATAGAGATAATGAAGTATTTTATTTTTCATTAATGGATTGTGAAAAATTCAATAATTAAGTTGAAAGTAAATATGCTTATATTAGTTTTGGAAGTAAGTTCACTTAAAGTTAAAACTCTGGAAGGTGTAACCATTAGATATAGAAACACTATATATTCATGTTTTACTAATGGAAGATGAAACTGATGGAAGGATGAAAAACTAACAAGATGATGGAAGGATCATGCCACTGGTAGTAATGAAAATAGTGAAAGTGAATGCTACTAATGGTTGGAGAAAAATCCACTTAATTTACTGAATGTAGAATATAAATATGACGATTATTTAACAAATATTTAAGTGAAATAAAATTACTAAATATATTTAAAGGCACTATCTAAAATAGTTTCTATGTAGATATTAAGGATATATCCAAAGGGGATATTGATGATATGAGTTTTATAAAGTTGTTGGGTGGATGATTGATAAGTTTCTTGAATGTTGTGAATTTGGAAGATAGAAATATGAGATGACCAAAAGTCACCTATTAAAGAAAGAAAGAATCCAAGATTATAGAAAAATAGAGGATATCATTAAAAAAATAACAAAGTCCCCAAGATTGATTCATGAGGAATGTAAGGTGAACTTCACCTTATGAAGAGAGTCATTTCCAAATAAATTTTCAAAGGCATGAAGTGTAGTACATTTCAAGCTACAACTACATAAGTAAAATCACTAAAAGATACAATGAAAATAATAAGTTGGAAGGTCCATAAAATATAAATCTACAAAGTAAGTTGGGAAGAACAAGATAACTTAAAGGATCTGAAGTCAAGTCAGGAGATGCATCTAATATTCAATCATCAGAAGAAACATCGCTTTGGAGGAAGACCATCAACGATCCAAGTTGAGTTGAATTGAAAAATACAAAGTAGGATTTAGAAAAATTTTTGTTCATTGAAAATTTAGGATCCTTTTAAAGAAACATGGAATTTTGATGACACTAAAATATAGGACATCAAAAAATGTGGCAGAAGTTAAAGAACTAGAAGTTGAGTTTGTGCGAAGGGAGCTTGAAACTAGGTTAATCAAAAGATAATAGATCAACACTGATTGAGGACAAAATAAGAATCACCAAAATATCATATTTTTAGTTATACTAATGACATTGGGTGATTATAAGACTTAGTTTTAGAATAATGTAAATATAACCAACTTATTTAATGGATAAATAATTATAATCCTAGATATGTGGAAGATGAAGTACATATGAAGATGGAGGATAAAGTTGATTGATAGATAGGTCATTGGGTAGTGGATGAAATCATAAAGGCCTAAGTCCAAATGACCAAAAGATAAGGTTATCATAAATTAAACCAAGTTTCTAATATTCCACAAGACTCATTTTGAATGACATGTAAGAGTAATGGATGTTGAACACCAAAATCTAAAAATTTAAGTTAGATTTGGGAGAAAGGAATTGAGAGAATTATTGAGTGCTGTAGAGGTAAAGGCATCACCAAAAGATATAGTAAATTTCATGGAAGTAGTATAACCATAAGATGATGAGTGAGTTTAAATTTTTGTGAATTAAAATACATTATGATGATTTTGATATGGATGTTCAATGATTTAAAATTCATAAAGTAATGTTCATGATCGTATCTAATATTTATAGAAGAGTTCAAGATCATTAACACCAAGTTTTTTAGGAGTTTTAATGAAGTCAAATCTCGATATCTTTGGAAGGTTTTGAATGTGGCCAGCTATAGAGTTAAATTTGAAAGAATATCAAATTGAGGCCCACACGTTCCACACATTTATCAAAGGAATAATAGGAATATAAAGTGGGATCTTCATTTGATTTTTTTTATAAATAAAAAGAGAGAGACATCAATATCATTGAGAATAAAGGGAGAGAGAGAGAGAGCATCTAACTAACTACATTCTAGAAGACCAGATTAGTCAATGTTTTGATAAGAACAAAACTTATATTTTAGATTAAGAAAAGTGATAGGTCTCTCAATTTAGAATATTAGAAGACATATCCAATCTATCATCATGTGAATACTTGATAAAGTTCCAGACATTGAAGTTCTTAGAGTTTAGGTATTTGAAATTACTTTACTAGAAATAACAGATAGGGTGACATACATGTTGATTATAACAAAAGTTATTTTAGCAGTCAAAGATATATCCCTAGAGTTTGTAAATAAAACTTAAATACTTGTGGTTCTAGTATAAAACATGCCACTATTCTATCCATATGGTTGAATACTATCAGGAAGCAGTATAAATAACCAATAAAAACATAGTTTATTATCTCATGAGAAGTGGATATAGAACCAGCCTTGAGGTATATTTTAGAGAAAAATATTATGTGTAGGAACATTTTTTAGTTTAATTCATAAGTTTTATCCTTATGGTAATTATCAGTGTGGTCACAAAGGTTACATGGGTGTCCAAGGATTATTAGAAGCCCGAATCTATGAGTTTTGGAGGAAACAAGTGTGTAGCACTATTAGTATAAATAATTCTTCACAATCCATATGGTTTGTTTAAAACATGAGGGGTGGTCTAGTGATCTGTCTAGGGCCGTTTAGTTTTTCCTAACCATGGTTCCTAGGCCACATGACCATGAAAGGGGTGTCTTGGGATAGTTTATGTCACATGGTTGGTGCATGGTTTGGCTAATCATGTAGTGAAACCGTGTGACCTCTTAAAGTTGGGTAAAAAGAAGAATTTTCCCCTTCCTTAAAAACTAATTTCACCTTTATTTTCCATCATTTACCATGAACATAATCCTCATCCCATTGAATCTTCTCCCATGCCTAATGCTAGGAAATGATGTATCTCCTTGATTTGGACTCTAATCAAGACATCGTTCATCTTGTTGGATCCCTCTCGATAATAGATTCAATCCAATACATTTTTTTCTCAGTTTATCTCACTTTATTTGGAATTATTTTGGTGTGATTTAATATAATCTATTTTTAGTTCATTTGACTATTCTTACATTTTCTTTTGATTTAGGCCAAACTAAGGGATGATAGTGGATGAGTGTTCCTCTAACGCCTTAAGGTAGGTGGTATATACCATTTCCCTAAGGTTTTTTCATTTATTAAATTATTTTCTTTGTGTGTCATGCTTGATTTTTTGTACATTACTCCTAAAATTAATCCATTCCTCAAATTAATTATTTGAGCTTAATTATGATGCCTATGTGGCACCATGGCAAGGTTGGAGGTTGTCAACCTCAACTCGAACCACCTTCGAGGCGGGTTCATCCAACTACCTAAGTTAAGAACCACCCCTTTGGGCATGTGAGATTTACATTATGTGTACAAGCATTAAAATAAATTTAATGGGAAATTTGAATGGTTTAATTAAATATATTTTAATGTAATGGATGTTTATACTTGGGAAAGGACACTAACTTGGAATTGGATTTTATTTACTTATTAATTTCGATTATTATGGCATGGAACCGTTTGTAATTATGGTATGGAACCAATGGGGGATTGATATACGAAACTTATGAACTATATTTACAGATATATCATTGGATATTAGGTCGTCTTAGGCTAAGGCCTTAGGACTTGGCCCATGTAGGTCTAATACTATCCCGAGTTCCTTGGACTCAAGGAGGTTGCCTTGGTCAATGGCCTTAGGACCTATCCCATGTAGTCTGATACTTTTATATATATATATAAAATATTCCAAAGATTATAGGTAATTTCACAATTTACTTTTATGTAATGATATTCTCATGTGTAGCCTACTTATAGATAAAACCCTACTTATAGACTCATTTATATATCAGTCATTCACATTAAAATTTTACCTGTTATACCTGCACATGGTTATAATTCTCATGAATGGACTTGATTTTTTATAAAAACCATTATTGGTGGAATACTAAGTTTATATCACACCCTGTTCAGATCACCAATTGGTACCCATATAGGCTTCATGGATGAAGGTAGGGATAAGGGAAAGTGCCCAGTCATGGATACTTGGTTGTGAATAGTTTAGGAGATTGGGATCATAGGACCAAGACTTGGTTTATGATGTTATTGGAGATAACCTTTTGTTATTTTATTATGTATGTACTAGACTAGATTCATACTACCTTGTATGCTTGTTTCTTATTAATATCATGGAATACTCATCATTTTGTATATGATTCCACTTCTGGATAGTATATTATTATTATCTAGATTTTTTCCTCTGTTTCTCTATTTTTCATCATTATGATTTTTATATTTATTAATGTATTATCATATCTATGCTACTACGAACATGAGGTTATAGTATCCCCACCGTACCACCTTAGACCGTCACTACTAGTCAGCAGTCTCTGGCATACGAGGAGGTTCACTTGAGGCCATGCGACTAATCATGTTCAATTACTTATGAGTGAACCAGGTCTAAGACATTACAAATTGGTATCATAGGTGTTTCTTTTCCCTCGTCTTACTGTTTGGGATAAAATAAATAAGACTATGATTTTTCATAATTTGGTAATCATCCTATTCCTAGAAGTACCTAACCAATGTATGGGGAAAAAATCCAAATTTCTTGGGATGAGAAATAATGTTCTGGATTATTCCTATTACAGTTGCACTGATTTCACCATTGGGTGAAACATATAGATTATGGATTTTATTATTATTATGGTTTTAATTATATCCTTGGACCAGTATGGAAAGTAATAATTGATCACACATCATTATAGTCACCTTAGAGATTAGCATCTCATGCATTATGCCATGCCATGTAGGTTGCATTACCTGATTGCATGATACTTGTTGTATATGCCTTGAGTTATATATCTGTTATTAAGCTAATGTATCTACAATAAAAATGAAATTAAATAATTGGTTATTAAAGTGTCTTAATCAACCTAAATGATGTTTTTACCATATAGTTTGATGTTGACACCTTAATTAACCAATTATCACATGTTTGAGTTTGTAAATGAGGTCACATAAACTAAAATGTTAATTGATTTTGAATATATGAATGTAATTTTTATTTTAAAGATTTATTGTACCTTTATAAATTGGGAACGATGATTTATCTAGTCAAATAATCTTGTATTACATGTTACATTATCTTATCAGATGCAAAGGTTTGGATGCAATTACATGCACTATAAATTAAAATTTATAAAGAATGTACTTCTATAAATTGGTAATGGTAATTCATTTAATTGGTCTATGATGTAAATTATATAATTGATAAATCTTAATTCAAATTCGGTCATTGTTAAATAGGGATTCCAAGTGAAATTTAAAGGGTGTTTTTATCTATAACATGTAATTAAAACTCCATATACTAGGAACCCTAACTAAAATAAAGAGATTGACCCAAATGTGAGCCTAGTAGTGGGTAGTTGGTAGTATCTCTTATGCTTATTTGTGGTCTACTATGTCACCTAGACCTGGATTTAGGATTGGGAAGAGGGGTTTGACCTACTTATAGGAATAATTTTACCTATCCTACACTTGTATCTATAGTATTTTGTTATCAAATATTATTTTAGGAATGTTCTTGGAATTTTAAGATTCATTCCACCATGAAGTCCTTGATTCATGTTCCAAGATAGTGATAAAGACTATGCTCTAAAGGTGGTGGGACCTGAGCCACCAGTGTTACCTCCAATAGTGCCACCCATGGAACCTTCTACTATTCCTAACGTAGGGAATGATTACTAGTTATAGGATGGATTCATCCATCTTATACAACGAGGAGCTTCAAAACATGCTACCACTATGGAAAAATTAATGAAAGAGTTTCAGCAAAAGTTTCCACCTAATTTCTCAAGGGATGGTGGCCCACATTCTCTCAAGTTATGGATTGAGATATTCTTATCTATCTTTGATCATATTGAGTCGCCTATAGAGAGGAGGGTCAGACTTGTAATGTATATACTTTATAGATCCTCCAAACATTTGTGGTATATTTAGAACTTGGAAGACCACCATCGATAAGTGTTATGGAGTGATTTACAATCTAGCTTCTATGATCACTTTTACCTGAGACTTTGAGGGATGATTGATCCAAAAAGTTTATGCACCTAGAGTAAGGTATTATGTCTATGATGGATTACTTAGGTTACTTCATATAGCTTCAACACTTTTCAACTATCTATGACATTGATGAGTTGTCCAGAGAATGATTATTTGAGGATGGGCTCAGGTATCCTATTTGATATTAGGTTAACATCTTTTGGTTGAATACTTTTTTTGAAATAGTAAATCAAGATCTTATCACAAAATGTAATCTGAGGGTAGATGGAGGTATATGTAAAAGTGTAATTGCTTCTCAACCTAATGGTACAATATATAGTGGCATGAAGCATCACTTTGAGACCAATTGAGAGGATAGTATCGGTCAGACTACATGTGCTGGATGTTTTATAGTCTGTCACTAGTGTGGAAAGAAAGAGAATGTGAAACCTTGGTGTGATAGAGCCCCATTTGAGTTCCTAGACTACAATAGGATGGGCCATTTGTAGAGGGTTTGTAAATATCATTCCTTTAGTTTCTAGTGATAGAATATCTATGCAGACTCTAGTTATGGGAACGAGATCAGAAGTTCCACATCAGGTAGGGAGTTAGAGTGCTACTGGATTATCTAGCTAAGGGAGTAGTCATGGAAATGATAGTCAGAAACCAATGGTATAGTTTCAAAAGAGTGGATTGCTCAAAGTGGTTAAGTTGTATCTTAGGAATATGTATTAAGACATATTTATTCAATGTAGCCTATGACAGTGGAGCAGAATCTTGGGCCTTCTACGCTTCAAAGTACAATTTTAGTAGCATCTACCTTGGAATATTTGTTATTTGTTATAGGTGTATCTCAATACTTTATTTCTCTAGTGATTATAGAAATCCTTGAGATTGAGGTTAAATATTTCTATAGAATAATGACCCTTAAAACCTCATTGGGTATCTGATCAGAGAGTGTATGTTAGTACAAGGAATTACCCCTTGAGGTAGGAAGCTATCATTTCTTATGGAACTTCTTTATCCCCAATATGATAGGGTTTGACATCATTATCTGGATAGATTGGTTAGTCCATTTCCATTCAAAAATAGAAATTTTACCTATATATGTGGTTTGGAACCATGGACGTAGACCATAAAACTATGACAATAGCCTATTGAAATGATTTCCATTAACCATGGTGGCTATCATTGTGGTAGTAGGAAGACCTTATTTCCATAGTTTTAACTATTACTATAGGGTGACTACAACCACAATTTTAACTGTGGAATTAGGTATCCTATGACCACAGTTTAATCATGGCAATAAGAGCCTATGACCATGGTTTTAACTGTGTCTATAAGGAGGTTATGACCACAGTTTTAACTATGGATATAGGGTTCCTACAACCATAGTTAAACCATCGAAATAGGATCCTATTTCCATGGTTAAAACAGTGGATGTAGGCCCCTATAGATATAATTAAAGATGTGGTCGTAGGGTCCTTCCATCTGATTTTTTTTTTGTTGAAACTCGCACCTATAGTATACAAATACACCTACAAAAAATTTGAAAAACCACCTGCAATATCTCATTTCCACACAAATAAAAAAACTAATACATATAAAATTTAAATTTTATAAATAATAAAAAATATGATAGATACAGAATCTGTCAGTAATGTCGCTCCAAAATGTTATCTGAATCCTCATCATCATCAACACTGATATCAACAACATCAACATGTGTACCACTAATTGTAGCATCATCATCATCTCCACCAGCATCATCTTCACCTCCACTAGTATCATCATCACCTCCACCAGCATCATCATCACCTCCACCAACATCTTCAGCCTCTCCACTATCATATTCATCCTCTACACCAATATCTTTATCTACACAATCATTTCCATACTCATACATTGAGAACATACTCAATAAACATCCATCCACTTTCACTGCACCCTCTAGCGAAAGTGAAGAGAATATAGATGACATCAACTTGAACAATTGTTCATTTTCTTTTTTTACATGTCTTTTGAGACTCTTGTCTAAATTTTTGCCTTGATATCTCTATGGAGGCATGAAATTTTTCTTTTGTAACCATTCCTTCAATATTTATAGAAGATTCAATACCCGATGAACAATATTTAGATGAAAAAATGTTATTTCTAGGTTTACAAAAAACCCTTCCATTGTGATCATCACCTAGAATCTGATGTAAATGATCATTTGGTCCAAATGTGTCTAGTTCCTTCACCACTAGATCTTGAAGAGAATCCTATAAAAGGGTGTTACCATTTTAGTAGATAATGAAAAAAAAGTAATATAAAACAAGAATGTAACTTATAAATAAAAATATCTTAAATAACCATCTATGATAAAGCTACAAAAGAAAAACAATTCCCAATCTCAAACAAATTTTCTTCATAAGGGATACATTCACAATAAGATATTATTTCATTCTATCAAAGATTACATAATATAGTTACTTTCTTTTTATAATTGTTAATTTAAATTTTATGTTATATTGGGGAAAAAATTTAACATATCAAATTTTCATTTTTGTTTAGTGTTTCCTGTATAACATGATATTAAAATAATATTTATTTAAGAAGAATACATATTAAAATTTTGGGTTATTTTAGAAACATTAAATAAATTTTATTTTCCTTTTAATCTCTTCAGTGTACCTATCTCTAGATTATTGTAACATACATAAAAGGAATGATATATAACCATCAATATCTAGCATATATCCCCTATCCTATTTGAACACATAGAATTATTAATGGGGATCACATATTCATTTGAATCATCCTTATTGAGGAGAGGATAAATTAAATGAATGACATTAAAAGATTCATATTATTACTCCTCAACACATGAAAAAATCTATTCAGTGGGATGTTTCCCATCATTCTTTTAATTGGGGTAGGGATTATAGAAGAATATATACTGTCTTGGATATCAAAAAATGTATCATATTCCTATTAGTTTCTCATACAGGGATTGTTTTTCCATCTTTAGTAATAATTTAATGATGAGGATATCAAATTATATTTTATATGGGGAATTTGGTTTATAAATGGATGATTGAGTTATGACCTGAGTATTGTTTGTGATTATCTAACTGATTTCAAAGTCATCTAGTAAAATTATTTCTATACCTCTTTAGATGGAACAAAATTCAATTATTCTTAGCATTATAGTTGAGTAGAAGAGACACATATCACCTATAATGGTTGTTTACCTTGATTGATCTGTTTTTCTTTGATCATATTCTAGAGTATAATCATGAAGATAAAGAAATCATAAGTGTTATTTTACTTAAATTATTGATCATATAGTGGAACTAAATGATAATGTCTAGGATTATGAACTATATGTGGTAATGACGTCCATATGAGTGTGATAGTAATAATAACTACTTTACTAGTCATATTCACCTATGTAGAATTTATCTACATATACTGGTATTTAGAGAACTAAATTGAATCCTACATGAACTATTTTTTAGATGAAATATCCTTAAAAATAAAATGGTACTGTAAGGGAATAAGATGTGTTTACAACTCATCTTAGTAATTTTAAATAAACATCCCTAATAAATTCTCCTAGGGAAGTTCAATATTTAAGGGTTAGTTCAAGAATGTGCACCAAGTGATGAATTCTATCACCCTATCATTTTCATACTATATTAAATTTTAGTGTTCAAGGAAGGTTATATTACTCAATGTGGATATCAATTAAAAAAGGTACTATAATCGATGATATTTGAAACTATAGATATACCTGGTTAGAATATTACTATACTAGATGAATGATGAGCCTTTCCAAGATTTTTACCAAGATTCTTGGTTTTCCTGATTACTATTTTATTTTGGATTCAATCATGGGTCCACATCAGGATGTTGTTTGAAAGAGGTGATGCTCTTAATTTACCATTACCATGATCAAGAATGTGAGATGACCAAATTTAGGTGGTTCTAAAGTAATTTCCACCCATCCATGGTATGGTTTCCACTTTGGGTGCACCAGTGTGTGTCACTTCTTCATGAATTCTATTCATGAAACAAAGAATAATATAGATTGTATGTATTTTTGTGGGATTTTCACCTAGTCTAATTCTCAAGTAAAGGTTTTTTGATAAACTCTATATTATAAGACATCATATTCCTATTAATAATATCAACCAAAATTTATATGATAGTTTCTTTCTTGATGTGGCAGTGTTTTCTACCCCAATGCAGGAAAATAATGATAGTCTATGACTACCAGAGTAAGGTAAACTAGTTATTTGTACCCTAGGTCAATCGACTAAATTCAATCTTCTATTAATAAGACTGAAATTTCCTCTTATTAATTAAATTTCAACTGAGGAGTTATATTATCATCATTTTGATAGTTTAAATAAATAAGATATTATATTTGAGTAACTCATCATTAATTCACAACATATTCTCCATCACATTATCATATTGAGATATTTTTTAATTTTTGGAGAGAGGCTCTGTATCTTCATGCGGTGGGTGGGGTATAGACATCACTATCACTTTATCCATATATTATGACCACTATATAGGTTGTTTTGGGAGTTTTGGCAGATATCATTGATCTTTAGTCTATCCCAGATATAGGGTAAACAAGTCATCGTCATCGTGTAGTTTTAGTGTGAATCACATTTTAGATATCTATCATAGCTTCATGTTATTCCACCTCAATATCATGATCGATGGAATCCATGAGGAAATATATAATATAATTAAACAACATGAAGCACTCTGGAGGGTTCAAATGAAATTTGAGTAATGGGGGGAGGGTTGTCATCCTCATAATAGCCTTAGAGGCCCTCCATGTCATCTTCCATCATTGTGAATTGTTTCAGTATATGACCCACCATGTGAGGCATCTCATTTTATCCTCAATGTTTCATGAAATATTATTTATGAATATTGATCCTAAAGATTTATCAAATTAGTTAACTGAGGATGATCCTAATATAGTAAATGTATCGTTATGCATGAGACAACTTGGACATTCTTCCTATGATGTAGAACCCATCCTGAAGAAGATTGACATTCATCAAGGAAAGAAATTTGATTATTCCCTTATCCATGCGTGATTAGATAAACATTTATCTACCATGATATGATTCCATACCATATATAGATATTAGGATATTAAGGGAATTAGTGGTGTTAAAATTTACCTTAGAATTAAAAGATGTGGTTTCTCCTATAGTATTATTGAGGAAGAAAAAATGAAAGACTTTATTTCTTTTTTGGCCTATATTTACAAATTAAATATATTTTTTAACCTTTTAGGGTGAGATCTATAGTCCATATAGATATTCTCTTTAACAAGAGTCTTTTTTTCCTCAAATGAGAGGCCTATTTGATTGTATTATTAGAATGATGTATGATCAACTCTATATAATAGATTCGATGACTATACCTCTTATAGGATATATAAATAGAAGGATTTATCTAGATATAATAATTGGAAAATATAGATCCTTAAGCTAATTCATGGTTTAAGTAAGTGAAATTAAAATATTTATTCCCTAACATGCCTTGTTAGACATTGAGTTGGGGTGAATTATATAACATCATATTCACCCCAACCATTAACACACATGTCATATTATGTGTTAGTGAATTTCAATAGATGTGAATTCATATTTTTGAGGCATTAATAATGGAGTCACTCATGTTAGAAAAAACTAGTTTGAGTAATGCAACAAAAGGCGATTGGTGAGGAGGAAATGCAGAAAAAACTTTTTTGAGTAATGATTGATATTTTCTATAGGTTATGTAAACACAAGTTGAAGTTTCATAATAAAAGATAAAAATTTAAAAAAATTCTTACACTTCTTTTTTTCATATTTCTTGATTCACAACAGTTCCATCTTTCTTTTTCCTACTAGAAAAAAACAATGATGATCGGGGAACACGTCTTTCAATATTTAATGCTTGTTTCTACATGAAAATTGAACATAAATAAATGAAAAAATAAAGGTATATTCAATTTTAAATTATATATTATCTATGATAGTTCATGATATGGCATTATAGTTCACCCCAGAGTATGATTATATTTCATAGTGCCCTTATTTATTATGTTACTTTTAGATGAATCCTATTAGTAAAAAAAATAAACTAGTATTTCAACAAGTCAAAAGGGATAAAAAATCATCATTTCAACTTAACCATTCAATGAGTTCAAGAAATAACTCAAATAACCAAGTCTGAAAAATAAAACTGAACACATTCACATCAAATAAAATCATCCACTACAGGAAACTAAGATTAATGAAAAAAAGAAGAAATTTATTAAAAACATTAATACTGTAAATTATCTTGAAAGAGGAACAACTTCAATATGAAATTAATTATTTGTATTGTGATATTGGGCTTTCGTTGAAGATCAGTATATTTTTAAGATCAATACCTTTTCGTTTTTTTCCATCCAACACACATGTCATGCTTGTAGGCCCGCCACATCTCCCCCAGTTCCATTAACCTAGATTTCATAGCATGGAGATCATCTGAGAAGTTATATCGAAGCAGAATATTAAACATTTTTTTTATCAATAATACTTTATAAAGAAATTGAAAATTAATTTTAAAAAATATATTACCAAAATTTCCACCCATTCCTTGTCTTTTATTTCCTGTTCAACTTTTCTCCACTCGATTGCTTGAATTGGAATAATATTGCTATGTCTGTTGAGTGTCCCCATGAAACTCCACAATTATTTACCATTTTCATCAATAATTTTCATTTACTCATTATATTGAACCATGATTTGTGTGTTTCTATTCCACACTTCATGCATCTTTATACGACCATGTATTTTAGTATAAGATGATCATGAAAAAAGAAACGAATATTTTATACACATATATAACTAAAATTTAATAAAAATTTATTAATTTCATTGTTTTTTAAACATTTACCAATACCATTATTTGTTTCTGCTCAATCCCACACACTATGTTTAGAGGAAACAATTGGAGAAGTGTCCTTTATAGTAGATTGTGTATGATGAGGTTGGGTAGGAGGGTATGGGTATACAGGGGGAATAACCAATGGTGTTGTACCCTATAGAGATAAAGGTGGATAAGGGTAAAAAGGTTGAGGGATAGAAGGATATGGACTGCCTTACATGGTAGGAGGAGTAAATGGATAAAAGGATGACTGAACATGTATGGGTAAGGCATATAAGTGGGGGGCATGATGGGAGTAAAGCATCCCAGTGATTGTAGAGCCATGGAATGTGAGGCAGTACATGTAGGAGGGTTGTTTATAGGGCCAGTCCTATATTTTGGAGTGCCTAAACCATATTCATTGAACGCAAGTTTCCTCCTTGATGATTTCTGTTCATATTAAATATGATTTGTGTAAAGTTCATACATAGTCAATAAATAAATAAGGGACTCACTGGAACAATCATATTTGTTAGGACAACTTCTCTAAACCAGCGATTGTTTTCCTCCATTTTTTGATGAACCTCCTCATAAGACATAATAACCTATAAATACCAAAAGTTATGTGAAAAATTTAAAAATATAACAAAACATTAAATAAATATAAATATTCCAAGAAAATTAATATTATTTTTCAAAATATTACATCTTCCATTAAGTTTTTTTCATTATGTTTTTTAATCTCAAAATGAAAACATTACAGAACAAAAGAAGCTACTACTTTAAAAGTTTTAAAAAACATGTACCAGGTTAGAATAATATAATCTAAATACTTCGAAACATGTAACTCTATGAATTCTCTATTATAATTTCTGGTACACAATCCATTCTCACAATTGAATCATTCATATCATCAAATGATACATTTGAGTGAATACCAATTGGTTCATCCAAAACATCACCAACATCCAATCCTTCATAAAAAATATGTCTTGGAATAACATAAAAAATAACATCAAATTGCGGTTTTAAATGGTCATTTACATAAAATACTTATCTATCTTGTGATTCAAGAATATAAGGCTCATCTGTTCGCAGCTGATGTTTCATATCAATAACTCTAAAACTGTAACTATCTATATACAAGCCTTGTCGTGTCATTGAATCAAACCACTTTCATTTCATCATAAAGATAGGACAATGTGCATATTAATCTAATAAAAATATTCTCTCAACAACCCCATAATATGACATATTTTTGATCGATCCTGTCTATCTGATGCACTAGCATAACAATCCATTATTGCGCTTATCGTGACACCATTATGTTGTGTTGCCTAGTTTTTTTCACAACTATTTATAATGAATTTAAAACCATTGACAACCATTTCTTTTCTATCACGAACCACATTGTTCGGACCAAATAAAAATGCCCTTATTTCAACTAATACATCATATATTGGTAAAATTTGGACCTGAAATATATCGAAAACAAATATTGAACAACCATCAATGATTTGGTAATGTAAAAAAAATAATTTGTTACCTTTGACATCAAAAAAGAAGGGAATTATTTACTGTGTAATTACTCCCACATCTTAATAGATAAAGAGCGATGTGCTCTTTTTATAATTCCACTATGTTCTCTACAAATATGAAAATTTAATGATATCAGAAACTATGAAAAAAATACACAACAAAAAAAAATATATATTTATAATTTTACTCACTTGATGTAATCTTCAACCACTCCATAGTTGAATAATACTGTACGGTGATCCATTTCCCACTCATCCCTATTCAAAGTACACAACCTGTATGATCCAGATATCCCCCCATTTCGGACAGTGATAGAAATGTTGGCTTAATGGGATCATACTCATCATCTTTAGTTCTCATGGGATGATTAGATCTCAATGTGACATTAGTCAAATACATTGAACAAAAATCCATGCATTCTTGTGATAAATAACCTTTCACAATAGATCCTTTAGGATTATTCTTATTTCTCACATAATATTTCAATGTAAAAATCATTATTTCTATTGGATACATCCAGTGACTAGAAATGGGACCACCAAAAAGAACTTCCGTTGGAAGTTGCATGGTCAGACGTAACATACATGTGAAAAACAATTGGGGAAAATTTTTCTCCAAGTCGTAAAGAATGATCGGTGTATATTTTTGTAGTTTTTTTTTCACAACACTTTTGTTCAATATTTTAGAACAAAGATCTCTATAAAAGTGACATAATCTAATCACAGTGACCCTGACATTATATGAAAATAAATATATAATGGAAATAGGAATCAATTCATGCAACATGACTTGGTAGTCATGGGTTTTGAGGGATTTTATTTTCACATCCTGTGTATTCACTCATTTTGAAATGTTACTCGAATAACCATCTAAAACCTTTAAACTTTAAAAGACTTTAATAAATTTTTTTTTCTCTATATTTGTCATCAAAAAACAAGAAAAATGGACTTTACACTAATTTTGACCAATTAACTTAAGATGAAGTCTTGGTTTTATACCCCAATCCATTAAATCATGAAGTGAGCACAAATCATCTTTTTTTATTTCCCTTTACATTTAAAAGCGTTACAAGTAACATTTCACACATAGTTTTCTCAATATGCATTACATCTATGCAGTGATGCAGAAAATTTCATGACCAATATAGCAACTCAAAGAATATACTTTTCTTTCTCCAATTATTGTTGGAATTCAAAGGAACATTTTTCCGCTTTTTTAAATTTAACTAACCCTTTCCAAGAAAAAAATTCAAACTATCAAGTTCTTTAAGGGTATCACCCCCGACATTCATTGAGGTATTTCATTTGTCTCTATGGAATTATCAAACTTTCTTCGATTTTTTCTATATGGACGATCCATTTGTAGAAATCTTCGATTCCCTATGAAACTGAAAGTTTTCCAAAACATTAATCTCCTAGAACATATATTTTTCATACATATAGGGT
The DNA here is from genome assembly GCA_963277665.1 of Viscum album. Taxonomy (NCBI): domain Eukaryota; kingdom Viridiplantae; phylum Streptophyta; class Magnoliopsida; order Santalales; family Viscaceae; genus Viscum; species Viscum album. The sequence goes on along the minus strand of OY728150.1, from coordinate 810,980,900 downwards.
AGGATAATCTCCCCTTGGTACTCCAACTAGACATCATTCCATATGCAGGGAAATCATTTATTATCCATAATAATGCCACACAAAACATAAATTAATCATTTCTAAATGTATCCTATATCGGCACCCCAATGGTCTAGATATCCTTTAACTCATCTATTAATGGTTGAAAATATATGTCGATATCATTTCTAGGATCATCGAGTCCAGAAATAAACACACTCATGATAGTAATTGGTTTTTTCATACACATCCATGACATAAAATTATAAATATGATTGAAAACAAGCAAAGTACTATGAGAAGTATGCATCTGCTAAATGGGTTGAAACCATCACATGATAATACAAATCTAACATTCCATGGGCCGACTGCAAAATCAGGATGTAACCTATCAAATTTTTTCCATGCTGACCCTTTAGCAGGATGAAATATATCATAATTATCCTTATTTATTTCATCTTCATGCCATCTCATATTCTTAACCATTTGTTCAGACATAAAACGTTTCTGAAGTCTGGGAATCAATGGAAAGTGCCACATCACTTTATCTGGTACATGGGATTGAGTTCCATCTTTATTAGTATTCCATATCGATGTAACACATTGTTTTCACTCATTTTACTTGACAATACCCTTCTAGAATAGACAAAAAATCTTTAGAGAATTCATAGATTTTAATACTTGAAAATCCAAAATTTTCAACCAACTTTGATTCCATATAATCATTTCTAAGAATACATGCATCATTAGGTAGAAAGTCCTTAAAAATTGTAAGCAGATAGTCAATCATAGTATTAATAAATCCATACATTGTTTTCTTATGATACAATCACATTAAAAACTCTAGTTTGGTCATTTTTTTACATGAATGGTATACTGGGGTATTCGTGTCTTCTAATAACTTTCTAACATGCTCAACATCATCATTTTAACCAATAGATGAAAACTGTGCTCCCATATTCATTTCCTCTACCACTACTCTACATGAAGCGTTGTCTTGAGAAACAAATAGAAACCGATCAGAAATCAAATTTTCCATTCCAATCCTTTAAGCTAAATCAAATTCATTCTCCATTTGAACATTTTCTCTATTGTGATACCAAACATGATATTATTTTTGAAAACATTTTTTAGTTATGTGGTAACTTACTTACTCATGTGTTAATCATGTTCTTCCAATGCAATCAAAACATGGGAATCAAATCAATCCTCCGTATGAACCATTATTGAATGAAAAATCCAAAAAATATTCCAACTCCTTCTGAAACTCATCAGTGATCCGATCAAAATTATACATCCAGCTTCTATACATTCTAATATGAATAAACAAATAGTTATTAATTTTTTTTATTGTAATAACAATATTGCAACTCATTCATGCTTAATAAAAGTAGTATATGGACTAATTCATATTATTATATTCCTTACATGATTCTCGAGAAACATAAATAAATGTATTCAATATTAATGCATCAACTATAATAATATTATTTACTAAAGTATATGAGATATCTAAATCATAATCATATAATAACTATAACCATATCCACTATATGATATTTATGTTATGTTAAGAGAATACATAATGAAATATCTTACTATCAATTATTACACCATGATAGATCAACCTTGGGATGATAATAAGTTCCCATATTTGTAGATATTGGTAAATATTCTAAATGAATAAATCATAATCATCAGTGATTTACATGATCTAAAAATAAGATACTAAAATACAGGAGATACAAGTGTAGGTAACATTTTATATTCTAATAAAAATATAATAATATGTAAAAGAGGTTTTTTTAGGTTATTTATCTTAGCATGACTTATGGGATGAGGTGTGGAAATCAGTTATGATCCATGGGTCACTTGATTATCTAAGAGGTGTTTTTTTATTAGGGTGATAAGTTCCTTAGATGGGATGGGGAGGGGCTGGTGGTGGGGCTGGTGTAGTAAGGGGGGAGGGTGCAGTAGGGGGTAGGGGATGGTGGGGGGGGGGCTTAGGGAGGGGTTGGTGCAGTGTAGGGAATGGGAGAGGGGGAGGAATGGTGTACAAGGCATGGGGGAGGGGGAGGGGATGGTGGTGGGGCTAGTGTAGTAGGGGGTAGGGGGATGGTGGGGGGGGGGAGGATCCTGGGGAGGGGGTGGTGCAGTAAGGGGTAGGAGATAGTGGGGGGCAGGGGGAGCATGGGGAGGGGCTAGTGCAGGGAAGAGGGGGAGGGGGAGGGGCCGGTGTGAAGGGAAGGGGGGGGGGGGGGGGGCTGGGCTGGTACAGTAGGGGGGAGGGGGAGGGGCTAGTGGTGGGGTTAGTGAAGCAGGGGGTAGGGGGATGGTGGGGGGGGGGAGGGGGATCCTAGGGAGGGGCTGGTGTATAGGGAAGAGGGGGGAGGGGAGGGCCTGGTGTGTAGTAGGGGGAGGGGGAGGGGATGGTGGTGGGGCTTGTACAACAGGTGGGTAGGGGCTGGTGGGGAGGTGGGGGAGCCCAGGGAGAGGATAGTGCATGGCATAGGGGGAGGGGGAGGGTCTAGTGTGTAGGGTAGGGGGAGGGGTAGGGGATGAGCTGGTGAAATAGGGGAGGAGGGGGATGGGATGGTGGTGGGGATGGTGCAGCAAGGGGTAGGGGGTGATGGGGGGAGGGGGATCTTGGGGAGGGGCTAGTGTAGGGTAGAGGGGGGGGGGGGTGTGAAGGGCATGGGGAGGGGGAGGGGCTAGGCTGGTTGTGCAGTAGGGGGGAGGGGGAGGGTCTAGTGGTGGGGATGGTGCAGCAGGGGGTAGGGGGCTGGTGGGTGGGGGGGGGGGATCCTAGGGAGGGGTTGTTGTAGGGTAGAGGGGGAGGGGGAGGGGTTGGTGTGCAGGGAAGAGAGAGGGGGAGGGGGAGGGGATGGGATGGTGCAACAGGGGGAGGAGGAGGGGCTGTTGGTGGGGCTGGTGCAGTAGGTGGGTAGGGGATAGTGGGGGGGGGAGGGGGAGCCTAGGGGGGATGGTGCAGTGTAGGGTAGGGGGGAGGGGGAGGGGCTGGTGTGTAGGGTAGGGGGAGGGTGAGGGGATAGGGTGGTGGTGCAGTAAGGGGGAGGGGTTGGTGGTGGGGTTGGTGCAGTAGTGGGGGGGGGGCTGGTGGGGGGGGGGGTAGGGGAGCTTGGGGAGGGGCTGGTGTACAGGGTAGGGGGAGGGGGAGGAGATGGGCTGGTGGTGCAGTAGGGGGGAGGGGGAAGGGATGGTGGGTGGGATGGTGTAGTAGGGGGGTAGGGGGCTAGTGGGGGGGGGGAGGGGGATCCTAGAGAGGGGATGGTGCATGGAAAAGGGTGAAGGGGGAGGGGCTAGTGTGTAGGGCGAGGGGGGGGGGGCTGGGCTTGTGCAGCATGGAGAGGGGGAGGGGCTGGTGGTGGGATTAGTGCATCAGGAGGGTATGGGACTAGTGGGGGGGGAGCCTGGGGAGGGGTTGGTGCATGGTAGAGGGGGAGGGGGATGGGATGGTGTGTAGGGAAGGGGGAGGGGGAGGGGTTGGGCTGGTGCCACAGGGGGGGGATCCTAAGAGTTCCCTTCGACAGGGATACAAAAAATGATATTTCAGAAAACCTACCTAGGACATTTCATAGTCTTTATAAACAAAAAAAGTTAAAGATGTCCATACCAGGCTCTACCTGTTATTTATACTCAATTATTTTCTCAACCAAAAATCCCTCGAGAACTTATTGACTCTATATAGTCCTTAGTAGTTAGAATAGAGGCCCTATAAGGGAGACACACACAAGTATAGCTAGAATAAATTCATTCCCTAAATAAAAAATAGTTGGATCTAACATCATGCTTAAGGTGGATATGGAAAAGGCTTATGAAAAATTGGAATGGAGATTTATTCTTCAGGTCATGAAGAAATTTGGGTTCCATGAGGGGTTTTCTGACTTGTGTTCACAAATAGAAATTTTCCCTCCATTTTCATTTATATTCCTTAAGGGGGAGATGAAAATAGATTTTTTAGATTGACATTAATATAATGAGTAATTATGTTCAAAGTATTGACAAAAAATCCAAAGGGGGAGTTTGAAGTTCCATTTGGGTTGTGAATTTAGTTTTTTCAATGTGAATCCCAATAGTTTTCAAGGACATATGGGTTATGGATTAAAGAATCCACCGAATACACATGATGAGTATTGATATGATCCATTAATGAATAGAAAATGTGTTTTTATTATTAGGAAATACCACAATGTGAATATCTAATCTTAGTGAATCCTTTTCTCTGATACTAATAGAAATTCTCAATAGAACCAGTACAGACACCAAATAAGGGGTGAATTATGTGCTAACTAATTTTAAAATATTCCAAAAAATACTAAAAACTATTTATAATTTAACTTATATTTCATGTTAATGTATATGGATCTATTTTATATTTAACCTAGAAATTATCAAGTTCATGAAATTAATGTAAAGTAATAAATATCACACAATATTTTAACATGGTTTGGTATAAATACCTACTCCTTAATTTGATTGTTTGTTTTTTACAATCAAGGATTATACACTATAATCATGGTCATACGTTACAATTTGACTATAACAGAGTCTCACTGATCATCTATAAACCAAAGTCACACCGTCCACTTTCATGATTCTCACATAACTTCCTCTAACAGCTTCACACTATAGTCATAGAGTCAAAATAGGATCTCCATGCACAACTTGAGGCACATAGGTTTTATGGACTGGTATCATATATGTAAAAGTGTTCATTTGAGTATCCTCATTGAATATAGATCACGATATATATACATGATGCTTCTGAATCAATAAGATAGTTCTCCTTCAACACAATAAAATAATTTTTGAATGCCCAAATATCTTCTAGAATACTCTGCACTATGGTCACTACTTGATCACATAGCGATTCACTATTCAATCCCACCCTTATACCACTGTTTTAAACTGGTTTGTAATGAATATTAAAAATATAATAATAAATTTCATTTCATGTTTTATTCAATGAATTAATTTTTATCACCGTTTAATTGGGAAAATTTACTTGTTTCTGTGTTTACATTATAGAAGGAGGTGATCTGGAGAGCTTGTGATGGAATTCAAGCAAAATGGGCCAAACTGCATGAGAGCCCAAGCATGCATGTGGACAATTATTTGTACTGTGGATAATATGTGAATAAAATTTGTCTAAAAATGGGTGTATTAGTGAAAAAAAATGTGGGATACATTTCTATAGAAGATCATGGATCCCAATTCGTCCATTTGGAGGCCCAAAATAGGCCCACAATGTAAAGAAATTCTGGGTGGGCTAGATTAGACCACCCTTATGTATTTGGGACATAACTTGGGACTCAGAGATACAATTTATATGATTCTACCTCCATTGGATATAACACTTTAAGGTCCTACTATCCTTTGAATTTCAAGTTATTTACATGCGTTTTGGTCAGTCCACCAGCCGGATAAAGAAGGATTAAAAAGTCTGCCCTGAATAGTGACCTAGTCTCTTAGGCACTTGACTTATTTTATGAAAAGTGTGATGTTTTTATCCATAAAATAACTCTTACCCCTCATTATATAATTTTTAATGACTAGGGGTGAAGGTTAGTCGAATTATAGATCTCTCTTCACACATTTTAGTTCTATTCTCCCTCATGTACTTCTAAACCTCTTAGTGATCAATTTTAGGGGTGTCCTTTTTTGTAATCCCGAGCTCCATGCTTGTAATATTCATAAGGTAATTGAATTTATAGGTTTTTTTTCAACTTATCTTCATTTATACCTCCTTAATTTGTTTTTATTCTAGTATGATTAGATACAAATCAAAGGAACAAGAATCCTCATGCTTCCATGCATAACCTAGATCTTGTGATGATTTGAGTGTGATTGCCTCTTTTCTTACCCCTTCCCTTTCATGAGTGTGAGAATGGATTATGTCAGTTGATAAATTCCAGGAGCTTGAACCTATGAATATGCATGTTCCGGTATTTTGGAATATTTTATCATTGACACAAATCTGGTCATCTCATCACGTTGTTGATGTGATGCCTTGATTGAGTTCAGTTTTTTACATCAATTCAAGTTTGTTGATTTTGAGCGGTCACCGATAATCAATATCATTGATCAGTCAAATAATAGGTGTTAAACTAGTAATAAATCACATAAAATACTGGTTTCAGTGTGTATAAATCATTAAATCAATGATCCTTCCCATTCCCTTGAGAGCGATGACGGATTGAGCACCAAGGGACACTTACCCGAGTTGATCATGATTTCTCTATCTTGTTTCTCTCACTTATTAGTATAGATTCAATTTATATTTTAAAATAAACAAACCTAAACTTTTATAAAACCCCATTCCTATTTTATTTTCATAATTATATCAATTTTTTTACATTAATGATCTAAGTCTCTATAGAGAGATGACCTAGGGTTGCTGCTATTTTGCAGAAATTCTAGTTAAAAATAAACATCTAATTTGATGTGCTCGACAACGTGATCAAATTTTGGTGCCATTTCTGGGGATCTAAGATAATTTTTTTCTTTATTTCATTTTCTTTATTTATTTTAATTCTTAATTAGTAATCCTTTCAATACCCCAACCCCATTTTATTGTTTTTGTTTTGGTTTTTTTTTCTATTTTTGGTTGTTTTTGTGTGTTCTTCCTCTGTCTCTCTCTCTATCTTCTTTTTATTATCCATATATCTCTCTAAAATTCTATAGTATAACATTCCATTCTTCTTTCATCCTTATTAAGTTATTTTATCCATATTAAATAATAAAAAAACAAACTTCACAACTTATTTGTATGATCCGATTAGAAAAAGAAAAACTACTTAAATTTGACCCTAAAATTGAAAAGACACTTCACACACAAATCAAGGAATCTAGAGCAGGTCAAACAAGTAACACTAAGTAACACCATATGTAAAATCAATTGGTCATAAAACAATAAAAAATTTAACCCAATCAATCCTAAGAAAACATGGCTGCAAATAATCAAACCTTAAAAGAACTGACCACCCCAGATGTGGAGTACCAACCTGCATAAATCCAATATCCTGAGGAAGCATCCAAATTTGAGCTGAGATCAAGCCTCATCTACATACTTCCCAAATTTCATGGTCTTATTGGTTAGGACCCTCACAAACATCTCAAAGAGTTTGACATAGTCTAATCCACCATGAAATCCCAAAATGTGTTTGAGGACCTAATTAAGTTCAGGGCCTTCCCTTTCTCCCTTGATGGTGTATCCAAAGATTGGATATACTATTTGCCTACCACAATTGGGAGATGGAATGAACATAAACTACTCTTTCTAGATAATTTCTTCCCTGCCTCCCGAACTGCATCAATTAGGAAATAAATATGTGGCATTAGGAAATCACAAGGAGAGACCCTTCATGAATACTTGGAGAGATTCAAAAGACTTTTCTCAAGATCCCCCCCACCATATTAGAGAAAAACTATTAATATAATACTTTTATGAGGGAATTATTCCCATGGATCATATAATTATTAATGCTGCAACTAGTGGTTCCCTTGTTGATAAAAATCATTCCACCGCTTGTGATTTAATATCCAATATGGCTCAAAATGAACAACAATTTGGTACACGAGCTATTTCACCAACCTGAGGAGTCCATGAGGTAAGTCATTCATCCCTAGAACAAAAGGTATATAATAAAATTGATGATATGAATACCCTTCTAAGTAAATTAGCTCATGCACAAGGTAACTCACACTCTTCTTTAGTTCCATTACATTGTGGTAATTGTTCTGACAATACTCATTTTTCTAACTAGTGCCCACAACTTCAAGATTCACCTGAGTCTTGCGCAACTGTGTTCTTAGGGAGTCCATTCCATCAAGAACCTCCCTTCAAGAAAGAACCATTCAGACCAAATCCAAACCCTGGGTGGTAATCACAACCACAATACCGACAATGAGGGAACTTGAGCTACCCTAAACAGAATTGGTATCAACGAGGCCAAGGTATGAAACCTTCTTATCCTTCAACTTCTCAAAACAATCATCATCCTACTCCCAAATTTGAACCAAGCCTTGAGGATATGGTGAAGAAAATGGAAACCTAAAACCCACAGTTCCAAAAAACCACACAATCAGTTATTCAAGACCTACGAACTCAAGTGGGGAAACTGGAAAACACTATCGGTGAGCTTAATATGAAAGGTTATGGAAAACTACCATCCCAACCCATTGCCAATCCTAAGTAAAAAAGTAATGTATGTGAAGTTACACTTAATAGTGGTAAAGAAGTCTCTTCTTCTAATGATTCTGCACAATAGGTATGTCCCCCTCTTGAAAACTCTCTTTCCCAACCCTTAAAAATTTCAAGTAAAGAAAAACCAGACAAAAAGGGTAATATAATTATCATTGATAATTCCCATGAACGATCCATTTCCCTTTGATTCCCCCAAATAATCTCTAAATATAATAAGAATTTTGAAAATGACATTGATAAAGAAATAATGGATACATTTAAAAAGGTTCAAGTTAACATTCCTTTATTGGATGCAGTTAAACAAATCCTTCAATATGCCAAATTTCTTAAAGATATTTGTACCCATAGAAGGAGGATGAAGGGGAATGAGAGATTCAACTTAGGAAGGAATTTCTTAGACCTTATTCAACTAGAAATTCCAACCAAATGCAAGGATCTGAGCATATTCACGATACCGTGTACCACAGGGGAGACCTTATTTTCTGATGCTATGATAGATTTAGGTGATTCTATTAATGTAATGCCTCACTACATGTATACTTCTCTACAAGTTGGAGAGGTTCAAACAACAGGTATTATCGTATAACTTTCCAACCAGAATACAACACATCCAACATGAGTGATTGAAGATGTCCTTATAAGAGTGAAGAATCTTATCTTCCCCGCCGATTTATATATTCTTGAGATGGAAGATACCCAAACACAAGGACATGCCCCTCTCATAAATGAGAGGCCATTCCTCAAAACAAAAAATATGATCATTAACATTTATCTTAGGATAATTTTTTTTAAAGGTTGGGGCCGAAGCCTCATTTTTATTATTAAATCAAAGTAAAGACCTCTTTTTAACTGGGTAGAGGGAAATCCATTACATAGCCCGAAGGCCCAGTGGGCTTGTATCCCATTACATACCCTGTAGGCCCAAATTTTTGGCCCAATTCACATTCTGTGAATAGTAACCCACCTGCTACAGTACCGCACAGTACCACCGCCGCTACAGTGCCTTGCCGCCGCTACAGTACCCACTGATGTGCCACTACAGTACTACTACAGTACCTGCGCCCAATGGGTTTTGGTGGAGAAAAGGTAAGTTTTAACATCCTTGAGGCTATGAAACACCCGGTTGAAGAGCACTACACTCTTCCTGTCTATTCGATGAAAGTTCTCTCAAGCGATGCACACACACAATTCTATCCTCAACCCATACTCTGACTTATTTTCCTCTTCTTCTCCCTTGAATGATTTGAGTTTTGATTAATGTTTTGATTGTTGTGTGGGGTCTGAAAAATGTAAATTTTTTGCTTTAATTTATGAGTGTGTTCATTCTAAGGTAACCATGACCATCGATGATTCTACAAATCTCATTTCCATATATTCTTTTTCCTTAGAGAATAAACATTAGTAGATAGACAGTTTCATGGACCTCACTCCCCTAAACACCTCACTCAATACAAAAACCATCGGTTTTGGAACTTAAAAAACTTCCTTATAATTTAAAATATGCATATCTTGAGGGTATTGACAAATTTTATGTTATTATTTCCAATAACCTCTCTCCGCAGAAGGAATCAAAATTTCTCAACCTTTTGAGAGAGTGTAAAAAGGAAATATAATGGACATTGGATGATATTCCCAGGATTAGAACATCTATTTGTATACACCATATAATTTTGGATTATGAGGCTAATCTCGTAAGACAATCTCAACGCCGGTTGAATCACACTCTCCTTGAAGTGGTAAAATTGGAAGTCAGTAAATTAATTGCTGCGAGGATCATTTATCCTATATCTGATAGTAAATGGGTTAGCCTAGTGAAAATTGTGCCTAAAAAATAGGAATAACAGTTGTGTCAAATTAAAGGAATTAATTGGTTCCAAAACGTGTGCAAAATAGTTGGCGAGTCTGTATTAACTACCATCGACTGGATCAAGCCACGCGGAAGGACCACTTTCCTCTACCTTTCATGGTTGAGCGGGGGATAGTTCTTGGGAATATCATTTCAAATAAGGTAATTTGAGTTGATAAATCTAAAATTGAATTAATTCCATCCCTTCCATATCCAAAATGTGTTCATGAGGTGCGGTATTTCTTGAGTCATGTTGGTTTTTACCGCCGATTCATTAAAGAATTTAGTAAGAGCACACTTCCATTGTCCTGGTTATTAAAAAAAGATTCTGAGTTTGTGTTTGATAAAAATTGTGAGGATGGATTCAATTCACTAAAAATTAGTCTCATATCACCTCCCATCATCCAACCACCATGGTGGGATATCCCATTAGAACTTATGTGTGATGCCTCTAACTTTGCAGTTGGGGCAGTTTTATCACAAAGGGTTGAGAAAGCTCCTCATGTCATTGAGTATGAATCACGTACCCTTGACCCTGCCCAGTTAAACTACAAAACCACTGAAAATAACTCCTTTCTATTGTGTTTTCCATGGAAAAATTTCTTTCATATCTTCTTGGGTTAAAAGTCATTGTCTTTTTTGATCATTCTACCCTTCATTTTATCCTAAAGAAACCTAAAGATAATCCCTGACTCATATGGTGGATACTCCTCCTCCAAGAGTTTGACCTTGAGATTAGATATAAGAGGAGAGTAGAAAATGTTTTATATGACCACATTATTAGGATTTCTCAACCACTAGACCACCATGTTGACTCATCCCTCCCCATTAGAGAATTCTTTCCTTATGAGAACCTTTATGATGTTGTGGAACTTATCCCATGGTATGCAAACATTGTGAATTTTATAGCAACATCTAGGGTCCCCACTGATTTCATCACTTCCCAATTAAAGAGTCTTAAACATGATTCTCACTGGTACATTTGGGATGACCTATATTTTTGGAGAATTTGTGGTGACCAAGTAGTTCTTCGGTGTGTCCCTAACCATAAGTTCACCTTTGTTTTGACCTTCTTTCACACATTGGCTTGTGGGGGACACTTTGGATCTCAACGTACATCTATAAAGGTCTTGACTCAGGAATTTATTGGCCAAAATTTTACAGGGATGACCATATATTTTTAAAGGCATGTAATCGTTGTCAATTCACAGGGAATATCTCCAAGAGGAATGAAATGCCCCAATAGCCCATGTTATTCTGTGAAATTTTTGATGCATGGGGAATTGAATTCATGGGGCATTTTCCAAATCCATTTGGCTTCATGTACATATTGTTAGCTATTGACTATGTGTTTAAATGGGTGGAAGAAACAGATACTAGGACCGATGAATCTTGAGTTTTTTTTGATTTTGTAAGGTCTTGGTTTTTTAGTAGGTTAGGTTTACTGAGATTCATCATTAGTGATCAGGGTTCACATTTTTTGAATCACAAAATGAAAAATTTGATTCGTAAGTATGGGGTTGATCATAAAGTCTCCACTGCATATCACCTCAAAACTAACGGACAAGAAGAAATATCAAATCGAGAAGTTAAGAGAATCTTGGAAAAAACGGTACAACCCAACATGAAAGATTGGAGTTTGCTCTTAGATGACGCACTTTGGGCATACTGTACATATTTTAAAACCCCAATTGGAATGTCACCATATAGAATTGTGTTTGTAAAGGCTTTTAACCTCCCAGTGGAGGTATAACACTATGCATATTGGGCTTTTAAACAATGTAATATGAATCTTTTAGATGTAGGTGAGCATAGAAAGCTGTAGAATCAAGATTTGAAAGAAATTCGACGTGATGCATATGAGAACTCAAAAATCTATAAAGAGAAGACAAACCTATCCATGATATCATGATTCATCAGTGTAAGTTCCATATTGTTGAGAAGGTCTTCATGTACAATTCCAGGCTAAAGCTCCACCCAGGTAAGCTTTGTTCCCGATGGCTCGGTCCTTATACTGTTACTAATGTTTACCCTTTTGGTGGAATACATATTTTTCATGAGCAGAGTGGAAAAATTATTACTATCAATGGGAAGTGAATTAAACACTTCTATGAGGATTTTCCATAGAATCTGGTGGAGTAAATCCACCTTCTAGAAGAAACATACCAGTGAAACACACCAGGTTTTATCCTTATTCCTCACATTCTCAATTATTACAGTAAGAACACTGCACATTCTAGGTGTGTGTGTGTGTGTGGGGGGGGGGGGGGTGGATACATTCCTGAGTTTATTAGTATTTTCATTATCTTTATTATTTCTTCTCATTTTCTCATTCTTTATGGTATTTTCACTTTTCCCCATCTTGTTGAGTTCATTAGGATTTTCACTATCTTTCTTATTTCTTCTATTTTTTGCCTTCTTTATGGTATTTTTACTTTCCCAAGTTTATTAGGATTTTCATTGTATTTCTTCTTTTTTCTCCTTTTCTCCTTTATGTTATTTTTACTTTTCCTCATCTTTTCGATTTCATTAGTATTTTCATCATCTTTCTTCTCTTTTTCACCTTATTTATGGTATTTTTACTTTCCTCCCCCCTTATGGTCACCAAATCATAGAACTTACTAAAAACGCATGTTGAAATTTTTGATTCCATATTATTTTAACTTATGATGAAAACCCGTCTCTGTTATGGAATGAATATTTGTATGAATTTAACATCATGGAGTGATTTTTAGTGAATTGGTTTTCTGTTAATGATATAAATGGTTGTATCTCAGTGAAACCTTTGAGATGATTAATTCCCCTTATGTGAGTAGTTTTTGGGAAAATTGTGTCACTAATATCTCCACATATTTTTTCACCAAACCACAAAGTGTGAATATTTATTACTTAATAGAAGGTAAATATATGTTAGGTTAATATTTTTTAGCTTAAAATGATATTTCCATATGTTCATTCCTTATCTGATCTATTTCATTACTGTATCGGATTGACCTATGCGTGTATACTTGATATTTGACTATTGTATGCCCTAAAAAAATTGGGTTGTGTCTTGAGCAGGTCAAAAACCACTCCTCCTCAACCTTTGATCTTATTATATCTATTACAATTAGTGTCATGAAGAGATCAAACAAGGGTTGAGAGATGAGTGTGAGATTTGTTCCAAATGAAACTTCTAAAAAAACAAAAATAATAAATTAGGGGAGTGATGAAATGTGAAACATATGGGTATATCTAGTTCAGAAGATCATGGTTTGACTTATGAGAATGCTTAAGTGAGTGGGTCTTGAAATATGATTGCAAAAGATGTAGGTAAAGTTTGGTGGAAAAAATTATTTAAGCTGAAAAATGTTAAAATAACCTATATTTATTGGATAGAAAGTGTAAAGAATAACATGGAATAGTTTTCACACACACACATGGAGAGTTAGTGGAATGGTTGACTTTTGAATTCCTTTCTCAATTTTCTATCATTAATCTCTTTGAATTTCATTGTGATATGATTTATGAGACATCTTTTTCCATTTTCATGAGGAAGAACTCCTTGGTGTGGTTGGTTCATTGATCACATTACTTTAATGAATTAAAATTTACTCAAATGTTAAAACTTCATGATGTTGGTAATATATACATGCATCATTTTTTTGGGTATGTGACTTTTCCTAGTAGTGCAAATGTTTAGGTGTGGGGGTGTGATCGCACAGTGATTCACTATTCAATTCCACCCTTATACCGCTATTTTAAACTAGTTTTGTAATGAATATTAAAAATATAATAATAAATTTCACTTCTTGTTTGATTCAAAATAATTATTTTTTATCACTATTTAATAGGTAAATTTTACTTGTTTCATTGTTTACATTGTAGGAGGAGGTGATCTAGAGAGCTTGTGATGAAATTTAAGCAAAATGGGCCAAACTGCGCGAGATCCCAAGCATGCATGTGGAAAATTATTTGTAATGTGGATAATAAATACATACAATTAGGATAAAAATGGTTTTTTGAGTTCAAAAAAATATTTTATACATTTCTATTGAAGATCATGGAGCCCAATTCGTCCATTTAGAGGCCCAAAATAGTCCCACAATGTGAAGAAATTCTGTGTGGGCCAGATTGGACCACCCTTTTGTATTTGGGCCATAACTTGGGCCTCAGAGATCCAATTGGTCAGATTCCACCTCCATTGGATATCTGACTCTAAATTACGACTATCTACTGAATTTAAAGTCATTTTAACGTATTTTTGTCAGTAAACTAGCTGGATAAAGAAGGATTAAAAATTCTGCCCTAAATAGTGACCTAGTCTCTTAGACACTTGACTTCTTTTGTGGAAAGTGTAATGTTTTTGTCCATAAAATCACTCCTAACCCAAATTATCTCATGTGTAATGACTAGGGGTGAAGTTTAGTAGAATTTTAGATCTATCTTTAAAAATTTTATTTCTCTTCTTCCTCATGTAATTCTAAACCTATTAGTGATTAATTTGGGGGGTGTCCTTTGTTGTAATCCCGAGCTCCATGCTTATAATATTCATAAGGTAATTGAATTTATAGGTTTGTTGTCAAGTGTTCTTAATTTATAAATCCTTAATTTGTGTTTATTCTAGTATGATAAAATACAAATCAAAGGAACAATAATCCCCATTCTTCCATGCATAACCTGGATCTTGTGATGATTTGAGTGCGGTTGCCTCTTTTCTCACCCCTTCCCTTTCATGAGTGTGAGAATGGATTATGTCAGTTGATAAATTCTAGGATCTTGAACCCATGAATATGCATGTTCTTGTATTTTGGAATATTTTATCATTTACACAAATCTGGTCATCTCATCACTTTGTGGATATGATGCCTTGATTGAGTTCCGTTTTTACATCGATTCAAGTTTGTTGATTTTGAGCGGTCGCCGATAATCAATATCATTGATCAATCAAATACTAGGTGGTAACCTAGTAATAACTCAAATACCATACTGGTTTAAGTTTTTATAAATCATGGAATCAATGATCCTTCCCATTCCCTTAAGAGCGGTGACGAATTGAACACCATGGGACACTTACCCAGGTTGATCACAATTTCTCTATCTTGTTTCTCTCACTTAGTAGTATAGATTCAATTTATGTTTTAAAATCAACAAAACCCAATTTTTATAAATATACATTCCTATTTTATTTTTATAATCATAACCTTGTTTTTACATTAATGATCAAAGGCTCCATCGAGAGACGAATTAGGGTTGCTGCTATACTACATAAATTTTAGTTAAGAATAACAATCTAATTTGACGTGCTCGACAACGCGATCACTACTTAAAACTCATTTTAAAAAATATTTCAAACTAGTTCATATGGATTATTTTCTCACTAATAATATCCTGTTATCATTAAACCCAGTGGTTCCTCACTATTCTTCAAGTTCAACAATTCTAATAAAAGAAACCATACATAGTAGTGCATCCATGATTTTTTATTCTTCTCAAGCTTCTGTAATAACGGTTATCATAGGAATCTCTTCTTCCTACTTTAGTTTTAATATCCAGAAGATATATATCATTAGAAAATTATCCAATAATATTCTTCTTATTCTCCTCAAGAGTTCTTCAATATTTCACATGACACACAACTCTCAGTTCCTCAACTCTGAAATAATTCTTCTCTCGTTGTATATTTCATTTTATACAAAAAACACCATGAATTACACTTTATTTATTAGAATATAAAATATACTACAGTAATTTTTTTCCCATGATCTCAATTAATTTCTCACATATTTCATATGTTGATCCACCCATGTTCCTCATATTTCTTTTTCGTCCAATGGTTTACTCTTGAGAAATTTCATGATTTCCCATTTTATATTATTCTTATTTTTTTTCATTTCTCTTGATTTAAGATTAGATATTATAGATAGTTATATAAATATTGATATCCCATTTATCTTCTTAAAGGATTATTCTCAAGACAACTCAACCGAAATCTGTTTCAATAATTATTCATAATTCTATGATAAATCATAAGACTAAAAGATATACAACTTCACCCATTCTTCATATTCTCCCAAAATTAATGTTAACATTATTTAATAGTAGATTTCTACGATCCTCCTTACTTATTCATTTTATACTCAAAATATTCATATCACCTTGAAATAATTAAAATAACTCATCCATGATTTTTGAAAATAATCTCACTCTCAGCTTCTCCACACATTTGGTGTAACATCCTGGACTCCAAAAACTCAGAGAAGGTAGTTATATTACATTATTTATAAAATAAAATATGTTTCTAAAGGATTGAATAGTTTATTAGTCTTGGTATATCATATACACTCATATATTAGATATCAAAAAAATATTATATAATAATGAAATATTTATAGAACATGGATAGACCAACTATCATATTGATAAAAATTAACCATAGTGCTCAATTAGGTTTCTTAGTAATGGAAAAAAAATAACGGTGACCTAAAATTCCCTATAAAGTGTAACATAAATAGGAATATTATATAACATAAACATGGTATAAGTGATAATGAAAGAATAAATGAACAACCTGAATCCATAATCAACTTAAATCAAAGGAATACTATATCTATTCCAAATCATGTATCCAATTCCATTGAATAATGTTCATCATATTCAAAAAGGTAATAGTTTATCATTTAACATGAAATAAATCCTACTTATCAAATGAAAAAAATCTCACATTAGGGTATCCTAGAATTAGAGTAACCTTTACCAGTTCACCTATGGGAATGGGTGACTCATGACAGAAGTGAGCAGATAGGGTTTGTCCGTGAGAGCAGGAGCTGGTAGGGTTCCTTCGATAGATCCGAAGAGGGTATGAGCCGATGTCGTGAGATCAGGGAACAAGTAGAATTACTTTGCATGAGCCTATGTTGTGAGAGTAGGGAGTGATCCGATTCTTCATGAGAGTAGGCAGGCAGGGAAAGGGGGTTCGATCGACACCTGATCAGGTTCTTCATGAGAGTAGTGGGGGGGTTTGATCATCTGAGAGGTAAGAAAAGGGGAAGGGGTTTGATCGTGAATGAGGCAGGGAAAGTGGAAGGCAGAAGGGGTTCTATCGTGATAGGTAGGGAAAGGGGTTCAATCACTAGAGAGGTAAGATTAGATTGGGAGAGAAGGGAGTTCAGGTGGGGGTAGCATGATGAGGCCAACCTATTTCCACGGTGCATATAAAACCCATGGTAAAAAAATCTCTACTGCCACATTTAATTAAACTGTGGCATTACAAGTGTGGCAGAAACCTCGTTTTCTAGTTGTGATTATTATGTTGATTTCTATCATTAGAGAGTATCATTCAAATCCCTATAGGGTGTAAACTATTTCACAAGGGTGAATGAGATGTCCAAGAAAGTTGAACTAGAACATATAAGATTGGGTTGGGAAAAGTGACAACCTATATTGCTAGTATTTATATAGAGGATCAAGGAACATGTTAGGTAGATTTTCATCCTATGGTAGATCGTTTTAGGTATGTATTCTTTGATTACTTTTATAGACTACATTCTGAGAGAGAGGTGGAGTTATCTATTTATCTAGTTCTAGGATCAACACCGGTATCCATTCCTTCTTATTGTATGGATACTAGTGAGTTGTAAGAGCTCAAGAGATAGCTACAGGACTTGGAACCTAAGGGTTTTATATGACCTAGTACTTCACCTTGGGGTTCACATACAATTTTCACAAAAAAGGTGGATGGGCTCTTAGGATTTGCATGGATTACTTGAAATTGGATTATATTACTATGAAGAATCAGTATCATTTACCTTAAATAGACGAACTATTTAATCAACTATTAGGAGCTCAAGTTTTTCCAAGATTGATTTGAGGTCATTTTTTCATCAGGTACGTGTTAGACTGTCATAAATAACATGTATAGTTTTCCATATTAGGTATGGTCTGTATGAATATTTAGTTATGTCATTCAGTTTCATGAACACCCCTATCATTTTCATGTATTTGATAAATAAGGTTTTACACCTGTATCTATATTCATTTGTAGTGGTATTCAGGAATTATATCTTCTTATATTCCCTCACTCAATACGACCATGTCAAATATATTGATACCATACTGAATACACTAACAGAGCACCAGTTGTATTCTAAGATCAACAAATGATACTTTTAGACTGATAAGGATTATTTCCTATGTCATACTATCTCATAGGTAGGAGTGTCTATTGACCTAGGTAAAATGAGTTCTGTGGTTACCTAAGGAAAACCCAAGAATGTATTTGACATATGGAGCTAATTGAGGTTGGATTGCTATTATAGGTGTTTTATTTGGTACTTTTCATGCCTATAAGTTCCTCTCATGGGATTGAATAAGAAAGGAGTCAAATTTTTATGGTTAGATGAATATAAGACAACATTTTAGGAGCTTAAAGTGAGATTGAATTCAGTGTTGATATTGTTTTTTAAAAATCCAATAAGATGCTATAAAGTTTATTGTGATGCATCAGACATTATTCTAGGAGAACTTATTATGTATGAAGATATAGTTGTGGTATATGGGTCTCATTAGTTGAGGATTCATGAGAGTAATTACTTGAAAAATGATCTCAAGCTAGCAGTTATGGTTTATTCCTTGTGTTGTTTGAGACATTATTTACTAGGAGCATGTTTTGTGGTGTATACTAACCACAAAAAACTCAAGTACATATTTGCACAACGTGACTTGAACCTCAGGAAAAGAAGGTGGGTTAAATACCTGAATTCCTTTAGTTTTGATCTTTATTATATGCATGGGAAGGGTAATGCTGTACTAGATGCTTTGAGCTGGAGATATTAGACACAAGAAGTGTAGGAGGCCAGTAATGAGTGATAAATTATATCTATATTCTATTAGATTCATTTAGATGTGTGGAAAAATTATGGAAAACCTATCCTTATACATTTGGCAGTGGCCTCTTCACCCCTAGAGAGATTGAAGATGAGACAAATATCAGATCTCTAGGGCTTAGTCCAAAGGGATAGTGTTTCAGGCAAGGACCTGCTACTAGTACAGATTTTTGATGAGGATGAGGTATTGCATATCCAGGGACATGTCCAGGTTTCTATAGACACATAATAGGAATTTATGTGATAATATCATGCTTCTACTTGGGAGGTACACCCAAAATTAAAAATATGTATCATGATCTACATTTCCAATACTGGCGGACTGGTATGAGAAGGTAGATGGTTGGTTTTGTCACTAAGTGTTCCACATGTTAGTAGGTTAAGGAAAAACACAAGAGATAATAAGGTATTTTTCATCCTTTTACTATTATTTAGTGTAAATGGGATGATGTCACCATGGAATTTGTGACCGGATTATTGAGATACCCTTGAGGCAATGATATAGTATGGGTGATCATCAATAGGCTTACGAAGGTTGGTCACTTATTACCTATCAAGGAGATCTTTTCAGTGGATGAGGTTTGAAGGATCTATGTCCAAGAGATTATCTGAATTCATGGATTCCCATAGAATTTTTTTATCAGATAGGGATTCCCATTTCACTTATCAGTTTTGTAAAGGGTTTCATAGGTCATTAGGAATAGAGGTACTTTTGAATATAGCATACCACCCTCAGACCAATGAGTAGTCCGAGTAGATAATATAGGCGTTGGAGGACATGATTAGAGAAAGAGTCCTTAATTTTTTATGTTCTTGGGAGAAACATATACCTATAAATAAATTAACTTACAATAATAGATTTCAGGCAACTATATATATGGATCCTTATGGGGCATTATATGGTAGGCTATTCTGATCACATATGTACTGGTTAGACGTAGGGGAGGCAACACTCCTTAGACATTGTATCATTTAGGAGACTTAATATTAGGTTTATATGATTAATAAGTGAATGTATATGGGAAATTCTAGGAAGAAATCATGTTCCAACCTCTGTTGACAACATCTGAAGTTTTAGGTCGAGGATCAGCTATTTTTGTGAGTTTTGACTAGGCTTGGGTATTGATGGTTCAGGCAGAAAGGGAAGCCATTTCCTCATTTTGTTGGACCTATTGAGGTTTTAGAGAGGTTTAAATTAGTATCTTATTGGATATCACTTCCTATGAGATATAGATTTATGCATGAAGTTTTTCACATTTCTTAGTTACATCATTATTAATTGGACCCATATCATGTTTTCCAACTTGATGAGGTAAAACTAGATGTTGGTGATTCTTTTAAGGAGAACCCTATTCGCATCATAGAACAAATCTCAAAGGATATCCATGGAAATTTAGTTCATTTAGTATGGGTTCTATAGAAGCACAGCTGTGTGCAAGATAAGACTTAAGAGAGAGAGGATGACGTACATGCTCAGTGGAAGAAGTTATTCTTAGATGAATCTTCACAACCCTTGAAAGGGAAACTTAGGGATGAGTTACTTTAAGGGGGTAGAATTTAATATATTGAATTTTCTATGAGGTATGAAACATTTTTTTAATTTAATTATTTAGTTTTATCCTTTTAGTAATTCCTAGTGAGGTCACAGAGGTTATGAGGGTGTTTAGGTATTGTTTGGATCTCAGAGCCCTGAGTTTTATAAGAAATAGGTGGGCCACATAGTTTGTATAAAACATAAATCCTAGTCCATATGGTTTTTTAAACCACATGGGGTGGTCTAGTGCTCCAACTAGGGGAACATGGTTTTTCCTAATCATGCAGTTCAGTCCACATGGCCGTGTGAGAGTTACATACCTCGTTACAGAGGTGCTTTACATGGGCTACACATGGTCAGTAAAACTTTTCACCTAGCTCATGTGAGGGGTGTCTTGGGACAGTGCATGCCACACAATTTACCCAACCATGTGACTAAATAGTGATAACTCTTAAATTTGGGTAAAAGGAAACTTTCCCTTCCTTAAAGATAATATCCCCTTTCTTTTCCCTCATTTCCCACGCAAAACCTCCTCCTCCTGTTGAAGCTTCTCCTATGCTTAAAGGTAAGAATTTAGGTATCTCCTCCATTTGGAATTCTATTGAGTCATCTTTAATCTCGTTGGATCCCTCTTGGTAAGTGATTAAATCCACAAACTTTATTTATTGATTTATCTCAATTTATTTGGAGTTATTTTGGTGTGAGCTAATATACCCTATTTTAGGGAATTTGTATATTCTTCAATTTTCTTTCAATTTAGGTTGAACCAAGGACCAATATTATATGAGTGTTCCTCTAACGCCTTAAGGTAGGTGGTCTACACCTTTTCTCTAAGGTTTTTTCCTTTATTCAATTATTACTATTATGCCACATGCCAGAATTTCCAGACATTTCTCCTAAAATTAATCAACGCCTCACATTAATTTTTTAAGCTTAATTATGATGCCTACATAGTACCTTGGAATGTTTAGAGGTTTTCAAACTCAACCTAAACCACCTACGAGTTTTATTCATCCAAATGACTAAGTTAAGAACCACACCTTTGGGTGTTTGAGCTTGTAATCATTTTCAAAATCCTTAAAAATAAATTGAATAGGAAATTTGAATGGACTAATTAAGAATATTATAATGGAATAAATGTTTTCACTTGGGAAAGGACACTAACATGGCCCTATATTTTATTTACTTATTGATTTTGATTATTACAGTATGGAACCATTTTTTATTATGGTATGGAATCAATGATGGGGATTGAGGTATGAAACCTATAACCTCTGTATACACATATATCTTAAAATACAAGGTCACCTTGGGCTATAGCCATAGGACCTGGACCATTTAGGTATGATTCTTTTCTGATTTCTTTAGACTCAAGGAGGTCACCTTGGTCAATGACCATATGACTTGGCCCATGTGATCTAATACTTTTTTTACATATGCGACATATGCCAAAGATTGTAGGTACTTTCAAAATTTAATTTTATGAATTGATATTCATAATATGTAACCTGCTTATAGATACAACCTTTATTATGGAATTTTTTATATACCATTCATTCACATTGAATCTTTAACTATTATATCTGCATATAGTTATAATTTTCAAGTACAAACTGGATTTGTTATAGACATCATTTGTGGTGTTGAGTTTATCTCACACCTGGTTCGGGATGCCAATTGGTACTCATGCATACTTCATAGATGAAAGTAGGGAAAAAGGAAATCAATCAGTCATGGATGCTTGATTGTGCATAGTATGGTACCTTGGAAGCATAGGACCGACCATTGGATCATTCTATTAGAGATAGCCTTTTGTTCTTTTATTATTCATGCACTATAATGGATCCCTGTGATATTTCCTGAAATTTGATGGCTCTCCATTCTCTAGGTGTGGTGTCTCCCAATCCCAGGGCTACCAGGGTTCATTGAGCTCTCTCACACAGTCAATCCAAAATTCCTCCTCATTGGTGGATGTTTTGGTGGCTGTTTTGTTTCTATATATCTAGTTAGATCTAGCATAATTTTCACCCACCTATATTCATTTGAAGACTTCTCCCATATTTATATTTAATTTGTGTCTATCATTATCACCTTTAGTATTTTTATATTTATGTCCTTATAGGTTTTCCTATTTCCTAGATCTGGTTTCATATCTAGGATTTCTAGCTTTGATTGATGTTTGTATTGGGGTCCATGGTCCATGGATCTCTCTTAAAATAGTGATTCAGAGACATTGAAACTATCCATATTCTCTCTTGGTTAGTAGTGTTTGAAGATCAGGTGGCAGGAAGTGCCAGTTTTGGTTTTTAGGAATCGAATGGGGATTGTACAAGGCCTACTATTAGGTGATCATTGGTGATAATAGGGAGTTAGCATGGATGGATGTGTGTGAGATAATTTATAGTGGTATTCTGGATGGTGATTGAGAGGTAGAGTTCATACTTCAATGGTGGATTTAAGCGTGGTTCAATAGGAATCCATCATGTTCATTGGGTATTCTTTTTTGGTTATGTCATAGATGTCCTGGTGTGATTTAGATTATATCTTGTTCCATTTGGTACGGTGTGACTTTTTAAAGGTACTGTTGGGTGGGCGACCTCGAATGAGGGATGGATGTGATGAGACCCATCATTCAACCATCTTTCCTCTTTTTTATGGATGGGCACCTTGATTTTATTTTTCATAGTGTTCTTAGTATGGTTTTTTGTTTCATCAGGTTGACAGTGTGGTGAGTTTCTCATTTTCACTATCAGGTGGGTGGATCAAAAGAGGGATAGGTGTGTTGTAAACTATCATCTTAAACTCCCTCCACTTGTATGTGTGTGTAGGAGGGGTTCTATTCCACTTTGTGTTGGACCATCATGACACAAATTCTTAGTAGGGGTGGAAACGCTTCACTTTGACTGATTTCACTATTACACTATCTATAAGGGATGACAAGACTTTTTATTTTTCTAATTTTTATGTTTTCTTCCTATTTTAAACTCAGGGTCCATCTAAGACCTTTGGGTTATGTATTTTTATGGACTTTCCATGATTTTTAAAGGGTTTAATCTTTTAAAATTTTCAAAATAGGTCTTGTTGTTTTAATAAAGGAGGCTTAACCTCCAACTCATTAAAAAAAGGATTCTTATTTCCATGTATGCCTATTTCCTAACAGTATCATGACATAATCATCATTTTGTATATGGCGCTGCTTCTAGATTGTTAATTATTTTTGTCTAGATGGTTTTCTTCTTTTTCTCTATTTTTCATCATTATTATTCTACTATTTATTCATATCTTATCACTAATTTTATACTCTTACCATGAGGTTATAGTATTCCCACTAAACCACCTTACATCCTCACTACTTATCATGAAACAACCTGGGTTGACCCTAAACAAGTCACCCGAGCCGGACCACAGCAAGGCCCGAAGGGAATTCCCGATCCCCATAGGTTGGAAAATAGTGCCAGGAATCAAAACTAACATGTGGGAATGTTCTATCCCATAAATAAAACACAAGTAAATAAAAAAAAACTGAAAATAAGATGAAAAATAGTGGTGAAAAGAGAAAAAGAATAAACTGCACATACCCCCACATGAAATATTAGGTCACCACCCAACTCAGAACCTAGCTCGCTCCAAGAGTGATGTGAAAATTTGAGAACCTAAAACTGAAAAGATAGAGTAGGCATGAGCACCGAGATGCTCAGTAATAATTCCAAAATAAACCATGCCCAATGCCCCACCTCTAAAATTAAATCCATTCTTGATAATTTGAAAATGGTATATATAAAAATATGGTTTTCCACTCCTTTAAAAAAATAGGTAACAAGATTTTACTTTTAATAAAACCCCATTTTTTCCATTTCATTTTTCTAAACCAATTACCAAATCATATAGGTCATTTCAATGAATTATTTTTAAATCCAATCAGTACCAAAATGGGTTCTATATTATAAAAAGAAAAGTAAAAGTGTCATGAGATCAAATAACCAAAAGTTCCATAAAAAATATGGAACATACAAGTATGAAACTATGGTAATTTTCTAAACATCCCTAGAGCGATCCTTGGACGTACTTAGTTCAGAACCACCTGTCGGCGTATGGTGAAGCCCCGAAGTCAATAATCAACTAACTACCCTAACCCAGTCTCACTAGTGGCACGAACCACCTGGCCTAACCGCAAATCCAGAGGGTACCAACTTGTCTAATCATGGTTGATCAGCAACCATCACTCGACCCTCTAAAATATGCCTAGGAACCCATGGTGGTAATAGTAATGCCATGTAAGTAGGAGGACATCGCACGCATGACTCACCTTACCTGCCATCACTGCACTTGCCTACCCCAAACACTAACACCCTATATGATAACCCATAAGGTGATATCCCTCCTATAGAGGTTCCCACTATATATATATACAAACATGTACACGTCATATCAACCAAGGCGCCAACCAGGCTATCATGCCACACAAACTTTTAAACCATTTCACAAAGCACTTTAAGTTTTAAACCAGGTGTTCACACTTTCAAAGTGACATAAGGTGCCAACTGGGCCTTTAATACCATCATTCCAATATACCATAAAAATAATCCAAAAAAAAAATTCATTTCCAAAATCCATTTACAATTCTAGGTTAAAAACAAACAACATACTTTAAAAGTGCCAATCGGGCCTTTAGGTCATTGAATTGTCAAACCATGATTCAAGGTGCCAAATAAGTCAGGTTTTAAACAACACATTTATCCAAATCCTTTTAGTTTCACAAAATAAACTTCACAACTAGGAAACTTTTAGTAAACTATTTTAAAATAATTAGGACACCTTCATAATTAATAGAAATTTGTAAACATGCTTAGAAAAATTATGAAAATTAATGGGAAACCAATCTCCAAGAGGTGAAATAAATTTCACCAAACACATATAAATATCTACATATATTAATTCCACATGAATATGTAAACACAATTTTTAAAAAAATATGATAAGCAATCATGGAATTCAAATTAAAGGCATGAGCATGGAGGACCTACCTCAAAAAGGAAGCAGATCAAGCCGAGTCACTTCATCTCTTGAAGCTTTTGATAAAAATACCCCACACCAGGACACATACATTCTCATACATATGTATATAACCTTAATCCAATTTAAATATTCCATACTCTAGAACGGAATATGTGCAAGGAAGATACACACACACACACACATATACACATACATACCTATGTATGTGTGTGTGTGTGCACCACCAAGGAGCCACCAAAGGTTTAATTAATTAACCTAGAGGGACCAACATCACTTAGAAACCATAGAACCATTTAAGAGACCAATGTTTTAAAAGAACTCCATTTTAAAATACCATCTTCATTTGAAAACACACCCATGTGTGCAGTTAGTGCAACCATGGGTGTGCCAACATCCAATGGCACACCAAATCATTTAAAGATACCTTAAAATCACTTTCACATAAACAATGATTGCTTCAAAACCAAATCTATCCTTTCAAATCATTTAGAAAACATTAACAACCCATTTTAAAACCATGAAACTCTTTTTAAAACACCATTTGATTTTTTTAAACAATGCTACCCCAAAATCTCAAGCCATAAAAGCTAACCAAAACACACACCCTTTAAAGTCCGTGCACTAAATCAAATCTACCCAAAAACGAAACAAGGGAAAAATATCACAACAATTCTCAGTTTCACTTTTAAAGAACACATAACATTTTATCAAATGTAGTGGGTGCATAAACTCATCAGCATTATCAAAGAACCATTTCAAAGACTATTTTTAACAATTTCTACCCACAAGAAAACACTATAAAAAATTAATGGAACATATTACCATTATGTGTATCATGTATAAAAAATTATTGTAACACCCAAGCGTCAAATAAATTGCATCTGAAAGGAAAACCATGAAAAAACCTACTTCAAAGGCATGCAACCACGATGCCGCTTCAGTAGAAGGAAGAATAACCCCCTATGGACCAACTGAACACCTAAAAAATGAAGAAAACATGTGAATTACAAATCACGCCATTAGGGTTTGTTTAAATTAAGGGAAAACCCCCAAAAGTTTTGAAAGAAAAATCACCATAGGAAGAGGTTACCGGCGAAAGAGGCGAGATTGGAGCAACGACCACTGAAGAGGAGGGGAGGGGCATCGGAGTAAGGTGGAGCGACCGCTAGAGCAAGGCGGACATAGGCCGGAGCTGGGGGTCGGGTTCGCCAAAGCAAGGGATGGGCAAGGCCGGAGCATGGAGGGTCCTACTGACCGAAGTGCGGGGAGCATAGGGGAGAATAAGGGCATGAGCGATTATCGGGAGCTGGAGAGAAGGCCATAGTGTGGAGGGGTGAGGGAAGAGAACCAGGGGAGGGGGCATTAAAGATGAATAGTAGTGGGGGGGGGGGGAGATGCCCCCTAGGGTTATAACAATTTTTTTCTTATAATATTAATAATATTACACTAATAATAATAATAATAATAATAATTGTAATAATAATAACAATAACAATAACAACAATAATAATAATAATTCAATAATAATAACATTAATAATAATAATAACAACAAAAAAAATAACATAATAATATTATTATTATCCAACATTCTTTTTTAATTTTTATTTCATTTTATTTTATTTCATTTCCAATTTCATTTTATTTTCCATACAATCTTATTGCTTATTTTAAAAACTGGGTAACTATGTGCTTGTCGCATGACTTAATAAACCATGCGTAAGTTGCACACCTCAACCCAGACCACTTGGGCACCTGCACAAGCACCTGGGGAGACTGCACGGTTACCGCTAACCATGCAGTGCCTGTGCACCGGTCTGAAATCCACCAAAAATAAAAATCCTCAAAAATTTTAACCCAGGGTTCAACCTGAGCATTAATGAGAGAACCCAGATCCAATAAATAATAAAATAAAAATAGATTAAAAGTTTGGGTGTGACAATTCTCCCCACCATAGACACTTTCTACCACCAGAAAGTCACCCATCCAAATGATAGACAAAACTTGAATCCATGACTGATTGAAATTGAAAGAAACCACAACACAAGAGAACATGAGAGGGTTCTCCCCACTAAAAGAACCCAACTAGCGAGAAAATTTAACACCCAAACATACCACCTCGGGAAGGGGAGGGGGGGGGGGGTGACGCGGGAACTCCAAACACTAGAGAAAAACCTCCGAACAGAACTTAACCTGAGTAGTGAACCCGAGAATAAATACAAACATAAATTCTTCCATAGACACTTACATATCCAAATGAATATAGCTAAACCAAGATCAACCCATACAAGGTCCAAACACACTTTAAAAAAATGAACAATTCTGAAAACCATAATCAAACAAACGAAACTGTTGGATTACAATAGAACAAGTTCATCACATTCCCCCATTGTAGCGATTAACTTACAATAATAATGAAACTTTAATAGAAAATAAACAAAAACAAAAGTCTTTAAATGTTACAATACCAATATGAAACACAAAACCTGAACTAAGGATTCACACCCTTGACAACTCCTAACTGTGCGTGAGCTTCACCCCAAGAACTATGGCTGGGGCTCTAATGACGGAAGCATCTCCTACATCATAGTCAGGCACTGTAATAATCTAGTCACAACATATTCTTCAGGCAACACTTCTTACAAAAATTATCTAGATGACCCAGACACTCGCAACAAAGGAACATATTCAGAGGTATGAGAAATGATGGATTTGTGTGTCCTAAACATCCACACTGATGGAACACCATTGAACGGTCTGATGAAATGGAAGCCAAAACCACTGTAGAGGACTCTTTAGAAATAGGTCCCTCTGGCACATTATTCTCTTCAGATGGGAAACCTTCATGATCAATTGGATACACTGGATTTCCAACCATCTGTGCTCTAGAGACCAACTCTACTAGAAATGACTCATTCACTAGATTCTCAAAACGATGGTCCTTAGAAGGGAGGAACCACTCCTTGATCTCTGGATGAAGACCCCTGATGAAGAGATACGTCTTTATCAAATCCTGCAATGCTACCTCTAGAGAAAAGGTCAAAAGTTCCTTGAAATGATCAACATATGCCTTTATGGTTCGTTGGCCTTTTTGAATACACATGAGCTATTCAGTTTTCTTTGTCTTCACCTTTTCAGGTATGAACCATCAGATGAAGATGGATTTAAAGACATCCCACTTTATCCCAACTTGCATTGATGGTGGGGAAAAAAACTCCCATCCATCCAAAACCGGACCCTCAAACAATCCCAGGACAGCTTGAACTCTGACAGACTCGGGAGTTCCCAACATCCTAAATACACACTTGACCTCTTCAAGCCACATAACTACCTCTAACGAACCTCGATCACTGAAAAGAACATGCAACATTTGATAAGGACCATAAACTAGGAATGACTTATTAGAAACCTTAAGGGCCTTTCTAGGTGGATTTTTTTGAACAATATATAAAACACAGTGCCAAAACCAATATCAAGCCGAAGCAACATCAATGAAAGTGCCTTCATCCAAAAAAACTGGCTCAAAAACTAAACAAATATAAACATAGCCAAAAACATCCCTTTTAAAAACCACCTTTAGAAAACAAGTTCAAGCCTTTAATTTCAAATAAAAACCCATGATATCCCATGAACTGTCACATATGTGTCCATCCATTCCATTTCTTCACCAATTTTAAAAAATTACCAAATTTTCAAGCCAAGACATTTTCCTTTAAAATTTTATTTATAAATCCCAAAACCATTAAAAAGAAAGCATCATTATTTCCAAAATCCTTTTAATTTTAAAAAACACCCTTACACCAACCAAAACCAAGAAAAAACACCACTTACACCAAACTACTGAAGAGAAGGACTAGTGTCTATTCCCAAATCAGTGACATAGTAGTGAGCCATTACCTAGGTAGGCAATAAAACTAAGAGGAAATTGAACTGGGAACTTGGTTATCACATGGGTCATTACTCAATGTGAAATCACAACATGACACCGGCTCACCTCCATTGTCATCCCTCAATATAAAACAAACCAGAACAAGAAAAGGAATCAATTTCTGGACTATCCCAGGTGACTCGAGGTTTAGAACAAGTGAGGGTTCACGACGCCCTTCCCTTACCTACCTCCTGAGTCCTGACATTCCTAATTTCCATCTACCAGACACCCCAAATAATGAGGGCCTCCTCTAATACCATTTTGTAAGAAACCAACTCGGGTCGACCCCGAACCGGTCACTTGAGCCGGTCTGCGGAAAGTCCCAAAGGGCATTCCTGATCCCCACAGGCTAGAAACTAGTATTGGGTATCAAAACTAACACGTGTTAATGATTTGGACTATAAATAAAACACAATTAAATAAACAACAACTAAAAATAAAATGAAAAATAGCAGAAAAAAGAGAAAAAGAATAAACTGAACATACCTCCACATGACCTACCAGGTCACCACCCAACTCAGAACCAAGCTCTCTCCAAGAGTGATGTAAAACTTGGAGAACCTGAAACTAAAAAGATAGAGTAGGAATGATCACTGAGATGCTTAGTAGGAATGCCAAAATAAACAATGATTAATGACCCACCTCTAAAATGAAATCCATTCTTTCTAATTTGAAAACAGGATATATAAAAATATGGTTTTCTACTCCTTTAACAAAATAGGTAACAAGATTTTACTTTTAAACCCTCCTTTTTCCATTTCATTTTTCTAAATCAATTACCAAAGCATATAGGTCATTGCAATGAATTATTTTTAAAGACAAATAGTACCAAAATATGTTCTATATTATAAAAAGAAAAGTAAAAGTGTCATGAGATCAAATAACCAAAAGTGACATAAAAGAAAAAAGGAACATACAAGTATGAAACCATGAGAATTTACTAAACATCCCTAGAGCGATCCTTGGACGTACTTAGTTCAGAACCACCTTCTGGCGTATGGTGAAGCCCCTAAGTCAATAACCAATTAGCTTCCCTAACCTAACCTCACTAGTGGCATAACCCACCTAGCCTAAAAAAAATCCAGGGGGTACCAACCTGTCTAATCGGGGTTGATCAGAAACCATCACTTGAACCTCTAAAAGACGCCCAGGAACCCATGGTGGTAATAGTAATGCTATGTAAGTAGGAGGCCCTCGCACATGTGACTCACCTTACCTACCGTCACCGCACTTGCCTACCCCAAACATGGACACCCTATATGATAACACATAAGGGGATATCCCTCCTATAGGGGTTCCCACTATATATATATATATGTATATATATATATCTATGTATGTATGTATGTATGTATAAACATGTACATGTCATATCAACCAAGGTTCCAACTGGGATGTCACATCACACAAACTTTTAAACCATTTTACAAAGCACTTTAAGTTTCCAACCATGCGTTCACACTTTCAAAGTGACATAAGGTTCCAACCGGGCCTTTAATACCATCTTTCCAATATACCATAAAAATATTCCAAACCAAATTTATTTCGCAAATCCATTTCCAATTCTAAGTTAAAAACACACAACATAATTAAAAAGTGCCAAATGATCCTTCATGTCATTGAATTTTCAAACCACACTTCAAGGTGCCAAACAAGTTAGGTTTTAAACAACACATTTAACCAAATCCTTTTAGTTTCACAAAATACACTTCACAACTAGGTAAATTTTAGTAAAACATTTTAAAATACTTATGAAAACTTCATAATTAAAAGAAATTTTTAAACAAACTTAGATAAGTTATGCAAATTAATGGGAAACCAATCTCCAAAAGGTGTAATCCATTTCACCAAACACATATACATATCTACATATATAAATAAAACATGAATATGCAAACACAATATTAAAAAAATGCTAAGAAATCATGGAATTCAAATTAAAGGCATGGGAATGGAAAATATACCTAAAAAAGGAAGCAGATCAAACCGAGGCACTTCAGCTCTTGAAGTTTTTGATGAAAATCACCCACACTAGCACACACATACATTCTCATACATATATATACCCTTAATTAAATGTACATATTCCCATATCCATGAGGGAATATGTTCAAGGAAGATATATATATATACATATACACATATGTACCTATGTATGTGTGTGAAACGCACGGCCGATTGTCGCCTATCGACCGGTCAAAGTTCCGGTGCTCTGCTAATGTGTATAGCAACACTCAGGTCGAATCCTCGGCGATGATACTTTGAAATAGTCGTTTTTTAGTTGATTGTATTCTAATTGGGGGGGGGGGTTATTTGCAGAGCTTAATTTAAATAACTAATTGATTATGATTGATTTAACAAATTGATAATTATTGGGGTGAGTTCATCATTAGGTTAGTTAAGTTTGTGATATCCTTGAGCTTTTCTTTATATTGCATTTAAATTAACACCCATGTCACAAGTTGACGTTGATTTGAATTCCCAAGTGTTAAGGATTTAATCCAAGCCTTAACTTAACTTAGGGTTATAATATTGATCATATCTGGTTTATGGTAGTGTATTTATGGTTCCAATAATCCATGGAAACTACACGTTAAACAAAACAAGTCATTAATCCATGATATGCTAAGTCCAACATACACAATGTTAATTCAACGAATACTCATCGAGCGAAAGATCTCAATCGATTAACATAAATAAATTAAAACTCACCCCAATGAGATATTTACTCAGCCATTAAGATGGTTATTAATATGGTAATATATGTTTATGGTGATGAATTATAAAGAGAAGAAAAATAAAGGGACAAGATAAGAGTAGTGCGCCGAACACACACACAAACGATGAAGAAAATTAAAAACGGGTTTTCGATTGAATGGGGAAGAAAAATAAGGGAAGGGGATTCAACTGAATTTAACTTATTTTAAGAAAATAAATATTAAACTACATAAGGTGGATGATAATAATATATATTGAAGAAGTAAATTGCATTAAAACATAATTACAAAGAAAGAGACTTACAAGATTACAAAAACGAAGAACACGAAAGGAAGTGAAAACAAAGAGAGGAGGAAAGGTCTCTCAAGTGAAAACTTGAGTATGGAAGGTCCTACCAAGCCTTTGGAAAGGCCTTGGTCGTGCCGATATGTTCTCCTCTCTTCTGAAATGCCAACCCCTCTCAAGGAGAGAAGGGGAGAGTATTTATAACCCAATGAGTAGAATGTTTGCATTCCCAATATGTACCACCACTTGCATCACCAATTTGGCTATTCAGACAGCCGAATCTCAAGAAATATCCTTCTTAAAAGTTTTATATAATAAAGTTGGCCGACTAATCTCAAAATTTGGAGGAATTTAGACCTATGTAGCCAAATTTATGGCCGGAAGATTAAACAATTTTAATCTGTCCATTTCAATCCAGTATTTTTGATGTTCAACATGTGAAAGGGTTTTTGAATAAAAATATTCCTTCAAATATGAATGATTTCTTAAACAAAGTCTGCATCCTATATCTCCTCTTTCACACTGAAAAATATCAGCTCTATTGGATGCTTAAATCATGAGATATGTCATGAATACTATACTGATTTTACTTCTCGTCCAAAATGGTGGGATGGACTTCAAAGCTTCATTTGGACCCCTTGTTCTTAGAGTTGGGACCTGAAATTTTTATGCAATACTAATTTAATTATCCCCCGAACTTTGGAGGATAATAAAAGAATTCTGACTTCCTTATTGAGCCCAGAAATTAAATCTTCATGGCTGGTCCAATTTCATCACAGATTCGGTAGGTCATCTTGTGTGGTAAATGTGATCCTTCAAATGGAAGAATTGGCCCATGATCCATTATAATGAAATGTTGTATATTGAATTAGGAATCCTAAAAAATAAGAACCACACAATTTGAATCAGTATGGTGAGAGTTATTAATAAAATAGTAAACTGACTTAATTGGACTACTTCTAAAAATGCTCAAAAATTATACTTAGTATTAAAACATTAATATTTCACACAAATTATGCACATTTCATATAAAATAAGTAAAGAGAGTATATAATAATCCATGAAAATATTAATAAAATCAACTCCCCCACACTTAGTTTTGTGTATTTTCTCATGTGCAACAAATATAAAAACATGACAAAATCATTTTCAATCACCAACAAATATTAAAATTTTGTTTTCTCCAATGAGGGGAGGTTTAGACTATTTCACTCATAAATTTTGAATTCCACCAAAAGTTGTTACAGAAAAAATGTTCCAAAACTAATTCATTTTTTCATGCTCAAATTTAGAAATGGAAAATGTGGACACTCAAAACTCACACCTCTCAAGATGATAAAATTAATTTGTGGAGGTTCACTCTTTCACCAACCAAAAGTAAAAATCTTAGAGTTTGAAAGAGCTCTCAGCTTAAAATCCCTATCCAAATTGAACAAGAATCAAGAGATCTTTTTAATGGGTTTTTCTGTGGCTATGGGACGGTAGGAATATAATGTCCAAGAGAGAGAAGAAGAGGGTTAAAAAACCAACATAGAAAAAGCAATGAACATTTTTTTGAAATAAAACATGGAAGAAAATGAAAACACATATTTACAAGGGAATGGTTGTGTGAAGAAAGACACAATAGAGGAAGAAAATATGAAGGTAATGAAAAGATAGAATATTTACAAAACTTAAAACTTATCCGAATAAGAATATAATGCAAGTGTTCTCTTTTTTTTTCTTTTCCTTTTTTTTCTTTGTTTTTTCGAAAGTTGACCTTGAAACAGATCTCACACTCATATCCCAACCCATGATTGATCTCCTAAAAACACTAATTATAATAGTTATAACAAGATCAAAGGTTTAGGAAGAGTTATTTTTGACCTACCCAAGACACAACCCATTTTTTCAATTTTTTTTTGATTTTTTTTTCATTTTTTATTTTTTTGAACACTTGTCAATAACATTTACAAAATTACATAAATGGGAGTACATTACATTCCCCAAAACACACTGAATAAAAACCTCTCCCCCACACCGAAATGGATGCTTGCCCTCAAGCATATGATAACTCATTAAAAATCAATAATAGGGTACCCAAACAATGAAATCAATTCCCCCCACACTTAAATTTCAAAAAATTATGCAATGAAAATACATGTTGATATTGGGTAGGAAAAGGTATTGGGCTTGTAATGTGGCTATCAAAGAAAAGGTTTTCATAGGCTCAAAGGGGATTTCAAAAGGAGGATTAATGTAAGGGAAATGGGAGGCTATTTGGCTATTGTGATTATCATGTGGTTCAAAAAATGCCTCTATCATATTAATGCACACTAAAGTAGGAAATTCAGCTTGAAGGTCCACAAACTCAAGACTCACAAATGGGAGTGAAAACACACATTTTGAAAATATGGCCATAGGTGGCCTTGGCATGAAAGAAAATGTTGTTCCTCACGGTTTGGGAAAATCATTATCCAAATAAAAAATTGATCATTCAAAATTTGTTAATTTTGACACAAAATTATTTATCCAAAGTCATGATGAAAACACAAAATTTTTGAGATGAAAACATGTCCGTTAACTCCCCAAAATGGTTGGAAAAAATTTCCAAACTCGATGGTGAGTAAGCATGACTCTTGATTTTTTTTTGTATTTTTTTTAATTGATTGTTTTTTTTGTTTTTTAGGTTTTTTTATTTTTGTTTTTTATAAAGATACACCCACACAAAAGAGAAAGTGAAAAGAAAGGTTTTGATAAAGAAAGTGGTAAAAAAATGAAAGAGAGAGGAAGAAGAAGAAAGAGGTAGAGAGAGGAATTGATAGAGAGAGAGTTAAAGGGAAAGAGGTGCCCCCTGGTTTGGATTTGGCGGGTCACTATCTCCATCTAGTGGTAGGTCAACTGGAGAAGTTGGGGATCCAGTGGAAGTCGATGATGATCCAGGATTGTGTGTCCTCTCATGGTGATGCTTTAACCGATGTCCATTAACCGTGAATGTCCTTTTGGAAGAGGGGTCTTGGACTTGCACTACACCAAATGGGTAAACATTAGTAATAACAAAAGGACCTTCCCAATGAGAATTAAGCTTACCTGGGTGAAGCCGAAATCGAGAATTGAAAATCATTACCTTTTCACCTTCATGAAATACCTTTCTCAGGATGTGTTTATCATGGATTGCCTTGGATTTTTCTTTGTAGAGATTATAATTCTCATAAGAATCAAGTCGAAGATCCTCCAGTTCATCCAATTGCAACAATCTTTCTTCACCAGATTTTTCAAGATCAAAATTACATGTTTTCACTGCCCAAAATTACTTATGTTTAATTTCAACTGGCAAATGACATGCTTTACCAAAAACTAGCCTAAAAGGAGACATACAAATGGGTGTTTTATAGGCAGTTCGATAAGCCCAAAGTGCTTCACCAAGTCTTTTAGGCTAGTCTTTTTTGGTGGGTTTTAAAATTCTCTCTAGAACTCTTTTAACTTCTCTATTAGAAAGTTCAGCCATTCCATTTGTTTGGGGGTGATATGCAGTTGAGGTTTTATGTACAACCCCATTCTTTTTCAAAAGTGATTCCATGGTTATATTACAAAAATGGGTTCCTAAGTCACTGATCAAGGCACGAGGCATTCCAAATCTGTGGAAGATGTGTGTCTTTAGAAAATCACTAACAATATGTGAATCATCCTTTCTAGTGGGTTTGGCCTCGACCCACCTAGAAACATAATCAACCGCAAGAAAGATGTATGAGAATTCATTGGAAGGGGGAAATGGTCCCATGAAATTGATACCCCAAATATCAAAGACCTCACAGAAAATTAAAGGCTTTTGGGGCATTTCATTTCTCTTTGAAATTGTGCCAAAATTTTGGCAAGTGGGACATGATTGACAGAACTCATGTGAGTTCTTGAAGAGTGAAGGCCAGAAGAATCTAGAGTCTAGGACCTTTCGGGAGGTCCTTTGTGGTCCAAAGTGGCCACCTCCGGGAAGTGAGTGACATAATTCTAATATGGAAGAATATTCATTTTCATTGACACATCTCTTAATTACCATGTCAGCCCCAGTTTTCCAAAGTTTATTTTCTTCCCAAAAATAGTATTTTGAATCACTTTTCAACTTCATTTTTTGTTATTTTGAAAAATTTTCAGGAAAAACACCAGAAACCAAGTAATTTACAATTGGGGCATACCATGGTATTTTTGGAGTGAGATATGAAAGGTTCTTAGTGGGGAATTCAGGATCAATGATTTCAGAATGAGAAGAATTAGAAATTCTACTCAAGTGATTAGCCACAGGGTTTTCTTTTTCTGGTCTATCTTTTATTTCAATGTCAAACTCTTGGAACATTAGGATACATCATATTGGCCTCAGTTTGGAATCACTTTTCTTGAGTAAGAACTATATAGCAGAATGGTATGTGAAGATGATGATTTTGGCACCTAAGAGATAGGGCCGAAATTTATCTAAGGCAAAAACCACTACTAAAAGTTCCTTTTCAGTGACAGTGTAGTGAGATTGAGTTTCATACAATGTTTTTAAGGCATAATAGATGACATGAGGAATCGTTTCTCTTCTTTGAACAAGAACATCCCCAACAGCTCTATCAGAAGCATCACACATCAATTCAAAGGGTAAGGACTAATCTGGGGGTTGGATTATCGGGGCAGATGTAAGAGCTGTTTTGAGTTCAATGAAGGCTCTCTTGCAAACCTCATCAAAATGGAAAGTGACATCATTTTAGAGAAAATGAGTGAGTGGGAGGGAAATTTTACTGAAGTTATGGATGAATCTCCGATAGAAACCGGCATGACTGAGAAATGAACGAATGCCTCGAATAAAAGTGGGTGGAGGAAGTGATATGACAACCCTGCTTTTTATTACAACTTAAACATGATTTATTACATAAAAATTCACTTGATACAACAAAGAAGATCAAAAGGTTTAGTGTATTTGGAGCTTAGGATCATTACATAAAAACTTAAAACATGAAATAAAACATCTTTATTTAAAACTTCCTTTTCTTGACCACTACATTCCTTCGTACTTAGCATTGTATGGGATAACCTGAGGACATGCATAAGAAAAGGGTGAGCTTTAAAGCCCAGTAAGGGAGTACACATGGAATAACATGAGGAGTACAATACATGTTAGAAAATAGGCATATCAATAGAGCATAAGAAAAACATGAACATAAAGGCATGATAAATCATGATAATCATAACATGGAAATGTGGCAACAACACTTAACATGGAATTAGCATGAGCCAAGGCCCGTTGCACATGGAGCATGAGTAAATCCTCATTGCACATAAAGCACGAGTAAACCCTCATTGAACTTGAATTAGCATGAGTCAACACTCATTGCACATGACGTATCATGATACTACACTTTACCCAATGCATTGGAGCGCCATAAGGGCGCACCCTTCTTAAACATTTCATTTCATGCATAAGTGTGCCACATGGATCATAAAACATGGATTCATAAAACATAATAATTTATTCCATGATAAAGGAATGTTGAATTCATACATTAAACTTTACAATCAATAAGTAAATGTGCATAAAGGTGAATATCCTTGATGAAAAAATGGGCATGGTATTCACTACACAATGACACTGGATTAGAAAATCGGTGCGATTTCGGCAGCGTAACGGCGTGACATAAGAATTCATAAAAATGGTTGATGAGAGAGAAAGGGGTTCCTAATCATATTTACATGTAATGGACAGTAATGAGGTCATATAGATACATGTCCCAACAATTGTAATGGAATTTAGATTCATGATACAAAAGTATTGCTTGAATGTAAAAGAGGAGAGAGAAGTTCCTTTCAGAATTTCGGCATAGTAACGGGTGTACATGAGAGGAATTTAATGAGAGGGAAAGGGTCTCCCATCATTAAAAAATAAATAGGGCATTATGAGGGAGGTGCAAAACCATACCCCAACATTTATAATTGAAATTAAAAGGGCAAAACAACTTAAATAAAATTGGACAAAAATGAGAAAGGAAGAAAAAACCCTTACTTGGAAGTGTGCTTCCAAAGGCTAGAGAGAGGCTTGTGAGAGGCTTCTTGGGAGCTTGGGGAACCTTGGGAGGATTCTAGAGAGAGTAGGGTAGATTTTGGACGAACTCCAAAGGTTTTGAGTGAGGAGGAAGTGGGAGCTTGGGTGGGTTTATATAGGAAAGGTGAGAGAATTCTTTATTATTTAGGTTTGGGACACCTTATATTAAATTAATCCAAACCACAAACCATACCATGGTTTTTGGAAAAGGGAAGAGGAAAAAAATATTTTATAAGGCTAAAGTCCTAACTTCTTAAAATATTAGGGTTGCTTATGTGGAGTTGAGTCACACTCCCATGGAAATTAATTTAAAAAGGCAAGGTGTTGAATAAGTCTTGAGGGGTCCATTAATGCTTTGAAAAGAAAGTCAAACAAACCCAAAATCACATTATTTTAATGGTAAACCATATATTTTCTGAACATAAAGATCATAGTATTTTATTACATCACTATTGGGTCATTATGATGTCGTAAAACACATTATATATTTAAACGGTATTTAATTTTTACCCAAAAATTTGACTATCTCAGAAAATTATGAAAAATTCACCGTTGGATAATTTCGATGTGCTGATTCCAGAAATAACATTTATTTTTTTCTAAATAATTTTCTAAATATGTGAATTTTCACTTTTAAAATAAAAACTGACATTTATCGAAAATTCACGGGTTTTGACAGAAATGGCTTTCAAACCTTAATAAAAAATTTATTTGCATTCATAAAATTATAAGATCATTATATTTAATAAAAATTAATTTAATAATAATAATATTATTTTATTAAAATATTATTTAATTCAAAAATAC
Source organism: Viscum album (assembly GCA_963277665.1). NCBI lineage: Eukaryota > Viridiplantae > Streptophyta > Magnoliopsida > Santalales > Viscaceae > Viscum > Viscum album. The sequence continues at coordinate 810,941,627 of OY728150.1, read as the reverse complement.
CTTAATTTAATAAAATAGATTTCTTAATTAAATAATAACTAAAAACACCATTTGTACTTTAAAAACTATTTACAATGGATCAAAAATGACTAGAAATTATATTCATTATTATATAAAAAAATAATGTACATGAACATAGTACTACTTATTTGTTACATAAACCCTTAAAACAGCCGCATAAGACCTAAGGGTAAGGTGTGCGATGGTGACAGACTCTTGGGGTGGATCGGATAACATCGCTCGAGTGGTAATTTCAATAAACTTACACTTTTCCCATAGACGGTCATGTTCAAGCTTGACAAGATGAAGATCAGCTTGGGCTTGGTCAAGGGTGAAGCCCAAAGACGCCACCTCTTTTTCGAGCTCTGACAAATGGGCTTTGTATGGGGAAATTATACTGGATGAGGCCATCGCTTCCTTTGTCTGAGTAAATTGGATTTGTTAAAGTCCTATATTTATACTAATCATGTGATTACTGTTCAACGACTATATTAGAAACGGTCAAAATTATTAACATAAAACCAAAGAAGTTGACATTTCATATAAACATAAAGAGACATTTAATTAGATCAAGAGGGATTTCCATTAATGAAACTTTGGGTCGTTACAATATGCCCCCTTAAGAAATTTCACCCTAGAAATTTTCCTTTTCCCACACTAAAACAAATGTGGGTAACTCAGCTTCATTATTTCCTCCGATTACCAAGTCGCTTCTTCAAACTCGTGGTTTCTCCACAACACCTTGACGAGGGGCATTGTCTTATTTCGTAGAACTTTTTCTCTATGATCTAAGATCTTCACTGGTTGCTCCTCATAAGAAAGATCGTCTTCCAATTGTACCACCTCAGAAGAGAGTACATGTGAAGGGTCCGGTATGTACTTCCTTAAGAGGGATACATGAAAGACATCATGTACTTTGGCCATAGTAGGTGGAAGTGCTAGTCGATAGGCCACAGCCCGACACAATCAAGAATCTCGAAGGGGATGATGTACCTTGGACTTAACTTCCCTTTATTTCCAAACCTCATGAACCTCTTCCACGGAGATATGCATAGAAAAACCATGTCTCTAATTTTAAACTCAAGTTCTCGTCGATGATTATCTGCATAACTCTTCTATAGACTCTGGGCTGCCTTGATATGTTGCTCAATGGTTTTCACCTTCTCCACCATTTCCTAGACCATTTCTGGTCCAAGCATCTTACGTTCACCGACCTCATCCCAACATGCTGGTGTTCTGCACCTTTTCCCATACAGGGCTTCATATGGTGCCATTTGGATTCTTGAGTGGAAACTATTGTTATAAGAGAACTCAACTAGAGGAAGATGTTGATCCCATCCTCCTTTAAAGTCCATTGAGCACGCTCTCAACATATCCTCAAGTGTTTGGATAGTCCGCTCGGATTGGCCATCAGTTTGAGGATGATAGGCCGTACTGAAGTTCAGTTCAGTATTCAGAGCATGTTGAAGACTCTTCCAAAACTTAGAGGTGAATCTTGGATCTCGGTCAGACACAATAGATAGTGGTACTCCATGAAACCTTACCACTTCCCTGATATATATCTGTGCCAGTTGATCCAAAGAGAAATCCTCCCGAATAGCAATGAAGTGTGTAGTCTTTGTAAGACAATCCACAACAACCCAGATTGCATTGTTGCCTTTGGATGTCCTCGGAAGTCCGGTGACAAAGTCCATGGTGATTTTCTCCCATTTCCATTATGGTATGGGCAATGGTTGCATCATCCCCTTAGACTTCTGCCTCTCTGCCTTCACTTGCTGACACACCAGGCACTTTGATGTATATTCAGCGATCTCCTTCTTCATATTATCCCACCAAACGTTTTCTCAGAGATCTCGATACATCTTTGTGCTCCCTGGGTGAATAGAGAAATTTGAACTATGTGCATCATCCAAAAGTTCCTTCTTCAGCTCCGGATTTGATGGAACACATAGTCTTTTCCCAAACCGCACAATTCCTTATTCATTAACATTAAACTCCGAGGATTTCCCCTTTTTGATAGCTTCCAATTTTTCTTGAATTCCAACATCATCCTTTTGATCATCCTTTAACCTTTCCAAAAGAGACGGTTGAGAAATCATTTGTGAAAGGATTGATGATTTTCCCTTCTCTATGATCCCCATGTCCATCTTCATCAAGCCTAAGAAGATTGGATCCTTCTCAATTCTCATCATTGATAGAATTGCTGGGTCCTTTCTACTTAGGGCATCTGCCACCTTGTTCACTTTCCCAGGGTGGTAATGTATTGAACAGTCATAATCCTTGATGAGATCTATCCATCTTCTCTGGCGTATATTAAGCTCTTTCTGTGTGAATATATATTTAAGACTCTTGTGGTCAGTATATATCTCAAATTTCTCTCCATAGAGATAATGCTGCCAGATTTTCAAGGAAAAGATCACAGCCGCCAACTCCAGATCATGTGTTGGATAGTTTCGCTCATGGATTTTCAACTGCCTTAAGGCATAGGATACCACTTTATTATTCTGAATCAGCACACAACCTAAGCCCTTCTTTGAAGCATCACTGAATACCACAAAAAGTTCCCCACTTGTGGGTAAAGTGAGAACAAGCGCATTGATAAGCCTCCTTTTCAACTCCTTGAAGCTTTCTTCGCATTCATCACTCCATGAAAACTTTACTCCCTTTAGAGTTAGCTTGGTAAGAGGGTTGGACAATCGTGAGAAATTTCTCACAAATCGTCGATAATATCCAGCTAACCCCAAGAAGCTACGGATATCCGTTACTGATGTTGGCCTCGGCCATCCCTCAATTGCATCTGTTTTGGAGGGGTCCACAGATATCCCATTGCTTGTGATGATATGGACCAAGAATGAGACCTCCTTCAACCAGAACTCACACTTTCTGTACTTTTCATAGAGCTTCTCCTTGCGCAAAGTCTCTAGTACAGTTTTTAAATGCTCCTCATGATCCTCCTTGGTTTTGGAGTATATTAGAATATCATCTATAAAGACTACCACAAATTTTTCAAGGTAATCTCTAAAGACTCTATTCATCAAGTCCATGAATATTTCTAGAGCATTGGTGAGTCCGAAAGGCATTACTATGAATTCATAGTGCTTGTACCTTGTACGAAAAGCAGTCTTGGGGACATCTTCCTTCTTCACCCTTACTTGATAATATCCTGACTACAAATCCACCTTGGAGAAGTATTGTGCTCCACAAAGCTGATCAAACAAGTCATCGATTCTTGGGAGAGGATAATTTTTCTTTATCATGATTTTGTTAAGTTCACGATAATCGATGCAAAGCCTCATTGACCCATCCTTCTTCTTGACGAAGAGGACTGGTGCACCCCATGGTGAAGCACTTGGGCGTATAAACCCTTTATCCAGATTCTCCTGTTGTTGTTTCTTTAGCTCTTCAAGCTCTACAATAGCCATTCTATATAGAGTCTTGGATATTGGTAGCGCCATAGGTATAAGTTCAATTGAGAACTCAACATATCTTATTGGAGGAAGACCAGGAAGTTCCTTGGGAAACACTTCAGCGAATTCCCTCACAATAGAAATTTATTCAAGGATGGTTTCTTCCTTGGACTCAATCATCTGAGCCAGATATGCATGCTCATAAGGTAGTAATATCCATGATTGAGATGATGGATCTAAAGGAGATTCATATTCCTCCTGACACTTGTAAAGAATCGGGGGTCGATTCTCTATATGGAGTGTGATTTCCCTCTCCTGACAATTTATGTTGGATCTATATAAGGAAATCCAATCCATGCCAAGAATTGCATCAAATTCCACCAGAGGGAGTATGATGAGGTTCGCCAGGAAATTCAATCCACAGATTATAACAGGGGAGGACTTATACTCATGGGATGCAATGATTGCCCCATTTGCTGTACTCACCGACATCTTCACTTCCATGATTTGTGGTGGTACTAGGATTGTTCTACTAAAATTTCGAGATATAAAAGAATGTGTAGAACTTGAATCAAAAAGTACGTTTTCTATTCTTGAATGAATAACTAGCGTACCTGTCACCAATTCGTTGTCGGGGTTCACTTCGGCAGAAGTGATGGAAAAAGCTCTTCCTTGCTGCCTTGGAGGTTGTTGGTTGTCTTCGAAAACCCTTGGATTAGGGCACTGATTTGCAAAATGACCCGGTTCTTTGCATTTGTACCATTGAACAATGCATTGAGGTTCTAACAGAGTGTTCCTCTCCTCTGTCACAACTGTGGGTCTTTCTTACTGACAATTAACAGCTAGGTGCCCTTCTCTTCCACACCTGAATCATTTTCTCGTCCCCTTAAGGCAATTTCCAGGGTGCTTCTTTCTGCACTTTTGGAAAGTGGGGTGCTGGATCTTCTTAGCATCATTGGATTTATCCATCAGACCACCAGCATTGAAGTCCACCTTACGCTTCTTGTCCCCATGATACCCCTGTGATTCCCCGATCTCCATTTCGACCTTGAGGGCACATCAGACAATTTCCTCATAGCTGTCGAAGTCACGGATCACTAATGCTTTCCGCAAGTTAGGCTTCAGCCCACCAAAGAAGCGGTCAACCTTGCATTCAGGGGTAACGACAAAGCCGGAAGCATATCGTGCAAGCCTTGTGAAGTTTGCCTCGTACGCTCCAACAGATTCTTCATCTTTTTTCTTGAGGGAAAGGAAGTCCCTTTCCATCTTAAGCCGGAGGGTGCATGGAAAATATTTATCGAAAAACATCTTCCGGAAATCCTTCCTTTCCAATGCCTCGATCTCCTCCTCAGGCTTCGTATTTTTGATCAACGTCCACCATTGATCAGATTCAACCTCTATACGATAAGTCGCCAGGAGAACCTTCTCTTGTTCAGAACATTGGAGGATGGATAATATCTTTTCAATGGAGTTGATCCATTGTTCAGCGATTGTGAGATCGGATGATCCACTAAAATTAGGAGGCCTTTGTCTCATGAATCTCTCGATAGCGACTTGTTCTTTATTGGGGGGGGGGGGGTTGAACATTCCTATTGATCCGTGTTTCTATTCAAAACTTGAGTTATCTGAGATAGAAGCATGACAAAGTTTGCGATTCCCACTCCCATTGGATTGGGCATTTCATTAGTACAGTCATCACACCGATCTTTACAACGATTTTTAGCCCGAGTCCTCCTATTACCGGCCATTGGCTGTAATAAAAGAAAGTTAGGGGTAACACATAAAGGATAATCCAAAGACAAAAGTTGATGACTTATAAATAAACTTTTATTTCCTTACTCAAGAGTCTATAGGCTTCAATCTAGGCTTTTCATGAGCTACTTTCTAACATATATTCGTAGGGGAATTTTTTTTAATTCCCTTAATAAGGGTTCATACTAAGCTTGTGAATTTATCAAAACATATCCCCCGGGAGTGTCGTAACCAAGAGTGCAGCAAGGCCCGTTTTCATGCACCAGTTCCCATTCAAGTCTAGCTCAAAGCGGTGTTTTCGGGTTTTACCCCTAGGATACATCTGTGCCAGAGCCGCCTCTACCTGATCGTATCCAAACAGGGATGTATTTGTTTGATAAATCACTTACTCAGTACTTACCAAAACTTAGGGATGTTTTTATTATACTTGGTCTTGTATATAAGGCTTTACTAGGGTTTCCTAATCCCAAAAATAACTAAACCTATCCTCTGATACCAACTATGACAACCCTGCTTTTTATTACAACTTAAACATGATTTATTACATAAAACTTCACTTGATACAACAAAGAAGATTGATAGGTTTAGTGTCTTTGGGGATTGGGATCATTACATAAAAACTTAAAACATGAAATACAACATCTTTATTTAAAACTTCCTTTTCTTGACCACTACATTCCTTCATACTTAGCGTTTCATGGGATAACTTGAGAACATGCATAAGAAAAGGGTGAGCTATAAAGCCCAGTAAGGGAGTACACATGAAATAACATGAGGAATACAATACATGTTAGACAATAGGCATATAAATATATAATAAGAAAAACATGAACATAAAGGCATGATAAAGCATGATAATCATAACATGGAAATGTGGCAACAACACTTAACATGGAATTAGCATGAGCCAAGGCCCATTGCACATGGAGCATGAGTAAATCCTCATTGCACATAAAGAACGAGTAAACACTCATTGTACTTGAATTAGCATGAGTCAACACTCATTGCACATGATGTATCATGATACTACACTTTACCCAATGCATTGGAGCGCTATAAGGGCACACCCTTCTTAAACATTTCATTTCATGCATAAGTGTGCCATATGGATCATAAAACATGGATTCATAAAACATAATCATTTATTCCACGATAAAGGAATGTGGAATTAATACATGAAACTTTAAAATCAATAAGTAAATATGCATAAAGGTGAATATCCTTGATGGAGAAATGGGCATGGTATTCACTACACAATGACATTGGCTTAGAAAATCGGTGCGATTTCGGCAGCGTAACGGCGTGACATAAGAATTCATAAAAATGGTTGATGAGAGAGAAAGGGGTTCCTTATCATATTTACATGTAATTTATAGTAAGAGGTCATATATATACATGTCCCAACAATTGTAATGGAATTTAGATTCATGATACAAAAGTATTGCTTGAATGTAAAAGAGGAGAGAGAAGTTCCTTTCAGAATTTCGGCATAGTAACGGGTGTACATGGGAGGAATTTAATGAGAGAGAAAGGTATCCCATCATTAAAAAATAAAGAGGGTAGTATGAGGGAGGTGAAAAACCATACCCCAACATTTATAATTGAAATTAAAAGGGAAAAACAACTTAAAGAAAATTGGACAAAAATGAGAAAGGAAGAAAAAACCCTTACTTGGAAGTGTGATTCCAAATGCTAGAGAGAGGATTGTGAGAGGATTCTTGGGAGCTTAGGGAAACTTGGGAGGATTATAGAGAGAGTAGGGCAGAGTTTGGATGAACTCCAGATGTTTTGAGTGAGTAGGAAGTGGGATCTTGGGTGGGTTTATATAGGAAAGGTGAGAGAATTCTTTATTATTTAAGTTTGGGACCCCTTATATTAAATTAATCCAAACCACAAACCATCCAATGGTTTTTGCCCATGGTTTTTGGAAAAGGGAAGAGGAAAAAAATATTTTATAAGGCCAAAGTCCGAACTTCTTAAAATATTAGGGTTGCTTATGTGGAGGTGAGTCACACTCCCATGGAAATTAATTTAAAAAGGCAAGGTGTTGAATAAGTCTTGAGGGGTCCATTAATGCTTTGAAAAGAAAGTCAAACAAACCCAAAATCACATTATTTTAATGGTAAAACATATATTGGCCGAACATAAAGATAATAGTATTTTATTACATCACTATTGGGTCATTATGTTGTCATAAAACACATTATATATTTAAACGGTATTTAATTTTTACCCAAAAATTTGATTGTCTCAGAAAATTATGAAAAATTCACCGTTGGATAATTTCAACGTCCTGATTCCAGAAATAACATTTATTTTATCTAAATAATTTTCTAAATATGTGAATTTTAACTTTTAAAATAAAAACCGACATTTATAAAAAATTCACGGGTTTTGACAGAAATGGCTTTCAAACCTTAATAAAAATTTTAATTGCACTCATAAAATTATAAGATCCTTATATTTAATAAAAATTAATTTAATAATAATAATATTATTTTATTAAAATATTATTTAATTCAAAAATCCCTTAATTTAATAAAATATATTTCTTAATTAAATAATAACTAAAAACACCATTTGTACTTTAAAAACTATTTACAATGGATCAAAAATGACTAGAAATTATATTCATTATTATATAAAAAAATAATGTACATGAACATAATACTACTTATTTGTTACATAACCCCTTAAAACAACCGCATAAGACCTAAGGGTAAGGTGTGCCATGGTGACAGACTCTTGGGGTGGCTCGGATAACATCGCTCGAGTGGTAATTTCAATCAACTTCCACTTTTCCCATAGATGGTCACATTCGAGCTTGACAAGATGAAGATCAGCTTGGGCTTGGTCAAGGGCGAAGCCCAAAGATTCCACCTCTTTTCCGAGCTCTGAAAAATGGGCTTCGTATGGGGAAATTCTACTGGATGAGGCCATCGCTTCCTTTGTCTGAGTAAATTGGATTTGTTAAAGTCCTATATTTATACTAATCATGTGATTACTGTTCAATGTCTATATTAGAAATGGTCAAAATTCTTAACATAAAACCAAAGAAGTTGACATTTTATATAAACATAAAGAGACATTTAATTAGATCAAGAGGGATTTCCATCAATGAAACTTTGGGTCGTTATAAGTGATTGGATCACTTCAATTTTGGTAGGATCGAATTCAATACCATGTTTTGAAACTATGTGCCCTAGAACAATCCCATTTTTAACCATTAAGTGACATTTTTCAAAATTTAACACAAGCTTTCACTTGACACACTTTTGGAGGACTAGAGAGAGTGAATTCAAACAAGATTCAAATGATTCACCATAAATGGTGAAGTCATCCATGAAGACTTCCATGTAGTGTTCAATGAATCTGGAAAAGATACTCATCATACACATCTGGAATGTTGCAGGAGCATTTCAAAGTCCAAAAGTCATTCTTCTATAAGCATATGTTTCAAAGGGGCATGTGAAAGTAGTCTTTTCTTGGTCCTAAGGTGCGATTGGGATTTGGAAGTAGCTGGTGTATCTATCAAGAAAGCAATAGTGTGACTTCCTGGCTAATCTTTCTAGCATTTGATCAAGGAATGGAAGAGGGTAGTGATCTTTTCTTGTTTCAACATTCAATTTCCTATAGTCGATACTGACACGCCATTTGTTCTTCACTCGAGTTTTGACTACCTCTCCATGTTCATTTGTGACAATAGTTATCCCACCCTTATTAGGTACAACTTGAATTGGACTAACCCATTCACTATCAGAAATTGGGTAGATAATACTAGCTTGAAGAAGCTTGGTGATCTCTTCACTAACTACCTCAAGTATGAGTGTATTGAGTCTTCTTTGTGGTTGTCTAATTGGTTTGGATGATTCCTCAAGATGGATGTGATGCATGAAAAGGGAAGGGTTGATTCCTGGTATATCATCTAGGGTCCACCCTAAGGCCTTTTTGTTTTCCTCTAACACTTGAATAGGTTTGGAATCCTCGGTTTCGGTAAGTGAAGTAGAGATAATGATAGGATAAGAGTGATCATGGAAAAGGAATGCATATTTCAGGTGTTCAGGAAGAGGTTTCAGATCAGTCTCATATTTTATTTGTGGGTTAGAAAACTCAGGAATGGAGGAAGGGACTTCAGTTGCTTCAGATTCATTCTCCTTAATACTTTCCAAGGTGGAGCAGTAGAGATCAGAGTTGATGTGGGATTCAAGAGAGTTTTCAAGTTCCTCTAGATTGATGGAATCTATGAATGAGAGGTCCACATCAACTTCACCATTTATGACTTGGTTAATCATGGTACAGATTTCACAAGATTCTTTGTCATTTGAACATGAAGAACATGATGGAATGGGGTTCGATTGACTCTTAGAAGTGTCCTCAGAATCATGGATTGAGAATGCAGAGTGATCCTCAGATGGGTATCGCATGGCTTGGAAAATTTTGAAATTGACTAGTTGGTCACCGAATTACATGGATAAGATGCCTGAATGGACATAAATCTTGGTTCTTGCAGTCATGAGGAATGGTCTTCCTAGAATTATGGGAGATCGAGAAGAGTTCGTCTCACCTTCCATGTCAAGGATATAGAAATCAGCAGGGAAGATAAGATCATTGACTCGGATAAGGACATCCTCAATTATTCCATCAGGACTAGCTATGCTTCGATTGGCTAACTGAATGACAACACCCATTGGATGTAAGGGACCTAGACCAAGGTTGGAGAATATATATTTGGGCATGAAATTAATTGAGGCTCCTAGGTCTATGAGTGCATCATCAAAGTTGGAACTTCCAATTTTGCATAGAACCGTAAAGGTCCCTGGATATTTGTACTTAATGGGTATGGAATCTTGGGTTGAAACATTTTCGAAGGTCCTAAGTTGCCTCTTGTGGGTGCACAATTCCTTAAGAAACTTGGCATACTTAGGGATTTGTTTTATGGAATATAAGAGGGTAATATTGACTTTAACACATCTAAACATGTCGATCATTTCAGGATTAGATTCAAAGGACTTCTTTGGCTTAGAAACATCTTGTGGAAAAGGAATTAGATTCCTAAGTGGAATGGAAGGAGGTGAGGGAATGGATTCAGATTCCTTTTCAAGTTTCTTTTTCTTTTCATTTTCTAGGTCAAAATTCAAAGGAGGGTTGGAGGACTTATCTTGAGGCATAAAAATTTGCTTTCCCGATCTAAGTGAAATTTCACTTACATTACCCTTGGGGTTGGGTAATGGTTGAGCTGGAAGTTGGGAAGAATTAGATGGTTGCTGCTGACTAAGGTGGGATGCCAATTGACCAATTTGGGTTTCAATATTTTTAAGGATGGAACGGGTGAAAGAGGAAAGATCTTTAACTGCACTTTACCATGGTTGCTTGGAAGAAGAGGCTTGTCCCAAATTGGGATTGCCTTGATATTGGTTCTTGGGAAAGTGATTGTATTGGTTTTGGAATTGGGAAGTCTCACTAGGATAATGGAATCCAGGAGGAGGATTGTTCCTTTGAGGTTGAGGAAAAAAAGGATAAGGTTGTTGGAAGTTACCAACACCTTGACCATATTGAAACTGGTTTGGGTTTTGAGGAGGGAATTTAGGGGTATGAGATATGGTATTACCATACCTAAGGCCTTGGTTATAGGAAGAAGAGAAGGGCTTAGAGTGAGGTTGGTTGAAGTTTCTAACAAACTGACCTGATAGTTGAGGGTTGGTGTTCCTCTGAGCATATGCTGCATTGAGATCCATTGGTCCAGATGAATCAGATTGATCCTCTTGAAGTTGTTGACATGTGTCTGTTGGATGAGATAGAGAGTTACAGATTCCACAGTTTTTGATAGGTCCAGGAAACAATGATTGTGGAGAAGATGAAGTTGGGGCTTTGGATGCCACAACTAGTTGTCGCACAAGACCTGTAAGTTCACTCATTCACTCGATCATCTTGTTCGGCTCAATTGATTGATTATCTTTGGCTTTCTTTACTGGAGCATGTGCTCGAGTATGGAATTTTTGTGTGCTTTCAGCCATGTTACTTATGAGATCTCTTGCAGCTACATGAGTTTTATCAACAATATCACCGCCACTTGCTGTATCAATGAGAGTTCTCTCCATAGCCAATAACCCCTTATAGAAGTATTGAATCAAGAGTTGGTTAGAGATTTTGTGGCGTGGGAAGGTTGCAACAAGCTTTTTGAACCTCTCCCAGTATTTGTGGAGTGATTCACTTGGGAACTGTCAGATACCACTTATTTCCTTTCGGATAGAAGCAGTACGAGAAGCAGGAAGGAATTTCTCTAAGAAGAGTCACTTCATGTCATTCCATGTGGTTATGGAACCAGGAGGTAGGAAGTAAATCCATGACTTAGCAGTATCAGCTAGGGATAAAGAGAATTCTCGAAGTTTGATTTGTTCCCCAGAAACCCCTTGAGGCTTCATGGTAGAGCACACCACTTTGAACTCTTTAAGGTGGAGATGTGGATCCTCACCGGCTAGCCCGTGGAAATGAGGGAGAAGATGAATCAAACCCGATTTGAGTTCAAATTCAACCTCTATGTTTGGATATTGAATACCAAGAGGTTGGTAATTCATATCAGGGGTAACAAGTTCTTTAAGTGTTTGTTCCCTAGGATTGTCCATATCTAATTCAATTGGTTGGACAAGGATTGGTTCTTGAATTATTTGATTATCTCTTATGTTCCTTCTAAGTTGGCGAAGTATTTGCTCAATTTCATGGTCAAACAAATCCGAGGGATTTTTTGGGAGGCTATGGGGAATTCAGAGAGATTTTTGAAGAAAGAGGAAGATGTTTTTTTCTTTTTATTTTTTCCGTTTATGATTTTTATGAGAAGACGAGTTTTTCTTTGTGTTTTTTTTTCAAATTTTTTTAAAATTTTGTTTTTTTGGTTTTTTATTACAATAACCAGAAACTAATGACTATTTGAAGCACCATACCCGTCAATGGAACCTTTTGAAACACACGACCGATTGTCTTCTATTGACTGGTCAAAGTTCCAGTGCTCTGCTAATGTGTATATCAGCACTCGGGTTGAATCCTCGGTGATGATACTTTGAAATAGTCATTTGTTTTTAGTTGATTGTATTCTGATTGGGGGGGTTTGTTTTCAGAGATTAATTGAAATAAATAATTTATTATTATTGATTTAACAAATTGATAATTATTGGGGTGAGTTCATCATTAGGTTATTTAATCTTGTGATATCCTTGAGCTTTTCTTTATATTGCATTTAAATTAACACCCATGTCACAAGTTGATGTTGATTTGAATTCCCAAGTTTTAAGGCTTTAATTTAATCCTTAACTTAACTTAGGGTTATAATCTTGATCATATCTTGTTTATGGTAGTATATTTATGGTTCCAATAATCCATGGAAACCACACGTTAAACAAAACAAGTCATTAATCCATGACATGCTAAGTCCAACATACACAATGTTAATTCAACGAATACTCATCGAGCGAAAGCTCTCAATTGCTTAACATACCTAAATTAAAACTCACCCCAATGATATATTTACTCAACCATTAATATGGTTATTAATATGGTAATATATGTTTATGGTGATGAATTATAAAGAGAATAAAAAGAAAGGGACAAGATAAGAGTAGTGCGCCGAACACACACACAAACGATGAAGAAAATAAAAAATGGGTTTTTGATTGAATGAGGAAGAAAAATAAGGGAAGGGGATTCAACTGAATTTAAAATATTTTAAGAACATAAATATTAAAATATATAAGGTGGATGGGAATAAGATATATTGAAGAAGTAACTTGTATTAAAACAGAATTACAAAGAAAGAGACTTACAAGATTACAAAAACGAAGAACACGAAAGTAAGTGAAAACAAAGAGAGGAGGAAAGGTATCTCAAGTGAAAACATGAGTATAGAATGTCCTTCCAATCCTTTTTCAAGGATTTGGTCGTGCCAATATGTTCTCCTCTCTTCTTAAATGCCAACCCCTCTCAAGGAGAGAAGGGGAGAGTATTTATAACCCAAGGAGTGGACTGTTTGCATTCCCAATCTATACCTCCACTTGCATCACCAATTTTCCTATTTATAAAGACGAATCTCGAGAAATATCCTTCTTAAAAGTTGTAGATAATAAAATTTTCCGACTACTATCAAAATTTGGAGGAATTTGGACCTATTTATCCAAAGTTATGGTCGGCGGATTAAACAATTTTAATCTGTCCATTTCAATCCATTATTTTTGATGTCCAACATGTGATAGGGTTTTTGAATAAGAATATTTCTTCAAATACGAATTATTTCTTCAAAAACGTAGGCCTCCTATATCTCCTCTTTCACACCGAAAATTTTTAGCTCGAGTGGATGCTTACATCATGAGATATGTCATGAATACTATACTGATTTTATTTCTCGTCCAGAATGGTGGTCTGGACTTCAAAGATTAATTTGGGCCCCTTGTTCTTAGATTTGGGCCCTGAAATTTTTATCCAATACTCGTTTAATTATCCCTAGAACTTTGGAGGAGAATAAAAGAATTTGGACTTCTTGATTGATCCCAACAATTAAATCTTCATGGTTGGTCCAGTTTCATCACAGATTCGGTAGGTCATCTTGTGTGGTAAATATGATCCTTCAAATAGAATAATTGGCCCATGATACCTTCTAATGAAATGTTTTATATTGAATTAGTAATCCTAAAAAACAATAACCATACAATTTGAATCATTAGGGTGAGAGTTATTAATAAAATAGTAAACTAACTCAATTGGACTACTTCTAAAAATGCTCAAAAATTATACTTAGTATTAAAACATTAATATTTCACACAAATTATGCACATTTCATATAAAATAAGTAAAGGGAGTATATAATAAGCCATGAAAATATTAATAACATAAAATATTTAAACACACTTTTAAAAAAATGCTAATAAATCATGGAATTTAAATTAAAGGCATGGGCATGGAGGACCTACCTCAAAAAGGAAGCAGATCAAGCCGAGGCACTTCAGCTCTTGAAGTTTTTGATGAAAATCGCCCACACCAGCGCACACATACATTCTAATACATATATATACCCTTAATTAAATTTACATATTCCCATATCCATGAGGTAATATGTTCAAGAAAGATATATATATACATATACACATACGTACCTACGTATGTGTGTGTGCGCACCACCAAGGATCCACCAAAGCTTTAATTAATTAACCTAGAGGGACCAAAATCACTTAGAAACTAAAGAACCATTTATTAGACTATGGTTTTAAAAGAAAACTATTTTAAAATACCATCTTTATTTTAAAACTCACTCATGTGTGCACTTAGTACAGCCATGGGTGTGCCAACATCCAATGGAACACCAAAGCATCTAAAGAGACCTTAAAATAAATTCCATATAAACACTGATTGCTTAAAAAACAAATACAAACTTTCAAATCATTTATAAAACATTAAAAACCCCTTTTAAAACCATAAAACCCTTTTTAAAACACCATTTGATTTTTTTAAAACAACGCCACCCCAAAATCTCAAGCCATAAAATCCAACCAAAACACACACCCTTCAAAATCCATGCATTAAATAAAATATACCCAAAAACACAACAGGGGAGAAATATCACAACATTGTTCGGTTTCACTTTTAAATAACACATAACATTTTATCAAACAAAGTGGGTGCATAAATGCATCAACATTATCAAATAACCATTACAGAGACTATTTTTAACAATTTCTACCCATGTGAAGACACCATAAAAAATTAATGGAACATATTACCATTTTGAGAATCATGTATAAAAAATTATTGTAACACCCAAGAATAAAATAAATTGCATATGAAAGGAAAAACATGAAAAAACCTACCTCAAAGTCATGTGACCACAACAGTGCTTTAGTAGAAGGAATAATAACCCCTACAGACCAACCACACACTTAAAACAATGAAAAAAACATGTGAATTACAAATCATGCCATTAGGGTTTGGTTAAATTGAAGGAAAACCCCAAATTTTTTTGAAATAAAAATCATTGTAGGAAGAGGTTACCGGTGAAGGAGGCATGACCGAAGTGACGATTGCTAGAGAGGAGGGGAGGGGCACCGAAGTAGGGTGAAGAAGCCACTAGAGCAAGCCGAACGGAGGCCAGAGCTGGGGGTCAGGTTCACCGGAGCAAGGGAGGGGTGAGGTCAGAGCGTGGAGGGGCCGGATGGCCAGATTTTGGGGCGTGTAGGGGAGAATAAGGGAACGGGTGGCGGTTGGAAGCTGGGGAGAAGGCCGGAGCACAGAGGGGCGAGGGAAGAGAACCGGGAGAGGGGGGCACTGCAGCTGCGCAACGATGTGGGGGGGGGGAGGCGCACCTCTCACCTAGAAGGAGGGGGGGGGGACGCCCCCTAGGGTTAGAACCCTTTTTTATTATAATATTAATAATATTACACTAATAATAATAATAATTGTAATAAAAATAAAAATAAAAATAAAAATAAAAATAAAAATAAAAATAAAAATACAATAATAATAATAACAACAAAAAAAACAACAACATAATAATAATAATATTATTATTATTATCAAAAATTCTTTTTAAATTTTTATTTCATTTTATTTATATTATTCTCATTTTATTTTAATTTATTTTACATTTAGTTTTATTTTCCATGAAATCATATTACTTATTTTAAAAACTAGGAAACCATTTGCTCATCACATGACTTAATAAATTGCGTGCAAGTTTCGTGCCTCAACCCAGACCACTTGGGCACCCGAACAGGAAACTGGGGTGACTGTATGGTTACCGCTAACCATTCGGTGCCCATGCACTGGTCTGGAACCCATCAAAAATAAAAATCCTCAAAAATTTTAACCCTGCGTTCAACCCAAGCCTCTAAAAGAGAACCCAGAGCTGAGAAATAATAAAATTAAAATAGATAAAAAGTTTGGGTGTGACACTATAAGTAGGTAGCCTCTGGAATACGAGGATGCATGCTTGAGTCCATGTGACCAATTAGGTTTGATTACTTATAATTGAACCAGGTTCAGGACATTATAGTTGATTATATTATGGGAATTGGATATAGAACCATCCATAAGGTATCTTGTGGAGAAAAATATTTTGTGTTGGAGTTGAGTTCAAGGTGATTCCTTCTTAACCCAAACTGTATTTATTTCTATACAACAGTGATAAGACCTATTCTATGGGCCTGACCCAGACACAATAAGGGTTAGGTTTCCCACACCATCTCTTTACCTTGTAAAAATACTATGTTCTTATCTCATTTAATTTTTTCATTCCATGTGATGTGATTATGTTTTGAATATACATGATCCATTCAACCTAACATGTGATAGAGGTTTGAATAATCAAAGGGTGTTAAAATAATTAAGCTAAACTTATCCAGTAAAATGTTTTCTATACTGATTCACCCTCTTCTTAGTGTAGATACACGGTCCACTGGGAACTGTAAGTAAAAATATAAGGAATGAGGTATATGACATATAATATACAATAAGGTAGATATTTATGAAAACTAGGAAAGATTTAATAAGTAGCATGTAAACTAATAAATTGAGGAACATAATTTCCTAGTGAAGTACCATAATGAATTATAGATATTTTATTATATTTTATATTAATGGATTTTTATAAAGATAAGTTAATGTGAGTGTTTGGGATGGGTGATAGAGAGAGTACCTACCCAATAAATAATAGTGTTGATTATTCTATGATAAATTGAAAAGGATAAACAATATTTTTAGTTAATATCCATTGAAACCAGATGATTGATTTTATGTTCTTCATGATAAATAATGAAATGTACTGATGGAATGTTTCCAGTGTTCTGTACAATAGTTTAAAGAAGTTGAAAATGTTGGAATATTTTAAAAAAACTTTAAAAGATATAGTAAAATGAGTGAATAGTTGGATAAAATTGTGGATAATCCATCCATGCTATAAGGTTTTTAAAATTAGTGAAGATCTAAACTTGGATGGAGATTTTTTTGAAGACTGGAGTGAAGATGAATTAAAAAGGCACTACAATACTTAGAATACTAATAATTGAGTATACATGTTTCAAATAACCTCAAGAACAATCAAAATATATTTGAAATTATTTTGTAAATTCCTATAATTGTTTGAAGCTTTTATAAGGTGATTTTAATTGAATTTGATATTATATGAAGAAATTTTGAATTTTGAATCTATAACTAAAAAAATAGATAAGCTTTTATCTGTGTATGATTCATTCTCAAATAATTGATGTAAATTTATAATAGGCATGAACTACATACGAGTTATTAATCACTTTGTATGAGTAATTTTATAGGCAAGGGTACAAATTGTATAATTCATTTGTGATTGTGTACGAGTCATTCTATAATATATGTAAAAGTTATATGGAATATTTATATGAGTCAACCGAAAATGAGGCTAAGTTAAAATTACATATGAATAATCTAAAATTTTGCATGTGTCATTTTTACCCATGTATGAGAAATCTAGTTCTATGTATAAGTGATTTCAAGCTATGTATGAGTCATATGAAAAACTGTATGAGTCATGCCTTAGTGAAATTCTAAGATTTCTGCAGAATAAAAAATATGAGTTTTCTAGAATTGTATATATCAAAAATGAAATCATTTTATATGATGTAAGAGATTTTATTCAATGATATTAAACATCACATCACTCAAAGTGTGTATGATTCAATTTTATTGAAGGTAGAAGTTAATATTCAGGTTTAAGAAGAAGTAGATCAAAGATAATATAGATTATGGGAATTTAAATAGCCTTGAAATGAAGAAATTTTAGTTCACATAAAATTATAAATTAATATGAAGATTTAAGTTCCATTATTTAGTGTTTTAAATATCACAAATGGATTTGTGATTCTTACTGAGATATGAAAAGATTTAGCTGTGAAGTTCTTTGATAATCAAAATGAAATTTGAAGCTCAAAGATAGAATTTTAGAGATATTTATACTATGAATAACTAAGACACACCACTACTATTTTGATATATAATTTTTTAAAATTAGTAAATAATGTTTATTTTTATTTATCTATGGTATTTTTAGAAGAATAAAACAAAATATTTCTGGAAGAAAAGAGGATATATTTTTAGCTAAGTTAAAATGAAAGAGAAATGAAATGGGTATTTTTCATATTTTGATGGAGATACCCACATGAAGCCATTGAGAAAAGAGATATAAAGGATCATGGGTAGATATGTGTTTGGTTTTGAATTATATGTAACCTTTAATATATTTCCATTTATGGAAATTGAAAAGGACCTAAAAATGACATGAAATTAAATGAGGCTACTTGTACATAAAAAGTGAATCGAAGAGAGAATATAAAATAGAGTAAGAAGAAAGAGAAACGAGGAAGTGTAGTTAAGGAGTGCTGATAAATCCTGTAGTAATCATGAATAAAATAATAATCCAATATTGTTTTTAAGAAGAATATATTTTTGGGAATTGAAGAAGAAGTGTAAGAAGATTAATTTTACCATGAATCAATTATAGTGCGCCAAATATGAAATAAAAATAAGTAGTTCCTATGATATAATTTATTATAGATATTGAGAGAAAAAATTTGAAGAAGAAAATATGATAGAGATATTGATTCAAACTACTGTCAAATATCTGTTATGTCGATCAATTCTATTTTGAGAAGTTATTGGGTTTATAGATAATATGAGATCAAGTTTTAGTGATGCTGGTGAGTTATTTCTAAATAAGAACTTGGAGTAGGGATGTTCCAGATACTTAGTTGTTTGTGATTGATTTTGAAGATATATAGGCATTTGAAGACTCAAATTTGAATAATCAGATTAATTTATGTTGATTTTGTGACATCAAATACCAAGTGGTGATCTACTTCAAAAGGTGGAAGGAAGTTTTCAAGACCATTCAAGATACTAAAGACTCTGAGATATAGTATGAAGACCTATTTACTTACTTAATTTAGTGAATACTCACTTGTATAATATGGAGAATAACCTCCTATGTAATATAGTGATTTTGGGTTAGGATGATAACTATCCAGACCATATTTAATTTACTATTACAATTATTAGCGAGGAATCCATGACTTGATGAAACCCTGATCACACCAAGGAGTTGGTTTCCCTCATTGGGGTTGAACCTTATAAAAATATTGTGTGTTGATACCTTTATATTCTATATTAAAGGTTGTATTATGGGTTGGATTAAACAAAAATATATCTATTCATATCATAATCAGTAATAATGTTTCAAATATAAAAGGGAGATAAAGTTAAAATAATATTTATAAATTTTTAATGAATTTTGAATTTGGTGAAAGAATATATCCATACTTGATTCTCCCACCTCTCAGGTGTCTGCACCCATTCTCGGGGCACCTCAAGCGGTATCTGTTCCCAAGGTTCCCTCTAGTTGGATATTTCATTTTTGAACTAGATATTTTTATCAGAATATATAAAATTTAAATTTGAATATTTTCAAAAGATCCTCAAATGGAAATATCTTTTACTACTCCTATTTTTACTGAAATGGAGGTATTAATCAATACCTTGAGAAATAAAAAAAATAAATAGGTAAATAAATTTAGAATAATTTAAAAATCTAGATATGATCAACCATTACCTAATGATAGTCATAATGGTAAGTGCTTATCTAAATTTATTGATCATGATTCCTCTAAAGAATCAAGTTCAATCTATAGTGAATATAAAGATTATTTTCATGATAAATCACTTAGTTATTTTTATTATGAAGTAAATTATTATATTTAAATAGTCCTCATATAATTTATTATGTTTATAATTACACACATCAAGGGACTACTAGATAAAAATTTAGAGTGGGAACAAGAGGCTGATGTAATGGATAATGAATTAGCTAAAAAGGTGAGTAGCTGCAACATACTCACAAAACTTATTGAAGCCAAGGAAAAATCTATCACACATAGCAGTGAAATAATTTATCTGATTAATGAAGATATAAAAAGATTTATTTTTGAGGATTTTTTTGAAAATGTTTTTAAATAGGTGATATATGCATTGGAAAAACTATACAAGGTCTCAATGAGTGTCAAGGATGCTCAGATGGAATCCAAATAAAAAGGAGAGAAAGAACATGAAAACATTTTATTAAAGGTATATAAAATTCATGATAATCAAATTGAAATATGAAGAAATATTGAGAAGAAACCTTCAGGCCTGTTGAGGATGAGAAAAATACACTCAACCCAAAGTGTCTTGAGTTGGAAATAAAACTAAAAAATATAGAAGAGGCTAAACCTATAACTTCCTAAGATTTTGAGAAAAGATACTATATAACAAAAACTTATTAAAAGAGTCTTAATTATATGAATACCCAAATTTGGTTCAATAATATGTGGGAATCATCTCTTGATTAACCCACAACTAGCTTATGGAAAAATTATTCGACCATCTAGTTTATTCTGGTTGCACTGAATTTGTTTTTTCTATAATTGTAGCTTTAAATTCAAAATATAAATGAATGTGGTGAGAAATATTTTTTGAAAAAAACTCCACATCATATAGGGTGGATAAAAATATTTATAGGAAAAGAATCTCTCTTAATAAATTCTAAAATAGGTATGAAATTTTCCAAAAAAGTGCAAGCCTCAAAATCTAGAAAAAGTACATTAACAAGAAGAACAAAGTGGTAAATTGAGAGATGATAATGCTATTGGAAGTTTTTACATTGATAAAAAGAGTAAAAAATAACATGTTAGTATATATAATATACAAAAGCTATAAATTTAGGGTGAGAATAGTTAAAACTAGGAAGAAATCTACCGTAAAGAAGAAAATTTCACAGAAGAAGAAAAACTATTCCATGAAAAAAATATTTGATTCGATTGAAAATTTATACGATTATTTAAATAGAGGTGTTCACTCCAACAAATAATATTGGTATGTACTAGACCAAAAAATATCTTAGACTAATTTGAATAGAATAATATAACATAAAAAGAAGTAGGTGAAAAAATTCAAGCCTTCCTTGAGAAGTAAACAAAATAAGAAGAATTTTGATTCAATAAAACCCAAGAAGTCAATGAAGAAATATAATGAGGATATAAAATCTATATGCAAGAGATTATTATTTTTGTGTAAGATTAGTCCACATCACGAAGCATTATAAAAATTTCTAAGAACATCAAGAAATAATATAGAAATCTAGAATCATCAAGAAAAGTGTTAATCTAGGAGAGAGATAACATGGTTGATTTAGTGGTTGTCACTCTTGAAGAAGAATATAATTTTATTAAAAGGTTTCCAAGGAAGGGTAACCAAAAGTATGATTAATAAGTGCATGAAAGGTTAAAGAAGGTTGGACACATTTTTTTCTAGTGCATGACATGACATACACAATAATAAAATTTGTTTAATAACAAAAATAAAACACCCATTACTTCTAGTTTTAAAATTACTGTAGATAGAAAAGAATCCACAACCTAGAAGAATGATGAACATACTCTAAAGGATTTCTTGAAAATATGGCTATCCTAGTTATAAATGGCTAAGAATATAGACGATTCATAAAAAAAATCATTTCTTTCTAAAGTTAAAAAACCTTTTCCATCTAAGAATAATGATAAAAATAAGAAGAAACCCGTGCCTCCCAAATATATTTAGAGTTAGAAATCCAAGGGTAAGTATAACATGAAGAGTTCTCAAACATATAGATCTATAAATAAGAGAGTTTCTAGGTTTGGAAACATGTCTTATCCTTGTTTCTCTAACTTAAGAGCTGATAGAGACTCACCTTATTCCCATTTCAACTGTCATGGTATTTAAATAATGTGAATTGAAGGAGATTGATAAAAAATAATACTGTAGTATACTGTGTTGTTTATATAAAAAGGAAAATACATCATGAATAATATTTCAATTGGTGCCATAGAGTCACCTTTAAACACATTAATTTTCAAAACTGAATTAGTATTAGTCATCTTATTTTTTATCAAAATGTTTGGAGGTTATTTATTAAAGATAAAAATATCCCCAATAAAGATCATTTGAGAGTATACCTTGAAGGAGAGCTAAGGAAGTAAAAGCTTCCAAGATTTATTATATCTTGTTTAACCTATAATTTCTAGATAAACCCTATAAAAATGAAGATGCGACATGATTTTTGTTGGGATCCTCATGTATTAATCATATTTTAATGATCAAAAATATCTTTAATAATCCTAAATCTCATTAATGATCACAAATATTATTTAATCATGTGTATTTATGTTTCAAATTCACTCATGATTTATAATGGTTAAGCTCACTCCAATTCATGCATATTTTTTCTTAAGTCTGAATACTGTTATTTGCCTAAGTACAAGACACCATGAGAAAGACACAATTATCCAGACACCATGAGGATTAGACACCGTGACTGAGACACCGTGACCAAGACACCGTGAGCAAGACACAGTTAGCCAGACACCATGAAGATCAGACACCCTGACCGAGACACCGTGACCAAGATACCGTGAGCAAGACACCGTAAAGAAGACACCATGATACTCAGACCGTGACACTCAGACACCGTGAAGGAGACACTGTTTTCTCAACTTACTGTGACACCATTTCTTAAACTATTTTGTCGTATTTAAATTTAATGTTTAATGGTCATATTTTATGCCTTTAATGCACTAACATAATTAATGTTTCTTTGTAGACATAGTACGAGGTATGAGGCATGAAACACATGGAACCTGTCGGCTAAATCTCATGCATTCGAAGATAAAGATTATAGAGTGCCCAATGACAATAGCGCACGATACTAAACGAGAAACAAGCCTATGAGCACGACCAAGAAGAACACTTTGCAAGATTTTCAAAGAAATCATTTTCACATGCATACAATCTGACTCTGCTGAAAAACATACGAAGTACACTGGAGTCCAGAGAACATATTCACATTGTCAAAGCTCGTGGAGAACACAAGCTGAATCACGACCCTCTGTTTTTTCAAGAAAAAAACCAGAGAAGGACTCAGATGCATTTCTGCTAAATCAAAGGAGTCCAGAGCTGCACTTCAAATCACAAGAGCATTCTAAACTCATATCTACTATCTATTAGTGATTCTTTTACTTACCTTTTGAGTAGTGTGTGTACTCTGTATATTCCACACACACTGACTCCTGTGCTAAATTGAAGGATTTATAAATCCTTACACCAAACTCTCTATTTATATTTACCCACAACAACTGTGGAAGAGGTCCCTGTGTGGCCTGATTATTATTTTTTTTACCCAAGAAAACTGTGGAAGAGATCCATGTGTGACCTGGAAAGTCTATGTACATTTGTTAACCCCGATCCAGGGTGTGGATCAAAGTTTATTTATTTAAACTGCTTGGTGGTAGGTGATCACCAAGTGGAGTGGATTAGGTCTCGGCTTGAGACTGAACCACTTGTTTCATATCCGCTGTGCTATTTAAATTTAGTCTTATCTGTTTTACTGTTTTATTGCATAATCCGAAAAACTCTAATTTCACTTTGATATTTAGTATTGGAAAGAAGTTATAACTGATTTGTCTTAGTAGGATAACTTAAAAAGTAATATTAATAATACATATTAAGATTATTGAGAATTAATAAATCTTCTAAGAAGTTGTTTAAACAGTCAAACTCTTATAACAGTATAACCTTGATTAGCTGGGCTGTATCTATTATTAGGGAAAACCATTTCTCTTAAAATAATATTTTTTGTAACAGAAATTTTTATATTGACTCTATTCACACCTCCCCTCTTGAGTGAACTACTCCGACCAACATGTGGTATCAGAGGAAGGTTGTTTATTAGGACTATGTGTAATCTTACTCTACTGTGATTATATTTATACTTTAAAGATCTGTAAATTTCTGTTAATTCTAAATTTCTAGATCTTTTAAAGTAATTTGTTAGTATGGATAATAGATTGAAAGGTGATGCAACCAATAGACCACCATTCTTTAATGTAACCAACTATGCTCAATGGAAAATTAAAAAGAAAATGCATCTAGAGAGTATGATCTTTGAAATTTGGTCATCCATTATAGATGAATACAAACTTTCTGTGACTGATAGAATTACATGGGATGAACCTATAAAACTTGCTTATAATAACAATTGAAAATCCATGAATGCTATGTACTATTCCTTAGGAGATGAATAATTTAATAGGATTTCTTCTTGTAAAACTACCCATGAAATTTGGGATACCTTGTCTGTCTCACATGAAGGAACATCTAGTGTAAAGGAAATGAGACTTAATACTTATACTATAAAACATGATAATTTCAAGATGAAACCTAATGATCCTATTTCCTACATGTATCTTAGGTTCAATGAGATTGTCAACACAATGATTTCTCTTGGAAGAGAAGTCACTACCAAAGAACAGATCATGAGAATTCTTAGGTGTTTACCTAACAGATAGAGGGGAACCTCTGTCTCAATTAGAGAATCATGTGACATTAGCAAGATACCTGTAAAAGAACTCATTGGGAAACTGATGATGTATGAGGAAGAGCTGAAAGTCAACAAAGAAGAGGAGGATGGACCAAAAAGGAAATCTGTAGCATTCAAGACCACCTTCTCAAAGCACAAAGAAAAAGGAAAATTGGAAGCTCCTGTAGAAAGTTCCACCACTGAACAATCATTAGCTGACAGTGACGAGGAGATGGCTCAACTGGCCAGAAGATTCAAACGATTTTACAAAAAGAAGAACTTTTTCAGAAAGCCTAACTTCAAGAGAAAGTATGATCAAAAAGGAAACTTGAAAAAGGACTAGAAAATAAGTGACAAAACTGATGAAATTGTATGCTATGAATGTAAACAAAAAGGACATATAAAGGCTGACTGTCCAAAGATAAAATATAAGAAGAAGTATAAGGATAAGAGCAAGAAGTACAAAAAGGAAATGAAATCAACTTGGAGTGCGTCTGAGGATATTTCAAGCGACTCAGAGACATCACATGATGAACAGGATAACAAAGCCAATATGTGTTTTATGACAAACACATATGAGGTAACACTGAACTCTTCTATTCATAATTCATACTATTCTGAAGAGGAAAGTGACTCTGAAAATATTAATAATGAAGAAATGTTTGAATATTGCAACATGCTTGAAGAGACATTCAATGAATTAAAAGATAAATATAAATCACTAAAGAAACAACATGCTCTCAATGCAAATGTTAAATATGAACTTACTACTGAAAAGGAGAAAAATTCTCAACCACTCGAAGAAAATAATGAATTAAAAATGTCTAATGAGAAATTAAAAAGTGACTTAGAAAAGTTTACTAATGGGAAAAATACCCTTACCCAAATGATAGGAAAACAAATTACCCCTAAATACAACACTGGCATTGGTTATCAACCTGGTAAAAGAAACCTTAGTAGAACAAATTTTATTTCCAAGTCTAGGATATATAGTTTTGTTCCCAGTTCTGGACACAGCTCAACCAGCTCAAGTCATGATACATACTCTAATGTTTCAAGTTTTTGTGGACCGAATACAGTTTATTTTTCAAATACTTTACATAATTCTTATAGGAAACCTATGAGACAAATATGGGTTCCTAAAGCACTTATTAATAATGTTTCTAGACCCAAATAAGTATGGGTACCAAAATCTGTCTTTGCTTAATCATGTTATAGGAAAGATGTTTAAAGAGATAATGCAAGAATCTATGGTACTTGGATAGTATGTGCTCAAGGCACATGACAATATAATACTCATGCTTCAAGAATCTAATAAAAGTAGATAGAGGAAATGTCACATTTGGTGACAATGACAAAGGTAAGATCATTGGTTTAGGCCAGATTGGTAACTCTGATTCGATTTTAATTTCTAAAGTACTGTTTATTAATGGCTTAAAATATAATCTGCTTAGTATCTCACAATTATGTGATGGTGGATATCTTGTTAAATTTGAAAATGATTCCTGTAATGTCTTTAATTCTAAAGATGAATTAGTATTTTATGCATCAAGGAATGAGAATGTTTATTCTGTTAATTTAGATTCCTTAGCCTCTCAAAATGTTTCATGCTTAACTGTATTTCATAAAGAATCTTGGCTCTGGCATATGAGACTAGGACACTGTAATGTTCACTCCCTTAGAAAGCTAACTAGAAAAGGCCTAGTTAAAGACTTACCCAAACTTGAGTTTCTAAATGACAAAGTGTGTAATCCCTGTCAAAAGAGGAAACAACACAAAATATCTTTCAAATCAAAGAAAGAAGTTTTTAATTCTCAACCTCTCTAATCGGTTCACATGGATTTGTTCAGACCATCTAGAGTTTCTAGTTTAAATGGAAAGTACTATGTTTATGTTTTGGTAGATTATTTCTCTAGATATACCTGGACCTTTTTCATGGCTCACAAAAGTGAATCCTGCTCTTATTTTACTAAGTATGCCAAGTCTGTAGAAAATCTTAGTGGCCTTAAAATTAAATCTTTAAGAAGTGATCATGGTCGTGAGTTTGAAAATCAAGAGTTTGAATCCTTTTGCTCACAAAATGGCTATAGTCACAATTTCTCTACCCCTAGAACACCTCATCAAAATGGTGTTGTAGAAAGAAGATATAGAACCTTGCAAGAAATTTCTGGAATAATGCTTAGTGAACATGACTTACCTATTTACTTTTGGGCTGAAGTTGTTAATACAACATGCTACATAATTAATAGAGTTTTGATTAGACCAATTCTCAAAAAGACCCCATATGAAATCTAGAACAATAGGAAGCCTAAGGTTAATTACTTTAGTGTTTTTGATTGCAAAGTCTTTATTCTCAACACTAAGGATAATCTTGACAAATTTTCATCCAAAAGTGATGAAGGAATTTTTCTAGGTTACTCAATATTAATTAAAGCTTATAGAGTATTCAATAAAACAACTAAATGTGTAGAAGAATCTGTTCATATCAAGTTTGATGAAACAGATCTACATGAGCCTAGAACCATCCTCGAAAATATGGAGGATGATGTATCAAACTTGAACATCAACTCAAAATCCTCAAATTCCTATGTGAAAGAATCTGTGAAAACTTCCAATTCTGGAAATTCTCTTCAATCGAGTCATAATGAACCAGAATCTGTTGATGAACCTGAGATCACTAGTCCCTCTTTTTCTAGAAAGGTTAGAACCCTTAGAAACAATCCCTTAGATGCTGTTGTAGGAGACTTAGATAAAGGAACACAAACTAGAGCTTCTCTTAGAAATCAAGTTGAACATCAAGCCTTCTTGTCACAACTTGAACCTAAAAACATTTATGATTATCAATAATGAATTTTGGGTAATGGCTATGCAAGAAGAACTTAATCAGTTTGAAGGAAACAAAGTTTGTAAACTTATTGAAAGACCCAAGGAAACTTTCATCATAGGGAATAAATGGGTGTTTAGAAATAAGGTAGATGAAGCTGGAAATATAGTTAGGAACAAGACTAGATTAGTTGCACAAGGCTACAGTCAAGAAGAAGGAATTGACTATGAGGAGACCTTTTCTCTAGTATCTAGACTTGAAGCCTTCCGAATCCTACTTGCTTATGCTACACATATTAATTTCAAACTATATCAAATGGATGTTAAGAGTGCATTCTTAAATGGGTATATAGCTGGGGATGTCTTTGTTGAACAACCACCTAGATTTTCAAATCCTCATTTTCCCAATCATATTTTCAAACTATCAAAATATTTATATGGTTTAAAACAAGCTCCAAGAGCTTGGTATGACATATTAAGTAATTTTCTTATTTCCAAAGGTTTTATAAAAGGAATAGCTGATCCTACCCTCTTTATAAAATGAATTTCTAATGATGTTTTAGTTGTTCAAATCTATGTAGATGATATTATTTTTGGATCTTTAAAAAATTCATTATGTATTGATTTTTCTAAAATGATGCAAAATAAATTTTAAATGAGTTTAATGAGTGAACTAAAATTCTTTCTTGGATTTCAAATCTTTCAAAATAATGATGGAATTGTTTTAACTCAAAGTAAATACACTAAAGATCTTCTAAAACGTTTTGGATTGGATAGCACTAAAAGTAGTGACACTCCCATGAGTACCACCTGTAAGTTGGATCTTGATGAAGATGGAAAATCTTTTGATCAAACCACTTATAGAGGAATGATTGGAAGTTTACTCTACTTAACTTCTAGCCATCCTGAAATTATGTTTAGTGTGTTTATGTGTGCTCGTTTTCAAGCAAATCCTAAAGAATCTCATTTAAATGCTATAAAGAGAATTTTCAAATACCTCAAGCATACACCCAATCTAGGACTATTCTATCCTAAAGGACAATCATTTTAACTAGTTAGTTATTCTGATGCAGAATTTGGTGGCTGTAAGTTAGATATAAAGAGCACCTCTGGAACATGTCACCTTTTAGGCAAGTCACTAGTATCATGGTGTAGTAAGAAACAAAATTCTGTTACATTATCTAATGCAGAAGCTGAATACATAGCTGCTGGCAGTTGTTGTGCACAAATTTTGTGGATGAAACACACATTACTAGATTATTGATATCAATTCAAACATGTACCAATAAATTGTGACAACACAAGTGCTATTAACATCTCAAAAAATCCTGTTTCACATTCTAGGACAAAACATATTGATTTAAGACATCACTTTTTGAGAGATCATTATCAAAAAAGTGATATTACCTTGGAATTCATTGGTACTGAATATCAACATGCTGATATATTCACTAAACCATTAAATTCTGAGAGAATAGACTACATCATACATGACCTTGGCATGATAAATCTCAAATAGATATCTTACTTGTCTTACTATTCAATATTTTACTATGTTTTACTTTAATGTTTCATGATTATGGTTTCTAAGTTATTGTCTCTCATGTTTACGGTCTCACCATTAGCACTTTTTACTTATAGTCTGACATTTACTATCTCACCGTAACATGTACTGACAAGTTCACTCACTGTGTCACCATGCCATTCGCTCACTGTCTCACCGTGATGACTGATCACTATCTCACCGTAACAACCCTTCACTGTCTCACTGTGAAAATTATTTATGATTTTCTTTAAACCCATATCACGATAATTTTTATTTCACCTCTTTTACTTTCTCGCATTTTTGTTTTTGTGACGTTTGACATTCCCAAATGATAAAACAAAGAGTTTCACTCGGTTCTTCACCCAGACTTTATCCTACTCACTCGATTCGAAACCTTTCAACCTTGCAACCCTCTTTCTCTCTCGTGACCTTCAGTGGATTCCAAGAATGAAGCGACCATCGTCATCCAAACCTAAGAAGCACCACCCTAAGAATAAGAAGAGAGCACCCAAGATGACACCCTAAGGGCCTCTGAATCCGAACCTGGTAAATCGAAGTGTTGTTCCTGAGAAATAAATTTTCCCCGAATGGCTCTTGTCTAGAAAATCTCTAGTCCTAAAAGTGTTAAGAGAACAAGGCTAGATAGAATGGTTCTCAAAGGAGAATAAACCCATTTATCCGAGTTTAGTTGCTCAGTTCTACCAGTACACACAGTTTTCTTTTGATTTTGGTGAAATTTATGTTGTGAGGAGCTGGATTAATGGCCAAAGATGATCCTTCTCATCGAGGTTATGGTCTTCATGCCTTAGGATACCTCAGGAAGGAATTTTTGATGATTATCAGAGAGAACCCCCACCTACGTCTGATTTCTTTGACCTTGAAGATGATTTGAAAACCCTAACCAGGAATGGCACCAAGAGAAGGTCCATAGCTGCTGAACTTGATGGGGAGACAAGGTTGTTGTTTAAGTTTGTTCAAAATTTGGTTAGTACTTTGATGTATTAAAGTACCAATATTTGTTCTTGATTCATCTTATGAAGAATGGATACGAAATTAACCTGTGCAAGTACATCATTCACCATATGTGTGAGTTGATCAAGGTTACATCCAAATCCACCTCTCTTTTCTACTCTTGGATGATTTCATCCATGCTTGTTGCCAAAGGAGTAGTTGGACCCAATTAAGAAGTGCTTGTGGATTGCGAGTTCTGTCTCTCTAAATCCATCATCATAAGAATGAAAATAAATTGGAATCCTTGGAAAAAAGAAGTGGGTGGAAGACAATGATAAAGTTTATGAGAAGTTTAATCCTGTGGATTATCCATCAAGGCCGAAGGACATTTCTGATCCTGGTTTGGAACCAGATGAACTTGGTGAGTATTCAGAAGAAGAAGAAGAGGAGGCTGAAGTACCTCATAGGGAATAAGTTGTTGTTGAGGAAGAAAGGACTATTGTTCCTCCTGTTGTTCTTGAAGAAGAAGTTCCTATCCCTAGAGATGATGTCAATCTGGAAATCCAACCTGAGGCTGAAAGAGAATAAATTTTCCCAGAACCTGAGCAGCAAGTCATGGAAGAGCCTGTTCTATAATAACTCCTTGTTATGGAAGAAACAAATCTGAAACAACTCCCTGTTATGAAAGAAACAAATCTGGAACAACTCCCTGTTATGAAAAAAGCAATTCTGGAGGAACTCCCAAAGGAACAACCTGTTCCTGAGATAATACCCTCTGCTGAAGAGAGGATGGAGATAGCCTTTCAGTTGGCTAGACAGGAGATGATTGAGGAACTTAGAGATGAACCTGTGGATTTAGACCAAACTCTTGAGCCTATGAATCTTGAAAAGGAAGCATCTATTGAGGGGGAGGAAACCCAAAATCTTGAGACTGATGAAGTATCACATCTGGATGAGTCTAGTCCTATGGATACTCAGTACAAATTCCCTAGATTTTATGATGTGAGTGAACATCAGCAAGTTACTACAATTGGACTTGATCTCTCTTCCCTATTTTAGTTGAAGTATGTTTCTATCTTTGTCCCTGAGAAGGAACCAAAACCTGAACATACCCCTATACCAATTCCTTCACCTGAACCTTTACCTGAACCTCTACCTGAACAACTGTCCTTTGTCAGTAAGAACTATTTGAAGGATTTTGGAGATACTATCTTATCTGGAGTTGAAAATCTTATGAACTCCCAACCTCGTGCTGTGACAAATATGAGTGAGAGAGATGCCTCACTAATTTTGGAGAAGATTATCTGGCAGATCCAACCTAAAATGCTCCATGAAATTCAAGAAGTTCGAGTTGAAAATAAGTTGCTGAGTAATGAAGTCTCAACCCTGAGAAGCATGGTTGAATATATGCAGAAAGAGATGCATTCCAGATCAGAACCTGTTGCTGCCTCTCTAGAACCTTATGTGTCTCAAACTTCTTGAGATGTTGTGTCTCAGATTCACCCTTACCTGTTATCCTTTGATGAAAATATTACAGAAAGGCACAAATAGTTGTTGAAAGAAATGAGAGAGCTTGTGGTGAACATCAATAAACTCACTGATGAATACACTGGCTGTCTTTAAAAGGTACTCAATCAGATCAAGTCTCTAACCACAGCTGTCAAAGCTTCTCATACATCTGGTGAATCCTCTACACCTGCCTTGGACAGTTCTTTTCTCAGATCTATAGTCCAAGATGAGCTTCAGACTGCTTTAAGTGGATTCAATGTGACTTCTTTATCTGAAGTTATCATGAACAGTGATAGAGTTCTTGACCTTGTGCAAATTCATTCCAAGATTTCCAATGATTCCCAGCAGGAGATTTATATGAAATTGGATTTCTATTTCAACCAAATTTTCTCCAAGACTGATATAACTAACCACTTCAAATATCTTGTAGAGAACCTGCGAATTCCTCCTATAACCCAAGCCTTTAAAAACCAAGTCCAGAAGCTAACCGAGTTTACCAGATTTTTGGACAAGTTCATGGAAAAAATATGACTTTGAAAAGGCCATGAAACATGGTGGAGAAATCATTACAGAATTCATCAAACTTCTGAGACCGTATCTCCATGTCCAGAGTACAAATTTTTTTTCTCTAGCGGCTGCTACTCTCAGACCTAGACTAGATACTTTTACCTCTTTCTTACCCTCAACTACCATGTCTGTTGGCCAAGATCTTAGTCAGATCAGGCCTATCATTCTTGACCAGCAACTGCCAAGATCTTCCACTGCCCCTACATTGGCTTCCTCAGTCTTCGAAGGTCTCCCTTTACCTTCTCTATCTACCACCTATCTGCCTTCTTCTACATCAACCACTACCCATATGTCTTCCTCTTCTGCTACTGATAAAGGTAAAGATAAGTCCAATACCTGAAGATGGCCAATGCCTACTAATTTTTGATGGGGATGCCATTCATTTTTGTATTTATACTTTATGATGTACTACACTCTGCTTATTTTTAATGGAATGTGCACTGTTTTCCCTCTCTTATTTCAACTTTTTGATAATCCCAAAAGGGGGAGAAGTTATATGTTTTTCTATATGGTACATTCTCTATAGCTGCATCTAATTTCCACTTTAACTGTGTATGATTTGTGATCATCAAAAAGGTGGATATTGTTGGACTCCTCATGTATTAATCATGTTTTAATGATAAAAAATCTCTTTAATAATCCCAAATATCATTAATGATCACAAATATTATTCAATCATGTGTATTTATGTTTCAAATTCACTCATGATTTATAACGGTTAAGCTCAATCCAATTCATGCATATTTTTGTTTAAGTCTGAATACTATTATTTCCCTAAGTAAAAGACACCGTGAGAAATACACAGTTATCCAGACACCATGAAGATCAGACACTGTGACCGAGACACCGTGACCAAGACACCGTGAGCAAGACACAGTTAGCTAGACACTATGAAGATCAGACACCGTGACCGAGACGCCGTGACCAAGACACCGTGAGCAAGACACAGTTATCGAGACACTGTGAAGATCAGACACCATGACCGAGACACCATGACCAAGACACCATGAGCAAGACACCATAAATAAGACATCATGACACTCAGACTGTGACACTTGGACACCATGAAGAAGACACTGTTTTCTCAACTTACTGTGACACCGTTTCTTAAACTATTTTGTTGTCTTTCAATTTAATGTTTAACAGTCATATTTGATGCCTTTAATGAACTGACATAATTAATGTTTCTCTATAGACATAGTAAAAGGTATGAGGCATTAAACACATGGAACTTGTCGACTAAATCTCATGAATTCGAAGATAAAGATTGTAGAGTTCCCAACGACAATATCGCGCGATACTGAATGAGAAACAAGCCTGTGAGCATGACCACGAAGAACACTTTGCAAGATTTCCAAAGAAAGAATTTTCACATGCATACAATCTAACTCTGATGAAAAACATACGAAGTACACTGGAATCCAGAGAACATATTCACATTGTCAAAGCTCGTGGAGAACACAAGCTGAATAGTGACCCTCTGTTTTTCAAGACAAAAACAGAGAAGGACTCAGATGCATTTCTGCTAAATCAAAGGATTCTAGAGCTACACTTCAAATCAAAAGAGCATTCTAAAATCATATATACTCTCTCTTAGTGATTATTTTACTTACCTTTTGAGTATTGTGTGTACTCTGTATATTCCACACACACACTGACTCCTGTGCTAAACTGAAGGATTTATAAATCCTTACACAAAACTCTCTATTTCTATTTACCCATGACAACTGTGGAAGAGGTCCCTGTGTGGCCTAATTATTATTTTGTTTACCCACAAAAAATGTGGAAGAGGTCCCTGTTTGACCTGGATAGTCTATGTACTGTTGTTAACCCCGAT
This sequence comes from Viscum album, assembly GCA_963277665.1. NCBI lineage: Eukaryota > Viridiplantae > Streptophyta > Magnoliopsida > Santalales > Viscaceae > Viscum > Viscum album. The sequence goes on along the minus strand of OY728150.1, from coordinate 810,907,809 downwards.
CGAGGGTGTGGATCAAATTTTATTTATTTAAACTACTTTGTGGCAGGTGATCACCAAGTGGAGTGGATTAGGTCCCAGCTTGAGACTGAACCACTTGTTTCATATCCAATGTTCTATTTAAATTTAGTCTTCTCTGTTTTACTGCTTTATTTCATAATCCAGAAAACTCTAATTTCACTTTGATAGTTAGTCTTGGAAAGAAGTTATATCTGATTTGTCTTAGTAGGATAACTTCAAAAGTAATATTAATAATAAATATTAATATTATTGAGAATTAATCATTCTTATAAGAAGTTGTTTAAACAGTCAAAATATTATAACATTATAACCTTGATTAGCTAGGTTGTATCTATTATTGGGGAAAAACATTTCTCTTAAAATAATATTTTTTTAACAAAATTTTTTATAGTCACTCAATTCAACCTCCCCACTTGAGTGAACTACTCTAACCAACAATTTTCAATCTCCAAAATATATATTGGATTATGTTTATCATGATTATCAAGGGGGGTGATTATCTAAAAAATTAATGGAGAGAAACATACTTTCACTTGAATGTTTTTGATGTGTTTGTTCAAGTTAAGTGCAGGTTCATAAAAATTATTGAAAATTCAGTTCAACAGTCTCTACAAAAAGAATTTCAAAGTTAGTATCACATGGTAGTTATTTTATGGATAATTTTTTTTATAAATTTACCACTCTTTTTTTCTACACTAGGTTATTCCAACTATCCTTAGAGTTTAATAGTTAATGATAAATTATTAAGAAAAATATAGTTCCACTCTTATCTCAAGTGGAAGGGATTAACTCTCTCAAAAGGGGAAGTGACCAAACAAATGATAGAATATGTTTTTATTAAAATTAGTATAGTAAAGAGGGATAATATTTTCCACTTTTCAAAATCCTCCCTTGAATCCATGATATCAATAAAAGGGAGAAGGGTTTTCATCCATTTAATTTATTGGTAATAAGTGGGAGAAGATAAATATTAAATTAGGAGTAAAATTTATATTGATAACAAATCAACAAGTGAGATTGAAGTACCCTAATATATTATAGATCTACTATTATATTTATTATCAATACACATGTCAATTGAGTTGTACAAATAAAAGTGAATGTGAGTGTTGAATATGGGTGATAGTAAGAGTATCTACCCAATAAAGAAGAGTGAAGTTTATTGCATGATAAATGGAAATATATGAATAATATTCTTGACGAGAATCCATTCAAATAAGATGATTAAGGTGATTTATAGTGAATCTAATATTATATAAAGAATTATGGAATTATTAAGCTATAAATAAAAATATATATAAGTCTAGTTCTGCATATGAGTCATTTAATTGAGCTATATAAGAGACATTCTCTATAGATTGATGTAAATTATACAAAGAAATTTCCTATATATGAGTCATTCCTCACTCCATATGAGTAATTTTAGAGGCAAAGGAATAGATAGTGTGGGTCATTTCTGACTCCATATGAGTCATTTTGTAATCTATATATGAGTGGTATGGAATATTTTTATGTGTCAACTGAAAATATAGCTATGTCTGGACCATGTATGAGTCATATGAATATTCCTAAGAGTCATTTTAAGCTATGTAAGAGTAATATAAATCAATGTATGATTTATTTAAATCTATATATGAGTGATTTAAAAAACCATATGATTCACGACTTAATGAAATTATGAGATTTATAGAGAATGAAAAATATGAGTTTTCCAGAATTGAGATAGTATGACACTTATTTTTTGAGGTATATTAGGAATTCTTTATCTAGGGGATTTTTGGGAAGAGGTTGAGTATTCCGATACAGGGGGATAATATCATGGAATTTATGTACACCTAGTTTCAGGGGGTTAAGCGGCGTACCCATGAGGTTCAAATCCATGGAATGGTCTTTTACATGGTGTGTTGGGTAATTTTAGAGGCACATAAAAAGGTACATAAAGGCAAAAAAACTCGCATATCTACCTTTAAGTTCATTTTTTCTTCCTTATTGTGAAGCTAGATACCCTCCTTCTAGGTGAAGAGTTTTTGGTCATTGATAGGGGGATCCTCCAAAGGGTTTTGTGCAACACTGTAGGAGGTTGCAGTGCTCCTCAAGGAAGTTGGGTCAAGTGGAGTCCTCCTAGTGATGGGATTAATCTTAATGTGGACGGAACCTATATCCAAGGATTTATGACAAGAGGATTGTTTTTTCATGATTCTAAGGGTTTAGTCATTCTCATTTTTAGTGATTTTTATGGTTTGGGAAACTCCATGGGGTCAGAGATAAGAGACATTATTAGTATCCTTTCTCTTTAAAGTTTCTTCAATATCCAAATTACCTTGGAATATTTAGACTCCAAGTTTATTTTTGTGATCCATCTAGATAATGATAATGTTTTATGGAACTTATTTTATAATATAAGGAATTTTAGGCCTCTCATTATTCATGAAATAGAGGTCACTCAAACTAAGAGGGAGGGGAAATTTATCATGGATAATCTATCTAGCAAGGGGAGTCCTAGTGAGAGACTCATTCATAATCACAGTATGAGTGATCTTCCCAATTATTTTAATCTTATTTTTAGTGGTGATTCCCTTGAGCTTCACCACTTTCCCACTAATTTAATAGGATTTTGGAATAAAAATTTATTACTAAGTGAGTAATTTTTCTATAAATTTTATATTTTGAAGATGAAATCATTTCAGATGATGTAAAAATTTTTATTTAAAGATATTAAGCATAAAAACACTTAAATAGTGTGTGATTAAATTTTATTTAAGGGAGAATATAATCTTCATGTTTTAGAAGAAGGATATCAAAGCTAAAATAAACATCTATAAATTTAAATATCCTAAAAATGAAAGAATTCTAGATCATATATTTTTTGAAATTAATGGGAATATACAAGTGATGATATTTGGTGTTTTTAATATTACAAATGGATTTTTGATTCCTACTGATATGTAAAAATACCGAGTGGTGAATTTCTCTGATAATAAAAATGTAATATGAAGCTAAAATATAGAATTTAAAAGATATTCATGCCATGATTAACTAGGCCACACCAAAACTATTTTGCTGTATAAAATTTATTAAACAGTGAAGAATGTTTACTATGATTTGTCTATGGTATTTTTAGGAGAATAAAACCCAATATCTCTAGAAGAAAATATGATATATATTCATTTGAGATAAAATGAAAGAAAAATAAAAAGGGTATTTCTGGTATTCATATGGAGAAATCCATGTGAAGTAGTTGAGAAAAGAGATATAGAGATGGGTGGATATTTGATTGGTTTTGGATTTCACATAATATTGGATATATTTTTATTTATATAAATTAAGGACTTAAAAATAAAATGAAATTAAATGAGTCCACTTGTATATAAAAAACGAATCAAATGGTGAAAATAAAATAGAGGAAAAAGAAAGAGATAAGAGGAAGTGTAGTGTAGGAGTACTGGGAGAACCTGAAAAAATCCTAAATAAAATAATAATAAAATATAGAATTAAAGAATAATATATTTATGGGTATTAAAGAAGAAAAAATAAAGTTAGCCAAAAATTAGTTCTCATGTGCTGAAGCTGAAAGAAAAAAGAGCAGTTCCTATGATACATTGTATTATGGATACAGTGATAAAGTAATAGTGAAAAAAAATCTAATAGAGAGACCGATATACACCACTGTTCATTATCTGTTATGTCCATCTTTTTTATTTTGAGGTGTTACTAGGTTTATAGATCATAAGAGATCAATTTTGAGTGAAGCCAACAAGTAGTGTCTGAATAAGATATAGGAGTAGGGATGTTGTGGAGACTGAGTTACATATGATCAATCTTGAATATATACATGGATTTGAAGACTCTGATTTAAGGAATAAGATCAATTTTTATTAAATTTGTGACATAAAATATTGTCTGGTGGTCTACTTCAACAGGTGGAAGGAAAATTTCAAGACCAATTGGGAGATTGAAGATTGAAGATTGTGAGATGCAGTATAAAGACCTCTTAACTTGTGTAATACAATGAATACTCACTTGTTTAATATGGTTAACACTCACTTATGTAATATAGTGATATTGGGTCAATATTATTGTCTTGAGGAAACCTGAATACCCAATTATACCAGTACCCGTATTAATACTGACAAAGCCTGAAGGTCGTTCCCATTCCCCACGGGCTAACGACTAGCACCAGGGCATCAGAAAATAGTTATATGGAACAATTTCTCCCCAAGAAGAAACAATCAATAAAGGATAAAAGAAGATAAAATAGTAAATATTCAGTATTACAAACACTCCTAAAGGAGAAAAGTACCAAAATTAGACAAATAATTATTAAATGATACATTATCTAATAAAATGATACAAAAACCAACATGTAAAAATCCTAAAATCTTTGTATAATGAGTGGATCACAGCTCCACCTATCACTGCTATCATCCAAGGGGCCTCTATTAAAGCACACCCACCGCCTCTTAGTGGTTTTCCCTTTTTCGTGGACTTGTCAAACCATAATATACAAGTGATTGAAGGTAAAGGTAGGGTGTGAGAAAAAATATCCTAGTAGGATTTCACCAAATTTTCTATTAGAAATTCCATAAAATATAAACCATTTAAGGTTTAATTTAAATAGAGGAAAGGATTGAAAAAAAAATTCATTCAAACAAGATTTCAAGTCAATTAGATGAAAATTATATTAATAAAACAATTTAATGAACATTTTTCATAAAAGATAAGGACATGAATAAAGAAGTTCAATAAATACCAGCATGTAATCATCAAATCAAAACAATGCACCCTGGTCATGTGCCCTAAGGTTCGTTAGTTTATAGCTCAAGTATCCTCACACTACTCATATAATCAATCACAATGTAAGGTTTACACATTTACCAAAGGCCTAGTCCATTTATATATAATGAATCAACACCCCATCAATGGAATTCATGTAAAACTTGGTTTAGTTATATTTATCATCATAAATCTATTTCTAGGGAATTAGAGTCCAAGAGTGATTTTCCTAATCATCCACTAACTACCTAGGATCAAATATTCTTTCAATAAATCAATAAATCATGGTAAAATCATTCTTTTAAATTCAATTCATCATTCACATATCGAATTCCAAATTCAAATTCTCAATACACCATTTCAGTTTTAAAACCAAATCATAGGCTTTTATCAAATTCATGCCTATCAAAATCATCTTTAATTTTAATCCATTTTTATCAAGAGTCAACATTAAATAATTTTATCAAATCACATCTCATTTCAATCCATCCTTTCTCAAATACACCCAATATTTTCAAATCCGTTGAAATAGTGTTTTATTTCACAATTCCATATCTTTTAAAAAAATAATCTAAATCATATAAAATAAAAGTTTATAAATAAATTGAAAATAAATTTCAAATAAATAAATCTTTCATGGTTTCAAATTTAGGAAAAAGGCTTACAGAACCACCTACCTTTAGTCACATGATCAATTAATCACCCAAAATAGGAACCACTAATGGAGAGTCCAAGGTGAGAAATATCCAGAAAGAATTATTATAATTATAATCCATAAATTAAAGAACCATTCCATCAACAATAATAGGATTCACCACTCCAAAATAAGGCGAGATAGGAATAAAGTATGATTCCCAACAAAATAGATTTACACTTATTAGAGAGGGATCAATCAGATCGATTGAAACATCTATCCAAGAAGAAAAGGGTTAAAGGATCCGAAATCCTCTCTAGAGAGACTCCAAAATCCAAATAGTCAAATTAGGTTTGATTATGAGGTGTTTAGAATTTATAATTTGGGGTTTGAGTCATTAATTAAATTTTTTATGGGATTAAAAATCCCATCATGCGGTTCCTAGGTTAGGCCTCATGGTTAAAGCTAACTATGTGCCTAACTATCACCTTTACTAGGCTTCTGAAGAGTTCCAAATGGTTGGGATGCATTGTTAGACAAAATTTGTGCCAAACATATGCTCTCTCATGGGATACTAGACAAGGGGTGCATGGTTTAACCACATGGTTTGGAAACCATGCACTATTCATTCTCTCACCATTGTCCCAAGACACATAGTTTTAGGGGGAGGCCACAAGTTTTGTTCTAACCATGCACCCCCTCTAGAACCTCATGAAATGACATATAATTTCTTAGGACAACCCAAAAGGTTTTCCCTAACCATGTACCAACCGTGTATAGTGAAAAAAAACTTTCAAAAAATTTATAAAGTCCCCCAAAAAAACCCAAAAAATAGATCCATACAATGAATGATCGAAACAAGGGGTTAGAAGTACCTAAAATCTAGTAAAGGGATGTTATAATCTCCCCACCATACATGATTTCTACCCCTAAAAATCCTATCAAGAATATTCAATATCAAAGAGATGAGATAACAACTCTCTTATCAATTCCTAATGCTCCCAAGTCTCATGAGAATCAAAACCATGCTGTCAAAGTACACAAACTAGATTTATGAACTTTCCATGAAGAACCTTTTTCTCAGAATAAATAATTCGAACTGGATTCTCAGTCGTGGATAAATCAGGTTCCACATCATGGTCCTCCCAATTCAAGATATGATATGGTTCAGAGAGATACTTTTTTAGCTACGACATGTAAAACATGTTATGAATTGACGTCAACTGAGGTGAAAAAAATGGTAAGACAACTTTCCAATATTCTCAACAACCTCAAATAGTCTCACGAATCTTGGTGCTAACTTTATCTATTTTCCAAACCTTAAGTGACCCAAATGTGGTGAAACTCTCAAAAAAACTTGGTCACCTATTGAAAACTCCAAAAAGAATCAATAATGATTGACATAGGATTTATTCTGGATTTGATCTGTCACCATTCTTTGGCGAATCAACTGAATATTTAAAGTAATCTATTGGAATTTTTTTTATCTAAATAGGTAAGTTTCACCAATATATGAAAAAAATGTATGTTTATATAGACAACCATAAAAGGCCTCAAAGGGTTCAATCCTGATGGATGAATGATACATATTATTATAGGAAAACTAAACTAGTCCTAAGTGGCTATCCCAAGCTCCACCAAAGTTGAGAACACATACAAGAATTATGTATTCTAGGATCTATATCCATACATCTGCATATGATATGTCATTATCAATATAACATGAGATCTCATCTACTCCTAGAGGCCTCTCCAAAAATATTAAATAAAATAAGGATCTTTATTAAAAACTATAATAGATGTAATTCAATGAAATATTAAGATATTCTGCACATACAAACTTCCAAAGTCCTAAACATTAGTTTTATCATGAATGGGAATAGAGTGAGATGATTTGGTCATCCAATCAATCACTACCCATATCAAATTATTTCCTCAAGGTGTACACAACAAATCAACCACAAAATCCATTGAAATATCACCCACTTCCAATTCAGCATAGGAAGGGGTTGATGAAAACCCAAAGGTTTCTAGTACTCATCCTTAACCTACTGATAGGTATAACAATGAGAAAAAAATCAATGATATATTTTCTAATACCTGGACACCAGAATCATCACCACATATCAAAGAACAACTTCATGGTGCTAGGGTATACCTACTACTAAGAATTAGGGAAATCCCTCATCACAACTTTTCACATAGGTAAAGGTTTAACATAACAACTCTAAAAGAATAGGATACCCTTACAATAAAATTCCTACTCAACAATAGTATCCCCACCATAAAAAGAGTCCCTAATGACACAAAATTCATTATCAAGCTACTACTCCTAAAGAATCATCTCCAGAAGATAATAGGTTAACTATATGATTATCAAAGAAATTTCAATATCATCCTTACAAACTCTCAAGTGCATATGAGAAAAGATATCAAATGGGTTCCACTATTTTAATGATTATTTCATAAAATGGGTTGGATTCTTCATACTCAAAGTATCAGTAGTGACATTTCCCTTATCAGGCCTATAGGAAATGTCAAACTGAAAATATTTTAGGTTCTCCACCAAATATCTATGATATATTTTTAAATATTTATGATAGAATATATAACATGGGATTTTGTGATAATAATAAATAGTAAAACTTACTCCAAAATGAAAATTATTCCAAATCTTAAGAGTATGCATCACAATTCAAAGTTCAAGATCATGAGTAGGATATTCATTCTCCTATATCCTAAGTTTTCAAGAACTATAGTCCACTATGTTATCACCATTCATGAGAATGTATTTCAAACCCAATCCTAATGTGTTAAAAAAGACCACATATCCTTGTCTAGACAATGGAAGAGTTAATAATGGTGAAAAATTAAAGAGTTGATACAATTAATTAAAATAATTCAAAATTTTCACATCACATACGAACTTTAATCCTTTACAAGTGAGAGAAGTAATTGGAGAATACAACTTTGATAAATCTCTAATGAACTGGTGGTAGCACCCCACTAATCCCAAGAATATTTGAATCTAAAAAACACTTCACAGTTATCCCCTTAAAAAAACCTTTATCTTTTTAGAATAAAATAAAATACCATGTTTTGATACCACATGTATAGAGAACTTCACATCCTGAATCCATAAATTTCATTTTGATAGATTATCATAAATCAGTGATCAATAAAATTTTCCATAACTAATCTCAGATGATGCACATGATCCGCCTTAGTTTTAGAGTAAACTAATATGTTATCCACAAACACTACCATGAATGAATTGTGATACTTATGGAGTATCTTTTCCATTAGTTCCATAAAAAATATAGGATAATTTATTAGACCAAAATGCATTATAGGGTACTCATAATGACCATAACTACCCAGGAAGGTAGTATTTGGGATATCATATTATTTGATTCCAAATTGGTGGTAACCAGACTAAATATTAATCTTAGATAAAAACTTCTTCCATTTCAATTGGTCAAAAAAAATCATCAAACTGATTTAATGGATACTTATTCTTTATTGTGAATTTATTGAGTTTTCAATAATCAATGTAAAGCTGAAGTTTTCCATTTAATTTCATTACAAAATTAACAAGCACCAAATAAGGATACACACTCAGGAGAATGGATCCTTTATCCAATAAATCATTTAACCGAGTCTTTAACTACTTTAATTAAACTGGTTCCATATTATAAGAGGGAATAATGATAGACTGGGTACTTGGTTTCACATCAATAGATAAATCTACTTCCCTTACTAGTTTAAATCTATAAAATTAAGATAGAAATATGTTAGTAAACTTTATGACCATTGGAGGATTATCAACACTTGAAGATTCTTATTCTAGTTCAAAATAAAATATAGATATCATCCTAACCAACTCCAAAAGATGTGGTTTAACTCTACACAACCTCAGGTCCCATTCTCCCTAGAAAAAAAGACACCACCCATCAGGGGAAGTAATGTGACCCTATTAAGATATAATTCAATCTGGTATGTATGATAAATCAACCAATCCATCCCAGAAATAAAATCTAAAGGTTTTATGTTAATAACTAGAAAATCCCAAGTGAGCTCGATCTCCGATAAAGAGAATCCGCAAGAGGGGCATATACCCTTCTCTCTATTCGTTTTGAAGAGTGTAGTAATATCCATCACATAAGACATAAGATACATAGGAATGTGTAATAGATTCACAATACAGGTCTATAAGAAAGAATGAGATACACCGATATCAAATAAATTAGTCATTAAAGATGAAGTTATAATGATGGTACCTCTCACTGTCACTCGACCCACATCAGTTTCCTTTGGTGACCCATTCAGTACATGAAGAAGATTCATTTAAGATACCTTTGTATAGAACCCTTTAATTATTAAATCATTTGACTAAGATATAGTATATTTTTGTGATGATAAGCTCATGAAATTTTTTGAGGAGGATAAGACATGAGAAAAGTTATGTAGGTGACCAAAGAGACCACATGAACCACAAATATTTGGCGCCTTACTTAAAATTTTCTTTGAATTCCAAACATTTCCACAATGAAAGAAAGTAAATGGAACTCTTCTAGAAAGTGTAGAAGATTTATATAATTCATTCTATTGTGATCCACTATAAGTATCATCCCACTTCCTCTTTATTTCATAGGAACTAACAAAACTACCATTGGGAGTAGGAGGAATTCCCATAAACCCTAACTTACCAGCTAGGTCAAGCTCAACCATCAAATATTTATCCATCACATCCACATAATAGGTGAGATTCATCATGAAAACCTAATATTTAATATCATATCAAATACCCCTCTCAAATATTTAGGCCTTTAGATTCCTATTCATCAACACCTTAGGATAAAACTAAAAAAATTCAGTAAAATAGTTTACAAACTAAGTCATGGTCCTATCGCCTTATTTGAGGATGAGAAAATCCATATAATTTTCCAAGATCATTAGATATAAATATAAATACTCTGTGAAAATATATCATAATTCATTATAGTCAAAACCTTCATGCTTGTTCATCATAAGTATTGAATCCCAATACCTCCTACTAGGCCCTTCAAGCTTGAAGGCAACACATTTAACATTTATTGAGTCTTTAATTTCCAATTAATTGAAAAAACTCTTTTTTTTTCAACCAATACTCTACCACTTTAGGATCATATAATCTATAATTTTATCCCATTGAGGTTTCACTATAGTATATTGAATGAGAATTGGTGTGGATACCTATCCTGGATCTTGGACAACACGCACCACTATCTCAATGAGGTTCTGATCAACTAGAGAGTTTTCCTACCATAGTTCATCAGAATCTCCCTCATGCAGTCTTTTTAAACATCTTTTTAGGGTTATGGTAATACACAAAATTAACAAGTAACAAAAAATAACCATCCACAAAGATACTCAGATCATAAACTCAATCAAGGGACATAGGAATATCTATTCCATCAAAATGAATTCAATTTTTTTGGGATTTTAAAATACTCATATCAAGTTTGGAAAAGGATAGAATCTGATAAATTTATTACTAAAAGTATCTTTTCCCAAACACCCATAGTGACTTAAGGCTCAACATTATGAGAGATATCTAGACACTCACTCATAAACTACCCCTTAAGTCCTATAAATCCTACCTTTTATCTACCAGGATATCCTAGATTGCATCACAAAATAAAGGAAAGATGTTGAACCACCATTGATACCATTTTTTCATGAAACAAATCAAATAACTTGGTACACCAGTACCCATTACATCACTAACATGGCCCAAAGGGTGTTCCTGATCCCCACAAGCTAGCGACTAGCTCTAGAGAATCAACAAAAAATTATAGGGAATGATTTTTCTCCAAGAGAAAATAATCAATAAAGGACATCGGGAGATAAAATAGTAAATAGTAGGTATTCTAGAGACTCCTAAATGAGAAATTTACCATAATAAAATAGATAATGATCAAATGATACATCATCCAATAAAGTGATACAAAAACCAACAACTCCAAATCCCAAAATCTTTGTGTAATGAGTGGATCACAAATCCACTTGTCACCGCCACCACCTAAGGTCTTATTAGTCAAACACACCCATCACCTTCAAGTGGTTCTTCCCCTTTTTCTTGGACCTAACATAATATAATCTTCAAGATACTTAAAGAAAAGGTAGGATGTGTGAAAAAATATCCCAGTAGGATTTCAAAAAATGTTTCATAAGTAATTCCATAAAAAAATAAACCATTTATGCTTAATTTCAATAAAGGCGAGGCATGGAATACCATTTTTAGTCAAAAAATATTTCAAATCAAGTATATGAAAAGTATATAAAAAAATTCTTTAATGACCATTTTTCATAAAATAGAAGAGTATGAATAAAGCAGTTCAATAAATACTGGCATGTTATAATCAAATCAAAACAAAGCACCATGGTCAATGCCCTAAGGTTCCTTGATTTATGGCTCTATGATACTTGCACCAACCAATCAATGAATCATGACCCAAGGTGTACACATGTCCATAAGGCTCATGGAATTGGGATATAATCAATCAATATCCCATCAGGGGAAGTCATTCTAATCTTGTTTTAGTTATATTTTTCATCCTCAATCCATTTCTAGGGAGTAGAATTCCTAGTGCATTTGTCCTAATCATCCACTACATACCTAGACTCACATGTTATTTCTATTAATCAATCAATCATATATAAATCATTATTTTTAATTCAATTCATCATGCACAATTCAAATTCCCAATTTCAAGTCTCAACATCCCATTTCAATTTTAAAACTAAATCATAGGTTTTTATCAAATTCATGCATTTCAGAATAATATTTCATTTAAAGCTATTTTTCTCAAGAATAAACATCAAATTATTTCATAAAATCATTTCTCATTTCATTCCATCCTTTTTAAAATTCACTCAATATTTTCAAATCCATTGAAAGAGGTTTTTATTTCAAAATTTCAAACGTTTTTAAAATAATAATCTAAATCATCTAAATGATTTTATAGAAATAAATTGAAAATAGATTTCAAATCAAGAAAGAAATAAAGGTTTAAAATATAGTAAAAATCATTAAAAAACCACCTACCTTTAGTCAAATGATCAATAAATCACCCAAAATAGGAACCACCTACATAGAGTTAAAGAAGAGGAAGATAAAGGAAGAATCCATAGAATTACAATCCATAAGATCAAAGATCCAATGAATAAACAATAAGAGGATTCACGACTCTCAAAGAGGGTGAGAGAGGAATAAAGAATTATTCCCAACCAAAGTGTTGTTCAGAGTGGAATCTCAAGAGGGGTGTGAATTGAGTTCCTACTTAAAATTTCTATTAAAGAATTTATATTAAAGATCCCCCAAATCTTAAAAACAGACTAGTTAATTAAGGAAGTATAGATATAGATGTCTAATTTGTCAATAGGTTTCTCAAAGGGTGATTAGTCCTCAGTTGAATTAGTGTAAAACACTTCTTCAAATTTTGAAACAAGTTTACTGAATTAAACACATACACACACTTACCAAAACTAACTATCAAAGTAAATGCAAAATAGTTTAATGTTTTAGCAATAAGCAGCGGAAAATAGATAAAACAGAGTATAAAAATATATAGTGCACAAAAAGGGTAAACAAGAGGTTCAATATCAATCTGAGACTTAATCCTCTCTACTTGGTTATCACCTACCACCAAGTAGTTTGTATTAATAAACTTGATAAACAGCCTGTATCGGGACTTACAACAGTTTTCACAAACTGTCTAGGGTTCACACCCTCTACCACAATTATTCATGGTAAAAACAAACAACACATAACACACATGGCATATTCCAAAATTATACATGAAAAAACAAGGATTAAGAGAAGTTTGATGTGAGGATTTTTGTATCCTCCAGCTCAAGCACATGAGACAGTGTGTATGACACAAATACACACTTCTCAGAAATGTAAAACAAAAGAACACAGTAGAGAAAATATGATGAGATTGATTTTAGAAGGCTCTATATGTTTGAAGTTCAGCTCTTAAATCTTTGAAGGGAATAATTTGATGTTCAAGTCTTTCTCTAGAAGTTGTCTCCAAAATAGAGTGTTGCAACTCCAGGTTCTGGCTTTTAGATATTGAGTGTTCTGCTTCTTGTGTTGATCGAGAGTTGATGAAGTACAAAAGGCAGAAGTGAGTTTGTATCAAATGATCTTCGTTATGCTTATGAGTTCACAGTGTAAGTGCAGGATAGTTATTCTTTGATCTAGAAAGTAAGCTCCTTCATATGATACTTTTATTGCTATTCACTTTCTTAGCTTCTTGACTTAGGCACTCAGGCATGCTTATTTTATTCCTCAGTCTTCTCCTTTTTATATTTGAGGTTAGACAATAGGAATAATTACTTCACGTGTGATCTTTCTTGTACCTCGTGCTATCCATATATGGTCTCTTGATATGTCTATAATATGCATTAATTAATGTCAGAAGCATTAAAGTTAGCAAATATGACTGTTAGAATAATCTTAAGAATTTGACAAAGTATGGAGTAGAAGAGTATGGTAGACTGGTAACGGTAGCTTTCACAACGGTATGATTCAATGGTAAGTGAACATCGACAACAATAATCAGTAACCTTCACAATGGTAACCTTCCATCAATAACTCTCCATCGGTAACCTTCAATTGATAATTCTCCATCATTAGCCTTCTCAATATTAGCCTTACATCGGTGACCTTTTCATCGGTGACCTTTGCATCAGTGACCTTTGCATCAGTGACCTTTGCATCAGTGACCTTTGTATCAGTGACCTTTACATCGGTGACCTTTGCACTTAGAGAAATTTTACACTATGAGATTAAACAAGAGAGCAGTGAGATTAAACGTACATAGTTATCACTTTGATATAAACATTATTTTCACATAAATGATTATCATGTAAGAGAAACCTAATTACCATATAAATAAAACATGATTTGGGATTATCAAAACAGAATTTGGGATTATCAAAATAGGATTTTAGATTATCAAAACATGATTTGGGAATATCAAAAAAGATGAGTCCAACAATATCCCCCTTTTTGATAATAAAAAATTATGCCAGTATTTTCTGAATTAGGGTTAAGAAAATTTTCTAAAATCTTCAGAGATGTGTATAAGAACATTTGAACCATGATTATTGTGAAAAAGATATAGATATGAAAATTCAACTTAAAAACTTAAACTTAACTTGTAGCCTGAACTTTTTCTCCCCCTTTGCGATTAACAAAAAGAATTTAATATATAAAAAGAAACATAGGAGTATTTTCCATTAAGTAAGAGTAAAATATAAAAAAAAGGTTATAAATATCTCTATCAACTAAGACAACCCACATTCAATCCACATCAGAGATGTCCAAAGGATATTTGTCTTTGGAAGTGGAGGAAGCAGGTTCTGAAGATGGAGGGATAAGCCTAGGGATGGTAGTCAACAGGGTAGGAGGAACTGCAACAGAAGCATCAGTAGACCGATAGTGCATAGATATCTGAGGAATGGTGGGGGTCAAGCTTCTGATAGTCTGTGTAGGAGTCATAAATGGTGCAATATTGGCAGATCCTGAGGCACCTGAGGTAGAAGGAAAGGCTGTAGGAACAATGATAGGAGTGAAATCCACATGGAGGAAGGGAAAAAAAGATTTCTAAAATCCATAATAATACTTACCACTCTCTCCATGGGTGAAATAAAATTATCCTTATTCTCTATAAATTTCTCCAGGGTAGGAGTCAACTCTCAAAGCCTACTAACCTGATCTTTAAAGGCTTGAGTGAAAAGTGGAATCCTCAAGTTCTCTAATAGAAGTTTGAAGTGACCATCTATCTGATTCTTAGTATATACCCTTTTTTAGTAGAAATAAACTTGTTCCTTGATGGTCTTATGATCTTGAGCAGCTTCCCTTAGATAATTTCCCACAAGATTATGAATTTCTATGGTAGTGGAAATAAACTGAGTCATAGACTGAGGATCTGAGGTACTAGTACTAGAGAACTTCTCAAATTCTTCTCTAACAACCGACCTGAAGGCTTCTACATCAATAGGAGGAGAGGATGAAGATAGAGCAGACACACACATAGGTGCCATAGTGAATGTTACTATCTCCTTAAAAGATTTTGTCATCCCACTGATCATTATTTTCACATCATCATCTTGGCCACTCACATGTGTCTCTATAGACTTCTTAAAGTCCTCAAACACAGTGACCATTTTATGAACCACACTTTTAATATATCGAAGATATTTGTCCACTTGAACCCTTGAATCCATATAGGAGTCTAATATGGAAATAGACTACTTCATAGATTCCATAGAATCTGCCAAGGCTCTGATCTAAGTCTTACAGTCCTTTACCTCCACTATCAGGATGGAGTGAGAGGTAGAAACTAGTCTTTACATTACAAAAGTGATAACTTCTTGATTGTGAGTCATAGCCCTCTCTAACCCAATAAATCTCTCATCAAGGTGGATCTTCAGATCTGATTTTATTGACTCTAAATCTTCCTTCTTCACATAGTCTAGAGGCTTAAGTACTACTGGCTACACAATAGTAGTCTCTATAACTGAAGGGATTGGAGGACTTATGATAGGCTAGTAATCATCAAAATCTCCATAATCTAAACCTAACACCACAAATCCAGGGTCTTCTAACCAATCTTCTATTCCAAGAACTACAACAACTGAAACTGTGGCAATAGGTTACTCACCCTCACTTGGAGCATTCTCCTGATCAACCATATCCATCACTGCCATACCACCTTGAGAAACCTCATCAATAGGAGGGTCCATTTTCACTTCTTCTACTGAATCTTCAACAACTTCCAAAGAAATTCCAGCTTCAACTGAATCATCAACTTCTTCATCTACACCTTCAAACATTTCTATATTCCCTATCAAGGGACTAAGACTAATACATTCTTCTTCACTTACATCAACAACTGTCTCAAAGTCATCATGACTAGATTCAGTGTCCTCATCCTCATCTGAGGTCCCTCTAATGTCTCTTAAGACATTTTATGCCCCTTCTTCCTCATTGGTTTCTTCATCATCACTGTCCCTTAGAACAGTCTCCCTTCTAGGCAATATCTTTAGTGGGATAGTCTCACCAAAGGATACAATATTAGTACAAGGATTGGAGGGAAGGTCTGGATCACTCCTGTCATCTATAGGAGATTCCTCTCTTTCTGGCACAACAACAGCTTCCTCTTCATCATCTGAATATACTGGTTCCACTTCATTAGTCTTTAGACAAGGATTCCTCTTATCCTTAGGCCTATTAGGATGAGTGATAGGATTTAATTCCTCATAAATCTTAGCCTCATCATGTACCCATTTTATTTTCTAGGGGTTCCAATTTATCTTCATCAACTTGATAATTACCTTTGTAATGAAGAAATTGTCACTTAATACAACTTTTTTCTCCTTTTCTATAGCAACTCCTTTCAACTTCATCATAAAAGATATCAATATAGCATGAAATAATGCATTGGATTTTGAACTGGGCTTTGTCATATCCTCCAATTGAATCATCAACAGCCTACATAAATTTATCTTCTGTCCATGTTTCAATAGATACAAAAGAAATACATCCTGAAATTTCAATGTAGCAAAGTCCCCTCTTCTGGGACTCAGGACATGCTGAACAAATTTAAACAGTATCTTGTCTTCTTCTTCCATATCAACAACAATTACTTTCCTAGGAATCCTACCCCCTTTCAGTTCAGCTAAGGCTTATTCATAACAGAATAACACAGTTGTGGGAGGCATCACTCCTAAGTAGTAGTCATAAATCCCTTCATGTGGTACTCTCATACACTCATCCTATTCAATAAAGGAAAATATTACACTTACTCTATTTACCCTTGAAAACATTCTGTTCTCATCCTCGATCTGTTCGAATTTCAAAAACTCATAAAACTCCTTAACTAAATTCGAAAAATAAGGTCCATTGTTATTTTTAAAGCATTAAACATAGCCTTGAGCTTCAAGTGCCTTCAACACTGAATATCTGCTCATCAGAAACCATTCGTAACTGATCTCTTTTTCAACTACGATTTCCATTTTTGATAGATGAGGGTTGATCGGCTTTGCCATAGACTAGCTTCCACTGCTCAACTCAGCTCGAGGTCGCTTTGGATTTGGTGTATCCCCTTCATCACTGACCAATGGTCTCTTCACTCTTTCCATGTGATCTGAAGCGGTTCAAGGGTTTCAGAAGAGGGTTAGGTTCTGAGGTTAGGGAGAAGGAGATTCGGGAGAGATTTTGAGGTGGATCGAAATGTGATATGGTCTTTTAATTTTATCATTTATGGATCAAAAAACAGATCAAGTAAAATAAATAAGTAAAATAAAAAAACATTTCAACTTCCGACAGAAAGAAAAATGTGAAGTCCCGGAAAACATCAACTTTCGGTAAGGTTCCATCAATGATGTTCTAATGGTGAGATTTCTATTGGTGAGGTTCCTATCAGTGAGGTTCCTAATGGTGAGGTTCCTAATGATGAGGTTCTTAACAGTGAGGTTTCTATTGGTGAGGTTCCTAACAACGAGGATGTTAACGGTGAGGTTTCTATCATTGAGGTTCTTAATGGTGAGGTTTCTATTTTAACAGTTTATCATACCTAACTCATGTTTGATGTAATTTAACCTCTCATAATTCAAAAGCTTTGTGAATATATCAGCCAATTGGTGTTCAATACCAATGAATTCAAGAGTGATATCACCTCCTTGATAATGACCTCTCAAGAAGTGATGTCTCACATCAATGTGCTTTGTCCTAGCATGAGATACTGGATTTTTAGAGATGTTAATAGAACTTGTATTATCACACTTTATAGAGACATGTTTGAATTGATATCCAAAGTCTAGTAAAGTGTGTTTCATCCACAAAATTTTAGCACAAAAACTCTCAACAGCTATATATTCAGCTTCAGTAGTAGATAATGCAACAAAATTCTGTTTCTTACTACACCATGATACTAGTGACTTGCCTAAAATGTGACATGTTCTATAGGTTCTCTTTCTATATAACTTGCAACTAGAAAAGTCAACATTCGAATAACTTATTAAATCAAAAGATTGTCCTCTTGGATAAAATATCCTAAGCTTATAATAAACTTGAGATATTTAAAAATACTTTTAACAAAAGTTAAATGTGACTCTTTAGGATTGGATTGAAAATGAGCACACATGAATACACTGAACATAATATCTAGTCTTATAGTAGTAAGATAGAGCAAACTTCCAATCATACCTATGTAATTGGTTTGATCCACTAGTTTACCAGTTTCATCAGCATACAACTTACAGGTGGTACTCATAGGAGTATCAATAATTTTATTACTGTCCAAACCAAAATGTTTCAAAATATCTTTGGTATATTTACTTTGATTTAAAATAATACAATTTTTATTTTGAAATATTTGAAATCCAAGGAAAAATTTAAGTTCCTCCATTAAACACATTTCAAATTCATCTTGCATCATTTTTAAAAAATCAGTACATAAATAATTTTTAGAGGATCCAAAAATAATGTCATCTACATAAATATGTACTATTAAAACATCTTTGTAAATCCTTTTAATAAAAAGAGAAGGATCCGTTATTCCTTTAGTAAAATTTTTTGAAATAAGAAAATAACTAAGTGTGTAATACCAAGATCTTGGATATTATTTCAGACCATATAAAGCTTTATAAAGTTTAAAAACTTGGTTTGAAAAATGGGGATTTGTAAAACCATGGGGTTGTTCAACAAATATATCTTCAACTATGTACCCATTTAAAAATGAAGTTTTGACATCCATTTGATAAAGATTGAAATTCAGATGAGCTGCATAAGCAAGTAGTATCCTAATGGATTCTAGTCTAGCTATAGGTGAAAATTTTTCCTCATAGTCTATTCCTTATTCTTGAATATATCCTTGTGTAACTGGTCTAGCCTTATTTCTAACTATGTTTCCAGATTCATCAAATTTATTTCTAAATACCTATTTAGTGCCTATGGTCAATGTGTCTTTAGTTATTTCTACTAATTCCCAGACTTTGTTTCTTTCAAACTGATTTAATCCTTCTTGCATAGCTATCAACCAGAATTCATCATTGATTGCATCATCAATATTTTTAGGTTCAATCTGTGAAATAAAGGATTGATGTTCAACCTGGTTTCTTAGAGAAGATCTAGTTTGAGTTCCTCTATTAAAATCACCTACTAAAACATCTAAAGGATGATTATTGAGAGTTCTAATACCTCTAGAAAGAGTTGAACTAGACTCCTCATGAATTTCTATAGGTCCAGATTCATCATGCACAGATTCTGGAGAATTTCCAGAACTGGTTGTTTTCACTAAGGGATCACTGTCGTTATCATTAAGGTCCAGAATTGACATATCTTCCTCAAGGAGTTCAACAGAGGTTTTGGGTTCATGTGGATTAGTCTCATCAAATTTGGCATGAACTGGTTCTTCCATACATTTGGTTCTCTTATTAAATATTCTATAGGCTTTACTAGAGATTGAGTAACCTAGGAAAATTCCTTTATCAATTTTGGAAGCAAACTTGTAAATATTGTCCTTAGTGTTAAGGATGAAGACTTTGCAACCAAAACTCTAAAGTAATTAAACTTAGGCTTCCTATTATTCCAAATCTCATAAGGGGTCTTCTTAAGAACATGTCTAACTAAAACTCTATTGATAATGTAACAAGCTGTATTAACAGCTTCAACCCAAAAATAGATAGGTAGATTATACTCATTAAGAATAGTCTGAGAAATTTCTTGAAGTGTCCTATTTCTTCTTTTTACAAATCCATTTTGTTGGGGGTGTTCTAGGATCAGAGAAATTGTGAGTATAGCCATTTTGTGAGAAAAAAGATTCAAATTCCTGATTTTCAAACTCACAACCATGATCACTTCTCAAGGTCTTAATTCTAAGTCCACTAAGATTTTCTACAGATTTGGAATATTTAATGAAGTAAGAACATGCTTCACTTTTGTGAGATAGAAAGTATACCCAAGTATATATAGAAAAATAATCTACAATAACATAAACATAGTGCTTCACATTTAAACTTGAATCTCTAAATGGTCCAAACAAATCCATTTGAACCAACTCAAGTGGTTGAGAAGTAGAAACTTCTTTATTTGGTTTGAAAGAAACTTTGTGTTGTTTTCCCTTTTGACAACAATTACAAACTTTGTTAAGTGGGAATTCTAATTTAGGTAATTATCTACCTAAACCTTTCATAGTTAGTTTTCTAAGTGAGTGTACATTGTAGTGTCCTAATCTTCTGTGCCATAACCAGTATTCCTTATGAAAAACATTTAAACATGAAACATTTTTCTTACCTAAAGAATTTAAATCAACATCATATACATTTTCATTTCTAAGAGAAGTTAATATTAAATAATTTTTAGAATTAAAATCATTTCATGCATCATTTTCAAATTTAACATTAAAACCATCATCACATAAATGAGAGATACTTAGTAAATTTTACTTTAACCCATCAACAAAAAGTACTTTTTAAATTAACATTGTATTAGGGTTACCAATTTGGTCTAAGCCGACTATCTTCCCTTTTGTATTATCACCAAATGTGACATGTACACCATAAAATTTAATTAGGCTCTTGAAGAATGAGTAGTCTCCTATCACGTGTCTTGAACATCCACTTTCCAAGTACCATAGAGTTTTACAGGAGCTCTTTAAACAATTTTCCTACAAAACAGATTAAGTGTAGGGTAACTTTGGTACCCAGAATTTCTTGGGTCCAGAGAGGTTAGCAAGTAAAACTTTGGGAACCCATAATTTCCTCATAGATTTCATATAATCAATAGATATTTTTTGAGACATAAACACTTTGTTTGGTCCTTTAGAGAATCATTTTTCAAACGATGGTCCAAAACTTGAACTAGTAGTGAACTATCTAGATTTTGGAAGAAAATTATTCTTAATAATCCTTCTCTGTACTGGATGATATCCTAGACCAGTTGTGTATTTTAGAGAAATCTATTTTCCTAGTAACTGAGTCAAGGTATCTATACCTGCAGTAAACTTCTCAATATCTCTTTTTAATTGCTCATTGGATAATTTAAGTTTGGTATTTTCTTTTAACAGCTAAGCACATTTTTCTTTTTCAATATCCCGATCAGACTTATAATTGGCATTTAAAGCATGTTGTATTTTCAATAATTTATATTTGTCCTTGAGTTTATTAAAGGTGTCCTCAAGCATTCCACAGTACTCAAATAGTTCATCCTTAGTCATATTTTCATCATTTTTTGATTCACTTTCATTCCCAGAATAGTAAGCATTATGTACAGGAGAATTGGGTGTTACCTCGAATGTTTCTATCATGAAACATGGGTTTTCATGTTTTTTATTTTCAATATCAAAAGTGTCAGATCCACTTGAGCTATCTTCTAAGGCACTCCACATATCTTTTATAGACTTTTTATATCCTTTTCCCTCGTCTTCATACTTTTTATTAAATTTCATCTTGGGGAAATCAGTTTTCACATGACCTTTTCATTTACACTCATAACAGACTATCTCATTTGTGTTATCATTCCATTTTCTATCCTTTTCCACTATCCTTTATTATCATACATCCCTTTATAGTTCTACTTTAAAAAGAACTTTTTCTTACGGTAGAACTTCTTGAATCTCCTAGCAAGATGAGCCATCTCATCATCACTGTCAGAATCTGAGTCTTCACTGGTGGAAGTGTCTATAGGAGATTGAGCCTTTTCTTTGTCCTTTTTCTTTGAGGTAGAAGTATTGAATGATACATATTTATTTCTTGGTTCTTTATCTGCTTCTTGATTTAACTTAAGCTTTTATTCATACATCATAATATTTCCGATTAGTTCCTTCACTGGTAGCTTTCCTATGTCACAAGATTCTCAGATAGAAACAGAAGTTCCTCTCCATTTTTTAGGTAGGCATAGAAGCAATCTCATAATATGATCCTTACTGTCCACTGGTTTTCCAATCAGACTCATGGTATTCACTATTTCATTAAACCTGAGATACATTTCAGAGATAGGTTCATCATGATTCTGTTGGAACCATGGTATTCTTTGCATGACTTGGAGTATGGTTTGTGTTTGTTATCAATCATCAATGGAAGCTCGGCTCGTGTACCAGCAAAGAGATCATACCATTCAAGCAGATAACAGTATTGAAGGTGGCGTCGTTTCCCAGTGTTTGCCAAATTTTTGGGGTCCAAAATCTGGAAATTGGTGAGCATCGCGAAAATAGGATTTCCATGAAGATCATGATTTAATATGGAAAAGGCATGAATTTAGCGAAGAGAGGATGCATGGCTTGGAAATCGTGAAGAACAGAAGAATGGAGGCGGCGAGGCTTCACGATTACGTCAAAGCTTCACGAACGACCGAGTTGAAGAGCTTCGCGGCGAAGGCGTGAAGGAATGTTGGGCTTAGCGAAGGGAGCTTCACGGCGCTGTTGCGAAGGTATATTGACGGCGATTCTTCGCGACTACGTTAAGCTCCGCGAATGGATGATTGCCGTGGAGCTTTGCGATTTGGACAGATTTCCGGAAGAAACTTTGGAGCTTCGCGATTTGAGATGACGTGGCGTTGACTTCGCGTGGAAGGGACAAGGGTCGGTGGAATAGCCTATAAATAGAGGCTGACCCCCTCAAGATAAGTAGAGAGAATTTCAGAGAAAGTCCTTTGCTCTCAGTTCGCAAAGGTCTCTCGTGAAGGCAGCCTGCTTCACGAAAGAGGAGCTTCACGGCGGCTATTCTGGCTCCGCGAAAGACGTGCGCCCCGCGTTGGCTCAGTGAGCATCGCGAAGAGGCAGGAGCTTCGCGATAGCCAAGCATTGCGAAGGCTGGAGCATCGTGAGAGTGCTTCGCGATTGAGCTTCGCGATTGAGCTTTGCGAAATGGCAGGGGCTCTGCGAAGTCTTGTTTGAGCTTTGCAAAATTGGGAGCCTCGTGAAGTAGGGTACTTTGCGAAGGCCTTTTCCAAAGGTTGTTTGCCCTATGAACAAGGGAAAAGGGGTTTTTCCTCAGTGGTTGGAATTTGGATCTTAATAGGGCATTAAAATCAGGACTCTAATGCAAGAAAAGTCTCATACTGAACAGGAGACAATTAACTTCATGACTTTCAATTGAAGAGACCTTCACGTCTATAAACTGAGTAGGGCTTCACCAACGACAGTGAGCCAGGGGGAGTCAACGGGAGTGACCTGAGGGATGCAGTGAGCTATCCATGAACAATTGTAAAGGCAGTGAGCCTGGGACAGAGTGTCTGTACCTGATCTTGTGTAATCTACAGCTAGTGAAGCATAGTGGATTTTGGTACGACCGACAACCAGTCGGCGTATGCTCCTTGGACGTAGCCCTTAGTGGTGAACCAAGTAAAAAGGGTTGTGTCTTCTCTATGCTTGTGAATTCTTTCTTTCTAATCTTAATCATCATACAGGTTCAACAAGTTCCTACCAACGTGGGAACAAGATCCATCACATTAAAAGAAAAAGTGGTCACCCTGATTCACCCCTCCCCTCTCAGGGTGTCTCGGGGTCCTTCAAGTGGTATCAAAGGGAGGTTGCTGGTGTTGAATCTAACCTTCTTCGTCATGGAAAACGCGGTCAATGTCAGGGGAGTCCCTCAATTCGATGGAAGCAATTTCCAGATCTGGAAGAATAGAATGAGATCTCATCTAAGATCTCTTGGAATGGAAGTTCTTTTTTCTACTGTGCAAGGAATACAAGTCACTGATCCAACAGGCCTGGCTATGACTGAAACAGACATGAAACTTCTTGATGCAGATGCTAAAGCACAAAATGCTCTCACTGCAGCCCTTTCTGATCAGATCTACCTGAAAGTGATGAATTGCACCTTAGAAAAATCCATGTAGGATAAAATTGAGAATATTTATGAAGGAGATAGTAAAGTGAAGGAGGTGAAACTACAAGTGCTACATAATCGGTTTGATGATCTGAAGATGCATCCAGACGAGAATGCAGACTCTTTCTTCAATCGAATTACTGAAGTGGTTGGAGAAATTCAGGGTCTAGGCAAAGAAATCAAAGACATTGATATTGTAAAGAAAATATTAAGAAGACTTCCACCTCTGTATAATGCGAAGGTGTCAGCCCTTGAGGAAAGAGATCTTTCCAAACTTTCTCTAGATGATCTACTGAGCAGCTTGGTAGCATATGAAATGAGAGTCAAACCAGAAGATGCTACGACTCGGGTGAGCAAGGAAATGTCATTCAAGGCCATGGATAAATTAAAAATCTCAAAGGATAGTAGCGGTGATGATGACGAAGAGAAAGAAATTCTTTCTCTCATTGAAAAGAAGTTCCAGAAGGGGAAAGGGAAATTCAAAGGGAAGTTACCTCTCGCATGTTTCCGTTGTGGAAAAGTTGGGCACATTGCCTCTCAGTGCTTGAAGAATATCAATGATGATGACAGTGATGATGAAAACTTCAAGAAGCCTCAGAGAAGGTTCTTCAAAAAGGGAGACTTCAAATCTGGTAAGAAAATGCAAAGGAAGAGTTTTGTCTATGAAGAGAAGAAGACGACAATGAATTCTGTGATGAAGAAGAACCAGAATTCAAAACTGGGAACCATGCCTCTATGATGGCCACTGTTGAAAAGTAAGAAGATACTGATGGAGAAAAAAAACTGAGAACTTGTGTAGATCCTGAGGTGCAACTTAAGGATGCGGTTAGTAAGCTTAAGATTAAATGTAAGAGCTGCAATAAGTGGAAATAAATTGTAGAAGAATCAACTGAATACGTTGATCAGCTTGAAGCTGAAATTGAACGACTGGAAGAATTTGTGAAGGTACAATCTAAAATAATTGAAAGCAATGATGATGTAGTTGATCTGAAGCTGAGAATTGAAGAGCAGGCAAAGGTCATCAATGACCTCACATCCAGACTGGATGAAAAATCCAAGACTACTGAGGGTCTTGAGGAGGAAGTAGTTACTCTAAGGAGTAAACTGGAGACTGAATCAGTTCCAAAAGAATCAAGGAAGAAAATACAGTTCGGAAGATTCTCAGATGCAGAATTACTAGCAAGAGCCAAGTGTGGTTCAGATGGGGTTGGAAAAATCTTGAGTGATCAAAGACCCGCTGGCATTGGAAAGAGTGGAATTGGCTGTGAGGCTGAGTCATCAACTGCTGGAAGTGAAAAGATCCAAAAGAAAGATAAGATGAAAGTTGAACATGTTGAAATGTTACCTAGAGTGCTGAAAAAGGAACACTCAATCCAAACTAAAAGAAGACCTGAAAAGTATCCTCAAACTTTCAAAAATGACAGACAGTCTTACTATTCTCCCAAGGAAGAAGGTATAAGGAGAAATTCAAGTGGGAAGACATTTCCTCTCATGAAGTGTCAGTTCTGTGGCTATCTGGGCCATACCATGTCTTATTGTGAAGAGGCAAGAAGCTATCTAAATGGAGAAGATATATATGCTCAACAAAGGAGAACAATATCATATCCTAATTATTATAGAAGAAATAATTTCTATGGATATTGTTTTCGTTGTTCTAACTTTGGTCATAAGACCGTTAATTGCAGGCAGAGAAGGGACATAGACACCTCATACCGAAGTTCAAGACAAGTCAAGTCTCGTCAGCAAGACAGTGTTGCTCTTTCAAACAGGTTCTCATCTCTCAAAGAAGACTTTGACTATGAAGAACCTGGGTATGCGGAAGAGATAGTTGAAAGGCCATCAGTTCTATATACTCAATCTAATGTCTCATGGAAGGAAAGGAAGAAGATTGAGAAATAAAACCTTGAAGAGGTAGCCCTCAAAGCTACAAAGAACAACAGTACCTGGATTCTAGATAGCGGTTGTTCATCTCATATGATAGGTAATTCCGGCCTACTAACGAATATCATAAATAATGTTGATGGTACAGTAAGATTTGGTAATGATGGGGCTCTGAAAATCAAAGGGAGTGGAAGTACCCAATTAGCTAATGGAGAACTAAAGAAGACTGAAGTCCTTTACGTAGATGGCCTATGTCATAATCTCCTCAGCGTGAGTCAACTCTGTGACTCAGGACTTATAGTTACTTTTAATCAGAAAGGCTGCACTATCAAGGGAAAAACCGGAAATTCACTTATGAAGGGATGCAGAACAGAAGGCAACTTGTATCAGGTTGATAGTGAAGAAAATGTATGTTACATGACTGTTGAAGAAGAAAAAAATTTGTGGCATCGGAGATTGGGACACATCAATCAACAAGACATGTAGAAAATATCAAAATTGAGAATTGTCATGGACATCCCCAACCTGAAGCGTGAGCGCGAAAAATCTTGTGATGCTTGTATTCGTGGGAAGCTGGTCTGCAGTTCATATCGGCCAAAGAAGAAAAAGACATCTCACCTTCTTGATCTGATTCATACAGATGTTTGTGGTCCAATAAATGTTACCGGAACACATGGAGAAAGGTACTTTGTCCTTTTCATAGATGATTACAGTAGAATGGCATGTGTGATGGTCATTCACAGGAAACGACAAGTCCTTGACTGCATGAAAACATATCGGCGAATCGCCGAGAATGATACTGGACGAACAATCAAAGTGTTGCGATCTGACAACGGAGGAGAATACACGTCCATTGAATTTGAGAATTATATAGAGAAGTATGGGATACAACATGAGGTAGCTGCTGTGAGAACTCCACAACAAAATGGAGTTGTTGAACATAGGAATCGACAGGTGAACAACATGGCACGAACTATGCTGATTGAGAGTCGTATTCCACGACATTACTGGAAAGAGGCTGTTCAAGCTGCAGTGTACATTCAGAATCGAACAGGACTTTATATGGGAGAGACGAAGACACCATACGAATTGTGGCATGGATGGAAGCCTTCTCTAAAATACTTTCGTGTCTTTGGAAGTAAATGCTTCATCAAGAACAAAGAAGGAAATCAAGGGAAATATGGCGACAATGCAGATGAAGGAATTTTCCTTGGTTACTCAATGAACAGAAAATCCTACAAATGTTTCAACAAGCGTTTGGGAAGAATTGTGGAAAGCAGTGATGTTAAGATAATTGAAGAGAAAACCACAAATTCTTCAAGGACGTCATATGCTGATATGATAGAAAGTCAGGAAGAATGTGAACCTGAAGAAAACACAAGTGCAGAAATAGATGAAGTTGTTCAAAACACTCAGCAGTCACATCATGATGTTGAATCAGAAGAAGAATCTGAAGAAGAAACTGTGGCTGAAGAAAATGCTACTGAACCTCGCAGGAGAAATCGAAGAGCTGAGATTGATCCATCCAACATAATTGGGGACAAAAGTGCACCCAATCAAACAAGGAGGATGAGTAATAACACGCAGTCTGCATTTCTATCAGTTGTAGAGCCATCCTCATTCGAATAAGCTGCAAAAGATAAATCTTGGGTGAAAGCCATGAATGATGAATTAGATCAGATTGACAAGAATCAGACATGGGATCTTGTCCAGAGACCCGAAGGTCACAATGTTATTGGTACCAAATGGTTCTTCAAAAATAAGTTTGATGAGCATGGAAGTGTCATCAGAAACAAGGCACGACTGGTATGTAAAGGATACTCTCAGATTGAAGGCATTGATGTTGAAGAAACCTTTGCTCCAGTGGCTAGACTGGATTCAATCAGGCTTTTCCTTTCCATGGCACTCCAAAGAGGATATAAAGTATATCAAATGGATGTCAAGATAGCATTCTTTAATGGTGTACTCGAAGAAGAAGTCTACATTGAACAACCAGTGGACTTTGTTTTGGGTACTGATGAAACAAAGGTTTGCAAACTGAAGAAAGCCCTATATGGTTTGAAGCAGGCACCACGGGCATGGTACTCACGGCTGGACTCATATCTCAAGAAGTTGGAATTAAAAAGAGGAGGAGTTGATCACAATCTCTATGTGAATAATTCTCCAAAAGATCAATTCATGGTTCTTTTCTACGTTGATGATATCATATTTGGTGGCAGCAGGAAAAAATCAGTGGATGAATTTGCCAACCACATGAAATCAGAATTTGAAATGTCTATGATTGGGGAGCTCACATATTTCTTGGGGCTGCAAGTGATTCAAAAGAAGGAATACACTTTCATTTCTCAAGAAAAATATGCAAGAGAGTTACTGAAGAAGTTCAATATGCAAGACTCCAAACCAATGTCAACTCCGATTGCAGTTGGAACTAAACTTGGAAAGCATGAGGATGGGAACTCTGTTGATCCCACCATGTACAGGAGGATCATTGGAAGCCTACTGTACCTAACAAC
This sequence comes from Viscum album, assembly GCA_963277665.1. Lineage (NCBI taxonomy): Eukaryota > Viridiplantae > Streptophyta > Magnoliopsida > Santalales > Viscaceae > Viscum > Viscum album. The sequence goes on along the minus strand of OY728150.1, from coordinate 810,879,102 downwards.
GACAAGGCCAGATATTGTCTTTACAACATGCCTTGCGGCCCGCTTTTAGATTAATCCAAAGGAGGAACATATGGAAGCATTAAAAAGAATCATGAGGTATATTCAAGGCACACATAACTTCGGGTTATTTTTTGCTGCAGGCAGGGACAGTGAATTATCAGCGTTTTCTGATGCTGACTGGGCTGGTTATGTAGTAGACAGAAAGTCTACTAGTGGTGGAGCTTTCTATATTGGGCAGAAATGTGTTGGCTGGTTGAGCAAGAAACAAGAAAGTACTTCTCTTAGTACTGCTGAAGCTGAGTATATCTACGCCACAAAGGCATGCACTCAACTGCTATGGATGAAGCAACAATTAACTGACATTGGCGATGAGGTGACGCAACCAATGGTGATTTACTGTGACAATAAGAGCGCAATTGATCTTACGAAGAATCCTGTTCAGCATTCTCGTACAAAACACATTGAAATCAGGTATCACTTTATCAAAGAGAAAGTTGAGCAAAGCGTGATTAGATTGGATCATGTGGGAACAAATGACCAAGTGGCTGATATCCTGACAAAGCCCCTGTCAGCGGTTGTGTTTGAGAAGCATCGGTTGAACCTCGGTGTTCGACCACCTCCCAGTGCTTAAGGAGGTTACAAAATTCCCCTCTCCCCATTTGTTTTAAATGTTTTAATCTGTTTATGGATATGATGCAGGTTTATGGGGGAGATACTATCCAGGGGGAGTATGGTTTGAGCTGAACGTGAAAAATTTTACTGGTCTTTGGATTTATTGTCAATGGGGGAGAAAGGAGAAGGAAAAATTCAGGAAAACTTCTGTGATGAGAAGAATGAGAAGGAACATATTGGAACCCAATTCAAGCCTCCTCTCTTGTTTTCTACACCGAGCATTGCTCACGTAGACTTAGAGTGTTGGCTGGGTTGATTCCTACGGTTTTTGGTTTTCACATTGATGGAGATCTATGGATTTTTTTTCTTCTGATTGCCAAAAAACCCAAAGGGGGAGATTGTTGGAACCATGGTCTTCTTTGCATGATTTGGAGTGTGGTTTGTGTTTATTATCAATCATCAATGGAAGCTCGGCTCGTGTACCAGCAAAGAGATCATACCATTCAAGAAGACAACAGTATTGAAGGTGGCGTCGTTTCCCAGTGTTTGCCAAATTTTTGGGGTCCAAAATCTGGAAATTGGTGAGCATCGCGAAAATAGGATTTCTATGAAGATCATGATTTAATATGGCAAAGGCATGAATTTCGCGAAGAGAGGATGCATGGCTTGGAAATCGCGAAGACCAGAAGAATGGAGGCGGTGAGGCTTCGCGATTACATCAAAGCTTCGCGAACGGCCGAGTTGAAGAGCTTCGCGGCGAAGGCGCGAAGGAATGTTGGGCTTCGCGAAGGGAGCTTCGCGGCGCTGTCACAAAGGTATGTTGACGGTGATTCTTCGCGACTACGTCAAGCTCCGCGAATGGATGATTTCCGTGGAGCTTCGCGATTTGGACAGATTTCCGGAAGAAACTTTGGATCTTCGCGATTTGAGATGACGTGGCGTTGAATTCACGTGGAAGGGACAAGGGTCGGTGGAATCGCCTATAAATAGAGGCTGACCCCCTCAAGAGAAGTAGAGAGAATTTCAGAGAAAGTCCTTTGCTCTCGGTTCGCAAAGGTCTCTCACGAAGGCAGCGTGCTTCGCGAAAGAGGAGCTTCGCGGCGGCTATTCTGGCTCCGTGAAAGACGTGCACCCCGTGTTGGCTCAGTGAGCATCGCGAAGAGGCAGGAGCTTCGCGATAGCCAAACATTGCGAAGGCTGGAGCATCGCGAGAGTGCTTCGCGATTGAGCTTCGCGATTGAGCTTTGCGAAATGGCAGGGGCTCTGCGAAGTCTTGTTTGAGCTTTGCAAAATTGGGAGCCTCGTGAAGTAGGGTACTTTGCGAAGGCCTTTTCCAAAGGTTGTTTGCCCTATGAACAAGGGAAAAGGGGTTTTTCCTCAGTGGTTGGAATTTGGATCTTAACAGGGAATTAAACTCAGGACTCTGATGCAAGCAAAGTCTCATACTGAATAGGAGACAATTAACTTCACGACTTTCAATTGAAGAGACCTTCACGTCTATAAACTGAGTAGGGATTCACCAACGGCAGTGAGCCAGGGGGAGTCAACGGGAGTGACCCGAGGGATGCAGTGAGCTATCCCTGAACAATTGTAAAGGAAGTGAGCCTGGGACAGAGTGTCTGTACCCGATCTTGTGTAATCTACAGCTAGTGAAGCATAGTGGATTTTGGTACGACCGACAACTAGTCGGCGTATGCTCCTTGGACGTAGCCCTTAGTGGTGAACCAAGTAAAAAGGGTTGTGTCTTCTCTGTGCTTGTGAATGCTTGCTTTCTAATCTTAATCATCATACAGGTTCAACAAGTTACTACCAACGTGGGAACAAGATCCATCACATTAAAAGAAAAAGTGGTCACCCTGATTCACCCTCCCCTCTCAGGGTGTCTCGGGGTCCTTCAGATTTGTCTTAAAATTATCACATTTAATAGTATAATTATTTAATCTCATTTATTTAACATTGGTTGTTTCCTTATGAGAAACAACTAAAGTATCCCAAATTTCATATATAGTTTTATAGGTAGATATTCTATTGAATTATTCATCACCTAGAGAACAATACAATGTATTCATTGCTTTACAATTATTGTTATAGATGGATTTAGTTAATTGAGACCATGTGTCCCTAGAAGTAGCAGGAAATACATGTTGTTCTTCAATTGTGTCCCAGATTTCAGGTCCCATGATCTCTAGATACATTTTCATTTTTAATTTCCACTGAGCATAGTTATTTCCATTAAAGAAAGGTGGTCTGTTAGTAGCAGCACCCTCAACTCGGTTATCCATTGTTAACTAGAATTATAAAGTACTGAAAATTTAGATATGACAGAAATTTTAAGATCTTTAAGATACAACTAAAATCACAGTTAAAGAATTTGACAAGTTTCACAATAGTTTAGGTAATAGTAATAAAAACTAATCTAACATTCCTTTGATACCAAATGTTGGTCAAAGTGGAATCTCAAGAGAGGTGGGGGGGGGGGTGAATTGAGTTCCTACTTAAATTTTTTGTTGAAGATTTTATATTAAAGATCCCAAAAATTTAAAAAATGGCTTATTTAATTAAGGCAGTAGAGATACATATGTCTAATTTGTCAATAGGTTTCTCAAAGGGTGATTAGTCCTCAATTGAATTAGTGTAAAATGCTTTTTCAACTTTTAAAACAAGTTTACTGAATTAAACACATACACACACTTAACAAAACTAACTATCAAAGTGAATGAAAAATAGTTTAATGTTTTATCAATAAGCATCGAAAAATAGATAAAACAGAGTATAACAAAATATAGTGCACAGAAAGGTTAAATAAGAGGTTCAGTCTCAAGTTGATACTTAATCCTCTCCACTTGGTGATCACCTACCACCAAGAATTTTATATTAATAAACTTGATATATAGACTATATCGGGCTTTACAACAGTTTTCAAAAACTGTCCGGGGTTCACACCCTCTACCATAGTTCTTCATGGAAAAAACAAACAACACAGACCACACACAGTCTCTTCCATAGTTATATGTGGGAAAACAAGGATTAAGAGAAGTTTTATGTTAGGATTTTTGTATCCTCCAGTTCAAGCACACGAGACAGTGTGTATGGCACAGATATACACTTATCAGAAATGTAAAATAAAAGAATATAGTAGAGAAAATATTATGAGATTGAGTTTATAAGGCTCTATGTGTTTTTAGTTCAGCTCTTAACTCGTTGAAGTGAAGAATTTGATGTTTGAGTCTTTCTATGGAAGTTGTCTCCAAAATAGAGTGTCGCAACTCCAGGTTCTGGATTTCAGAAATTGAGTGTTCTTCTTCTTGTGTTGATTGAGAGTTGATGAAGTATAGAAGGCAGAATTGAGTTTGTCTCAAATGATCTTCGTGATTCTTGTGAGTTCATAGTGTAATTGCAGGACGGTTCTTCTTTGATCTAGAAAGTAAGATCCTTCATATGATACTTCTACTGCTCTTCAATTTCTAATCTTCTTAACCCAGGAACTCATGCATGATTATTTTCTTCCTCAATCTTCTCCTTTTTATATTTGAGGTTTGACAATAGGAATAAGTACATCATGTGTGATATTTCTCGTACCTCGTACTGTCCAGATATGGTATCTTGATATGTCTACAATATGCATTAATTAATATCAGAAGCATTAAAGTTAGCAAATATGACCATTAGAATAATCTTAATAATTTGACAAAGTATGGAGTAGAAGAGTATGGTAGACTGGTAACGGTAGCCTTCACAACGGTAGGCTTCAATGGTAAGTGCACATCGACAACATTAATTGGTAACCTTCCCAATGGTAACCTTCCATCAATAACTCTCTATTAGTAACCTTTAATTGATAATTCTCCATTGGTAGCCTTCTCAACAGTATCCTTGCATTGGCGACCTTTGCATCAGTGACCTTTGCATCGATGAACTTTGCATCGGTGACCTTTGCATCGGTGACCTTTGCATCAATGACCTTTTTATCGGTGACCTTTGTATTAGTGACCTTTTCATTGGTGACCTTTGCATCGGTGAACTTTTCATTGGTGACCTTTGCATCGCTGACCTCTGCATCGGTGACCTTTGCACTTAGAGAAATTTTGCACCGTGAGATTAAATAAGTGAACAGTGAGATTAAATGTACATAGTTATCACTTTGATATAAACATTATTTTCACATAAATGACTATCATGTAAGATAAACATAATTACCATATAAATAAAATACGATTTGGGATTATCAAAATAGAATTTTGGATTATCAAAATAGGATTTGGGATTATCAAAACATGATTTGGGATTATCAAAACAGATTAGTACAACACAAAGATATTTACACTTACTAGAGAGCAATCAATCACATCCAATGACACTTCAATATGTGAAGAAAAGGGTTAAAGGAGGAAAAATCATCTCTAGAGAGCCTCTAAAATCCAAAGGGTTGAATTAGGTTCAATTAGAAGATGTTTAGAATTTATAACGGGGGTTAGAATCCTTAATTACAATTTTTTAGGTATTAAAAATCCCATCACATGGTTTCTTGGGTTATGATGCATGATTAGAGCTAACCATTCACCTTTATTGGGATTTTGGAGAGTGAGACACATTATGCCACATGGTTAGACAAACCATGTGCCAACCATGCATTTCTTATTAGGTTACTGGGAAAGGACCGAATCATTTGGAAATCATGTGCTAACCATGCTCTCCCCATTTTCCCAAGCCACATAGTTTTAGGGGGAGGATTTATAGTTTTTTATAAAAATGTTCCCTTGACAAAACCTCATGAAAATGATCATGGTTTACTAGGACAACCCGCGCAGTTTTCCCTAATAGTGTGCCAACCGATTAAAACCTAAAAAACTTCTAAAAATTGAATAAAGTCCCTAAAACAACCCAAAACATGATACAAATAAATAGAAATCAAAAAAGGATGTTAGTTGTACCTAAAATTTGTTAACAAGATATTATAATGATAACTTCCAAAACCACTTGTAATTCAGTGTTACAATTATTAGCAGAGAATATGTGATTTGGTGAAGCCTCGATTAGAGTAAGGAATAGGTTTCGCATATCAAGGATGAACCTTATAAAAATACTGTGGGATGATATCTTTATATTCTACATTGCATGTGGTATTTTGGGTTGGGTTAAACAAAAATAGATCTATTCACATCCTAAGAGGTTATAGAGGTTCAAATATTAAAGGGGGATAAAGTTAAATTAATATTTGGAATTTGGTAAAAGAATATATTCACACTTGATTCACCCCCACTTATTAGGTTTATATATCCATTCCTAGGGAACCTCACTTATTTTTCTTCTATTAGGGTATAATTAGTGATAGTAATGTGTTGGATGCATCATTAGTTTGGGAGACTTATAGAGGCAATGAAAAGAAATCTAGGAAAATTACCAACTCAAACCATTCCAAATCCCAAAGTTTATTTGAGGATGTTAACAAAAAGGAGTGGTAAAGAGATTCACCATATTCCAAAATTTTATTTTGAGAAAAACCATATTGACATTGAAAAATAGGAGGAATATAATTCATAAAATAATTAGAGGTAATATAAAACAAATATAAAAAATAGTATAAGGAAAAAAGAAAACATCCCCTTACAATTTCCTAAAATAATGGAATAATATAAGAAAATTAATGCAGTAGAAATACAAAAAAGAAATTTTTGGCACTGTTAAAAATGTGTAAATAAAAATAACTCTCTTAAAAGACCTTAAAAAAATTACCAATTATTATAAATTTATAAAGGAGATATGAACTAATAAAGGGATACTTCAAGTAAATGAAAAGTGAATTAATGGAGAAATGTTTCATCCTCTATCACGCCATAAATTTCAACCAAATTTCAAAATACAAGTAAATGTTCAATTCTATATACAAGTGGATCTATTTATTTTATATATATTCAGTATGTGATGTAGTATCTTATATTAATTTAATTCCATATATTTTCTTTTATAATTTATATATGGGAGATATCAAAGATATAATAGTGGTTTTCTAACTAGACAATAGATCTCCATCATCCTCAGTTGGACTTTTGGAAGATGTTCTAGTCAGAGTGTATAATTTGATCTTTTGAGTTGACTTCTATGTGATTAACATTAAAGAGGATAGGTCACTAACTCAATCACTAATAATTTTTGGAAAAACCTTCCTAAAAATAGTAAATACAATCATAAATGTTTATTAATCCACTCTAATAATATAGTTTAGAGAAAACAACATCCACTTTAATATTTTTAATTATATGAAATATCCATAGGAAGAGAATTCACTTTTTACTCTCTAAATTATATATTTTTTATTTTCAAATAAATAAAATTAAGGTTGAAAGGAAACCATAGCACAAATCACTAGATAAAACACTTATAAGAATAATAAATGGGAAACCCTGATGCTATCTGGGCCAACAAATTTACATAATTACATTAAATTCAAAATAAAAAAAGTTATAGAAGCCAATTCCCACACACCTTGAGACTTGCACTGGATGTGAAAAGTAGGGATGAATTGTCTGCTATTACTCAATCACCACCATCATCACATAAATATTATGACTTCATCATCTCTGGATACCCACAAAAAACCCATCATTTTTATCTTTGATTAGAACTGATCACCATGTCACAATAAGAAACAACATTAAACCCTATCGATCATCCTGCCCACAACCATTGAGATTCATAATAGAAACACCTCATCACCTTGAATAGAAACAAATCCAACCATAAAAAAAAATTCCAAGTGAAAAGGAACTCCCAATAGACTCACAATTATACCAATAAACAACTTAAGAACACTAGGTAATTAATGAAAAAAACCAACTCTCAGTTAAACACTAGGATGCTGAGGGCACAAAATGATCTCCAAAACCAACCTTACTTACGAATCAACACTATCATCAATGTATCCACCCAATGAAAGGTATCCATAGCACAAAAAACCTACATTTTCAAGTATAAGACCTTGATTTTACTTTAAAAACACCCAACTGAAGAGCAGTTTGGAGATATATAATCAAGGAATAATAAAAGGCAAGTAGATCCAGAGTTAAAGAAGATCTGAGAGGCTACAATAGTAATAGGGGACAATAATTATAGTAATCATCTCAAAAATAATAAATACACCAAGGATGAATAAAAAACCACCTAAAAGAGTAAAATTAGAGGAGAAAAAACCAACACAACTAAAAAAAATACTCTTAAGAAACCACCCCTTTCCCACCAGAGTATGCTTTATCCATGAAGCATAAGGTCATTGTTAAGTTAAGGAAAACAAACCATCACCACTTAGGGTGGGAAGGTTTAATGTCTATAACCAATGAAACCCCCAAGGATTCTACTTAAAAGGACCTGAATTAGAAGTTTCCACTAAGATAATTCCTTTTAATAAAGAATAATTATACAATACAAAGATGGTTGTTGAAAAAATAAAAGGAATATAAAGGAAATAGGGTGTATAGGGATCAAAACCAAAAGGGTATTCAAAATGAAAGGTTGAAGAAATAGGAGGCTAGATTAAAACACACATATAAATAAAGTAGAAATCCATGAGCAACACTGAAGAGGATAAAGACAATTAATATACAAGAGGTATCAAATAAAGACCGAGGGAGAGGATTGGATCTAGTATGAGAGGTGAAGAAGAATAAGGAGGAGGGAAACCCTAAAAATATCAAGTAAGGAAGACATAATATAATAAATCCATTTATAAAAATTCATTTACACATTTAATTTTATAGTATCACATTATGATGAATCTAACCCATGTGGATAAACTAGTTTGTTATTAGAAACATTTCATTTGGGTAACAAAATGGGATTTTAAAATTATAATAAAAAAATTTAGAGAAACTTGAAAATTCCATGAAAAAATATAAATATGAGGTAACTTATGATTTCATTAACAAATTTGATTATTTATTAAATTATGAAAGAGATGATAATTTATCTCTTAGACCGGAAATTCAATACTTGGTGGTAAAAATTTTTTATTCCATATTTAATCTGTCCCACAAATCTAGAAATAAAACTTTTGACTCTAAATTTAAAGTATATATTTTTAATGAAAGGAGAAAAGATAATCATAATCATTTATAGTTAATAAAATTATAATGAAAAAAGCTGGTAAATTTTTTGAGAGAAAAAGTGAGAGATATAGACGAGAATTTAGGAGACATTCCTTTGATCATCTCTAAAATATATGTGAATATAATTCTATTGGAAGGTGAGGAAAAAACTATTAGGAATCCTCAAATAATACTTAACCCAAAAATGATGGAAGTTTTTAGAAAAGAAATTGTAAATTTATTGTAAGGATAAATTATTTACCCAAATTTTGATTCACAATGAGTTATCCCAATTAATATAGTGCCATTATGAAGAATAAAAAAAATCAATTAATTCATGTGAGAGTCTAAAAACGTTAGGGATAATCTATTGACTATAAAAAATAGAATCAAATTATAATAAAATATCATTTTCTCATACCATTTATTGACCAAATGATTGAAATAATATAATGTAAAACCCATTATTTCTTTTTATATGGGTTTTTAGTATATTTTCAGGTTCCCATTGAACTTGAGGGACAAGAAAAGAAAATCTTTACCAATAATTATGACACATTTTATTACATGAGAATGTATTTTGGGTTGTGTAATGAACCTGGTGTATTTTAAATATGAATGGTAATAAATATCTTTGATTTAATTGAGGGTTGTATTAAGGTATTTCTGGATGATTTCACTATGTTTGGAAATTTAATTGATCATTATTTAGAAATTTGGTTATAGTTCTAAAAACTTTTATTGAATAGAACATTATTTTGAATTTTGAAAAGTATCATTTCATATTTTAGTGATGAATTGTACATGGACATGTAATTTTAAAAAATGGGATTGAAGTTGGTAAATATAAAATTGAATTAATAAAATCATTACTTTACTAATTTTTTTTGAAACATTTAAGATCGTTTTTAGGATATTTGTAATTTTATAAAATATTCATCAAGGATTTTAGTAAGATAAATTTTCACTTTCCTGATTACTTTAAACAGATTTTGATTTTATTTTTGATGGTTATTGTAGGAAATATTTTGATGAACTAAATTGTAAACAAACCAAACCACCAGTCATACATCCACCTAATTGGGAGCATCCATTTGAATTTCTATATGATAGTTCAAGACATGATTTCAGAGCAGTGTTATATTAGAAATTTAAAGGACACTATGTTACTGCCTATTCTTCAAGAACACTAGATGTAGCTCAAAATCATTATATAACAATTGAAAATGATTTTTTAGAAGTTTTTCCCATATATAAATTCAATTCATATATTATTTGTACTAAAGTGACTATTTTATTAGATCATGGCACCATTAGGTACTTGATGAAGAAGGAAGATGAAAATAAAAGTCTTGTGAGATAGATTCTTCTATTATAGGAGTTTTATTTGGAGATAAAGGACAAAATAGGATATTAAAATCATATAATAGATCAATTGAGAATGATATCTCATATTATTGAGGTAGAAATACTAGACAAAGGACCATTTAATGAATTCATTATAGGTTAATAGATTTACTTAATTTAAGGAGAGTTACCATAGTATGATGATATGGTAAAATTTCTCATAAATTTCCATCTCACTTGAATCCCTGATAATATTTTAGACTCAAAGATGAATCAAAGTTCTATGTGTATATTTTAGGCACAACAGAATCATGAAAGGGTTGGTGCCCAACTTTTAATTTTTTTCTATAATCGACGATCAATCTGGGATTAATATGACGATGATTGCCAATATCCACCGAATATAATCAAGGATTTAGACAAAGAAGAATTTCACCTAGAACCAATAGATAAGATCAACATATTTTGTTTATAATTAATTTAATTAAATAATAATTACCTCCAAGGTGATTCTTTATTTGTTGATGCATTCGACCATAGATATGTAGGTGTACCGTCGTTGTGTTGTAGATATCATGAGTAAATCTCCTCTAGCGGTGACCCACATGTGTTCCACATATCTCCAGACATCGCTAAAGGAGTATCTGGGTGCTAGCATGAAAGATCCCTGTGATTGCGATTTCTTCCTTTGGTCACCTTGGGAGATGCTTTTAAAGCATTCTCATTGATCCACTAGAGGAGGATCTCTCTCATTCGTGAGAGCATTCTTGGAGAGGGATGAACTCTCTAAGCTTGAGATATTTTCTCTAATTCTTTGTACACAACTCAATTGGTGTCTCTTGGATAGCTCTTGGCTAATAAGAGAATAATATAACCTAGTATTTAATTCACTAGGGTAATAATAAATAATTTGTGCAAGTGCCTTAATTATTTTATTAATCCTAGAAAAACCCCCATGTCAAATAATAAAATAAAAATTATTATTACCTGACATGTGCTTATCTTGAGAGTTATAGTTAAATATTATTTAATCAAATAATATTCAATATTATTATTTCTCACTGAACTATTAACTCGGTCTTCCAATACTCCACCACATTTATTGAACCTAGAATAATGATTATTTATTTATTAAATAAATATCACTACATTATTCTCCAATAAATATATAAATATTATATTCACTTAATATAAAATAAATATTTATAAATTATTCCACCCACAATATATTCTCTCGAATAACTAGTGTCGAAATAAATGTGATCAGGTATCCAGGAATAATTATTAAACCAAAATCGGAAATAATCTTTATTCAACTTGTTAAATAATAAATAATATATTATTTAACTGAGATACTAGATACACTTAGTGTGTGTTCCCCTATCGACCTCTTTCTCAGTGGAATTAGGCAGAGCAGCCTAAAGTCCAAGGTTAGAGTCTAGCAACACACTAAGTCCCCCCCAGAGAGAAAGAAGTTAATGATGAAATGACTGTCACCTCAAACAAATTCTTTCCATTTAATATAATCCATCTATCTTGATATCCCCAATAAAGTGGGTTGCATGAAAGTTCCATCAACCCATGTGCTTGATTTCTCATTCTTTGAATTCCTAGAAATTGAACTTGCCTATAGAACACCATGTTCATGGATGTAATTAGTATATATCATTTTCATCAAAGGGACTGAGATATAAACTTCCATTATGGAATAGAATGGACAAATCCTTTCTCTAATTATTCATTAATACAATATTACTCATGATGCACCCAACATATCCTACCTCACTGCGAACATATGTCATCACAGTTTTCACCAATACATATAAGTGTGTGAGTCATAATACCCATTAATAATAATCATAAATTCTAAGGACCAATATACATGTCCGTAGATAGGAATATCCAATGACACTTATAAATGTGGATTTACTACTGGTGGGTCTTGTTCTCATAATATCCTCATGGACATTACAAAGGTTATACACTATGATAAGGTGCCTTAAAGTACTATGAGTGTCCACCCCTAATAGATTGTATCATTTGTGTCCCTTAAAATTATATCATCCTACTATAGAACATATATTCAAGAATATTTTCATGGTACTTATGGGTCCTCATCATAGTAGGTATCTCCTATGAACTTTTAGTGAGACAACTACTCTTAGGATATTATCAAATAAAATGTCATGCAGAAGAAAAATAATAATGTGATAAAGATTATATTAATATTTATACAATGAATAAATGTTTATAATAAAGTAAAAAGAAGTTGGTTCCATGGAACCAACTCCAAAATACTCCCAATTTCATTAGAGCCAACTAATAACAATATTCAGGCCACCAGCTCTCACATGATATTCATACTTCTATTGAGATAGGACTTTAGTCAAGGGGTCCACCATGTTATTTTTTGTGGATACTCTGCTCACTGAAACTTCACCCATTTGAAATAAATCCCTCAAGAGGTGATACATATGGATTACATTCTTTATCTATTGATGTGACCTTGGATCTTTTTCAAGATCCACTGTTGTAGTATTATCACAATACGATGTGATAGGGTTATTAATAATTGGTACCACATAAAGAACCTAGAAAAAGTTATGAATCCAGAAGGCTTCCTTGGATGCAATAGAAGTCACTATATACTCAGACTCCACTATAGAATCAACAACTGTATACTTTGAACTCTTCCAGCTCACAACTCCTCTGTTGAGATAGAAAACACATCCCAATTGTGACTTGCAATCATTCTGATCTGTCTGAAAATCACCCTCAACATACCCTCTCATGACAAGATCCTCATCTCCTCCATACACTCAGAACATATCCTTAGTTCTTATTAGATACTTAAGGATAGTCTTAAAATTAGTTAAATGCTATTATCTAGGATCTTCTTTATATCTTCCTTCCATGATTAGTGAATAGGAAACATCTTGTCTAGTACATAACATGGAATACATGATAGATCCTATCGCTAAAGCGTATGAGATCTTACTCATTCTACCTTTGTCCTATTGTGTATAGGGACACATTAACTTAGAAATATGTAAACCATGTGACACTAGAACCAATACCCTCTTGGATTATTCCATAATAAATCACTTTACTTTCTCTCCAATATATGTACTTTGGCTTATTCCAAGAATCCTATTGGATCTATCACAAATGATCTTGATCCCTATAATGTAAGCTTATTCACCTAAGTTCTTCATGGAGAATCACTTGTTCAACCAGTCTTTAACTAGCTGTAAGACCAGTATTTCATTTCTAATAAGTAATATTTCATCAACATATAATACTAGTATAATGTTCAAATTCCCATTAAAACTTTTGTAAACACATAGCTCACATTCATTCTTAATGAAACCAAATTCCCTTATGGATTCATCGAATCAAATATCACATGACCTAGATGATTTCTTCAATCCATAAATAGATCTCTATAACTTGAAAACCCTTTTGACATAACTTGGTGTCACAAAACCTTCTGGTTGTGTCATATAGACATCTTCCTAAAGGTTCCCATTAAAGAATTCAGTTTTAACATCCATCTACCAAATCTCATTGTCATTGTGAGTTATTATGATAAGTATGATTCTTATGGATTTAAATATGGAAACTGGAGAAAATGTTTCATCATATTCAATTCCTTGACACTATTTAAAACCTTTATCCACTACCCTAACTTTATAGGTACATGATTTACCTTCCATGTCTAGTTTCTTCTTGAATACCCATTTACACCCAATAGGATTTACATCAACTGGTGCATCGACCAAAACCCAAACTTGGTTTGGATACATGGAATCCATCTCAGAATTCATAGCTTCCATCCACCTTGAATCTTATAATCTCTCTACTACCTCCTCATATGATATAGGTTCATCATTATCCAACAATAATGAGTCACCATCTTCGGTGACTAGAAAACCATATCTCTTTGGTACCCTTACCTCTCTTGAGCTCTTATGAAGTACTTGTATTTCAAGAACTACTTATTACATGGGGACCTGTGGAACTTGTTCCTATACCAAATCCTATTTTTCTTAACCATCAAATTCATCAAAGTAAATATTTCTCCCACTATCCTTTTTGAGGATGTTCTCCCTGTCAAGAAATATGGCATGTTTAGTGATAGTTTCTTTCTTGTTTGAGGGGTTGTATCAGTATTATATCTTTGTTTCCATGGAATACCCTATAAAGATACACCTTATGCTCCGAGGTTCTAGTTTGTTTCCTAATAAAGTCTTAACAAATTCCTCGCATCCCCATACATGTGTATGCAATAAAATGGGTTTCTTTCCACTTCATAACTTGAAAGTAATTCCATTTGCTGCATTAGTTGGTACTTGGTTTAATGTGTATTTCGTAGTTTGTAATGTATATAACCAAAAGGATAATGGAAGATCTTCAAGACTCATCATCGAACTTACCATGTCAAAAAAGGTATGGTTCCTCCTTTCACTAACACCATTCCACTGTGGTGTATAAGGTGGAGTGAGTTGAGATATAATCCCAAAATTCCATATAAAATCGATGAAGTCTTGGTCAATATATTCTCCACCTCGATCTGATCAAAGATTATTTATCTTCTTACCAAGAATATTCTCTACTTCATTCTTGAATTCCTTGAATTTATAAATGGACTCAGACTTATACCACATCATGTAAATATAGCCAAATCTACTCAAGTTATCAGTAAAAGTTATGAAGTAAGAATACCCACCTCTAACTTCTATTGGAAATGGTCCACACACATCAGTGTGTACCAATCCTATAAGATTTGTGAACCTTTCAATCTATCCACCAAATGGTGGTTTAGTAATTTTCCCTTGTAAAAAAGCGTGAAATCTATCAAGTGGTTTTAGCTTATAAGAGTCAAAATAACCATCTTGACATAGATTTTTCAAATGCTTCTCATTTTCATGAACAAGACAATGATGCCACAACTGGGTGTTAAATGAGTCATGTGAACATGATTCATTATCAATTGGAAACACTTGGTTTTCATAATTTAATAAAAACAGAACATTATTTAAATGTTCCACACCATAACATATGTTTTCCTTATAAAAGAAACAAATTTTATTTCAGAACTTGAAAATAAACCCATATGTATCTAAACTTGATACAAAAATTATGTTTTAGGTAACAATAGGTACATAATAAAAATAATTTAAAACCAAAATAATTATCATAAGAAATAAAAGGTGGAAGTCACCAATGGAAAGAGCATCCAACCTTGAACCATTAAAAGCTCATAGATCCACCCCTACTATGAAAATTTTACGAAATCTACTTGGTTCCTACATTTGAATATATATGTGATCACCCAAAGATGTATTTAATACCTAATGTGTAGAAATGGAAAAAATTAACTCGATAATAAATGCACCTTTGGCTTCCCCTTGCCTCTAGGTGTAGTTCCTATTATAGTGGCATGACTTTCCACATACAAAGCATACTTCCTCCTTTTACTTTCCCTACCTTTGGATATTGTTCTTCTTGGTCATACAATGCTTGGGGGCTTTAGAATGTTTATAATTCTTAGTCCCATTTTCCATGTCCTTCCTCTTCCTATTAACCATAAGGACCATGGTTTTTTTCACACCTCATATACTTATCCACATGGTGAATTAAAGTAAGAACTTCATGTCACGACCCGTCCTCGGGGCCCGTGCTGTGACTACCCCAAGCCCGCCTTCCATAGGCCAGGGGCTGGCGACTAGCACCAAGGCGTAAATCCCAACAAAAGGGAAGACATTGCCTTTGAAAAGTAAACAAGAACCACAGAGTAAGCAAGCGGAAAAGTAACACTAAGTAAAAACTGTAACAAGCTGTGCTGAAAGTAAAAGGGGCCGGAAATACAAGCCCAACTGTAAAGTACAACTGAAGGGAAAAACAACAACTGAAAAGAAAAGCCGCAGCGTCGAGCCGTCCTCTGGAAGTCCCACCTGAAGGGTGGGTACAGATAGCCTCCACAGCTCCTCAGGTCCACCTGACAGCTCCGAGTACGTCCCGCACAGTGGTCCACCTCCAGGTACCGTCCTGCTCCGCAAACCTCCACCACGATCAGCGATGTCCGTCGTTTGCAACCAACACAACGAAGTGCGGGCATAGCCCGTGCAGGGGTGAGTATAAGCTACTCAGTAGGGACCCCGAGACCCCCGAAGGTCTCCCGAAATCCTCAAAGGATAATCCACAAGGGAAAGATACAATCACGAAGTAACATCCGACACAGCTTAGGTATATGCCCATACATATACCTAAGTCATCGATCCCCGATCGGCTCCAACATCCGAGCCCAAGCACAACCCAGTCCACACAGGAAAGAAAACGTAAACCCACACAGGATAGCACAACACAATCCACAAAGGAGAGTAAACAGTAATCCACACAGGATAGCTCAACACAACCCACAAAGGAGAGTAAATAGTAAATCCACACAGGATAGCTCAACACAATCCACAAAGGAGAGTAAACAGTAAATCCACACAGGATAGCTCAACACAATCCACAAAGGAGAGTAAACAGTAAATCCACACAGGATAGCTCAATACAATCCACAAAGGAGAGTAACTCAAGATTCAGCTCACACAGGTATACATCTTCGGATGACGATAAAGATGATAACTGATCCATCTAAGTCGTCGGACCCACAAAGGATCGATAGGTAACTAACCCCCACAAGGACCCACACAGGATCGGACCCACACAGGATCGGGCCCACACAGGATCGGGCCCACACAGGACCTGTAGGCGCTGGCTCACACAGAACCGCTGAGCGCTGACCCACACAGGATCAGACCCACACAGGATCGGGCCCACACAGGACCTGTAGCACTGATCCACGTAGGATCACTGAGTGCTGTAGTCATCGCAGTGCACTGAGGATCTCTGCACAGTCGTCGTCGCAGTCCACTGAGGATCTCTGCACAGCCGTTGCTGCAGTCCACTGAGGATCTCTGCACAGCCGTCGCCGCAGTCCATTGAGGATCTCTGCACGGTCGTCGTCATAGTAGCAGTCGCAGCCAGCTCTAGGGTTCCCGCACACAGCAAGCTCGTTCGGGAGGGTCCGCTCCACGAACCGAGAGGCCGATACATCAACTGTCACAAATTCCGAAGTTGATGTATCCAAAAGTTCTGTATCGTCAACAGGAACTCAACGTCGCAGACGACACGTCAATCGGACGCTCGGTCTGAGAGTTATTGGCTTTTTCGTCCCAGGGGCCCGATTGGTTTTTTTTAGGAAAAACCAACCCGACCATACACCACCTACGTCCAAACCTCGGGCGGAGTGAGCCAAAAGATCCGTCTCACATAGAGGAAAACAACAAAGCCGACACCACGTCAATCGGACGTACGTAGCTCAAGATATGAGCGTTTCCGCTCCGAAGGCCCGGTTGGTTTCGTGTACGAACCAACCCGGCCGAACTCAAAGTATTCCTAAACCTTGAGTGAGATATACCAAAACGACCGTCTCGATCCAAGGATCACGTTGCCGCTGACGGCGAGTCGTTTGAAGGCCCGTAGCTCAAGTTATGGGCATTTGACCGAAAATGGTCCGAAGACGGGGGGTCCGGGCCCGGGCCGACCCCCCCCCCCCCCCCCCCCCCCCCCGGGGGTCGGCCGAACCGGGTAGACCCGACCCGGTCCGGTCCGGCCAGGGCGCGGCCCGGCCGGTCGGACCGGCCTGGCTCGGTTCGGTCGAGCGGCCGAGTGACCGAGCGCCGCGGGGCGCTGCCCCCGCGGTCTGGAGATGGCACGACCCCGCGTTGGGGCCGCACTGCAATGGATGTGGCTTCAGCCGCGTCCCGTGCGGGTGAGCTGGACCCGCGCGACTGTGGGTCCATTGGCCGCTGCCGCCGCGGCTTCAGTCGCAGCGGTCTCGTCCGGCGGTGTGCCGGGGCGCCGCCGCCTCCGGCCGCCGGAATCTTCCGCGGGCCACCGGAGTTGCTCCGGTGGTCCGTTTTCCTTCCCGTCTGCGCCGGTGTTCCTCCCGGGTTCCGTTCTTCACTACGGGATCAACAAATTGCCCTTGCGTCACGTTTTGTCGTCGCTCGCCAAATCCGCACAACCACGAAGAACAACGGAGGGTTGTCGGGCCGTGTTCGTTTGGCCCACACCCTCCGCGTTAGATAACAACAACGGGAGAAATAATTCAACACATGAAACAAAAATTTTAATAAATTAAAAATTGTTCATTTGAATCCGGTTCTTTAATTTTAAAAAAACGTTCACGGTAATAAGGTCATTTCCCAAACAAAATCCCTACCTCGTCAAGTCGCACGCGCGGGTCCTTCGCGGATTGATCGTCGCGGAAGGAGGGGATCGTCGCATCGTCGCGGAAGGGTGTCGCGTCGACGAACTCAACAGATGATCGAAGGTTTTTGTTGCGGATTAAAGAACATCGCCGAAGAACATCGCGGGAGAGGAACCGTCGGCGTTGCGGCACACGGCGTCGCATCGTCGATTTCCGCGAGTTCGGCGTTCTTCGTCGGAGGCCGGCGTTCTTCGCATTCTTCGCGAAGAGGGGTGAAGGCACAAGAACCTCTGTCAAAAACCTCTCAAGGTGTAATCCTCCAAATGTCGTGTTGGTCTTATTTTATTATTACGCCAACAAACGAAAAAGAGGTAAGTAACGACCCATTAATTCGTAGAATTAATTCAACTAAAGGAACTGCCCATTTAATTCACGAATAAAACCGCCCAATTAAATGGTGCATTAAGAATTTAAGAAAACGCGTCAGTTGACTTTCATAATGACGGGTTTTCGCGGGTGCGTTACTTAGCGGAAAAGAAACGGTGGGGCTCGTGCGGGCCCCACCTCGCAAATATCCTACCAATAGGGTAGGATATTTCTGGATAGCATCCTATCCGGATCAACTCAGCTTAAGCCGCTTTTAAGTGGCTTCAAGTGGCTTCCAAGTGGCTTAAGTGAAATAAAATAAAGTTTTTCGAACAATTTATTTTATTTCTTAACTTTAAGCCCAAAAATTAAAAACCACACCTGAGAAAATGCAAATCCGGAAGAGGCGTTTCTAAGCAAGTACCGGAGCTGCGATTTCATTGGTGCCCTCAGAATTTGATTCCGGGTACCGGTTCAAAAGTTAGAAAAACCCGCTCATCCGTTCACTAAACGTACCCGAGCCAAACTTCGGAAAATGATTCCGGGCACACCGGGCCTCGGAATCAGGTGCCGTTAGAAACTGCGTTCTTGAAAAATTCCAAAGAAAATTAAGAAAAGAATTTCCTTGAAATTTATGGGTCTTTACATTACTCCCACCTCAGGGCTTTACGTCCCCGTAAAGATACATCATAAACTAGGGAAACAAATGTGGGTACTGAGCACGCATCTGAGCCTCCCGCTCCCATGTGCTCTCCTGGAGGTTCCCGTGCTGCCATCTGATGCGCACAAGAGGAATCGATCGCCCACGTAGGACCCGCTCCTGTCAATCCTCTATCTCCACCGGGACCTCTGTAAAAGTTGCCCCATCATCCATGTCTAGCTCCCCATGGTCAATGATGTGCGTCTGGTCGTGCACGTATCTCCTCAGCTGAGATATGTGGAAGACGTCGTGCACCCGGTGCAACTGAGGTGGTAGAGCCAGGAGATAAGCCACCTTTCCAATTCTACTGAGGACCTGGAAAGGTCCGATGAAGTGTGGAGACAACTTGCCGCCTCGTCCAAATCTCCGTAAACCACATCGAGGTGAGACACGCAAGAAGACGTGGTTGCCATCCTCGAACTCTAGTGGACTTCGTCTCCTGTCAGCATATGACTTCTACCGGCTCTGAGCTGTCCTCATCCTCTCCTGGATGACCTGGACCTTCTCTGTCGTGGTCCGGACCATCTCTGGTCCCACAAGTGCTGACTCCCCAGGGTCTGTACAACACAAAGGAGATCTGCAAGGCCTACCGTACAACGCCTCGTAAGGTGCCATCCCGATGGTGGAGTGGTAGCTTTTGTTGTACGCAAACTCCACCAAGGGTAGGTGGTCCTCCCAGCTGCGACCAAAGTCGAGGAAACATGCGAGGAGCATGTCCTCGAGAGTCTGAATGGTCCTCTCCGTATGACCATCCGTCTGAGGGTGAAAGGCGGTGCTTAGACGTAGCCGCGTCCCAAATGCCTCCTGCAACCCCTTCCAAAGCCGGGAAGTAAAACGAGCGTCTCGATCGGAGATGATAGATGATGGCACACTGTGAAGCCATACAATCTCCTGAACGTAGAGACACCCCAAGATCTCCACTAAGCCCTGCTCTCGGATGGGTAAGAAGTGTGCCGACTTGGTGAGTCGGTCAACAATCACCCAAATGGAGTCGTGACCTCTGGAAGTGCGTGGAATTCCAGTCACGAAGTCCATAGATATCCCTTCCCACTTCCACTCCAGGACCTCCAAGGGCTGTACCAAGCCTGTTGGTACCTGATGCTCTGCCTTCACCTGCTGGTAGGTGAGGCACCGTGAAATGAACTCTGCCACAACCTTCTTCATGCTCGGCCACCAGTGCTGTCGTTTGAGATCCTGGTACATCTTCGCCACTCCAGGATGTACCGCCAAAGGAGAAGTGTGAAACTCTCTCAGCACCTCCTCTTGTAAAGCGACTGGTACCAGGGTACGTCCTCTGAAAAGGACGTCGTGATCTTCTCCAAGGGAGAAACCATCAGGTGCCTGTCCCGATGATATCTGTGCACGCCGTGTCTCACAGTCAGTGTCCCCACACTGAGCCTCTCTGACCCGCTGTAGAAGTGGATGAGAGACGGTGAGAGACTGAAGGAAGGCTGCTCAGTCTCTATCCACTAAGGATATCTGCAAAGCGGCTAGCTACTCTGTCACCTCCTCAAGTAGCTGGATGCCCGTCCTCCTACTGAGGGCATCGGCTACCACGTTTCCCTTCCCAGGAGTATAGACTATCTCAAAGTCATAGTCCTAGAGGAACTCGAGCCATCAACGCTGTCTCAGGTTTAGGTCCTTCTGCGAGAAGATGTACCTGAGACTCTGGTGGTCAGAAAAGACTGTAAAGCGCTCACCCATCAGATAGTGCCGCCATGTCTTCAGAGTGAAGACCACTGCTGCTAAATCCAGGTCATGGGTAGCATATTTCTGCTCATGCGGCCTCAAATGACGTGATCCATAGGCAATCAAGGCCCGCTCCTGCATCAGGACACACCCGAGTCCGGTCCCTGATGCATCGCAGTAGACTACGTATCCAACTCCCTCCTCAGGCAACCTCAAGATAGGTGCGCTGGTCAATCTCTGTCTCAGATCCTGGAAGCTCTGCTGACATCTATCTGACCACTCAAAGGGTTTCCCCTTCTTCGTCAAAGCTGAGAGTGGCGCCTCAACTCTAGAGAAGTCTGGCAAAAATCTCCGATAGTATCCGGCTAGACCCAAGAAACTCCGCACCTCCGTCACGCTCTTGGGTGGTTCCCAAGCTAGCACTGCCTCGATCTTCGCAGGATCCACTGCAACTCCCACCTTAGAAATGACGTGTCCCAAGAAGTGGACCTCACGTAACCAGAACTGGCACTTCGAGAGCTTTCCATAAAGCTGGTGCTCTCGGAGTGTGTCTAGTACAACCCGCAAGTGGTAGGCGTGCTCCTCCTCCATGGTCGAGTACACCAAAATGTCGTCGATAAAGACCACAAAAAATCGATCGAGGTATGGCTGGAAGATCCTGTTCATGAGGCTCATGAACACTGCTGGAGCATTGGTTACACTGAAAGGCATAAACAAGAACTCATAGTGGCCATACCGACACCTGAAGGCCGTCTTCTTCACATCCTCATCTCGAACTCTGAGCTGATGATAGCCTGACCTGAGGTCTATCTTCGAGAACCACCGTGCTCCCTTGAGCTGATTGAAGAGGTCATAAATCCTCGGTAGCGGATACTTGTTCCTCACTGTCACTTGGTTCAGGCGACGATAGTCAACACACAGTCGCAAGCTCCCGTCTGCCTTCTTGGCAAACAATATCGGGGAAGCCCAGGGTGAAACACTGGGTCGGATGAACCCCTTGCCCTGCAAGTCCTCCAACTGTACCCGTAGCTCTCGAAGCTCAGCGGGACCCATCCGATATGCTGGAGTGGATATCGGGGCTGTCCTGGGGTACAAGTCAATATAAAAGTCTACCTCTCTGCGAGGAGGTAGTCCTGGAATGTCGTCGGGGAAGACGTTCGCATACTGATCCACCACTGCAGGAAAACCAGGACTCCGCACGTCAACTGCTCCAAGGATGAGGCTAGCCAACTGATGAGTGACGGGATGCCCTCTCCTCTGCGGGAGTCCATCCTGTGCTGCGAATGCTCCCTTCTTGCCGGTGAAGGTGAACCTGCTCCCATCGGTGCGCACACATCGCACCTTGCGCCTAAAACAGTCAATCTGAGCATGGACTGTAGATAACCAATCCATGCCCAAGATGACGTCGTAAGGCCTCGACGCCGCTACAAGAAGATCCCAGCCGAAGCTCTCGCCTCCTAGAGTAAGCTCACACTGCTGGCACCAGTGCGTAATCGTCGAGTCTGCTCCCGTAGGGGTCTCTAGCCGTAAGGATCGAGCCAACAGCTCTGTCAGAATCTCCGAGCTCCGAACAAGGGCAGCGGCTATGAAAGAGTGACTCGCTCCTGTGTCTATAAGAACTGCAGCAAGGGTGGAATAGACACAGATCGTACCTCAAATCATCTCTGGCGTGCCGTGGTCGTAGGCCTCCGCTGCCTGAAGCTGTTCCTGTCTCTGCCCACCAGCTCCCTGTGGTCGGGGCGGACCTCCTAGTGGTGGTGGTGGTAGAGCCTCAAAGCATCGCCCACCACCTGCTGCTCGGCCAGCTCCTCTGCCTCGTCCGCCTCCTCCCTGCGGACCGCCACGGTCAACCCTCTACCTCTGCCTGGGTGGCCCGTCCACCGTCTGCTACTCCTCGGTATGGCGGGTCGGGCAGTCACGAGCCATGTGGCCCTGCCCGCCGCACGCGTAGCACTGCCTGCCTCTCGGAAGACTGGCTCCGCGCTATGTGCCCCGCACTGCTGAGCCAGTGTCCCGAGGTCGTCTGCCGGAAGGTCTGGTCTACCTGGAACCCTGAGTCATCCGTCGGCTACCAGCTGCCGAAGACTCTGCTACCTGCCGCCCTGCGGTAGGTCTCGCTGTGGACTCAGCCAGAAAGCTCTCGATCAGAAGGGCTCGCTCCAGCACTCCTTCCTGGGTCGGGATGCTGAGGGAGATCAGAGATGCCTTGATCTCGTGTCTCAAACCCTGCTCAAAGGTCCGGGCCCAGAAGAAGGGGTCCCGTACCATGTCTGTCGAGTAGCGAGAAAGGTCGGTGAACCTCTCCGCGTACTGGGCGACCGTCAAGCTGCCCTGCCGCAGCTGAAGAAGCTCCTGGATGGGCACCGCACGGAGGGTGGCCAGGACTAACTCTGAGTGGAAGAGGCTCTCGAAGTCCGTCCAGATGAGGGAGGCCTCATCGTGTACCTGGAGCATCAAGCCCCACCATCATCCCGCTGCTGCGTGCAGTAGGCTCGCCACGAGGATCACCATGAGGTCTACTGGTGTCCTCACTAGCCTGAAAACTCGGACGACCGCCTCCAGCTAGTCCTCGGCTGCCTAGGGGTCCCTCTCCCCACGAAACCTGGGTGGTCGCTGGCGTTGGAACTCGTGCAGAGCTCCGAGGCGACGTGCATCGTCAGCGGTTGGTTCTGGAAGCATCGGGGCCTCGGCGGGTAAAGTTACCACCGGTGCCTCTGCTGTCAACGGGCCCTGCACTGAGGCCTCGTCGCTCGGCGGGCTGTCATCGTGCTCTACTATCAGAACCCTAGCTGGCTGCCATCGTGGGGCCATCCTGAAAAGGAAACAAGTGCGCCGCATTCAGAACAGTATACTTGGTGAGCTGACACAAGTAATCACAAAGAAAACTTGAAACACACATGCAATCAATGTTTTCGTGCATTAAGTTGGAAATCAGAAGTCAAGGTCCTGGTGTACGGATATGTCGGCCGCCGCACCAACACTGTACTCCCTAGACTGATAACCACACTCAATACGCTAAACACTATTGCTTCACATAGAATAAAGATCAGAGTATGCGGTAGAACCGACCACCTCTGATACCAATTTGTCACGACCCGTCCTCGGGGCCCGTTCCGTGACTACCCCAAGCCCGCCTTCCATAGGCCAGGGGCTGGCGACTAGCACCAAGGCGTAAATCCCAACAAAAGGGAAGGCATTACCTTTGAAAAGTAAACAAGCACCACATAGTAAGCAAGCGGAAAAGTAACACTAAGTAAAAACTGTAACAAGCTGTGCTGAAAGTAAAAGGGGCCGGAAATACAAGCCCAACTGTAAAGTACAACTGAAGGGAAAAACAACAACTGAAAAGAAAAGCCAAAGCGTCGAGCCGTCCTATGGAAGTCCCACCTGAAGGGTGGGTACAGATAGCCTCCACAGCTCCTCGGGTCCACCTGACCACTCCGAGTACGTCTCGCCCAGTGGTCCACCTCCAGGTACCGTCCTGCTCCGCAAACCTCCACCACGATCAGCGATGTCCGTCGTCTGCAACCAACACAACGAAGTGCAAGCATAGCCCGTGTAGGGGTGAGTATAAGCTACTCAGTAGGGACCCCGAGACCCCCGAAGGTCTCCCGAAATCCTCAAAGGATAATCCACAAGGGAAAGATACAATCATGAAGTAACATCCGACACGACTTAGGTATATGCCCATACATATACCTAAGTCATCGATCCCTGATCGGCTCCAACGTCCGAACCCAAGCACAACCCAGTCCACACAGGAAAGAAAATGTAAACCCACACAGGATAGCACAACACAATCCACAAAGGAGAGTAAACAGTAATCCACACAGGATAGCTCAACACAATCCACAAAGGAGAGTAAACAGTAAATACACACAGGATAGCTCAACACAATCCACAAAGGAGAGTAAACAGTAAATCCACACAGGATAGCTCAACAAAATCCACAAAGGAGAGTAAACAGTAAATCCACATAGGATAGCTCAACACAATCCACAAAGGAGAGTAACTCAAGATTCAGCTCACATAGGTATACATCTTCGGATGACGATAAAGATGATCACTGATCCATCTAAGTTGTCGGACCCACAAAGGATCGATGGGTAACTAACCCCCGTAATGACCCACACAGGATCGGGCCCACACAGGACCTGTAGGCGCTGGCTCACACAGAACCGCTGAGCGCTGACCCACATAGGATCGGATCCACACATGATAGGGCCCACACAGGACCTGTAGCACTGATCCATGTAGGATCGCTGAGTGCTGTAGTCGTCGCAGTCCACTGAGGATCTCTGCACAGCCGTCGTCGCAGTCCACTGAGGATCTCTGCACAGCCGTCGCCACAGTCCACTGAGGATCTCTGCACGGTCGTCGTCGCAGTAGCAGTCGCAGCCAACTCTAGGGTTCCCGCACACAGCAAGATCGTTCGGGAGGGTCCGCTCCACGAGCCGAGAGGCCGATACACCAACTATCACAAAGTCCGAAGCTGATGTATCCAAAAGTTCTGTATCGTCAACAGGAACTCAACGTCGCAGACGGCGCGTCAATCGGACGCCCGGTCTGAGAGTTATTGGCCTTTTCATCCCAGGGGCCCGGTTGGGTTTTTTTAGGCAAAACCAACCTGACCGTACTCCACCTGCGTCCAAACCTTGGGCAGAGTGAGCCAAAAGATCCATCTCACATAGAGGAAAACAACAAAGCCGACGACACATCAATCGGACGTCCGTAGCTCAAGATATGAGCGTTTCCGCTCTGAAGGCCCGGTTGGTTTCGTGTACGAACCAAACCGGCCGAACTCAAAGTATTCCGAAACCTTGAGTGAGATATACCGAAACGACCGTCTCGATCCAAGGATTGCGTTGCCACTGACGGCGAGTCGTTTGGAGGCCCGTAGCTCAAGTTACGGGCATTTGACCGAAAATGGTCCGAAGACGGGGGGTCCGGGCCCGGCCCGACCCCCCCCCCCCCCCCCGGGGTCGGCCGAACCGGGTCGACCCGACCCGGTCCGGTCTGGCCAGGGTGCGGCCCAACCGGTCGGACCGGCCTGGCTCGGTTCGACCGAGCGGCCGAGTGACCGAGCGCCGCGGGGCGCTGCCCCTGCGGTCTTGAGATGCCGCGACCCCGCGTTGGGGCCGCGCTCGAGCAACGGACGTGGCTTCAGCCGCGACGGTCTCGTCCGGCGGCGCGCTGGGGCGCCGCTACCTCCGGCCGCCGGCGACCCGCGCCACAGGAATCTTCCGCGGGCCACCGGAGTTGCTCCGGTGGTCCGTTTTCCTTCCCGTCTGCGCCGGTGTTCCTCCTGGGTTCCATTCTTCACTGCGGGATCAACAAATTGCCCTTGCGTCACGTTTTGTCGTCGCCCGCCAAATCCGCACAACCACGAAGAATGGCGGAGGGTTGTCGGGCCGTGTTCGTTTGGCCCACACCCTCCGCGTTAGATAACAACAACGGGAGAAATAATTCAACACATGAAACAACAATTTTAATAAATTAAAAATTGTTCATTTGAATCCGGTTCTTTAATTTAAAAAAAATGTTCATGGGAATAAGGGCATTTCCCAAACAAAATCTCTACCTCGTCAAGTCGCACGCGCGGGTCCTTCGCGGATTGATCGTCGCGGAAGGAGGGGATCGTCACGTCGTCACGGAAGGGTGTCGCATCGACAAACTCAACGGATGATCGAAGGTTTTTGTTGCGGATTAAAGAATGTCGCCGAAGAACGTCGCGGGAGAGGAAACTTCGGCGTCGCGGCACACGGCGTCGCGTCATTGATTTCCGCGGGTTCGGTGTTCTTCGTCGGAGGCCGGCGTTCTTCGCGTTCTTCACGTTCTTCGCGAAGAGGGGTGAAGGCACAAGAACCTCTGTCAAAAACCTCTCAAGGTGTAATCCTCCAAATGTCGTGTTGGTCTTATTTTATTATTACGCCAACAAACAAAAAAGAGGTAAGTAACAACCCATTAATTCGTATAATTAATTCAACGAAAGGAACTTCCCATTTAATTGACGAATAAAACCGCCCAATTAAATGGTGCGTTAAGAATTTAAGAAAACGTGTCAGTTGACTTTCATAATGACGGGTTTTCACGGGTGCGTTAGTTAGCGGAAAAGAAACGACGAGGCTCGTGCGGGCCCCACCTCGCAAATATTCTACCAAGAGGGTAGGATATTTCTGGATAGCATCCTATCCGGATCAACTCAGCTTAAGCCGCTTTTAAGTGGCTTCAAGTGGCTTAAGTGAAATAAAATAAAGTTTGTCGAACAATTTATTTTATTTCTTAACTTTAAGCCCAAAAATTAAAAACCACACCTGAGCAAATGCAACTCCGGAAAAGGAATTTCTAAGAAAGTACCTGCGCTGCGATTTCATCGGTGCCCTCAGAATTTGATTCCGGGTACCGGTTCAAAAGTTAGAAAAACCTGCTCGTCCGTTCACTGAACGTACCTGATCCAAACTTCGGAAAATGATTCCGAGCACACCGGGCCTCGGAATCAGGTGCCGTCAGAAACTGCGTTCTTGAAAAATTCCAAAGAAAATTAAGAAAAAACTTTCCTTGAAATTTATGGGTCTTTACACTTCATATATAATCTTCTCATTATTTCTCATATTATAATTCACAATAAAACTATAGAATGTTTTGGAAAGTGATGATAGTATGAGATATTTATGAAACTCATCCAGAAATTTATTCCCTAAGATGTTCAGATGATCAATGTAGAAAATAAGCTTGACTACATGTGGCCCAGCTTGTACAGACTCTGCATGCTTAGTGATGAACAAAGTGTTGAAGATTTCATACCTCTCTTGTCCCACCTTCTCTTGATAGAGATGCCGAATGTGCGACATCATGCTATAAGCATCCATTTCCTCATGATTATTCAAGAGCTTATTGGTTGTGGATGATAGCATGAGGCGTCAAACATCCGTAGCATCATTCATATGTTTCTCATACGCAAAGAGCTTCTCATCACTCACCTCATTTCTAGGCGCAACTGTAAAGGTTATTCTAGAATATATAGTATCCTTTCATGGTGATGGATGACCCGATGGAACCTTTTCCACTCCTGGAAATTAGTGTCAGCGATAAGATTTTCCTTCTCGATTATGGATCACAACGATATGTTTGATGCTAGGTTAATGTCGTTTCTACAAATAAGATGAATTTTTTTAGTACTTTTTATGATAAAATTAAGACAAATAAATAAATAAATATTCATTAGTCTCCCACTATTTTATCGAAAACCAATATCCATCACCATTGGATTTAGAATATATGGTTTCTTGGACATTCTAGTCGAAAGGATCCATATTTCCATTTACATTACCACAACTTTGGCTGGTCAAGAAATTTTAAAGGTTTTAGGTAGGAATTCGAAATTTTAACTACATTAACTCATAGCTCCTTGATCCATTGATTGGACTCTCCAATCCTAAAATCCTTAATTTCAGATTTCCTCAACCTTTTCCTGTCAGTTACACTAAGCCCTGCTTTGGTAGTCAACGCTTGATGCAAAATAAGTCAAGTCAACCTAAAACCTCAAATTATAATTACCCAATAATTGAAAGTACCCCAACTCTGGCTGGTTAATAACTTTTAACTACGATTTGATTCTAACCAAAGTAATGGAAGGCTATACAGACTTAATATTTTATTGAGGTATTTTTTACTTTATGTGTAAATTTCCATTTATTATATTTTTACATGATTGTTAATATTAAGTGGGATAAAATTAAGTGATTAACCATGTATTAGATAATATTTAAGCATAATCTACTTTATTTTAGTTCCATTTTTCATGCTTTTTAATTCATTAATTATGTGATCGCAAAAAAACTTCCATAATGAATAACCATACAACTGACAGAAATAAAATAAAGGGTATTATCAGGATATTTTTCTAATAGTTAGTTTATCTAGCGGTTCATGAACTAACCACCAACCTAGGGGAGAAACATCCTGAACTATTTAATCTTTGTGTTTACAACTTTTCATATTTCCACTTTTGTATCTCCTTGGATTGGTTTCACCTCAACTCCTAACTCGAACTTCCTCCACCAGCTTGGGAGGTACATCCATTATATATGATTTTACTCACACGTAGGCGAGGGGTAAAAGGTGTCTACAAAAAATAAACCATGGGCATGTAGGCCCTACATATTAATGAGGGGAGAAGTCACACAAACCAACAATTTAATTTAAAAAATTAAAAAGAAACCAATCACACACAAAAGGTATTGTCAACCTCATGATCATCCACATTCATGCAATGAATTTACACATTTAATAAGACTCACATTCAATTCTTTAATTGTTCTTATTTAAGATAAATCATGCTCGAATCGATTAATTATTATCTTTAATTAATCAATAATTTTATCTTAATCCTTTTCTGAATTTCCTTGAGAGTCTCATCCAATATAATTTTAAACAAATTATAATTCTTTTAAAATTAACCTTGTACATAACTTGTACATTGGAGGTAACCCAACGAATACCCATCCAAACCTACCTAACATGTATTATGTTTGTATACTGTTTTAATATTGTGAAATATTGCATACATGGATTATCGCGTACTTCCATGACATGTAATTCATAGATGATTACATGAATTACATAAATTTTTGGCAATGTGTTATGCTTAAATGAACTTAGAGTATCAAATAATAATATTACTTATACATGATATGAAGATTTTAAAATTATGGAAATATTAAAGTTTTAATTCTACATAATTTAGTGAAGTACACGACATGTAGATATGATCTACACGGCATGTACTACCTTCACCATATATTCGAATCATACGCCTAGCTATTCAGTGTGTGAGGTGTACATTGTAAATTTAAAAGTACACGATGTATCCAGTGGGCCACACAATATGTTGACTCCACGTTGCACGATCACCAATTTGCTAAGCCATGTTTGGGATACATGGCCCGACCCTGACCCGAAAGGGACTACACACCGTGTCCAATGAGACACATGGCATGTAGTCTGGTTGACTGTGCACTAGTCTATCTTGGTCGACATGTGGTTTAAGAATTAACTACACCACATGTCATAAATGCACATAGATTGAGTAATTTACGAACTACTCCTGATGCACTGAACACAACTGCATAATGTGTAGATCCAACTAAATGATGTGTACTTATGTGTTACTTGTAAAGAACCCTTATAAAATCTAGATGATTTCCTTGATTTTAATTTTGATCATAAAATTAATCATTTCTGTAATATCTGTAAGAAACAATAGAGGAAGAACAGATATCAAAATTCAGATTAAAAGGGGATGATTAAACTTGAATTGACAAACTAATTTATTAATGTTTAAATCATTAAAAAAGTATTTAAATAATTATAAACAATAATATGCCCTCTCTGATACCACTTGTATGTTCCAGGTGCTGTGGAAGCACAGAAGGGTTGGTGCCCAACTTTTAATTTTTTTTATAATCTATGATCAATATGAGATCAATATGACAATGAATGTCAATATATATGGAATTGAATCAAGGATTTAGATAAAGAAGAATTTCCCCAGTACCAAGAGAGAGGATCTACATATTTTTCTTATAATTAATTTAATTAAATAATAATTAACTCCAAGGAGATTCTTTCTTGGTTGATGCGTTCGGCCACAGATCTGTAGGTGTACCGTCGTTTTATTGTAAATATCAAGGGTAGATATCATCTAGAGGTGACCCACATGTGTTCCAAATATCTCTGGACATTTCCAAAGGAGTATTTGGGTTCTAGCACAGAATATCGTTATGCTTTCATTTTCCACCTTGATCTCCTTGAGAACTGCTTCCAAAGTGTTATCCTTGATCCGGTGGAGGAGGATCTCTCTCATTTTTGAGAGTATTATTAGAGAGGGATAAACTCTATATGCTTGAGATATTTTCTCTAATTTCTTGTGAAAAAATCAATTAGAGTTTCTTGTATAGAACTTGGATAATAATAGAATAATATATCCAGGTATTTCATTAACTAGGGTAATAATAAATAATTTTCACTAGTACCTTAATTATTTTATTAATTATAGCGAAAATTCCATGTCAAATAATAACAACAACATTATTATTTCCTAACATGTGATTATCTTGAAAGTTATAATTAAATATTATTTAATCAAATAATATTCAATATTATTATTTATCACTGAATCATTAACTCAGCCTAGAAATCCTCCACCATATTTATTGAACCTTGAATAAAGACTATTTATTTATTAAATATATATCACTACATTATTCACCAATAAATATATAAATATTATATTCAATAAATATAAAATAAATATTTATTAATTATTCAACCCACAATATATTCCCTCAAATTACTGGTGTCAAAATATATGTGATCAGGCATCCATGAATAATTATTAAACCACAATTGGGAATAATATTTATTCAACTTGTTAAATAATAAATAATATTTTATTTAACTGAGATAATGCATACACTTAGTGTGTGTGACCCTCTAGGCCACTTTCTCAGTGGAATTTGGCGGAGTAGCCTAAATTCCAAGGTTAGCATCTTGAAACATGAAAAGTCACCCATAGAGAAAGAACTTAATGCCACAATGACATGTCACCTCATACGAACACTTACTGTGTAATATAATCCCTTTGTCTCGATATCTCCAATTAAGCGGGTTGCATGCAGGTGCCATCAACCCATGTGATTGATTTCTCATTATTTGACTTCCTAGAAATTGAACTTGCCTATAGAACACCATGGAAATTGATTTATTTAGGCTATATAATTTCCATCAAATGGATTGATATATCAACTTCCGTTATGGAACAAAAGGGACAAATACTTTCTCACATTATTTATTAATGCAATATTACTTGTGACACACCCAACATATCCTACCTCATCACGAACATATGTCATCATAGTTTTCTACAGCACATCTAAGTGCGTGAGTTATAATAACCATTAATAATAATCTAAAAGTCTAAGGACCAATATGCACGTCCATAGATAGGAACATCCAATGACACTTATAAATGTGGATTTCCTACTAGCGGGTCTTGTTCTCATAATATCCTCCTTTTCATTACCAAGGGAATACACCTGGAGAAGGTTCCTCAAAGTCTTATGAGTATCCACCCCTGATAGCCTGTATCATTCATGTCCCTTCAAATGATATCATCTTGTTATAGAATATATATTCAAGAATAGTGTCATGACACTTCTGGGTTCTCATCATGGTAGGGATCCTCTATGACCTTTTAGTGTGACAACTACTCTTAGAACATTATCACATACAATGTCATGCAGAAGAACAATTATGATGTGATAAGGAGTTTATTAATATCCATCCAATGAATACATGTTTATCATAAAGTACAAGGAAGTTGGTTCTAGGGCACCAACTATGACACTATTTTTAGGGTAATCTATATCTTTGGAAGATTTATAATGATTAAATGATTAGGATATGTTTTCCTAAAAGTGAATTACAATTTGTACCATATTTTTTCCATACATTTTATCATTGAGTACACTTTATACCTCTAATAACTACTAGTAAAGTCTTAGAATCTATAATATAATAGCCCATACAATTTAAATATTTTTATGAGTTATGTTAAAAATTTAATAAATGATAATTAATTAGAAATATATCAAAGAAATAAGAAATTCCTCAAAGAGTGATGATTTTTTTGAAATATTTAAAGTATGGGTATATATTTTATGGGAACCTTTCCAATATCATTTTTAAATTATTACATCATATTAGTTATGAATTATGTTTCAAAATGGGTGGAATAAAAATCCACCAAAACTGATGATTACACTATTTTTTGTACTTTTTTCAGAATTAAAATATTTTACAGATTTTTAATTCCAAGAGAAATTATCAGTGACCAAGGAACCCGCATTTGTAATAGGATCGAGTGAAATTTAATGAAGAGATATGGAGTGAACTATAAGACATTAACACCCTATCATCCATAAATTAGTAGACATTATAAATTTTATAATAGGGAGATTAAAGAAATCTTAGAAAAGTTGATCATGATAAATAGAAATGATTAGATCCAAAGGTTAGAAGACACCCCATGGAATTATATGATATCTCACAAAACCCTAAATAGAATGATCCCCTATCTATTGATATATGGTAAAAGATGTCATTTTCTTATAGATATAAAACTCTAGGACTACTTGACAGTCCAAGTGATGAATTTGAGTTTGGAAAAATTTGGTCAAGAAAGGAGATTTCAGATCCAAGAGTTCAAATAAATTCAGAGAAAATCCATTAACAACTCTAGAATATACAAGGAAATAACAAGAGTGGCACATGAAAAGATGATTCAACAAACATATTTCCATCTAGGATAATAAGCGTTGCTTTAAAACTCAATAAGGATATTAATGCCAAGTGAAATTAATTTTAGATGGGAATAACCATTTACAATCACTAATGTCTACCCCTTGGGTTTTAGATAGATAATTAAAGAAAGATAAAAGAACCCATTCACTTTTAATGGATACAGGCTGGAGAAATACAATGCCAATCTAACATTGGGACTAGTAGCGGAGATCACACTACTCTAACCATTACCAATAAAACCCCATAGTTGTTCCTTTCCTTAAACATACTATATATCACCCTTATATCCAATCTAATCAAGATATCATATTTATTAGAATTCACTAAGTGCATTTCATCATTTAAGTGCAGGGGAAGGAAAAAATTTTTAGTTTTAGGAATTTCAATTTTTGCATGTTTTTGTTCTCATTTTGAGTATTTATTGAAACTTTTTGATTTCACATTAAATTCTTTCATATTTTTGGAACCTATAATAATTTTGAAAAACTAATTTTACATAAGAAACTCAACTAATATTAAAGATGAAATGGACTTATTTTAAGATTTAAAGTTTAGGAAATTTATGAAAGAACACTTATTTTCAAATACCATGACATGACATACTATCCAATATTTAAATCACTTACCCAAAAGGCATCTATTTTTTTAAATCTTATTTAAAATTAAATAATTTCTTGATATAATCAATATATGCTTTAATAACAATAATTTTCTATGAATTCTAGTCAAAATCTAGAATAATTTAGGTAATTAGGATCAAAATTACTGATACATTATTTTTATTGAAAATATATTTCTAGAATATTCTTATTTCAAAACTATATTAACATATAGACCTTTAATTATCCCCAAGAATCCATGAAAATCCTTTTTGGGAAGCCACATTACAAACACAAAATCCTTAACTACATAGATTTAGAAGTAAATGCATGATTGTAGTTGAACTCAACTATGGGGGAGAATATTTTTTGTGAGTATTTTTATGAATAAACATCAAGTATGGTAAGATAAAATAGAATAAAATATATATCCTTCAAAATAAGGCCAATAATTTTATGTTTGTATTGGGTGCGCAACAGAAGAGTGGAAGCATGTAAAATCAATTTTTTACACTGGATTGATGTCATGAAATCATATTTAGCTAGGCAGAACCTTGTTATCAACCCAAGTATCTCATGTGAAATAAATAATCATAAAAATTAAATCAAAACAACACCTCATTTGATATGATGACATAGGTGTGTTCTTATCGTTAATGGTGATTCCTACTTGAAGGAACTGAATCCAAAACCCGCAAGAATATAGTGACCAAAAAATTTTATACATATTATTACATGATTTTTTAACATAAATTTCCATTAATTATAAACCAAGTATAAAAAATTCTAGTGCCTTTGGAAGAATAGGTGCACAATGAGTCAACATGAAACTAAAATAAGACATATTTATTTTAATATCCTTAATGATATCCTAACATCCTTTGAGTTCTTAAAATTTTATAGGATAACTTGGGGAATATGTAGATAAAAGGGGTGTTCTAAAAAGCCTAGTAAGGGAATAAACATGGAAATGAAACACTATATATGAGTAAGAAGGAATAACTTGATAACATAAACACCATGGATCATGAATAATAATACTAAGGCATAACATAAATAACATGGAAACATAATATCATGGAAATATAGGAAGTTGGATGCTGAATACATCACAACATAAGCATAAGTCAAGTCTAACCACCAAGAAAACATCACATAGTGGACAAAGTCCCATCATGGATTTGATTTACCCCAAATCCCATACATATCACCTCATGAGACTAAAAAATTACCCAATTAATTCAAGTTCTATTTGAGCAAATACATTATATAATACACATGTATATGTATGCCACATAAATAAATCAAACACAAGGCATAAACATAAGGATTACCCATGGAATGTAATGGGTAACATGATCATGCCATTAGGAATAACCAAAGGGTGTATCGTAATAGTTTCTATGAAATAAGGTATTAAATAATTCTTGAAAATTCATAAAGGAAAAATAATCATAGATCATGTTAAATTATTTCTAATTTAAGTGAAGATATGAAAAGAGTGTTTAGGTAACTTTGGAAATGTTCCACCTAAATAGGGTTTTAGGTAAAAAAGTAAAGAGTATTTAAAGGGGGTAAGAGCATAATAATTTCCATAAAACTAGAAGTGAACTAAAATGGTTTTAAATATAAGAATTTTTATTTTTATAAACCATTTATGTTTTAAAACATTTCATTGAGTGGTACTTTAAAATTGGAAAAGAAAACAATTCACTACTACAAATAGGGATATTAAAAGCACTAAAAACCACCTTTAATAGCGCTAGAAAAATGATATTAATCGTGAAGAAGATAAGGGGATGGGGGGGGGGGGTACCCTTTAACAGTGCTAAAAAAGAACTGATAAAGGGTTCCCTTTATCCATGCTAAAAAATTACTAATAAAGGACCCCTTTATCAGCGCGTTTTTAGCGTGGATAAAGGGAACCCTTTATCAACACTTTTTTGAGCACTGATAAAATCCCCCTTTATCAGCGCTCAATTAGCGCTGATAAAGGTCAATTTGCATAAGAAAACCGAACACTGACATAGGACCTGCACACCTAAGACAACACTTGCACACATAGCACAAAACAACACCTGCACACAAAATAGCTGCACAAAATAACACCTACACACAAACAAAGCATAGAAGAACAAAACAGTGAACACAAGAGTTTCGAAAACAATGCTATATACATTTACTTGAAATCATGAATACAAAAAAACATTTCTATATACATTTAAAACAATATTTTATATGGTTACAATTACAATTTTTCAACAAATAGTTAAAAACATTAATGTTTCATCCTTTTTGCATCCTTGATCCCCTCTCAAAAATTGTCATCCATGGTATTAGTTGCCGAACAAAGCATCCGAACTTAGGAAAAAATACCACCTATATAAGAAAACAAATATTTTGTTAGTAATACAATAATGAAATAAATTAAACATTAACATGAAAGAATACATTAATAAAATGTCAATTTTCAATAAAAAAAGACACATTTGGGTAGGTAGGGGACATAAGACTAGATGATACTTGATACCTGACCTTGATATTGGTAGGTAAGTGGCCATGATAAGCTACTAGAGTAATGAAAAGGAAAAAAGTCCACAAATTACAACAATTAATTATTTTTAGAGGTTTCTTAGTGTATGGACTTGCTCACTTTCTCTTCTTAGTCCTCTTAGAGGAAGGAACTTCAAAAGATAACTTGAGGTGCCAAAGGTGGTGCTGATGGAGGCATAAATGGTGTTTCCTTTGGATCAGAAACAACCACATCCATGAGATCCATTTGACTTGGATAGCCATGATCATCATCCTCTCAGTCACTTTTTAAACCAACTTTGTCCACGGTGTCCCTGGGAAAGTAAACTAGAGAGGTTGGAGGTGACCAAAATTTACCAACCTCTTGAAATATCCAAGAGAAAAGGGCTAAAGGATTCTCCCCCCATGATGATGGAGAACTCCAAGCTAGTCCCTCCCCCACTGAAGGGGGAGGGGACCTTCATCATCCTCTAAGAGAGTGATGGACTCTTTCTCCCCATTCTCCAAACCCAAGATCCTTCCGCCTTTCCCATAGAGATTCTTGTGACCTAAGGTTCTCGATCTCTATGAAAGGAGCCCTAATATGTCTTTATCAATCACGGAGTTCAACGATGTCTCAGTGTTCCTCAATCAGACCCTAGTAGCACATTTCCCATAGAGAAGACCATCGATGGACTCCTTTGATAGGTTCGTTTTCGGTTCTTAGGATATGTAAGAGAGGGAGAAAGTGGGTCTACTCGAAAAAATATGAATTTTGATCCATTTCACGTTGGAGGATGACTTAATCAAAGCTTGGTCTAGTGCAACTCACAGCTAAAATGGGTACCTCTTCTTCCTCCAAAGATGGTCTTATGACTTCCATATGAAGTGGGACTCCCCTTTGGTGGAGATCTGGGTGAGTTTCTCTAATCTTCCCCTTACTTTTCAAAATACTCTGATCATTAGGATGCTTGGGAACCTCATAGGTAGGTATTTATCCTTTGATCACCGAACTTCTACTGTGTTCCATCCTGTTAATCCCTGTGTGTGCGTAGAAGTGGATGCCTCAAGGAAGCCTCCTGAGTTCTTTTGGATTACCATAGGAGAAGAATACCGGTGTAGACAGTAGGTTGTGTATGAGTTGTGGGATAACTTCTATTTCGGTTTCAAGAATTTGGGACACTCGTTGGCGACATGTAGACGTGGGTCTAGACACAATATTTATACTAAGAAGAATATAGTCTCGGGTGAGGTTTTTGTTTGTGATAGCCCCTCGAGGGTCTATTGCAGTGGCCAAAATGTAGAGGGGAAATTGGATACTCCTGATAAATCTCAATTCCAGGGTATCAGGAGTATAAGTTTGCAGGAGGTAGGCAGCGAGGTGTCCAAGAAAGGAGTGGGGAGCCCTATCGGCACTGAGGCATTTCAGTGTGCTGTAGGGGATTTAGGGGATGGATCTTCATATGGTTCTGACCTTAATGCAGGTGTGGAGAGCTCGGAATCTTATTCTCCATCTCAAGGTGGGGATTCACAACTAGATATAAATTTTAATTCAGTTGTGGAACAAATTATCTCTTCTGTTTCTGAGCCTCTATGTGAATAATTCATGGTTCCAATGCCAACCTTGGTTTCTCAGAGAAAGAGGTCCACATGGATGCTACAATTATGTTTCACAGTGAGGAGGCTGAACCTCTGGGGAACATATTACAGGAGGTGGCCTTACTGACTGCTACGGTGCCTCCACATAACAAAGGGAGGCTTGAGGAGGAGAGTGTGGCTAAGCCTCCTGGAATGCAGGAGGTACACTAGTTATTTGCAGTAGTGTCTCAACCTAGCAAAGGGAGTCAAGATGATGGGAGTGTCTTGGGCCCCTTTGACCCAAACATTTTCTGTTCAAAACCCCCATCCTATCTAAAGGCTGTGTGTATAGGGAAGAACAGGCAAATCCCTAGTGACTTGGGCACCTGTTTTGGGCCTAGGCCCCCTACAGAAGGTCCATGGGTTGAGTTGAGGAACCGTTTTGATAGTCTGGATATTCAAGATCAAGCTGTGTCTCATGAGGAGGATAATTCAGGTGATGACAGTTATAGCCAACTCTCAGTGGACAGTTGGGCTGTTTCTAAGGGAAAGGTCCTAACAACATTAGAAGGAAGAAGGGACTAAAAGGGAAGCGTGACCTTAGGAAATTCATTGTGGTCCAGGGGAAAAACCGAAGGGACATAAAGACTATTCTTACTTTCCCAAACCAATGGAAACTAGGTCGACCAAGAAATGTGGGAGAAAGGAAAGCAAAGACCAGTAAGATGGGGAAAGTGGTGATCTAAGAAGAGATCCAAAAGTGATGAAAGAAGAGGCAGGGGAGTTCCTGAAGCTCATATTCCACTCCAAGGAAGAAATTATTGAAAAATTACTTCAGGGCAATGCCTCAAATGAGGAGATTGTAATAATTTATGTAATAAAGTTGAAATTTGAGGCCACCGAGGAGTAGGAAGCGTGGATTGACAAGAAAGACAAAATAATAGCTCGAGGTTTCAATCAAGGAAAAATCACCCTGGAGGAATTCATTCAAACAATGGATAGGATGGTTACCCTCCTCTAAGAACTTCTTAGGGAGGATCCAGACACACAAGTTAGTACTTTACACTAGGAATTATATAGATTGGATGATTAAAATAATATTAGTATGGTGTTTAATAACTTTGTGAGATCTTTCAGCACGTAATGACTTTCATTTTGTGAATGATGGTTTCCCACTTGTCCTTAAAGTAGATTAATAAAAAATTTATATTTTGTGGTAATAGAAACTAAATTTCATCATATTCCTAACAATATCAAAGAATATATGAAAGTGATGATAAAACTTATCTTACCTCTTCACTAGAGCCATCCTAGTCTCCCTTATCTTCTCTAGTTACCATTTTGCTAGGAATTATTATTCTCTAAGGTTGGGGTGTGTAATGGTCTTGGGATTTGATAGAATGAATCACCACACTAAGTTCTTGGAGAAGTGATTTGACTTCAATGGGATATTGTTCATAGAATATTCCTTTGGGAGTGATCACACTCCCAAATCCCTCTAGCTCTATTTCCACTTGACACAACACTCTCCAAACCTCTATGGTCAATGTATTTCTCCTCTAGTTGTCCCAGTATTGGAATGTGATGAGAAACACCACCATAATTAGATAAGATTCCCCAATAACTAGAACTTATTTCACGAGAACCCCATACATTGTTTCCAAATCCGTTGGCACCCTACTTGTTGATGGTGTTGGATTTAAGTTCTTTATTTCCTTCTAAGACATCTAGAGAGCTGTGGTTATTTTGGAAGATGTTTTTTGTCTAGAATCTAACTTTCTGATGATTCCAGAGCCCCTGTGTCCTCCTCCTCATCCACTATTAGAAGATCTATGTGCTTTATCACT
The DNA here is from genome assembly GCA_963277665.1 of Viscum album. Lineage (NCBI taxonomy): Eukaryota > Viridiplantae > Streptophyta > Magnoliopsida > Santalales > Viscaceae > Viscum > Viscum album. The sequence goes on along the minus strand of OY728150.1, from coordinate 810,839,146 downwards.
AATGGAGCCAACTGACTATTCGGGTATGATCGGACCAAGGTATCAACATAAGCCTTGGAGAGGCCAGAACCCACACTATCTCGAGGGAATGTTACCCAAACCTAAGTTTCCTATCATGTAAACATTATCCATAATTTTTGAGCCACCATGGGATGGATTTCTAAATAGATGTGGGGAGGAGTGGGGAATTTTATCTGAATGCACTGGACTATCTCCCAAATTAGTATGATGCATACCATTCATAGAATATCTTTTAGTTAATCCAAGTGGATAAAACACCATCACATATGGATAAAAGATAGGATTTGGCTACAGTATCACCCTTTACATTATTGGTAATTTCATAGGTTGGTGCTCTGTATGGTATAAAAAAATTGATCATACCAGTTCACTTTTCTATTGATCTCTTAGTTCTTTAGTGTGATTAGCCAGACCCCACAAATACTTTATATAAATTTCCTAAACTGGTAACTTGGAATGCTGTGATTATTAAGTAACTCATATCCACTAATGTGGCCCCCCATCCAAACCCACCTTAGTTGGAAGGGGCTGAATTTACTCATCATACTTGTCTCATAAAATCATTGCACCATAGATCATCTTAATGTCCCATATACTAATGTTAAACTCACCATACATAAAATAAAATGTGTTCATGTATTGACTCTATAAACTGAACAAGTCTACCATCATAATTTTGTTAAAATAATTAAAGGTTTGGTAAGATTAAATAGATTCATAAAATCCTATCTTTTTCAGCTCCACCACAAACTCTGTGGCAGTACACTAAACCAAGAAAGGACAACCCTGGTTCATCCCAAAGCTTCCACCTGATTGAATAACCTAGCCAAATAACCACCCAAACTTCTAATTTTATATATAATTCTAAATTTTTGATATATAAATATGGGTTTTAAGCTCCAAATCATGTTATAAACCTTTAAAATAAATCCACATAGGCTTCAAAATTAATTGCATGACTTGTTCAAAGTCATGTGATTACATGACCATAATAGGATCACGTGATCAAATGAACCTGAGAGATTTATACGATTACACGACCCTTGAAGCTTTATGCGATCATGTAAATAAGACAAGAATACATGAATCATGGTTCACATGAATTACTTTGAATATGTGATTTGTTTATGTGATTTGATCATGTGATGAGATCACACGATCAGTTCGCATTAAGAATTTATACAAAGGATCTTATGTGACACGATTATGGGGATACCAGATCAGAAGTTCAGATCAGATGCTATGCTAAGTGGTAATTAACCAACAGTAGTGAAGAATCCTTAGTTTTGTTATTAAATTTGTGAGTGGTGCCCAACCAATATTCTTCCAACACACTGCATTAGTAGAAACAGCTGCATAAATGACCAAAATATAGAATATAAATGATCCATGCCATAATAGTTTAGGTCTAGTTCCTTTCGAAACATGGAAAAATAAAGAACTAGTTCATAAGAGTCTCTCATTAAGTTATGATTTACTAGAAAGACAAATCATTTCTAAAACCATTCTTCATAACCTAAGGATATAAAACATAATAAAGGGTGATCATATATGCTCAATAAGTGTAAACAAGGGAGATATCAATGATCACATAAGGATAACATAAGTAGTAGGAATTAACCTTCATCCAATTTGTGTACAATCTTCCATCAGGTAACATACCCATTAGTTTCTAAACACATATATATCATCTTGTGAATATGAGTTTTTTGTGACAGTCATGTTAGTACTGAAAAAATATAAATACAGAAAGGATTAATAAATATTTTAAATTAACTCGTAATTTTTTTTGAAAATACCTCTTTAGGGATGCTAGTTTTTTGATTAAATATGAAATATTTCATAAATTTACAAACATAATAACCACAATCCTTTCCATTTGTTTGTTTTGGACACTGTAGAAACATCAAAAAAAATAAGTAATTTGTTTTGATATGTGTTTGGATAGTGAAATATTATTATATATACCAATTTTTTTTTTTCCATTTTTAGATCTTGTAGGTGTTCTTTTCCTTAGGCCTCGAATTCATTCCATGAAGCAAATGATATTGATACACTGCACTATCATAACAGAATCCTCATTAAAAGATAATATAAATTATATAACTAGATGTTTAGTTATAAAATGTTGGATCTATTGTATTATAAATTGATAAAGTCCATAATGCGTGGCCGGTTTTTTGCATATCCATGCATTGAATCCATAAAATAAATCTTTGGAGTATCAAAATTGACTGCAATCAGCATCCAATGCTGCCTAAAAGCACAAAGAGGAATAATTAATGAAATAAATGAAAATATAGTTGATATGATTAAATTGTAGAGTTTTACCCCTACATCATTGGTATTAAAAAGAGCCTGTCATTGGTATTTTTTTTCAAATGATTTGAGTAGGGATGAAATTATTTCAGCCTCTTAATCAGAATTTATTTCTTCTTTTGAAGAGGTGATGTGAGGACTAATGAGTCCAATTTTTTGTTCATGGGGAAATCCATTTTTTTTCATATATACACCTGCGAAAAACATGAAATGTATTTAGTTATAATTATCATAGTATATCAGCTTTTGTAAAATCAAATCATGAAAACATACCTCATGTATACATTTACAACTGAGGCGCCTAACCATTCATACTTGAGGATTTCATTTACATTTTCAGCACTAATGAAATCTTATTTTTCCTCTTCGTACATATTTTTTTTAAAATCAACTATGTGACCATTTCCATCTATAAACTTTGTATCCACATGAGCCTGCAATGATATTAAATATGGATATAGAATGGGTGGGGTGAAGGTGATCTTAGTAGATCGTTTCAATCGGTTGGATGATCCTTGAGATATTTTTTAGATGATATTTTGTTTCACCCCCTTCTCTTTGTCATTTTGTAATAACATTCATCAGTTTAGACCTTTTTTTATTAAATTTTAAAGGTTCATCTTGAAAAAGAAATTTGAAATAGATACCTTTTTATTGATATGTTTTTTACAAGAATTGACGGCCATGCGATGAATGTTTCAACATCTTTTTCGACTGTATAAATGTCTTCATCGTCATTTGGAATAGGTTTCTCAGCAATCGGCTCATTAGCTACGTTAATCAATACCCTAACATGATTTTTTGGAAGTTTTCTATTGTGTATCATGTCATTATACATATTGAACACTGTAGCCCTCACTACAAGGAGAGAGGTGGGATTTGATAGATATAAATCACAGTCATTTTCAGCCTATTGAATATTAGTATAGGAAAGTTATCAGTGTCTATGTGATTCACATTTCATGGAAACAATTATTATAACATTGATTGCCTCATTTAAGTCATGTTTTTGAGGGGAATGGCTCACCTCAAAGTTGGGGGGGGGATCTTCACGCATAGGTTGTTGTTGAGTTGTTTCTTATCTTCCCCCCCATTAAACTTACTATCATCTCTCTTTGGTATTGTAATTATTCTTGAAACATATCTATTGTTTCTCTTATCTTTTTCATTTCCTCAGTTTTATCCTTCAATTGTTTTTATTTCTGAAAATATGTTCAGGGTGTCACCCCAATACCCGCACCTCTAACGCGACCATACTGTTCTGGCTACTTCAAGGCCGTTGAAAGTATGTCTGCATCTGGTGTGAGTGTTGTTTATTCCTATGACTATGTCAGATAGAAAATATAGGAAAATAAGTTTTCATAGTTATGTAATATCAATTTAAAGAAAATCAAATTTATATTATGTCATACTTACACATGTTTCCCACACTTTTTATGTGTTTTCATCAATCAGCATCCCCTCTTTATTTACAAGAGCCTCCTTCCATAGCACATGGCGTGGGATAAAAGTGTGTTTCAATTTTGATTCATCAAACTTCATATAAATAAAGGAACATGGTTATGGTTTTGTTTTATGTCACATAATAGTGTTACGGTATATTTAAAATATATACCAATTTTTTCTCAAGTGAAGAATACCCCATCCCTACTTTACGGTAGGGGTACGCTAGTTTTGTTGCCCGTTCTTTATTTTCAACACTCTGTTGTTGTTTCAAAAATAAAAAACTATCAATCAAAGTGATGAATACAAGAAACGTCAAACAACGTATTATCGGACACAATGTACCTAAAAATTCTTCTCCCCATGAAAATTGCTAAACGCATCCCACACTCCTTGGGATATCAAGTGTGCATAAAGAGGAGGTGGGTGAGGATTGAATTTCCCTTCAACATTTTTAAGATGATATTTCATTAAAATTGTGCAGAAGCCTCTATGAATCCTTCCTGCAAATCCTAATATATATTTCTTATGAGAGGAATTCATTCATTAGTCAGTATATGTAAATTACCAATTTTTATATTCAAATGTTCAACAGGAACCAACCAACATGCGATTCATTTAGTGCGCAAACAAGTACCACCAACGACCACAATTTTCAGCAGGGTGTTTAGCCCGTAAATTTCACAACATAACCATCAATATCAAATAGTAATAATATGCGAACAAGAGGAAACCAATGAGTAAGAGGATAAAACTCACCGCAAAGGTGTCGTTCAGTATGCAGTAGAGGTGCATTCATGACAGAGGAGAGGCACGTGGTAGAGGAGATTTCCAACTAAAAAGAAAACATAAAATGATAATTCACATGTTAAACAATTTTATTGGTCAATATTGGGATTTTATTTTCCATATATGATATCTTCTTCCTATTTATTTATTTTTTGCATATCTACTATTTTCCTAGATATTCAACTTATGAATGGAACATGTTTGCTTTTTAGGTGAAAGATCATTTTTAATTTACTCTAATTTAGGAGTAAAATATTCCACATTAATTTTATTTTTTTCCTAGGGGATCATTTCTATCCCGTAGAGATCATGAACGCCTCTTAGGTTAGTGGAAAGTCAGGTCAGTTGTTGGTTATGATACAAGTCTGGGATGTATCCTTACATTTACAATTGTAATTGACCAATTTCCATTTAAATATAGGATTTGGGGGGGGGGGGGGTCAGACACTAATATATAGAAGGAATAAGATAGGTAAAAATTATCCTAGGCTCTCCAATACAAGTGATGAAAGATGAAACATACATCGGGTGAGGGAGAACCACCCAAGAGGAGAGGAGGGGGAGGTTGGCGTAGTGCAAAGGGATTATAAACTTATGTTTTTTATGAATTACTAAGGCCATGATTTTATCTCATATATCATGACTGATTATTTATGATTTCTCACTATTGTGAATATTTTCTATTATTTTCATAAAGTTTTATTCCATGAATCATGTTTACGTTCTATGAAAGATTTTCTATAACCCTGATAATTTATGTTTTCGATCTCATACCCTTATTCATATACTCTTATCATGATTTATCATTTATTGATATCACCTAGGTTTACCCTTATTGCTCATTTTATCTCTCCCTTTATTATGTTTTCCTTCCCCAGGTTAAGAAGAATGGTTTTATGTAGGGTATACCTAAGAAGTGTTGTCTCTGGGAAATATTAAAGATCTTTCACGAAATAAAAGGATTATGTATCAAGTATTCATAGAGATTAAACCATTATGATTCTAGTGTAGATTATAATGCTATGTATTTAATATTCAACTAACATTTTTTAGTATTTATGCATGAAATGTATGGGTCACTATATGGTACCTGGAAGATCGTTTGTTCCAAAAAATGTTTTCAACTCCATAGCATGCATCTGAACTTGCCCAGGTCCTTTACCTCACTAATCCTAATGAAAACTAATTACATGGATACATGTAGCCTAATTTACCTTATGGTGAATATCCTCTACCAACTCAATATTCTTTGTACCTCCCAAAAAAATTGATCACCTTGTTAAAAATAATAATGCATTAGATTAAACTATTTCAATTGTTTAACATTAATTGGGTGGGAAGATCTATGATGGACACTTTGGAAGGTTTTCATTGGAAGAAATAATGAACATGATGTTCACAAGGGAAAAACAATTATAGAGGTATAGGTTGAGTCTCGAGAACTTTTATCTCTAGGGAAATTAGAAAAAGCGAGTTGAGACCAACTCCCTACTAGCCAACACATGAACTACTTTGACAACTGAGAAAATCCATCTATATACTTTCCTTTAGATAATTTTTGATGGCTTCACTCTTGAGATGAATTTTTTTACACTATAATAATATCTGTTACCTTATACTTTTATAGAAAAAAAATCATTGGCAAAGTAAATGGGGTGAGTCGATGTTTGATCTCTAGTTGCATCACCTAATAAAAATACCACACACTATAATCCTTTTAAAGAATAATTTTATAAGTATGGAAAAGAATATTCTTAAAATAAATTCCAAACTATCATATATTGGATCTCCCTTATTAGATAGAAAACAAAACATGTCATTGTTTCTCCTTTAATTATAAATAAATGAAATTATCCAATGATTGACTACAAAATATCTCCCATGATATCTTTGGATATTCATAATCACCAAGAAACAAGATCTATCCCTAATGAATAGATACCATAAAAAAGATAATAAACAATGGAATCCGATGTGACTTTATATAAAGAATCAAAATAAAACAAATATAAAAATCCTCTAACCATATCTCTATATTCTAATTAGGGATATTTCCCTCATAATTAAATAAGAACTAATGCTAAAACTCACAAAATTAATTCCTCTTAGATTTATCCTACTTAGGGATCACCCTTATACAATCAATTTAATCATATTGAATCACCCCACCCAACTCAACCACAAGTATAATCCTCTTACCAAAAAACTAAACATCACAATGCATGAAACAATACATAAAACATTGGTAATAGTTTGAAACCACTAACCTCAAAGTAGATTTGACCCATTAATAATGCTCAACCACCATATCCTAATCTCATCCAGGCTCGATCAAGATCCATCATCCATTTTTGAAACACATGAGGAAGTGGTCGCAGTGGAGGAGGATGATTCAAAGACTGGAGAAGGAGGGGGAGGAGGAGGCAGTGGCGGAGGAGGACGAGGAGAATCAGGGTCGTGGCAGAGGAGGGATCACAACAGAGGATGAGGAGAAGGTAGAGGTGGAGGAGGAGGAGGAGGACAGTCACGACGGAGGAGGGAGATAAGGCAGTGGTAGCGGCAGCAGAGGAGGAGGAAGAGGAGTCTCAACATAGGGTTCAGCTTCTACGAAGGCTTGAATGGGTGCGGCAGAGGAGGGGCCTATTAGGGTTATTTTATAAAAACCATTGGAACCTTTATCAATGCTAGTTAAAATCACTAAAAAGGTATGTTTTATCAGCACTAAAATAAAAGAGCTGATAAAACATACATTTATCTACAATTTTTGAGCGCTGATAAAGATAAGCCTTTATTAGTTCTAAAAAATCATTGATAAAGGATCTATTTATCAGTGCTAACATTTTAGCCCTGATAAATAGGTATTTTATCAGTGTTCAAAAAGCATTGATAAAACAAATATTTATCAGCACTAAAATTATAGCACTCATAAATACTTATTTTAGCAGTCCTTTTTAATTATATATATATATATATATATATTAAAAAGTATTATATATTTATAAATAAAATAAATATATTAATTATAAAAAATATAATAAATACAAATAATTAATCTAATAAATCTAATAAATCTCTAATAAATATAAAAATAAAAAAAATATATTTATTATTTAATGTAATTTATTATAATATTACAATTATATATATATATATATATATATATTTAATTATAATATTAGAAATAATTTTTTCAATTAAAAAATTATATATATATTTTTGAATTATTAAAAAATATATATTAATTATAAACATTTGTTTTTTATTTAATGTATTCAAATAAACATTATTTTTAATATAAATATAATAATTTTATATAAACTAATAATAAAAACTTTTATCAGTGCTAATAATATCACTGATAAATGTACACTTTATCAGCGCTAAAAAAAGCGCTAATAAAGGGTACACCTTTATCAACGCTAGTTTTAGTGCTGATAAAGTGTACATTTATTAGCGCTTTTAGCTAGCACTAATAAAGGACCACCCCTTTGAAATAAATCCCTCAATAGGTGATACATATGGAGTATATTCTTTATCTGTTGATGTTACCTTGGCTCTTTTTCAAGAGACACCGTTTCATTATTTTCACAATATAATGTGATAGGGTCGTTACTACTAGGTACCACATCAAGCACCTAGAAAAAGTTATGAATCCAGAAGGATTCCTTGGCTGCAACAAAAGATGCTATATACTCAGAATGCATTATAGAATCAGCAGAAACTGGATTCTTTGAACTCTTCCAGCTCACAGATCCTCTATTGAGATAGAAAACATATCCCAACTGTGACTTGAGATCATTCTGATCTGTTTGAAAACCAGCCTCAGTATACCCTCTGATGACAAGCTCCTTGTCTCCTCCCTGCACCAAGAACGTATCCTTAGTTCTTATTAGATACTTAAGGATAGTACTAAAACCAGTCCAATTCTATTATCTATAATCTTCTTGATATCTTCCTACTATGATCAGTGCATAGGAAACATCTAGTTTAGTACATAACATGGAATACATGATAGATCCTATCACTGAAGCGTATGGGATCTTACTCATTCTATCTTTGTCCTATTGTGTCTAGGGAAACATTTTCTTAGAAATATGTAAACTATGTGACACTGGAACCAATCCCCTCTTGGATTATTCCATACTAAATCACTTTACTATATTATCAATATATGTAATTTGACTTAGTCCAAGCATCCTCTTGGATCTATCATGAATGATCTTGATCTCTAGAATGTAGGCTGCTTCACCTAAGTCCTTCATGGATAAGTACTTGTTCAACTAGTCTTTAACTAACTATAAGACCGATATGTCATTTCCAATCAGAAATATGTCATCAACATATAATACTAGGATAATGTTCACATTCCCATTAAACCTTTTGTAAACACATGGATCACATTCATTATTAATGAAACCAAATTCCCTTATGGATTCATCAAATCAAATATTCCATGACCTGAATGCTTACTTCAATCCATAAATAAATCTTTGCAACTTGAAAACCCTTTTGACATAACTTGGTGTCACAAACCCTTCTGGTTGTGTCATATAGACATCTTCCTGGAGGTTCCCATTAAGGAATTTTGTTTTAACATCCATCTACCAAATCTCATTGTCATGGTAAGCTGCTATGATAAGTATGATTCTTATGGATTTAAATATGGAAACTGGAGAAAATGTTTTATCATAGTCAATTCCTTGAAACTGTTTAAAACCTTTATCCACTAGCCTAACTTTATAGGTACATGATTTACCTTCCATGTCTAGTTTCTTCTTGAATACCCATTTACACCCAATAGGATTTACATCAACTGGCACATCGACCAGAACCCAAACATGGTTTGGATACATGGAATCTATCTCAGAATTCATATCTTCTAGCCATATTTTATCTTATAAGATCTCTACTGCATCCTCGTATGATATAGGTTCATCATTTTCCAACAATAATGAGTCACCATTATCGGTGACTAGAAAACCATATCTCTTTGGTTCCCTTACCTCTCTTGATCACTTATGAAGTACTTATATTTCAAGAACTACTTATTACATGGGGACCTATGGAACTTGTTCCTATACCAAATCATTCATATCTTAATCATCAACTTCATCAAATTAAATCTTTCTCCCTCTATCCTTTTTGAGGATGTGTTCCCTCTCAAGAAATATGGCATGTCTGGTGATATTTTCTTTCTTGTTTTAGGGGTTTTATTTTTAATATCCCTTTTTTTCCTTGGCATACCCTATAAAGATACACCTCATGCCCCGAGGTGCTAGTTTTTTTCCTAATAAAGTCTCAAAAAATGCCTCGCATCCCTATACATGTGTATGAAGCAAAATGGGTTTCTTTCCACTATATAAATTTAAGGTAATTCCATTTTCTACCTTAGTTGGTACATGGTTTAACATGTATGCCGCATTTTGTAATGCATATCCCCAAAAGGATAATGGAAGATCTTCATGAATCATCATCAACCTTACCATGCCAAAAAGGTATGGTTCCTCCATTCACTAACACCATTCCACTATGGTGTATAATGTGGAGTGAGTTTAGATAGAATCCGAAACTCCCATTGAAATTCAATGAACTCTTGGTTAATATATTCTCCACCTCAATCCGATCAAAGCTTCTTTATCTTCTTACCAAGAAGATTCTATACTCCATTCTTTAATTCCTTGAATTTATCTATGGACTTAGAATTATACCACATTATGTAAATATAGCCATATCTACTCAAGTCATCGGTAAAAGTTATGAAGTAATAATACCCTCCTCTAACTTCTACTAGAAATTATCCACACACATCAGTGTGTACCAATCCTAGAAGCTTTGTGGCCCTTTCACCCTATCCACCAAATGGTGGTTTGGTAATTTTCCCTTGTAAACAAGCGTTAAATCTATCAAGTGGTTTTAGCTCATAAGAGTCTAAATAACCATCATGAAAATTATTTTTCAGATTCTTTTTGTTTTCATGAACAAGATAGTGATGCCACAACTGGTTGCTAAATTAGTTGTGTGAACATGATTTGTTATCGATTGGAAACACTTGGTTTTTATAATTTAATACATACAAACTATTATTTAAATGTGCCATACCATAACATATATTGTCCTTATAAAAGAAAAAAAAATTATTTTAGAACTTGAAAATAAACCCATCTGTATCTAAACTTGATACAAAAATTATGTTTTTGGTAACAATAGGTACATAATAACAATAATTTAAAACTAAAATCATTCTTTTAGGCAACGAAATGTGGTAGTCACCAATGGAAAGAGCATCCAAACTTGAACCATTGGCAGCTTGTAGATACACCCCTCCTCTAGAAATTTTATGAAATCTACTTGGTTCCTACATTTGAATATAGATGTGATCACCACAAGATGTATCTAATACCTAGTGTGTAGAAATGGAAATATTTCACTCGATAATGAACACACCTTTGACTTCCCCTTGCCTCTGGGTGTAGTCCCTCTTCTAGAGGATTGACTTTACACATACAAATAATACTGCCTTCTTTTCCTTGCCCTACCTTTGGATATTATTCTTCTTGGTCGGACAATGGTCGGGGGATTTAGACTATTTATAAGTTTTATTCCACTTTTCCTTGTCCTTCCTCTTCCTATTCACTATAAGGACTATGGGGTTTTCACACCCCATGTCCTTATCCACTTGGTGAATTAAAGTAATAAGTTCCGATATAATAATCTCATTATTTATCATATTATAATTCACAATAAAACTAGAAAAGGTCTTGGACAATGATGATAATATGAGATCTTTATGCAACTCATCTAGGAATTTAATCCCTAAGATGTTTAGATGCTCAATGTATCCAATAATCTTGACTACATGTGTCCCAGCTTGTGCAGACTCTCCATGCTTAGTGGTGAACAAATTGTTGGAGATCTCATACCTCTCTTGTCTCACCTTCTATTGATAGAGATTCCGAATGTGAGACATCATGCTATAAGCATCCATTTCCTCATGTTTCTTTAAGATCCCATTGGTCATGGATGATAGCATGGGGCACCGAACATCCGTAGCATCATTTATATGTTTCTCATACACAAAGAGCTCCTCATCACTCACCTCATTTCTAGGAGCAACTGGTAAAGGTTATTCTAGCACATATAGTATCCTTTCATGGTGAAGGATGACCCAAAGGCTCCTTTTACACTCCTAGAAATTAGTGTTAGTGATAAGGTTTTCCTTCTTGAGTATGGATCACAATGATATGTTTTATGTCACATTAATGTCGTTTCTACAAATAAGATGAATTTTTTTAGTAATTTTGTTTGATAAAATTAAGACAAATAAATAAATAAATATTCATTAGTCTCCAGCTATTTTATGGAAACCCAATATCCCTCACCATTGGATTTAGAATATTTGGTTTCTTAGTCATTATAGTTGTAAGGATCCATATTTCTTTTCACATTACTTCAGCTTTGGCTGGTCAATAAATTTGAAAGGTTTTAGGTAGGAATTCCACATTCCAACTACATTAAGTCATATCTCATTGATCCATTGATTGGACTCCCAAATCCTAAAATCCTTAATTTTGTATTTCCTCAACCTTTGCCTCTCAGTTACACCAAGCCCTGCTTTGGTAGTCAACCCTTGATGTAAACAATGTAAAGTCAACCCAAAACTTCAAATTAGAGTTCCCTGATAATTGAAAGCACCCCAACTTTTTATGGTCAAGCACTTTGAACTATGATTTGATTCTAACCAAAGTAATGGAAGGCTATAACGACTTAAAATTTTATTGAGGTATTTTTTCCTTTATGCATAAATTTCCATTTATTATATTTTCACATGCTTGTTAATATTAAGTAGGATAAACTTAAGTGATTAACCATGTATTAGATAATATTTATGCAAAATCCAGTTTATTTTAGTTCCATTTTTCATGCTTGTTAATTCATTAATTATGTGATTGCAAAAAGACATCCATAATGAATAACCATACAAGTGACATAAATAAAATAAAGGGTATTATCATGAGATTGTTCTAATGGTTAGTTTATCTAGCGGTTTATAAACTAACCGCCAACCTAGGGGAGAAACATCTTGAACCATTTAATGTTCATGTTTCTAGCTTTCCATCTTTCCATATTTTTATCTCCTTGGATTGGTTTCTCCTCAACTCCTAACTTGAACCGCCTCAAGCATCTTGGGATCTCCATCCATTATTTATGCTTTTACCCACATGCAGGTGAGGTGTAAAAGTTGTTTACACAAAATAAATCATGGGCATATGGTCTCTACATATTAATGAGGAGAGAAGGCATGCAAGCCAAAAATTTAATTTAATAAATTAAAATGAAACCAATCACATACAAAAGGTTTGGTCTACTTCATGATAATCCACATGCATGCAATGAATTTATGCATTTAATAAAACTCACATTCAATTCTTTAATTGTTCTTATTTAAGATAAATCACGCTCGAATCGATTAATTATTATCTTTAATTAATAAATCCTTTTAACTTAATCCTTTTTTTAATTTCCTTGATATTATCATCCATTATAATTTTAAACAAATTAGAATTCATTTAAAATTAACCGTGTACATAACTTGTACCTCAGAGGTAACCCAGTGAATACCCATCCAAACCTACCCAACATGTATTATGTTCGTATACAGTTTTACTATTGCGAAATATGGCATACATGGATTATCACGTACTTTCATGATGTGTACTTCATGGATGATTACACGAATTACATGACTTTTGGGCCATGTGTTATGCTTCAATGCACTTAGAGTATCAACTTATAATATGACTTATACATGATATGAAGATTTTAAAATTATGGAAATATTAAAGTTTTAATTCTGCATAGTTTGGTAAAGTACACAACATGTAGATCCGATCTACATGGCGTGTACTACCTTCACCATCTATCCAAAGCATACTCCTATGGATTTAGTGTGTGAGGTGTACTTTGGAAATTTATAAGTACATGGTGTGTCCAGTGGGACACGCGATGTGTTGAATCCATGTTACACAGTCACCAGTTATCTAAGTCATGTATAGGATACACGGTCCGAACTTGAACCAAAAGGGACTACACACCATGTCTAATGGGACACATGGCATGTAGTCTGGTTGATTTTACACTAGTCTGTTTTGGTCGACAAGTGGTATAAGAATTAACTACACTGCATGTCATAAATGCACACAGATTGAGTAATTTCTGAACTACTCCTGATGCACTAAACACAACTGCACAATGTGTAGATCCAACTACATGATGTGTACTTAAGTGTTACCTAGAAAGAACCCTTGGAAACTCCAGATGATTTCCTATATTTAATTTTAATCATAAAATTAATCATTTCTATTAGATCTTAGAGAAACAATAGAGCAAGAATAGATCTCAAAATTCATATTAAAAGGGGATGGTTAAACTTGAATTGAAAAACTAATTTATTAAAGTGGAAATTGTTAAATAATTATTAAAATAATTATAAACATTAATATACCCTCTATGATACCACTTGTAGGTTCTAGGTTCAGTGAAAGAATAGAAGGGTCAGTGCCCAACTTTTAATTTTTTCCATAATTGATGATCAATCTGAGATAAATACGATGATGAACGCTAATATCGACAGAATTGAATCAAGGATTTAGATAAAGAAGAATTTCCCCAGTACCAAGAGAGAGGATCAACATATTTTTATTATAATTAATTTAATTTAATAATAATTAACTCCAAGGTGATTCTTTCTTCGTTGATGCATTTTTCCACAGATCTGTAGGTGTACCGTCATTTCACTATAGAGATAAAGGGTAGATATCCTCTAGAGGTGGTCCACATGTGTTCCACATATCTCTGGACATTACCAAAGTATTCTCTGGCTTCTAGAATAGAAGATCCTTGTGCTTGAATTGTCCACTTTTGATTACCTTGAGAACTGCTTCCAATGAGTTATGCTTGATCCAGTGGAGGAGGATCTCTCTCTTTTTTTGGGAGCATTCTTAGAAAGGGATGAACTCTCTATGATTTAGATATTTTCTCTAATTTGTTGTGCAAAACTAAATTGGAGTTTCTTTGCTAGCACTTGGCTAATAATAGAATAATATAACCAGTTATTTCATTAACTAGGGTAATAATAAATAATTTTCAATAGTACCTTAATTATTTTATTAATGCCAGCGAAACCTCCATGTTAAATAATAACAAAAACATTATTATTTCCTAATATGTGATTATATTGAAAGTTATAATTAAATATTATTTAATCAAATAATATTCAATATTATTATTTATCACTAGACCATTAACTTAGCCTAGAAATCCTCCACCATATTTGTTGAACCTTAAATAATAAATATTTATTTATTAAATAAATATCACTGCATTATTCGTCAATAAATATATAAGTATTATATTCACTAAATATAAAATAAATATTTATTAATTATTCCACCCAAAATATATTACCATAAATTACTAGTGTCTCAATATATGTGATCAGGCATCCATGAATAATTATTAAACCACAACTGAGAATAATATTTATTCAACTTGTTAAATAAAAAATAATATTTTATTTAACTGAGATACTGCATACACTTAGTGTGTGTGACCCTCTAGGACTCTTTCTCATTGGAATTAGGCGGAGTAGCCTAAAGTCCAAGGTTAGCATATAGAAACATGAAAAGTCACCCATAGAGAAAGAACTTAATGCCACAATGACATGTCACCTCATACAAACACTTACTGTGTAATATAATCCCTTTGTATCGATATCTCTAATCAAGCAGGTTGCATGCAAGTTCCATCAACCCATGTGCACGATTTCTCATTCTTTGAATTCCTATAAATTAAAATTGCCTATAGAAAACCATGGAAATGGATTTATTTAGGCTATATAATTTCCATCAAAGGGTCTAAGATATAAACTTCCATTATGGAATAGAAGGGACAACTACTTTCTCACATTATTCAATAATGAAATATTACTCGTGACACACCCAACATATCCTACCTCATTGCAGACATATGACATCACAATTTTCTTCAATACATCTAAGTGCGCGAGTCATAATACCCATTAATAATAATCTTAAAGTCTAAGGAACAATACACACGTCCATAGATAGAAACATCCAATGACACTTATAAATGTGGATTTACTACTGGAAGGTCTTGTTGTCATAATATCCTCCTTTTCATTACCAAGGGAATACACCTGGAGAAGGTTCCTCAAAGTACTATGAGTCTCCACCCCTGATATCTTGTATCATTCGTGTCACTTCAAATGATATCATCCAGTTATAGAACATATATTCAATAATAGTTTCATGGCACTTCTGGGTTCTCATCATAGCAGGGATCCTCTATGACCTTTTAGTGAAACAACTACTCTTAGGACATTATTACATACAATGTCATGCATAAGAACAATCATGATGTGATAAGGAGTTTATTAATATACATCCAATGACTACATATTTATCATAAAGTACAAGGAATTTAGTTCTAGGGCACCAACTCCAACACTATATTTAGGGTAATCTATATCTTTGGAAGATTTATAATGATTAAATGATTAAGATATGTTTTCCTAAAAGTGAATTAAAATTTGTACCAAATTTTTTCCATACATTTTCTCATAGAGGACACTTTATACCTCTAAGAAATACTAGTAAAGTCTTAAAATATAGAACATTCTAGCCTATACAATTTAAATATTCCTATGAGTTTTGTGAAAAATTTAATAAATGATAATTCACTGGAAATATATCAAATACATAAGAAATTCCTCAAAGAATGATTATTTTTTACATATTTAAAGTATGGGTATATATTTTATGGGAACCTTTCCCATATCATTTTCTATAATTACATCATGTTAGTTATGAATTATGTTTCAAAATGAGTGGAATAAAAATCCACCAAAATTGATGATTACACTTTTTTTTGTACTTTTTTTAGAATTAAAATATTTTAAAGATTTGTAATTCCAAGAGAAATTATCAGTGACCAAGGAACCTGTATTTGTAATAGGATCAAGTGAACTTTAATGAGGAATATGGAGTTAACCACAAGACATTAACACCCTATCATCCATAAATTAGTAGACATTATAAATTTTATAATAGGGATATTAAAGAAATCCTAGAAAAGGTAATCATGATAAATAGAAATGATTAGATCCAAAGGTTAGAAGATACCTCATGGGAT
This sequence comes from Viscum album, assembly GCA_963277665.1. NCBI lineage: Eukaryota > Viridiplantae > Streptophyta > Magnoliopsida > Santalales > Viscaceae > Viscum > Viscum album. The sequence goes on along the minus strand of OY728150.1, from coordinate 810,822,364 downwards.
TGTAGAATCTCTTAAAAAACCCTAACTAGAATGATCTCCAACCTGTTTATCCATGGTAAAAGATGTCATTTTATTATAGATATAAAAAACTAGTCCTAATAGACTATCCAAGTGATGAATTTGAAATTGAAAAAATTTGGTCAAGAAAGGAGATTTCAGATCAAAGAGTTCAAATAAATTCAGAGAAAATCCATTAACAACTCTAGAATATACAAGGAAAGAACAAGAGTGGCACATGAAAAACTGATTCAACAAATATATTTCCATCTAGGAGAATAAGTGTTTCTTTACTACTCAATAATGATATTAATGCCAGGTGAAATTCATTTTAGATTGGAATAACCATTTTCCATCACTAATGTCTACCCCTCAGGTTCTATATAGTTAATTAAAGAAAGATAAAAGAACCCATTCAATTTTAATGGATACAGGCTGAAGAAATACAATGCCAATCTAGCATTGGGACTAGTGGAGGAAATCACACTACTCTAACCATATACTAGTAAAAACCCATGGTTGTTACTTTCCTTAAACTTACTATATATCACCCTTATATTCAATCTAATAAAGCTATCATATTTATTATAATTCACTAAGTGAATTGTATCATTTAAGTGCAGGGGAAGGAAAAACTTTTTAGTTTTAGGAATTTCAATTTTTGCATGTATTTGTTCTCATTTTGAGTATTTTTTGAAACCTTTTGTTTTCAAATTAAATTCCTTTGTATGTTTGGAACCTATACTAATTTTGAAAAACTAATTTTACATAAGAAACTCAACTTATATTAAAGCTAAAATGGACTTATTTTAAAATTTAAAGTTTAGGAAATTTATGAAAGAAAACTTATTTTCAAATACCATGAAATAACATATTATCCAATATTTAAATCACTTACCCAACAGGCTTCTAAAATTTTTTTTACATATTATTTAAAATTAAATAATTTCTTGATATAATCAAGATATTCTTTAATAACCATAATTTTCTACGAATTCTAGTCAAAATCTAGAAGAATTTAGGTAATTGGGATCAAAATTACTAATACATTATTTTTATTGAAAATATATTTCTAGAATAAACTTATTTAAAAACTATATTAACATATAGACCTTTAATTATCCCCAAGAATCCTTGAAAATACTTTTTGGGTAGCTGCATTACAAACACAGAATCCCTATCTACCCAGATTTAGAAGTAAATGCATGATCGTAGTTGAACTAAAGTGTAGGGGATAATATTTTTTGCGAGTATTTTTATGAATAAAAATCAAGTATAGTAAGATAAAATAGAATAAAATATATATCCTTCAAAATAAGGCCAATAAGTTTATGTTTCTATTGGGTGTGCAACAGAAGAGTAGAAACACGTAAAATCAATTTTTTTACACTAGATTGATGTGATGACATCATATTTAGCTAGGGAGCACCTTGTTATCAACCCAAGTATCTCATGTGAAATAAATAATCATTAAAATTAAATCAAAACAAAACCTTATTTGATATGATAGCATAGGTGCGTTCTTCTCATTAACTGTGATTCCTTCTTGAAGGAACTGAATCCATAACCCACAATATTATAGTGACCCAAAGATTTTATACATATTATTACACGAGTTTTTAACATAAATTTACATTAATTATAAACCAAGTATCGAAAATTCTAGTACCTTTAGAATAATAGTTACACAATGAGTCAACATGAAACTAAAATAAGGAATATTTATTTTAATATCCATAATGATCTCATAACTTCCTTTGAGTTCCTAAAATTTTATAGCATAACTTGGGGAATACGTAGAAAAAAGGGGTGATCTAAAAAGCCTAGTAAAGGAATAAACATGGAAATGAAACACATTATATGAGTAAGAAGGAATAACATGATTACATAAACACCATGGATCATGAATAATAATATGAAGGCATAAAAAAATAACATGGAAACATAATATCATGGAAATATAGAAATGTGGATGGTGCATAAATCATAACATAATCATAAGTCAAGTCTAACCACCAAGACAACATCATATGATGGACAGAGTCCCATCATGGATTTGATTTACCCCCAATCCCATACATATCACCTCATGAGACTAAAACATTACCCAATGAATTGAAGTTATATATGAGAACATCCATTATAGAATGTACATGTATATTTATTCTACATAAATAAATCAAACATAAGGAATAAACACAAGTATTACCCATGGAAAGTAATGGGTAACATGATCATGCCATAATAAATAACCAAAGGGTGTATCATAATAGTTTATATGAAAGAAGGTATTAAATAATTATTGTAAATTAATAAAGGAAAAATAGTCATTGATCATGTTAAATTATTTCTAATTTATGTGAAGATATGAAAAGAGTGTTTAGGTAACTTTGGAAATGTTCCACCTAATTAGGGTTTTAGGAAAAAGAGTAAAGAATATTTAAAGGGGGCAAGAGCATAATAATTTCCATAAAACTAAAAGTGAACTAAAATATTTTTTTAATATAATAATAATTATTTTTAGAAACCATTTATGTTTTAAAACATTTCATTGAGTGGTACTTTAAAATTGTCAAAGAAAACAAACAAGTTCTCTTTAATCATCTATTCGAATGAAACTGAGAATGGAACCTTTAAAACATGTATATTCACATCAAATAATGGTTAAATAAACATGGTATATATATTTGTGGGAAATATATAATGAATATATAATAAATATATAATAATAATAAAGACATAGTTTGTGAATAATATAGAGAAAGTTCAACCCAATGAAAATAGAATGGTTGAGAGAGTTCCCTTACCTTATGTTCCAGAATCACTTTGTACTTAAAATTAATGTCCTAAATAATAAAATTAGTTTAAATAAATAATTAATTAGTAAAATTTTAAATATATATTTTATTTATTATAATTTTCTAATATTTATTTATAATAATTTCAAGGAGATATAAAGTTATATTCTGTTGTTATGGGGTGTTCGTTTCATGATTCCAAGGTTGGATCATTTGTGGATAATTATCGAAGTTTTTATCAAATGGGAATAAAAATATAGAAGTGAAATTAAATGGTATTAATTTAATTACATAAATTAAATTAGTTCCAAATTTATTTTTCTGTTCTAACATATGGATGATCTATTTATTAATAATGTTAGTGTTATATGGTTAGTTTATTTTGGTGGTTTTACCGACCATCAAAAAATAGTTTCATTTTATTTAATATATATATATATATTCTATAAAATAAAATATGTTTTAATATAGTTATTATAACATTTTTTTATCCATAATAATAGTTTTATTACCATCCTTGAAGGCGATAATAGAAAATGAAAACTGATTATCCACGAAGATGGTTAACTGATATAATATGACAATGGTTTTATTCTTGGAATAAGAGGAGAAAAGAAGAAGATGGATGGTAGTTATTATATTACAGTATTTATAAAATAATATAGTCATTAATTTATGCTGGATGAGGGAGATGAGGAGAATGTAGAAGAAGAAAATAATTTAATAGAGGTAAAGTGAGAATATTACCTCTTAAATGATTCTTTATTGAAATACTCATTAAGGAACTTAGAATTAGTCTTTTATTGAGAAAGGTTGAAATATAAAATGGGGGGATATGTTGAGGAAGATATTTGGGAAGAAATATGGCAAGATACAAGGCTTATAAGGTGCAAGGAGATGGGGTGGTATTTATAAGGGGATAAGAGGGGTGTTTTTAAATTTTATATGCATTAGTTTATTATTTTGGCACAATAATATAAATATTATTGATTCTTGTGACTATACATAGTAAATATAGAATTTGCGTTAGAAATAATTGGTGATCACATCATCCATGACTCAAAAATTCATATATTTATATTATAATGCTAAATACTGTAATTTACAGTATTTCACTATTCACAAAAATTCAACTATTTTAGAAAAATACAAAATTCAACCCTAATTTTTTTTTGATTTGTAGATAACAAAATTAAAATCCATTTTATTAAATTATTTTTCTTAATATGATAAATTTATTTTTTAAATAAAATCCCCATTCATTAAGAAAATACCAATTTTAATATTATGATCAATTTTCTAACCCTCTGAAAAATTACTTACGGTCAGATAAAATTATCTTATCATTATAATAAAACTTAATATTAATTTATAAATATATTTCATGAATATAAAATTTCTTTTAAATAATTATATTTATTATAACATTGAAAATAAAACATATAAGTTTTACAAAAAATAAAAATACTTATTTTATAATTTTTAAATAATTTATTTACTTATATTATGATATAAATATGTCATATTTTAATTTATAAGAAACCTAAATATTATTTTATACTTAAATAGGTGAGTCTAGAATTTTAAAAATCAAGTTAATAATTCTAATGGCCAGATTATTATTTCAAAGGTTATGTTGCTATTCCAACGGTCAGATTTGTAATGGTCATATGGGTTTCCTACTTTCTATAAATGTAACATCCCAAGTAAGTAATGAATAATAGATATTTTTATCTATGTCTATTAATGATTAATATAGTGTTATAGAGGCTTAAAATGAAAATAAATACAATCTTATGCATGGAATACACTAATATTCTTAAAAGATTGTTTTACTGCCTTTTGACGGCAAACCATTTTTGAATCTATATTTTGACAATTTTATAAACTATGTTTGTAAAAATAAACTTATCCTTTATGATTGGGACATCAAAATTTACCTTGTGTGAATTTTTGGTATTTTTCTGACAATGTTCATTTTTTTAATGAATAGTGAAAAATACTACATTTTACATCAAAACTGCTTTTTAATCTAATTTATTTATATGATTAGATTATGTTTTGAATTGGTTTTGAAGTGAAATTAGAATATATTTTTAACATTTTATCCAATGGTGGTCATTGGAATCAATTTCACTTTGAAATTAGACTTAAACTGGTGTCAATCTTTTGATACTTATTGTTTTGTAAAAACACGCTATTTGCTCTGGCAGCGGGAATTAATTATTAAATTAATTAATGTGACTTATATGATTTGAATTTTGTAAAATAGACTTCATTTTTGAATTCGGAATATCAAATATAGCTTAGGGTGAATTTTTGGTAATTTTCTGAAAAACTTCAATTTTTGATGAATAGTGAAACCACTAAGTGGTAATCAAGCAAACTGATTTTTCAGTTAAATGAAAGTTTAACACTAATGTGTATTGAATTTTGAAAATCCGACATTCATGGTTGTCATTAAGAAGTAAAATGTGGTTCAATGAGATTAAAATAATTTTTTGGTGAATAGTAACTTATTAAGTTTTTAATCGCGATTAGTGGTAATTAGTGTAGTTTAAGGTATAAATAATGCTTTAATAATATGAAATGACCTAGAAACATGTCCCAACCTTATTGGTTGTGTCATGGCCGACCAAGAAAAGCCATGGGTCAACTTGGGGACCCCATGGAGACATTTTGGTTGGGAAATGACATAATTAACTTTTTATTTAATGTAAAAGTAAAAATGACACAAACATAATATGTTTCACGAAAACAATTTTTAAATGGGGTTATAAAGATCAGATATTTGATTATAAATAGTAATTGGAAAGATAAAACGATTTCCTACATGATAGTATTTTTTTTAAGATTTTTAGACATTAAATAAATTAAATTATTTATGACATAATAATGATGCAGCGATGACATCATTATTTGACGATTTAAATAAAATGGAAAGACAATGTAAAATCTATGAACTACACATGACCAAAACCAATTGGATGAGTTTATTTCGAACCCTTATCACCTTATCCACGAATTATATCAATGTGGGACCTTTTAAAACCGAAACACATTTTCAAATAAAGTAATATTTCTTTACTTTCCAAAAGTGCCCCTCCTCTCCTCTTATAAAAGGCCCCCACCTCTACCTCATTTCACACACTCCTCAAGCCTTTGGCTCGGCCAAACCCTGACCATTTACTCTCTCCACATCCCTCTACTCATCATAGAGGATTACCTTTGGGCAGAATCCTTTCAAAGGAAGCCTTTAGGCTCAAATCAAAAGGAGTTACACTTTTAAAGGTAATTCTTTCTCTCATGTTCATTTGTTTTATTTTGCTTCTCCAACCCCCTAAACTCTTTTTATTTACTTCTTTTGTAACAACACCAGTATCTTAAATATACTAGGATGTTGTTATAAGATTTATTTGAGCTACACTCTCACACAACCCCATCAAATGGTTAAAGAACATACGGTTTCCGTGGATGGCGAAATTCTGCCTCCCGAAACGATGATTGTTCAATACTCATTTAACACCTTCAAAGGTGGCCATTATGATGTAATTATTTTTATATATGATATATAATATGTTTATGTTTTCCTTAAGCTTATGTTTTTTTCATTTTGGGCATACCTTTATGGTTTCCATTATGGGTAAACACGATATCTTCATTTTAGGAAGTGCGGACTACCGCCCCCTGAAAGTGATTTGACTCGTTAATACCATATGTGGGATGTGTAAAGGATAAAGTTAATGATATTATATATGTTATTATACTGGAATTATAATATACTCTTATATCATTATGATTCCATTCCAGAAAATATGAAATAGAAATGGAAGTAGCGTTCATGCGTACGTACGGCTTACCGTCTCCATGAACGGTGCATTTCATTTCTTACCTCTAAATGTGATGTAATATTATAAATACATGTATATGATGAATATATATGATATATATGTTATCCAAATCATTAATATCATTCTGGATATAACGAACCTATGACCAAATTAACAACATGTAAGTGTAAGAAGTCTATTTTTGACTTAAGAACCAAATACCGACAAAATGAACATTATTAACTTAAATGATAACATGATGTTCATAACATGGTATAAAAGGAATAATGAACTTGAAAAAGGTTCATAAGCAAGTAGAGATTAACTCAAGTTTATTATTCAGGAAATTAAAGAACGGTCGGGTCAAGTCGGATACGAGGTATGGGACTTCGTCTCAATCTCCTTTCATTGAGGCATATTTTATTTTATACACAACTTTATTTTATACGGTGTATAAACCCCTTTGACTTTTACGTTTATTCAAAAGGAATATTTTTTATACGAAGCGTTTACTAAACGACAAAAGGGAATGTTTTTGTTGTACGTAAGCGGCAACAACGACTTCTCCGCCGTCGTGACCGTTATTTGAGTTTCGTCTTCCTCTACAAGCCATACCTTTTTTAAAAAAAAACAAAAAATAAATACCATGTTTTACTTTGGTATTGAAAATGGCTTTCATAATGTTTTTATTATATCAATGTGTTGTATTGATATCTCGTGATTGAAATGTAGAAATGTTATGTTTCCTTTATGCATGTTTTATGTGATATGATTATGTTATGGTTCTTGGGCATTATTATGAAGACGGGTGGTTCCGTGATAAACTAAGGGCGGGTGAGCCCGTTATAGCTCTCCAATGCATTGGGTAACGCGAAGGAGTGAAACGTTAAGGTTTCTCCGAAGAGATTTTAGGGAATATACTGTGATTGGTATTCCAAATGTAACCAAGAGGGTTACTCCCTACGTAAGAATGTTATGAATGCCTCAAGTTACCTTTATGTCTTATGATTTCTATGATTTATTCATGATTTTATGAGGTATGTTAAAGTGCCTATGTTTTATGGGTAAAGTATGATTTCATTCTTATGTATATATGAACTCATATTTCCTTTCCATGTTTTTTTTATAACCCATACTGAGTTTTTATGCTCATCCCATGTTTTTGAAATGTTTTTCACAGGTCAAGGGAAAGGTACATGATAAGATGATAGAGTCAAGGATGTGTCAAGAAATAATCCATGTTTTATTTTAAATGTGTTTCCATTGATGGGAATGAAGAATACTATCTTTCTGTAACCACTTTGTTTATATGTGGAATGTAATGCAAGTTTTATGATCTAATTCTCTAAAACTCTAAACCCGAAAAGATCCTCAATGTGTAATCTTGTAATAACTCAAGATTAAGTAAGGTTTAAGGCTGGGGCCTTATAGTTGGTATCAAAGTTCGGTTTAGATAACTTTAGGAGTTAGAATTCTATTAAATGATTATCCAAAAATATTTTTTTTTTCTTTCGAAATGATATAGCATTTAAAGATTACCATGTTGCTTCATCTAAGACATGTTTGTTCAGAATGGTTTTCCACAGAGGAAACAGGGAAGCAGTGCTAGGAAGGCATACAGAAGGAAATAACCTTCCGAATCAGTATCCAGAAATGGTCGGAATTGGAACTGAACAGTTTGTTGCAGTAATGACGTAGTTGACTCAAGCTATAAATGGCGGTGGTATCCATACACGAGATCAGCCAGACCAACCGCAGAGGAACATGTTAGTGGTGGAACATTTCATGAGGCAACATCCACCATCATTCAGAGGATCATCTGACCCTGTGCTAGCTGAAGGGTGGATTAAAGCACTGGAGAAGATTTTTGATGTCATGGGGTGTTCAGACAATCAAAAGGTTAGTCTTGCTATTTACCGTTTGGAGGGTGAAGCAGATCAGTGGTGGTCTATGGTTAAAAATATCAGGGACGCCGATGAGACTGATGCTCTTGACTGGGATGAATTCAAAGGTATGTTTCTTGAGAAGTATTTTCCTAAGGCTGTTCGACTTAGGATGGAAAATCAATTCTTGGAATTGAGGCAAGAGGAAGACTCAGTGGCTGCCTATGAAGAAAGGTTCACTCGATTGGCAAGGTATGCTCCAAATTTTATCCGGGACCTTGATAGTAAAATCAATCGTTTTTACTCAGGATTAAATCCAAAATATCGAAGGGAATTAGCTTCTTGTGAGTTTAAAAGTTATGAAAAGATTGTTCGATGTGCTGAGAAGGTGGAAATGGAGTTTGCCGATGACCAAGTTTTCTATAACAACCAGCAGAAGAAGAGACCGAGGTGGCAGGAGAAAGGTAAGAATTCTTCAAAAAAGTCTGATGGTAAGAGAACTAAGTTTCCAGTTTGTGATAAATGTGGCAAAAGGCATGCTGGGGAATGTCTTCTGAATTCTGGGAAGTGCTACCGATGTGGTAAGATGGGACATAAGGCTCGTGATTGCACTGAAAAGGATCAAGGTGAAGGTAAGAAAAAATTTGATTTACAGTTAGTGAAATGTTATAAGTGCAATGAGATGGGTCACTATGCAAACGAGTGTCCGAAAAGGAGCTTGAGTGTTGGGAAGCAGTTAGACTACAAGAAGAAAGGGGTGGTGAAATCCTTTGCAACTACTTCAGTAGATGTCGGGCCATCAAATGAAGTTGTATCAGGTACTTTGTTTGTTTTTTCAGATTATGCTAGTGTGTTGTTTGATTCGGGATCTACACATTCTTTCATCTCTGAAACCTTTTCTAGTAAAATGGGAATACCATCTCAAGAAATGACTCCTGAACTTTTGGTAAAAACACCTGGGGGGAATGTTGAGGCAAAAAGAATTTATAAGAATCTTCCTATCCTTATCTGTGGAAAGAACCTACTTGAAAACCTTATTGTTCTACCTCTAGTAGAGTTTGATGTTATCCTGGGTATGGATTGGCTCTCTATTTACCATGCTAATATTGACTGTAGAGCTAAAGAATTTTCTTTTCAGAAAGAATTTCAGTTTGTTTACCAGAATGAACCCTTACTTTTGATAACATATCAAGAGGCCGAGAAACTTGTAAAAGATGGAAATGAATGTTACCTTGCACACGTCGTTGAAAATAAAGGAACTGTTCAGATTAATGATGTGCCAGTGGTAAATGATTATCCTGATGTTTTTCCTGATGATTTGCCTGGAATAATACCATATCGGAAAGTTGAGTTTACTGTTGACTTAGTTCCTGATGCTAAGCCAATTTCAATACCCCCTTATCGAATGGCACAAATTAAACTTTTAGAGTTGAAGGAGCAATTGCAAGATTTATTAGAGAAAGGTTTCATTAGACCTAGCACATCACCATGGGGTGCTCCTGTTTTGTTTGTTAAGAAAAAAGATGGTTCTATGAGACTTTGCATTGATTATAGAGCCTTGAATAATATCACTGTTAAGAACAAATATCCTTTGCCTCATATCGATGATTTGTTTGATCAGCTCCAGGGAGCTCAGTTTTTTTCAAAGATTGACTTGAGATTGGGGTACCATCAGCTGAAGGTAAAGGAGGCAGATATTCCGAAGACCACGTTCCGTACGAGATATGGCCATTATGAATTTGTAGTAATGCCTTTTGGGCTAACCAATGCACCTGCTGTATTCATGGACTTAATGAATAGAATTTTCCATGAGTTCTTGGATAAGTTTGTGGTGGTTTTCATTGATGATATTTTGGTGTTTTCTAAAAGTAAAGAGGAGCATGAAAAACATTTAAGGGTTATCTTGCAAACCTTAAAAGAAAAGAAATTGTATGGGAAATTCAGCAAGTGTGAGTTTTGGTTGCAACAAATTTCTTTCCTTGGTCACATTGTTTCTAAAGATGGAATAACTATTGATCCTGCAAAAACAAAAGTTGTGGAAGAATGGCCAAGACCCACAAATGTAACTGAGATTCGTAGCTTCCTTGGTTTGGCGGGCTATTACCGAAGGTTTGTTAGAAATTTTTCACAGGTATCTAGTCCAATGACTAAGCTAACTCGGAAGGGTGTTAAGTTTATCTGGACAAAAGAATGTGATGATTGTTTTTAGGAATTGAAAAGAAGATTGGTGAATGCTCCAGTTTTGGCACTACCTTCCAGGAATGGTGAGTTTGTTATATACAGTGATTCTTCATTGAAAGGACTTGGTTGCGTCCTAATGCAGAATGATCAGGTAATTGCTTATGCTTCACGACAGTTGAAAACTCATGAGGTAAATTACCCTACACATGATTTGGAACTAGCTGCTGTTGTTTTTGCTTTAAAAATTTGGAGGCATCATTTGTATGGAGTAAAGTGTGAAATATATACCGATCACAAAAGTTTAAAGTATATATTCACTCAGAAAGAGTTAAACATGAGACAGAGGAGATGGCTAGAATTAATCAAGGATTATGATTGTACAATTCATTACCATCCGGGAAAAGAAAATAAAGTGGCTGATGCTTTGAGTCGAAAAAGTAATGCTTCATTAACAATGTTGAATTTGGAAAGTGATCCTTTGGTTAAGGATTTGATGAACTTTGGCATAAAAGTTGTTGGTGCAGGAAGTCCTTCTGTTTTGTTTCAGGTATCAGTGAGATCATCTCTATCAGATAGAATCAAGCAAGCACAGAAGCAAGATAGTGAGTTGCAGAAAAAGGTAGAGCTAGTTCAGAAAGGTAAGTTGCCTGAATTCAACATTGATAATGATTGCGTTTTGAGATTTGAGAAGAGATTGTGTGTGCCTTGTGATTCACAGTTGAAGAGAGAGTTGTTATGTGAAGCTCATAGTTCTCCGTTTTCAGTTCATCAGGGCAGTAATAAGATATATAGAGATCTGCGGGAGTATTACTGGTGGGATGGAATGAAAAGAGATATTGCTGATTTTACTGTGAAGTGTTTGACTTGTCAGCAGGTTAAAGCAGAGCGGCAGTTACCGAAAGGGATGCTTCAGCCTTTACCAGTGCCAGAGTGGAAATGGGAGAATATATCCATGGACTTTGTTGTTGGATTACCGAATACATCTCGAGGTAATAATGCAATCTGGGTTATTGTTGATCGCTTGACCAAATCTGCTCATTTCCTTGCTATACGAGATACTTTATCTCTTGATCAACTTCCCCGTTTGTATCTTAAAGAGATAGTCAGGTTACATGGAGTTCCTCTCTCCATTGTATCAGATCGTGATCCCAGGTTTACTTCTAACTTTTGGAAAGGCCTTCAGAAGTCGTTGGGTACTGAATTAAATTTTAGTACAACTTTTCATCCTCAATCAGATGGGCAGTCAGAATGAACAATTCAGACATTGGATGATATGATACGAGCTTGTTCTATGGATTATCAGGGAAGTTGGGACCAACATCTTTCTTTGGTTGAGTTTTCATATAATAACAGTTTTCATTCCAGTATACAGATGGAACCATTTCAGGCATTATATGGGAAGCGGTGTCGAACTCCAGCTTTCTGGGATGAAGTGGGTGAAAGGAAGTTGATGGGACCAGAATTGGTAGAAGAGATGGCAGAAAAAGTTCAGCTGATTCAGAAACACATGAGAACAACTCAGAGCAGGCAGAAGAGTTATGCGGATAACCGGAGGAAGGATCTATCTTTTGAGGTAGGTGATCATGTTTTTCTCAAGGTTTCTCCTTGGAAAAGTGTGATGAGATTTGGTAAGAAAGGAAAGCTAAGTCCAAGGTTCATTGGACCATACGAAATTCTGGAGAGAGTTGGATCAGTTGCATACCGAGTGTCTTTACCTCCGAGTTTATCTCAGGTACACAATGTTTTTCACATTTAGATGTTGAGAAAGTATATGCCAGATCCATCTCATGTTTTGAGTCCAGAGGTAGTTCAGCTGGAAGAGAACCTATCTTATGAGGAACAACAGGTCCAGATTCTTGACCACAGGGAGAAAGTGTTATGGAATAAGGTGATTCACCAGGTAAAGGTTTTGTGGAAAAACCACATGATTGAAGAGGCAACATGGGAATCTGAAAATGCAATGAGGGATAAGTACCCCCATTTATTCGATAAGTAAATAAATTGCGGGGATGCAATTTTCTAAAGGGGGGAAGGATGTAAAATCCCAAGTAAGTAATGAATAATAGATATTTTTATCTATGTCTATTAATGATTAAGATAGTGTTATAGAGGCTTAAAATGAAAATAAATACAATCTTATGCATGGAATACACTAATATTCTTAAAAGATTGTTTTACTGCCTTTTGATGGCAAACCATTTTTGAATCTATATTTTGACAATTTTATAAACTATGTTTGTCAAAATAAACTTATCCTTTATGATTGGGACATCAAAATTTACCTTGTGTGAATTTTTGGTATTTTTCTGACAATGTTCATTTTTTTAATGAATAGTGAAAAATACTGCATTTTACATCAAAACTTCTTTTTAATCTAATTTATTTTTATGATTAGATTATGTTTTTAATTGTTTTTGAAGTGAAATTAGAATATATTTTTACCATTTTATCCAATGGTGGTCATTGGAATCAATTTCACTTTGAAATTAGACTTAAACTGGTGTCAATCTTTTGATACTTATTGTTTTGTAAAAACACGCTATTTGCTCTGGCAGCGGGAATTAATTATTAAATTAATTAATGTGACTTATATGATTTGAATTTTGTAAAATAGACTTCATTTTTGAATTCGGAATATCAAATATAGCTTAGGGTGAATTTTTGGTAATTTTCTGAAAAACTTCAATTTTTGATGAATAGTGAAACCACTAAGTGGTAATCAAGCAAACTAATTTTTCAGTTAAATGAAAGTTTACCACTAATGTGTATTGAATTTTGAAAATCCGACATACATGGTTGTCATTAAGAAGTAAAATGTGGTTCAATGAGATTAAAATAATTTTTTGGTGAATAGTAACTTATTAAGTTTTTAATCGTGATTAGTGGTAATTAGTGTAGTTTAAGGTATAAATAATGCTTTAATAATATGAAATGACCTAGACACATGTCCCAAACTTATTGGTTGTGTCATGGCCGACCAAGACAAGCCATGGGTCAACTTGGGGACCCCATGGAGACATTTTGGTTGGGAAATGACATAATTAACTTTTTATTTAATGTAAAAGTAAAAATGACACAAACATAATATGTTTCACGAAAACAATTTTTACATGGGGTTATAAAGATCAGATATTTGATTATAAATAGTAATTGGAAATCTAAAAAGATTTCCTACATGATAGTATTTTTTTTATGATTTTTAGACATTAAATAAATTAAATTATTTATGACATAATAATGATGCAGCGATGACATCATTATTTGACGATTTAAATAAAATGGAAAGACAATGTAAAATCTATGAACTACACATGGCCAAAACCAATTGGATGAGTGTATTTAGAACCCTTATCACCTTATCCACGAATTATATCAATGTGGGACCTTTTAAAACCGAAACACATTTTCAAATAAAGTAATATTTCTTTACTTTCCAAAAGTGCCCCTCCTCTCCTCTTATAAAAGGCCCCCACCTCTACCTCATTTCACACACTCCTCAAGCCTTTGGCTCGGCCAACCCCTGCCCATTTACTCTCTCCACATCCCTCTCCTCATTCTAGAGGATTAACTTTGGGCAGAATCCTTTCAAAGGAAGCCTTTAGGCTCAAATCAAAAGGAGTTACACTTTTAAAGGTAATTCTTTCTCTCATGTTCATTTGTTTTATTTTGCTTCTCCAACCCCCTAAACTCTTTTTATTTACTTCTTTTGTAACAACACCAGTATCTTCAATATACTAGTATGTTGTTATAAGATTTATTTGAGCTACACTCTCACACAACCACATCAAATGGTTAAAGAACATACGGTTTCCGTGGATGGAGAAATTCTGCCTCCCGAAACGATGATTGTTCAATACTCATTTAACACCTTCAAAGGTGGCCATTATGATGTCACTATTTTTATATATGATATATAATATGTTTATGTTTTCCTTAAGCTTCTGTTTTTTTAATTTTGGGAATACCTTTATGGTTTCCATTATGGGTAAACACGATATCTTCATTTTAGGAAGTGCGGACTACCGCCCCCTGAAAGTGATTTGACTCGTTAATACCATATGTGGGATGTGTAAAGGATAAAGTTAATGATATTATATATGTTATTATACTGGAATTATAATATACTCTTATATCATTATGATTCCATTCCAGAAAATATGAAATAGAAATGGAAGTAGCGTTCATGCGTACGTACGGCTTACCGTCTCCATGAACGGTGCATTTCATTTCTTAACTCTAAATGTGATGTAATATTATAAATACATGTATATGATGAATATATATGATATATATGTTATCCAAATAATTAATATCATTCTGGATATAACGAACCTATGACCAAATTAACAACATGTAAGTGTAAGAAGTCTATTTTTGACTTAAGAACCAAATACCGACAAAATGAACATTATTAACTTAAATGATTACATGATGTTCATAAAATGGTATAAAAGGAATAATGAACTTGAAAAAGGTTCATAAGCAAGTAGAGATTAACTCAAGTTTATTATTCAGGAAATTAAAGAACGGTCGGGTCAAGTCGGATACGAGGTATGGGACTTCGTCTCAATCTCCTTTCATTGAGGCATATTTTATTTTATACACAACTTTCTTTTATACGGTGTATAAACCCCTTTGACTTTTAAGTTTATTCAAAAGGAATCTTTTTTATACGAAGCGTTTACTAAACGACAAAAGGGAATGTTTTTGTCGTACGTAAGCGGTGACAATGACTTCTCCGCCGTCGTGACCGTTATTTGAGTTTCGGCTTCCTCTACAAGCCATACCTTTTCTAAAAAAAACAAAAAATAAATACCATGTTTTACTTTGGTATTGAAAATGGATTTCATAATGTTTTTATTATATCAATGTGTTTTATTGATATCTCGTGATTGAAATGTGGAAATGTTATGTTTCCTTTATACATGTTTTATGTGATATGATTATGTTATGGTTCTTGGGCATTATTATGAAGACGGGTGGTTCCGTGATAAACTAAGGGTGGGTGAGCCCATTATAGCTCTCCAATGCATTGGGTAACGCGAAGGAGTGAATCGTTAAGGTTTCTCCGAAGAGATTTTAGGGAATATACTGTGATGGTTATTCCAAACGTAACCAAGAGGATTACTCCCTACGTAAGAATGTTATGAATGCCTCAAGTTACCTTTATGTCTTATGATTTCTATGATTTATTCATGATTTTATGAGGTATGTTAAAGTGCCTATGTTTTATGGGTAAAGTATGATTTCATTCTTATGTATATATGAACTCATGTTTCCTTTCCATGTTTTTTTTATAACCCATACTGAGTTTTTATGCTCATCCCAAGTTTTTGAAATGTTTTTCACAGGTCAAGGGAAAGGTACATGATAATATGATAGAGTCAAGGATGTGTCAAGAAATAATCCATGTTTTATTTTAAATGTGTTTCCATTGATGGGAATGAAGAATACTATCTTTCTGTAACCACTTTGTTTATATGTGGAATGTAATGCAAGTTTTATGATCTAATTCTCTAAAACTCTAAACCTGAAAAGATCCTCAATGTGTAATCTTGTAATAACTCAAGATTAAGTAAGGTTTAAGGCTGGGGTCTTATAATAAATACCTCTCATTTCATTAATTATTAATTTAATTATATTTTATCTCAAGGTTATATATATTTTCATTTTGTAAATGTATATTTCATCACTAATATTTCTATTCATTTCTAAAGTTTTGTTCATGAGTGTAATTATTATGGGAGATCGAGCATATCCAATTTTTCCTATTCTTATTGTCTTACTTTCTATTTACTTTCTTATCGTAACACCGTCAATTTTAATGAGAAATTTTTTTCTCTAAATTTAATTTTAAAATTATTATAATAAAATTTTGTTGGTTTCATAATGTGGTACATGTATAATATATAATATTATATTACTAAATGTAACACAATTATATTTTCAGAAGGAAAATTCAATTGAAAAAATTATAGGTCGTTACATTATTCCTCACTTAAGAAATTTCACCCTAAAATTTTCTTTTTATATAATAATTTAAAAAAGGTGAGCATACTTCTTCTTCATCTATTCATCTGGTTCCTATGTCACCTTCTCATACTTATGGTTTTTTCGTATAACATTTACTAGGTAAATTGTCTTGTTGCATAGATATTTATCTATATAGTCCAAGATCTTCACCAACTAATCCTCATAGGAGTGATCAATTTATAGTTTTACCAAATCTAAATTTATTAAATTTGAGGGATATGATATGTACTTACTAAAGAGGGATGTTTATAATACATCATATACTTGAGACATGGTTGGTTTAAGTGCTATTTGATAAGCCACAACTTCAATGAGATCAAGAATCTAAAAGGGGATGATGCACCTAGGACTTAGCTTACACTTCTTCTCAAATATAATGACTCTCTTCCATGGAGATATGAAGAGGAATAAATTATATTTGACCTCAAACTCTTGGTATCATCAATCATTATCAACATAGTTATTCTTCCAAATTTGAGTAGCCCTAATGTGTTTCTGAATTGTCTTGATCCTTTATACCATTTCCTTGACCATTTCAGCTCTCAGAATTTTTCATTCACCAAATTCATCCAATTATATAGATCTTCTAAATCATTTCCCACAAATATATGAATATTGAGATATTTGGATGATTTAGTGGAAACTGTTGTTGTAAGATAACTTGACCATAGGAAGGTATTGATACCATCCACCTTTAAAGTACATCAATCATTCTCCCAATATTTCTTCTAGTGTATGAATTGTTCATTCAGATTGTACATATTTTTGGGGGTGATAATCCATATTTAAGATCAACTTAGTGTTTAAATCATTTTAGAGACTCTTTTAGAACTTAGAGGTAAATCTCAGATCTTGATCAGATACAATTGATAATGGTATTACATGAAGCTGCACCACTTCTATGATGTATATCCATGCGATTTGATTGAGAGAGAAGTCTCATTGAATTAAAATGAAGTGACCAATATTTTTAATATGATCCATAAAAACTCATATAGGATTAATTATTTTGGATGTATTCAAAATACCAGCGAAAAAGTCCATGATGATGTTTTTACATTTCTATATAGATATGGGTAATGGTTTCATAATCCCCTTAAACTTTTTTTCCATTCAGACTTCACTTTCTATCATACTAGGAACTTTAATGTATATTCTATGATCTTATTCTTCATAGTTTCCCAATAATATTTCTCTTGGAGATATTGATACATCTTTATGATTTATGTGTGGATAGATAAGGTTTATCTATGTGTATTATTCAAAATATCCTTCTTTATATCAAGATTTTACGATACACATAGTCATAAAACAAATCTTACAACTCCTTCCTCATCAATTTTGAACTCTGAGGATTTACCATTAATAATAGCTTCCAAAATTTTCTAAATATGAAAATCATATATTTGAGCATCCTTTATCATTTCTAAAATGGATAGTTGTAAAATCATTTGAGAAAGGAAAGATGATGTTCCTTCTTTTATGATTACCATGTCGGACATTTGCAAGTCTTATAATACTTTACCCTTCTCAATTAACATAATTGATAAGGTCATAAGCTCCATTATACTTAGGGAATATTCTAATTTATTTTATTTCCCAATATAGTAGTGGATTGAATAGTCATAATCCTTGATTAGCTCTAACCATCGTCATTGGCGCATATTAAGCTTCTACTGTGTGAATATATATTTTAGGATCCTATGATATATATATATATATAACACTTCTCCCTATAGAGATAATGTTGCTAAATTTTTAATATTAAGATCATAACCACCAAGTCCAAATAATGTGTGGGATAGTTCTACTCATGAACTTTAAGTTTCCTTGAGGAATAAGCTATTAATTTATCACTTTTCATCAGTACACATCCTAAACCCTTTTTGAAGAATTTCTTTATACCATTAAGACTTCCCACTTTTGGGTAGTATAAGTACTGGTGTAGTGATAAGACTATTTTTTAAATCCTTAAATCTCTCTTCACATTCAATGGTCCAGAAAAAATTTAATCCCTTCAGATTCATCTTATTTAGTGGGTTTTAAAACCGCTATAAGTTTCTCAAAAAATCATCGGTAATACCCAGCTAGTCCAAGGAAACTACAAATCTCTATTTTCAATGATTATTTGGACACTCCTCAATTTCATTTATATTATAATGGTATATATATAGATATATATCCCTTTATTAGTGATAACATACCCCAATAATGATACTTCCTCCATACACAACTCATATTCACTGTACATTGTGTATAGTTTCTCATTTCACAAAGTCTTTAGCATAGTATTAATATGATCCTAATACTCCTCATTTACATTGGAGTATATCATAATATCATATATAAATACTTCCACAAATTTGTTGAGGTGATCTCTAAAAACTCTATTCATTATGTCCATAATGATTTCTAGAGCATTAGTGATTTTGAAGTACATTACTATGAACACATAGTTTCTATACCTCATTTTAAAGGTAGTATTGGGAATATCTTCCTTTTAATATTTAATTGGTGATATCATGACCAAAGGACCACCTTAGAGAAAAACTAGGCCCCATGTAGTTGATCTAACAAGTTATCTATATGTGGAAGAGAATACTTGTACTTTATCATGATTTTTTTGGGCTCATGATAATCAATTTAGAGGTGCATTGATCCATCCTTTTTCTTGATGAAGAGGACTGAAGTACCTCACGATGAATCACTTGGGCATATAAACCATTGTATAGATTATATTGTAACTTCTTCTTCAGTTATTCTAACTCAATGGTAGTTATTCTGTAGGGCATCTTTGATATGAGTAGATATCATTATATAAGTTCAATTGAGAACTCAACCTCTCAGTTTTAAGGAATACCAGACAATTATTTAGGGAATACATCAGTGTAGTACCTCATAATGGGAATTTATTCAAGCATGATTCTCTCCTTTTTATAAATCATTTGAGATATATATGATTTCTCATAATGTAATAGTATCCATAC
This sequence comes from Viscum album, assembly GCA_963277665.1. Taxonomy (NCBI): domain Eukaryota; kingdom Viridiplantae; phylum Streptophyta; class Magnoliopsida; order Santalales; family Viscaceae; genus Viscum; species Viscum album. Next base: position 810,802,655 of record OY728150.1, on the reverse strand, counting down.
TTGAGGCAAAGATTCCAAAAGAGATCTATCCTCTTCCTTACACTTGTATAAAATCATAGGATGACTCTGGATGTGAAGTGTGATCTCTCTCTCCCAACCGTTGATGTTTTATTTATACAAAGATAACCAATCCATGACAAAAAATTCATCAGACTCTACCAAATTAATTAATATGAGATTTAATGGGAGTTTTGGTCCATAAAAATTGACCAAGGATGAGTTATATACTTGGGATTAAATAATTTCTATATTTTCTGTTCTCACAGATACCTCAACCACCATTTTTTGAGGTGGTGTTTGAATAGTTCTACTAAACTTGAAAGATATGAAATAATGTTTAGAAATATAATAAAATAGTACATCTTCTATCCTTGAATGAATAACTAGTTTACCTATCACCACATAATTTTTGGGACCCATATCAGTAGTAGTGATAGCATATGACCTTCCTTTATCTCTTGGCCTTGGAGGTTGTTGTCATTGATTATCTTTGAAAACCCTTGGCTTAGGGAATTGGTTTTCATAATTCCCGTATTCCTTGTTGTTGAAACATCATAAAATGGGATGATTGTTGATTTTAACATTCTTTTCTTCCATATAATTTTTGGACTTATTCATATCCCTTTGAAATTTATTAACCTAATTCCATTTACCTCCACATTTGAAGAATATCTTGGATCCCTTGAGACAGTTTTAAGGATTCTTCTTCCCACATTTTTATCATGTGGGTAGTTGGGTTTTCTTTCCCCAATTATATTTATCCACTGAACCACCCAAATAAAAAAACATTTTATGATTTTTTCCTCTAGGACCATGAAACCACTATGAGTCTCTAATATCACTCTTGACATTGAGGGAAAAATTGATAATCTCTTTATAGATTTCAAAGTCAGGAATCCACAATTCTTTTCATATAATTGACTTAAATCAACCTAATAAATGGTCCACCTTACTTTCTGTAATGCCCCAAACCTAGTTACCCAGAGTCGGTAAATTATTACAAAACATTGGCATGATCACAAAATATCAAATATCGAAAGACCTATTAGTTTAGTAGCCTTGGAAACACTAGATACATTCATAAAGTTTACATTACATCATAAAGTGAAAACTACAACAAAATCTTGTCTCCACACTCATATCCCCTTATACTATCCCTGCAGGTCATTCATAAAATACTTCTTCACATCTTGGGAAAAATAAAACATAGAAAGGGGTGAGCTCAAATGCCCAGTAAGGATAACAATATAGCGGAAACTTTCATAAATAAGAATAAACATTTAAGGCAATGTATAACTAAAACAAAAGCCTTATAAACTTGAACTTCAGCATAATATGGAAAAGATAAAATGAAATAATTCCATTTACTTATTCACATGGATATTCTACTAGTCGAATAATCACATGCAATATCAATAACCACTTTCATAATGATGGAATGCATAATGCCAGACTATCATAACCACATAGTCAAGGCCTTGTGCCAAGACTACAAATAATATTTTTTCAAGGCCTTGTGCAAAGTCACTAGTTTATCTCATGATACCTACCGATACATCAAGGAGCTATAGCGGGCTCCACCCGTCACTTATTAAGTCCAATTCATTCCTCATATGAACAGGTTTAAACATAACATAAACATTCATATTAAAACTAGCATACGAAATGTCAATAATTTCTCCATAAACCATGACTGGTATAAAAATAACAGATCCACAGTCAAACATATCAAAAAACCTTCAATACAATATGGAAGTTTTGTATCATAATAAATAAACTTCAAATAATCTTAAAATCCATCAATAGATGTTGACATAGATGAAATCAAAACTATTTGATAGAAATATCTATTTTTTGAAATAATTTAAAAGTCACATAATTATAAAAGAAAACATTTACTTTGAAAATATTCTTATGATATTATAAGGGAACCTTCAACGATTTTATAATGGCAGAAAATAGCCGCACCCACCGTATAATTTAAAAAAGATATTCTTACCTAGATTCTGTCAAAAAGGTTAAAAAGGACCTTGTTTGGAAAACGACAGAAAGATTCCTTTATAAAATTCTTATAAAAAGTCAACAAGGGTATAAAAGACTTTAAACCATAGTCTGTAAAATATTAAGAATGATTTGAAATACATTCTTAAGAAACATGGATGTGGATGATAAAGAGGTCCCAATAGATAATTATGTATAAACAACCTTGGATAATGAAGAGACTGTGAAATATTCCTTTACCTTGTACTTTTCCTTGGTTGAGGGTAGGTTAACCTCCTGTATAATGGTGAAATAATTTTTATTAAATTATAAAATAATCATATACATTAATATGATATCATATATGATCTTTTAACATTGCTTTGTTAATAATATCTTAGTATTATCGTCGTTTCGGGTGTTAACTTACTCGTTTTCTTTTTATGTTTTGTTACATAAGCCATGTTTGTTATGGATAGGTTGTATCTTATTCATATCCAAAATGATATAAAGTCCTTAAATATTATTTTTAATCATCAAATGAGAATTAGACTTTAATGGATATGATGGGGAATGAATCTCATCGTGTTCGTGGAGACGGTAGTCCGTACGTACGTACGAGCGGCAATATCAGTATTTTAATATTAAAATAATATATAATTGGATATTATATCATATATAAATAATCATTATAATTTTATATTTATTATTTACATTAATTACACATCATTATTATACCCATCCAAATAATAATGTTTTGAATAACAATTACACAATGACGTGGAGACGGTAAGTCGTACGTACGCATGTATGGTGACATGTCATTCAAAGGATGGATAGAATACTGAATATGGTTGTACCATATTTATAATAACATCACAGTATATAGAATATATTGGATTTATTGTTTTAGAATGATAATAACAAAGAAAGAAGAAGTTGAAGAAGAAAGGAACTTGAAAGAGGGTGGTGAAAACATTACCTCTTCCTTGGGTTCTTCCTTTTGATTTGATCAAAAGGGATCCTTAGGTTGGCTTTCTTATCAAACTAAGGACTCTAGGTTGAAGTGAGAGAAGTTGAGAGGATATTTTGGTGGGTTTTTTCTGATCCAAAAATCTTTGAAGGTGTGAATTAGAGAGAAGGCGGAGTGCTCTTTTATAAGAGGGGTGAGAGACACCTTTGGAAAAGCTAGAAATATTATTTTATAATAAATTCATATTCGTTTTCTAATGGCTAAAAAGTGGATTATTTAAAGGTTAATGTGGGGATGGGTCTAAATAATTTCAACCAATATATTTTAGATAGGTTTGTGTCACTATATTAACCTTATCATTTATATTTAACTCTTAGTTAAATAGTTTGACATTTACCATATCTCTTTGTATTTTTATATTATATAGTTAATAAACTTACTATATACCTCCAAGAGACCCCCAAGTGGTCCATTAATGATAAAAATATCATTATATAATTCCTTTGGCCAAAACCTTGATTTTTAGAAATATAATATCAATTAATAATATAATATTTGTTTTAAAAATTCTTTTATGTCAATTTTGACACAATTGGGTATTTTGTTTTTGATAATTTCATAAAAGAATTATTACTTCAAAAAAATTTATATAACCAATCCTAATATGTCATATTAACCTAAAAAATTATTGGAATTAATAAAAAGTCTCAAATTACATTTATTTTGATATTTATAATATCAATTATTTTAATATTTCATTAATTAGGTAATTACTGCATCACCATTGTGTCATAAATAAATTAAATTATTTAATGTCTAAAAATTATAAATAAAATAAAATTATGTAGGAAATATTTTTATCTTTCTAATGAATATTTATAATCGAATTTATCTTATGTATAACCCTATATTAAAAATGTTTTAATAATTAAACTTTGATTTTAACTCTTTTAACTCTTCTTTGAATTAAATAATAATAAATGTCTTAATCTAATAAAAGTGGACCTAAATGATAATATTTTATTCCTAAGGTTGTTTTTGGTCGATATAAACTTGTCCAATAGGATTAGGACATGTGTTAGGGTAATATTAATATCATTTTTACCCTTAATTACCCTATTTACTTTTAATCGTGGTAAATAAAAGTAAAAAGTTACTATTCACCATAAATTATTTTTATCTTATTGAACCAAATTTTACTCCTTAATATTAACTACGTCTCTCAGATTTTTGAAATTCCACTCACAGAAGCGGTAAAATTAAGTTTTATTTGAATTTCCAAATTCTCCTAGGAGGTGGGTAAAAGACGGTGAAAAGTTCCATAAAATTTTTATATATCTAAAATTATTCTAAACTAACTCTAATGAATTAACTTTAACTTATATAGGTATTATGTATCCATTTTTACCTTAATTAAATTTAAATAAAATAAATAATTATTTAAATAAAAATTCGGTTTTCAACTATAAATCAGTGTTTTTTCACTATTCATCGAAAATTGAATGTTTTCAGAAAAATACCAAAAATTCACCCTAAGATAATTTCGATATTCCGAATCCAAAAATGAAGTCCATTTTGAAAGATAAAATTTATAAAATTTCAAAAAGTGGGTATTACTATTCATAACGGCTAGTTTGATTGGTTGTGGTGTGTGTTAGAACTCGAAGTTGCGTATAACACACGCTACTGTATTATTCAAAGAGAAGCGTACCGTGGAAGCTTGGGGTGTTACATTCTCCCATCCTTCAAATAATTTCATGCTCAAAATTTCTAGAATACTACCGCATGAAAAGACTCGGGTGATTCTTCATCATAAGTTCCTCGGGTTTCCACATTGCCTCTTCCATCTTATGGTTTCTCCATAGAACTTTTACTAGACGAGTCATCCTGTTTCTCAGCACTTGTTCTCTGGTATCAAGAATCCTGATGGGCTCTTCACAATAAGACAGATCAGGTTCCAGTTCTAATTCCTCATAGGTGAGTACATGCGTTGGGTCAGGAATGTATTTTCTCAATAGTGATACGTGGAACACATCGTGAACTTTGGATAGATTTGGCGGCATTGCCAAACGGTAAGCTACAACACCAATTTGTTCTAGAATTTCGAAAGGTCCGATGTACTTGGGACTCAATTTACCTTTCTTACCGAAACGTATAACTCCCTTCCATGGAGATACCTTCAATAAAACATGATCTCTTTCATGAAATTCCAAATCCTTCCTTCGATTATCGGCATAGCTCTTCTGCCAACTTTGAACTGCTTTGATGTGGTTTTGGATTACCTTCACATTTTCCATCATTTTCTCCACCAGTTCTGGGCCTATGAGTTTTATTTCACCAACATCATCCCAAAAGGTTGGTGTGCGACATCTCTTTCTATACAAGGCTTCATATGGTGCCATCCAAATACTTGAATGGAAGCTATTGTTATAGAAAAATTCCACCATAGGTAAATATTGATCCCACATAACCTGAAAGTCAAGTGAGCATGATATCAACATGTCTTCTAAGGTTTGAATAGTCCGTTCTGATTTTCCATCTGTTTGAGGGTGGTAGGCAGTGCTTAAATGAAGTTCAATATCCAAGGCCTTCTAAAGACTCTTCCAAAATCTTGAAGTAAAAAGGGGATCATGATCAGAAACAATCGATAGGGGAACTCCATGAAGTCTCACAACTTCATTAATATATAGTCTTTCTAGAAGTTCCAGTGGTAGATCTTCTCTTATAGCAAGAAAATGTGCTGACTTGGTAAGACGATCAACAATAACCCATATTTCATTGTTCCTTCTAGGAGTATTTAGTAGCCCCATGACAAAGTCCATCGTAATATTGTCCCATTTCCACTCCGGTATGGGAAGAGGTTGCACGACTCTTCCAGGCTGTTGCCTTCCATCTTTCACTTGTTGACAAACCATACATCTTGACACAAAATCCGCAATCTCCCTCTTCATGTTGTTCCACCAAAAATGTTCCTTCAAATCTCTATACATTTTGGTTCTCCCAAGGTGTATAGAGAAATTGGATCTATGATCATCATCTAACAATTCCCTTTTTAGATCAGGTATATCGGGAACACAAAGTCTCTTCCCAAATTTTAAAATTCCTTCTTCATACACAAAGTCTCTCAATCTCCCATCATTCATAGATTTAATCTTCTTTTGAAATTATTCATCATCGGTCTGAGAACTCTTAATCCTTTCTAGTAAATATGGTTTGGGAACCATTTGAAAAAGCATTGATGTTTCACCTTCCATGGTGATTCCCATATCCATCTTTACTAAATCCATGAAAATATGATTCCTTTCAACTCTCATCTTGTTCAAAACTCCATGATCCTTTCTTCTCAAAGCATCTGCCACCTTATTTTCCTTCCCCAGGTGGTAGTTTATCGTGTAATCATAATTCTTGAGTAGTTCAAGCCATCTCATTTCCCTCATGTTGAGTTATTTCTATGAGAAAATGTACTTCAAACTCTTGTGATCGGTATATATCTCACATTTTTCACCATAGAGATAATGTCTCCATATCTTCAAAGAAATGATTATAGAAGATAACTCAAGATCATGAGTAAGATAGTTTTTTTCATGAATTTTTATCTGTCTTGATGCATAGGAAATAACCCTATCATTCTGCATAAGGACACAACCAAGTCCTTTCTTTGATGCATCACTATAAATAAAGAACCCATCATTCCCCGATGGTAGATTCAATATAGGATCATTGATTAATATTCTCTTCAGTTCTTCAAAAAATTCTTCACACTCTTTTTTCCAAACAAATTTAACCCCTTTACATGTGAGCTTCGTTAATGGGTTAGCCAGTCGGGAAAAGTTCTGGACGAAACGTCGATAATAACCTGCTAATCCAATAAAACTACGTACCTCAGTTATACTCCTCGGTGAAGGCCATTCTTGGATTTCCTTGGTCTTATAAGGATCAACATAGATTCCATATTTAGAGACAATATGGCCAAGAAAAAAAATCTCCTGAAGCCAGAATTCACACTTGCTAAACTTCCCATATAATTAATGTCTTCTCAGAGTCTTCAGGATAATGCACAAGTGATTTTCATGATCTTCATAGCTTTTAGAGTATACCAATATATCATCAATAAATACCACCAAAAAATCATCGATATATTCCTTGAAAACTCTATTCACTAGATCCATGAATGCAGAGGGTGCATTAGTCAGCCCAAAAGTCATTACTGCAAACTCGTAATGCCCGTACCTGGTTCGAAATGCTGTCTTTGGAATGTCTTCCTTCTTCACACACAACTGATGGTATCCAGATCAAAGTTCAATATTTGAAAATTATTGAGCTCTATGTATTTGGTAAAATAAATCATCAATGTGAGGTAGGGAATACTTGTTATTTATTGTTATAACATTGATTTCCCTGTAGTCGATACATAACCTCATAGATCCATCTTTCTTCTTAACAAAAAGGACAGGGGCTCCCCATGGAGAAACACTAGGGCGAACAAATACCTTATTACTCAATTCCTCTATTTGTTTCTTTAGTTCAACTAATTCCACAGTGGCCATTCTATAATAGGTCTTCGATATAGGCCTTAAACCAGGAATTAAATCAATGGAAAACTCAATTTCTCGTTCTGGAGGATGTCGAGGTAAATCTTCTAGAAACACATCAACATATTCTCTCATAATTGGTACATACTCTATTTGAACATTCCTTTCCCCACCCATAGTCATTTCATTCTCTTCCTCCCCAATAATTGAATTTAGTTGAGATAATGGGGGTGGATCTAGGTAAGAATTAGGTGGTGATGATTCCGCTTTAAATATAAGGTGTTCCTTATCATCATCATAAAAAATAGTAACCTCCTTCTTCTTATAATAAATTTTTGCATCATGGTCTGAAAGACAATCCATACCGAGGATTATATAAAATTCAAATATAGGTATGACGATGAGATCCACAGATAAATAACATTTATGTGCTCTAATGGGGACTGATTCACAAAACTTTGTTGCAATGATACTTCCCTTAGGAATTTTGATTGACAAGTCCCTTGTTAAATCAAATTGGAAATATCTAATTTTCTTAGAAAACTGGGAATATATGAAATAATGTGATGATCCGGAATCAAATAATGAATTTGCTAAACTTGAGGAAACCATTAAATTACCTGCCACCACATCTTTCAGAGATTCTACCTCAGTAGTAGTGATAGAATAATCTTGGCCTTGATCCCTTGGCCTTTTCTGAGTTAAGTTCCCCTGAGGCTTAGGACATTCATTTTCATAATGTCCCATCTCCCAACAGTTGTAGCATTGAACATCAGTAGCTTCTTTCTTCCCCTTACAATCACGAGCTTGGTGGCCTTTTTCACCACACTTGTAATAGACTACCATTCCCTTCAAGCAAGTACCGGGGTGTTTCTTCCAACATTTACTACATGATGGATATTCAACTTTTTACTTCTTCCCCTTATTTTCATTTCCAAAGTGATCAGCAGATCTCTTCTTCTTTTGATTTTCTTTAAAGTCATAAGACTTAGAGAATTATTTTTCTATCTTGATAGCACACGAGAAAATATCTTCGTATGACGAGAAGGATTGTGAGACCAATGCTCGACAGTGAAACGATTTTAACCCATCAAAGAAACTATCAATCTTACCTCTTGGGTTACGTATATAATCTGCAACATACCTTGCTAACCTTGTAAAGTTTTCCTCATACTTTGCAACATTCTCATCCTCATTTTGTCTCAGACTTAGAAATTGCCTTTCCATATCTTCTCGATGGTCATGAGGAAAGTATTTTTCTAAAAACAGATCTTTGAACTCCCTCCATTCCATATTTGATACTTCATCATCTTACTTTGTGTTTTGAATCAATTACCACCATTGATCAACATCTTCAGTGAGGCGGTAAACTGCCATGATAACTTTTTCCCTTTCACTACTCCCCAAAGCCTGAAATATTTTCTCTAGGGAACTTATCCATTGCGCAGCTACCAATGGATTTGTACTCCCATTGAATGTTGGTGTATGTTTCCTCATGAAGCGATCTAACATTGATCCTCCATGCTGAGGATCAGTGTGCTCCATAAGGGTAAGGTTATTATTCATAACCTGAGTGAGTTGTCCCAGGATGGTGATTAGCTGATTAACACCAGTTGTATCACCGACTCCACTATAATTACCTAGATCAGGAGGGAAATCCCTACATGGAATGCATTTCTTGATATGGTTTCCATTTCTTCCACTAGGTTCTATTTCTAAACAATGGCATAAACTAGATCAATTTATGAATCAAAATACATAATTACATACTTGTAAAACACTTAACATAAATTGAACTATTTATGGATATAATCCATAATAATAAAAATGTTTTCTTTGAGGAAGTATATACTCATAAACCCTTCATAATTTTTTGTAAAGAAAATGAGAATTATCTTAAGCATATCCCCTGGGAGTGTCGTAACCAAGAGTGCAGCAAACCCCGTTGTCATGCACCGGTTCCCGTTCGAGTCTAGATCAAAGCGGTGTTTTCGGGTTTTACCCCTAGGTACATCTGTGCCAGATCCGCCTCTACCTGCTCGTATCCAGACAGAGATTTATTTCTTGGAAAACTCACAAAATCTCTATAATACCAAAATTCTAGGAACTTCTTCTATAACAATCCTCAAAGTCTATCTTATGTATATGTGCTCTAATCAGAGTTTATCAAAATCTAGCTTCCAAGGTTTGTACTAAACTTACTTTGATACCAACTGTAACGCCCCGACCCCAGTAACCCAGAGTCGGTGTATTATTACAAAACATTGGTATGATCACAAAAAATCAAATCTCGAAAGACCGATTAGTTTAGTAGCCTTGGAAACACTAGATACATTCATAAAGTTTACATTACATCATAAAGTGAAAACTACAACAACATCTTGTCTCCACACTCATATCCCCTTATACTATCCCTGTAGGTCATTCATAAAATACTTCCTCACATTCTAGGAAAAATAAAACATAGAAAGGGGTGAGCTCAAATGCCTATTAAGGATAACAATATAGCAGAAACTTTTATAAATAAGCAAAAACATTTAAGGCAATGTATAACTAAAACAAAATCCTTTTAAACTTGAACTTAAACATAATATGGAAAATATAAAATGAAATAATTCCATTTACTTATTTACATGGATATTCTACTAGTAGAATAATCACATGCAATATCAATAACCACTTTCATAATGATGGAATGCATAATGCCAGACTATCATAACCACATAGTCAAGGCATTGTGCCAAGACTACAAATAAGATTTTTTCAAGTCCTTGTGCCAAGACACTAGTTTGTCTCATGAAACCTACCGATGCATCGAGTATCTATAGCGGGCTCCACCCGTCACTTATTAAGTCCTATGCATTCCTCATATGAACAGGGTTAAACATAACATAAACATTCGTATTAAAACTAGTATAAGAAATGTCAATACTTTCTCCATAAACCATGAATGGTATAAAAATAACACATCCATAGTCAAACATATCAAAAAACCTTCAATACAATATGGAAGTTTTGTATCATAATAAATAAACTTCAAATAATCCTAAAATCCATCAAAGGATGTTGACATAGATGAAATCAAAACTATTTGATAGAAATATATCTTTTTTGAAATCATTTAAAAGTCACATAATTATAAAAGAAAACATTTAATTTGAAAATATTCTTATAATATTTTAAGGGAAGCTTCGATGATTTTATAACAGCGGAAAATAGCCGCACCCGCCGTATAAGTTAAAAAAGACATTCTTACCTTGATTCTGTCGAAAAGGTTAAAAAATGACCTTGTTTGGAAAATAAAAGAAAGATTCCTTTATAAACTTCTTATAAAAAGTCAAAAAGGGTATAAATGACCTTAACCCATAGTCTGTAAAATATTAAGAATGATTTGAAATACATTTTTAAGAAACATGGATGTCGATGATAAAGAGGTCCCAGTAGATAATTACGTATAAACAACCTTGGATAATGAAGAGATTGTGAAATATTCCCTTACCATGTAGTTTTACTTGGTTGAGGGTAGGTTAAACTCCTATATAATGGTTAAATAATTGTTATTAAATTATACAAGAATCATATACATTAATATGATATCATATATGATCTTTTAACATTGCTTTGTTAATAATATCTTAGTATTATCGTCGTTTAGGGTGTTAACTTACTCATTTTCTTTTATATGTTTTGTTACATAAGCCATGTTTGTTATGGATAGGTTGTATCTTATTCATATACATAATGATATCAAGTACTTAAACATTATTTTTAATCATCAAATGAGAATTAGACTTGAATGGATACGATGAGGAATGAATCTCATCGCGTTCGTGGAGACGGTAGTCCGTACGTACGCACGACCGACAATATCACTCTTTTGATATTAAAATAATATATAATTGGATATTATATCATATATAAATAATAGTTATAATGTTATATTTATTATTTACATGAATTACACATCATTATTATACCCATCCAAATAATAATGTTTAGAATAACAATTACACAACGACGTGGAGACGGTAAGCCGTACGTATGCACGTATGGTGACATGTCATTCAAAGGATGGATAGAATACTGAATATGGTTGTACCATATTTATAATAACATCACAGTATATAGAAGATACTGGAGTTATTATTTTAGAATGGGAATAACAAATAAATAAGAAGTTGAAGAAGAAATGAACTTGAAAGAGGGTGGTGAAAACATTACCTCTTCTTCGGGTTATTACTTTTGATTTGATCAAAATGGCTCCTTAGGTTGGCTTTATGATCAAACTAAGGCCTCTAGGTTGAATTGGGGGAATTTTAGAGGATATTAGGGCAGGGTTTGGCCGATCCAAAAGGCTTTGAATGTGTGAATTAGAGAGAAGGGGGAGTGCCTTTTTATAAGAGGGGTGTGGGGCACCTTTGGAAAAGCTAGAAATATTATTTTATAATAAATCCATATTCGGTTTCTAATAATTCAAATGTGGATTATTTAAAGGTTAAGATGGGTATGGGTCTAAATACTTTCAACCAATAGATTTTAGACAGGATTTGGTCACTATATTAACCTTATCATTTATATTTAACTCTTAGTTAAATAGTTTGACATTTACCATGTCTCTTTGTATTTTTATATTATATAGTTAATAAACTTACTATATACCTCCAAGAGACCCCCAAGTGGTCCATTAAAGATACAAATATCATTATATAAGTCCTTTGGACGAAAATTACATTTTTAGGAATAGAATATCAATTAATAATATAATATTTGTTTTAAAAACTCTTTTATGTCAATTTTGACACTATTGGGTATTTTGTTTTTGATAATTTCATGAAAGAATTATTACTTCAAAAAATATTTATATAAACAATACTAATATGTCATATTAACCTATAAAATTAGTTTAATTCATAAAAAGTCTCAAATTACATTTATTTTGATATTTATAATATCAATTATTTTAATACTTCATTAATTAGGTAATTACTTGATCACCATTGTGTCATAAATAAATTAAATTATTTAATGTATAAAAATTATAAATAAAATACCATTATGTAGGAAATAATTTTATCTTTCTTATGAATATTTATAATTGAATTTATCTTATGTATAACCCTATATTAAAAATGTATTAGTAATTAAACTTTGATTTTAACTCTTTTAACTCTTCTTTGAATTAAATAATAATAAATGTCCTAATCTAATCCAAGTGGGCCTAAATGATAATATTTTATTCCTAAGGTTGTTTTTGGTCGAGATAAACTTGTAAAATAGGATTAGGATATGTGTTAGGGTAATATTAATATCATTTTTACCCTTAATTACCCTATTTACTTTTAACCGTGGTAAATAAAAGTAAAAAGTTACTATTCGCCAAAAATTATTTTTATCTTGTTGAACCACATTTTGCTCGTTGATATTAACCGAGTCTCTTGGATTTTTTAAATTCCACTCACAGAAGCGGTAAAATTAAGTTTTATGTGAATTTCCAAATTCTCCTAGGAGGTGGGTAAAAGACGGTGAAAAGTTCCATAAAATTTTTATATATCTAAAATTATTCGAAACTAACTCCAATGAATTAAATTTAACTTATATAGGTATTATTTATCCATTTTGACCTTAATTAAATTTAAATAAAATGAATAATTATTTAAATAAAAATTTGGTTTTAAACTATAACTCAGTGTTTTTTCACTATTCATCAAAAATTGAATGTTTTCAGAAAAATACAAAAAATTCACCATAAGCTAATTTCGATATTCCAAATCAAAAAATGAAGTCCATTTTGAAAGATAAAATTTATAAAATTTCAAAAAGTGGGTATTACTATTCATAACGGCTTGTTTGATTGGTTGTGGTGTGTGTTAGAACTCGAAGTTGCGTACAACACACACTACTGTATTATTCAAAGAGAAGCGTACCGTGGAAGCTCGGGGTGTTACATTCTCCCCTCTTTCAAATAATTTCGTCCTCAAAATTTCTAGAATACTACCGCATGTAAAGACTCGGGTGGTTCTTCATCATAAGTTCCTCGGGTTCCCACATTGCCTCTTCCATCTTATGGTTTCTCCATATAACTTTTACCAGACAAGTCGTCCGGTTTCTCAGAACCTGTTCTATGGTATCAATAATACTAATGGGCTCTTCGCAATAAGACAGATCAGGTTCTAGTTCTAATTTCTCATAGGTGAGTACATGCATTGGGCCAGGCATGTATTTTCTCAACCGTGATACGTGGAACACATCGTGAACATTGGAGAGATTTGGCGGCATTACCAAACGGTATGCTACATCACCAATTCGTTCTAGAATTTCGAAAGGTCCAATGTACCTGGGACTCAATTTACCTTTCTTACCGAAACGTATAACTCCCTTCCACGGATATAACTTCAAGAAAACATGATCTTCTACCTGAAATTCCAAATCCTTCCTTCGATTATCGGCATAGATCTTCTTCCTACTTTGAGCTGCTTTGATGTGGTTTTGGATTACCTTCACCTTTTCCATCGCTTCCTTCACCAGTTCTGGGCCTATGAGTTTTCTTTCAAGAACGTCATCCCAACAGGTTGGTGTGCGACATCTCTTTCCATACAATGCTTCATATGGTGCCATCTGAATACTTGAATGGAAGCTATTGTTATAGGAAAACTACACCATAGGTAAATATTGATCCCGCATACCTTGAAAGTCAAGTGATCATGATCTCAACATGTCTTCTAAGGTTTGAATAGTCTGTTCTGATTGTCCATCTATTTGAGGGTGGTAGGCAGTGCTCAAACGAAGTTCAGTATCCAAGGCCTTCTGAAGACTCTTCCAGAATCTTGAGGTAAAATGGGGATCACGATCAGAAACAATCGATAGGGGTACTCCATGAAGTCTCACAACTTCATTAATATATAGTCTTTCTAGACGTTCCAACGGTAGATCTTCTCTTATAGCAAGAAAATTTGCTGACTTGGTAAGATGATCAACAATAACCCATATTGCATCGTTCCTTCTAGGAGTCTTTGGTAGCCCCATGACAAAGTCCATCATAATATTGTCCCATTTCCACTCCGGTATGGGAAGAGGTTTCATGACTCCTCCAGGATATTTCCTTCTAGCTTTCACTTGTTGACAAACCATACATCTTGACACAAAATCAGTAATCTCCCTCATCATGTTGTTCCACCAAAAATGTTCCTTCAAATCTCTATACATTTTGGTGCTCTCAGGGTGTATAGAGAAATTTGATCTATGAGCATCATCTAATAATTCCCTTTTCAGATCAGGTATATCGGGAACATAAAGGCTCTTCACAAATTTCAAAATTCCTTCTTCATATACAAAGTCTCTCAATCTCCCATCATTCATATCTTTAATATTCTTTTTAAATTCTTCATCATCGTTCTGAGAACTCTTAATCCTTTCTAGTAAAGATGGTTTGGCAACCATTTGAAAAAGAATTGATGTTTCACCTTCCATGGTGATTCCCATATCCATATTTACTAAATCCATGAAAATAGGATCACTTTAAACTCTCATATTGTTCAAAACTCCATGATACTTTCTGCTCAAAGCATCTGCCACCTTATTTTTCTTACCTGAGTGGTAGTTTATCATGAAATCATAATCCTTGAGTAGTTCAAGCCATCCCCTTTGCCTCATGTTGAGTTATTTTTGTGAGAAAATGTACTTCAAACTCTTGTAATCGGTATATATCTCACATTTTCACCATAGAGATAATGTCTCCATATCTTCAAAGAAAAGATTACAGAAAATAACTCAAGATCATGAGTAGGATAGTTTTGTCATGAATTTTTAGCTATCTTGATGCATAGGCAATAACATTATCATTCTGCATAAGGACACAACCACGTCCTTTCTTCGATGCATCACTATAAATAACGAACACATCATTCCCCGATGGTAGAGTAAATATAGGATAATTGACTAATCTTCTCTTCTGTTATTCAAAAAATTCTTCACACTCTTTTGTCCAAAAAATTTTAACCCCTTTATGTGTGAGCTTCGTTAATGGGTTAACCAATCGGGAAAAGTTCTGGACGAAACGTCGATAATAACCTACTAAACCAATAAAACTGCATACCTCAGTTATACTCGTCGGTGCATGAGATTCTTGGATTTACTTGGTATTAGAAGGATCAACAGAGATTCCATATTTAGAGACATTGTGGCCAAGAAAAGAAATCTTCTGAAGCCAAAATTCACACTTGCTAAACTTCCCATATAATTCATGTCTTCTCAGAGTCTTCAAAATAATGCGCAAGTGATTTTCATAATCTTCATAGATTTTGGAGTATACCAAGATATCATCAATAAATACCACCACAAAATCATCGATATATTCCTTGAAAACTCTATTCATTAGATCCATGAATAAAGAGGGCGCATTAGTCAGCCCAAAAGGCATTACTGTAAACTCGTAATTCCCGTACCTGGTTCGAAATGCTGTCTTCGGAATGTCTTCCTTCTTCACACACAACTGATGGTATCTAGATCGAAGGTCAATATTTGAAAAGTATTGAGCTCCATGTAGTTGGTCAAATAAATCATCAATGAGAGGTAGGGGATACTTGTTATTTATTGTTATAGCATTGATTTCCCTGTAGTCGATACATAACCTCATAGATCCATATTTCTTATGAACAAAAAGGACAGGGGCTCGCCATGGAGAAACACTAGGGTGAATAAATCCCTTATTACTCAATTCCTCTAGTTGTTTCTTCAGTTCAACTAATTCCACAGTGTCCATTCTATAAGGGGTATTTGATATAGGCCTTGAACCAGGAATTAAATCAATGGAAAACTCAATTTCTCATTCTGTAGGATGTCTAGGTAAATCTTCTGGAAACACATCAAAATATTCTCTCAAAATTGGTACATGATATATTTGAACATTCCTTTCCTCACCCATAGTCATTTCATTCTCTTCCTCCCCAATAATTTAATTTAGTTGAGCTACTGGGGGTGGATCTAGGTAAGAATTATGTGGTGATGATTCTGCTTTAAAGATAAGGTGTTCCTTATCATCATCATAAAAAATAGTAACCTATTTCTTATTACCATAAATTTTTTGTATCATGGTCCGAAATCCAATCCATACCGAGGATTATATCAAATTCAATCATAGGTATGACGATGAGATCCGCAGATAAATAACATTTATGTGCTCTAATGGGGACTGATTCAAAAATATTTGTTGCAATGATACTTCCCTTAGGAGTTTTGACTGAAAACTCCCTTGTTAAATCAAATTGGAAATATCTAATTTTCTTAGCAAACTAGGAAGATATGAAACAATGCGATGATCCAGAATCAAATAATTCATTTGCTAAACTTGAGGAAACCATTAAATTACCTGCCATCATGTCTTTCAGAGATTCTACCTCAGCAGTAGTGATAACATAAGATTGGCCTTAATCCCTTGACCTTTTCTGAGGTAAGTTCCCCTGACGCTTAGGACATTCATTTTAATAATGTCCCATCTCCATACAGTTGTATCATTGAACATCGGTAGCTTCTTTCTTCCCCTTGAAATCACGAGCTTGGTGGCCTTTTTCACCAAACTTGTAACAGACTCCCATTCCCTTCAAGAAAGTACCAGGGTGTTTCTTACCACATTTACTACAGTATGGATATTCAACTTTTTTACTTCTTCCCCTTATTTCCATTTCCATAGTGATCAGTATATCTCCTCTTCTCTTGCTTTGATTTAAAGTGATAAAACTTAGAGAATTATTTTTCTATCTTGATAGCACACGAGACAATATATTCGTATGACAAGAAGTATTGTGAGGCCAATGCTCGATGGAGAAACTGTTTTAACCCATAAAAGAAACAATCAATCTTACTTCTTAGGTTACGTACATAATCTACAGCATACCTTTCTAACCTTGTAATGTTATCCTCATACTTTGCGACATTCTCATCCTCCTTTTGTCTCATACTTAGAAATTGCCTTTCCATATCTGCTCGATGGTCACGAGGAAATTATTTTTCTAAAAATATATCTTTGAACTCCCTCCATTCAATATTTGATACTTCATCATCTTCCTTCGTGTTTTGAATCAATGACCACCATTGATCAGCATCTCCAGTGAGGCGGTAAACTGCCATGATAACTTTTTCCCTTTCACTACTCCCCAAAGCCTGAAATATTTTCTCTAGGGAACTTATCCATTGCTCAGTAACCAAGGGATTTGTACTCCCATTGAATGTTCGTGGTTGTTCCCTCATGAAGCAATCTAACATTGATCCTCCATGCTGCGGATCAGTGTGCTCCATAAGGGTAAGGTTATTATTCATAACCTGACTGAGTTGTCCCAGTATGGTGATTAGCTGATCAGCACCAGTTGTATCACCAACTCCACTATAATTATCTCGAGGAGGAGGGAAATCCCTACATAGAGTGTGTGCATTGATACGGTTTCCATTTCTTCCATTAGGTGCCATTTCTAAACAATGGCATAAACTAGATCAGTTTATGAATCAAAATACATAATTCCATACTTGTAAAACACTTAACATAAATTCAACTACTTCTGGATATAATCCATAATCATAAAAATGTTTTCTTTGAGGAAGTATATACTCATAAACCGTTCATAATGGTTTGTAAAGAAAATGAGAATTATCGTAAGCATATCCTCCGAGGAGTGTCGTAACCAAGAGTGCAGTAATGCCTGTTGTCGTGCACTAGTTCCCGTTCGAGTCTAGCTCAAAGTGGTGTTTTCAGGTTTTTCCCCTAGGTACATCTTTGCTAGAGCCACCTCTACCTTATTGTATCCAAACAGGGATGTATTGCTCAGAAAACTCACAAAATCTCTACAATACCAAAATTCTAGGAAGTTATTCTATAATAATCCTCAAAGTCTATCTTAGGGCTATGTGCTCTAATCGGAGTTTATCTAAATCTAGCTTCCAAGGTTTTTACTAAACTTTCTATGATACCAACTGTAACGCCCCGACCCCAGTAACCCAGAGTCGGTGCATTATTACAGAGCATTGGAATGATCACAAAAGATCAAATCTCGAAAGACCGATTAGTTTAGTATCCTTGGAAACACTAGATACATTCATAAAGTTTACATTACATCATAAAGAGAAAACTACAACAACATCTTGTCTCCAAACTCATATCCCCTTATACTATCCCAGAAGGTCATTCATAAAATACTTCCTCACATCCTGGGAAAAATAAAACATAGAAAGGGGTGAGCTCAAATGCCCAGTAAGGATAACAATATAGCAGCAACTTTCATAAATAAGCATAAACATTTAAGGCAATGTATAACTAAAACAAAAGCCTTTTAAACTTGAACTTCAACATAATATAGCAAAGATAAAATGAAATAATTCCATTTACTTATTCACATGGATATTCTACTAGTCAAATAATCACATGCAATATCAATAACCACTTTTTTAATGATGGAATGCATAATTCTAGACTATCATAACCACATAGTCAAGGCCTTGTGCCAAGACTACAAATAAGATTTTGTCAAGGCCTTGTGCCAAGACACTAGTTTGTCTCATGAGACCTACCGATGCATCGAGGATCTATAGCGGGCTCCACCCGTCACTTATTAAGTCCAATGCATTCCTCATATGAACAGGTTTAAACATAACATAAACATTCGTATTAAAACTAGCATACGAAATGTCAATACTTTCTCCATAAACCATGAATGGTATAAAAACAACACATCCATAGTCAAACATATCCCAAAACCTTCAATATAATATGGAAGTTTTGTATCATAATAAATAAACTTCAAATAATCTTAAAATCTATCAAAGGATGTTGACATAGATGAAATCAAAACTATTTGATAGAAACATCTCTTTTTTTGAAATCATTTAAAAGTCACATAATTATAAAATAAAACATTTAATTTTAAAATATTATTATAAGCTTTTAAGGTTAGATTCGATGATTTTATAACGACAGAAAATATCCGCACCCTCTGTATAAGTTAAAAAATAAATTCTTACCTTGATTCTGTCGAAAAGGTTAAAAAGGACCTTGTTTGGAAAAGGATAGAAAGATTATTTTATAAAATTATTATAAAAATTCAACAAGGGTATAAATGACTTTAACCCATATTCTGTAAAATATTAAGAATGATTTGAAATACATTTTTAAGAAACATGGATGTGGATGATAAAGAGGTCCTAGTAGATAATTACGTATAAACAACCTTGGATAATGAAGGGATTGTGAAATATTCCCTTACCTTGTAATTTTACTTGGTTGAGGGTAGGTTAAACTCCTATATAATGGGTAAATAATAATTATTAAATTATAAAAGAATCATATACATTAATATGATACCATATATGATCTTTTAACATTGCTTTGTTAATAATATCTTAGTATTATCGTCGTTTCGAGTGTTACCTTACTCGTTTTCTTTTATATGTTTTATTACATAAACCGTGTTTGTTATGGATAGGTTGTCTCTTATTCATATCCTGAATTATATCAAGTTCTTAAACATTTTTTTAATCATCAAATGATAATTGGACTTGAATGGATACGATGGGGAATGAATCTCATCGCGTTCGTGGAGACGGTAGTCCGTACGTACGCACGAGTGAAAATATCACTTTTTTGATATTAAAATAATATATAATTGGATATTATATCCTATATAAATAATAATTATCATGTTATATTTATTATTTACATGAATTACACATCATTATTTTATCCATCCAAATAATAATGTTTTGAATAACAATTACACCACGACGTGGAGACGGTAAGCCGTACGTACGCACGTATGATGACATGTCATTCAAAGGATGGATATAATACTGAATATGGTTGTACCATATTTATAATAACATCACAGTATATATAAGATACTGGATTTATTATTTTAGAATGGTAATAACAAAGAAAGAAGAAGTTGAAGAAGAAAGGAACTTGAAAGAGGGTGGTGAAAACATTACCTCTTCTTCGGGCTCTTCCTTTTGATTTGATCAAAAGGGCTCCTTAGGTTGGTTTTATGATCAAAATAATGCATCTAGGTTTAAGTGAGGTAATTTTAGAGGATATTTGGGGAGGGTTTGGCTGATACAAAAGGCTTTGAAGGTGTGAATTAGAGAGAAGGGGGAGTGCCCTTTTATAATAGGGGTGAGGGGCACCTTTGGAAAAGCTAGAAATATTATTTTATAATAAATTCATATTTGGTTTCTAATGGATAAAAAGTGGATTATTTAAATTTTAAGGTGGGTATGGGTCGAAATACTTTCAACCAATAGATGTTAGACAGGTTTGGGTCACTATATCAACCTTATCATTTATATTTAACTCTTAGTTAAATAGTTTGACATTTACCATGTCTCTTTCTATTTTTATATTATATAGTTAATAAAATTACTATATACCTCCAAGAGACCCCCAAGTGGTCCATTAATGATACAAATATAATTATATAAGTCCTTTGGCCGAACCTTATATTTTTAGAAATATAATATCAATTAATAATATAATATTGTTTTTAAAAACTCTTTTATGTCAATTTTGACACTATTGTGTATTTTGTTTTTGATAATTTCATAACAGCATTATTACTTCAAAAAAAATTTATATAACCAATCCTAATATGTCATATTAACCTATAAAATTATTTTAATTCATAAAAAGTCTCAAATTACATTTATTTTGATATTTATAATATCAATTATTTTAATATTTCATTAATTAGGTAATTACCGCATCACTATTGTGTCATAAATAAATTAAATTATTTAATGTCTAAAAATTATAAATAAAATACCATTATGTAGGAAATTTGTTTATCTTTCTAATTAATATTTATAATCGAATTTATATTATGTATCACCCTATATTAAAAATGTTTTAGTAATTAAAATTTGATTTTAACTCTTTTAACTCTTCTTTGAATTAAATAATAATAAATGTCCTAATCTAATCCAAGTGGACCTAAATGATAATATTTTATTCCTAAGGTTGTTTTTGGTCTAGATAAACTTTTACAATAGGATTAGGACACGTGTTAGGTTAATATTAATATCATTTTTATCCTTAATTACCCTATTTACTTTTAACCGTGGTAAATAAAAGTAAAAAGTTACTATTCACAAAAATTATTTTTATCTTATTGAACCACATTTTACTCCTTGATATTAACTTTGTTTCTCATATTGTTGAAATTCTACTCACAGAAGCGGTAAAATTAAGTTTTATGTGAATTTCCAAATTCTTCTAGGAGGTGGGTAAAAGACGGTGAAAAGTTCCATAAAATTTTTATATATATAAAATTATTCTAAACTAATTCCAATGAATTTCATTGAACTTATATAGGTATTATGTATCCATTTTTAGCTTAATTAAATTTAAATAAAATAAATAATTATTTAAATAAAAATTCGGTTTTAAACTATAACTCAGTGTTTTTTCACTATTCATCAAAAATTGAATGTTTTCGGAAAAATACCAAAAATTCACCCTAAGCTAATTTAGATATTATGAATCCAAAAAATGAAGTCCATTTCTAAAGATAAAATTTATAAAATTTCAAAAAGTGGGTATTACTATTCATAACGGCTAGTTTGATTGGTTGTGGTGTGTGTTAGAACTCGAAGTTGCGTACAACACACGCTACTATATTATTCAAAGAGAAGCGTTCCGTGGAAGCTTGGGGTGTTACACTTTCGGTGTTGATGATAAAGTCAGAGGAATTCCATGAAATTCTTGTGATATTTTCCTCATATTCCTTAATAGACTCATCTCTATTTTGCTTCAGTTTGAGGAACTCCCTCTCCATTTTAAGATAGAGATTTTGGGAAAAATATTTATTGAAAAATATTTTTTTGAATCCTTCCCAACCCATGGGATAAATTTCCTATTTATACTTATTGTTCTTGATCAGTTTCCACCACTGATCATCTACCACATCAAAATGATAGACCTCCAGTATGACCTTCTCTTCTTCTGAACATTAGAGGATAAAGAATTTCTTCTCAATGGTGTTAATGCATTATTCTACAATTAGAGGATTGAAATATCCACTAAAGGTAGGAGGCCTTTGTCACATAAAGGATTAAATTGAAACATGTTCTTTCTTAGGAGAAGGAGGAAGTTCCATATGATTTAAGTTATTCTTAATTACTTGATCTAGTTGATCTAATATAGTTATAAATTTCTCATCCCCTACTCCTATCAGGTTAGGAATCTCATTAGGGAAATCATCACATTTCCTATCACATTGGTTATTGGAATGTGTTCTCTAATTTCCTACCATTAACTAAAAAATAAAATTGAAATTATGGATTTGAATACTTAGTTAATGAGTATATAAAAAGGAAAATATAAAATTAGAAGGAATAACTTATAAATGCAAAGTATATCCTAACTTATGAGTTGCTAAGTTTCAATCTAGGTTATCCATGGTAATTTTTATTATACTCAGACTTATCCCTAGGGTTATCACTAAAGTTTTATTTTCATAATCCCCCAAAATAACTAGACCATTATATGATACCAACTATAGTTACCAAAACCTTCTAAACATATTATTACATGAATTTTTAACATAAATTTCCATTAATTACAAACTAAGGATAAAAAAGCCTAGTGACTTTGGAATATTAGGTACAAAAATTGACAACATAAAGATAAAAATAAAATTATTTATTCCAATATCCATAATGATATCCTAACTTCCTTTGAGTACCTAAAACTGTATGAATTCATAGAAAAAAAGGGTGTGATAAAAAAACTAGTAAGGGAATAAACATGGAAATGAATCTTTATATATGAGTAACAATGAATAACATGATAATATAAAAGGTATGTCTCATTAAAAATAATATGGAGTAATAACATAAATAAAATGGAAACATTATATAATGTAAATATACGAATATAGTATCTACATAAAACATAACATATGAATAAGTCAAGACTAACCACCAAGGAAACATCACATGGTGGATAGAGTCCCATCATGGATTAGATTCATTCACTAATCCCATACATATTACCTCATGAGATTAAAAAAATTACCCAATACATTGGATCACTATCCGGGAACACCCATTATAACATGTACATGAATATTTATTCCAAATAAAGAAATCAAACATAAGGAATAAATATAAGGATTACCCCTAGAAAGTAAAGGGTAACATAATCATGCCATAAGGCATAACCAAAGGGTGTATCATAATGGTTTCCAAGAAACAAGGGGTTAAATAATTATTAGACATTAATAAAGGAAAAATAATCATAGATCATGATAAATTATGTCTAACTTAATTGAATATGTTAAAAGGGGTGGTTAGTTAACATTGTAAATGTGCCACTTAAGCAGGGTTTTAGGGAAAGGAGTAAAGATTCTTTAAAGGGGGTAAGAGAATAATAATTTACATAAAACCAGAAGTGAACTAAATTGGTTTTCCATATAATAATTATTGTTTCTATAAAATCCTTATGTTTTAAAGAATTTCATTTATTAGTAATTTAAAATAGGCAAATAAAATAGAAAAGTTCCCTTTAATCAGATTTTCAAATGAGACTGAGAAGGGAACCATTAAAAAATGTATATACCCATAAAATAATGGTTAAATAAACTTGGTATATATGTTTGGTAAATATATACTGTAAAGACCCAAAAATTACATGTAATTATTTTAAAAATTATTTTGAATTATTACGAGTCTATGAAAATTGACGGCGCGTGATTCCGAGGCCCGGTGTGCTTAGAATGAATTTTTTATTTTTTAAAGGTACGTTCAATAAATGCACGGGTGAAATTTTATATCTTTTGAACTAATGCTCAGAATTGAAATCCGAAAACACCGTTGAATCCGCAGTGCCGGGATTCTCTTAAGGGAAGCTTCACTTCAACTGCAGTAGGTTGGTAGAAAAAGTTAAATTTTGGACTTTACAGAAAAATAATAAAATAACTTAACAAGTTATTTTATTTCTTTTTCTCTAGAGGATGAGCGGAGATGGTGGGACCGATGGGTTTTCAAGACAATTAATGGGTTGACCCTCCAACTTTGTAACCTCAATGTTTTATTAATAACTGTGGTTCATAAATGAACCACATTAATGACATGAAACACTAGTGGTTTCCCCTTCTATTTAAATGGATCTCGGGGTGGGATTTTGACACAGATTCATAAATAAAGGAACCTCTGGTGAAGTCCTGTGGAAAATTCTACTAACGTAGGACAAAAACTTGGGTGGTGATGATCCGGGACCGATGAACGCAGACGACCTCACTCTGACGAGGACTCTCCTCCGGCCAAAGACCGTGATACCTCCAACGAATCACGAGGTAGGGGGTTTATTTTATTATAGTTTTCTATGATGAATTATTTATTTTCCTTTTGCTTGTTATCATGTTAACACAGAGGGTGTGGGCCAAACAAACAAGGCCTGGACCCTCTGCCGCTTTGTTCTTATTGTGTTCTTCGGGGGACAATTCTTTAACTCATAAAAATATAGAATCTTGGAGCCGCACAGCGACGACAGCATACTGGGGAGCCCGTAGGCACGATAAAAAGTAAAAATGGATATTTGGAGCATCGTTGGAGCCCCACAGAATAAGTATCGATGCGGAACTGGTGACCGACACTGACAAAAGAGAGTGGCGGCTGGCAACCGCCGGCTGCGGTGGAAGAGCGGCGCTACAAGGCACCGCATCAGTTGGACAGACAGCCGACAGCGGCCAGCCCCAGAGGTGGAGGTGGTGCACAATCATGTGCTGTGATAAAGGAAGATGATGTGGAGCTAGAAAGGGACCTGATCCCTATAGGTCCCACGGGTGATGAGGTGGCACCATGTGGTGCCGCCAATTAATGGAGCCAAACGGCTCCATTGAGCCGTTTGGGAGCAGTGGACTGCGCGACCCCATGTGGGTTGCGCCAGCTAGTGGGCCGAGACCACCGTGATCCAGCCCAACTGGGCTGAGTTGGACCCAGGATGGGTTGGGTTGACCCAAATCGGGTCGGTCTGACTGGGTCAACTCGGACCCGGCCCCCTCTCGGGCCCAGTTACACTTAAGTGACCGTATCTTACGAACCAAACGTCTGTTTGAAGAACCGTCTGTGGAGATGGGATCCTTGGAGTGAGATGGTCCTTTTGAGATAATCCACAAGAGTTTTGGAGAAAGTTGGAGTATGGCTGGGTAGGATCAACCCCAAAACCAACCGGGCCCTCGGCACTAAAATGCCTATAACTTACAGACCGGGCGTCCGGTTGACATGTCGTATGTTGCGTTGAAACTCTTATGACGTGACATATCATCAAAATACTTATTAATGGGACTTCGTGCTGGTTTACATATGATTGAAGGCTTTAGGAGCTGTTCTCCCAGAATCAAGCGTGCTATGAGCAGGAATCCAGTGGCTGGCAGTGAGGCGGAGGTTGGAGACAGATCATACGGAGGTTAGTATCGAGCAATCCTGTGTGGATCAGCACCGAGCAATCTTGTGTAGATCAGTACCTAGCTATCATATGTGTATTAACAGTACGTGACCTGATGAGGACCATCCTTAGAGCATCCCATCATGAATCAGTGACATACCGATCCTGTGTAAGTCAGATCCTATGTGGGTCAGCGCTCAGCGATCCTATATGGATCAGCACATACCGATCATGTGTGGGTCAGATCCTGTGTGGGTGTTATGGGGGTTAGTACCCATCAACTCCAGGAGGGTTGGATCCTGTTCAAGTCTTGTGGGGGTTAGTACCTACCGATCTTGTGTGGGTCAGACTCCGTATGGTCAGCAGCAGTGCCTCTCGACAGAATAAGATGATCTAGCTTCTCGAATAATCATCTGTACTTCTATTCTTTACTTATACCTGGTTTGATCTATGCCTATTTCTTTGTGATTTTTGATTGAGATCATGCTTTGTGTTTTTCCTTTGTAGAATTATGAGAGAACTTCGGGGGTCTTGAGGTCCCTACTGGGTATTGTTATACTCACCCCTGCGTGGGCTTCGCCCGCACCTTGTTGTGTCTTGTGCAGACAACGGGCAACTTGGCTGAGACTTGAGGGATCCAGGACCAGGCGGTACACAGAGGAGATTGTCTAATGTGGAGATCAATGGAGATGAGCTGTACCTACCCTTTGGGTAGGATCCTTAGTGGATTATTCCCGGAGCTATTTTCTATTTTTCATTTATAGTTGTACATTTCAGTTGGGACTATATTTTGACCCCTTTACTTTCAAGACACACTTCTACTACTACAGTTTTACTTCGTGGTTGTATCTTGTTGTGTTCTTGGATTGTGTGTTGTACAGGTTTAAAGGCAATGCCTTCTTGTTTTAGGTATATGCCTTTCAGGTGCTAGTCGCCAACCCTTGGCTAATGGATGGAAGGCTTAGGGTAGTCACGAAACGTGCCCCAAGTGATGGTTTGTGACAAAGTGGTATCAGTGGAGTCGATTCTAAAAAATAACTAGGACTCTGATATTTTTAATGTAGAAATAGTGTTAAGTGTTTTGAGTATGGTTTTCAGTTTGGGTAGTCCAGTGTTGGTGTGGTGGCTGACGTATCCACACAACAGGACATTGAATACTAATTTTTGACTTGGTTCACGAAAACACCAATTGCTTGTGTTTTGGAAATGTTTTTTTTACATTGATATCTTTTGATTTAGCTCACCAGGTATAAATTATTGATCATGGAACACCTATTTCTTTTTAGGATGACGCCATGTAGACATCCATCCATGATTCCCAAGAGAGTACATGACGACGGCCCATCGAGCGATGAGGTTTCAGTGTAAGGCTCTCTTACTGTGGTAGCACCTTCGAGTGGTGCACCAGCATCACCACCACCCATTGGGTAGTAGATGCCACCAGCCCCATCAGTAGACCATGCACACTGACTGAGTATGTTTCATGAGTTCCAGATAAAGAGGCCTCTGAGGCTTTGAGGTGAGACAGATCCCTAGGTAGCTGAGGACTGTCTAGAGGTTGTGGATAGAGTTTTTCTCTTGGTTGAGACACCAGTAGAGCAGATGGTTATCATAGCTTCTAGCCTTTTCTAGGGCACAATAGGGAGATAGTGGAGAATGATGCTCCAGAAACATGACAAGGTGACCCTCACCTGGACAGACTTTGAGAGACTCTTCAAGGTGGAGTTTGTTCCAATGACACTATGCTCTGTGTGTATTCAGGAGCTCCTTCAATTACAGCAGGGCAGCATGACAGTAGCCCGATACTCAGTGAGATTCACTAAACACTCATGCTACTCCACCAACATGGTATGGGACCCATTCTTCAGGGCCCGAACCTTTGATCAGGGTCTTTGACAGGAGATCAGAGCATCGATGATATCACTAAATATCCCGATGCAGGCTGGAGTGCTCGAGCGAGCATTGTTGGTGGAGAGCTTAATAGCTGAGTAGAAAATAGTGGTGAGTGTCACCACCAGACGACAGGTATCCAAGTCATCTACAGGAGGCAGTAGAAAGATGACACAGAGGTCCAAGTGGGTCAGACCCACCGATGGACAACCCCAGGATGTAGGGTCTGAGGTGCAGAGCTCACAAGGCATAGAAGGTTAGTTGGGAGGCAGACTGTGCTTCACGTGTGGCGGGTAGGGACACATGGATCATGACTACCCGACCCACCATACTGACGATCAATAGATAGTTGATATACCGCTAAGGTAGAGGTAGATATTTGAGCGAGGAGGTCTGCAGCCTGATGGATGAGGTAGAGGAGCTTACCATGCAACAGGCGATGGGAAGTGATTTGAGGTTCTACCACCACTACCATGAGGAGGTCCACCCCGACCATAGAGAGAAGGTGGACAGGGGCGATCACAGCTCAGGAAGCTAAGGCCTACGACCACAACACTCTAGATATTATTAGAGTTATGATTTTTGTCTATTTCAACCTAGCTGCAGTACTTATAGACATAGGTTCCAGTCACTCTTTCATTTCCACGACACTCGTTCAGAGCTCGAAGATTCCGATGAAGCCGTTGGATCAATCCTTTCAATTAGAGACTCCCAAAGAATATTATTCGATGATTACACACTGATGTTGATAGTGTGATCTTACTCTAGGGGATGAGAGCATCAACTGGGATCTCCTAGTAGTAGTGTCGAGGCCTTACGACGTCATCCTGGGTATGGACTAGCTATTCACATTCCATGCTCAGATTGACTGTTTTAGGCACAAAGTGCAGTGTGTCCGCGAGGATGGGATCAGGTTTTCCTTTACCAATGAGAAGAAAACATTTTCAACATAGGATGGGATTTCTTGGAGGAGGGTGAAACTGATCACTTACCAGTTGTCTAGCATCACCCTCAGAGTAGTTGGCATGAGGAGTTCGAGTTATCCTATAGTGGTGGATCAATATGCTGATGTATTTCTTGATGATGTTCCAGGACTACCTATACATAGAGAGGTAGAATTTTTCATCGACCTGTACCCCAGAACGACACCAATATCTACACCAACATATCGTATGGCTCCCTTGGAGCTTTGGGAGTTTCGGGTATAGCTGGAGGACTTTCAGGGAATGGGGTTTATAAGGACCAATGTTTCTCCATGGTCATCCCTGATCTTGTTCATCAAGAAGGTGGATGGGAGTTTGAGGCTTTGTGTGGACTATAGGCGCCTGAACCAGGTGATTGTGAAGAACAAGTATCCACTCCCAAGGATCGATGATCTCTTCAACCAGCTGAAGGGAGATCAATGGTTTTAAAAGATAGACCTCAGATCAGGCTATCATCAGCTCAGAGTATAGGATGAGGATGTACCAAAGACAGCCTTAAGATGTCGGTATGGCCATTACGAGTTCTTGGTGATGCCTTTCGGGATGACCAATGATCTGAAAGTGTTAATGGGGCTCATGAATAGGATCTTTTATCCATAACTTGATCACTTTATGGTGTTCTTCATCGACGACATATTGATATACTTGGCGTCAGAGGATGAGCACACCATGCACCTATAGATAGTCCTGGATACACTTTGAGAGCACCAACTTTATGGAAATATTTCAAAGTGATAGTTCTAGATACATGAAGTCCACTTCCTAGGGAACGTTATCTCGGAGGCTGGAGTTGCTATATATTCGGAAAAGATAGAGGCAGTGCTTGCTTGGGATCCACCCAGGAGTGTGACCGAGGTGAAGAGTTTTCTGGGATTGGCTAGGTACTATCAGTGATTTTTACATGACTTATCTAGGGTAGTGGCACCCTTGTCATCTTTGATAAAGAAGGGGTGACCTTTCCTATGGATGGAGAAGTGTCAGAAGAGTTTTTAGGAGCTGAGGCAGATATTGATGAGTTCCCCCATATTGAGGCTACCATAAGAGGGCGTTGGGTATGTAGTATACTGTGACGCATCAGGGACTGGACTAAGTTGTGTTCTAATGAAGGAGAGAGTGAAGATCACCTATGGATCATGGCAGTTTAGAAAAAATGAGCAGAACTACGCTACCCATGACCTAGAGTTATCAAAATTGGTATTTGCGCTAAAGATGTGGTGGCACTACTTGATAGGTGAATGGTTTAATGTTTACTCTAATCACAAGATTCTCCGGTATATCTTCTCATAGAAGGACCTGAACCTGAGACAAAGGTGATGGATAGAGTTCCTCAAGGACTATGACTTTGAGATAGTCTATACTTCTAGGAAGGGTAACTTAGTAGCATATAGACATTTTACATCCCTCTTATGGATGGGATTCTAGGAGGCATTCGAAACTCAGCTACGCTTGAGAACCACCTTTCACCCTCAGAAATATGGTCAGATGAAGCAGACCATACAGACACTCAAGGACATGCTTTGTGACTGTGTCCTCGATTTCAGACATAGTTGGGAGGACCATCTACCCCTAGTGGAGTTTTCATACAACAACACTTATCACTCCACCATCAGCATGAAACCATTTGAGGCTTTGTATGGGTGACCATACAGATCACCTCTTTGCTGGAAAGACCCAGGGGAGTCAGTACTTCTGGGTCCAGAGTTGGTACAAGCTACCACAAAGAAGGTGCAGATTATCCAGGAGTGGATGAAAACTGCACAGAGCTGGTAGAAGTCTTATGCCAATAGAAGACATAGACCCTTGGAGTTTGAGGAGGGAGACCATGTATTTCTATGGGTCTCACCCTGATGAGGATTATGGAGGTTTGGCTGGGGAAACAAGCTATCTATGAGGTTCATCAGACCTTTATAGATCCTCGGCAGAGTAGGTGAGGTGGCGTACCATCTAGATCTTACCCCATAGAAACACAAGGTTCATAATGTTTTCCACATGTTGCAACTAAGGAGATACATCCATGATTCATCACATGTTATTGACTAGAGATATTTGGACATCGATGATGGGGTGACGTTTGTAGAGTTCTCGGTGGAGATAGAGGATCAAAAGAAGCAGGTCCTTCGTGGGTGGTGAATTCCTCTGGTGCGAGTTCGTTGGTAGCACAAGAACCTCCAGGAGAGCACATGGGAGTGGGAGGCTTAGATACATGCTCAGTACCCCCATTTGTTTCCCTAGTTTTGTTGTAGATTTTAGGGATAAAAATCCCTAAGGTTGGGAGAATGTAAATACCTGAAAATTCCATGTAATTTTTTTAAATTATTTGGAATTATTATGAGTCTACGAAAATTGACTGAGCATGATTTCAAGGTCCGTTGTGCCTGGAATTAATTTTTTAATTTTGTTAAAGGTATGTTCAGTAAATGTGCGAGTAACATTTTCTATCTTTTGAACCAGTGCTTGTAATTGAAATATGAGAACACCGTTAAATCCATAGTGCCGAAATTCACTTAAGGGAAGCTTTAATTCAGCCGTGGTAGGTTGGGAGAAAAAGTTAAATTTTGTACTTTATAGAAAAATAATAAAATAACTTAAAAAGTTATTTTATTTCTTTTTTCTCTAGCAGATGAGAGGTGGTAGTGAGATCGATGGGTTTTCAAGACAATTAATGTCTTGACCCTCCAACTTTGTAACCTCAATGTTGCAGCATTAATTGCTATTCATAAATGAACCGCATTAATGAAATGAAACACGAGTGGTTTCCCCTTCTATTTAAATGGATCTCAGTGTGGGGTTTTGACTCAGATTCATCAAGCGAAGAACCTTTGGTGAAGTCCTATGGTAACTTCCACTGACAGAGGACAGAAGCTTGGGTGGCAACGATTCAGGATCAACGAACGCTGGAAACCTCACTCCAATGAGGACTCTCCTCTCTCCAATGACAACGATACCTACAACGAATCATGAGGTAGGGGGTTTATTTTATTATAGTTATCTATGATGAATTATTTATTTTACTTACCCTTGTTATCATGTTAATGTAGAGGGAGCGAACCAAACGAACAAGGCACGGACCCTCTGCCACTTCATTCTTGTTTCGTTCTTCGGGGGACAATTATTCAAATCTTCAGAATATGGAATCCAGGAGATGCACAAAGATGAAGACATCCCAGGGAGCCTGTAGGCACGAGCAGAAGTGAAAACAGAGCTCCAAAGCATCGCCGGAGCCCCGTGAAAGAAGCGCCAGTGGATGAGAGTGGCAGTCAGCAACTACCGGCAGCGGTGGAAGAGAGACATCGCACGGTGCCGTGGTGGTCAAACAGGTGGCCGAAAATGACCAGCTGCGGAGGTGGAGGTGAAGGGACATCGCGCGCCATGCTGAATGAAGCCACAATGGAGCTGGAAAGGGATTCACTCCCTACGGGTCCCACGGGTGACAAGGCGATGCCATGTGGCACCACCAATTAATGGAGTCGTACGACTCCATTGAGCCATTCGGGAGCAGCGGACCACGTGACCCTGTGTGGGTCACGTCAACCAGTGGGCTGAGCCCATTGTGGCCCCGCCCAACCAGGCTAGCCTAAACCGGTTCGGGTCAGGCCGGGTCGGTGCAACCAGGTCGGACTAGACCTTGACCTTTCTTGGGCCCAGTTACACTTAAGTGACTGTATCTTGAGAATCTGACATCTATTTGATGAACCATTTGTGGAGCTATGATCCTTGGAGCGAGACAGTCCTTTTGAGATAATCCATGAGAGTTTTGGAGAAATTTGGAGTATGGCCAGGTTGGATCGACCCTGCAACCAACCGGGCTCCCGACACTAAAATGCCTATAACTTACAGATCGGGCGTTCGATTGACGCACCTTCTATTACGTTGAAACCCTTATTATGTGATCGATCATCATGATACTTATTCTTGGGACTTATTTCCAGTTGAGATATGATCGATGTCTTGAGGAGCAGTTCTCCCATAATCAAGTGTGCTATGAGCGAGAATCCATTGGCTGGTAGTGAGGCAGAGGTTGGTGATAGATCATACGGAGGCTAGCACTGAGCGATCCTATGTGGTTCAGAACCTAGAGATCCTATTTGGATCAGCGTCGAGAGATCCTGTGTGGATCAACACCTAGAGATCCTATGTGGATCAGTAGTACGTGACCCGATGAGGACCATCCGTAGAGCGGCCCATCGCAGATTAGCGACATACCGATCCTGTGTGGGTAAATGCTCAATGATCCTATTTGGGTCAGCGCATACCGATCCTGTGTGCGTTACATCCTATTTGGATCTTGAGGGGGTTAGTACCTATTGACTTCGGGAAGGTTGGATCCTGTGTGGGTCTTGCGGGGGTTAGTACCTACCAATCCTGTGTGGGTCAGACTCTGTATGGTCAGCAGCAATGCCTCTCGACAAAATAAAATGATCTAGCATCTCAAATAATCATTTATACTTTTGTGCTTTAATTATAACTAGTTTGAGCTGTACCTATTTCATTTTGCTTTTTGATTGATATAATGCTTTGTGGTTTTTCTTTGTGGAATTATGAGAGACCTTCAAGGGTCTAGGGTCCCTACTGGGTATTGTTATACTCACCCCTGAACGGGCTTCGCCTGCACCTTGTTGTGTCTTGTGAAGACGATGAACATTTTGGATGAGACTTGAGGGAGCGAGGACCAGGTGGTAGACGAAGGAGATTGGCTAACGTGGAGAGCAGTGGAGACGATCTGTACCTACCCTTTAGGTAGGATCCTCAGTGGGCGATTCCAGGAGTTCTTTTCTATTTTTTAGTTATAGTTGTACCTTTCAATTGGACTTACATTCTGGCCCTTTTACTTTCAGTACAAACCTTTACTACTACAGTTTTACTTTGTGGTTGCATCTTGTTGTATTCTTGGATTGTGTGTTGTATAGGTTTAAAGGTAATTCCTTCCCATTTTAGGTATACACCTTTCTGGTGCTAGTCACCAACCCCTGGCCCATGGAAGGAGGGCTTGGGGTAGTCACAGTATGGGCCCCAGGGGATGGGTCGTGCCATATACAGAATATATAATAATTATATAATAATAATAAAAAGATAAATTTAGATAAATATAGAGAAATCATAACCTAATGAAAATAAGGTGGTTCAAAGAGATCACTTACCTTATGTTCTGGATAAGATATGTACTGTTACTTATTATACTAAATAATAAAATTAGATTAGTTAATTACTTAATTAAGAAAATTTTACATTAATATTTTATTTATTATAATTTTATTTTATTTGTTTATAATAATTTCAATGAGATATAATGTTCTATTTCTTTGTTCTAGGGGCGTTCGTTTCATGATTCCAAGGTTAGATCTTTTGTGGATAATTATTGAAGTTCTTGTAAAATTAGAGTAAAAATCTAGAAGTGCAATGAAATGGTATTAATTTACTTATAAAAATTAAAATGAAACCATTTTTTTTCTGGTATATGGATGATCCATTTACTAGAAACATTATTGTTACATGGTTAGTTTATTTTGGCGGTATAACTGACCATCATGAATTGGTTTCATTTTATTTACTATTTCATATATATATATTAATTAATTAACATAAAATAAGTTTTAATATACTTATTATCAACTTATTTAACCATATTAATTGTTTTATGACCATCCTTGAAGGTGGTAATGGAAAATAAAAACTGATTATCCATAGAGACGGTTAACTGACATAATATGGACAATGGTTTCGTTCTTAGAATAAGAGGATACAAGAAGAGTATGGATGATATATATTTCAAAATAACCATGAAATTATAGTATATATATTATACTAGAGTCATTAATTCTTTTTTTATGAGGGAGGTGAGGGGAAGGTAGAAGAGTAAAAAAATTTAAAAGAGGTAAAGTGAGAATATTACCTCTTAAATGATGCCTCCTTGAAATACTTCTTAAGGAAATTGGAATCAGTATTTTGGTGATTACATCACCCTTAGGATGTGGGGGATAGG
Organism: Viscum album; assembly: GCA_963277665.1. Lineage (NCBI taxonomy): Eukaryota > Viridiplantae > Streptophyta > Magnoliopsida > Santalales > Viscaceae > Viscum > Viscum album. The sequence goes on along the minus strand of OY728150.1, from coordinate 810,767,899 downwards.
TTTTGGAATATATTTTAGTAGAAATTTGGCAATATAAAAGGCTTAGAATGTGTGAGGTGGAGGATTGGTTTTTATAAGGGGAGGAGGGCGGTGTTTTTGAATTTTATATTCATTAGTTTATTATTTTGGATCAAGAATACCAATAGTGTTGATTATTATGGATATATATAGTAACTAGTTCATGTGAGTTCTAAAAAATGGGTTATTAAATCATCCATGGCTCAATAATTCATGTATTTAGCTTATAATGCCAAATACCACAATTTACCGTATTTCACTATTCACAAAAAATCATCTACTTAAGAAAAATACAAAAAATTAAACCTAACCATTTTTTATGTGCAGAATAAAAAATGGAATCAAATTTATGAAAATAATTTTCTTCACATTAGAAATAATTTTTTTGAATAAAATCCCATTTTCTTAAAAAAATACCAATTTTAATATTATGATTAATTTTATAACCCTTTGAAAAATTACTTATGGTATTGTAAAATTATCTTATAATAATAATAAGACACAATATTGATTTATTAATCATTTTTTAGATGAAATTTATTTGAAATCATTATATTTATTATAATAATGGAAATAAAACATATATGTTATACAAAAATACAAATACTTATTTTATAATTTTTTAAAAAATTATGTACTTGTATTATGATATAAATATGTCATATTTTAATTTTATAAGATACATAAATATCATTTTACACTTAAATAGGTGAGTATTCTATTCTAATGGTCAGGTTACTATTCATAACATTTAGATTACTATTTCAATGATCAGGTTACTATTCCAACAGTCAGATTTTTTACAGTCATATAGGTTACCTAATTTCTATAAACACCTACAATTTCATTAATTATTCATTCAATTCTATTTTCTATAAAGTTTGTATATATTTCCATTTTCAAAATATATATCGCATTACTAATATTCTACTTCATTTCTATAGTGTTGTTCATGAGTATGATTATTCTAGGGGATCAAGTAGATCCAAAATTTCCTATTTTTATTGTCTTGTTTTATAGTTACCGTCCCATTTTAATACTTTAAATTTTTATAGAATTTTTTTTATCTTAATGTAATGTTAAAATTATTATAATAAAATTTTATTTGTTTCATCATGTAGTACATGTGCATTATATAATATTATATTACTAAATGTAACAAAATTATATTTTTAGAAGGGAAATTATATTGACAAAATTTTGGGTTGTTAGATAGATCATCCACAAGAATATAAAAATATTACCAATATATCTAGTCTCCATGTGATATCATGGAGAGACAAAAAAGATTTTGGGGTCCTCATGATCATGGGGATCATCGTTTACTCAATTCTGTAGGGAATTCTTAGATCAGGGTGACCCAAAACTCACTTTCTCTCTCTTAGAATCAGAAGAGAATATAGACGAGTTCTCAAAATCATGAGAGGAATATTTTTTTTAAATTTTGGGAATATTTAGGCTTATATAGTTTAGTTAAAATTATTAAAAAGTGAAATGTTCCCCATTAATATGTTTAAACTTCCAAATAAGTCCTATTCGACACTTATGACCTAACAAACATGTCATAATTATCATTATTATTTTATATCTTACTTATAATGTCAAAACTATGCTACATTATTAAATATGATTCATTAACTCACTCATCTCACTCATAAATATTTAATGAACCTTTAGTAATGAATATTCATTTATAAAATATTTTCTTGTATTCACTTGATAATTTGTGAATACTTATAGTTAATATATTCAACACTTATTATTATAATCAAGAATTAAATTGAATTTATTTGTTTTTTTGTGATTGTTTAAGCTCAGACATTACTTAATCCCCATCACGAGGCCTACCATATCTTAACATCCAATTCATTATAATTGGATAAGATTTTTAATAAGCCTTGCATGTGACCCTTTAGAACATTATCTTGATAGCATTGAGCATCAATCACAATCCATGAGCGATGTTTAGAAACAAACCAAGGTTCATAAGGAGATAAAGTTTAGTCATAACAATGAAAAACCTTTTATGAACACACAATGTGTAATATAATATCTTTGTCTCATGATATATCATAAAGCGGGATGTATATATTGAGTCACTATCCTTAAATGATTTATTTATTATTTTAATGACTATATTGGTTGGAATTACCTTATTTTAACATGGATATGGATTTAATAAAGGTACTAAAATCCTGATAAATTGGGAATGATATATCTCTTTTTCTACTCATAATTGATAAAGCATTTCTTGATCATTTAATAAATACCATGACACTAATTCCTCAACTGATACCTTTCCATAAGAATAAATATATTGTTTTTTATCCTACATCAAAGTATGTTATCAAATTATACACATTGATAATGACCTCCAATCAAGAGACCAATATACATATTCATAGATATGAACATTCAATGACACCAAAAAAATGTGGTGTTCCTATTAGAGGGTTAGTCCTCATGATCTCCTCTACTCAAGACCATTAAGTGTGAATTTCATGAAAAGAAGTCTCAGTTCTTATTAGATCCTAGAACCTTATAGTCAAAAATAATTTGTTTCCCATCAGAATAATGTATCTAGACTATAAGATATATGTTTATGATTACTTTTATTGTATCTTGAGGTTCTCATTATAACTGTGAATTTCTATAACCTTTTGATATGACATGTAATAAAGGGAAAGTACCATGTAAATAGTGTACGTAGAAGTTATAACACTATTATAGTAGGATAATACCATGGAAAAATCTTTGTATACATGATATGGTAATTGAAAAGTAATACTCAATTTGGGTTTAGGGAACCCACTTTTACAACACTCCCACTTTCACTGGGGCCAAATTTCTAACCATAAACCTTTTATCTCTCAAATGATAAGATAGTTCTTTTTTTGAGTTATGGATTTAGTCATTGGTCCTACCATGTTTTCTTATATGGACACTCTATTATCTGTTACTTCATCTCCAAGAGTAAAATGTCACAAAGATGATATCTATATATCTATTTTTTCCTCTTTCATAACCTTGGCATATTGGATAGTAACATTATTGTATGATTATCATAATTTATATTATGATAATACTTTACTTTATAGGTATGATTCCAAAAACTGAAACAAATAATTGGATATTTTATAATACTTATTTAGTTTCATCAGAAGCTACAACATACTTGGTATTTGTAGATATAGATACCATAATTTATGTACTAGAAATATCATATTTAGTGTATGAAATGAAATTTGTGATAGATCCATAAGTGAAGATCATGTAATTCTACTCACTATTTTAATTTCATCCCATGTCTTATACATGTCTTCCTGGAGAGATTTATTCCATGTGATACTGAAAACAATTCAATCTCAAATTGTTCCAACTTGGTATTTTTTAAATTTATTTTCAATATATGTACTTTAAATTAATCCAAAGAACTCATATATCTATATAAGTAGATCTTTTACAATAGAACATTGGTAATTAATTTAGGTAAATATTTTGATAGTTTATTTAAATCTAGTCATAAGTAACCATAATAATAATAACTATTTTACATATGTTGTCGATATATTTTACTTGGAAAACTATGGTGCTCCAACTAACCTCTTATAAACACATGGAAAAATAATTATTATGTTATTTAATTCTACCTTGATCCATAAATGAACCCTTTCATCATTTATATAATAATAATTATAATTTATTTATAGAAATTTGAAATCAAATGGATTTTATCATCACTATTTGTGAAAAAGATTTTGATATATTCAACATTTTGATTTATATTAAGACATTAATGACCAAAATTAATTTATAAGTAATAAATTTATCATCCATGTTAATATATATATTGAATACCCATTCTTACCTAGTGAGAATTATAGTAGATAGAGAAATTACTAAAATATAGTTTTGATTTTAGTACATGAAACCCATTTTCTTTGAATTCATATCTAATTTCTATTTTATCTTATTACCATTTACTACTTTCTTATAGGATAAAGATTAATTATTATTAATGAATAATATATCACATAACTTGTTTATAATAAAATCATATCTCTTGGTCGTATAATTTCCTAAGTAGTAAATGTATCTGGAAAATTCATTTCCACATGCTCTTATGGAGCTTGTTCCTACACCAACTACATATGCACCTCTAGCCTTGACATTATCCAAGTCAATATTTCTCCCACAATCACAAATAGATATAAGCACCCTTTTATGGAAATACATTCTTTAACTTGAGTATAAATTTTACAACTTATGGATTTATATAATATCCTTAGACACCTTAAGGATAATTAACTAATATGTACTTTGTATTTTTTCTTGATGCAAGTTTTTTTATTAACCTAGCCTTAAAAAACTATTTGAAGATGAACTTTTGTGACATAATAGATTTATTTCATACTATAACTCAAATAATATACATTTATCTTTTAGTTGGCATATAGTTATAGGTTAATGTTACTATCTTGTGAGGCATGTCTCAAAAGATAATGAAAGACTTTTCAAAACATATAAGACTCATTGTTAATCCAACTTTTACTGACACCATTAATCTTATTTGTATAAGGAAATGTTAGTTTAGGTATAAATACACTCTAAATTTTAATTATTGATAAATTCATTTAAGATTCATCATAGATACTCTATTTACTAACATCATGGCTCTAATATATATAAGGTAATTTGAGTTTAGGAGTGAATACAATCTATATTTTCACGATTTATGAATTTTACGTTAATATATTCTTTGAATCAATAGACAAAATCATATTATATATTTTAACCAATAATATTATTTTATTCACTTTTAAATTCCTTAAATTTCATAAAGGAATCTCATGAAGTACATGAATTTACCTCTAACTTATGGTTGAAATAGTTCACAAGTATCTTATTAAACTAGTTCTAGAATATTTGTGGCTTTATTACCATTAAAACTTAAGGTTTCATGGTTATTATAACTTATAAGAGATCATGTAAAACACCTAATATTTTTATCTCAAAACATTATAAACAATCTACTTTGTATATCCTTTACAATTTTCTTCTAGTTATAATTGACTAAGTTTTATCTTTCCATAATTAGGAATTGATGAGTCTTATATTTTATATTCATCATTAATTTTCATTATCATACATTTGTGATTAAATTATAATTAAAATATAAATTAATTATGATATTCCATAACAAATTTATTTCAAACTTGAAATAAAATATCATTGTGTCTAAACTCAGTACTAAGATAGTGACTTCTGTAACACACACTAAATAATAATAGTTTTTCAAATACGAGAATTTATCCAATAGGAATTATAAAGTAATAATATTCTCTATTCAACATTTGATTAAAGTTACATTAAAAACTTGAAGATCCACTTCATTATTGTGATATTTTTGAACCGCCTTGGGTTCTATATTTTGGATGTAGATATGTAAGTCACATATTGTATCTAATACCCAAGAAGTAAAATAGAAATACCATATTCAATGTTCAATATACCTGAAATAAAATCCTTTTTATTTATTCTTCTTTAATTCATTTCAATTTATCTTCCAATAAAATCTCTTTCCACATGTAAAGAAAATAACCTCATATTATATGATCTCCCTATTTATCTTTGGTCTCTAGAGGGATGTTGTGAAGATTACTTTGGGATCATACTTTCCATTAGCCTTTTAACCCTGTATTTCTTCTTGTTCACCATAAGAACTAAATATTTATCTTTCTTTAAGTTCTTATCTTCTTGAAGAACCTTACCCAAAATATATCATATAATTTATCCATATAATTTGTTTTATAATTATTAATAAAACTTGAGTAACTGGGTGAAAATAATGAGAGAATGAGTTGTATTTAAAAACAATGATTTAACTTGAACTATAATTTTTCTAATCGATACACGTACTTTATTATATTGAGTACATGAGAAACAAACTAAAACAATTCTTTCAATTTACACATGTTTATTATAATAAAAACGTCACCCATTTCTTACTTTAATTTATCCTTGAAACTTCTTTTATATGAAAAAATATGGTTAATTTCTTCATGTTTATTTTGTGACTCATTTGACATTGATGATAACATTATGATATAAACATCAAATGCATCATCCATGAGTTTTATATAATATTCCTTTTCAACATACATTTCTTTCTAATGTGGATCATTAGTTAGTGGAGAATCTAGAACATACGATTTATTTTCATGTCATAGTATTATGCGTAAGTATCTATACCACTCTTGAAAACTAGGGCCGGTTAGGACATGTTCGTTGTCCAGTATTGATCCTAGTGTTTCTGTGCTATTACTTTCCATTTTTATATAAAATAGAAATTTATATGATTAGTAATTTTATATTAATTACTGATTATTAGAAATTATAGGTTTAAAAATCTTAAATTCCTAACAATATTTTAACAAATTCCAGTAGCTATCAACTACTATATTTATAAAACTCTATCACTTGAGTATTCTAGGGGAATGGATTATAAAACCTATATTCATATCCTGAGATATGGAATCACCACTAATCTACGAATCTAAGGCATAATTTTGAATATTCAATCACATTGACTTATAGATCCTTGATCTATTGAGTGTTGTCTTATCTTCTATGAATCCTTAACTTGGATTCTCTCAACACTTACCTATAAAATTGCACTAAGCTAGCTATGGGCAATTTTAATATAATTTTAGTTAATTTGATACATCCCTTTTATAATAACTTATAAATTGTTGGATTCACCCTAAAATATGGATTATTAACATCTCATACTATGGTTTTGTTCAAAATTAAGTGGTGAAAGTCATTTATGAATTAATATATCTTTAAGGGTTTTAATTTTTTTTTTATTTTTTCATGACAAATGAAATAGGTTTATAATTATCATGTTTTTATTATGTGATCACACTCAGAACTTAACCATTAATAAATATTAAACATTCATAAAGAATTAATACATTTTTATCTATTCATGTTTGATTATTATTATACGTGATTGCATATAAAACACACATACATGGAAAAAATAAACCATTCTTATGATATGTAAAAAATATGATCATTAAATTTTATAATGGTTTATCCATTGGGTGGATAAGGGATCAAACAAGACCCTAGAGGTAACTCATTGAGTCATATCCAACTCAATTGGTAGCTCTCACCCCATACAATACATCTAAGTCCCATATGGGGATTCACGAAGTCTCAGTGTGAACTACGACTCATTTTTTCCTCCAAATTAAACGAAAACACTCACTTATAGGTGAGTGAATATCAGGAATGTAGGATAAAAATAAATAATACCTCTTTTGGACATGTAGAACCTTATTCATATAAGAAGGATAATGGATTATGAACAAATCATTATTTATTAATTAATTGTTACAAACATCACAAATTGAAAAAATTAAATAAATTAAAAATATTCATTGACAATTATAAGTCTTGATTGGTCGATATGTATTAAACATGAATAATAAATTAAACTAATTTTAAACTACTTGAGATATTTCATTATGAATTAGAATAAATTAAACTAATTTTAAACCATAATATTCAAGTTGTACATCCCTGTAAATTAATGTATTAAATTCCAAATATTTTTTGGATATTTTTTCAAATTATTTGGTTACCCGAGTCTTAAAATGCCCCATTCCAAGTCTAGAATGGATAGGTGGGTCATGTAAAGACTTGGTCAGAACTGGGTTAGAATGACCCAATTGGGAATCCAATTTGGTAGATAGAGGGCCGCCTATGTGGTGTACATGAGACCTATCAGGTGGTTCCCAAGTGGTGAAGCCAATGGTTATATAAAAATAATTTTTAAATAAATAAAGACCTACCTCCTAAAAGTGGTGGGAACATATAACCTAGAGGAAATGTGAGTAAGTGATATTCAAAATCATGGTTTTCTTTGACAACTATGGTTTTGAACTTTTAAAAAAAAATTACACCGCACATAGATGCACGACACCACCTCCATCATCCAACTCTATTGTCGGCTAGTCACAAAAATTCATTCTCATCTACTGCACAAAAAATCCCCTAACATGAATATATATATATATATATTAGATTTTTTATCCCAAAAATTCATTATTTAATCTTCACCTGTCCATACCTTGTCTATCCTACTCCAGATCAATGTGTTGCCTCATATCAAAGTGTCATCGGTGTCGTTGAGACTATATAAATTCCCTCTAACTAAATTCATGAAAATTTAAATAAAAATTTTACAAAATTAATCACATGATTTCTTTTATACCACTTGATGGTACTGCATGTGTAGCAGAAGCATGAAAGTGGGTAAAATATTTTTTTTATAGTAGATCAATTTTAAAACATCATATTAGGTGAGACAACACCCAATCATCATCCTAAAGATACCATGTAAAATAAATAATAATGAAAATTAAATCAAAATGATACCACATTTTATTTAAAGGAATAGGCATGATTTTCTCCTTGACAATGATCTTTTCTTGAAGGAACCAAATTCATAACCCTATATATCATCCACAAATGATTCAAAATTCTATTGATACTTTGATATTTAGTATTTAGGTTTTAGTGTGGAGATAAGAAGGGGATTTTGACATCCTCAAGTTAGTGAGAGAAAAATTTACTCTATCTGATAGGGAGTTCTTGGATCGGGGTGCCCCAAAATGCTTATCAGAGTGAAAATGGAAGAGGGAGGATGGGGGTGTGAATTTACTTTTAAGAATTTAATTGATAAAATAAAACAAAAATTTCAAAAATAATTTTTTTGAAAAGTTAAAAAAATTAATGTGATGAAATCAATTAAGAAAAAATTTATAAATTCAATATTAATTAAATAGATAATATCAAATTACACTAAGAGAAAAAATGGTCATGTCATATTTATGCAATTATGTGTATCAATATTGAATGATTAAAAGAAAAAAATAAACAAGGAACAAAATTTGGTAAATAAGTTTGATAATAGCTCAAGAAGATACCCTATGTACACTACCTCAATTGCTTGTGGATTTAATGTATTATTCCCTTGTATTTAATGGTAACAAAGATACCACAACTCCCTTTATTTTAAGGTAATAATAAGAAAATATATATATAATCAATACCATATTTTTAATTAGAAACATCAAAGATAATAGTCCCTTACCTTTTAATATTTGTTGAGAAAAAACATGAGTCCCTCACTTTAAAGGTAGTGAGAACCGATAATCAATGAAATGGTAAGAAGGGAGGATTTTTCGGAGCAATCGTGTTTTTATATAGTCTAGATTATCTCAAAATAATATGAATAACTAGTAGGAGAGAATAGGAGAAGTTATTAGAGTGAGAATATATTAAAATAGGCACAATGTTAGAGACCAATTTTTCTTCAATCTATAAAACATTTTATTTTCAGTTATGTTCTTTAGTTTTACCCTAATGAAAGTGCCTAATGAGGCCACAATGGTTACAGGGGTGTCTAGGGATTGTTCAAGGATTCGATACCCAACTTTTGGAAGGAACAAATGGACCACATGATTTGTTTAAATTATGTCACCTAGTCCATACTATTTTTTAAACTATACGGGGTGGTCTAGTTCTCCACCTAGGGGTGCATCGGTTTTCATAACCATGAATCCCATGATGCACGTCCATGTGAATGTTGTAGACCTCATTGAAAAGGTTTTTTTCATGGGATACTCATGGTTAGTCAAACTATGCGGATATAACATATGAAAGGTTTATTGGGGCAATGCTTTCCGCATGGTTGGTGCACAATTTCACCAATCATGCAGCCAAACGGTGTGTCCCATTTTAAAGGGTTAATTGATGATTTTTACCTTATCCACTTATATGTTTTGACCCATTTTCTTCTCTTCCTCTACACATAACACCTCAAACTTTTGTCCGATATTCCCTTTGGATTCAACCTAGGAATTGAATTGTCTCCTCTATCTAGACTCTAATTGAGCCTTTGTTTGTCTCATTGGATTCATACAAGTAAGATCTTCATTCCAATTTATCTTTTCATCGTTTATCTTTATATCGACAAAGTTATTTTTGGTGTAGACTAGTATGACTGTTTTTTAGGTAATTTTTATATTTAGTCGATTTCTTCTATTATATCCTATATTAGAGGACAATAATAGATGAGGAGTCAACTACCAAGCTAAGGTAGATGGTCTTGTTTTTTTCCCTGAAAGTTTTGGTGTTTATTCATTATACCATTATTCCACACATAGGATTTTATGAGTGATTCTTGTTAAATAGAATTTCCCTTAAATTAAATGAATAATAATGATTTATATAACTCACAAGATTCATTTATTTATTATTGGAGGTTAAGGACATTCAATTGAACCACCCCATGGTTGTGTTTCTAAATTGGAAAAAAACCACCACAAATGGCCTATGAATTTGATTCACCTATTAAGATGTGTTATTTTACCCATTGATTTTGGGATGTTATAGGAGTTTATTGAGTTTTAACTTAAAATAATTGAAGAGGAAATAGAATACCATGTTCCAATTCCCTTGGACACCATCCCTTATCACTTAAGATTGATATTTTCTTGATAAATAAAATGGAAAATTGAGATATTTTATATTATAAGATGGTATGGTTAGAGTATGAGCACATGATCATCTAGTTATATCATTATGAGGGTGATACATGGGTTCTAATTCAGAAATACATGAATGGAATCATTAGGCTTATCGAGTTAAATGAATTTTAAATGAATTATCTTGCACCCGGGTGACACATGGGTTCTCATATGAATGCCATGGGTAGAATCACTTGGTAGTTTGATTATATTATAATAGGAGTGATAATTGGGTTTCCTTTTATGTAATTCCAAGGATGGTCTCAGAGAGAATATTGTTATATTATGTTAGGACTGATAATTGGGTTCCCTTTATGAAATTACAAGGACATACTTTGAGGGAAGATTATTGTATATTAAATGAGTGGAACTTTGTATCCTTAAATGGAATGATAAGGGTAGAATCAGAGGTATTTGTTAGTATACCACACCTAGCGTGATAACTGGGTTCCTATGAGGAATTCCTTGAATGGGATTGTAAGGTGATAGGATCTTAGTTACACTTGGAGTGATACCTGATTTCTCAATGAGGAATTCCATTTATGGGAATAGGTTTACAATCATAATTAATCAACTATATGAGATGTATTCCAAGGCAAAGAACAAAATTAAATTCATTCAATGATTTACTTTTATGAGAGCATTATCTACCTCTTCTATGGAGAAGTGATGAAGTGAGAAATATATATCCCTTATATGAGTATGACCAATGGTGGATGACTTGGGTATGAGATGGGTCTTGAGATTTTTTTTATAAATTAAATCATGATTGATTGTTTACTCATAGATATTATGTATTTGGATGAATGTGATTTCCTAGATCCAGATGCCACTGAACAGTTCCATGATCTCAGTTGGCCACATGGCCTAAAGAACATATCCCTGAATACTAGAGGCTACTAGACAGTATAAAGGGACTAGAGTGTGCCCATGGGGAGACTATTCACTCATTACCAGAGTGTAGCATTGTGGAAACAGAAAGTATAAATATTAAACCAGTAACCTGTTGTAGTGGAAGAATATATAAACAAACAATCAGTGATAATCAAATGATAACTGGAAACAAAATCATATAAACAATAATGATAATTTATGTTATGTATCTATAAAGTAGGGAAATTTGTATACAAGAATTAGGAAACAATACTATACATGCTATACAAAAGAATACAAAAATGAAAAAATAAATCATGGAATCCTGAGCTCAAGCCCAGTCCTCCATCATAAGTCATGCAATAAGTCATGTATCCATAAGAGGATGATTCCCCTTATCTACACCTACAAGCATGTAGTCTATCTAGGTACCATAGGTGGCCCAGATTGGGTGTGAGATAGACTTAGTAGGCCACCGCCAACGATGTCTAAAAATATCTATTATATGTATACAACATGGAAGTGTGAATTTATAACAATTAAAAGTAGTAATAATAACTATAAATGGGTTGGATTTGGTTCCTAAAGAAAACAAGGCCGACTCTACTTGCTTTGGCCCGTGCTAGAATATGTCTGATCAAGTGACAAGGGACACAATTCCCAATATAACATTTATAAGGGACACCATGCCCAATATCATAGTAATAAAGAGGAATCCATGCCCAATATCACATTTATAAGGGACGCCATGCTCGATATCAAATTTATAAGGGACTTCATGGCTGATATCACACTTACAAGGGATTCAATACCCAATATCATAGTAGTAAAGAGGATTCCATAGCCTATATCACATTTATAACTGACGTCATGATTGTTATCACATTTATAAGGGACTCCATGCACACTATCACACTTATAAGGGACACCATGCCTAGTATCAAAATAAATATAACCAACTTATGAAAATTTATGGTGAATTCATTGGCAACCAATTATTTATAAAAATTATAAACCAATTAAATGTAAAGGAAATATTTTTATTTTTATTTTAATAAATTAAGTTAATTATAATTAGTAAATGAAATTAATGAAATATATGTGTTATATATTTAATAAAATATTTTTAATATTCATAAAATAGATTTTTTAGTCATAGGATATGAATATACCCTATTTTATGTATAAAAACCTATATTTTTCAAAAAGGCAATTTTACTGACTTTTATTGGCGAATCCATTTTAAATTAAAATTTTGATGCGTAAATATTTTTTATATGAAAACATAAACCTTTTCTTTATAAGTGGGATATAAAAATTTACTTTTGATAATTTTTTGATATTTTTCTGATAACCTTCATGTTTTGATGAATAGTAAAAATATACTAAATTTTAATTGAAAACAACTGTTTTTAGTGAAATAATATATATGATTAACTTTTAATATTGAATTATTTTAAAGTATAAATAGATTATATTTTTATCAGTTAATATAATTTAGGTCATTAAGATTAATTTTACATTTCATTTAGATTTAAAACTTTTCAAACTTTTATAATTTTTTTAACATTTAAAACCCATTTTCTCATTCTGAAAATGAGATTAATTTTAAATTAATTACTAAAACTTATATGTTATGAATTTTGAAAAATGGATTTCATATTTGGAATTAGTAGGTCCAAATTATGTAAATAAATTTTTTTATTTTTGGGCATTATGAATAGTAACTTCGGTAATTGTTATTAATAAAGTAAAGGGGTAAATCAGGTAATTAAGGGTAAAATAAAGTATAAAATTACCCTAACACTTGTCCAAATATCATTGGATGAGTTTATTTTGATCTAAATCACCCTTGGGTAAAAATAGTATCCTTTTGAAGCCACTTAGATGATATTAGGATATTGAATTTATTTTATTTAAAGAAAATTTAAATATGTCTCACACAAATTTTAATAACTATATCATTTTTGATATAAAATTATAATGAATATAAATTAGAATATAAATACTAATTTGAAATTTAAAATGTTTTTTATCATGGTAATTTATTTTTAATTTTTAGGAAATAAATAATTATCTTAAATCCTTATACATTGATGATACAGAAATTATTTAATTGATGAAAAATCAATAAAATAATTTTTATTAAAATGATAACAACCATTAATAGACAAAAACTATCAAAATAGTATTATTAGTCAATTATAACACAACCATAATCATCCAAGGGTCGAATTATTGACCATTTTTATCCACATGGAAAAAATTATGACACTTATAATATTTTATTTAAAGTGATGTTAAAGTTGTCACATTTATGTTTTAACAAATATAACATTTTTAATATAGGATTTTATAGAACCTATATTCTCATATAAGTATTATTCTTAAATATATAGGATTTATCTTTGTCATGTTATTTTATTTTTAATTTTTATTCGTATATTAAATAATTACACAAAACTGATGTAGTAATTATTTTATTAACAAAGATAACAAATAAATGTGATTAAAAATATAAAAATAAATATAATTTAGGATAATTAATATGTCCAAGACATTATAGATTATATTTAACTCTTAGTAATATAATAATTTTTTTTGAAGTTAACTTGTTATATTTATATTTTTAATAACCAATGAATTGAATAATGTCAAGATTGACACTATTGATTTTTTATCAAAATAATGTATTATTGAATTATTTTAAAAATCATAAAATATTTTAAAAAATATAGAATAATTATTATATGGTATTATATTTTCCAACTTATTAATTTTTTATCTAATTGACCTCAAATAAGTTAATATTTCACCCTTTTAGTAGTGAAATATTTGTTACCTTAGTTAAAATTAAATAGAATAACTAAGTGTTAATTAAAATGATAAGGTTTAAATTGAATGAAAAAATATTATAAAATTTATTGGTTATTTATAGTACAACCTTATCTAACATCATCTTAGAAGCTATGAAATTTTTGAGTTTTTTGGATGGGTTTTGATTTTATTATAAATTAACATTTTTGGAGATTCCAAAAGTGCCCTTCATCTCAATTATAGAAGGGCACATCCTCCCTCACTTCTTCACTTCACATTAATACTTGAATCTTGAAAATTACCTATAAATTTCCATTATAAACTTCCCTATTTACATTAAATTGGTTCTTATATTCTCCAAATACCAACTCTAGTGCTTTAAGAGGATATCTAGAGGGAGCTCGTCGAACAAGAGGTAATATCGTCTACTGATTATTTTAAACTAATTTCTTCTTATACTTACTATTAATGATTTTTACATTATAAAGTAATAAATATATTATAACTTATATAATTATATGTTATTATTATTATAGAACAACCATATTCGACCTTATCTTCATCCTACAAAAAACGAAATCACCACACACACGTACGTACGACTTACCGTCTCCACACCACGATGTAATCTATTTTTCACCAATACCTTACTTGGATGGGTATAACTATGGAAATAATAACTATATATGATTATTATAACATTATATAGATTCTTAAACAAAATATATACCATCCACTTAAATACCATTTCTCTATTATGGGAATGATATCGTCGCTCGTGCGTACGTACGACTTACCGTCTCCACGATGTGATGTGATTCATTCTACATGATATCCACTAAATAATGATTATATAAATGTATAGAATTAATAAATATGAAATATATTATATTAATATCATTTTGGAATTTATATAACTATAACCTAATAAATGTAACTAGAACATATTCGACAAAACATGCATAATAAAATAAAGCTGTTAATACCTGAATAAGGAGTAATAATGAAATGCTATTAAAAAACATATGATAATATGATAATATATGATATCATAAAATTATTATTATTATAATATAGGTCAATGAAATTATTTAAATCATTATACATGAGGTTCATATACATACAAAGGATATCAGACTTAAGGTAATGGATAATTTCATAATCTCATTATTATCTGAGATTGTTTATACGTAAGTATTTACTGGGGTATGTTTATCATCCATGTCCATGTTTAATAAATATTTACTAAAAAATATTATTTATATTATTCTAATATTTTTTATATTTAATTTTACGCATTTTTGAATGTTTATTAAACGATATGAAAGTAATATTTTGTTGTTTCCGATATGAGGTACTTTTTGACTTATCTGACAGAAGTATGAGAATAAAATTTTATTTTAACATATAAAAAATAAAAGGAATTTTTTATGTTTTAATAACACCTTATTTCCATGAATTTTTCTTTATAATATTTCAAGGTTATTTTCAAAGAAATTATTTTCTTTTAAAATTGTGTGGCCTTTTGAGAAAATAAAATGTTTTTGAAGAATAAAGGATATTTTACTCATGAATTAATTTCAATTGTTATATAAAAATTATTTTACATTTAAGATGTAATTATTTAATAGGTTTATGTTTAAATTATACTATAACTATTATTTTCAAAGAAATTATTTTCTTTTAAAATTGTGTGGCCTTTTGAGAAAATAAAATGTTTGTGAAGAATAAAGGATATTTTACTCATGAATTAATTTCAATTGTTATATCAAAATTATTTTCCATTTAAGATGTAATTATTTAATAGGTTTATGTTTAAATTATACTATAACTATTATTATATGGTTTGATTATGTTTATGATGAAATTATATTTATGAAATCCATTTGTTTTACATGGATTAGGTTATGATGGAATGATGTTTAAAAAACCCATTTTATTTCTTAGGTTATGCTATGATGAATGATTTATGTTTTTGTTGAACATGTAGGAATGATGGAATTATGAGATTTTTGTGACTTATAACTCCTTCCAATGCATTGGGTAGAGATTTATATCTCATGATATAAATAGAGCTGGAGCAGGAAATTATCTCGGTTCAGTAATACAAGGCTAGAATGAGGAGTAAACTCAGTTCAATAATGTATTTTTTCCAATATTATGGTCTTGGAAATTATCCGTGACTAATATGAAATGATTTTATATTCTTATATGTATTTAAAAAATTTCATGTCTTATGTTATGACTTTTGGGAATATGTTCATTAATTCTTTATGAAATTGTATGATTTGTACCATGACATGATATCATGATCTTTCATATGCAGGATAAGATTTTAAAATGGTATATACTTATGTATTAAGATTATTATATGATGGATATCTCCCTTGTTACCCTTACTGGGAATCTGGTCTCACCCTTTCTTCTGTTTCCTTGTTTCATTTCCCCATGTTATGAATAATGATATTAAGTAAGATATGCCAAAACAGGGTCTAGTAATGATGGAATAAGCGAGAGATAATGTAGATGTTTTATGAAATAATTGTTTATGTTTCCTACTTTCAAAATACACTAAACATATATGGTCCTGGTGTGGTTTTTTATGTTTTTAATGAATATTCTTCAATTTTGAAGTAATATCTATGCATAAAAATTATGGTCTGTTATAGTTGGTATCAGAGAAAAGGTATAATTAAGCTTTACAAACTAGTATGATAAAACCTTAGTGAGAACCCTAAGGTTATGTTAAAGTATTGGCTAAAATATTATTGTTTTATAAAGGATCATTAATAACTTAATATAAAACCTAAAGTGTCCTAAATTGAAATTTTATTCTTGATTATGAGGTTTTACCATTATGATTAGTGTTTCTCACACTAAGCTTCTTGGTTTTAGCCAATGGATGGAACCCAAAGGAACAATGTTAATGATAAATGAGAAGGGTAATGCAACAATTTTACTCCTAATAAACCTAATGTTATGGGAGATGGAATGAAAAATATTTTCGATATGTTCACAAAACTTTCTCAAGATAGGAATCACGCATGAATTCAAAACAAGAAAAGAAGGGAAAAACATTCTATTGAGTCCTTCATAAGGAAGTGTCCACATTCTTTCAGTGGGTCTTCTGATTCAATAATGTATGAACAATATATTTTTACCACTAAAAAGATATTTTTAGTTCTTTAATGTTTATAACATGATAAATTCATCCTGACAGTATATCATTTAAAATGTGAGGCTGATCAATAGTGGAATATTATCAAGAATATGAGGCAAAGAGATAAAATTGACTTTATAGAATGGGATGAGTTGAAGAACTTATTTTTCAATAAGTAATTTCCTCATATTATTCAAACAAGGATTGATAAATAGTTTCTTTAGATTATGAAAAATAAAAATGAATCCATTAGTACCTATAAAGAAAATTTTACAAGACTTTCAAGGTACACTTCTGGGATTGTTGTCCTACCTAAGAGTAAAATTGAATAATTATTTAATGGGTTAAAAACAATTCTCCTAAGGGAATTATCCATAAGGTAATTTAATAGCTATAATGAAATCATTCTATGTGATTTCAAGGTTGATATGGAGATTGGTGTAACCCATCATTCCGATGGGATTGATAAGAAGAGAAAAATGGAATTCAAGAGAAAATATAAAGGCCACACTGAAAAGAAGATGAGTTTTCACTTATGATTGAAGTGTGGAACGAAACATGGAGGAAGTTTCTTTAAAGGGACTATAAAATGTTTTAAGTGTGGGAGATATGGTCATAAAGGAGTTGAATACCGAAGTGATGGGAAACATATTTCTAATGATGTGAATAGAGAAAAAGCTACATAGAACGCACCTCCCATGATTCAATGCTACAGGTGAAAGGAAATGGGGAATTATGATAACCAATTCCCTAATCCAAGTATTATTGATGATTATAAAAGTCAACAAACTCTTAAGGATAAAGATAAAGTCATGTAACATACGGTCACTATCAGTGATGTGGAATATGATAATGAAGTGGTGAAAGGTACACTTACCATCAACTCTAAAGTAAAAAATGTTTTATTTGATTCTAGATCCACCCAATTTTTTATTTATAAATATTTTTTTAAGGGTATCACCATTTTTACACAACAATTATATGTTGATTGAGCAGTGAAAAATCCTAATGGAACAATGATCACATCAAAATTTTATAATTATTCTATAGTTGAAGTTTGGGGGAAAAGTGCTTCCTACAAATCTTATGATCCTTAATTTAGTGGAATTTGAAGTGATTCTAGGAATTTATTGTCTTTCTCTATATGGAGTGCATATCAATTTCCAAGGAAGGGAAGTCACATTTAATATTATGGATCAATCTATGATCATTTATCAATGCAAGGATGAATATGAACTTATAGTGGAAATTTATTCCATCCTACGAGTCTTGATTACTATAAATGAAGGTTATATATCTCAAATGGTTGGGGAGAGACTCACCATTAAGAATGAACCTATTTAACAAGAGTTTGATGTATTTATGAAATAATTTCTAGGTCTTCCATCTAATCTTGAAGTTGGGTTTCCAATAGGACTCATACCGTGTTCTATGCCTATTTCAAATACACCTTATAGAATGGACATAATTGATTTGAAATAATTGAAGAAGAAAATCCAAGAAAAAATTTACAAGGGATTCATACACCCTAGTGTGACACCTTGGAGTGCACCTATTTTGTTTATTAAGAATAAAGATTGATCAATGTGACTTTTCATTGATTATCGAGATATTGACAAGATCACTATCAAGAAAAAATATCATCTTCCCCACATTGATGACTTATTCAAACAACAACACGGAGGTAAATAATTTTACAAGATTGATATTTTTTCAGGATATCATCAATTAAGAGTCAAGAAGAAAGATATACCAAAGAAGACATTCTGTATAAGGTATACACAGTATGAATTTATAGTTATGACTTTTGGTCTTACTAATTACCCAATTATCTTCATGGATATAATGAATATAGTATTTAGAGACTATCTTGATAAGTTTTTGGTAGTCTTTATAGATGATATTATTTTATATTCTAAGAGAAAGGAAGAACATGAAGATCACTTGAGAATTTTATTGAAGACCCTAAGAAAAGATAAGATTTATGAAAAATTTACCATGTATGAATTTTGGATTTAGAAAGTATAAGTTTTGGGTCACATAATCTCAATATAGGGGATATATTTGGATAAAAAAAAACAGAAGTTATTGAACACTGTCCTAGACCAATAACAGTAACTGAGATCTGAAGTTTTCTTGATTTTTCTGGATATTATCAACATTTTTGTGAAATGTTTTTCATGAAAATCTAATCCACTCACTAAGTTGACTTTGAAAGGAGTCAAGTTTGTGTGGATGGAGGAATATGAAGATAATTTCAAAGAGCTAAAAAGAAGGTTAGCCAGTGCACCTATTCTTACACTACCTTGTAGTAGAGAAAGGTTTTTGATCTAAAATGATGCATCCAAGAAGGGGTTAAGATGTGTTCTCATGAAAAATGATATGGTGATATCTTATACCTCATGAAAACTGAAAATCCATGAGAAAAATTACCCAACTCATGATAGGGATTTAGCTACAGTAATATTTTCATTAAAGATATGGAGACATTATCTTTATGGTGAAAGGTGTGATATTTATAATGATCATAAATGTTTAAAGTATATATTCACACAAAAGTATCTGAATATATAAAAAATAAGATAGTTATATTTGATTAAAGATTATGAATTATTAATACATTACCACCATGGGAAAGTGAACAAGGTGTCATATGCTTTGATTCAAAAGGGCCATGCTAGAATATCCATAATGAGGATAAAAAAAGATCCAATATTTATGGATTTGTGAATGATGGATCTTGAAATTTTAAAGGAAGGGGAGAAATATTATCTTTATCAAATTAATGTTCAACCATTTATACAAGTAAATATTAATGAGGGAAAAAAGGAAGATATAGATCTAAAAAAGGAGAGAAATGTTCTTGAATTCAACCTTCATTGTGATGGAATAATAAGGTTCAGGAACAATGTTTGTATTCCTCCAATATCAGAATTAAAGAAGGATCTGTTGGATGTGGATCATCATTCTTCATTCTCTATTCATCTTGGAAGAACAAATATTTATAGGGAATTGAAAGAATATTTCTGGTGGTATGGAATGAAAATAGATTTTTTTGAATATGTCTCTTGGTGCTTAGTTTTTCATCAAGTTAATGATAAGATACAAAAGTCTAAGGGGATGTTACAACCATTACCCATACCAGAATAAAAATGGGAAAACATAACTATGGACTTAGTCATTGAAATTCCCAAAAAATATAAAGGCTATAATTCTATATGGTTTATTTTTTATCACCTTATAAGTTTGGAACACTTAATTGCTATTAGAGAGGATTTATCTATTGATCAACTTTCTAAGGTATATGTAAAGGAAGTGGTAATATTTCATAGAGTACCACTTTATATTATATTTTATTGGGATATAAGGTTTACCTCAATGTTCTAGAAAAGTATTTTGTAGGATATGAATATAGAGTTAAGTTTGAGCACTTTTTATCATCCTTAAATATATGGTCAGTCTGAGAGGATAATAAAAACTCTAGAAGAAATGTTGATGGATTTCTCTATGGATTTCAAAGTTGGTTGGGATCAACCCCAAACTTTGGTAGAATTTTCCTACAACAATTTCTTTCACTACCATATTAAGATGGATCCTTATAAATCCTTCTATGTAAATAAGTACAGAACTCTAACTTTCTAGGATGAATTTGGGGAAATAAATCTATTAGGACCTAATCTTGTTGATGAAATGGTAGAGAAGGTCAGATCTGTTCAACAACAAAAAAGAGAAGTTCAGAGTCGACAAAAAAGTTATGATGACAACTAAAAAAGGCCTAGAGTTTAAAGTAGGTGACAAGGAATTTCTATGAATGTCTACTTGAAATAGAGTAATGATATTTATAAAGAAGGGTAAGCTGAGCCCTAGGTATTTTAGTCCTTTTGAAATTCCTGATCGTGTTGGGAAGGTAGCTTATAGATTGGTACTTCCACCAAATATCTCTCAAGTTCATGACGTGTTCCATGTATCTATCCTGTGAAAGAAAATACCTAATCATTCACATGTACTAAACTTATAATTCATACCATTGGAGAAATAACTTTCTTATGAAGAACAACCGATAGAGATTCTGTATTGTAGTGAAAAATTTCTACCAAACAAGACCACTCTTTTGGTTAAAGTTTTATGGCAGAACCATCAATTTTAGAAAGCTGCATGGGAACTTGAGGATGTGATGAGGTATAAGTATCCTCATATATTTGTATCCAAGTGATGAATTTTGAGGGAGTAATTTAGTTTAAGGGGGGTATAATGTAATACCCAGATGTTTTTATGAAATATTTTCTTTAAATAATTTAAATTCTTCAATAGATTGTGTTGCATGCAATCAGGATTTTAAAAAAACCATGAGATTACATTAGTTTAAATGACCATTAAAACCTAACTATTAAGTTATCATGAATAAATATAACTAACTTATGAATTTTTTTTGTGAATTCATTGGATACCAATTATTTATGAAAAATATAAACCAATTAAATGTTAAGGAAATATTTTTTTTGTATAAATAAATTTAGTTAATAAAAATTAGTAAATGAAATTAATTAAATATACATGTTATATATTTAATAAAATATTTTTTATATTCATCAAATATATTTTTTAGTCATAGGATATGAATAAACCCTATTTTATGTATAAAACCTATATTTTTTAAAAGGGTAATTTTACTGTCTTTTAATAGAGAACCCATTTTAAATTAAAATTTTGAAAAATTAATATTTTTTATATGAAAACATAAAATTATTATTTAGAAGTAGGATATAACAATTTACTTGGACAATTTTTTGATATTTCTCTGATAATTTTCAAGTTATGATGAATAGTAAAAATATACTAAATTTTAATTGAAAACAAATTTTCTTCATTGAAATAATTTATATGGTTAAATTATATTATTTAACGGTTTTAAAGTATAAATTTATTATATTTTTATCAGTTAATATAATGTCAGTCATTTTCATTAATTTTATATTGCATTTAGATGTAAAAAAATTTCAATATTTTGCAATGTTATAACTTTTAAAACATGTTTTCTCAAGCTGACAACGAGATTAATTTTAAATTAATTACTAAAACTTTTATGTTTCTAATTTTGAAATATTTATTCCATATTTAGAATAATTATATCCAAATTATGTAAATATATTTCTTTTATTTTTGGGCATTATGAATAGTAACTTCAGAAATTTTTATTATTAGGGTAAAGGGGTAAAATAAGTAATTAAGGGTAAAAATAATATAATAAAATTACCCTAACACTTTTCATAATATCCTTGGATGAGTGTTTTTTAACCTAAATCATCATTGGGTCGAAATGGTACGTTTTGAAAGCCATTTGGATGAGATTAGGACATTTAATTTATTTTATTTAATGAGAAGTTAAATATGTCTTACTCAAATTTTAATAACTAAATCATTTTTAATATATGGCCATAAATAAGATAAATTCGACTATAAATACTAATTTTTAAGATAATTTATTTTTATTTATCATATTAATTTATTTTTAATTTTTAGTAAATAAATAATTACCATAAAGGCTTATACATTGATGGTGCAAAAAATATTTAATTGATGAAAAATCAATAAAATAAATTTTATTAAAATGATAATAACCATTAAATGATCAAAACACTTGAAAACATATTATTTCTTGAGTATATATCGTTCATAATCATCCATGAGTTGATTTATTGACCGTTTTTATCCATATGAAAATGATTATGCACTTATAATATTTTATTTAAAGTGATGTTAAGGTTGTCACATTCGTGTTTTAATAAATATAAAATTTTTAATGTAGGATTTTCCAGAACATATATGCAACTATAAGTATTATTTTAAAATATAGAGGATTTATCTTCATCATAATATTTTTTTTTAATTTTTATTCAACAAATAAGTATATTAATTAATTACACAAAACTAAAGTTGTAATTATTTAATTAATGGAGACAACAAATAAATGTGATTAAAAATATTAAAATAAATATAATTTGGAATAATTAATATATCCAATGAATTTTATATAATACCTTGACCTAATAGGAATATAATAAAATATTTTTTTCTAAGTTACCTTGTTATAGTTTTATTTTTAATAATCAATGAATTGAATAGTATCAAAATTGACACTATTGATTGTTTACCAAAATAATGTATTATTAAATTATTTTAAAAATAATAAAAGATTTTAAAAAATTTATAATAATCATTATACAGTCTAAAATGTTCTAAATTATTTATTTATGGCTTAATTAAATTCAAATAAGTAAATATTGAACCCTTTTAATATTGAAATATTTGTTACCTTAGTTAAAATTAAATAGAATAACTATGTGTTAATTAAAATGATAACATTTAAATTGATAGAATAAATTTTTTATAATTTATTATTTTATGATATTAAAACCTTATCTCATCCAATATTTTAAACTAGGGCATTTTTTAGGTTTTTGGATGGGTTTTTATTTTATTATAAATTAACATTTTTGAAGATTCCAAAAGTTCCCCTCACCTCAATTATAAAAGGGAACATCCTCCCTCACTTCTTCACATAACATTGAGCCTTCAATATCGGTCATCCCCTAAAAATTTCAATTATAAACTTTCATAGTCACATTATATAGGTTCTTGTCTTCTACAAAGACCAACTCTAGTTCTTTAAGAAGAAAATCTAGAGGGAACTCATCGAAGAAGAGGTAATCTCCTCAACTGATTATTTCAAACTTATTTCTTATTATACTTGATATTCATGAGTTGTTTCCATTATAAAGTAATAAAAACATTATAAATTATATACTAAGATTTTACTATGATTACGGAATAACCATATTTCAACTTCTCTTCATCCTATGAAAAACAAAATCACCACGCATGCGTACGTACGACTTACCGTCTCCACGCCGTGGTGTAATATATTTTTCACCACCCCATTACTTTTATGAGTATAATGATAGAAATAATAACTATATATTATTATTATAACATGATATGGATTATGGAAAAAAATATATACCATACAATTCCATACCATTTCAAAATTATGGGAATGATAACGTCGCTTGTGCGTACGTACGACTTACCATATCCAAGATGCGATGCGATTCATTTTACACGATATCCATTAAAGAATGATTATATAAATGTATTGAATTAATAAATATGATATATATTAAATTAATATAATTTTGGAATTGATATAACTATAACCTAATAAGGATAACCATAACTTATTTGACAAAACATGCATAAGAAAATGAAGCAGTTAATACCTGAATAACGAGTAAAGATGAAATGTTATTAAAAAACAGATGATAACATGATCATATATGATATCATAAAAATGAATATGATTTTGTAATAAATCAATAAAATTATTTAAATCCTTATACAGGAGGTTTAGATACATACAATGGATATTAAACCTAAGGTAAGGGATAATTTCTAAATCTCATTATTATTAGAGATTGTTTAAACATAAGAATTTACTCACTACTAAAAATATATCCAATCCCAATGGTTTTTAACCATTGGGATATGCCATTAAAAAATTGGGATATCCTATCCTAATGGTTTGTACAACCATTTCTATGTTAGATGATGGGATATCCATATCCCAATGGTTTATAGTAAACTGTTGGGATAAGCTAGTTGAAATTTAGATTATCCAACTGTTCAGCATAGACCATTAGGATAGATGTATCCCAAAAATTGAAAACCATTGGAACATATTTAAAGAAATGGTTACAAACCATTGGTAAAACCTATAGTAATGGTTCAGACAGAACCATTGGAATAAGCATACAAATGAGGCTTTACCAATGTTTAAAACCATTGGGATAAGACTTTTCCAAATGCTCATACATACCAATGGTTATGTAATAGTTGGTATATAACCCCCACCCCACCCACCCACCCACACTACCCAGCAGTACCCACTCCCCACTCCACTAAATCACCCAACATCCCCCACTCCACTATCGACTACAACATCCCCCATCCCCCATCCCCTACTCCCCACTCCACTACAACATCCCCCATCCCCCACTCCCACTTTCCATTGTCCACTACAGAATCCCCCATCCCCTATCCCCCACTCCATTGTCCATTGTAGAATCCCCCCATCCCCCACTCCCCACTCCACTGCAGCCCCCCATCACCCAATCTCCACTCCACTACAGCCTCCCATCTCCCACTCCCCACTCCACTGCAGGTTAGAGGAATGAGGGTGAAACCCCTTTTTCTATATAAGGAACTCATATGTAAGAGTATTCCGTAGAAATGATTGAAATATTTTCTCTATAAGGAGAGACATTAGTGAAGTGTAACTTGGCTTGTTTTGGTTGTTTTTCCTATTGGTTTCACTGTATAAATAACCTTCACTGGTGAAGTAGAAAAACAACTCTGGGTGTTTGTTTCCAAAAAAAATACAATGAGTTTTGAAACCTTCATAATAAATAACCTTTGTTAATTGAAGGGTACTATATGACTATCTCGTGGATGAGATACTTGTAAGGAAAAAAGATTTTTCAAAAGATATGATGGTAATGTTTACCTACAGTCATAAGGAGACTAAACTAAAAACATCATAAGATATAAAAAAGTGTATTTTCAGATCTAATTGATATAGATCAAATCATGTAGCAAAACCATGGGAATGTCTTACATAAAAAGTCTACTTGATGGTGCTGTCATTTAGTGGGTTCTAGAAATGGAATTACAAGATGTTAGGGTTTGTTTTTGGCATGTGACTTATCTTGAGGTTTAGGAATGATATATTTCATTTGGGGTAAGGTATTCTATAAGTACTCTATGTTTGTTAGTATGATATATATTTTTATCTCATATTAAAAGTTTTAAAGAAAATAGGCCATGACCATGTCAAATGATAAAAGAGGGAAAACCCCAAGTCACATGCATGTTTTTTTTCAAAGGGTGGTGATGAATAATTTGGTTTCTTCTAAATCTCCAGGAATGACTTTCAGAATATTGTAAAAGTATCATAAAGTTCTTTAGAAAAATAGAGGTGTCCTATAAGAACCAAAACTAGGATGAAATGTAGTGGGAGAAAAGGACTGCACATGTTTTGGTTTCACTGAGCGATGATTTCAATGTGAGTTCTCCAGTTTTATTTATTACAAAATTTCTAGAATATAAAAATTATGGATGGAGTTCATTTCTAATTATACTTCTATAGTTAAATGTACTGGACATCTCTAGGATTGTAGAATATTGTTGGTAGAATTTTGAAAGTTAAGGTTCTGAAAGGAGTGGGGTCATTGTCACATAATCTTATGTGTGTTGTGATTCTGTTTTTCTTGTGTTTGTTTCATGACTATATTTCTTGTTCACTTTTCATTTAATAAAGGCTATGGGATGACTGAAACAAAAAGGATAGAAAATCTATGTGGTGTTTTGGGTTCCTAGACTTCCCAATTTTGGATATTGATTTTTGGGGGATGTATTGATTGGAAGTTTTGACTTCCACTGATTGATGTCTTATATTTTCACAACAATTAGTATCTGAGCTTAATTGTGAATCCATATAGTTATTAGTTTACCAATACTCAAAAGTAGAGTATGGTTGAAACACTATTGGGTTTCTCTATTCAGGTAGTTTACTAAGTTTCTAGAAGGATGTTAACTGAGAATATAACACCAGTACTAGGGTGTTCTGAGTATATCAAAATTTTGCTATTAATGTTGTGTTTGGTGTTCTGTTCTATTTATAAAATTTGTATTCAAAACATGGATGTAAGACTTATAAAGACTTCTATAAGATAGATCATGATCTCTTATAATTTTCTAGATTCATTGGAATTAATTATTTTTGGAGGATAGTGTTGCAATGGGTTAGACCTGGTTTGATGTCTCAATTATACAGACTATAGACTCTGAAGGATAATGATTTTCTACTCCTGGAGAGTATATAATTTCCGATTAGTGGTTCTTTATCCGAAAGTGAGGTGTTAGTATAAATTAAGGATGTGATAATAGGAAAATGGATTGTTTCAAAAGCTATAACCAAGTAAATTAGTACGTGAATCAGAATGAGGATTCAATAGTAAAGTTGATGGAAATCACTTTATCTAGTTTAGGTGGTGGAAATTTAAGTAGAATACATTTGGTATGTTCCCCTATTTCTTATCTATCATAACTTCATCTATTCTTGGCGATTGTAACAACAATAATGTTTTTTAAAAACATAATAAATGTGTCATAAATAACATAAGAAATATCATGGAAACATGTAAACATGTATTATTATCCTTATCCCATTCCATTAACATTATGTTTATTTTATTATCTTTATTTTGATAATCTATACTCCTTAACTAAGGAAAAAAATCATGATACCCTTAAAAATACAATAATAAAATAGATTTCTCAAATCCACTTTCTCAACTAAATATTTATAATCCACTATGAAAAAATGGAATTGAAGGGATGGAAAAATACCATACCCACAAAAGGGAATCCTCGATCAACCTATGCCACAACAATATGTCAACAAAATCACATCCTTAACATCCACTAATTTGAATCAGCATCACTGATAAGAATTTATAAGGGGAGAATGAGAATAAACCAAGAGGTAAAGTGGGGGTACTAAAATTGGATCACTAATAATCAATATCTTAAAGTTAAAGTTCAAATATAATGAAGATTGAATTGAAGGACTTCTAAAATTTCCCTACTATATAGATAAAGAGAATGAATAAAATGGAATTTTTGAAAATATATGATTTTATACCAAGTTTATAAAAATATAAGACCAGAGTAAAATTTCTATAACACTCGACAATTCCTTTGGAAAGTTTTGGTTTATTACATTTACATATTTGTATTCCATTGAGTATGATATAGTGGCTTACATGGGGGTTTATACAAATAGTAGGGAGGGAACTCCACTTTCTAAAAATTATTATATGTTTATACCTGTCTCAGCCAAAATTACACAATGTCATATCTAATACACATGGTACTAGTAAGTATTATATCATTAGGTAGACAAAGAAACCAAAACAGGAACAAGATGAATAAGATTAAGAGGGTATACCCAATTGGAAACTTGGATCAAACATTTAAAATTAGTGAAATATTATAAGAAATAAAATAGGGGAAATAGAATATGGGTAGAAGGGATGAACAGTTTGAACTTGCTTATTTGTAATGGATAGGAATAAGAGAAGCTGAGATGGGAAGAGAGGATCTCTCTATCTCTTAGGGCCGATTTTAACTTATTGATTTGCAGCAGATGGAAAAAAGAGCATAAGAGGTTGGAAGAGAGGATCACCCACCACCTCCCTACAGTATCCCACTCTACTGATTCCTGTGATAAAAAAAAATCTCTACTACCACCTGAAATTAAAAAACAGCCACCTGTAATTAGAAACACAACCTTTAATGAAAAACACACAAATTTCCATCCCATAACATCCCACTCCACTACCACCTGCAATAAAAAACACACAAATTTCCAACATCCACACACAACGCTCCACTGCCCACACATCCCATCTACAATCAAATAGAGAAAACACTCCACTGCCCATGAAAAACATCCCACCTATAATAAAAAAACAAACAAAAAGTAGCAACCCACCTGTAATAAAAAACACACAACAATACAGAATCCCACTTGAAATCAAAGACACACAACATTGCACCATCCCACCTGTAATAAAAACACACAAATACCATAAAAAATAGATAACCTACACCTCAAAAGAAGAAGAAAAAACAACCTATCCATTACTGTGGGCATACTCAACATAATTGAACACCAAATCATTTAAACAATAATACCAAACATACAAAATATCACATATATTCATTCATAACAAATCATCAAACAATAAATTTCATAAATCAGTAAAAAATGTAATGGATTAATATGTCCCTCATCACCATCACTTTCATCACCGTAATCCTCAGCATCTTCCTCAGCCACATTCTTGTCTTATTCCCCATCATCATTTTCATCCTCACCCTTTTCCTCGCTATCATCCCCTCCCTCTTCCTCACCATCATCCCCACCCTCTTCCTAGAAGTCATCTTTGCCATCACCATCACCAGGAACATCATCATCCTGAACACCACTAGGACTACTTACCAGTGCACTATAAAATGTCCAAATTCTTGACATATATATATCACAATCCAAAATAGTCTCTAGTGTAAGTGATATACATAATACTTTAATTAGTTTAAAAAATTAAGCGTTTTCCATTTGAGCTCATTATTCTACTTGTATGGTCTCTTTTTATCCTTTTCTGTCTTTTACTCTACATGTGATATCCATTTTGAATCAGTGTTACTAGAACCTTCACCTGAACTAGACCAATACCTCATTGGTACAATACTCTTACCTGGCCGATAGCATACTCTTCTAGGGTGCTTATCACCCAAAACTTGAAGTAAGTGATCGTTTGGACCGAAGTTGTCGGGTTCCTGAGAATCAATGGTCTCCAAAGGATACTGTTACAAATATAAATAGAGTAAAAAGTTAAAAAATAAATATTAAAATTGAAATCAACAAAGTAAAACTTACAATTCTCTACTGTGTCAGTTCATTTACTGCACTTCTATATTTTTTCCTTCAACCCGAGCAAAGAAGTTTTTCTCGAGGCACACATACTTAAATATTTAAAACCACCCTCTACAATGAAATTATTATGATAATTTTAATCATAGAAAAAAAATAAAAAAAATTCAATATTCAATTCTAATAACAATAATAAAAAATGATTAATAGTGAAAACATAATCACTAGATCTAAGTGTTGTACCTGCTTCCTCTTATGGTCTGGCATCGTAGTCCATCCCAAAGTGTGGACCTATGTTGCAACATCCTTATTTTTTTATTTTTTCTTGATGATTCCTAAAAAAATTCAATAATACAAAAGTATTAATGAAAATGAAAGAAATTTTCATTTAAAAAAACTCAAATTTGATTAATACCTTGAACTCGATAGCCATCCAATGAGTAATCATTTCTCGATAATATTCTACCAGGAAGTCATCCACAACAGGTGTGGCCTCTAAATTTATCTCAAATGTAGAACTACAACCTCTATATAATGAATGCTTATAACCTCTCCAGAGCTCACCTAAATCCATAAGCCGTGATGATCTCACAACCTCTCCACCGAGAAAATTAAATCGAAGCTGACACCAAATTCAAATAAATACAATAATAATATAACATTAAATATAATGAATTTTTTTACCCATATTTTTCCCAATAGTTATACTTTATTTCATTTGGAATGTTTCTCTAGGAGAGTGTATGGACATAAACTATGTTGGAGTATTTGGAAAGCATCACCAAAAGACTCCTACATTATTGTACTATTTTCCCAACCATTTGATTATCTTCATTATACCCCACCATCAGCTGTGTATGGTGGTTTTACAACACACAGATGCATTTAATCTCATGATTCTTTTCATTAAATCCAACTATTAAATAAGGAAAACAAATATTATATTAATAAATCTTATAGTGAAAATAAATTATGATAAAAAAATTACCCATGTTCTATAAATATACCTGAGGAAGTCTGATCAGTAGTCGTCGATGGATCCCCAAGCACAAAAGGAACATCAACCTGTATAGATATAGTGGGTACATGTGTATGATCTTCAGGGTCATAAGGTGATAGAGCATCAATCAAAGAAGCAGGAATATAGTATCTTGAGGAGAAAGAAGTATAAGGAAAAGAAGATGGAAAATATGGCTATGCGAATGCATAATAAGGATGAGGAGTAGAAATCATCAAAGGGTGTAGGAAAGAGAGACGAGGAGGCTCAGATGAAAATGGAGGCACAAAATAGGTGTCCTAAATATCTCGAATGTTTGTAATAAAACCATGGGATAAGAAAGTGTGGTGGATAGTACATCAGGGGGAGGGATAGGGTGTGATCGGGCACGCCGATGCCTAGCTGTATTACCAACCATCCTCAAATATCCAGCATGAGCACTGGGACCACTAAGCTGATCAGTGAACAACTGTTTCCTTAGTGGTGGATCCTGATTAAAAGTTAAAAAAAATAAAACACATGACATTATATGTTATTGATATATATTTATGAAATAAAATACTCACAATGAGCACTGAAGGAGGGATTCCCATCCCACTCATTGGGAAATTTTTGTCTACCTTCTTTTTACTTTTTCACTCCTGAGTATTTCATTTCCGGCATTTGAAAACAAATATGTAATTAATTATAAATCCACAATTAATGTGTAACCAAAACAAGAAATAATATGCGACATGACCTAATTAATGAATACCACTTGTCAAACCAAATTATTTGGGTATCATTATTTTTATTCCAAATTGAATAATCATATATAGATCGAGTTTTTCAATTTTTCCAAAAGTCTATGACCCCAAAATCCTTTATAATTCATCTCCAAAAATAAAAATTTCATTCAAAAAACATTTTCTAAGTCACTTATAGCATCAAATAATTTAATCTTTTTTCAAAAAAAATTCAAGGCAAAATTCCCTATGAGTCTATTTGAGGGATTATACCCAACTCACAACTAGTCTTTTAGGCTGATGAAATGGGAAATAGTCATGTCCAAAGTATCCCAATAAATTCTACTATTGTTGGACCAACTATCCATAGAATGGTTCATATACTCAGATTATTATAGGGATTTAAAGAAGAATCAAGGATGTTTGGAGATCTGGGTGCCCATCCTACATAGACCCCTGTGTATCTAGATACTCAAGATAGAAGTAGTGCACCTTATGCCTAGACCCCTTAGGTGGATGTTTCTGATTGTTTGGTGTGAACTATGGCTTGAAGATCAAATTGGTTATGTATGTGGTACTTCCACCCTTTATTGAATTTAAATCCCAGATTTATAAATGGGAGAGGTGAGGATTTTAAAATGGGAGGGTTGGAGAGAGTGGGTGTGAAAATTCTCTGATATTTAGTGGTGAATAAACACCTACTACTCATGATGAATTCCTATTATTATCCAAAAAGTGGTGGTCTTATATGAACAAATAGGGAATTAATTCCTCCTTCTATTGAATTTAAATCCTAGATCACTGAATAAGAGACTCTATAGTAGTAATCTTCTATGATTTATAATTCAATTGTCCCTGTATCAGGTTATAGAAGAATATACAAAATACACATAATGTTCATTTTGATGTATGTACATAGGCTAATAAATGTTTACAATAAGTATGGAATATGATATATATTGGCCAAAAACATACTTAAAAATAGAACATGAGGTTGTGATAGAATCAGTGGCTAGATATAGTATGGAATGTTAGGTAAATAAGACAAAAAAAAGGATCCAATGTATTGGTAATCCAATATTAAACTAGTAGATTCCATCCCAAGATATAAAAGTACATTAAATGAAAGTAATTAAATTTTTACAAAAAATTCTTGCCTATAAGATTTGGATTTAAGTTTATTTTTTTGTAATGTAATTATTTTCATTGGTTTTGATTTTCATATCAATTTGTTTAATATGTCCAATTCAATTCATCTTGTTTTTTTGTTACAATTTAACTGTTTTGGTTTTTTTGGTTTGGTAGGTTTGAATACAGTTCAATTCAATATTATAAAATGAAAATCAAAGAAAACTACAACTAGTAAATATTGAAAATTCACATGAAGGTCTAGTTGGATAAAAAATATTTTTAATCAATAGTAAATCAATTTTTATAGAACAAACCTCAACAAATCAAGTAGAGCTAAACCAAAAGAACTAAGAACACAAAAAAATGATTCTATATATTTCCCACAACAACTTCAAGTTCGCAATAAACTCTAAAAATTGAAGTATTGGAGTCATCATTGTAAGTAATAAATGGATCGGGTCCAATGGTAGCAGGTATGATGTCATTTCCATCATCACCATCATAAAAAATATGTCTTGGGATTACTTCAATAATGACAACAAATTCAAGTTGAAGATGATCTTTGATATAAAAACCCTATTTCACCATTGATTCCAATACATATGGTTCATCAATAGCAAGAGTTCAAGTCATGTGAATAAATCAAAATCCACAATCATCAATAAATGTGTCTTGCCTCATAATTGAATCAAACCACTAGAATTTCACTAGAGTGACTCGACCATGAGAGTAATAATCCAATATTAGTATTTTCTCAAGGAATCCATAATAAGATACATTTTCAAATCGAGGTCTATTATCTGATGCACTAGTATAACAGTCTGTTGTGGCAGTTAACATAACACCATCATGTTTTGTTTTCATGTTCTTCGCTCATTGAGTGATAATAAATGTATACCCATTGATCACAATTGATTTTCATTCAGAAACCACATAATTAGGACCAAAATCCAAATCACTCACTTCCTCAGAGATAGAGCCGACAAGAAAATTAAATATCTGAAATGTAAATGAATATTAAAATTAATTAAACATTAATTTTATTAATTTATTATAGTAATATTTCTACCTTTAATTTCAACTAAGTAGAAAACTCTTCACCATGAAAAGTATGTCTCTTTCTCTAAGGTAAATAATGAGGTTTTCTATTTATAATTTGTTTATGTTCCCTACTGAAAAAATATAAATATTTTAACACATATATATAATTACCTGAGATGAAAGAAGATATGCATGTTCAATTTATTTACTTGATGTAGTCATCGACCAAATCACAGTTAAACAAAATTGTGCAATGTACCATCTCCCACTCTTTATGGCTTAATGTCGTCAATGTATATGATCCAAGAATTCCCCCTATTTTGGGAAGTGATTAAAAATTGATTTCAATTTTCTCATACTATTCTTATTCATTTCTCATTGGTATGTTCTATCTCACAGTCAAATCAGACAAATACATTGAACAAAAATCCATACATTCTTGATCCAAGTAAACTGTGATGATAGAACCTTCATGATGATTTCTGTTCTATACATAATACTTCAATTTGAACAAGATTCTTTTAGTTTTATACATAAAATGAAATGAAATTGGACTTCCAAGAAGTATTTTAGTTAGAATATGGATAGTTAGATGCATCATGCATGTGAAAAATTATGGAGGAAATATTTTCTATAAATCACACAAAGTTAATGGTGCCTATACCAATTTTTTTTGCAATAAATACTTCTAAAAATTCTTAGCACAAATATCTATAAATAAATGGCACAACCGAATAACTAAAACCCTTACATTACTAGATAGAATATGATAGATTTATATTAAAATCAACTCATATAGAAGGATGTGATAATCATGAGTCTTCAAATATTTCAGCTTCAACTCTTTTCTGTTGACCCATTTTGATATGTTTCTTGCATAGCCATCAAGAAATTTAATAGTCTCTAGTACTTCACGAAATTTATTTTTTTATATAGGTTTCATGACACATGAATCATATAGAACTTTACTTTTATTTTCAATGATACACACAGGATGCAATTCTAGTCTGATTCCCCAATCCACGAAGTAAAACTGAGATCATAAATCATCTTTTTCATTTCCCTTTACATTTAGAAGAATTGAAAGAAAAATTCACATATATTGTTTTTAATCTGAATTAAGTCTAATAAATGATTTAAAAAATTGGTTTACCAATAAGGAAACTCAAATAAGATACCCATCTTCTTCCAATTGTAATAGGTTTCAATGGAAACATATTTCCTCTTTATAGATTTCTACTGACCCTTCCTGAATAAAAAAATGAAATCTTATAATTCATTAAGCACATCAGTTCCAAACATATGCTGAGGTGTATTTTCAGTCTCTATGGTATTGTAAAATCATGGACAATTATTCCTATATGGATGGTCTATTAGAAAAAATTTTCAATGTCCCATAAATATGAAAATACGGTGATATTTCAACCTTCTGAATCATGTATTATTCATA
This sequence comes from Viscum album, assembly GCA_963277665.1. Classification (NCBI taxonomy): domain Eukaryota; kingdom Viridiplantae; phylum Streptophyta; class Magnoliopsida; order Santalales; family Viscaceae; genus Viscum; species Viscum album. The sequence continues at coordinate 810,732,530 of OY728150.1, read as the reverse complement.
CAAATAGGACATGACAGTTTTCACTTCATGATCCATCCATACATTATTGCATAAGCAGAAAAATCATTGATCTCCCACATAAATGCAATACACATATGAAATATTTCTTTGAAACATTCATCATATGTGCAAAAAAATACATTCAAAAAATGTTTTAAATATTTTATTAAAGGTTTAATTCATGAATCTATAACATTTCTTGGATTAGAAGGTCCAGATATGAGTATACTCATGAAAGTGAAAGGTTTTTTCATACATATATAGGGAGGGAGGTTATAAATGTGAATGAAAATTGGCCATGTGCTGTATGAAGTAAGAATATTGCCAAAAGGATTAAAACCATCACATGAAAGACCCATCCTCACATTACACACTTTAGCTACAAAATCAAGATATTGAGAATTAAATCTCATCCATGAAAATCCATCTGTAGGGTGAACCAACTCATCATTATTCTTCTTTCTCTCAGTATCATGCCATCGTATTCTTATTGACATTTCATCAGACATGAAAGTATTATGGAGTCTAGGGATCAATGGAAAGTTCCATATTACTTTATGTGGAACACAAGATGGTGTTACATCAACTTTTGGCTTCCATCCAGATTCCCCACATTTGATACAATAATTTTATTCAGTAGTTTCCTCCCAGAATAAACTACAATATTTCGGAAAAGAATGATTTTTTTTGAAAATCCAAGTTCTTCAACTAACTTCCATGCCATATAGTGGTTTTAGGGAATATCAGTATCATATAGAAGAAATTCCTTCAAAAAGGTAAGAATGTAATCAATGTAAGTATTATAAATCCTATACATTGTTTTCCCATGAAACAATCAGATTAAAAATTTCAACTTCATTATTTTACCACATTATTGATATACTGGATTCGTGGAAACATCATTCAATTTTTTCATCCTATTAACATCATCATTTTAATTAGAAACATCATGTGTTCTTGTATCAAAGTCTTCTTAGGTCAGCATCCCTTCCTTATCTTGATGATGAATAAATGGAAAATGAACATTTAACAAATTCTCCAATCTAGTCCTCTCATTTGGATCATGAGAATTTTGATATTTCATTTTCTCCCTATTGTGATACCACACATAGTAGTCTATTTAAAAACCATATATGGTTATATGTTAGCTAACATCTTCACATCTCAACTAAGGTATTCCAATACAGTGATAACATGAGCACTGTATGTGGCCACTATCTGAAGCATTGTCAAATGAAAAATATTAAAACCTCTCCAATTTGTTTTGAAAATCGCTTGAAATATGATCAGTTTCATACATCCAAATTCTATCCATTCTGTAAAAATAATTGTTATATGTTATTTTGTAAAATAAATTAAATAATATTGAAGTTCAATTGAAAAAATATTTAATGAAATGAGAAATATTCAACTTATATGAAACCATAATTGACACACTAGTCTATATGAGAATAATAATATAAAATACAAAAAAATACTATATATATAATAAAATAATATAAATGGATGAGGAATAAAAGACCTTCAGACATATTCCTTAGTAACTCTCCCCTTCAATTTGAGATGGTTTAAGTTCATTTGATTCAGTTCAGTTTATTTTTTGTTTAATTAAATTTAATTAGGTTCATTTAAATTTTGTTTTAGTCGGGTTTGGTAAGTTTTTATTGATTTGGACTTGAATCATTCAGTTAGGCTTTAGTATCTTTAGTTCAAGTGCATATGGTTTTGTTCAATTTCATTTGTTTAAATTTTTAATTGTTTGATTCAAAGTGGGTTAGTTTGTATCTAGTCTCTAAATACAGTAATCCTTCATGGTTCTATCATGGATCATAATTCTATATATATAATATTCATCTTAAATTATGTGATATTTATATATAAAAATCCTAGGCCTTTATGACTATGTTATGATTTCTATGCTTATGGATATGCCAAAACTCTCAAGTATTCCTTTTTCTATGATATGTAGATATTTCATGATGTATTATTATGTTATTCCGTGATTGATGATATATTCTTCATTGGGGGTAACTTTCATATGTATCCTAATTATACCCATTTTCTTATCTTATGCTCACTTATGATCTTTGATTTTTATCACTTATGTTTATCATTACCAAGAATTTGAGACCATAGCTTTCTTATTCTTCTATTCCCCTTGGTTATGAAAATAAGAAAAGTATGAAATGTTTAAAAGAGTATATTATGTGGATAATTAGAGATAGATGTTGAAGACTTCTTATGGAATAAGTAATTTTTATATAGTATAAAAAATGTCCATTATTTGAAAAAGACATGACTTTTGTTAGCTAATGTTTTATAATAATGATCTAAAACCCTAATACTATAAGTTCACGGGAATATATTATAATTAAATATTTTATTTATGTCATGTTATTAGATGGTCATGTTTATATTCTATTATAAGAGATAAGATGTGCAGTGAACCAAGAGCGTGGTTAATGGAGATAAACCCCTTGAAGTTGCCGAAGAAGAATAAGGAACCTAAAACCAACTTGAAATAAAATATAAAATTACTATCAAAATATAAATGAATAAGATTAATTCATCCATAAATTTTAGTTTAGATCAAGTGATCTGAGGCTGAAAGAAGAATAAGAAGAGAATATTGGTTCTGAAACCAATGCATATAATACAAAATATTACTGAGGTTTGATGAATTTAAGAAAAAAGGAAGAGGATGAATTGAAGAAAGATAACATTGTGCAGTTCTATAAAACATATACTAGATGATTAAGTCCTTATGTTTGTGTTGAGAAAGACCAATGTATAAATTTTGAATCACATCTAGAAGAAAGGTTGAGATATTATAGATTGAGTTTCATGAATTCATTAAGAATATTTAAATTTATTCAATGAATTTTTGATGATGAGAAATGATATATTTTGATGTTGATTCTTGAAATTCTACACTGAGAGAAGATCTAATTTAAGAGTTTGAAATTTTTAGAGAATATTTGGGTGATTGAATTAAAGTGGGATGCTGGACATAGAAATTGTTTCAAGAAATTACTTTCCCCCCTTTGAAGTGTAAATAAAAAACTTAGGTACATTATAATCCTTTACCAACCTAATATAATTGATCATAAAATTATTAGTGGAAAATTGATTTCCCTAGATAATAACTAGATACATCAAGGAGTAGGTTTCCCACATTGGGGCAACGAATTGTAAAAATACCATGTCTGAATCTCTCTTTATATTCTACAATGAATTTGGTATTGTAGGTTGGGGTTTAATAAAAATAGATCGATTAATATAATAAAAACTAATAGGGGTTAAATACCAATGGGGGTTAAAGGATATAAGAGAAATTGGAATTTGGTAAAACAATTTAGCCACACCAGATTCACCACTATCTAAGGTGTCATCACCAGTCCACTAGAAATTAAACAGTAACATCGCAAAATTCAATTTTCATGATTGACCCCACATGACCAAGTAAAGCACATCAAGTTGAAACAAGGAATAATGTATCAGAATTGAGTTAGTTACCACAATCAAAATGAGTAACCATAGAACCAAAGGTCTAAAATTGTATTTAGATCTTCAAAAAATAACTTATCTCACCCTTTGATTGTCATACTGCATGTTATCTCCCTCATCACCTCTTTAGTTCACCAATCCTAAAATTACTATAAATACCCTTTGAATAAAAATTGTTTAATGGGGTGGGGAGATACACTCCCTATGAGTCATTTTAACCTCTTTAGATTTAATAACACCCTAGTGTATCTCCTTGGACACTAAAACTATATTTTTAGCTCCAAATTCTCTTGGGTACATACATACACTATAATAAGGGAGGACACATTAACACCTAGAACCTAATGCTAGTGTTAACATGAGAATCACATTTCAAGCCCATGTTAGAACTAAATAGATTACTTATTTATGAGGCACCCAAATGGGATTTTAATTCCACATATACATGTAAGATTCCCCAATAATGGATTTTCCCATGTAAGGAACTTGTGCATCTATATTGAAATTAATGATTTTACTTTGATTGTAAGTCCTAGTTAATATGAAAGGGAGATAAATTATCACATGCTCATATACGACCCTTTATCAAAGGGATTACAAACATTCCATGAAACCCATGTTTCTCTTGGCCATCACTAATGGACCAATTAGTATTCCCGATATATTATGAGTAGGTTACCAACCTTTTATTATTCTTATCAATACGCCCATACTCTAGAATAATTTTACATATTCACCACTCATGTTATGTGGTCCAATCAACCTTTTAGTTTCTAATTTCATTTCACCACTCGATACCTAATGCATACAAGTAGTTCCTAAGCAAATTTTTCTTATATTATATGAGTTTTGAGATCACCCATATCTTGATGGAACTCAAAAAACTTAACATGGGACCATGAAATGTACTGAAAATATGATGTATGTCTAATTCCTTTCTTTATCTCCTAATGATCTGGGTAGTTTGTTGCCTTTATAGTAAGTCTCCCAATACTTTCATACATGAACTGTGATGAAAATATGTGTACTTCAGTTTTTTGGTGTTGGGGAAGGGAAGAGGGGAGATGCACACACCTAGGTTTTTGTTGGAGTTCAGGATTAGATTTGGAAGGGAGAAGGGGAGATGTGCACGCCACTGCTGGTACTGGATTAGATTCGGATGGGAGTGATGATGGGTCTCAGTGGAGGGAGATGCGCACATCGTTTCTGGTTTATGATGAATAAGGAGAGACACACACATGTTGTTGCTCGTTCAGGGGGGTAAAGACCCGCACATGCCGTTGCTGGTTCCATAGGGAGGAGGGGAGCACACAACGTGGGGAGAAGGGGAGAACATGATGATAGGGTTAGAGAAACTAAAAGGGATGAGGGGAGGTATCAGGATGATAGGATGGGAGGTGAGGGTTTATATCATGATGGGGAGGAGGGGGGAATAGGTGGATAATGAATTTAAGGGAGAATTTACCAACAGTTTGTAAAAACCATTGGGGAAGCCTTTCTAAAATAGAATATGCCAACAGTTTGATAAAACCATTGGAATAGATCTATTTCTATATCCACCCATTACACTTGTGATTGGGGTATATTTATCATCTATTTTCATGTTTCCTAAATATGTATTTCAAAATATTCTTTATATTCTTCTAAATTTTTTTAAAGTCAGTTTTACCCATTTGTTAATTTTTATTAAACAATATGAGAGGAATATTTTTTCATTTTCGATACGAGGAAATTTTTGAATTATCCAAAAAAATATGAGAATAATGTTTTCTTTTAACTTATATGACATAAAAGGATTTTTTTACATTTTCATAACACCTTATTTCCATGAAGATTCCTTTATAATATTTCAAGGTTATTTTCAAATAAATTCTTTTCTTTTAAAATTGCATGGAATTTTTAGAAAATAAAACATTTTTAAGAAGAAAGGATATTTTCCTCAAGAATTAATTTCAAGTATTCTATGAAAATTATTTTACATCTAAGATGTAATTATTTAATTGGGTTATGTTTCAATTATACTATCTTTATTATTCATATTGTTTGATTATGTTTACAATGGAATTATATTTATAAAACCCATTTGTTTTACATGGATTATGTTATGATGGAATGCTGTTTAAGAAACCAATTTTATTCCTTGGGTTATGCTATGCTGAATGATTTATGTTTTTATAGACATGTAAGAATGATTTCATTATAATATGGGTGGGACCGATAACTCCCTCCAATGAACATATTCCCAAAAAACCTAACATAAGACCTGGAATTTGTGGCATACACATAAGCATAGAAAATCATTTTATATTAGTCAAATCTCATTTTCAAGACCATCATATCATAACCCAAGGAATAAAATGGGTTTCTTAAAAATCATGATATGATGAATATCTCCCTTTTTTCCTTATTGGGTATCTAAGCTCATCCATTATTATGTTTCCTTTACCCTAGTTATGAAGAAGGGTATTAAGTAAGATATGTAAAAATGGGTCTAGTTATAAAGGAATAAGTGGGAGACAATATAGATGTTTTATAAACCAGCTGTTTTTGTTTCCCAGTTTCTAAAGACACTAAACTTATACATTCCTGGTGTGGTTTTTTTATGTTTTGTAATGATTATTATTCAATTTTGAAGTAATATCTATGTAGGTAAAGTATGGTATGTTATAGACATCATTCCCATATAGTATCATAATTTTATTTGAGTCTCTATGCTCATATTGTATCACATTTATATAAGGGTATCCATGCCCATTTAGTATTACAATTATATTAGGGTTGTCATTTCTATATTGTATCATAATTATATAAGGGTATCCATGCCTATATAGTATTACATTTATATCAAGGTTGTCATTTCTATATTTAATCATAATTATATAAGGGTCTCCATTCCCATATACTATAATTAAAGAGGTTCATCATTCCTACACAACCTTATTAATAGTATCCATTGGCTTTAATATGAGCCAAGTCATAATTTATAATTCATTGAAATTTAATAATGATAAGGGAATAACCATTGCCCAGTTTAGTCAAATGATGTGGGATAACCACTCACTTTAATTTGATTCATTAAAATTGTTAAGGTAACTACCCATGCTATTCTACATAATTTTATTTAAATGATATCAAAATTTATAATTAAAACCAAACACTCTAATAGGTGCTTTTTCTATATACTCATGAAATCCAAAAAGGCATTTAAAAGGGAACACCCTAAGGAATAGATCACTCTGAGGTTGAAAATTCATTATAATTTTTTTATAATAAGTCATTATGCTCCAATCAAGGGAAAAAATTTAATATAAGTTCAATTAAGGTGAAACACATAGTGAAACTAGCATATGACACATATCACATATTATAAAACATAAAGAATTAAAGGGATAATTATTATACCACCTACCTCATGCTCATACAACTATCCTTGTCTAGTATTGACCCTTGATTTGTTTTTGAATGGGATAAAAAATAAGAACATATCAAATCCTTTAAAATAGGGCATACGATACTGCACCTTAATAACTTTTTCTAAAGAAATAAAAACATATAAAGGTTTTAGGAAATTTAAGAACTTATCGGCTTGGATCTAATAAGACAAATAGATATCGATTCCAAGCTCAGATGAAAGGTTTATCATTGAACCAAACTTTTATTGGTGGAGAGATAAAATTAGAGGAAACCTCTTATCCATTGGAGAAATGAACAAAAGAGAGGTGGGGGTTAAGATTATATATCATTAAGGGTAATTTGAGAAATTCACCCAAAAATTTAGGGGCACATGATTTGGCCACATGGTTGTCCAAACTGCGCACCAATTGTACAAGGATCACTACCTCAAGAGGGGACCCACATAGTTAGGCTGCATAGTTAGGAAAACCATGCACTAACCATGTGATTCAGCTCTACTAAAAATTGCAGACATCCTACATGGGAATACGACCCCTAGAACAAAATTAGGGAAAACAACACCCAACTTGATCCTCTATCCAGCCCCATACGATTAGAGATAACCATGAGGCTTGCCTCACACAGTTTCTCCAAACCTTATGGATAGTCTATTTTTCCCACCATCTAGGGTTTTAGGATCCAAACAAGCCTCATATACTCCCAAAAACTTCATAACCTCACTAGGCATCCTTATTAGTCCATAATAAAGAATTAGACCAAATTTAAAAGGATCCATATATGAGATAACAAATGGGTTCTTATAGTCTTACCCTTTAAAGGAACTCATCCCTAAGTTCACCTTCTAAGGGAAGCAAAACACTACCCGAGAATAACTCTAGACACTAGGCACATAATTCTATCTACCACTCCCATGTATCTTCTTAGACACAGTTGTGATTCTATAGAAGCCATAATAAAGGGATAGACTGACCTCAGAGATAATTTGTGATCCAATCAATGATGCGTATTAGATAATCCTAAAAATGAGTATCAATATCCAACTCAACCTCCTCAGGATAAAAAATATGAGATGGTTCAGCATGATAACAATTAATCTATGAAAAATGAAGATGACATGAATGAAATGATACCTCTTATGTAATAAAAATTGATAGGATACTAGACCGAATCTCTCCAGAATCTCAAACAGACCAAAAAACGAATGGTGACAAATTACCTTGCCTCTATATTTGTCTATTCCCAATTCTAGGTGATACCCATAATAATACATGATCCCTAACTCATAACACTAGATATTGTCGATGGATATTGAAATAATATTTCTGTAAATAGTAGTTGACATCCGCTTCCTTTTCAGATGACCCTACTCCAAAGTCTCATGAATGATATAGAGACCAATTAGTGCTACCTCTCCTACCTCCAACCTGTATAGGGGTGAATGGAATAACCTACTATATAGGGCCTCATAGGGATTCATAGGAATAATCACTTGATAAATTCTATTATAGGTGAAATTGATGAGAGATATACTCTTCTCCCAAGAACCTATGAAATTAAGGACACATTCTCGGAGCATGTCCTCTAGAAACTATATAGTCCATTTGGATGGACTATCTATCTGAGGGTGAAAGGTTGTGATTAGAAGCACCTCTGTACCCATAGCCTTATGAAAACCCTTCTAGAACCTTGATGTGAAACAAGTTTCCATTTATGAAATGATAGTATAAGGGTCCCCATGTAGTCATATGATCTCACATATATAAAATATTCTAAACTCATCAATTGAGAAAGTATCCTATATAGGAAGGAAGTGGGATAATTTTGTTACTTGATCCATGACTACGCAAACTTTGTATATACCTCAAGGAAACCTCTGAAAGCTGATGAAAAAATCCATCACAACATCCTTCCATTTAAATTGTGAGACGGGTAATGTATGTAACAATTAATAAGGTCATTGGTGATCTACCTTCACCTGCTGATAGGTGGAACACCTAATGATAAATCTCACTAATTGACGCTTCATCCCTGGCCACCAATACTGTCGGTGCATATCACGATACATCTTGAAGATACCTGGGTGAACTACCCAATGAGAAGAATGTGACTCCCACATAATATCCTCTCTCATATCTTTGGGAACCCATATATTCCCATGTGTATGTAGGATGTCATCATCATTGATCGCATCACAATTTACTACATTATTTCACCACTACATCACTGTTTTAAACTAGTTTTGTATTTAAAATTACAAATATTATCTCAAATTTCACATCCAATTTGATTCAATTATTAATTGTTTATCAATGTTAAAAATGTAAATTATTCTTGTTTTGGTGATTTCTTTGTAGGAGTAGGTGATTTGGAGGGTCAGAGATGATCCAGAAGGGAAATGGGCTAAACTGCATGGAAGTCCAAAGACATATGTCCAATGTTTTTCACATTTATCAAAATAAATGCCTCCAAATGGGATGATATTTTGTGGTCAACTCCAAAATTTAATAGGATACATTTCATATGAAGGAACCCAAGCCTAATTCATCTCCTAAAATTCATATCCAAACTAATGTATCAATGGAATCAAATCAGCACAAGTCAAAAGCAATGTTCTGTATTTTATCAATATCTCTAGATGTGATTGTCCAAATGGATCCAAACTTTCAGTGGATATATTCCTGATGTAGATATACAACTTTATAGTTTTTTAAAAAGGGATATTTGACTATATAGTAGCCAAAAACTATGATCCAAGTTGTTTTACACAATCTATGTGCTCAAAACCACCTTCTGATTTTCCTGTAAAAGAACACATTGGGAACCTCATTTAAAAGTTCGGAAAAAGAGTGAAGTGATGACATTTTGGAGTTATAGAAGAGTCCTATAAACACATTAGAGGTTCTAGAACTCCTTATACTCATAGGGGGATCTCTTGAAGAATGTATCCCTTCATCGAAGCCTTCATCTCTTTCTTACTTTGTAATATTTATGTTTTTATAATAAACTTCTTTATTCCTCTTCTATTTCTTATATTTTTTTCTATATTCCCATGTTTTCAATTTTTTTATTCTTCATTTATATTTATAATTGGGATGTAATCAAGAGTAGAAATGATATTGTGTTTTACCCTTTCTAAACCTTTGCACATACAAAATGTTTCTACGATGACTACGCCACCCATGGAAGAGTAGTTCTTTTCAGTAATCGATCAACCTCTATCCTTATTAATTCATTTATTTTGAATCAATGAGATAATTTAATTCAAATATTATGATATATTAATTTAGTTTTTAATTTAAATTAAATTAATCAAGCAATTGAACAATTAACACAAAACACGCGAGGACGAGATTTTGTGTAAATTGTGAGAGCGCAAACTTAATTGATAATACAAAAACATACAGGTTCAATTTGTAGTGTTCAAATATAATACATAAACTCAATTAATTATAATTTCTATAGAGGAAATGTGCCTTAATTTACCATTAACCATAAGCAAACCATATAACATCAATCAAAGCAGGGTGCTATGATTTCATGTTCCGAAGTTAGCCCAGGGTTAAATTCACTTCATCTTTGTGGTAAAGTTAATTATCGTAGGGTTATGGATTTAACAAATTAAGGGATGATAATTAAGTGAATGTTAATTTAAATTATAATGATAAATAATTGAGTGAATAGGTAGATTTATATTGATTACACCTTTTAAAATATATTCTAAAAAACATCTTCTTGTTGCGTCTTTTTAATAGAACTTCATTTCAAAATTAAAAACAAAAAAAATGAAATATTCTTCTAGTTTTATAAATGATAAAAAAGCACCAATACTTTCAAGTATTGTTTTTATTATCTTTTTTTTATAATACCTTTAAGAATTTGTTTTAATTTACTTCCTCCTTTGATGAGCTAAAGAAGTGTCTGACCACTCCACCGATCATACAACCCCCACGGTGGGAGCTTCCTTTTAAGCTTATGTGTAACGCCTCCAACTTCGCAGTTGGAGCTGTCTTGTCTCAAAGGGTGGAGGGATACCCAAATGTGATTACCTATACATTGAGGACGCTAGATTCAACCCGGTCAAACTACATGACAATGGAAAAGGAGTTTCTTGTGGTCATATTTGCTTTAGATAAATTATGTTCATATTTATTGGGATCTAAAATAGTTTTTTTTTCTGACCATGCAGCTTCGAGGTACCTCTTGAATAATCGAAACACAAATCTTAGGCTAATCTGATAGATGCTCCTTCTTCAAGAATTTGATATTGAGATAAAGTAAAAGAAGGGGTCAGAAAACTTGGTGGAAGACCACATGAGTAGGCTTACTCACACACTAGAAGATGACACCTTGGACCAGGTACCACTTCAGGACACTTTCTCCAATGAGAATCATTATTCCATCTCAAGTATGCATCCTTGGTATTCATATTTAGTTAATTACCTTGCTTCCTCTGAAATAATTGAAAATTTTAAGAGGCATCAAGTCCAAAAATTAAAGAGTGAGTTAAGATTTTATGTTTGGGATGATCCATACCTATGGTGCATGTGTAGTGACCAAGTTATTAGGAGGTGTGTTCCTAATCATGAGTTTGATTTTGTTCTACAATTATTTCATACACTTTCTTGTGGTGGAAACTTTGGACCCCAATAAATAGCTAGGAAAGTTTTAGACTCTAGATTATATTTTTCTAGCTTATTCCATGATGCTCATGTTTATTGTAAGTCATGCTCATGTTTCCAACACACATGAAACATTTCTAGGAGACATGAGATTCCTCAACAACCTGTATTATTCTGTGATATTTTTGATGTGTGGGGCATCAATTTTTTGGGTCATTTTCTTAGTTCCTTTGATTTTTTGTATATTTTGGTTGCTATTGATTATGTGAGAAAATGGTTGGAGGATAAGGCCACCAAGACTGATGATTATCATGTTGTAGAGGACTTTTTCAAAGCATAGTTTTTTGTAGGTTTGGAGTACTAAAGGCCATCATTAGTGACCAAGGGACACACTTCTACAATCAGAATTTTATTTCCCTCTTTTGGAAGTATGGTGCCAAAATTTTGGTGGAGATAGTCCTAATATGGGGCTATAACTTTATAGTTTTGTCCAAAGGGAGATTCGAATGTCTAGTGGCCGAAAACTACGATCCAAGTGGTTTTAAACAATCTATGTGCTTAAAACCACCTTCCAATTTGCCTATAAAAGAACACCTTGGGAACCTCATTTAGAAGTTCGGCCAAGGAGTGAAGTGCTTCCATTTTGGAGTTATAGAGGAGTCCTCTAAACAACTTAGAGGTTTTTTAACTCCTTATACTCATAAGGATATCTCTTGAAGAAAGGATCCCTTCATCGAAACCTTTATCTCTTTCTTTCTTTTTAATATTTATGTTTGCATAATAAACTTCTTTATTCCTCTTTAGTTTCTTATATTTTCTTCTATAATCCCTTATTTTATTTGTTTTATTCTTCTTTAATCTTCCTAATTGGTATAGAATCAAGTAGAAAAGATATTGGGTTTTACCCTTTCTAAAACTTTGCACATGAAAAACGTTTCTATGATGACTACGCCACACATGGAAGAGTAGTTCTTTTTAGCAATCGATCAACCTCTATCCTTCTTCATTCATTTATTTTGAATCAACAAGCTACTGTAATTCACATATTATGATCTATTAATTGAATTTTTAATTTAGACCAACATGGAGGTATTTATGGATGATTTTACAGTGTATGGATCCTCATTTGATGAATGTATAAGTAGTTTGGGAAAGGTGTTGAATTGTTGTATTGAGAAGAATATAGTCCGAAACTTTGAAAAGTGTCATTTCATGGTAGATCATGGCATTGTGATAGGACATGTAGTGTCAAAACATGGTAGAGAGGTTGATAGATCTAATATTGACATTATTTCATCCTTACCATATCCTTTATGTGTGCGTGATGTTAGATCATTCCTAGGGAATGCAAGATTTTATCAGCACTTCATCAACGATTTTAGTAATATTTCTCTTCCTATGTCATGATTACTTCAAATGGATTCTGATTTTGTGTTTGATGATTATTGCAGGACTTTATTTTATTAGCTAAAGACGTTTTTGACAACTCCACTGATCATACAACCCCCACGGTTGGATATTCCTTTTGAGCTTATGTGTGATGACTCCAACTTCACAGTTGGAGTTGTCTTATCTCAGAGGGTGGAGGGACGTTCACATGTGATTGCCTATGCATCGAGGACACTGGATTAAACCCAATAAAACTACACAACCATGGAAAAGGAGTTTCTTGATCTCATATTTAATTTATATAAATTACATTCATATTTATTAGGCTCTAAAGTAGTTAATTTTTCTGACCATGCAGCTCTAAGGTACCTCTTGAAGAATCTAGACGCAAAGCCCAGGCTAATCTGATGGATGCTCCTTCTTTAAGAATTTGATATTGAGATAAAGGAAAATAAGGGGTCAAAAAACTTGGTGGAAGACCACATGAGTAGGCTTAATCACATACTAGAGGATGACACCTTGGACTAGGTACCACTTCGGGAAACTTTCCCCGATGAGCATCTTTATTCCATCTTAGGTACGCATCCTTGGTATGGATATTTAGTTAACTACCTTGTTTCCTTTGAAATACCTGCAAATTTAAAGAAAAATCAAGTCTAAAAATTAAAGAGTGAGTCAAGATTTTATGTTTAGGATGATCCATACCTATGGCGCATGTGTAGTGACCAAGTTATTAGGAGGTGTGTTCCTAATTACGAGTTTGAGTCTGTTCTACAATTCTATCATACACTTTCTTATGGTGGACACTTTAGAACCAAATAGACAACTAAGAAAGTTTTAGACTCTGGATTATATTGGCCGAGCTTATTCCATGATGCTCAAGTGTATTGAAAGTCATGCTCACATTGCCAACACATGGGAAACATTTCTAGGAGACATGAGATTCTTCAATAACCCATATCATTCTTTGAGATTTTTGATGTGTGGGGCATCGATTTTATGGGTCATTTTTTTAGTTCCTTTGGTTTTTGTATATTTTGGTTGCTTTTGATTATGTGAGAAAATGGGTGGAGGATAAGGCCACCAGGACTGATGATTATTATGTCTTAGTGGACTTTGTCAAAGCACAATTTTTTTGCAGGTTTGGAGTACCGAAGACCATCATTAGTGACCAAGGGACATACTTAGACAATTGGAATTTTTCTTCCCTCCTTCGGAAATATGGGGTGACACATAAAACATCAATACCATACCACCCCCAAAAAAATGGTCAGGCTGAGGTTTCAAATTTTGAGTTGAAACAAATTTTGGAGAAAATTGTGCTGCCAAATAGGAAGGATTGGAGCAAGCGCTTGGATGATTCATTGTGGGATTATATGGTATCATACAAGACACCCATTGGTATGTCCCCATTTTGGATTGTTTTTGAGAAAACGTGTCATCTCTCTGTGGAAGTTGAGCATCAGACTTATTGGGCTATAAATAAATGCAACATGGATTTGGCCCAAACAAGAATCCAAATAAAGATGAAAATTCAAGATCTTGAGAAGATTCTATTTTCTTCATATGAGAACTCAAGGATCTATAAAGAAAGATCAAAATTAGCTCACCACATAATGATCTAGAAAAGATAATTTCATGTTGGATAGAAAGTATTGCTCTGTAGTTCATGACTAAAGTTGATGCCTGGTAAGTTGCATTCCATATGGTTAATTCTTTATATTGTATCTAATGTTTTTCGTTATGGTACGGTGGAGATTGAACAAGAGGACACTGGAATAATATTTATAGTAAACGGGCAATGTTTGAAGAAATACATTGAGGGACTTCCTACTGATGTAGTGGATTTCATCACACTGCATGACCCCATCATCACTTGAGTATAACAGGATGTTCCTAACCCTTTCACTTTTATATTATTTTTCCTATTTAAAATTATGCATTTTATGTGCATATATCATCTCATGGGTTCAAATTGAGGACAATTCATTATTTTAAGTGTTGGGGAGGGAACCTTTTAGTTTAGTAATTTCAATTGTTTTCCCGTTTTGAATGATTTAAAAAAAATTGCGTGTTTTTTAATTTTTTTGTGTTTATTTTTTAATTTTTTGTGTGTTTTTGAAACATTTTAGCTGAAATGATTCTCATCACCATTTTGAAATCCATATCAATAAGTGAAACAATTTATCCCTTGAAACTGAGCTTAAATGAATGCTAAAAATAACTTTGTTTCAAGTTAAAATATTTAGTAATTTCATGAAAAGTACTCTAAATTTTGAATCACATGCCACATCTCACTTTCTTTATATTTGAAATCAATTTCCTGTGAGGCTTATGAACTATTATTTTCATATTCTTTACATTTACCTCATTTCTTGAGAGAACCAAACCATACTTGATTTAACTAGAATTTGATTTATTCTTGTCAAAATATGAGGGTTAGGGGTACTTATGTTTTAAATGATTGAGGTATTTGTTTGGTATTAAATCCCCCATTTTAAAGAATCCATTTTTATAATGGCCCACCTTGAAAATTTAATCCTTGTAGCCCTTAGAAGCCATGAACAGCCTGTTAGGTTTCCCAAATTACCATCCAATTATATCTATCCAACCAAATTTTGAAGTGAAATTTCATAATCTAGTTGAACTTAAGTGTGAGAGAAACTATCTTGTATTGTGCTACCACATGCTGTGACACTTTTGGTGGAAAATTAAATTATTTAGAGACGTGTTTGCTGCTGAAAAAAATCATTCTGTTGAAATCTATGCCTTTTCTGGAGCTTTCATGACAAGTGAAGATGTGCCTTTCTGGAGCTTCTAAAAACGAAAGAAAGTTGTGCCTCTCTAGAGCTTTCACAAAAAACTATTTTGGAGAAGATTTCCATTTTTGTTTCTAAAATGATGAATGGTGTAAACTTTCCATGACTTTTCGTGATGATGGAGCTGAATTGATGATAAGGGGATTGGGGAGGAGAATATATTTAATTGAAAATTAGATTAATGCAATTTTCTTCAAAAAGAGTCAATCCCTCCTCATTCAGCCTCAATTTTTTTTTCACATATAAATCCTACCAACTAAAAGCCACAGAATAACCCTGAAAAGTCCTAATGATAAACATATATCCATGACTCACATCAGGTGGCTATGTAGGAATTTATCAAGCTGATAGTGACCCATTTATGAGTTTGGATGAGAAAGACATTGCTGAAAAATTGGCATTTTTGTGATGAGAGAAAATGAAAGCGAGGTAAGTGTTTTGTGTGCATGGGAGGACAAATGAAGTGGAAATATATTGAATATTATAAATAGAGAACTTGAAATAATAGATTTTATGAGGCGTGATATCATTTGTTTCTTGGTGTGGAATTTTTGAATCTCAAGGATATGTGTTTTAATTTTTTTTTGATTTTGAAGTTTATTTTTCACAATTTTTTTTTGGAATACATGATTTGAATTTTTGCCCAAGAGTGAAAAGGGGTAGGTGTGGGGGTGTGATCGCATCATAATTAACTACATTATTTCACCCCTACATCACTATTTTAAACTAGTTTTGTATTTAAAATTAAAAATATTATCTCAAATATCACATCCTATTTGATTCAATTATTAAATGTTTATCACTATTAAAAATAGAAATTATTTTTTTTGTTGATTTCTTTGTAGGAGGAGGTGATTTGGAAGGTCATAAATGATCGAGAAGGGAAATGGGCCAAACTGCATGGAAGTCCAAAGACATTTCTCCACTGTTTTGCACATTTCTCAAAATCTGTACCTCCAAATGGTCTGAAATTTTGTGTTCCTCTTCAAAATGTAATGGGATACATTTAATATTAAGGAAATCGAGACTCATTCAGCCTATAAAATTTCCATCCAAACTGATTTGTCAAGGGAATCAAATCTACACAAGTCAAAAGTGGTTTTCTGTATTTTATCAATATCTCTGGATGTGATTGTCCAAATGGAGCCAAAATTTCTATAGAGATATTCCTGATGTGGGGATACACCTTTATATTTTTTTACAAATGGATATTTGACTTTCTAGTGTCCGAAAAATACAATCCAAGTGGTTTTACACAATCTATGTTCTCAAAACAACCATCCAATTTTCCTATAGAAGAACACCTTGGGCACCTCATTTAGAAGTTCAGCCAAGGAGTTAAGTGATACCATTTTGGTGTTATAGAGGGGTCCTATCACCAACTTATAGGTTCTGAAACTCCTTATACTCATAGTGGGAGATCTTGAAGAAAGTATCCCTTCATCGAAGCCTTCCTCTCTTTCTTGCTTTGTAATATTTAGGTTTGCATAATAAACTTATTTATTACTCTTCTATTTCTTATATTTTATTCTGTATCCACCTGTTTTACTCTATTTTATTCTTCCTTAATCTTCCTAATTGGGCTGGAATCAAGAGTAGAAATGATATTGGGTTTTACCCTTTATAAAACTTTGCACATGCAAAACGTTTCTATGATGACTACACCACCCATGTAAGAGTAGTTATTTTTAGTAATCGATCGATCTCTATCCTTCTTCAATAAAATGCTTGAGATTAACCAAACATATTCCCTAGGGGTATCATAACCAAGAGTGCAGTAAGGCTCGTTTTTTTGCACCAGTTACCATCTGAGTCTATCTCAAAGCGGTGTTTTCGAGTTTTACCCCTATGTACATCTAGACCAGAGATGCCTCTACCTACTCGTATCTATATAGGGATGTATTTTCTTAATAAACCACTTACTCAATACTCACCAAAATACCAGGAAGCTTTCCTATATTTAAACTTTTATATAGGGTTCTTACTAAAGTTTTCATATCTTAATTTACATAAATAAATAAACTATCCTTTGATACCAACTATGGCATCCCGCCTTTTTATTACATAACTTTTCATTACATTTTACAAACAGAGGATCTTTAAAGTCTAGTGTCTTGGAAATTAGGAACAATAAAAATTGAAAAAAACATAAAAATTTATTCTAATCCAATTTTAAGGCTTCATCATAAGTTCATCCTAAGTACAATTAATGCATCTCATAACCTGGAGACATACATCAAAGGAAAGGGTGAGCAGAAGGCTCAGTAAGGAAAACAAGTGAAACAGTTGACATGTGGTCTTGATCAATAATAATAAGAACATGATAAAAATCATAAAGACCTGAGCAATGGAAGAATATGAATATCATGATAAAAATAAAATGAATCATAACTTGAATATTTGGCTACAACACTTCATTTATAAATTCATGAACATATCACCAAGGTTCATCCCCAAGGTGTAATAAAAAATTACCAAGGTTATTCACCAAAGTATCATGAAACTTGTCATCTATAGAGATTAATTATTTACCCAATGCATTGGAGAGATATCAAGGAACACCCTTAATATGTATTTACTGTCATGTGAACCACATATATCATAATAAAACATTTCATAAATAACCCATGGAGAATAAAAGAAATGGGTTTCATTTCAAGATCGTGACGTTTTAAAAGTTCTTAAAAATAAGATCATTATGTCATTTATAACCCATGGAAAAAGAGTTAGGGTTATATGTATGTCAATTATAGAATAAAATATATCATCTCTATATATTTATGAACACCCAAATAAACGAAATAGGTCTAGGTATTCACATAAATAAAACAAGAGAATTTGTGGAGAGAAAGAGATAGAAATTTTGAGGCGAAATTTCTACAGCATAACGGCTATATAACATGGTTTTAGAAAACATTTAAAAGAAAGAGGACAGCGGTAAAACACTCATAAATAATTAATAATACAGTATGGGTACATAATAAGATCATGGTATGGATATTTTAATGACATACCACATGAAAAGGAAACATGAAAGAAAAGAGAAGATGCAATTTCTTTTACGAGAAATTCAGCAGCCTAATGATGTCACTTAAAAATTAAGAAAACAAATTGATGAGAGGGGAAAGGGTATCTAAAAAATTAGACATGAAATGGAAAGTAATGAGAACATATAAGAACATACCCTCAACATAAATAGATGGAAACTAGAAGACACAACATAAAGGAAGGCATGGCTTAAAAGAGGAGGGTGAAAGATTCCCTTACCTTGAAGAGAAACTTCGAAAGCTTGAAGGTCGGGACATTGAGAGGCTTGATGGAACCTTGGGAGGTAAAGAGACCAGAAATTTATTTTTGAGGATTTGTAAATGAAATTAATGAGGGAATGTCTTGGTATTTATAGGAGAAGTGAGGGAACACATCATTAATTTCCAAGGGACACCTCATCGGTGGTATTGAAAAAACCATGGGCTTGCCCATGGTATTGGCCACCTGGGAAACTTAATATCATATCATACTATTCATAAGTCTACCATAATGATTACATAATTATTACATCCTTAATGACGTCATTAAACACCTGAAACTCAAAATTGTATTTTTACTATTCACTGAAAATCCTACTGTTTCAGAAAAATCCCAAAAATTCACCTTAACCTAATATCGACGCTCTGAATTAAAAAATGAACTCCATTTTATGAAAATAATATTCTAATTATGAGATATTTAATTTTTAAGTAAAACACTATTCACTGAAAATTCAACTATTTCAGAAAAATCCCCAAAATTCACCTTAACCTAATATCGATGCTCTGAATTCAAAAATGAACTCCATTTTATGAAAATAATTTTCTAAATATTTTTATTTTAATTTTTAAATAAAAAAACTATTCACCCAAAAAAACTAATACTTAACTAATAATTTCTGAAATAGTTATTTACTTATTTTATTGAATTATATTACCTAATCAAGGTGCCTAAATTATATTAATACTTTATTAAGTGAGTTTACTATTCCATTTGGTCACATTACTATTCATAAGCATAAAATTACTATTCATAAATTACTATTCACTAAAAATTAATTTGATCTTACTAGACTCTAAATTTCTTACTAAACACAACTGCAGATGACCATTTTTTGAAAATCATTACACATTATTAATTATTTAAGGTTTACATAAATATTTTAAAATATCCCTTTTTTCCAAAATTCATCAATAATATACATTCTATATTTATCCGGACATTTTAAATTCACAAACTTTACTATAAGAATACATAACAATTTTATTTATATCAAAGGATTACACAAAGCAACTAAGGTCTCATTACATAGCCCCTTATAATACCAGCATAGGACCTAAGTGTAAGGTGTGCTAAGGTGACATAATCTTGGGGTGGATCGGCCAACATTTCCTGAGTAGTGACCTCTATTAGCTTGAAATTCTTCCGTAGAAGATTCCGTTCAAGCTTCACATGATGAAGTTCGACTTGGGATTGGTTTAGAGCAAATCCCAGTGGTTCTACCTACTTCTCAAGTTCCGTTAGATGGGCTTCGAATGGCCCAAGTCTACTGAATGAGGCCATCAAATCTTTATTCTGTATTAATTAACCAAGATCACTTGTATTTATAAACCAAAATTGTAATGTTAAGTGTTTAGCTTCCAATGGTCATATTGACCAATGATCATATAACAGTCGAAACCCAGTGGTCTTATTTAATTATACTCACTTCATTAATTAAAGAATATAGTTTTGTTGAGTATAAAATAAGAAAACACACAAAATTAGGAAAAAAATATTAATAAATGGTTCAGGTCATTACAATCAAGGAGCATTGATAGGTTTATAGTGTGTATTCTTAATAAAAATTACTAAAATAGGGGGTTGTTTTGAAAATAGATTAAAGAAACTAACTTAATTTAAAGAGTTTAATAGTTGAAAAACTAAATGGATTTTGAAAAATATGAGATATGGGGTTATTTTTGAGTTCACTAAAAAAATTTCAAGTTTTTCATTCTTGGAGATTAATTAGGGTTTTATGTAAGTCTTTGGTTGAAATTAATTAGAATCTCAATTACCTTCCAAGCTTTTATATCAAAGCATGTTGAGCCAAACCTTGACATAAAAATCATATATCCAAGGTCCAGATCTCATTAATGGTATAATAAATTCCAAATAAAATTTAAATCTATAATAAGTAGGGAAGAAAAGGATTCTTGCACTGTCCAATCAAAACAACACAAATCATGCTCTCAAGACTTCACACCGATCAGTTAAAAGTAAAGAGAATTCCATTGGATTTAATCAAAAAAAGAATTAAAACAAGAATCAATGTAAGATAAATCCAAATGAAATGTTTTCAAACCCAAAATACATCAAACCAGTATTATTATAAGTGTCATAACTCCCTTTACAATATGTGTAGCTTCCTCACAACGAACGTCTACCATTTATCCCAACATCGAGAGGAGGAGGAAAGTTGGGTGGAAATCCTTCTTCATCCTTGACCCCCTATGAGGAAAGAGGCCTCCAGAACTTATAGGATGAAGTAAGGACTCCTCTAGAACTCCAAATTGGTATATATTAGCTCCTAATTTCAACTTGAAAATATGGTTCCCTTGGATCCCTTTTATATCAAAAAAGGTAAGTGGTTCTTGGCACCCGATTTTTGTGATACCATTTTATTCATGGTTTTGGAAACGTAAATGGACATATCAAGACTTGGAAAAAAGAGGAGAGTTGTTGACCGACATCTTTACTATCTCTCTGTAAAATTTGGTGGCTATTGGACATCTTTATTGGGAGATATTGTCAAAATACCTAACATAACTTTTAAATTTGGGAAGATTCTATCATCTAGATATATTGGTTCGGATGTGACACCATATGGAATAATTGAGATTCTTATTCATGAGATTATTTAAATATCATGATGTTTTGGATCGACTCAGAAAATTCAGCCCAGTTTAATGCATGGATTTTGCGTAATGTTCAAAATAGTGGACAAGTGTCCTTAGACTTCCATGCAGTTTGGCCTATTTTCATTTTGGATCATCTTAGGGGTCTCCAAAATCACCTCCAACTTCAATGAAAATATCAAAAAAGTATAATTTATCCTTTTAATAGTCATAAATATTAAATAATTCAATATAAAATGAAGCTCAATTTGATATTATAGTTGGAATTTATGGTGTAAAATCAGTTTAATAGAATGGTTTTAGGGTGAAATAAAACCGTGAATCGTGGTGCGATCACACCCATACACCTAAACATTTTCACTCATGGGAAAATTCATATTTCCAAAAAATTATGCATGTATATTTTTCCAACTTCATAAATATTTAACATTCAATTAAAATTTAATTCCTAATAGAAATTTGATCAAAGAAAATTTTACACCGAGGAGTTATTCTATGTGATTAAACAAAAAGATGACTCAAAAATTGTATGAGCATGAAATCCAAGGATTTTAATGATATCAATTTTAGAAAATAGTTTAAAAGATAACCATATCCATAATTCTTCACCTGTGTATGTGACAACCATTTCATGATATTCTTTCCACAATCTATCGAATAAATATAAGTTATTTTAAAAAATTTATACTTACATGATCCTTTCCACTGAACCTTCCCTATATCCTTTGCGATCAAATTTCAAGAACCACTCACTTTATCATTACCAAAATTCAAACCATAATCTTCTGACCTAGATATCCCCATATGTTATACATTTCATCACTCCCCTAAATGTTTATTTGTATTTTTTTTGTTTTTTGTTTGTTTTGTTTTTTAGGGCATACAACAGTCAGATAATTGGTACACACGGATAGGTCAATCTGGTATAGTGATGAAATATATCTAATAAATAATAAACGTATAGAAAAATAATTTTTGAAGGTAGATAAAAATTAACCTAACTTATATTTACCTTCTATTAAGTAATAAATTTTCACACTTGATGGTTGGGTGCAAAGATGTGTGGAGAAATTAATTGACACAATTTTCCTTTAAATTATTCAAAAAAAGGGTAACATTCTTTTCAAAGGTTTCAAAATTATACCAATATTTATATCATCTACAAACAACCAAATTTCAAGAGAAATTCACACCACAATATTTCATTCTTGATAAAATGAACATTTCATCAAAAAAATTTGAATGGTAAAACAATATGAAAAAGGTAAATTCCTCATGCATGTTCAATAATTTCCATGATTAAGTAGGCATCATTTTCCATGACAAAGTGGGAATAAAAAATTAACATTCTAGCACAAAATTTAGGGGGAGAAAGTGACAATACAATCCAACAAGTTAAAAATAGAAAAAGAAGAAAGATAATGAAAAATACTAACTAACCCAGGAATATACCCATCTCCCCACACCTAGAGTGTGTAGTGTACTCACTATAATAAAAGAGAATTTGGGAAGTAACGATAAGACCTGGTGAGTGCTATTGGTATGATTCTTCATGAACTTGGAGTTCCTCCATTGGGGACTATGTATGGGCTTTTTGTAAGTGCTTAATCCATTTCCAATTGACAGTTTACGTTTTTTTATTTTATTTATTTTTTACTTTAACAACACAAAATGGATAATCATTAGTAACTGTGTATGGGACAAACCGGCAAGAACTAAGCTTACAAGGATACAACTTAATCCCTGCATTATAAAGAAGTAACTTTTTCACAATGTGTAATTGATGATGAAGGATGAGATAGTCATGGGAAGCATTGGTTTTCTCCTTATAAATCCAAGAGTTCTCATATGAATCTATTATAATTTCCTCTATCTCCTGAATCTATAACTTCCTTTGAGAAGCTACACCAGAAATATTATAATTGAATTATTTAATGGCCCGGTAGGCCCAGTGATCTATATCAATATAGTGATGAAAACTCTTTCAGAACACAAGCCTATAAGGTGAACTTCCAATGGGAGTTTTAAAGGCAGTACGATAATCCCATAATGAATCACTAAGTCTAATACTCCAATCTTTTATATTGGGTTGAAATATTTTTTGAATAATTTGCTTTACCTCTATATTTGACACCTCATCTTGACCATTGTTCTATATATGATAAGAATTATACACTCGAGGTCTGACCCCATACTAACGCAAAATATATTTCATTGTTTGGTTTCAGAATTGAGATCCCTAGTAACTGATAATGAACCTAAGAAATCCAAACCTACGAAAAAGTTGGGTTCTAAAAAATTCCACAATAATTGTGTAATTATTAGTCCTTGTGACGCGTTATTCTACCCATTTTGAAAAATAATCCACTTACACAAGAACGTACATGTAACCAAAGGAATTGGGAAATGGACCCATAAATTCAATGCCCCAAGCATAAAAAATTTCATGGAAGAGAAAGGGTTGTTATGGAATTTCATTTCTTTTAGATAAATTCCCCATTCATAGACAGTGAGGATAATATTTACAAACATAATGGGAATATTAGAAATTTTTTTGCCAAAAGAGACTAGAATCAAGGACCTTGCGAGTAGTTCATTGGGGAACAAAGTGTCCCCTACAAGCAAGAGCATGAAAAAACCTCAGGATAAACTAAAACTTGCTATCAGAAACACAACACCTGAGGAATTGATCACTACATGTGCACTAAACGTAGGGGTAATCCCAAATGTACCAATGGGACCCATGTTTTAGATGATCAGACTGGTGTTTATTAAAATTAGTAGGAATGAAAGATGACACCAAATAAGTTACAATTTTGGAATACCATGTAATAAAATCTTGCACTTGGTAAAATTCCTGATCTAGAAACATGTCATTTATGGGAATACAAGGGGATGAGTAAATGTCCAAGGATGGGTGGATCCTAGTGATATAGTTATCCACCACATTCTCTAATCCTTTTTAACAATAATTTCTAAATTGAATTCTTGAAGGAGGAGCATCCAACGAATGATACACGGTTTAGATTCCAATTTCTTAAGGAGATATCAAAGTGATGCATGGTTTGAGAACACAATTACTTTGGACCCTAAAAGATATGACCTAAATTTATCCAAGGAAAACAAAATGTTAAGAAATTATTTTTCAGTTGTGCTGTAGTTTTCTTGAGTAGGGTCCAGTGTATGTGAGGCATAGAAAATGACATGTGGAACTTGATCGACCCTTTGTGATAAGACTTCCCCAACTGTATAGTTAGAGGCATCACACATGAGCTCAAATGGTAAATCCCACTAAGGTGGTTGGATTACTGGGGGTGACATGAGACTCTAATTTAATTTATTAAAATATTCCTCACATAATTTATAAAAAAAAAATCATTTTTTGGAGAAATTGGGAGAAGGGAGTGGAATATTACTAAATTCATGAATGAAACGACGTTAAAATATAGCAATACCTAGGAAATACTACGCATTCCATACATTTTTGGGGAACTGTAGGGAAGAAATTACATCCAATTTTGATTTATCTACTTGGATACCATCCCCAGAAATGACATGTCCCAAAACTATACCTTGTCACACCATGAAATGGAATTTATCATAATTTAATACGAGATTATTTTAAATACAACTATGTAAGACTAAACCAATACTACTTAAACATTCATCAAAATAGGATCTATAAATAGTGAAATCATCTATGAATACTTTCATGCAGTTCTATAGGTAATCCAAAAAAATACTTACCATGCATCGCTAGAAAGTTCCTAGAGAATTGCATAGACCAAATGGAATCCTTCTATATGAAAATGTGCCAATGGGTCAAGTGAAAGTTGTATTTTCCTGATCTTTAAGGAAAATATGGATCTTAATGTATACAGAATACCCATAAAGAAAATAGTAATGTGACTTCCCTGCTAGTCTCTCTAGCATTTATTCAATTAATGGCAATGGGAAATGGTCTTTCCTAGTGTGTTGGTTTAATTAGTGATAGTCTATACAGACACACAAACTATTCTACACACGAGTTGGAACCAATTAATTGGTTTTATTTTTATTACTATAAGACTATTTTTTAGGAACTACTTGAATTGGACCGACCCATTTCCTATTAAAGATGGGGTAAATGATTCTAGTAGCCAATAATTTTTTTACCTCCATTTTAACAACATCTAGGAGGTTTGGGTTTAGTCGACGTTGTGACTGCCTCACTAGTTTAGCCTCATCATTTAACAATATATGATGTGTGAAAATTGATGTGATAATACTAGTAATGTTAGTGAGTGTCCATCCCAAATCTTGGTTACACTCTTTAAAAAGTTCAAACAGTCACAATTCATGCTCAAGGGGGAGTGAACTAGCAATGATGACATGTAACTTGTTTCCATTTCAAGATATGAATATTTTAAATCTTGAGGTAGTTGTTTTAGTTATAATTCAAATGGATTTTGGATTTATATAAGTGTGTGTGAAAGTGAGAGGTCACTAATCTCATCTAAATTCTCAATGGTATCATCCTAGGATGAGGAATGAGCTTTTATAATATTAGTAGTATCATCTATGGTCATGTGATCATTAGTGTTCAAGAAATAATCAATTAATAAACATACATGAAATTTTTCTAAACCTGTACAACATTATATGAATGATTCATTTATTAGCATTTCAATCAATAATAAAAACTCAGAAAGGGGATAATGGGAATAAAAATAATTGTTTTTAGGGGAAGAGAGTACATCTATAGAGTTAACAGAGAGAGATGAATGCTCTTTTGAGGGGTGATTCATGGCATAAAGGATGTTTAATTGGATAATGTCACCCCCAAACTCCATAGATAATATAACATCGTGGACATTAATTATGGTTTAGGCAGTTTTCAAGAAGGGCCTCCCCAATATAAGTGGGGCATGCCCATTCATACTATCATATTACTTTTTGAGTACATAAAAATCAGTAGGAAAAATTAATTATTTTACCCTCATAAGAACATACTATAACACAATATAGGTGTGTGTTGTAATTTTATTTTCTAATTGAACAAAAATTCTAGTGGGCTTCAGTTCCATGACTTGTAATGAAGAGTAAATAGAGTGAGGCATCACTTTTATAGAATCACCTAAATAAAGCATAACATTAGAAAAGGAATACTCCCCTATGGTGCATGGAATTGAGAATGTTCTCTAGTCATTGCATTTGGTAGGAAGTTATGGCTATATCAATGATGAGAAGTTCCTCCCAAATATCACCTTTTTATCACCTCTAAGTATCCTTCGGTGTGTACACATCTCCTTTAAAAACTTGGAATATCTTGGAATTTTCTTTACGACATCAATAAAGGGGATGTTAACCTGCAATTTTTTAAAGGCTTCCATTATTTATTTATCAAGATCAGTTTCTTTTTATTTTATTGGTTGGGTGGACCTTGGGGTAAATTGAAGAGGAATGGTTGGTCTAGGTGACTCATCAACATACACACTCTTTCCTTTGAAATGGATTCTCTTAGGATAAGGTTTTTCTTATCTTGGACAATTTCCAGTAGTTGAGATGGTAGTTTCCTCAGGAGGGGATGACTATATTAGAGGGGTCATTTGTATTTTAAGCTAAGTTCCACTCCTAATTTTAATGGCACTCACATTTCTATTATCCCTAGGGTTAACTACTGGTTAATAGGGTAGTTTACCCAACCCATGACTTTGAATTTCCCACACATAGTTAGCTAGTTGGCCTAATTGGGGCTTTTAGGTCTTTTATGGAATCATGGGTGGTTTTTTGAAATTGGAGATTATTGGAATCCATTTTTTTCATCATATCTTCTTGGCTAGGCTTGGGTTTTGGATGGTTGGTTGGAAATGCCTTTATATTGGTTGGGTATTTCTGGGTGGTGGTGGTGGATGAATACTCTTCCCTAGTTGGTTCCATTATTGTTGAGGTTAGTTTAAATAACCCCTTTCCTATAAGATTGGTTTTCTTTCCACCTAGCCTGAATGGCCCGAAGGCCTTTATTTTTATTGATTTTTGATAACCCACCTTTCAAGGGATGAGGGGAAACCCTTACAAGGCCCATAGGCTCAGAGATTACATGGATCATAAGCTAAGGAGATTACATGACCCGAAGGTCTTAGGGAATTCAACCAGACTATCTATAAGGAACTGCCCCTCCCCAGCATCTGCATCCTGATAGTAGCTCTCTACCTTTTCATGACTGTCTGGACAGGATTCCCGTGCAAGCATAGGCTAGTAATGATGGCATAACCATACCCTCTCATTCTGACAATCCATTTGGCTCTGCTCTGGTGAGTGCACATGCTCTGAATCCACTTCTGGGGCTGCTCCTTTTATGTAGTGTGTCTGGGGCCTGCATTCATGTGGCCCGAAGGCCTTTGGGGTGGTTTTACGGCCTTAAGGTGGCCCTAAGGCCTTGAGAATCAACTAGCTCGAAGGCCTTGGGTGGTCCAAAAGCCTTGCAGGACCCGAGGACCAAACCAGTGGCTCGAAGGTCCAGATGGGTGAATAGTTCCGGCTACTACAGTACAGAATAGTGCCTGCTACAGTACTACTACAGTACCCTATAAAAATATGCCTCCACCCAGATTTTATCTTGGGTCTCTTGGATTCACCTAGCGAGTCCTCACCAACTAGGCTAAGGCTTATGTGCTTCTTTCTACCTAGGGTTGGATGAATAATAAGGTTCTTGCCTAAATGGTTGGTTATAGGGGTGACCTAGAAAAATTGCCTCACATATCTCAGAAGTTTCTATTAGTTGGGGGCATTGGTCAGAATAATGGGTGTCAGAAGAATATATTCTATAGTGGATGGGAGGAGGATATTGGTATTTCTCTTGGGAAAGAGCAAGTTATCAAAGAAGGTTACTTACCTCTTTGAACTTCATGTCCACCTTCTTCTCAAATTCGGTTGATTTCACCTCATGGAAACTTCGAATGGGTACATTGGATTTTGAACCAAATTGTTGAGTATTTTGTGCCATGTTCTCAATTAGGGTTCTTTTAGAAATTGGGGTCTTATCAACTAGTGCACCACTTGCAGTAGTATCAATCATATTTCGATCAATAGGAATTAAACCTCCATAAAAATAATGAATTAAAATTTAATCACTTATTTAGTGGTGTGGAAAACCTGAACAAAGACTTTTAAATCTTTCCTAGTATTCATGAAGTGTTTCCCTTGGTGATTGTATTATACCACATATTTATTTTCTTATTGTTATAGTTCAAGTGGATGAGAAATATTTTTCAAGAAAAAGGTGTTTCATTTCCTCCTAACCTCTAATTAGTGAATTAACATAGTAAAGCCAATATTTTGAAATATCTTCTAATAAAAAAGGAAATTCCCTTAGATTTACTTATTCTCTATACACATTTGTAGGTTGTAATGTAGAACACACAATATGAAATTCTTTTAAGTGATTATGTGGATCTTCTCCTGCTAGTCCATGTAATCTTGGTAATAAGTGAATTAAAATGGATTTTAGTTCAAAATTGGGTGCCTAACCTTGTATTTGAATGTAAGTGGGTAGAATATCAACATCAGGTGAGGTTAGTTCTTTTATTGTTCAATTTTTTTCATCCTTGTTTTACACATTAATTTCATTTTCTATTTTGTTTCTAGAAGAAGAGGGGTTTAGAAAAGTCTCAAGTTCTGGTGTCTCCTCCTTCAAAGGGTTATCTTATGTGTCTCAGTGTTGTTGATGTAAGATCCTCTACGATTTGGGTTTGAAAGGGGGTAAATATCCCAGAGTAGAATGTGTCATGCATAGAACCTACACAATAAATAAACCAGGACACAAAAATAAATGAAAAATGTATGAGACAAAAAAATCACAAAATTTACAAATATCTTAAAAAAACACGCACTAAAACCCGAGTTCCCCCTAGAAATAGCGCAAAAATTTGAATGTTTTGCCATGAAATATAAAATTGATTATGTTTTTATGGTTGATTTATAGTATATGACAAACCCTAGGTCATCTCTCAAGGAGAATTGATAGGTTTAGAGTGTGAATTCTTAATAAAAAGTACTAAAAGAGGGGGTTGTTTTGATTTTTTTAAAGAAAATAACTTAATTTAAAGAGTTTAATAAGTGAAGAACCAAGTTAATTTTGAAAATTAAGAGAAAAAGGATTATTTTTGAGTTTACTACACAAATTTGAAGTTCATGATTCTTGGATATTAATTAGGGTTTGATGTAAGTCTTTGGTTGAAATTAATCGGAATCCTGATTACTTTCCAAGCCTTTATATCAAAGCACGTTAAGCCAAACCTTGACATAACAATCATATAGACAAGGTCCAGATCTCATGCATGGTATAATAACTTACAAAGCAATTTGAAATATCTAATAAGTGTAGAAGAAATGGATTCTTATGCTGTCTAATCGGAACAACACAAGTCATGCTCTCAAGACTTCACACTGATTGGTTAAAAGTAAAGAACATTCCATTCAATTAAATAAAAAAATAATTAAAACATGAATTAAAGTAAGATAAATCCAACTGAAATGTTTTCAAACCCAAAATACATCAAACTAGTAGTTGTACCTGTATTTTTACATATATTTTTATAATTTTATAACTTAGTTTTAATTAAGTAGTTTAACCAATTTTTATATTTTTAGTTTATCTTTGTAGTTTTGTAGTAATTTAGATATTTTGATAATTTTTAGTTAATTTATATACTTATATTAGTAATTTAGTATTTATATTAGTTATATTAATTTTATATATTATATTTAACGCTATATAATCATTATTAGTTTCTCTAATTTTAGTTTAGTTTATTTTTAATTTTTATTAGTATTTATATTTTAATTTATATTTTATTTTATTTCAGTATTTTGTTGCATTAATAAAATGGTATTTTTTTATTAGTTTATTATTATATTTAATAGGATTATTATATTTAATTACATGTGCAATAATATATTATTATTATTATTTAACTTAATTAGATAGTTTTTTTATTTATTTAAATTTAAATTTAAATTTTTATTTTTATTTCATTTTATTTAACTTTCCCCCTACCCCCCTTGCCCCGCTCCCCTAGCCTATCAATCCCACGCCACATATTTTTTTAAACCTTCTCTCTCCAATCCCCTTCCCTATCCCGCCACCTTCTCCCCTTATCTCCGACCTAGACCACCTCCTTTTTCTCTCCCCTTACCCGCCGCCACCCGACCTCTCCTTCACCCCACCGGACCCAGTCCCCCTGCCACCCCGATTTTCCATCACCCTGCCACTACTCCCATCTCTCTGGGCCGACCCTCTCCCTTAACCCGCTAGAACCCGCACCCTATTTTCCTCCCCTTCCCTTCACCCCTCTCGCCCCCTGCTCCCTCCTATCACCCGCTGCCCCACTCTCCTCGCCAGTGCCCCACTACCCCCTATGGCCTCCCCCCTCTCTCGCCCCGCCTCTCCATCCCGCTTCCCCGCCAGAACTGGCACCCCCTCTCCCGGCCTCCCCTCTCCCCTACCTAACCCGCTACCCCCCCTGCCCCTCTCCATTCGGCCAACACCCCATCCATCCCGGTGCCCCGGCTTCCTCCGTCACACCCCACATCATCCTGCCTAACCCACTGGACCCCCTCGCCCTGCCAGACTTTCCTTCCTAATCTCGTCGCACCCCCTACTTCTGTTTTTTTGGCAGCGCACCGGTCACCGCCATCTGAGAAGCCGACCAGCAGCCATGCACCGGTCACCGCTATCCAAGGAGTCGACCAGCATCTGCTTCACCCCTCATATCCTTTGTTCCAGTGGGCACGCCATTGTTGCGCGACGTCATCACGTGCCGAAGGTTTCTGTGCGTGGCGAAAATAAAGACGGACACATTCATTGCTTCGGTAATGCGGTGTTATTTCACATGACATATCATTTTATTACTACGTTTATTCTTTCATTTTTGATGTCGGGGTAATTTTATTAGTGTCAGTATGTTGATTGAGTAATTAAAATTATTGCGCATGCCATGCAATGATATTGTTTGATGATTAATTGTCAATTAAATTTATTTTAATTGAATGTTTATCTGTTTAAATTATTTTTGCACTGAATTAATTGCTGAAATTAAAACTGGCCATTTTAATTATAAGTCAACGTGGAGGTTTGAGAAGGTAAACCGCGTTGACTAATGGTAGGTGCAAATTGGTGAAACAACTTTGTGAGAAATGGTTTGTGTCATTTCACCGTATAGTTCGGGACTTGAACGAGTTTTATAATTTATTTATGACAGCAGATAACGGGACTTTAAATAAATTGGGAAATTTAAATTGAGCATCTAAAAAATGCTTATATTTTCAGAACAGGCGATAACTAAATAGAATAAATATTTAATCACATAAAAGAATATTTTGCACGTCTGTGTGATAATTTAATTGTGACATCAGCATCCCCGACACATTTTTTTGACTTAGAGTCCATCATCATTTTCATTTGTAATTTTATTTTTATCTTTTGTCTTCTCACATTTTAGTTTAATTAAAAAATAAAAAAAAGAAAACTCAAAAATAGAAATTCCTTCAACCCTTGTCCGTCTAAAAATTTTCCAACGAAATATTTTTAGTGAACTAGATTCTGTGCTCTCGGTGGTTCGACCCTGCTCGCCACTTTTACAGTAGCCAGTTGGTTATTAAAATTTGAAAATTTTCACGCGTTGTGACACGCGTGCCAAATTTCTGGCGCTGTTGCCGGGGAGCACACACACATCTAGCATTATGAAAATTTCAAGTAGACCTTGATTTAGGCACTGTTTGCCTAAATGGTGAACACTCGTAATTCTGATCCATCAAAGAATGACCCACCCCTTGATCCACAACTTGAACATCAAAGAAAGGGAAAAGAACAAATCGGTACCTCAACTACAAATGAAATGCATCCACCAGAGGAAAGCGTTGAAACTCACATTCCGACGCTTCCTAGTGGACAAGTCCACCCACTTTTTCAAAACCGTCTTGATAATTATAGGCCTCGGACTACTATGAGACAAAAGTTGCGACCCAACACAATCGGAGTTAGCTCAGGCATAACAAGACCGAGAATTCAAGAAACACACTTTGAATTGAAGCCATCCACGATCAACCTGCTCAAAAAACATGCACAATTTCATGGATTGAGCAGCGAAGACCCTTATATGCATGTGAACAGATTTCTCGAAGTCTCTGATACATTTAAATATAATAGAGTAACGGATGATGCGTTGATCCTGCGACTGTTTCCATTCTCATTGCAAGGGAAAGTAGAGGATTGGTTGGAAAGTCTAGACCCAGAAACAGTTTTCACTTGGGAAGTGTTGAGAAGAAAATTTCTTGATCGATATTACACAACAGCTCAATCTTTGAAAAACAAGAGAGACCTCGACTCCTTTTGTCAAAGTGAATATGAATCATTAGGAGAATCTTGGGAAATATTCAAGTCTATGTCAAGAAGTTGTACTCATCATGGGATGAAGTTGGCAAACCAGTTGTAAGATTTCTACTATGGACTTCAACCCGAGAGTAAGTCTGCCATCAACACAGCTATTGGTAATGCATTCATGGAAATGGATCCTGAGGATTTGTACATATTAATTCAAAACATAGCCGAACATAGTTTCCAGTGGCCATAATATTTTTCAAGAATAAAGGTAGGAGTGCATCACGTTGATGCCCAGACATTCATGGCTGCACAATTTGAAGCTCTCAACAAGAGGATTGACAACTTGTCAATAAACCCACCTAAGACAGTCAATGTTGTTCAAGCTGAACACTTTCCACACTATGGTGGTCATCATGATTATCCCATGTGTCCATATAACACATCTGATACCAAGATGTGTGAAGCTGACTTTGTCAGCTACAACAGAGGAAATTATGGAAATAATTACAACACAAACTGGAAAGGAAATACCCAAAATCAAGGTTGGAAGGAACCAGTGGCTACTCATCCAATGAACCAAAACATGGGTACACCTGGGTTCACTCCTCAACCTACTTTCAGACCCACCATGAAATCACAAGATCAAGGATCTCAACAGAAATACCGACCACCATTCCATTAGCAACAACAATATAAGGATCAAAAGTAAACAACGAACTGTGCCCCTACTACAATGCAAGGTCAGAAAGATTGGGGAGAAACTATAGAAAATTTAATGATGTCTAATAAATCACGGTTTGAATCACAAGATATGGAAACCCAAAACTTACAAGATTCCATGCGCAACATTGAAAATCAAGTCGGTCAGTTAGCCGCACAAATGAAAAACTGACAGAAAGGAACTCTACCAAGTAACACAAGAGTCAGCCCAATAGAAGAAGAAAAAGCCATCACATTGCGAAGTGGTGCACAGTTACCAGAGCACCAAATTACTGATGTTCAACCAACAAATAATATGCATGTACCTGCCACTGAGAATAAAGACTCAACAAACAAAGAAATCCAACTTGAAGCTAAGGAGGAGGAAGATCAAAACAAACTTGTAAAAACTGAAAAGTCAAGAAAGGAAAAGGAAAATGAGGTACTAAATGAAAGAGTAAAATCCCACATACCACCTCCTCCATTTCCACAAAGACTGAAGAAAAGGAAGTTGGATGTTCAATTTTCAAAATTCATGGAGATGTTCAAAAAGCTTCAAATAAATATTCCTTTTGCGGAAGCCATCACACAAATGACCCAGTATGCTAAATTTTTCGAGGAACTTATATCAAAAAGAAGAAAGTTAGATGATGTGGGAACAATCATAATGCACGAGGAATGTTCAATGGTCATACCCAGATCCATACCTCCAAAACTAAGAGACCTTGGGAGTTTCACTATTCCTTGTAATATTGGAGGATGTCAATTAAGAAGAGCTTTGTGCGACCTCAGAGCTAGTGTCAATCTCATGCCTTTTGGAATCCTTGAAGAACTAGGTATCACAGAATTGAATCCAATGATGGTCGCCTTGCAAATGGCTGACCGGTCAGTGAAGCATCCTTGAGGGATTCTATAGGACGTACTTGTCAAGGTTGATAAATATTACTTCCCTACCGATTTCATTGTCCTCGATATGGAAGAAGACAAGGACGTCCCACTCATTATCGGGAGAACCTTCTTAGCAACATGCAGATCGCTGGTTGATGTCCAAGAGGGAAAGTTAATTTTTAGAATTGGGGACGAGAACATAAAATTTAATTTCCTAAAGTCTATGGAAAAACCATCTGTAGAAGACTGTCATTTCTTGGATACAATTGAAGAATGAGATGAGTTAGCAAGCGATGCACTAGATATCATGGATTTGCACAAAGAAAATGAAGTGTTTACTAAATCAATCGAGGTAGTGGAATTCATCAGAAACATAATCGAGCCTTTAGATAGACATGAATTCACTTCACTCACTCTATCACTTGAAAATCCTCCCACACTTGAGCTTAAACCCCTTCCATCGAACCTAAGATATAGTTACTTGGGAGATTTAAACACCTTACCAGTCATCATAAATGCCAATCTTTTGAGTGAACAAGAAAGCAAATTGCTCAATGTCCTATCACAAAGGAAGCCAGCAATAGGTTGGACGATTGCTGATCTAAAAGGTATAAGTTCTTCCATCTGTACTCACAAAATACATATGGAAGATAATTCAAAACCTTACAGGAAACCACAACGACGCTTAACACCTCCCATGAAATAAGTAGTCAAGAAAGAAGTCATTAAACTTCTTGATGCTGGTTTAATATTTCTAATCTCTGATATTCAGTGGGTTAACCCATTGCAAGTGGTACCTAAAAAGGGTGGAACCACAATGGTTGAGAATGATAAAAGAGAACTGATAACCACAAGAACAGTGACTGGATGGAGAGTGTGCGTCGACTACCGAAAATTGAATGATGCCACCAGAAAGGATCACTTCCCATTACCCTTTATTGATCAAATCCTTGAACGATTGGCATGACGAGATTACTATTTTTTTCTAGATGGATACTCAAGCTATAATCAAATAGTAGTGACACCAGAGGATCAAGAGAAAAGCACGTTCAATTGTCCATATGGTACTTTTTCTTATCAGAGAATGCCTTTTGGAATGTGTAATTCTCCAGCCACATTTCAACGATGCATGATGGAAATGTTCCGTGAAAGGATTGAAGAGTTCTTGGAAATATTCATGGATGATTTCTCTATGTATGGAGATTATTTTGATGACTGTCTAGAACATTTGGATAAAGTTTTGGCAAGATGCAAAGAAAAGAATCTGGTGCTTAATTGGGAAAAGTCACACTTCATGGTACAAAGTGGAATAGTTTTAGGCCATAAAATTTCAAAGAAAGGAATTGAATTTGATGCCGCAAAGATTAGTACAATATCTGAGTTACCCATACCTTCTTCAATTAGTTCCATTTGAGGTTTTCTTGGGCACATTAGATTCTATAGATGCTTCATTAAGGATTTCTCTGCTATCGCCCGCCCCCTTATGAACCTATTGGGAAAAGATGTCATGTTCCACTTTGTCCTTGAATGTTAGGAAGCATTTAAATTATTAAGGCAGTGTTTGGTTGAATCCCCGATAATGATTTCACCTAATTGGGAAGCAACCATTCAAGTTAATGTGTGATGCTAGTGACTGGGCAGTTGGAGCTTCTTTGGGACAAAAAAAAAAGAAAGGATCTTCAGAAAAATCTACTATGCTAGCCGCACATTGAATGAGGCTCAACATAATTACACAAAAACTAAAAAAGAGATGCTAGCAGTTGTATTTGCTTTCGACAAATTTCGATCCCATATGATATTCTCAAAAGTCAATGTCTATACGGATCACTCTGCACTTCGGTATCTGATGACCAAGAAAGATGCAAAACCCAGACTCATTTGATGGATACTATTACTTCAGGAATTTTACATTAAAGTAAAGGAAAAAAGGGAATAGATAATGTCGTTGCTGATCATTTATCACGCCTCGAACATGAAACAAGTGAAATCAATGCCGAACTAATCAATGAAGCATTTTCTGATGAACAACTCTACGCCATTGAGATAATCACACCCTGGTATTCTGATTTCGTGAACTACTTAGCTTCAGGTGTGATACATCTTGATTTATCAAAGGAATAGAGGAATAGATTTTTGAATGAAGCACGACATTACTACTGGGATGATCCTTTACTTTTCAAAGACTATGTGGATGGAATGATAAGAAGATGCATCCTTGAAGAAGAAGTTGATAGTGTTTTGAACTTGTTCCATACTGGAGAAGCTGGGGGACACCATGGGATTCATCGAACAATCAGCAAAGGGTTACAATGTGGTTTTTAATAGCAGACCATGAATCATGATATTTGTGAATTCTTCATGAATTGTGACAAATGCCAAAGAACTGTGGGTATAAGCTCGAAGCGCGAAATGCCACAACACTTAATCATGGGCATTGAAATTTTTGACATATGGGGAATTGAATTTATGGGTCCTTTTCCTAAATATTTTGGGAAATCCTATATCCTTGTCTGTGTGGACTATGTATCAAAATGGGTGGAAGCTGAAGCATTTTCAGAAAATACTGCTCGAGTCGTCATTAGATTTTTAAAGCAACACATTTTTACTTGGTTCGGAATTACAAGGATCATCATCAGTGACCGTGGTACCCACTTCAATAATGCACTGTTTCAGAATATAATGACTCTCCATTGGATGTCACCACTACATGGGCACCCCATACCATCCACAGACCAATGGTCAAGCTGAGGTTTCAAACGGAGAAATTAAGGGTATTTTGGAGAAAACTGTAAATACATCTAGGAAATATTGGGTCACCAAACTTGATGATGCAATTTGGGCCTATAGAACCGCCTACAAGACACCTATAGGAATGTTCCCATATCTATTGGTCTTTGAAAAAACCCACCACTTACCTGTATAATTGGAACATAAAGCTTATTGGGCTGTGAAGAAACTGAATTTTGATTTCAAAACTGCCCAAGAGAAGCGTTTTCTATATATGAATGAACTAGATGAGATGAGGAGAGAAGAACATAAAAATTATTTGATTTAAAAAGAGAAAACTAGAGCCTGTCATGAAAAATGGATCCAATAAAGAAATTTTTCAGAAGGCGACAAATTTCTCCTCTTAAACTCATGACTTTGAATCATGGCTGGGAAACTCAAGTCAAAGTGGTCAGGTCCTTACACTGTCATAATTGTTTATCCACATGGTGCTGTTGAAATTTTCGATGGGAAGATGCCTCCATTTAAAGTTAATGGTCAATGATTGAAACTTTACTACACTTCAGATATGATAGGCATCATTGAAGAACTCCAATTAAAATGAGAAGTTATCTGTCCAGTCGAAGACGTTAAACTTAGAGCTAGTCAGGAGGCAAACCGACTGCTTCTTCATTATTTAGTCTTTCTTTTCTTACTCTATCTCCATCTCTCTATTTATTTTTATGGATGCAGCTAAAAAAATGACTAGCTCTTATGATTCTTCCATGGTCATCGATGCACTTGTTCCGTCTCCCGCTGACTTAGTACGACAGATGACTCGACATCTGGCTGATATCGAGTGCCGGCTTGAGGAACTTTCATTAGAGATTTGTGCTCAGCTGTCGGCACCACCACAAAGAGAATAGATTCCATTCCTTTCTCACCATCTTCATGCTCACTACGCTCTGGAGGTGGTTAATCCCACTAAGCGTCCCTGTGAGATCGATGACACAACCACTAGTTCTCGCAAGAGGCAGAGGAGTTCTGATCTGATGGACCAAGATGATTGAACATTGCCCATCCGTCTGGCTAAAGATGTAAAACTTAGCGCTTCCTTGGAGGCAACCCATGTTCCAGTTTCATTTTTTCCTCTTTCTTCTTTTAACTATTCTAGTTTGTTTGAGAAAATAAAACATGGCATGTGTGGAATTTTTTTTAGCTACTCCTGATATTTGTGTGTACTTGTCAATCTACTGCATATCTACTTCCATTTATGTGATCCTTGGTGTTATATTTTTGATATGATGCGGGTATGTGTTGTCCATGTGTAGATTTTACAGGTACATCATTTCTGGAGCTTCATCGGATACAAACATCCTCTCTGCGTCTATCTGCACTTACACATGGAAGTGTTTTATTTTTGTCATATTTTATGCTTCCAAAAACACCATGTAAACTTAAAAAAACAAGAAAAATTTGAAAAAAAACTAACATTCGTGTCATTGATGAAACCACATCAAAGTTTCTGTATTTTTGTCGCAACACAGTCATGAACATACCACTTGTATCCCTAGGCAGTTTGAGCACCCGATTCTTGTTTTGGAATTCTTTGATCCTTGCTTTCATGACTTAGATGATTGCTGATATTATTTCATGCTTCGAAAATGTTTTTCAAAAACTTGTATATTTTTGAGACACTTATTTACAATCATTCTCATCTGTGCTGTCCAACATTATATTTCCATACCTATGATGAATCTGGCCCATTTTACATAATCTCTTATTTATCTTTTTCTTGAGGGAATCTCAACCATGTTATGTCTTCTAGAACTTTCCATGTTTTTCCATCAAAGCGATAGGAATTTTTGGAAGTTTCACTAAAATGATCAAGGCATCTGTTTAATTTTTTCAGCCTCATTGACCCACTGATCCATCCATACATTTTATCTATCATATAGCCCTTAGAAGCCATGAAGGAGCCTTTTAGGATGAGCCCAAGCCGATAACCTTCCCTACCAATTTCTTGAATTTTTGCATGATATTTTTCAATATAAGTGCGAGGGAGAGATTTAATCATAGAGAGGGTTCTTCAAGGGGCAGTGAGTCATTTGATGTACATGGATTGACATTATCCCATCCTGATCATATGAGTTATTTTTCACAGTATCCACATTCATTACATATATTTTGATATAGGAATATATAATTCTTTTGGTTCCAACAATGAGTACATTGGTGATCATTACGCGGTAACCCTCATTTTTGGGGATACCTATAAAAGTGATGATCCATTACACCAGGAACTAGAGAGTTTTCTATATGACCTACCTTCATTGAGATATTACATCATATATGCTACTTGTGTACCATTCTTTGGGATTATTGTCTGACATTTATTTCATGGGGTTTTTGAGTTGATACTCACTAGTTTTTCTTGACCTTATTATTTGAGTGAGTTGTGCATTTATTTAAAAAAAAGAGTGAAAAAATAGCAAAACATTGGATTATCATATGCTTGGGGACAAGAAATGTTTTAAGTGTGGGGGAGCGAGAGTTTGAGGGAGACATTTGGATTGACATATATCATGCATTTATTTCAAGATTCAACCATACTTTTTACCAAAAAGATGTCAATTTTTTTAACCCACCATCCCACAGCTTCAGAAACATTTGAACCTCTTGTAAAGTCCTTGATATTGGTGCATCCTTTTTATTTCCACTAGTGGAGATGTGAAATTCATGGCAATCCTATGGTAAGCATGAATGTGTATAAGAACTGAGAAAATCTTTGATAATTTTTTTTTTCGAGAAATGAGTGTAATGGCAAGGTAGGTCACATGATAAATGAGTGCACGTACTTGTTTTGAAAAGACTGTGAGTATAAGAAAAATTGTTTTTTTTTTAAATTGGATTTTTAAATGAAGCATGATATTTTATGGGTAAAAGAGATTGAAGAATTTTGAACATGTAATTTTGATGTTTTGATTTGTCTGCGACCACTTGTGTTTTCTTTCTGATTGTTTTTCCCAGGAGTGAAAAAGTTTAAGTGTGGGAGATTTGATGTACATGGATTTTTACATATATTTTTATAAATTTCTAACTTAGTTTTAATTAATTATTTTAACCAATTTTTATATTTTTAGTTTATTTTTGTAGTTTTGTAGTAATTTAGATATTTTGATAATTTTTAGTTAATTTATATACTTATATTAGTAATTTAGTATTTCTATTATTTATATTAATTTTATATATTCTATTGAATGCTATATAATTATTATTAGTTTCTCTAATTTTATTTTAGTATATTTTTAATTTTTATTAGTATGTATATTTTAATTTATATTTTATTTTATTTCAGTATTTTGTTGCATTAATAAAATAGTATTTTTTTATTAGTTTATTATTATATTTAATAGGAGTATTATATTTAATTACATGTGAAATAATATATTATTATTATTATTATTTAACTTAATTTGATAGTTTTTTTTATTTATTTAAATTTAAATTTTTATTTTTTTATTTCATTTTATTTAACTTTTCCCCCTACCCCCCTTGACCTGCTCCCCTCCCCTATCAATCCCACGCCACTTATTTTTTTTAAACCTTCTCTCTCCAATCCCCTCCCCTATCCCACCGCCTTCTCCCCTTATCTCCCACCTGAACCACCTCCTTTTCCTCTCCACCTACCCACCGCCACCCGACCTCTCCTTCACCCTGCAGGACCCAGCTCCCCCTGCCACCCCGGTTTTCCATCACCCTGCTGCTGCTCCCATCTCTCTCGGCCGGCCCTCTCCCTTAACCCGCTGGAACCCATACCCCGTTTTCCTCCCCTTCCCTTCACCCCGCTCACCTTCTGCTCCCTCCTATCACCCGCCACCCCACTCTCCTCGCCAGCGCCCCGCTACCCCCCACAACCTCCCCCTCTCTCGCTCGCACTCCCTTACCCCGACCGACTCTCCCCTCTCTCTCCCTGCCTCTCCACCCCGCTTCCCCACTAGAACCTGTACCCCCCCTCCCGACCTCCCCTCTCCCCTGCCTAACCGGCTACCCCCTGACCCTCTCCATTCGGCCAGCACCCCATCCATCCTGGCGCCCTGGATTCCTCCATCGCACCCCACCTCATCCTGTTTAACCCACTAAACCCCCTCCCCCTGCCGGAATTTCCTTCCTAATCCTGTCACACCCCCCTGCTTCTATTTTTTTTTGCAACGCACCAGTCACTGCCATCCGAGAAGCTGACCAGCAGCCGCGCACCGGTCACCGCTATCCGAGGAGTCAACCAACATCCGCTTCACCACTCATATCCTTTATTCCGGTGGGCACGCCGTTGTTGCGTGATGTCATCACGTGCCGAAGGTTGATGTGCGCGGTGAAAATAAAGTCGGACACGTTCATTGCTTCGGTAACATGGTGTTATTTCACATGACATATCATTTTATTACTGCGTTTATTCTTTCAGTTGTGATGTCGGGGTAATTTTCTTAGTGTCGGGATGTTGATTGAGTAATTAAAATTATTGTGCATGCCATGAAATGATATTGTTTGATGATTAATTTTCAATTAAATTTATTTTAATTGAATGTTTATCTGTTTAAATTATTTTTTCACTGAATTAACTACTGAAATTAAAACTGGCCCTTTTAATTATAAGTCAACACAGCGGTCTGAAAAGGTAAATCACGTTGACCGATGGTAGGTGCAAATTGGTGACACAAATTTGTGAGAAACGGGTGGTGTCATTTCTCCGTATAGTTCAGGACTTGAACGAGTTTTCTAATTTATTTATGACACCAGAGAACAGAACTTTAAATACATTGGAAAATTTAAATTGAGAATATAAAAAATGCTTATATTTTCGAAACAGGTGATAACTAAACAGAATAAATATTTAATCACATAAAA
Source organism: Viscum album (assembly GCA_963277665.1). Lineage (NCBI taxonomy): Eukaryota > Viridiplantae > Streptophyta > Magnoliopsida > Santalales > Viscaceae > Viscum > Viscum album. The sequence goes on along the minus strand of OY728150.1, from coordinate 810,690,298 downwards.
GAATATTTTGCACGTCTGCATGAAAATTTAATTGTGACATCAGCATCCCTGACACATTTTGTTGACTTAGAGTCCATCATCATTTTCATTGGAAATTTTCTTTTTATATTTTGTCTTCTCACATTTTAGTTTAATTAAAAAAAAACTAAAAAATAGGAATTCCCTCAACCCTTGTCCATTTAAAAATTGTCCAACTAAATATTTTTAGTGAACTAGATTTTGTGCTCTCTGTGGTTTGACCCTGCTCGCCACTTTTACAGTAGCCATTTGGTTATAAAAATTTGCAAATTTGCACGCGTTGCGACGTGTGTTCCAATTGCCTTGGATCTTTATTTTTTTGATTTTTTATAGCATGATGTATATTATTGTTTCCATGATCCCCCTATATTTGATTTTTTATAGGATTCCATGACCATAATTTTTTTATATGACATTGATGGATATGATTTACTTGGTTATTTATATGATGGATGATTACTCTTATGCTATTTGGTTATCTTTTCTATTTATTCTATTGATTGATAAGGACATATCACTATACTACACTCTGATTATGAGGGTTTAGTCTCCCCACTATTCTATCAAAGTCTCTCACTGCTAGCTAAAAGCCTCTGGCATATGAGTAGGTTCACTTGAATCCATGTTGCTGATTGGGTTCAGCTACTTATAAGTGAACTAGGTCTAAGACTCCATAATGTGGTATTAGAGGTATTTATTTTCATTTATTTTCCTTACCTTAATAATTGGTATGGTATAAAGGAAAATAGGATGTGTCAGGATTTGATCATGGGCCTGTGCATGGGAGTATCTAACCCATGTATAGTGAAAAGAAAAATTACATAGGATGGGATATGTTGTTATGGATTGTGATTATTATAGTTGTCTTGAATTCACTATTGGGTGACACACTTGATTTTTGATGTTCCTCATGACTATGGATTTTTACCCTTGGACTGATATGGAAAGTAGTATTGTTTCATGCATCATTATAAGAAATTGAAGAATTATATGTCATGTATATTCCATACCATTTTTATATTATTTCATACATTTCCTGTAGCATGTTTTGGTTCCTTGATTTCTATATCCATGAAATTGTGCTAAAATTTCATAATAGGATTGGTTAAATAATTGGTTATAATTAAATGGATGCCAATTGAAATTTATAAAGTGTATGGGCCTTTATAAATTGTGAATGGAAACCCATCTAATTAGACCATGATATAAAGACACACATACACATGAAAGTATTCTTATGAACTATTGATTTTAAATTTCTTAAATAGAAAGGTTTCTCATAAATGGGGGTGTTACATGTAACTTAAGGAGTTTTTTACTCATTAACATGCAATTGAACCCCCATTTACTGGGACCTATGTCAAAAAATAAATAACTTGATCCTGACATGACCTAGTAGCAAGAAGTAAATAATATCTGTTATATTTCCTCATTATCTTAGAGTCACCTAGACCTAGATTTAAGAGCATGAAGAAGAGTGTGGATCTTATATATGAAGGCTTGTACTTTTTCTATTCTAATATATGTGATTCTAATGGATATTAACTCTTTTATTGAGTCGGGTTTTTGGATTTTGTAGATACATGACACCGCATACCTTGATTTTGGTTCCAAGAGGTTGATGATGACCATGCACTTGAGGTGGTGGGTCTTGGGACACTATTAGTACCTCTAGTAATACCACATGTGGAACTTCCAATTATACCTGATATGGGTGATGATTCCCAATTTTAAGTGGGTTTCCTATGATTTAAGTGGGTTTCATATGATTGGAAGAGTTGAAGCATGAGTTTCAATAGAAGCATCCCCCCATGTTTTTAGGGGATGGTAGTCCACATGCTCTGGAGTCATAGCTTGAGCCCATGCTGTCAATTTTCGAGCATCTTGAGACACCTCCCAAGAGGAGAGTGAATCTCACAACATATATGCTTTAGGATTCCTCAAAGATATGGTGGGATATTATTACCTAGAAGGATCATCATCAGGATATGGATTGGAGTGATTTTCAGATGGCCTTCTATGATTTTTTCTTTCTCGAGATGTTGAGGGACAATAGGGCTAGAGATTTTATGCACTTAGAGTAAGGAAATTTATTATTCATCAACCATTATTCTTGTTTCATGAAGATCAAATTCTTTAAACCTATTCTGTTAGGTGATGACTTATCCATATCTAGGTGATTTTTGGATGGTATTAGGTATGACATCCAATCATAGGTGAATGTCTTTTGGTTTACTATTGTATATGAGATAGTGAACAATGCACTTATCACTAAGTGCAACCTGAGAGATTGGATAGGGGTGTGAACTAGAGATGTTTACCACCTAGATTCGGAACTATACTGAACAACAAAAGGAAGTGTCATTTGGAGCTTCCACATGGGAATATTAATAGACAGGATGTGCACTCAGGTAGCCAGGTGAGGTGATATCAGTGCAGTAGGCCGAGACATACGAAATTCCAGTGTAATAGGTACCTAGTATAATGATGGCCTTATGATGGGATGAGTAATATTTAGAACTTTTTTAGATATTTTCCTCAAATATAAAATAATAGTGGGTCTGAACCAACTCCACATTTAGGAATGAGGTCAATAGCTTCTATTTAGGCTGGGAGCTAGAGTGAAACCGACTGACCAGACCGAGGTGGTGGTCATGGATAGGGTATCCAAACACTATTATATTGCCAATAGAGTGGGCCTTCTTTTGGTATCCAAGATATATCTCAGGGTTTCAGATCAAGCCAAATGTATATAGTGCAACTGATACCTAAGGAGAATAATTCCAAACCTTATATGGTGTGAGGTACTATTCTAGAATCCTCTACTTTTGTATCTTCTATTTTCGATATAGGCACTTCCCATTCCTTTATATTTGTGACTATTATCGAGAGCCTTGGGATAAATGTTTAGTTTTCTTATGGTGTGATGGAACCAGATACTCCAATAGGAATTTAGTCAGAGAGTGTATGCCAGTGTAGGGAGTTCCATATTGAGATAGGTCGGTTTAACTTTCTATGGGACCTATTTATCCTCGAAATGATAAGTTTTTACATCATTATCAGGATGAACTGTTTAGTTTCCTATCATGAATATGTTGTTTTTTTATCATTGAAGGGTGAATTTCACATCACCAGAGGGCATGAATATTATTTACAGGGGTAAATGTGATGTCTAGGTAAGCCGATGTTTAATTGATCATCATAGCCTAGGTGGGATAATAGCCCATATTTCTATATTTTATCTGGAAGATTAGGGAACATGTTAGGTAGATTTATATCCAATGGTAGATCATTTCAGGGACTTTTTATCGGATGAATTTTCAATACTACCTCTGGATAGATAGGTAGAGTTTTTTTATTGATCTAGTGTTAGGAACTACACTGGTATCCATTCTTCCTTACATGATGGATACTATTGATTTGTAAGAGCTCAAGAGGTATTTATAGGATTTGGAAGGTAAGGGTTTTATATGACAACATTCTTTATCATGGGGTTCAATGATTCTTTTCACCAAGAAGGCAGATGGTACCCTTAGGATTTTTGTGAATTATCATTCTTTAAACCTTCTTATGGTTAAGAACCAATATCAATATTCTAATATAGACAACCTCTTTGACCAAATCCAGGGAACAAGGGTTTTATTTAAGATTTATATGAGTTTGTATTATCATAAAGTGCATGTTAGACCATTAGATATACCACATACAACATTACATAGTTTATATAGATTGTAAAATCATTTGGTCATGCCTTTAAGTATCATGGATGTGCTATCAATTTTCATGGCACTGATGTATTAATTTTTCCACCAATATCTAGATTTATTTGTGATGGTCTTCAAGGATGATATCTTGGTGTAGTCTCACACTAAACATGACCATTCCAAAAATTTTGAGATTGTATTGAATACACTGAGAGAGAATCAGTTATATTCTAATCTCACAAAGTTAAACTTTTAGATTGATAAAGTTCACTTCCTAAGTCACATTATCTTAGAAATAAGAGGATCAGTTCACCCAAATAAACTGGGAGTTATTGTTTTATGAGAGAAGCCCAAGAATGTATTTAATATATGGATTTTCTTGGGGATATCTAGTTATTACACATCTTTCATTTAGGATTTATCATATTCTGAATCACCACTAATAAGATTGACAAAGAAAAATGTCAAGTTTATACAATCTAAAGAGTGTAAGGAGGCCTTTCATGAGATAAAGGGTAAATTGAATATAGCGCTGATTTTAATCCTACCTGATCTTGGATAAGGTTATACAGTTTATTGTAATGCATAAGGCATCAGGATAGAAGCCATTATAATATAGGAGGAGAGAGTTACAGAATATGGTTCTCATCAGTTAAGGACTCGTGAATGGAACTACCCTATGCCTGATATCAAGTTAGCTATTGTTGATCATGCCTTGCGCCATTATATAAATTACTTACTGGGAGAGAATTTTGTGGTTTATATAGACCACAGAAGCCTCAGGTACACATTTACGTAGAATTAATTTAATATTAGGAAAAAGTGGGTTGAATACTACAATGAATCAGATTTTTATTTTTTATTTTTTATTTTTATAAATTTATTGGGAAAATTCCAAGACTAGAAGCTGAGACGGCGTGAGATTCCGAGGCTGGGTGTGCCCGGGGAAAACTAATGAAAAATGTTCAGTTTTTAATAAAGAGCGAGGGGGTTTTTCTTTGAATTGGGATAACTCTTAAATAGGTGTATGAATTAGAAATATGGGGGGACCATTACATTTAGAACAAGAACATTACCTTAGGTGGGGTCTAACCTCGACCGATGCGGTTTTAGGGTGGAAGTTAGTTTTTGGACGTAAACATCATTAAAATATTTAATAAAAATATTTTATTTGATGTTTCATTTGTTTCTTTTATGTAGGAAATATTTTTAGGAATCTAGGGTTATGACATAACCCTTGAAATCCTCTGAGACAATGAGACAGAGCTTTCTACAACAAATATCGATATATTGTAGAATCAAGATCGATGAACCTCAGATTTTATGGATCGACGAATGATGATGACGAAGCTTCACATTTTTTCAATGATCAATCCAAACCTTGAGGTAGGATATTGATATATTTGTGATTTCCTCTTCCCCTCTTAGATTCAATGACGAATTTAGACCAACCAACGAACATATTGATCCACAGTTTGATCATTCTTGTAAGATGGTTAATTTATTGTGGGCTTTTTTCGAGTGATAGATATTAGTGATTATACTCCCTCTTTTCCCTTCTAACAAGGATAACTCAAGGCCGACATGAACAAGGTCAAGATCCATTATTCAGGTGTTCTATGTGTTCTTCTTATCCCCATTTTTTTTGTTCTTATCCATTGGACCCTTGTGGTCATGACACAATTTTTTTGGGAGGCTCTGAATAAGATTGGACCCCCATAGTACTAGTAAGATGGATCAAATACCAAGGGAGTGAAGTTCATAACCCGAGGATAACAGATATGATTTTGTTTTAAAAAAAAGAGCATTAGAGAAATAGGGGAGACCTGTTGAACTAGATCCACCAGTGGTGGTGCTTGGTGGCATGTGGCAGCAACGACCGCATGCAAGTGTAGCAGAGGCGGGTAGCTGCCCGTGGTGGTGTGGCCAGACCGTGGCGGCGGTTGCCAGACCGCGTGGAGCCGCATCGATTAGGACCACAGTGGAGATCGGGGACACGACGACTGACCGTGTTGAACATGGCAGTGATGCATTGAATGGGTGATACAGTGGGATCCACATGGTCGGGGTGGACCACGTGGACCAAGGGGTGTGTCCAATGAGGGTTGTGTCCAGCAGAACAAACTGGCCCGCATGTAGCAGCCTGAACCATGGTGGTGGGGCTGCTCCATTGGCCCAGCGGGCTTGACCAACCAGACCAGTATGCCGAGTCCAGTCGATCCAGTGGACTAAACTGGTTTGGGTCGGGTTGGCCAAACTGGTTTGGTCAGCCGGCATGTCGGATTGGGTCTGGTGGGTTGGATTAGACCTAGGCAGACCTTTTCAGTAAAACAGCCACAACTTTTAAACCGTGTGTCCATTTGATGAGATGTTTGTGGAATTGAGACCCTTGCAATGAGATAGTTCTCTTGAGATACTTTAAGTGAGTCTTTGTAAAAGTTAGAATATGACCGTTTTGGCTTGGGGAGTAGGTCCTCCCAGAACAAGCGCTCTATGAGAAGAATCCAGTGGCTGGTTGTGATATTGAGACTATGTGACTTGGTGACTATGTGATTTGGGGGATGAATGAACTATCAACACTATGTGTGTTATAGAAACTCTGTATGTTATGAACACTCCATGTCTTATCGATACTCCATGTGTTATCAACACTCTGTGTGTTATGGACACTCTGTGTTTTATCAACACTCTATGTGTTATCGACACTAACTATGTTATCGACACTATGTGTGTTATCAACACTCTCTGTGTTTTAAACAATCCGTATGTTATTGAAACTCTATGTCTTGCTGATACTGGGTGTCATGTGGACTACATATGATTATCTTGCTTTTCATGCTATAGACTTATACCTGTGTGAGTTAACTATAATTAGTGTATTTCATTGTGGTATACTTTTTGTATTTTCTTGTGGTGTACTTCATGTATTTCTTAGTGGTATTTCTTTATGGTTTTAGGGTGTCCTAATGAGTATTGTTTTACTCACCCTAAACAGGATTTTCCTGCACGTGTTGTGTCTTGTGTAGACGATCTATGCTTTGATAGAGTCCTAGGTGGACTAGGACCAAGAGGTTCTTAGGTTGATAAGATAGAAGAGGTTTTCTCCTACAACTTCAGACATATGTCCTACACCTACCCTTTAGGTAGGGTTATCTACGGATGAGATTCAAAAACTTGTGCATTCACTTTTTCAAACTCTTTCTTTTGGTGGGATTGTATTCTGGACATGTTTACTTTTCAGTTTTCCTTCTATCGTACTCTATGGTTGGTACCTTAGTGTATGCATTCTTTGTCTACTTAGTGTTTTTATATTTTAGTATTTTGATCTTGGAGATGTGTGTGTGTGTGTATAGGTACCTAGGAAAATGCCTCCCATTTGTGGGATATACCTACTCGATGATAGTTTCCACCCCTTGGGCTATCGAAAGTGGGATTGGGTTAGTCACAACACGGGCCCCTCTAGGATAGGTTGTGACAGAGTGGTATTATAGGTGGTCAGTTCTACTTAAGGACTGAGATTCTATGAGGTTGTTTTGGGGAAACCATGTTAAGTGTTTCACGTTCGGATTTTGGACTAGGGAATCTAGTGTTGGTGCAGCAACTGACGTATCGATACACCAGGGCTCTAGATACTTGTTTTTTTGACTCAATACACAAAAAAATGGTTATAGGGAAATTAATAGTACATGAATCATATAGGATTTGGGTGTGTTCTCATGTACTTCTTGAGTCAGCTCACCAGGTATAGTCTACTGATTATTGACCATCTTGATCTGTTTCAGGATGACTCCCTGAAAATAGCCAGTAAGGATTCTATTTGCGTGATCCTGAGGATGATCCTCCTAGAGACGAGTTGTTAGTATAAGGGCCTATACTAGAGATACTCCCTACACCTGAGATATCACCTCCATGTGGTTTACCAGTGACACCACCACCCGTATAGCAACAGTTACTCCTAGTGCTACTAGTTGAGGATGCACGCAGGCTGAGTGCATTGCATGAGTTACAGAGGTAGTGACTTCCCAGGTTTAGGGGTGAGCTATACCCCCAGATAGTTGAGGATTGGCTGGAGGTAGTGACTTGTGTCTTTCACCTTGTGAGGACACCTTCTGAACAGATGACAATCCTATATGTGAGTCTTCTTTATGGATCTGTGGGGCGATGGTGGAGTTTAGTGACCCAAACACATAATGAGCTGAATATCTCTTGAGAATACTTAGAGTGAATCTTTAGAGAGGAGTTATTCCCCGCTATTTTATGCTGAATGTGAATATAAAATATTCTACAACTGTAGTAGAGGAGTTAGACTGTGGTGGAGTACTCAGCAAGGTTTACAGATCTTTATCACTACCCCATGGATATGGTGAAGGACATTTTATTTAGGGATAATTACTTAGAATAGAATATATTCCAAGAGATCAGGGAATCCATGATATCCCTTAGCATCCTTCCATATGCTGGGGTACTAGAGTGAGCTCTACTAGTGGAAAGCTTTCTGGAAGAGCAGACACCATTAGTGGGAGCTACCGGCAGGCACCAGGAAGCTGAGTCTTTAGTGGTAGGTATCCAAAAATAGATGCAGGGACCCATGTGAGTCAATCAATCTAGGGGACAAACCAAAGGCATGGTATTAGTGGTTCGAGGATCCCAAGGAAGAGAGAGTCAGCTGTAGCACATGCAATGTTACTCATGTGGCAGTTAGGGACATATGGCATGAGGTTTCCTGACCCGCTATATGGACGGTCAAGAGATGGTCGAGGGACCGCTGAGGTGGAGGAGGAAGAATGATCAAGGTGGTCCTCAGGGTGTTATACTTGGTAGAGGATCAGGCAGGATAACAGGAGGTGGGTGGAGGTTCGACGTATTACCACCACCACACCCAAGTGGTTCACCACGAGCTCAGGGAGCTGGTGGACATGGACAAGGACAACTACATGTGATGGAGGCTAATGACCCTAGTTCTCTAGGGATTATTATAGGTACAATATATTGATTTTACACCTTAGATACTATTTTTATAGACACATACACCGGTCATTATTTTCTTACCATGACCCTTGTTTAAGATTCAGAGATTCCAATAGAACCGTTGACTCAACCCTTATGCTTAAAGACTCATATGGGGGGGGGGGGATTCGATGATCACACAATAGTTCCAATAGTGTGACCTTACTCTTGGAGTTGATAATTTTAGTTGGGATCTCTTGGTAGTGGTGTCGAGTCCTTATGACGTCGTTCTCAGTATGAATTGATCATATACAGTCCATGCTCAAATTGACTGTTTTAGGAACAAAGTGCGGTGTGTCTGCTGTGATTAGACCATTTTTTCCATTGATGGTGAAAAATAAATACATGCAGCGCATGATGGACCTACTCATAGTAGGGTGCAACTGATTACCCATTAGTTGGATAGCCTCACCTTCAGTGCAGTGGATGAAAGGAGTCCTCAGTTTCTTTTAGTGGTGGTGGAGTATGAGGATGTATTTCCTAAGGATATCCTCAAACTACATCCCAGTAGTGAGGTATATTTCTGTATTTATCTGTACCCCAGAAAGACACTGATATTGAAACCTACATATCAGATGGATCCCATGGAGATTCATGAGTTGAGGGTACATCTAGAGGACTTGTAGAGAAAGTGCTACATGAGACCTAGTGTTTCACCATGGGCGACCACAATTTTGTTTTCTAAAAAGTTAGATGAGAGATTGAGATTATATGTGGACTTCAAGAACCTAAACCATGATACCATGAAAAATAAGTATCCACTAACAAGGATTGATGACCTCTTCGATTAGCTTAAGGGAGAGAGGTGGTTCTCGAAGATAAACCTCAGATCAGGATATCACCATCTTCGAGTATGGGATAGGGACATCCTGAAGATAGCTTTCAGATGTCGGTATAGAAACTATGGGTACTTGATGATTCCATTTGGAATGAAAAATTCCCCGAAAGTGTTCATGGGACTCATGAACATGATCTTATATCCTTAGACCAGTTTATGGTGGTCTTCATTGATGACATCCCGGTGTACTCAACAACAGAGGAGGAGCATGTGATACACTTGAGGATAGTCCTTTACACACTCCGAGAGCACCAAATTTATAGAAATATATCTAAGTTCTAGTTCTGCATTCATGAGTTCCACTTTCTAGGACACATCATTTCAGAGGTTGGAGTCACTGAAAATCTGATGAAGATTGAGGCAGTGCTTACTTGGGAGCCACCCAAGAGTGTTACCGAGGTGCAGAGTTTTCTGGGTTTTCCTGGGTACTATCAGAGGTTTGTACCCAACTTTTCTAGAGTAGAAAAACCCTTGATGGATTTTACATAGAAGGGGTAGCGCTTCTTGTTGACAGAGAATTCCCAAATGTGATTTTAGAAGCTAAGGTAGAGGTTGATGAGCTCTCCCATCTTGAGATTTCCATAGAAGGGTGACAGGTACATAGTGTTCTGCGATGCATCAGGGACCAAGCTTGTTTGTGTACTGATGCAGGGGAAAGCGGTGATTGCCTATGATTTATGACATTTGAGACCACATGAGAAGAACTACGCGACCCATGATCATGATCTAGTGGCGGTATTTATCTTATTGAAGATTTGGTGACACTAATTTATGGGTGAGTGATTTACCATCTAATATGACCACAAGAGTCTCAAGTATATATTCTCTTAGAAGGATCTGAACTTTTGATAGAGATGACAACTAGAGTTCTTACAGGACTATGGATTTGAGATTTTCTATACTCCTGGTAAGAGGAACATAGTGGCGGATGCTCTCACCAGTAGATACAGCTTGCAGTTGATGAGTGATGCATTAGAGTAGCTGGTTTCATTATAGATATCATTTCACTACTAGAAATTCTCCCTATACCCATAGTTTAAAACCATGGGTATAGCCCAAAAAACTGTGGGTATAGAATATACCCACAATTTTAAGGAATCGTGGGAAACTGAGGCATCGATATAGCCTTGAGATATACCCACGATTTGATACAACTATACCAATGGTTTCCAAACTACAGGTATAGGTGTATTCCACCATTTCATTAAATCTATACCCATGGTTTTAAAACTGTGGGTATAGATTTTAAATAATAATAGGTCGCAAGATTTGATCCTTGGACTGCCTGTTTATGGTTCTAGTGCCTAACCACTAACCTATTATCTCTTATTGGTATATAAATATATATTTTATCAAATATATTTGTTTAAACCATGGCTATATATGGAAAGCCATGGGTATAGGTGTTCCCGCCTTTTTTTGTCCCACATAATTTTTTTCCTTCTATAACATGGGAAATCTATTCCCACAGTTTTATAAAACTGTGGGTATAGTTATTCAAAAAATAACCCTATACCCATGGTTTTGGAAAAACTATGGGTATAAGTCTAGAAAAAAAACCTATACCCACATTTTTGGAAAACTGTGGGTATAAGTCCATTTTACAGTAGTGTTTGTGGATGGAGATGGATCATCTTAGTTCCGGTCGATGGTTGTCACCCCTCCACTCTTACAGTGAGTCAAGGAGTCACATCTTGGGGATATCAACTGCGAGACCCTACATGCATAGTTTTCCATAGGGCATGCCCCTTATGGATATTCGATAGGTGTGGAGCACATCGTTCTTTTCAGAGGGTGCACCGTTTTACTAGTGGGGTTGCAGAGGGAGGTTCTAAAGTAGTTCCACAAATCAAATTTGGTGGTACATCTGAGTGTGTATAATATTTACTAGGACCCAAAACGTTAGTTTTTTTGGATGGGGTTAAAGAAGGAAGTGGAAGAGTTAATTTCTCGATGCCTCACTTGTCAATAAGTGAAGGCTGAGCACCAGGTTCCAGTGGGCTTGACTGACTCACCAAGTCAACCCACTTCCTAGAAATTTAGGAGCAGAGTTCGGTAGAGAGTTGGGACGACTCTACATGCAAGAGACAATTAGACTCCATGGATTCCCATCGATGATAGTCTCAAATCATGATGGTCTCTTTACATCCCAGTTGTGGAAGGTATTGCAGGAGGCATTTGGGACTTAGTTACACTTGAGCATTAAATTTAATACCTAGACTGATGGGTAGATAGAGAGGACCATTTAGGTTCTTGAGTAAATTATACATACTTGAATCTTAGACTTTTTCCATAGTTGGTAGGATCACCTACCACTGGTGAAGTTTGCGTACAACAACAACTACCACTCCACAATTGGTATGGAACCATTTGATACCTTGTACGGGTGATCATGTAGGTCACCACTTTTCTAGATTAACCTAGGAGAGTTAGTACTCATGGGTCCAGTGTTGGTGCAAGCTACCACCGAGAAGGTGGAGATCATCTAGGAGAATATGTGGACTGCACTGATCCGGAATAAGTCTTATACTGATAGGATACAATGGCCCTTGGAGTTTGAGGAGGGAGACTATATGTTCCTTCGGGTCTCACCTCGACGGGTATTGTAAAGATTTGGCTGGGGAAGAAAGTTATCTCAAAGATACATCAGCTATTTTCAGATTTTGAGTAGAGTTATTGAGGTGTAATACCACTTAGCTCTTCCCCTATAGTTGAACTGGGTGCATTATGTCTTCCATGTGCTGTAGCTGAGGAGGTATGTGCATGATCCATTGAAACACATCGATTGGGGTGAGTTGTACATTGAAGATGAGGGGGATTTTATAGAGTACCTAGTGAACATTGAGGATTTACATGAGTGGATCTTTTGTGGGTGGTCGATTCATCTATTTTGTGTTCCGTGATAGTGTGAGAATCTCTAGGAGAGAAATTGGGAGTGGGATGATCAAATTCATACTCAGTACCCTCACCTTTTTGTTGAGTAGCACTTGTTTTGGATTTTAGGGATGTAAATACCTAAGATGAGGAGAATTTAATGACTTATATTTTTCTCCAGTTTTATTTTTATAAATTAATTGGAAGATTTTTGAGACCAGGCACTGAGACAGCGTGAGATGTTTAGTCCTAGTGTGCCTGGGGAAAAGAAATGAAAAATGTTTAGTTTTTAATAAATCATGTGGCTAGTTTTTATTTAAACTAGAATAACTCTTAAATGAGTGCCCATTTCTGAAATTTGGGGTTACCATTGCATTCAGAAGAGCAACACTATCTTAGGTGGAGCCTAACCTCGACTGGCATGGGTTGTGGGAGGAAGTTAGTTTTTGAACATAAACTTCATTAAAATAATTAATAAAAATATTTTATTTGACGTTGCATTGGTTTCTTTTAAGTATATCCTATTGTTAAGAATTTAGGGTTATTACATAACCCTATAAATCCTATGAGTCAAGGAGATAGATCTTCCCCCAATGAATGCTGACGGATTGGCAATTCAAGATTGATGAACCTCAGATTTGATGGATCGACAAATGATGACGACACAACTTCCCCCTTCGTCAATGATAAATCCAAACCTCAAGGTAGGGTTTTGATCTCTTTGTGATTTCATCTTCCCCTCTTGGATTCAACAATGAATGTAGACCAACCAAAAAATAGGTTGATCCATAGTTAGATCATTCTTGCGGGATGGTTAATTTATCGTGGGGTTTGTCGGGTGATAGATATTCGTGATCATCCTCCCCATTTTTACCTTCTAATAAGGATGAATCAAGGATGACATGAACAAGGCCAAGATAAATTCTTCCTACATTCTTTGTGTTCTTCCTATCATTTTTCTTATCATTATTTATCGTTGGACCCTCGTGGTCATGAATTTTTTTTGGGAGGCTACGGACACGATAGGACCCCCAGAGTACTAGCAAGATGGATCAAATCCCAAGGCAGTGAAGGTCGATACTTGAGGATCATGGATGTGGCTCCGTTTAAAATAATGGAGCACTAGAGAAATGGGGACGACCTGTATAACTAGTACCACAGATGATTGGTGCTAGCGGCGGTGCACATGGCGGCGGCGGCCAGACTGCATGGAGCCACAAAGGTAGGGTCCACGATGGGGACTAGGGACGTGATGGCCAACCGTGTTAACTGGGTGGCATAGGGGGAGCCATGTGGTTAAGGATGACCACGTGGACCAGGGGGCATAGTCATGGAGGGTCGTTCTCAACAAAGCAAACCAGACCTCATGCAGTGGGCCGAACCAGGGTGGCCAGACTGGGTCAAGTCAGCCAGACCGGTTTGGGTCATTTGGCGAGTCAGGTTTGGTCCGGTGGGTTGGATCAGACCCAGACTAGACCCGAGTAAGACCTTTTCATTAAAACAATTGTAACATTCAAAAATTGCATTCGTTTGATGATAATTTTGTGGCATTGGGACCCTTGAGATGAGATGATACTTTTTAGATACTCTAAGTGAGTCTTTGTGAAAGTTGGAATATTTTATTTTTGGCTTGAGGAGTTGGTCCTCTCGGAACAAGCATGCTACGAGTGGAATCTTGTCGATCACAGTGATCTTGAGACTATGTGACTTGGTGACTACATGATTTGGGGGATTCGTGACCTATCAACACTCCATGTATTATCGACACTCCGTCTGTTATCTACACTCCGTGTGTTATCGAAACTCCGTGTGTTATCGACACTCTGTGTGTTATAGACACTCCACACTCCATGTGTTATCAACACTCCGTGTGTTATCAAAACTCCATGTGTTATCAAAACTTCGTGTGTTATAGACACTCCATGTGTTATCGACACTCTGTGTGTTATCAAAACTCCGTGTTTTATTGAAACTTTGGGTCTTACCGATACTGGGTGTTCTGTGGACTACATCTGATAATCCTTCTTTTCATGTTATAGACTTATACCTATGTGAGATGACTATACTTCATGTATTTTGTGTGTGTTATACTTAGTGTATTTTCGTATGGTGTACTTCATGTATTTATTGGTAGTATTCCTTTTTGGTTTCATGGTGTCCTACTGTGTATTGTTTTACTCACCCATAAATGGGGTTTTCCTGCATGTGTCATGTCTTGTGCATAAAAGAAAAACATTGATGGAGTCCTAGGTGGACCAGGATTAGGAGGTTCTTAGGTTGATTAGATAGATGAGGTGTGCTCCTATGGCTTCAGACAACTGTCCTACACCTACCCTTCAAGTAGGTTTTTATGTGAATGAGTTTCAAGAACTTGTGCATTCACTTTTGAAGACTATTTCTTTTGGTGTTCTTGTATTATATCCCTATTTACTTTCTTGTTTTATTACTATCATACTCTATGGTTGTTACCATAGTGTATGTATGATTTTTCTGCTTATTATTTTTATATTTCATCATTTTAGGCTTGGAGATGTGTGCGTGTGTACATGTACTTAGAAAAATGCCTCCCATTTGTGGGATATGCCTACTCAGTGCTAATTACTAGCCATTGGATTATCATAGGTGGGCATGGGGTAGTCATGAAACAGGACCCTTTGGGATGGGTCATGAAAAATACCTATAGTATTTAAACTTTTATATCACTTATATTCCTCATTAAGGCAATGCAGTGGAAGATTCACTGAGCAGGAAGACTCAAACATAGGTAGTTCAGGAGGCTAGCGGTGAGTGGAAGCTTATGGACCCATTTTATAAGATGAAATTTTAGGTTCATGAACATCATGGATAGTCTATAGTTTCATATTTATCAGTGACCTCTTCACTTATGGAGAGAGAAAAGATGAGGAAGCTATCCGATTCTAAGGTCTTGATCCTACATGAGAGCATTGTAGGTGATGACATGCTTTATTTTTGGGTTGTTGATGAGTATGAGATCATGCACATTCATGGAAATGTATGGTTTCATGTAGAAATTTTATAGGATTTGATGCGAGATTCTCTTACCTATGTATGTGAAGTACATCCTGGTCTTACCCAGATGTATCATTACTTACACTGCCAACACAAGTGGATGAAGATGAAAAGAGAGATAGATGGGTTTGTTAATTAATGTTCCACTTGTTAGAAGGAAGTCAGAACACTAGCATCCAGAATGGATTTTATATCCATTACTTATTCCTGAGTGGTAGTGGGATGATTTCACCATACATTTCATGATAGGGTTTCCTATATCACCTTAGGCATTGACGTTGTATGGGTGATCGTAGATAGATGGAAGCAAGAATAAATTATTCAAAAGTAAAAGAATAAGTTTATTGAGTAAATATAAAGAAGTTGACTCCACATCAAGTAGCTAATCATAATATGGCACTAATTTCATGGATCATATGGAAAATGGGTTTGACACCACTGGAAGTGAAGATGATGAAAATGAATAAACATGCACTACTACAAATACCCCTTTTATCAGTGCTAAGAACCCCCTTTTATCAACACTAGAAAAACACTGTTAAAGCCGGAGAAGATAAAGGGGGGGGGGGGGGTCCCTTTTATCAGCACTTTGTTTTAGCACTGATAAAAGGGTCCTTTATTAGTGATTCTTTTATCAGTTCTTTCTTTTTAGCACTGATAAAGGACCACTTTTATCAGCGCTTTTTTAAAAGTGCTGATAAAATTTAAAAAAATAAAAAAAATAAAAAAATAAAAAAATAAAAAAATCCTGCCAATTGGGGGGGCTTTTATAGCGCTTGATCCCCCCTTTTACATCACTTTTCTGCCCCCCTAAAGTTCCCCCATGCACCCCCTCCAGCCTTTATCAGCGCTAGCTCCCATATTCCCCCATGCGCGTGCGCCCCTGCGTCGACCAGGTTTTGAACTCAAGACCTCCCTCCTGCGCGCCTAAGCCCTTACCACTCCTTTATTTTGATTTGTTTTACATTTCATCATATATCTCTCTCTCTATATTTAGTTATATTTATTCGTATAGTAATATATATTTATAGTGATATTAATATATATATTTATAGTAATATTAATATATATATGTAGTTATATTAATATATATATATATAGTTAGATTAAAAATATATATATATAGTTAGATTAATATATAGGTATATAAATATTCATATATTTTTATTTTAAATAAAATGGATATTAGTTATTATTTAGATAAATCTAATATATTTTATATGTAAATATATTTTATTATTTATATTTATAATTAAATTTTTATGTGTGAATATATAAAAAATATATATATTGTTATATATTTGATTATAAATAGCAGTGCATTATAAAAAACGATAAAATTTAAAAGAAATAATATCAATATGAATGTAATACCTTGAAATAAATTCAATACCCACTAAAAAATCCAATAATACCCCCTTAAACGAGGCTAAAAATCCACAAAATATTAAAAAATCAGGGTACCCCGACTAAAAAATCAGTTTTGGAGGCCTTCTGGGCCTCTTTTGGCCTCGAAAAATCCTTGAATGGGGTCCCCTTAATTCATATTGGCGTAGATCTTGTCGCAGGCTTCGATTTGATATGTATTAGAGCTCAAACAGATACCTAGATCAAAAGTTATGGACGTTTGAAGTTCGAGTTGCGTTTTCAACATATTTTGGATCTTTTTTTTCAATTTTTTTTTAGTTTTTTTAGTATTCAAATTGTTATTAAATGACTATTACTCCATAATAATTAGAAAATTATTAATTAAAAATATTTTTTAAAATTTTCTTATAAGACATTTTCACTAAATATCTTATATATTAAGTGTAACTGTATATTTATACTTATCTAAAATATATTTAAAATTATATTTAAAAAATATATATTATATTTATATCAATATATCTATATCTATATATTTAAATATTAATATATTTTTTTAATGACTTTTTTTGAAGTAGACCCTTTGTCAGTGCTTTTAAAAAAAGCACTGATAAAGACCCCCCTTTATCAGCGCTAACGAAAAAGCACTGATAAAGGGGGGTACCTTTAACAATGCTAAAAAAAGCACTATTAAAGGGGGTGCCTTTATCAGTGCTAAAAAAAGCACTGATAAAGGGGTACATTTATGAGCGGTTTTTTAGCGCTGATAAAGATACCCTTTATGAGCGTTTTTTTAGCTCTGATAAAGGCACCCCCCTTTATCAGTGCATTTTCTTTAGCGCTGATAAAAGTGTGGCGCTGGGAAAAACTGTTTTTGCGGTAGTGATGGCTAAAGCACATAATGAAGAATGAATTAGAATAATTTAATTAGAAAAACACAAATATCAAGAAGGATAAGAGAATTTTATTGAAAGAAAAAGAAATGATAGTTTAGGGAAAGGAAGAATGTGAAAACAAAGAGATTATTTAAATTGAAGAAATCAACACACAAACTAAAATTGGCTAAAATGAAAGATATGCTAAAATAACATAAAGAAAAATATACCCTCAAAAAAGAAGAATGATCCAAGACTCAGTCAAAATATTTTAAATCATAGAATAGATTGAAAAGGATTATATAATATTTTAGCAAGGCTTCTAAGGTAAAGGAAGAATCATTATAAACCGGTAAAATATGGGTTTAACTAAGTAGAATAATTTAGATCTCTATGAATTTCAAAATAAATATTTTTTATATAACAATGTAGGTCCAAAAATAAATTCTGGAAAAGTATGAATCATAAATATTAGTGATAAATCCAATTATAATTCAAAGTAATAAAGAGGTTCAACAAGAAGATCTTTTATCACATAGAAGAGACAATCATAGTATATGGAAAGAAAATATCAAAAATCATAAAGATGTTGTTTTTTTATTTTTTTGGAAGATCAAGGTTTAGAGGATACTATTGGTGTCATGGAGTGTTTGGACATAAATAATACTATGATGGTATAACATGTATCTACCAGATATGAGACATGAACCGAAGGAGAGCTATTCTGAGAAAATGAGATAAAATTTTCAAAGAAAGAAAGTAGTTACTAGGAATTCATCTTATGTACCAATATATAATTAGTTTGACTATTTACAACAAATCTATGGAATATGTGATCAATAAGGCCATATTATTTAAATTTGTATGATTATTATTCCTGAAAAAATATCTAATTTTGTTAAATAAAATGGAATTCAGAAAATAATTCTAGAAAAATATTATTTTACCAAAGTTGTTTTAAAGTCTAGTATAAGAATCATAACATAGAAACTTGATAGCGGATGTTTTTCACACAAGACTAGTGACAAAAAAATTATGAGAAACATTAATCACCATGAAGGGGGAGCAGTGAATTTTGGAAATGATTATTACCTACAAATCAAAGGAGTTATCTCAATAGAGATTGAATCCCAAAAGCTACAGTCTAATAATGTATTATTTATTAAAGGGTTAAAGCATAATTTTCTTAATGTCTTCCAACTTTGTGATGATGTATATGATTTGGTATTAAAAAAGGATTCATGTATCATCAAAATAACAAAGTATTTATGGATAATTACTCATGGGAAAATAACTAATGGAAATTTATTTCAAATCGGTGATTTTAAAAATTCATGTTACTTGATTTCCAACGATGAAAATAACTTATGGAATAGAATATTTGGATATCTTTCTCAAATAAGTATGAGTAAAATTTTGAAGCATGATATTGTGAGAGATCTTCCCATGCTAAATATAAACATAGAATAAATATATGAAACTTTTCAAAAAGGGAAAATAACACAAGGTTCACATAAAGGAGTGGACATCATGTCTTCTAGATCACTTGAACTTATTCATAGAGACTTGTGTGGTCTAATGAGAAAAAATTATACCAGATGTTATATGTATTTCATTACGTTCATTTATGATTACACTCAGTTTACTAATTTCATGTTTATCAAACACAATCCAGAGATAATAAAAATGTTCAAACTTTTTAAGAGGTAAGATGAGAAGGAGTTAGGTCTCTATATCAAGATCTAAGATCAAATAATGGTATGGAGATTAATTGTGATGATTTTTAAAGCTATCTTTCCAAACATGGAATAAAAAATCAGTTTAGCACACCATATAATCCATAGGAAAATGGGGTAGCTGAAATGAAGAAGCAAATAATATTTGAGATGGGTAGGAATATGTTAGCTAAATACAACATCTTAAAGTATTTATAGAGAGAATATGTATATAATTCCATATATATATATATAAAACATGTTTCTACTAATATGAGAGACATAAAATACACCATATGAATTGTGGCACAAAAAAATTAATCTGCTAAATATTTCAGAGTTTTTAGAAGTCCTTGCATTATAAAGATCAAGAATACTAAATCGGGAATATTTGAAGAAAAAAACAAGGAAGGAATTTTCATAGCTTATGTATCTAATGTAAGTGGAAATAGATTTTGGAACAAAAATTTTTACATTCTAGTTGACTGTAGTGATTTAAAATTTATTGAAAACAAGAACAAATTAGATATATCGGTAGATTTAGATTTAGAATGTTCAATGGGAAATGGTATGAAAATGGAACCGAAGAATGAAGAAGTTACTGAGAAAGAGAAAATCACTGATGATTTTGATTCTCAAAAAACTATTAATGAAGATTAAACTGATTTAAATAAGATAAAATGGGACAAAAATTTGAAGAAACATGTTGAAACTATAAATATCATTAGCATTCAATATGCTCCAGTTCAAACTTGGAAAATATTGAGATTTGAAGATAAAAATGCACTTATTTCTTAAATTAAGACCCATATAATGGTATAATCATTTGAGAATGAGGAGTGTATAAAAGTTATTAATGATTAACTTTTTCATATTGAGAATAACTTCAACTTGGATCTTGTTCCATGACCTAAAAATAAAAAATTTATTGGCACCAAGTGGGTTTTCATAAATAAGTTTAATGAGAAAGATGAGGTATTAAAGAACAAATATAGGATGTTGTGAAAATGATATTATCATATTGAAGGTGTTGACTATGAATAAAATTTTTCACTATTAGTAATAATGGATACTATTATAATGTTCTTGGCAGTATTAACACACAAACATTACAAATTTTATCAAATAAATGCGAAATATTCCTTTCTAAATGGTGATGTTGAGGAAGAATTCTATATTTAAAATCATGACGGTTTTGTCTTAGATAATGATGTAAGCATGGTATATAGGTTGAAAAAATAATTATATAGTTTTAAGAATTCTCCTAGAGCCCAGTCTTTTAAATTTTATGGTTTTTAAGGAATATGAAGTTCATAAATGGTAAAGTTGATAATAGACTTTACGTGAGATATATGTCCAAAGGTACTCTCATATTCATTATGTATAGGGATTAAATCATATTGGATGATGACAAGGAATGTCTCTATGAAGAGTTTATAGAGAAGATGAAAAGGATTTTTGATATTTTCATACTTGGTTATAAGGAAAACTTTCTAGGATTTCAGATTCAATAAAAACCAAATTACATATTTCTATCTTAGAAAAAGTATGATAGGTAATTGATAAAAACAATTGAATATAAAATTCAAAAGAAGTTTCAATTCAAATTTTATTTATAACAAAATTGTGCAAGGATGAATCTATAAGTAGTGTTAATTATGTATTCCTATTGTGGGGAGTGGAAAAACAATTTTCAATTACCTAATTATAGTATATTTAGTTATCCCATAGGTTTTTTTTATAAAATATGATTACTCAAAAAATGAGTTTGTCACATTTTGTTGATTTTATAAAAATATATTTTTTAATTTATTTTAAGAAATAGAGAGCATAAAGCAATTTAAATAATGAATTTTATAAGAATAGATAAATATGGTAATCAGAGCTAGTTTGGATAGACCTAGTGTTATGCTATCACTGTTTCCAATTTTTACCAATTCTTCTTCCATTGGCTGGTAAGAGATGGATTCCTCTACTGATTCATCTATATCCATTAGCCAAATGGTAAACCTTAGGGTATGCCTAATTAAAATCTCAATCGGTATACACTCCTTCTTGTGTGTGTAGTGTTATAGTAGATCCTATTGATAGATTAGGGAACTCCCTAATTGGGTATTGTTTTTCCCAAATATTCAACATTTCCTTCCACAATTCTATTTATGTATTGGAGATCACTAAGAACCCACCACCCAAACCCAATCTATTATGTAGGGAACATATGGGAATTCGGTGAAGGGATATATGGATCATTTAGTAAGTAAATTCAAATTAAAAGAATCTAACCTTAAAAAAGATGCATTTTGGAATTAAAAACTGAAATAAGAATAGAATGTGGTTGACATATGAAATAATGAATTTTATTTATTTAATCACAGAAACTCAAACATATAAATTGGTACAACTTCTCCCTTTCTCGATCACTCATAAAACTACCCCACCATGGATGGGGAAGTATAGTGATTCGGTAGAGAGGATACATCACAGTAATGAAAAGGAAGTAAAATAAAAAGAATGAGAGAAAATAAATCTATTTCATGTCATCATCCAGAGCTTCCCCCTCCAAGTGATCTCTTTAAATCCCCCCAGGGCCTCTTATTTGTAGGCATAGATCATTATGGGGTTGTCATAAATGAAGCACTAAAATTAACCTGGGCCAATACTAGGGTTTGATGGGCGTCAGTAGTCATAAATGATAGGTGGAAGAATCAATTATTGTTGGTTTCTACATTATTTATGAGGGTTTCACATCTCAAATAGTTTCCATGACGTGTGAGTATGGGGTTTGAACTTATCATGACATGTCTAACGTATTGACTTCAGGTCCTTTAATTCTTCAAGGTTCACATCATGAATGACATTCACGAAATGTTTTTTTGTTTCCCATCATATTTTTCTATTTTTCCACCAGGATATTTGATTTTTAGAATTATAATTGGTTCTTCACTTGTCCTTGATTTTTTTTCAAATTTAATATAGCTTCAAAAGTCTAGTGTCGCACCGCAAGTGTCTTCATCCTTCTTAATTAATTATTTTTGTTCATTTTTAAATTTTTGTGGTATCCTTCCATAAAAAACAATTTCAATATCATAATGTTTAATTATTTTATATTGTATAATAATTATGTTTTATATGAAATAAACATGAAAAGTATTTCACTGTCAGATAAGTAGAAAGAATTCATAGGAATCATTGGAAGTCTACACTTTCTAACAATATCAAGGGAAGATATAACTTATGTATTGAATCTATGTATCAGATTTCAGAGTTATCCTAAAGAGTCTCACTTATAATAGAGTTATAAGAAATGTAAAAGAAACTTAAAACTATGGGATTCTATACAGACACACTGTAGATTTGAAACTATTTGGGTTTACTG
The DNA here is from genome assembly GCA_963277665.1 of Viscum album. NCBI lineage: Eukaryota > Viridiplantae > Streptophyta > Magnoliopsida > Santalales > Viscaceae > Viscum > Viscum album. The sequence continues at coordinate 810,667,493 of OY728150.1, read as the reverse complement.
ATGCATATTGGGCAGGTGATTGTACAAACATATGATTGAATTTAGTTGGAACCTTCTTTCTGGGAGAGGGTTGTGTGAGTTGGAATAGAAAGAAATATAATTTATAAAAACATGGAATATCTAAGGTAAAATATATAACATCTATACATTATTGTACATAGATGATTTGGATGCAAGTTCAGTTAGAATATTTGAATATTGAAGCTGAGAGACAACTGAAATTTTATTATGATAATCAAAGTGATATAGGGATATCTAAAAACCAAATAAAACATTCAATATCCAAGAATGTTGATATTAAATATCATTTTATTAATTAAAAGGTTGAATGTGGATGTATAAATCATGAATAAATTTGTACAAAATATTAGTTTGTAGATATATTCACCAAAGCTATTCCAAAAGAGATTATTGTGAAACTAAGGTTGAAAATCCATGTCCAGACTTCTACTATCACTTAAAGAATACTAATAGGTCTCTTATTATTCCCTATAATTTAATTTTTTTGATCTAACAAGCAGGTATTTAAAGGATAAGAGTTATTCCTCATGGATCTCATTCAATTCCATAATAATGAAGATGATTAAATCCCTTGAGGGGGATCTTGCATGATTTTTGAGGTACGACAATTATTCTCTCATAAAATATTCTAAATTGTATGTTTAAAGGAGGAGTTATTTTATAGATAAAATATGGAACAAATGGGAATTTATTATTGTGAACCTAAATTTATTAATGTGTTTATTGAAGTGTGTATATGATTTAGAATTTCTTTGATGTATATTTTTTTATACTATAAGAGAATTTAAATTTTTTTAGCATTATTTCATATAAATTGTAGTTTATGTATAACATTGAAAACCTTGGTCATATATATCTTATTTTTCATACTAGGTTATCCTACATATATTTATAGTTGATTTATTAAAGTCACTTTCATAAGGAAACCATGTGATATCATCTCACTTCTAGAAGTGTTCAAGAAGTAATCATAAAAGTGATGAGTTTTTTTTAAGAAATTTGAAATGAGAAGACACCAATTACCCTTTTAATTTGTTTTATAATAAGGGGGATACATTTTTCACCATATATTTACATATGTGATATTTTTTTTAAATTGAAAAAAATAAAATGGGGGATATTTTTTAACGTAAGTGTTGCATTTTATTCAATTATATTTCAAAATGTGTTTGGATAGTTGTTATTGATTAATTAAAGGGAATTAGATGTCATTCTTGGATAAATTTTCATGTCAATAATTCAATATGTGTTTTTTGAAGAAGAGTTTATGATTGGAGAATTGTTATGGACTTAGTTAATTGAATTAGACATCATTTTTGAGCAATTCTTCATGTAAAATGTGATGGTTTTTGAAGTGATATTATTTTCAAAGATTTTTTTCATTATTGACACTTTTATACAAGATGAAGAAAAATTAAGGCCATAAAAATTAATATTTACATAAAGAATTATTTGAAGGTAATATTGACAAGTTTCTTCAAATTTATTGGTGATAATGATTTGAGATTATATTAAACAATTTGAATAAAATGGAAGTATTTTTTATGGGAGTTTAATAACAAAGATGTACAACCATTACAAGACACATTTTACAACTTGATCCCACACTTATGAGAATAGTAAGTCAAACATGTGGGAGATTTGGTCCACATAGTCCACATGGAGGCTGGTAAGTGGGATCTTATGAGTTTAAGAGGATCACACCCTGGTAGGCATGCATGGGTTTTCAGTAGTTCCAGTGGGCCAACACAGGGAGGTGTCATCCCATGAGGCCCATATGTTAAGAGGTGTGTGTGGGTTTTGATTCCTCACCGCCAACTCAAACTAATAGTTAAGGAAGTTGTAATATATGGCAAGACCCAAATGAGGATATCTTTGATGTGGGACTTAGAACCATGGGAACTATTCCTTTACCACTTAAAGGATTCAAATATTATATTATATTATTGATTTAACTAATGAGAGTCATCCAATATTTCAAGGGATCATCTTCATCCTCAGTCCTCGTTTGAGAATTCTTATATGTTGGAGCTCAGGATGAGATTCCAATTATCAAATTTAGGATTCTAATCTCATTATAAGTCCATGTTTATGAAGAGATGAGGCCACAATATTTTTACATGAATGTTACACTATAAATGCATGTGATAAATCAAAGAACACATTTTGACCAAATGAAAACATTATTTTTAGATGTCCATTCAGATAAGTGGAGGAGTTTGAGATTTAAGAATAAAGAGGATAATGTAGTTATCATCACAAGCACGTGAGAGGAATGTAAAGAGAAATATCATAAGAAAGAACACTATTTTTCAGTGTAAGTATTTCAATAATCAACCAAAATATTCAGTTTTTATGAAATTCGTGACAAGAAATAAATTTTGGGGGATCGAAACTACATAAAAACATAGATAATGCGGTAGAAGTTTCCTATATAAAAAGTTGAAAGGCCAAAGAGAGGGTCACTAATAATTTTAATGAATCTCTCAATTTCTTGAGAAACCAAAAATTCAAAAAGTATTCTATTTCATAGAGAATAATACATGAAGATTTTTTCTTGTGTGAGGAAGAGAAGAAACACAGGGAAAATTTTATTTGTGCCAAGTACACTCATTTTGTTTCTTTAAGAATTGGTTTTACCAACCCTTACAGGTTTGCGTGAACCTCTCTGTGAAGCTGTGTTCTTGACCATCACTTGTGTGAGGGTTTTTTTGTAGACTATGTGTCCTATTATATATGAAAGAGAAGAGAACATGAAATAGGGATAATGTAGTTCATACTTCCAAGCATTGTCATGAAGTATTTGGTTTGAGAAGGACATGTGGATAACTGCAAAAAGAAGAACAATACACCTATAACCATTCAGGGTTTTTCACAAGACAATGATAGTGGACATTGTAGGAACATGAATAAATTACATTAATTCATGATAATGAATACATAAAGGATTGATAAAATTTCATATTCCCAAAATAGTTGAATACAACACATAATATTAATAAATATTATAAATGAATGTGCAAGATTTTGAGTTGTGAGATGTTAAGAAGTAGTGAGCATATTCTATTCAAATTATCTTGAAGGATTAAAAGAAATATCTTCATCAATAATTTTAGGATAATTAAACATTTAAATGTGATATTTCTTGCAATTTGTATATTTATTTTTGTTTCAAGAAGCGTGAAATTGTTGTTCTAATTGGAAACTAAAAAGCATTACGTGAATTTATGCTATTGAAGAAGTGTTCTATGTAACTACTTGTGAAAATAGTGGAGAATCTATGATTGTGGTATCTAACCAATAATATCAAGGAGTAGGAAAGCATTTTGACTAAACCTTGTGAAAATTTTGTGTTCCTATGATATTTACATTTACTACTTTCAAAAAAGGTCCTAAAATCACAGGAGTGGATAAAATTTTAACAGGTCAACAGTAGTTATTTTCAATAGAAAGAAAAATTATAAAAATCACTATTGATCCAACCCCCCACCCATCAGGGGTGTAACATCACTCTAACAACTTAAAAGTTCATCCTAGTATATCCAAGATGCATCATGCCTTGAGGAGCAATTTTTATTGTCTAAGGATGAAATGATTAGTAGAAAATTTCATGGATCCGTGTTTAGACTATCAGAAGGTAAGAATTATGTTCTTATATATTTTTTCCTTCTATTGGATGTTCCCAAGTATAAGTGTAGAATATTTTGATGAATTTTGTTATCGGGTTTCCAAAAATATTAAGGAGGATAACATTATATTTGGGTGATTATAGATCAATTGATGAATTCAGATAAATTCTTAGTGATTAAGGATTTGAGACCGATGGATTATTTAGCAAGAAGAATATGGTTCAGATAGTGAATAATTTTGGAGTTCCAAGGACCATCATATCTAATATAGATCATCAGTTTATCTCATGAGTTTGGAGGGATGTTTTCATCCTCAGATAGATGGTTAGACTGAGCATACCATTCAAATGTTGGAGAAAATGTATGTTCATGGGTCATAGATTTTGATAGTTCGTGGGGATGAATTTACCTTTGATTGAGTTTTATTATAATAATTTATATCATTTTTCCATTGGAATTTCCCCATTCAAGGTTATTTATGGGAATTCTTACAAATCTCTAATGTTCTAGACTAAGTTTATAGATCCAATGGTTCTGTAAATTTATATGGTATAGAGCATGGCATGGAGAGTGAATATGATTCATATGTGGATGAAGGTGGATCATGTACAATAGAGGTGTTATACTAATTATAGTTATATTCCTTTATAGTTAGAGGTTGGAGGTCATGTGTTCTTGAGGGTTTCTTCTCATTATGGGTAGTGGAGGTTTGGATGAGGTAGTGAATTTCCCTCATTTTATTAATTATTTTGAAGTATTAGAGCATGTTACTATGGTAACATATCTATTATATATTACTCTATAGATATATCAAAACCATGATGTCTTCCATTTATCACAACTTGGTTTGTACCTTCACCATGAATCCCATGTCATTGATTAGGGGGATTTGGATGTAGTGTAAGACATTATGTTCATGGAGAACCTGATTAAGATTTTTGGATTTTTAAGATATGGTATTATGTGGGAATTCATTCATTTGATTTGTGTGTTATAGAGGCACGATGTTTAGAGGAATGTAGAAGAAAACATGATTCATAGATTCATGATCAATATCATGATTTTTTATAAACCTTTATTTGTCTTGATGTCGATATTCTTGATTCTATGTTATATGATTGAGGTTATTAATTTCTTGTGTTGTTCTTTATTTTTAATGGTAGTAAAAATCCTATTTGAGAGGTATCTTTTAAGGGTGTTTGGATTTTGTGTTTCTATATCTTTCTCAATTTTGGTTCCGATTCTCAATAAAAAAAATAATTTGAGAAGGATATGATATAATATACAAGACTTTATCGAATAATTTACTTATGACTTTTGGATTTTAGTGGTGTATAAGGAGGATTAAAAGAGGTTAAGTGGAAGAAAAGGTAGTTTGATATAATGTTTTAGCTTCCAACTCAGATCACATCATGATAGTTAGGATTTGGTATGTGATAATTTCACTAGTGAAGTATATTTGTTATGACTAGGAATGTTTCATCACGAGAGGTTAGATTGCGACATGATAGTCATATTAAAGCATGGGGTTAAGGCTATGATTTTAAATATTTTCTCTAGATAGCTAAGGAAATTTTGTTGTGGTGTTGTGAGAGTGGCTACAAAATAAAGGGAACATGGTAATGGATAATTTCAAAATGGATATGGGTGTATAACTTTTGGATCCTAGGTTTTTGAGTTCCTTAGTTCTTCTAGTTGAGGTTATTTACACCATGGTGGTGATCATTGCACCATGGTTTTTAGACTTATTGTATTTTATTGGATAGGTCAAGATTCACATCATTTTTATTTGTTTTTCACGTATTTTTGGGTGTACACCTTGGTCATTTTTTGAACTTCATTAAATGTTTCAAGTTTAAGGAAACTTGAACCTAATATTAGGGAGATATCATGACATATTTTTCATATCAAACATGCATTGCAGTGTAATGAACCTTTTAAAATCACGATTCTCTATTTTTCTTAGATAAATATAAATTTGAGTGACCATTTGAATTTATTCAAAAAAAACTAACCTCTCTTGAAACCTATATTATTAATGGACTATCTTTAGTTTTATTTCATCATATTTAGTGGATTTGGTCCCTCATATTCAAGAGATTAATCCCCTTGAGAAATTAGTTTTTCAACTCATCGTATTCTACATTATCTCCTTGTTCTCTCTTCATATAGAGTCTATGGTAGTCATGTTAGTTTGGGTTTTATTATTTTGGGTTGATTGATTTATAGAGGTTACCATTTTATAAGTTGTTGAGGCATTCCTTGGGTTTTCTTATCCTTATGATCACTCATTTTCTCCTTTACTTGGTACCAAGATCTTAAAAGCTTTTGTTGAGGTAGGAAACTCAATAATTATCCTTAAATTATTTTTAATTGTGAATTAATATTTATTTTTTTCATTGGGTGGATAATATGAATTATCTTAACAATTAAAATTATCCAAAGTAAATAAATTGAAGGGGAAAAGGGGGTTCATATGCGCTTTACATAATTTTTATGATATTTATTATTTTTTGTTGTTCTCCATTTGATACTTGATACTATAAAACTTTGGATTAATTTTTTTGGGTTGATTCAATCACTTATAATAATTTGTTAATCAATTAAAGTTGTAAATGAATTAGTGGTATGGAAATTTTGAAATTAATGTGGTTATTTTAAAAATTATGAGGTTTTTTGTGTGGAATTATGGTGGGTTGTAGTTCATTTTATCATTTTTTTCTATTGGTAGATTAGTATTTGTCAGTTGTTATATATGGTTTGGGATGATTATATGGTGTGGTTGTTAAAGTGGAAATCTATGGGGTGATGTTGCAATGTTGTTGTGGATGGTTGGTGTGGTTGATGTAGGAATATGTGGAAGGATGTTGTAGTTATTGGTTTGGAATTTTATAGTGGTTGTTGGCATTAGATCACATGTTGGTAGTTGAAGTGTTTATATTCGTTATTGTGTTTGAGGTTTAATTTCTCATTAGTGTAGAATATGTATTGTATTAATGAAATTTGGAAAGGTATGATGGTCAAGAAATTAATAATGGGTAGTTTAATGAAATGAAATAGTTAAATATATATATATATATATATGGGAATAAATGTGGATAATTTATAATGATTGGTTTAACAATTAATATGTTTAAATAAAAATTATAAGGCCGGTATGGTGTTGAATATAGAATCTAAAATGTTTCTATAAACATGGAAATAAATCATGTTGTTTGGAAGTTTTATATATTTAGTGTGGTTAGATTTAGTTAGTAGTTGTGTACAAAGTTAAAGGAGTGTGATCATGTGATTTAGAGTTTGTTAGAGGTTATGGTAGTAGAGGCGGAATGATGTGTTCTAATCACCTGGTTAGGATTTTTTTGGCTGACTATATGATTTTATTTTCATTTTATTTCATAAAAACTACCACCCAAGTCAATTAATCTTATCGATTCCTTTATGGGATATGGGTTATGTGTTTATTCTCCAATATATAGGTTTTAGAGGGGACAATGAAGGACTAATTTCCATTCTATTATCTCTATACATACATAGTATGAATTTTTATGTCTAATATTAGTTATATAAATAAATGATATAATAGATTAAGGTTATAGTATGTATATTTATTTTGACCTGGTTATATGGACAATGTTATAACCTAAGACACCCTAAGAGGAGGGTGAATCAGGGTGTAGGATAAAATAAATTTTTTATTTTACTTTTTTTGTATTACCTTTATAATCTAATTCCCACATTTGTGGGAACTATGTGTAACCTATCCATTAATTATTTATTCACTCCTACTCACTTAATTTGAAACACATAAGAAATAAATGTAAAGCGTGGAAGGATATAGTGACTTTACTTGGTTTACCATAAAGGGGTAATCCAATTATCGTACACTGACGTTTTTTCAAATTAATAGTAGCCAATACTAATCATTTAATACATTAAAATTTTTTAAGAAAGGCACACTACCAATCTTAGTGACACCCTCTATTCTTCACCTATGTGCACAGCTTCAGTGAAGGACTTCAATAGTTTATAGACATGTGGTTCTCTTCATGATCGTAAATGAAAGTATATCTTTTTGAATTTTAAAATATATGTATATGTATAGTCAATATTTAAAGTTAATTACTCTATTATTATCTAATTTATATGATAATATCCTCTTACATTGAAGGATTACTCTTTGTATTACTCTAATCATAGTAGTATAAATTGTTCCTCTGAATGAGGATAATTCTGCATTAGAATTATCTTGTTTCAGACTTCTTCAATGACCTTATGTAGCAATGGTACTCTTTCATCCTTCAAGCCTTGTTCAATCAAATTTTACTAGATATGATCACTAGATTTATTCTATGACTCTTATCCTTCTTATTATTCTATGGAATCAGATATGGGGATGTGTTCCACTTCATCTTATTGTTTTCTCTAACTCTCAATTATTTGATAATTTTTTCATTGATCAAAATTTTTATGCCTATTTTTTATTCTTATAAACTCATATAATATCTATTTGAGACATTATTTATGTTTTAAATATGGAAACTCACTGAAATTAGTACTGATTAAAACATCATTTTGAATTCTTCAACCAAATTCCATGAATTAATTCTAAAATTCATGGCTCTTTTACTTTCCAAAAACATCCCATATATTTAGGCATTATCTTCTACATGATCTCCCTTAAATATCAAAATATTAAAACTCCTACAAAATCCCAATTTTTTTCTACTCTAACCAAACCATTAATAATATATTATGATTAATAATAAACATTTTATTCAACAGGCTGAATGAACTCATCTTTTATGTATGTAGAATTTATGATGTGAAGCCTCAAGTTACAACACGGTAACCATTACTATTCCCATATATTTAAATTATAAAATGTTACTCTTCAAAAAAAACACTTAAAACTCATGAAGGTTTTGAAAAAACTTTACAAAAATAGGTAAGTTCCAAAATTTTCCAAATTCTACCTCTTCCAAATATATTACACATTTCACATCATATATTACAAATGAAATGTGTATTATGTATTTTCCATTTTTCAGTGCATCTTCCCACAAAATATTACATATTCAGAGATCCCAATGACTTTTACATTTTATCAGATTATTCTTCCAAATATCCTACATATATTCTAATAATATATTACATATATAGGGAAGGTTGTGCCTCTTCCAATTTCTATCTCCCTATAAAATATTATGCCTCACCTTAGAATATTATATACACAAGTAATGTCATGATTTTTTCATTTTGACCTCTTCCAAAAAATTTATGCACTCTAATATGATACTTATCACTTGAGACTTTGAGTATTCACTAATTTTTATAACATATAGAAAATTATATGTATAAAGGGAACCACATAGAATTTGTAAAATTAGTTCCATCTGTGTATTTTTTTATATTGGGATATATCCAAGACTTTGTTAAATTCTCATGTTTCTTAGAGAAAAACTTACATGTTTAGGGATTCTATCAGTTCTCACAAGATATTACAATAACTAAAAACATTAAACAATAAGAAAAATACTATATTACATGGGAATTTACTAAATTCTATGCAATATATAACTTCTTATTATATATATAATATTCCTTAGTGTTCAAAAACATAATTCTTCATCTTCCAAAATAAATTATAATTACCCAAAAACCCTTGAATTAATTCTATCTTTCTAAAATAACTTATGAAATATCATCTACAAATTTATGAATGTTTAATTATTTAGCTCATGAACTCCAAGATTCAAGAACAAACACAAATTTCTATCTCCATATTCATTTCTTTAAAATGTTCAACAACACTAGGATTTCATTAGGGATTATAAATTTTGATTATTCAAAAAAATATTCTCACCTTTCAAACCTAAAGAATCCATGTTCCCAATTGGATGATTCCAAACTTATAACTTCCAAGAACTCTCCATAATGAGTTTAACTTCTATACTTCAAAATGCATAAAAACTTCTAAAATTATTATTATAATTGATATAGATTCTGAGTATCATAAATTGTCACTTTTAGTCTTATTCACATCCAATTATAGAATCAACCTTATTATTTCAACCATTTATAGCTATTATTATTTATTTAGTAACCTTTTTTGGTTTATATGTAAATTATAACCACCATTTTCATCTATTACCATGTCTTATCATTCCAATTATTATACAATAATTAAAAAATCAATCAAATATTTTATTATCTGTACTAATTTTAAATATCCACTATCCATCATCAAAAAATAAAATAAACAACCTCTCTGTTTCAATATACCCGTCATTGGATTTTATTGATAATAATTACTTAAATCATACATATTCTTATAACTCAATGTTCTTCAAAACCGGGTATGGTTTTAAAGTGAATTATACTCTTTCTCCCCCTTTGTAAATAAAGTGTGAAGGGTCCCTTATAACCAAAATTTTCATTCAATTTTATTCCCTTTTTGGTTTTCATTAGATTTTTTTAATATATACCCATATATCTCTAAAATATATATGGGTAATTATATTTTCTTTAATTTAACTTTTTAACAATGTTTTCTATATATATTTTATGATCTACATAGATATATTTGTAATGAACTATCTTTTCATGAAGGTACAAATCCTTTGATTTTCAATTTAAAACCTTTTTTAATAATGGTAAATGTTTTCTATGGCCTGAAAAAGGTACCTGGAGATTTTGGAGCATTTGCGAAGCCTATATTTCTAGAAAAATGGTCTAAATACTGGACTGCACCATTTAGAGAAATCATGCTACCAAGCCCACACAGTTTTTCTAGAACAGTGTGGTTGCAGAAACTGGCACATGTAGGCTGCACAATTTGTCTCTAAACATGAAACTTAAAGAGTATGACCTTGTGGGGATAATAATATTTGGTACAAAGTGGAATTTTATGGTTTTTTCACGGTTAAAAAAATCATGTTCCTAACCATGCGGTGTGCCCCCTTATAGTAGTGACTTACACACTATTTGAAAATCATGTGCTTAAATAGTGTTCCCCCTTATTTTTTGGTTAAAAGTAAAAAATGAACATCATTTATTTTTAAAACTTATTTTATTTTCCACCATGTTCCTCTTGTTATTGAACATGGTTTTCTTCCTCCCGTAGCTCAAAAATATACTCAAGCTAGGCTTTGATGTAACTTCTTCATTTGAAGTCCAAATCAAGATTCATTAGAAGCATTGAATATATCTTGGTAAGATCCTATATTCTATTACCTCATATCTAAGTTTATTTTTTGAATCAATCACACTATTTCGGTGCATGTTCATTTTCCCTATTTTCAAGGCTTTTGACCATTTCTTATATCTCTTCCACCCTATTCTGAATCTGAGGATGATATGAATAGAGGAGTCATATATGTCCTTAAGGTAGGTGGTCACATCATTTTCCCTTTGAGTTTTGATGTCTCATAGATTTGATGTTGTTCTACACACCATATTTTTCTGATTGACCCCTTTATATTGAGTTATTCATGTCAAATTGATCCTTGTACCTTGATACATGTTCGTAAATCCTTTTTTAGTTAATTATAAGTAATTGAATCCATTCATGGACACATATTGGGTGTGACAAGTCAAATTTCCCTTTTGGGTTAATTGTGTAAATGTATTAATATCCTTTCTACTATTTTCTTGGTTAATTATTTGAATTTCCCTTAGTGTTTAATTGTTTTAAGAGACCAAAACACCTTCCAGGTGTTTGGACCAACCTATATTTTAGTTTTTCCATGTAGGAAATTTCCATATTTAACAAATGCACCTTTTTAAATGACCATTCAAGCTTTTTTAATTGTAATTTCATGTGGAATGACTTAAACGGGTTGGTTTAATAAAGGAAATGAATATTCATGATAGTTACCCTTTTTCTTAATGAATTAAAATGGTTTAAGTGAAATGGATTATATGGAAAGGATTTTACATGGTGGGTTTCTTTCCCTATAATGAATTGAATAAATGAAATAAAATTATTTATTGCACATTATATTAAATGCTCATTATGGAATGTATTTCTTTGTAGATATTGGAACTTAGATAATGAAATGCATAAGATATATTACCTTATTTATTATATTATAAATAAAATTATGCCTTGATAATGGTTGTGGTATGATAGTAAGGGATCTGAAGATAATGATGGTATCATGCTCCCTTAAATCAGGTGTTGAATGTAACATCTCATACCATTAACACTATTAGGATGGTGGGCTTGATGTGCCAAATTCCTTTGTTCGAGTGATGAAATGATGTCTCACTCACCATCCAAGTTTTATGCATGATGTCTCACAATCTTATTAGGATGTAGGGAATGTACCATATTTCCTGAGCTTATATGCTTGTTAGACTAGTCATTGAAGTCTAAATTACACCCCAGTCTAGCCAGAAACAAGTATTCTAGGTATATGGCCACTTACATCCGCATGTACTTGGTCCATATAGGTTTATGTAATATATAATTAAACTATAAATATAATAAATATATATAGTAACTAATCCAACATCTATTCTAGCCATGAGATAAAGTAAGTAGACCCGCCAGGTGTCTTATAGGAACTTGATCGGGCTGGTTATTTATTTCAGCATTATTTTCCTATTAGATTAATATATGTACACTATTTAGTTATGATCATTTCTTAGATTACACTTAGACATTGTATATTGTGTCCTATAGAGATTTTAATCTTGCACCCTAATCGGTTTTCCTTGGGTACCTGTGAATATTATCTTTTTGTGGGTATTGATAAAAGAAAGAGCCCATCTACAATTTGTTGATATTTTTACTTATAGTTGGAGCTTAGGAGTATGGGATCGAGCATTCACTTGAGATGTTAGTGGAGAAGTTTTTTTTGTTATTTTTTTACTTTTTTTACAACATGATTGTATTACTTTTCAAAAATTCCCCTTTTTTCATACCATCATTCCATGCATCATGTATTGATACTTCCATAAAGGCTTTTGATCATATTATCAGTTTTTTAGTTATTATCTTCCACTACCGAATTATTTATTCCGACTGTTTATTTATGATTTCGTAGTTTATTGATTATATATATATATATATATATGATTACACTCTTGTATGTTTATGGTTTTATCCTTTGTGCCACTCTGATAAGAGGGTATAGTCTCTCCATCATACCACCTTCAAACCCTTTCTTTTAGTCGGCAGCCTCTGGCATACATGGAGATGCACTTGAGGCCATGTGACTCACCGAATCAGGCGCAATTTAAGTGGACCCTGGGTCAGGATGTGACAATGTGGTATCATAAGAATTATTTTTTCCCTTTTCTTACTATTTGGGTATTAGACATGAGACAAGGAGCTAAAGGGATTTGGAATTGAACCTTGCTTGGACATAGCTAACCCATGTATAGGGAACACCCAAATTACATAGGATGAGTTATTTTATTTATTTATTTTTCCATTTATATTTGATATGAATTCACCATTGGGTGATTCACTTGTTTTATGATGTTATTGATATAGGTACATTTGAAATGATGATTTATTCACTATGGATCAATGGAATGAGGGATTTTTCATTAGTACATGCATCACCATAGACATAATATGATTAATAGGAAATTCATTTTTCCATTTCATGTTTATTTTTAGCATGAATAAGCCTGTTTCATATTGATCATGACTTGAATATGTATTAAATTGTGTTGATACTTATTACAAGGACTAAAAAACATAATTGATACATAAAGTGTCTGCTTTAACCTAACGATATTTTCCTGAATAGGTTAAAGTAGGCACCTTAGGTATCAATTATGGAATGTAGAGCCATGAACCATTTAGTTTCATGGGATAAAATGTGTTATGGTGTGGTATAAGTGGATTCCATGTTTTGGTTCATAAGGAGTATGGGAACTTATAGATCAAAAAATGGTAAACCATATAATTTAACTATTTAAAATGTTTTAAATATTCAAAAAAGAATAATTTTAAAATGAATATTGATAATAAATTAAAAAAAACCATCCTATACATATATGAAAAATAGGCATAGACCCTAACCTAACCTTGGTAGTGGGTAGTGGGTATCTCTTACATTATTATGGCCATTTATGGTCTATTTTACCATCTAGACTTGGCTTCTAAAGTAGGCAGAGAGGCATAATCATTTCTATAGGAAGGATTTATAAATGTACTAGTATCCTATTTTTAATATTTTTAGTGGCTTAAATCTATCCTGATGTGTTCATTTATCATTGTAGCATTATGATTCCACAACATCCTTCGATCGCACACCCTGAAGGTGGTGATGACCATGTGCCTGAGGTGGAAGGTCATGTGCTACAAATGATTCCTCCCATAGAGATACCCATGGATCCTATTCTTTTTCCCAATGTGGGAACTAATTCCTAGTTCTAATAAGGGTTCCTATAGGTGTTTTAGTCTATGCAAGGAGTTGTTTGACCTTCCCCGAGCATGGCAGGGTTGACTCATGAATTCTAGAAGTATCATCCTCCCACATTTTTAGGGGATGGAGGACCACATGCTATGGAATCTAGGATTGAAGTAATATTATCTATATTTGAGCATCTAGAGATGCCTCTAGAGTGGAGGGTTAAGCTGGTTTCATATATGCTACACGATTCTGCTAAGAGGTGGTGGGATATTATTAGCTAGGAAGATCGACATCGTTACATGGTCCATCCATCCAATGGCCTGAAGGCTTTAATTTTTATTGATTTTGATAATCCACCTTTCAAGGGGTGATGTGGAACCCTTACAAGGCCCGTAAGCATAAGTATTACATGGAATATAGGCCTTAGAGAAATTCATTGCCCATAGGTTTCAAAAATTACATACAACCTAGACTAACTACTTGTAACTGCTCCTCCCCAGCATCTTCATTGTGAAATCAGATCTCCACCTTCACATGGCTATTTGGATAGGCTATCTCATGCATGCATAGGCTTGTCCCGATGGCAGGTGCCATACCCTCTCATTCTTGCAATCCATGTAGCTTCTTCTGTGGTGAAAGCTCCTTGGTCATCCTCCTATAGAGCTTGTTACTTGTAGGGTGTTTGGTTTTCATCTACACTTAAGGTGTCCCAAAAGCCTTGTGGTGGATTGAAAGCCTTATTGTCCTAAAGGATTGGGTGGCCCAAAGGCCTTAAAGGACATGTGGACCAAATCGGTGGGCCGAAGGCCCAACCGGGGGCAAATTCTCGGCTTCTATAGTGCCAAACAGTGCCTACTACAGTACCTGCTACAGTACCTGCTACAATTCCAAACAGTGCCTACTCTAGTGAGTGATGATCTTATGACCACCAGGTGATCTGAGGATGGGTTGGTATACACTAGCCGATCATATTTTAACATGTTTACATTGACTACCATTTCTGAAATTTTTAACTAGGACCTTATTATAGAGAAAAAATCGATGAATTATAATGGTGAGATTTGAGTCGGTTCAACACCTAGAGTTACTAGTGGTTCCTCTTCTAGTTGAAAGAGGCATTTTGATACTACTCATATAGGTAACAACTATTAGGATCCTTATGTAGACAACATTCTTATTTTTCACTATTGTGGGAAGTTGAGACACATAGAGCCTCAATTCTTGTGTGATCTAGTGGAATGGAGAGGCTATGGAAGGATGGGGAATATACAACAACTTCGAAGAATGTTCCCATGAGTTCATAGAGAGCATGGATCTACTCCTACTCCATGTTCAGGAGTAGGTCCAACAGTATCACGATAGGTGGGAAGCTGGAACACCATCGGATAATCAGGCCAAGGTGGTGGTTGAGGTAGAGGCAGTCAAACATATGATTCTCAATTCCAGCAGAGTGGGATTGCTCAGGGAAGTCAGGTAGTGACTCAGGGATGCGGTACAAGACAATTACATATAGTCCAAACTATTGTATAGGAGTATAGAACTATACCTTCTACTATACGTGGTACTATTATAGTATCCCCCACTTTAGTATCTTCATTATTTGACATAAGAACATCTCAATATTTTATATCTAAGGTAAATAATGAGAATATGGTCCACGATATCGAGGACTTCTATGGAATTATGATAGTAGACACCCTATTAGGTATCCCTTTTGAGAACGTTCTCCATTGTAAGAATTATCCCCTTCAGATAAGCAGTTACCTTTTCATATGGAACATTTCTATCCTCGACATGATGGGATTTGACATAATCATTATGATGGAATGGTTAGTTCCCTATCAATACCATATTGAATGATATCATCATAAGGTGAAGTTTACATTGCTAGAGGGAATTAAGAATGTTCATAAGGTAGAATAGGATATCAACGCGACATGTGTTGGACCTGAGCAACATAGGCTTAGAAATGTGATAGCTCAGATCGCTAGTCTTTTTCTAGATGACTAGGGGTTAGACCTGATATCTTTACTACTATAGTGGAACATTTTAGAGATATATTTTCAGAAGAATTATTTGGTCTACCTCCATTGTGATAGGTAGAATTCACCATTGATCTTTTTCTAGGAGTAGCACCAGCAACAATTCCTCTTTATAAGGTGGCACCTAAGGAGCTTTTGAAACCCAAGAAGTAATTGGAGGATCTAGAGGCTAAAGTATTTATACTCCCCAACACTTCTCATTAGGGTTTACCAATCTTTTTCTCCAAGGAAGATTGTACCCTTAGGCTCTGTGTGGATTATCATCTATTGAACCAGATCATGATAAAGAATTAGTATCCACTTCCTAGAATAGATGACCCATTTGATCATCTATGAGGAGTGAGAGTGTTTTCAAAGATAGATTTGAGGCTGGTCTATTATCAGGTGCATATCAGGACTTCAAAAATACCTCACATGA
Organism: Viscum album; assembly: GCA_963277665.1. Taxonomy (NCBI): domain Eukaryota; kingdom Viridiplantae; phylum Streptophyta; class Magnoliopsida; order Santalales; family Viscaceae; genus Viscum; species Viscum album. The sequence continues at coordinate 810,651,007 of OY728150.1, read as the reverse complement.
CTTTAAGGAGAAGGTATGGTCTATACGAGTACTTGGTTACATTTTTTGGACTCACGAATACACCTAAAGTCTTCAGGGTTCTTAAGAATTGGGTTTTCCACCCATACCTGGATTCATTCATGGTAGTATTTTTTAATGATATATTGGTGTATTAATGATCCAAACACAACCATGAAACCCTTATTGTGATCATGTTGAATACACTGAGAGAGCATTGGCTCTATGCTAAGCTCAATAAGTACCCGTTTTGGATTGATAAAGTTCACTTCTTGGGTCACATTATCTAGAAGTAAAATGTTTTAGTATACCTAGAGAAAGTGAGAGATGTGAACATTTTTGAATTCTGGAGTTTCTTGTGTCTGGATAGATATTACTGACACTTCATCCAGGATTTATCTCTCCTTGCATTGAAACTTACTGGCTTGACAGAGAAGGGTGTGAAATTCATATGGTCAGAATCTTGTGAAGTTGGATTTCAGGAGTTGGAGGGATGTTCAACTTTTATTTCAATAATAATTATTCTAGATCAATTAAAGAGATATTTTTTATACTATGAGGCATCAGGTATCATGTATGTTTCTATTATGATATAGTATGAGTGAGTCTTCGCATACGAGTCTTGTTATTTGAGGCCTCATGATTAGAATTACCGAACACACGACCTAGATCTATCTACTTTAGTACATTATTTATGCTATTGAAGACACTATCTACATAGAGAGTGTTTTGTGGTATTCACATATCAAAAAAACCTAAAGTAAAAAAGTTACACAATGATATCTGAATCTCAGATAGCGCAGGTTGGTTGATTACCTACATTAGTTTGATTTTGAACTTTCCTACACACCTAGAAATGGAAATTCTATAGCCAATTCTCTGATCCAAAAGACATAAACATGGGTGGTTCATGAATATAGTGTCGAATGGAAGCTCATGGACTTATTCTCAGATATTCACTTTTAGGTTAAGGAGAATCGAGGTTAGACCACCCTGACATCTTTATTAGTGACTTCTACTCTTCTGGAACATGTAAGAATGATGCAACTATCTGATACTGGAGGCCTTGTCCAATAGGAAATCATTTCAGATGATGATACATGTTCAAGTTGGACCCTGGATGGAGATGACACCTATTATTTCATGGGGGTGTATGGGTCCCAACAACCATTAGAGAAGAACTAATGTGGGAATTTCACGCCTCTGCATGGGTAGTTCACCCCAGTGTCATAAAAATGTATTGGGATCTACGATGCCAGTATCGATGGACTGGTATGAAATGTGACATTTCCATCTTCATCACTTGGTGTTCCACCTGTCAATAGTTAAATGCATAACATTAGTGGCCAGTAGGGATTTTACATCCATCGTTCATTCCAGAGTGGAAATGGGATGATGTTTCAACTGATTTCATGACCGGTCTAACTAGATCATCTTGAGGAAATAATACAATGTGGGTTGTCATTGATCAGTTTACGAAGTTCACAAACTTTTTTCCTTGGGTGATATAACTTCATGGTAGACGAGATATGAAGGTTTTACATTGTATGAAACCGTGTTTTTACAAACCCTAGTTTTGAGAAAAAAATTTGAATTTTTTCTTTAAGATTCTTCTAAAGGGTTAAAATGGTCTTTTCCTATAGAATATGAACTCAAATAATTTTTATAACAACTATTTTGGTCTTGGAATATAGTTTATACCCTAGGACAAGAGTTTGGTAGAAATTAAAGCCGTTCGAATTTTGGCGGAATAATTAATAATTAATAAATAATAAATTAAATATTAATTTATTCACGTAGGTTCTTTTAGCCCTAAATTTTGAACAAATAATTGGATTTTGATTCTATCTCCACCATTGAGTTTGAAACTATGAGTTTTTTCTAGGTGAGACATAAACTTGATTCGGTCACTGGGTTCGGCCCGGTCCCCTTTTTCTTCATTTTATTTTTGTTTTTATTTTCTTTATTTTCTTTTTTCTTCTCTTTTTCCTCCTTCATTATCATGCACACACCTCCTATGTAAGACCTCTTCATGTTAACTAAGAGAGAAATAGGGGTATGGAGAAATAGATAGAGGTAGGTAAGGGAAGAGAGCTGCCATTGTGAAGCCCTTGATGCGCTGGATCGATGTACAACAACCATGGACTGTCAAATTGACCGAAGCTTCGACGGTTTCTAACCAAAGGTAGGTCTATTTATGTTTTCACCAAATATCCCCTTATATTTTCCATTTTATAAATATAAAGGCTATTTATGCTTGTATGAGGGCCCTAATGTCCATATTTGTGGGTTCGAGGGCGAAAATGGGGGTTTCAAGAGATCTGAGTGTTTCCCACTCAGGGAAACTAGGTAACACAACATGTAGTCCAAGGTGACATGCCAGGTGTTCTTCTTATTCAGGGAAGATGAAGTTTTAATGAGTATAATATATGTTTGGGGTATACATGTCGTGTTCTAGTACTTGACCATGTAGCTGAGTACCCGGGCATAGCTACCCATTTAAGGGTACATGGTCATGTAGAGTACATGGACAAAGCCTATGTGGGTATCATGTTGTGTAAAAGTACACGAATTTCCCAAGTAGAAGGCCAATCCAGTTGAGGGACTCGAGCATGTACCCTATGTTGATTACACCCCGTGTACTCATTTCACATGCCTTGTGCTTCGTTTTTTCACACGCCCAGGCGGACGGAAGTACACACCCATGTGGAAGATCAAGGGTACATGCCATGTATGGTATCTACACACCACATAGTCCTCACTTGGTACCCTTTGAGGGTCTTTTCTGGTTTCATGCCTCAATGTCATATTTAGACATGTGAGTAGTCTATTCTGGGTAGTTTTTTGTGTAGATCACAATGGTGAAACCCATGGAGTGGTTTGAGAACTCGTGATATGTGTTTTGGGACTTCTATATAAATGAATAGGTTCTTCCTCTAGTTATCGAATCCAGTTGTGTCTTGTAATTGAGACTTGGAATGAATGATAGGTTGGGTGTTTATACCAACTTAGTTGAGATCCTGATATGAGATGATCTATGAGATATCTCCCATAACTTATTCTTTTGAGGAAATTCCTCTTGCAAGATGTGACCTTTTGGCCTATGAGGCCATGAGACATGTTTCTTATAAGGATCCCCTAAGGGATGCCTTTTATTACATGCAGATCTAGGGTGTCCCTTATAGGATCCATCACTTGTGTATCATTTAGAGGATCCTTGTTGTAAGATGTTACTGTGGTTTATTATTTTAGGATCCCTTGTAGGATTCATCCATTACCTTTACAATTAGGGATCATGAGTTGAAAGCCTTAACTCGTGTTTACCTTGAGGATCTCGAGTAGGATCAATTTCAATGTTTGGATTGAGGGACCCATTGGGTGCCATTGTTTGACCGACCCTGATCTGTTACGCCAGATTTGGGTAGAGATGGTGTTCGGGTGTCACTTAGAACCTATGCTGAACTAATACACCCGTTGGGCCATGGATGGATTGTTGGGTTGGAAATTTAGGCCACCCACACTCATTTTGTTTATGTATATGACTTGGTTTTTCTAATGCAGCATTTTTTACCAAAGAAGATTCTAGGTAGGTGTTTGTTAAGCATGACACGAGGTGTCTTTCCTTCTCTCAGGATGCTTAGATTTTCTCCCTGGGATCCATATTTCTTATTGGGATGCTCATATGTGCTTTCTTGAGATTCTACTTCTAAGACATGTTATTTGTGATATTTTACTGTTACCCATAGGTATTACCTGGGGGTTGGATATTGAGACTAATTATATATATATATATATATATTGTGATATATATTTTTATGGGATGTCTATAGGTGATTCCTAGCATCTGTCTATTGAGCCTTATATGTTTATTGAATTCCCTAAGAGATACTTGGATTTATGTTGTGGTAATTCCTTGTATGGGCTCAGTGGGTAGTTTAATTAAACCTTGGGTTAACCATGGATCCAATTGATGGATTCCTTGGATGAACTCAATGGTTTTATATGTTTACACCCTGAGTGATACTGGGATCCAGTTCAGGGATTCCTTGTAAGAGCTCAGTGGGTTTTAGACTTATGTACCCTAAGTAATACCTGGATCTAGTTGAGGTATTCCTTGGGTGATCTCAATGGGTTATTATTTTGTGAACCTTGAGTGATACCTGGATACAGTCTAGTGATTACAGGGATGGAATAAATGATTTTTTTTATGTTTATGACTTGGGAAAATCATGGATCTAGTCCAGGGATTTCATGGACGGTCTCAATGGATGATAATAGTCATACCCTAAGTGATACTTGGATCTAGTTGATAGATTCCTTAGATGGGGTCAGTGGGTGATAACTGAGGTTATCTCATTGATAATTGGATCCAGTTGAGGGATTCCTTGGATGGGCTCAGAGGAATGATGACTTCTACGCCTAGAGTGATACTTGGATTGAGTTGAATGATACATTGGACAGACTCACATGATGGATGTTCAATGACCGGAATGATGGTGCTATTACAGACCAGTTATATGAATCAAGGGGTAGCATGGTGTCTTCCCAGATATTCAGATGGTTCTTCCATAATAATTCATGATAGGATTGACTATCTGTATACAAAATCCTTGTTTTGGTGATTAAAGGTGAGTACATGAGAACCAAGGACATGATGAGTATATTCCTATGGTGACATACCTTTCATAGATACTTTTATATCATTGACCAAAGCTACTAGATGTAAATTGGGATTATAGACCCAAAGATCGACTTGGTGATACATGACTTGAGTGGCATGATGTCTAGCTCAATGCCCTTTCATAGGATGTCCAAGTAATCAGAATTATGGACCCAAGTATCGACTGTTGATGTGGTTTCATGTTATTTGATTCACATATCAATGAATATTAATATTTATGTATATATGTAAATGTATGGGACTATACATGTGTATGTATATAGTTATGGACATCCATGGTGCACTTGCCCAGTAGACAAGGATTACAAACACTGGGTTTGACAGTGGGATCACGTTGGTCTTGCTTACCTTTTTGTTGTGATTTAACTAGGATGAGCACATTGTTTTTTTCGTATACTTATAGAAGCATAGTTATAGGTTTCTTATCGGGGAGGCCTACTAAGATTCTTTCTCACCCCTACATGTGCACCTCACTGAACGTGTATACCATATGTCTTCTTTTAAGGATGATCATGATTTGCATGCTGGATAGGGAAGAGGCCTAGTGTTTCATGATTGAGAAGAGTTTTCCAAGTGGTTCTACTGATCAGGTTGGTGCAGTTCGACAGTTTCTAGAGATCAGGTATGTGGTTTGGATTAGAGTTAGTAGTAGAGCCATGTACTTTCACTTTAAGTTTCTATTATACTTGTATCTACATGGTCGGCCCAATGGGTAACTGGTGTTGTATTGTATTGGATAGATTTTTGGGGTTTTTACAACATTTTATTATTATAGCTTATTTTATTTCAGTTGTTTACTACTTCCTCACTCTATTTACTTTCCACTTTGTATGATACTTATTTGTTTTACACTTCTTAGTTACTCTGATATGAAGGCATAGTCTTCCCGTTATCACCTCCTAGGCCTTCACTTCTAGTCGGAAGACTCTAGCATACAAGGAGGTGCACTTGAGGCCTAGTGACCCACCATATTAGGGCATTGGTTTAGTGGAATCCAAGCCGGGACATTTCAAATGTTAGGAAGGTTGTATGTCTTCACAAAGCTCCTCATTTTATCATTTTTTAAAAAGATGACCACTTCACATCATGGTTCTAGAAGGGGTTACATAAGAACTTTGGTACATAGGTTATTCTGAGCATGGTCTATCACCCACAGACCTATGGGTAGACAAAGCATACGATTTAGGTTTAAGAGTACAAGCTTCATGAATGTGTCCTTGACTTTGTGGGATCTTGGTAGAAAGTAATTCCCTTCATCAAGTTTGTTTTTAATAAAATCTTTCAAGATAACATTGAGATGGATACTTATAAAGGCTTATATGGTAGGCCTTTCTAATCACCTCTATGCTGGCTAGAGGCAGGGGAGGTACATCAATGTACTCTTAAGTTTGATGTCAGATTCTAAGTTTTCTTCTGATTCCTACCCAGATTGGGGAATAGATGTATTCATAAGAAATTTAAGCTCTCACTGAGGTTTTCTGGACCCTTCGAGTTTGCAAAATGGATCGGACTAGTGAATTACCAGTTGGAGCAACCTCAAAGATACTGGTCAATTCATGATGTCTTTCATGTACCTCATATTTATCGATAATATCTCAATAGGTCACACATCTTTAAACTTATTGAGATTGAATTGGATGTAGATTCTTACATCGAGGAGTATCTAGTGTGTATAATGGATCAAAGTGTGAAGAAACTATAAGGAAAGTCAGTTATTTTGGTATGGGTGCTATGACAACACAACTAGGTAAATGATGATAACTGGGAGTGAGAAGATAATCTACAGGAACAATGGCTAGAATTCTTCACTGATGGTACCTCTTTACCCTTATAAGGCCAACTCGAGGACAAGTTGATTTAAAGAGGGGAGGTTTTAATGAATTGTCTTTTCACAAAGGTAAAGATCATTTGTTTTTCAATTTAAACCCTTTGTTTAATCATAGTAAACATGTGAAACATCCAAAGAAAGGTCCCAAGAGTGTTCTGGGAATGTTTCAATCCTCGAGTTCTAGAAAAATGGGCTAAAGACTGGGCTTCATGGTTTGGAGAAACTATTTGGTTGAAAAAAGTGGCACCAGTCGGCCACACAATTTGTCTGTAACCATGTGACATGAGGTGTACAGCTATGCAGGGATACTAAGATTTGTTAATGATCTGAATTTCATGGTTTTCACATGGGTAGATAAGCCATGTGCTTAACCATGAACCTAAACCATGCACCCCCTTATTTTTAGGTGAAAATCAAAAAATTCCCTATATTTATTCTAAAAACCTATTTTATTTTCTACCCTCTTCCTCCAGTGGATGAACATGGTTTTCTTCCCACCATAGCTCAACAATATCCTCAATCTAGGATATGATGTAACTTATTCATCCAAAGTCCAAATAAAGATCCATCAGAAGCATTGGATCCATCTTGGTAAGATCCTCTAGTCTATTACCTCATATCTAAGTTTATTTATGAATCCAAAACACTTTTAGGTGCAATATCATTTTACTTATTTTTAGGACATTATTCCATTTCTCATATCTCTTCCAAACTATTCCAAATCTGAGGCTGATATTGCGCAGGGATTTATATAAAAACTTGAGTTAGGTGGTAATATCATTTTACCTTTGAGTTTTGATATATCTTATCTATGATATTATGTTGCATGCCGGTTTTTTCTATGCATCCCCTTTATATTGATTTCTTCATGTAAAATTGGTCTTTACACCTTGATATGTATTTGTTGATCCCTATTTAGTGAATTAGAAGTGGATAACTCCATTTAATCACAACCCTTGGGTGTTCCAATTCAAATTTTCCTTTTATGTTAATTGTGTAAATGTCTGAATCACATTTCGAGCATTCAATATGTTTTATTGTTTGAATTTTCCTTGGTTTTTAATTGTTATAAGAGTCAAAATAACCTATTCGGTGTTTTCCATAACCTGTATTTGGATTTTCCCATGTAGAAAATTTCTATATTTGACCATGTAACCTTTATAAATGACCATTAAAGCTTGGGTAATTAAAATTCCATGTTGAATGATGTAGATGATTTAGTTTTATAAAGGATGGATTATTCATGATGGTTTCCATTTTTCTTAAATGAATTAAAAGGTTTTAACTAAAATGGATCATATGGAATATATTTTACATGGTGGGTTGATTCCCCTATAAGGAATTGGATAAATTAAATGCAAGGATCTATTACATATTATATCCTGCCAATCATTTTTTTTCCATTTTCTGAAGCGGTTTAAGGGAACCGGTACCCCAAACCGGTTTAAGGAAAACCGGAAATCGTACAAAACTTCCCATCCTCAAACAGAATTCATTGAAAATCAAGATTCAAGATTCAAACCAACCAAGTTATACCGATCAGCGCCCATCATCACATGCCCCACCTCGAGCCGCGCACCCATCATCACGCCTCGAGCCGCACGCCACCTCGAACCGCGAAAACCACCGTGCCACCAATCACGCCACCGACGAGACTCGCTGGACGGGCCAGACCAATCAACATCACACAAACCCGCCGGTGAGCATCACCGGTGACCGTCGAACCACCGACCATCCATCCACGCACCACCTTTCACAGGAGGACGCCAGAGGAGCCATCTGCCGTCGTCGACTCCGAAGCTTGAACTCCACCATGGTCAGCGAACAACCAGGCCGAGATCATCCATCAACACAAAGAAAATCTAGCAAAAAAAATGGAAGAAATCCAGCAAATCACAATGAACTTTCAGCAGAAAATTGGAATCCAACTCGGTAGACATTCAATGCCACCACGCCTACCGCCAAAGAAGGCCAAAATGAAACCTCAGGTACACACCCGCCGTAGAAGGCGACCCCCGAGAGACTCACCGCAGGACGACAACGTGCTACCGAGAAGAACCCAGAATTCTCTGGAGAGTATGCCAGTGGAAACGGTCTTACACCCTAGATCTGACCAGCAACATCGCAGAAGCCCGAAGCGCATCGCCACTGGAGGATCCGCACAACCACCGCAAAGGCACCAGAGGCATCAAAGAAGCCAACCACAGGGAGGGGGTGTCAACAGGATGAACCATAACATAGAAATCCCTTCAAACTTGAACGATTACCCCCAAAATAAATCCTTCACCACTGAAAAAACAACAAAAAGAAAAGGAAACAAGGCCTCCCCTCCCCGAGCCGATCTAGATCCGTCGTCGACCTTCAATGGAAACCAGCCTCGACCGCCTGCCGACCGAGACGAACGACACACCGAGCCGAGCAAGTCACTGAAAGGGGACTCAGGAGGAAAATCCCAGAGAGGGAAGGGTCACGGGAATGGAGGAAACCCTAGACGCCACAAAAAAGGGAGGAGACGCCGCTCAGAGGCCGTGTTCCTTGTTTTATTACATATTATATTAAATACTCCTTATGAAATATATTTCCTTGTATATCTTGGAACTTGGATAAATTCATAAGATATATTGCATTATGTATTATATTATTAATAAAATTATTCCTTGATAGAGGTTGTGGTATGATGGTATGGGATTTGTTGAGCATGATAGTAACATGCTCCTGTACATCGAGTGTTGAGCATGTTTTCTCACACCATAGAAACTATTAGGATGGTGGAATTGATGCGCCACGTTCCTTTTTTCGAGTGATGACATGATAGATCACTCACCATATAGAATTTCATTCATGAAGTTTCATAATATTATTGGGATGTAGAGAATGTACGCTATCTCTTAAGCTTATAGGCTCGTTAGACTAGCCATGGATTTATGATTTATTCCTCGAACCATCTAACAAATAGTATTACAGGTATATGTCCACTTACATCCGCACGTACCTGGTTCATATAGGTGGATTAAATATATAATTAAAAAAATATATTATTAATATATATATATTAATTGATCAGACTTCTATTCCAGCCATGATTCAAAGTAAGTAGACTTTCCAGGTGTCCTATAGGAACTTGAGTGAGCTGGTTATTTATTTAAGCATTGTTTTCCTATTTGGTTTATATCTGCACATTATTTTGTTATGAGTACTACTTGGATTACATGTAGACGCTGTTTGTGGTGGACTAATAAGATTTCCATCTCACACCCTACTTGGTCTGCCTTTGGTGCCTGAGAATATGATCTATCTATTTTTATTTATAAGGGAAATATCCCTTCTATAGGTTGTTGATATTCTTACATATAGTTGGAGGTTAGGAGCAGAGGACCAATAATTCACTTGAGATGATAGTGGAACATATTTTTACTTTTTTTACTTTTTGCACAACATGATTGTATGCATGTTACCCTGTTCCCCTTTTTTCATATCATCATTCCATAAACCATGTATTGACACTACCATAGAGGCTTTTGATCATATTATCAATTATTCAATTATTATCTTTCATTGTTGAATTATTTATTCTAACTATTTATTTATGATTCCATAGTTTATTGATTATATATGTATATATATATATATATTATTATTCAGTTTCTATATGTTTATAGTTTTTTTTGCTGTTCCACTCTGATAAGAAGGTATAGTCTCCCCACCATACCACTTTCACACCCTTGCTGCTAGTTGGAAGCCTTTGGCATATGGGGAGGTGATCTTAAGGCCATGTGATGCACCATCTTGGGGCATAGTTTAAATGGACACAGGGTCGAGATGATACAATATTATTAGAGAAAGATGAATAGTCTCAAATCCATATTTAGATAATTTTAAAACTTTCTTTTTTATTTAATTATTTTCTCACCCATTTGATACATGGATTCCCACACTTCTTCCAAAAACTATATCCTCCTTGTATCCCACTCAAAAATAATCTAAAAATAGCTTCTTATTTTGAAATGTTAGATTTAATTATCACTTTTTGATATATGTTTATTTATTAACCACTTATTGATTGAGACTTTAATTATTTTTCCACCAGTGATACTACTTAGTATCTAGAATGACTCCATAATTTTCCTTTAATCCAAACTCTAAAATAATTTCTCTTCTTAGATGTATTATCTTTAATAATTTGAGTGAGTAAATTTAAAACTTTTACTTGGAGTAAATAAAAAGTTCTTTAAGACTACTAATCCAAATCTTGGTATAATAAACAAGACTTTAAGTCAACAATCTAATTTTTTTCCATACCACTCACCTCCTTTCATAATAACAACCCACTTGAGTTTTCTCATATTTAACAGATCCTATGAACATAGTCATACTCACAAAAAAATAATTTAAAAAAACCAATAAAGACACCAATGATGTAATTTACACCTCATGAAAATACAATTGATAACACTTTTAATAATAAAATAGTGATGCCACCTTTTATTAATATTTATAGGGATTCACCTTTTCTAAATGAGGAAAAACAAACTTTGAATAATAAAAAAAACCCCTAAATTCCTTCAATAATCAATACTAAAACTAAGATAATATTTATTTTATGAAATCCATATAATGGTTTTTACATTTCCTTCTAATATCTTTTAGTATTTAGAAAAAATAAACAACTAATACTTAGTCATTTAACAAATAAACATGAAATCCATGCATGTTGTTACTTAACCCATTAATCTATATTATTATTATTAGTGGAATAATACCACTTAATAGTTGGATTGATCTGACTTATTGAACATAAGAGTTTTCTTGGTATCACTATTTATATCAAATAAGGATTTGACACTATAGTAATTTTAGACCAGTCCCTTCATTACGACATTCCAGGTTCAGTGTTAAAACTAATAGTGGTTTATTATCACCAATTATTGAGTCATATTCATCCTTAACACCATTTGCGGTTATTATCAAGAAATGATACCAAATAAAAACTAAAATATCTCTAAATCCACTTACTATATGAATCCTCTTTTAACTCATCAATAAGTATACATTTTTTTCCGATACAACATATTCTATTTTGGTGAAACCACCCTATAGATCATACCCCGCCATAAATTCTTCATCACTTTTAATAATATTTAGAAACATTTAATCACATGGGGATAGGGGTACCTCTATAATCCTGAAGTAAATGATTGTGGATGTTCATATTGGGCCAACCCTTTGCTTCCAATTCTCTTCCATGCCCTTGTAGTGTCTCTTCTCTATGTGATAACACTTGTAAAAATTTAATTATAGAAACTTTTTCTATGAAAATTCATCTTCTTAGGTATGAGATTCATCTTAATTGTGAAATTAATTCCAATAGTGAATTTTTATTCTTTAAATTAATCATTGTGAAATATTTCTTCATGATTCCTTTGACATAGGAGTGATCTTTTACCAACATTCTCTTCTTACCTTGTGGTATGACTTATGAAACAAAAAATGGCATGTTTCCTAAATTTCATATTCTATTTCCATTAAAATCACCTTATACTTATTTTTTCTTATTCAATATCTCTTTATGTACCCTTTTTTCTTACACACAACTATAAAAACTTCTCACTCATTCTTAATCTACCAAATCTATTTTATTTCCCTCTAAGAGGGATGTTGTGAGTGTATCAACATCAGTTATTAATAAAACCATTATTGAACTCCATGATTTTCGTCCAAGATTTTAAATATATTTTCGAACACAAAACATTATCTATTAGTGTAATCAATCTATTTTTTTCTATAGTAATAGTATATGTATTTCTGAATTTCTAAATTAATAGGGTTAAAACAAGTAAAACTTCACCCATAGAAATCACACCTAACACGATATCATTTTGGTTTAGATATTAATTTAGTATATTATCTTCTAATAGTGAGCCCTTGGTCTTATAGAAACACACTCATAGTATATCCTTATAGTCCACAAAAGTAACACTTTATATATACTTTCCTATGGGAATACTTTCGTTCAATTTTAGCATGTATCTTTCTCTTATTAACATATTATAACTTTTGAACATTGATCATTTGAATTGATGATGCTTCTAAGGAGGGAATATTCAACTTTATTTTTTCCAATCTTGAGCCATCACCATTACTAAATATTCTTCTCTCTTAAAGTTTTATCTTGGTAAGGATAATACTTTCTTTTAAATCATTTTCTATTTCCATATACATTCCTATTTATTATACAAGTTATTTAAGTAAATCATTTTCTCCTCTATCTTTACACACATATTATTTATATCAAAATTCAATGCTAATTATACTATTATTAATGTTTTATTTTCCATGGATAGATCTTCCATGAATTCATAGTGTACTTTATGCATAATCTCTAATTGATCAACCTTCTCATATAAGGATTTGATCTCATTTTTTTATTATTTGAACAACGTCTAGATTGGAGACTTGAAGTAGTTATTTACAATTAAACCACTAAATAAAAATCCTAAAAATTAAATTTAGGGAAACCTATATTTTAAAAATTTTAAGAACCTTAAAAATTAGTGTTATAATTAGACTTGAAAATAGAATAAAAAATGGTTCAACTAAATCAGATTGACTTCCTTATCAGGATTCTTCTTCCTATTTTTAGTCTTTCTTACTTTAGAAAAAGGTATTATTCATAAACCTTATCAGATTATACCTCCTTATCATTTACCTATACTAATATTCTATAAACAATTTTTAGGGTCTTGTATATTTTATAGGTAGTTGCACAATGAGATATTATCTTGAAAATTTCATTAGATAATGATCATGCTAAGATTTTTTTTAAATTACATCACCATTTCTTTAACTATTATATTTCAAATAAATATCTCAAATAATGTACTTCATACCCTTATTAACATAATCCCTAATAAACATAACCATTTATTTCTATCAACTATCAAATTTAGTTCCTCTAAAAGATGGAGGTTTCATCATAGATTTCGTTTATAAAAAAATATAGCAATTGATATTGAGTTTAAACACCAAGAAAAAACCTTTTTGAATCTAATATCTCTTGTTACAACCCAAGAAACACCAAAAGGGGGTTAAATTAGTGTTTAGGAAAAATTAAAATATTTATTTTAATTTTTTTTCCTTTAGGATCATGTTCTTGCATTGGTAGGAACTATTTTCATTCTATCACTTAATTATTTATGCACTCATCATCACTTAATTTCAAACTCATTAGTAGAAACTTAAAGTACTAAAGGATGTGAGGATTTTACTAAGTTCACCATAAAGGGATAATCCAATGAACATAGGATAAAGATGTGTCCATGTACCAGGAGGTAATAATACTCATTTTATATATTAAAATTATTTAAGAAATGTTCACAATTGATACAAGGGACATTTCCTTTTCTTTCCCATTATAAACTACTCTAGTGAAGGACTTCAATAATTTATATACATGTGGGTCTCTTCATGAACATAAAAGAAATAAAAACTTAATTCATCTTAAACTCTAAGTAGATGAAAAATTGATCTTCTGGGTTCTTTACTCTATTCTTATTCAATCTTGAGGAGATTATAATCTTAAAATGAGGGATTACTATTTGTATTTATCAAATCATAATTTAGAAATACTTACTCTAGATGAGGACAATTCTTCACTAGATTTATCTAGTTTCACTCTTCTTTAATAACCCAATGTATTAGTGTTACTCCTATTTTTTTTATCTTTCTTAACCCAAATTACACCAGATATGATCAATATAATTCTTCATTAAATCATCTATTTCTTAATTTTCTTTTTATTATTCTACTGAATCAGATATGGAAATGTGTTATACTCCATCTTTTTGTTTTCTTTAACTCTTATAAATTCAATAATTGTAACGTTGACATAATTCTATATTCTTATTATAAACATAAAAAATACCCAATTGAATATTTTATATATTTTGAATAGGAAGACTCTAAAAAATTAGAACAAATTAATATATAATTTTGAAGTCTTTAAACAATCTCATGATTAATTCTACAATTCATGGAATTTCCTGTTTCAAAAAGTGTCACATTGATTTTGATATTATCTTCCATGTGATATATCTTAAATATTATAGTCTTAAAACTATCATAAAATCCATAGATATATTTTTATTCCTTGACCAAGTTATCAATCGTATATTACAATTAATAATAAACTTTGTAATATATGGGATGGATGAACCCATTTTTCATGCATCAAAGCTTCATGATATGAAGAGTCGATTTTTGGAATGTCAAGATTCCCCTTCTTTTAGAATTAAAGTATCAAATATTACACTTAAAATAATAATACATAACCTAGAAAGGTATTTGAAAAAAACCTTACACATATTGGGAAGTTCCATAGTTTTAAAAATCATACATCTTCCAAATATCCTATGTATTTCCCATCATAAATTTCTTATAAAGAGTGTATTTTACCTTTTCTATTTTTCAAAACCTCTTACACAATATATTATGTATATAGATAGATTTATTCATTTTCTATGTTCTTATCTTATTATTCAAAATATCTCATGAATATTCCCAGTATATAGTTTGTATATAGGATAGTTTTGCCTTTTCTAATTTTTAGTTTCATTGAAAATATTACACATCACCTAAAAATGTTATATACACAAATAAATTCAGGATTTTTAACTTCTTCCTCTTCTAAAAATATTGTACAACTCAAATATGTTAGATATCAGTTAATACTATGAGATTTTCTAATTTTTACAATAGTTGGAAAATGTTATGTATAGAGGGAATTTTCTAGACTTTTTTAAATTAGTGCCTTATAAATATCTAATATATATAGGTAGACATCAGTACTTAGTAAAATTCTTATCTTGCTCAAGAAAAACCTTATATTTTCATGATTTTTTTCAATTCTCACGAAATATTCTTAGAACAAAAATACTTATGTAATAATGAAAATTTTACATTCCAAAGGGATTTACCAAATTAAGAGGTTTTTTTTCTTCTAATTCTCTCTATAATATTCAAAAATTCAGGGACACTAAATTATTCATCCTCCATAATATATTTTGAATTATGCCAAAACTATTGAATTGATTCCAACCATATAAAATAAATTTAATAATTCCATTAGGAAACTTTTGAATATTCAATTATTCATATTCTAGACTCCTAGATTCAAGAACAACCCTATATTCTAGTCTCTAGCTTAGAGACTTCCAAATTTTCAACAACCTTAGGATTATATTAGGGATTCTATAACAACCCAAACTTTCATTAATGGAAATCCCTCTTGATCTAATTAAATGTCTCTTTATGTAAAATGTTTGTATAAAATTCCAACTTCTTTGGTTTTATGTTTTTTGATTTTAAAATACTTTTAAGAATTGTGACCATTGCTAATATATCCATTGAACAGTGATCACATGATTAGTATAAATATAGGGCTTTAACAAGTCCAATTTACTCAGACAAAGGAAGCGATGACCTCATCCAGCAGATGTTCCCCATACGAAGACCATTTGTCAGAGATCAGAAACGAGGTTGCATCTTTAGGCTTCACTCTTGACCAATCCCAAGATGAGCTTGAATATGTTAAGCTCGAGTGGGACCACCTATGAGAGAAGTGGGATTTGATAGAGATTATCACCCGAGAAATGTTATCCGAGCCACCCCAAGAGTCTGTCACCATCACACACATTACTCTTCAGTCTTATATGGGTGTTATAAGGGGTTATTTCACAAGACCCTAGTACTATGGTTATGTACATTATTTTTCTATATAATAATGAATATACTTTCATTTTATTATGGTTACCTTGTAAATAGTTTTTAAAGTACAAATAGTATTTTTAGTTAATGTTCAACAAAGAAATCTATTTTGATGAATTAATATATTTTTAAATTAAATAAAATTTTAATAAAATTTTATTATTATTATTAAATTAATTTTTATTAAATATAAATTATCGTGTAATTTTATGAATGCAATTGTAATTTTTATTAAGGTTTGAAAGCCATTTTTTTCAAAACCCATGAATTTTCGATAAATGTCGGTTTTTATTTTAAAAGTGATAATTAACATATTTAGAAAATTATATAGATAAAATGAATATTATTTCTGGAATCAAGATGTTTAAATTATCCAATGGTTAATTTTTCATAATTTTCTGATACAGTCAAATTTTGGGTAAAAATTAAATACCGTTTAAATATTTAATGTATTTTATGACATCATAATGACCCAATAGTGATGTAATAAAATACTATAAACTCTTTTTTGGACAATATATTTTTTAACATTAAAATAATGTGATTTTGGGTTTGTTTGATTTATTTTACAAAGCTTTAGTGGACCCTTCAAGACTTATTAAACATTTTTGTCTTTTTAAATTGTTTTCCTTGGGAGTGTGACTCACCTCCACATAAGCAACCCCATTATTTTAAGAAGTTAGGACTTTGGACTTATAAAATATTGTTTTCCACTTCCCTTTTCCAAAAACCATGGTTAAAAACCATGGGATGGTTTGTGGTTTGGATTAGTTTAATATGAGGTGTCTGAAACCTAAATAATAAATAATTCCCTCACCTTTCTTATATAAACCCACCCAAGATCCCACTTACTCCTCACTAAAAGCCATTGGAGTTCTTCCAAAATATTCCATACTATCTCTATAATCCTTCCAAGGTTCCCCAAGCTCCCAATAATCCTCTATCAAGCCTTTGGTATCACACTTCCAAGTAAGGGTTTTTCTTCCTTTTTCATTTTTGTGCAATATTATTTAAATTGTTGTGCCCTTTTAATTTCAATTATAAATGTTGGGGTATGGTTTTTCACCTCTCCCATACTTCCCTATTTATGTTTTAATGATGGTAGACACCTTTCTCTCTCATTAAATTTCTCCCATGTACACCTGTTACTATGACGAAATTCCGAAATGAATTTCTCTCTCCTCATTTAAATTCAAGAAATTCTTTTGTATCCTAAATCTAAATTACATTAAATTTGTTGGGACATGTATCTATATCACCCCCTTACTTTTCATTTCATGTAAATATTATGAGACACCCCTTTCTCTCTCATCAACCATTTTTATGAGTTCTTATGTCATGCCGTTATGCTGTCGAAATTGCACTGCGCTTTTCCAAGCCAAAGTCATTGTGTAGTGAATACCATGACCATTTATCTATCAAGGGTATTCACCTTTATGAACTTTTACTTATTGTTTAAGGAGTTTCATGTATGTATTACACATTCTTTTATCATGGAATAAAAGATTATGTTGAATGATTCAATGTTTTATGTTCCATGTGGCACACTTATGCATGAAATGAAATGTTTAAGAAGGGTGCGCCCTGATAGTGCTCCAATACATTGGGTAAAGTATAGTATCATGATACGTCATGTGCAATGGGTGTTTACTCATTATAATTCAATTTCAATGAGGGTTTACTCGTGCTTCATGTGAAATGAGGGTTTACTCATGCTCTAAGTGTAATGAGCCTTGGCTCATGCTAATTCCATGTTAAGTGTTGTTGCCACATTTCCATGTTATGATTATAATTATTTATCATGCCTTTATGTTTATTCTTATATTGTGCTCTATTGATATTCCTATTGTATAAAATGTATTTTATTATTCATGTTATTCCTTGATTATTCCTTTACTAGGATTTATATCTCACTCTTTTCTTATGCATGTCCTTAGGTTATCCCATGCAATGCTAAGTACGAGGGAATGTAGTTGTCATGTAAAGAAAGTTTTCAATAATGACATTGTATTTCAGGTTTTAAGTTGTTATATAATGATCCTAAGACCCAAATACACTAGACCTCCTGATCTTGTATATTTTATCAATTGAATTTTATGTAATAAATTATGTTTAATTGTGTAATAAAAAGAAGGGTTGTCATAGCTGGCATCAGAGGATAGGTTTAGTTATTTTTGGGATTAAGATTAGAAAACCCTAGTAAAGACTTAGAGACAAGACTAAGTATAATAAAAACATCCCTAATTTTTGGTGAGTATTAAGTAAGTGGTTTATCAAGCAAATACATCCATGTCTGGATACGAGCAGGTAGAGGCGGCTCTGGCATAGATGTATCATAGGGGTAAAACCCGAAAACACCGCTTTGAGCTAGACTCGAACGGGAACTAGTGCACGACAATGAGCCTTTCTACACTCTTGGTTATGACACTCCTAGGGTATATGCTTTGGTAAATTCACAATCTTAGTATAAACCATTATTAAGGGACAAAAAAATTCCCTAAGAATATATGTTAGAAAGTAGATCATGGATAACATAGACTGAAGCCAATACATTCATATGTTAAGGAAATAAAAGATATTTATAAGTCATCAGTTTTGTCCTTGGATTACCCTTTATGTGTTACCCCTGAATTTCCTTTTATTCCAGCCAATGGCCGGTAATAGGAGAAATCAGGCTAACAACCGATGTGAAGATCAATGTGATGACTGTACTAATGAGATTCCCAATCTAATGGGAGTGGGAATCACGAACTTTGTCATGATTATATCCCAGCTAACTCAAGATTTGAATAGAAACATGGGTCAAGATAATCTTTCAACCCCCCCTAAGAAATAAAAAGTCACCATCGAGAGATTTATGATACAAAGGCCTCCTACTTTTAAAGGATCATCTGATCCCTCAATTGCTGAACAATGGATCAAATCCATTGAAAAGATTTTATCCATCCTTCAATGTTCTGAACAAGAGAAAGTTCTCCTGGATTCTTATCATATGGGGGGTAAATCTGATCAATGGTGGACATTGATAAAAAATATAAAGCCTTAGGAGGAGATTGAGGCATTGGAATGGAAGGATTTCTAGAAGATGTTTTTCGATAAATATTTTCCACGCACCCTCTAGCTTAAAATGGAAAGGGACTTCCTTTACCTCAAGAAAAAAGACGAAGAATCTGTCAGAGCCTACAAGGAAAACTTCACAAGGCTTACATGATATGCCTCCAGCTTTTTTGTTACCCCTGAATGTAAGGACGACCGCTTATTTGGTGGGTTGAAACCTAGACTGTGGAAAGTACTGGAAATCCGTGACTTCAAAATCTAGGAGGAAATTGTCTGATGTGCCCTCATGGTCGAAATGGAGATCAGATAATCTTAGGGGTATCATGGGGATAAGAAGTATAAGGTGGAATTCAATGCTGGTGGTCCGATAGATAAATCCAATGGTGCCAAGAAGATCCAACACCCCATTTGCCAAAGGTGCAAAAAGAAGCACCCCAGAAACTTCCTGAAGGGACAAGGAAATGCTTTAGGTGTGGAAGAGAAGGGTCCCTGACTATTAACTATCGGAAAGAAAGACCCACGAGTGCGACATAGTATAGGAATACTCCATTATAACCTCAACTCATGGTTCATTACTACAACTACAAAGAACCAGGACATCTTGTAAATCAGTTCCCTAAGCTAAGGGTTTTCAGAGGCAACCAACAACCTCCAAGGCAGTAAGGGTGAGCTTTTTCCATCACTACTGCATAAGTGAACCCTGAAAATGAAGTGGAGATAGGTATACTAGTTATTCATTCAAGAATAGAGAATTTACTTTTTGATTAAGGTTCTATGCATTCTTTTATATCTCGAAAGTTTAGTAGAATAATCCCAGCACCACCACAAATCATGGAAGTGAAGATGTCGGTGAGTACGAAAAATGGGGAAATCATTGCATCCCATGAATATAACTCCTCCCCTATTATAATATATGGATTAAACTTCCCTAATAACCTCTTCATACTACCTCTAGTGGAATTTTATGCAATTCTTGGCATAGATTGGCTTTCCTTACATAGAGCCAACATAAATTGCCATGAGAGAGAAATCACTCTCCATGTGGAGAATCGACCCCCGATTCTTTACAAGTGCAAAGAGGAAGATGAACCTTATTTAGCTCCATCATCTCAAGTGTGGATATTACTGTCCTATGAGCATGTATATCTGGATCATATGATTGAGTCTAAGGAGGCAACCATTCTAGAAGACATGTCTATTGTGAGGGAATTCGCTGAAGTGTTTCCTGAGGAATTTCCTGGTCTTCCTCCAAGAAGAGATGTTGAATTATCAATTGATATTATACCTGGGGAGTTGCCAATATCCAAGACTCCATATAGGATGGATATTGTGGAGCTTAAAGATATGAAGAAACAACTACAAGAGAATCTGGATAAAGGGTTTATACACCCAAGTGCTTCACCATGGGGTGCACTAGTCCTCTTCGTCCGGAAGAAGGATGGGTCAATGCGCCTTTGCATCGATTATCGTGAGCTTAACAAAATCAAGATAGTGAACAAGTATCATCTCCCATGAATTGATGACTTGTTTGATTAGCTACGTGAAGCACAAAACTTCTCCAAGGTGGATTTGTGGTTGGGATATTATCAAGTAAGGGTGAAGAAGGAAGATATCCCCAAGACTGATTTTCATACAAGATACGGGAACTATGAATTCATAGTAATGCTTTTCGAACTCACTAATGCTCTAGAAATCTTCATGGAATTGATGAATAGAGTATTTAGAGATTACCTTGACAAATTTGTGGTAGTCCTTATAGATGATATTCTGATATACTTCAAAACCAAGGAGGATCATGAGGAGTTTCTAAGAACTTTACTAGAGACCTTACAGAAGGAGAAACTCTATGAAAAGTACATGAAGTGTGAGTTTGGTTGAAGGAGGTCTCATTCTTAGGCCATATCATCGAAAGAAATGATATATCTATGGATCCCTCCAAAACAGATGCAATTGAGGGATGGACAAGGCTAACATTGGTAACAGATATCTGTAGCTCCTTGGGTTTAGCTGGATATTATCGATGATTTGTGAGAAATTTCTCCCGATTTTCCATCCCTCTTACCAAGATAACTCAGAAGGGAGTAATGTTTTCATGGAGTGATGAATGCGAAGAAAGCTTCAAAGAGTTGAAAAGGATGCTTATCACTATGCCCGTTCTCACTTTACCCACTAGTGGTGAACTTTTTGTGGTATTCAGTGATGCTTTGAAGAAGGTCCTGGGGTGTGTGTTGATGAAAAATAAAAAAGTAAATGCCTATGATTTAAGGCAATTGAAAGTTCATGAATAGAACTATCTAAAACATGACCTTGAGTTGGCTGTAGTGATCTTCACTTTGAAAATTTGGTGGCATTATCTATTTGGGGAGAAGTGTGAAATATGTAAGGACCACAAAAGCCACAAGTATATATTCACACAGAAAGAGTTGAACATACGCTAACGAAGATGGTTAGAGCTGATCAAAGACTATGACTGATCAATCCATTACCACCCTGGGAAAGCGAAAAAGGTGGTAGATTCCCTAAGTAGAAAGGACCCAACGATTATATCATTGATGAGAATTTAAAAGGATAAAATCTTCTTAGATTTGATGAAGATGGACATGGGAATCATAAAGAAAGGAACATCATCAATCCTTTCACAAATGATTGATCAAACATCACTTTTTGAAAGGTTAAAGATGCTCAAAAGGATGATGTGTAAATTCAAGAAAAAGTGGAAGCTATCAGAAAAGGGAAATCCTTGGATTTTAATGTTAATGAAGAAAAAATTGTAAGATTTGGGAAAAGAATATGTGTTCTATCAAGTCCGGAGCAGAAGAAGGAACTTTTTGATGATGCACATAGATCAAATTTCTCTATTAACCTCGGAAACACAAAGATATATCAAGATCTTCAAGAGCATTATTGGTGGGATAATATGAAGAAAGAGATAGCTGAATATAGATCAAAGTGCCTAGTGTGTCAAAAAGTGAAGGCATAGTGGCATAAGTCTAAGGGGATGATGCAGCCATTGCCTATACTAGAATGAAAATGGGAGAACATCACCATGAAAAATGTCACCGGACTTCCGAAGACATCCAAAGGCAACAATGAAATCTGGGTTGTTGTGGATCATCTTAAAAAGGCTGAACACTTCATTTCTATTCGAGAGGATTTCTCATTAGATCAAATGGAACAAATATATATCAGGGAAATGGTAAGGCTTCATAGAGTACCACTATCTATTGTGTCCGATCAAGATCCAAGATTCACCTCTAAGTTTTGGAAGAGTCTTCAACATGCTCTGAATACTGAACCGAACTTCATTATGGCCTATCATCCTCAAACTGATGTCCAATCCGAGCAGACTATCCAAAAACTTGAGGACATGCTGAGAGCATGCTCAATGAACTTTAAATGAGGATGGGATCAACATATTCTTATGGTTGAGTTCTCTTATAATAACAGTTTCCACTCAAGCATCCAAATGGAACTATATGAAGCCCTTTATGGGAAAAGGTGCAGAACACCGACGTGTTGGGTTGAGGTCGGTGAGCATAAGATACTTGGACAAGAAATGGTCGAAGAAATGGTGTATAAGGTGAAAACCATTCAGCAGCATATCATGGCAGCCCAGAGTTGATAGAAGAGTTATGTAGATAATTATCAATGAGACCTAGAGTTTAAACTTGGATACATGGTATTTCTACACATATTTCAGTGGAAGAAGGTCATGAGGTTTAGAAAGAAAGGGAAGTTAAGTCTAAGGTACATCGGCCCCTTCGAGATTCTTGACTGTGTCGGGGTTTTGGGCTATCAACTAGCACTTCCACCTACCATGGCCAAGTACATGATGTCTTTCATGTATCCCTCTTAAAGAAGTATATATCATACCCTTCACATGTACTCTCTTCAGAGGTGGTATAGTTAGAGGATGATGTTTCTTATAAGGAGAAACCAATGAAGATCATAGATTGTATAGAAACAGTTCAACGAAATAAGACAATTCCCCTCGTCAAGGCATTGTGGCGAAACCCCAAGTTTGAAGAAGTGACATGGGAATCATAGGAAATGATGAAGCAGAGTTACCCACATCTGTTTTAGTGTGGGAAAAAGGAAATTTTAAGGGAGAAATTTCTTAAGGGGGGAATATTGCAACGACCCAAAATTTCATTAATGGAAATCCCTCTTGATCTAATTAAAAGTCTCTTTATGAAAACTGTTTATATAAAATTTCAACTTCTTTAGTTTTATTTCTTTGGATTTTAAAATACTGTTAAGAATTGTGACCATTGATAATATAGTTGTTGAACAGTGATCACATGATTAGTATAAATATAGGACTTTAACAAATCCAATTTACTCAGACAAAGGAAGCGATGACCTCATCCAGTAGACGTACCCCATACGAAGCCCATTTGTCAGAGCTTGGAAAGGAGGTTGCATCTTTGGGCTTCGCTCTTGACCAAGCCCAATCCGATCTTGAATATGTTAAGCTCAAGCAGGACCACCTACGAGAGAAGTGGAAGTTGATAGAGATTACCACTCGAGCAATGTTATCCGAGCCACCCCAAGAGTCTGTCACCATCACACACCTTACTCTTCGGTCTTATGCGGGTGTTGTAAGGGGTTATGTAACAAGACCCTAGTACTATGGTTATGTACATTATTTTTCTATATAATAATGAATATACTTTCATTTTATTATTGTTACCTTGTAAATAATTTATAAAGCACAAATAGTATTTTTACTCAATGTTCAACTAAGAAATATATTTTGCTGAATTAATGGATTTTTTAATGAAATAATATTTTAATAAAATATTATTATTATTATTAAATTAATTTTTATTAAATATAAATGATCATATAATTTTATGAATGCAATTGTAATTTTTATTATGGTTTAAAAGACATTTTTGTCAAAACCCATGAATTTTCGAAAATGTCGGTTTTTATTTTAAAAGTGACAATTTACATATTTATAAAATTATTTCGATAAAATGAATATTGTTTCTGGAATCAGGACGTCGAAATTATCCAATGGTGAATTTTTCATAATTTTCTGAGATAGAAATTTTTTGGGTAAAATACTGTTAAAATATATAATGTGTTTTATGACATCATAATGACCCAATAGTGATGTAATAAAATACTATAAACTTTATGTTCGGCCAATATATGTTTTAATATTAAAATAATGTGATTTTGGGTTTGTTTTATTTATTTTACAATGCTTTAGAGGACCCTTCAAGACTTATTAAACATTTTGTATTTTTAAATTATTTTCCTTGGGAGTGTGACTCACCTCCACATAAGAAACCCCATTATTTTAAGAATTTAGGACTTTTTACTTATAAAATATTGTTTTCCACTTACATTTTTCAAAATTCATGGGCAAAAACCCTGGGATGGTTTATGGTTTGGATTAGTTTAATGTGAGGTGTCCCAAACCAAAATAATAAAGAATTCCCTCACCTTTTCTATATAAACCCACCCAAGCTCCCACTTCCTCCTCTATAAAAGCCTTTTGAGTTCGTCCAAACTCTGCACTCCTATCTCTAGAATCCTCCCAAGGTTCCCCAATCTCCCAAGAAGCCTCTATCAAGCCTTTGGAAGCACACTTCCAAGTAAGGGTTTTTCTTCCTTTCTCATTTTTGTCCAATATTATTTAAATTGTTATTCCCTTTTAATTTAAATTATAAATGTTGGAGTATGGTTTATAACCTCCCCCATACTGACCTATTTATGTTTTAATGATGTGATACCCCTTTATCTCTCATTAAATTCCTCCAATGTACACCCGTTACTATGCCGAAATTCCGAAATAAATTTCTCTCTCCTCATTTACATTCAAGCAATTATTTTGTATCATGACTCTAAATTCAATTACATTTTTTGGGACATGTATATATATGACCCCCTTACTGTCCATGTCATGTAAATATGATGAGATACCCATTTCTCTCTCATCAACCATTTTTATGAGTTCTTATGTCACGCCGTTATGCTGTCGAAATTGCACAGCGCTTTTCCAAGCCAAAGTCATTGTGTAGTGAATACGATGCCCATTTCTCTATAAAGGGTATTCACCTTTATGCACATTTACTTATTGTTTAAAGAGTTTCATGTATGTATTACACATTCTTTTATCATGGAATAAATTATTATGTTGAATGATTCAATGTTTTATGATCCATGTGGCACACTAATGCATGAAATGAAATGTTTAAGAAGGGTGCGCCCCGATAGCACTCCAATGCATTGGGTAAAGTATAGTATCATGATAAATCATGAGAAATGGGTGTTTACTCATACTAATTAAATTTAAAAGAGGGTTTACTCGTGCTTCATGGTCAATTAGGTTTTACTCATGCTCCATGTGCAATGAGCCTCGGCTCATGCTAATTCCATGTTAAGTGTTATTACCACATTTCCATGTTATGATTATCATGATTTATCATGCCTTTATGTTTATTCTTATATTGTGCTCTATTGATATGCCTATTTTCTAACACGTATTGTATTCCTCATGTTATTCCATGATTATTCCCTTACCGGGCTTTATAACTCACCCTTTTCTTATGCATGTCCTCAGGTTATCCCATGCATTGCTAAGTACGAGGGAATGTAGTGGTCATGTAAATGAAGTTTTCAATAAAGATGTTGTATTTAATGTTTTAAGTTGTTATGTAATGATCCTAATCCCCAAAGACACTAGAACTCTCAATATTATATGTTGTATCAAGTGAAGTTTATGTAATAAATTATGTTTAATTGTGTAATAAAAAGCAGGATTGTCATAGTTTCCAACTTCTTATTATTCAAGAAACTCATCAAATATTATAAACCTATAACTTATAAGTTTCCATCTAAAAATTTATATACTTCTAAATTCTGAAAAATATTGATATCTAGATTAATTTCTAGACTTATAAATTCATAATAACTTCTATTCTTCTTATTATAACAATTATACCTTCCAAGTTTCTTCAAAAACCACTTTTGGGTTTCTTCACAACCAATTCAAAAATCAATCTTTATTCTTCTACCATAAATAAATGTTATGATTTATTAGAAAACACATATATAGTTAGTAATAAACTAGCCTAGGATACCCCCTAAATTAACTTGTGACCTAGATTTCCACTGAACTGAGATGAATTCCAGATCACCATGATCTAGAAAACTAACCAAGGAATTAGATACAAGTAATGAGAATTATTTCACCCTTAAATCGGAGTTAAAACAAATTATGAATTTCATTATAAAATCCAACATAACAATTTCATAAGTAATACATCCAAACTAAATAAAATAAATAGAAAAATAGCAGTAAAATATAATTAATTTAAACAATTTAAAAAATTAATAGATATAATAGATGTGCAAATTAATCCCTAGTCTCTCCCTCCAATTCCCACCATTGAAACAACCCCATACAATCTAGTTCCATACTTCACATATATAGTGTGCCAACCAATAACCATAACAGAAAGTATTAAAGGACTAATTGACCAATTGTATAAGAAAACTATTTAAAACAAAATAATTAATAACCATTTCATGATCATAGGTCACCATCATATATCAAAAAAAAATCCATACTCCACGAGGAGTCAAGATCTGAACAAAGTCCTAAAACTAAAATTTTATATTAGGCATTAGAAAACACATGATCTGTAGGTCACCACCAACCTTTACACATGCCGAAATTTTAAATATTAAAACCATTTCAAGATAGTTTGAAATGAAATATTAATAATAGGTTTTACAAGTCAAATTATGTTTAAAAGCAATAACACAACAAAATGGTTTTACAAAATTTTATATTTATTTTTCTTAAATGATGACAACCATTAGAAAATTATTTAACATCCTAATACATGTGTACTAAAATACCTACTTGAAATAAATTTTCTAAAACACATATGAAGTTCCAATTTCAAATACATTATAACTAATTTCAATAAATCCAAATTTAAAGGGGTATTGAAATAAAGCATCAAGGAACTGAAAGTCAATGGAAAAAAATGAATGTAAGTAGAATAAATGTGCCTAAAATAATATAATAAAATTGGGTAAATATCAGGAACAATAAAATATATTCCTATATTAAAAACCAATCAAAGTATAAATGTCATAGGATATTATCCTAGGAACTCATTTAATATAACTCTGAACTAGAGATAATAATATTAGGTCTGCCTCAAATAACCTATATATCTTGGTAGTCCCATCAAACTAGTCAGGACCTATATCATCCCAAGAGATTGAGGCTCATATAGGTCCTCTAGAAACACTTGAAAACCCAGAACCACTCTAGATAGAAATAGGATAAAATAGATTTGTCACTCATCCATAACTCTACTTAGCAATCTAGCATTCCCATGTCCAAATAGTCAAGTAGGAAAATAGATGATAAAGAAACTGAATAAATGAATAAGCAATCAAAAAAATTATCCCAAATATCAACATACAATAACCAACACCTATATAAAGGGGAAACAAGTAATAGGGAACAAGGAGGTTCTTACACACTAAAATGTTCAAAAAACCACAAGAAATATCCAAACAGGCCTTTTAGAAATTCACTTGAAAGGCAGAGTATTTTATAATAACAAAAAACTATTTATAAAACAATTTTTTAAAATGTTACATTTTATTTTAGACTTTTAAATTAATTTAAAAAATCCACTAACATTCATTTATAACCTATAAGGTTCCAAAAATACACCCTCAATCTATTTCAGGACTTTAATGTGGTTAAATTATTTGAAAACCTTACATTATATTTAATTAAAACCATTAAATAATTAATCAACACTTGTAATATAATGTAACATTTTAAATTAATAATAAATGTTTTTAAAAATTAATTTGAAAACCCAAACACCTTTAATATATTAAATATATTTTTTAAAGACCCATTTAGGAAATTCATTAAAACACATGGGGTGCATAACTAATTAAAACATACATTTAATATTTTTTTCAATTAATAAATTCCATTCATTGAAGTAAAATCAAGTAAAACATTATTTTTCTCTAAAATAATGGTTAAAAACATTTAATAACATCATTATAAAATAATAACAAGAATTAAAAACCTATTAAATTAATGGTTCTAAATTTAAAATTCAGTACATGGGGAAATCCTAATTCATATTGATAAATAATAGTATGAAACTCAAATATAGGGTGAATATAGCTCGAAGAAGACATAAAATTCCTTAAAACACAAAGGAATCACAAAAAAATAGTGACACTATACCCCTTGGGTTTAATAGAAATGGGTGTAGTGATAGGGAAAAGAGAAAACATGAGGAGAGGGAGAAGTTACAGAAGATGTGACCCTGCACTATATATATGGTTATGAATCACAAAGAAATCATATTTAAACTCTATGGTAGAGGAGAGGATATATCAAGAGTCATACACAAGTAGGGGTTGGAATGGGGTGTCACAAAAGGCATGTAGGTGGGATATGAAATTATGGGTTTTTAAATCATGTGGAGAAATTTTGTAAAGTTACAAAAAAATAAAATTAGACGAGGAACACTATTTCAACCCAATTAGGAGTAACTATGTTCTAACTATGAAGACTTAACCTTATGAAATAAACCATTCCATATAGTTTTTAGGGAGCTTCACATAGTTAGAAAAACCATATGAATAATGCCTGAAACTGTTTTATCCAAATTATATACCATAATTCACAGTTTCTGCATGATTTTGAAAACTAGGTGTGCTAACAATGTGACACTCAAAAAGTAACCAAAATATAAAATTTTAAACCCAATACTACAGAAAAATAAATACAAATACAAATAACATATAATATTACAAAAATTACTGCTATTGTGGTATGTGGGTGTCACATCATTTCCATGTAATTGGTAACCATCTTCTTCATCTATCACCATGTCTTCACATTCTATTATTAATTGACAAATAAAAAAATTGACACACTATCTTATTATCAAAACTACTTTTGAACATCCAAAAACTATTTTCAACAAATCCAATAAACAACCACTTGGTTGAAATATGATTTGATATAGAATACATGGTGAGGGATGTGTATGGAAAGTGGAGGGTATGAGATTGATATCCTTCATGTGCATATTACCCTACTAAGATATGGTTCTGATGTGTGGTTTGATATGGTATGTGGTGGTGGATATGTTTTTATAGTTGTGGTGTGGTATGTGGCTATGAATATATGTAGTAATGGAATTTATTTAAGCACAATAAATATGTATTTGGGGTGTGATATTGACTAGATCAGTGGGGAAGTAATTTTAGGTTACCTTTCACCCATTTTCTTTTGATATTATGTTTCTAATCTTGGATGTATTATAGGGTGAGATAGCCTTGGTAATTATAGGTGTTAGTTAAGCTAACATAGGTTCAAGTTAGTTCAATTGTTAATTAGATATGTAATTATTATGATTCTTCCATATTTTTATGAGAGGTTTTGTAGATGATCCCACTATGTATACATGTATTTTCACCCAATATATATCTTTGTGTGTGTGTGTGTGTTTTTACATGTTTCCAAGAGATATTTGGTGACTAAGTTGGATTGTACTATCTCTTGGTACTTATTGGAGGTTATGGATTCGTTGCCTTAGTAATTGAATTGGTATTTTAGAGTTATATTTTCCTTGTATGACATTACATTCATTTTGGGGTACTGTTTGGTTTTAAATTATATGTAATTTATTGGTGTTTCTATTATTTTATTTGAATTTATGAGGGTAATAACTACCATATATATGTGTTATTATAACCTTGGTTCTAATATCTAACCCATGTACAATTGGGGGCGGTGTTTGGGGGTCACACTCATATTCACTACAAGACTTAAGAGTGGTTTTTAGTGGAAGTGGGTCTTGAAAAATGTTATATTTAATGATTCAGGGTTTCTAAATTAGGATTAATGAGAGATTATAAAGAATTTACTAAAAAAATATAATTTTAAAAAAACTCAGAGCATGGGATGTAACCCTATGAAGATTAGGGAAGAATGTTGGAATTGTTAGCTTACTCAAAGTGAAATATTATTATTATTATGTTTATTGAATATTCATGGAAAAGTATATGGTATTCATATAACCAAAGATGATTAAAGGTATATGGAATGAGTTTTATCTTCAAATGAGATGATTCGGTAAAGGTATGTCATACTGCATCATGGTGATGACTATAAAAAATTTCATGGTTTTTTGAGAAAATAATTTACAAAAGTGTAAAATATCTTTCAAGTAGAAGATTAGTTTTTCTTTGGAATACCAAACATATTTGAGTTTATGGTCTTTAGATTCATCCCATAGGGTTAAATATTTAGAAATACTCATATATTTTCATATTTACTTTTCATTAAATAAACAATAGTCTTTTATGGTATGAATTAATTATTTTCAGTTCATTATAACATGGTAAAAAGACCAATTGAAGGAATTTAGTGAAAATAGGTCTCATAAATATTCACCCACCTCTTAAGATATTTAGGGACCATGGCCACAAAAAAATCATAATTTAAGGACCAATTTTAAATAGATTAAATTAATTTAAATTATATAATTAATTAATAAAAATATGTAGTCGATTTATATATTGAAAAGGATTCTATGAAGAAAATAGGATGAGGGATTATTTTGTAAACAAAATGAACTTAAATATTATTAAAATCCTGTAATTAATATAATTATTTCAAAGGAATATCTAAGTACATGGAATTTTTTATTTGGACTCTTAACACATCATAAAGAAGACCAACTTTTGATGCAATGAAATCATGGATTTAAGAGAATATAATTTTCAATGGTTTTTAGAATTTTTATCTTAAATATGAGGGATTATTATATTTTCTTAGAAGAATGTTAAAATTTGGATCAATGATGATAAATTCCCATAACTTTATATAATTATTTTATAAAACAAATTGAATAAATATGTTTATGAGATTATACAAACTAGGTCAAGGATGTTTCCATTTGGTTTGGGGTTATTCTTATAAATTTTGTATTCTAATTATATTTAATATCTATTTTTAAACATGTAAGGAAATATTTTAGAATTAGTGGATATGTATTGTAAAATGTTACATAAAAATATTTGAAATAATAAATCATAAAAATTAGGCAACACTAATTCATACTCCCTTTTAATGTTGCATCCAAATATTCTCAGAGAACTATAATTAGTTTCAATATATTTAGGTTTCTACTTTATTGGTTAAATTAAGTCCATATGTAGATTTATATTTAGTATTATTTATATATTTTTTAACTAATTTTCTCAGATATAAATGGATAGATCAAACTCTATTGATATTCAGGTAATTATTATATTTTATGTTTAAAACTATCATGTTCATAAAAATAGGATAATTATCTTTTTTTAGTAGAATGAGACCTTAAACAAAAGTAAAATCCTCCTTTATTGAATAAAAAGATAATTTTTCAATCTTATTTATCAGAATTAATGGTATGTTCCATTATTTATTTTGTAAATCTAGGGGAAATGTTGTGGTAAATAAGATTCTTAGAATTCTTCTTGGTTATTTTGATTCTAAGTATCATATATAAGGGATTAAGATTTATATTATTTACCACATGATGATTTATTTAGAATAAATATTAGATATGATATGGGTAAGTCTACTGTATTCAATAAAAAAAATATGGACTTTAAATATATGAACAAGTTAAAGATGTTGGAAAATGGGGAATATTCCTCCATTAACTTTAACATGTAAAATAAGGATGAAATTAAGGCTCTAGAAAAAATTGAGGAAATTTTATTCCATTACCAATGATTTATTTTCATCATTTTTTTGAATAAACCATAAAAAAATAATGAATAATGACATGTATCAGGATTATATATGAAGAAACATGACAAAAAGAACCCTAGAAACAAAGAGAGGATATTTTATATTGAATTTATAATTAATTAAATAACAAGAATTGTACATAAATCTTGTTAAATTTATTTGATGTAGATATTGATCATTTGAATGTTGTTTAGGTAATACCATAATCTCTCTAAAAGGATTCAAAATTGATTCCCTTTAGTAGTGATTAGCACATGCTCCACTATCTCTAAATGTCACCAATGGATCATTGGGTGATAGCATAGAGTTACAAACTTCCTTGCATCATTCGAGTTGATCATGACCAATGATCCTTCAGTCTTGAAGATCACATCACTTATTAACTTATTCTTGAGAGAGAGTAAAGAGGTGGATTAATTCGATTAGTCATGATATAAACCCTTTAGATGTTCTTCTGTGAATCTCTACAGGGTGAAAAATGTTTTATGCACAAAAATTCATCCATATATGTAAAATTATATAGGTAGGGAATATATAGTGCTAGGGTTTTATTATTGAAAATACAAAAAAGGCCCTTTATCAAAAAATTAACCTAAAATATTCCCCATGCAACTAATAATAATAAAATAATAATAATAATAATAATTCATGACATGTGAAAAATCATACATGCTAAAATATCATTTTTATAAAATAAATAAATTTGTATTTAATTAAATGAAATTTAACGCTTATAAATTTCTCATTACTTGGAACTTTACTCCGACCAAATATCCTCTTGGGTATATATTAAACCTCAAATGATAAATAATAAATTAATATTATTCATTAAAAAAATAAATAAATTTTATTTTCACAGTCTTGCAAAGAATTTTTTAATTTAATATTTTCATACATAAATAAATATTTAATTAATAGTAAATATAATTTATTACCTTACAAATATAATGATAAATAAATAAATATTCTATCAGATGGTCCTGTGAATAAATATTTATTTAGTATTCAACTCACATGTATACTCTAATTTTTATATAACTGGTGACTGAATATTTGTAACCAATAAAATCTTAAATAAATATTATTCCATAGTATTGAGAATATTATTCATTAAAACAATTAAAGTAAAATTGAATTTAATTGGGATCATGGATACACTTTTTGGGTGACCCTCTAGGCTACTATCTTAGTAGAATTAAGTGGGATTCCCTAATGTCCAAGATTAGTGTATAGCAATTAATTAAGGAACCCATAGAGAAAGAACTTAATGTCACAATGACAACAACCACATACAAATCCTCACTATGTAATATAATACATTTTTATGATATATATAATCAATCAGGTTTAATATTCATATAATTAACCTATGTTCTTGATATATCTTTCTTTGACATCCTAAAATGAACCCATCAATACACTATGACCATGGAATTTTAGTTTGACATTTCTATTCCAATTAAAGGTTCTAAGATATAATATTCCATAGTTAGGAGGGAAAAATACTATATTAACTTATTAATTAATGGAATATCATCTATGACACACATAATTAATCTTACCTAGCCACGAGCATATATTGTAATAGTTTTCATCAATACATAAAAGTACATGAATCATGATATGTATTGATAAAAATATCAAGTATGAGGATCATTAGACATGTATTCATATATGAATATCTAATGAAATATAAAAATGTGGAATTAAAACTATAGGTTATATCCACATAATATTTAATCTTGGAGATTATCAAGTGTGAACTCCATGTGATGAAGACTTATTCACTTATGAGTATCAAACACATGAAAAAACATACTATGTGTCCTATCATATAATGTTACCCTAACTGAAGAAAATAAGTTTAAGAATATATTTATAAAACTTCATGTTTTTGATCATAGAGTGGAACTTCTATGAATTTCAATACAGTACATCAAGGAGATTATAACATTAATGATATATAAAAGAATAATAAATATGTGATAAGACATATATAAATAATAAAGGTTTTGAATATATAGGTAATCTAAAGTAAAAAATTTGTTTATTTTAGGGAACTAACACCAATAGTATACCACTTACACTAGACCCAACTACTAGTGACTTTAAATATGCTATCTCTCACATTATATTCATACTTATACTAAAATAAGGATTTAATAAATTGGTCCTCCAAACTATCCTTCATGGAAACTTTTATTAATGCGACTTCACCAATCTAATAAAAAGTTCCTAAATATATGATACTTTGGAATTATGTGATTTTTATTCTAATGAAACATTGGAAATGTAGAAAGAGCCACTACTATAGTGTTATAAAAACAGAGTGTGATGTGATCTTTACCAATATGAACTTCATCCATATATTTTATGAAGTTTTATATCTATAATAATCATTTAGATACATAAAAATCCATAATATTCTTGGAATATACTATGAAATCAGTGACCACTACTTAGTTTTAGACATTCCCACTCATAGCTTCTCCATTGAGGGAGAATACATATCCCGAATGTAATTTATGATATATTAATATGTTAGGAAAATTTTAGTTGTATAACCCTTGATGAATATCTACTCGTATTCTCAATAAAATAGAAACATATCCTTAGTAAACCTTACATACTTTAGGATAGTCTTGACTACTTCTAGTGGTGGTCACATTTATCTGCTTGATATCTCCCTACCACACTCAAGGCTTAATAAACATCAAGAATAGTATATGAAATGATATACCTGACTTTCCCTATCACTAACATGCATGGGATACTTGTCATACTATACTTCCCCTATTGTATCCAAGGATATACTTCCTTGGTGAGATATATTTGATGTGACATTAAAAAGAACCCCCTCTTGAATTATTCTATACGAAATATCTTCAGTGTTTTGTCAATGTATGAACCTTGAATTAGTCCAAGTATCCACTTAGATCTATCATGGTGGATCTTGATCCTAATAATGTATGTTTCTTAACCTAATACCTTCAAAGAGAAACACGTGTTCAAAAACATCTTAACATATTGTAATATTGGTATCCCATTTCTAATCATTAGTGTCCCATCCTTATAAACTGTTATCAACACAACCATAATTGCATAAAACCTATTATAGACACATGGTTCATATTTATTATTTATTAAAACAAATTCCCTTATTATATCGACCCATAATTTTCATACATGAATATTATATCTTATTATATTAATATTAAATACATAACATAATGATGCACACTAGAATCATATATATTTAGTGTATTTTTAAACGTGGTTACATAAAAAAATTTTTCATAAGAGATCTACATCATCTACCACTAAGTTCTTCATTGCAATCACCATTTTTAATCATATTAAACATAAAACCATTTTTCATGATATCGGTAAAGGAAGCATAACAAAGGGTGAAATCAGATGCTCAGTAAGGGTAAAAATGGAAATTGTATTGATCACTTAAACATAACATGAGAATAATGGTATGAGAAAATGAGCCTAACATTTAAATACCATACCATTCATATCAAAGATCATAATATTGAGTCATTACATGAATCCTGGTAGTTCATAAGATATAAATTATTATGGAATAAAATAATATGAGCCATGAGATCCTAAAATTGGAACATGACAAAGGATTTTGGAATACATATAATAATAGAAAATCGTTTCTTTAGTTAATGATCAATTCCAAGACTATCATAGTGGATTTGGGTACACTATTCATTCAATCACATCCTTAGTAAAGGTTTACTCTTAATACTATCATAGTGGAAAAATTACCTTACTAAATTTTATTCACTCCCCAATCCAATCCTTATAATTTCATGAGATATCAATCTTTACCCAATTCATTAGAGGTATATATAATTCAGGGACCACCAATCACATAATGAAAATCATATATATATGTGACACAAGATCATACAAAATTTATCATAGAATAACCCCTGTAAAGGAAAGATATTTAATAAACATTTCATCATTTCATCATAACATTAAATATGGTAAATAAACAGGTTTTATAATTGTTTCATCATAATATAATTAACCTGTGTAAAGAGATGAGTTTCATAGAATCATCCTTAAATCATCATAATCATGCCCGAATGTTCCAAAGGCCTTCATTTTTATTATTTTTTATAATCCACCTTTCAAGGGGTGAGGTGTAACCCTTATAAGGCTCGAAGGCTTAGAGAAAATTACATGACCCATAGGTATTAGAGGGAATCACCCAGACACAAAAACTTGTAATTTATCCTCCCCATCACATGTCATGATATCATCACTCCACCTTCACAGGTCTAGTTGTCTAGATATCCTATGCAAAGCTACACATTCCTGGTACTGATGGAAATGACATACCCTATCATTCTTCCAATTTTGGTTTTCTTGGCTCTCGTGAATGTGCCTGGCCTGGATCCTCATCTGGAACCTTATCCCTTGTAGTCAGAATGGTACATCTTCATATTCATATGACCCGAAGGCCTTGGAGTGACCCTAATGCCTTCAGAGATAACTATCCCGAAGGCCTTGGGTGGCCCAAAAAGCCTTGAAAAACCTGAGGACCAAACCGGTGGCTGAGAGGCCCAGATGGATGAATAGTTCTGGATGCTATAGTACCAAATAGTACTTTCTACAGTATTGCTATAGTTCCTGCTACAATACTGCTATATTACCTGGAAATATGTCTCCACCTAGATTTGATCTCGAGTCTCTTGGATGCACTTGATGAGTCCTCACCAATTGGGCTGAGGCTCATGTGAAAATAATTATCTTCAGAATTAATCCAAAGAATGAATTAGGATGGGATCATTGGATCTTAACCCCATTAATGCATATGTAGCATCAATGGATATTATCATAGATGGAAAATGACTTTAAAATATCATTGGAACATTTCTAAATGAAAATACCCATTTCACTTTGAAATTACTTGTTTAAAATATTAAAGTTTCATAAATATAAAGGAAAAAATTTTATTTGAAAAGATCCTTAGAAAATTTTAAAGTTATCTAAAAATCATCAAGAAATCATGATGGTAGGAAATTTTGTTAATGTTGAGTAATTTAAAACAAATATTCCATTTAAATTTTCAAATAAAAATCAAAAGTAACTTGTTTATAAAAAGAAAAGATGAATTCATTTAATCAATCATATAAAAATTAAATAATGGGTAATAATGGATTTAAATAATCATAATATAATATTAAAATCATTATTAATTTTTTTAGAAAATAATGACATATCATAAAAATGATTTTCTACCAAAGAGTAAAACATAGTCGATTTTCCTTAAAATATTATTTTAGTATATTGAGAAAATAAAGAGGAAAATTAAAGAAAAAAATGTTATATTTAGAAATAACAATATTAGAATAAAATTAATGAGGTTATTAAGATTTATATAATGAAATTTCATTATCAGAAACTTAATCATAAACAATCCCAATAAATAATGAGATTGTAACATAAAACCCTTACCTCGAGTTTGAATGATTCAAAATATTTTTAACCTAAAGTATAATAAATTTAAATTTATTATTCTTATATACCTGAGTCATTTACATACTTATAATATCTTATATGATCCACTTATAAAATTTAAATACCCATTTATTAATATTTCCTTATTAAAATAACCATTTTTGGTTGTTAACAATTTTGTTTTTAATGATAATTTCATTTTGGTAGCTCCGATACATGTAATTTTATCATCATTAAATAATATAAATAATTATAATCATGATATAAATATAATATATATTAATTATATGAATATTTAAATTCATCAATAAAAGTTAGAGACAGAAAGATGAATTACATCATTCTTGGAGACAGTAGGTCATATGTACGCATGAACACTCTTTTCACTTTTTGACGAATGAAATTAAAGAAAGGTAAATAATAATAAAAACTACCCTAAATAATTATTATATCATATATATCATATATAATAATTAAATCTATCCTTATTACAAGTTATTCAAAGCACCGTTGTAAAAAAATAAATCACATTACTTTGTGGATACCGTATTCCACACATATTCATGAGTGACATTATCATTTTCCAACATATTTGATGGTAATAAGGTGGATATAATATTATAAATTATGAAGAATAATTATTACATAAATACAATATATATACATTAAACCCATTATAATAACCATTCATGAAACATAGTTAAGGAAAATGAATTTTATCACCACGTGGAGGTGGTATTACTCACGTATGAACGAGCGACTCTTTCACTTCTCATTTGAAAAAATAGGGGGTGAATATTGGGGGTTACATAATCATAATAAAATTTAATTATTTTGAGTATAATAAATTTATTATTTATGATTTATACCACAAATTTAGAGGAGGTAGAAGAAGAAATAAATTGAATGAGGTCAAGTAAGAGAATTACCACTTCTTCGGTAGTCGTCCTTTAGATCCTTTATTAAGGACCCTTAGAATGATCTTTTAAGAATAATAAAACCTATAATTAATGTATATAGAAGTTTATAAAGTATTTTTCATAGGATGGTTGTGTTATATGACTCAAAGTGTAATATCCCAAGTTTTTTAAAGGAAACACCATGTTTGATAGCGTACATGATACGCCACATCGAGCTTAAAAGAACAACTAAATATTATTATTTTAAATGTTACCATTATAACATAAAAATTTGAAACTCATGAATGATATTGATTAACTAAATTATAAAAATATGGTTTACACATTTAAATATAATGAATTATATTGCGACCAATTATTTATGAAGATAAAACCCTTTTTAAAATAAAATGAAATCTTTTTCTAAAAATTATTTAAATACGCACAAGTGTGTTTTACAAATAATAATATTTTTTAGATTATATTAATGAAATATATATATATATTTAATATATATAATATAATATTTAACATTAATTCTATATGTTTTCTTGACATGATATAATAACAAATCCTATTTTAAGAATAAAAGATGTATTTTTATAAAAAGACAATTTTAATGCCTTTTGAAGGTGCACTTGTTTTAAATATAGTTTTTGAAAACATTATAAATTATATTTTAAAAATTAAATATATTATTTTAAATAGTAACATCAAAATTTAATTTCATTGAATTTCCAGTATTTTTCTGATATGTTTCATGTTTTGATGAATATTAAAAAAATGCAAAATTTTAATTGAAAACAGCTTCATCATCTAAATAATTTCTTGTGTAAAATTATATTTTTAATTGGTTATAAAGTATAAAAAGATAAATTATTAATCATTTAATCCAATTTAGGTAATTTTAATCAATTTCATAATTAATCTGGATATAAAAACATTT
This sequence comes from Viscum album, assembly GCA_963277665.1. NCBI lineage: Eukaryota > Viridiplantae > Streptophyta > Magnoliopsida > Santalales > Viscaceae > Viscum > Viscum album. The sequence continues at coordinate 810,611,527 of OY728150.1, read as the reverse complement.
CAATCTTTTAAACTTTTTACTTCAAAAACATGTTTTCTCGTTTTGTTAACAAGATTAATTTTAAATTAATTACTGAAAGTTTTTTATTTTTAATTTTAAAAAATGGATTCCATATTTGTAATAGGTGTATCCAAATTATTTAAATAGGTTCATTTTATTATAAATATTAGCTTTGGTAATTTTTTATTAACACGGTTAAAGGTAAATCGAGTAATTAATGGTAAAAATAATACTATAAATATTATAAAATTACCCTAACACATGTTATAATTTTATTGGATGTGTTATTGTCAACAAAAATATTCTTTGGGTTGATTTTATGTCCTATTTTATCCACTTGGAAGATTTTAAGTCTTTTATAGTATTTTATTCTAATGAAATCCAAATATGTCATACTCATGTTCTTAATTAGTATAACATGTTTATATGTTTTTATTAAAAATTTATCTTTGAATATAAATATTAATTTTAAATATAAATTTTTTATATTCATCATGATAATTTATTTTAATTTTTATGAAATAAATAATTACCTTAAATGCTTACACAATGATGATTCAGTAATTGTTTAATTAATAGAAATATCAAACAAATGATACTACAAATATTAAAATAAATATATTTTGAGATAATTAATGTCATAAATGAATTTTATAGATGATATAGACATATTAGGTATGTATTAATGGTTTTTTTGAAGTTATATTTTGTATTGATATTTTTTTAAAAAGTCAATAATTGGAAAGTGTCTAAATTGAAATTAACAATACTTTAAAATAAATAACATTTCAATAAATGATATAAAATTAATGAAAAATTTAAATTCAGCAAAATTATAGGTATAAGGTTTAAAATTTCATCCGTGACTCATTTATGGTTCGTTTGGTATTTTATAGTAACTATATTAACCTTCAAATAGTAAAAACACATTTTTTCACGATAAGAGTTAAAGGGTTTAAATGATGGTTAAAACCAAAAGATAAGGGTAATAATGTGACCTGAACTTGTCTAAAAATTATTGGTTGAGAGTATTTATACCTATAAACATATTTTATTATAAATAAATTAATTTTATCCATTTGAAATTTTAAATTAATTTATATTAATTTAATATTTTGAGAGTTTCCAAAGGTGCCCCTCACCTCAATTATAATTATGAACATCCTCTCTCACTTCATCACACCAATTTGATCCATATATATTTATAAAACCATGAAAATTTCTCCTAAATACATATATATATAACTTATTGTGGTCATGGTCTTCTAAAAAGACCAACTCTAGATCCCTTAAGAAGATATCTAAAGGAAGTCCACCGAAGAAGTGGTAATTGTTTTAACAACTCATTCAAGTACATTTTTCTTCAAATTAATATTAGTGTATTGTTTATATAATAAATTAATAAATATAGTATAATATATATTCTGAGATGTTATTATAATTATGGAACAACCACATTCTAACTTTTATCCATCCTATAAAAAACAAAATCACCGGGCATGCGTACGTACGACTTACTGTCTCCACACCGTTGTGTAATATGTTTTTCATCATGACTTTACTTTGATGGGTAAATTTATAGAGATAATATATATAAATGGTACTTATGACATGATATTGATTATTTATATTTATTATACCATCCCTTCCTTACCCTTTCACTATTAAGGGAATGATAATATTACTCGTTCGTACGTACGACCTACCGTCTCCACGATGCGATGCGATTCATTTTCCATGTTAACCATTAAATAATGATTATAATAATGTACATAATGAATAAATATTATATCTATAAACTTAATATAATTATTTAGATGAAATAAATACATCATATTCATAAGAAATAGTACTTAAACAAAAAAACATGTTTAGGAAAATGAAGCAGTTAACACCCGAAACAAGGGTAATAATAAAATATTATTAACAAAATGATATAAGAGAATCATATATGATATAATAAATATTGATATGGTTCTTTTGTAAATTTATAAAAAGGTTTAAACCATTATACATTATTTTAAATCATTTTCATCTAAAGTAAATTGCAAGGCAAAGGATTTTTGTCTCACTTTTATTTTTGTGGGAGACATACTTTATACACCACTTATTTCTTTTATGTAGTGTATATAATATACATGAAAGTATTTTATGAGTATTATTATTAATATTATGGTATTTTAATATCCTTATAATTTTATTTCTTTCATGGGGAATATGATTCTACTAATTATAAAGTGGAAACATTATTTCACAATCTCATTTATATTCGAAATTATTTATGTTTAAGTCTCCACTGGGAAATATTTTTCTTCCATGTCCATGTTTTATAAAAATGTTTTAAAAAATATTTTTAATATTATCCTAAGAATTTATAAAGTATTTTTCCCCATTTTTTTATTTTATAAAATGGGTTGAAAGGAATATTTTTATCATTTTCCAAATGAGGTATTTTATGACTTTTTCAACAAAAATAGGGAAGGAATGTTTTTTTAACTTATATGAAATGAGAGAATTTTTACAAAGTCGTGATGCCTTAATGTTTTGAAGATTACTTAAAATTTTACAAGGTTATTTTCAAAGAAAAAATTTTATTTTATAAATGCGTGGATTTTAAATAAATTATTTCAAATTAAATAGGGTATTTCTCTTAAGAATTTTTTAAGGATTTTATTAGAGTATTTTCATCTATGTCAACATATTTTTTTTGGATCTTATGATTTATTGAGAATGATATATTATGATTACATATAAAATATTTTATGATTATTTTGACTCTATATGTTCTATTTTGATACTGTTCATTGTTTATGTTTAAAGTATTCAGATTTCATATGCTAGTTTTTAAAATGAATGTTTATGTTGTATATGTTTTACCCCTTTCAAATGAGGAATAAATTTGACTTAGTAAGTGATGGGAGGGGCCTAATATAGACCCTTGATGAATTAGTTGGTATCATGAGAAAATATAGTTTGAGTATTGGTTGAGTTCTCACCCATTTATATATGGTGTCTTGGCCGAAGCCTTGATGGTATGTTTATGATGTCTGACATTATCCATTCCCTCATTATGAGATTAATTATTTACATTTCATGTGATTTTTCGATTAGTAGAATATCTGTGATATTATTTATATATATATTTTAACCATTCATTATTTTCATATTATTCTCAAGAATGTGTTTAAATTGAATGTTTTTTATTTATTCACCTTGCCTAAATGTTTATTCTTATTTATTCATGATAGATTTTAATGTACGCTTACCCTACTGAGAATCTAACCTAACCCATTTATTATGTTTTATATTTTCCCAGGATTCCAAGATATATATTATTATTGACATATAGGTATAATATAGTAGAATATTGGTGTTCTTAAAGGAATCATTAAGTTTTATTTTAAAGTTTCAATTGTAATGTATGTTTCACGTATATTTCTAGTTTTCCAAAACTATAAAACTGTTCTGTCCTTTGAAATGTGATTATGTATATATTATTACAATTTAATAAATTAACCCCCAACTCTAGGAAAATGAGTTTGGGTTCATTACTCAAAGTGGTGTAAATTATAGAAAGGATGAGTGTCCTTTAATAAGTTGGGGGAGGACACCATTGGAATTTCCTAAAATATTAAAATATAATAAAATCACACCCATTCCTAATGATTCCAAATGTATAGATATTCATTGTTTGGATACGATAATGCCAAAATATGTCCAAATAATATATTTTATATAATCATAATTGGAAAACTTATCCTTATCTCTTGGTTTAACCCTCGATAAGCTTATTTAAACCTTAACTATGATAACAATTTCTGAAGATTTTTACTATTAATTATGCCAAAAAATTAAGTTGAATCTATTTAATAATATTAATTATTATGATTAAAAATTTTTAATCCATTTTATCAATCTCAATTCGTAGATTTTTTATAATTTAATTTAAAATTAAACCTGTACAACAAGATGAAAAATGGTTTTCCAAAAAAAATATTAAGTATAATATTTTTTTATGTATAAATTCAACATAAAATTAATTAAAATTAACTAAATTGGATTATTAATCACATAATATTACTAATTATACATTAAAACCATTTTAAAATATAATTTATCTTTGAAAATTATTTAAATGAAAATTCATTTTCTATAAAAAATAGTATTTTTATTTATTCATTGAAAAATAAATATTTCCAGAAAATTATCAAAATTATAATGTAAGATAATTTTAGAAATTATGACTTATAAAATTAGTTTTATTTTTTAAAATAAATTTTATAAAATTGGAATAATATAATTTTACTATTTGTTCAAAAAAAGTAATAAAAACCATTTTTGAGGAAAAATGTATTTTCAAAACATATAAAGACTTCAATAAAATTTGAGTACTTATTTATAAATTTATTTGATTTATCAAAGAAATTTATAAATAATTTTAAAAATATGGTTATTCATAATCATTTTTCCAATTTATTAATTATGTTATAATGGTATACTATATTGGGAGTTCATTTAGACTCAGGATTGTGTGTATCACAAGCTATCAAAGAAATTAATTTTTTTTAAAAAGAAAAATAAAATATATATGTGTTAAATTATACCACCATTAAAATGAATTTATATAGAGAAATTACATCACTCAAATACATAAAAATGTGTATATCTATATTTCATCACATCCTCAGGTTCACATATAACTTTTTTGAATTTCTGATTCCCCTAAAGAACTTTAACCAGATGAGTAATATTGTTCTATTTCACTTTATCTCTATGATCCAAAATTTCTACTAGTTTTAATACATAGGAATGATCATGATATATGGGCACAAACCCTGATTTAAATACATGTTAATTATTAGGTATGTACTTCTATAGGTGAGATACATGAAACACATTGTGAAGTTGAGAGATATTTTTTAGAATCACCAAGTGATAAGCCACCATCCCTACTTAGTCAAGGATATTGAAGGATCCAATATACTTTGGGACCAACTTTTCCTTTATTCTGAATCTCATAAACTTATTCCATAAATAATTTATTAGAAATACCTTCTTATAAACTTTGAATTATAGAATTCATTAACGATAGTTAGCATAACACTTATATCAACTCTAAGATTCCTCGATGCACTGCTAAATGGATCTAACTTTCTCTTATATTTACTTAGCTAGATAAAGTCTCAATATATTTATTTCTTCAAATTTATTCCATCACAATGGAGTTACACACTTCATTACATATAGAGCTTCATAAGGATCCATCTGAATTCTCGAGTGAAAGCTATTGTTGTATAAAAACTTGACTAGAGGAATGTGTTGATACTAACCACATTTTAAATATATAGAATAAGATCTCAGTATATCCTCTAGGGTTTGAATTGTTATATAATATTCACTAACTTTTTGAGTATGATAAGCATTAAAAAAACTCAAATATGTATCTCGAGCCTACTGGAGTCTTCATAAGAATTTTAAGGTAAACCTAGGATCGTGATCAGATACAATATAATGTGGTTCTATAGTAAACCTTAAAACTTATTTAATGGATATTCTAAAAATAAGATAAAGATAAAAATATTTTTTTGATAATAATTAAGTGTGTTTAATTCAAATGGATGTCGACTACAACCCAAATAACATTATAGAATTTAGACATTTTGTACATTTAGATGAAAACTCATGGTGATGTTTTCCAATTTCAATTATGGCATACATAATGGTTATGAAATACCCTTATAATTCTATCTATTAGACTTAAATTTCTGACAAACCAAGATTCAATATACATACTCTACAATATCTCTCTTCATGTTGCCCACTATAAATATTTTTTCAGATCTTTATCCATCTTCATACTTCAAATACAAATAGAGAATAATGACTATGAGCTTCATCCAATAGCTCCTTCTTCGAGTATTTTATTTATAAGACACAATCAATGTTTATGAACCTTATTATTCCATTACAATCAAGGTTTAACTCATGAATATTTCTTACCTTCTTTAACAAATCTATATATTCTTTCTACGCATCTTTTATCTTCACTTGGATAGATGGTTGAACACTCATTTGAGAAAGATATCATTTATCCCATTCCTTTAATATTTAAAAATACATCATTTTAAAATCCAAAAATATTATAGATTTTGTGATCCTCATTATATATAAGATAACACAATCCTTTCAACTCAAGGCACCATCCACCTTATTCCCTTTCCCAGGGTGGTAATATATTGGGCAGTCATTATATTTAATCACCTCCAACCATATTATCTAGCACATATCCATATCTTTCATAGTGAATATATACTTTAAACTTTTACGATAAGTATATATATCAAACATTTCTCTATAAAGATAATTCATCTATATCTTTAATTCAAAAATTACCACAACTTACTCCAAATCATGAGTTGGGTACTTTTTCTCAGGAACCTTTAATTTTTTTGAGGAATAAGCTATAACCATATCATTATTCATGAGAAAGCATCCCAATGCCTTCTTTTATGTATCACTAAATATAAAAAACCATTCTACACTACAAGAAAGTGTAAGAACAGGTGTGATGACTAACCTTATCTTTAGTTCCTTGAAATATTCCTAACATTCATCTATCTAAAGAAACTTGTCTCTCTTACAAGTTAACTTGGTGAGTGGATTATAAATCTATGAGAAATTTTCCACAAAGAGTTGATAATATTCATCCTAACCAAGAAAACTATAGATGTCAGTCACTATGGTTAGTATATAACAATATTAAATAACTTTTATCTTTTATGGATCCATAGATATATCTTTAATTGAGTTTACATAACCTAAAAAATAAAAATTTTAATATCAAAATCCACACTTGGTAATTTTTTCATACAACATATCCTTTATTAGGGTTTTTAGTACCATCCTTTAGTGATCCTCATGACCTTCCTTGGTATTTGAGTATATAAGAATTTTATTTAAAAAGGTTGTTAAAAATGCTCAAGGTAATCACTAAAGACTCTATTCATTGAATACATGAGGATAAAAGGTGTATTAGAAAGAAAAAAATACCATAACTATAAATTCATAGTGTCCATACCTTGTATGGAATAATGTCTTAGGTATATCCTCATTCTTGACCCTCAATTTATGGTATCCCTAATGATGGTATATCTTGGAAAATATTTAGCTCCACATAGTTGATCAAAAAAAGTTACCAACACGGGGAAAAGATACTTTTTCTTGGTAGTGATGTTGTTTAGTTCCAAATAATCAATAAAGAGTCACATTGATCCATATTTCATCTTAATAAAAAGAATAGGTGCACCCTAAGGTGATGAAATTGGATAAATGAATCATTTTCCATGATTCAATTGGATTTTCTTCTTCAATTCCTACAAATAAATTGGGTCTAATTTATATGGAGTGTTTGAATTATGTGTATCACCAAGAATGAGTTCTATTGAAAACTCAAATTCACGATTTGAAGGAAGAATATAAAACTCTTCTAGATTAGATATATTTTAATTAATACGATTTAATTGTGATTATGGAATAGGGGAAATTGAAAATATAGAGGCCAAAATATTTTAAGGTATATCAACCAGTACAATGCCAAAAGCTCAAGCTCCCAAAGACATTAAAATTTACTTCAATTTCGGTAAGGATGATACCTCCCATACATGGCACCAACAACGCCTCCCCCATAACCCTTACCATTTCCATATCCACCATAACCGCCGACCCCATAACTAGCTGAGCCGCCATACCCACCAGGGCTCCCAAAACCACCACCACTGTACGCACCCCCACCATACATCAGCCCGCCAAACCCAAATCCATACCCATAGCCCCCAAAGCCCCCATAAAACCCAAGTCCGCCTCCATAAGAACCATACCCACTGAACCCGCTATACTCCATGTGCCCTCTGCTCATTTTCCCACCATATCCATTAATAGTAATGTCATCAATTTTGAGTTTCCCCCTAACCATTTAAGATAAAACCCCCTTTTTGTAATAGGAACCAAGAACCAAATAATGAATTCAACTTCCATTGGAATCATATGGTTTGATATAAATCTTAAGTCCCTTTTTGTTCGACATGTAGCCGCTTAGGATATGATCCAATCAAATACTAGTAAGGGGAAAAGTCATACCTAGTGTTGGACTTACAGTAGGCATCTTGATATTCGAATGTCATGAAATTGCTAGTTCTTAGGGAAATTGGTATGAACTTAATAACCTGAACCACTGAGGATTGAGAATATTTTTTCTATATTGGGGTGCAACCATGTTGTCTCCATGATGGGTGATCAAGTTATGGGAGATGGAGGGTCATGAACCTATGATGTTGTCCCTTTTGTGTGTAGACCATGGATACTACTACCACAAATTCATTTTTTTATTATAAAATAAAGAAAAAATAATCCATGTACAAAAACATGAGAAAGAAAACAAGGGGGTCTAAAATAGTGTATCTTGAGGGAATACCCTCAAACTAAGTCAACAACTTTGAGGGGAAAAGATCCCAAACTAGAAAAAAGGTAGGTGACCATTTCACCTTGATAGTCTCTAAATGTAAGTAAATATGTAACATTAATTTCCTCATTCCATGTGTGAAGAATTTCCATATCATTTTTGATGAGGCGTCTACAATTGAAAATATAGTATGTGACATTCCAAAAGGTGCTAAAATGACCAAAAAAAGAGTTATGAATGATTTTAGAGTCTTTTTTCACCATTTCTAGTTCAATATTATTTTAGATACAATGCTCAATACCCATCATCATCACCCTAGATTCTATATGAATGGAATCTATAAAACAAAATAATGTAGTGAAGATGAGAACAATGGATCCCCTAGTGTCGCAAGATTCTCAACCTCCCCATATCATATTCATACCACAAGATCCATCCTTGTTAAGTTTGAACCATACCTGTGAGGATTACATCAGCTCTACTGACCCTAAGGGATGGTAAAGGAGGAGTGGGAAGTCATGGTGTGAGATAGAAACCTGAGCGATGGGTAATATTTCCAATTGTGAATAATAAAATGAATTTCAAGAAGTAAGCACATCATTTTAAAAACTAGGTCCAATCTAGAGTAAGTAACACCCTCATAATGATATTTGTTTCTATAATACCAAGTGCACCAATAGACAACTACAAGGATACAATCTATTTCCTACCTTTAGAGTTTATTGTTCTTATCACCTTGAGACTTTTTTTTAGAAAGTTTTTACCAGAAGACACCTGATTATGGAGATCAGAAAGCTGTCCAAAATTCAACCACACCTCGTGTGCCTAGTCACCTTCGAAGAATAAGTGCCTTGAGGTTTCTTACAAGGTACAATAAAACAAATACCCTTTACCAAGTAATTTTTTAAACTAAAGTAAGTCACCCAAATTACCCCCAATGGGAGGAGACTGTATTATATGATACCCCTATTCTAAAAAGGATCCCGATGAATTTCTTATAAAAACAATTTTTTTGAGGTTGGAGGATAATTAAATTTGTTCAAATAGAGTCCTTTGGTTCTCATCTAGGACTACTTGAGTGAATCCTAAGTTATTTTTAGAATTCTTAAACATCAGGTCTAGAGTTGGGAATCCCAGAAATCCTAGCTTAACACCTTCCTAGTTATGATTATAGAAGTTGAGGTCACCCTTCCAACAATACAATGAGAATGAAGATTAATATACTAAATATGGGGGTGAACTGAGATCCATAGAAGAGAGTAGGTCATGTTTGGGGTGTCTAAACTATTCTTGTATAATTTAACCATGAGAATTTCCCATAAAGATCACCCCTTGATAACTTCCCATGAAAGATTAGCATGAAATCCCTTCATCTCTTCAGAGACACTCCTGAAATTAATGCCTCTCTCTATTTCTGTCCTCGCCATCCATGACCACAATACCCCGTGGTGTTTTTATTTGGAGTGGGAATCCCAATTAGCAGAAACCAAAATATTATTGATACTAGTAATAATTCATTTTGGGAGCTTAGGAGGAGAAATTATGTTCATGGGAATTGGATTAAGGAAACTATTTACCAGAGTAATATGATATTTCAATGATAATTTTGTGTTTTGGGATCCACCTACCTAAATTCATCTTAATAATAGGTTTATTTCTTTGAGAAAATATGAATAGTTGTTACCAAATCTGAAGTTTGATAGACTATTATTCCCAATTGGAAAAGGAAGTAGGTTGTTTCTAAGATCCAGTTTGAACCAGAGATGAGATATCTTGAAGTTCATTTTCAATTTATTTTATTCGGGGAGTAAGATAAACTATAACATGTGGACATTGGATCTGGATCTAGGAATGGTAATAAAGTAATATTTGATTCTAGAGACTATCCAGTCATTAATAAAAAGAAAATAAGTCAACATAAATATTACTAAAGTTTATCAAATTCGATGGAAACCATATCCTCTGGTAATCCAAAACATTTTGAGGAAGAGGTTAATTTGCTTACATTGGATTTTGATGCAATGAAAATTCAAGAATGTGGCATTCCAGCGATGCAAGAAACACCTCCCTCTGATGAGGTTGATGTAGCATGTGATAAGGCTGAGGATACTCAATATGGGAGGTTATAAGATCCAAACTATTTGTTGGAACCAAAATCATTTTATGGTGTCCATAAGGATGAAAGGAAGGAGGATATTGACATAAAGCTTCTCTTACATTCTAAGGAAGAGATTCCGGGGAAATATTTCAATATCAACATTTTAAATTTGGATGCTGGTAGAATATATGAGAGACCTATTTTATTTTATATTACTGAAGATAAAACTTAATGGATCAAAAAATAAGATTAGATGTTGGAACTTGGAATCAATGAGGTGAAAATAAATCTGGAGGATTATATTTATAACTGGGAAATGATTCCAAATAATTAGAGGATCTCATCAAAGATGATCCATACATAAAGGTAACTTCTATCACCCAAAGTATACATAGGGTGATCGATTCAAAACTTTTAAATATTTTTTAGAATATCTTGGTAATTTCTTATGTGTTTTGAAACTTGGTGCTACATGATATCTATTTAGGTTCTCACTTTCCATAATTTTTTTTATAAAATAATGTTTTTAAATTATTAGGTCATTCTTACCTTCCTTGTTAATTTATGTTGTGTTTATCTAAAGAAAGTTAATACATTCCAAATATAAATTCAAATTCAATAGAGGAGGATTAATATGATTTTTTGGAAGCACATTCCAAGAAACTTAAATTAGAGAAGACCAATAGACTTGAAATGCGATCATCATACCATTAGGATTTTTTATTGGTAATTGAAAATCCAATCCTCTAGGTGGCACTATGATACCCTTATAAAATTCTTCAAATATAAAATAGTGGGTAGATCTAGAATAAAATAATACATTATCAGTTCTAGAGGGGATGGTAAGTGTACCTTGGACCACTTCATTATCTACATCATCAACATTGATTGAATGAAATTTCCCTTTTCCTCTAGGCTTAAGAGGTTACTAACATTGATCATTATCATTAACCTTTGTATTGGATCACTAGTTATCATAATGATTGTACTCATTTCTTTTTAAACATTGGAGTGTGGGTGGTGCATTCTATAGTACATTTTATCCATCATCAAAAAACTTCTTCTTCCCATCACATTAGTATTATATTTCTTAAAAACCTTCCTTTCCAAACTTAAAAACTTTACCAGATTCCTTAAGAAAATTTCCTTCATGTTTCCTTCAACACTTTGATCATAAAGAAAATATCACCTTCTTATGTCCATGGTTTTTACTATTAGAATTTCCTTTGAATTAAATATTTATTTTCTTATCATAACCATGATATTAATGGGTAAATACAATATATATTTCAACCTTGATAACACATAAAATTATTTATTCATGTATACTGATGTATCTTAAGGATAACACCCTTTGATGAATTTGTTTTATTCCACTGAATAATTAATAAATATTACTTTTTTGGTAATATGATAAGAACAAGAGCCTCAACCCGATTGGTGAGGACTCAACAAGTGCATCCAAGAAACCTAAGTTCAAATACGGGTAGAGATATTATTTCCAATAATATAAAAGTAATGTAGCAGGTACTATTTGGTACTGTTGCAGTCAAAACTCTTCATCCATTTGGGATTTTGGGCCATTGGTTTGGTCTTCAGGTCCTTTAAGGACTTTGGACCACCCAAGGCCTTCGGGCTAGTAAGTTTTTTGGGCTACCTCAAGGCCATTGGGCCACCTCAAATATTTTGGGCCACTGAAAGACTTTTTGACCACCTAAAATTGTACTTAATGGACAAGGCAGACTCAACAAGGAGCGGACTCCAGATGAGGATACAGATTAAGTGCGTTCACTAGAACATAAGCTAACAGGTTTGGAAAAAAAATGAGGGTATGACATTACCATCAAGACCAGACTATGAATGCATGGGAAGCCTAGCCGAGCAGCCATAAAAAGGTGGAGAGATGAAATCAAGATGTAGAAGCTAGGGAGGTTCAGTTCTTGTAGTTATAGTCTGGATATTTCCTCTAAGACCTATGGGTCATGTAATCTCTAAGCCTACGAGCCTTTTAAGGGTTCCCCCTCATCCCTTGAAAGGGGGATTATCAAAAAATAAATAAAAATAAGGCCTTAGGGATATTCGGGTGGGTAAGATGCTAATACCATAAGTATACCTTGCAAGTCTTATAAAATATCCATCATAGGTACTATTGGATTCATCATCCTTCTGATTTAGGTTAAGAAATTACTTCTCCATTTTCACATGAATAATATGAGGAAAGTTCTTATTGAAAAATAATCACTTAAACTCACCCCTATATGGAGTTTATTTCTTCATGTTTCCTCTTCTTCTTGATAATATTCCACCATTTATCTTCTTATTCTTCTTCCAAATGATAAATAATTAAGACAAAATTTTCATGTTCTGAACACTAGATAATGTAAAATTTCTTTTTAGTGGTACTGATCCATTTCTAAAAAACTAGTGGATCAATGGACCCACTAAAATAATATGGATTTTTCCTCTTGAAGTAATAAACAAAACAATGTTCTCACATTTTATCATTTATAATCATAGCATGATTCATTTCTTGAGAAAATTGAATAAACATACCAAAAATATTTTTTATTCCATTTCCAATAACATTTGGTTTCTAAAGAGGAAAATCATTTCATTTTCCATCATATTTAGCATTAACACAGTTCCTTTTGGTATCAACCATTGACTAAATCAAAAAAGTATAGTATGGGTAACAATAATAATTTATGTAATTAACATAATCATAAAAAATAATTTATAGTATATCTAAATCATGACACTTTATTTTTATCTTATGAAACCTTAGGTTTGACCTCGGTCATCCATGGTCATCATATTTTTTAATCCTTCAAAATGGTTTATAAATAAAATGTTAATCAATCCATGAATATCCCCCATGAATATCAAAAAAGGTGCAAATTAAGGGAATACTCATCGTGCACTAGAATGATGGACAACATATACTCAACCAACTATTTTTAATGTTATTACCCCTATATTCATCTATTCCAAAACCAAATACACTAGTCTTATCTTGATAAGGTTATTTTCTAGGAAAACCGCACTCTATTTACCATAACATTGGATGTTCTCCTATATATAGGATTATCCTAAGGGTTCTCAATAAAATTTTATCATCCTAGTTTCTAAAGGTTACTAAAACATTCTCTGATACAAAATACATTGACCCATACTTTTCATACATAAATATTACATCTTATTAGATTAATATTCAATATATAATATAATGATCCATGATAGAGTTATGTAGGTTTTGTGACTTTGAAAACATGGATATAAAAACAAATTTTTTATAATATATCTAAATAATCTCCCATAAATTTCTTCATAACTAATACCCTTCTTGGACAGATCAAACATAAAACTTTTCTTCATAACTTGGGGGAAAAATATAAGAAAGGGTGAGCTCATATTCTCATTAAGGGTAAATAAGGGAGAAAGCAATGAAAAATTAAACATAAAATGAGAATAAGGGTATGTGAACATGAGATTAACATTTAAAGACCATACCCTACATATCAATGATCATAATATTAAGTCATGACCTGAATCTTGGTAGTTTATAATACTTAAATCATAATGGAATCAAAATACATGATACATGAGAGCATAACATTGGCATATAACATAATTTTTTATCATACACATAATAATATAAAATTTCTTCTTTAGTCAAGGATAATTTCTAAGAATATCATAGTGGATTTTGATTCACTCCTCATTCTATCACATTCTTAGTCTAGGTTCACTCCCAAGAATATCTTAACAGAAAAAGTACATTATAGAACTGGGTTTACTCCCCATTATAGTCCTTATTATTTCATGAGATATACATCTTTACCCAATGTATTGGAGGGATATATAATTCCAGGACCACCCATCACATAATTATAATCATACATATGTGTTACATAATATCATAAAAAATTAATAATAATCTAACCCATTTAAGTGAAATGGGTTTCATAAAAATTTCTTCATTTCATCATACCATAACACGTGGAAAAGAAATGAGATTAATAAAGGTTTCATCATGACTTAATTAACCCCTAAAAAAAGGTTTCTTAGAATCATCCTTAATTAATAATCATCACAGTCTATCCAAATAATGAAATTGGATGGTATCATTAGATCATAAGTTGAAGTTCCCGGTCAATATCCAAGTATCACTGAGAGGGGGAGGTTGTGAATCAGTGATGTCAATTTTCTTTTTATATTTCCCCTTTTTCGAAATAACCTTCACCTCCTGTTAAAGAGTTTCTTCCCTGATGAACACACAAAACCACAAGAACGCAAGATTTACAAGGTTCAATACTCAAGAAGAGTAGCTATATCCTTTTTATGGTATGGAAATAATTCAGTACCACACAATACACTAGAAAACAATCCTTTTATGTGCAATACAATGAGTAGGATATTCCCTTACACCCGTGTAGACTTTGAAAACAATCCAATAGTGCATGTGCTCCCTCTTAGCACAAATAGGGTAATGTAATGATTATATGCTTCTTAATGAAATTTAACAAATCAAATCATTCAAAATAATTCTTCAATTTCCTACCCATAAGCTGGTAAGAACCTCCAGGTGTAGACATCTTTCATGCCACACCCTACTTGCATGCCTCCCTGCTTGCACGTCACCTGCTTGCGTACCACTCAGCTTGCGCACCACTAACTACTTGCATGCCACTATTGTGAAAAGATCACAACTTGCGTGTAACCTTTGGCTTTTACAAAACACACTTATTGAACACAATTCCCTACTTTCATGACTCTTACAACTTGTGTGCCACTTCTGCTTGCGTACCACCTACTTTTGCTCCGCTCAGTTTGCGTGCCTCCCTACTTGCGTGCCTTATAAATAACTACCGACTTGCACACCACTTCACCTTGCATGTCACTTTTTACTACTTGTGAAATCAGAGCTCAAATTTTCTTTTAATTGTTGAGTCACAAAAAATGAGGAGGGTATCCATTTATTTATAGGCATTTTGGTGACTTTTGCACCATATACACTTGTGCGCCATTACTACTTGCGCACCTATCCACCACTTGTGTGTCGCTCCATCACTTGCGCGCCACTGCATCACTAGCATTCCACTTTCTTTCCTTTGTCATATTTTGATAAGATAATGTTGAAATATGACTTGCGGGAAACATATGAAGGTTTCAGATGCAACGGAAGCGTGGTTGAGACAACACCCAATTTTGATTTTTACGATGATCAATGATTATTCTGGGATCAATACGATGATGAATTCTAGTCTCCATAGAATATAATCAATGATTTAGATAAAGAATAAAGATGCCCTAAACCTTTTGATAGGATCTTTAACATCTTGTTTATAATTAATTTAATTAATTTTATAAAGAAAAATAATACCTGGATCTTTGGTATTTTTCTTCATTGATGACGTTGATTGTCAGGAATGAACCTTCCAGATTATCTCATTGCACTTGTAAGGATTCGAACTAGAATCCCTCTAGAAGTGATCCAAACATGCTCCGATGGCTTTCTATAGACACCGATCATTCCCCAGGTGATAGTGTGGCCAAGCGAGTGTATTTTTTCAGTCGTTCTTGATCACTTTTTCTTTGGCCTTGAAGAACGTCTGTCGTTCTTGAGAGGCGAGAGAAGAAGATTTGAGAGAGAAATTGTTTGGCTGAACAATTCTCAATTCACTAGGCATGTGGTGTGGTGGATGGCACAATAGGAATACTTTTCTATTTATACACATGGAATTTTAGTTACAATATTCAATTGTATAGCAACAATTAAATACATTAATGAACTTGGAGAAAACCCATGCTCATAATAATAATACCATGTCATTATTCATAGTGCACCAACTTTCTCAAAACAGAATTATAAAATAAAATTCTGCGTCACAAAATAATAGCAACGTCATTATTATTTTAACTTTTTCCAACTAGTTAAATAACTATTTACCATCTTGAAAATAATTATTTTTCTACCGGACCGACCTTGGTCTTTTCGAACTCCACCTCCATTTATTGAACACCCGAATAAATAAATTAATAATTTATTATCTTAAATAAATATTTTATTTACAAACTAGTAAATAAATATTTATTAAATTTTCAATAAAATAAATAAATATATTTTATTTAATTCATGAAATAATTTTAACTTGAATAAAACTGTTCCATGGTCTTGAGAATAAAATTTATTTCATTAATTAAATTCAAATAGAATTTAACCGAGGCCACTAAAAACACTTAGTGTGTGACCCTCTAGGATTCTTTCTCGTTGGCATTATGCGGGCCTTCCTAGAGTCCAAAAGTAGTGTCTAGAAATGGGTCAAGGCACCCAAGATAAAGACCATAAAGTCACAAAAATGACATCCACATATGAAAGTTCACTGTGTAATATAATCTCTTTGTTGCAATATCTCATCAAGAAGGTTTCATGATAGTGTCATCAAATTTTATGCTTGATACGTCGTTCTTTGACTACATGAAATGAAATAATCATTACACCATGGCCATGGAATTTCACGTGACTATTCTATTTCAATCAAAGGGTCGAGATATCAACTTCCATAAATGGGAGGGGAAAATCCTTCCTCAACTTATCCATTAATAACATGCCACTCGTGACGCACCCAACATACCCTACTTTCCACCAACTATCTGCGTGATGGTTTTCGTCAGTAAATAAAAGTGCATGGGTTGTGACATGTATTAATGATAATATTAACATCTAAGGATAAATACACATGATCACAGATAGAAATATCCAATGACAATAAAACATGCGGAATTTTTACTAGTTGGCATGTTATCATAATATCTTATCTTGGAGATTACCAAGTGAGAACTTCATGAGATGAAGTCTAATCTTATTACGAGTACTCACACATGATGGTATGAATGATATATGTCCCATCATAGTATGTCATCCAACCGCAAAACTTTATTTACGAATATTGTTATATCATTTCAAGGTTTTCATCATAACGGGGAACTTACATGACCTTATCAATGCCACAAATACTCTAGGACATTATTACATTATAGTCATGAAGAACAATGAATAATATGTAATAATACATTAAATATCCATGTAATAAAAGTAAAACCAATTGGTTCTAGGACACAAACTATTTCCGACGCTTTCACCGGGGAGTGCACATCCGCTTGTTCGAGGACGTGCAACCGTTGACCCGTAATCCCACTTTCCAAAGGTGGGAATCATCCATCACTTATATTCAGGGATATTTTCTCCTTGGTTGAAACATAATGATGGGATGTCAGTTCTTACTTCCATGGATTCCTCCTCGGAGCTCGTCACCTAGTCCGGGTATCCCTTATAGATTTAAGACGTTGTTCGTGAAACTCTTCCAAGTTCCATATCTTCATGGACACCAGTTAATTACATTGCTTCTATCGGGACATTCCAAAGGTTCTGGTCAGGGTAGCAACCTTCGGTCGGGAGAGTAGTCAAATTGGACATCACTGGTGGGTCTGGATGCTGGAACACTGGCACATCTGGATTTATTCTCCTTATTATAGGGATTCTCGAGGGCACGAAATCCCAGGGCATCCCACATTGAATGCGGGGAATTATATTCCATAGGCATGTATATGAGGTTTTCCTTAGCTTCCTATGTTTAACATAGGGTATTCCACAGGTTTAACATCTAGTAGAGACGGTTGCACCAAAGGCGTGTCTTCTGAGGTTTTCCCTAGGCATCTCATGTTTAACATGAGGTAGGCTATGAGTTTAACGTCTTGTGGAGACATAATTAGGGTGATCATAATGTCCCATAGAGATGGATCAGATGTGGTGCGTCCCATTGAGGGGAGATTTCACACCATAATGGCTGATCTGAACACAACTGAGGGTGGATCCGGGAGAGTGCACCCCAGAATGGGGGACACCAAGGTTTACCATTGGCTAAGATTGAACCTCAGGGAGGTTTACTTTGTACCATGTGTAGATGAATGAGATCAAAATCCATGTAGTTCGAAGGGGTGATGAATTAGGGTGTACAAAAAGCACAAAACCCAAATACATGCTCGGGATTATGAATGGAAATCGGCCGAAGTACTGCTAAGGAAAAGCGAGAAGGTGGATGATATGATCCCACCGAGATGTGGTGGACCTGGTAAGAATCAACATAGATGATGGAGAGGTTAAATGAAGTGGATGGAGAATGATATGGAGTCTACTTGAGGGCGACAATGATGTTGGTATTGAGCCTCAAAGAGACCTCATACATATCCCTGTGGTAGGGAATCAAAGTCCATGTAGTTCGTAAAGTGATGGGACACCTAAGGAGGTGAACCATATGGATGGGACCTAGAGGATGTGGAAACTCCATTTTGGGGTGTGAAATTGGGGTGCATGCGAAGGACAACAACCCAATGACATGTTGGGGATTACACATGATTAACAGCCTCAGGGTTGGTCTGACGCCACTGGGACGAACCAGCGATATGGGTCCCAACAGAAGAGACAACAGTGGATTACCACCAGGCTCAGATTGACAACATCTTACCGTTGACATGGAGTCACAATGGATTACCACTGGATGGGGTCACAATGGCTTACCGCTGGATGGGGTCACAATAGATTACCACTAGATGGGGTCACAAGGACTTACCTATAGATGGGGTCACAACGACTTATCGTTGGATGGGGTTGAACCTCAGGGAGGCTTTCTACGTACCTTTCCTTGGAAAGGATCAAAGTCCATGTAGTTCTAGATGGTGGATGCAGTTTAACATCATGTAAGATGAAAATGGGGCATGCAGATTAACATCACTCAGGACGAAGGTGGTCTGACATAAAGGGGGTTGGAACCCATGGTTATTGGGATTGAACCTCAGAGAGGCTTCCTACGTACATTGCCTTGGCAAGGATCAAAGTCTGCATAGTTCGGGCAGGAGTGGAAACTGATGTGAAGATGGTTGACAACAATGGGTGTTGGGCTTGAACCTCGGGGAGGCTTCCTATGTACCTTTCCTTGGCAAGGATTAAAGTCCACGTAGTTGGGGAAGGGGTGTGGAAATTGACGTGAAGATGGTCAGTACCAATGGGTGTTGGGATTGAACCTCGGGCAGGATTCCTACATACATTTCCTTGGTAAGGATCAAAGTCCATATAGTTCAGGAAGGAGTGGAAACTGACATGAAGATGGTCGGTATCAATGGGTGTTGGGATTGAACCTTGGGGAGGCTTCCTACATACCTTGCCTTGGGAAGGATCAAAGTCCACGTAGTTTGGGAAGGAGTGTGGGGATTATACTCTAGGCTTCCCATAGAGGATGTCATGGTTGATGATTACTCTAAGACCACATGAGTCATGCTCAATGTGAGAAACAAGAGGCAGAAAAGGCCTAACGATCATGTCATAGAAGGTGCGTCCATGGGAAGTGGAATGGGGGGCTTACACATGGTTAGTAGCCCAAAAAGGAAATAGGGGAATACATGTGGTTAGTAGCCCAAGGTGATGGATATCTGGACTTACTCCAAGGTGGAGGTCCAGGTGGAGACAAATCCCAACGGGAGAGGGACAGAATAACGAAGGTCATGATGCCCATCTCTCCTCTGGTCTTTGGCAAGGAAGAAGATAGGAGGAGTAGGGGTGCTGCCTCTTGCAAGAAAAGCTAGGGGCTTACAACAAGGTGGTTGCTCTATCCCCGCAGAAAAATTACGCTCCAATAAAGAGGGTCTCATTTCATGTGAGGAATGATTTCACTCTCGTAAAGATAAGTGGGTGTAGATAATGTCTGATACGGGGCACCCCATGTATGATGTACGGGGTGAGGCCATAGTTTAACTTCATGTGTTGGGGATGATGATGCTTGACAGTTTAACATCCTGCTGCTCGGATGATGGGTGGTGCACTCTCACCCCTAGGACTTACATAACTAATACCCACCTGCCCTTGAGGGAAGGAAGGCATCAACAATGCTGTGACGAGGCGGTGTTATGGAGAGATCCATTGAGGGGTCCACATTAGCGTGTCTATGTGAAGAATCAATATCCATTAACATACCTATGTGAAGAAGTATGAGTCAATTCAACGCAGTGTGAAGTACTTCCCAAGGGACATTGAAATTGCTTCGCGCAAACCTAAAGGGTCACACGGGAAAAAGAGTTGCAGAGAAAAGGGGTTCATAAGTAGAAGTCTTGTGAAGCTCTAGTGCTCCATGAAGTGGAGGGGCTTCGTGAAGGGATTTGCCTCGTGAAATGAAGTTTCATAGCCTATGCATAGGGAATAGTTTCATATAGAATGTGCCTCATGAAGCACAGTGACCATGCCTTAGCATGAGGGTCACATGTGCATGAGGGGTACTTCAGGAAGCACAAGTGCTCCATGAAGACCCGAGTCCCTTTGGGGATCTCCTTCCTTCACGAAGCCTTGTGGGCTCTATGAAGGGAATCCCTCTTTGAAGAGGGGAAGAATTGATGCAAAGGGGAAGGAACTTCACGATGTAAAAGTACCTTGAAAAGATAATGGTTCGCAGATCAGAAATTTCTTCGTGATGTGGGAACTCATAAGGCAAAAATGTCAGAGGATCCATCCTTTGGGCTCGAGGGGAGCCTGGTATTTATAGGCAAGAGGCGCCGTGAAATAGATATTTCTTGGAATGAAGATGAATATTTCTCCATGGAAGGTTCGCGGATGTCAAAGGGGTTCACAGAGTATCTTGCCTCCTTGCTCTGTGGTGGGTTCACGAATGTCAAATCAGTTCATAGAGAATCCCGCCTCTTTTCTCTATGGCGGGTTCACGAATGTCAAATCGGTTCGTGGAGAATCACACCTTTTTTCTCTGTAGTGGGTTTGCGAAGGGGGAGCTCTGCGCCGGCCACGGGGCCACGGGGGCTCCATGAGCAGTCTTCACAAGGTATCCCCTAATGATTTCCCTTTATTATTTCTTTTCCCTAATTTTGGATTAAACAAATTCCCCCCCTCGGACTTTGAGATGATGAGAAAATGAGGGTCAAAGTCAGAGGGTAAACTACCAAAATTCCTCATCCAATCACAAAGGTGACTCACGAATGGGGCATACGAGGTGGAGCAGCGCACGTGGGATGACGTGCCACAAATCTCACTGTGGATTAGATGCGCTGCGGAGCACCTAGGGTCCTCCCCTATAAATATGGGAGTTGAACTCTCTTTTATCATTTATCTTATCCACGTTTTTGGCTTGTAGTGATATCGATTCGTGAAGCTCTGCATACTCTTCGATTTCTCTTCACTAATCGGGCCTTCTGCTTCGCGACGTGCAGTGAGTCTTCAACTTTGCAACGGAATGCTTTGCGACTTGTGTTTGAAGGTCGGGAAGGGATTCCTGAACAGCCTTTGCAAATGGTCTCCACAATCATACTCTGTGAAAGATCTTCACAAACCAAACCCAAAGAATTCTGAAACTTAAAAATTGAATGGATCACCAAGAGGCTGATAGGGGGGTCCTTACGGATGCTGCCCTAAGGAAGGAGATGACAAATAGCTTGGGTCAAGGGGAGATGATACAGAGCCACTATGACCACAATTCACTAGTGGAGCTACCATCAAAAATCTAGAGGAACTATCCACTATGTAAGAGGCTTCCACTGTAGGGATTTTGGCTGTGGGATGACGTCTTCATCCCTGGATCAAGTAGGGTCAATCCAGCTTACTGGTTCAGGAGCACGTCGTGCCATTGCCAATGGTTCAGGGCGGCTGATGGAAATTCCCATGATTATTTCACACCTGTTATTGTTGATTGCATGTACAACCATATGAAAAATGTTGACGGGAAGGAATTTCAACCGGAGACTTCCCCCCCTCTGTACTAGATGATCTTGAAGGCGGCCCTGAGGAACCCAGTGAAGGGATGGTCTGATGAGTGTGATTTATGGTAGGGAAGCAACTTCACCGATGACTGGGCCTGGGCCTACTGAGTGGGTGCCTAGTGTGAAGGGTTTGGGGTAGAGATGAGGAGAGTGGTCCTGTACGAGGTGGCTTGGGCCTCCCAATTTCATATCTACCAACCGAAGAAGTTGACTCTTGAGTTGTTGAGTAGGTGGTCATTGAGGACCAAAACCTTCCACTTACACCATAGGGAGGTTTGAATCAATTTATGGGATGTGCATCAGATCTCAGGGGTCCCCATACTAGGGGTGATGTATAATGAATTCCTCCCCATTATGGGTGTGTGGGAGGATCTGAAGAAAATGCCACCACTGGCGATGATGTTGATGGAGCTAGTGCTAGGAGAGGACAAGGAAGCAGTCAGAGATGTCCACTTTAGACGGTGGTTCAAGTAGTTTATGAACTTCCCAGAAGATAGACAATTTATGGTGAGGCCTCGGACTTGCGAGAAGGGGATCAATGGGGAAAGGAGCACTCATACTGGCAGCTCTTGGAGGAAAGCCAGTGGAAAACATAAGGATTCAGTGTCAGCACTGAGTAGCAACCTGTAGTCAGGTTGGCGGCATTCATTGCGCCTCTCATCTACGACTGGATCCTTCCAGTGAGGGATACAAACATGGGCATACGACCAAGAAAATTTATCATGGCATCCATGTTGGCGACAGAAGGCCAGGTGAACCTCGAAATCCCGATGGTCACCAAGCTGTACAAGATGTTGTGGCATATCAATGAGGGGAAGAGGCCACATAGTATATGTGGACCATTCCACCTCCTGTATGGGTGGATAGGGGAACAAGTTGGGGGGGGGTGGGGGGTTATGAAACTTTGAAACCCATATCCCCTCCGAGATTGAACATCCGACCATCCATTCTGAATGCCATGGGGAGATTTCCAGCCAAAATTACTGTGCAAGTGGTACTGAACCGTGTCTGGAAGGCAGAGGAATTAAAATTTCATCTATTACTATTTCCAACAGGTTCTTTCACTGATGATGGCCAAGGAATGGAGGAGCACTAGTCCTATCTCATGGCCCTTTGAGTTGGAGTCCTGGTGGCAAGAGTAGATCGTGAGCCACTCTGCAAGTCGTACACCCCACACTGATTTGCCAGGACATTTCGGTGTATGCAGCAACTAACCCCATAGGTCTATTTGGGGGTGCCCCACAATGAACATCTGTGCGTGATGAGGCATATTTGGCTCATGTTCACACGAGAAGATGGAAATATGTGGAATGAGTTGCCTCCACCCACGACCATCTTCGAGTTGGTGAAGGAGTATTCCAAAATCTGGGAGGCAACCTACCCGGGGGAGATGCTGACGTAGCCAACTATACGGGCCGGTGATGGTGTTCCTCCCCAACCTCGAGGCCAGGGCCAGAAGGCGGCAAGGTCATCCCACAGTGGTGGGGCTGCTGTGACGGCGAGGCCCATACCGGATGAGGGGGAGGCAGTGGCAGTAGATCCAGCAACAACAGCAGACCCAGTGGTCACAAAAGAACATAGTTATCCAGAGGGGAGGCCACCGAGAGGATTCCACAGAATATCCACTCAGGCTCTGGGGAAGTGGCTACTCCACATAGACATGCCGGATAATTCTACCTTCTTGGAGGACTGGGACATCTGGGATGTCAACAGACAATTACTCAGCCCGTCTACGATATGGAAACACTTGAACTGTCTTGGGATAGACTTGTTAGGAATTGTACCTATTAGGGTTAGCTTTGCAGTATCCCAGGAGGAGACAGAGAGATACCTAACCGAGTTGGAGGATTTTGTCCACTCCCAGGGTGCCCCACGTCTAATGAAAGATTAGGTGTAGGTGTTTTTGGATCGAATGAACCCTCCACAGTTATCAGTTTCCAAACCGAGAGAGCTCTTTCCTCTACCAGAGGAATTGGATGTGTCCTCCTGGGGGAGGAGGCCGGTAAAGGGAGCCCATTAGAGGAGGGAGAAGCCAGTGATAAAGGCTCAGATCTTGAGGAATTTTAAGAGGCCCTTGAGGTAACATATTAATCCCCTTCCTCAGGGTCTTTTTCTATGTCATTTTTAATTCCTTACTAATATTTGAACTGTGCATGAGAACCTCATACACCGAACCCGCTCCCACCCTACAATAGATGCAGATGCAGGGCCTTCAGGATCCGTTCCCACTGCTATGGTATTTAGTGAACCTAGCAGGGTCAGGGCACCTAATATGGATCCCTTGGAGTTTTTAAACTTCCTTATAATAAACAGAGGGCCACGTCTCAGGGTGCCCACAACAACAGACTAGGAACGAGACTGAGAGTTCTACCTCTGTAAGTCTACTTCACACAATTCATGACTGCCACTGATTGATGAGACTAACAACATTTGTGCTCCTTGGTATGCACAATTGTTTAAATGGCATGGTCCATCTTGGTGAGGTTGGTTAGGACTTCTGGAAGTGCTTTTCCCAGGAGAATGCTGATGATCGTGGAGGCAAAGATCCAAACCGACCAAGCAACGACGCTCTCGATCACTAGTGGGATTGTTAGCAGGGCTGAGCCTGAGATCATTGAGATGGGATATGATGATGAGGATCGATCGGACAGTCCATGCCCCACCATACCCAATCAAACACCAGATGTGGACCCTGCTGATGAGTTCCTGGGGGAATTCCCCGCATATGATCCTGCCAACTGCGCCGACTAGAATGAGACAACCTCTGATGAAGAGGATAGCAAAATAGTCTGTCACCGATCGTGAAATCTGATCAAGCACTTCATTGATGACACCCCACAAGTGCAATGGCTGTATAAGATGGAAAAACTTCATTCGTGGCTGCGTGAACTGTGTTCTAGGGGAGTGGATGCCCCACATCCCCACATGCTCGTCCGTGATCTTATGGTGTAGAAGATTCCATAGTATGATCGTGGCCTCGATGTGGGCTGGAAGTAGAGGAAAGCGGTGAACATCAAGAGGCTCTGGGAGGATGAAAATGAGGTTCAACGTCTACAGGTCGAGTGGATGAGCACTCACCCTCCCTCAATGCACAATTGGATCTAATATTGCCATTGAAGGCCTAGCTGGCAGAGGCTAAAGAGTGCATGAAGCTAGAATTTGTAGAGATGACCATCATCAGGACCGATGTAGAGCATGCCTGGATCGTGGATGATGAAGTGAACTCTATCATTGCTGAGGAGGAGTGGGATCTTAACATGAGACATCAAATCTTGGACGCCACAAGCCAGAGGGGGGTGAAGCTGCAACACTCTTTTGATGGGGTTAACCCTTCCATGGGAGGGATCGACCCTTGGGTACTATAATGATTACAAAACCTCAAACTTACTTTCATTATTTGATTGTTTTTTTTTCAGATTCATGTATGAGTTCTATTATTCTTATTGGTTTATTTCATTCCCATCATATTCGTGGAGAGTCAAGTGATCAATCCCTAAGCTTATGTGGGTTGGGCCCAGTGTGAGAAACAAGGGATGACCACCTTATTATTCCACTAAAATGTAAGAGTGAAAACCAAGCTTCAGGCATCCGGGGGTATTGAACAACCAATATGAATTTACAAGAAGAAAGGGAGAGGCCTGACTAGAGGATGAGGACCTCAAAACAGTTGAATCATTGCTTCCCCAGTGTGCACTAGTGCACGAGTGGGGTAATTCCAGGGGCATTGGAATTAATCCGTACATAGGGTAGTGGAATGTGTGAATCACGATACCCAAAATTTGGTACACTGTAGGATGGAGTGAAAATGAAGAATAAATTTTGACCGTGTTTGAAACACAACACCCCTATTACGTTAGCCTGAAATGGGGATAACAAATGAAGGCCGACTGCTGACCATGTTCAAAACACGAGGCCTAACTCAAAATTTCATCCATTTGTCTTTTAGAACATTGGACCAGGATAGTAGGCAAGCCATAGGCCGAGCATCCATAGTATTAGGGGGTTCTCTTAAATATGAAAGAGGATGAGGGTCTGAGTGAAGGGTACACAAAGCATGGAGTTGGAGTTATGGGTTGTTCGAATGGAGTCCAACACTCTTGAAATCACACCAACATGATGAAGGAACATTAGGTGGTCATATCCGTCTGATCATGGATCAAACATACTTCCGAGAAGGACCTATTTGGAAAGGGATCTGGTGAATCCCATGATTAACATGAGGCATCCTGAACTTGTTCAGGGTAGAATCACAGTTTAGTGTCATGTGTTGAGGACTTGTGGACTCATGTAGTTTAACGTCATACGATAGGATGGTGCACATAGTTTAAAGTTCATACTTCCTGAACCATGATCGGGGCTAAGGGGCCAGAAGGGTTAATGACTATGGGGCTGGGCCCAAGGCGAAATGGCTGGGCATTACTACATATCCCATAATTATGATAATCAATCCAAACATAGTTCTTGAAGCACAGTGTGGTTATAGACTGATGTTGGTAGGGAGAATCCTTTTTTGAGAGGAAGCTGACGCATCCCATGATTAACATAGGGCATCCAGAAATTGTTTAGGGTAGAACCACAGTTTAGTGTCATGCGTTGAGGACATATGTATTCGTGCAGTTTAACATCATATGATATGATGAAGAGTGAAAGGGAAGATCCTAGGAAGGGAGTATGTGGTGTGGTAGCTATAAATCCGATGTGAATGAGGAAACAAGAAGTCGGAACCACACCATGTATCCCTGTAGAAAGTTATTTAGGTCAAGGGACCAAAAGTTAAAGTTAGGATGGGACCGAGGATATGTGGTCGGGTGTTCCTACAAACCCCATGAGGATGGGAATCAAGATATACATAGTTCTAAGAGTGTAATTTAACGTCATGAAGGACGATGAAAGCCATGTGTGGCATGACTGTGCCAGTACACATCCAACCAAAGCTACTAAGCCCATGTGAGTTGTGCTCAAAGTCGGAAACAAGTAATATTGATGAGGATTTCCTGGCACAATAAGGCACATGTTAGGGGAAATGGGATGCTAGGTGAATGACGTACCAACGGTGTTGACCTGCCTATATAACACATCTATATGCGCGAAGGAGTAAAGCCGAGTATGTTGGAATTTCACTTGAACATAAGGAAGTGGAAATATGTGAATCATGATGCTCGAGATCTAGACCACAATGATGGTGGAATGATGATAAGGGATAAATATTGACCATGTTCGAAAACACAGTATCCATTTTACGTTAGTCTGGAATGGGGACAGACAAATAAGGGTCGATCACTGACCATGTTCGAAACATGAGACCTATCTCAAATGTCATCTGAGGTCCTCAGGGATGTTGGCCCAAGACAGTAGGTAAGCCAGTGTGGAAAGATACTAGGCCATAAAGGGGGTCCCTTCAGACATGGAAGAGTATGAGGATCCAAATTATGGTCTCATGAAGCCTAGACATGGAATGAGGGAATGTCCCTATGAAAATTTCACACTTCAGGCGCT
Organism: Viscum album; assembly: GCA_963277665.1. NCBI lineage: Eukaryota > Viridiplantae > Streptophyta > Magnoliopsida > Santalales > Viscaceae > Viscum > Viscum album. The sequence continues at coordinate 810,583,664 of OY728150.1, read as the reverse complement.
GTAATAACACATATGAGTACGATAACAAGACATATTAGATAGAGGTACTCGAGTCCCCCTCCAAGGAAAAGGGTCATGAGGTTGAACACTTTTCAAATTAATGGTAGTAGGATGGTCCATTAAGGGGGGGTTGATTTAATGGACTAGATGCAGGGCGGTGAAGTAGCCAAACCCAATGCATAGCTCCCAAAGGGAGATCTTAGTTTAGGGTCATAGAACTCAGACCAGATTGGGAAAAGACATGGGGGGAACATGGTGCGACTATTTTAAAATCCAACGTTAATGAGAAACCAAGTGGCAGTCTCCACACCACATGCTCCTAAAATATTTTAGGCCAAGGGGGATAAAGAGAGGACATGATTTTAGATTCCTGAGGTTGGACCCAAAGACAATGTGTCTGGTGTTCCTACGTATCCCATGAGGATGGGAATCAAGCCATACATAGTTCTAGAAGATGTTGAGTAGTTTAATGTCTTATGGAAGGGACACAAAGTGGTCTTGGTTTTTGTTCATAGAGATCGGACCGTAGATGGTAGGGAACACGGGAGACACATGGTGAGGTAATTATGTAATTTGATGTGAATGAGTACTTGGAGTCCAGATCACCATGTGTTCCTTGAGGAGGTTTTAGGTCGAGGGACTAAAAATTAAAGTTAAGATGGGACCAATACAAACTAAATGAGAGTTCCTACATATCCCATGAGGATGAGAATAAAGCCATACATAGTTCTTAGGGTGGAACGGTAAAGTACCAGTTCTAGGGATGATAAAGTCGTGCGGGTCTGGCCCTCACACCTAAGGAAGCAGCATTTGATAGATCTTGTTTGTCCTTTAGGATGAATGTGTGTGTTTTTTTGTGAAGCGATGGATCTAGGATAGAAATTCCAGGCATCACCGCAAGAATCAATATGTATGCAGGCATTGAAAAATGGTATGGTTTGTGACCGATACCAAAAATGATGTCCCCTTGAGTGAGTATATCATGGTGTAGTGCCGTTTTTCATTGTATGACCAAGACGATAATGCCATAGTTTAGGGTCATGTGATAGGACCAACCATGAATTTTAATGTTGTGTGGTTTAGATGTAACAATTTAAAGTCATGTGGGACTAGGAAACATAGTCTAGAGTCATATGGCTCATACATATACAAGAAATATGAGGTTCAAAAGGGAATGTGAACGGTGTAATAAAGCATACCTGATGTTAATGAGGATGAGGTCAACATCATTCCGTGCGTGATTCCGAGAATGAAACATCGGGCCAGGGGGGGCTAGAAAAGGTTAGAAAATATGGGGTAGGAAAGACTAGCTCTCAGTTAAGTTGGACCAGAGATGAAATGTCTGAGCATTCTTACATATCCCATGAGGATGGGAATCAAGCCACCTATAGTTCTAAAAGATATCTTATTTTAAGATCTTAGAGTTCGGACCATGGATAAGTGGAATCCTTCCAAGTAAATGGGGACCTCAATCTGATCCCTAATCCCACATGAGTCAAACTTGGTGTGGGAAACAAGGTCAGAATAGTTTTTTGCAATACCTGGAATACACACCAAATGGAGGTTAGTGTGGATCCCTGAATGATGCTTTACTGTGGCTTCGTTCACCTAACATGAAAATGTGCACTGAGGGATAGTACCAGGAGGGTTGAAATTCCACTTGGACATAATGGGGTGGAAAATGATGTGAATAGTGTAACCATCATTTAAGGCTTGAAGGGGTTTTCTTGACGATGGAGGATAACTGTTGACTGTGTTCGAAACACAACATCTATATCATGTGGCCTAAAATAGGAACAACAAATGAGTGTAGACCACTAACCATATTCGCAACATGAGACTTGTATTGATTTGTTGTCTTAAAACCTCAAGGATGTTGGCCCGTAATGGTAGGAGATCCCTTAGGACTAGCATCTATGCCATTAGGGGGTCCCTTCGAATATGAAAGATAATGGAATCCTAAATGAAGAGGAACACGAAGCCTGAAAAATGGTTGAAAGCATGTCTAGATAGAATCTGAAACTTCGAGTTCTAAACCAGAGTACTCTCATGCACATTAGCAGATCACTGAAGAGGGTCGAGGGACCCAACTTAAGGGTGACTGACTCGAAGAGATGAGAGTAGGGAAAGGGAGTGAAGTCAGCGCAGGAGAGAGAGTGGTATGGGGTGTGGTTGTTATACACCTGACGTGAATGGGGACATAATCCCATGTCACACCATATACTCCTCTCCTGGAAGAACGTAGGCCAAGGGGCCAAAATGATAGGGATGTTTCTAAGAGATGGGGATAGACCCGAAGACCAGACGTTAAGGCAGTACTATGTATCCCATGAGGATGGGAATCAAGCCATATGTTGTTCTGGGGGTTCTGTGCAGTTTAACATCATGAAGGTAAGGAAGAAGATAGGGGAAAGTTATCTCATCTAGGGATGTGTACAAAACAGATAGTAACCTGACGTGAATGAGGACATAATACCACACCACACTGTACAACCCTAAGTGAGAAATTGGGCCAGGGGCTTGAAAATTCCAAGGGGACTGAGGTTGGGCCCAGAATGAATGTCACAACCAGCTTATAGTTTAACGTCTTGCAGTGAGGATGAAGGTGATCTTAGTTTAGGGTCATAGAGATAGGACTATATATGCCTTGTTTAATTTCATATGCATGGGACAGAGAGGTCAAATAATCATGCCTATGGAAGACCACAAAGCAACAAAAATGATAGAGGACAACTGTTGACCAGATTCGCAACATAGTATCCACCCTTGTGTGACTAGAATTTAGGGTAAACATTTGAGCATCGATCATTGACCATACATGAAACACGAGACTTGTATCAATTTTCCACTCTCAATCCTCGAGGATGTTAGCTCGTAATGGTAGGAGGGCCCTTGGGCCGAGCATCAATACCATTCATGGGCCTTTTGGATATAGAAGGTTATGGAAACCCAAATTATGGGGCTCACGAAGTCTGACAGGGTCTGTGCTTGCGGGACGGACGATAAATGAAGGGAGGGATGTCTCAAGGGGATATGTGTGGATTGGAGAAATATCCCTACATGAATGAAGACGTGATTCCATACCTCACCACACAATCCTAAATGAGAACTTGGACAAGGGGGCCGAAGGGGTCGAAGGACCTGAGGCTGGGCATCCCGGCCAACTGTAGCCATATGACCTCTCAGGCGGGCATTGACCTCATAGCTCCTAAGCCCACGTGAGCAATTCTCGGTTTGGGTAACAATGAGTAGGAATAGGCTCTCCCCATCACATAAGAGTCTGACAGCTAGAATTACACTCTCGCTCAAGGCAGACCGAGATTTAGAGAGATGGTGGGGCAGAATGAACAACCACACTCCATGTTTGGGACATATGGAGGTTGTGACAATGAAAAAGGATAGCTATTGACCATATTCGAAACACAACATCTATATCATGTTACCTAAAATGGGAGTAATAAATGAGCGTCAACTGCTAACCATATTCGCAATGTGGGACTTGTATCTATTTTTTGTCTAAAACCCTTGAGGGTGTTGGATCTAAACGACATGAGAGCTCTTTGTCTAAGTATCCTTATTGTTCGGGGGGCCCTTCAGATGTGAAAGATAATGGGAACCCTAATGATGGGGTGTGTGGAGAAAAAATGTGCCCATGCAATTTCAAATAAAGTTAGACAACAGAAGAGATAGATATCTTTAGGGGAGAGGGATACATGGTATGGTCATAATGAACTTGACATGAATGAGGGAAAAATCCTTCACCACACCATGTGTTTCGTCCCAATGGGAGGTCCTAGAGTTTGGGGCTGGTCCTACAGATGAAATGTCCGGGAGGTCCTACGTATCCCATGTGGATGGGAATCAAGCCACACGTAGTTCTATAAGGGACACACGGTTTAATGTCATGCGGTAAGGATGTGGGAGGATTAGAAGAACGAAGGAGGGAACATGGTGCAATCATTGTGACCCTGACATGGGTGGGGCCAAAGAATCCTATACGACATTGTGTGGGATCCTCCAAATGAACTATGCCCAAGAGGGGATAATCAAAGAGGAAACTGGGGGCTGGACTCAAGATAAGGCGTCTGAGCATTCCTACATATCCCATGAGGATGGGAATCTATCCATATGTAGTTATTTCAATGTGGTTTAACGTCTTGTAGGACGACACACAGTTTTAATGTCATACATGACATTTCACAATTTAAGGTCATCTAGGACCAGATACTTTAAGGTCATGTAGGACCGTAATGCAATTTAGGGTCTTGCAGGACCATCACGCGGTTTGGGGTCATGCAGGTTCGAATAGTTTAAGGCCATGTAGGACTGTGGGGACTCAGATAAAGTATTGATTAAGGAACTTGGCATTGGTGGGAGGATTTATATGCTCACCATCCATGGTAACCATGGAGTATGCTCCATTGGAGTAAACCTTGTGAAAAATGTAAGGTCCTTCCCATTTGGGAACCAACTTGGGTGGTTTACTTCCAGGTATCATTGGTTCCCTCATGCCAATACCAAGTCACCTTGCAAGGAGTGGAGGCGAACATTCTTGTTGAAATCTCTAGCATATATTGTTCTGATGCCTTTCCAGATTGTGCAGGGCATGAAGCCTATTTTTGTCGAGTACTTCCAACTCAGCCAGACGGATTCTAGATACTTTATCTGGTGCTTTATGATCATATACAACCATGTGAAATGAGGTTAATTGAATCTATATGGGCAATACGGACTCTGTTCCATACACCAGGGAATATGGGGTCACCTGGGTGGAATTAAGAGTCGTCATCCGGTATGCTCAGAGGGTGTTGGGGTGTTTGTTCATCCAACACTTCTTATTCTGGCCAACCATTTTCTACAGAATGTTAGGGAGGGTTTTTTTTGAATGCCTTGATCTATCCATTTTCTTGCACATGATAGTGGGAGTTATGGTTAGAATGGATGTTTTACTTAGCATAAATTTATTCACCTCAGTTTCCCAGAAGTTCATACCGTTATCGGTAAGGACAGCGTGGGGGACTCCAAATCTATAGATGATGTTGGAGCTCACAAAGTCAACAATGGAATGGGCCTTGACCTCCTTGAGTGGGACTTCCTTTGCCAACTTGGAGAAGGAATATATAGAAGTCAGGATGAACCTGCACTGTTGAGTTGTTGCTGGTGGATGTGGTCCCACGACATCAAGTCCCCATACCAAAAATGGACAAGATTACTTGGTGGAGTGGAGAGGCTCTGCTGGTCGATTCATGAAGTTAGCATGAATCTGGAATGCGTGAAACATTTTGGAAACTTGATGTCGTCATGTATCATAGAGGGCCAAAAGTACCCCAGTCTCTGAATCTGGTGAGATTGTTTTGGCCCAGTCTGATGAGCCCCGCAGGAACTAGCATGGACCTCCTGCATGACTTGGGAAATCTCAACTCCTTTAATGCACTGAAGGATAACCCCATCAAATCCACACTTGTAGAAGATTTTCTCATGACTAGGACCATTCTGGAGGGTAAACTGTACCATGTGGCATCAAATTCACTCGTGCTCGGCCCGATCTGCAAGGAGATTACCATTATAGAGATACTCAACAAAGGGGGCTCTCTAGTCCGGAGTCACTTCAATCACTGCATCCAGGGGACCTCAAGGTCTTGATGTGGAGGTTTCAGTTGTAAGGTGGCTCACCTGTAGGCCGCTGTCATCATCTGGGGTGACAGGAGCAATGAATCTCTAGTGTGCCACATGGATAATCAGATCATCCTGCTCGGGCTCCGCAAGTGATGCAGCTTGGCCGGCCAGGGCGTCATCTCAACCATTCTGAGATCGGGGGACATGAGTAACTTCTAGACAAGATGGGAACTGGTCCATTAATTGAAGAGTGCATTCTAACAATGGTACAAGCTCTAGTTTTCTGATGACATAGTCACTATTGATCTGTTTGATGACTAGTTCAGAGTCCCCTTTCACATACAGATGGGGCACATAAATTTTGAGGTCCAACTCGAGGCCAGTGATGAGAGCCTGATACTCTACATAATTTTTGGTGTAGCCTTTTGACAACAGAAATTAATAAGGCAGAATGGATTGTGCTGGGGTAATGAAGATGATACCCAGACCTACTTAGTTGAACCTAGAGTCATTGAGACTTCTACCGGTGGGGCTCTGGAAAGCACCATCGAAGTGAATATTCCAACACAGGATGTCTTGGTTTATCGAGAGGATCATCTCATCAGGGAAATCAAGATCCAAGGACTGGTCAGCAGGAGCTGGATGGGAGGTAAGGAAGTCTTCCAACACTTTTCCTTTAACAGACTTCTAAGGGACGAACCTGATATCGAACTGGAGGATTATCGCCCACCGATCTAGTCGGCCGGTCAGCATGGGGCGGTTTAGGATGTACTTCAGGGGATCTACCTGGGACACCAACTACAACTCATGATGTTGCAAGTAATGTCTCATTTTTTGTACTGCGAATACCAGCGCAAGGCAGCTATTTTTGATAGAAGAGTATTTGGTCTCCGTATCGAGGAGGATGCGGCTGAGGTAGTAAAAGATATTTTCCATCCCCTCATTGTTTTTCTAGATTAGAAGGGTGTCGAGAGATTATTCCAAGGTAGTCACATAAAGGACCAGCGGATTTCTGGAGATAGGTGGCATTAAGACCGAAGGCTATAGCAGATACTACCTGATTTCCTCGAATTCATTTTGACATTCGTCATCCCACTCATAGAGTGTGCCTTTCTTCATGATCCGAGAAAAGGGATTACACTTGCCATCCAAATTTGTGATGAATCAGCGTATGTAGTATAAGTGGCCCTAGAAGCCTCGAGGTTCCCAAATATTACTCGGAGGAGACATCTGGATAATGGCCTTGATCTTCTCTGGGTTGATCTCGATGCCTCTGTATCTGACAACGAATCCGAGAAAATTTCCAGAGGTGACACTGAAGGCACACTTCAATGGGTTCATCTTCAGGTGATGGGAACCTATGAAGAAAAACACTTTCTCAAGGCCTTTGAGATGGTCCTGACATTGGTGAGATTTGACCACCATATCATCCACATAGTATTCCACCAACGTTCTGAGGATCGACTTAAATATGTGATGCATAGCCCGCTGGTAGGTGGCACCTACATTCTTTAAACCGAAGGGAATGCCTTGGTAACAGAAAGTACCTTGTGTTTTCCTAAAGGCTGTAGACTCTTCATCCTTGGGGGCCATTCAGATATGGTTATACCCAGAGTACCCATCCATGAAGGAAAGGGCTTGGAACCCAGTTGTAGTATCGATCAAAAATTCTGTCACAGGAAGGGGAAAATCATCCTTTAGACAATGATTATTGAGATCTCGGAAGTCAATGAAGACTCTGATCTATCCATTATTCTTCCTTACTGGAACAATGTTGTCTAGACATTTAGGGTACTAGAACTCCTTAATGAAATTGGCTCTGATGAGCTTATCAACTTCTGCCTCAACCAGGGCACCGTGAGAAGGGTGTATCTTTTTGGGAGGTTGCTTGAACCCGTGATGATTTGCTGAGAGCCCGTGGTGAGGGATGACTACCTGAGGATCTAGTCATGAAATCTATCATAACTCTAGTAAAATACATCATGGTGTTATTTCAGGAAGTCTATGTACTACTATTTCTCCTCGTGGGGCTTGGCGGCACTGATCAATGTGGGTTTGGGGTCTACCTCGCTACCAAGGTTCACCTGTACCAACTCATAAACCATACCAGATATTTTCTCATCAAAGATAGGGGTAATCCTCTAAATCATCTTCTTCACTTATGGAGGGGGAATCCTCGACGGGAGGAGTCACTTCTGAGATGTCATCTTTCGATTGGAGGCTAGTACCAGCCTAAGCGGCAGTGGACACTGCATCGGGGAACTCTTGTGCTACCGCAACCATAACGATGAAGGTTATCGATCCGATACCATTTGGTCTTCGGCCCAAGGGGCCACACTTGATGATATCAAATAAATTGTGGCACGTCGGCTTGATCTCATTAATTCTGGACCAACAAAACAAGCATGTATGACGTATTGTCGTTTCCATGGGGTGGACATCCTGATATCTTATGGGAGTAGGAGGCTTCAGGATCACCTGATGCTGATTTTTATAGGAGTACGAGATGATCTTCCGGAATCAGTTAGATATGGTAATGTCCTCCCCCCTCATTCCAGAAATAATGAAGCATTGTCCCATGTCTGAGGTCATATCCTCCAATCATTGGATTGGAAAGATGTAGGAATCATCTAAATCCGCCCACAGGTCGGTCGTAGCTGTAGCATGCTCGAACTCGTTAGTCTGAATCTGCTTGTCTTTTCTCTTGTAGTAGTCAACATCCAGATAGCGGGCTTCACAATAGGAAAAGGGAGATGTGTCACCTTGAAGCATACCCAACCGACCATTAAGGGAGTACTTGAGGCACTAAAGATATAATGAGGGAACCACCACATGTAGGTGGTGCCATGGCCTTCCCATCAATTCATTGTAGGTAGTGTCCTGGGAGACAACCATGAATTCAGTGCTAGAAAGTAGGCCACCGAACTGGGTCTTCAAGCTGATCTTTCTGACTGGTATCTATTTCTTCCTATCATAACCTTGAATTATTAGGTCAGACAGACTCATATCTTCTTTAGACAATCCCAGTTTTCTCAGTGTCTGAGTCGGGATTAGGTTGATTCCAGAGCCCTTGTTGACAAGACAATGACGAACCCCCATGCCATTTAATTATCTAGTGATGTACAATGGGTGAATGTGACCCTATATGGGAGAGACTTAATCTTCTATAGAGAATGATATAATGTCATGGAATTCACTATTCTCGACTGCCTCAGCATGAAAGGCTTCTGCTGATGATACCTTCATCTCAAACTAGAGGGGGATTCTTAAATCCTCAGCAAGGGCCTCACGCATATCTGATGACAAGAGATGAGCCTCAAGGATGGAAAAACATTCTTGGAATGATGGAAAGATGCTTTATAACATCGTACTTCTGTTCTAGGTGTGAACTTTTTCTTTAAGGAGGTCTCTCTATGACAGGAGGTATGGTGGGCCCTGCCGACTGGACCTGTGGCTGACTGGTACTAGGAGTATCCTGCTACTCACTAGTCAAAGACTATGAAGTGGCTGTTGGATGAGGGACAGACGACTGAGACTAGCCTGTAGCAGGGCATGGCTGGTCCCGACACGGTTGGGGTGGCTCTTCCTGATCTAATGACACGAATGGCGGCGAAGGAGGGCCTGATGCCGCCAAATGAGAAGGCTTCACATGTTGAGATCTGTGCTGAGAACGTTGCCTAGTTTTGGTAGCATGTACAACCTAGATAGAAGTTTTGATCAAGGCACTCCAATAGACTATATAGCCACAGGTCTGTCGATGATAAGGATAAGTGGGGACGTCAGGAGGATCTTCATGGCTCTCCTCATCGTCAGGAATCATTTAGGGATTTAACAGCTCTATGGTATTAACTAAGGCGTACCCTTGATCGTCACTTGAAGAGTCATCCACTATTAGATGGATTCTGGTAAGAATCACCATCTCTGTGGGCATGAATTCTCTGAGAGTATGATATGACGATGGCATTGGCAGAGAACTTTTATTTCCCTTGTGTCGCCGGTGTTTTCTCTTTTGGGAAGAGGACGACTGAGATGATGAGGCATATGTATTGGTTTAGCTTATTAAGGCTCAAGATGATTCAGGCGTGCATGGATGACGCTATGGGAATGGGAGACTGTTTTATAATCCATATAGTCATCATAATTCTGGGACCCACAATTGGAAACCTGACGCTACTCGCGCTCACTGTCGCTGCTGCTGTCTGGCCTCGTGAAGACGTATGCCACCTATGCCGGAGTTGGTCCTAAACAGACTATGTTGTTATATACCTGGTCATGAAGCTAGTCTTTTAACACATAGTACTGCTTGAGAGTGTTCCCTAGGATCCAGTGATAGGGGCAGTAATTAGGGAGATCAGTGAGGTTTGCCTCTTATGGCCTTCTACACTCAGGAAAATGTAGAATCCCCTGCTCTAAGGCACTGCAGAAGTAACTGGGGACCTGGGCCTCATTGAACGAGTAAGTCTGATTCCTCCTATTCAGAAAGAGGGCCCTTGGGGATTGACCCTGACGTGGAGCTGGAAGAGCCTGTCGAGGTAGTGGAGTTTGGTTATCTAGCCTGGGAGATGGAGGCGCATTGCGTGGGGGCACCTACCGATTCTGAGTTGGGCACTGTTGGGCCGGTGGCTGTGCTAGAAATAGAGGGCCTCTGTGAGGCTGTGGAGCCAGATCCACTAGTAACAACTCTAGTCTCCTGGGGACCTCTATTTGGGCCACTACGGTAGGCTCGGTCCTAGCAGCCCTTCTCGTGGGGATTGCATGAGGCAAGGGACGTGCCTACTTAGCATGCTGTAAGGCATCCTCTAGGGACTGTGCCTTATTAGAGAAGTATAAGAATCCCCTGGGATAGTTTTGGGTTATTAGAGATGGGAACAGTTCTATCTTGACATTCCCTACGCACATCATCAGCAATTTCTCTTGAGTCAGTGACATGCCAAGGGAATACACGAGTCCTTTCCACCAGGCGACAAAGTTAGAAATGCGCTCATCAGGCCTCTACTTGCACTTGAAGAGGTCTACAATACTTATCTTCCAAGTGGTGGAACTGAACTGGTAAAGAAATTTCCTATGGAGGTCTTTCTAGATGGCTACTGATCCGATGGGAAGTTGGTTGTACAAGAAAAATTCAGGCCCTTCCAAAGTCTGTACGAAACATTAGAGTTTGGTGGCTTCCTGCTACGCTGGAGTTCCCAACATGGGGCCACACCATGAGATAAAGTGGACCAGGTGTTTTGGTGGGTCCTCCATCCTGTTAAAGGGGGAAAAGGTGGGATTCCCTAAACCTGGAGGTGTAGAATATCATCTACCCATGCTGGATATGGCTTTCCATTAGGCGGGATTGCCACTTGTCACATTTCTAATGCCTCGAGATGGGCAATGAGTGCCGCCATCAGATCATCCGGGTGAAGATTCCAATCTTTATGGGGATCCTTGACCACCAATGCATTGGTGGGTTCTTCAACATGATAAGGTGGACCAACAGATTGTGGAGCGGATGGTGGAATGACCTATGGGGCAGCTGGGGGAATCCGAGATGGGTCCCAAGGATTATCAGGCCATTCAAGAGGATTGAGCGAGACATACTGCACCCTCTTTCCATAAGTTCTAGCCTTAACGCAGTCTTCATAGGTAGTATGGTCAGGGTGACCTAGAGGAAATTCCCCGAGAGGAAGTTGTGCCTACCCCTATTGCCTCGACCTAGGATCACCATAGTCTGGTCGTCGCTCCGCATCATATTCAGAAAAGAGGCCATTGACCACCTCATTCTTTTCTGCGAGTTGCTGATGAAACATGGATTTTTCGGTGTCATCTTCTGCCTTTTTCACTAAGCCAGATGGGTCGGCGGGTTTGGTGGCTCTGAGGTGTTGCTTTCCCTTGTTGGGATTCCGGCTAAGGACTAGTGCATCAGTGGGCACGAGAAGACCCAATAGATTCCTCTGTTGATGAGTAATCCTTCCTGATGGATCTAAGAAGTGTGAAACACCCTCTGGGGGTAGGTCATCTCCAAGAATCTCTATATTGTTCTCACCCTCCGGTAGGTTGGCCATGTTAACCGCGACCCTACCTAGTGGCATATCCTCTATGTCGCATGGAAAATTGGGTTGATGCCAAATAGGAATAAAAAGGAGGGCATAATACTACTCCATCCATGGATCTATACGTGGGGAGTAGCCTATTTGATAATCCTGTAGAGTACCCTGAAACTCTGAACGCATCATTGCTGGAGGGCCCTACGATGACCTGGTGACTCAGGGCACTGGGCCACAGGGAGTGCAGCCAAATCAACCAGACGAAATTGTTCGTCTATGTCCTCAAAATATGAATAGCTCTTAGGATAAGCCACTCGCTGATAACGAAGACTGAAATGAGTTTTCCAGAGGGTCTAGTGGAAACACTCAACTTCCTCTTAGGTGAGAGATTCAGAAGCACACAAATTTGGCGCTGCAACCGGCCAAAACATCTCAGGGAAGTGGGGTGATGCGAGGATATACCATAAGCTCCTGGGCTCGGATTCAGGGTCTGGCCCTTCATTTCCCCACTCATCAACTGGAGGGGGCTGGGGAATGGGTAGCAGTACCGAAATAGACCGCTGGAACGGTAGGCTGGCCAGTGGAGAATACGGCGAGCGAGTTGAAAAACCGCCGCATCTCAGGCTATCCTCCAAAGAGTTAAGTGACTTAGCCATGACATTGTGGTAAGATGGGATGAATATCGTAGTTTCTAGCACATGGACCACAACTGCTGGCAGTGGACCACGCTACTGCTTGTCCACCATTGGTCCCCTGAATATCTCTCCACGATCTCTAGTCGAGGTAGAGAGTGCTTTTGGTGATGATGGGGGCGATTGCACAGTCGTAACCTGTAAAGTTTCCAAGTTTTCGTCCTCTTGAATATACCTATGGAGGGAGGCAGGAATCTGATGGACCTCACATTCTGGAAGTCTGAAGCTAATTCACCTTGTTCCTACCTTGGACCTTGACATGGAGGATCTCAGCGAGGGCTCCATCACTGAGTTGTATTCCGCCTTGGATTCTGAGAATAAAACCGGTTTGATCTCAGTCTGAATATTCTCAATTTTCTTTATATGGTGTTTATGACCCACCCTCATTCCCTAGGACGGTTCTTTAGGAAAGGGTATATTTCCAACACTAGGAGGACCTTTGGTCGTACTGGCGCTGGGGCGGAGAGGATTCCCGCTTGAGTAAGATGGGGTTCAAGGAGGACTAGGAGAGATATTAAAGGGGACATGTGGAGGACCTCTGTGGGAAGTGTTGGAGCGGGTAGGACCTCTTCTCGAGCTGATAGGAACATGGGTAGGACCTCCATTATTTTTTCCCCTGGTGACATCAGTGTGAGGAAGGTCCTCATACTGGTCGAACCAAACACGGGCAGGACCACCGTGCTAGGTGCTGGTGAAGCGAAGTTGGCCTTCACCCCTATGATTTCTGAGGTTAGTAGGACCTTCGCTAGCTGTTTTGAGGACATAAAGAGGCCCCCCATGCTGAATATTGACTTGGTGTGAGACGTCTTCACCCCGACAGTCTGTTCTAGGAAGAATGACTCCATACTCGATGAAATGAGCATGGGAGAGGCTTCTATGTTGAGTGTCACCATCATGGGGAGGTCCTTCATTCAGATTGAGGGTAGAACTAGGTAGACCTCCATGCCGAGCTTGAAAGTGGGGAAGACCCACATTTTCCATGGTGGAAGAATGGGGAGGGTCTTTGTACTTGCGGTGGACACTACCTACACCGACGGCCAAGAGAGTTGACCCAACCTTCTCGTGGGGTGGTTGGGGACTCAATCTAGGATGGGTATACAAGTACCCCTACTCAAAATACACAAGTGGTTGATGATGTACATTGGCATTGGCCTGAGCCACAGTAGTCACTGATGTTAATTCCCCTTGGCGGGCATCCTTCTTGGCCTGTGCCCAACGCTGACATCAGGTCAACCGGACTGGGGCCAACGGTACAAGCGCATGTCTTACCTACTCCTCGACTTGTGGGACTAGATGGCAGTGATGGTGTGACCTAGTGGGATCCCTCCATGGGGCCCCCTGAAATGGGATCTCGCCTGGGCTATCCCAAACATCCCCTACCTTGTCGGTGTAGGGAAGAGAGTCATCTAGGAGTTCTGGAGAGAGGCTCTTGAAATGATTTTATGTTGGAGTATGAAAAAGTGGCTCCCTATGTGGCCCTTGGGGGCAGTGGCAGTGATGAGGCGCAGACGCCTCTAGATCCTAGAAGGCCATATCCTGAGTCGGGATAATCCCCTCCTCCTCATACCAGCGTACGGGGTTGTTGATCACCCTACACTAAATGAATTCAGATAAGGATATGGGGAATGGGTGCCCGATGTTTGTAAATGTAGAGATTGTTTCAAAAGAGGTGGAGTCGCGTGAGACTACTGAATTGGAATTGCCCCTTCCCTTGCGTCGGTGGATGGGTGGTGATCGAATTCCTATAGCAGCTTGGTTCCTAAAAAGCATAGAGATTAAACCATTAGTGCTAAAAGGAAAGGAATTTATGACCAGTGCCCCAACACCATTTTGTATTCCATGGCTGGTAAGATTGATCTACACTGCCAGCATCGTAGACCAGGATGTCAAACGTTTTGACTACCCTAACTTCTGGTGAGTTTCATGTCAGGACCGCTATTTTCTTGGCGGGACCCGACACCAAATAACTATATCTGGTGACATGCTAATCCACTAATGTCTTGAATGAAACTAATGTCCATATTTAGGTGAAGTCATTCACATTGAGTTCACCATTTCTATTTCCGACGCTTTCTCCAGGGCGCATGCATCCGCATGTTCGAGGATGCGCAACTGTTGCCCCGCATTACCACTTTCCAAAGGTGGGCGACATTCATCGCTTATTCAGGGAAGTTTACTCCTTGATTGAAACAGGATGATGGGATGTCAATTCTTCCTTATGTGGATTCCTCCTCAGAGCTCGTCACCTAGTCCGGGTCTCCCTTATAGACTTAAGGCGTTGTTCGTGAAACTCTTCCCACTGCCATATCTTCATGGAAACCAGTTAATTACACTACTTATTTCGGGACATTACAAGGGGTTCAGTGAGGGCAGAAACCTTCGTTCAGGAGAGTAGTCACGTTGGACATCACTGGCATGTCTAGACGCTGGAAAATTGGAGCATCTGGATTTCTTCCCCTTATTATAGGGATTCTCGAGGGCGTAGAAGCCCGAGGCATCCCATGCACATTGCAGGAAATTATATGCCATAAGCATGTATCTGTGGGTTTCCTCGTCTTCTTATGTTTACACAGGGTATGTTGGAAGTTTAATGTCTAGAAGAAATGGTTATGCCAAAGGCGTGTCTTCTGAGGTTTTCATCAAGCATCTCATGTTTAACATGAGGTAGGCCATGAGTTTAACGTCTTGTGGAGACGGAATGAGGGTGATCAGAATGTCCCATAGAGACAGATTAGATGTGTTGCATCCCATGGAGGGGAGATGTCAGACCATAATGGATGATCTGAAAACCACTTAGGGAGGATCAGGGAGAGTGCACACCAGAATGGGGGACACCAAGGTTTACCATTAGCTAGTATTGAACCTTAGGGAGGTTTACTTTGTACCTTGTGTAGATGACATAGATCAAAACCCAATTAGTTCGATGGGGTGATGAATTAGGGGTGTATATAAAGAACAAAAAATCTGATAAATGCTTGGTCTTATGCATGAAAAAAGGCCCAAGTACTGCTAGGGAGCAGCGATGAGGTGGATGAAATGATTCCAACAGGATGTGGCGACGCATGTAAGAATAAAGATGGATTATGGAGAGGTTAAATGAAGTGGATGGAGAATGAGATGGAGTCAACTTGAGGGTGACAATGATGTTGGACTTGAGCCTCAAAGAGACCTCCTACATATCCCCGTGGCAGGGAATCAAAGTCTGTGTAGTTTGTGAAGCGATGGGACACCTAAGGAGGTGACCTGTATGGATGGGACCCGGAGGAAGTGGAACCTCCAGGTTGGGGCATAAAATTGGGGTGTGTGAAAAGGAAAACAACCCAATGACATGATGGGGATTATGCATGATTAGTATCCTGGGGGTTGGTCTCACGCCACTAGGATGAACTAGAAATATGGGTCCCAACAGAAGGTACAATAGTGGATCACCTCCGGGCTGAGATTGACAATGACTTACCGTTGACGTGGGATCACAACGGCTTACCGCTGGATGGGGTCACAACGACATACCACTGGATGGTGTCATAACGGCTTACCGCTGGATGGGGTCACAATGGCTTACCGCTGGATGTGGACACACCGACTTACCACTAGATGAGGTTGAACCTCAGGGAGGATTCCTATGCACCTTACCTTGGAAAGGATCAAAGTCCACATAGTTTGGGATGGTGGATGCAGTTTAACGTCGTGCAAGATGAAAAGGGGGAATACAATTTAACACCAGGCAGGACGAAGGTGTTCTGATGTGAAGGGGGGTCGGAACCAATGGTTGTTGGGTTTGAACCTCAGGGAGGATTCCTACGTACCTTGCCTTAGCATGGATCAAAGTCCGCGTAGTTTGGGAAGGATTGGAAACCGACGTAAAGATGGTTGGTACCAATGGGTGTTGGGCTTGAACCTCAGGGAGGCTTCCTATGTACCTTACCTTGGCAAGAATCAAAGTCCACATATTTTGAGAAGGAGTGTGGAAACCGACATGAAGATGGTTGGTACCAATGGGTGTTGGGCATGAACCTCGAGAAGGATTCCTACATAACTTTCCTTGGAAAAGATCAAAGTTCACGTAGTTTGGGAAGGAGTGGAAACCAATGTGAAGATGGTTGGTACCAATGGGTGTTGGGCATGAACCTCAGAGAGGCTTTCTATGTACTTTGCATTGGCAAGGATCAAAGTCCACGTAGTTTGGGAAGGAGTGTGAGGCTTACACTCTAGGATTCCTAGAGAGGATGTCATGGTCGATGCTTACTCTAAGCCCACATGATTCATGATCGGTGTGAGAAACTAGAGGCAACAAAGGTCTGACTATCACATCACAGAAGGTGCGTCCGTGGGAAGTGGAATGGGGGGCTTACATGTGGTTAGAGGCCCAAAAAGAAAATAGGTGATTACACGTGGTTAACATCCCAAGTTGATGGAGATCAGGACTTACTCCAAGGTGGAGGCCCAGGTGGAAACAAAGCCCAACGGGAGAGGGAAGAGATAACAAAGGTCCCAATGACCATCTCTCCTATAGTCTTTGGCAAATAAGAATATAGGAGGAGCATGGGTGCTACCTCTTACACGAAAAGCTAGGGGATTACACCAAGGTGGTTGCCCTATCCCTGTGGACAAACATTTCTCTTATAAACAAGATCTCATTCCATATGAGAAGTGATTTCACTCCCGTAGAGACCAATGGGCATAGATAATGTCCGAGATGTGGCACTGTAATGGCCCAGACCTCTCCGACCCATTCCTTTTTCAAAAAGAAGGCCATGAAGTGTTCTAGAGGGTAAAATGGAATTTTCCCACACTTTCCAAAATTTTGAAACTACACGCCGTGTTCCCCCTTGCCAGGTATACCCCGTGTTGAAGGCTGTGTCCATGTCGTGTGAAATAAATGGGTGCACACCGTTTACCCCAAACTACACGTCGTGTAGTCTCTCCCAACGTACGCGTAACTGTGTGTTGACCAGTCAATGGTCGTGTGCCATGTTGGAGCCGTGTCCTTACCATGTGCAATAAATTGGTACACGCCGTGTATCCAATACTACACACCGTGTAGTCCCTCCCCGCGTATGCGTTACCTTCAAGCTGTGTGTTGACCAGTCAACGGCTGCGTTCCGCATTGAAGGCCATGTTGGAAGCCGCGTAGTGATCGTGTGAAATGGCTGATTACACGCCCTGTACCATAAATTACACACCGTGTACTTTTTCTTTTCTCACCTATAAAAGGAGGGGTCCCCTCCTCCTTTTCAACTCACCTCTCTCCTCCCCATTCCTCTGAGCAGATCTCTCCCAAGAGACTCGAAGGCACCTTTTCTTCCATAACTTTTCCGTCCGATCTCCGATTTACGATCCGTTAGCGGCCACAGGATCGTAAAGATGAGGTGGAACTTCTGAGCTTGGATCCATTGTCTTTACTTCGGCAATTACTTTCTAACTTCCACCCAAGGAGGTTTTTCCGGGACTCGACAGAAGTGACGGACGCCGACAGACTTCTTCTAAAGTTGATCCGGGGGAGCGTTGTGATCAGAACCTGTTGAGGTAGGGATCTTACCTTCGTCTCTCTAATTTGTGCATCATGAGGGGTGGGTATCCTTTTTTTTCATGATAAGTAGTTGAACCTTTAAATAAATATAATAACTGGTTAAAGAACGAGGATGGGGAGATTTTATGTTTATCTTATACCCTGTGATATTATGTTGTGAATTGAATAGGCTTATGCCTACTGAAAATCACGGTATTTGGGGGCCTTTTCTTGCGCAATTAAATATTTCCCTATCTTCTAGACCATTTTTGTGAATGGAACCTTGTGGAATGTGGAATCTGGTTAATCACATAAAGTTGGCTGATTAAAATCTGGAACCCTTGTGTGATCACCCCAGTTAAACAAAATGGAATAATGAACATGTGGGTTTTGGCTTGGTTACGTGGTGTGTGAAGGGGGGGGGGGGTGAATCCTGGTTTGGTATGAATAGAACAGGAATCAGGGCTGCGGTAAATGATTTTAAATGTGCGATGATGTGGCATAAATCTTGTTTTGTGGGTTGTGGTGGATCGGATGAGCAGCGGGGCTACGATAAGTTGTATCAAGGGATGATGATGTATGGTGCAGTTGTGGTTATGGCGATTGGCAGCGGGGCTATAGGTATGGGTTGGAATGTGAATGGGCTATGGGTTGTGAATAATAAATAAAATGTGGAAGAGTTAATGAATGGTGGGGCATGGTAATGGAACAGGATTAATAATCAATGGGTTGGTTGGTTAATAAGAAGGGACTTGTTGTACTGCTTGCATTTTCCTAACTTGATTTGTGGATGTCAGGGATATGTTTCATGAACAATTGATGTGGTTGGTTGTGTATATTTTCCTAGTAGTTAAGGAACTAATAAGATGATTCTGTTTAAACGTGAAAACCTAAATGGGGTTGGGGTTGTTTGTTGTATGCATGCTTCGTAGTAGCAGTGCCGAGGCACGTGCTTAGTTCTCTGATTAGAAGCCATAGGTTGGGCTGAGTGTTTGGTATATATATATATCTATATATTTGTGTTTTATCGCACCCCACCCATGTTGATAACTTAGTTCCGAACACTCCCATTTCATGGGAGATGGTGTTTTCCCATAGTTACTAGCTCTTTCCTGCTCCTTCTTCCATAGGCTATGATGGCTTGAGGTGACCTTACACCTAATGCCCTTCAGGTAGGTTTTTATTGGGGTGGATTGGCCCAAGACTCTTCGGGTAGGTTTGTTTTCCCAAGAATCTTTGGGATGAGGCCCATGTGTCTTGAGGAGAGAGTTCTGTTACTATTATTGTTCCCAATAATTTTTGAGATGAGGCCCAGGTGTGTGCATGCGGGATACGTGGTTGTGAGGCCCAGGTGTGTGCGGGCGGGATACATGGTTGTGAGGCCCAGGTGTGTGCGGGCGGGATGCGTGGTTGTGAGGCCCAGGTGTGTGCGGGCGGGATGTGTGGTTCTTGAGGCCCAGGTGTGTGTGGGCGGGAAGAGTGTGGTAGCGTCAGGACGTTCGCCGTTAGGAAGAGCAACTAACTAGTGGGAAATGGTGTGGGGTACCCAATACTCTTGTTCATATATACTAATACCTGTTGTGAATGTGTTTTGGTGAGTGTGGCTGGTGAGGTTGGGTGGATAGAATTCCTTTCTAGGTTTCTTCTGTTGTTCCCATGGGACATTAGGATGTATCCCCACTTGTGCATGAGAGATTTACGTTTCCCTACTGAGTATAATTGTATGCTCACCCTATGTTTACTTTCAGGTTTCCAGGAGGACTACCAGGGCCGTGCGGACCCTACTAGTCAGACAGTTAGAGTTGTTGCAGTTGTTGTACTATTGTTTTCTTTTGGTATTGTACTTTCAACTTTCTTGTACTTGCACCTTGTTATAAAATTGTTTAAAAATGCATGTGGGATTGGTTTGGGTTTATTTCTATACACTTGTTCTTTTCCTTTTTGGGTGGTTAACTTGTCCTATTTCCCAATCTTAAATAATAAAAAGGGTATTGCCTCCCATATTTGTGAAAACACATACCCTTGGTGCTAGTCACCACCCTGTGGCCTACTGGAGGCAGGACTCGGGGGTCATTATCTCCCTTTCACCATTGCCAGCTCAGGAGGGGCATCTTTGGTGGGAGGGGGTCATGACAGAATGGTATCAGAGGTGATGGTTGAGAGATTGGATGGAGTCTGGAGTTAGGCATAGTGAGGATTGCATGGGATGGTAGGGAAACAATGTTTGTTAATCTTGCTGCGTGACATAGTCCAGGGAGGACTGGCTAGGACACGGGATTTTAGGGCCCCCCGTGATCCGATGCAAGGACTCTGAGCCTACCGAATGACCAAGTGAGACTACATTGATTGTAGGGTAGAGACCCTAGGGAAGGTACATGCATCATCATGATTGTGTTTTACTTGATTTGGGTGTTCTGAGAAATAAATTGAAATAAATTGATAAAATTAAACCCTGATAAATTTCCTTACTACTTGGGATTAGGCGATCTTTGTTTACCGTACATCTGTGGCACCTAGACGTCATCCCTGGGTGGCTCAGACGGCCGAGGACCAACAGATTCAGGTGGTCGATCAGTTGAGGATTGACCGAGAGGAGGAAGATAGCCAGTGGCATAAGACTCTCCATTCTTTCCAGCGGTAGACCCTCAAGAAGTACGAGGGTAGTACTTCGGATACGAAGATGGAGGGGTGTCTTGAGGATCTAGGGATCGATTTTACCTTGATTCATGCTCCGAGGGAGTACTGGGTTCCCCTAGCAGTCAGTCAGCTGAGAGGTGCGACGTGACAGTGGTGGACACTCTACCTCAGAGAGAGGATAGAGGTTGAGGTTTCGTGGGCTGACTTTGATAAGGAATTCCGAGAGGAATTCATTTCTTCCATGATCAAGGTGGAGAAGCAGGAGGAGTTAATCTCCCTTCAGCAGGGGAGTATGTCAGTACGAGAGTTGGGGATCAAGTTCAAGGATCTCCTGCACTTTTCTCAGGATCTCTTTCCGGATGAGGAGTCTCGGGTGAGACGTTTGGAGGAGGCGCTTCGTCCTTCGCTCCAGTATGCTGTCACCCCCTTCACCCTTCTGACATACATGGCAGTATAGAATAAGGAAGAGGTTGTAGAGAGGATGTAATCATAGGTAGGTGCACCAGGAGTGGGGATCCATCCGGGCTCGTAGAAGGGGAAGACAGTCAGCAGCAGGTCTCCTATGATAGGACCTTCCAGGTTCGGGCTAGTGGGGAGCAGGCCCCAATAGTTCAAGTTCAGATCTTCAGGTCCTCGTCCCTTTTTCACGAGCCCAAGACCGAAGTGTTTTTATTGTGGAGGTTTCGGGCACGTTCAGAGTCGGTGCCCGAACCGAGATCAGTACGGTGGAGGTTGGCAGGTTCAGTGCCCACCTCAGCAGTAGCAGTTGCCGGCAAGGACCTTCCAGCAGCAGCAGGACCATGCTCCTCCGAGGGTAGACTTTGCGAGAGGAGGCTGACCTTAGGGTGCTCCTCAGGGAACTCGACTAGGGCGTGGTCGGAGAGGTAGACGACATCATAGAGGCAGAGGAGCTGGGCGTGGACAATTGCACGCAGCAGAGTTGGAAGCTCCGGCAGGACCAGAGGTGGTGTGAGGTATGATTTGTTTGTTCAACACTCTTGTTTCTGCTTTGTTCGATTCGGGAGCTTCGCACTCCTTTTTTGCACCTGGTATAGCCCATGCTTTGGGACTAGACTTAGAGAGACTTTCCATACCACTGGTGCTGAGTACACCAGTTGGAGGCCAGACCAGCGTATCTTGTGTTTTCCGGGGATGTGGGTTGAAGTTGGGACCACATCGATCTAGTGGGGACCTTCTTCTGTTACAGATACAACCATACGATTTGATCCTAGGCATCGACTGGTTGTTTTCTATTAGTTCCATTATTGACTTCTTCCAAAGAAGATTTGTGTTCTCCGACGTGGATGGGCAGCGCGTATCTTTTGTTGGTGAGAGGAGCTATCAGGTAGGAAGCCGGCATGTGAATCCTCTCCTTTCCTTGTTAGGTGGGTTATCAGTGGTTCCAGATGATACAGAGATGATGGATGTCCCGGAGGTTGTTGGGGAGTTCCTCGATGTTTTTCCTGAGGAGGTTGTGACTCTACCCCCCTGACGTGACATTGAGTTCGGGATAGACTTACAGCCTAGTGCCCGTCCGATTTCGATGGCCCCTTATCGGATGGCACCTTCGGAGTTGTGGGAGTTGCGGATTCAGATTGATGATCTTATGGAGAAGGGTTTTGTTCGACCCACCGTATCGCCCTGGGGTGCTCCAGTTTTGTACATGAAGAAGGCAGATGGTGGTCTTAGGCTATGCATAGACTACCGAAGGTTGAACCAGGTAAGGGTCAAGAACCGTTACCCCCTTCCAAGGATAGATGATATCTTCGACCAACTGAGGGGAGCATGTTGGTTTTCTAAGGTTGATCTATGCTCTGGATATCATCAACTGAGGGTAAAGGACAGTGACATCTCAAAGATGGCTTTCAGGTGCAGGTATGGGCACTTCAAGTTTGTAGTGATGCCGTTTGGAGTTATGAATGCACCGACCGTGTTCATGGGACTTATGAACTTTGTCTCTTGAGAGTTTCTGGACCGGTTTGTCGTTGTGTTTATCTATGACATCCTGATCTACTCAAGATCATAGGAGGAGCACTTTGAGAATCTCAGGGCAGTCCTAGAAGTCCTTCGACACCACCAGGTTTAAGGGAAATTGTCGAAGTGTAAGTTATTGACACCATAAGTACACTTCCTTGGGCACGTAGTTTCTCAGCATGGAGTGTCAGTGGACCCGTTGAAGGTGGAGGCATTTGTTTCTTGGGAAACACCCAAGAGTGTGGTAGAAGTTCGTAGTTTCTTGCTGTTAGCAGGTTACTATCAGAGGTTCGTTTCGGACTTCTCTCGAGTTTCTCCTCCATTGACATCTTTGACTAGGAAGAACCAGGTCTTCCTATGGAGTGAGCAGTTCCAGAAGGCTTTCGAATACCTGAAGGAGAAGTTGGTCAGTGCTCCCGTACTCAGGTTTCCCGAGGAAGGGTTGTTGTATGAGGTGTTTTGTGATGCCTCTGCCCTTGGCCTGGGGTGCGTGCTGATTCAGAAGAAGGTAGTGATCTGTTATGGGTCTAGTCAGTTACGACCTCACGAGCGTAACTATGTCACCCATGACCTAGAGCTTGCAGTAGTAGTGTTAACACTGAAGTTGTGGAGACATTAACTCCTTGTGGAGCACTTTGTGGTCTTCTCAGATCACAAGAGCCTGCGTTATATCTTCTCCCAGCATGACCTGAACCTGTGGCAGTGGAGATGGGTCGAGTTTATCCAAGACTATGACTTTGAGATCTCTTACACTAAAGGTAAGGGAAACATTGTGGCTGATGCCCTGAGCAGGAAGTCGCATCAGGAAGTGGTTTGGGAATCCGTTGATGCTTAGAAGGTGATGGGAGAGTTAGCTGCCTTGCACTTGGATGCAAGGGTAGAAGGTGTTAGAGGCTATTTGTTTCAGATGAAGGTGCAGTCCTCATTGTTGCAGTAGGTGGAAGAGTCTCAGTGGGGGGACTCTGAGGCGGAAGTAATGTGGGATCATGTCGATCAGGGAAACACTCGAAAAGGATGGTCAGAGGATATCAGACATCAGATGCTTTTCCATGGAAGGTTGTTTGTTCCAGAGGCGATGCGTGAGGGAGTTCTCCGTGAGTCCCATAGCTCAGCCTTGGCGGTACATCCAGGAGTTTCAAAAATGTATTAAGGCCTGAGGGAACAGTTTTGGTGGCCCGGGGTGAAACGTGTAGTGGCGGAGTTTGTGGCTAAATTCCTAGTGTGTCATCAAGTGAAGGCTGAACACCGTGTTCCCAGTGGTTTTTTGCATCCTTTAGATGTCCCCGAGTGGAAGTGGGATGACATCTTAATGAACTTCGTCACAGGACTGCCCAGAGCTCAGGGTGGTTATGTTGCTATCTGGGTAGTGGTGGATTGACTGACGAAATCAGCTCACTTCTTAGCAATTAAGGAGTCAGGCCCAATGAGTACCTTAACACAGAGGTACGTAGATGAGGTTGTGCGATTACATGGAGTCCCGAAGACTATCATCTCAGATCGGGATACTTGGTTTACCTCACGAGTCTGGAGGGGGTTACAACATGCTTTTGTCACCTAGCTACTCCTTAGCACTACTTTCCACCTCCAGACCGATGGGCAGACAGAGCGGACTATCCAAACATTGGAGGACATGCTGCGGGCATGCATTCTGGATTTCGGAGGATCATGGGTACGACACATTCCTTTAGTAGAGTTTGCCTACAACAACAGCTTCCACTATACTATTGGCATGGCACTATTTGAGGCTCTGTATGGAAGACCATGTCATTCACCCATTTGCTGGGCAGATGTTGGTGAGACAGGTGCTCTTGGGCCAGAGGTAGTACAGAGCACCACAGAGAAGGTTCAGCTTGTATGTGAGAGGATGAAAGTGGCTCAGGACCCACATAAGTCTTATACTGATCATCGAATGAGACCTTTGGATTTAGAGGTGGGAGACCATGTGTTCTTGAAGGTTTCCCCTCGACGGGGGTAGCGGAGGTTCGGGAAGGGGAGTAAACTCTCACATAGGTTCATCAGACCTTTTGAGGTGCTGAGGCGAGTCGGCAAGGTAGCCTATCAGCTAGCCCTGCCACCTAATTTGGAGAAGGTTCATGAAGTCTTCCACGTCTCCCAGCCACGTTGATACTTACACGACGACTCTCATGTTATCAACTGGGGAGAGTTAGATATGGGAGACGACGCGACCTTCAAGGAATGACCAGTCAGAATCGAGGATTGTAAAGAGAAAGTGCTATGTGGATGAACCATCTCCTTGGTTCGTGTGTTGTGGAGGCATGGAAGCCTCGAGGAGAGCACTTGGGAGCGGGAGGCCCAGATGCACGCTCAGTACCCGAAGTTGTTTTGACTTGTGTTTTTCCTTTTTCTCTTCTGAGATTTGTGTTGATGTTATACTCTGTACCTTTGATATATGGAATGCATGTCTTGTCGGTTGTGAGACCTTTTGTTTCTTTGTTCTCTGGAAGTGTGTAGCACGTCCGAATGTGTGGGAAAAAAAGAAAAACCTGATCCTTAATCGAGACGCATTAATTCGGATGCGATTGAACCCGTGCGGGCGATTCAGTGCTTCCTAAAGTGGATAATATCTCAACATAAGAGAAGGAATTTCCCCAAACCACATGTTCGGGCAGTGTGTTGGTTGTGTGGTGTTGGGGGTTATGCAAGTTGAAAAATCCTAATGTATGAAGGTGGGAAGACCCAATTCTTAATCAAGACACATTAATGAGGATGCGATTAAACCCATGCAGGAGAGTCAGTGCCGCCTAAAGCAGATAATATCTCGACATAGAAGAAGGAATTCCTAACACATATGATTAGGGTTGTTAGTTGGCTTCCTGTTATAACGAGAACCCTAAGAGGTATCTTTTTGGGTTTCCTCGGGGTTGGTTTTTGAATTCTCGAGGACGAGAATGTTTTAAGAGGTATCTGATGTAATGGCCCGGACATCTCTATCCCATTACTTTGTCAAAAAGAAGGCCATGAAGTGTTCTAGAGGGTAAAATGGACTTTTCCCACACTTCCAGAATTTTGAAACTACACGCCGTGTAGTTTGAGTACACGTTGTGTACCCCATTGCCGGGTATACCCCGTGTTGGAGGCCGTGTCCTTGCCGTGTGAAATAAATGGGTGCACGCCGTGTACCCCAAACTACACGTCGTGTAGTCTCTCCCCGCGTACGCGTAACCGTGTGTTGACCAGTTAACATTCGTGTGCCATGTTGGATCCGTGTCCTTTCCGGGTGAAATAAATGGGTACACGCCGTGTATCCAATACTAAAAGCCATGTAGTCACTCCCGACATATGCATTACCTTCAAGCCGTGTGTTGACCAGTCAACGGCTGCGTTCCGCGTTGAAGGCTGTGTTGGAAGCCCCATGGTGATCGTGTGAAACAGCCGAGTACACGCCGTGTACCATAAAGTACACACCGTGTACTTTCTCTTTTCTCGCCTATAAAAGGAGGGGTCCCCTCCTTTTCAACTCTCCCCTCTCCTCCCCATTCCTCTGAGAAGAGCTCTCCCAAGAGACTCAAATGCTCATTTTCTTCCATAACTTTTCCGTCTGAGCTCCGATTTACGATCCGTCAGTGGCCACGAGATCGTAACAATGAGGAGGAACTTCTGAACTTGGATCCGTTGTCTTTAATTCGGCCTTTCCTTTCCAAATTCCACCTGAGGAGGTTTTTCTGGGACTCGACAGATGTGACGGACGCCGACAGACGTCTTCTAAAGTTGATCCGGGGGAGCGTTGTGATCAGAACCTATTGAGGTAGGGATCTTACCTTTGTCTCTCTAATTTGTGCATCATGCGGGGTGGGTATCCTTTTTTTTTCATGAGAAGCAGTTGAAACTTTAAATAAAGATAATAACTGGTTAAATAATGTGGATGGGGGAGTTGTTATGTTTATCTTATATCCTGTGATATTATGTTGTGAATTGAATAGGCTTATGCCTACTGAAAATCACGGTTGTTGGGGGCCTTTTCTTGTGCAATTAAATGTTTCCCTATCTTATAGACCGTTTTTGTGAATGGAACCTTGTGGAATGTGGAATCTGGTTAATCACATAAAGTTGGCTGATTAAAATCTGGAACCCTTGTGTGATCACCCCTGTTAAACAAAATGGAATAATGAACATGTGGGTTTTGGATTGGTTACGTGGTGTGTGAAAGGGGGTGGGGGGTGAATCCTGGGTTGTTACGAATAGAACGGGCAGCAGGGCTGCGATAAATGATGTTAAAGGGGCGATGATGTGGCATGAATCTTGTTTTGTGGGTTGTGGTGGATTAGATGAGCAGCAGGGTTGCGAAAAGTTGTATCAAGGGATGATGATGTATGGTGCGGTTTTGGTTATGGTGGTCGGCAGCGGGGCTGTAGGGATGGGTTGGAATGTGAACGGGCTATGGGTTGTGAATAATAAATAAAATGTGGAAGAGTTAATAAATGGTGGGGCATGGTAATGGAACAGGATTAATAATCAATGGGTTGGTTGGTTAATAAAAAGGGACTTGTTGTGCTGTTTGTGTTTTCCTAACTTGATTTGTGGAGGACAGGGATATGTTTCACGAACGATTGATGTGGTTGGTTGTGGATAGTTGCATAGTAGTTAAGGAACTAATAAGCTGATTCTGTTGAAACGTGAAAACCTAAATGGGGTTGGGGTTGTTTGTTGTATGCATGCTTCGTAGTAGCAGTGCCGAGGCACATGCTCAGTTCTCTGATTAGAAGCCATAGGTTGGGCTGAGTGTTTGGTATATATATATATCTGTATCTTTGTGTTTTATCGCACCCCACCCATGTTCATCACTTAGTGCCGAACACTCCCATTTCATGGGAGAGGGTGTTTTCCCATAGTTACTAGCTCCTTCCTGATCCTTCTTCCCTAGGTTGTGATGACTTGAGGCGACCTTACACCTAAGACCCTTCTGATAGGTTTCGATTGGGGTGGATTGGCCCAAGACTCTTCGAGGAGGTTTGTTTTCCCAAGAATCTTCGGGATGAGGCCCAGGTGTCTTCGGGAAAGTGTTCTATTACTATTACTGTTCCCAAGAATTTTTGGGATGAGGCCTAGGTGTGTGCAGGCGGGATACGTGGTTGTGAGGCCCAAGTGTGTGCGGGCGGGATATGTGGTTGTGAGGCCTAGGTGTGTGCCGGAGGGATGCGTGGTTGTGAGGCCCAGGTGTGTGCGGGCGGGATGTGTGGTTCTTGAGGCCCAGGTGTGTGCGGGCGGGAAGAGTGTGGTAGCGTCAGGACGTTCACCGTTAAGAAGAGCAGCTAACTAGTGGGAAATGGTACGAGGTACCCAATACTCCTGTTCTTATATACTACTACCTGTTGTGATTGTGTTTTGGTGAGTGTGGCTGGTGAGGTTGGGTGGATATAATTCTTTACTAGGTTTCTTCTGTTGTTCTCACGGGACATTAGGATGTCTCCCCACTTGTGCACGAGAGCTTTAGGTTTCCCTACTGAGTATACATGTATGCTCACCCTACGTTTACTTTCAAGTTTCCAGGAGGACTACCAGGGCCGTGTGGGACCCTACTAGTTGGACAGTTGGAGTTGTTTTAGTTTCTATACTCTTGTTTTCTTTTGGTATTGTACTTTGAGATTTCTTGTAATTTCACCTTGTTATAAATTTTTTTAAACATGCATGTGGGATTGTTTTGGGTTTATTTATATACACTTTTTCATTTCCTTTTTGGGTGGTTGACTTGTCCTATTTCCCAATCTTAAATAATAAAAAGTGTAATGCCTCCCATATTTGTGAAAACTCATACCCTTGGTGGTAGTCGCCACCTCGGGGCCTACTGGAGGTGGGACTCGGGGGTCATTATCTCCCTTTCACCGTTTCCAGCTCAGGAGGGGCATATTTGGTGGGAGGGGGCTGTGATAGGCACCCTATGTATAATGCACGGGGTAATGCCACAGTTTAACATCATGTGCTGGGGATGATGGCACTAGGCAGTTTAATGTCCTGTAGCTTGGACAATGGGTGGTGCACTCCGCACCCCTAATACATACATAACTGATACCCGCCTACCCTTGAGGGAAGGAAGCCATCAACAATTCCATGATGAGGGGGTGTTATGGAGTGACCCATTGAGGGGTCCACGTTAGCATGGCTATGCAATGAAGTAATAGTTGTTAGCGTGCCTATGCGAAGAAGCATGAGGCGAAGCAACACAATTTGAAGTACCACCCAAGGGACTTTGAAATTGCTTCATGAAGACCTGAAGGGTTTCATGGGAAAAAGAGTTGCAGTGTAAAGGGGTTTATAGGTATAAGCCTTGTGAAGTTCTAGTGCTCCATAAAGTGGCGGGGCTTCATGAAGGGATGTGCTTCATGAAGTAAAGTGGCCTATCCTAGGCATAAGGCATATAAGCATATAGAAGGTGCTTCGTGAAGTGGGAAGGCATTCACGGAGCAATTCCTCTTGAAGAAAGGGTGCCCTGCAAAGCATAATATTGCAAATAAATGTGCCTCACAAAGCATAATGACCCTACCTTAACATGCGGGTCACATGTGCATGAAGGATACTTCGCGAAGAACAAGTGCTCCATGAATACCCGAGTCCCTTTGGGGATCTCCTTCCTTTACAGAGGCTTGTGGGCTCCATGAAGGGCATACCTATTTGAAGAGGGGTAGAATTCATGCAAAGAGTAAGGCACTTCATGATGAAAAATTACCCTGAAAGGGTCATGGTTCACAGAGCCTAAATTGCTTTGCGACGTGGGAGCTCAGAAGGTGAAAGGTCAGAGGATTCATCCTTTGGGCTCAAGGGGATTCTAGTATTTATAGGCAAGAGGCGCTGTGAAGTAGAGCTCGCTCAGTGCAAAGACAAAGCTTGCTCCACAGCAGGTTTGCTAATGTCAAAGGGCTTCATGGAGAATCCCGCCTCCTTAATCCATAGTGGGTTCGCGAACGTCAAATCGGTTCATGGATCATCCGACCTCTTTTCTCCACGGAGGGTTCACAAAGGTCAAATATGTTCATGGGGAATCCCACCTCTTTGCTCTATGGTGGGTTTGTGAAGGGGGAGATCTACGCCGGTCGTGGGGACATGGTGGCTCCATGAGCAGTCTTCATGAGGAATCCCCTAATGCTTTCCCTTTTTTCTTATTTTCCCTAATTTTGGCATCAACACCAACTCTTAAAAACTCCCACTTGGACTAGATCCAACAACCTATGAATTTCAGTCTGCTAGACCTCACATGATGACTATGTTTCTACTGAGTCAAAGATTTAGTCAAGGGGTCCGCCACATTGTCTTATATGGAAATACTGCTCACTGAAACTTCACATCTCTATGAAAAATCCCTCAAGAGATGATACATCCAAAGTATGTGATTCATCCACTGATGTGACCTTGGCTCTTTTGTGAGAGCCACCACTGTAGTATTATCATAGTACAGTGTAATGGGATCTTTACAGTTAGGTATAAAATCTAGATCCTGGATGAAGCTTCGCATCCAAACTACTTCTTTATCTGTCTTAGAAGCTACAATATACTTGGACTTTACTGTAGAATCTGTGACCACACTCATCTTTGAGATCTTCCAGCTCATTGCACCTCCATTCAAAGTGAAGATGTATCCTGTTTGTGACTTCATGTCATCTTGATCAGTCTGGAAACTAGAATATGCATATCCTCTGATGACTACTTCCTCATCTCCTCCATAAACCAGGAACAAATCCTTAGTACACCTCGGATAATTTAGGATAGTCTTGACTACCATCCAATGGCGGTCACCTAGGTTAGCTTGATATCTTCCTACCACACTCAATGCATAGGCAAAATCTAGCCTAGTACATAGCATAAAATACATGACTGACCCAATCACTGATACATATAGAGTCCTTTCCATTATCTTTCTTTCCTCATGTGTATAAAAACACATTTTCTTTAAAATATGAATGCTATGTGACATTGGAATCAATCCTCTCTTGGATTGTTCCATTCCTAATTTCTTCAATATCTTATCAATGTATATACTTTGACTTAGGCCCAACAATCTATTGGATATATCATGACAGATCTTGATACCAAGAATATATTCTACCTTTCCCAAGTCTTTCATAGAGAAACGTTGATTCAACCATGACTTAACATACTGTAAGATTGGTATCTCATTTCTAATAAGTAATATGTCATCAACATATACTATTAGGAAAATGATCGCACTCCCACTAAATATTTGTAGACACAAGGCTCACATTAATTATTGATAAAACCAAATTATTTTATGGATTCATCAAAATAAATGTTATATGACTTGGATGCTTGCTTTAATCCATAAATGGATTTATGGAACTTGCATACCTTGTTGGCATCCTTTAAAGTCACAAAATATGCAGGTTGTGTCATGTAGACATCTTACTGAAGGTTCCCATTATGGAATGTTATTTTGAAATCCATTTTCTAAATCTCATAGTCATGGTAAGCCACAATGGAAAGTAGAATTATGATGGATTTCAAGATTGCAACTAGTGAGAAGGTTTCATCATAGTCAATTCCTTGATGTTGTTTAAAACCTTTTGCAACCATTCATGCCTAATAGGTACTGACTTGTCCTTCCATGTCCAGTTTCTTCTTGAATACTCATTTGCAACCAACAGGCTTTACATCAACTGGAGGATCTACCAAAATACAGACTTGGTTTTGGTACATGGAATCCATTTTAAAATTCATGGCTTCTTGCCACTTAGCAACTTCTATTCCACTTACTGCTTCCTTATAGGTTAGAGGATCATTATTATCCAATAATAATGATTCACAATCCTCAATTACTATAAAACCATACCATTCTGGTTCTCTAACCTCTCTTGTACATCTACGCAGTACTTGTGTCCCTAGAACAGATTCTTCTTCCATGAGGCATTGTGAAATCTGTTCCTGTACCAACTCTTGTGTACCTTGAGCCACGACTTCATTGAATTCTTTCTCCCACTATCACTTTTAGATATTTTATCCCTCTCAAGGAATATGGATTGTCTTTCCAATATAATTTTTTTTGAGGAGTTTTATAGGTAATATCCCCTTGTTTCCTTGGGATATCCTATAAAGGTACACATTATGCCTCGAGGTGCGAGTTTGTTGGTACACAAACTCTTCACTACCCCACACATGTAAATTCTATAACATGTATTTTCTTCCACTCCATAGCTCATATGGAATGCCATTTATAGATTTAGTTAGTACTTGTTTTAGTATGTGTGCCACTGTTTGTAACACATACCCCAAAAGGATAATGGAAGACTTGCATGACTAATCATTGATCTCACCATGTCCAACAAGGTGAAATTAATCCTTTAAATTACACCATTCCATTGAGGTGTGTAAGGGGGAGTGAGTTGGGATAGGATCCCAAACTCCCATAAGTAATCAATGAAGTCCTAATTAAGATATTCTGCACCTCGGTCTGAGCAGAGTTTTTTAATCTTCTTACCAAGATTTTTCTCAACCTCATTCTTGTATTCCTTGAATTTATGAAAGAAATATGAATTATACCTCATTAAGTAGATATATCCATATATACTAAAATCATCAGTAAAAGTTTTGAAGTATATGTACCCACCCCTTTCTTCAACTGGAAATGGTCCACAAACATCAATATGAACCAATTCAAGAGTCACTTTAGCACTTTTACCTTTCCCACCAAATGGGGCTTTGGTCATTTTGCCTTGTAAATATGCATGACATACACCAACTGGTTTTATTTCAAAAGAATCTAAATATCCATCTTGATGTAACTTTGTCAAGCGTTTCTTGTTTACATGACCTAGCTGGTGATGCCAAAGTTGGGTGTGGTATGAGTCATGTGAAGTATCTTTGTCATCGATTTCTATTACGTGGTTTATGTAATCCAAAACATAAAGACTATTGTATAAATGTTCCCTACCAAAACAAATGCTATATTTATAAAATAAGCAACATTCATTTTCAAACTTGAAAACAAATCCATATATATCTTGTTTGGATATAGAAATTATGTTTTTTGGTTACATAATGCAAATAAAAAACAACCCTTTAAAACCAAGATCATCCCAATTGGCAACATGATGTGGTAGTCCCTGATAGCTACAAAAATAAGTCTGGCTCCATTGGATACTCATAGATCTACCTACCCTCAATCAATCTTCCCAAATATACTTGGTTCCTATATTTGGATACATATGTGATCACCAAAATATGTATCTAATACCCAATTTGTTGAAACCGATAGATTGAATTTGATAACAAATTCACCTGAAGCTTCCCCTTGCTTCTTAGGTTGGGTGCAGTTCTTCTTCTAGTGGCCCTTCTTGCCACATGCGAAACAAATAGCCTCCTGTTCCCTTTCCTCCCCTTTGATCTTCCTTTTCTTGGAAGGCTGTGAAGAACCATTGGGCTTAAATCTCTTTGCCTTCCCTTTCCTCTTATTCACCATAAGGACAAAAGGTTTTTTTTCACTTCATATCTTTTTCCACTTGGATAATGTGGATAAGAAGATCAAATAGAGAATTATAAATGTTGTTCATAATGAAAATGACAACAAAGTTAGAAAATCTCTGAGGGAGTGATGTGAGAATTAGATCGGTACCCAGTTCTTCGGGGAGTTTAAACCATAGACCCTCCAGGAACTCAATGTAGCTAATGAGCTTGACTACATGAGGCCTATCTAGGGAACCTTCTCCAAGCTTACTATGAAAGAGTTCCTTAGAGATCTCAAACCTTTCCTATCTTTCTCTCTCCTGGTAATGACCACATAGGTGCTCAAGCATGCTATAAGCATCCATGTTTTCATTAGACTTCATGAGATCACTACACATTGATGATAACATAAGACAATGAATGTCGATCGCATAATTAATATGTTTCTCATAGACCAAGAAATCCTCATTCCTCGCCTCTTTGGTGGGTGGATTAGGTAATGCTGACTCTAGTACGCAAAACTTCTGTTCATGAAGTAGGATAACCCGAAGGCGTCTAAACCATTACAGGAAGTTACTGCCGGTGAGGATGTTGTCTTTATCCTAAATTGATCGTAGGGATAGTGTGGTTGACGAGCTTGTCATTTTTATTCTACAATTAAAATATATGATCATTAATACTTTCTTGATTAAATTTTATGAGAAATAATAAATTTTATTAAGTCTCCCACTATTTTATCAAGTCCCAATGGTTATCACCATTGAACTTGGAATGTCCAGTTTCCATGACATTCTAGTGTTAAGGATCCATATTTCCCTTCGCATAACCCAAAAAGGTTAGGTCAAGATATTAGAAGGTATTTAGGAAGGCATTTCTTTTCCAACTGTGGGCTTGCAACTCCTTGATCTGTTGAGAGGACTCCCCAATCCTGAAATCCTGACTTTGGATTTCCTCAACTCTTACCTCCAATATTACACCAAGTCTAGCAAGGGCTACTCCTATTGATGTAATATGGTTAATTCAACCCAAAACCTTTCATAAGGGATTCCGGTATAAAAGTAAGTTTCCCAACAAGGGTTGGTCAAACACATAGTTTTATTGAGTTTTTCCTTTAATCAATTAACGGAAGGCTTGGTCTGACATAATATTTTATTTGAAGGATTTTTTTATCTTATGCATGAATTTATTATTATAACATGATTTTTAATATTAATTGGAACTTAATTAAGTAATTAACCATGTCTTTATAATATTTACGCATAAGTATGGTTTATTTTTGTTCCATATTACATGCATGTTTAATTCATTAATTATGTGATTGAAACAACACATCCATAATGATAAACCATGCAAATGATAGAAATAAAATAAAGTAAATGGCATGATAATCATATTTTATAATGGTTAGTTTATCTATTTTTTGATAAACTAACCATGTCCTAGGTGGAAACACCTTGAACCTTTTGGGTTCGTGTTTATAGCTTACACCTGTCCACCTCTGTATCTCCTGGGATTGGTTTCATCTCAGATCCAGCTTGAATTGCCTCCACTATATTGGGAGTTCCATCCATTAAATATGACCTTTTTTAACTCACTTGTAGGTTAGTGGTAAAAGGGGGTTTTACATAAAAGAAACCTTGGGCACTCAAGCCCTACATATTAATGAGGGGAGGGCTCACAAGACAATAAATATAATTCAAATAAATAAATTGAAAGAAACCATCTACATACAAAGGTCTTGTTCTAGATCATGATCCTCCATACATGCAATAATATTTATGTATAAATAAAACTTTCATTCAATTATTTAATCATTCTTGTTTAAAATAAATCACGCTCGAATCAATTAATTATCATCTTTAATTAATCAATCCTTTTATCTTAAATCATTTTCTGAATTTCCTTGAGATTCTCATCCATCATAATTTTAAATAAATAAATTTATTTAAAATTATCTTTGTACTTAACTTGTACATTGAAGTAAACCTGGGGAATTCTTATTCATAACTACCCAATGAGTAGAAATGAACATTACGCATATGTTAAATTAAACACATATATATAAAACACCTATCACGTTTTGTGCCTCGGCTTTATGCCTGCATGATGGTACACGTCTCAAGGGTTTTTATAATATAATAATAAATTTTAATAAATATTCATAATTTTTATGAGTACACGACATGTAGTTACAACTACATGGCATGTACTATTGTTCACCGTCCATCCGAAGTACACACCTAGGGAAACAACGTGTGAGTGTTCTTCGAAAATCTTTAGAGTACACGGCATGTCTAGTTGGACACACTCCACGTAGTTTCTCATTACAGGGTCTCCAACTGGGCTAGCCATGTACGGGGTACACAATCTAACCCTAACCCAAAGGGACTACACGTCGTGTCCATTTGGACTACACGGCGTGTAATTTGGAAACTCTGTTCCACCTGTTCCTGGTCAACATAGAGAGTTATTTAAGACATAGAAAGACTCCAACACACAAATTGGTTTGGTATACTAGTTTGATGCATTGAATCTTGAATACACAACGTGTATTTCCAAATACATGTCGTGTGTTCTTGTGTTGCACGACAAGAAATATTTGTCACCTACGGATGAGATCCTCTATTTTATTTTAATCAAAATTAAAAGAAAAGATCGTTTCTGTAAGGTGAACGAGAAACTAAAGAGGAGGAATATATCTCGAGATTCATATTTGTAGAATTATTAACTTGAATTTAAACAACTAAATTATTAAATGCGTAATTCATGAATGAAATATTTAAATAATTATAAACTATGATGTAACCTCGCTCTGATACCACTTGAAGGTTCTGGGCACAACGGAAGCGTGGTTTGGACGACACCCAAATTTTATTTTTACCATGATCAATGATTATTTCGGGATCAATACGATGATGAACTCCAGTCTCCATGGAATATATTAAAAGATTTAGATAAAGAAGAAAGAGTCCTGAAACCTCTAGAGAGGATCTTGAACATCATGTTTATAATTAATTTAGTTAGTTTCATAATGAAAAATAATACATGGATCTTTGGTATTTTTCTTCGTCGATGATGTTGATCATATGTAATGACCCTTCCATATTATCTCATTGCCCTTGTAAGGATCCAAACTATAATCCATATAGAGGTGATCCACACGTTCTCTGATAGCATCTGATTGATACCACTCGTTCTCCGGGTGCTAACACGGCGAAGCGAGTGTCTTGTGTCATTCATTATTGATCTTTTATTCTTCAGCATTGAAGGAAGTCTCTCATTCTTGAGATGGAAGAGAAGAGGATTTGAGAGGGAAATTTTTTGGCTCAACAATTCTCAATTCACCAGGCGTGTGGTGTGGTATATGGCATAATAGGCCTACATATCTATTTATATACATGGAATTTCAGTTAAAATATTTAATTTCATAAAAAAAATTAAATACATTAATGAACTTAGAGAAAACCCATGATCATAATAATAATACCGCGTCATTATTCATGGGGTTCATACTTGCACAAAAAGAAATTATAAAATAAAATTCTGTGTCACAAAATAATAGCAGCATCATTAATATTTTAACTTGTTCCAGCTAGTTAAATAATTATTTACTATCTTGCAAATAATTATTTTACTACTGGACCAACCTTGGTCCGGTTGAACTACACTTACATTTATTGAACACATGAATAAATAAATAAATAATTATTTATCTTAAATAAATATTTTATTTTCAAACTAGTAAATAAATATTTATTAAATGTTCAATAAAATAAATATATACATTTTATTTAATTTATGAGATCATTTTAACATGAGTAAAATTATTCCATGGTCTTGAGAATAATATTTATTTCATTAATTAAATTCAAATAGAATATAACCGAGACCACCAAAAACACTTAGTATGTGACCCTCTAGGATTATTTCTCATTGGCATTAGGCGGGCTTGCCTAATGTCCAAGAGTACTATCTAACAATGGGTCAAGGCACCCAAGAGAAAGAATGTAAATTCAAAACAGCAAAATCCACATATGAATGCTCACTATGTAATATAATTCATTTCTCATAATATCTCATCAAGTAGGTTTCATGATAGTGACATCAACTTTTATGCTTGATACGTCATTTTTTGGCTACATAAATAAAACTCATCGTTACACCATGGACATGGAATTTCGTGCGACGGTTCTATTTCAATCAAAGGGATGAGATATCAACTTCTATAAATGGAAGGGACAAATCCTTCGTCGACTTATCTATTAATAACATTCCACTCATGACGCACCCAACATACCCTACTTCCCACCAACTGTCTGCGTGATAGTTTTCGTTAGTAAAACAATGTGCGCGAGTCATGACATATATTAATGATAATCTTAATGTCTAAGGATCATTAGAAACGCTCGTAGATAAAAATATCTGATGACACTAAAACATGCGGAATTCCTAATTCCGGGTCTATTCTCATAATCTCTTATCTTGGACATTACCAAGTGCGGACTTCATGAGAGGAAGTCTCGTCTGCTTACGAGTAATCACATCTAATGGTATACATGTTATGTGTCCCGTCATAGTATTTCAACCAACTATAGAACTATATTAAATAATATTGTTATATAATTTCAATGTTCTCATCATAGCAGGGAACTGTCATGACCTTATCAATGCAAAAAATACTCTAGGACATTATTACAACATAGTCATGCAGAACAATGGAAAATATATAATAATAAATTAAAAATCCATGAAATAAAAGTAAAACCAATTGGTTATAGGACACCAACTCTTACAACATACACTTGTGCGCTGCTTATATTTGTGTGCCACTTTTTGACTTGTGCACCCATCTTTAACTTGCATGCCACTTTATTTCCTTTGTCATATTTTGATGTGATGATCTTGAAAAATGACTTACGCACAACATACACCTGCGTTACTGTAACACCCCAAGATTTTATAAGATATATTGATTTTAATTTCAATGATTTCTTGTGTTTTACGCTATACCAAGATTAGATTGCGCAATACACAACACCGTATTAGCTTGTAGTATACGACACACTATTCTTGGCTCGTGTTACACAAAATTTCAAGTTCATTTGGTAGAAATTATTCTACGAAACATTAAGTATAGATTTTTATCTATGAACTATGTTTTGGTTTTATTATACGTAACACCAAAGGAAGCTTTCACTACACGGAACCCTGACTTTTCTTGCATTACACTAAAGAGCGACCTTCCTCGATAGCATGTGTTGTACGCAATACCGAGTTTCACAAAACAACAATATATTGTTCTAATATTATTATGAACTAGACGTTATGAATAGTACTAACTAAATTTTGAATTTTATAACATTATTATTCATCCTACACATTTCCTAGAACATGGTATGAGAACAAAATAAATATTTTGCTAAAATAAGTATTTTTCAAAAATTGCAGTTTTTCTGCTTTTTGATGGAACGCCCACTTTAAATATTGTTTTGACACATTTATAAGTTCAATTAGACAAAATAAAATTATTCCTTGTAATAAGGATATAAAAATTTACTTTGGATAATTTTTTATATTTTTCTATTAACTTTCATATTTTGATGAATAGTAAAAATTCTCAAAATTATAATTAAAAACAAATTTTTTCATCAAGATAATTTATATGGTTAAATTATAATATTTAATGGTTTTAAATTATAAATAGAATATATTTTTACCATTTAATATAATTTATGTCATTATTATTAAATTTACATTGAATTCATAGGTAAAAACATTTCAATATTTTACATTGTTTTAAACAAAGATCCATTTTTTTCGACCACAGGATTAATTTTAAATTAATTACTGCATCTTCTGTGTTATGAATTTATAAAAATGGATTCCATATTTGGAATCATTAGGTTCAAATTGTTTAAATAAATAACTTTTATTTTTAGTCATTATGAATAGTAACTACGGTCAATTTTATTTACCATAGTTAAAGGTAAATAATGTAATTAAGGGTAAAAATAATATTATCAAATTACACTAACACCTGAAAAAAAAATTTTGGATGAATAAAATTAGACCCATATCACCTAAGGGTCGGAATAGGTTCATTTTATGGACTTTGGACCATGAAAATGATGTAATTATTATTAAAACCAAAGACAGTGACAACATGTCACTCTCTTATATCTTATAAGTGTAATAATTTTAATTTGGTGATAAACTTCATAAAACATCAAACATAATTAGTCTCCAAAAATCTAAGACAATTATATACATCAAGTTAATTTATTAGAAAATTTTAGGGATTAAATAATTATCATTAATGATGACACAATAGTGATGTACAAATTATTTTATGGATTGAAATATCAAATAAATGGTTTTAAAAATATTAAAATAAATATTATATGAACTATTTAATGTGTTCAACGAATTTTCTAGATAAATATGACATGTTATAAATCTATTAAATATTTTGGTTTTAATATATCCCTTGTTTGGATTTTATTTAAATTCAAATAACTGAATTGTGTCAAAATTGACACTATTATTATTTTATAAAAATAACATATTATTAAATTGTTTAAAGAATCACCAAAATATTTAAAAATTAGAAATTGAAATTTATATGGTCAAAAATATCATAAAGTATCCAATTATAGACAATTCAAACCACATAAGTAATTATTTATAACAATTTAAAATTTAGAATATTATTACCAAAAATAAAATTAAATAGATTAAATAAGGATAAATCAAGCTGAAAAGGTTTAAAATAAATTCCAAAAATGTCTAAATTTTATTGGATGATGAGATTATAAACCTATCTCATCTCATATTATAATTTTAGTCATTTTTTAAGTTTTTAAGTTGGTTTTGAGTTTATTATAAATAAATATTTTAGAGGTTTCCAAAAGTGCCCCTCTCCTCTCTTATAAAAGGGCACCTCCTCCCTCTCCTCTTCACAAAATTTTGAGCCTTAAAACTCAAAAAAAGCCTATACATTTATCTTCTAAACTTCCCTATAAACATACTAGAGGTCATTGTTTTCTTCAAAGACCAACTTTAGTGCCCTAAGAGGAGGTTTAGAAGAGGCACATCGAAGAAGAGGTAATATCCTTTACCGATTCTTTCAAATTTATTTCTTCTTCTACTTACTATTCTTTATTTTTATCATTATAAAGTAATAACATCAGTATAAATAATATAATTATATGTTATTATAAATATTAAACAACCCTATTTCACCTTCTATCCATCCTATGAAAAACGAAATCACCGCGCGTGCGTACGTATGACTTACCGTCTCCATGCCGTGGTGCAATCTGTTTTTCCAACACCACTTTACTTGGATAGGTATAATGATGGAAATAATAGCTATATATGATTATTATAACACGATACTAATTTTTAGATATTATATCATCCACTCCAATTCCATTCAATAAATAAGGGAACGATATCATCGCTTGTGCGTACGTACGTATTACCGTCTCCACGACGCGATGAAATTAATTCTCCATGTTAACCATTCAAGAATGATTATATGTATATATAATGAATAATAATGAAATATATGAAATAATAATGCTACTGGATTTATGTATATATATATATGTCATCTACTTACTTCCATTCAAGTCATTAAGTAAAGGAAAACAACGTTCATGCGTACGTACGACCTACCATCTCTATGAACGGTGTATTTCATTTCATTTAACTATATATTATATATATATATATACTGAATATATATGATATATAAATCATGTTTTACATTATGGAAGTAAGGAAATCATTATATAAGTAATAATATCAAGAACAACAAGTCCAAACACGTACGATAAATGAAACGATTATTACCCAAAACGTTTCTTTTAACATGGAATTGACAAATGAAAGAATAATATAAAGACCTTAGTGAATCATATATGATATCATAAATAATATTATGGTTCTGTTAAAAGTTAATAATATGTTTAAACCCACTGTACAGGAGTCTTAGACACATATGGAAGAAATTGGATATAAGGTAACGGATAATTATTCCAATATCAATCTTATCCGGGATTGTATATTCGTAAGTATTTACAGGGGTTATGTTTATCATCCATGTGCATGTTTTCTAAAACTATTTTCATAAAACGTTTACTATTATTCCATGTATGTTTAAATTAATTTCTACCATTTTTTACTTTTAACACATGGTATGGAAGGAATATTTCTTTTGTTTATCATACGAGGTACTTTTTGACTTTTCTAGAAAAAGTACGAGGATAATGTTTTTTTAAATTATACGGCGTGAATGGATTCTTACGGTTTCATAAAACCTTATTTTCATGAAGCTTACGCTACATGATTTCATGATTATTTTCAACAAAATTCTTTTCTTTTAAATTTCATGTCATTTTTATAAAATAAAATGATTTGAAAGAAGAAAGGATATTTTCCTCAAGAATTAATTTCAAGTGATTTATCAAAACTATTTTCCATCTATGATGAAATTATTTAATATGGTTATGTTTCAAGAATAATGTCTCTATTATTTAATTGGTTTTATTTTGTTTATGATGAAATTATATCCATTGTTTTATATGGATTATGTTATGATGGGATGATGTTTATGAAACCCATTTTATTCATTGGGTTATGACGAATGATTTATGTTTATTTTGTGGAACACAAAAGAATGATTCATTATGAGATGGGTGGGACCTATATCTCCCTCCAATGCATTGGGTAAATATTTATATCTCATGAGATATCCATGGATGGAACGAAAAGTAAATTCGGTTCAGTATTACAGGGATGGAACTAAAAGTAAACCCGGTTCAGTAATGGACTTTGTCCACTATGATGGTCTTGGCAGCAATGACTTGGCTACTATAGAAATCATATCATGTTCTTAATGGTTTTCCACAATTACATGTTTTATTACCATGCTATTTTATCATGATTAATGTTCCTTTATGATCTATGCCTTATGTAATGAAATGTTTTATGTCATTTCTCATGATTTTGATGTTTAAATTTTATGTTCATGTTTTTACGTTCAAATGTTTATGAATTGTTTTATGTTCTCCATGTTTACCCTTACTGAGCATTTGAGCTCACCCTTTTTATGTTTTCTTTTCCCCAGGACATAAAGAAAGGTTTTAGGTAAGAAAACAAAAGGGGAATATCTTTATGGGATATGTTGAAGATCTTTCACTATGATTAGAAAATTATTTTCCAAGTTTCCAAATACACTAAACTAATACGTTTCTTGGGCGTTTTTTGTCATGTATTAAGTATTCTGCAAAATTAATGTAATGTCCATGTACGTCAAGATTGGGTCTCTACAGTTACACCTATACTTTCGCACCATACTTGTGCGCCACTTCTTTAATTGCACACCAATTTCTTTACTTTGTCATATTTTGATGTGATGATGTTGAAATATAACTTGCACGCAACATACACTTGGGTTCCACACTTGCGCGCCACTTTTTGACATGTGCTCCACTTTTTTTCCTTTTCAAAAACACTTCTTTACTCCCCCTATCCATCATAAGTATTTCATCAAAATTTCTCTAATCTTATGATATTTTTGAAATCCAAATTAGTAGATCTTTGTCATAGATTTTAAGGATTTTACAAATTGAATTGATTTATACTCTTTTGAAAAAAAATACAACACTCTGCAAAATGTATACTCTTCAAACATCATTCTCCATCCAAATTGTTCCCAATAATCCCACCATTTGGATTTTGTTGTCAACCGAGATTCATAAATAACTGATCTTTGTAACCTCATGAAATGAATTACTTATAAACAATTCTAATCCTATATGAGCTAACTCATTGTAGGAAACATGAAATATTGACAGCCAAAACCATACTGTCAAAAAGCAGTGACTATGAAATTTTAGGATCATATCTCCTTAGACTTCTTCAGAACATATTACAAGATTCTACCTCATCATTCTTCACTTCTTAAATTTTATTGGAATAAAAAAACATTGTTTCCTACAACCACTCCAACAAACATTTAGAACAGTTCACACACATACATGCTGGACTCGCAACTTACCCACAACTCTCCCTTTATGCATGCTTACATAAGGATATATTTATGAAACAATTATTCTACTTGAAAATACTATCCAAAGGTAAGATGAGATAGTGGAAAGACACACATACCTCAACCTTGATAATAAGAAGGTTGGAAACCCATTTTAACCTCGATTTAGAAAATGGTTGCATTAGTAATGGTTTTGTAAATATGTCAGCAACTTGTTCTGATGTAGAAACGTACTCTAGATTGAATTCATTCTTTACCACCTAATTTTTGATAAAGTGGTACTTTATGTTAATGTGTTTTGAAAGAGAATGTTGTACCGGGTTCCTTGTAAAATTGATTTCACTCTGATTATCACATCCCAAGAGTAAGGATAGATTCAATTCAATAAGTAGATCTTCCAACCAAGTCTTCATACACATAAGTTGGGTAGAAAATTGAGTGGCAGAAACATACTCAGCTTTAGCTGTGATAAGAGTCACTGAATTCTATTTATTTGTATGACAACTAACACAACTTTTACCCATAAAGAAAACTCCACCAGATGTGGATCTTCTATCATCAACATTTCTTTCCCAATCAAAATCTGAATACCCAATCAAATCATTAATTTTTGTACCATCATACCTGATTCCAAAATTTGTTGTTCCTTTTATATATCTAACAATACTCTTTCCATCAATTAAATGTGATTCTTTAAGAGCACTCTAAAACATTTCACATAAGGTAACGACATAAACAATGTCGGGTCTTGAGGGAGTCAAATATAATAAACTTCTAATCAGCTTTTGAAACTCTTTCTGATCAGCATCCCTGCTTTATCCATCTTTAGACAACTTGGTTCCCATTGAAATTGGTGTGGAAACTGGTTTCAAATTTTTCATTCCAAACTTCTTTAGATGTTCCTTATCATACTTCTCTTGAGAAAGAAAAATGTGGTTCCTCTTCTGTAAGATTTGTAACCCAAGAAAGTATTTCATTTCTTCCAGCATGGACATCTCAAACAACCTCTTAATCTCTTCAGCAAATCTTTCTCAAAATATTTCATCATTTCTAGCAAATATAATTTCATCAACATAAACAATTACGATGAGAGAAAACTCTTAACATTCCTTGATGTAAATATTTTTTTTTTCAACTCTTCCTTTCTTGAAACTCATATTCCTTAAACAAGTATCCAGTTTGGAATACCATGCCCTTGGATCTTGTTTTATCCCATACATGGATTTATTCAACTTATACACATAACTTTCAACTTTACCAATAATAAATCCACAAGGTTGTTCAATGTAAACTTCTTCATTAAGATTTCCATTTAGAAATGCGGACGTCACATCCATTTGGAAATTTTTGTAACCTCATTGTGTAGCAATAACAAGAAATATTCTGATTGTTTCCAATCTAGATATTAGAGCAATGGTATCATCAAAATAAATACCTTCAATTTGTGAGTAACCATTGCACACTAATCTTTCCTTGTTCCTTATCACTCTGCCTTCTTCATTCATCTTGTTCCGGAAAACCCAGTTCGTACCAATAACATTTTTGTCATCCGGCTTGGGTACGAGTTCCCAAGTATCATTCTTTTCTATCTGATCAAGATCTTCATTCATAGCCTAAATCCATTATGTATTCTCAAAAGCATCATTCACATCATTTGGATCCACTTTTGAATACAAAGAAGTATGTGTAACATAATTTTTTGTTCTTATTATTTGAACCCTGATGTTGATCACTAATAATGTTATGAGACTCTACTTTCTTCCTCAGCCTAGGATGATCTATTCTAATTTCATCCTCATCACTTGAAATCACCAAGTCTGATTCTTATTCTTGAGTAAGATTACCACTATTGGTAGCATTATCCAAGTCATTAACAAAACTTTACTTATCCTTCTCAACTTCTATATCAGCAAAAATC
The DNA here is from genome assembly GCA_963277665.1 of Viscum album. Taxonomy (NCBI): domain Eukaryota; kingdom Viridiplantae; phylum Streptophyta; class Magnoliopsida; order Santalales; family Viscaceae; genus Viscum; species Viscum album. Next base: position 810,538,828 of record OY728150.1, on the reverse strand, counting down.
TTATTTTTTGTCTCAAAATTTTCAATAACATTCACATTAGAATAATAGAGGATTCTTCCTATTTATTTTTTGAAACATTTCTACCCTATTCCTTCTAGAGAATATCCAAGAAAAATTCCATCATCTCCTCTTCGTTCAATCTTCACAAGGTTTACACCCTTTTTATTTATGATGCATGGACTCCCAAAAAGTCTTAAGTGTTTTAAACTTGGAGTTTTTTCACAAAACATTTCATATGAAGTCATATCTAAATGTGTCATGTAGAAGCATCAGTTCTGAATATACACTGTAGTACTCATGGATTTCCTTCATTAATAATGAGAGATACCATGTTCAAGTAACATAGTTCTCCCAATTTCAACCAGACTTCTATTCTTCCTTTTAGAAACCCCATTTTTTTAGGTGTGTATGGTAAACTGAAGTCATGCCGAATTCCATGATTCTAAAGGTAAACTTCAAACTATTCATTCGTATACTCTCCACCATTATCAGTTATCAACTTCTTCACTGAATACTCACATTTCTTCTCTTCTTTCCTCTTAAAATTCTTAAAAAATTTCAGAGCATCTGACTTATGTCTCATGTACATAACAGAAGTAATGCTAGTAAAGTCATCAATGAAAGTAATGAATTACTTATCTCCATTTGTTGATTGCTTCATCATTGGTCTACATATATCAAAATTTATAAGTTCCAAGGGTTGTTTTGAACGAATTTAAACTCTCTTATGCATAGATTTTTTAATCTTCCCCTTTTCAAAAATAGCGAAACACCAATCTCTTATTCTTGATAAATCAGGAATATCTCAGACACTGTCTCACATTGATAACTCACTCATGTTTCTTTGACATATATGTCCCCACCTTTTATACCATAACTGATTTTCATCCACCATGACCATGTAAAAAAGAGTTCTTTACTTCAAAAACTTGGAACAAGTTCCCTTTTGTATGTTGGCATCTTGTAACTACCTTTCCATCATTTTTACTTTTCACAACAAAACCATCTTTTCTGAAGATAAATTTGTTGACCTCATCACAGAGTTGTGAAACAATCAGCAGATTTTGTTTCAACCCATCAATATATAATTTTTTCCTAGATTTCATTTTTTTTCTTTCTCTATGATGGCTAATCCAACACCTTTGTTCCTCAGAGACTCATCATTTCCAAATGTAATTGTTTCTTCTTTGAAGTCTTTCACATTCTATAAAAACTTTAAGTCTCCTATCATATGAGAAGAACACCCACTATCAAGAATCCATGGACATTATCCTTTTGTATATTTCAAGGTGGTTTCAACTACAAGATCTTTTTGTTATTCCTTTTCATTCTTTACCTCTAACTTATGAGATTTGTTAAGAACCTTTTGTTGTGATGGAAGCAAAACAGGACACTGCTTAGTAAGATGTCTAGGCTGTTCACATATTTTACAAATAGTTTCCAATGGTTAGAACTTATTTTCAACTTCCACACAATCCTTCTTTGATTTCTTCTGAACTTCCTTCTTGTACATCCCCTTTTGAGAGGATTTACTCCCCCTCAAACCTTGTCTTCCATAACTTTGGGAAAAGTAGTAATGTTGTTGATTGAACAACCACATGTTTGTAGTGTGTCCAAATCCACCACAATACCAGCAGTAACCATAGAATGAATGTTTTCCTCTAAAATTTCTTTATTGACCGGAGTTGCGAACATGCTTCTCAACAACCTTCTAAATATAAATCTACTTACCATCAACCATCATGTTTTCAAATGTAACATTCTTCTTTAGCTCAGATTTCTATTCATACTTATCAGTACCAAAAGTATTAGAAATATTTTGAGAATTAGGATTTTTATATACTTCCAATTTTTCATCATTTCTATCTTTGGCCACATACATAGCCTTTCCAGCTTTGTTCTTATAAGAACCAGTTCTGTATTTCCTCTCAATATTAAAAGGTAAAATTTTTGGATCCTTCTTCAGTTCATTCTTTCTAGAACATTCACCAACTTCTGAGATATATTTTTTGAAATTTATATTCATTTCTTTATCTTTATAAAGTTTCTATTGGAAAAGTTCCAACTCTTCTCCTTTTTCCTTCAGCTTTACTTCAAGATGATCATTGTGATTCTTTGAATTATCAAGAGAGTTATTCAGATCATCAATCTCATTTTCCATATTTATTTTCTCATAAGGAAAACCTTCTTGACTGTTTAATGCGATGTTTTCATTTATCATCTTCTTGTTTTCCTTCTCATGCCTTCTGATATTTCTCAGACATTATTTCAACTATTCTTTCAGATGATATTCAAGTTGAGTTTATTCTTCCTCAGAATTGTTGCACCCACAATCTTCACTATTCACTGCTGCAATGAAGGTATTCTATCTAGATTACTCAGTAGATGATTTCTTGGATTCAGCTTCACTATCTTCTTCTTCTTCATCATCTTTAGATAAAAAAACATCTTCTTTTTTATTTAAAGAACTTTTTATCCTCCCCTTTTGAAAAATATTTATCTTTGTTAGCTTGTTTCTTCCAGGAACTTCTTGGCCTTCTATCTTAATCATCATAATTGTCTTATACTTTATTCTTTTTTAGGATAGTTAGCCATAAAGTGACAAACAACTCCACACTAAAAAAATTTCAAGGGAGGTTTCCACTTGTATTTCCATGTACCTCTTTTCACATTCTTAGAAAACATGGATACAATTTTATCAAAATTTTTACATACCTTGTATTCAGAATTGGATTCATCAACATCCTCTTCAATAAGAGTATTATTTGACTTCCCCCCCTTTGTATCCTTGAATGAAATTTCTCTATCATCTTTTTTTTCTCTCTTCATAGTCTTCTCCTTTTTCATTTTTAAGGAATGAGAGTGCTATGCAAATCATCCGGAGATAATGTTTCAGGGACTTTGTCTTATAATGAAGAAGATTTATCATCAAACTTGTCAGGAAGAGTTATCAAGATATTTTCAACAACTATATAATCTTCTAACTTTTTACCAAGACATCTTATTGTACTTAAAATTTAATTTACCCTAGTAAAGAAGTCCCCAATATATTTAGATTCTTTCATTTTGAAGTCTCTATACTTCAACCTCCAGATTTTTATTTTTGGATTATTCCCATTTTTATTTTATTCATAGATGTTTTTTAACTTATCCCAGATTCCTTTAGCCGTAGTGACACCTTTCACTCTCAAAAAATCACTCTTAGAAAGAGCTGAGAGTAATTCATTTTTATCTCTTTCATCATTCTCAAGATTCTTCTTATCAGCAGGTGTAAGAGGAACCTTGTCATTAATAGGAGTAAATCCATTAGTTGTAGTTTCAAGAAATTCATACCCAAAAGAAATAAGATAAGGCATCATTCTATCTTTCCAGATATAATAATTCTTTCTATCAAATATCAGAATCCCCTTACTGTTCATTCAATTCAGATTCTCCATCACAACTTCTCTTCAAAACTTCAGCAAAGAACAAATAAAGGTAACCTTCCATTTGAAACTAATTGAAGTTCCCAATTTGGATCCCAGTATCACTTAGAGGGAGAGAGGGTGAATCAGTGATTTCAATTTTCTTTTTATGTTTCCCCTTTTTGAAACAACCTTCACCTCCTATTAAAAATTTTCTTCCCTGCTAAACACACACAACTGTAGGAACACAAGATTTAAAAGGTTCACTACTCAACAAGAGTAGCTAAGTCCTTGGTATGGTAAAAAGACAATCCATTACCACACTATCAAATAGAAAACATTCCTTTTATGTGGAATACAATGAGTAGGATATTCCCTTACATCTGTGTAGTACTTTGAAAACAATCCAATAGTGTGTATGCACCCTCTTATCAAAAATAGGGTAATGTAATGATTCTGCACTTCTTAATTTACTTTGAAAAATAGAATATGTCAAAAAAATTCTTCACTTTCCTACCCAGAAGTTGGTAAGAACCTCTTGGTGCAGACAGCTTGAACGCCACACCCTGCTTGCGCGCCTCCTTGCTTGTGCGCTACCTGCTTGCGCGCCACTCAACTTGCGTGCCTACCTGCTTACGTGCTAATAACTACTTGTGCACCACTATTTTTCACAACTAACAACTCATGATCCACATTTGCATTATACATAACACACTTCTTGAACACAATTCCCTACTTGTGCACCTCTTACAACTTGCGCACCACTTCTGCTTGCGCTCCACTTAGCTTGCACGCCTTATAAATAACTCTTGACTTGCGCACCACTGCAGCTTGTGCGCCTATTTTTACTACTTGCATGATCAGAGATCAAATTTTCTCTTAAGCGTTGAGCTAAAAAAATGATGAGGTTATCCATCTATTTATAGGATTTTTTGTGACTTGTGCGCCATATACACTTGTGCGCCATTTCTACTTGTGCACCTCTCCACCACTTTCACATCGCTCCATCACTTGTGCACCACTCCATCACTAGCATGCCACTTTCTTTCCTTCGTCATATTTTGATAATATGACTTGATCACAACATACACTGCAAGCCACTTTTTGACTTTCACGCCCATCTTTAACTTACACACCACTTTATTTACTTTATCACATTTTGATGTGATGATCTTTAAATATGACTTGTGTTCAACATACAATTGTGTGACACCTATACTTGTGCCCCACTTCTTGAATTTCACACCACTCTCTTTACTTTGTCATATTTTGATGTGATGATGTTGAAATATGACATGCGTGCAACATACACTTGCGCGCCACTTATACTTGCACACCACACTTGCACGCCACTTTCTTTACTTTTACAAAACACTTCTTTACTCCCCCAATAATTCATAAGGCTTTCATCACAAGTTCTCAAAACTTATGATATTTTTAAAATACAAATCATCAAAGCATCATCATAGTTATTAAGTCTTTTAAAAAGTGAATTGATTTATACTCTTCTGAAAACAAAAGAAAAAACTCTGCAAAAAAGAATACTCTTCAAAATTCCTTCTCCATCCAAATTGGTCCTAACATAAGTAACCTCAAAGTATGTTATCATAGATTATTTTTTTAAAATCTCACTAGAACATTTCTTGAAGAAAATAACCTTTTCACTTTAAAATAACTTATTTGAAAGTTAAAAATTTCCCATATGTTGAGGAAGAAAATTTATTAGAAAATAACATTGGGAAATTTTAAAAGAAGATTCAAATAATTGAGTAGTCATGATGGGAAAAAAATTATTTTATTCCATTTATGTTAAAATAGAGATTCTTTTCATATTTTTGATAAAAAGTCAAATGTAACTTGTTCATATAATAACAAGAAGACTCCCTTTAATTTTTTTTAAAAAAAATCATAGAAAAAATGAATTAAAGAAAATTAAATTATAATATTAAAAAAAATTCTTGAAAACATTTTTAAAAAACATAGATATGAAATAAAAATGATTTTTGACTGAAGAGTAAAACATATTCTGTTTTCCTTAAAAAAATTATTTTTTTATATTGAGAAATAAAACTGAAGAAACATAAGGGAAAACAATTATATTCAAAAATAGAATTATTATAAGAAAATTCATGAGATTATTGAGTGGGATATCACGAAATTTTATCTTTATAAACTTAATTGTAAACAATCCGTATAAACAATGAGATTATAATATTAAACCCTTACCTCAAGTTCAACTTGATTCAAAATCTATCTAACCTCATGTATAATAAATATAAATTTATTATAATTATTTAATAGCGTTCTTTACATACTTATAATATCATATATCATCCAATTATTCTATTTCATTAAACATTTATTAATAATTCCCTATTAAAATCATTGCTTTCAGGTTTTAATTATTTCATTTTTCATGAGAATTTCAGTTTGGTAGTTACTATATGTGTACTTTGATCCTGGATCAATAATCTCAAGACTATTAATAATGATATAAATATCATATATATTAATTATATTTATATTTAGTTTTATTCAAAAAAGGTATATATATATAAATAAATTACATCATTTCTGGAGATGGTAGGTCATGCGTACACATGAATGATATTTTAAATTTTCAATGGATTGAACAAAAGAAAGTTAAATAATAATTCATCATTAAAGAATATTTATTATATAATATATATAATATATATTAATTTATTGAATCCTTATTACCATCCATGTAAATTAGAAAAAAAAAAGAACCACATCGCTTCGTGGATGTGGAAGTCCACAAGTACGCAAGAGTGACATTATCATTTACCAACAGATTGGATGGCAAGAAGGTAGATATCATATTATAATTAAAAAAATAATAATTAAACAATAAATATTATATTTAAAGTTTAAAACCATTATAATAACAATCCATGAAATATGGGTGTGGAAAATGAATAGCATCTCTATGTGGAGGCGACAGTCCACATGTCACATGAGTGACACTTTCACTTCATATTTGATGGAATATAGAGTTGATATTGATCATAAAATAATAATAATAAAATTAAAGTATATTTAAGATAACTAATTTATTATTTTTTATGAATATCATAGATTTATATAAAGTATAATAAGAAATTAATTGAAAGAGTTCGGGTAAGATTATTACCTCTTCTTTGGTAGTCTTCCTTTAGGTGTTTTCTTAAGGACCCTTGAAATTGTTTTTTAAGAATAAAATCACTTATAATTCATGTAAATGTAAGTTTATAAGGTAATTTTTTATTTTTTAGTCAATATATATAGTTCAATGTGGGGAAAATAAGAGCAGGAGGGGTGTCCTTTTATAAATGGGGGGGAGAACGCGCTTAGAAATTCTTAAAAGATTACAATATAATAAAATAATACACCTAACAAATGCCTAAATATGTGGAAATATTAGAAGGTATGATAGTTAAATGTTCAAATTTTTATATAAAATAGGATTTATACAACTTTAATTCTCAAAACAACCCTTATATTTTGGTTTAACCCCCAGTAAACCTGTTTTAACCTTAATTGTGATAATAAATTTTTACTATTTTTATTATTCATTATGACCAAAATTTAAGTTGAACATATTAAATAATATTAATTATTATGATTCAAAATATGTAATCCATTTTAAAAAATTCAATTCACCAAAATTGGTAGAAATTAATTTGAAATTAAAACCATAAAATGTGATGAAAAACAATTTTCCAAAAAAATATTCATAAATATAAAAAGTTTTTATATCAAAATTCAACATAAATTTTATTATAATTACCTAAATTATATTATTAATAATTTAATTTAAATAATTATTCTTTAAAAAAATTGAAACACAATTTATCTTTTTTAAATGCTTTAAATGAAAATTCAGTTTTTAATAAAAATCATTATTTTTCATTATTCATCGAAAAATCAATCTGTACAGAAAATTTAATAAAATTAACTCAAAAATAATTTGTACATGATTATTTTAAAAAATAAGTTAATTTTTTTTCAAATAAATTCCCTAAAATTGGAAAAAATTAATCTTATTATTTGTTCACAAAATGTAAAAAAAATCATTTTTGCAGATAAATGTATTTTTGATGCATATAAAGACTTTACTAAAAATTGAGCACTTAATTATTGATAAATTTAATTTATATAAAACATTTTCATATAGTTTTAAATTTCTTTATATATATATATTCCTATAATTTAATGGTTATTTTATAATAATATACAATATTACGACTCAGTTAGACTCGGGTTTGTGCGTATCACATACTATCAAAGAAATCGAATTTATTTGAAGAGAAAAATAAAATATTTGGGTTTACATTATACCACATTAAAATAAATTTCACCCATTAAATTAAATCACTATTAACCAAAAAAATGATTATATATCTTTTTCACCACATCTACATGTTCCTAAGTAGCTTTTTAGAATTTATAATTCCTCTAGATAACTTTAACTAGATGAGTAGTGTTTTTCTGTATCACTTTATTTATACAATCCATGATTTCTTATGATTTTTAATCATATGAAATATCTAAATATAGTGGTAAAGCCTCTAAGTTCAGTACATGTTTAGGGCCATGTATATACTTCCTTTGGAGAGATACATAGAACACATCGTGAACTTGAGAGAGGGTTGGTGGAAGCACAATGCAATAAGATACCGTCCCAACTCGATCAAGGATCTCAAAGGGGAAAATATACCTAAGGATCATTTTTCAATTATTTTTAAATATCATAATCTTATTCTATGGGTAAATTCATATAATTCTTTTCCCACCAACTATAAATTCCATATTTCACCGATGATTTTCAGCATAACTTTTTTTTCGACTCTAAGCTGAATTGATGTGTTTCTGAATGGGTATAACTTTCTTTGTTATTTACTCAACTAAATAAAGTCCTAATATATTTATTTCTTCAAATTCATCCCTACACATTAGATTAATATACTTCCTTTCATATATATCTTTTTAAGGAGGCATATAAATGATCTAGTGAAAGGTATTGTTGTAATAAAAATCAACCCGAGGAAGGTGTTGATCCAAACCACATTTGAAATCAATATAATATGATCTAAACATATCCTATGGGGTTTTAATGGTTATATCATTTTGACCATATATCTGAGGATGATAATATGCACTAAAACTGAAAACCTTATCAAGATCCTACTGAAGATTATTCCATAACATCAAGGTAAATCTTGGATTCTGATCAGATATAATATAATGTGGTACTCCATAAAACCTTAACCTTTTTAATGTATATTATGGAAATATGATCAAGAGATAAATATTCTATGTTTGTATTTATTTTCACTATCTTTATAAAGTGATCAACTAAAACCCAAATAGAATTATAACCTTTATATTTTTTTGGGGATTCTGATGAAAAAATCCATTGTGATGTTTTCCTATTTTTATTCTCATATAGATAATGATTTTATCATTACCTTAGACTTATAATATCTTCCTTAACATTATAACATACTAGGAACCAAGATACATAATCTATAATATATCTATTTATGTTTTACCACCATAAATATTCTTTCATATCTCTATACATTTTCATAATTCTTAGATTAATAGATATTTATGAACTATGAAATTCATCCAATAGATAATTATTCAAGTCTGATATTGATTGTACAGATACATGGTTCCTGAACCTTATAATTCCATAAAAATCAAGGTCTAACTCAATAATATTTCTTACCTTATTTTGTAACTCAATATCTTCTTTCCACACCTATTTAATATTTAATTTGATAAATGGTTGAATACTCATTTGAGATGATATTATTTATCCCCTTTCTTGAAGATTTACAAATCCTTCACTTAAAAATTAATAAATATTGGATCTTTTTTTATCCTCATCATATATATACTAGAACAATAATTTTGAATTAAAGAACTGTCCACCTTTTTCTCTTTCTAAATATGGTAATGTATTGAGTAGTAATAATATTTAATCAACTACAACCATATTTTTTTGGAACATATTCAACACATTATAAGTGAATATATACTTCTATGATATGTATATATATCACACATTTCTATGTAAAAATAATTCCTCCATATATTTATTGAAAAAATTACTACAGCTATCTCAAAATCCCAAGTTAGGTAATTTTACCCAAGAAAATTAAATTTTTGAGTAAAATAAACTATCACCATATAATTTTCTAGAAGTATTCATACCATTCCATTATTTTATGCATCACTAAAATTCAAAAACCCCATCCACTTCATGTTAGTGTATGAATAGGTGCAATGACTAACCTTCCCATCAATTCCTTGAAATTTTCTTCACATTCATTTATACAATTAATTTTTTTCCATTTCAATTTCACTTGTTGAGTGGATTAGATAACCTTGAGAAATTTTCCACAGAGTCTCGATAATATCTAGAAAAACTGAGAAAAATATGAATAATTTTCACCATGGTTAGTATGAAATAAAATTTAATTACTTTTTTATTTTATAGATCCATATATATACCATCGCTTGAGATTATATGACCCTCAACTAGAATTTTTTGAATATAAGATTCGCACTTGGTAAATTTTTCATAAAACCTCTACTTACTTAGGGTCTTAAAAACAACCCTGAAGTGATATTCATGCACTTTATTTATATTTAAATATATAATAACATAATATATAAATACTACCACAAACATTTCAAGGTAATCTATAATGACTTTATTTATTAAATCTATGAATATAGTGGAGGAATTGGTATGACCAAAAGTAATCACTATAAATTTTTAGTTTCCATACTTTGTATGGAATGTTGTATTGGGTATATCCACCATCTTGAACCTAAATTAATGATATCCACAATAAGGTTAAATCTAGAAAAAGTATTGATCTCCATGCAGTTGATCAAATAAATCATCAATATAGGGTATATGATACTTTTTCATGATATTTATCTTTTTAAGTTACCAATAATCAATTCTGAGTCACATTGATCCATATTTATTCTTAAAAAAAGAATAGGTGCACCCCAATGAGATGAACTTGGATGAATGAATATTTTTTTTAAGATTCACATACAATAGGTATATTATTGATGTTGGGTTTCTCCTCAACCATCTGAGATAAACTACTATTTCTAAGAGGAATCAATACCCATATAATTGTTTCAATTTCCATTGAAAATTTTATATTTATCATCACAATGATAGATGATCATAGGATTGTTTATAATATCAAATGTGACATACCTTACTAGTCAATATTTATAGTTTTTATGTACTAAAATCTAATCCACACATAACATAACATAAAATTAAACTAGACGAAAAATAATTAAATTTATAAGAAGCACATTCCAAAATCATCAATTAGAGAATACTCATATAACTTATATGAAATCATCATCCAATTTTTAGTTTTCAATAATAAATAAATATTTAATCATTTAGGTGGTATTTTAATACCCTCATAAAAATATTAAAATAAAAAAGAGTGGGTAGATCTAGAATCAAATAATTCATTAACAATTATAGAGTGGAAGGTAATTGTACCTTTCACCATTTAATTTTCCACATCAACAATAGTGATCACATGATATTTCAATTTTTCTATAATATTAAGAGGTTGATGATCTCAATCATCATCATTAACTTTTATATTTTCACACTAGTTAGTATAATGTCCATAATTCTTTCATTTGAAGCATTATAGTGAGGGTGGTGCATTCTGTGGAGATTTTTCTACATCATTAACTAACTTCTTCTTTCCATAACTTTAACATTCAATTGCCTGATGACCTTATTTTGGAAACATAGAATATTTACTAACCCCCTTAACAAAATTTCCTCCATGAATCCCTCCAAACTTTTAGCATAAATTAAAGCTCATATTCATCTCTAAATGGTTTTTATTATTAGAATTTAATTTGAATTACATATTTCTTTTATTATCAAAACCATGATATTGGTGGGTAACTCCAATCTCTATTTCTAACTTGATTTCACATAGAACAATTTCTTCTATTCTACTGAAGTATCTTATGGATAAATCATTCACATACTTAGTTTTAAACCACTAAATAATCAATTAATCTTAATTTTAGTTTGGATGATAATACCATAACCATACCTCTCAAGTATTGTAAAATGTTTCTCATATATACTAATGGATTCATCATCCTTATGATTTAAATAATGTAATTCCTTCTCTATTTTCATATAAATAATATGTGGAAATTAATTATTAAAAAATAAGCTCTTAAACTCATCCCACTCCATGGATTCAATTTCCTTCTATAGTTTCGTGTTCTTGAAAAGATTTCACTATTGATTTACTTTACCTTCGAAATGATAAAAAAAATAAGACACATTTTCATATTATAAACACTAGATAACGTGAAATATCTTTTTAGTAGCACTGTTCCATTACTTAGAAACTAGTAAATCAGAAGACACACTAAATGAAGGCAGATATTTCCTCTTGACGGACTCAATAGAATGTTGTTCCCTCCTTTGTTTGTTTCAAAGCTTAGTTGAATTCGTGGATTGATAAAGTTGTGTAAGCATAGATACTAGATTTTTTTCCCATATCCCATAACATTTTTATATTTTAGAGGAAAATAATTTCATTATCCCTCACAATCAACATTAACATTGGCACTTCGGTTTCCATCCATTAACCAAAATGAAAAATCCTAGTATGAGAAACCATAATTATCAAGGGAAACCATATAATCATGAGATTTTTTTATTGGATGTCTAAATAATGACACCTTATATTTATAATATGTAACCTTAGGTTTAACCTATATCATCCATTGTCATCATCTATTCAATTCCTTCATAACGGTTCCTAAATATAATGTGAATTAACTCAAACATATCCCTTGGGAGTATGAAATCGAGTGAAAAATAAGGGCACACTCATTGTGAACAAAAATAATGGTCAAGATATGATCAAAAAACTTTTTTTAGTGTTATTACCCTTAGATGAATCTATTCCAAAACCACATCCACTTTTAGTATCCATATAAGGATGTTTTCTATGAAAAACACACTACCTTATTTACTATAACGTAATAATTTATCCTATGAATAGGATTATCCTAAGGGTTATCACTAAAGTTTTCTCAAAGTAGTTTCAAAAGGTAACAAAACCTTTATATTATACAAACTATAGGGACCCATATGTTTCATATAAAAATATTATATCTTATTAGATGAATATTCAATACATAATAAAACAATCCATGCCATAATCATATATGTTTTATGTATTTGGAAACATGGATACATAAACAAATTTTTCATAAGAGTTCTATATCGTCTACCACTAAGTTCTTCATAAGTAGATCCATTCTTATACATAATATACTTTAAACCATTATTTATAACATGGGTAAAGGAAACATAAGAAAGGGTGAGATCTGATGCTTAGTAAAGGTAAATAAGTGATATAACAATGATCACTTAAATATAACATAAGCATAAGGTTATGATAAGACGATATTAACATTTTAATATCATTCAATACATATCAACGATCATAATATTGATTCATGAAATGAAGATTGGATGATCATAATACACAAATCATAAAGGAATCCAAGAACATTAGCTTTGAGAGAATAACATTGGAATAAGACATGATTTTTTGGTATACACAAAACATAGAAAATCAATTCTTTAGTCAAGGATCACAAACATGAATATCATAGTGAATTAGGGATGAATCCCTATTCCATAATATTATTAATCAAGGTTCACTCCCAATACTATTATAGTGGATAAAGTCCCTTATTAAACTAGGTTAACTCCCTATTCCGGTCCTTATTATCTCACGAGATATCCATATCTAAACAATTGATTGGAGGGATATATAATTCTGGTCCCACCCATAACATAATGAAAATCACATATATATGTTCCACAAGATCATAAAACATTCATCATATCACAATACATGGAAAGGAAATAGGTTTTAGAAACATTTGATCATTTCATCATAGCATAAATCATAGAAAAGAAATTGGTTTCATAATGGTTTTATCATAACTTAAATAACCAATGTAAAGAAACATGTTTCATAAGATCATACTTAAATAATAATCATCATAAGTCATAAAAATAATTAATGTTGATGGAATTATTGGATCATAACCCCAATAAATCATAAGTAACATTAAAGGATGTTATCAAAAATGAAAAATTCATTTATAAGATCATTAGAACATCTCATGGGGGAAATAACATTTTCACTTTGAAATTAGTTAATTAAAATAAAAATAGTTCCCAAATATTAATGATTTTTGTTAATTTAATATAACCTTGGAAACATGCAAATTAATGTTCAAAGCATCGAGTGTTCATGATGGCAAGAAATTCTATTAATGTTGTGTAAGTTAAAATATGGATTCCTTTCACATTTTTGGTAAAAAGTCAAAAGTAAATCATTTGGAAAATGAAAAGAAAATCTCATTTAATTTTTTTAAATGTAAATAACAGGAAAAAATTTCTAAAAAAAACTGTAGTATAATATTAAAAACATTATTGAAAACATGGATATGGTAGAAAAATGATTTTCAACTGAATACTAAAACATAGTTGATTTTCCTTAAAAAAATTCTTTCAGTATATTGATAATTTAGAGCGAGAAAAATGAAAGGAAAACATGTGATATAAAGAAATAAACATATTATAATAAAATTCATGAGATTATATAGAGGCATATCATAAAATTTCATCATTGTAAACTTAATCATAAACAATCTTGATAAACAATGAGATTTTAACATAAAACCTTACAACAATTTTGGATTTCTTCAAAAGCACTTTAAACTATTTTATAATAAATTAAATTTTTTTAATATTTTATAAAATATAAATTTAAATACTTATAATATCATATTTTATCCACTTATACCATTTTAATACCTATTTATAAATAATTCAATACTAAAATCATCATTTCTGGGTGTTAACTATTTCATTTTTCATGATAATTTTAGTTTGGTAGTTCTTGTACTTGTACTTTGATCATGGTTCCATAATCTCCATAATTTTAATCCCTATATAAACATAATATATATTCATTATATGTATATATAGAGTCATCGATAAAAGGTATAAATATAAAATTAATACTGTTTTCACTTCTTGATGGATGAAATGAAAGAATGGTAAATAATAATTAAAATTTATAGAATAATTATCATATCATATAGATCATATATATTCAATAAATATATCCTTATTACCATCCATATAAATATTAATAAGAAAATTAATTGCATCACTTCATGGAGGCAGTAGTCCACATATACGCATGGGAAACACTATTGTTTTCCAATGTATTGGATGGTAAGAAGGTAGATATTATATTATAATTAAAGAGAAATAATTATTTCAAAAATACTATATATATATATATATAAAATTTAAACCCATTGTAATAACCAACTGTTAAATATGGTGATGGAAAATGAATTGTATTGCTATTTGGAGGCGGTAGTCTACACATATTCATGCATAACACTTTCACTTACCATTTGATAGAATATAGGGTGAATATTGGTGGTTATATAATCATAATAGCATTTTATTATATTTAGGATATTGAATTTATTATTTTATGACTAATAAAAAAGATTTATAATAGGTATAATAAGAAATAAATTGAAAGTGGGCGGGAAATATAATTACCTATTTTTCAGAAGACCTCCTTTAAATACTTTATTAGGACCCTTGGAATTGTTTTTTAAGAAAGTAAGAACCTATAATTCATGGATAGGGATGTTTATAAGGTAATTGGATCAGGATTTGTTGATCTTGATGACTCAAATTGGTGAAAATAAGATAATTGAGGGGTGTCCTTTTATAAGCGGGGGATAAGACACACTAGGAATTTCTTATAAGATTAAAATATAATAAAATCACACCCATGAAAAATGATACAAAATGGATAGATATTATAAGTTTGGATTTGATAAGGTCTAAACATGTTTATAAAATAGGATTTAGAAAAGTTTATTTGGAAAAAAATACCCTTATCTCTTAGTTTAACCCCCTAAGTAAACCTGTTTTAACTTTAATCATGATAACAAATTTTTGTTGTTTTACTGTTCATTATAACAAAAAATTACATTGAAATTATCACATAATATAAAATATGATTATTAAAAATATTTAATTAATTTTATAATATTCAACATATTTTAATTTAAAATTAAACCCACAAAAAAATGAAAAGCGGTTTTCTAAAACAAAGTTTTTTTAAGTATAAAAAGTTTTTATATCAAAATTCAACATAAAATTAATTAAATTGACATAAATCAGATTATTTATAATATAATTAAAATAATTTTTATTTTAAAACCTTTTTTTAAAAAAGGGATCTCTTAAAATACTTTAAATGCAAATTCATTTTTAATAAAAAATTGTATTTTCACTATTCATAAAAAACTAAATATTTACAAAAAATTCTCAAGATTTCAATATAATATAATTTTAAAATTATTATATCAATTTATAAATTTTATATCTTATTATGATATTGGGGAGTCACAAACCCTTATATTTTTTCTATATATGCATCTTTCTTAAGGTTCCCATTAAGTAATGTTATTTTGACATCCATTGGAAAAATATCATAATCATGGTAAGCTACTATGGAAAGTATAATTCTTATGTATTTTAGCATAGAAACCGGTGAAAATATTTTATCATAATCAATGAATTGATTTTTTAAACCCTTTTGTGAATAGTCTAGCCATATAGGTATTGACTTTACCTTCCATTTCCAATTTCTTATTGAATACCCATTTGCAGCCAATGGGATATATATCCACTAGAGTATCTGCCAAAATCTACTTTCAGTTTTAGTATATGGAATCTATCATAGAATTCATGGATTCATACCATCAATTAGATCCTATTCCACCTACTTCTTTCTTTTAGTAGGCGGGATAAATATTATCTACTAATAATGAGTCATAATTATCAATAATTAGAAAACTATATATTTTTGGTTCTTGAACTTATCTAGTGCTCATATGTAGTACTTATCTCACCAGAACATCCTCTTCAATTGGGATTGATGTAATTAATTATTATCCAAACTCATGTGTATCTTAGGTTTGGATTTCATCAAAATAAATCTCAATCCCACTATCTATTTTATATATCTTCTCCCTATCATGATATATGGATTGTCCTTCTACTATTACCTTCTTCTTGAGGTTTTATACAATTAATTCCTTTTAGTTTCCTTTCGAAATCCTATAAAGATACTCTTAGTTTCTCGTGGTGTAAGTTTGTTTCCAATGTTAGCCTCAAAAAATTCTTTGTAACCCCAAGAATGAAAATGTGAAAAAATTGGTTTCTTTTCTACATAAAATATAATTAAAATTTATTTTCTAATTTAGTTAGAACAAAATTTATATTGTAGAATATTTTTTTCATTTATCCCTGAAATTATAATATAAGACTCTGTGAATCAACATTTTTCTTACCATGTCTAATGAGGAACGTTTCATC
The DNA here is from genome assembly GCA_963277665.1 of Viscum album. NCBI lineage: Eukaryota > Viridiplantae > Streptophyta > Magnoliopsida > Santalales > Viscaceae > Viscum > Viscum album. The sequence continues at coordinate 810,521,884 of OY728150.1, read as the reverse complement.
CTTTCACTTACACTACTCTATTTTTTGAATATGAAGGATTGAGTTGGGATAATATCCCAAAAATCCATATATAATCATTGAACTATATATTAATATATTCTATTCTATGGTATTAGTGGAGTTTCTTTATCTTTTAATGAGTTGGTTATCAAGTGTATTCTTATATTCCATGAATTTATCAAAGGAATTTGACTTATACCTCATTAATTAAACATATCCATATCTACCAAAGTCATCAGTAAAAGTTATGAAGTATGATAATATATCAATTTATTCAATAATAAATGGTATGAATACATATACATATACCAATTAACAAAGCTCTATATCCCTTTCACCCTTTCAACTAAATATAGATTTGGTCATTTTTACTTGTAAACAAGCTTGACATATGCCAATTGGTTTTCGTTCAAATGAATCTATGTACATATATTAATATAATTTGGTTAAGTACATTTCATTTACATGACCTATTTGGAGATACCATAGTTGGGTGTGATATGAGTCATGTGAAAATGATCCGTTATCAATTTACAATACATTTTTTTTATTCCAACATTTATATGACATTATTTATATTTTTCATGCTGTAAAATATGATATCTTTGTATAAATATTTTCTTTTATTATCAATGTTGAAAATAATACCATATATATAGATACCTGATACAAAAATATTTTTTTCAATGCTTATAACATAATAATAATTATTTAAAACCTAGACTAGTCATGTTGGAAATGTGAGGTGGTGGTCTAGAATAGCTATTATAGCATTTAAGGCTATATTAGCAGCTCTTAGATCAACCAAAACTAATGAAAATATCATGAATCTACTTGATTTATGTATTTGGATATAAATATAATCACAAAAGGTTATATATAATACCTAATTTGTAGATATATTAATATTTCACTTGATAACTAATGAACTTGAAGCTTCCCTTGCTTCTTTATCATGGTACAATTCTTCTTCCAGCGACCATTTTTCCACATACAAAACATATAGCATTTTTCTCTCTTGATTGATCCTTGATCTTACTCTTCTTGTAAGGGGGTTATAAAGAATCTTTATACTTGGTGTTATTCTTATAGACCTTATTCTTTCCATTACTCTTATTCACCATAAGTATATGAGGAATTTTTTACTTAATGTCCTTATCTATATGGTGAATAATAGTAATTATATCTTGGAGACAATTATCATTATTTTTCATATTATAATTCAAAAAAATTATAGACAATCTCCAAGGGAGTGAGGTAATTATAAGATTAGGGAATAATTAATCCGGAATCATAAACCCTATAATATATAAACACTCAATTTATCCAATCATCTTGATCACATGAGTTCCACATGGTTCACGCTCTCAATGTTTTCACGTCAAGAGTGCATTGGAGAAATCAAAATTTCTTGTATATCTCTCTCTTAATTAATATCATGATGATTCTTGATCATCCTATATTCATCCATGTTATCATTTTAATTCCACAGTTCATCACACATGGATGAGAACATAAAACAGTTGTTTTATAGAGCATCATACAAGTGTTTTAAGTTGTCATAGAGATCTTAATCACTCACCTCCTTAGTAGGAGGCTCATGAATTGGTGAATCTAGCACATAAATCTTTCATTTATAACATATTTAACATGAAGGTTGTTATATGCCTTATATTCAATGGAATTTTGAAAGACCTGGAATATATAATAATGGATAACTGGGATCTTCTCTCAAATATACGAATTTGGAGACTCAATTTCATTAAACTTATGTTTTTTTTACCTTTTTATTCTTCTTATGTTTCAAAAATATATTAGAAATGAGAATATGTATGTTTTTTATTTTTTTTGAACTAAAAAAAATTCATGGTGGAAAGGGGGCCCTAAATTTGATCACAAAGGTCCTTTATTATCCATGAGTTGTTCTCACACAATAATCAAGTCTAAATAAATCATCTATTACTCTTCTCTATCTAAATTTCGGATTTAATACACATGGGAAAACTCTCTATGAAATCCATATTACCTCCTATTTAGTGAAGATAAAATGAAAACACTCAATTATGTCATCCAGTATCCCAACATCTAACTCAAACTAGATATTGTTCATCCCTAAATATACACAAATCCAATTGTATATAGTATAAACCAAGAGAAAACAAAGTAGATATGTTTTGATATATTGAAGATAACAACAAAAAATGGGAAGATAAGATGATGAAAATTTATCCACTTCTATCCCACTCACCACTACATCAAGTATAAGAGTAATAAAATCTAAATAAATGAAGTACAAGGATTTTTAATCACATGAAATCTCCCCCAAGGACCATCCCTTGAGTCAGTTTTCTATATCCATGGGGTTATATATCAAAATGGAAATAGGGGTGATGGAAGTCATGTTGAATAGAATGGAATTGAATTATATTAAAGTATAGAAAAAATAATTATAGAAAATGAAAGTTATATTCTAATGGTTTTTAATCATTTACAATGAAAGGGGGAATATTTATAGAAATCAATGAACCTTCCTCCTCCTCCTCCTAAAATTCAATGTCGAGCAGTGAAATCCCATGAGCCAAAAATTGTCTTCCAAGTGTACAACTTTAAGGTTATATATTCCTTTAGTAAAATCCAATGTGATTCTTCTCATTTCATGACATTATTCCCACAATATCTATCTCTTTATTCAACTTGATGATCACCACATTTACCATCTGTTAGATCTATCTAGGATTTGTTTGAATAATGAAAATGGTGTTTTTTATTTTATTTTTATTTTATTTTTGGGACATTTATAATTTTAATCTCTCCATATAAGTGAATCGACCCTCACTTAGATACCCCTATATGAATATGAACCTTACATAGGTTTCAAAACATTGATGGTGCACTTACATTGGTTAGTGCATCTTGTAAGAACCTTTATGTAGCCTTTAAAAATGCTTTAGTACCTTTATGTAGATTCAAAAACACTTTCTAACCATTACACAGTTCCTTGGATAACTTTTACATAGTTGAGGGACCATAAGAGTTAACCATATATAGTGATTTATTACCCTTCAATAGAAACAATAGAGGTTCCCTTATATAGTTATTTCCTATAGAAGTACTTTGAGGAAACACCTGTGTGACCTATACATGATAGAGGATGGACTTGATCTTTCTTATACATTAAAATTTATACCTTTTCACAAAATTAACAAACCAGTTTCTACCTATATGTAGCCTATATTACTCAAATGTAGGTATATTATGTGATCCTAGGGAAACATTTATGTGAGTTGTTTGATACCTTGACACAACTCTCGTACTAGTTACCCTTACATAACATACCTCTTTCACAAGGATAACTCAAATTTACAAAAAGAAAATTCATGCTAGGTACATTGAAAGTTAAAGTGATATAAATAATAAAATCAATTAAAATCATGATTTACACCATTTTCACATTTATCTTATTATTTAATCAATAAAATAAAAAAATATATATTTACAAAATTATAAAATAATTTTTATATTATTTACTCCAAAAATAAAAAATATAGAAATAGAAAAAATGTGGCTTAATCACCTCTCCACACTTAAAAAAGAACTTTTCATCAAGTTCACATTAGTATCACTTCTTCCCAAGTCAAGGTCCTAGTTCAAAAAATTCCAATGAAATTGAAATGGATGGAATTAGAATCCAAAAATGTAACCCATCCATTTATCCCTCTCTCTTATTATATTTACACCACTACTCAAATTCACACATCCTTGATAGTTACTAAGTGACATTCATATATCTCATGTTTCCCTTCTTCAGTAAAGTTTAGAATTACCCAAATCTTTTCCTTCCACTTTTCAATTAGCACTTATTAAATTTTTTCTAGCCATGTATGTGTAAAGAACTTATTGAATAAGGGATTCTAATATCATAACTAAACATACCATTATAGTAGGTATCCCCTATGACTAATTGTAATAGTCAAGTTATAGATTTACTACTTGGGAAACCATATCTTAGGTCACTCTAACTCTTATTTTATAGATAACACACTCATATGTGATTATGTTGACTTGAAAAGACTTATATATTCGTTCCCAAATTCTTGTTTTACTCTAGTTTACATAAGTTATCTAAATTTATTTTAGGGATGATCCCTGAGGTGTTATTTTTTCATAGTGGTAAAGTAACTTATGATCAAGTTCAAAGATCCAATTTCCACAAGTTTAAATTTTAATTTCATTAATGTTTCTTTCATTATCATGTTTCTCACCATGTCATGATCTGACCCACTGGGGATTTCCTTACTGGAGGAAAGCTAGGTGTGACAACCCAAGCCTATAATCAATAGGCTAGGGGCTAGTAATAAGTACTGAGAAATAATATAATAGAATAAGATACCTTTTACTATTTTACATGTATGCACACACACAACTATCACCATGAAAATGTGCATATGAGTAAAAAAGAACTGTAACATCTAGATTGTAACCATGCATTCAATAAAATCTTGGAAAAAACATTAGATTTTGAAAATATAAATCCAAAACATAAAGGAAAAAAATACACTCCTAACTAGAAATGAGGTCCCAACCTATCAACAAATGGAAAAGGGGAAAACTTATAGATCCCAAATCTTGATCTCTAAGTCTGATAAACAAACATGATCAATTCACCCAATTATCAGTAAAATCCATTTATGTAATATTCAATCCACATATCTTATTATGACACAACTTGTGTGGGAAAATAACGTTAATGGGTGAGTATATATATATACCAAGTAGGATTCCCTAAAAACCATAAAGTGGGATTAGAAAGATAAAATAGAAGTCAACTCATCCCATAGTAAGAGGGAAGAAAAAACCCAATACATATTTTATTATAAAGAAACACAAAAGATAGATGAAGGGGATATCCATATCTACAACCCATCTATATACAATCAAGATGCATGAAGCTCCAACAGTCCAACTCTGATGCCCACTATCTTTTTCAAACTCAGAATAATATGTGTGGAGGGGTTTGTTCCTTTCCACTATTCTCCATAGATTAGGGATCCAAAAATCTAGTGGAGGAACCAATACCCATTGAATCTCAAAGTTAGGGGTGTAAAACTCTATAGATAGAGTACCATCACACATAGTAGTATGGGGTAGTACCAAGTCTACCTAAGTAAAGAGTATGGGGGAACTACGCCCTAGTGTGATAGGGGAGTACCGACTCCAAAATCACTTCAATGATCCTTCCATGATCACTGCCATAATCATGCATCACCTGAAGTGTAATCATGCTTAAAAAACCTAACATCATATATTTTATTCCCCAATAAAGTATACTATTATATTTTATGTGAAAAAACTCTCAGGATAATATACTCACAGGTCAAAACATGATTCTTGAAGAAAGAGATACAAAAGGTATAATTTACTAGGAGAATTACATGGTGTGTATCTGGGGTCACATGGAATGTGACCTCACCTCATCACCTGGGTGTATTCTACCTTGGAAACACCTTGGAAAGCCATACCCTACCACACAACATGTACATGTGGTACACAGTGTATCTTAGCTAACCGGGACTGCCTATGTTATTCCATCCCATGACCATGTACATTGGCCTATTCCTTTATACATATCCATGTATGGGTATTATGGTTGTGTCCAAATACACATATATTCCAACATACTTTGATCTTTCCCATGTTCTTTTCCATTTCTATTCTCGTTTACTTATAGTGTACATGTTGAGCTACCAGCATAAGGTCACATGACATGTGGCTTGTCCACACGACATGTGATATTGGTCATATACCTAAACCCTAATCATAGTAGTCAGGGGACTATATGCAATATTTTTTTCACAGTATATGACATGTATTCATATTTTTTATGGAAAAATCAATTTCTTCACATGGATCCAATATCTTTTTTCTCCACTATAAATCCTACCATTTAACCACCAAAAACTGAAAGAAAAATGACTCCGACCACTGATTCCCTACCTCCAGTAGTTGAAAAATCAGAATTTGATCACCCACATAGGATTCATTCACATGTATTGTTGAGCTTGCTATCACATGCTTCCTATTTGAATCTAAAATACATGAAGAATAACCCGAATCCCACATCTAACCTTTATTATTCTAAAAAAATTGATCCATTCATCATTCATTAAATTGCCATGAATCTGGGGGGTTCAATCACATTGGAACCTACCTCGACAATGTTGAACCATGACACTATGGGACAATGGTGAAGAACTGAAAGAAAAGTGTGGTAAAATCACAATAATAAAGGTGATGATCATTATTGGATGATTTGATCTGGATAAATGATTTTTAAGTACATGATCATTTGTGATAACATGGAATAACATAAATAACTTATTTAAAAAATAAAAATATTGAACAGGATCATGTGAAGGGTGGCTATTGAAAAACAATATAAACAGATAAAAAAAATCAATAATTATAAAATTCAAAGGTAATAAACTGAAAATAAAGAGCCCTACCTAAATTTAGGATTGGTCTCTAGTGAAGAGAGTGCTCTATAGTGATGAATAATATTCAATGCATTCATTGCCTACCTCTTAATCAAACTCAATATGGATGTTAAATAGCATCCTACGGTTTTCTAATTCCAATGAAGAATTATCTTCTATAATCCTCCTATGGTTATACAACTAACCCTATTGAAGAATCATAATGATGAATTTATATAGCATTATCCTATGTTAGGTAATTTAATTAAAATAAATAAAATTATTTATATGTTTTATTAGTCACACCTGCCAATGTTCACCTCCAATGGAACTTCCGATTATGACTAACTTTAGGTCAAAAATAGAGTAAATCACACGTTCTGGAATAAACCATGATATTGGATTTCTCATTCAAGGTATCTAATGATGGGAAAACCATTTTTATTGAAATGGTTCATGAAAATTCATTAAAATACATTAGTATTTATAATATATTAATTTTGGGGTCCCAAGGCATCCAAACATGACGTAAAATATGATGATAAATCTAGATATATACATAGAAATATTCAAATGATTGGTCCATAAAAACCAAAGTTGTTACATTGTTCCCTCATTTAAATCATTTTCACCTCAAAAAGAACAATCCAAAAAAAGTAGTGGTATTGAGTCTATATATGACTCTCACAATCCTTGGATCTCTATTGTATGCACCCATTCCACCAAAGCACATGAACCAATAGGATATACTATTCACACAGGACCCTCTCCTTACAATCCTCGGTCTCCACTAGGTACTCTGCAAAGGTGGATCCATCCTTTATGTCTAGTTAACCTCAGTAAGTAATGTGCATAAGACCATAAACATATCTCCTCATCTGTGACACATGGAATATTTCATACACTCGTTCCGACGATGGTGGAAATTCTAGGTGGTGATCAACCTTTCCAACCCTCTATGGGATCTCTAACAACCCGATGAACCTCCGGGATATCTTGCACAATTGGATAAACCACCACAATCCTCTTCATGGGAAGAATATCTGGAAGAAATTTTCACCCTTCTTAAACTACAAGGGACTATGATGGTGATCTGTATAAAATTTATATCTGATTTTGGCTATCCACACACTATTATGAATTACCTAAACATTATCTGTCACCTTCCTTATCTCTATCCCAACAGGTGATGTCTTACCAATATTATACAAGTATAAAGGTGACCTGAATGGTCTCCCATATAGGGCCAAAAAAGGTTCCATGCTGATAATAGAGTGATTTCTATTATTACAAGAAATCTATTCCAGTAACAAGTTATCCTACCAGCTATGGTTGAACTCCAACACATTGGAATTCAACATATCATATAACACAAGGATAGTTCACTCGGTCTTTCCATCTGTATGGGGGTGAAATGATGTATTAATCTATAATTAGATACCAAAATCCTCCTACATGCCTCTCCATAATCATTATGTAAACTGTGATTCATGGTCGAAGGGAATATTTGAGGGTACCCCATGAAGTCATATAATCTTATTGGACTCCTCTAGTTTTAATGCTCACAAATCATGCTTAAGTATGTTAATTATGAATTCTTAAGACACAATGTGTTTAATAATGCTAAATTATAATCTTAACCTCTGATGTTAATGTTTAAATCATAAAACAACATTATAGATTTTGGTTAAGTATGAGCTATCGATACTTGTACTACCGATAGAAAAGTCACTAATAGCCTAACCTACCGACAACCTGGCCTACAGGTAGCCTAACCTACCAACAGCCCGACCTACTGAGAGACTGACCGACCGACACCTAACCTACCAACACTATACCTACTGACACCAGACCTACCGAAGCTTGACCTATCAACACCTGACCTACCAATGCCTGAATTACTAATACCTGACCAACCGGGGGACTAACTCACTAACAGAATAAGTCACTGATAGTCTAAGATGCCGATAGTCTAACCTGCTAATAGACTGAGTCACCTATGATATTTCTTAAATTCAAAATTAATTCTAATAGTTATATTTATGGAACTTAATACTGCTTATTATATTAATGACCTTATTTTTTATTTGTAGTCATTGTCAGAGACCAGTACGAGGTACGACGTACCTTCACATGATAGAGATCATGATTCTTATTGGTCCTTTAATTATAAAATAAATATCATGGGTGAAAGAAAACAAGATAGAGAGAGGTGGTTGAACAAAAAACCACACGAATGTAAAAAAAGATCTATCAACCAACTGTGCATACCAATAGAAATTTACGAGAACCGAAAAGTCCAAAAAACACTACAGAAACAACTTGATAGACAAGAAAATTTTGAGAAAGGAATCTTCTACACTTCTGGAACTAAACACAAAAGAAAAAAACAACTCTCTATTTTTCTTTCTATTTCTAGTTGTCGAATATAGCTTCTTTTATATCATCCAGAAGGATTCCATATGTTTCATTGAACATTACACAAATCATTTTAAAATTTTCCTATCATTTTTCTCTATTTTTGTATATTATTAACATTTTGAGCAGTGTGTGTCTCTGTTTTTAAACACAAACTAACTCCTATGATAAACCAGAAGATACTTTGATATCTTCACAAAATTTCACATTTACACAACCACAAATAGAAGTGGAAGAGGTCCCAGTGTGGCCTTTATATTTGTTTTACACTCCCATAAAATTTGTGGAAGAGGTTTAGTGACCTAGAAAGTTTATATACTGTTCTTACCCCGATCTAGGGTGTGAATATAGTTTATTTAATATTAAGTTCTTAGGGGTAATGTGATCACTAAGTAGAGAGGATTAAGTATCAGTTTGAGACTGAACCTCTTGTTTACTTATTATATGTCATTTTAAGTTTTTTTTTTCCATTATTATTATTATTTCATAGAACTTAACTTGAATTTGATAGTTAATATTATATAGTGTTTATATTATATTTTTTAGTAAACTGGTTTCCAAAGTTAATATAATAGAGTATATTGTTTTAATTGAGAACAAATCAATCTTTGAGAAATATTTTGAAGAAAAAAAACTTTTATAAATCTGCTACTTTGGTTAACTAGGTTGTTTTGTTCTAAATTGGGAAACTTTAAATAATATTTTAAATAATCTTCTTTTAGAAATTTTTTTTATAGGAACTCAATTCACCCCTCTTGAGTGTCTTAATCCCACCAACATTTGGTATCAAAGGCTGTTTAATAGTTTTTTTAATAAACTTTTTTTCAACTATGATTTTTGTTGTGATTTTATAGATCTCTAAATTTCTATCAGTTTTAAATTTTTAGTTCTTTACAATGGTATTTTATTCTTTAATATGGAAAATAGATCGAAAGGTTCTTTTACCAACAGACCTCCCTATTTCAATGGTACTAATTAAGCCCAATAAAAAATAAAAATGAAAATGCACTTAGAAAGTGTTGGGTTTGATATTTGGACTATAATAGAAGGAAAATAGAAAATACCAAAAACACTAAGAACTACTTGGGTTAAAGCAGTATAAGCTTCTTAAAATAATAAATATAAAGCTATGAATTCCTTGTTTTGTTCTTTAAGTGATGAATAATTTAATAGAATATCTGTTTGTAAATATGCTTATGAAATTTGGGATACTTTAGCTATTTCACATGAATGAACCACTAATGTTAAGGAAATGAGACTTAATACATATACTATTAAATATGATAATTTGAAAAATGAATCCTGATAAACCCATTTTTGATATTTATCTTAGGTTCAATGAGATAGTAAATACAATGAGCTCTCTTGGAAATCCAATGGATGCCAAATAAAAAATCATGCAGTTACTCAAATGTATACCAGAAAGATGAAGAGGAAACCCATTGTTAATAAGATAATCATATGATATCAGTATGTTTCCATTCAAGGAGATTATAGGTAATATAATGATTTATTAATAAGAACTAAATTAGTTCATAGTGGAGGATGATGAACCCAAATGAAAGTTAGTGGCTTTAAAAAACACTGCCTCCAAGAAAAAAAGAGAAAGTAAAAGTTCTTACTGTAAGTTCTATTAATAAAGAATCACCAAGTGATAGTGATGCGGAAATGGCTCAGTTAGCCAAAATATTCAAAAAGTTCAACAGAAGGAAAATGTTCTTTAGAAACCCTAGTTATAATGGAAAGTATGACAATAATGGAAGTTGGAAACAATATTAGAAGAAAACTGAAAATGGAAATGAGATAGTCTACTATGAGTGTAATAGAAAAGGACATGTAAAGGCTGATTGTCCTAAATTAAAATTCAAAAGGAAATATAAAGACTAAGATAGAAAGAATAAAAAGGAAATAAAGGCCACCTGGAGTGATTTTTAGGATAAATCTAGTGAATATAAATCCTTACATGATGAGAAGGATTATAAAGATAATATTTGTTTCATGAAAAACACATATCAGGTAACCCTAGAATCTCCTATATAAAATTTGTTTTATTTTGGATATGGATATGATTCTAAAAATATTAAAATTGAATAAATGTTTGAATATTGTAAAATGATTGATAACACATGTAATGAATTGAAATATAAGTATAAATTTCTCAAGAAACAATATGCTTTTACTATTTCTGTTGAATTCGAATTTACTATAGAAAAGGAAAAGAATGCTCAACAGATTCATGAGAACAATGAACTTAACTTTTCTAATGAGAAATTAAAGAAATATTTATTGAAATTTACAAATAGTAAAAATACCTTAGTTCAAATTCTTGGAAAATAGGTTACTCTTAAATATACTACTGGTATTTGTTATCAACGTAGTAAAATAAATATTGTTAAAAATAATTTCGTAAGAAAATTTGGAAAATTTTATTTTATTCCCAAAATTGAAACATTTGTTGCAAGTTAAATCATTGGAAATGTCTTTACTACTTCTAGTTTTTATAGAAACAATAGAGTTTATTTTTATAAGACTTTAGAAACTAATTATAGGAAACCCATGAAACAAATATGGGTTCCCAAATCTTTAATCACTAATATTACTAGACCCAAGCATGTTTGGGTACCAAAACCTTTTCTTGGTTAAATTGTTTTATAGAAAACCTACTTGAAGAGATCTTGTAAAATCATATGGTACTTGGATAGTGGATGTTCAAGACACATGAAAGGGGAATACTCGAGATTAAATAATTTTATCAAAATTGATGGTGGACATGTCACCTTTGGTGATAATGCAAAAGGAAAAATAATTAGCCTTGGCCAAATTGGAAACACTAACTCAATATTAATTTATAATGTTATTTTTATTTATGTTATTAAGAATAATATGCTTATAATTTCATAATTATGTGATTATGGATTTAATTTTATATTTGAAAATGATGCTTGTAATGTTTTTAATTATAAAAATGATTTAGTATTTACTTCTTTTAGAAATGAGAATTTTTATGATGTAAATCTGGATTCTTTAGTTTCTCAAAATGTTTCTTTACTGGGTGATGTTCACAAATATTCTTGGATCTATCATAGGATATTAGGCCACTGAATTATTCAATCCCTTATAAATATTACTAGAAAATGTTTAGTCAAGGATATACCTAAACATTATTTTCCAAATGACAAATTTTGTAATCCTTGTCAAAAAGGTAAAAAAAACAAAATATCTTTCAAGCCAAAGAAAGATGTTTCAACTTCTCAACCACTTGAGTTGGTTCACATGGATTTGTTTGAACCTTCTAGTGTTTCTATTTTAGATAAGAATCATTATGTCTATGTTATAGTAGATTAAACTTCTAGGTATACTTGGATTTTTATTATTAGCTCACAAAAGTGAAGCATGTTCTTACTTCCCCAACTATGGTAGAACTATAAAGAACCTATGTGGTCTTATAATTAAATCCTTAAGAAGTGACCATGTCTATGAGTTTGAGAATCATGGTTTGAATATTTTTTATAAAAAAATGGCTGTAGTCATTACTTATATTCTCATAGGACACCCCAGCAGAATGGAGTCTTAGAAAGGAGGAATATAACATTATAAGAAATTTCCCAAACTAGGCTCAATGAGTATGACATACCTGTTTAATTTTGGGAAGAAGATATAAATACATCTTGTTATATAATTAATAGAGTTTTGATTACACCTATTCTTAAGAAAATTGCCTATGAGATATGGAACAATAGGAATCCTAAGATTAATTACTTTAAAGGTTTTAGATGCAAATTATTTATCCTTAATACAAAAGATAATCTTGAAAATTTTTCTTCCAAAAGTGATGAAGGAGTTTTCCTAGGTTTTTCAAACTCTATAAAAGACTATATGGTATTCAATAAAATAACTAGCCATGTGAAAGAATACTTACATATCAAATTTGATGAAATAGATCCACAGAAACCTAAAACCTCCCTAGAGAATATTAAGGATGATATGTCCAATATGAAATTAAATACTAAACCATCTAACATTGATGTTAAACAAGCATAGAAATCCTCTAATTTTGGAAAATATTCATACTCTGATCATTGTGAACCCTAAACTATAGAAGAACATGAAGTAACTATCCATTCTTTTTCTAGATCTGTTAGAACCCTTAAGAACCATCCCTTAGATAATTCAGCTTAAGACATAGATAAAGGGACACATACTAGAGATTATCTTAGGAACTGGGTTGAACATAAATGATTTTTCTCACAACTTGAACCTAATAACATCAATAATGCAATAAATGATGAATTTTGGGTAATTTATATGAAAGAAGAGTTGAATCAGTTTGAAAGATATATTTTTTGGAAACTTTTTGATAGACCCAAATACATATTGACTATAGGCACTAAGTGGGGTGTTTAGGAATACATTAGATGAAGATGAAACTATAGTAGTAAATAAATCTAGACTTGTTTCACAAGTATATAGTCAAGAATAAGTAGTTGAATATAAAGAATATTTTACACAATTTTATAGACTTGAATCCATTAGAATTATGCTAGCTTATGAAACACATCTCAATTTCTAACTATATAAAATGGATGTCAAAAGTGTATTACTAAGTAGATATATAGTTGAGGATGTTTCTGTTGAACACCTCTGGATTTACAAACCCTCATTTTACAAATAATGTTTTCAAATTAACTAAATCTTGGTATGGATTAAAATAGGATCAAAGATATTGGTATGATATGCTCAAAACTTTTCTTATTTCTAAAGGTTTTACAAAAGGAATACCTGATCATACTATTTTTTTCTAAAGATGTTTTATTTGTTCAAATATATGTTGATGATATTATCTTTGGATCTTCAAAACATTATTTATGTGTTGATTTTTTTAAAAATGATGTAAAATGAATTTAAAATGAGTTTAATGGGAGATGTTAAATCATTTCTTAGATTTAAAAATTTTCAAAACAAAGAAGGTATTATTTTAAATTGATGTAATTATACTAAAGATCTTTTGAAAATTTTTCACATGAAATTTTTTCATCCATCCAAGAAGCCAAGAATAGAATATAGTCAATCTAAGCTGTTGCCTATACTTGTTCATCTATAAATTGTGAACTGTATTGTAACCTTTGAGAAGGAAGTGCATTCAGAATGGATATTTTCCAGTATGTCCCTCCTATTTAATGCATTGCAATACCAAGGCTAGTTGGAGTGGTTCTCCAACAATAATAGAACTTACTATTTAGGGATTGTGCATGAGTTCTACCACAATGCTGGGTTTTTATTGGATGGAGATAAGGTGTTCTGAATAAAGTCAATAATAGGAGGAAGAATAATGTCTTCCTTATCTAAGAATCGCGTTGATTGTATAAAGGTACCTCATGAAGGTATATGTGATGATTATTAGGGGAGTGCACCTCCTATTTGTTATTTCTTCAACTACGAGGCTGCTCTAGCTGAGTTAATAGGAAATAGAGAACACATAAGACTGATTTCAACTGAGTTGGATGGTGAGAGAAGGTTCTTGTTTAAATTCATCAAACACCATTTGTGTCCCAAGAAAATAGATTTTTCATCTATTAAGTTTCAGGATGTTTATTTGTTGTATCTGTTGAATAAAGGTCACAAGGTAAATTTTTTAAAATATCTAATGGTTTATATTACTGAGATGATTAAGCCTTCCTGTAATACAAACTCCTTATTTTACCAAAATATTGTCTCTTCCATGTTGAAGGACAATGGCTTTTTAAGTGAAAGTGAAGAAACTATTTCAGTTTGTGATAGTTTCTTCTTAAATAAAGTTATTTGTAGTATTATGAGGATTAACTAGAACCCATGGAAGAAAATGTGGATTGAGTATAGTGATAGGATATGTGAATACTTTAATATTTTTTTACCATCCTTTCATTCCAAGGGATATGGAAGACCCTAGTCTAGGACATGCTGAGGTTGGTTTCTATTCTGAGGAGGAGATGGCTGAGGAAATTCAGAGATCTGAATTTCTAATAGATGATAGGAGTGATCCTAACATTGATGATATCCCAAAGAGTGTGAACTACATATATGTAAGTCCACCTAAACCTCAACATGAAAAAGAACTAATTTTACCTGGAGAATACATTGAAGAGACTGGATAGTATGAGGATGTTGAGTATGAAAGTATATTAGGCAGTGAAGAAGAATCATGAGAATAAGAAGAAAGTATAAGTGAGGAAGAAGCTGAGGAAGAAGTTGAAGAAGATAAGGAAGAAATTGATGAAGCTGAGGATAATGATGATGTTGAAGAAGATGTTGAGGAATATGATGAAGGTGGAAGAGAAGATAGTAGTGAAATGAAAGATGAAGGGACTGATAGTTCAAATAGTGAATCAGATCATCCAGATGATGATCAAGGTCCTTATGCAAAACCTTTTAGCACTGCATTAGTAGAACCTGAAACATTTTTCACATCACATGTAGCTTTTGAATCTCATTTTGAACAAGTTCTGGAATCCCATGGGGCTGCTAAGCAAGATGTACTAGAAGTGGTATATCATAATACTCCTTCTCCTCCTAGAATTCCTGAAGTATTTTTTATTGAAGAAAGGGATTCTCCTACTCTTATTCAAGAATAAGAATAAGGATCTACTATAAGATATGTACCTGTAACTCCAGTGAGGGAGTTAGTGTATTCGAGGAAGAGGACATCATTTAAGGGAGAGGTATCAGTTAATAGATCCAATGTTTTTGTGATCTCACATTTATATAATCTGATAGTACCTATATAGAGTAGAGATCTAGGGTATGTAACCCTTAGATTAGACTATCCTGATCTAGATGATAGGAGATCTACTCCTAATCCAATTCTTATGGATGCTTCTGAGCTAGTTGAGCATGTAACCAAGACTGATTTTAATGCTTTTAGAGATGATCTATTGGATGTAGTGAGATATGCCTCCTCACAGCCACCTACTCCACTTTCTAGAATTAGTGAAAGAGATGCTGAGTTGATTTCTGAGAAAGTTGTAACTTAGGTTGAGACAAGGTTAATATTTCTTTGTAAATATGTTGTCTCAGATAACCAGAATATGAGAAATGAGTTAACTAAAATGGTTTCAGCCATTAAAAAATTGAAAATTAATTATAAGGAGTCTTTGGAATTTGTTTTGAATGTTCTTGTAGATACCTCTTCTAAATATTCTAAGGATAATTCACCTAATCCTCCAACCCTTGATCTGGAAATTTTGAAATCTATTGTAAAAGATGCAGTAACTAGTAATCCTACCTCTATTCTAGCTCAGCCTCTTATTTTTGATGTGAACCAGTTAAGGATAGAAATCAGAGATATGGTTCAAGGTGAAACCAACTTTGGAACTCCTATTTCTCACTCTCCAGATGCTGAGATAGTTAGAACTGTGATTAGAGAAGTGCTATAGACCGTGATAGGTGGCACTAACCAGGAGAGTCTTTCCAAAATTAAGCATAATTGTGATCATATTTATGACATGGTTAGTTTTTTCACTAAAGGTGCCACCACTTCTTAGGAGGAAATTACAAATAAGGTATATTTCTATTTCAAGAGGGTTTATACCAAGAATTAGTTGACCAGTCACTACAAGTATTTAGTGGAGAAATTGAGGCTGCCTCTAGTGACCAAGAATTTCAAAGACCAAGTTGCAAATTTAAAACATTTTTCTCCTACTCTTGATAAATTCATGTAAAATAAAGATGACTTCGAGAAATCTATGAAATATGGTGGTGAGGTCATCAAGGATATCATTAATTTGATCAAGCCATACCCACACCATCAAAGAACAGCTATTATTACTCTAACTACTACTCCAATCTAGCTTAGAGTATCTCCTTCTACCATTTTTTCACCTATAACCATGACCCATGACCAGGATCTGAGTAATATTATACTAGTCATTCATGAAGAAATAGGACCTCGTTCATCCTCTAGACTGATCTTAGATCCTTCTATTTTTATAAGAGTACCTCTACCTTTACTCACTATTAGCTCCATCCCTTCTACCACCACTACTTCCGTCCCTACTACTCCTATTTCTAATGCCACTGACTCTAATAAGGGTAAAGGTAAGGATAATGATTCTATGAATAAGTATTTGGATATTTTTTTATAGGTATTTGATGTACCATTTGGTACTATTTGTGTTATCCCTTGTACTACTTGATTAATGAAATACCCTCTCCGATTTTGTCTCATTGTTATTTAATTATCTGTTTATTTAATGTTTCCCATTTGATAATCCCAAAAAGGGGAGAAATAATATGGAATCCCTCTCAGGGGGAGATTAAGATTGCTCTTAAGACTAAAAGAAAACATATAATTGTCAAAGACCATTTAACAAATAATCTGATTTATCAAGTAATCAGTACTTGTGTTTCTTCTAAATATTTCAACTCAATAATCTGTGTAATATATTAAGCATATTTTTTCACATATAATCAAACATTGCATAAATTTTTATTGTGTATAATGAAATGATTTGTGATCATAAAAAGGGGGATATTATTGGCCGCCTCTATTTTTAATTCTCACAAATCATGCTTAACTATATTAATTTTAATTTTTTAAGACACATTGTGTTTAATAATGTTCAATTATAATATTAACCTCTGGTGTTAAAGTTTACATCATAAAAAAACATTGCAAATTTTGGTTAAGTTTGAGTTAACGATACTTGTACTACTTATAGACAAGTCAACGATAGCCTAAACTACCGAAAACCTGACCTACTGACATCCTAAGCTACCAACAACCTGAACTACCAACAGCCTGACCTACCAATAATATAAATTACCTACCGCCTAACCCACCAAATTCCTAACCTATAGATTCCTGACCTACCAACGCCTGAACTACCAACACTTGACATACAGATTCCTAAACTACCGAGGACAGACCTACCAAGGCCTGACCTACCAACGAACTATCTCATTGACAACATAAGTCATTGATAGTATGACATGCCGATAGTCAGACCTACTAACAAATTAAGTCCCTGATGATATATCTTAAATTAAAAATCAATTCTAATGATCATATTTATGAAACTTTGTACTACTTATTGTATTAATTACATTTTTAGCCTTTTTTAGATATTTTTAGAGACCCATATGAGGTATGAGTTACCTGAATGTGATAGAGATCTTTCTCCTTATCAATATAATAGTGATACAAGAAATCACCTAGGCGAAAGAATATAATATAGAGATAAGTTGTTGAAAAAAAAACAATAGGACTATGAAACAAGATCTATAAACCAAATGTGCATACCAAGAGAAATTGATGAGAACCAAAAAGGCTAAAAAAAACTACAACAAAAACTTGAAATACAAGAAAACTTCAAGGAAGGATTCTTATACCCTACTCGAATTGAACACAGAAGAAAAAACAGACTCTCTTTTTTGCTGTCTATTTCCATCAGTTGACTCCAACTTCATTTCTATCATCTATAAGAAGTATAGAAGCTTTATTTAACTTCACATATAACATTATGAATTTTTCTTACCATATTTATCTATTTTTGTAGATCATTCACATTTAAATAAGTGTGTGTCTCTATTTTTAAAAACACATTGAATCCTGTGAGAAATTGTAATATACTTAGATATCTTCACAAAATATCACATTAAGACACCCACAGATAACAATGGAAGAGGTCTCAACATGGAATGTATTTTGGTTTTACACTCCCACAAAATTTATGGAAGAGGGCTAGTGACCTAGACAATTTTTATACTATTGTTACCCCAATCCAGAGTGTGTATAAAGTTTATTTAATATAATCTTGTTGATGGTAGGTGATCACCAAGTGGAGAGGATTAGGTCTAGGCTTGAGAATGAAACGATTTTTTACTTCGGCTATGTGATTTCAAGTTTTGTTTTCTCTTTTCTTATTACTATTTATGAAAACTTAACTTCACTTTGATAGTTAATCTTAGATAGTTTTTATATTATAATTTTTTTTGTAAATTGATTTCAAAATTTAAGATAATAAAGTATATTTTTTAACTAACAACTATTCAATATTTGAGAAATCAAAACTTTTATAAATATGCTACTTTGGTTAACTGATCTGTTTTGTTCTAAAATAGGGAACTTTAAATGATATTTTAAACATGTTTTTTTGGATATATTTTTTTTATAGGAAATCAATTCACTCCCTCTTGAGTGTTCTACTCCAACCAATAGATATTCTTTATGTACAACTTCCACAAAATCTCAACTGAAATTTGATCCCTAATGGTGAGGAAGTGTACTCAAATATTTCTCAAGGTCCTTGTACATAGTTTCCATACTGAGATATATAACAAATTGTGAAGTGTGAAACTCCATTTTCACCTCTTTATAAAATGTGATTGAAACCATTGTCCATCCTTGGTAAAGTATTACATGATCAACACCTTTATAAAATCCACATAGTGAATCTCTTGAGGGTATATGGTAATGTATAACCTCACAATGTATGTATCCAAACCAAGACTCTCTCACACAATAAATAAGTAGAGGATTAACCACCATTAAATAAATAAAAATTGGGCCCCTCTCCTCCATGAGGGTTAGTTATAATGAATCAAGCTACTCAGAAACCTCCTCCACCAAGGATGTGCAAGACTTACTACTAAGGGATTATACCACCACATTTCCCTTCCCATGAGTATATACTTTCTCAAATTCATAGTCTTATATGAACTCAAACCAATGAAAGTTCATCAAGTTAATATCTCTTTCATTGAAGATGTACTTGAGACTCAGGTAGTCTATGTAAACAACAAAATAGTTTCCTAAAATATAGTGTCACCACATCTTTAGAGAAAATAATACCACTACCAACTATAGGTTGTGATCCATGTAGTTATGATCATGGGGTATCAATATCCTTAACACATAAATTATAACCTCATACCTCTACATCAACATGAAACTGATCCTAGTTCTAGAGGCATCATGAAATACTATTTAATTAATTCTCTACTTAGGCAGTGTCAGCATATAAGCACTAGCCAAACTCTTCCTCACCTCTTTTAAGTATCTATAAAAATGTTTGGTCTAGGTAAATGCCATATATTCCAATTTCAAGTCAGTCAAAGGGGAAAATCCTAGAGAATTGCTCCACAAACCTCCTATAGTACCATTCCAAGACAAGGAAACTTTAGACCTCTAACACAGTCCTAGATGGTTCCCAATAAATCACTACACTAATATTCATCGATTATATAAATAATCCTTTCTCAGAGATGAAATTACCTAAAAAGTAAACTTAACATATCCAAAAATATCACTTTGAGATATTACCACAAATATGATTCTCCCATAGTATTTCTAGAACCATCCTCAGATGCTCTGCATGCTCCTCCTATGACATAGAGTAAATGAGTATTCTGTCAATAAAGAAAAAAACAAACCAGTCCAAGTATTGCTGGAATATCTGGTTTATAAGTTCCATAAAAACTCAGGGAGAATTCATCACACTAAAAGGCATCACTAAGAACTCATAGTATCTATATTGAAATTGAAATTTCCTCTTTAGAATAAAATACTTGTGAACCCTCACTAGTGGTAGTAAAACCTGAGATTGATCATTAAGAACCAACTCATTCCTCTCAACTAGTTGAAGAGTCCATTAATACATAGAAATGGTACATGTACTTTATTATTACCATGGTTAGGTGATTATAATCAAAAAATATCCTGAAGAAACCCTATGATATCAATACACATTGAGTCTGATGAAACCCTTAGCTAGTGATTATTACCATGGTTAGCTTCTATCTACCTTCTTCATGAAATAATTTGGTGCTGCCCAGAGGGACACATTGAGTCTGATGAAACCCTTCTCTCAAAGGTCCTCCAGCTACACCCTTATCTCATCAAGCTCGATATGATCCATCTCATATTCCAAAAAAAGATATTAGTGTGGTCTCAGGCTGTAATTCAATGAATAAATTCACATCATTCCATGGAGGTAGTCCTATAATGTCCTTAGGGAAGGCATCCATTTAGTCATCTACTACTTAAGGAATATTCATGTATGAAGATACCAATACACCAAGGGATAAACTCACTAAATGAGGGTTAATGGGTTATAGCTTCCATCATGAAAGACCAAACCACTCATCCATGATATCTCTCTCCCCCTACAAATGATAATATTATCCCATATATCTATAGGAATCTAACTCATTTTTTATGACAATCTATCTGGGCCAAATAAGGGAAAATCAATCTATTCCCAAGATGATGTTGTAATATATCATCATGATGACCAAGAGATTCCACGATAAAATCTCTCCACTGAACACCAACTCAAACTGGTGGAAGTTAAGTGATATTAAAAAATCACTAGCTATAGGAACCTCTAGTCATAGATATTGGGATAAAGTATCAAATGGATGCTCATGCTCTCACACAATGGATAAGTGGATGAAGTAATGACTCAAACCTATTCTTATAAGTACTAGTGCAATAGTAGAAAATAAATATATCATACCTTGAATCATCTCATGTGTTGGCTGGTCATATACCTCCATAGCTTGCAGCTTCCTATGACCTCAACCACTAGCTCTTTGAGCTTGGTGTTGTCCACCTAGTGGCGGTGGTGAAATAATGTCATAATTTTACCCTCCACTAGAAGATCATCCCTCTAGAGCTCCACCTACTCCTCCTCTACCAATATCTCCTCCCTGAGGGCCACCCTAACCATTCTTGTGAGATTCTTGGTCATGGGGTACCTCTATCATAGAGGTATATCCACTATCTTCCTATCATGATCAGCATGATGGGTTGGGAAATCACATGCCTTGTGACCCCTCACATCACAAGAATAACATATTCTCTCGACTAGATTTACAAATTCTCTATGAATTTCATGAGCTGCATATCCACACATTTGAGTCCAATAATGAGTATGAATCCTATTTCAAGACCTTTTATTTTAACGCCTTATAGCTACTACAAATTTATCATTAACATGATGTCCACCTCTAGCTCCAACCACCCTACATCACTCTTCTAGGAAGCTCTCAGTCACCATATCCCATTCTAGCACTCCATCATAGATCAAAAGACACAATGAGACTATGATTTCACAAATGTCTCTGTAAAGACCCTAGAAAACTTCTATACCAGGAAGAAACCATCTCACACCATATTAAGAAAGTAATGTGTGAGTTTAGTGAACCTTGTAGTGTACTCAACAACTGTCAAGTCACCCTGATGCAGCTCAAGAATATCTTGAATATTTATTGAGCATAATCATGAGGGGTAATAATCATCATCAAATAGATACTTGAAGTCTAAACATGAGAGAATATTCCAATCATAGGTCTATATGATTAGACTCCACTGTTGACCTACTAGGCTATGAAGAAGGATAGATTCAAGCACAACCATATGATTGGTCGAGGTATGAACACACCTGAGGACTCATACCGCTCACTCAAGCCAATCCTACACTACCTATATGACTAGATCACCATAGAACCATAGTGGTCATTAGCACTAGAACTCATATATCACTCTTAGACAATGTATATTTTCATCCCATCCTAATGGTACTATCTGCTGCTCGATATGTGGGTGTTCTACTTCTTATCCACCTAGAGGAAACACCTCATGATATGGCCCTGGAAATATGGCCCCATCACTCAATGGATTTTCATTATGATGCTGTACCAGTATCCTATATAGTTTTCTTCATGGGGAATCCTAGAGGTGATCAAGATGTACCACCATTAGTTGATCATATATATATATATGGATATGAATCAACAAGGACAATAAAAAGGCTCAATAATATATGTAACATGTAGAAATGGTTCCCTACAATCGATATCTAGGTATGTTGAGTTGACTATCAGGTAGTTAGAGTCCTAGTGAATGGATATGTTAGATATTGCACCAACCCTAGACTCCCTAGACTAAAATTCACACTTGAGACACTGTGACACTATTTACCTAAGTCTAAAACCAATCCTCACAATGGGTAAAACTCTAACACTGACCTAAAGATAATCTCCTCTAATAATAGTATATCATAAACTGACCTAGTAGGGCCCACATAGCTGATATAAATCCAGGTATAAAAACCCCAAGACCACCTCTAATAGGCTATAGGTTGGAGATAAGTGCTAAGAATGAATATACTAGAACATGAGTCATTTTCCCATTAGACCAATGCACACACACACACACAACTGTCTCTATGGAAAAGTTAAGAGGAATAAAAAAAGAATTGAAGCATCCAGAGTGTAACCATGCATTCAATAAACTATAGGGAGAAACATCATACTGTGAAAATATAAATCTAATTCATGATGGGGGAAAATAAATCACAAACTAGAAATTATTTCCCAACCTGAAAATAACCGGAAAAGAGGAAAAATGATAGTTCCAATCTTCTAATCTCTAATTCCAACCAGAAAACACGGTCAATATACCAAAGTGTCACTAAGATCCACTGATGTCACCATAGATCCACCTTCCATCTGCATAAGACTCAAAAGTGTGGGAGAATCCCATGTAGGGGGTGATTATATACATAACTTGTAGGATTCCCTAAAAAAACAAAGGGAGAAACAAAAAAATAAAATAGAAGTCCTATTAGCCTATAGAAAGAGGGAAAAAACCTAATACATATATTCACATAAAGAAACCTATATGATAGTGAAAGGGGAACTCTATCACCACATCCCATATAAGTATAATGAGTCTGCCAGTAGCTCCAATAGTCTATCTTGGATGCCCAACATCATATACATCCTTGAAAGAATATATGTGGAGGGGCCACTATAGGGACCTAGGCTTAACATACATGGAAATTACATCATTATATTTGAATATTAATCACACTAAAAAATATATTCTCGAGGACCATAATAGTGTAGTGTAATTGGAAACTTGGAAACATAATATTCTATCCTAGAGAACTATCTTCATCATCCACCTTAATGATATTCCCCATTAGTACTCCTACTTTAATCTATTATTCCCAACCCGGGGAAAGGGAACATAAGAAAGGGGTGATCTAAAATGCTCAGTAATGGTAAAAAAGGGAGATATGTAAGCATAACATTAGTATAAGAGTATTATAACATGATCATAACATTAAAAGATCATACCATACATATCAAAGATCATAATCAAGGGTCATGGTATAAATATTGGAAGTTCATAAGATACAAATCATAAAGGAACCAAGAGCATAATACATGATACCATAATAGAGGAATAAGACATGTAATTGTGGTATACACATAACTATAGAAAATCCTATATCAAGGCTACCTACCAAGACCTTCATAACATGTTAGGCTTGTGTTGATCACCCGTGTACCTATTTCAGGTTTGGGATCCCTCCCATGTAACCTCTTGTTTCAGGCTTGGGATTCTCTCCCATATACCCTCTTGTTTTAGGATTGGGACTCCCTCCCGTGTACCCTCTTGTTTCGGGCTTGGGACGCCCTCACATTTACCCTCTTTTTTTAGGATAGGGATACCCTCTTGTGTACCCTCTTGTTTCAAGCTTGTGATTCCCTCTTGTGTACCCTCTTGTTTTTGGATTGGGTTGCCCTCCTATGTACCCTCTTGTTTTGTTCTTGGGACACCCTCCTATATACCCTTTGATCTCATAAATTATTTACCATTAACTAATTCATTAGGGGAGATATATCCCCCACCCACCACATAATGAAATCATACATGCATATTCCACAAGATAACAAAACATTAATCATATCATGAAC
The DNA here is from genome assembly GCA_963277665.1 of Viscum album. Classification (NCBI taxonomy): domain Eukaryota; kingdom Viridiplantae; phylum Streptophyta; class Magnoliopsida; order Santalales; family Viscaceae; genus Viscum; species Viscum album. The sequence continues at coordinate 810,497,249 of OY728150.1, read as the reverse complement.
CATAAAAAAGATATGGGTTTCATAAACATCATATCGTAACCCATGAAATTAAATGGTTATTATAAATATTTCATCACATCCTAACTTATGAAAAATAGATAGGTTTCATAATCATATCATCATAGAATAACCTGTGAAAGGAAACGGGTTTCGTAATTAATTTATCATGGTATGACCTATGGAATAAAAACAAACTTCATAATTTTTTTTTCATATTAACATAAACCATTCAGAGAAAGAATAAAAATGGTGTCCTTGGATCATATCCCCAGTAAATAATAAACTACATTGTTTCATGAGGCGAAAGTCCTATGTACACACGAATGATAAGTTTTCTACCAATTTCATTGAATTGTGTGTATGTGTAGGTGGAACCCTTAGAATAAAACATCTAATTATATTGATAATACTTATTTTATTATTTAATCATGGAATAAGAATTACTAAATGGGTGTTTAAATAAATAAAATAGAAATTCAAGTTTAAGAAAGTTGAATATTGTTTTTGAGTAGCTCCTTTTGGTTTGCACCAAAGGGCTTCCTTGGTTGTATTTATTCTCAAATTGAGGATTATAGGTTGATAGGAGGGAATTTTGGTTCTTATTTTTGCAGGTTTTTGATGACACAAAGTGGCTCGATATGTTTGAGGATGTGAGGGGTTGGGGTGAGTTCCAGTATATAGTGGCATATGAGTGACATTCTTATAAATATAAAAGTTAAACACTATTGAGAGGTATATCTTACATCATGTACCTACAATAATTTTAAATTTTTGAGATAAGTGAGGATATGGTTGAAATATTTATATAAAATGTCTTTTGGACATGTTTCTAGGTTATTTGGATCCTTAAATTAATGTTTCACTACTAAGTAATTTTGTTTTTACCAGAATAACTTTGAATAATTTTAAATAATTTCACTAATATTTTTGTTAAAAAAAAGACTAATTTATTAGAATTTATAAATTATTATTATTCAAAATATTAAATATATTTTTCTAAATGCAAATCATATAAGTGGAAAAAATTAATTCAAAATTAATCTCACATATGAGACCAAACAAAGAGTTTTTTAAAGTAAAATGTTCAAAAGTTTGAATTGTTTTCATATCCAATTTCAATGTGAAATTGATTTTTTTAAAGGTTGGGGCCGAAGCCTCATTTTTTATTATTCAAACAAAGTAAATACCTCTTTAATTGGGTAGAGGGAGACCCATTACATTGCACGAAGGCCCAGGGGTCATTTATCCCATTACATAACACGTAGGCGCAAATTTTTTTCCTAAGGCCCATTCTATGAATAGTACTACTACAGTACCACACTGCTACAGTACCGCACCGTACCCATCGCTGCTACAGTGCCCCTGTCGCCGCTACAGTTCCCCTGCCGCCGCTACAGTGCCGCTGTTGCAACAGTAAATTAGATTAATTTATACAAAATTAATTTAAATTAACATTAAGATAAATTCCAAATATAATTTAAATATATAAATAAATTATCTGAAAAAAAAGTTTTCAATTAAAATTTAGTTTTTTTCACAATTCATAAAAAATGAAACTTCTCAGAAAAATACAAAAAAATCAACCAATGTAAATTTTGACATTCTATTTTAAAAAATAAAGTTTATTTTGTAAAATAAAAATTATAAAAGTGTCCAAAATTATATTTAAAATAGGTTCTCCATTAAAAGGTGGTAAAATTACCTTTTTGAAATATACATCGTTTTATTCATAAAATTAGATTTATTCTTATCTTACGCCAATAAAATCTATTGGATGGGTGTAAAAAAAATATAAAATATAAAATATAATTTTTTTTTAAAAAAATCATCAAAATTGGTTTGTTTTATTTATTGAGATAAAATTGTGGTTGTATATAGAAAAAATATTTTTATTAGAAAAGGAATTTATTTATTTTAAAACAGTTCTTACTTTCATTTATAACTAATTGATAACCAAAGGATTAATTTTATATACATGTGAAAATCAAATTTTCACAATTTAGTTAATTTGATTCCTAACTTCCATTACAATGTATTGGGGGTAACTATATTAATATATTAATAATAATATTAATAGTATATTGTAGTTCGGTAAAAATCAACCTTGCATGTAACACAAGATATCGAAAGAACTCAAAATTTTGTGTAAAACAACCTAAACATAGTGTTGAATATAATAGAATCTAATATATGTGTTTCTTTGAGACCCCCATGATCCCCTTCTCATATGTTTACTTTTGATTTGATATGAATAATAAAAATGATTATTATTAATATATGTGTTGCATGTAGTCAAAGATTATATTGGTGTTGTGTGAAACACAATACAAACTTAGTGCTTTCATATAACAAAATCTATATTCAGTGTTGCATGAAATGCATGTTATTTAAAAGATTAATATTTTAAAAAATCACAAAATCTTGAGGTTTTACCCCCACTCCTCACCACTACACTCCATTACCGAGGGATCCCTAACTCTATGGGTGGACCCACTCTCCACCAGATTTTGAAGACATAGTGAATCACTCTATAAATAGAGGACTCGTTCCCTCTATAGTACGGAGTAGTACTGACTCCAGCTATGTAAAGAGTATTGGGGACCTGCACCCTAGTGCGATAGGGGAGTACCAATCCTAAAATAACTCTGATGATCCTATCATGTTCATATCCATCTTCAATCATCACCCAAAGAAGAATAATTCTATGATCACCTCACATTATTTCTTGTATTCCACAATAAAAGGTACCATCACATTCCCAGTATAGGCTTTTCACAGACCAAAATCTGAGTCTTGAAGAAGGCTATAAAAAAGGTAGAATTTAATGGTAGAAGTAAACAATGTGTACATAGGGTCACACAACATGTGACATCACATCACACCCTGGGAATGTTCTCCCCCAGACTTGGATTGGGAATCCATGTCATACCACATGACATATACAGGTGGTACACAACATGTCTTAGCCACCTGAGTTCTTCCAGTGCTCTTCCAACCCATTCCCATGTAAATCAGTCTGTTCATGTGTAAATGGATCTGTTCGAATATTCTATCTATGTATGAGTACATGATCATGTCTTTGGAATCTTGTATTTCTCATGTTCCTGGCCATATCCATGCTTGTGTACTCCCGGATTACACACAGATCCGCCGAAATAGGGTCACACAGTGTGTGGTGGGTCTTCAAAACCTATGATATTTATCTCCACCGAAAACCCTAGCCACCCAAGATAGGGGACTATATAGTGCATGTTATTTACAGTACATGTTCTGTAGTTTAATTTTTCATAGGAAACTTAATTTCTTCATCTAGATCCTAGATATTCCTTTGTAACCATGAATCCCACAGTTTTACCACTAGAAACTGAAGGAAAATGACTCCGAATTTCAATTTCCATCCATTGGTGGCTGGAAATCAGAATATGATTACCAGTGTGGGAGTTCATTGGGTGTCCCATAGATACTCTCATCACCCATTGCCTCTCTAGATCCTAAATCCAAGAAGAATCACCCACATCCCACTTCTAAATGTTTCCCATTTGAAAACTGTCAATTTATTCAATGTTCACACAACTTCTATGAATTCGAGGGTTCAATCATGCAAAAATTTACCTTGAATATGTTTAATGATAACCTCATTGGCCAATAGTGAATAATGAAAATAATGGTAGGAGAAAATTACAATAAAAAGGTGAGGATCATTTTTGGACAATGCGATCTTTGCCAACAATTAAAAAGTTTGGGATCATGGGTGATAACATGGAATAAAATAAATAACCGATTTAAATAAATAATATTATAGAATGGTCTCATGTAAAGGGTGGGTATCAAAAAACATGATAAATAGAAAACAAACCAATTCTTATCAAATCAAAAGGGTGGAAACCAAAATAAAAATCCCTATATTTATTTTAGATCGATCTCTAGTGAAGAGTGTGTTCGCTAGTGATAAAGAAGATACACCATGTTCATTACCTTCCTCTTGATCTACCTCAATATAATAATTGATATGCATCCTTAGTGTTTCCAACAACAATGAATAATTCTCACCTCTAATCCTCCTAGAGTTATGAAGTTGACCTCGGTGAAACATCATAAACATGTATTTATAGAGGATTAGGCTAGGTTAGGTCATTTAATTAAAATAAATAAAATTTATTATTTATTTTATTAAATTCATCCAGAAATGGTCACCTCCTATGAAACATCCGACACTGACCAACCTTAAGTCATTCCTAGGGTAAATCCCTTATTTTTGAATTAACCAGCATCTCATATTTCCCATCCAAGATCTCTTACAATTATAAAACCATTTTTATTGAAAGAATGCATGTGTTCCCATTAAAATATATTAATATTTTTAATATATTAATTTTGGGGTTTTGAGACACCCAAACAACATTCTGAATATGAAGATAAATCCAGAAATATACATAGAAATATTAAAATGAATATTCCACAAAAACCAAATTCATTACAGTCAATTTCTAAAGTATTGAGTTTTTATGGTTCTGTTAACTTGGTTACATTTAAAGAGGGAAATAAAATACTTTTATTTTATTTTATTTCTTATCTTGAAGGCCACAAAGTCCCAAAAAACATTTTAAAACAATGAAATATATGTATATACTATACCAGAAGGTCCCCTCATCCACACTTATTCTTTGAACTAACCTCAAAAATTTTAGAATGAAATTATTAATGAAGAGAAAACTAATAAGGTGTAGTATAAAAAACTAATGAAATGAGAAGAAAAAACATGGTTTATTCAATGGTATATTTAGTTAAGATCAAATGAATGGTCTTAAATGCAATGAAAAACCACTTCTATTCTTCAGAAACCTATAATTTAAAAGAAACATGAGAATTTTATTAAAGACTAAGAAAATTTAAAAATAAATAGAGAATGGAGATATTATTTTGTTATCCCACCCGAAAGGGTATGTATTTATATTTTAAAATACCATACTATCCTATTATTATTTTTAATCAACCAGATGATGTTATTTTTGTGATGAAAACCACCACATCCTCTTCTTTTCACAAATACTTAACTTCACTTCCATTTTAATGACCCCTTTGAAGGAAACCATTGATAATATGGTGTATGTCCAACCACTTAGAATTATTATGTAGGTTGAAAAGTGGGGTTAGAAACCTAATAAATAGGATCTCTTTAGACAAAATGCTTTTCGATTCCTTTTTTAGTGAATGACCTACTTGTGCTCTTTTTATTTCATAATTTACATAAGAATAAGCTCCTCCATGGTTCCATCATACTTAAACACTTATCTTGTGGTATATTCTTCAAAATATTACAGAGTAAACTTCAAAACATTATGTTAATACTATTAATACAACTCCTATTAAAATTTCTAGGAATACACTTATTCAATTTACCGTTCTAATTTATCATCAAAGGTGGCTTCCTCTTTATCTTCATTAGTTCAAAACACCTTAATTGTGTCATAATCACCAAATTCATCTAGGGCATATGAAAGTGAGTCTAATTATACAAGGTGAGAAAATTGATATTATATTATAATTAAAATTAGGAAAAATAAACTAATAAACAAAAAAATATGATCATCTCATTCCATTAAATCAGCTTTAAGATCATTCTTCCTTACACAAGGCTTCTAGAAAGTCGTTAAAATTCATGGAGGATGGGGTTCTTCAAGCACGTCCTAAAAAATCATTTCATCATTTTTTATCATTATCCAAGATAGGTTAGATTCTAGTTGAATCCAATATTACAGTATAAGTGATATATGATTTTAAGGTAGTATGAATAAAATATAAACAAAATGAGTTCAGTTTAATAGTATCTCCCTCTACCAGTTTAATATTTTTTTCCTTCTCTGAGTGCAATTCATCCTGAATGTATTATATTATAGTTGGGATTAGTAGTGGTTCTTGTAGTAATTACTCAAATTTAATCCCATATATTTCATATTTACCTTCAAAATATATGGAAATGTCATCTTATAACACTTCGTCAAAATTAAAGTCCACTGGGAAGACATTTCCAAGATAAAATCATGGTGGGATATTTTCTTCCAGTTCTTACTCTACCTCGATTATTGAGATAATTATGGGATCCACTTCAGGTTCACCCACTTATAATATTTCTTGATCCACATATTCTTTAATATGAACTTTGAGGGTTTTATGTTCTCAACCAAATTATAATCCAACTCTTTTATGTTGACGTCTTTATCACTACTTGTTCTATTTTATTATTAGTTTGAGGAAAATGGTTAGTAATTATAAAAAATTTCCCCTCCATAATTGTTGTGCACTAGTTGTTATGGGGTTTTCTATAACACATAGAGATTTTTATGAAATATATTTTTAAAATAAACTTAATATTTTTAATATTTTTCATTACACAAAATATTTAGTTTATATTTCTTTACATGAAACATTGAATTTATCTTACGTTACATGTAATTCTGAGTTTAATTGAAACATGACTTACTATTAAGAAATTATTATCTAAAATGATAGTTATCAACTAGCCATTGAAATGGAGGGTATAAATAGGATTAGATAAATTATAAAAATATATGTTTTATGCATGTATATAGAAATAATTATTTGGTGATCAATTAATTATAAATTAAAATCAAAACTATTTGGAAATAAAGTAATTTTTTATGAATAAATTTTGTTATGAAAACAAACATGTTTTACCTCAATAAATTAAACAAAAAACTTTTGGAGAATGATTTTAATAGAATTTATATATTATATAGTCAATAAACTTATTAACATTCAGCATATGTGTTTTCTATACAATAGATAAGAATAAATCTAATTTTATGATTAATGAATATATTTTTCTAAAGAACAGTTTTGTCGCCTTTTTTATGCAAATATTATAAAAATAATTTTCGAAATTTTTATAAAATTTATCTAAAAAAGAAACTTAATTATTTAAATCATCATATCAAAATTATATTAGGGTTAATTTTTGATAGTTTTCTGAAAAGATTTATTTTTTTGATGAATAGTGAAAAAAAAGAATTTTAATTAAAACTGCCTTTTCATTTAAATTATTTTTAAAGTAAAATTATATTTTAAATATGTTTAAAGTAAAATTAATTAAATTATATATCTATAAATCCATTTTAGGACATTTTAATCAATTTAATATTTAAATTTTATATAATAACTTTGTAAACTTTTGAGCATTTTCCATTTTAAAACCTGCTTTCTTGTAGCGTTTGTGGGATTAATTTTAAAAAAACATTTTTCACTTATGTGAATTTAGTTTGAAAAAATATATTATATATTTTTAATCTAGAAAATATATATTATCTAATAAGTTCAAATAATTTTTCTGACCAAAATGGATAGTGAAAATAGTAAAAATGATTTACCGTAGTTAAGGTAACAATTGCTTTACTGGGGGTTAAACTAAAAATATAAGGTTTAATATGACCCAAAACTTGTATGAAATCTATTTTACAAAACTAATTTTACCCTATAATGTTGTATTGTTATCAATACTCTATTTTTGAGACTTGTGACATTAGAAAAACACGGGTATAATTTTTTTATTTTAAAAAATTACAAGTGTGACACTCACCTCAGTTATAAAAGGCCACCCCATCCTTTTTTTCACACCTTCAAACCATTTTATTTCAGCCCATAAATACCTAAATAAATTCCCAAATTCTCTAATCTCATCCTATAATCCTTATTTTGGAAGAAAGACAACCTAGTAAGTCATTTGGTGCAAACCTAAGGAGGTTACCCGAAGAATAGGTAACACCCTTCAATGATCATTTTTATTTTATTTATTCATGAACCTCCTTAAATTATTATTAAAAAAAATATGACATATTAAAATTAGTATATTACATATAATTATATTTTTTATATAAATTTCATGACCTAAAACCATCTTTAATTTCATCAAATGGGTTATGAAATCATCGTTCACGTGCACAACGAACTACCACATCGCGAACTGATGTTATTCATTTTTTCCATTACCACATATCATAGTTGGGTATGATGATGGTTATAAATTATATATATGATATTTATAACATAATTATAACTATTTTTTCATTATATCATATATAACCTTTTTTACTTTTCTTCCATATGGGATACGATAACGTCGCTTGTGTGTACAATGGACTACCGCCTCACGAGGTGATGTGATTCGTTTTCACTAACGCTTTACATGAATGATAATAAGGATAATGTTAATGAATATATGTGAAATAAATTAAATATTTATCATATTAAAAGATAATATTTCATTTTATTTGTTACCTTTTTACTCACTGAAAGATGATAACGTCGTATGTGTACGTGTGAACTACTGCCTTCACAAAGTGATGTGAGTCTCTTTTAACCCCCAAATAACATGGATGTATGTATAAGTATATTTAAATAAATTATATGGTATTTATTATATTATTATAATCCTTTAATTATAATATATTACTTACCTCCTTTCCATAATGATCATTGAAAAATGGGAATGTTACTCATGCGTACGTACGACCATCCCTCTCTATGATCGTAACGTACTTCATTTCTCAAAACCATATTTTAGGGTTGGTATTAAAAGTATAATTGATGAATAAATATGATAATTAGGACATGATTATTATTCTATATTTGATAAAATCATGATCAAATTAAGTGGGATGAAAATAAAAAATCAAAACATATACAAAAAACAAAGGAATTATTAACTAAAACACGACTTTAACATGGAATTGTTAATTATTGGGTAATAAAAAGACATAATTAAATTGTATATGGTATTATATATTTATTTTTTGTTCTATAATATATTTATAATAAAATTATATTTATTATAAAGGAGGTTTTAATGAGTAGGAATGAAGTTGATACTTACGATAAGATATTTATACCCTCTATTTTTTATTTATGGAAGACATATGAAAATTCACTACATGTTTATTATTTTCGTGTATATAATAAAAATTTGACATGTTATATAACTAATATTATAATAATAATTATATATAAATTTTCATTTTATTTTATTAATTAATTGGTTTTACAATTCAAAAGATTACTGAAGCGACAAGTGATTTTCATCTCACTTTTATTTTTCTGTGAGACACATGCCATATTATCCATATATTTATTTTATGTGGTTTATATAATAACATGAATATAATTTATGATTATTATAATTAAAATTATTTTTATTTACATATAAATTTTATGATATCTCTTTTATGGGATTTATAGCTCAAAAGTTACCAAATCAGTAAGGGATTTTTGTCTCAACTTTCATTCTTTGAGACATACGATTATGTTATGAACATATTTTCTTGTATGAGGTATAAATACAGACCCTTTGACATGTAATATCATGAATTTATTTATCCTCATGATATTTTGAGTTTAATTTAATTGTATCCCTTCATGGGTATTATGTTTCAAAGTTAACAAAGTGGTAAAGATTTTATGTTACAATCCTATCGTTTATCGAGATTGTTTATGATTATGTTTTTGATGATATAATATTTTTATCCGTCTCTAAAGAAAATAATTAATTTTATTATACTAAGTTAATTTCATGATAATACATGTTTTGAATTCATTTTTCTTTTTTATTTAATAAAAAGTTCAAAAATAACATTTTTAAGAAAAATCATCTATTCTGTCGAAAACCCTATTTCTTCCAAAACCATTTTTTCTAATTTTTTTTTTTGAAAAATGTTTTTATTTATTTAAAATGATTTATTATAGAAATTTTACCCATGTTTTATTTTAAATAATAATTAATAGGAACATTCATATAATTTTCAAAAATAATTTTGGTTTGGCTATTATAGAAAATCTGAAAGAAATATTTGGGTACAAAATGAATGGAATTTCATGCAGTCATGACCATTATTTTTTTGAAGATTAATTTAAAAATTTTTAATTTTATTTTCAAAGGAAATGATTTTCATTGTGTTTTATTTTTTAAAAATTATTTTCAATGTGGAAAGGATATTTTCCTCAAGAAAGGATTTAAATTATTTTAAATCTTCTTTTATAATTTTTAAATTTTATTTTCAAATAAAATGATTTATAAATGATTTGTATATTAAAAAGTGATTTCAAAGAAAATTTATCTTCCTCAATAAACATTCCAAGTGACTGATCTTTCAAAGTCAGTTTCCATTTAAGATTATGTTCTTTTATGTAACTTATGGTTTATTAGGGTTATAAACCAATGATACCATGCTTATTATTTATATTAATAGTTTATGATGAAAATAAGTTTATAAAACCTATTTATCTTCCATGGGTTATACCATGACAAAATTATTTTGAAATCCTTTTCTTTTTCCATGGGTTTAGAATTGATGAGATTATGAAATTATTGTGAAACCTAACTCTTCTATATAGGTTATGATATGAGGAAATTATTCTGAAACCCATATCATTTCCATGGGTTATGTAATGATGAAATTATTGTGGAACATATTTCTCTTCCACATGTTATTCTATGATTAAATGTTTCATGAAACCTTTTTATTTTTATTTGTTCAGATATGATTAATTTTCTATGATCTTGTGGTATATAAATGTATGGATTATATGATGGGTGGAACCTAACCTCCCCCAAAATAATTGGGAAATGATTAAGGTTATATTATATTTAATAGTCCATGGGAGGCAATACCAATACCGAATTAGGATGCATGATAGGTTATCCCAAGTCTAAAATAGGGTATGTGAGAGGCTATCCCATTTTCAAAAAAAGGTACAGGGGAGGTCATCCAAATCAAAAAGTAGGTACACTGGTGGTATGCCCAAGGTTAACATGTTTTTCATATCTTGGTGGGTAGCCTTGATTAATATTTTATATGATTATGTGTACACCACAAAGTTATGTCTTACTCCAATGTTATGCTCTTATGGATCATGTTCTTTTATTTCCTTATGATTTATGTCTTATGAACTTACAATATTTATTCTATGACACAAGATTATAATATTTGATATGCAGAGAATGGTTTTAAAATGTAATTATCATTATCTCATACTCTTATGCTCATGTTATGTTTATGTACTTCCCTCATTCACCCTTACTAAGAATCTGAGCTCACTCTTTCTTATGTTTCCTTTCCCCAGGTTATGAAGAAGTTTTTTAAGTAGGGTATGTTTTTGAAGAGTAATAAAGGGGGAGATATTTATGTGAGATGTTTAAGATCATTCACCAAATTTTAATATCATATACCTATCATCCAATTACACTTAAATATTATGGTTCTTAAGTGTTTTTTACAATTTTTTGAATATTAATCTAAAAAGATGTAATATCTAAGTATGATAATCCCAAGTCAGTATAGTTGGTATCAGAGTAATTTTTTAGTTAACCTTTGTAAACTAGGATGAAAAATATTTAGTGATTTCCCTAGGGATATTCCTAATGATTTGTCTAGGGATACCTCTAAGTATAAGTCTAAGGATGATTCAAAGTACATGTAAATGTCCCGTAATTTTGGTAAAGTATAGAGAAATGGGTTTCCAAGAAGTTACATCACTGTATAGATACCAAAATTGTATGTGGCTCTGAAACAGAAGTACCTAGTATTAATAACTTTGAAAAGAAAACATTGATATGGAATTAATCTTCAATTAGTGTATGAAAAAAGAACTTATTGTACACCTGGTTTAACACTCCCAAGGGATATGCTTTAGAAATTCACAAACTCTTTATAAACCATCATGAAGGGTTTAAATAGATTATGAATATGAATGGCCTAGGTTAAAACTATGGTGTCATAGATTAAAAATAATTTGTTATGATTTAGACATCTTATAAGTGATTTTCATGATTATTTGGTTTCCCACTATGAATGTTGTTACTCACACTATGATTTTTGGTTTTAGTCAATGGTTGGAACCACAAGGAACCATGTTAGTACTGAATTTGGTTGATAATTCATTTATTATGATAAACAAAATATAATGATTCTAGGTGAGATAGATATTGTGATTATGCCTAATCATCTATCACAATATATGACTAACAGTATGAAATTTTGTGATATTTCTAAAACATAAAATAAATGGAAGATGGATTTTATAAAAGTTCATTTGGTAATGAACATAGAGGAAATAAGGTTCAGTTTTCTACATGTAAAGAATATGGAAATAATAACCTAGAAGTATATCATAAATGTAATGGAAGATGTTATATTTGTGGCATAGAAAGTCATAGAGTGAAATTTTTTTGAGGAGTTTAGTGTCATTTATTTGGGGAACATGAAAATTATCTAACTAAATTACCTAACACAAGAATTAACTTCTAGAAAAAGAAGGACCTATTCCATTTAAATCATTAAAGTGGAAGGATTGAAATATTTATGTATGGGTATTCAAGGATAATGTTGTAGAAGTGTTTTCCCAATGATATTTGGATTGCAAGAATAATGAAACATCTAAGGATTATATTATTTTTGGAAACACATACGTCTCCATGTAATATTAACTGAAGAGTTATGGATACCATCATGGGTTTATAAGTTTGAGGTTGAAAATAAGTTTAAAGTATTAGCCACCCCTCATGATCTTTTATGAAATGAGAGTTTTTCAAGATTAAGGGTATTTTAGGAGACATTTATGGAAATAAAACCCATTATTTTTGAGGAGAAATGAATTTTATAAACATATGATTAAAGGTATTGGTAAAAATTATGTTTTATCATATCTTTTATGTTAAGGTAATTATGGGTTATCATAATTTTAGAAAGTTTTTATTAATATATATTCAATGAAAGGATAACCCGTAAGCCAAGAAACAACATGTTGCATCTGGAAAGGCCACAAGGCTTGAACCCACAACCGTAGGTCGACAAGGGTATATCACCTACCACTAGCCTATATTAAAGATTAATTATGGTTGGAAAATATAAATAGAGATATTTTGATCATTTATTTTGATGCATAGTAAGTTAAAAATGAAAGGCTAAGAGAAAAATGTATAAAATGATTCTAAAACCATTATCCACACCAAAAAGGAAATGGGAAGACATCACCATGGGTTTTGTCATCAAACTACCCAAAACATCTAAATGGAATAATGCTACATGGTTTGTAGTTGATCATTATAAAAAGTAATCACTATTCATCCATATTAAAGAATATTTATCTCTGGATAAGTTTTATAGGATATAAATTAAGAAACTGGTAAGGTTGTATGGAGTACCACATTCAATTTTATCTGATCTGGATCATAAGTTTACCTTGATGTTTTGGTGAAGTCTTCAGTAATATCTTAGAATAGAGTTGAGTTTCAATATTTTGAGATCAATTAAAACACTAAATGATATTATAATATATTTTTCAATTTATTTAAATGGTCGTTGGGATCCCACTTTACTCTAGTTGAGTTTCTTTATAATAATAGCTCTCACTTGAGCATTTAGATAGCTCATTATGAAGCCATTTATACATATGGGAATGAAGTTGTAGAAAGAAAGATATTGGGACCTAAGCTAGTTAATGAGATGGTAGAGAAAGTTATATCCTTTAAGAAACATGTGTGGAATGCACAAAGTTTATAGAAATTTTCTACTGATAGTCATCAACATGATCTAGAATTTGAAGTTGGTGAAATTTTATTTCTATGAATTTTTGTGCAGAAGAAAGAAGGGAAAACTAAGACCTAGATATATCGATCCCACTAAAATACTTGATCGTATTAGGAAAATAGCACATAATTTTTTTCTTTCACCAAAACTCTCTTTGGCTCACAATGTATTCCATGTACCTCTCAAAAGGAAGTACATACATGATTCTTCACATGTATTAAACTCATAGGTCATATCGCTAGAGCATGATATTTCTTATTAGGAACAATCGGTTGAGATTATGGATCATATAGAGAAAGTTCTATGAAAAAAGACCACTTGCCAAGTTAATTTTTTTTTAAGAAACACCAACAATTTTTGAAATCTAAATGGGAACCTAATGATGTAATGAGGTAGAAGTATCCTTTGTTTTTGGTACCAAAGTGATGAATTATGAGGGTGAAATTCATTTTAATGGGGGTAGAATTTACCACCGAGAGATTTTTGGAAATATATTTTTTCAAATAGATTTATTATTTTCTAAATTTTTCATTACATGAAACACTTATTTTATATTACGTTACAAACAAAACTGAGTTTATCTTACCTTACACGCAACATCAAGTTTAAACAAAATGTGACATACTATTAAGAAATTATTATTTAATATAATTGTTATCACTAATCTATTATAATGGGAGGTATGAATAGGATTAAATAAACTATGAAAATATATTTTTTAAAAATTTCTATTTAATGAATTATTTGGGGATAAATTAATTAAAAATTAAAATCAAAACTATTTTAGAATAATGGAAATATTTTTTTGAAAAACTATTTTTATGAAAAAACACATTTAACCTCTATAAATTAAAAAAATGAATTTTGGTGAATGATTTTAATAAAATTTATATATTATATATTCAAAAAACTAATTAAAATTCATTTTATGTGTTTTCTAGAAAAGAGATAATAAAAAATCCAATTTTACTCTTAAAAACTGTATTTTTCTAAAAATAAAATTTTCCACCTTTATTGCACAATTATTTTAAAACAAATTTTTGAATATTTTATTAGATTTATTTAAAAAAATAAAACTAATTTATTAAATCATCATATCAAAATTATCTTAGGGTTTATTTTGGATAATTGTCTAAAAAGATAATTTTTTTTCTGGAATAGTGAAAAATACTGAATTTTTATTGAAAACTGCCTTTTTGTTTAAGTTATTTATAAAGTTAAATTATATTTTTAATTGTTTTTAAAGTAAAATTAGTTAAATTATATATCTATTAATCCAATTTATTTCATTTTAATTAATTTTATATTGAAATTGTATATAAAAAGGGCAAAAACTTTTGAACATTTTCTCTTTGAAAACAAATTATTTCATCACGTCTGGGGGATTTATTTTAAATAACTTTTTTCCAATTATATGAAATTAATTTTAGAAAATGCATTTAATATTTGGAATTAGAATAATTTATATTTTATAATAAGGTCACAATAATTTTTTAACAAAATTAATATTGAAAACAGTAAAAATTAATTATTGCGGTTAAGGTAAAAATGAGTTTGCTTGGGGTAAAACTGAAATGATAAGGGTTAAAATAATCTAAAAAAATTCCTAAAATATATTTTATTTAAATATTTATACCATATAATATATAATTATCTATAATAATATATTTTGGAGTCTTTTTTAATGATAAAAACATGGGTACACCTTTTTCTTTTCAAAAATTACAAGCATATCACTCACCTCACTTATAAAAGGCCACACCCTCTCCTATATTATTCACATGTTAAAACCTTTTTCCATTAAATACTGAAATAACATAAAAAATTCCATAATATTATATTTTATTAATTATGTATGTCGTAAATCCAACCTCATAAGGCTTTTGTAGAAAACCTAAGGAGGTTGCACTAAGAAGATGTAATATTTTTCAACGAGCTTTTTATTTTTTTTTATTTCTACACCTGAAAAAATTATTTTTAAAACAAGATGATATAATAAAAAATATTACATATAATTAGATGTTTTTATGTTAAGTTTAGCACCTAAAAACATATCTACTTCTATCAAATTGGTTAAAAATCATCATTTTCGTGTATGGTGAACTACCACATCATGAACTATTGTCATTCATTTTTCCATTACCACCTATCATGGTTGAGTATGATGATGTATAATATATATATATTTATATATTATATTTATAACATAACTATTCCTATTTATCCATTATATAATATATAACTTTTTAATTTCCATTCCGTAGGGGATACGATAACATCACCAGTGTGTACGACAGACTACTACCTCATGAAGTGAAGTGATTCGTTTTCACTAACTCTTTACATAGAAGATAATAAGGAAAAAATTAATGAATATATGTGATATAAATGAAATAATTATAATATTAAATACATATTTATAATTATTAAAATATAATATATCATTTTCTTTCTTTCCTTTTCTCTCACTGAAAGATAATAACGTCATTTGTGTATGTGTGCATTACTGCCTTCATGATATGATGTGACCCTCTTTTCATCACCACAACACAGGGATGATACATATAAGTATATTTAAATAAATAATATTATATTTATAATATTATGATAATTTTGAAAATATAATATACTACTTACCTAATTTCCATAATAATCATTGAAAAATGGAAACGTTACTCATGCGTACGTACGACCTACCATATCCATGATGGTAACGTAATTCATTTCTCAAAATCATATTTAATGATTTGTCTTTAAATTATAATTTATGTAAAAAATTTATAATTATTACATGATTATTATTCTAGAAATTATGTAACCATGATCAAAGTAAGAGGACCGAAAATAACTAATCAAAACATATATTAAAATCAGAGTGGTTATTACACGAAACACAACTTTAACATGAAATTGCTAATAAAAAGGTAATAAAAGAACATAAGTAAATAATATATAGTATGATATATTTAATTTTTTTTATTTAATATATTTATAATAAATTTATATTTATTATACATGAGGTTTGAATGAGTACGAATGAAGTTGAGACATATGGTAATGGATTTTTATTCTTTCCTTTATTTTTGGGAGACATATAAAAATTCACCACTCATTTGATTTTTTTGGTGTATATAATAACACTTTTACATGTTATATAATTAATTTCATAATTTTTATGATATTTAATATTTCTTTTTAATTTATTAAATATTGGTGATTTTGATTCAAAATATTACTAAAGCGGTAAGGGATTCCCGTTTAACTTTTTTACGAGACACATTCCATATTCACAATGTATTTATTTTTTGTCATATATATACTTCCAATGAATTTATTTTAGGATTATTATAATTAAAATTATTTTCATTTACATATCAATTTTATGATCTCTCTTTAATGGGGTTTTCGGTTCAAAATTTACTAAATCGGTATGGCATATTTGTCATAATTTTCCTCCTTTGAGAAATATGATGATGTTATTCCCTAATATTCTTATATAATGTGTATATGAAGCCTATTTAAAATTTAATATCAATAATTTATTTATATTCATGATATTTTATGTTTTATTTAATTATATTCCTTCATTGGGATTACACTTCAAATTTAATAAAGTAATGGAGATTTTCTATTACAATCTCACCGTTTATCGAGATTATTTATTATTATGTTTATGATGATAGAATCTTACGATTAAACTATAAATAAAATCTACAATTTTATTATCATATGTTTATTTCATGATAATACATGTTTTACCTTCATTATCTTCTTTTTATGTACCCAAGAGTTCAAAAATAAATATTTTAAGAAAAAATGTCTCTTTAGTCGAAAACCCTTTTTAATCCATTTTTTTCTAAAAATGTTTTCAAAAATGTGTTTAAAAATTTTATAAAATAATTTATTTAAGTAAATTTTACCCATGTTTTAATTTTTACATTTTTTTAAATGAATCTTCATGTAGTTTTGAAAAAAATGCTTGTTTGGCTTTCATAAAAAATGTGAAAACAATATTTTTGTACTACATGAACAAAATTTCACAACATCATAAAAATTATTTTATTTTAAGATTACATTATAAATTTTCAATTTTATATTCAAAGGAAAGTATTTTCAAAATGTTTTATGTTTAAAAAAGTTTTTTCAAAGTGGAGAGGATATTTTCCTAAATAATGTTTTTGAATGAATTTTAAAGATTCATTTATAAATTTTCATGTTTATTTTCAAAGAAAATGATTTCCAAAATTTTTTTTGTTCTATTTTTTTTTTTCAAAGAAGGGTTATATGATTTAAGAAACATTCAAAGTGATTTATCTTTAAAAATTATTTTCTATCTATGATGAAATCATTTTATGTAACTTGTGATTTATAGTGTATATGAGAGAAGGATACAATTCTTATTATTTATCTAAATGATTTATGATGAAAAGATGCTTATGAAACCCATTTCTCTTCCACGGGTTATACCCAGAAAAATGCTCATGAAACCCATTTATTTTTCCTTGGGTTATTCTTTGATGAGATGTTGAAATGATTATAAAACCTGTCTCTTTTATATGGGTTATGATATCATTAAATGTTTATAAAACCCATATATTTTCCACATGTTATTTTATGGTGAAATGATGAAATGATTATAAACCCCATTTATTTTCCATGGCTAATGCTATGATGAAATTATTCATGAAATAAATTTATTTTAATGGGATATGATATGATTCATGTTCTATGATCTTTTGGCACATAAGTACATAGATTTTTGATGGTGGGACTTATATCTACCTATACTGCATTGGGTAATTATTATTGTTATATATGCTCAAAGGGTACATTTTAAGTTATCCTAATCCCAGACGAGGGTACATGGGAGGTTATCCCAATCCCAAAAGAGGGTACATAATAGGTTATGAAAAGTCCAAAAGAGGTTATATGAGAGGAAATCTCAAGCCCAAAGAAGGTATATGGGTGGTTAGCCCAGGCCTAACATGTTATGAATCTCTTAGTTAGTAGCCTTGTCATAATATTTTATATTCTTATATATACATCACAAATTTATGTATTATTCCAATATTATGCTATCATGGATCATGTTATATTATTTACATATGATTTATGTCTTATGAAATTCCAATCATTATTGCATGACTCAAGACTATGATATTTGATATCCAAGTTATGGTTTTCAAATGTTATGCTCATGTAATCACGCACTTATTCTCACATTATGTTTATGTATTTACCTTTATTACCATTGTTGAGCATATGAACTTAACACTTCTTATGTTTTATTTCCCTATTCTATGAATAAAGGTTTTAAGTAGGGTATGTTTGTGAAGAGTAATAACCAAATTAGAAGATTGTGTATCTAGTATCCAAAGACACTAAACTATTATAGTCCTTAGGAATGTGTTGTGTAACATATTGAATATTAGTAAAAAAAATATGTAATATCTATGTATAAAATCCTAGGTCGCTATATTTTCTCCTCCTAGTAGTAAGATCTAATCTTACTTCCTCTTGTACTTGGGAAATTGAATCATAGGGGTAATAAATTATGGTTAATTGTTTAAACATTCTTTGAAGATTTTCTCAAGAAGTTACTTATTTTGGAGACATATTTTCAGAATCTATTTAGACTATATGGATTTTTCTCAATGAATAAAATAAATAAATGAAAGAAAATATATATGAAAACTTTTTAAAAATGTGTAAAAATATTGAAAAAACTACTCAAATATTTATCAAAAGTTCCAGTGGCATAAAGGCTATCACGGGCCTTGCATTTAAAATAATTTTGAAACACATGGAATATAGTAAAATGGATAAACAATGTCATCTCTCAACTATCTAGGCTTAGAGACTCATTATCCTCGCACTTATATTTGTTTTTTATTTTGTTATTTTCATAATATTTTAAAATGATAGAAGAAATTATAACATGTTTAGTTGTTGTTTTATTAATTTAAATAAATATTAAGGTGAAAGGGGGGGGGTGTGAGTCTGATCAAAACAGTCCTTAATTATATAAGAGTTATTTGAACCAAACAATAAAGTCATAATCAATCATTTATTAATTCTCTCTATCTAAATTGTGGACTTAATTCACATGAAAATCCTCCTTATGCATATTTATATCACCTCCTCCATAATGAACAGTAAGTTAACACACTCAAGAAAGACATACACTATCCCAAAACCCATAAATAATTGTATGTTGTTCTTCCAGTAATCTACAAAACTCAAATTTTATTCAATGTGTATAGAGATAATGAATGGAGATATGTTTTAATATATATAATAATATAACAAAAAATTGAGAGGTCTGATGATGATCATCTATAAACTTCCCTCCCACTCACTTCTATATAAAGTATGAGAGTTATAATTACTAAATAGTTGAAGAAAAGTTATTCAAAACCCATAAAGTCTCCCATGGGGACCGTCCCTTTAGTCAGTTCTCCATAACCATTTAGATAGAGATCATAATAGTAGTAGGGGATATTAAAAACCTGATAAACAAAATAGGATTGGATTGTATGAAAATATAGTAAAAATAATTGTAGAAGATGAAATCTACAATAAGTAGAGAAAATTACTTTATAGTGGGAGGGGAGTAAAATATTTATAGAAATTGAATACCTTTCATCGTCCTCCTCCTAAAATTCACCGTTGATAAGTGAACTATCACTAACATTAGATTATCTTCCATGTGTACATATCAAAGGGTGTGGATTACTTCAATAATATCCCTCACAATTCTTCTCCTTTCTCAACAATATTCCCTCAATATCCATGTTCTCCTTTATCTTAATGATCTCTATGTGGATCATCTGTTAGAGATCTCCTTGATTCGGTTGAATAAAGGAAATGAGGTTTTTGATTTTATTTTTCAATTTCAAGGATATTTTTCTTCATTTTAATCACCCTTTGTTAGTGTAATGATCCTCATTTAGCTATCCTTCCATGGATATGGCCCTTACGCAGGTCATGGAACAATAATGGTATCCTAACACTACTTAGTAAAACATGTAAGTACCTTTATATTTCTTATTCAAATGTTGTATCACCTTTACATTGCTTCAAAATAATGATATTACTTTTAAAATCCACCTTTTATGACCTTTATATTGTTGAGGGACCCCAAAATTTACCCTTTTTAGAACTTAATTACCCTCCCATAGCTAGTGAAATCAGTAGAGGTACACTTATTTAGTACTCTCCCATGAAAGTAACTTGATACAAAACATTCATTAACTTTATTCAATAGAGGATGACCCTGAAATTGCATTTAAAACATGCATTATACCTTTACATAACACTATTCCCTCAGTTGTTTCATTTATGCATCACATATTAACTACACATAGGTGAAATGTGAGACCATAGTGAAATCTTTATGCAAGATTCTCGCTACATTGAAACAATGCATGGATTGGTTACCCTTACAAAATATAATCCTCATATAATATTAACTAAAAAATACAAAAAAATGAAAAAAACAAAATTTCAAGCTATATTCATTGAAACTTAAAAAGAGAATAAAAATAAGATTAGTTAAAATCATAATTTATCCAATTTTCACACAAATATTATTATCCAATATATACATTAAATTCATTAATATTTAAACTATTATAAAATATTATTTTTATTATTTTTACTAACAATTACTAAAAATAAATTGGAAAATATAGCTTCCTCAATCATAAAATGTGACAGTGCTTATACCACTCCAGGAAGTTACAACTAGTTAGTATGTTTTGTTTCTCTAGTATATATTATAGAGATATTGATTTTGATAACATTGTAAATTTTTCTATAGAAAAATAAAACCAAAATTATTTACTTTTCATTGATTTCCAAATATGTGAGCTGTTATAAATTTTATTATCTTACTAGTCTCTCACTATTTTATCAAGCCCCAATAGACCTCCTAATTAGACTCATAATTTCCTATCGCATGTACATTCTAGTTGAAAGTATATATATTTCCCTTATCAAAACCAATAATTTTTTCTAACAAGTTATTTGAAGTTATTTAGGTAGGAGGTATTTCCAACTACTATCTTACGACTCCTTGACCAATTTAGTGGACTCCCCAATCCAGAAATCTTGAGTTAAATTTCCTCAACACTTGCCTCTAAATTACACCAAGTCCCACATTTATAGTCATCCATTGATGTTAACTTTGTTAAGTTGACCTAAAACATTTATTAAAACTCCCTAATAATTTAAATTACACTAACATTGTCCAGAAAAGAGCATTGAATTATGGTTCCATTCATTCATGAATTAATTGAAAGATTAAAAATAATATTCTCTTGATGAATTTTTTTTATTGTACAAATTATTTTTATTTTACCATTTACAGTTATTATTAAAATTATATGGATTTTACACAATTAATTAATAATGATATGATAAAATAATTTTCAGATAATCCATTTATTCTATTTTAGCTTTCATGTGTTGTTATATTATTTAATTTTTTAATCTATTTTAATCATTATATAAAAATGCATAAAAATAAAAAAAATATAACCATGAACTTGAAAAAATAAAATAATTAAAGTGACTTAATAATGATACTTATAGTAATTGATTTATTGAGTGGATAATAAGTCAACCTTTGACTAAATAGGGGAGGGGGATTCTTTAAGCCAGGCTTGGCTCAATTTTTAGCATTCCATGAATAAATTTTGTAACTTCTTGGTAGGTTTCAAATTATATTAGTTTTAAAACACCTCTTCTCCTTAGAGATCAATCCTTTAAAAATTTTTACTCACACATAGGTGAGTGGAATCGAGGGTATGAGATAAAAAAAATATACCATGGACAATAAGACATACTTAGAATAGGGGGGAGGGATGACTCATAAACCACTATATTTAATTTAATAAAACTTTATCATATAAAAACCCCATAATATTATATTTAATTAAATAGAAACCCAATACATATATTGGTTGGTATAAGATCATGATTAGTCACATACATACAACAACATCATATTAATACAATGTAGTATACATTTAAAATCTCACTTTTAATAATGATAAACTTCTAATGAATTAATAATTAATGACATTATTGATTAATTAATTCTTTATCTTAACTTTTAATACAATAAATCTTTGATATAAAAGATATTATCATTAAATTAATTTTTAAAGTAAATAAATAAATAAATAAATAAATTTTATTTAAAATCACTTAAGTACATGATGTGTAATTTGAGGTAACACAACGTGCACCCTACCTAATTATCCATCATCTTAAATAGTCCTTTTCATATATTATGTATTCAAATGGAATATAAAATAAACAACATGTGATGTTGATACATAGAATATACTTCTTCATGTCAAGCCAAGTGGTCATCTCAATATGTATTGACATAAACACAAATTAATCAATATAGTGTTCACCACTTTAAATGCTTGTGTAATGTACATGAAATGTAAGATGAACACCTGTAATGTAGTTTTGAAATTTACATAAAAATTAATTATGCATTTAATATTACATAAAACCATGTCACACAATGTGTAATATAGAAACACACCATATAGTTTAGTTTAATCTCACAACTAATTTTATTTAGTTTAACTATTTTATGCGATGTATATGATAGATTGGCGTGTACTCTATATAAATGGCTACAAATTTCATGGAATGAACATTAGATACATGGAGTGTAATTTTTTATGTCATCCCACATTACATGCCTATGGAATTAGTATATAATTTTTATGGGATACTACCATGTTACACATCATGTTTTCTAGTTACACACCATGTAATTACAGTTGGACTTTATTTCTTGTCTAGTAGTCAACACACGATGTGTAATTAAATACACCAAATGTATATTAAGTACACATCATTTCTGTTGAAAAAATGAACACTAACTCATGTGGGGTTACATTACATGTACTCTATCAACATGTTGTGAAAACCTACAAATGGTGTTTTACTCTGTAATTCAATATGCGGTGTCATTTCACGACATGTAATGGACCCCCATAAGACTAGCCACAATTTTTAAAACTACATAAGCATGTGTATAACCAAGACTAAATGGTGGGTAATTCCGTACATGACATGTAATTTTATCATGTATCCAAGACCTCTAGAACTTATGAATGGTATCTCCATATGTTATTTACCTGTTATTGGCCTATTTTAGGTCATATGATAGTAAATGTACTTGTTTTTTTTGACTTTATAGATTATGAATGAAAATTGAAAGGAAAATAATAAAATAGTTTTTAAAATGATAAAAAAATAAAAAAATAATTATAAATTTAAATGTGACCACTTTGATACCACTTGAAGGATATGGGCATAGCCGAAGCCAGTTGATTCATTTCCCAATTAATATTTTACATAATTTCTGAAAAATAAACCATAATAAAATAAAAAATAATGACATTTATCATGATCATATCTGAATAAAAATTATTATGGATCCTTTAATGTAGAGACAATATCTATCACGTTCAATTTGTAAATAAATTTATAACAAGAATTATACATAAATTTTGATAAATTTCATCGATTTATATGTTCATCATTCAAATTTATTCAAGTTATACCATCATTTAATTAAGAGGGTCCAAAATAGAATTCCACTAGAAGTTATCCAAACATCCACCACAATCTATAAATTCCATTAATGGATCTTAGGGTGTTAGCATGGAGGTATTGATTTCATTTCATTATTCATGTTGATCGCGACTGGTGATCCTTTGATCTTGAATATCATGTATCTTGTTATCTCATTCTTGAGAGAGAGAAATGAGGTGGAGGAATTATCTCATACTTGATATAAACCCTAGAGTTGTTCTTCAGAGAATGTCTAAATAGAGAGAAATGTATTTTTCACAACAATTAATCTTTATTTATAAAATGATACAATTTATGAATATATAGTGTTGGAGTTTTATTATTAAGAATTATACAAAGGTCTTTTTTCAAATAATAAACATAACATATTCCCCATGAAAATGATGATGATGATGATGATGATGATGATGATGATATTAAATGTAATGTTCTAACTCTCACATTGTCAAATATAATTTTTATCAAATAAATAATTTCATATTTATTTAAATGGGATTTAACAATTATATCAATCTCAAAACCGAGTTCTTAACTCAGTCTAACTATCCTCATTAGCATTTATCAAACCTAACATAATAAATAATAAATAAATATTATTCATTATATTATATAAACAAATATTAAATTCATATAACTATGAATAAATATTTATTTTAATATTTTTGTAACTAAATAAATATTTATTTAATAATAAATATTATTTATTTTCTTAAGAATAAAATAAGATATGAATATATATTCTATTTGACGGTCTTTATAATAAATATTTATGTAATATTCAACTCATATTTATATTATAATTCAAATATAACACGTGATGGAATATTTTGAAATAGTAAAATGTTGAAGAAATATTAATCCACATTCTTGAGAATATTATGCATTCCAACTGTTAAACTCAAATTAAAATTAACTAACATCATGGATACACATTGTGTGAAACTCTTTAAGAATCTTTCTTAGTAGAATTAGGAAGGATTTCCTAGAGTCCAAGATTAGTGCCTTACAATACATTAATCCACCCATAGATAAATAAATTAATGTTCTAATGAAAAAAACCATATATAAAAGACCTATTAGTATTATAATTTCTTTGTTATAATATCTCTAATCAAGAAAGTTTCACAATTTTGTCATAAAACTTTGTTCTTAATATATCTTTCATTGAAATAATAAAATGAACCTTTTAATACACTGTGTATATATAATTTTAGTTTGAAAATTACATTATAATATGGGGGCCTAAGATATCATAATCATTAGTAAAAAGTGAGAAATCCTATATTTAATTATTTATAAATTCAATATTACACATGATGCAGCAAAAATATCCTACCTCACCTCAATCATATATTGTCATGGTTTTGATAAAAATATAAAAGTACATGATACATGATATGAATTAATAATAATCTCAATCATAAGGATCATTGCACATGATCACATGTAATAATAGTCAGTTACATGTAAAAGTGTGAAATTTCTACCGGTAGGTATATCCTCACAATATATCATCCTATAGATTTTCAAGTATTAAATTTATGATATGAAGTCTCATCCACTTACGAGTATCAAGAATATGATGAGAAAACATACTATGTTTCCTATCATATAATGTTACCCTAATCATAAGACATAAGTTTAAGAATATCATCATAGAACATTAATGTTCTAATCATAACAAGAAACTACAATGACCTTTAATTTTATAAGACACTCAAGGGAATTATCACATTAATTCTATATATAATAACATTAAATCTGTGATGATATTTATTAATATTCAATACATTGAATATAAAAGTAATACAATGTGAAAAATAATTGGATCTAGGGATCCAACTCCAACATGAATATCACGAGAACCTCATGAAATTAATTTAAAATAATTTTATAAAATGAAGAGGAAAATAAAATGGTAAAATACACTTATAATTATTTAAATATGGTTTTATAGGGCCTTTATTTATTAAATTTTTTTAAAAATAAATTTAATGAATTAAAATATGATATGAATAAATTTCATTAGTACAAAATTTCATCAAAAATTTAATTTTAAAAAGGGTAAGATGTAGTTTGATAAGAAAAAAATTTCATTAAATAATATAATTAGTGTCACGAGAAAAGAAGAATAATAATAAGAAATATCTATAAATTATAGTGATTTAAAAGATATGATGTCATTAGAAAATAATAAACTTCTATGGACCATGTTGGGAAACATGATAAATCATCTAATGGTGAAAAATAAATTGATGATATTTATATTGATGACATGTTAAATGTTGAGTTATAAAACTATGATGATTGAGATTCCAAGATTAAAAAAGATATCAATATTTTAATGAAATAATTGAAAAGATAAAGGATAGATAATATGAATTCCATGAAAAAAAGGTTAATATATTGAATAAATAATATTTGATAAATTTCATGTTTTGAAATCTATGATGATTTGAAAAAATTTGTAATTTGAAGATTATATTGAAGAAAATAAGTTGATGGAAACTTAAGATAAACATATTGTTGCTAAATATACCTTGTTAAAGGTGAAATAATATCATTACAAATATATTGATGAAAATACATCCTTGTAAATAATTTTTAGTATTATTTAAATATAATCTACTTTGAGGTTTATTAGGAACCATGTACAAGAACATTCATAGAATAAATCATTATAACTAGAAAAAGGGAAAAAAAATTGAGATTCATTGAAACAATAAACAAAATGTTATCATTGTTATTAAAATGATAATATATTTATTAAAACATAAGGTTGGCCTATAGTTTCTCTTCAATGATGCTAGCAATAAGGTCCATAAATTCTAGATAGTCATCATAAGAGATAAAATCAACATTATTTTTTTGAATGGTGTAATCAACTTGAATTTCAAACTATTCATAGGTGATACCTATGAGGTCTCTAGGGGAGTTTTAGGTTCCAAATTTTAGTTTTATCCGATAATGATAGGAAAATATGAATTTTTATTGATTTAACACATTCTTTATGCATTACTTTTCCAATATTATTGAAAATTTGCTTCACTGTTTCATATAAATGAGGAGGGAATTTGAAGTACTTTTATTTTTGTAATACTTGGTACTTTGGGTCATCATTTGTGTTCCTAAGAACCCACATTACAACCCATTAGGATATTAGACAAGTATTGTAACATTTAATTATTTTAATATATATATATATACTTTAAATTTGATAACTTTTTTCACATGCACTAAAATAAAAATTAAGATATATTAATAAATTAAGTCCATAACTGTTAAAATATTATTATGTATAAATATACGATCTAATATATTGAAATTATTTAAATTGGAATGTTTTTATAAAATATTATTAAAAACTATAAATGATTAAAAAGAATTTTGATCAATAAAAGTGATCTATCTGTATACTTTTTATTTTCGACTAAAATTTAAATATATAATGTTTAGAAAAATAATGAAATGAAATTATATTTATTTTTTATTTAATGATATCAAAATTTAATTATTATAAAATTTTAGGCGCTTACTGAAATATCTATTTTTAGTAAAAAATGTAGTTTTTATGAAAATGGTATTTTTCAAGTCTTTACCCATATATAAAAATGACCTAGAAGGTCAAAAAAACTATTTAAGTTAAGAAATATGAAATTAATGAATAACATAATGCATTTTAAATATTATTTAAATTTAGAAAAACCATGGACAACATTTTTAGAACTAAAATAATGGTTACTTTGATAAAGAAACAAGTTTAATGCCTTTTCTTTTAATTAATTAATATTATGGTAATATCAGGTTATGGATTTATTTTAATGTCACATATACTTAATTTTTCTATAATAAATAAATTTCTATCATGAAAATCTGTAACCATAAAAAATATATCTTATATATATGTTTAAATTTTAAAAATACACTTTTATTTAAAAAACATTTTTATTTGTTATGTGTGTTTAATTTAAAATAACCATTTCTAATATATATAATGAATTAGATTAAATAAAGTCTAAATTTAGATTCAAAAATTTTAAAATTTTTTGGAAGGTTCCTCTTATATATTTTTTAATAAACTAATTCACATGAATAATATTTAATTAAGAGTAATAAGTGTTTAAATGAATAATCTAAAGTTGATTTAATTACCCTAGGTTTATATGAGATTTAGAACTTCTAGAAACACTTTTTTAGGTTGTAATGTCTTACCCACATGTCTCACCAACCATACCACACCTAACCCCCCTAACTTTCATACACTTTAATTCTTACCCCTTACTTTACATTCTTTACCATGAAAAGTTCCCTTTTCTTTACTTATAAATGGAGACCACTTATACCCCCTTTCAAACAGGACATTCCATACGAATTTGTAACATCCTAGTTAAGATATTCTCTCTTTTAATGTCTAAGAGGCTATCTTTTGGGTTCATGAGGTTTTGGAGTTGATTCGTAGGTTTAATAAAGTACTTGGGTAGAGATTTGTCTATATGAGATAGTTTAAAATGAGAATCATACATTCACAACATGAATTACTCCAAGAAAAAATCAATGATCCTAGATTAAGATGTGAAAAAAATCATGATGTGAAATGATATTCACATAGTGATATTTTATTTTAGGATTTAATGTTCAAGTGACTTGTTTTTTGATATATCATCCATCCCAGGAGTTCACATCATTAAATAGTAATTCAAACCTTGAATTATACCCATTACTCTTAATTATATGTTCTTAAAACATTAATCCTTTCTCATTAATCTTTCTCCTCTCTCTCTTGAAACTTAGGGATACTTTAGGTGATTTTGGGTGAATCCAAATCTCCCAAGCTTCTCTAATTGGATCTTCGATCTCTAAGTTTATTGGAAACTCCTATTTTGGTAAGTGTGATCAAATATCTCTTCCATTTCACCTCGATCCCTTGGTTTATAGGAGATTTTGGGATATATTTCTAGATTCTATTGGACCTGATGTGATCTATCTCGATACATTATAGGTTCTTTTGTATCATTATATTCCGGATGGTAGATCTCTTATCGGTTGTTGTGCAGTGTGTGTTTACTGAGGTATATGTTGATCGAACTTCTTAACTAACCCCTTTCCTTGATAAATTAAATTAAAAAACGTGATAATCAATGTTAGGGTCTATATTATTTTCTATTTCATTATATTCCATTTCTAGTGTGTAGATCCCATTATGGGTGGTGTGTGACCTGTGTTCGAGTTAGGTGGATCAAAATTTAGCTTATGTTGGATGAAAATAGAATATTATTTATTTGTTAAATGATTTTCTAAATGAATCATAATGATTATTGATTGATTAAAATGTATGTGATTAGAAATATATTTTGATAAAAGATAGTTTTTCCCTTTATTTTGGTGAAAAAAGGTGTTTTCAAAGCATTTTTAAAAGCACTAAGAAATGGGTTTTAATGTTTTTTTATTAATAAAGGGTTATTTGGAATTATTTTTGAAATTTAAAATAACTTTGAAATTGATTTTATTTATTCCATACATGGGGTACTCGGGTAATTATGTGGAAGGTTTAGTATTGGTCTTTATCGATTGGTATTTTAAGGTGGTCCACTTTCTAGGGTGCTTTTATGTACTAAGATAATAGATGAATTGGATCTAGGAATTGGATTAAAATTATAGGGGATTTAATTTCTAGGGTGTTCCTCTATTTCCTAGACTTCCATGCATGGGATCTATGTACTTGAGTGTGCACTAGAATTTTATTGAGATTGAGGTTCGAGTGACCTAGCTAACTTGACCATATGCTATCTTTAGGGTGTTTTCCTTTGTGTCTTTGATTGGTACTACTTGGATTTATATGAGATAATATATTCTTTGATTGATGTAAATGGTTTGTGTAATTATGTTTTGAAATTATTTTACTTGGTTTTGTGAAAGATTCAGAAAAATGAAAATATTCAATATGATTTTGTTATAATATTGTTTAACTACTTATCAAGACTTATTTTCATTAAATATTAGAACACATGTATTATTATATTGAGTCTTTATATGGAACACCTGAGTGGAATCCTGTTGAGCCTATTTATCTTACACCCTATAGAATCCCCTTGGGGAGTCTAGACCATGTTTTATCTGATGTTGGAAAGGGTAAGGAAATTTAGTAAGGTAGTGAGGTTTCTATCAGCTAGGTATGGGTAGTTGGTGGTGAGATAGTGGCACATGATCCACATATAACATGGAGTTACTATTGATAGTTTTGTGTTGTACTTTTGGTTTTTGTGGATATGTACTTGGGTTTTTCCCTGGACACTTTTGGGTTGTATCACTTCTATTGTCATTCATTGATTATAGACTATTTATTTTATGGTTATATATATATATATATGTCATGTATCTGTTTTATGGTTGGTATAAATAATTATCATTGGTTTTTATTTTGATTCTTGGGTGTTAGTCTATATCCTATAGAGATCTATAATTCCATTTGGTCTTATCATGGTCCTGTTCAAAGCCTAGTTGGATAGGTTTTTTAGGTTGGGTCATGAAAATCAGGTATCATATTATGGTTATGCTCGGTCTTGGGAAGTTGTTAGATATAAGATATGATTTTAGAGAATAGAGGTGTTTGTTATGGTGAGTTCCTATCCATATATTTCTATGATAAGCCTTGAGTCACAATGGGATGTTGGAATGTGTATCTCTTATATTGGGTTTTGACCATGATCTTGGTTTCTACTTGTATTTTTATTGTTAAAAATGAGATTATCCTATTTTATATTTGTTTTATTTTATTTCAAGTGTTTAGTTTTTTGTCTTGATGACAACTTTTTTAGGTTCTATAGGAGGGTGAAGTGGTAGATTATCTTCAATGAAATCCTCTTTTAGATCATAGTCACATAGAGGTTATTTTATGAGCGGTTTGTGTTGTGAACTGAAATGTACTACCTGTTCAGAACCAATAAATTGAGATGAAACCAGGATCTGTGGGAGATATGGACCAATATTGAGAGTTTATATATAAGAAAACCCCATTTATAAGTGTATATATTACCCAAAGAGATGGAGTTTTGATGGAAAATATCGACTAGGTATTCAAATTCTTAGATACACCTGATGATATCAATTTGAATTACATAATGTTTAAGCTGGAGGGTCCTAATAAGCAATGGTTGGATTCTATGGTACAATAGAATTGTCACATGGTATTGGATTGAATGGTTTTAAATACCCTCTTCTTTCTGCTATTCTTTCTAGAGTCTCTAATAATAGTGAAGACTCTTGAGTAACTCTCTACATCAAATAATGTTCTTGATGTGAGTGTACACCAATTATTTAATAGGGATGGTTCTTTTTTCTCTGTATGTGGTGATGAATGATCATGTGAAAGATTAGAAATACTTATAGGGATTTTGATTATAAATTTGATCACTGTTATACATGATAAATATTTCCAACTATATAGAGATAGACGACAGGGATGTGATGTCATAAATGTAAATGAAGGAAAATATTATCTTCTCTAGATCTTATGTTCCTTATATTTACAATTTCATTGGAACTGAAGGAAGGAAGTGGAAGTGGAATGATAATTACAAGGGGGTGGAGGTGGTTCTTAGTATTGGGCCTCCTCTAAACCACAAATAGTATCTAGAAATGTTCCCTGAACTTACTATTAGTGTTGAAAGGCATGTTACACCTAACATTATTATCCCATGACTGTAAAAATTTACAATGATTGTATCCACCAAGGATATATATAGAGGTTATTTCAAGATTTATCTATGTCCCATTATAGATAGGGATATCCAAACCCAAAGACCATTGTAGTATAGTTAGAAGATTCAAAATCTAGAGTGCTTCATCCATAAGACTCAGGAGTGAAACAAATTCATGAAATGGATTATTTTTCAATAGAGGTAGAAACAGGCCTGACTACATTGAGTAGTAACATATTTGTTTTATATTATATAGAAACTAATCTATTTGATTCAGGTTTCCCACCCTCATTTATATCTACCCATTTTTTTATTGTTCTAAAACTACCAATGAAGCTCATGTTCTTTTTCATTAAGCTAGTGATGCCTCTTGGAAAGTGGAAGGAGCTAGGGTTTCATTGATCAATGTGTTATCTATCTATAGATGATGTGGAGTTTGTTTGGGATTTCTTCATTATTAATATAAATCTATTCAAAGTCATCATCAGGATGGATTGCATAGTTTTTCATCATGACTAGATTGATTGTTATCCTTATAATGTTCTATTATCAACCAAAAATGGGATATATTTGGTGTTTTAGGGATATTGGAATATGAGATCTATTCATGTTGGATATTACTTCCTAGAGCTTAGTAGTTTATTGTCATCCATTGCAGTTGATCCTAATGATGTTTTCCCTCTCTTATAGATATTCCCTTGGTTGTTAGGGACTTATCTGATGGTTTCCTAAATGTATTTTTTAATATTTCAATATAAATGGAGGTATAGTTCTCAATTGACCTAGAGTTGGGTATGTAACTGATGTTGATACCCTCTTATCATATGACACATGTTGATATGAAATAACTTAATATCTAGTTATATGATCAGCTTGAGGAGGGATTTATTTATCCTAGTGTTTCAAAATGGTCATCCCCAATGATCTTTTACAAGAAGGTTGATGATTATTTATTTCTATATATAAAATATATAAATTTGAATTGGGTTACTGTTAAAAATAAATATCATTTTTCCAATGTTGATTACTTGTTTGATCATTTAATGGGGGAAAAGTGGTTTTCAAAAATTGATCTTCAGTTAGGATATCATCGGCTCAGGGTTTGGGAGTTTGATATATTTAAGATCAATTTTCGGGGTATGTATGGACATTATGAATATATTGTTATGTATTTTTCTAAAAAAATTCACCTATAGTCTTTTTTTCTTTTATGAATTGTATATTGCATCATTATCTTGATACCTTTTTCATTGTGTCTGTAGGTGATAT
The DNA here is from genome assembly GCA_963277665.1 of Viscum album. NCBI lineage: Eukaryota > Viridiplantae > Streptophyta > Magnoliopsida > Santalales > Viscaceae > Viscum > Viscum album. The sequence continues at coordinate 810,464,059 of OY728150.1, read as the reverse complement.
ACTTGTTTATTCGAGATCTGATCATGAGAATGAACACCATTTGAATCTTTTTTTAGAGATCTTTAGGAGTTACCAAATTTATGGGAAGCTTTAAAATTAAATTTCTCGATACATAATGTGAATTTATTAAGACATGTGATTTTCGGACATGGTCTCTCATTCAATATTGAAATGGAGAATTATCACTTATCATGTGAGAAACTATGAAACTCTTTCAAATTACAAAGCTTCCTAGGTCTGGAAAGATACTATGAGTGGTTTGTAAAGGATTTTTAAAAATTATCATGTCACATAACTACTCTTACCAAGAAAGGGGTGAAATTAAATTGGGATTATAATTAGAGAACTTCTTTTGATGATTTGAAAAGGCTTCTGACATTAGCTTCTATTCTGATCATACCTGAGACCAGTAAAGGTTTTGTGGTATACTTTGATAATTATGGTGATGGTTTGGGTTTTATAGTTATGAAATAGTATCACATCATGGCCTACTACTATTTTCATCTTTGGTTACATGAGAAAATTACCCCACTCATGATTTGGAGCATGACACTATTATGCATGTGCTTAAGTGTCAGTGACTCTATCTTTTTGGAGAGGGGTTCATGATATTTTCAGATCATAATAGTTTTATCTGTATAATTTCCTTGAAGGACCTAAATCTCAGGTAGAGGTACTGTGCGGAATATCTCTAGGTATTTGACTTTGAAATCACCTATACTCAAAAGAAAGGAAACACTATTGTGGATTCCCTTAGAATAAAATTTCCAACCCATCCTATTTTGGAATCAAGGAGGATTTAAATGTTATTAGGATTTTTAATAATTAGTATCTAGATTCACATTAAAATGATTCATGTATGGTTTTGACCAGTGTTAGATTATAATTATCTCTCCTTGAGTCTATTCTGTAGGACTGGAAGTAGGATGGAGAGATATTAGGAATCAAGGAAACCTTATATGATGGAGAGAACATTTCTTGTTGATCTCTCCCTTATGATGGTATTCTCTTCTTCAAGGAACTATTTTTCATCCCATAATCCATAAGTAATTCAGTTTTTTCTAATTTCAAAGTCCCTCAAGGTTTTTTCACCTTTTCACTATTACTATGTATTATACAAGAGACAATGTTCTAGTGGTCAGGTATAAAGAGTGATATTGTTGATTAGGTGTCCCGTGGTTATAATTTCTAGAAGATAAAGTCATAGCACCTTAATCCTTATATTCATTTCTATCCTCTTCTAGTGCTGGTTTGGAAATGGGATAAGGTGTCCATGGATATCATTGTTGGATAACCACAAACCTGGGAAGGATTCTCTCTGGGTGTTGATTAATCATTTGATGAAATCATCTCTTTCAATTCTGATCTGGGACACCAACAAGGTTGGTGATGTATTAAAGTTGTATATGTAGAAGATTATAAGGTTTCATGGGGTTACCATGCCACTATCTTGGATAGGGATCCTAGGTTCACCCCTTGTTTTGGAAGAGTTTATAAGAGGTCATGGGAACTTAATTCACGTTGAGTATAACTTACCATTCATAAATGAATGGTTATATAAAAATTTTAAATATATTTTGTAGGATATTCTATGTTCTTGCATCATATATTTTTAATGGATAAGGAGATAGACATATGGGACTTGTTGAGTTATCTTATAATAATAGTTACCAGTCATCAATCAAAATGGTTCCCTTTAAGGATTTGTATGGTCTATCGTTCACACCACCTCTTTGTTGGGAAATGGCGGGAGAGGGATCTATCATGGGACTAAGTCTCATTAAGGATATTTGGTTGAGGATTTAGGATATATGCTGACACTTTTTTATAGATCATAGTTGGAAGAAATAATATATGAATCATCGATGATATCCTTTGTGGGTTTTCATTGTTCATTGGGTTTTCTTGAATGTTAATCCTGGGTTTCATCACATTTAGCTTGGAAAATATGTAAATATATCTCAGAGATATGTTGTAACATTTGATATCACTGAGAGAGTTGGATAGGTTTCTTACTGGTTATCTTTATGAGCTCATTTGATGGGTATTCACAATATTTTCCACATATCTCAGCTCAAGAAGTACCACCTCAATACCTCCAATGTTCTAAGTTGGGAGGAGATTGAACCAAAGACACATGTTTATGTTGTAGATAAACTAGTGGATATCATTTATTCTTAGAAGAAATTTTTTCATGGGAACTCTATTTCATTGGTAAAAGTGTTATGGTGGAACAGATTGAATTCTCATGATACTTGCAAGCATGAATCATTAGTGATAGAGAAATTGCTTCACCTATTTTCAGAGATATTTTCTTTTACATGAATTTATGGGGATTGAAATTCCTATGGTGGGGATAATTATAACATATGTGTTAAGGTACAATCTTTTTTTTAATGTTTAAGAGGTTGTTTTTTAGTTGTAAAGTAGTTAGAGGCGATCTAGGGGTTTTCTAATGGACTTTGACTAAAAACTATAAACAGGAGATGATTTAATCCATGAATTATAAATTCATGACCTAAATTACTTCTGGTTGGAATCCTGGATCCTATATCAAAATGTGAGCATGATATGATATTCAGGTTGTGAACTTGGATTTCCGGATTTCAAGTTGAGGAGATGCATTTTTTAGCATATCATCTATCCCATGAGTTCATTCCATGAAATTATAATTCACACTATGAATTATACATATTCCATGGAATTATATGTTTTTATCCTTTTAATCCTTTCTCATTTTCCTTCCTCCTCTCTCTATAAAACATAGTTCTTCTCTAGGTGATTTTTGGTGAATCCATCTCCTCCAAAATTTTCCAATTGGAAATTTGGTCTTTAGGTAAGTTTCTTGATCTTATTTTGGTAAGTGCAATTAAATATCTCTTATTTCCTCCTTGATATCTTCGTTTGGTATAAGTTTAAAGTGTTATTTTTTGTTCTATTGATCTAGATTTGATCTCTCTCAATCCATTGCAGGTTATTTCATGTGAGTTTATTCCAGAGGCTAGATCTATTGTTGGTTGTTGTGAAATAACTATTTTCTGAGGTATGTGTTGATCTACCTTTCCTGCCAACACTTTTTATTATGGAATTATATTCAAAGATGTGATAATCAATTTTAGGGTCTTTGTTGATTGATCTTATATTTTCTAAACTTTTTGGTGTGTGGATCCCATTATGGGTGGTGTGCGACCCATTTTTGAGGTAGGTAGTTCTTTCTATAGCCTATATTGGATTAGCCTTGAATGATATTGATTTATTAAATGGTTTTTAAATTATTTTTAATGATTCTTGATTAATATATTTGTGTGTGTTTAAAAATTGTTTTTGAAAAAATATGCTTCTCCCCCTTGTTTTGTTGAAAGAAAAGTTATTTTGAAGGAATTTTGAAATGGATTGTGAAATGGGTTTTCAAAGAACGTTTTTGTTTAAAAAAGGGTTGTTTAAATTTTTTTAATGGAATGTGAAAGCCCTTCAAAATTGATTTGATATATTCCACACATGGAATCCTTGGTTACTTTGGTGGAAGGTGTATTATTGGGACTCATAGATTGGTGTTATAAGAGGGTTTTCTTTTTGGGGTGTTCCTATGTTCCTAGATCAGAGATGCATTGGATCTAAGAACTTGATTGAAATTGTAGGGGATTCAATTTCTGGGATGTTACCCTATTCCTTAAATATTGATGCATGAAGTCTAGGTACTTTAGCATACACAATTTTTTGATTGAGATTGAGATATGAGTGACCTAGATAGACTGACCTTATGTTATTTTTGGGGGTTTTTCCTTTGTGTGTTAGATTTTTTACTTCTTGGTTTTATATCCGATGATACATTATTTTATTTATTTAAATGATTATTGGAATTATTCCTTGAAAATATTTTACCTAGTTTTGTGAAATATTTAGAAAATGGGAACTATTTACCATGATTTTTATAAAAAATTATTTAAATATCTCTCATGGCTTATTTTCTTTTTATATGAGGATATTGAGATTATTGTGTTGAGACTTGATATAAAACACCAAGGTGGGATCCTATTGATCCTCTTTAGACCACAATCTACACACTCCCTTGGGGGTTTGTAAAATGAGTTTTACCTAATATAGGAAATGAAAAGGTCCATAGTGAGGTAGTGAGGTTTATATTTGCTGGGTATGGGTAGATTGTGGTGTGATAGTGTGACATGGTACACATAACACATGGAGTAGCTGTTGAGATATTTGGGTTTCCTTTTTGGTTTTATAGACATTGTTTCTAATGAAAATGTGGTGTATATAATACTCAATAATTAATTTTTTTATAATACATTATGTAAATTAAGTTATTTACATAACAATATTAATTTCAATATTCCTTTGAATTTTGATTAAAAAATTACTAAATTTGTAAGGGTTTTACATAAAAAAATTCATTCTTTGAGACACATATTCTTTTATGCACCAAATTTATTTTAAATGGTACATATAATACCAGTTGGATATTTAATATAATTAATTTTCATTATTCATTGTATTTGAAATTCAACTTCAATATCTCCTTGTGATTCCCTAGACCCACACTTCCAGATTTGGTGCTAAATATACATACTTTTTAATATATCACATGAATTACAACAAACTCCCAAGATCAAAATTTTAGTGTCTTGGGGAACTAGGTACATTTAATACCAAAAAAATAGTACAATACACATTACTTCCACAAATATTTTACACACATGTAATTCTCTTATATGCATCCCTTTCATTGAATTTCCTAGGGAAATTGGGAAACATAATAAAATGGTGATCTATAAATCCTAGTTTGGGATAAACAATTAAAACAAAGCATTAGTGAACATCATGGAAAAAACATGAGGCATGACACGAGAACATGAACATGAGGGAAAGAATCATAACATGATCATAATAACAAGAGGAATAACATGATCATAAGAAAAATACTCGTAACATGATCATAAGGAAAAGAGGCATAACATATTCCTAAATACATGAGTCATAACACAATCATAAGTACATGAGGCATAACATGATCATTAGTACTTGTGGCATAAAATTTTCAAAATTACATGAGGAATAACATGATCATAAGTACATGAGGCATACCATGAAAATGTGGATATAAAATAAAAATGGTACATTTTTTAAAATATACCCAATGCTCATTACTAGGGTGTTGTAAGAATATTACCAAGGATTTTGACCAATGTATTATAAAACATTACCAAGTCATTCTAACAAGGTATCATGAACATTTAATCTCTATATATTAATTATTTACACAATGAATTGGATCACTATCAATTTTCACCCTTAATAAGTCTTAATTCATGTGTACCACATATGTAAAACATACATAAATCTATCAATAATCATAGCATGAACCCATGTATAATAAATGGGTATCTAATTAATGTAAGTATCTCTGTACATAATTACCCTTCAATCAAGATAATGAATTATAGGGTATTTACTCTATATAAAATAAATGGTACATAGTTTAGTCAATAATTTCCCCAATCATTCAATGGATGATAAAATAATTAATCACCCTTAAATTATAAGAATCATGAAATGGTAACTACAAGGGAAAGGCATTAGAAGAAAAGTTATTCATAGCTGACCATAAGGCAAGACAAAGGCAGTGATGGATTATTATCCATAGAGATAATATTTCCACCATACAACATGTACATAAGTACATGGAAATATATAATAAAGGAAAAATCCATGGAAAATATTGATAGTTGAATATAACATGAATATTGTTTACAAATTGTAAGGGAAACAAACCCTTTCAATGGTTTTATGCACCCATCTTGTTGAATATCCAACAATCAAATTTAGAAATAATATGTTGTTAATAATATAGAGAATAGTAAACCAATTGAAGGAATGATGACAAGAAATGATAGATATAAAATTAATTATAATAGTAATATCAATTTAAGGTGTATTTGTATATATATATTATAATATTTCATTATGTCTCATGAAGTGTATGTGGATTATCCAAAGAAAATCCCCTAGGAGTGTCAAATCAAGTATGTAGAAAGACCTATTTTCTTTCACCAGGTGATGATCTTATTAAAACCCAAAGTTACCTTTTAAGGGTTATTACCCATAGGTACAACTGTTTTAGATCCACATCCACTTTTAGTATCAAGATATGGATGTCAATACTAGGAAAACCACACACACTTATTATTACCAATTTTTGGATAGTTTTATGTCTATAGGAAATCCTTAGGATTATAATTGATTATGATGGAAGTATAATGATATAAAATAGGTATATATCATTGATAAAATAGTAATTAAATTATAACAATAATTCATAATAAAATTTTATTTTGGAATGAAAAGGAATTTAAAAGGGATCTTAATATAAATGGGGAGTATCCATTATTTCTACAGTGTAAAAGGTAGAAAAAAGGAATCTTGGAAAAAGTTTAATGAGATGGAAATTCAATATTTTATTAAAAAGACATAATATAAACAATAATGGTGTTATTTATAAACACTTAAAACCTAATAAATTTGGAATAAAAAAGACTTATATGAAATAAGTACATTATTTGAAAACGTATTGGAAAAGATTCCTTACATTGGGAGGATTATTTTCAAGGATAGATATGGGCTTCTTAGAACCATTGAATCAACTTAGAGATAATATTTAGATGGATTTTGATAGATGATTAATTCTCAAAGTCTTTGGTTTAGAAATTTAGGAGATGAAGGGGGTATTTATATTTGAGGAGGGATGGTTTTTAAGGGTTAACATATTGTTTGTTTTATTATTATATAAGTCATACACTTGTGAATGAAATGAATTATAACCAATTTTATGGATTATTAATTAGTGGGTGAGAGTTTTTTGAAATTAAAATCCTTCCCAATTAGAATCCTACCTTCCAAACAACCCATTTAATATACACAATCCAAAAATAATTTTTTTCTCAAAAATCCATTTTTTTAAAATCTAAAGTTTAAATTTATAAAATAAAACTAATTTTTTTCAATTCAATTTCATACTTATTAAATTCAATTTTGATGAATATCATTTTTCATACATTTTTGAATCATTATCACATAATAATGAAGCCATAAAATCACAGTAACTGTAAAATAATAATTTTATCTTTTTCACAAAAAATGAACTTTGACAAAAAAATTCCAAAATATTTACCCCATGCCAATTTTTATGTGCCAAGTCAAAAAATGAAATTTATTTTATATAAATAATTCCATAAATATGTGAATTTTAAATTTTTAATAAAAATAATTATTTATTTATAATTATCATTTATTTATAGAATACTAAACATTCAGGTCATTATAAAAATTACATTGGACTCTGTTAAAATATATTATTATTTAATAAAAAATATAATATTACTTCAGGATAATAAAATTTATTTAAAACTTATACATTTACTATAAAACCTTTTTTCAATAAAATATATTTATAAATTCTAAAAATAACTCAATTTTTATTATATTATTAAATAATCTTGACAGTCACTTAAATGTGTCTATGTAACCAACAAAAATAAAGACCAACATTCTTATTGAAGATTTTTAATAAGGTAGAATGGTAATTTCACCCTACAAATACACCATAATTATTTCTTCACCATTCACTACTTCAATTTCAATGGTTCTTACACATCCATTTATAATAAATTATTTCCCTAATTCTTCTCAATATTTTAATGATTTTTATGGAAAGGGAGATCATTATGGGAGAATTCAAGCCCATGGAGTTACATTTATTGAATTTACTACTCTTCCATGTGTATAGCCCTTTAATATTTATAGTTGTACTAGTCCATATTTAAATGTGATGTGTAAATAAATTTAAAATATTTTTTATGTGATTATATTTTAAAAAGATCATTATAAAACAAGAAGTCTTTATAATAAAAACATAGAGGGATTTTAGAGTCATTTCATTCTACCCTCGTTGGAGAAATCACATCCTTACAATTTCACTCATTGAATACCACTTAATAAACCCTAATTTTAACATAATTTTTTTCTTTATAAAGGAAACATTATTAATACCTAGGGGGTGTTAATCTTATGGGGTTATACAAGTTATACATAACCTATTCTACTAGAGAAAATTATCATCAATCTAAGGCTCTATAGATGAATATTCTGAATCCTAATTCCCAAAAATAACCGAACACTACTATGATACAAACTGAGATTCCCAAAACCCACCCTTCTAAATCTGGTGCTAAAATACATACTTTTTAATACATCACATGAATTACGACCAACTCCCAATAGAAAATGTTTAGTGTATTTGGTAACTAGGTACATTTAATACTAAACACATGGTACAATATAAATTTCCGTCATAATGATTATACACACATGTTATTCTATTATATCTATCCCTTTCATTGAATTTACTAGGAAAATAGGGAAACATAAGAAAAGGGTAATCTATAAATCCCAATAATGGATAAACAATGAAAACAATGCATAAAATAACATCATGGGTAAAACATGTGGCATGATATAAGAATATGAAAATTGGGGCAAGAGTGCTAACACGATCATTAGAAAAAGAAGAATAATATGATTATAAGAATAATAGGCATAACACTATCAAAATAAAAAGCATCATAACATGAACATAAGTAAATTAGTCATAACATGATCATAAGTACATGAGGTAAAATATAATCATAAGTACATCAGGCATAACATGATCAAATGTGCATAAGGAATAACATGATCATAATTACATGAGGAATAACAAAGAAATATAACCATAATATAAAAATTATAGATTCATAAACATATCACCATTTATCATAATTATCATTTCATAAAACATAATACCAAGAATTTTGACTAAGGTATCATAAAACATTACCAAGGAATGCTGCCAAGGTATCATGAACAAGTCATCTCTAGAGATGAATTATTTACACAATTAATTATATAGAGATCAATATAAACCCTTAATATTCCTTAATTGATGTGTTCCACATAATGAAAGCATACCTAAATCCATTAATAATTATATCATAAACCCTTGTAAAATATACAATTATTTAATATAAGTAGGTATCTCTCTATGTAAATACCTTTCAATAAATATAGTGAATTATAGAGTATTTACACTATATTTAAGAAATTATATATGATTTATTCTATAATTTACCTAATAAATTAATTTATGGGAAACTAGGTGAACAACCTTTAATCAAAATAACCATGCAAGGTTATCCACATGGAAAATGCATTGGAAGAAAAGTTATTTATAATTGATGATAAGGAAAGAAAAATTACATGATGGATCATTCTCCATAGAGATCATATTTCCACCATACCATGTGTACATAATAAAAATACATAGATTATAAAGGTTACAACCATGGTGAAGATGAATACTGAAATAGAACATGAACATTGTTTACAAATTGGAAGGGAAAGAAACCCTTTCGATGGTTTGATGTGCCCATCTTGGTGAATATCCATCAATTTGATTTAGAAATTATATGATGTTAAAATTGTAGAGGGTGGTAAACAAATTTAATTAATAATAATAAGAACTTATGGGGGGGTAAATTCAAGGAATATGGATATCAATTTAATGTGTTTCTTAATCCATATATTCTGATCATTTATTATGGATCATAAAGTGTAAGTTAATTATCCAAAGAAAATCCATGAGCAGTGTAAAACTAGGTGTGAAACTAGGAAAATTTTCGTGAATTAGGTGAATATAGGATTAAATAAAATGTTAAATTCTTATGGTTTTTATCCCTAGGTATAACTGTGTTAGAGCCACATCCACTTATAGTATCCAAATAGGGTTGTCTTTACTTACCACGCACAATTTTATTTACAAAATTTAGGATAGTTTTTTGTATATGGGAAAGCTTGAGAATTATAATGTATTATGAAGTTATTATAATGGTAGGGAATAAGTATCTATTATTGATAAAATATTATGGAAATTATAATAATTATCCATAATAACATTTCACATTGAAATGAAAAAGAATTTAAAAATGGATCTTATTGGAAATGGGGAGGACCATTATTTTGGTAGTGTAAATGGTATGCCAAAGGAATATTGAAATGGATTTAAAGAGAGATAAAAGAAAAATTTCATTAAAAAGGAATTATATAAGCAATAATGGTGGTTTTTATAAAAACTTCACAACCTAATGAATTGGGGATCAAAATACTTATAAAAAATAAGTACTTGAATAGAAAAAGTGGAGGAAATGGTCCCTTACCTTGGAAGGATGATTCATAAATCTATAGAGGGAATCCTTAGAACCTCGATACCAATATATAGAGACTCATGAGAGGTATATTAATAGTTAATTAATTATAAAAGTATTTTTTGTGGAAAGTGAGGAGAGAAGGGGGTTATTTATATTTGAGGAGGTGTAGTTTTAAGGTTTAAAATATTGGTTATTTTGTTATATAAGCCAACCACTTATGAGTGAAATAAATTCAAAACAAATTTATATATTATTAATTCATGTATGATTGTGTTTGTATGTTTAAAGCCTTCAAAATTCGAAACTTACCTTCCAACCAACCCATTTAATGATTATAAACCAAAAAAAACATTATATCAAAAACCCATATTTTTCTTATGAAATGTAATGTATAAATGTATAAATTAAAATTAAAATTTTAAAATTTATTTTTATACTTAGTAAATTAAATTTTTATTGTATAAAATTTTTCACATATTTTTGAATCATACCCATATAATAATAATTTCATAAAATCATAGTGATCATAAAACAGAAATTTTCACTTTTTAACCCAAAAAAACATTGTCAAAAAATTCAAAAAACCCCTAAGATAATTTTTATATAATAATTTAGAAAATTAAATTTATTTTTTCAAAATAATTCTATAAATATAATAATTTTATCTTTTAAATAAAAATGTTTATTTATTTAAAATTAATAATTTTTATAGCATACTAAACATTCTTCTCAATATAAAATTTAATTACTAATTTGTTAAAATATATTTCCAATTAACACGTTTTTTAAGATTATTTCATGAAAAAAACTATTATTTTAAACTTATAAATTTATTATAAAATATATTTTTAACATAATATGTTTATAGCCTCCAAAATGAACACAATTTTTATTATATCATCAAATAATCCCAACATTCACTTAAATACATCTACATAACCAACCATAATAATGACCAACCATCTTATTGACAAATTGTATTAATGTAGAATGGTAATGTCACCATATAAATACAACATCATTATTTATTCACCATTAACTACTTTACTTGAAAATATTCTGAAACATATGTTGATAATGTCCATTGTTTTCTTAACACTTCTCTTTATTTTTTCAATCTTTATGGAAGGAGAGATCATTATGGGAGAATTCAAGATAATAAAGTTCCTTTAAATTAATGTACAAGTATTCCATGTGCATGTACCTTAATATTTATAGTTATAGTAGTCTATAATTACATGTTACATGTAATGAAATGTAAAAATATTTCTATGTGATTATATTTTAAAATAGTCTTTATATTCAATAACATAGAGGAATTTTCAGGTCATTATATTCTACTACCATAAAGAAATTTCATTCTCACAATTTTACTCATTGAATACCACAACAAAACCCTAATTTTAAAATAAATTTTATCTTTATAAAAGATACTTTATGAATATATATGAGATTTTAATATTATGGTGTAATACTAGTTTTACTTATCCAAGTACACTTGAGAAAATTATTATCTATCTAAGGCTCTATACCTGGGTATTCTGAATCATAATTCCCAAAAATAACCATACTCTTCTCTGATACCAACTAAGATGAATCAATCCGACACTTCTAAATATGTTTCTAAATATACATACTATTTAATATATCAGATGAATTACAACAAACTCCTAAGATGAAAAGTTTGAGGTCTTTAGGAACTAGGTAAATTTCTTCCACAAATATTCTCCCCACATGTAATTTTATTATATGTGTCCCTTTTATTTAATTTACTTGGTAAATGTTGAAACACAAGAAAAGGGTGATCTATAAATCCCAGTAAGGGATAAATAATGAAAATAGAGCATAAAAGAACATCATGGGTAAAACAATGTGGAATGATATAAGAACATGAACATGAGGAAAAGATTCATAAAATAATCATAAAGAAAATAATCATAATATTATTATAATAATAAGATTCATAACATGATCATAAGAAAAAGAAATATAAAATGAACATAAGTGCATTAGGCATAACATGATCGTATGTACATGAGGCATAACATGATCCAAAGTTTATGAGGCATAATAGAATCAAAAGTACATAATTCATAACATGACCATAAGTACTTGAACAATACCATGGAAATATGGATACAATATAAACACGAGACATTCATAAACATATCACCATAGCTCATAACTAGGGTGTGGTAAAACATATTACCAAGTCTTTTCAACAAGATATAATAAAACCCTACCAAGGCATGATGTCAAGGTATCCAAAACATATCAAATCTAGAGATTAATTCTTTACCCAATTAATTGGATAATTATTATGGTGAACCCTTCGTATGCCTTAATTCATTTGTTCAACATAAAGAAAACATAAATAAATCCATCTATAATCATAGCATGAACCAGTGGAAAATAAATGGGTTTCTAATGAAAGTAAGTATCTATATATATAAATACCCTTCAATTGAGATAATGAATTATAGATTATTTACACTGTATAGAATAAATTGTATATTATTTATCCAATAATTTCCTTAGTCAATCTATGGATGAGAAAATAGGTGAAACCCCTTTAATTATAAGAATAATTCAAGGGTATCCACAATGGAAAGGCATTGTAAGAAATTTTATTCATATTTGCTGACTTGGAAAGAAAAATTCCATGATGGATCATTCTCTATAGAGATCATATATCCACCATAATACATGTACATAAGAACATGGACATGGATAATAAAGGTAAATTCCATTGGAAAGATGAAGAGTGAAAGATAACATGAATATTTTTTACCAATTGAAAGATGATGAATGTAACACCCTGACCCCAGTTACACAGAGTCAGTGCATTGTTTTAATGCATTTGCATGATTACAAGGAATCATATCCTGAAGGATCGATCAGTTTAGTAGTCTTAGAAAATATAATTCGTACATGAATATTACATTTCAATTTCAAACATAAAACACAATATAGATAGTTCTTTGAGAAATCCATTATTACCTTTAGCTTAACCCAACATATAAATAATAATACACTTCTTGGTATCCTAGGAAAATAAAACATAACAAATGGGTGATCTCAGATGCTCAGTAAGTATAAATAATTTAGCGGAAGATATAATCTTTTAAGGAAATATGTGTAATAAAAATGACAACATTTTTAAACATAATCTTGAACATAATATGGAAAAAGTAAATCAAATTATACCATATAAACATGAAAATGTATATTTTACTAGTCGAATAATCCAATGTAAAAACTAATTTCATAATGAGGGAATGCCTAACGTCGGACATCATTACCACATAATCAAGGCCTTGTGCTAAGACTACAACTAATTTTTTTTTCAAGGCCTTATGCCAAGACACTAGTTTGTATCATGAGACTTACTGATGCATCGAGGAGCTATAGAAGTCTCCACTTATCACTTACTAAGTCCACTGCATTCCTCATACAAAAAAGTTGAAACATAACATAAACATTCGTATTAAAACTAGCATACAAAATGTAAATACATTAACCATAAACCATGAATGGTATAAAAATAGAAAATTCACAGCCAAACATATCATAACTCATTCAATACAATATGGAAGATTGTATTATAATAAATCAACCTCAATCTAGAATAATATCCAGTAAAGGACGCTAATATAGTTGAAAATGATCAGTAAAACTTTTTGAGTGAAATATCTATTTTTGTGAAATAATTTAAAAGTCACACATTTATAAAAGAAGTAATTTAAAAGATATTTTTGAATAAAAGTGTCCCATACCACTTTTAAACTTTTGAAAATAATTATTATTTCAAAACATTCATGTCCATATAAATAAATCCTTAAAATCATTATGAAAACATGGACATTAATTAAAAAGATTTAGAATGATAAATATTTAAAACATTTAAAATAATGATCTAGTTAAATAGAACCTCTCATAAAACCTTAAAATATTCCTTTTTAAAAATATTTTATGAAATATGGGTATCAATGATAAATATGTCCCAGTAAATACTTACACATAAACAATCTCGGATTATAATGAGATTGAGGAAATAACCCTTACCTTGCACTTTCCTTTGGTCGAGGGTACGTTTAACCTCCTTTATAATGACCATAGTATGTTATTAAATTATAAAAACCATATTAATATTTATTATATAATACATTATTCATTAATTACTTTATACTACCCATTTAATCATGATTTCCATGTTAAATAAACATTTCGTGTAAAAATCACTTTCTTTATCATACGTGTTTTAACTTGTTATTCTTGAATGTATCATTTAGACCATGATTTACATAATTCAATAATATAAAACATGATTTATATATCATATATATTTAGAATATAAATAATTATAATAGATAGATATATAAAATGGAAAATACCATTTATGGAGACGGTCGGTCGTACGTACGCAAAAACGTTGTTTCCGTTTTCATATCATATTGAATGGAAGTAAGTGAATAAGATATATGTAATTACATACATATATATATATATTAATTATCATTATTATTTAATATATTATATACTTATTAATAATATATATTTTTATAATCATCGTTGAATGGTGAATGGGGAAATGAATCTCATCGCGTCGTGGAGACGGTAAGCCGTATGTATGCACGTCTGGTGACTTTTTCATTTATAGGATGGATAGAATAATGAATATGGTTTTAACATATTCATAATAATATCAAAGTATGTATGAGGTACTAAAATTATTATTTTTTTATGGAAACAACAAAGAAAGAGGAAGTGGAAGAAGAAAAGAACTTGAAAGAGGTGATGAAATATTTACCTCTTCTTCAGGTTCTTCCTTTTGATTTGATAAAAATGGCTTCTTAGGTTGGCTTTATGATAATATTAAGGGATATAGTTTGATGTGAGGGAATTTGGGAGGATATTTTGTCAGGGGTTGGCTGATCCAAATGGCATTGGAGGTGTGATTTTGAGAAAATGGGAAGTTCCCTTTTATAAGAGGGGTGAGGGTCACTTTAGGAAAAGATTAAAATATTAATTTATTATACAATCATATTCAGTTTATAATGGCTCCAAATGAATTTATTTGGAGCCTTAGGTGGTTATGGGTCGAACTCCTCTCAAACAATAGGGTTTAGACAAGTTTTGGTTACCATTTTAACCTTATCTTTTAGATTTAACTTTTACCGTGTCTTCTTGTATTCTTACACTATATGGTTAATAAAATTACTCTAAACTTCCAAGATAACCTCAAGTGGTTCATTAATGACATATATAATATTATTTAATCCCTTTGTACAAACCATATATTTTTAAGAATATTATATCAACCAATAATATAGTATTTGTTTTAAAAATTAATTAATGTCAATTTTGACACTATTTGGATATTTTTTTTTGTGAAAGTCAAAGAAAAACTTTATTACTTAGAAAAAACACATTAAATAAATACTAACATGTCTTATTCACCTATAAAATTCTTTTATGGCATCAAAACTTTCAAATTATATTTATTTTAATATTTACAATACCATTTATTTGATTCTTTCATTAATAAGGTAATTACTACATCATCATTGTGTCATAAATAAATTTAATTATTTAATGTATAAAAATTATAAATAAAATATCATTATGTATGAAATATTTTAATATTTATAATGAGTATTTACAGGTGAAAATATAACTTATATAACTCTATGTAAAAATCGTTTTACTAAAATATATATGTTTTTGTCATTTTTGTCTTTACTTTAAATTAATTAACATAAAGTGTCATTATCACTCTCAAGTGGCTCCATGGGGTCCCAAAATCGACCCAAGAATTCCCATGGCCGGACATGTATCAACCAATAGTGATAGGACACATTTTAGGGTAATTTAATATTATTATAAAATTATTGTTTACCCTAATTTATCGGATTTACCCTTTAACCATGATAAATAAAATATATACTGAAGTAAATATTCATAATGTCTAAAAATAAAAGTTACATATTTACAAAATTTGGACCTCTTAATTCCAAATATTGAATCCATTTTTACAAATTAAAAACAAATAAGTGGCAGAAATTAATTTAAAATTAATTCCCATTGTTAAAGCAGAAAGCGTGTTTTTAAGAAATAATAACTATCAAAAGACTGACACTTGATTATATCAATTTTTGATGTGAAATTACATCCATTGACCTAAATTATATTAAATGGTAAATATATAGCCTAATTATACTTTAAAACCACTCAAATTTATAATTTAACACTATATATTATTTCGATTAAAAAGGTTGTATTTAATTAAAATTTAGTATTTTTTCACTATTCATAAAAATATGAAAGTTACCAGAAAAGTACCAAAAATTGATCCAAAACTAACTTTTTATGTCCCTATTCTAAAGAAGAATTTAATTTCACTAAATTGAACATATAAAAGTGTCAAATATTTAATTTAAAAAGGGTTCGCCATTAAAAGGTGGAAAAACAGCATTTTTTTAAAAAAATACCTCTTTTATCTTAAAATTTTAATTTTTCTTATATTATATCTAAGAAACACAAAATTTTAATTTTAAAATTATACAGTATATATAAAATTTAAAATGTGGTTAATACTATTCATAACTACTTTTTTGAACGTCTAGTTTGGTATGTTGTGGTGCGCTTGAACTCGGTGTTGTGTGTAGCGCAAACAATTGAATTACATTAATGAGATAACGTACTATTAAATCTTGGGGTGTTATGTAACACCCCAAGCGTCCACGGTACGCTTCTCTTTGAATAATACAGTAGCGTGTGTTGTACGCAACTTCGAGTTCTAACACACGCCGCAACCAATCAAACTAGCCGTTATGAATAGTAATACCCAATTTTTGAAATTTTATAAATATTATCTTTCAAAATGGACTTCATTTTGGGATTTGGAATATCGAAATTATCCTAGGGTGAATTTTTGGTATTTTTCTGAAAACTTTCAATTTTTGATGAATAGTGAAAAACACTGAGTTATAGGTTAAAAATGACTTTTTATTTAAATAATTATTTATTTTATATAAATTTAATTAAGGTCAAAAGAGATACATAATACCTAAGTAAGTTCAATGTAATTCATTGGAGTTAGTTTATAATAATTTTAGATATATAAAAATTCTATTGAACTTTTCACCGTCTTTTACCCACCTCCTATGAGAATTTGCAAATTCACATAAAACGTAATTTTACCGCTTATGTGAGTGGAATTTCGAAAATACGAGAGCCACAGTTAATATCAAGGAGTAAAATTTGGTTTAATAAGATAAAAATAATTTTTGGTGAATAATAACTTTTTTACTTTTATTTACCACGGTTAAAAGTAAATAGGATAATTAAGGGTAAATATGATATTAATATTACCCTAAAACATGTCCTAATTCTATTGGAAAAGTGTATCTCGACAAAAAACACCCTTAGGAATAAAATATTATCATTTAGATCCAATCGGATTAGATTAGGACATTTATTATTATTTAATTCAAAGAAGAGTTAAAAGAGTTAAAATCAAAGTCTAATTACGAAAAAAAATTTAATATAGGGTTATACATAAGATAAATTGGATTGTAAATATTAATTAGAAAGATAAAAAGATTTCCAACATAATGGTATTTTATTTATAATTTTTAGACATTAAATAATTTAATTTATTTATGAAACAATAGTGATGTAGTAATTACCTAATTAATGAAATATTAAAATAATTGATATTATAAATATCTAAATAAATGTAATTTGAGACTTTTTATGAATTAAAATGACATTTTAGGTTAATATGACATGTTATTATTGATTTAATTATGTTTGTTCAAAGTAATCATGCTGTTATAATTCTCACAAAAATCAAATACCAAATAGTTTCAAAATTGACATAAAATAGTTTTAAAACGAATATTATATTATTAATTGATATTCAATTCTTAAAAATCTAAGGTTTAGCCAAAGGACTTATATAATAATATTTTTATCATTAATTTAATACTTGGGGATCTCTTTGATGTATATAGTAAGTTTATTAACTATATAATATAAAAATTCATTGTGACATGGTAAATGTCGAACTAATTAACTAAGAGTTAAAACTAAAAGATAAAGTTAATATAATAACCCAAAACTGTCTAAATTATATTGGTTGAAATTATTTAGACCCATACCCACCTTATAATTTTAATAATCCACTTTTGAGCCATTAGAAACCGAAAATGAATTTATTATAAAATAATATTTCTAGCTTTTCCAAAGGTGCCCCTCACCCCTCTTATAAAAGGGAACTCCCCCTTCTCACAAATTCACACATTCAAAGCCTTTTGGATCAGCAAAACTCTGCCCAAATAATCTCTAAACTTCCCTCACTTAAACCTAAAGGCCTTATTTTGATCATAAATCCAACCTATGGATCCCTTTTCATCAAATCAAAAGGAAGAACCCGAAGAAGAGGTAATGTTTTCACCACCCTTTTTCAAGTTCATTTCTTCTTCAACTTCTTCTTTCCTTATTATTTACATTCTAATAACTCCATTATATTCTATATACTATGATGTTATTATAAATATAGAAAAACCAAATTCATTATTCTATCCATCCCTTGAGTGACATGTCACCATATGTGCGTACGTACGGACTACCGTCTCCAAGTCGTGGTGTAATTGTTATTCAATATATTATTATTTAGATGGGTATAAAAATGATGTCTAATTAATGTACATAATAAATATAACATGATAAGGATTCTGTTTATATTATATACCATCCAATTATATATTATATTAATATCAAAAGAATGATATTTTCACTCGTGCGTACGTACGGACTACCGTCTCCACGAACGCGATGAGATTCATTCCCCATTGTATCCATTCAACACTAATTATCATATGATGATTAAAAGTAATGTTTAAGAACTTTATATCATTTTGGATATGAATAAGATACAACCTCTCAATAACAAACATGACTTATGTAACAAAACATATAAAAGAAAACGAGTAAGTTAACACCCGGAACGACGATAATACTAAAATATTTTTAACAAAGCATTAATAGAAGATCATATATGATATCATAATTTTGTATATGGTTCTTGTATAACTTAATAACAATTTTTTAACTATTATATAGGATTTTAACATACCATCTAATAAGGAAAAGTACAAGGTAAGGATTTATTTCACAATCTCTTCATTATCCGAGGTTGTTTACACGTAATTATCTACTGGGACCTCTTTATCATCCACATCCATGTTTCTTAAAAATGTATTTCAAAACATTCTTACTATGTTACAGAATATGGTTTAAAGTCATTTATACCCTTGTTTGACTTTTTTATAAGAAGTTTATAAAGGAATCTTTCCGTCGTTTTTCAAACAAGGCCCTTTTTAACCTTTTCGACAGAATTAAGGTAAGAATGTCTTTTTAACTTATACGGAGGATGCAGATATTTTTCGCCGTTATAAAGTCGTCGAAGATTCCCTTACAATCTTATAAGAATATTTTCAAATTAAATGTTTTATTTAATAATTATGGGACTTTTAAATGATTTAAAAAAAGAGATATTTCTCTCAAATAGTTTTGATTTCAACTATGCCATGGGGAGATTTTCAGCCAAACTTACTGTGCAAGCGGTACTGAAACGTGTTTGGAAGGTAGAGGAATTCGACTTTCATCTATTCTTATTACCAATAGGTGCTTTCACTGATGATGACCAAGGAATGGAGGATCACTATTCCTATCTCATGGCCTTTTGAGTTGGAGTCCTGGTGGAAAGAGTAGACCCTGAGCCACTCTGTGAGCCATACACCCCACACTGATTCGCCAAGAAATTTCGGTGTATGTAGCGACTAACCCCACAGGTCTATTTGGGGGTGCCCCACAAGGAACATCTGTGTGTGATGGGGCAGATTTAGCTCATGTTCACATGAGAAGATGGAAATATGTGGAATGAGTTGCCTCCACCCACGACCATATTCGGGTTGGTGAAGGAGTATTCTAAAAGATGGGAGGCATCCTACTCGAGGGAGATGCTGAAGTAGACAACTATACGGGCCGGTGATGGTGTGCCTCCCCAACCTCAAGGCTAGGGCCAGAAGGCGGCAAGGTCATCCCACAGTGGTGGGGCTGCTGTGACAGTGAGGCCCGTACCAGATGAGGGGGAGGAAGTGGCAGAAGATCCAACAATAATAGCAGACCCGATGGTCACAGAAGAACAGAGTTATCCATAGGGGAGGCCACCGATAGGATTCCACATAATATCCACTTAGGCCCCAGGAAAGCGGCTGTGCCACATAGACATGCCGGATAATGCTACCTTCTTGGAGTACTGGGACATCTGGGATGTCAACAGACAATTACTCAGCCCGTCTACGATGTGGAAACACATAAACCATCTTGGGATGGACTTGCTAGGAATTGTCCCTATTAGGGTCATCTTTGCAGTATCCCAGGAGGAGATAGAGAGATACCTAACCGAGTTGGAGGATTTTGTCCACTCCCACGGTGCCCTACATCTAATGAAAGATTGGGTGTAGGTGTTGTTGGATCGAAGGACCCCTCCACAGTTATCAGTTGCAAAACTGAGAGAGATCTTTCCTCTACCAGAATAATTGGATGAGTCCTCCTGGGGGAGGAGGCTGGTAAAGGGAGCCCATTGGAGGAGGGAGAATCCAATGATAAAGGCTCAGATCTTGAGGAATTTGAAGAGGCCCCTGAGGTAACATATTAATCCCCTTCCTCAGGGTCTTTTTCTAGGTCATTTTTAATTCCTTACTAATATTTGAACTGTGCATGAGAACCTCATACACCAAACCCGCTCTCACCCTACAGTAGATGCAGATGAAGGGCCTTCGGGATCTGTGCCCACTTCTATGGTAATTAGTGAACCTAGCAGGGTCAGGGAACCTAATATGGATCCCTTGGAGTTTTTAAGCTTCCCTATAATAAACAGAGGGCCACGTCTCAGGGTCCCCACAACAATAGACTAGGAACGAGTCCAAGAGTTCTACCTCTGTAAGTCTTCTTTGCACAATTCATGACTGCCACTGATTGATGAGACTAACAACATTTGTTCTCCTCTTGGTATGAAAAATTGTTTAAATGGAGTGGTCCATCTTGGTGAGGTTGGTTAGGACTTCTGGCGGTGCTTTTCCTAGGAGAATTCTGATGATCGTGGAGGCGGAGATCCAAATCGACCAAGAAACAACGCTCTCGATCACTAGCGGGATTGTTAGCAGGGCTGAGTCTGAGATCATTGAGGTGGGATATAATGTTGAGGATCGATCGGACAACCTAGGCCCCGCCATACCCAATCAAACACCAGACATGGACCCTGCTGATGAGTTCCTGGGGGAATTCCCCACATATGATCCTGCCAACTATGCCGACTAGAATGAGACAACCTATGATGAAGAGGATAGATAAATAGTATGTCGCAGATCCTGGAAGTTGATCAAGCACTTCATTGATGACACCCCACAAGTGCAATGGTAGGATAAGATGTACAGACTTCATTCGTGGCTGCGTGAACTGTGTTCTAGGGGAGTGGATGCCCCACGTCCGCACATGCTCGTCCAATATCTTATGGTGGAGAAGATTCCAGAGTATGATCGTGGACTCGATGTGGGATGGAAGTAGAGGAAAGCGGTGAACATCAAGAGGCTCTGGGAGGATGAAAACGAGGTTCAGCGGCTACAGGTCAGAGTGGATGAGCACTCACCCTCCCTCAATGCACAATTGGATCTAATATTGCCATTGAAGGCCTAGCTGGCAGAGGCTGAAGAGCACATGAAGCTAGAATTTGTAGATATGACCATCATCAGGACTGATGTAGAGCATGCCTGGATCATGGATGATGAAGTGAACCCTATCATTACTGAGGAGGAGTGGGATCTTAACATGAGACATCAAATCCTGGATGCCACAAGCCAGAGGTTGGTGAAGCTGCAACACTCTTTTGATGGGGTTAACCCTTCCATGGGAGGGATCGACCCCTGGGTACTATAATGATTAAAAAACCTCAAACGTACTTTCATTCTTTGATTGTTTTTTGCCAGATTAATGTATGAGTTCTAATATTCTTATTGGTTTGTTGCATTCCCATCATATTCGTGGAGAGTCAAGTGATCAATCCCTAAGCTCACGTGGGTTGGGCCCGGTGTGAGAAACAAGGGATGACCACCTTATTATTCCACTAAAATGTAAGAGTGAAAACCAAGCTTCAGGAATCCGGGGGTATTGAACAACCAATATGGATTTACAAGAAGAAAGGGACAGGCCTGAATGGAGGATGAGGACCTCAAAACAGTTGAATCATTGCTTTCCCAGTGTGTACTAGTGCACGAGCGGGGTAATTCCAGGGGCATTGGAATTAATCCGAACATAGGGTAGTGGAATGTGTGAATCACGATACCCAAAATTTGGTACATTGTAGGATGGAGTGACAATGAAGAATAAATTTTGACCATGTTTGAAATACAATACCCCTATTGTGTTAGCCTGAAATGGGGATAAAAAATGAGGGCCGACTGCTGACCATGTTCGAAACACGGGGCCTAACTCAAAATTTCATCCATTTGTCTTGTAGAACATTGGACCAGGATAGTAGGCAATCCATAAGCCGAGCATCCATACTGTTAGGGGGTTCCCTTAAATAGGAAAGAGGACGAGGGTATGAGTGAAGGGTACACAAAGTTTGGAGTTGGAGTGATGGGTTGTTCAAATGGAGTCCAACACTCTTGAAATCACACCAACATGATGAAGGAACATTAGGTGGGCATATCCGTCTGATCATGGATCAAACATACTTCCAAGTAGGACCTCTTTGGAAAGGGATCTGGTGAATCCCATGATTAACATGAGGCATCTTGAACTTGTTCAGGGTAGAATCACAGTTTAGTGTCATGTGTTAAGGACTTGTGGACTCATGCAGTTTAACGTCATACGATAGGATGCTGCACATAGTTTAAAGTTCATACTTCCTGAACCATGATCGGGGCTAAGGGGCCATAAGGGTTAATGACTATGGGGCTGGGCCCAAGGAAAAATGGTTGGGCATTTCTACGTATCCCATAAGTATGAAAATCAATCCAAACATAGTTCTTGAAGCACAGTGTGGTTAGAGACCGATGTTGGTAGGGAGAATCCTCTTTTGAGAGGAAGCTGACGCATCCCATGATTAACATAGGGCATCCAGAAATTGTTTAGGGTAGAACCACCGTTTAGTGTCATTCATTTAGGAAATATGTATTCGTGCAGTTTAACATCATATGATATGACGAAGAGTGAAAGGGAAGATCCTAGGAACAGAGTATGTGGTGAGGTAGCTATAAATCCGACATGAATGAGGAAATAAGGAATCAACAACACACCACGTTTCCCTATAGAAAGTTATTTAGGTCAAGGGACCGAAAGTTAAAGTTAGGATGGGACTAAGGAAAAGTGGTTTTGTGTTCCTACATACCCCATGAGTATGGGAATCAAGCTATACATAGTTTTGAGAGTGCAGTTTAACGTCATGCAGGACAATGAAAGTCATGTGTGGCATGACTGTGCCAGTACACATCCAACCAAAGCTACTAAGCCCATGTGAGTTGTGCTCAATGTGGGAAACAAGTAATAGTGATGAGGATTTCCTGGAACAATAAGGCACATGTTAGGGGAAATGGGATGCTAGGTGAATGACGTACCAATGGTGTTGACCTGCCTATATAACACATCTAGATGCACGAAGGAGTAAAGCAGAGTATGTTGGAATATCACTTGAACATAAGGAAGTGGAAATAGGTGAATCATGATGCTCGAGATCTAGACCAAAATGATGGTGGCATGATGATAAGGGATAAATGTTGACCATGTTCGAAACACAATATCCATTTTACGTTAGTCTGGAATGGGGACAGACAAATAAGGGTCGATCACTGACCATGTTTGAAACATGAGACCTATCTCAAATGTCATCTGAGGTCCTCAGGGATGTTGGCCCAAGATAGTAGGTAAGCCAGTGTGGCATGAGACTAGGCCGTAAAGGGGGTCCCTTCAGACATGGAAGAGTATGATGATCCAAATTATGGTCTCATGAAGCCTGGACATGGAATGAGGGAATGTCCCTGTGAAAATTTCACACTTCAGGCACTGTAATAACACATCTGAGTAAGATAACAAGACATATTAGATAGAGGGAGTCGAGTCCCCCTCCAAGGACAAGGGTCATGAGGTTTCACACTTTCAAAATTAATGGTAGTAGGATGGGCCATTAAGGGGGGGTTGATTTAATGGACTAGACACAGGGCGGTGAAGTAGCCAAACCCAATTCATAGATCCCAAAGGGAGATCTTAGTTTATGGTCATAGAACTCAGACCGGACTGGGAAAAGACATGGGGGGAACATGGTGCGACTATTTCAAAACCCAACGTTAATGAGAAACCAAGTGGTATTCTCCACACCACATGCTCCTAAAATATTTTAGGCCAAGGGGGATAAAGAGAGGACATGATTTTAGATTCCTGAGGTTGGACCCAAAGACAATGTGTCTGGTGTTCCTACGTATCCCATTAAGATGGGAATCAAGCCATACATAGTTCTAGAAGATGTCAAGGAGTTTAATATCTTATAGAAGGGACACAAATTGGTCTTAATTTTTGGTCATAGAGATCAGACCATAGATGATAGGGAACACGGGAGACACATGGTGAGGTAATTATGTAACTTGATGTGAATGAGTACTTGGAGTCCAGATCACTATGTGTTCCTTGAGGAGGTTTTAGGTCTAGGGAATGAAAATTAAAGTTAAGATGGGACCAAGAAAAACTAAATGAGAGTTCCTACGTATCCCATGAGGATGATAATAAAGCTATACATAGTTCTTGGGGTGGCAAGGTAAAGTACCAGTTCTAGGGATGATAATGTCATGCGGGTCTGGCCCTCACACCTAAGGAAGCAGCATTTCATAGATCTTGTTTGTCCTTTAGGATGAATGTGTGTGTTTTTTGTGAATGGATCTAGGATAGAAATTCCAGGAATCACTGCAAGAATCAAGCTGTATGAAGGCATTGAAAAATGGTATGGTTTGTGACCGATACCAAAAATGATGTCCCCTTGAGTGAGGATATCATGGTGTAGTGCCATTTTTCATCATGAAACCAAGACGATAATGTCACAGTTTAGGGTCATGTGATAGGACCAACTATGAATTTTATTGTCTTTCATTTTAGATGTAACAATTTAAAGTCATGTGGGACTAGGCAACATAGTCTAGAGTCATATGGCTCATACATATACAAGAAATATGTGGTTCAAAAGGGAATGTGAACGGTGTAATAAAGCATACCCGATGTTAATGAGGAAAAGGTCAACATCATGCCATGCGTGATTCCGAGAAAGAAACCTCGGGCTAGGGGGCTAGAAAAGGTTAGAGAATATGGGGTAGGAGAGACTAGCTCTCAGTTAAGTTGGACCCAGAGATGAAATGTCTGAGCATTCTTAAGTATCCCATGAGGATGGGAATCAATCCACCCATAGTTCTAAAAGATATCTTAGTTTAAGATCTTAGAGTTCGGACCATGGAGAAGTGGAATCCTTCCAAGTAAATGGGGACCTCAATCTGATCCCTAAGCCCACATGAGTCAAACTTGGTGTTGGAAACAAGGGCAGAATAGGTTTTTGCAATACATGGAATACACACCAAAGGGATGTTAGTGTGGATCCCCGAATGACGCTTTATTGTGGCTTCATTCACCTAACGTGAAAATAAGAACAGAAGGATAGTACCGGGAGGGTTGAAATTCCACTTGGACATAATGGGGTGGAAAATGATGTGAATCGTGTAACCATCATTTAAGGCTTGAAGGGGTTTGCGTGACGCTGGAGGATAACTGTTGACTGTGTTCAAAACACAACATCCATATCATGTGGCCTAAAATGGGAACAACAAATGAGTGTCGACCACTGACCATATTCACAACATGAGACTTGTATTGATTTGTTGTCTTAAAACCTCAAGGACATTGGCCCGTAATGGTAGGAGATCCCTTAGGACTACCATCTATGCCATTAGGGGGTCCCTTCAGATATGAAAGATAATGGAATCCTAAATGAAGAGGAACACGAAGCCTGAAAAATGGGTGAAAGCATGTCCAGATAGAATCTGACACTTCGAGTTCTAAACCAGAGTACTCTCATGCACATTAGCAGATCACTGAAGAGGGTCAAGAGACCCAAATTAAGGGTGACCGACTTGAAGAGATGAGAGTAGGGAAAGGGAGTGAAGTTGGCTCAGGAGAGAGATAGGTATGCGGTGTGGTTGTTATACACCTGACGTGAATGGGTACATAATCCCATGTCACACCATATACTCCTCTCCTGGAAGAACGCAGGCCAAGAGGCCAAAATTATAGGGATATTTCTAAGAGATGGGGCTAGACCCGAAGACCAGACGTTAAGGCAGTAATATGTATCCCATGAGGATGGGAATCAATCCATATGTTGTTCTGGGGGTTCCGTGCAGTTTAACGTCATGAAGTTAAGGAAGAAGATAGTGGAAAGGTATCTCATTCAGGGATGTGTACAACACGAAGAGTAACCCGACATGAATGGTGACATAATCCCACACCACACTGTACAACCCTAAGTGAGAACTTGGGCCAGGGACCTGAAAATGCCAAGGGGACTGAGGCTGGGCCTAGACTGAATGTCATAGCCAGCTTGCAGTTTAACGTCTTGCATTGAGGATGAAGGTGATCTTAGTTTAGGGTCATAGATATCAGACTATATATGCCTTGTTTAATGTCATATGCATGGGACAGAGAGGTCGAATCATCATGCCTATGGAAGACCACAAAGCAAAAAAAATGATAGAGGACAATTGTTGACCAGATTCACAACATATTATCCACCCTTGTGTGACTATAATTAAGGGTAAACAATTGAGCGTCGATCATTGACCATACATGAAACACGAGACTTGTATCAATTTTCCTCTCTCAATACTCGAGGATGTTAGCTCGTAATGGTAGGAGGGCCCTTGGGCTGAGCATCCATACCATTCAGGGGCCTTTTTGAATATAGAAGGTTATGGAAACCCAAATGATGGGGCTCATGAAGCCTGACATGGCCTGTGCTCGTGGGACAGACGATAAATGAAGGGAGGTATGTCTCAAGGGGATATGTATGGTGCGGAGAAATTGCCCGACATGAATGAAGACGTGAGTCCATACCTCACCACACAATCCTAAATGATAACTTGGACAAGGGGCCGAAGGGGTCGAAGGACCTGAGGCTAGGCATCCCGGCCAACTGTAGCCATATGACCTCTTAGGCGGGCATTGACCTCATAGATCCTAATCCCACATGAGCAATGCTCGGTTTGGGTAACAATGAGTAGGACTAGGCTCTCACCATAACATAAGATTCCTACAGCTAAAATTACACTCTCGCTCAAGGCAGACCGAGATTTAGAGAGATGGCGGGGCAGAATGAACAATCACACTCCATGTTTGGGACATATGGAAGTGGTGACAATGAAAAAGGGTAGCTATTGACCAGATTCGAAACACAACATCTATATCATGTGACCTAAAATGGGAACAATAAATGAGCGTCTACCGCTAACCATATTCGCAATGTGGGACTTGTATTTATTTTTTGTCTAAAACCCTTGAGGGTGTTGGATCTAAACGATATGAGAGCCCTTTTTCTATGTATCCTTATCGTTCGGGGGGCCCTTCAGATGTGAAAGATAATGGGAACCCTAGTGATGGGGGTGTGTGGAGAAAAAATGTTCCCGTGCAATTTCACATAAAGTTAGACAACAGAAGAGATAGATATCTTTAGGGGAGAGGGATACATGGTACGGTCATAATGAACTTGACATGAATGAGGGAAAAATCCTTCACCACACCATGTGTTTCGTCCCAACGGGAGGTCCTAGAGTTTGGGGCTAGTCCTACGGATGAAATGTCCGGGAGGTCCTACGTATCCCATGTGGATGGGAATCAAGCCACACGTAGTTCTATAAGGGCCACACAGTTTAATGTCATGTGGTAAGGATTTTGGAGGATTAGAAGAACGAAGGAGGGAACATGGTGCAATCATTGTGACCCTGACATGGGTGGGGCCATTGAATCCTATACAACACTGTGTGGGATCCTCCAAAAGAACTATTCCCAAGAGGGGATAATCAAAGAGGAAACTGGGGGATGGACTCAAGATAAGGCGTCTGAGCATTGCTACATATCCCATGAGGATGGGAATCTATCCATATGTAGTTATTTCAATGCAGTTTAACGTCTTGCAGGACGACACACAGTTTTAATTTCATACATGACATTTCACAATTTAAGGTCATGTAGGACCAGATAGTTTAAGGTCATGTAGGACCGTAATGAAGTTTAGGGTCTTGCAGGACCATCACGCGGTTTGGGGTCATGAAGGTTCATATAGTTTAAGGCCATGTAGGACTATGGGGACTCAGGTAAAGTATTGATTGAGGAACTTGTAATTGGTGGGAGGAGTTATATGATCATCGTCCATGGTAACCATGGAGTATGATCCATTGGAGTAAACCTTGTGAACAATGTAAGGTCCTTCCCATTTGGGAACCAACTTGGGTGATTTACTGCCAAGTATCATTGGTTCCTTCATGCCAATACCAAGTCACCTTGCATGAAGGAGTGGAGGAAAACTTTCTTGTTGAAATCTCTAGCATATATTGTTCTAATGCCTTTCCAGATTGTGCAGGGAACGAAGCCTATTTTTGTCGAGCACTTCCAACTCAGCCAAACGGATTCTAGATACTTTATCTGGTGCTTTTTGATCATAGACAGCCATGTGTAATGAGGGTAATTGAATCTATATGGGAAATACAGACTCCATTCCATACACCAGGGAATATGGGGTCACCTGGGTGGAATTAAGAGTCGTCATCCAGTATGCTCAGAGGGTTTTGGGGTGTTTGTTCATCCAACTCTTCTTATTCTGGCCAACCATTTTCTACAGAATGTTAGGGAGGGTTTTTTTTGAATGTCTCGATCTATCCATTTCCTTGCACATGATAGTGGGAGTTATGGTTAGAATGGATTTTTTACTTAGCATAAATTTATTCACCTTAGTTTCCCGAAAGTTCATACCATTATCGGTAAGGACTGCGTGGGGGACTCCAAATCTATAGATGATGTTGGAGCTCACAAAGTCAACAATGGAATGGGCCTTGACCTCCTTGAATGGGGATGCCTTTTCCAACCTGGAGAAGGAATCTATAGTAGTCAGGATGAACCTGCACTGTTGAGTTGTTGCTGGTGGATGTGGTCCCACGACATCGAGTCCCCATACCAAAAATGGACAAGATTACTTGGTGGAGTGGAGAGGCTCCGCCGGTCGATGCATGAAGTTATCATGAATCCGGAATGCATGATACATTTTGGAAACTTGATGAAGTCATGGATCATAGAGGGACAAAAGTACCCCAGTCTCTGAATCTTGTGAGATTGTTTTGGCCCAGTCTAATGAGCCCCGCAGGAACCAGCATGGACCTCCTGCATGACTTGGGAAATCTCAACTCCTTTAATGCACTGAAGGATAACCCCATCAAATCCACACTTGTAGAGGATTTTCTCATGACTAGGACCAACCTTGAGGGTAAAATGTACCACGTGGCATCAAATTCACTCGTGCTCGGCCCGATCTTCTAGGAGATTACCATTCTAGAGATACTCAACAAAGGGTGCTCTCTAGTCGGGAGTCACTTCAATCACTGCATCTAGGGGACCTCGAGGTCTTGATGTGGAGGTTTCATTGGTATGGTGCCTCACCTGTAGTCCGCTGTCATCATCTGGGGTGATAGGAGAAATGACTCTCTAGTGTACCACATGGATAATCAGATCATCCTGCTCAGGCTCCGCAAGTGATGCATCTTGGCCGACCAGGGTGTCAGCTCAACCATTCTGAGATCATGGGACATGAGTAACATCTGGACAAGATGGGAACTGGTCCATTAGTAGAAGAGTGCATTCTAAAAATGGTAAAAGCTCTAGTTTTCTGATGACATATTCACTGTTGATCTATTTGATGACTAGTTCGGAGTCCCCTTTCACATATAAATGGGGTACATAAATTTTGAGGGCCAACTCGAGGCCAGTGATGAGATCCTGATACTCTGCATCATTATTGGTGTAGCCTTTTGACAACAGGAATGAATAAGGTAGAATGGCTTGTGCTGGGGTAATGAAGATGATACCCAGGCCTACTCAGTTGAGCCTAGAGTCATTGATCCTTCTACCGGTGGAGATCTGGAAAGCACCATCGAAGTGCATATGCCAACACGAGATTTATTGGCTTATAAAGAGGATCATCTCATCGGGGAAATCTAGATCCAAGGACTGGTCAGCAGGAGCTGGATGGGCAGTAAGGAAGTCTTCCAACACTTTTCCTTTAACATACTTCTAAGGGACGAACCTGATATTGAAAGGCTGGAGGATTACAGCCCACCGATCTAGTCGGCCAGTTAGCATGGGGCGGTTCAGGATGTACTTCAGGGGATATACCTGGGACACCAACTGCAACTCATGATGTTTCAAGTAATGTCTCATTTTTTTGTACTGCGAATACCAGCGCAAGGCAGCTCTTTTTGATAGAAGAGTATCTGGTCTCCGTATCGAGGAGGATGCAGCTGAGGTAGTAAAAGCTATTTTCTATCCCCTCATTGTTTTTCTGGATGAGAAGTGTGTCGAGAGATCATTCCAAGGTAGTCACATAAAGGAACAGTAGCTTTCCGGAGATAGGTGGCATTAGGACCGAAGGTTGTAGCAGATACTACCTGATTTCCTCGAACGCATTCTGACATTCTTCATCCCACTCATAGAGTGTGCCTTTCTTCATGATCCGAGAAAAGGGATTACACTTTCCATCCAAATTCGTGATGAATCAGCGTATGTAGGCTAAGTGGACTTGGAATCCTCGAGGTTCCCAAATATTACTCGGAGGAGACATCTGGATAATGGCCTTGATCTTTTCCGGGTTGATCTCAATGCCTCTGTATCTGACAACGAAGCCGAGAAAATTTCCAGAGGTGACACCGAAGGCACACTTCAATGGGTTCATCTTCAGGTGATGGGAACATAGGAAGACAAACACTTTCTCAAGGTCATTGATATGGTCCTGACATTGGTGAGATTTGACCACCAGATCATCCACATAGTATTCCACCAACGTTCTGAGGATCGACTTAAATATGTGATGCATAGCCTGCTGGTAGGTGGCACCTGCATTCTTTAAACCGAAGGGAATGACTTGGTAATAGAAAGTACCTTGTGGTTCCCTAAAGGCTGTAGAATCCTCATCCTCGGGGGCCATTCAGATATGGTTATACCCGGAGTACCCATCCATGAAGGATAGGGCTTGGAACCCAGTTGTAGTATCGATCAACAATTCTGTCACAGGAAGGGGGAAATCATCCTTCGGACAATGATTATTGAGATCTCAGAAGTCGATGAAGACTTCGATCTATCCATTATTCTTCCTTACTAGAAAAATGTTGGCTAGCCATTTAGGGTACTAGAACTCTTTAATGAAATTTGCTCTGATGATCTTATCAACTTCTGCCTCAACCAGGGCACCGTGAGAAGGGTTCATCTTTTTGGGAGGTTTCTTGAACCCGTGATGATTTGATGAGAGACCATGGTGGGGGATGACTACCTGAGGATCTAGTCATGCAATCTATCATAACTCTAGTAAAATAAATCATGGTGTTATTTCAGGAAGTCTATGTACTACTATTGCTCCTCATGGGGCATCACGACACTGATCAATGTGGGTTTGGGGTCTACCTTGCTACCAAGGTTTACCTGTACCAACTCATAAACCATAGCAGAGATTTTCTCATAAAAGACAGGGGGAATCCTCTAAATCATCTTCTTCACTTATGGAGGGGGAATCCTCGGCATGAGGATTCTCTTTTGAGCTGTCAGCTCCCGATTGGAGGCTAGTACCAGCCTAAGCGGCAGTGGACACTACATCGTGGAACTCTTGTGCTACCGCAACCATAGCAATGAAGGGTGTCGATCCGATACCATTTGGTCTTCAGCCCAAGGGGCTACACTTGATGATATCGAATAAATAGTGGCACGTCGTCTTGAGCTCATTAATTCTGTCCCAACAAAACAATCATGTATGACGTATTGTCGTTGCCATGGGGTGGACATCCTAATATCTTATAGGAGTAGGAGGCTTCGGGATCACCTAATTCTGATTTTTATAGGAGTACAATATGATATTCCAGCATCGGTTAGACTTGGGAATATCCCCCCCCCCCCCTCATTCTATAAACAATGAATCATTGTCCCATGTCTGGGGTCATATCCTCCAATCGGTGGATTGGAAAGATGTAGGCATCATCTAAATCCGCCCACAGGTCGGTCGCAGCCGTAGCATGCTCGAACTCATTAGTCTGAATCTACTTGTCTCTTCTCTTGTAGTAGTCAACATCCAGATAGCGGGCTTCACAAGAGGAAAAGGGAGATGTGTCACCTTGAAGCACACCCACCCGACCATTAAGGGAGTACTTGAGGCACTGAAGATATGATGAGGGAACCACCACATGAAGGTGGTGCCATGACCTTCCCATCAATGCATTATAGGCAGTGTCCTGGGAGACAACCATGAATTCGGTGCTAGAAAGTAGGCCACCGAATTGGGTCTTCAAGATGATCTTGCTAACTGGTATCTGTTTCATCCGATCATAACCTTGAATTCTTAGGTTAGACGGACTCAGATCGTCTATAGACAATCTCAGTTTTCGCAGTGTCCGAGTCGGGATTAGGTTGATTCCAGAGCCCTTGTTGACAAGACAGTGACGAACCTCCACGCCATTTAATTGTCTGGTGATGTACAGTGGGTGAATGTGACCCTATATGGGAGAGAATTCATCTTCTATAGAGAATGATATAATGTCATGTAATTCACCATTCTCGACCGCCTCACCATGAAAGGCTTCTGCTGATGATACCTTCATCTCAAACTAGAGGGGGCTTCTTAAATCCTCAACAAGGGCCTCACGCATATCTGATGACAAGAGATGAGCCTCAAGGATAGAGAAACTTTTTGGAATGATGGAAAGATGCTTGAGAACATCATACTTCTGTTCCAGGTGTGAACGTTTTCTTAAAGGAGGTTGCTCTATGACAGGAGGTATGGCGGGCCCTGCCGATTGGACCTGTGGCTGACTGGTACTAGGAATATCTCGCTACTCACTAGTTAAAGCCTATTGAGTGGATGTTAGATGAGGGAAATACGACTAAGACTAGCCTATAGCAGGGCATGGCCGGTCCCGACATGGTCGGGGTGGCTCTTCCTGATCTAATAACACGAATGGCGGCGAAGGAGGGAATGATGCCACCAGATGAGAAGGCTGCACGTGTTGAGCTCTGTGCTGAGCATGTTGCCTAGTTTTGGTAGCATGTACAAAGTAGATAGAAGTTCTGACCAAGGGACTCCAACAGATCATATAGCCACAGGTCTGTCGATGCTAAGGATAGGTGGGGATGTTGGGAGGATCCGCATGGCGCTCCTCATCGTCAGGAATCATTTAGGGATTTAACAACTCTACGGTATTAACTATGGTGTACCCTTGATCGTCACTCGAAGAGTCATCAACTACTAGATGGATTCTGGTCAGAATCACCATCTCTATGGGTATGAATTCTTTAATAGTATGAGATGACAATGGCATTGGCGGATAACTTTTATTTCCCTTGTGTCGCCAGTGTTTTCTCTTTTGGGAAGAGGATGACTGAGATGATGATGCATATGTATTGGTTGTAGCTTCTGAAGCCTCAGGACGATTCAAGCATGCATGGATGACGCCATGGGAATGGGAGACTGTTTTATAAGCCATCTAGTCATCATACTTCTGGGACCCACAACTGGAAACCTGACACTACTCTCCCTCGCTGTCGTTGCTGCTGTCTGGCCTCATGAAGACGTATGCCACCTGTGGCAGAGCTGGGCCTAAGCAGACTATGTTGTTATCTACCTATTCATGAAGCTTTTCTTTTAACACATAGTACTTCTTGAGAGTGTGCCCTAGGATCTAGTGATAGGGGAAGTAATTAGGGAGATCAGTGAGGTTTTCCTCTTCTGGCCTTCTACACTCATGAAAATGTAGAATCCCCTGCTCTGAGGCACTACAGAAGTAACTGGGGACCTAGGACTCATTGAACGAGTAGGTCTGATTCCTCCTATTCGGAAAGGGGGCCCTTGGGGATTGACCCTGATGTGGAGCTAGAAGAGCCTGTCGAGGCAGTGGAGCCTGGTTATCTAGCCTGGGCGATGGCGGTGCATTGCGTGGGGGCACCTACCGATTCTGAGGTGGGAACTGTTGGGCCGGTGGCTGCACTAGAAATAGAGGGCCTCTGTGAGGCTGTGGAGCCGGCTCCACTAATAAAAACTCTAGTCCCATGGGGGCCTCTATTTGGGCCACTACGGCAGGCCCGGTCCTAGCGGCCCTTCTTATGGGGATTTCAGGAGGCAAGGGACGTGCCTACTTAGCTTGTTGTAAGGAATACTCTAGGCATTGTGCCTTATTAGAGAAGTATAGGAATCCCCCGGGATAGTTTTGGGTTATTAGAGATGGGAACAGTTCCATCTTGACATTCCCTGCGCACATCATCAGCAATTTCTCTTGAGTCAGTGACATGCCAAGGGAATAGGCAAGTCTTTTCCACCAGGCGAAAAAGTTATCAACGCGCTCATCAGGTCTCTACTTGAACTTGAAGAGGTCTGTGATACTCATCTTCCAAGTGGTGGAACTGAACTGGTAAAGAAATTTCCTACGGAGGTCTTCCTAGCTGGATACTGATCTGATGGAGAGCTGGTTGTACCAGAAAAATTTAGTCCCTTCCAAAGTCTGTACAAAATATTAGAGTTTGGCGGCTTCCTGCTACGCTAGAGTTCCCAACATGGGGCCACACCTTGAGATAAAGTGGGCCAGGTGTTGTGGTGGGTCCTCCATCCTGTTAGAGGGGGAAAATGTGGGATTCCCTAAACCTGGAGGTGTTGGAATATCATCTACCCATTCTAGATATGGATTTCCATTAGGCGGGATTTCCACTTGTCACATTTCTAATGCCTCGAGATGGGAAATTAGTGCCGCCATCAGATCATCCGGGTGAAGATTCCAATCTTAACGGGGATCCTTGACCACCAATGCATTGGTGGGTTCTTCAACATGATAAGGTGGACCAACAGATTGTGGAGAGGATGGTGGAATGACCTATGGGGCAACTGGGGGAATCCGAGATGGGTCCCGAGGATTGTCATGCCATTCAGGAGGATTGAGCGAGACATACTGCGCCCTCTAGCCGTAATTTCTAGCCTCAAAGCAGTCTGCATGGGCAGGATGGTCATGGTCACCTAGAGGCAATTCCCTGAGGGGATGTTGTGCCTACCCATGTTGCCCCGACCTAGGATCACCGTAGTCTGGTCGTCGCTCTGCATCGCATTCATCAAGTACGCCATTGACCACCTTATTCTTTTCTACGAGTTGCTGATGAAACCTAGATTTTTCGGTGTCATCTTCTGCCTTTTTCACTAAGCCAGATGGGTCGGAGGGTTTGGTGGCTCTGAGGTGTTGCTTTCCCTTGTTGGGATTCAGGCTAAGGACTAGTTCCTCAGTGGGCACGAGAAGACCCAATAGATTCCACTGTTGATTAGTAATCCTTCCTGATGGATCTAAGAAGTCTGAAACACCCTCATGGGGTAGGTCCTCTCCAAGAATCTCTAGATCTTTCTCACCCTCCAGCAGGTCGACTATGTTAACCGCGACCCTACCTAGTGGAATATCCTCTATGTCGCCTAGAAAATTGGGTTGATGCCAAATAGGACTAAAAAGGAGGGCATAATAATGCTCCATCCATGGATCTATACGTGGGGAGAAGCCTCTTTGATAATCATGTAGAGTACCCTGAAACTCTGAACGCATCGTTGCTGGAGGGCCCTACGGTGACTTGGTGACTCAGGGCGCTGGGCCACAGGGATTGCGGCCAAATCAGCCAGACGACATTGTTTGTCTATGTCCTCAAAATATGCAGGGATCTTAGGATAATCCACTCGCTAATGGCGAAGATGGAAATGATTTTCCCAGAGTGTCTAGTGGAAACACTCAACTTCCTCTTAGGTGAGGGATTTAGGAGCACAAAAATTTGGCGCTGCAACCGGCCAAAACATCTCAGGGAAGTGGGGTGATGCGAGGATATCCCATAAGCTCTTGGGCTCGGATTCAGGGTATGGCCCTTGATTTCCCCACTCATCAACTGGAAGGGGCTGGGGAACGGGT
Organism: Viscum album; assembly: GCA_963277665.1. Classification (NCBI taxonomy): domain Eukaryota; kingdom Viridiplantae; phylum Streptophyta; class Magnoliopsida; order Santalales; family Viscaceae; genus Viscum; species Viscum album. Next base: position 810,427,482 of record OY728150.1, on the reverse strand, counting down.
AGCAGTACCAAAATATACCATTGGGACAATAGGCTGGCCGGTGGAGAATACGACGAGCGAGCTGACAAACCGCCGCATCTCAGGCTATCCTCCAAAGAGTGAAGTGACTAAGCCATGACATCGTGGTAAGATGGGCTGACTGTCATAGTTTCCAGTGTAGGGACCACAACTGCTGGCAGTGGACCACACTGTTGCTCGTCCACCATTGGTCCCCCGAATATCTCTCCACGATCTCTAGTCTAGGTAGATAGTGCTTTTGGTGATGATGGGGGCGATTGCATAGTCGTAACCTGTGGAGTTGCCAAATTTTCATCCTATTGAATATACCTACGGAGGGAGGCAGGAATCTGATGGACCTCACATTCTGGAAGTTTGAAGCTAGTGCACCTTGTTCCTGCCCTGGACCTTGACATGGAGGATCTCATCGAGAGATCCATCACTGAGTCGTATTCCGCCTTGGATTCTGAGAAGAAAACTGGTTTGATCTCAGTATGAATATTCTCAGTTTTCTTTTTATGGTGTTTATGACCCACCCTCATTCCCTAGGTTGGTTCTTTATGAAATGGTATATTTCCAACAATAGGAGGACCTTTGGTTGTACTAGCGCTGGGGAGGAGAGGATTCCCGCTTGAGTAAGATGGGGTTCAAGGAGGACTAGGACAGATATTAAAGGGGACATGGGGAGGACCTCCGTGGGAAGTGATGGAGCGGGTAGGACCTCTGCTCGAGCTAATAGGAACATTGATAGGACCTCCATTATTGTTTCCCCTGGTGACATCAGTGTGAGGAAGGACCTCATACTGGTCGAACCAAACACGGTTAGGACCTCTATGCTAGGTGCTGGTGAAGCGAAGTTGGCCTTCAACCCTATGATTTCTGAGGCAAGGAGGACCTTCGCTAGCTGTTTTGAGGACATAGGGAGGCCCCCCATGCTGAATATTGACTGGGTGTGAGACGTCTTCACCCCGACGGTCTATTCCAGGAAGAATGACTCCATAATCGATGAAATGAGCATGGGAGAGGCTTCTGTGCTGAGTGTCACCATCATGGGGAGGTCCTTCATTCAGATTGAGGGTAGAATGAGGCAGACCTCCATGATGAGCTTGAAAGCAGGGAAGACCCACATTCTCCATGGTGGCAGAATGGGGAGGGCCTTTGTAATGGCAGTGGCCACTACCTGCACCGACGACCAAGAGAGTCGACCCAACCTGCTCGTGGGGCGGTTGGGGCCTCAATCTAGGCTGGGTATACAAGTCCCCCTACTCAGAATACACAAGTGGTTGATGATGTACATTGTCATTGCCCCGAGCCACAGTAGTCACAGATGTTAATGCCCCTTGGCAGGCATCCTTCTCGGCCTGTGCCCAACGCTGGCATCAGGTCAACCGGACTGAGGCCAACGGTACGAGCGCGTGTCTTACCTACTCCTTGACTTGTGGGACTAGATGGCAGTGCTGGCGCGACCTAGTGGGATCCCTCCTTGGGGCCCCCTGAAATGGGATCCCGCCCGGGCTGGCCCAAACATCCCCTACCTTGTCGGTGCAGGGAAGAGAGTCATCAAGGAGTTCTGGAGAGAGGCTCTTGAAATGATTGTATGTTGGAGTAGGAAGAAGTGGCTCCCTACGCGGCCCTTGGGGGCAGTGGCAGTGACGAGGCGTAGACGCCTCTAGATCCTAGAAGGCCATATCCTGAGTCGGGATAATCCCATCCTCCTCGTACCAGCGTACGAGGTTGTTGATCACCCTACACTGAATGAATTCAGATAAGGATATGGGGAATGGGTGCCCGATGTTTGTAAATGTGGAGATTTTTGCAAAAGAGGTGGAGTCGCGTGAGACTACTGCACTGGCATTTCCCCTTCCCTTGTGTCAGTGGACGGGTGGTGATCGAATTCCTACAGCAGCTTGGTTCCTAAAAAGCATAGAGATTAACCCATTAGTGCTAAAAGGAAAGCAATTGATGACCAGTTCCCCAACACCATTTTGTATTCCATGGCTGGTAAGATTGATCTACACTGCCAGCGTCGTAGACTAGGATGTCTAACATTTTGACTACCCTAACTTCTGGTGAGTTTCATGTTAGGCCCGCTATTTTCTTGGTGAGACCGACACCAAATAGACAGATCTGGTGACACACTAATCCACTAATGTCTTGAATGCTATTAATGTCCATATTTAGGATAAGTCATTCACATCGAGTTCACCATTTCTATTTCTGACGCTTTCGCCAGGGCGCATGCATCCGCCTGTTCGAGGATGCGCAACCGTTTCCCCGCATTCCCTCTTTCCAAAGGTGGGAGACATTCGTCGCTTATTCAGGGAAGTTTACTCCTTGATCGAAACAGGATGATGGGATGTCAATTATTCCTTATGTGGATTCCTCCTCAGAGCTCGTCACCTAGTCCAGGTCTCCCTTATAGACTTAAGGCATTGTTCGTGAAACTCTTCCCACTACCATATCTTCATGGAAACCAGTTAATTACACTACTTATTTCGGGACATTACAAGGGGTTCGGTCAGGGAAGCAACCATCGGTCAAGAGAGTAGTCACGTTGGACATCACTGGCATGTCTGGATGCTAGAAAACTAGAGCATCTGGATTTCTTCCCCTTATTATAGGGATTCTCGAGGGCGTAGAAGCCCGAGGCATCCCATGCACATTGAGGGGAATTATATTCCATAGGCATGTATCTGTGGTTTTCCTTGGCTTCTTATGTTTACACAGGGTATGTTGCAAGTTTAATGTGTTGAATAAATGGTTATGCCAAAGGCATGTCTTCTGAGGTTTTCCTCAAGCATCTCATGGTTAACACGAGGTTGGCCGTGAGTTTAACGTCTTGTGGAGACGGAATGAGGGTGATCAGAACGTCCCATAGAGACGGATTGGATGTGTTGCATCCCATGGAGGGGAGATGTCAGACCATAATGGTTGATCTGAACACCATTTAGGGAGGACCAGGGAGAGTGCACACCAGAATGGGGACACCAAGGTTTACCATTAGCTAGTATTGAACCTTATGGAGGTTTACTTTGTACCTTGTGTAGATGACAGAGATCAAAACCCAAGTAGTTCGATGGGGTGATGAATTAGAGGTGTATAGAAAGCACAAAAACTCTGATAAATGCCTAGTCTTATTCATGAAAAAAGGCCCAAGTATTTCCAGGGAGCAGCGATGAGGTGGATGAAATGATTCCAAAAGGATGTGGCGACGCATGTAAGAATAAAGATGGATTATGGGGAGGTTAAATGAAGTGGATGGAGAATGAGATGGAGTCAACTTGAGGGTGACAATGATGTTGGTCTTGAGCCTCGAAGAGACCTCCTACATATCCCCGTGGTAGGGAATCAAAGTATGTGTAGTTCGTGAAGCGATGGGACACCTAAGGAGGCGACCCCTATGGATGGGACCCTGAGGAAGTGGAACCTACAGGTTGGGGCATAAAATTGGGGTGCATGCGAAGGACAACAACCCAATGACATGATGGGGATTATGCGTGATTAGCAGCCTGAGGGTTGGTCTGACACCACTAGGACGAACTAGCAATATGGGTCCCAATAGAAGGTACAACAGTGGATCACCTCCCGGCTCAGATTGACAATGAATTACCATTGACATGTGATCACAATGGCTTACCACTAGATGGGGTCACAACGGAGTACCACTGGATGGTGTCATAACGGCTTACCGCTGGATGGGGTCATAATGGCTTACCACTGGATGAGGACACAATGACTTACCACTAGATGAGGTTGAACCTCAGAGAGGATTCCTACGCACCTTACCTTGGCAAGGATCAAATTCCATGTAGTTTGGGATGGTGGATGCAGTTTAACGTCATGCATGATGAAAAGGGGGAATACAGTTTAACGCCATGCAGGACGAAGGTGGTCCGATGTGAAGGGGGGTCAGAACCAATGGTTGTTGGGTTTGAACCTCAGGGAGGCTTCCTACGTACCTTGCCTTGGCATGGATCAAAGTCCGCGTAGTTTGGGAAGGATTGGAAACTGATGTAAAGATGGTCGGTACCAATGGGTGTTGGGCTTGAACCTCAGGGAGGCTTCTTATGTACCTTACCTTGGCAAGAATCAAAGTCCACTTAGTTCGAGAAGGAGTGTGGAAATCGACGTGAAGATGGTTGGTACCAATGGTTGTTAGGCTTGAACCTCGAGAAGGCTTCCTACATAACTTTCCTTGGAAAAGATCAAAGTTCACGTAGTTTAGGAAGGAGTGGAAACCGATGTGAAGATGGTCGGTACCAATGGGTGTTGGGCATGAACCTCAGGGAGGCTTTCTATGTACCTTGCATTGGCAAGGATCAACGTCCACGTAGTTTGGTAAGGAGTGTGGGGCTTACACTCTAGGATTCCCAGAAAGGATGTCATGGTCGATGCTTACTCTAAGCCCACATGAGTCATGATCGGTGTGAGAAACAAGAGGCAACAAAGGTCTGAATATCACATCACAGAAGGTGCATCTGTGGGAAGTGGAATGGGGGGCTTACATGTGGTTAGAGGCCCAAAAATAAAACAGGGGATTACACATGGTTAACAGCACAAGTTGATGGAGATCAGGACTTACTCCAAGGTGGAGGCCCAGGTGGCGACATAGCCCAATGGGAGAGGGATGAGATAACAAATATCCCAATGCCCATCTCTCCTATGGTCTTTGGAAAAGAAGAATATAGGAGGAGCATGGGTGGTACCTCTTACACGAAAAGCTAGGGGCTTACACTAGGGTGGTTTCCCTATCCCCGTGGACAAACATCGCTCCAATAAAGAAGATCTCATTCCATATGAGAAATGATTTCACTCCTGTAGAGACCATTGGGCCTAAATAATGTATTAGATGCGGCAGTATAATGGCCCAGACCTCTCCGATCCATTCTTTTGTCAAAAAGAAGGTCACGAAGTGTTCCGGAGGGTAAAATGGACTTTTCCCACACTTTTCAAAATTTTGAAACTACACGACATGTAGTTTGATTACACGTCATGTAACCCCTTTCCGGGTATACCCCGTGTTGAAGGCTGTGTCCTTACCATGTAAAATAAATGGGTGCACGCTGTGTACCCCAAACTACATGTAGTGTAGTCTCTCCCCGCGTACGCATAACCGTGTGTTGACCAGTCAACGACCGTGTGCCGTGTTGGAGCCGTGTCCTTGCCATGTGAAATAAATGGGTACACACCATGTATCCAATACTACATGTTGTGTAGTCCCTCCCCGCATATGCGTTACCTTCAAGCCGTGTGTTGACTAGTCAATGGCCACATTCCGCGTTTAAGGTCGTGTTGGAAGCCACGTAGTGACCATGTGAAACGGCCGAGTACACGCCATTTACCATATAGTACATGCCATGTAATTTTAGTTTCTTGCCTATAAAAGGAGGGGTACCCTCCTCCTTTTCAACTCACCCCTCTCCTCCCCATTCCTCTGAGAAGAGCTCTCCCAAGAGACTCGAAGGCTCCTTTTCTTCCATAACTTTTCCGTCCGAGCTCCGATTTACAATCCGTCAGCGGCCACGAGATCTTAACGACGAGGCGGAACTTCTAAACTTGGATCCTTTGTCTTTACTTAATCTTTTCCTTTCCAACTTCCACCCGAGGAGGTTTTTCTGGGACTCGACAGAAGTGAAGGATGCCGACGAACGTCTTCTAAAGTTTATTCGGGGGAGCGTTGTGATCATAACCTATTGAGATAGGGATCTTACCTTCATATCTCTAATTTGTGCATCATGCGGGGTGGGTATACTTTTGTTTTCATGAGAAGCAGTTGAACCTGTAAATAAAGATAATAACTATTTAAATAACGGGGATGGGGGAGTTGTTATGTTTATCTTATATCCTGTGATATTATTTTGTGAATTGAATAGGCTTATGCCTAATGAAAATCACGGTCGTTGGGGGACTTTTCTTGCGCAATTAAATGTTTCCCTATCTTCTAGACCGTTTTTGTGAATGGAACCTTGTGGAATGTGGAATATGGTTAATCACGTAAAGTTGGATGATTATAATCTGGAACCCTTGTGTGATCACCCCGGTTATACAAAATGGAATAATGAACATGTGGGTTTTGGCTTGGTTACGTGGTGTGTGAAAGGGGGGGGGGTGGGTGAATCCTGGGTTCTTACGGATAGAACGGGCAGCAGGGCTGCGGTAAATGATGTTAAAGGGGCGATGATGTGGCACAAATCTTGTTTTGTGGGTTGTGGTGGATCGGATGAGCAGCGGGGTTGCGATAAGTTGTATCAAGGGATGATGATGTACAGTGCAGTTGTGGTTATGGCAGTTGGCAGCGGGGCTGCAGGGATGGGTTGGAATGTGAACGAGCTATGGGTTGTGAATAATAAATAAAATGTGGAAGAGTTAATGAATGGTGGGGCATGGTAATGGAACGAGATTAATAATCAATGGGTTGGTTGGTTAATAAGAATGGAATAGCTGTGCTGCTTTTGTTTTCTTAACTTGATTTGTGGATGGCAGGGATATGTTTCACGAACGATTGATGTGGTTGGTTGTGGATAGTTTCCCAGTAGTTAAGGAACTAATAAGCCGATTCTGTTGAAACGTGAAAACCTAAATGGGGTTGGGGTTGTTTGTTATATGCACGCTTCATTGTAGAAGTGTTGAGGCACATGCTCAGTTCTCTAATTAGAATCTATAGGTTAAGCTGAGTGTTTGTTATATATATATATATATCTGTATCTTTGTGTTTTATTTCACCCCACCCATTTTGAGCACTTAGTGCCGAACACTCCCATTTCATGGGAGATGGTGTTTTCCCATAGTTACTAGCTCCTTCCTTCTCTTTCTTCCCTAGGCTATGATGGATTGAGGCAAACATACACCTAAGACCCTTCATGTAGGTTTCGATTGGGGTGGATTGGCCCAAGACTCTTCAGGCAGGTTTGTTTTCCCAAGAATCTTCGGGATGAGGCCCAGGTGTCTTCGGGTGAGAGTTCTGTTACTATTACTGTTCCCAAGAATTTTCGGGATGAGGCCCAGGTGTGTGAGGGCGGGATATGTGGTTGTAAGGCCCAGGTGTGTGCGGGCGGGATACATGGTTGTGAGGCCCAGGTGTGTGTGGGCGGGATGCGTGGTTGTGAGGCCCAGGTGTGTGCGGCGAGATGTGTGGTTCTTGAGGCCCAGGTGTGTGCGGGCAGGAAGAGTGTGGTAGCGTCAGGACATTCGCCATTAGGAAGAGAAGCTAACTAGTGGGAAATGGTGTGGGGTACCCAATACTCTTGTTCTTATATACCACTACCTGTTGTGATTGTGTTTTGGTGAGTGTGGATGGTAAGGTTGGGCTGATAGAATTCCTTGCTAGGTTTCTTCTGTTGTTCTCACGGGACATTAGGATGTCTCCCAACTTGTGCACGAGAGCTTTAGGTTTCCCTACTGAGTATACTTGTATGCTCACCCTAGGTTTACTTTCAGATTTCTAGGAGGACTACCAGGGTCGTGCGTGACCCTACTAGTTGGACAGTTGGATTTGTTGCAGTTTTTGTACTCTTGTTTTCTTTTGGTATTGTACTTTGAGATTTCTTGTACTTGCACCTTATTATAAAATTGTTTAAACATGCATGTGGGATTGGTTTGGGTTTATTTCTATACACTTGTTCTTTTCCTTTTTAGGTGGTTGACTTGTTCTATTTCCCTATCTTAAATAATAAAAAGGGTAATGCCTCCCATATTTGGGAAAACTCATTCCCTTGGTGCTAGTCACCACCCCGGGGCCTACTGGAGGCGGGACTCGGGGGTCATTATCTCCCTTTCACCATTGCCGGCTCAGGAGGGGCATCTTTGGTGGGTGGGGGTCATGACAGAATGGTATTAGAGGTGATAGTTGAGATATTGGATGGTGTCTGGAGTTAGGCACAGTGAGGATTGCATGGGATGGTAGGGAAACAGTGTTTGTTAATCTTGGTGTGTGACATAGGCCAGGGAGGACATGCTAGGACACAGGATTTTAGGGGCCCCCGTGATCCGATGCAAGGAATCTGAGGCTACCGAATGACTAAGTGAGACTACATTGATTGTAGGCTAGAGACCCTAGGGAAGGCACATGCATCATCATGATTGTGTTTTACTTGATTTGGGTGTTCTGGGAAAGAAATTGAAATAAAATGATAAAATGAAACCCTGAGAAATTTCCTTACTACTTGGGCTTAGGAGATCTTTGTTTACCGTACCGCTATGGCACCTGGACGTTATCCATGGGTGGCTTAGACGGCCAAGGCCCAACAGATTCAGGCGGTCGATCAGTTGAGGATTGACCGAGAGGAGGAAGATAGCCAGTGGCAGAAGACTCTCTGTTCTTTACAGCGGCAGACCCTCAAGAAGTACAAGGGTAATACTTCGGATATGGAGACAAAGGGGTGTCTTGAGGAGCTAGGGATCGCTTTTACCTTGTTTCATACTCCGAGGGAGTACTGGGTTCCCCTAGCAGTCAGTCAGCTGAGAGGTGCGGCACGACAGTGGTGGACTCTCTACCTCAGAGAGAGGATAGAGGCAGAGGTTTCATGGGATGACTTTGATAAGGAATTCCGAGAGGAATTCCTTTCTTCCATGATAAAGGTGGAAAATCAGGAGGAGTTACTCTCCCTTCAGTAGGGGAGTATGTCAGTACGAGAGTTGGGGATCAAGTTCAAGGATCTCCTGCACTTTGCTCCAGATCTCTTTCCGGATGAGGAGTCTCGGTCAAGACGTTTGGAGGAGGCGCTTCCTCCTTCGCTCTAGTATGCTGTCACCCCCTTCACCCTTCCAACGTACTTGGCAGTATAGAAGAAGGCAGAAGCTATAGAGAGGATGCACTCACAGGGAGGTGCACCATGAGAGGGGATCCAACCGGGCTCGTAGAAGGGGAAGGCAGTCAGCAGTAGGTCTCCTGCGATGGGACCTTCCAGGTTCAGGCCAGTGGGGAGCATGCCCTAGTAGTTCCAGTTCAGATCTTCGGGTCCTCGTCCCTTTTTCACGAGCCCAGGACCAAAGTGTTTTTCTTATGGAGGTTTCAGGCACGTTCAGAGTCGGTGCCCGACCCGAGCTCAGTACGGTGGAGGTGGGCAGGTTCAGCGCCCACCTCAGCAGCACCAGTTGCCGGTGAGGAACTTCCAGCAACAGCAGGACCATGCTCCTCCGAGGGCATACTTTGCGGTAGGAGTCCGACCTCAGGGTGATCCTCAGGGACCTTGACCAGGGAGTGGTCAGGGAGGTGGACGACATCAGAGAGGCAGAGGAGCTGGGCGTGGACAATTGCACGTAGAAGATTTGGCAGCTCCGGCAGGACCAGAGGTGGTGCGAGTTACGATTTGTTTGTTCAACACTCTTGTTTCTGCTTTGTTCAATTCGGGAGCTTCACACTCCTTTGTTTCACCTGGTCTAGCCCATTCTTTGGGACTAGACGTAGATAGACTTTCCGTACCACTGGTGATGAGTACACCAGTTGGAGGCCAGACCAATGTATCTTGTGTTTTCCGGGGATGTGGGTTGACGTTGGGACCACATTGATCTAGTGGGGACCTTCTTCTATTACAGATGCAGCCATACGATGTCATCCTAGGCATCGACTGGTTGTTTTCTGTTAGTTCCATTATCGACTGCTTTCGGAGAAGAGTCGTGTTCTCTGACGTGGATGGGAAGCACGTATCTTATGTTGGTGAGAGGAGCTATCAGGTAGGAATCCAGCATGTGAAGCCTCTCATTTCCTTGTTAGGCGGGTTATCAGTGGTTCCAGCTGATACAGAGATGATGGATGTCCTGGAGGTTGTTGGGGAGTTCCTCTATATTTTTCCTGAGGAGGTTGTGACTCTACCCCCCCCCCCCCGATGTGACATTGAGTTCGAGATAGACTTACAACCTGGTGCCCGTCCGATTTCGATGGCCCCTTATCGGATGGCACCTTCGGAGTTGTGGGAGTTGCGGATTCAGATTGATGATCTGATGGAGAAGGGTTTTGTTCGACCCAGTGTATCACCATGTGGTGCTCCAGTTTTATTCATGAAGAAGACATATGGTGGTCTTAGGCTATGCATAGACTACTGAAGGTTGAACCAGGTAATGGTCAAGAACCGTTACCCCCTTCCAAGGATAGATGATCTCTTCGACCAACTGAGGGGAGCAGGTTGGTTTTCTAAGATTGATCTATGATCTGGATATCATCAGTTGAGGGTAAAGGACAATGACATCTCAAAGTCGGATTTCAGGTGCAGGCATGGGCACTTCGAGTTTGTAGTGATGCCGTTTGGAGTTACGAATGCACCGACTGTGTTCATGGGACTTATGAACTTTGTCTTTCGAGAGTTTATAGACCAGTTCGTCATTGTGTTTATCGATGACATCCTGATCTACTCAAGTTCAGAGGAGGATCACGTTGAGCATCTCAGGGTAGTCCTATAAGTCCTTCGACACCACTAGCTTTACGAGAAATTGTCGAATTGTAAATTCTTGACACAAGAAGTACACTTCCTTGGGAACGTAGTGTCTTAGCATGGAGTGTCAGTGGAACCGTCGAAGGTGGAGGCAGTTGTTTCTTGGGCAGCCCCCAAGAGCATGGCAGAAGTTCGTAGTTTCCTAGGGTTAACAGGTTACTATCAGAGGTTCATTTCAGACTTCTCTCGAGTTTCTTCTCCATTGAATGCTTTGACTAGGAAAAACCAGGTCTTCCTATGGAGCGAGCAGTGCAATAAGGCTTTCGACTACCTGAAGGAGAAGTTGGTCAGTGCTCCCATACTGAGGTTTCCAGAGGAATGGTTGTTGTATGAAGTGTTTTGTTATGCCTCTACCCTTGGCCTGGGGTGCATGCTGATGGAGAAGAAGGGAGTGAGCTGTTATGGGTCTAGGCAGTTACGCCCTCACGAGCGTAACTATGCCACCCATGACCTAAAGCTTACAACAGTAGTGTTCGCACTGAAGTTGTGGCGACATTACCTCCTTGGGGAGCGCTTTGTGGTATTCTCAGATCACAGGAGCCTACATTATATCTTCTCCCAGCGTGACCTGAACCTGCGGCAGTGGATAAGGGTCTACTTTCTCCATGACTATGACTTTGAGATCTCTTACACTGAAGGTAAGGGAAACGTTGTGGCTGATGCCCTGAGCAGGAAGTCGCATCAGGAAGTGGTTCGGGAATCTGTTGATGCTTGGAAGGCGATGGGAGAGTTGGCTGCCTTGCACTTGGATGCAAGGGTAGAAGGTGTTAGAGGCTGTTTGTTTCAGATGAAGGTGCAGTCCTCCTTGTTGCAGTAGGTGGAAGAGTCTTAGTGGGGGGGCTCTGAGGTGGAAGTAATGCGGGATCGTGTCAATCAGGGAAATGCTCCAGAAGGATGGTCAGAGGACAGCCGACATCGAATTCTTTTTCATGGAAGGTTGTTTGTTCCAGAGGCGATGCGTGAGGGAGTTCTCTGTGAGTCCCATAGCTCAGCCTTGGCGGTACATCTGGGAGTTTCAAAAATGTACCGAGGCCTGAGGGAATAGTTTTGGTGGCCCGGGGTGTAACGGGCAGTGTCGGAGTTTGTGGCTAAATGCCTAGTGTGTCAGCAAGTGAAGGCTGAACACCGTGTTCCCAGTGGTTTGTTTTATCCTTTAGATGTCCTCGAGTTGAAGTGGGATAACAACTCAATGGACTTCATCACAGGACTGCCCAGAGCTCAGTTTGGTTATAATGCTATCTGGGTAGTGGTGGATTGACTGATGAAATCATCTCACTTCTTAGAAATTAAGGAGTCAGGCCCGGTGAGTACCTTAACACAAAGGTATGTAGATGAGGTTTTGCGGTTACATGGAGTCCCGAAGACTATCATCTCAGACCGGGATACTCGGTTTACCTCACTAGTATGGAGGGGGTTACAACATGCTTTTGGAACCTAGCTAAGCCTTAGCACTACTTTCCACCCCCATACCGATGGGCAGATAGAGCGGACTATCCAGACGTTGGAGGACATGTTGCGGGCATGCATTCTATATTTCAGAGGATCATGGGTATGACACTTGCCTTTAGTAGAGTTTTCCTACAACAACATCTTCCACTCTAATATTGGCATGGCACCGTTTGAGGCTCTGTATGGAAGACCATGTCATTCACCCATTTGTTAGGTAGAGGTTTGTGAGACAGGTGCTCTTGGGCCAGAGGTAGTATAGAGCACCACAGAGAAGGTTCAGCTTGTACGTGAGAGGATGAAAGCGGCTCAGGACCGAAAGAAGTATTATGCTGATCGTCGAAGGAGGCCATTGGAGTTCGAGGTGGGAGACCATGTGTTCTTGAAGGTTTCCCCTCGACGGGGGAAGCGAAGGTTCGGGAAGGGGAGTAAACTCTTACCTAGGTTCATCGGACCTTTTGAGGTGCTGAGGAGAGTCGGCGAGGTATCATATCAGCTAGCCCTGTCACCTCAGTTGGAGAAGGTTCATGACGTCTTCCACGTCTCCCAGCTACGTCGATACTTACACGACGACTCTCACGTTATCGACTGGGGAGAGTTAGATATGGGAGACGACGCGACCTTCGAGGAACGACCAGTCAGAATTGAGGATCGTAAAGAGAAGGTGATCCGTGGACGAACCATCGCCTTGGATCATGTATTGTGGAGGCATGGTGGCCTCGAGGAGAGAACTTGGGAGCGGGAGGCCCAGATGCAAGCTCATTACCCGGAGTTGTTTTGACTTGTGTTTTTCCTTTTTCTCTTCTAAGCTTTGTGTTGATGTTATAATCTGTACCTTTGATATATGGAATGCTTGGCTTGTCGGTTGTAAGACCTTTTGTTTCTTTGTTCTATGGAAGTGTGTAGCATGTCCGGATGTGTGGTAAAAAGGAAAAAACCTAATCCTTAATCGAGAGGCATTAAAGCGGATGTGATTGAACCCATGCGGGTGAGTCAGTGCTGCCTAAAGCGGATAATATCTCAACATAGGAGAAGGAATTTCCCCAAACCACATGTTCGGGTAGTGTGTTGGTTGTGTGGTGTTGGAGGTAGTGCAAGTTGAAAAATCCTAATTTATAAAGGTGGGAAGACCCAATTCTTAATCAAGACGCATTAATGAGGATGCGATTAAACCTGTGCAGGCGAGTCAGTGCCGCCTAAAGTGGATAATATCTCGACATAGGAGAAATAATTCCTAACACATATGATTAGGGTTGTTTGTTGGGTTCCTGTTATAACGAGAACCCTAAGAGGTATCTTGTTGGGTTTCCTCGGGGTTGGTTTTTGAATTCTCGAGGACGAGAATGTTTTAAGAGGTATCTGATGTAATGGCCTGGACCTCTCCGGCCCATTCCTTTTTCAAAAAGAAGGCCATGAAGTGTTCTGGAGGGTAAAATAGAATTTTCCCACACTTTCCAGAATTTTGAAACTACATGTCATGTAGTTTGAGTACACGCTGTGTACCCCCTTGCCGGGTATCCCCCATGTTGAAGGTCGTGTCCTTGTCATGTGAAATAAATGGGTTCATGCCATGTACCCCAAACTCCACGCCGTGTAGTCTCTCCCTGCGTACGCGTAACCGTGTGTTGACCAGTTAACGGCTGTGTGTCGTGTTGGAGCCATGTCCTTGCCGTGTGAAATAAATGGGTACACGCCGTGTATCCAATACTACACGCCGTGTAGTCCCTCCCCACGTATGCATTACCTTCAAGCCGTGTGTTGACCAGTCAACAGCCAGGTTCCGCATTGAAGGCCATGTTGGAAGCCGCGTGGTGACCGTGTGAAACGGCCGAGTACACGCCATGTACCATAAAGTACACGCCATGTAATTTTTCTTTTATTGCCAATAAAAGGAGGGGTCCCCTCCTCCTTTTCAACTCACCCCTCTCCTCCCCATTCCTCTAAGCAGAGCTCTCCCAAGAGACTCGAAGGCTCCTTTTCTTCCATAACTTTTCCGTCTGAGCTCTGATTTACGATCTGTCAGCGGCCACGAGATTGTAACGATGAGGCGGAACTTCTGAACTTGGATCCGTTGTCTTTACTTCGGCCTTTCCTTTCCAACTTCCATCGGAGGAGGTTTTTCTGGGACTCGACAGAAGTGAAGGATGCCGATGGACGTCTTCTAAAGTTGATCCAGGGGAGCGTTGTGATCAGAACCTATTAAGATAGGGATCTTACCTTCGTCTCTCTAATTTTTCCTTCATGCAGGGTGGGTATCCTTTTTTTTCATGAGAAGTAGTTGAACCTTTATATAAAGATAATAACTGGTTAAAGAACGGGGATGGGGGAGTTGTTATGTTTGTCTTATATCCTGTGATATTATGTTGTGAATTGAATAGGCTTATGCCTACTGAAAATCACAGTTGTTGGGGGAATTTTCTTGCGCAATTAAATATTTCCCTATCTTATATAACATTTTTGTGAATGGAACCTTGTGGAATGTGGAATCTAGTTAATCACATAAAGTTGGATGATTAAAATCTGGAACCCTTGTGTGATCACCCCGGTTAAAAAAAATGGAATAATGAACATGTGGGTTTTGTCTTGGTTACGTGGTGTGTGAAAGGGGGGGGGGGGGGGGTGAATCCAGGGTTGTTACAAATAGAACGGGAAACAGGGCTATGGTAAATGATGTTAAATGGGCGATGATGTGGCACGAATCTTGTTTTGTGGGTTGTGGTGGATCAGATGAGCAGTGGGGCTGCGATAAGTTGTATCAAGGGATGATGATGTACGGTGCAGTTGTGGTTATGGCGGTTGGAAGCGGGGCTACAGGGATGGGTTGGAATGTGAACGGGCTATGGGTTGTGAATAATAAATAAAATGTGGAGGAGTTAATGAATGGTGGGTCATGGTAATGGAACATGATTAATAATCAATGGGTTGGTTGGTTAATAAGAAGGGACCTGCTGTGCTGCTTGTGTTTTCCTAACTTGATTTGTGGATGGAAGGGATATGTTTCACAAACAATTGATGTGGTTGGTTGTGGATAGTTGCTCCGTAGTTAAGGAACTAATAAGCTAATTCTGTTGAAACGTCAAAACCTAAATGGGGTTGGGGTTGTTTGTTGTATGCATGCTTCGTAGTAGCAGTGCCGAGGCACGTGCTCAGTTCTCTGATTAGAAGACATAGGTTGGGCTGAGTGTTTGGTATATATATATATATATATATATATCTATATCTTTGTGTTTTATCGCACCCCAACCATGTTGATCACTTAGTGCTGAACACTCCCATTTCATGGGAGAGGGTGTTTTCCCATAGTTACTAGCTCCTTTCTGCGCCTTCTTCCCTAGGCTGTGATGACTTGAGGCAACCTTACACCTAAGACCCTTCAAGTAGGTTTCGATTGGGGTGGATTGGCCCAAGATTCTCCGGGTAAGTTTGTTTTCCCAATAATCTTCAGAACGAGGCCCAGGTGTCTTCGGGAAAGAGTTCTGTTACTATTACTGTTCCCAATAATTTTTGATATGAGGCCCAGGTGTGTGCGGGCGGGATACGTGGTTGTGAGGCCGAGGTGTGTGCGGGCGGGATACGTGGTTGTGAGGCCCAGGTGTGTGTGGGCGGGATGCGTGGTTGTGAGGCCCAGGTGTGTGTGGGCGGGATGCGTGGTTGTGAGGCCCAGTTGTGTGCGGGTGGGATGCGTGGTTCTTGAGGCCCAGGTGTGTGCGGGCGGGAAGAGTGTGGTAGTGGGTGGGAAGAGTGTGGTAGCGTCAGGACGTTTTCCGTTAAGAAGAGCAGCTAACTAGTGGGAAATGGTATGGGGTACCCAATACTCTTGTTCTTAAATACTACTACCTGTTGTGATTGTGTTTTGGTGAGTGTGGCTGGTGAGGTTGGGTGGATATAATTCTTTGCTAGGTTTCTTATATTGTTCTCACGGGACATTAGGATGTCTCCCCACTGGTGCACAAGAGCATTAGGTTTCTCTATTGAGTATACTTGTATGCTCACCCTACATTTACTTTCAGGTTTCCATGAGGACTACCAGGGCCGTGCAGGACCCTACTAGTTGGACAATTGGAGTTGTTGCAGTTTCTATACTCTTTTTTTCTTTTGGTATTGTACTTTGAGCTTTCTTGTACTTTCACCTTGTTATAAAATTTTTTAAACATGCATGTGGGATTGGTTTGGGTTTATTTCTATACACTTGTTCTTTTCCTTTTTGGGTGGTTGACTTGTCCTATTTCACGATCTTAAATAAAAAAAAGGGTAATGCCTCCCATATTTGTGAAAACTCATACCCTTGGTGCTAGTCGCCACCCCGGGGCCTGCTAGAGGCGGGACTCGGGGGTCATTATCACCCTTTCACCATTGCCAGCTCAGGAGGGGAATCTTTAGTGGGAGGGGGCCATGATAGGCACCCTGTGTATGATGCATGGGGCAAGGCCATAGTTTAACATCATGTGCTTGGGATGATGGCACTTGGCAGTTTAATGTCCTGCAACTTGGACGATGGGTGGTGCGCTCCGCACCCCTAGGACTTACATAATTGATACCCACCTACCCTTGAGGGAAGGAATGAATCAACAATGCCATGATGAGGGGGTGTTATGGAGTGACCCATTTAGGGGTCCACATTAGCATGGATATGCAATGAAGTAATATTTGCTAGCATGCCTATGCGAAGAAGCATGAGGCAAAGCAACACAATGTGAAGTACCGCCCAAGGGACTTTGAAATTGCTTCATGCAAACCTGAAGGGTCGCGTGGGAAAAAGAGTTGTAGAGCAAAGGGGTTTATAGGTAGAATCCTTGTGAAGATCTAGTGCTCCATAAATTGGAGGGGCTTCATGAAGGGATGTGCTTCATGAAGTAAAGTGGCCAATCCTAGGCATAAGGCATAGAAGCATATATAAGGTTCTTCGTGAAGTGGGAAGGCATCCGTGGAGCAATTTCTCTCGAAGAAAGGGTGCGCTGCGAAGCGTAATATTGCAAATAAATGTGCTCGTGAAGCATAATGACCATGCCAAAACATGCGGGTCACATGTGCATGAAGGATAATTCGTGAAGAACAAGTGCTCCGTGAATACCCAAGTCCCTTTTGGGATCTCCGTCCTTTACAGAGGCCCGTAGGCTCCATGAAGGGCATCCCTCTTTGAAGAGGGGCAGAATTCAAGCAAAGGGGAAGGCACTTTACGATGAAAAATTACCCTGAAAGGGTCATGGTTCATAGAGTAGAAATTTCATCGTGGTGTGGGAGCTCAGAAGGTGAAAGGTCAGAGGATTCATCCTTTGGGATCAAGGAAATTCTAGTATTTATAGGCAAGAGGCGCCACGAAGTAGAGCTCGCTTAGCACAAAGACAAAGCTTTCTCCACAGCATGTTTGCGAATGTCAAAGGGCTTCATGAAGAATCCTGCGTCCTTGCTCCGCAGTGGGTTCACGAACGTCAAATCGGTTCATGGATCATCCGGCCTCTTTACTCCACGAAGGGTTCAAGAAGGTCAAATATGTTCATGGATCATCCCACCTCTTTTCTCTATGGTGGGTTCGTGAAGGGGGAGCTCTACGCCGGCCATGGGGACATGGTGGCTCCATGAGCAGTCTTCGTGAGGTAACCCCTAAAGCTTTACCTTTGATCTTATTTTCCCTCATTTTGGCATCAAGACCAACTCTTACAAACTCCCACTTGGACTATATCCAATAGCCTATGCCTTTCAGTCTGCTAGACCTCACATGATGATCATGTTTCTACTGAGTCAAGGATTTAGTCATGGGGTCTACCACGTTGTCTTCTATGGAAATACTGCTCACTGCAACTTCACATCTCTATGAAAAATCCCTCAAGAGATGATACTTCCAAAGTATGTGATTCGTCCACTGATGTGACCTTGGCTCTTTTGTGAGAGCCACCACTGTAGTATTATCATAGTACAGTGTAATGGGATCTTTACAGTTAGGTATCAAATCTAGATCCTGGATGAAGCTTCGCATCCAAACTTCTTCTTTAGCTGCCTTAGAAGCTATAATATACTTGGACTTTACTGTAGAATCTACGACCACACTCATCTTTGAGCTCTTCCAGCTCACTGCACCTCCATTCAAAGTGAAGATGTATCCTGTTTGTGACTTCATGTCATCTTGATCAGTCTGGAAACTAGCATATGCATATCCTCTGATGACTAGTTCCCCATCTCCTCCATAAACCAGGAACAAATCCTTAGTACACCTGAGATACTTTAGGATAGTCTTGACTACCATCCAATTGCAGTCACCTAAGTCAGCTTGATATCTTCCTACCGCACTCAATGCATAGGAAAAATCTAGCCTAGTAAATAGCATAAAATACATGACTGACCCAATCGCTGATACATATAGAGTCCTTTCCATTATCTTTCTTTCCTCATGTGTATAAGGACACATTTTATTTGAAATATGAATGCTATGTGACATTGGAAACAATCCTCTCTTGGATTGTTCCATTCCGAATTTCTTCAATATCTTATCAATGTATATACTTTGACTTAGGCCCAACAATCTATTGGATATATCATGATGGATCTTGATACCAAGAATACATTCTACCTTTCCCAAGTCTTTCATAGAGAAGTATTTATTCAACCATGCCTTAACAGACAGTAAGACTGGTATCTCGTTTCCAATAAGTAATATTTCATCAACATATACTATTAGGAAAATGATTTCACTCCCACTAAATATTTGTAGACACAAGGCTCACATTAATTCTTGATAAAACCAAATTCTTTTATGGATTCATCAAAACGAATGTTCCATGACTTGGATTCTTGATTTAATCCCTAAATGGATTTATGGAACTTGCATACCTTATTGGCATCCTTTAAAGTCACAAAATATTCATGTTGTGTCATGTAGACATCTTACTGAAGGTTCCCTTTAAGGAATTTTATTTTGAAATACATTTTCTAAATCTCATAGTCATGGTAAGACACAATGGAAAGTATAATTCTGATGGATTTCAACATTGCAACTGGTGAGAAGGTTTCATCATAGTCAATTCCTTGATGTTGTTTAAACCCTTTTGCAACCATTCATTCCTTATAGGTACTGACTTGTCCTTCCATGTCCAGTTTCTTCTTGAATACTCATTTGCAACCAACAGGCTTTACATCAACTGGAGGATCTACTAAAATCCAGACTTGGTTTTGGTACATGGAATCCATTTCAAAATTCATGGCTTCTTGCCACTTAGAAACTTCTATTCCACTAACTACTTCCTTATAGGTTAGAGGATCATTATTATCCAATAATAATGAGTCACAATCCTCAGTTACTATAAAACCATACCATTTCGGTTCTCTAACCTCTCTTTTACTCCTACAACGTACTTGTGTCCCTAGAACATATTCTTCTTCCACGAGGCATTGTGAAATCTATTTCTGTACCAACTCTTGTGTACCTTGATCCTCGACTTGATTTAATTCTTTATCCCATTATCTCTTTTAGAGATTATCTCCCTCTCAAGGAATATGGAATGTCTTGCCACTATAAATTTTTTGTCTGAGGAGTTTTATAGGTAATATCCCCTTGTTTCCTTGGGGTATCCTATAAAGGTACACATTATGCCTCGGGGTGCGAGTTTGTTGGTAAACAAACTCTTCGCTAACCCACACATGTAAATTCTATAACATGTATTTTCTTCCACTCCATAACTCATATGGAATAACATTTATAGATTTATTTTGTACTTGTTTTAGTATGTGTGCCACTGTTTATAACACATACCCCAAAAGGATAATGGATGAATTTCATGACTAATCATTGATCTCACCATTTCCAACAAGGTGCAATTAATCCTTTCAATTACACCATTCCATTGAGGTGTGTAAGGGGGAGTGAGTTGGGATAGGATCCCAAACTCCCATAAGTAATCAATGAAGTCCTAATTAAGATATTCTGCACCTCAGTCTGAGTAGATTTTCTTAATCTTCTTACCAAGATTTTTCTCAACCTCATTCTTGTATTCCTTGAATTTATCAAAGGAATATGAATTATACCTTGTTAAGTAGATATATCCATATATACTAAAATCATCAGTAAAAGTTTTGAAGTATATGTACCCACCCCTTTCTTCAACTGGAAATGGTCCACAAACATCGATATGAACCAATTCAAGAGTCACTTTAGCACTTTCACCTTTGCGACCAAATGGGGATTTGGTCATTTTGCCTTTTAAACATGCATGACATACACCAAGTGGTTTTATTTCAAAAGAATCTAAATATCCATCTTGATGTAACTTTGTCAAGCGTTTCTCGTTTACATGACCTAGCTGGTGATGCCAAAGTTGGGTGTGGTATGAGTCATGTGAAGTATCTTTGTCATCGATTTCCATTACTTGGTTTATGTAATCCAAAACATAAAGACTATTGTATAAATGTTCCCTACCAAATCAAATGCTATATTTATAAAATAAGCAACTTTAATTTTCAAACATGAAAAAAATCCATCTATATCTTGTTTGGATATAGAAATTATGTTTTTTGGTTACATAATTCACATAAAAAACAACCCTTTAACACCAAGATCATCCCAATTGGCAACATGATGTGGTAGTCCCTGACAGCTACAGAAATAAGTCTGGCTCCATTGGATGCTCATAGATCTACCTAACCTCAATCAATCTTCCCAAATCTACTTGGTTCCTGTATTTGGATACATATGTGAGAACCAAAAGATGTATCTAATACCCAATTTGTTGAAACTGATAGATTGAATTTGATAAGAAATGCACCTGAAGCTTCCCCTTACTTCTTAGGTTGGGTGCAATTCTTTTTCTAGTGACCCTTCTTGCCACATGCGAAACAAATAGACTCCTGTTCCCTTGCCTCCCCTTTGATCTTCCTTTTCTTGGAAGGCTGTGAAGAACCTTTGGTCTTAAATCTCTTTGCCTTCCCCTTCCTCTTATTCACCATAAGGACAGAAGGTTTTTTTCACTTCAAATCTTTTTCACTTGGAGAATGAGGATAAGAAGATTAGATAGAGACTTATCAATGTTGTTAATATTGAAAATGAAAACAATGTTAGAGAAGCTCCGAGGGAGTGATGCGAGAATTAGATCGATACCCAGTTCTTCCGGGAGTTTAAACCATAGACCCTCCAGGCACTCAATGTAGCTAATGAGCTTGACTACATGAGGCCTATCTAGGGAACCTTCTCCAAGATTACTATGAAAGAGTTCCTTAGAGATCTCAAACCTTTCCTGTCTTTCTCTCTCCTGGTAATGACCACATAGGTTCTCAAGCATGCTATAAACATCCATGTTTTCATGAGACTTCATGAGATCACTAGACATTGATGATAACATAAAACAATGAATGTCGATCACATAATTCATATGTTTCTCATAGACCAAGAAATCCTCATCCCTCGCCTCTTTGGTGGGTGGATTAGATAATGCTGACTCTAGTACGCAAGACTTCTGTTCATGAAATAGGATAACCCGGAGGCATCTAAACCATTCCAAGAAGTTACTGCGGGTGATGATGTTGTCTTTATCCCAAATTGATCATAGGTATAGTGTGGTTGATGAGCTTGTCATTTTTATTCTACAATTAAAATATATTATCATTAATACTTTCTTAATTAAATTTTATGAGAAATAATAAATTTTATTAAGTCTCCCAATATTTTATCAAGCCCCAATGGCCATCACCATTGAACTTGGAATGTCCAGTTTCTATGACATTCTAGTGTTAAGGATTCATATTTCCCTTCTCATAACCCAAAAAAGGGTTGGTCAAGATATTAGAAGGTATTTAGGAAGGTAGTTCTTTGCCAACTATGGGCTTGCAACTCCTTGATTTGTTGAGCGGACTCCCCAATCCTGAAATCCTGACTTTGGATTTCCTCAACTCTTATTTCCAATATTACACCAAGTATAGAAAGGGATACTCCTCTTGATGTAATATGGTTAAGTCAACCCAAAACCTTTCATAAGGGATTCCTGTATAAAAGTAAGTGTCCCAACAAGGGTTGGTCAAACACATAGTTTTATTGAGTTTTTTCCTTAATTATGTAACGAAAGGCTTGGTCTGACATAATATTTTATTTGAGGGATTTTTTTATCTTATGCATGAATTGATTATTATAACATGATTTTTAATATTAAGTGGAACTTACTTACTTAATTAACCATGTCTTGATAATATTTATGCAAAAGTATGGTTTATTTTTGTTCCATCTTGCATGCATGTTTAATTCATTAATTATGTGATTGAAACAACACATCAATAATGATAAACCATACAATTGATAGAAATAAAATAAAGTAAATGTTAGGATAATCAGATTTTCTAATGGTTAGTTTATCTATTGGTTGATAAACTAACCATGTCCTAGGGGGAAACACCTTGAACCTTTTGGGTTTGTGTTTACAGCTTACACCTATCCACCTCTGTATCTCCTGAGATTGGTTTCATATCAGATCTAGCTTGAACCGCCTCCACTATCTTGGGAGTTCCATCCATTAAATATGACCTTTTTTTAACTCACATGTAAGTTAGGGGTAAAAGGGGGTTTTACATAAAAGAAACATTGGGCACGCAAGCCCTATATATTAATGAGGAGAGGGATCATAGGACAATAAATTTAAATCAAATAAATAAATTGAAAGAAACTATCTACATATAAATGTCTTGTTCTATCTCATGATCATCCATACATGCAATGATATTTATGTATAAATAAAACTTTCATTCAATTATTTAATCATTCTTGTTTAAAATAAATCATGCTCGAATCAATTAATTATCATCTTTAATTAATCAATCCTTTTATCTTAAATCATTTTCTGAATTTCCTTGAGATTATCATCCAACATAATTTTAAATAAATAAATTTATTTAAAATTATCTTTGTACATAAATTGTACCTTGAAGTAAACCTGGGGAATTCTTATTCATAACTACCCAACGAGTAGAAATGGACATTACACATATGTTAAATTAAACACATATTTATAAAACACCTATCTTGTTTTGTGCCTCGGCTTTATGCCTTCTTGATGGTACACGTCTCAAGGGTTTGTATAATATAATAATAAATTTTAATAAATCTGCATAATTTGGATGAGTACATGACATGTAGTTACAACTACACGACATGTACTATGGTTCACCATCCATCTTAAGTACACGCCTGGGGAAACAACGTGTGAGTGTTCTTCGGAAATATTTAGAGTACATGGCATGTCTAGTTGGCCACACTCCACATAGTTTCTCATTACAGGGTCTCCAGCTGGGCTAGCCATGTATGGGGTACACAATCCAACCCTAACCCAAAGGGACTACACGTCGTGTCCATTTGGACTACATGGCGTGTAATTTGGAAACTCTGTGCCGCCTGTTCCTGGTCAACACAGAGAGTCATTTAAGACATAGAAAGACTCCAACACACAAATTGGTTTGGAAGACTAGTTTTATGCATTGAATCTTTACTACACGACATGTATTTCCAAATACATGTCGTGTGTTCTTGTGTTGTATGAAAAGAAAGGTTTTTCACCTCTGGATGAGATCCTCTATTTTATATTAATCAAAATTAAAAGAAAAGATTGTTTCTGTAAGGTGAACGAGAAACTAAAGAGGAGGAATATATCTCGAGATTCATATTTGTATAATGATTAACTTGAATTTAAACAACTAAATTATTAAATGCGTAATTCATGAAAGAAATATTTAAATAATTATAAAATATGATTTAACCTCGCTCTGATACCACTAGAAGGTTCTAGGCACAACAGAAGCATGGTTTGGAAGACACCCAAATTTTATTTTTACCATGATCAATGATTATTTCAGGATCAATACGATGATGAACTCCAGTCTCCATGGAATATATTAAAATATATAGATAAAGAAGAAAGAGGCCTGAAACCTCTAGAGAGGATCTTGCACATCATGTTTATAATTAATTTAATTAGTTTCATAATGAAAAATAATACCTGGATCTTTGGTATTTTTATTCATCGATGATGATGATCATATGTAATGACCCGTCCGTATTATCTCATTTCACTTGTAAGGATCCAAACTATAATCCCTATAGAGGTGATCCACACGTTCTCTGATAGCATCTGATTGATACCACTCATTCTCCGGGTGCTAACGCGGCGAAGAGAGTGTCTTGTGTCAGTCATTCTTGATCTTTTATTCTTCAGCATTGAAGGAAGTATCTCATTATTGAGAGGGAAGAGAAGAGGATTTGAGGGAGAAATTTTTTGGCTCAACAATTCACAATTCACCAGGTGTGTGGTGTGGTGTATGGCATAATAGGCATACATGTCTATTTATATACATTGAATTTCAGTTACAATATTTAATTTCATTAAAAAATTAAATACATTAATGAACTTAGAGAAAACCCATGCTCATAATAATAATACAGCGTCATTATTCATGGGGTTTATACTTGCACAAAATGAAATTATAAAATAAAATTCTGTGTCAAAAAATAATAGCAGCATCATTAATATTTTAACTTGTTCCATCTAGTTAAATAATTATTTACTATCTTGCAAATAATTATTTTACTACTAGACCAACCTTGGTCTGCTTGAACTCCACTTACATTTATTGAAAACATGAATAAATAAATAAATAATTATTTCTCTTAAATAAATATTTTATTTACAAACTAGTAAATAAATATTTATTAAATGTTCAATAAAATAAATATATACATTTTATTTAATTTATGAAATAATTTTAACATGAGTAAAATTTTACCATGGTCTTGAGAATAAAATTTATTTCATTAATTAAATTCAAATAGAATATAACTGAGGCCACCAAAAACCCTTAGTATGTGACCCTCTAGGATTATTTCTCGTTGGCATTAGGCGGGCTTGCCTAAAGTCCAAGAGTACTATCTAGCAACGGGTCAAGGCACCCAAGACAAAGAATGTAAATTCGAAACAACAACATCCACATATGAATGCTCAATATTTAATATAATCCATTTCTCATAATATCTCATCAAGTAGGTTTCATGACAGTGACATCAACTTTTATGCTTGATACATCATTTTTTGACTACATAAATTAAACTCATCGTTACACCATGGGCATGGAATTTCGTGCGACAGTTCTATTTCAATCAAAGGGCCGAGATATCAAAATATATAAAAGGAAGGGACAAATCCTTCGTCAACTTATCCATTAATAACATTCCACTCGTGATGCACCCAACATACCCTACTTCCCACCAACTGTCTGCGTGATAGTTTTCGTCAGTAAAACAAAGTGCGCGGGTCGTGACATATATTAATGATAATCATAATGTCTAAGGATCATTAGACACGCTCGCAGATAGAAATATATGATGACACTAAAACATGTGGAATTCCTACTTGCGGGTCTATTCTCATAATCTCTTATCTTGGAGATTACCAAGTGCGGACTTCATGAGAGGAAGTCTCATCTGCTTACGAGTAATCGCACCTGACAGTCTACATGCTATGTGTCCCATCATAGTATTTCAACCAACTGTAGAACTATGTTTAAGAATATTGTTATATAATTTCAATGTTCTCATCATAGCAGGGAACTGTCATGACCTTATCAATGCAATAAATACTCTAGGACATTATTACAACATAGTCATGCAGAACAATGAAAAATATGTAATAATAAATTAAAAATCCATGTAATAAAAGTAAAACCAGTTGGTTAGAAGACACCAACTCTTACAACATACACTTGTGCGCTGCTTATATTTGTGTGACACTTTTTGACTTGTGCGCCCATCTTTACCTTGCATGCCACTTTATTTCCCTTGTCATATTTTGATGTGATGATCTTGAAAAATGACTTACGGGCAACATACACCTGCGTTACTGTAACCCCCCAAGATTTTATGAGAAATATGGTTTTTAATTTCAATGATGTCTTGTGTTTTACACTATACCAAGATCAGTTTGCACAATACGCAACACCGTATTAGCTTGTAGTATACGACACACTATTCTTGGCTCTTGTTACACAAAATTTCAAGTTCATTTGGTAGAAATTATTCTACGAAACATTGAGTATAGTTTTTTATCTATGAACTATGTTTTGGTTTTGTTATACGCAACACCAAAGAAATATTTCACAACACGGAACCCTTACTTGGCTTGCATTACACTAAAGAGAAACCTTCCTCGATAGCATGTGTTGTACACAATATCTTGTTTTAGAAAACAATGATATATTGTTCTAATATTATTATGAACTAGACGTTATGAATAGTATTAACTACATTTTTAATTTTATAACATTATTATTCATCCTACACTTTTCTTAGAACATGGTATGAGAACAAAATAAATATTTTGGTAAAATAAGTATTTTTCAAAAATTGTAGTTTTTCTGCTTTTTGATGGCACACCCACTTTAAATCTAGTTTTGACACGTTTATAAGCTCAATGAGACAAAATAAACTTATTCATTGCAATAAGGATATAAAAATTTACTCTGGATAATTTTTTATATTTTTCTATTAACTTTCATATTTTGAGGAATAGTAAAAATTCGCAAAATTTTAATTAAAAACAACTTTTTTCATAAAGATAATTTATATGGTTAAATTATAATATTTAATGGTTTTAAAGTATAAATAGAATATCTTTTTACCATTTAATATAATTTATTTCATTATTATTAAAGTTACATTGAATTCATAGGTAAAAACATTTCAATCTTTTAAATTGTTTTAAACAAAGATCCATTTTTTTCGACCACGGTATTAATTATAAATTAATTACTGCATCTTATGTGTTTTGAATTTATAAAAATGGATTCCATATTTGGAATCATTAGGTTAAAATTTTTTAAATAGATAACTTTTATTTTTAGGCATTATGAATAGTAACTACAGTCAATTTTATTTACCACAGTTAAAGGTAAATAAGGTAATTAAGGGTAAAAATAATATTATCAAATTACACTAACACCTACCAAAATTTTATTGGATGAATAAAAGTATACCCATATCACCTAAGGGTCAGAATAGGTTCATTTTATGGACTTTTGACCATGAAAATGATGTAATTATTATTAAAACCAAAGAAAGTGACAACATGTCACTCTCTTATATCTTATAGGTGTAATAATTTTAATTTGGTGATAAAATTCATAAAACATAGAACATAATTAGTCTCCAAAAATCTAAGACAATTATCTATATCAAGTAAATTTATTTGAAATTTTTAGGGATTAAATAATTATCATTAATGATGACACAATAGTGATGTAGAAATTATTTTATTGATTGAAATATCAAATAAATGGTTTTAAAAATATTAAAATAAATATTATATGAACTATTTAATGTGTTCCAAGAATTTTCTAGATAAATATGACATGTTATAAATCTATTAAATATCTTGGTTCTAATATATCCCTTCTGTGGATTTTATTTAAATTCAAATAATTGAATAGTGTCAAAATTGACACTATTGTTATTTTATAAAAATAACATATTATTAAATTGTTTAAAGAATCACAAAAATATTTAAAAATTATAAATTGAAATTTATATGGTCAAACGTTTCATAAAGTACCAAATTATGAAAAATTCATAACACATAAGTAAATATTTATAACAATTTAAAATTTAGAATATTATTACCAAAAATAAAATTAAATAGATTAAATAAGGGTAAATCAAGTTGAAAAGGTTTAAAATAAATTCCAAAAATATCTAAATTTTATTGTATGACGAGATTACAACCCTATAACATATCATATTTTAATTGGAGTAATTTTTATGTTTTTAAGTGGGTTTTGAGTTTATTATAAATAAATATTTTAGAGGTTTCCAAAAGTGCCCCTCTCCTCTCTTATAAAAGGGCACCTCCTCCCTCTCCTATTCAAAACATTTTGAGCCTTCAAACTCAGCCAAATACTATCCATTTATCTTCTAAACTTCCCTATAAACATACTAGAGGTCCTATTCTTCTTCAAAGACAAACTTTAGTGCCCTAAGAGGAGGTTTAGAAGAGGCGCATCGAAGAAGAGGTAATATCCTTTACCGATTCTTTCAAATTTATTTCTTCTTCTACTTCCTCTTATTTATTTGTCTCATTATAAAGTAATAAAACAAGTATAACTAATATAATGATATGTTATTATAAATATTAAACAACCCTATTTCACCTTCTATCCATCCTATGAAAAACAAAATCACCGCGCGTGCGTACGTAAGGCTTACTGTCTCCACGCCGTGGTGCAATCTGTTTTTCCAACACCACTTTACTTGGATAGGTATAATGGTGGAAATAATAGATATATATGATTATTATAACATGATACTAATTTTGATATATTATATCTTCCACTCCAATTCCATTCAATAAATATGGGAATGATATCATCGCTTGTGCGTACGTACGTATTACCATCTCCACGACGCGATGAGATTAATTCTCCATGTTAACCATTCAAGAATGATTATAATGTATATATAATGAATAATAATGAAATATATGACACAATAATTCTACTGGATTTATGTATATATATATATGTCATCTACTTACTTCCATTCAAGTCATTAAGGAAAGGAAAACAACGTTCATGTGTACGTACGACCTACCGTCTCTATGAACGGTGTATTTCATTTCATTTAACTATTTTATATATATATATACTGAATATATATGATATATAAATCATGTTTTACATTATCGAAGTAAGGAAATCATGATATAAGTAATAATATCAGGAACAATAAGTCCAAACGCGTACGATAAATGAAACGATTATTACCCAAAACGTTTCTTTTAATATGGAATTGACAAATGAACGAATAATATAAAGATCTAAGTGAATCATATATGATATCATAAATAATATTATGGTTCTGTTACAAGTTAATAATATGTTCAAACCCACTATACAGGAGTCTTAGACACATATGGAAGAAATTGGATATAAGGGAAGGGATAATTATTCCAATATCAATCTTATCCGGGATTGTATATTCGTAAGTATTTACTAGGGTTATGTTTATCATCCATGTCCATGTTTTCTAAAACTATTTTCATAAAACGTTTAATATTCTTCCATGTATGTTTAAAGTAATTTATACCCTTTTTTGACTTTTAACACATGGTATGGAAGGAATATTTCTTTTGTTTATCATACGAGGAACTTTTTGACTTTTCTAGAAAAAGTACGAGGATAATGTTTTTTTAATTATACGGCATGAATGGATTCTTCCGGTTTCATAACACATTATTTTCATGAAGCTTCCTCTACATGATTTCATGATTATTTTCAACAAAATTCTTTTATTTTAAATTTCATGTCATTTTGAGAAAAGAAAATGATTTGAAAGAAGAAAAGATATTTTCCTCAAGAATTAATTTCAATTGATTTATCAAAACTATTTTCCATCTATGATGAAATTATTTAATATGGTTATGTTTCAAGAATAATGTCTCTATTATTTAATTGGTTTGATTTTGTTCATGATGAAATTATGTCCATTGTTTTATATGTATTATGTTATGATGGGATGATGTTTATGAAACCCATTTTATTAATTGGGTTATGATGAATGATTTATGTATATTTTGTGAAACACGAAAGAATGATTCATTATGAGATGGTTGGGACCTATATCTCCCTCCAATGCATTGGGTAAATATTTATATCTCATGAGATAGCCATGGATGGAATGAAAAGTAAATTTGGTTCACTATTGTAGGGCTGGAACGAAAAGTAAACCTGGTTCAGTAATGGAATTTTCCCACTATGATGGTTTTGGAAGCAATGCCTTGACTACTATGGAAATCATATCATGTTCTTAATGGTTTTACACATTTACATGTTTTATTACCATTCTATTTTATCATGATTAATGTTCCTTTAGGATTTATGCCTTATGTACTGCAATGTTTTATGTCATTGCTCATGATTTTGATGTTTAAATTTTATGTTCATGTTTTTATGTTCAAATGTTTATGGATTATTTTATGTTCTCCATGTTTA
Source organism: Viscum album (assembly GCA_963277665.1). NCBI lineage: Eukaryota > Viridiplantae > Streptophyta > Magnoliopsida > Santalales > Viscaceae > Viscum > Viscum album. Next base: position 810,397,615 of record OY728150.1, on the reverse strand, counting down.
CCCTTACTGAGCATTAGAGCTCACCCTTTTTATGTTTTCTTTTCCCCAGGACATAAAGAAAGGTTTTAGGTAAGACAAAAAAAGGGGATGATCTTTATGGGATATGTTGAAGATCTTTCACCATGATTAGAAGATTATTTTCCAAGTTTCAAAATACACTAAACTAATACGTTTCTTGGGCGTTTTTTGTCAGGTATTAAGTATTCTACAAAAGTAATGTAATGTCCATGTATGTCAAGCTTGGGTCTCTAAAGTAACACCTATACTTGCGCACCATACTTGTGCGCCACTTCTTGAATTGCACACCAATTTCTTTACTTTGTCATATTTTGATGTGATGATGTTGAAATATAACTTGCACGCAACATACACTTGTGCGCCACACTTGAGCGCCACTTTTTGACATGCGCTCCAATTTCTTTCCTTTTCAAAAACACTTCTTTACTCCCCCTATCCATCATAAGGCTTGAATCAAAAGTTCTCTAATCTTATGATATTTTTGAAATCCAAATCTGTAGATCTTTTTCATAGATTTAAAGGATTTTACAAAGTGAATTGTTTTATACTCTTTTGACAAAAAAGGCAACACTCTGTAGAAAGCATACTCTTCAAACATCATTCTCCATCCAACGTGGTCCCAATAATCCCCCCTTTTGGATTTTGTTGTCAAATGAGATTCATAAATAACAGATCTTTGTAACCTCATGAAATGAATTACTTATAAACAATTCTAATCCTATATGAGCTAACTCATTATAGTAAACATGAAATATTGACAGCCAAAACCATACTGTTAAAAAGAAGTGACTATGAAATTTTAGGATCATATCTCCTCAGACTTCTTCAGAACATATTCCAAGATTCTACCTCATCATTCTTCACTTCTTAAATTTTATTGGAATAAAAAAACATTGTTTCCTACAACCACTCCAACAAACATTTAGAATAGTTCACACACATACATGATGGACTTGCATCTTACCCACAACTCTCCCTTTATGCATGCTTCCATAAGGATAGATTTATGAAACAATTATTATACTTGAAAACACTATCCAAAGGTAAGATGAGATAGGGGAAAGACACACGTACCTCAACCTTGATGATAAAAAGGTTGGACACCCATTTTTAACCTCGATTTAGCAAATGGTTGCATCAGTAATGGTTTTGTAAATATGTCAGCAACTTGTTCTGATGTACAAACATACTCTAGATTCAATTCATTCTTTACCACATACTTTTTGATAAAGTGGTACTTTATGTTAATTTGTTTTGAAATAGAATGTTGTACCGGGTTCCTTGTAAGATTGATTGCACTCTGATTATCACATCCCAAGAGTAAGGATAACTTCACTTCAATAAGTAGATCTTCCAACTGATTCTTCATACACATAAGTTGGGTAGAAACTTGAGTGGAAAAAACATACTCATCTTTAGCTATGATAAGAGTCACTGAATTCTTTTTATTTTTATTATAACTAACCCAACTTTTACCCATAAAGAAAACTCCACCAGATGTGGATCTTCTATCATCAACATTTCTTGCCCAATCAAAATTTGAATACCCAAACAAATCATTATTTTTTATACCATCATACCTGATTCCAAAATTTGTTGTGCCTTTGATATATCTGAAAATACTCTTTCCATCAATTAAATGTGATTATTTAAGAGCACTTTGAAACCTTTCACATAAGGTAACAACATAAACAATGTCGGGTCTTGAGGTAGTGAAATATGATAAACTTCTAATAATCTTTTGAAACTCTTTCTAATCAACATCCCTGCTTTATCCATCTTTATACAACTTGGTTCCCATTGAAATTGGTGTGTAAACTGGTTTCAAATTTTTCATTCCAAACTTCTTTAGATGTTCCTTAGCATACTTCTCTTGAGAAAGAAAAATGTGGTTCCTCTTCTGTAAGATTTGTAACCCAAGAAAGTATTTCATTTCTCCCATCATGGACATCTCAAACAACCTCTTCATCTTTTCAGAAAATCTTTCTCAAAATATTTCATCATTTCCAGCAAAGATAATTTCACCAACACAAACAATTACGATGAGAGAAAACTCCTAACATTCCTTGATGTAAATATTTTTTTCAACTCTTCCTTTCTTGAAACTCATATTCCTTAAGCAAGTATCCAGTTTGGAATACCATGCCCTTGGATCTTGTTTTAGCCCAGACATGGGTTTATTCAACTTATACACATAACTTTCATCTTTACCAATAATAAATCCACAAGGTTGTTTAATGTAAACTTCTTCATCAAGATTTCCATTTAGAAATGTGGTCTTCACATCCATTTGGAAATTTTTGTAACCACATTGTGTAGCAATAACAAGAAATATTCTGATTGTTTCCAATCTAGATACTAGAGCAAAGGTATCATCAAAATAAACACCTTCAATTTGCGAGTAACCATTGCACACTAATCTTTCCTTGTTCCTTATCACTTCACCTTCTTCATTCATCTTGTTCTGGAAAACCCATTTCGTACCAATAACATTTTTGCCATCCGGCTTGGGTACGAGTTCCCAAGTATCATTCTTTTCTATCTGATCAAGATCTTCATTCATGGCTTAAATCCAATCTGGATTCTCAAAAGCATCATTCACATCATTTGGTTCCACTTTTGAATACAAAGAAGTATGTGTAACATAATTTTTTGTTCTTATTATTTGAACCCTGATGTTGATCACCAATAATGTTCTGAGACTCTACTTTCTTCCTCATCCTAGGATGATCTATTCGAATTTCATCCTCATCACTTGAAATCACATAGTCTGATTCTTCTTCTTGAGTAAGATTACCACTATTGGTAGCATTATCCAAATCATTAAAAAAACTTTCCTTATCCTGCTCAACTTCTATATTAGAAAAATTCGTATTTTTTATCTCAAAATTTTCAATAACTTTCACATTAGAATAATTGAGGATTATTCCTATTTATTTGTTGAAACATTTGTACCATCTTCCTTCTAGAGAATATCCAAGAAAAATTCCATCATCTCATCTTTTTTCAATCTTTACAAGGTTTACACCCTTTTTATTTATGATGCATGGACTCCCAAAAAGTCTTAAGTGTTTTGAACTTGGAGTTTGTTCACAAAACATTTCATATGAAGTCATATCTAAATGTGGAATATAGAAGCATCAGTTCTGAATATACACTACAATACTCATGGATTGCCTTCAATAAAAATGAGAGATACCATGTTCAAGTAAAATAGTTCTCCCAATTTCAACCAGACTTCTATTCTTCCTTTCAGCAACCCCATTTTTTTAGCTGTGTATGGTAAACTGAAGTCATGCCAAATTCCATGATTCTCAAGGTAAACTTCAAACTATTCATTCTTAAACTCTACACCATTATCTGTTCTCAACTTCTTCACTGAATACTCACATTCCTTCTCTTCTTTCCTCCTACAATTCTTATAAAATTTCAGAGAATCTGACTTATGTCTCATGTACATAACACAAGTAATGAGAGTAAAGACATCAATGAAAGTAATGAATTACTTATCTCCATTTGTTGATTGCTTAACCATTGGTCCACATATATCAAAATTTATAAGTTCCAAGGGTTGTTTTGAAAGAATTTCAACTCTCCTATGCATAAATTTTTTAATCTTCCCCTTTTCAAAAATAGTGAAACACAAATATCTTCATCTTGATAAATCAGGCATATCTCAGACACTGTCTCACGTTGATAACTCACTCATGTTTCTCTGACACATATGTCCCCGCCTTTTATACCATAACTGCTTTTCATCCACCATGCCCAGGTAAAAATAGTTCTTTACTTCACAAACTTGGAACAAGTTCCCTTTTGTATGTTGGCCTCTTGTAACTACCTTTCCATCATTTTTAATTTTCACAAAAAAACAATATTTTCTAAAGATAAATTTGTTGACCTCATCACAGAGTTATGAAACACTCAGCAGATTTTGTTTCAACCCATCAATATATAATGTTTTCCTAGATTACATTTTTTCTTTCTCGATGATGGCTAATCCAACACCTTTTATCCTCAGAGACTCATCATTTCCAAATGTTATTGTTTCTTATTTGAAGTATTTCACATTATTTAACAACTTTAAGTCTCCTATCATATGAGAAGAACATCCACTATCAAGAATCCATGGACATTATCCTTTTGTAGATTTCAAGGTGGTTTCAACCATAAGATCTTTTTTTTCTTCCTTTTCATTCTTCACCTATAACTTATGAGATTTGTTAAGAACCTTTTGTTGTGATGGAAGCAAAACATAACACCCCTTAGCAATATGTCTAGGTTGTTCACATCTATTACAAATAGTTTCCAATGGTTAGAACTTATTTTCAACTTCCACACCATCCTTCTTAGATTTCTTCTGAACTTCCTTCTTGTACATCCCCTTTTGAGATGATTTACTCCCCCTCAAACCTTGTCTTCCATAACTTGTGGAATAGTAGTAATGTTTTTGATTTAAATAACACATGTTTTTAGTGTGTCTAAATCCACCACAATACCAGCAGTAACCATAGAATGAATGTTTCCCTCTAAAATTTCTTTATTGACCAGAGTTGTGAACATGCTTCTCAACAACCTTCTAAATATAACTCTACTTACCGTCAACATTCATGATTTCAATTGTAACATTCTTCTTTAGCTCAGATTTCTATTCATACTTATCAGTACAAAAAGTATTAGAAATCTTTCGAGAATTAGGATTTTTATATACTTCCAATTTTTCATCATTGATATCTTTGGCCACATACATAGCCTTTCCAGCTTTGTTCTTATCAGAACCAGTTCTGTATTTCCTCTCAATATTATAAGGTAACATTTTTGGATCCTTCTTTAGTTCATACTTTATAGAACTTTCACCAACTTCTAAGATATATTTTTTGAAATTTATATTCATTTCTTTATCTTTATAATGTTTCTATTGGACAAGTTCCATCTCTTCTCCTTTTTTCCTTCAGCTTTACTTCAAGATGATCATTGTGATTATTTGAATTATCAAGAGAGTTATTCAGATCATCAATCTCATTTTCCATCTTTATTTTCTCATAAGGAAAACTTTCTTGACTATTTAATGTGAAGTTTTCATTTATCAACTTCTTGTTTTCCTTCTTCAGCCTTCTGATCTTTCTCAAACATTATTTCAACTCTTCTTTCAGATGATATTCAAGTTGAGTTTATTATTCTTCAGAATTGTTGCACCCATAATCTTCACTATTCAATACTGCAATAAAGGTATTCTATCTAGATTACTCAGTAGATGATTTCTTGGATTCAGATTCACTATATTCTTCTTCTTCTTCATCTTTAGTTAAAAAACATCTTCTTTTTTGATTTAAAGAACTTTTTATCCTCCCCTTTTGAAAAATATTTCTCTTTGTCAGCTTGTTTCTTCCACGACCTTCTTGGCCTTCTATCTTCATCATCATCATTGTCTTATACTTTATTATTTTTTAGGATAGTTATCCATAAAGTGACCAACAACTCCAGACTCAAAAAATTTCAAGGGAAGTTTCCACTTGTATTTCCATGTACCTCTTTTCAAATTCTTAGAAAACATGGATAAAATTTTATCAAAATTTTTACATACCTCATATTCAGAATTGGATTCATCAACATCCTCTTAAATAAGAGTCTTATTTGACTTCCCTCCCTTTGCAGCCTTGAATGACATTTCTCTATCATCTTTTTTTTCTCTACATAGTCTTCTCCCTTTTCATTTGTTAAGGAATGAGAGTGCTATGAAAATCATCCAGAGATAATGTTCCGGGGACTTTGCCTTCTAATGAAGAAGATTTATCATCAAACTTGTCGGGAAGAATTATCAAGATATTTTCAACAACTATATAATCTTACAACTTTTTACCAAGACATCTTATTGTACTTAAAATTTAATTTACCCTAGTAAAGAAGCCCCCAATAGATTTAGATTCTTCCATTTTGAATTCTCTATACTTCAGCCTCCAGATTTGTAGTTTTGGATTCTTCCCCTTCTTATTTTCTTCATAGATGTTTTTTTAACTTATCCCAGATTCATTTAGCTATAGTGACACCTTTCACTCTCAAAAAATCACTCTTAGAAAGAGATGAGAGTAATGAATTTTTATCTCTTTCATCATTCTCAAGATTCTTCTTATCAGCAGGTGTAAGTGGAACCTTTTCATTAATAGGAGTAATTCCATTAGTTTTAGTTTCAAGAACTTTATACCCAAAAGAAATAAGATAAGGAATCATTATATGTTTTCAGATATGATAATTCTTTCTATCAAATATTATAATCCCCTTATTGTTCATTCAATTCATATTCTCCATCACAACTTCTCTTAAAAACATTAGCAACAAACAAATAAAGGTAACCTTCCATTTGAAAATAATTGAAGTTCCCAATTAGGATCCAAGTATCACTTAGATGGGGAGGGGGTGAATCAATTATGTCAATTTTCTTTTTATGTTTCCCCTTTTTTGAAACAACCTTCACCTCCTGTTAAAAATTTTCTTCCATGCTAAACACACACAACCGTAGGAACACAAGATTTTCAAGGTTCACTACTCAACAAGAGTAGATACATCCTTGGTATGGTAAAAATAAAATCCATTACCACACTAGAAAATAGAAAACAATCCTTTTATGTGGAATAAAATGAGTAGGATATGCCCTTACATCCGTGTAGCACTTTGAAAACAATCCAATAGTGTGTATGAACCCTCTTAGCACAAATAGGGTAATGTAATGATTCTGCGCTTATTAATGCACTTTCAAAAATTATACATGTCAAAAAAATTCTTCACTTTCCTATCCATAAGTTGGTAAGACCCTCCTGGTGCAGACAACATGAACGCCACACCCTGCTTGCGCGCCTCCCTCCTTGTGCGCTACCTGCTTGCACGCCACTCAGCTTGCGTGCCTACTTGCTTACGCACTAATAAATACTTGCGCACCACTATTTTTCACAACTAACAACTCGTGATCCACATTTGGATTATACAAAACACACTTCTTGAACATAATTCCCTGCTTCTGCACCTCTTACAACTTGTGCACCACTTCTGCTTGTGCGCCACTCAGCTTGCGCGCCTTATAAATAACTATTGACTTGTGCACCACTGCAGCATGTGGGCCTCTTTTTACTACTTGCGTGATCAGAGATCAAATTTTCTCTTACGTGTTGAGCTAAATAAATGATGAGGCTAGCCATCTATTTATAGGCATTTTTGTGACTTGTGCGCCATATACCCTTGTGCGCCATTTTTACTTGTGCACCTCTCCACCACTTGCACACCGCTCCATCACATGCGCCCCACTCCATCACTATCATGCCACTTTCATTCCTTTGTCATATTTTGGTAATATTATATTGAAATATGACTTTCTCATAACATACAATACAAGCCACTTTTTGACTTGCACGCCCATCTTTAACTTACACACCACTTTATTTCCTTTGTCATATTTTGATGTGATGATCTTGAAATATGACTTGTGTTCAACATACAATTGTGTGACACCTATACTTGTGCACCACTTCTTTAATTGCACACCACTTTATTTCCTTTTTCATATTTTTATGTGATGATGTTGAAATATGACATGCGTGCAACATACACTTGCGCTCCACTTATACTTGCACACTACACTTGCATGCCACTTTTTGACGTGCACGCCACTTTCTTTACTTTAACAAAATACTTCTTTAATCCCCCAATCCTTCATAAGTCTTTCATCACAAGTTCTCCAAACTTATGATATTTCTAAAATACAAATCATCAAAGCATCTTCCTAGTTATTAAGGCTTTTAAAAAGTGATTTGATTTATACTCTTCTAAAAACAAAAGAAAAAACTCTGCAAAAAAGAATACTCTTCAAACTTTCTTCTCCATCCAAATTGGTCCTAACATAAGTAACCTCAAAGTATGTTATCATAGATGATTTTTTTTAAAATATCACTAGAAAATTTCTTGAGGAAAATAACCTTTTCACTTTTAAATAACTTATTTGAAAGTTAAAAATTTCCCATATGTCGAGGAAGAAAATTTATTTGAAAATAACATTGGGAAATTTTAAAGGAATATTCAAATAATTGAGTGGTCATTATGGTAAAAAAATTATTTTATGCCATTTATGTTAAAATAGAGATTCATTTAATTTTTTTGATAAAAAGTCAAATGTAACTTGTTCATAAAATAACAAGAAGACTCCCTTTAATTTTTTTTTAAAAAAAATCATAGGAAAAAATGAATTAAAAATAATTAAATGATAATATTAAAAAAATTCTTGAAAACATTTTTATAAAACATAGATATGAAATAAAAATGATTTTTTACTAAAGTGTAAAACAAATTATGTTTTCCTTAAAAACATTATTTTTTGTCTATTGAGAAATTAAAGTGAAGAAACATAAGGAAAAATAATTATATTCAAAAATAGAATTATTATAATAAAATTCATGACATTATTGAGTGGAATATCATGAAATTTTATCTTCATAAACTTAATTTTAAACAATCCGGATAAACAATGAGATTATAATATTAAACCCTTACCTCAAGTTCAACTTAATTCAAAATCTATCTAACCTCATGTATAATGAATATAAATTTATTATAATTATATAATAGTGTCCTTTACATACTTATAATATCATATATCACTCAAATATTCTATTTGATTACACATTTATTAATAATTCCCTATTAAAATCATTGCTTTCAGGTTTTAACTATTTCATTTTTCATGAGAATTTCAGTTTGGTAGTTACTGTATGTGTACTTTGATCCTAGATCAATAACCTCATAAATATTAATAATGATATAAATATCATATATAATAATTATATTTATATGTAGTTTTATTCAAAAAATGTATATATATATATATATATAAATAAATTACATCATTTCTGGAGATGGTAGGTCATGCGTACACATGAATGATATTTTCAATTTTCAATGGATTGAACAAAAGAAATTTAAATAATAATTCATAATTAAAGAATATTTATTATATAATATATATCATATATATTCATTTATTAAATCCTTATTACCGTCCATGTAAATTATAATAAAAAAAGAACCACATCGCTTCGTGGATGTGGAAGTCCACAAGTATGCAAGAGTGACATTATCATTTTCCAACGGATTGGGTGGAAAGAAGGTATATATGATATTATAATTAAAAAATAAATATTATATGTAAAGTTTAAAACCATTATAATAACAATCCATGAAATATGGGTATGGAAAATGAACTTCATATCTATGTGGAGGCGACAGTCCACATGTCGCATGAGTGACACTTTCACTTCATATTTGATAGAATAGAGAGTTGATATTGATAGTAAAATAATAAGAATAAAATTAAAGTATATTTAAGATAACTAATTTGTTATTTTTTATTAATATCATATATTTATATAAAGTATATGAAGAAATTAATTGAAAGAGTTCGGGTAAGATTATTACCTCTTCTTTGGTAGTCCTCCTTTAGGTGTTTTCTTAAGGACCCTTGAAATTGTTTTTTAAGAATAAAATCACTTATAATTCATTTAAATGTAGGTTTATAAGGTAATTTTTATTTTTTAGTCAATATATATAGTTCAATGTGGGGAAAATAAGAGAAAGGAGGGGTGTCCTTTTATAATTGGGGGAGAGAACATGCTTGGAAATTCTTAAAAGATTATAATATAATAAAATAATACACCTAACAAATGCCTAAATATGTGGAAATATTAGAAGGTATGATAGTTTAATGTTCAAATTTTGATATAAAATAGGATTTATACAATTTTAATTAGCAAAATTACCCTTATATTTTGGTTTAACCCCCAGTAAACCCGTTTTAACCTTAATTGTGATAATAAATTTTTACTATTTTTACTATTCATTATGACCAAAATTTAAGTTGAACATATTAAATAATATTAATTATTATGATTCAAAATATGTAATCCATTTTAACAAATTCAATTCACAAAAATTGGTAGAAATTAATTTGAAATTAAAACCATAAAATGTGATGAAAAACAATTTTCCAAAAAAATATTCTTAAATATAAAAAGTTTTTATATCAAAATTCAACATAAATTTTATTATTATTACCTAAATTAGATTATTAATAATTTAATTTAAATAATTATTCTTTAAGAAAATTGAAACACAATTTATCGTTTTAAATTCTTTAAATGAAAATTCAGTTTTTAATAAAAATCATTATTTTTCATTATTCATCGAAAAATCAATCTGTACAGAAAATTAAAAAAAATTAACTCAAACATAATTTGTACATGATTATTTTAAAAAATAAGTTAATTTTTTTAAAAATAAATTTTCTAAAATTGGAAAAAATTAATCTTATTGTTTGTTCACAAAATGTAAAAAAAAATCATTTTTACAGATAAATGTATTTTTAATGCATATAAAGACTTTACTAAAAATTGAGCACTTATTTATTGATAAATTTAATTTATATAAAAAGTTTTCATATAGTTTCAAATTTAATTTTATATATTTATTCTTATAATTTAATGGTTATTTTATAATAATATACTATATTACGACTCAGTTAGACTCAGGTTTGTGCATATCACATACTATCAAAGAAATCAAATTTATTTGAAGAGAAAAATAAAATATTTGGGTTTACATTATACCACATTAAAATAAATTTCACCCATTAAATTACATCACTATTACCCAAAAAATGATTATATATCTTTGTCATCACATCTACATGTTCCCAAGTAGCTTTTTAGAATTTCTAATTCCTCTAGAGAACTTTAACTAGATGAGTAGTGTTTTTCTGTAGCACTTTATTTATACAATCCATGATTTCTTATGATTTTTCATCATATGAAAGATATAAATATATTGGTAAAGCCTCTATGTTCAGTACATGTTGAGGACCATGTATATACTTCCTTTGAAGAGATACATAGAACACATCGTGAACTTGAGAGAGGGTTGGTGGAAGCACCATGTAATAATATACCATCCCAACTTGATCAAGGATATCAAAGGGGAAAATATACCTAGGGATTATTTTTAAATTATTTTTAAATATCATAATCTTATTCTATGGGTAAATTCATATAATTCCCTTCCCACCAACTATAAATTCCATATTTCACCGATGATTTTCAGCATAACTTTTTTTTTGACTCTAAGCTGAATTGATGTGTTTCTGAATGGGTATAACTTTATTTGTTATTTTCTCAACTAAATAAGGTCCTAATATATTTATTTCTTCAACTTCATCCCAACACATTAGAGTAATATACTTCCTTTCATATATATCTTCTTAAAGAGGCATCTAAATGATCTAGTGAAAGGTATTGCTGTAATAAAAAACAACCAGAGGAAGGTGTTGATCCACACCACATTTGAAATCAATAAAATATGATTTAAACATATCCTACGGGGTTTTAATGGTTATATCATTTTGACCATATATCTGAGGATGATAATATGTACTAAAACTGAAAACTTTATCAAGATCTTACTGAAGATTATTCCAGAACATCAAGGTAAATCTTGGATTCCGATCAGATATAATAAAATGTGGTATTCCATAAAACCTTAACTTTTTTTTAATGTATATTATAGAAATATGATCAAGAGATAAATATTCTCAGTTTGTATTTATTTTCACTAGCTTTATAAAGTGATCAACTAAAACCCAAATAGAATTATAACCTTTATATTTTTTTCGGGATTCTGATGAAAAAATCCATAGTGATGTTTTCCAATTTTTATTCTCATATGGATAATGGTTTTAACATTACCTTCGAATTCTAATATCTTTCTTAACATTATAACATACTAGGAACCAAGATACATACTCTATAATATATCTCTTCATGTTTTACTGCCAGAAATATTCTTTCATATCTCTATACATTTTCATAATTCTTAGATTAATAAATATTTATGAACTATGAAATTCATCCAATAGACAATTCTTCAAGTCTGATATTGATTGTATAGATACATGGTTCCTTAACCTTATCATTCCATAAAAATCAAGGTCTAACTCAATAATATTTCTTACCTTATTTTGTAACTCAATATCTTCTTTCCACACTTATTTAATATTTAATCTGATAAATGGTTGAATACTCATTTGAGATGATATTATTTATCCCCTTTCTTGAAGATTTCAAAATTATTCACTTAAAAATTCATAAATATTGGATCTTTTTTTATCCTCATCATATATATACTAGAACAATCATTTTGAATTAAAGAACCAGCCACCTTTTTCTCTTTCCAAATATGGTAATATATTGAGCAGTCATAATATTTAATCAACTACAACCATATTTTTTGGCACATATTCAACACATTATAAGTGAATATATACTTTTATGATATGTATATATATCACACGGTTCTATGTAAAAATAATTCCTCCATATATTTAATGAAAAAATTACTACAACTATCTCCTAATCCCAAGTTAGGTAATTTTACCTAAGAAAATTAAATTTTTGAGTGAAATAAACTATCACCACATCATTTTCTAGAAGTATTCATACCATTCCCTTATTTTATGCATCACTAAAATTCAAAAACCCCCATCCACTTCAAGGCAGTGTATGAATAGGTGCACTGACTAACCTTCCCATCAATTCCTTGAAATTTTATTCACATTCATTTATCCAATTAAATTTTTTCCATTTCAATTTTACTTGTTGAGTGGATTAGGTAACCTTGAGAAATTTTTCACAGAGTCTCGATAATATCCAGAAAAACTGAGAAAAATATGAATAATTTTCACCATGGTTAGTATAAAATAACATTTAATTACTTTTTTATTTTATAGATCCATATATATACCATCTCTTGAGATTATATGACCCTCAACTAGAATTTTTTGAGGATAAGATTCACACTTGGTAAATTTTTCATAAAACCTCTACTTCCTTAGGGTAGTAAAACAACCCTGAAGTGATATTCATGCACTTTATTTCTATTTAAATATATAATGACATAATATATAAATACTCCCACAAAAATTTCAAGGTAATCTATAATTAATTTATTCATTAAATCTATAAATATAGCAGAGGAATTGGTATGACCAAAAGTAATCACTATAAATTTTTAGTTTCCATACTTTGTATGGAATGTTGTATTGGGTATATCCACCATCTTGACCCTAAATTAATGATATCCACAATAAGGTTAAATCTAGAAAAAGTATTGATCTCCATGCAGTTGATCAAATAAATCATCAGTATAGGGTATATGATACTTTTTCATGATATTTATCTTGTTAAGTTACCATTAATCAATTCAGAGTCACATTGATCCATCTTTCTTCTTAAAAAAAGAATAGGTGCACCCCAATGAGATGAACTCGTATGAATGAATATTTTTTTAAGATTTACATACAATAGGTATATTATTGATTTTGGGTTTCTCCTCAACCATTTGAGATAAACTACTATTTCTAATAGGAATCAATACCCATATAATTGTTTCAATTTTCATTGAAAATTTTATATTTATCATCGCAATGAAGATGATCATAGGATTGTTTAGTATATCAAATGTTACATACCTTACTAGTCAATATTTAAGGTTTTTATGTAGTAAAATCTAATCCACACATAACATGACATACAATTCAACTAGACAAAAAATAATTAAATTTATAAGAAGAACATTCCAAAATCATCAATCAGAGAATACTAATAGAACTTATATGGCATCATCATCCAATTTTTAGTTTTCAATAATAAATAAATATTTAATAATTTAGGTGGTATTTTAATACCCTCATAAAAATATTAAAATAAAAAAGAGTGGGTAGATCTAGAATCAAATAATTCATTAGCAATTATAGAGTGGAAGGTAATTGTACCTTTCACCATTTAATTTTCCACATCAACAATAGTGATCACATGATATTTCACTTTTTCTCTAATATTAAGAGGTTGATGATCTCAATCATCATAATTATCTTTTATATGTTCACACTAGTTATTATAATGTCCATAATTCTTTCATTTTAAGCATTAGAGTGAGGGGGGTGCATTCTGTGGAGATTTTTCTACATCATTAACTAACATCTTCTTTCTATAACTTTAACATTCAATTGCCTGATGACCTTATTTTGGACACATAGAATATTTACTAACCCCCTTAACAAAATTTCCTCCATGCATCCTTCCAAACTTTTATCATAAATGAAATCTCATATTCATCTCTAAATGGTTTTTATTATTAAAATTTAATTTTAATTACATATTTCTTTTATTATCGAACCCTTGATATTGGTGGGTAACTCCAATATCTATTTCTAACTTGATTTCACATAGAACAATTTCTTCTATTCTACTGATGTATCTTATGGATAAATCATTCACATACTTAGTTTTAAAGCACTAAATAATCAATTAATCTTAATTTTAGTTTGGATGATAATACCATAACCATACCTCTCAAGTATTGTAAAATGTTTCTCATATATACTAATGGATTCATCATCCTTATGATTTCAATAAAGTAATTCCTTCTCTATTTTCATATAAATAATATGTGGAAATTAATTATTAAAAAATAAGCTCTTAAACTCATCCCACTCCATGGAGTCAATTTCCTTCTATAGTTTTGTTTTCTTGATAATATTTCACTATTGATTTACTTTACCTTCGAAATGATAAAAAAATAAGACACATTTTTTATATTATAAACTCTTGATAATGTGAAATATCTTTTTAGTAGCACTGGTCCATTACTTAGAAACTAGTAAATCAACAGACACACTAAATGAAGGTAGATATTTCCTCTTTATGGACTCAATAGAATATTGTTCCCTCCTTTGTTCGTTTCAAACCTTAGTAGGATTCGTGGATTGAGAAAGTTTTGTAAGCATAGATACTAGATTTTTTTTTCATATCCCATAACATTTTTCTACTTTAGAGGAATATAATTTCATTATCTCTCACAGTCAACATTAACATGGTCACTTTGGTTTCCATCCATTAACCAAAATGAAATATCCTAGTATGAGAAACCATAATTATCAATGGAAACCACATAATCATGAAATTTTTCTATTGGATGTCTAAATAATGACACCTTCTATTTATAATATGTAACCTTAGGTTTAACCTATTTCCTCCATGGTCATCATCTATTCAATTCCTTTATAATGGTTCCTAAATATAATGTGAATTAACTCAAACATATCCCTTGGGAGTATGAAACCGAGTGAAAAATAAGGGCACACTCATTGTGAATAAAAATAATGGTGAAGATATGATCAAACAAAGTTTTTTAGTGTTATTACCCCTAGATGAATCTATTCCAAAACCACATCCACTTTTAGTATCCATATAAGGATGTTTTCTATGAAAAACACACTACCTTATTTACTATAACGTCATAATTTATCCTATGAATAGGATTATCCTAAGGTTTCTCACTAAAGTTTTCTCAAACTAGTTTCAAAAGGTAACAAAACCTTTATATGATACGAACTATAGGGACCCATATGTTTCATATAAAAATATTATATCTTATTAGATGAATATTCAATACATAATATAACAATCCATGCCAGAATCATATAGGTTTTATGTATTTGGAAACATGGATATATAAACGAATTTTTCATAAGATATCTACATCATCTACCACTAAGTTCTTCATAAGTAGATCCATTCTTATACATATTATAATTTAAACCATTATTTATAACATTGGTAAAGGAAACTTAAGAAAGGGTGAGATCTGATGCTTAGTAAAGGTAAATAAGTGAAATAACAATGATCACTTAAATATAACATAAGCATAAGGTTATGATAACACAAGATTAACATTTTAATATCATATAATACATATCAAAGATCATAATATTGATTCATGAAATGAATATTAGATTATCATAATACACAAATCATAAAGTAATCCAAGAACATTATCTTTGAGAGCATAACATTGGAATAAGACATAATTTTTTGGTATACACAACACATAGAGAATCAATTCTTTAGTCAAGGATCACAACCATGAATATCATAGTGAATTTGGTCTGACTCCCTATTCCATAATATTATTAATCAAGGTTCACTCCTAATACTATTATAGTGGATAAAGTCCCTTATTAAACTAGGTTCACTCCCTATTCCGGTCCTTATTATCTCACGAGATATCCATATCTAAACAATTGATTGGAGGGATATATAATTCTGGTCCCACCCATCACATAATGAAAATAACATATATATGTTCCAAAATATCATAAAACATTCATCATATCGTAATACGGGGAAAATAAATAGGGTTTAGAAACATTTCATCATTTCATTATAGCATAACTCATAGAAAAGAAATGGGTTTCATAATGGTTTTATCATAACTTAATTAACCCATGTAAAGAAACAAGTTTAATAAGATCATACTTAAATAATAATCATCATAAGTAATAAAAATAATTAATGTGGATGTAATTATTGGATCATAAACCCAATAAATCATAAGTAACATCAAAGGATGTTATCAAAAATGAAAAATTCATTTATAAGATCATTAGAACGTCTCATGGGGGAAATAACATTTTCACTTTGAATTAGTTAATTAAAATAAAAAATGTTCCCAAATATTAATGATTTTTTTAATTTAATATAACCTTGGAAACATGCAAATGAATGTTCAAATCATCGAGTGTTCATGATGGCAAGAAATTCTATTAATGTTGTGAAAGTTAAAATATGGATTCCTTTCACATTTTTGGTAAAAAGTCAAAAGTAAATCATTTGGAAAATGACAAGAAAATCTCATTTAATTTTTTTAAAATGTAAATAATGGGAAAAAAATTCTAAAAAAACTGTAGTATAATATTAAAAACATTATTGAAAACATGGATATGGTAGAAAAATGATTTTCAACTGAATACTAAAACATAGTTGATTTTCCTTAAGAAAATTCTTTCAGTATCTTGATAATTTAGAGCAAGAAAAATGAAAGGAAAACATGTGATATAAAGAAATAAACATATTATAATAAAATTCGGGAGATTATATAGAGGAATATCATGAAATTTCATCATTGTAAACTCAATCATAAACAATCTTGATAAACAATGAGATTGTAACATAAAACCTTACAACAATTTTGGATTTCTTCGAAAGCACTTTAAAATATTTTATAATAAATTAAAATTTATTATAATTTTATAACATAGAAATTTAAATACTTATAATATCATATTTTACCCACTTATACCATTTTAATACCTATTTATAAATAATTCAATACAAAAATCATCATTTCCGGGTGTTAACGATTTCATTTTTCATGATAATTTTAGTTTGTTAGTTCTTGTACTTGTACTTTGATCATGGTTCCATAATCTCCATAATTTTAATCATTATATAAACATAATATATATTCATTATAAGTATATATAGTGTCATCGATAAAAGGTATAGATATAAAATTAATATTTTTTTCACTTTTTGATGGGTGAAATGAAAGAATGGTAAATAATAATTAAAATTTATAGAATAATTATCATATCATATAGATCATATATATTCACTAAATATATCCTTATTACCATCCATATAAATATTAATAAAAAAAATAATTACATCGCTTCATGGAGGCAGTAGTCCACATATACGCATGGGAAACACTATTGTTTTCCAATGGACTGGATGGTAAGAAGGTAGATATTATATTATAATTACAAAGGAATAATTATGTCAAAAATACTATATATATATATATAAACTTTAAACCTATTTTAATAACCAACCATTAAATATGGTGATGGAAAATGAATTGTATTGCTATTTGGAGGCGGTAGTCTACACATATGCATGAATAACACTTTCACTTACCATTTTATAGAATATAGGGTCAATATTGGTGGTTATATAATCATAATATAATTTAATTATATTTAGGATATTTAATTTATTATTTTATGACTAATAAAATAGATTTATAATAGGTATAATAAGAAATAAATTGAAAGAGGGCGGGAAATATAATTACCTATTTTTCAGAAGACCTCCTTTAGATACTTTATTAGGACCCTTGGAATGGTTTTTTAAGAAGGTAAGAACCTATAATTCATGGATAGGGATGTTTATAAGGTAATTGGATCAGGTTTTGTTGATCTTGATGACTCAAATTGGTGAAAATAAGATAACTGAGGGGTGTCCTTTTATAAGTGGGGAATAAGACACACTAGGAATTTCTTATAAGATTAAAATATAATAAAATCACACCCTTGAAAAATGATACCAAATGGATAGATATTATAATTTAGGATTGTATAAGGTATAAAATTGGTTATAAAATAGGATTTAGAAAAGTTTATTTGAAAAAAAAACCTTATCTCTTAGTTTAACCCCCTCAGTAAACCTATTTTAACTTTAATCATGATAACAAATTTTTGTTGTTTTACTATTCATTATGACGAAAAATTATATTGAACTTATCACATAATATAAAATATGATGATTACAAATATTTAATTAATTTTATAATTTTCAACATATTTTAATTTAAAATTAAACCCACAAAAAAATGAAAAGCGGTTTTCTAAAACAAAGTTTTTTTAAGTATAAAAAGTTTTTATATCAAAATTCAATATAAAATTAATTAAATTGACATAAAATGGATTATTTATAATATAATTAAAATAATTATTATTTTAAAACCTTTTTTTAAAAAAGGGATCTTTTAAAATACTTTAAATGTAAATTCATTTTTAATAAAAAATTGTATTTTCACTATTGATCAAAAACTAAATATTTCCAAAAAATTCTCAAGATTTCAATATAATATAATTTTAACATTATTATATCAATTTATAAATTTTATACCTTATTATGATATTTGAGAGTCACAAAACATTCTATTTTTTTCTATATATGCTTCTTTCTTAAGGTTCCCATTAAGGAATGTTGTTTTGACATCCATTGGAAAAATATCATAATCATGGTAAGCTACTATGGAAAGTATAATTCTGATGCATTTTAGAATAGAAACCGGTGAAAATATTTTATCATAATAAATGAATTGATTTTTTAAACCCTTTTGTGAATAGTCTAGCCATATAGGTATTGACTTTACCTTACACTTCCAATTTCTTATTGAATACCCATTTGCAGCCAATGGGATATATATCCACTAGAGTATCTACCAAAATCTACATTCAATTTTAGTATATGGAATCAATCAAAGAATTCATGGATTCATACCATCTAGTAGATCCTATTCCACCTACTTCTTCCTTTTAGGAGGCGGGTTTAATATTATCTACTAATAGTGAGTCATAATTATAAATAATTAGAAAACTATATATTTTTGGTTCTTGAACTTATCTAGTGCTCATATGTAGTACTTATCTCACCAGAACTTCCTCTTCAATTGGGATTTATGTAATTAATTCTTATCCAAACTCATGTGTATCTTAGGTTTGGATTTCATCAAACTAAATCTCAATCCCACTATCTATTTTATATATTTTCTCCCTCCCATGATATATGGATTGTCCTTCTACTATTAACTTCTTCTTGAGGTTTTATATAATTAATTCCTTTTAGTTTCCTTTTGAAATCCTATAAATATACTCTTAGTGCCTCGTGGTGTAAGTTTGTTTCCAATGTTAGCCTCAAAAAATTCTTTGCAACCCCAAGAATAAAAATGTGAAAAAATTGGTTTCTTTTCTACAAAAAATATAATTAAAATTTGTTTTATAATTTAGTTAGAACACAATTTATATTGTAGACTATTTTTTTCATTTATCCCTAAAATTATAATATAAGACTTGGTGAATCAACATTTTTATTACCATGTCTAATAAAGAACGTTTCCTCCTTTCACTTACACTAGTATATTTTGTTGAATATGGAGGATTGAGTTGGGATAATATCCCAAACATCCATATATAATCAATGAACTATATATTAATATATTCTATTATATGGTATTAGTGGAGTTTCTTTATCTTTTAACGAGTTGGTTATCAAGTGTATTCTTGTATTCCATGAATTTATCAAAGTAATATGACTTATACCTCATTAATTAAACATATCAATATCTACCAAAGTCATCAGTAAAAGTTATGAAGTATGATAATCTACCAATTTCTTCAACAATAAATGGTATGCATACATATACATAAACCAATTAACAAAGCTCTATATCCCTTTCACCCTTTTAACTAAATAGAGATTTGGTCATTTTTACTTGTAAACAAGATTGACATATGCCAATTGGTTTTCGTTCAAATGAATCTATGTACATATATTAATATAATTTGGTTAAGTACTTTTAATTTACATGACCTATTTGGAGATACCATAGTTGGGTGTGATATGAGTCATTTGAACATGATCCGTTATTAATTTACAATACATTTCTTTATTCCAACATTTATATGACATTATTTATATGTGTCATGCTGTAAAATATGATATCTTTGTATAAATATTTCCTTTTATCACAAAAGGTTATATCTAATACCTAATTTGTATATATATTAATATTTCACTTGATAACTAATGAACTTGAAGCTTCCCTTGCTTCTTTATCAAGGTACAATTCTTCTTCTAGTGACCATTTTTCCACATACAAAACATATAGCATTTTTATCTCTTGATTGATCCTTGATCTTACTCTTCTTTTAAGGGGGTTATAAAGAATCTTTAAACTTGGTGTTATTCTTGGAGACCTTATTCTTTCCATTACTCTTATTCACCATAAGTATATGAGGAATTTTTTACTTAATGTTCTTATCTATGTGGTGAATAATAGTAAGTATATCTTGGAGACAATTATCATTATTTTTCATATTATAATTCAAAACAATTATAGAGAATCTCCAAGGGAGTGAGGTAATTATAAGATTAGGGAATAATTAATTAGGAATCATAAACCCTATAATATATAGACACTAAATTTATCCAATCATCTTGATCACATGAGTTCCAGATGGTTCACCCTCTCAATGTTTTCACGTCAAGAGTGCATTGGAGAAATCAAACTTCTCTTGTATATATCTCTCTTAATTAATATCATGATGATTCTTGATCATCCTATATGCATCCATGTTATCATGTTAATTCCACAGTTCATCACACATGGATGAGAAAATAAAACACTTGTTTTATAGAGAATCATACAAGTGTTTTAAGTTGTCATAGAGATCTTAATCACTCACCTCCTTAGTAGGAGGCTCATGAATTGGTGAATCTAGAACATAAATCTTTCATTTATAACATATTTAACATGAAGGTTGTTATATGCCTTATATTCAATAGAATTTTGAAAGACCTGGAATATATAATAATGGATAACTATAATCTTCTATCAAATATATGAATTTGGAGACTCAATTTCATTGAAATTATGTTTGTTTTACTTTTTTATTCTTCTTATGTTTCAAAAATATATAAGAAATGAGAATATGTATGGTTTTTGATTTTTTTGAACTAAAAAAAATTCATGGTGGAAAGGGGGCCCTAAATTTGATCACAAAGGTCCTTTATTATCCATGAGTTGTTCTCACACAATAATCAAGTCAAAATAAATCATCTATTACTCCTCTCTATCTAAATTTAGGATTGAATACACATGGGAAAACTCTCTATGAAATCCATATTACCTCCTATTTAGTGAAGATAAAATGAAAACACTCAATTATGTCATCCAGTATCCCAACATCTAACTCAAACTATATATTGTTCATCCCTAAATATACACAAATCCAATTGTATATTGTATAAACCAAGAGAACACAAAGTATATATGTTTTGATATATTGAAGATAACAACAAAAAATGGGAAGATAAGATGATGACAATTTATCCACTTCTATCCCACTCACCACCACATCAAGTATAAGAGTAATAAAATCTAAATAACTGAAGTATAGGTATTTTTAATCACATGAAATCTCCCCTAAGGACCATCCCTTGAGTAAATTTTCTATAACCATGGGGTTATATATCACATTGGAAATAGGGGTGATGGAAGTCATGTTGAATAGAATGGAATTGAATTATATTAAAGTATAGAAAAAATAATTATAGAAAATGAAAGTTATATTCTAATGGTGTTGAATCATTTACAATGGAAGGGGGGATATTTATAGAAATCAATGAACCTTCCTCCTCATACTCCTAAAATTCAATGTCGAGCAGTGAAATCCCATGAGCCAAAAATTGTCTTCCAAGTGTACAACTTGAAGGTTATATATTCCTTTAGTAAAATCCAATGTGATTCTTCTCATTTAATGAAATTATTCCCACAATATCTATATCTTTATTCAACTTGATGATCACGACATTTACCATCTGTTAAATCTATCTAGGATTTGTTTGAATAATGAAAATGGGGTTTTTTTATTTTTTATTTTTGGGACATTTATAATTTTAATCTCTCTATATAAGTGAATCTACCCTCACTTAGATACCCCTATATGAATATGACCCTTACATAGGTTTCAGAACATTGATGGTGCACTTACATAGGTTAGTGCATCTTGTAATAACCTTTATGTAGCTTTTAAAAATGCTTGAGTACCTTTATGTAGACTCAAAAACACTTTCTAACCTTTACATAGTTCCTTGGATGACTTTTACATAGTTGAGGGACCATAAGAGTTAACCATATATAGTGATTTATTACCCTTCTATAGGAACAATAGAGGTTCCCTTATATAGTTATTTCCTATAGAAGTACTTTGAGGAAACACCTATGTGACCTATACATGATAGAGTATGGCCTTGATCTTTCTTATAAATTACAATTTCTACCTTTTCACAAAATTAACAAACCAGTTTCTACCTATATGTAGCCTATATTACTCAAATGTAGGTATATTATGTGGTCCTAGGGAAACATTTATGTGAGTTGTTTGATACCTTGACACAACTCTCGTACTAGTTACCCTTACATAGAATACCTATTTCACAAGGATAAATCAAATTTACAAAAAGAAAATTCAAACTAGGTACATTGAAAGTTAAAGTGATATAAATAATAAAATCAATTAAAATCATGATTTACACCATTTTCACATTTATCTTATTATTTAATCAATAACATAAAAAACATATATTTACAAAATTATAAAATAATTTTTATATTATTTACTCCAAAAATTAAAAATATAGAAATAGAAAAAATGTGGCTTAATCACCTCTCCACACTTAAAAAAGAACTTTTCATCAAGTTCACATTAGTATCACTTCTTCCCAAGTCAAGGTCCTAGTTCAAAAAATTCCCATGAAATTGAAATGGATGGAATTAGAATCCAAAAATATAACACATCCATTTATCCCTCTCTCTTATGATATTTACAATACTACTCAAATTCACACTTCCTTGATAGTTCTTAAGTGACATTCATATATATCATGTTTCCCTTCTTCATTAAAGTTTAGAATTACCCAAATCTTTTTTTCCACTATTCAATTAGCACTTATTGAATTCTTTCCAGCCATGTATGTGTAAAGAACTTATTGAATAAGGGAGTCTAATCTCATAACTAAACATACCATTATAGTAGGTATCCCCTATGACTAATTGTAATAGTCAAGGTATAGATGTACTACTTGGGAAACCAGATCTTAGGTCACTATAACTCTTATTTTATAGATAACACACTCACATGTGATTATGTTAACTTGAAAAGACTTATATATTCATTCCCAACAACTTGTTTTACTCTAGTTTACATAAGTTATCTAAATTTATTTTAGGGAGGATCCCTGAGGTGTTATTTTTTCACAATGGTAAAGTAACTTAGGATCAAGTTCAAAGATCCAATTTCCACAAGTTTAAATTTTAATTTCATCAATGTTTCTTTCATTATCATGTTTCTCACCATGTCATGATCTGACCCACTGGGGATTTCCTTACTGGAGTAAAGCTAGGTGTGACAACCCAAGCCTATAATCAATAGGATAGGGGCTAATAATAAGTACTGAGAACGAATATAATAGAATAAGATACATTTTACTATTTTACATGTATGCACACACACAACTATCACCATAAAAATGTGCATATGAGTAAAAAAGAACTGTAACATCTAGAGTGTAACCATGCATTCAATAACCTCTTGGAAAAAACATTAGATTTTGAAAATATAAAGCCAAAACATAAAGGAGAAAAATACACTCCTAACTAGAAATGAGGTCCCAACCTATCAACAACTGGAAAATAGGAAAACTTATAGATCCCAAATCGTGATCTCTAAGTCTGATAAACAAACATGATCACTTCACCAAATTATCAATAAGATCCATTGATGTAATATTCGATCCACGTGTCTTCTTATGACACAAACTGTGTGGGAAAATACCATTAATGGGTGAGTATATATATATACCAAGTTGGATTCCCTAAAAACCATAAAGTGGGATTATAAAGATACAATAGAAGTCAACTCATCCCATAGTAAGAGGGAAGAAAAAACCCAATACATATTTTCTTATAAAGAAACACAAAAGATAGATAAAGGGGATCTCCATATCTACAACCCATCTATATATAATCAAGATTCATGAAGCTCCAACAGTCCAACTCTGATGCCCACTATCTTGTTCAAACTCAGAAGAATATGTGTGGAGGGGTTTGTTCCTTTCCACTATTCTCCACAGATTAGGGATCAAAAAATCTAGTGGAGGAACCAATCCCCATTTAATCTCAAAGATAGGGGTGTACAAATCTATAGATAGAGTACCATCAAACTTATTAGTATGGGGTAGTACCAAGTCTACCTATGTAAAGAGTATGGGGGAACTACGCCCTAGTGCGATAGGGGAGTACCGACTCCAAAATCACTTCGATGATCCGTCCCTGATCACTGCCATAATCATGCATCACCTAAAGTGTAATCATGATTAAAAAACCTCACATCATATCTTGTATTCCACAATGAAGTATACTATTATATTTTATGTGAAAAAACACTCAGGATAATATACTCATGGGTCAAAACATGATTCTTGAAGAAAGAGCTAGAAAAGGTATAATTTACTAGGAGAATTACATGGTGTGTATCTGGGGTCACATGGAATGTGACCTCACCTCATCACCTAGGTGTATTCTACCTTGGACACACCTTGGGAATCCATACCCTACCACACAACATGTACATGTGGTACACAGTGTGTCTTAGCCACCCGGGGCCTGCCTATGCTATTCTAGCCCATGACCATGTACATTGGCCTATTCCTCTATACATATCCATGTATGGGTATTATGGTTGTGTCCAAATACACATATATTCCAACATACTTGGATCTTTCCCATGTTATTTTCCATTTCTATTCTCGTGTACTTATAGTGTACATGTTGAGCTACCAGCAAAAGGTCACATGACATGTGGCTTGTGCACATGACATGTGATATTGGTCCTATACCTATACCCTAATCATAGTAGTTAGGGGACTATTTGAAATATTTTTTCCATAGTATATGACATGTATTCATATTTTTCATGGAAAAATCAATTTATTCACATGGATCCCAGATCATTTTTCTCCACTATAAATGCTACCATTTAACCACCTAAAACTAAAAGAAAAACGACTCTGACCACTGATTCCCAACCTCCAGTAGTTGAAAAATCAGAATTTGATCACCCGCATAGGATTCATTCACATGTATTATTAAGCCTTATATCACATGCTTCTTATTTGAATCTAAAATATATGAAGCATAACCTGTATCCCACATCTAACCTTTATTCTTTTAAAAAAATTGATCCATTAATCATTCATTCAATTTCCATGAATCTGGGGGGTTCAGTCACATTGGAACCTGCCTCGAAAATGTTGAACCATGACACTATGGGACAATGGTGAAGAACTAAAAGAAAAGTGTGGTAAAATCACAACAATAAAGGTGATGATCATTATTGGATGATTTGATCTGGATAAACGATCGTTAAGTACATGATCATTTGTGATAACATGGCATAACATAAATAAATTATTTAAAAAATAAAAATATTGAACAGGATCATGTGAAGGGTGGGTATTGAAAAACAATATAAACAGATAAAAAATCAATAATTATAAAATTCAAAGGTAATAAACAGAAAATAATGAGCCCTACCTCAATTTAGGATTGATCTATAGTGAAGAGAGTGCTCTATAGTGATGAATAATATTCAATGCATTCATTGCCTACCTCTTAATCAAACTCAATATGGATGTTAAATAGCATCCTACGGTTTTCCAATTCCAATGAAGAATTATCTTCTATAATCCTCCTATGGTTATACAACTAACCCTATTGAAGAATCATAATGATGAATTTATAGAGAATTATCCTATGTTAGGTAATTTAATTAAAATAAATTAAATTATTTATATGTTTTATTAATCACACCTGCCAATGTTCACCTCCGATGGAACTTCTGATTATGACTAACTTTAGGTCACAAATAGAGTAAATCACACGTTCTGGAATAAACCATGACATTGGATTTCACATTCAAGGTATCTAATGATGGGAAAACCATTTTTATTGAAATGGTTCATGAAAATTAATTAAAATATATTAATATTTATAATATATTAATTTTGGGGTCCCATGAAATCCAAACCTGACATCAAATATGATGATAAATCTAGATATATACATAAAAATATTCAAATGATTGGTCCATAAAAACCAAAGTTGTTACATTGTTCCCTCATTTAAAATTTTTCACCTCAAAAAGAACAATCCAAAAAATGTAGTGGTATTGAGTTTATATCTGACTCTCACAATCCTTGGATCTCTATTGTATACACCCATTCCACCAAAGCACATGAACCAATAGGATATACTATTCACACAGGACCCTCTCCTTACAATCCTCAGTCTCCACTAGGTACTCTACAAAGGTGGATCCATCCTTGATGTCTAGTTCACCTCAGTCAGTAATGCCCATAAGACCATAAACATATCTCCTCATCTGTGACACATGGAATATTTCATACACTCGTTCCAACTGTGGTGGAAATTCTAGGTGGTGATCAACCTTGCCAACCCTCTATGGGATCTCTAACAACCCGATGAACCTCCAGGATTGCTTGAACAATTGGATAAACCACCACAATCCTCTTCATGGGAAGAATATCTGGAAAACATTTTCACCCTTCTTAAACTACAAGGGACTATGATGGTGATCTGTATAAAATTTATATCTGATTTTGGCTATCCACACACTATTATGAATTACCTAAACATTATCTGTCACCTTCCTTATCTCTATCCCAACAGGTGATGTCTTACCAATATTATACAAGTATAACAGTGACCTGAATGGTCTCCCATATAGGGACACAAAAGGTTCCATGCTGATAATATAGTGATTTCTATTATTACAAGAAATTTATTCCAGTAACAAGTGATCCTACTAGCTATGGTCGAACTCCAACACATTGGAATTCAAAATATCTTATAACACATGGATAGTTCAATTGTTCTTTCCATAAGTATGGGGGTGAAATGATGTATTAATCTATAATTAGATACCAAAATCCTCCTACATGCCTCTCCATAATCATTATGTAAACTGTGATTCATGGTTGAAGGGAATATTTGAGGGTGCCCCATGAAGTCATATAATCTTGTTGGATTCCTCTAGTTTTAATGCTCACAAATCATTCTTAAGTATGTTAATTATGATTTCTTAAGACACAATGTGTTTAATAATACTCAATTATAATATTAACCTCTAATGTTAATGTTTAAATAATAAAACAACATTATCGATTTTGGTTAAGTATGAGCTATCGATACTTGTACTACTGATACGCAAGTCACTAATAGCCTGACCTACCGACAACCTGGCCTACTGATAGCCTAACCTACCAACAACCCGACCTATTGAGAGACTGACCGACCAACACCTGACCAACCAACACCATACCTACTGACACCAGACCTACCGAAGCTTGACCTATCAACACATGACCTACCAACGCCTGAATTACTAATACCTGACCAACCAAGGGACTAACTCACTGACATCATAAGTCACTGATAGTCTAAGATGCCTATAGTCTAACCCGCTGATAGACTGAGTCACCGATGATATTTCTTAAATTAAAAATTAATTCTAATAGTTATATTTATGGAACTTAATACTGCTTATTATACTAATGACCTTATTTTTTATTTTTATTCATTTTCAAAGACCAGTACGAGGTACGACGTACCTTCACATGATAGAGATCATGATTCTTATTGATCCTTTAATGATAAAATAAATCTCATGGGTGAAAGAAAACAAGATAGAGAGTGGTGGTTGAACAAAAAACCACACAAATGTAAAACAAGATCTGTCAACCAACTATGCATACCAATAGAAATTGATGAGAACCGAAAAGTCCAAAAAACCCTACAGAAACAACTTGATAGACAAGAAAATTTTGAGAATGTAATCTTCTACACTTCTGGAACTGAACACAAAAGAAAAAAAACAACTCTATATTTTTCTTTCTGTTTATAGTTGTCAAATATAGCTTATTTTATATCATCTGGAAGGAGTCCATATGTTTCATTGAACATTACACAAATAATTTTAAAATTTTCCTATAATTTTTCTATGTTTGTATATATTATTCACATTGTGAGCAGTGTGTGCCTCTGTTTTTAAACACACACTAACTCCTATGATAAACCAGAATATACTTTGATATCTTTATAAAATTTCACATTTACACAACCACAAATAGAAGTGGAAGAGGTCCCAGTGTGGCCTTTATATTTGTTTTACACTCCCATAAAATTTGTGGAAGAGGTCTAGTGACCTAGATAGTTTATATACTGTTCTTACCCCGATCTAGGGTGTGAATAATGTTTATTTAATATAAAGTTCTTGGGGTAATGTGATCACTAAGTAGAGAGGATTAGGTATTAGTTTGAGATTGAACCTCTTGTTTACTTATTATATGTCATTTTAAGTTTTGTTTTTTCCATTATTATTACTATTTCAGAGAACTTAACTTGAATTTGATAGTTAATATTATATAGTTTTTATATTATATTTTTTTAGTAAACTAATTTCCAAAGTTAATAAAATAGAGTATATTGTTTTAATTGAGAACAAATCAATCTTTGATAAATATTTTGAACACACAAAACTTTTATAAATATGCTACTTTGGTTAACTAGGTTGTTTTGTTCTAAATTGGGAAACTTTAAATAATCTTTTAAATAATATTTTTTTAGAATTTTTTTATAGGAACTAAATTCACCCCCTCTTGAGTGTCCTAATCCCACCAAAATTTGGTATCAAAGGCTGTTTAAAAGTTTTTTTAATAAAACTTTTTTCAATTGTGATTTTTGTTGTGCTTTTATAGATCTCTAAATTTCTATCAGTTTTAAATTTTCAGTTATTTACAATGGTATTTTATTATTTAATATGGAAAATAGATCGAAAGGTTATTTTATCAACAGACCTCCCTATTTCAATGGTACTAATTAAGCCCAATAAAAAATAAAAATGAAAATGCACTTAGAAAGTGTTGGGTTTGATATTTGTACTATAATAGAAGGCAAATAAGAAATACCAAAAACTCCAAGAACTACTTGGGTTAAAGCAGCATAAGCTTATTACAATAATAATTATAAAGCTATGAATTCCTTGTTTTGTTCTTTACGTGATGAATAATTTAATAGAATATCTTCTTGTAAATATGCTTATGAAATTTGGGATACTTTATGTATTTCACATGAATGAACCACTAATGTTAAGGAAATGAGACTTAATACATATACTATTAAATATGATAATTTGAAAAATGAATCCTGATAAACCCATTTTTGATATGTATCTTAGGTTCAATGAGATAGTCAATACAATGACCTCTCTTGGAAATCCAATGGATGCTAAAGAACAAATCTTGCAGTTACTCAAATGTATACCAGAAAGATGGAGAGGAAACACATTGTTATTAAGATAATCATATGATATCAGTATGTTTCCATTCAAGGAGCTTATAGGTAAGATAATTATGTATTAATAAGAACTAAATTAGTTCATAGTGGAGGATGATGAACCCAAATGAAAGTTAGTGGATTTAAAAAACACCGCCTCCAAGAAAAAAAGAGAAAGTAAAAGTTCTTACGGTAAGTTCTATTAATAAAGAATCTCCAAGTGACAGTGATGCAGAAATGGATCAGTTAGCCAAAATATTCAAAATGTTCTACAGAAGGAAAATTTTCTTTATAAAACCTAGTTATAATGGAAAGTATGAAAATAAGGGAAGTTGGAAAAAATATTAGAAGAAAACTGAAAATGAAAATGAGATAGTCTGATATGAGTGTAAGAGAAAAGGACATGTAAAGGCTGATTTTCCTAAATTAAAATTCAAAAGGAAATATGAAGACTAATATAGAAATAATAAAAAGGAAATAAAGGCCACCTGGAGTGATTTTGAGGATAAATCTAGTGAATATAAATCTTTACATGATGAGAAGGATGATAAAGATAATATTTGTTTCATGAAAAACACATATCAGGTAACCCTAGAATCTCCCATATAAAATTCGTTTTATTTTGGATATGAATATGATTCTAAAAATATTAAAATTGAAGAAATGTTTGAATATTGTAAAATGCTTGATAACACATGCAATGAATTGAAATATAAGTATAAATATCTCAAGAAACAACATGCTTTTACTATTTCTGTTGAATCTGAATTTACTATAGAAAAGGAAAAGAATGCTCAACAGATTCACGAGAACAATGAACTTAAACTGTATAATGAGAAATTAAAGAAATATTTATTGAAATTTAAAAATGGTAAAGATACCTTAGCTCAAATTCCTGGAAAATAGGTTACTATTAAATATACTAATGGTATTTGTTATCAACCTAGTAAAATAAATTTTGTTAAAAATAATTTTGTATGAAAATTTGGAAAATTTGATTTTATTCCCAAAATTGAAAAATTTGTTGCAAGTTAAAGCACTGGAAATGTCTTTACTACTTCTAGTTTTTATAGAAAAAATAGAGTTTATTTTTATAAGACTTTAGAAACTACTTATAGGAAACCCATGAAACAAATATGGGTTCCCAAATCTTTAATCACTAATATTATAAGACCCAAGCATGTTTGGGTACCAAAACCTTTTCTTGGTTAAATTGTTTTATAGAAAACCTACTTGAAGAGATCTTGTAAAATCATATGGTACTTGGATAGTGGATGTTCAAGACACATGAAAGGGGACTACTCAATATTAAATAATCTTATCAAAATTGATGGTGGACATTTCAGCTTTGGTGACAATACAAAAGGAAAAATAATTAGCCTTGGCCAAATTAGAAACACTAACTCAATATTAATTTCTAATGTTATTTTTATTTATGTTATTAAGCATAATATGATTAGAATTTCATAATTATGTGATTATTTATTTAATTTTATATTTTAAAATGATGCTTGTAATGTTTTTAATTATAAAAATGATTTAGTATTTACTTGTTTTAGAAATGATAATTTTTATGATGTAAATCTAGATTCTTTAGTTTCTCAAAATGTTTCTTTACTGGGTGATGTTCACACATATTCTTGGATCTATCAAAGGATATTAGACCACTGAATTATTCAATACCTTATAAATATTACTAGAAAAGGATTAGTCAAGGATATACCTAAACATGATTTTCTAAATGAAAATTTTTGCAATCCTTGTCAAAAAGGAAAACAAAACAAAATATCTTTCAAGCCAAAGAAAGAAGTTTCAACTTCTCAACCACTTGAGTTGGTTCACATGGATTTGTTTGGAACTTGTAGTGTTTCTATTTTAGATAAGAATCATTATGTCTATGTTATAGTAGATTAAATTTCGAGGTATACTTGGATTTTTATTATTAGCTCACAAAAGTGAAGCATGTTCTTACTTCACCAACTATGCTAGAACTATAAAGAACCTATGTGGTCTTAGAATTAAATCCTCAAGAAGTGACCATGTCTATGAGTTTGAGAATCATTATTTGAATCTTTTTTCTAAAAAAATGGCTGTAGTCATTACTTATATTCTCATAGGACACCCCAGCAGAATGTAGTCTTAGAAATGAGGAATATAACTTTACAAGAAATTTCCCAAACTAGGCTCAATGAGTATGACATACCTATTTACTTTTGGGAAGAAGATATAAATACATCTTGTTATATAATTAATAGAGTTTTGATTATACATATTCTTAAGAAAACTGCCTATGAGATACGGAACAATAGGAATCCTAAGGTTAATTACCTTAAAGGTTTTAGATGCAAATTATTTATCCTTAATACAAAAGATAATCTTGAAAAGTTTTCCTCTAAAAGTGACGAAGGAGTTTTCCTAGGATGTTCAAACTTTATAAAAGACTATAGGGTATTCAATAAAATAACTAACCACGTGGAAGAATACTTACATATCAAATTTGATGAAATAGATCCACATAAACCTAAAACCTCCCTAGAGAATATTAAGGATGATATGTACAATATGAACTTAAATACTAAACTATCTAACTCTGATGTTAAACAAGCCGAAAAAACCTCTACTTTTGGAAAATATTCATACTCTGATCATAGTGAACCCGAACCTATAGAAGAACATGAAGTAACTATCCATTCTTTTTCTAGATATGTTAGAACCCTTAAGAACCATCCCTTAGATAATACAGCTTGAGACATAGATAAAGGGACACATACTAGAGATTATCTTAGGAACTGGGTTGAACATAAAGGCTTTTTCTCACAACTTGAACCTAAGAACATCAATAATGCAATAAATGATGAATTTTGGGTAATTTATATGAAAGAAGAGTTGAATCGGTTTGAGAGATATATTTTTTGGAAACTTGTTGATAGACCCAAATACATATTGACTATAGGCACTAAGTGGGGGTGTTTAGGAATAAATTAGATGAAGATGAAACTATAGTAGTAAATAAAGCTAGACTTGTTTCACAAGGATATAGTCAAGAATAAGTAATTGACTATAAATAATCTTTTACACTATTTTATAGACTTGAATCCATTAGAATTATGCTAGCTTATGCAACACATCTCAATTTCTAACTATATAAAATGGATGTCAAAAGTTTATTACTAAATAGATATATAGTTGAGGATGTTTTTGTTGAACACCCCTGGCTTTAAAAACCCTCATTTTACAAATAATGTTTTCAAATTAACTAAATATTTGTATGGATTAAAATAGGATCAAAGATATTGTTATGATATGCTCAACACTTTTCTTATTTCTAAAGGTTTTACAAAAGGAATACCTGATCATACTATTTTTATAATTTTTTTCTAAAGATGTTTTAGTTGTTCAAATATATGTTGACGATATTATATTTGGATCTTTAAAAAATTATTTATGTGTTGATTTTTTCAAAAATGATGTAAAATGAATTTAAAATGAGTTTAATGGGAGAAGTTAAATTATTTCTTAGATTTAAAAATTTTCAAAACAAAGAAGGTATTATTTTAAATTTATGTAAGTATACTAAAGATCTTTGGAACTTTTTTCACATGGATACACTAAAAGTAGTGATACTCCATTGAGTACCACCTATAAATTGGATCTTGATGAAAATTTAATTTTTTTATCAAACCAATTACATAGGTATGATTGGTAGTCTTCTCTACTTGACTGATAGCTGAACTACTATTATGTTTAGTGTGTGTATGTGTGAACATTTTCAAGGAAACCATAAATAATATCATTTTACTGCTGTTAAAATAATTTTCAAGTACCTCAAGTATACTACCAACATAGGATTTTTCTATCCTAGATGATAAACTTTTGATTTAGTTACTTATTATGATGCTGAATCTATAGATTCTGGTAGTTGTTATGCCCAAATATTGTGGATCAAACACACTCTGTTAGATTATGGATATCAGTTTAGACATGTCCCTTTAAACCATGGTAATACAAGTGTTATCAAAATTTCTAAGAATCTAGTTTCTCACTCTAGAAAAAAACATATTGATGTAAGACATCACTTTTTGAGAGATCATTATCAAAAAGGTGATATAACTCTTGAATTCATTGGCGCCAAACATTAGCTTGCTGATATTTTTACTAAACCATTAAATTATGAGAGGATAAGTTACACCAGACATGAGTTGGGAATGATCAAATTTTGAGGACACAACGATGATGTCTCACCAACGTGACTCACTGATGATATCTCACCGACATGAATCACCGATGATGTATCATCAACATGACTCACCGATGATGTCTTGCCGACATGACTCATCGATGATTCCTCACTGACATGACTCATTGATGATGTCTCACCGATGTAACTCACCGATGATGTCTCACTGACGTGACTCATTGATGATGTCTCACCAATGTGACTCACCGATGTGTCTCACCGATCGATATTTATTTAATTATTTTTATTTCTCAATATGGATTTTGAAACAACATTGTTTTAATTTATTTTAACCCGTATTTAAGAATTTACAATTTCAAATCCCTAAATGATATAATTAAGGGTCAATCCAACTTTTCTACTCACTCTCCACACTCTATTACTCTCAAAATCTTACTTGAAAACCTTTATCTCTCGAGCTTCTACCTTTCTCTCTCGAACCAATCCCTTCGAACCTCAAATGACTCATGTCAAGTTCATCCTTAATGGATTTGGGGATGAGTTTCATCCATCCAAGAAACCAAGAAGAGAATATAGTCAATCTAAGATGTTTCCTATACTTGTTCATCTATAAATTACGAACTGTATTGTAACCTTTGAGAAGTAAGTGAATTCAGAATGGATATTGTCCATTATTTCCATCCTATTGAATGCATTTAAAGACCAAGGCTAGATGGAGTGGTTCTCCAACAATAATAGAACGTACTATCCAGGGATTGTGCATGAGTTCTACCTCAATGATGGGTTTTTATTGGATAGATCTAAGGTGTTCTGAAAAAAGTCAATAATAGGAGGAAGAAGAATGTCTTTCTTATATAAGAATTGGGTTGATTGTCTAAAGGTACCTCATGAAGGTATATGTGATGATTATTAGGGGATTGCACCTCCCACTTGTGATTTCTTCAACTATGAGGCTACTCTAGCTTAGTTAATAGGAAATAGAGAAAACATAAGACTGATTTCAATTGAGTTGGATGGTGAGAGA
The DNA here is from genome assembly GCA_963277665.1 of Viscum album. NCBI lineage: Eukaryota > Viridiplantae > Streptophyta > Magnoliopsida > Santalales > Viscaceae > Viscum > Viscum album. The sequence continues at coordinate 810,362,465 of OY728150.1, read as the reverse complement.
AGTTTTTTGTTTAAATTCATCAAACACCATTTGTGTCCCAAGAAAATAGATTTTTCATCTCTTAAGTCCTAGGATGTTTATTTGTTGTATCTGTTGAATAAAGGTCACAAGGTAAATTTTTGAAAATATCTAATGGTTCATATTACTGAGATGATTAAGCCTTCCTGTAAGACAAACTCCTTATTTGACCAAAATATTGTCTCTTCCATGTTGAAGGACAATGGCTTTGTAAGTGAAAGTGAAGAAACTATTTCAGTTTGTGATAGTTTATTCTTAAATAAAGTTATTTGTAGTATTATGAAGATTAAATAGAACCCATGGAATAAAATGTGGATTGAGTATAGTGATAGGATATGTGAATACTTTAATATTTTTTACCATCCTTTGATTCTAAGGGATATGGAAGACCCTAGTCTAGGACATGCAGAGGTTGGTTTATATTCTGAGGAGGAGATGGTTGAAGAAATTCAGAGATCTGAAAGTCTAATAGATGATAGGAGTGATCCTAACATTGATGATATCCCAAAGAGGGTGAACTATAGATATGTAAGTCCACCTAAACCTCAACATGAAAAAGAACTAATTTTACCTGAATAATACATTGAAGATACTGGAGAGTATGAGGATGTTGAGTATGAAAGTATATTAGATAGTGAAGAAGAACCATGAGAATAAGAAGAAAGTATAAGTGAGGAAGAAGCTGAGGAAGAAGTTGAAGAAGATAAGGAAGAAATTGATGAAGATGAGGATGATGATGATGTTGAAGAAGATTTTGAGGAATATGATGAAGGTGGAATATAATATAGTAGTGAAATGGAAGATGAAGGGACTGATAGTTCAAATAGTGAATCAGATCATCTAGATGATGATCAAGGTCCTTACGCAAAACCTTTTAGCACTGCATTAGTAGAACCTGAACCATTTTTCACACCACATGTAGCTTTTGATTCTCATATTAAACATGTTATGGAATCCCATGTGGCTGCTAAGCAAGCTATACTAGAAGAGGAATCTCCTAATACTCCTTCTCCTCTTAGAATTCCTGAAGTATTTTTTATCGAAGAAAGGGATTCTCCTATTCTTATTCAAGAATAAGAATAAGGCTCTACTATAAGATATGTACCTATAAATCCAGTGAGGGAGTTAGTGTATTCGAGGAAGAGGACATCATTTAAGGGAGAGGTATCAGTTAAAAGATCCAATGTTTTTGTGATCTCACCTTTATATGATCGGATAGTACCTATATAGAGAAGAGATCTAGGGTATTCAACCCTTAGATTAGACTATCCTGATCTAGACGATAGGAGTTCTACTCAAACTCCAATTCCTATGGCTGCTTCTGAGCCAGTTGAGTATGTAACCAAGAATGATTTTAATTCTTTTAGAGATGATCTATTGGATGTAGTGAGATCTTCCTCCTCATAGCCACCTACTCCACTTTCTAGAATTAGTGAAAGAGATGCTGAGTTGATTTCTGAGAAAGTTGTAACTTAGGTTGAGACAAGGTTGATATTTCTTTGTAAATATGTTGTCTCAGATAACCAGAAGATGAGAAATGAGTTAACTAAAATGGTTTTAGCCATTAAAAAATTGAAAATTAATTATAATGTGTCTTTGGAATTTGTTTTGAATGTTCTTTTAGAGACCTCTTCTAAATATTCTAAGGATAATTCATCTACTCCTCCAACCATTGATCTGGATATTTTGAAATCTATTGTAAAAGATGCAATAACTAGTGATCCTACCTCTATTCTAGCTCAATATCTTATTTTTGATGTGAACCAGTTAAGGATAGAAATCAGAGATATGGTTCAAGGTGAAACCAACTTTGGAACTCCTATTTCTCACTCTCCAGATGTTGAGATAGGTAGAACTGTGATTAGAGAAGTGCTATAGACCGTGATAGGTGGCACTAACCAGCAGATTCTTTCCAAAATTAAGCATAATTGTGATCATATTTATGACATGGTTAATTTTTTTTTTCAGTAAAGGTGCCACCACTTCATAGGAGGAAGTTACAAAGAAGTTATATTAATATTTCAAGAGGGTTTATACCAAGAATTAGTTGACCAGTCACTACAAGTATTTAGTGGAGAAATTGAGGCTGCCTCTAGTGACCAAGGATTTCAAAGACCAAGTTGCAAATTTAAAATATTTTTCCCCTACTCTTGAGAAATTCCTGGAAAATAAAGATGACTTCGAGAAATATATGAAATATGGTAGTGAGGTCATCAAGGATTTCATTAATTTGATCAAGCCATACCCACACCATCAAAGCACAACTATTATTTCTCTAACTACTACTCTAATCTAGCCTAGTGTATCTCCTTCTACCATTTTGTCACCTATAACCATGACCCATGATTAGGATCTGAGTAATATCATACTAGTCATTCATGAGAAAATTGGAACTCGTTCCTCCATTAGACTGATCTTAGATCCTTCTATTTTAATAAGAGTACCTCTACCTTTACTCACTATTAGCTCCATCCCTTCTACCACTACTACTTCCATCCCTACTACTCCTATTTCTAATTCCACTGACTCTAATAAGGGTAAAGGGAAGGATAATGATTCTATGAATTAGTATTTGGATATTTTTTTGATAGGTATTTGATGTACCATTTGGAACTATTTGTGTTACCCCTTGTACTACTTGATTAATGAAATTCCCTCTCCTATTTTTTTCTCATTGTTATTTACTTATCTGTTTATTTAATGTTTCCCATTTCATAATCCCAAAAGGGGGAGAAATAATATGGAATCCCTCTCAGAGGGAGATTAAGATTGCTCTTAAGACTAAAAGGGAACATATAATTGTCAAAGACCATTTAACAACTAATCTGATTTATCAAATAATCAGTACTTGTGTTTCTTCTAAATATTTCAACTCAATAATTTATGTAATATATTAAGCATATTTTTTCTCAGATAATAAAACATTGCGAAAATTTTTGTTTTGTATAATGAAATGATTTGTGATCATAAAAAGGGGGATATTATTGGCCGCCTCTAGTTTTAATTCTCACAAATCATGCTTAACTATATTAATTTTAGTTTCTTAAGAAACATTGTGTTTAATAATGTTCAATTATAATCTTAACCTCTGGTGTTAATGTTTACATCATAAAAAAACATTACAAATTTTAGTTAAGTTTGAGTTACCGATACTTGTACTACTGATAGACAAGTCAACGATAGCCTAACCTACCGAAAACCTGACCTACTGACATTTTAAGCTACCAACAACCTGAACTACCAACAGCCTAACCTACCAACAGAATAAATTACCTACAGCCCAGCCTACCAAATTATTAACCTATAGATTCCTGACCTACCAATGCCTGAACTACCAACACTTGACCTACAGATTCTTAAACTACCGAGGACTGACCTACGAAGGCATAACCTACCAACGAACTATCTCATTGACAATATAAGTCATTGACAGTCTGACATGCCAATAGTCTGACCTACTAACAAATTAAGTCCCTGATGATCTATCTTAAATTAAAAATCAATTCTAATGATCATATTTATGAAACTTTGTACTACTTATTATATTAATGACATTTTCAGCCTTTTTTAGAGATTTTTAGAGACCCGCATGAGGTATGAGTTACCTGCATGTGATAGAGATCTTTCTCCTTATCAATATAATAGTGATATAGGAAATCACCTGGGCAAAAGAATATAATATAGAGATAAGTTGTTGAAAAAAACAATAGGACTATGAAACAAGATCTATAAACCAACTGTGCATACCAAGAGAAATTGCTGAGAACCAAAAAGGACAAAAAAAACTACAACAAAAACTTGAAATACAATAACACATCAAGGAAGGATTCTTCTACCCTACTCGAATTGAACATAGAAGAAAAAAGACTCTCTTTTTTGCTGTCTATTTCCATCATTTGACTTCAACTTCATTTCTATCATCTGTAAGAAGTCTTGAATCTTTATTTAACATCACATAGAGAATTATGAATTTTTCTTACCATATTTATCTATTTTTTTTTGATTATTCACATTTAAAGAAGTGTGTGTCTCTATTTTTAAAAACACATTGACTCTTGTGATAAATTGTAAGATACATATATATCTTCACAAAATTTCACATTAACACACCCACAGATAACAATGGAAGAGGTCTTAACATGGCATGTATTTTTGTTTTACACTCCCACAAAATTTATGGAAGAGGTCTAGTGAACAAGACAATTTTTATACTATTGTTACCCCAATCCAGAGTGTGTATCAAGTTTCTTTAATACAATCTTGTTGATGGTATGTGATCACCAAGTGGAGAGGATTAGGTCTAGGCTAGAGAATGAAATGATTTTTTTACTTCGGCTATGTGATTTCATGTTTTGTTTTCTCTCTTCTTCTTACTATTTATGAAAACTTAACTTCACTTTGATAGTTAATCTTAGATAGTTTTTATATTATAATTTTTTTTTGTATTTTGACTTCAAAATTTAAGATAATAAAGTATATTTTTTAACTAAGAACTAATCAATATTTGAGAAATCAAAACTTTTATAAATATACTACTTTGGTTAACTGAGCTGTTTTGTTCTAAAATAGGGAACTTTAAATGATATTTTAAACAAGTTTTTTTGGATATATTTTTTATAGGAAATCAATTCACCCCCTCTTGAGTATTCTACTCCAACCAATAGATATTTTGTATGTACAACTTCCACAAAATCTCAACTGAACTTTGATCCCTAATGGTGAGGAAGTGTACTCAAATATTTCTCAAGGTCTTTGTACATAGTTTCCATACTGAGATATATAAAAAATTGTGAAGTGTGAAACTCCATTTTCACCTCTTTATGAAATGTCATTGAAACCATTGTCCATCCTTGGTAAAGGATTACATGATCACCACCTTTATAAAATCCACATAGTGAATCTCTTGAGGGTATATGGTAATGTATAACCTCACAATGTATGTATCCAAACCAAGACTCTCTCAAACAACAAATAAGTAGAGGATTCACCAACATTAAAGAAATAAAAATTGGGCCTCTCTCCTCCATGAGGGTTAGCTATAATGAATCAAGCTACTCAGAAACCTCCTCCACCAAGGATGTGCAAGACTTACTACTCAGGGATTATACCACCACATTTTCCTTCCCATGAGTATATACTTTCTCAAATTCATATTCCTATATGAACTCCAACCAATTAAAGTTAATCAAGTTAATATCTCTCTCATTGAAGATGTACTTGAGACTCAGTTAGTCTATGTAAACAACAAAACAGTTTCCTAAAATATAGTGTCACCACATCTTTAGAGAAAATAATTCCACTACCAACTATAGGTTTTGATCCATGTAGTTGTGATCATGGGGTCTCAATATCCTTAACACATACATTATAACCTCATACCTCTACATCAAAATGAAACTGATCCTAGATCTACAGGCATCACAAAATACAATTTAATTAATTATCTACTCAGGTAGTGTCAATATATAAGCACTAGTCAACCTCTTCCTCACCTCCTTTAAGTATCTATAAAAATGTTTTTTCTAGGTAAATGCCATCTATTCCAATTTCAATTCAGTCAAAGGGGAAAATCCTAGAGAATTCCTCCACAAACCACCTATAGTACCATTCCAAGACAAGGAAACTTTAGACCACTAACACAGTCCTAGATGGTTCCCAATAAATCACTACAATAGTATTCTTCGATTCTATAAATAATCCTTGCTTAGAGATTAAATTACCTAAAAAGTAAAGTTAACATATCCAAAAATATCACTTTGAGATATTACCATAAATATGATTCTACCGTAGTATGTCTAGGACCATCCTTAGATGCTCTGCATGCTCCTCCTATGACATAGAGTAAATGAGTATTCTTTCAATAAAGACAAAAAACCAGTCCAAGTATTGCTGGAAGATCTAGTTTATAAGTTCCATAAACACTCAGGGAGAATTCATCACACTGAAAGGCATCACTAAAAACTCATAGTATCTATATTGAAATTGAAATTTCCTCTTTAGAATAAAATCCTTGTGAACCCTCACTGGTGGTAGTAAAACTAGAGATTGATCATTAAGAACCAACTCGTTCCTCTCAACTAGTTGAAGAGTCCATTAATACATAGAAATGGTACATGTACTTTATTATTACCATGTTTAGGTGATTATAATCAACAAATATCTTGAAGGTTCTATCTACCTTATTCATGAAATAATTTGGTGCTTCCCAGAGGGACACACTGAGTCTGATGAAACCCTTATCTCAAAGGTCCTCCAGCTACACCCTTATCTCATGAAGATCGATATGATCCATATCATATTCCAAAAAAAGATATTAGTGTGGTCCTAGGGTGTAATTCAATGAATAAATTCACATCATGCCATGGAGGTAGTCCTATAATGTCCTCAGGGAAGACATCCATTTAGTCCTCTACTACTTAAGAAATATTCATGTCTGAAGATACCACTACACCAAGGGATAAACTCACTAACTGAGGGTTAATGGGTTGTAGCTTCCATCATGAAAGACCAAACCACTCATCTATGATATCTCTCTCCCCTTGCAAAGGATAATATTATCCCATATATCTATAGGCATCTAACTCATTTTTTATGACAATCTATCTGGGCCGAATCCGGTAAAATCAATCTATTCCCAATATGATGTTGTAATATATCATCATGATGACCAAAAGATTTCATTATAAAATCTCTCGACTGAACACCAACTCAAACTGGTGGAAGTTAAGTGATATTAAAAAATTACTAGCTATAGGAACCTCTAGTCATAGATATTGGGATAAAGTATCAAATGGATGCTCAAGCTCTCACACAATGGACAAGTGGATGAAGGAATGAATCACACCTATTCCTATAAGTACTAGTGTAATAGTAGAAAATACATATATCATACCTTGAATTATCTCATGTGTTGGATAGTCATATACCTCCATAGCTTACAGCTGCCTATGACCTCAACCACTAGCTCTTTGAGCTTGGTTTTGTCCACCTAGTGGTGGTGGTGAAATAATGTCATAATTTCACCCTCTACTAGAAGATCATCCCTCTAGAGCTCCACCTAATCCTCGTCTACCAGTATCTCCTCCCTGAGGGCCACCCAAACCATTCTTGTGAGATTCTTGAACATGGGCCTACCTCTATCATGGAGGTATATCCACTATCTACCTATCACGATCTGCATGATGGGTTGGGAAATCACATTCCTTGTGACCCCTCCCATCACAAGCATAAAATATTCTCTCGACTAGATTTAAAAATTCTCTATGAATTTCATGAGCTACATATCCACACATTTGAGTCCAATAATGAGTATGGATCCTATATCGAGACCTTTGATTTTGACGCCTTATAGATACTACAAATTTATCATTAACATGATGTCCACCTCCAGCTCCAACCACCCTACATCACTTTTCTAGGAAGCTCTAAGTCACCATATCTCATTCTAGCACTCCATCATAGATCAAAAGACACAATGAGACTATGATTTCACAAATGTCTCTGTAGAGACCCTAGACAAACTTCTATACCTAGAAGAAACCATCTCACACCATATTAAGAAAGTAATGTGTGAGTTTAGTGAACCTTGTAGTGTACTCAACAACTGTCAAGTCACCCCGATGCAGCTCAAGAATCTCTTGAATATTTATTGAGCATAATCATGAGGGGTAATAATCATCATCAAATAGATACTTGAAGTCTAAACAAGAGAGAATATTCCTATCATAGGTCTATGTGATTATAATCCACTATTGACCAACTAGGCTATGAAATAGGATAGATGCAAGCACAACCATATGATTGGTCGAGGTATGAACAAGCCTGAGGACTCATACTGCTCACTCAAGCCAATCCTGCACTACCTATGGGACTAGATCACCATAGAACCATAGTGGCCATTGGAACTAGAACTCATATATCACTCTAAGACAATGTATATTTTCATCCCATCCCGATGGTACTATCTGCTGCTCGATACGTGGGTGTGCTACTCCCTATCCACCTAGAGGAAACACCTCCTGATATGGCCCTGGAAATATGGCCCCATCACTCAGTGGATTGACATTATGATGCTGTATTGGTAACCTATATAGTTTTCTTCATGGGGAATCCTAGAGGTGATCAAGATGTACCACCGTTAGTTGATCATATATATATATATATATGGATATGACTCAACAAAGACAATAAAAGACTCAATAATATATGATACATGTAGAAATGGTTCCCTACAATCTATATCTAGGTATGTTGAGTTGACTATCAGGTAGTCAGAGTCCTAGTGAATGGATATGTTAGATATTGCACCAACACTAGACTCCCTAGACTAAAAGTCACACTTGAGACACTCTGACACTATTTACCTAAGTCTAAAACCAATCCTCACAATGGGTAAAACTCTAACACTGGCCTAAAGATAAACTCCTCTAATAATAGTATATCATAAACTGACCTAGTAGGGCCCACATAGCTGATATAAATCCAGGCATGAAAACCCCAAGACCACCTCTAATAGGCTATAGGTTGGAGACAAGTGCTAAGAAGGAATATACTAGAACATGAGGCATTTTCCCATTAGACCAGTGCACACACACACACACAACTGTCTCCATGGAAAAGTTAAGAGGAATAAAAAAAGAATTGAAACATCCAGAGTGTATCCATGCATGCAATAAACTATAGAGAGAAACATCATACTATGAAAATATAAATCTAATGCATGATGGGGGAAAATAAACCACAAACTAGAAATGATTTTCAAACCGGAAAATAACTAGAAAAGAGGCAAAATGATAGTTTGCATATCCTAATCTCTAATTCCAACCAGTAAACACGGTCAATATACCAAAGTGTCACTAAGATCCACTGATGTCACCATAGATCCACCTTCCATCTGCATAAGACTCAAAAGTGTGGGAGAATCCCATGTAGCGGGTGATTATATACATAACTTGTAGGATTCCCTAAAAAAACAAAGGGAGAAAAAAAAAATAGAAGTCCTATTAGCCAATAGAAAGAGGGAAAAAACCTAATACATATATTCACATAAAGAAACCTAGATGATAGTGAAAGGGGAACTCTATCACCACATCCAATCTAAGTATAATGAGTCTGACAGTAGCTCCAATAGTCTATCTTGGATTCCCAACATCATATACATCCTTGAAATAATATATGTGGAGGGTCCACTATAGTGACCTAGGCTTAACATACATGGAAATCACATCATTATATTTGAATATTCATCACACTAAAAAATATATTCTTGAGTACCATAATAGTGTAGTGTAATTGGAAACTTGGAAACATAATATTCTATCCTAGAGAAATGTCTTCATCATCCACCTTAATGATATTCCCCATTAGTACTCCTACTTAAAACTTTTCTTCCCAACCTGGGGAAAGGGAACATAAGAAATGGGTGAGCTAAAATGCTCAGTAATGGTAAAAAAAGGGAGATATGTAAGCATAACATTATTATAAGAGTATTATAACATGATCATAACATTAAAATATCATACCATACATATCAAAGATCATAATCAAGGGTCATGGTATAAATATTGGAAGTTTATAAGAAACAAATCATAAAAGAACCAAGAGCATAATACATGATACCATAATAGAGGAATAAGACTTGTAATTGTGGTATAAAAATAACTATAGAAAATCCTATATCAAGGCTACCTACCAAGACCTTCATAACATGTTAGGCTTGTGTTGATCACCCATGTACCTATTTCAGGTTTGGGATCCCTCCCATGTAACCTCTTGTTTCAGGCTTGGGATTCTCTCCCATATACCCTCTTGTTTTAGGATTGGGACTCCCTCCTGTGTACCCTCTTGTTTCGGGCTTGGGACACCCTCCCATTTACCCTCTTGTTTTAGGATAGTGATACCCTCTTGTGTACCCTCTTGTTTCAAGCTTGTGATTACCTCTTGTGTACCCTATTGTTTTTGGATTGGGTTGCCCTCCCACGTACCCTCTTGTTTTGTTCTTGGGACACCCTCCTGTGTAACCTTTGATCTCAAAAAGTATTTACCATTACCTAATGAATTAGGGGATATATATCCCCCACCCACCACATAATGAAATCATAGACGCATATTCCACAATATAAAAAAAACATTCATCATATCATGAACCATAAAAAAGAGATGGGTTTCATAAAAATCATATCAAAACCCATGAAATTAAATGGGTATTATAAATATTTCATCATATCCTAACTTAGGAAAAATAGATAGGTTTCATAATCATATCATCATAGAATAACCTGTGAAAGCAAACAGGTTTCGTAATTAATTTATCATGGTATGACCTATGGAATAAAAACAAACTTCATAAAAAAATTGTCATATTAACATAAACCATTCAGAGAAAGAATAAAAATGGTGTCCTTGGATCATATCCCTAGTAAACAATAAACTACATTGTTTCATGAGGCGAAAGTCCTATGTACACACGAATGATAAGTTTTCTAACAATTTCATTGAATTGTGTGTATGCATAGGTGGACCCCTTATAATAAAACATCTAATTATATTGATAATACTGATTTTATTATGTAATCATGGAATAAGAATTACTAAATGGGTGATTAAATAAATAAAATAGAAATTCAAGTTTAAGAAAATTGCATATTTTTTTTGAGTATCTCTTTTTGGTTTGCACCAAAGGGCTTCCTTGGTTGTATTTATTCTCAAATTGAGGATTATAGGTTGATAGGATGGAATTTTGGTTCTTATTTTTGCAGGTTTTTGATGACACAAAGTGGCTCGATAGGTTTGAGGATGCGAGGGGTTGGGGTGAGTTCCATTATATAGTGGTGTATGAGTGACATTCTTATAAATATAAAAGTTAAAGACTATTGAGAGGTATATCTTACATCATGTAACTACAATAATTTTAAATTTTTGAGATAAGTGAGGATATGGTTGAAATATTTATATGGAATGTCTTTTAGACATGTTTCTAGGTTATTTGGATCCTTAAATTAATGTTTCACTACTAAGTAATTTTGTTTTTACCAGAATCACTTTGATTAATTTTAAATAATTTCACTAATATTTTTGTTAAAAAACCAAGATTAATTTATTAGAATTTATAAATTATTATTATTCAAAATATTGAATATATTTTTCTAAATGCAAATCATATAAGTGGAAGAAATTAATTTAAAATGAATCTCATATATGAGACCAAACAAAGAGTTTTTTTAAAGTAAAATGTTCAAAAGTTTGAATTGTTTTCATATCCAATTTCAATGTGAAATTTATTTTTTTAAAGGTTGGGGTCGAAGCCTCATTTTTTAGTATTTAAACAAAGCAAAGACCTCTTTAATTGGGTAGAGGGAGACCCATTACATTGCACGAAGGCCCAGTGGTCATTTATCCCATTACATAACATGTAGGCACAAATATTTTTGCCTAAGGCCCATTCTATGAATAGTACTGCTACAGTACCGCACTGCTACATTACCGCACCATACCCACCGCTGCTACAGTGCCCCTGTCGCCGCTATAGTACCCCTACCGCCGCTACAATGCCGCCGTTGCAACAGTAAATTAGATTAATTTATACAAAATTAATATAAATTAACTTTAAGATAAATTCCAAATATAATTTAACTATATAAATAAATTATCTGAAAGAAAAGTTTTCAATTAAAATTTAGTGTTTTTCACAATTCATAAAAAATGAAACTTCTCAGAAAAATACAACAAAAATCAACCAATGTAAATTTTGACATTCCATTTTAAAAAATGAAGTTTATTTTGTAAAATAAAAATTATAAAAGTGTCCAAAATTATATTTAAAAAAGGTTCGCCATTAAAAGGGGGGTAAATTACCTTTTTGAAATATGCATATTTTTACTCATAAAATTAGATTTATTCTTATCTTACACCTATCAAATCTATTGGATGGGTGTAAAAAAATATTTAATATATAATATATAATTTTTTTAAAAAAATTATCAAAATTGGTTTGTTTTATTTATTGAGATAAAATTGTGTTTGTATATAAAAAAAATAGTTTTCTTAGAAAAGGAATTTATTTATTTTAAAATAGTTCTTACTTTCATTTATAACTAATTGATAACCAAAGGATTAATTTTATATACATGTGGAAATCAAATTTTCACAATTTAGTTAATCTGATTCCTAACTTCCATTCCAATGGATTAGGGTTAAATATAATAATATATTAATAACAATATTAATAGTATATTGTAGTTCGGTAAAAATCAACCTTGCATGTAACACAAGATATCGAAAGAACTCAAAATTTTGTGTAAAACAACCTAAACATAGTGTTGAATATAATGTAATCTAATATATGTGTTTCTTTGAGACCCCCATGATCCCCTTCTCATATGTTTACTGTTGATTTGATATGAATAATAAAAATTATTATTATTAATATATGTGTTGCATGTAGTCAAAGATTATCTTAGTGTTGTGTGAAACACAATCCAAACTTAGTGCTTTCATATAATAAAATCTATATTCAGTGTTGCATGAAATTCATATTATTTAAAAGATTAATTTTTTAAAAAATCACAAACTCTTGAGGTTTTACCCCCACTCCTCACCACTGCACTCCATTACTGAGGGATCCCTAACTCTATTGGTGGACCCACTCTCCACCAGATTTTGAAGACACAGTGAATCACTCTATAAATAGAGGACTCGTTCCCTCTATAGTATGGAGTAGTACTAACTCCAGCTATGTAAAGAGTATGAGGGACCTTCACCCTAGTGTGATAGGGGAGTACCAATCCTAACATCACTCTGATGATCCTATCATGTTCATATCCATCTTCAAGCATCACCCAAAGAAGAATAATTCTATGATCACCTCACATTGTTTCCTGTATTCCACAATAAAAAGTACCATCACATTCCCAGTACAGGCTTTTCAGAGACCAAAATCTGAGTCCTGAAGAAGGCTATACAAAAGGTAGGAGTTAATGGTAGAAGTAAACAATGTGTACATGGGGTCACACAACATGTGACATCACATCATACCATGGGAATGTTCTCCCCCAGAATTGGATTGGGAATCCATGTCATGCCGCATGACATATACAGGTGGTACACAACATGTCTCAGCCACCTGAGTTCTTCCAGTGCTCTTACAACCCATGCCCATGTAAATCAGTTTGTTCATGTGTAAATGGATCTGTTCGAGTATTCTATCTATGTATGAGTACATGATCATGTCTGTGGATTCTTTTATTTCTCATGTTCTTGGCCATATCCATGCATGTGTACTCCCGGATTACACACAGATCCACCGAAATAGGGTCACACAGTGTGTGGTGGGTCTTCAAAACCTATGATATTTATCTCCATCGAAAACCCTAGCCACCCAAGATAGGAGACTATATAGTGCATGTTATTTACAGTACATGTTGTGTAGTTTAATTTTTCATAGGAAACTTAATTTCTTCATCTATATCCTAGATCTTCCTTTGTAACCACGAATCCCATAGTTTGACCACTAGAAACTGAAGGAAAACGCCTCTGAATTTCAATTTCCATCCATTGGTGGCTGGAAATCAGAATATGATCACAGTTGTGGGAGTTCATTGGGTGTCCCATAGATACTCTCATCACCCATTTCCTCTCCAGATCCTAAATCCAAGAATAATCACCCACATCCCACTTCTAAATGTTTTCCATTTGAAAACTGTCAATTTATTCATTTTTCACACAAACACCATGAATTCAAGGGTTCAATCATGCAAAAATTTGCCTTGAATATGTTTAATGATAACCTCATTGGACAATAGTGAAGAATGATAATAATGGTAGAAGATAATCACAATAAAAAGGTGAGGATCATTGTTGGACAATGCGATCTTTGCCAATAATTAATAAGTTTTGGATCATGGGTGATAACATGGAATAAAATAAATAACTGATTTAAATAAATAATATTATAGAATGGTCTCATGTAAAGGGTGGGTATCACAAAACATGATAAATATAAAACAAACCAATTCTTATCAAATCAAAAGGGTGGAAACCAAAAGTAACAATCCCTATCTTTATTTTAGATCGATCTCTAGTAAAGAGTGCATTCGCTAGTGATAAAGAAGATACACTATGTTCATTACCTTCCTATTGATCTACCTCAATATAATAATTGATCGGCATCCTTAGGGTTTCCAACAACAATGAATAATTCTCACCTCTAATCCTCCTAGGGTTATGAAGTTGACCCTGGTGAAACATCATAAAGATGTATTTATAGAGGATTAGGCTAGGTTAGGTCATTTAATTAAAATAAATAAAATTTATTATTTATTTTATTAAATTCACCCAGGAATGGTCACCTCCCATGAAACATCCGACACTAACCAACCTTAAGTCATTCCTAGGGTAAATCCCTTATTTTGGAATTAACCATCATCTCAGATTTCCCATCCAAGATCTCTTACAATTATAAAACCATTTTTATTGAAATAATGCATGTGTTCCCATTAAAATATATTAATATTTTTAATATATTAACTTTGGGGTTTTGAGACACCCAAACACCATTCTAAATATGATGATAAATCCAGACATATACATATAAATATTAAAAGGACTATTCCACAAAAACCAAATTCATTACAGTCCATTTCTAAAGTATAGAGTTTTTATGGTTCTGTTTACTTGGTTACATTTAAATATGGAAATAAAATACTTTTATTTTATTCTATTTCATATCTTTAAGGCCATAATGTCCCAAAAAACATTGTAAAACAATGAAATATATGTATATACTATACTAGAAGGTCCCCTCATCCACACTTATTTTTGGAACTAACCTCAATAATTATAGAATGAAATTATTAATGAAGAGAAAACTAATAAGGTTTAGTATAAAAACTAATTAAAAGAGAAGAAAAAACATGGTTTATTCAATGGTATATTTAGTTAAGATCAAATGAATGGTCTTAAATGCAATGCAAAACCACTTCCATTCTTCAGAAACCTATAATTTAAAAGAAACTTGAGAATTTTATGAAAGACTAAGAAAATTTAAAAATAAATAGAGAATGGAGATATTATTTAGTTATCCCACCCGAAAGGGTATGTATTTATATTTTCCCATACACTACTATCCTATTATTATTTGTAATCAACCAGAGGATGTGATTTTTGTGATGCAAACCATCACATCCTTTTCTTTTCACAAATACTTAGCTTCACTTCCATTTTAATGATCCCTTTGAAGGAAACCATTTATAATATGGTGTATGTCCAACCGATTAGAATTATTATTTAGGTTGAAAAGTGGGGTTAGAAACCTAATAAATAGGATCTCTTTAGACAAAATTCTTTTGGATTCCTCTTTTGGTGAATGCCCTACTTGTGCTCTTTTTCTTTCATAATTAGCATAAGAACAAGCTCCTCCATGGTTCCATCATACTTAAGCACTTATCTTGTGGTATCTTCTTCAAAATATTACAGAGTAAACTTAAAAACATTATGTTAATACTATTAATACAACTCCTATTAAAATTTATAAGAATAAAATTATTCAATTTACCGTTCTAATTTATCATCAAAGGTGGCTTCCTCTTTATCTTCATTAGTTCAAACCACCTTAATTGTGTTATAATCACCAAATTCATCCAGGGCATATGAAAGTGAGTCTAATTATACAAGGTGAAAAAATTGATATTATATTATAATTAAAATTAGGAAAAATAAACTAATAAACTAAAAAATATGATCATCTCATTCCATTACATCAGCTTTAAGATCATTCTTCCTTACACTAGGCTTCTAGAAAGACGTTAAAATTCATGTAGGATGGGGTTCTTCAAGCACGTCCTAAAAAATCATTTCATTATTTTTTATCATTATCCAAGATAGGATAAATTCTAGTTGAATCCACTATTACAGTATAAGTGAGATATGATTTTAAGGTACTATGAATAAAATATAAACAAAATGAGTTCAGTTTAATAGTATCTCCCTCTACTAGTTCAATATTTTTTTCCTTCTCTGAGTGCAATTCATCCTGAATGTATTATATTATAGTTGGGATCATTAGTGGTTCTTTTAAGAATTACTCAAATTTAATCCCATATATTTCATATTTACCTTCAAAATATATGGAAATGTCATCTTATAACACTTCAAAATTATAGGCCACTAGGAAGACATTTCCAAGATAAAATCATGGTGGGATATTTTCTTCTATTTCTTACTCTACCTTGACTATTGAGATAATTATGGGATCCACTTTAGGTTCACCCACTTCTAATATTTATTGATCCAAATATTATTTAATATGAACTTGGAGGGTTTTATGTTATCAACATAATTATAATCCAACTCTTTTATGTTCACTTCTTTATCACTACTTGTTCTATTTTATTATTAGTTTGAGGAAAATGATTAGTAATTATCAAAAAAATTCCCCTCCAGAATTGTTGTGCACTAGTTGTTATGGTATTTTCTATAACACCAAGAGATTTTTATGAAATATATTTTTCAAATAAACTTAATATTTTTAATATTTTTCATTACACACAATATTTAGTTTATATTTCTTTACATGAAACATTGAATTTATCTTACGTTACATGTAATTCTGAGTTTAATTGAAACATGACTTACTATTAAAAAATTATTATCTAAAATGATATTTATCAACTAGCCATTGAAATGGAGGGTATAAATAGGATTAGCTAAATTATGATAATATATGTTTTATGCATGTATATAGAAATAATTATTTTGTGATCAATTAATTATAAATGAAAATCAAAACTATTTAGAAATAAAGTAATTTTTTTATGAATAAATTTTTTTATGCAAACAAAAATGTTTTACCTCAATAAATTAAAAAAACACTTTTGGAGAATGATTTTAATAGAATGTATATATTATATAGTCAATAAACTTATTAACATTCATCATATGTGTTTTCTATACAATAGATAAGAATAAATCTAATTTTACGATTAAAGAATATATTTTTCTAAAGAACAGTTTTGTCGCCTTTTTTATGCAAATATTTAAAAAATAATTTTCGAAATTTTTATAAAATTTATCTAAAAAAGAAACTTAATTCTTTAAATCATCATATCAAAATTATATTAGGGTTAATTTTTGAAATTTTTCTGAAAATATTTATTTTTTTGATGAATAGTGAAAAACAAAATTTTAATTAAAACTGCCTTTTCATTTAAATTATTTTTAAATTAAAATTATATTATAAATATGTTTAAAGTAAAATTAATTAAATTACATATCTATCAATACATTTTAGGAAATTTTAATCAATTTAATATTTAAATTTTATATAATAACTTTGTAAACTTTTGAGCATTTCCCATTTTAAAACCTGCTTTCTAGTTGCGTTTGTGGGATTAATTTAAATTTTTTTTTCACTTATGTGAATTTAAATTGAAAAAATATGTGCTATATTTTTAATCTAGAAAATATATATTATCTAATAAGTTCAAATAATTTTTCTGACCAAAATGAATAGTGAAAATAGTAAAAATGAATTACCGTAGTTAAGGTAACAATTGGCTTACTTGGGGTTAAACTAAAAAGAAAAGGTTTAAAATGAAACAAAAATTGTATGAAATATATTTTACAAAAATAATTTTACCCTATAATGTTGTATTGTTGTCAATACCCTATTTTTGAGACTTGTGACATTAGAAAAACATGGGTATAATTTTTTTATTTTAAAAAATTACAAGTGTGACACTCACCTCAGTTATGAAAGGCCACCCCATCCTTTTTTTCACACCTTCAAACCATTTTATTTCATCCCATAACTACCTAAATAAATTCCCAAATTCTCTAATCTCATCCTAGAATCCTTATTTTGGAAGAAAGATGACCTAGGAAGTCTTTTGGTGCAAACCTAAGGAGGTTACCCGAAGAACAGGTAACACCCTTCAATGATCATTTTTATTTTATTTATTCATGAACCTCTTTAAATTATTATTAAAAAATGATGACATAATAAAATTAGTATATTACATATGATTATATTTTTAATATAAATTTCATGACCTAAAACCATCTTTAGTTTCATCAAATGGGTTATGAAATCATCGTTCACATGCACAACGAACTACCACCTCGTGAACTGATGTTATTCATTTTTTCCATTACCACCTCTCATAGTTGGGTATGATGATGGTTATAAATTATATATATGATATTTATAACATAATTATAACTATTTTTTAATTATAAAATATATAACATTTTTTAATTTTCTTCCATATGGGATACGATAACGTCGCTTGTGTGTACAATGGACTACCGCCTCATGAGGTGATGTGATTTGTTTTCACTAAAGCTTTACATGAATGATAATAAAGATAATGTTAATGAATATATGTGAAATAAATGAAATAATTATGATATTAATTAAATATTTATCATATTAAAAGATAATATTTAATTTTATTTTTTACCTTTTTACTCACTGAAAGATGATAACGTCGTCCGTGTACGTGTGAACTACCGCCTTCATAAAGTGATGTGAGTCTCTTTTAATCCCCAAATAACATGGATGTATGTATAAGTATATTTAAATAAATTATATAGTATTTATTATATTATTATAATCCTTTAATGATAATATATTACTTACCTTCTTTCCATAATGATCATTGAAAAATGGGAATGTTACTCATGCGTACGTACGACCAACCCTCTCTATGATCGTAACATACTTCATTTCTCAAAACCATATTTTAGGGTTGGTATTAAAAGTATAATTGTTGTATAAATATGATAATTAGGACATGATTATTATTATATATTTCATAAAATCATGATCAAATTAAGTGGGATGAAAATAAAAAATCAAAACATATACAAAAAACGAAGGAATTATTACCCGAAAGACAACTTTAACATGGAATTGTTAATTAATGGGTAATAAAAAGAGATAATTAAATTGTATATGGTATTATATCTTTATTTTTTTTCTATAATAGATTTATAATAAAATTATATTTATTATAAAGGAGGTTTTAATGAGTAGTAATGAAGTTGATACTTATGATATGATATTTATACTCTCTCTTTTTTATTTATGGAAGACATATGAAAATTCACTACATGTTTATTATTTTGGTGTATATAATAAAAATTTGAAATGTTATATAATTAATATTATAATAATAATTATATTTAAATTTTTATTTTATTTTATTTATTAATGGGGTTTACAATTCAAAAGATTACTGAAGCGACAAGTGATTTCTGTCTCACTTTTATTTTTCTGTGAGACACATGCCATATTCTCCATATATTTATTTTATGTGGTTTATATAATAACCATGAATATATTAAATGATTATTATAATTAAAATTATTTTTATTCACATATAAATTTTAGGATCTCTCTTTTATTGGATTTATAGCTCAAAAGTTTCCAAATCGGTAAGGGATTTTTGTCTCAACCATCATTCTTTGAGACATACGATTATGTTATGAACCTATTTTCTTGTATGAGGTGTAAATACAGACCCTTTGACATGTAATATCATGAATTTATTTATCCTCATGATATTTTGAGTTTAATTTAATTTTATCCCTTCATGGGTATTATGTTTCAAAGTTAACAAAGTGGTAACGATTTTATGTTACAATCATATCGTTTATCGAGATTTTTTATGATTATGTTTCTGATGATATAATATTTTTATCCATATCTCAAGAAAATAATTAATTTTATTATCCTAAGTTAATTTCATGAGAATACATGTTTTGAAATCATTTTCCTTTTTTATGTAATAAAGAGTTCAAAAATTACATTTTTAAGAAAAATCATATATTCTGTCGAAAACCCTATTTCTTCCAAAAACCATTTTTTCTAAAAATGTTTTAAAAAATGTTTTTATTTTGTAAAATGATTTATTTTAGAAATTTTACCCATGTTTTATTTTTTACAAAAAAAATTAATAGGAATATTCATATAATTTTCAAAAATAATTTTGGTTTGGCTATTATAGAAAATCTGAAAGAAATATTTGGGTACAAAATGAATGGAATTTCATGCAGTCATGAACATTATTTTTTTGAAGATTAATTTATAAATTTTCAATTTTATTTTCAAAAGAAAATTATTTTCATAGTGTTTTATTTTTTAAAAATTATTTTCAAAGTGGAAAGGATATTTTCCTCAATAAAGGATTTAAATTATTTTAAATCTTCCTTTATAAGTTTTAAATTTTATTTTAAAATAAAAGGATTTATAAATGTTTTTTATATTAAAAGGTGATTTCAAAGAAAATTTATCTTCCTCAATAAACATTCCAAGTGACTGATCTTTCAAAGTCAGTTTCCATTTAAGATTATGTTCTTTTATGTAACTTATGATTTATAAGGGATATAAACCAATGATACCATGATTATTCTTTATCTTAATGGTTTATGATGAAAATATGTTTATAAAACCTATTTATATTCCATGGGTTATACCATGAAAAAATGATTTTGAAATCCTATTCTTTTTCAATGGGTTTAGAATTAATGAGATTATGAAATTATTGTGAAACCTACCTCTTCTATATAGGTTATTATATGAGGAAATTGTTATGAAACCCATATCATTTCCATGGGTTATGTAATGATGAAATTATTGTGGAACCTATTTCTCTTTCACATGTTATTATATGATTAAATGTTCCATGAAACCTTTTTATTTCTATTTTTCAGATATGATTAATTTTCTATGATCTTGTGGTATATAAATGTATGGATTATATGATGGGTGGAACCTAACCTCCACCAAAAGAATTGGGAAATGATTAATGTTATATTATATTAAATAGTCCATGGGAGGCTATACCAATACCGAAATAGGATGCATGATAGGTTATCCTAAGTCCAAAATAGGGTATGTGAGAGGATATCCCATTTTCAAAAAAAGGTACACGGGAGGTCATCCAAATCAAAAAGTAGGTACACTGGTGGTCTGCCCAAGGTTAATATGTTTTTCATATCCTGGTGGATAGCCTTGATTAATATTTTATTTGATTATGTATACGCCACAAATTTATGTCTTACTCCAATGTTATGCTCTTATGGATCATGTTCTTTTATTTACTTATGATTTATGTCTTATGAACTTACAATATTTATTCTATGACACAATATTATGATATTTGATATGCAGAGTGTGGTTTTAAAATGTTATTATCATTTTCTCATACTCTTATGATCATTTTATGTTTATGTACTTCCCTCATTCACCCTTACTAAGAATCTGAGCTCACTCTTTCTTATGTTTCCTTTCCCCAGGTTATGAAGAAGTTTTTTAAGTAGGGTATGTTTATGAAGAGTAATAAAGGGGGAGATATTTATGTGAGATGTTTAAGATCATTAACCAAATTTTAATATCATATACCTAGCATCCAATTACACTAAAATATTATGGTTCTTAAGTGTTTTTTTACATTTTTTTTGAATATTAATCTAAAAAGATGTAATATCTATGTATGATAATCCCAAGTCAGTATAGTTGGTATCAGAGTAATTTTTTAGTTAACCTTTGTAAACTAGGATGAGAAATATTTAGTTATTTCCCTAGGGATATTCCTAATGATGTTTCTAGGGATATCGCTAAGTATAAGTCTAATGATGATTCGAAGTACATGTAAATGTCCCGTAATTTTGGTAAAGTATAGAGAAATGGGTTTCCAAGAAGTTACATCACTGTATAGATACTAAAAGTGTATGTGGATCTGACACAGAAATACCTAGTATTAATAACATTGAAAAGGGAACATTGATATGGACTTAATCTTCAACTAGTGTATGAAAAACGTCCTTACTGTACACCTGGATTAACACTCCCAAGGGATATACTTTGGAAATTCACAAACTCTTTATAAACCATCATAAAGGGTTTAAATAGATTATGAATATGAATGGACTAGTTTAAAACTATGGTTTCATAGATTAAAAATAATTTGTTATGGTTTAGACATCTTATAAGTGATTTTCATGATTATTTGGTTTCCCACTATAAATGTTTTTACTCACACTATGATTTTTGGTTTTAGTCAATGGTTGGAACCACAAGGAACCATGTTAGTACTGAATTTGATGGATAATTCATTTATTATTATAAAAAAATCTAATGATTCTTGGTGAGATAGATATTGTGATTATGCCTAATCATCTATCACAATATATGACTAACAATATGAAATTTTGTGATATTCCTAAAACATAAAATAAATAGAAGATGGATTTTATGAAAGTTCATTTGGTAATGAACATAGAGGAAATAAGGTTCGGTTTTCTACATGTAAAGAATATAGAAACAATAACCTAGAAGTATATCATAAATTTAATGGAAGATGTTATATTTGTTGAAAAGAAATCCATAGAGTGAAAAAAATTTGATGAGTTTAGTGTCATTTATTTGGGGAACATGGAAATTATATAACTAAATTACCCAACACGGGAATTAACTTCTAGAAAAAGGAAGGACCTATTCCATTTAAATAATTAAAGTGGAAGTATTGAAATATTTATGTATTGGGATTCAAAGATAATGTTGTATAAGTGTTTTCCCAATGATATTTGGGTTTCAAGAATAATGAAACATCTAAGGATTATATTATTTTTGGAAACACATACGTCTCCATGTAATATTAACTGAAGAGTTATGGATCGCATCATGGGTTTATAAGTTTTAGGTTGAAAATAAGTTAAAAGTATTAGGCACCCCTCATGATCTTTTATGAAATGAGAGTTTTTCAAGATTAAGGGTATTTTAAGAGACATTTATGGAAATAAAACCCATTATTTTTTAGGAGGAATGAATTTTATGAACATATGATTAAAGGTATTGGTAAAAATTATGTTTTATCATATCTTTTATGTTAAGTTAACTATGGGTTATCTTAATTTTAGAAATTTTTTATTAATATATATTAAATGAAAGGATAACCCGTAAGCCAGGAAACAACATGTTGCATCTGGAAAGGCCACAGGGCTTGAACCCACAACCGTAGGTAGACAAGGGTATATCACCTACCACTAGCCTATATTAAATATTAATTATGGTTGGAAAATATAAATAGAGATATTTTGAGCATTTATCTTGATGCATAGTAAGTTAAAAATGAAAGGCTAAGAGAAAAAGGTATAAAATGATTCTAAAACCATTATCCACACCAAAAAGGAAATAGAAAGACATCACGATGGGTTTTGTCATCAAACTACCCAAAACATCTAAATGGAATAATGCTACATGGTTTGTAGTTGATCATTATAAAAAGTAATCACTATTCATACATATTAAAGAATATTTATCTCTGGATAAGTTTTATAGGATATAAATTAAGAAACTGGTAAGGTTGTATGGAGTACCACATTCAATTTTATCTGATCTGGATCATAAGTTTACCTTGATGTTTTGGTGAAGTCTTCAGTAATATCTTGGAATAGATTTGAGTTTCAATATTTTGAGATCAATTAAAACACTAGATGATATTATAATATATTTTTCAATGTATTTAAATGGTGGTTGGGATCACACCTTACTCTATTTGAGTTTCTTTATAATAATAGCTCTCACTTGAGCATTTAGATAGCTCATTATGAAGCCATTTATACATACGAGAATGAAGTTGTAGAAAGAAAGATATTGGGACATAAGCTAGTTAATGAGATGGTAGAGAAGGTTATAGACTTTAAGAAAAATGTGTGGAATGCACAAAGTTTATAGAAATTTTCTGCTGATATTCATCAACATGATCTAGAATTTGAAGTTGGTGAAATTTTATTTCTATGAATTTCTGTGTAGAAGAAAGAAGGGAAAACTAAGACCTAGATATATCGATCCCACTAAAATAATTGATCATATTAGGAAAATATCGCATAATTTTTTTCTTTCACCAAACCTCTATTTGGCTCACAATTTATTCCATGTACCTCTCCTAAGGACGTACATACATGATTCTTCACATGTATTAAACTCATAGGTCATATCGCTAGAGCATGATATTTCTTATTAGGAACAATCGGTTGAGATTATGGATCATATAGAGAAAGTTATATGAAAAAAGACCACTTACAAAGTTATTTTTTTTTGAGAAACACCAACAATTTTTGAAATCTAAATGAGAACCTAAGGATGTAATGAGGCA
Source organism: Viscum album (assembly GCA_963277665.1). Classification (NCBI taxonomy): domain Eukaryota; kingdom Viridiplantae; phylum Streptophyta; class Magnoliopsida; order Santalales; family Viscaceae; genus Viscum; species Viscum album. The sequence continues at coordinate 810,338,292 of OY728150.1, read as the reverse complement.
GAAGTATCCTTAGTTTTTGGTACCAAAGTGATGAATTCTGAGGGTGAAATTCATTTTAATGGGGGTAGAATTTAACACCGAGAGTTTTTTGGAAATATATTTTTTCAAATAGATTTATTATTTTCTAAATTTTTAATTACATGAAACATTTATTTTATATTACGTTACAAACAACACTGAGTTTATCTTACCTTACACGCAACATCGAGTTTAAAAAAATGTGACATACTATTAAGAAATTATTATTTAATATAATTGTTATCACTAATCCATTATAATGGGAGGTATGAATAGGATTAAATAAATTATGAAAATATATGTTTTAAAAATTTCTATTTAATGAATTATTTGGTGATAAATTAATTAAAAATTAAAATCAAAACTATTTTAGAATAATGGAAATATTTTTTAGAAAACTATTTTTATGAAAAAACACATTTAACCTCTATAAATTTTAAAAAAGGAATTTTGGTGAATTATTTTAATAAAATGTATATATTAAATATTCAAAAAACTAATTAAAATTCATTTTATGTGTTTTCTAGAAAAGAGATAATAAAAAATCCAATTTTACTCTTAAAACTGTATTTTTCTAAAAAGCAAATTTTCCACCTTTATTGCACAATTATTTTGAAACTAATTTTTGAAATTTTTATTAGATTTATTTGAGAAAATAAAACTAATTTATTAAATCATCATATCAAAATTATCTTAGGGTTTATTTTGGATAATTGTCTAAAAAGACAATTTTTTTCTGGAATAGTGAAAAATACTAAATTTTTATTGAAAACTGCATTTTTGTTTAAGTTATTTACAAAGTTAAATTTTATTTTAATTGTTTTTAAAGTAAAATTAGTTCAATTATATATCTATTAATCCAATTTCTTTCATTTTAGTTAATATTATATTGAAATTGTATATAAAAATGTCAAAAACTTTTGAACACTTTCTCTTTGAAAACACATTTTCTCATCACGTCTGGGGGATTTATTTTAAATAATTTTTTCCAATTATATGAAATTAATTTTAGAAAATGAATTTAATATTTGGAATTATAATAATTTATATTTTATAATAAGGTCAACGTAATTTTTTAACAAAATTAATATTGAAAACAATAAAAAATAATTACTGCGGTTAAGGTAAAAATGAGTTTACTTGGGGTAAAACTGAAATGATAATGGTTAAAATAATCTAAAAAAATTCCTAAAATATATTTTATTTAAATATTTATACCATATAATATCTAATTATCTATAATAATCTATTTTGGAGTCTTTTTTGATGATAGAAACATGGGTACACCTTTTTCTTTTCAAAAATTACAAGCATACCACTCACCTCACTTATAAAAGGCCACACCCTCTCCTATATTATTAACATGTTAAAACCTTTTTTCCATTAAATACTGAAATAAATTAAAAAATTCCATAATATTATATTTTATTAACTATGTATGTCATAAATCCAACCTCATAAGGCTTTTGTAGAAAACCTAAGGAGGTTGCCCTAAGGAGATGTAATATTCTTCAACGATCTTTTTATTTTATTTATTTCTACACCTGCAAAAATTATTTTTAAAACCATATGATATAATAAAAAATATTACATATAATTAGATGTTTTTATGTTAAGTTCAGGACCTAAAAACATATCTACTTCTATCAAATTGGTTAAAAAATCATCATTTTCGTGTATGGTGAACTACCACATCGTGAACTAATGTCATTCATTTTTCCATTACCACCTATCATGGTTGGGTATGATGATGTATAATATATATATATTTATATATTATATTTATAACATAACTATTCCTATTTATCCATTATATAATATATAACTTTTTAATTTCCATTCCGTAGGGGATACGATAACATCACCGGTGTGTACGACAGACTACTACCTCATGAAGTGAAGTGATTCGTTTTCACTAACTATTTACATATAAGATAATAAGGAAAAAATTAATGAATATATGTGATATAAATGAAATAATTATAATATTAAATACATATTTATAATTATTAAAATATAATATATCATTTTATTTCTTTCCTTTTCTCTCACTGAAAGATAATAACTTCATTTGTGTATATGTGGACTACTACCTTCATGATGTGATGTGACCCTCTTTTCATCACCACAACACATGGATGATACATATAAGTATATTTAAATAAATAATATTATATTTATAATATTATGATAATTTTGAAAATATAATATACTACTTACCTAATTTCCATAATAATCATTTAAAAATGGAAACGTTACTCATGCGTACGTACGACCTACCATATCCATGATGGTAACATAATTCATTTCTCAAAATCATATTTAATGATTTGTCTTTAAATTATAATTTATGTAAAAAAATTATAATTATTACATGATTATTATTCTAGAAATTATGTAACCATGATCAAAGTAAGAGGACCGAAAATAACTAATCAAAACATATATTAAAATCAAAGTGGTTATTACCCGAAACACAACTTTAACATGAAATTTCTAATAAAAAGGTAATAAAAGAACATAAGTAAATAATATATAGTATGAGATATTTAATTTTTTTATTTAATATATTTATAATAAAATTATATTTATTATACATGAGGTTTGAATGAGTACGAATGGAGTTGAGACATACGGTAATGGATTTTTATTCTTTCCTTTATTTTTGGGAGACATATAAAAATTCACCACTCATTTGACGGTGGGACTTATATCTAACTATAATGCATTGGGTAATTATTAATGTTATATATGCTCAAAGGGTACATTTTAGTTTATCCAAATCCCAGACGAGGGTATATGGGAGGTTATCCCAATCCGAAAAGAGGGTACATAATAGGTTATGCAAAGTCCAAAAGAGGTTATATGAGAGGAAATCCCAAGCCCAAAGAAGGTATATGGGTGGTTATCCCAGGCCTAACATGTTATGAATCTCTTAGTGAGTATCCTTGTCATAATATTTTATATTATTATATATACACCACAAATTTATGTATTATTCCAATATTATGCTATCATGGATCATGTTATGTTATTTCCATATGATTTATGTCTTATTAAATTCCAATCATTATTGTATGACTCAAGACTATGATATTTGATATCCAAGGTATGGTTTTCAAATGTTATGCTCATGTAATCATGCACTTATTCTCACATTATGTTTTTGTATTTCCCTTTATTACCCTTGTTGAGTATATGAACTTAACATTTTTTATGTTTCCTTTCCCTATTATATGAATAAAGGTTTTAAGTAGGGTATGTTTGTGAAGAGTAATAACCAAATTAGAAGATTGTGTATCTAGTATCCAAAGACACTAAACTATTATAGTCCTTAGGCATGTGTTGTGTAACATATTAAATATTAGTAAAAAAAATATGTAATATCTATGTATGAAATGCCTAGGTCGCTATATTTTCTCCACTTAGTAGTAAGATCTAATATTACTTCCTCTTGTACTTGGGAAATTGAATCATATGGGTAATAAATTATTATCAATTGTTTAAACATTCTTTGAATATTTTCTCAATAAGTTAATTATTTTGGAGACATATTTTAAGAATCTATTTAGACTATATGGATTTTTCTCAATGAATAAAATAAATAAATGAAAGAAAATATATATGAAATCTTATTAAAAATGTGTAAAAATATTGAAAACACAACTCAAATCTTCATCAAAACTTCCAGTGGCATAAAGGATATCACGAGCCTTGCATTTAAAATAATTTTGAAACACATGGAATATAGTAAAATGGATAAACAAGGTCATCTCTCAACTATCTAGGATTAGAGACTAATTATCCTCACACTTATATTTGTTTTTTATTTTTTTCTTTTCCTTATATTTTAAAATGTTAGAAGAAATTATAACATGTTTAGTTGTTGTTTTATTAATTTAAATAAATATTTAGGTGAAGGGGGGGGGGGGGGTGTGAGTCTGATCAAAACAGTACTTAATTATCTAAGAGATATTAGTACCAAACAATGAAGTCATAATCAATCATTTATTACTTCTCTCTATCTAAATTGTGGACTTAATTCATATGAAAATCCTCCCTATGCATATTTATTTCACCTCCTCCACAATGAACAGTAAGTTAACACACACAAGAAAGGCATACACTATCCCAAAACCCATATATAATTTTATGTTGTTCTTCCAGTAATCCTCAAAACTCAAATTTTATTCAATGTGTATAGAGATAATGAATGGAGATATGTTTTAATATATAGAATAATATAACAAAAAATGGAGAGGTCTGATGATGATCATCTATAAACTTCCCTCCCACTCAATTCTATATAAATTATGAGAGTTATAATTACTAAACAGTTGAAGAAATGTTACTCAAAAACCCATAAAGTCTCCCATGGGGACCGTCCTTTTAGTCAGTTCTCCATAACCATTTAGATAGAGATCATAATAGTAGTAGGGGATATTAAAAACCTGATAAACAAAATAGGATTGGATTGTATGAAAATATAGTAAAAATAATTGTAGAATATGAAATCTACAATAAGTGGAGAAAATTCATTTATAGTGGGAGGGGAGTAAAAAAATTATAGAAATTGAATGCCTTTCATCTTCCTCCTCCTAAAATTCACCGTTGATAAGTGAACTATCACTAACATTAGATTATCTTCCATGTGTATATATCAAATGGTGTGGATTACTTCAAGAATATCCCTCACAATTCTTCTCCTTTATCAACATTATTCCCTCAATATCCATGTTCTCCTATATCTTAATGATCTCCATGTGGATCACTTGTTAGATATCTCCTTGATTTGGTTGAATAAAGGAAATGAGTTTTTTGATTTTATTTTTCAATTTCAAGGATATTTTTCTTCATTTTAATCACCCTTTGGTAGTGTAATGATCCTCATTTAGCTATCCTTCCATGGATATGGCCCTTACACAGGTCATGGAATAGCAATGGTATCCTAACACTTCTTAGTAAAACTTGTAAGTACCTTTATATTTCTTATTCAAATGTTGTATCACCCTTAAATTACTTCAAAATCATGATATGACTTTTAAAATCCACCTTTGATGACCTTTATATGGTTGAGGGACCACAGAAGTTACCCTTTTTGGAACTTAATTACCCTCCCATAGCTAGTGAAATCAGTAGAGGTACACTTATTTAGTACTCTCCCATGCAAGTACCTTGATACAACACATTCATTAACTTTATGCAATAGAGGATGACCCTGAAATAGAATTCAAACATGCATTATACCTTTACATAACACTATTCCCTCAGTTGTTTCATTCATGCATCACATATTAACTACACATAGGTGAACTGTGAGACCATAGTGAAACCTTTATGCAAGATTCTCGCTACATTGAAATAGTGCATGGATTGGTTACCCTTAAAAAATATACTCCTCATATAAGATTAACTAAAAAATACAAAAAAATGAAAAAAACAAACTTTCAAGCTGTTTTCATTGAAATTTAAAACGAGAATAAAAATAAGATTAGTTAAAATCATAATTTATCCAATTTTCACACAAATATTATTATCCAATATATACATTAAATTCATTAATATTAAAACTATTATAAAATATTTTTTTTATTATTTTTACTAACAATTACTAAAAATAAATGGGAAAATATAGCTTCCTCAATCATAAAATGTGACAGTGCTTATACCACTCCAAGAAGTTACAACTATTTAGTATGTTTTTTTTCTCTAGTATATATTATAGAGATATTGATTTTGATAACATTGTAAATTTTTCTATAGAAAAATAAAACCAAAATTATTTACTTTGCATTGATTTCCAAATATGTGATACGTTATAAATTTTATTATCTTACTAGTCTCTCACTATTTTATCAAGCCCCAATAGACCTCCTAATTAGACTCATAATTTCTTATCTCATGTACATTCTAGTTGAAAGTATATATATTTACCTTATCAAAACCAATAATTTTTTCTAACAAGTTATTTGATGTTATTTAGGTAGGAGGTATTTCCATCTACTATCTTACAACTCCTTGACCAGTTTAGTGGACTCCCCATTCCAGAAATCTTGATTTAAATTTCCTCAAAACTTGCCTCTAAATTAAACCAATTCCCACATTGATAGTCAACCCTTGATGTTAACCATGTTAAGTTGACCTAAAAAATTTGTTAAAACTCCCTAATAATTGAAATTACACTAACATTGTCTAGAAAAAATCATTGAATTATGGTTCCATTCATTCATTAATTAATTTAAAGATTAAAAATAATATTCTCTTGAGGAATTTTTTTATTGTAAATTTTTTTTATCTTACCATTTATAGTTATTATTAAAATTATATGGATTTTACACAATTAATTAATAATGATATGATAAAATAATTTTCATATAATCCATTTATTCTATTTTAGCTTTCATGTGTTGTTATATTATTTAATTTTTTAATATATTTTAATCATTATATAAACATGCATAAAAATAAAAAAAATATAACCATGAACTTGAAAAAATAAAATAATTAAAGTGACTTAATAATGATACTTATAATAATTGATTTATTGAGTGGATAATAAGTCAACCTTTGACAAAAGAGGGGAGGGGGATTCTTTAAGCCAGGCTTGGCTCAATTTGTAGCATTCCATGACTAAATTTTGTAACTTCTTACTAGGTTTCACATTATATTAGTTTTAAAACACCACTTCTCCTTATAGATCCATCCTTTACAAATTTTTACTCACACATAGGTGAGGGGAATCAAGGCCATGAGATACAAAAAATAAACCATGAACAATAAGACATACTTAGAAAAAGGGGGGAGGGATGGCTCATAAACCACTATATTTAATTTAATAAAACTTTATCATATAAACCCCCCCTGATATTATATTTGATTAAATAGAAACCCAACACATATATTGGTTGGTATAGGATCATGATTATTCACATACATACAACAACATCATATTAATACAATCTAGTATTCATTTAAAATTTCACTTTTAATAATGATAAACTTATAATGAATTAATAATTAATGACATTATTAATTAATTAATTATTTATCTTAAATTTTAATACAATAAATCTTTTATATACAAGATATTATCATTCAATTAATTTTTAAAATAAATAAATAAATAAATTTTATTTAAAATCACTTATGTACATGATGTGTAATTTGAGGTAACACAACGTGCACCCTACCTAATTATCCATCATCTTAAATATTCCTTTTTATATATTATGTATTCAAATGGAATATATAATACACAACATGTGATGTTGATACATAGAATATACTTCTTCATGTCAAGCCAAGTGGTCAGCTCAATATGTATTGACATACAACAAAAATTAATCAATATAGTGTTCACCACTTTAAATGCTTGTGTAATGTACATGAAATGTAAGATGAACACCTATAATGTAGTTTTGAAATTTACATAAAAATTAATTAGGCTTTTAATATTACATAAAACCATGTCACACAATGTGTAATATAGAAACACACCATATAGTTTAGTTTAATCTCACAAATAATTTTATTTAGTTTAACTATTTAATGCGATGTATATGATAGATTGGAATGTACTCTATATAAATGGCTACAAATTTCAGGGAATGAAAATAAGATATATGGAGTGTAATTGTTTATGTCATCCCACATTACATGCCTATGGAATCAGTATATAATTTTTATGGGATATTACCATGTTACACATCGTGTTTTCTAGTTACACACCATGTAATTACAGTTGGACTTTATTGCTTGTCTAGTAGTCAACACATGATGTGTAATTAAATACACCACATGTATATTAAGTACACATCATTTCTGTTGAAAAAATGAACACTAACTCATGTGGGGTTACATTATATGTACGCTATCAACATGTTGTGAAACCCTACAAATGGTGTTTCACTCTGTAATTCAATGTGCAGTGTCATTTCATGACATGTAATGGACCCCCATATGACTAGCCACAATTTTTAAAACTACATAAGCATGTGGCTAACCAAGACTAAATGGTGGGTAATTCAGTACACGACATATAATTTTATCATGTATCCAAGACCTCTAGAACTTATGGATGGTATCTCCATATGTTATTTACCTATTATTGGCCTATTTTAGGCCATATGATAGTAAATGTACATGTTTCTTTTTTGACTTTATAGATTATGAATGAAAATTTAAAGGAAGATAATAAAATAGTTTTTAAAATGAAAAAAAAAATAAAAAAATAATTATAAATTTAAATGTGACCACTTTGATACCACTTGAAGGATTTGGGCATAACTGAAGCCAGTTGATTCATTTCCCAATCAAGATTTTACATAATTTCTGTCAAATAAACCATAATAAAATGAAAAATAATGACATTTATCATGATTATATCTGAATAAAAAATATTATGGATCCTTTAATGTAGAGACAATATCTATCACGTTCAATTTGTAATTAAATTTATAACAAGAATTATACATAAATTTTGATAACTTTCATCGATGTAGATGTTCATCATTAAAATTTATTCAAGTTATACCATCATTTAATTAAGAGGGTCCAAAATATAATTCCACTAGAAGTTATCCAAACATCCACCATAATCTATAAATTCCATTAACAGATCTTAGGGTGTTAGTATGGAGGTAATGATTTCATTTCATTATTCATGTTGATCGCAACTGGTGATCCTTTGATCTTGAATATCGTGTATCTTGTTATCTCATTATTGAGAGAGAGAAATTAGGTAGAGGAATTATCTCCTCCTTGATATAAACCCTAGAGTTGTTCTTGAGAGAATATCTAAATAGAGAGACATGGATTTTTCACAAGTATTCATCTTTATATATAAAATTATACAAGTTGTGAATATATAGTGTTGGAGTTTTATTATTAAGAATTATACAAAGGTATTTTTTCAAATAATAAACATAACATATTCCCCATGAAAATGATGATGATGATGACGATGATGATGATATTAAATGTAATGTTCTAACTCGCACATTGTCAAATATAATTTTTATCAAATAAATAATTGCATATTTATTTAAATGGGATTTAACAATTATACCAATCTCGAAACCAAGTTCTTAACTCGGTCTAACTATCCTCATCAGCATTTATCAAACCTAAAATAATAAATAATAACTAAATATTATTCATTATATTATATAAACAAATATTATATTCTTATAACTATGAATAAATATTTATTTTAGTATTTTTATAACTAAATAAATATTTATTTAATAATAAATATTATTTATTTTCTTAAGAATAAAATAAGATATGAATATATATTCTATTTGACGGTCTTTATAATAAATATTTTTGTAATATTCAACTCATATTTATATTATAATTCAAATATAACTAGTGATCGAATTTTTTAAAATAGTAAAATGTTGAAGAAATATTAATCCACATTCTTGAGAATATTATTCATTCCAACTGTTAAACTCAAATAAAAATTAACTAACATCATGGATACACATTGTGTGAAACTCTTTAAGAATATTTCTTAGTATAATTAGAAAGGATTTTCTAGAGTCCAAGATTAGTGTCTTACAATACATTAATCCACCCATAGATAAATAAATTAATGTTCTAATGAAAAAAAACCATATATAAAAGACCTATTAGTATTATAATTCCTTTGTTATAATATCTATAATCAAGAAAGTTTCACAATTTTTTCCTAAAACTTTGTTCTTAAAATATCTTTCATTGAAATAATAAAATGCACCTTAAATACACTGTTTATATATAATTTTAGTTTGAAAATTCCATTATAATCTGGGGGCCTAAGATATCATCATCATTAGTAAAAATTGAAAAATCCTATATTGAATTATTTATAAATTCAATATCGCACATGATGCACCCAAAATATCCTACCTCACCACAATCATATATTTTTATGGTTTTGATAAAAATATAAAAGTACATGATACATGATATGAATTAATAATAATATGAAGCATAAAGATCATTGCACAAGATCACATGTAATAATAGTCAGTTACATGTAAACATGTGAAATTTCTACCGGTAGGTATATCCTCTCAATCTATCATCCTATAGATTTTCAAGTGATAAATTTATGATATGAAGTCTCATCCACTTACGAGTATTAAGAATATGATGAGAAAAAATACTATGTTTCCTATCATATAATTTTACCCTAATCATAAGACATAAGTTTAAGAATATCATCATAGAACATTAATGTTCTGATCATAACAAGAAACTACAATGACCTTTAATTTTATAAGAAACTCAAGGGAATTATCACATTAATTCTATATATAATAACACTAAATATGTGATGATATTTATTAATATTAAATAATTTGAATATAAAAGTAATACAATGTAAAAAATAATTGGATCTAGGGATCCAACTCCAACATGAATATCACAAGAACCTCATGTAATTAATTTAAAATAATTTTATAGAATGAAGAGGAAAATAAAATGGTAAAATACCATTATAATTATTTTAATATGGTGTTATAGGGCCTTTATTTATTATTATTTTTTAAAAATAATTCTAATGAATTAAAATATGACATGAATAAATTTCATTAGTAAGATGTTTCATCAAAAATTTAATTTTAAAAAGGGTAGATGCAGTTTGATAAGAAAAAAATTTCATTAAATAATATAATTAGTGTCACGAGAAATGAAGAATAATAATAAGAAATATCTATAAATGATAGTGATTTAAAAGATATGATGTCATTAGAAAATAATAAACTTCTATGGACCATATTGGGAAACATGATAAATCATCTAATGGTGAAGAATAAAGTGATGATATTTATATTGATAACATGTTAAATGTTGAGTTATAAGACTATGATGATTGAGATTCATAGATTAAAAAATATATCAAGAATTTAATGAAATAATTGAAAAGATAAAGGATAGATAATATGGATTCCATGAAAAAAAGGTTAATATATTGAATAAATAATATTAGATAAATTTCATGTTTTGAAATCTATGATGATTTGAAAAAATTTGTAATTTGAAGATTATATTAAAGAAAATAAGTTGATGGAAACTTAAGATAAACATATTGTTTCTAAATATACCTTGATAAAGGTGAAATAATATCATTAAAAATATATTGAAGAAAATACATCCATGTAAATAATTTTTAGTATTATTTAAATATAATCTACTTTGAGGTTGATTGGGAACCATGTACAAGAAAATTCATAGAATAAATCATTATAACTAGAAAAAGGGAAAAAAAATTGAGATTCATTGAAACAATAAACAAAATGGTTTCATTGTAATTAAAATGATAATATATTTATTAAAACATAAGGTTAGCCTATAGTTTCTCTTCAATGATTCTAGAAATAAGGTCCATAAATTCTAGATAGTCACCATAAGAGATAAAATCAACATTATGTTTTTGAATGGTGTAATAAACTTGAATTTCAAACTATTCATAGGTGATACATATGAGGTCTTGAGGGGAGTTTTAGGTTCCAAATTTTAGTTTTATCCTCTAATGATAGGAAAATATGAATTTTTATTGATTTAACACATTCTTTATGCATTAGTTTTCCAATATTATTGAAAAGTTTCTTCATTGTTTCATATAAATGAGGAGGGAATTTGAAGTACTTTTATTTTTTTAATACTTGGTCCTTTGGGTCATAATTTGTGTTTGTAATAACCCACATGCCTACCCATTAGCATATTAGACGAGTATTTGAACATTTAATTATTTTAATACATATATATAATTTAAATTTGATAACTTTTTTCACATGGACTAAAATAAAAATTAAGATATATTAATAAATTAAGTCCATAAGTTTTAAAATATTATTATGTATAAATATACGATCTAATATATTGAAATTATTTTAATTGTAATGTTTTTATAAAATATTATTAAAAACTCTAAATGATTAAAAACAATTTTGATCAATTAAAGTGATCTATCTGTATACTTTTTATTTTCGACTAAAATGTAAATATATAATGTTTAGAAAAATAATTAAATTAAATTATATTTATTTTTGATTTTATGATTTCAAAATTTACTTATTATAAAATTTCAGGCGCTTTCTGAAATATCTATTTTTAGTAAAAAATGTAGTTTTTATGCAAATGGTATTTTTCAAGTCTTTACCCATATATAAAAATGACCTAGAAGGTCAAAAAACCATTTAAGTTAAGAAATATGAAATTAATGAATAACATTATGCATTTTATAATATTATTCAAATTTAGAAAAACCATGGACAACATTTTTAGGACTAAAATAATGGTTACTTTGATAAAGAAAATTTTTTAATGCCTTTTCTTTTAATTAATTAATATTATGGTAAAATCAGGTTATGGATTTATTTTAATTTCACATATATTGATTTTTTTTATAATTAATCAATTTCTGTCATGAAAATCAGTAACCATAACAAATATATCTTATATATATGTTTAAATTTTAAAAACACACTTTTATTTAAAAAACATTTTTATGTTTTATGTGTGTTTAATTTAAAATAACCATTTCTCATATTAATGTAATGAATTAGATTAAATAAAGTCTAAATTTAGATTCAAAATTTTTAAATTTTTTGGAAGGTCCCTCTTATATATTGGTTAATAAACTATTTCACATGAATAATATTTAATTAAGAGTAATAAGTGTTTAAATGAATAATCTAAAGTTGATTGAATTACCCTAGGTTTATATGATATTTAGAACTTCTAGAAACACTTTTTTTTGTTGTAATGTCTTACCCACATGTCTCATGAACCATACCACACCTAACCCACCTAACTTTCATACACTTCAATTATTACCCCTTACTTAACATTATTTCCCATGAAAAGTTCCCTTTTCTTTACTTATAAATGGAGACCACTTATACCCCCTTTCAAACATGACATTCCATACGAATTTGTAACATCTTAGTTAAGATATTCTCTCTTTTAATGTCTAAGAGGCTATCTTTTGGGTTCATGAGGTTTTGGAGTTGATTCGTAGGTTTTATAAAGTACTTGGGTAGAGATTTGTCTATATAAGACAGTTTAAAATGAGAATCATACATTCACAACATGAATTACTCTAAGAAAAAATAAATGATCCTAGATTAAGATGTGAAAAAATCATGATGTGAAATTATATTCACATTGTGAAATTTTATTTTAGGATTTCAAGTTCAAGTGACTTGTTTTTTTATATATCATCCATCCCAGGAGTTCACATCATTAAATATTAATTAAAACCTTGAATTATACCAATTACTCTTAATTATATGTTCTTAGAACATTAATCCTTTCTCATTAATATTCCTCCTCTCTCTCTTGAAACTTAGGGATACTTTAGGTGATTTTGGGTGAATCCAACTCTCCCAGGCTTCTCTAATTGGATATTCGATCTCTAAGTTCATTGGCCGCTCCTCTTTTGGTAAGTGTGATCGAATCTCTTTTCCATTTCACCTCGATCCCTTTGTTTATAGGGGATTTTTGGATATATTTCTAGATTATATTGGCCATGATGTGATCTCTCTCGATACTTTGTAGGTTCTTTTGTATCATTATATTTTGGAGGGTAGATCCCTTATCAGTTGTTGTACAGTGTGTGTTTACTGAGGTATATGTTGATCGAACTTCTTATCTAACCCTTTTCCTTAATAAATTAAATTAAAAAAATGTGATAATCAATGTTAGGGTCTATATTATTTTCTATTTCATTATATTCCATTTCTAGTGTGTGGATCCCATTGTGGGTGGTGTGTGACCTGTGTTCGAGTTAGGTGGTTCCAACTTTAGCTTATTTTGGATGAAAATGGAATATTATTTATTTATTAAATGATTTTCTAAATGAATCGTAATGATTATTGATTGATTAAAATGTTTTTGATTAGAAATATATTTTGAGAAAAGATAGTTTTTCCCTTTATTTTGGTGAAAAAAGGTATTTTAAAAGCATTTTGAAAAGGGCTAGGAAATGGGTTTTAATGTTTTTGATTAATAAAGGGTTATTTGAAATTTTTTTTGAAATGTAAAATAACTTTGAAATTGATTTTATTTATTCCATACATGGGGTACTCGAGTAATTATGTGGAAGGTTTAGTATTGGTCTTTATCGATTGGTATTTTAAGGTGGTCCACTTTCTAGGGTGCTTTTATGTACTAAGATAATAGATGCATTGGATCTAGGAGTTGGAGTAAAATTATAGGAGGTTTAATTTATGGGGTGTTCCTCTATTTCCTAGACTTCCATGCATGGGATCTATGTACTTGAGTGTGCACTAGTATTTTATTGAGATTGAGGTTCGAGTGACCTAGCTAATGTGACCATATGCTATCTTTAGGGTGTTTTCCTTTGTGTGTTAGATTAGTACTACTTGGATTTATATGAGATGATATATTCTTTGATTGATGTAAATGGTTTGTGTAATTATGCTTTGAAACTATTTTACCTGGGTTTGTGAAAGATTCAGAAAAAGGAAACTATTCAATATGATTTTGATAGAATATTGTTTAACTACTAATCATGACTTATTTTTATTAAATATTAGCACACATGTATTATTATGTTGAGTCTTTATATGGAACACCTGAGTGGAATCTTGTTGAGCCTATTTATCTCACACCCTACAGACTCCCCTTGGGGAGTCTAGACCATGTTTTATCTGATGTTGGAAAGGGTAAGGAAATATAGTAAGGTAGTGAGGTTTCTATCATCTAGTTATGGGTAGTTGGTGGTGAAATAGTGGAACATGATCCACATATAACATTGAGTTACTATTGATAGTTTTGTGTTGTACTTTTGGTTTTTGTGGATATGTACTTGGGGTTTTCCCTGGACACTTTTGGGTTGTATCACTTCTATTGTCATTCATTGATTATAGACTATTTCTTTTATGGTTATATATATATATATGTCATGTATCTGTTTTATGGTTGGTATAAATCATTCTCATTGGTTTTTATTTTTATTCTTGGGTGTTAGTCTATATCCTATAGAGATCAATAAGTATATTTGGTCTTATCATGGTCCTGTTCAGAGCCTAGTTGGATAGGTTTTCTAGGTTGGGTCATGAAAACCAGGTATCATATTATGGTTATGCTCGGTCTTGAGAAGTTGGTAGATATAAGATAGGATTTTAGAGACTAGAGATGTTTGTTATGGTGAGTTCATATTCATATATTTCTATGATAAGCCTTGAGTAACCATGGTATGTTGGCATGTGTATCTCTTATATTGGGTTTTGACCATGATCTTGGTTTCTATTTGTAGTTTTATTGTTAAAAATGAGATTATCCTATTATCTATTTGTTTTATTTTATTTCAAGTGTTTTTTTTGTCTCGATGACATCCTTTTTAGGTTCTATAGGAGGGTGAAGTGGTAGATGCTCTTCAATGAAATCCTTTTTTAGATCATAGTCACTTAGAGGTTATTTTATGAGTGGTTTGTGTTGTGAAATGAAATGTACTACCTGTTCAGAACCAAGAAATTGAGATGAAACCAAGATCTGTGGGAGATATAGACCAATATTGAGAGTTTATATATAATAAAATCCCATTTCTAAATGTATAAATTAACCCAAAGAGATGGAGTTGTGATGGAAAATATCGACTAGTTATTAAAATTCTTAGATTCACCCGAGGATATCAATTTTAATTACATAATGTTTAAGCTGGAGGGTCCTAATAAGGAATGGTTAGATTCTATGGTACAATAAAATTTTCACATGGTATTGGATTGAATGGTTTTAAATACCCTCTTCTTTCTACTATTCTTTCTGGAGTCTCTAATAATAGTGAAGACTCCTGAGTTACTCTCTCTACATCAAATAAAGTTCTTTATGTGAGTGTACACCAATTATTTAATAGGGATGGTTCTTTTTTCTCTGTATGTGGTGATGAATGATCATGTGAAAGATTAGAAATACTTATAGGGATTTTGATTATAAATTTGATCACTGGTATACATGATAAATATTTCCAACTATATAGAGATAGTCGACAGGGATGTGATGTCATAAATGTAAATGAAGGAAAATATTATCTTCTCTAGATCTTATGTTCCTTATATTTACAATTTCATTGAAACTGAAGGAAGGAAGGGGAAGTAGAATGATAATTACAAGGGGGTGGAGGTGGTTCTTAGTATTGGGCCTCCTCTAAACCACCAATAATATCTAGAAATGTTCCCTGAACTTACTATTAGTGTGGAAAGGCATGGTACACCTAGCATTACTATCCCATGACCATAAAAATTTAGAATACTTGTACCCACCAAGGATATCTATAGAGGTTATTTCAAGATTTATCTATGTCCCATTATAGATAGGGATATCCAAACGCAAAGGCCATTGTAGTATAGTTAGAAGATTCAAAATCTAGATTTCTTCATCCATAAGACTCAGGAGTAAAAAAAATTCATGAAATGGATTATTTTTCAATAGAGGTAGAAACAGGCCTGACTACATTGAGTAGTAACATATTTGTTTTATATTCTATAGAAACTAATCTATTTGATTCAGGTTTCCCACCCTCATTTATATCTACCCATTTCTTTATTGTTCTAAAACTACCAATGAAGCTCATGTTCTTTTTCATTAAGCTAGTGATGCCTCTTGGAAAGTTGAAGGAGTTGGGGTTTCATTGTTCAATGTGTTATCTATATATAAATGATGTGGAGTTCGTTTGGGATTTCTTCATTCTTAATATAAACCTATTCAAAGTCATCATCAGGATGGATTGGATAATTTTTCATCATGACTAGATTGATTTTTATCATTATAATGTTCTATTATCAACCAAAAATGGGAGATATTTGGTGTTTTAGGGATATTGGAATATGAGATCTATTCATGTTGGATATTCCTTCCTAGAGCTTAATAGTTTATTGTCATCCATTGTAGTTTATCCCAATGATGTTTCCCCTCTCTTATAGATATTCCCTTGGTTTTTAGGGACTTATCTGATGCTTTCCTAAATGTATTTTTTAATATTTCTCTATAAATGGAGGTATAGTTCTCAATTGACCTAGAGTTGGGTATATAACTGATGTTGATAGCCTCTTATCATATGACACATGTTGAGATGAAATAACTTAATATCCAGTTGGATGATCAGCTTGAGAAGGGATTTATTCATTCCAGTGTTTCAAAATGGTCATCCCCCATGATCTTTTTTAAGAAGTTCGATGATTATTTATTTCTATATATAGAATATAGAAATTTGAATTGGGTTACTGTTAAAAATAAATATCATTTTTCCAATGTTGATTACTTTTTTGATCATTTAATGGGGGAAAAGTGGTTTTCAAACATTGATCTTCAGTTGGGATATCATCAGCTCAGGGTTTGGGAGTTTGATATATTGAAGATCAATTTTCGGGGTATGTATGGACATTATGAATATATTGTTATGTATTTTGGTAAAAAAAAATCGCCTATAGTCTTTTTGTCTTTTATGAATCGGATATTGCATCATTATCTTGATACCTTTTTCATAGTGTTTGTAGGTGATATCCTAGTTTATTCGAGATCTGATCATGAGAATGAACACCATTTGAATATTGTTTTATATATGTTTAAGAGTTACTAAATATATGGGAAGCTTTAAAATTCAATTTCTTGATACATGATGTAAATTTATTAAGACATGTGATTTTCGTACATGGTCTCTCATTAAATATTGAAATGGATAATTCTCACTTATCATGGGAGGAACCATGAAACTCTTTCAGATTATAAAGCTTCCTAGGTCTGGAAAGATACTATTAGTGGGTTGTAAAAGATTTTTAAAAATTATCATGTCACATAACTACTCTTACGAAGAAAGGGGTGAAATTAAATTGGGATTATAATTAGAGAACTTATTTTGATGATTTAAAAAGGCTTCTGACATCAACTTCTATTCTAATCATACCTGAGCCCAGTAAAGGTTTTGTGGTATAATTTGATAATTATGATGATGTTTTGGGTTTTATAGTTATGAAAAAGTATCACATCATGGCCTACTACTATTTTCATCTTTGGTTACATGAGAAAAAATACCCCACTCATGATTTGGAGCATGACACTATTTTGCATGTGCTTAAGTGTCAGTGACACTATCTTTTTGGAGAGGGTTTAATGATATTTTCAGATCATAATAGTTTTATCTGTATAATTTCCTTGAAGGACCTAAATCTCAGGTAGAGGTACTGTGCGGAATATCTCTATGTATTTGACTTTGAAATCACCTATACTCATAGGAAAGGGAACACTATTGCGAATTCCCTTAGAATAAAATTTCCAACCCATCCTATATTGGAATCAATGAGGATTTAAATGTTATTAGGATTTTTAATAATTTGTATCTAGACTCACATTATAATGATTCATGTATGGTTTTGACCAGTGTTCGATTATAATTATCTCTCTTTGAGTCTATTCTATAGGACTTGAAGTTGGATGGAGAGATATTAGGAATCAAGGAAACCTTATATGATTGAGATACCATTTCTGGTTGATCTCTCCCTTATGATGGTATTCTCTACTTCAAGGATCTATTTTCATCCCATAATCCATAAGGAATTAAATTTTGTCTGATTTCAAAGTCCCTCAAGGTTTTTTCACCTTTTCACTGTTACTATGTATTATACAAGATAAAATGTTCTAGTGTTCAAGTATAAAGTGTGATATTGTTGATTAGGTTTCCCATGGTTATAATTTCTAGAAGATAAATTCATAGCACCTTAATCCTTATATTCATTTCTATCCTCTTCTAGTGCTGGTTTGGAAATGGGATAAGGTGTCCATGGACATCATTATTGGATAACCTCAAACCTGGGAAGGATTCTCTCTGGGTGTTGATTAACCATTTAATGAAATCATCTCTTTCAATTCTGATCTGGGACACCAACAAGGTTGGTGATGTATGAAAGTTGTATATGGAGAAGATTATAAAGTTTCAGGGGGTTACCATGCCATTGTCTTGGATAGGGATCCTAGTTTCACCCCTAGTTTTGGAAGAGTCTATAAGAGGTCGTGGGAACTTAAGTCATGTTGAGTATAACTTACCATTCATAAATGAATGGTTATATAAAAATGTTATATATATTCTGTAGGATATTCTATGTTCTTGCATCATATATTTTTAAAGGGTAAGGGGATAGACATATGGGACTTGTCGAGTTATATTATAATAATAGTTATCAATCATCAATCAAAATGGTTCCCTTCAAGGCTTTGTATGGTCTATCGTTCATACCACCTCTTTGTTGGGAAGAGGCGGGAGAGGGATCTATCATAGGAATAAGTCTCATTTAGGATATTTGGTTGAGGATTTAGGATATATGTTGACACTTGGTTGTAGATCAGAGTTGGAAGAAATAATATATGAATCATCGATGATATCCTTTGTGGTTTTTCATTGTTGATTGGGTTTTCTTGAATGTTAGTCCTTGGTTTCATCACATTTAGCTTGGAAAATATGTAAATATATCTCTGAGATATGGTGGAACATTTTATATCACTGAGAGAGTTGGATAGGTTTCTTACTGGTTAGCTTTATGAACTCATTTGATGGGTATTTACAATATTGTCCACATATCTCAGCTCAAGAAGTACCACCTCAATACCTCCCATGTTCTAAGTTTGGAGGATATTTAACCGAAGACACATGATTATGATGTAGATAAACCAGTGGATATCATTGATTCTTAGAAGAAATTTTTTCATGGGAACTCTATTTCATTGGTAAAAGCGTTATGGTGGAACAGATTGAATTCTCATGAGACTTGCAAGCATGAATCGTTAGTGATAGAGAAGGTGCTTCACCTATTTTCAGAGATATTTTCTTTTACATGAATTTATGGGGCTTGAAATTCCTATGGTGGGGATAATTATAACATATGTGTTAAGGTATACTCTCTTTTTTAATGTTTAAGAGGTTGTTTTTTAGTTGTAAAGGTGTTAGAGGTGATCTAGGGGTTTTCTAATGGACTTTGGCTGAAAACTAGAAACATGAGATGATTTAATCCATGAATTATAAATTCATGACCTGAATTACTTCTGGTTGGAATCCTGGATCCAATATCAAAATGTGAACATGATATGATATTCAGGTTGTGAACTTGGATTTCCGTATTTCAAGTTGAGGAGATGCATTTTTTACCATATCATTTATCCCATGAGTTCATTCCATGAAATTATAATTCACACTATGAATTATACATATTCTAGGGAATTATATGTTTTTATCCTTTGAATGCTTTCTCATTTTCCTTCCTCCTCTCTCCATAAAACATAGTTCTTCTCTAGGTGATTTTTGGTGAATCCATCTCTTCCAAAATTTTCCAATTGGAACTTTGGACTTTAGGTAAGTTTCTTGATCCTATTTTGTTAAGTGCAATTAAATATCTCTTATTTCCTCCTTGATATCTTCGTTTGGTATAAGTTTAAAGTGTTATTTTTTGTTCTATTGATCTAGATTTGATATCTCTCAATCCATTAAAGGTTATTTCATGTGATTTTATTATAGAGGCTAGATCTATTGTTGGTTGTTGTGAAATAACTATTTTTTGAGGTATGTGTTGATCTACCTTTCCTGCCAACACTTTTTATTATGGAATTGTATTCAAAGATGTGATAATCAATTTTAGGGTCTTTGTTGATTGATCTTATATTGTCTTAACGTTTTGGTGTGTGGATCCCATTATGGGTGGTGTGCGACCCATTTTTGAGGTAGGTAGTTCTTTCTATAGCCTATATTGGATTAACCTTGAAAGATATTGATTTATTAAATGGTTTTTAAATTAATTTTAATGATTCTTGAGTAATATAATTGTGTGTGTTTAATTTTTTTTTTTGAAAAAATATGGTTCTCCCCATTGTTTTGTTGAAAGAAAAGTTATTTTGAAGGAATTTTGAAATGGATTGTGAAATGGGTTTTCAAAGAAAGTTTTTGTTTAAAAAAGGGTTTTTTAAATTTTTAATGGAATGTGAAAGCCCTTAGAAATTGATTTGATATATTCCACACATGGAATCCTTGGGTACTTTTGTTGAAGGTGTATTATTGGGACTCATATATTGGTTTTATAAGAGGGTTTTCTTTTTTGGGGTGTTACTATGTTCCTAGATCACAGATGCATTTGATCTAAGAACTTGATTGAAATTGTAGGGGATTCAATTTCTAGTATGTTACTCTATTCCTTAAACATTGATGCATGGGGTATAGGTACTTTAGTATACACAATTTTTTGATTGATATTGAGATATGAGTGACCTATATAGACTGACCTTACGTTATTTGTGGGGTTTTTTCCTTTGTGTGTTATCTTTTTAATTCTTGGTTTGATATTAGATGATACATTCTTTTATTTATGTAAATGATTATTGGAATTATTCCTTGAAAATATTTTACCTAGTTTTGTGAAAGATTTAGAAAAGGGGAACTATTTACCATGATTTTTATTAAAAATTATTTAAATAACTATCATGCCTTATTTTATTTTGATATGAGAATGTTAAGATTGTTGTGTTGAGACTTGATATAAAACACCAAGGTGGGATCCTATTGATTCTCTTTAGACCACAATCTACACACTCCCTTGGGGGTGTGTAAAATTATTTTTACCTAATATAGGAAATGAAAAGGTCCATAGTGAGGTAGAGAGGTTTATATTTGTTGGGTATGGGTAGATTGTGGTGTGATAGTGTGACATGGTACACATAACACATGGAGTATATGTTGAGAGATTTGGGTTTCCTTTTTGGTTTTATAGACATTATTTCTAAGGAAAATTTGGTGTTTGTTTTTTCTCGATGGTTGATTGTGGGGGTTTTAATATTGTACAATCATTCATGCTAGGTTCACCATTTTTTGAATGGCTTCTAATAGATTTTATTCATGGGGTTAGAAACACCCAATGATTCCCATATTTGATATTTTTCATGAATGTAATTTCCAAAGGAAGGTGGTCATTGAGAAATGGATCCAATGATGCTTAGGGACTCACATTGGTAAAGAGGATGGGAGTTCAGGCTCATAAAACCCTTTTGAGAGGAATTATTTCATTCTCTGGGACTATTTTAAATATTTAAGACATATTCACAAATACTTTATTAAATCCCAAGTATAAAATGGGTATCCCTTAAATTAATAATAAATAATTAGCTTGAATAGACTTCAAAATCATCTTTATGTATCTAATGTTTCCCCTCAATGGTACCCTTTATGAATGAATTATAAATTCTTTTGTTGGTTATTATTATGATGTTGGTTTTAATCCATATAGTGACGTGATCTAGATTTTATTTACATCCAGGGATATAGGATTTATATTGATGTCTGGATCAGGCCCCTAAGATAGGATTACTACATATCCTTTTAAAAGGAATCAAAACCCACATAGTTTAGTGGAACTTAATGGGACACATCAAAACTTCTAAGTCCATGAGATAATGATCAAACAATGCAGTTTAATGTCTTGTGGCAAGGGAGACTAGGTGAAAGGTGCGTAGTCAAGGTTTGGTGTGGGACTTATTCCAAAGAAGCTCAGGATAACTGGAAGGGATGTGACCTTCTAGTTTGTACATAACCCTACTAGAAATGTGGCCCATAGAAAATTAGGGCTAATTTGGGATGTTTGGTTTGGACCTCAAGGAGGCTTCTTACGTATCCCATTTGGATAGGAATAAAAGCCCGTGTAGTTCAATTAGGGTTGAGGACCAATTCCTATAGAGTCCCTCTAATGGTTTTTATTATTGGAGGATATCCCTTTGAAATTGATACATGGATTTAATGACCCATGCCTATGCTTTCCCTCTTAAATAGGGTTAGAGGAAGATCTAAACAAGGATTCTTTGCCAAGACATGAATTTGATCGTGCAGAAATCATGATCATTAATATCCTCTAATCCCACATGATATATTATTGGTGTGAGAAACAAGAGAAATTGGAAGATCTAAAAAACCACATAATCTACTTCATCCCCTAGTAGAAGACTTCAGGGATATATTAAAGAGAATGGGATTTGAGGTTCCCATATCCTTTCTTGTCTTCGTAACCGAGGTCAGAACTTATGCATCCTATGGTTATGTGTCATACAAGAATGGATAGGGGATTACTATATGAGGGATTCTCTTCAACTGGTTTTAGAGTATAATGGAGGGTATAACACAAACCATTATCAAATGGAATGTAAAGAGCCCCCCCCCACCCACCATCGTAAACAGGGAGGTCCTAAATTTAGTGATGATAAGTGGAGGATAAATAACTAACCCTCACTATGTGAACTGAGAGGTTTTTGTAACTGAACCCAAGGTTGGGGTCCTCATTACCAATGGGATGAATAACTGTAAGAACCCTTAGGAACCCACCCATTAGTTAGTACATGTACAGGAAAACTCTTAACAAGGGAATACACAATTTAATTGAAAACACACTAGTGTGACCTTTTCCATGGTTGGGAAAATATAGAGGCTACAATGTTGGTTTTGATTTGGTCTCCCTCAGACAAGAGTCCCAAGGAAGTATGTGACCTACTATTCCTGGAATGAAAAGTGGGATCATAGAGGCTCATGTAGGTGAAGGTCGGGTGAGTAGAAGGTGGCTCGCACAGGTGAGGGTTGGGTGATCTGAAGGGGTCTCATATAGGGAAGGACTAAGAGAGCGAATGAGATATGTGGGAAATGGATATCCTTGGTAACAACACATGGTAATATACTTTCTTGAGGCACTAAGGTTCTCCTTAGGTGTATTTCGATGACTGGTGCTTATGTTCTAGGCTTAATATGGTGACATCACCCTAGTGCTATAGACTAGAGGAGGTGGCTTGCATATGTTTTTTGTGTTTAAAACACCATAGGAACTTTTAATCTTTCTTACCACCTTAATTCAGTCTTATCTTAGGTTTTGGATAGATACCTAAATGTTTTTTAGGTCTTTGGAGGAGGACTAGAGAGAGCAGTGATTCAGGGATTCTTCTGAACATTACTATTATTTTTGGAACCATGAGGAGTATCTCGACTCATTGTGATTTAGAGGTTTGGTTGGGGAATACGGGTAATATTATGACCATATTTCTAAACCATGAAGAGTATCTTCACTTATAGTGACTTAGTTTGGTTGGGTCTTACACCTAATAAGATGATCATATTATTGGAACCATGAGAAGTATCTCAACTCATGGTGATTTGGAAAGATATGTGGGGTTGCATGTGTTACAACAAAAAAATATCCTCGACCTGGACCAAAAAGTTCACAATGTGACTCTCCATTTTTCATGGGGGTAGTGATGGTAGAAAAGGGATTGGGCCAATGTCTTGGAACTAAATCCCGGTATTGATGTCGAGTGAGGATGTGGGGGTGCATCCCCCTACGGTATAGACCAACATGCATGAAGGGTTTCCCAAGCAGCATGACATGGGTAAGGATATCCCCACACAGTTTTCCCAAGTGGGGACTCAATAAAGTATGGATCACCTATGTATGGGTCACTCATGTGTGGATCGCATGTGTATGGGTCACCCAAGTTAGGTTCTTCCAAGTATGGGCTTTTATATATATTACTTGGGTGAATTGGAAGTACCTCGCCTAAGTAGTACTTAAGCGGATTGGATGTACATCACCCAAGTTGTACCTAGGAGTATTAGAATACCTATCCCAAGTGGGGGATCACCCTAGTTGATCTCTCAGGTGGGGTACTCATCCATGTAGAGGGATGAACATAAATGATCACCCAAGTATGGATGGAAAACTTGGGTGAAGGAGCTACTCGGCCACAACTCTCACCCATCTAGGAGTTCATTTGTCTTGCTGAAAACAGGAGGTGGAGGGGTCTATTTATAGATCAGATAGTGGACTTGGGTGAAGATGTTGCATGAATAGACTATCATGATGGCATTATGTTAAAGGGCTTCACAAATGTCTTGTGTGTTAATAAAAATTTCTTTATAATATTTACATAACTTTCAAAATCCATAACATTTGATCCGTAAATCTGTTTGGGCTTTACAACTAGTCATATTGAATATTACAAAGTTAAATACTATCTCAGATTGTTTTTTGATGCCAAAAATATCTCATAAGATAATAAAAAATACATCTTAATGCATAAAAACCATTTTATTAATGATTTTGAGGATTCCATGACCTACTCTTGGTGGGGGGATTCTCCCTAATGTGTCATTTGATTGGGAAACATTTTTTTAGGAATCTTCATCCCTCGATGTGTGATAATTCTCATGGAACATGGAAATAAAATATACTCTTTAAATAAAAGAATTTTTTTAATAAAACTCGACATTTTTTTCTAAGTTAGGATCACATCATGAATTCCATGGAAAAGTACATGGAATATATTTTTTAGTGTAAACAGACATGTTATTGGGTTTTTTCATGGATATTTTTGGATTGTATTGATTCCATTATAATTCTATAATTATGGAATATTTATTTTATGTATTTGTCTATATATATATTATATATCTTATTTTAGGCTGGGAATAATTATTCCCATTATTTGTTGTTTCCATGACTGGGTTCTAGACACCATCCCTTGGGGATCCGGAACACCCTTAAAGTCTTTTCATGGTCAATTTTAAAACCTATTTGGATGGGCTTTTTGGCCTAGGTCATAAAATAATTCTTATTTAAAGAATTAATTAACTACCTTTCCTATAATTCCATTACATAACCTCAAGACTTTGGTCACCATAAGATATCTGAACATCTTCATTTTCATCAAGACCTTAAAGATAAAGTTCAGTATCTTGACAAAGGTATATATAACATCTTTATTAACCTCTATTTATTATTATTTATTTCTTATACCACATATAATATCTTCTATCACTGATTTTATGATAACATGAGTATTATTTATATTCTGTTATGTTACTATACTAATGAAATATCCATTTTTATCATTCCCAAAAAACCATTCAAAAAATAAAAACATAGTCATGCGTATGTGTGAATTACCACCTCCATGAATGAAGTGTCATATTTTTCATCACTTCCTTTCATGGATAGTTTAAAATGGTATTTTAATGAATAAATATTATATTTATAACAATATTATGATTATTAAATGATAAATAATTTTAATTTCTACCTCCCTCTTATTTTATGTAAGATAAAATAGTCGACCGTTTGTATGTGTGGATTACCCCCTTTACATAGCAACACGTTTTGTTTTCTATTACCACCAATTATGGATTAATTTTAAAAAACTTATTTTGATATATAAAAAATTCATTTACAAAAAAAATGATATTTTGGAGGTTGTGAATCGATTTTAAAAATAAACTTAACCTTGGTCAACATGACAAGAGATTCATGAAAAAATTAACTAGACCACCTCTAATAACTAACATCAGTGGAAGTGATTTAATAAATGAGAAACCATTGATGATAAGTAAAACTTTTTGAATTAATGATAGATTAAAAATGTTCTTATTAAGGTTATAAATAAAATTAATTTGATTATTCGTGAATTTAAATGAAAGTGAAAAATGATTTCGGACATAGGCAAGGGTTCTGTCTCAATTCCTCTTTATTGAGACATGTTTTAATGTTGTGAATGAATTTATTATTTCTATAGTGTATATAATACTCAAGAATTTATTTTGTTATAATACATTATGTAAATTAATTTATTTACATAACAATATTAATTTCAATATTCCTTTGACTTTTGATTAAAAAATTACTAAATTTGTAAGGGTTTTACAAAAAAAAATTCATTCTTTGAGACACATATTCTGTTATGCACCAAATTTATTTTAAATGGTACATATAATACTAGTTGGATATTTAATATAATTAATTATCATTATTCATTGTATTTTAAATTCAACTTCAATATATCCTTGTGATGCCCTAGACCCACACTTCTATATTTGGTGCTAAATATACATACTTTTTAATATATCACATGAATTAAAACAAACTCACAAGATCAAAAGTTTAGTGTCTTGGGGAACTAGGTACATTTAATACAAAAAAAATAGTACAATACACATTACTTCCACAAATATTTTACACACATGTAATTCCCTTATATGCATCCCTTTCATTGAATTTCCTAGGGAAATGGGGAAACATAATAAAATGGTGATCTATAAATCCTTGTTTGGGATAAACAATGAAAACAAAGCATTAGTGAACATCATGGAAAAAACATGAGTCATGACGTGAGAACATTAACATGAGGACAAGAATAATAACATGATCATAAAAAAAAAGAGGAATAACATGATCATAAGAAAAAGAGTAATAACATGATAATAAGGAAAAGAGGCATAACATGTTCATAAATACATGAGGCATAACACAATCATAATTACATGAGTCATAACATGATCATTAGTACTTGTGGCATAAAATTATCAAAAGTACATGAGGAATAACATGATTATAAGTACATGAGGCATACCATGAAAATGTGGATATAAAATAAAAATGATACATTTTTTAAAATATACCCAATGATCATCACTAGGGTGTTGTAAGAATATTACCAAGGATTTTGACCATTGTATTATAAAACATTACCAAGTAATTCTAACAAGGTATCATGAACATTTCATCTCTATATAATAATTATTTACACAATGAATTGTATCGCTATCAATGTGCACCCTTAATAAGTCTTAATTCCTATGTACCACATATGGGAAACATACATAAATCTATCAATAATCATAGCATGAACCCATATATAATAAATGGGTATCCAATAAAAGTATGTATCTCTATACATAATTACCCTTCAATCAAGATAATGAATTATATGGTATTTACTCTATATAAAAGAAATGGTACATAGTTTAGTCAATAATTTCCCCAATCATTCAATGGATGATAAACTAATTAATCACCCTTAAATTATAAGAATCATGAAATGGTAACCATAAGGGAAAGGCATTAGAAGAAAAATTATTCACAGCTGACCATAAGGCAAGACAAAGGCAGTGATGGATTATTATCCATAGTGATAATATTTCCACCATACAACATGTACATAAGTACATGGAAATATATAATAAAGGAAAAATCCATGGAAAATATTGATAGTTGAATATAACATGAATATTGTTTACAAATTGTAAGGTAAGAAAACCCTTTCAATGGTTTTATGCACCATCTTGTTGAATATCCAACAATCAACTTTAGAAATAATATGTTGTTAATAATGTAGAGAATAGTAAACCAATTGAAGGAATGATAACAATAAATGATAGATATAAAATTAATTATAATAGTAATATCAATTTAAGTTGTATTTGTATCTATATATTATAATCTTTCATTATGTCTCATAAAGTGTATGTGGATTATCCAAAGAAAATCCCCTAGGAGTTTCAAATCAAGTATGTAGAAAGACCTATTTTCATTCACCAGGTGATGATCATATTAAAACCCAAAGTTACCTTTTAGGGGTTATTACCCATAGGTACAACTATTTTATATCCAAATCCACTTTTAGTATCAACATAGGGATGTCACTACTAGGAAAACCACACACACTTTTCATTACCAATTTTTGGATAGTTTTATGTCTATTGAAAATCTCTAGGATTATAATGGATTATGATGGAAGTATAATGATATGAAATAGGTATATATCATTGATAAAATAGTAATTAAATTATAACAATAATTCATAATAAAATTTCATTTTTGGAATGAAAAGGAATTTAAAAGGGATCTTAATATAAATGGGGAGTATTCATTATTTCTACAGTGTAAAAGGTAGACAAAAAGAATCTTGGAAAAATTTTAATGAGATGGAAATTCAATATTTTATTAAAAAGACATAATATAAAAAATAATGGTTTTGTTTATAAACACTTAAAACATAATAAATTTGGAATAAAAAAGACTTATATGAAATAAGTACATTATTTGAAAACGTATTGGAAAAGATTCCTTACATTTGGAAGATTCTTTTCAAGGATATATATGGGCTTCTTAGAACCATTGAATCAACTTAGAGATAATATTTAGATGGATTTTGATAGGTGATTAATGCTCAAAGTCTTTGGTTTAAAAATTTAGGAGATGAAGGAGGTATTTATATTTGAGGAGGGATGGTTTTTAAGGGTTAACATATTGTTTGTTTTATTATTATATAAGTCATACACTTGTGAATGAAATGAATTATAACCAATTTTATGGATTATTAATTAGTGGGTGAGAGTTTTTTGAAATTAAAATCCTTCCCAATTATAATCCTACCTTACAAACAACCCATTTAATATACACAAACCAAAAATAATTTTTATCTCAAAAATCCATTTTTTTTGAAATCTAAAGTATAAATTTATAAATTAAAACTAATTTTTTTCAATTCAATTTCATACTTATTAAATTCAATTTTGATTGAATATCATTTTTCATATATTTTTGAATCACTATCACATAATAATGAAGTCATAAAATCACAGTAACTGTAAAACACTAATTTTATCTTTTTCACAAAAAAATGAACTTTGAAAAAAAAATCCAAAATATTAACCCTATGCCAATTTTTATGTGCCAAGTCAAAAAATGAAAATTATTTTATATAAATAATTCCATAAATATGTGAATTTTAAATTTTTAATAAAAACCATTATTTATTTATAATTATAATTTTTTATAGAATACTAAACATTCAGGTCATTATAAAAATTACATTGGGATCTATTAAAATATATTATTATTTAATAAAAAATATAATATTATTTCAGGATAATAAAATTTATTTAAAACTTATATGTTTACTATAAAACATTTTTCAATAAAATATATTTATAAATTCTAAAAATAACTCAATTTTGATTATATTATTAAATAATCCTGACATTCAGTTAAATGTGTCTATGTAACCAACCAAAATAAAGACCAACATTCTTATTGAAGATTTTTATTAAGTTAGAATGGTAATTTCACCTTAAAAATACACCATAATTATTTCTTCACCATTCACCACTTCAATTTAAATGTTTCTTACACATCCATTTATAATAAATTATTTTCCTAATTCTTCTCAATATTTTAATGATTTTTATGGAAAGAGAGATCATTATGGGGGAATTGAAGCCCATAGAGTTACATTTAGTGAATTTACTACTCTTCTATGTGTATAAACCTTTAATATTTATAGTTGTACGAGTCCATATTTAAATGTGATGTGTAAATAAATTTAAAATATTTTTTATGTGATTATATTTTAAAATGATCATTATAAAACAAGAAGTCTTTATATTAAAAACATAGAGGGATTTTAGAGTCATTGCATTCTACCCTTGTTGGGGAAATCACATACAATTTTACTCATTGAATACCACTTAATAAACCCTAATTTTAACACAAATTTTTTCTTTATAAAGGAAACATTATTAATACCTAGGGGGTGTTAATATTATGGGTTTATACTAGTTATACATAACGTATTCCACTAGAGAAAATTATCATCAATCTAAGGCTCTATAGATGAATATTCTGAATCCTAATTCCCAAAAATAACCGAACACTACTATGATACCAACTGAGATTCCAAAAACCCACTCTTCTAAATCTAGTGCTAAAATACATACTTTTTAATACATCAAATTAATTACGACCAACTCCCAAGAGAAAATGTTTAGTGTATTTGGGAACTAGGTACATTTAATACTAAGCACATGGTACAACATAAATTTATTTCACAATGATTATACACACATGTAATTCCATTATATCTATCCCTTTCATTGAATTTACTAGGAAAATAGGGAAACATAAGAAAAGGGTGATCTATAAATCCGAGTAATGGATAAACAATGAAATCAATGCATAAAATAACATCATGGGTAAAACATGTGGCATGATATAAGAATATGAAAATTGGGGCAAGAGTGATAACAAGATCATTAGAAAAAGAGGAATAATATGATTATAATAATAATAGGCATAACACTATCAAAATAAAAAGCATCATAACATGAACATAATTAAATTAGTCATAACATGATCATAAGTACATGAGGTAAAACATGATCATAATTACATGAGGCATAACATGATCAAATGTACATAAGGCATAACATGATCATAATTACATGAGGAATAACATGGAAATATACCTATAATATAAACATGATAGATTCATAAACATATCACCATTTATCATCATTATCATTTCATAAAACATAATACCAAGAATTTTGACTAAGGTATCATAAAACATTACCAAGGAATGCTGCCAAGGTATCATGAACAAGTCATCTCTAGAGATGAATTATTTACACAATTAATTATATAGATATCAATATAAACCCTTAATATTACTTAATTAATGTGTTCTACATAATTAAATCATACATAAATCCATTAATAATTATATCATAAATCCTTGTAAAATATATAATTATTTAATATAAGTAGGTATCTCTCTATGTAAATACCTTTCAATAAATATAGTGGATTATAGAGTATTTACACTATATTTAAGAAATTATATATGATTTATTCTATAATTTACCTAATCAATTAATTTATGGGAAACTAGGTGAACACCCTTTAATAAAAATAACCATGCAAGGTTATCCACATGGAAATTGCATTGGAAGAAAAGTTATTTATAATTGATGATAAGGAAAGAAAAATTACATGATGGATCATTCTCCATAGAGATCATATTTCCACCATACCATGTGTACATAGGAAAAAATACATAGATTATAAAGGTAACAACCATGGTGAAGATGAATACTGAAATATAACATGAACATTGTAGACAAATTAGAAGGGAAAGAAACCCTTTCGATGGTTTGATGTGCCCATCTTGGTGAATATCCATAAATTTGATTTAGAAATTATATGATGTTAAATTTGTAGAGGGTGGTAAACCAATTGAATTAATGATAATAAGAACTTATGGGGGGTAAATTCATGGAATATGGATATCAATTTAATGTGTTTCTTAATCCATATATTCTGATCATTTATTATGGATCATAAAGTGTAAGTTAATTATCCAAAGAAAATCCATGAGCAGTGTCAAACTATGTGTGAAACTAGTAAAATTCATCACGAATTAGGTGAATATAGTATTAAATACAATGTTAAATTCTCATGGTTTTTATCCCTAGGTATAACTGTGTTAGAGCCACATCCACTTATAGTATCCAAACAGGGTTGTCTTTAATTACCACACACAATTTTCTTTACAAAATTTAGGATAGTTTTTTGGATATGGGAAAAATTGAGAATTATAATGTATTATGAAGGTATTATAATGGGACGGAATAAGGATCTATTATTGATAAAATACTTTGGAAATTATAATAATTATCCATAATAACTTTTCACGTTGAAATAAAAAAGAATTTAAATAGGGCTCTTATTGAAAATGGGGAGGACCATTATTTTGGCAGTGTAAATGGTATGAAAAAGGAATATTAAAATGGATTTAAAGAGAGATAAAAGAAAAATTTCATTAAAAAAGAATTATATAAACAATAATGGTGGTTTTTAGTAAAACTTCACAACATAATGAATTGGGGATCAAAATACTTATACAAAATAAGTACTTGAATAGAAAAAGTGGAGGAAATGGTCCCTTAACTTGGAAGGATGATTCATAAATCTATAGAGGGAATCCTTAGAACATCGATACCAATATATAGAGACCCGTGAGAGGTATATTAATAGTTAATTAATTATAAAAGTATTTTTTGTGGAAAGTGAGGAGAGAAGGGGGTTATTTATATTTGAGGAGGTGTAGTTTTAAGGTTTAAAATATTGGTTATTTTGTTATATAATCCAACCACTTATGAGTGAAATAAATTCAAAACAAATTTATATATTATTAATTCATGTATGAGTGTGTTTTCATGTTCAAAGCCTTCAAAATTCGAAACTTACCTTCCAACCAACCCATTTAATGATTATAAACCAAAAAAACATTATCTCAAAAATATATTTTTTTCTTCTGAAATGTAATGTATAAATGTATAAATTAATATTAAAATTTTTAAATTTATTTTTATACTTAGTAAATTAAATTTTTATTGTATGAAATTTTTCACATATTTTTGAATCATACCCATATAATAATAATTTCATAAAATCATAGTGATCATAAAATAGAAATTTTCACTTTTTAACAAAAAAACATTGTCAAAAAATTCAAAAAACCCCTAAGATAATTTTTATATAATAATTTAGAAAATTAAATTTATTTTTTCAGAATAATTCTATAAATATAATAATATTATATTTTAAATAAAAATGTTTGTTTATTGAAAATTAATGATTTTTATAGCATACTAAAAATTCTTCTCAATATAAAATTTAATTACGAAATTGTTAAAATATATTTCCATTTAAAAAGTTTTTAAAGATTATTTCATGAAAAAAACTATTATTTTAAACTTATAAATTTATTATAAAATATATTTTTAACAGAATATGTTTATAGCCTCCAAAAGTAACACAATTTTTATTATATCATCAAATAATCCCAACATTCACTTAAATACATCTACATAACCAACCATAATAATGACCAACCATCATATTGACTAATTTTATTAATGTATAATGGTAATGTCACCCTATAAATACAACATCATTATTTATTCACCATTAACTACTTAACTTGAAAATATTCTGACACATATGTTGATAATGTCAATTTTTTTCTTAACACTTCTCTTTATTTTGGCAATCTTTATGGAAGGAGAGATCATTATGGGGGAATTCAAGATAATGAAGTTCCTTTAAATTAATGTAAAAGTATTCCATGTTCATTTAAATTAATATTTATAGTTATAGTACATGTTACTTGTAATTAAATGTAAAAATATTTCTATGTGATTATATTTTAAAATAGTCTTTATATTCAATAACATAGAGGAATTTTCAGGTCATTATATTCTACTACCATAAAGAAATTTCATTCTCACAATTTAACTCATTGAATACCATAACAAAACCCTAATTTTAAAATAAATTTTATCTTTATAAAAGATACATTATGAATATATATGAGATGTTAATATTATGGTGTAATACTAGTTATACTTATCCTAGTACACTTGAGAAAATTATTCTCTATCTAAGGCTCTATACCTGGGTATTCTGAATCATAATTCCCAAAAATAACCATACTCTTCTCTGATACCAACTAAGATGACACAAACCCACACTTCTAAATATGTTTCTAAATATACATACTATTTAATATATCAGATGAATTACAACAAACTCCTAAGATGAAAAGTTTGAGGTCTTTAGGAACTAGGTACATTTATTCACACATTTCTTCCACAAATATTCTCCCCACATGTAATTTTATTATATGTTTCCCTTTCATTTAATTTACTTGGTAAATGTTGAAACACAAGAAAAGGGTGATCTATAAATCCCAGTAAGGGATAAATAATGAAAATAGAGCATAAATGAACATCATGGGTAAAAAATGTGGAATGATATAAGAACATGAACATGAGGAAAAGATTCATAAAATAATCATAAGGAAAACAATCATAATATTATTATAACAATAAGATTCATAACATGATCATAAGAAAAAGAAATATAAAATGATAAAAAGTAAATTAGGTATAACATGATTGTAAGTACATGAGGCATAACATGATCCAAAGTACATGACGCATAATAGAATCAAAATTACATAATTCATAACATGACCATAAGTACATGAGAAATACCATGGAAATATGGATACAATATAAACATGATACATTCATAAACATATCACCATAGCTCATAACTATGGTGTGGTAAAACATATTACCAAGTATTTTCAACAAGATATAATAAAACCTTATCAAGGCATGATGTCAAGGTATCCTAAACATATCAACTCTAGAGATTAATTCTTTACCCAATTAATTGGATAAGTATTATGGTGAACCCTTCATATGCCTTAATTCATTTGTTCAACATAAAGAAAACATAAATAAATCCATCTATAATCATAGAATGAACCTCTGAAAAAAAATGGGTATCTAATGAAAGTAAGTATCTATATATATAAATACCCTTCAATAGAGATAATGAATTTTAGATTATTTACACTGTATAGAATTAATTTTATATCATTTATCCAATAATTTCCTTAGTCAATCTATGGATGAGAAAATAGGTGAAAACCCTTTAATTATAAGAATAATTCAAGGGTATCCACAAGGGAAAGGCATTGTAAGAAAATTTATTCATATTTGATGATTTGGAAATAAAAATTCCATGATGTATCATTCTCCATAGATATTATATATCCACCATAATATATGTACATAAAAACATGGACATGGATAATAAAGGTAAATTCCATTGGAAAGATGAAGAGTGAAAGATAACATGAATATTTTTTACAAATTGAAAGAGAATGAATGTAACACCCTAACCCCAGTTACACAGAGTCAGTGCATTATTTTAAGGAATTTTCATGATTAAAAGGAATCATGTCTTGAAGGATCGATCAGTTTAGTAGTCTTAGAAAATATAATTCGTACATGAATGTTAAATTTCAATTTCAAACATAAAACACAATAAAGATATTTCTTTGAGAATGCCATTATTCCCTTTAGCTTAACCCAACATATAAATAATAATACACTTCTTGGTATCCTAGGAAAATAAAACATAAGAAATGGGTGATCTCAGATGCTTAGTAAGTATAAATAATTTAGTAGAAGATATAAACTTTTAAGGCAATATGTGTAATAAAAATAACAGAATTTTTATACATAATCTTGAACATAAAATGGAAAAATTAAATCGAACATCACTATATAAACATGCACATGTATATTTTACCAGTAGAATAATCACATGTAAAAACTAATTTCATAATGAGGGAATGCCTAACGCCAGACATCATTACCACATAATCTAGGCCTTGTGCTAAGACTACAACTAAAATTTTTGTCAAGGCCTTGTGCCAAGACACTAGTTTGTATCATGAGACCTATTGATGCATCGAGGATCTAAAGAAGGCTCCACTTATCACTTACTAAGTCCACTGAATTCCTCATACAAAAAAGTTGAAACATAACATAAACATTCGTATTAAAACTAGCATTCAAATTGTCAATACATTAACCATAAACCATGAATGGTATAAAAATTGAAAATTCACAGTCAAACATATCATAACTCATTTAATACAATATGTAAGATTGTATTATAATAAATCAACGTCAATCTAGAATAATATTCAGTAAAAGATGCTAATATAGTTGAAAATGATCAGTAAAACTTTTTGAGTGAAATATCCATTTTTGTGAAATAATTTAAAAGTCACACATTTATAAATGAATTAATTTAAAAGATATTTTTGAATCAAAGTGTTCCATACCAGTTTTAAACTTTTTAAAATAATTATTATTTCAAAACATTCATGTACATATAAATAAATCCTTAAAATAATTATGAAAACATGGACATTAATTAAAAGGATTTAGAAAGATAAATATTTAAAACATTTAAAATAATGATCTAGTTAAATAGACCCTCTCATAAATCCTTAAAATTTTCCTTTTGAAAAATATTTTATGAAATATGGGTATCGATGATAAATATGTCCCAGTAAATACTTACACATAAAAAATCTCGGATAACAATTAGATTGAGGAAATAACCCTTACCTTGAACTTTCCTTTGGCCGAGGGTACGTTTAACCTCGTTTATAATGACCATAGTAGGTAATTAAATTATAAAAAAACCATATTCATATTTATTATATCATAAATTATTCATTAATGACTTTATACTACCCATTTAATAATTATTTCCATGTTAAATAAACATTTCGGGTAAAAATCGCTTTCTTTATCGTACGTGTTTTAACTTGTTATTATTGAATGTATCATTTAGATCATGATTTACATAATTCAAGAATATATCACATGATTTATATATCATATATATTTAGAATATAAATATTTATAATAGATAGATATATAAAATGGAAAACACCATTTATGGAGACGGTAGGTCGTATGTACGCATAAACGCTGTTTCCGTTTTCATATCATATTGAATGGAAGTAAGTGAATAAGATACATGAAATTACATAAATAAATAAATAAATATTTATATATATTAATTATAATTATTATTTCATATATTACATACTTATTAATAATATATATTTTTATAATCATCGTTGAATGGTGAATGGGAAAATGAATCTCATCACGTCGTGGAGACGGTAAGCCGTATGTATGCACGTCTGGTGACTTTTTAATTTATAGGATGAATTGAATAATGAATATGGTTTTACCATATTCATAATAATATCAAAGTATGTATGAGGAACTAAAATTATTATTTTTATATGGAAACAATAAAGAAATAGGAAGTGGAAGAAGAAAAGAACTTGAAAGAGGTGATGAAATATTTACCTCTTCTTCGGGTTCTTCCTTTTCATTTGATCAAAATGGCTTCATAGGTTGGCTTTCTGATCATATTAAGGGATCTAGTTTGATGTGATGGAAGTTGGGAGGATATTTGGGTAGGGGTTGGCCGATCCAAATGGCATTGGAGGTGTGATTTTGAGAGAATGGGAAGTTCCCTTTTATAAGAGGGGTGAGGGTCACTTTATGAAAAGATTAAAATATTAATTTATTACACAATCATATTCAGTTTATAATTTCTCCAAATTAATTTATTTCGAGCATTAGGTTGTTATGGGTTGAACTCCTCTCAACCAATAGGGTTTAGACAAGTTTAGGTTACCATTTTAACCTTATCTTTTAGATTTAACTTTTACCGTGTCTTCTTGTATTCTTACACTATATGGTTAATAAAATTACTCTAAACTTCCAAGAGAACCTAAAGTGGTTAATTAATGACATATATAATATTTTTTAATCCCTTTTTACAAACCATATATTTTTAAGAATATTATATCAACCAAATTTATAGTATTTGTTTTAAAAATTAATTAATGTCAATTTTGACACTATTTGGAATTTGTTTTTTTGTGAAAGTCGAAGAAAAACTTTATTACTTAGAAAAAACACATTAAATAAATAATAACATGTATTATTAACCTATAAAATTAGTGTATGGAATCAAAACTTTCAAATTATATTTATTTTAATATTTACAATACCATTTATTTGATTCTTTCATTAATAAGGTAATTACTACATCATCATTGTGTCATAAATAAATTTAATTATTTAATGTATAAAAATTATAAATAAAATATCATTATGTATGAAATATTTTAATATTTATAATGAGTATTTATAGGTTAAAATATAACTTATATAACTCTATGTAAAAATTGTTTTACTAAAATATATATGTTTTTGTCATTTTTGTCTTTACTTTAAATTAATTAATATAAAGTGTCATTATCACTCTCAAGTGGATGCATTGGGTCCCAAAATCGACCCAAGGATTCTCATGGCCGTACATGTATCAAAAAATAGTAATAGGACACATTTTAGTGTAATTTAATAATATTATAATATTATTTTCTTACCCTAATTTATCAGATTTGCCCTTTAACCATGATAAATAAAATATCTATTGAAGTAAATATTCATAATGTCTAAAAATAAAACTAACATATTTACACAATTTGGACCTCTTAATTCCAAATATGGAATCCATTTTTACAAATTCAAAATACATAAGTGGAAGAAATTAATTTAAAATTAATTCCCGTTGTTAAAACAGAAAGCGTGTTTTTAAGAAATAATAACTATCAAAAGACTGACACTTGATTATATCCATTTGTGATGTGAAATTACATCCAATGACCTAAATTATATTAAATGGAAAACATATAGCCTAATTATACTTTAAAACCACTCAAATGTATAATTTAACACTATAAATTATTTCGATTAAAAAGGTTGTTTTTAATTAAAATTTTGTATTTTTTCACTATTCATATAAATATGAAAGTTATCAAAAAAGTACCAAAAATTGATCCAAACTAACTTTTTATGTCCCTATTCTAAAGAAGAATTTAATTTCACTAAATTGAACCTATAAAAGTGTCAAATATTTAATTTTAAAAGGGTTCGCCAGTAAAAGGTGGAAAAACTCCATTTTTTTAAAAAATACTTCTTTTATCTTAAAATTTTAATTTTTCTTATATTATGTCTAAGAAACACAAAATTTTAATGTTAAAATTATATAGTATATATAAAATTTAAAATGTGGTTAATACTATTCATAACTACTTTTTTGAACGTCTAGTTTGGTATGTTGTGGTGCGCTTGAACTCAGTGTTGTGTGTAGCGCAAACTATTGAATTACATTAATGAGATAACGTACTATTAAATATTGGGGTGTTATGTAACACCCCAAGCTTCCACGGTACGCTTCTCTTTGAATAATACAGTAGCGTGTGTTGTATGCAACTTCGAGTTCTAACACAGGCCGCAACCAATCAAACTAGCCGTTATGAATAGTAATACCCACTTTTTGAAATTTTATAAATTTTATCTTTCAAAATGGACTTCATTTTGAGATTTGAAATATCGAAATTAGCCTAGGGTGAATTTTTCGTATTTTTCTAAAAACTTTCAATTTTTGATGAATAGTTAAAAAGACTGAGTTATTGGTTAAAACTAACTTTTTATTTAAATAATTATTTATTTTATTTAAATTTAATTAAGGTCAAAATAGATACATAATACCTATATAAGCTCAATGTAATTCAATGGAGTTAGTTTAGAAAAATTTTAGATATATAAAAATTTTATTGAACTTTTCACCGTCTTTTACCCACCTCCTAGGAGAATTTCTAAATTCAAATAAAACGTAATTTTACGTCTTATGTGAGTGGAATTTTGAAAATTTTAGAGACACGGTTAATATCAAGGATTAAAATGTGGTTCAATAAGATAAAAATAATTTTTTCTGAATAGTAACTTTTTACTTTTATTTACCACGGTTAAATGTAAATAGGATAATTAAGGGTAAAAATGATATTAATATTACCCTAACACATGTCCTAATTCTATTGGACAATTCTATCTCGACAAAAAACACCCTTAGGAATAAAATATTATCATTTAGGTCCACTCGTATTAGATTAAGACATTTATTATTATTAAATTCAAAGAAGAGTTAAAAGAGTTAAAATCAAAGTTTAATTACTAAAACATTTTTAATATAGGGTTATACAGAAGATAAATTCGATTTTAAATATTCATTATAAATATAAAAAGATTTCCTACATAATGGTATTTTATTTATAATTTTTACACATTAAATAATTTAATTTATTTATGAAACAATAGTGATGCAGTAATTAGCTAATTAATAAAATATTAAAATAATTGATATTATAAATATCTAAATAAATGTAATCTGAGACTTTTTATGAATTAAACTAATATTTTAGGTTAATATGAAATGTTAGTATTGATTTAATTATGTTTTTTTGAAGTAATCATGCTGTTATGATTTTCACAAAAATCAAATACCAAATAGTTTCAGAATTGACATAAAATAGTTTTTAAAAAACATATTATATTATTAATTAATATTCAATTCCTAAAAATCTAAGGTTCGGCCAAGAGACTTATATAATAATATTTATATCATTAATGGAACATTTGGGGGTCTCTTTTATGTATATAGTAAGTTTATTAACTATATAATATAAAAATTTAACGTGACATGGTAAATGTCAAACTAATTAACTAAGAGTTAAAACTAAAATATAAGGTTAATATAATAACCGAAACTTGTATAAAATCTATTGGTTGAAATTATTTAGACCCATACCCACCTTATAGTTTGAATAATCCACTTTTGAGCCATTAGAAACCGAATATGAATTTATTATAAAATATTATTTCTAACTTTTCCAATGGTGCCCCTCACCCCTCTTATAAAAGGGCACTCCCCCTTCTCACTAATTCACACATTCAAAGCCTTTTGGCTCGGACAAACGCTGACCAAATATTATCTCAACTTCTCTCACTTCAACCTAGAGGCCTTAGTTTGATCAGAAATCCAACCTATGGTGCCCTTTTGATCAAATCAAAAGGAAGAACCCGAAGAAGAGGTAATGTTTTCACCACCCTTTTTCAAGTTCATTTCTTCTTCAACTTCTTCTTTCCTTATTATTTCCATTCTAATAACTCTAGTATATTCTATATAATATGATGTTATTATAAATATGGAACAACCAAATTCATTATTCTATCCATCCCTTGAATGACATGTCACCATATGTTCGTACGTACGGACTACCGTCTCCACGTCGTGGTGTAATTGTTATTCAATATATTATTATTTAAATGGGTATAACAATGATGTATAATTGATGTAAATAATAAATATAAAATGATAATTATTATTTTTATATTATATACCATCCAATTATATATTATATTAATATCAAAAGAATGATATTTTCACTCGTGCGTACGTACGAACTACCGTCTCCACGAACGCAATGAGATTCATTCCCCATTGTATCCATTCAAGACTAATTCTCATTTGATGATTAAAAGTAATTTTTAAGAACTTTATATCATTATGGATATGAATAATATACGACCTATCCATAACAAACATGACTTATGTAACAAAACATATAAAAGAAAACGAGTAAGTTAACACCCGAAACGATGATAATACTAAAATATTATTAACAAAGCATTAATAGAAGATCATATATGATATCATAATTATGTATATGGTTCTTTTATAACTTAATAACAATATTTTAACTATTATACATGAGATTAACATACCATCGACTATGGAAAAGTACAAGGTAAGGGTTTATTTCACAATCTCCTCAATATCCGAGGTTGTTTATACGTAATTATCTACTGGGACCTCTTTATCATCCACATCCATGTATCTTAAAAATGTATTTCAAAAAATTCTTACTATGTTAGAGAATATGGTTTAAAGTAATTTATACCCTTGTTTGAATTTTTATAAGAAGTTTATAAAGGAATCTTTCTGTCATTTTCCAAACAAGGCCCTTTTTAACCTTTTCGACAGAATTAAGGTAAGAATGTCTTTTTAACTTATACGGCAGATGCAGATATTTTCCACCATTATAAAGTCGTAGAAGATTCCCTTACAAGATTATAAGAATATTTTCAAATTAAATGTTTTATTTAATAATTATGGGACTTTTAAATGATAAAAAAAGAGATATTTCTCTCAAATAGTTTTGATTTCATCTATGTCAACATCCTTTGATGAATTTTAAGCTTAATTGAAGTTTATTTGTTATATTACAAAACTTCCATATTGTATCGATGGTTTTGTGATATTTTTGACTATGGATGTGTTATTTTAATACCATTCATGGTTTATGAAGAAATTATTGAGATTTTGTATGCTAGTTTTTATACGAATGTTTATATTATGTTTAAACCTGTTCATATGAGGAATGAATTGGACTTAATAAGTGACGGGTGGAGCCCGCTATGGTTCCTTGATGCATCGGTAGGTCTCATGAGACAAACTAGTGTCTTGGCATGAGGCCTTGAAAAAATCTTATTTGTAGTCTTGGCACAAGGCCTTGGCTACATGGTTATGATATTCTGGCATTATGCATTCCATCATTATGAAAGTGGTTATTGATATTGCATGAGATTATTTGACTAGTAGAATATCAATGTGAATAAGTAAATGGAATTATTTCATTTTATCTTTGCCATATTATGTTGAAGTTCATGTCTAAAAGGCTTTTGTTTTAGTTATACATTGCCTTAAATGTTTATGCTTATTTATGAATGTTTCCTATATATTGTTATCCTTACTAAGCATCTGAGCTCACCAGTTTATATGTTTTATTTTTCCCAAGATGTGAAGAAGTATTTTATGAATGACCTGCAGGGATAGAATGTGGGGATATGAGTGTGGACTATGGAGACTATGTTGTTGTAGATTTCATTTTTATGATGTAATGTAAACTTTATGAATGTATCTAGCTATTCTAAGGATACTAAACTAAATGGGTTTTCGAGACTTTATTGTTCTTGTGATCATGCCAATGTTATGTATTAATGCAATGACTCTGGGTAACTAGGGTCGGGGAATTACAGTTGGCATCAGAGGAAGTTTATTACAATCCTTGGAAGCTAGATTTAGATAAACTCTAATTAGAGCACATAGACCTAAGATGGAATTTGAGGATTAGTATAGAATAACTTCCTATAATTCTGGTATTGTAGAGATTTTGTGATTTTTTCGAGCAATACATCCTTGTCTAGATATGAGCAGGTAGAGGTGGATCTGGCACAGATGTACCTAAGGGTAAAACCTGAAAACACCGCTTTGAGCTAGACTCGAATGGGAACTAGTGCACGACAACGGGGCTTGCTGCACTCTTGGTTACGACACTTCCAGGGGATATGCATAGGATAACTCTCATTTTATTTAAAAACCATTATGAAGGGTTTATGATTATATCCTTCCTCAATGAAAATATTTTTATGATTATGAATTGTATCCATAAATAGTTCAATTTATGTTAAGTGTTTTATAAGTATGTAATTATGTATTTTGATTCATAAACTGATATAGTTTATGCCATGGTTTAGAAATGGCACCTAGTGTAAGAAATGGAAACTGT
The DNA here is from genome assembly GCA_963277665.1 of Viscum album. Classification (NCBI taxonomy): domain Eukaryota; kingdom Viridiplantae; phylum Streptophyta; class Magnoliopsida; order Santalales; family Viscaceae; genus Viscum; species Viscum album. The sequence continues at coordinate 810,294,708 of OY728150.1, read as the reverse complement.
ATCAATGCACGCACTCCATGTAGGTATTGCCCACCTGCTCAAGATAATTATAGTGGAGCTGGTGATGCAACTGGTGCTGATCAGCTTATCACCATACTGAGAAAACTCACTCAGGTTATGAATAATAACATTACCAGTATGAAGCACCCTGATCCACACCGTGGAGGATCAATGTTAGATCACTTCATGAGGAAAAAACCACCAACATTAATTGGGAGTACAAATCCATTGGTAGCTGAGCAATTGATAAGTTCCCTAGAGAAAATATTTTAGGCTTTGGGGATTAGTGAAAGGGAAAAAGTTATCATGGCAGTTTACCGCCTCACTGGAGATACTGATCAATGGTAGTCATTGACTCAAAACACAAAGGAAGATGATGAAGTATCAAATATGTAATGGAGGGAGTTGAAAGATCTATTTTTAGAAAAATACTTTCCCCGTGACCATCAACCAGATATGGAAAGGCAATTTCTGAGTCTGAGACAAAAGGAGGATGAGAATGACACAAAGTATGAGGCTAATTTTACAAGGTTAGGAAGGTATGCTGGAGATTATATACGTAACCCAAGAAGTAATATTTATCGTTTCTTTGATGGGTTAAAACCATTTCTTCATAGAGAATTAGTGTCATAATCCTTCTCGTCGTACGAAGATATTGTCTCATGTGCTATCAAGACAGAAAAGGAATTATCTGAGTCTTATGAATTTAAAGAAAAGAAAGAGAAGAATAGATATGCTGATCAATCTGGGAATGGAAATAAGGGGAAGAAGGGAAAAGTTGAATATCCATACTTCAGTAAATGTGGGAAGAAACAACCTGGTACTTGCTTGAAAGGAATGAGAGTCTGTTACAAGTGTGGTGAAAAAGGCCACCAAGCTCGTGATTGTAAGTGGAAGAAAGAAGCTACTGATGTTCAATGATACAACTGTAGAGAGATGGGACATTATGCCAATGAATTTCCTAAGCGTCAGTGTAACTTACCTCAGAAAAGGCCAAGGGATCAAGGCCAAGCTTATTCTATCACTACTACTGAGGTAGAAGCATCGAAAGACGTGGTAGCAGGTAATATAATGGTTTCTTTAAGTTTAGCAAATTCTTTATTTGATTCTAGATCATCGCATTGTTTCATATCTTCCTAGTTTGCTAAGAAAATTAGATATTTCCAATTTGATTTAACAAGGGAGTTGTTAGTTAAAACTCCTAAGGGAATTATCACTGCAACAAAGTTTTGTGAATCAGTCCCCATTAGAGCACATAAATGTTATTTATCCCCTGATCTCATCGTCATAGCTATGGTTGAGTTTGATATAATCCCCAGTATGGATTGTCTTTCGGACCGCGATGCAATAATTTATTGCAAGAAGAAGGAGGTTACTATTTTTGATGATGATGATAAGGAACACCTTGTCTTTAGAGCGGAATCATCACCACCTAATTCTTACCTAGATCCACCCCTAGTAGCTCAACTAAATTCAATTATTAGGGAGGAAGAGAATGAAATAATTGTGGGTGAGGAAAGGAATGTCCAAATAGAGGATGTACCTATTGTGAAAGAATATGTCGATGTGTTTCTGGAAGATTTACCTAGACATCCTCCAGAATGAGAAGTTGAGTTTTCTATTGAATTAATTCCTTGATCAAGGCCCATATCAAAGAACCCTTATAGAATGGCCACTGTGGAATGAGTTGAACTAAAGAAACAACTAGAGGAATTGATTAATAATGGATTTATTTTCCCTAGTGTTTCTCCATGGGGAGCCCCTGTTCTTTTTTTTAAAAATAAAGATGGATCTATGAGGTTATGTATCGACTACAGGGAGATAAATTCTATAACAATAAAGAACAAGTATCCCCTACCTCGCATTGATGATTTATTTGACCAACTGCATGGATCTCAATACTTCTCAAAGATTTACCTTTGATCTAGATATCATCAATTGTGTGTGAAGAAGGAAAACATTCCGAAGACATCATTTTGAACAAGGTACGGGCATAACGAGTTTGCAGTAATGCCTTTTGGATTGAATAATGCACCCTCTGTATTCATGAATCTAATGAATAGAGTTTTCAAGGAATATCTCAATGATTTTTTGGTGCTATTTATTGATGATATCTTGGTATACTTCAAAAGCTACGAAGATCATGAAACTCACTTGTGCATTATCCTGAAGACTCAAAGAAGACATGAATTATATGGGAAGTTTAGCAAGTGTAAATTCTGGCTTCAGGATATTTCTTTTCTTGGTCATATTGTCTCTAAGGATGGAATCTCTGTTGATCCTTCTAAGACCAAGGCAATCCAAGAATGGCCAGCACCGATGAGTATAACTAAGTTACACAGTTTTATTGGTTTGGCAGGTTATTATCGATGTTTTGTCTAGAATGTTTTCTGATTAGATAACCCATTAACAAAGCTCACACTTGGAGGGGTTAAATTTGTATGGACAAAAGAGTGTGAAGAATGTTTTGAAGAACTAAAGAGAAGATTATTCAATGCTCCTATATTGAATCTACCATCGGGGAATGATGGGTTCATTATTTATAGTGATGCATCAATGAAAGGACTTGGTTGTGTCCTTATGCAGAATGATAGGTTTACTGCCTATGCATTACGAAAACTAAAAATTCATGAGTAGAACTATTCTACTCATGATCTTGAGTTAGATGTTGTAATCTTTGCTTTGAAGATATGGAGTCATTATCTATATGGTGAGAAATGTGAGATTTATACTTTTCACAAGAGTTTTAAGTATATTTTCTCACAAAAAGAACTCAACATGAGGCAAAGGAGATGGCTTGAATTACTCAAGGATTATGATTGCACGATAAACAACCACCCGGGAAAGGCAAACAAGGTGGCAGATGATTTGAGCAGAAAAGATCATGGAGTTTTGAAAAATATGAGAATTGAAAGGGATCCAATTTTCATGGATCTAGTGAAGATGGACATGGGAATAACCATGGAAGGAGAAACATCAGTGCTTTTTCAAATGGTTGCCAAACCATCTTTACTAGAAAGGATTAAGAGTTCTCAGACCACTGATAAATAATTTCAAAAGAAGAATAAAGCTATGAATGATGGGAGATTGAGAGACTTTTTGTATGAAGAAGGAATTTTGAAATTCAGGAAGAGACTTTGTGTTCCCGATATACCTGATTCAAAAATATAATTGTTAGACGATGCTCATAGTTCCAATTTCTCTATACACCCCGGGAGCACCAAATTGTATAGAGATTTGAAGGAATATTTTTGGTGGGACAAAATGAAGAGAGAGATTGCTGATTTTTTGTAAATATATATGGTTTGTCAACAAGTGAAAGCTGGAAGGAAACAGCCTGGAGGAGTCATTCAACCTCTTCCCATACCGGAGTAGAAATGGAATAATATTATGATGGAATTTTTCATGGGGCTACCAAAGTCTCATAGAAGGAACGATGCAATATGGTTTATTGTTGATCATCTTACCAAGTCAGCATATTTTCTTGAAATAAGAGAAGATCTACCACTGGAATGTCTATAAAGACTATATATTAATTAAGTTGTGAGACTTCATGGAGTACCCCTATCGATTGTTTCTGATCGTGATCCCCGTTTTACTTCAAGATTCTAGAAAATTCTTCAGAAAGCCCTGGATACTGAACTTCATTTGAGCACTGCTTACCACCCTCAAACAGATGGACAATTAAAACGAACTATTCAAACCTTAGAAGACATGTTGAGATCATGATCACTTGACTTTCAGGGTATGTGGGATCAATATTTACCTCTGGTAGAATTTTCCTATAACAATAGCTTTCATTCAAGTATTCATATGACACCATATGAAGCGTTATATGGAAAGAGATGTCGCACACTAACCTGTTGGGATGACGTTGGCTAAAGAGAACATGTAGGCCCAGAACTGGTGGAGGAAATGATGGAAAAGGTGAAGGTAATACAAAACCACATCAACGTAGCTCAATGTAGGAAGAAGAGTTATGCTGACAACCGAAGAAAGGATTTGGAATTTCAGGTGGGAGATCATGTTTTCTTGAAGTTATCTCCATGGAAGGGAGTTATACATTTTGGCAAGAAAAGTAAATTGAGTCCCAGGTACATCAGACCTATCGAAATTCTAAAACGAATTGGGGTTGTAGCTTACCGTTTGGAAATGCCGCCAAATCTCTCCAAAGTTCACGATGTGTTCCACGTATCACTCTTAAGAAAATACATGTCAGACTCAACACATGTACTCACTTATGAGGAATTAGAACTGGAACCCAATCTGTCTTATTGCGAAGAGCCTATTAAGATTCTTGATACAAGAGAGAAAGTGCTGAGAAACCGGACGACTCGTCTGGTAAAAGTTATATGGAGAAACCATAAAATGGAAGAGGCAATGTGGGAACCTGAGGAACATATGATGAAGAACCACCCGAGTCTTTTTACACAATAATATTCTAGAATTTTCGAGGATGAAATTATTTGAAGGAGGGGAGAATGTAACACCCCAAGCTTCCGTGGTACGCTTCTCTTTGAATAATACAGTATCGTGTGTTGTACGCAACTTCGAGTTCTAACACACGCTGCAACCAATCAAACTAGCTGTTGTGAATAGTAATACCCACTTTTTGAAATTTTATAAATTTTATCTTTCAAAATGGACCTCATTTTTGTATTTGGAATATCGAAATTAGCCTAGGGTGAATTTTTGGTATTTTTCTAGAAACTTTCAATTTTTGATAAACAGTGAAAAATACTGAGTTATTGGTTAAAACCGAATTTTTATTTAAATAATTATTTATTTTATTTAAATTTAATTAAGGTAAAAATAGATATATAATACCTATATAAGTTCAATGTAATTCATTGGAGTTAGTTTAGAATAATTTTAGATATATAAAAATTTTATTGAACTTTTCACCGTCTTTTACCCATCTCTTAGGAGAATTTTCAAATTCACATAAAACTTAATTTTACCACTTCTGTGAGTGGAATTTCGAAAATCCAAGAAATACGGTTAATATCAAGGAGTAAAAAGTGGTTAAATAAGATAAAAATAATTTTTGGTGAATAGTAACTTTTTTACTTTTATTTACCACGGTTACAAGTAAATAGGATAATTAAGGGTAAAAATGATATTAATATTACCCTAACACATGTCCTAATTCTATTGGAAAAGTTTATATCGACCAAAAACAACCTTAGGAAGAAAATATTATCATTTAGGTCCACTTGGATTAGATTAGGACATTTTTTATTATTTAATTCAAAGAAGAGTTAAAAGAGTTAAAATCAAAGTTTTATTACTATTTTTTTTAATATAGGGTTATAAATAAGATAAATTCGATTGTAAATATTCATTAGAAATATAAAAAGTTCCTAAATAATGGAATTTTATTTATAATTTTTTTACATTAAATAATTTAATTTATTTATGACACAATGGTGATGCAGTAATTACCCGATTAATGAAATATTAAAATAATAGATATTATAAATATTAAAATAAATGTAATTTGAGACTTTTTATGAATTACACTAATTTTATAGGTTAATATGACATGTTAGTATTGATTTAATTATGATTTTTCAAAGTAATCATGCTGTTATGATTTTCACAAAAATTAAATACCAAATAGTGTCAAAATTGACATAAAAGAGTTTTAAAACAAATATTATATTATTAATTGATATTTAATTCGTAAGAATCTAAGGATCAGCCAAGAGACTTATATAATGATATGTGTATCATTAATGGACCACGTGTGGGTCTATTGGATGTATATAGTATGTTTATTAAATATATAATATAAAAATATAATGTGACATGGTAAATGTCAAACTAATTAACTAAGAGTTAAAACTAAAAGATAAGGTTAATATAATAACCCAAACCTGTCTAAATTCTATTGGTTGAAATTATTTCGACCCATCCCCACCTTATACTTTGAATAATACACTTTGGAGCCATTAGAAACCGAATATGAATTTATTATAAAATAATATTTCTAGCTTTTCCAAAGGTGTCCCTCACCCCTCTTATAAAAGGGAACTTCCCCTTCTCACTAATACACACATTAAAATGCTTTAGGCTCAGCCAAACCCTGCCAAAATACTCTCTCAACTTACCTCAATTCAACCTAGAGGCCTTAGTTTGATAATAAATCCAACCTAAGGAGCCCTTTTGATCAAATCAAAAGGAAGAACCCGAAGAAGAGGTAATGTTTTCACCACCCTTTTTCAAATTCATTTCTTCTTAAACTTCTTCTTTACTTATTATTTCCATTATAATAACTATATTATATTCTATATACTGTGATTTTATTATAAATATGGACAACCAAATTCATTATTCTATCCATCCCTTGAATGACATATCACCCTACGTGCGTACGTACGGACTACCGTCTCCACATTGTGGTGTAATTGTTATTCAATATATTATTATTTAGATGGGTATAATATTGATTTATAATTCATGTAAATAACAAATATAACATGATAATGATTCTTTTTATATTATATAACATCCAATTATATATTATATTAATATCAAAAGAATGATATTTTCGCTCGTGCGTACGTACGAACTACCGTCTCCACGAACGCGATGAGATTCATTCCCCATTGTATCCATTCAAGAATAATTCCCATTTAATGATTAAAAGTAATGTTTAAGAAATTTATATCATTCTGGATATGAATAATATATGACCTATCCATAAAAAACATGACTTATGTAACAAAACATATAAAAGAAAATGAGTAAGTTAACACCCGAAATGACGATAATACTAAAAATATTATTAACAAAGCATTAATAGAAGATCATATATGATATCATAATTATGTATATGGTTCTTGTATAACTTAATAATTTTTTTTAAATATTATACCTGAGGTTAACATACCATCGACTAAAGAAAAGTACAAGGTAAGGGTTTATTTCACAATCTCTTCATTATCTGAGGTTGTTTATACGTAATTATCTACTAGGACCTCTTTATCATCCACATCCATGTTTCTTAAAAATGTATTTCAAAACATTATTACTATATTTCAGAATATGGGTTAAAGTCATTTATACCCTTGTTTGACTTTTTATAATAAGTTTATAAAGGAATCTTTCTGTCATTTTCCAAACAAGGCCCTTTTTAACCTTTTCGACAGAATTAAGGTAAGAATGTCTTTTTAACTTATACGGCAGATGCAGTTATTTTCCGCCGTTATAAAGTTGTCGAAGCTTCCCATACAAGCTTATAAGAATATTTTCAAAGTAAATTTTTTATTTAATAATTTTGGGACTTTTAAATGATTTCAAGAGAAAAGATATATTTCTCTCAAATAGTTTTCATTTCATCTATGTCAGCATCCTTTGATGAATTTTAAGCTTATTCGAATTTTTTTATTTTATTACAAAACTTCCATATTGTATTGATGGTTTTGTGATATGTTTTACTGTGGATGTGTTATTTTTATACCATTCATGGTTTATGAAGAAATTATTTACATTTTTTATGCTAGTTTTAATACAAATGTTTATGTTATGTTTAAACCTGTTCATATGAGGAATGCATTGGACATAATAAGTGACGGGTGGAGCCCGCTATAGCTCCTCAATGCATCGGTAGGTCTCATGAGATAAACTAGTGTCTTGGCACGAGGCCTTAAAAAAATCTTATTTGTAGTCTTGGCCTGAGGCCTTGTTTACGTGGTTATGATAGTCTGACATTATGCATTCTATCATTATGAAAGTGGTTATTAATATTACATGTGATTATTCGACTAGTATAATATCCATGTGAATAAGTAATTGGAATTATTTCATTTTATATTTTCCATATTATGTTTAAGTTCAAGTTTAAATGGCTTTTGTTTTATTTATAAATTGTCTTAAATGTTTATGCTTATTTATGAATGTTTACGCTATATTGTTATCCTTACTGAGCGTCTGAGCTCACCCCTTTCTATGTTTTATTTTTCCCAGGATGTGAAGAAGTATTTTATGAATGACCTGCAGGTATAGTATGTGGGGATATGAGTGTGGACTATGGAAACTATTTTGTTGTATTTTTCATTTTTATGATGTAATGTAAACTTTATGAATGTATCTAGTAATTCCAAGGCTACTAAACTAAACAGTCTTTCGAGACTTGATCTCTCTTGTGATCATGCCAATGTTATGTAATAATGCACCGAATCTGGGTAACTGGGGTCGGGGTGTTACATGTTACATTCTCCCCTCCTTCAACAAATTTTTTCCTCACAATTTAAAATTGTTCTTCGAAAATAAAAGGTTGAAAATAGAAAAATTCCTTTGTGGAAAACCCACATCGGAAATTGGATAAATAAAATTTAATCTTAATAAGAGGGAAAGGGAATGAAAAATGTTACCACCATATTATGATCTCTATTAGAAGAACATTGGTGGAAATTAGAAACACTTAATTGGAGAAAAACATAAATATTTATAGGGAGTGATTAAGGTCATCAATCACAAACAAGTGTAAAATTGAGGGTCTCAAATCCATAAATCTAAGATGATGTAAAATATCATCTGTTCAAAAAATCATAAGGTATTAGGATAAAACATTTTTTGGTTTTAAGATACCTTACCTAAATGTTAAGAATTAATTTATTCATAGAATAAGTAGAAAAAAGAATACTTTACAAGTAGAGTTCCATCCATTAACTAATTTCTACTACAAGCTCCTCTTTCACTCCAAAAGATAATAAAACTCAAAAATATTCTTTTTATCCTAATCATATAGAGTTCCAAAAAAATGAATTTATAATAAATCTATAAAACCTTAAAAACTAAATTATACAATCCATGACATCACATGGGTCAATGGTAGGTGATGCACCCTTGTCGCCCATTGGTTGCAGGTTCACGTCTTGTGACCTTGCCGGACATGACAGGTTGTCGCCCAACCTCCGGGTTGTCCTTTTTATGACGAACCAAAAATAATCTCAATAATTGATTTAACCTTAACAATATAATCCAATTTCAAACTTAATCAATTACAACCTTTAAAATTATCCAAAATACTTCTATCCAAACTCACAGTCCAAAATTTATAAGGAAGGTAAACACATTGAAGATCCTTTTTTCCACGTAATAACATGTGAAAACCTTCATCATGTGTTATTTTAAATCACCGTAACACCCTGAATTACCATAAAACCTTATTTATTACATTCATGCTCCCTTATTCCTTATAGAATACTGGATATACTCCTTTTATCCGAAAATTTTGTAAACTCAAACAATGATGGAATATAAAAATCATTAATCAGTTTCAAGGTAGTCAATAATATCCAATATAATTTATCCAATTCAATCATATATTATTACAAAATCACTACCTCATTATCAGAACTATATTATGGTTTATCTTTCTCTCAACCATATATTTTCTAAAAAAAATTAACCTTATATTGAGTCACTTTTCTTGGTATCAAACAATCTCAAGTCCTTAATGAAATTGTACTGTAGTACAATCCTTATATACTCTATAATTCTTATAACATCTAAATCATTAATACAATACTCAAATGACACAATAATTTAATAACAACATAATAACTCTAATCATTCCTCTTCATCTTTTGTAGTATCATAACTTGATTATTATCCAATAACAACATTTGGGTTATACTCTGATGATTTGGACATTGATTCATGTAGTGTCCCCACTCCTTGCAGATGAATCATTGTACATTTGAAACCTTTTTCTTACTTTTAGAATCACGTACTTGGGGTCATTTTTCTCCAAACTTATAACAACCTCACATTCCCTTAAAGAATTTACCAAGGTGATTATTTCCATAATTATCACATATGTGAAAATTCTTCTTTCCCCTCTTCCCTTTATCCATATTTCTCTTTTCTATCCTTTTCTTCTCTTGTTTCCCTTCGAATCCATAGGACTTAGACAATTCTTCACTTATCTTATTAAGACCTGATACTATTTCTTCATATGATGAGAATACACAGGAGGATATTTCCCTTCTGAATGATGTCTTAGGACTATGAAATATGTTATCCTTCTTACCCTTTGGAACATGCATATTGTTGGAGTTCATATTCCTTATTCTAGTAACCATTTCTAAATGACAACACACACTAGGTTAGATCATATCATACTGTATAATCCAAAAACTAGAAAAATTATCAACATTAATTGAATATTTTCACACATCTAATCTAAAAATCATATAAATGGTTTCTTTTCTAGAATATTTACTCATATATCCTTCATAATGGTTTGTAAATAAATTTTGAATTATCCAAAGAATATCCCCTAGGATTATCGTAACCAAGAGTGAAGCAATGCCCATTGTTGTGTACCAAGATACCCCAGGTCAAGACCGAAACTCCTTGTTAGTGTTTTCACTCCTAGGTACATCAATTCCAGAGCCGCCTCTACCTGATCATATCCAGACAGGGATGTATTGCTTGGAAAATACACAAAATCTCTGCATTACCAAAATTCTTGGAAGTTCCTCTATACTAATCCTCAAAAGAATATCTTAGGGTAATGTTCTCTACTCAGAGTTTATCTAAATATATTTCCAAGGTTGTTTCTAAACTTCCTCTAATACCACCTATAATGCCCTAACCCTAGTTACCCAGAGTCAATGCATTATTTTAATACATTGGAATGATTATAAAGAGTTAAGTCCCGAAGGACCGATCAATTTAGCAGTCTTGAAAAATAGATTACATACATGAATGTTACATTTCAATTTCAAACATAAAACACATCATAGACAGTTCTTTTAGAATTCCATTATTAAATTTAGCTTAACCCTCCATATTAATCATAATACACTTCTTGGAATCCTAGGAAAAATAAAACATAAGAAAGGGGTGAGATCAGATGCTCAGTAAGGGTAAATAATTTAGCAGAAGATATAAACTTTTAAGGAAATATGTGTAATAAAAATAACAGCTTTTTTAAACATAATCTTGAACATAATATGGAAAAATTAAATCAAACATCACCATATAAACATATACATGGATATTCTAATAGTCGAATAATCACATGTAATAACTAATTTCATAGTGAGGGAATGCCTAATGCCGGACATCATTGCCACATAGTCAAGACCTTGTTCCAAGACAAAAAATAAAATTTTTGTAAAGGCCTTGTTCCAAGACACTAGTTTTCCCCATGAGACCTATCGATGCATTGAGGAGCTATATTGTTCCTTACCAGTCACTTACTAAGTCCACTACATTCCTTATATAAAAAAGTTGAAACATAACATAAAAATTAGTATTAAAACTATCATAAAAAATGTCAATACATTAACCATAAACCATTAATGGTATAAAAATAGAACATTCACAGTCAAAAATATCATAAATTATTCAATACAATATGGAATATTTTATTATAATAAATCAACATTAATCCAGAATAATATCCAGTATAGGATGCTCACATAGTTGAAAATGATGAGTAAAACTTTTTGAGAGAAATATAATTTTTGTTAAATCATTTAAAAGACACACATTTATAAAGGAAGTAATTTAAAATATATTTTTGAATTAAAGTTTCCTATACAACTTTGAAACTTTTGAAAATAAATATCATTTCAAAACATTCATGTCCATATAAATAAATCCTTAAAATCATTTTGAAAACATGGACATTAATTAAAAGGATTTAGAAAGATAAATCTTTAAAAAATTTAAAATGATGATCTAGTTAAATATACCCTACCCTAAAACATTAAAAGATTCAATTTGAAAACATTTTTATGAAATATGGGTATCTATGATAAATATTTCCTAGTAAATACTTACACATAAACAATCTTGGATAATAATAAGATTGAGGAAATATCCCTTACCTTGAAATTTCCTTTGGTCGAGGGTACGTTTAACCTCCTGTATAATGACCATAGTATGTTATTAAATTATACTAGAACCATATACATATTTATTATATCATAAATGATTCATTTATGACTTTATACTACCATTTAATAATTATTTCCATGTTAAATTAACATTTCGGGTAAAAAACACTTTCTTCATCGTATGTGTTTTAACTTATTATTCTTGATCATATCATTTAGATCATGATTTAAATACTTATAGAATATAAAACATGATTTATATATCATATAATTTATAATATAAATATGTATAATATATAGATATATGAAATGGAAAACACCGTTTTTGGAGACGGTAGGCCGTATGTATGCATAAACGCTGTTTCCGTTTTCATATCGTATTGAATGGAAGTGAGTGAATAAGATATATATAAGTACATACATACACACATACTTATATATATATATATATATTCAGTAGAAATATTATATCATATATTACATACTTAATAATAATATATATTTGAATAATCATCGTTGAATGGTGAATGAGGAAACTAATCTCATCACGTCATGGAGACGGTAAGCCGTACGTACGCACGTATGAGGACTTTTTCATTTATAGGATGGATAGAATAATTAATATTGTTGTAAAATATTCATAATAACATCATAGTATGTATGAGGTACTGGATTTATTATTTTGGTACGAAAACAACAGAGAAAGTGGAAGTGGAAGAAGAAAAGAACATTGAAAGAGGGGGGGGGGTTAAATTATTACCACTTCTTCGGGTGTTTCCTTCTTGAGTTGATCAAAAGGAATAAATAGGTTGGATTTTATATAAAATAAAGGACTCTAGGTATATGTGAGGTAATTTGGGAGGATATTTTGGTAGGGTTTGGCCGAGCCAAATGGTTTTGGAGGTGTGATTTTGAGAGAAGAAGAAGTGCCCTTTTATAAGAGGGGTTAGGGTCACTTTAGGAAAAAATTATAATATTAATTTATTATACAATCATATTATATTTATAAGGGACAAAAATGAATTTATTTAGATCCTTAGGTGGTTATGGGTCAACATAATCTCAACCAATAGGTTTTAGACAAGTTTATGTTACCATTTTAACCTTATCTTTTAGATTTAACTCTTAGTTAAATAGGTTAACTTTTACCGTGTCTTCTTGTATTCTTACACTATATGGTTAATAAACATACTCTAAACTTACAAGAGAACCCCAAGTGGTTAATTAATGAAATATATAATATTATTTAACCATTTGTTTCCAAACCTTATACTTTTATGAATATTATATCAACCAATTATATAATATTTGTTTTAAAAATTAATTTATGTCAATTTTGACACTATTTGGTATTTGGTTTTTTTTTTTAAATTCAGAAAAACTTTATTACTTCAAAAAAAATACATTAAATCAATCATAACATGTAAAATTTACCTAGAAAATTTGTGTATGGTATCAAAACATTCAAATTATATTTATTTTAATATTTACATCACCATTTATTAGATTCTTTCATTAATAAGGTAAGTAATGCATCATCATTGTGTCATAAATAAATTTCATTATTTAATTTCTAAAAATTATAAATAAAATATCATTATGTAGGAAATATTTTTATCTTCCTAATGAGTATTTATAGTTGAAAATATAACTTATATAACCCTATGTAAAAATTGTTTTACTAAAAGAGATATGTTTTTGTCATTTTCGTATTTACTTTAAATTAATTATTATCACTCTCAAGTGGCTACATGGGGTCCCAAAATCGACCCAAGGATGACCATGGTCATACATTTATGAAAAAATAATAGTAGTACACCTTTTAGGGTTATTTAATATTATTATAATATTATTCTTTTACCTTAATTTAGCAGATTTACCCTTTAACCATGGTAAATAAAATATTTGCTGAAGTAAATATTCATAATGAATAAAAATAAAAGTTACCTATTTAAATAATTTGGAACTCCTGCTTACAAATATGGAATCCATTTTTTGAAATTCAAAACAACGAAGTGGCAGAAATTAATTTAAAATTAATTCCCGTTGTTAAAACCAAAAGCGTGTTTTTAAGAAATAATAACTATCAAAAGACTGACACTTGTTTATATTTAGTTTAAATGTGAAATTACATCCAATGAAAAAAATTATATTAAATGATAAAAATATATTCTAATTATACATTAAAACCACTCAAATTTATAATTTAACACTATAATTTTTTTCGATTAAAAATGTTGTTTTTAATTAAAATTTAGTATTTTTTTCACTATTTATCAAAATATGAAAGTTATCATAAAAGTACCAAACATTTATCCAAACTAAATTTTCATGTCCCTATTATAAATAAGAATTTAATTTCAATAAATTGAATATATAATAGTGTCAAATATTGTATTTAAAAAGGGTTCACCATTAAAAGGCGGAAAAACTACATTTTTTAAAAAATACCTCTTTTATCTTTAAAATTGATTTTTTCTTATATTATGTATAAGAAAAACAAAATATGAATTTTAAAATTATAGAGGATATATAAAATTTAAAATGTGGATGATACTATTCATAACCTCTTTCTTTAAGGACTAGTTTGGTATGTTGTGGTCCGCTCGAACTCAATGTTGTGTATAGTGCAAGCTATTTAATTAATTTAATGAGATAACGTACTATGAAATCTTGGAGTGTTACAATGAAATCATTTAAATGGATTGGTTCTTCCATCTTGGTGAATATCCAAAATCAGCCTTAGAAACTATAGGAAGTTAAAAATGTATATGGTAATACCCAAATTAAAGAAATGATAATAAGAAGTGATGGAGGGTACATTCATGTAATATAGATATCAATTTATAGTGTTTCTCAATCCATATATTATGATCCTTTATTATGGATTATAAGGTGTATGTGAATCATTCAAAGAAAACCCTTCAAGAGTGTCAAACTAGGTGTATAGTAAGGCCCTTTGTTATGAACTCGGTGATGAATGTAATACAATATAATGTACCATTTTTGGGCTGTTAACCTTAGGTATAACTGTTCTTGGTCCACATCCACTTTTTGTATCCAAATAGGATATCATTTCTAGGAAAGCCACACACACTTTTCTTTACCAAATTTATGATGGTTTTATGGATATGTGAAAGTATGATAATTAAAAAAATTATAAAGGTAGTATAATGAGAGGTAATAGTGATATGTCTTTGATTAAATAGTAATAAGATTATATAAATGGTGCATAATAACATTTCATATTGGAAAAAAAGGAATTTAATAGGGCTCTTAATAGAAATGGGGAGGAACCATTATTTCGGTAGTGTAAATAGTACATAAATAGAATATTGTAATGGGTTTAATGATATTAAAAAGAAAATATAACATTAAATAGTAGTCATATAAACAATAATGGGGGTTTTATAAAAATTTTAGAACATAATAAATTGGGGATCAAAATACTTATATGAAATAAGTAATTGAATTAAAAAAGTGGAAGAAGATATCCCTTACCTTGGGAGGATACTAATTAAATATTTATAGGGACTCTATATAACCTTAAAACAAACATGGAGATAATATTTAGAGGGAAATTGAGATTAAATTCAATATAAAAGGATTTTGGCTGTAAATTGAGGAGAGAAAGAGGTATTAATACATGAGAAGGTGTGGTTTTTAAGGGTAAAAATATTGGTTATTTAATTATATAAGCCAACCACTTATGGGTAAAATGAATTAAAAATAGTTTTATAGCTTATTAATGAGTGGGTGATAGTTATTTGATGTTAAAATACTTACCAATTATAAACATACCTTCCAAACAACCCATTTAGTGCACGTAAACTAAAAATAATTTTATCTCAAAAATCCAATTTTTGGTTTCAAAATTGAAGAAATTATTTATAAATTAAAATTAATATTTTAAGTTAATTCTTATAATTATTAAATTAAATAATGTTTGAATAAATTGTTTCTTTGATTTTTAAATCATTCTCACATAATAACGATTTAATAAATTTGTAGTAAACGTAAAACTATAATTTTCACTTTCTCACTAAAAATCAATATTTCAAACAATTCCCAAAAAATCACCCTAAGATAATTTTGATGTGATAATTAAAAAATAGAATTTATTTTATAATAAAATTTATATAAATATGATAATTTTAAATTTTAAATAAAAATATTTATTTATTAAAAATTAACAATTTTTATAGCATACTAAACATTCTGGTTATTATATGTAATGAACTGAAAATTCCATATATATTTTCTTAAAATTATTCAGGATAATTACGAGTCTGTGAAAATTGACGACGCTTAATTCCAAGGCTCGGTGTGCCCCGAAATAAGTTATGAACGTTTTTAAGATACGTTCAGTAAACACACGAGCGACATTTTCTATCTTTTGAACAGATGCTCGGATTAAAAATCGGAGGGTATAGTTAAGTCCGTAGCATCGGGATTCGCTTAAGGGAGGCTTAACTTCGACCGCAAAAGGTCGGGAGAAATAGTTAGTTTTCTGGACATTTTAAATAATAACGAAATAGCATTAAATTTTTATTTTATCTTTCCTACCACCTTTTGAGCGGTGGTGGTGGGGACCCCGGAGGTGGTCAGACATTTAATAAGGGATATTAAATGCCTGGTTACACAAAGGTTGTGTAACCAACCCTCGTGTAATTAATGAGGCTCATTAATTACGTCAATTAATGTACCTTTAATTGAGAGGAGAATTAATTCTCTACAAAATCCTCTGTTTAATTAAAATCATGGGAAAAGAGAGATTTTGGGGGATGTTGTGGGAGAACTCGAATGAAGTACAAATGCTCAACCCTTCCAACGAAGAATGGAGGTTTTGAGAGCACCTATTGAGGAAAAGATCCATGATCATAAAATGCCGACGACATCAATGAACATAGATCCTCTCTCCACAACCACGACATCACCCAATGGTTCTCAAGGTATGGTTTGTTATTAAATTCAAGAAACTCTCATGTTTTTTTCATCATTCTTGAATTTGGGGGTGTTTGTTGGGGGATATTTGAAAGGGGTTTAATCAATATCTTTGCAATGTTTGTATTTGATACCCCCTGTTATGATGATAACGCGGAGGGCGCGAGTCCAACAAACAAGGTACAGACCCTCCTCCTCTTTGATCTTTGTTTCATTCTTCATGGGAAACCAGAAAATAGAGAGGTAAGATGAACATAGGGGCCGCACAACATTGGCAGTGCCCTGGTATCCCTGTAGGTGCTTTAGGAAATAAAAATGGACCACTGGAGCTCACCTGGAGGCCCACAGAATACCTGATGGCGTGACACCGACGCGGTGGCTGGCGCTCGCCGATCGCAGAGGGAGGTGGTGCCACTCGATGCCACAACAGACCTGCAAGGGCAGGAAACTTTCAGCTGGCCATGTTGGAGGAAGGGCGGAAAACCGTCGCACACTGCAGGTGGATGCCGCAGCTTTGAAGCTGTGACAGAGGGGGACCCGCACCCTGCAGGTACCGCAGACAGCAAACCGGCGCCACGTGGTGCCTTCGGTTGAAATGTCGAACGACTCTTTGAGACTTTTAGTAAGAAGGGGTCGTGAGACCCCTTGCGTTGGTCGCACACATCTGGTGGGCCAAGCCGGTCCACTGGCCAGTGGGCCGAGACCTCTGCGGTCCATCCCATACAGTTTGGGTCGGGCTCGTCTGCGTCCCAGTGGGCCGAGCCCGCCGCGGCCTAGACGGTTTGGGTTGATTCGTTCTGAGACGCTGGAATCCTTGGAATAAGACAATCCTTTTGAGATAATCTACCCGAGTTTTGGAGAAATTTGGAGTATGGCGAGGTTGGATCATACCCGAATCCAACCGGGATCGGCACTAAAATTCATATAACTCTCAAATCGGGCAACCAATTGACGCACCGTCTATTGTGTTGGAACCCTTATGACATGAAAAATTGTTGGGTTACTTCTTCATGGGACTTTATGCCAGTAGAATTTAGACCGATGGCTTGAGGAGTAGATCCTCCCAGAATCAAGAGTACTATGTATGGGAATCCAATGGCTTACTGAGACGTGACGAATTAATAGAGATCCTATGTGGATCAGCACCTAGAGATCATGTTTGGATCAACACCTAGAGATACTATGTTGATAAACACCTAGAAATCTTATGGAGATCAGCACCTAGCGGTCCTATGGGGATCAAAATATAGTAATCCAGTGCAGATCCGCACCTAGGGATCCTGTGCAGATCAACACCTAGCGATCCTGTGTGGATCAGCACTGAGCGATCCTATGTGGATCAGCAGTAGAACCCTTGAAAGAATAATATGATACAGCTTTATGATTAATCATCTATACTTTGGTACTTATGTTATGCCTGTTTTGAGCTGAGTCTTTGGATTTGTGATTTTTGATTGAGATCATTCTTTGTGGTTTTCCTTTGTGGAATTCTAATAGACCTTCGGGGGTATCAAGGTCCTTTATAGGTATTGTTATAGTCACCCCTGGACGGGCTTTTCATGCACCTTGTTGTGTCTTGTAAAGACGACGATAAGCCTTAACTAAGACTCCGGGAGCTAGGACCTGACGGTGGATGACAGTGATAGTAGACGTAGAGAACTAAAAAGATAGGTTGTACCTACCTCATTTAGGTAGGATCCTTGTAAAGTGATATCAGGAGCTATTTTTCTGTTATAATTTATTTTCTTTCGGTTGGTCTTGTATTTCGGACCCTTTACTTTCAGTACACACTTTTACTATTTCAGTTTTAATTCATGGTTGCATCTTATTGTGTTCTGGGACTGTGTGTTTGTACAGGTTTAATTGAAATGTCTTCCCATTTTAGGGATACACCTTTCCGATTCTAGTCTCCAACCCCTGGCCTATGGAAGGCGAGCTTGGGGAAGTCCCGACATAGGCCCCTAGGGACGGGTCGTCAAAAATTAGTATCAGAGAATTCGGTTCTACCAAATAACTAGGACTCTGATCTTTCCAATTAAGTACTAATGTTAACTATTTTGAGTATGGTTTTCTGTTCATGGAGTCTAGTATTGGTGCGGAGGCCGACATATCCATACACCAGGACCTTGAATTCTGATTTCTGACTCAGTGCATGAAAACACTGGTTGTGTGTGTTTTGGAAATGTTTTTACTTTTGATCTCATTGAGTCAACTCACCAAGTATAACTTTTTTACCGTGGCACACCTATTTTTTTCAGGATGCCGCTACGTAGACAACCATCCAGGATTCCAGCGAGAGTACACGATGATGGCCCACCAAGCGACGAGGCTTTGGTGCATGACCCTCTTACTGTGTTGGAACCTTCAGGTGGTGTACCGGTAGCACCACCACTCAAAGGGAAGTAGTTGACCCCAACCCCACTGGCAGACCATGCACACTGACTGAGCACGTTGCACGAGTTCCAGAGACAGAGGCCTTTGAGGTTTCAAGGTGAGACAGATCCCTATGCAGTTGAGGACTGGCTAGAGGTTGTGGCACGAGTTTTTTGTTTAGTTGAGACGTTAAAAGATAAAATGGTTATCCTAGATGATATCATATTCCAAGTCACAATAGGTATATGGTGGAGTCTAAGCATCGGATGCATGAGGAGGCGACACTCTCCTATTTTTACTTCGAGACCCTCTTCAGTGTGGAGTTCGTACTAGTGACTTTATGGTTAGTGTGTATCTAGGATCTTCTGCACTTATAGCAGGGTAGCCTATCAGTGGCCCAGTACTTGTCAAAATTCCCTGACCTCTCCTGCTACTCCACCGACATGGTACACGAACCTTTCTTCAAGGACCAAAACTTTAAGCAGTGTATTTGACGGGAGATCAGAGCGTCGATGATATCACTCAATATCCCGACGCGTGACTGAGTGCTTGAGTGATCATTATTAGTAGAGAGATTCTATACCGAGTAGGCACCGACTGTGAGAGACACCACTAGATGAAATGTAGCTGAGTCATCTACAACAGTTAGTATCCAGATGATGTAGAGGTCCAAGCAGGCCAGACCATCCAGTGGAGGACCCTAGGATGCAGAATCGGAGGTGCATAGATCCCAAGGAATAGGAGGTATTCTGAAGACTAAATCCTGTTACTCTTGCGGTGGACATGGACACATGGATCACAACTATCTGACTCCCCACATGGATGATTAGAAGATGAATGAGGGACCGCCAAGGTATTGTTTGAGGTACGAGAGAGGGGGTCTGCCGGGTGGAAAATGTGGTAGAGGAGAAAGTAGTGCAACAGGTGGTGGGTGATGGTTTGAGGTTCTACCACCACCACCCAAAGGTGGTCCACCTCGACAATAGGGAGTAGGTGGGAAGGGGAGAGCTCAGTATCTGGCAGTAGAGGCCTATGACCACAGCGTTCTAGAGATGATTATAGGTACGATCTGTGTCTATACCACCCTAGCTACAGTTCTTATAGACACAGGTCCCAATCACTCTTTTATTTCCACGACACACATTCAGAGTTTAGAAATTCCGATGGAACCTTTGGATCGATCCTTATGATGAGATATTCCTAAAGGAGAAGATTCTATGATTAAACACTAGTGCAGACTGTGTGATCTCACTCTAGGCGGTGAGATCTTTGGATAAGATCTTTTAGTAAAATCATTGAGGCCTTACGACATCATCTTGGGTATGGACTGGCTATCGACAGTCCATGCTCAGATTGACTGTTTTAGGTGCAAATTACGGTGTTTCTGTGAGAATGAGACCAGTTTTTCTTTTACCTGCAAGAAGGGAACCTTTGTAGCACAAGATGGACTCTCTAGAAGGTGGGTGTATCCAATCACTCATCAGTTGGATATCATTTCCCTCGGAGCTGTTGACGTCAGGAGTCTGATTTATCCTATAGTGGTGTACCAGTATCCTGATGTCTTTCCTGATGATGTTCTGGGACTACCTCCTCGTAGAGAGGTAGACTTATACATAGACCTTTACCCTGAGATGGCAATGATATCTACATCAGCATATTGGATGGCTCTCTTAGAGCATTGTGAGTTTCGAGTATAGTTGGAGGACTTATAGAGGAAGGGGTTCATAAGGCCCAATTTTTCTCCATGGGCATCCCCGATTTTGTTCACCAAGAAGGAATATGGGAGTTTGAGGCTTTTTATGGACTATTGGTGCCTTAATAAAGTGACCGTGAAGAACATGGATCCACTCCCAAGGATTTATGATCTCTTCGACCAGCTAAAGGGAGCTCGTTGGTTTTAGAAGACAACCTTCAGATGTCGGTATGTCCACTATGAGTTCTTGGTGATGCCTTTTGGCATAACCAATACTCTGGTAGTGTTCATGGGAATCCTGAACAGGATCTTCCAGCGTTACCTTGATAAATTTTTGGTAGTCTTCATTGAATACATCTTGATATACTCAATTTCAGAGGAGGAGCATGCCACACACCTACAGACAGTTCTGGATACACTATAAGAGCACTATCTTTATGGAAAGATCTCGAAGTGAAATTATGGATATATAAAGTCCACTTTCTAAGGCACGTTATCTCATACTCTAGAGTTGCAGTGTATCCGGTGAAGATAGAGGAATTTATTGCATGGGAGCCACCCAGGAGTGTGATGAAGGTGCATAGTTTCCTAGGATTGGATGGGTACTACCAGTGATTCTTACCTGACGTTTCTAGAGTTGTGACACCCTTGTAAGCATTGAAAAATATGGGAAAACCCTTAGTGTGGATGGATATATGACAAAAGAGTTTTCAAGAGTTGGGGAAGAGACTAACAAGTGGCTCCATATTGAGGCTACCAGAAGAGGGCGTTGGGTATATAGTCTACTACGATGCATCGAGGAACATACTAGGTTGTGTCCTGATGCAGGAGAGAGCAGTGATCACCTACTGCTCATGACAATTGAAACAACACTAGAAGAACTATGCTACCCATGACCAAGAGTTAGCAGTAGTTGTCTTTGCACTAAAGATGTGGCTTCACTACTTGATGGTAGAATGTTTTACAATTTACTATGATCACAAGATTCTCAGGTATATCTTCTCATAGATGGAACTCAACATAAGACAACGGTGATGGATAGAGTTTCTTCGGGACTATGAATTTGAGATAGTCTATACTCATACGAAGGGTAACGTAGTAACAGACGACTCAACAAGAGGTTTGGTCTACAGTTTCTGAGTGAGGCAGCAGAGTAGCTAGCTGCGTTGAAGTTATTATTCATGGATATTGATGGAGCATCTTTTCTACAGTATATGATAGTTACTCCCCCACTTCTTCAGCGAGTCAGGGAGGCATATCTTGGGGACATAGAATATGAGGCCCGACGTGCTTAGATATCCACAGGATAGGCACCTGATGGATTTTCAGAAGGTAGGGAGCACGTCATCCTTTTCAGAGGACACACTATGGTACCTGTGACACTATGGGAGGAGGTGTTGGGGGAGTTCTATACATCCCCTTTGGAGGTACATCCCGATGTTGAAAAGATGTACCAGGACCTCCAGGGTTAGTACTGGTGGATAGGGATAAAGAAAGTGGTGGTAGAGTTCATATCACGATGCCTCACTTGTCAGCAAGTGAAGGCTGAGCATCAGGTAAAATAAGGCTTAGCTTATCCACTTGAGGTACCGGTGTGGTAGTTGAATGGTATATCCATAGACTTTGTGACAGGGATACCACATATTTCTAGGGGCCATGATTTCATCTGGGTGATTGTTGATCGACTCGCCAAGTCGGTCCACTTACTACCCATATGAAAGTAGGGATCAGTAGAGAGATTGAGAGGTCTCTATGTACAATAGATTGTATGGATTTATGGGGTGCCGACGATGATCGTCTCAGATCTCGATGCTCATTTTACATCCTTCTCATGGAAGGTATTGTAGGATGCGTTCAGGACTCAGCTAGGCTTGATCACTACCTTTCACCCTTAGACAGATGGTCAGAAGGAGCAGACTATACAGAAACTTGAGGACATGCTTCATGCTTGTGTCCTCGATTTTGGCCGTAGTTGGGAGTACCACCGGCCACTGGTGGAGTTTGCACAGAATAACAGTTATCACTCCACCATCGACATGGTTTCGTTTGAGGCCCTATACAATAGACCTTGCAGATCACCACTATGCTGGACAGACCTAGGGGGTCAGCACTTATGGGTCTAGTGTTGGTAATGGATACCACAATAAAGGTGCAGATCATACAAGAGCAGATGAAGAATGAATAGAGTCGGCATAAGTCTTATGCTGACAGGAGATGGAGACCCTTAGAGTTTGAGGATGGAGACCCTGTCTTCTTACGGGCCTCACCCTGATGAGGATTATAGAGGTTTGGATAGGGTGTCCAGTTATCTCTGAGGTTCATAGTCCCTTTACAGATCCTAAACAGAGTAGGTGAGGTGGCGTACTGTTTATCTCTTCCCCCAAAGATGCACTAGGTGCATAATGTTTTCCATGTGTCGCAGCTGAGGAGGTACGCGCATGATCCATCACACGTTATCGACTGGGGCGAGCTAGGCATTGACTTTAGGGCGATGTTTGTGGAGTTCCCATTGGAGATAGAGAATCGACAAGAGTTGGTCCTTCATAGGTGATTGATTCCTCTAGTGCGAGTTCGTTGGCAGCATGGGAATCTCTTGGAGAGTACATAGGAGCGGGAGGCTCAGATGCGTACTCAGTACCTCCATTTGATCCCCTAGTTTTGTTATAGCATTCTGGGGTGAAAATCCCTAATGTGTGGAGAATGTAAAGACCAAAAAATTCCAATTTTTTTTAAATTATTTGGGATTATTGCATGTCTGAAAATATTAACGGCGCTTGAATCCAAGGCCCAGTGTGCCTGAAATGGATTTTTGAACATTTTTTAGGTACGTTCGGTAAATGCGCGGGCGTCATTTTCTATCATTTGAACTGGGCCTCAGATTAAAAATCAGAGAGATCTTTTGAATCCACAGTACCAGGATTCTCTTAAGGGAGGAAAAACTTCGACTTTAGTAGGTCAGGAGAAAAATTTAGTTTTCCAAACCTTTTAAAGAATAATAAAATAACATTAAATTGTTATTTTATTTTTCCTACCACCTTTTGAGAAGTGGTGGTGGAGACCATAGAGGTAGTAAAACATTTAATAAGAGATATTTAATGCTCGTTTACACATAGTTTGTGTAACCAACCCTCATGTAATTAACGGGGCTCAATAATTACATCAATTTATGGACCTTTAATTGAGAAGATAATTAATTCTCTAGAGAATCCTCTGTTTAATTAAAATCATGGGAAAAGAGAGATTTTGGGAGATGTTGTGGGAGAAATCTGACGAAGCACCAACACTCAACACTTCCAACTAAGAATGGAGGTTTTGACGGTGCCTGTTGAGGAAATGATATAGGATCAACAAATGCCAGTGGCGTCAATGAACATAGATCCTCCCTCCACAATCGCGACATCACCCAACGGTTCTTGAGGCAGGTGTTGTTATTAAATTCAAGAAACTCTCACGATTTTCCCTCATTATTCAATTTGGGGGTGTTTGTTGCAGGAGTTTTGGACAGGGTTTTATTAATATCTATGTGATATTTTTATTTGATATCCCCTCGTTATGATGCTAACACGAAGGGCGCGAGCCAAATGAACAAGACCCAGAACCTCCACCACTTTGATATTTGTTGTGTTCTTTATGGGAAACCATAAAATAGAGCGAAAAGATGAACCCAGGGGTCGTGCATCATTGGTAGTGCCCCGGGAGGCATGTAGGCTCATTAGGAAAGGAAAAAGGAAAACCAAAGCTCACCTGGTGGCCCGCAGAAAATCCGATGGCACAACACTAATGCGATGGCCGGAGCTCGCCTTCCATGGAGGGAGGTGGTGCTGCTCAGCACCCCAACGGACCAATAGGGGTGGCTGACTATTGGCTGACCACGTTGGCAGATGGGTGGCGCGCCATCACGCGCCGTAGGTGGAGGTTGCGACTTTAATGCTACGGAGAAGAGGGACTAGCGCCCTGTGGGTCCCACATACAGTAAGGTGACGCCATGTGGCATCACCAATTAAAGAGATAAATGGCTATTTGAGCCATTTGGAAAATAGGGGTTGTACAACCCCTCGTGTAGGTTGCACCTAGCTAGCTGGCTAGGTCAGTCCGCTGCCCAGCGGGCCGAGCCCGCCGCAGCCCAGCCCAGCCGGTTCGGATTGGGCCGGTCTACATACCAGTGGGATGATCCCACCAAGGACCCCCTGGTTGAGGTCTGTCTAGGCCTGGTCAACCTCAGGTTGGGTTGACCCGAACCGGGTTGGGTCGGTTCGACAGGGTCGGGCCGGACCCGAACCCATTTCAGCCCAGATACGCTTAAAATGTCGTATCTTAAAAAACAGACGTTCGTTTGATGAACCGTCTATGGCATTGGAATCCTTGGAACTAGATGATTCTTTTTAGATACTCTACTTGAATTTTGGATATAGTTGGAGTATGGATGAGTTGGATCGTACTCGAATCCAACCGGGCCCTCGGCATAAATATGGCTATAACTCTCAGACCGGGTGACCAATTGACGCACCGTCTGTTGCATTAGAACCTTTTTGACATGGAAAATAATTGGGTTACTTCTTTGTGGTGATTAGTTCTGGTTGAAGTAAGACCAATGTCTTGATGATTGAATCCTCCCTGAATCAAGCGTACTATATACGAGAATTCAGTGGCTAGGTGAGACGTGAAGAATGAATTGTGATCCTATGTGGATTAGCACCTAGAGATCCTGTGTAGATCAGTACCTATTGATCTTGTTTGGATAACCACCTAGAAATCCAGTGTGGATCAACACCTAGCGATCCTGTGTGGATCAGCACCTAGAGATCCTGTGTGGATAAACACCAAGTGATCCCCTGTTGATCAACACCTAGAAATCCTATGTGGATGAGCACCTAGTGATCCTATGTGGATCAACAGTAGAACCCTTGATAGAATAAGATGATATAGCTTTACGAATAATCATATGTACTTCTGTAATTCAGTTATACCAAGTTTAAGTTGAGTCTTTTTCTTTGTGCTTTTTTATTGAGATAATGCTTTTTGGGTTTCATTTGTGGAATTCTGAGAGACCTTTAGGGGTCTCGGGGTCCCTACTAGGTATTGTTATACTCACCCCTTCATGGGCTTCCCCCACACCTTGTTGTGTCTTGTACAGACGACATTCAGCCTTGAATAAGACTCGGAGAGCTCGGACCTAACGGTGGACGACTGTGGCGGTTGACGTGGAGAGCTGCAGAGACGAGTTTTGTCTACCCCCTTTAGGCAGGATCATTGGCGAGTGAACTCAGAAGATGTTTTTCTATTGTAGTTGATTTTATTTTAGGTGGGATTTTATTCCAAACCCTTTGCTTTCATTACACACTTTTACTACTGTAGTTTTACTTCGTGGTTGCATCTTGTTGTGTTTTTTGACAGTGTGTTTTTACATGTTTGAAGGTAATGCCTTTCCGTTTTAGGGATACGCCTTTCCGGTTCTAGTTTCCAACCCCTGGCCTATGGAATGTGGGCTTGGGGTAGTCACGGCACGGGCCCCGGGGGACGGGTCATGACATTATAAAAATTACTTATTACTTTTTTAAAATGTATTATAATTTAAAATATGTTTTGAAAGATTATTTCACAAAAATAACTTTTATATAAAATTTTTACATTTAATATAAAATATATTTTTAACATAACATGTTTATAGGCTCCAAAAATAACAAAATTTTGATTATATCAGTGAATAATCTCAAAATTCACTTAAATACATCGACATAACCTAAAATAATAAAAAACAATTGTCTTATTGAATAATTTTATAAATTTCAAATGGTCATGTAAACCTATAAATACACCATCATTATTTATTCACCATTCACCACTTCACTTATAAAGATTCATACACTTCCTTTGACATTGTCAATTTTTTTCCTAACACTTTTGTTTTTATGAATTGTATGATAGGGGCGATCATTATGGGGGAATTCAATCCTATGTAGTTATTTTTAGTGAATATACTATTCTTAAAATTTTATATCCCTTTACTATTTCTAATTGTACTTGTATATATTTACAAGTGATTTTTAAGTAAATGTAAAATATTTATATGTACCTCTATTGTAAAATAGTAATTATAAAATAAAAAACATTTCTATTAATAACATAGGGGAATTATCAGATCATTACATTCTTCACCCTTAAAGAAATTAAATCTTTGTAATTTTACTCATTTAATTCCACTTACTAAACCCTAATTTTAACATAAATTTTAACTTTGGATAGGAAACATAATTAATACATAGAAAATTTAAATATTATGGGGTCATACTAGTTATACATAACCTAGTATACTATAGAATATTTTCATTTATATAAAGCTCTATACCTAAATATTATGAATCATAATTCTAAAAAATAACTAAGCTCTTCTATAATACCAACTGAGATTCCCCATACACACACTTATTAATATGAGTCTAAGCATACAATCTGTTTAATACATCACTTGAATTACAACAAACTCCCAAGATAAAATGGTCAGTTTCTATAAGAACTGGGTATATTTAATACTAAACACATGGTACAATACATATTTCATCCACAATGATTCTCTAAAAATGTAATTAAATTATATGTATCCTTTTCATTTCATTTATGCGGGGAATGGATAAACATAAGAAAAGGTGAGCTATAAATCCTAGTAAGGGATAAACAATTAAAGCATAGAATAAATGAACACAATGGGTAAAACACGTGGCATGATATAAGAACATGAACATGGGGAAATGATTCATAATTTGATCATAATAAAAAATAGTTAAAAAATTATCTTAAGAATAAGATTAATGACATGGTCATAAGAAAAATTATCATAACATGAACATAAGTACATTAGGCATAACATAATCATAAGTACATGAGGCATAACATGATCAAAAGTACATGAGGCATAACATGATCAAAATTACATGAGGAATAACAAGATCATAAATACATGAGTCATAACATGTAAATTTGGATATAATATAAACATGATACATTCATAAAAAAATCATTATAGCCCATCATTGGGGATTCATAAAAGATATTACCAAGGATTTTGACCAAGGTATAATAAAACATTACCAAGGAATGATGTCAAGGTATCATGAACATGTCATCTCTATAGATTAATTATTTACCCAATGAATTGTATAACAATAAGGGTTCACCCTTAATATGTATCAATTCATGTGTTCCACATAAGGAAAACATACATAAATACATCAATAATCATAGAATGAACCTGTAGAAGATACATAAGTATCTAATGATAGTAAGTATATCTCTATGTAAATACCCTTTAATAGAGATAATTGATTATACGGTATTTAAATTATATATAAGAATTGGAATAAAATTTATTGAATAATTTATCCAATAAATTGATGGATGAGAAATTAGTTGAACACCCTTTAATCAGAAGAATAATGCAATGTTATCAACAAGGTAAATGAATTAGAATAAAAGTTACTCATAATTGATGATAAGGTAAGAAAAATGTAGTGATGGATCAATATACATAGAGATAATATTTTCACTATACCATGTATACATAGAAACATGTACATTTATAAGAAAGGTAAAATCCTTGGGAAAGATAAAGAGTGAAAGAGAACATGAACATTGTTTACAAATTAGATGGGAAATGAACACTTTGAATGGATTGATGCATCCATCTTGGTGAATAACCAAAATTTTTATTTAGAAACTATTGGATGATAACTATGCCGAGGGTTATACCCCAATTTAAAGAATGATAATAAGAAGTGATGGTGGGTACATTTATGGAATATAGATATTAATTGAAGGTGTTTCTAAATTAATATATTATGATCATTCATTATGTATCATAAAGTGTACATGAATTATATAAAGAAAACCCCCTAGAAGTGTTAATATTGGTATGTAGAAATTCACCTTTTCATGAACCAGGTGATTATAGGATTACAAAAAAATGTTTTCTTTTCAGGGTTTTTACCCCTAGGTACAACTGTTCTAGAGCCACATCAACTTATAGTATGTATACATGGATTTCAATGAAAGGAAAACTATACACAGTTTTCTTTACCAAATTTTGGATGGTTTTATGGATATGGGAATGCTTGAGCATTATAATGTATTATGAAGGTTGTATAATGAGAGGGAATACATATCTATCATTGATAAAATAGTAATTAAATTATAATAATGATTCATAATAATATTTAATACTGAAATAAAAATCAATTTAAAAGGAATCTTAAAGGAAATGTCGAGGAACCATTATTTTAGAATCATAAAGGGTACACATAAGGAATCTTGGAATGATTTTTTAAAGACCCTAACCCCAGTAGCCTAGAGCTAGTGGTAACATTATTAAAATTAATAAAGATACATGGAATCACATCCCAAATGAACAAATAGTTTAGCAGTCTTGGTAAACTAGATACATACGTGAGATTAACATTAAAATTGAAATCAATAAATACACAAAGTGTTTTCTTTGGGAACACCATTATAACTCCAAGCTCATCCCAATATATTAATCAAAAACTAATTCATCATATTCAAGGTAAAATAAAACATAAGAAATGGGTGATTGTAGATGTTCAATAAGGGTAATAATACAGTGGAATCTATCATGAAGAAATACCCATAATCAATATGAAAAGGTAAATAACTGACACACATTCCATTTAATCAATAAATTGATTATAATATGATAGAAATAAATGATGATCAAATAAATCCATATCAATAATCATAAGAGGTTGAAAATTATCCATGGTTATTATAACTGATTGAATAATCAGATGAACATCAATAATTTATCTCATATAGTGGTAATTTGTAATGTAAAAAATATGGAACATACTATCAAGATCATTCACAATATAGTTTATATATGTTGATATAAATCCATCCAATTTGGATAACTGATTTGTCTCATGATACATGTTAATGCATCGAGGGGCTATCTATAACTGAGACCCACCCATCACTTACTAATTCCAATGAATTAATCTTATTATAGTGGTGAAACATTATCAACATTAAATTTTTTTTATTAAAAAACTAACATACAAAATGTTAATACTTATCCCAATAAAATAAACATAATCATAAACCATCCAGAGTAGTATGATGAATGGTAAAAAATTGTAAATTCTTAGTTAAACTGATCATAAACCATAAAAATAATGCATAAGGATTATATAAATACAATATATCCCCATAGGATCATAATTTAAGTAATTGTATGATGTTACTTATGAATATAAATATCATAAAAATGACATTAAAAACATTTTTTAGAAAATTACATTTTCACTTTGAAAATATTTTAAAAACTAAATGTTAAAAATATGTTTTGAAAAATATTTTATTTCAAAATAACCCTTTAAACATATAAAATAATCTTTAAAATATTGAGTGGCCATGGTAGTAGGAAATGTTTAACATTTTGAGTTTGTTAAAAGAAAGATTCTTTTCACAATTTCAGTAAAATCCAAACATGCAGTATTTTGAAAACGACATAAATATTACCTCTAATTTTTTCAAAAGTAAAAAATGGGTAAAAATGTATTTAATAAAACATTTTTAAAAGATTAATCGTTTTTATAAAATGGTCATTTTTATGAAGAAGGATTTTTGACTGATGATAGAAACAAGGTCATTTAAAAAAAATATGTTCTTAGTAATTTTAATTACCAAAGAGTGTAAAAATGGTTCTATTACTTGGTAAAGTTCATGGAAAACTATATGATAATAAAATATATTTATTTTATGATAAAAAACAAATAATTCCCTTATGAAATACTAAAACAAAAACAATCTCGAATAATGATGAGATCGTGAAGTAAACTCTTACCCAATTGGTACCTTTTGAATCATAATCCCCATGAATGAAATAAATTGAAATGAAAATTTAAATACTATGAATATAAATATATTAATGATATAACATATCAAAATCTGTATTATATATTATATATAATGGAATATGTGGTGAATATGACATATGTCTCACAGAAGTAAAAGTGAGAAGAGAAAACTTGTATCTCAGGTTTAACTTCTTTAATATGTGTCAAAACCTTCATATATAATAAATATATTTTTATTATATATATATTAAATAAATATATTAATATATATCATAACATATATTATTAACTTATAGTCTTTGATCACCCATTTAATACTAATTATTTGTTAAAATCAATATTTTGGGTGATAATTGCGTCATTTTTCAGGTATGTTTTAGTTCAGTAATCGTGGGTATTTTAATTTGATCATGGTTAAATAATATATATAATGTTATAAATGATATAAATATCATATATATTAATTATATATGTATTTATAGTAATCTATTAAAGTTATTGATAGAGAATGGATTACACCGTTCATTGAGATTGTAGGTCGTACGCAGGCATGAACATTATTTCCTTTTTTCTCGATGGATGGGAAAAGAGAAAATAAATATTAATTCACCTTTATATAATCATTATTATTTCAAATATTTCATGTATATTAATGAAATACATCATTATTACCATTCATTTAAACATAAAATGAAAAATAGTTCACATCACTACGTGCTGAAGATAGTCCACACATACGCAAAAGTGATATTATTATTTTTCAACGGACTGGAAATTAAGAAGTTATATGTGATATTAATTTTAAATATGTATTTTTAGATAAAAATATCACATATATTCATTAATTTTACCCTTACTACCTTTCACGTAAATCTTAATAGAAAAGAGAATCGCATTGCTTCGTGAGGCGGTAATCTGCCGTACACATGAGCGATGTTACCATATTCCCCACGGAATAGAAATTAAGTAGGAATATGTGATATAATAATTATAGAAGTATAAAAATTTCATAAATATCATATAAATTATTTAAATCCATCATTATAACTATCCATTAAAGGTGGTTATGGAAAAAAAATTACATCGGTTCGCGAGACAATTGTCCACCATAAAGACGTTCAACATTTTTGTTTCCCATTTATTGGAAGTGGAGATGGATTTGAGCTATCCAATTAACATGATAAATTCTAAGTATATAGGATATAATTGTGTTATCATATTTTGATATTTTAATATGTTTCTTAATGACGTGTATGAATAAATAAAACAAATACACACGTTTAAGAAGTTTACCTCTTTTTTAGAGAGCCTATTATGGTTTATTTTTAAAGACTTCTTAGGAGAGATTGATAATAAAAATAAAGAATCTAGGATATGTGGACGTAATTAGTGAAGTTATTTGGTTAGGAATAGGCCTAAAAAATAGTTTTTTAAGTGTGAAGATGTGAAGAGAGGGGTAACCTTTTATAAGTTGTGGGGAGGACACACATGAAAATTTTGAAAAGGTAAAGTGATAACAACGTTTTCTCATGTAAAATTCCTCCAAAAAGGGTAATTATAGAAAATTAGAGGTTATATGGTCATCGTATGACCATAAAATTTCTGTTGGACCAATTTTATGTCATTTTTTAACCCTTATTTTTTAGTCTAACCCCTATGGTAAACCCATTTTTACCTTAACTGTGGTAATTATTTTTAACTAATTTTACTATTCATTATAGTAATAAATTAAGTTAACCTTATTATATAATATAAATTATTCTAATTATAAATAATGAATAAATTTTTACAAATTTAATTAATTGAAGTGTCAGAATTCAATTTAAAATTAAATTGTAGATGCAATGAAAGAGCAGTTTTCCCAAGAGAACATTCTTATAAGTATAAAATGTTTTAATGTAAAAATTCAATATGTAATTGATTAAAATGAAATAAATTAGTTAAATAATAATATAATTTTTATTAATTTTAATTTAAAACCAATATAATATATAATTTAACCTTATAAATAATTTAAATGAAAAGGTTGGTTTCCATAAAAATCAGTATATTTCACTAATAATAAAAAAATTAGTATTTTTATAAAATTCTCAAAAATTCACACAAATATAATTTTAAATTTTATATTTTAAAATATATATTTATTTTATAAAATAAATTTTCTATTTTTTTTAAAAAAATTAACATTAAATTATGTGTGAAAAGTACGACTAATCCGCCTTTCAAATAATTCAGTCTCAAAAAAAAATTCTTTTTCTTTCAAATAGTTATTATTTTATTTAAAATAAATAGATATCCATTGAATTTTCATTATACATGGTTAAACCATATAATTTTCATAATTTATTTATTACTATTCATACCTTCCATCTTAATGGGTAAGTTATAATGGTCATGTTTAAATAATGGAGTATCGTGTTTCTTTCAAACCCAATGTTGTGTACATTGAAAGCTATCGAAGAATTTAAATTTATTTAAAAATAAATGTATCTTAAAATCTTAGGGGGTTTAAATATCATATAATATTTTTGTTTCATGTTATATACACTATAAAATAAGATTTTTTTCTCTTTTAAAAATCTTAGGGTGTTACATTCTACCCCCTTAAATAAATTGTGTCCTCACAATTTACTCTTGTTCTTGAAAATCAAGGGTTTGACATTTGAACATACCATTATTGAAATCCCACATCCCAATAAGGTTTAATAAAATATCATTTTAATAATATAGAAGGTGATGTATGAATTTCATATAGAATAATCACATAAATAGGTTTCTAAGTATGAGAACATAGGTGAGAAGTGAATATATGAACATAGAAGAAGAGCGTAATTCCCAAATAATGATGGAGGGTTATGGAGGTCATTAATCACAATAAAGTGAATGATTAAGATAAATTCAACAGAAATGAAACCATAAATCTATTATGAGTCAAAATTTCATTGATTCATTGGATATTAAGGTAATAGGATAACATTTTTTTCATGATCCTTTTTGTAGAGTTGAGGAATTCCTTAACCATTTAAACTAATAAAAAAAGGAAATACAATGAATTGATATCTTTCTATTTCATGTGCATGATTTAATACTTTGAATGATATTATATAAATTCCAAATTCATCTCTTACACCAATAAATTAATATCCAATAGAAAATTTTATGCCTGAATCAATAAAATTAACATTTAATAGATTATTATATCATTAAAATAATGAAAAGTCATTACTCTTATCTCCAGATGTAAGATCCCGTATTTCTCTGTAAGGTATGTTTTACTGGAGTTATGATTTAAGCCCTATTTTTGGTAAATTAAGTTGTTTCCCAAGTCCTCAAGAAGGCTTGGTGTTGTTTTAGGGGTTCAGGACATGATAAAGTAAGAAAAAGGGGGTTCTGGGCATGCTGCACGGTTTGTGCACGGTTAGTGAAAATCGTGCAGAATTCCATAGAAAACATGCGAAAGTGGGTTTTTCAGACAATAGCCTCTACACGGTTTGTGCACAATTTGGAAAACTGTATGGGTAAACCATGAGAGTGGGATATTTTGGGAGTGAAGCATTCACATGGTTTGCGTACGTTTTGGAAAACAATGTGGGTAAACTGTGCGGCCCAGAAACTATTAAAAATTGCAAAAATTCCATTATGAGAAATTTATACCCAACTTAGGATTTTCCTCCTCCTCCTTTACTGCAACCCTAGGAATGAAACAAATCACCCAAGAGATTCCAATGATAGATCTCACTCATCTTGGGGCCGTTTGGAGTGTCGTCAGTTACAGATTGATGATCCATGTAAGTCTAAAACCATCTTTGTTTCTCTTTCTTGTTTAGGGTTTATATATTTCTCTTATCTTCTTTTGAAGCTCTAAAACCCCTATTTTTCAGTGAGGTTTAGGTTAAAGCTTCAAGAGTTGTTTGAATCGGGATCTAAGCCATTGATTAAGAGTGAATTTACCAAAAAATTCAAGGTTGGTGGTCTACAATTTGTATCCCTTTGGTTTCATGTGGATTTGTGCATGTAGGGTTATGTCTTAATTTTTACATTATTCCGTTCTTGGTTCCCTTTGACTTATTTAGATATAGTGGGTGTATAAATGGTTAATTTAACTCCTCATGATCCTCGTGGGATGCATGGAGGATGGACAACGAGATTAGGGCCACCCATGGGGTGTGCTGATATTCTGCGGACATAGAGTTAGCTAAGTAAGTGTAGTCTGTTGTGTGACAACATAGATCCCATGATGAATATGTTAATATGCTTGAAGGATGTGAAATTTTGGTTTTAGTAATACACTTAGGTTGGGTAATTGCCTAAGAGGTTATTGGTTGTCATGAAAAAGGGTTAAATGGATAAATGGGACAATTATAGCGGATAATATTTATACTTGAATATGCTTAGCAATATAGGCATAGGAAATGAGAAACGAGGATAAAGGGTTAAGTAATATAAATGAATAATGTTTTAATGGATTTTGGCAAAATGTTAATTTCTCATTTATTTAAATTTTTGTGATGTTGTAAAAGATGTTGGCTATGCTTGTTGTGATATGTTTGATTGTGGTAAATGATAAATAATCATGTGCACATGGATTGAAAGAGTGGGTCATCGACTTGAGATTATACGCCCATGGGTTAAGTTGGACCGAGGTTCTAGATACACCCCCAAATGCACGGGTTAGGGTATGAGATATAGTTCTATTCACCTAACGGTTGAATTCCACCCGGACTGAGGCTTTGAGGTGAGGATAATGAAGTTTTTATAATGTGATTCCTAGTGAGATATGACTTGATTTAATTTCTATATGTTGAGAATATTGAATATTCATAATCCATTGAACATATGAAAAGGGTAGATTAAATCATGAACTGCCTAAGAAGTGAACCCGAACTCAATGGTAACATAGTTTAAGAAACGTAGTCTTGGATTTACTATTAAACTGTTTATCTTTACTTGACATTATTTATCACCTGCAAGAACTATCTACTTTTGCTGTATATTTTGTAGACACTCTTGGTTGTGGCCTACTGAGTTATACTCAGACCCTTCTCGAGCCTCCATTGGGTACCTGAGTAGATTTCATGCTTTCAGGTTAGTACAAGGGCAATGACCCTATTCGAGGGAGTTGAGTATGACATGGAACATGTTTGCGTGAGGTTACCGACTTAGATTGTGAACCATTTTTGGGATTATATTGTTTTCTTTCTTTTGGGGTTTTGTTCATTTAACACTGTAGCATGGAATGACATATTTACTATTGTATATGGTTGTACCCTATTTTGGGAATTGGTTATTTATTCATGTTATTGATTGTTATCTTTTGTTTCCCCTATTTAAACAATTTATACCATGTCTTACTATTGTAGAGATGGTATGGTCTCCCCACATATCCTATCAGACCCTCGCCACTAGTCAGCAACCTCTGCTGTATGGGGAGGCATGCTTGAGGTCATGTGGTGACCCGACTTTAGGCACCAGTTTAGTGGATCTCGGATTGAGGACATTATAATATGGTATTAGAGGAGTACTTTTCTCTTTCTTACTATTTGCGGATGGTAGATAGAAGATTAGGAAAGTGTCAGGCCTTAGAAATGAGCTCATTCTTGGGAGTATCTAACCCATGTATGGTGGAAAATCCATGTCTCCCTAGGAGGGGATTGTTTTTCTTATTGTGTGTTGTTATATTTGATGATATTTCACCATTCGGTGATTAAATTGTTTTGTGATTTGACGGTTTTATGATATTTTACTTGTGGCTGGAAGGGTATGAGGTTGTTCATTCATGCATCATTCTAGTAACCTGTGTAAGTAAGTGATATGCATCATGATAGGAACACACATGGGATGGGTGTGTGGGATATTAAGGTTAGGATGTGTTTGTTCTCTTAAAAATAATGAAAATTGTGCCTAATAAGATGATATTAATGGGAAAAAAGGGAAGTGAAAATTTCAAGTAGTAATTAGAGAATAGTGGTTGATAAATAAGTAAAAGTGGATTAATCTGTTGTAAGAGTAAATTGGGATATGGAAATGGTTTTGAATGGGTGTAAAAGATAAGGCTTGCAACCATGAGAATTAGATACTAATGTTAGCCATGACCTTAGGAGAGAGAGTGAAGGGTAGTGATTCAGTTGTGAGTGGGATCATTTGGGTAGTATATGTGAACTGGTTCGGTTGTTTTAAGTGATGAGCCTACCTATATCTCTTTACCTCTCATAAAAGCATTATGGTTGTGTTCTAAACTCATGTTTGGCATTGTAGAGAAATGACACCTCAAAGACGTGTGCCGATTGGGAGACATGAGGACATTGCCGAGAGTGGTCCTCCAGTAGTGAAATAGGAGAACATGATGATCCATGAAAATAGGGAAGAGCATTTCCCTGAGAAATTTTCTTGTTTTATAAAGATTATGGAACAAGAGATAGGGTGGGTTACATCGAGTATGTTTGAGTTGACCAGGGAGTTTCAGCCGCAACACCCTCCAACCTTTACTGGAGAGGGTGGGATAGAAGTATAAGAGTTCTGGATAGAGTCCATCCAAACTATTATACACCATCTAAAGACTCCTCTTGAGAAGCGAGTCAAGTTAGCGGCCTATATGCTGAGGGGTCAAGAAAATCATTCGGGGGACATTATGGTCCAAACAGAGAAGGTTGAAGGAATTATGTGGAAATATTTTCAAGAGAATTTTCTTGAGGACTTCAAACCAGAAACCTTGAGGGAGGAGAATGATGCAGATTTTATGAGGTTGACTCAGGGGATAATGTCAGTAATGGACTATTCTAGTTGTTTCACCTATTTTAGATTCTTCATTCCGACATTGACGAGAGATGAGGCAGTTGTGGTGAAACGCTTCCAGGATGGGATGAGACACGAGATCAGGTCTCAGGGGAATATATTTCAAATAAAAAGGTTTACTAAAGTAGTGGATCAGGACCTTATCTCATATGAGAATCTAATGGGAGCTTTAGGTAGTGAACTTGTGGTGCTAGCTAGGCGAGTAAGTGGTGTGGCTTCCGATAGTAGGAAGAACCATTTTGGAATCCTTTAATAAGGTGGAAGAATGAAGAATAGTCAAAAGTGGGGGTCAGCTTCTTAGGGTGGTGACCAGGTATTCTATTATCAGTGTGGTAGGCTGGGGTACAAGCGTGACCAATGTACTCACCCACTAGTTGAGTGCCGAGCATGCTGCAGGTTAGTCCACGTGAAAAGGTTCTGTAGGAACCCATTATAGTCAGGTAATGATGAAATTCAGAGGCCAATGATGATTGTAGGCATGGGTGGGTTACCCTATATCAAGTAGGTAGTTAGAGCTCCACGGGTCGTACTGGTAGAGGCGGTGGACGTGTAACTCTAGGGAACAATGATCCTTACCAACAGAGCAGTTCAGTGTAGTGTACTCAAGATAGAGCCCAGGGTATAGGGGTAGGTCATATCCATGAATTTCAGGCTACACCTGAAGGTGGTGATGAAGGAATGTCTACTGTTCAAGGTACAATTATTGTATCATGCTTTCTAGTGCTTTATTTGATACAGGTGCTACACATTCCTATATTTCTTCTTAGTTAGTAATTTTGTTGGGATTAAACATGGAAACTGCATGTGGGGTAATTTAACTTGATACTCTACTAGGGGTATGAGTTGAAAACATCAGGCAATGTAAGGGTTGTGCTCTGGAGGTTGGTGGGTACAGTTTTCTATGGGATCTGTTTATCCTACAAATGTCAGGTTTTGACCTAATATTGGGGATGGATTTTTGGGCATTATATCAAGACCATATCGATTGTTACCGAAA
Source organism: Viscum album (assembly GCA_963277665.1). Taxonomy (NCBI): domain Eukaryota; kingdom Viridiplantae; phylum Streptophyta; class Magnoliopsida; order Santalales; family Viscaceae; genus Viscum; species Viscum album. The sequence goes on along the minus strand of OY728150.1, from coordinate 810,256,182 downwards.
TTAGGTAGCATCCACATCTCTTTATGGGAGCACTTATGTCCTTCGCGTTGACTGGGATACTCGAGTGGCCTATGCATGGCCATTCGACAACAGTTGGGAGAACTCACAACCCAAGTGGAATGCCTTATGTTAGATGATGGGGAAAAGGACATCCAATCTTTCCTTTTTTTTGTGGACCAGTTTCTGGATGTGTTTCCTGAGGACTTATTGGGGTTACCAGCTAAGAGAGATGTTGAGTTCATGATCAAATTGTTTCTAGGAGAGGATCTAGTTTCTATTACACCCTATCTAATGGCACCAAAAGATCTCCAAGAACTAAAGGTTCAGTTACAGTAATTTGAGAATAAGGGGTTTATACATCCTAGTACATCTCCTTGGGGATCTCTAGTGTTGTTTTCTAAGAATTATGGCAGATCACAGAGGATATGTGTCGATTATAGGTTGCTGGACTAGATGAATGTTAAGAACTGATACCCTCTTCCTAGAATTGATGATATGTTTGACCAGCTCAGAAGTGCCTTGGTGTTTTCTAAGATTGATTTGAGATCTGGATACCATCATTTGATGGTGAGACCTTTTGACGTACCCCATACAACGTTCCGAAGTAGGTATGGATTGTATGAATTCTTGGTGATGCCATTTGGATTGACCAATGCATCAATGATGTTCATGTCCTTAATGAACTGGATATTCCACCCATATATAGATAAATTTGTAATTGTCTTCATTTATGACATCTTGGTGTACTCCAGAACTAATGACGATCATTCCAAACATCTTGACATCATCTTGATAACAATAAAAGGGAATAGGATTTAATCCAAGATATCAAAATGTCATTTTTGGATTGATGAGGTGCCCTTTCTGGGACACATAATTTCAGAGTCATGTGTGTCAGTGGATCTAGAAAAGGTGAATGATGTGGTGTCTTGGGAGCAGCCCAGGAACGTCTCTAATATTCATAATTTTATGGGTTTTTCTAGTTATTACATAAGGTTTATTAGAGATTTACCTTGTTTGATAACACCGCTCATAGGCCTAACCAAGAAGGGGGTTATGTTTGATTGGTCATAGGATTGAGAGAAATCTTTTCAGGAGCTGAAGAAGCAGTTGACTACCACACTGATTTTGACCTTACCCGAACTAGGTAAGAGGTATACCTTGTTCTATGATGCATATAGTGTTGGACTTGTGGTAGTATATATATAGGATGATTGGGTTGTACCATATGTTTTGAGACATTTGAGGCCACATGAAAGGAATTATCATACTCATGAACTTGATCTATATGTTGTGGTTCATGCCTTAAAGTGTAGGAGGCATTACTTTTTGGGAGAACATTTCACGGTGTTCGCTGACCATAAAAGTCTCAAATACATCTTCTCTCAGTGAGATTTGAATCTTAAAAAGGGATGGTGGGTTGATTACCTATAGTATTTTTGATTTTGAGTTCATGTACACACCAGGGAAAGAGAATTGTGTTGTTGATTCTCTAATCTGGAAGACCCAGAATCAGCTAGTTCAGGAATCCAGTTTAGAACGGGTGATGATGGCCTTGTTTGTAGATATGCATTTTGATTGATATGATGGGAACGGAAAGATGACCCTTTCATCTATAGAAATTGAATTTTTTACTTCTAAGCTGAGTTAAAGAGAGTTAGTAGGTGGATATAGAGTGTTTGGATATGAAGGAAATCATTAAAGGTGGGGAGTCACCTTATGGTTGGAATTTTGGAGTATATGGAGTTGATTATGTTCAGGGTCATGTTGCGGTGGCCATTGATGTACGGGAGGAGTAAATATGTGAGTTCCACGCGTCAGAGTGGGAAGTTCATATGAGAATTACTATAATGTACCATGATCATCATAGGTAGTTTTTGTGGTCGGGAATGAAGAAATAAGTTGCGAGTTTTATGGAACGATGCCTTACCTATCAATAGGTAAAGGCTAAACATCAACGTCCATGTGGGTTGTTGCAGTCATTGCCTATTCCAAAGTGGAAGTGGAATGATGTCATGATGGAATTCGTAGAGGGTATTCTAAGGACACCTTGGAAGAAAGATGAGATTTGGGTGGTGGTAGATCGGCTGACCAAAGTGTCCCATTTCTTGCCGATTCAGGAGACCTATACAGTCAACCAGTTGGGATAATTGTATGTTTGAGAAATAGTACGGTTTCATGGCATGATAAGAACCATAGTTTCTGATTGTGATCTGCATTTCACCTCATGCTTCTGGAAGGGTCTACATAAGTCACTTGGTACTCAGGTTTTCTTGAGTACGGCTTAGCACCCACAGACTAATGGGAAGTCAAAGAATGCAATTAATGTGTTAGAATACATGTTGAGAATATTTGTTTTTTATTTTAGTGGGTCATGAGAAAAAACTTGTCTCTTGTTTATTTTTTTTACAATAATAGCTTCTAGCCTACAGTTCAGATGGAAAATTTTGTGGAATTTATGGGAGGCCATGTATATCACTGTTGTGTTGGTTATAGTCCAGAGAGTCTGAGCTGTTAGGACCGATTCTTGTGAAAGGGATGTCAGAGAAGGATCGTTTGATTCAAAATCACATGACAATGACTCATAATAGGCAGAATTCATATAAAAATTGGCATCATAGACCTCATGAGTTATTGGTGGGTGATAGTGTGTTTCTTCAAGTGTCTCAAAGGTTGGGTCACTGTCAAGTTTGGAAGCAGGGGATGTTGGCGCCTAGATATGTGGGTCTATTTGAGATTGTGGAAAGGTTCAGGCTGCTGGCTTACCGATTGTCTCTTCCACAATAGTATAGTGAGATGAATGACGTTTTCCATGTTTTGAAACTCTGATAGTATCATCCTGATCCATCTCATGTGATAAATTCTAATGATGTCGACCTTGAGGCTGATGCATCCTTTGAGGAGGACCCGGTTCGTATTGTGGATCATAGTGAGAAAGTTTTGTGGGGAAAGGTTATTCCATTGGTTTGTCTTTTATGGAAACATGGAAACATTTAGGAAGAAACTCAGGAGAGAGAATTACATATACAGGCCCAGTGGCCCGATCTATTTTCTTTGGGAACTCAATGATGCTCAAGAAGAGCGGCTTGGGGACGAGCTGTTATATGGCTGGGAGGATGTAAGATCCCGGATTTCTCCATAAGGTATGTTTTACTATTGTTCCAGTTTAAGCTCTATTTTTGGACAATTAAGTTTTTTTACAAGTCATTAAGAAGGATCATGGGTGTTATAGGGATTCGAGACATGATAGAAGAAGAAAAATGGGGTTCTGGGCATGCTGCACAGTTTGCGCACGGTTAGTGAAAACCATGCGGAATTACTTGGAAACTATGCGAAAGGGGGTTTTTCAGATAGTAGCCTCTGCACGGTTTGCACACGGTTTGAAAAATTGTGTGGGTAAACCATGAGAGGGTCTATTTTGTGACATTATCATCTGTACAGTCTGTGCACAGTTTGGAAAACTGTGCAGTCCAGGAACTTTTAAAAGAGTACAAAATGCCATTACGATATTTTTATACCCAACTCATTATTTTCCTCTTCCTCATCTATTACAATCCTCAGGACTAACCCAAGATCTGAAGAGCTTCCAAGGATCTATCTCCCTCATATTGGGGCTATTTGGAGCTCTGTTAGTTGGTTATTAATGATACAGGTAAGGCTAAACCCCTCCTTGATTATCTTTCTTGTTTAGGTTTAGTATCTTTATCTTATCTTCTTCCGAAGTTTTCAAACCCCCATTTTTAGGTGAGGTTTAGGTTGAGGCTTCATGGATTGTTTTAATTGGGATCTAAGGCCTTGATTAAGGGTTTTTTCACCAAAAGGTTCAAGGTAGGTGGTCTATATGTTGTATCCCTTTGGTTTCAAGTGGATTTGTGCATGTAGGGTCATGTCTGAATTTTTCCATTTTAGTTTTCTTTGTTACCTTTGATTAGTTTAGATATAGTGGGTGTCTAAATGGTTAATTGAACGCCTCATAATCCTCACAGGATGCATGGAGGATGACCAAATGATATTAGGGCCAGTCATGGTGTGTCCCGATATTCCCCGAACTTAGAGTTAGCTAAGTAAGTGTAGGTCATTGTGCGAGAACATAGAGCCCATGATGAATTTGTTAATATGATTGAAGGATGTGAAATTGTGGTTTTAGTAATACAATTATGTTGGGTAATGTCCTAAGAGGTTGTTGGTTGGAATAAAAAAGGGTTAAACAGATAAATGGAAAATGATAGGGGATTATATTTATACTTGAATATGCTTAGAAAAATAAGCATGGGAAATGGGAAATGTGGATAAAGGGTTAAGTAATATAAATGATGAATGTGTTAATATATTGATGAAAAATGTTAATTTCCCATTTATTAGAATTGTTTTCATGTTGTAAAGGATGTTGTATGTGATTGTTGTGATATAGTTTACTATGGTAAATGATAAATAAACATGTTCACATGGCTTGAAAGAGAGGGGTATCAACTTGAGGTTCTATACTCATCGGTTGAGTTGGACTGAGATTCTAGCTCCACCCCAAAATGCACGAGTTAGGGAAGGGGAAATAGTTCTATTCCCATAACAGTTTCATTCCACCTAGATTTAGGCTTCGAGGTGAGAATTATGAAGTTGTTATAATGTGATGCCTAGTGAGATAGGACTTGATTTAATTTCCATATGTTGGTCAGAGTAGATTACTCAAGAGGGGGGGGGGTGAATTGAGTATCTGTAAAAATTTATGTTGCAAAATTGGTTCTTTGAAAACTTCCCCCAATTAAAATAATACTACCCAATTAATCAATGTAATATGGTTATAATAGTTTGACTGTTCAAATAGCTTCTTAGAAGATTGATTAATTCTTAGTAATATCAATGTGAGTTATTGATATAACTTTTGAGGTTATTTTTATAAGGAAATACATTTATAACTTTTATCCAAGACTAACTATCAATGTAAAATCTAGTGTTTTCTAAAATATAAAGTAAAACAGATAAAAAATAAATTAAAATACACATTGTATAAAACATGTGGTCAAGTATCAAGCCGATACTTAATCCACTTCACTTTGTGATCACCTATCACAAAAAAGTTTATATTAATAAACTTTATCCACACCCTGGATCGGGGTAAACAACAATGCATAAGACTATCTAGGTCACACAACCTCTTCCACCATTCTTCGTGGGTATAAACTACCAGGTTACACAAGGACCTCTTCCACACTTATCCGTGGGAGTAAACGGATGTAGGTAGTGATGAGAGGAAGGATATCTTGTATCCTTCAGTTTAATATAAGAGACAATGTGTGTTTTTAATACAAACACACACACACTGCTCGAAATCTAATAAACAGTTCACAACAGATAAAAGATGACGAGAAAGGGTTAGAAGTGCTCTGAGTGTTATTATATGAATCTATGGACATCTAGGATGAAGCAGATTCAAGTATGGAGTCTTCTTATAAAAATAGAGTATCGCAAGTCTGGTGCTCTGGATTCTAGTTAGATTTAGCTCGTGTTATTCTTGGAGTTGGTACTATGAAGATGATTTTGGCTATGATCTACAGTTTTCCATCCTTTTGGAATCAAGAGTGATTCATGTGTTCTTCAGTTGTTTCTGGTTGCCTGCATCGGTTCCTTTTTTCAAAATGCTCGCTCTTCTTTTGTATTTATGTGTATATTTGCAGCCCGACTTATTTTCTTTTTTAATTGCGGGTACACATGTTGGAACCAACATGATGCATGCATTCTTCACCTCACACCTCATACGATCAGGTGACATGTATACAAAGAAACATTAATTATTTCAGTTCTTTTAAATGGCTCAAATATGACCATTAGAAATTAAATTGAAAACGAAAGAATAGATTAAATAATGGTGTCATAGTTTGTCTTGAAACAGTATCACTTGGAAATGGTGTCACCATGAAATAGTGTCTTCTTCTATGACTTTGAGAAGTGAGACATTCATGATGTTATAGTTTCATTGAGATTAGAAACTAGTATCACATATGTGGTGTTAGGATCACAATGTCTAGTCCTTTTTCAAACTTTGAATGTTGTCTTGGTGATGGAAGCAAGGAACCAGTGTCACAAACTTCATGAGATCTGAATTTGGTTACGATGTCTAGGTTATAGTGTTTGGATCATGGTATCTCGGTCACAGTGTCTGGGTCATGGCGTTTGGGTCACGATGTCTAGGTTACAGTGTCTGGGTCACGGTGTCTGGGTCACAGTGTCTAGGCCATGATGTCTGGTCATTTTCTAGAAAACCTGAACCGTTGGCAGACTCACGGTTTCTCAGACTTAGCCAAATATCTATAAACAGTCTTAAGAATTAATATTCATATAGTGAATTGGAATTAATCATCCATATAATGAATCATTATAGGAAAAAAATGAAATATAGTTTACAATAATCAAACATGATTTATATAAATCCGGATCTAGTGGAACATTATTTAAATCATAAAGAAACCATCTGTCTCTAAACATGATTTGAGATAGATTAAACAGAATTAACATGATTTTTGATCATTAAAACATGAGGAGTCCAACACCAAATGTTAATAATATTGAATATTCCTAATCCATTGAACACGTGAAAATGGTAGATTAAATCATGAAGTGCCTAATTAGTGAACCCTAACTCAATGGTAACATAGTTTAAGGAACATAGTCTAAGATGTCCTATTGAACTATTTATCTTTACTTTCCATTATTTATCAATTTCATGAACTATATTGTTTATCTAGATATTTTTTATACACCATTGGTGGTGGCCTACTGAGTTATACGCACACCCTTCTCAGGCAGCTATTGGGTAGCTGAGTAGATTTCATGCCTGCGAGTCAGGGTAAGGGCAAGGGCCCTATGCTAGGGATTTGAGTTGGACATGGGACATGTTTGGGTGAGGTTCCAAACATGAAGTCCAGACCACTTTGGGGATTTTTCAATTTTATTTCTTTTTGGGTTTTGTTCACTTGACACTATAGCATGGAATGACATATTTATTGTTGTATATGGTTGTACCCAGTTTTGGGAATTGGTTATTTATGCATGTTATTGATTATTCTATTTTGTTTTTCTCTATTTAAATTATTGCTGCTATTGATTAATCTGATAGAGAGGTTATAGTCCCCCCACGTATCCTATTAGATCCTTGATGCTAGTCAGAAACCTCTGGAATATGGGTAGGCATGCTTGAGGTCATGTGATAACCCAACTCGGGGCACCAGTTTAGTGGCTCCTGGGTTGGGGATGTTACACTAGATATTTTCAAAAAAAATGTTGGAAAAAGTTATCTAATAAAATAAATTAATCTCTAATACCTCAATTGTAACTCCTAAAATTTAACTTAATCCATTGCATAAGTGGTAAAACTTAAGAATCATCCAAAATATGTCTGACCAAATTCAATGAAAGAAAATTTCGAAGGGTGGTTACTAAGTTAACATTATATTCCAAAAAAATATAAAGTGTCTCTTAATTCCACATTCCAAATATGTGAATTACTTTATCACCATAAAATCTTAATAAAAACAGTCATTCTTCAAAAAATAAATTCTTATACTTAAAATATATTCGATAAATAAAAAAATGAAGTAAACTTCAGTAAAGATAACTCGGACCATTAAATCACTAACCAATTTCACGGTCACAAATAATATTCCATAAGAATATCTTCATAATTATTATCTAAACATAGAGAATATATTAAGGGTAATATTACCTCAATTATGTTTTTTAAAAAAAGATCAATTTTCCTCTAAATAACTATTCCTGAGCATCGGTACCATTCAATATATTCTCTAAAATCTATAAAAAAAGTACTACGATATAATCCTTATACATTTCATAATTATTAAAACTAAAATTTCAATGAAAAAAATACTCTTATATAATGAGTATTAAAACCAAATATCCAATAACTTTATTTATTCCACTTAATCCATTGTAATAGCATAAGCTTGACCTTTACCCCTTAGATTATACTGAGATATATTCCCTTGATGCTTGGGGAATTCATTTGTATAGTGCCCCATCTTCTTATAGTTGAAATATTGACCATAAAATTTTTATTTATTACCCTTAAATTCAGGATCCTTATGTAATTTCTCTCAACACATTAATAAAAGTCACATTCCCTTCAATCATGTTATAGGATGTTTCTTTCTACAATTATCACATGTGGGAAAACCCTTCTCTCCCTTTTCCCCTAATCCATTTTTTTCTCTTCCATACTCTTATTATCTTTCTTCCCTTCAAAGATAAAATACTTATAGAATTATTTATCTTTTTCAATAGAACATTATATTATTTCCTCATATTATGTGACTCTTTTGGAGACTAGTTCTCTTCGAAATATTGGATTAATACCATCATAGAAATGACCACTTTTACTCTTCGGATCACATGCCTGGATATGGTTCCAATTCGTTTTCCTAGGTTTCATTTATAAATAATGGAATATACTAGATTAGATCATAAAATTATGTATTATAATGTATAATCCCAAAACTAGTGAAACACTTATAATAAATTGATAATTTTATGCATGGAAAATTTCTTAATCATAAAAATGGTTTCTTTGGGAATGTTTCCAAATCCTACAAAAATTATAAATCCATCAAAATGGTTTATTAGAAAATGTTAATTATCCAATTCATATCCCCTATATGTGTCAAACCAGGTGCACAACAAGTAACATTATCATGTACTAGGTAACACTCGAGTCAAGTCTGACATGTCTTTTCAGAGTTATTACTTCTATGTATATCTATTCCAAAACTATATTCACTTGTTGTATCAATACTAGTATATATTTCTAAGAAAAAAACAAAATCACTAACTTAACAAAACATAATGATGTTATTCTATACATATCCTATATTTTTATCATATATTTATATTATGTAATCCATTTTCTCTTAAATCTAGTTTCTAAGGTTTCTACTAAACTTTCTCAAATACCAACTGTAAAGACCCCAAACCTAATAGCCCAGAGCTGGTGGATACTTTATTAAATTGACATAAGATACAAGAAATCACATCCTAAAGTACAAAATAGTTTAATGATTATGGTTAAATAGTTACATACTTTAAATTCACATTATAATTGAAAACATAAAACACACAATGCATTTTAACGCCATTATTCCTCATATAGTATCCCTACATATCAATCACAAAACACTTCATGGTATCCTAGAGAAAGTAAAAAATTAAAAATGGGTGAGATCATATATTAAGTAAGGGAAAACATACAATTGAATCTATCATAAAAAATAATAATAATCAATATGTTAAGGTAAATAACTAATACGCATAACATTCAATATATAAATTGAGCATAAAATGGTAGAAATAAATGATGATCAAATAAATCCATATAAATAATCTCATGAGAATAGAACTTGTCCATGGATATTATAACTAATCAAATAATATCATGTAAATTAATAACTAATGTCATAATTAGGTAATTTATAATTCTATATATCTAAAATATATCGCGAATACCTTTCAAAATACTGTTTAAATAAGTGGGTAGAAACCCATTAAATTTGGCCAACTGATTTATCTCATGTGACCTATCGATGCATCAAGGGTAAATCTATAATGGGGTTAAACCTATAACATACTAATTATAATTCATTATTCATATAAAATGGGTGAAAAAAATCAATATAAATATTCGTATTGATAAACTAAATTATGAAATTTCAATACTTACCCTAATCAAATAAACATAATCATAAACCATCCAGACTAATATGGTGAATGGTAATAAAATTGTAAATCCATATTCAAACTAATCATAAACCATATAAATAACGAATAAGGATGATATCAATACAACATATCCATATTGGTTCATAAGTGCAATAACCTTTTGATAAATATAAATACCCTAAAAATGCCATTAGAACATTTTTGACCAAAACAAATTCTTAACATTGACAATATTTTTAAAATAAAAAGTTATTTTTTTGAAATAAAATACTGTAAATGTATAAAATAATATTTAAAATATTTATTGGTTATGTTGGAAATAAATTTGATAAATATCAAATACATAAAAATAAAGATTCAATTCACATTTTCGATAAAATCAATCATGTCTTGATTTGAAAATGGCATGAACATTTGTAATGCCCCGACCCCAGTGACCTCGAGTCAGTGAATTATTACATAACATTGGAATGACACAAGGAATCATGTCTTGAAAGACCAACCAGTTTAATAGCTTTGGAAGTACTAGATACATACATAAGTTTTACATTACGCCATACAATAAAAAAACTACATTGTGTCCCCTTTGAACACTCTTATAATCCATAGCCTATTCCTGCAGGTTAATCGTAATATAATTCTTTGCATCCTGGGAAAATAAAACATAAGAAAAGGGTGAGTTCAGATGCTCAGTAGGGATAACAATATAGCAGAAACTATCATAAATAATCATAAACATTTAAGGTAATGTATAAGACAAAAACATAAGACTTTTAAACTTAAACTTCAGCATAACATGGAAAATATAAATCAAATAATTACATTTACATATTCAAATTGATATTATAGAATTTTAATAATCACTTGTAATATCAATATCAAATTTCATAATGATGGAATGCATAACATCGGACATCATAACCACATAGTCAAGGCCTCGTGCCAAAATGACAAATAAGATTTTGTCAAAGCCTTGTCCCAAGACACTAGTTTGTCTCATGAGACCTTCCAATGTATCAAAGGGCTATAGTGGGCTCCACCCATTACTTACTAAGTCCAATGCATTACTCATATGAAAAGGTTGAAACATAACATATTCATTTGTAGTAAAACTAGCATAAGAAATGTTAATACTTTAACCACACACCATGAATGACATAAAAATAACACATCTATAGTCAAACATATCAAAAAAAGATTCAATACAATATAGAAGATTGTATCATAATAAATCAACTTCAAACAAGTGTAAAATCCATCAAAGGATATCGACATAGATGAAATCAAAAATATTTGAGAGAAATATCTCTTTCTATTTTGAAATCATTTAAAAGTCCTGTAATTATAGAAGAAAAAATTTATTCTAAAAATATTCTTATAATATTTTAAGGGAATCTTATAATGTGTTATAATGATAGAAAATAGCCGTACTCTCCTTATAAGTTAATAAAACATTCTTTACTTAATTTTTTCGAAAAGGTTGTAAATGACCTTGTTTGGAAAATGATAGAAAGATTACTTTATAATTTTTTTTTAAAAAGTCAAACAAGAGTATAAATTAATTTAATACATAGTATGGAAAATATTAATTATTTTAAATACATTTTTAAGAAACACATATGTGGATGATAAAGAGGTCCCAGTAGATACTCATGTATAAACAACCTCATATAATGAAGAGATTGTAGATTTAACCCTTACCTTGTACTTTTCCTTGATCAAGGGTATGTTATCCTATTTTATAATAGTTAAATAATTTTTATTAAATTATCCAAGAACCACATACATAAGTACAATTTCATATATGATCTTCTAATATTGTTTTGTTAATAATATTTCAGTATTATCATTGTTTTAGGTGTTAACTAATTTGTTTTCCTTTATATATTTTATTATGTAAGTCATGTTTGTTATGGATATGAAGTATTTTATTTATATAAATAATTATATTATTTTCATAAAAATTATTTTTAATCATAAAATGAAAATTATTCTTTAATGGTTATGCTGGGGAATGAAATTCACCGCGTTCGTGGAGACGATAATCCGTACGTACGCACGAGCGACAATATTATTATGTTGATGGTGAAATCGTATATAATTGGATGGTATATAATATATATAGAATACGTAGAATGTTATATTTATTATTTACATCATTTACACTCATTATTATACCCATAAAAATAATGAAGTGTTTGAATAACAAACTACGCCACGACCTGGAGAGGGTAAGCCGTATGTACACACGTATGGTGACTTATCATTCATAGGATGGATAGAATAATGACTATGAATTTACCATATTTATAATAACATCACAATTTTTATAATTTACTGGAGTTATTATTTTGGTATAGAAACAACAATGAAAGAGGAAGTGGAAGAAGAAAAGAACTTTGAAATAGGTGATGAAATTATTACCTCTTCTTCGGGTGATTCATTTTGATTTGATCAAAATGGATCCTTAGGTTGGATTTATGATAAAATTAAGGCCTCTAGTTTCAAGTGAGGGTAGTTGGGAGGATATTTGAGTAGGTTTTGGCTTATCCAAATGGCGTTGGAAGTGTGATTTTGAGAGAAGGGGATGTACCCTTTTATAAGAGAGGTGAGGGTCACTTTTGGAAAAGCTTGAAATATTATTTTATTATACAATCATATTCGGTTTATAATGTCTCAAAAATGATTTATTTCTAGGATAAGGTGGGTCTGGGTGTAAAATATCTCAACCAATATGTTTTATATAGGTTTAGGTCACCATATTAACCTTATATTTTAGATTTAACTCTTAGTTAAATTGTTTAACTTTTACTGTGTATTCTTGTATTATTATAATAAATGGTTAATAAACTTACTATAAAAAGACAAAAGAACCCAAATTGGTTCATTATTGATATATATAACCTTATATAATTCCTTTGTCCAAACAATATATTATTAGGATTATTATATCAATTAATAATATAATATTTGTTTTAAAACTCCTTTATGTCAATTTTGACACTATTTAGTATTTGGTTTTTGTGAGAGTCATAACAACTTTATAATTTCGAAAAAAACTTATTTAATCAACCGAAACATGTCATATTAACCTATAAAATTCGTGGAATACATAAAAAGACTCAGTTTACAATTATTTTAATATTTATAATATCAATTATTTTAATCTCTCAATAATTAGGTAATTACTACATCATCATTGCCTCATAAATAAATTTAATTATTTAATGTATAAAAATTATAAATAAAATAAAAATATGTTATAAATATCTTTATATTTATAATTAATATTTACAGTCTAATTTATCTTATGTATAACCCTATATTAAAATTTTTTAGTTATTAAAATTTTAATTTAACACTTTTACCTCTTCATTAATTAAAAAAATAATAATTTTCCTAATCTAATCCAAGTGGGAGAAAAGGATAAAATTTTATTTCTAAGGTTTATTTTGGTCGAAATAAACTTATCCTATAAAATTAGGATATGTGTTAGGGTAATTATAATATCATTTTGACCTTTAATTGCCCTATTTTCTTTTAACCGTGGTAAATAAAATTCCAAAGTTACTATTCACCAAAAATTATTTTCATCCTATTGAACCGCATTTTACTTACTAATTTCAACCATGTCTCTCAAATTTTTGAAATTAAATTCACAGAAGTGGTAAAATTACATTTTATGCAAATTTGAAAATGTTCCTAGAAGGTTGGTAAAAGACGTTAAAAGTTCAATAAACTTTTATATATCTAATCTTATTATAAAATGAATCCAATAAATTACATTGAACATATATAGATATTATGTATATATTTTTACCTAAAATAAATTTAAATAAAATAACTAATTATAAAAATTTAATTTTAAACAATAACGTAGTGTTTTTCACTATTCATCAAAAATTGAATGTTTTGAGAAAAATACCAAAAATTCCCCTTAAGCTAATTTTGATATTCCGAATCCAAAAATGAAGACCATTTTGAAAAATGAAATTTATAAAATTTCAAAAAGTAGTTATTACTATTCATAACGGCTAGTTTGATTGGTCGTGTTGTGTTAGAACTCGAGGTTGCGTACAATGCATGCTATTGTATTATTCAAAGAGAAGCATATCATGGAAGCTTGGGGCATTACATTCTTCCATCCTTCAAATAATTTTATCATATAAATTTATAGAATATTACTGCATAAATAGATTCGGGTGGTTATTCATCATAATTTCATTAGGTTCCAATGTTGCCTCTCCTATATTATAGTTTCTCTAAAGAACTTTCACCAGACAAGTTGTCCATTTTCTCAACACTTGTTCTCTGGTATCAAGAATTCTGATAGGCTCTTCGGAATAATATTTGTTGGGTTCCTATTCTATTTCTTCATAGATGAGTACATGCATTGGTTCAGGCATGTATTTTCTAAATAGTGATATGTGGAACACATCATGAACTTTGGAGAGGCTTGGAGGCATTTCCAAACAATAAGTTAAAACTCCAATTCATTCAAGAATTTCAAAATCTCTGATATACGCGGGACTTTATTTTCCCTTCTTATTGAATCGTATGACACCCTTCCATGGAGATAACTTCAAGAAAACATGATCTCTTACTTGAAATTTCAAATCCTTCCTTTAGTTATCGGCATAAAACTTATTCCTACTTTGAGCTACTTTGATTTGGGTTTGGATAATCTTAACCTTTTCTATTATTTCCTCAACAAGTTCTGGGCCTATGAGTTTTCTTTCACCAAAAATATCTCAACAAGTTGGTGTGCAAAATCTCTTTCCATATAACGCTCTATATGGTGCCATCTGAATAATTGAATGGAAACTACTGTTATAGGAAAATTCTACCAGAGGAAAATATTGATCCAACATACCCTGAAAGTCAAGTGAGTAAGATCTCAACATGTGTTCTAAGGTTTGAATAGTCCATTATGATTGTCCATCAGTTTTAGGGAGGTAGGAAGTGCTCAAATGAAGTTCAGTATCCAAGTACTTATGAAGAATTTTCTAGAATCATGATGTAAAATGGGGATCATGATTAGAAACAATAGATATGGGTACTCCATGAAGTCTTACAACTTCATTAATATGTAGTCTTGATAAACTTTAAAGTGTTAAACCGTATCTTATAGAAAGAAAATGTGCTAACTTGGTAAGACGATCAATAATGACCTATATTGCATCATTCCATCTAGGAGTATTTGATAGCCCCATGAAAAATCCCATCGTAATATCATCCCATTTCCACATAGGTATGGGAAGAGGTTTCATGGCTCCTCTAGGATTTTGTCTTCCACCCTTCACATGTTGAAAGACCATACATCTTGACACATAATCATCAACCTCCTTCTTCATTTTTTCCCATAAAAAATGTTCCTTCAAATCTCTATACATCATAGTGCTACCCGGGTGTATATAAAAATTAGATCTATGAGCATCATCCAAAAATTACCTTTTTAGATCAGGTATGTCAGGAACACAATGTATCTTCCCAAATTTCAAAATTCCATCTTCAAATATGAAGTCAATCAATCTCCCATCATTCACAGCTTTAATTTTCTTTTGAAACTCCTCTTCATCATTTTGATATTTTTTTATCCTTTTTAGTAAAGTTGGATTGGAATACATTTTAAAAAGTATTTATATTTCACCTTCCATGATTATTCCTATATCCATATTTACTATATCAATGAACATAGGATCCCTTTCAACTCTCATATTGTTCAAAAATCCATGATCCTTTCTGCTCAAAGCATCTGTCCCCTTATTTTCCTTTCTCGGGTGGTAGTGTATAGTGCAATCATAATCTTTTAGTAGTCCAAGCAATCATATTTTCCACATGTTGAGTTCTTTATGTGAAAAAATATACTTCAAACTCTTATGATCGGTATATATCTCACATTTTCACCACAAAGATATTGTCTACATATCTTCAAAGAAATAATTACAGCTGCTAACTCAAGATCATGAGTAGGATAGTTTTGTTCATGAATTTTTAGTTATCATGATTCATAGGCAATAACCCTCTCATTATGCATAAGGACACAACCAAGTCCTTTCTTTAAAGAATCACTATAAATAACAAACCCATCATTCCATGATGGTAGATTCAAGATAGAATAATTGAATAATATTATCTTCAGTTCTTCAAAAAATTATTCACACTCTTTTATCCAAAAAATTTAACCCCTTTACATGCGATCTTTGTTAATGGGTTTGCTAATTGGGAAAAATTCTGGACGAAATGCCAATAATAACCTGCTGAACCAATAAAATTGCATACCTCAGTTAAACTTCTCAGTGCTGGAAATTCTTGGATTTCCTTTTTCTTTGAAGGATCTATATAGATTCCATCTTTATAGACAATATGGGCAAGATATTTTTTTCCTAAATCTAGAATTCACACTTGCTAAACTTCCCATATAATTCATTTCTTTTGAGGATTTTCAGAATAGTGCGCAAGTGATCTTCATTATCTTTTTAGATTTTTGAGTATATTATGATATCATCAATAAATATCACTACAAATTAATCAAGATATCCCTAGAAAATTCAATTCATTAGATCCATGAAGACAGAGGGTGAATTAGTCAATCCAAAAGGCATTACTGTAAACTCATAATGCTCATACCTAGTATGAAATGTTTTTTAGGATGTCATCCTTATTCACACCCAACTGATGATATCCATATCAAAGGTCAATATTTGAAAAATATTGAGCTCCATGAAGTTCATCAAATAAATCATCAATGTGAGGTAGGGGATACTTGTTCTTTATTTTTATAGCATTTATCTCCTTGTAGTCAATGCACAACCTCATAAAGCCATCTTTCTTCTTAACAAAAAGAACAGAGTCTCCCCAAGGAGAAAAACTAGGGAGAATAAATTCTTTATTACTCAATTCCTCTATTTGTTTCTTTAGTTCCACTAATTCCACATTGTCCATTCTATAAGGGTTCTTCTATATGGGTCCTGAACTAGGAATTAAATCGATGGAAAAATCAATTTATCATCTTAGATGATGTCTAGGTAAATCCCCTAGAAACAAATAAACATATTCTTGCACAATAGGTACATCCTTTATTTTAACATTCCTTTCCTCGCCCACAATTATTTTACTCTATTCCACCCCAATAATTGAACTTAGTAGAGCTATAAGGGGTGGATCTAGATAAGAACCAGATGGTGAAATTTCTTCTCTAAAGATAAGGTACTCTTTATCATCATAGAAAATTGTAACCTTCTTCTTATTACAAAAAACTGTCACATCATGTTCTGAAAGCCAATCCATATCAAGAATTATATAAAATTAAATCATGGGTATGATGATGATATCAGCATATAAAGCATGTTTATATTCCCTAATGGGAACTGATTCATGAAACTTTATTGCAATGATACTTCCCTTAAGAGTTTTGACTCACAACTCCCCTGTTAAATAAAATTGGAAATATCTAATTTTCATAGAAAATTGAGATGATACAAAACAATACAATGATCCAGAATCAAATAAATAATTGGCTAAACTTTAGTAACCCATTAAATTACTTTCCACAATGTCATTCAGAGCTTCAACCTCAGCAGTAGTGATCGCATAATCTTAGACTTTTTCCCTTGTCCTTTTCTGAGGTAGGTTTCTTTGGATATTAGGATATTCATTTTCATAATTCCCCATTTATCTACAATTGTAGCATTCAACATTTACAACCTCTTTTTTCCCCTTGAAATCACGAGCTCAGTGGCCTTTTTTACTACACTTTTAACAGACTCTCATTCACTTCAGGCATGTACCAGGGTGTTTCTTCCAAAATTTACTGCAGGATAGAAATTAAAATTTTCCCTTATTACCCTTATTTCTATTTCTAGATTTATGAGATCTCTTCATATCTTTCTTTTCTTTAAAGACATAAGATGTGGATAATTCATTTTCTGTCTTGATAGAACATGTGAAAATATTTTCATACGATGAGAAGGATTTTGAGACTAATGATCGACAAGGAAATGGTTTTAACCCATCAAATAATCGACTAATCTTACTGCTTCGGTAACGTATATAATATGTTTCATGCCTTACTAACCTTGTAATGTTATCCTCATACATTGCGACATTCACATCCTCATTTTGCCTCAGACTCAGAAATTATCTTTCCATATCCGCTCAATGATCACCAGGAAAGTATTTTTCTAAGAAAATATCTTTAACCTCCCCCATTCCATATTTGATACTTTATCCTCCTCCTTTTTGTTTTGAATTTATCACCAACATTGATCCGCATATCCCGTGAGGTGATACACTCCCATGACAACTTTTTCCATTTCACTACTCCCCAAAGCATGAAATATTTTCTCTAAGAAACTAATCCATTTCACAACTACAAATGGATTTGTAGTCCCATGGAATGTTGGTGGATTTTTCCTCATGAAGCGGTCTAACGATGATCCTCCACGTTGTGGATCAGGGTGCTCCATACAGGTAAGGTTATTATTCATAACCTGAGTGAGTTTTTCTAGTATGGTGATAATATCATCCACACCAGTTGCATCACTAGATCTACTATAATTATATTTCATAGGAGGGAAATCCTTACATGGATTATGTGCATTGATATGGTTTCCATTCCTTCCACTAGGATCCATTTCTAAACAATGGAATATACTAGATTAGATTGTGAATCACAATACATAATTCCAAACTTGTAAAACACATAACAAAAATTGAACAGTTTATGGATATAATCCACAATCATAAAAAAATTTTCTTTACGGAGGTATATACTCATAAATCAATCATAATAGTTTGTAAATAAAATTTGAATTGTCATAAGAATATCCCCCAGGAGTGTCGTAACCAAGAGTGCAGTAAGTCCCGTTGTCATGTACCAGGATACCCTGGGTCAAGCCCAAAACTCTTTGTCAGAGTTTTTACTCTAGGTACATCAATTCTAGAGCCAACTCTATCTGATGATATCCAGATAGGGTTGTATTGCTTGGAAAACTCACAAAATCTCTACATTACCAAAATTCTTGGAAGTTCTTTTGTACTAATCCTCAAAGTCTATATTAGGGTAATGTTCTCTAATCAGAGTTTTTATAAATATAGTTTTCAAGGTTTGTACTAAACTTCTTCTGATACCAAATGTAATGCCTCGACACCAGTTACCCAGAGTTAGGACATTATTACATAACATTGGCATGATACAAGGAATCATGTCCCGAAATACTGACCAGTTTAGTAGCCATGGAAGTACTAGATACGTACATAAATTTTACATTACATAATGAAATAAAAAAACAAAAATGTGTCCCCTTTGAACACTCTTATATCCCATAGCCTATTCCTACAGGTTAATCGTAATATACTTTTTCGCATCATGGGAAAAATAAAACATAAGAAAGGGGTGAGCTCAGATGCTCAATAAGGATAACAATGTAGTGGAAACTATCATAAATAAGCATAAACATTTAATTCAATGTATATGACTAAAACACAATACATTTAAACATAAAATTCAGCATAATATGGAAAAGATAAAATCACATAATGTCATTTACTTATTTACATGGAAATTCTACAAGTTGAATAATCACATGTAATATCAATAGCCAATTTCATAATTATGAAATGCGTAATGTCGGACATCATAACCACATAGTCAAAGCCTCGTACCAAGACTACAAATAAGATTTTTCAATGCCTTATTCCAAGACACTAGTTTGTCTCATGATACCTACCGATGCACCAAGGATCTATAGTGGGCTCCACCCATTACTTACTAAGTCCAATGAATTCCTCATACGAAAAGGTTGAAACAAAACATAATCATTTGTATTAAAACTAGCATAAGAAATGTTAATAATTTAACCATAAATAATTAATGTTATAAAAATAGCACATAAATATTCAAAAATATCACAAAACCTTCAATACAATATGGAATATTGTATCATAATAAATAAACTTCAAATAAGTGTAAACTCCAACAAAGGATATTTATATAGATGAAATAAAAAATATTTGGTAGAAATATCTCATTCTATTTTGAAATAATTTTAAATCCATGTAGTTATAAAAGAAAACATTTATTCTAAAAATATTCTTATAAACTTATTAGAGACTCTTCTAAGGTTTTATAATGGTGAAAAATAGCCGCACTCGCCGTATAAGTTAGAAAAACATTCCTTCCTTAATTTTGTCAAAAATGTCAAAAAGGACCCTGTTTGGAAAATGATGGAAATATTCCACTATTAAAATTTTATAAATAGTAAAAAAATGATATAAATAAATTTAATCCATAGTCTAGGAAATATTAGAAATGTTTTTTAAATACATTTTTATGAAACACGAATGTGGATGATAAAGAGGTCCCAGTAGATACTCATGTATAAACAACCTCAGATAATGAAGAGATTATAGAATTAACCTTTAACTTGTACTTTTATTTGATCTAGGGTATTTTAACCTCTTGTATAATAGTTAAATAATTGTTATTAAATTATAAAATAACAACATACAAATATATGATATCATATATTATCTTCTAATATTGTTTTGTTAATAATATTTCAGTAGTATCGTTGTTTCAGGTATTAACTAATTTGTTTTACTTTATATGTTTTGTTACGTAAGTCATGTTTATTACAGATAAGATGTATTTTATTCATATACATAATGATATTAATTTCTTAAACATTATTTTTAATAATAAAATGAAAATTACTCTTGAATGGTTATGATGGGGAATGAATTTCATCACGTTCGTGGAGACGGTAATCCGTACATACGCACACGCGACAATATCATTCTATTGATGGTAAAATTGTATATAATTTGATGGTATATCATATATAAAGGATAAATAACATGTTATATTTATTATTTACATCAGTTATACTCATTATTATACCCATCCAAATAATGAAGGGTTTGAATAACAAACTACACCACAACGTGGAGACGGTAAGCCGTAAGTACACACGTATAGTTACTTGTCATTTATAGGATGGATAGAATAATGAATATGGTTGTAAAATATTTATAATAACATCATAGTATGTATAATTTATTTAACTTATTATTTTTCTACGAAAACAAAAAAGAAATAGGAAG
The DNA here is from genome assembly GCA_963277665.1 of Viscum album. NCBI lineage: Eukaryota > Viridiplantae > Streptophyta > Magnoliopsida > Santalales > Viscaceae > Viscum > Viscum album. Next base: position 810,235,356 of record OY728150.1, on the reverse strand, counting down.
TGGAAGAAGAAAAGAACTTTGAAAGAGGTGATGAAATTATTACCTCTTCTTCGGGTGCTTCGTTTTTATTTGATCAAGAGGGCTCCTTAGGTTGGATTTATGATCAAAGTAAGTCTTATAGGTTGATGTTAGGGTAGTTGGGAGGATATTTGATTAGAGTTTGGTATAGAAAAATAGCTTTGGAGGTATGATTTTGAGAGAATGGGAAGTGCCCTTTTATAAGAGAGGTGAGGGTCACTTTTGAAAAAGCTTGAAATATTATTTTATTATAAAATCATATTCAGTTTATAATGGTTACAAAATGATTTATTTATAGGATAATGTGGGGTTGGGTCGCAAATAACTCAACCAATATGTTTTATACAGGTTTAGGTCACCATATTAACCTTATCTTTTAGATTTAACTCTTAGTTAAATTCTTTAACTTTTACTGTGTATTCTTGTATTATTATAATAAATGGTTAATAAAATTACTATAAAAATCCAAAAGAACCCAAAGTGATTCATTTTTAATATATATATCTTATAAAAGTGTTTTGGTTGAACATTAGATATTTAGGAATATTATATCAATTAATAATATAGTATTTGTTTTGAAAACTCATTTATGTCAATTTTGACACTTTTTGGTATTTGGTTTTTGTGAAAGTCATAAAAACTTTTTAATTTCAAAAAAAATATTTAGTAAATCTTAAGTTTTCATATTAACCTTTAAAATTGGTGTAATACATAAAAAGTCTCAATTTAAAATTATTTTAATAATTATAATATCAATTATTTTAATCTTTAAATAATAATGTAATTACTGCATCATCATTGTGTCACAAATAATTTTAATTATTTAATGACTAAAAATTATAAATAAAATAAAAATATGTAGGAAATATTTTTATATTTATAATGAATATTTATTGTCGAATTTATATTTTTTATAACCCTATATTAAATTTTTTTAAATTATTAAACTTTTGAATTTAAAACTTTTAACTATTCTCTAAATAAAACTATAATAAATGTCTTAATCTAATAAAAGTGGAACAAAGGATCATATTTTATTCCTAAGGTTGATTTTGGTCGAAATATACTTATATAATAGAATTAGGACATGTGTTAGGGTAATTATAATACCATTTTGACCTTTAATTTCCATATTTACTTTTAACCGTGCGAAAAAAAAATCCAAAGTTAGTATTCACCAAAAAATGTTTTCATTTTATTGAACCAAATTTTACATTCTGATGTAAACCATGTCTCCTAGATTTTTTAAATTCAATTCACAAAAGTAGTAAAATTATTTTTTATGCAAATTTGTAAATGTACATAGAATGTGGGTAAAAGACGTTAAAAGTTCTATAAAATTTTATATATCTTATCTTATTATAAAATGAATCCAATGAATTACATTGAACATATATAGGTATTATGTATCTTTTTTTACCTAAAATAAATATTAATAAAATAAATAATTATAAAAAAGTCATTTTTAAACAATAAAGCAGTGTTTTTCACTTTTCATCAAAAATTGAATGTTTTGAGAAAAATACCAAAAATTCACCCTAAGGTAATTTTGATATTCCGAATCCAAAAATGAAGTCCATTTTGAAAAATAAAATTTTTAAAATTTCAAAAAGTGGCTATTACTATTCATAATTTCTAGTTTGATTGGTCTTGGTGTGTTAGAACTCGATGTTACGTACAATGCAAGTATTATATTATTCAAAGAGAATCATATCGTGGAAGCTTGGGGTGTTACAAGGTTCCTTTAAAAACAATTTTTTAAAAGTAAAAATGGGTAATAATTTATTCAATAAATAATTTTTAAAAGTTTAAAAACATTTTTTCGATCATTTTTAGAAAACATGGACTTTGATAAAAAAGGATTTTCGACCAAAGAGAGAAATAAAGTTGGATTTTCTTAAAACAACTATAAATGAATTTATGTATAAAATAGTTTAAAAATGGAAATATTCATTGAAAAAGTTCATTAATGATCATATTATAATAAAAATAATGATTTTAAGATAAAAATATCAAATAATTCCTCCAAAGTAGACTTAAACAAAAAAAAATCCCGAATAATGATGAGATTATGAAGTAAACCCTTACAACTTTGGTAACTTTTTAATCAAAGTCCCTATGAAATAAATAAAATTTAATTAAACTTTAAATATAATTTATAAAATTATATTCATTATATAAAATATAAAAAGGGGTATTATATACACCACATAAAGGAATAAGCGGTGAATATGATGCATGTCTCACAAACGTAAAAGTGAGAAGAGAAAACCCTTACCTCGGGTTTGAATTCATTCATATGTGTCTGAACCTCTTATATAATAAACATAGTTTTATTATTAATATTTTAAAGAAAAACAATCAAATATATCATATCATATATGATTTACTTTGAGTCTTTTATCTCCCATTTGTAAACAATTCTAAGTTAAAATCAATGTTTGGGGTGACAATTGCTTCATTTTTCGTGTATGTTTAAGTTGATTAATTTTTGTATTTTTAATATGATCATGGTTACGTAATATAAATAATTTTATCAATGATATAAATATCATATATATTAATTATATATGTATTTACATTAATCTATTAAATTTATTGATCAAAATTGGAATATACCGTTTATAGAGTGGATAGGCTGTAAGTACGCATGAATATTGCTTCCATTTTTCTCAATAGATGAAACAAAAGAAAAATAAATTTTAATTCACCATTAAAAAATAATTATTATTTCATATATATCATTTATATTAATAAAATAAATCCAAATTAAAATCCATGTAAAAATAAAATGAAAAACTTTTCACATTGATATGTGCAGGCGGTAGTCCACATGTACGCATGAACGACATTATCTTTTTCCAATAGATTGGAAGGAAAGAAGTTATATGTGATATTATAATTATATATATATGTTTATATCATAAATATCACATATTTTCATTAATTTTAACCTTAATACATTTCATGTAAATTGTGAGTGAAAAACAAATCACATCGCTTCATGAGGCCGTATTTCGCCGTACACATGAGCGATGATATTATATACCCTACAGAATGGAAAGTAAGAAGGTATAGGTGATATAATAATTAAAAAATTATTATAATTTTATAAATATCATAAAAATATGTTAAATAAATCATTATATCTATCCTTAAAATGTAGTTATGGAAAACAAATTACATCGGTTCTCCAGGTAGTAGATTGTCTTACACACAGTCGAAATTTTCATTTCCCATTTGATGGAAGTAGAGAAGGATATGAGTCATTAAATTAACATAATAACATATACTTATATATTATATACTTTTTTTATTATATTATCATAGATAAAAAAGGTTTCATGTAATTTTAAGAATAAATTAAACAAATACGCATGTTTAAGAATTTTACCTCTTCTTTAGAGAGCCTCTTTAGGTTTATTCCTAAAACATTCTTAGGAGAAATTAATAATAAAAATAAGGATTCTAGGATATGGGAAGGTAAGTAAGGAATGTATTTTTTTAGTTCTTGTATAAAATAAATTGGTTTTTAAGTGTGAATATGGTAGGATATGGGTGACCTTTTATAAGTTGGGGGGAGGAGACACATGGAATTTTTAAAAAGATAAAGTGATAACCATGTTTTTTTCATTTTAGAAACCTTGAAAATGATTTATTACCATCAATTAGATATTATAATGTCAAAATATGTACATAAAATGGGTTTGGGATGAGTTTTAGGTCCTTTTGAAGCCATATCTTTTTAGTTTAACCCCAGGTACACCCATTTTTACCATAACTGCGATAATTAATTTTGACTGTTTTCACTAATATTATGGTAAAAAAATTAGATAACATTGTTAGAAAATATAAATTATTCTTATTACAAATATGGAATACATTTTTCAAAATTAAATTCATAGAATTTTCATAATTCAATTTAAAATTAAACCACAGATGTGATAAAAGAGCAATTTTCTGTAGAGGAAATTATCATAAGTATAGAAGTATTTAATATAAGAATTAAATATAAAATTGATTCCAATGACAAAAATTAGTTAAATTTTAATATAATTTAAAAAATTTTATTTTGAAACAAATTTAAAATATAATTTAACTTTGTAAATAATTTTAACAAAAAGAAAATTTTCAATAAAAATCAGTATTTGTCACTATTCGTAAAAACTATTCTTTTTATAAATTTCTCAAAAATTTACCCAAACATAATTCGTAAATTTAGATTTACAAAATTAATTTTTTTTCAAATTAATTTTCTAAAATTGGAAAAATTTATTTTTAAATTATGTGCACAAATCACAACTAATCCGCCTTGTAGAAAAATATAGTTCTTCAGAAAGCATTTCTTTCTCTTTCACATGGTTCTTATTTTATTTCTAATAAATTGATAACATTTAATTTATTTTATACATGGTTAAACCATATAATTTACATAATTTATTTATTTTTATTCTTACTCTCTATCTTAATAGGTAGGTTATAATTGTCATGTTTAAATAATACAGTATCCTGTTTCATTCAAACCCGGCATTGCATACATTGAAATCTATTAAAGAGATTGAATTTATTTAGAAAGAAATATATTTTAAAGTATCAAGTGTTACATTCTCTTGTAATATTGGTGTTTCATGTCATATATGCTATGGAATATGATGTTCCCTTTTTTAAAATATCAGGGTGTTATAGATTTAATGAGAGGGAAAGGAAATATATCATTAACAAAATTTAATATAAACGATAATAGTGGGGTTTATAAAAAAATCAAAAATAATAATAAATTGGGGATGAAAACACTTATATGAAATAAGTACTTGAATTTAAAAAGTGGAGGAATAGATCTCTTACCTTAGGATGATGCTTCTTAAATCTAGAGAGGGATTCCTTAAAACCTTGAAATGACCTTGGATATACTCTTGATAGGGGTATTGAGAGTTAATTGTTACTAAATTTCATTGGTGTGAAAAGTGAGGATAGAAAGGGGTATTTATAACTGAAGATGGGTGGGTTTTAAGTGTTAAAATATTGTTATTTTATTATATAAGACAACCAATTGTAGGTGAAATGAATTTTAGAAAATTTTATACCATATTAATGAGTGGGTATGAGTGGTTAGACATTAAAATAATTCCCAATTAGAAACTTACCTTCCAACCAACCCATTTAATTAACACAAACTAAAAAAATTTATCTCAAAAATCCAATTTCATGTTCCAAAATTTAAATTATATATTTATCAAATAAAATTTATTTTTAAATTTTTTTATACTGATTAAATTTTATTTTTATTAAATAAAATGTTTCATATATTTCTGATTCATGCTAAAAAATGATATCAAGAAATCATGGTAATTGTAAAATGTTAATTTTCACTTTTTCACAAAAAAAAATCAACATTTTAGGAAAATTATGATGATTTCACTCTAAGATAATTTTGATGTTCTAAGTAAAAAAACTGAAATTTATTTTTTATAAATAACTTTCTAAATAAATTATTTTTAACTTTTAAATAAAAACCTTTATTTATTGAAAATTAATAATTTTTATTGCATACTAAACATTCTAGTCGTTAAAAAATGTACCCAGGACTTCATTAAAATATATTTTCATTTTAAAAAGGTTTTATAATATTATTTCATCTAAATATATTTTATTTAAAACTTATACATTTACTATAAAACATATTTTTAATATAATATGTTTATTGCCTAAAAAAATAACACAATTTTGATTATTTATTTAGATAATCATGATGGCCACTTAAATGCATCTACATAACCAATAATAAAAATGACTAATTGTATTATTGATTAATTCTTTCAATATATAATGGATATGAATCCCTATAAATACACCATCATTCTTTCTTCACCATTTACTACTTGACTTACAAAGGTTCTTACACATCTTATGATAATGTCAGTTCTTTTTATAACTCTTCTCTTTCATTTTACGATCATTATGGTAGGAGAAATATTTATGTTATAATTTAAGACTATGGAATTTTTTTAGTGAATATAATATTCTCCCATGTGTATATCCATTTACTATTCATATTTGTGTGCCAATTTTAGTCATTTTTAATCACTAAAAGGAAACATTGATGAGAGAATCCATGAATCAACCACAGTTTGATCATAACATATTTACTTCTTAGACAAGGGGTTATATAAAAGAGAATTATCAAGTAATATATTTTCCTAAAAAATTAAATAAACACATCTGAAATTTCAAATGCAAGTATATTTTACTCTTTCTTTATATGAGCTTACTCACCAACTGACACTCCCATATGAGGCACAAATTTGATATAATCAAGAAAAAGGGGAAAGTGTAATTTGGTTACCACAATCTTCAACTTCTTTAGAGATGATATGAATTTCCAGATATTCATGAAATACACCTTGATATCATATTATTTAGGTTTTCTCCCCTTCAAGGGGTGAACTCACTTCTGTTTGACCTCATGGAAAAAATTATCAGATCATCTTCAAGATGTTCAAATTAATGATCCACCATTGGGGAACAATTCATGTTTTTATCAGATCTTGAATAATTGTTACAACTTGTTGTTTTCCAATTTGTTCATTAATTTATCATCATGATAAGGAACTTCACCTTCAATTACCTGTAATATAAGCCCAAAAATATTGCACAAGATAATAAGGAAATAAGGTGGAATAATTATGAGATTCTCAATAATGAAACCTGGATGAGAATTTCCACTAAAAACAAAGACTCATTTTCTTTTAGCTATATAGTTTTGGGTACTCTTCATGCCCATTTATCCTTCATATTTCACATTTTAATATTTCTTAAAATACATGGAATATTTTCTTTCATTCACCTTCATCTTCTGTCGATTTTTTAGACTCACTTCTTCTAGTAGGGTAGTAGCTTTCCCTGGTGCTTGCTTTTCTTTTTTCAACATCACCCTTTGAGCAGGTAGAATAGTTATACTATTATTTTCATTGTGTATGTCTTGAATACACCTTCCACATAATTTTTGTGAGACACTTGAGTTATCATGTGTTGAAAATATCTCAATAAATTTGAATTATTATTCATTTGGAACAATTTATTTTCTATTTTCCTTTACTCTAGCTAGTTCTTCATCTTCATATTTTTTTCATCTCTCTAGAGACTTACAATTGATCAAAAAAAGTTATTAAGAACTCATTTTTTAAATAATATATTGTGGAGATTACACATGGATTTTTCAATGTTTTTTAGTTATGTTTCTTATATAATTTATCAAAATATTTTTGAAGAATTTATTTAATTAATCATGTCTTCTTATTTCTCTCCTAGATTGATTCTCTTCTCGATTTAAGATTGCTTACATTCATTTACATGAACTATTTATAATAGTATATGTCTTTTCCTCTTATTATACATTATAATCTTCTTTTAATAGTTAATATTACATTATTAGAATATAACTTTTCATACTTATTGAGAGTAGATTGTATCAAAGTTTTCTTGACTTCATTCTCCTACCTATTCCTCATGAAAGAATTTTCTATTTTTATTCTTTTCTTTTTCATTTTTTGTGGCATTTTCTTCCCATAAACATATGATTATTTTATGGTTGTTATATACTAGAAATCATAATAAATGTAATCAATTCTATTATTGCAATCATATAATTCGTAAATATAAAAAAAATACTCTAGATAGATATATTATTATTCATATGTGAATTATGATTTAGTTTTGTAGGTTTCTTCATTTATTCACATGTAATCCTCCTAAATGTTGGAATTATATAATTTTTATATGTTGACACATTATGAAAACAATAAATGTATAGATTCACAAATTTCTAGAAGCACCAAAAATATACAACAAATCTACTTCTTTTACTTATAGTAAAAATATGACTAGATTTAGTGTTTTTGTTTTAGGATTTGTCTTTTCCTATTTGGAGAATAAATTTGGGGGTAAATTTTCTTAATATTTATAATATCCACCCTTACTGTTTTAGTGGATTTTTCATAAATTTTATGAACCCATATCTATCTAGATTTTATCTTTGAAACTATACAAGATGATGTCACTATATTAATGAAAACTAAATTAACTAGGTTATGAGTTCCCATATTCCATGTGATTATAGAAGGTTGATCAATATATGATTTTGATTTCTTATTTCCACCAATATTAGTCTCATTAGAAATGTGAGTCTCATCAACAGTTTTTATAGAAACATCCCTTTTTGAGGTTCGATTATTTTTATATGTTTAGGTGGCAGAGTTCATCTTCTCATCAACTTGAAAAGTTCCATCCCATGTCTTCTTCAAATTTCTCAATTCAATCTCTAGTTCTATAAAGTTCATATTGAGTTAAAAATCACATTTTCAAATATTTTCATTTTCACTCCCCATTCACTTGTCAGTTTAATAATCTGATCTTCATGCAACTTACTACCTTTAATCAAAGAGTTGTCAAGGTATTTGATTCTTCTGACTTTAACTACCAATTGGGATTCCTTAAAACTGATTAAAGATTTATTATATTATTCAATAGAATTTATATTCTTTGTATAGCCTTCATGAAACCTGGCATTTAATTCCACTAACATGTCAAGTTCTTTGACCTTATATGTTTTGTATTCAAGATGAGAATCCTTGAATTTCATGGAAACGTTGAAAAATGTTTCATGTGAATGGATTAGTTCACCAAAAACATGTTAACTCAAAGTGATTTCATAACCATGTCATTGAAATTATTATTCAATTATTAAAATATTTTTATTATGAAGATTCACATATTATTTATTATCTTCAACAAGGTCTATGAGAACATTTCACCTTTTGAATTTCTTTGTAAGTGCATCCACCTATTTATTGATTTCTTATTCAATCTATTCTCTTTCATCAAAATGATCATTGAATGAAAAAATTATATATCGAATCACTTCTTTAGGGAAATTATTTATGTATCTTTCAAATTGAGAGTATAATATCTCAGTAATTTTTATAGATTCAACTTTCTCATACTCTCCACACCTTGAACAGGTAGAAATTGTTTCTTTATAAAAATCATTATCAACTAATTTTACTAGACGTCATTGATCCTTATCTTATTTATTTGATATTTTTATCAATATCTTCACTTCCCATTTCTTCATATTTTTTATATTTTTGGTAGAAAACTTTATGTTTTCTTTAACAAGAGTGGAGATTAAATTTTCCAAAATAGGTGATTTAGAATTAGATTTAAATATTTACTTCCTATAAACCTTGTAAAAACAACTGGGAATAAAAACTCTAATACAATCAGAGGAAGACCTATGATTTGATACCACTTCTAGAACCTAGATGGATCATGAAGGAATGCTAATATGAGGTGGGGGATGAGTTAGTGTACACAAAATTTTACCAAATTTAATTTCTTTTCAATTATCTCATCTTACTCTCAAAATTCTACCCCTAATAAGAGGAATGGATCTATTGTGTGATGTAAATAATCACATATACATGAAATAAAGATAATAAATGAAACAACATCACACAACTATTTTTAAAAGATTCTTTATATAGACCTACTCCTTACCATGATGAACATGTGGTTAATTAATCGATTTTTCCATCTTTATTTCTTTATAGTGATTAAAAATTCCAAACATTGGCACAAAATGTTTAGAGAGGAGGTAAAAAATATTCTTGAGTTAGTGGAATTATTTATACTTGTACCGCCAGTCTTCAATGACATTTTTTATACTGGAACCACAAGTTCTTCAATGATATTCAATAATATTCTGAATATGATCTCTCTACTGCACTAGATATCTTTAAATCAAATGAATAATATTTTACTTTAACTATAGGTATTAAAATGAAACTGAATCAACAAGATTATATGCACATAGGCCTAGTAATATTCACAAATTGGAATATACCAATTCCACTTCACCACTTTTCTGAATGAAAAATTGATGAATTTATCAATTCTCTGCAAGTTAACTTTTTCCTAGCTATATCAAGTGCTCAGATATATACTTTTTTAGTCAAAGAAGTTCTTAAAATCAACATTAAATATTATTTTATGAAAAAAACAAACTTTCAATGACATTATTCACTTTTTTCTAGTATAATTATTTCATGGATGTTTCATGAAATTATTAAGAAAAACCCTAGCACATAAAATTCATCTTTCTTACGATTTTATGTGTGAACTTCCAAGTTATGTTCAGGTTAAATATTTTAATTGATTCTTAATATGTGCATGTACCCATGCACTCTCCACTATCTTCAATAAAGATACATAAAACACCACACTTAAACACCACGCATGCATGTTATCATATGAATGAATATTTCATGAACCATGCAAGTCCTTCACATATGGGGTGTGTATACTCTGTGCATTTTTTGTTTCTTCTTGTATTACTAGTATATACACATATATTGCACACTTTATTTCATGAAAATAATAAAACACACTCTAAATTATTTAATAAACCAAGTGATCTAGTTCTTTGATGAATAAAATTCATGAAAATATACTGCCTTCACACATGCAAGGAAGCATGCATGTTAAAAGTATTTTTCTCCTTCACACAAACCTGAAAGGAAATTTATAAGAGTATCACAAACATTCAAATGTATTATTGGAATAGGTTCTTTGTGAATACTTAGAGTGAATTAGACACAATTAAAAAGTCTCACAATATTATCCTCATTTTTGAAAGCATAGTTGTGTGAAACTCCACCTTATGAAACTGTATTCATGGTGCTCCAATTTTTTAGAAACAAGATCTCTATCACAATTGGTAGCATCATTATCAGTCAAAGGCTTATTTTTTCTATAGAAGATGGGTAAAGTTCCTAAAAATTACTTAGATCCAAGTTTTAAGCCACGTTAATGACTCATTCAAAGCTCCACTTTGTATGTTGGGGATGGAAATCCTGATTCATTTGGGTATTTTCACATGTATGCTGGAAAACATGGCATATTCATGTATCTCCATTTTGGTGAGTTCCTCTCATGAATATGATGAGGATCACATGCTTCATCTATTTCAAGATCATGAATATCATCCCCTGCTCAAATTTCTACCCGTGACTACATTTTCAGTTCAGTTGAATCGTATTCTTTGAACTCTATGTATGAATGAAAGAGGTTAGATTGTATGAAAGTATTCTATTCGATAAAGCTAACATCATTCCATAAAAATTGAATTCAAGAAATGGTAAGTTTCTCTATCATCAGATGATCATCTTGATCTATTATGAAGTGTAGATCCTTAGGGAGGCCAAGGAAGAAGATGATGTCCACGTATGATTAGATGGTTGAGATCATCAGCATTATGAAGCCTATATTTAATACATCATTTTAATGATGTAGTAATAATGTTATGTAGACAATTTCCCACATATATTATTCTCCAAAAATTCACTACGAATTATTATCCATGTCGCTAAATTTATTCCTTGAGCTGCCTACTGGGGATTATCTCTAGTTCACACTTTCACCATAGGCACATATGTTTCGGCCCAACGACACACCAGGAACACACCATGCACACATTATCTCTCTTTTGGGCCTTATACATATGCCTATGGATGTTGCGCTACATTCTTGACCCATGCTGCCCTCGAGCTGGCCTTCAAAGGGATTCCATGGATATGATGACCACTTTGGGTCCCAAAAGTTATTTGGTCGAGCCTTGGTGTAGCTAGCCCTTTGGTTGTCCTATTTCTTAATTTAAGGCCCAATTTTATACTTGAAAAAATATAAGTATCATATAAATGAAATTCAAATCCTACCTTAAATATTACAAACTCAAACCCTCTTCTATTCTTCTCATATTCATCATGTTAAATATATATTTATATTTTTTTCATGTTCTTTAATTAAACCATATTAAATTCTTATCCACTTCCTGAAATATGAAATTCATATTTCCTAGAATTCTTTAAACACCCAAATAATGTTTTAAAAAAATGTTCATACTTAACACATGTCTTGGACATTTAAAATAAGATTAATCAATCATCATAGTTACATAGATAATTTTCCAATCATAGTAACCAATGACATTAAATTAATCTATAACAATTCTCCATGAATCATCACCAATCATGGAGAATTTTATTTATAAATTAAAATAAAAGAGTCCATAATAATTCTCCATACATCATCATTAATCTTATTGAATATATCCGAAATACTTTCCAACTTTCTCATTCCATGATTAATCACTAATCATAGAGGACTTCATCATAGATTGACTTTTGATTACATATTATATATTGATAATAAATACAACTATACTCATCAACCATCCACATGGGTTTTTCATTTTTTGAAAATATTTTCTTCAATATTTGTGTTTTTAAAAGATAAACAGGTTATTTTAAAAAGGGAATTTTCAAATAACATTAATTTAAAAAAAACTAAAATTAAATATCTTTAATTTTTCTACATGGGTAATTTTTTCACCAAAAGGAATCTATTTTACATGTTTCCATTTGAATGTATTTTTCTACCACCATTTTCATTTTCTAAGAGCCTTCTTATCTATGATTTTATGTTTTAAAAAAATAAAAATATTATTATCCTAGTTTAAAAAAATATTCCTTTTTTAAATTTTTTCTAGGGATAATAGAAATTCTTGTTTTCAAAGTAATTTTCCTAATAATTACAAGATAATTCTTAATATATATTGTATAATCGATCAAGGGTATTATTTAAATGATACCATCCACATTATTTATCTATATGTCTAATAAAATTATCTTTTATATATATGGTATGATCCATAAATTATTATTTATTGAATAATCATCCATTTGTAAAGGAATGATTTACTTATGTGACATTTTCTATATGAATTACCTATATTCCATTACCTGACTGATGGTTTTTAACCGAATGCCAAATACATTGATTGATTGGATAAATTGTTGTCTAAACTGTATACTCATTTTATATAGAGTGTAAATACCACATATCTAATAATATTTGTTGAGTGGTATTTAACTATAAGGATAATTATATTTATTGGACTCCCATTTATTTTTCATGGGTTTGTCATGTCATGTTTATTAATTAAATCATGAATGGTTCCTTAGGGAACCACTTAAAATTGGTAAAAACCCCATTTTATTTCCTTGGGTTATTATGATAAATTTATTGAAACCATTTGGAAGACATATTTATTATTTTCATTTTATTATGGGTGGGACTAGAATTATATAGCTATATAATGCATTGGGTAATGATTTCATCTCTTGAGATATCATGGTGAATTGGAAGTGATCCTAGGAAACTATGTTGTGTGGGCAGTTTTCCAAGATAACTTTGTTATACTAACAAGGTATGGAACCATGACTTAAGATGTCAAGTTTATATAGATGCCAAATTTCTTATGATGTTAGGTTATTATGTTGTGATAATTTTTTAACCCATGTTTATAGAATGTCATCTCTTTATTCAATGATTCCACAATTTTGATCATCCCCATTATGATATCATTTTATGCCTTTTGTATATCATGCTATTATTTATTATTATGTTTACCCTTAATAAGAATTTTATATCACCAATTATTATTTTTTCCTTTCCCTGGGTTATAAAAAATGAATTAGGTATTCCATTTTCAGGGGAGAATCTTGTTTGAAGCATTTATTGGACACTTTTAAGACTAGTTATAGATTAATAAGTTTTCTTTTTATTGGAAAAAATGTCCATAAAATGAGAAAGACTTGGGTTTTTTTAATTAGCGATTAATCCTAATTATCTAAAAATATAAACTAAAAGGTCCTAGGTTTTGTAAATGTGTGAAAGATATTTTAATCATAGATGTATTTCAAATTTAGTACTATACGGTATGTGTTTTTGGAACAGATCTGAGAGTGTGGGGTGTGGTTGAATTGAAGTTTGTATCAAAGGATTGTTCAGATAAATTTATAGGTTAGTATGTGTTGTTAACAAATAGTATTGAGACTATTGAGAGGGGGTGTGGGTGAATCAATGGTCAATTTTTCTTTTATTGGATTGTTTCTTAACTTCTTTAGTAATATTTATAAACCTCTAAAGATTGTTGATTTTATGATCCAAGCAAATATAACTTCACAACCTTGTCTTTCATATGTAATAAATATAAATATAAGGTAGTACATGATATTTACATGGTTCAGTACAAAGACCTTATCCTTTCCATGCTGTGTAGTCCCACTAAAATGGATTCTTTCACTATATTCTTTTAATAATAAAAAGGCATAGGAAGAGAATATAACTAAAATACCAGTAGAAAAATTAATATTATATTTTGTTTTACCCCCCAACTATCCTTTTCATATCCACTTCCTAGAGTTGGTTATACACCATAGAAAAAAGACATTCCTTTTTAGTAATTGTTATGTATCCAAATTTACAAGATTCAATTTCCTTCTTATTTTCTGATCCACATCAAAAAGTTCTTCACTTACTCCACAAGTAGGATGAATCAAACTTTACATGTGTACAATCTTCAAGAAATTCAAAAATTATCTGAAGAACTTGTTGGTGTTGAAACTTCTTTTAGAATATCTATCTAAAAAATTAATTATAAAAAGTTAGTTTGATCTTCCCCAGTCTAATAACCTATGCCTGATGGTATCTATCTAATTTTTCTCCTACTCTTACATTAATTATGTAAAAAATAAATTAGAAACTCACCACTTGTTTATATTATGTAACTACATCAAATGGACCTTTCTCCGATGGATTTATCTCTAATGGGATCACTCTAATGGAATTTTATGATGAAATATCATCCAATAGAACTTTTTACTATGATTGGATTGAACCTCACCTTGATATAACTTCCTTATATTCAACCTAAAACAAAATTCTGGTTGGAAACTCATTACATGTCCCAAAATTGTCAGATCTTCACTTCATGCAAATGTGAATAGTTGTAATTAAGAAGGTACTATGAACTTATATCTATAGTCATCCCAGATTGATAAAGGTGGCAAAACTAATTCCACATCCCACTCAATAAAATTCATAGTTCCTGAATTTCTCATTTATTTAAGTCTTCATTCTTGACTTATTCAACTCTTCTCAATACTGATGTGATCTTCTTGAATCTTCTTAAAACCTCACACTTCATTGAATTTACCAAAAAAAATTCAGTCTGATTAACTTGAGTCTGATAATCCCTTGTTTTATGACTCTGATTGATGTTTTTTCCTCAGTATCAGACTGATGGAAATTTTTATGAAAAATGTGTCCAATGAAATTTTTTAGGGAAATATCATCTGAAGTAACATATTTTCAACTCTTTTAAACTATATATCCTTTTCTATTAACTCAAATGAAACATACTCATTTCATTTTCCCTTGACCCATTTCAAAATTAAAATAATAAAATTATTTCTTACTGTAATGATCTGGGTTATTTTAAAATGATTGAATACATTGTTGTATAACAATTTTCCAACTTCTAAGGATTTCTATTGTTTCCATCCCTTTAGTAGTCACCCAAAATTTCTTTCATTTTGAATTTATTCATCATTACGATATAACATTTCATAAATTTTTCTGGCCGATTTTATAAATTCTATTATGAAGTAGATCACTCCCAAATGAATTGGTTTCTATGTCATATTAATGGATCTATGTCACTTTCCAATGGATCAGTGTGAGTTTTGGTCTAATAATTATCATACCTATAATTCTCATACTAATGAGATATAATCAAAATCTCTCATTCTTACTTCTCATAGAATATATGTCTTTATAAAAAAAACGGAATACGTTGTGTCAGTATCATCACACATCTAATGTACTAGTTTCCACATATCCTAACAAAAAAATCTTCTCCCATTATTTCTCAAGTATTTCATTTCAATTGTTTCGATAACTTATGATAGTTGAGATTTAAAAACAATAAATGAATCGTTAGATTTAATAATTGCAAGTTATATGAATTCCCAACTTTTTGGTCTTACTATACATATTCTGAGACCGATTCCAAGTAGTCTTTGACGTTCCATCAAATTCTCCTACTAATTTCCTAGATCTAATGAATCATGATGATGGTTTGGGTTCTATGAGGTGGGTATGATTGAAAACCTTAACAATAGCCTTATTTAATCTGGATCTCTATCACCTTATCATTGTGTAGGTTTTTTACTCACTTTACTCAATTTATTCAACATATTCCATATATTAATCTATTAAAAAAACATATCCAAAACACAAACTAGTCCCTAAAATCTCCCCTTTGTGTTTGTTTTCAATACCCAGTTCATTATATAAAATTAATATTCACTTAAATAAAAAATTTCATGATCTTTTCCAGATAGCTTCTTCTACTAAACTCTTGTTCCCCTATCATGTATCCCCCCCCTTAAAATATCTTCTCCCTTATTAACAATCAAATTCAAAAGGGAAATCATAGAAAGCTTCCCCCCATATTGAAAAATTTTATCATTTCAAAAGGTTGGAACTCTTTATCTCAAAATATTGAAACTTTTCTATTAAGAGAACATAATTATCACATGAGTTTCTTAACAAATAGACTTTAACTAAACAACTCTAAGACTACGTGGGTGAATCAGGTGTAGAAAACAAGGGTGTATAATCAAGGTTGTCAATGTTTTCCATAACACGAATTTCATGTAACACATTTTCTTGTTTATTTCTACATTCTCTTATCTAGGGCCATTCTTGAGATTATTTATCAAGATAAGGATAACCTATACCCATAAAAATCAACATACCATAAATTTAATGTGTATAAACACAACATTCACAATAAATCATTTTTCATAACCTCATTACCTTTAGTTTCAAGAAAGGTGAGAGACTCATGTAACAACTTTCTTATTTCATCTCCTAAAATTCCTTTCAAGTTAGTAGAAATATTATTTTTTTAGTAATGAGGTGTAACATAATAGTTTCATATAAACCATAGTAAGACTAAGAGTACTCTCTTAGTATTGAATTTTTCTTCTTCTTCTTGTAATTTTCTTTGGATGTGGTTTCTTCCTTATGTTCATCCTTATCAAATTTTGTAAAAAGTTTCCTATCATATATAGAATCTTATAATGAGGATGTTAACTTCTTTTAAAATCCAGTAATATTTTTGTTATAGTGAGTTTGTAATTTTTTTTAATTCCCACCTCTTGAGCTGATAATATGGTCATATAAGTTTTTATAACATGCTCTTCTAGCGTGCACCTTTTTCACCACTTCAGAAGATTCAAATCACTATATGTTAAATTTTTATACCAAATTTGTTCTCGACTTCAAAAACCTTTGTCTTCCCTTTTTATTTAGTTGATATTTTTATGTTTTCTAATTATCTCTCCATGGCCCCTTTTGATGGACAGATAAATACAGATTGTTTCTTTTCTAACTCATCATGTTCTCTTTTCTCAACGTTCTTAACATACTTGACATTCTTCATCTTGGGAGTTTCATTTTTTGGTTCTATATAATTTTTTGGAACATTTTATCTTCTTTTATCATAATATATCCCCCTTGAGTCATGCATTTTTCTTGGTATAGATATGATATACCAATATAAGAAATTTATGTGTCTGAAAACTCCACAACATCAACAGTGACCTCTAAATCTTGATTTTTCTGACAGATAGAAAAATTTTTCAGAACATTGTTGTTCTTTTCTTCATAAATCGTAGACCAATTCTATCATGAGGATATTGTTATGGAAAAATAATTTACCTATTTTTGAAATATTTTTTTCACAAATTTTTTATAAACCTTTATTTTTACCCTATTTAGAAGTTTCACCCTTAACATCAACTACATTGGTTATATTTTATCTCATCTTTCTTATCTCACTTTATATTGTAAGAATAATTTATTGTGTTTTAAAAAACTCCTCTTATTTCTCAGATAGACAAACTTTTATAACATCCATTTTTTTTCATATATATCCATATTAAAATTTTTCTTCTTATTTTCTTTTTATTTTCTTCAACAATTATAGATTATTTCATGTTGAGTTTCTCATTTCGATATGATCTTTCCTTATAACTTTTCAGTATTATTTCAAGATAACCAATCTACATATTGATAGTTCTAATAAAATAGATATTTTCCACCTCTTTCTTCATACAATCATCATTCTCAAATTTTATACTTTCAACATATTTCTTCAACTCTTTCTTTTCTATGTTGAGTATTTGGCTCAATTAAAATTTCTAAATTAGTTTTAAGAATATACTCCATCTATGTAATATATTCACCATCATCATCACTATATGAAAAATTACTTCCATTTGTAACTTGATAAATTAAGTTGAGTTCATGATCAAATTAATCATTGGATGATAAATCATCCATATTTTTTCTACTCATATAGATTTTCTTCTTCTTCTCATAATGGAATATTTACTTATGTTTCTTCCAATTTTATTTCTGAGTTTTCATATTATCTTCTTCAGACCCAAACTCTTCAATTTTATTCTTAGGAAATTTTTTTGCAAAATGTAATTTCTCTTCAAAATTACAACATTTGAGTGGTTTAACTTTACATTTTCCCTTATTGTATTTATTTGAAAATAGGGAAACAATTATGTTGAAATCATCAAATTATTCCCCTGCCTTTGAATAACTTGATTCTAATTCAAATTATTTATCTTTTTTTTCCTTTTAAAAAAGATATGAAATTTTTTTTTAAAATTTTTCTTAAAAGTAGAGAATTTTCTCATTTTATGTGCCACCAAAATATTATGAAGTTTATCTAAAGATAAATCTTCATGTTATTATAAAGATGAAACTTTATCATCAAATCTATCTATAAAGTTTCTCATATGTTTTTTAACAATTTTATAATATTATATCTTCTCACCAAAAATTATGATGTTACTTATAATCTCATTTACCCTTATAAAATAATTATCAATACTTTCATGATCATCATTTTTCAAATCCTCAAATATACTTCTCCAGATTTGTAACTTGGCTTCCTCATCTTTCTCATTCTCTCTATAGATACTTCTCAACATATCCTACATTTTCCTAGCTATTAGAAATATCATAATCTTTACATAAACATTATCAGTAAAAGAAATCAAAAAAGAATTTTTAGCCTTTTCTTCAGCTTCAACACTTATATTATCAATAGATGTTATAACAAATTTATTGATAGGAGCAAATCCCACTATTTCTACATCCCTAACTTCAAGTCTAATATTTAGAAGATAGTATATCATCTTATTATTCTAGATGTGATAGAATTTTCCATTAAAAATAAAAACA
This sequence comes from Viscum album, assembly GCA_963277665.1. Taxonomy (NCBI): domain Eukaryota; kingdom Viridiplantae; phylum Streptophyta; class Magnoliopsida; order Santalales; family Viscaceae; genus Viscum; species Viscum album. Next base: position 810,216,108 of record OY728150.1, on the reverse strand, counting down.
CTCATATTGTTCACTTACTTGAAACTCTATATTATCATATTTGGATCTTTTAGAGGGAACCTACACTAAAACCAATTGTTGTTCCCAAATAGGATCGAGACCAGTAATAAGGGTGAATCGTTGGTTCCTTTTTTTATAATAACGATTCTTAACTTATTTAGTAAACATTCTAAACTTGTGAAACTTGTTAAATTTATTATCTGCTAAATTGTAAATTATAAACCATACCTTACATATGAAACAAATATAAATAGAAGGTAATACATGATATTTATATGTTTCATTACAAAGGCATACTCCTTTCCATGTTGTATAGTCGTGCCAACATGGGTTCTTTCACTATATTCTTTTGGTAATATAATAGAAAAATAAGTGATCAATTCTAAAATCCAAGTATTAACTTTACTGATATAGTTGGTTATACCCCACAACTATCCTTTTTCATATCCACCTCTCACAACTAGTTATACACCCTAGTAAACAAACAAGAATTTTCAACAACTGGTATGTATCTACAATTCCCAGATTCCCTTTCCTTCTTCTTTTTTGATACACTTCAGAATGTTATTTAATTCCTCCACAAGTAATATAAATAAAACTTTAACTATTTAAAATCTTCAAAAACTTTAAAAATTATCTAAATAACTTGTTTTTCTTGAAACTTCTTCCAAAATATCTATCTGGAAAACATCCTCAAGAAAAGTCAGTATGATCATCCTTAGTATGATAACCTATTTCTAATTATCTCCATCCAATGGGAATCCATTTGATTCAACTTCTTCCCCATCTTCTTTCATTTAGTAGATACTCAATCATAAACTCACCACTTCTTCATCTGATGGACCTCACTCAAATGGATGTTACTCTGATGGGATCACTTAATGGACTTGCTCGAATGAAACATCTCCTAATGGAACATTCTATGATGAATGGATTAAACCACACTCTGGTAGATATTTCTTAGATTCAACCTGAAACAAAAGTTGTTTTGGAAACTCAATACATACCCCATAATAGTCAGAGCTTCACTTTATACATACGTTAAAATTTGTATGTTCGAATGTACGGTTCATTTATATTTTTTCTCATCCCGGAATAGTAAAGGATTAGAAAACTAATTCCACTTCCCACTTAATGAAATTCACAATTCCTAAATTTATTAATCATTTAATTTTTCATCTCTGTATTATTAAACTCTTCTCAATAATTCTAGGAGCTTCTTGAATATTCTTAAAACTTCAGACTTCTTTGATGTTACCAACAATTCTTTAGTTCCATTAACTTTAGTCTCTTCATCCTTTGTTTTTTGACTCCAATTGATTTTTCAACCACAATCTTAGTATGATGTAATTTCATATGAAAAATGCGTTCGGTGAACTTTATTATATAAATATCATCTAAATGAACATATTTTCACCACTTCTAAATACTGTATCCTTTTCTCTTAACTCAATTAAAACATACTCATTTCATTTTCTCTTAACCCATTGAATAATAAAAACAAACATTGTATTACTTACTCTAATGCTCTATTTCAGTTGAAAATGGTTGACTATATTATTGAATGACATTGTTTCAATTTCTAAAGATTTCATAAGTTTCCAACCACTTTTTTAGTCACCCATAACTTCTCAAATTTTCAATTACTTATTAATTACGATATAATATTTCATAAATTTTCTTAGAATGGATGCATAAAATCGATTATGAATTAGATCATAGCCTGATGAATTAATTTTTGTGTCGTTCTATTGGATAGGTGTCAGTGTCTAATGGATTAGTGTCAGTTCCTATCTGATAATTATCACACCGATAATTCTCATATCAATGAGTTTTGATTGGAATCCCTCATTCTTATCAAATCATATATATATTTTTCAAACTGAATATGATGCATCAATATCATCACATTTCTGATGTGCCAGTTTTTGAATCTCTTAAAAAACATATCTTCTCCCCATTATTTCATAAGGATTACATAACAAGTGGTTTAGAAAACATATGATAGTTGAGAATTAAAAAGCAGTAAATCATCATCAGATTTAATACTTAGAAGTTCTTTGACTTACCATATTTTCTATATTACTCCGTATATTTTGATACTGATTCTTCTAGAGACCGATTCCTAGCTGTCTCTGAATTTCCATAAAAATCTTGTTCTAATTTATGCATCAAATGACTCAAGATGATGGTCAGGGTATGATGAGGTGTGTTTGATTGAAATATTTTCAAATAGCCTTTTTTTATTTGGATTTCCAACACCTTCTCACCATGTATGTTTTTTACTCACTTTACTCACTTTATTAAAAGTATTCCACATATTGATCTATTAACCACAAATAAAACCAAAACACAACTTGGTCTCAATAGGATGTTATTGGTTAAGTATGATTTGAAATTTATGAAGGAAATTAGGGGTTGATATTTTAAGGATGATCTTTATTTCAATGCTATAGATAAACCATTATTTCAAAAGTGTTGAATATCATATGTTGTTTGAGTATTCTGATAAGATAAATTTATTGAACACCCTAAGTATAATACTATGAGCAGGGGAACCTTCTATAATTTTGGCAAAGTAGAGATTGTGTAATTTCTAAAGAAATTTAATCTCTATCTGGATACTGTCATGTGGATATAGTTTTGGCACAAATTCATCTAGGGGTAACAAAACAAAAAATTATTGGTTGGGTATAACTCAATTATCATTATAGTGAATAGTGAATGGGCCCTACCTAAGGTCTTGGATAGACACTCCCCAAGAATATGGTTGGATTAATTCACATTCTTTTTACCAACCATTATGAAGGATTCAAACATATGATTTAATGGAAGTTAACTAGTTATGTTAGAGAACATAATTGGATTATGAATATGGATAATTTATATTGAACATAAATAATTCATGTTTTAAGGTATATAAGTCATTTGTGAGTTACTTATTCTAAGTTAACAAATTTTCATGTATAAGTCTTAACAGATGAATCAGAATTGAAATGAAGGTGTCATAAGAGATAACATTTTAAGATTAAGTTTTCATATTTTTATGGTTTTTTACTTTGATTTTTTTAGATATTATCATAACTATTTTGGGTTTAGTATCTTATTTAAAATAAGATCATGAAATTTAAGATATTAAAGGTGTGTACTTAGAAACTACTCAAACTAATAATTAGCTATGGATTCATATTTTGTATTAATTGTTTAGAATATTAGTTTATTTTTATGGAATAGGTGAATTTAATAGTCATACCTAAGAAATTGATATTGTTATATCATTAAGGATGAATAATTAAAATTTTGAGGGTGATATTTATTTAAGGGGGGAATGTAACATCTTGATATTTCGGTATATATATATGTCCTTTAAATTTGATATTTTCTTCCTATGAACTAAAATTAAAATTATGATACATTAATAAATTATGTTTATCACCTTTCTTATCAATTATTTTAAAGTTAAAAAGCAATTATTTATTTAAAAAAAATTATATGTTATATGTGTCTAATTTAAAATCATATTTTCTAATATTTATGAAATGGATAATATTAAATTGATGTAAATTTTTTATTCAGGATGTCTAAATTTAAAATTAATGGTACTCTTATATTTTTTTTAATAAATTAATTGACATGATTAATGTTTAATTAAGAGTAATAAGTTTTTAAATGACTAATCTAAAGTGGATCAAATTTTTCCAAGTTTACAGGACCATTAATTCTAAAAGAAATAGTATTTTTGGTTAAGAATTATTACACACGTTCATCACCAACCATAACATACCCAACTCACCTAACATTAATGCACTTCCATTCTTACCCCTGATCATTTTTTCTAGGGAAAGTGCCATTTTCTTCACTTATAAAAGGAGAAAACGTACACCCCCTCCCATACTTGACCTCAAATTACAATTAATATTGAAAATATGACATAATTAACTCTATTATAATTAATTTACACATATTCAATCATCTGGTCAGCATAATATAGCTTAACACCTTCATTTTCAACAATATTTTGAAGAGAAAGTTGAAGGTCTCAATGAAGGTATCACGTCTTTCTTAACCTTTTTTCTTATTATTTATTTCTTATAAAACCTATAGTATCTTATATATATGTATAAGATAATGATAATATAAATATCAAGGATGTGTTTTTATGTTATTATACTATTGGAATATCCCTTTTATGCCTTCTTGTAAAACCATTCAAAAAATTAAAATGTTGGCATGCATATGTGCAGACTACCGCCTCCATGCATGATGTGTCCTATTTTTATCGATTATTTGAATGGTTGGTTAAAAATGGATTTTTAATGAATAAATATTATATTTATAACATTATTTCTGTTATAAAATTAAAAATAATTTTATTTTCTCCCTCCCTTCTATTTTATGGAAAATAAAATAGTTGAACGTGTGTACATACAGATTACTGAATCCACATGCATTTTATTTTCCATTACTGCCAATCATGGATGAATTTTAAAATATGATTTATAAAAATGATATTTACAAAATTATCCATATAATTATGGGTTTTAATATATTATAAAAATAAACTTAACCTTGTTCAACATGTCAAGATATTCAGGTAAAAATCAATCAAACCACCTCCGTAATCGATATAATTGGAAACGATTTAATAAATAATAAACTTATGTTGATAAGTAGACCATGGGAAATTAATGATATATGAATAATTTTATTATTAAGATTTTCAATAAACTTTATTTTATTATTCTATTAGTTATGTGTATCTGCATAATTATTTCGAACACAGGAAATGGTTTTGTCTCAATTCCTCTTCATTGAGTTATATTTTAATATTATGCACCAATTTATTAAAAATAAGTGGTATATGATCTAAAATAATTTATTTTGGAATAATAAATGATTTAATTAATTTTATTTACATAATAATATGAACTTCAAGCTTCAAATAACTTTTGATTCAAAATTAACTAAATCCATAAGGATTTCATCTCAAAACTTCTTTCTTTGAGACACATGTAATTTTATGAACCTAATTTATTTTAAATGGTGAATGTACTACCAATTAGATATTTAATATCATGTATTATTCTTATATATATAATTTTAACTTAAAATTTATGTTATATTTATTGAAATTGATTTTTATTAGAAATTTCTTAAGTCGTAAGAGAATTTTTTCTCAAACTTCCTTTGTTGAAACATGTTTTACTTTATGCACTAAATTAATTTTATGTAGTGTATATGAAACCAATTTAACATGTTATCATGAAATATATTTTATTAATGGTATTTTAGGATTATTTTTAATATCTTTATCCTTCATGGGTATTTTATTAAAATGTTACTCAAGTTGTAATTTTTTTCTCGACTCAATTACTTTTACCATGAGTCATGAAATCTCTTCTTGATTTTGAAACTCCATGTATATTTTTCCTACTATTATATTTAAAAATGGTTGACTTCATATTTCTATAGGGATATAAATTTTTTAATTAACATCCTACCCATTGATTAAAGAATTCCTAAAAAAATCAATATGTTGATAAGAATAAATCATATTCTTTTCAATAAATATTTTTATTTTGTATCCTTGTTTTACATATCAAAATAATTTTCTATAATATTTAAAGTTACCTTCATACTTATCTTAACCTATTATAATGTAAATGTTTTTTAATCCTTTTTATTATGTGGGTTTAACTAAATGGTTTTAATATACTTTTAACATTTTCCACATGATTAGTTTTCAAAAATGTTTTCTTCTAAAGTAACATTTTAAAATGTTCCAAAATGCCTTATTTTAAAATTTTCTTAAAAAGTGAATTTCCAAATTCCTTGAATTTTTTAAAAAAAATTATTAGTAAATATAATAAATTTTCATATATGGGTCTATTTTTACCAAAAAGAATCTTTTTTTTTCAGGTTTTCATCTGAAAGTATCCTTCTACTAACTTTGTCATTTTCTAAGAGATGTCCTTTATATACATTTATGTTTTCAAAAAATAAAATTCTTATTCTCATGGTTTAATAAAATATTCATTTTAAAAAAATTTCATCGGACAATGGAAATTATAATTTCCAAATTAATTTTCCTAAAGCTTCTAATAGTATTCTTCATCTTTGATGTATGGTTGATCAAGGGTATTATTAAAATTATACCATCCACCTTATTTATCTAGATAGACTGTGAAATTATCATTTACATTTATGGTATGATCCATCAATTATCTTGACTTTCCTAATCATACACTTTTATTGGCATGATTAACTACCAATTCATTTTCTTTGTGAATGCCATATGATCCATTACTTGATTTAAAGGTATTCACCTAGATGACAAATACATTGATTGATTGGAGAAATTACTGGCTAAACTATGTACCCATTTCCTCTAAGGTGTAAATATCATATATGTGATCATCATTGTTAAGTGTTATTTACCTAGAATGATTCTTAAAGTAAATATATAACCATTTATATTCCATAATATTACTGTTTCATGTCTATAGATGAAATCATGAATGTTTCCTTAGGGAACTACTTGAAAATGATAAAAAACCATTTTATTTTCTTGGGTTTTTATGATATATTGATTGAAACCATTTGGAATGCATATGTATTATTTTCATTATGAGATGGGAGGGAAAAAATTATATATCCCTCCAATGCATTGGGGAATATTGTCATCTTATTATATATCATGGTTCATGGACAGTGTTCCTTTCTTACTATGGTACATGGGAAGTTAGCCTTGCCAAAAAAATTATACTAACAAGGTAGGCATCCATGAAATAAGATTCTATGTCTGTGAAGATTACACATTTCCTATGATTCTATGGTTTTATTTTAAGATCATTTTTCAATGCATATTAATATAATATTGTCTATTTCTTTATTTCCTATATGCTTATGATCATCCTCATTATGATATCATGTTATGCCTCATGTAACCCATGTTATGATTTATTATTTTGTTTATCCTTAATTATCATTTGATCTCACCCCTTATGATGTTTTCATCTCCCCAAGTTATAAATAAATGTATTAGGTATGCCATGTTTAGATAATAACATTGTATAGAGGGTTTATGGGATACTTTGAAGACTTATTATGTATTAATTAACATCATGTTTTATTTAAAAAAAATTCTATTAGATGATAAATACATGGGTTTTATTAGTTATTGATTCATCCTAATTATCAAAATATATAAATTAAAACTTACACTATTTTTAGATTTTTGAAAGTAATTGTAATCATATATTTTTACTGAATATAGTGTTTTAAGTAATGTGTTTTCAGTAACAGATCTAAGAGAACGAGTCTAGGGGAGCTATAAGTATCCTATTTTTTGAACACTTTTTTATCTAGTAAATCAAGTCTTTGAATTTATTGATGATGTATCTTCTTCAAGTTAAAATCAAAAGGAGTTAATTTTTTGTTGAAAATTTAAAATATACTGGTTTTTTCACTAATGGTTTTGGTTTAAAGTCTAAATATGAGAAAATACATAATCTTAAATATATAGAAAAAATATTTTTATATCACTGGATTTTGGATTATGTCACGACCCGTCCTCAGGGCCCGTGTCGTGACTACCCCAAGCCCGCCTTCCACAGGCCAGGGGCTGGAGACTAGCACCAAGGCGTAAATCCCGGTAAAAAGGGAAGGCATTTCCTTTGTAAAGTAAACAAGCACCACAGAGTAAGCAAGCGGAAAAGTAAACACTAAGTAAAAACAGAGTACAATTGTAAGTGCGGAAAAGTAAGTGGGCCAGTATACAAACCCAAACTGAAAGTAAAGTACAACTCGAAAGGGAAAATAGAAACTGAAAAGTAAAAGCTGCTACGCCGAGCTGTCCACTGGAAATCCCACCTGAAGGGTGGGTACAGATAGATCCATTGCTCCTCGGGTCCCACCATCCGCTCCGAGTACGTCCCGCCCAGTGGTCCACCTCCAGGTACCGTCCTGCTCTACAAGCCTCAACCTCGATCAACGATGTCCGTCGTCTGCAACCAACACAACATAGTGCGGGCATAGCCCGTGCAGGGGTGAGTATAAACTACTCAGTAGGGACCCCGAGACCCCTGAAGGTCTCCTGAAATCCAAAAAGGATAAACCACAAAGGGAAGATACAATCACGAAGTAACAACCAACACTGCTTAGGTATATGCCCATATATATACCTAAGTCATCAATTCCAATACGCTCCAACCTCCGAGCCCAAGTACAACTCAGTCCACACAGGAAAGTATATGTATTCCATGTTGGAGTTGGTGGTCTAGAACCAACTACTTTGTACCTTATTCATTAAATAAAAGCCTTATCACATCTTGATTGTTCTTCTGCGTGACATGTCATGTGATAATGTCCTAAGGACAGCTGTTGCATTAAAGGGTCGTAGCGGATCCCTGCTATGATGAGAACCCGAAAGTGCCAAAACACTGTTCTTGAATGTATGTTCTATAGCCGGATGATATTATTTGAGGGACACAAATAATACAGGTCATTAGGGGTGAGGAATCATAAAAATTTGAGGCACCTTCTCATGGTGTGCGCCCGTGGTAATATCCAGGAGGATATTATGAGAACGAGACCCGCCAGTAGGAAATCCACATTTCATAGTGTCATTGGATGTTCCTATCTACGGACATGTGTATTGATCCATAGACTTACAGATTATTATTAATGGGTATTACAACTCGCGCACTTAGATGTATTGACGAAAACTGTGAGGACACACTGTTCGCAGCGAGGTAGGATACATTGGGTGCGTCACTAGTAATACCGCATTAATAGATAATGCGAGAAAGGATTTGTCCCTTCCGTTCCATAACGGAAGTAGATATCTCAGGCCCTTTGATGGAATTGATATAGCCTAAATAAATCCATGGCCATGGTAAGGTATGGGCAAGTTCAATTCCGGGAAGTCAAAGAAAGAATAATCAAGCACATGGGTTGATGGCACTAGCATGCAACCCGCTTGATTGGAGATATCGAGACAAAGGGATTGTATTACACGGTAAGCGTTCGTAGGAGGTGACACGTCATTGTGGCGTTAACTTCTTTCTCTGTGGGTGCCTTGGCATGTTTCTAGATGCTAACCTAGGACTTTAGGCAGGCTCAGCCTAATGCCACTGAGAAAGAGGCCTAGAGGTTCACACACTAAGTGTGTTCATGTATCTCAGTTAAATATTAATTTAACAAGTTAAATAAATATTATTCCCGACTGTGGTTTAATAATTATTTAAGGATGTCTGATCACATTTATTTTGACACTAGTTATTCGAGAGAATATACTGTGGATAAAATAATATATTTATTAGCGAGTAATGCAGTTACATTTATTTAAGAAATAAATAGTTATTACTCAAGGTCTAATAAATGTGGTGGAGAAAAATGGAAAATAAAAGTACACGCTGTGTATATTAAATATACATGCTATGTAGTTTTATGGAAAACAAGTACATGCCGTGTATTAATTATTACACGCCATGTAGTTTTTCCAATTGGGATTTTGAGGATTTAATATTGTTTTATTAAATGATATTTATTATAATCAGTGTGGGCACATGTCAAGGTATTAATAATTCGACATGGGGGTTTTCAATAAGAGTTAATGAAATAAATAAAACGCGTAATGCGTTTATTTATTGTCATAACTCTATTAACCTCAAACCTGATTATAAATATCCTCGCAACCCCAACATTTTTTTGAGAGCCATTATTGTGCACAACGGATTTGGAAATACTCTCAAGCCAAGAGAGAATTCCCTTTCCCCCAAGAACACCCTCAAGTTACGAGAGCAAGATCCTCCACCGGATCAAGGCGGTCGAAGGCGGACATCGCAAGCGAAGGTTATTCCGCGCTAGCACCTGGAGATCTCTTCGGTGATGTCTGAAGATACGTGACACACGTGTGGATCACCGCTAGAGGAATCCTACACTTGGATTCTACGACGCAACGACGGATCACCGAATCGTGACCGGACACATCAACGAAGAAAGAATTCCAACAAGGTAATTCTTATGAATTAATTAAATTAATTATAATCATCATATGATGATCCTCCTCAAGGGTTCTGGGACTCTTATTTTCTTTTCGTTCTTCGTTCTATTCCGAAGATTCGGCGTTTTATATCGTGACAGATCTTGGATTGAACATTGTTTAACGTTAAACTTAAAGTTGGGAAAACCCACCAATGCGCTTCCGCTGCGCCCGTAACCTACAAGTGGTATCAGAGGGTTCATATTGTTGGTTATAATTATTTAGTTTCTTGTTGGTGATTTACGCATTTAATAATTTAGTTATTTCAATTCATGTTTAATCGTTCTGGAAATCTGAATATTGAGATTTGTTCCTCCTCTCTCATTTCCCATTCACCTCACAGAAACGGATTTTTCTTTTAATTTTGATTAAAATAAAATAGAGGAACTCATCCGGAGGAGCCAAATGTTTCTGGCCGTATAACACCAGAATACACGACGTGTATTCGGAAGTACACACCGTGTAGTCTAGGTTCAATGCATTGACTGATTCACCAAATTAGGCCGTGTATTGGATTCTTTATAAGAATTTAAGACACCCTGTTTTGACCAAAAACATGTGGCACACGGTTTCCGAAATACATGCCATGTGGTCCAATGAACACGGCGTGTAGTCCCTTCGGGTTAGGGTTGGGTCGTGTACTCCGTACATAGCCTGGACGGTTGGAAACCGTGTAACGCGGAAACTACACGGCATGTGTCCCACTGTACACGCCGTGTACTCCAAAAATTTCCGAAGAACATTAACACGCCCTATCCCCGGGCGTGTACTTCGGATGGACGGTGAAGAAAAAGTACACGCCGTGTAGTCGGAACTACACGCCGTGTACTCACCCAAATTACATAGATTTATGAAAAATTTATTATTATATTATACAAACCCTTGAGACGTGTACCATGGTGCAGGCATAAAGCAGAGGCACAACACGTGATAGGTGTTTTATATATATGTGTTTAATTTAACATCTGCGTAATAAATGGGAATTCGCCGGGTTACCTCCAAGGTACAAGTTGTGTACAAGGATAATTTTAAATGAATTTATTTGTTTAAAATTATGATGGATGAGAATCTCAAGTAAATTCAGAAAAGGGATTTAAGATAAAAGGATTGATTAATTAAAGATAATTAATTGATTCGAGCGTGATTTATCTTAAACAAGAACGATTAAAGAATTGAATGCTAGTTTTATTTATGTGTAAATATCGTTGCATGTATGGATGATCATGAGCTAGACCGAGACCTTTGTATGTGAATGGTTTCTTTTAATTTATTTATTTAAATTAAATTTGTTGGCCTGCGAGCCATCTCCTCATTAATATGTAGGGCCTGCGCGCCCAAGGATTATTTTATGTAAAAACCCCTTTTTCCCCTCACCTGAGTGTGAGATAAATGCATATGTAATTGATGGAGCTCCCAATCTAGTGGAGGTGGCTCAAGTCAGGAGCCAAGATGAAACCAATCCAAGGAGATACAAAGGTGGACAGGTGGAAAGCTGTAAACACGAACCCGAAAGGTTCAAGGTGTTTCTCCGATAGGTCTTGGGTTAGTTTATCAACCGCTAGATAAACTAACCAATATAAAAGCTCATGATCATACCATTTATTTTATTTCTATAAGTTGCATGGTTTATTTATTGTGGGTGTGTTGTCACGATCACACAATTAATGAATTAAACGAGCATGCAAGATGGAACTAAAATAAAATTGGCTTATATGTAAATATTATCTTAGACATGGTTAATCACTTAAGTATATCCCATTTAATATTAACAAGCATGTAATCAAAGATAATAAAATGTCAATTTACGTGTAAGGATAAAATCCCTCAAAATAAATATTAAGTCGGCATAGCCTTCCATAATCTTGGTTAGAATCGAACCATAGTTCAAAGTGCTTGACCAACCCTAGTTGGGGTGCTTTCAATTATCAGGGAATTCTAATTCAAGGTTTTGGGTTGACTTGAATTGGTTCGCATCAAGGGTTGACTGCCATAGCAGGACTTGGTGTGACCAAGAGGCAAAGGTTGAGGAAATCCAAAAAGGATTTCAGGATTGGGGAGTCCACTCAGCAGATCAAGGAACTGCGAGTTAAAGCAGTTGGCATTTGGAATGCCTACCTAAAACCCTTCAAGTTGCTTGACCAACCCTAGTTGGGGTAATGCGAAGGGAAATATGGATCCTTGCCACTAGAATATTCACGGAATATAATATTCCGAAGTCAATGGTGAGGGCTATTGGATTTCGATAAAATAGTGGGAGACTAATAAGTATTAATTTATTTATTTGTCTCAATTTTTATAATAAAGTACTAAACCTTTTCTCATCTTAAATTGTAGAAACGACAAGAAAATGACTTCAAACATATCATTGCGCACCATACTCGAAAAAGAAAACCTTCTCACCGGCACCAATTTCCAAGAGTGGCAGAGGCGTTTACGCGTCGTCCTTCGCCACGAAAGGAAATTATATGTGCTAGAAGAGCCTATTCCAGTTATGCCTGGGAAAGAGGCTAGTGATGAGGAATTATCTCTCTATATGAAACACATGGATGATGCCACATATGTCCAGTGTTTCATGCTATCGACCATGTCTAATGAGATCTTGAAGCAACATGAAAACATGGATGCGTATAGCATGATGTCTCACCTTAAAGATCTCTACCAAGAGAAGGCGAGACAGGAGAGGTATGATATCTCCAATGCTTTGTTTACCACAAAGCTTGGAGATTCTGCGCCAGCTGGGCCTCATGTGGTCAAGCTTATTGGCTACATTGAACGCTTGGACATCTTAGGGATTAAATTCCTAGATGAGTTGCGTACAGATCTCATCCTTTCATCATTGCCCAAGACCTTCTCTAGCTTCATTGTCAACTATAACATGAGCGACAATGAGAAGATTCTATCAGAGCTTCTGACCTTGATTCTCCAGGTAGATAAGGACATGGGGCGTGACAAACCTGTGGTCCTTATGGTGAACAAGAAAAAGAAGGACACGACAAAGGGGCCAAAGACTTATAAACGGTCTGAATCCCCCGAGCACCGTCCCTCCAAGAAGGGGAAGATCCAGAGGCAGGGCAAGGAATGGGAAGCAGTGTGTTTTTCATGTGGCAAGCAGGGCCACTGGAATAGGAACTGCACCCAGAAGCGTGGGGACGCTAATGGTGCGTTCGTTATTGAGTGCAATCTTTTTATTTCTACACATTGGGTATTTGATACAGCTTGTGGGGCTCACATCTGTATTCAAATGTAGGAACCAAGTAGATTTAGAAAGATCGTCAGAGGAGAGGTGGATATTTGAGCTGCCAATGGTGCAAGACTAGCTGCGTTGGCTATTGGCGACTATCACCTCTCATTGCCAACTGGCATGATTTTGGTTTTAAAAAACTGTTATTTTGTGCCTAGTCTTACCAAGAACATAATTTCTGTATCTTGTTTGGATATGGATGGATTTATTTTCAAGTTTGGAAATAAGGGTTGTCTCTTTTATAAGAACAACATATGTTATGGTATGGCACATTTGAATAATGGTTTGTATGTATTAAATTACGAAAACCAAGTGTTGGCAATCGATAACGAAACAAACTCACATGACTCATACATCACCCAGTTATGGCATCACCGCCTTGGTCATGTGAACGAGAAGCGCTTATCAAAGCTCTACCAAGATGGCTATTTAGACTCTACTGAGCTAAAGCCACTTGATAGTTGTCACGCTTGTTTACAAGGAAAAATTGACCAAGCCACCTTTTGGTGAACAAGGTGAAAGGGCCACAGAGCTTCTAGGATTGGTACACACAGATGTGTGTGGACCATTTCCAGTAGAAGCTAGAGGTGGATATTCTTACTTTATTACTTTTACTGATGATTTGAGTAGATATGGCTATGTCTACTTAATGAGGTATAAGTTAGAGTCCTTAGAGAAATTTAAGGAATTCAAGAATGAAGTAAAGAATCAACATGGTAAGAAGATAAAGAAGCTTCGATCGGATTGTGGTGGAGAATATCTGAACCAAGAGTTCATCGATCTTCTACGGGAGTCTGGGATTCTATCTCAGCTCACTCCTCCTTATACACCATAGTGGAATGGTGTTAGTTAAAGGAAGAACTGCACCTTGTTGGACATGGTGAGGTCGACGATGAGTCATGCAGATCTTCCATTATCCTTTTGGGGATATGAATTACAAAATGCAGCATACACATTAAACCGAGTACCAACTAAGGCGGAAAATGGAATTCCATCCGAGTTATGGAATGGAAGGAAACCCACTTTGTCGCACACACGTGTATGGGGATGCGAGGCATTTGTTAAGGCCTTCTCAGGCAACAAACTAGCACCCCGGGGCACGAAGTGTATCTTTATAGGATATCCCAAGGAAACAAAAGGATATTACCTATATAACCCCCAAGACAAGAAAGTGACTGTCGCCAGACAAGCCGTCTTTCTTGAGAGGGAGCACATCCTCAAGAAGGATAGTGGGATCAAGATTGACTTCGACGAAGTTGATGCTCAAGACACACAGGAGTTGGTACAGGAACAAGTTCCACAGGTCCCCGTGGAAGAGGTTCCAGAAACACAAGTACTACGTAGGAGCTCAAGAGAGGTAAGGGAACCAGAGAGATTTGGTTTCCTAGTCACCGAGGATGGTGAATCATTATTATTGGAAAATGATGAACCTCTCTCCTACAAGGAAGCAGTAGAAAGCTTAGAAGCTGCAAGATGACTAGAAGATATGAATTCTAAGATGGATTCCATGTATCAGAACCAAGTTTGGTTTCTGGTCGATGTGCCAGTTGATGTAAATCCTGTTGGATGCAAAAGGGTATTCAAAAGAAAGATGGACATGGAAGGTCAAGTTAGAACCTATAAAGCAAGGCTAGTGGATAAAGGACTCAGACAGCGTCAAGGAATTGACTACGATGAAACCTTCTCGCCAGTTTCCATGTTTAAATCCATAAGAATCATACTTTCCATAGCAGCTTACCATGACTATGAGATTTGGCAGATGGATGTCAAAACAGCATTCCTTAACGGGAACCTTCAGGAAGATGTCTATATGACACAACCAGAAGGGTTTGTGACACCAGGTGAATCCAAACGGGTTTTCAAGTTGCAGAAATCCATTTATGGATTAAAGCAAGCATCCAGGTCATGGAACATTCGATTTGATGAAGCCATAAAGGAATTTGGTTTCATTAAGAACGAATGTGAGCCATGTGTTTATAAGCGGTTTAATGGGAATGCGGTCGTCATCCTAGTGGTATATGTTGATGACATATTGCTTATTGGAAACGACGTACCAGCCTTACAGTCAGTTAAGGACTGGTTGAACAAGTGTTTCTCCATGAAGGAATTAGGAGAAGCAGCCTACATTCTAGGGATCAAGATCATTCGTGATAGATCCAAGAGGCTGATTGGACTAAGTCAGGGTACATACATTGACCAGATACTAAAGAGATTTAGTATGAAAAAATCCAAGAGGGGATTAGTTCCAGTGTCACATGGCTTACATCTTTCTAAGAAAATGTGTCGCCAGACACAACAGGAGAAAGATAGGATGAGAAAGATCCCATATGCTTCGGCTATAGGATCCATCATGTATGCCATGTTATGTACCAGGCTTGATGTTGCCTATGCAATGAGCATGGTAGGTAGATATCAAGCAGATCCAGGAGAACAACATTAGACTTCTGTTAAGACTATCCTTAAGTATCTGAGAAGAACTAAGGATATGTTCCTGGTGTATGGAGGAGACGAGGATCTTGTCATCAGAGGGTATGCTGATGCAGGTTTTCAAACTGATCAGAATGATCTGAAGTCACAATCTGGATATGTTCTCTGTCTCAGTGGAGGAGCTGTGAGCTGGAAGAGTTCAAAGCAGCCAGTTTTCGCCGATTCTACAGTGGAGTCTGAGTATATAACGGCTTCTGATGCAGCCAAAGAAGCCGTTTGTATTCGGAACTTTGTCCAGGAGCTTGATGTGGTGCCTAGAAGTAAAGATCCCATTACATTGTATTGTGATAATACTGCAGCGGTGGCTCTTGCAAAAGAACCAAGGTCACATCAACGGACAAAGCACATACTCCGGAAGTATCACCTCTTGAGGGATTTCTATCAAAGGGGTGAATTTGCAGTGAGTAGAGTGTCCACGGAAGAGAACGTGGTGGACCCCATGACTAAAGGCCTATCTAAGCAGAAGCATGAATATCATGTGAGAGCTAGCGGGTTAAAGGTTGTTAGCAGTTGTCTCTAGTCCAAGTGGGAGTCTGTTGGAGTTAGTGGTCTAGAACCAACTACTTTGTACCTTATTCATTAAATAAAAGCCTTATCACATCTTGATTGTTCTTCTGCGTGACATGTCATGTGATAATGTCCTAAGGACTGCTGTTGCATTAAAGGGTCATAGTAGATCCCTACTATGATGAGAACCCGAAAGTGCCATAACACTGTTTTTGAATGTATGTTCTATGGCCAGATGATATTATTTGAGAGACACAAATAATACAGGTCATTAGGGGTGAGGACTCATAAAACTTTAAGGAACCTTCTCATGGTGTGCGCCCATGGTAATATCCAGGAGGATATTATGAGAACGAGACCCGCCTGTAGGAAATCCACATTTCATAGTGTCATTGGATGTTCCTATCTACGGACGTGTGTATTGATCCTTAGACTTTAAGATTATTATTAATGGGTATTACAACTCGCGCACTTAGATGTATTGACAAAAACTGTGACGACACACTGTTCGCAGCGAGGTAGGATACATTGGGTGCATCACGAGTAATACCGCATTAATAGATAATGCGTGAAAGGATTTGTCCCTTCCGTTCCATAACGGAAGTAGATATCTCAGGCCCTTTGATGGAATTGATATAGCCTAAATAAATCCATGGCCATGGTAAGGTATGGGCAAGTTCAATTCCGGGAAGTCAAAGAAAGAATAATCAAGCACATGGATTGATGGCACTAGCATGCAACCCGCTTGATTGGAGATATCTAGACAAAGGGATTATATTACACGGTAAGCGTTCGTAGGAGGTGACACGTCATTACGGCGTTAACTTCTTTCTATATGGGTGCCTTGGCGTGTTGCTAGACGCTAACCTTGGACTTTAGGTAGGCTCAGCCTAATGCCACTGAGAAAGAGGCCTAGAGGGTCACAAACTAAGTGTGTCCATGTATCTCAGTTAAATATTAATTTAACAAGTTAAATAAATATTATTCCCGACTGTGGTTTAATAATTATTTAAGGATGTCTGGTCACATTTATTTTGACACTAGTTATTCGAGAGAATATACTGTGGATAAAATAATATATTTATTAGTGAGTAATGAAGTTACATTTATTTAAGAAATAAATATTCATTACTCAAGGTCTAATAAATGTGGTGGTGAAAAATGGAAAATAAAAGTACACACCGTGTATATTAAATATACACGCTATGTAGTTTTATGGAAAACAAGTACACTCCATGTATTCATTATTACACGTCGTGTAGTTTTTCCAATTGGGATTTTGAGGATTTAATATTGTTTTATTAAATGATATTTATTATAATTAGTGTGGGCGCATGTCAAGGAATTAATAATTTGACATGGGGGTTTTCAATAAGAGTTAATGAAATAAATAAAACGCGTAACGCGTTTATTTATTGTCATAACTCTATTAACATCAAACCTGATTATAAATATCCTCGCAACCCCAAATTTTTTTTGAGATCCATTGTTGTGCACAACGGATTTGGAAATACTCTCAAGCCAAGAGAGAATTCCCTTTCCACCAAGAACTCCCTCAAGTTACGAGAGCAAGATCCTCCACCGGATCAAGGCGGTCGAAGGCGGACATCGCAAGCGAAGGTTCTTCCACGCTAGCACCCGGAGATCTCTTCGGTGATGTCCGGAGATACGTGACACGCGTGTGGATCACCGCTAGAGGAATCCTACACTTGGGTTCTACGACGCAACGATGAATCACCGAATCGTGATCGGACACATCAACAAAGAAAGAATTCCAATAAGGTAATTCTTATGCATTAATTAAATTAATTATAATCAACATATGATGATCCTCCTCAAGGGTTCCGGGACTCTTCTTTTCTTTTCGTTCTTCATTCTATTCCGAAGATTCGGCGTTTTATATCGTGACAGATCTCGGATTGAACGTTGTTTAATGTTAAAATTAAAGTTGGGCAAACCCACCAACACGCTTCCGCTGCGCCCGGAACCTACATTCCACACAGGAAAGCAAAACGTAATCCACACTGGATAGCACAACACAATCCACACAGGAAAGCAAACAGGAGTCAGCTCACACAGGTATACTTCTTCGAAAGACGATAGAGATGATCACTGATCCATCTAAGTCGTCGGACCCACAAAGGATCGATAGGTACTAACCATCGCAAAGACCCACACAGGATCGGTAGGAAACTAACCCCCGCAAAGACCCACACAGGATCGGACCCACACAGGATCTGTAGGCGCTGGCTCACACAGTACTGCTGAGCGCTGACCCACACAGGATCGGACCCACACAGGATCGGTAGCACTGATCCACATAGGATCACTGAGTGTTGTAGTCGTCGTCATCGAATCCACTGAGGATCTCTGCACTGTCGTCGTCGCAGTCACAGTAGCAGTCGCAGCCAGCACTAGGGTTCCCGCACACAGCAAGCTCATTCGGGAGGCTCCGCTCCACGAGCCGAGAGGCTGATACAACAACTATCACATAGTCCAGAGTTGATGTATCCAAAAGTTCCGTATCGTCAACAGGAACTCAACGCAACAGACGGCGCGTCAATTGGACGCCCGGTCTGAGAGTTATTGGCTTTTTTGTTCCAGGGGCCCGATTGGTTTTTAAGGCAAAACCAACCCGACCGTACTCCACCGGTGTCCAAACCTTGGGCGGAGTATGCCAAAATATCAGTCTCACTACGTGGAACTCAACAAAGTTGACGGCACGTCAATTAGACGTCCGTAGCTCAAGATATGAGTGTTTCCGCTCCGAGGGCCTGGTTGGTTTCGTGTACGAACCAACCCGGCCGAACTCAAAGTGTTTCGAAACCTCAAGTGTGATATACTGAAACGGCCATCCCGATCCAAGGATCGCATCGACGCTGACGGCGCGTCGTTTGGAGGTCAGTAGCCCGAGTTATGGGAATTTGAAACCAAACAGTCCAATAACGGGGGTTTCGGGCCCGGACCGACCCGGCCCGAGACCCCCGGTTGGCCCGAACCGGGTCAACCGTCCCGGACAGGGTCGGCCCGGCCCGGCCTGGCTGGGAGCGGCCCGGCCCGGCGTGGCCCGACCCGGCTGGGCCCGGCTTGGCCCAGCACGGCCCGGCCTGGCAGACCTGCCGGGCGCCAGTCCGGCAGGGGACAGCGCGCCCAGCGCGCTGTCTGGCTCGGCTTTGGTCGAGCTGTTCGGCAAAGGGGGGGGGGGGGCGCCTGCCCCCCCTGTGTAACCGCGGCCCCCCCAAAATTATGAGGGTTCGTTTGAACCGGCTGGGGGAATTTAATTCCCCCGGACCCTTCCCTTTCCGGCCGGCTGGACCTGGCCGGCCGACTCCTTCTCAACGGGACCAGCGGTGGCCGGTCCCCTTCCAGCTCCGTCACCGGCGGCCCGGTTCGGCCTCCGGTCACCTTGTTCCGCCGCGGCCCCGCTCCAGTCGCAGCGCCTTTGATTTCCTTCGACGCGGCGCAACGTCGTCGCGTTCTTAACTTCTTTCCATGGCGCGGCGCGACGGCGTCGCGCAATACTTGCCGTCTGATTTCCGCGTGGTGTGACGGCACCACGCCATCCCGTTCCATCCGCAAAGAATCAAACATGAACACAGGAGCGGGGTTCGGCCGTGTTTGTGTGGTCCTGCTCCCCTCTCGTTAATCAATATCATCTAGTCGAAAATCCACGATAATCGATAAACTAGAATCATGAACGGAAATAAGTAAATAAAATAATCCCCTACCTCGGTTCCGGAACGGTGTTCGTCAACGATCCGCGGAAGACGAGCGTCGCGGAGGTCTGGCGTCGCGGGAGAACGTCAACGTCGCGAAGCGAGGATTCGAATTCGTTGACAGCGATTTCGTCGCGGAAAACCGTCGTGGAAGAGACGACGCAGAAGAAGAACGCCGCGTCGCGGATACGGCGTCGCGGAAGAACCGTGTTCTTTGGCGGAGAAGTTCTTCATTGAAGAACGGTGTTCTTCGCATTCTTCATCGAGGAAGAAGATGTTCCTTATCTTTTTCTCCAAAAAGCTCTCAAACAACCCAACACCAACCCCTAATAAAATAAGTTCTAATCTTATTTTATTAACACAACAAAGCATTTGAAATTAAATTGTTTGAATTTCAAAAACTTACATGTAACTCACCATATTAAATTCATAAGTTAAGAAAACTTAAGTTATCAACATTTAAGTGGGGGTTGAGGGGGTTTTTAGAGGATATGAAGGGGTGGGGTTCGTGTGGGCCCCACCACCCTCATAACCTCCGAAGGGAGGTTGGGTGGTTACCCAACTTCCATCAAGAACTAACACTTAGAGTAAAATAATAAAAATTGTAGTGTAATTATAAAATAAACTTCCACAATTTTTATTATCAACACTCGTGCAAACGCAACTCCGGAACAGGAGTTCCTAAGCAATTACCGGTGCTGCGGTTTCATTGGTGCCCTCAGAATTCGATTCCGGGCACCGGTTCAAAAGTTAGAAAAACCCGCTCGTTCGTTCACTGATCGTACCCGATCCAAAATTCGGAAATTGATTCCGGGCACACCGGGCCTCAGAATCAGGTGCCGTCAGAAACCGCGCTCTTGTAAAATTCCAAAGAAAATTAAGAAAAAAAATTCCCTTGAATTTTACGGGTCTTTACATTACTCCCACCTCAGGGCTTTACGTCCCCATAAAGATACATAAAAACTAGGGAAACAAATGAGGGTACTGAGCACGCATCTGAGCCTCCCGCTCCCAAGTGCTCTCCTAGAGGTTCCCATGCTGCCATTTGATGCGCACTAGAGGAATCGACCGTCCACGTAGGACCCACTCCTGTCGATCCTTGATCTCCACCGGGACCTCCGCAAAAGTCTCCCCATCGTCAACGTCAAGCTCCCCATGGTCAATGATGTGCGTCGGGTCGTGCACGTATCTCCTCAGCTGAGATACGTGGAAGACGTCATGCACTTGGTGCAACTGAGGTGGTAGAGCCAGATGATATGCCACCTCGCCAATCCTACTGAGGACCTGGAAGGGTCCGATGAAGCGCGGAGATAACTTGCCGCCTCGGCCAAATATCCGTAATCCACGTCGAGGTGAGACACGCAAGAAGACGTGGTCGCCATCCTCGAACTCTAGTGGCCTCCGCCTCCTGTCAGCGTATGACTTCTTCCGGCTCTGAGATGTCCTCATTCGCTCCTGGATAACCTGGACCTTCTCTGTCGTGGCCTGGACCATCTCTGGCCCCACAAGTGCTGACTCCCCAGGGTCTGTCCAGCACAAATGAGATCTACAAGGTTGGTCGTACAACTCCTCGTACGGTGCCATCCCGATGGTGGAGTGGTAGCTGTTTTTGTACGCAAACTCCACCAAGGGTAGGTGGTCCTCCCAGCTACGACCAAAGTCGAGGACACATGCAAGGAGAATGTACTCGAGAGTCTGAATGGTCCTCTCCGTCTGACCATCCGTCTGAGGGTGAAAGGCGGTGCTCAATCGTAGCTGCGTCCCGAACGCCTCCTGCAACACCTTCCAAAGCTGGGAAGTAAAGCGAGCATCTAGATCAGAGAAGATAGATGATGGCACACCGTGAAGCTGAACAATCTTTTGAACGTAAAGACGTCCCAAGCTCTCCACTGAGCCCTGCTCTCTGATGGGTAAGAAGTGAGCCGAATTGGTGAGTCGGTCGACAATCACCTAGATGGAGTCGTGACCTCTAGAAGTGCGTGGAAGTCTAGTCACGAAGTCCATAGATATCTCGTCTCACTTCCACTCCGGGACCTCCAAGGGTTGTACCAAGCCTGCTGGTACCTGGTGCTCAGCCTTCACCTACTGGCAGGTGAGGCATCGAGAAACGAACTCTGCCACAGCTTTCTTCATGCCCGGCCACCAGTGCTATCGTCTGAGATCCTGGTACATCTTTTCCACTCCAGGATGTACCGCCAAAGGAGAAGTGTGAAACTTTCTCAGTACCTCCTCCCGTAAAGCGACTAGTACCATGGTATGTCCTCTGTAAAGGATGTCGTGCTCTGCTCCAATGGAGAAACCATCAGGTGCCTGTCCTGAGGATATCTGTGCATGTCGTGTCTCACAGTCAGTGTCCCCACGCTGTGCCTCTCTGACCTGCTGTAGTAGTGGAGGAGTGACAATGAGATACTGAAGGAAAGCTACTCCATCTCTATCCACAAAGGATATCTGCAAAGCGGCTAACTGCTCTGTCGCCTCCTCAAGTAGTTTAATGCCCATCCTCCTGCTGAGGGCATCGGCTACTACGTTCCACTTCCCAGGAGTATAGACTATCTCAAAGTCATAGTCCTGGAGGAACTCGAGCCATCGCCACTGCCTCAGGTTCAGGTCCTTCTGCGAGAAGATGTACCTAAGACTCTGGTGGTCAGAAAAGACTGTAAAGCACTCTCCCATCAGATAGTGTCGCCATGTCTTCAGAGCGAAGACCATTGTTGCTAACTCCAGGTCATGGGTAGCATAGTTCATCTCATGCGGCCTCAACTGAAGTGATCCATAGGAGGTCACTGCCCTCTCCTGCATCAGGACACATCCGAGTCCGGTCCCTGATGCATCGCAGTAGACTACGTACCCTACTCCCTCCTTAGGCAACCTCAAGATAGGTGCGCTGGTCAATCTCTGTCTCAGCTCCTGGAAGCTATGCTGACATCTATCTGACCACACAAAGTGTTTCCCCTTCTTCGTCAAAGCTGAGAGTGGTTCCGCAACTCTGGAGAAGTCTGGCACAAATCTCCGGTAGTATCCAGCTAGACCCAAGAAACTCCGCACCTCCGTCACGCTCCTGGGTGGATCCCAAGCTAGCACTGCCTCGATCTTCGAAGGATCCACTGAAAATCCCGCCTCAGAGATGAAATTTCCCAAGAAGTGGACCTCACGTATCCAGAACTGGCACTTCAAGATCTTACCATAAAGTTGGTGATCTCAGAGTGTGTCAAGTACAACCCGTAAGTGGTAGGCGTGCTCCTCCTCAGTCGTCAAGAATATCAAAATGCCGTCGATGAAGACCACGACAGATCGATCGAGGTATGGCTAAAATATCCTGTTCATGAGGGCCATGAACACTACTGGAGCATTGTTTATGCCGAAGGGAATAACCAAGAACTCATAGTGGCCATACCGACATCTGAAGGTCGTCTTATGCACGTCCTCGTCTCGAACTCTGAGCTGGTGATAGCCTGAACTGAGGTCTATCTTCGAGAACCACCGTGCTCCCTTGAGCTGATCAAAGAGGTCATCAATCCTCGGTAACGGATACTTCTTCCTCACTGTCACCTGGTTCAGGCGAAGATAGTCAAAACAAAGTCGCAAGCTCCCGTCCGCCTTCTTGGCGAACAAAATCGGGGAAGCCCGGGGTGAAACACTGGGTCGGATGAACCCCTTGCCCTGCAAGTCCTCCAACTGTACATGTAGCTCTCGAAGCTCTGCGGGGGCCATACGATATGTTGGAGTTGATATCGGAGCTGTCCCGGGGTACAGGTCAATATAAAAGTCTACCTCTCTGCGAGGAGGTAGCCCTGGAACGTCGTCGGGGAAGACGTCCGCAAACTGATCCACCACTGCAGGAAATCCAGGACTTCGCACGTCAACTGCTCCTAGGATGAGGCTAGCCAACTGATTAGTGATGGGCTGTCCTCTCCTCCGCGGAAGTCCATCCTGCGCTGCAAAGGCTCCCTTCTCGCCGGTGAAGGTGAACCTGCTCCCGTCGGTGCATACAATCGCACCTTGCGCCTAAAACAGTCAATCTGTGCATGAACCATAGATAACCAATCCATGCCCAAGATGATGTCGTAAGGCCTCGACGCTGCTACAAGAAGATCCCAACCGAAGCTCTCTCCTCCAAGAGTAAGCTCACACAGCCGGCACCAGTGCGTAATTGTCGAGTCTGCTCCCGTAGGAGTCTCTAGCCGTAAGGATCGAACCAACGGATCTGTCGGAAACTCCGAGCTCCGAACAAAGGAAGCAGCTATGAAAGAGTGGCTCACTCCTGTGTCTATAAGTATTTTAGAAAGGGTGGAATTGACACAGATAGTACCTCGAATCATCTCGGGCGCGCCATGGTCGTAGGCCTCTGCTGCCTGGAGTTGTGCCTGTCTCTGCCCGCCAGCTCCCTGTGGTCAGGGTGGACCTCCAGGTGGTGGTGGTGGTAGAGCCTCAAAGCGTCGCCCACCACCTGCTGCTCGGCCAGCTCCTATGCCTCGTCCGCCTCCTCCCTGCGGACCACCACGGTCGACCCTCTGCCTCTGCCTCAGTGGTCCCTCAACCTTCTGCTGCTCCTCGGCACAGCGGGTCGGGAAATCACGATCCATGTAGCCCTGCCCGCCGCACGAGTAGCACTGTCCACCACTCGAAATACTGGCTCCGCGCTGTGTGCCCCACACTACTGAGCCAGTGTCCTGAGGTCGTCTGCCTGAGGGTCTGGTCTACCTGGACCCCTGAGTCATCCGTCGACTGCCTGCTGCAGAAGAGTCTACTACGTACCGCCCTGCGGTGGGTCTCGGCGCTGGTGTAGACTCAGCAAGAAAGCTATCGATCAAAAGGGCCCGCTCTAGTACTCCTGTCTGAGTCGGAATGCTGAGGGAGATCAGCGATGCCCTGATCTCGTGTCTCAAACCCTTCTCAAAGGTCCGGGCCTGGAAGAAGGGGTCCCGTACCATGTCGGTCGAGTAGCGCGAGAGATCAGTAAATCTCGCTGAGTACTGAGCGACCATCATGCTGCCCTACCGCAGCTGAAGAAGCTCCTGAATCCGTACCGCACAGAGGGTGGCTGGGAAAAACTCTGAGCGGAAGAGGCTCTCAAAGTCTGTCCAGAGTAGATATGCCTCATCGTGCACCTGGAGCATCAAGCTCCACCATCGGCCCGCTGCTGCGTGCAGTAGGCTCGCAGCGAGGATCACCATGAGGTCTGCTGGTGTCCTCACTAGCCTGAAAACTCGTACGACTGCCTCCAGCCAGTCCTCGTCTGCCTGGGGGTCCGTCTCCCCACGAAACCTGGGTGGTCGCTGGCTCTGAAACTCATGCAGTGCGCTAAGGCAACGTGCATCGTCAGCGGCTAGTGCTGGAAGCATCGGTGGCTCGGCGGGTAGTACTACCGCCGGGACCACTGCTGACAAAGGCCCCTGCACCGAGGCCTCATTGCTCGGTGGGCTGTCGTCACGCTCGACTCTCGGAAACCTAGCTGGCTGCCATCGTGGGGCCATCCTGAAAAGGAAACAGGTGCGCCACGGTCAGAACAGTATACCTGGTGAGCTGATACAATGTAATCACAAAGAAAACTTGAAACACACATGCAATCAATGTTTTCGTGCATTAAGTCGGAAATCAGAAGTCAGGGTTCTGGTGTACGGATACGTCGGCCGCCGCACCAACACTGGACTCCCTGGACTGATAACCACACTCAATACGCTAAACACTATTTCTTCACATAGAAAAGATCAGAGTTCGTGGTAGAACCAAACTCTGCTGATACCAATTTGTCACGACCCGTCCTCGGGGCCCGTGTCGTGACTACCCCAAGCCCGCCTTCCATAGGCCAGGGGCTGACGACTAGCACCAAGGCGTAAATCCCGGTAAAAAGGGAAGGCATTGCCTTTGTAAAGTAAACAAGCACCACAGAGTAAGCAAGAGGAAAAGTAAACAGTAAGTAAAAACAGAGTACAACTGTAAGTGTGGAAAAGTAAGTGGGCCAGTATACAAACCCAAACTGAAAGTAAAGTACAACTCGAAAAGGAAAACAACAACCGAAAAGTAAAAGCCTCTACGCCGAGTTGTCCACTGGAAATCCCACCTGAAGGGTGGGTACAGATAGCTCCACTACTCCTCGGGTCCCACCGTCCGCTCTGAGTACGTCCCGCCCAGTGGTCCACCTCCAGGTACCGTCCTACTATGCAAGCCTCAACCATGATCAACGTTGTCCGTCGTCTGCAACCAACACAACGTAGTGCGGGTATAGCCTGTGCAAGGGTGAGTATAAGCTACTCAGTAGGGACCCCGAGACCCCTAAAGGTCTCCCGAAATCCACAAAGGATAAACCACAAAGGAAAGATAAAATCATGAAGTAACAACCGACACTGCTTAGGTATATGCCCATACATATACCTAAGTCATCAATTCCAATACGCTCCAACCTCCGAGCCCAAGTACAACTCAATCCACACAGGAATGTATACGTATTCCACACATGAAAGCAAAACGTAATCCACACAGGATAGCACAACACAATCCACACAGGAAAGCAAACAGGATTCAGCTCACACAGGTATACTTCTTCGAAAGACGATAGAGATGATCACTGATCCATCTAAGTCGTCGGACCCACAAAGGATCGATAGGTACTAACCCCCGAAAAGACCCACACAGGATCAGTAGGAAACTAACCCTTGCAAAGAACCACACAGGATCGGACCCACACAGGATCTGTAGGCGCTGGCTCACACAGAACCGCTGAGCGCTGACCCACACAGGATCGGACCCACACAGGATCGGTAGCACTGATGCACATAGGATCGCTGAGTGATGTAGTCGTCGTCGTCGTCGAATCCACTGAGGATCTCTGCACTGTCGTCGTCACAGTCATAGTAGCATTCGCAGCCAGCACTAGGGTTCCCGCACACATCAAGCTCGTTCGGGAGGGTCTGCTCCACGAGCCGAGAGGCTGATACATCAACTGTCACATAGTCCAGAGTTGATGTATCCAAAAGTTCTGTATCGTCAACAGGAACTCAACGCAATAGACGGTGCGTCAATAAGACGCCCGGTCTGAGAGTTATTGGATTTTTCGTTCCAGGGGCCCGGTTGGTTTTTAAGGAAAAACCACCCCGACCATACTCCACCTGTGTCCAAACCTCGGGCAGAGTATGCCAAAAGCTCCGTCTCACTAAGAGGAACTCAAAAAAGTTGACGGCACGTCAATCGGACGTCCGTAGCTCAAGATATGAGTGTTTCCGCTCTGAGGGCCCGGTTGGGTTTGTTTACGAACCAACCCGGTCGAACTCAAAGTATTCCGAAACCTTGAGTACAATATACCGAAACGACCGTCCCGATCCAAGGATCACATCTCCACTGACGGTGCATCGTTTGGAGGTCCGTAACCCGAGTTATGGGCATTTGAACCCAAAAAGTCCGATAACGGGGGTTTCGGGCCCAGACCGACCCGGCCCGAGACCCCCCGGTTGGCCCGAACCGGGTTGACCCGTCCCGGAAAGGGTCGGCCCGGCCCAACCTGGCAGACCAGCCGGGCGTCGGTCCAGCTGGGGACAGCGCGCCCAACGCGCTGTCTGGCTCGGCTTTGGCCGAGCCGTTCGGCAAAGGGGGGGGGGGTGCCTGCCCCCCTGTGTAACCGCGCCCCCCCAAAATTATGGGGGGTCATTTGAACCAGCCAGGGGAATTTAATTCCCACGGCCCCTTCCCTTTCCGGCTGGCCCATCCTGGCCGGCTGGCTCCTTCTCAACGGGAACGGCGGTGGCCGGTCCCCTTCCAGCTCTGTCGTCGGCGGCTCGGTTCGGCCGCCGGTCACCTTGTTCCACCGCGGCCCGGAATCGGCCGCGACCCTTGTCGTTCGGCGCGGTGCGACGGCACCGCGCCCCTTCTGCGCAGCCCCGCTCCGGCCGCGACGCCTTCAATTTCCTTCGACGCGACGTGACGGCGTCACGTTCTTAACTTCTTTCCACGGCGCGGCGCGATGGCGTCGCGCAATACTAGCCGTGTGATTTCCGCATGGTGCGACGACACCACGCCATCCCGTTCCATCCGCAAAGAATCAAACATGAACATATGAGGGGGGTTCGGTCGTGTTTGTGCGGTCCGGCCCCCCTCTCGTTAATCGATATCATCTATTCGAAAATCCACGATAATCGATAAACTAGAATCATGAACGGAAATAAGTAAATAAAATAATCCCCTACCTCGGTTCAGGAATGGTGTTCGTCAACGAGCCGCAGAAGACGAGCGTCTCAGAGGTCTGGCATCGCGGGAGAACGTCAACGTCATGAAGCGAGGATTCGAAGTCATTGACAGTGATTTCGTCGCGGAAAACCGTCGCAGAAGAGACGACGTGGAAGAAGAACGTCGCGTCGCGGATACGGCGTCGCGGAAGAACCGTGTTCTTCGGCGGAGAAGTTCTTCGTTGAAGAACGGTGTTCTTCGCGTTCTTCGTCGAGGAAGAAGATGTTCCTTAGCTTTTTCTCCAAAAAGCTCTCAAACAACCCAACACCAACCCCTAATAAAATAAGTTCTAATCTTATTTTATTAACACAAAAAAGCATTTGAAATTCAATTGTTTGAATTTCAAAAACATACATGTAACTCACCATATTAAATTCATAAGTTAAGTAAACTTAAGTTATCAACATTTAAGTGGGGGTTGAGGGGGGTTTTAGAGGATATGAAGGGGTGGGGTTCATGTGGGCCCCACCACCCTCATAACCTCCCAAGGGAGGTTGGGTGGTTACCCAACTTCCATCAAGAACTAACACTTAGAGTAAAATAATAAAAATTGTAGTGTAATTATAAAATAAACTTCAACAATTTTTATTATCAACACTCGTGCAAACGCAACACCGGAACAGGAGTTCCTAAGCAATTTCCGGCGCTGCGGTTCCATCGGTGCCCTCGTAATTCGATTCCGGGCACCGGTTAAAAAGTTAGAAAAACCCGCTCGTTCATTCACTGAACGTACCCGAGCCAAACTTCGGAAATTGATTCCAGGCACACTGGGCCTCGGAATCAGGTGCCGTTAGAAACTGCGCTCTTGTAAAATTCCAAAGAAAATTAAGAAAAACATTTCCCTTGAATTTTACGGGTCTTTACAAATTAACTCTTTAAAATATTATCACTTTAATAAATGATTCAATTTTAATCCAAAATAGTGATTATCTCAAATAGGATAAAACTTATCCTAGAATGAAATTATTAAATTTAATGATTACTATTAAGATTATAGAGGTATGAATGTAAATACTATGTTTATTGGAATAAAATTTCATTTAAAAAAAATAAAAAAAAGGATTTAAATGAGGTTGAATTAACTTTTTAAGTAGAATAATTCTATCATGAAGAAGAACTATACTATAAAAAATAAGGTTAATAATATGTACACTCAAAACATATTTAATTTTTTGGAAGAAATATTTAAAAGATGTAATAAAATTGTTCACTATGTATAGAATTCAAAACCATTATCCTCATATAGTTATAAAAATAAATTAGATTTGGAAAAAATTATAGTTAAGAAGAAGTGAGAAGTAGTATTATATAGAAGTGGAACCAAAGTAACTTGCCTAGGATTACGTTACTACATTGAGAAGGGATGTGAACAACTGAAGACTAGTTTTATAATTTCTTTAACTCAAATCAGTCTCTATAGCCTATTATTGTTTGATCCCCCCTAATATAAATTCTTATCCTTACTCATACATGTAAAAAATAAAAGAGTAATAAACACTATAATTCATACAATGTTCGGTCCCTTCACGGGAAACACACTCCTTGGATGTGATTGGTTATTTCCCCCAATAATTGATTCTTCACTATATTAACATGTGAGTATAATATTAAATTCATGAGAATAGAATCACACTATGTTAATCTAGAGTCACACTGAACTATGTATTTTTCTCTTTAAAATAGAAATATATAAAATACCAATGAGTAATATCTATTCTAATATTTGATTTCTTCATAAAAAATAGATATGACATTCCTCTAGTATCCTATAGAATATTTAAATGAATTTGGATCACTCTTTATAGAATTTAATGTATATATATAACTTGATTCTTAAAATTATATGGAATCATTGAATACTTGATCCTAAACAGATGTACATGATTAATTCTAAACATCAATTTTATACTATCTTCTTATTATCTATTTTTTATACATTTCTCAGCATAATTATTAAAACCTATCTCATGGGATTATCCCAATATATGAGAAACTCCAAAAATCCTAGAGTTAAAATAATTTAGAAATAATCAATTTCCAGCTCATTACCCTTCAATAATTCTCAAAAAAACTGATTCAATTCAATTCACTCTATTTCCTTATTCTTTTAGGCTCAAAAAATTCACCACAATCAAGATAATATTATATGCTTTTTTTAACAACATGCCTTTTGTATATTTCCACTTCTACCATTCTTCTCTCTTTTCTTCCCAATAAAACCCATTCCATAATTTTCTTTATCTTTAATCACTATATAATAATAATTCATAAATAAATTATTTTTATAAATTTCCTAAAATTATAGACTTCATCTTCTCACTCAAATAGATCAAACTCATCTTCTTCATTTGTTAAAGCCACACAATATCTTTTCACAACTATTAAGTAGCTTGAATATCCATACTAAAAAAACCCAAAAATATTGAGAGTATTAACAGATGTAAATTATTATTTTAACATTAATTGAAAAAACAATAATCACATTAAAATAATAGAATGATTTTCTTGTGTTCATTATTCAGAAAAATATAATTCAAAATACACAAATTATATTCAAATAAAATAGATCAAATCTTCCAACAGACAGTAGTATAGAATATATATTTCAAATTATTTCACAAGAAAACATGAATCAAATTTTAAATGTGATTTTTTAACCATTAAATATTATATTTATCATCTTCAAGTTTAATTTTTTTTAGGAAACTCAAATTCTAGAATAATATAATATTAAATCTAATTTAAAAGACTTTAATGTCATATAGGTTATCATACAAAGTCATATTTTTTGTAATATTCATATGAAACTCCTTAAAGTATTATGATTTCATGTTCTGAAAAACTCAAATGTTTTATTATATGATAAAACTTATATGGTATTTTACCTCAATAACATACAAGACAAGGTCAAATGCTTAAAAATTATTATGTAATTAGCTATAAATTTATACCCGGTGAAGAAAAGTTATACACTTGGTAAAAATCAAAGTCATACGCCAGATAAAAAGTCATAAATAATCAACCAAATTCATAATAGGTGCTACCAATGTCTTATACGTAATGTTTATCCAAATTTCATATTTTCTAAATTATTCCATATTCTATTACAAATATTACCCAACATATTAATACTTTCTCAAATAACCTCAAGCCTTTTAAAAAAATCACTCATCTTAAGAAATATCTCATCATATTAAAATGATTCTTAACCTTAATTTTTAATAAATAATACTATTAAAAACTCCTATGGGAACTTCAATATTCTCCTTTGGGTTGTTTGGAAACACCATTCAACTATTTAATCTTTAAAAGTCTCAACCCTCTAGTTTCCAAAGTATAAAATCTCTTGATAATCATTAAATCATATCCCATCTCTTATAAGATGTGTCTTTCAACAAACTACCAGATAATATAATGTTTTCGAGATAATTTATTCCATTTATGAAAATAAAACATGACAATGAAACATAGATTAAATCCTCCTAATATGCAAAAAATTTTATCACTTCCAAAAAAATAACCATTTGAGAATTATCCATAGCTACATACTTGACAAGGTAAAGCGAACTCACCCTCTTGTCAAGGATTATCTCCCCCAATGATAAATATTTGTGTCACTACTTCTCTCTATTTTTCAACATAATCCAATAATAGTGGGATTTATTTTGACATATCTTTATATGATATGCGAGGGTTGAACATGGATTTTCAGCCTCAATTCAATAAACCCCTCTCTTGGAATAAATTTTGTGAAGATATCTGCAATATAATTCTTGATAGAAATATATTACAAGTTGATATATCCATTTTACACTATTTAAATTATTAAATTATATCAAAAGTATATATTCTTTGATAAAGAATTTGATATATGGTTTTTTGTAGATCAATAACACTTTGGTTATCAAAAATTATCCTCAATGGCCTTTTAGTTTCAACCTTCAAATCAACAAGATGTACCTACTTTCATAAACACTATGTACATACATCGGTAGATACCAAATATTCCCCTCACCAATGATAAGACTCAATGAGTTCTAATTATTACTATATCAGCTCACACAAACCTCACAAATGGAGAAATCCTCACATGAATTGGATCTCCTATCAATATAGAAAAATGCCCAATATAAATCAGTGAATCCAATAAAGTTCATATATATAATTTATCTATATATTTTCTCATATCTCACTATTCCATTCACATTTATAAGAAGCCTTTTTTACTAAAATAATGTGTGACTCCCTTATGTTACTCTGAAATCTAACAAAAAGTGTCACTATATAGGTTGTTTTAGGTCTTGATGCTATCAAATAAAACAAGATTCTAATGAAAATCTGTAAAATATTTTTTATCAACCTTGTATTCATTCTCTTACTTACATAGTTTTATTCTAACTAAAATGGTATTTGAAACTTATCTTGATTCCTTATTGCCAAAAAATTTCAACAACTCTCTAGTATATTTTTATTAGGATAAAAATATGTAATCTTATTTTTTCTCAAAATTAAATCCTTGAAAGTATAAAAATTATCCCATCATAGAAATATAAAACTATTTTTTTTTCTTAAAAAATTCCACTCGAATGTACTCTGTCACTAAAAAAAATTGTCATCAACATAAACTTTGATAATCAAGGTACCATGGATACCTCCTTTACTTAAAAATTGCATTCAATTTTTCCTTTTTCAAATCCAATATATCTTAGGTATCCATAAAATTTTTTATAATAGGATATGGGTGCTTATTTTAAGTCATACACTAACATTTTGATTCTAAAAATTGCACTTCAATCAAAATAAAAAATGAAACCATTTGGTTTTCTAATGAACACTTCTTCTTAAAGGTCACCATTTAGAAAATCTAATTTCACATTTATTTGATAAACTTTATAGTGATTGTGTGTAGACACTACAAATAAAATTATTATTGTTTCCAACCTTTATACTGAAGAAAAGGTTTCTTCAAAATAAATACCTTCCATTTGAGAGTACCCATAGCATCCCATCCCAAAATTATTTGTTATAAACTCACCATTATCATTCATCTATTTTATAAACACTCACATAGTTCCAATTTAATTTTTTCAGCTATCTTTGGGAAAATATTACTAGTGTATTTTTAAAAATTTGATTCGACTCATCATTCATTTCTTATTTCCACTCATCATCCTCAATATCTTCATCCATAGTTCTTATTTCAACCAGTCATATAATTTATTTTGTTTTTTATTCTCAGTATTCTTCTGGTATGGAATAAGGACTCCAATTTACATATTATATTCTTTATATAAATATTATTTTGCAACATTTAATGTCCCAAGTATTGGTTTAAAATATTCTCTTCATAAAAACTATGATCATAGTTATTAATAACAAAATTCTTCTCAAATTCTACTTTTTATGTAATTTTTTTCTAAATAATGTTTACTTATAGATTTTTCTAACTCATCTTCAGCCTTAAAAAAATATAATTTATGATTATTTTCAATTATTTTAACATCAGAATATTAAAAAACCATGTGTAGCCTCTTATTCTGTCAATTTTACCCACTACTACTAGATAAGAAACCCATACGGATCCCACCATAAACTTTATCTTCAAACATTCCAATATTAGAATATTTGATATTTTTAAATCATGGAATACTAAATATGTATAAGTAATAGAAAATTGGATTCTTCTTATACTAGATATAATAAAGATTAAAATGTGTCTTGGGTCACAAAATACCCTAGTTTGAAAATTTTAAATCAGTGCATACAACATCTCTCTAAAAATATTTTGAGATTTTATCATTATTTAAAATTGTCATTACCATCTCCAAAATACATATATTCATCCTTTTTGAAACAAAATTATGTTGTGGAGTATATGGTGTGTTGAATTAATGATTAATTATATATTTTTAAATATAAATCTAAAATTAATCATATATATATTCCTTTCCATTGTCAAATCTCAATTTCTTAATAAAGAGTCCCAAATATTTTTCAACACATCTCACGAAAACAATAAACATATAAATGTATTATAACTTGTTCTTGATGAATATCACACTGGTCATTAAATTTTACTTTTCAATGAATGTGATGGAATATAAATCACCAATTGTATACATTTTTCTCATGGGACCACATAAACTAGTGTGGATGAG
The DNA here is from genome assembly GCA_963277665.1 of Viscum album. Classification (NCBI taxonomy): domain Eukaryota; kingdom Viridiplantae; phylum Streptophyta; class Magnoliopsida; order Santalales; family Viscaceae; genus Viscum; species Viscum album. The sequence continues at coordinate 810,181,737 of OY728150.1, read as the reverse complement.
TTCTAATGGCTTGGAAGAGAGAATTTCAACCTTTTTGTGATATTTATGAGTTATCTTCACTTTTTATCATCTTTCACAAAAAAATACATTTTTTACTAATTAGAGAGATATCTCAAAAAACCCTATTTCTCAAATTTTATTATGATTCTTTGGAAAATAATACCAAACCTCCAATTCCATAACATACCCTTATCTTTTTTACCTAATAAATATGAATTTCTTGGATCACCAATTAAAAATAAATTACTATTTTTTATTTTTTAATGATCCTTTCATCGTTTAATCTTTTAATGATACACTATTATTTGAAAATATCCTCATTCTTATCACCATTTATATGACATACACTTAAGATATTATGCTTCAACCCTCCCACATAAAAGTCATCATTTTATTTTATATTTTGACGTTCAATTTCATCTGAGCTGACAACCTTGATTCTCATATAATAGTCATTTCTAAAGGTGAATAACAACCATTTATGATTATAAAAATAGAATTTTTGTATTTCCAATAATGTAGTACAATTACAAATTATCAATATTTCATAAACTTGTTCTTATTTTGGACTTTAATGCAACCTCAAAAATATATGTAATTTATTTCTTGGGTTTCAAAATTCCATTTCTTTATAAGGAATAGAGATTTTTTATTGAATGTTTTTCATATAATTCAATTAACTATGTCCATTATACTCAAATATTCTACACACTTACTCAAGAAACTCAAATCAATCATGTATTGTGAAATTGGAAATATTTTTCTTCACAATCTGTTCCCTTTAAAAATATGATTTCAACTCCTCTAAATAACTCCCCCTAAATTCATTCCACCTTCTAGGTAGTGACTTATTATAATATAATATGTATTATTTCAACCCAAATACTCAAAAATACTATAAATATACTTAAAATATGAGTATTTTATGTCATATAAATTATACTTGAAACATTATCCATAATTTTGTTATTGTTGTTCATTTTGTGTCTGAATTATCTTCAGTTTAGAAGTCGAGATTTTGTAGTTCCTCCTTTAGTATACTAATTTGAGATAATGTTTCTCCCCATTTATAGGTCCAAACATGAGAAAATTTATAGTTTAAACCTACACTACTAGAAAAATATAATTATAATAAAATTCATTAATTACATATTTAACTTTTTTTCATACAAGTTCCCTCGTCCATTTTATAGAATTCATCCATGACATCAATAGAGATTTTGATGTTCTATTTGATATTATTTAACTCATTATAAATAAAAATAATCTTATATTTAAAATTATATAATCCATCCTCATTCAAAGAAAGTGTATCTTCAAGATCCTTCACAATATTTTCATGTTCAATAGATTTTAACTTGAAAATCTTGAGTTTATTATTGTAAACCGATTATTTCTTGATAGGTCAATTATTTTCATTGATCATTTATTTTCTTTTAGTAGATGTTTATTTTATTTCTTGGTATATGTATTATTCTCATATTAAGTTTCAAGTTTATATTTTAACATTTTATCTATCTTAGTAATTTTTAAATCATTTTCTTCATTACTCTAAGTGTCAAATACTTTTTAAAAATAAATCCATGAAATTGGTCAATTTATCCCTATATTCACTTTCATATTAATTTCTAGATCAATAATTAATTTCTTCTTATTTTATTATCAAATTTATTCTATCTCTTCAAAAAAATATTATTTTTTCTTCTAAACATTTCTAAATACTTTGATATTTTACGCTACATATTCATTTGAGGTTTTATATCATCTTAAAACTCAAAATATGATCTCTTTATCATAGGATATTTAATAGAAAAATTCCCAATTACATTATATTTTTTTTTGCATATGAGTAGAAATTGTCTATTTTTCATAATATTTTTCTTCTTAAACCTATTCGAAATGCTATAAATAATTCTTTATGATTTAATATAATCCTGTTAATTTTAAGATTAACTTGAATCTATATATTCAATGTTTTCTTTGATTCTCAAATTTCACATGGCCCTAAATTCCATTTCATATTTAACCTTATTCTTAAAGGTTTATAGTTTTTTCTAATCGTAGTCTATGAGAATACTATGTAGTTCATAAAATTAGAGGTAGTTTTTCCTTCAATTATAGAGATATTATGGTAAAAAATATCTTGGAATTTCCTCATATGTTTTTTGTTGATAATGGCAGAATCTTTAAGAATTTAAATAAACCATCATATATTTATTAAAATTTAATTAAACCATGTAAAGTAATCATAAATTTTATCTTCCTCAAAAAAAATTATGTCTTCAAATAAGATCCTCTAAATTTTTAATTTATCCTCCTTGGCTTTTAAATTTCCTTCATAGATGATTTCCATCTGGTTCGGGATTTTGTTGGTTGATTGAACTCCCACTAATTGTATGTAGATATTTTTGATAAATCCATAAGAATAGATTTTTTTTGCCATATAATTAACCTCTATATTCCTTTTATCAATTCATTTCATTGGTCTATGATTATCAATAGGTATATACCCAATTAAAACAATATCTCTAACCATTAATCCATGGGATATAAAATATGGAAACATTATATTCTTCCATGTATAATAGTAATTTTCTTAAAATATATGAAAAAAATCATTTTATTAAAAAAAAATATAGTCCATTATAAGCACCAAGTTGGATCCTATAGATATAATCATGATTTAATACATATTAATGTTCCTAAGATCATGTTTCTCTACTAAAAAGGGGGGAATGAATCCATAGAGATAAGTTTTTACACTTTTTTCAACATAAATCAACCTCTATGACATATTAAAGTCTGATTCACTCAAATATAAATTGGATCCTCAATATTACATGTAGAAAATAAAAGGGTAAAAAATAGAAGAATTTTTAAAATATTGAGCTACTTCATAGGAAACTTACTCATTTGATTGGTTATTCAATATAATCATATATTCTTCACTATAAGCACAAGTGAGTACACAATTATGTGTATGAGTATATAATTTCTCTATACTTATCCTAATTCACACTCGAATGTATAGTTTCTCACTATAATACAATGATTTAGAATAAAAATAAAAAATATTTTTTCATAGATTTAGTTTCTTCAAAAATAATATATACGATCTTCCTCTAGGAGCCTCTAGAATATTAAAATAAATCATTCTCAATATGTGTATAATCTAATGTATATTTGTTTCTCAATTCTCAAACAAGGATGGATTCAATAAATGATCAATCTCAAATAGATATTTAGGTTTACTTCTGAACTTATACATTAGTCTCTCTTCTTATTCTCTCAATTTTGACACAAAACTCAGTAAAAGTCTTAAACCATCTTTCAATTTCTTCTCCCCATATTCAGGTAAGTACAAAAAACTAAGAATTAAATGAATTTAGGAATAATCAATTTCTATATCAATATCCCTTGAGACCTGTCTCAATATAATCATACTATTTGATTGACTCCATTTACTCATTTGATTAGTCTCAAAAACATGCATCCCAATCATGAGAATACTCTTTAATTTTTATTAGCTGCTAGTATATTATATGTTTCCAGTAATACCAATATTTTATCTCAGTTTCCCAACAAAACACATTTAATAATCTTTCTGTATAAATAGTTCTATGTTTTAAATAATAAATTGAGGCTTTGGCCCCAAACTTTTAAAAAACAATTCAATAATCTTCCTATACTTCAATCATTATAAAATTATTAATCATAAATAAATGATTTCTTGAATTTCCAAAAGTTTCAATCTTCTTCATATTTTAAAATTGAAAAAATTATATGCACAGTTCAACTTAGTATCTTGAATATCCATACTCAAAAACCATTGAAGGAATCACTACATTAACTAATTAAAGTGATTACTTAAACCTTAATCCAGAAAATGATCATCACATTAAAATACCAAAATGATTTTGTGGTGTTTCTTCTTTAGAAAACTCAAAATTAAACTCCATGACTATTATTTAAAAAAACATTTCAAAAATTCCAATAAATGTCTTTAGAGAATACAAATTTTGAAACATTTCATTAAAAATCTCGAATCACATTTTAAATGTTATGTTTTTACCATTCAAGATCATATTTTCATCATCATATTTTAATTTTTTTAAAATAATTCTAGAATCTTTGAATATCCAATATACTTTGAAATTATTTAAAGTCATACTGTCTCTCAGAAAAAGTCATGTGATTGGTATAATCCATACACATCTCCTCAATGTCTTACATTTTTAAATTATTACAAACTCTAAAGTCATATGATAAGATTAAAGAAATATGGGCCTTTATCTCAAATTCATATAATACAAATTCATAAGCTCACAATGTCTTGTGAAATTATGTGCAAAGTCATATACGATATAGAAAATTCATACACTTGGTTGAACTCAATGTCATATACAAGAAAAAAATCATATGAAATCCAAAAAAGTCATATGAGTGCTGCTAAATTCTTATGGTCAATAATTATGAAGATTTTAACTTTTCTATATAATTCTAGATTCAAATAAAAATATTATCAAACATATTAAGGATTTAATAGACCACCATAAACCATCTCAAAAAAATTCAACACATCTTAATCAATATATCATTAACCTAGAATAATTATCAACCATGTTTTTTAACAAATAAAAACAAATAATAACTCCAATGGTAACTTCTCAAGGTCTAGAAAAAAAATAAAAACAATTAATTATAGAAGGTGGTTATTCTTCTCAAATTATTGGAGACAAAAATTCATTAAAGAATATTAAAAGTTATAATTGAAGCTTATAATATTTATAAATAATAGTTCTATTAAGATCAATGGTGTATGCTGTACTAAGATCAAATCCCATAAAGTGAAGCCTAAATAAGTATTATATATTTCCTGGTTAAAATATACTATATTGAGTATAAGTTAACTATATGATAATGGAAATCAGATAAATTTTAAGAAAAATACATACATTATCAAAATCTTAATAATGTTTTCTTCACTAAATGAGAATGGACATGGGGAAATTTATTCCAAATTGGAAAAGTAAATAACTATTATTTTTTTCATTAAAAAAATTATTTGAATAAATTAATGGGTTATGTTTGTTGACAAATAATGTAAAAATACTATAAAATACATATAGTTTTAATGGAAAACCATTATATTATGTATAAATTTAATGGACTATTAGAAGAAAATTGGTTGTATTTATGTCATGGAGGCATTATATATGTTTTGGTTTAGGGTTAGAAATAACATAGTGATGTACATAGATCTTGTAAATATATGTAGTGGTGGTCTAAGCCTTTGAGGGAGAATAAATTTTATAAGAAACAAGATCCCAAACTAGGTTATACCCTGGTGTATGATGTTTCATCAAGGTAAATAGTGAGTGGAACTATTTGTTATGCCTGAGGTGAAGACCATGGTTTTTTGGAAAAAGTAAAAAAGATATTGGAGGTATGAAATGTGAATTTTAGTGAACATGGTTTGATATAAATTATCTTGTAAGAAATTAAAATCCTACAATGGAAAAACTTTGGTTTTTATGATCTCACATAGATGTATAAAACTGGTTGTTTTAATAATATTTAGTTTGGAAGGGTTCATTTTTCGTATTGGGTATTCTAGAATTATTTTTAAATAGAAAACAAGTTGTGGAAGTAAGTTCTTCGTAGAGTGTTTTTCCTAATAATCATATATTCCATGTTCAATATATGTGTTTGGCATAGTTCTGTGATCAAGGATTCAAAATTCATATTGGGATTTTTTTTATACTATGGTTAAGATCAAAAGAAAATGACTTGAAATTTTGAAACAAAATATTTGTGGGATGTTATAGAGTTGAAGGTTTAGAAATTGGGGTCAAAGGTTTACCAAGACCCAAAAATAGGTGTGGTGAAGACATACATGTTGTGGTGGACTGAGTAATGAAAGATATCTAATGAGATCTTTTATAACTTGTGTTAGTCAATGTTTACTCACTTTTTGGAATGTGATTATAGATTTATTTTCCCATCATAACTAAGGAGTAAATAATATTATAAACAATGGAAAGATGGGTATTCTCATTTAAAGATAGAGTATATGTCTCTATATAAAGAATGGAAAGAATATGATCATAACTAGAATGTATATATATAGAAATTGGATTTCCATATCTTGATGGATAAAAAATAATTCTAATAATTCTATCTTTGGAGTTCATATAGATTCATCACACTAATGAAGGGGGAGTATATTTATACATAGTATTTTTTTTGTAAACTCTATTCTTGGTTCATGTAAGATAAAAAAATTACTTAGAGGAGTAGTGATCTTTCTAAGAGAAAAAATTGTGAGTTCCCAAGACATTATGAGGGTTATAAACCTAGAGGGTCAATGATAGCACTATATATTTGTAAATGAATAGGTAGTGTGCTAAGTAAACATGGTACATTGGTATACTATGTTTTTATTCTTAATCTATGTATCCTTGTTTAGATGAACTATGTAAAAAATAGTTGTTTATCTCTTTATTTTTATTATCAATTCCATATTTAATTATGTGGGAGAAAGGAGTGTTTTTTATAACCACAAAACATGATCATTGGGAGGATAATTTGAAACTGACATACCACAATTCACCACTCCCCTATCATGGTACACACTATATTTAAGACTAAAAATATCATTTTAAGGAATGATGAAAATATATGGATCAAGAAATTTAGTAACTTTTCTAAAGGGTAGTGAAAAAAATAAAAAAAAGAATACTATATAAGACAATTACCTAAATTGAAGAGATAACAGTATGTTGTTTATAAAACATTTCAAAATAAGAAAATTATGTAGGTAAATCACAGAATGAATTAAATATAATCAATGTGGTCATTAGAATTAATAAATTATGATATATGTGTGACTATGAACCCTAAATCAATAAAATATGATTTATATTTCATTACATTCATTATAAATTGCAAAAGTTTTACTAATGTGATGTTAATATATAATAATTTATGTGTAATAAAAAAATTTATGATATTTGGAAGAGATATTGGAAAGGATATCATTAATTTATTAAAAAACTAATGATGGGAAATGAAAGTGAATACATATCCAATGTATTTATGTTTTATTTCTTAAATCATATAATAAATAATAAATATAATACTCAATAAATACCTTGGATTAATAGTGTAGTTGAAAGGAAAAATTTAAATCTAGTTGTGATTATCCTAACTATACTTATTTAGTAATTGAATTCAAAGTTATTTTAGAAGGAAATTGTTTCAGCTAATGTTCTCATTCAGAACAAGTGTTTAATTATAATAGAATAAAATTTGACTACATATAAGATATATTATAACATAAAACCCTATATGAAATACTTTAAAATATTTGATTTTTCTTGTTTAATCAATATTAAGAATCAAAATTTTGGAATGTTTTATAAGAAATTAGGCATAGGTATTTCAATGGGTTTCTTATTAGGTTCAAACATGGGGATGAATATAATTTATTGAAGAAACTACTTTGATATAAAAAGTTGGGGGATATTAATTTAACAATGCATAATTTTCATGAATAATGAGTCAGGATAGATTGAAAAGAATGTATATGGGATTTAGTTTCTAATACAAAGGATAATAATACGATGGGTATATAGTGGGTATTTAGAAATAATTTCAATGAAAAAGGTGAGGTTGTAAGAATTAAATCCATACTATTATGAATGGATATTTTCATGAACCCCTCCCCCCGGAGTTACTCCTCTAGGAATGGTAAGAAAAGAAGAGAAATAATGATGCCTGAGTCCAGCCTCCAAGAGGCCCTAGGTTGGTGACAAGAAACAAGGGTATACAAATATCTCATATAAGAGGTATTTCCCTATAAAATAATATAGTATTGGGATATAGGATAAAAACATAAATAATCTCCAGTATATAAAATAAAGGTAAACCCAAATCTATGACACAATGCATGAACAATTTCAGTAGATGCTGTAAGATCCCATCATTTCTAGGTACATCCCTTTTTGATTTTTTTGTTTGACCATGGTGGCTGAGTCTTTTTTAGAGGTGAAGATCCTTTATTGGGGAAAATAAACTAAATCTTAGGAATGTATTTGTGTTTGAAGAAATTTATTTTGAGTACAAATATGTTAAATGTGCTTATGAGGATTTTCCTTGAGTTTTGAAGCCTTCAGAGATGGTTAGGGATATTTCATAGAAGCTAAGATGAAATCTATTCGCTCAAAAATTACACATTGTTTACATGTTACACGATGTGAAACTACTTCTGAAAGTAGGTCCTGAACTGGTTCATGATGTGAAGTGGTTACACATCGTTAACCTAAGTTGCATAATGTACATGTTGATCAGGATAAATATTAATTGGAGGGGATGGGTTTTTAGCATAACTCAAAAATAAGGAAATACAATATGTGAAAGGATTACATGCTGTGTATTCATCATACCCAATAGTTTTAAGTGGGGAATAACATATGTTTTTTATATTCATTCTATGAAGTCTCTCCCTCTTGAACCAAAAATGAGTTCTTGGTGATTTTGGATTCTCTTCCTCCCCTCCAAATATCCGATTACACATCTGATCCCCGGTGAGTGTTTTTTCTATGGTTTCCCTTCTCTCCCATTGTTTCTTTTTATTTATGATATAATACTTTGACCATGGTTTTTTTGGAAGTTTTTATCTTGACCTAGGTTGATCTAGGTTCTTCTTGGAATCATCTAGACCTTAATCCTTTAAGTATTTTGTTATTGTAAGCGTTACATTGATCTCCAGATAAAGGTAGGGGTCTAAAACCTAACCCTATGGTCTGTTTAATTTCTAAGTATGTGAAATATTGTGATTGCACCAAAATATCATGCACTTTAACCAATTATGTTTTGAATTAGATAATTTGTTAGACTCTTTTAGATCAAACTGATAGCGACCTAGCTTATATCTACCTGTAGGGGGAGCGAGCACTTAAATTTTTATATTAATTGGCTAGTGGATTAAATTTTTGTTATCATGAAATGAGATTCAGATGATTTATTTATATAGATTCACCATGTAAATGGATTTTATTATTGAAATAGTTAGCATGCTGATGGTTTAAGACCAAATTGATAAATGGAATGTGTAATTGAAAGATAAATATTAATTTTAATAATTAACCATTTTGGCTTATAATGTGATATCCTTGATGTTGTGACTTGTTGTGTTGAAATTTTATAATGCTTATATTTAGTGGGATCCAGCCATTACAATGTTTTAATGCTTATATTGAGTAGGATATGACGAGTCCCATGTTGTAATTCTTATATTTAGTGGGCTCTGCCCAGTCCCATGTTGTAATGATTATATTGAGTGGGATATACCCAGTCCCTTACTGTAACGATTATATTGAGCGGACACTACCTCATCCCATGATATAATGCTTATATTGAGTAGGATCTACCCAGTCCCATGTTGAAATTCTTATATATCTAGATTGGTGTTGAATTTTTTTATTTTTCCATGGAATATGGTTATGGTTGGAATGGTTGTGCAACATGCACAGAGACATATCGACATGGGACTGAATCAGGTTATTTGGATATATGGTTATGGTTGGCATGGTTATGATAAATGATTCAAGACAAATCAACATGATGACAATGTAGGTTGATTTGTGTATTGTATTAAATGATTAATTAATACACATGTTTATCACTTTATTACATGAAATTATTATCATATTATTTATGTTTATACATTGTGGTGTTTACCTACTAATTTTTACTAAAACTCCATTAGATAACCATTTTCTATATGAAATGATTACATGGATAGAGGATTGGACAAAGGAAAGGGACATTATTACTGATTTTGTGTTTGTTGGATGGGATGGATTTTGGAGGTGGGACTGACATGTGGTTTGGGACTGAGGAATTTTGAGTTCTTTTATGTCATTTGAATATTTTATGTGTATTTATTTTAGTTTTAGAATAGATACATCTCGGCCTATCATTACATCATTCATCATTTCGGGTTTATTAGTTTCTTTGTTTACTTCAAAGTTAGATGGTATTGTTTCCACTATGTTTATGTTACTATAATATTTATTTATTTATATTGTTGATTCCCATTGTATTATAACTCTGAAATAGGGGGTATAGTTTCCCCATTCTACTTATCACACCCCCACTGCTAGTCAGAATCCCCTGGCGTACATGGATGTGTTCTTGAGGCCTTTTACCCAACCAATTTTGGCCACATGAGAGAGAGTTCCAGAATAGGGGACGTTAGAAAGTGGTATCAGAGTAGTTGGTTTTTTTGTTTATATACTATTTGGGGAATGTTTGAAAGAAGACTAGGGCGTGTCGTTACGTAGTAATAAAATTATGCATGGGAGTATCTATCTATGTACGAGGAATAATTCGAGTGCCAAAGGATATGATTATTGATCATGGTTATTTCTGGTCAGAGTTTATGTTATTTCACCCTGAGTGATTCACATGTTTTGTGATGTTATCATTTATTTAGATTTCAACTTATGTCCCTATATGTACTGAGATGGGTATGAATGCATCATGACAGGCACGTAGGGATATATATTGAAATGAAATTTTCATGATTTGGATATATTTATTGCATGTGATATATTTTCCTTGATGAATTGTGAAATGAGATACCTATTATATCTAATAAATGAAATGAAAGGAACCATTATGTCATGCTAAAACACTTGTTAATCCATGTTTAGAAAGACCAGGAGAATTGGTTATCTATTGTTTTTTCCTATTGTGGTTGAACATGTTTTATATAGTTTTCTAAGGAGTGTGTTTTTATTTTAGAAAAAATGATTCATCATCATCTTTGAGTTGAGTTTCAGGGGAGTGAAAATCAGAACTCTCTTAAAAAGGCTAAATCATAGCTTCCTATAGCTCTTTAGGATCAGATAAATGTTCAGCTTCATAATAGTTTCTTCTGGGTCATTTGATCCATGGAAGGGGATATTGTTCTAACTATGTATTATATGACTCAGTTGAAGAGAAATTTATAGCAATAGTATCCACCTAAACTCACTGGGGAAGGAGGTCCCCAAGAATCTCAGTTCTAGATCGAGCCAGTTCAGCCAATCTTTAAGCATCTCAAGACACCCGTAGATAGGAGGGTTAATCTTTTTGTGTATATCCTCCATGGACCTACCAAGCATTACAGGGATATTCTAGAGGTGGTTGGGCAGAAAGAGGAGTTATCTTGGAAGGAATTTTAGATGAAGTTATAGATCAAATTTTATCCCAAGACATTGAAGGATGAGAAGGCTCATGATTTCATTCACCTGACACCAGAGGGTTGGTTAGTGTTAGACTACACCAGACACTTCACCATCCTATAATTCATTGCAAAATATTTAGTAGAAAATTATATCTCTATGGTGAGACATTTTTAGGATGGTAATTTCTCTGAGATTAGGTCACATGTGATTTTTTTTGTCTAAGTGACTTTTCACCCATGATGAACCATGAACTCATTAACAAATGAAATCCAAGAGAGGACCTGAGTAATGGCTATGCTATTTTAGAAGGGAAAATTAGGAACTATTCTTCTGGTGGAATAAAATATTTCTATGGATGTTTTTACCAAGGAAACATCTGAAAGATCATTCAGGTAATTGAATGGACATATCATGACTGTGTCCCATTACAGTGCTTTTGGTGTGGAAACATGGTTCATAAGAGGCCTCAGTGTCTGTGCCCCGCTTTGGAGTGTCGTGAGATTTTATATTGTCATGCAGTAATAGAGTAATGGTATGGGATTATGATAGGTATCAGAGTCTAGGAAGGACTTAACTATCCCCAAGTGGACTGGTAGATAGAGTTCCACTGGGTGTTCAGGTCGAGGCAGGGGACATGGTACCACATCATATGAGTGGCAATTTTGAGTAGAGGTAACAACACATGGGAGTCTTACTAGATCCCATGGTATAGGGGTGAGTCAGATTCTTGTTATTCATAATACTCTATCTATTGTGGAAGAAGGACTATCTACCATCATAGGTACAAATATTGTTTCATCTACCCTTGATTGTATTTTTTTTATACAGGATAATTGAATTCAATTTTATATTCTCTTTTTTCAAATGTTTTGGTCTTATATGTGGAAATATAGGATAGTGTTTTTACCATCAACACACTATTAGGGGTGAAATCAATGAATATAAAACATTTCATGGTGTTTTCTCTAGAGATTGGTGGTTATCATTTATTTTTGGAACTATATCTGCTATATGTTTTGATTTGATTCTTCATATAGTTTGGTTAGTCCTATACCGGTATCATGTTGACTATTATGGTAGTAGATCCACTTTCATCTCTCTATAAGGAGGAATTATTTATTACTATAATGAGTGGTATCTTTAGGCTACTCATATAGGACTAATTCAGTGCAGATTGGATTGTCTCATGGGTCAAATAGAAAGACTTTTTTTGGAATATGGTAGAATATAGTAAAATAATTTTCCTCTAGTATTAGAACATTTTTAGGATTTTTCTTTTCTTGAAAAGTTATCTGGATTAACACATAAGAGAGAGATCAAGTTCATGATTACGTTGGTTCCAAAAGCATATTTAGTTTTTATCCCACCTTATAGAATGGAACCGGCAGATCATTAGGAGTTTAAAGTTCAGTTAGAATATCTAGAAGATAAAGGATTCATACATCCTAGAACATCTCCATGGGGTTATAGATTTTTTGTTACAAGAATAATGATAGTAATTTGTTCTTATGTTTGTTTTATTAGATATTAAACTATATCACAATTAAGAACTGTTATCCCCTTCCATGTATCAATGATATCTTTAATCAGTTGATATGTTCTAAGATCTTATCCAAGATTGGTTTGAGATTTGGATACCACCAGTTTCGGGTGAGACCTTCCGACAAAACTTGGACTTATTTTAGGAGTAATTATGGCTTGTATGAGTTTGTAGTAATGATTTTTTTGATGAATGAACTTACAATAATCATGGCCATCATGAATCAGATATTTCATCCTTTAATAGATCAGTTTATGGAAGTTTTTTTCAATGACTTATTAGTGTACTCCTGGACAAAATACAATCATATATAGTATCTTGACATCATTTTTAGTACATTGAAAGATAATTGACTTTTTGTTAAGTTATCCAAATGCAGTTTTTGGATTAATAAAGTGAAATTTATGGGTCACATTATCTCAGAGGTATGAGTGTCAGTGGAACCATATAAGGTTTCTTCCACGGTAACTTGGGAGAAACCTAATAATTTATATGAGATTCATAGATTTCTAGGTTTATAATGTTATTCTGAACACTTTATCTCAGACTTATCCTGCATGGAAGAACTGATGTCAGGGTTGAACAAGAATGGGGTGATGTTTTTTTGTTAGATTATTTGGAAAGACCATTTCATGAGATGAAATGAAGGATAATATCAAAACCTAAACTCACTTTACCTATTTTGAGTAAATAATATACCATAAATGTGATACATATGGAGTTATAATCAAAGTAATTCTGATGTAGGAGGATCAAGTTGTTTATTTATGGCTCCATGAATCTGAAACTGCATGAGAGGAACTACCAAACTCACAATCCAAGGTTAGCTGCAGTGGTACATTCCCTGAGATGAAAGAAACACTATATTTTTTGTAGAGAGTTATGTGGTATACATGGACCACAGGATAGTTAGGTACATATTTTATCATTGGGGAATCAACCTTCGATAGAGGAGGTGGTTTGAGTATTTGCAGTCTTTCAACTTCAAGTGGGATTATACACTTGGGAAGAGAAGCATCGTTGCTGATTCCTTAAGCTAGAAGATAAATAAATTGGTAGTTTGGGAGTATTTAAACTAGTGGAGGATGATGTAACTATTCAAAAACATGTATCTAGATGATAAGGAGTCATTAGGATGGTTATATCTGACTTCAATATCTGTAATGACCATGCCTTTGGACCAAATAAAGACATAGAAGATATATGATGTAGAGATCCTAGTTCTGAGGGATAACTTATATGGTGGGGAGACACCATCGAGATAGTCTATTATTAGTGAAAGCTATATTCTTTTCCATAGATGAGTATGAATTTCTATGGGCTTCCACAACAATATGATGAGAAAGTTTTATGATTTTAATCAGTGGTATATCCTGGCTTGACAAATATGTATCATGATACCTGTAGACTGTAATGCTAGTTGAGAATGAAGGAGACAATCAGATTCATGGTGAAATGTTTCACCTATTAGTAGGTGAAATCCGATCATCAGAGTCAAAATAGTATTTTGTGGCCTTTTCCCATTCCTATGTGGAAATGAGATGTTGTCACTACAGATTTTTTGATAGTATTACCCAAAAAATCCCATAGGAATGATGCATTATGTGGGATCATGGATCAAATAAAGAAGTTATACTACTTATTAATTATCATAGAGACCTTAAAATTTTAATATTTATAAGTATTTACATGCATGAGGTAGTTCATCTTCAATGTGTTCTAAGAAGTATTGTTTTTGATAGAGATACTAATTTCACATCGCGGTTCTCGAAGGGTCCTAAAAAGGAATAGAGATCACATATTATTTTGATCATGACCTATCATCCATAGATTTATAGTTAATATGAGTGAAATATTTAGGTTTTGGAGGATATTTTATGAGCCAGTATTTTGGATTTTAGTGTTTCATGGGAGAATCATATGGAACTTGTGGAGTTTTCATATTATAATATCCTCCATGCATTGATCCAAAGGGAAAATTTTGAGGATTTTTATGGAAGTTCATGCCATCTACCTATATTTTGGCTAGATGTAGGGGAGTCAGGGATTGTTGGACCTAGTCTCATGCAAGAGATGTTCGAGCAGATTCAGTGTATCTGAAGGTGGTTGGTGATTGTTCAGAGTAGGCAGAAATCATATGATATCAGAGACACCTTTTTGAGTGTGAGGTTTCTCATTATGTTTTCCATAAAGTGTCACATAGGCTGGGGAAACACCCTATAATGAAATAGGAAAATCTAGCACCCAGGGTTTTCAGGCAGTTTGATATAGTTCATAGGGTTGGTCCAATGGCGTACCAATTATCCCATTCACAGATCTAGAGTTCATTTAATGATGTGTTTCCCATGTCACAACATCATAAAAATTATCTCGACCCTTCTCATATGGTAGATTTTGAGGAATTTGAGATTTATATTAATGATTAATTTGAGGAGCATCTGATATGGATTTGGATCTTAGTGAGAATTATCTATAGGGTAGGACTATACCTTTGGTTTGAGTGCAATGGCATCATGGTTGTGTTCAAGAGGAGACCTTGGAGAGGTAGTTTGATATGTGAGAAAAGTTTCAAAACTTGTTTGCTGATTCACCATAATGATTCTTGGATAAATTCGGGGATGGGATTTTATATGCTGGGGAGGTGGTAAGATCTTTTATTTTTTTAGGTATGTCCCTATTTGAGTTTTTCAATGGACCATGGTTGCTGAGTCTTGTTTGGATATGGAGATCCTTTTTAAGTAAAATGACCTAATGTTTAGGGATGTATGTTTTTTTTGAATTAATGGATTCTATGTATAAACATGTTAAATGAGATTATGATGGTTTTCTATGAGTTTGGAATACTTTTTAGGTGTTTCGGACTCTTCCACAAAAGATGTGTTGAAAACCGTTGGCTAGAAACTTACATGTCATGTAGATGTTACAGGACGTGCAACTGCCTCCAAACATAGGTTGTGAATTTCTTAATGACATGAAGTGGTTTAATGTTGTTAACTTAATTCATGTTGTATAAATATTTATCGGGGTAAATATTAACCCAAGGTGACATGAATTTTGGTGTAACTAAAAAATAAGGAAATATATGACATTAAAGGATTACACTCCATGTATTTCTTGGACCCAATAGTTTTAAGTGGGGTAGTGTGTAAGATTTTCATATTCATTCATTACATGTTCTCTCTCCCAGACCGTGGATGAGTTCCAGGTAATTTTGGAGTCTCTTCCTATAACACCCCAAGATTCCATGCTATGTATATTTTTAAATATAATATCTTACATATATTACGTTGCACATAACACTAAGCTTAAATGAACAATGATATATAATTAAATATCCATATTTTAACACAATAGTTATAACATAGCCGTTAAATTGGCCTGAATGAATAATATTAACCACATTATGAAATTTATATATTATATGTTCTTTATAAATATTAACATTCATTATATGTGTTTTCAATACATGATATAAAAATAAATCCACTTTTACGCATAAAATGTATATTTTTCTAGAGGCAGTTTTGCCACATTTTGATGACACATTTGTTTTAAAACTATGTTTTGACACATCAATAAATTATATTTGAAATAATTAACTTATTATTTTAAATTAGAATATCAAAATTTACTTTTGTTGAATTTCTGGTATTTTTCTGATAAGTTTCATGTTTTGATGAATCGTAAAAAATACTAAATTTTAATTGATAAAAAAATTCAAATAAATAGTATATCATGTTAAATTATATTTTTAATTGTTGTTAATTTATAATTACATCAATTTTATATCAGTTAATACAATTTAGGTCATTGAAAATAATTTTATATTGAATTTGGATATAAAAACATTTCAAAAATTTTAACGTTTTACTTTAAAAACTTGTATTATCATTCCATCAATGATAATAATTTTAAATTAATTGTAGCCAATTATGTGTTTTTAATTTAGAAAAATTGGTTCCATATTTGACATAATAAGTTAAAAATTTAGAAAATAGGTTCCTTTTATTTTTTGATAATATTAATAGTAACTTTAGCATTTTTTTAATTACCACAGTTATGGGTAAATCGGGAAATTAAGGTAAAATAATATTAAGTCTTATAAAACTACCCTAAAACTTATTCTTATACTATTTTAGGAGTGATTATCAATAAAAATCATTCTTGGGATGATTTTATGGTCTCTTGGATCCACTTGTATGGCCTTTTTCTGTTTATAATATTTTATTTTAAATAAATTTAAATATGTCATACTCATGTTTTTAATAAATATTACATTTTTAATATGCGGCCTTTCAAAATATATCTTTGACTATAAATAATAATTTGAAATATAATATTTTAATTTTCATCATGATAATTTATTTTTAATATTTAGTAAATAACTAATTAAATTAAATTATTTAACAATGATGATGCATTAATTTTTTAATTAATGGACATATAAAACAAATACTATCAAAAATATTAAAATAAATAAAATTTTATATAATTAATGTCATGCGTGAATTTTCTTTATCACCTATAAATATTTGTGTTGTGTTAATTTTTTTATTTTGATGTTATCTTGTGTATTGATATTTTTTAAAAATTCAATTACTGAATAGTATCAAAATTGACATTAATGATAGTTTAAAATAAATAATATTTTATTAAATGATATAAAATACATAAAAATCTAAAATTAGTCCAATATATTTTTATAAGGTTTTAAATGTCATCAATTATCTATTTATGGGTCTTTTTACATTTTATAGTTACTATATTAACCCTTAAGGAGTAAAACCACATGTTGCCATGGAGAGAGTTAAAGGGATTAAATAAGGGTTAAATCCAAAATACAAGGGTAAGAATGTGACCTAAACCTATCAAACAATTATTGGTTGATAGAATTTAGATCCATAATAATCTTATATTTTAAATAAATCATTTTGGTTCCATTTTTAATAAAAAATTAATTTATATTAATTTAATATTTTGATAGTTTCCAAAAGTGCCTCTCACATTACAAAAAAATCACTAAATAGAGGCTGTTTTTTTGTTATAGTGGTGGTTTAAACCATCGCCTTATTCCTCATTGTTGGATTTAGAAAACCTCTACTAAATTTGGTTTCGATGTTCAATATGCGGCAGTTTCTTTAATTTAGCAGATATTTCTATAAATTGTCATAGTAAAAACATTTAGTGGAGGTTGGTGTGGTTTTTGCGGTAGTTTGGCCTAGAAAAAATGAATGATTTTTTAGCAGTGGTTTGATCTGTCGCTAAAAAAAGAATCATTTTTTCAGGGGGGAAGCACCATGAAAACCAAAGCAATTTCCGCTAAATGATAACAGAAAATGAGGAGCCTTTATCGGTGGTTTTAACCACAGATAAAAAATATCCATTTTTTGCACAAAAATCACCACTAAAAAAACCACTACTAAATTATATGGTGTACGTATTTATCAGTGGTTTAAACCACCACAAAGGTAGATTTACAATTAAAAAAATGATACGAATTATGCCGTCCCAGTACTAGTATCCTAAAAAAACATGTGTGAAATTCATATAAGACCTAAGATGGGGGGGGTACATATTGAAATCAAGACACTTAAAATGAATATATATATATAGAGATCCACATACATGCTGAAAGAACCATGTTCTTATTTTTGAGGTATGAGTTTCTTCTTTTCCTTTTCCTTAAGTGTTTTTTAGAAAATGAGGAAAATAGGGAAAATCCAAAATTTAGTTGGTAAATTCCGTGTACTTTTCCACACAGCATGTACTTTCGCTGTGTGGGATGAGTACACAGGGCTTATAGGCATGTCGGTGATAAAGGCTGTAAAAACTGACTACATGTCGTGTACTTGGTATTAACACGTCGTGTAATCAGTCAGAAGGTGAATAGTAAGGCGACGAAAGCATCCGCCAACAGAGTGAAAGTAGATGCCATGAACACAAAAATACATGCCATATACTCATGTCGACTGGTGAACAGTTCAACAGTGAAAAGTAGCTTCCATGGGAACCGTTTAAAAAAATGGAAAGTACACGCCCTGTACTAGAGAGTACACGCCGTGTAGTTTGTTTTTTTCACTTAAAATGGGTAGTAGCCTCCTCTTTCAATAGAGGAAGCTTAGAACACCGGGATGATCTCGGGAAGAGAGGCCGGACCATGGAGGAGCTCCCGATCACATGCCAGGAATCCGATTCTTCTGCCATCAATCTTGTTTGGACCGTGCGGTTAAGCCCTTCCTTCTCCTTGAGCCGTTCTTACCAATTATTTTCTAAGGGAATGTTATTTATGTTTGAATGGATAAATATTTATCCCAGATCTATGCTGTTCTAGGTTGTTTCGAGAGGCGTCGTTCGCGTATATCGATCAGGGGAGATCGAGGTAGGTGGTCTAATGCTTAATTCCAACTGATGAGTGTTTTTTTGTACCATTGTGCTACGCGCCCATGTTGGGGTGTCTTATGGCTGAGGCCTTGATTAATTAAATACCTATAATTTCATAGGTAATTGATTGAATATATATAACTGCTGTTTGGGATCATTTCTTGGATCCAGGACCACCTCGTGGGTGCATCCCCTTATTTTTCCGTTTGTCCAGGATACGTGAGGGTATTCCATATTTGTAATATGTTTTAAGTTTTCTTAAGAGGAACATATCTGAATTTCTTGTTGTGCATTGGGCTCAGCCCGGTTACCTGTTAGCCTGAGGGCAGTGTTTGTTTATCTTGAGGGAAGTATTATATTTAGCCTAAGGGAAATGTTTCATATGTCTGAGGATAGTTGATTCTGTGCCTGAGGGCATTACTCGTATGCCTGAGGGAAATATTCGTTATGCCTAAGGGAAATCACCTCAGGGTTTCGATTATGATTAGCCTATGGGCGTGGTTCTGATTACCTGAGGGTAAGGTTTTTCATGTATGAGAACTCGGTTTAGTTTTTATATTCATTGTGGTAATTTTACATGTTATACCTACCAATATAAAGCATGGGCTTGGAATTCTTTTACATTGTACTTGTTAGATAGCCTATGGTAGTTTTGTTGCGGCACTGTTTAGGAGATTTTTGGCTGAGGATGAGTCTCAGAAATTTTTAATTCACTTAGCCTGAATTGTTAAATAATAATTAAATGGAAATGGAACTGGTAGGAGTAGCTGATTTTGAGTACTTCGTAGTTTACTGCATGTTCATTGATGCACACTGCTGTTGTAAAAATTAACAATTAGTTGGGCACGGGCCTTTGGTGGTTGCCTACTGGGATTTATTTCTCACACCATGTCTAGGTCATGTCTTGGGCCCAAACAGATTATATTGTTGCAGGTGTGGGTAAGGGAAAGGGTGCATATACATGTACTTGATTATTGCAGAGGAGTAGGAGAGCATGGGACCAAGCTTAGGCTTATGATGCTGCTGAGTTCCTGCTGCGCTATTCTGGTTTACTATGCTGTATTTGTTCCTTGTACTATATTGTTTCATATTGCAGTGTATCATGTTTTGGCTGCATTCTTAGACATAGGGACATATTGCATCATTATATATGATTGTTGGTTATCTTTTTCTACAGTACCTTTGTCCTTACAGCTTAGTATTGTTTACTACTTCCGCACTTTTATATGTTTATATATTCTCTACTGCGCTACACTTTGACAAATGGGGGCATAGTTTCCCCACTATCAGACCTGGGCCCTCACCACTAGTCTGCAGCCTCTGGCGTTTGGGGAAATGCAGTTTAAATCATGTGACCAACCTGGTTCAGGGCACCCGTTGAGTGGCACCCAGATATAGGACGTTACAAAGTGGCATCAGAGGTTTTTATATTCTCTGAGATATTTTATTATTCTGTGATGAAGGAAAGATAGATTGTTAATGGATTCGGTAATAACTGTGCCCGGGAGTAGCTACCCCGTATACAGGTAAAGACCGGATTGCCTCAAATTAAATTGTGATTTTTTGTTTATGATTATTACAATTGATCTGATTTTCACCATTGGGTGACACACTTATTATGCGCTATTTATATTTTAATAACTGGGTTCTATTTAGTTGCAACCTGATGAGATGAGGGTATGTCATCCCGTGCACCATTTAAGCACATGTTAGAATCACATGTGATGCATAGTTTCCATGCCATATTGATGCATTAGAAATTGCATGTTGTTGTGATAGATGTCATGCTGGAAAATTCATGTTGTTGTGATAGATGCCTTGATAAAATACCTAATATTTGATATGGTATTGTTATGTGATGTTTCATATAATGAATTCCAAACTTTGGTTTTTGAAGAGTATGGGCCCTCATTGACCGGAATTTTGTGGCTCATTGACTGTTTAATTTGTTTATAACATGTATAAGATGCCAAAATTTGATTCGCGGGGAGTATGGTCTCTCAAGAATCGGAATTTGGCACTAAGGTGTTGGTTTCAGTGTTTTCTGGGCTCCAGCGTAGTTTCAGAGGCTTACTATCCAGAAAAAACCCAGAATACACGCCGTGTAGTTTTGATTACACATCTTTTAATCTTCTGTTTAGGAAGAAATGGAAACAAATTAAGTACACATTGTGTACCATATGTACATGCAGTGTAGTTCCTAACCGTGTCAAAGGACGTTTAGGCAGAAACACAAGTTGGGAAGCTGTAGAGGGAACATGTCATGTACCGGTTGTACACACCGTGTCGTGTTGACCCTGTGTCCGTCGTGTAACTAACAACACAGACATAGGAAATCTTAGTTTATACACGCAGTTTCAATGATGAACACGTCGTGTAGTTTGATCTGGGGATCCGTCCGTGTAGCCAACAAACATGGATTAGTGTTACCTCCTCTTAAACACGCCCTGTACCTAAGGGACACGCTGTGTAGTCTTGACCATTGAGATTCCGTGTAGACATGGTCGTGTGTTTGGGAAAATGGGGTGGTGTACAAGCCGTGTGCAGGTGTAACATGCCATGTAAAGTCAGCCGAGTAGCTGGCCGTGTCACTGACAACACAAGCAGTTGGAATTTAGCAGTACACGTCGTGTCTATCTGGAACAATCTGTGTAGTAAGAGTTGTGTACCCAGCCATGTAACGGACAAAACGGGTCAGTGAATCTCATCCAGTACACACCGTGTAGATATTATACATGCCGTGTAGTCTCGTTCAAAAGAGAACTGTGTGGCTAAGCCATGTAGAAGGACTCGGGCAGGGGAAGAAAATTCAAGTACACACCATGTGTGTGGATAACACGCCATGTGTTTGGGGTGTTACACAACCATTTATGGAAGAAGTACACACCCAAGTAAAAGACATAAGGGAACACGCCGTGTAGTTATTATACATGCAGTGTAGTCTAGTTTTTTAAAACTTGAATGTTTTCTTTCTCATGTTCCCTTCTTACACTCCTTGTTTTCAGTCCTTTATGACCTTAATCTCAGGTGTGTGTTTGACCTTGTAGAGTCATGACACCAAGACGACCGAGAGTTATTCTCCAAGAGAGGAGAAATGATTATACTCCAGATATGGTAGGCCATGGGATACTGATGGATCCTCTAGCAGAGCCAGATGTGGTGCCAGCCATTATACCAGACACAGGAGCTAATGCATAGTTCCGTGAAGTCTTCATGTGGTTTATGCAGACCTTCCAGGGAGCACCACCGTCTTCCACATCTATGCTAGGGTTGACACATATATTCCAGTAGCAGCATCCACCTATGTTTTCAAGGGATAGTGGACCACAGGCTGCGGAGTCTTGGAATGGTTCTATACAGATTATTTTCAAGCATCTTTAGATGCCTTTAGGGCGGAGGGTTAAGCTCGCTACATACATGTTGTGAGATTCTTCCAAGAGATGATGGGATGTTACCACCCCATCCGAGCATCACCGAGACATGGCATGGGAAGATTTTCAGGTGGTATTTTATGACTTTTTCTTTTCAGAGACACTGAGGGTAGATAGAGCTCGAGAGTTCATGAATCTGCAGTAGGGCTCCATGTCAATGATGGACTATTCTACCCACTTCACTGAGATACATCGTTTTGCACCTGTTTTGGTAGGGGATGAGACGTTGAGGTCTAGATGCTTTGAGGATGTTCTTAAATATGACATCCGATCACTGGTTAATGTTTTCAGGCTTCCTACAGTGCATGATATTGTAAAACAGACAATTATTACTGAGCAAAACCTGTGGGAAGCTAGTGGTGCAAGCCAGGGCAGTTCGACACCAGTTTCTGGTACTATTTCTATTGGTAAGAGGAAGAGGCAGATGGATTTCTCACATAGTGGTAGTGCTAGCCAGAAGAATTATTTGGGTGGCCAGGTAATATGCTACCAGTGTGATAATGAAGGGCATAAGAGACCTTAGTGTCCACATGACCTAGTGGAGTGTTGAGCTTATGGCAAGGTGGGTCATCTGCAGTGATTTTTCAGGGCGTTTCCACCTATTTCTAGCGAGAGGGGTTCTGTGCAGACTCTGTGTACGGGAGCAGGACCAATAGATTCTTACCAGTCAGGGAATTAGAATACATCAGGACATTCAGGCAGAGGTGGTGGTCGTGACCATGGTAACCAGACACCAGGATTTCAGAGACAATAGGGAGGGTCAGCTCAGGGTAGCCAGGCTATGTCGTAGGGCTGTGAAACTGGGCAGGCATATGCAGTGCAACAGACCCAACATGACCAGGATCCCATACCTTCTACTGTCATAGGTACTATTATAGTTGCTTCTATTTTATCTTCAGTACTTTTTGATACTGGTACTACACATAGATTCATATTTGTTCCCCGTTGTGGAGAGCCTTGGGCTCTGTGTTTCTTCTTCTTCGGATTTTATAATGCTAGACACTCCGTTGGGGACTAGAACAACAGGTGTGCATCAGTGTAAGGAGTTCCGCCTAGAGGTTGGTATTTTTCACTTTCTATGGGACCTCTACATCTTAGAGATGACGAGCTATGATGTCATTCTCAGGATGGACTGGTTGGTACCCTTTTGAGCCTTTGTCGATTTCTATCGTCGTAGGGTGATTTTCACGTCACTAGAGGGCAGAGAGTTTCTATACAAGGGAGAATGGGATGTACAAGAGAGATGAGCTAGACCTGAGCATCATGGGTGAGGTGGAGTGACATCTTAGATTGCGAGTTTGTATCTGGATGACCAGGGAACTTGTTAGAAGGATTTCCCTCCAGTGGTTGATCGTTTCAGGGATGTCTTCGCGGACAAATTTTCAGGTCTACCTCCTAAGTGAGAGGTGGATTTCTCTATTGATCTTGTTCTAGGAGAGGCACTAGTGTCCATTCCTCCTTATAGGATGGCTACACTAGAGTTACAGGATCTCAACAGGCAGTTAGAGGAGTTACAGGCACAGGGTTTCATCTGAACCAGTACTTCTCCTTGGGGTTTTCCTGTCCTGTTTGCGAAGAAGGCGGATGATTCCCTCAGAATTTGTGTAGATTATTGGAAGATGAACAAGTTGAAGGTCAAGAACCGATATCCCTTGATGAGTATTGATGATCTTTTTGATCAACTTTGAGGAGCACGAGTTTTCTCAAAGATTGACTTGAGATCCGGATATCATTAGTTGCACGTTAGACAATCGGACATACCACTTATAGATTTTCGGAGCATATATGTTCTATATGAGTACTTGTTTATTCCGTTCAGACTCACGAACATGCCAAAAGTTTTTATGGCCTTGATGAATTGCGTGTTTCACCCATATTTGGATTCTTTTTTGGTAGTCTTCGTGGACGATATCATAGTGTACTCTCACACTCGACACAGCCATGCCACTCATCTTGATATCGAATGGAGTACACTGAGAGAGAATCATCTATATACTAATCTCTCAAAGTGCCACTTTTGGATGGGTCATATACACTTCCTAGGTCATATCATCTCAGAGGCAGGAGTTGCGATAGATCTAGAGAAAGTGAGAGCAGTAGTTTCTTTGGAGCAGCCTAAGAACCTGTTTGACATACAGAGTTTCTTGGGCTGGTTGGTTACTACAGGTGCTTTATACAGAACTTCTCCTGCTTAGCAGTGCCATTTACGGGTTTGACTAAGAAGGGTGTGAAGTTAGTTTGGTCAGAAGCTTGTGAGATAGCCGTTCATGAGCTGAAAGAAAGGTTGACATCAGCACCAGTCCTGATACTTCCAGAGTAAGGGAAGAGATATACAGTTTACTGTGATGCATCAGGTATTGGGCTGGTATCAGTGTTGATGCAGGGTGATTGATTAGTTGTGTATGGGTCTCGGTAGTTGAGGAAACTTGAGAGGAATTACCCGACGTATGAACTCGAGTTGGTTGTAGTTGTTCATGTGTTACGATGTTGGAGACATTATCTCTTGGGAGAACATTTTGTGGTGTTTATGGACCAAAAAAGTCTGAAATACATCTTTACCTAGCTTGAATTAAACTTTAGGCAGTGAAGGTGGGTTGAATACCTTTAGTAATTCGACTTTGAGTTTGCCTATACACCTGGTAAGGGTAACTTAGTTACTGATCCACTGAGTAGAAGGACTCAGATACCGGCAGTGCATGAGTCTAGTGGTGAGTGATAGCTTATGGATTTGTTCTCTGAGATGCATTTGGAGGTTCACGATAGTCAGTGGCGAACCTATCTTTTTTCCTTAGCTGTGACTTCTACCCTCATGGATAGAGTGATGATGAGACAAGTATCAGATTTTGAAGGCTTAGTTCTACGGGAGTCGGTGGCAATTGAGGACCCTCCTTCTGGTTGGATGATATGTGATGATGAGGTACTGTATATCCATGTATGAGTGTGGGTTGTAGGGGATATACACGAGGAGTTGATGTTGGAATTTCATGCTTTAGCTTAGGCAGTGCATCCCGGAGTTAACAAGATGTACCGTGACTTGAGATGTCCGTACTGGTGGCCGGGTATGAAATGATAGGTAGCTGGATTTATTACGAGGTGTTCCACTTGTCAGTAGGTGAAGCCAGAGCATCAGAGGCCAGCCAGACTGTTACAATAGTTACCCATTCCATAGTGGAAATGGGATGATGTCATGATGGATTTCGTGACTCGGTTGCTGAGGTCACCTCGAGGTAGTGATGCCATGTGGGTTGCTGTGGACAGAATTATGAAGGTAGCTCACTTTTTTCCGATCAAGGAGACCTTCAGTGTGGACGAGTTCTGAAATTTGTATATCC
This sequence comes from Viscum album, assembly GCA_963277665.1. Taxonomy (NCBI): domain Eukaryota; kingdom Viridiplantae; phylum Streptophyta; class Magnoliopsida; order Santalales; family Viscaceae; genus Viscum; species Viscum album. The sequence goes on along the minus strand of OY728150.1, from coordinate 810,155,816 downwards.
GAGAAGTATTATGCCTTTATGGGGTCCCTTGTTCTATCATTTCAGATAGGGAAACACATTTTACATCTCGTTTCTGGTATATTTTTTATAGGTAACTGGGTACACAGGTACTTCAGAGCACATTTTACCACCCTCGGACTGATGGCCAGTCAGAGTTTACGATACAAGTTCTAGAGGACATGTTTTGTGCATACGTCCTAGACTTTGGGGGCTCTTGGGAGAGGCACATACCCCTGGTCCAGTTTTCCTACAATAACAGTTTTCAGAAATCTATTGAGATGGAACCTTATGGGGCTTTATATGGTAGGTCATGCCAATCACCCTTGTGCTGGTTAGAGGTAGGTGAGGCAGCTTTGCTGGGACCACGTCTCATGCAGGAGACTTTAGAGAAGGTACAGTTGATTCCAAAGTGGATGGCTACTGTACATTCTCATCAGAAATCTTATGTTGATCATTGCAGACGACCCTTGGAGTTTGTGGTTGGGGATCAGGTTTTCTTGAGTGTTTCACCGAGGTTGGGACACCGGTGGATCAGGAGACATGGTAAACTTTCACCGAGGTATGTGGGGCAATTTGAGATTCTGGAGAGAGTCAGGTTGGTTTCCTATCGGTTATAGTTACCACAGAGGTATTGGGTCATGCATGACATCTTCCACATATCTCAGCTACACCATTATTTCTCAGACCCGTCTCACATTTTTCAGCCTAATGATGTTGAACTACAGGTCTATGCATCCTTTGAGGAGCATCTGATTCGTGTTGTTGATAGAAGCATGAAGGTTCTCCGAGGCTGGTCAGTTCCTCTCTTACGGGTGCTATGGCAGCATTGCCAAGTACAGAACGAAACATGGGAGCGGGAGACCGACGTACGTGATTAGTGGCCAGAGATTTTCATAGCTTTATCTTCACCACCCTTGGAAGGGAAATTCAGGGAAAAATTTATTTACGGGGGAAAGTTTATTAGAACCCGATTCTTATTTTTGAGGTACATATTTCTTCTTTTCATTTTCCTTAAGTGTTTTGGGAAAATGAGGAAAATGGGGAAAATCCCAAATTTTGTGCGTACACACTGTGTACTTTTCCACATTCCATGTACTTTGTTTGTGTAGGATGAGTACATAGGCATGTAGGCCTATCGGCGATGAAGGCTGTTAAAACTGACTACACACTGTGTACTTGGTATTAACATGCCGTGTAATCAGTCAGCAGGTGAATAGTAAGGCAGCGGAAGCAGCCTCCAGTGGAGCGACAGTACACTCCGTGTACTCAGCAATACACACTTTGTACTCAAGTCAACAGGTGAATAGTTCAGCGGTGAAAAGTAGCCACCAAGAGAATAGTTTAAAAAAATTGAAATTACACACCGTGTACTTGAGATTACACGTCGTTTAGTTTGTTTTTTTCCACTTAAAATGGGAAGTAGCCTCCTCTTTCAATAGAGGAAGCTTAGAATGTCGGGAGGAGCTCGGGAGGAGAGTTCAGACCTTGGAGGAGCTCTTGATTACATGCCAGGAATCCAATTCTTCCGTCATCGATATTGTTTAGACCGCGCGGGTAAGCCCTTCCTTCTCCTTGAGCCGTTCTTACCAATTCTTTCCTGAGGGAAAGTTATTTATGTTTTAATGGATAAATATTTATCCCAAATGTACATCGTTCGTGGTCATTTCTAGAGGCACCATTCATATATATAGATTAGGGGAGATCGAGGTTGGTGGTTTGATGTTTAATTCCAACTTCTGAGTGTTTTTGTGTACCATTGTGCTATGTTCCCATGTTGGCGTGTCGTATGGTTGAGGAATTGATTAATTAAATACATATAATTGCATAGGTAATTGATTGAATATGTATAACTTCTGTTTGGGATCATTGCTTGGATCCAGGGCCACCACGTGGGTGCATCCCCCCTATTTAGCATTTTGGCCAGGATACTCGAGGGTATGACATATTTGTAATATGTTTTAAGTTTTCTTGAGAGTAACTTGGATGAATTTACATTTGTGCATTGGGCTCGGTCCGGTTACCTGTTAGCCTGAGGGCCATGTTTGTTTAACCTAAGGGTAGTTTTCTATTAATCCTGAGGGAAATGTTTCATATGTCTGAGGATAGTTGATTTCGTGCCTGAGGGAATTATATCATACGCCTGAGGGCAATTTTCGTTATTCCTGAGGGCAATCACCTGAGAGTCTCGATTCTGATTAGCATGAGGGCATGGTTCTGATTACCTACGGTTAAGGTTTTTCATGTCTAAGGACTCTGTTTAGTTCATATATTCACTGTGGTGATTTTACATGTTATACCTACCAAGATAAAGCATTGTCTTGGCGTTGTTTTACTTTGTACTTATTAGATAGCTTGTGGTAGTTTTGCTGCGGCACTGTTTAGGAGATTTTTGACTGAGTATGAGTCTTGAGAATTTATAATTCACTTATTTTGAATTGTAAATAATAATTTAATGGAAATGGAACTAGTAGGAGTAGCTTCTTTTGATTACTTCCTACTTTACTGCATGTTCATTACTACACACTACTGTTGCACAAATTCGCTATCAGTTGGGAACAGGCCTTTGGTGGTTGCCTACTGGGATTTATTTATCACACCCTGTTTGGGTCATGTCTTGGGACCAAACAGATTATATTGTCTCAAGTGTGGATAAGGGAAAGGGTACCTATATAGGTACTTGATTTTTTCAAAGGAGTAGGAGAGCATGGGACCAAGCTTAGGATTGCGATGCTGCTGAGTTCCTATTGCACTATTCTGGTTTACTTTGTTGTATTTGTTCCTTGTAATGTATTGTTTCAGATTACATTGTATCCTGTTTTGGATGCTTTCTTAGACATAGGGACATATTGAATCATTATATATGATTGTTTGTTATCTTTTTCTTCATTACCATTGTCCTTACAGCTTAGTATTGTTTACTGCTTCTACACTTTTGTATGTTTATATTTTCTCCACTGCGCTACACTTTGACAAATGAGGGAATAGTTTTCCCACTATTAGACCTGGGCCCTCGCTACTAGTCAGCAGCCTCTGGCATTTGGGGAAATGCGGTTGAGGTTATGTGACCAACCAGGTTCGAGGCACCCGTTGAGTGGCACCTGGATCCAGGACGTTACACATTCCCATCTTATGAGTTCATAATAGGAGTTCCAATTTACATCCACCATTTTTACAACCACCACTAAATTCATAACACCATAAAAGCAATCCAGGGTCCCCAATTTACATCCACATTTCTTTTCAAGTTTACATCAGTACACAATCATTAATCATCATACATAATTGGAAGGGAAATCGGCTTTGCTGTCTGTTGGCCTAGAATTTGGCCAAATAATTTTGCAGCATCATCCGTAGGGACCCCATATGAATCAAATGGTGCAACTGCCTTCTCTCTGATCAGATTCTATACATTTTATCTTTTCATATTTTTATCCATACTTTCATTGTTTCTATATTTTATGAAATAATATTTAGTATAAAAAGTGCAATAAATTTATTCATTTTAAAATTTGTACTTATAATAGTCACCCTCAAGTATCCTCATGTAGTACTAGAAGTGGCACCCTGCTTATTCCTTGGCATTAATTTCATTAATCATATAAAATTAAGTTTAGAACATATATTTCAAAAAAGATATTTATATAAAAAATTAAAAATGATAATAGATGCACAATACTAACAAACAAAATATACGTAACAATGATAATGAATAACTACACAAATTAAATAAGTGGTTTCTAAATGAATTTATAACAGTATATACAATCATTTTCAAATTCAATCATGTTGGTTTCATACTCCATTACTTCATGTACTTCCTCCACCCTTTCTAGACTAATATTTTTAATATCATGATGTAAAAATAAGTCTGCTTCTAACTATTGGTGTGAATCAATCTCAGAGTTAAAATATTCCACTTCATCACCCATATCATACAAATATCTTTGTTTTACGCGAGAAACTAAACTCCACCATTCATCCACAACATCATTCACATAATATACCATTTTTTATTTTGATGATAAGATATGTGGATCATGTAGTTCATGATCACCAATATCCATCAAGAGATATAAGTTCACAGAAGTAAACTACAAGGAATCTCTTTTAACACCTCTGATAATATCAACCCATTTTCATTTGAATAAAAAAAATAAAAAATTACCATGGTAGTTTAATTCGATAATATTAGTCAACTTTAAATAGTATCTTACTTTAGTAAATGTAAATATACCACTATTCAATGTTTTAAACCCTCTTCTCGATCGATTGTACAAAATCTCAACCCATTCAAATTACAATCATTGAAATTTATAAATTTTTTTAGAGGACCTCAAGCAAGAAACTTCAAATATTTTGACAACTTTGCTTGAGTATTAGTATTCATGATTTTAAAAAATAAATATATATTATTATATTTACAAAATATATGTGTCAACCTAATATCTTTATTTATTGAAATATTTATGAACTTACACATCATGCAAACCATTCTACAAGCTCTTTATTAACAACTTTCACTATATCTTCCTCATTTTTTGTTTGACCTCTCATTAATATCTTTTTTTGTATCCTCAAATCTTTAATAAATGGATCTTCAATTTCACTATTTAGCAGCACATATCTATGTGCATGTAATAATTCAATTTCTATCAGTGTATCATTTGAGGTCTTCCCAAATGATCGGCAAATAGCAGGAAATATTTTTGATTTCACATGTATTTGAGATTGATTTTATGTGTATTAAACACTTACAACTCGATTAAATATTGTCTCAATATCATCCAAGTATCTAGAATAAAAGGTAAGACACTCCTCTGCCAAATAGCCTTCAGAAATAGAGCCTTCAGGTTAAGCTTTATTTCTCATGTATGATTTAAAATTCCCAAGATATCTGAGAAATAAAATAAAAAATCATAATTATGTATTTAATTAAGTGCCAAGAATTGTTTTATTAACTGAAAACATAAAAATAAAGAACCTCAAAATTGGATATATCCATCTATAATGTATGGGGCCTCTTAATTTAGCTTCTTCAACCAAATGCATAGTTAAATACATCATGAAAGTAAGAAACGATGGAGGAAAGATCATATCCATTTCACAAAGTGTCAATAAAAATATCTTCTGAAGGTTTTCAAGCTCAAATGGATGTAGAGATTTCTCACATTGTTGTCTGAGAAATGTGTAGAATTATAGTTCAATAGAAGTAACCTTTTCAGGTAATAATGGATGCATTGCCAATGGTAGTAACTGTAGTAAAAAAATATGTGAATCGTGACTTTTCAATCTATATAACCTACAATTATTTAAGTCAACACACCTTGTAATGTTATTTTAATACCCACCAGATACCTTCACATGATTTAAAATTCAAAATAATTTATCTTTATCCCTATTTTTCATTGAAAAAATTGTCAGATCATACTTTTCATTCTCATCTAGTCAGAGATCACATTTTATGTTCATTGCTTGTAAGTCTTTCCGAGCATTGAGATGATCCTTCAAATTTCCATACTCATTAAGAAATGTGAAGATCAAATTATCATAAAAATTATTCTCAAAATGCATCACATAAATATTATGACACAACAAATTAAATTCCCAAAACAAAAGTTTGAATAATATACTTTTTTTCTTCCATTGTTGCGTACCGATTTCACTTGATGATGCACTTCGAACTCATTTTCCATTATCATTCAAATGATGCACCTTCCCAAATTCTGTTTCAACATTTCCAAGTTGTGTCAATATTTCAGAACTAGTTAAGAACTTTGTAGGTGTTCTATGATCAATAAAACAATTTAATTTTGACTTGTTCAACCGAAATCTATGAGATTCATCGAGAAATATTCGATGGAACATGAAGCACCATTTTCTTCTGTGAGGTATTTGTTTGGGTTCAAAATCAATGTTAAAATAGGATAAGACAAACCCATGTAAGTCTTACAACAAGATAAATTCCCAATTCCAGGGAAGTCACTAATGGTCTACATTAGAGCAGCATGCATTTTGAACATTGTTTTAGAATAAGAATCATATGTCTCAACACCTTTGCTCCATAACTTCTGAATTTATTCAATTATAGGCTACAAGTATACATCAATATCATTTCTAGGCATTTTTTTCTAGTAATAATCATCAAATTGATAAAAGACGTTTTTTGAATACACATCCATGCAGGTAGATTGTAAGGGATCAAAAAAATTGGCCAAATACTATTACTAGTACTCAAAGTACCAAATGGGTTTAATCCATCAACATTCAATCCCAATTTAAAATTCCTAGGATCAGATGAGAAATATGGATGTAATGAATCAAATATCTCCCATGATTTTGAATCTCATCGATGACGCATTAACCTATCATTGTTATTATCTATAGAATTCCACTTCATGTTTTTAGTGGTTTTAGATGACATGAATAATCTTTGCAATTGACGTGTTAAAGGAAATTAATGAAAAAACATTGTAGGCATGTTATTTTTCTTCTTCTTCATGGAAGTATGTTGATTTATAATTCTAAAATCACCCGTTGACTTCCATCTATAAGAAGAACATTTTTTGAAATCATGTCTGCTTGAATCCTCTCGCTAATAAAGCATACAATCATTGGGACACACATGTATTTTTTTTATAATTTAAACGAATCCTGTTAACATCTTTTTTTTAATCATAAAAGTACTCAAGGATGTTTTCTTCAAGAAATTAATCACATAATAATTCCAATATCATGGACATTGCCTTATTTATAATTCCACATAGGTATTTGATATGGTACAACATTAACAGAAAAGAATGTTTTGAATATTTCAAACATCCATTATACAACTCTTGATTTCCATTGTCAACTAAACCATGAAACTTATTTTTCTCATTGAAGTTTTTTATTTCATTAGTCTCTACATAACCAAGAGGAGGATCCAATGATATGTTACAATATTTAAATGGTTGTCCTATATTTTCAAAAACATCACTTGTAACGTTGCTATTTTTAGCAACCTCAACTAGTTGTTATGATTTGTTTTGATGTTTATGTTTGTGTATTTCAATGATAATTGCATCATTTATAAGTTCTTTCATTTCATCTTCCATTTTCAATGATTTTGGGAGCTCATTTTGTGGATTGACATCAATACTCAACCTTTATGTAAAATTAAATTCTCCATGCCAAATCCAAAAAAACTTATTAAGCAGGGAATTGCTTCCATATCAAGTGTTTATAAACTTCATCTCTCTTCAAACATCTTTTAAATTTACATTTAGTACATAGACATGTTATTCTCCCTTGAATTGATCGATTAGAAATTGAAAATTCTAAAAAATCCTCCAAACCCTTAGCATATTGAGGTGTGTTATTTGGTAATGTGATCCAACTTTTACCCGTGTATGTCACAATGTTAGTACATAATATTAAAAAAATAAAACACATAACTATTACAAAATAAGTAAAGAGATTCATATATAATAGTTTAAAAAATACTAATTTAAATAAGGATTTCCTATATAAATACATATGGTAAATAATGAAGAAATTTAAATAATGTTTTTATTGTCTTCTTACTACAACCAGTTGTATAGACTTATCTTAAGGATTCCATCCAAATATTTGTTGTATTTAAAAAATATAAAAAAATTAAATAAATTTTTTTCTATGTCTAAAATTAATCATCAAATAAGGTTGTGTTCAACGTGTTGATATATAGATGAAATAGACTAAAAATGAAACGACACCCATGGTAAATGATGGAATGGTCGATAGGTTGAGTATCATATAAAAATGGTCAAATCCAAAAGGACTATTCCCAATGTGTGAGGAACTTTGAAGGCCTAAAAATCATTTTTTCAACAACATATAATGGTGAAATCCATGTCAAGGAGTTTTATTCAATTATGATAAGTTTTCATGATGTTTTATCGTGGATGACTGAAGGGATATATAAATCATTCTATAACAATGGTTTTTATGGCATGGTGTGCATGTTTCATAATATTAATGTTTGGGGTTAGAAGAAATCACACCACAAACATAGTGTTTTTCTATAAATGATACTTGAAGAGAATGTGTCACATTAAAACAAAATGGTTTCATCCTAAAGGGTTCTTTGGTAGAGTTTTATCAAGTTTCCCATGGGTGGTTGGTTGTGTCTTGATTCCCTGGTCATGCTGTAATGTGTGGTTAGGATGTTATTGGTGTTTTATAGGGTTTAATTTTATTCCATGATCCATTCGGTTATTCTATAACAAAACCATATAAGTGGGGAATTAAGTCATCCCACCATGGGGTATGTTGAAATGGTTATTCAATCTATTTTTTTTGAAGGTTCAGGCCTATTACTTTAGGGTTGGTTATTCATTCTTCAGTTAGGTGTTTTCTTTAAAGTGGTAATTTTTTATACCACTCCCCCATTTCGCCCTATTTTTATCCCCCTTACCCTTTATAGGAGGTTGATTATAAGTTTTTTACCGTACTAAAGCTATTTAATCTTCTCCATCCATATTCTATCTTTCTCTTTGTGGTTCTTCCTCTAATTGTGGATGGTTTCATCTAAGGATTTAATTAAAATTACAAAAAATCATGGTGGTGAAATCTTTGATTCATGGGGATTTATGGTATTGTGGTTATAAGATTCATAAAAAGGATAAATGATGCTTGTTTCTTATCATTTGAAAAATGGCTTGCTGAAGTATTGTTTTTGGGAATTCAACCAAATTAGACTGGAATTAATGGTCAATTCATGGGGATTTTGGTCAAAGGAGTTATAGAGGAATGATATGATCCTTTCACACATTATTGGTCAATATTTGTATGTTGTGATGATTCTTGGGGATTTATCAATGGTTATTCCTTATTGGAATAATTTGCCTAATTATTTATAAATTTTTATAATTAACTATTTGAGCCTTGAGGTATGAGAAAGGGGCTCAAGAATATAGTTATAATTATTCCGATATTATATAGATATAGTAAAAGTGCTATAGAATGGGGTAAATATAACATACTATTAGGTATCCCCATCAATACATAGAAATATTCATGCATGAATGTGCGTGTTTTTGAATGATAGGGGACTGGGTTCTGGAATGTGGGTTGGGATTAGTTGGGATCAAAGTGCCTCAAGAGGCCTGGGTTGATCCATATAAAATAAATTTGGGTATTTTAGTCTTGGTCCATGAATTTTAAAAATGAAAATGGATATACTAGTAGGGATAATGGAGTCATAAACAAATTGATGAACCTCTATGTTGTATTTATTGGTATGATGAGTTGTGTTTGGCATGTGGAGAGCCTTAGTGATCTATTTTAGGGGCATCAAAGTGGTTAACCCTTTAGGAATGGACTAGTTAGCATTAGAGATTGGTATTTTTCTAGGAACATCTATATGAATGACCTAGAACATAAAAACACCTTAATTGTGAGGGGTAGGATGTTGTTAAAGAGTCTAATAGCTTTTGATAAGCTGTTGGTCTTGGAAAAATCATGGGATTGGATGGTAGAGGTGATTCCCCACTCACAATAATGTCCCTAGATTAAATTGGTGATAATGAAGTTGATGCTTGGGATTATTTATCCTCATGGTTCCTGAGGGAATCAAATGGAATCTATGTAACTAGTTAGACACGTTAGTTTGTGGTTGGATCCCAATGTCGTTCTAGTTATGGGAGTTGGTGATGTAATATTCTCCATGATTACCTTTTATGGGGTTTATGGACTCCCAGATACTTAATGTTTAGTGTGAAAAGATATGACCTATTATTCAAGATTCTAAGTTGGGTAAGTACTAAGTTCTTGGAATTTTATTGAGAGCGTGTGTACCTATATTTTATGATCATGATTGTTGTGTGGTTGAGATTGGTCATGGTTGATATTGGTCATAATGGAAGAACAAAATACACATATAGGATATATTACCACATTCACATATGGATATGACCACATCTAATGGAACACCCATAAGATATCTCAAAAACATAGAAGAATCAAATTTAGAAATCATAATGAACATTGTAACAATCTATAGGAATTTAAAAACAGTCCTCAAACCAAAAAAAAAACCAAATCACTCACCCAACTCAATTTCACATGCGAACCAACTACAAAAATCCAACCAAGGTTAAAATAATCTGAAAAACATTCAATTACACTTTAAAAATATACATTTACATTTTATCAAACTCTTTAGATGCACACATATATAGTCTTACTAAATGAAATCCTTTGAAACCCTTTTTTTCATAAAAAAAGATAACATGAAAACACCACTATAATCCATAAAAACACACCATAATCATGATAAACTCATTTAGAATTTAATTAGGAATGATAAAGAATTGAAATATTATTCTGAAAAGGTACATGATTGAGACACCTACCTCAAAAATGTGATAATGAAATAAAACATTAATAAAAGGAAGAACAAGTCTTGAGGAACAATCTGCACACCATATAATCTAATAAAATTAAACCAAAAAACAAACATATCCCCTCAGGTTCAACCAATATAGACCCAAGACAAGAAATAGTAATTAAACAAGGGAGTAAAAAGAGGAAAAAATGAAAAATACCTTAAAATGAAGAAGAACATTCTAAAGAACCATAAAGAGGCTTCAATGGAGAACTGAGAGTAAGGGAGCCATGGCGAAATAGTGAGAAGCGGCGAAATGGTGAGGCGCGGATAGGGCGATGAAGGAGGAGAGGCATGAGGAGGGTGTTGAGGCATGGAGATGGTGTCAAGGCATGGAGAGGGGTGGTGGGAAGGTATGGTAAGTGGTGAAGTGTCCGGTAGGGCTTCACGGAGTCAGGGGGGGGGAGGGGGAGGGGGGAAGGGGGATAGTGTTGTTTGTTAAAAAAATCAATGGATTAGCAGCAGTTTTTTAGAAACCACCACTAAATTATTTTTAAAAAATATATAACAGTGGTTTAATAAACCACCGCTAAAAAACCACCTCTAAACCATTAGTTTGGTGTAGTGTCACCTCAATTATAAAAGGGCACCTCTGCCATCCCTTACTCACATCACATTGAGCCTGATATATCAACAAAACCCAACCCATTTATATTACTAGCATCATAATCCATGTTTTGGATATATTGTTCTTCTAAAAATACAATCCCTAGTTATTTTAAGAAGAGATATAAAGGAAGTCTATCGAAGATGAGGTAATCATTTCAACCAACTCATCCAAGTTTATTTCTTCTTATACTTCCTCTTCATGTGTTGTTTCCATGATAAAGTAATAAATAACATATCATATATATTATGATATATAATTATTATTATGGTATAACCATATTTCATCTTTTATCTATACTATGAAAAATGAAAACACCACACGTGTGTATGTAAGACATACCATCTCCACCCCGTGGTGTAATAGGTTTTTCATCCCCAGATTACTTGGGATTTGTATATTTATGTAAATAGTGGATATATATATATTAAAATTAAGATATGATATAGATTCTGGAAAAATTAATATACCATACATTTCCTTATCATTTCACTTATTAAGGGAATGATACTGTTGCTCATGCATACATAAAACCTACCGTCTCCACGAAGTGATGCTATTAATTTTCCATGTTAACCATTCAAGAATGACTATAAAAATGTTTATAATGAATAAATATGATATATATGAACTTAATATCATTATTTATATTAAATAAATATATTCTATTCATAATAAACAAGACTTACAAGAAGAAATCATACATATGAAAATGAAGTAGTTAACACCTGAAATAATGGTAATAACGAAATATTATCAACAAAAGGGTGGTAAAATAATATAGAAAGATCATATATGATATAATAAATATGAATATGGTTCTTATATAAGTTTATAACATGATTAAAACCATTATATATAATTTTAAATCACTTTCGACTAAAGGAGGCGTAAGGTATGGGACTTCGTCTCAATCTCTATACATTGAGGCATAGTTTGATATTTATACACCCACATTTGTTTATGAGGAGTATATACAGACCCTTTTAATTATCATGTCATTAATTAATTTATTATAATTTTATTTATAGTTATTTTAAATTTTATTCTTTCATGATACTTATGTTTTAAATGTTTAAAGTGGTATGAGACACCTTAAATGATTAAATATTTAATTATAAAATATTTTATCCATGTTAAAGTTATTAATATTATTTTACATATTTATTTATATGGATATAAAAGGATTATAAATGAAATTTCATTTCAGTTTTAAATTTCATTCAATTGTTTTCAAAATGTATCTTTTTAATTCTTTTATATGGAACACATTGAGAAAAGACAAAAGTAATGTTCTATTTTTTAATTTACACGATGATAAAGACATTTCCACCACCATTAATATTATTTAATTTCTAGATTTATTTGAAATATTATATATTATCTTCAATTAAAAAACACATTCCCTTATTTTTGAGATATTTGGTATTTAAAATGGTTGTTTTTAAAAGAAAAAGTTATTTTTATATAATTTTTTTTCATATGGGTTTCAAAATAGATTTTCCACAACAGTTTTTATATGATTTTATTAGAGTATTTTAGTCTATATCAACACCCTTTGTTGAATTTTATTCTTAATTGATATTGATCTATTTTGATATGATATACCATATTTTATTAAATGGTTTATGACCAGTTTGACTGTGGATGTGCTATTTTGATACCATTCTTGGTTTATGGTTAAAGTATTCACATTTCATACAATAGTTTTTAATATGAACTTTTATGTTTTTTGTGTTTCACCACTTTCATATGAGGAATACATTGGACTTAGTAAGTGATAAACATGGCATGTTATAGCCCTTCGATGCATTGGTAGGTCTTATTAGACAAACTAGAACAGTGTTGTCTGAGGAATTACAAATATGTGAATACTTCTTGGTTAAGGCCTTAACATTATGTTTTAGAAATCTAGTGTAATGTCCCAAACCTCTATGCCACTCAATATTCCCCTGACCCAATTGGCCATATGGCCTCAAGAGAATCACCCCAAATTCCAAAGGCATCTTGAATAGAAGCTAGGGGTTAGGTCTGTCTGTGGGGAGACAATTACCTCCTTAACAAATTGTAGTACAATGGATTATAAATAACATACAATTATATAAATTAGTAATAAAATTAGAAAATAGTTAACCAGAAAGAATAGAAAAATAAAATAAAAAGAAACTCATATACAACTATGATGATGGTGATACATGTCATATGTCTATACAAAATAGACAAATAAGGTTTGTAAGGTAGGAATACAATACATGTAACAAAAGTACGAAAAGAATAAAATTATTCTAGCTAGCATCACAACCCTCTGCTCGGTCCCATGCTCCGCTGCTGCTTGGCAGCCATTAAGAACCTATAGTAGGGTGCTTTCCCTTATCAGTACCTACAATCATATAGTCTATTTTGTTATCCAAAGGTGGCCCAAATAGGGTGTGAGACATAATCCCATTAGGTAACCACCCAATGTCTATGAAATCTAGTCGATGAATATATATAACAATAGTGTGTATAAAAAATACAATATGCAAAAAAAGTACTAAAAATTAAACATCCTATAAAGTCTTGGTTCTCATTTATAATCAATTCTATTTAATTATTCAATTATATTTAAGAAAAACATATTTTAATTAATAGTCAGGACTATGTCATTTGTAAGCATTCTCAATTAACCATTCATTATCATTTAAATATTAAGTCTTGGGACCCGGTGTGTAGCCCGACGTCCCCCATGATAACATGATCAAGGATGCCTAAACATGCCATCCATAAATTATAAAAAATAATGAATCCAAGCTTGTGATATGGCTTGATAAACACATCATATAGACCATTTCATTCATTTTTAATTTAAGAAACTAATACTATCCATGGAATTCCTAATTTGGAATCCATGTATCACTCTGGGTAAAATATAACCAAACACCCTACAATCATGTCCATGGTGAGCCTCTGAAGAACCCATGTATCACTTTAAGTTTGGTATAACGTCACTTCCATTTGAGTCCTTTCTTTTTGGTCTACTAAGGGAGCCCAAGAATAACCCATGGAATCATGATCAAATTACCTTTCAGTTCATCCATTGAATTCTCATATGAATCTATGTATCACTTGATATATAAGTCAATCCTCAGATTCAATCCTTAGCAGTCTACTAAGGATCCCAAGTATCACTCATGAAAGAAAGGTTAAAACCAATTGATTCTATAAATGTAATTACTCCTTGGAATCCATGTTTCACCTAAAGAATATAATCCATTAATCAATTCATAACAATTAATCAATTTCATTTAAACATGTCAAGGTCAACAACAAGAACAATTCATTTCAAACTCACCTAAAAATGTGACACAAATCATTAGCCAAGAATAGAATTCTTGCCTTAGATTAACTCATAAGGGAAGTTATTTATAACAATATTTTCAAGATTAAACAATATACAAAAGTCCAGGGATAAGGGCCATGTTCGTTAATCCATTCCCATTAATCAATTAAATTATAATTGGAATCATAATTCAATTTATATATCAATTCACAATTCCAATAATCAATTGAAAAATAATTATTGACATCTCATGACAAGGGGTAAATGGAACACCAAAAAGGGTCCAATCTTATATTCCATTATGATGGAAATTTAAATGCTCAACACACCCAAAGGCATGGTTCCAGTCATGTTTCTTAACCATTTAACATTTATCAAAGGGACTCACTAATTGAATATGATATACCTATCAATTCAATTTATGGAATTAAATTCATTTCCATGTGCCACCTGAGAATTGGGCCCCCAAAAAAATGACATATATATAACAAGTTGAATTTAAATGAAAGACATGTGACCAACTACCTTAGGTCCATAGTTGATAGATCATCCAGTATCAGCCCCTGATTCAACTCAAATCAGTGGAAAATTGAAGAAAAAATGAAGAACCTAATAATAATCCATATAATATTACACCTAAATAGCATAGATGATATATATAATAATGAAAAATGAATAAAAATTAATTTATATCTTACTAGGATGGATCTAATGAGACTGATGGTTCTTGAATCGGATCCCAGATGGAGAGTTGGTAGCAAGTCCAGCTTTAGGCATCAAAAGGAGCTCTCAAGGGGAGAATTCTCAATGTTGCATAACAATAGAAATTATTGTTCATTTAATAGATTACTTAGGGTTAAATGGTAAAATAATCCAAAATTGGGTACCACACAGTTTGGAGCACAGTTTGTAAACTATATGCCAACCATGCACGGTTTTCTAGATGAAAGGTGCACATCACATGATTTACCCGCACAGTTTTACTAACTATTCATAAACAATGAAAAAACTACTATTAAAATTGTATACATGGCCACATGGTCATCTGCCCCAAATCGTATTGTTCGGTATAAGCGTGCGGCCTTCCCCAACTCATTGTCGAGACTCACACATTTTTATCTAACTATGCGCCCTACCTCACAAGGTTTTAATAAACCATGTGATAGGCTTATTTTACACCAAAACTTGGGTTATGTGATCTGGACCAGCCTTAAAAACCCCCAATACCATTATTACGTCAATGGGAATTCATATTAGGGAATATTTAAAAATTAAAACAGACAATTGATGTAATTTAAAGGATTTTTACCTCAAAGAAGAATCAGGTTCTTACACACTTCCCCTCTCAAAGCAATTTGTCCCCAAATTTACCTTCCAAGGGTGGTGAAGCATGATCTATGAATAAATCCAAGTAATATAGACATACATTAGCCTCCCACTCCCTAGTCTCATCCTGTACTTGGTCGTGCTGCCAAAGAACTTGTACTAAATGAACTAACCATCCTTAGAGAACCTTCGTGCTATGATCCACAATATATATATGATGATCCTCGAAGGACGCATATACCAGTAACTCAAACTCCTTTGAATGAAATATGTGAGATAGGTATGAATATTAATGTTACAGCTGAGAAATTTGGAAAATGTTATTCATGGATTGGTACCTCTGAAGTAACTATAACCGATAGGCTACCGACCCGACTCTCTCCAGAATCTCAAACAACCTGACATGCTGTGGTGAAATTTTACCCTATCTCTTGATCCTCCTATGTTCCAAACTCATTGAAACATGAAATGAAACCCAATCCCAAACCTCAAACTCTGGATTTCATCTTTAGTGATCGGTGTTTTATTTTTGACGAGACTGTGTAGTGTCTATCTACGTTTGATTCAACTTCATGTGTGTTCTGGTCTCATTAACAAGACGAGGTCCTAGAATAGCTAGATATCCTACCTATAACCAAAATAGTGGTGATCTACATGGACTAATGTATAAATACTTATAAGGTGAAATCTCCCAAGATCCCCTGAAATCTAGGATTCATGCTCACAACATGTCCTCAAACACTTGAATCATATTCTATGACTGGAAATCTATCTGGGGGT
This sequence comes from Viscum album, assembly GCA_963277665.1. Taxonomy (NCBI): domain Eukaryota; kingdom Viridiplantae; phylum Streptophyta; class Magnoliopsida; order Santalales; family Viscaceae; genus Viscum; species Viscum album. The sequence goes on along the minus strand of OY728150.1, from coordinate 810,139,379 downwards.
GGTATACTATACTCATAAGAACCTATTTACCCAATTAAAATTATATCTCTTTCCAGAAATGTTAATTAAATTGGGCATCCCTATATGAAATGATAGTATGCAGGACCCCATGAAGTCCTACTATCTCACAGATATACAACCTTCCAATCTCATCCATACTCATGGTTTCCTTGATCGGAAGGAAATGTGAATCCTTTGTGATCCTAACAACAAAAACCCATAAAACATCATTAACTCGAGAAAAACTTAGTTAACCTATCACTAAATCTATTGTGGCATTATTCCATTTCCACTCAGGAATGGGTAGCTACTATAAAAGTCTGAATGGTTGCTGGTGTTCTACCTTCACCTGCTGACAGGTGGAACCCCACATGAAAAAACCAGCTACATCTCTTATCATACTAGGACACTAATATTGGAGATGTAAATCCCGATACATTTTAGTGATATTGAGGTTTAATTCCCAAGTTAAATCCTAAAAATCCGGTATCAGATCCTCGTGCATGTTTGAATAGACCCATACACGACCGTGTGCAAAAAGAATTTCATCCTCACCTACGGTCCAAAAAGAAGGAGGGTCCACACCCACCACACTCCCCCATAAGACTAGGTATTCTGAGTTTGATAGTTTCCTCATCCTAACTCTATCCAGAAGGTTAGAGGTTGTAATGACCCAAATTTTTAATAAAGGAAATTCCTCTTGATTCAATTAAATGTATTATTATGTGAAATGGTTATATAACAAATGAACTTTTTTGGTTTTATGATTTTGTATTTTTTATAAATACCGTTAAGAATTTTTGACATTGGTAATATAGGTGTTAAACATTGATCACATGATTAGTATAAATATAAGGATTTAATGAAATCAATTTACTCAGAAAGAGGATGTGATGGCCTCATCTAGTAGAATTTCCCCATACAAAGCCCATTTATCAGAGCTTGGAAGGGAGGTGGCATCATTGGGCTTCGCTCTTGTCCATGCTCAAGCCTAGCTTCAACACATTATGCTCGAATGGAACCACTTACGGGAGAAGTGAAAGTTGATAGAGACTACCACTCAAGAAATGTTATCGGAGCCACCCCAAGAGCCTATCACCATTGCGCACCTTACCTTAAGGTCTTATGCGGGTGTTTTAAGGAGTTATGTAATGATACCCTAGTACTATGATTATGTACATTATTTTTGTATATAATAAATAGTATACATTTATTTCATTATTTTTACTTTGTAAATATTTTTTAAAGAAGAAATATTATTTTTTAGTTAATTAAGAAATATACTTTGATTAATTAATGGATTTTTGAATTAAATATTATTTTAATTAAATATTATTAGTAAATTAATTTTTATTAAATATAAATTACCATATAATTATTATGTTTACAATTGTGATTTTTATTTAGGTTTGAATGATATTTTTTTTCAAAACCCATGATTTTTTTATAAATGTCGATTTTTATTTTAAAGGTAAAAATTAACATATTTAGAAAATTATTTTGATAAAATGAAAATTATTTTTGGAATCATGATGTCAAAATTAAACAATGGTGAATTTTTCATAATTGTCCGAGACAGTCAAATTTTTGGGTAAAAATTAAGTACTGTTTAAATATGTAATGTGTTTATGACATCATAATGACCCAATAGTGATGTAATAAAATACTATACACATTATGTTCAGCCAATATATGTTTTACCATTAAAATAATGCGATTTTAGGTTTATTTTATTCATTTTACAAAGCCTTAGTGGACCCTCCAAGACTTATAAAACATTTTATCTTTTTAAAATGACTTCCTTAAGAGTATGAATCACCTCCACATAAGAGAGACTAATATTTTAATAAGTTATTCCATTGGCCATATGAAATATTGTTTTCCACTCCACTTTGGTAGAATCCATAGTCAAAATCCATGGCCAGGTTTGTGGTTTTGATTAGATTAATGTGTGGTGTCCCAAACCTAAATAATACAGAATTCCCTCTCTTTTCCAATATAAACCCAACCAAGCTCCCACTTCCTCTTCACTAAAAGCATTTGTATTTCATCCAATATATTCCCTTATTTATCTATAATCCTCCAAAGGCTCCCCAATCTTTCAAGAATCCTCTCTGAAGCCTCTCCCAAGCCTTTGGGATCACACTTCCAAGTAAGGGATTCCTTCCTTTCTCATTTTGTCCAAGTTTATTAATACTGTTATTCCATTTTATTTTCAATAATAAATGTTGCGGTCGGATTTTTCACCTCATCTTTACTATCCTCTTTATTTTTTTATGATGATAGAACCCTTTTTATCTCATATGTTCTTTCCATGCATACTCATTACCATGTCGAAATTCCATAAGGAATTTCTCTCTCCTCATTTACATTCAAGCAATTATTTTGTATTATGAATCTAAATTCCATTACCTATGTTGTGAAATTTATCCATATGACCCCCTTACTTTCCATTTAATGTATATATTATGATACACCCATTTCTCTCTCATCAACCATTTTTATGAATTCTTATTTCACGTCGTTACGCTGCCGAAATTGCACCGATTTTCCAAGCCAATGTCATTGTGTAGTGAATACCATGCCCATTTCTCTATCAAAAGTATTAAACATTATGAAAATTTATATATTAATTATAAATATATTTATATGTATTCCACATCCCTTAATCTTGAAATAAATGATGATAAATTATTCCATGTTGTATGATCCATGTGGCATACTTATGCATGAAATGAAATTTTTAAGAAGGGTGTGCCCTAAGAGTGCTCCAATGCATTTGGTAAATATTAGTATTATGATACATTAAGTGCAATGATGATTTACTCATTATAATTAAAGTGCAATGAGGATTTAATCATGCCAATTCAAGTGCAATGAGGGTTTACTCATACTTCATGTGCAATGATCCTTGGCTGATGCTAATTCCATGTTAAGTGTTGTTGCCACATTTCCATGTTATGATCATCATAATATATCATACCTCTTTGTTCATGTTTCTTTTATTCTACATTGATATGAATATTTCCTAAAATGTATTTTATTCTTCATTATTTGCCTTGTTTGCTCCTTTACTGGGCTTTATAGCTCCCCCTTTTCAAATGTATGTCCTCAGGTTATCCCATGCGATACTAAGTACGAGGGAATGTCGTGGTTATGTAAAGGAAGTTTTCAACAAATATGTTGTGTGTTTTATGTTTTAAGTTGTTATGTAATGTTCCTAAGCCCCAAAGACACTAGTCTTCTATATCTTCCATTTTGTATCAAATGAATATTTTATGTAATAAATCATGTTTAAGTGTGTAATAAAAAGCAGGGTTGTTATAGTTGGTATAAAAGGATATGTTTAGTTATTTTTTGGATTAGGATTAGAAAAACCTAGTGAATATGTAGAGAAAATAATAAGTATAATTAAAACATCCCTAAATTTTGGTGAGTTTTGATTACATGGTTTATCAATAAAATACATCCCTGTCTGGATACGAGCATGTATTGGTGGCTCTGTCACAGATGCACCTAGGAGTGAAAACTCAGACAAGGAGTTTTGATCTTGACCCAAGGTATCCTAGTACATGACAACAGGCCTTTCCACACTCTTGGTTACAACACTCTCAGGGGATATGCTTTAGTAAATTCACATGTTTAGTATGATCCATTGTTAAGGGAATAAAAAAAATTCCCCCAAGAATATATGTTTGGAAGTAGATCATGGATAACATATATTGAAGCCTATAAATTAATAAGCTAAGGAAATAAATGTAATTTATAAGTTATCCCATTTTGTCTTTGGATTCCCCTATATGTGTTTAATAGTTTAAGGTACTCATCACTAAGTCTATATGGATATATTAGAACAAAAATAAAAAAGTGAAACGTAAGGTTATCATCTATAGTTCTACGCATTCCTTTATATCCCGAAAGTTTAATAGAAATATCCCAGCCCCACCAAAAATCATCGAAGTAAAGATGTCAGTGAGTATAGGAAATGGGAAAATCATTGAATCCCATCAATATAACTCCTCCCTTGTCATAACTTGTATAGTGAACATCCTAGAATACCTGTTCATACTCCCTATGGTGGAATTTGATGTAATTATTTTCATGGATTTACTTTCCTTATATAGAGCCAACATAAATTGCCTTGAGAGGGAAATCAATCTCTATATTGAGAATCGACCCTTGAATATATACAAGTGAAAGAAGGAAGATGAATCTTCTTTAGCACAATCATCTCAATCATGTATATTACTACTCTATGAGCATGAATATCTGGATCAGATGCTTGAGTCTAAGGAGGAAACCATCCTTGAAGACATTCCTATTGTGAGGGAATTCGTTGAAGTGTTTCTCAAGGAATTGTCTGGTCTTCCTTAAAGAATAGATGTTGAATTATAAATTGAACTTATACATGGGGCGATGCCAATATCCAAGAATCTGTATAGAATGGATATTTTAGATCTTGAGGATCTGTAGAAATAACTAATGTAAAAACTGGATAAATGGTTTGAATACCCAAGTACTTCACCATGGGGTGCACCAGTCCTCTTCGTCAAGAAGAAGGATGAGCCAATTCGCTATTGCATTGATTATCATGAGCTCAAAAAAATCATGATAAAGGAAAAGTATCCTCTACCTCAAATTTATGAATTTTTCAATCAGATACGTGGAGAACAATAATTTTCCAAGGTGGATTTGACGTCGGGATATTACTAAGTAATGGTGAAGAAGGAGGATATCCCCAAGTCTGCTTTTTGTACAAGGTATGGGCACTGTGAATTCATAGTAATACATTTCAGACTAACTAATTCTCCAGAAATCATAATGGAATTAATTAATAGAGTCTTTAGTGGTTATCTCAAAAAATATTTGGTAGTCTCTATAGAGGATATTATAATATACTCCAAGACCAAGGAGGATCATGAGGAGCATCTAAGAGCTGTAATATAGACCTTGCAAAAGGAGATGCTCTATGAAAAGTACAACAAGTGTGAGTTCTGGTTGAAGGATGTCTCATTCTTGGGTCATATCATCAAAATCAATGAGATATATGTAGATACCTCTAAGATAGTTGAAATTGAGGGATGGACGAGGCCGACATTGATAACAGATATCCTTAGCTTCCTAGGGTTAGATGGATATTTTCACTGATTTTTGAGAAATTTATCAGGATTTTCCAACCCTCTTACCAAGCTAACTCAGAAGGGAGTAAAGTTTTTATGGAGTGATGAATGCGAAGAGAGCTTCAAGGAGTTGAAAAGGAGGCTTATAACTGTGCCCTTACTCACACATCCAATAATTGGAGAACTCTTTGTGGTGTACAGTGATGCTTAAAAGAGGGGTTTGGGATGTGTGCTAATGAAATATGATAAAATGATATCCTACACCTCAAGAAAGATAAAAATACATGGGAAAAATATCTCACACATGATCTAGAGTTGGAAACTGTGACCTTTATGTTGAAAATCTGGCAGCATTGTCTCTGTGGGGAGAAGTGTGCGATATAAAATGATCACAAGAGCTTAAAATATATATTCAAACAAAAAGAGATTAATATGATGCAATGAAGATGGATAAATCTAATAAATGATTATCACTTCTCAATCCACTACTATCCCAGCAAGGCAAACAAGGTGGCAGATGCTCTGAGTAGAAAGTATCCTATATCTTTATCAAAGATGATAATTTAAAAGGATCCAGTCTTCTTATATTTTCAAAGGATAAACATGAGAATCGTGAATGGAGGAACCTCATCAATTTTTTCTCAAATGATTGCTCAACCATCCCTCATGGTGAAAATAAAGGATTATTAAAGAAAGGATGTGTAAATTCTAAAAAGGGAAGTATCTATCAGAAGTGGTAAATCCTCAGAGTTCATGGTTGACAAGGAAGGAATTTTGATATTTGGGTCATGATTATATGTACCATCTGATCCAGAGATAAAGAAGAAGCTTCTAAATGACGCACATAGCTCAACCTTCACTATTCACCCAGGGATAACAAAGATGTATCAAGATCTCTGAGAAAACTTTTGGGGGGACAATATGAACAAGGATATTGATTAATATACATCAAAGTTCCTAGTATGTCATCAATTTAAGGTCGAGATAAAAAGTCTAAGGGGATGATGCAACCACTACCCATACCAACATGGAAGTGGGAGAACATTACTATGGACATTATCACTAAACATCCAAGGACATCTAGAGGAAACAATGCTATATGGGTTGTTGTGGATCATCTTATGAAGACATATCACTTTATCACGATTCTAGAGGGCTTCTCATTGGATCAACTTTCACGAATTTACATCAAATAAGTGGAAAGGCTGCATGGAGTACCACTATCTCTTGTATCAGATCATGATCTGAGATTCACCTCGATGTTCTGGAAAAGTATCTAACATGCTCTAAGCACTGAACTAAACTTCAGTACAGCCTATAATTATCAAACTTATGGCCAATCTGATCAAACTATTCAGACACTGGAAGATATGTTAAGATCATGTTCTATGGACTTCAAAGGAAGATGGGTCCAATATCTTCCACTAGTTGAATTCTCTTACAATAACATTTTCCACTAGATCATCTGAATAACACCATATGAAGACCTTTATTGGAAAAGGTACAGAACATTGGTGTGTTGGATGAAGTCGATGAGCATAAGATGCTAGGACCTAAAATTGTTGAATAAATGGTGGAGAAGGTGAAAACCATTCAGCACCATATCAAGGCAGCCCAAAGTCGACAGAAGATTTATGAAGATAACCACCAATGAGACCTTTAATTCCAAGTTGGAGACATGGTATTTCTACGCATATCTCGGTGGAAAAAGTTCATGAGGTTTGGAAAGAAAGGGATGTTAATTCCTAGGTACCAGGGCACCTTCAAGATTCTTGATCGTATTGGGGTTGTGGCATATCGACTATCACTTCCACCCACCATGGCCAAAGACCATGATGTATTTCATGTATCCCTCTTAAATAAGTACATACCAAACCCTTCAGATGTACTTTTTTCAGAGGTAGTATAATTAGAGGATGATATTTCTTATGAGAAGCAACAAGTGAAGATCTTAGATCGTAGAGAAAAAGTTCTACAAAATAAGACAATGCCCCTCGTTAAGGTGTTGTGGAAAAACCAAAATTTTTAAGAAGCGATGTGGGAATCACAGTAAGTAATGAAGCAGAGTTACCCGCATCTGTTTTAATGCGGGAAAAGGAAATTTTGAGGGTAAAATTTCTTTAGGGGGAATATTATAAGGACCCAAACTTTTAATAAAGGAAATTACTCTTGATCAAATTAAATGTATTATTATGTAAAATGGTTATATAACATATACACTTTTTTGGTTTTATGATTTTGGATATTTTTAAATACCGTTTTGAACTGTGGAAATTGCTAATATAGTCATTGAACAATGACCATGTGATTAGTATAAATATAGGGATTTAACAAATCCAATTTACTCAAACAAAGGAAGTGATGGCCTCATCTAGTAGAATTTACCTGTAGGAAACCCATTTGTCAGATCTAGGAAAGGAGGTGGAATCATTGGGCTTTGATCTTGACATATCCCAAGCTGAGATTCAACACGTTAAGCTAAAATGGAACCGCTTATGGGAGAAGTGGACGTTGATAGAGGTTATCACCCGAGCGATGTTATCAAAGCCACCCAATGAGTCTATTACCATCACGCACATTACCTTAGGTTCTTATGCGGGTGTTTTAAGGGTTTATGTAACGAGACCCTACTAATGTTATTATGTAAATTATTTTTATATATAATAAATAGTATACATTAAATTTATTATTGTTACTTTTTAAATTGTTTTTAAAGTAAAAATAGAATTTTTTTAGTTAATTAAGAAATTTATTTTGATGAATTAATTGATTTTCGAATTAAATAATATTTTCAATAAATATTATTTCTAAATTACTTTTTATTAAATATAAATGACCATATAATTATTATGAATACAATTGTGATTTTTATTAAGGTTTGAAAGATATTTTTTGTAAAAATATCTGAATTTTCGATAAATGACGTTTTTTATTTTAAAGGTAAAAATTCACATATTTATAAAATTATTTAGATAAAATGAATATTATTTTTGGAATCAGGACTTTGAAATCATCCAATAGTGAAGTTTTCATAATTTTTTGAGACACTCAAATTATTGGGTAAAATTTAAATATCATTTAAATATATAATGTGTTTTATGAAATTATAATGACCCAATAGTGAGGTAATAAAATACTATAAACATTATGTTTGGGAAATATATGTTTTACCATTAAAATAATGTGATTTTACATTTGTTTGATTTATTTTACAAAGCCTTAGTGGACCCTCCAAGACTTATAAAACATTTTATCTTTTGAAAATGATTTCCTTAAGAGTACGGCTCACCTCCACATAAGCGAGACTAATATTTTAATAATTTAGGTAATTTGACATATAAAATATTCTTTTAAACTCCCCTTTGGAAAAAACCATGGGAAAAACCATGGGTTGGTTTGTGGTTTGGATTAGTTTAATGTGTGGTGTCCCAAGCCTAAATAATAAAGAATTCCCTCTCCTTTCCTATATAAACCCACCAAAGCTCCCACTTACTCTTAACTCAAAGACTTTTTAGTTCATCCAACCTCTTAACTACTTTCTATAGAGTCCTCCCAAGGCACCCAAGCAACCAAGAAGCCTCTCTCAAGCCTCTCCCAAGCCTTTGGGATCACACATCCAAGTAAGGGATTCCTTACTTTCCCATTTTATCAAAGATTCTTAATACTGTTATGCCATTTTATTTTCAATTATAAATGTTTGGGTATGATTTATAACCTCCCATATACTGTCCTATTTATGTTTGAATTATGAGGGACCCCTTTCTCTCTCATTGTTTCCTTCCATGTATACCCGTTTACATGCCGAAATTCCGTAAGGAATTTCTCTCTCCTAATTTACCTTAAAAAATTTATTTTGTATTATGAATCTAAATTCCATTACCTATATTGTTACATGTATCCATATGACCCCATTACTGTCCATTTCATGTATATATGATAAGAAACCTCTTTATCTCTCATCAACAATTTTTATAAATTGTTATGTCACGCCATTACGCTGCCAAAATTGCACCGATTTTCCAAGCCAATGTCATTGTGTAGTGAATACCATACCCATTTCTCTATAAATAGTATTCATATTTATGAAAATTTATTTATTGATTACAAATATTCATGTATTTATTACACATCACTTTATCTTGGAATATATTATGATGAATGATTCAATGTTGTATGATCCATGTGGCACACTTATGCATGCGATGAAATGTTTAAGAATGGTGTTCCTTGATAGCACTCCAATGCATTGGATAAAGATTAGTATCATGATATGAAATTTTCAATGAGGATTTAGTCATGCTAATTCAATTTCAATGAGGATTCACTCATTATAATTCAAGTGCAATTAGGGTTTACTCATGCTCCATGTGTAATGAACCTTGGCTCATGCTAATTCCATGTTAAGTGTTGTTTCCACATTTCCATGTAAAGATAATCATACTATAAAATGCATTTATGTTCATGTTTCTTTAATGCTCCCTTGATATACCTATTGCCTAACATGTATTTTGTTCTTCATGTTATTCCTTTTTTACTCCCTTAATGGTCTTTATAGCTCACCCTTTTTACATGTATATCCTTAGGTTATTCCATGCAATGCTGAGTACGAGGGAATTTTGTGGTTATGTAAAAGACGTTTTCAACAAATATGTTGTGTGTTTTATGTTTTCAGTTTTTATGTAATGTTCCCAAGAACCAAAGACACTAGACCTCTCGATATTCCATGTTGTTTCAAAGTGAAGATTTTATGTAATAAATCATGTTTAAGTGTGTAATAAAAAAACAGGGTTGTTATATAGGTAACAACAAAGGATGATAGAAAAGTCTACCCCTTACTATCCTACACCTCCAATTGTATCTCAGAGAATAAATCCATAAGCTACCACTCTCTACTATCCTGGTGAACTACCTATATCTGAGTCCTACAACATAGTGCATCGACCAATACATTTCTTTTACCAGTCATGTAGTAAAGCTCAAAATCGAAATACTATAGATATTCCACCCAACTTCACTGACTCATATTCATATCATGCCGTGTAAATATGTACTTGAGAATTTTGTGCTCCATGTACACCACAAAACACTCTCCATGTAATTAATGTCTTTAACAATTCAACTCATGGACTACTATATCTAACTTGATATAATTCATTAGTTAATTCCTCTCATGTGGCCTTAATTTCCAAGACCCATATTCCATGAGTCTATCACCCTAAATTAGAAATAATCCTCGATCGATACCTGATGCATCGTACTAAATAGTTTAATTTCTGCCTAGCTCTAAAAATATCAATATCAATGCTAAAGTAAATATACCTTTTAGATTTTGAAAGGAAAAATCACAAGAATATGAACAAACAAACTTAACACCGTTTTTAGTGAATCTCGTAAGCTGTGATTTTATGCATGAGAAGTGCTATATGAAATTATTGTAGTAATCATCTATCCCCAAGAAACTCGGTACATAAAATATTTTCTTAGGTTTCTCCCAGGAAACCAAACCTCTCACCTTCTCTAAGTCAACTAATACTCATATATATAAGATTATGTGACCCAAGAAATGAATTTGATCCTTCTAGAAGTGGTACTTTCTGATATTAGCATATAACCAATTCTCTATTAGTGTATTCAAAACAATCTCAAGATTTTTGGAATGGTCATGTTCATTTTTAATACACACTAAGAAATAATCCACAAAAACCACTACAAATGAATCTAGATATTGATGAAAAAATTGGTTCATCGGTTACATAATGTTTTCTAGTGCATTCATGAGACCGGGCGACATAACCAAATACTCTTAGAGACCATGCCTACAACAAAAACTTGTGTGAGGTATGTCATATTTTCTAACACATACCTGATGATAACTGAATCTCAAATAAATATTTGAGAAGATGTAAGATCCTCAAATACGATAGAAGATAACATCTATCTGTGGTAGAGGATACCAATTCTGAACAATCAGATGGCTCAATTACTAGTAATCTACACAAATTCTGAGGGTTTCATTTACCTTTTTCAAAAAAGAACTAGTAAACCCCAAGGATATATACTAGGTGAAATAAAACCATTTGCCTCTAAATCCTCTAGATGCCTATCGAGATGTTTCATCTCAGTGGTATCCATTCTATAAGGAGATATGGATACCTATGTACCTCTTGGAACTATCTGGATAGATAACTACACCACTCTCACTAGAGGTAATCCTGAAAATTTTTCTCAGAAAATAACCTTAAAATGATCCACCACTAGAAGAAAATATTTCTGAAAAGTTCCCTGATCATCCAGATATAAACTCAAAATCTAGGTTGTCATCCCTCCCCTCACATTATTCTTGGGTCAAGATCTGGTCACCTAAACATCCCATTCAACCTTGTGAATAAACTCATTTAGCTATTATGATGTGAAGGTCTCCCTACAGTGATAGAAATCAAAAAAACTCATGAAAGGAAACCAACCAATCCATCCCAATAATAATATCTAATCCTGTCATCTCAAGGAAAAATAGGTCCCATATAAAGTGAAACCCACCAAAACCAAGTGAGAACTCCCTACAATGACACACGTTCTCTATTATAATCCCAAATAGAGCGTAGAACATCATAAATCCATCAAAAGTATAAACACAAAGCCCGTGACTCTCCAAAACGGGAACATATATAAATATAAGCGAATCCACTATATAAAAAAGTATCGAAACTAATGTATATGCTACTATAATAACACCTCTAATAGTAGAAGTTATGGGATCCTACTCTTCAAGGGACTATTGAACTATTAATTTCTATCCAAAACCACAACCATGCGATACTGCCTGGTTACCTGGAGTAGATCTTCATTGTTGTCACTGTAAAGTTGAGGTCTGACTACCATGACCACAACCACCACCTCAGGCTAATAATCCAGTTATACTCTATATTCCAATCTAATGAGAAGCTATTTACTGTTATTATGAACATGGAGTAGGTAGAGACCCTCTCTCAATATCATCCAGATGAAAAATTATATAGAAGAATTGTAGATGACCCATCATTTCATAGGATCAGCACACAACTTGGTCCCTCTTACATTGTGTCCTTGTATGTCCTGACCTACCACATTGGAAACACCTCACCTGGTTACCCGAGTAAATGTTCTGACTACTACCATCACCGTATAGAATCCCTAGATAATGATTCCTACTATCAGTCGATGTAGTACTGGATCTAGATGTCGGACCACCCTGGCTCACACCACCAGCCTCTCTCAGGTTACTCTCTGTGATAAGTGCTTGATTCACTATTCATGAAATGGTAGTTAGTTGAAATACATTTAGCTATGATCATATTTCATACCTGATACCATCCTCTAATCACTTGACTTTAAATAACTCTTAACCTATTAGAATAGGTTTGAAACACTATTGCTCAGTAAAATGAGACAAATAATCCATAACTGATAGCATTCCATATTCCAAGTGAAATAACTCCTAGGATTTATCGTCGCACAACATATCAGTATATAATTAATCATATAAGTTTGTATGAAAATATTTCTTGTTCATATCCTAATGACATTCTATCCGAGTTATGAAATCCCACCATCTCTTAGAGGAATCAAGCGACATATATATTGCGATCATTACCCTCCTATCAGGAGGCATCTCAAGATACTCAAAGATATATAGCATGGCCTCTATCCATGACTCTATAGCATGTGGTCTTCCATACCCTAAAAATTTTGGTTAATGTGGTTGTTGAAACTCACATGTCAATACTTTCATAGCTGGGACAGGTTGCGGTGCTCCTAGAACGGTCTTTAGAACCCTCATAAAGCCTTCCTAGAACTGTACCTCAATACCTATTTATGGTACATATACTAGTTCCATATCTATAACTACTATAGGTTACACTAGTAGCCCATGGTGCACCACCCCTAGAGTGTGGTCATCCCCACCCTCCAAGCATATAACTAGAGGACTTCATGGTGGCATACCTCTACAAAATCCAAGCACACACCTCATATCAAAATCATTATAAATGTTCAAATATCAAAAGTGAAAAAACTAAAATATGACAGGTAAAAACCTTTCTATATAAGAACACACCCCTCTTCATACTCCATGAGTCAGGTCTGGGAGACATACATATCATATAAAGTTTAGAGACATTGTCTACACCCACTCCTAATCTTGGTTCTGGGTCGATTTCTTTGTATTAACTGTTTCAGTTTCAAATTCATTTTCATTTTAATTCACATATTCATTTTCATTTTAATTCATTATCCTTTCACATATGTCACAAATTACATTATATAGGTTGAACCAAATGGTTTTCCAAATTCTAGTCCATGAGGGTCCATAATCCTTAGAGACCAAAGTGTGGAATATACCTTATTCATACCACGAAACATTCTACAATACCTTTAACAACATCAATTATATCTATCATAGAACCAATCACAACAACATGTTACCATTAATTTATCCTAAATGGTATGGAATAATGTATGGAATGTGATTCCTATAAAGTGTATAAAATGATGCATGAGATGGAATACCCTCATGTCATCGGGTTGCAACAAAATATAATCCATGATCATATAAAAAATAATAATATAAATCAAGTGCATCACAAAATGTAGGAATTAAATCAACTATAATAGAAAACATCTATAAAACAACAATTTCATTCGAGGCAATTTGGATTTTTCCTATATGAGGGTTAGATACTCCCAATCACAACTCAATACCAAACTCCATTTCCTTTCTATACCTTTATATTTTCTCCAAACAATAAGGAAAACCAAAAAGAAAACCCTCTGATACCACTTTTTAACTTCCTAATCCTGGATGCCCCTCAACAGTGACCCGGCACCAATTGGCCACGTGGACTTAAGCACGTCTCCCAAAACTCCAGAGGATTCTGACTAGCATTGAATGCCTAGGTGTGTTATTATAGAGAATATAACCTCATTACTAGAGTTTACCATAGTGTAATATCAATAACATAAAATTATCATAAGAAGTAATAACAATCAGACTATATATAACCAGCATGAATAGATAACAAAATCAAAATAAGATCATATATTAAAAATATGATAATACATGTCATATGTCTCTACAAAATAGCCAAAACATGTTTACAAGGAATACACACAATACATGTAACAAAAGTAAAAAAGGCCAAAATTTTCCCAGCTAGCATCACAAGGCTCATCTCCATCCCATACTCCCCTTCTCCTAAGAATTCATCAAGAACCTATAGTAGGGAGCTTGACCTTATCAATACCTGTAATCATATAGTCTATTTGGGCACCTAATGGTGTCCCAAACAGGGTGTGATACATAATCCCAGTAGTAAACCCCCCAAGTTTTGTTCCATACATAGTCAGTGAATATATATAACAATAGTGTGTAAGAAAAATTCAATATGAAATGGAAGTACTGAAAATTAAACATTTGATAAAGCCCAAGTTCTCATTTATAATCATGTTCATTTAATTACTCAATTCCATTTAAGAAATACATCTTTGAATTAATATTCATGCATGTGTCATTGGTAATCAATCTCAATTAACCATTCATTCTCATTTAAATATTATTTATCGAGACTAGGAACATAACTTGACATCCCCATGATAACATGATCAAGGATACCTAAATAGGATATCCATTAAGTATAAACAAGAACAAATCTAGGCTTGTGATTTTTCTTGGGAGACACATCATATAAACCATTTCATTAATTATTCATTTATGAACCTGAGACCATCCATGACATTGCTAATTTGGAATCCATGTATCACTCCAGGTATAATATAAACCAACACCCTATAATCCCATCCAAGTAGAACCTCTCAAGAACCGAAGTTTTTCTCTATGTGTTTTATAATGTCACTTCCATTCGAGTATGTCCTTGGAAGTCCACTAAGGGATCCCAAGTATCAACCATGGAATAATGATCAAGTTTCCTTTTATTCCATCTACGATATCATCATATGAATCCATGTATCACTAGACATATAAGTCAACCCTCAGAGTCCATCCTTGGTTATCCGCTAGGGATCCCAAGTATCACTTAGGAAAGCAAGGTTCAAGACAATTGAGTACATCCATGGAATTATTCATTTGAATCCATGTTTAACCCAAATAATAGAAGTGATTAACCATTTATAAAATTTAATCAATTTCATTTAAACATTTCAAGGTCAACACCAAGAACAATTCATTTCAAACTCACCTAAAAAGGTCACAAAAATAATTGGAAAAGCTTTGAAGGCTTGCCTTAATGTAACTCACATAGAGAATTTTTTTTAAAAAGTGTTTCAAGATTAGACAATCTATACAAGGCAAGGGACAAGGGTTATGGTCATTCATACTTTTCCATAAATACAATTCAATTATAATTGATATCATAATTGAATTTATATATCAATTCAAAATTTCAATCATCAATTGAAAAATAATTATTCAAATACCATGATAAGGGGTAAAGGGAACACCAAAAGGGTCCAATTTTATATGCCATTATAATGGCCATTTAAATACTCAACGCACCCAAAGGGGTGGTTCCACTGATGTTTCTTAACCATTTAACATTTACCAATGAGCCACGTTAATTTAATAGTATATACCTATCAGTTAAACTTAACGAATTAAATTAATTTCAAGGTTCTTTCAGAGAATTGGTCATGTGTCACAATGTAATATATATATATATATATATATATATAAGAAATCAACTATAAATGAATGGAACCATACCACCTACTTTAGGTCCATAATTGATATCACATCTAGTATCAACTCCTTATTCGACATGGGTTGGGAGAGAATCAAAGAACAGATGAAGCGCATAATAATAAGGAATATTATATTTCACCTAAATAGCACAGAAAATATCTAGAATAATTAATAACAGATAAAAATTATTTAAGATCTTATCAAGACAAATACAATGAGACCAACAGTTCTTAAATTGGAGCTCAACTAGAGAGTCGGTGGAAAATCCTACATTAGTTGGGGAACTTTTTGTTCTTTGTAGAAGACAATAAATTAGGTTTTGTTTAATATATTAATTAGGGGTAAAAAAAGATGAAATACAAAAATCACTGCACGGTTTGGCCACTTGATTTACAAACAGTGAGCTAACTGTGCATAGTCTACTGGAAGAAAGGGCCACATCGCATAGTTTGACTAACTGTGTGCTAATAATGAAAAACCCCACTGTCAAAATTGAAAACATGTTCGTATGTACATTCTCCCCAAAACACACAGTTTGGTCTAACCTTGTGGCCTTCCCCTACCCAATGTCCATCCTCGCACATTTTTATCTAACAGTGTGAGCTTACTCGTACGTTTTAAACTAACTGTGCACTAGGATTATTTCACCCCAAAACTTGGGTTACAGGCTCCGAACTAGCCCCAGAAACCCCCAATACCTTTATGACTTTGAGGGGAATTAATATTAGGATATATTTAAACATTAAAAAAATTTAACAGAATGTAAAGGATCTTTACCACAAAGAGGAATTGAGTTCTTTTATATTTCATTATTATTTCCATCATTATGAGATTAGTTATTGATATTCCATGTGATTATTTGACTAGTATAATATCAATTGTTATGTTTACAAGATCATGTGATTATTTAAATGGAATTTGTTTTAGTTATTTACCTTATCATATTGTTTATCCATGATTACTCATAGCTTCCATTGTACACTTACCATTACCATTTGATCTCAACCCTTTAATATGTTTCATTTTTTCCAATATTTTAAGAAGTGTATTACAACTGATATTCAAGGTTACACAGAGGGGAAATAATGGATGACTCAATGAAATTATTTGTGTATTTTGTGTTTGAAAATGTAATGTGAATTTCAAATATGTATCTAGTTTCCCAAGACTACTAAACTATTTGGTCTTTTGAGATGTGATTCCTTGTATATTATACCAATGTAATAAAGTATGACAATAACTTAGTGATACTAGGTTCAGGGTGATTATAGTTGGTATCAGATCAAGTTTAATAGAAAATTTAGAACTATATTTAGAAAATCATGGATTAGAAAACAACACCCTATGATAGACTTTGTGTATAAGTCTAAGTATATGACACTATCTTATAGATTTTGTAATACCATGAAAAACTCAGGTTACATTACATATAGATTGAGAAGAATATTTCATTATTATATATCCTATAAATGATTATTCATGATTATATCACTATGATTAGTGTTACTCGCATTGTGATTTGGATTTTGGTCAATGATTAGAATCATTTAGGTTATACAAGTAATGGTTATACTAATGATGATGAAGAGAATACAAAAGAAAAGTGAAAGGAATGATGTATTAAGGAATAAGATGATAAAGAATAGTTAATGGTTTAGAATTAAGTGTGATTGTGTACTTGGATTCATGAACTATTTTATCAATGAGGCTCTGATTATATAAGGATATTACTGCAGTACTAATTCTTTATGGATTTTGAATCATATAAGTTTTCATTAAGGTTTTTAAGGTGATCAAGGTATTCATATATTTGGTGTGTGATAAAAATATCAAAATTACTTTGTTTGTAGTATCTAACCATAATATTGATTTTGGAAATTTTGAGACCTTTTGGACTTTTAATTTGGACAGACGTATTTTGGAAGAGTCTTAAGGTTGGAATGGATTAAATTGATCATTGGATATTATTTTTGGAGGTTAAATTATAATTTATTGGACACTATTTTCTATCCTTTTTGGTTTCATTAAATATTTGGAAGATGGATTAATTACACATGGACCTTATTTTTAAATAAAATTACTCTAGGTTTGAAAAAATCATCATTAAAATTTATTTTTCTATTTAAGGGATGAAGTGAAATATATCAAAGCACAACAAAATAATGATATAATTCTTATGACAACTAAATAAATAAATTAATTTTTTTTAAAGTTCCAATATGGATAGTAAAAGAATCCATCAGGTATAGAAAAATGATTTTAGAACAAAAAAGTTATCCATTTAATTTTCCTACTATTAAATCAATTGTCTTTTAACTGATCACAATATTTGATGTTTTGTTATGGTTAACCTTTTAATGACTATATTCTCTATCACTCTCCATAATAACATGATAGTTTGATTTATCTTCCATGTACAAGTTTTCAATTTACACTAATTTTTTCCTATTCTAAATAAAAATTTAGTAGTGAAATTCTCATTTCCATTTCCCTCTTATCAATAGGATATTTTATTAATCCAATTTCCAATGTGGGTTCCCCATAAAGGAATTTTGAAGTATCATGCTTTGATTTTCGATGTTCAATTTAAAATTATGAGGATAAAATTGGTGGGAATGAATAATATCAACCATATTATAAAATTTATATATTATATGTTAAATAAAATTATTTACATTCATATTATGTGTTTTTTTTATGTGATATAAAAAAAAATCTACTTTTATGCATAAAAGGCTATATTTTCTTAAAGGCATTTTTGCCGCCTTTTAATGGTGCAATTTTTTTAAAACTACATTTTGACATTTTTATAAATTATATTTGAAAAATAATCTTCTTATTTGAAATTGGAATATCAAAATTTAATTTTTAAAAAATTTTGGTATTATTTTGATAAGTTTCATGTTTTTAGGAATAATATACAAATACTGAATTTTAATTGAAAACTTTATTTTAGTCAGAATTTTTTGTAGTGTTAAATTACATTTTTATTGGTTTAAAGTATAATTAGATCAATTTTATATCAATTAATCCAATTTAGTTTATTGGAATCAATTTCACATTGAATTTCAATTTAAAAACATTTTAATATTTTGAAAGTTTTCAATATAAAAATTAATCGTCTCACTTCTTCAATGAGATTAATTTTAAATTAATTTTATCCAATTTTTTGTTTTTAATTTTGAAAAATGGGTTTCTTATTTGAAACAATATGTTTTAAATTTATTAAATATGTACCTTTTATTTTTGGACAATATGAGTAGAAACTTTAGTATTTTTTTAAATTATCAAGTTTAAAGGTAAATCAGGTAATGAAGGGTAAAAATAATATTATAAGTATTATAAAATTTCCCTAAAACTTATAATAATTTTATTTTATGAGTTATTATAGACCAAAATAATTTTTGGTATGATTTTATTTCCTATTGGATCCAGTTTTATGACTTTAATCGTTTTATAGTATTTTATTTTAAAGAAAGTAAAAATATACCATAATCATGTTTTTAATAAGTATTACTTGTTTAATATGTTGTTATTCAAAAGAAATATTTGACTATAAATACTAATTTTCATGATAAAATGTTTATATTCATCATGATAATTTATTTTTAATTTTTAGGTAATAAATAATCAAATTAAAATATTTCACAATGATGATGTGGTAATTTTTTAATTAATGGACATATCAAATAAATGTTATTAAAAATAATAAAATAAATATAATTTTATAAAACTAATGTAATCCAAAAAATTTATAGATGAACTATAAATATTTTGTATGTATTAGAGTCTTTTTTTAATGTTATCTTGTGAATTAATATATTTAAAAATTTCAATTAATGAATAGTATCAAAATTGACATTAACAACATTTTAAAATAAATAATATTTTATTAAATAATATAAAATCCATAAAAATTTAAAATTCATCAAAATTATTAGGACAAGGATTATAAATTCATAATTGATCCAATTTTTGTATTTTTGTCATTTTACAGTAACTATATTAACTCTTAAGGAGTAAAAACACATGTTGTTATAGTAAGAGTTAAAGGGATTAAATAAGGGTTAAATCCAAAAGATAAGGGTAAGAATTTAACCTAAACCTATTTAAAAATTATTTTTTAGATGATATATACCAATAATAATATTATATTTTAAATAAATTACTTTGGAGACATTTTTAATTGAAATTTAATTTATATTAATTTAATATTTTGAAAGTTTCCAAAAGTGACCCTTACCTCAATTATAAAAGGGCATCTTCTCCTTCACTTCCTAACACCAATTTGATCCTTATAGAATGAAAAACCATGACCATATATCGTACTGACATCTGTATCCAAGTTATAGATATCATGGTCTTCTAAGGAGACCAACCCTAGATCCCTTAAAAAAATATCTAAAGGAATTCTGCCGAAGATAAGGTAATTATTTTTACCAACTCCTCCATGTTAATTTATTCTTCTACTTCCTATTCTTGTGATTTTTCCATGATAATGTAATGAATATAGAACCATATATATTTTTATATGTTTTTATGATCATGGGATTACCATATTTCATCTTTTATCAAACCTATGAAAAATGTAAACACCACATGTGCGTACGTACGACTTACAATCTCCTCGCTGTGGTGTAATCTGTTTTTCATCACCAATTTATTTGGATGGGTATAATGATGGAAATACTGAATATATATGATAATTATAAAATTATATTGATTCTTACAAAATTAATATACTATACACTTCCTTATCCTTTCACTTATTAAGGGAATGGTACCGTCACTCGTGCATACGTACGACTTATCGTCCCCATGATGCGATTTGATTCATTTTCCATGTTCACCATTAAAGAATGATTATACAAAAATTTATAAAGAAAACATATAATATTTATGAACTTAATATAATTATGTGAATGAATTAAATATATCCTATTCATAATAAACAAGTGTTATATGATAAAACATGTATAGGAAAATGAAGTAGCTAACACCCGAAAGAAGGGTAATAACTAATTATTATCAAAAAATGGTGATAAAATAAAATAAAAATATATTATATTATATAATAAATATAAATAAGGTTATGATATATATTAATAGAATTTTTAAAACCACTATACAATAAGTTAAATCATGTTTGACTAAAAGAAGTTAAGGTAAGGGACTTCGTCTCAATCTGATCTCATTGAGGCATAGTATGATGTTATATACCAACCGTCTTTTATGAGGTGTATATAAAACTACTTTGACTTATCATTGATATTAATTTATTCATTATAATTTTATTTAGTGTTATATTAAATGTTATTCTTTCATGGGGCTTATGATTTAAATGTTCAAAGTGGTATGAGACACCTTGAATGTATAAATATTTCATTAAAAAATATTTTCTCAATGTCAATGTTCTTGATATTATTTTAAATATTGATTTAAATCGATATAAAAATATTAAAAAATGAAATTATATTTCTATTTATAATTTCATTAATTTCATTAATTTTTTTAAAAGGAATCTTTTCACATGTTTTATATGGAACATTTTGACAAACGACAAAAGGAATTTCTTAATTTTTTATGTACACGACGACAACAACTTTCCCACTACCATGAATATAATTTAATTTATATATTTCTTTGCAAGATTAGATATTATCTTAAATGAAAACCCCTATTCACTTATTTCTTGGGATATTTGGTATTTAAAATGATTACCCTTTAAAGAAAAGGGTATTTTTTTTATAAAACTTGTTTTCATATGGGTTTAACAAGAGTTTTCCCTCAATAATTTTTCTATGATTTTCTTAGAGTATTTTCATCTATGCCAACAATCATTGATAAATATTATGACTAACTGAGTTTGATATATTTTTATCTGATCTACTATATTTTACTGAATGGTTTATGGCCATTTTGAGTGTGGATGTGATATTTTGATACCATTCTAGGTTTATAGTTAAAGTATTCACATTTCATATACTGGTTTTTAATAGTAATGTTTTTGTTGTTTATGTTTCACCCCTTTAATATGAAGAATGAATTGAACTTAGTAAGTAATGGGAGGGTCCCTCTATAACACCTCGATGCATCGGTTTGTATCATGAGATAAACTAGACTGGGTATTAGCTGAGGCCTTAACCCATTTGTGTAGACATCTTGACTGAGGCCTTGAAAGTATGTTTTAGACATCTGGAATTGTGAATTTCATCATTATGAGATTAGTTATTGATATTTCAGAATATTATTCCACTGGTAGAATATTCATGGTTTTGTTTCCTAGATCATGTGATTATTTAAATGGTATGTGTTTCAATTATTTACCTTTCCATATGTTTTATACCATATTTACTCATATCTTATATTATATGTTTACCCTTACTGTGCATTTGAGATCACCCCTTTCATATGTTTCATTTTTCCTTGATTCCAAGAATTATATTATGACTGATATTCTGGGTTTAAAAAAGGGGTAATAATTATATACTCAGTTGAATTCTTTATGTATTTCATGATTTTAAATGTAATGTGAATTTCATTTATATATCTAGTTTACCAAGACCACTAAACTATTCAGTCTTTTGGGATTTGATTCCTTGTATCTAGTGCCAATTTAATAAATTAAGGCACTAATTTCAGTCTACCGGGTTCAGGTTCCTTACAGTTGGCATCAGAGAAAGTTTAGTAAAAAACTTGGGAACTAGATTTTGGAAATCATAGACTTGAAAACATAACACTATGATTGACTTTGAGTATAATTCTAAGTATATGATATCATCATATAGATATGGTAATACAATGGAAAACTTAGGCTAAACCTATGTAATTATATATTAAAAAGAATATTTCATGATTTAGACATCCTATAAATGATTCTTTGGGAATTTATCACTATGATTAGTGTAACTCACGTTGTGATTTGGGTTTGAGTAAATGATTGGAATTAGTAAGGTTATATAAGAAATGGTTATACTAATAATGATGAAGATACTACGAAATACAAATAAAATGAATGAGGTATTAAGGAATAAGATGAAAATTCTTATTTAATGGTTTAATAATGATGTGGAATGATTAAATTAATTGTGTACTTGGATTACAGAATTATTTCATCAATGATTCTCTAGATATATAATGAATTTACAACAAAAATTTTTCTTTAACGATTTGAAAGTATAAAAGATTTCATTAAGGTTTTCATGGTGATCAGGGTATTAATATATTTGGAATGTGATAATAAAATCTATATTAAGTTGTTTTGAGAATCAAATATTAAGAGTGATTTTGTAAATTTAGAGACCTTTTTTTTATTGTGAATTTAGACATATATATTTTGGATGAGTCTAAAGGTTGGAATGAATTAAGTTGATCATTGGATATTATTTTTTGAGGTTGAAATATGATTTATTAGATATAATGTTCTAACCTTTTTTGTTTTAGAAAATATTTAGATAATGAAGGAATTACTTGTGGACCTTATGTTTGGTTAAAAGTACTTTTGGTATGAAAAATTCAGCATGAACATTCATTTCCTGGTGCAATGGATGAAGTGAAAATATATCAAAACAGAAATAAACGATGATATTATGGTTATGAAATAGAAAACAATAATGTAATTTTATTTCACCATGTTCATATGTGGATAGTAAAATAATACATCAAATATAAGAAAAGGTTTTTAGAAAGAAAATAACATTATCCATTTAATTTTCTTACTAATAAATAAATTTTTCTTTTAATCAGTCACAAGATTTGTGGTTTTGTGGTAGTTAACTTTATAATGACCATGTTCTGCATCACTCTCCATCAGAACTTAATAGTTATATTTCTCTTAAAGTTATATGTTTTCACTTCACTCTAATGTTTTACTCATGGAAACCATAGTTTTTTTGTGACATTCTCATTTAACTTTCCCTCTAATTAAGAGGATGTTTTATTAACCCTATTTTCGATGTGGGTTTCCCACAAAGGAATTTTGAAGTATTAAGATTTGATTTTCAAAGTGAAATTTAAAATTTTGAGGACCCCAAGAATTTATGGTATGTCACTTTTTGAATATAATCTCTTATATATCTTGCATTGAACACAACACCAACCTTAAATGAAAAATGATATTCAATTAAATATCATTATTTTAACATGGCGTTTATAACATAGCCATTAAATTAGTGGGAATGAATAGTATTAACCACATTATGAAATTTATATATTATATCTTAAATATAATTATTTACATTCAACTTAGGTATTTTCTAGACAAAATATAAAAATAAATCCACATTTGAGTTCAAAAGCTACATTTTTCTAAAGGTCGTTTGGCCACCTTGTGATGGTGCACTTATTTTAAAACTAAATTTTGACACTTTTATATATTAAATTTTAAAAAATCATATTTTTCTTTGAAATTAAAAAATAAAACTTTACTTTTATTGAATTGTTTTTTATTTTTATGATCTGCTTAATTATTTGATGAATAGAAAAAAAAATACTAAATTTTAATTGATTTTTTTTCATTTAAATAGTTTATTTTGTTATATTAAATTTTTTGAATGGTTTAAAGTTTAATTAGATTAATGTTATAAAATTTAATAAAATTTAGGTAATTGGAATCAATTTCTCATTGAGTTTGGATATAAAAACATTTCAATCTATTGAATGTTTTCGCTTAAAAAAACTTTCTTCTCCTTCTGTCTACGAGTTTAATTTTAAATTAAATTTATCCAATTATATTTTTTGAATTTTAAAAAATAGGTTAAATATTTGTAATAAAAATTTCTAAATTTATTAAATATGTACCTTTTAGTTCTGTAAAATATTTGTAGTAACTTTAGTATTATTTTAAATACCAAGGTTAAGGGTAAATAAGGATGTTAATCGAAAAAGTATTATAAGTATTATAAAATTACCCTAACACGTTTCCTAATATTATTTTATGAGTGAATTTATACCAAAACCATCATTGGGACTATTTTATGGCCTCTTGGAGCTACTTCGTTGACTTTATTCATTTTATAGTATTTTATTTTAAGGAAAGTCAAATATGACAAACTCATGTTTTTAATAAGTATTACATTTTCTATATGTGGTTATTTAGAATATATCTTTGACTATTAATAATTATGTGAAATATAAATTCATTTATCTTCATAATTATAGTTTATTTTTAATTTTTAGGGAAGAAATAATTGATTTAAATACCTATACAATGATGATGCAGTAATTTTTTAATTACCAGAAAAATCCAATAAATGTTATTAAAAATATTAAATAAATATAATTTGATATAATAAATTTCATAAACGAATTTTATAAACGAACTATACAAATTAAAGATGTATGAAAAGTTTTTTTGAAGATATATTTTTTGTTGATATTTTTTAAAAAGTCAAGTAGTGAATAGTATCAGAATTAACATTAATGACATTTTAAAATAAATTTTATCTTATTAAATGATATAAAATGAATAAAAATTTAAAATTTGAAAAATTTATTTTTATATGGTTCAAAATTTTAAAAATCATTCATTTATGGTTTTTATGTAATTTTTTAATAACTATGTTAACCCTTAATGAGTAAAAACGGATGTTGTCATGGTAAGAGTTAAAGGGTTTAAATAAGTGTTAAAGCCAAAAGAGAAGGGAAATAATGTGATCTAAACCTGTCTAAAAATAATTTGTTCATATAATTTCTATCCATACTCACCTCAACACTGAAATAACTCACTTTGGAGCCATTTTTAATTGAAAATTAATTTTTCTTAATTTAATATTTTTAGAGCTTCCAAATGTGACACTCACCTTAATTATAAAAGGGTACCTTCTCCCTCACTGACTCACACCACATGTATCCTTGTAAATCAACCCAAAACTCCCCATTTATCTTAAAAAAATCCTTATCCATGTTATGGAGATCCCATTATTCCAAAAATACGAACCCTATATCCCTTAAGAAGAGATCTAAAGGAAGTCCGTTGAAGATGTTGTAATCGTTTTTACCACCTCATCCAATTTAATTTTTTCTTATTTTTCATATTCATGTGTTGTTTTAATGATATGATAATAAATAAAGTATAATATATATTCTAAAATCTTATTATGATTATGTTACAACCATATTTCACCTTTTACCCATCATACAAAAACTAAAAACACAATGTGTGCGTACATACAACATACTGTCTGCACGTCGTGGTGTAATCTATTTTTCATCACCAATTTACTTGGATGTTTATAATGAATGAAATAGTGTATATATATGATAATTATTATGTGGTATTTATTATGTAAAAATTAATACACTATACACTTCTTAATCCTTTAAATTATTAGGGGAATGATATCGTCGCTCGTGCGTACGTACAGTCGACCATCTCCCTGACGTGATGTGATTTATTTTCCATGTTAACCAAACATGAATGATTATAAAAATATTTATAATGAATAAATATGATATATATTTACTTAATATAATTATTTATTTTAATTAAATATTTCATATTCATAAGAAACAATACTTACATGACAAAACATTCATAGGAAAATGAAGCAGTTAACACCCAAAACAAAGGCAACAACAAAATACTATCAGCAAAAGTGTGATAAAATAATATAATAACATAATATATGATATAATAAATATGAATAAGGTTATTATATATGTTAATAACATGCTTAAAACCATTATAAATGAGATCAAATATTGTTCTACTAAAGGATGCTTCAGGTAAGGGAATTTATCTCAATCTCCTTTCATTGATGTAAAGTTTGATGTTATACACCAACCATTTTTATGAAGTGTATATACAACCCATTTTATTTATCATTTAATTTTTTTTAATGTTATGTCAAATTTTATTCCTTTATGGCACTTATGATTTTAATTTTCAAAGTGGTATGAGACACCTTTAATGTTGTAATATTTAATTTTCAAATCTATTCTCCATGTAAATTTTCGTGATATTATTTTACAAATTTATTTATATGTATATAAAAGGATTATAAAAAAAATTATCTATTTTTTTAATTTCATTTATTTTTTTTCAAAATTAATATTTTTACATGTTTTGTAAGGAGTTTTTTGACAAATAACAAAAGGAATGTTCTCTTTTTTAATGTACATGGTGACAATA
The DNA here is from genome assembly GCA_963277665.1 of Viscum album. Classification (NCBI taxonomy): domain Eukaryota; kingdom Viridiplantae; phylum Streptophyta; class Magnoliopsida; order Santalales; family Viscaceae; genus Viscum; species Viscum album. The sequence continues at coordinate 810,112,396 of OY728150.1, read as the reverse complement.
ACTTTCCCATCGTTGTGACTATTATTTAATTTCTAGATTAATTAGAAAGATTAAATATTATATTAAATGAAAAAACCTATTCCCTTATTTTTTTGATATTTGTTATTGAAAATAGTTATTTTTTAAATAAAAGGGTATTTTTATACGAAACTATTTTTATATGGGTTTAACAAGAGTTTTTCCTCAATAATTTTTCTAGGATTTTATTAGAGTATTTTCATATATGTCAACAACATTTGTTGAATATTATGATTAATTGAGATTGATATATTTTTATTTGATCCTCCAGATTTTATTGAATGGTTTATGATCACTTTGACGGTGGATTTTCTATTTTGATACCATTTTTGGATTATAGTTAAATTATTCACATTTTTATGCTAGTTTTTAATAATAATGTTTATATTTTTTATGTTTCACCACTTTTATATGATTAATTAACTGGACTATGTAATTGATGATAATGTATTGTTATAGCCCCTCAATGCATCAATAGGTCTCATAAGACAAACTAGACTGGGTTTTGACTGATGCCTTACCCATTTTTGTATAATTCTTGGTAAATTCCTTGATAATATGTTTTAGATGCCCGAAATTATGAATTCAATCATTATTAGATTAGTTATTTATATTCCATGTTATTATTAGACTAGTATAAAATCTATGGTTAAGTTTCCTAGATCATGTGACTATTTAAATGTCATGTGTTTCGGTTATTTACATTTCCATATTTTTATTCCATATTTACTCATTGATTCCATTTTACGCTTACCCTTAATGAGCATTTGAGATCACTCATTTAATATGTTTTATTTTTTCCCAAGATTATAGGAAGTATATTAGGAATGATATGTTGGGTTAAAAAAAGGGGAAATAATGGCCGACTGAATGAAATTCTTTTTGTATTTTATGTTTTAAAATGTAATGTGAATTTCATGTTTGTATCTAATTCACCAAGAATAAAAAACTATTTATACCTTTTGGATGTGATTCCTTGTATCTTATTCCAATGTAATAAAGTAAGGCACCCGATTCAAGCTATTGGTGTTGAGGTCCTTACACTTCCTCCCATTCAGATGTTTGATTAAACATCTAATACATAGTGTGTGTTTCTTCTTAGGTTTCCCTTCTCTCCCATTATTCTATAATCTTTACAGTGTATTATTTTGACCTTTATTTTTTTAGGGTTTTTATCTTAGCCTAGGTTGATCTAGGTTTTCTTTCAATAATACATGTGTTCATCCATATAGACATTTGTTTTTGGAAGCGTATGTTGACCTCTAGATAAATGTAGGGGTATAAAACTTAACCTTATGGTCTCTTTAATTTAGAAGTATGTAAAATATTGTTATTACGTTATCATATAAAACACTTTAACTAATTAAATAATGAATTTTATAATTCCTTAGACTCTATTGGATCTAATTGATAACAACCTGGCTTATAGCTACCCATAGGGTTAGCGAAACCTTGAAATGTTATATGAATTAGATAATGGCTGAAAGTGTGGTTATAATGGAATGAGATTCAAGTGATGGAATGATATAGATTCATCATGAAAATGGATTTTTTTATTGAAATCCCTAGAAAGATAATGTTTTTAGACCAAATTGATAAATGGAATGTTTAGTTGAAAGATTAATGGTAATTTATAGAAATAACCATTATGGATTATGATGTGATATCCTAACTATTATGACTTATTGTGTTAAAATGATTTAATGATTATATTGAGTGGGATCTACCCAACCCAATGTTGTAATGATTATATTGAGTGGGATCCGCCTAATCATATACTTTAATACTTATTTTGAGAAGGGTCAGCCTAGTCCCATGATTTAATGCTTATATTGAGAGGTCTCTTCCAAGTCTCATGTTGTAATTCTTATATTGTGTAGTCTATTCCCAATTCAATGTCGTAATGATCATATTGAGAAATCTCTACCCAATATCATGTTGTAATGTTTATATTGAGTGTGATATACCGACTCCCATGCTATAATTATTATATTGAATGAGATATTTCTAGTCTCATGGTTAAATTATTATACAGTGGTATTGTACAAGCTTTTTATTTTTTTACATGGACATATGGTTATGGTTGGCATGGTTATGTTACATTCTAAGAGACATACCAACATAGATCTGAAGCAGGTTATTTGGATATATGTTTATGGTTGTCATGATTTTGCTACATGCTAAGATATATACTGTAATGGTGTCGAAGTAGGTTGATTTATTTATTTTATTAATTGACTAATTAATATAACTATTTATAACTTTATTTCATTCACTTATTATCAGACTAGTTGTGTTTAGACACTGTGGTGTTGACCTAATGAGTTTTACTCACACCTTAATAATATTACATTTGGTACCCAAGAATATTACATGGATGTAGGTTTAGAAAAGGGAAAGGGATCTTATTATAGATTTTTTGTTTTCTTGATGGGATAGATTTTGGAGGTGTGACTGACATTGGGTTTGGGAATGGGGTTTTAAAGTTCTTTCATGTCAACTGATTCTTTTATTTGAATTACTTTTAGTTTGAAATTAGACACATATCATTCTATAATTACATGATTCATCATCATTGGCTTATTGGTTTCTCCATTTACTTCCCAATTAGATGATATTATTTCCACTATGTTTCTATTAATTTGTTATTAATTTATTTATATTATTGATTCCCATTATATTATAACTCGAAACCAGGGGGTATATTCTCCCTACTATACTTATCACACCCCTGCTACCATTTGGGAGCCTATGGTGTATGGGGTGGCATGCTTGAGGACCCATAACCAACTAGTTTTGGAAACATGATAGAGATATCCATAATAGGGTATATTAAATATATACTATAAATATCCAAGTAAATACCAAAATACATGAATTATAGCAGAAACTCAACAAAAACTCCATATCCCATGCTAGTAATATCCAACTTGATTCCCAAATTCCTAATGGAAACCTTAAAATGGTTTATATGTGTTGGTTAAGAATAATAGGAGTACACAGTAGGATCAGAACGAAGGTCTCAGGTGCACATGTAAAAAGGGCATAATAATTTTCTATAGAAAAAACTAAAAACCCTAAAATCACCTAAGCATGTTAACTAAACTATCCCAACCCCGCCATGGCTTGCTCACTAAATCATGAATTGAATATAGTAACATAATATCAAGAATAATAACAAATAAAGGTGTTTTTTAGCTGCTTACCCATTAATTTTATACTATCAGACTCTACCATCAAATTTCATGTGATCACATCCTTTCAATACATACTACATCTCATAACCATCCCTCTATGATGTGGTTTAGGATGAATACCTACATACTCTCCCTAAAAATTAATATAATTTGGTGTTAGAATCAATCATTTCCACATCATAGCCTCATCACATCACATCTCTCCCAATGAAAATTGGGCCATGACATTGTATCTCATCATATAACCAAAATAATAGTGTATCATGAATGTGAAGAAAATTAACATCGTACCATCACACCACCACATATTATCCCCTCCACATGTCACAACCTCTTCACATCGCATCCCTACTGAGAAATATCCAAAACCAACATGTATGATCATTGTTGAAGGAAGAGTGAGTAATATGGGGTATCCATCCATCAGTAACACATCTATCCTAGATATTGGGGAAAATACCTCGGACCCATAACACTTGAGAATTGGTACAGTTATCCGAATTAGGTAGGGAGTGTATAGAAATAAAATAATATATATGATATATAGATAGCACATAAATCTCAACCTATGGGTTCATATTGACCGCACTAGCATAAACCATGACACCACCACTACACCACATGCTAATCGTCACAACCACTACCACCACTATATGAATCACACCACCCAACCACCACACATATCAACACATTTCCACTTCAATTTTCAAGTTTTACCATTTTCTAGATTTAATGATTTTATACTAACTCACATTTATAATCCATTTAATTTCACATTTAAATAGACCATCCATTTACTATTTGATTTATTAATTAAAAAAACACATAAAAATTCCATCCCATTAATATTAATTTACCAAACCCTGGTATTTTATTTACAACATTACAAACTATTCCAAGTCTGATTGGGAAACTAACACAACCACACCACACAATAACTCTCCCACCACACACTTACCACTTCCACAATTCCACAATTTCCTAACTGTTTCACCATAATAACCACACATCACAACCGGCATAAATTATTATTACCACACACTATAACCACCAAACACACCAACAACCGTAAAACAAAATAACCACACACCACAATAACATCACACACTAAAACCACATAAGAAAACATAGAAAACACCCCCACACATGACAATATGTCCCAACATCAACAATATATTTAAGGGCTTACACGACTTAACTTCATTTTTTACTATGGTTATTTTAACATAAACCATATTTCTAAGGGAAACCAATTAATTATGTATATATACATTATTAAACTTTTATTCAGGGTGGGATCAAACAAACAATAAAGCAATAGTCTCACAACCATATCATCTAAAATACGTGCAAGGCTCCCATCAACCATGATTTTCAATAAGGGAAAAAACATTCAAATACTCATCAGAAATGACATCAAAGTAGAAAGAATGTGATTTCCCTCCATTCCAATCAACTTTAGTTTATGAAAATTTATTATCTTCTTTAATATAACCCTTACTATCCACAAAAGGAAGTAATAATCATGAAATACGCACACATAACACATAAATAGGAAGAGAACAAGGATTACCTACCTCAAAGGAAGCTTTTTAATTCATAATAAAAAATAGGATGAATATGAAATGATGGGAATACCACAACCTCACTAGGAAACATTAGATCAACCTGAATTTCACTAAGGGATAGTCAAAAATTCATTCCAAACACACCTAAACCCAAAGAAACATCACCACTATGAATCCTTGAGGAAAGAACAAAAGGAAACAAGGTGATAAAGAGAATAAATCACATATGATATCCAATGATAAACCAGAAAACCCAAGGATCAGATCAAGGGAAGTTGGATTAGAATATTTTTCCAAAGCATTTAGGGTTATCCCAAATTTGAGAGGAAATTATTTTCGTATTAGGAGTTCCATCGAGAACAATTATTATAAAGAGGATGTAAATAACCTCATTAATTCCATGAATTATATATTCATGATGTGAATTCTCATGGATTCATGAAATACAAGTTGTGAATTTAATTTATGGTGTGAAACTCCAAAATATCAAATTCCATAGAAATTCAGGGAGTCTCTAACTATTTTTATTCAATTCATGAATTCTAATTTGCTAATATGAATTCATTTCACATAGAACACCTCCCCTAAATACAATTCATGAATCTATAGATTCAAATACCATGAAACAACATAACACTATGTGAATTACCATTTAACATCGTGTATTTCTTACTACAGTTCTTCTATAACTCTAACAAACCCCCATCATGCCTCCTTTGAAACACCCCCAATTGATAAACCAGTAAAGTAACAGACCAAGAAGGTATACGATGTTGCGTTAGCTCTAACATTATTCTCATCCTCAACAATCAAACCCAAACCCAAAATATAAGATCTCTTGATCAAACACCCCATGAGATACCTCACATGGATATCATTACACCTCAAACACTACCACAAGCCAAAACAGCCAACTAAAATGTCTATAAAATACTCCACACAACCACATCACCATCCATTATTTGGTAGAACACCACATCAATCAACACTATCCACAAGCCACCTCCTATCCACATAATTTTTTGCATTACCATCACAATCTACATATATCCCATGCCAGCTTCTTCTATGACAAACACATAGCACATACCTGATTACACAAATTAAAGAAACTATTCCTTCCACATCAAGATATTATTCTCTTTGGGTTGTACAAACTCACCCACATAGTTTTAAAATGTTTCATTGTATAATGCATCTTTATTGAGAATTAAGTGTTTCCCTTCCTCATATTCTTGAGTTTTTTAGCACTCATCACATAAAGAAATATATATTTCATAAAATAATAAATGTTTAAACATCACCCCATCAAAGAAAAATAGAGAAAGTAAAAAATAAAAACAAATCTAAGAATTGAGCATGCATCTTTGTCTCATGATCCCAAGTACACTCTTTCCAGCCACCATGCCTCCATAGCGCATGAACCATGGGGATGTTTTATCCTATCAACACTTTCTCCCAAAAATCTTCTACCTCTACCAGCCACTCTATGAATTCCGTATTACCATCGATATCTAAATCTCCCCAATCAATGATGTGGGAGTCATTATTAAGATATAAAAAAAATATGGGACATGTGTAAAATTTCATGGACCCCACCCAACAATGGTGGGAGTGCCAACTGACATGCCACCTCATCAACACACCCCAATACCTTGAAAGGCCTAAAAATAGGGTGAAAGATCACTACCCTTTACAAAAAATTATTTCCCCTGGTGAGGTAAAATCCTAATAAACACATGGTCTATGACCTCAAACTCCGTGGATTTTTACCAATGATCATCACAGGCCTTCTGACAGTCTTGTTTCACCCTCAACCACTCTCAGACCAACTGGATATTATCATTCATTCTCTACACCACATCAGGACTAAGAACAACTAGCAATCCAACCTTCATCTAGAAAAAAAATATAACCACGCCTCTATATAATGCCTAAAATGGATCCATGCTAATGGATATGTGATAGTTATCCTTGTATGAAAAATCGACAAGAGGTAGGTGCCTATCCCATGATCATCTTAGGTCCAAGATGAAAGATCAAAACATATCCTCTTGTATATAGATGGTACACTCCATTCACCCATCTGTATGGGGGTTGAAACTAGTGTTAAGGTGAAACTGAGAGCCAGAATTATATTGCATCCCCCTCCAGAATTATAAGGTTAAATGATGATCCTGATTATAGATGATGGCCCTCACTACCTCATGAATCCTTACCACACCATATAATATTTCCTTGTTAAGACATCCAGAACACTTGATATATGGATCTACAAAAAATGACCCGACTTCATCATTCAGTCCACTATCACCCAAATGACATAAAATCCTCCCAAATATCGGGTAACTTGATTAAAAAAATACATTGTTATTTTCTTCCATTTCAACTCAAGAATATACAAGGACTACAAAAAAACCACTAGGAACAAGTTTCTCTACTTTCACCTGTTGACAAATCATAAACTTAAACAAAAATTATACCACAAACTATTTCATCCCAAGACAAAAAATCTATCTCCTAAAGCTATGATACAACTCAGTCACACAAGGATTCACTACTAATAGTGAGCTTTGAAACTAACATAAAACTTCTTCATGAATTTCCAACTGAATGAAAAACCTCCCATTAAATAACATTTGGTTCTAACCATCCCCTAACCATCCCTCTAGAGCTCTACTATATCCAACATGTTCGTGCATCATCTATAACATTGAGTCTTCCCACTGAGACTCCTCCACCTACATCATAAAGGATGAATCAATAGTTACCTAATGAAAAAACCACAACCACTTCTCTCCCCTGGTCAAGATGCATTTCTTATGGATCCTCTATCCCTCTCGAAAAATCTTTAGACTCTCAATCCATGTCTCATAAATACTTATGACTCAATGCATCGACAATAACATTACCATTTACTAGGGGTTATGAGATAAAAAAACATAATCCAATAGAAAATTTGTCATCTTTCACTTTTTTAGATTCAAATAACACAAGGAAAAGACATATTATAGACTCTTTTTGTTCATGAAAACCATAAATTACTCACCTATGAGGAAATGTAGAAAAAAATTTAGTGCAAAGAGAAATTATCCTAGATCAAGATCATAGGTGGCATAGTTACACTCATGGGTACATAACTACCTAAACCCATAAGAGATTACTGAAATATTTTACATCATGATATGTCCAAATTCTATAATAGAATTTTCACAAAAAATATCAAACATCACACCCTCCTCCGAAAACTTAATCACCATATCACTGATCAAATTCACTTTTAGGTAACCAAACACTATCTGGTAGTGATCAGTCCACACAAATGACTATTCTTTCTTAGTAAAAGCTATTAATGAGGCTAAAACCCAAGATAAATAGGACATAAACCTTTGATAGTATGTTATGAGACCAAAAAAGTTGTGAACCTCTTCCACATTCTTCTTTTCTTCCCAAGAAACAACTACCTCGATCTTTAATAGGTCTTTGACCACACCCTATTGAAACACCACATGTCCAAGGAAATGAACCTCTTATATCCAAAACTTAAACTTGTACATATTTCCATAAATATGGTGGTGTTGAAATACCTACATGATGGTTCTAAGATTCTTAGTATGTTCCTCCTCTAACATCAATTTGATCAAGATATCATTGATGAATGCGATGATGAACTGGTCTAGAAACTCATGGAACATAGAGTTTATGAGCCCCATGAACATAGATGGTGGATTAGTAATAATAAAAAACATGACCAAGAACTCAAAGTGATCATACCAGCATCTAAAGGCTATCTTTTATATTCCATCCTATTTCACCCCTTACTGGTTATACACTAACCATATATCGATTTAAGAGAACAAAATATCTCCCCTCTACTGGTCGAAAAGGTCAATGATCGTCAAAATAGGGTAATAGTTATTAAATGTAACTTTATTCAAACTTTGATAGTCTACTCACTACCTAAAACCACTTTCCACCTTCTTGGATAACAATAATAGAGTACCCTAAGTTGACACACTCAGTTGAATGAATCCCCTATGAATCATACCATCAAATAGAGCCTCAAATCGCACAAATTTATAGGTTCCATTAGATACAGATCCAAAAAAAAGAGAGACATGCCTTGTTACGAAACTATCCAAAGATTAATAGCATGTCGAGGGGGTTGTTTCATAACATCATCCAATAAAAAATCCAAAAAAATCCTCCACAACTATGGGAATATAACCTACCTAATCTTCCATCGACAGACCCACTAACTTGGAAAGAAGGAGATCTACCTTCTATCCACTCATCCGATGACCTCACTCACCAATGAACGCCACTCATTATTCCTATACATCAGAAAATAAAACTCTCCTATATAATTATTCAATGGCTGTGTGCACAAAATAAAGATAATATATTCCAAGTATAACATCATATTGTTGTATATGAAACAAGAAGAAATATACCATTGACTAGTGCTACTCTATCACTGGCATACACCCCCGGAACACATCAAACAAATTTTTCTAGACTTCAAATAGTGTGGATAACACCATCGAAGATGTATTTTTCTCTAAAAATAATCCCAACATATGGAATAAAGAGGGAGTGAAAAAGAAGTGTGAGGTTTTTGAATCAAACATTGTAGAAACAGAAGTACATGATAAATTGATTTTACCTTGGATAACCTCTATCCCTGCTAGCACTACTACCCCTAAAATGTGCATCTGACCATGCCCAGCTCATATACCTCTCTACTTTCGACCTCCATGAATTTAATCTAAAATAGGTCTTTGTGGATGTTGACCATCACATAGTTTCCATCTTCCATATCCATATTCACTTGGATGTGGAACAAGAACTGTCAATCCCTACTGCTAACTTTCCATTTGGAACTGGCCTCCTTGATTAGTTAGACTCTGATCCGGATAGTGGCTATATCCTCTATAGAGATATCATGAAAACAAAAATCCCATGGTATTTACTCAGAATCCACCTAACCCATAAGGGAAAAAAATATCCCTCAAAGTTTATTTCCCATTGGTTGAAACCTTGACAATTTGAATGTCCACGAACCACATCATGAATCTCTGCTCCATTGGATGCACTTCTGGCCACTCTCGAGTCTCAACTCCTAAAGAAAGCATATACATGATAAAATCAGCCATCTTATGTACCTCAAGATATATATAAAGCATAAATGAGGTGATCAAATACTAGATTTTTGGGCACAAAGCCTCCTCTAGACTCCATGTTATAGTATTCTTATTTGGAAAGACGTTAGGGGATAAGTGTATGAGATCCTTGAACCTAATCCCAATCTCTCGTACACTTAGTCTCCCATTATAAAGGGAAAGAAAGTCTTACCTCTTTCCTTACCTCATTATCGATGATTGTAATTCCAAGAAAAACACCTTCTAAAATTTGGGCCACAACACATAAAACTCTTTTTGGTCACCAAGATACAATGTCCACTACTAACACACAACTCCATATTAATGAATAACTACCATAAAAACCTAAAATTCATCCTAATCTTGAATCATACTAAAGTTGATATCATGATCCTCCAATAATCACTATGTTTCCATTTCAGAGATACTCCCCTAATACATCCCCAAACTCTACCATTTTAAGTCTTGCAATTCTCTCTTCCATGCCTCATCCTCTTTTGTCTAGTCAATCCTAAAATTATCAATCAAATTATCCTGATGAACCTCCAAATTCTAAGATACTCAGTAACGATGACTAGGATCCATTCCTGAAAATAAAGGGAAAATTTTAATCCTCATAACATGGACTTTTATCATGGTTTATTTTATTAATTTATTTTTAATTAGTTAACTTCCCACAATCACCCTATTCATGAATGAATGAAATCAATCATGTTTCATGTACCTATCCTAGTCTAGAACCCTGTAAGTAGGTCTATCTCATTTAGTTTTTCAATAAACATAGATTCATTTCATTGGATCATGGGGGACCTTAAAATCCAATGTCATGGCCGGTCTCCCGAAACCATGTAATATTCCAAGGTCAACTAGTACCATTTCCCTACCAACCCATGAAATCCTCATAGTTTGTACCTAAAATACACCCTATATCTCAAATTAAACCTTTTATACCATTATTCCATTACCCAATCCCTCCATAGGTAGCCCTATTCGGATGTAAATGAATTAATAGAGATATTGACCCTCGGAGTCCCTCCTCCAATAGGCCCCAAGTTGAAAAAAATCATTGAGGTCAAAAAAATCTCACATATAGAAGGAATTACCCTCTATAATAATATAGTATTGGGACATGGGATAAAAAACCACCAAGAAAATATAGATTATAAAATAAATGTAAACCCAAAACCATCCTAAAATATATGAACAATTTCAATAGATATAATAAAATTCTCCAAGTAAATACCAAAAGATAGATATTATAGTAGTGACTCAATAAAAGATCAAAATCCCAAGTTATTAATGTCTATATTGGTTCTCAAATACCTCCTAGAAACCTAAAAAATAGTTTATATACGTAGTGTGAGAATAATAGGTATACTTAGTAGGATCATTTTCAAGGTCTCTAGTGTACATGTGAAAAGATAATACTAATTCTCTAGTGAAAAAAAATAATAGAACCAAAAAAAAATAAAAAGTTAAATAACCAATCACATCCCCACCATGGCCTTCTCACCAAATAACACATCCAATATACTAACATAGTATCAATAATAATCACAAATAATGGTTCCATGCAGCCACTTCCCCACTAATTTTCTAATATTATACCCCAAAATCAAATTTCATGTGCTCCCATACCTTCCATACATACCGCATCTCATAACCATCCATGTTGGATGTGTATTGGGATGCATTTACACCTAACCCACCATCTTGAGGTTTGGAATCTTATGTTAGCATCAATCACCATCACATTACAACCTCATCGCACTAAATCTCATCTAAAGAAATCTATTCATTCAAATCATATCGCATCACATAATCAAAGAAGTAGGGAATAATATATGTGAATGACATTAACTTTATGACCTCCTACCAACACACATGATCCCCACCACATGTCCAAACAAAATCACTTCACATCACAGTTGGGTAATATCCAACACTAACCTTAATAATAACTTCCAAATGAAGATAGGGGAAGAGGCGGTATCCAGTCATCTATATCACCTCCATCATGGATGTTCGAAAACACCTAGAACCTATAAAACATGGGTGTTGGTAAGGTTATGCATCTTAGGAAGGTAACATATATAAATAACATATTATACATGATATATAGATAACACACAAATCCTAAACTATGAGTTCAGAACAACTTCACTATAATACACCACAACACTACCACAACACTACACATAAACTGTTAAAAACGATGACACCACTATATATCAAACCATGAATCTAGCACACATAGCCACACATTTACACTTCAATTTATAGGTTCCACCATTTTCTAGATTTAATGAGTTTCCTCTAACTCCCATTACTAAGCCATTTTATATCACATTTATATATCCCATCCATTTATCATTAAATTTATTAATATAATTACAATTTCACTAATTATTTCCTATTAATATTCATTAAACAGCCCATGATATTTTAATTATATAATTATAAATTATTCCAAGGCTAACTGAGAAACTATCAAAACCACACCACAAAACAGCATGCCCATTTCACACCAATCATTGCCATAGTATCATAAAAACCAATTCATTTCACCAAAAAAACCACATGTCACAACTTACTCAGAAAAAACCACCACAAACCATAACCATTTCACATCATAACCATCACACACCAAAAAAATATCACACACCACAAACACACAAGGCTACATAGAAAACTTCACCACACAAAACAACATGCCTAGACTTCCCAAATTTTTTCAAGGGCTTAAATTACTTGACTTAATTATTTATCATGGTTATTTTCACAAAAACTATATTTAAATGGGAAACCAATTAATTAGCCTTATATAAATTCTTATCTTTTTGTTCAGGGTGCTATCAAAAAAGAGCACTACAAGGGTCTCACAACCATATCACTTACAATACAAGAAAGGCTCCCAAAAACCTTGATTTCCAGCAAGGGAACCAACATGAATAAAATAATAATAAATGAAATAAAATTAAAAACATGTTATTTCTATCCATTACCATCAATTTTAGTTTATTACAATTCATTATCTTCATTAAGATGGTTGTTACTATCCACTCAAATGAAGGAAGAAAGGATGAAATTCCCACGCATAAAACATAAATAGGGAGAGAACAAGGATCACCAACCTCTCCAATTCACTGTGAACTATAAGGAGAAGAAGAAACAACAAGAATACCAAAAATGCATAACAAAACCTCAGATCATATTGAACTAAACCAAGGGATCATAAAAAATACTTTTGAAACACACACAAAACCAAAACAACATTACCACTTCCAATCCTTGAGGAAGAAATAGAATGAAAAAAGTGGTTAAATATAAGGCATTACCTTTGAAATCCAAAAATCAACCTCTTATATTAAAGGCTCAATTCAAGGGAATATGGATATGAAGATCTTCCAAAAGCGCCAAGGGTTTTCCCAAAATTAGGAGGAATTCATGCCCTATAAAAATGTTTGGTCAAACATAATGCTTATAAAGAGGTTTTAACACACCTCATTATTGTTGTAAATTAAATGTTCACTGTTTAAATTCACATGGGTTCATGAAATATATGATTTATATTGGATTTAAGGTGTGAAACCACCAAAATATCAACTTCCAATTAAATTCATGGTGCCTATAACTGATTTAATTCACCTTGGGAATTCCACTTTTTCATCATGAATCCATTCCATGTAGAACACCTCCCCAATATAAAATCTTGAATCATCAGTATCACATACTATAAAACACCATATCATGATGCGAATTTCACTTTCACACCATGAATTTACTACTATAGTTCTACTGCACCACAAACCAACAATGAACCCTCCTTGAGCCTCCTATGAAACACTACCAACTCCCAAAATAGTAAAGTACTAGGTCAAGAAGGCATTGTAAATTACAGATACTCTCATTTATAAGGGGTTGAATTTAAGGGGATTATCTATCTAATATCAATATTAGAGCCTATTTTAATCTTCTTAGAATTATAAAAATAGGGATGCTATAAATTTTACCAAAGGGGTGTAAAATTTTCATTCTTCAATTGTGATATAAAATGAAAAGTATATATTGATTAACCTAAAGGATTTTTACATAATAGTAATGAATCTAAAGCATATGAGTTAAAGAAAGAATTATGTAAGTTAAAATAATCTTCTAGAGCTTGGTATTTCAAATTGCATAATTTTTTGAATAATATTAATTTCATTAAATCCATTTTAGATAGTAATATCAATGTGATAGAGAAGATCACATGTAAACTTATTATCATTTTTATATTAATCCTATAATATTTTTTATGATAAAGGTAAAATTTATGAATAATTTATATAATTAATAAATAGCCTTTTGAAATTTCAATGTTGGGTGAGTGTAAATTATTTCTATGATTACAAGTTAAGAAAAATAATAACTTTAAATTTATATCATAAGAAAAATATGTCAAATATTTACTGAAGAAGTTTACAATGGAAGGTTTCAATGAGGTTTCTATAAAAATGATAGAATTTTTAAAATTTGGTAAAGATGATTCATGTAAAAGTGAAAATCAAAAAGGCTATATATTACATAATAGAATCATCTTGTGACTTATAATATCAAGATAAAACATAATTTATATATTGATATTCTTTGTTAGTATTAAAAATGAATTTAAAGAATCACACATGTAGACTTCCAAATAAATTATGAGATATTTCAAGGTAATATTGAGTTATTGTATGTATTATAAAATACATGAAAATTTTCACTAATTTATATATACTTATGAAAATCATGTAGGTAAATTGGATACAATGAATTATATACCAGAAAACACATTATTTATTAGAAACAGATGTTAGATTTAGTAATGTAAGATTTTTTTTGGTAATTCTTAGTACTATAGAGGTTGATTATTTTCTTATTACATAGTAATTCACACAAATAATGTGGATGAAGTTGATATTAGAAAACCTAAAGGTGAAAGTTGATTTTCTATTGATAATTATTTGTGATAACCAAATAATAATAAATATTTTATAGAATCTAGTGTAACACTCCCAATAAAAGCACATTGACATTAAATATCACTTTTTTAAGGATAAAATTTCAATTATTATTATTATAAAACATAAGTTCATGAATAAATTAGAGATGATTAAAAATATATTTACAAATGAATTAAAAAAATGATAAATTTCAAGAGCTAAGTATTAAGATGAATTTATATCTTTTCCCCCTTATTAACTAAGGTATAATTATAAAGACCCCTTCCCTATACATAAATTTGGATTATATTCTCAAAAAGGGAATATTAACATAAATTTTAAATCATTTTTATAATGTATTTCAACTAGTATTCAATAATGTAAATATTTATTATAGTAAGGGGGTTTAATTTTAATATATAATGGGTTATTAATTATAGGGGAATAATACTAATGAGTTTAAAATTTGGAACAATAGTTTTATGCATTGAATAAAATAAATTTATTTTCAATGGGAATAAAAAAATGTTGTTAAAAAGAATACGTCATTTATGTGATATATAGTGGGAGAAAAAAAGGAATGGGGTGTTTCAATATTTATTAAATTTATAAAAAAAATAAAGGGGAGATTTAATAATAAAAGTAATTATGAAATTCTATTTTGGGAGAGATTCAAAACCCTATAGATATTTTGGTATTTATATAAAATGTAATAATTAATGTAATTATCCACATTGAATAATAATTTATGTTAATGAAAATATAATGTGATAAAATAGGTTATTTATGTTTTTAGGCTATTTTATACCTTCTAGATGTTTATTATATTTTTTTCAGAAGTGTTTAAATAACCATAAACATTACTTTGTAAAATAAATAATTAAAGTTGTAGTTCATTTTACTACCAATGAAATACATAGCATTAATAACTTATCATGAGAAGAAATAATTGGTCATAAAGTTTATACTAGTGACTATGAGATTACAAAAGTTTGACAAAGTATATAAGTGGATTTGAGAATTTTATAGAAAAAATAATGAATTGAGTGTGTAGTACATTTTTAAGATTGTGAATGAAGTGGCCATGAATATTAGATAATTTGGAAACACTTATAGAAAACCACATATTTGTACAAACCTATATCCATAGTCAGGCTTATTCATTGCTATAGATGTCTTATATCTATGAGTGAAAATCTCATGGTTATAGGTGAAATATTTCTATAGTCATTTATTTCTCATGGATATATGTTTATCGTTCTAACAAGGGGAAAATATTTCCCTTTGGAAGGGCATGGGAAACATCTTCTATCCCTGAAAAGCTTAGGCTTATGGCTATAGTGTTATAAATTGAGGGTTGTAGCCATGGGTAGACCGGTTATGTGGCTATAGGATTGGGAATCAAGAGATACATTCAAGGGCGGACCAGGATCACTGTTATAGGGTTAGGGATCAAGGTTTATAGCCATGGGTAGCTACAACAGTGGAAATAAGGTGAGGAATTAGGGGATGTATCCATGGGTGGCTCGAGACCATGGATGTAGGACTGAGTATTAGGGGATATGGCCATGTTCATCCAATCCCATGGCTATAGGGTGTGGGATGAGGGTCTGTTTCCATAGGAATTCTAGGTCTAAGGCTATAGGGTGTGGTCATGGGCATATAGTCATGGGTAGGTAGACCTGTGGCTAGAGGGTGTCTAGTCAAGTGACTAATTTTAAAATTAAATTGATAATAATAATAATAAATAATAAATTTATATTTTTATATAATAAAAAATTGACACACACACACATATATATATAATTAATGAGTTAGTATAGTGGTATTGTGTCTATGATCATTGATGTGAGGTTAGAGTTTGAATCAAATTGTTGTATATATTTTAAAACTTATATCCATGTGTATCCCACTCATAGTCATACTTTTATCCATGAAAACACACATATTTGCATGAGTGGGATACTCATGGATATAGGGTCTATATTTTCTAATTTCCATGTCGGCATGGCTATAACCAAAATCTATATCCTTGAATGTGGCATGTGGCTATATGTCAATGGACTATATCTATGCCTATAACATCCATAGATACATTTCTTATGGTTTTATTATATATCCATGACCAATGGATCTATATCTACGAGTATGGAAAATAGGTATAGCACAATTTTCTACATGTGAAAATTCATGAACTGACAATCAATGAACTAACCATGAGTTTATGAGAGTTCAACAAATTCACGAATTGCCTCAGAAGAACTTACTATGATATTTACTTAAAAATTTAAGCAATATTTTTTATACAATGATGTAATTTTTCATTAATTATCTGAAACCCTATTTTATATCATTTAAAATTCATTGAATATTTATTGAAAAATTGAACCTGAAATTTAAAGTTAATGATGTAGTAATCATTATAAACACTATAAAAAATATTTATGAATGATTTTAATGAAGAAAAAATTGAGGTACTTTATTTATATTAATTTATTACTAAAGTGATTTTCTTTATGAGATTTCATTAAAATTATCACATAGATATATTTTTCAATCATATTTACCCAAGATTTATAAAAAAATTAAATGAGATGTATGACCATGATATTTTGAGATTTAAATGTGGAAATTTATTCTTTAACATTAATGTTCAATGATAAAATATTAGTCATGGGAATTAAAATGTGATTATTGATGAATTCAAACATGATAATCCTAGAAAATTTAAAAATATAGCCAAATGAATATTTGAATATCTTATTTTAATGGGATATAATTAATTCAAATTATAGAAATAATTTATGAATAAATAATATTTATTATTATAAGAATATAAAATAAATATATTAGGAGAATGTTTATCAATAACATAGGGAGAAAGAATATTATATATATATAAAAAATTTAATCCTTGAAATAATTCCACGATTTTAATAATTATATTTATGTAAGATCAAAGTACTTAGATATTGTAATACTGTGAATAATATAAACCATTAATATAGTGGCATCCTAAACTTAATGAGAATATCTTTTTCATTATTTTTTATATTTTTTATTTTAAATAAGAGGTAATTCTATATTTTTTGGGATATTTTTTAAATATAGGTCTAGAAAAATATTTTACCGTAACTTTATTTTATCTTCTTATGATATTAGTTGAATCAATTTATGAAAATGATGAAACTAGTATTAGCAAGGATGTAGTCACTCACATCAGGGTTCATCCTTGTAAATGTTGTACTCTCACTCTCTATACATTATATTTGTATAAAATTATGTTGAGATATAATAGTAAGGGTATTATTACTTTATGAAGTTACATCATTGTATTCAAAATAAAAAATTATAGAAATATGATAACACAAATTCGACCCCCCCAAATGTTGGATCTATATTTTCCTCCATCACTATAAGATAGATATTTATTCATTGAAGATTAATTATTACGGATAATAGAGAATTAATAAGTAAAATCAAGGCCAATGAATTTTTATATATTTAAGCATCATTCAAAGTAAATTTGTAAAATAAAATGTTAATATGAATTTAATTAATTTAAATAAAAGTAATCATTGATTTTTATGTATTATAGGTTTCTTACGAGAATCACTTATACAATATTTTTAAATTGATTACAGTATTGATTTCACATGAAACAGTTATTTATTTATTTATTAAAATATTTCTTTTTTTGTTTAAATGTGGATTTCATGATTTTTTAAAATAATTTTTCAAAAAAGGGTAACATTTTATTATACTCCATAATAGAGTGTCATACTGATAAATAAACTTCATCGTTGAGTCTAAAAGTAAGTGTTTCTTTTATAATAGTATTTTATAAATATTATATTATGGTTTTAATTTTTTATTACTATGAAAAGTTTTTAACTAAATATTATAATATTTTTAAAATGATTTTCTAACGAAATGATCCTATATATAATGACATTTTAGAGAAATTTTTATAAATAAAAACTTATAGAAATATTGAGATAAATGAAACCACTACAAAGAGAGAATTCATTGATGGTAATTGATATTTCTGATAAATAAGTATGAATCTTTGTTCCAATACCCATATTATGTGTTTTTAAATAGACTTATCATCCGCCTATTAATATATATTTTATAATTTTAATTTTGAAATGTAAATCAAGAATGGTGAAGTTCAAATGGTGATTAATATAATGGAATTGGAATGAAATCAATCAATATATATGAAAAAATTAATTTTTGTATTTCAAAAAATTGAGTAATGGATTAGAAAAAACATAAAAGTACCAAAGACACCCCAAAACCAAACCAAACTCATTACTCTCCATCGGGAGGGATTATCATCTATATGCATCGTAGGCTCTTGATATTGAGATGATGAAAGTCCAAACTCAAATGAGATATATTTTTTTGAAAATATGGGTTGTAAAGTGACTAAATAAAATTATAAATTACCATCAAAGATAATCAAACTGAAATGATGAAATTCCAAACTTTAATAAGTTAAGGGTGTTGATGGGGTCATGAAAAGTGGGGGGACTACATACTCATAGGTAACCCAAATGAAGAGTGTTGTATTCTCTTGGAACTATGATGATCAATTTCTGAACCGGCATGAGAAAAGGGCATAACCACAAATATTAAAAATTTGGGAGGAACTACCAAAAATTTGAACATTAAGAGAATTAAAAAGCAAGGAAAAGACACCAACAAAGAGTTTTAATGATGAAAAAACCAATATTAAAGATACTTTAGTGGCATCCAAAAAGGACGAGAATGACTTACATAAATTATAAATAACAAAAACGATATGTAAAGCACTATCATGTTCTAGATGAGGTCCAATAATGAAATTATAGAATTGTATAATGAGGATCATGAAATAGACAAAGCACATGGATCATACAGTCAAACACCTAGATTTGAATGGGGCTCTATGGATCAGAGATAGATAATTCAAATAATATTAGAAAATTATATATTGTGTGTGAGAGGTTTTATTAATTAAATAAAATCAAATAAATTAAAAAAAATAAAGAAAGAAAAATTCATGGAATGAAATCCAACAATTATAAAAGAAAATAGTAAACTTTAGGATTGAGGAAAACTTTTTAGGATAGTTCTTGCTTGAATCCATGAATTAATTTGACTTGTTGTAAAGAATAAATTTCCTCACTGTGTTGCAAAAAGTTCTAGAAACTCTACTTCCTAGATGAAATAGTTCAAAACTATGATAGCATAATCTATGGTAGACCAACTTCAAAGTCTTATTTAGTTCTCCAAAATCGTGGGAGAAAATATCTAGAACACATTATGAATTTGGGGAGATCGAACATGATAGACATAGACCAAAAAATTAATGTATTTAATTGTATGATTTAAATTGTTCATTATATTGTAGGGTCCTGAAAAGTCCGCAAAGGAGAATGAGAATCCCCTTTATTAAAGAGAGGATTCTACCAAATTTCCTTCGAGGAATTGGGAAAAAATGTGGGGAAGTTGGCACAAGACGAACCGGTCCGCGGACCAGTCCAATACTAACGG
The DNA here is from genome assembly GCA_963277665.1 of Viscum album. Taxonomy (NCBI): domain Eukaryota; kingdom Viridiplantae; phylum Streptophyta; class Magnoliopsida; order Santalales; family Viscaceae; genus Viscum; species Viscum album. The sequence continues at coordinate 810,091,940 of OY728150.1, read as the reverse complement.
TATGCCGCCGGTTCCGCAAAGTGTCCCCCTCCGTGGACTGCGGTCTTTCGCGGAACATAGGCAGGGATCCTCCACGAGCGCAAAGCAGGACGAGCGCTAGGCCGGTCCACCGACATAAACTGCCCCAGCCACATACCGCGCCATCCGGCCCATGCCGCATGCACGATCATTCGCGGAATAGAGGTGGAACCCTGTGCAGCCTTGAAGAACCCCTCGAACTGACTTGGTTCGCAGGTGAGATTCACACCCCCGTGAGTTGCAGATTGACCAAGTCTTCCAAAAATTGGGTTCTCGATCATGGGCCTCCGCAAAAAGGTGCTACATGCCCACAATAGACCCCTTTTCCTACCCTCTATAAAAGGACATAGAAGGGGAGAAGAAAAGGGATCTAAGGAGAGAAGGAGAGAAAGGACGGGTGAAAACCTATGGGGAGACGCTGGAGAAATTTCTCCCAGCGGTAAAGTTCCGCGACTATCCACGGACCCCATCTCGTTCGTCGATGCACTCTTCCGCATAGAGGAGAAAACAACCCACGAACCACATACGGCCATTTCCTTCACAGATAGTCCCTCTGCAGCCATCTCCTTCACAGCCACCTCCTCTGCGGACCCGTGTCATTTGTGAAATGGAGGCGGGAACCCCTCCACGGGCACGAAGTAGGAAGGGCGCCAACCTCTTTGTAGACGCCCTTCGCGGCCATTTCCTTCATGGCCATTTCCTTCGCAGCTAGCTCATACACGGCTTTCTCCTTTACGGACAGTCCCTCTGTGGCCATCTCCTATGCGGCCAGATCCTACGCGGATCGATCCTCCATGGACACCCTATGCGGCTAGCTCTATCGCGGCCATCTCTCCACCGCCAACTCCTACGCGGCCCGCACCATGCGGAAAAACCCATGTACTCTCTGGTCCGTACCACGGGGGCTGTGCCCCCGCACCCCCGCTCGGGCTCAGTGCCGAGCTGCAGTCCCGGCCCTCCGGGCCGGTCCCTTTGCTACCGTCATTGACCCCCGTCAAAAATGGAGAGTCGCACCGTGAAATTTTCGGGCCGGGTCAACAGTATTTTACATTGCACCATTGCCCCACCCCAACATCCGTCCTATACATTTCATGAGTCGAGCTATTCCTCATTACTCTCCTATAACCCCATTACCTAGCTCATTTTGCTAGGTTTATCTAGAAAGGGCCGCCCTTCTGTAAGTCCCACACCAAGCATTGCTAGGTATCTCCTACATAGTCGTCCTGACCACAAGACGTTAAACTATATGGCCCTCATTCTATCCATATGATGTTAAACTATATGGAAATAGTCCTCTCTACATGAATCTAAATTGTAGTGTACCCTATGTTCCAATCATAGGATTACTCTTGCTCCAAACACGAGATGCCTCATGCAATGTTTACAGTGGCATAATTTCAAGAGCGCTCGAATCCATTCAAACATTACATCACTCCATCTCATGCTTTGCACGTCCTTCATTCGGATCTTCATCCCCTTTCATGTCTAAAGGGACCACCTAAAGGCCTGGTCCCATGCCACCTCGGCTCACCTACCGTCCTAGGACAACGCCCCCGAAAGACTTTGGGCAACACTTCGAGTCAGGTCTTGTGTTTCGAACACGGTCAACAGTCAACCCTCACTTTTCTACCCCCATTTCAGGCTAACGCGATATGGATTCTATGTTTCAAACATGGTCAACAGTTATCCTCCATCGTCACGCCACCCTCACCATGTTCCGAATGTCGAGCATGTGATTCACACTTTTCGTCTGCCTTTGTTCGGACTGATTCCAATGCCCTTGGTGTTATCCCGCTTGTGCACTAGCGCATAGTTAAAGGCCTCAACCCACTAGTGAGTTGGGATTCCCTCATTGGCAGACATGAGGAAGACATTACGGACATCCATCTCAGAGTAATCCCTACTTCGCTCTTCGCAAATGCCCATTTCGCGATGTGATCGTCGGGTCTCTGCTGCCTCTTGTTTTTCACACCGAGCATGATTCACATGGGCTTAGAGTAAGCACTCACCCAGACCCCACACCTATTCCAACTACATAGAATTTGATTCCCCACCATAGGGATACGTAGGAAGCCTCCAAGAGGTTCAATCCCATTACCCATCGGACTCCCAATCCATCTTCACGTTGGTTCTCCGACACTACCCTGATGTGAACTATGAGGACTTTGATCCATGCCAAGCCATGGTACGTAGGAAGCCTCCATGAGGTTCAAGCCCAATAATCGTTCATTCCAACCCCCTTCATGTTGTTTTATCCTTTATCCCGCATGACGTTAAACTGTACTTCCGAACTACGAGGACTCTGATTCCCCTCACAGGGATACGTAGGAAGCCCGTATCACGGGTTCGATCCAAACGCTCAAGTCATTAATTTTCCCCCCTGGATGAAAATAAACTCCAGAGTTCCCAGTTAAGAGGATTTAAACCAACATCTTCCCAACGAGTCTCAACTCCTCAGAGTCATTAATCCAATGAGGGATGGTAAACCTCAGGCCTAAATGATTCTGAATCCCTGCGTTTACCTGACCATTCCCAACCAGGAATAACCCGTGGATACTATGTTTGGGTATAAACCAAAGATTCATGAACATATGAATACGTCTTAAATCTATAAGAGAGTCCCGGAACAGGTAATAATTCCCCCCAAAAGGGTACGATGAGCCTAACTTCCCATCCTCTCGACCAATGTGAGTTCTTAAGCGTCACTGGACAAATCTCCCAGCGAATGCCTGACTTTGGAAAGCAGGTCAACATATCATCAGATACGGAACCATTGTGAATTTTGAAACCGATCTGAAACATATATTAATAAATCAAATTGTCCATTATAAAAATTAATGTGATTTAATTGTCAATTATGATCATTAATGGGCTATACATTAATTCAATCATTTTAATTAATTTAAATTGGTAGAATAATTTATTAATGAAATTAAATGGAAAAAATTGCAGTCTTTTACCTATAGATTTTCAAAGTCACAAATTGTGCATTTTTCTATAAAAAATAAATATTTCTCCCAAAATATGATAATTATATTTTATTATTTCAACCAATTAATATATCAAAAATTATTAGAATTAATTGAGTAATAATCTATATTACAATTAATAATTTTAAATTAATATCATAATTAATTTATGAACAAATATTATATTTATTAATTTATTGAAAATTAATATCTCAATAGATTTACTAATAATTAAAATCATAATTAATTGACTAAAAATTAATATACCAATTAATTGGATGAACATTAATGTCACAATTAATTAATTCATAATTGGTCAACAATAATCCCCCAAAATACATCATGAAAAATTTCTATGATATTTACGTAGTATGATTTTAGTAGAGGTACATTTCAGTTTTTACTTATACCTAAGTTAGACAACATAAGCCTCTATAGAAAAAAGTGATATATTCCTTGAATTTGAGACTTTTAATGTGTTAGTGTCCACTAGGATCCACATGTTATTAGATATTGAGGAAATATTTAGGGGTTATATATTTTGTCCATGTTCGTAGATCCTAAATCATAAATTTATTAAAAATCCAACTTTATTATTTTATGGACATTAAAAAGCATCCAATTAATTGCACATCTACAAGGATTACTGCCGACATCCTACCCAATAGGCATAATCCCATTCGAAGTAAACTAATCTTACTTACTTGATGTTCAGATCCTTAAAGTTATCAAGGGATATACTCAAATACATATGTATCAGTATATATGTGTAGGTACTATATACATTATACCACTTGTTTATTACCACATTGATCCAAATTTGTGGGATTTACACTTTTGGGTTGGGTTTCTATGATATATGAAATAATCATGTACTTTTAGTCCCATCCCCAACAAATAAAATTTAACTAAGGAAACATAAAAATCCCTTAGTTAAAGGATCATCTAGATTTTCTTTTATACCAACATAATTTGTATACATGACCCAATCATACACCAAACCCCATATATACTTGAGTCTAATTGTAAAACCCATGACATGACTATAATAAATAAATATATTATTACAATCCTAATCCCTTTTATTAAATAACAATGGTATAATACACACTAGAAAATTACATTCACAATAATGAACACAACAAGTGCTACCAAACTCATAACTATATAGGCAATCACTGTAATCTTAAATTTTGAAAGATCATACTTTAAAAAGAATGAAAAATATATAAGATAACTATTACAATAAATAATAAGACAAGAAAAATAATATACATGGTATAATAATTATGAGAAAGATATTAATTATTTTAGGTGTTATAATGAAGTATATAAATAGTGGGAAATATTATCTTTTGAAGGTTATTGTGACCAATACAATAATAACTTCCCAATATGACTATTGTAATCGTAACATAACCATTATATATATGCATATCAAATAAAATACATAAAATAATTTTTTAATATTATAATTAACTATTATCAGTAATTTATATTGATCATTAAATAGTAATATAATTATATATATATATATATATTAATAAAAATAAGATTTATTAAAAAAATATTTCTTAAATATTTGGTTCCAAATGCCTGCTTTTGAAATATTCAAACAGTTTTATTTTATAAAAACATATATCATAAATAAAATATTATGTTTATAAAAAGGAACTTAAATTTTGAATAATTATGTTTAAATTATCCAATTTTGAATTTTTTATAATTAGTTGAAACAATTGATTTTTTAGACAAATAGTAAAATACGATAAATATTATAACATTAGTATGATGTAAAAATTATGTAATACAAAATATATCTAAATTGAAAACAAAAAATAAGTTAATTTATTATAATAATATATTATTTGGTATTAAAATCAATTTTAAAAACTATAATGGACATTTTATAGTCGAAAGTGGAAAATAATGTTTTCAAAATAATATTTTATGAAAAAATGAGATTTCCATGAAAAAAATAATATATAAAAAAGAAGTTTGGTTCTTTAAAATAAAAATATCAAAAACTGTGACATAAATGTAAAATATTATAAATTAAAACCATGGTAATTCTAATGGAATTTCCTTTTCCACAAATTATTTTTCCAAAACCTATGTCCCCAAATAAATAAATAATTTTCCATAATTTTCTATAAATACCCAACTATCATCCCATTTCACTTCTCTTCAAAATTAGTAAACATGTTTCTATACTCGTATTACTTCTTAAGAGTTACTCCAAAGAGTTCTAAATGTTATATGGTATTCTTTATCAACCATTAAGAATATAATTAACAAGTTAAGGGTTTTTAATATTATTTATTTATTTTTTATTCAGAATTTTTTTAATTACTTTACATTTCCATAGCCAATGTTATTTTTATTCTTTATTATAAATACTTAACTGTTTTTTAATGAGATACTACTCATCCCTCTCATTATACCACTTTAATAAGTAGTTATTATGCTTCAAAATTCCTGTAGTGGTAAACCCCATTAACAAAATCATTACAAATGCCATGTATTTTTTGTATTATGGATGTATGATTTCTAATATTAGGTTTTTTCTAAGTAAAGATGAAAGCTATGAAGCTATTGGAGAATCTATTGGTTCCCAAGAGGGTTAAACTATATTTTTTCACATGTTAACCTTTTTCATCAATGAATAATATCCAAGATGTCTTTCCTTAAGGGATTTTTGTATCCCTAATATATATTGAATATATACGAGACATGGTATTAATTTTTAGAGGGGATTATATATAATTGATTTAATATCCTTACATTTTAAAATATTATATATCATGAATACTTCGTATTGATAACCTTGTATTATTAAAGTTTCTTACATGACTAATGCATCATTATCTATTTGATAAGGCTATTTTTTATTTCACTATGAATATCCTATAGTTTCAGATTTGATTGATGAATATCCACCTATATAAATATGTTACTCCATTAACTCAATAAATGATGAAAATATGTATATGATTTTTTATATAGATAACAATTTATTACTTATCCATTTTTATGTATAAATTGTAATAACCCAAGTTATCAGGTGAGAGAATTTGATCCCAGGAATGGACTGATAGTGTGTGTTTCGACATGTTTAAGGTGTTGAAGGGAAAAAAACTCATGGAGGTTTGGTTCAAGAATGTGGCTTGGGTGTTAAAGTATTATGAAGATACCATAAACTAGGTACCCGGTGGGATAATACTAGGTACCTGATAGAAATGGTATGGGAAAAGGTATCCTCGTGAGGTATATCTGCTACTTTGTGGACCTAGGATAGATAATCAGTGGCTAGTGGGTACCCAGTTAAAGGTTACTAGATACTTGGTTCCTTTATAGGGTGATTTTATTTTTGGTTTTAATTAATTAATTAATTATGTTATAAAATTTATAGGGAGGGATATTCAGATAGTAAGACAACTGCACCCCCTTCCCTCTCGTCAACTCCTCCCTTATAAGGGATCTTGTCTATTGATCCCTGATTCTTCATCTCATTAATCATTGAAATACTTCATAGGAAAGGCTTATATTCCTTAACAATTTTTTCTATTTTTATCATAATTACAGTGAGTTTCATTTAATTCCCCTATTTTCATTATTTTCTCTATTTCTTATATTTATTTTTCCTTATGTTGATTCGTAATGTGAGATTAGATGTGTAGATCACTGCTAGTATGTAGTAGGTTGTGTCTTCCCATTTATTATTTTATTTTTTACTTTATAAATCATTTAAAATACATGTATGTGTATGGTCATGTGAGCGATCAAAATTAGAATTAATCTTGGAATCTAAGTTATATATAGTTCATCTTAGGATGGTCAACGACCGGTACATGAGTAAATGGTTTTGATTACACCAATGAAATGTGTTATGGTGATTATTGAACCAATGGATTATTTGGGAATCCATGTTTGTGGAACTTAGTTCAGTTTTGAATATATGTTCTTAACATGAGATATGATAACAGGTGGTGTGGGATACACTAGTATGATAGGGTGTGATGTTGTTCACTGTATATTTTGTGATGGATTTCACTGATGAGATAGGGGTGATATCTTGTTCATAGATGGAGGTGCTAAATAATCCATAGATGTGTTGTAGTCATAGGTTCATGGTGATATCCATTCACTAAGGATATTAGCTCATTGGAGTCATATTGATATAGGAAAAGGCACTTTATGGGGTTTATACCATAGGTTGTTGGTGGAATATTTCATAGACTGATTAGCTTATGGTGATGGTTTATACCATCATTTTAAAGGATGAATACACCATAGGTATCCATAAGATATTATGGGTGACTGAAATCACCAGTCAGGAGTAGTATTATCACCAGGTATATAGAATATGTTAAGGATTGTGGGTTAATAATTTTAAAGGATGAGTATTGTTAGGGAATTCTATTTAATCGAACAATTAAACCATTAGTTGGTAAATGGGGTTAGATGACTATATAAATTTTAGTGTGATATAGGGATGTGAATTGAGGAATTATTAACAGTTCATAATAGTTCCCCAATTCATGGTAAGAATGTAATTCTATGAGATATGAACTGGGTTGGAAGGTTTAGGGCTCTTCTAGTATGATAGAATATGGGTACCATGTCCCACTCAAATACTAACCAAATAAGTAAAGGGATCACTCATATATGGTTCAACAAGAGTGTATTGGGTGTAGTGGTATGCATTTGTTACCATAATTTTTACTTTTTATACACGCATATATGTATGGATATTATCTAAGGACACTATTAGTGGTGGCCTACTAAGTTCAAACTAATACCTAGTATGATCCCTCTAGGACGTTTTCATACATTTATAGTATAGTGAACCTCACTTTTCATTCATTAACATTACATAAATTTTTTGAAATACTTAAAATGTTATAAAAATAGAGGTCCAAAGACCATACTAGTCTAGTGACTTTGGAAACATATAAAGATAAACATAGATACATAATAAAGCTACATTATCCCCCACTAGGTTCTTATTGACTACCACCCTTCTTATACACATCAAACATAATACATATCTTCATAAATTGTGGAAGGAAACATAAAAATATGTGAGATCAAATGCTTAGTAAGGGTAAAAAAGGGAGATATGTAAGAATAATCATGAGAAAAACGGCATGAGAACATGATCATAAAAATTGAAGATCATACCATGCATATCAAAGATAATATAAATGATGCATGAAATAAAGCTTGTAATATCATAAGACATGAATCATAAGGAAATATAAAACATACTCCATGAAAGAATAACACAGGAATAAAACATAAAATTATTGTTGACACATAATCATATATAGTATGATTTCCATAGTTGTCAAATAATCACTTCTAAGACCATATTGGTAGTATAGGTTCACTCCCCATATCATCTGGGTAGTTAAGGTTCACTCCCATGGCCATCTTAGTAGAATTATTTCACTCCTTATACTATCTGGGTAGTAAGGGTTCACTCCCATGGCCATATTAGTAGTCAACGGTCATTCTAAAGACCATCTTAGTCTATATATTGATATATAAAACATTACATAATTAATAGGGGAGAGATATAGGTCACACTAATACCATAACAAAACCATCAATACATGTTCCATAAGATCAAAAGTAATCATATCATAACCCATGAAATGAAATTGGTATTATAAATATGAAATCTTATCAAAACCTATGTAAAGATACATGTTTCATAATCATTAATTCATAAACATAACCCATGAAAATAATTGGGTTTCATAATCATATATCCCATTAAATAAAAATTAGTTTCAAAATCATATAACCCATGAAATAAAAACATGATTCATAAACATCATTCCATCAAAACATAATACATTCAGTGAAATAATATGGATGGAAAAATTAAATAATTTTATCATAAAAGAATGAGTAACACCAATGGATGTTATATTATATGGGAAATTATTTTTAAATATCTTTCAAAACTATTTCTTGAAGAAAATATCATTTCTATATTGAAAATGATTTTTAATACATAAAACCCTTTTGAAAACATTTTTATTTGAATATTGATTTGAAAATATATAAAATAAGAATATAAAAATGTTTTTAAAATGTTTTTTTATTGAAAGTGGACTTCAAAGATCTTTTGACAACTTTTTTGATTTTTTTTGAAAACATATTTTGTGAATGCAATATATTTCCATACGAAGAGAGAGATGATCATATTTTACATAAACATGTTATATTAAGTACCAAGGAGTGGAAAATGGTAATAATACAATGATATATCTTGAAAAAATAGAGGATAATTAAACTCATGATTTTTCTTAAGAGATTTATCTTAATATTTCATCAAAGTAAGCATAAACATAAACAATCTCGAAAGAAATGGTGAGATTGTCTCAATAAACTATTATAACTTGGTAACTTGGGATCATGCTCTCTATATAAAAAAGGAAATAAAATGAAGCATTAAATATAATTAAAATAATTAAATTCATGATATAAAATTCAAAATGGAAGTATATACACCTATACAAAATTAGTCTCACAACAAAACTTGAGTCTCAAAGAAGACAAATTGAGACAAAACTATTTTACCGATTTTGTATCTTTTGAAACTTATTCCCCATAAAAGAATGATTATAAAATGGATATTTTAATACCCATAAATATATCTATAATATAAATATAATACATTCATGGGTAGTACATGCACCACACAAGAGGAATGGGTGGGGAATAAATCTTGTGTTGCATGGAAATAAAAAGTGAGATGAAATACACTTACCTTGTGCCTTGAATTTCATTGTACTCATTAAAACCACCTATATAATAAATATAAATTTATTATAAATGTTTTACAGAACCATATTATTCTATTTAATACCATATTTTTTTTATTATGACCTTATATTATCCTCTTGTTAACTATCCTAGATTAAGGTTTCACTTCAGATAATATTAACTTTATTCTTCGCATGTATCTTAATTTGGTATACCTTTGGTAATTATAATTTATATCATGATTTGAATAATTTAAATAAGGTTATTAATAAAATTTATATTTAATATATGTGTTTTATAATAATCTATTTGATATATAAGTACAAAATGGAATACACAGTTCAAGGAGACGACAAGTCATATATACGCATGAACATTGTTTCCAATTTTATTCTCATATTGAAAGAAAGAAAGTAAAATAAATATATGTATATATATTTATACATAAATCATTATTATATTAAATTTATGATATAATATATATCTTATATATTCACTAAAACCATCCTTAATACCATAAATTTACTATATCAAGGAATCATATCGCTTTGAGGGGGTGGTAGTCCATACTTCCTCAAATGAAATTATCATATTAACACAAAATGGAAAGTAAAAAAGATATATATTGTAAACGGAATATAGAAGATTAAAAAAATAAAAAAAAGATATACAAATATAGTTTCCATCATAATTTCAACCATGATATGCGGCAAGTAAAATTGAACAATCATCATTTAGTGAGGCCGTAGTATTCCATACACATAAACAGTATGTTAGTTATCCATTATATGGAGGTGTGTGTAAGTTTTGGTTAAAAAATTATCATAAAAACTTTCTAGTATATTTATCATACAAGTTTTTTTATAAAATCATTGAATAATAAAGTGGATGTGGTAATGAAATAAAATAAAATAAAGGACTTGAGAGAATATGTTACCTCTTAATCAGGTAACTTATTTTAGTTTATGCCAAAAGGCTTCCTTGGATTACCTTATGTCCAAGGGAAGGATTCTATAAAGAAGTGAGGATTTTTGGGAATTTTATTGGGTAGGTCTTTTTCTAACTTAATAGGTTTTATAGGTTTTAATAAGCGGGATATGTGGTGGCCTTTTATAGGGAATGAAAATGACTCACATAAATGTTTTTAAAACAAGTTAGGTGTACACATTTTCTTATCTAAAAAAAGTCATAAAAACCCAAAAAAATCAATAATGGAAGGTTTATGGAAAAATAATAGACAAAAATGGGGTTTTTACAAGTGTATGGGTCATTTGGCCCCCTAAGATTTAGGTTTAGTCCCTAATTATGCTTAATTTGACCTTAATCACTATGATTAATTTTAATCGCTTTTACTAATACTTTTGGTAAAAATCAACATGAACTAATTAGTATCAAAATATTATACTAATTATAATGGTTTATGTTAGTTTTTAGAAATTCAATTCATATAAGGGGACAATTTAAGATTAATGTTAATCTGGAAGATGGGACAAAATTACTGGTCTTTAAAGTATAAAGAAGTCCAATATTTTATTATGTTTTTATATTAAATTTCAAAGTAAACATGATTCTAATGAACCGAATTGTATTAATATATTTATAATTTATGTAATTTAACCTTAAAAAAATTTAAAATATATTTTATCATTAATAATTATTTAAAAAAAGGCAGTTTTTAACCTAAAGCAGTATTTTTCACTATTCATTAAAAATGAAGTTTCTCAAAAAAATATCAAAAATTTACCCTAATCTAATTTTGATATTCTAAATTTCAAAATTAATTTTATTTTATCAAATTAAAATTTTAAATGTGTCTAAAATTAATTTTATTATTAAAATCTGATTATTTCAAGAAAATAGTATTTTAAAACAAAAAATGACTTTACCAAAAATCATATCTTTCATTATTAATATGTTTTATTTATATAAAACCATTATAATGAAATATTTTAAAGTTAGTTATTACAATTCATATAACTAATTTTAACAGATAGGTTATTATCATCTCATTTAAATAATTATAATAATAAAATGGTGTTTCGTAGAAACATTAGTGTTGCGTGTAATGTACGCCAAGTCGATGTTGCGTGTAATGTACACCAAGTCAATGTTTCATGTAACTTATGCCAAGTACATTCCATGTGAAAGGAATATTTTGCTTAGTTCATTTTAATACATAATTGAAAATTTAATTAATTCAAAAATAAGTGTTCAATAAAAACTCAGGGTGTAACATTCTACCCACAATAAAATGAATTTTGACCTCAAAATTCATCACTCGGGTAAAAAAAATGAGGATACTTATTCTTCATAATATCCTCAAGTTCCCATGTATCTTCTTCTAACTGATTATTTCTCTACAAAACATTGACTAGGTGAGTGGTATTATTTTTTATAACTTTCTCTGTATGAACCAAAATTTCAATAGGTTGCTTCTTGTAAGAAAGATCATGCTTCAACGGTATGACCTCTATGTTCAGTACATATGAAGGGTCAGGTATATACTTCCTCAATAGAGATACCTGCAAAGCATCATGGAATAGATATATATTTGGAGGAAGTTACAAGCGATATGCTACCATCCTAATATGATAATGAATCTCAAAGGTACTAATATACCTAGGGCTTAGTTTAGATTTCTTCCCGAATCTCATAAAATTCTTCCATGGTGAGATTTCTAAAAACACGTTTTCCCCAACTTCATATTCTGGGTCACGTAGAAAGTTATCAGCATAACTTTTCTACCTAATTGTAGGTGATTTGATAAGATTCTGAATGGTTCTAACCTTCTAAACCATTTATTCAGAAATCTTAGGTCCCAATAGCTTTCTTTCTCCAACTTCATCCCAACACATTAGAGCTCTACATTTATTCTCATAAAGGGATCCATAAGGTGCCATTTAAATTCTTGAGTGAAAGATATAATTATAATAAAACTAAACTAGAGGACGGTTTTGATCCCAAAACCATTTTAAAATCTAGAGAATAAGATCTCAACATATCTTCTAAGATTTTAATTGTTATTTTAGACTAAACTTCTATATAAGGTTGATAATAAGTGCTGAAAATCAATTCTATATCAAGTTCTTGCTAAATACTACACTAGAACATTGAGGTAATCCTTGTATTCTTATCTGGTACAATATAATTTGGTACTCCATGAAACATTACAACTTCCTTAATATATATCCTAGAAAACTAATCAAGAGAGAAGTCTTCATTGATAGTGATGAAGTGTGCCGACTTAGTAAGGCGATCAACTACCACCAATCTATAATTAAACCCCTTAAAGCTTTTAGGTAGTCTAACAACAAAATCCATACTGATGTTCTTCTATTTCCATTTTGGTATGGGTAATGGATGCAACATCCCCTTTGACTTTTATCTTTCAACATTTAATCATTGGTATACCAAACATTGTGATACAAACTCTGCGATATCTCTCTTCATTCCATCCCAACAGAAGTATTCTTTCAAGTCCCTATTCATCTTCATATTTCCATGATGAATAGATAATTAAGAACTATAACCTTCCTCTAATATATAATTCTTCAAATCAGGTATGGAATGAACACATACATGATTCCTAGAACTTATCATTCCATCCTGATCAAGGTTAAACTCAGGAAATTTTTTGAATTTCTTATACAGCTCTTCATATTTTTTATACGCCTTCGTAATCTTCACTTGGATAGAGGGTTGAACATTCATTTGAGAAAGATAAGATTTTTATCCTTCCTTTAAGATTGCTAAATCCATCCTATAAAAATCCATAAATATTGGATCTTTTATGATTCTCATCATGGATAAGCTATCATGATACTTCTAACTCAAAGCATCAGCCACCTTGTTTGCATTCCCAAGGTGATAATGTTCTAAGCAGTCATAATCCATTATCAACTCTAACCATCTCATTTGGAACATGTTCAAATCCCTCTAAGTGAATATATATTTTAGAGTTTTATGATTTATATATATATATCACACTTTTCTCCCTAAAGATAATGAATCTATACATTTAATGAAAAATATTCCACTACTAACTCCAAATCATGAGTTGGGTAAGTTTTCTCATGAATCTTCAACTGCCACGAGGAATGAGTGATAACCATTTTATTATGCATGACCACACATTTTAATCCCGTCTTGGATGAATTTCTATAGATTACAAACCCTTCTCCACTATAAGGTAATATAATCATAGGTGTACTGACTAATATTCTCTTTAGTTCCCTGAAATCTTCCTCAAATTCATCTATCTTGAGAAAATTGACACCCTTTTGAGTTAACATGGTCAGAGTTTTAGATAGTTTTGAGAAATTCTCCACAAATCATCGATAATATCCAGTTGAACCAAGAAAACTATGGATCTTAGTCACCGAGGTTGGTCTAGGAAAGTATTAAATTGCCTCAATATTTTACGGATCTAATGATATACCATATCTTGAGATTATGTGACCCAAAAATGAATCCTTTTATATCCAAAATTCACAATTTTTAAATTTTTCATATAGATTCTCCTTAGTGTCTTTAGTAATATTCTTAAGTGATATTCATGCTCTTTATTTATCTTTGAATAGATAATAATATCATCTATAAAGACTACCACAAACAGATCATGGTAATATCTAAACACTCTATTCATTAAATCCATGAAGATAGAAGAAGAATTAGTAGGACCAAAAGGAATAAATATATATTCATAGTGTCCATAACTTGTACAAATTTTTTCTTGGGTATATCCTTTTTCTTGACCCTAAATTGATGACATTCATAATGAAGGTCAAACTTGGAAAACTATTGAGATTCATGAAATTGATAAAACAAGTCATCAATACAGAGGAAAGGATACTTATTCTTGATCAAAATATTGTTCAATATTCAATGATCAATACAGATATGCATTGATCCATATTTATTTTTCACATGAATAATAGGTTCACCCCAAGGTGACAGACTTAGCTGAATGAATCCCTTATCATGGTTTTCTTGGTGTTTATTCTTCAATTATTTCAACTAAATCAGATCCATTCCATAATGAGTCATTAAAATTGGAGTTGACCTATGTATAAGTTCTATTGATAACTCAAATTCACGTTTTAGTGTAATACTAGAAAACTCTTCTCGAATGACATCCACAAAATTATGAACAATAGGCCTAGCATCGATGTTTATTTTCTCCCCAACCATTTGAGATTAACAAAACTTTTGAATGGGACTTAAACCCCATACAGTGGGTGTAATATCCACAAGAAGTTCATACTTATCATCACATTGATGGATGATCATAGGAAGGTTTGAAATATTAAACATAAATTTCCTTCCATGATAATTAATTTGGGATTTATGCATAGAAATCCAATCCATTCATAATATGACATCAAACTCAACCAAAGGAATAATTAAATGATTTTAAGGAAGCATATTTGCACAAACATCAACCATAGAGGAATCATAGACATGAGATGAAATCATCATACCATTAGGGGTTTTCACTGCTAATTCTATATCTAATTGTTTTGGTGGAATCTTAACATCCTTATAAATTTCATTAGATATGAAATAGTGGGTAGATCTAGAATCAAATGTAACATTAGCAGTTCTAGAGTGGATGGTATGTGTACCTTTCATTGCTTCGGTATCACACCCCTCATCATAAATAGAAATTGCATGATATTTCTCCTTATCCCCTCGTTTAATAGGTTATTGACATCAATCATCATCCCCAGCCCTTGGGTTTGGTCATTGGTTAACATAATTCCCATTCTCCTTACACTTTTAACATTGAATTATGGGAGGGGCATTTTGTGACGTTTTTTTCCATTCTCAATGTTAGCTAACTTCTTCCCATCACTATAGCAATAAAATACCCATTGTCCTTCCCTTCCACACTTAAAATATTTATTAGACCCCTTAAGGCATTTTACTCCATGATTATTCCCACACTTAGAGAATAAAGGGAATCACATCTTTATTTCTTCATGGTTTTAATATTTTCCTTAAACTCCGTCTTCCTCTTATTTTTAAAAACATGAGATTGATACATGACTCTAACCTTCATTTCAACCTTGATTTCACAAAAAAAAAATCTTCATATATACGAAATTATATTTTGGACAATTCCCTTATTAGACTTTTCTTTAAGCCACCGAATAACCTATCAACTTTAATTTCAGGTTGAACGATAATTCCAGAAGCGTACCTCAAAATTCTCATGAAATGATCCCTGTAGTTACCAATAGATTCATCATCTATTTTCTTCAACTAAAGTAACTCTTTCTCTCATTTGTTACAAATAATTTTCGGAATGTACTTGTTGAAAAATAATTCCTTAAACTCATACCCATACATGGATTCAATATCATCCTGCTGCCTTGTATTCTTGATTAGAGTCCCCTGCTGGCATGATTCACCTTCTAACTGATAGACATCCAGAATAACATTATCATGCTCTGAATACCAGAGAATAGAGAATATGTTTTTAATATTACCAATCTATTGTTCATAAATAAATGGATCAAAAGACCCTCTAAAATAAGGTGGTCGTTGCCTCATGAAAGTCTCAATGGAATGTTGTTCCCCCCATTAATCATTTTGAATTCCACCCTGATTCATAACTTAAGAAACTTGTGTGAGAATAACAATGAGGTTTTTTATTACATCTCCTAAAGTATTCAGTTTTTCAAGAAGAAAATCATTTCATTTTCCATTATAATCACCATTAATGTGGTTCTTTTGGGTTCCAGCCATTGACTAAAACCAAAATAATAGAGTAAGAAACAGTTATCATATCGAGTAGTCACATAATCATGAAAATTAACTTTTTGGATGTCTATGTTATGAAACATTCCTTAATCTATTAAACATTAAATTTATACAAGGTTATTCATAGCCAAATTCTATTGAAATCCTTCATAATGGTTCATGAAGAGTTTATGAATTCCCAAAGCATATCCCCCAAGAGTGTCAAACCAGGTGTACAACAAGGCCATTTATTTTGTACCTTATTTCCCCATGTCAGGACCAAAACATGTTGTTGGAGTTGTTACCCCTATGTATATTTGGGCCAGATCCAATCCACTTGTAGTATCCATACAAGGATATATTTCTAGAAAACCACTAACTCTATCCTTCACAAAAATTCTAAGTCATTTTCCGATAATTTTAGTTACTCTTAAATTTATCCTTATACATGTGCTTAGGGTTCTCAATAAGTTTTTATCATCCTATATTTCAAATGTTATCTAATCATTTTATCTGATACCAACTACAGAGACCCTCTATTTTCAAACATTAACATTACCTAACTTTTATGAAATAGTTAAAATGTTAAAAATATATTTCAAAAGACCGTACTAGTTTAGTGACTTAGGATACATGGAAACATCAATATTGACACTTAAGCAAGCTACATTATCTACCACTAGGTTTCATCTTGATTAGCACCCTTCTTAGACACATCAAACATAATACATATCTTCATAACCTTGGGAAGGAAACATAAAAAGGTGTGGTCTGAAATGATCAGTAAGGGTAATCAAGAGAGATATATAAGCATAATCATGTGAATTAGAGCATGAAAACATGATCATGAAAATAAAACATCATACCCTAAATATCAAATATCATATACATGAGGCAAGGAATAAATATTTTGTAAGAAACCAGATCTTCATTTCAGGTACGCTTTTCCTTTTTCTGGAGCTTTCAAAAAAAATGGAGTTTCTGGAAAATTTCGAAGTACACGCCATGTACTTTATGAGTACACAACGTGTACTCTTCTCTGGCTCGAAGTCGTGTGATGGCCGTGTCCGAGCCACACCCATGGTGTGTAGGGGTGACGTGGATGCCGATTTTGGCAGAGTACGGAAAAACCCACTACACGCCGTGTACTTTAAAAATACACATTGTGTACTTTTCTTTTTTTCCACTAAATGGATCGGGGTCACGCTTAATCGCGATAATTTTCTTCTTCAAGGTCTGGTCTGTCCGAGAGCGACCCGTACGACCAGTTTTCCCCCGAGCCCCCGCTTCTCTGTTTTTTCTCCGATTCGATCACGGTCGATTGCGTTGAAAGCGCAGTGGTGAGTTCTTTCTTCTTCTTGAGCCCTGTTTTATAATTCTTCCTCTTTCTCAATATATCTAAGGTTGAATGTTTTGTGCATTTTCTTAGATCTACAACTTTATAGGGGGAATTAGCCATCGTGGTTCAAGTATATCGACCTCTTAGGGTCAAGGTAGGTGGTTTGTGCCTTACCATTTAAAGTCTCTGAGTTTTATGTACAAATTCCACAAATACCTGTGAACGGGGTATTGTGTGATTACCTTTTTGCCCTCGTTGTTTTCCTACCTTGATTGTATGCTTTTGTAGAGGTAAATTGACCTTTTTAGAGGATATTTTTCTGTTCTTGGATGTATTTTTCCCTTGCTTGTTCTGTTTACAACCTTTGGGTCTCGTTTTCCTTTGGCTGCTACACCTGTCTTCATGCCTTGCAGTTATAGGATGAACTGAATTTAATGACATGCTTGTTGCCTTGTAGATTTGTTTAGCTAAGTAGCTCTATAGGTGTACCTTGGTTATACAAGTAGATCTATAGGTGTACTTTGGCCTTATTGAATTATTATTCACTAACTGGCACGGGGATGAGGGAACCTGGTGCTATAGACTATAAGGGATAGACCGAGTGAGCTTCCTAGAGAGTCTTAGACATTGCAGACTACAGAGGGGATGGATCGAGTGAGCTCCTAGAGAGTCTTTAAATTTATAGAATATAGGAGGGTAGACCGAGTGAGCTTCCTCAAAGAGTCTTACCTTGTTTCAATATCTTAAAGAACCTTCCCAATCTAGAGGGGGAATTGACCGAGTGAGCTTCCTCTGAGAGTCTGTGGTATACCTGAGGCTATAGGAGGAATTGAACGAGATAGCCTCTTCAGAGAGTCTTTAGACCTTGGGGATAAGAGTGTTAGACCGCGTGATCTTCCTCAAGAGAGTCCCTGACTACCCTAGACTATAATGGGAATTGACTCAGTGAGCTTCCCCAAAGAGTCTCATAAATTCGTATGACCAAGCCAGAGGGGTTGGGATAAGTGCACTGGCCAGAGGGTTGTGGTACTTATTCGATAGGACCAGAGGGGATGGATGCGAGTACTTCCCAGAGAGTTCTGGCTTGTTAGCTTTTTGTTTCACTATTTTTGATTGATTTTGGATCATTTTCTGCTATGTATCATCCTGTTTTACAGCTTACTGTTACTGCATGTTGTTTTATGTTGCTGTTTACTGCTTATTGTACTTGTACCTGCCATATACTCACCGACTATTAGGCATAGATCTTCGGGTGGTTTCCTAATAGGATTTTATCTCACACCTTGTTTGGGCCATGCTTTTGGACCCAAGCAGACTATGTTGTTTCAAGTATAGACAAGGGCAAGCGCCCTTAGACTTCTGGAACTTGATTTCTTGGAGAAGGGGGGCGTGGGACCAAGCTTTGGCTTGCGATGCTGAGGAGTTGTTTACTTTTCTTTTGTACTTTTTTTGGTACTATGGTGTTTCAGCATTGTGACTTGTTTAGGTGCTTTCCTAGAGTTTTATTTTTCACCATTCCATATATGCATATTTGCTCCAGTCTGTTCATTTTAGTCTGCCGCTGTTATTATTGTTGGTTATTCACTGCTTCCGCTATTGTATGTTTATTTTTCTTCTATTGTGTACTCTTCCAATGAGGTAATATTTTCCCCACTATCACACCCAAGGACCTCGCTACTAGTCAGCAGCCTCTGGCATTTGGGGAAATGCGCTTGAAGCCATGTGACCAACCGGGTACGGGGCGCCTCAGGGTGGCTTCCAGAACCGGGATGTTACAAAGTGGTATCTGAGGAATTATTTTCTCTTGCATTACTATTTGGAGACTTTAGCCATGGATAGGAAAGATTCGGTACTTGGTAATAATCTGTTCTTGGGAGTAGCTAACCCGTGTACAAGGAAAATCCATACTACCTCATTTATTGCAGTTTTCTGGTTTTGAGATTTTACAGTTGATATGATTTCACCTAGAGTGATTCACATGTCTTGTATTGTTATTGTTTTGATATTACGGTTCTATTTCGGTTGCAACCTGATGATATGAGGGTATGCTATCTCATGCATCATATAGGCACTTGTAGAAATCACATGCCATGCATTATTGCCATGCCATTTAGGGTGCATTAGTGATTGCATGTTGTTGTAATAGACGTATAGATTATGCATGCTGTTGTGATAGATGCTTAATAGAATCTATACTGCTTGTTAGAGAATTTTTTTGTTGTACTTTGTTTAAATGAATGCCAAATTTTGATTCTTGAGGTGTTATGGGCCCTCTTGAATTGGAAATTGGTGGATCATGATCCTGTTTTCTCTTGTACATGACTGCAGGAGATTCCAAGCGTTGATTCATGGGGAGTATGAGACCTCGTGGATCGGAATTTGGCACCTCTCTGCCTTGTTTTCCGTGTTTTTGGGCTTATGTGCAGTTTCTGAGCTACTGCCCAGAAAAACCCAGAATACACGGCGTGTACTTTCTGGATACACACCGTGTAGTTTTTAGGTCGTGTTACTAACTGTGTGTGTAGGAACACGATGTTGTGAAAATAACGTCAGGAGCATGCCGTGTATGGTATGTACACGTTGTGTAGTGTAGAGCCTTGTACCCAGCCATGTCACTAACAACATGGGTCGGGGAAGCTCGAGTAGAACACGCCTTGTGGGTGAAGAACACGCCATGTAGTTCTATCCAGGTACCCGGCCATGTCACGAACAACACGGGTCGGCGTGACCTTCTCTAAGACATGTCGTGTTGCTTTTGGAACACGCTGTGTAGTTTTTCCCAGGTACCCGACCATGTCACGAACAACATGGGACGATGTCACCTTCTCCTATACATGCCGTTTTTGTTCGGAACACGCCGTGTACAAGCCAGCCGTGTAGATGGACGTGTGACCAACAACACTGGCCACTGAGTCAGTGTTTGGTACACACCGTGTCCCTAGGGAACACGCCATGAAGTCTGAGGTTAGTTTGAACCGTGCGTGTTAGCCATGTAAAGAGACTTGGGTAGGGGGAATAGTATTCATGTACACACCTTGTGTAGGGTCAACACGCCGTGTAGTTTGAGGTGTTACACAACCTGTAGGGAAGGGTACACGACCATGTCAGTGGCTTAAGAGGACACGTCGTGTAGTTTTTATACACGCTGTGTAGTCGTGTTTTGTGAACATGTGTGTTTTCTTACCCTGTTTCTATTTGGTACTCTTGTGTTCTCTGTCCTTGTTTTCCTGATCTAAGGTGTGATTTTGATCTTTCAGAGCTATGCCTCTAAGACGTCCTTCGGTTGTACGTCTGTCGTCAGGAAGTGATCAGACGCCAGATATGGCTGATTAGGGACTTCCTGCTAATCCTCAAGTTGAGCCAGCCTTGGCACCGACTGTCATACCAATTGCATGCGCTGATGCACAGTTCAAGGAGGACTTCATGAGGATGATGCATACCTTCTAGGGAGTGCCGCATCCTTCCCCATCGATGGCTGAGTTGAAACGAGTTTTCTAGCAGCATCATCCTCTTACTTTTTCATGGGATGGAGGACCTCAGGCTGTAGAGTCATCGATAGAGGCCACACTGACCATCTCTGAGAACCTAGAGATCCCTCTAGAGAAAAGGGTAAAGATGGATACTTATATGCTCTGGGACACTGCCAAGAGGTGGTGGGAGTTGATATCACGGTCAGGGCGTCAGCAGGATATGTCTTAGGACAATTTTCGACGCACCTTCTATGACTACTTCTATCAGGAGACCCTGAAGGGCCGATCGAGCCCGGAAGTTTATGAGTTTGCAGTAGGGTAATCTCTCTATTACGGAGTACTCATGTCGCTTCACTGAGATGCAGCGTTTCACACCAATCCCAGTAGGAGATGAGTTTTTCCTTTCTAGGATTTTTGAGGATGGTCTTAGGCAGGAGATCTGTTCCTAGGTGAATATCTTCCAGTTGACTTCGATAACCTCCATCGTCAACCAGGCACTGATCACTGAGCGCAATCTGAGAGATTCTGGAGCAGTGAGCCAGGGCGGTTCAATATTCAGAGCTGGTGTTCCTCCTACGGACAGTAGGAAGCATCGCAGAGAGTCTTCTCGGGGAGATCAAGGTTCCCGGGATGTGTCTTCTTACAGCTAGGTTGTATGCTACCAGTACGGTAGAAGTGGACACATTAGGCCTCAGTGCCAGAGAGATCCGATGGAGTGACGATCTTGCGGCAAGATGGGCCATCTTCATCGCTTTTTTCATATCTTCTCACCTTCAGCTGGTGGTAGGGTTTCCTCTATGACTCCGCGTTATGGAGATGCTTCGCCAGTTTCCCACCAGTCTGGGAACTAGAGTTCTTCCGACCATTCAGGCTGAGGTGGAGGTCGTGGCTATAGTGGTCAGTCACCAGGTCATCAACGACAATAGAATGGATCAGCTCAGAGTGGTCAGCCAGGGGCACAGGGCCACGGTGCTGGCCAGTCTTTTGTCGTGGAGAAGACCTATCAGGAGAAGGATCTCGTCCATTCTACAGTTCGAGGTATGATCCTAGTATCCTCAGTTTTATCTTCATCACTTTTCGATACTGGTGATTTCCATAGCTTTATCTCTATGGCGGTTGTGGAGAGCCTTGGGCTCTGTATCGTTTTGTCTGTCGACTTGCTGACTCTTGACACACCGTTGGGAATGAGGACATCTTGCATACATCAGTGTAAACAGTGACCTCTCGAGGTTTCAGGGTGTCATTTCTTATGGGACCTCTATGTCCTAGAGATGACGGGCTATGACGTCATTTTTGGGATGGAATGGTTAGTTCCCTTCTAGGCAGTCATTGATTTCTATCACTGCAGGGTGAGTTTCATATCACTAGAGGGTGGATCCTTCCTTCATAGAGGCGAGTGGGATGTCCAGGCGGGTAGAGCTGGACCAGAGCATCATAGGCTAGGGGAAGTTACAGCCCAGATTAGCAGTCTTTATCTGGATGACCAGGGGACTTCACAGTTAGACTTTCCTCCAGTGGTGGATCATTTCAGGGATGTCTTCCCAGAAGACTTTTTAGGTTTACCTTCAGAGCGTGAGGTAGACTTCTCGATTGAGCTCGTTCCTGGAGCGACACCAGTGTCCATTCCTCCTTATAGTATGGCTATACCTAAGTTGCAGGAGCTCAAGAAGTAGTTGGAGGAGTTGCAGGCAAAGGGTTTCATCTGACCCAGTACCTCCCCTTAGGGTTCGCCTGTCCTATTTTCGAAGAAGGAAGACGGTACCCTTCATATTTGTGTGGATTATCGGAAGCTAAACCTTTTGATGGTCAAGAAATGATATCCCTTACCGAGGTTCGATGACCTCTTTGATCAACTTCAAAGAGCCTAGGTGTTCTCAATGATCGACTTGAGGTCCGGTTATCATCAGTTGCACGTTAGACCATCAGATATACCTCTGAAAACTTTCAAAAGCAGGTATGGTCTTTAAGAATATATAGTCATGCCATTTGGTCATACGAACGCACCTGCAGTCTTCATGGCACTAATGAACTGAGTGTTCCATCCATACTTAGACTCTTTTGTCGTGTTCTTTGTGGACGATATCTTGGTGTACTCTCACACTCGACACGACCATGCCACACATCTTGAGATCATTTTCAGTACACTAAGAGAGCATCAACTGTATGCTAAACTCTCGAAGTCCCACTTTTGGATGGATCAGATTCACTTCCTGGGTCATGTTATCTCAGAGACAAGAGTGTCAGTCAACCCAGAGAAGGTGAGACCTGTAGTTTCTTGGGAGAAGTCGAAGAACTTCTTTGAGGTGCGGAGTTTTCTAGGGCTGGTTGGGTACTACAGACGCTTCATTCATGACTTCTCATGCCTAGCAGCACCGTTGACAGGTCTGACAAAGAAGGGGGTGAAGTTTTTATGGTCAGATTCTTGTGAGTCAGCCTTTCAGGAGCTTAAAGGGAGGTTGACGTCAGCATCGATACTATTATTACTAGAGCCGGGAAAGGTCTACACTGTTTACTATGATGCTTCAGGTATCGGGTTGGGAGTCGTGCTTACGCATAGAGATGGAGTCGTTGCATACGGGTCTCGACAGTTGAGTCCACACGAGAGGAACTACCCAACGCACAATCTGGAGTTGGCAGCAGTTGTTCATGCCTTACACTGTTGGAGACACTATATTTTGGGAGAGCACTTTGTGGTTTTCACCAAACACAAGAGTCTCAAGTATATCTTTACACAGTGTGATATGAATCTGAGATAGCTTAGGTGGGTCGAGTATCTTCAGTCCTTTGACTTCGAGCTCTCTTATACCCTGGGAAAGGGCAGCGTAGTGGCTGATGCTTTGAGCAGGAGAACTCAGATTCAGGTAGTTCAGGAGGCTAGTAGTGAGTGGAAGCTTATGGCTCTGTTCTCTAAGATGCATCTAGAGGTGCACGACAGGCAGGGACATACCTTTCTATATTTTGTGGTTGTTGCCTCTACACTTCTTGATCAGTTACGAATGAGGCAGCTATTAGATTTGGAGGCATTAGTCCTACGGGAGAGTGTGTCCAGAGGGGACCCTCTTTCTAGATGGACAGTAGGCGAGGATGAGATCTTGTGTTTCTAAGAACGCGTATGGGTGCCAGTAGACATATGCGAGGAGCTGATGCGGGATTTTCATTCCTCAGTTTGGGCAGTACATCATGGCGTCACCAAGATTTATCGGGATCTTCATCGCTAGTAATGGTGGCCAGGTATGAAGAAGGATGTTTCTGGTTTTGTCATGAAATGTTCTACTAGTCATCTGGTGAAAGCAGAGCATCAGAAAACAGCATGGCTTTTACATCAGTTATCCATTTCGGAGTGGAAGTGGAATGATGTCGCGATAGACTTCGTGACCGGGTTACCGAGGTCACCTTAGGGAAGTGATGCTGTTTGGGTCGTCGTAGATAGGCTTACGAAGGTAGAACACTTCTTTCCAATCAAGGAAAGCTTCAGTGTTGATGATCTGGGAGGACTGTACATCTGAGAGATTGTACATCTACATGGAGTTCCACACTCCATTGTTTCAGACAGGGATGCGTGATTTACCTCTTAGTTCTGGCAGGGACTTCAGAAGGCCTTGGGTACACAGGTACTTATGAGTACAGTATACCATCCCCAGACCGATGGCCAGTCCAAACGCACGATCCGGGTGCTTGAGGATATGCTCCGAGCTTTCATTCTAGACTTTGGGAGTTCTTGGGAGAAGCATATACCTCTTGTGGAGTTCTCCTACAACAACAGTTTTCAGGCAACCATTCAGATGGCACCATAAGATGCTTTATACGGTAGGCCATGCCGATCACCCTTATGCTGGCTGGAGGCAGGAGAGGCAGCTTTTCTAGGACCTCATCTTTTTTAGGAGACCTTAGAGCAGATAGAGTTGATTCTGAAGAGGATGGCTACAGCACAGTCTCGATAGAAGTCTTATGCTGATCAGCGGAGATGGCCTTTGGAGTTTGAGGTCAGGGATCAGGTTTTCCTGCATGTCGCACCAAGGTTGGGACACAAGAGGATTCAGAGATAGGGTAAGCTTTCACCATAGTACGTCGAGCCGTTTGAGGTTTTGGAGAGAGTTGGGCCGGTTGCCTATCTGTTGCAGCTACCTCAGAGGTACCGAGCTATGCACGACGTCTTCCACGTCTCTTAGCTCTTACATTAATTTTCATACCCGTCTCATGTATTTCAGCCTGAGGAGGTTGAGCTCGAAGCGGATGTGTCGTTTGAAGATCATCCCATCCGGATTTTCGATCGCAGTACGAAGGTTCTCCGTGGCCAGTCTGTTTTTCTGGTACGAGTGCTTTGGCAGCACGGGCGAGTACATGACGAGACTTGGGAGAGGGAGGCCGAGGTTCAATTGCAGTGGCTAGAACTGTTTGAGGATCCTTCTTTTATGCCCATATAAGTAAATCCTTTGATGAAATTCTTTAAGGGGGAAGTTTTTAAGAACAAAGTTCTTCGTTTCAGGTACTCTTTTCCTTTTTCTGGAGTTTTTATGAAAAATGGAGTTTCTAAAAAAAATTAAGTACACGCCGTGTACTCTTCTCCGGCTCAAATTCGTGTGATGTCCATGTCTGGGCCACACACATGGTGTGTAGGGTTGACATGGAGGCCGATTTTGGCAGAGTATGGAAAAACCCACTACACGCCGTGTACTTTTATTTTTTTCCACTAAACGGACCAGGGTCGCACCTAATCACGATAATCTTCTTCTTCTAGGTCTGGTTCATCCGAGAGCGACCCATGTGACCGGTTTTTTCCCAAGACCCCGCTTCTCTGTCCGTTCTCTGATTCGAGCACGGTCGATTGCATTGGAAACGAAACAGTGAGTTCTTCCTTCTGCTTGATCCTTCTTTTCCAATTCTTCTTCTTTCTCAAATTATCCAAGGTTCAAGGTTTTGTGCGTTTTCTCAGATCTACGACATTCTAGGGGGAATTAGCCATTGTGGTTCAAGTACATCGACCTCTTAGGGTCGAGGTAGGTGGTTTGTGACTTACCGTTCAATGTCTTTGAGTTTTATGTGCAAATTCCACCAATACCCATGAACGGGGTATTACATGATTACCTTTTTTCCCTCGTTGTTTTCTTTCCTTGATTGTATGCTTCTGTATAGGTAAATTGACCTTTTTAGAGGATATATTTTTGTTCTTGGATGTATTTTTCCCTTGCTTGTTCTGTTTACGAACTTTGGGTCTCATTTTCCTTTGGCTACTGCACCTGTCTGTATGCCTTGCAGTTATTCGATGAAGTGAATTCAATGATATTCCTTTTTCCTTGTAGATTGTTTATCTAAGTAGATCTATAGGTGTACCTCAGTTAGCCAAGTAGCTATATAGGTGTACTTTGGCCTTATAGCATTATTATGAACAGACTGGCATGAGGCTGAGGGAACCTGGTGCTATAGACTATAAGGGATAAACCGAGTGAGCTTCCCAAAGAGTCTTAGACATTACAGACTATAGAGGGGATGTACCGAGTGATCTCCCAGAGAGTCTTGGATTTTATAGACTACATAAGGGTAGACCGAGTGAGCTTCTTCAGAGAGTCTTACCTTGTTTGAATATCTTAAAGAACATTCCCAGGCTGGAGGGGGAATTGACCAAGTGAGCTTCCTCGGAGAGTCTTTGGTATACCTGAGGCTATAGGAGGAATTGACCGAGATAGCTTCCTCAGAGAGTCTCTAGACATTGGGGCTAAGAGGGTTTGACCGCGTGATCTTCCTCAAGAGAGTCCCTGACTACCCTAGACTATAAGGGGAATTGATTGAGTGATCTTCCTCAGAGAGTCTCATAAATTTGTATGACCAAGCTAGAGGGGTTGGACTGAGTGCACTACTCAGAGGGTTGTGGGACTTATTGGATAGGACCATAGGGGATGTATGCGAGTACTTCGCAAAGGGTTCCAGATTGTTAAATATTTGTTTCACTGCTGTTGATTGATTGTGGATCATTTTCTGCTTTGTATCATCCAATTTTACTGCTTACTGTTACTGCATGTTGCTTGTTGTTGCTGTTTACTGCTTATTGTACTTGTACCTGCCATATAATCACCGACGGTTAGGCACAGGTCTTCGGGTGGTTGCCTACTGGGATTTTATTTCGCACCCTATTTGGGCCATGCTTTTGGGCCCAAGCAGACTATGTTCTTGTAGGTATAGACAAGGGCAAGCGCCCTTCGACTTCTGGAACTTGATTTCTTGGAGCATGGGAGCATGGGAACAAGATTTGGATTGTGATGCTGAGGAGATGTTTACATTTCTTTTGTACTTGTTTTGGTACTGTGGTGTTTCAACATTGTGAATTGTTTGGCTTCTTTCCTAGAGTTGTATTTTTCACTATTTTATATATGCATATTTTCTCCAGTCTGTTGATTTTAGTCTTCCACTGTTATTATTGTTGGTTATTCACTACTTCTGCTATTGCATGTTTATTTTTCTTCCGTTGTGTACTCTGCCAATGAGGGCATAGTTTCCCCACTATCACACCCAAGGCTCTCGTTGCTAGTTGGAATCCTCTGGCGTTTGGGGAAATGCGCTTGAGGCCATGTGACCAACCGGGTACGGGGCACCTCTGGGTGGCTTTTGGAACCAGGACATTACATATTTGAATTTCATATGACATGAATCATACAAAAATAGAGAATATATGTCATGAAAGAATAATATAGGAATAAAAAATGGAATTGTGGTAGACACATATGTATATATAATATTATTTCCATAGTATCCAATTCATCACTACCAAGAACGTCTTGGTAGTATAGGTTCACTCCTCATACCATGTTGGTATTCATGGTTTACTTCCATGGTCGTCTTAGTAGCATGATTTCACTCCTCATACTCTCTTGGTAGTTATGGTTCACTACCATTTCCATATTAATCGTAAAGTTTCATTACAAATACCATCTTAGATTATCTAATGAGATATAAATCTTTAGCTAATGCATTGGAGGGAGATATAGGTTCCACCCATCTCATAATTAAATCATACATACATATTCCACAAGATCATAAGTAATCATATCACAATCCATGAAATAAAATGAGTATTATAAATATGTAATCATATCATAACCTATGGAAATAGGCAGGTTTCATAATCATTTAATCATAAACAGAACTATTGGAAATAATCTGGTTTCAAAATCATACTACCCATAGAATTGAAATGGAATAATTTTGTAAGAACCCGGTTCTTATTTTTGAGGTACGGGTTTCTTCTTTTCTCTTTTCCTTAAGTATTTTTGAGAAAATAAGGAAAATGGGGGAAAATCCCAAATTATAGAAGTACACGCCATGTACTTTTCCGCACATTGTGTACTTTTCCACATGTCGTGTACTTTTCCACATGCCATGTACTTTTGGCCATGTGTGATGAGTACATAGGGTGTGTATCCATGTCGGCGACGAAGGGTGTAAAGACGGACTACATGCCTGTAGTGGTCCCTTACACACCATGTAGTCAGTCGGCAGGAAAATAGTAAGAAGGTGGTCGGCTGTGCGACAGAACACGCCATGTACTCAAGGAGACACACCATGTAGTCTTGTCGGTAGGTGAACAGTGCCACGCTGGTGGGAAACCCCCAGAGGAACAGTTAAACAAAATGGGAAGTACACGCCATGTACTTGGAAGTACACGCTGTGTACTTTTTTCGTTTAAAATGGGCAGTGGCCTCCCCTATTCACAGGAAAGGCTTAGAAACAAAGGAAGGAGTGGGATAGGTGGCCAGAGCTTTGGAGATCCATTGAGCGCACGTCAAAAATCCGTTTTCTACACCGTCGATCTCCCTGGAACCGCACAAGTAAGCTCTCCCTTCTACTGGAGTAGTTCTTACCAATTCTTCCTCTAAGGGAAGTTATTTGCGTTTTAGCGAGTTTTCTTTCACCTCAGATCTACATCGTTCTAGGACTAATTTAGGATCATCGTTCGTGTATATAGTTTGTGGGTGTTAATGGTAGGTGGCTTGGTGTTTATTTTCCTACTATCGTGCATTTCGTGTGTTTTTGAGCTTCGAACACATATTTGGGGTGTCGTGTGGCTAAGGTCGGGGATATTTTAAATACCTATAATTGTATAGGTAATTAAATGTGATATTAAAATGTTTTTTGGGATCATTGCTTAGATCTAGGACCACCCCGAGGGTGCGTTCCTCAGTTTAGCCGTTTGGCCAGGATACTCGAGGGTATGCCTTGTTTATATTCTACATTACTTTTTCCTTGAGAGGAATTGTATTTGAACTGCTTGTGATATGTTGGGAATGGCCCGATCACTCCAGCCCAAGGGTGTTGTTTTACTTAGCCTGAGTTCAGTTGTTATATTAGCCTGAGGGAAACTTCTTCCGCGCTTGTGGGAAATAGACTCTGTGCCTGAGGGCGACACTATATACGCCTGAGGGAAAAAATATGTTCTACCTGTGGGCAAGTACCTACGGGTTATGTTCCTGTTTACCTAAGGGTAAGGGTTGGGTGTCTGAAAACACAGACTATTTACAATGAAATTCATTGTGGTGTTTTTCCTATCTAAAATGGATTAAAAGAATAATAAAAAGGCAATATAACTGGTAAGTTAGTAACTTTTGAGTTCTGCTTAGTTTATTGCATTTTTTTTTCTATTTCACACTGTTTTTTTATATTTTCACACAGTTGGGGACATGCCTTAGGTGGGTACCTACTGAGATATATTTCTCACACCCTATTTGGGTCATGCTTTTCGTCCCAAAAAGATTATGTTTCTGCAGGTATCGATAAGGGAAAGAGTCCTTATACAGGTACTTGAGTGCTGCTGAGGATTTGGGGAGCATGGGACCGGGTTTAGGCTCGGGATGCAACCAGATGTTTTTTTCTTTGTTGTACTCTGTATTTTATTGTATTTCTATGTTACATGTTCTGGTTGTTTTCTTATAACGTGAGACATGTTGCATCATACCTTCATATATGGATGGTTATCTTTTGCTGCAGTTTTTATATTAAATGTGTATGGTTTATTTCTTCCGCTATTCTTGTATGTTTATTTTATATTCCGATGCACTACACTTTGACAAATGAAGGTATAGTTTCCCCACTATCAGACCTGGGCCCTCGCTGCTAGTCGGAAGCCTCTGGCGTTTGGGGGAATGCGCTTGAGGTCATGTGACGAACCGGGTTCATGGCACCTGTTAAGTGGAACCTGGAACCAGGACATTACAAAGTGGTATCAGAGGGTGTTTCTTTTCTTTGACTTACTATTTGGAGCCTTAGTCTAGGATAGGATGGAAATGGTAGTTGGTAATAAGTTGTGTCTGGGCGTAGCTAACCCGTGTACAGGGAAAATCCAATTTACCTCGTATTGCAATTGTGCTAATTTTGCAATTTTACTTTTGATTTGATTTCACCATTGGGTGACACACATGTGATTGTGCTATTTATATTTTATCTATGGGTTCTATTTAGTTGCAACCCGATGAGATGAGGGTATTCCATCTCATGCATCATTTAGGCACATGCTATAAATCACATGTCATGCATAGTTCCATGCCATGTAGGTGCATTAGAATTTTCATGTTGTTGTGATAGTTGTTGTGCTAGAATAGCATGTTGTTGTGATAGCTAGTTGATAAATACCTACTAAGTGATAGGGTATTTTGTATGATCCGATTTATAGAATGAACTCCATACTTTGGTTTTTGGGGAGTATGGGCCCCCATTGACCAAAATTTGGTGGAACATTGACTGGTATTATGTTATAACACATATAAGATGTCAAACGTTGATTCTTGGGGAGTATGGGCCCTCACACGTCGGAATTTGACACTTAGATGTTGTTTTTCAGTATTTTCTAGGCTATGGGGAAGTTTCTGAGGCATACTGTCTGGAAAACCCAGTATACATGCCGTGTAGTTCATTAAACACACAGTGTATGGCCTTCTGTTTAGGAAGGAAAAGAAAACTTTTTGAGTACATGCCGTGTAGTCTCTTCCTGTGTCACAAACTGTGTGGGCGGCGACACAGGGTAGGGAATGTTTGGGGAAAACACGCCGTGTACCGAATGTACACGCCGTGTAGTGTTGACCCGAAGTCCGGCCATGTAACTAACAACACGGATGGAGGAGACCTTAAAACATACACGTCGTTTCCACTATGGAACTCACCATGTAGTTTGACCTGGGATCCGACCGTGTAACTAACAAACATGGGTTGGTGTAATCCTTTCGTGAACACGCCGTGTAGTCTGGCCTGGGGACCCGGCCGTGTAACTAAAAACACGGGTCGACGGAGCTCATCCTATACACGCTGTGTACCTGTGGGACATGCCTTATAGTCTTGTCCGAGGAAAGACCGTGTGGTCCTGACCGTGTGGCTGGGAAACGAGGTGGTGTACACGGCTTTTGCAGGTGTAACACACCGTGTAGTGTCAAGCCGAGTAGTCGGCCGTGTCATAAACGACACGGGTAGTTACACGCCGTGTAGATATTATACACGCCGTGTAGTTTTGTTCAATGGGAGCTGTGTAGCTCAGCCGGGTAGAAGGACCCGGGCAGGGAAGGGAAGTCAAGTACACGCCGTGTAGTTAGTATACACGCCGTGTAGTCTTGTTTTGAAAATCTTGAAATGCCTTCTTCCTCCTGTTTTCCTTGGGGTTCCTACATTTTCAGACTTGATAATATTGAATCTAAGGAATTTTTTTGACCTTGTAGTGTCATTCCGCCTCGACATTCACGCGTTGTTTTCCAGGAGAGCGGCAATGAGTATACTCCCGAGATGGTGAGCCATGGGCTACCAGTGGACCCTCCAGCAGAGCCAGATGCGGCGCTAGCCGTTATACCGGACACAGGAGCAGAAGCGTAGTTCCGTGAAGGCTTTATGCGGTTCATGAAGACCTTTCAGGGAGAACCACCGGCAGCCATATCTATGGCCGAGATGACACATACCTTCCAACAGCAGCATCTGCCTACGTTTTTAGGGGATGGCGGACCACAAGCTATAGATTATTGGCTGGGATCGATGCAGACTATTTTCGAGCATATTGAGACAACTCCAGGTTGGAGGGTCAAGCTCGCGATGTACGTGCTGCGTGACTCCTCCAAGAGGTGGTGGGATGTTACCACCCAGACAGAGCATCACAGAGACATGGCGTGGGAAGATTTGCAGGCAGTATTATATGACTTCTTCTTTCTAGAGACACTGAGGGAAGATAGAGCTCGAGAGTTCATGAATATGTAGTAGGGCACTATGTTGGTAATGGATTACTATGATCACTTTACAGAGCTTCGGTGTTATGCACCCGTTCTGGTGGGTGATGAGACATTGAGGGTCAGGGGCTTTGAGGATGGTCTTCGTTATGAAATCCGAGCACTGGTGAATGTTTTTAGGTTTCCTTCAGTACATACTATTGTGAATCAGGCACTAATTACAGTGAGGAACCTGTGGGAAGCTAGTGGTGTGGGCCAGGGCGGTTCAGCACCAGTTTATGGTACTATTTCTACTGGTAAGAGGAAGAGACAGATGGACTGCTCTCTGGGTGGATGTACCAGCCAGAAGGATGTTGCAGGTGGTCAGGTCTGGTGCTACCAACGTGGTAAAGAGGGGCACAAAATACCGCAATGTCCATGTGATCTAGTGGAGTGCCGAGCTTGCGGCAAGATGGGTCATCTACAACACTTTTGTAGGGCGTTTCCACCGATGGCTAGTGAGAGGGGTTCTGTACAGACTCCATGTGCGGGAGTAGAACCTGCAGCTTCTTACCAGTCAGGGAACTGGAATACGTCAGGGCGTGCAGCCAGAGATGGTGGTCATGTCCGTGGTAGCCAGACACCAGGATCTCAGAGGTAGCAGGGTGGGACAGCTCAGGGTAGCCAGGCTGTGTCGTAGGGCCGCGACAATGGGCAGGCATATGCAGTGCAACAGACCCAGCAGGAGCAGGATCCCAAACCTTCTACAGTCAGAGGTACTATTCTAGTAGCTTCTATCTTATCTTCAGTACTTTTTTATATGGGTGCTACACATAGTTTCATATCTGTACCCGTTTTGGAGAGTCTTGGGCTCTGTGTTTCTACTTCTTCTGATATCATGTTGCTAGACACTCCATTGGGGACTACAACGGCTGGTGTGCGTCAGTGAAAGGAGTGCCCCCTTGATGTTGGTGGGTGTCACTTTCTTTGGGACCTCTATTTCTTAGAGATGAAAGCTCATGATGTCATTCTCGGGATGCATTGGTTGGTTCCCTTTAGAGTCTTTGTAGACTGCTATCATCTAAGGGTGAGTTTCACGTCACCAGAGGGTGGAGAGTTTCTATACAAGGGCGAGTGGGATGTTCAGGCGAGTCGAGCTAGACCAGAGCATCATGGGAGAGGTGGTATCACAGCCTAGATTGCGAGCATATATCCGGAAGACCAGGGGACTTGTCAGACGGATTTCCCTCCAGTGGTTGATCATTTCAGGGATGTATTCCCAAACGACTTTTCAGGTCTTCCTCCGGAGCGCGAGGTGGACATCTCTATTGAGATTGTGCCAGGAGCAGCACCGGTGTCCATTCCTCCTTATAGGATGGCCACGCCTGAGTTGCAGGAGCTCAAGAGGCAGTTAGAGGAGTTACAGGCAAAGGTTTTTATCCGAACTAGTACTTCTCTGTGGGGTTCTCCAATATTTTTTGCGAAGAAGGCGGACGGTACCCTCAGACTCTATGTGGATTATCGGAAGCTAAACTAGATGACGGTTAAGAACCGATATCCCTTGCCGAGGATTGATGATATTTTTTATCAACTTCGTGGGGAACAAGTGTTCTCAAAGATTTACATGATATTAGGATATCATTAGCTGTGCGTTAGACCATCTGATATACCTCTCACAGCTTTCAGGAGTAGGTATGGTCTATAAGATTATATGGTTATGCCGTTCGGACTCACGAACGTGCCAACAATTTTTATGGCTCTGATGAATCGAGTTTTCCATCCTTATCTGGACTCTTTTGTGGTAGTATTTGTGTATGATATATTGGTGTACTCTCACACTCTACATGACCATGCCACCCATCTTGAGATCGTATTGAGTACACTGAGAGAGAATCGGCTATATGCTAAGCTCTCAAAGTGCCACTTTTGGATGGGCCAGATTCACTTCCAGGGTCATATCATCTCAGAGGCAGGAGTTGTAGTAGACCCAGAGAAGGTGAGCGAATTAGTTTCCTGGGAGCAGCCCAAGAACGTGTTTGAGATACGGAGTTTCTTAGGGATGGATGGTTACTACAGACGCTTCATACAGGACTTCTCCCAGTTAGCAGCGCCGTTGACGCATCTAACTAAGAAGGGTGTGAAGTTCGTTTGGTCGGAAGCTTGCGAGACAGCCTTTCAGGACATGAAGGGAAGGTTGAAATCAGCACCGATCCTAACACTCCTAGAGTAGGGGAAGAGCTATACAGTTTACTGTGATGCATCAGGGGTTGGGATGGGAGCAGTGTTGATGCAGGGTGATCGAGTTGTTGTGTACGGGTCTCGGCAGTTGAGGCCACATGAGAGGAATTACCCGACGCATGATCTCGAGTTGGCTGTGGTTCTACATGCGTTGCACTATTGGAGACACTATCTATTGGGAGAACATTTTGGGGTTTTCACCAACTACAAAAGTCTCAAGTATATCTTTACTTAGCATGACTTAAATCTGAGGCAGAGAAGGTGGGTCGAGTACCTTCAGTCCTTCGATTCTGAGCATGCCTATACACCTGGTAAATGTAATGCAGTAGTTGATGCACTGACAAGGAAGACTCAGATACAGGTAGTGCAGGAGGCCAGTAGTGAGTGGCAACTTATGGATTTGTTCTTTGAGATGCATTTGGAGGTGCACGATAGTCGGGGGAAGACTTATATTTTATCTTTAGCTGTAACTTCTACCCTCCTGGATAGAGTGAGGATGAGACATCTATCTAATCCAGAAGGCCTATTTCTACGGCAGTCAGTGGCAAGTGAGGACCCTCCTCCTGGTTAGACGATGGGGATGATGAAATTATGCATTTCCATGGATGAGTGCAGGTTCCAGGGGACATACGCGAGGAGCTGATGCGGGATTTTCATGCTTCAGCTTGGGTAGTTCATCCCGGGGTTACCAAGATGTACCGAGACTTGAGACGTCAGTACTGGTGGCCGGGTATGAAGAGAGATGTGGCTGGTTTTGTTATGAGGTGTTGCACGTGTCAACAGGTGAATGCGGAGCATCAGAGACTAGCTGGACTGTTACAGAAATTACCCATTCCAGAGTGGAAATGGGATGATGTCGTGATGGATTTCGTGACGGGGTTGTTGAGGTCACCTAGAGGCAATGATGTCGTGTGGGTTGTTGTGGATAGGCTCACAAAGGTTTCTCATTTTCTGCTGATCAAGGAGACCTTCGGTGTTGACGAGCTCGGAAAGTTGTATATCGGGATATTGTACGTCTTCATGGGGTTCCTCCTTCTATCATTTCATATAGGGATGCCCGTTTTATGTCTCATTTCTGGCAGAGTTTCCAGAGGGCATTGGGTACATAGGTGCTTCTGAGCACAGCTTACCACCCTCAGACAGATGGCCAGTCAGAGCGTACGATATAGGTGCTTGAGGACATGCTCCGTGCATGCGTCCTAGACTTTGGGGGCTCTTGGGAGAAGCATATAACTCTAGTCAAGTTTGCCTATAACAATAGTTTTCATGCAACTATTAGATGGAACCATACGAGGCATTATATGGTAGGCCATGCCGATCACCCTTGTGCTAGTTAGAGGCAGGTGAGGCAGCTTTACTGGGACCACGTCTCGTGCAGGAGACTTTTGAGTAGGTCAAGATGATTTAGAAGCGGATGGCTACCACACAGTCTCATTAGAAGTATTATGCTGATCGCCGCAGATGACCTTTGGTGTTTGTGGTCGGGGATTAGGTTTTCTTACTTGTTTCGCGGAGTTTGGGACACAGACGGATCAGGAGACTGGGTAAACTTTCACCGAGGTATGTGGGGTCATTTGAGATTCTGGATAGAGTCGGGCCGATTGCCTATCAATTGCAGTTACCATAGAGGTACCGAGCCATGCACAACGTCTTCCATGTATCTCAGTTGCACCGCTATCAT
This sequence comes from Viscum album, assembly GCA_963277665.1. Lineage (NCBI taxonomy): Eukaryota > Viridiplantae > Streptophyta > Magnoliopsida > Santalales > Viscaceae > Viscum > Viscum album. The sequence continues at coordinate 810,055,536 of OY728150.1, read as the reverse complement.
TCAGACCCGTCTCACATTTTTCAGCCCGAGGACGTTGAGCTTGAGTTAGATGCGTCCTTTGAAAAGCATCTGATTAGTATCATTGATAGGGGCACGAAGATTCTCTGAGGTCGGTCACTTCCTCTCGTTTGGGTGCTATGGCAGCATATCCGAGTGCAGGATGAAACCTGGGAGCGGGAGACTGACGTACGTGCTCAGTGGCTGGAGTTATTCATGACTATATCTTCACCACCCGTGGAAGGGAAATTTGGTGAAAAATTTCTTTAAGGGGGGATGTTTGTAAGAACCCGGTTCTTATTTTTGAGGTACGAGTTTCTTTATTTCTCTTTCCCTTAAGTATTTTTTAGAAAATAAGGAAAATGGGGGAAAATCCAAAATTTTGGAAGTATATGTTGTGTACTTTCCCAGACGCCATGTTATTTTGTCCGTGTGGGATGAGTACATAGGGTGTGTAGCCATGTCAGCGACGAAAGGTGTAAAGACTGACTACACATTGTGTAGTGGTACCTTACACACCGTGTAGTCAGTAGGTAGGAAAATAGTAAGGCGGTGGCCATCTGTGTGACAGAACATGCCATGTACTCAAGGAGACATGCCGTGTAGTCTTGTCGGCAAGTGAACAGTGCCACACTGGCGGGAAACCGCCAGAGGAACAGTTAAAAAAATGGGAAGTACACGTTGTGTACTTGGAATTATACACCGTGTAATTTGTTTTTTTTTCTCTTAAAATGGGCAGTATCCTCCCCTGTTTACATGGAAGGCTTAGAACCGGAGGAAGGAGCGGGAGAGGAGGCCGGAGCTTTGGAGATCCGCCGAGCGAACGTCGGGAATCCGTTTTCTGCACCGTCGATCTCACTGGAACCGTATGGGTAAGCTCTCTCTTCTCCAGGAGTAGTTCTTACCAATTATTCCTCTAAGGGAAGTTATTTTTATTTTAGCGTGTTTTATTTCACCTCAGATATACGTCGTTCTAGGATGAATTGAGAATCTTCATTCACATATATCGTTTGTGGGTGTTAATGGTAGGTGGCTTGGTGTTTATTTTCCAACTGTCATATGTTTCTTATGTTTTTGAGCTACGAACCCATATTTTGGGTGTCGTGTGGCTGAGGCCGGGGCTATTTTAAATAACTATAATTGTATAGGTAATTAAATGTGATATTAAAATGTTGTTTGGGATCGCGGCTTGGATCTAGGACCACCCCGAGGGTGTGTTCCTCTGTTTAGCCGTTTGGCCAGGATACCCGAGGGTATGCCTTGTTTATATTTGGCATTACTTTTTCATTGAGAGGAATTGTATTTGAACTTCTTGTGATATATTGGGCATGGCCCGGTCACTCCAGACCAAGGGAGTTGTTTTACATAGCCCGAGGTCAGTTGTTATCTTAGCCTGAGGGAAACTTATTTCATGCCTGTGGGCAATAGACTCTGTGCCTAAGGATGACACTACGTATGCTTGAGGGAAAAAATCTGTTTTTCCTGTGGGCAAGTACCTGTGGGTTATGTTCCAATTTACCTGAGGGTAAGGGTTGACTTTCTGAGGACACAGACTATTTACAAAGAAATTTATTGTGGTGTTTTTCTTACCTGAAATTGATTAAAAGAATAATAAAATGGAAATATAACTGGTAATTTAGTTACTTTAGAGTACTACTTAGTTTATTGCATTTTATTCTATTGCACACTGTTGTTGCATATTTTCACACAGTTGGGCACGTGCCTTTGGTGGGTGCCTACTGAGATATATTTCTCACACCCTGTTCGGGTCATGATTTTCTACCCAAACAGATTACGTTTCTGCAGGTATCGATAAGGGAAAGAGTCCTTATACAGGTACTTGAGTGCTGCTGAGGAGTAGGGGAGAATGGGACAGGTCTTAGGATCGCAATGCAACCAGCTGTTTTGTTTTTTCTTTATTGTACTCTGTATTGTATTGTACTGCTATGTAACATGTTCTGGCTGTTTTCTTAGAACTTGAAACATGTTGCATCATACCTTTATATCTGGCTGGTTATCTTTTGCTATAGTTGTTATATTAAATGTGTATGGTTTATTTCTTTTGCTATTGTTGTATGTTTATTTTATATTTCGCTGCACTACACTTTGAAAAATGAGGGTATAGTTTCCCCACTATCAGACTTGGTCCCTTGCTACTAGTTGGCAGCCTCTAGCGTTTGGGGAAATGCGCTTGCGGTCATGTGGAGAACCGGGTTCGGGGCAACCGTTAAGTGGCACCCAGAACCGGGACGTTACAAATTTACTCATAAAGGCATGAGTACCACAAATGGATGTTATCTTAGATGGGAAATAATTATGAAAGATCATTTAAAAACATTTCATGAGTAAAATATCCTTTCTGTATTGAAAACACTATCTAAAACATAAAACCTTTTTGAAAACATTTTTATTTTAAAATTGATTTGAAAACATATAATAGAATCATATAAAACGTTTCTAAAATCCTTTTTACTTGAAAATTGTCTTCAAAGATATTTTAAAAACATTTTTGAAAACATGGGTTTTGAATATTATAGATTTTAGACCAGAGAGAGATGATCATATTCTAAATAAAAACATTATCTTAAGTACCAAAGAGTGGAAAATGGTAAAAATACATGGATATATATTGAGTCAATAGAATAGAAGTAAACTATTGATTTTTATTGATATATGTATCGTAATATTTCATCAAAGTAATAAAAAACCTAAATAATCTTGAAAAAATGATGAGATTGTCTCAATAAAATACTATTACTTGGTAACATGGGATCATAATCTCCATGTAAAAAATGAAATTACATGAAGCATAATATATCATTAAAGGAATTAAATTCAGGATATAAAATGGAAATTTGAAGTATATAGACCTCAAAATAATTTATTTTTAGAAGAAAACATGAGTCTTAAAGAAGGAAAATTGGGACAAAACTCTTTTACTGATTTGGTAACTTTTTAAAATTATTCCCCATGAAAGGAAGATCATAAAATTGATATGTTAATACCCATAAATTTAATTATAATAGACATATAATACATTCATGGTCAGTAAATACACCACAAAAAAGGAATCAGTGGTGAATAAAGCATGTATCTCATAGAGATAAAAAGTGAGATGAAATCCCCTTATCTTTTGTCTTGGATCTCATCATACTTGTTCAAACCACCAATATAATAAATATATATTTATTATAAATGATTTACAGAACCATATTATTATATATAATAGCATATAGTTTTTTATTATGACCTTATATTACTATATTGTTAAACATCTTATGTTAAGGTTTCACTTCAGACAATATTCAGTTTATTCTTCGCATGTGTCTTAATATGTTATATCTTTGGTACATATACTTTGTATAATGACTTCAAGAATTTAAAACATGATATAAATAAAATTTATATCTATTATATTTGTATTATAATAATCTATTGAAAATATAATTACTAAATTAAATACATTATTCATGGAGAAGGTAATTCATATGTATGCATGAATGATGTTTCCATTTTTATTGTCGTGTTGAAAGAAATAAAGTAAAAGACATATGTATATAAATATATATCATTGTTAAATTAGATTTATGATATAATATATGTCGTATATATTCACTAAATCCATCCTTAATACAATCCATGTAGTGTATGAACGAATCATATCACTTTGAGGGGGTGGTAGTCCACACTTCCACAAAAGAAATTATAGTATTAACAAAAAATGGAAAGTAAAAAATATATGGGTTATAAAAAGAATAAAATATCTTAAATAAGGAATTAATATAATATATAACCTATATAATTATATTTTCCATCATAATTTCCACAATTAGAGGCGGTAATTAAAATTGAACAATCATCGTTTAGTGAGGTCATAGTATGCCTTACACATAAACATTATGTTCGTTATCCATTACATGGAGGTGTTTGTAAGTGTAGGATGAAACCATAGTATAAAAAATCATATTATATTTATTATAATGATGTTGTTATACAAGCATTGAAAAGGAAAGTTGATGCATGGTGAAAGAAAATAAAATAAATGACTTGAGAGAAAACGTTAGCACTTAATCGGGTAACTCCATTGAGTTTTTGCCAAAAGTCTTACTTGGATTTCCTTTTTCCCAAGGTAAGTATTATAGGAGGAAGGTATTATTTCTTGTAAGTGTATTAGGGAGTTCATGGATTAACTTAAGTGATTTTATAGGTGTTAAGAAGTGGGAGAGGATGTCGACTTAAATAGGAAAAGAAAATGACTCACATGGAATTTTTGAAAACAAGTTAGGTATAAGCATGTTTTACATAAAAATGTCATAAAAAACAAAATAAATCAATAATTTAAGGTTTATGGATAAATAAGGTTGATAAAATGGATTTTATATAAGTTTATAGTTTATTTTGGCTTCTAATATTAAGGGTTTGTCCCTAATTAACCTTTATTTGACCTTAATCGTTGTGATTATTTTAATCACTTTTTCTAATCATTTTGGTAAAAAATAAATGTGATCTAATTAGAATACAAATATTATACTTATTAAAATGGTTTATTTATTTTTTTTAAATTCAGTTTATATAAACAGAAAATTTAAGATTAATGATAATCCTGCATATGGGACGAAATTACGGGTCCTTAAAGTAGAAAGAAGTTCAAACGTTTATTACATTTTTATATTAAATTTCAAATAGAAATTTATTCCAATGACTTGAATTTTATTAATAAATTTATAATTTATCTAATGTGACCATAATACAAATGGTAAATATAATTTAACATTACTAATTGTTTAAACAAAAAGGTTGTTTTTAACCTAAAAGCAATATATTTTACTATTCATCAAAAAATTAAATTACTCTGAAAATATCAAAAATTCATCCTATTATAATTTAGATATTATAAATTAGAAAATAACCACATTTTATCAAATTTAATTTCTAAATTTTTCTACAATTAATTTTTTTATTAAAAGTTGTTTATTCGAGAAAACAATATTTTTAAACATAAAGGACTTTACCAAAAATCATATATTTCATTATCCATATGTTTTATTTATATAAAACCATTATAAAAAAACATTTGAAATTTATATATTACTATTCATATAACTATTTTTAAAATCTATTTTATAATTATCACTTTTAAATAATTATAACAGTAAAATGATGATTCGTATAAGCATCAGTGTTACGTGTAACATATGCCATGTTGGTGTTGCCTGTAATATACATCAAGATAATGTTACATGTAATGTATGTTAATTTTATTCTATGTGAAAGGAATTTTTTGATTAGTGAATTTTAAGACATAAATGAAAATTTTACTTATTAAAAAAGAAATAGGTCCATAAAAACTTAGGGTGTTACATATAGTTTGTGAGATAGGAAGGGATAAGATATTGACATCTAGAGCTCAATAATTATAAATATAGTAGATTAATGGGTTGGATGTTAATGGTTGTAGTTTTATTGGATGGATCCTCAATGTTGAGGTGGGAGTTATCATTTGTTGTTTTGGACCTAATTATATGTGATCAGCCTATGGGTTATCAAATTATGTCTTATATGACTAGTATGACATTGTAGTTTTATTTTTGATTACCATTATTATATTATGGATTGTTATATTGAGTTTTTATGGATATCCCTTTTGATTTTATTCCATTTTTTATTTTATTTTTAGAGAGAATAGTCTCCCCACTATCACTCCTATACCTTTGCTGTTAATTGGCTGTATCTGAAATACATGGAGTTCCACCTGAGGCTAGTTTGTATCTGGAACGGGTTTCATTTAGGAGATTTGGTTTTTAAATGATTTTAGGTGGTATCAAATAATGTTTAGACAAAATGGTGCTAAGTTAGTTTTGTTTTTTATTTGTCTTGTAATATATGGAGGTCTAGTAATGTGTTGGAACACGGGATGGATGTGTGTCATCTGCATGGTCAGCACAAGTATGGGTGGAAGTATAAGATTTTAGAGTAACTAATATTTCGATTTTTGTGTGGTTACAATTGATTTATTTTAATTAGATAAATTCATTTTGATATTATTTATTCATGTTTCATACTCTTTACTCTAAGAGGTAATAGGTGCTACTCATGCATCATTATTAGAATGTAGGGATCCCGTGACATGCATGTGTTTTTTATGGTTACTATTTTTTTTCTAGTTATAGAATGCGAATGGATTTAACTATTTAATGTGTCACTAACAACCTATATTCTATTTTCCAAAATATCTTCTTAGTATCATTCTAATCATCCAAACTGATAATGTGGTTTTTCTTATTATCATGTATGTAGATCCTATATGTGTGTGGTGTGTGTTTTCATTGACACAAGAAAAGGTTATGTGTGGGATTGAGGTTCGATAATAAGGTATTTTTTATAGGCAGGTAAGTGTAAGGGTTATTAAAAAGAACTTATTTTATAGCTTACCCTATTTTTGATATCTTGACTATTATATATATATTGATCGTGGTATTTTTTAATGAGATTCCACCTAGGCAGCCTCTATTAGCGTGTTAAGTGGGGGGATATATTGTTCCACCAAGGAATGAATAGTATTAGTTCCCTGGGGGAAGAGGAAAGAATTTTATATGGGTAGAGGTGTTAAGGAAGGAAGGTTATCTAGAGAGGGTAGAGGAGCTAGGGTAGCGATTTAATGAGTAGCTTAGGATGTGTCTAATACAAGTTATATAGATCATTGATCAAGGAGATTAGGGATATGAACCCTCAATATAATACCTAACATATCAGTTCCAAAAGAAGAATCTACCATTATTCCAAGGATAGGGTGGAACACAAAAAGCTAAGTACTAGATTGAGGTAGTTCAGATGATATTTGATCATATCGATATTCCATTAGGGTGGAGGAAAAAGTGGGATATGTATATTATCAGAGTAATAATTAAATACTAGTTGGATGTACATGTATAGGCTGGTGGTAATGAGATAATGACTTGGTTGGATTTCTAGGTGATATTCTTGAGAATATATTCCATAAAATACTGAGAGAGGATTGATCTCTTGAAGCCATATATCTAGTGCATAGAGAGGCTTCATTCATAGAATATATTGTGAGGTTCACTAACCTGTCTGGTTTTCACTAATTTTAGTGGGAGATGAGACTACCAAGGTGAATCCATTAAATAATTGAATTAAAAATTCCCTCACGGTATAAGTAAACATATTTTGGTTCACCTTTTTTTTAGTGGTGGTGAACTTGGTTCTGATAAAACATTAGAGTTTTACTGATGAGAGTATACTAAGTCAGGTAGTGATGTCATGTGAGAATGGTAATAGATCTCTAGGTATCTAGAAGTATAGATATGAGGAGACATTATATATTGGTAAGAGTAGATGTTTGATATTTCTATCACAAATTGGGTCTTTAGTAATGTATTTCATGTGTGAGTAGACATGGCCTCTATAGAATTACTTTAATTGACCATCAAAGGTATGACAAGCTTGTGTTTATATGGGTAATTTGAAGCAGTTTTATTAGATGACCTCATAGTTAGATATAAGTAAAGGATCATGCCATAATCAGGCATTTTAAGTGAGAATGAGAGATTCACTTGGTGGTGGTAGCTGAGATTTATCTATATTCATGGGTCACAGTAGTGGTCGTGATACACTACATTGGGGTAGTTTCCAATAGTGAGTGGGACTGTACATGGGGTTCATGAATCAAGGGATCATGACTTAGGTTAAATACAATCCTATATATTTATAATAGGCTGAATATTCATTAATAGATGTAGGTACATCGTGATCATATTGTATTTTTGGGTTTTTGTGATGGACACTGGTGAATAGAGTGCTTGTGTGTCTATGTGTAACTAAACAGACAAGTTCTATTTGAGTTATGGGTATCATGTATGATATGTTATGGTTATTTCAGTAGTTGTTATGTGAATAAATTGAGATGATATTTGGTTATGGTACCGTCAATGTGTCAGTTAGCTCATGTGTGGTGAGGTTTCATAGATGAATCCTATTATAGGGCGCACCCATAGATGGAATTAGTCATTTGATTTGGTTCATTGGGGAAACTAGAAAGAGACATATTTTTTTGGAATCATCTCGATGTTTTAATAGTGTGGTAATTTTGATTCTCAGGTTTCATAGTTATTTGGACACTGTTGTGGCACATGATAGCTCAAAGAAGTGTTTTTTATGGTGGGGGTGTTAATATCTCAAGTTCATTAGTAAGGGAATTTAAAGTTGAGAGTGGTCAGAACATTTGTTTTAATAAATATTTAAGGTATCATAGGGGTCATTTAATAGACTAAAACAGGTCAACCCATAAAGCCACCTGAATTGTATTTCCACAAGGCTCGAAGTTCATTCTTTATTTCCACTAGCTAGCGATAATAACCATGGTATCATATGGGAATAATTTCACCCTATAATAGACATATGATAAGATGAAAAAATATATTATTATAAGAGATATCTATAAAAAATCATATTTTCAATAAGAAAACCATAAGGTAAAACACATCAATGTGATAATAATGTATAAAAAACTACTAAAAGGCCACAAACTTAAAACCAGAAAAAAACCCATGGTTCTATATCATTGTGAATAGATATCGATACCATATTAACCCAATGAAAATGAAACATTATCTAAGAGATTATTCCTCTATATGATGCTCTTCCCATTACCATTATCCAACAAAACCAAGGTTACAAATTCCCAATGAAAAAAAGTAAAGTCTACACTTAAGATCTTAGAAGGATACCACTAAGAATCTACATAATGTATATCCACATGAATCCATTAGTTATTAGTTAAAATATATTTCTAAAAAACTTTTAATAGAAATCATTTTCTATATAAAATTCATCATTTTTTTCTTTTAAAAAACCTGCCATTCCTTTTAAAATAATTCCATATTGAAATAAATAATATAATATGACATATTATATATCTATGGAATAAACTGATAAATAAAATATTTTTGGAGTATCTATATCCATATCAAGATAAAATGTAAAAATAATAATATCCAATATCTATGAATACAATGCAATATCAAATCATCAAAAGTGGAAAATCCGTAATTAGAGGGTGTACACAACTAAACCACTAAGACACACATATAACCGCTAGCTGGCATATGTGACTTCTAAAGTCTAGAAACCCCATTTCATATTAAAGGATACCCCTAGAATATATGGAATAGAGGGAACATTCCATAGTGGTATATTACACCACTATGAATCATCCATGTTTAGTTATATTACATACCCTATAGTTTCTTATGGTGCTATTACATCATCATTACATTCAAGGAAAAACAATGATTCATAAAAAAAATTATATGGTGAAGGACATTTGAAATTCATTACCTCATTTTTAAAATATTTTCTATAGTTATTTCAAATCTATTTCATGCGTGAAATTTTATTTATTTTTTAAAATAACCTTTGAGGAAATTTAAGACACAGATCATGCGTCTAAAAATAGATCCCCTCAAACCCCCCCTTTTGAAAACATTTTAATATCCATCAATGATTAATTAACATCTCATGAAATTAAAATTATAAATTGCTTATATAAAAAAAAGAATAATCAGAACATATGTACTACCAAGGGTTAAACCATTAGATAGATACACCTACCTAAATAATTATTAAAACGACCTAGCCTTTTTAACCAGTGATGAGAGGGAACAAGATTGGATCCTAGAGAACCTTGATCCTAAGAAAAAAAATTAATTATTCATTTACCTTCTAGATAAAATTTTCTAGTATCAATCGATATCAAATTCATGAAATATAAGAGGACAAAATAGGTTATAAAGGGTCCACTTACCATTTTTCACCAAATAAAGAACCAAACATCCAATTGACAAAAAGATTCACCACCAGGGAGAAGAAGAGATCCAGGAATTTAACTAAGGAGCCTCTAAAATAAGAAAATTAGAATTAGGGTTTAATGGGCACATTAAGGGAGAAAAATTCTTAATTTTAGGATAAAATACATTTTATAACCTTACTAAATCAGGCACCCATCAGCATCGGTAGCTTGTAGTCAGGTCTCACTAGCTAGATAATGGGTATAGGAAGAATTTATGCACCTACAAACATTCCATCATAGGGCCAGTGGCACATACAGATATACATGTGTTCTTCCAGCCTACATCGTCTATTAGATTCCCTCAACCAGCTAGAATGTGTCCTCCTACTACAAAAATATTCCAAAAAACCATATCATGAGTTAATTATGAACCAAAATTCAAAAGAAAAAATCATAAACAAGATCTATATATATGTTTCCACAAAGTAGGGTGTGAAAATTATCTCCACTATAAAATATTGATGTCCATAGAAAGGATCAAGATCATGAACCTGAGAATAGATAAGGCCATTTTTGTATCATCAAGGCCTCACAATCCAATTTCTCAAGATTTCCCAAATTTTTATCTCACATAAACCAATGGGATCATCTTTCAACATGAAACCTTATCCTATCATTCCACTATATAAACATGCTTCTTAACCATAGAGGTGTTGGGTTTAATCTCAAAATCCTCCCACTCGATTACATGGGATTGAACTAGCTGATTTTTCTTTATTTGGGAAAAATAGAACACATCATGGATAAAAGTCAAACAAAAAGTTAAGTCTAAATTATAATCAAACTTCTCAAGTTTCTCCACATTTTAAAATGGGTACATATAATGAGGTGTTAACATACATTAGTTCCCCAAAAATCTATGTCCCAACCAAGGTGAAATTAGAAGAAATACCTAATCACATACCACAAAGTCCAATAGATAAATACACTGATTTTTATAATATTTCTGGTGACTCTAATCTGTGCTAACCTTTTCCTGATCAATTACATTATATTATTCATCTCATAAATAATGTTCATTCCAACTAAGGACCATTATCTAAAATCATCCCAACAAAGAGGTGAGAAATAAGGACTCCCATTAAATTCCACAAATTGATCCATCCAAATTGTATCATGATAATTATTGTTATAGTAAAATTAAAATAAGGGTAAATTCTTCACCCAAGATCCATGGAAGTTATGCATGCATTCCTAAAGCATGTATTCAAGAATTTGGATGGCTCGATCACTCTATCCATCTATTTATGGATACTAATATGTGATCACCTTCAACTAAGAACTAATCATTGTCTATAATTCACTATAGAATCCGAATTTAAAGTGAGGTTCTCTATCCAAAATGATAGAAAATAGAACACCATTAAGTTTTAAACAGTACCTCATAAAAAAGTTCCCAAGTTCTTATACCTTTTTGGAAACCTTTATGGGTATAAAATATACAGTTTTTTTAGTTGATCAATAAAAAACCAAATTGAATCCTTACCACATGGGGTCTGAGGTAGGCCACTCACAAGTAGCTATCTCATCCAATTTACACACTTGAATGTGTAAGGGTTATAGAAACCCATCAGGTATATAATGTTCCTCCTTCTTTTTTGTAGCATGTTGGGTATCAAGATACCAAAACCAAAATCAATTATTCCATTCGCAGCCACTAGTAATGAAGTGTCACGTAATGGAACATATTGGTAGTTATAAGTTTCATAAACTAAATTGATAGATTTCCACTATCTAACAATTCCTTTATCAATTCTATAAGAGTAAACATCCTTCTATAGAATCAAAAAAACACAATTGAGAGACAAATACCACTCACCCAAGGTCACCCTAACATAATGACTGCTGATAAAACACTAACACTATAAATCCTTATCCTGACCAATTCGAATTTGATCATCCATAAATGAACCTACTTAAGTACAAGTTATGAACACTTTTACATAATATCTCCCTTCATACAAGAACATCTCATCAAGATCCACTCTTTTATTGATTCATTTACTACTTGAGTTGGTAATTTTTCACTGAAATAATCCATGACCATGTTCCCTTTATCAGGGGACTGACCAAAATTAAAATCAAAGTTCAGAAGGTACTCCACCGATTCTCTCTTTCTCAAGTTGAGATCCCTATAAGTTAATATATAATTCAAAATCTTTTGGTTTGAATACACTTTAAACAACTCCCCAAATAGGTAGTGGCCCCAAGTATTAATCTCTTGTATCACAACTTCCAACTCAAGATAATTTATGGGATAGTTTTTCTCATGTGTGTGTAACTGAAGAGAGCCATATCCTAACTAATGTCATCCCTACATCAAAACAACCACCCAAACACATGCATGATCCATTTTATTACACATTCTAACCAACACCCATCTTAGGAAGAATCAATACTGGAGTTGAATTAAATATTTATTTTATCTCCTCAAATGATATTTGGCACTGATCACTCCAAATGAAATTTACACCCTTATGGGTTAACTCTATCATTGGGGATATAATATTGGAGAATTTTTAAACAAAGCACCAATAATAACTAGCTAAAACTAAAAAACTATGGATTTCAAAAACATTTCTATGATACTCTCAAGAAATAACTACCTCGATCTTTTTGGGATCCACTAATACACCTTTCCAAAAAATCACATGGGCTACAAATTTCATCTCTTGAATCTAGAAATGAAATTAGGATATCTATTAGTGTAGATTATGTTCTCTTAGGATTCAAAGGACGATATTAATATTATGAACATGATCCAATTCTGATCAAGAATAAACAAGTATATCATACATAAATACAACCATAAAAGAATCCAATAATTTATGGAATATTTGATTCATTAAATCTATATACACTAAAAGAGTGTTAGTAAGGATAAATGACCTAAAGAGATACTAAAAATTCCCATACCTTATTCTGGACATCATCTTAAGGATATATTCCTCTATAACCATCAGTTGATGGTATGCCAATATAATATAAATTTTTAAAACCCATGGAGCTCCCTTGATTTGATCAAAAAGTTCATCAATCCTGGGAAATGGAATTGGTTCTTCACTTCCACCTAGTTGATTTTCTTATAATCAACACAAAGTCAAACATGCTCATCCACTTTCTTGAAAAATATAATTCTTGATTCAAAATGTTAAAATCTAGGATTAAAAAATCACTTATCTTCAATATCATAAACTTGAACATTTAATTCTCTCAATTTAGTAGGTGATATGTGATACAAAGGTAACGAAATGGATTTCAACCCTAGAAGAAATTCTATAGAAAAATCAGCTTCTTTGAGAGGAGGTGTGGAAGAGAAATATTCTAAAAAGACACCGAGACACTCAATAACCACTTTTAGAAGAGGACTACTAAGTCATGGATCAACAACATCAAGAAAAAAAATCTAATAATAGGAATGATATTATCTCAGCACTAGGAGGAGAGGAACCTAATCTTCCCGATCTTTGATCCCACTCACCCTCGAAGACACGAGTGACTCTATCTGGAGAAATAAATTGTACCCTATGATGATATAAATTGATCTAGGATTTATATATAATCACCCAATCCATTCCAATGATATGATAAAATATGTAAATATTGAGAACTAAAATCACCCATATAGTTTCATGGTCAGTGATCACCATACAAAACTCAATAAATTTATGTCTCTGGTCAGAATTATTTCCCAAAGGAGTGGATATAGTAAAAAATAAAGGCATACGTTATAAATGGGAGCCCGATATATCTATAATATTGGATAACATAGAGGAATGAGTTTCACCAGTATCAAAAAAATCCATAACCATAGAATATATAATAAACATCATACCTCTCATAGTAGTCAGTCATGCCTTTGACTCCTCTTGTGCACACTCCACTTCTTACAAATGTCTAGACTCAACCTGCCCCCTCTTCATCACCCGAGCATAACCCTTGTCCTGAGATTGATATCCCACCCATTTTATTTCATTAAGTATAAACCAAGACCCCATGGTGAAGCTGGACCCAACTCTAGTACCCTGGGATTCCCTCCATAATTTTTTTTGAAGATGGCTAGATTTCCTACTTGTGTGACACACCCTAGGCACTTCCTTAAGATCGGGATTGAGGTGAACCTTTTTTCCACATTAGAAACAGAACACCTAAACATGCCCTAATATTCTTATTCACTCCTAACACCACCTCAACACTGATTATATCTCTTTATTTTTAGATCAGAATGTGAACTCTGGATACCAATAATTTCCACTGATGCTCCAAAGAGTCATATATTCCCAGCTATGTCCACCTCAACCATATCTTCCTTTTCTATAACCTCCACATTGGTGGGTAGGCACATTAAAATCATCTCAGATTGAATATGTACCCTAAACCCCATTTCAAACCCTTGCACGTTGAGATAATCATTGGAAATAAACTTTGGATATAGGTTCACCAAATTGAAAAACCAAGGTGCATACTCCCAAATTGAATGACCTCCCTACTCCAAGGTAATGAAATATCATGCCTTTACCACTCTCATTGTCTTAGGATAAAACTAAGGATTGAAGGAAATATTGAAGGTAGTCCAAGTGATATCTTCATGCAACTTGGCTTTCCCAAATTATTCCCCCCACTTCCTTTCTAACCCTTAAACCATAAAAGTGGAAAATCCCACCTTGGAATATTCACGAGTTTTTAGAAAGTGAAAAATTCACTCAATATTTTTGATCCATTCATTTTAATCCCATAGAACCTTGTTACCATGAATGGTCAATGGATGTTTCTTAGCGATTTCTCAATAATGTTCCATATTTTTTTCTAATTCAACATTGGTGACTTAGCCCATAGACTGGATCATTTAGATGATAGTTTCCACCAAAACTGGTTCAATAGAAGGATTCACCTATAGTGTTTACTTTGTATCTTACTCAATAATATTCAATGTTATTATTCTTAGAGGATCCATGATCTATAAAAAATGTTAGATACTATTTATAATAGAATTTTATTCCTTTATCATAAACCAAATTTGAAGAACTGAATGCAAGAGGATAAAACTATAAACAAGGAAGCAAGATATATCTCGACTTCCCATGGTAACTCAAGGATTTTCATGAAAGTGAGACGGACAAGCACACTCCCATAGTACCTCTCATGTTATAAAAATCCTATATCTAGTTTAACAACAACCCCCAAACACAAGAGGGTGATACATAAGCATGATCATAGGATTTAACGCAACTTGAGGCTCTGATGCCAATTTATAATAGACTAAGTAAGGAAAACATATTAAGTCACTAGAATTGACCTTCCATAAGGATAGAAGCACGTTCTAGATCACCATAGGCTAGAAAAAAGCATCAGGTTATCATACAATGAAATGTGGGGATGGTTTTACCCTCCAAAATACTAATGATTAGATTAAAAAACATAGTATTACAATATATATTCATAATACATCATATGTTAAAGATTAAAACCTTAAGGTAATCCCCATTAATAAGATAAAAAGGTATAAAAATATCTAAAATATTGTAAACTTATAACCCCAAATAGCCCACGGGTCCATCTCTTCATGAACATATGTAACCACCATCTCAACCCACTAGAAAGGAAACATGATATATTATATTCTTCCTCTACATGATGATCATAACTTTACCTTTATCCTACAAAATCAAGACTATAAATTCTTAAAGGGGTGAGTAGGTTGTGAGCTCAAGATCCCAATAAGATACCACAAAGAATATATAAAATGCCTATCCACATGAATCCATTTGTTCTTATTTAAAATATAATTCTAAAACACTTTTAAAAGAAATTATTTTCCATAAAAAATAAATCCTTTGGTTTTATTTTCAAAAACATTCCATTCCTTTAAAAATCATTGTATTTTCTAATAAATAGAAAAATATGACATATAACATATTCAATGGAATAAACTTTTGAATAAAATAGTTTTCAAGCATCAATAACCATACTACGATAAAATTGAAAAATAATAATATAAAAAATTCATGAATGTAATGCATTATCAATTCATCCAAAGATGTAAATTCATGATGTGAGGATGCACACAACTGAAGAAATAAGACACAAAAAGGAAAACTAGCTGAAATATGTGACTCCTAAATCCTGGGAACCTCTGTCCCTCATAGAGGAAACACCCTAGAATTAATTGAATCAAGGTAAGCTCTACTAAATTTATATTACTCTACAAGGGATTTACCATTCATATTTTTTCCAATATCACAAGGTCTTCCAATGTGCTATTACATAATAATTATATTCAAGGAAAACAAAACCATGTTTTATAAAACATTTTCCCATGAAAAGTCCATTTCAAATTCATTCCCATATGTTCATAAAACATTTTATATAATTATGTCATTATGCTTTCATGCATTAAAAACCATTTCATTTTTAACATCATCTTTGAGGAAATTTAGCAAACACATCATGTGTCTCAAAAATGATTTCCATCAAAACCCCCATTTTATAATCATTTATATATCCATCAAAGTCTAATTCACCTATTATGAAATTAAAATCATAAATTTTATATATAAAAAACAAATGTAATTGTAATAACATAATACATTCCAAGGTATATTTCATAAGATAGAGGCACCAACCACAAAAATGATGAAAATAATATTTCCTTCTTAACAAGTGATGAGGGGGAATGTGATCAGATTCCAAGGATCCTATATCTAAAGGAAAAAATAAAATCTTCTTTGTACATTATAAATCTAGTTATCTAGTCTCAATTAACATAAAACATATAAATAAAAAGAGAAGAAAATAGTTTAGAAAGTATTCACTTACTAGATTTTACCCAACAGAGGACCGAACATCCAACTGGAATAAATATTCACCACTGGGGAGATGAAGAGAGACAATAATGTCAACAATGATACTTTAAAACAAGAAAATCCAAATTAGGGTAAAAGGAATAAGATCAAGGGAGATAAACAATTATTTCAGGATAAAATAAATTTTATCCCCTTACTAAACAGGGAGAAAAAGGGTATTATTGGCAAGCCACTCGGCCTCACTAGTAGACTAGTGGTCCACCAGGTAGCCGATGTCACCTCGAGATATGCAGGTGTTCTTCCTACTAGAAATCACTATTTAGTTTCCTCTTTCTCTCACCAACGTCCCAAAATCCATCACCTTAGTTCACAACAACCAAAAATTCAAAAGGGAAAAATATAAACAAGATATCCATACATGTTTTTGAACACCTTGGTGTGATATGTTAGAAAAGTATTAGTTTTAGAAAAATTGGAAAGGGTTTTGAGATCTATATATTGAATACAGAGGTCACTAGATGCCTAGTTGTCTAGTATTGAGCACCACATGAATGTGGTAGATGGGAAGGTGGCCATGTCAGGTCCACTAACCACTTAGTGGATTTAGGACAGGTATATGGTGGAAGTTTATCATATACCTGGTGTCTTTCTAGGGTGTTTTTTAATTGTTAGTATTAATTAACTAATTAATTAATATATAAAACGTTGAGGGGGTGGGCCATTTGCCCAGTAATCTAATAACACTCACCTTCCCCCTTTTTCTCTTCTCCCTTTTGAGTAATCTCATCTATCAGTCACGAGTTCCTTATTTCATTCATCATGGGGATTCATAAAAGGTAAGTCTCTATGTACTTTTTTATTTTTTCTAGTTTTTTTCTAGTTATGGAAAAATTCATAGTCTTTTTATCTAATTATTTTATTTCTTATTCCTTCGGTCAAATCAGACTATATGGTAATATGTGAAGATCCATACTAGTATGAGGTAGGTGATACCTAGTTATTTTCTATGTTATATGGGTGTTTATCCATCTTGTGGAATACAGGTGTGGGTAAGGTCATGTGAATAATTGAAATCAGAAACAATTGTGGTCTGTAGGGTACCTAGTGATCATCCTCGCATAGTTTAAGGTTGTTTTATGTATCTATAGGATTGATTATGCCAATCCCATGTGGTATAGTGGTTTTTTGACTGATCAATTATTCAGGAAGATATTTTTTGAGAACATAATTTACTTTTGGTACCTATGATTGTCCTAGGATATGGTTATGGGTGATATGGGATATATTGGTATGACATGGGGGTGTCATTAGTCACCAAATATATGATAATGGTTTTTGATAATGATATGAGGATGATATATCAATCACTGGTCAATAATATGTTGGTTCTTTATATTTTCATGGCTATATGTTGATGGTGATAACCACTTGCTATGAGGATTGGGCTGTTAAGTTCATGTATACATCATATTTGTCCATTGAGGTGCACTAAACCATTGGTTGTTGGTGGTACCATTTATTAACTATGAATCTTAGAGGTGATGGTTTTAACCATAATTTTAGTGGAGGGATATGTAATGGGTAACCACAGGATATTGGTGGAGATTGAAATCATTAGTCAGTATAAGGATGGTCACCATGTATATATGATATGTTCGGGCTGATGGGCCTAGCTTGGGGATGTATACGAAATTATTGAGACTTTAGTTTCATCAGGATATTGAGTTTTTGGTTGGTCAAATGGGTCATATGACTATGGGTCTTATAATTTGATATAAATAAGATCATTGGGGATTTTTTTATGGTAAAAAATGGTTTCATGGTTCATGGTTTTCTTATGTAATCATGTGATAGAACTAGGTTGGATGGTTGAAAGTGTTTTTAGTAAAACAGACTATGGGTATCTCATCCCACTTCAACACTGGATGAATCAAGTAAATGATTTCTTGTAGCTGGTCGAGCATGGGTGGAGCGAGTTGAGTGGTGTGAATTGGTTTTCATAAATTTTACTTTTCATACAATCAAATTGGTAAGGATTTTATCTAGTGAAATTTTTGGGGATGGATTATTTAGTTCATACTTACACCCAGCATAAACCCTCTAGGATGTGTATAAACTTTATAGTTTATGATACATTAAGGGTTAATAGATAGAATCCTATATATTAGTAGTTTAAGGTGTAGTGGATACACATTTTGGATGACTATGGTTGGAGTTGGACTGAGTGGATCCTTGGGGCTGAGTTGGGAGTTGTATTTTTATATTTTGGACATGTTTGTATGTGATCAACCTATGGTCAATCTAGTTATATCTTGTGTGACTAGTATGGAGTTATAGTTTTTTTCTTACCATGTTTTTATTTTTGAATATTTTATTGAATATTTATTGATATTTACTTCAATATTATTCCATTATATTTTGTTTTATTTTTAGAGGTTATAGATTCGTCATTATCACACCTTGGAGCCTTTTTGATTTTCAATAACCTCTGGATTTTAGGGAGAAATGTTTGAGGTTAGTGGGACTTTGGCACAAGTGTTTAAGAGATATGGGTTAGGGATTCTGCATGAGGTTTCTTAAGAAAGATTAATTATTTTATTATTTAGAAACTATATTAATATGATGGATGCATTAGACATATTATGGGATGGTTGGGGCCTAGAATTACATATCCCCCCGATGCTATGATAAGTCTCATAAAAAAACTATCTTTGGCCGTTGGTGTATATCTACCCATTTATGTATGATGTCTTAGTCGAGGCCTTGATAGCATGGTTATGATGTATGAAATTATGTATTCTACCACTATGAGATTAGTTATTATTATACATGTGATTATTTATTTATATTTTTATCTCTTCCATAGATATAATAATCTCATGTATTCATTTCTATGGAATATATTTGATTATTTATTCCTTCCATATTATTTATTTCATGATTATGTTATATTATCTACAATTGAATTTTTCCCTATAATGAACATATAAGCTCACCCGTTTACTACTTCCCTAATTCCCCAGGAATCCAAGAAGATTTCAAAGTATAACTTAAGGATAATGAAGAAGAAATAGTAAATTTTGATGCATTTTCATAATGTATTTTAATTTTCAAATGTAATTTCATGTTCATGTATGTATCTAGTCACCAAATACTACTAAATTTTTGGATCATGTTTTTTTGATCTTATGTATTATATACCAATACAATGAAATAAGTACTGACTTTGGATTTCTATCAAGGTTTTTTCACTCACTTGAACATGTCTCTTTTTCTTTTGATTGTACATGATACTCATAATCTTTTCTGTTGTATCCTGATTTTCATAATTTATAGTTATTTCAGGTGTAATGGTATGTGCCTTCCTAGCCTATTTGTCATTTTTTGGGTGTTGGAGGTGTTTCAGAGGAGGCTGGAGGATGTTTCATGGTGGTTAGAGTAGCGATAGAGCTATTACATAATATTCACATCATGAATGGATTACACAATGTGAATTATTGATTCGTGGATTGTAAAGATAGTGAATTCATGGATTGTGTTCAACTAATGTGTGCGGAAGGAAATAGATTCACATTATGAAATGTGAATTCACAATGTGTAATTAATTTGAGCTGAGGTGATGTGAATTTCAGAAGAAGTTTTAAAAATGAGAATTCACGTCGTGAATGTGTTACATGACATGAAAGTGTCGAGTTCCATGTTATTTTATAACCCCTTCAGATGTTTTTTCTTTCATTCGACCATACATCCCTATCCCTTATTTTGGATGAACCTTAGGCGCACTGAGAATATCTTTTATCCCTCTTCACCCTTACTTTGATCCTTCAGTTCTAATTGATGCCTGTTGGCGATCCGTGGTGAGTTCTCCTCTCTTTCCCATGGGTTTCCTTATGTTATCCTTCCGAGATCTGCAACTATGGTATTATAAAATTTTTCACTACTATAAAATGCATCATATATAACATTAGTCTTTATCGGCGCTAGAAAAAAGCGATGAAAAAGGACTTACTTATCAATGCTAAAAAAGTGCTGATAAAGGGAACATTTATCAATGCATTATTTTTAGCGCTTATAACTCGGTCCATAACGCCTACTTTTTTAATATATATACCAATAAAAATAAAAAATAAAAATACTAAAAATATTAAAAAATTGAAATAAATAAACAAATAAAAATTAAAAATGATTTAATTTAAAAATATTAAAAAATGTATAAATTAAATAATTAGTAATAGCATTAATATATATATATACATACATTATAAATATTAATAAATAATATATATTAAATATAGATATATAAAATGAATAAACTGAAATAAAAAAAGAGAAGTATTAAAAAAATTAAAAATAATTGAAATAATTAAAAAAATAAAAATTAAAAGGAAGAAATTTAAAAAATATTAATTAAATATTAATTAAGTAAATATAAATAGCTAATATATATATATGTATCATAAGTATTAATAAATATTATATATTAAATATATATATATATATATAATGAATAAATTTAAATAATTAAACAAATATAAATAAAAAATGACTTAAATTTAAAAAAATATTTAAAAAATATTAAAAAAATATTAATTAATTTATTATTATTAAAAATGAATAAATTTAAATACATATATATAAATTATAAATATTAATATTTAATATATATTAAATATAGATTTATAAAATGACCAAATTGTAATGAATAAAAAAAATTAAAAATGAATAAATTAAAAAATTAAAAAAATATTAATGAAAGATTTATTAATAGAAATAAATAAATTTAATATATATATATATATTAATTATAAATAGTAATATATAATATATATTAAATATAAATATAAAAAAAATGAAAAAAATGTAAAAATTAAAAAAAAATATTAATCTTTTATTCATTTTTAATGGTTTTTATACGTAATTTTTCATTGATATAATTATCTTTTTTAATATAGAAATATATTCATATATATTTCAATATATATATGTAAATAAATATATATATGTTATTATCTATAATATTATTGATAAAAAAATATTTGATCACATTGAATAAGTAATATATTTAGTAAAAAATGGTTTATAGTTAAAAAAATAATATTAATTAAAAATATAGATTAATTTTATCATGTAATAGACATTTAATTGAATTTCATTTGATTTTCCAATTTTTTAAAAAATTAAACATGTGTTTCATTAATTTTACACATACATATACATAATTAATGCATTTTAATATAAACCACACACACATAATATTTTTTGTAATTTATTCAATTTTTAATATTCATTTAAGAATTAAATTTTTTAATTTAATATATTTAATATATATTATGTTTCTAATTAGTAAATTTTATTATTTTTTATATTTCTATATAATATATACTTTTGCTTACTTTTTAATATATTTTTTCATTTTTAATATTATTTATTCATTAATAATATTGGTTTTTTAATATTTTTTGTAATTTATTCATTTTTAATTTTTCATTGTTCAATATGTTTGTAATTTTATCCATTTTCAATATTTATTTATACATGTTTATTCATTAACATATAATTTTCATAATATGGTTGTATTTTATGTAATTAACATATATTCATTAGCATATATAAATATTCATTTTTAATTTTTTAAATTATCTATATAATTAATGATAGTTTTATTATCATTTTTTGAATTTATTCATTATTCTTATTCTTATTTATTTCATTAATAAAATCCATATATTATATAATTTCATTGTTCAATTTAATATATATCAAACTAGTATACACATAATCACACATTAATTGCACATGCACAAATATTTACATAATTAATAAATTCTTATATAGAAACACATACACTTAATATTTATGAAATTTATTCAAATTTTAATGTTCATTTTAGAATTCCATTTAATAACATAATATATTTAATATATTATGTTTTTAATTGGGAAATTTTATTTAATTATTTATAATATTATTACAGTTAG
The DNA here is from genome assembly GCA_963277665.1 of Viscum album. Classification (NCBI taxonomy): domain Eukaryota; kingdom Viridiplantae; phylum Streptophyta; class Magnoliopsida; order Santalales; family Viscaceae; genus Viscum; species Viscum album. The sequence goes on along the minus strand of OY728150.1, from coordinate 810,032,890 downwards.
TATTATTTATTCATAAATTTTTTTATTTTTTTGGAATTTAATCATTTTCTAATATTTATTTATACACATTAATTTACGATATTTCAATATTTTTAATATTTATTCTTCTTCATTTCAATAAATATCCATATATTATTTTTAAATAATTTGTATAATTAATAAAACTTATCCATTTTTTCAATATTTTTAAAGTATACTCATTTTTAATTATTCAATTTCACTTATTTTTAACATTCAAGCATTTTAATATATTTATTAATAATGTTATAAATGTATTTGTAAATAAATATTTATAAAAAATATATATTTATAAATGTATATTTACTATATTTATAAAATTATATATTTAAGATTATATATTTATAATTATAAATAAATAAATATATTTTTGAAAAAGTATTTATATAATTATAAATAAATGATTATATATTTATGTAATTATAAAATTATAATCAATATATTTAAATGATGAATATAATTACTATATTTATATTTATATTTATGTTTATATTTATTTATTAAATATATAGTTTTATATAAATATATAATGAAATAAATATATTTATAATTACAAAATTATAATAAATATATTTAAATAATGAATATAATTACTATATTTATATTTACATTTATTTATTAAATATATATATATATAATGATATAAATATAAATATAAATCTAAATATGTAATTATAAATATATTTACAAATATATTTATTTACAAATATATTTATGAATTTATATTTACTATATTTATAAAATTATATATTTATAATTATAAATAAATAAATATAATTCGTTTAAGAAGGTATTTATATAATTATAAATAAATAAATAAATATTTAAAATCATGTTTTGTAGCAGTTTAGGGTGTGTATGGGTTGCGTTTTTTATAACCCTTTGGTGCAGTGTAGGTTGATCCATGATTTCCTTGTGCGGTGGTGTTTTCTAGTTAGTTTCTTCTTCAACCTATAGTGTGTAGCAAGATCAAAAAGCTTCCTTAAGGCATGTGATCCTTATTCTCACATGTTTGTGTTCTATGTATGATATCTATATGCATTTTATTACCTTTGGGGGAATAATAAGGCTCAGTGTAATGAGATAATTAATTGAAATGTCTAAAATTGATGGGTATGGGAAGATATTTCATGCTTTAATGAATTGATATATGTTTTTGATGTTATTATGCATGTCAGTTGCCAATTCTAGAAATAACAGCTATTGGGAGCCTTGTTTGCGCTTTAGTTGTTATGACGTGATGACCCATTCTATATCGTTGTGTGTCTTCACTATAAATAAAAGGTTAAAGAATGTATATTTTCCTAATAATTGGTTTTCTCTTGACATCTGGTTTGTGTGATAATTCCCATGATAAATAAAGAAGATATGTGATAATGTCCATGAATAATTATAAAAGTTGGTTTGTGTTTTTGTTGTGTGTTTTTGTTTTTGTTGTGTGTTTGTACTTACTGTGTTTTCCCTATGTGGTTTGGGTTGTTTTGTGGTGATGTTAGTGACTATATGGGTTGTGTAGTATGCGGGTCAGTGATGTGGGGTTGGTTAACATTGATGCAATGTGGGTAGTTGTGTGATGTTCTCTGATGAGGTTTTGGAACATAGGTTGTGGTACAATTATTGTGGGAAAGAGGTTGTTACATCGTGATTTGGGCGTAGTGGTTATGGAACAGTGGTTGTGGTGTAGTGGCTATGCCATAGTGGTTGTGGTGTAGAGGTAATAGTGCAGTGGTTGTGGTGAAGTGGCTTTGTTGTGGTATGCAGTGATAGAATTATATGACTATTGTGTTGTGATCTGGCTTGGGCGATGTGATGCAACAACGATGGTGGATGTGTGGTGTTGTGGTCGTGGTTTTTTGAGTTGGTCCAGTTGTAGTATGGCATCATTGAGATTGTTCCCCAATTATCCATGGGATGAACTATGATTATAAATGAAAAAATAGGCCTATAGATGAATATGATGGACTAGAAATGAATGTATGGTGGTTGGATAACTGAATTAAATGAATGAATGAGTAGTTTAATGTTAAATGAAATTGATAAAAAAATGAATGCGGTGATTCCTATAACTAAAAGTGGAAAATTTTGTGTGGGTTGGGTGGTGTTTCATATAGTGGTGGAATTATTTGAGATGGCTGAAGTGGCGTACATGGTGGTGATGTGGTGTGCACTAGTGTTATTGATGTAAACCCATAGGTTTGGTGTTATGTGTTAGATATATGTCATGTATGTTTATGTAATTTTTTATGTGCCCTACCTGAGTTGGATAACCTTACCAACACTCAGAGGTGATGAGTACCGGGTTTTTTACTCAACATCCAAGATGGTGGTGACCCGGATGGCTGGATACCCCCTACCATGATTTTAATTTAGTAGCAGTGATACAGGTTGGTGTTGGAGATTACTAGGTTATGATGTGTAGGCCCATTGTTTTTTGGTGAGATGTGATGTGTTAGCCTGGGTGTCTTCTGACGAGATGTTATGTATTGGCCCAGGTTTCTTCAAGAGAGATGTGATGTGATGTGATGGTATGGGTTGTGTGGCCCAGTTTTCTACAAGAGAGACGTTATGTGGTGTGATGTGAAATATGGTGGAGGTCATGTTTTATACAAGGAGGACATGATGGTGATGCCCTTGGCATTAATGATACCCTACTACTCTAGTTCCGAATGTAGTGTTTTGTGATGTGTGATCCATTTGTCTACGAGAGGGACTAGATGTGATGTGATGTGCTGTGCGTGAAAGGTATGTGATCATAGTACATTCTATTATGGGGTGTGAGAGTTGAAAATATGTGGGTAAGTGGTAGTGGGGAACCATGCTTTGTTATGATATCAATTCTATGTTATTATATTGGATGCATGATTTGGTGATTGAGACATGGTGAGGCTGGGTTTGGTTGCGTGACATGTATATGTGCTTGTTGATTCTACTTTTTGTTCGCTAACACTTCAGCATGCTCTTTTAACATGTGCACTTGAGTCCTGGGTTATGTACCTACTGAGTATACCTCTTATTCTCACCCTACAGAAATAAACTATTTTCAGGGCTCCAAGAGGATTTTGGGGACCGATCTGAACATTACAAGCTAGGTTGGAGCTGTTGTAGAGTCATTTTCGCAGACATATCTTTTTTGTATTTACAATGGACACTATTATATGTATTAGTTATACTTTATTCATGCATTGTGTGATGTTTTTTTATTTAACTTTATATTGTATGTTGGAGTTGTTTAGTGATTTTTTATCCTATCTTTTGATCCTATTTCATTTATAGATGGTAATATTTCTCATACTATGAGTTTTTTATAACCTTGGTGTTAGTTTCCAACCTAGGGACAACTAGAGGCTGGACTCAGGGATTATCACCTCTCTCTCTCTCTCATCTCATTAAGATATTTTTAGTTGGAGGGGGTAATAAGACTGTGTCATCAAATGTTTTGTTGAGAGATGGGGTGGAGTGCATAGTTAAGAACTGTGGGGTTTTCATGGTTTGGTATGGAAATAACACCAGTTGACCTCGGTTCATGACATAGGCCAAGGATATTGGCTAGGACCTTGGATTTTAGGCCACCTATGATCCAGTGCATGGAATCTGAGATTATTGAATGGACAAGTGTGGTTGACCTATTTGTAGGGTATAGAACTTTTAGAGGTATATGCATTATGATAGCTTTTGTTCATGTTTGAATTGCGTGTTTTGGAAAATAAAATGAATAAATTAAATAATATTTAATAAAATTCTATGATACTGGGATAAGGATGTTATCATTTTTTCAGGAATGGTTTTTGTTCATCATCCATTATTTTCTTAGGCATTGGAGGTTCAATAAGGTGATCTGGTTGATCATTGGAGGGTTGAACCAACTGAGGAGGATGAGGCATAAAAGAAAACTTTGCATGCATTGGAACAGTATATTTTGGGTATGTATGAGGGGAGTGTCTCCGATCTGAAGATAGAGCACTGGTTGGAGGATATCGTGATCACTTTTGGTTTGATCTGAGTGTGATATATGTTCTAGGATCTGTTGGTAGTTAGTAAAATAAAAGGAGATGCACGTCAGTGGTGGACACCATTTATATGTGACCACAAGGAGGACGATGCATTGTTTCCATACTTTCAGAGGCAGTTCCAAGAAGAGTTTCTATCATCAATGATGAGGGAAACCATGAGGCAGGAGATTACCTCCTTTTAATAAGAAATTTTGAATTTGTAAGAGCTTGGGATCTGGTTTAAGTACTTCCAATACTTTTCTTTAGATGTTTTTCTAGATCTGGAGTCCATATCATGATGTCTGGGGGAGGATTTTGCTTAGTGATTGTGTATGTGGTCACTCTGTTTATGCTCTGAAGATTTCTGAAGGTATAGAAAAAGAATTAGGTTATTGATCAGATTCATCCCTTGTGATTTGACCCTTAAAAGTGATTCTAATAAGGAGTTTTGAGGATTATATCTTCAGTTAGTGGCTCGTAGGTGTTCAGGTAGTCAGGGTTCCATTCAGTAGGTATCTAACCATGGTAGTTTCTTTTTTGAACTTCAAGGACATATTTTGTCCAAGAACCTTCTATGGATTTTTTATTTTCTGGCCATATATGTGAGAGATATGGTTACTGTTAGGATCAATGTCTGATATCTCGGGGATTTCATTTTTAGATGGGCGGTCATGTCCCTTTTCAATAGTGGTAGTTTCCTCTTCGATAGATTCCTCTATGGAAGTGTCAGCAATAGGGATCGTAGGTTGTTGTTAATTAGTTTAGAGAATGTGGGTTTGGAAGGGAGGATCATCATGATGGTCCAATTCCATAGGTAATTCGGCTATATTTCATCCATATAGTCCATCAAAAGATAGGCGGAGAAGATAATTGTGGTCAGATTCACACATTATAGGCAACACTGCAAGCAGATCAAGGAGTTTTTTGAGAAATGATTAGTTTATCATCTACCCTTGTGTGTAATTTTTTTTATTTAGGAGCCTCACACTCTTTTTTTATCCTAATTTGCTCCGTATTTTGGTATTGGATGTGGAGAGTCTTCTAGTTACCTTAGTGCTATCCATAATGGTTGGAGGTTGGGATTTTTTGTTTGATGTGTGTCGAGGATTTAGACTAGTGATGGGGCAGCACTAGTCATTTGGGGACTCTTATTGTTGTAGATATAACCATATAATATTATCCTTAGCATGTATTTTTTGTATTTAATGTGTGAATTCATTGACTACATTTGGAGAATAGGTTCTTTTTCTGATGTGGAGGGACAACGAGTGGTGTTATTTGGTGAGTGAGGTTATCAGTTTTGTGGAAGGAAAGTGGAGCCTATTTTTTTATAGTTTGTAGAGATGCTAGTAGAATCTTGGGTTGGGGATGTTTTCATGGTTATGGAGGAGTTACTATATGTTTTCCGAGAGTAAGTTATGTCACTACCACCACAATGTGATATCGAGTTTCGGATATAATTTTAGTCGGGCACATCTCTAATCTCGATCGCTTCGTATCAGATGGAACTGATAGAGTTGCCTGATTTAAGTATGCAAGTGAATAATATAAGGAATATGGGTTTCATACAACCCAGTTTATCACTATAGTATTCTATGGTGTTGTTCTCCAAGAAAGAGGAAGCTATTATGAGGTTGTGTATAGACTACAAGAGGTTGATATAGGTTATGGTTAAGAAATGTTTCCATTTTCTATGGATTGATAATTTTTTTGACAAGTTGAGAAGATATAGTTGGATATCTATGATTTATCTACAATATGGATATCACCAGTTGAGGGTAAACCATGAGTATGTTCATAAGACTACATTTAGATGTATGTATGGGATATTTGAGTTTATATTCAGGCTGTTTAGTGTTGTGAACACATCAGACATGTTCATGGGGATTACAAACTCTTTGTTACTTAATTTCCTTGACTGATATATCAATATTTTTATTGATTATAACATTTTCTATCAAAGTTATAGGATCATTTCAAGCATATTTGAGTTATTTTCAGGTCCTTTGACACCCTCGTCTTTATGGTACGTTTTCCAAGTGTGATTTCTGGACACGAGAGGTGAATTTCCCTGGACATGTGGTATCTTTATAGGGTGTGACTATTGACTCATGTAAGGTTAAAGAAGTTGTTTCTTTGGAATCACCCAGAAACATGGAATATGTTCATTGTTTCATTGGTCTCAATGGATATTACAGAATGTTTTTAATGTATTTCACTCAATTTATAGACATGTTGGTAATGTTGAATAGGAAGGACTAGGTTTTTTTGTGGACTTATCAGTGTCAGACAACATTCAGTTACCTAAAGTAGAAGTTGATTAGTGCTTCAGTGCATCAATTTCATGAGGAGGGTGTGTTGTTTGAGGTTTTTTATGAAGCAACCCATCTGGTCTTGGGATGCATATTGATCCAGTAGAGAGCAGTGATCTCTTATGGGTCTACACAGTTACTTCCCCATGAGTGTAACTATTCCAACCATAGTCTAGAGCTTGAGGTAGTTATGTTTTCACTAAAGTTGTGGTGGAATTACCTCATCTAAAATCATTTTGTGGTTTCCACATACCATAAGATCCTGAGATATGTTTTCTCTCAATGATATCTGAATTTGTTCCAAAAAAGGTGGATATAATTTCTTTAGGATTATAATTTTTATATCTCCTAAACCCTTTGGAAGGATAATTTTGTTTCTAATGTGTTGATTTGGATGTCCCGAGAGGGTGTACATTGAGAGTTTGTGGATTTTTGGAAAGGAATGGAGGATATCGAAGTGATGCATCATGACATTGGGGAGATTATTGGATGATTTTTTCTTCATCATATGATCATGGAGTCATCTTTGATATCTCAGGTGGAGGAGTCACAATGGTAAGGCTCAGAGGTAGAGGTGATTTTTGATCATTTTGTTCATGTTGATGCTCCTAAGAGATAATCATAGGATATCCCGAATCAGTTGTTGTTCCAAAGAAGTTTGTTTATCCGATAGGTGATTCATGATGGAGTTCTCCATGAGTTTCATAGCTAAAATTTTTGGTACATTCTGGTGTGAGAATATGCATCGTGAATTGAGGGCATATCTTTGGTAGATGGGGATGAAATGTTCAGTAGCATTGTCTGTGGAAAAAATCATGGTTTTTCAGTAAGTTAAAGAGGATCACCATGGTCTAGGAGAATTCATGTAGTCCTTGGATTTACCCAAGTTTAAATGGGAGTATATCTTGATGGATTTATTCACATTGTTACCCTGAGATCATGGAGGATGTGACGTGGTTTGGGTGACAGTAGAATAACTGAAAAAATTAGATCAATTCATGGAGATTTGCGAGTTGAGTGTCACAAAGTTTTTGGTTAGGATGTATGTGGATGATGTGGTTAGTATTCATGGGTTATTGCAGACTATCATCACTAGTTAGGATCCTTATTTACCATGAATTTTTTTAGGGTATTACAACATTATTTTGTCTCCTAATTGCACATTACCACTACTTTAAACCCTCAAAAAAATGGGTATATGAATTTGATCATCCATACACTATAGTATATGTTTCGATCATTTGTCTTGGAATTTGGGGGATCTTGGGTACAACATCTACCTTTGGTCGAGTTTTTGTACAGTAATATCCATCACTTTTCTATTGGTATGGAACTATTTAAGGTGTTAAATGGGAGGTATTGTGATTATATGTGGTGATGTATGGAGGTTTGAGAGTCAGAAGTTATTGGTACTGATGTGATATAGATCATACACGAGAAGATCTAGTTGGTTCGTGAGTGGACGAGGTTGGTGAAGGACAATTAGAAGGCCTATATTTATCCTAGGAAGAGCTCTTTGGAGGTTGAGGTTGGATACTATGTGTTATTCAGAGTCCTCACATGTTGGGGAAAGTGTAGGTTTGGCATGGGGATTAAGATTTCTCTGAGGTTTTTTGGGCCCTTTAATGTGTTGGGGTGAGTTGGTGAGGTGGTGTATCAGTTGGTGTTGCCAATATGGATGGAGAGGATCCACGATGTCTTCAATATGTATCATCTTAATTGGTATATTCCTGATGACTCCCACATTATTTACTAGAGGGATTTGGATATTGAGGATGACTCAACATTTTTGGAGTGTGCAGTAGAGGTCTAGGATCATCGAGAGAAGGTGCTACATGGGTCGACCATTCTACTAGTTTGTGTGTTATGGAGGAATGGTGGCTGAGAGGAGAGTACTTGGGAGTGAGAGATTCATATGTATACCAAGTAATACTACTAATAAATTTAAATTTTTATTCAAGGAATCACTTTTATGGAAAAGTGGGAAACCTAGTACACATAAACAATGTGAAATCAAACCTCAAAGGGATAATCTTTTTCATTCCAAATAAAATTAAAAGAGTTGGAAGGGGTTAGTTTATATAGTTATTATTGTATAGAATATACCTTCAGGTCTTCATTTATCTTTATGATCTCATAAAATTGAATTTCCATCTATTCCCATGCCCGTATATGTTCCTCTAAGCCGGTATTCCCCTCATTAAATCCACGTATCAAAATTCAATTTTTATTATTGATCTAGGAGAGTTGTTCTTCACTCAAATCTAATTGCAGTGGTCTTTTAAACATTCGATGTGCATAATCCAAGGAAAAATTGAACATAAAGAGTCCTCTATAATTTCTTTATTGCAATGAAGTAGAATCTCATGATCCAATGCTTCATTAGGAACCGCTTTATCGGTGCGGTGTTGTGTATTGGTTGTGGTAGTTGTTGGTTTGGGAAGTGTGGAGGTTGGTGTGGTTATGTGGAAATGTGGAGGTTGTTCTAGTACCATATGATTTGGTGTTATGACTAGTGAGAGGTGGTGATGTGGCTGTGAATTGTGTTTTATGAGTGTTTTTATTGGTGAGTTTGGTTGGTGGTAGTGTTTGAGTAGCGGTGAGATCCTCGAGAGGTATCTCACGAGGTGGTTGTTCAGACCCCTTCTTTTCTTAAGGTTGGGTTTTGATTTTTTAGGAGAAGAATAATTTAATAGGTATATAATGTAATAGTATGTTCCTTCTTGGACCATTATGTTTCTGGTTTTTTCATGTAGGAGGTGTTTTAGAGGAGTCTAGAGGAGGTTTCATGGTGGTTGGAGGTACAATAGTGCTGTTGCAGTAAATTCATGTCATGAATGGTTTATACAACATGAATTGGTCATTTTCGGCTTATAAAGACGACGAATTCACATCTTATGTTCATTTGAGGTGTGCAGTGTGAAATGGATTCACATCATGAAAGGTGAAATCAAGGGATGTAACTAATTCAAGCTAAGGCAACAATAATTTTGGAAGAAGTTAAAAAAAATGGGAATTCATGTCATGAATATGTTACATGATGTGAAATTGTTGGGTTCCATGCTATTTTATATCCCTTTCAAACATTTATTCTTTCATACATACATACCCATCTCAATTTTTTTGGATGAACCCTACTCACCTTGATGAGATCTTATATCCCTATTATCACTTACTATGATCCTTGGGTTCTGGTGGATTCCTGTTGGTTGTTTGTAGTGAGTTATCCTCTCTTTACTATTAGTTTCCTTCAAGTCTTCTTTGGATATCTTTTATGTTTGTGTGGTTTTGGTTTGGGGTGTGTAGGGGTTGAATTTTTTAAAAACCCTTTGGTGCAGTGTAGGTTGATTCATGAGTTCCTTGTGTGGTGGTAGTTTTTGAGCAGTTTCTTCTTTACCTTGTGGTGCGTAGTGAGATCCGAAAGATTTCTTGAAATAGTGGATCCTCATTCTCACCTTCTTATATTCTATATTTGAGATATTCCTTCTTTTTATTACCTTTGAGAGAATATTAAGTGTCGGTATAATGTGATAATTAATTTTCATGTCTAAATTGAAGGTTATGGGGAGTTATCAAATTTTTTTCTATTTTGATATATGTTGTTGATGTTATTATGCATGAATGTTGGAAATTATAGAAATAACGGTTTTTGGGAACCATGTTTCCACTTGTTTTTTATATTGTCATGAAAATTAATGTGGTTTTGTGTTATCACAACCTACATAAAAGTTTAAATAAATTATATTTGACTAATAATTGGTTTCCCCTAGACATCTGGTTTGTGTAATAATACAATGATAAATAAAGAAGATATATGATAATTCCCCTAAATAATTTTGGAATCGATTCTGGGTTATTGTAGTGCATTTATTCTTGTTGTGTTTTCCCTATATGGTTTGGGCTATTATACGATGATGTTAGTGGTTAGTTGTGTTTTGAAGTACAATGGGTAGTGATTCAGTGGTTGGTTAGGATAAAATTTGGAAATTTGTTTGATGTGGTGTGATGAGGTTTAGACATAGAGGTTGTGGCACAATGGTTGTAGAATAGAGGTTGTGGTGTAGTGGTTGATTCATAGTGGTTATGGCGTAGTGGTTGTCATTTAGTGGTTGTGGTGTAGTGGTTGTGGTGTAGTGGTTGTAGTGCAGTGGTTGTGGTGTATTGGTTGTGGAATAGTGTATTTGTTACGGTATGTGGATGTACTATTATACGACAGTTGTGTTGTGATATTGATTGGGTGATGTGATGTGAATACAATGGTGTATTTATGGTGCTATGGTGCCGGTTGTGTGATTTGGGCTAGTTTTAGTGTGGAATAGTTGAGATAGTTACCCAGTTAGCCATGGGATGAACTGTGATGATAAATGAAACAAAATAGGCTGGTAGATAAATGAGATGGACTAGAAATGGATGTGCGGTATTTGGATAAACAAATTGAATGAATGAATGAGTAATGTAATGTGAAATGAAATGGATAACATAAAATTGTGGTAAAACCTATAAATAGAAGTGGGAAGTGTTTTGTCGATGGTGTCGTGTTGCATATAGTGGTAGAAATGGTTGAGATGGTTGATGTGTGGTACACGGTGGTGTTGTGGTGTGCTCTAGTGTTGTTGATGTGAACCCATAGGTTGTGTGTTGTGTGTTACCTACATATCATATATGTCAATATAATTTTATACGCCCTGACTTGAGGTGGATAACCTTACCAATTCTTAGAGGGGATGAGTTGTAGGTGTATTCCCATACATTTAGGATGGTGTCAATACATATATAATGCTAACTACTCTCCCCCACTCTTCCATCAACGATAGTGATATGGTTTAGTGTTAAATATTACCCAGTGGTGATGTGTTGGACCAAGTGTCTTCGGGTGGGATGTGATGTGTTGTCCAATGTGTCTTTGAGCAGGATGTAATATGTTAGCCTAGGTGTCTTTAGGTGGGATGTGATGTGATGTAATGGGTTTTAATGCATGGCCTAGTAGTCTATAGTCGATATGTGATGTGGTGTGATGTGATATGTAGTGGGGGCCATGTGTGATAGGAGGAGGGTATGATGTTGATATCCTCCACGTTCATGACACCCTACTACTCATGTTTTGGATGTGATGTGTGGCCTTGGTGTCTATGGTCTGGATGGGATGTGATGATATATTGTATGTCTGGAAGGAATGGGGTAATAGTAAACTCAACATTGGGGTGTGAGAATGGAAAACCAGCGAGGAAGAGGCTATGGGTGCCTTGATTTTTTTTGATATTGATATTATATTATTATATTGGTTGCATGATTTGGTGAGTGATCCATAGTGAGGATAGGTTTTGTTAAATGACCCATATATGTTCTTATTGTTTCCTATTTTTGTTCACTAGCACTTTAGCATGCTCTTTTCACATGTGCACTTGTGGCTTTTGTTATGTCCACACAGATAATACTTGTTATCCTCACCCTATATATAAACTATTTTCAGTTTTTTGGGAGGACTTTGGGAACTGATCTAAACATTTCTAGATAGGTTGGAGATACTATTGAGTCAATGTTGTAGACTTTTCTTTTTGGTATTTACCTTGGATGCTTTTATATGTATCCGATACACTTTTTCATGAATTATGGGATGGTTTTAGGTTTAACTTTATTTTATCTTTTCGAGTTGTTTATTGATTTTTTATCCTATATTCTGATCATGTCTCATTTATAGAGGGTAATTCCAAACATACAATGATATTTTTATACCTTCGGTGTTAGTTTCGAACCCAAGGCCTATAGGAGGCGGGACTTAGAGGTCATCATCTTTCTCTCTCTCTCATTACGATATCTTTGTTGGAAGGGGGTCGTGACAATAAAAGTATGATAACTAGTCATCAGTAATGTGGATGATATTCCATGCCACTAATTAACTCCTCTTGTTATAGTATATAAAGAACACAACTCATCCTCAAAAGTAAAAAGAGTTAAAATTTTCTATTTACAAAACCATTAGATGGTTTTTATGCCACACAAGGTAAAAACATACCAAGTACAACCAAAAGAAGTAGCTCCCTTTATGTACCCAAATACCGTGTCTAGTTCCTCCCAATGGGTTCTATTGGGATAAAAAAATATCAACAATTTTGAGTCCTCAAAATAAATATTAAGTCTTGAATATTTTTAATAAATTACATACATTCAATGATTTTATAATTTTTTATCTGAGACATGAGGACACCGCCCTCATTTTTTAAATAAAGTTACAAAAAATATCATATGAAGTTTTAACACTCACAATTTTTATAACTATATTTATTAATTATATTATATTATCTTTAACATAATAATACTAAAAAAATGTTATTCCCTCAACCAAATGAAATATATTGAGGCCTAAAATTATATTTTAAACTCACATATCCTTCATCTCAAACATGTTATTTAAAAATGAATATTTCTCTTTAATAATCACAATATTGAACCCAAATAAAATAATTTAATCAATATATAAGAATATAACAATACAAGAATAGCTTATATATTTACAAGGTACAAACTTATATATTTAATTTACTCTAAACCCAAAAGATAAAATTGTTTGATCAAATTTATTATACCACTACATCAGTAATTTTTTAACTACATACAAAGTCTTGTATAATTTATATAGCTTAAAATCATCACTATATTTCTAAATATCATTTTAGTTGATCCATATAATTATCCTCTATAAGGTAACTAAAAATAGAATCCTTTTTACTTACATTTTATGGATGTTAAAATCATATACAAAATATAGTGTGATTAGAATTATAAAGGTACTCACACGAGAAACTGGGGAAGAAAAATCTATGTAATTTATTCCATCATTTTTTCTAAACCCATTAGAAACTAATTTATCATTATAATTATAAATGTTTACATATGGGTTATGTTTCCTTTTAAATATTCATTTTTATATAATATTATAACCCTTTGGTTGAAAATCAAAAAAATCCTATATTCCATTAAAACAATTATGTCAATTTCACTATTGAATATTACTTTTCAACGCCTTACATCAAATGAATCCATGTAATTTTGAAATTTTTTAGTTTAATCATCAATGTTGTAACTTATAAAATCCCTTACAATGTCTTTGAAATAATTTTTTTATTTTTATCCCCCTAGGTTTATCCACTTCATAAGACGTATTATGTGTTGAAATAATATTAGGAATTACTCCAAAATTTTTAAAATTATTAATATGTTCAGGAATAGACCCTAATGTGAGGGTATAATCTAAAGTATAAACATATTGGGATACTTTATTTTTATAGTAAAAACCCCTTAAGGAATATTTATTTACAAAACTCGATAATGGTATTCAAATATTTGTTAGGAATATCATAATTAATCACTAATAATATTAAATCATAAGATATTTCAAAATGCCCAAGAAATATATCATCAAATATTTCAAGAAAAAACATTATTTTTATACTTTGGGACTAATACTTTGGGAAGAAAAACCCACACTCAAAAATATCAAAAGATTGGATTTCTTCCTCTACAGAATTCAAACATAGTTATTTACATATGCTTATAAGTTAATCAATTTAAAATATAGAAATTATTATTCAAATCCTATCCCCATGTATATTTAGGCAATACATAATTCAAAAAAAGATAGTTGATATTATCATTTAATGTTATATTCTGTCATTAAAATATCCCATTAGATTAGAAAGAATAAGGAGGTGTATACTCATTAATGATTTCATTATTTTTTAAATATTTAAAAAATTAATTAGAAACATATTCCGCCAACCTTTTTAAATAATAACCATTTAAGTTTATTTCTAGTTTTAAGATCAATTTCAATCTTATAAATTATAATTTTTTCAAGAACCAAACCTTCTCTTTTTAATAGATTAACACGATAATATATATTACAATAATAAATGTAGGTGATAAAGTATTTCTTATTTTAATTATTTAATAATCCATCGAATTCAAACATGATTATGTGTATTAGTTCATGTAAATATTTATACTTTCAACCGAATTACAAGGTTTTCTAGTTTTCTTAGCCTCCACACATACTTGAAATTATTATTTCATATCAATGTCATACTTTTATATAAAATTATGATTTATTGACTATTTAATATCACCAATATTCAAGTGACCAATATGTTTGTTCTAAATATCATCACATTCTATAGAATTAACAACATGAATTTTCATAACAACATTCACTTCAAAAATAACATCATATTTAACCCTATGTTTAAATAAACCATCAATAAAATATCCTCTCCCATAAAATCAACTTGTTCAAAAATTAATAAATTTATAAAATTTGAATGAAAATCAAAAAACCTATTTAACTAAACTTAAAGAACTCAATATATTTAATTAAATTAAAGGTAAATACTACACCCTATGAAAGAATAACATTAATCCTAAAGGAAACATCAAGTCCATGTGTCTTATTCCAAGAACCTTGGAAAAAATATTATTTCACATCATTTAATACATTCTATTTGAATTAAAGATACAAATAGTAATGTATGAGAAAAAATTTGTACATTTTATTTTGGATCAAACAGCCACTAAAGTGGTTCATATATAGTAATAATTTTAGGTTTTTCAGTAAAATTATTATTGATGATTTCAAGAATATTATCCTTGATAGAAAACATGTTATCCATATCATATTCCATTACCATATTAATTTGATCATGAACTATGGGTTCATTTTAATCATTGGTTTCTTTGGTATAATAATTATTATCCCAATACCTACCCTTTCCACAATTCAAAAATAGTTTTTTTAAATTAATTTTCTTGGACATTACTTTAAATTTTTTTGTTGTCTTAGAATTAAGGTTCTCATTGTGTAGTTTTTGACCAGGTTTTTTATTCTTTACACTTATTATCATATTATACCTTGGTTAAACTAGTACCTTATGGTTTTCATTCCTAAGTTTTTCTTTAATGGAAATTTCAATCATAATTTATTCAACATATAAATTCCCTTTTTGATGTTTTAGAGTCATACTGAAACCCTCCAAAGAATGGGGAAACTTCTCCATAATTTATATTACTTTAATTTTCTCAAGAAGATTTATTTCTACTTAAAATATTGAATGTGTGATATACATATGTTCATTAATTTTTTCAGTCATTGATTTCCCTTAAAACTAATGTTATTATTTTTTTATTAATTAACCAATTCAACTTAAAGTGACTTTGTATTGTCCAACTCAGAACTAACACATAAAACTAAACATATGATAATTCAAAGAGAATAACATTTCTACCAAACTAATCTCTTTCACTCCATAGAGTTGTTTAATCAATTTTGGGATTATAATTATTTGGTTCAAGTTTTTAAGAATGAATTATAGGCCATATACCCTTAATTGTTAACCGTATTTTAATACATTATTTATAATGTTTTAAGCATTGAATATAAAATTTTTATGGTAGCCCACACATATACACTTTAGAAACAACACAAAATCCAAAATATAAAAGAATCCATTTTAACAATAATAGGTCATAATATATTATTTAAAATATTTATTCCCTAAGATTTTTGAAAAATTATAGGCATATAACATTATGTTAAAGATTTAATTAATCTAATCAGTCTAATTAAATTAATAAAGAAAAAAATGATTCAAAGAATGTAATCAGACCATTATAGAGGAAAACAAAAAACTTTAGGATTTAGGAAAAAATACTTGGAAAGTTATTTATTGGTTAATTGAATGAATTATACTTTCCTTGAAGAATAAGAATTCTTTCTATATTTCATCTGCTTCCAAAAACTCCACTTCTAGGATGAGATAATCCATATCTTTAGGTGGACAATCTATTTTAAATCACATCAAAATTGTTTTTAAACTCTCCAAAAACATAATAGAAAATATTTAGATCACGCCATGAATTTATAGAGGTCGAAAAATTCATATATAGCTCTAAAAAATGTAATTAATTGTTTGATTTAAAATTTTCATTATGAAAATTAATCATAGTATTCATTATAAAAATTAATGTGATTTAATTGTATGTTACAACTAGACTAGAAAAAACTTCAATTATTTTATCAATTACAAGATTGTAGAATAATTTATTAATGACATTAAATGTAAAAAATCATGGTACTTTATTTATGGACTTCAAAAGTCACCGATTTTTCATTTTTCTGTAAAAAAATCTACCAAAATGTAATAAGTATCATTTATTATTTTGATCAATTAATTGTTTCATAGTTATTAGAATTAATTGAGTGACAATTAATGTAGTAATTAATTTAATTTAAATAAACATCAATATTAATTGACTATCAATTAATATCATAATTAATTAAGTGATAATTAATATCACAATTAATTGTTTAATAATTAATATTATAATTAATTTATTTCCAATTAATATTCCAATTAATTATCTGA
Organism: Viscum album; assembly: GCA_963277665.1. Classification (NCBI taxonomy): domain Eukaryota; kingdom Viridiplantae; phylum Streptophyta; class Magnoliopsida; order Santalales; family Viscaceae; genus Viscum; species Viscum album. Next base: position 810,016,156 of record OY728150.1, on the reverse strand, counting down.
AAATTTATTTCCCATTTAGTTGACATAATTAATGCCTTGACAATTGATCAAATAAAAAGAACACACATGAGCACTGGTGATATTTTAGTGAAGAATCTCAGCTATAAAGGACTAGAAACCATGGGGGAAAAGTATAAGTAGTCACCTAAAGGGTAGAGAATAGTTATACAATGGGCATCAGTATCCTACTTCATGACCAATAGTGCCCAAAACCTATACGGTGGGCAAGGGATAAATAAATTCATAGAATAGATCTGAGGAAACCTATTCTAGGTAGGCGGGGAGGATAGAAAATGGGAACCACCATAGAGATGTTGGGGTATCGAAACTAAATTTCAAATGGGAGTAGCTTACATATTCTTCCCAAGAGAGTGGAGACCCTATCCATAGGTAATAAATATAGGTGTAATAAATTATTAGTCATTTAATAATAATATTATGAAACTTTATTTACACATGAATTTTTGTGTATTTGGTGTGTATAATTGGAATTAATATATATTTTGGATCGTTGTATAATTTAGTAAAATTAAACGTATATTTTACTCATTTTTACACATATAATATACTGATGAAGTTTTTAAATCCATTCTAGGATTTTTTTTAAATAGGTGAATTTTTTTATTCTAAATAATTAGATATCAGTATTGATGATAACATGACCCATAGAGATACTAAGAGTACCATAGTTTCCATTTTCTTAGGTAAAACATGATGTTATTTTCCATTGCATTATTTTAACATCCTCAAGATGATTAATTTTATTTAAAGAGAATTTATGAGTCCATGTTGAATTTTTTCCTCATGACAACCTTCAATAAAAGATTTTCATTAGGGATGTGAACTTTCTATGGGGTTAAACAAAAATTTTATGGATAGTGATTCAGTATAATCATGATTTAATTTTCAAGTTTTTATGAAAATAATAACATTAATCACTAAATTATTATGGTGGTGTGTGTAATATCCCACATTATTTGATATTTTAACTTCATTTTTCTTAAAATAATTATTTTGTTGATTAAATGTGTAATTTAAGGTTCAAAAGATATTACATAATGCTCATATTTCTATTTTAATTGAATAAATTGAAGGATTTAATGATTTAGGATCATTGGGTACCCAATGATATGATATTTTGTACCAAATGGTTACTATGTGGGTGGGAGAAGTCCACTACCACAACACAAAGTGGCTATTTTATAATAAAAAATACTTGGTTTCCATAGGGTGGTTGGTGGACCCCCACAAGGCACACAATAGAAAGAAGGAGATATTTAAAAAATGGGTAAAGTTTTCTTTCTTATCATTTTTCATTTATAATACAAATGGGTTGTGGGATTTTGAATCAAGACCTCTTATGTTCCTCTCTTTTTCTTTATCCCTCCTATATCCATTCTTGTTATCCAATCCATCCTTTTATCTTCAATATGATTTGTGGAAAATATATTGTGTGATTTTATTTATAGTGAAACTATTTTAAGGTGGTTTCTTCACCCCAAATAATTTATTATTATTCTTAAATAAGTTAAAATCTATAATTTGTGTTACTATTTTAGTATTTTATGTTTCAAACAATTGATAGGAATTTTTCTCTCTCTTATTATATAATTGAATTCACCAGGATAATCAATAGGTTATCTTGAATATATATCATATTTTAAAATTGTTACACCGGTAGTAGCATGTGATGGTATGATATATAATAAAAACCCTTCTTTCTTCCTTAATAAATATGATTTGAATTATTATTATTGATGTTTTAGTTGAATAATTTTATTTATTTTTCATTGAATTATACTTTGTTGTTCTACTAACTATGTGTTGATTTTTATTATAGGATATTTCCTTTTTATTGTCTTAGTAGTGATAGGGGACTCCTTAAGGTAATTTTGTGACTAGTTCGTATGGAATTCAAATTTTAAATCTTCTAAAATTAATAATAGATTTTGATAAATATGTTGTTCATGATATGCATTTAATATTAATAGTGAAAATAATGTTTTTATTTTATATAGATACCATATATATTTTCCCTCTTATCAAAGATGTCTATGTGGTAATCTTACCACATATTAAGGATGTATAAGTGGATATTTACCCTATTATATAATTTTTCTAGTTTTTTATCACCCTTTTGGTATTTTCATCAAATATGAATAGTTTACTTTCATGGATTTTGAGACAAGATCTATGTAGATATGGAATGTTTTTAGGGTGTATTTTTTAGCACATGGAAAGCCAAAACCCATGGTAAAAGTATATATTTTTCATCCTAGTATTAGAATTAAAATTGATAAGTGATTTTATATTATTTCTCTACCTATATTGTGTTACTCATATGTAAACTTACCTTTATGATAATGTTGTATGGTTCATGTGGTGATTTACTACTAAGTATAATATACTCACACCCTTCATGTATAATTTAGGTTATATTTTGACCTTATTCTATATGTTTTAGGGATGCTGTACTTGATGATGCATATAAAAACTAAGCCTAATTTTTCCTAACTAAGAAGCACTATTTCATTCCTTAGGGGAACCTCTTCGTACAACATAGGAAATCGACTAGTGTCAAGGATCTATGAATGATATTTGGGATATAATTCCCTCAATATCATAAGTATATAATAAATAATAAATAATAAAAACATAAATAATAAAATACACCGGCATGCAGCCAGAATTACAATAAAAACTACTAGAAAAAAGGGATCACCAATTGGGATAATTATATGTATGATATAAAAAATAAACTAAAATGAAATAAGGTGAAATAATTATAGAATCCTTGTCTTTTACGTAGTACAATATCCAAAAGACTATCAATATACTCTAGCCTGATTACCAATAAAAATATATATACCCTAACATGTATATCAAATATATGATCTTCATATCTAAAGAGGTGTATGTGAAGGGTGTGAGAATAAAACATAATAACATACCCCTAATGAGGATATTAATATATTCTAAAATATATCATGTGATTATATGTGTGATAAAAATAATAAAAATAGTAATGATCAACATGAAAATAACCAATTCATATCATTGTGTACTAACTAGGCTACAAAAACACTTGACTTAACTTTCTTTGACAATTATTGGTGAATCAAATTTCCCATAAAAGAATAGAACCCACATCATATGGGGGACCTCGTTCATTTTTTTCCCTTATTACAACATACCCCATATATAGGAATCACTACGTTTTCATTCCATGGAGAACATACTCTATGTGGAGGGCCAAACTCTTTGTCGTCCCTTAGATAATACATATTTAATATAGCATATAGATTTTTTATCACCTAGAAAACAAACATTAAGTGAAGGACCCCATTTATTATCCCTATAATTTAAAAAAAATTATAATATAATAATACCCTTATAATCATGTTTCACTATAACATGGTTAGGATCATAATGTAAAATCGCACATGGCCTACACAACCCAAATCCTATCTCTCAGCTAGTGTCCCTATATATTCCTCACTCTCATCTAGTAAAAAACACATAATCATTTTCAAATCATGACTCACATAGCTATATTTTATATTCTAGACCTCACCCACCATAACAACCATAACCCCTCAATAAATTATTGTCATGTAGTCTATAACAATAGTATAACCCAAACTCAGATTAGAACTAATCATTTAGTTCATCACACAAGGAAATTCATTTTATTTGGTTTCAATGGACTTAAAATGACTTTATTTCTATTCCATAAACATAAAAATAATCACATTATGTTGATTAAAACTCCCATATATCCTTTCTAAAACCATTCCATGCATCTATAATGTAAGTAAACCCATCAATAAGCCAACACGTCCACATACCCTAATGTAGAACTTTAACAATACTTTCTACGTCTACAAACCTTCCACGTTTAATATCATTCCTTTACACACCTATTATATCTTTATAAAAGAAATATTAAGAACCATATAATCTCTTCTTATCACCCACTATCAAAATATTACCATGGAAAGGAACCACCATTAACTCCTAACTCGACCAAGAACTAAACACATAGATGATCCCTTCACAAAATATGAATCATTAGACTGAAATAGTTTGAACTCCTAATAACAATACTATTAGACTATAAAGTAATTAAAAATCACATAAATCACTAAATTTCCAAACATCTATGAAGGGGAATTCTAAGGTCTATTGATGATTCTCACTTCCTTCCTTGAAAAACTTTCATGAGAATACCCTTCTAAACCAACACCAAAATGGATAACCTCACTAAACCCTTATAACATACCTAAAAAAGACCATCATAGACCCCTCATAATTTATGTTAAGATCAAAAACCCATTTAGGGTCAATAACACATGATTAATTTCTATTCACCGTGGTGAAATAGTTATCGAGTGATTTTAAAATCACTAAACCTAGACAGGAATGTTCATTTCAATCATAGGTGACTATACCTAAACTATCCCTCTAGTTAATGATTTATCAGTTCCCATTTATGTAATTATAACTATAACACCCAATATTTTTCACAACATTGTATATAAATAAGGGGATATATGACATCATATGTAACAAAACGCCTACATCAAACTTATGGATGTTATACCATCTAATATAATCATATAATTCTTCCTTATTAATCTTATCCTTACCCATATAAGTATACTACTATAGATGGATCGCTTATCTGGATAGATACATAGCTTTGGAAGAGGGAATAAGATTTAGAATAAAGAGATAATATAGGGGAAGGGGTGTTGGGTCATGTGGGTTAAAATATGTGGATCAGTATGTTTATGTGAATATTTTTTAAAAAAATTAATCAAATTAAAATTAAAAAAAATAAAGGCCATCAGGATCTTGAATGATTTACACTAGGCTTTCAAATGTAATGAAATGGTTATAATTCAATTACCAAGCCTACTAATCTTCAAGTGGTACACCACTAGGAATCTTATGTAGTCTTACTATAACCCATATATTGGGTTTTTTCACCTTGAGATGAGAACTCATCATGGGTATTTTTTAAAAACTCCCCTACCTCCAAAACACCCCTTATATCACTCCAAACATGTCAAAATATCACCTCATTTGATTCAAATTCTAAATTTATAATTCCCACTATATAAAATTCTGATGGAGACTCTACCTTCTCATACCTCCATCATATTTTATTTGGTGCACTAATTCATAGACCATGGCATGGTAAAATTCACCATGTTGTGGTTCCTTCGCATGTTATATGTCATTGCATCATAATGTATGAGTGAAGAATAATATGTGATATCATTAATACATCACTCCCACGATTATTATAAATCATTTTAATTTTGAAAAACATCATGTAAATATGGGTAAACAAAATCTGAATACTGAAAGAGTTTTATCATTCAGATTAATCAATGAAGTGTGAGCCAAAGAGTTTATCCATTTCATAACATTTGGAATATTATAAACTCTATTGGGTATTTTCATTTGATTAATGTGTATTATATAAAGTGGTTTGATCACTTAATTGGTTATAATGGAGATTATTCTCATCTAGTTAAAGTTATTTGAAACTCTTGATTCTCTATTTTATTTAGAGGTAGTTCTAACAGACCATTGAAATAAATGAGCTCTTATCTTAGTGTTCAATGATTCTAGTGGATAGAGGATATCATTTATGGAAATATCCCATTGGTTTTTTCTATGGTAAATTGATCAATTGAAAGGTTAAATAGTGAGGGATGATTGTTTTATGATTTTGTTATTTCATTATAATGATTCCTATATAGATTGATTATATCATGATTTTAATGATTTCTTCCACCACAATTAGACGTATAGATATCCCATTAATCCCATTAATGGTATCAAATCATCGTTTGGTGATGAATGGATTAGATGAAGATTGGTTTAAAAAACACAAATTGGATTTTACCTAGTCACTATAGTGTGGTCACACCATTATGTCATGGTATGTGTGGTTACCCTCCAAAATGACATGTTCATATTATCACCAAAATATAGATAGTTTATATTTTAGATAAATTTTCCATTTTTTGGAGAAAATACTCATTTTAATTATAAATAAAAAGTAGATAATCATTTTGGTATTCACCACGATATAGTTAGATGAGATCTCTATCATGTTTAAATCCACAATGATGACCCACCACATTATGGTAGATATTGATAAGGCATTTTAGTTTTTAATAATATATAAGAAATGAAATGAATTTTGGAACCAAAATGAAATCAAAATTGGTTTTGAAAAACTAGGATCCTTAGTGATATCAAGGGACCAAAACAACTTGTGAAATTTCACTATGAAATTAATTGTAGAGGTAGGTCCCCTAGACCTGTACACCCAAATCCAATGTAAAAAACAAATACTTTAATTACTAGATTTGATACCAAGTTATATGAATTAAGATGAAAAATTATATATATTTCAATAGTATAAAAATTACCTCTCATAAATGATCACCCAATCCTAGAATCCAAAGGTTATGAATCTTTAAATATTAGCTACGTAAAAACAACATTTCATATAATTTATTTAATATCTCTAAAAAATCATATCTACAATAATACTCTCTACTGGAAAATAAGGTTATTCCAACAATTTAGAACTATTGGTATATCCCATAAAACTATTGGTATAGCCTATATCAAAGGTTTCACGGACCGTTGGGTGATTTTTCATCATTATAGATCACAAATAGAAATGGTTATCGAATAGTTGGAATATGAAATTTAAATGGAAATACTTATACCAACGGTCTGACCAAACTATTGGTATAGGTCTTCTATTGAAAAAATATTCATCTTCTAGGTATTTCTCCCACAACCTCCTGCTAATATTCCAAGCACCTTACCACTATCCTACAACATGTTTTATGTTCTTATAATTAGAAATAAATATGTATGTATAAAAAAATAATTTATATTAAATTATATATTATAATATTTATTAATATAAAAAATAATGATAAAACTTATACCAATGGTTTGGTCACACCATTGGTATAATTCTTCTATTGAATAAAAAATTCCATCTTTGGGTATTGATCCCTCAACCTCCCAGTTATATTATGAGCACCTTACCACTATACTACAACAAATTTTATGTTCTTATGTACATATATATATATAATAATTTATTTATATTAAATTATTTATTATAATTTATATTAATATTAAAAAATAATGACAACCCCTATACCAACAGTTTACCAGAACCGTTGGTATATGTGTCTAAAATCAACATCGATACCAATGGTTTTACCAAACTATTGGTATATTACAATACATAATTCCCTAAGGAAAAGGGAAAAAAAGGAGTGAGCTCAAAAACTAAATAAGGGAAAAACATATCAACATGTAATAATGTTTTAGATCATAATAATTTGAGTAAATATGATCATGGGATGAATGTTTGAATAAAGAGAATACAAAACAATAATCGTTTCCCATTAGGTATAATAGAAGGACATGTAAACTCAAATGATCAAGCAAATATCATGGAATAAGAGTGAGGAATCATGATAAAATAATTACAATCCATGGATAATATTCTAGGAATATAACATCAAAATTTTGAGTAACCATAATTATAGAAGATTATAATATTATTAACAAATCTAATAGTGACCATACCCATGCACAATCATGCAAAAAAAAGTAATTAATTATTAGGTCATCACAAAACCTTATGCACAAAAAATGTAATCATTTCCACACGTAACCTTTTTACAAAATAAAAATTTTATCACGTCCACAAAAAAACTTTTTCAGTAAATAAAAATATGATCATGTCTATGTACAGCCTTGTGAACAGGGGAAAATGTAATTATGTACACGCACAATCTTGTGAAAAAGAAATATATCAATTATTTCCTTTCCTATAATTCTCATATTATAAGATATAAAACATTAACCAATACATTTTAAGGATATATAGGACCCGCATAACTTAATGATTATCTATATACATGTGAAACATAAAAAAATCAACCATGTATCATATCATGAAAAACCCATGAAAATAAAGTGGGTTCCTTAACATTTACAAATAGAATCAAGTAAAATGACCTCAATAGCTAGATCGGTTGATACCAGAATTGAATCACCCAAAAAACATATATCATAAGGAAATTAAGATAGTGATTCATAAAATATAGATCTAAATGGGATAGATCTATTGGAGATAAAGATAAAAATGGAATAAAAAAATGAAAAAGATATTCTCGAAAATATTTTTTGACATTTTCATAAAATAAGTTACAAGAAGCTTTCCAAAAATCATTTTAAAGATTGTAAAATGAAAAAAAAAACTTCAAAATAAATCCCAAAAATGGATCCTCAAAAGAAAAAATGGTTAATTTTATAAATATAGATATTAAGAGAAAATATGCAATCATGAAAGGAAAACCTTTTTGACATTTAAATATACCTTTAATGAAACCTACATCATTAAAAATGATAGTAAAAATTTATTTTTAATAAATTTAAAGAGAATTATAAATATCACATGAGACATTACATATTTGTATTTTAAATAATAAATTAAAACATTTCTGGGAACAAACAATATGGACATGGATGAGAAAGATCCATTTAAAAAGATATAAATTATTCTTAACAATGTCATATTTTTATGCAGAAATAATTCCATAAAAAAGAATAATTTAATTTCAAGATGTAAAGACCCCAAAAGAAGTATTAAATACAATATAATATCCACATAGGATAAAATAATACAATCTTTTAATTTCATAGATAAAGAGGTATGATTATGACTCATGGAAAATAGTTGGGTCTAGAAAACCCCTAATGAATGTTAAAAAAAATTATATAGCAATACTTTGAAAAAGAGTTATGAAAAGGAATTTTAATGACCCAGAAAATAATTGAAAAGAAGATATAATATAATAATAGGGAGAAATAAACTAAACATATAAGGATTAATATTATGAAAAATAATTATAAATCAATATAAGAACATTTGAGTTTTGAAAAACCCTTAAATTTACTATTGACTTCCATGAAAGTGAATTAACATCATATAAAATTAATATAACCATATTAAAAAAAATTAGCACATGAACCTCAACCTGGTTGGTGAGGACTTGGCATGTGAATCCAAGAGACCCAATATCAAATATGAGTGGAGATATATTTCTAGGTTACTGTAGAAGTACTGTAGTAGGAACTCTATAAGGCACTGTAAGAAAGAACTGTTTAATACTATAGCAGTCAGAACTATTCATCCTTATAGGACTTTAGGCCACTAGTTAGGTCCTATGATCCTAAAAGGCTTTTGGGCCACCCAAGGTCTTCATTATAGTGTTCTCCTAAGGCCTTTGGTCCACCCAAAGACTTCAGGCCACATGAATTTATAGATATACCAATCAGACTACAAAGAAAAAAGGCTCAAGATAAGGATTCAGAAAAGGATCATTCACCATAGGAGAGCTAACCGAAATTGGAAGAATGGGAGGGTTTTTGTTTTCCATCAGTATTGGGCTTATGCAGCTCTGCACAAGATAGCTATCCGACCAGCCATGTAAAGGTGGAGTGTTGATATAATGACATGTGCTGGGGAGGAGCAGTTCCATGTTGTCTTGTCTGGGTGATTTCCTCTAATACATATGGGTCATGTAATTGTCTCTATGCCTTCGAGCCTTATAAGGGTTCCACCTCACCCCTTGAAAGGTGGATTATCAAAATAAAAAAAAAGAAGGCCTTCAGGCCATTAAATAATATTAATAAATTATTTCATAAACTTATTAATGTCTATTAATTTTCTACAATTTTGTTTTAATCATTCATTATACATTTATTATTTGGTTGTTGATTATTTTCATCACCAAATGTAAGTGATTTTGACTGTTTCATCCATGATTTATAATGTTGATATAAATCCTAGTTATATGATACCATGTTCATAATTCATATATTATATAAGGTATTATAATAATTATTTCATAATTATTTATAAAGTTATAATTTCATTCCATTGGATTTTTAGTTATTTTTTTGAAGATGAAATCAGTTACAAGTTAGTTTTGGTAAATTTTTAACGAACAAATATTAAAAATGAGTTAAATATTAATAATACCATTACAAAACCAGTAAAACATTATTTCAATATTAAAAATGTATTCTCAAATTAATTTATTTTTTATAACTATCCATGTTAAACATTTATAACATCATTCATACAGGCTGTTAAATTGAACCAAAAAAGAATATGTTATGACAAATGGATGAGTATAAAAGTGATATTGTAATTCCAAAAGAATAATGGTATTAGTTAGATTTTATAAAATATTTAAATCAGCATTCATAATTTTTTTATTAACAAGGTAAGATAATAAGCTATTAGTTACAAATATGAAATTGTTTTCGCTCTTAGTGTGCTCATTTTAGGAAATTAAATTTACAATGATCTTTTATTAATGATATTGTTAATAGAATAACTATTTATCTGTATATAATATTAATAATGTCATAAATATAATATTTATTCATTTTAAACATTTTTATAATCATCCATAAAAGGTGGGTATGAAAAACAAAATACGTCGTTCATGGAGGCGGTAGTCTGCATGTTACACGAGCGACATTTTCATTTTTCAAAATTTAAATATATAAATGATACTTATTTAATTAAATTTTTATGGTTATAATATATTTGGATGAGGTTTTATTATAAAAATTAAGAATAAAAAGCAATGTAGTGGATAATAATCACGTTGAGAGTTATAGTCTTCTCTTGAAAATCCTCTTGGAAATTGAGGACTTAGAAACATTCTTGTATCCAAGGGATGAAAAAAATTTAATAGAATCATATTAAATGAAAATTTAAAGGGTTTAAATAGTAATTATAAGTGTATTATTGACTTGTAGTTGGTGGAAATGAGATCCTTTTATAGGCGACAAAGAGGCACTTTTCCTTGGAATTGAATTTTAAGTGAGGGGTTAGGATGGAATCACATGGTATTTAGATGATTTTTGTGTGGAATGTTTTTTGAGACATATGGGTATGGAATTAAAATCTACTAAATTACTTCTATAAGTTTTAACTTTCAAGTTAATTTACAAAAATTCTATCCACTTTAAGTTACCCCTTTTTTACCCTTATTAAACTTGATTAATTTTTTATCTAGTTCATTATTCTTTTAGTAAAAATATAATATAACCCTTATTAAAAAATTTTGAAATTATTATTATGAATTTATAATTCATTTAATCTAATTAAATTTCTAAATATTTCAATTTAATTTTAAATTAAAAAATATAATATATATAAAGGTATTTTTTTAGAAAATTATATTTTTATACATTAAGTGTTTCCATTATTATTTAATATCAATTAAACATTAAATTAGTGTTAATATAAATATTTAAAGATAATAATAGATTCATGAAAAATAGATCAATTTAATTTATTAATATAAATATTACACACCTTTTATAAAAACAATTATTTGAAAAATAATTGTTTTATCGTGGTTACTAATATTTAATTTGGTAAACTTATTTATGTTAAAAATAAAAATAAACTCATTAAAAAATGTGGATATTAATATTAATAATATAAAAACCATTTTATGATAATCTTATTCTAGGGTTGATAAAAATTAATTTTAATATAAGCATACATAATGCATAAAACCAATTTAAGGGAAAATATATATTTTATGAATAAAATGGATATACTCTTATTACATAACTAGTAATCACTATGATATGAATGTTAATTTATTTAATTGTATATATTTTCAATAAATTTTATTAAAATCATCATTTATTGGTGATTTTATTTTATATAGATAAAAATACACAACACCTTAAAATGGTTCTTTAAAAATAGCATTTATATTAAATGATCTTAACCAAATACCATTAAAATTAAATAATTATATTCAAGAATTTTAATTTTATTGTTACATTTAAATTAAAAAAATTCATTCAATTTTATAATATAATTATTTAATAATAATATTTAACATGTAAATGTTTTTTTATAATAACATATTTTAATTAAATATTATATTATTTCTCTATTTGTTGTGTATGAAATTTATTATTTTAACAATATACAACTTTAGTATACCTATTGGATATATTTATATCTAATGAATATATTTTCAATAACCATATTCCCAAAGACTATATTTATAATGGTCATATTTCATTATTATATGTAGACTTAATAAAATAATTCATTTCAAACACACTTCTTAAGTCACACTACTCATTCTTTATTAAGGATTGTTTGTAATGATTTCACATTTCATGATTTTATTTATAATTTAGGGTTTAATTCAACTAATTATAAATATCAATGGTGAAGATGATCCAGGGTATCCCAAAGTTTTAAAGATAATATTCTTTTATATTTATTGTATGTTTTTAATTTGTGTACTTTTAATGGATGTATTCAAACATGTTATATAATACATAGTTTCATGTACTTTGTTTTTAATGTTTTATCTAAACAAAATTTATTATTTTTATTTTTATAAAACTCATATTTTCCCTCATAATAGAAATATCCCCATAATTGAGTATCCTCAATAATAATTTAAGTTAAATACCATTCATGATTGGGTTTTAAGATCTATATAATGGAATTAATTTTTCCTATATAGTTCATAACAATACTTGTACTGATAGATGACTATAGTTTGATTTGGAATATAAAATTTGATTTCCCTATCTCCATAATTAATATAATTTTTATATGGATATTTCCATTCCATTTTCAAAATCACATCAAATTCATTTAAAGGAAGAATAATAAGATTTTCATGACGCACATTCCACCAAAATTTAATTTGTGAAACAATTATCATATGACTAGAATATTTCTCTGATAATTCCATATTAATCATTGGGTGGTAGTTTAATTCTATTGTAAAATTTCCTAGACATAGTGGACTATCTAGAACTAGAATAAAAGAATACATCCACAAGTCTAGAGTGGAGGATAAGTGTACCTTAATTGTGATGATCCACTTTAGCAGTAATAATAACATAGAATATACCTTGATCTCTTGGTCTTAGAGGTTTCCAGGGTATACTATCATCATCATCCCTTGGGTTATGAAAATGATTTATATAATTCCTTAACCCCTTTAATTTGAAACATTGAATTATTACCCATACCTTATGATGTAAATTATTTTATTCCACCATGTTATTTGAACTCTTCATTTTTTTCTCAGAAGTTTTCATGATCAATAACCTCCTTTACCATAAAAAAAACTTCTTCCAATTACTTTAAAATATTTACATGGGAATTTATTCCCACATTTTTTACATTTAAAAAATTTAATATTCTTTACTCTATGTATTTTATCACTAAAACTTCCATGAAAATTAATTTTTATCTTATTTGGTATGTTTTTAAATTCATATAAGTTCAAATGTATAATCACACCTCAAGATAGACAGTTAGTCATAACCGTAATATTTATTAATCTAGTTATTATCACATTTTATTGTTTTTTAGGAAAATAAATTCATTGTTCATGACACACATTGTTAACATGGATCCTCCAGGCTTATGCCTTTACTTTTAAATAAAGAAATGTTGATGTATGAGAATACTTAAATTAATAAATTTTTAAAGGGAAAACTATGATATTAGAAACTAATAAATGATATGTATACCTTATTAATCTATTGGTTTAAACATAGTTTATCCATCATCACATTTTAATTTGGTTATCTAACCTAACTAGTTATATATTACATCCTCAAATTCCATTTAAATTCTTTATAATGGTTTGTAAAGAGCATGTGAATCAATCAAGAATATCCCTTATGAGTGTCAGAATAGGTGTGAAGTTAGAACCATGTTTTTTCATTGATTTGGGATATATTTAATAACCAATTGAACGTTTTTAGTATTTTTACCCATAATTTCATCTGTGTTAGAGCCTGCATCCACTAATTTGTATCCAGACTGGGTTTTCATTTATAGGAATCCACACACTCAATAATTCACTAAACGTTTATGATATTTTCCTATATTTATTATTATACATAGGTTTGCACTAATTTTATATGGTATTAATCCTAAAAAATAACTAAACACTGCTCTGAAAACAACTAATATGCCTCAAACCCACACACTTAGCTCTAATTTTAAAAACAAATACTTTAATTTTTATATTTGATAACATGTGAGATGAATAAAGACAAACCTATATATATTTACATAATATAAAAATTATATATCACAAATTATTTCAAAATCCCTAAATCCAAAGGGTTAGATTCTTTAGATATTAGATTTATAAAATCATATTTCTTATAATTGTTTCAACATCTCCCATAAAGCATCTTTACATAATGCTTCGTTTTTAAATATAATCCTATATATAATTCCTTGGGGAAAATGGAAAAAATGAGTGAGACAAAATTATTAGTAGGGGAAAAACATTTCACCATGTCCTCAAGGGTTATATCATAAGCATGTGATTTAAAATAAAAATCGGATAAATGTCTAATTAAAATGGAAATTGAATAATAATATCTACCTATAGTGAATAATAAAAGGCCATGTAATATGAAATGATGCAAAATATACCATTGTATAAGAGTGTGGAATTGTGATAAATTAATTATGACCCATGGATGATATCAGTGGAATATATCATAGAAATATGGTATAAGTATATCCATATGAAATCATATTATTATTAATAAATCTAGGAACAATCATGTCCATTAACAATCTTGTGAACAATGTTAAATAAGATCATATCATTACATAAAATTGTGAACAAGGAAAAACATTATCATGTTCACACATAACCTTTTGTATAAAGTAAAACATGATAATTTCCACTCAAAAACCTTGTGAAAAATAATACAATGATCATGTACATGCACAACCATGTGAACAAAGAAAAATATGATCATATCCATGTACAAATTTGTGAAAAAATATAGAAAACAATCATTTCCATGAACAATATCCTTATCTCATGAGATATAAAACTTCAACCAATGCATTGGAGGTATAAATATAACAACAACCATCACATAATGATAACTCATATTCATGTGTTCCACACAAAATAAATCATGTATCATATCATGAATAACCCATGAAAAGAAAAAGGATTTCATAATGTTTCCAAATGGAATCACATAAAATAGACACAAGAGTTAGATAAAAAGATACCAAAACTCAATCACCTAAAAAATAATTTATAATAATGTCATTTAGTGGTTGATTCATAAAACAAAACTCTAAAAAATATATTTTTTTTATATAAATAAAAAAAGTTAAGTAAAATAAAGAAAAATATATTTTTGAAATCATTTCATAACATTTTCATAAAATATGAATTAACAATCCACTTTTAAAAATAATTTTCCATAAGGTAACATGAAAATCTTTTTAAATCACTACATTAAGTGAAAACCCAAAAATGGAGTAGGAAATAATGTTTGATTCAACTAATATGGAGTCAATTATAAAATATATTATCATGAAAGGAAACTTTTTTTGAAATTTATAAAGATCACAAGAGATATTATATATTTTTATTTCAAAATAATAAATAAATATATTTATATAAACAATGAATATAATCATGGAAGATAAATACATATTAGAAAATATGAGAATTATTCTAAAAAATGTCATATTTTTATGAATAAATAATTTTATCAAGAAGAAGACCCTGATTTTAAGATGTAAATTTAATATAAAATAATAAATACAAACAATTTAATATCTTCATGGGATATAATAATAAAATATTGTATGATCATAGTCAAATAGGTATGATCACATGTCATGAAAAAAAAAGTTGAATCTTGAAAACCCCTTACAAATGTCATAATCATTGATATAAAAGTCCATAAAATTGGAGTTTATGGGAAAAAATATAAATCCTCAAAAAATAAAGTGAAAATAAAATATAACAAAATCATTCAGTGGAAGAAACCAAACTTGGGATAATGAATCTTTAGAAGAAACATTATAAATCATTAAAATGAAATTTGAGTTATGAAAATCCCTTAACTTTCCTCTTAACTTACACAAAAGAACATTAAAATCCTCTATAATAAACATTACCATATCAATAACTTATTTTAAAACATTATTCTCATATATTATATTTCTACTCTATAATTATAATCATTAATTATACATTTATTAGTTAGTTGTTGTTTCGTTTCATCATTGGATGATAGAAATTTTGATTATTATACCGGATTTTTAATATCAATGTCAATAATCACTCATTGATGCCAATTTAATCATTCTTATATTATAAAATTTATTTGAATATATTTTATATAATTATTTATAATTTTTTAATATCATTCCATGAGGGTTTTAGTTACACTTTGTGAAGATGAAATCGATGACGAGCTAGTTTCAATAGTTTTTTAACAAAACAATTGTTATATTAAAAATGAGTAAAATATTTATATTACCGTTATAGATTAAAAAAATTATTTTCATATTAATATCATATTATATTATCAATTATGTCTATATAACCATCCATGATAAATATTTATATCATCGTTCATGAGGGTGTTTAAAACGACCCAAACGAGAACATGTTATGACCAATGGATGAGTATGAAAGTGAAATTATTATAATATCCTAATTATATAAGAATAATATTATTATTTATACGTTTTAAAATAGAAAAATCATATTTGAAAATAGGTGGAATAATAAGGTAATATTAAAATCTATTAGTTAAAAGGAAGAAATTGTATTTCCTCTTGGTATGATCATTTTTGCAGTTAAATTTATGATGATCAATTATTAATGATATTATTAATATAATGACTAATTTATGTTTCAAAAATCATATTAATTTCATAAATATTATATTTACTTATTAAACTCGTTTTTAGAACCAACCATCGAAGGCGGTGATGAAAAATGAAACACATCTTTCATAGAGGTGGTAATATACACGTAATACAAGAAATGTTTTTATTTTTAGAATGGATGAGAGGAATGTAGAAAATAGTTATTACATTAATATAATTACTCTTCATTATACTAATGATACTTATTTCATTATATTATTATGGTTAGAATAGTTTTTGAGAAGGGTGTATGAGAAAAATTGAGAAGATAAAATTGGGAAGTGGACAATACATGCGTTGAGAATTTGGAACACTTTATTATATGTAAGTTGATAAAAATGTGTAATAGTATTATATGAGATGAAAAATTGGTAGGGGTAATTTTTAAATTTAAGGGTAATTGTTTCATGAAGTGATTGAAAGTGAGCTTATTTTATAAGAAAATGGGGGTATTTTCCTTGGAAATACATGTTAAGTGGGGGTAAATATGGAATCACATGGTATTCTGGTGAGGAACATTTTGTGATAGATGTGGATATAAATTTGATATATAAAAAGGCCTTCTATATGTTCTAAGTGTTAGGTTAATTTATAAAAAAATTGAGCCACTTTAATTTTCCTCTTTTTTACCCTTATTAGTCGTGATTAAAATTTTACCAAAGTAATTATTACTTTACTAAAAATATAAGATGACCTATCTTAACCAATTTTGGAATTTTATTTATAAATTTTGATTCAATTTAATGTAATTAAATTAGTAAATAAGATAAAATTAACTTATAAATTAAAACATATAATATTATGAATTGTTTTTTATAGAAAATTTTCTTTTTATGCATCATGTGTTTTTTATTATTATTTCATATCAACTACATATTAAATGAGTTTTAATGTACATGTTTAAAAATATTATTATATCCCTCAGAAAGATATAAATTTAATTTATTTAGATAAAAATTTCACAATGTTTATAAAATAATTTGGGAAAAATAACTATTTTATCATGGTAAGTAATATTTGCTTTGGTAACTTATTTCTATATTAAAAATTAAAATGAACTCATTTCCAAATTTGGATATGACTATTAATATGATGAAATATATTTTCTTAAACTTGATTTCAAGATTTTGTAAAAACTAATTTAATATAAGTTTGCATAATGTATAAAAACAATATTAAGAAAAATACATAAAATTGATTTATTCTTATTACTTCACTAGTAATAAATATTGGATGATTATTAATTTATTCCCTTGTATATATTATCAATACATTTAATTAAAATCAACTCTTAGTAGTGACTTATTTTATTAGGATAAAAATACCCAACACATAAAAAACGGTTCTTGAAAAAAATATCTTTTATATTAAATGATATTAACTAATTAACATTAAAATTAATTATTTATATTCCTACCATTTAATTCTATAATTAAATTGAAATTAAATTCTATCTTTTAATTTTATCATATAATTATTTGATAATAATATTTAACATGTAAAAAAATTATAATAAAATATATTCATTAAATATTATATTTTGGTTTTGTTATTTATTGTTTATGAAATATTTTATTTTAAAAATAAAATTCTTCAATATACTTGTAACACCCTAATTTATTTGTATGTATTTTACTTTAAATTAATACTATATTGAATATCCTTTTCTATAGGCGATACCAAGCTAAAATGAAATCATTATACATTTTAATATGAGAAAATTAAAAGAATTAAAATGTGATAGGTATAAATGTAGCTATTGGAATAGATGGTATAAATAAAATTAACTAAATTATTAAATATATAGATAGAGGAAAAAATTTTACTTTTTCAATATCAGTGCATTAATAAAATTAAATTATTATAGCTAAATAACTACTAAGATCAATAGTTGGAGAGGTAATTGAGTGGTTAACACACCTCATAATCCTTTTTAGAACCCATGATAAAATCCTAGTGGTGGGATATTTCTGGGGTACTATAGCATCACTATAGAGGTACTATAGCTACATTGTAGAGGCACTATAGCATTATTGTAGCGGTGTTGTAGTAACCAAAACTATTATTCCGATTTGGGCATTCGGGCCACCAGATTGAGACCTCAGGCCATAATTGGACTCCATGACATATATCCTCTAATCCAACTCAAGACTTAGGTCTGTGGTATTTCATACCATAGGGCCTTCGGTCCATGAAGTAGTTAGGTCATACCATATAGGAGCAAGACCCGTGAGAGGAATCAGAGCTAGTAGCATGCACTAAAGGGGAGCTAAGAAAATTTGCAATTAAGAGAGGGTATGTTAATCATTATAAGTACCAGGAACCATGAATATATTCATAGGTAAATACTATCCAATCATCTTTATGAGGTAGATAGATAAGCACCATCAATGAAGCAGATGATGAGGAGTTATAGTTCTGAGTGTAGTCAGGTCTTTGGGCCTTCGGGTCATGTACTAGGACTTCTGCCTCTAGGATTATGGGTAGTGTAAGGGTTCCCTCTCAACTTAATTAAAAAATGGTATTATCCAAAAAATAAATAAATAATCTATGTCCTTTGGCCCATTCATACCAAACTAATAAGATGACATATGCTTAGAAATGTATTTTTTACAAAAAAATGATTTTTCAGGTGCTATTCATTTTTTATTTTAATAAAATTTATATATTATGGTTAAATAATGATTAAATATATTTAATAAGAATAATATATTAGCACTAATATAATTATAAGTTGGTATAAAATAATAATAATAATAAAGGATATAAAAAATGTCATTGTCCAATAAAAAATATTTTCATTATATTTTATATTTTCATTTAAAATTAAAAAAAATTGAATTTGAAAAAATGAACTTAATTTTGGGATTCAAAATTTAAATACATTCTTAATATGAATTTTTATGACTTTTCTAATAATATTTATTTGTAGGTGAATAGTAAAAAATATTATTTTTATGAATTACATGAATTTTATAATTTAATTAGAATAGAAGAATGATATAAAAAGTTATGAATCATTTTTATTAATAATATATTTATTTAATTAGTTTAATTATACATTAAAAATATTATTTATTACTTAACAAACCTATGATTTACATTTTGGAAGCTATGTAATTTTAATTTTCTAAAAATAAATTTACGTCATACAATTATTATTTTGGAATTAATTTTTATCAATTTTAGAAATAACTAATTTTATGAAAAGGTTCTCATAATTTGGATCATCATAACCAAACTAGTTAATAATGGTAATTTAATTTTTGGTTATAAAAATAAGTTTATGAGGTAAAAAAAATAGATACCACGATAAAAGTAAATATAGTCAAAGTTAAATTAAGGAAGAAAATACCTAAATATCTCAAAACATTATTCTTAATTTGTATTTATGAGTTTTGGATAAAAAATACTCATAAATAATCCATTATTTTACACTTTATGAGGCATATACCCTTGAAAATGACATTCTTTTATCATTAAGTTATGAATATTTACAAAAATGTCATTGAATTCACTAATAAAAGGAGCCTCTAAAACCCCCTTCAAATTTATGCAAAAATTAAATTATCCACTATAATGAGACTATGTTCTTTATTGAATAATACTCTACCTAATTATCTCGGTTTTTGGTCCTTATAGTTTTCCCAAATCCAGTCTAAATCAATAATATTTTCAAGAAGAATTCAAATAATTATACATAAATAATTTCTCCTCAATAATCATTTTTCCATTTCTTATTCTTATACATATTATTAGATATATTTCATGAATTATAATATATTAAAAAAGGTATTATTATTATTTTATTTATTTTTATATTAAAAAATATTTCTTATCTACCTCTCCTCTTTCCATAGAAAAACGAAAATGTCATTTGGGTTACATGCGGACTACCACCACCTTCAATGATGTGTTTTATTTATCATTATTTCCTCACATAGAAGGTATAACATGTGAATTTAATAAAAAAATATTATATTTATAACATTATTGTAAATTTTAAAAGACAAATTAATTTTTACCTTCTTTTCAATCTATGGAAATAAAAACGTTTTATGTGTGTACATATGGACTACCACCTGCATGGAATATTGTATTTCATTTTTCATTACCACCCTTCTTGGATGATTATAAGAATTTATTTTATGAATTAAAATGGTTTTTATGAAATTATTAAGCTTATGGAAATTTTATATTTATATTTAACTTGTTATTAATATACAAACATTTTTTCATAAAAAATTACTCAAAACAAGCTCGTCACTGATCTTGTCTTGATTAATCATGACTAAAATTCTCCTGAAATTAAATTAGAAATTTATAAATAATTATTAAAATTAATTGTTTCTCAAACAACCCATAATTACTTGTTTTTTAACAAGTAATTCACTTTCTTAAATTTCTATATCCTTTTATGTTTAGTGTTTTGGAGAACTCGGAAGCCATTAAATAACACAGTGGACATTTCCACACAGTGCACATTTTTCCCACCAAAATAGATTCTTATTTTTACAATATTGTTTCATTTATGAAACATTTTATTCATTTAGTATGTTCCACCAATGAACATTATATAATCCCTAAAAATTATTGGACCATATAAAAAACATTAGAAAATGTGGTATAAGGAAAATAAATCTTAGTAAGTTAAATAAAAAAATAAAGGAAACTTGTTAGTCCTTTTCAAGATTCATGAAAACCCATAAAGAAATTTCCCTCTTTACATAATAAACATTGAGCAAAAAATAATAACTAATTACTCTTGAAACCAACTTCAAATGCCATAAATTATTTTTTAATCATGTATAAATTAAAAATCATAATCATCAAATTTACTAATGAAAATATGAGAACTTATAAAAGAAAACCTTCCACCTTTATAAGATCATAATTATTCCTTTAAATCATGAGTTCATTTTATTAACTTATAAAATCAAAATATTTCATTTAAATATCATAATAAAAAATAAAAAACCATATCATTATCTTGGATAATTATCCTTAAATTCACTATTAAAGGAACACTTAAAAAAATACACATCATGGGTAATTATAATACATCTCTTAGGAGTAACTTATTTCCTGTTAACTTCATCCTCTTTACCCAATGCATAGGAGAGTTATATAGAGATCACCAATTATCAGAGCTATATTGGGCTCACATATTCTTATATAAAATTTAAAAAATCATATCATGAGAAAAAACAAAAAATATTTCATTTAACTCATAAAATATCATAAAATATTATATTTAACACTTGTGGAAGCTCTTTTCGGATTTACCTATAAATAAGGATAAAAAAAAATTTCCCTTTGAAAAAAACATGAATAATTATAGAGTAATCTTCTTAAATAATAACTTCTATGATAGTGATAATTTTTTTTCATTCCACATATGTTAAAAACTATTCTTTTTAAACTTTTATAGAAAAAGTAAAAAATATCCTTTATAGAAAATGTTAAAAAGATTGTTTGTTAAATATTTATAAATAAAGTAAAAATTATTTAAAAATATCTATTAATATTATTTTAAGTATTAAAAAAACATGAAACATTTTAAAAAATGGACATTGAGATAAAATATTAAAACATTTAAAACAACCTTTTAAGAAAAATCTCATACAACATTGGTAACTTTTAAATCAAATGGACATTAAAGAAGAGAACATGAAATGGATTTTTAAACAACTTTAATTTTAGGAAATTTGATAAAATATACAATTATGGTATTTATACACCACATAAAAAAATATATGCAGTGAGAATGACATAAGTCTCAAATAAAGTAATTTGAGAAGAGAAATTACTCACCTCATCTCCTGACTCACCACAAATGACTATTGCTTTCCTGAAAAATAAATTCATATTAATTTTTTAATTTATTAAAAACATTTTTAGATTTTATTCCCTTATCAAAAATAACATATTTCATTTATTACCATTTCATTAATAGTTACTAAATTTTTTAATTCCATGTTGTATGTTTTGAGGTTGTTCTATTTATAACCACAAAATAACATCATTGTGTTAACAGTGGTCAAAGGGGACATTATTTCATCATATATTGAATATTTAACATGTTATAATTATCATTTTTATTCAACATATATAGTTACAAACTGACCCACTTGGGACCTCTTGTTAGGTGGTAATACAAGTGTGACACCCCAAGCCTGTCTCCAGTAGTCTAGGGGTTTGCAGTTAGTGTCGAGTAGGTATATCACAAAAATGGGAGGCATTGTCCTAATGTACCTATAATCATGCACAAATATTAAAATACCCATAAAATTTTTAAAGGAATAAAAACTGATTCCATAATTCATGAAAATCATATATCCCATATTAGAGTACAAAAAAATTACTAGAAAGCAACAAAGAGGCCAAATAAAAGCCCAACCAAAAGTAAAAAAGAGTCCAAATTGCTAAGTATAAGGGAACTGGTGTGAAATAAAATATCAGGTCCAACAATTTTCTTTATATCTCACTATGTTTCTCCTAATCCTATTCCTCCTAGAAAACCATAAAAATGTCTTTCATCTATATAAGACATGACATGTGCGAGCAGAGCCCATGCAGGGGTGAGTATAACAATACCCAGTAGAATACCCTAAAAACATAATCATAAAACGTGTATCCACATAATAATAACAAGTCATGTAAATCAGGATATTAGACATAAATATAATAATAGTAAAACCCATATATACTCATAACAGACTCCAAGTCTCAAGATGATCTATAATATACTATCATCCATAGGATTCTGCTCACGGATTCAAGGTAATGTTCATATGGCATAACTCACTCCATGTTCCATGTTATCACTGATGGTGGTCATCTGAGAGGTATTAACCATTGATAATCACTAATAATTACTCTTTGTATCTCTATAGATATCTATACATAGATAGGGGATCACACCCAGTGCTCATGGGGGACACCACAAACTCCAACTAGATTAACATTCTATGTATCAGATCATGCACCCATATAAGTTGGTCAATATGATTCCAAAAACCCCACCAAGGGAATGTGATATAATAGAGGACCCCACCCTAATCTCATAGAGGTATACTTAAAACTCTATAAAAAAACCTATTGATGGGATCACAATCCTCTTCTCGGGATGTAATGCAACATTGTACCCTCGTAGGAACAGACCAAGGGAAAATGATCATCCAAAAATTGTCTTAACTAAAGGTATAGAGGGCCTCAAAAATCCTTAGAAAAATTACACGAAATGTACTAGGGGTACACAATGTGTCTTTCCTACCTCAGATCTTCTTTTTTCTCACAGACTCACAAAACATGAAATTATCCGAATACACGAAATGTCCTCTTTGGATACATAACATTTAATGGTAAATTCATCACTCAATATACTTTTTATCTATGACCATGCACATATTGCTATTCTCATGTTCCCAGCTATGTCCATCCTTGTGTACCCTCTGAGATACACGCCATGATTCAAGCACTAGGTCACATTGTGTGTGATATTTTTCTCCACACGAAACCATAGATCCATATGAATAGTGACAACACAACATGTTATCTTTGAACTACATGTTGTGTAGTCAAGTATTTTTCAAAAAGTTAAAAGTGATCACGCATTTCCATAGGTATTGCTACCACTACCAAATAAACCACTAATCATGCCGATGAACCCATATCACAATCATGATAATCTCATCCATCACATTCAATTCGATTTTGGTTACCCAAACCACATGGGAATTAGCTCCCATCATACCATACCTTTACCACACGCGAAATTGGGAAAAAGGGGAACCTCGATCCACTATCATTCAACCTATTTTCATAAACAATCATCATCATACCTCAATTTCTTCATTGATCTTGGACTCAAACCCACTGTATCGATCTATTATGCCAAAGAACAATCATGTAATGATTGAATATCAGCTATTGGTCAAACCGCCAACTAAAGGAATTTTAATTATTGAATGTTAGTAGAATGGGGGGAGGAACCCAGGAAAAAAAATAGGAATAAAAATAGGACATTGTTTGGGTCGACCTCAATTAGCTTCCATTAGAACAATAAATGAAGAGAAATAAAAAACAACAATATCAATTCTGTATAATCTCAAGAAGATAAACCTGAAACCAAAAGGCATGATTGACTTATGAATCAACCTTTTATAGGAATGATTCATATTATTCATAGAATAATAAAATAGGGAAATAATCTATGAAAATAAAATGTTCTACCCTGAGTTTTGATCAATCATTTTCAAAGAATAGTCTCATGTCAATATCATTGGGGATATACAAGAACTCTATTGGTGTAAATGATCCTCAATCCATTTTAGTTCTCTAAGATATCATCCAAATTCTTTTCCTCCCAATCCTAAGGTTATGTGGATCAACCTATGGATTTGAAATAATTGTATATTTGTAGATGAGATTAGGTCAATGTTCCAAAATAAGACAAAATAAATAAATATATTTATTTCTTTTATTATTTTTCCTTACAGTAGATCATTATTAAAATTCCCAACACTGAAAAATATTATTTCATGCCTAGGGTAAATACCACATTCCATATTCCACAATAGAATCTGAGTTTTGATTCGGGAATCTATTTAGTATTTATTCCATTATTTCAGAAAAA
The DNA here is from genome assembly GCA_963277665.1 of Viscum album. Taxonomy (NCBI): domain Eukaryota; kingdom Viridiplantae; phylum Streptophyta; class Magnoliopsida; order Santalales; family Viscaceae; genus Viscum; species Viscum album. Next base: position 809,990,666 of record OY728150.1, on the reverse strand, counting down.
CTATGTTTGTATGATATAATATATTTAATATTTATATAATATCAATACTGAGCCTCTCTAGGCCAGGTAATAACATTCTAACTTAGTTACTAACTCCAAAAATATTATTTAAAATATTATAATTTTTTATAAATAAAAAACAGAGTCGTAACATTCTCCCCATCTCTGGGATTTTTATCCTAAAAAGAAAAAACCCTACATAAAAATATAAGGGTGTTGGGATCGCATCTGGGACTATCACTCTTGGGTTCTCCATTGATGATTCCTATATTTACACTAGACACACACAAAGGGGATCACTAACCCATGATATATCTTTTTTTACTGATCCTTGATCTCTATCGGGTACTATGGAAATGTAGTTTGATCCTTAATTTCATTCTCACCCCAGTCGATAACATGTAATGGGTCATGCACATACCTCTTAAGTTGGAACATGTGGAATAATCCATGTACCTATCTAAACTACAGATGTTGTACTAAGTGATACTCCACCTCACTGACCCTAAACAGTATCTAAAAGGGGCTAATGAATCACAGATATAATTTTCCACCCCAAACAAATCTATATTATCCATGCTAAGGTGAGACCATTAGTAACACATTTTCTCCCTCCTATAACTCCGAAGAACTCTATATTTGGTCTGTATAAGAATTATGATAACTCTATGAAGTCCTCATACACTCCTAGATGATGTGAGCCTTCTATGTCATTACTTACACCAACTTTGGTCCCATGAGTGCTGATTCACCTAGGTCAATCCAACATAGCAGTGACTTGTAGTTCCACCCATACAAGGACTCGAATGTTGTCCTATTGATGGTGGAATGGTATCTTTTGTTGTACATAAACTCTTCCAAGGGTACTTGATCCTCCCAACTATATAAAAAGTCCAATATCCAATCCTATAACATGCCCTATAGAACTTGAATGGTCTGCTCAGTTTGGTCATCGATCTGGGGATGAAATGCCATGATCAAATGAAACTGAGCCCCAAATTCCTCAAGAAATACTCTCTATAATCATGATGTCAAGTGATAATAATGATATGAAATAATCATCAAGGTAACTATGTTAAGTCGGGCTATTTACTATACATAAATTCATCCCAATATATCAACTGAACTCTACTCTCAGATAGAAAATAAGTGGGCTAATTTGGTGAGTTGGTATATGATCACCTAGATGGAATCATGTCCTCTAGAAGATTTTGTAAGCATTATCATGAATTCAATATATGTATCATACCATTTATACTTTGTAACCTCAAGGATTTTATTTAAACCTACTCGAACCTGGTGCTCAACCTTCACCTACTTATAAGTGATGCATGGAGAGACAAACTCTACTACACACTTCTTCATACCAAACCACTAGAACAAATGTTGAAGGTCCTTTTACATCTTTTACACACCTGGATTTACATCCTAGTGAGATGTATGAAACTCCCTCATAACCTACTCATGAAACGTAATAGGTACCCTCATCCCTCCTATAAAAAGGATTACATACTCCCTACCTTTAGATAATCCATAAGGAGCACATCAAGTGGATATCTAAATGCACATGGTCTCATAGTTTGTATCTTAATGCTGAACCTCCCTAACCTAAAATAAAATCATAGAGGTAACAACCATCAACTTTAGGTATGTTTCATCATCCTCATCCACAAAGAACAACTACAATGAGGCTAACAGTTATGATGCTTCTCTCAATAACTGTGAATAATATCTCCATTTGAGAGCTTCATCCACCACATTCCTATTTCCAGGAGTTTATACTCTTTAAAATCATAATCCTAGAGGAACTCTAGTCATTTCCTATGTATCAAGTTATGATCATTCTATGAGAAGATATATTTGATACTCTTATGGTTATAATAAATGATAAATTTCTCTCCTATAAGGAAGTGTCACCACATCATCAGGGTGAAGATATCCAATGCCATCTCAAGATCATGGGTCACTTAGTTATTCTCATGTGGTATCAATTTTTGGGACCCATATGTTATAACTCTCTACCTATACATTAAAACACAACCAAGTCTAGTCCTTGAGGCATTGCAAAACACTACGTACTTGACACCCTCTTCTTGCAGTCTCAAGATGAGAGCACTCGTCAACCTCTTCCAAAACTCTTGGAAATCCTAACATAACCATTTTTACCCATGAAAGGATGCCCCTTTTGGGTTAATAAAAACAAGGGTGACGATATCCTGGAAAAATCAAGTGTGAATCTCCTATAGTATCTATCCAACCCAAGGAATCTTCACACCTCCATCACACTATTGGGTGGCTCCCAATCTAACACTACCTCAACCATTTTCAGTTATACTATTACAACCTCATAGGAGATAGAATTTCCTAGAAAGTGGATATATTGAATCCAAAAATGTATAATTTGAGATCTTACCATAAATTTGGTTCTCTTAGAGTATTTCTAGTACCATTCTAAAGGGGATTTCATGATCCTCCATAGATTGTGAGTACATAAGGAAATAATCGATGTAGACTACCATGAACTGATCTAAGAAGGGATGAAATATCTAGTTCATGAGTCCCATGAACATTTTATGGGTGTTATTTATGTTTAAAGTGTAGGTTCCGGGCGCAGCGGAAGCGCGTTGGTGGGTTTTCCCAACTTTAATTTTAATGTTAAAAAATGTTCAATCTGAGATCTATAACGATATAAAACGTCGAATCTTCGGAGTAGAACGAAGACCGAAAAGAAAAGAAGAGTCCCGGAACCCTTGAGGAGGATCATCATATGTTGACTATAATTAATTTAATTAATGCATAAGAATTACCTTGTTGGAATTCTTTCTTCGTTGATCTGTCTGGTCACAATTCGGTGATCCGTCATTGCGTTGTATAATCCAAGTGTAGGATTCCTCTAGCGGTGATCCACACGTGTGTCACGTATCTCCGGATGTCGTCGAAGGGATCTCCAGGTGCTAGCGCGGAAAAACCTTCGCTTGCGATATCCGCCTTCGACCACCTTGATCCGGTGGAGGATCTTGCTCTCGTAACTTGAGGGTGTTCTTGGTGGAAAGGGAATTCTCTCTTGGATTGAGACTATTTCCAATCCGTTGTGCACAACCAAAATGGATAACCCTTTTTGAGAATAATGTAATTATGATTTATAATACCTAGAATAATAAAATAAATTAATTGCTCATAAGTATTTAATCATTTCATTTAATTCTTAGAAATACCCCATGTCTTAATAATGACAGTTGACCATCATTATTACTTGACATGCATGTAACGTATTACATTTAATATCATTTAATTCAATAAACAATATTTTCTCACGAATGCCGAAAAATAAACTACACGGCGTGTATATATAAATATACATGGCGTGTACTTTTATTTTTTTCAGTTTTATTTATTTTCCTCCACCATATTTATTAGACCTTGTGTAATGGTTGTTTATTTCTTTAATAAATGTAACTTCATTACTCGCTAATAAATATACATTATTTCACCCACAATATATTCTCCCAAATAACTAGTGTCGAAATAAATGTGATCATACATCTTTGAATAATTATTAAACCACAATCGGGAATAATCTTTATTCAACTTGTTAAATTAATATTTAACTGAGATCGTAGACACACTTAGTGTGTGACCCTCTAGGCCTCTTTCTCAGTGGCATTAGGCTAAGCCTGCCTAAAGTCCAAGGTTAGCGTCTAGAAACATGCCAAGGCACCCATAGAGAAAGAAGTTAACGCCACAATGACGTGTCACCTCTTACGAACGCTTACCATGTAATATAATCCCTTTTGTCTCGATATCTCCAATCAAGCGGGTTACATGCTAGTGCCATCAACCCTTGTGCTTGATTATTCTTTCTTTGACTTCCCAGAATTGAACTTGCCCATACCTTACCATGGACATGGATTTATTTAGCCTATATCAATTACATCAAAGGGCCTGAGATATCTACTTCCGTTATGGAACGGAAGGGACAAATCCTTTCTCGCATTATCTATTAATGCGGTATTACTCATGATGCACCCAACGTATCCTACCTCGCTATGAATAGTGTGTCGTCACAGTTTTCATCAATACATCTAAGTGCGCAAGTTGTAATACCCATTAATAATAATCTTAAAGTCTAAGGACCAATACACACGTCCGCAGATTGGAACATCCAATGACACTGTGAAATGTGGATTTCCTATTGGCAGGTCTTGTTCTCATAATATCCTCCTAGATATTACCAAGGTCACACACCATGAGAAGGTGCCTCAATGTTTTATGAGTTCTCAACCCTAATGACCTGTATTATTTTTTTCCCTCAAATAATATCATCCGTCCATAGAACATACATTCAAGAACAGTGTTATGGCACTTCCGGGTTCTCATCATAGCAGGGATCCGCTATGACCCTTTAATGCAAAAATTGTCCTTAGGACATTATCACATGACATGTCACACAGAAGAACAATCAATATGTGATAAGGTTTTTATTTAATGAATAAAGTACAAAGTAGTTGGTTCTAGACCACCAACTCCAACAGACTCCCACTTGGACTAGAGCCAACTGCTAACAACCTTTAACCCGCTAGCTCTCACATGATATTCATGCTTCTGCTGAGATATGCCTTTAGTCCTGGTGTCCACCACGTTCTCTTCTGTGGACACTCTGCTCACTACAACTTCACCCCTTTGATAGAAATTCCTCAAGAGGTGATACTTCCGGAGTATGTGCTTTTTCTGTTGATGTGACCTTGGTTCTTTTGCAAGAGCCACCGTTGTAGTATTATCACAATAAAATGTAATGGGATCTTTACTAATAGGAACCACATCAAGCTCCTGGACAATGTTCTGAATCTAGACGGCTTCCTTGGCTGCATCAGAAGCTGCTATATACTCGGACTCCGCTGTAGAATCGGCGACAACTAGATGCTTTGAACTCTTCCAGCTCACAACTCCTCCATTGAGACAGAAAACATATCCAGATTGCGACTTCAGATCATTCTGATCTATTTGAAAGCTAGAATCAGCATACCCTCTGATGACAAGCTCCTCATCTCCTCCACACACCATGAACATATCCTTAGTTCTTCTCAGATACATAAGGATAGTCTTAACAGCAGTCCAATGCTATTCTCCTGGATCTTCTTGATATCTTCCTACCATGCTCAGTGCATAGGCAACATCAAGCCTGGTACATAACATGGCATACATGATGGATCCTATAGCCGAAGCATATGGGATCTTACTCATCCTATCTTTCTCCTGTTGTGTCTGGGGACAAATTTTCTTAGAAAGATGTAAGCCATGTGACATTGGAACCAATCCCATCTTGGATTTTTCCATACTAAATATCTTTAGTATCTAGTCAATGTATTTACCCTGACTTAGTCCAAGTAGCCTCTTGGATCTATCACGAATGATCTTGATCCCTAGAATGTAGGCTGCTTCTCCTAATTCCTTCATGGAGAAACACTTGTTCAACCAGTCCTTAACTGACTGTAAGGTTGGTACGTCATTTCCAATAAGAAATATTTCATCAATATATACCACTAGGATGAAGACCACATTCCCATTAAACCGCTTATAAACACATGGCTCACATTCATTCTTAATGAAACCAAATTTCTTTATGGCTTCATCAAATATAATGTTCCCTGACCTGGATGATTGTTTCAATCCATAAATGGATTTCTGCAACTTGAAAATTTGTTTGGCTTTACCTGGTGTCACAAACCCTTCTGGTTGTGTCATATAGACATCTTCCTAAAGGTTCCCATTAAGGAATGTTGTTTTGACATCCATCTGCCAAATCTCGTAGTCATGGTAAGATGTTATGGAAAGTATGATTATTATGGATTTAAACATGTCAACTGGCGAGAAGGTTTCATCATAGTCAATTCCTTGACACTGTCTGAATCATTTAACCACTAGCCTTGCTTTATAGGTGCTGACTTGACCTTCCATGTCCAGCTTTCTTTTGAATACCCATTTGAATCCAACAGGCTGTACATCAACTGTCTCATCGACCAGAACCCAAACTTGGTTCTGATACATGGAATCCATCTCCGAATACTTAGCTTCTAGCCATCTTGCAGCTTTTGAGCTTTCTAATAATTCCTTGTAGGAGAGAGGTTCATCATTGTCCAACAATAATTATTCACCATCCTCAGTGACTAGGAAACCAAATCTCTCTGGTTCCCTCACCTCTCTTGAGCTCCTACGCAGTACTTGTGTTTCTGGAACCTCTTCCATGGGGACTTGTGGAACTCGTTCCTGTACCAACTCCTGTGTATCTTGAGCATCAAATTCGTCGAAGTCAATCTTGCTCCCACTATCCTTCTTGAGGATGTGCTCCCTCTCAAGAAAGACGGCTTGTCTGGCGACAATCACTTTCTTGTCTTGAGGGTTATATAGGTAATATCCTTTCGTTTCCTTGGGATATCCTATAAAGATACACTTCGTGCCCCGGGGTGCTAGTTTGTTGCCTAAGAAGGCCTTAACAAACGTCTCACATCCCCATACACGTGTGCGCAACAAAGTGGGTTTTCGTCCATTCCATAACTCGGATGGAATTCCATTTTCCGCCTTAGTTGGTACTCATTTTAATGTGTATGCTGCAGTTTGTAATTCATATCCCCAAAAGGATAATAGAAGATCTTCATGACTCATCATCGACCTTACCATGTCCAACAAGGTGCAGTTACTCCTTTCAATAACACCATTCCACTGTGGTTTATAATGAGGAGTGAGCTAAGATAGAATCCTAGACTCCTGTAGATGATCGATGAACTCTTGGATCAGATATTCTTTACCTCGATCCGATCGAAGCTTCATTATCTTCTTACAAAGCTGATTTTCTACTTCATTCTTGAATTCCTTAAATTTCTCTAAGGCTTATGACTTATACCTCATCATGTAGACATAGCCATATATACTCAAGTCATCAGTAAAAGTAATGAAGTAAGAATATCCACCTCTAGCTTCTACTGGAAATGGTCCACACACATCCGTGTGTACCAATCCTAGAAGCTCTATGGCCCTTTCACCTTGTCCACCAAAAGGCGGCTTGGTCATTTTTCCTTGTAAACAAGCGTGACATAAATCAAGTGGTTTTAGCTCAGTAGAGTTTAAATAGCCATCTTGGAAGAGCTTTGTCAAACACTTCTCATTCACATGACCACGGCGGTGATGCCATAACTGGGTGATGTATGAGTCACGTGAGTTTGTTTCGTTATCGATTGCCAACACTTGGTTTTCGTAATTTAATACATACAAAACATTATTCAAATGTGACATACCATAACATACGTTTTTCTTATAAAAGAGACAACCCTTATTTCCAAACTTGAAAACAAATCCATCCATATCCAAACAAGATACAGAAATTATGTTCTTGGTAACACTAGGCACAAAATAACAGTTATGTAAAACCAAAATCTTCCCAGTCGGCAATGAGAGGTGGTAGTCGCGAATAGCCAACGTAGCCAGCCTTGCGCCATTAGTAGCTCAAAGATCCACCTATCCTATGGTGATCTTTCTAAATCTACTTGGTTCCTGCATTTGAATACTGATCTGAGCCCCACAAGCTGTATCAAATACCCAATGCGTAGAAATCAAAAGATTGCACTCGATAACGAAAGCACCTTTAGTGTCCCCACGCTTCTGGGTGCAGTTCCTCTTCCAGTGGCCCTGCTTACCACATGCAAAACACACCACCTCCTATTCCTTGCCCTTCCTCTGGATCTTCCCCTTCTTGGAGGGACGGTGCTCGGGGGCTTCAGACCATTTATAAGTCTTTGGAACTTTTTCCTTGTCCTTCCTTTTCTTGTTCACCATAAGCACCGCGGGTTTGTCAAGCCCCATGTCCTTATCTACCTGGCGAATCAAGGTCAGAAGCTCCGATAGACTCTTCTCATTTCCGCTCATATTATAGTTGACAATGAAGCTAGAGAAGTTCTTGGTCAGTGATGATTGGATGAGATCTGTACGTAACTCATACGGGAATTTAATCCCTAAGATTTCCAGGCATTCAATGTAGCCAATAAGCTTGACTACATGAGGCCCAGCTAGCGCAGACTCTCTAAGCTTTGTGGTGAACAAAGCATTAGAGATCTCATACCTCTCCTGTCTTTCCTTCTCTTGGTAGAGATCCTTAAGGTGAGACATCATGCTATACGCGTCCATGTTTTCATGTTGCTTCAAGAGCTCATTAGACATGGCCGATAGAATGAAACACTAGACACTTGTGGAATCATCCATGTGTTTCATATAGAGAGATAATTACTCATCATTAGCCTCTTTCCCAGGGGAAACTGGAATAGGCTCTTCCAGCACATACAATTTCATTTTGTGGCGAAGGACGACGCATAAACGCCTCTGCCACTCTTGAAAATTGGTGCCGGTGAGAAGGTTTTCCTTCTCGATTATGGTGCACAATGATATGTTTGAATCATTTTATTGACGTTTCTACAAATTAAGTTGAGCAAAGGTTTAGTAATTTATTAAAAAAATTGAGACAAATAAATAAATTAATACTTATTAGTCTTCCACTATTTTATCGAAATCCAATAGCCCTCACCATTGACTTCGGAATATTCTGTTGCCTAAATATTCTAGTGGAAAGGATCCATATTTCCCTTCGCATTACCCCAACTATGGTTGGTCAAGAAACTTGAATGGTTTTAGGTAGGCATTCCAAATGCCAACTGCATTAACTCACAACTCCATGATCCGCTGAGTGGACTCCCCAATCCTAAAATCCTTTTATTTTGGATTTCCCCAACCTTTTCCTCTTGGTCACACCAAGTCCTATTGTGGCAGTCAACCCTTGATGCGAACCAAGTCAAGTCAACCCAAAAACTTGAATTATAATTCCCCGATAATTGAAAGCACCCCAACTAGGGTTGGTAAAGCACTTTGAACTATGGTTCGATTCTAACCAAGATTATGGAAGGCTATACCGACTTAATATTTCTTTTGAGGGATTTTATCCTTATACGTAAATTGACATTTTATTATCTTTGATTACATGCTTGTTAATATTAAGTGGGATATACATAAGTGATTAACCATGTCTAAGATAATATTTACGTATAAACCAGTTTTTATTTTAGTTTCATCTTGCATGCTTGTTATATTCATTAATTGTGTGATCGTGACAACACACCCACAGTAAATAAACCATGAAACTGACAGAAATAAAATAAATGGTATGATCATGAGCTTTTTCTATTGGTTAGTTTATCTAGCGGTTGATAAAAAAACCCAAGACCTAGGGGAGAAACACCTTGAACCTTGCGGGTTTGTGTTTATAGCTTTCCACCTATCCACCTTCTTATCTCCTTGGATTGGTTTCACCTCGGCTCCTGACATGAGCCGCCTCCACTAGCTTGGAGCTCCATCCATTACATATGCATTTATCTCACATGCAGGTGAGGGGTAAAAGGGGTTTTTACATAAAATAATCCTTGGGCGCGCAGACCCTACATATTAATGAGGAGATGGCTCACAGGCCAACAAATTTAATTTAAATAAATAAATTAAAAGAAACCATTCACATAAAAAGGTCTCGGTCTAGCTCATGATCATCCATACATGCAACGATATTTACGCATAAATAAAACTAGCATTCAATTCTTTAATTGTTCTTGTTTAATATAAATCACACTCGAATCAATTAATTATCTTTAATTAATCAATCCTTTTATCTTAAATCCCTTTTTTGAATTTCCTTGAGATTATCATCCATCATAATTTTAAACAAATAAATTTATTTAAAATTATCCTTGTACGTAACTTGTACCTTGGAGGCAACCTGGTGAGTTCCCTTTCATTACGCAGATGTTAAATTAAACACACATATATAAAACACCTATCATGTGTTGTGCCTCAGCTTTACGCCTGCACTATGGTACAAATCTCAAGGGTTTGTATAATATAATAATTAAATTTTAATAAATCTGTATAATTTGGGTGAGTACACGGCATGTAGTTCCGACTACACGGTGTGTACTTTTCTTCACCGTCCATCTGAAGTACACGCCCAGGGACATGGCATGTAAATGTACTTTGGAAATTTTCGGAGTACACAGCGTGTTCTTTTGGACACACGCCGTTTAGTTTCTGTGTTACACGGTTTCCAGCCAGGCAAGCCGTGTACGGGGTACACGGCCCAACCCGAACCCGAAGGGACTACACGCCGTGTTTAGTTGGACCACACGACGTGTAATCCGGAAACTGTGTGCCACCTATTTCTGGTCAACACACGGTGTCATAAATGACCTCAATACACGGCCCAATTTGGCGGATCGGTCAATGCATTGATCCTAGACTACACGAAGTGTACTTCCGAATAAACGCCGTGTATTCTGGTGTTGTACGGCCAGAAACGTTCGGCTCCTCCAGATGAGTTCCTCTATTTTATTTTAATCAAAATTGAAAGAAAAATTTGTTTCTGTGAGGTGAACGGGAAACGAGGGAGGAGGAATGGATCTCGATATTCATATTTCTAGAACGATTAAACATGAATTGAAATAACTAAATTATTAAATGCGTAAATCACCAACGAAAAACTAAATAATTATAATCAAAAATATGACCCCCTCTGATACCACTTGTAGGTTCCGGGTGTAGTGGAAGCGCGTTGGTGGGTTTTCCCAACTTTAATTTTAACGTTAAACAACATTCAATCTGAGATCCGTCATGATATAAAACGCCGAATCTTCAGAGTAGAACGAAGACCGAAAAGAAAAGAATAGTCCCGGAACCCTTGAGAAGGGTCATCATATGTTTATTATAATTAATTTAATTAATGCATAAGAATTACCTCGTTGGAATTCTTTCTTCGTTGATCTGTCTGGTAACAATTCGGTGATCCATCGTTGCGTTGTAGAATCCAAGTGTAGGATTCCTCTAGCGGTGATCCACACATGTGTCACATATCTCCGGACGTCGCCGAAGGGATCTCCGAGTGCTAGCGTGGAAGAACCTTCACTTGTGATGTCCGCCTCTGACCGCCTTGATCCGGTGGAGGATCTTGCTCTCATAACTTGAGGGCGTTCTTTGTGGAATGGAAATTCTCTCTTGGCTTGAGAGTATTTCCAATCCATTGTGCACAACCAAAATGGCTAACCCTTTTTGAGAATAATGTAATTAGGATTTATAATACCTAGAATAATAAAATAAATTAATTGCTCATAAGCATTTAATCATTTCATTTAATTCTTAGTAATACCCCATGTCTTAATAATGACAGTTGACCATCATTATTACTTGACATGCATCCAACGTATTACATTTAATATCATTTAATTCAATAAACAATATTTTCTCACGAATCCCGAAAAGTAAACTACACGGCGTGTATATATAAATATACACGGCGTGTACTTTTATTTTTTCAGTTTTATTTATTTTCCTCCACCATATTTATTAGACCTTGAGTAATGGATATTTATTTCTTAAATAAATGTAACTGCATTACTCGCTAATAAATATATATTATTTCTCCCACAATATATTCTCTCGAATAACTAGTGTCGAAATAAATGTGATCATACATCCTTGAATAATTATTAAACCACAATCGGGAATAATATTTATTCAACTTGTTAAATTAATATTTAACTGAGATACATGGACACACATATTGTGTGACCCTCTAGGCCTCTTTCTCAATGGCATTAGGCTGAGCCTGCCTAAAGTCCAAGGTTAGCATCTAGCAACACGCCAAGTCACCCATAGAGAAAGAAGTTAATGCCGCAATGACATGTCACCTACTACGAACGCTTACCATGTAATATAATCCTTTTGTCTCAATATCTCCAATCAAGCGGGTTGCATGCTAGTGCCATCAACCCATGTGCTTGATTATTCTTTCTTCGACTTCCCGGAATTGAACTTGCCCATACCATACCATGGCCATGGATTTATTTAGGCTATATAAATTCCATCAAAGGGCTTGAGATATCTACTTCTGTTATGGAACAGAAGGGACAAATCCTTTCTCACATTATCTATTAATGCGGTATTAGTCATGACGCACCCAACGTATCCTACCTCGCTGCGAATAGTGTGTCTTCACAGTTTTCGTCAACACATCCAAGTGCGTGAGTTGTAATACCCATTAATAATAATCATAATGTATAAGGACCAATAAAAATGTCCGCAGATAGGAACATCCAATGACACTATGAAATGTGGATTTTCTACTGGCGGGTCTTATTCTCATAATATCCTCCTGGATATTACCATGGGCACACACCATGAGAAGGTGCCTCAAAGTTTTATGAGTCCTCACCCCTAATGACCTGTATTATTTGTGTCCCTCAAATAATATCATCTGTCCATAGAACATACATTCAAGAACAGTGTTATGGAACTTCCGGGTTCTCATCATAGCAGGGATCCACTATGACCCTTTAATGCAACAACTTTCCTTAGGACATTATCACATGACATGTCACGCAAAAGAAAAATCAGGATGTTATAAGGTTTTTATTTAATGAATAAAGTACAAAGTACTTGGTTCTAGACCACCAAATCCAACATAAAGAAATCAAAAATTACTCATAATTACCAAAACAACATCATAATATCATCTTAGATATATCTATTTAATGTAATCAAAGTTTGTGATAACTTGATCTAAAGCCAATATTTGATAAGAATCTCACCCTCTCAACTAGTCTAATAGGTCATTGGTCATTAGTAGGGGATACTTATTATTTACAGTCCATATGTTCATGAGATGGTAATCAATACAAAACCTCAAAATCTTGTATGAATTATCAGTGAAAAATATTATAGTTTCCCTATGGTGACACACAAGGTCTGACAAACCCCTTTCCTTTGTAAGTCCTTTAACTGCACCTTCAGCTCACAAAGCTCTTTGATAGCCATATAATATAATATAATAGATATCACGATAGTCCCTTGGTTTAATTATATTCCAATTTTTTTTCTTAGCGGGGATTTAAAACCAAAAGGTACTCAATAAAGACATCAACATACTCTACCACCATTGCGAGGAACTGAAGTCCTATAATATCCACTACTCCAAGGGTAATACTAGACAATTGATGAGTAATCAGTTATATAATTATACATATGATCCCATATTGATATTCATAGGTTTATTTCTCACTCATGAAAAAAAATGTATCCCATCACCATAGAAAAACCACATCCTGCATCTAAAATTGTCAGTTTGATAATGAATTGTGTATAGACAATCCATTCATATGATGATTTCATAAGGCCACATCACTACTAAAAAGAGATCCCATAAGAAGATATCTCATCCAAGATTCATATCGCACTATCATCATAAGCCAGTGATAACTAAATTCCCTCTGATATAAGTTTATAAGAACAAGGGTTAAGCCAAGGGATCAACTATAATCTCTATGTCTCGAAAAAGAGATGTGGAAAGAAAGAGTAGCTCAGACCTATGTCTATCATCACTACATCTAAAGTAAATAAGACATAGATCATTCCTCTAATAATATTTAGAGACTCTGGGTTATAGGAATCCATGTATTGTATCTATCCTCATCCCTATCCACCATCTCCCAATGATTTTCATGGACCATCTAGGGTGGTGGTGGAAACGAGTAAAAATATCTTCCACCTCCAGATGCTCTACCCGCTCCTCTTCTACATCTGACACCCTATGAACCTCTCAGATATATCATTGTCTATTCTTGGGTGGCCAATAATTTATCTCTATGTCAGTAATATGATGGGTTAGAAAATCCTCAGTGGTTATTCCTCAATTATTTCAAGAGAAACACCACCTTTCTCTAGGCTGACTAGAACCATCCTAGGATCCCTGAACTACAGATCATATGTCCTAGGATTGTCCCCTAAATCATCTCACATTCCTAGATACATATTCTTATCATTGTAAATCAGTTTTTTATGTATCATCTCATATGTTACCTCTAATGAACCCAAAATTCAGTTTCTTATGGCCCATAAATCTCTCCAACTCTAAGGCTCGTCCAAGCACTCCAACATCGGTAGAAACGTGAAGAGATATCACACCATCCCTGATATCTCAATATAATCCTCGACTGAAAGATCATTATTTGGAAAAAATATCTTGAACCATATCCATGGATTTTAATGAGAGGTTAGAATGGCTATATAACCCTACTATAACTATAATATAGCCTAGATGTGCACTGATTGCGATGTGGCTGGATAAAACTCTTCCATGAAGGGATGATCAAAATGAAACCAGGAGGGAGTTATCTCATCATATATTTGAATCACCAAACTCCACTATCACATAATTAATACCTAGATAAGACTCATCACTCAGACTACTATCTTATCTGAAAGTGTCATCATAAGGAAGAAAACTTGAGTAACCACCTCAAGCCAGTTCTCAGCTACATGTGGGTCAGACTCACCAAAAAACCAAAGAAGATGCTATCATTAAAACTCATGGAGTGAGATCACCTATGGACATATGAAAGCAATACTTTTTAAAGAACATGGTGCTCAATAGATGGTGGAAAAATGAGAAAATCACCTAAAGGTACAACCTATTTTACAGGACCATGTACTAAATCCTCACTACTCAATAGATCATCCTCATTATCTTTCTATAGAATACTATCTAGAAATATTCATAAAGTCATTATGAAATAGAATCAATATGTACCATGGTCAAAGAGTATATTTGGGTAGATGACACCAAAGGGATTAGAGACCACAAACCATTCTTATATGATGTATGCACCAATGTTTTCCATGAAACCATTGCCTACATGTACCGAGTCAACAATCAGGTCATCATAGTTTTGGTGATTTGATATATCAGCCACGGCACAAATACTGGATTATCTGGCCTGAAATTCAATCTCAAAACACTTCAACACTATTTCAAAAAAAATCCAAATCAAAATAATAGCTATACAATATCGAAATTATTGTCTAAAGGTTGAAAATCCTATGATACCAATCTGTCATGACTTAACCTGCTAGGTCCTACCCAACTAGCAAGAAGACATGTGTGACACCTCAATCCCACCTCTAATGGGATTGGGTCTAGTGATAGGAACCGAGTATTCATATCACAGACATGGGATCCATTAGCCAAATGTACATATACACACATACACATCTCCAAATACCCATACAATACTAAAAGGTAAATAAAAATGATATAATAATGCATTCATAACATCTATCCCACATCATAGTATGAAAAAAATACTTGAAATTAATAAATGGTTCAAATACAAGACCAACCAAAAGTGAAAAAGATTTCAGACTTCTATGTAAGAGGGGACTTCTATCAAATTCAACATCAGGTCCAACCATGGTTAGTCTAACTCAATATTCTACACCTACTCTTAATCCTCATAAGACACCATTAAAAGTTTTGTCATCTACATAAGACATGACATGTGCAAACAGAGCCCATGAAAGGGTGAGTATAAAAATACCTAATAGTAAAACCTGAAATAAAAAAAACATAACCATCAAGAGAGTAGTCATATCATCATTAAAAGTATGCCAATATGGATATGATAAATTTCTATAAGAAAAGTAAAATGAAAATAAAATTACAAAAAACTCTATGTATAAACAATGTATTAACCATATTACCAGCCGCAAGATTATAATTCAGGTTTCAAGGTAATGCTCATCCTATATAACTCACTCTATAAGATATGTTATCACTACGACAGTCATCTGAGAGGTCATTATCTTCATGTCTCACCAATAATTACTCAATGGATCTCTGAATGTCATGATATATAGATAGGGAACCACACCTAGTGCTCATGGGGGACATAAAAACCCTAACTGGATTAACCCTATAAGTAAGGGATTGTAATCTTGTGTAAGTTGGTCATGATGATTCCACAAACCCCACCTAGAGAAGGTGATATGATAGAAGACCCCACCCTGGTCTCATGAAGGGAAACCACAAACTATATCGAAGATAAAACCCATAAAGGGGATCATAATAATCTACTCAGAATGTAATTACATAGTATACCCTCATGGAGTAAACCAAGGGAACACGTTCAATGAAAACTGTCTCAAACTAAAGGGAAGGAGGGAATCAACCTTCCCAAGAAAAATTGAACATCATGTACAAGGGGTGCACCTTGTGTCTTGAATGCCCTCGGTCTTCCCGAGTCTCACTGTATCACATGGAATTTAATTTTCCAAATGCACAGAATGTCCACTTAGGATAAACTATGGAAAATGGTTGATCGAACACTCATTGTGACTATTCCCTATGAATTTGTACTTCTAGATGTTCCTATATACTTTGAATAATGACCATGTACTTTGGTCGTTCCCATGTTTGTGTATTTATTTGCATTCATCATGGAATAAAAAAATAGGGAAGTAAAACCTGAAAATAAAATGTCCTACCATGATTTTGGATTAATAGTTATAGAATAATGGTCCTTTTCTATTATTATTGTTGAGATCCATGACTTCGTTGGTGAAAATAGTCCTCAATCCATTATTGTTCTCTAGGATCTTCTCTAACAGATCCTCCTCTCAATCCCGAGTTTATGTGTTTAAACCTATGGATTTCGTATAACCATATAATTATAGAAGGGATTTTGTCTCTACATCAAGAAAAAACAAAAAAAAATAATTAATATATTTATTTTATTATTTTCACCTATGACAACAATTTATTAAAACACCAAATGCCGAAAAAGATTATATCACATGTAGGGAAAGGCCTAAATTATAGATTCAATTAAAGCCAAATATTTTTTATTAGAACCTTCATAATATAGTTATTATATTATTTCATAAAAACAATATGTGAATTATATAATTTATTTAATATTTATATAATTTTAATATTGGGCCTTTTGGGCCTTTGAATCCCACACCAACTCAACACCTAGCCCCAAAAATATTATTTAAAATATTAAAAAAATACAAGGGAAAAAAGTTATTATATATACAATTTTTGAACCATCCATGGGATTCAATAATTAAAAACAAATCACATCACTCTGTGGAGGAGGTAGTCACCACATACGCTCGAGCGTCGTTATCATTTTACCACAAATGGAAAAGTTAGAAAGGTAAGTAATATATTATATTTAAATAATAAAATTAATTCCATAAATATATTATATATTTATGAATTACATCTTTATTACCATATGTGTGAGGTGGGGATGAAAAACTAAATACATTGGATCATGGAGGTAGTGGTACAAACATATGCTCGAGTGATGTTTTCATTTCCCAAAGGATGTAAAGGATATTTAAAAGGGTTGTAAAATAAACAAAATAAAATTTCAGCATGTTGAATATAATGATGTTATTATTAAAATTTTTAGGATATGTTTTAAGGAGATGGTAGTAGAAATAAAAATGAAAGTACTATGTTTATATTTATAACTCTTCTTTGGAAAACCTCCTTCAGCTTATAACTTAATCGTTCTTAGGTTTCTATTTTAGTGAGACCAGGACCTATACAATGTAGGGAATGAATTTTGAAATTTATTTATGTTGCCATTGGATAAACAAGAGTTCTTAATGTTTGTGAATAATTTAGGATATGAGGTTCCCATTTATAAGTGAGGGGAGTGGCACTCTTGTAATTATTATTAACTTTTAAGTATAATAAATTTTTGACTCATGGCCAAGTAGCACTAAATTAAAAAAAATCAAAGATAATGTGATAAGGTTTGAGATAATCTCATGAAATTATAATTAATATAAAATTTTGTGACCTTATCAATTAATTTTTATCTTAATTAACATGTTTTACCCTTTACCATGGTAACTAATTTTTATTATCATAACTATTCATTATGACCAAAAATGAAATTGAAATCATTAATAAATTTGAAAAAAATTATTCATAATCAAAAATATATTTTTCAATATTAAATTTTTATAATATTATAATTTTAATTTTAATATAATAACGCAAAATTTAATGAAAAATCATTTTTTAGAATAATGTATTTTAAGCATAAAAATAAATTTATACCAAAATCAAGTAAATTAATGATTCCTATGGAATTAATTGGATTATTTTTTGTTGAATTTGAGTAATTTTACATTAAAATGAATCCAAAATATAATTATACCTTTTAATTTCTTGAAAATAAATGACATTTTTATAATAATCAATATAGAAATGACAGTTGTTATAAAACTCATTATTTTTCAATATTCATCCAAAAATCAATACTTTTAAAAAAATACCAAAAAAATATTAAGATTATTTTGAATTTATGATTTCAAAAATTATTTCCATTTTATCAAATAAAAATTATAAAAGTAGAATAAGTTAATTATATTATCTGCGCACAAAATATTATAAAAACTATTTTTTGAAGAAAATGTATTTTTGAAGTATAAAATGAATTTATACTCATTCCTCATCTAGTATCCATTAAAATATGAATGTTACTTTATTTTATTGAATATATGATCTAAAAATTTCATTAAAACCATTCATCTATATTTATTAACTCACTTTACCTTGATGAAAGATACACTGCACACAAAAATCAAATTTCTAGAAAAAATATATCCTTTAGTATTTTATGATATTATTTTAAAAAATATTATTTCCTAGTCATTAATAAGTACATTTTTATTTAGGAAAAATTTTAAACATTTATTTCATAAAGTGGTTAATCTTATATAAACCTTCAAAACCAATAGCTATGTTATCATAGTCATATAATAATATTTATATAGCATATCATGGTTCATTTTAATATTTGTATTTCATGTGGTACACGCTATTGAACATGATATTTATTTAAAATAAAAATATATTCTAAAATATTAGGTTGTTAAAATCTACCCCACTTAAAGAAATTTAATCCTCACAAGTTTATCACGAGTTCAGTAAAAATAGGGTTTATAAAGTAATTTTTTTATTAAAACATTTTCAAAACCAATTTTAATAGGTGAAATGGGTATTTGAATGTCATAATTTTCAAAATAACCCCCAATAATAGAACCTTTAGAAAACATAAATTTTATCTAGAGGATATCAACAGTGAAATATAAAAGTTATGATAATGGAAGAAAAGCCATTTTTAATATTTGGAAATATGTTTTTTGAAAACCGGCATCATAAAAAGATAAAATAATACATCCATTTGAAAATGGGAAAGGGGATATATAAATTTCCCCTAGAATAACACATAAATGGGTTCCCAAATAATGAGAACATTTATGGGAAGTGTAAATATGGAAATGGGAGATAAATCACTGCAAAATAGTATGGGAATTATTCTCAACAATGTTATACTTTTAACAATTTAATCAAGTAAGAATATTAGAATTAAAATTTCAATTTACCCAAAGATATAAGAGACTATAACTTCATCAAAAATGATTATAAAATAATGAATAATAAAAAATAAATCTATTTTAATGGACTTATACCAATTTTTTTAATAAACTGATACTATAATTACCATTGTACCAATGGTTTTTAATAACCATCGGTATAGCCTGTTTATGTGAAGGTTATACCAATGGTGTTTAAAACATTTGGTATAGCCTTCCCACATTTACCCAGTGCTTGGGCTCCCCTCCTCCCATCTCATTTTCTTCCACATTCGACCCTAGTAGTGTGTGTCCTTTGATTTTCTTCCCCACTTATATAAATCTATCCTTAGTTGATTTTTTTAATTCCCTTATTCTTGAACATTAAATTAGTGATTTCCAAATCCTTCATCTATTATATCAACCATAATTTTCATTTTTTTTCTTGTTCTAAAACACTACTAGATTTGTTTTGTCAGCATTCTTCCATATTCAATGAATGAAGGCGAATTTTTATTATAATTTGTATTATATTTCATAATAAATATTATTGTAGGTTATATATATATTTTTAATTTAGTTTCTATATAATTATATATAAATATAATATGAACCCATTATTTTTTTGAAATATATGAGGAAAATATGTAATTAATTATTATAGTAATTTATTTGTTTTGCAAAAATATTACGGGGTTATTAAATTATTAATTTAATTTTTTTTATAATTGAGATTATTCACTTCAGGAAAAGAAAAAATTGAAGAGGTACGAAGGAAGAGAATATCTAACAATAATTTTTTCATGAGATAGATGGGAAATCCTCCTCTAGTGACTATTGTGAGTATTCTATTTCAAATATATATATATATATATATATATAAACCACTAACATATAATGTCTTGTCATTAATTTTTTTTAAAATTTTAATTATGAACTCGCATCCAGGGGTCAATTATTCTCCATCCAACCATGTGGAAATGGTACATAGCCAGAAGATGTGAGGGGTTTTACTAGAGCTACTCGCACCACACGTCTTACTCGATCACACCTTTTCTCTTCATTAGATATATCATCTTGGACATATTCTTATCCCATTGATTCATTAGAAGAACACAAAAATATTTAAACTACCTATATTGGCACCAACATTTACGTATGATCCTCACATTTCTTTTCCTTATCTAATGATGGTTCCCACTCCCCATATATATTATACTTTTCCACATATGTCTATGACAACTACCTTTCCTTCTACCTTTTTCTATCTATAATTTTATGTTCATGCTCCGTTGACTTATACTCCAACACATTATATTCCTAATTAGTAGACATTAGACCCCACTGTTACTGTATAGGTCAATGATCCTTTAGAGCCTAGGGATCTAGTACTACCCACTGATCATCCTAACTCAGGTATATGTTTAACAACCAAGTAAATTTAGTAAAATATAATTTATTTTCCTTATAAGATGCATTTATATAACATTTTTCTTTTTTATCACAGCTGGATCTTCCACTAGTAAGCATAGTAATACACACATCATGAAGCGTGGAACTGCTATACACAACATATGGTCGATTAAAATGAGGATAATAAAATTATTGGTGAATTAGGTTAAAAATATAGAAGTTTTATGGAGATGCTTCCCAAATACTCTAACACCATTCTTATTAGGACACTCTCTAGGATAATACTTCAAAGTGAAGTAAAGGATAATTCGTTGGTGAAAATATGAGTAAGAAAAATCATGATATTTAATGTTATATTATTATTGTATTTATATTAATTAATATTTTGGAATCATATTCTTTATAATTTTTCTGATGGTGAGGCTATGAGGACTACATGACTCATGGAATTAAGTGAGATATGGAGAAAATATAATCACAAGTTGTATAATTGTTTGGTTGAAAGAGTTGGAACAGATTTATAGGTTATACCTATCATGAATGTGTGTTCAATAAAACATTATTGGGAAAATATTGTTCATTGTAGGGGTATTGAGTTTAAGGTATTAATCAAATTCTGGTTTTTGAATGAAAATTGTGATAATTTACTTTAATACACTCTTTTTTATTATTGAAAATTATTTTTTAGGAAGTGTTGGAAAGAAATAAAAAAAGGATTCTACAAAATACCACTATAATTTAGATTGGACTAATAATATGTAACATGAGAAGAAACAAGTATTTTACTTCGACATTTTCATTTAATTGGATATAAATTATGAAAATATATATTTCTTGTCATCTTAATATTTATTGAATTTTTTAACCCTTTAATAATAATATTTATCCTTTGGTAGCATTGACTTATATTTAGGTAATTTAATAAAATTTCCAATTGATCAATAAACCCTTTAATCTAACATATTTAGTGGGTGATATCACTAAATAATATAAGAATGCATAATGTGTAAAAATATTAAAGGATAGAAAACATTCCATATTAAAGGGTTAGTAGTCATATATATGATGTAAAATGGTGGGATCAAAGTTTATTTTTAATTGGGGAAATTAATATACCATTGGGTTATGTTTATATCATTTAGTTCTTCACAATAAAAAGGTCCAGGTTGGATTTTTTATACATAGTTATTTATGATTTCTCATGCATATAATTTTTCTATTTAAATAAATTATAAAAATAAAATTTCCTCAATTGTAAATTATATAGATTTATTAGAATTTTTTCATAACAAATATATTAATATACATCTGAATTTATGAGCACTAAAATATATTTATGATAAAAAATAGATTATTAATGTGTTTTCCGGCCATGTTGAGGTGAAAACATTAGTAATATCATCCACTTCATTTATAATTTTAAATATTCATTTCATTTTTTTAGTCATTGACATTCAATAGATTAAATAGTAGTTTTTTGAGGGATTGACTTAGTAATTTGGATTAATTTTGAGTTTAGTTATTATAATAAAGATATATTTAAAACAATACTTGTAATATAAAATTATCGAGTATGGATAAGGACATTAAAGTTTAGTATTATATATCTAATGAGTGATTCTCATTTATAATTATTGATTATTATCATGTGTTATTATATACTAAAAGATACATGATAAAATTGATAATATATAACATAAAATATAACAATATAATTTCCACATAAGATCATTTTGTAATGAGTTAAATTTATGTATAACTATGAGTGTTAAGGGGATTTCCCAATTCTAGTAACCCTTCTAAAAATTAAACTAATTTATAAACCTATTACCTTTTGGTATAACATGGAATGTATTACACATTTCTATATTTCAAGTTCGAATAAACCATTAAAGGTTCTCTCTAAGTAACCATTATGTGTATAATATTATAAAATTTATGAAATCCACTCATCACTGATTAGCTTTTTGTATTTATTCCTATATAGTTTTACATATTGGACTCTATAAAATTATTGTTTTTAGTGAAATTTAGTAATTCAAGGTACTCCTCATGGTATTTTTCATTTTCATTTTCTATATTTCACTTACTTTTCTAGAATATAATTATATTCATGTTCTCTAACAATAATTCATTTTATTATCACCAGTATTATCAATAACATCTCACTCATGAATTTCAGACTCTACTATTTTAACCAAATAATCTCATCTAGTGTTAGTATAATAATGATTCAAATTAACAATATCATAAAAAAATTTATC
Source organism: Viscum album (assembly GCA_963277665.1). Lineage (NCBI taxonomy): Eukaryota > Viridiplantae > Streptophyta > Magnoliopsida > Santalales > Viscaceae > Viscum > Viscum album. The sequence continues at coordinate 809,967,696 of OY728150.1, read as the reverse complement.
AATCTATTTATCACGTCCATTATTTTCATTTTTCTAAGACTCCATTTTAGAAAAAAAAATTATTTCATTTATTTATACTTTAATAGAATTTTCACCATTCTAAAATTCAAATATTGTTTTATCAGAAACATCATAATTATCTAATTTTATTTAATAATTAACAATTGAAACTGATTTATTACTAACCCTTTAATTATTCATAATGTAAATCCTTTATTTAATAAAATTTTGATCTTCAAAAACATGACTTTGTCATCATCCCCAAAAATAGATTAAACCTCACTGGTAGCATTTACAACATTTATATTTTCTTTAACAATTACTCAATATAGTTTCACAGCTCTCTCTTCTTTAATATATCTTCAATCTTCTTGTATAACATTACTAAATTTCTCCCCCTAATTTGGGGAAATCCAAGAAATTTTTTTATATATTCTTAAATGTTTTATTTATTATTATTAGAAAGCCTCCCTTATTAGAATAATTCTCCACTTCATCTTCAACAACTAATAAACTATTTAATGATATCCTCCTGGTGTATCCATTTACTTGAGAAATCCTATAGAAATATTATTTTGATTTTTTATTTTTCGATAATACACTTTTTTAAATGATACTTACTTCATTAAAAAACAATTTTAAATTTCATCATAATAGATCAAATCCCAATATTTTTTACCCAAGATAAAGAGATAAATAAATATTACCAAGTATTTAACCAAAATAATAGGATTTTAATTGACTAAAATCTACATTAAATTCGTGTATTAGAATACGACCTTCTTAAACTCAATAGCCTTTCATGAAATTTTATTCATTCAAAACATTACCATAACCTTGTGTTCTAGAGTTAAATAAAAAAAAATTAATCTATGAGAATAGTTACAAATAAAAAAATCACATCCTGAGATTTTATATCATCATCATCTACTATATTTTTATTAAAAAAGCATACTTCATGAGGAACATGAATAATAACACTAATTAAATAGCTATAATGAAAAATGATTTTACAATTTCATTTAGTTAAGTTATATCCTTTATACAACCACACTCAAATGGTATATTAACATAAGGTTTCCAAAATTCATTTCACATAAATTTTTATCTTTATTTTCATAAAAAAATTTATTTCTAAAATTTAATGACTTTCATAAACAAAATATTGATTTTTTCAACCAAAAAAAATATACTCCCCAACCCTAAAATATCTTCTTTTTATAGATTTATTTAATTTATTTTTTCAATGAGGTTTCTTGAGATAAATATTAAAGCATAGTTTTTTTAAGCTGTATAGATTATAAGTGTCATGCTATAAAAAATATATGTTTTTAGGTATAAATTTAGAATGGGATGTTGTAGATTCAAATAATTTCAAGTGAAATAAATAAAATATAAAGCATTTAAGTGGATAAATAATATTAAAAACCCGATGAATTTTAAATTCCAAAACTTTCATGATTTTATTCCACATTAATTACCCTAGGATTATTAGTGAAATTGATTTTGACCCTCGATGAACACCTTTAATAAGTAATATAAAATGAAACATTGGGTGATTTATAAACTTTAGTCTAAGTAATGAAATGATATCACCAATCAACACCTAAACACCATAAATAAAATTAGTCCAACAATACAAATAAATATAAAATTCATGTTCTTTCTCACAAAACTATAAAACTAGATATATCAAATAGTCAATATATAGATAATAAAAAACTCCAAATGGAAGAAATAGCTCCTCCAACATCCAATGACCACTAAGATCGTGAGAAATTAAACTCCAACCGTATATATAACACTATCATGAAAAAATAAAAAACAGAAGTATATAGAATTAGGGGCGAGAATATAAATACACTTAGTGGGTTACTCTTAAGAAACTATCATGTACATGTGGAAAACCCATACTAAATCTTATATGAATAAATACTAAAATTGAATAATTATATTTTCCTAATAAAATATACAGACCCGTATCGATATAAATAAACCCTCCAAAATATATGTATATGGTATAAATAAAATTAAATCATGTAAGTTAATTTTGAAGGTACTACACAACCACTTCCTCACCAATCTAGTCACACTCATGTCCAAATAACCCATGTCCAGGAACAACTATCTTTCCCTTATCTACATTCCACATCATTCCACAACCATAATCTCATAATTCCACAACCATATACTATGAAACATCATATAAAAAACACAGGATCTCATAACTATAAATACCACTAAAATAATGGGTACAAGGTATAGTAGGAAAAGGATATTATTTAATTATCCATATCCCCAATATCAGGGATATTGGGGGTTTACCCATTACGTAAAACTGTATATATGTACATCTTAGGTTACTCGAATTAATTGGTGTCATGTATTAACAAAGATACATACAATTATATATAATTTCAAAGAAGTCTAATACAATGTTGTACATCCTATAATTTTCACTTATATAACCATATCATTGTATATTTTGTCACTACCATCAAACTACTATCTTCACCATTATATTCCCTAAATAAATAATCACAAAATTTAATCATTTTAACTTTATCAATTATTTAAAAAATTAATCCTACTTATTTATCAATTCATGTTACCACATATACTAACTACCATATTAATTTAATAAATTTATCATTTCATTCATTTATTTAGTTTAACATAATTCCATGAAATTAAATTTATTTATTTTATTCATTCATTCATTCCTTATTAAAGTAAATATGGCATTTTCATTGTAATTGTGTCAACCTCACTACACATATTCCTTTATATAAAAATACTATATACTCAGCGTCACAACACCTTGATATAATATCATATTCCATAATTACATGAAATAAAGGAAAATAAGAAATCGCAAATACCATAATAAATAATTTAAATCATGTTAATTATTGATCAATAATACTAAATAGAAAGAGTTACATAAAATAATCCACCTTATAATAATTCTCTAATCATCATATCATTGAAGGATGAGATCAAATGTCTAGATCCATTATTCTTATAAAGGAATTATAATGGATCTACTATTAATTATTTCATATTTTTCTTTAATAAAATGAATATGTTGATCACTATCCACAAATAATCAAGAATATTTAAAGATAAAAGAAACTAAAAAAATGATTAATTGGTAAGTAACCTTAATTTATATAGAATAAATGTAATGAGGGAATAAACTCAAGAATCTATGTAACAAAACTCAAAAAACCTCATAAAAATTTGGATTTCATCAAGATTTATTAAGGTGGAGTTAAAACCCATTGAAAAGAGAGAAGATTATGAAAATTCATAATTAAATGGTGACAAACAAAACCATGATGTGGTGCCCTAAACCATGGTGGGGTTTGTTTTGTTCATGGAAAATCATAAGACCATGATATTTAAATCTCAATACCATAATATTTTTCTGGTATTTTCTTTTTTAGTTTGTCACATTTTGATAAAAACCATGACATAGATAAATAAACCAAGACCTAGTGTTCTCAGATTTCATTTAATCCAGTTGATGAAACCAAAATTTCTTCCACTCAACCCTATCATTTTTATAACCTTGAAAATAAACCATGACATGGTTTTATATAATTATATATATTAAATCAACCAAAATAAAACATCCAGCCATAACATTAATAAAGACCGTTTTAAACAAAAAATGTAACACCCTGACCCTAGTTACCTAGAGTTGGTGAATTATTACGTAACATTGTCATTATCACAAATGATTAAGTCTCGAAAGACCGATTAGTTTAGTAGCATTAGAAACACTAGATACATTCATAAATGTTACATTACATCATAAAGTGAAAAACTACAATAATATGGTCTCCATAGTTCACACTCATATCCCCTTCTGACTATCCATACAGGTCAGTCATAAAATATTTCTTCACATCCTGGGAAAAATAAAACATAGAAAGGGGTGAGCTCAGATGCTCAGTAAGGATAACAATATAGAGGAAACTTTCATAAATAAACATAAACATGTAAGGCAATGTATAACTAAAACAAAAGCATTTTAAACTTGATCTTCAGAATAATATGAAAATAATAAAATGAAATAATGTCATTTACTTATTCACATGGATATTCTACTAGATGAATAATCACATGCAACATCAATAACCACTTTCATAATGATGGAATACATAATGCCAGACTACCATAACCACGTAGCCAAGGTCTTGTGCCAAGACTACAAATAATATTTTGTCAAGGCCTCGTGCCAAGACACTAGTTTGTCTCATGAGACCTATCGATTAATTGAGGATCTATAGCGGGCTCCACCCTTCACATACTAAGTCCAATGCATTCCTTATATGAAAAAGTTTAAACATGCCATAAACCATAACATAATCGTATCACATAAAACATGCATAATGGAAACATAACATTTCCACATTTCAATCACAAGATATCAATACAACACATTTATATGATAAAACCAGTTTCAATACCAAAATAAAAGAAAAGTAAAACTTGGTATTTAATTTTCATTTTAAAAAAAGTTATGGCTTTTAGAGGAAGATGAAACTCAAATAATGGTCATGGAGGCGGAGAAGTCGGTGTCGCCGCATACGTAAGACAAAAAACATTCTGTTTTTCCGTTTAGTAAAATGCTTCATATAAAAAGATTCATTTTGAATAAACATAAAAGTAAAAGGGGTTTATACACCATATAAAATAAAGTTGTGTATAAAACAAAATATGCCTCAATGAAAGGAGATTGGGACGAAGTCCCTTACGTCGTGTCCGACTTGACTCAATCATTATTTAACCTAATAAATAATAAACTAGAGTTAATTTTAACTTTCTTAAGAAACTTTTTCATGTTAATTTTTCCTTTTATATCACTTATTACCATGTTATAAACATTATGTAATTATTTAAGTTAATAACGGTCGGTTTGTTGATCTTTGGTACTTGAGTCAAAAATTAACTTCTTATAATTACAAGTTGTTCATGTGGTGAAATATCCATTATATCCAGAATTATATTCATTATGTAGATATCATATATATCATATATATCCAGTATATACATGCATTTATAATATTACATAACATTTAGAGGTAAGAAATAAAATGCACCGTTTATGGAGACAGTAAGCCGTACGTACGCATGAACGCTACTTTCATTTCTATTTCATATTTAATGGAATAAAATAATAATGATATAAAGGTATATTATAATTCCAGTATAATATCATATATAATATCATTTACTCCATCCTTTATATGTCCCATATATGGAATTAACGTTTCAAATCACTTTGAGGGGGCTGTAGTCCGCACTTCCTAAAATGAAGATATCGCGTTTACCCATAATGGAAACCGTAAAGGTATGCCATAAATGAAAAATACAGAATAATAATGAAAACATAAAAATAATATATATCATATATAAATATAGTTACATCTTAACGGCCACCATGAAATGTGTTATAAGAATATTGAACAATCATCGTTTCGTGAGGCAGTAATTTGCCACCCACAGAAATAGTATGTTCTTTAACCATTAGACGAAGGTGTGTGTAAGTGCAACTCAAATTCATCTCATAAAAAATCCTAGTATATTGAAGATACTTGAGTTGTTACAAAATAAATGAATAAAAAGATTTTATTGGGTTGGAGAAGCAAAATACAACAAAATACCATAAGAGAAGACATTGCCTTAAAATTGGGTAACTCTTTTTGATTTGAGCCAAAGGCTTCCTTGGGTAGACTTCTGCCCAAAGTGAGGCTTCTAGGAGTAATAGAGAGAAGTTGAGAGAGTATTTGGGCAGAGTTTTTCCGAGCCAATGGCTTTGAATGTGTGAAGAAGGTGGTATAGGAGGGGGCCTTTTATAAGAGGAGAGGAGGGGCACTCTTGGAAAGTCATGAAATATTACATTATTATGAAGTGATTTTCGGATTTCAAAGGTCCCAAAATTATATATTTTGAAGATAAGGTGATAAGGGTTCTAAATACACCCATCCAATGGGTTTTTTAAAATTTTGAGTCTTAGATTTTACCTTATATTTTCATTTAATTTAAATCGTTCATTAATGAGGTAATCGCTGCATCATCATGGTGTCATAAATAAATTTATTTATTTAATGCCTAAAAATTATAATAAAATTACCATGATGTATGAAATATTTTTAGACTTCCAATTAATTTTTATATTCTAAAATTTAACTTATATAACCCCATGTAATAATTGTTTTATTAAAACAACACATGTTTGTGACAATTTTATTTTTTACTTTAAATAAAAAGTTATTAATGTCATTTTCTTACCCAAGTGGCTCCATGGGGTCCCCAAGTTGACCCATGTATTTTCTTGGTCATTAATGACTCATACAATAAGGGTAGGACAAGTGTAATGGTAATTTTATGTTATTATAACATTATATTTACCTTAAATTACACTAATTACCTTTAATCGTGATAAATAAAACTTAAGCGTTACTATTCAAAAAAACTTATTTTCATCTCATTGAACCAAATTTTACTTACTAATGACAACCATGTATGTAGGATTTTTGAAATTTAATTAACAGAAGTGGTAAAGTTTCATTTAAATGAAAAATTAGTTTTTTAACTACCACTTAGTGGTTTCACTATTCATCAAAAATTGAAGTTTCTCAGAACAATACCAAAAATTCACCCTAAGCTATAATTGATATTCCGAATACAAAAATGATGTATATTTTGAAATATAAAATTTATATAATTTCAAAAGGAGGGTATTACTATTCATAACGGCTACTTTTATTGGTCACGGTGTGTTAGAATCTTGAACTTGCGTACAATGCAAGCTATTGCATTATTAAAAGAGAAGCATACCGTGGAAGCTCGGGGTGTTACATTCTACCCTCCTTCAATAAATTGCGTCCTCGCAATTTGAAATTGTTCTTCGAAAACAAAAGGGTGAAATTAGAAAATACCTTTGTGGAAAGCTCACATTGGAAATAAGATTAATAAAATTTAGCCTTAATAAGAGGGAAATGGAAATGAGAAAGTCACCACCAAATTAGGGTTTTTAATATAAGAACATTGGTGGAAATTATAGACACATAATTAGAGGAAAAACGTAAATATTTATAGGTATTGATTGAGGTAATAAATCACAATCAAGTGTAAAATTGAGGGCCTCAAATCCTTAAATCTATGGTGATTTAAAATATCATCAGTTCAAAAAAACATAAGGTATTAGGATAACACATTTTTTTAATATCCCTTTCCAAAAGTTTAAGAATTAATTTATTAATAGAATAAGAGAGAGGTATATATATATATATATTTATACTTGACAAGTAGAGTTTCAACCTTCAACTAATTTCTACCACAAACTCATCTTTCACTGAAAATGATAATAGAACTCAAAAATATTATATTGATCCTAATCGTACAAGGTTACAAATATTAACACATACCATTTAGATTAGGAAAACTATTTTTTAATAACCAGGGACTTCTTGTAGGCTAGTGGTAGGCAATAAAGGCATATCACACTATGGTTGTGGGTTCAATTCCTACATCTTTTTCCGACGAGATGGGTTATCCCCCAACCTGCAGGTTGTCCTTTTCCTAAAACTATAGTATTATAATATTATAAAAATAATCTTCATAAATGTTATAACCTTAAACAATACTATCCAAAGTTCAACTTAATCCATTCCAACCTTTATATTTATCCAAAATACCTCTGTCCAGACTTTCTTTAAAAGGTCTCTAAATTCCAAAATCAATTGTAACATCAGATTCCCCAAACAATGTAAAGTTTCTCTTATTGTCACATACTAAAAATATGATTACCTTCATCATATAAATGCCTTAATGAAAACAAAAAGTAATGTAGTACAATACTTATATATATCACGTTATTATTATAACCATAATATAATCCTTGATTCTAAAATCACTAATACATTAATTATTCCACTTCTACTATAGTAACACCATAAGATTGGCCTTGATCCTTTGGCCTTTTTTGCGGTAAGTTTCCCTGATGCTTAGGATATTAATTTACATAATTCCCCATTTCCCTACAATTATAGCATTCATCATTGATAGCCTCTTTCTTTCCCTTGCAATCACGAGCCTAGTGACCTTTTTCTCCACATTTATAACAAACTCCCATTCCTTTTAGGAAAGTACCGGAGTGATTCTTCCCACAATTATTGCATAATGGAAAATCCTTATTTCCCTTTTTCCCTTTATTTTTCTCTTGCTCCACTATTCTCTTCTTCTCTTGCTTTACTTTATTGTCATAAGATTTAGAGAATTCCTTTTCTGTCTTGATAGCACATGAGACAATATCTTCGTACAACGAGAAAGATTATGAGACTATGGATCGACGGAGAAACTATTTTAACCCATAAAAGAAATGATCAATCTTACTTATTAGGTTACATATATAATCTACACATGTCTCACTAACCTTGTAAAGTTAGACTCATACTTTACAACATTCTCGTCCTCCTTTTGCCTCAGACTCAGAAATTTCCTTTCCATATCTGTTTGATGGTCACGAGGAAAGTATTTTTCTAAGAAAAGCTCTTTGAACTCTCTCTAGCCCATACTTGATACTTCTTTATCTAACTTTTTATTTTGAATCAATGACCACCATTGATCAGAATCTCCAGTGAGGTGGCAAACTGCCATGATAACCTTTTCCCTTTCACTACTCCCCAAGGCATGGAATATTTTCTCTAAGGAATTTATCCATTTCTCAGCTACTAAGGTATTTGTACTCCCATTGAATGTTGGTTGTTGCTGCATCATGAAGAGATCTAACATTGATCATCCATGTTGCGGATCAGGGTGCTCCATGCGGGTAAGGTTATTATTCATAACCTGAGTGAGTTGTCCCAGTATGGTGATTAGCTGATCAGCACTAGTTGCATCACCAGATCCACTATAGTTATCTTGAGCAGGAGTGGAATCCCTACATGGAGTGCGTGCATTGATACGGTTTCCATTCCTTCCACTAGGCACCATTTCTAAACAATGTCAAAAACTAGATTAGTTTTTGAATGGAAATACATAATAACAAACTTTCAAAACACTTAACATAAATAGAACTATTTATGGATATAATCCATAATCATAAAAATGTTTTCTTTGAGGAAGTATATACTCATAAACCCTTCATAATGGTTTTTATGGAAAATTATAATTATCCTAAGCATATCCACCGGGAGTGTCGTAACCAAGAGTGTAGCAAGGCCCGTTTTCGTGCACCAGTTCTCGTTCGAGTCTAGATCAAAGCGGTGTTTTTGGGTTTCAACCTTAGGTACATCTGTACCAGAGCCGCCTCTACCTGCTCGTATCCAGACAGGGATGTATTTCTCAGAAAACTCACAAAATCTCTATAATTCCAAAATTATAAGAATTTATTCTATACTAATCCTCAAAGTTTATTTTAGGGCTATGTTCTTTAATAAGAGTTTATCTAAATCTAGCTTCCAAGGTTAGTACTAAACTACCTCTGATACCAACTGAAACACCCCGACCCCAGTTACCCAGAGTCGGTGCATTATTACGTAACATGGGCTTGATCACAAAAGATCAAGTCTTGAAATACCGATTAGTTTAGTAGCCTTGGAAACACTAGATACATTCATAAATATTACATTACATCATAAAGTGAAAAAATACAATAACATGGTCTACATAGTCCACAATCATATCCCCTTCAGACTATCCTGCAAGTCAGTCATAAAATATTTCTTCACATACTGGGAAAAATAAAACATATAAAGGGGTCATCTCAGATGCTCAGTAAGGATAACTATATAGCAGAAACTATCATAAATAAATATAAACATTTAAGGCAATGCATAACTAAAACAAAAGAATTTTAAACTTGAACTTCATAATAATATGGAAATAATAAAATGAAATAATTCCATTTACTTATTCACATGGATATTCTACTAGTCAAATAATCACATGCAATATCAATAACCACTTTCATAATGATAGAATGCATAATTCCAGACTATCATAACCACGTAGCCAAGGCCTCGTGCCCAGATTACAAATAAGATTTTGTCAAGGCCTCATGCCAAGACACTAGTTTGTCTCATGAGACCTATCGATGCATCGAGAAGCTATAGTGGGCTCCACCTGTCACATACTAAGTCCAATGCATTCCTTATATGAAAAGGTTAAAACATGTCATAAACATAACATAATCGTATCACATAAAACATGCATAATGGAAACATAAAATTTCCAAATTTCAATCACAAGATATAAATAAAACACATTGATATGATAAAACCATTTTCAATACCAAAATAAAAGAAAATTAAAACTTGGTATTTATTTTTCATTTTAAAAAAAGTTATGGCTTGTAGAGGAAGCTGAAACTCAAATAATGGTCACAGTGGCGGAGAAGTCGTTGTCGCCGCATACGTACGACAAAAAAACATTCCTTTTTGTCGTTTAGTAAATCCATTTTTATAAAAAGATTCCTTTTGAATAAACATAAAATTCAAATGGGTTTACACACCATATAAAAGAAAGTTGTGTATAAAACAAAATATGCCTCAATGAAAGGAGATTGAGACGAAGTCCCTTACATCATGTCTGACTTGACTCAATCGTTCTTTAACCACCTGAATAATAAACTAGAGTTAATTTATACTTTCTTAAGAACCTTTTTCATTTTCATTATTCTTTTTATATCACTTATTACCATGTTATGAACATTATATATTTATTTAAGTTGATAACGGTCGTTTTGTCGATCTTTGGTACTTGAGTCAAAAATAAACTTCTTATAATTACAAGTTGTTCATGTGGTGAAATATCCATTATATCCAGAATTATATTCATGATATAGATATCATATATATCATATATATCCCGTATATACATGCATTTATAATATTACATAACAGTTAGAGGTAAGAAATGAAATGCACCATTCATGGAGACGGTAAGCCGTACGTACGCATAAACGCTACTTTCATTTCTATTTAGTATTTAATAGAATGAAATCATAATTATATAAATGTATATTATAATTACAGTATAATATCATATATAATATCATTTACTCCATCCTTTATACATCCCACATATGGCATTAACGATTCAAATCACTTTGAGGGGGCGGTAGTCCGCACTTCCTAAAATAAAGATATCGCATTTACCCATAATGGAAACCATAAAGGTATTCCATAAATGAAAAATACAGAATAATAATGAAAACATAAACATAATATATATCATATATAAATATAGTGACATCTTAATGGCCACCATGAAAGGTGTTAGAAGAAGATTGAACAATCATCGTTTCGTGAGGCAGTAATTCACCACCCACAGAAACAGTATGTTCTTTAACCATTAGACGGAGGTGTGTGTAAGTGTAAATCAAATACTTCTCATAAAAACATCCTAGTATATTTAATATACTGGTTTTGTTACAAAATAAAGGAATAAAAAGAGTTTAAGGGGTTGGAGAAGCAAAACAAAACAAAAGAACATAAGAGAAGACATTACCTTAAAATTGGGTAACTCTTTTTGATTTGAGCCAAAGGCTTCCTTGGGAAGACTTCTACCCCAAGTGATGCTTATAAGAGTAACATAGGGAAGTTGAGAGAGTATTTGGGAAAAGGTTGGTGGATCTGATGGCTTTGAAGGTCTGAATAAGGTGGTAGATGTGGGGGCCTTTTATAAGAGGAGAGGAGGGGCACTCTAGGAAATTCATGAAATGTTACATTATTATGAAGTGATTTTAGGATTTAAAAGGTCCAAAAATTATATATTTCGAGTATAAGGTGATAAGGGTTCGAAATACACCCATAAAATAGGTTTTTTGACAAGTTTAAGTATTAGATTTTACCTTATCTTTTCATTTAATTTAAATCGTTCATTATTGAGGTAATCGCTGCATCATCATGGTGTCATAAATAAATTTATTTATATAATGCCTAAAAATTATAAAAAAATTTCCATGATGTAGGAAATATTTTTATATTTCCAATTAATATTTATATTCTAAAAGTTAACTTATATAACCCCATGTAATAATTGTTTTAGTAAAACAACACATGTTTGTGAAAATTTTGTTTTTACTTTAAATAAAAAGTTATTAATGTCATTTGCTTAGACAAGTGGCACCATGGGGTCCCCAAGTTGACCCATGGATTGTCTTGGTCGGCCATGCCTCATAAAATAAGGGTAGAAAAAGTGTAAAGGTAATTTCATATTATTATAACATTATATTTACCTTAAATTGCACTAAATACCTTCAATCACGATTAATAAAACTTAAAAGTTACTATTCTCCAAAAATTATTTTCATCTCATTGAACCACATTTTACTGACTAATGATAACCATGTATGTCGGATTTTTGAAGTTCAATTCACAGAAGTGTTAAAGATTAATTTAAACGAAAAATTAGTTTTATAACTACCACTTAGTGGTTTCACTATTCATCAAAAATTGAAGTTTCTTAGAACAATACCAAAAATTCACCCGAAGCTATAACTGATATTCCGAATACAAAAATGATGTCTATTTTGAAATATAAAATTTATATAATTTCAAAAGGTGGGTATTACTATTCATAATGTCTACTTTGATTGTTCACGGTGTGTTAGAATCTCGAACTTGCGTACAATGCAAGCTATTGCATTATTGAAAGAGAAGCGTACTGTGGAATGTTGGAGTGTTACAAAAAATGTCGCAAACACCTAAACTAGGACATAGTTTTACTTTACATGGAATCTAATCACAACTTAAATATTTTTCTTCAAACCATGACTTCACACACTAATAAAATCCATAAACCCTAGAGAATCAAGGAAACTGCAGTGTTTTAAAGACAAAAACATGATGAAATTAGTCTCTGAGCTTTGATTTACACATAAATACCAACTTATTATTATTAACGAACTTATATAAATTCAATTTACATATAGAAAAACTTAACACACACTTCTAAGAAAAATTAAAAAACATATAAATCTTTGAAAAAACATTAAATTCTACTACCATAATCAACTTTCAATCATCCACAAAATCAACAATTTGACTTCCACTAATAGTTGTTCTAAAACATCTGAATATCTAGAAAAACTCAAATGAATTATTATTATACATCATGAATAATCTAAATGGTGATCCCATGTGTCTGGTAGCAATCCTCTTCACCTTCTAATTCACCATGTATTCTAATACCATCATACATGTCCTTGTCAATAAATCCGACCACTATTTCATAAAATGGAACACATAAACTCCTTGTTACAATATTATACCCAATGTATTTTTTTATAATTCTATTATAAATATAATTCCCCCTTTTAAATTTTTTTATTAAAATTAATGTATGTATTTATAGTGAACTATACACAATCATCATTTGTAAATAAAATGAAATATTCTTCTAGTCCATATATTTCATATATTTATCTACCCCTTTCACATTGAATCTGTTAGGGGTATGTATTCTTATATCTACTCCCCCTTCATTTTGGTTTGATTGATTATATTTTATCATGTTTTGGGATAATATAATAAATCTCGGTGAAATTTAATTCAATTGGTTTGGGTTATTAATTTTAAATTATATATTGGTTCTAATTACTTAATTTTATTCTAAAATATAGTATAATTGAATAATGGTTTTCTATAATCAATTTCATTATAGAGAATGGTATTTAATATTTAAGTATTTTTTCCTCAGTCATTTTTTTATCGACAAAATATAATAAAGATAGAAGCATGATAAACGAACATACACAACAATAGATTGCAAGTTTTTCACTTTATTGATTTAAATTATTAATATATATATATATATATTGTAACTAAATAGTATTTTTTTATTTTTCAATAGTGTTATTTGGAGGCCATTAATGAGGAATAAGTTGAAAAATTTGGGCCAAATGATCAGTTGCATTGGGTATTAGGAAATGAAATTCATGGGAGAGTATGATGTCATGTAGGGAAGAGTGTTGTCTCCACTAGATATTGGCTGAATTTTGGTGCCTATTCTAGTATCATGAAGTTTGAAAGAGTTTGTGCAGAGGTAGCATAAGATCATACAGGGGGTATAAGAGGCCAGAAAATAGTCATCAAGGATCATTAATGGTGTCAAAAGGCTAATGATAAATTTATTAAAGTTATATAATCCTTATCTCCATATATTACATGAGATACCTCTGCAGTTTTTTATACATGCATGTTGATAATTAATTTATTATATGATGCAACAGGCGATGGCGATGATATTCCTATTGGTGGTTGAGATGATGACTTTCCTAGTGAAGGTGATGGTGATAGTGATGGAGATGGTGGAAGTGATGATGAGTATGATGGTGAGAATGATGGTGAGGATAACAGTGAGGATGATGGTGAGAATGCTAATGATGATGATGGTGATGATGATAGTGGTGGTGATATTGGTTGTGATATAATAGAGGTTTATCTTTACATTTTTTTATATTTATGACACATGATGTTTGATGATTGGATTTGAATGAATATATTTGATGTTTTAATTATGTGTTGTCACTGGTTGAGTGTATTAATTAGTTTCTTGAATTTTTAAATTACTTTGAAGCAGATTTTGTACAAGTGTTTTGGTGATTTCATGTTATGGGCCAAGGTGGGGGCTGTTGAATGCCAATTTAAGGGAAGGCTATACCGATAGTTTGAAAAATCTTTGTTATATAACTATACTAATGAACTAATGAAATTTTTAGTATAGTTAAAAGCTAATGACATATACCATTAGTTTATATAAAACCATTGGTATAGGTCAATACCCACAACCATATACACAATGGTTTGGAGAATTATTAGTATAGACTATACTAATAGTTCTCCAGCCAATACTAATGTCTTAGAACCGTTACTAAATCTATTATATATAGCACTAAATTATATTTTCATTTTAATATATTTTTTTCTAAAGTGGATGAATTATTTTACCATTCTAATAGAAAACATAATAAAATATACTTACTTGATTTATTTAAATCTATAAATAAAATTTTGTCCTTTGGATGAAAGTTTTAAATAGTTTCAACCTCTATTTTGTCTTATATTCCAAATGATTAATATCAATGTTGATTTTTTCATTACTAAAACACTAAATTTAACATTTTATGAACCATGAGATCCAAAAAAGGATGAAAATTTATTCACATTTCCTTTATAAACTTACCAAAACCAAAAAATTTATCCCAAGGTAAAATAATATCCAATATAAATAAACCATCAAACATAAATCTAAAAAACCTCAACAAAAACACCCAAACATCAACATAAATAATAAAACACATCAAAATATTCTAGAACAAAATTTAAACCCAAATAGTATAAAATTTGGATCAAATATTCATTGAATAAAAACCTAACATTTATCTCAAATAAACATTAATAATTCACATACAAAACATTTATATTCTGTAGTCATATTTTATCTAAAATATTCCACTATTTTCAATAAATTACCTAAATCACCCTAAATACAAAATAAAATCATATGAGATTATAATAGTTAACTTAATATTTATCCATAAATATCAATGATCATATTAACCTTAATGGTTATCTGTAACATATGACTATTTTCTCCAAGATAAAAAAATTATTACCAAATAACCTTCATAGTATATCACATGATAAACCTAAGGGTTATATATACCTCGAACATCTATTAAATAACAAAAAATATCTCCAAAAATATAATTAATCACTTCTTAATACAATTACATAAGAACCAAAAAGGGTTTATACACCTTTGAACTAATGATCATTCTTAAATCTTATCTGTACATAAATAAAATACCATAATATCGTAACTCTGGAAAGCCTAAATGTCAACCCTTTTATGAATCATATTTATTTATAAACTTTTAACCAATATTTTACACCCTATTACTTAATACATTCTTATTATAATCAAAAATAATAATTAAGTCCCAAGATTTCATCAATATAAATCTAATCATGTTTTCTAGTATAAACACAAAAAAAATATTAAAATAGCTCGTACATTTAAAATATATATTACTATTCTTTCCAATACCTATTTTTAAGACTATTGACGCCTGGTCTACTAGGTTGAGTCCAAACATATTTAGAATGACTCAAAACCATTCCAAGTTCCTCTACTTACTTTATCAATGCACAATTGTTACATCTTGATCAAAATAGATGTTGATAGAGATTGAAATTTTTAAATAATATTGTGTTTTGAATGTACAGTTTTGATACATCATCCCGAACATGTTTCCCATAATACATTATGATATGGTTTTACTAGAGTTTCTTGAATAATGGTTTGTGTTTATAATAATTAAAAATATTCATATAGAAATAGAAATACATAATCTACTCGAAGGTCACCCTCTATTATTTCTGAATCAGGTGTTGTAAGTCCACTTTCTGAGTCATCCATCGAGAAAACATGATAAATTAAATTATGAAATTTTTAAATATTGTTATGATGGGAAAATTGTTTTTGAAAACATGGTCACATATATCCCAATATCCTTCATGATACCGAAGTGTAAATGATTGTTGAGATAATTTTTAATGTTTTTAAAGGTATGTCGAGTACTGGATAAGGTTTCTAAATAAAATAATTTATTATTTTTAAATATTATTTCAATTGAACCCCTAGAAGAGAAAAGAGGTTTTTTTTCTTATTCCTATCCATCTTAGAGAATAATTTTATCAACATGAAGTAAATTTGTGAGTCAATAAACAATACTTTCTTAATGAAAAATCAGAGTGAACAACTAAATAAATATGATTAATCTATCTTATTAATGTCTTTCATTATGACATCCTACACTTATACTAGGACACTTTTGTTTCACCATAGGTTTGACCTAGGTTACCTTAATCTTGGTTCTCTTATAGTTTTTAACTTGATCACTTAAAAAATCATAATTCTTCCATAACATATTAAACCATATTTTTATAGTATACTTTTAACAAATGAACCTAACCCAATATATTAACCACTAAAGGTTTCTCATCAAATGATATCCTGACCTCTAAAGTTATATAACCCCTTTATTGGACACCAACTATAATGTAATATTTTTTTAAAACTCCATAATTAAATGTTTTATAAAAACATTTTCACTTTATTGTATTTTTTGAACTTCTTAGTTTTAGTTTTTTTAGAAAACTAGGAAAGCTATTTTATAACAAAGTGGAAATTTACACACAGTGTACATTTTTTCTACAAAATAGGTTCCTTTTTTCCCACTCCAATTTCACTCATAGAACTTTTTATTCACTTATGATGTGTCTCCAATGAACGTGATATTAGATTTATACATGTTTACGTTCTTTGAAAAACATATAAAAATGAGGTGATCTAGATAAGTCTCAGTAAGGGATATTAAAATAAATGAAACTTTCTATTACTTTTAAAAATTCATGAAAACCTATAAATAAAATTTTCCCCTTATCTAATAAACTTTGAGCTCAAAATAATACTTACATGATTTTGAAATCAACTTTAATAAAGGATAAAGGAAACATAATAAACCTAAAATTTACTTAATAAAATATGATACCTCATGAAAAAAAACCCATTACCTTTAAAATAACACAAACTTTATTTTAAATCATGAATTCACTTTCTTACCATATGAAATAAACAAATTTCCTTTAAATAACATAAAAAAGATTATAAAAACCGTATGGGTATCTTGAGACATTATAATTATAATCATCCTTAAAATAACCCTTAAAATGGAATAACCATCATATTTATTTCCAACATATCTCTTAAGGGTAACTTATTTACCATTTAATCCATCATCATTACCCAATGGATTTGAGAGTTATATCAGGTTCACCTATCATCAGAGATATATTAGGATAATTCATTATCATAAATTTCTAAGATCTATATTAAGATAAAAACACATAATATATTACATTTTTATCATAAAATATCATAAAATATATTTTTTAATGTATTCATATGCACATTCAGGCTTTATGTAAAAATAAGGATAAAAACATTTTTCCTTTGAAAAAAATATTAAAATGAAAAAAAATCTTGAAGAATGGTAAATAGCATATTGATTAAGTATTTGTAAAAACATGTAAATTAATGTTATTAAATAAGAACATTCATAAAATTATAAAATTACTTTCATGTCACATATTTTAAAAAGCATTATTTTTACACTTTCGTAAAGAAATTACAAATCACCTTTATGGAAAAAGCTGAAAATATACCTTTTAAACCATTTTAAAGAAACTAAAACATAGATTGAAATAGATTTTAACAATAATTGATGTATAAATAAGAAAATATTTAAAACATATAAAAATTATTGACATGGTGTAAATGATTTTAAAATACTTTAAATAGTGTTTTAAAGAAAAATCTCATACCACTTTGGAAACATTTTGAATCAAAAGGAAATTGAAGAAGAGAACTTGAAATTTATTTGTAAACCACTTAAATTTCATGAAATTTTATAAAATACCTCCATACATTATTTTTATACCACAAAAAATAAGACATGTGGGGATAATGTCATAAATTTATTATAAAGGAAATTGAGATGAGAAATGCCTTAACTTATATCTTAACTCACAACATATGTCTCTTACTTCCATAAATATTAAAACTGAGTTAAATTTATTCTTGGTTAAGAAACTTTTCCAGATTTTTCTTCTTATCATAATCCCTTTTATTTAATTTATTACCATATATTATATAGTTAATAAATTGGTTAAATTCACATTGGAAGTTTTAGGTCTAATTAGTTTATAACCTTAAAATAACATTGGTATGTTGACTATAGTCAAAGTGGCCATTATTCCATCATCTATGGAATATTAAACATGTTATAATTATCATTTTTATTCATAATATATCCTTCTAGAACCATCCAAGTGATTCAATAATGGAAAAAAATCACAATTCTTCATAGATGTGGTAGTCCACATGTATGCACTAGCGACCTTATCATTTTCCAATGAACAGAAATGGTAAGAAGGTAATGAATATATTATCCTTCCAAAATCATAACAATGTCATAAAAATATTATATATTCATTAATTCTATATTTATAACCATATATTTAAGTTAATTATGGAAAATTAAATTCATCTCTTCAAAAAGGTAGCAGTCCACACATATGCAAGAGAAATGATTGTGATAGGTTTTAAGGAGGTAGAAGAATAAATAAATATAGAAGAACTCAGTTAAGAGTTATACTATTATTTATAAAACCTTCATTTTATTACACCTTTATCCTTATAAGTTTATTTTTTTGATGATAATGTACCTCTAGGATGTAGTGAAGGAAGTTAGTAAGGGATTTAGTTAGGTATTGGATGATATAGAGTTCTAAAAGTTTTTGAATAAGTAAATAGGTGAGGTTCCCATTTATAAGTGATGGGGTGACACTCTTATAATTATTATTCAATTTTAAATATTATAATTTTATTACTCATGGTAAATTGGTTCTAAATCAAAAAAAAATTAAGCTAAGGTGATAATGTTTGAAATACTCTCATCCTTTAATAATTTAAATAGGTTTTTTGACCTTATCACATAGTTCTTACCTAAATTAACTCATTTTATACTTTATCATGGGAACTAATTTTTATCATGGTAACTATTCATTATGACCAAAAATGAAATTCACCACATTAATAAATTTGAACCTCATGATTCAAAATAGGAAAACTATTTTTCAATATTCAATTTTAATAAGTGTGAGAAATTAGTTTTAATATAAGAGCAAAAAATGCAATGAAAAATAGTTTTCTAGAAAAATGTGTTTTTAAGCATAAAAATAAATTTATAGGAAAATTATGTATAATGATGAATATTATTAAATTTATTGGATTATTTTTATTTAAATGGGACTAATTTTACATTAAAAATAATCTAAAAAAGAATTAATTTTTTTTAATTTTTGAAAATAAATGACAATATTTATAAAAATCATTACATTTCACTATTCACCAATAAAACCCAAATTTTTAGAAAAATCCAAAAAACAATTATGTAAATATTTATTGAATTTTTTATTTAAAAAATAATTTCCATTTTATCAAACACAATTTCTAAAATTTCTAGAAATTATTTATTATATTCATACAAAAATACAATAAACCCAATTTTTAAAGAAAATGTTTTTTAAGTATAAAATAAATTTACAATCATTCGTTATTAGGTAACCACCATTAAATTAATATTAATTTATTTTATTAAAAATATTATCTAAAAAGTTCATTAAAATAATTCATTTATACTGAATAACTTAATTTACTTTGATGAAAATAAATTGTGCACATAAAATAATTTTCTAAAAAAATATCACCATTAATCATATATGACTTTATTAAAAAATTGAATTATTATTTCTAATGAATTAATAAGTAAATTTATATTAAGTAAAATTTTTATACATATATTTATTAAATTTGTTATTCCTATTTATACCCTCCAAACCAACTACTATGTTATATCGGTCATATAATAATATTTATATAGTATATCATGGTACATTTTAAGCTTGGTATTATGTGTGGTACATGATATTAAACAAAGTATTTATTTAAAATAAAAATACATTCTAAAATAACATGTCATTAAAATTAAAAATCATCATTTATAGTGACATGGATAATCTACGAGTGATGAAATTGGTTTCAAATAATGCGAATCAATTTCAACTTTTTAAATTATGTGTGATACAATCCAAATCAATAACAACTGATGACAAAAATAAACTATAACTAACTAATAAATTTATAATAATTTTTTTTAATTGAAGATTATATAGTCTAATAGATATGAATAAGGTTATTAAATAATTTATTAATATGGTTGTTCTTATTATACAGGGCGTTAAAGAGAATTCATGGAAGTTGATAGTTAAGCTAAGTGTTTCTCAACTCAAAATTTCCTACTTTGAGGCATGTTTTTATTATACACATACATTATTTTTTTGTAGTGTATATAATTCTTATTTGAAACATTATATAATTAATTTATATTTATTCATGTAATTTAGTGTTTTATTTCAAGTTAACTATTTTGATATATTTTGATTTTAATGTTACAAAATTTGTAAGGGGTTTTTCTAACTCAGATTTGTTTCTTTGAGTGTTAAGGTTTTTCTCAAAACCCATTATTCTATGACACCTATAGTATTCCATTTATATATTTATATGATATTACCTCTTATGTTTCTAGGTAAAGTGGTATTTTTAATTCAAATACTCTTCCTTGATGAATTTCACTCTCATAAAAGTATAACATTTTTAAAAATAATTCTCATCCTATTTAATGGATCTTTCTCCTCCATATCAATATTATTTCATTCCAAAAATATTTCCATTTATAATTTCGAATCCCAAATATCTTTTATATCATATTACCATCATATTTATCTTTATATATTTTTAAAATGGTTGTTTTATTACCTTTTTATGATGTGATTTTTTAGTAAATGTATTTTTAAAATATTGAGTTTTTTCTATTCCCATACATATAGTTTATCCTGTACTCCATATTTCAACTAGATGAGATTTATATATTTTAAAAAATCTACTATTTAAATTTATTTAAAAATATTTTTTCAAATAGACTTTATTTCATTTATCAAAAATGATATTTTCAAAAGTGATTCATAACTTATTTATACAATAATGTTAAGAAATGTTTTCTAAAGACTCTTTTACATCTATATTCTGTTTTCCTATTTGAATCCAAAAAATCTAAATACTATGGAGTTATTTTTTATTAATCATAATCCAAATTCCTTTATTAAATACTCTTTTTGGTTGATTGAACTTTTTGGAATCAACTAATCTACATTTGATATCATGTTATGAAATACCATTTGGAAATGATATGAAAATGATTTTATTTCTATGGGTTTCCATGATATAATGAATCAATGATATCGTATGGAACACATATGTATGGATGTTGATGTTTGGGGGCATATATCATCCTAGAATACACTGGATAAGGATTAATATCTCATGAGATAATAACCTCATTTGTGAGTGTAATTGTGGTTAGATGTGATTAAAAAGATTGTGCATGTGTGTAATTGTGGTTAGTTGTGAGAAAAAAGATTATGTGTTGGTGAATGTGTGGTTACATATTGTAATGACTTGTGTTTACCATGTATTATTTGTATATATCATATGGATTATTTTTTAGACCAAGCACTGAGACGGCATGTGATTCTGAGGCCGAGTGTTCCTGGAAATTTTTTTTAAATATATTAAATATATTAAACAACATGAGAATTTAGTTTTCATAAAAAGTGTAATAACTTATAAATGGATCATCGTATTATATATCTAAGGGAACTATTGAGTCTATAACGTGAGGTTTATCTTAGGTGTGTCATAACATTTGTCAGTATGGGGCATTTTTTAAAAATTCACCGTTGGTGTAGAAAATGAATAAAATAAAATTAATAAATTTATTTAATTATTAGTTGACTCAATGAACTAATTTCATCTATAAGTAAACTATTATGATGGAATTATAGAGTCATCCACATGACCCTATAGCTTTTTGATAACTATTGGACAGAGCGTTTGAGGATATCTCTCAGAATAACGATAAAAAGATTGTAGTTCAACAATCTGTGCGGAAACAAATTAGGGGATATCACCAACGATGATGATGCCACCCCATTCTTCATCATTGGTTGATCTAAATCAAGGAAGTGCATTTGTTTATTTTGATTTATTACTATTTTCTAATTCCTATGATGAACATGAGTTAATCAACTAATGAATTGATTTTTGGATCGTACGTATTGTGGGTAAGGGATAGTTTCATCTAAGAATTGGAAAAATTGCTGGTAATTAATTATTTATCTCTCTATTCATAGTTCTAATAGAAACTAAAAGAGGTTATCCAAAAAAATGGTCAAGATTCATTCCTCATTTTTCCATTGGTTCCTTTTATTCCCCATTTCTCCGTTCATCATGGGCGATCCTTTGGCTTGTTGTTTGTAAAACACTGAGAAATTGAATATTGTGCACCCATTTCTTGGTGAAAAGATTCAATATTTTTGATCTGGTATTATAATGACATGACAACTATGTGACACTAGAAGAACTATTGTATCAGATGTTTTTGGATACCTGATTTTTTTTCTTCAACGTGTGATGGAAGAAGATGTGTGTTGATGTTTTACAAGTGGTTTTTTGGGGCCTAAATCCAATGATCGACCACAGAAAGGTTCAACCAAAGTATATCCATGATTCTTGGAGAGATTGAGGCCATAATTTGAGGCGACGAAGGTAAAATCATACACGGGAGTAAGAAATTGGTTTTCAAAAAATACCTATCCACATGGTGTGTACTACAAAGCTACATGTTGTATGGGGTTCTTATAGTGGATGGTAGGGTTCCAAGAGGAAGTTAAGGATCACATTATGTACAACCCCTATCATATAGTGTGAGAGTATTTTCTAGTTATCTTAGTGTATACCTCAATGGGTACATTTACATGGCCAGGAGTACATAGGCATGGGTATGTATTTTACTCTGACATAGACCCGACCATGCCAGATGTACATGGTAATAACCGTGTACTTGGAAACAGAAATAAGTACATGGGGCATGGGAATTCCATGTAATTCCACATGGACATGGGCATAGTCCATTTGCACAAGAAATACCCAATGCAGAATGGGCATGTTGTTTACTCCAAGTACATGCCGTTTACTCCTTTAAAGTTAGATTAGAGCCATTTTTCTCTATATCTTGGACAAGTTTATTTTGGGTGCATTCTCTATATCCATTCTCTGATGTTTAGTATGAAATTTAATCCTACACATAAAATGGTGATCCCTTCAATAGGATTTCATGGATATATTTTTTGGAATCCTTCTGTGAGGCCTAGATTGAGACCCTCTATCATCTTATTTCCCTAGGTGGATTTCTTGGTATCGTCGTGATCTACAGTATGTGGGAACCAATCCTCTACTTAGTGGGTTATTTCAGATTGAGTTGTTGGTATAATATATGGCCTTGGGTGTGACCCTTATCTTTGTATCATATTTTTTCAGACTTCCAACATATCATTTCTATGATGAATCCTGATGAGAATGACCTCTCAGATAGACATCATTAGTGCTATCTGACTCATAGAGTGTGTTATCCTTTATGAGTGCTACATGAAACCTTCGATAAAGAATTCTAGGTTGGTATTACGATTGTGACATTACCTTGAAAATGTGTATCCTTTTTTAGTATATCTGTATAGTCTTGTTATATGTGTTGTAGACATATACCTATATAAATATTACTATTATTCTTGTAGTTGTGTTCTTTTTGGTTTTGAGGTCTCTTATTGGATATTGTTATACTCACCCATACACGGTCTTCTCTCTCATGTGTTATGTCTTGTGTAGATAATAGACCTTTTATGGATTCTTATAGGAACTAGGCATAGACATCACTTAGTGATCTGGACAGACTAAGGTGTTTTCCTATGGTTATCTTGACAACAGAACAAACATTACTTTTAGGTTGGACTTGTTTGTAGACACTATGATGGACTTGTATTTAAACCTATTTAATTTCCATTTCTTTTTTATTACTCTAGTTGTGGGATTTATATGTATGTATTCATATTTTATAATTTTTTTACATTTTAGCATTGTATATGCTGGAGATGTGTGTGTCTGTATAGGTACATTAGACTAAGGCCTCCCATGTTAATGATATGCCTACTCAGTGCCAGTCTCTAGCCCCTAGCCTATTGAAGGTGGGATTGGGGAGTCATGGTATAGGACCCTTTTGAATGTGTAGTGATATAGTGGTATTAGAGGATTCGATTCTACCTTTGTACTAGGGTCTGTGACAATGTTTTGGGGAAACAATGTTAAGTGTTTTGAGTTCATCTTTTAGGAAATGGACATCAGTGTTGGTGTAGCGACCAACGTATCCATACACAAAGACTCTGATCACTTATGTTTTGACTTGGTATATATAAACAACAGTTTTATGAAATAAATATTAAATGGATCATATATAAGTGGGTGTGGATTCCATTTCCTTCTTGATTCAACTCTCCAAATACACTCATTTACCATGGTACATCTTTTTTACGTTAGGATGACTCCATGATGTATGAAAACTAGGATTTATCATCAGGATCATGAGGATGATCCCCTCAGTGATGAGGCATCAATATAGGGAACAATTACATAGATTTTACCTCCTAGTTTTGATCCAACTATACCAACACCTATAGGGAAGAATATCATACCAACAGTACCAGAAAATGAGGTGTGTAGGCTAATAAAACTTCACGACTTCCAGTGGAAGCGACCCCTTAGGTTTTGGGGTGAGCCCAATCCATAGGAAATTTATTGTTGGCTTGAGGCAGTGACACAAGTTTTTTGTATGATCAGAAATCCATCATATTAGATAGTAGTATTGGTGGTTAGACTTCTCCATGGATCATCAGGATGATGGTGGGGTTTAATGGTCCAGTCAAATGATGAGGCAACCCTGACATGGTCATAGTTTGATCACCTTTTCTCCAGGTATGCTAAGGTATTTATGAATCCAATATATTATATAACTTTAGTAGGACAACATGATAGTAGATGAGTATTCATTGAGGTTTACCGACCTCTCTAGGTACTCAATGAATATAGTTCGAGATTAGTTCATTCTGAATCAGACCTTTGAGTGAGTAATGTGTAGATACATCTTATTAAAATTTATAACTCTATAAATTATAACATATGTTGGAGTGTTATAGTGATCTTTGTTCATTGCTAGTTTCCTGACTAAGTAGATGAAAACAGTGTTTGTTGGTAGTGGTGATGTAGAAGTAGAGAATTCGGAAGTAGGGAGCTGATGTCAGTACTAGGGAACAAGACATGTTAGATGTTTCATGAGGAGGTCACAGGGGAAAGGTTTTGTAGTTCATGGATCATATTATGGGTTTAGTCAGCCTATGTAGAGGCATCTATACTCTAGTGATGTAAAGGGACATCCTGTACGATATTGTCTAACCTACCGTGCGGCTGATAGGGAGACAGTGAATGGGCCGCTGAGGCAAAGGAATCTATATGAGAAGATAGTTATGTAGGGAGTTGAAAATGATAGAGGAGCTATGAGAGTATATGGAGGTGGTAGACACTTTTACTTGTTACCCCGACTACCCTCAGGTAGTCCACACTGAGCTCAAGGAGCTGGAGGAAAGGGGCGGGGGAAGCAGCAAGTGGTCGAGGCATACGACCTAGAGGCTCTAAGGATGATACAAGGTATGATATGTGTCTTTTCTACCTAAGTTGTAGCATGTATAGTCACATTTTCTAGTTATTATTTTATTTTCACATATCTAGTTATAGATTTAGAGATTTTGGTTGAGCCCTTTCGTCGATCCTTGTGTTTAGAGACTCCTACTGGAGATGACTCGATGACCACAAACTTGTGTAGACAGTGTAACCTGACTCTTGGAGGTGAGATTTTCTATTATTATCTTTTTATAGCAGTGATGAGGCCTTATGATTTATCTAAGGTATGAACTAGTTTTCCATAGTTCATGATATGATATAATATTTTAGGTGGATTATGTTGTGTATCCGCAACGATAGGACTAGTTTTTCCTTTTATCGGTGAAAAGGAAACTTAGGAAGCATAGTATAGACTCATACATAGGTGGGTTCAATTGATTAATCATACATTGGCTTGTGTGACCCTTGGTTTAGTGGATGTTATGAGTTTTTAGTTACCTGTATTGGTGGTTAAGTATAAGGATTTCTTCCCTAAGGATGTTACAGACATACCTCCCAACTAAGAGATAGAATTCTTCATTGATCTTCACTATGTGATGATCTAGATATCTATTCCAAAATATCATATGTCTCCTATAGATTTTTTTATAGGAGGTTGTAGTTAGAGGACTTGCATAGGAAGGTCTTTGTTATACCCAATGTTGCCATTTTGGTAGCCCTAGTGTTGTTCTCTAAGAAGGTGGATGGGAGATTGAGGTAGTTTTTGGACTACCGGCACTTGAACTTGCTGACTGTGAAGAACAATAAATCTCTATTGAGGATCAATTTACTCTTTGATTAGTAGAGAGGGTCACGATGGTTCTCAATGGTTCATCTCAAATCAGACTATCACCAGTTGCAAGTACGAGATGCAGATATACCAAAGACGACATTCAGATGTTTCTATGATCACTATGAGTACTTGGTGATGCCCTTTGTCTTGAAGAACTTTCCTATAGTGTTCATGGTATTCATGAACTAGATATTTCATCCCTTCCTAGACTGATTCATGGTAGTGTTCATTGACTATATCTATGTGTACTCAGAATTTGAGGAGGAGCACGTGAGACAATTGAGCATGGTTCTGGACATACTCCAAGAGAATCAACTTTTTGGGAAGCTCTCTAAGTGTGAGTTCTAGATATAGGAGGTACACATTCTAGAAAACATTATCTAAATAGATGGTTTGTAATTGGATCCAATGAAGTTTGATTAAGTGTTATCTTCAGATCCACCCAAGAGCATGATATAGGGGGGGGGGGAAGATTACTTAGGTTAGAAGGATACTACCATAGATTCATACCTGAATTTTCTAGGACATCATCACCCATGATAGATTTCTCCTGAAAGGATAAACCTTTCATGTGGATGGAGAGATTCCAAAAAACTTTTTATGAGTTGAGATAGATATTTAAAAAAACTCCCATATTGATATTTCTAGAGGAGGGTGTCGAGTACACAGTGTTTTGTGATGCATTAGGAACCAGTCTTGATTGTGTTATAATTCAATGGAAAGCGGTAATTGACTATGGTTCACATAAATTGAGACCAAATGAGAAGAACTATATGACCCATGATCTTGAGTTAGTGGAAGTAGTTTTCACATTAAAAATGTGGTGACATTACTTGATGGTCAAGTGGTTTATAGTCTATTCTGACCACTAGAGTCTGAATTATATCTTCTCTAAGAAGGATGTTAAGTTTATATCAAAGTGATAGAAAGAGTTCCTCTAGGATTTTGACATCACGATTGTATATACTCCGAGGAAGGGGAACGTGGGGGTATATGCTCTCAGCATGATATATTTTTCATAGTTACTGAACGACGCATTAGAGAAGTTGACCTTATTATTGTTATCCTTTGTGGATGGAGATGGGGAAACTTACGTCCAATAAATGGTTTTTACCCCTACTCTTTTATAGAGAGTATGGGGAGAAAGTTGGGGATACGAAATATGATACTCCGCCTAAACATATTTCCACTGAACATTCTTCTAATTGATTTTATGAAGGTGGAGAGAAATATTTTTTCTTTTCAGAGGATTCACGATGGTACCAGTGACATTGTGGGAGGATGCTCTAAATATAATTTCATACATCTCTATTAGTGGTACATCCAGGTGTGGAAAAAATGTATCAGGACCTCTGACATGAGTTTTAGTGGCTAGGGATGAATAAGGGAGTTACATGGTTTGTATCTTGATTCCTTACTTGTTGGTAATTGAAGGTTGAGAAATAGGTTCCAGTGAGTTTAGCTCAACCCCTTGAGGTGAGAGAGTAGAAGATGGATGGGATATACATGTACTTTATAATGGTCTTACCACATACATCTAGGGGACATTATTCCATCTTGGTTATCGTAGATTGACTCACTAAGTCAGAACACTTCTTATCTATCTGAGATTAGATTTCGGTAGAGAGTTTGGGATGCCTCTATATACAGGATATTGTCTGACTCCATGGTGGCCCCTCGATGACCATTTCCAACCATGATTATTCTTTCACATCTCAGTTATAGAAGGTATTGTAGGTGTATTTTAGGACTCAGTTATGCTTGATCATGGTGATTCACCCCTAGAATAATGGCCATACTAAGTAGACAATTTAGGTTCTTGAGGACATGCTGTGAGCTTACATGTTAGACTTTGGTTGTCAGTGATAAGATCATCTACCATTGGTATAGATTTTATACAATAACATATACCATTGTACAATCAGTATGAAACCATTTGAGTCATTGTATGTATAACCCTATAGGTCACCACTTTGTTGAAATGACCTAGGAGTGTCAGCACTCATGGTCCTAGAGTTGGTTTGAGGCACTATTGAGAAGTATCAGATCATTATAGAGTATATAAGGACTGAAAAGAGCTATCAAAAGTCATATATGGACAGACGACATAGGTATTTGGTGTTCGAGGAGGGAGACCATGTGTTCCTATGGGTTTCACCTTGATATGGACTATGGAGATTTGGACGAGGTAGTAATCCTTCTCCAATATTAATTGGCCCTTTTTAGATACTATGTAGAGTTGGTGAGGTAGCATACCACTTATCTCTACCTCCATAGTTAGATCAGATACATGATGTTTTCCATGTGATGTAACTAAGGAGGTACGTGCACGAATTGTCTCATGTTATCAACTGGGGAGAGATGGACATCAAGGATGTAGATACCTTTGATAAGTACCTAGTATAGATTTAGGATCAGGTGTATAGGATCCTTCATGTGTGATAAATTACTTTATTTCATGACTAGTGGCTGTGTAGGAATCTCTAAGAGAGCACCTTGGAACAAGATTCTCATATATATTCTCAGTACCCAGATCACTTTGTACAACCACTTTTTTGGATTTTTAGGATTTAAAAATCCAAGGTGGGGAGAATGTAATGAATCATATTTTACATGTATTATTTTTGGATATTGTGTGGATTATTTTCTATAATAATTTCTGAGATGGTGTGTAATTCTGAGGCCCAATGTTCGCAGAATAAATGTTTCGAATATAGTAAATATATCAAATATCATGTTCCCACAGTTTTCTTGAAAATGTTGAATAACATATAAATGGAGTCCTAGATTATAAATATGATGGAACAATTGATTGTAGAAGATTATTCATACATTATTATAGACATAACATTTTTTGGAATTGGTTTTTTGGGAAAAATTCATCACGGGCATAAAAATGAATAAACTAAATAAATAAATTTATCTGTTTATTCATTGATACAATGACCTAATTTAATCTATTAGTAAATTGTTATGATGAAATTATAGGGTTGTCCACATAACCTCGGATCCATTGGAGAATAATTAGATAGATCATTGGATGATCTCTCTTATATGAATGATAGTTGGATTGTAGTTCGGTGATCGGTGATGAACAGAATCAGGGGATCTCACCAAAGACAATGATGTCACCTCATTCTTTGTTAGTGATCGATATGAATCGAGGTAGGATGTTTGTTTATTTTGATTAATTACCATTTTATGGCTCCTAATACAAACACAATTCAATCATCTAATGAATTTATTTTCAGATCATGCGTATTAAGGTTAAGGGATAGTTTCATCTGAGAATTGGAAAAATTACTTGCGATTAATTAGTTTTTTATATTTTTTAATTATAATGGAAGTGAATCAAGGCCAACCCAAACATTGGATGAGGTTTTTTCATCATAATTCCATTAATTATTTTTCTTCCCCATTTATTCATTCATTGTGGGAAATCCTTTGGCCCACTACTTGATGAACACTAATAAATTGAATTTTGCGCACCTGTTTCTTCATGAAATGATTCGATATTGTAGATCAAATCTTGGAAAAATATGATGACTTTTAAATGAAGCATGTGGAAGTAGATCATATGGTTTTAGATAAACAATTTTTTTATTCTTCATGAAATTATGGACGATGCGTGCATATGTTTTTCATGCAATTTGGGTGGCTATAATCTGGTGATTAACGGTGGAAAGTTTTGGCCAAAGTAGATCCATGATTCCCAGAAATATTGAGGTTGGAATTTGAGGCGAAGGTGGTGTGAGAATACATGGGAGGATGAACTTGGTTTCTAGAAAATACAGATCAACACTATATATATTATGGATCTACATTCCATGTGGGGCCCTTAGAGTGGTGACTAGGGTTCTAGGATGAAGTTAAGGATCACCTGGCATATGAACCCTGTCGAACGACATGTTTCTGCTTTCCAGATGGGTCGGCATGTACCTTAGAGGGTACACGAACATGTCCAGAAGTACACAAGCATAGGCACTCCATGTACTTTTATATAGACATGTCCAAGCCAGATGTACATGGCCATAAATATATACTTTATCATGGGAAGAAGTACATGGTAATGGTCATGACGTGTACTTTCACGTCGACACAGTCATGGTCCTTTTAAACAATAAATACTCGGCACCAAAGGGGAACACAATGTACTCCTAGTACACATTGTATACTTCTACAAAGTTGGGTTAGATCTATTTTACTCTATAACTAGGAAAAGTTTTATTAGGGTGTGTTCTTTATATCCATTATCTAGGTCTTATTATGAAATCAAGTCCTAAATATAGTATATTGATCCCTTCAACAAGTCTTCTTGTATACAGTTATTGGAATCCTTATGTGAGGCCCAGAGTGAGATCCTATATGGTCTTCTTTTTCTAGGTGGAGTTCTTGGTAACGTCATAACAAACACTATGCAGGCATCGATCATCAACTCATAGGGTTATTCCAAATTAAGTTATTGGTATACCCCATATAATTGGGTGTGATCCTTATATATGTATTGTTGTTTTCCTCGGAATTTGGGGATGACCTCCTTGAGGGGAGGTTCAAACATTCTGATCGATTTCTAACGGGTTTGTTCGTAGAACTAGAAACATCCAATGATTCCACATCCATTTGGACCTACTTTCCAAAGGTAGACGCTCATTAGTTTGTGGACTAATGAGGATTAGGAATTTTCATTGGTCGAGAGGATGGGAGGTCAGACTCATCACACCTTTTTGAGAGGAATTATTGTCTACTCCGGGACTCTCTTTATAGATTTAAGTTATGTTCATGAATCCTTATTACATTACCAAGTATAAAATGAGCTTACTTTTAGATATGACAATCAATGATCGATATGTAAGAAATTTATAGAATCTTTTATATGTATTTGAGGTTCTTAATTGATAGAGAATCATCTGTATTTTTTAGAGATTGTTAGTCAATGGTATCCTTTGATACGTAAAAGTCTCTTAGTCATTATAATGACCATACTGGTTTTAAATCCACTCAGTGGGGCACTTGAAGTTTATTGTCATTCATAAGGACATGGATTATTTTAGAGTTGGGATCGAACCCGCAGATGGGATACCTACGTATCCTTTGTTTAGAAAAGGAATCAGAACCCACGTAGTTCGAGTAAGGGAGTATGATGTTTATGATTGATGGCTCAAAGAAGGATGTCAAAATTAATTTTACACTCTAAGCTCACGTGAGTCATGCTCGGTGTGAGAAACAAGAGGTATTGGTAAAAATTAGACACTTTTGCCATGAAAGATGCAATCATAAGAAATAATGTGGGACTTATGTATGTATGACTGCCCAGATAAATGAAGATTAGGATTTACTTTAGGGAAGAAATCCAGGAACATGGTCCATAAAGGTATAGGTGTTTCAAGGATATTTGAATACACTAACTTGGGAATTACTCCAAAAAAGAGGCCCAAATTAAGAGAGGACTTATGATTGGGTTTTACTCATAAGAAGGAATCCCATATCTAAGGTAAATTAGGACTGGTTAAGAGAAATTTGAGACTGGGGCTTGCTTCTGAAAAGGAGGCCCAGGTTAAGGGAATTAAGGTTTGGGGATTACTCCTAAGAAGGATGCCCAGATTTGGGAACTTTAAGAATTGGGGCTTACTCCTAGGAGGATGCCCAAATTAGGGGACTGGGGCTTACTCCTAAGAAGGATGCCCAGATTTGAGAATTATGACTGGGGATTATTCCTGAAAAGGAGGCCCATATTTGAGACTGGGGCTTATTCTTGAAAAGAAGGCTCAGGTTAAGGGAATTATTAACGGGGCTTATTCCTGAAAAGGAGGCCCTTATTTGAGACTGGGGCTTGCTCCTAAAAAGGAGGCCCAGGTTAAGGGAATTATGACTGGGGCTTATTCCTGAAAAGGAGGCCCATATTTGAGACTGGGGCTTATTCTTGAAAAGGAGGCCCAGTTTAATGGAATTATTACTGGGGCTTAATTCTGAAAAGGACGCCCAAACAATTGAGTTCTCTCATCTTAAAGGATGAGGTTGAATGAATGAAATCTCAATCTTTAGTGACATAAAGATGTGTAAATCACTAGGTTTTGAGAAATATTCAACATAATTCCTTTCAGATAAGAAATTCAAATCAAGAAACCATGCCATAAATGACTTTGAAGAGTGTCTTGAAGACTGAATCTTGAATAGGAGAGGTGGAATGGCTTAAGAGGGGTGAAATGGGCAAGAAGGGCACCCAAAAAGGCAGGGGCGCGCAAGTCCTGGCAGGCATGCAGGTACTGCGTGGGCACGCAAGTCCTGGTCATGCAGTTATACCTGCGCAACACATGGGTGTTTGCGCGACGGTTAACCAGTAAGGAAATAATTGAGCGACTCTTGATTAAAGCCTTTAAAATCATCTTGAGGTTCTTCCAGAAGAGTGGCGCACAAGTTTTAATGAAGGAGTAAGGCGGCGCGCAAGTGTGGCCATTTCCCTTAAGGGCTTGCCACTCAGGCGTGCAAGTGTTGATGAGTTTCAACACTTAGGCCTTCCTCCCCCTCTTTAGATCTTCCGTTATAGGTAAGAAATTACCTTAGAAGTGTTTCAGAAGCTTTGAGAAGAGACTAGGGCGCCGGGAGCTCAAATCTGAATTCTAGAAAAAAAAATTCCCTTTGAATGGGGGGCCCATAGGGTCTATTTATAGGCTGGAGAATACCCAGTCGGTTATCACTTAGGTCGCGTAAGTCACTTGCGTGACCATTAGGCGGTTCACAAGTATACCTGCGTGACCATGAGGGAACTTGTGCGACCTATGGGCAATGTTCTCTTTGTTCATCCCTTTGTCAATTTTTTGATGTTTCTTCAAAGGATGAATCAATTTGGACTAAGGTATTTCCCTTTTCCAATCTTTAGGCTCAGTGATGAAAAGGAGAGTCAACAAAAGTCCCCCCTTAGAGTTGGATCCAAAAAAAATGAGGATTTGACTCTGAGGAAAAGAAGAAAACCAGAGGAAATGCGGCGCGCAAGTATTTCAGTGAGCAACACTTGGCGCGCAGGTGGAAGTCACGCAGGGCTACGGCCTTTAGTCGCGCAGGGTATGGTGCGTAGGGCTCTAGCCGTGTCTATAAATAGAGGTCTCACTTCCGTACAAAGCATATGGATTTGAAACTTTCGATCTCTCATCGCGCAAGTTTCATTTACCACACAAGTTGCTCTGTATCCCGCTGTTTCCTTTATATCGCTCTACTGTAAAGGTATCTGGACCTGCGCGGTGATACTTGCGTGCCAAATATTTGTGTGGCACATTCATACTTGCACGCCATGTTTAGACTTGCGCGCCTTAATTCCTTAGCCATTTTGTTTCTAATTCTTTCACATTTTTATGAAAAATAAACTTACTTAAGAGTTAATTTATTCAACTTTTGTGCAGATTCAATGGATCCCAAGAGAATTGGAATGGATGATGAACTTGCAAGAAAGAGGATTGATGACATGATTAACATTGTTGGCCATTATTATTATGATATCTGGGATAGCACTCTCCCAGATTTGGATAAGTACTTGAAGAAATATCATCCTAATTTCCCACAGAGCGTCTATCTTCCTCTGTGTGGTCATGGTCATCTGCAAGGAGTCAATGTTCCAAATGCAAATAATTATACACCTGAAATGTAGCGACACAGCTACTCCTCTATTTCAGTTATGTTGTGCATTAAGAGTAACAACAATGGTGTGAACATTCAAATTTTCCTTCAATGCCATTTCCTAGCAGATATGAAAATGGAAAACACATGGGCTGAAATTTTTTCTGCTGCCGATTAGTGGAGAGAAGACAAAAATGGCATTAGAGAAATATATGAAAAGAGTACTATCTCCAAATGGATCTTTACTTCCAATGCTCCATTCTCAAATCCATGTATTCATCTTCCAAGTCTCTTGGACAGAAACAGATTCACTGTTTGATCAGCAAAATTTTTTCTCAAACTGCACTCAAGAACATCCTTTTACAATTATTCCAAGAAGAGATGGTATCACTGCATCTCTTATTGTTTGTAGTTGAATGAATGAATTCTAGGTGGTTGCTGATGAAGCTCGGGATGCCATAAATCAAATGAAGAGTTATATTGAAAGCTTTTTTGTAATTCCTTGGAAAAGAGAAGATACTCCAATATTTGGATGTCCTTCTAACTCTTGTGCATCAATGAAAAACACTTTCACCTTCAATCATTTGTACTTGCATTCTCTTTTGCTACATGATTTAAATTTTACCTAAGCCAATGGGCCTAGTAAGCATAGTTTGATTTTTTACTAGGATTAATGTAAATAATACTACAAATTTCGAACCATTTAATTTCTCAATATTACCTAAATCATACAAAATGTATGTTTAGTGAGTTGGAACTTGACTTTTATTCAGAGTTCCCTTGTCTTTTGTGGATATTTTAAAGTCATGCACGTCGGACATAAAGAGGCTAATGTTTAAGGTCAAAATAGCTTTGACCGAATGAATTAGAATTGACTCAATTCCTTGATAATTCATCTGAAACCATAGTACCATACTCAAGTATGAGAGAAAATATGTAAACTATGACTTAAGAATATTTGAATCTGAGGAATGATATGAAAAAGAGATAAAAAGGCATTAGAAGAAGTAGTTCCCAAGAATGAAGTTACCATTATTTAACAAACCCCTTAGGGGGTTTAATTATGCAGGGCCACCTAATGGAATTGGCTGCATAGTTAAATAAAATAGTATTTTTTTGGCTAACAAGTCTGTTATGTAGACTGTTTATGCAAGGCCGCCTATGGGCACATGCTTCATAGTCAGGCAAAAGAACTCTCAGAAATTTACTTTCCTAGTGCTAAAAGACAGTGAAAGTTTATGGAGATTCAAATTTTCCAAGGTATAGAGTTTGCTGTATAGAAAGAGGTACTTGAATATGGAGAAGATATTTCCAAATAAGATTATCGAAGAACTAGATAGATATCACTCCTACGAAGGTCTAACCCAAACGTAGGGAAGGAGAATATAAACCATAGACTTGAATGATTTCAGATCATGAAAAAGGATATGGGAAAAATATGTTAAGGATTCCTATTTTTGCGGATCCCTACATACTGTCATTTAAGACCAATAAGGACAAAAGAGGCTTTATTCCCAAGAATGAAGCTATCATTATTTAACAAACCCTTTAGGGGGTTGAATTGTGCAGGTCCACCTAAGGGCATTGGCTGCATAGTCAAATAATAGTATATTTCGGCTGACTAGTCTGTTATGTGGACTGTTTATGCAAGGCCGCCTAAGGGCACATGCTGCATAGTCAGGTAAAAGAACTCTCAGAAATTTGACATTTTAGTGACTAGAAGTCATGAAAAGGGTTATGGAGATCAGAAAATATTTAAGGTTAGGCTTATGACACATAAAGATGGGTATTGTCCAATGTATATAGAGATACACAGATCAATGCTAACCATAATCATGTTGTGGCTGGGTCCTGAATTGAAATGTTGTACTTCACTACGTATCCCATAAGTAAGAGAATCAATCCATACGTTGTTCTTAAACTACATTTTAACGCCGTGTGGGACAAAAGGATTAGAGATCTTAGTTTAGGGTTATAGATCTTGGACCATTATAAGAAATACACAGTGTGTGTTTTGATGGGGACTTTTCAGCCAAGGGATTGAAATTGGAATTTGGGGTTAGGCCCAAAGACTTGGGGATGGATTCGAGGGACACCCGAACGTTCCTACATATCCCATAAGGATGGGAATCAAGCCCACGTAGTTCTAGAGATACCCTCTTTACAAATTTGGTTCGTACATGTGAAGGGTGAAAGGGGACTTTAGTACAAATATGGTTTAACCCAAGATAAAAGGTTTGGGCGTTTCCATGTATGCAAGTAGTCTTTGAAATGAAAGATGATTGAAAATCAATGTAAATATTGATTCCATCTCAATTGAGGGTATCAAAGAATATTGTAGTTTATTGTCATACTGGACAAAAGTGTTGTATAGTTTAACGTCGTATAACAAGGACGAAAGTGAACCAATGTAAAGATATTGATTCTAGGGGCGGTTTCACGAATCAACATCATATGATATGGAGGTGAACCAATGTAAAGAGATTGGTTTTGGGCATGAAACTTGGGAGGTTGCCTACATACCCATCCTGGAAGGCAAGGATCAAAGTCCGCGTATTTCAATTAAAGAATAAATTAATGATCAAGTTGTCCTTGGGGACAATGACCTAAAAAATGATGATGGGAATTACACATGGTTAGTAGCCCAGAGAGAGTGTTCTGGTTGAGGTTTTCTCTAAGCTCATGTGAGTCATACTCGGTGTGAGAAACAAGAGGTAACAACAACCTTAACGATGAACAGTTTAATGTCATGTAGGACATATGAAGGGACTATGCAGTTTAAAGTCTTGCAGTTAAGACTATTGGCGTTGAATAGTTTAATGTCATGTATCAGGGACAAAGTACAGTTTAATTTCATGTAGGATGTATCATGGACATTCTATATAGTTTAACATCATGTAGTTAGGAAGATGGGGACAATATAGTTACCGTCATGTTGGATGAAAGGGGACTGTGCAGTTTAATGTCATGTAGTGAGGACAAGAGAGTACACTATTTAACATCATGTTGGACGTATTAGGGACCTTTTCATAGTTTAGCATCATGTTGGACGAAAGTGCAAATAGTTTAAGGTCATATGCATGGACCGTTGACGATGCAGTTTAACGTCTTTCTGGATGGTGGTGTAGTTTAAGGTCATACATGACCATTGATGATTATGTAGTTTAACGTCTTTTCGGACGTAAGGTACTTTTATACAGTTTAACGTCATGTAGTTAGAACGTCACAGTTTAATGTATTTCTAGACGTAAGGTACTTTCAAATAGTTTAGGGTCATATGCATGGACCGTTGATGATGCAGTTTAAGGTCATACAAGACCTTATTGTAGTTTTAGGTCATACTGGACCTTCGTGTAGTTTAAGGTCATACTGGACCATGGTGCAGTTTAAGGTCATACTGTACCATTGTGCAGTTTAAGGTCATACTGGACCATGGTGCAGTTTAAAGTCATACTGGACCATGGTGCAGTTTCAGGTCATACTGGACCATGGTGCAGTTTAAGGTCATACTGGACCATTGTGCAGTTTAAGGTCATACTGGACCATGGTGCAGTTTAAGGTCATACTGGACCATGGTGCAGTTTAAGGTCATACTGGACCATAGGTCATATGTATGGACCATTGCTGTATAGTTTAACGTCATATAGCAAGGACGATGAAGGGGACATAGTTTAACGTCGTGTGGGACGAAAGTAAAAAATAGTTTAAGGTCATATGTATGGACCATTGGTTATGCAGTTTAACGTCTTGCTGGACGGTGGTGCAGTTTAAGGTCATACTGGACCATGGTGCAGTTTAAGGTCATACTGGACCATGGTGCAGTTTAAGGTCATACTGGACCATGGTGAAGTTTAAGGTCATACTGGACCATGGTGCAGTTTAAGGTCATACTGGACCATGGTGCAGTTTAAGGTCATACTGGACCATGGTGCAGTTTAAGGTCATACTAGACCATGGTGCAGTTTAAGGTCATACTGGACCATGGTGCAGTTTTAGGTCATACTAGACCATTTATGATGTATTTTTTGTTTATAGAAAATACTTCTTAAAAAATATGGCATTGGTTGGAGTAGTGATGAATTCTCCATCCACTGAGATTAATGAATAATCTCCATTGGAGTAGACCCTATGTATTGAGTAAGGTCCTTCCCATTTTGGCTCAAGCTTGGGAGGTTTCTTTCCTGGTATCATTGGAGTTCTGAGAACTAATACCAATTCTCCCTGAGTTAATGAACGAAGATGAACTTTTTTGTTAAAATATTGTGTTATTCAATTCTGATAGACTTCCAAGTGGTGCAAAGTGCACAGTCTTTTCTCATCTAATCATTCCAATTCATTCAATCGCTTTTGAGATTGTTCATCTGTTGATGATCGATCACAAATGTCAACTCTGAGTGAGGGTAGTTGAACTTCAATTGGAAAAACTGTTTTCGTTCCATATACCAATGAATATGGAGTTGACTGATTTGCAGTGCGGGTGGTAGTCTGATAAGCCCATAAAGCATGAAATAGTTTATTAGGCCATGACTTCTTATCTTTATCCACCATCTTTTGTAGTATATTTGACAGAGTCTTGTTGAAATATTCTATCTATCCATTGGACGCTGCATGATACCGAGATAAATGGTTGGATTTGATGTTGTATTCTTGATACAACTTCTTCACCTCGGATGAACAAAAGTTGGTTCCATTGTCTGTCAATATGGTATGAGGGACACCAAATCTGGTAATGATGTTAGACTTTATGAATCTAACAACGCATTTAGAACTGACTTCCTTGAGAGGTATTGCCTCTGACCATTTGGAAAAGAAGTCAGTAGCAGTAAGAATGTACTTAAATTGCTTGGCCGTAGCCGAAGGGTAAGGTCCCACTATATCCATTCCCCACGTGGAAAATGGCCATGAGTATTTAGCTGTATGAAGAAACTCTGGTGTATTAATGAAGTTGGCATCTACTTTTCATGAATGAAACTTCTTTGTGAAATCGACACAATCTTGTATCATTGAAGGCCAAAAGTATCCAAGCCTTTGAATCTGATCAGACAGTCTATTTCCAGACTGGTGGGCACCACAGACTCCTGTATGCACTTCTTTCATGACAACCATTGTCTCTTCACCATCAATGCATCTGAAGAGAACTCCATCAAAACCACGTTTGTAGAGAATTTTCTCTAGGTGATCGGGGCTATCATAAAGAGTAAAAGTAACCACACGTCGCCGGATTTGTTCTTTCTCGGCTCTATCAAGAGGAAGTGTTCCATTTTAAAGGTATTCCCTGATAGGTGACATCCATCCTATAGTATGACCATACGGTTCAGGAATGGGACTTATTTCATTAATTTCCTCTATTCTGATTTGAACATAAGGTGAAATTGCATGGTGGTGGGAAATACTGATGGTTGTCTCGTCCCGATTTGGATCTGCCAGAGCTGTGGCTATATTTGCCAGTGCATCAGCTTGAGCATTTTGTGATCTTGGGACATAAGAAAATGTCGGTTCTGAAGGGAATTTCGCCATTACCTCTCTGACGTAATTATACAAAGGGATTAGTTCTTCTTTTCTGATGGCATAATCCCCATTGACATGTTTGATTACCAGGTCTGAATCACCTCTCACCTTTAAGTGATTCACTTGTGCTTGAAGCGCTAATTCCAAGCCTGCGATGAGAGCTTGGTATTCGACTTCATTATTGGTACCACCTTCCCACAATAAGAAGGAATAAGGTAACACTTCCTTTTCTGGAGAAATGAGCACAATTCCTAAACCAACTTTGTTGAATTTAGGATTTTCCATTTTCCTCCCTATTGGACTTCTGGAAGCACCATCAAAATACATTTCCCATGCCCGAGTACTTTCTTGAATAGAGAAGAATTCCTCATCAGGGAGTTCAATATCTGAATATGTGTCTTCCACTGAAGGGTGTTCAGCCAAGAAATCATCCAGAGATTGGCCTTTTAATTCCTTTTGAGACACATACTGAATGTCGAATTGCTGCAAAATAACTTCCCGCCTTTCCAGATGTCTTGTAAGCATTGGATGACTAAGGATGAATTTGAGCGGGTTATTGTGAGATACCAATTGGACCTCGTGATATTGCAGGTAATGTCTCAAATTCTGAACTACAAAGATTAATGCCAGGCAGCACTTCTCAATACTTGAATACCGGGTTTCTGCTTCAGGCATAGTTCGACTGAGATATTAGAGGTTGTTTTCATTTACAGCATCGTTCTTTTGAGAAAGAAAGGCACCCAATGATCTCTGTAGAGTTGTCACATAGAGGATAAGTGGTCTTCCTTCAACATGTTTCATGAGTACCGGTGGACTCAAGAGGTATTTCATGAGAATATCGAATGCTTCTTGACATTCTTCAGTCCACTGGTAAGTGACTCCCTTCTTCATTAATTTGTTGAAGGGTAAACTTTTGCCTGCCAAATTGGCGATGAAACGCAGAATATAGGCTAAGTTTTCTTAAAGTCCTCTTAATTCTTTTAGATTTCGAGGAGGTGACATACCAAGTATTGACTTGTTCTTCTTAGGATCGACTTCAATACCATGATGGCATACAACAAAGCAGAGAAATTTTTTTGAGGTTACCCCAAAAGCACAATTTAAGGGGTTCATCTTCAAATTATGTTGCCGAAGCTTGCGGAATATGAATTCCAAATCATCCAAGTGATTAGAACATTGTTTGGATTTAACCACCAAATCGTCTACATAGAATTCAACAAACTTACCTAATTAGGGTTTGAAGATACGATGCATGGCATGCTGATATGTTGCACTTGCATTCTTTAAGCCAAAGGGCATTACCCGGTAGCAAAACACACCTTGAGGGGCTCTGAAGGCTGTAGATTCCTCGTCTTATAGGGACATTCAGATCTGATTATATCTGGAATATCCATCCATGAAGGAAAGTGCTTCATAGCCAGTTGTTGCATCAATTAAAAGTTCTGTAATCGGAACAGGGAAATCATCCTTAGGACAATGCCGATTAAGATCTCTGAAATCGATGCAAACTCTAATTTGTCCATTATTCTTCTTTACGGAGACAATATTAGCCAACCACTTGGGATATTGAACTTCTCTGATGAATTTATATTTGATAATCTTATCCACTTCAGCTTCAATTTTAGAAGCATAAGTTGGGTGTGTTCTTCTCACGGCTTGCTTAAATCCTCAATGTTCTTATGCTAAACCCAAATGATGAGTAGCAACATCAGGATCAAGACCGGGAATTTCTGTAT
This sequence comes from Viscum album, assembly GCA_963277665.1. Classification (NCBI taxonomy): domain Eukaryota; kingdom Viridiplantae; phylum Streptophyta; class Magnoliopsida; order Santalales; family Viscaceae; genus Viscum; species Viscum album. Next base: position 809,925,741 of record OY728150.1, on the reverse strand, counting down.
AGTTCCAAGAAAATATATATCTATTTTTCTTTAGAAAAGAAATATACATCTCTTTCTCTTCAAGATTCATGGTCGCACTGATTAAAGTAGGGCATGGATCTTCTTTTGTACCCAGATTTATTTCTCTGAGTTCATCCACAGTGGTAGAGATACCCTCTTCAAATGCTGTAGGAGCATCTCTGAGATCTTCCTCTTCTTCTTCATCATGTGTTATTTCTTCCGTTTCTACTTGCATAGTAGATCATAAAGCGGAATTTTCATGATCAGAAGAGATGTCAAAATTTACACATCTTGAAGAAGATGCTTCCATTTCCGACCCAATTGATGTTGAAGGGTCTTCTTTGGGTAATAAAGAGGAGATGATGGATTGAGAATTGACATCATTGTTCACCTCTGATGTTTCTATAACTTCTTCTGGACTAATTGGAGAAGTATAGACTTTTTGGATTTCAGAAGATGAAATGAAGACGTCACCATTTTTTCTTTCATCACTGCTTGGTGGGTTACCAATTTCTCCCATGTTGTCTGGCTCGATTGCCGTAATTGACATTATGGATCTTTCCATAAGAGTATTTTGATTTTGGTTGGTCTTGTCAATTTGGCTGATAGGCAACACATAATCTGTACTCACATGTGTAAATGGATTTACTAGAATCTTCTACAAACCATATGGAGCATTAACTTTGGTAATCTCCTTTGTTGTGGATTTTTTTCTCCCCTTCATGTGATATAATTCCGCCTCAATGTATTGAGACTCACATGTCTTTAACGGGGCCTTATCACTACACAATGTCCCAACGTGACCATCAAAACAATATTTGATACATTAATGGTATGATGAAGGGATAACCGCATACTGATTTAGCCAGGGTCTTCCAAGAAAGATGTTTAAAGCTGAGTCTTGATCAACAACCATGAAATCCGAATTGGATACAAGATCTCCAAACTGAGTTCTAAGTGTAACTTCACCCAGTGGTTCTTGTTCATTTTTATCATATCCTTGTAACATCATGGTAGAAGGAGATAAATCTGATTCCGTGAGGCCTAATCGACGAAGTGTACGAATGGGCATGAGGTTAACTCCTGAACCATTGTCAATGAAAGATCTTCGGATGTCTACGCCATTGACCTTGCCAGATAAGTACAAAGGTCTAATATGCTCATGCACAACATCATCTTCATATTCATTAGTAAAAGATATTATTGCATGGAATTCTGCAGGATTATTCTCTATTTGATAGACTTCAGCTGCATCAATTTCAGTTTCAAACTCCTGAGGACTCGAAAAAGCCTCGATGAGTGCTTCCCGAAGATCTTTTGACAGATTCAGAGCCTCCATAATTGATAACTTGGATGGTAATTGGGCCAAGTGTTTCAATTAATCATACATTTGATCCAGAGGTCTGTGTTTCCCAACAGGAATATGTGGTTTAGAAGGTACCTTGGAAGTAGATGATTTGGAAGTTGATTCATCTTGTATAAGGATAGGAGTTGGCAATATCCCTAGTTTTGGAAGATTATACCGATTAGATCCATTTACTTGCTGAGAGGAAGAAGATGGAACCTTCAACCGGTCTTCCAAAATAACTGTGCCAGGACTGAATTTTCTATTGGTAGAAGAACTTGCTTGTTCTTGTTGAGCTCGCTGGAGGGCTCTACCACGAGTTTCTGCTGCGTACACAGTTCTAGCAGGGGTAGAATTGGAATAGTGGTTTCTGAAAGATCCACGTCTTCCCCTGTATCCTAATCCTCTGGAACTTCCTCCGATTCCACTTTTTGATAAAGGGAATTTAGGCTCATCGAAATCTAAACTGCGACTGGAATATGGATCAGTTAATTGAATCATATTAATAGAACCGAAGATTAATTCTTCATCTGATGAAGACTCTTCCTGATTATCCTGTTGAGGCTGTTCCGTTTGGTGGGGCGGTGCCCGTGGCTTTGAAGTAGATGGCATGAAATCTTCCAGATTCAAAGAAAACTTAGGCTTTGACACATAATCATGTTCTTCTGATTCTTTTTCTTTCTTTGAATCATGCCATTTCTTTGAGTACTTTCCCTCTGACAAAGAGGGTTTTGCAGAAAAATTCATGGCATAAGACACAATCGGTTTCTTTAATTGTGTTTGCAAAATAGCATGAGTTCGGTTGATTGTCTTTCTGACCATCCAATCCTCATACTTCTGTGCATTTTTTCTTTTGACTTCTTGCCATTTGCCTTCCTCCTCTGGAACTGTAGCAGTGACACATGCTACCTGGGCTGAAGAGCCTTTCAGTTTGACTTGTCCCGAGTCGACCATCTTTTCCAAGAGGTCTTTGAAGACAAAACACTCCTGGATGGGATGCCCCAACATAAACTGAAAGGGGAAATAATTGGGACAGACTTCAACTCATTCCTTGTTTGGCCTCTTGGGCTTTGGCAGCTGAACCAAATTATTCTCTAGGGCCGAAATGAAGTAACCAGGAACTTGTTCATTTCAGAAAGAGTATGTTTTGCTCTTCAGATCCTAAAATTATATTCATCTTTGATCTCTTTGATCGTCTGGACGAAATGGCCTTTGTTTTTGGCGCTCAAGAGGTGAAGCCCTTCGAGAAGATGGAGGTTTTGAGGTAGAAACAGGTATAGGTGCTTGTTTTAGCATAACTGTAGCATTTTCTGCTTTACCCATTCTCCTTCCTGAAGCTGATGGAATTACACGAGATTTAGCCTTAGCCTGTATAAGGGAATCTTCAATCTGCTGAGCGATTGAAGTAAGGTCTCAAAACCCTACTGTGTATTTCACAGGGATCAACAGCGTGCATAATTCGTCACGCATATTTTCCACACAGATTGGCAACAGTTTATCTTGAGGGAGTGCTAGGCTTAGAGAATATGTTAACCCCTTCCAGCGAGTAATGAAATCAAAGAATCTTTCATTCTCCCTTTGCTTACAGTTTGTAAGACCAAAAACTGTTGTCTTTGGAAAATTTGAACTGAATTGAAGAAGAAATCGTTGACGTAGATCTTCCCATCCGGTAATTGACCGGGATTTCAAGCTTGTATACCAGACAAAAGCTGGTCCTTTCAAGGTTCGCATGAAGCATCTAAGTTTCAATGCTTCTTGCTGCTCCAGAGTTCCCATCATAGGATCGCAACAAGACACATAATGTGTCAAATGCTTCTCAGGGTCGCCTGATCCATTGAAAATATGGAATATAGGGTTTCCAAAACTGGATGGGGGAGAGACTGAATCTACCAATTCAGGGTAAGCTCTCTTTTCTGGTTGAACCTGCGCATGTTTCCCTTCCATAGTTTCTAACCGAGCTGCTAACGACTCAATGGTAGTTATTAACTTTTGAGAAACATCCGGTTGAACTTGGACTTGGGTAGGTGCAATGACTGTATCTTGGACAGATGTGGTGGTTGGTGCTGCAACTGATTGGAGAACTGCCACCTGTTGTTGCACTTGACCCGTAGGATTAGACCAGTGTGGGTGTACTGATAGAGGAGGATATTCTTGACCCATCTCAGTAGTTGAAACAAATTCCCTTGGCTGACTGACTCTAGCATGCTTAAGAAGATGACTACCCTGAAGTAGTTCTGCATTCAACCTCTTTAATTCCTTCATTTCTTCCTCCTGTTTATAAAACATTTTCTATAGTGAGAGCGGTTGGCCTTCTCCATTGGAAGGATATGTAACCTCATTCTTTCCCCTCCCTTTGTTGGATCCTTTTTGGAGAGGGGGAAGTGGGTTACTTGAAGGATTACCTAGGTTCTGAGTAACTCTTTGATTTCGTGTACGCACACATTCTTCATTTGTGTCAGTGCGTACATCTTCTTGAGCATGAACCTTTTCATCTGATTCCCCTGAGTGAGCCTCATATGGTAGATCAGCAACAACGACATTGATGAAATTGATTGATGCATAACGCATCACATTCCTTCTATCATCATTTCTGTGATATTGTCTTCTTTCATGTATTTGATGAGACATTGCCTTTTGTTGATTCGATCCCTCATGAACTTCTTGACGAACCATAATTTGGAGGGAATCTGCTGATAATTTGGCTCTTTGTTCCTATTAAGGCTTCTTCCCCAATCGAGAAAAGACCGACTTTCTCTGAGGAGGGGATTGATGATTTGAAAAATTCCCCAGTCCGGTGGACTGGGGCTGTTCCTGCTATTCCCGCTCAACTCCTCGAATCCTATTTGTTGATTCCGAGGGATGATTTAAAAGAGTCTCTAGTCTGGCAAGCTGGGGTGGCTCTTAACATGCTATGTCTGAGACTTTCTTAAAAGCTCTTCTGATCTTGCAAACCTTAGTCCAGAAATTAGCTGGATGCATTAACCTGTATCCACTTTTATCACCTGGTTCAAAAGACTATTGGATAATTTCCAACACTTCTATCACGTGATGATGTGCTTGCTCCACACGAGAGGTCTGTTCAATATTCTTGTTTGCTTGATGCCGGAGTAATTCAATAACTTGTTCTCTGTATGCTTGATTTTGAGAGGAACTAGTTGAATCCTGTTCTTGGGAAAGCTTTTTATTACAAACAAAGCCCATTGACTATGGCCGGCCATGGGCAATAACATTGCATCAGACCATTTTCGGCGGGCTTTGCTGACTAGAGATCACCATGAAATGCAGTGCTCCATGAACACCTCATCCTCTGACATGAATAACAGATGGGGCATTGGCAATAAACTGACGCAATATTCATAGTGCGCCAACATATGAATGGTGAAGGGCTCTCTGCTGCTTTTCAGCCTTCCGATATCGAGATACTAATAGAGATGCCAAATCAATCTGATGTTGTAACCCTTCTATTATCTTAAGATGATTTTCATATTCATCATAAGACAATACTTTCTTATTCAGCTGACAAAGAGTTTTCCATATGTTGAGACGAATATCATGAATTCCATCTTCCGTCAACATTTCTGAAATGTCATACTAAGAATCAGCTAGAGGCCAAAACATGACTGGCACTACACCTTTTTTCAGTTGTTTTCTCATGTTCAGCATTTCCTCTTTATCATTTGATGAATATTATTCTACCTATTTTGATGAGAGCTGGTTCTTCCTTGTTTCTTCATTGGATTCAACAGGATTGGTAGAGAAATCATTGATCAAACTAGAAGATGCATGACTTAGGGGTGGTTCGGAGAATGACCTACACCCTGGGATATCTTCTGATTGAGAAAGTATTTCACCTGCTAGCGATGAAGAATCCGACATGACTGGTTTCGCATTTGCAAGTGCCTCAAGATAAGAGGGATTTCTCGGCACTACATCATCCACTGGAGCATTTTCTGGGAAATGTGCATCACTACTGCAGAGAGGACTTTCACAGCGAAATTCATCATCATGGGGAGGACCACCATAATGGGTTACCGCAAAAGATGAGATCTCTTGCTCCTTGGGCTTCTAACCACATAGAGGGTTCCTGTGGCTCTCATCTGAAGATGAAACTTCGAGATCGACCAAATTGTCATGAAGCGAGCCTTCATGAGGAAATGTCTGTTGAAGACCTTCAGAATTAATGTTCCCACTATTGGGAAATGAGGGAGTAGAATCTTTAATTCCCACAGATAACTGTCTGAGGGCTTAAAGAAATCCAGTATCGAGCAAGGCCTTGTTATAGATTGGCTCTTGATCTCGTGACTGTGCTGAGTGGGTCTTTTTCTTAGACTCCTTACTCACTTTGGAAACCACTTGTTGACGAAAGTGGCTGCTCTGAGCAGGTGTATGCGCCTGATCAGGAAATATGGTCAGGTTAGGCTGACGATCTCCACTCAAATCAGGTGTATGTGCCTGACTTTGTTGTCCATATGATATGGGGGAGTATGCCCCACAACCCTCTTGGACTGGAAAAGATGTGTGTGTCTGTTCCGTAGTGAATTGTTGATGTGTCACTCCACTGGTAGGGATATATTTATGTGTCTTTCCTTGAGATAATACTGAAGCTATTATAATATCCTCGAAGGCATCCAGAATATGAGCAGAGATTTGCTTCTGCTCTTTCACCATCGATAGAATATGCTTGGTGACTTCAGCTGCCGGAACAGGGATATACGTCCATTCCGAGCTTGGAGTAGGTGTATGTGCCTACTCCTGTCCTCATTTTCCTGTCAGTGAATCTTGACAGTACTCAAGTGTGGGGGCAAAGAGTTGAGTCTGCATCTTATTTGTTGTCAGGGCTTTCCGACTAACTTCTCCAAATGCTACCAAGCGAGACTCTTGGTAGGAATGATTAGTACTAGCAGGTGTATGTTCCTGCTGATTGAACTTCACCGAACGTAGTGGATGAGATCCATCATATGTAGTCAGACGAGCTGGTGACTAGCTGATGATGTATAAACAGGTGTATGTTCCTGCCTATAGTACTCCGCCAGAATTGCCTGGCGGGATTGGTGTGATGCTGCCAGACGAGTCTGCTGGACAGCGGAATTAAAATAGGCAGGTGTGTGTGCCTGCTCGTTGCTTGCCACCAAGTTGGGTTGGTGGACTTCTCCAGAGATCGCATAGATGAGAACCTACTCACTATTAACCGGATTTCTCCTCTGGCGATTCATCTTGCCTGCTTGGGTTCAAGGTACCTGAGCCGAACGCTTGGAGTTGGTACCCTCATCAAGTTGAGGGCGCACTACTACACGAGTCTGGCGGCGATTGTCGGTGGGATCCCTAAGGAAGGACTCATGTATGCTTGAATTAAGGCATTGAGGGACCTTCTCATTCACATCCCCAGAATAAGGGAGTGAATGGTGATTGTGTTCTGGGGATAACGACCCAAAACGGTTGGAGACGGTAGTCAGCACCGCCTACTTCTTGATCACTGGTCATCATTGTCCGGACGACCGGTGTGAGTTGTTCACTTGGAGGGCTTGTTGGGAAGCCTCCAGAGATGGGATGGTACCGTGTTGACGGTACTCCTTAACCAGTGCATTTGATACCCAGGGTTGAAGACGCTGAGTAGGTGATGTCATCCTCAGAGCGGACGACGATCCAGCAGGAGTAGCAGCAGTGGAATTTGTAGCAGCAGTATTCACAGGTGTGAATTTGAGAGCAGCCATTCTGGAAATGTAGAAGATCTTGGAAAAGAGTGCCAAGTTTGATATAACAGACGTAATCAAGATAAATTCAGCCACTACATCTTTTGGATAAGCACATATGTCAATGATTGTTTTTGTTGTCCCTCTCATTGGGTTTTAAATAGGGGCCTAACAAATAGGTAAAAAATCATTTTAACTTGGTTAAGGATTCACGTCGGGTTCACCATTTTTTGTTTCCCTCAGAATTTTGGGATGACCTCCTTGATGGGAGGTTCAAACATTCTGATCGGTTTCTAACGGGTTTGTTCGTAGAACCAGAAACATCCAATGATTCCACATCCATTTGAACCTACTTTCCAAAGGTAAGAGCTCATTAGTTTGTGGACTGATGAGGATTAGGAATTTTCATTGGTCGAGAGGATGGGAGGTCGGACTCATCACACCTTTTTTAGGGAAATTATTGTCTACTCTAAGACTCTCTTTATAGATTTAAGTTATGTTCGTGAATCCTTATTACATTACCAAGTATAAAATGATCTTTCTTTTAGATCTGAAAATCAATGATCGATATGTAGGAAATTTAGAGAATCTTTTATATGTATTAGAGGTTCTTCATTGATAGAGAATCATCTGTATTTGTTAGAGATTCTTAGTCAATGGTATCCTTTGATACGTAAAAGTCTCTTAGTCATTATAATGACCATACTGGTTTTAAATCCACACAGTGGGGCACTTGAAGTTTATTGTCATTCAGAAGGACATGAATTATTTCAGAGTTGTGATCAAACCCGCAGATGGGCTACCTACATATCCTTTGTTTATAAAAGGAATCAGAACCCACGTAGTTCGAGTAAGGGAGTATGATGTTTATGATTTATGGCTCAAAGAAGGATGTCATAATTACTTTTACACTCTAAGCTCACGTGAGTCATGCTCGGTGTGAGAAACAAGAGGTATTGGTAAAAATTAGACAATTGGTCCATGAAAGATGGAATCATAAAAAATAATGTGGGACTTTTGTTTGTATGACTACCTAGATAAATAATGATTAGGATTTACTTGAGGGAAGAAATCCAGGAATAGGGTCCATAAAGGTATAGGTGTTTCATGGAGATTTGAATACTCTAACTTGGGGCTTACTCCTAAAAAGGAGGCCCAAATTAGGAGAGTACATATAATTGGGTTTTACTCCTGAGAAGGAATCCCATATCAAAGGTAAATTAGGACTGGGTAAGTGAAATTTGAGACTGGGGATTTCTCTGGAAAAGGAGGCCTAGGTTAAGGGAATTAAGGTTTGGGGCTTACTTCTAAGAAGGATGCCCAGATTTGGGAACTTTAAGAATTTGGGCTTACCCCTAAGGAGGATGCCCAAATTAGGGGACTGGGGCTTACTCCTAAGAAGGATGCCCAGATTTGAGAATTATGAATGGGGCTTATTCCTGAAAAGGAGGCCCATATTTGAGACCGGGGCTTATTCTTGAAAAAGAGGCCCAGGTTAAGGGAATTATGACTGGGGAATATTCCTAAAAAGGAGGCCCATATTTGAGACTGGGGCTTGCTCCTGAAAAGGAGGCCCAGGTTAAGGGAATTACGACTGGGGCTTATTCCTGAAAAGGAGGCCCATATTTGAGACTGGGGATTATTCCGGAAAAGGAGGCTCAGGTTAAGGGAATTATGACTGGGGATTGTTACTGAAAAGGAGGCCCAAACAATTGAGTTCTCTCATCTTAAAGGATGAGGTTGAATGAATAAAATCTCAATCTTTAGTGACATAAAGATGTGTCAATCACTAGGTTTTGAGAAATATTTCACAGAATTCCTTTCAGATAAGGAAGTAAAATCAAGAAACCATCCCATAAATGACTTTGAAGAGTGTCTTGAAGACTGAATCATGAATAGGAGAGGTGGAATGGATTAAGAGGGGTGAAATGGGCAAGAAGGGCACCCAAAGAGGTAGGGGCATGCAAGTCCTGGCAGGCGCACAGGTACTACGTGGGCGTGCAAGTCCTGGTCACGCAGGTATACCTGCGTGACACATGGGTGTTTGCGCGACGGTTAACCAGCAAGGAAATACTTGAGAGACTCTTGATTAAAGCCTTTAGAATCATCTTGAGGTTCTTCCAGAAGAGTGGCATGCAAGTTTTAATGAAGGAGTAAGGCAGCGCGCAAGTGTGGCCATTTCCCTTAAGGGCTGGCCACTCAGGCGCGCAAGTGTTGATGAGTTTCAACACTTATGCCTTCCTTCCCCTCTTTAGATCTTCCGTTCTATGTAATAAATTACCTTAGAAGTGTTTCGGAAGCTTTGAGAAGAGACTAGGGTGCCGGGAGCTCAAATCTGAATTCTGGAAAAAAAATTCCCTTTGAATGGGGGGCCTACAGGGTCTATTTATAGGTTGGAGAAGACCCGGGCGGTTATCACATAGGTCGCGCAAGTCACTTGCACAACCATTAGGCGGTGCACAAGTATACCTACGCGACCATGAGGGAACTTGCGCGACCTATGGGCAATGTTCTATTTTTTCATCCCTTTATCAATTTTTTGATGTTTCTTCAAAGGATGAATCAATTTGGACTAAGGTATTTCCATTTTCCAATCTTCAGACTCTGTGACGAAAAAGAGAGTCAACAATTGTATCTCTTAAGATTTCTAGAATATCTTTTCTATGATGAGACCCAATGATTATGACCTCTCTGATGGATATTATCCATACTATCTGACTCCTGGAGTGTGTTCTCCTAGATGAGTGTTATGAGGAACCTTTGAGGAGGAATCCTATGGTAGCATTATGGTTGGGAATTTACCTTGAGACTTTGAATCTATGTTGAGTATATCTAGATATTCTTGTCATATGTGTTGTATATATATAACTATATAGAGATGACCTCTATTCTTATTGTTCTATGATTTTTAGTTTGAGGGTGTCCTAGTGAGTATTGTTATCCTCACACCTACATTGGGTTTTTCTACATGTGTCATGTCTTGTGCAGATGATTGACCTTTTAACAGAGTCCTCAAGGGACCAGGACCAGGTGGCAATTTTTGATCCATATATATTGATTTTTTTTATTGTGGTTATCTTGATAGCAGTCCCAATATTTTTTTTAGGTTAGACTTGTTTTTATACTATTTGTGATGGGATTGTATTTATCCCTGTTTACTTTCCATTGTTTGTTTTCATACTCTAGTTGTGGGTTTTAGATGTATGCATTCATATTTTATCAGTTGTTTTATATTTTAGAATTGTATGGGTTTGGAAATTTGTGCATGTGTATAAGTAATTTTGGATAATTCCTCTCATTTTAGTGATATTCCTACTCGGTGTTAGTCCTCAGTCTTTATCCTATTGTAGGAAGGCTTAGGGAGTCATGGAATAGGCCCCTTCGAAATAGTTATTGATAGATATGCTCGTAAATACTATTCATGAATGTAATTGTTGTTAGTTATTCTCATAAATACTTTTCATAAGTGTAATTACAATTAGTTATGCTCATAATAACATTTCATGAGTTTAATTGCAGTTATATTTTCTCAAAAATACTATTCATGGTCATAATTGTTAATGGACATGGTCATAATGTTATGATTTCCTATATTAGTTCATATTGCCACATTTCTATTTTATTTTCCATAATTATGTGGATGGAACATGATTATTTCCCCATGATTCCAAATTTTTATGCCATGGAATATGTTTGACTATTTGAGATTACATGTCCTCATATAATGTGGATATATTTTATTGGTTCATGTTATATTAATAATATATTTCTCTCTTTATAATGTTTTATCGTGCTTATGATCTAACCCTTGATGACATATTGATTAGTTTTTCCCTAATTTTTTGTAAGATCTAACCCCTTATTTTTTCCCTTTTCCCAATGTTACAAAGATGAGTATAACATAAGAGATGTCTATAAGGGGGTCTAGTATGGTGCTATTAGGGAGAAATGTTCACAATAATATTTTTTTGTAATTAATATCTAATGACACTAAACCTTTGGGTTATTGTATTATATCCTTATTATTATATTAAATGTTTAAATTATTTAATATATAAGTTTATCTTGGGTCATATCACATGATATTTAAGATAGTTGTAAAGTATGTGTTTTTAGCACTGAATCTGTGAGTGTGGGTATAGGGAGCCTTAATAACTATATGATATATGTATTTACAATGGCCATATTTCCAATGAAAATATTTTCAATGATGATATTTATAATGGAAAAATTTAATTCCTATATATATAGTAACTAAAATTATTAATTTTATCCTTACTTCTTAATTCACACATCTCATTCCTTATTAAGAATTTTATATAATTCTTTCACCTTTCAGGATTTTATTTCACATTATAGGATTCTTTCTACTAATTTTGAATCAAAATGGTTAAGATAATCCAATGGATCTCCTGTTTTAAAATATATTATTCATTTTTATTTATTTTCCCCTTTTGATTTATTCACTTGAAATGGATGTAATCAACCATGTTATGCAATACATGGTTTCATATATTTTTGTAATGTTTTATCTCAATAAAACGTATTGAAATTTTTTTTAGTTCAGTTTTGTGTGTAAAGAAATCAAGTAAACATAGTATTTAATTAAATACAAATTTCATAAGAAAAAATTGGGTGTTATAAAGAGAGTTGTCTTATAAGTCCCAGTGGACCGTGAAAATACACCAGAGGGTGGTGGTGAATCTGGAATTGTATAATTTTTACCATTTACAATTTCTTCTTTAAACCTTTCAACCCATTTTGGAATTGAACCACTATTTCTGGTTAATATTGTTGAATTATTTGATGTTTAACCTTGCATATACCTATCTATAATGTATTATAAGAAAGTAAATCAACACATATTTTTTTACAAAGCTCAACCCCTTCTAGGAATCCTACTCCTAATCATTCTTGGGATGTCCCAGTCACTGGTTATGAAAGAAACATATATTTATCAATACAAGTATATTTGGGGAATTAGAAGCCTGAAACTAAGTAACACCATATTAAATAGTTTTGAGATCACTATATTACATATGTGATACATTCAACATCACATGAAATTTTTTGATACTAGCATCCCATGAGTTCCTCCTCCACTATTCTGTTTCCTCTTGAAGTGGATCAACAGTAATGTATAAGGATATAACTACACTAAAAAGTATATCTTATTCATTAACTTGAATAAACTTTAACTACCCAAAAGTCTTCAACAATAGTTAGTATGACTCAACCCTTTAATCTGTATAGTTTATAATTCTTTTGAATATTTTAGTTGAACACTCAAATAAAATATTCTTCTCTTAAAATCATAATTTTAAGATTGGGATCACAAATATATCACATCTTGCTCAACCTCATATTCATGTACTCCTTCTTCTTTATTCTTCATCTTTTAAACCCAATAGATTTCACATACTCATTAGACTATTCTTATCCCTCTTCTTCTTCTTCTTCTTCTTCTTTGACACCCAAATAATCTTTTTAGGATTAAATGGTATTGACTTTCTAGTATCTTATTCATTTAAACATAAAACATGGGCTTTTTGTTCTTATTCTATGGTAAATGTAGTTCTATCAGTTCTATTTCCTTTTTCATTTCTTGTACAATTATCTTGATTAGTGTATTTTATTTTCTACAACACAACTTTCATTCCTCAATATATTCAAACAAATTTTCTTATATAACTAGATCACACCATTTCATGGGGTCTTCTCACATTTTTATAAATAGAAATTTTCTAGGGAATTAATGCAATCTAATAGATCACATGAACATGCCACAACTCATTTTTCTTCACATATTACAATCTCTATATTATTCTCATTTAATTATATCACATGGGACTATCTCTCACTTTCCTCGACTTTAAAAAAATACCCATATTATTTCTCTTTCTCATTTTTAAAACTAGACTGAATATATCTATAGGTTCAATATATAGAATACACAAATCATCTTCTTCTAAGATGAACTCCACGTTTAAAACATTATTTATATGTTATAAAATATAAACAATATTGAAAAAATGTGGCATAGAGCCTTCATCATTTCTAGATTGAGTGATCCTCTAAATTTTTATTTATCTTTAAAGAAAATCAACACAAACTCATCTTATCAAACTTGACTCATAATTTAAGCATTGATGTAAATCTCAAGCATCGACATGTATTCATCTCAATTATTCATAAAAACCCAAAAAATCATTTTAACTCATTTAAATATACATATTTTAGTCGAAACTGTGATCTTCCTCTCACGGATATGAATATTAGTTTCCCATAATTAGATCATTTCTTTATAAATATTCAAGATGTTTTGAATATAAACAAGAAACCATTGTAACATGAGATATAATTTCCTCTTAAAAATTATAATTCTATAAATCTCACTTTTTTCGGTCTGGGATTTAAAATAAATTCTAAGTAAAATATCATATGTGGCTCAAAAAGTCATACATGACATAGAAATATCCTACAGGATCATAAATATCATACAATGATCATTTTTTAATATTTAAAAACTCAAATATCATAGGATCTAAAGAAAATATAATACAATTTATTGAAATGGCATACATTGTATGAATTTACCCTTTGAAACATTTTTTCCCACTCAAATATTGTATACGGGAGCAAATACCCATCATGTAGATGAATTCCCTTTGAAATTTTTCAAAACATCAACTATATAGATTAAATGTATTATGAAAAAACCCAAATCACCTAAGTCATATGAATTTTTGCTTTTTCAAATTTTGTAACTCTCAAAATATCATACTGGCTGTTGAAAAAGTCTTATAGGGTCAGCCCATGTTGCTCAATTATTTTAATAATATGATAATTTCCTTTTCCAATTATCAAAATTACTAATAATATTTCAATTCTCATATGTTATGTCAAATATCTTATACTTAGGTAAATTATATTATGCACATAGGATAATTTCCTTTTCCAACTTTCAGATCTCCAACTCCATACCAAAAATTCCTGAATATATTCAAATGACTTATGAACTTATTCAAATCCACTCTCATTCTTCTAAATCATATCAAATGACATTAATAAATATCCAAATATTTATGTTAATTATTAAAATAATTCAAAATTTCTTCAATATTAATATAAGTAGTTATAATATAATAAATACTTGATATAGATTATTCTTATCATCTCCTATTCCTTCTCAGTTCTAGCTTTATTTTAGCCTTTAAAACCCATCATCTAATAGATTTAATACATTGAAATAAATATCCTTCAATCTCAAACTCTCAAAAACGGATTCTCTAAAAATTATTATTCTTTCTCCACAAGTTTTAACATGTTAAACACTTGTTAATTACATCTTATAAAATATGTATAATTTAATTTTAACATCCATATCATCCTTAAAATCTTTACATCCAATTAACTATTGTAGATAATCCTTATCCAATAATTGGCACTAGTATTTACAGAATTATCATCTCAACAATCATATGAAGTAATTAGTATTATTTTTAAAAATTTTGATCCAAGTTATTCAAGGGAGCCAACTCATTTACATCGATCTCTTTTACCCATTTATATAAGGGAAGCATCCACTTATTCATTTCTTTTGGGTGGATACTACTCCATCCATTACCCAAAACATTACCTTTACATTAATTATATTGAAAATATTCATGAAAACAAGCGTAATTGATAATAAATATAACCAAAAACCTTTGGTCACTTAAAATCTTGAGTCCCAAACATTTTGGATGTTATCCTCACACTATGGTAGTAGGTTGTGGTCGATAAAAAGACTTATAAAAATTATTTCTCCTCAAAACTCTTCACTATCATAGACCAACACCAAATCTATGTAACTTTAAACCATTTCAAAAAAAAATTAGATCATTAATATTGTCTAAAGTATTTATATCTCATGTTAAATAAATTAATTGCTCATTTTTCTATGAAATTCTTAATTATATATTCATGTATAGAATTTTTTTTATATTATTTGAATATTATCTATGATTTAATTTATGTGATAAGTTTTTAGAAGCTATTATATAGAGATAACATGAAATTTAAAGATTGTATGGAATGAAATATTTATTTATAATATTCATATGATGCATATGAAAGACTCATAAAAGACCCTAAAATACTATATGTGGAATTCATTTCAAAGAAAACACATATCAAATCAAGGATTATTCAGTATAGGTAACCTTAAAAGATATTCTCAAATAAATTATTTTTTATAAGGCATAGAAGATGTGTCTACCCCTGCAAATTAGGTAAACATGTCATTTTGTGGACTTCGGGTGATACTTTGTTGGAAAAACTAGAATTTTGGATACCATAGAAATAAATGTGATCTTATACACATGATAAATTATAAGAAAAATATTATTAACAAAATAATCAAATAATCATATATGTGATATGAATACCATGATTCCTACCAAAATAACTATGAAATGGGAGAAATGCTAAAGTTAATCCAAAGCATAGTAAAATATGCATATTGGATTACTAAATAGATTTTATGTTTAGGTTCATCATTTTTAGTGGGATAAATTTTATTAAAAGACCATAATGAAAAGATATAAAATATGATACTCAAATCTAGATATTCTTTTGTTATAGTTTATGAGATTCGTCATCATTATTATTTTTAGATGTCCCATTGGTATAACCAATAATATATTTCTTGATTAATAACTAATATTGTGAAGTGTTATTAAAGGGAAAAATCTAAGTATATGAATGTGACGGTTAAATAAATCCATTTCTCTACTTCTAAATCATATGTCCTAGACACTAGGTGTGAATTAAACATTTATTTTCATAAAAATAGACTCATAAATATAATATAATTTATGAAAAGAGAAGTTAATATGTGTGTTGGAAATGGGGTAATATTTTTTACATTATAGTTTAGTACTTATGATCTAAGCCTACCTAGTGGATTAGTCTTCTAATTAGAAAATATTTACTATGTTCTGAAAAAATATAAATTTTATTTTTATATCTTGCTTGTATAAGAAAGGATTTTCATTCATTATAAAGAAAACTTTATGTAATAAATACATCAATGAAATGTTTTATGTAATTTGGAGCATGTTTTAGGGTTTATACATTCTATACATCTATAATGTTATCATTAAAATTAAATATAATAAGTTTGAGATTGATTCTAACACCACTTATCTTTAGCATTACTACCTAATACATATAAATTAGAAATGTATCCAAAGAATCTACAGATATGGATTATTGTGTTCATTCTATTAGGAATCATTGACACATGTGAATCTCTTTTATTGGGTAAAATTAAAAACTACCTTTTATTAGAAAAAGGTGTGAGGGATATAGTACTGGTGAATCTTATACATAGTAATGTATATGGATTAATGAGTTCTTAATAAAGTAGTGGGTATATGTACTTAGTAACCATAATCAATGACTTTATTCAGTATGGTTATATGTTTCTTATGAGAAATTTCTTTGAATATTTTGAAATGTAAATGGGGTTCAAAAGTGAAGTATAGAATCAACTGGGTAAAAGTATTAATATTATCTAATCAGATCTAGGTAGGGAATACTTTATCTAAGATTTCACTGCTCATATAAGGGTTTGTGGAATTATTTCAAAAGTTACTTCTCTAGGAACACCAGAATGGAATGTTGTTACTGAAAATTGGAATCCTACCCTATTAGTTCGATCAATGATGAGTTGGTGAAAATTTCCTATATCATTTTGGTAATTTTATCCATAACTATTATATTCCTACTTATCCACATTCCATCTAAATTATTCATAAAGACGTTGTATGAGATATGGACTTGGAGGAATCCTAATTTTTTTATTAAGATTTCAGTTTTCAAATTATATTTATGATGTTTGGATTTAGATAAACTCAACCCAAAATTGAAAAAATACGTAATTATTATTTATCTTAAAGATATTATGGAAATTATTTCTATAATCATACATAAAACAAAGTGTTTTTTATCTTATTTGGTGTATTCATTTAGAAATAACATTTAAATATATGTGTTAGTGCGAAGGAAATTGAGATTTTATAATTTCATTACAAAAAAAATGATTTTTTCCTAATATGTAAATTTATACAGTTCCATATAGAGCTATGTAAGTGGAATTGACACATGTTACATGAAAACCAAGAAGGTGTGGTGTAATTTTTTAAGATACTAAGATATATTTATTTCTTATACAAAATGATGATGATTTAATTTCTATAAATGATGAACTTACCACCTACAAATATTCCATTTATATTTATAATTTTAAGAAATTGTAAGAGTCCATGAAATCTAATATGAACTCCATGTATGCTAACCATGTTTGGAACTTGTTTAATGAACTTAAATGGGTGAGTTCTATACGGTGTAAGTTAATTTTTTATAATAAAATTGATATTGATGGTATATTTTATACATATAAATCCCATATAGTTTATAAATATTATAAATAAATTAATGGTATCAACTATGAAGAGACCTTTTCTCAAGTTTTTATGATAACTCCCAATCAAATATTGCTTTCCATAGTAGCTCATTATATTTAGGATATATATCAAATGGATGCAAAAATAGCTTCCCTTAATGTGAATTTAGTAAAGTACGTTTATATTATTCAATTTAAAGGTTTTGAAGTTCCAAATGTGTGTACAAAAGTTTTCAAGTTACAAAAATCCATTTTTGTATTGAAGGAAGCTTCTCAGAGTTTGAATTTTTGGTTCGATGATACAATCAAATAGCCTGGTTTCGTCAAAAATGAAAATGATTCTTGTGTATCTAAGTGGGTTAATAGTTTTCTTGTGGTATTTATGATCTTTTATATGGATAATACACTACTTGAAAAAAATGGATTCCTGGACTTACATTTTGTAAAAATGTTGTTAATAAAATTCTTCTTGATGAAATACATGGGTGAAGACACAAACAATCTGGGTATGAAGATATATTGTGATTGATTATATTGGTTGGTTGAAATTATTAAAAACACATATATTGGTAAATTTTTATAATGATTTATCAAGAAATACTCCAAGAAATGGAATTTACTAGTGTTTTACAGTGTGATTCTTAAAAATATCCAAGATCGTTATTAAGAGTTCGTGAGGGTTCATATGATTCCTTATGCATCCACCATTGGATCTATCATGTATTCCATGTTATGTGATTTATATTATTTCCTTATTTTTTGAGAATAAAAATTATATACCAATCCAATCCTGGTGAGATTCATTGGGTTTTTCTCAAGAACATTCTTATGTACTAAAAAAGTAGTAAAGATGTTTTCGTGGTCTTTGGAGGAAAGGATTAGGTCACTATAAGGGGTTAAAATGATGATAGTTTTCAAATCAAAAATTATTATATTAGATCACAATATGGTTTCATATTTTTACTTAATTCTGGATCTATCAATTGGAAAAATTTTAAATAGGTCATTGTTGTGGGATAAAAAATCAATGGAATAATACATCATCACATAAGATGTTGTGAATGAATTAGATTGGATTAAGAATTTCATTACTATACTTGGGATCGTTTTTATAAATAAGATATAAATAAATATTTAGAATGAGAATAATGGAGATATTTCTTAGGTCAAGGTACCCTAGTATTACCAAAGGACCTAACACATCCTTTTCCAATACCATCTCGTTTAAGTTATCATTAAGAGAGGTGGTGTAAAGATCTATTGGGTGGATAAATAGGAAATATAGTTGATCTATTTACAAATAAATTAATGCATTTTAAGTATGAGGACCATGTTGAGTCTCTGGGTATTAGGTACATGAGATACTAGATGTAATGATTATTTTTAATGGATTTTCATCCTGGTTTTATAATAAATAAATCTATTTTATCATTCATTCATGTGTGATATATATATATTAAATTAATAGTGAAATGATAAAATACCCTCAAAATATAACTTGTATTTGTCCCTATTTGATGATCATCATGAATTATTATGGATTGTGATGATATGTTAAGATTATCAGGGTTAAAATATTGTACGAAATATAGAATCAAACAATGATATAATAATCAGAGATATATTGTCTTGACTGACCCATGAAATTATATCACATAGAATGTCATACAGTCCTTAATATACTTTTATATGTATGATTAATCTGAATCCCCATTACATGAGGTTCATAATATACTTATCATATGAACCATTATACTTTGATTTCCTAACTATCCAAACATTGAGGTTAAGAAAATTAGGTGTGGTTGGGTATATTGTTTATTTTTCCATCAATAGATTTTAACTAAGATGTGATTTTCCTCTTATATGAATGGTATGGCATTTAGTACCATTATTTAATTGTACTGAGGAAATTCATATACATTCTTAGTTGAGTGACAAGTGATGCGCTCAACTACTTAGATGAATGACATGTGATGTATTCATTAAAACTAGCCAGTCTATTTTAGAGAATCATGGATATATGAGATATACCATAATACATTGGCAAGATTAATCTCAAATGTTCACTTAATGTATTGGGGAAATGGATTATATAATAATTCATATAATTTTTATTGATATATATTATAGAGGAAATGTTCATATGAAGACTTTAGTGTGTTAAATTAGGATTATCACTGACCTATTTATTTATTGAGTAGAACTGATGTTTTTATAATAGTCACTATTTTCTTGAAATTGTTTATTAAGAAATTCATAATTTTCTTCAACAATAAAATGTCCCATGAGGTTACATGTAATATCCCAGAATGGGGATTAATTTTTGTGTAAAGTGTTTATACATAATTTGAGAGAGATAATAACAATCATGTACAAATAACTTTGGATGTTTTCACAAACATTTTTGATGTTTATATATATTTTCTATGTGGCTTTATTGAAAGTGGGATATTTTTATATTTTAACATAAAATCATAGAGAATAGTGTAGTGAAATTTTCTATGATAGGGTCATTTACTTCATGTGGTATATTACACCACATTGTGGTTCATGAGTGAATAATGATATATGAAATCATTTAAACATTACTCCCATGATAATTATCATTCATTTATATCATGATACACATCACTGGATTATGTATATACTAACAATGATTATTATCATTTAGATTATTTGATGAAGTGATTCCCAAAGAGTTATTATATTCCATAATGTTTGGAATGTTATAAAATCCAACATTAATTTAATTTGATACATGTTTTCTATATAAAAGGTTTTGATAACTTCATTAGTTGGTATGGAAATTATTCTCAACCATATAAATCTCACTAAAACACTTGATTCTCTACTTTTCTTAGGGGATGCACTAGCACTACCTTCAGTGAAAAGAGTTCCCACTAAATAATTCAATAATTCAAGTGGCTAGGGATTCTATTAGAGGAAAAAACCGATTGGTAACTATTGAGGTAACTTGATAAAACTCAATACTAATGAATTTTGAAAGCTTGGATAGTAAGGTATAATTTATTATAATTTTTTTTATTTCATCTCATTGATTCCTCTCCTAATCGATCTTGGAATTCATGATTTTTCCCACTATAATTAGACAAATTATTATCCTAGGAACCCTAAAACATCAAAACATAATGATTTGGGTCATTATAAACTCCCCAAATATATGTATTCTTACCCCTTAGAATCATTCTCGAGTGTTTCCTAACATTAAATTCATCCCTTGAAATAAAATATCACCTTCTGCTCTCGATTCCATACTAGAACAATCATATTTTCCATGAACTCAATATATACTAATTAAAGTTTCTTTAAAATAATCTTCCTATAACCAATATATCCATTAATAATTTCTCAAATGATTAATTCAACACAAAACTACCCTACCACCCATAAATGTGTACAAAAAAAACCATTTGGTACTTCACTTTACTAACTTTCAGTATATCATCCATATACCAACACATTATATCACCACTCCCTTATCTTAATCAGGTTTTATTGATTTTTAAACATCAAAAAATCTTCTAACTAGCCACACATTACCTCCATGGTCAAGAATGATAGTTTATATCATACCTTCATTAGTTAGAAGTTATATCTAAGAATCACCTGATTACCTATAATTGATTATCAATAATGTCATGAGATCTAGTGTAATGGATATTTCGTCAGTTTAATAAGGATTTTTCTATATTAAATTGGAATTAATTAACATCCTATATCTCAAGATTCATAAAAACCCATTTTTAAAATTTCCCAAATCCACTAAGTGTCACTGCACCTGATACTACTTCATTCTATTCATCATATTCTACCACCAAAGGGTATTCCATGGTCTTAATCCATTAAAAAATTGCTAATATATACCAAAACTAATATTTATTTACAAACAATGTGTGAATCCTTACATGAATCTAAAAAATATTGTATAACCTC
Organism: Viscum album; assembly: GCA_963277665.1. Classification (NCBI taxonomy): domain Eukaryota; kingdom Viridiplantae; phylum Streptophyta; class Magnoliopsida; order Santalales; family Viscaceae; genus Viscum; species Viscum album. Next base: position 809,904,299 of record OY728150.1, on the reverse strand, counting down.
ACCCACCACTCGTATAGGTTCACTCGATACATAACCTCTAACTTTCATCCAAATTATCTTGATTGACCCTTCGATTAAAATATTGTGCGATTAATATCATATAACTAACCTTATTGATACTTAATGAAAATTAAATTTTATATATAATGTTATTAATGAAGCACCATCATTCATGATCCATGATCATTCCATCTCAAATACCCACCTCACACCTCACATCTGGGTCAACTACAATCAATATGGCCAGTGTTGCTAGTGTTTGTTTTTATGAATGATCCATCATTTTCACACCCATTTTCTAATGAATATTCTCAATTAAAGAGTTTAATTATTTTCATGAGAATATTTTATCCCCACTAATTATTTACATTACCTCATCCATGGAAAACTTTTGTAACTTCTAATAGGTTCTCATCTCACCATAGGTGGGGAAACCTTTTCATTTTACCACCATAAGATTTGAGACACCCTTCCCAATGATGTATCACCATTTTCAAAAATCATATCACCCCATTCCATAAAAATAAATATGTTGAGACACGTTATTATAATGAAAAAATAAATTAATCTCACGATGACCCACATGACGCCCTCATTCATAAAGAGAAACCCCCCTGGGGTTTTAGTCCTTCACACCAGTAATATCCTAAAGTGTGATCCTTTAGTAATTAATGTTGGAGTATTGTGATATTGATTTAATTTTTTTTAACTAAATGGACATATATTTCATCCTAATCACCCTATATATCTTGGGTTTACACAACCTAATACAATCCTTTGATAACATAACACATAATTTATCCCAACATAACCTATTTATTAAAGAGTCCTTACATGTAACAAATATTATTTTCCACAAAGTATAATTAATTCACCATATAAGTAATATAACCACTCACTCCATTACTTATATTACAATATATAATCTAAATAACCTTATTATAATTGTTTTTTTCAACCATCTATCTAAGTAAAATTATTACCATGAGTATGAATACTCTCCTACACTACACAGTATTACAACTCAAATCCTAACTTATGATTTATATCTCATCATCCCAATTATTTCACATTAAAAAAAATTTACCATTCCTTCTATAAATAACAATTTAATTTTCCCAAAAATCACGTGTTGTGATTTCACATCCAAAATACCTAGGGAAAAACACCTATTGAGAAAAACCATGTGATCAAACATTTATCATGTGTTTTTATAATGTAAAAAACATATGTTCATTCTTAAATAATCATAAGTTATTATTTTCAATGAAAATTAATTTTCTGAAATATGATTTTAGGGGTGTGAGTTTTTTTAATCATTCAAATAGTGTTTACTATTTCCAAACAGTTTCCAATTGGTTTTGTTTGGGGAACCAGAAACAACCCATGATTCTATATCCACGAGGGACCTGCTTTCAAAAGTTATATGGTTGTTAGAAATTTTTTCCAATGATACTTAAGATCACACATTGGATCAGAGGATGGGAGTTCGGGATCAACATAACATTTTGGGTGGAATTATTCCCTACTCTAGGACTCTCTTATAGATTTATGTTATGTTCAAGATTCCTCCATTAATTGCCAAGTATGAAATGGGTCACCTTTGAATTAAGAATCATTTATTAGCATGTATGGCGCTTATAATCTTATGTATATATATGTGTTTCTTCATTAATGGAGATTTCTTTATGTATCTAAGGTTCTACATTGATGGTATCCTCTTATGTACTGATTAGAGATTATTTTTGTGTTATTATGGTGATGTTTGTTTTTAGGCACACAATGGGGGAAATATGGATTGTATCGTCGTCTCAGGATATTGGAATTTTTTTTATGTTAGTATCGGACCCATAAAATGTCTTTACTACATATCCTTATGAAAGGAATCAGAACCCACATAGTTTGGTTCCACTTAACAGGGTACATAATACCTTTTTAGGTTCATGTGATATGGAATGATCCATATAATTTAACATCATGCACTGAGGACATTAAGGAGAAAGGTTCCCAATCAATGTTTGGTGTGGTGGTTATGTTGGAGTGGCCTAGGGAACATGGAAGGTGTAACGAACCGTGTTTTTAGAACGGATAAAATATGAAGGTTTTTTAACTTTTTCATTTATTAGCGGGTTGGTTTAAAAACCGAGCTTCGGAACGAGGTTCCGAGTGTTGGAACCATTTAAAGCGATGGTGTCGGACTGCGTGCGGTTGATTTAAATCGTACGGGTCAGTCATGTGGGATACCTCGGGTATTCGTTAGCGGGCGCACGGGCTACGCGCGGTCTGTCAGACCGTGTGAGTAATGACGTGCGGTGGGTTTATAATTTAATTAAATCAAATTTAAATGGATTTAACTAATTATGTGAAACGTGTATACGTAATCAATTGCGAATTGATTAATGTGTTGGGAATAAATTAATTATTTTGTAGTTCAATTAATTGTCTTGCATCAATTAATTGTGAATTAATTAATGTGTTGAGCTAATTAGACAGTTGCGAGTTAATTAATGTGGCGCGAGTCAATGAATGACCTTGCATTAATTATTGGAAAATTAATTAATGCGTGAAGATAATTAAATGATGGTCAAATTGATTTTAATGGGAAGTTACGTTTTTTTGTTTGTTTGTTGACGCGTTATTTTAATTAACAGTCAAACGAATTAAATGTGGAGTTTTATAAATTATGTTGGAGCTTTTTAATTTAACGACTATTTTTGGAGTTCACCGATGAAACATTTAATTTTATGAGAACAGTTCTAATTATTATGTAAGATAATAATATAAGAATTTTTATATTTGATAATAATAATATATTAACTTTTTTTAAAATAATAAAAAAAAATCAGAAGAGGAATTTCCTCTTCTTCCTGTGCGAGACACGCACCCCCCATCTCCCTGTAAACCCTACTGGCGCGGCTCCCACCTCTCTCCCTCTCCACGCGGCGCAGCTTCCTCTCCTCCCTCGGCCGAGCATCTTCCATGGCGCGGCATCTCCTTCCCTCCATGGCCCGGCGCGACCTCCACCTTCCCTGCAGCAGTGCACACGCCCGGCTGAGCCGCAGCAGCGCGCGGCGACGCCCGGCACACGACCCTCCTCCCTTCTGCGATGATTTTTTTTTTGTCTGATTTCTCCGATGTTTGGGACCGATTCTTCAAGGTATAATCCTTAGATGGGATCTCCAACATCTCTTGGAAATTCGTTGGTTTTTCGTAGTCCGATTTGGTTTTGACTGAAACCCGTTAATTGGGTTTAACCGGTTGTGGTGTTCTTATCTGGTTTTAGGGTACGCAATTACTTGTCGGGTTCTGATGGTTCGTGTTCCGGTGATCGCCGCCGAAGGCGAGGCGGTCCGAGTTGATTTCTTCCTACCACCAATGTTTCGGGTGAGTGTCTTAAACCCGCGAATTGTTTCGCACCGCTTAAATTAAGGTTGATTAATTTATCTGAGTTCTTGATGATTATTTTGGATGTGCGAAGGTATTTACCGCACTAATATTTGGGTGCGACTTCTATTTTTCGGGATGCGCGTCGGACCCTGAGTGTGTGCGCGCTTATGTCAAAGCGCATGTGCGCGAGCGACAGCGATAAGTTAGAAATCTCGGAATGACCAATTATTGAGGTGAGGGTTTATTTTTTTTCTGGTTGGTTTTTCCTGGCCTAAATTGGTTTATCTTTGTGTCTTAAGGTTCGTAGTGGTTGTCTTATAGTGCGTTGGAGGTTTCGGTATGTTTTTGGGTTGCCGGATTTTAGGCGACTCACCTGTGCAGGCATAGGTACGTATTTATATGTACGTGGGTTCCCCCGGCATGCGTATATTTGTCCATGGCAGCGAATATACACACGTACGGGGCTAGTTGTCCCCATTACATATATAAAAAGTGCCTGTGCAGGTGAGTGGAGACAGGCTTATGTGTATAAGCATATGTGTAAGGATCCTCTTGTGCACGCTCATGGCCATGCGGATTGTGTGCATAGGGGCTAGGTGTCCTTATACGTATGTGAAATCACATATGCCTCGTGGGGGAGCAGCTGCGACAGCTTTAGTTAGAAAGTGCCAAGAGCCGGAGTGGACGGATGGATCCACCTTAAGGTAGGGTCCCTCTCCTTTCCCTTTAAATTTAAGTAAAGTAATAGTGAGTTTAATATTCCACTTAGCATTTTAATTATGCAAGTTTAGTTCTGATTAAATTCTTTTGTGCAAATCGTGTGAATTGCAGGAATAATATAAAAGAGTTTGTTTGGTCACTAAACTAAATATTTAATAATAAAACCCCTCTTTCGAGGTGCGCTGCCTTCAATCTAAAAATGTAGCAATAGAATTTCACGATTGCCTTCCTTATTGTTTGGCTTCTTAACTTTGTTAAGTGTTGAATGAGTTTTAAAGTAAATGCTAAATATCACCAAACGAATTGTTTGATAAAGTAATGCCATGTTTTCTAATGAAACTCCTCCAATGGAGGTGAGCTGCCTTCAAAATAAACGTGTAGTAGTAGACTTCCTCTTTTTGTGATTGCTTGCTTAAAAGTCTTATGACTCTTTATGCTTGAAATTATACTTTATAAATGACATGCTTGTACTTGTACCATTTAATGTCATTAATCACCTAACATAGAGACATGTTGATTCCATACGCTTTTGTTTACCGTCTATTGCTCGTACAAGTTCCAAAATGTTGAACAAGGACAATTAATTATGAGAATTGATTATAAAAAGGTGAGATCTGATTTGGATAACTCAATGTGAAGAATTAATTATGAAATGAGAACTGTGTCGATTGATTAATTAAGTGATAAATGAATGAGATTTTGGGTCCTAGACATGGCGTTCTAGATCGACTTAAAATCTGGGTTTGGACATGGCGTTCCTTCCCAATGGTTATCCAAGCTTGTGATATAAGGTGTTAGACATGGAGATATACACCAAATGTAATACGGTGTGTTAGACATGACGATCTACACCAAATGATTATCTAGGTGTTAGACATGGCGATCTACACCAAATGTGATTCGAGGTGTTAGACATGGCGATCTACACCAAATGTGATACGGGGTGTCAGACATGGCGATCTACACCGAACGAATGATGATAATGATTTATGAAAAGAATGAGAGATGTGGGTAAAGCTCGAGTGATCTGTGATCAAATAAAGAAAGGTAAGAATGAGTGGGTTTCCAGTCTGGGTTGAAATGATAAGTGAATAAATAGAGTAAGTGAGCAAAATGATAAAAAGTGTTTTTATGCTTGAACCAAATTTACTTATGTTGTTTTAAAGAGGTTCTCATCCCGGCTATGGGCCGAAGCAGGTAGTGCCGTCAGGTGTCCTTTCTGGAACCTGGATGGGCCTTTATTGTTTGCATTGTGTCGTTATTGTTCGAAAATACCAACACTTTGTTTAATTATATTTTCATGGTCTAGAGTGGGCTAGACCCCGGTGGTTCCGGCCTACTGAGATATATATCTCACACCCTACTCGGGCCGCCATTACACTGGGGTACCCAAGTAGATTCCATTTGGTTGCAGGACCTTGTTGTTGCTGTTTCTTGTACTTGGAGTTAGGAGCAAAGGACCGAGTTAGGGCTCGGGATGCTCATGGAGATCGCCCTCGGGGCTTGAGACTTTTGTTCATTTACTTCTGCATTGATGTGTAAGTATGTCGCGTGATTTAATGCTTTCATTGTATCATTAGCATGTCATGCATGCATCTCTTATATAAACTGTCGTTCGCCAAATTTTTTCAAACCTTATAAATGAAAAATGTTTTCCACTGTTTTCTTATTATTATTTACACTACATCCGTTGGTGTATTTTTTGCCCCTTTGTTCCACTTTGATAAGAGGGTTTAGTCTCCCCCCTGACTTACCTTACACCCTCGCCGCTAGTCGGCAACCTCTGGCGTAAGGGGAGACGCTCTTGAGGCCATGTCGCGGGCCGGTTCAGGGTCGACCTGGGTTGGTTCGTGACAAAATGGTATCAAAGGAGGTTTCATTCTTTTCCTTTGTCTTACTGTTTCGGGGATGGTAGACATGAGACTAGGAATGTGTCGGCGCTTGGGGTAATAGTCGTGCTTGGGACTGATCACCCCATGTACGGGAAATGACCAAGTGGCCAGGGCTGGGAATTGATGTTCATGTTGTTTGCTATTACAGTTGATGTGATTTCACCTTGGGTGAATGTTGTACTTTCCACTGCTTATTTGTTTATGAAAAGGTTTTGAAAATTTTCCTTGGCCCGATATGGCCAGGAAATTGCATTGCATGCATCATATTAGACACTTATAGATTCACATGTCATGCATATGTGCCATGCCATGTAGTTGCATTAGTAGGATGCCTGTTGATTTTGATTGTGTGCCTTAGAAATATGTCAAGTCTGGATTTATTTAGCACGCCTCTTTAGAGAGCATGTTTCGGTGATAGTTAACATGTTTGGGTGATAATATGTCATGTTTTCTATCTTGCTTGTGTGTCATGCTCTGTGTTATAGCATGTTATAGTGATTTCTGCTTGTTGCTTTGTGTTACCTGTTTGTAGTGTCTTGTTAGCTTGCTGGCAAGCGCTTGGTTGCTTTGGCTGAAATTGTTGGTTGCGATTACGACGGAACCAATTTTCCATTATAAGGTATATGGGCGCCTTATAATTGGGAAATGGGTAAATCGTGTTTTCAAACATTTTAAAAGATGGCTGCTGAAGTTTAAATGTTCAATGGAAAAATTTATCTGATAAATGGGAACCAAATTCCAGCGATAAGGTGTATGGGAACCTTATCGATTGGTAGGTGGCCACCCATGTGATTGAACCTTGTTTAACCATTGCATGTGGAAAATGGTTATAAATGTAAAACTGTTGAGTTTTGATTGAAATTTTGGTGTACTTCTAAACATGCTCAACTGGACTGAGTGGGTCAGTTGGGGCATGTTTTATTGAAATGAAATGTGATATGGTTTCTTTTTTATGAACCTAGTTTGAATGAATGGGACCTTATGAGGTCTCCTCTATGTTAAAAGGAATTTAGATGCTAAATTTTCTGTTTATGATTGGATAACATTAAATGTTAAATGTTGAAGAGGAAGTTTGTTGCAACTTGCCTGTTTTTCCCGTGGGGCGTTGTTTGAAAACCAAGTACTTTTTTTTGTGAAATAGTACTTGTGGGTTTGTTAAGATATTCTTTCAAATGATTTAATTTTGGAATGAATTAATGAAATGGATAAAATGGAAAGAGGTTTTTGAGCCTAGTAATCCTTGTTTTGCGTGACCAAGAGTTAGGGTCGACGCGTATGCTTCGTTAGGGACTAGCCCCGTGCTAGGTAGTACCCTTAGAGCTTGAGTTGCCTTGTCTTCGGTGTGAGCTTATGATGTGGTGATCGTAGTTCGAAGAACGTCACCCGTGTGTTAAAGTGTTTCAAAAATAGAGCGCCGGTGAGCTGCTAGTTCTTACGACGACATGGACACTCCTAAGGTGGATAGTGTCGCATGAGTTTCGGTTTTTATGTCGGTGCTTTCTTGGCAGCATGACTTTGATAAGGTTGGCAGTGTGCGCAACCCTTTAGAAACTCCGTTAGTGCGGGAAGAGTTTCAGTGGTTAATCTTGGACGAATACGAATGCCTCAGGGTGGTATAGGCATCAGAGTTTGGTCCGATTGATCTTCTCAGTGACCTTGGTTTAATCTTAGTGTACTCTGCTGGATGAGACGATCATGTCCCCCATCTTGACGTTGTCTTGGATACACTAAGATAGTGTCAGTTGTACGCCGCGCTAAAGTTTAAAAGTTGTTGGTTTGTTTCATGATCTCTCTCTGGTTGTGCGTGGGATGCACGGTTTCTTGGAGTTACGCTTCGTGCTGAGGCACGATAGTTTTATAATAGTCTTGTGATGGATTGACTTGTGAATGTCACCAAAGGTCGTGTAAGGACTTCGGTGTATGCGTAGTTGATAACGGAACAGTTTTAAAAGCATGTCGTTGGTTTAAGGGCGAGTGTGAATCTCGGGTCGGCGATGTCTTTCGAGGAAATCTTGCGTGACCAATTTTAGTTGGTCGATCGTGATTCAACCATTTTCTTGGGTTGAGGTCCCTATAATGGCCTCGGATGTAAGCTATGCTTTGATGTTTCAGTTGTAACGTGAGCGTTGGCTCAAGTTGTAAAGGCTGAAGTGCAGTTTTCTTAGAAAATGCTTAAAGGTGCATTGGGTGTGGGAAACGCAATGCGACCGGTTGAATACAACTTCACGGCCCTTGTAGGTTGGGTGATGTTTTCTTTGTTTCCAAAAGGCTTCTCGGGGACGAGAAGTTTTTAAGGTGGGTAGTTTGTAACGAACAGTGTTTTTAGAATGGATAAAATATGAAGGTTTTTCAACTTTTTCGTTTATTAGCAGGTTGGTTTTAAAACCGAGCTTCGGAACGAGGTTCCGAGTGTTGGAACCATTTAAAGCGATGGTGTCGGACTGCATGCAGTTGATTTAAATCATACGGGTCAGTCATGCGGGATACCTCGGGTATTCGGTAGCGGGCGCACGGGCTGCGCGCGGTCTGTCAGACCGTGTGAGTAATGACGTGCGGTGGGTTTATAATTTAATTAAATCAAATTTATATGGATTTAACTAATTATGTGAAACGTGTATACTTAATCAATTGCGAATTGATTAATGTGTTGTGAATAAATTAATTATTTTGTAGTTCAATTAATTGTCTTGCATCAATTAATTGTGAATTAATTAATGTTTTGATCTAATTAGACAGTTGTGAGTTGATTAATGTGGCGCGAGTCAATGAATGACCGTGCATTAATTATTGGAAAATTAATTAATGCGTGAAGATAATTAAATGATGGTCAAATTAATTTTAATGGGAAGTTACGTTTTTTTTTGTTTGTTGACGCGTTATTTTAATTAACAGTCAAACGAATTAAATGTGGAGTTTTATAATTTATGTTGGAGCGTTTTAATTTAACGACTGTTTTTGGAGTTCACCGATGAAACGTTTAATTTTATGAGAACAGTTCTAATTATTATGTAAGATAATAATATAAGAATTTTTATATTTGATAATAATAATATATTAACTTTTTTTTTAAAATAAAAAAAATATCAGAAGAGGAATTTCCTCTTCTTCCTGTGCGAGACACGCACCCCCCCATCTCCCTGTAAACCCTACTCGCGTGGCTCCCTCCTCTCTCCCTCTCCACACGGCGCAGCTTCCTCTCCTCCCTCGGCCGAGCATCCTCCATGGCACGGCGTCTCCTTCCCTCCATGGCCCGGCGCGACCTCCACCTTCCCTGCAGCAGTGCACACGCCTGGCCGAGCCGCAGCAGCGCGCGGCGACGCCCGACACGCGACCCTCCTCCCTTCTGCGATGATTTTTTTTGGTCTGATTACTCCGTTGTTTGGGACCGATTCTTCAAGGTATAATCCTTAGATGGGATCTCCAACATCACTTGGCAATTCGATGGTTTTTTGTAGTCCGATTTGGTTTTGAACAAAACCCGTTAATTGGGTTTAACCGGTTGTGGTGATCTTATCTGGTTTTAGGGTACGCAATTACTTGTCGGGTTCCGATGGTTCATGTTCCGGTGACCGCCGCCGAAGGCGAGGCGGTCCGAGTTGATTTCGTCCTACCGCCGATGTTTCGGGTGAGTGTCTTAAACCCGCGAATTGTTTCGCACCGCTTAAATTAAGGTTGATTAATTTATCTGAGTTCTTGATGATTATTTTGGTTGTGCGAAGGTATTTACCGCACTAATATTTGGGTGCGACTTCTGTTTTTCGGGATGCGCGTTGAACCCTGAGTGTGTGCGCGCTTATGTCAAAGCGCATGTGCGCGAGCGACTGCGATAAGTTAGAAAGCTCGGAATGACCAATTATTGAGGTGAGGGTTTATTTTTTTCTGGTTGGTTTTACCTGGCCTAAATTGGTTTATCTTTGTGTCTTAAGGTTCGTAGTGGTTGTCTTATAGTGCGTTGGAGGTTTTGGTATGTTTTCGGGTTGCCAGAGTTTAGGCGACTCACCTGCGCAGGCATATGTACGTATTTATATGTACGTGGGTTCCCCCGGCGTGCGTATATTTGTCCATGGCAGCGAATATACACATGTACGAGGCTAGTTGTCCCCATTACATCTATAAAAAGTGCCTGTGTAGGTGAGTGGAGACAGGCTTATGTGTATAAGCATATGTGTAAGGATCCTCTTGCGCACGCTCATGGCCATGCGGAGCGTGTGCATAGGGGATAGGTGTCCTTATACGTATGTGAAATCACATATGCCTCGTGGGGGAGCAGCTGCGACAGCTTTAGTTAGAAAGCGCCAAGAGCTGGAGTGGACGGATGGATCCACCTTGAGGTAGGGTCCCTCTCCTTGCCCTTTAAATTTAAGTAAAGTAATAGTGAGTTTAATATTGCACTTAGCATTTTAATTATGCAAGTTTAGTTCCGATTAAATGCTTCTGTGCAAATCCTGTGAATTGCAGGAATAAGATAAAAGAGTTTGTTTGGTCACTAACCTAACGATTTAATAATAAAACCCCTCTTTTGAGGTGAGCTGCCTTCAATCTAAAAATGTAGCAATAGAATTTCATGATTGCCTTCCTTACTGTTTGGCTTCTTAACTTTGCTAAGTGTTGAATGAGTTTTAAAGTAAATGCTAAATATCACAAAATGAATTGTTTGATAAAGTAATGACATGTTTTCTAATGAAACTCCTCCAATGGAGGTGAGACGCCTTCAAAATAAACGTGTAGTAGTAGATTTCCTCTTTTTGTGATTGCTTGCTTAAAAGTCTTATGACTCTTTATGCTTGACATTATACTTGATAAATGACATGCTTGTACTTGTACCATTTAATGTCATTAATCACCTAACATAGAGACATGTTGATTCCATACTCTTTTGTTTACCTTCTATTGCTCGTGCAAGTTCCAAAATGTTGAACAAGGACAATTAATTATGAGAATTGATTATAAAAAGTTGATATCTGATTTGGATAACTCAATGTGAAGAATTAATTATGAAATGAGAACTGTGTCGATTGATTAATTAAGTGATAAATGAATGAGATTTTGGGTCCTAGACATGGCGTTCTAGATCGACTTAAAATCTGGGTTTGGACATGGCGTTCCTTCCCAATGGTCATCCAAGCTTGTGATATAAGGTGTTAGACATGGCGATCTACACCAAATGTAATACGGGGTGTTAGACAAGACGATCTACACCGAATGATTATCTAGGTATTAGACATGGCGATCTACACCAAATGTGATTCGAGGTGTTAGACATGGAGATCTACACCAAATGTGATACGGGGTGTTAGACATGGAGATCTACAGCGAACGAATGATGATAAAAATTTATGAAAAGAATGAGAGATGTGGGTAAAACCCGAGTGATCTGTGATCAAATAAAGAAAGGTAAGAATGAGTGGGTTTCTAGTATGAGTTGAAATGATAAGTGAATAAATAGAGTAAGTGAGCAAAATGATAAAAAGTGTTTTTATTCTTGAACCAAAATTACTTATGTTGTTTTAAACAGGTTCTCATCCCGGCTATGGGCCGAAGCAGGTAGTGCCGCCAGGTCTCCTTTCTGGAACCTGGACGGGCGTTTATTGTTTGCATTGTGTCGTTATTGTTCGAAAATACCAACACTTTGTTTAATTATATTTTCATGTTCTAGAGTGGGCTAGACCCCGGTGGTTTCGGCCTACTGAGATATATATCTCACACCCTACTCGGGCCGCCATTGCACTGGGGTACCTGAGTAGATTCCATTTGGTTGCAGGACCTTGTTGTTTCTGTTTCTTGTACTTGGAGTTAGGAACAAAGGACCGAGTTGGGGCTCGGGATGCTCATGGAAATCGCCCTCAGGGCTTGATACTTTTGTTCATTTACTTCTGCATTGATGTGTAAGTATGTCGCGTGATTTAATGCTTTTATTATATCATTAGAATGTCATGCATGCATCTCTTATATAAACTGTCGTTCTCCAAATTTATTCAAACCTTTTAAATGAAAAATGTTTTCCGCTGTTTTCTTATTATTATTTACACTACTTCCGTTGGTGTATTTTTGGTCCCTTTGTTCCACTTTGATAAGAGGGTATAGTCTCCCCCCCTGACTTACCTTACACCCTCGCCGATAGTCGGCAACCTCTGGCGTAAGGGGAGACACGCTTGAGGCCATGTCGCGGGCCGGTTCAGGGTTGACCTGGGTTGGTTCGTGACAGAAGGGATATGGATTCTTAGGATGAATAATTCCTTACTCGGAACGTGCCCTAGAGATAATAGGGTTGATTTAGGGTGTTGGGTTTGGACCTCAGAGAGGCTTCCTACGTATCCTATTTGGATGGTAATAAAATACCATGTAGTTTGGTTATGAGGACTCATTCCTATAGAGGCACTAATGTTTTTTACAGGTGAGTATGGCCCTTTTAAAGGATTAATTTGGGGCTTATTTCTCAAAGGGATTCCATTGTATGGTTTGGTTGGGGTTTACTCATTAAAACAATTCCCTTATTGAGTAGTTTGTTTGGGGATTACTCCTAAGGAGGATTCCCTAATTGGAATTGGGGTCCTGATATGTGACTTGAATAATAGATATCTGAGGGTTTGTTTTGGGTATTACACCTGAGGAGGATTCCCTATGATAAAAGGTTGGGGATTATAGAGAGTTGGAGTCCCTAATTGGTTTTATTGGAACTTACAATTGGAGTAAGGTCCATGCTTTGGGATCATGTGGATGTGATGACCACCATTAACCTCTAATACCACATGAGTCATGCTTAGTGTGAGAAAAAATATAAAGTGGTAAATTCCGGAAACCACATAATCTTCTTAGAACTGAGGCTGGATACATGTCCAAGAGGACCTATGCTTATGGAGGAACTCTGAAAGGATGAAATAAGAAGATCCAAAAAAAGATTATCTACTAAAACACTCATCTAATGGTGTGGGTGTCTTGATCATTGATATCCTATAATCCCACATGAGTCATGATGAGTCATTCTTGAATGTGATAAATAATAAGAAGTAGAATATATGGAAAACTACATTATCCCCTTTATGTTGTTGGAAGAGGCCAATGGTACAGGAGTAGAAAAAGGGTCTTGGATGTTCCAATTCCCTCTCCAGTTTCATATCTTGTAGAGTCACATTATACTACCCATCCAGACACAAACCAATGGAGAATAATATAAAGAGTGAACCCCCACCCCCCACAAGAAATTCTAGGGGGCTTAATCTATGTGGGATGCCCTAAAATCAGTTCTACAGTAGGAAAGGAGGATCTCATTCTCTATTTAAGGGAAACGAAAGCATGAACCTCACCCTCCACAACTAGAACTGGAGGCTCTGATTCTTAGAGATAACTAATGAATAACACGGTCCTAATCCTATTACCTAAGACTGAGAACTCCCTGACACCGTCCCTAGGGTCGGGTTCCTCATGACCGTGGGAATTCTTACTCACATGCACCCAGATGACCCTACCCAATATGTAGGATTAGTGTGGGAAACATCTAACTGTAGAAATGTATACCCAAATGGAAGACACACCGGTGTTCCTTTTTCCATGATTTTTAAAGTCCAAAGGCTTCAGTTGATGTTTCAACTAGGCCCCTTTCAGACAATGGATCCAAATCAAGAGATGCATTTCAATTGGCGGCTTGAAAGGGGGCCTAATAAGTGGTCCATGTAGGGTAAAGGCTGGGCGAGCCAAGGGAGTCTCACATAGAGAAAAGGCTGGGAGATCCAAGGGAGTCTCATGCAGGGTAATGTTCGAGTGATCAAATTATTTCTTTACGTAGTCAGGCCTACGGGGACTAAAGGTACTTTGGGAGACAAACCACTTGGGAAATAAAACTTGGGGGAGGTCTTGCAAAAGCCTTCAAGGGTCTTCATAGGTGTTCTTGAATGTGTCTCATGAGGTTCCTTAGTCAGGGTAGGGGACCCTGTACTATTGTTCATCAACCACAGGAGAGAGGGTGACTTACATGGGTGTTAGGTGTTTCAAAACATTGGAGGAATTTGGTTCTACTGTCCCCCCTCAATTCCCTCTTCTTTAGGTTTTGGAGGTCTACTTGGAAGTATTGGAGGACTTGGGTGAAGGACTAGGGAAATCAGAGCAATGAGAGTTCATCAGGAATTTTTCTATAAAAATTAATAGCCCAAGATTCATATTTATAGTCAAATTGAGGACCTTGGGTAATGTTTTTAGATCATCCAGCTGTGTTGTAGAGGATGATTCACATGACCACCATGCAGGATGATGCACAGGTACATTGTGTACCTATGTTGGTTGGGGGTACATATGTAAAGTGAATTTTCCAAAGGGTTGTAGAATTTGGAATTTTTTCTTCTATACTCTCCTTCTCCTTAAGATATTTACCTTTGAAACCTTTTCATCCATACGAAAAAATGGAACGTCAACAAAAATCCCCCCTCAGGATTGGATCTGATCGAAGGAGAGGATCTGATCCTGAGGTAAGGGGATGGAAAGGGGTCGTCGATTGTGGGGGTCATTTGTGAAAGTAATATATGTGGTTCATCTACCTAGGTAGGTCATGTAGGTGGGATTCGTACATGGGATTCTGTGTTTATAAATATTTTCAATGTTTCAACTGACGGTCCTCACTCCTCGTCATTTCTAGTCATTCTGCGATAGTGTTCCTTACATAACTTCAAATTAAACTCTTTGTTTAAAGAACCATTGGTGGAGACAAGGATACACCTTCTTAAGTGATACATATGTTTATGTGAGTGACCTGTGCACTACCCCTTGGGTGAGGGACCTATGCGATGTCACTAGCTTGGATAACCTGCACATGCTCATCCCTTTACCAAATTCCTTCATTTTTATATCTTTTTGAAATGAAACATATGTTAACCAAAGTCTTGGTGGTTTCTTATAGGTTAAATGGCCACCTATAAGACTAGAGTTTCTAATGGAAAATCTAATAATTTCATTAAGGAGGTGGTAAAATATGTAGGGTGTGACTACTATGAAGATCGCGATACTACTCTACCAGATCTGGAGGGTCATCTGAAGAAGTATCTTCATGAATAACCTGAGAGTAATTATTTTCCACTTTAGGACCACGATCATCTAAAGGATTTACTCATGCAAGATTTTAATTATTACACTTCTCTTTGCTGGTTTCAAGACTATAATAACTTCATTAATAAAAACATTTCAATAAAGGGTGCATATATTAATGTTGGGGAATCATCTATATCTTGTGCCATGCATCATAGCCAATTTGATCCATATTTGAAACAACACATGTCTGAATTAACATTGTATTGTTATCTATTAATATTATATGATTCCAAGATAGATCTGCTGAAGGGTTGGAAGGTAGATTAGGACCTTCTCCTGGGAGGGGATGTTAGGACCGAATGGATATAGGCATGATGGGTGTTCCATAATAGTGCATAATTCAAAAACGAGCAGCAATATGCCCATATTTATGAGGTCGTTTGGGAAGGGCAGACTTATGTTTATAAGAACCCAAAGATTATCCCTGAACTGTTAAGCCGATAGTGTCCTAAGACAAATTCCATTAACTTGAATCATGGTGAAGTTGGTATTATCTTGGGGGATGTCTACAAGATCTACGGGGTACCGATCCGTAGAGATATGTATGACGAGTTCATTCCTCTAAGGGCAGATGGGGATGACACTGAATGGATTCCAAAATTGGTGTATGAGCTAATGGATATTGCTCAAGATATTAAGAAGGAAGGCCCCAACTAGAGGGGGGATATCCATCCTGAATCATGGATGAGTACATTCCTGGAGATGAGGGGTCAAGACCCCACTTTAAAAAGTCCAACAGGGCTCCCCAAGATGGTGAATTAGAGTGCTCCTGGTACATTATGCCAACTTTGAAAAAGGGGAGTGAAACTAATGGGGATACAAGCCCATGTCTAGTGTACCAATGTAGACATGTCTCGTAATATTTTTATCCATGTGGATAAGTTTCAACCTACTTCCTTTCTATGATTCATATGATGGTGTGAGTCCATGGCCATTTTCCAAGCTAGCCAAATTGGTAGAAAAAAACCATATGGGGTTGGAAATCCCCATCCTAGTGAAAATTCATTAATTCCTACTGCATATGCACATGGGGATGGCCCCATTCCGAATTGTAGGACTATTCTATGTATTATATGTATGGGTGATAGAACACATTAGATATTATGTCATATTAAGTTGGGTTGAAATTCCTAAGGGCCAGTTTTAATTTTTTGTTTAGTCTGTTTCTGGTATTCATCCCTTTTCCCTGAAGCCTAGAAAGACCCTGAAAAGGTTGATCCTATTCAATTATTTCAACTTCTTATCGTTTGGGGACCCACCTACTGGGAGATTTACTAATGACAAAAAGGATCGTGACATTATAAGATCATACATGATTTCTTTTATGTATGGTTTATGGGAAACCCATATAAATGGTAAGGTTATATGTGAGGCCTATGCTTCATATATATTTTCACACCAATTCAACTTCCAACAATACAAAATTTTATCTCCTCTCATGTATGTCTAATCAGAAAATAAATCAATGGTATCCCAAAATTTATGAATGCTTACAATGATGGAGCTGACTCAAGTGGTAATCAATATTCCTCCCGATAATACATCCATTAGATTGACCTCTTATAATGTTGAGTCATGTATTGCATCATAACCTGAGGGAGTTTTATTATAATTAGTCCCTTTATCCTACACTAGAAGAACTTCCATGCATGGAAAGTGAGTTAAAAAGGATCCCCCTCCTACAAAAGGTATCTCTTCTCCCCCAAAGGTTGTTCCATCCCCTTCAAATGGAGAATATGATGATGTACCATGTTTTACCAAATGACCTTGTTCAAGGTTCATTCTACCAACCAAAATCAAAAGGGCCATCCCAACTGAGGCTGAGCCCAAATATTCTATTCATCACTATCAAGAAGAGACCCTAGTTCCATTTTCTCATACTTCTTCTGTGATAGATAGGGTCAGGATGCCTGTAAAATCGAATATTATCAAATAAAATTCATGATAAGACTGAATAGATTCTTAATATGTGTGACCAGAGGAATTTCATTTTTGGTTGGACGTGCCTTCTAATACTGAAGTCATATGGTCTCTTTTCTATGATGAGCTGCAGATTCTATAGATAGGAGAATTTTAAGCCCCGCCAGATCTTAATTTTGAGGAAAATCTCACTAAGGTGGTGATTTATATCAATGAATTGGATATGATTATTTATTCTACTAACAAATAGATCCATGTCCTGATACGAGTGGAGGAAATGTCGATACGGGGTGTCGCTGAAGGGTTTCAACCATCTTTATTCTATAGAATGGGTTGACTATGTTGATCTAGAGGATGTCATTTCTCCTTTTATTATATATTTCACTTTTATTATTTTATTTAATGTCAAACAATTTAATTTTGATAAGGAGAAATGTCATATTTATTTTCAATGGGCTAGGGGGAAATCTGTCGATATTTTATCACCGAAATATAGCCTGAATGGAACCTTTCTCAGAATCGATGAATTATCTCCCAAAATGGGAGAGCTATCCTGGGCTAACATACAATGGGGGATGAGAGGGTGGGAGAACATTAATTGCTTCCTATAATACCTATTTTTAGGAGGATGGTTCTAGACATCCTCTATTGAAAAATATATAACTTTGGAGAATAAAATATTTGGATAAGCACCTCATCAGTGATAGTAAGTAACCACAATATCCTTAATATTTTCTTTATCCATAATTTTTTTTGACCCCGATGGTGGTTTCATAATATCCTTACCTCTTATCTACCAAGGGTCTCGGAAATGTGCCTCCAAGAGTTGAGGAGGATGTTCTGGGCCAAACATGGATTCTTTCTTGCATGTTATCTCCCTTTACAGAAGAAGTTTTTAAGGTTGAGGATACATTATCTTATGATTTCACAACTCGTGTCATTATAGAGAGGCTGGAGGATTTTGGTAATGTTCAAGATACATCATATGGAATCATATGATGACTGTTGACTTTTATCCTTATGATATTTTATGATCATCTCATGTACTAAGGGACCCAATGACAATTGATGTTGACCCTACGATAGTCATTGAGGAAGCTGTTTGGGGTCTCAAGTTGTCAGAAGAGAGTAATGTAACAGGTATCAAGATAAATATTATGGGAATCCCCATGGGTGATATTACCATGGGGTTTTGGACATTAATACATTCCCTGAGAAATCATGACATGATATATTAAGAAATGCGGGAATATATTAAACTTCCTACCACCATAGAAGAGTTTCATGAATTTAAAACGGAATTGAATGGAAATGAGTCCTTAATTTTGTGAAACCAATTTTTATGTCTGATTTTATTATCTTGGCTGGTTGAATTTTTCAACTCCATTCATGGAGAATTTCATAGTGGTGGTGCCTAAACAAGGTGCAAAAGTCCATCCTTCTCCCACTGTTGAGGGGGAATCGACTCAAGTGAATCTTGAAATAGGGATTGACAGAACAAATATATATGCATATTTTTAATCAAATAATGGTGATTGTTTAATTTTTTTAATGGAAAAAAACTTATAGTTCATTTTTTTATTAAAATATTGGTTAATTTGGATTATAGAATGAAAATGAGAAAAATTAGGAAAAGTGCTTACTTCTGGATTTTTGACAGATTATTTCCACATGGGAATTTTGGTCATTAATTTTAAAATATAATTCCAAATTGAGTTAATATTATTATTTTGGAATCATTATTTTATTTCATTTAACTTTTTCTTCTAGACCAGGAGCTGATTCGGTCATCTAGAGGCCTTAAAAATCAATGAAGTTGAAGTTTTTTCCCGGCAGACAGCATGGACCACACCATAGTAATGGAACCAAATCTAGACCTAAACATCTTAAATTGAGGTGATTATACCTGGGATAGTACTAGGAAACATAGGGAAGACTCGAAAACAAGTTTCGGTGATTTTTGAAATCATTAAGGTTGTCATTGGATGTTTTACATTTGGATGAATCTTCATAGAACCTTCATCTAGAAAACAAAACTGACAATGAAAAAATCATAAATCATTCATCCAATGTCCAAATGAGATGAAATTTAGAGGGTGAACGTAAAAAACATTTTTGAATATCCTTTATTAAGGTTTACATGTGTGAATCATTAATTTACTAGGCCAACAACTCACAAATTTTCGGAGCACATAATTCTTCCTATAAAAGGAGGCCCTCACCTCTTTCCCAAATCATCATCTCGACACCCACATCCACGGAGGGATCCCACCAGGGCATGGGAAACTATTTCTCATCGATTACCCCTTCATTTATTCTTTTTATTTTATTTTTATTTTAGTTTTTTATTAATTTAATTTCAATTTTAATTCAAATTTTAGTTTTATTAATCCATGCATTTGTGTTTCTCCATCCACTTTTCTTCATTTCATTCTTGTCCCTCTCTATCTCACCCACTCTCTCTCTTATTCCAGCCACTCGACCAAGTAATATTATACTCTCATAAATGGGAGGTTAATCACAATACTTGGCTCAAGGTGAGGTCAATGTGTTTTTTAATTTTCTTTAAAGTTTAATTAAGTTTTTTGTAGATTTGAGTAGCATTCTTGGGTGAGGTGAATGTCCCTGATGTGGTGATGTCCCCCCAATGATAAGAAACTAAAACAAATTCTATTCTGGAAAAGAATAGTGATTAAAACATGAGATTTCATGTTTTAATTTTCAAACTAAATAAATCACATATTGAAAAATGAAGATTGAATTCAGGACTGAACCCCAAAACCACGTTCTTTCTTATTAACTCATTCTATTTAGATTCACATGATAGTTTACATGTGATTGTAATTAATTATCAAAAACCCAAAAATATTTTCATCGCTTAAATTAAATACAAAAATATCAAATATAGATAGATTATGTGAATTAAATAAAGTAAGTGAAGACACTAAAAGGCTCCTCAAGAAAGATGACCCTGGTCAGCCACTGTGTTGCACTAGGAAACATTATAATTTCTTTTATCCACGCCCTGTGACAGGGGTGCGTCAAAACTAGCACCATTTTCAGGTATCCAATCAATATTCCACTTACTTTTTCTATTTTCACATCTTAGGTATATTTAATTTCTTTAAAAAAAACTTCCATGATGTATTCAAATTCATATTATAATGCATGGATGAATTACTCACAGGTGCAACAACAACAAGAAGAAGATTAATATTTTAGAATATCTTACGTGAAAAAACATAGATAAATCATTGAACAACTGATGAGAAAAGATGAAATATCATTGGACTGTGTTCATGCATTAATGGAGCAACCCAAACTTGAGAAGGATCAAGAACCTGAGGTGGAAAAAGGAGAAATACTTACATGTTGAGCTACAGGTGGGAGATCAAAAAAATAGGATGAATTATTTATTAAATGTGAGGAACTTCCTGATCTCCCCATAAAATAAAAATAAGAAGATTCAGCACCACTAAAGAAATAAACCACACACATGGTGGAATTTGATATCAAGATGGAGGATCCTGACTACCTGCCTCTATCCTTAGAGAGTCTACTGCAAGAGGCACCTACCACTAAGGCAGAGATTGAAGATGAAATGACTCAAGGAGTTTAACCATTATTTGACTCTGTCTCTTCAAATTTTATTGAATCTGAATTATAGATCAATCCTTGTTGTTTTGAATATTCAGAACCAGACAATCTCAGCTCTGCCTTGGAGGATGAAGAAGAACCTAGATGTGCACCTGGTGAGGAACATATGGAGGTCCCTAGACACGATGAATATTTTTTGAATGAATTTCATGAAGATATGATAACGAATTTACTTAAGGAAACCATGAAAAAAGCTTCTTACTTTGATGGGGAATAATTTTATCTTGATACTTCATGTTTTAATTTTATTCAAATAAAATTACACTCTGACTTTCCCATTGACTATTCTTTTGATACAGCATACCTTAAAGAACCAATGGATAGATAACAAGAGGTTGCACAAGTAAAAACCAAGAAAGAGGATGATTCATACTTCATACTACCCCCACTATGAAATCTACACCTCATTGTGAAGGGGGAGGAGATGGTGTACTATATCAATGGATCATTCATCAAGAATAAGGATGCAGTAAAAGCTGGGAAAATTCACATGTGGTGGTTCAAATCAAAGAAGCCTCATCCTCCACCAGATTTTGGATAAAAGCTGGTATTTTCCTCTAAAGGAAGAAATAAATCATATCCCACTTGGGGGATTGTACCATGATTTATCTTTACATTCTTTCTAGGAGTTTTGATGTCAATTTATTTTCTTAGAATTAGTGCAACATGCATCCCACTCCCTCTATTTTTAGAATAAATTATATGATCCTTGTGCTTAATTGAGTTGTTTTCTATTATAGGTTCATAATGGTAGAAGGCAACCCCAAATAGTGGAATGGGAATGAATAATATTAATGGAAAAAAGTATTTCAATTTTAGTGTTTTATATTTTAAACTCTCTACATTTATTTGCAAATCATGATTTAATCTTTAAAGATAAAATTGCATGTCCGCACTTAAATTCATATTTTACACGACTTATCTAAGAGACATGATGTAGCGAATCGTGTTTTGGCCCTGTCAGACTTTGGAATATTCCTATGAATAATTTCAGAGCTAGGCGCGAAGACGGCGTCCGATTCTGAGGCCCGGTGTTCCTGGAATAAATTTTATAAAAATATTAAGTATTTTTATACTATGAACATGGAGAGGGTGTGTTATCTCCTAAACGGTAGCTCAAAAATGGGAATATTATGGCATGGTTTCATCCAAAGTGTGTTGTCTACCCTAGGTAGGGTGTAAACCTTGCGGGTGCAGGCCTACTATGAGAAAAGCCACCAGGGGAATTTTTGTAAATAAATGGAAATGTTTATTTATGAGCATTGACTCGAATAACTTCTGAACGGAGTCTCAGATCAAAAATTTGAGTCTTCAGTTGCATTCAGAACGCTCTGTTTACCCTAGGCGCAACATAATTTTAGTCGGCACCGGGTGCCCGGTCCGAGGCGTGTTGGCGAGGAGATGAAATGATGTTTTTTTATTAAAAATAATAATGGAAAATCAATCATCTCCCCCCCAAATACTCACTGTTAATGGATAACCCCTCCCTCCCCTACCACCGTTCTTCTCCAAATCAAGCCGCGGATGACCGTTTTCAGCACTGATTGTCAGCAGATCGAGCTTCAGGGCGTCACGTGCATCGTTCTGCACCCAAAGCATCGGCGATCTGCCAATAGGTGGGCTGTTTGTTTTTCAAAATCCCGGATCCCGATTTGGTTGATTTGTCTTTGTTTTGAGCCTGAATATGCATAGATATGGTCTCGAGGGGTGCGCAGATGCCTTTGGATGCGCGTTTGGACCCCTGGAGTGCCCCCGACGGCCCTCGGAAGGTCCGCAAGTGTGGCAGCGGGCCGTGGTGGAGAAATCGGACCGCCCATGTACACGGGGGTTTTAAAACCCCTGTATCCTGCTCCCTAGTGATCAAAATGACATTCCGTCTGCGTCAACGTGACCCTGGCGACGAGGCAAACCCTTCGGTGTGTGTTCGGGGGTTTCGAAGTTCTAGATCGTGGCCCAAGTGCTAGAAACATCAAATAAAATAATGATATTTTATTATTATTCGACTTCGGGCCATTGTATCTCCTACCCAAAGCATCTGATTGATGTGTCGTCAGTGGAATTGAGGCCCTGATGGTACGAAGAACTTTTCTTGTTGGTTTTTGGGTGTTGAGACTGCGTTTGGGGTGCGGGCCCTATGAGGCCGGGTGTGGGCGTTTACAGAGAAACACAAATTTCTCACCATGAGTCCGATTTTGGCTGATAAATAGTTGATCCTGTGTGTTCTTACGAATGGATCGCAATGTTGTGATCTTCTTGATGAGTTTTGGGATCGTGGTGTGGGCCCCACCCAGGCTATCTTCAGTGAATAGTACCTTTTTCACCATGTATCCGTTTGGGACGATCGAGTAGTATATCCCGTGTATTTTTTTGAGGGGATCGTAGTGGTTTGATCCGCTTCATGATTTTCGGGATCATAGTGCGGGCCCCACACAGGCCAGATACGGTGGATAGTGCCTTTTTCATGAGTTGTCTGTTTTGGGCGATTAAAAATCATATCCTACATGTTTTTCTACGTGGATCACGATGATGGCCTCATTATCTTCCATGGATGTGTGTGGTGTGGTGTTGTGGTGGGTCACTCGGGTTAGTGATGTTTGGACCAGCAATGGTTGAGGGTACTCCCTTGGTTCCTTCCAATCAGGGTTCGTGCAACATCAAAACCTTATTATAGGTTTGTGATCCTCTCGATGGGATGTTTAATCTGTTAGAGTTATGGCGTCCCTCCGGTGGGCCTAGAGCGGATCCTCTATCATTGTTTCCCAAGATCGGGTTCTTGGTATCATTGTGACCACTTATCCATGGGCGGTGATCCTCTATCTAGCAGGTTAACCCCATAGGGTTTGTGGCATCATCAGGAATATAATACCCTATGATGTGGGTTGTGCGCAGTAGGGTTGTGGCATCATCAGATATACGATCCTCTACTCAACATGAGAATTTTAGTAAGGTTGTGGTATCATTGGTTATACGATCCCCTACTCAACGCGTGGTTTCTGTAGGGTTGCAGAATCGTCAGTTTGATCCCCCTACAACGTGAGATGTTCCATATAGGGTTTTGGTATCGTCATGACCATCGTGACACGGGTGACGATCCTCCATTTGAGTGACGTGTTTTCATCGAGTGCCAGATCAGATTGTGGTATCCCCCCGCAGATCCTAGGAGTGATCCCCAATCTTTGAGATCTACGAATGCCAGATCGGGTTGTGATATCCCCCAGTGGACCCTAGTGGATTAGCCATCTAATTAGAAAATATTTACTATGTTCTGAAAAAATATAAATTTTATTTTTATATCTTGTTTGTATAATAAAGGATTTTCATTCATTATAAAGAAAATTTTATGTAAAAAATACATGAATGAAATGTTTTATGTAATTTGGAGCATGTTTTATGGTTTATACATTCTATACATGGATAATGTTATCATTAATATTAAATATAATAAGTTTGAGATTGATTTTAACACCACTTATCTTTAGAATTACTACCTTAAACATATAAATTAGAAATGTATCCAAAGACTCTAAAGAGATAGATTATTGTATTCATTCTATTAGGAATAATTGACACATGTGCATCTCATTTATTGGGTAAAATTAAAAACTACCTTTTATTAGAAAAATATGTGAGGGAGATAGTACTAGTGAATCCTATACATAGTAATGTATATGGATTAATGAGTGATTAATAAAGTAGTGGGTATAGGTACTTAGTAACAATAATCAATGAATTTAGTCAGTATGGTTATATGTTTCTTATGAGACAAAATTTTGAATCTTTTTCAAAGTAAATGGGGTTCAAAAGTGAAGTATAAAATCAACTGGGTAAAAGTATTAATATTATCTAATCAGATGATGGTGGGGAATACTTTATCTAAGATTTCACTAATCATATAAGGGTTTGTGGAATTATTTCAAAAGTCACTTTTCTAGGAACACCTGAATGGAATGTTGTTACTAAAAAGAGGAATCCTACCCTATTAGCTCGATAAATGATGAGTTGGTGAAAATTTCCTATATCATTTTGGTAATTTCATCCAGAACTATTATATTCCTACTTATCCACATTCCATCTAAATTATTCATAAATACGTTGTTTGAGATATGGACTTGGAGGCATCCTAATTTTTTTATTAAGATTTCAGTTTTCAAATCATATTTATGATGTTTGGATTTAGATAAACTCAACCCAAAATTAAAAAAAATACTTAATTATTATTTATCCTAAAGATATTATGGAAATTATTTCTATAATCATACATAACACAAAGTGTTTTTTATATTATTTGGTGTATTCATTTAGAAATAACATTTAAATATCTGTGTTAGTGGGAAGGAAATTGAGATTAGATAATTTCATTACAAAAAAAATGAATTTTTTATAATATGTAAATTAATACAGTTCTATATAGAGCTATGTAAGTGGAATTGACACATGTTACATGAAAACCAAGAAGGTGTGGTGGAATTTTTTAAGATCCTATGATATATTTATTTCTTATACAAAATGATGATGATTTAATTTCTATAAATGATGAACTTACTACCTACGAATTTTCCATTGAGATTTATAATTTTAAGAAATGGTAAGAGTCCATGAAATCTAATATGAAATCCATGTATGCTAACCATGTTTGGAACTTGTTGAATGAAACTAAATGGGTGAGTTCTATACAGTGTAAGTTAATTTTCTATAATAAAATTGATATTGATGGTATATTTTATACATATAAATCCCATCTAGTTTATAAATATTATAAATAAATTCATGGTATCAACTATGAAGAGACCTTTTCTCAAGTTTTGATGATAACTCCGAATCAATTATTTCTTTCCATAGTAGCTCATTATATTTATGATATATATCAAATGGATGTAAAAACAGATTCCCTTAATGTGAATTTAGTAATGTACATTTATATTATGCAATTTAAAGGTTTTGAAGTTCCAAATGTGTATACTAAACTTTTCAAGTAATAAAAATCCATTTTTGTA
The DNA here is from genome assembly GCA_963277665.1 of Viscum album. Lineage (NCBI taxonomy): Eukaryota > Viridiplantae > Streptophyta > Magnoliopsida > Santalales > Viscaceae > Viscum > Viscum album. The sequence goes on along the minus strand of OY728150.1, from coordinate 809,878,654 downwards.
TTGAAGCAAGCTTCTCAGAGTTGGAATTTTTGGTTCGATGATACAATCAAATAGTTTGGTTTCTTCAAAAATGAAAATGATTCATGTGTATCTAAGAGGGTTAATAGTTTTCTTGTGGTATTTATGATCTTGTATATAGATAATACACTACCTGTCAAAAATGGATTCCTGGACTTACATTTTGTAAAAATGTTGTTAATAAAATTCTTCTTGATGAAATACATGGGTGAAGCAACAAACAATCTGGGTATGAAGATATATTGTGATTGATTAAATTGGTTGGTTGAAATTATTCAAAAAACATATATTGGTAAATTTTTATAATGATTTATCATAAATACTCCAAGAAATGGAATTTACTAGTTTTTTACAGTGTGATTCTTAAAAATATTCAAGATCGTTATTAAGAGTTCATGAGGGTTCATACGATTCCTTATGCATCCAACATTGGATCTATCATGTATTCCATGTTATGTGATTTATATTATTTGACTTATTTTTTGAGAATAAAAATTATATACCAATCCAATCCTGGTGAGATTCATTGGGTTTTTCTCAAGAACATTCTTAGGTACTTAAAAAGAATTAAGGTTGTTTTATAGGTCTTTGCATGAAAGGATTAGGTCACTGTAAGGGGTTAAAATTATGATAGTTTCCAAATCAAAAAATATTATATTAGATCACAATATGGTTTCATATTTTTACTTAATATTGGATCTATCAATTGGAAAAAATTTAAATAGGTCATTGTTGTGGGATAAAAAATCAAAGTAATAATACATCATCACATAAGATGTTGTGAATGAATTGGTTTGGATTAAGAATTTCATTACTATACTTGGGATAGTTTTTATAAATAAGATATAAATTAATATTTAGTATGAGAATAATGGAGATATTTCTTAGGTCAAGGTACCCTAGTATTACCAAAGGACCTAACACATCCTTTTCCAATACCATCTCGTTTAAGATATCATTAAGAGAGGTGGTGTAAAGATCTATTGGGTGGATACATAGGAATTATACTTGATCTATTTACAAATAAATTAATTCATTTTATGTATGAGGACCATGTTGAGTCTCTGGGTATTAGATACATGAGATACTAGATGTAATGAATATTTTTAATGGGTTTTCATCATGGTTTTATAATAAATAAATATATTTTATCATTCATTCATGTGTGATACATATATTAAATTAATAGTGAAATGATAAAATAACCTCAAAATATGACTTGTATTTGTCCCTATTTGACGATCATCATGAATTATTATGGATTTTGATGATATGTTAATATTATCAAGGTTAAAATATTGTATCCAATATAGAATCAAACAATGATATAATAATCAAAGACGTATTGTCTTGACTGACCCATGAAATTATATCACATAGAATGTCATACAGTCCTTAATATACTTTTATATGTATGATTAATATGAATCCCCATTACATGAGGTTCATAATATACTTATCATATGAAACATTATACTTTTATTTCCTAACTATACAAACATTGAGGCTAACCAAATTAGGGGTGGTTGTGTATATTGTTTATTTTTCCATCAATAGATTTTAACTACGATGTGATTTTCCTCTTATATGAAAGGTATGGCATTTAGTACCATTATTTAATTGGACTGAGGAAATTCATATACATTCTTAGTTGAGTGACAAGTGATGTGCTCAACTACTTAGATGAATGACATGTGATGTATTCATTCAAACTAGCCGGTCTATTTTAGAGAATCATGGATGTATGAGATGGACCATACTACATTGGAAAGATTCATGTACAATGTACACTTAATGTATTGGGAAAAGGGATTATATAATAATTCATATGATTTTTATTGATATATATTATAGAATAAATGTTCATATGAAGACTTTAGTGTGTTAAATCAGGATTATGACCGACCTATTTATTTATTGAGTAGAACTAATGTTTTTCTAATAGTCACTATTTTCTTGAAATTGTGTATTAAGAAATTCATAATTTTCTTCAGCACTACAATATCCCATGAGGTTACATGTAATATCCTAGAATGGGGATTAATTTTGGTGTAAGGTGTTTATACATAATTTGAGAGAGATAATAACAATCATGTACAAATAACTTTGGATGTTTTCAAAAAAAAGTTTTCTGTTTTTTTATATTTTCTACGTGACTTTATTGAAAGTGGGATATTTTTATATTTTAACAAAAAATCATAGAGAATAGTGTAGTGAAATTTTCTATGATATGGACATTTACTTCATGTGGTATATTACACCACATTGTGGTTCATGAGTGAATAATGATATATGATATCATTTAAACATTACTTCCATGATAATTATCATTCATTTATATCATGATACACATCACGAGATTATGTATAAACTAACTATGATTATTATCATTTAGATTATTTAATGAAGTGATTCCCAAAGAGTTAATATATTCCATAATGTTTGGAATGTTATAAACTCCAACATTAATTTGAATTTGATACATGTTTTCTATATAAAAGGTTTTTATAAATTTATTAGTTGGGATGGTGATTATTCTCAACCATATAAATCTCACTAAAACACTTGATTCTCTACTTTTGTTAGGGGATGCACTAGCACTACATTCATTGAAAAGAGTTCCCACTAAATAATTCAATAATTCTAGTGGCTAGGGATTATATTAGAGGAAAAAACCCATTGTTTACTATTGAGGTAACTTGATAAAACTCAATACTAATGAATTTTGAAAGCTTGGATAGTAAGGTATAATTTTTTATAATTTTTTTATTTCATCTAATTGATTCCTCTCCTGGTCTATCTTAGCATTCATGATTTTTTCCACTATAATTAGACAAATTTTTATCCTAGGAACCCTAAAACATCAAACCATAAGGATTTGGGTCATTATAAACTCCCCAAATATTTGTATTCTTACCCCTTAGAATCATTCTCAAGTGTTTCCTAACATTAAATTCATCCCTTGAAATAAAATATCACCTTCTGCTCTCGATTCCATACCAGAACAATCATATTTTCCATGAACTCAATATATACTAATTGAATTTTATTTAAAATAATCTTCCTATAAACAATAATATCCATTAATAATTTCTCAAATGATTAATTCAACACAAAACTACCCTACCACCCATACATGTGTACAAAAAAAACACCATTTGGTACTTCACTTTACAAACTTTCAGTATAATTTCCATATACCCACACACTATAGAACCACTCCCTTATCTTAATCCGGTTTTATTGAATTTTTAGAAATCACAAAATCCTCTAACTAGCCACACTTTACCTCCATGGTCAAGAATGATAGTTTACATCATTCCTTCATTAGTTAGAAGTTATATCTAAGCATCACCTGATTACCTATAATTGAATCTCAATAATGTCATGAGATCTAGTGTAATGGATATTTCCTTAGTTTAATAAGTATTTTTCTATATTACATTAAAATTAATTAACATCCTATATATCAAGATTCATAATAACCCATTTTTAAAATTTCCCAAATCAACTAAGTGTCAATGGACCTGATACTACTTCATTCTATTCATCATATTCTAGCACCAAAGGGTATTCCATGGTCTTAATCCATTAAAAAATTACTAATATATACCAAAAATAATATTTATTTACAAAAAAAGTGTGAATCCTTACATGCATCTAAAAAATATTTTATAACCTCACCCACCACTCGTATAGGTTCACTCGATACATAACCTCTAATATTCATCCAAATTATCTTGATTGACCCTTGGATTAAACTATGGTGTTATTATTATCATATAACTAACCTAATTGATACTTAATGAGAAGTAAATTTTATATATAATGATATTAATGAATCACCATAATTCATGATCCATGATCATTCCATCTCAAATACCCACTTCACACCTCACGTCTGGGTGTACTGCAATCAATATGCTCAGTGCTGCTAATGTTTTCTGTTATGAATGATCCATCATTTTCACACCCATTTTCTAATGAATATTCTCAATTAAAGAGTCTAATTATTTTCATTAGAATATTTTATCCCCACAAATTATTTACATTACCTCATCCATTGAAAACTTTTGTTACTTCTAATAGGTTCTCATTTCACCATAGGTAGGGAAACCTTTTCATTTTATTACAATAATATTTGAGACACCCTTCCCAATGACGTATCACCATTTTCAAAAATCATATCACCCCATTAGAAAAAAATAAATATGTTGAGACACATTATTATAATGAAAAATAAATTAATCTCACGATGACCCACATGACGCCCGCATTCATAAAGAGAAAACCCCCTGGGGTTTTAGTCATTCACACCAGTAATATCCTAAAGTGTGATCCTTTTGTAATTTATGTTGGAGTATTGTGATATTGATTTAATTTTTTTTTGTAACTAAAGAGACCTATATTTCATCCTAATCACCCTGTAGATCTTGGGTTTACACAACCTAATACGATCCTTTGATAACATAACACATAATTTATCCCAACATAACATATTTATTAAATATTCCTTACATGTAACAAATATTATTTTCCACAAAGTATAATTAATTAACCATATAAGTAATATAACCACTCACTCCATTACTTATATTACAATATATAATATAAATAACCTTATTATAATTGTTTTTTTCAACCATCTATCTTAGTAAAATTATTACCATGAGTATGAATACTATCCTACACTACCCAGTTTTACAACTCAAATCCTAACTTAGGATTTATATCTCATCATACCTATTATTTCACATTAAAAACAATTTACCATTCCTTCTATAAATTACAATTTAATTTTCCCAAAAATCATGTGTTGTGATTTCACAACCAAAATACCTAGGGAAAAACACCTGTTGAGAAAAACCATGTGATCAAACATTTATCATGTGTTTTTCTAATGTAAAAAACATATGTTCATTCTTAAATAATCATAAGTTATTATTTTCAATGAAAATTAATTTTCTGAAATTTTATTGTAGGGGTTTGAGTTTTTTTAATCATTCAAATATGGTTTACTATTTCCAAATAGTTTCCAATTGGTTTTGTTTGAGGAACCGAAAACGAACCATGATTCTATATCCATGAGGGAACTGCTTTCAAAAGGCATATGGTTGTTAGGTATTTTTTCAAATGATACTTAAGATCACACATTGGATCATAGAATGGGAGTTCGGGATCAACATAACCTTTTAGGTGGAATTATTTCCTACTCTAGGACTCTCTTATAGATTTAAGTTATGTTCAGGATTCCTCCATTAATTCCCAAGTATGAAATGGGTCACCTTTGAATTAAAAATCATTTATTAGCATGTATGGATCTTATAATCTTATGTATATATCTGTGTTTCTTCATTAATGGAGATATCTATATGTATCTAAGGTTCTACATTGATGGTAACCTCTTATGTACTGATTAGAGATTATTTTTGTGTTATTATGGTGATGTTGGTTTTTAGCCACACAATGGGGAAATCTGGATTGTATCGTCATCTCGGGATATTTGAATTTTCTTGATGTTAGTATCAGACCCATAAAATTTCTTTACTATATATCCTTATGAAAGGAATCAGAACCCACATAGTTTGGTTCCACTTAACGGGGCACATAATACCTTTTTAAGTTCATGTGATATGGACTGATCCATACAATTTAACATCATGCACTGAGGAAGTTAACGAGAAAGGTTCCCAGTCAATGTTTGGTGTGGGGGTTATTTCGGAGTGGCCTAGGGAACATGGAAGGGATATGGATTCCCAGGATGAATAATTCCTTACTCGGAACGTGCCCCAGAGATAATAGGGTTGATTTAGGGTGTTGGGTTTGGACCTCAGAGAGGCTTCCTACGTATCCCATTTGGATGGTAATCAAATCCCATGTAGTTTGGTTATGAGGACTCATTCCTATGGAGGCACTCAAGTTTTTTTACAGGTGAGTATGGCCCTTTTGGAGGATTAATTTGGGGATTATTTCTCAAAGGGATTCCCTTGTCTGGTTTGGTTGGGGATTACTCTTTAAAACAATTCCCTTAATGAGTAGTTTGTTTAGGGATTACTCCTAAGTAGTATTCCCTAATTGGAATTGGGGTCCAGATAAGTGACGTGAATAATAGAGATCTGAGGGTTTGTTTTTGGTATTACACATGAGGAGGATTACCTATGATTAAAGGTTGGGGATTATACATAGTTGGAGTCCCTAATTGGTTTGATTGGAACTTAAAATTGGAATAAGGTCCATGATTTGGGATCATGTGGATGTGATGACCACCAATAACCTCTAATACCACATGAGTCATGCTTAGTGTGAGAAAAAATATAAAATGGTAAATTCCGTAAACCACATAATCTTCTTAGCACTGAGGCTAGATACATGGCCATGAGGACCTATGCTTATAGAGGCACTCTGAAAGGATGAAATAAGAAGATCCAAATAAATATTATCTTCTAAAACACGCATCTAACGTTGTGGGTGTCTTGATCGTTGATATCCCATAATCACACATGAGTCATGATGAGTCATTCTTGAATGTGAGAAATAAAAGGAAGTAGAAGATATGGAAAACTACATGATCCCCCTTTTGTTGTTGGAAGATGCCAATGGTACAGGAGTAGAAAAAGGGTCTTGGATGTTCCCATTCCCACTCCAGTTTCATATCTTGGAGGTCACATTATACTACCCATCCAGACACAAACCAATGGAGAATACTAGAAAGAGTGAACCCCCCCCCCCACAAGAAATTCTAGGGGGCTTACTCTAGGTGGGATGCCCTATAATCAGTTCTACAGTAGGAAAGATGGATCTCATTCTCTATTAAAGGGAAAGGAAAGCATGAACCTCACCCTCCACAACTAGAACTGGAGGCTCTGATTCTTAGAGATAACTAATGAATAACACGGTCCAAACCCTATTACCTATGACCGATAACTCCTTGACACTGTCCCTAGGGTCGAGGTCCTCATGACCGTGGGAATTCTTACTCACATGCACCCAGAGGACCTTAACCAATATGTAGGATTAGTGTGGGAAACCTCTACCCATAGGAATGTATACCCAAATGGAAGACACACTGGTGTTCCTCTTTCCATGGTTTTTAAAGTCCAAATGCTTCTGTGGATGTTTCAACTAGGCCCATTTCAGACAATGGATCTAAAGGAAGAGATGCATTTCCATTTGCGACTTGAAAGGGGGCCTAATAAGTGGTCCATGTAGGGTAAAGGCTGGGTGAGCCAAGGGAGTCTCACATAGGGAAAAGGCTGGGAGATCCAAGGGAGTCTCAAGTAGGGTAATGTTTGGGTGATCCAAGGAGTTCCTCACGTAGTCAGGCCTACGGGGACTAAAGGTACTTTGGGAGAAAAACCACTTGGGAAACAAAACAGGGGGGAGGTATTGCACAATCCTTCAAAGGTCTCCATAGGTGTTCCTGAATGTGTCTCATGAGGTTCCTTAGTCAGGGTAGGGGACCCTGTACTATTGTTCATCAACCAATGGAGAAAGGGTGACTTACATGGGTGTTAGGTGTTTCAAAACTTTGGAGGAATATGGTTCTACTATCCCCCCTCAATTCCCTCTTCTTTAGGTTTTGGAGGGCAAATTGGATGTTTTGGAGGACCTGGGTGAAGGACTAGAGAAATCAGAGCATCGAGAGTTCATTAGGAATTTTTCTATAAAAATTAATTGCCCAAGAGTCATATATATAGTCAAATTGAGGACCTTGGTTAAAGTTTTTAGCTCATGTAGGTGTGTTGTAGTGGATGATTCACATGACCACCATGCAGGATGATGCACAGGTATATTGTGTGCCGATGTTGGTTGGGGGTACATATGTAAAGTAAATTTTCCAAAGGGTTTTATAATTTTTACTTTTTTCTTCTATTCTCTTCTTATCCTTAAGATATTTACCTTTGAAACCTTTTCATCCATACGAAAAAATGGAGCGTCAACAAAAGCCCCCCTTAGGATTGGATCTGATCGAAGGAGAGGATCTGATCCTGAGGTAAGGGGATGGAAAGGGGTCATGGATTGTGGGGCTCATTTGTGCAAGTAATCTATGTGGTTCATCTACCTAGGTAGGTCATGTAGGTGGGATTCATATAGGGGATTCAGTGTTTATAAATAGTTTCAATGTTTCAACTGATGGTCCTCACTCCTCGTCATTTCTAGTCATTCTGCGATAGTGTTCCTTACATAAATTCAACTTAAACTCTTTGTTTAAAGCACCATTGGTAGAGACAAGGATACAACCTCTTAAGTTATACATATATTTAAGTGAGTGACCTATGCACTACCCCTTGGGTGAGGGACCTATGCGATGTCACTAGCTTTGATACCCTGCACATGCTCATCCCTTTACCAATGTCCATCATTTCTATAACTTTTTGAAATGAAACATATGTTAATGAAAGTCTTGGTGTTTTCTTCTAGGTTAAATGGACACCTATAAGACTAGAGTTTTTGATGGAAAATATAATAATTTCATTAAGGTGATGGTAACATATGTAGGGTGTGACTACTATGAAGATCACGATACTACTCTACCAGATATGGAGGGTCATCTGAAGAAGTATCTTCATGAATACCCTGAGAGTAATTATTTTCCACTTTAGGACCATGATCATCTAAATGGTTTACTCATACAAGATTTGAATTATTACACTCCTCTTTACTGGTTTTGAGACTACAATAACTTCATTACTACAAAAATTGCAATAAAGGGAGCATATATTAATGTTGGGGAATCATCATTGTCCTGTGCCATGCATCATAGCCAATTTGATCCATATTTGAAACAACAAATTCCTGAATTAACGTTGTATTATTATCTATTAATATTATATGATTCCAAGATAGATCAGCTGAAGGGTTGGAAGTTAGATTAGGACCTTCTCCTAGGAGGGGATTTTAGGCCCGAATGGATGTAGGCATGATGGTTGTGCCATAATTGTGCATAATTCAAAAATGAGCTGCAAGATGCCCATATTTATGAGGTCGTTTGGGAAGGGCAGACTTATGTTTATAAGAACCCAGAGATCATCCCTGAACTATTGTGCTGATAGTGTCCTAATACAAATTCCATTCACTTGAATCATGGTGAAGTTGGTATTATCTTATGGGATGTCTACAATATCTCTGGGGTACCGATCCTTATAGATATGTATGTCGAGTTCAATCCTCTAAGGGCGGATTGGGATGACACTGAAAGGATGCCAAAATTGGTGTATGAGCTACTGGATATTGCTTAGGATATTAAGAAGGATGGCCCCAACTAGAGGGGGGATATCCATCCTGAATCATGGATGAGTACATTCCTAGAGATGAGGGGTCAAGACCCCACTTTAAAAAGTCCAATAGGGCTCCCCAAGATGGTGAATCAAAGTGCTCCTGGTACATTATGCCAACTTTGAAAAAGGGGAGTGCAACTAATGGGGATACAAGCCCAAGTCCAGTGTACCAATGTAGACATCTCTTTTAAGATTTTGATCCATGCAGATAAGTTTCAACCTACTTCCTTTCTATGATTAATACGGCGGTGCGAGTCCATGGCCATTTTTCAAGCTAACCAAATTGGTAGAAAAAAATCATATGGGGTTGGAAATCCCCATCCTAGTGAAAATTCACTAATTCCTACTGTATATGCACATGGGGATGGCCCCATTCAGAATTGTAGGACTATTTTATGAACTATATGTATGGGTGGTAGACCACATTAGATATTATGTCATATTAAGTTGGTTGAGATTCTTAAGGGACAGTTTTAATTGTTGTTTTAGTCTTTTTCTGGTACTCATCCCTTTTCCCTGAAGCCTAGCAAGACCATGAAAAGGTTGATCCTATTCAATTAGTTCAACTTCTTATTGTAGGGGGACCCACCTACTGGGAGATTTACTAATGACAAAAAGGCTCGTGACGTTATAAGATCATACATGATTTCTTTTATGTATGGTTTACGGGAAACCCATATCAATGGTGAGGTTATATGTGAGGCTTATGCTTCATATAGATTTTCACACCAATTCAACTTCCTACAATACAAAATTGTAACTCCTCTCATGTATGTCTAATCAGAAAATCATTTAATGGTATCCCCAAATTTGTGAATGCTTACAATGACGGAGCTGACTCAAGTGGTAATCAACATTCCTCCCGATAATACATCCATTAGATTGACCTCTTATAATGTTGAGGCATGTATTGCATCATAACCTGAGGGAGTTTTAGTAGAATTAGTCCCTTGATCCAACACTAGAATAACATCCATTCATGGAAAGTGAGGTAGAAAGGTTCCTCCTCCAACAGAAGGTATCTATTCTCCCCCAAAGGTTGTTTCATCCCCTTCAAATGGAGAATATGATGATGTCCCATGTTTTAACAAATGAGCTTGTGCAAGGTTCATTCTACCAACCAAAAACAAAATGGCCATCCCAACTGAGGTTGAGCCCAAATATTCTATTCATCACTATCAAGAAGAGACCCTAGTTCCATTTTCTCATCCTTCGTCTGTGATAGATAGTGTCAGGAAGCTTGTAAAATCAAATATTATCAAATAAAATTCATGATAAGCTTGAATAGAATCTTAATATGTTTGACTAGAGGAATTTCATTTTTGGTAGGACGTGCCTTCTGATACTGAAGTCATGTAGTCTTTTTTCTATGATGAGATGTAGATTCTATAGATATGAGATTTTTAAGCCCCACCAGATCTTAATTTTGAGGAAAATCCCACTAAGGAGGTGATTTATATCAAGGAATTGGATATGATTATTTATTATACTAACAACATGATCCATGTTATGATACGGGTGGAGGAAATGTCGATACGGGGTGCCGCTGAAGGGTTTTGACCATCTTTATTCTATAGAATGGGTTGACTATGTGGATCTAGAGGATGTCAGTTATCCTTTTATTATCTCTTTCTCTTTTATTATTTTATTTAATCTAAAAAAATTATTTTTGATAAGGGTAAATGTCATATTTATATTCAATGGGATAGGGAAAAATCAGTCGGTATTTTATCACTGAAATATATCCTGAATGGAACCTTGCTCATAATCGATGAATTATCTCCCAAAATGGGAGAGCTATCCCTGGGCTAACATAAAATGGGGGATGATAGGGTGGGAGAACATTAATTGCTTCCTATTATACCTATTTTTAGGAGGCTGGTTCTAGACATCCTCTATTGAAAAATAAATAACTTTGGAGAATAAAATAATTGGATAAGCACCTCATCATTGATAGTAAGTAACCACAATATCCTTAATATTTTCTTTATCCATAATTTTTTTTGACTCCGATGGTGGTTTCATAATATCCTTACCTCTTATCTACCAAGGGTCTTGGAAATGTGCCTCCAAGAGTTGAGGAGGATGTTCTAGGCCAAACGTGGATTCTTGCTTGCAAGTTATCTCCCTTGATAGAAGAAGTTTTCAGGGTTGAGGATACATTATCTTATGATTTCACAACTCGTGTCATTGTAGAGAGGCTGGAGGATTTTGGTAATGTTCAAGATACAACATAAGGAATCATATGATGACTATTGACTTTTATCCTTATGATATTTTAAGATCATCTCATGTACTAAGGGACCCTATGACAATTGATGTTGACCCTACGATTGTCATTGAGGAAGCTGTTTGGGGTCTCAAGTTGTCATAATAGGGTAATGTACCATGTCTCAAGCTAAATATTATGGGAATACCCATGGGTGAGATTACCATGGGGTTTGGGACATTAATACATTCCCTGACAAATCATGACATGATATTTTAAGAAATGCGGGAATATATTAAACTTCCTACCACCATAGAAGAGTTTCATGAATTTAATAGGGAATTGAATGGAAATGAGTCCTTAATTTTGTGAAACCAATTTTTATGTCTGATTTTATTATCTTTATTGGTTGAATTTTTTAACTCCATTCATGGAGAATTTCATAGTGGTGGTGCACAAACAAGGTGCAAAAGTCCATCATTCTCCCACTGTTGAGGGGGAACAGAATCAAGTGAATCTTGAAATGGGGATTGATAGAACAAATATATGTTATTATTTTTAATCAAATAATGGTTATTGTTTAATTTTTTTTAATGTTAAAACACTTATAGTTCATTGTTTTATTAAAATATTGGTTAATTTGGATTATAGAATGAAAATGACCAAAATTAGGAATAGTGCTTAATTCTGGATTTTTGACAGATTTTTACCACAAGGGAATTTTGGTCATTAATTTTAATATATAATTCCAAATTGAGTTAATATTATTTTTTTGGAATCATTGTTTTATTTCATTTAACTTTTTCTTCTGGACCAGGAGCTGATTCGGTCATCTAGAGGCCTTAAAAATCAATGAAGTTGAAGTTTTTTCCCGGCGGACAGCATGGACCCCACCACAGTAATGGAACCAAATCTAGACCTAAACATCTTAAATTGAGGTGATTATACATGGGATAGTACTAGGACACATAGGTAAGACTCAAAAACAAATTTGGGGGATTTTTGTTATCATTAAGGTTGTCATTGGGTTTTTTACTTTTGGATGAATCTTCCTAGAACCTTCGTCTAGAAAACGAAACTTACAATGAAAAAATCATAAATCATTCATCCAATGTTCAAATGATCTGAAATTTAGAGGGTGAACGTAAAAAAAATTGAATAACCTTTCTTAAGGGTTACATGCATGAATCATTAATTTACTAGGCCAACAAATCACAAATTTTCGAAGCACATAATTCTTCCTATAAAAGGAGCCCCTCACCTCTTTCCCAAATCATCATCTCGACACCCACATCCAAGGAGGGATACCACCGGGGCATGGGAAACTGTTCCTCCTCTATTACCCCTTCATTTATTCTTTTTATATTATTTTTATTTTAGTTTTGTATTAATTTAATTTCAATTTTAATTCAAATTTTAGTTTTATTAATCCATGCATTTGTGTTTCTCCATCCAATTTTTTTCATTTCCTTCTTGTCCCTCTATCTCAAACTCTCTCTCCTATTACATCCACTCCACCAAGTAATATTATACTCTCATAAATTGGAGGCTAATCACAATACTTGGCTCGAGGTGAGGTCAAGGTGTTTTTTAATTTTCTTTAAAGTTTAATTAAGTTTTTTGGTAGATTTGAGTAGCATGCTTGGGTGAGGTGAATGTCACTGATGTGGTGATTTCCCCCCAATGATAAGAAACTAAAACAAATTTTATTTTGGAAAATAATAGTGATTAAAACACAAGATTTCATATTTTAATTATCAAACTAAATAAATCACATATTGGAAAATGAAGATTGAATTCAAGACGGAACCCCAAAACCAAGTTCATTCTTATTAACTCATTCTATTTAGATTCACATGATAGTTTACATGTGATTGTAATTAATTATCAAAAACCCAAAAAGATTTTCATCACATTCATTAAATACAAAAATATCAAAAATAGATAGATTATGTGGATTAGATAAAGTAAGTGAACACACTGAAAGGCTCCTCAAGAGAGATGACCCTGGTCAGCCACTATGTTGCACTAGGAAACATTATAATTTCTTTCGTCCACGCCCTATGACAGGCATGCATCAAAACTAGCACCGTTGTTGGGTATCCAATCAATATTCCATTTACTTATTCTATTTTCACATCTGAGGTAGATTTAATTTCTTTTAAAAAAACTTCCATGATGTATTCAAATTCAGATTATAATGCATGGATGAATTACTCATAGGTTCAACAACAAGAAGAAGATTAATATTTTAGAATATCTTACGTGAAAAAACTTAGATAAATCATTGAACAACTGATGAGAAACGATGAAAGATCATTTTAATATGTTCATGCATTAATGGAGCAACCCAACCTTGAGAAGGATCAAGAACATGAGGTGGAAAAAGGAGAAATACTTACATGTCGAGCTACAAGTGGGAGATCAAAAAAATAGGATGAATTCATTATTAAATGTGAGGAACTTCCTGATCTCCCCATAAAATACAAAGAAGAAGATTCAGAACCACTAAAGAAAGAAACCACCCACATGGTGGAATTTGATGTCAAGATGGAGGACCCTGACTACCTGCCTCTACCCTTAGATATTCTACTACAAGAGGCACTTACCACTAAGGCAGAGATTGAAGCTGAAATGACTCAAGGAGTTTAACCATTATTTGACTCTATCTCTTCTAATTTTATTGAATCTGAATTATAGATCACTCCTTGTGGTTTTGAATATTCAGAACCAGGCAATCTCAGCTCTGCCTTAGAGGATGAAGAAGAACCTAGATGTGCACCTGGTGAGGAACATATGGGGGTCCCCAGACACGTTGAATATTTTTTAATGAATTTAATGAAGAGATGCTAGAGAATTTACTTAAAGAAACCATGAAAAAAGCTGCTTACATTGATGGGGAATAATTTTACCTTGATACTTCATGTTTTAATTTTATTCAAATAAAATTACACTCTGACTTTCCCATTGACTATTCGTTCGATGAAGCATACCTTAAGTAACCACTTGATAGATAACAAGATGTTGCACAAGTAAACACCAAGAAAGAGGATGATTCATACTTCATCCTACCCCCACCATAAAATCTAAACCTCATTGTGAAGGGGGAGTAGATGGTGTACTCTATCCATGGATCATTCATCAAGAATAAGGATGCAGTAAAAGCTGGGAAAATTCACATGTGGTGGTTCAAATCAAAGAAGCCTCATCCTCCACCAGATTTTGGATAAAAGCTGGTATTTTCCTCTAAAGGCAATCAGGGCCCACTTGGGGGATTATACCAAGATTTATCTTTACACTCTTTCTAGGAATTTAGATGTCAATTTATTTTCATAGAATTAGTGCAAGATGCATCCCACTCCCACTATTTTTTAGAATAAATGATATGATCCTTGTGCTTAATTGAGTTGTTTTCTATTATAGGTTCATAATGGTAGAAGGCAACCCCAAATAGTGGAATGGGAAAGACTAATATTAATGGAAAAAAGGATTTCAATTTTAGTGTTTTATATTTTAAACTCTCTACATTTTTTTGCACATCATGATTTAATCTTTAAAGATAAAATTGCATGTCCGCACTTGAATTCATGTTTTACTCGAATTATCTAAGAGAAATGATGTAGAGACTTGGTTTTTGGCACTGTCAGACTTTGGAATGTTCCTATGAATAATTTCAGAGATAGGCGCGAAGACGGCGTCCGATTCTGAGGCCCGGTGTGCCCGGAATAAATTTTATAAAAATATTAAGTATTTTTATACTATGCACATGGCGGGGGTGTGTTATCTCCTAAACGGTAGTTCAAAAATGGGAATATGATGGCATGGTTGCATCTAGAGCATGTTGTCTGCCCGAGGTGGGGTGTAAACCTTGCGGGCGCGGGCCTGCTATGAGAAAACCCACCAGGGGCGTTTTCGTAAATAAATGGAAATGTTTATTTATGAGCGTCGACTCAAATAACTTCTGAATGGAGTCTCGGATCAAAAATCTGAGTCTTCCATTGCATTCAGAACGCCCTATTTACCCGTGGCGCAACATAATTTTAGTTGGCACCGGGTGTTGGGTCCGAGGCGTATTGGCGGGGAGATGAAATGAAGTTTTTTTATTAAAAATAATAATGGAAAATCAATCATATCCCCCCAACTCCTCATTGTTCATGGAGAACCCCTCCCTCCCCTACCACTATTCTTCGCCGAATCGAGCCATGGATGACCGTTTTTAGCACGGATTGTCAGCAGATCGAGCTTCAGAGCGTCGCGTGCATCGTTCTGCACACAAAGCTTCGGCGATCCACCAATAGGTAGGCAGTTTGATTTTCAAAATCTTGGATCTCGATTAGGTTGATTTTTCTCTGTTTTGAGCCTGCATATGCAAGGATCTGGTCTTGAGGGGTGCGCAGATTCCTTTGGATGCGTGTTTGGAAATGAGCGGTGCCCCCGACGGCCCCCTGAAGGTCCGCCGGCGTGGCACCGGCGCGGCAGCGGGCCGTGGTGGAGAAATCAGACTGCCCATGTACACGGGGGTTTTAAAACCCCTGTATCCTGCTCCCTATTGATCCAAATCATGTTTCGTCTGCGTCGACGTGACCCTAGAGATGAGGAAAACCCTTCGGTGTGGGTTCGGGGGTTTCTAAGTTCGGGATCGTGGCCCGAGTGCTGGAAACATCAAATAAAATAATGATATTTTATTAATATTCGACTTCGGGCCATTTTACCTCCTACCCGAAGCATATGATTGACATGCTGTCAGCGGAATTGAGGCCTTGATAGTAGGAAAAACTTTTCTTGTTGGTTTTTGGGTGTTGGGACTGTGTTGGGGTGCGGGCCCCATGAGGCCGGCTTTGGGCTTTTACGGAGAAACACAAATTTCTAACCAGGAGTCCGATTTTGGCAGATGAATAGTCGATCATGTGTTTTCTTACGAATGGATCGCAATGTTGTGATCATCTTGATGAGTTTCAGGATCATGGTGTGGGCCCCACCCAGGCTGGCTTCGGTGAATAGTACCTTTTTCACCGGGTATCCGTTTGGGACGATCGAGTAGTAGATCCCGTGTGTTTTTCTGAGGGGATCGTAGTGGTATGATCCGCTTCATGAGTTTCGGGATCATAGTTTGGGCCCCACACAGGTCAGTTATAGTGGATAGTGCCTTTTTCACCGATTTTCCGTTTTGGGCGATTAAACATCATATCCTACATGTTTTTCTGCGTGGATTGCAATGATGGCCTCATTATCGACCCTGGATGTGCGGTGTGTGGCGTTGTGCTGGGTTGCTTGGGTTAGTGACGTTTGGACCAGCAGTGGTTGAGGGTACTCCCTTGGTTCGTTCCTATGAGGGTTTGCACGGCATCACGACCTTAGTATAGGTTTGTGATCCACTCAATGGGATTTTTAATCTGTTAGAGTTGTTGCGTCCCTCCGGTGGGCCCATAGCGGGATCCTCTAACATCGTTTCCCAAGATCGGGTTCTTGGTATCGTTGTGACCACTTATCCACGGGCGACGATCCCCTATCTAGAAGGTTAACCCCAAAGGGTTTATGGCATCATCAGGAATATAATCCCCTACACAGTGGGCCGTGCACAGTAGGGTTGTGGCATTATCAGATATATGATCCTTTACTCAACATGAGGATTTTAGTAGGGTTGTGGTATCATTGGTTATACGATCCCCTACTCAACGCGTGGTTTCTGTAGGGTTACAACATCGTCAGTTCAGTCCCCCTATAGTGTGATATGTTCCATATAGTTTTTCGGTATCGTCATGACCATTGTGACACGCGTGATGATCCTCTATCTGAGTGGCGTGTTTCCGTCGAGTGCCAGATCGGATTTTGGTATCCCCCTGCAGATCCTAGGAGTGATCCCCAATCTATGAGATATACGAATTCCAGATTGAGTTGTGATATCTCCCAGTGGACCCTAGGAGTGATCCCCTATCTGTGAGATCTTTGTATACCGGTGTCAGTTTTGGTATCCCCTAGCGGACCCTAGGAGTTATCCCCTATCCAAGTAGTTTTTTGTTCTTGCAATTTCAGCGTAGATTTCTCATTGCCGATATCCGACGAGCGTGATCCCTCGGGTGAGTGTCTGAGGTGTTTGTGTGGGACCTGATGCAGTGTATCTCATGGACGACTGTCATCTAGGTTGCTAGTGATCGTGGAGTGTGCTCTCCTAGTTGTGAACTATTGTGGGTGATGAGGTCGGTACCTCATGTGGCTTGGTGCGTGAGCTGAGTGTATCTGGATTTTCAAGGTGTATGTATGAGAATACACCTGGATTGAGCTGGCTATTTGTGTTTATACAAGGATGGTCATGAGGTGGAGTTTCTTTCTGGTATGGGTTAACTCTGGCTGGGATGAGCAGACTGTTTCCTTTTAGTTGCTCTCTTTTCTTTTGGGTTCTTGGGGTGCCTACTGAGTATTGTTATACTCACCCATGCACAGGATTTGCCCGAACATGTTTGTGTCTTATGTAGACCACATGCCTTTCAACGGAGTCCCAGGAAGACCCGAAGTAGGCAGAGCTGAGTGAGCGAGACTGACCGTGGAGTCTTATTGGAGCTTTGCTGAGGAGCTTTTCGGTGGTGCGTTTGGCAGCGTACCCCTTCTTCTGAGCAGGCTGGATGCTTTTGTTGTTTTCCTTTGGGGGGACTTGTTTTTCCCTTTTTTACTTCTATTGCATTCTAGTTTGGGATAGTTTTATGCATGCATTTACTCTTCAGTTTTATATATATCTTCACTATTTCATGAAGTTGTATGTGGGTGTATATGTACAGGTACCTTAGGCTAATGCTTCTCATGTGGGTGATAGCCTACTCAGCGCTAGTCGCCAGCCCCTGGCCTATTGGAGGAAGGATTGGGGAGTCGTGGGTTGAGCTCTGTTGGGTCGGGTCGTGATAGAGTGTTATCAGAGGAGGTTTTTTCTTTGGGATCCTAGAGCGTAGCTGGTCTAGCTGTGAGTTTGGTTTGTGTTTCATAGAGGTAGTGTCAAGATGTTTTGAGTTTGACTTTTAGTCCAGGGACTCCAGTGTTGGTGTGGTGGCCGACGTATCCATTCACTAGGAATCTGATAACCTACCTTTCCACTCGGGACGTTTAGACACTAGTCACAGGGACATAACGGTACATGCATCATATAGGACTGGGTTTTTGGGTTTCCCTTGTTCTTCTTGAGTCAGCTCTCCAGATATACTCTTTTCCTATGGTGTATCTTGATTTTATTTCAGGATGCCTCCACAATGACCGCCAGAAGGGGTTTCACAGCGTGGTTGTGCTGAAAATCCGCCCCAAGTAGAGGCATTGGGGAAGGGTGCATGTTCTGAGGCTGGACCTCCATGTGGTCCGCCCGAGGGGCCACCACTTGTCGAGCATCTGGTTGTTCCAGATTGGTAGGATGAGGTTGAAGGCAGGCTAAGTGCGTTGTACAAGTTCTAGAGGTATTGACCTCCGAGGTTCCGGGGTGATCCAGACCCTCAGGCAGCTGATGACTGACTCGAAGTAGTCACCCGTGTTTTGCGCCTAGTGATGACACATCTAGATCAGATGGTGGTCCTACGGTGAGCCTTCTACATGGTTCGGTCAGGAGATGGTGGAGCCTAGTGATGCAGTCCCACGATGAGGAGACGCTCACATGGGAAGAGTTTGAGTGGCTCTTCAGGGAAGAGTTCTATCCGGTGACGTTGAGGTCAATGCGGATTCAAGAGCTTCTGTAGCTTCAGTAGGAGGGCATGACTATGTCGGAGTTTTCAGCGAGGTTTACAGACCTGTCGCGCTACTCCCTGGATATGGTTCAGGACCCATTCTTTAGGGCTTGGACCTTTGAACAGGTCCTATATAGAGGCATACAGGCATGTTGGGTTTCCTTGAATAATCCCACCTTTGTTGGAGTGTTGGAGAGAGCCTTGGTGTTGGAGAGCTTTCTGGCTGAGCAGATTCAGCCTATCAGTGTTGGTCACATGGCCGTTAAGACGTCAGAAACTGGTAGCCGGAGGTAGGCGCAAGGGTCTGTACGTGGCCGACATTTTAGGAGGCAACCCCAGGATGGAGGATCTGAGGATCAGGGCTCATAGGGCTCACATGCCAGTTTTTTTCAGCTGTAGGAGAGGCGGTGTTATGCTTGCGACGGTCAGGGACATCTTGCAAGAGATTTTTCAACCCATCGTGCTGTTGAGAGGGAGCCGATCGACAGGCCACCTTGGTAGTGGCAACGTCTCGAGTTTGGAGGTCCGTAGGGCAGTGGATGTGGAGATGGAACTGGTGCAGTAGCGGGAGGTGGTATCAGTTGCCACCACCCCCACCCCCAGGTGGTCCACACCAAGATCAGGGAGCTAGAGGACGTGGGCAAGGAAAGTTCCATGCCCTTGAGGCTGTTGACCCAGAGGATCCTTGGATGGATAGAGGTACGCCTTGTGTCTTTTCTAATTTTTTTAGTGGTTTTGGGTAGACACTATTTAGCGATAGTCTTCCCTTTCCATTGCTTGCTCAAGTTTTGTTTAGGGCCTTGGTAAGACCATGTGTGGGTGTTGTTCGGCGTGCTTTGAATGAATGAGGAAGAGGGATCCTTCCCCCATCGAGATGCATTTTTGTGATGTGATCAAAACCGTGTGAGCGATTTAGTTCCTCCTAAAGCGGATAGTTTTGAGGTGTGGTGGATGAGTCCCTCTAAATTATGTGTTCGAGCAGGGGTGTCTGTTGGCGAACTCGCTGGCATGGGAGACCCAGTTGAGAGTCTAGTTGATTTCCTTGTGCTTATGGATTTTCGGAGATGAAAAGTTATAAGGTGGGGAGGATGTAGCGACTCGGGTTTTGGCCCTGTCAGACTTTGAAATATTCTTATGAATAATTCCATAGCTAGGCGCGAAGATAGCGTGCGATTCTGAGGCCTAGTGTGCCCGAAATAAATTTTATAAAAATATTAAGTATTTTTATCCTATGAAGATGGAGGGGATGTGTTATCTCCAAAATGGTAGCTCAGAACAAGAATATGAGGGCACAGTTGCGTCTGGAGGGTGCCTTTTACCATAGGGGGTGTAAACCTTGCGGGCACGGGCCTGCTGTGAGAAAAGCCACCAGGGGCGTTTTCGTAAATAAATGGAAAAGATTATTTATGAGCGTCAGTTCGAATAACTTCTGGAAGGTGACTCAGATCGAAAATTAGAGTCCTCCGTTGAGTTCAAAATACCATGTTTACCCTAGGCACGATATAATTTTATTCGATGTCGGGTGCCGGGTCGGAGGCGTGTTGGCGGAGAGATGAAATGAAGTCTTTTTTATTAAAAAAAATAATGGAAAATCAATCATCTCCCCCCCCCCCAACTCCTCTCTACGCACGGAGAACCCCTACCTCCCCTCCCTCCATTATTCAAGGAATTGAGCCATGGATGACCGTTTTCAGCACCAATCATCAGCGGATCGAGCTTTAGGGTGTCCGGGGCGTCGTTCTGCACCCTAAGCTTCGGCGATACGCCAATAGGTAGGCGGTTTGAGTTTTAAAATCCCAGATCCCAATTTGGTTGGGTTTTCTCAGTTTTGAGCCTGCAGATGCATTGATCCGGTCCCCGGGGGCATTCACATGCCTTCGGATGCACGTTTGGACCCCCGGGGTGCCCCCGACGGCCCTCGGAAGGTCTGCCGGCGCGGCACCGGCCGCGGCCGGCCGCGGTGGAGAAATCAGACCGGCGCAGGGCGGCGGTATGGCCACTAATTATCGTCAACCTCGCAAGGGGGGGGGGGGGTGGGGGGTCGGCTATGTGCTCGCGTGCGCTACCCTGCACCGCAGTAGCGCGGTCCGCAGGCCGGACCAGCCGGTTCAGGCCAGTCCGACCCTTTTCTTTTACACGGGGGTTTTAAAACACCCGTATCTTGTTCATTGGGGATCCAAATCGTGTACCGTCTTCAGGGATGCGACCCTGGCAATGATTCCAACCCATTAGTTTGGTTTTTTGGTTTTCGAAGTTCGGGATCGTGGACCGGGTGCTAGAAACGTCAAATAAAATAATGATATTTTATTATTATTCGACTTCGGCCCGTTGTATCTCCTACCCGGAGCGTCCGATTGACATGTCGTCAGTGGCATTGAGGCACTGACTATATGGAGGACGTTTCTTGTTGGTTTTCAGTTTTTGGGACCGAGTTTGGGGTGCAGGACCCACGAGGCCGGGTTTGGGCGTTTACAGAGAAACACAACTTTCTCACTAAGAGTCCAATTTTGGCAGATGAATAGTCAATCCTGTGTGTTTTTCCGAGAATATCGCAATGGTTTGATCCTCTTGACGAGTTTTGGGATCGTGGTGTGGGCCCCACCAGAGCTGGCTTTGGTGAATAGTACCTTTTTCACTGGGTGTCCGTTTGGGACGATCGATTAGTCAATCCGATGTGTTTTTTCGAGGGGATCATAGTGGTCTGATCCATTTGATGAGTTTCAAGATTATAGTGTGGGCCCCACACGGGCCAGCTATGGTGAATAGTTACTTTTTCACTGGTTTTCCGTTTCGGGCGAGTAAACAACCTATCCTGTGTGTTTTTTCACGTGGATTGCGATGGTGGTCTCAGTATCGGCCTTGGATGTGTGCGGTGTGGCATTGTGGCGGGTCTCTCAGGTTAGCGATGTTTGGACCAGTAGTGGTTGAGGGTACTCCCTTGGTTCATTCCTATGAGGTTTTACACAGCATCACAACCTATATATAGGTTTGTGATCCTCTCGATGGGATGTTTCATCTGTTAGAGTTGTGGCATCCCTCTGGTGCTCCTGGAGAGGGATCCTCTAACATCGTTTCCCTAGATCGGGTTCTTGGTATCGATGTGACCGCTTATCCATGGGCGGTGATCCCCCATCTAGCAGGTTAACCTCGTAGGGTTTGTGGCATCATTGGGAATATGATCCCCTACGTAGTGGGTCACACGCAGTAGGGTTGTGGCATCATCGAGTATACGATCCCCTACTCAACATGAGGATTTTAGTAGGGTTGCGGTATCATTGGTTATACAATCCCCTACTCAGCACGTAGTTTCTATAGGGTTACGACATCATCAGTTCGATCCCCTATAGTGAAAGGTGTACCATATAGGGTTTCAGTATCGTCGTGACATGAGTGAAGATCCTCTAAATGAGTTACATGTTTCTGTCGAGCGCCAGATTGGGTTGTGGTATCCCCCAGTGGATCTTGGGAGTGATCCCCTATCTGTGAGATCTACGAATGCTAGATCAGGTTGTGGTATCCCCCAGCCGACCCTGTGAGTGATCCCCTATCTGTGAGATTTTCATATACAGGTGTGGGTTTTGGTATCCCCTAGAGGACCCTAGGAGTGATCCCCTATCCAAGGAGTTTTTTGTTCTTGCTGTTTAAGCAAGGTTTTCTCATTGACGATATCTGACGAGCGTGATCTCTTGGGTGAGCGTTTGAGGTGTTTGTGTGGGACCCGATGGAATGTATCTCTTGGACGAGTGTCATCTAGGATGGTAGTGATCGTGGAGTGTTCTCTCTTGGTTGCGAACCATTTCTGGTGATGAGATTGGTACCTCAAGTGGCTTGGTGCGTGAGCTGAGTATATCTGGATGTTCAAGGTGTATGTATGGGCATACACCTGGATTGAGCTGACTAGTTGTGTTTAGCCGAGGATGGTCATGAGTTAGAGTTTCTCTCTCGTATGGGTTACCTCTGGTTGGGATGATCGAACTATTACCTTTTAGTTGTTCTCTTTTGTTTTGGGTTTTTTGGGTGCCTACTGAGTATTGTTATACTCACCCCTGCACGGGCTTTTCCCGCACATGTTTGTGTCTTATGCAGACCATAGGCCTTTCGATGGAGTCCCAGGAGGACCCAGAGTAGGCAGGGCTAAGTGAGCGGTAATGACCATGGAGTCTTACCAGAGTTGTGTCGAGGAGCTTTCCGGTTGTGCTTTTTGCAGCGTACCCCTTCTTCCGAGCAGGTTTGATGCTTTTTTGGTTTTCCTTTGGTGGGCCCTGTTTTTCCCTTTTGTATTTCTATTGCACTCTGGTTTGGGATAGTTTTATACACTCATTTACTCTTCAGTTTTATATATCTCTGCACTGTTGCATGGAGGTGTATGTGGGTGCGTGTGTACAGGTACCTCAAGCTAATGCCTCCCATGTGTGTGATAGCCTACTCGGCATTAGTCGCCAGCCCCTGGCCTATTGGAGGCAGGCTTGGGGAGTCGCATCTTGAGCCCCATTGGGTCGGGTCATGACACATGAGTTTCTTAGTAATCCTATGATTCCATGATTTAGATTTCAATGTTGATATGATTGAATTATTGAAATGTAAAATTGAATATTTAAATTGAATCATGGATATTGAAATGATGACTCATGACTTGAGGGAACAAATTGATTCATGTAAATGAAATTTCCTGACAATTTTTCATGATTTAAATTTTTTAAATTTATGTGAATTGATTTTTTTTATTATTAATCATGCCTTGATTGATTGTCCAAAACCATATATCTCATTTCCGATGGCATTTATAGACCAATTACTTCCTATTTATCTTGAGCATATTTCTTGAGTGATCTTGGGATATGTAACTGAGCAGAACTTGTCTTGAAACTTTTCAAAGCTTTGACTGTGAAAAAACACATTTAAAATGATTGAGGTATCCTTTGAAAATTTATTTTCCCTTAAAATACCACCTTTATATATATCCTTCATTTAGACCATAGATACCATGAACGACCTTTATAGGGATGAGCCATGTTTCAATCCATTTTTATCCCCTCCCACCCTACTCTTCATATTTTAATGATATTTTAAGGTTGATGTGTGGGGGTAAATGGAATCATGGTGGATGAGATAATACAAACTGTAAGTAAGAAGTGTGGTGGTGCTATTGTAAGAATTTTAAAAGGTTTTATAATCATTCATTTAACTCTATTGTTTTCCCCCTCTTGAATAAAAAAAATAAAAATGAAACAAAAATAAAAAAGAAATAAATGGGTTGTGATTTGGGAAAACCAAAAATTACCATTTTCTAGACTGAAGATCATATGATAGTATGTGGTTAGGTGATTTATGTGAGGTTTTATATAATCATAACTCTTGAAAAAAGAAAAAAATGAGTAAAAAATAAAAAAAATATTCAAGAGGGTGCACAAATAATTCATCATGCTTACTTGATCATAATCATTACTTTGAGTTTTGGGGAAGCGGATGTTTCTACTTTGAAGGGGATAATTTCATTACACTTTTTGATATCATGAATTGTACTTTAAGTGATAAAACTCCTCCTTGATCTTTAATTTTTAAAACATCAAATCCTACCAATCTTATGTCTCAGAGTCATTTGAACCTTTATTTCAAGTCCTCGTGATTTGATGTGTCTTTTTTCTTTACAAAGTGGAGAAATTAGTTCATTTACAATCCTATGGATAAAGAGTATGTTCTCATTATATGAGCATAACTCTAGATGAATTTTATCATGAGTGATGAGACAAAAGAATCAAAAATTAGGTAAATCATGACTTTTCATGTTTAATAATAACGAATATAGGATCTTGAATGAATGAAAGAATAATTTCCATCAATTTTCAAAAGGGGAAAAGTAAAATATGTGAAATATTTGTCTCTTTGAAAAATGGTAAATTCAATTGATATGTTATTCATATTTTTTAGTTTTTGACTTTATATTGATTTTTTTATTTTGTTTCATTTGAATTTGAATATTGGTAACACTGGTGTCCTGTGATTTTCATGTTGATATTTTATGCTTGAGGACAACCATGGTTTAAGTGTGGGGGTATTTGACAGAACAGATATATATGAGCATATTTTAAATCAAATAATGAGGATTTTTTAAATTTTTTAAATGTTAAAACCCTTATATTTCATTTTTTTATTAAAATATTCAAAAATTTGGATTATATAATGAAAATGAGAAAAAATATGAAAAGTGCTTAATTCTGGATTTTGACAGATTTTTACAACAAGGGTATTTTAGTCCTTAATTCTAAAATATAATTCAAAATTGAGTGAATATTATTTTTTGGAATCATTATTATATTAATTCAACTTTGTCTTCTGAACTAAGAGCTAATTCAGCCATCTAGAAGCCTTAAAAAATCAATGAAGTTAAATATTTTCCAGGCAGAGAACATGGACCCCGCTACTATAACTGATCCACATCTAGGCCAACACACCTTCAATTGCGGTTATTCTACCTGGGATATCATGAGGATGCATAGTTCCGACTCTAAATAAATTTGGGTGATTTTTGAAGTGATTAAGATTTCCATTAGAAGTTTTACTTTTCGATGAAGCTTCCTCAAAACTTGGTCCAAAAAAAGAAACTAACAATGAAAAAATTATAACTCATTCATAATGGGTCTAAATGAGATGAAATTTGGTGGTTGAATGGTCAAAAAATTTATGAACAACTTTTATGCAGTGTTCCATACGTGTATCATTAATTTATTAGGCAACAAATGCAAAATATTTCAGATGATAGAATTTTTCCTATAAAAAGAGGCCCACACCTCTTTCCGAAATCATCAGCTCGACACCCACAGCCAAAGAGGAATCCCCCCGAAGCACAGGCCAATTCTACTCCTCTCTTACCCCCTCATTTATTATTTTTATTTTATTTTCATTTTATATGTTTCTTAATTTAATTTAAATTGTAATTCAAATTTTAGTTTTATTAATCCATGAATTTGTGTTTCTCCATCCACTTTTATTCATTTCTGTCTCGTCTCTCTCTCTCTCACACACTCTCTCACTCTTATTCCACCCACT
The DNA here is from genome assembly GCA_963277665.1 of Viscum album. Classification (NCBI taxonomy): domain Eukaryota; kingdom Viridiplantae; phylum Streptophyta; class Magnoliopsida; order Santalales; family Viscaceae; genus Viscum; species Viscum album. The sequence goes on along the minus strand of OY728150.1, from coordinate 809,852,405 downwards.
CCCACAAGTAATCTCATACTCTTGGAAATGATAGGATAATCACGAGACTTGGATCGGGGTGAGTTCAATGTGTTCATGAATTTTCTTTAATGTTTAATTATGTTTGTGGTAGATTTTAGTAGCATGCTTGGGTGAGGCGAATGTCACAGATGTGGTGACGACCCCCCAATGATACGAATATCAAAATAATTCTATTCTGGAAAAGAATAATGATTAAAACATGATATTTAATGTTTTAAATATCAAACTAAATAAAAAAAATGTAGGAAAATGATGATTGAATCCATGACTAAACCCCAAAACCAAGTTCTTTCTTATTAACTAATTCTATTTAGATTTGTAAGATAGTTTACATGTGATTGTAATTAATTATAAAAAACCCAAAAATATTGTCATCTATTTCACTAAATAACAAAATATAAAAAATATATAGATTAGTTGAATTAGATAAATTAAGTGAACATGATGAATGACTCTTTAAGAGTGACGACCCTGGTCAGCCACTGCGATTCACTAGGAAACATTATAATTGATTTTTTCCACACCATGTGACAGGTGTGATTCAAAATTGGCGTAGTTTCTAGGGATCCAATCAATATTCCATTTACATTTTTTATTTTCACATATTAGGTGGATTTAATTTATTTAAAAAAACTAAAAAAAACTTTTGTGATGTATTCAAATTCATATTATTATGCATGGATAAATTATTCACAGGTACAACGACAACAAGAAGAAGATGAAGATTTTAGAAGATATTAGGTCCATGAACATAGAGCAATCATTGAACAACTGATGAAAAAAGGTAAAAGAGCATATGACTATGTTCGTGCATTAATGGAGCAACCCAACCCTGAGTAGGATCAAGAACCTGAGGTGGCATAAGAGGAAGACTTACATACTAAGTTATAAGTGGGAGATAAACAAATATTGGATGAATTATTTATTAAATGTGAGGAACTGCCTGACCTCCCCTTAAAATACAAAGAATAAGAGCCATCACCACTAAAGGAAGAAACCACCCAAGTGATGGAATTTTAAGTCAATATAGAGGATCCTGACTACCTTCCTCTATACTCAAAGAGTCTACTCCAAGAGGCACTTACCACTGAGGCAGAGATTGAAGCTGAACCGACTCTCGGAGTTGAACCATTATTTTACTCTGTCTCTTCTAATTTTATTGAATATTAATTCTACATCACTCCTTGTGGTTTTGATTATTCAGAATCAGAAAATCTCGTCTATGCCTTGGAGGATGAATAAAAACCTGGTTGTGCACCTGCTGAGGAACACATGGAGCTCCCTGGATATGTTGGATATTTGGTGAAGGAAGTTCATGAAGAGATGCTAGTGGATTTCCCTAAGGAAACCATGAAAAAATCTACTTAAATTTATGGGGAATAATTTGATCTTGATACTTCATGTTTTAATTTTATTCAAATAAAATTACACTCTGACTTTCCCATTGACTATTATTTTGATGCAGCATACCTTGAGGAACCACCAGATAGAGAAGAAGAGGTTGAACAAGTAGAAACCAAGAAGGAGGATGATTCATACTTTATCATACCACCACCATGAAATTTATACCTAATTTTGAAGGGTAAGGATATGGTGTACTCTATCCATGGATCAACCCTCAAGAACAAGGATTAAGCACAAGATGGGAAAAGCCACATGTGGTGGTTGAAATCAAGGAAGCTTCATCGTCCATTTTATTTTGGATAACAACTAGTATTTCCATCTAGAGTCAGTAAAAATTCATGTCCCACATGGGGGATCATACAAATATTTATCTTTACTTGCTTTCTAAGAATTTAGATGTCAATTTCTTTTCTTAGAGGTAATGAAACATGCATCCCACACCCTCTATTCTTTTAGCTTAATTTACATGATCCTTGTTCTTAATTGAGTAGTTTTCATTCATAGGTTCATTATGGTATAAGGCATCCCCAAAGGGTTTAAGGGGAAGGACCAATATTTATTATAAAATGGAGTTAAAATTTAGTGTTTTATATTTTAAACTCTCTACATTTTTTCCCACATCATGCTTTAAACTTTAAAGATAAAATTATATGCCCACACTTGAATTCATGTTTTACTAACTTATCTAGGAGACATGAGTTTTTTAGGAATTCTATTATTCCATGTTTTAGATTTCAATGTTGATATTATTGAATGATTAAAATGGAAAATTGAATTTTTAAAGTTAAGCATGGATATTGAAATGATGAATCATGATTTGAGGGAACAAATTGATTAATGTAATTGAAATTTCCTAACCATTTTTCATGATTTGAATTACTTAAATTTATGTGAATTGATTTGTTATTATTAATCATGCCTTGAGTGATTTTCCAATATCATACATCTCATTCCCTAGAATATTTCTAGACCAAGTACTTACTATTTATATTGAACATATTTCTTGAGTGATCTTGGGACATGTAACCAACCAGAACTTGTATTGAAACATGTCAAAGCTATGAATTTTCCAAAACACATTTAAATTGATTGAGGAATCCTCTAAAAATATTCTTTTCCTTAAAAAACCACCTTTACATAAATCCTTAGTTTATCCCATAGAGACCAGGAATGACCTTTATAAGGATGAGCAATGTTTCAAATAGTTTTTATCCATTCCCTTCATACTCTTGGTATTTTGATGATATTTTAATGTTGATGTGTGGGGGTAAAGGGAATCATGGTGGATGGGATGATATACATTTTAAAGAAGAAGTTTGGGGGTTCTATTGGGGGAATTGTAAACTTTTGTGGAATCATTAATTTAACTCTATTGTTTTCCCCTCTTTAATAAAAAATAAAAAAAATAAAAAAAGAAATAAATGGGTTATAATTTAGGAAAACTAAAAAAACACCATTTTCCAGACTGACGATCTTATGATCATATGTGGTTAGGTGGTGTATGTGAGGTTTTATCTAATCATAAATATCAAAAAAATAGTACTAAATAAAAAAAAATTCAAGAGGGTGCACAAATCATTCATTATTCTTACATTATCATTACCATTACTTTTAGTTTTGGGGAAGTGGATGTTGCTACTTTGAAGGGTATAATTTCATTACAATTTTTGATATCATGCATTGTACATAACAGATAAACCTCCTCCTTGAGCCTTAATTTTTAAAACATAAAAACCCACCAACATTAAGCCTTAGAGTCATTTGAACCTTTATTTCAATTCCTCAAGATTTTATGTTTCTTTTGTCTTTACAAAGTGGAGAAGGTAGTTCATTTACAAGATTATGGATAAGGATTATGTTCTCATTATATGACCATAACTCTATATGAATTGTATCATTATTGATGAGAGAAAAGAATCAAAAGTGAGGTAAATCATGACTTGGCATGTTTAATAATAATGAATTAAGGATTTTGAATGAATGAAAGGATAATTTCCATCAATTTTCAAAGGGGAAAAGTAAAATATGTGAATTATTTTTTTCTTTAAAAATTGGGAAATTAAATTGATATTTTATTCATATTTTTGACAGTTTTATTTCACATTAATTCTTTTTATTTTTTTGGATTGGAATTTGAATATTTGTAACATTGGTGCCCTCTGATTTCCAAGTTGAGATTTTATGATTGAGGACAAGCATGGTTGAAGTGTAGGGGTATTTGATAGAAAAAATATATGTGCATATATTTAATAAAATAATGAATATTTTTTAATTTATCTAAATTTTAAAACCCTTATATTTTATTGTTTTATTAAAATATTAGGCATTTTTTATTGTAAAATGAAAATGAGAAAAATTGTGAAAAGTGATTAATTCTAAATTTTTGAAAAATTTATACCACAAGGGTATTTTGGTCATTAAATTTAAAATATAATTCTAAATTGATTGAATATTATTTTATTTGGAATTATTATTTTATTTCCTTAAACTTTTTATTCTGTACCAGGATCTGATTCGGCTATTAAAGGCCTTAAAAAATCAATGAAGCTGAATATTTTTCGAAGCAGATAGAGTGGACCCTACCACTATAACGGAACCACATCTCAGCCTACAGACCTTGAATTTATGTGATTCTAATTGGTATAGAACTAGAACACATATGGAAGACTCGAAAAAAAAAAATTGGTGGAGTTTTTAAGTCATTAAGGTTGCCATTAGATGTTTTATTTTTGAAGAAATCTTCTTTGAACCTTCATCCAGAAAAAGAAACTGAAAATTAAAATATCATAACTCATTAATCAGGTGTACAAATGAGAGTAAATTTGGATGGTGAATGGCCAACACATTTATGAACAACTTTTAAGAAGGGTTCCATGTGTGAATCATTAATTTAATAGGATAAAAACATGAAAAATTTCGAAGGACATATTTCTGCATATAAAAGGAGGCCCTCACCTCCTTTCCAAATCATCAGCTCGATACCCACAGCCAAGGAGGGATTCCACTAGGGCACGAGCCACTGCTGCTCCTCTCTCCCCACCTAATTTCTTATTTTTATTTTATTTTCATTGTAGGTTTTTCTTAATTTAATATCAATTGTAATTCAAATTTTTGTTTTATTAATCCATGCATTTGTGTTTCTCCATCCATTTTTCTTCATTTCCTTCCCATATCTCTCTATCACTCTCTCTCTTCTTCCACCCAATCTAGATAGTAATATCATACACTCGGAAATAATAGTCTAATCATGAGACTTGTCTTGAGGTAAGGTCAAGGTGTTCATGAATTTTCTTTAATATTTAATTAAGTTTGTGGTATATTTGAGTAGAATTCTTGGGTGAGGCGAATGTCCTCGATGTGGTGACGGAACCCAATGACATGAAACTCAAACTACTTATATTATTGAAAATAATAGTGATTAAAACATTATATTTGATGTTTTAATTATCAAACTACATCAAAAACGTGTAGGAAAATGATGACTGAATCCAAGACTGAACCCCAAAACCAAGTACTTTCTTATTAACTCATTATATTTATATTCACATGATAGTTTAAATTTAATTGTAATTAATTATAAAAAACATGAAAAATTTTCATCTCTTTCATAAATAAAAATATATCAAAAAGAGATTGATTAGGTGAATTAGATAAAGTGAACACACTAAAAGGATTCTCAAGAGAGATGACCCTAGTCCGGCACTGTGTTGCATTAGGAAACATTATGATTGCCTTTGTCCATGCCCCGCAACTGGCATGCATCCGGGAGTCTTATTGAACCTAATTTGGAGACCTCTATGAAGGCCTAGGAGAGTGCTCCTCATCAAGAGGTTCTTGTTCAAACTACTAAGGTTGGGAATGTTGTGAAGGAATCCACCAATTCCACTAACCCGTTAGTGGGTGAGTGTTACCTAATGTTGTAATCATCCCTTATTCTTCTGCCTATTATCATTTGGAGTCAAAAAATGAATCTTATCTGTTATATAGTGCTATCAACTACTGTATCTAGGATTTTAGGAGGATCCTATGTTCCAACACAGCTAATATCGGAATTCGAAGTCGTCATTATCCTAGACGGAGCGGGGCAGGGTACCTCATTGAGTGTCCTAATCCCTGAATAAAAATCTCCTACTGATAGTGGATGTAGTTTATATTTTGAGACACATAATGCCCTACACATCACACACCATGTATCTTGGCAATACCTCTAGAAACTAATTTTTGATACGCCCTTCAAATACCTTCCCTCATGGTTTTGTTATCTTTTATTCCTATTTTTCATGATAGGATATGGAAGATTTGATTACCACATGATTCATGCCGCTGTGAAGTAGATCATTCGCAAGCTCGAACAAGGGCATGAGCTTCCACAAAACCTCACATAGTTCAGGCTTCTTGTCAATACCGATGATCTCTAAAATATCTTATCCTAGTCGGAGTCCAACCATACTAAAAAGTTAAAACAATTTAAACACTGAATTAATGGGAAGACCGTTCAAATCTCATGCCTTCAACAATAACTATATTCCATGTAATGTGAGCTCTTACAACTTCACCATTCAATAGAAGGATCCAAAATAGAGGGGTCAATAGCTATTGTGACTTCATAAAAGGAACTTCTCCAAGATGAGGAGACCATATCTGCTTATATAGGTGGGATTTTATTGGATACTAATGGGGATGAAGAGTCCATTCAAAAAATAAAGAGTTATGTTGATGGTATTTTGTAAAGTGTGATGAAGATACTCCATTTTATGGAATCACCTTTTATTTTGTTGGTCTCATAAATGAAAATAATTTTGTTTCCAATCATCTATGTCTTCATCCTTATTTAACTCATGTGATCGTAACATAACATTAAAAGTAATATTCATAGTAATAAATCTTTGTATCAGCTAGTCATAACCATTATGATAGGGATGGGTAGACACTATATTTTTTTATTAATCCATGGGGCCTAGAGAGTGTAGTTTGACTACTGCTAGGGTAATATGGATAACCCTAAAAACTATCCACCTTTTTTTCATTACTCCAATCTTTTCCTAAGTCCAATATAAGGAAGACTTAGTGATCGAGACTTTGATTTTTCTTAGGATTATCTTTTTAAATTTTTAGCATAACATGTTTTGTGCCTATTTCTTTTTTTACAAATCTTTTTTATTAAACCATATGGGGTGTAAGTTTAGAAAGCTGAGACTCAAATTTTTTCTAGAATTAATTTACGGGGTTTCAATATGTTGAGTACAGTCTCTTTTTGTGGTGAGTTTAATGTCATGCAATATGGACTCATGAGACTGGTGTTTTAGGATTAATAGCTATGACCATAAGTTTTGAAATGACAACACAAACAAGTATTTTTGGACATGATTGTTCTAAAATTCTTCAGATACTCAATAGGAAATTTTGAGCCATGATTTTTGGGTTCCCAGACCTAAAACATGACATTCATGAATATAGGAGTTCTCTCCTGGGGATGAAGTTACCACTGGTTGAAAAAACCCATTTGTGGGATACTTTATGAAAATACAACTGGGGAATGTTACAATATAGTCAAATTGTGGAATAATTTGTCTGAAAACCCATTTTTATGATATAGATTATGCATATCTAACTAGGGAGTGTTATGAAATATTCATAAAAGAGAGATATTATGAATTATAACATTTTATTGTTGATGTCCAAACGGATTTTATGGATATTTGAATTTTTCAAGACCATGATGGGTGGTTTGGATAAGGGAAGATGTTTGAGAATGAATATATTGTCTATATTAGTATAATCCCTAAATGAGAATCCACTATTATACAAATTTTTCTGGTATAAAGGAAGGTAAATTTAGTAAAATGACCAATGTTGGGGAGGGGAAAACCCATTCCTTAAAAAGATTAAAACATAATACAATTTAATATCATACGACCAGGACATTGATCATGTATTTTAACATCTTACGACAAAGATGTTGTTATACTATTTAATGTCTTGTGACTATGACGTTATGATATTCAGTTTACAACAAGAACATTATGCTATGTATTTTAGATTCACATTTCAAGGAAATTATTCTATGAAATTTAAAATTGTAAATCAAGGAAGTTATTCTATGTAGTTTAAATACATTCAACAGAGACATTAGTGGGATATGATTTAAGGCCTTTATCTTTTACTGAATGGTAGATAGTTTTATCCTTTTAAGTTAATTTTTTTGAGAAGGAGCCATCACTTTCAGGTATGAGGAGGGGAACATTGTAAGTTATAATCCAGGGATATCAATATCCAAAGAGTGGTATGAAAAAAGGGATTATGGTGATGGAGGATGTCTCTCTTGAGGAAAAAGTTACCACTGGTTGATAAACCTATTTTGTGGGATGCTTTATGAAAATCCAACTAGGGAATGTTAAAATAGTGGCATCCTCTAGCTGAAAAACTTGTTTTTTGGGATACTTTATGAAACTCAAACTAGGGTATGTTACATCATAGTCAAGAATATTATTTATCATGAATTATGCTAACATTTTTATAATGGCCAAAGGAAGATTGTGGAGAATTGGATTTTTCCGAACACAGAGTCCTGTTTTGTGGAAGGAATGTACCTGAATATGATAGGATCATTTCAAGTTAAAAATTCCCAAGAATTTGTGTAAAAGGTTTCCTTCATAGGTATAACTCAAACATTGGAGATATGGTGTCTGTAGTTTTAGGTCACACGACTAGGACCATGTTATTATGGAAATAATAGGTGATATAAGGCCTATCAAACCAAGGTCCTTTCGGAATAAAACAGACATAAGGGGGGAAATTTTAAACCATGATCTTGGTGGTTATTATATTGGGATAAAGGATATGGGGAAAATATACTAGGGATGATCACATCCTGATTTGAATCATGATCCCCAACATAACTTCATCAAAGCTTATGAGGACAGAAGAGGCTTCAACCAAGGGAGAAGTTACTATTAGTTGGAAAACCTATTTTCTAGGACACTGTATGGAAAGAAAAATAGGGTATGTTATTTCACAGACAAATAGTGGAAACCTTTGGATGATAGACCCATTTTTTGGGTGACTTATAAAAATTAGAATGGGGGATACTACTATATAGTTAGGAAAAGGAGTCCTCAGCTATCAAACATTTTATCACTAGAAGATAGAGAAATATTATGGAGATTTAACAGTGCCCATGATTTGGAGTATGATGTATGGATGGAATATGTATGAGAAAAAAAATGAAACATTTGGATAGATATTTTCCATAAATTGTATAGTCACTTTTATAGACTGACTCATAAGTAGAAGGGGTACATCTCCCATATTATGTTGTGGATGGGTCCCTGATTAATGATCCAAACGTCACAATGCATCTCATTGGAATATAGATCAAACCACACATAGTTCTTAAGGAAATAATATAGTTTATTATCATGTGATGAGGATATATGGCATGACTTTTAAGGTATTACATCCAAGACCATGATAACCTAGATGAAAATTGATAAGCCTTACTTGTGCTGGAGACTTCTTTACTAAAACTACTAATCCCATGTGAGCTATACTTGATGTGTGAAACAAGGAGTGGTAAAAGATTCTTCTAAAACACAAATGAAACACAAGTAAAAGATATGATCCTTTAAATTCTATGATTGATATTCTAGGAGGTATGATCTGGGAATTTCTATATATATCACTAGGATGAGAATCAAACCAGACAATGTTTTTAATGATTTCCTATATACGTCTAACCCATAAATTAGTAGAGGGAGTTTTTTTCATTAAAGATGATACCAGAAATAAAGATCCAAGAATCATTACATATCTTTATAGAGAAATAATCAAGACACATGTAGTTCTTCAATTCTCATATAGTGAGGATGAAGATAAACTAATTTGAAAGAGAGGAAATGTTTTGGTTGGGCCTAAGAATGGGAATATGGGTGTCACTATGTATCATGTGATGGTTGGAATCAAGCCACATGTATTTCTTAAAATGTTGTCTATGCAGGTCTAACCTATACATATGCAATGAGGGTTATTTTTTGTTGCATCTGGACTTGAGATTAAAAATTTGGGTGTCACGTCGTATCTTATTAGAATGAAAATCAAGACACAAATAGTTCTATAAAATAGTTACTCGCATCAATTAAGTTTTGACATGGTGAAAAAGGGATTTTATGTTTTTCAAAATGATTTTTGGGCCCAAGAAATGAGGTCTAGGAATCACTATGTATCTTATTGTAATGAGAATCAAGCCATATGTAGTTCTAAAAATGGTTCCCTATGAAGGTCTTACCCATATATAGGGAATGGGGGATTTTTTTGTGGCTCAACCTGAGATTGGAGATCCGAGTGTCACTACGTATCTCATTGGAGTGTGAATAAATCCACACATAGTAATTAAAATATCATTCCATTTATCATCATGCAAAGTGGATGTTGACCATGCAGTTTAACGCCTTTTATTAAGGATGTGGGTCGCATTACATGAAAGAAATATTGTAGCTGGACTAGGATATAGGATTCAAGTGTCACTACATATCTTGTTGGAGAAATAATGAGAATGGTGGATGGGCCTGAGACATGAGGCCCATCCACAGGGAAAGGGGGATTTAAGGATTTCAATAATGGTGTATGGGCCTAATACATGAGGTCTATGTGTCGCTACATATCTTATTATAATGAGAATCAATCCACATGTAGTTATTAAAATGATCATGCAGTTTATCACCAAGCAATGAGGATGTAAACCATATAGTGTCATGTCATGCGGTAAAGACGTGATGATGTTGGGTATTATACCTATAAAGGGGGCCTAAGTGACACTATGACATGGAAATTATGTGAGTGTGTCTTGTGCATGGGAGTTTCCCATACTTTATTCTTCTTTTCTGGACAAGTGGTCATCTCAACCCATTGGGGGTTAAAAGTATGTGATTGGTACTTACACTAGAGATAGAGGCCCGGAATTAAGGGACAACGAGGAGTATCTCTCAAGGTATTTTTTGGGTTTCTAGACATTGAATGAGAGAGATGTTAACCTTGCAGTTTAATTTCATGCGATAATGATGAATGGTGTCTTGTAGTTTTAGTTCATACGACTAGGACCACATGTAGTGCAGTTTATTGTCGTGCGACAAGGAAAATGATGCCACACAATTTTAAATCAAGAAGCATGGACATTACATCATGAATTTTAAGGTCATACGACAATAACCAACTACATAGTTTAATGTCATAAAACTAATACATTCTTCATGTGATTACATGAAAAAATTATTTAAGAATCTTGAATTAGTTGGGGTCTTAATGATCTATCCATCCATTGAAATATAAAAAAAATATCAATTGGAGTGGACCATGTGTATGGTGTAAGGTCCCTCCCACTTTGGTTCAAGGTTTGGATGCTTATCTCATGGTATCAATAGAGTTTTGAGGACCAATACCAATTCTTCTTTGAGGAATGAATGGAGGCGGGCCTTCTGGCTAAAGTCTCTCACTATCTGATTTTGATAAACATTCAAGTGAAGTGAGGTGTACAATATTTTCTCATCAATGTACTCCAATTAATCTAGTCATTTCTGTAATTTCTCATATGTGGATAGTTTTTCATAGATTGAAACATAGAGTGATGAGAACTAGACTTTAATGGGCACTACAACTTCTATTCCGTATACTGGTGAGTAAGGTGTTTCCTGTGTATCAGTATGAGATGTAGTTTGATAATCCCATAAGGCATGAAAGATCTTATCAGGCTAGAAATTTTTTATCATTATCAACCATATTTTTTATTATGTTTGGAAGTGTATTTTGGAAGGCCTTTATCTTTCTGTTAGCTGCTGCATGATAGCGGTATTGTAGGTTTTGGGCGCAGCAGAAGCACATTGGTGGGTGTACCCAACTTTAATTTTTTCCATTAACGACGATGAATCCAACATCCATCATGATAATAAAACACCGGATATTTGGTATAGAATTAAGAACAAAAGAAAAGAGGGGAGTCTAAGAACCATAGAGAAGATCATCATATGTTGGTTATAATTAATTTAACTAAAAGAGAAGAATTACCTTGATAGAATTATCTCTTTGTAGTTTTTTATGGTCACGATATGATGTGATCCTTCATTGAATAGTATAATCCAAGTGTTGTATTCCTCTACCAGTGATCCACACTTGCTCCACGTATCTCTAAACATTGCCAAATGGATCTACTGGTGCTAGTGTGGAAGAGCCTTCACTTGCGATGTCCACTTTCGATCACCTTGAGAGCCGCTTGCAAAGCGCTCTACATGATCCGGTGGAGGAGGATCTCTGTCATAGATTGAGAGAGTTCTTGGAAGAAAACAATTCTCTCTTGGATTGAGAGATTTCTCTGGATCTGTTGTGCACTAACACAATGAATGGCTTGGCTAATGAGAATAATATAATTGGGATTTTAATTACTTAGAATAATAAAATGAGTTAATTAACTAAAACAATTTATTCATTTAATTTATTTCTTAGTAAGACCCCATGTCTAAAAATAACATTTGACTACTATTATTACTTGACATGCACCCTGAGAATTACACCTAATATTCTTTAATTAAATAAATAATATTATTTCTCACAAATCCCTTGAAAACTACATGGTGTGTATATTAATATACACGGTGTGTTCTTTTTCCCATCCTATTTATTTCTTCCACATTATTTATTAAACTTTTAATAATGAATATTTATTTCTTAAATAAATATTACTAAATTACTCTTTAATAAATATATTATTTCTTCCACAATATAGTCTCTCAAATAACTAGTGTCGAAATAAATGCGATCAGGAATCCTTGAAAATTTATTAAACAATAATCGGGAATAATCTTTATTCAACATGTTAAATTAATATTTAACTAAGATACTTGGACACACTTAGTGTGTGACCCTCTAGGCCTCTTTCTCAGTGGCTTTAGGTGGATCCTGCATAAATTCCATGGTTAGAGTCTACAGACATGCCAAGGCACCCATAGAGAAAGAATTTAATGCTGTAATTACATATCACCTCCAATGAATGATTACCATGTAATGCAATCCCATTGTCTCGATATCTCGAATCAACTGGAATTCATGCTGGTTCCATCAACTCATGTTCTTGATTATTATTATTTTGACTTCTCGGAATTGAACTTTCCCATTCCTTATCATGGACATAGATTTATTTAGGCTATATCAATTCCATCAAAGGTTATGAGATATTTACTACCATTATAATACAGAAGGGACAAATAATTTCTCTCATTATCTATTCACTACTAGAATTTAGACTTATAGCCACAGATCTATAGCCACATACAATAAAAATTGTGGCAATAGATCACTTATACCCATGCCTGATTTGATGTCCCTAGCATTAGCGCTCCACGCGACCCCTTTCCTCCCCCCTTTCTCACGAGTTTCCCATCCTCACTACCCTGCAATCCCCCTTCATCCTATGATCCTCCTTCTCTACCGACATCTCTGACATGGCCACCCCACCTCCCCACGAACCTACCTCTCCGACATGGATCTGGAATGGTTTTGATGTGGCCGCATCCCCACCTGTGATCCTCCTCCTCTCCTGACATCTTCGAGACCACCCCACCTCCCTGTGACCCTCCTTCTCCGACGTGGCTCTGGCACAGTTTCGATGCAGCCACCCCACATTCCAGGATCCTCCTCCCTCGACGTGGCTACCCCAACTCTTGCGATCCTTATCATACACAGGTCCAGTCTAGGAAACATCATTACCCAAGGAATGTCATGAAATTTTTTCCCTTTCATGTAGTTAGAAAATTAGCATGAATAAAATGGATTTCAAAAGAATCAAAGGGGTTTTACATGGGCATATTGACAATCAAGAACAGGTGATGATCCCCTTTAATAGCAGCAATTTCTTGGACTAGAAACCTCATAGTCATCCCCTTAATTTCTGGGTATCCCCATCTAATAATCAATGTTACATCCTCTATAATTAGTTTCTTCATCCAAAAACACTTAATAAATACATAAATAAGTCAGGGTAGAAGAAACCAGTGAATAATCACACATGGAGAAAGTGGAGGCAGTGACAATGGATGTGATGTAGATGATGGCCTCAGTAAGGGAAATGAGTGATGAAAAGGTGAGGCAGGGGCCAAACAGGTTGCATGTAGTGACCTGGATGAACATCATGCTACTTAGAGACACAATACTGGAATTGATGATGTCTATGGTGGTGAGGTCGGGGTCTTCTAGATCGCATGGAGGATGGGTGGTGCAGATAGATTGAGATGAAGTGGGTGAATAAAAGGAGCGGTTGGTTGCCCCTGGCCAACTTGTTTCCCTAGCCCGGGGTCTTACGGTGCTCTCCCTATGGCCGACCCTGATCATACATGTGATGGATCCATGAATAAGGTAAATTTATCTAGTTTTTATTTCATTGGTACCCTATCTAGGTTTGATCCCACATTTAGTAAAGTTTCAAGGTACGGTTGACCATGGGGATTAAAATCTGGATTACCCAAAAATTGAAATAGACATCCTAAAATCAATTTCCATTCATACTATTCAAAAAAATTATGGGGAGGATCCCTCACCTGGTGTGTTTGTTTGTGGGTGGGGTGACATAAATTACTAGAAATGAAACTTGTTAGTGCATTTTCACTTCATCCCTAGATTCCCAATCCCTCACATTTTCTTTAGAAATGTGAGAATAAACCTTGGGTTTATATCAGTATCCCACGATAAGGATCATAAGATTTTTTATGATAAGATTTATATGCTTGATGAACTGGATATGTGCACATTCTAAAGTTTACCTTAGGATAATTTAATGCTTTAGAGTTTCACTTGTTATTAAGATCCAACCAGGAGCACGATGTGTGGGTGAGAAAAGTATTGTCTAAATAAATCCTAATTAAGTTACACATACATTTCTGGAGGTTATGAAATAAGTGCATACCAACTGAAATTAATATCCATAGAAAAGTAATCTAGATACCCTCACCATGTATGTGTTATTATCAGCTAAAATCTGAGTTAGTCTAGAACTTATTTTTCGATGTAGAATGGGCCCACTTTGCCTAGGCCCTTGTTGGAAAACTTATGGGAATTGAATTTTATGGGGGATACATCTCTTCCATTATGTGTAAATTATTTCAATGTGTTGAGAAAAATTAATATATGGTTAATCTTCATGTAATATTGTTTTTCGTGGTGTGTTGGGTGATTTATGAGACAAGGAACAAGGGTCGTGAAGCCAAGAATATCTCCCTCTATTCATTCATGTTCATGTTATCTATCTCATGGAAAAACTAGGTTCCCTTCTTCCTATTGAAAAAAGAATGGTTACTAGTAATAGAGTCCTCCCTAGGGATGTTATTACAAATGATAGAGCTCCTCTAGGGTGGTGGATCAAGTGGATACCCCCCAATGTTGGACTAAAACATAATGTGAATGGGTCCTATAAATCAGGAGTTATGAGGAGGGATTGTGCATGATTCTAGGGGATCTATGGATATCGAATATAGTTCCTTTTATGGTTTATTTAATTCTATCTAGGTGGAGAAAATATCTTTACTCATCAGCTTATAAATTTGGAGGATATATAACCTCAATATTTGTATGGTTGAGTAGAACTCCAAGATTCTTTTAAGATTCTTATATAATGATGCAAGTGCCCCTTGGTAATTTGTTTATAATATTAGGAAGTGTAGGTCCCCCATTGATCATGGCACAAATATCATTCATACATGGAGGGAGGGGAACTTTTCTGCATAAAATCTATCCAATAAATAGATACCTTATGAGATTCTTATCATCTATCATATTATATGGGATCTTACACATTACTATAAGATTATTGTTTGTGGTGAAACCCTCAGTATTAACCACTTTAGACTCCCAAAGTGCATGATTTTACAATAAAAGGTTCTTCTTTAGTGATCAATAATTTCCCAACTATTACATCGATCATGGAAGTTATTCTAGGGATACCATTAATGAAAGATAATGATCTGAATACTCAATAGATTTATGAATAAAACAATTTTCATCCCATGTAAAATTAAAATACTAAATTCAATTGGTTGGATAATCAATTACCCAATAAAATACATGGTCTAAATCCTAACCATCTGAAAAAATTTCCAACTGATGCCCAATTTCAATCCCATCAATCTCAACATAGAATCCAATATATTCCATATAAATTATTAGAATAATTTTTAAAAACATATTGAAAATGAATTATCAATTTTTATCATTGATATTTGATATATAAAACATTTAAATAGTTATAGAAACCATTCCCATGCAGGTTTACCCTTCCTCAATATCTTGGAAGAATCATGTTACACACAAACCTCTCATGAATAACTCAAAGTTTTGACTATTTCCAGGAGTGGAAAAACTATTTTAAAACCTAAACCATTGATTCCTAAACAATTATAGTCTTCAAAATCATAGGAAAAAACTTAATAACCAACCTTAGAAACTAAAAAATCAGAGCTAGATAATGATTGAATTGGTTAGGGAATGTTGAAATTCAACCAGAGGAACATGTGTAAATTGTTGATGGTTGTTAAAATCTAGATAAAAGTGATTTTATATATTCAAAAGAGATAAATTTTACATCTTGTAAAGATTTCCCTAAATATAATTGTATTATTTATGGGAGAGTTTCAAAAAAATATAGGAGATTCAAGAGTTGAGAAAAAGACATAACAACCCTCAATGATAGACACATGTAACCCATCCAATAAATAATGAGATTTATCTTTCTTATCGACAGTGAAATAATAGGTGGAATATGGCCTTGATGTGAAAATTATATATATAACCTCATTCCCACTTATAAATAGATTGATCTCAAACAAAATTATAATATATCATAATGGTTTTTGATTAGTTAATTGTTTTCTATGGTTATGGTGTTTAGACTATTGATCTCTTCATCATCGATGAAGTTCATAAAATAGATATGTGTAGTTCTCATTTATTTCTTGAAGTATCAAGTGTTATGAATTCAGATATCCCAGTACTATTTTCTATCCCCATATCAAAAAGAGGTAAAGATATTACTGGAGTTGCAGAATTAAGGAGACATCTAGGGGCAACCATTTTCATATTGAACAGAAATAATAGAAAGGTCGTTAAAGAAGAAATTTTCTCATAGTTGGTATATTTTATTTGTAAGAATTAAGTGGTGAATGAAACTGTAGAAAGAATCATCTTCAAGTGTTATGTATGGCTGCAGTTTCAATCCAGAGTTATATGACTCGATTTATGTAAAATTTCATTTTCTTGATATATGTGAACAAATTTTAGGTTAATATGTAATACAACTTAAAATAATAATAAAATACAGCTTAAAATTATTTAATTTAAAAGGAGACATCCCCCCATCAAAATCCATTGATTTAAATGAATTTGTATTTTCATTTATCTAGTGTTATTTTCATGAATTTAGATTGTTTCCATATGAGTAGTAGATTATTATTCATGCACCTTTAAATTTTATCATGGTTTTATCTATTAATTTGGTTTATACATAATACTACCACAAATTTCATTCATTTATAATATGATGCAGGAGAGTGAGGGGTGATAAAGGAGTGATTCAGCATTCTCAATTACCATGGTTAGGTGAAAGTAGAGTATCAAAAATATTTTGTTTCACTACCTAACCCAACACACTAAAGCGAGAGTAAATGGATTTAGATCTTGGGTCATTCCAGGGTATTATTTAGGTGGTAAATTTATTTTATAAGAGATTATTATATAATTAATGAGAGAATTATATAAGGGAAACCTTCATTATATTCATCATTTTACACTTTTATTTTATTTATTCCATGCACTTGTGGTTCCACTCCTTCATTAATTCATTATTTTAAAATTAATAGTTTTATATTTGTGTAGGTGTGATCAGAATAAATGATTATATCCTTCCATGCACTTGTGGTTCCCTATCCCTTTTCACCATAAAATGTAGTATTTTTAATTTTCTATTGTATTACATTTACAGATTGGAATTTCAAATTAATGGCAATCATGTTTTGAGGTCTTAATCAGATCTACCTATTGAATTAGAAATCACTAGTGTTTTGCATGCTTCACTTTGATCATATTTTTGGAATCATGATTTTGTTTAAGGATATTATTATTTAATATTATATGTTAATGCCCATCTGATAGAATGATTTAAATTTTTGTTTCATATAATCATGTTCAGTTGAATCTGCATTTGATTAAATTGGATAGAGGGCTGTACACTTCTTATTTACATGATTGTCAGGTTGGTTTGAGAGGAAAATGAAGAATGTTTGGTGATGAATTGAAACAATTATAATTATGGAAGAGTGACAAAAGTGTATGTTACAACATGATTTTCTGTATGGAGTTTTGCTGCACTTTCTGGCTCATACGGTGACTCATTTTCCTCATTATATGATGTTTTATTATAATTCATGTTTATATCCTCTTTAGATTACTTGATGGTGCATGCTCATTGTACTTCATGTTTTCATTGGATCTTGAACCTTCAATTTTTTTCTCAGGGTATGGGTTGGAAAACCAACTCATTCATTTTGTCACTATTGTAGTTTATTCATTTTACATTGAATATTTAGTAGGGATGGTTCAGGGGTGGGGGAATGGTTTTTGGGGGAGGGGACTGGTTTTGGGGGAGTCTAGTATAGGGGTGGGGGTGGTGGAGGGGGGTTAGGGGGGTTGGTGCAGGGGCGGGGTGGGGGATGGTGCAGGCTAGGGGGGTTGGGGGTTGGTGCAGGCTAGGGGGTGGGGGGCTAGTGCTAGGGGATGGGGGTGGTGGTGGTGGTGTGGGGGGGTGGGGTAAGGGGATTGTTGTGGGGGAGGGGACTGGTTTGGGGGGAAGGTTATTACAGGGGGTTAGGGAGGCTGGTGCAGGGGTTGGGGGCTAGCGTAGGCTAGGGGGTTGGGGGCTGGTGTAGGCTAGGGGGTTGTGGTGTGTGTGTGTGGGGGGGGGGGGGTTGGGGATGGTTGTGGGGGAGGGGACTGGTTATGGGGGAGGCTAGCATAGGGGGAGGTGGGGTGGTGGTGTAGTGGTGGGGTGTTAGGGGATCTAGTGTAAGGGTTAGGGTAAGGGTTGTGCCTGTAAGAGGCTACACGACTATAGGAGGGGGTGAGGAGAAGTGGTCACTAGGCTGGGCTATGGCCTGGGAAGATGAAATCAGGGTTTGGTGGCCAAAGGCGGCATGGAGACTGTCGGGTTAGGTTTAGTGGATGGTTGGGCTTGAGACAGAGAGATAGTTGCTTTTAAAATTCTATCTTGGTAGAAAATCAACGTGAGATTCATAACTCAAATATATAAATGGCTCCAGGTAAAGGTTCAACCTAAGTGTACAACACTTATTTTCAAAAAATTAAGTCTATTTGACATCTGAGGTCACCTAATCCCTTAATGTTTGTTTTACATATATTGATCGTTGGGAGATTTTTATCCAACCATATAACCATAGTTTTATACTCTCATATAGAAATTAATAATTTATTGATAGCTTGTCTTAGCATTTCATTCTATTGATATAACAGTGTCAATTTACAGAGCATGTATCATTATGTTTTCTTGTAACATATTAATTTATCTTTTAGGAAATGGATTTGTTACCATTTTCATTTTCACCTTCAATTTATGGTCATAAGAACTGCTTATTCAACCCAACTTTTTGAGGGTTAGTAGGTCTAAAAATCCCAGGTGTTGCAGCTATGTCAGTTCTTCCATCATTGCAACACATTTTACAGAAAAATATCATTCAAAGAGTATGCTTGTTATTATCTTATATGTATTCTTTATTAATGGTCACATATGTTCTACTATGACTCATCTATTGTATGATTACAGGTTTATCCAGCATACACACAATATGTACATTTTTTAAATTAGATACACATGCATGAATAATGTATGAATACATTGTTTGAAGGTACATACACCAATACAGATATAGTAAACTATATTTAGTATGCAATTTAATTCTCCCATGCATCACATGCCTCTTAAAAATTAATAAATTGCATGTGTTATGCATATATCTTTGGAATTTACCTATGCATGTACACGTACATGCACATTGTTTAAAAAAAATATGCATGCATAATTTGATTTTCTCACTTATTAACCCCCCCCCATTACATTATTCACTTATAAATATTCACTCTAGCATTTGTTTCTATTTCCATATTGTATCTACCTAATATTTTTAATAAGAAAAATATGTTTTTGTTTTTTTTTTCAAAATATATTTTGTCTCTTGAAAATGATGTGAAATTAACAATAATCTTTAATCAATGTGCAACAAATTATGTAAAATTATTTCAAAATTAATTGGATGTTATAAATTTTTTAACATGAATGATATCTTGTTAAATGTTTTGTAATTTTAACCAAAAATACTAACAATATGTCATGTCACATTGTAAAATATTTCAAACAATGTTAATTGGATGCTTTTAAGATACATTTCTTATGGTGCTTCATTTTGGTTGATATGTAATTTAGTTTTTTGATTTAAATACATTTTAGGGATTAATTATTTATTTAGAAGTGTTTATTATCATTTCTTAGGTTTTCATATGTGGAAGCTCTCTCTTGGGACAGAGGTTGAAAAACCATGCAGTATAATGTTCACCTCATTATCTCTTATAGCATAAGGCACTGAGTGAATAAATTTGGTTGAGTTTTTTTACAAATTTTTTGATGAATAATTTTTTACAGGGAAGGATGAAAAAAAATAATAAATGAGTACATTTTGAAGATGCGTGCGTTAGGGAAAATTCCTAGAAGAGGTGATATTCCAAGACAAGACTTCAGAGTTTTTCAGTTACTGGTTCTCAACCTTTTTATTGAAGTTATCTTTCTACCGTCTCTTTTTTAAGGATTGCTTTTATGATAAAATATACACTGTTTAATATTATTTCTATGATCAAATATAGAATGTGTTATATTTCAGTTTCCTTTATTATTTGAAATGTTTTACTAATACTGCTTTCAATTATATTTTATATAAAGTATATTTGTCCCACTTACATAGTTTCATTTTTTTAAGTTTTATTTTATTTTTTTCATTTATTAAGAACAAGATTTATAATAAAACTTGGTAAAGTTAAATGGAAATACAAAATATTTCTTAATCCTTCAAGTGTGCTTGGAAATCACATAACCTACTATAAGTGCACAGGGCGTTGTAAAATATTATATGGGAGTTACCTATGTTATATCTTCAGTTATAATCTTATTTCTTTTCATAATTTTAATTTAGTTCTGATAGAAGAATAAAATTAATGGTGCACGACTATTGGTAATGTGTGAGGACTAAATGAAACAATATAAGAAATAATAGTGTGTGAGTTATTTTTGAACTAAGTTATAGTGAAGTAAACTAGAAGAAACCGTGTAGATGGTTATAGAAAGTGTATAAGGCTTATGCGTTCTTATTTTGAGATAATGGGAGTGTTCAGATAAGTTTAACTATATTATACTATTTAAAAATAAATTTATCGATTATATGTGTTCTTTTTTTTAGAATATAAAAATAAATTTTTCTCACAACATTTCTGTTCTTATTAATTATTAGGAGCTTTTACATGGTATACGATTGAGTGTAGGAAATGAAATCCATCTTTCCCATAGTGCACTGCAACAAACACCTTTGAATTAGAGCATCATGTCCACTCCTTTCTCACCATAGACCTTGTTTTATTTTTGTTGAACTTACATGATTGAACTTGATGTTGATTTTATTTCTTTTTAGGTACTATCATATAGAAAATAGGAATTTATTGATATCTCATCTTATTATTTCATTATATTGATATAACAGTGTCCATTCATATAGAATGTTTTTGAGGTTTATGAGAGTAGTTTACTATAATATCTATATTAATAAAAATTCTTATATCCAAATGATGGCGTAGGTTTATACAATTTAAACTATCTAAAATTGGTTTGTTGGATGAGCTGATAAGGCTATGAACTTCATAATCATGAGGTGTTTCTCATTTTTTGGAATCCCAAAAGACAATGAATTTCCTTGGATTTCAACAAACTAAGTGTGGGAAAATAATCGAACTACAAATTTTCTAAATTTTTATATGTAATTCATTGTTTTGTTCCCTAAAATTCCATTAAAATTCTTAGCATTGCTATATTTTCACATTTATTATTATTTTATATTAGTAAAATAATTCTGGATTGATTTGTTGATTTTAGTGATAAACTTTTTATGTTTTCATTAATTAAATGTTTTATCATTTATCTGTGTTTGGTTTATGTGGATTCTTTTGCTCCTATAATTGTTTTAGGTGCATATACTAATGTGGATTTTGATGATGATTGCGGTATGAGAGGAGGAGATAATGATGTTGGTGTTTATTAAGGAGATTATGAGGGTCGTGATGGTTTTGGTGATACTGATATTGAGGTACATTTTAGATGTAATTTTTATTCTTGGTTTATACATTTTATTCTACCATACAATGATGTTAGTGTTTGGTAGATGTTGTGGTGTATACTGTTTTAGGGTAAAAGGGGTGTGCGGGTGTGTAGGGGGTGCATGGGCAAGGGGAGGGGCAGGGGGAGGGGGAAGGGGGCAGGGTCTTAAGGGGTGTGCAGGGGGAAGGGGGCAGGGGGTGTGGGTAGGCGGAAGGGGGTGTGGTGGGTGCTGGGGGGTATGGTGGGGGCAGGGGTAGGGGGTTGTTCAGGGGGCAGGGGGAGGGGTGTGTATGGGAGGGGAAAGGGGTAGGGAAGGGGGTAGTGTGGGGGTGTGTAGGGGGTAGGGGAAGGGGTGTGTAGGGGGTAGGGGAGAGGGTGCGTAGGGGTCATGTCTTTGAATTACATGGTCAATTATCTTGATGAATTTTTTGGTAGTAAGTTTTAAGAAATATATAGAGTATATCTGAATATTTACCATATGTTTTAGGGTTGTATTAGTTTGGTAAATATTTATAATTCTAACTTTACAAGCATGTTATTCATGGTTTTTAAGGATGTTGAAATATTGTATATAGAATTTCCTGTAGAGTATTTCAATTACTCATAGTGTGCATAAAACATGTTTTTTTATTTTCCACTCCCAAAATAGGGTAGGTTATCTTAAGACCTAATAGGATTAATCCTTAATTGTAATAATATGATGTTATTGTATTTTATTCCATATGGAAGAAATGGAACCTGCTTCTAGTACATTTGTTCCTCGGTATCCATCATTTGATTTTCAAGAGGTATATCAAATTTTAGTCATGATGATAGCCAATACGAATTAGAATCTATATCATATAGAATCCAAACTAATCAGTTTTCAAGTCTCTCCCAAACGAATTAAACAGAGTCTATATAAAGAACATCCTACAATTCAATCTAGTTCTTATTTGAATTAGTTTGTTCCTCTAGAGTTTCTCAGTCAAATATAATTAATATTTTAAACGGATTCTCAATAATGGCTTCTCAATTTTTTCAGAGATTTTCATACAATAATCTATTATTATTCTTCAGTTTTGTAAGTTCGATATATTCCAGATGAATAATATGTGTTTGTATTCCATGTTCTCTCTAAGAGTATAGAAAACTCTATTATCGAGGAGGGCTATGGGTCACAAAGAAATTAAGTTATAGAGGAAGATTAGTACCTGAATGGAATGTAGAGTGTTTCATGTAGGATAGATCATCCATTATTTACTGGATAAGATCCTTTTGGTAGGTTAACTAAGGTTGATACTAAATTTTTTCTTAACTAAACAACTGAAGAAATGAAACATAAACTGGAAAATATTTTCATGGAATATACTATATTGTATTTATTTTTTATTATGGTAGGGTTATTATCCATGTTAATCCTAGGATAAGATCAAGCTAGAGTTATTAAATATGTATTGGAAGACAGCTAATGGGGATCCATTGTGGTATATGATTTCATTTTGAAATACTGGAAATGTATATGAATACATCATGGAGTTTGAGCAACATGCATCGAGAACTCTAGAGTTTCTAGTGTAGCAGCACATAAGTTTATTTTTTGGGCGATTTCAACAAGAGGAAACAAACTGAGTCACCACCCATGATCTAGGAATTATGTTTTTAATTATTTTACTTTATTGTAAATTGAGAAAGAACATGTTGAAGATGGAATTTTGAGAAGTACTCATTGGAGGAAAATGGTTCCATCTATTTCTTATGGTACTGGTATTATGGTGCCTTACAATTTTACCAACATGATTTAGGGAGAGCAACCGTTGATGGAGGAGGACATTAGGAGAGTTATATGGTATAAAAATTTGAATGGTTACAAGAATATCAGTTGAAAACAATGAGAGAAATATAGAAATTATGGGAATATGTTTTTGATGTGTAGGGGGGTCTGCAGGGTAGCGGGGAGGGAAAAGGTGGGGTGTCTCGGGGGGGTGTCCAGGGTTAGTCCAGGGGGGAGGGTGCAGGTGCGGTGTCTAGAAGGGGGTGTCCAGGAGGGGGGGGACCCAGAAGGGGGGATACTGGTGGGGGGGGGGTCTGTAGGGTAGTGTGGAGGGTGCAAGGTGGATGTCTAGGAGGGGGTGTAGGGGGAGGGGGGTGCAGCGGGGTCTACAGGGTAGGGGAGGGTGCAGGTGCAGTGCAAGGGGGGTGTCTAGGAGGGGGGAACTGGGAGGGGGGATACTGGTGGGTGGTCTTCAGGGTAGTGGGTAGGGTTCAGGTGCGGTGCAAGGGGGTGTCTAGAAGGGGGGAACCTGGTAGGGGGTGCAGGGGGAGGGGGTGCAGTGGGGCAGGGGGAGGGTGTAGGTGGGGTGTCTAAGAGGGGTTGTCCAGGGGGTGTTCAAGGTTTTTCCAGGGACTGTCTGGAGGGGGGTGAAGGGGGAGGGGGTGCAGTGTGGTCTGTAGGGAAGTGGAAGGGTGTAGGAGGGGTGTCTAGGAGGGGTTGACTTGGGTGTGTCCAAGGTTTGTCCAGGGGCTATTCATGGGGTGCCCAAGGGTGCAGGGGAAGGGGTGCAGGGGGGTCTGCAGGTGGGGTTGTCCAAGGGCTATCCAGGGGGGTCTGCAGGGTAGGGGGAGAGTGCAGGTGGGGTTGTCCAAGGGGGTGTCCAGGGGCTATCAAGGGGGGTCTGTAGGGCAGAGGAAGGGTGCAGGTGGGGTGTCTAGGAGTGGTTGTCCAGGGGATATCCAAGGGGTGTCTAGGGGGAGGGTGTCTAGGGGTGGTCCAGGGGGGTGTACAGGGGGTGTCCAAGGGGGGTGTCTAGGGGAGGGTGTGTTTTGGAGGAGGGGTGTCCATGGGGGTGTCTGGGGTGGAGGGGTGTCCAGTGGGGGTGTAAGGGGGGTGTCTAGTGGGGGTACAAGGGGGCTGTCCAGGGGGTGTAGGGGAGGGCATGGGGGTCCAGTGGGGGTGAAAGGGATTTTCCCAATGGTGGTGCAAGGGGGTTGTCCAGGGGGCATGGGGGTACATGGGGGGTGTTCAAGGGGGTGCAAGGGGCTGTCCAGGGGGCATGAGGGATGTTCAAGGGGTGGAAGGGGGATGTCCATGGGGGCATGGGGGTGGAGGGGGTGTTCAAGGGTGGGTGGGGTGGTGGGGGTGGGGGTGTTATGAAATGGGATGTCCTAAAGCCAAGGTTTTAAATTGTGGCTATAGGTATATTGCCTCGGTTTTAAACCATGTCTAAAACTATATAGACATGAGTTTGAATGGTGGAATTAGGACTTTTATGGCTTAATGTTATTCCACGATTTCAAATCGTGGATATATCCCTTTATCCATGGTTTTAAACCGTGGCTATATCCCTTTAGCCACGGATTGAACTGTGGCTATAGGCCTTTATCCAGGGTTAAAACCGTGGCTATAGGCCTTTAGACATGGTTTCAAACTATGGCTATAGGTCTTGCCCTATAACCATGACAATACCATCCACAATCCATTGAACCATGGCTATAACCTATAGCCACTGTTTTTGGGCATATATCCACAGTTTCAAACCATGACTATAGCCTAAATTTCCAGTAGTGATTAATGTAGTATTACTCATGATGCACCCAACACATCCTACCTCTCTACGAACAGTGTGTCATCACTATTTTTGTCAATACATCTAAGTGCACAAGTTCTAATACCCATTAATAATAATCTTAATGTCTAAAGACCAATACACAGGTCTGCATATAGGAACATCCAATGAAACTAAGAAATGTGGATTTTCTATTGGAGGCTCTTGTTCCATTAATATCCTCCTAGATATTACCAAAGGCACACACCATGAGAATGTGCCTCAAAGATTTATGAGTCCTCTCCCCTAATGGATTGTATTATTTTTGTTCCTCAAATAACATAATCCAGACATAGAACATATATTCAAGAACATTGTTAGGGAACTTCCATGTTCTCATCATAGCAGGGATCCTCTATGATATTTTAGTGAAACAACTATCCTTGGGACATTATCACATGCATTGTCACGCAGAAGAACAATCAAGATGTGATAAGGTATTTGTTAATGAATAAAGTAAAAAGTAGTTGGTTCTAGGCCACCACCTCTAACAGACCCCCCACTTGGACTAGAGAAAACTGATAACAACCTGTAACCTCCTAGATCTCACATGATATTCATGATTCTGTTGAGATAGGACTTTAGTCATGGGGTCTACCACATTTTCTTCTGTGGACACTCTACTCACCTCAACATCACCACTTTAATAAAAATCCCTCAAAAGGTAATACTTCCAGAGTATTTTATTTGTACTATGATGTGACCTTGGTTCTATTGCAAGATCCACCACTATAGTATTATCACAATACAATGTGATAGGATATTTACCGCTTGGAACCACATCAAGATCCTAGACGATGTTCCGAATCCAGACAGCTTCCTTGGCTGCATCAGAAGCCACTATATATTCAGAATCTGCTATAGAATCAGCGACAGCTGGTTGTGTTGAAATCTTCCATCTCACAACTCCTTCATTGACACAGAAAACATATCCAAATTATAAATTCAGATCATTCTGATCTATCTGAAAACCAGAATCAGCATACCCTCTGATGATAAACTCCTCGTCACCTCCAAACACCAGGAACATGTCTTTAGTTCTTCTCATATACTTAAGGATAGTATTAACAGCAGTCCAATACTATTATCTTGGATCTTCTTGATATCTTCCTACCATTATCAATGCATAATAAACATCATTAATGTTACATAACATTGCATACATGATGGATCATATAGCTGAAGTGTATGGGATCTTACTCATTCTATCTTTCTCTTGTTGTGTATGAGGACACATTTTCTTGGAAAGATGTAGGCCATGTGACACTGGAACCAATTCCCTCTTGGATTGTTCCATATTAAATCTATTTAGTATCTGGTCAATATATGTACCCTAACTTAGTACAATCAGCCTCTTGGATCTATCACGGATGATCTTGATCCTTAGAATCTAGGCTGCTTCACCCAAATCCTTCATGGAGAAACACTTGTTCAACCAGTCCTTAAATGACGGTAAGACCGGTATATTGTTTCCAATAAGCAATATGTCATCAACATATACTACTAGTATAACAAATAAATTCCCATTAAACCACTTATAAATACATGACTCACATTCATTCTTAATGAAAATAAATTCATTTATGGATTTATCAAATCGAATGTTCCATGACCAAGATTCTTTTTTAATCCATAAATGGATTTCTGAAACTTTCAAACCCATTCGGCTTCACCCAGTGTCACAAACCCTTCTAGTTGTGTCATATAGACATCTTCCAAAAGGTTATTATTAAGGAATGTTGTTTTTACATCCATTTTCCAAATCTCTTAGCCATGGTAAGCTATTATGGAATGTATGATTCTTATGGATTTAAACATGGAAACTGGTGAAAAGGTTTTATCATAGTTAATTCCTTAACACTGTTTAAATCCATTAGTAACTAGACTTGATTTATAGGTGCTAAATTGACCTTCCATGTACAACTTTCTCTCGAATACCCATTTTCATCCAACATACTTTACAAAAATTGACTCATCGACCAGAACCCAAACTTGATTCTGATACATGGAATCCATCTCGAAATTCATAGCTTCTAGACATCTTTCAGCTTCTGAGATTTCTAGTGACTTCTTGTAGATGATAGGTTCATCGTTGTCCAAAAAATGATTCACCATCCTTGGTGACTAGGAAACCAAGTCTCTCTGGTTCCCTTACCTCTCTTAAGCTTCTACGCAGTAATTGTTTTTCTGGAACCTCTTTCACAGGGACCTGTGGAACTTGTTACTATACCAACTCTTGTGTATCAGGAGAATCAACTTTTTTGAAGTAAATATTTCTCCCACTATCATATTTGAATATTTGCTCCCTCTAAATAAAGACGGCTAGTCTAGCGGTGGTAACTTTCTTTTATGAAGGGATATATAGGTAATATCCTTTCGTTTCCTTGCGATATCCTATAAAGATACAGTTCGTGCAACGGGGTGCTAGTTTGTTTCCTAATATGGCCTTAACAAATTCCTTGAATCCCCATACATGTGTTTCTGAAAAAATAGGTTTCTTTCCATTCCATAATTCAGTGTGAATTCTATTTTCTTCCTTGGTTGGTACCCAGTTTAATGTGTATGTTGTAGTTTTTAATGCATATCCCCAAAATGATTATGGAAGATCTGCATGACTCATCATCGATCTCACCAAGTTCAACAATGTGTGGTGCCTCCTTTAACTAACACAATTTCACTATAGTGTATAAGGAGGAGTGAGCTGAGATAGAATTCCAAACACCCATAGAAGATCGATGAACTCTTGGTTCAGATATTCTCCACCTCGATTCGATCAAAGTTTCTTTATCTTCTTATCAAGTTGGTTCTCTACTTTATTCTTGAGTTCCTTAAATTTATCTAAGGCTTATAACATATACCTCATTAATTATATATATCCATATCTACTCAAATAATCATTAAAAGTAATGAAGTAAGAATATCCACCTCTAGATTCTACTGAAAATGGTCCATAAAAATCTGTGTGCACCAATCCTAGAAGCTTTTTGGCCCTTTCATCATGTCCACCGAAAGGAGGATTGGTCATTTTACCTTGTAGACAATGTGACATCTATAAAGTGGTTTTAGCTTAGTAGATTCAAAATAACCATCTTGTTAGATCATTTTTAAGCGCTTCTCGTTTACATGACCTAGACGGTGATGCCACAACTGGGTGATGTATGAGTCATGTGAGTTTTTTTTTGTTATCAATCGCCAACACTTGGTTTTTATAATTTTATACATAAAAACCAATATTTAAATTCTACACACCAAAATAAAAAAAATTCTTATAAAATAAAAAACCCTTATTTCCAAATATGAAAATAAATCCATCAATATTCAAACATGATACAAAAATTATGTTCTTGGTAACACTAGGAACATATTAATACTTATGTAAAACCAAATGCATCCCAGTTAGAAATGAGATATAGTAATCGCCAATGGCCAATGCAGCCAGCCTCGCTCTATTGGTTGATTAAATATCCACCTCTCCTCTAGAAATCATTCTAAATCTACTTGGTTCCTACATTTGAATACAGATGTGAGCCCCACAAGCTGTATTTAATACTCAATGTGTAGAAATGGAAAGATTACACTCTACAACAAATGAAACAGTACCATCCCCATGATTCTAGGTGAAGTTCCTCTTCCAGTGTCCTTTTTTGACACATGAAAAACATATCGCCTCTCATTCCTTTCCCTACCTCTGGATCTTCCCCTTCTTGGAGCGACGGTTCTTAGGGGATTCAGACTGATTATGAATCCATGTCCACTTTTCCTTGTCCTTCCTTTTCTTATTCACTGTAAGGACTATAGGTTTGTCATTCCCCGTGTCTTTATCTACCTATATAATTATGGTTATATGTTCTGATATACTCTTATTATTGTTTCTCAGGTTTTAAATAAATCTAGAGAAGGTCTTGGGCAGTAATGATAGGATGAGATATGTACGCAACTCATCTGGGAACTTAATTCCTAAGATGTCCAGGCATTCAATGTAGCCAATAAGCTTGACTACACGAGACCCAGATGGTGCATAATCTCTAAGATTAGTTGGCAACAAATCATTGGAGATCTCATATCTCTCATGTCTCTCCTTCTCTTGATAGAGATCCTTAAGGTGAGACATCATGCTATACGCATCCATGTTTCCATGTTTCTTCAAGAGATCACTGTACATGGACAATAGCATGAAACATTAGACATTTTTTGGCATCATTCATATGTTTAATATAGATATATAGTTCCTCATCACTAGCCTATTTTCTAGGTGCAACTAGAATAGGCTCTTCCAGCACATACAATTTCATCTCATGGCTAAGGATAACGTGTAAACCCCTTTGTCATTCCTGGAAATTGGTGATGATGAGAAGGTTTTCCTTCTCGAGTATAGATCACAATGATATTTTTGAATTCATTTTATTGTCATTTATACAAAATAATATGAGAAAATGTTCAGTATTTTGTCATGATAAAACTAATACAAATAAATAATTTAATACTTATTAGGATCCCACTATTTTATCAAAATCTAATAGCCCCCACCATTGACTTACGAATATTCTATTGCCTAAATATTCTAGGGTCAAGGATCTATATTTCCATTTGAATTACCACAACTAGGGTTGGTCAAGAAACTTTAATGGTTTTAGGTAGGCATTCAAAATACCAGCTACATTAACTCACAGATCCTTGATCAGTTGAGTGGACTCCCCAATCCTAAAATCCTTTTATTATGGATTTCCTCAACCCTTTCCTCTTGGTCACACAAAGTCTGTTATGGTAGTAAACCCTTTATGTGAACTGAGTCAAGTAAACCCAAAACATTGAATAAGAATTCCCCGATAAATGAGACCACCCCAACTAGGGTTTGTCAAGCACTTTGAACTATGGTTCGATTCTAACCAAGATTATGGAAGGCTATACCGACTTAATATTTTCATCGAGTAATTCTATCCTTATATGTAAATTGTCATTTTATTATATTTGATTAAATAATTTTTAATATTAAGTGGGATATACTTAAGTGATTAACCAGGTCTAAGATAATATTTACGCATAGGTCGGTCTTATTTTAGTTCCATATTGCACGCTTGTTTAATTTATTAATTGTGTGATCGTGACAACACACCCATAATAAATAAACCCTGAAACCGAGAGAAATAAAATAAATGGAATGATAATGAGCTTTTTCTATTGTTTAGTTTATCTAGATTTTGATAAACTAACCCAAGACCTAGGAGAGAAACACCTTGAACATTTTGGGTTAATGTTTATAGCTTTCCACCTATTGACATTCTTATCTCCTTGGATTAGTTTCACTTTGGCTCCTAACTTGAGCTACCCCCACTAGATTGGTAGATTCATCTATTATATATTCTTTTATCTCACTAGCAGGTGAGGGGTAAAAAAGGGATTTAAATAAAAGAAACCTTGGGCACGCAGGCTGTACATGTTAATGAGGAGAAGGCTCACATGCCAATAAATTTAATTTAAATAAATAAATTAAAAGAAACCTTTCACATACAAAGGTCTTGGTCTAGATCATGATCATCCATATATGAAATGATATTTATGCATAAATAAAACTATCATTCAATTCTTTAATAGTAATTGTTTAAGATAAATCATGCTCGAATCAATTATTTATCTTTAATTAATCAATCCTTTTATCTTAAACCTTTTTTCGGAATTCCCTTGTTATTATCATCCATCATAATTTTAAACAAATAAATTAAATTAAAATTATAGTGTTACGTAACTTGTACCTTGGAGGCAACCCAGTGAATTCATGTGCATAACAACCCAATGAGTTGAAATGAACATTTTGCAGATGTTAAATTAAACACACGTATATATAAAACACCAATCACGTGTTGTGCCTCAGATTTACGCTCGCACTATGGTATAAGTCTCAAGGGTTTGTTTAATATAACAATAATTTTTAATAAATATTCTTAATTTGGATGAGTACATGGAGTGTAGTTCCAACTACAAGGCATGTAATTTTTTTCACCGTCCATCCGAAGTACATTCCCAAGGACATGGCATGTGGATGTACTTCAAAAATATTCAGAGTAAACGTTGTGTTCAGTGGGAAAAACATTGTGTTGTATCCTTGTTACATGGTTTCCATCTGGGAAATATGTGTATGGGGTACACGGTCTAACCCTAACCTGAAGGGACTACACGTCGTGTTCAATGGACCACATAGCCTGTAATTCAGAAACTATGTTCCAGCTGTTCCTGGTCAACTCATGGAGTCTTAAAGACATAGATAGGATCCATTGACATGGCCTGGTTTGGCGGACCTACCAAGTGCATGGGACCTATACTACAAGGAGTGTACTGCCGAATACACACTATGTGTTCTAGGGTTGTACGACCATGAAGCTTTGGAACCTTCGGATGAGATCATATATTTTATTTTAATCAAAATTAAAAGAAAAAATTGTTTATGTAAGGTGAAAGAGAAACAAAAGAGGAGGAATAGATCTCGAGATTAAGATTTATAGAATGATTAACTTGAATTGAAACAACTAAATTATTAAATTCATATATCACCAAATAAAAAATAAATAATTATAATCAATGATATGACCCCTATGATACCACTTATAGGTTCTGGATGCATCAGAATTGCGTTGGTGGGTGTACCCAACTCTAATTTTTTCCATTAACAACAATCAATCTGAGATACTTTATGATATTAAAACATTAGATCTTTAGTATCGAACAAATAATGAGAGAAAATAGGGGAGTCCTGGAACCATAGAGAGGATCATCATATGTTGGTGATAATTAATGTAACTAAAATTCAAGAATTACCTTGATAGAATTATATCTCCATTGATGTTTCCGGTCACGATCCGATGTGATCCGTCATTGCATCGTAGAATCCAATTTTAGGATTCCAATAGAAGTGATCCATATGTGCTCCATGAATCTCTAGACATATTTGAAAGGATATACGGGTTCTATCATAGAATATCATTTTCTTGCGATGTCCGCCTTTGATCGCCTTGAGAGCCGCTTGCAAAGCGCTCTCCTTGATCCGGTATAGGAGGATCTCTCTCGTATCTTGAGAGCATTCTTGGAAGAAAAAAAATCTCTCTTCACTTGAGAGATTTCTTTGGATCTGTTGTGCACAACCACAATGAATGTCTAGGCTAATGAGAATAATATATTTGGGATTTTAATTACTTAGAATAATAAAATGAATTAATTACCTGAAATAATTTATTCATTTAATTTAATTAATAGTAAGACCCCATGTATAATAATAACAGTTGACTATTATTATTACTTTACATTCACCCAACGAATTACACCTAATATTATTTAATTAAATAAATATTATTATTTCTCACAAATCTCCTAAAAAACTACACGGTGTGTACTTTTGTTTTTCAATTCTCTTTATTTCCACCACCTTATTTATTATAATTTGAATAATGATTATTTATTTCTGAAATAAATATTTCTGCATTAATCACTAATAAATATATTGTTTTTCCCACAATATATTCTCTCGAATAACTTCTGTCAATATAAATTCGATCAAGCATCCTTGATTAATTATTAAACCACAATCGAGAATAATCTTTATTCAAAATTTTAAATTAATATTTATCTGAGATACTTGGACAGACTTAGTGTGTTACCCTCTATGCATATTTCTCAATGGAATTAGGTGGAGCCTACCTAAATTCAAAGGATAGCATCTAGCAACACGCCAAATCACCCATAGATAAATAATTTAACGTTGCAATGATGTGTCACCTCCTACAAATGCTTATCATGGAATATAATCCATTTTTCTCAATATCTCAATTCAAGTGGGTTGCATGCCGGTTCCATCAACCCATGTGCTCGATTATTCTTTCTTTGACTTTCTGAAATTGAAATTTCCCATTCCTTACCATGGACATGGATCTATTTAGGCTATATTAATTCCATAAAAGGGCCTGATATATTTACTTCCATTGTAGAATAGAAGGGAAAATCTTTTATTGCATTATCAATTATTGCGATATTGCTCGTGACGCACCCAACATATCCTACCTCACTGCAAACAGTGCGTCATCATAGTTTTCATCAATACATCTAAGTGAGATATTTTTAATACACATTAATAATAATCATAAAGTCTAAGGACCAATACACATGTTTGCAGATAGGAACATCCAATGACAATATAAAATTTGGATTTCCTACTGGCAGGTCACATTCTCATAATATTCTCATAGATATTACCAAGGGCTCACACCATTATAAGGTGCATCAATTTTTTGTGTGTACTCACCCCCAATGGTCTGTATTATTTGTTTCCCTCAAATAACATCATCCGACCATAGAAAATATATTCAAGAACAATGTTATGGAAATTCTAGGTTCTCATTATAGTAGGGTTCTACTACGAACTTTTATTGCAACAGCTATTCTTAGGACATTATCACATGCATTGTCATACAAGAAAATTATCAAGATGTGATGAAGTATTTATTAATTAATGAAGTACAAAGTAGTTGGTTCTAGCCACCAAATCCAACAGGGACGAATGGTTGGATTTGATATTGTATTCTTAATATAGATTCTATACCTCTATAGAATTGAATTTGGTGATCTTTCCATTATTATTATGTGAGAGACACAAAATCTAGTAATGATGTTGGCTTTGATGTAGCTAAAAATGATTTTGGACTCAAATTATTTGAGGGGTATTGCCTCATACCGTTTGGAGTACAAATCAATAGATGTTGAGATATATTTAAAATTCTTCTCCATATATGGAGGATATTGTCCTAAAATATCATTCCCCATATGTAAAATGGATAGAAGTATTTGGTTGTATATTGAAACTTCGGGGTTTGATGGATGAAGTTGGAATGCACTAAGAAGGAATGCAAATTATTGGGTAATTATATAAAATTATATGTCATAGTGGGCCAGTATTACCCCATCCTTCAAATTTTATGGGAATGATTGATCCCTGACTAATGGGAACCATATGATCTATTGTATACTTAATTCATGAAATCAATGGTCTCATCTCCATCAATACATATGATAATGACTCAATTAAAGCCTAATTTATAAAGGTCCCTATTGTGATTTGGTCCATCATAAAGAGTGAAGTTTGCTGCTCACTGTTGGATTTTATCTTTCCCTGATCTATCTAGTGGGAGTACACTGTTCTGAAGGTATTCTGTGATTGGAATCATCCACCCAGTGGTAGGTCCATATGGAACAGGTATAGGACTGACTTCATGAATCTCTCTAATTTTAACCAAAACAAATGGTGAAACCATTCGGTGATGCAAAATGTTGATGAATGTTTCATCCTGGTTTGGGTCTACCAGTTTGGTATCTGCATTTTCCAAGGAATTTTCCTTAGAGTTCTGAAATTACAGGATGTGAGTTTATGAAGGCTTTGAGGGTAACTATACCATTAACACTAAAAGATAGTGAATAAGGAGTATTAGATCTTATTTTTTTAATGTAAAAATACCCTTTGATATGTTTGATTACCAATTATGAATCCCCTTTCACCTATAAATGATCTATTTTTATTTGGAGTTCCAGTTATAGACCTTCAATGAGGGCCTAATATTTCATCTCATTGTTAGTACATCCTTACAATATTAGGAAGAAGTAAGGAAAGACTACTTTCACTAGGGAAATAATCATGATCCCTATCCCTACTTTTTTATCTTAGGGTCCTCTGTTATCCTCCCTATTAGGCTCTTGGATGCACTGTCAAAATAAATTTCCCATGTTTGGGGGTTTCCTTGGATAGATATTTTCTCCTCATCTAGTAATTCAGTATTTAACGGTGTTATTTTTGTAGTTGGGTGTTCTGAATGGATGTCTACCAAGGTCTGACCTTTCACTACTTTCTAAGGAACTAATTATATATAAAATAGCTGTAGAATAGCCTCCCACCACACCATAAATATTTTAGAATTAATATTTCTAAGGATTTATTTTAGTTGGTTATTACAAAAGACCAAATGGACCTCGTGGTGATGTAGGTAGTGCCTCAGTTTTCAAACTACAAAGATTAATTCCAGACAGGTTTTCTTGATATCTAAATAATGAGTCTGAGCATCAAGAATTATTTTATTGAGATAATGAATGTTTTTTTTCATTCCCATAATCATTATTTTGTCTAAGGAAGGTACCCAGTGATCTCTTTGGGTCCACCACATTTATAATGATCATTTTCCCCTCAAAATGTAATTAATAATGGTGGGATCAAGAGGTATTTCTGAAGGTTTTCAAATTCTTCATGAAATTCATTGGTCCTTTGATATGTGACCCCCTTCTTCATCAATTTGGTAAAGGGAAAACACTTTCCCAAAAGTTTGGATATGAAGCACTGGATGTGGACCATGTGTCCTTAAATTATTCTAAACTCATTAAGGTTTTGAGGAGATGACATGATAAGGTTAGGTTTTATTTTGTCAAGTTCAACTTTGATTTTGTGATGGAATATGATGAATATGAGAAACTTTCCCAAAGTTACCCTAGAAGCAAAGTGGTTAATCTTTAGGATATGTTGTTATAGCTTGTAAAAGATGGTCGATAGGTCATCCAGGTGGTCAGAACGTTTTCAGGACTTAACCACAAGATATTCAACATTGAATTCAACAAATCTACTTAAAAAGGGTTTGATGATGTGATGCATGGCACATTGGTATGTGGTTCATTTGTTCTTCAAGCCAAATGGAATTAACCAATAGTAGAATACTTCCTAGGGGGATTGATGTTGGAGGATTATTCATCTTTTAGGTCCATCCAAATTTGGTTATACCCTGAATATCTAACCATGAAGGAGAGGGATTGATAATTAGGCATTGTATCAATCAGTAGTTCTGTGTTTGGAATCGAGAAGTCATCTTTCAGACAGTGCTGGTTGAGATCTCTAAAGTCGATGAAATTTATGATTTTCCTATTATTATTCTTCATGCTGAAAATTTTGTCTATCTATTTTAGATATTTTACCGCTTTTATAAAGTCATCTTTTATGATCATGTCCACTTAAACCTCTAATTTTTAATCATGTGTTGGGTGTGTCTGTCTGGCTACATGTTTTTATCCCTGATGGTCTTCTGGAAAACCCAAGAAGTGGGTGGCCACCTTAGGATTGAGTCTTGAAATCTCTATGTAATTTTAGGTGAAAATTCTCAGATTTTCTTTAAGAAGGAATTATATACCTCAGGTTCCTTGGAATTCATGGTCATGTTGATCAAAGTGGATCTTAGATCATCATTTGTATCTATATTTATTTCTCTGATTACATCAACAGTAGTGGAGAAACCTTCCATGAATGATGGAGGGAATCCATGAGGTCGTCCTCCTCTTCATCAATGTCATGATTTATCTCTTTTGAATCTTCATGTGAAATAGGTGATGAATCAAGTTTCTCAGAGTTAGGGAGGAGGCGGAATTTGGACATTCGAAAGACAAAGAAACTAATTCTAACTTGATTGATGGTGTGATGCCTTTTTGGATCTCCAAAGGGGAAATGAGGGACTAAGAACAATCATCATTATTTATTCCCATTTTCCTATAAACTTATTCTAGCTAAGCTAATGGAAGATGGATTTTGTGAAACTTAGGAGATGGAATTAATATGTGTTCATCCATGCTTTCATTACTTCTCATAGATTTGAAAACTTATCCAGTGATTCTTGGATCTATTGGTACAATTGAAATCACATAATTCACTAGATGTGTGATTGAATTCAGACTGACCTATTCAATTTGGTTGATGTAGATCATGTAATCTACACTAATAATCATGAAAGGGTTAGCTGGAATCATCTACATACCATTCGGGGCATTAATCCAAGAGACATTTTCATCTATGTACTATTTCCCTTCCTTATGGTAGAATCCAACATCAATATACAATGACTCGCGTGATTTTAATGGGGATTTGTAAGCATGAAATTTCCCAATTTTACTATTGATCAAGTATTTGATGAATTGGTGGTATGATGACGGGATAACCACATGGTAATGTATCCAAAGTCTTCCCAACATAACATTAAAGGTCATATCCTGCCTGACATCCATGAATTCTATGCCAGACATGAGATCCCTAAACTAAGTTCTGAGTTTCACTTATCCAAGAGGATCTTTCTCATTATTTTCATATACATGTAACATTAATATGTAGGGGGAAATTGAGATTCATTTAAACCTAGTTGACAATGTGTTATAATTGTAATGAGGTTGACTCCTGAGTCATTTGAAATAAAGGATCATTAGATATCAATGTCATTTATCCTTATAGATATATACAAGGGTCTGATGTTCCCTTGTATGATACCATCCTCATCCTGGTCTATGAAATATATTATCATGTTGCATTCTATAGGATCATTCTCTACATAATACACTTTAGTAATAGGAACCTCAACTTTAAATTCCTTCGAGGTCGATAAGTCCTATTTGAGTTCCCATCGGATGTCTTTTGATAGACTCAAAGAATCTAGGATTGAAAAACTGGTTGGCACTAGGGATAATTTCATCAAAATATCATACTTATAGTCTAAAGGTTCTTGCTTCCCAGCATTGAGATTCTATTTTTCATGTGAGTTATGTGGACAGATTATCCCTTGGAATGTGAGTTGAAGTTGATTCTATCCTTAATGGATTAGGTTTACTAGGTATTCTGGAATGCTAAGGTTAATTAAGAGATGAGGAATCCTCTAACCAATACTCTAGGATCATTGTATCAATACAAACTATAACATGTGTGGAGGATATTTCATTCTCCTTCTGAGCTCACTAGAGAGATCTCCCTCAATTTTCAGCCACATAGATAGTTTGAGCAAGGTTGTGGTTAGAGTAGTGAATCCTAGAATGACCACATCTTCCCCTATATCCTCAACTCCGACAGCCTCTTCCCTCAGTTCCCCAATCAAATGCATAGAATTGAGGTTCATAATCACGATCATAATCTAAGAAGGTGTCCATTAAGAGAATAAAATTAATGGACTACAAGATCAACTCCTCATTTTATGGAGACTCCATCTTGAAATTTGACCCTCATTGTACCATTTGGTGGGGTAGTTCTCATTATTCTAGGAATATAGGCATTAATTCCACTAAAATTAAAGGCAACATTATCTTTTTAATAAGATCATATTCCTACATTTTCTGTTTTACTCTTCCAGCCATTTCTCTTTTTGGAATATTGGATTTTCAGAGGAATGAGTTACTGAGGATGTTGGTTGTGTTGTAGTAGAATTTATTGAAGGCGCATCTGGTAGTTTCAACAATTATCATAGGATAACATGAGTCCAATTGATCTAATTTTGAACCATCCATTTACTAAACTTCTACATACTATTTCTATTAACTTCCTGCAACTAATTCTCATCCTCCTGTTCGGTGGCAGAGACACATGCTACTTGAGCAGGTGGCCTTCCAAACTTCACTTTCCCAAATTCCACAATCTTTTTTAGGAGTTCTTTGAAAAAACACTCTTGAATGATTCACCCTAGTACTTTATGGAAGGGAAAATAGTTTCGGAGATCGTCATCGCCATATTTTCTAGGTTTCATAGGATCTGGAAACTTGATCGAGTTGTTATCCAATATTGAGATGAATTAGCCAGGGACTTGGCCATTTCTAAATAAATAGATCTTTTTTCCATCTTATCAGACTATTTTATTATTTTCTCTCTTTTGATAATCCTGGTGAGGTGGTTATTATTACTGACAATCAAGAGGCAGAACCATACAAGATGATGCAAGCTTTGGAGTGGGAGTGGGTAGAGGGGCTTGCTTAATTATAATAGTGGTGGCCCTTATTTTACCTATTTTCCTTCCTTGAGTTGGTGGAATTACTCGAGACATAGCCTTGGTATCTATGATAGAGTCTTCCACTCTTTGGGAAATCATGATGAGGCCCTAAACCCCTCCTTTATATTTCACAGGGATAAGTGGTGTGCACAAATCATCAAGAAAATTCACCATATAGATGGGAAACATTTCTTATTGAGGGATTGGTAGGTTTAAGAATTATATCAACACTTTCCACTAAGCAATAAAATATGAGACCCTTCCATTCTCTAGCTATTTTCGGTTTAAGAGATCAAGGACTATTGTGTTCTACAAAATTGATCAGAACTAGAATAGACACTTATGATGGAGGTTTTCCCACCCTGTAATTGACAGATCCTACAAGAAAGTGTACCATATAAAAGCTTGTCTCATTAATGATTGCACAAATCACCTAAGTTTCACTACATCATTTTGTTCAGGGGTCCCCATCATCGGATCATAGTGAGAGACGAAATGCATCAAATGCTTCTCTAGGTCTCCCAAACCATTAAAAATTGGAAATATAACATTCAAAAATTTCAGAGAGTGAATATTTAGATTTACCCATTTTGGGTAAGACTTATTTTATGGTTGTATCAGTGTGTTAATTTCCTTCATGGCTTCCAATCTATCTATTATTGACTCAAGAGTGTTCATGATCCCTCAAGGAATGTTTGAATGAGATGGAAATTGAACAAGTGAAACAACCAGGAGGGCCACCTGTGGTGGAACAACTGGTATCTGTTAGGGGTTTTCAATAGGGGTGGGACTGTAAGGATGTTCCTAGCCTGGTTCTAGCTATGCACCTAATATAGGGGACTCCTGATCTTCTTTCATAGGATCCAATTATATCGGTGGTTGGTATCCTATATTGATCAAATGTTCCAGACCTGTTTCATATACTATAAAAAAACCTCTATGTTGAGGTACACGATATGGGAGTGCGAGTTGGGTATATTCTTGCAAAGTATATCCACCAGGAAGGATTCTTCAGAGAAGTTATACATTGAGTCTCCTAAATTCTTTCAATTCTTCCTCTTGTTGAGAAATTCTTTCATCAAGTGAAAGAGGTTTAATCTCTCTAAGAAGTAGGTGAGGCACAATATAACCCTTATCTCTTTCCTTGTTGTATGACTTTTGAGGGGGTAATGATAGATTGTTTTAGGGAATGACCAAATTTAGGTAGAGCCTCTTGTTCTGTGTATGCACACCTCCTTCAATCATTTCAGTGTGTGTCATATTTTTAACTAAAACCGACTCCTCTAGCTCTTCCTCTGAATTTTCCTCAAGTTCTGCAGGATCTAAAAGGGAGGAGTTGATGAAATTCAATGATTCATAATGCATTATATACATCTTATCCATTTATTTTTTTGAATTCCTTTTTCTACACCCTCCACACACTACTAGAAATTTGGGCTATAGCCACAGTTTCAAACAGTGGCTATAGGTCCTCAAACCATGGATATAGGTAATATTCATAGTTTGAGGAACCGTGGCTAAGTTTGGCGTGCCAATAGGCCTTTACCTATAGCCATGGTTTCCAACCGTGGATATAGACCTATAGCCACAGTTCAAACTGTGGTTCTAGACCTATAGACCAGTTCAAACCGTGGCTATACACCTAAATCCATGATTTGAAACTGTGGCAGCAGCTTAAGGAACACATGGTTATAACCATGGTTTGAAATCGTTGCTATAGGTTTATAGCCACGGTTCAAACAGTGGATATAGGTCTATATCCACGGTTTCAAACTGTGGTTATAGGGTTTTACATTTCATAAAAACACCACCCCCCCCCCAGACCCTGGACACCCCCAGACAGACCCCCACTAACCCTGGATAGACCCCCAGACCCTGTACACCCCCTGTATAGACCCCCCCCCAGATCATAGACAGACCCCACTCCAGACCAAGGACAGACCCCCTCAGCCCCTGGACAGACCCCCCCCCCCAAGACAAACCCTGGACATCCCCCTTGACACCCCATGGATAGACCCCAGACACCCCCCAGACAACCCCACCAAACCCTAGACAGACCCCCTAAGAAAGACCCATACAGACCCTAGATAGCCCACCCCCCCAAGGCATTGGAAACCCCCCCCCCCCCCCACCAGGATAGACCCCCACCAGACAATGGAAAGACCCCCCCCCCCCCCCGAACAGGCCCCCTAGACCTTGGACAACCCCCCCCCCCCCCCCCCCAAAGAGGCCCCTCCAGACCCTGGACAGACCCCCCCCAGGACAGATCCTGGACACTCCTCCCCTAGACCCTAGAAACCCCCTCCCTCCTGGACCCCCACCCCCTGCAGCACCCCTTCCCCCATTAAAAGGCCCCCCCTCCACTCCCCATGTACCCCTCCTGCACACCCCTCCCCACATGGAGGTATGGATTATCCATATCTCTCTATAATTTATGGATTTTGCTTGTTTGGGGACTTTAGTGACTCATATGGTCAAGGATGAACTCTATATTCCTATAAGAAAACATTTTAGATATCAAAATTGTGTAACTAGTAGGAATAGACAAGATAATAATTCTAAGGACTATGTAGAATGGTTATACACCTTGGATTACCTGAGAGTACCAAATTCTTGTATGTATATAGGAAAAAAGCTAGGGTAAAACAATAAAGAAATTATGGAAAATATTTTTTCAAACAATTAAGAAATTATAGAATTAAAATTGATGGTTTAAATAGATAGACCTACCTCAACCTCAAGACATGTTTCTTTTGATGAAGACAACTCGAATCATCCTTTTTTCTACTTGCATGCATACGCAACAATAACCATTTCAATATCTCTTGATATTTGAAGGAAATATGTGAAGAATTAATAGTGTAAGAATTATAAGCAAGAAAATAAGTGTCTATGAGAAACTAACAATGTCATTGAAAAATGATGAACATATTGACACCACGTCGTAGGCTATACTGCAGTCATGATTTCAAAGAAGTACATGCCACAAAAATTCCACCAGATGTGGAGGTTGTTATTCTAGTAGGGTGATATTTTTTTCATGTCTTCAAGAAGCAATGCTGCAAATATAAGGATACAATGTAGAAAGTATGGTGGATCATTAATGTTAAGGAAATTAAGTCATGATCTATTCATGCGAACATTATGTATACACCATAACATCTACCAAACAATAACATCATTATATGGTAGAATTAAATGTATAAACCAAGAATAAAATTTACATCTAAAATGTACCTCAATATTAGTATCACCAAAACTATCACAAACCTCATCATCTCCTTCAAAAACACCAACATCATTATCTCCTCCTCTCAGACCACCATCATCATCAACATCTGCAGTGACATATGAACCTAAATGAATGGCATGAGTAGAATAATCCTCATAAACCAAGTGAAAATAAATTGGAACACATTTAATTAATGAAAACATAAAAAGGTTATCAGTAAAATAAACAAATCAATCATGATTTATTTTAATAATAGAAAATCATACAAAATGTTTAAATATAGAAATTTTAGAAATTTTAATGGAATTTGAAAAAATAAAACAATGAATTCTATATAAAAATTTATGTAATTTATAGTTCGATCACTCCCCCCAGTTGTCGAAAACCACTTATTGAAGGAGTAACATATATACGAAAAAATGATTCCTAGGAGAGTTAGCCATGGTGGGTGGTGTCTGGAAAGGACACATGGTTTTATCAGAGCATAGAGATAGATTATTTTTCAGCATTACTGATGAT
Source organism: Viscum album (assembly GCA_963277665.1). Taxonomy (NCBI): domain Eukaryota; kingdom Viridiplantae; phylum Streptophyta; class Magnoliopsida; order Santalales; family Viscaceae; genus Viscum; species Viscum album. The sequence goes on along the minus strand of OY728150.1, from coordinate 809,809,391 downwards.
GAAAAACTAAGAAGGATCTGTAACACCTTGGGTTATGTTTAAATGATTTTTGAGGATAAGATAATCTAAATGTTCATCTAAAGTGGTATATGTGTCATGGATTTAAATTAAACACAAAAATATAAAAATTACAGGCTATTATAGTTACATATGGCATAAAATGAACAATATTCAAGGATAGTTAAGAAAACATCACCAAATAAAAAATGAAAATAGACACTGAATAAAAACCCAAACTACGGACCTAAATATGAGCATAAATGGGCTCCAAAACATAATTTTTCAGAATCATCATTGAGAAAATATTGAACTTTTTCCCTGCAATATAAATTATTAGGAAAAATGAAAATTGTTATATTCAAGATAACTTCTAAACAATTTTTTTTCATAGCTTAACATGATCGCCATAAACACACAATTAAATGCTATTAAGAAGTTACAAAATGCATCATCGACCAAGAAGTTTTGACAAGATAAAAATAGTACCTTCGAAAGTGAACAGATAGCTGCGATATGAGCATCCTTGGCCATAAAAGTGAATATAAAACTCTTATGATCACATACTACCTTTTAGATTCTATTTACGAAATTTTTATTTTTCGTAAATTCTAGGTAATGAAAACCATAATATTTCAATTTTAGAGGGTCTCTTAATCCACCTTGATCTTTTCATCACAATTCTGTCTAGTTATCAAAAGTAATTTTTACATTAAAAAATTATAGATTTTTTTAAACCATCATTTAGTTAAAAAAAATCATTCATTGGTTTCTATAAATTATTTCCTTAACCACAAACCATTAGTCCTTGTTTAGCACATTCAAAATTCAACACCTTAACCAAATTTGAGAATGACATAATAAATATCTTCAATAATTTCATTTCATTCCATGTCAGAAAAAATGGTTACAATATCCAATAATATTCTATTAACATAATTTATGAAATGTATGCAATAACAACGTATAATATATTAAATAGTAGTGATTTAATGATATCTATTGGAGATTAATATTTCATATGAAAATGTGTAAGATAATATAATACCATATTAAGTATATGGATTATAAAAATGTATTCATAATAAGAATTTTTAAGATATGTATATTGAAAATTAAGTGTCTATGTTTTGCATTTGTTGCACATTGCACACATAGTATATGCATAAAAAGTATAGCCATAGTGAATCAATATTTATTTCAGGGTCAAAAATTAAATATATGTCATAGGGGGTACTAATATAAATAAGTACATTGACATGAGGTGTTATAATCTTCCCACCATGCCAATTTCTTATCTAGAAAAGAATCTAGTGGAAGTGGAATTACTAAAAGAAATGCCTCAATAATACACTACAAAAGTGGTTGGTTGGGAATCAAATAGAAAAGATATGGTCTTAAATAATAAAATCATAACATATAACCAAACTCTCCAAATTTATTAGTTAAATACACAAGATCATGTGAAGTACCCAAAAACAATTCAGTAACAATTATGAAGGGAGAAACCTATGGAGATAGAAATTTGGCCTAGTTCTCTAAAAAAATTATAATTATTATAAAATGGCATAAAATATGACACAGACCTCAAATAAATAAATCTTCATGAAGCACAATATCCACCAAAAACCTAGAAAACTCATAGTCATCCAAGAAACCAATCTAAAACACCACAAAGAGAACACAATTTAAAAGAACACCATATTCATGAGATGAGAACCATCATAAGGATTTTCTAAAATAAATAGAAGAAAAAGAACAACACAAGGCTCAGTACAAAAAAAATATAGGCTTTAGATGTTTTGTCACTAAACCCAACTGGTAAACTGGGACCTTCCACCCAGAACATCACCCCATAGTGAACCAACAAACAAAAATGATCACTAATAATTTCATAACTTCTATAAGCCAATATAGGTCCTAGTTAGTGAAGAATTTGACCAATGGCATCTCATATTCAAACCATCATGAAACCAAACTTGAAAAAACCAGTTTACAAATGTACACCCACACCTAAACATGGAGAAACATTAATCAAAAGAGACCACATAGATATTGAATTCACTACAATCCACAAAATAATTCTAATAAACTTAAAACACACCTTATAAAAATCCCAAAACACACTAATCACCCAAAAATAATTTAAACCCAATACTTCCCTTTATGATAATTCAACATAAAAATACTTATGAATATGGGAACAATCTACCCTTCAAAGAAAATACCTTGGATATTTCATGAAAGAGGACTTGTAAGTCCATGGAACTCCACATAAAAACCACACAATATGCCTCTCTTTAGTATTTTAAAGAGATAAACCCTGATTATTCTAACCTTCTAGCTTGGGATGTAGGGATACAGATGCAGGAAGGGGGAGGTAGGGAGACTGGGAGGCAGGGAGGCCTAAAGGTGGAGATAGATGCAGTGACTGAGTGAGGTGAGTAGGAGGCATAGATGCAGATGTGGGAAGGGGAGGCTCAGAAGAGGACAGAAGGTGGATGAGGCAGAGAGGAGGAGTGGAAGACTGTGACGGGAAGAGGAATGGAATTATGTGGATATTGATTTGTTTAATAAAATTAACATATAAACTAAATGGATGAGTTTTATTACAAAACCATGACTTTTTTATCCTACGAAATAGTTATCTTAACTCTTAATCAAGAATTTAAATTTAATATAAACAAGAAGAATTAAGAAGGCAACTAATTTCAATTTAAAACATTCTTGAATTAAAGATTCTAGGAGAAGGACCCTACCTCAAAGGAGCCAAGCCACACTTTGTGCTTGACACATTTATTAGTGAAAATTCTAAGCTACTCCATCCATCCTCCATACATATGCACCTTTTCATATACATAAGGGTTCTCTAACCCCTATGTATGTGTCTGCATGGCCTTGAACACACAAAAGAGGATCCTTATATATATAGTCACATGCATAAGCCCGTTATCACCAACACACATATGCATTTTCTATATATATACATAAGCACACCTAGACCCTTATATGTAATTGTGTTGCCTTGGGTGGACATACATATAATGGGAGAACTTATTATATATATGCTTACATATGCATACACGGTGAGTCACCTTCGACAAGTGGATTGAATCCACCTCAACGGGATCCAAAACACACTACAAAATATAGAAAACCCAAAAATCGTAAAATCCCTATTTAAAATTGAGCCAAAGAATAAAAATGGAAGAAACCTTACCCAAATATGATGTCAAACTCACTGCACTTTATGGTGGTGGATAGAACATGCCTCATCATAATAAACCACCTGTAAGGAAATAATGGGAAAAGAAGTGAGATATAAATACTTTTTAAATATATGTGATCAGTGTGTCAACTATACATGATAAATGACACATGACTCCAATACCAACATGATCACAAGGATAATATTAATGATTACACAAACATAATATAATTCAAATGATCAAGAGAATTAGTAATGTAAAGGTAATCCACCTCAAACAATAATCCATAAATCGATCTCAAGCTTATACCAACCACCAGTGATCCTTCTATACCATGTATCATCCATGAATACATATGAAAAAAAAAATTAAAATTAGAACTAAAATAGGTATAATTGATGTTAAACTCACCGGGTAATATACTGCACTCGGGAAACAAGCCATGTGTGGGTTCCACTCTAGACACCCACCCAAACCTAATAAATATAAGAAATAAAATTTATCAACCCAAAACAACTTAAAATTTCATCAAACATAATGAAAAACCATAAATAAATCCACTAATTAGTACACCTAAACTCAAATGACATGTAATAATGAGATTTCAAGATTTCTAAGTCTCCTCTATATGTCCCACATAAAATCTCCACCATATTGAAGTGATCCCACCATGGGTTTAAACCAAAAATATGGACACAATTTTAATTAAACTCTTGGATATAAACTAAGCTATAGCTATAGACCTATCTTTGGTTCGTTTCCTTTTAGTGGTATAGGGAGACATGAGTTGTCTTTCTTTGATTAAGGTAGTGAGTTGTCTTTCATCATGGAAATGATGCCTATGGGATCATGGGCGATTAGGTATTTTTTAGTATACACCTAATGGATCATCCAAAATATTGGGAGTATGTCTTTTAGTATGATGGTTGGAAGATGGAAATAATATAAGGCTCACCCCCACCCCCATATGCACCCCCCCCCCCCACTTGTAATCCCACTGCCCCCTGCACCCCCCCCCCACACCCCACTACCCCCTGCACCCCCACCTGCAACCCCACTACCCACTACACACCACCCCCACCTGCACCCCCCTCCCCCCCACTTACACCCCCCCACCTAAACACAAATGACATGTAATAATGAGATTTCATGATTTATAAGTCTCCTCTATATGCCACACATGAAATCCCCATCATATAGAAGTGATCCCACCATGGATTTAAACAACAAAAAACCCATTATTTTAATTAAACATGTGGCTATAAACTATGATATAGCCAAAAAAATATCTTTGGTTTGGTTCGTTTTAGTAGTATAGGGAGACATGAGCTGTCTTTCTTCAATTAAGGTAGTGAGTTGTATTTCATCATGGAAATGATCTCTATAGAATAATGGGTGATTAATTATTTTTTAGTATACACCTAACAGATCATCCACAATTTTGGGAGCATGTATTTTAGATTGAAGGTTGGAAAGTGGAAATAATACAAGTCTCACCCCCCACCTCTACCCCCAGTGCACCCTGGACCCCCCACCTACACCCCACTACCCCCAGCACACCCCCTACCCCTACCCCTACCCCAGAACACCCCCTACCCCTACCCCATGCCCCCCACCTGCAACCCCAATATACACACCCAAATCGACACCCCCCCCCCAACCTGCAATCCCTCTTCCCCCTGCACCCCACCTGCACCCCCACATCCCCCCACCTGCACCCCCTGCCCTGCCCCCAACACACCCCCTACCCCCTACACACCCCATGAACCCAACACACCCCCTCCCCCTACCCCTTGGAAAAAGAATTCATGTTATATTTTGACGAATATGTTGGCATTCCTTGTCATGTTTTAATAGATGGGAATTTATTTGAAAGTCAGTATGGGGTTTTTTATGATTTGATCAATGAGATATTCAAATTGGTGATCATTCTAATAAGGCATTGAAAAATTCTTTAGAATATGATGTATTTGAAATTTTAGATCACTACAAGCTTTCCAAATACATGTAAATAAATTCAAATAATTGAATGGTAAAAAATCTATCTTGAAGAAGGGAAGCTGGGTTGTTTCTAATGATGATAATTCAATTAATGAAGAATTTCATTTTTCTAAAGTTAAAATGAAGATGAAAAAGAAGAGGGGAACCGAGAAACTGGATACTCCTATCTAGTTAAAAAAATGATTCATTGTGAACATTTGTTTCTAACCATACACAAGATGCTTCATGAAAAACAAAAAATACAGATTCTATATCACTTCAATATGTTAAAGATGAAGCAACCACATCATGTGGTAACTCTAGAAATTGTTGGTATAACCCACAAGATAAATTAAAGCCATATAAAATGAATTAAATGTTTTGAAAGATGAAGAATAAATGAATTGTGATCTCATGGAAGAATTTAGGTAAACCATCTAAAATATGGGGAAGAAAATGTAGGGAAAATTGATATTATTGAGTCACTTGTTCAAGAATTAAAGCATGTGAATGAGGAGAAAATATGAGATATCCATGATCATCTCTAAGATATGGTATGAAGAACAAATTAAAATAACATAAAGTGAAAGGAATTCTCAAATTCATAATTTAGAAGGAAAAATAGAGGAGAATGTGATATGGATTATGAATCTAGAGGATGATCTTCATATCATAAGAAGGATGCAGAAAATTGAAGAAACTCATTTGAAAACTATAACTAGTATTAAGAAGAAGAATAATAGAGTTTTTATAAAATTTCAGTAAATATCTAGTATAACTCATGTAAGAGGAACTCAAAAAATATGATGATTAAGTGAGAACACTATATTAGTGTGTATATGGAAGCTAGAGAGTTCAACAATAAGGAAATGTCTACTACAACTAGAGGAAAATATCATGTCGATCATTGATCAACATCATGTATTTTGTAAAGAAATATCCATTATTAATGTCTAGATATACCACATTAATAATGTGCATCGATTATTTCATGTACCACCTTAGCTGTAACACATGAAAGAGATCTTGAACATTGTCTAACATTAGTGGAAATTCCATGTGGATAGAATACTCACATTCCCCCCATAGGATCATGAATGTACTGATGACCATTGGGGATAGCTTTCTACTCATTTAAGCCTCTATAATACTCATCATGGGGAGAAATTCCAGAAAAAATGGTCCCCATGGTCAAACTCCAAAGTTCGTAGATATCAACCTATGTGAGATATCTATCTCCTCAGGGATGTCCCCATATACTCAACATTCACTTGTTCTTTCATTTCCATACCTTTCATAATCTTTATTTCATTATTTAATGTCTCACCAATCAATTTCCAACAAATTTTTTACATGATGGGTCTCTCATATATATCTTCTAAATGTTCCATACAGATTTTAAAATGATGGATTTTATTATAAGAAAACATTACCAGCGTAAATTGAACCCCACATCCATCCAAAGTCATAAACCAAGGATCTAAACTTTTCCTATAATACCAATATAGTGCATTCACTCTACTAGTTGATTTGGGGTTTAATTTTTTTTCTCGTCATCGAATGGGTCCCAAAATCATCCTATAAGACTCTCAAAATTTCCCTAGATAGTCCCCACTCCCCTTTCCCCCTCGTTACCTGGACAACCCCCCACTCCCCTTGGGGTATCCCCCACCCCACCCCCACCCACCATACACCCCTCCCCCACCTGTAGCCCCCTCCCTCTCCATGGAACCCCCCCCCCCACCTACACCCCCCCTCACCCTCCCCCTGGACATCCCCCACCCCAACCCACCCTACACATCCCCCCACCAACCCCCTAGAAACCCCCCAACCTTCACCTCCCCCCAACTCGATGCCCCCTCCCTCCCCTTGGAACCACCACCACCCCCCATGCATCCCCCCTCTCTTTCCATGGATAGCCCCCCTTCCTAATTGTGACACTCTTTCAACCTATTAGGACAAATAACCTAGTTATGGCCTCTTCAGCCACACTGAGAGTAATCCAATGAAATTTTTCACCTGGATAGAGGATAATAAAGATTATTCTCCTAAGTTTCTAACCACTCACTATCACTATGATTTTGACATCTTTCCTATTCTTTTCAATATAAGATCAACTATATCACACTGAATCACTCTTACATTTCCTAAGATCTATCACTACCATAATATCCTCTATTACTACTATCATGAAAGTGGGTAAGAAAAACAGATAAAAGGTTGAAACTTATATTCAAACCAAAATAGAAAGTCATTTGTGAAAATAATTTTTAATAATTATGTGGGATTAAAATGAAAACATTGGTAAAACATAAAATCCCATCAACATTCTCTCTGGGAAACATTTGAAAAATGCAAGGAAATAAGAGAAATCAAATAAATTTCAAAACCTATTATAAATGCCTAGAACCAAATGAGCAAGATGTGTCAGCTCATCCTGGGCACTCATGTTCAAAATTTCCCCTAAAATCTGAATCTCATCATTGAAATCCCATTCAAATTTTCTGCAAATTTCACAAATTCATGAGAAATCAAGCGTATGGTCAAGGAAAAAAAGTCCATTAAACTTACAAGATAGAATTTATGACCATTCATTCTCTAGAGGAGCATAGAGGGAGGATTAATGGTGAGGGAGAATGAGTATTTACTAGGGGAGAGGGCCGAGGGTGGGAGGAGAAAGTTGAGCGCGAGGGTGGGGAGGCCTCTGTGAAACACCAATGGTTGGGAAGGGTAGTAGTGACGTCGGGGAGGAGTCTGCGGAGAGCAGGTTCAGGTCAAGGGTTTGAGAAGTCATGGATAATGGGGAGGAGGAGCTTGCAGATCGAGGGAGGAGAAGAGGAGATCATCATAGAGAGATTCATGAAGAGAATCACAGATAGTGGGGAGGAGGAGCTCACGGATCGGGGGAGGAGAGGAGATCGTCACAGACTTGGGAGGAGGATCCCAATAGATAGTCAAAAAAACATAGCAACATATTTTTTAATCTATGGATATAAATTATGATATAGCCATAGTTTTAATATAACTATTGGTAAAAACTAAGCTATAGCCACGGACTTATAAAATCGTAGCTATAGGTCCGTGGATATAACCTTGTTTTCTAGAAGTGAAGAGGCCTAGCCTTCTCCTTCCTTAATTATATGGGTTACATTTGGTGGATAATAATCCAAATAGAATCTCAAGATAGTTCATTCATGTGCATCCCTAATGCGGATATTGAATTTAGAAATTGGACGAACTGGTAGGATCCACTCTGAAACATTTCCCCTAATCGAGAGACAACTGATATCTACTAAGGATGATATTTGGGAGGTAAAAATTATCCCATATCTGAGGGTTAGAGATATCCCTATTTCAATTTCACAATTCCTGGGGCTTAGTTTACTAACTATGAAGGTTGGGTTAAAAAATCCCCCAGCCCTACAGTCTTGGGTTGCTCCTTAACATTCATGGATGCTAATACCATGGCTTCCATTCTGATTTTACAAAGTTTTTTCCTAACATGGTCTTGGTGCATCATTTGGTATGCACCTGAATCATCCACTTTATAAGATCATTACACTATTTCTAACATTTGTGCTATCTGGCCACTATCTTCTCCTAATAGGGATTATTACTTAATATTTTCAGATGCATGATGCAAAATCCTCTCAATATCCTGCTCTCTTCTAGCCTAATGTTGGTGTGAGTTGTTCGGGGTCTATTTTTTTAGAATATCATCAGTTCTGGATAGGTTCCATTTTTCAAATTCGGCCTAAATATATGACAATATTGCATGATACCACCTTTGGTGGGATTTTATGGTTAGGGAGTGAGGTTAAATGTAATGCTTTGTGTTCACCCCATCCTCTGATATGAAAACCATATAGGATATCTTTAATCAACCATCCCAATATTTCTAACATGCTGAGGTACGCACATTCAATGTATCCTTTCTATTTCTTGAGCTTTGGATGTCATATATCTAAGAGATATACCAAGTCAATTTGAAATTTCATACCTTCTATTACCTTAACATGGATTTGATACTCATTATAGGGTAATATTTTTTCTCTTATGTGACAAAGAATTTCCCATATTTTGGGGTGGATTTTGTGCACACAATAATATAATAGTGCCTCTAGAATATTTTATTGAGGGGTGGATAAAGTCTAGAACATGACCAGTATGTCATATTTATCCAGCTATTTCCTCATTTTTAGCATGTAATATTCATATTTTTATAGTGGATCCTCTACTTGATATGACCAGAGTGGAAGCTTTCCTACCAATTTATTATAAGAAACGAGATTGGTAGGGACTTCCTCTATTACGTTAGAAGACAGGTGGCCCAAGGGTGGTTCATAGAATGACCATCACCTTGGGATAACTTCTTGCCGAGAAATAATTTCACTTTTCAATTATAAGGTATCGGGAATGACTTTCCTTTTTTTCCAAGTACCATGTGGTAGGAGGAATATATCATCACTACATCCCCAGGGGAGGCCCCTCTTGATGATATGAAATACTAATATAGAGATAATTTTTATAGTGAGTGTCTTCATAGGGAGGACTACCATGATGTATTATATCAATGGTAAAACCCTCTCTCTCCTTGATGTTAGGTCCATGTGGATGGATTTCATGACTCTCATTAGGATATGGGCTCTTCAGATCGATCTGATTATTTCCATGAAGAAAACCTTCAGGGAGAAGTGTATGAGGAGGACCTTTGGAATTACTATTACTACCCTTTTAATTTGGAAATGGGAATGTAGGATCTTGAGATACCATATATAAGAATCCAATATCTTTAATAAATCCAACATCAAGTTGAGAGGGATCATATATCAGCTTTTCATTTTCAAGTCATCTCTAGTGAAGCTTGTTTTTTGATGTCTTTTTTCAAGAAACTGGGGACACTTTATGGGGAATGTGGACTTCAGGGGAATGGATTTTTTCTTACCTTAGTGTAGATTTTCTGATTAGGTGATTAACTATGATTGAAATGGGTATATGTTCTTGATCTAGTTTTCATAATATTGCGGGGGATTTTTCCTCATGACCCTCATAGATGGGAGCATAGGTGTGTGTATGCTTTGGGGTTTCATGCTGATAATCCACCCAATTTATGTGGATAAATCCATGTTTCTATTCCTTTAGAACTATTTTTGTCTATGTTATGATGTTCTGTCAGGTCTATTGGATGTGGGAAGAAAATTGAGTATACCCTTTCAATATTGTCAGGATATACTTGGTGAATTCAATGAATAGAATGGGGATATATATTCTCATTATTTATTTGGATAAGGGTTATGTTCCTAATGTTGTCCTCATTTTCCTACCAATGGATACTAATATTACTCATGTGTGGGTAATGAGAGTTGATTCTTCACCCTATTTGTTGTCAAGTCCTTCCAACTAAATTTTCAAGGTGTTACGAGAAGAAACTGCGGGTAGGATTGATAAATACAGGTGGGTGTATGCACCTTCTTGAATTCTTCCACCAAACATGGCTGGTGGGATTCTTTAAACACTTCTAGGAGAGGTTTTTGGAAGGTATGAAGGAGGTGGGAAGGTATTTTCATTTTCCCACATATTTATACTGAATTTTTCTAGAGATATTTTTGTGTGCAAGAAGATGTTTGTTTCTTCTCACTATTTACCAACATATTTGGTTGGTGGGATTCCTTGGATGATTTCAAGAAAGTTTGTTGACTAACTAAATTAAGGTGGGTGGTTGTATGTTCTCTCTCATAGATTTCCACAAAATTTTATTGGTTGGATTATCTAGAGGGAATATGGGGGTGGCTCTACTCCATATTCTCCGGTTTCTACCCCCAGTGGTCTATCATGAATGTCTAGGTCTGGATGACCTAGTCCAGAATACCAAGGATGACACCCTCAACATGTTGAGGGTTCACTACTGTGTGAAATTGGAAGTCATGACTACTAGAAGGATCCCTTTTGAAGGACCCATTTATCTTTTGTATGAGGTTGTTTGTGGACTCTTGATCAACCTCTCTAAGATAAGGGACAGACTAGTTATTAAATTTGAGGGACAAATTCTTGACAAGGTTGAAGATAATAGTTGGTTTCATCTACTTCTGGACCATTGGATGTTGCTAATCAGAAGATATGTGGTGATTTTTTAGATAGATATCATGTTGTTTGGCCTTTAGGGTTGGGATAGTATCATGCTAAAAATACTCCTAGACTAGTGCGTTCATGACCTAGGATTGAAGGCATTGTGTTGATGTTGGAATCCTCTTCTTGTATGAATACCTGATGTTAATGTTAGTCATGGCATGCATCAGTGATAGTTGGTACAATTACATTTGGATTAAAGGGAGATCCTATCATAAGTGATTAGATATAGATTAAAAACCCAAACAATAAAACCCTACCAAAGTAGTATCTCATTTAAACGAACACAAGCATGATTGATTGTATTTCTTGGTCCTAATTATTTTTTTAGAGATAAATGGGTCTGAAAGTTGGCTGACACTATCATCTTTGTTAAGGATTCACATCTGGTTCTCTATTTTTTTGTTTTTGGAAAAAAAATGTCACCAGACGATTGATTGACGGGGGTTGAGTTTTGTGAAATCATTCACATCAGGTTCACTATTTTTTATTTCTGAAAACAAAACATGTCATCTGATAGTAGATTTCATGGTGTTGAGTTTTGTTCAATCATTCACATCAATTTAACTATTTCTGAATAGTTTCCAATGGGTTTTATTCATGGAATCGAATAAACCCAACAATTATATATGCATGAGGGGCCTTCTTTCCAAAGGAATGAGCTCATTGTGGATTTTGGACAATGATACTTATGAAATCACATTGGTCAAGAGGATGGGAGTTCAATATCATCACTCCCTTTTAGGGGGATTTATTTACTAATTCGAGACTCTCTTATAGATTTAAAATATTTTCATGAATCCTTCATTAATTCCCACATATAATGTGAGTCACATTTGAATTAAAAATAAATTATTAGTATATATGGGGCTTATAATCAACTTTATGTATCTGAGTTTCTTCATAAATGGAGATATATATATTAATATAAGGTTCTCTATGGATAGTATCCTCTTATTTACTAATTAGAGATTATTTTTTTGTTATTATGACAATTATTGTTTTTATCCACACGGCGGGGCACTATGGAGTGTAAATTATATAGGGATATGGGAACTGTTTTGATGTCAGGATTAGATCCATAAAATGGGATTTCTATGTATCCTTGTGAAAGGACTAAAAAATCACATAGTTTAGTTCCACTTAATGGAGCACATCATAGCTTTCATGTTTGTGTGATAAGGACTAAGCCATGAAGTTTAACATCATATAGTGAGAATGTCTAGAAGAAAGGTGTCTAATCAATGTTTGGTGTGGGACCTATTTCATAGAATCCTAGGGAACCTGGAAGGGATATGGATTCCCAATTTGAATAAGACCCTACTGGGAATGTGGCCCCTAGATAATAGAGATGATTTAGGGTGTTGGGTTTGAATCTAATAGAGGCTTCCTACATATTCTATATGGATAGGAATCAAATCCTAGATATTTTAATTTTGAGGATCCATGCCTATGGATTCCCTTAGGTTTGTCTCATAGGGGATTATGTCTCTTTGGGAGGATTAATTTGGGGCTTCTTCCTTAAAGGGATACCCTTGTATGGTTTGGTTGGAGCTTAATCCTGAAAATTATTCCCTTATTGGGTTTTTTGGTTTTGGGCTTACTCCTATAGAGTATGACCTGATTGGATTTTGGGTCTTGATAAGTAACTTGACCCATGGAGATATAACATTTTGGTTTGAGTATTACACCTGAGGAAGATTCCTTGTGATGAAAAGTTTGGGATTATATCAAGAAGGATACTCGGATTGGTTTGTTTGGGTCTTACACTTCAAATGATTCCCATAATTTGAGATCATGTGGATGTCATGATCACCGTCAACCACTAATCCCACATGATACATGCTCGGGGTGAGAAATAATATGATATGTTAAATTCAGAAAACCACACAAACCTCTTTTCCCTCAGGCTGGATACATCTCCTTGAGGACCTATGCCTATTAAGGCACTCTGAAGAAAGGTGAGAGGAATATATAAAATATTATTCTCTACCAAAACATGTGTTTGATTGTATGGATGTCATGATCATGGTTATCCTCTAATCCCACATAATCCATTATGAGTCATTATTGATTGTGAGAAACAAGAGGAAGTAGAATATTTGGCAAACCACATGAGACCTATTTTGTTGGTGGAGGAGACTAAGGGTATGGCAGAAGAAAACGGGGTTTTCATACACCCATTACATCTCTCGTATCATATCATGTATAGTCAAATCGGACTACCCATCCAGACACAACCGAGGGGTCAAATATAAACAATAGTGCAACATCTCGAAATAAATTCTAGGGGATTACATCATGAGGGATGACCTAAAATTTGTTTCGTGGCAGGAGAGGAGGATATCATTCCCTATCAAAGGGAAATTCAATCATGATCCTCACCCTCCCCACCTAGAACCAGAGACTCTGGGTCTTAGATATGACTAGGGAAGGACATGGTTCTAACCCTAGTACCCAATATCAGGAACTCACTGACACCATTCCCAAGTTCGATGAAATGAGATAAATTGTTATAAATAAAATTTCTCCTTGTGTTTTATTTAAATTTTATATTATGTATTATGGTTATAAAACACAATCACTTCATTGGTATTATTCTAACCTATTTAAATGAACGTTAAGAATCCTTACTATTGGGACCAATATGATGATCAAGGTGGTGAAGGTTTCAAGTGTGATGATCAAGGTGATGAAGGTTTCAGGTGTGATGATCAAGGTGATGAAGGTTTCAAGTGTTTTTTTTTTCAAGGTATGTTTTGACTAAAGGAAATCACTTCAAATTTTTTTTGGGAAAAATTGTATTGGGTTTGTTTTTAAAATAATCATACCCATGTGAATTGTAAAGATTATTTGTTGATTTTTATTTCATTTAAATCATCATATATATTGATAACTTGTGATTCAATCCTGATAGAAGGAAAGCAGAGTGAAAGAGATGCTTCCAATAAGAAAAGAATAATATTAAGATTTCTTTTCAAAACAATAAAAAAATAATTGTATTCCTATTATTTTTCAAAAAAACCAGAAAATAATCATATCTATTTTGAAGAGGCCATGCTGATTGTGTTTGAAAACAATCGAAGTGGTACCGATGGAAAGGTGGTGCTGATGAAAGTTGTACCAATGTAAATGTGATGCTGATAAAAATTGGTGTCGATGAAAGGTGGTGCTGATGTAGTGATGATACCAATTTTATAGGTGATTCCAATGGAATACGTGATGAAAATGAAAGATGAGACACCGATTGTTTTTAAAAAATCGTATTTGGGTAGAAGAAAAGGAAAGGGATGGAGTTGATTGAGAATAAATCACATTCAGATTTCTTTTGCATCATATCTGGGCAGATCATCCGTATCAGATTGTATTGTATTGTATCAAGAAATTGTAACCAGAAATCACAACCGCTATGATCATATCCAAAAATGATCATATCCAGAATGATTGTATCCAGCATGACCATATCCAGAATGATCATATTGAGCATGATCGTAACTAGAAATGATCGTATTCATAATGATAATATCTAGCATGACTGTAACTAGAATGATCTTAACCAGAATGATCATAACCAGATATGATCATGTTCAAGAAAATAGTATCAATACTATATGTATTTAGAAAATATCATATTTTTGATGAGATGAAAATAAATAAGTATGAATGAATGTAAAGTTTTAATACTTTCTAATTGAAGTCATATGATGCTAATGATTTTCCTTAATGAATTCAATGTCATGAAGGTAGTCATGATTCAAGAACTGGTTTTTGAATGTGATGATGTGTATTCTCAAGAGGGTTAAGATAAAACAAAATAAATTGGAGATTGATGAATGAATTGTCAAGGGGGATATTTTCTTTTAAAAGAGTTATTGTATCTCAAGTGGATAAGTGAATTTATTCAAACACACTCAATTGGTATGGTATCAAGCACTGGTTTGAAGAAATCAATATGAGAGAATCTAATTCAGATCCATGTATTTCTCATCAATTGTGATCCTATTGAAATTTTAAATAGGAGTCTGGAAAAGAAGAGGTGAAGATTTTAGAAGATTTCAGAAGAATTGAGAAGCATTGACGAAGTCATAAATGCTATAATATTTCAGGTGAAATTCAGATTTGTGTGAATTTAAGTGAGAAAGAAAGTTTTTTGGGATTCCTACCTAAACATGTTTTTGGTCACCTATAAAAGGCATGAAGTGCATTGTACTTGAGTGACTGGTAGAGAGAGAGAAGCTCTAGGTTTCTAGAGATAAGAAGAGTTCAATTCCGTTTGGATTGACAATTGTCTTGGGTGGTGCCAATTTATTCAAATTTTATTCAGCATGAAAATTGTATTCAAGAATTGAAGTGGTTCCAATTCTACTCTATTGTTTTCTATCTAAAAATCAGAATACAATATTTGTTTTTAAAGAATTCGAATGGGATCCTTGTATTGTAAGAATCATATTGGGAGTGTTGTTTTGAATGAATCGTACTTGGAGGAATCAGACTCAGTGTTTCATAAAAAAATCCAGGTATTTCTTACATTTCTTATGGGTATGTAATTGATGAATTGTATTACAATTTGAATACATTTGTTGAATTAATAAGAAGTGTAGGCAACATTTGTTTTTACAAAACAATTGTATTACCCAATTGTTCTAAAAGGGTGCACACGCACTAGTGGGGTTGTTTCACGGTGCTACTCGAGTGTAAGGGTATTTCTTACTCATTGTAATCCAAGGATTGTTTTCATAGTGGATTTTATGGTATTGGATCATTTCCAAACCATAAAAAGGAATTAACTATTTTTATTGAATAATGATCCTTGTAAATCTTTGTGTTATTATGGACGTGTGTTGAGTTTCTTTTCAGTAGGGCATTGAAATATCTAAGAGGAGGAAAAGGTTGTTTCAATTGAAAATAAACATAAAATAAAAAGAGTGTCCCTAAATCAACCTTTGCCCCTCTCCATGATACATTGCTCCGACTGGTCGCTTTCAATTACCATTGATAATATACTCTTTGAATAGTGATCATATGATTAGTTTAAATATAAGGTTTTAACAAATTTAATTGACACATACAAAGGAAGTGATGGACTCAACCAGAAGGATCATACCCTATGAAGCCCATTTGTCAGAGATTCCGAGGGAGATAGCATAAATGATATTTTTCCTTGACCAAGCCCAATCTATGATCTAATAACTTAATCATGATATAATCCGTTTACCGGATAATTTCAAGCTTATCGAGATCACGACCCAAACCATATATGATGAACCACCCCATGAAAGTCTCATTGTCATGCACCTTACTCTTAGGGTCTGTGATGGTATATTAAAGGTATATGTGTCAAGACCCTATAAATATGAGTATTTACATTATATAATAATGAATATATTTTCATCCTATTATTTTTACTTTATAAATGTTTTTTATTTTGATACAATGAATCAGAAATAGTATTTTTGGGTATTATTAAAATTCAATTGAGGAATTTATTTTTGATGAATTAATGGACTTTTTAAATAAATAATATTTTAAAAAAATGTTATTATTAAATAATTTTTATAAAATATAAATTATCATATATTTTTAATGAAGTAAAATGTAATTTTTATAAGGGTTTTAAAAATGTTACTGTAAAAAACCCCAGTATTTTCAATAAATGTTAGTTATTATTTTAAAAGTGAAAATAGACATATTTAGAAAATCATTTCGATAAAATGAATATTATTTTTTATTCATAAAATTTAAATCAACTAATTTTTAATTTTTCATAATTTTCTGAGATAGTCGAATTTTTGGGTATAAATTAAATACCATATAATTATACATTGTGTTTTATGGAACTATAATGACCTCAAAGTGATATAATGAATACTATAAAGGGTATCGGTGATGAAATATATATTTTAAATTTAAAATAATATGATTTTATGTTTATTTTATTAATTTTTTAAATCCATTGTGGATCCTCCAAAACCATTAATATGTTTTATTGTTTTGAAATCATTTCTTTAAGAGTATGACTCACCTATACAAAATAATGGGTATTATTTTATTAATTTAGAACCTATAACTTATAAAATAATTAAAATAACTCCCATTTTTCATAAATCATGGGAAAAAACCATGAGAAGTTTTGTGGTTTGGGTTATTTTATTTTTTGGAGTCCAAAACATAAGTTTGAGAAATATTAAAGAAATCCCAACTCATTTCCTATATAAACCCACATAAGATCCCATTTCTGTTCACTCAATATAGTTTCATCACATTTTTAATATTCTCTATAATCTATAGAGTCTTAAAAAGAAACCCCAAGTAGTCAAGAATCTCCTCCCAATAATTTAGATTCACACCCTCAAGTAAGGGATCTCTCTCTCCCTTTTTATTCAAGCACCACTTTTATGTAATGCCTTTTAAATCCAATTTGATCTTGTTGGGATATATTCATTCATATCCACCATAAATTAAAATTTATTTATAAATTTTTATAGACCATTCCACTCTCATTAATCTCTCCCATGAACCTTTATTTACACCTGTTACCATGACGAATTTTAGTAAGGGATCCTCACCTTCTCTTCTTTATTCAAGTTTTTCTATTCTATTATGAATTCCATTTCCATTTACTTTTATGGGCATATGTATTTACATGTTTCTATTACTTTATATTTGATTTAATAATGATTATAGAGCTCTTTATCTCTCATGAATCTATTTTTTTAATTATTAAGTGACATCGTTATGCTGCCGAAATTTCACAATGATTGTTAATGCCAAAATAATTTTGTAGTGAATACCATACACATTCCTATCAAGGGTGTTCAAGTTTATACAATTATACTTATATTAATTGGTAATTACATGTATTTTTACACACTCCATGGTCTTGGAATAAAATATTAGGATTAATGAATCCATGTTGTATGATCTATGTGGCACACTTAAGCATGAGAATGAAATGAATGTGACGGTTGCGCCCAAAATTATATAGTGATCCAATGAATTGGGTAATTTTTAGTCTAATGAGATGTCATGTTGGGATAGGGAGTGACCTTTATTCCTTTACAAGACATTTTTTATCATGATTTCTTTGTATTTATCCATGAAATATGTTTATGATGTAGTGTTTTTTATGTTATTGCGCATTTCCATGTTGTGATTATCATGCTATATCATACCTTATTATTCATGTTATTTTTATTCTCCATTGATATGATTATTTTAAAACATGTATTACTATATTTCAGGAGTATTCCCTTATTGGGATTTATATCTCACCCCTTTCTTATGTATTTCCCCAATTTATCCCATGCAGTTTTAAGTTTGGTCATGTTAAGGAAGTTATCAATAAAAAGATAATGTTTTTATGTTTTAAGTTGTTATGTACTGTACCTAATTCTAAAATAAACTATACTTATTAGTATTCTCAGGATTATTTTTTGTAATTTTATTCAATAAATCAATAATTAATGTGAAATAAATACCATGTTTGTTATAGTTGGTATCAAAGGAAAATTTTAGTTATTTCTGGGATTAGGATTAGAAAACTCTAGAAAAATAATTAGGGATAAAAATAATTATAATAAAACATCACTAGATTTTGGTAAGTATATAGTAAGTGTTTTATCAAGAAAATATATACTTTTTGGATACTATAATTATACATGGTTCTAAAACAAATGTACCTAGGTGTAACAACTCTAACAAGGTGTGTTGGGCCGGACTCGGTGTAACCTGGTACATGAAAACAGGTCTTACTTCATGCTTTCTTTAACACCCCTAGGGGATATTATTTGGTAAATTAATGTGATCATCATGAACCATCATTAAGGGAAAAAATTCCTATAAGAGTATATGTTAGGAAATATTTCATGTATAACATATATTGAAGCCTAGAAATTCATAAGTTAAGAAAAAAAGTAAGTTATAAGTTATGCATTTAATGTCATTAAATTCCTATTTATGTGTTCAATAGTTTTAAATACTCATCCCTAATTTTTCTTTTATTCTATTAAATGGTTGTAAATAGGAGGAATCAGGTAAACAATCAATGTGATGGGAAATGTGATTACTACCCCCAATGAGATGCCCAACATGATGGGAGGGTGAATCGCAAAACATGTTATGATACTCACTCAGCTAACTCAGGTTGTGAATAGAAACACGGATTAGGAGGAGCACCCAAATCCCCATAATAAATAATAATTTACAATTAAGTCCTTTATACGACAAAGGCCTTCAACTTTAAATTGATTATATGATCCCTTAATCATGGAACAATGGATCAACTCCATTGAGAAGATCTTCTCCATACATTAATGTTTTGAAGAAGATAAGGTTCTACTGTCTATTTATCATATAGAAGGAGAATGTGATCAGTGGTTGAAATTGACCAATAATATGAATCCTAAGGAATAAATCAAAGTGATGGGGTGGAAGGAATTCTGTAAAATGTTTTTTGATAAATATTTTCCTCATACTCTCCATATTAAAATGGAAAGGGATTTACTTTCCCTAAAGATAAACAATTATGAATCTATCAGGGAGTAAGAGGAAAAAATCAAAAATAATTTAATGATATGACTCTAACTTTTTTATTTCCCTTTAATGTAAGGTTAACAGTTTATTTGGTGGGCTAAAACCTATTCTATGAAAAGATATGGAGATCTGAGACATTGATAGCTATGAGGAAATTTTCTGATGTTCCCTCAGAGTCAAGATGGAGATTAGAAAATCTCAAGGGTATCATGAGGGTAAGAAGTAGAAAGTTTATTTAATTCTAGTGGTTTTATGGAGAAATACAACAGTTCCATGAAATTGTCACATCCTGCTTATCAAAGGTGTGGAAAGAAGCACCCTAAAAATTTACTAATGGGAATGAGTAAATGGTTTAGGTGTAAAAAGGAAGGACACTAAGATAACTATTTACAATATGAGAAACATAAAAATGAAATGGAAGAAAAGAATGATCTATTAAACCCTTAGTGCATTTTTCATTTCTTCAACTTCATGTGACTATTTTACTTTTCAAATCAATGCACTAAGCCAAGGGTTTTTGGGGACAACCAACAACCTCCAAGGTAGCAAGGGTGATCTTTTTCCATCACAACTGCTAAGGGGGATCTTTAAAATGAAGTAGTGATAGGTACTCTAGTTATTCATTCAAGAATAGTGAAAGTAATTTTTTATTCTGGTTCTACGCATTCCTCCATATCACAAAGGTTTCATAGAACTATTCAAACACCACCAGAAATCATGGAATTAGATTTGTTGATTAAAATGGTAAATGGTGTAATTATTGAATCTCAAGTACATTACTCCTCCCCTTTCAAAATTTTCATTATGAATTTCCCATAAAACCTTTAATTGCCCCCTTTTGTGGAATTTGATACAATTATAGGAATTTATTGGATTTCCCTATATAGAGCCAACATAAATTTCCGTGAGAAGGAAATCACTCTCCATATTGTGAATAGACCTGTAATATTGTACACATATAAAGTGGAGAATGAATCTTGGTTAGAACTATCATATCAAGCATGGATATTATTTCCCTATGATAAATATTATCTAGATCAAATGATTGATTTTAAGGATAGAATCATCATTGAAGACATTCTTATTATGATGGAATATGTTGATGTGTTTTCCGAGGAATTTCCTAGTATTCCTCCAAGCCAAGAGGTTACGTTTTCAATAGAGCTTATACCTGGGGATTTTCCATTATCCAAGACTCCATATAGAATGGCTATTGTGTAACTTGAAGAGATAATGAAACAACTACAACATAATCTGGATAAAGGGTTCATACACTGAAGTGATTCAGTATGGGGTGCACCAATCATCTTTGTCAAGAAGGAGGATAGGTCAATGTGACTTTGCCTAAATTATCTTGAGTCAAAAAGATCCTGATAAAGAACAAGTATCCTTTACCACAGATTGATGATTTGTTTGATCAGTTCTGTAGAGCACAATACTTCTCCAAAGTGGATCATTAGTTAGGATATTATCAAGTTAGGGTGAAGAAGAAAAATATCCCCAAGGCCAATTTTCATACAAGTTATTGGCACTATGAGTTCATATTAATACCATTTAGACTGACAAATTCTCTATAAATATTCCTAGAATATATGAATAAAGTCTTTAAAGATTACCTCAAAAAAAATTGGTAGAATTTATGGCTAGTATTCTAATATACTCTAAAATAAAGGAGGAGCATGAGGAGCATCTGAGCACTATGCTAAAGAACTTATGAAAGGATAATATTTATACCAATTAAAAATGTGATTTATGGTTAAAAAAGCTACATTATTTAGGAATATCATCATAAGAAATGGTATTTCCATGGATCCTTCAATGAAAAAATAAATTTAAAGATGGTTGAGGCCAACATCTATGATAGATATCTATAGTTTCCTTGGATTATCTCGATATTATTGCTGATTTATGAGAAATTTTTTATGATTATCAAAACCTCTAACAAAGATAACTCGGAAAGGAGTAAAGTTTTATTGGAATGGTGAGTTTGAAGAGAGCTTCAAGGATATTAAAGGGAGGATTATTAATGCACCTGTTCTCATACTACCCAACAGTGAATAAATCTTCATGGTATTCAGTGATGCTTCGAAAAATGGATTGGGTTGTGTGTTAATGTACAATGAAAAATTCATTTTATACATCAAGGTAGTTGATTGTCTAGGAATCGAACTACCCAACACATGATCTAGAGTTAGTTTTTGTGATATTGTCACTGAAAATATAGTGGCATTATCCCTTTTGGGAGAAGTTTGAAATATATACGGATCAAAAAAGTCTCAAGTATGTATATTCACAAATAAAGAGCTAAATATACACCAACTAAGATGGTTAGATCTAATCAAGGACTATAAATTCTCAATCCACTACTATCCTGATAAAGAGAATAATGTTGTGGATGCTCTAACTAGAAAGGTTCTAGTAATTCTATCATTGATGAGAACTGATAGGGATCCAATCTTCCTAGATTTGGAAAGGATGGGCATTGGAATCATAAAGGAAAGAACATAATCAATCATTTCAGAAATGATTTCTCAACTATCTCTTCTAGATAGGTCAATTTCTTCTCAATGTGATAATGTGGGAATTTAAATGAAATTGGGAACTATAAGGAAAGGGAAATCCTCATAGTTTAATGTTAATGAAGAAGGATTTGTGAGGTTTGGGTCACGACTATGTGTACCATCAAATCATGAGTTAAAGTAGTTGTTGAATGATTTAGATAGATCAACCTTATCTATCCATCCTAGAAGCAAAAATAATTATTTAGATATATGAGAACACTATTGGTGGTATAATATAAAGAATGGTATCATAGAATATACATCAAGATGACTTGTATGTCAACAAGTTAAGGCAAAAAGAAAAAAACATAAGGGAATGATGAAACCATTACCCATACCTATATATAAAAGGGAAAACAACACCATGGACTTTGTCACCAAACTTCTGAATACATACATAGGAATCAATGCTATCTGGGTTATCGTGGATTTTCTTATAAAGACATCACACTTAATTGCAATTTGAGAAGAATTTTCACTAGATCACTTGCAAGGATATACATCAGAGAAGTAGTGAGTATGCATGGAGTATCACTATTGATTGTATCTATTAAAGATCTAAGAATCTCCTCTGTGTTCTAGAAAATTATCTAACAAGCTCTAAATAATGATTTGAACTTTATAATGACTTATTATCCTCAAACTAATGGCCAATCTGAGCATAATGTCTAGACACTTGATGATATGTTGAGATAATTGTCTGTCAACTTTAAAGGCAGATGGGACCAACATCTTCCTCTGGTCGAGTTCTCATACAATAATTGTTTCCACTCAATCATCCAAATATCTCCCTATGAATCCCTTTATGGGATGTTTTGTGAAACACCTGTATTCTAGGATGAATTTGGGGAATGAAAACGGTTAGGTCCTAAAATTATCTAGGAAATGGTGGAAAACATTAAGACTATTAAACAACACATCAATTCTACTCAGAGTTTATAGAAGAGCTATGATAACCATTTTTTATGAGACCTAGAGTTTTATGTTAGACACATTTTATTCCTACACATATCTCCATGTAATAAATTGATGATATTTAGGAATAATGGAAATCATAGTCCAAGATATATCACCCCCATTGAGATCCTTGATTGCATTAGAGTAGTGTCCTATCGACTAGAACTTCCACATAAACTATATCAAGTACATGATGTATTCCATGTATCCCACTTGATAATGTACATACCATACACCTCACATGTAATCAATCCTTTTGTGGTACCATTGGTGAACGAACTTTCCTATGAGGAGCATCCAGTGAAGATCTTAGATTGTAGAAACAAAGTTCTACAGAATAAGACAATTCACCTGGTCAATGTGTTATGGGGAAACCAAAATATTGAAGAAGAAAAGTGGGAACTTGTGGATGTGATGAAACAGAGTTACCCTCATCAGTTTTAGTGTGGGAAAATAAATTTTCGAGGTCAAAATTTCTTAAGTGGGAATATTGTATCGATCAAAACTATTATAAATAAAATTTTCCCTTGTGTTTTATTTATATGTATTATTATGTATTATGGTTATAGAAACCAAATTCACTTATTTAGACTTCTAATATCCAATTTAAATGACAATTAATAATCATTACCATTAATAATATAGTCATTGAACAATGATCATATGATTAGTATAAATATAAGGTTTTAATAAATTTTATTGACACAATCAAAGGAAGTGATGGCCTCAACTAGTAGGATCATACCCTATGAAGCTCATTTATTAGAGATTCTAAGGGAGATAAAATCAATGAGATTTTCCCTTGACCAATACAAAGCTAATATCAAACAAATTAATCATGAGTGAAACCATTTATGGTAGAAGTTCAAGCTCATTGAGATGACGACCCAAACCATGTATGCCAAACCACCCCATGAAAGTCTCCTCATCGTGCACCTTACTCTAAGGGTATTTTCTGGTGTATTAAATGGATATGTATCAAGACCCAAGAAATATTATTATGTACATTATATAATGATGAATGTATTTTCATCCTATTAATATTACATTATAATTTATTTTTATTTTGATACATTAAAGCACAAATAGCATTTTAATGTAATATTAAAATTCAATTAAAGAATTTACTTTGATAAATTAATGGATTTTTTAAATAAATAATATTTTAATAAATTATTATTACTAAATAATTTTTATTAAATAAAATGATCATTTGATTTTTATGAAGTCAAATGTAATTTTTATAAGAGTTTGAAATCTATTATTATCAAAAAAAATTACATTTTCAATAAATGTCATTAATTATGCTAAAATTGAAAATGATAATATTTAGAAAATTATTTATATAAAATGAATATTATTTTTGGAATCAGAATTTTGAAATTATCCAATAATGAATTTTTCATAATTTTCTAAGGCAACCAATTTTTTCGAGTAAAAATTAAATAACGTATAAATATAATTTGCGTTTTAGGACATCATAATGTACATAAGTGATTCAATAATTACTATAAAGGGTATCCAAGAACAAATATTTATTTTCCATTTAAATTAATTTTATTTTATGTTTATTTGGTTAATTTAATAATTCCATTGTGAACCCTCCAAAACCATTGATATATATTATTGTTTTAAAGTTATTTTTTTAAGAGTATTACTCACCTAAACATAAGAAATTATATTATTTTATTAATTTGAGACCCTATACTTATAAAATAATGAAAAAAACTCCCATTTGGACGAAACCATGCGCAAAAACCATGGGATTGTTTGTGGTTTTGGTTATTTTATTATATAGATTCCAAAACCTAATCTTGATAAATATTAAAGAAATGTCTCTTTATTATTTATATAAACCCATAAAAGATACCATTTCTATTCACTAAAAAACATTTTATTTAATAATTATTCTTTCCAACCTTATATAGTTTCCTCCTAAAGAAACTCCAAGCTCTCAAGAAGCTCCTCCCAAGAATTTGGAGTCACACCCTCATGTTAGGGATCCCCCTGTTTCATTTTTATTCAGGCACCTATTTTATATAATGCATTTTAAATTAATTTTTTTCATGTTGTAATATATTCATATATATCCACCCTACTATAAAATTTATGTATAAATGTTGAGATACCTCTTTAATCTCATTAATACCTCCCATGAACTTTTATATACAACTGTTACCATGCCGAAATTTTGTAAGGGATCCTCACCTTCTCTTCTTTATTCAAGATTCCTTATTATTGTATGACTTCTATTTCAAATTAATTATGTTTTATATGTCTTAAAATGTCCCTATTTATACATATTTTATTTTAAAATGATTTATACCCCTTTCTCTATCATCAACCCATTTTATGAATTATTAAGTGACGTCGTTATGATACTGAAATTTCACAGCAATTTTCTATGCCAAAATAATTATATAGTGAATATCATAACCATTTCCTATCAAATGTATTCACATTTATACACATATACTTATTTTAATTTGTAATTACATATATTTATTCCACACTCCTTGATCTTGGGGTAAACTATTATTATGAATGAATCCATTTTTTATGATCTATGTGGCATACTTAATAATGATAATGAAATGAATGTAATGGATATGCCTGGAATTATACAACACCACAATACTTTGGGTAACATTTAGTATCATTACATTTCATGTTGGGATAGGGAGTGAACCTGATTCTATTATGGTACTTTTTCCATTATAATTTCTTGTCAGTTATCCTTGACCTATGTTTTTGATGTAGTGTTTTAAGCACTTGTCACATTTCCCATGTTATGATTTCATGCTATATAATTCCTTATTATTCATATTAATTTTATTACCCATTTATATGTTGTTGTATAACACATATTACTTTACTCCTTGATTATTTCCTTACTGGGTTTTATAGATAACCCCTTTCTTATGTCGGTCCCCAGGTTATCCCATGCAGTTTTAAGTGAGAGCATGTTAAGGAAGTTTTCAACAGTAAGATGATGTTTTCATATTTTATGTTTTTATGTAATGTACCTAATCTTCAATGAAAATAGAATTACTGATATTCTAGGTTGTACTATGTGTAATTTTATGCAATTAATCAACAATAAATGTGAAATAGAGACCATGGTTTTTATAGTTGGGATCCTCATGAGCATGGGAATGAATACTCACATGCCCCCTAAGGACCCTACATGTCAAGTAGGAAGATTGAAGGAAACATCTGAACTTAGGAATGAATACCCAAATTAGATACACTCCATTTTTTCTCTTTCTGTGGTTTTTAAATTTTATAGGATTCAGTGGAGGTTTCAACTTGTTCCCTTTCAGAGAATTGAACCAAAGGAAGAGAGGCCCCATTATTGGTGGCTTGAAAGGGAGGCAAAAAAGTGGATCACATAGGGTAAAGGCTGGGTAATACAAGGGAGTCTGGTACAGGTTAAAGTCTTAGAAATCCAAGGGACTATTTCATATAGAAATGGATAGGTGATCCAAGGGAGTCTCGTGCAATGTAACGGATGGGAGAGCCATGAAGTGCCTCGTGATGGTAGGATTGCACGGACTGAAGGTACTTTGGGCGATGAACCACCTAAGAAAAAACACTTAGGATAGGCTTCTCAATAATTCAAGGGTCTCCACAGTTGTTCCCAGAAGTGACATGTATAGGTACCCTCTACATTGATGCAGCTTGGGGGAAACTATGTGGAGGGCCATTGCCGAAGGGTTGTGACCTTTGTCCTTCTTTGCTTATCTTATCTTATTTTCTTTAAGGTATTTCACTTTGAAACATTTTCATGCATGTGAAAAAAATGGTGCATCAATATTTATACCATCATTTATATATCTTATATCATATGACACTCACTCACTTTCCTTCATATAAAAAAGATAACTAACTAACTCATTTACTGAATAACTCGCACACAACCATGAAGGAACCTAAGGATAGTGGAGGAATTTTGTACAAATATTCGCAAAATTATTCAACATAATAAATGATTTTACACAACATAAAATATACCAACACTCTTTTCCTATCAAAGATCATATACAAAAAATTTAAGGATGAAAAACAAAATAAATAATAATGTATAATACCCTAGGATTATGATGTGATCCCAATGTGTTCTACTTATTATAAAATCATTGTTTCTCAAAATAGTCAATAAAGTAACCCTCTATATTGTCCATACATTTACCATAACTCATGTTTCGTTATTTTATAACCTTCATATACTAAAATAATATGAATTAACACTTTAACAAAAATTTATTTCCAAAAGAACACATATCCAATTATATCTCATTATTCTATCTAGTTTCTCTCTATAAATCTTAATAGATAATTAAGTAGAATGAAAATTCATAAAAATATAATCCCACAAAATATAAATAAATTCTTAGGTTATAATTTTATCTAATTTCCTTTAGATCAATTAATAAACTTAAACCTCTTAAATAATCCAAATATTCACTTATGATATAATAACTCATCATAAAAATCATTTGTACTTTATCACCTACTTATAACACTCTTAATATGGGAAATTATAAAATATTAACAGTTAACTTGACTCATATCTACCATGTATATTTATTAATTCCTAAATAAATAAATACTTGTTTGAAAACCATGTTTCTCTTTGATATGGCCTTAGCTCTGGAGATGTTACTCGATGGTTATAGAGTATAGTAAATGTTCAGATTCCTCTCCCTCTAACCATATTTTAGGGGTTTATAATTATATTGGGTTTCACGTGTCTGAGATTTGTTTGAAAAAAATTCAATAACATTATATCAAGATTATTGATTACTTTATAATTCAAATATATCCCCTTCATGAATCTCTCAAGGAGGTTATTTTTCCTATCAGTTCATGCATGACAAAGATGTTCTAATCTGGCATCTTAATAAACATGGTGACTTGACTTGTAATCTATTTTATAGATTATTCATAGAGAGGATAATTGTGGTTTCCAATGGTATATCTCATTTCAACAAGGCTTGGATTCCTCCTTCCAGGTATTTTATGATGAGTAGAGATTCCTATAATAGGTTTCCAAAAAATGAGGCTTTGATGAATTATAGGATTCCCTGATACACCATATACAACATTTGTAATGTTTCACTTTACTCCATTTCTCACATATTCTTTCAATGTAACTATGCCACTATTATTTAGATCATTGTGTATAATATCTTTAAAGTGGAACCTATCATTAATTTGAATATTTTTCCCTTAATAACCATTGTAATAGTATATATTTTTAAGTCTATTTTATTATGATTTCACTGAATCCCGATACATGATATGGTGGAAGTAAAAATTTCACAGGTGCCTAGAGAAATATATTATCATTTATAGGTCCCTAAAAATCATATTGTCTTCTATTATGATGGTTTATACCATAGATATTGGAATTTTTGGGAACTATATTTGGGATGCCTTAGTGTTTGACAAACTAGGCATTATGGTCTAATTTAAAAACTCTAATAGTTTCATTTTTTTTTCTAGAAACCCCTATTACATATTGGATCCAAATCAATATGGATAGTTCTTCAAAACGAAAACTAATACCTTTAGTATGTGTTGTAATTTTTAGGATTACCAATAGTGGAACACTCTTTCAATTCTCTAAGTATTGTGTAATTTTCATTTGTTATGAGACTGAGATGAAGAGAGTCATTTTAGTGATTCAAATTGGAATAATGATCCATTAGAGAAACCTCTATCTTTAGTTTGACTCTTTTTTCATTGAGTATGTTATCAGGATTTATGCCTCATCCTCCTCATGTATATTAGTGGTAGTATGGGAGGAATTTATGGAGTATTTAAGGGGTATTAATTTTACCATATCTCACATTAATAGTGAAGGTAATAGAATTGATGACTATCATGAATCTTTGGGGGTGGGTTAGTGGTCATCCACTTGTCTTGGTATTTTCCACAATACATTGAGTATGTTTTATTTCTTTACATTTATAAAAATATTTCCTACTATTTATTATAATTTTATTTCTAAGAGATTATTTTGGGGGGATTTTACTATTATTTTTATTATTACTTGTGATTATTTACATTCTGACATTTACTAAGCCATGGACATAGGGTCCAAATTCTTCCTTAATTCCAATTTATCTAAATTTATGAAACTTTTAGGAATAATTTGTGTGGGACCATCTAGGAACTTATCTCAATAGAAATGTTTCTTACTCATATACCAATATTAATATCAAGAAACACACCATATCTCCTAAATAGATAAGGATAATTCATAGTTATGACAACCTCCTATGAACATTAAGTGTGAAAAACAATCTCTTTATCTCATGAAATATCATAAATAAATTTTCATACTTTTTTTCATCACCCTTCCATGCTTTATTTATCTTTCTATTACCATATTAGAAATAATTTACTACCTCTTCCATGGATATGGATTTAATAAAGGTAATAACATTTGATTTAAAGGGACAAAGATGTTTTATTCTTATATTCAAAAGAAAGAAATCATGTCTTAATCATTCAATCAATGTCATACCACTAATGATGCACATGATTCAAGATACCACACCGTAAACATAAATTATTATAGTTTTCATCAAGAATCAATGTAAATCCTCCATGGTGTAAATTGATAATTATTTCAATTCAAGATACTAATATACATTCTCGTATATGGGAACATTTAATGATACCCAAAACATATCGGGTTCATGTTAATGGTTCAATCTTCATGATCTTATATAAATTAGATCACTGAGTGTGAAATCATGTAAATAAGAATCAATGATTATGATATCTCAACAAATAATTTTTATACATAATTTATGTCCTTTTGAATTAATGTATTTGGATAGTAGGATATATGTCTAATATTACAGTCATAATATCATGATGTTCTTGTTATAGATGGAACTTCAATAAATATTTTATATGACATGTAATCTAAATATATTACCATATATAATACATAAATAAATTGTTCTACTATCATGGTATGTATAAATAATTCATATATTATAAATTATGTATGTCATGGTAATTGAAAATTATAATTTTTATTTTGGTCTAGGGTGGTTACTCTCGAAACACTCCCACTTGCACAAGATATAACTGCTAAATTTTTTGCAACTTTCAAGATATCTTTAATAAATATTATTTTTATGATATATGGCCTTATTCATGGGTATTGTATGTTTTAATTTATGGATGTTATCCTAACATTTAATTCATCACCTTTAATAAAATCTCTGAGAAGATGATGCTTATAAAGTATATACTTACGTTCCTCTATCATAACCTAGAATTCATAAAAATTATCACTACTGTAATATTTTATTAATATATATTTTGATAACATTATACTTATTTTGTATAATACCGAGATATGGCACAAAGTTTAATATTTTTATAGTTTTTTTATGTTTCATTAGAAGTTACAACATAATCCGGTTTTCTAGAATTTGATATCGCTAGCTGAAATGAGTTTATATTTCATATTTATTTATCTTACTCATAATACAATGTAATATTGATATATTTGAGTTATATTTTCATGTCCCTGTAATAAATAATTATCTTTTTTTTCTCTCAAGTTCTAGGAACATATCCCTTGTACTTATGATGTACTTCTAGATTGTTATGATTGATGTCTAGTGTAGATTTCCT
This sequence comes from Viscum album, assembly GCA_963277665.1. NCBI lineage: Eukaryota > Viridiplantae > Streptophyta > Magnoliopsida > Santalales > Viscaceae > Viscum > Viscum album. The sequence continues at coordinate 809,778,364 of OY728150.1, read as the reverse complement.
AGATTTTTTAGATATTTTACCACTATTCTTTATACATGGTCAGTATTAAATCTAGTACATTTCATATGTGATAGATCCCATAATTGAATCATATGGAGTTATAATCATCTTATAAACCACCTCTTGCATCTTAAACATATAAAATTAGAGAGATTTATTCCATGTGACATAGGAAACAATTTCATGTTCAATTGTTCCATCTTATATTTTTCAATAAAATATCAATTTTAATACTTTTGATTAATTTATAAAAATCAAAGATCAATCTTAGTAAATCATATTCCCTAAAACATATGATTATACTTTATTTCATTCATTAAAAATATTTTAAACTATTTATTAACTAAATATAAGATTAATATTTGTTTTATATATGTTATCAATATGTATCACTAAAAAACTATGGTTATCCTACTAACTACTTGTAAACATATTCCATTCTTTTTTTAAAATAACCATCCATTGATTTTGTGTTTGTTTTGATCCATAAACATATCCTTAGAGCTTGAGCATTATTTTTTCTATATTTGATGATGCAAAACCTTCTGGATATATTTTATAGATATATTTATAAGTTTCAATTTAGGATCTTCGTTCTTCAATTCAATCACTAGACATAATAATCATGGTAAAAAACTAAAAAAATTAAAATTCAAATGGATTCATTATATCTAATGATTAAATGGTTTTTTCATAATTAATATTTTCATTTTCATAAAAACTTTAAAATCCATTATTTATTTGAAGGTATTAACTTTACCATACATGTATAAATATTTCTTAAATACCAATATTGGTGATAATAAATATATCACCAAACTCGGTGAATAATATATCATTGAAATCAGTGACAAATAAACCATATCTTTTGGGTTTTATAAGTTTCCTACATAGTATATGTTTATGGAACTTTATTTTCCATGATATATTACGGAACTTGTTTTAATTCCAACTTATTTTATAACTTAATCATTAAATTTATTAAATTTAATATTTCACCCATTATCGTTATTAGATATGTTCCTCATATCATATAAAAATAGTCTTCCACTTGAGTATTAATTTTATACCATAAGAATGTATCGAACTTTATAACATTAGGATAATTTGTAAAGATCCACTTTATATTCCTTAGTTCATATTTATTATTAAAATAAATTAAAAAATATTTTCTTATCTTTATATGAAAATTCGTGATATGAAAAATTTCTCCCCATATTAGAACTCATATGAGATAACTTTTATCAATTTATTTGGAATAAGGTTAACTATAAATGATACTACTGACAAAGAATATTACAAAATAATAATAAAAGAATTTAAAGACTCATCATCATTATTACCATAATATTAAAGTTTTAATTAATCCTTTTGCTTACAATAAACCTATGATTTATATAAGAAAATGTGTGTTTAGGAATAATCGCCACTCTATATTTCATGATTGGTGAATGATTGATTAAATATTTTTTTTGAATAATAATAAGGCAAGCATATTTTATCTTTAGGAAACGATAATTATCTACTTCAATTTTATATTCCTTAAATATCATAAATAAATATCACTTTTTCTTAATTAATTGGATATTATTATAATTGTTGATGATATCATCAAATTCCAGAAGTATGAGGATTTACTTTTGGCTTCACTTAAAATATTTCACATGCATGTTTTTGAAATAAATCAAAAATATCTATGGTTTTATCATTTTTTTAATACCAAAAGGTTTTTTATTAATATATATTATAATAAATCATGTGAAATACAAAATATTTTTAGATAATAAGAGACTAAAGGACCTTCTTGGTATACCATTGAAAATTTCTTCTGGTTTTCTTTATATAAGAATTATATTTCCACAATAAGGTATAATTTGAGTGTTATATGTTAGGTCCATAATTTATTTATGACATAGGATATATTTTATTCAAGTATAAATAATCTATTATTCAATTATGGAATATCATGACTGATTTTATTCCTAAACATGAAAAATATAATTGTTTCTAAACATTAACCTAAGATTTTGTTTTACATAACACATAGTTCAAAGTAAAAAATTTCAAATAAAAAAATAGAATAGTTAGTGTGAGTATTTGATCTTATCTAGTTGAATTCAGAGTAAAACTACATCATAAACATGAATATATACTTCAAATCCCATAATATATTTGAATTTCCTTGGTTATTATATTTATATAAAAATGTGTGATCCATAAATTATATCTATCACACAAGAAGTTAAAACAAAAATATTATATACAATGATGAATATACTTAAATTTCAATTTTTTACATAAATATTCTTCACTTCATGGTCATTTCTCTTTTCAGGACCTTTTCTATTTCATGTAAATTAAATAGCCTCTTATTCAATGTTCTTACTCTTAATTTTTAGTTTCTTGAAAGGATGGTGTGATGGTTTATTTAGCATTGTATATGTCATTGTATTGTTTACTTTTCCTTTATTATTCTTCACCATAAAGATAAAAATAATTTTATTTCTATTTATCTATGTTAACTTTGTAATCCAAAAGTTATTAAAGTGATTTCTACATACTATTAATTTTAAAATATTCAATGAAATCAGAATAACTATATGAAAAAAATGAAAGTAAGGGATATATGTATTGATTGTTATTCAATATAAAATCTAACTCCATTAATAAATTATTATACTCTATTATATTTATTATATTAGGAACAAATTGTATTCTATATTCTTACTTACACATGTATAGTGTATTTACTCATTATTATCGTCAGTTATTTTCTCCAAGTAAATTTCTTAAATATGAGACCGGATGGTGTAACCATACATTTCCTCATATTTCCTTTATAACTCAGTGGAAATTTATGATAAAATAATGATGTAAACATAAAATATATCATTCATGTGTCTCCTATAGGTATTATTTTCCACCTTTAATTTTTTTTTCCAATGGTGGTTTATTAGGTTGAGGGGACTCTAACACATAGAATTGAATTTCATGTCATAGTATTATGTGAAAACACATGTACGACTCCAATAAATATGTATCAAGGATTAAATATTCATTTTCAAAAATATATCATAGTGATTTTGTGGTGTTACTTTCCATTTGATACAAAATAAATATAGTAGATTGTTACTTTTTCCTGGATTACAAAATATTTATACATTATTGTTTTATTAACATTAAATTTCTACCATTATTTTACACAATTCCCAAAAACCCACAAACATTTGATTTAGAATATTTATCCCCTTGAATATTATTATGGTCTAGGATCCTTAAAATCACTCTTTATAGTTTAAAGTATAGATATAATACTACTTAGAGAGTTTAAATTGTGATTTTTGTGGGAATATATATTAACCCTTTATACATAAATCTATTTAGTGTATTTATATCCCCTAAAATATTAATCTTATAATTACTCAATGCTTTACGTCAAAATTTTTTGTCATGAGCTGACCCTACCTGGGCTTGAGCCGCAACTAACCCAAGCCTGCCTCCATAGGCCAGGGGTTGGCGACAAGAGTCGAAGGCTAAACAACTCGGGGAGGCCTTTTCCTGAGTACCTGTACACACACACGTAGCTCACTCAATGAAAAAGTGAAGAGTAAAAGGGAAAGTAAAGTACTAACTTATATAAACAACCACAAGAGTGCATAGACCTCTAAATAGTAAAAAGTGAAAGCTAAAGGTAAACTGAAAAGAAAAATGGGAAAACACGCGCCCAACCAGAAAAGTGCCGCAACCCAGCAACAGGTAAACAAAATAAACAGCTGGGAGAGTCGCACACTTAGAACCCAATTATGACCACCACACGTGGTCCAAGCTCCGAAACTCCTAAGCTCCACTGGAGTCACGACCGACCTATCTGTTGTCTGCAAAGTCAAACCAAGTGTGGGCAAAGCCCAATAAGGGGTGAGTATAAAAATACTTAGTAGGATGCATCGAAGGCTCGAGGGAGCAAAAAAAGAGGTACTGAAGAGGTGAGTAATAGATAAATCAGGGAAAAGTAAAGGAGTACAACCGAGAGTGAAGTAAAGAGTAAATTAGAGTATTAGCTCAAGCCAACAAGAGAAAGGAAGAAGACTCATCCTATCACAAGGAGTTAGAAAAGGTGATAAGATGAACTTCCTGTCGAGTCTTCACTAGCTTTGGCAGAGGATTAGACTCGTCTAACCACCAGAAGCTAGAAACGGGAAACATGTGGCATATCTCACGCGTCTTCACCTCTCCTGAAAGGAGAGTAGCCAAAACCCAAGGAGTGGGTACTGGAAAAAGGTATACATATATATATGCTCTGTCAAGAAACCTAAACAAGATCATAAGGGGTTATCTATCCCATAGCTTAGCCCAAGACAATGAGTAGCCAACAGTCCCAGAAGAAAACACCATCGATGCCCAGTATCTCGCATGTCTTCCCCTAACTACAAGTCAAGGGGCTCAAATCACCACACCTTGACACTATCCACTTTGGTCGGAACTGACTCCCCCACAGGGGTTTAAGTCGCATCTCAAGGAAGTGTCTCAGTGGGGAAAGCGCCCCTTCTACTTGAGATTCCTGGGGAACATCAAACCACACCTCATCACTACCCCGCAGTCGAGAGGTCTCCTCAAAGTCGACAGGTGATCCCCCACCCAGCCCCGCTGGAGGGTAATACCTGGAAGTCCACGGGTTCTCACTAGAGGGAGACCCAACAAAAGTCGACGGGTGCCACACTACCCAGTCCTGTAAAAGGGTAATCCACTAGAAGGAGACCTGACTAAAGTCGTCGACGAGTCCCAATGCCCAGTCTCGTAAAAGGGTACTCCACTGGAGGGAGGCTCGGAACCATCATCGGGGACCACTTCCCAGACCAGCTGGAGGTAAACCCGACATTGGAGACCACTTCCCAGCCCCGCTGGAGGTAAACCCGGAACCGCTCTGTCCATCCCTAATGGATGGTACTGCTTGGTGAACACCACTGTACTGGCCATCCCTGCTGGATGGTAACTCACTGGCCATCCCTGCTGGATGGTACCGCTCTGGTGAGCCCTGCTGGATGGTGCAACTGGCCACCCCTGGTGGATGGTACCCCACTAGCTATCCCTACTGGATGGTACCTCACCGGCCAGCCCTGTTGGAAACAACCTCCTAGAAAGCCCTGCTAGAAACAACCTCTTGGGTAGAGGGTTGGTGCTCACGTAATGTGTTGGTCACACCGAATCCACAAGAACTCTACCAGGGAACACGAAGCAACTCTTCCGGCCAAACCATCGAGAACAGAACCAGGGGAAACCACTCAACCCTACTGGTCGAAACCATCTTGAACAGGACCAGGGGGGAACTCAACCCTGTTGGTCAAAAAACGAGAAAAAAACCAGGGGGAAACTCAACCCTTTTGGTCCACAAACGAGAACAGAACCATGGGAAAACTCAACCCTGTTGGTCAACAATCGAGAAAAGAGCCAGGGGAAAACTCAACCCTTCTAGTCAACAAACGAGAACAGAGGGACCCTCTACGTCGCAAGAGGTCAAGGGTACGTAAAGCAGAACACAGAACCCACATGGGGCTCACATGATGTGTGGCCCCAACTCAACCCCGACCAAGCGCACAAACATTCTCAGGTAGAAACATTTACATGTACCTCCCAGTGTTCTCGCATACTCCCAGAGTATGCCACGTCTCCAGCCCAAAGGCTAACGTGCACACGACCCCCAACATTAACAAGAAGGAATAAATGTAACAACTCCAACTTTCCACCTCAATGGCTCAGGCATGACCAACCACATCTATTCAAGAATTACTTCACTCAGATGGGAGTGCATGTGATCACACACTAAGGGTCCTCTACAAACACAGTAGGACGAACCACAACCGGAGCACCTTACTTGCTTCTGTGTTTAATAAGATCTCAAATGAGTCTCCACACCTCCAAACGGATCCTACCACTTTTTTCCTCTCGGAAAAACATGCGAGATAGACTATTTACATGCCTCCAATGGATATCTGATAGAAAAGTCGTCAACACTGCTTTACGACCGAACAGCGTCCCGTGGTCCCGAGCCTCGGTCCTGAAAACAGTCGGGCGCATCGCACCATTGCGATCCCCTCGGGAAAACATGTCAAAAGGACTGTTCACTTGAGTGGAATGGATATCTTGAGAAAAAGATGCATTCTGACATACTAAACAAGAGCGGTAATTCATGGGACCTGCATCCCAGTCTTGAAGCGCAGCCAACGGATGACACTATTGCGATCCTCTCGGAAACAAGATGGACTATTCACTTGTCCAAAATGGAAACCCAGAGATAAAGTTGGAAATCACCGCCAACTCCCAAAATGGTCCTCATGGGGCCCGCACCAGTGTACTGAATTAAACAGCGGGTGGATTGCACCATTGCAATGCCCTCTGAATAACACTCAGAATCGACTGCTCGGATGCCCCGAATGGACGTCCGATGAAAAAGTTTCTAAACGCTGCTCGCAGATTAAAAGATGGGCCATGGGGCCCACGCCTCAACTCTGGTTTTGATGCTCGAAACCATACTGGTAATCTCTGCCTAAATTCCAGGGTCGCAACGCCACTGACAGTGCTCAATTCAGACATTGGATGTGTCTGCGCCGTCCAAAACAAAAACCCCCAAGAAAAACGCTCATCCACTTAATGCCATGTCGCACCACCGAACCCCTCGTCTCGGGAATTAAAAATCCCCGAGAAAATCTCTAAATGCTCATCTTGAAACCACGAAGGCACTTCCGTAAACGGAACACAAAACGGATACCTGTAATGAAAATTATGGGCATCCGAAGAGGGGACGAGTCCCCTTGGGCGGGACCGGCCTGGCTTGCAGCGCCGGGCTGCGGCTCAGCCGCGTAGCCCAGCCATGGACCTCGGGTCCACTTAGCACTGACCGGACACCAGGGCTGGTCGCTGTCTTCCGTGGAGACCCACTGAGTTCAAGTCTCTGTCCTCGTGCGGGGGTCGCGCACCGCGACCTCGCGGTCGTCGCACCCCTGCGGCTCAGCCTCGCCGCCTGGAGCTGCCGCCTCTCCTGGCCAGCACCGCCTCGCCTTGCTGTCGAACGCCCATGCCTCCCGCGCCTCCCCCTGGACCCCCGCCGCACCACCGCACCTTCTCACTGGACCGTCGTGCAGAGCCGCCGGACCAGCCAGACCCGCTGGAAAACACCCTTAAACCCGTTGATCTTCGGCGGACGTTTGCGAGCTCCTCGGAACTCGGATTTACAAACCGAAACAAGTGATTGAAAGCTCGGAAAAATTAATACGCATAAATGGGATTTATTTTGAGATAAAACAACATTAAATTCTTAAAATTAGGTTCAAATGAGCGATTTGTAATTAAAAACGAAACGAAGATCTCCTACCTCGTGGGCGTAGCCCGAAGCTTCGCAGCGATTCGCCGGCTACCGCACTTGGAGAGGAGGAGGTGATGGAATAGATATTATTGAGGGGATCTCCTTGGTTGAGCTCCTTCCCCCAGAGAAAATGAGGAAGGGAAATATTGGGGGTTAGGTTTAAGTTGAGAAAATTAATTAAATTTTTTTAATTAATTTAACTCCCAAATTAACCTGCATCTGAAACCTTCGACAGAGTTGAGGTTAAGCCTCCCCTAGGGTAAACAAAACCTCCCAAGCACAAATCCAGTCTCATAATTTTAATCTGAGCCTCTATTTTAATGTTATTAAACTCAATGCCTAAGGCCTCCAAATTATGAAAACTCCCCTGAGGCCATTTTTCACAGACGCCCCATGCCCGCGAAAATTACACCCCTCGTAGGGTAAACGGAACACTCCGGACTCAACAGTGCTCTCGGTTTCCCCATACAAGATACTGTCTAAGAGATACTTGCGTTAATCCATTAAACGAATAAATTAATTATTTTATTTATCCATTTAACGTTCTGGTAACAGGCGAGGGGTCCCAATGTCCCGCACCGACATGTTTTTTGTTGTTCTTAGGGTAAAACCCTCATTTCGGACCCATCCGTACACTCAAATTTCTTATATGAAGTACCATTTAGGAGTTATGCCATTTATTTCGCATGGCCAGTGCGAACACACTCAAAATTTATTTCCGGCCACACCGGGGCTCATAATTGTACGCCGTCTAAAGGCGCTGCTCTGGAATAATATCAAGAATATTCCAAAGTCTTTTGTTACAAAAACTGGGTTCTCACATTTTTACCAAGATATCTTTGACTACTTATTTCGTTACAATTTTAGTTATGTCAATAATCACTCTTATTTAAAATCACCTATAATCAGAATCACCCTTAAGTATGGTTTATAAGCACCAAGAACAATGGTTTCATTAAAATTAAAGTGATGAAAGGTCCTAGAAACTCAAAAATTTTAAAAAAAAATATTTATATGTTTTTTTTGTGAATTAAATCTAATTATATTTTTCATCCTTATTAATTAAAGTATATGATCACTTTCATAAAATTAACCATTCATAATTATAAATTAATTATTTCATTTATTTTTATATTTTCATACTTTTTAACTATACCACATGAACTTATATCATCCGTACATTCATATAATAAATAATTATCCATGTATGATAAAAATAAATATATAAAAAATGAATTGATCATGAATTGTATTCAAATGGTTGATCTATTGATTGGATAATGGGTTAAAAAATTCCCTAGGGGAGCTCCATGTGCTATTTACATATCTTGAGTTACATCATCCTCATTCTCTCACGCATTTGTACTTGTTTGGATTTACACTAGCTCTTTTCTCAAACCATCTTATCGTATGGACCACCGTCTTTACAATCACATACTAAAACAAAGGTTAAGGGAACATGAGATGTAGGAATTATATTTATTAATTAAATGTGTACACACAGAACCCTATATAATAAAAATATATGTGGAATATATATTGATCATCAAAAAAGATAATAACTAATAATTAATAATTAATAGTTATAACTTATTGAAATTATAATGAATAAATAAATAATTAAAAAAACTTCCCCGATTCGGTCGCAACTCCTGATTAGTAAATATGAATAAACATTTAAAATAGTAATTAAATAATCTAAAATTTTTATTGAGGTAATTTAAAATGAATTAATGTAACATGAAACTGATTTTAATTCATTATCATAATGTATCATGGTATTCACAATTATTTTCAATAAAATATTAATATTTTAAAATATTTTTAGGAATTTATTATTTGTGTTTTAGATTTTTAATCCCTAAAAAGGGGTATAGAGAGTGGAAAAGTATTTGGTGGAACTTTGTGGGATAATTGGGTTGGGAATAACCTGACCTAGACTAGTTTTAGTCAAGGCGGGTGCCTACTGTAAAAGGTTCCACTACTTTAAAAAAAATCTCATGTCCACTATAATAGGATATGGGTGTCACCCCTAATCAACGAGGAAATATAATTTCAATGGTGGTGGGTGCTTATAGAATCAATTTTTTATTTTTTACTTTTAAATGTTTTTTATCATTATAGTTGCATTTTTTGATCGTTGTCCCCCTAACTAGTTCCATGTATGTTCCACCCCCTCCCCTTATCTCCTGCTTTCAATATGCTCCTTGTATGGTTATATCCAAAACATTAGAAACCTTATAGATTAATTATGTTTGTATTTGGGATCATATTGAATCCATTTACTGAAATTCTTAACTTAAATTGTATAAGACTGCTATGATATTAATTGAATTTATCACTATAGAACCTTTAGTTATTGGTATTTAAAAAAATAAGTAGATCTATATTATAAAAAAATATATATCATACCAATTCTTGGATTAAAAAATGGATTGTGTATAATATAATTTAATTATAAAAAAATTAAGCAACTAAATACCTTGTTTGTTTTTCTGATCTTGGAGTTCTACACTCAATGTTAGATCATCATAGTTTGAAGGATTCAAACTAGGATCAATATAAATAATCCAAATTAATATTAAAATTACTTGATTCATTTATCTATATTCCTTTTACACTTTCATGAAATTGATGATCACTTTTTTGTGGTCTATGATTGCTAAAACATGAAAAACAATATTTATAAAGAAAGAATCAAATTGTGTGCATTAATTATTTCACTTTATACCTCTCTAAAAATTGTGATAATAAATAAAAGGATGGATATTTAATATAATATATTCTTCTATATAATTTTGGGACTAAATTTAGGTTTATACTTCGGTTTAAAGTTTATTTAATTTCAATTTATACCTTCAAGAAACATAAACCATAAAATAGATGCAGAATTTCATTTACTACCAAGTTAACATTTCATAAAATTCAAGTTCATTTCATCACTCACATGTAACACTAAAACTTGGAACATGATGAAATATTAATCATTAACTTGTATCATTCCTCCCAAATATGTTTAATAACCTTGAATAAAAAATATTCATTTAAGAAACTATTTTCTTATATTCACTTATATATACAAAAATAACTTAATAATTCCATGTGAAATAAATTAAAATATCATTACTAAATACTTGAATAATATATAATTGAATTTATTTATTTATTTTCTTGTGAATTTTTATACTCATACATTCACCAGACCATAAAAATTGGGGCTCTCTTTGTCTTATACTCTAATTCATCTGAATTGGCGGAACATCTAAATACCCTTTTTATATAAGCCACTAATCCCTTAAAAAATTATTAAAGAGTCCTAATCAAATATTATTATTTTTATTTGTAAAAACATCATTTATCCTTAAGATATAACAAAACATCATGGTTATAAGAACAAGCTAAGAACACTTACCTTGGAATACAATCTCTTTTTCTCTTGACATCTCATAAAGAATGATGCATAATTCTTGTCACCATCCTTAAATAATTTCTAATCATTATTTGAACCTATTTAGTGGAATTTAATTCATATACCATGTACATTTTTTTATTAAAGTCATTACCATATGAGTCAAAGGGATGAAGATATCATCTTAATGTGCTCAAAAGTGACAAATCATCTCTTGATCATTCTATCAATGGAATACCATTATTAATGCACTTGAAACAATATATTTCACAAAAAACATAAAATTTTGTTGTTTTAATCACATATGAATGAATTTGATCCATGATATACATTAATAATGATCTCAATTTTAGATAACAACACACATTCTTGTGGATAGGGACATCCAATGACACCCAAAACATGTGTTGTTCCTTTTTATAGGTTGTACTAATAATTTCTTATAATTGAGATCACTAAGTATGAACTTAATATGAATAAGTATCAATGATTATGATACCCCAATACCTGATATCCAACCATTATCTATTTCCCATCATATCGATGTATCAATACCCTAAAATATATGTTTAATATTGTTTTCATAGTATCATATGGATATCATTATATCCAAGAATGGATTTAAACATTTATTAAGATATATAATATAAAGATATTTTTATATATAGTATATTAATAAGTTATAATATTACCATGGTAAGTATAAATAATGCATATATTATACTATATTCATGACATAGTTGGTCCTAGGGCACATACCCTCACAAAAAAAAGAGAATCCAAAGGAATGATTAAATTAGGGACTTTGTGGAAAATTAATAAGACATTTGATATTGTTATATGAATCTCTATAGGCCAATTTACCACACACTTGAAATATCCCTTTTGAACTACATGTCCTCAACATCCAATAGTGGGGAGATATAAATATTGTCATGATAAAATGTTTTTCATATAAATGAAGCTCATAGAATGGTATTTATAGAGAATTCATCATCTCGAATGGATGATAATAAGTTAATAAAATTGTAATTATGGATGAATAATATCTTAGATATTTAATTTTCAAAGCACTATTGGTACATAGAAATTTGGATAATGGCACTTGAATCATGAGATTATTTTGGTATAGTAATCACTTATGAAAAGAGAAAATGATAGAGATTGAGTAATATTTATGAATAATAAATAAATTTTATGATAATAAAATGAATTATAATCATATATGTATATGATATAGTAATTTAAATATATAATAACAAAATAATCATAATAAGGAATGAAAGTGGGAGAAATATAAATCCTTACATCTACATAATAACAACTTATAAAAATGGTATAATGGGAGGGATTGGATAATATTTCATGGATAATAAATAAAAGTGATGATAATAAAATGGAAATAGAATCATAATTGTATTTGAAATGTAATTTTAAATATATTTTAACAAAATAATTATTATACTATGTGAAATAGAGGGGAATGGGAACCTTTACCTTACTTAAGTTTCATTACAATGAACTTATCTTTGAATCACTGTAAGATCCTAAACATTACTCCAAAGGAAGAAAATACCCCCAAAATCAATTTTCAGAAGAATGAAAGTACTCCTACATGTCTAGAAAGGTTAAGGGACTCAAACCAAGTTACAAATTTCAGAAGCAATTTGAAGGAATTATAAGTTTTCAAATAATTTCAAGTGGGCCACGTACCATCATCGAGAAGGGTCCGCAGACCGCCTAGATCACGAAACATTGGGTATGCGGAACGATCTGTGAGGTGCTGGTCTGCGAAGCGATGGCCATCGAACATGATGGACCATGAACTGTGTCACCGAATCACTCATGCACAAGAAGGCCATCCACGAATTTTCCCAAGAACTCTTCAGTTCTCGGATTAAGTGAACATGTAGGGTTTTGTAAACCATTATCAAGAAACTAAGCCTCCACAAACCCTAGATTGACTGAGTCTTCTGTGGGTCATAATATCTCTATCTGGGCCTCTGAAACTGGTACTAGATGCCCAATTGATACAATTGCCTTGATTTTATATAAAAGTAGCACAAAAGGAATTGAGAAAGGATGAATGACGAAATATTTATGGGGACTCAGAGGTTAGAAGAAAGAGTTTTGAGAATATTTCAGCTTCAAACTTGATTCATCGATGAAGCCCAAATTGTGAACCACAATCTCCGCAGGTACAATCAGCCGCGAACCACGCTCTCCGTAGGTACAGTCGGCTGCAAACCATAAAATGGGGGAACATAATAATAAAAATAGAACCGCGATCCTAAATAGTGAAACCAAGAACCATATACTTCTCATGGATGAACTTTCTATGAACGATAATCCCTTGGACCCTCCTTCAATATGGTGCTCCGCATAGTGTACCACTACGCGAACTGAACCCGACTCTGAATACTTCATCAATACGCGGATGGAACCCAAAGTGGTGTGATGGTCTTCTTATCACTATGGTATGCGGTGGTCTATACCCATGCCCGCGTACCACCTCGGTATGTAGATGGATCCTCTGCCTGCATACCACAATGGTATGCGGAGCCTCCCCCATCCCGCATAAAAAACTGGTATGTAAAATGGTGTATTTTTAGGTATTATTTCTGCCAGTTCCAAACTCACCCCTCTACTACCGTCTATTCCTCCATAATTCCTCTACAAACCAGTCCTCCATCATCAGGTTAAAGCCTCCTCCAAATTCATTAGACCCATTGATCAGGCCATCGGGTGCATCAACACACCCCTTTGAGTCTACATACACATAGTAAGCAGAGTCATGAAGGATATCCCCACAATGGTTTGGGTTTCAAGAATGTACATGGGTATACATTCCCATGGTAACCCAGAGTCCAACTATGGGATATCGACGTGAACCTCCCTATTCTAGGGATTAAGGGTGATCAAACGCTTTTCAATTCAATGAGGAATAGTGATCAGTTAAAGTAATTATGTTCACATTTCCTTCGATGAAGACGAAACTCTTCCCCTTCCCACAACGCATTCTGGGTCCTCCCACTAAGGTATATTTCCAATCTTCTGAGGTCGATCCCCATGACCTTTGATGTCATTTCACATTGAATGGTTCATCGCTTCACGCCCTCACCCGCCATCACCCGTAACTCTTCTTTCGTAGGCTCTACCTCTCCCACTAAAAGGAGATGAATCATATGGTTGGTTGTATCTCTTGTATACTCTTGTTTATCACACCGAGCATGACTCATGTGGGCTAAGTGGTTTTTGACAGTCACAACATCCACACAATTCTGAACTATGATAACTCTACTTCCTGACCAAATCAGGATATTTAGGATGCCTACACGAAGGACCGAGCTTAAAAGGGTTCACTTACAAAAGGGTTTACCCAATCATGCCCCCTCAAATGGGAAGCTTCAATGCATAATCCCCAACCCTTTTAAACTATGATAACTCTGATTCCTGACAAAACCAGGATATATAGGACACCTACCTGAAGGCCCGAGCTCAAAAGGGTGACCATAAAAAATGGTTTACCCAATCATGCCCCCTAAAATGGGTGGCTTCCACATGTAATCCCCAACCCTTATGAACTATGTGAAAGGTGATGTTGTGGGTGCTTTCAAATGATGTTCGGTTTTAGGTTACTTAGGTGCAGCAGAGTGGCTGACCAAGGTCATCTCTGAAAGGAGGAAGCAATTTATAACAACTTCATAAAGGTATTCTAAAAATAAAATAAAATATAATTAAAACACTACTTGTAAGTATGGGTGTTTTTTATGATTTGTAAAACTAGAAGAAGTTTTCTAGAAGAAGATTTCATTTTTTTAATTTTGAAATAAAAATTGATTAACAAAGCACAACGAGAAGATGTTTTTTAAAAAAAATATTTTTAGAAAGTGTAATTGATCTAAATATACCTCTTAATTTACTTATTAATAATTATCATTTAAATTAATATCCACTTAATTATGATCCCTTAATTTTTAAACCCTCAAACCCTATGATATTTGACTTAACCACAAAGATGAAATTACTTAAACCCCAGGCTAGCTTCGGAACACACAATCGCAACACCCTGCTTTGATTGATGTTCTAAGGTTAGCTTATGGTCAGTCATTAATTATAATACATATCCAATCTATAAATGAGGATTAATTGAGTTTAGGGATTATATTTTAACTCTAAAAACTTATCCATTGTGGTCTTGTATTACCGATTAAGTTTGCGCTCTCACAATTTACACAAAATCTCAACCTCGTGTGATTTGTGTATATTTTTCAATTGCTTTATTAGTTTCATTTAAAATAAAAACTCAATTAATATATCATATTAAGTTAATTAAATTATCTCATTTATTCAAAATAAATTAATGAATAAGGTAATAGGTAGATCGGTTACTAAGAAAACTACTCTTCCTTGGCCAGTGTTGTCATCATAGAGACATTTTACATAAGCAATGGATTAAAAGGGGAATAACCAATCTCATTTAAACTCTTATATTCTAGGCCAAGAAGAAAAATAATGACGTTAAAATAGATGAAAACATAATATTTATTAATGAAAATTCGCGTTACATAGATAAAAACAAAGAAAACCCAAGAGGAGGTGGGAGAGGATAACCTTCTTGGAAGAGAACTTTGCACAAGGACTTACTTCTTCCAAGGGTTTTTAGGGGATCCCAAGAGACACCCTTTAGTCCACACCTTAACAATTCCTCTATGAGCCCTTCCAAAGAGTGAAAATCTCATTTAAATATATTTTTTCAGAGCTAGGGTTACATAACTTTTTTAATTGTGAAATGAAAACTCGGCCAAATATTTTATTCCAAGTTTGACAGCATATTTGACCTCAAAAAAGCATGAATTGGCCGGCCTTCTAGAAGTATTATTTGTTAATAATTATATTCCCGATCTTACCTCAAAATTGGGCCCCAATCCTATTCTTTATAAAGACGATACGACCCAAATAGTGAAGTGGTGTCCAATCTAGATGGTTCTGTCCAACTTTGTATTCATGAACCATTTACTCCATTCAAATGCATGATCCAGATCCAATTTACTAAATATAATTTGTATCCCATTAACTCAGTAACACAGTTACAAATTTTTAAGTCAAAATATTTTACATAACAATATTTATTCCCGAAATACTACAGTGAATTTTAAATGGGAAAAATGGAATTTTCATCAAATTTGCAAATGAATGATCTAATCCCAAATATTTCATAATTGATCATATTTAGCATAATTTGAGGAAATTATATCATTTATTATCAATAAAATATTCAATAAAATTGTGTTTTATCTACTCCCCCACACTCACCCTTTTCCACTCCTGGGTAAAACTTCATATCAAGTAAACATCAATATCAAATCAAAAAAAATTTAAAACACATATCCTTAAGATCCAACAATTCCACACCAAGAAACAAAAGATATCATGCCTTATAAAAAACCATTATTTCAAGTTCTCCATTTATATCATTCAATATATTTCTACTTCATTTATTCTCTCATGCACAAAACACTTACCTCAATTTAATTTTTCCTTATCACACAAATGTCAATTTTTAGCAATGTCTTTCCCATCCAAACTCATACAAGGGTCACCATAGTCTTGATAAATTCCTACATAGACACCCAATATCATTCAAGAACATATGTTTATCATGAGTACTTTTAGGGTTGTTCTGTGGATTTCGGTTGGTAGGATTAATATGTGAAAAATTCCAAGGCTCAATGAGGGGGGTTTGACACTTTTTGAAGCAAAATTGCATTAATCTAATTTTCACTTAAATATGGTCTCCTCCTCAATCCTCATAACATCAATTCATGTTCATCATCATGAAAAATAAATTAATGTTCACACCAATCAACATTTCAGCCGTAAAAATTTCAATATTCTCAAAAATTATTTTCTTGAAATCTCCAAATAGGAACAACTTTATTCCTCTATTAGAAGATCTAGAAAGTCACAACTTCGGTTATCATGAAAGCTCCAAAAAAAATGCACAGCATTCAATTATCATGAAAGCTCCAGAAAAGGAACAACATTTAATATAGTTATTTTCTTCAGTATCAAACACATATCTTTATAATTTAATTTTCCACCCAAATTATCACAAATTGTGGTAGTACAACACAAGATAGCTTCCCACACACTTAAGTTCAACTAGATGATGCAATTTCACTTCAAGAGTTGATTGGATAGGGTAAATTGGCTTGTAATGTGGCTAACATAACAGGATGTTCATGGATTATAAGGGCTAAAAAGATTAAATGTTCAAAGTAGGACATTATAAAAAGGATTCTTTGAAATATGTGCTTTAATACCAAACAAATTCCTCAATCATTTAAAACAAAAATACCTCAAACCCTCATGTTTTGACAGGAATAAATCAAATTCTGGTTAAATAAATCATGGTTTGTTTCTCTCAAGAAGTGAGGTGAATGTGAAGAATATGAAAAGAATGGTTCAGAGGCCTCATAATAAAGTGATTTCAAATATAAAGACAGTGATATGTGTCATGGGATTCAAAATTCAGAGTACTTTTCATGAAATTAATAAATATTTCAACTTGAAACAAAGGTATTTTCAGCATTCATTTAATCTTGGATTCATTGGATAGATTATTTCACTTATTGATATGAATTTCAAAATGGTGATGAGAATCATTTCAGCTCAAAAGTTTTAAAAACACACAAAAAACTGAAAAATAAACACACAAAATTTGAAAAACACAATTTTTTTTAAAAAAATCATCGAAAAACCGGAAAACAATTAAATTTACTAAACTAAAAGGTTCCCTCCCCAAAATTAAAATAATCATTGTCCTCAATTTGAAACCATTAGATTATATATGCACATGAAATGTATAATTTTAAATAGGACAAAGAATAAAAAACTTAAAGGGTTGGGAACTGCCTGATATGCTCAAGTGATGATGGGGTCATGTAGTGTGATGAAATCCACTACATCAGTGCGAATTCCCTCAATGTATTTCTTAATAAGTTTCCCATTGAATGTAAATTTCCTTACAGTATCCTCTTGTGTAATATCAACTACACCATAAGGAAAAAAATTAGTCACAACATAAGGACCTAACCACCTGGAACGCAACTTACCAGGCATCAGCTTTAGTTGTGAACTATAGAGAAAAAATTTCTTTCCAATTCTATGTTGTATTTCTTTATAGCCCAATAATCTCGATGCTCAACATCCATAGGGATATGTCACATTTTCTCAAAAACAATCCTAAATGGGGACATAATGATGGTAGTTTTGTATGCTGTCTTATATTCCCATAGCGCATCATCTAAGCCCTTGCTCCAATCCTTCCTATTTGGCTGTACAGTTTTCTCCAAAATCTGTTTCAACTCATGATCTGAAACCTCATCCTAGCCATTTTTTTTGTGGTGGTACGGTGTTGATGTTTTGTGTGTCACCCTATACTTCCAAATGAGGGAAGAAAAATTCCGATTGCAGAATTGTGTCCCATGGTCACTGATGATGGCCTTCGGTACTCCAAACCTGCAAAAAAATTTGTGCTTTGAAAAAGTACACAACAACATGATAATCATCAGCCCGGGTGGCCTTAGCCTCCACCCATTTTCTCACATAATCAATTAAAACAAAAATATATAGTAAACTAAATAAACTAGAAAAAGGACCCATAAAATCGATACCCCATACATCAAAAATTTCACAGAATAGTATGGGTTGTTGGGGCATCTCATGTCTCCTAGAAATGTTTCCTGTGTGTTGGAAACATGATCACACCTTAAAAAAACATGGGAAACATGGATTAATCTAGGAAAATATAATCCAGAGTCCAAAATTTTCATATCTATTCATTGGGGTCCAATGTGTCCACCACAAGAAAGTGTATTATAGAATTGCAGAATTGACTCAAAACCATGATCAGGAACACACCTCCTAATAACTTGCTCACTACACATGCGCCATAAGTAGGGATCATCCCAAACATAAAATATAGACTCACTCATTAACTTTTGGAGTTTATGTTTCTTTAAATTTTTAGGGATTCTGGATGCAACAAGGTAGTTCACTAAATATGCATACCAAGGATTTATACCTAAGATGGAATAAAGATGCTCATCGGGGAAAGTGTCCTGAAGTGGTACCCGGTCCAAGGTGTCATCCTCTAGTGTGTGAGTAAGCCTGCTCATGTGGTCTTCCACCAAGTCTTCCAACCCCTTCTTGTCCTTTATCTCAGTGTCAAATTCCTGAAGAAGAAGCATCCATCGGATTAGCATGGGACTTGCGTCTAGATTCTTCAAGAGGTACCTAAGAGCTACATGGTCAAAAAAACAACTACTTTAGATCCCAATATATATGAAAGGAATTTATCTAAAGTGAATATAACAACAAGAAACTCCTTTTCTTTGGTTGTGTAGTTTTATTGGGCTGAATCCAGTGTCCTCGATGCATAGGAAATCACATGTGAGCGTCCCTCCACCCTCTAAGATAAGACAGCTCCAACTGAGAAGTTGGAGGAGTCACACATAAGCTCAAACAGAATCTCCCACCGTGGGGGATTTATGATTGGTGGAGTGGTCAAAAACTTCTTTAGATTATCAATGGAAGTCCTGCAAGAATCATTGAACACAAAATCAGAATCCTTTTGAAGTAATCATGACATAGGAAGAGCAATCTTACTAAAATATTTGATGAAGCGCCGATAAAATTCTGCATTCCCTATGAAATATCTAACATCACACACACATTAAGGGTATGGTATGGATGAAATAATATCTACCTTAGATCTATCAACCTCTATCCCATGTTTTGACACTACATGCCCTAAGACAATTCCATGCTCTACCATGAAATGACCCTTTTCAAAGTTAAAGACTATATTCTTCTTAATACAAAGATTCAACACCTTTCCCAAACTAATTAGACATTCATCAAATGAATACCCATACACTGTAAAATCATCTATGAATATCTCCATGAAGGTCTCAATAAAATCAGAAAAAACACTCATCATGCATCTCTAGAAGGTACCTATGGAATTGAAAAGTCCAAATGGCATCCTTCGGTAGCAAAACGTGCCAAAGAGATAGGTGAATGTAGTATTATATTGATCCTCTAGAGCAATAAGAACCTGAAAATATCCAAAAAATCCATCCATAAAACAGTAGTGTGTTTTCCCAACTAGTCTCTCAAGCATCTAATCGATAAATGGGAGGGGGAAATGGTCTTTGTGAGTGGACTAATTTAGTTTCCTATAATCAATACACACACACCAACTATTTTGAACCCTCATTGGAACTAACTCATCTTTCTCACATTTAACAAGTGTAACCCCACTTTTCTTAGGCACAACCTGAATAAGACTTACCCACTAGGAATCTGAAATGGGATAGATTATACCTGCCTCAATCAATTTTCAACCTCTTTTTTTAACAAATTTCAGAAGGGTTAGATTGAGTCTCCTTTTTGGTTGCCTCACTGGTTTAGCCTCATTATCTAAAATAATCCTATGCATGAAAATGGAGGGGATAATAATTGATATGTCAACCAAGGTCCACCTGATTTCCCTGATGTTCTCTCTCAAAAGATTCAATTGTTTTTCTTCATGTTCAAAAGGGATATTGATAGCAATGATAACAGGTAATTTTTCACCACTTAACAAGTATGAGTATTTGAGGTTAGGTGGCAATGGCTTGAGTTCCAGTGTAGGGGGGTGGTGTATAGATGGATATATAGAAGGAATTGAAATATGTGCACAGAGAGAATCAGTATCAAAATATACATCATCAAAATCATAGAATAAAGCATCAAATCCATCAACATACTCAACATCCATGTCATAATTAGAGTTTACATGATCAAAATCTGAATATGAATCCATTTAAAAATCAAATCTAAGAGAGTATTCTGCATTATAAATAGGTATCGAGGTACTCTTAGACATTAAACTAGAACCAATACTCATAATATCCCTAAGCATATGATAATCAAATTCCATGGGGTTTTTATTTGGTGGTTCAAAATGGGAGATAAAAAATGTTGAATGGTCCTCAAAGGGGTACTTCATGGAATCCATAAAATTAAATATCACAACTTCATCCCCAAATTCCATGGAAAGTGTACCCCCATTAACATTAATTATTGTTTTTGAAGTTTTGAGGAATTTTCTACCTAATATAATGGGGGAATGAAAACTTATCTAATCATCTTCCATGTTAAGCACGTGGAAATCTTCTAGAAAGATCAAGTCTCATACCCGAACAAGTACATCCTCAAGGACTCCCACTGGATATGATGTAGCTTTATTTACCACCTGCACCACTACTCTCATGGGCTTCAACTCACCAACCTGAAAATAATAGCATACAGAGTGAGGAATCACATTTATGAAAGCTCCCAAATCACAAAGTGCATCAGAAAAGTGCAACTATCCTATGGTGCATAGGATGTTGAATGTCCTTGGATCCTTGCAAATTTTCGGCATTGCTAGAGTTGGTGTAATGAGTGCTAACAAATTCCTTCCAAGATTGATCCTCTCATTTTCCTTGAGCCCTCTTCTATTGATACAATGTTCTTTTAGGAATTTGGAATACCTTGGTATTTACTTGATGGCTTCAAGTAAAGGGATGTTGATATCCACACGCTTAAATGTGTCCAAAACTACTTTTTCCATTTCCTCTTCAACCATCTTCTTGGTTTTTACAACTCTATTTGGAAATGGAAGGGGTTTAGTAAAAACATCATCAATCTTTTTCTTACCTTTATCTTTCTCCTTGTATTGATCATTAGTTGGTATGGAATGCGGATTCTCCAGATTTTATGTGAATCCTGATGGAATGATAGGTACAGATGTATCATTAATTTTCTTTATCACTTCTCAATGTGATGGAACTAACATTCCCCTTGGGATTTGGAGTAGGTTGTCAATGTATATTTCCAGAATTCTTACTTGCCAGTTCATGGAGGGCAGTGGCAATCTGTCTCATTTGAGTCTTAAACTCCCACGGCTCCGAATCTTGACTCTTCATCTCATTCTGTTGATTAAGAACAATTTGTTTAAAAAGGTAATTAGTTTTAGAATATATATTGGATGGGGGATTCACATGTTATTAGCTTCTTGATGTTTGGGATTCAAATCTCCTCTGGGGTTGTTGGAAACCCTTCTGGTAAGGCAGAGGCTGCTGGAAGTTTTGTTGAAAAGTGGGCCTTTATTTTTTTCCAGAGCCATACCTTATGTCTGGTTGATCCTTACACCCTTGGTTGTATGTAGGAGAAAATTAATCAAACTTCTTTTAGGGGTATGTCTGTTGTTTCTACTGATATGGTTTCCTAGAGAATAATGCTGTGCAATCCTCTTTCTCTTGTAGTTGTTCTCAACAGTCAGTTGGGTGGCTTGTATCAGTGCAAATTTCACAAGGCCTTGAAGAGGGGGTTGGGATGTCTTTTGATCCAAATCAATCTGTCTCACCATATTTGTCAATTCTTCCAGCTTGATATCAATCAAATGTCTTTCAAGAGAATAAGGGATTACCTGATGTACTCCCTTGACATTTGGTGTACCTTGGTCGCGAAATTATTGTGAGTTTTGGGCCATCTTGTCGATCAATGCATGTTCATATAATTGTGTCTTGTCCACCAATGCTCCTCTAGCCACAAAATCCACCATGCTTTTCTCCATAGGTGTGAGTCATTTATAGAAGCATTGGATGAGTAGTTTCTCACTAATTTGGTTATGTGGGTAGCTTGCACATAACTTCTTCAATCACTCCCAGTACTCATACATTTACTCCCCTTGGAATTTCATTATCCCAGAGATCTACTTATGAATGGAAGTGGTCCTTGATGCTGAAAAAAATCTCTACAAGAAAAGACGTTTCAAATCATTTCAACAAGTTACATATGTAGGTAGTAAATAATACATCCAATCTTTCGAAGATCCATCAAGTGAGAATGAGAATGATCTTAGTTTGAGTCAGTCTTTAGATACATTTCTGGGTTTATGGTATGATAAAACCATATTAAATTCGTTCAAATGATTATTTTTATCCTTACTAGATAATCCATGAAACTTTTTAAGAAGTTGAATTAACCCTTATTCCAGTTCAAAGTTTGATTCAAGATTTGGGTATGAAATAAAACTTGGTTGATAGTTAATATCAGGTGCATCGAATTATCTAATAGTTCTATTAAGTTCATTTCCATTATTTTCATCCATTATTTCTTGTTTTATGTTGGAATTAGAAGTGTTACCAATTTCAATGTTCTTGGAGTGGATAAATTTTCCAACGGTTTGAATGTTGAAACTTCCCATAGACTAAGAATGTCTGATTCGAGCCCTAAGGCTGTGTTCAATCTTAGGGTAAATATCTAAGAGATATTTGAAATTATTTCATGTCATAAATCAATTAAAGGTAAAAATAAAATGAATAAAAGAGGACCATAATAAAAAGAAACGAAATTTGAGTTGGTTCGATAAAAATAAAAGAAGGTAGTAAGAGGAAAAAAAACATGAGAAGGGGGGAAAGAAGAAATAAAGAGGATAAGAAAACAATTAAATGAAAAATAAAATAAATACATCAAATTGGTTGAATAAATTACTTGCCTCCTGGGAAATGGTGTCAATTTGAACAGTGTTGTCGTGGGCGCTTTCAAATGATGTTTGGTTTCGGGTTACTTAGGTGCAGCAGAGTGGCTGACCAAGGTCGTCTCTCAAAGGAGGAAGAAAATTGTTACAACTTCATAAAGCTATTATAAAAATAAAATAAAAGAGAAGAAAAACAATACTTTTAAGGATGGGTGTTGTTAATCACTTATAAAACTATAATAATTCTACTGGAAGAATATTTCATTTTTTTAATTTTGAAATAATAATTGATTAACAAAGCACAACGAGAAGATGTTTTTTTAAACTATTTTTAGAAAGTGTAATTGATCTAACTCTACCTCTAAATTTACTTATTAATAATTATCATTTAAATTAATATACAATTAATTATTATCTCTTAATTTTTTAACCCTCAAACCCTACGGGAGTTAACTTAACCACATAGATGAAATTACACAAACCCTAGGCTAGCTTCAGAACAAGCAATCACATCACTCTGCTTTGATTGATGTTCTAAGGTTATATTATGGTATGTGGTTAATTATAGCACATATCCACTATATAAATAGTATTAATTGATTTTAGGGATTATATTTGAACTCTACAAACTTATCATGTGTGGTCTTGTATTACAGATTAAGTTTGCGCTCTCACAATTTACACAAAATCTCGACCTCGTGTGATTTGTATTTATTGTTAAATTGATTACTTAGTTTCATTTAAATTGAAAACTCAAATAATATATCATATCAATTGAATTAAATTAGATCATTGATTCAAAATAAATGAATGAATAATGTAAGAGGTAGATCGATTACTAAGAAAACTACTCTTTCAGGGGAGGTGTTGTCATCATGGAGACGTTTTTCATAAGAAATGGATTGAAAGGGGAATAACCAATATCGTCTCCACTCATAGATTCCATCCCAAGAAGAAAATAATATTATTATAAGAGAATAACATAGAATATTAATTGAAAAAAATTCATGTTACAAGAATAAAAACAAGTAAAAACAAAGAGGAGGTCGGAGAGGAGAGCCTTCTTAGAAGAGAACTTTGCACAAGGCCTTACTTCTTCCAATGGTTGTGAGGGGATCTCAAGATACAAAAATTCGGAAACACCTTCACAATGCCTCTACCAGACCTCCCAAATAGTTAAAACCCCATTTAAATATAGTTTTTTAGGGCTAGGGTTACATAACGTTTTTAAGTGTGAAATGAAAACGCGTCCAAATGTTTTATTCCAAGTTTCAACGCATATTTGACCTCCAAAACGCATGAATTGGCCAACCTTATATAAGTATTATTTGTTCCTAATTATGTTCTTGATCTTCTCTCCAAATTTGGGATCAATCCCATTTATGATTAAGATGATACATCCGAAATAGTAAAGTGGTGTCCAATCTGGATGGTTCTGTCCAACTTTGTCTTCATGGCCCATTTACTCCACTCAAATGCACGATCTAGCTCCCATGTACTAAATATAATTTTTATCCCATTAAATATGAAACATAGTTACAAAATTTTAAGTCAAAATATTTTACATAAAAATATTTATTTTTGAAATACTACAGTGAATTTTAAAAGGGTAAAATTAGCATTTTCATCAAATTTGCAAATGAATGATCTAATCCCAAATATTTCATAATTGATCATATTTACAATAATGTGAGGTAATTATATCATTTATTATCAATAAAAATATTCAATAAAATTGTGTTTTATCACTATGAGAACTCTAATTCATGACCAAATCAGGATATGTAGGATGCCTACCTGAAGGGTCGAGCTTAAAAGGGTTCCCTCCCATAAAGGGGCCACCCAATCATGCCTCCTTAAATGGGAAACCTTCATGCATAAGACCCAAATAATTAAAAAATACATGGGTTCTGATTCCACTCTTGAGGATATGTAGTAAACCCATCCAATGGGTCCGATCCCGACATCAAACCACCTTATGTCCCCTTGGATGATGATAAACTCTAGAGGGCCTTATTGTATGGATCATGTTAGTAGTAACTCTATAGCATAAAATATATTCATGCCTATGATGATATTTTAAACCAAGGGTAGCCCATTTACACACTCTTCAAGAATGAACCACGGATTCATGAACATATGAACATGACTGAAATATATAAGAGAGTCCTAGAATAAGCAATAATCCTCCCCTTGAAAGGTGTGGTGAGCCTGAATTCCCACCCTCCCGACCAATGGAGTCCTCAAGTGTCGTTGGCTGAATCATCAATCAAAGAGCACCTTAATTTGGAAATAAGGTCCATGAATCATGGAAACTAAGTCCTTTGGGTGTTTCTGTCTCCCCGAATTAACCTATTAGAGACCATATAAGGAAGTTATCTCTGAGGAGGACCGATTTCACAATTACTCAACCCCACACAATCGCCCGATGAGACCGAATAACTGTGCCACCTCCTTTACAATGTAGAAGGGGTGAATTGTCTAGTCCATATAGGGTTAATCCACCCTTATTTTAAAGTATAATGACACAGAATGGGTTGAAATAAAAGAAATGGTGAATTTGATATGAAACCGTCTCCAGAAAAAGGGATGGGTGATGATCCTAATCAGACCATTTCACTATAACCTGAAACACGCCACCTCTGAGGTGGAAAAAAAATGGTGAACCCAATGTGAATCCTTAACTAAGGTGGTGATTCTACCCGAATGATAAAAGAAAAAAGGACATTTCACATTGGCCCATTTTTTCGCCCTGGTACGCGAAAAATGTGCCACCTCAGAGGTGGAACAAAAATGGTGAACCCGACGTGAATCCTTACCCGAGGTGGAGGTTCTACCCCAATGATGAAGGACAAAAGGACATTTCACATCAGCCCATTTTGTTCACCCCGGTATGCGTGAAACGCACCACCTTAGAGGTGGAACAAAAATGGTGAACCCGACGTGAATCTTTAACTAAGGCGGTGGTTCTACCCCAATGATAAAAGACAAAAGTACATTGCACGTCAGCCATTTTGTTCACCCCGGTGCGCGCGAAATGCGCCACCTCGGAGGTGGAACAAAAATGGTGAACCCAATGTGAAATCTTAACCAAGGTGGTGGTTCTACCCCACTCAATCCATTTCACCCTACAACAAATGAAAAGGGGAAGGGGGCCAAGCTGAATCCCCAAATATGCATATGATTAAAATAGTGCTACTTTGTTGAGATTTTGTGGTTTGTATGTCATATATGTATGTCAAAGGTTTCGGTAGAGAAACCTTCGATCCAAATGACATCTCGACAAATGATGTAGAAACACACATCAGCTATCCCACATGCAGTTGGGGCACCAACAAAGAGCAGGACCCCCTTTCCTACCCAACTTCTTCAATGCTAGGTATCCAACACGCTAATCTGGGAGTACCACTGAAATGGTACTCTCCCAATGGTGGAAGTTGTGAGACAAGCCCTCTAGTAGGCAGAGGTTTTCTAGGAACCTCCTCAGTCACGGTCGGCACCCCAGCACAAGGTGGCCTCAGTGGTCGTATCAAACTATTTCGGGAGCCTGTCCCCAGAACGTGACAACGAGTAACACCCTTATCTTAGGGAGGTAGATGAAGTCGATGCTTACAGCTTCATCTCAACTACACATGGGTCCTACTCAAGAGCCACCACCAGAGAATGTCACTTCCGACACTGGATGACCAATCATCCTTATGCCGAAGAATACCATATGTCGAGGGCACATTATAATGTTTAGGAGACCCAGGCCCCTCGGGCTACCCACCGAGGGTGGAGAATATATAATAAAAAACACTCTATCACCCTAGTTCATGAGGAGAAAATTTTCCACACTAACACAATGTAATTCAATAGGCAGACGTACAACTCTTCCCCCTCCACTCAAGCCCACCATAGAAATAGAGTGGCACAATACGAGCACATGCACGTTCCTGCTAGTGCTTGTCGGTCCCGTCGTCCAAATAGTGCGGAAAACTATAGGTAAATATAGATACATGTTGATGCATTTCAAGCACGTCAACCAAATAGGGTGGAAACCAGCTACATGTAGGCACAAATACCTACTAATTCATTTCAAGCCCATTAACTAAATAGGGAGGCAACTAGCTACATGCAGGCACAAATACCTACTGACACATTTCAAGACCGTCAACTAAATAGGGAGGAAACCAACTACATGCCGGTGCAAATACCTGTTGATGCACAAAAATCTTGTCAACTAAATAGGGCAGCAACCAGATACATGCAGGCATAAATACCTTCTGATGCACAACAAGCTTGTCAACCAAATAGGGTGGCAACCAAATATAAGAAGAGTCAAATTCCTACGGATGCATACAAAGAATGTGAGAAATATATAGTGTCAAGAAAGAATATGGAAATTCTCGCTCATGAATATAAAGACCACCAGTCAAATACAGTGGAAAACGGAGAAGACAACTAGTGGAAGAACCATTCTTCTATCCCGGCATAGGAGAACTACCAGTATCTACTAGAAACTCATGGAGGACCAGAGTACGCACAAACCCCTACTCTGATATTGAAATGGGACTTCATACCCATTCCATACAAAGATGTATCTTAGAATATCCTTGAAATTATGGAATATCCAACATCAATCCCAGACCATATCATCACAACATTCCATGATATCATTTCATCCGCAACAGAGGCGATAAAATAGGCCCACGACCTGGTTTCCTTGAATGGAATGACTCACTCTCAAAATGAGTTAGTCACTCCAGAGCAATTATGCATCCATGATCCAGTCCTGGAGGGTTGACAAAAATACCCCGTGATACACGGATAACTGAATCGATAACAAATACATGTTTCAACTGGGGGATGTCATTCCAACTTGGTGGCCACTCCAGGGCAGACATATATTCCTTCCAAAACTCAAGATGCTCGTCGGCGTATCCTGACAAAATCATGGGACCCAACAAGATATGGAATCGTACATGAAGGTCATTACCAATAGTAGATAGACCCAGTTACCCACAATTGAGCACTAAAAAATTAAATGCACTAAAGGAAACTAGAAAATGAAGAGCACATACATGATCCTTCTCCGCTGGAAGTTGGGGTTCTTGATGCCCTCAATAATATATCAATAAAAGCTCAAGACCCTGTTAGTCCATTACCAAATTATGAAAGTGGTGGTATCATTTGAAAAGGTCCTCCCGCAATATCACTACCAGCATCTCTAAAGGTCCTCCCCATAGCACCAACGGGGGAACACTCCGTGGGCTAGGAATGATCGATCATGAGATCCTATCTCCTTATGCACATCAGGGTAGCCCTCCCCTCGACCTAAAGATCAGATAGTAAAATGTATCCCCCTTATTATCATCTTCCCTGATGGTCCTCCCTATGGTATAAATTGCATATATGATTCTCCTTGTAGTCAGACATCAAGTCATGGTGGTGTTTCTCGCTATAATGACAGACATTGTGAAGGCCCTCCCTATAATGGAAGTCAATGTGAAGGCCATCCACATAGTAATTCCCAGCAATGAGAATGTATTACCCTCATTACAGTACATACTGAAGGCCCTCCATAGGATGTTCACTATATGAATTCTCCCTATAGCCAAGTATCAAGTCATGATGGTAGTTCTCTCCATGATGACAGTCATTGAAAAGGCCCTCCCTGCTATGAAAGTTGCTGTGAAGTTCCTCCCCTCAGTGATGTTAAGAAGCAAGAAGGTCATCCCCTCGATGTGTCCTACCCGGAAGGTCCTCCCCAGGGTATACGTGGTAAGGACATTTCCAAATATTGGGCATTAAGTTTAAATAGTTGCCCGCACCATTGCAGTACCAATTTTGAAGGTACTCCCTGCAACCAAAATCCATACTAGAAGGAAAGTCCTCCCCTTTCTGGAACAAATGAAATAAATTACTCTTATGATGAGGTTCTTGGAAAGGTGGATTAAAACATATCGGGAAATCCATAGATCATGAGTTATATACTTTCTAAAACAGAGGATGGCATGGGGCTATGCTCATCTTTTGTGCCACCCCAACACCATTCACATATCAATGAGGCTCCCACTAGCCCGTTTTCTTGGAACACAATTATTAAGAGGTATTCAATCTGGGCATATCAAGTAGAGGATCCCCTAAAAGAACAACAGTAAGCTATTTTGCTTGTGAGAAGACCACTAGCTAAGGATAATATACTAGTGATGTATTGTCCTACGATCACTTCTAAGTTCAACATACCAGGAGAGTTGTCTAGGGAATGTATACATGACATTAACCTAAATATATAGATTAATACTCTTCAGTTTCAAGAAAAAAATCCTACCATATGAAGGGTATCCAGACCACATCAACACGATAGGGGAGATTCTCCTTCTAATCGACTAGAAGCCCTCTCGTCTGAATGACATCCACAATTAGAAAGGAGAAGAAAAAACTTGAATTGGATTGCATCTATGCTCTCCATAAGTTTCATCGCCTCATTGGAAATGACTCGATTGGAGTCCCCATTTGGGGATGGGGAAAACATGGAGCTCTACACTTCACCCCACATCCCATCCAGCAAACCTCATTGGAAATGACATCCTGCAACATCATCACCCAGAGGAATAAGTCAAATGAAGCCCTACTAAGGAAAGATGGGATACTAAACAAAAACTGACCTGGAGTAAGTCTCAAAAGCGTCAGGGCTGAAGAGATCAAGCCATCAAAAATATTATGAGTTAGGAAACCAAGAAAATCCAACAGGCTTCCCACCTAATGGAAGCCAACCGACAAGCAATGATCATGTCTTCAAAAGGCTATAGACTCTGTACAGGTGAAATGTCGTACTCAGCTTACACACACACACACGAGAGTATGTGAAATTGAAAAGTTGGCAATAGTGGAGGCCACCAACGCAATGTAGGAACAATCCCATCCCACAGGGCTAGTGGTATTTTTAAATCCAAATTCCCCCATAAGACCAAAAAATCCAGGTCATACCACATCAACAGAAGAAGAGGAACAACCCCATCCTATAGGGCTGGGGGAATTTTTACCTCAATTCCCCGCACAACGGATATTTTTCTTCCACCATCTAGGAAGAACGATGGATAGAGGAGTCACCCGCTCTACCCCTTCTCATGCTTCTCAACCTCCGAGACGATGGTGCATTATGACGTCAAACCTGGGATCCCTTCAGACCAATCTTCACTAATAAACCCAAAGAATACCACAGAATGGAAGGAGAAATTCCAAAAAAGGACACATAAAGTATTCTTACCATTCGGCACCGGGTACACTGCCCCCAAGGCGGTATGTATTAGTGAACATGGTAAATTTCAACCCCATGGATCTCACAGTAAATGACACAAAGGGAGAGGAATCAAGGGAATAAAATTCTCTCCCAGATGTGTCCCACACTAAACCTGATTGTGTGCATACCTAAAACCACAAAGAGGTCCTAAATCTTGGCGCCCCCTCAGTTAATCTGACATTACCTCCTGTGAAAAACCCCAGTAAAGAGAATAATAAATCCAGGGTCGTCTATGGCCCACATTATGCTCCCCCTAGAAATTATTCTCTCTATCTCGAGGAAAGGTTTTCAAAGAAGGAGGAAGAAATGAAAGAGCTCAGGTGAATTAATGTCAAGATAGGTCAAGGGAGCTACCTCACTGAATGTGTTCCCCCCATGAAACGTCAGTAGGTGCTCCCAGAAGAGGTGCCCTTCCCACAAGAACTCAACCCGACAAATGAAGCCAAGCTCATAGGCTCGTCCAATCTAGCATCGGGACTATAATCCTACTTAAACATATCCCTATAAGGACATAAAGACTTCCCCCAGTTGGAAGGAATCCAAAATATATTTTGGAAAACCCACAAATGATACCCTATGTTGGGTATCCACCCTAACTTCTAGCAGCATCGGCACGCCCGGTCTTGTCCATTGTCGCACCATCCAAAGCTCAAGCCCAACATGATATGCATCAAGGGATATTGAACATTGTAAAGTAATTAACAGCTCTACTAGATTCTATGAAGGGGTGGTGTGCTCTGATTCAAACTAAGCGCAAACCCTACCCTGAGTGGGTAAGCAATGTTCCACCACTGCCAAAATTCAGAAACCCCATGTTCCCAATATTCAATGGATCAGGGGACCTAAAACAACATTAAATGAACTATGACTCTTATTGTGACCCCGTGATGGGAACTCTAGAGTAGCAAAAAGCAGTAAAAATTTGGTGCTTCTTACGAACCCTGTAGGGATTGACTTTCATATGGTATACTAGCCTACCAACCAATTCAATCACAAGTTGGGAGGACCTCCAGTGATAGTTTCTCTTCTAGTTCAGTTCAACTCTACCTAAGACAATGATCAGTGACATCATGAACTGCAAACAATGAGAGAATGAAATAGTCTCAGACTTCATTTCTAGATGGAAAATCCTAACTTATTCCATGAACCGGCCACTTTCCCAGGATTAAATGCTCACCATGTGCATCGATAACCTTTGGGATGAATTTTGAACACCGCTTATCCCGGTGAAGTACACAAGTGGGTTTAGAGTCATTTCCCAAAGGATAGAAGACTCCCTAAAATAGACCAATCGCATGTCCTGAGTGGCCCCATCATCCCTTGGAAAAAATAATGGTAAAATATGAAGTACCTTCTATCATGATAAAGCCACTCCCAACACCAACTCTAGTTTTGAGGCCTCCACCAAACCATATAGGACCCCTAGGATGCCAATAGCCACCCCCACCTTGGAAAGACGAGTGATGGGGTGATAAAAGAAATCAGTTCGAAGAACGAAGAAATAAAATTTACTTTTCTGGAGATGACCAGGTCTACGGATATTTAATAACTTCTATGAATTGCAACTTGCTCTAGCTACCGGAGGCACAACAAGCTGATGAAGTGGGTCTCGACGATCGTCAAAATTATTGTCCCTATAACTGAATACCATGAAATACCATTCAATAATGTTTTGTTTTCATGGATCTCCTTCAAAACATGGTGGATTCTGGGCAAGTTAAGTTGGGCCCACCACTGGTACATGTGGCGTATGTTTCCACCTCATACTCAAGAGAGGAAAAAGAATGGAAAAAAATTCCCAGTAATAAGGATAAAAAGTTTGAAATTTTGATGAACTAGAAGACTGTCAATTGAGTACATGGAATTCTCTAGTCGTAGTTGAAAAAACCTACCACGCCCCTAAAATCTTATAATACAACACAACCATCTTCCATATCCCCACAATCCTCTAAATGATATAAGGGAAGAAAGTACAAGGAAGAAGATGGGATGACACTAAATATGAATTCAATGTTGACACTTTTAGACTTCATGTCAATAGACTTGGTTCAACGGGCACCACCCCGCCAAACAGAACAATGGGCACCGCCCTACAAAATGGCACAACGGTCACCGCCCCACCAAATGGCATAGCGAGCATCGCCCTACAAAACGACACAATCAGAAAGAGACAGTCAGACAGAAACATCGTCAGATAAAGAAATGATCTTTGACTCCATTAATATCATTCACTTGATAGATCCCTTCTTGGATTGAGACTATGGAAATGAACTTGCATTCCTTGTGCCCAACAAGAGATATAGAGGAAGAGGCCACCGAGGTTGGAGGTTTCCTGGAAGGCATGATCATGGTAGTAGTTAGATTCATCACCACACCTTAAGTTAAACTGTTAACATCGCAGAAACTTGAGGAAGGACCCTTTGACAGACAAAATAAAAACCAGAATGCTACTCCTCCCCCTTTAGATGAAATCCAAGCCTATTTATCTTGGAATATCCATCAAGGGAAGAAGAAATCTCAAATCTCCCAAGGAATTCAGGCGGACTAGTTCAGTCAAACCCATAAAAGATCTCAGCACCACCAGACCTGGATACACAGGTCGAACCTTCCACATCTAAAGCCTAAACCCCTAAATTCTCTGTGAAAGAGAAACTTGAAGATAGGAAGTTCCGACCATTAGAGTAGAAGTATGATATTGTAATGTAGTTGGCTTCAGTACCAGCAAAGCTGTCAATCCTGGATGCATTAAGCATATCCACAGATCTTAGAGAGGCACTCATCAAAGACTTACTAAGTCCCCAGGAATTCGAGGCCAAAGTAATAGCAACCAAAGTATATCAAAAGGATACCAATCCTGAATAAATTCATTCCATCATCTCCTTCACAGACAATAATAAAGATGCCATCATTCAAGGGAACATCAAACCCTTATATATGTCTGACAAGATAAATGGAATTGATGTATGAAGGATCTTTATCGACAATGGATCTTGAGTTAACATCCTCCCACTGAAAATGCTTCATCAACTAGGCTATAATGAATATTGCTTGACACCCTTCACTAAAACTCTGCTTGGATATGACAAAATAGAGCAGAAACCATTGGGAAGAATCAAGCTTAAAACTCATCTCAGAGAACTCATGTCAAATTCCAAGTTCTTGGTAGTACGCAAAGTACCTCCATCAACATCTTGTTAGGGAGGCCTTTGCAGCATCATCATGCTATAATTCTGTCATCATACCCTCAGTGTGTCAAATATTGCACTAATGGAAAAAATAAGACATTGCACGCTAATAAATCCCCATTTTACTCTTGTGAGTTGCATTAAATCGATGTAGGGTTCTATGAATTGGAATAAAAACATCTTTCTTCCAATGAAATTTATTGGATTACTCCCCTGAATGAATTGAAAATGGCTCTTATCAACCCCCTCCAACATATTGAGGAAGGGTATGTATTACCCGTAAACCAAGTTGAATGAAAAAGTGAAAGTTCGGATGCATACTCAATTTTCTACATGATCTACGCCATGGCCACCAAGTCCAAATATAGAGAAGAGCAGGCTGAGTCCCCTGATGTCAAGAAAATATCTATCATATATGCTCCCATCCCATCCACGGTACCCCAAACTACACCCACTTTACTAAGGAAAAATATGATATCTATACCAAAATTGAAGAGTTCGTCTCAAAAATCCTCTCTCCATCAGAAGAGGAATATGATGAATATAATGAAGAAGAAGAAGAGGAAAACCTCAGAGATTCCCCTCCAACATTTAAAGAAGGTGTCTCCACCACAATTGATGAACTTAAAGAGATAAACTTAGGAACCAAAGATGACCCGAAACCCACTCTGATCAGTGTGGCTATTCTTGTCGAGGAGTAAGAGGCATACTTCTACTTCCAAAAGAAGAATTGATATGTGTTTACCTGGAACTACACTAAAATGCCAGACCATGATCTTGAGGTCTCCACTCATCATCTAGTCTTACAGGAAGATCACTAGGGCTATAAGAAGGCAGCCAGAAGGACCCATCTGATGCATGTTGCCAAAATAGAGGGCAAAGTTGACAAGATGATCAAAGACAACATTATAAAGGAGGTCCAATATCCAATCTCGTTGGAGAACATAGTCCCTATCAAAAAGAAGAATGGACATATTATAATCTTCATTGACTTCAGGGTCCTCAATCAGCATTTCCCAAAAGAAAATTTCCCGGTCCTAGTCACAGAATTGTTGATCGATGCAACAGCCAAATATCAGGCTCTGTCTTTCATAGATGGCTATTCTAGATACAACTATATCTGGATGGCTTGAAGGGATAAATAAGCTATCAATTTTAATGCCCCTCAGGGAGTGTTCTGTTATAAAGTGATTCCCTTTGGTCTAAAAAATTTTAGTGCCACGTGTCAACATTCCATGCATTGCATATTCAATCCCTTCATGGGAAGATTAGTTGATTGTTATGTTGATGATACAGTGGTTAAATCAGGACAACACTCAAACCACCTGTCTGATCATGAAACTGTCTTCAACAAATTGAGATAGTACAGTTTAAAGACGAACCCCCTAAAGTTAACCTTTGGAGTTATCTTTGAAAAATTTCTCGAATTCATCATACGCCATCGCATCATCAAATTATACCCTAAGAAGAAAATTTCCATCCTTGGATTGTCCCCACCTCAAAAGCTCACTGAGTTGAGAGGTCTGCAAGGGCACCTCACCAACATCCAATGCTTCATAGTCAACCTATAAGGTAAATTCTTACCTTTAAATAGGCTCGTGAAGAAAAGTTTTATGTATGAATGGGATTATGATTTCCAATAATCATTCAACAATCTCAAAATATATCACCTAATACCACCAGTGCTAATTCCACAAATTTAGGGGAGACCACTCATTTTGTACGTAACTTCCCTAGAACAGTCATTAGATGCCTTCCTCACATAGAAAAATGATGTCGATAGAGAAAAAAACCTTTATTACCTCAACCTAAAAATGATTGATGATGAAACTTAGTATTCAAAAATTGAAAATAACTGCCTATCCCTAATCTTAGTAGTTTAGAAACACAAGCATTACCTGCAGAACCATGAGGTCCAACTAGTCTCCTGCTGCAACCCGCTCAAATATATCCTCAATTGTCTCATGCTAAATGGGTGCCTATCATGATGGTATGTCATACTACAATAGTTTGACATATAGTACGTATCCCAGAAGGCCATCAAAGGCCAAGTGTTAACATACTTCCTAGCAGAGAACCCCTCGGAGGAAAAAACACCGTTGGATGCAGAACATCCAGATGAAGAAGTGTTTTCCATCTAGGAGGACCCCCAGACATGGAAAATGTACTTTAATGTTTCTTCCCAAAGCCTAATAGGGAAAAGGATGGAGGATCCCAAGATCAAAAAAGTGGGGCTGGGAATTATTCTCGTATCCCCCAAAATGTCCATCCTACCTTACTCTTTCCTTCTTTGGGAAGGGTGTACAAATAATGATGTAGAATATTTGGACCTAATTTCAAGCCTGCATCTGGCACTTCATGTAAAATCCAAACACCTAAAAATAAAGGGTGATTCATAGCTAGTCATCAAATGGGTCAATGGTGACTATGCCATCAAGAAAGAAGTATTGGTCCCCTTGATGAACCGTGTTCAAGAATTGATGAAATAATTCCCTCCAGAATCAACATTAACATAGGTCCCCTGGTCACAAAATGTCCAAGATAATGCTTTGGAAAATGAATCCACAACCTCCACTGATCCAGACCAGGATAAAACAGTCATTAGAATTGCCCACCGCCAGATTTTCTTGCCATTTATCCATAGAAATAAAAATGAAATCGATGAAATTAGTCATGTTTATGAACCTTATGGCCACACCATAGGTTGGATGATGTCCATTGAAAATTACCTTCAGAATAGGGAACTCCCACTCGATAGGTCAAGAAGGTAGAAGTTATAAAGATGGGAAGTCAATTTTTACTTGTACAATGGGGTAAACCAAGATAAGGTTCTCTACAAATGAGGCCTTGACAGAGTCATTCTCGGGTGTATTAATGGGGAGTTGACTGTTGTCGTTATGAAATAAGTTTACACTGCAGTTGGTGGAGTGTATCAATTAGCAACCAAACTCTCTCACCAAATCTAAAGGATTGGGTATTACTGGCCCACTATGACATAGGATTGTGCAATATTCACCAAGAAGTGTCATTCCTGCCAAGTTCATGACAATTTCATACACCAACCCTCAGAGTTACTTCATTCAGCTAAGTAATCATGTCAATTCACTACTTAGGGGATGGATTTTGTGGGACCATATCCTCCTGCTACAGCCTGACCGTTCAAGTTTATACTCACAATGACCGACTTATTTTCCAAATGGGATGAATCCATACCCCTTAAGGAAGTTGGGGTGAAAATCATCGTTATATTTGTGAAGGCTAACATCATTACCAGATTTGGTGTCCCTCATACAATTCTAATAGACAACAGCAACAAATTTTACTTTACTGAGTTGGAAAAGTTATACTTGGAGTATATAATTAA
This sequence comes from Viscum album, assembly GCA_963277665.1. Taxonomy (NCBI): domain Eukaryota; kingdom Viridiplantae; phylum Streptophyta; class Magnoliopsida; order Santalales; family Viscaceae; genus Viscum; species Viscum album. Next base: position 809,741,187 of record OY728150.1, on the reverse strand, counting down.
AGCTAACTCTTCAATCCTTTACCACACAACAACCAATGGGTATATAGAGGCTTTTAACAATACTTTTTCCAACATACTCCAAAAATATGGTTAATAAGGATAAGAAATCACGGCCAGAAAAGATCCTTCATGTTTTTTGGGCTTACTAGACCACGACCCTCACTACCACTCAGGTGAACCCGTACTCACTAGTATATGGGGCAGAGGCAGTTTTGCCTATAGAAATTTAAGTGCCATCACTTCGTGTGGTCATTTTCTATCAACTATCCATGGTAAAGCAATCCCAATGAAGGTTTGATGAGTTGGAGTATCTAGATGAAAAAAGGTTGCACGCTTTACACCATTTGGAAATCGACCAAAACCAGATTGCACGATCATTCAACAAAAAGGTTCTCCTTCGATGTTTCCTCGAAGGAGAAATGGTGTAATTCCTCATAACCCCTATGATACTCAGGAAGAAGCCCCAGAAGCTTGAACCAAAGTGGGAAGGACCATATGTCATACATATGGTCTACTCCAATAGAGCATATGCCCTGATATCAATGGACAGACAGCTCATGAAAACTCCCACAAATTCAAAGTTCTTAAAGAAGTACTTCACATAGTAGCATCCACCCATGTCATGGTCCAAAATATATAACCCTAAACTATGAGTTGTTTTCTTGACCAACATGATGATAAAATGAATGGTATTAGTGCCATGCTCCAAACTTTATGACCCTAGACTATGAGTTATAAAACCCCCATGTCATGGTCCAAACTCTATGATCTTAAACTATGAGTCATTATCCTTTCCACATGATGTTAAACTGTAAGGAACTAATCCCTAAAAGATGAAATTAAACTTTGACTAATTTCCTCATTGTAAGACATTAAACTTCATGGAACAAAGCGTCCTAATTGCATGAAAATAAACTACATGATCTCTCACAGAACTTCGTACGACTTTATTCCTTCCCTCTCAGGATACATAGTGACACATCGATCCTCGATCATTGCCCAGCCTACCCCCCCACCAAAAAAATTACTCTATCATATCCTCTACCTTCCAACACTTTTTAATGAAACCATATATCAACTCTTTGTTTCTCACATCGATTATAACTCATGTGATCTTAGGATCAGTGGTAAGGATTATATTACTCAAAAAGTTATAGAGAAGTATGGTAGACCCAACACCCATAACAAAAAAGAATGTTTCCACACCCATTTCCAAGACATATCGGTACAAGGAACTTTCAAAACTACGTATGGATTGGTTCCCTCCTATGAAGGATACGTAGTAATGCCTGAATTTGGCATCCCAAACCATCCATCATCAAAAAAATTCCCTCACATGTACTTACACATCAAGAAAAAAATTGTAGGGAACATTCGAAACTATATGTAGCTTGAAACCTTCCCTTGAAATAAATATATTGATGCCTGAATTTGGAATCATGGACCAATGACCATAAAAAAGTCCTCCTTTCCCTATGCATTGGTCAGACTTTTATGAGAAGTCCATGAAAGGTCCTAATCACATGACGATAAACTGTGAAATTATTCAAGAGTTATGTGTGGCCCAATTATTAGTTTCACGAGATCTCACACATTCCCCTCACTCGTGAGAAGTCAAAATATCATGCTTCCCCATATACATATGAGTCAGACCTATGTGGAAGCTCCAGTAGTTCACAATTAATCATGGTCTAGGTATTATTTACATTATCAAAAACATCTTTCTCATTTGTCAAACTCCATGCCCTGGGAAAACTTGGATCCCCATAATCATTCAAGGCCATCTGATATGCAAGGCCAATGTCCTACGGAAACCTTTGTTTGACTATGCATATCATGCCCAAATGGCTCTGCATATGTTTCTCACAGAAAAAACCATCAATCAAATTAAAATTTGTCCCCAAGAGATTCCTCTCCCATCTCAATATGCCCAATGGCTTCCAAGCCCCATGTCATCCCTCCTGATTCATGTTTCCCACAGGACTATGGTTTACACATTTTATCATCGCTCACACCTAAGGAATTTCGGAACATCCTGATTGAAATTAACATAAAACTATTAAAGATCTTTATGATAGAATAATCATTCTCACTACATGAATCTAAAATTAACAAAATCACGTCCTCACCGTACAACATTAAACTGAAAGGCCAAAATCATCCTTATTGTATGATGTTAAACTGCATAGCAACATTTTAAACCTAAAGTGCGCTCTGATGTTGATTTTTATATTCTTAGTAAGTGACCCTGAATCATCATAATCCCTTATTTCTCACACCGATCATATTTTAAGTGAGCTTAGGGATCTTAGAAAGAGATTCACCAAGAAATTATGGTAAAATAATACAAGAATTTGGTCCTAGAAGCACGAACCTAAAAGGCATGTCATGGTTCCCTTCTCTGAGAGGAACCCCACATCCTAGCCATGTGATGTTAAATGAACAGGTACCCCAAAGATGGGATGAAAGCCTCACTCTACATGTGATCCTAATCTATGAAAGGGATACCTAATTCCAATTGTAAATCGAAACCTAAATGTCCAAAATATGTCTAGATACACTTATGTCATACCTCAAACTCCATGCTCTAAGCAATCTTGAATCCCCATAATCATTCATGTCTATCTGAGATGGAAGGATAGTGTCTTGTGGACACCTTTGTTTGACTATTCACGTCTTGTCCCAGAGGATCTACATATGTTGCCCACAAAAATGTCCATCAATCAAAGGAAAATTCACCCCCATGAGATTCATATCCTCCCTCAGTACTCCAAATAGATTCCAAGCCTTGTTCCATCCCTCTTGATTCAAGGGCCCTTAAAGTCATGGTTTAAATTTTTCTCCCTACACACATCCTAGATATATCATAAAATGTGGGCACAATTCATCTCTAGTCCCTTTTGAGGTTTTTAAAGATACATCATCCATATGCATGAAGTTGAACCGCAAACAAAATAAGAGTGCCCCCACTCATTTCCATGTTTCCCTGAAGAAGTTCAGTTAAAATTCCCCCTTTTTTGTTCAGGTACCCCCTTTTCAAAGGTCACATACCATATTCAGAAATTTCCAAATCTCCTTAATCCTTTATAGCCATTAGAGATGAAAGGATAGTGTCTTGTAGACACCTTTGTTTGACTATGCATATAATGCCCCAGAGTCTCTGCATATATCACCTACAAAACAACTTTTAATAAAAGGAAAATTTGTTCTCAGGAGCTTTTTTTCCAATATATGTTTGCTCAAATGACATTCATGTCCTTTCATACCCCCAAATTTAGAAATCCATGGATAACGGCTTACATACCTTCCTCTTTCCAAATTCTCCTATCATAAAAAATACATTTAAATAAACTTAACATTAACTAGATCTCCCTCATGAAAGTAAGAACCATGTGGGAACAGTTTCCCACTCAAAGCCAATATGGATGTCCCTAATATTTTTAGACACCTTTTCTCAGACCAGACACCCAATGTGTCTCTCAACACCAAAATAAATTCAAAGTGTTGAAAATCCTACCAAGGACACTGGAGATGGAAGGCCAGTGTCATGAAGACATATTTGTTTGACGGTTTACAACATGCCCCAGTGGATCTATATATGTCGCCTACAAAATGGTCATCAGTCAAATGAAAGTTTTCCCCAAGAGTGTCATTTCCAACCTTTGTATGCCTAAAACTTCTTTTGAGCCTCATATAGGCCCATAATTCACGAATTAAGGGTCAAGAAAATTTCCTTATCCATGTCTCAAGGATATTATAACATTCTCAGCTAAGGAATACTAAATTGGGTCCCCTTCCCCATTATGTTTGGTAAAGAATGTTTGACCTAAAACATCATTAATAAGTGTTATTGGAAGAACTATGGACTGCCAAAAAAATGACATTATAATTTCCAGAGGGAGAATCCGAAGAAGGAACCTCTAGGTAAAATTTGAGTATCAGTTTGTTAAAAACGTTTAGCCATAAAAAAAGTCATAAATCTTGTTAGGTCGAAAACCCACAAAGGGAAGCTGAAAAAAATTCAAGTTATTCCTGCTAATCCCGTGTTAGGTAGCCTTAGGAAAAAATTAGGGTAATAAAGAAAAATACATAAAATTTTATGAGGTGTTATATAAGACTTTATTAATAGTTGAACTACACTCACTGAGTCCCATGAATCAGGAAAACATTAGAGCCCGATTCGATTATTTTAGTTTATAGGTCATAGTTTAAAATTAATACCTCACAAAAATTATATTTATATGATTGATTATGATCAATTTATATGAAAGGAAAAGTTGTTACGGAATTTTTGGGAGGTGCAACGACAAAAATGAGAAACGAAAGAAGAATGCAGAAAAAAATAGACACAAGACACACAAATTTACATGGTTTGAGAATAACACTATGTCCACAGAGAGGCAAAACATCACTAATTTAGGAGCACAAAATTACAGAGTTTTCTCAGTAGTAACCCTATCCTAAAAATGGGCTATAAAATTTATAATATGATAACTATTCCAAAAAGTAAGTCTGTGTTACTACAGTGAATGGAGGCCACCTTTGTCAGAAGTGCTATAGTACTATTGACTCTGAAGTCCACGATAGTTGCGGGCCACAATCATTCGGCCCAACTAGATCGGGCTACACCAATCCAACAAAAAGCTAAGAAAAAGGATTTAAGGACAAATTAGTTTTATTGAGTTCAACAAAAATGGAGGAGCATCCATAGTTCAAAGTCTCTCCAAAGTATAAAAAATGGGTGAAGAGTACATATCATGATTTGGGATGGAACTACAATAAGGCTTGGTTTTACCTTTCTAGAAGTATGGAAATATATTTCTGATGGCCTTCAATAGTTTTCTCCAAAGAAGCTCTCTCCTCTATTTCTTCCTTGACTATTGGATGCACCTGCTCCAGAACAACTTTAAGGTCCCTCCCTTTCTTCCATATGGCTTCGTAGTTGGCACGTGAAGAAGCCATTTGATCCCTAAACCATGATGTTCAAGCTTTGAACTCACGAATATATTCCCCTTTGGGTGTCCACTAAATCACAATCATCTTCCTCCTTGGTTGTTAAATGATTGAATTCTTCTAAAACATCTCAGAAGGTCTCCACCTGGTAATGGGAAGAGTTGAACTTGGCCAGATTGTCCTTGAAGGAGGAAAGGTCTTCTTGGGAAATAATGATTTAGTATATGAGGAGGTGAAAGTGCTGATAATAGAAGCTGTTGGAAACCATCTCGATGAATAACTACTGAAAATTCGCAGTCTCATCCGCAAAATTGGTCATTGGTGTCTTCGTGGCAAGAGCAAATAAATGGAGCCATGCCTACTTTTGTGCTGCCTGGTGCCTCCCCGCAGCACCAGTACTTTGATCTTCCTCTACCGCCACATGTATATAAGTAGGAATCATCATCACAGGAGTGGGGAGGGTCCTCAGACAAGCCACCAAATACGGGGGACTCTCTTTTCCCTTATATGGTTCAACCGATGGATCTAGATGCGGAGGACTAGCTGTAGCTTTTGAGGGGATCAGTGATACTCTACTAGTGCCAGCCTCATTAAGGTCTCAGGCAGTATTTGCAGGAGGGGAGTATTTTGAATAACTCCCCACTAATATAGGTTATAACGAGGAAGCCCCTCCCAGACACTTTTGACGGCGAACCGAGCATATTCTTACCACAAGGGCGGGAACATGTGGTGTATCCATTGTGGTTGTTGTAGGGACGGAATTAGAAGGCGTATCTGTCACACTCTTCATAGTATATGGAATGTATGGCATTGTTTTTTAGGTAAGGACCGGGTGGGGAATGGATACAGGTTTATGTACCCTCCAAAATAGTTCTCTCAGCACCCCATTGGGGTAGCAGTCCGCCCACAGTTGGTCATACTCCAACGACAAAGAGGTGGATACCTTTGTGTTAGGAATGATAACCTCCATCGTGTCACCTTCATGCATCATCATAAGCCATAACTAGAGAATAATTATGGGATGAGACTCTTCCATTAATTGAATTTCTGGAAGCAGTGTAGTCTATTAAAGGCATCCAAATTTCCTGTAATACGGGTAGGGGAGGTATGGCTCACAAATAACTACTCGATCTATATGAGTAGTGAGAATTTCATCCTAATGCACAATGATATATGAACATTCTTCTAAAGAACCACTTATGTCCCCTCTAAATGAACTATGAGTGGTAGGATGTGATGCAAATGAGAAGAAAGAAGTGTCGTTCAATATCCCAACTACATTAATAGCGCATATAGTTTTAGGAAAAACAGATAAAATAGTGAGATGGGTAGGTTGAAAGTTTTAATAGGGAACCTTTGCAGTTTTCCAATAATCATAATAGGGGAAGTGTTCTTCCATCCACCCGTACAGAAATTGAAACGGTCCGCTAAGACTATGTGGGGGCCTACCTTCTTGTATTTTTTCCAACAACTCATAAAGTCAAGAGAGAGTGAAAAGGTCCAAATTAATAGGTCATCCCTCTGCCTACGTGGCTGAAATCATCAAAGTATAGGCTCAAACCCCGGTATAGACGTTGTGAGATGGGAAAAGACATCCACTAAAAAACATGGAAAATAAACCTACTAATTTAAGCATAGGTGATATGAATATTTTAATCACATATCCCCATGTGTTATATTTTCCCACTTCAAGGGTAGCATAATATAACCCTAGAGTCTAGGAGGAATGATGGGATAGATGAGTTCGACTATGGAGATCCATTTTCTTGGGTCTGTTCACCTGTAATAATAACCCTATCTATGCCTCTAATGGGATAAGAGAGAGATCCAAGAGGGGATGATCAAGAAATCCCTCTACAATGACACATAAAATCTTTTTCAAAGTGGACACATGGTCAGTGTCATTCCATGTAGCGGTTGCTGGGAGAAACTCGTCATACATTTCACTAAGGATAGGGAGTCTTCCAAGCTGGTGGATATCCCATAAGATGATTCCTACCACCCCATGAAATAATTGGAAGGTTTTGGTACTTGAAAATGAGTGGATCAACAATTTAAGAAGGATTTCTCCTGGGGAGAAGACTACGAACTAAGAAACCCTAGCTACCTAATACATGCCCACCGCATCCAACTCATCAGAGGACTCTAACCAGGTTTGATGTACCCATAATTCCCAGGATAATTCATTGGAAAAACATCCTCTAGCCCACAGATCCCAATAGGTGCTCCACCCACCGATAGGGTTTTCTTGGGAGATGTTAATAATGGATGGGTACTCTCAAGCACTAAGTCTTGGGATAGCATTACAACCCTCATGGTTTCCCTAAGTCTATGTCGATCCTCCTAGTATGAATACGTTATCTTGAATTAGTGTGGTGATGACTTATCATAATGGGTAAATTTTGGCACAATCATTTCCTTATGGTGATTTTAAAATGATGAAAGGGGTATCAGAGTCATCCAACAGAAGAGGAACTTCATCAGGGAGAATAAAGTCCTAAAGTGAAAACTGTACAGATAGTGTACAAGCTAGGATCTCTGGTGTCAAGAAATAATATAAGAATCTGTCATGAGTAATGATGTAGGCTCAAAGATGATCCTCACTATTCTTCTCCATGTTATCGCTTGTCTTCATCAATTTTATCATAGCATGTGAAGTAGCCATTATAAACTGCACAGGAAGATCCAAAACTCGACAAAAGGTCTGTCCAATAAACATTTTTGGATAGAGGATATGGAATAATGGATAAAGGACTTAAAATATGTCTACATAGGACTCTGTGTACTATTTTTGGAAACAGTATGTGGTAGGCATGCTCTGCATACTGAATAATGTGAAGAAGAAACTCCACATATGGCTACGATACACAAATGTGTTTCACCTCATACAACCATGGTACATGAACCATCCATGAGGTGTTGGCCCGTAGATCATTGACCAGAAAATAGAAAGGTTCAAGGAAAGTGGGTAATGTGAATCTAGGCCTAATTAAGTTAATTTTCAAAGATCATGGATTAGAAGTATAAGTTTGGATTAATTCTTAAAGTTCAGTTTGCCTATCTAAGCTTAGTATGCGGACACACAAGAAGCGTAGCATTTTCCTATGCAGAATCTGGATTGTAGTTTTAAAATTCCACAATGCTGTTGGTGAAATCCAAAATGTGGTTTGCGGATAGATAAGTGGCCAAACGATCGTTTCACGGTACGTATGAAGGAGTTTGTGAATAGTATTTTCACAAGGATCAGGGTACGCAAATGTAGAGGAAGCCGAGGGAATTGAGAAAAAAAATTTCCACAAGAAATGGTAAAAGAAAAATGAAATGGGACCCTAAATATAGGTGTGGTACCCTCCTACTGAGCCTATCTATTCTATCATGGACCATTTCATTTCAGAACTGCTTCTACATCATAATAGTCCCCTTTTCATTCTGAACGAACCCCATTCCGATGGGGGGAATTTGTAGGGTCCTAAATTTTTTTCCAAGGGAATAAAATACCCCCATATTCACTTTGCAAAAGGAAGAAAGTACTCATATAAGTCTATAAAGGTGAAGGGACTCAAATCAAGTTACGAATTTCAGAAGTATCTTGAAGGAATTATAGGTTTTCAAATAATTTCAAGTGGCCCATGTATCATCACCGAGATGGGTCCATGGACTGCCTGGATTGCGAACCACCAGGTATGCTGAACGATCGACGAGGAGCTGGACTGCGGATTGATGTCCAGCAAACATGATGGACCACAAACCATGTCACCTAAGGAATCATATGTGTGAAGTCCATCCACATACCATCCTGTGAAATTTTCAGTATGTGGATGAAGAGAACATGTAGAGTTACGTGAACCATTGTCAGGAACCGTAGCCTTCGAAAACCCTAGATTGATCAAGTCTTCTGCTGGTCAGAATATCACTACATGGGCCTCGGCCAATGGTGTCGCATACCCAGTAGATACAATTTCCCCAATTCTCTATAAAAAGGAGAACATAAGGAATTGAGAAAGGATGGATGAAAAAAGTTTGAATGGGACTCAAAGGTTGGAAGAAAGAGTTCATATAAGATTCCAGCTTCAGTCTTGATTCATCGATGAAGCCTGAATTGCAAACCACGCTCTTTGTAGGTACAGTTAGTCGTAAACCATAAAACAAGGAACATAATTATAAACAAAGAATCATGACCCTAAATGGTGAAACCACAAACCATATACTTCTCACATAAGAACTTCCTGCGAATGATAATCCTCTAGAACCTCCTTCAATATCGTGCTTCATATAGTGTACGGCTACGCAGACTAAACCCAACACCGCGTACTGTATTAGTACGCTGCCGGAACCCAAATTGACATGATGGGACGCATACCACTATAGTACACTATGGTCTATACTCATGACTGTGTACCACCTCGGTACCCAGATGTCCCCTCTGCCCGCATACCACTACGGTATGCGGAGCCTCCCCCATCCCGCATAAGAAACCAGCACGTGGAATTAGGTATTATTTCCTCAAGTTCCAACCTCACCCATATACTACCATATAGTCCTCTATAATCCCTCCACAAACCAGTCCTTCGACATCAGGACAAAGCCTACTCCAAAGCCACCAGACCTGTATGATCAGACCATGAGGTGCATTAGCATGCCCCTTTGAGTCTACATACCCATGGAAAGAAGATTCACAAAGGCTCTCCCCAAAACGGTTTAGGCTTCAAGAATGTCTATGGGTATACATTCCCATTGTAACCCAGAGTCCAAACATGAGATGCCAACATGAACGTCCTTGTTTTAGAGATTAAGGCTGATCAATTTATTTTCCATTCAATGAAGAATAGTGATCAGTCACAGGAGTTATGTTAGATTCTTCTTTGATGAGGATGGAACTCTTCCCCTTCCTAGAACATATTCTGGGGCCCTCCCACTAAGGTAAGTCCCCAATGTTCTGAGGCCAAGCTGTGTGAAATTTAATGTCATTTTGCATTAAAAGGTTCATCTCTCCCCTCCATCGTCCACCTTCTCCCCGACCTCTTTCACTATAGGATATACCTCTCCCACAGATAGGAGAGGAAGCATGTGGTTGGTTGGATCTATCAAATCCTCTTGTTTCTCACACTGAGAATTAATCACATGGTCTTAGAGGTTTATGACGATCACAACATCCACAAAATTTTGAACTATGAGAAATATGATTCATGACGAAATCAGGATGTGTAGGAAGCCTACCTGAAGGCCTCATCTCAAAAGGGTACCCTTCCAAAAGGGTTTACCCAATCATTCCCCCTCAAATGGGAAACTTCCATGCATAATCCCCAGCCCTTGTGAACTATGATAACTCTAATTCCTAAAAAAATCAATATAAGTAGGATGCACACCTGATGGCTTGAGCTCAAAAGGGTGCCCTTCCAAAAGGGTTTACCCAATCATGCCCCCTCAAATGGGTATCTTTTATTCGTAAGCCCCAACCCTTCTAAACCATGAGAACTTTGATTCCTAACCAAATCAAGATACGTAGGATGCCTACCTAAAGACCTGAGTTCAAAAGGGTGCCCTCCCATAAAGGGGATACCCAATCATGCCACCTTAAATGGGCATCCTTCATGCGTATTCCCCACATAATTCCAACCTATGTGGGTTTTAATTCCTATAATAAGGATACGAAGGAAACCCATCTTATGGGTTCGATCCCAACATCAAATCACATTATGTACCCCCTCGATGATGATAAACTCTAGAGCCCCATATTGTATGGCTCAAGTCAGCAGTACCACTATAACATCAAATATATGAATGCCTAAGATGATCTTCAAAACCCAGGGTAGCCCATGGACACACTCATAAAGAATAAACTAAGGGTTCAAAAACATATCAGAACGACTCAAATCTATAAGGGAGTCCCATAAAAGGCAATAATACACCCCCTGAAAGGGTGCAGTGAGTTTGACTTCCCATCATCTCGACCAATTGAATCATAAAGTGTCATTAGATGAATCATTAATCAACGAGTACCATCCTTTAGAAAGAAAGTACATGAATCACGGATAACAGGACCATAGGGTGTTTTCGAGTCCGTGGATAAACTCGTTGGTGACCATCCAAGGAATTTATATCTGAGGAGGACTAATTTCACAAGTACTTGACCCCACACAATCTCCTGTTGGGACCGAATGACAATTGAACATACTTTAAAATGCGAAAGGGATGAATTGCCCAGTCCTCGTAGGGTTAATCCAGCCTTCTTTTAAAGGATAATGACATATAAAGGGTCAAAACAAAAGAAAAGGTGAATTAGATAGAAAAATGTCTCCAGAAAAAGGGACGAGTGATTATCCTCATCAGACCATTTTAAAATCATATGAAATGCTGTCACGACCCATCCCATGGGGCCCGTGTCGTGACTACCCCAAGCCTGCCTTCCATAGGCCAGGGGCTGGAGACTAGCACCAAAGGTGTAATTCCCTAAAACTATGAAGGCATTGCCTTTATAACCTGTAATCACACACACAAGCATGCACACAGCTGGATGGAACACCAAGTAAAATATATAACAAAATATTGTTGAAATTAAAAGGTTCCTGAATACAAGACCAACTGGAAAGTACAAGTACAACAGTGATACAATACAACTGAAAGATAAGGGAAGACAGCTACTGGATCGTCCTTCGTGGCTCCTACCTAAAAGGTAGGTACAGATCGCCTCCTCATCACCCCACATTTGACAGTCTCCTCCATGTACCGACTCACCATATGGTCCACCTCTAGGTACCATCCAATCCTGGTACTCAGCCTTAGTCAGCACTGTCTGTCATATGCATCCAACACAACAAGGTGTGGGCATAGCCCATGCAGGTGAGTATAACGATACTCAGTAGGGACCCCGAGACCCTCAAGGTCTCACAAAATTCACCAAGGATAAACCAAAAAGAATGAAATCAAAAGATAACCCTACATAGGTATATGCCCATAGATATACCTAAGTTATCAAGTGATCCATCTCAATCATGAGGAAAACACAGAAAAATTAACTCAGCTCAAACCAGGATTTTATTCTAGGGGGTAGTATCAAGTAACATCCCCAATCACATTGTTGAAACCTTGGCTGCTGGAGAACTCACCCTCTATTGAGTACAGTGGGCCTACCACGACACTAAGCACACTTCCCACTAACCTTGGACTGCTGAGGTACTCCTCTTGTCGAGTACTGTGGATATTCCGCATCACAAAGTGCACTCCCCACTATGGGTCTGCCGCATCACCAAGCACAATCCCCCTCATAGACTACTAAGGTACTCCTCATGTCGAGTACTTTGGGTCTTCCACGATACCAAGGCGCTCCCCACTATGGGTCTTCCATGACACCAAGGCACTCCCTACTAGACTAGTCGGGTCACTCCGAGTCGAAATGGTTAGCATTCATCATGTCTCAGCCAGCTATTAGGTCTCCACACTACGCTCGTTCATCTCTGGGAGGATCCAGTCCACAAGCTACTGGTCGATACTCCAACCGTCTTTAAGTCCCACGAAGAAGTATCTCAAAGTTCCGCCACATTATTAGGGCCTCAACACAATAGACGGTGCATCAAACGAACGCTTAGTCTGTGAGTTATTAGCCTTTTAGTCTCAGGGGCCTGGTTGGATTCATGCTTGATCCAACCTGAATGTTTTCCATCTCAAACCAAAACTCCAGTAGAGTATACTCAAAGGGACCGTCTCGCTCCAAGATTTCCAGCGTTGCTGATGGTTTGTCAAACGGACATCCGGTGCCAAATTTAAGGCTAAAAGAGCATAAAGGTTTGCAGTGGGCCTGGATCCGGTTCACCCCAGTCGGACTGACTCGACCCAGCCCGTGATTCAGCCTGGTCCGATGGGAGGTTCGGCAGGCCGTGAGGGGTCGCAGATCCAGCGGGAGCCAAGGGGCGGCTTGGCCACGGGGGCCGCGAGGGCGCGGTGTAGGTTCGGCAGGGGCGCCACGAGGGGCGCGGGCCAGTTCGTCCAGGGCGCCACAGGGGCACAGACTGCTTCGACCGGGGTGCCGCGGGGGCACGGTCCGGTTCAGCCCAGGAACCATGTAGGTGTGGGCCGGTTCTACCGAGGCGCCATGGGGGCGAGGGCTAGTTAGGCCGGGGTGCCGGCCAGTTCTGTCGGGGCACCGTGAGGGGCATGGGCAGATTCGGCCGTGGCGCCACAGGGGCGTGGGCCGGTTCGGCCGTGGCGCCGTGGGGGTACGGGTCTGTTCGGCTAAGGAAACATGAGGGGTGCGGGATTGTTCGGCCGGGGGAGGGGGGGCGCGAGGGGCGCCGTCCAGTTCATTCGGGACGCCGCGAGGGGCGCCGGCCAGTTCGGTCGGGGTGCCGCGAGGGCGATGTGGGTCACGGTGGCCACAGGTGGCAGCGTCGTTGCCTTGTTGCCTTCGTCGTCTTCGTTTCCTTCCTCCATTTTGAATAGTACACCAAGTAAGAATTACGGAGGGGTCAGACCATGTTGTTTTGGCCTGCACCCTCCATGTTTAGGGTGGTAACATTTGGTTCAACAAGAAAGAAGAATGATGAACTTCAAATTTTTCAACCTCCGCAACGATTCTTTCCAAAACCACAAAAGAAAACAAGAAAAGTATTATCACACAAATAAGCCCCCTACCTCGGGTTGATATGTCGACGAAGTCACGGGGAAGAAGAAAAATCGTTGGGAAAAGACGGACGTCGGTTCTTCATAGTCGAAGACGTCCTACATCAAAGGAAGTCCTGAGGAAGGAGGTCGAAGTCGGGGTCCGTGTTCTTCGTTAGTGTTCTTCGTTGGAAGAACGCGTTCTTCTTTCGGAGAAGTAGTCTTTGTTGGAGAGATTTTCTCCCAAGGCTCCACCAAAATGAAAAGTGTGCCAAAATAAAAGATGATGAAATCTATTATTTTTTTGGAAAAATTCAAAAGTTTCATTAATTATGGTGGGTGGAAAAATTAACGCATGAGGGTTGGCATAATTAAACGTATGTGTGTTGGCACAATTAATATAGAGGAAGTCAAGAGGCTCCTCCACATTAATGAGGGGGGTTGAGATTTTCTCTCAATTAAATGAGGGTTTAGTCCTGGGTGGTCACCACCACCATAACCTCTCATGGGAGGTTATGGTTTGGGTGGTCCCCACAACTATAACCTCTCATGAGAGGTTATGGTCTGGTGGTCCCCACACCTCAACTTCCACATGGATGTATTGTTCCAGTGGACCCCACCTCCCAACACCCACATGGGTGTTTCTAATAAAAATAAAAATTTCATACACTTATTTTTATTTTATTCTTACATGAAAAACCCATAAAATAACTTTCACCCTTGACTAACTACCGTCGAGGTGAAAGTATTCTTAAGCGAATATCGGTGCTGTGAGTTCAATGGTGCCCTCATATTTCAATTCCGAGCATCGGTTAAAATGTTATAAAAAACGCTCACATGTTTACTGAGCATACCCGAAATCGAGTTCAGAAATTCATTTCGGGCACTCTGGGCCTCGGAATCACACGCCGTCAATTTTTGCGGACTCATAAAATTTCCATATATTTAAAATAAAATTACATGGAAATTATGGGTCTTTACATTCTCTCCACCTCAGGATTTACATCCCGGTAATCTACAACTCAAACTAAGGGAACAATTGGGGGTATAGAGCACGCATCTGAGCCTCCCACTCCCATGTGATCTCCTGGAGGTTCCCATGATTCCAGAAAACACACCACAAAGGTATGGATTGTCCATGAAAGACCCACTCATGTGGATGCTCTATCTATACTGGAACCTCCGTAAAAGTTACCCCATCATCGACGTCCAGCTCACCATGGTCGGTGATGTGAGAAGGTTTATGCACGTATCTCCTCAGAAGGGATACATGGAAGACATCGTGCACCCGGTGCAACTGAGGTGGAAGAGCTAAGAAGTATGCCACCTCACCAACTCTAATGAGGACCTAAAAAGGTCTGATGAACCTCAGAGATAACTTGCCACCTCGGCCAAATATCTGCAAACCTCAGCGAAGTGAGACCCGTAGAAAGACGTGGTCGCCATCCTCGAACTCTAGAGGTCTCTGTCTCCTGTCAACATATGACTTCTGCCTGATTTGTGCATTCTACATACACTCTTGGATGACCTGAACCTTCTTTGTGGTAGCTCATACCATCTCTATTCCCACTAGTATTGACTCCCCTGGGTCAGTCCAACACAATGGTGGTCTGCAAGGTCGCCCGTATAACGCCTCAAAAGGTGTAATCCCAATGGTGGAGTGATAGCTATTGTTCTATGGAAACTCTACCAAAGTAAATTGATCCTCCCAGTTGAAACCGAAGTCAAGGACATAAGCACGCAGCATGTCCTCGAGGGTCTGAGTGGTCCACTCAGTCTAACCATCCATCTTAGGATGGAAGATGGTGCTCAAGAAAAGCTCTGTCCTAAAATCCTCATGAAACCCCTTACATATCCGAGAAGTAAAATGTGTATCATGATCGAAGACCATAGTCATGGGTACTCCATGTAGCCAAACAATCTTCTGCACATAGAGGTGTCACATGCTCTCTACTGAACCCTTCTCTCTGATCGGTAGGAAGTGGTCCGACTTGGTGAGTCGGTCAATGATCACCCAAATCGAGTCATGTCCCCTGGATGTACGTGGAAGAACTGTCAAGATGTCCATGAATATCCCATCCCACTTCCACTCTAAGACCACTGAAGGCTGAACCAAGCCTACTGGTACCTCATTTTCCGCCTTCACTTACTAATAAGTGAGGCATCGAGAGAGAAACTCAGCAACTGATTTCTTCATTCTCAGCCACCAGTGCTATCGTCGAAGGTTCTGGTACATCTTATCCATTATTAGATGTACTTCTATAGGGGATGTGTGGAACTCCCTCAACACTTCCTCATGAAGTGACACTGGTACCATGGTACGTCCTCTAAAGAGGATGATGTGCTCCCCACCTTCAAATAATCCATCAGGTTCATGTCCTATGGATATTTGATCATGTGGTGTCTCACAGTCAGCATCCCCATGCTACGCATTACTGACTCGTTGAAGAATTGGGGGAGTGACTATAAGAGATTTTTGAAAAGATCCTCCATCTATATCCACAAACGATATCTGCAAAGAGGCCAACTTCCCCATCACCTCACCTAGCAGTTGTATACCAGATCTCCTACTGAGTGCATTTGCAACAATGTTCCCCTTACCATGAGTATAGACTATATCGAAGTCATAGTCCTAGAGGAACTCAAGCCAACATCGATGTCTCAGGTTCAGGTACTTCTGGGAGAAGATATACCTAAGACTCTTGTGATTAGACTACACAGTAGAATGCTCGCCCATCAGATAGTGTCGCCGCATCTTCAAGGAGAAGGCCACTACTGCTAAATCTAGGTCATGGGTAGCGTATTTATGATCGTGTTGTCTCAGTTGTCTAAAACCATATGTGATCACTTCTCGCTTCTTCCTTAGGACACTTCTGAGTCTGGTCCCTGATGTGTCGTACTAGACTACATACCCAACGCCTTCCCCTGGAAGCCTCAAGATGGGGGCACTAGTCAGCCTCTACCTCAGCTCCTGAAAGCTCTGCTGGCATCTCCCCAACCACACAAAGGGTTGACCCTTCTTCATCAAGGCTGATAGTGGTGATGAAAATCTAGAGAAATCTGGCACAAATCTCTGATAGTATCCAACCAAACCCAGGAAACTCCATACTTCCGCCACACTCCTGGGTGGCTCCCAAGCAAGTACCGCCTCAATATTTTCTAGATCCACTGTAACTCTAGACTCCGAGATGACATGTCCCATAAAGTGAACCTCTTGGATCCAAAACTAGCACTTTGAGAGCTTACCATAATGCTGGTGCTCTCGGAGGGTGTCCAGTACTACCAGAAAATGGTAGACATGCTCCTCCTCAGTAGTCGAGTAAATCAGAATTTCATCGATAAAGACTATGAAAAAGAGATCAAGGTATGAATGAAAGATCCTATTCATGAGTCCCATGAACACTGTTGGAGCATTGGTTACGCTGAAAGGCATAACCAAGAACTCGTAGTGGCCATACCGACATCTGAAAGTTGTCTCCTGCACATCCTCGTCTCAAACTCTGAGATGGTGGTAGCTTGATCTGAGGTCTATCTTCGAGAACCACCGTGCTCCCTTGAGCTGATCAAAGAGGTTGTAAATCCTTGTGAGTGGGTACTTGTTCTTCATAGTCACCTGGTTCAGGCACTTATAGTCAACAAAAATCCTCAATCTCCCATCTTCCTTCTTGGCGAATAGAATCGGGGCTGCCTAGGGAGAAACAATGGGTCGAATGAATCCCTTCTCCTGCAAGTCCTCCTGCTATACCCGCAGGTCACAAAGCTCCATGAGAGCAATCTCATATGCTGCTGTAGTTATCGGTTCCATCCCGGGGTACAAGTCAATGTAAAATTCCACCTATCTGGGAAGAGGTAAACCTGGGACACCATCAGGGAAAACATCTGCGTACTAGTCCACAACTACAGGATAAATCGGAATCTCCACATCAACAACTCTGAGGGTAAGGCTACCCAACTGATGAGTGATCTGCTGCACTCTCTTCCGGATAAGTCCATCCTGTGTTTGAAATTCTCCCTTCTCGCCAGTGAAGGTAAACCTGGTCCCATCCGTGCGGACACACCGCAATTTGCACCTAATACAGTCAATCTGAGCATGGACTCTAGATAATCAGTCCATACCCAAGATGACATCATAAGGTCTTGATGCCGCTACTAGGAGATCCCATTCGAAGATATTTCCTCCTAGAGTAATCTCACACTACTAGAACCAGTGTGTAATCATTGAATATTCTCCCATATGAGTCTCTAGCCATAAGGATCGAGCCAACGACACTGTCGGAATCTACGAGCTCCGAACGAGGTAAGTGGCAATGAATTAATGACTGGCACATGTGTCTATAAGTACTACATCTATGGTGGAATAGACAAAAACATACCTCATATCATCTCCAAAGCGCCGATATCATAAGCCCCAGCTGCCTAGAGAAGAGCTCTCCCCTATCCACCAGCTCCCTACAGTCAGGGCGGAGCTCCTGGTGGTGGTGGCGGTAATATCTCGAATCGTCTCCCACCGCCAACTGCACGACTAGATCCTCTTCCATATCCGATTGCTCCCTGCAGACCACCTCGATCGAATATATGTCTCTGCCTGGGTGGTTCTTCGACCGTCTGCTGATCATTCGAACGACAGGTCGAACAGTCACGATCCATGTGACCCTGCCAGCCACATGTGAAACACTGCCCGCTCCTGGCATGTCTTTCTCTGCATTGGGTTCCCCACACAACCGATCCTAAGTCATTCGGTTGTCCCCCTATAGGTCTGGTCCTCTTAGACCTTTGTGACGTCTGTCTTCTTCCAACTGTAGAATACTCCTCTACGTGACGACTGGTAGTGGGTCTTGCTGTTGGTGTCTGCTCATCCAGGAAACTCTCCATCAAGAGGGCTCTCCCTAACAACCCTACCCATGTCAGGATGCTAAGTGAGATTACTTAACCCTTGATCTCCATCAGTAGTCCCTGCTCAAAGGTATAAGACTTGAATAATGGGTCCCACACCATATTTGTGGGGTAGTGTGAGAAGTCAGTGAACCTTGCTGAGTACTGAGCTACAGTCAGGCTGCCCTGCTTCAAATGAAGTATCTCATGTTTGCGCATTGCGTGAAGAGTTTCTCGAAAAAACTCTTCCCAAAACAGGCTCTCGAAGTCTGTATAGAGAAGCTTCACCTAATCATGGACCAAGAGCATCAAGCACCACCATCTGCTTGCTGCTGCCTATAGAAGGCTGGTGTCAAGGATCACCATGAGATGGGATGGTGTCCCTACTAGTCAGAAGACTCTAACCACATCCTCCGTCCAATCCTTAGTCGCCTATGGGTTTGTCTCTCCCCTAAACCTGGGTGGCCTCTGGCGCTAGAACTTGTGCAACGCGCTCAAGAGGAATGCACCGTCTTCTGCTGGGGCTGGTGGCATTGGTGGTCCAATAGGGAAAGGTACTGTTGGTGCCTCTATTGATGCCTCTACTGGAAGAGGGCCTTCCACCGAGGCCTCGTCGCTCGGTGGGCTATCGGTGCGTACAACTCTCGGAACACTACTCAGTTATCTGTGTGGGGGCATCCTGAAAAGAAATAGGTGCTATACGGTAAAAAGTTATACCTGGTGAGCTGACTTAAAGGAATCTTTTGAAAACACACATGCAATCATTGTTTTCATGCACTGAGTCAGAAATCAGTAGTCAAGGTCCTGGTGTATGGATACGTCGGTTGCCGCACCAACGCTGGACTCCCTAAACTGAAAACCGCACTCACTACACTTAAAACTATTTCTTCACAGAAAATATCAGAGTCCTAAGTTCTACGGTAGAAATGACTCCTCAGATACCAATTTGTCACGACCCATCCCTGGGGCCTGTGTCGTGACTACTCCAAGCCTGAATTCCATAGGCCAGGGGCTTGCGACTAGCACCAAAGGCATAATTCCCTAAAACTGGGAAGGCATTGCCTTTATAACCTCTAATCACACACACAAAAAACCACACAGCTGGACGAAACACCAATTAAACTATATAACAAAACAGTGCTAAAAGTAATAGGGGCCAAAATAGAAGCCCAATTAGAAAGTAAAAGTAAAACAGTGATACAATACAACTGAAAGATAAGGTAAGACAGCTATTGGATCATCCTCCGGGGTTCCTACCTGAAAGTTAGGTACAGATAGCCTCCTCAGCACTCCACGTCTGATCGTCTCCTCTGTGTACAAACTCGTCGTATGGTCCACCTCCAAGTACCTTCCAGTCTTGGTACTCAGCCTCAGTCAGCGTTGTCTATCGTCTGCATCCAACACAACAAGGTGCATGCATAGCCCGTGAAAGGGTGAGTATAACGATACTTAGTCGGGACCCTGAGACCCTCAAGGTCTCACAAAATCCCCCAAGGATAAACCACAAAGAATGAAATCAACAGATAACCCTACTTAGGTATATTCCCATACATATACCTAATTTATCAAGTGATCCATCTCAACCATGAGGAAAACATAGAAAAGCAGACTCATCTCAAAGAAGGATTTTATTCTAGGGGGTTGAATCAAGTAACATCCCTTGTCACATTGTTGAAACCTCGGCTGCTGGAGAACTCCTCCTCTATCGAGTATAGTGGGCCTGCCATGACACCAAGTGCACTTCCCACTAACCTTGGACTACTGAGGTACTCCTCCTATCGAGTACCGTGGATCTGTCGCGTCACCAAACGTGCTCCCCACCGTGGGTCTACCGCGTCACCAAGCATGCTCCCCCTCGTAGCCTGCTGAGGTACTCCTCCTGTCGAGGACTGTGGTTCTACCGCAACACCAAGGCACTTCCCACTGTGGTTCTACAATGACACCAAGTCCCTCCCCACTGTGGGTCTTTCGCGACACCAAGGGACTCACCATTGGACTAGTCTAGTCACTCTGAGTCGAAACGGTCAGCAGTCGTCAGGTCTCATCCAACTACTAGGTCTCTGTACTAAGATCGCTCGTCTCCTGGAGGATCCACTCCACAAGCAACTGGTCTATACTCCAACTATCATGATGTTCTAGGAAGAAGTATCTCAAAGGTCTGCCACGTCATAGGGGTCTCAACGCAACAGATAGCGTGTTAAACGGATGCCCAGTCTGTGAGTTATTAGCCTTTTAGTCCTGAGGGCCCGGTTGGATTCATGCTCGATCAAACCAGACCATTTACCATCTCAAACCAAAACTCCAATGGAGTATACTCAAAGAGACCATCTCGATCCAAGATTTCCAACGCCACTGACGGTTCGTCAAATGAACTTCCGGTGCCAAAGTTATGGCCAAAAGAGTGTAAAGGGTCATAGTGGGCTCGGGTCCGGTCCAACCTGGTCAGACCGACCTGGCCCGACCTGGCATGGGTTGACCTAGTTTAGGTCAACCCGGCCCAACCCACTATGTCAGGCCCGACTCGTGATGTGGCCCGGTCCGCTGGGAGGTCCGGAAGGCCGCAAGGGGCCGCAGAGCCCGCGGGGGCCATGGGGCAGCTCAGCCATGGGGGTGCCGCCTGGGTGCGAGGTCGGTTCGACTGGGGTGCCATGAGGGGCATGGGCCAGTTCCGCATGGGCGCCGGGAGTGGCACGGGCCGGTTCGGCCGGGGCACTGTGGGGGCACGGGCCGGTTCGGCCGGGGCGCCATGGGGGTGCGGTGCGGTTCGGCCAGGGCGTCGTGAGTGGCGCAGGCCGGGGTGCCGTGAGGGCGCGGGACGGTTCGACCGGGGCGCCACGAGGGCACGGTCCGATTCCGCCGGGGCGCTGCGAGGGCAAGGGCTGGTTCAGCCGGGGCACCGTGAGGGGGCCGGCCGGTTCGGCTGGGGCGCCGCGGGGGCATGGGCCGGTTCTGCTGGGGCGCCGCACGGGCGCATGCCGGTTCAGCCGGGACGACGCAGGGGAACGGGCTAGTTCGGCAGGGGCACCGTGAGGGGCGCAGGCCAGTTCAGCTGGGGCAGCGTGAGGGCATCGCAGGTCGGTTTGACCAGGGTGTCGTGGGGTCGGTGTGGGTCATGGTGGTCACGGGTGGCGGCGTCGTTGCCTTCATCGCCTTAGTCATCTTCGTCTCCTTATTCTATTTTGAAGAGTACACCAAGGAAAAACGACAAAGGGGTTGGTCTAGGTAGATTTAGCCCACACCCTCTACCTTTAGGGTTGTTGAATTTGGCTCAACATGAAAGAAGAACAAAGAACTTCAAATTTTTCAACCTCCACAACGATTCTTTCCCAAACCGCAAAAGAAAACACGGAAAGTATTATCACACAAATTAACCCCCTACCTCGGGTTGATACGTCGATGGAGTTGCGGGGAAGAAGACGAATCATTGGAAAAAGATGGATGTTGGTTCTTCATAGTCGAAGACATCCTACGATAGAGGAACTCTCGAGGAAGAAGGTCAAAGTTGGGGTCGATGTTCTTCATTGGTGTTCTTTGTTGGAAGAACATGTTCTTCGTTCGGAGAAGTAGTTCTTCATTGGGGTTATTTTCTCCCAAGGCTCCACCAAAATGAAAAGAGTGCCAAAATAATATATTATGAAATCTATTATTTTGTTGGTAGAATTAAAAAGTTTCATTAATTATGGTTGGTGGAATAATTAAAGCATGATGGTTGGAACAATTAAATGTATGTGCGTTGGCACAATTAATGTGGAGGAAGTCAAGAGGCTTCTCCACATTAATGAGGGGGGTTGAGAGTTTCTCTCAATTAAAGGGGGGTTTAGTCTCAGGTGGTCCCCACCACCATAACCTCTCATGGGAGGTTATGGTTTGGGTGATCCCCACCACCAAAACCTCTCATTAGAGGTTAAGGTCTAGTGGTCCCCACACCTCAACTTCCACATGGAGGTTTAGTTCCAGTGGACCGCACCTCCCAACACCCACATGGGTGTTGCAAATAAAAATACAAATGTCATACACTTTTATTTTTATTTTATTCTTACACGAAAAACCCAAAAAATAACTTTCACCCTCGACTAACTACCATCGAGGTGAAAGTCTTCCTAAGAGAATAATGTCACTACGAGTTCAACGGTTCCCTCATATTTCA
Source organism: Viscum album (assembly GCA_963277665.1). Taxonomy (NCBI): domain Eukaryota; kingdom Viridiplantae; phylum Streptophyta; class Magnoliopsida; order Santalales; family Viscaceae; genus Viscum; species Viscum album. The sequence goes on along the minus strand of OY728150.1, from coordinate 809,718,620 downwards.
ATTTCGAGCACTGGTTCAAAAGTTATAAAAAACCCACTCGCACATTTACTAAACGTACCCAAAATAATGTTTATAAATTCATTCGGGGCACTCTGGGCCTCAGAATCATGGCCGTTAATTTTCATAGACTCCTAAAATTCCCATATATTTTAAAAAAATTATATGGAAATTTCGGGACTTTAAAAATGCGCCACCTCAGAGGTGGAACAACCAAAAAATCACTTAAATATTGAAGTTTGATCTATGATATAAACCCTTTAGAGAACTATTTTTAGAGAAATTTTACTTATTCTAAGTAAAAATGGGAGGAAATTTGTGTATTTATAGTGTGTTGAGTAGAACCTCATGGAAAAAAGAATTTAATATATTTTTTTCATTATCTCAAAAGATCTATGACCACACTATCAATATTATTACAATTGTTTAGGTTTTTAAGATGATTTTATATTATAGGAAAAACCCTAGGTTGTCTCTAGAGTAGTTTTGGTGGTTTATAGTTTTTATTTCTAATATGTTTTCAAAAACATAAAATATTTTAATTTTAAATGATATTTCAAAATGAAATAACTTAATTAAAGAGTTAAATATTTGAAAAAAGAAAGAGGGTTTTGAAACAAATAGAATAATGTTATCACTAAAATAATATTATACATAATTAAAATTTAACATTTCTAAAAATAACATATGGTTTAACGAATTTTTTTGGTTGAGGGTAACCAAGATCTTGGTTCCCCTATTTTCCCTTTATAGTGGTGCACCTAGAACTAACCCTTGAATCAACAATCATTTTTTAAATGGTTAGAACTTATATATGGAATGTGGTCTTCCAAATAATACTAAGATCTTAAGTATGTGTGAGATAAAAAAGGTCCCTTGTGTTTTCCAATCTGAACAACACAAATTTCCCATTTGAAATATCACACCAATCGGTTTTGAAATAATTTTTTCCCTTTAAATCATATCAAAAAATTGAATTAAAATCATAAAAATGTCAATATAAAACTAAATAAAATATTTTAAATAAACAATTATAAAAAATCTAGTATCAAAACAAGTCCCAAAACTCTCTTTCCAAGTGTGCAGCTCCCTCGCAATAACCGGACACCATTTAGCTTACCATCATGCGGAGTAGAAGGATTGTGTGGATATCCTACTTCAATTCAAATCTTCTTGTGAAGATAGGGAGATCCAGAACATGTAATGTGATGAGAGTTATCATTTTGAACATATAAATGTCTACATTTCACTCCTTTTTTGAGATTAAAAATGAGGCTCCCATGGTTCCCTTTTATAGGTGAAGTGGAAGGTGGTTTTGGGAACCCAGATTTTGAGATACCACTTGTGTCTCAGATTTGGATCGGTAAAAGGCCTAATATCAAATTTGAAAAAATATAAGAGTTTGTGTCCAACCTCTTGAATTCATCAATATAAAATTTTGTGGCCATTGGAAGTCCATATTGGGAGATATTGTCCAAATACTGAGAAGTAGTCTTGACTTCGACAAAATTAGGTTTTCTAGACATATCAGTACGGTTGTGACGTCAGATGGATGAATTGGACTTGGGTGTATTTATAAGAGTTGTGTCCAACTGAGTTTAAATCATACCAGAAAATGTTTTCCAAAATTTATGGACATATTTTTTGTAATATGTAAATCAGTTCCCATGTATTCTCAGGCTTCCATGCAGTTGGCCCGTTTTTCTCCCACTTCTTGTTGTTCCCTCCAAATCACCTCCTCGTGAAATAAAAACATAAAAACAAGTAAAATTATACCATTGTGTTAAAATAATTAAAATGACTAACTAAGAAAAATTATAATTTCAATTTGTTTATATATTTTTAATTCATAATACAAAATTAGTTTAACACAATGGTATAAGGGTAGAAATGAACAGTGAATCACTACGTGATCTTTCCACTACACCTTGTAGTTCTCTATTACATTACTTAATTATCCAATATAATGGATACTATAAAATTATGGAAATATAGATAACTTGGTCATATTTTTTCATGATTACATATATATTATGTCATATTTATTGTATTTCACTTTATTTGTTGTATTTAACTTTTTTATCAAAAATTAATAAATTGTCCCCCTTATTAAATTTTACATCTCGATTCAAAATATTTAATACATTTTATTAAATTAATCCTCTAATTATATAAAAGTTAACTGTAAATAAGGATTAGATTTAATAAAAATGTACTATTGAGGTAAATTTAATTTTGTTATGGAAATAAAAAACATGAAAATACCACCTTAACCTCTATATACATAACACATTATTACACCAACATAATCCCATGGTGTAATGTATTAAATGGTTGTACTTTCATGTGGTGTTACATAAAAAATTGATTATAAAAGACTTGAAATTTTAGATTTGGATTTTGTAAAATTCCAAGGGCATTTTGATAATTTTTCACCTAAAGGGGTAAAATGGTACTTTCGTCAAGTAAATGACCTTATAAAAATTTTCTTATAGTTATTTTGAGTTTTAATTGTGGTTTTTACATGATGTAAGATTTCTTCATCTATTATAATAGTTTTCAGTCTCAACCTAATGAATTATTTAAATAATTATTTATTTAAAAGGGGCATACATGTTTTTTTGTGATTATAGAAGGATAATTATTTATCATGGAAGATGATATAAAAAATTATGATTGCACCATAAATTTTGAGTGAATTATTTAATTTATCATGCATATTCGGTGAGTTTTAGAGAATTTTTAATTTCCAAACATTTATTGAATTAGTTTCATTAATTATTTGATTAATTAATTTATGATTGATGCATTTATTTGAAATTTTCTATCAAAAAATAGTTCAAACTAATACTCTATATATAACATGATACCCCAGAAACTGAGTTTCATTTAATGTTGATATAATTTAATATTTTTTTATGGTCCCAACCCAAGCCTATTTTTAGTGATGATTTATAAATTATATATCAAGATCATTTTCTTTATTTTTTCTATGTGATTCAAGGAAATAATTTCTAGCGTAGAAAAGGAAGAGTAGACAGTCCCCCATAATTAATATTAAAAACGATTTTCATTCTTCTTCATTCATTTTATTCATCATAGACAAATTGAAATTAAAAAAAATTAAAAAATTAAAAAATTAAAAAAAATTATTATTAGTTTGATATATGAATATATTTTCACCAGTATTTATAAATAATTTGATTCTAAATAAATTATAATATCATTATTGTATTGTAATTCTAAATTTTTTATTCTATTAATTACTGACACGATCATCTTTTAAATCAATATGAATTACATCTTTCATAATAAATTTAAAAGAAAAACATAAAGATCATAATAATATAATATTTTGGCTAGTCATTCATAAATAATCCACTATGGTTGTCAAACTATAATTAATGGTTTCCAAGACATCTTGATAAAATCAAGATTATAATAACCCATATATTTTAAGGTATGAACTAGATTTATGTTTTTTCAAACCTCATGTATATCAGTGGAGCACCAAGTGAGGGGTGGCTCTACTCCTCCCACTAGCCAGCCGGTGGGAATAGGGCTAGTACCTAGTGATCATCAGGTACCTGGGGATTGTCGAACAGGTACCTGGTGGCCACATCCTTTTTTTTTAATTTTAAATTAATTAATTAATTAATTAACTTATTAATTGAAAATTTTAGGGGGAATTCATTCATTATCCTCCCTAATGTAAGTACCCTGATCTATTTTTAGGTATGTTTTTCCTTTTCTGGTAGTTTTTGAGAAAAAGAGGAAAATATAGAAATTTTCAGAGTACACGTCATGTACTTTATGAGTACACGTCATGTACTTTGATGCCACTGGAAGCCATGTTATGGCCATGTCAGGGCCGTACACACGGCCGTGTAAGGGTGACTTGGAGGCCTCCTAATGTGGAGTATGTAAAAGTCAAGTACACGTCGTGTACTCCAAAATTACACACCATGTACTTTCTTTTTATTTTATTAAACGGACCGGGGTCGCATCTAATCTTTATTTCCATCTTATTCTTCACCTAATTCCATCCAAAGCGTCCGAGGAGGCCTAATCTTCTCCAAGCCATCGATCCGTCACCGGTTATCCGAATCAAACACCATCGGTTGCAATAGAATCACAGCAGTGAGTTCTTGGTTCTTTGTTGGCCACGTTTCCTGATTCTTTCTCTTATGAGATTTATAATAGGTTAAAAAATTTAGTCGTTTTTGTAGATATACTCCATTATAGGACAATTCATGGGCCGAGGATCAAGTATATCGATCTCCTAGGACCGAGGTAGGTGGTTTGTTGACTTACGTTGAATTTATTTGAAATTTTGGGCACAAATGCTGGATTTCCATGATTCGGGTCTCCCAAATTAGATATTTTTGTCCTATTGTTTAATTTTCTTAGGTTTCTTGTTAGATTAAGGTTAATTGATAATAATATGTTCTTTTTTGCATGTTTGAGGATCACCCCGTGGGTTTTATCCATGTTTGGTTGTTTATCGTCGTTTGGCACAGTTTTCCTACAAGGCAAACCCTATTGAGAACCTGGTGCAGGAGACCAAAGAGGGAATAGACGATTAAGTGCTTCCCTAGGGGGTCTGTTGGAATTAGTTTCCCATGAATGACCAATAGGAATTGGACATTGTGCTTCCTATGAGTGTCCTTAGTTTATGCACGTATCGAGACCACACGAGGAATTAGACGTAAGAGCTTCCTCAAAGAGTTTGTAGCAATCATTGCAAGACCACATGGGAATTGACATGAGTGCTTCCCAGAGTGTCTATGACTTTTTATGTTTACTTGACTATAGGGATCTTCTACTTTGATCCACCCTGAGAGTCAATGTGAATGTGGATTGTTTCGTTGGTTTAGATGAGTCTACCAATCCAAAGCACAAGCTTAGATCTATTGTCCTTCTTGTTTTTTTATGTAGCCTTTTGATGCCTGTTGTGTTACCTTTTTACCTTGGAATATATAGATTTTCTAGATTCCTCGGTTGTTTAATTAAATGAATGAATTTATTGTTAAATGAATATGAATGGTAATTGGTAGGATTGTTTACTTGTGTACTCCTAGTTCATTACTAAATTTACTTTTATTACTTCTGCTATATTACTCACTGACAGTAGGGCACAAATCTTGTGGTGGTTGCCTACTGGGATTAGTCTCACACCCTATTTGGGTCCTCCTTTCTAGCCCAAATAGGTTATATGGTTGTATCTGTGGATAGGGATTGTGGCCCTTCTACTTTAGGTACATGATTTCTGGTTGGATCTGGAGAGAATAGGACTGAGCTTAGGCTTGCGATGTTGTTGGAGTTACTATTTATTTTTCATACTTTGTTTCTCAGTTGTATTTCAGCACATTGTTGTGTTTGCTACTTTCCTTAGATACTTGTACCTTCTACATAATTATCATCACTACTATATATTCATTGCTTCAACTGTTTAGTTTCAGATATTGTATGTTGTTTACTACTTCTGCTATTGACTGTTATTTCCTTACCCTTGTAAACTTTACCAAATGAGGGCATAGTTTCCCCAATGACTCACCAAGGCCCTCGCTGCTAGTCGATATCCTCTGGCATTTGGGGAAATGCGCTTGAGGTCATGTGGCGAACCGGGTACGGGGCACCAGTTGAGTGGCTCTGGATTCGGGTCGTTACAAAGGTGTATCAAAGGGGTTTCTTTTATTTTCTATTGACTTACTGTTTAGCGACATTATATAGGGATAGGATGGAATAGGTAAATGGTAAATAGTTGTTCTCAGGAGTTCTAGAACCCGTGTATAGGGAAAAATCCATGTTACCTCGAATATTGCAATTTTCAGGTTTTGTAAATGTAACAGTTTAATTGGCTTCACCATTGGGTGGTGCACTTGTGTTGTGATGTAACTTTTTATATGATTGTGGTTCTATTTTGTTGCAACCTAATGAGATGAGGGTATGCCATCTCATGGATCATATAGGCACTTGTTAGAGAATCACATGTCATTTATTTTTCCATGCCATCTAAATTTCATTAGAAATTGAATGTTGTTGTGATAGAATTTGTGATAGATTGTGCATGATGTTGTGATCGCTGTTGTGATAGAATACCTGCTATGTTGATAGGGTATCGTTTGTTTAGAGCCTCTTTATCATGGATGCCAAACTTTGGTCTTAGAGGTGGTATGGGCCCTCGAGGATCGGAATTTGGTGGATTGTGAGTTTTTTATACTATTTACTTGTTATATGCATTGTTATGATTCCAAGCTTTGATTCGAGGGGAGTATGGGCCCCCACATATCGGAATTTGGCACATAGGTGCTTGTTTTAGTGTTTTTTAAGTGGTTTTCGGGGTTCTTATATGTTTACTGCCTAGAAACCCAGAAAACAAGGTGTGTGGTCTTATGAACACACGCCATGTGTTCTTCTATTCGAGAAGAACTACTTTTCATGGTTACATGTCGTGTACGTTCATGTACACACTGTGTACATTCCTTCTGTGTGACCTAGATGTGTATTTGAATACATGGGTTGGGAAATCCGCAGGGCAACATGCCATGTAGTAGTGGTCCATGTACCAGTCCGTGTGACTAATGACACGGACAGGGGAAAAATCTTAAGGACACACCGTGTAGTGGACAAACACACCGTGTAGTTTCCTGCTGGGATAGTCCGTGTTCCTAGCCGTGTAGGAGTAACCGGGCAGGGAGAAAAATGGATAGTACATGCCGTGTAGTTTGAGAACACGTCGTGTAGCCGGGTGGATTACACATCCATGTATTTCCAAGGTATACACCCAAGGTAAAATTTCAAAAAACACGTCGTGTAGTGGTACTACACGCCGTGTAGTCATGTTTTCCCCAAATTTTAGATTTTTTCTATTCTGATCCATTTTACTCTTTTAATTTGCAACTGTGTTCGTCGTTAATGAAGGTGTACTTGTTACCTTGCAGACTCATGCCGCCAAGACGTCCTCCCGTTGCACGTCAGGAACCAGGTAGTGATCGTATGCCTAAACAGGAGATCATGGAATACCATTAGTTCCGCCTATTGTTCCGAACATGACACCTACAGTGATTCCAGACACTGGTGCCGATTCTTAGTTCATAGAGGGTTTTATGAGATTCATGCAGACTTTCCATGGAGCTCAGTATCCTGCCCCGTCTATGACAGAGTTGACACGGGCTTTTCAGCAGTAGCATCCTCCCATATTGACAGGGAATGGAGGACCACATGCTATGGAGTCATGACTGGAATCAATGGTATCCATCTTCGAGCACCTAGAGATGCCTCTGGAGAGGATAATGAATCTCACGACTTATATGCTGCGAGATTCCTCCAAGAGATGGTGTGATGTGGTTTCACAGGAAGGGCGCCAACATGCTATGGCTTGGGATGAGTTTCAGCATACGTTCTATGACTACTTATACCTGGCGACGCTGAGGGATAACAGAGCTAGAGAGTTCATGAACCTGTAGCAGGGTACTCTCACAATTATTTAGTATTCCCCTCGCTTCACAGAGTTAGAGCATTTCACTCTCGTTCTAGGGAATGACGAGCTGTTTTTAGCGAGGAAGTATGAGGAAGGCCTTAGACCAAACATCATATCATAGGTGGACGTCTTTCAGTTGACTTCTATTACTCTGATAGTCAACCAAGAGCTTATCACAGAGAGAAATATGAGGGAGACTGGAGATGTGGACCAGGGCGGTTCAGCATCCAGGGCTGATTCATTTCAGATGGACAACAGGAAGCGCCACTAAGAGTCTACACGAGGTGACTCGAGGAAGCGAGGTATTCCTTCTGGTAGATGGGATCTTCCTTCTAGAAACCAATTGGTGTGCTAGAAGTGTGGAAAAAGAGGGAATAAGAAGCCTCAGTGCCCAAGGGACCCAGTGGAGTGTCGATCTTACGGCAAGATTGGTCATCTGCAGCGAATCTGTAAGGTGTTCCTTCCAGTGATTGGTGAGGGAGGATCAGTTTCGACTCCGCGTACAGGAGTAGGATTACCAGTTCTGCAATAGACTAGGGGATGGAGTTATTTAGGTTGTTTAGGCTAGGGTAGAGGGTGTGGACGTAGTGGTCAGGCTCAGGGAGGGTCAGGTCAGGGATCTCAGGCTGCTACACAGGGCCGCGGTGCAGGCCAGACTTTTTCGGTAAATCAGATTCATCAAGAGAAGGATCCTGGACATTCTACAGTTTGAGGTATGATTTTAGTAGCCACAGTTTTATCCTCTTCACATTTCTATACAGGAGATTCTCATAGCTTTATTTTTGTGCATACTATGGAAATCCTTAGACTTACTGTTTATACTTTTGAGGATATGATGACGCTAGACAATCCCTTGAGAATTAGAACTGCTAGCGTGCATCAGTGCTTAGATTTCCACCTTGAGGATGGTGGGTGTCATTTTTCGTGGAATCTCTATGTTTTGGAGATGACAGGCTATGATTTCATTCTCGGGATTGACTGGTTAGTTTCCTTCCATGCCTTTGTCGATTTCTATCACCGTAGGGTGAGTTTCACATCCTCGGAGGGCGGATCTTTTCTTCACAAGGGAGAATGGGATGTCCAGGAGAGTAGACTTGGACCAGAGTATCATGGGTTGGGTGGTGTTATAGCCCGTATTTCTAATTTATATCTTTATGAACAGGGGACTTCTCAGATAGATTTTCCTCCAGTGGTTGATCACTTTCCAGATTTATTTCTAGAAGACATTTCTGGTTTTCCTCTGGAGCGATAGGTAGACTTCTCTATTTAGCTTGTTCCAGGATCATCACTGGTATCCATACCTCCTTATAGGATGGATAAACCTGAGTTATATGAGCTCATGAATTAGTTGGAGTAGTTGCAGGCAAAGAGTTTAATCCGACCAAGTACATCTCCTTGGGGTTCACCCATTCTGTTTGCAAAGAAGGCAGATGGTACTTTATAGCTTTGTGTGGATTATCGGAAGATAAAACAGTTAACGGTCAAGAACTGATATCCATTTCCATGGATAGATGATATATTTGATCAGCTTCGAGGAGCCAAAGTGTTATCAAAGATCGACTTGAGATCTGACTATCATCAGTTGCATGTCAGACCATCTGATATACCTATTATAGCATTCTGAAGCAGGTATGGTTTGTATGAGTATTTGGTTATGTCGTTCGGTCTCACGAACATGCTAGCAGTTTTCATAGCGCTGATGAACAGAGTTTTTGATGCTTATTTGGATTATTTTGTGGTGGTTTTCATGGACGATATCTTGGTGTACTCTCACACTCGACATTACCATGCTACCCATCTTGAGATAATTTTGAGTACACTGAGGGATCATCAGTTATATGCTAAGCTCTCAAAGTGACACTTTTGGATGGACAAGATTCACTTCCTGGGTCATGTCATCTCAAAGACAGGAGTATCAGTAGACCCAGAGAAGGTGAGAGAAATAGTTACCTAGGATCAACCGAAGAATGTCTTCAAGGTATGAAGTTTCTTAGGGATGGATGGTTACTACATGTGGTATATACAATACTACTCATGCTTAGAAGTGTCAGTGATGGTCTTGCCTAAGAAGGGGGTGAAGTATGTTTGGTCAGAAGCCTACGATTCGGCCTTTCTGGAGCTGAAGTGGAGATTGACTTCAGCACCGATTCTAGTTTTTTCGGAGCCGGGAAATAGTTATACAGTTTTCTGTGATGCATCTGGCATCGGGCTTGGAGCAGTGCTTATGCAGGAGGATCATGTTGTTGGATATGGATCCTGACAGTTGAGGCCACATGAGAGGAACTATCCTACGCATGACCTAGAGTTGGCTGCAGTTGTTCATGCTTTACGTTGTTGGAGACATTATGTTCTGGGAGAGAATTTTGTGGTATATACTGACTAAAAGATCCTCAAGTATATCTTCACATAGCATGAATTGAATCCGAGATAGCGTAGGTGGCTTGAGTACCTACATTATTTCGATTTCGAGATTGCTTATACGCCTGGGAAAGGCAACACTGTGGTAGACGCACTGAGCAGGAGGACACAAATACAGGTAGTTAAAGAGGCCAGTAGTGAGTGGTAGCTTATGACTCTGTTCTCTGAAATGCATTTGGAGGTGCACGACAGACTTGGTTATACTTTTCTTTCTTTTGTAGTTGTTACCTCTACCCTTCTTGACTGAGTTCGAATGAGGCAGCTATTATATTCTGAAGTCCTAGTCCTACGAGAAAGCGTGTCAGGAGTGGACACTCTTTCCAGATGGACCATAGGCAAGGTTGAGATCTTGCGTTTCCAGGGACGCGTATGGGTGCCAGCAGATATACGCGAGGAGATGATGTGATACTTTCATTCCTCGGTTTGGGAAGTTCATCCTGGTGTCACCAAGATGTATCGTAATCTACACCACCAGTATTGGTGGCCAGGTATGAAGAGAGATGTTGCTAGTTTTGTCATGAGGTTTTCCGCCTGTCAGCAGGTGAAGGCAGAGCACCAGTGACTACCAGGGATTTTACAGCAGCTACCCATTCCCGAGTGTAAATGGAATGATGTCGCGATGGACTTCATGACAAGGTTACTGTAGAGACCCGAAGCTTAACGTACATGGACATTACATTACTTTTTAGGAATACTTAATACATAACGAAAACAGACACACAAATACCATAATAGTTTAGTGTCTTTGTAAACTCAGAAAAATAATCTTCTAATCATGGTGAAAGATCTTCAACATCTCCCATAAAGATCTTCCCCATTTTTTTTCTTTACCTAAATTCTTTCTTTTAATCCTGGAGGAAAGAAAACATATAAAGGGTGAGTTCAAATGCTCAGTATGGTTAAGCATGGAGAAAATAAAACAAACCATATACATTTGAACATAAAAACATGAACATAATGTTTAAACATAGAAATATTGAGCAATGACATAAAACATGGCAGTACATAAGGAATAGAACATAATAGAACATCAATCATGATAAAATAGCTTGGGAATAAAACTTTTAATTGTGGAAAAACATTAAGCACATGATATGATTTCCATGGTAGCCAAGGCATTGCTGCCAAGACCATCTTAGTGGACAAAGTCCCTTTCTGAATCGATTTCACTCCTCATTTCAGACCTGTAACACTGAACCAGATTAACTTTCCATTCCAGCCATGTCTATCTCATGAGATATAAATCTTTACCCAACGCATTGGAGTGAGATATAGGTCCCACCCATCTCATAATGAAATCATTCTTACTTGTGCCACAAAATAAACATACTTCATTCATAATAACCCAACTAATAAAATGGGTTTCATAAACATAATCCCATCATCACATAATCTATATAAATGAAATGGATATCATTTCATAATAAGAAAAGTGAAACCATGTAAATCATAGAGACATTATACTTGAAACATACACATATGGAATAATGTCATCTTAGATGGAAAATGGTTTTGATAAAACACTTGAAATAAATTCTTGAGGAAAATTTCCTTTCTTCTTCAAAATAAATTTCTTTTCACAAAACATCATGAAATTTTAAAAGAAAACTATTTTGTTTAAAATAATCCTGAAATGTTTTGTAGGAAGATTCATGAAAATAAGGCTTAATAAAACCGTAAAAAAAATTTCATTCCGTATAAGTTAAAAAAACATTCTCCTCGTACTTTTGTCGGAAAAGTCAAAAAGTACCTCGTAACGTAAACAAAGGAAAGATTCCTTACATACCATGTATTAAAAGTCTAAATGGGTAAAAAGGAAATTAAACATACATAAAAACACTTTTAGAAAACATGTACATGGATGATAACAATAACCCCAGTAAATACTTACGTATAAGAAATCTCGGATAAAAATGAGATTGAAATAATTATCCCTTACCTTTGGTCCGATATGCTTCGTACGTTTCTGAACCTCCTGTATAATAATTTAAATAATGTCATTGACTTATTACAGAATCATATTCATTGTTATTATATCATATATGCTTCACTTATGGCTTTATATTACCCGTTATTTTGTAACTTCCATGTTAAAGCAGTGTTTTGGGTTAAATCGTTTTATTTATCGTACGTGTTTGGACTTGTTGTTCTTGATATTATTACTTATATCCTGATTTACTTAATTAAATAATTTAAAACATGATTTATATAAAATATATATTCAGTATATACATATATATATGATAGATCGATTAAATGGAATGAAATACACCGTTTATGGAGACGGTAGGTCGTACGTACGCATGAACGCTGTTTACGTTTCCTTATTGAATTGAATGAAATTAAGTAGATGACATACATATATATACACATAAATCCAGTATCATTATTATGTAATATATTTCATGATTACTTGTTATATATACTTTATAATCATTCATGAATGGTTAACATGGAGAATGGATCTCATCACGTCGTGGAGACGGTAGTCCGTACGTACGCACGAGCGAGGATATCATTCCCATGATCGTGGAATTGTATTGAAGTGTATGTATACTATTTCAGAATCAATATCACTTTACAATAATTATATTTATTTATTTATTTACACCATTATACCCATCCAAGTAAGGTGGTGGTGGAAAATAGATTACACCACGATTTGGAGACGGTATTTCGTACGTACGCACGCGCGGTGATTTCGTTTTCCGTAGGATGGATAGATGGTGAAATAGGATTGTTTAATACTTATAATAACATATAAATATATTATTTATACTGATGTTATTACTTCATAATGAAACAACTAAATAATAATAAGTAGAAGAAGAAATAAAGTTGAAAGAATTGGTAACAGACATTACCTATTCATTGAAGCGCCTCTTCTTAACCTCCTCTTAGGGAACTAAATATGGTATTTGAAGAATAACAGGACCTCTAGGATGTTTCTAGGGAAGTGGAGAAGAGAAATTGGTAGGGGTTGGACGAGCATAAAGGCTCAAAATGGTGTGAAGAGAAGAGGGAAGGGGTGCCCTTTAATAAGGGAGGAGAGGGGCACCTTTGGAATAACTAAAAATATTATTTTATTATAAAGTCATATTCGGTTCTTAATTGCTCCAAATTGATTTATTTCGAAGAGAAGGTGGGGATGGGTCAAAATACGCTCATAAAATAGAATTTAAACAAGTTTAGGTTTCTATTTTAACCTTATCATTTAGATTTAACTTTAAGTTAAATTATTTTACTTTTACCGTTTCTTCTTGTTTTCTTACACTATAAGGTTAATAAACTTACTATAACAAGCCAAACGAATACCACGTGGTTCATTATTAATATATATTATTATCTAAGTCATTTGGAAGAACCTTATATTTTTTGGAATAAAATAACAATTAATAATATATTATTTGGTTTAAAAACTATTTTATGTCAATTTTGACACTATTTGGTACTTGATTTTTGTGAAAATCATAACAGCATGATTAGTTCGAAAAAAGTTACTTAAATCAATTCTAACATGTGATATTAAACTATAAAATTAGTTTAATTCATAAAATGTCTCAAATTACATTTATTTGGGTATTTATAACATCAATTATGTCAATATTTCATTAATAAGATAATTACATCATCATCATTGTGTCATAAATAAATTAAATTATTTAATGTCTAAAAATTATAAATAAAACACCATTATGTATGAAATCTTCTTAGATTTATAATGAATATTTATAGACAAATTTATCTTATTTATAACCCTATATTAAAAATAATTTAGTTATTAAACTTTGATTTTAACTATTTTAACCCTTCTTTAAATAAATTAATAATAAACGTCCTAATCTAATCCAAGTGGGTCTAAATGGTCATATTTTATTCCTGAGGTTGTTTTTGGTCGAATTACACTTATCCAATAGAATTAGGACATGTGTTATGGTAATAATAATATCAATTTTACCCTTAATTAACCTATTTACATTTAACTGTGGTAAAAAAAGTAAAACTTTACTATTCACAAAAAATTATTTTCATCTCATTGAACCAAATTTTAGTCCTTGATATTAACTATGTCTCTCGGATTTTCGAAATTCCACTCACAGAAGTGGTAAAATTAAGTTTTATGTGACTTTGCAAATTCTCCTAGGAGGTGGGTAAAAGACGGTGAAAAGTTCAATATAATTTTTATATATCTAAAATTATTATAAAATGACTTCAATGAATTAAATTAAACTTATATAGGTATTATGTATCAATTTTGACCTAAAATAAATTTAAATAAAGTAAATAATTATTTAAATAAAAAGTCGGTTTTTGAATAGAAACCCAGTGTTTTCACTATTCATCAAAAATTGAAAGTTTTCAGAAAAATACCAAAAATTCACCCTAGGCTAATTTCGATATTATGAATCAAAAAACGAAGTCCATTTTGAAAGATAAAATTTATAAAATTTCAAAAAGTGGGTATTACTATTAATAACGGCTAGTTTATATAACATATCATTGTTTAGCGAAACTCGGTATTGCGTACAACACACGCTATCGTGGAAGGTCGCACTTGCGTGTAATGCAAGCCAAGTCAGGGATGCATGTTGTGAAAGATCCTTTTGGTGTATCGTACAACACAAGATATTAATGAAATTAAAATGAATATTTTTCATAAAATCTCGGGGTGTTACAGTTACCGAGATCGCCTCGAGGGAATGACGCGGTATGGGTTGTCATTGACAGGATCACGAAGGTTGCTAACTTCTTGTCGATTAAGGAGTCCTTCAGTGTTGATAAGCTTGGATAGTTGTACATTCGTGAGATTGTACGCTTTCATGGGGTTACAAGTACTATCATTTCAGATAGGGATTCCTGCTTTACGTCGCATTTCTGGCAAGGGCTAAAGATAGATTTGGGTACACAGGTACTTCTGAGTACAACTTACAATCCCCAGATAGATGGCCAGTCAGAGTGCACGATTCAGGTGATGGAGGACATGCTATGAGCATGCATCCTTGATTTTGGAGGTTCTTGGGAGAGACATATACCTCTAGTGTATTTTTCCTACAAAAATAGTTTCCAAGAAACTATTCAGATGGCACCTTACGAGGATTTGTACGGTAGGTCATGTCAATCACCCTTGTGTTGGCTGGTGGTAGGAGAGGCAGCTATGCTGGGACCTCGTCTTGTTCAGGAGACCACAGAATAGGTGGAGTTGATTTGGAAAAGGATGGCTACTGCACAGTCTCGTCATAAATCTTATACTGATCAGTGGAGATGACCTTTGGAGTTCAAGGTCAGAGATCAGGTTTTCCTACGTGTTAACCCGAGGTTAGGATACAAGAGGATCAGGAGATAGGGTAAGATTTCACCAAGATACATCAAGCCGTTTGAGGTTCTGGAGAGAGTCGGGCTGGTTTCTTATAGGTTTCAGTTACCTTAGAGGTACCAGTCTATACATGATGTCTTCTATGTTTCTCAGCTTTGATGCTATTTCTCAAACCCATCTCATGTTTTTCAACCCAATGAGGTTGAGCTATATAAGGATTCATCATTAAAGGATCATCCTATCAGGATTGTTGATCGTAGTGCAATGGTACTCTGTGGCCGATCTGTTCCTCTTGTATGAGTGTTATGGCAGCACGACCGTGTACATGACGAGACTTGGGAGAGGGAGGCCGATATGCGATCACAGTGGCCAGAGTTGTTCGAGGTTTATTCTTCGCCACCTTGTTAGGGAAATTAGGGTATTAATTTCTTTAAGGGGTAAGTTTTTAAGAACCCATATCTTCTTTTCAGGTGTGTTTTTCCTTTTTTGGTAGTTTTTGAGAAAAAGAGGAAAATATGCAAATTTTCATAGTACATGTCGTGTACTTTATGAGTACACGCCATGTACTTTGATGCCACTGGAATCCGTGTGCTGGCCGTGTCATGGACACACACATGGCCATGTAAGGGTGACTTGGAGGCTGCCTAATGTGGAGTATGGAAAAGGCATGTACACGTCATGTACTCTAAATGTACACGCAGTGTACTTTCTTTTTATTTCATGAAATGGACCGGGGTTGTGTCTAATCTTTACTTCTATATTCTTCTTCACCTAATTCCATACAGAGTGTCCGAGGAGGTCAAATATTCTCTGAGCCACTGATCTGTCACCGGTTATTTGAATCGAACATCATCGGTTGCAATAGAATCGCAGCAGTGAGTTCTGGGTTCTTCTTTGGCCACGTTTCCTAATTATTTCTCTTATGAGAGTTATTGTAGGTTGAAAATTTTAGAATTTTTTGAAAATCTACTCCGTTCTAGGACAATTAGCGGTCTGAGGTTCAAGTATATCAATCTTATAGGATCGAGGTAGGTGGTTTGTTACCTTACGTTTAATGTTTTTGAGTTTTTATGCAAAAATGCGAGATTCCCATGTTTCAGGTATCCCGGGTTAGGGATTTTGGTCCTATTGTTTAATTTTCTTATATTTCTTGTTACTATAAAGTTAATTTATAGTAATATATTCTTTTTTTCATGTTTGTGGATCACCCCATGGGTGTTATCCCTATTTGGCTGTTTATCATCGTTTGACACAGTTTGCCTGCAAGGCAAACCCTATTGCAAATGCTAGTTTTCTTGTTATAACTGACTGCATGTGTTGCCTACTATTTTAATGCTTTTGATGCATTGTATATTTTATCCAAGTAGTTTCTAAACTTACTTAGGGCTACTGATATTCGATTACACATGACTGGACTTCTCAGGGCTATGAGAACCTGGTGCGGGATACCAAAGATGGAATAGACAATTAAGTGATTTTCTAGGGGGTCTCTTGGAATTAGCTTCATATGTAGGAACTACAGGAATTGGACTTTGTGCTTCCTAAGAGTTTTCTTAGTTCATGCACGTATCGATACCACATGAATAATTAGACATAAGAGCATCCTCAGAGAGTCTGTATCTATCGTTGCATGACCACAGGGGAATCAACGTGAGTGCTTCCTAGTGTGTCTGTGGCTTTGTATGTTTACTTGACTATATGGGTATGCTAGTTTGAGCCGCCCAGAGATTCAGTGTGAACTTGGATTGTTTGGTTGGTTTAGATGAGTCTACCAAGACGAATAACAAGCTTGGATCTATTGGCCTTCTTGTTTGTTTAAGTAGTCTTTTGATGCCTGATGTGTTACCTGTTTACCTTGGAATAAAGAGCTTTGATAGATTCCTTGGTTATCTAATTAAATGAATAAATTAATTGTTAAATTAATGTGAATGGTAATTGGTAGGATTTTTTACTTGTGTACTCCTAGTTCATTACTAAATTTACTTTCATTACTTGTGCTATATTACTCACCGACAGTAGGGCACAAATCTTGTGGTGGTTGCCTATTGTAATTAGTATCACACCCTGTTTGGGTCCTACTTTTCGGCCCAAACAGGTAATATGGTTGTAGGTGTGGTTAGGGATTTTGGCCCTTATACTTCCGGTACATGTTTTTTGGTTGGAGTTGGAGAGCATAATACCGATCTTAGGCTGGCGATGCTACTGGATTTACTATTTACTTTTCGTACTTTGTTTTTCAGTTGTATTTTAGCACGTTGTTGTGTTTTCTGCTTTCCTTAGATACTTGTACCTACTGCATGATTATCATCGTTAATATATATTCATTGCTTCTGCTTTTTAGTTTCAGATATTGTATGTTGTTTACTACTTCTTTTATTGACTATTATTTCCTTTCCCTTGTATACTTTACCAAATGAGGGCATAGTTTCCCCAATGACTCACTGAGGCCCTCGCTACTAGTCGGTAGCCTCTAGCATTTTGGGAAATGCACTTGAGGTCATGTGGTGAACTAGGTATGGGGAACCAGTTGAGTGGCTCTAGATTCGGGTCATTACACCTAAGAATGCACAACCATACTCCCTATCCTCTCTTCCTCCTAAGTATATCTCCCTTGATCCTTGTCCATTTTAGGTTCCATTTATCATAGGAGATCACCACCAATAAATTTAAATATCCACTTTTTATATTCCATTGTTTCTCTCATAGTTCCATTATCTTATGTATGTTATTTTTGTATATACCTAATTTTAGGATTTTTCACTAATTATTTGATTTTAATCATTTGACATTGAATCAATGGGTGATACTCAATGGGAAGGATTCTATAATTATGATTTAGGTGATACATATCCTTTTCCTAAGGTTTATTTAGAATGTTATTTATTATGTGATATGTGGAACCCCCTAGGAATGTGTGAATGACTCAGGATGAATCCAATTAGGTTTATTGGGTTCTAATTAATTAATTAACATGAATAATAACCATTGATGTTTCTCTTGATTTTATATTGATGTCTAGGTCACTAATTACCATGAATTATACCCATGTTCTATAGAATTTACATAAGGTAACCCAAGTGTGGTGTCCACTTAGTTTGTATGCCCTAGTAAAATTAGGTATAGACCTTCAATCTCTTATTGATAAATTATATAATGATAATGTATGGCTAACATAGTGGTTGCCTTTAAAATAAAAGTTAGAATTGAAAAAAGGGTTGGGTATGTGAGTGCGATCAACCTAATAGTTGAAAGTGAATCAGATTTGTGAGAAATTCTAACCCTTGAGAACCCTTAGACCCTTTTTCTTTAATATGTGGTCATTGACATGTTACAAACTTCTCATTTAATTTTTTAATAATGAATTTTTTTATTTATATTGTATTATGCCTTATGCATATTCAGATTGTATTATACATGAATTATATGTTATGGATTGAGATAGCATGATAACCATGAGAACGTGGTCATCATGGAAGGTTTATGTGGATTTGTTTGGGTTCTCATTCCAACATCACACATATGGAATGGGATAAGATGAGTTATGCGTTATAGGTTGGGGATCATGAAAACTACAGTGGTTCTTGAATATGTGGCATGAAATATGTATCATAGGTTGTGAAATCATTCAAACCATGGGTATTCATGTTGTGATGAGATGGGTGAGTAGTATAGGATGGGTGTTATGCTAACTTTCGATCACTTCTATTATGGGATTGACGATCATGCCAAAGGTGGGTGTGTGAATGAGATGAGTTAAGTGTCATGCCAACTATTAATGGTGAATGGATTTGGTTAGGTTTCATTATAACTAATACGATGTTATTATGGAATTTTATTTGTATAATTTTTGTTATGTTTCTTTAGATAACGAGATGGTAGTTAAAAGGAATCCATTCTATTCCTTGTAATTTATATGTGATAATTTCATACTTGACATTGGAACTGGATGAATCAGGTATGGTTATCGTTTAGTGTCACTGTGGAACCCAAGGACCGATGGTGTTTTATTTTATTATGCTATTATTTTATACATCATGTAACATCAACATTAACCTTTATAGATTATAAATTTTTAGGGACACAATTGGCGGTGGCCTACTATGTTTTACTCACACCCTCTCTAGGTGTTGTGGGTATCCGAGCAGACTACTTGGTTTCATGTGTAGATAAGGGAAAGGTCCCTATTCTTGATAGTTAATCTAGGAAGCTGATTTAGAGTCAAGATATGGGATCATGTTAGGACATGGGAATAGTTTTTCAGTTATTTACCATTTTTGTTTTCTTTTGGAATCTGTTCTATATGAATTTCTCATGGGTGTTATTTATTTTTTATGTATGACTTGTGTGATGAGTAAAATTTTTCATAGTGTTATATAATGGGTTATGATGATTTATTTAGTCGGAATATCATTGTGTTTTCAGAATTTTTACTAATTATAGTATGATAACCATTTTTTTATTACTGATATTGATATTTATGGTTATCTATACTTGAGGTTATTGTCTTATTCTACTTACTCATAGATCCTCATAACTTATTGATATACTCTAGAATATGGAGAGGTATTCCTGAGGCTTGTAGTGGCCTTGTTTAGTTACTGTGGAGGTGAACCAAACTAAATATATTATAAAGTGGTATTATAGCCTTATTTATTTTCTTTTTTTCTTGCTATTTTGGGATATGGTGGATAAACTATTGGATGTGTCGAAGCTTGTTATGAATCTTGTGTTTGGGAGTGGTTAAACCACATATAAGGGAAGTCTAAGTCACTAGGGATATAATGTTTTTATTGGTTTCCTAGATTTATACTTTTATGATTTCATGGTGTATGGTGTGTGATTTACTATTTATGGGTTTTTTTATAATCTTTTCTTCATGTTATGAGAGGGAATGTGTTGATACATCATATTAGGCATATAGGATTCACATGACAATCATGTTCTTGTTTATTGATTAGTAGTTTAGTTGTAGTATGGGGTTGAGTTATTTAAAGTGTTAGTATTAACTTATTTAATGTTTTCCCATAGAACTTGATGGTGGCACCTTATATAACTGATCTCATGTTCCATTTTTGTTTTTACTATTTTTTATTTATTATACGAATCCTATATCTCGTTGACCACAATTGTGGGTAAAAGAGGCAAGCGAGAGTGTCTGGATTGTGATATGTCATAATATGTGAAATATTAATAGAGTATCGAGATCAGATTCTAGTTACTACTTTCCATAAATTGTGATAAATGTGTTTTGGAGAATGTGTTTATTAATATAGAGATATACCGCCACAATTTTCTCTAGTGGAGCACCAGAAGTGTGGGAATGGGAATTCCACACTGAAATTTGAGCCTAAAACCCTTTTCATGGAATCTTTGATGATATGTGAGTAGGTCTAAGAGAGTTTATTTTGGTTTATGCTATCTATGGATAGGGGGACCCAGTGATCTGTAGCTTCTATGATTGAGATGAAATGAGAATCTCAAATAAAAAATTCTCCCTTATTCATAGGTAAGGGTGTCCCCAATATGATAATTTATGTGTGGAGTTTGTGCATACCATATTTGACCATGTTGGTACACCCTCTAAGAGGAGGGAGAATATTGAAACCTATATAAAACATATACTATAAAAATGTTGGTAGGACATCCTTATATAGGTTTTCTAGCATGTTGTTTTATCCTGGAATTAATTTTATATTGGTTCTATGATCAATTATCTCTGGAGAAACTAGGTGTATATTAAGTCTAAGAATTAATTCATCTCACCAAGAGGGTGATTTTAGTTATATAGTTTATGAAACAATTTATAGATATTTATTTTTTTCACCTATGTTGTTTGGGGTGATTTCATTATAGATAGATGTTTTGATGATGGTATGAGGTATTCTATTCAAGTATATGTGAATATTTCTTCCGATCATTGTTAAAATTGGTCATTAATTTTTCCCTCATATCTCAGAGGAACCTAAATGAGGTCAAAGCCTCTAGGTTTTTGGATTCTACTAAGGGTGTGAAAGTGGGTACTCATGTAGTAGAAAGCATTGATTTTATGGTTCATGCCAGTGAAGTGGTGGAATGATCAACCAAAGTGGTTATTCATCTCTTACTTCTTGGGGATGTGATTCTATGGAGTGTTATTAGTGTAGAATTATTGACCATGTTTGATCTTAGTTCCACTAACAGATAGTGGAGTTTCAAACATGTGGGAATATAGATCACATACAGAAGTATTGAAATAGTTCCCAACAGTTATCTCATGGAAAGGGATCTAGTATTATGGGTCATTCAAGAGAAGGTTTAGGAGTGCCATAATCAAGTGGTGGTTGGGTTTTAATAAGATATTTAGGTTGTGATAGTGGATATGGTGCCCATGGTATAGGGGAACAATATAAACAAGGGGACGATTCTTAGGGGAGTCGGTAAAAAGCTTAGTACTAAGGTTTTTTCAAGTTATATTCTATTTATCCCACTTTTATAGATCATGATGTATGTTCATCAAAAATTCTAGGTATTGTTTTAATATCTTATACTCAATCAACATCTCTATTAGTTGAAGGTGAATCACACTCAATCATATCTAGTTAGTTAAATAATGGATTGAGGTTGACCCAGTAGTTTATATATGGGGTTATATATATTGATATACCCTTGGGGATTGGTTCATAAATTATTCAGATATGTCAATAATATTCTACAATTTCTTTGGGACTTCTTAATACTTGAGATGTGAAACTTCAATATGGTCCTTATAATGGATTATTTACTTCAGTACCAAGACCACATTGATTGTTACCAAAAATGAGTATCATTTACATATATTGATGGTGATGGTTATAACTATGTTGGGGGTGGGATGTGCAAATATTACATCTAGGACCTGACCTATAGAAACAAATTGATATCAATATCAGGTTCTATATTGTAATTTTTGGATGATGAGGGGACATCAAAGGTAGTTTTCTTTCTTATATTTGATAATTTTCAAGGTTTATTTGATGATAATTTCCCAAGGTTTCCACTTTATTGGTAGAATTAGTTTAAAATTTATCTTATACCAAGTATAGGGCCTATATCTATACATCTATATAGAATAGGTCATAAAGAACTTTCAGATTTGAAGGATCGTGTAGGGGAATTTTAAGTGAAGGTGTTACAACCAATAATTTGTGTATTGGATGAGTTGAAAATAGTTTTTATATGTGTTGAAATGTATATGAAGTTTCTGAAATGCTTTATGGATAGAATTAATAAATTAACAACCTAAATGTGGATTTTTTAAGTTTTATAAGGGTTGTATAGGATGTATAAAAAATATATACATGGAATTTATATTATTCTATAAGTTATTATATTTTGGAAGAATAACTGATAGTGGATGTGTTGAAGGTGTTTTAATGGAATTTGGGATTGATTCTATGGATTTTTATAAGTAATCTTAGAAGTGTGTATGATGGTTGAATTATTCTTGAAGTTGTTTGAAAATAATTCTAGAAGTTGTGTTAAAAGTGGATTTGGTATAGACGGTATTATAGAAAAGTTTGATTTTTTGGAAGTTAGTAATTATCAGGAGAATTTTATTGGAAGATTGGAAGTTGTGTTTGAAAGTAGTTTCTTGAAGTGGAAGTCTAAAAGTTGATATAGGGTTGAAATGAAGAAAAGTAATAATTATTCTTTAATATGTAAATGTTATAAATGATACATAAGAATCAGGTAAACTTTCTGATATGTAAAGGTAATTAATTAAATATGTAATAGTAACTATTTTTGAGTAGATGTAAATCTAGAAAAGTGAAACAAATTCACTCAGATATGTAAAATTGTATATTCTAGGAAAATGTAAAAGTGTTAACCTCACTTTGATACAAAACAGACACTAGGATAATATGTAAACGTAACCATTATTGATAAGAGAAAATTTTGAAAAGAAATAAGTTTTAGGAATATATAAAGGTTATCAATTATACATAAGTTTCAAATTTTTTGTAAATTTAAAAAAGTGAAAATACCTTATAAAATATGTAAAGGTCATTATATTAATACATAAAGGTAACCATTTTCAAGAATTTGGTATAGTCTCATATGTAAGAATCATTTAATTTGATACATAAGAGTTATTTGAAACTAAGTAAACTAAGTCATAAATTTATAAAATTATTAGATAATCCTCATTTTTATACCTAAGGGTCATCAACCTGATATTTAAAGGTAATATGTGTAAAAAAATGGAAAAGTGTTGGATTGTACTATGATATATAAAGGTAATAAATCCAACACATAAGGGTCATTTCCATGAAATACGGATGATATATAAGGGTTATTTTCTTTTCCATTTTAGAGTTCATCATCCAACCTTGGATGATGATATGCATTATCAATCATAAAAAACAATTGATATTATATCCAGTCAGGGATGACCATCAAACCATGATGGAGAAGATCATGCCATGATTAAAAGAGGATCACACTGTGATATCTTGGTGATTGAAATATGAGGTTTTTCTAGATAATTTGGATTGGCTATTTGAGTAAGAATCTTGTCACGAATAATAATATCACATCATGATCATGATGAGGAAATACAAGATAGTTGTGTATTGAAGGATATTGTGAAATGAAGAAAATAATAATTATTTCTTGAATTCTCTACATCAAAATAAAAATTTAATGTAAATTTAACAATTGTGGTTTGTCAAACTATCTCTAAATAAAATTGACATATTTCAGTATCTTTTTTAAAAAAACCACTATAAAATATTTACTAAAATTTAAAAAATCACTTTTCCCTCCCTTAAGCCCTCTACCCCATTTAACTGCACCCCTTAGACCTGCACCTCACTAATTCTACTCTCATCCTTTCCACCTATTCTCCCAACACCTTCATTTACCTCAACGTTTCCCCCACTCCTCTTTCCCCCTCCACAGCCCTCATCCACTATCATCACATCACTCTGTTAGACCCCTTTCCCCTATTGTCGATCCATTCAACCTTATTTCCCCTACTTGTGTTCCACTAACCCCTCTTTCCCTATAGATCCCTCACTCTCTACCATCACACTAGTAATTTTCCATCTTTCCCCCTGCCATCATTCATCATCCCATGCTATTATCATTACTAGATACTTCTATTTCCCATCTAAAATCACCTTTCAATTAAAAATTTTCATATTATTTTTTTAGCAATGAATCTTGACATTGGTATTTTTAGGTTTGTTATGAGAATATAAAAAAATAATTCACCATATATGATAAGTATAATAAAAAAATACATGCTTTTCCCAATGACTGCATACTTTATTAGGAAGAGGATTCAAGTAGACATGAGTGAAAAAATGTTTATCTTCTACATGGAATTAAATAGGTAATGTTTTATGTTTGAATCAACTAACTACTAAAAAAATATTTAAAATAACACATATGAAAAGTTTTTGTGTTAATTCCCTTTAAAACGTAGATTGAAAAGATTATTCATTTCATCAAAAACTATCAAGCCCATGAAGTGGAATTCTATAGATAATAACAATGATGGGTTAATGCGACATCCAAGAGATTCAAAATCATGCAAGTTAATTTATTCAATATATATATATTTCTCATTTGGTCATAGGAATGCACGATTGGGATTGGTTGTAAATGGATTAATCCCATTATAGACTTTGAGTACCAGTTATTTCATTTGGATGGATATTTTGATCACTTAAAATATACCTTAATGGATGTGTTTGAAATAAATTTACTTTATAATTTTGGTGATTATTCTAAGAAAAAAAGGCCTATATATGTTATTGATGTATACTTATAGCCTATAATTGTGGTATTTCATTATTATGGGGAAATGGTGTCGAGATATATGATTAATCTTCTAGAACAATGTTCAAAATGCATGATGCTCCATTGTGGACCATTAGTGGATTTCCTGAACTTTGGAACTTATCTAGTTATAACACATACACAAGTTTGTATTTTGCTATTTATAACATTGATTTTGATCTTAAAAGACTACCTTTCAGTAAAAAATAGTGCTTCCGATGTCATTTCATATTTCTCAATGTATATAATATATTTCAGTTGAACAAGTCATAATTCAATGGGTCCATTGATCATGGACCCACTCTGAAGTTTTTGAAAGGTTTCGAAATATTGGAACAAATAGTAAATGTTGAAGGATAATTTGGGAAGGTGAGTAATTTTAATGATTATGGGAAATGAGTTTGAATTACATTATCATATAAAATAGAAATGTGACTATAAAATACAAAAAAGTATATTCTTCAAACATATATATTGGGAATTTAATTTTTTGTGTAATAATCTTGATGTTATGCATATAGAGAATTATGTTTGTCAAAATTTGATCTTCTTATTACTTAATGAGAATAGAAAATTGAAGGACCTTATCAATGATTGGAAGGACTTATAGGAAATGAAAATAAATCATGATCTATGGCCAAATGAGAACAAAAAGTATGCTATGGTAATTTTTTCAATGAATATTACAGATAAATATATATTCCTTCGAATTTTAAAACACGTGAAAGTATCTGATTCGAATTAAAGTGACATCTCAATTTGGGTTTTATTAAATAATCATAGGATTCATGGATTCAAAATTCATGATTCACATATTTTGTTACAACAATTACTAACATTGGCATTGTGTACATTGTTACCTGAAGAGGATAATGCATTTGTACTCTAATTGTACACATTTTTAGATAACTATGTGAGAAAACTCTACAACCAGATGATCTTAAAAATATTAAGGATAAATTTTTACTAACACTTCTCGTAATATATATTAGCTTTTATCTATCATGTTTTACTATCATGATGCATTTAACTATGAATATTCCCACGGAAATTAAATCAGGAGGTCTCATACATTATCGATGGATATATCTAATTGAAAAGTATTTTATTTAAATGTTTTTTATAAGTAAACCATTACCAACACATTATTAAATACATAACTATGTTTTATTCATTTTACTTTATAAATTACTTGGTAATTTGAAATCATATGTGAAAAATAAAGCTCATCCTGAAGTATCTATTTCTAAAGGATACTTAGAAGTGGAGTGGATTACATTTTATTATTGAGATAATATTTAATTGAGTTTGACAACTTGAGGATGTATTGATTCAATCTCAACTACATAGGAACTAAAAAATATTTCCTACTATTGGTCAACTATTTGGGAGGATCTTAACTATTACACTGATAGAAATGGAATTTTTACAACCATATAGATATGTGATACTGAATATTGAAATTTCATATTAAATTATTGAAGATATTTAGATTGAAACAATGATATAAATGCGAATTTGAACATGAAATTATAATGATATAAAAAATTTGTTAATAAATACCTTGTAGAATGGTTTTCATGTCTTGTAGATTTATAAATATTGTAATAAATATGTATATTAGGTTAATATTTATATTTTGTAAATATAATAATGTAAATTAATTTTTATAGATCATAAATACTAATACATGGGATTATTTTTCATAATATTTGAATTTTATGGCTTGAGGTCCTCTGAAACATGCTTTAATGTTTGACACTTACAATGTTTATGACATAAAATTTCATAAAATCGATCAGAAATAAGGTTTAAAAACATATAATATAGGTATATTTATTGTTTTTGAATTGGGATACTACAAAAAGATGATTTATATTATCAAATTTTACAATAACAGTCATTTTTTAATTTTTTATTCAACTGAAAGTGGGTCAATATTACTAGGGATATTAAAATAGATTCCTTTAAATTTACTTCTATGAACTTATTTCACTTGATGGATGTTGGTGAGTATGAAGTACAAGATCCTTATATCTTATCATCATAAGAGAAAATGGTATATTATGTTGAAGATGTCGTTGATGAATGGTGGAGTGTAGTTGTTCAAATAAAACAAAGATACTTATATTATATTAGCGATGAAGTGTAATATTTGACCTCTAACATTGAATCCCATAAATAGTAATAAATTCACTTATTTTTACCTCATGATATTGAAAATATTAGTCTTTTAATGTTGGATGATGTAGAATAAGTTATGATAGAGCATTATAACAACTTGATTGAAGGACAAAATGATCATATGTGTAGTCATCCATTAGATTATCAAATACCTTTGTTATATGCAATTCTATTCCAATATTTTGGATATGTTATCATATTTAAATATATTTTTATGAAAGGTATGTTTAATTTTGAAAAATTAAATGTTATATTTATTTGTATGTACAATCATTAATTAAAATAATTATATTATTATTTTTAGTAATGTGCACATGCTTTCAATTCTATATTTATTTTTCTGCTAGAATTATTAAAAATATATGTTCTGAAGTTGTTTTTACGTGATTAAATCGTAGTAATTCCAAATAATAAGTGATGATCTAATCAGAGTCTACTTCTAGTGGACATTCCCCCAACCATACATATTTTATCAGGTTTTTCTGATGATCCCTCAGGCTCCCTCCCAATAGAATCTGGGATGGCCTCTATCTCCCTCCCAACAGCTTCCAAACCCTCCATCTTCCCCCATTAACATCTTCCATATACTCTATATCTCTCCCATCATCATCAAGCATACTGCCTCATGATTAAGCTGGTTTAGCACATGAAGACCCCACAGTGAGGGAATAAGAGGTCACTCTTATTTCTTCACAACGATATTAGAGGGTGATGACTAAAGTTAAAAAAATAATGTGAATAAATTTATTACACTTTTTTATACTAGTAACTAATTTATTCCTAAAATATAGAAGTGATGTTACTACTGAGAAAATCCTTATCAATTTATATGTGTGGAATCTGAATAGATTGAAGATTTTTTTCCCTTTTATTATTATTGAGTCCCCGCAGATGATTTTCTAGGAATATTTGGCCTAATTCTAGGACAATTGGTAGGTGATCCAATGACCCTTCTGATTAAATACTCTAATTGGATGCATATTCCTCAATCTTGGAAGTTTGAGGTATTTATTCCTAGATAAAGGTAATTTTAGTACATTATGGTTCAATTGAATGTCATTATTTAATTGAATTATAATATTTTAAAAATGAATATCTTTGTACATATATCGTTCCACTTAATCATCACTGATCTTATCACACAAAAGTGAACATTTAAAAAATTGGGTAAGAAATTGAAGGATTTTAAATGGAGATTATGGAATGAATTAAATGATACATCTTTGAACACTCAACACCTATATGATAAAGTACTCAAAGGAGTACCTAGGGAGTTGTGGAATGTGTTTGTTGATAGTCATCACCAAGAGAAGCATGTTGTAATGAATAATATATTATCATATTAATATCATTTTACATATATAAATGCATATTCCAAGGAGATAAAATTGAATAAATTACTATTAAATGAACTATTATTTATTTTAGGAATTTTCAAGAAAAAAGTTATCAAGACAATTGAAATAAATCATCCCCATACTACTGGTTCAAAGGGCTTTTCAAAAAACATGTCCACTATGGTAATATTTTCATCAGTTCAAATATTTATTTATATTTATATATATTTCATATATTAAAATTTTTATTTATATCATTTTTATATAGATAATGAATTTAGGCCACCATGTCACCTATAAATAACTTTAGTTGAATGTTCGTATAAAAATCCATGGGATTTATGTGAATGATCCTACCAAAGAAGTTGGGTTATGAATTCCTTTTTCATTGTAATGGTTAATACAAACATATTAAATACTTTAATAACTTATGAAACGAAAACTATCAATGAAAATTTTCATTTACAATCATAAAACTATACTTAATAAAAAATAAGTGTTATATTATATAAAAACATGAGCTGTTAAAAAATTTGATATAAATTTTCAATATAAACATAGTTTCATAACTGGTTTTGTCATTAACATATTCCCTATCTCTTAAACTCAAACTGTATTTCTAGTTGTAACTTTTTTAATACTTGTTACCTTAAATTTGACTAATATTTGATTTATAGGTAAAAATAAAAGAACTATGGGATGTCAATCCCATGCAGTCCTTCTCAGTCTCCCAAGATGATCAAGTTGATTAGGTCCTTTGGAAGTAACATCATAGTCATGTTCATGGGATTAGTTAAGGACCATTACCATCTGAGGTCTTTTTTAGGTCACTAGGGATTGTAGTAACTTCTACTCAAGGATGTAGTTACTCCCTACCTCTAGATGGTAGTAGATAGTTTCTTTTAATGAAAACTCAATTCATCATTATGGGATCATAATCCAGTAATAGGGGACTCATATACAGCTGAAATATATGATGTTTAGTAATATTTAGAAATAATTAGTTGAAATATATCAGAATATGAATGGATGTTTCCTCGGTGACATTGTATTGATGGATAGTTTGAGTTAGTAGGAAAATCACACAATTTCCTAATCATTTGGTACACAAGATTTTATTAGGTTTAAGTTTAAATTTAAATATACATAATTGTTTAATTTTCAAGAAAATTTTCATACATGTTTCAATATAAATGAGTGGATATGTTGATGGATATGAATATGATCTTCTTTTGTTAGGTAGAGATAGGGAATGACCTTTGATTCAGTGGTATTGTTGTGTAACGAAACTCATTATCTAAAACATATTATATTTAATTAGATATATATGTGAATAAATTAAAATTTATTTTGTTTCAATATTTATGTAATAATTGATATTCATTTCTGTTTTTGTTTATGTTTTTTCTTACGTTTCTATTTTTCATCTGTTTTGTTTTTTTTTGGACCATAGCAGCTGTATGTTTTACTAAACATCTATATATAGTGGCAATTTAAACCACCAATATATATGTTAAAATTATATTTCACAATGTTTTAAACCACCAATATAAGAGAAAAATATATATTTGTGGTTTAAACCACCATTATATATTATTAATTATAATAACAGTTTAAACCACCACATAATTATCAACATTTTTATAGCCAAAAACCACTGACAAAACTAAAATAGCTACAAAAAAATAACATTTCACGACACTTCCTGGAAATCACCACTAGATAGGTGAAAAAGATTTGAGATGATTACCAATTCCAACTTTAGTGGTGGTTCAAAAAAACTATCATGAAACCATTTGGCGTGGGATTAAACCATCTCCAAACCAAAAACAATCTGCCATTATTCTCATTATTTTTCATAGTTATGTGCACTGCACTAAAACCTAGAAGCACTACATCATGGAAGTCCATAAAAATTCATGGTTTTACATGTATACAATTCATGTGTTTTCTATATCCATACCCATATGTATTTCAACCATTATGACTAGATGAAAGGATTTTCATTTGTTCATTGAATGGGTTCAATGTGATCATCAATGAGGCATACATCAGGGCTATATTTTGATGATACCCAATGGATAAAAAAATGTTCTTTGTTAATAAAGTAGTATTGAGATTCACCTATATAAAGATAATGTGAATCTATTCATTGATTTATATAACATATGTGATAGTTCCTCACCATTTTTGATAATCATCTTGACGAAAAGCTTATTAATGTTTTTCTTCTTCTTGAGCCTCATCTGCCACTCCCTATGAAGGCCTTAGAACCCCTTTGAGTATCTTGGGTGTCCTTTGATAAAGCTAAAGATCCAGTGGTTGGGTTTTCACCTTTAGAGGCAATATTCTTAGATCAACTGCTCATTCATGATCATCATCAATGATTATTTTTTTAAGAGAATATGGATGCTACTGATGTTCGAGTGTTCTAGGTATGCTCTATTTTATGACAATATTTACATCTTGATTTCTTGAAGATAGATCAGTCTGGGTTTGTGTTAATTTATGTTTCTAAAGATCATGGGATGATCAAATGAATCCCATCAGTGGTATCATATCATAGTTCCTCAATATTTGATCATGTTTAATATACAATTTTTAGATAAAATCATTAATTATCAAATTAGTTTCAAAGCTACTTAAATTTATATAGCTCCTGTAAAGATAATTTCTCCTTAATTTTACTAAGAGTAATCTATATCAAGTTCCTCTTAAATTTACACTTATACATATGGGGATGGGAAACTCTAATCAAAATTTTCATTTATGAAGAGTCTCTTCATAAGTTTCGTGGCTATTTATACTTACACAAAATGGTTGGGTAAAAGTATGTAAAGGTAACTACATTACCTTTACGTGAGGAATCCTTCATAAATGTACCTATCATTTACCTTTATATGGGAGTAAAATCATATGTACCTTCATAAAGGTAAAATATTTTACCTTCATGTAGGTTACCCCTTCTACGTAAGGGTAAAGAGAATAAACATTAAAATAAATATTTTATAAATATTTCATTTAATTTATAGAATGTTTATAATTCATAGAAAAAGGTAATTTGTGGGTATTAAAATTTATAAAATATTTATAAATTAATTAATTATAAATGGATTAATTGTATAAATGTTTATGAAAAAAAATTAATAAAATATTCCAAAAATTAAATTTTAATATTTAAAATAATTTTTACCAAATTATATGCCATGAAATATGATTAATAACTAAAATGGGTTTTTATTAATTATAAGGGTAATTTTTAAAGAGTATAAATTTCAAAATAAGTCCAAAATAAAAAAAATTGTTTATATTTTAAATTATGAATTTTTCATATTAATTTGAAATGTTAAAATTAAATGGAAGTCTTTATTTGTATATATTATTTAAACCACGTGAAAAATGTTTTTGTGTTTATTAATTGATTAAAAATTTAAATAATGTAATGTATAGGATATTTAAATTATTTAAAAGGTTTACATAATGAATTATAATTTAATTCATGAAATGTTATACATATTAAAATTCTTTATAATGTAAAATATGAATAAATTCATATTGAAAATGGATATAAAATTTTTTATATCTTAACTTATGGAATAGAAATAATTTTTAAGATAAATTATAAAATATTAATAGTATTATTTTTTTTATAAAAAGGTATATAAATTTTTATCATATTTATATTTATTAAATTTTCATTTATTTAAAATTTATTACTTTCTTTACTCATGTATTCTAAAAATAATATTATGAATATTGTGTGTGTTTTATTTATATGATAAATTACATCCAGAAGTTTTGTAACAATCGGGTCCCAGTGAGAGCACCAACACCCCACCTTAACATGGCCATCGGGTCCTGGCCCGTTAGGTACCACCCGTTTCCCCACAGACACATGGTCCCCACCCAAGGGTCCACCCACATGCCTGAACAGATCATCTCACTAATGACAGTTCCCACAGGCCAACACATGTCCTTTCCAGTGTGCTTTGTCCTCACTCACACACACCATGGGAAACTTCTTAGAAGGTCAAATATCCTGATCACTACTCCAGGCCAAGCACGCTTAACTGTGGAGTTCTAATCAGGTAGGCTCCTGAAAAAGAAGTTGCACCTTGTTGGCATGAGTAATATCATTTAGTCATTTAACCATGTATCATTTGGGAATGTTACAATCACTACCCTTTAGAGATCACAACGTCCTCATTGTGGGCCCTACATCTCAACCTGGGCAGTGCACTGCACTTAAGGCTGGGTACCACCTCTGATACCAAATATAATAACTGAGTCTCGGTGACAGCACACACCCCGGCTTAACATGGCCATTGGGTCCTGGCCCGCTAGGTACCACCAGTTTCCCTGCAGACACGTGGTCCACACCCAAGGGTCCACCCACATGCCTGAACAGATCATCTGACTAATGACAATCTCACCATAACATGGCCCTCGGGTCCTGGCCCACCAGGTACCACTAGTTTCCCCACAGACATGTGGTCCCAGCCCAAGGGTCCACCCACATGACTGAATGGATCATTTGACTAATGACAGTACCACCTTAACATGGCCATCGAGTCCTGGACCACCTGGTACCACCAGTTGCCCCGCAAACATGTGGTCCCCGCCCAAGGGTCCACCCACATGCCTGAATGAATCATCTGACTAATGACAGTCCCCACATGACGACACATGTCCTTTCCAATGTGTTTGGTATTCACTCACACACACCTTGGGAGACTTCCCGCAGAAATGTGGTCCCCACCAAAGGGTCCACCCACATGCCTGAACGGATCATCTGACTAATTACAGTCCTACCTTAACATGACCATCGGGTCTTGGCCTGCCAGGTACCACCAGTTGCCCCGCAGACACGTGGTCCCTGCCCAAGGGTCCATCCACATACCTGAACAGATCATCTAACTAATGACATCCCCCACAGTCCAACACATTTCCTTTCTAATGTGCTTTTTCCTCACTCACACACACCTTGGTAAACTTCCTACAGACACGTGGTCCCCACCCAAGGGTCCACCCACATTCCTAAATGGATCATCTGACTAATGAAAGTCCTGCCTTAACAAGGCCATAAGGTCTTGGCCCTCCAGGTACCACCAGTTGCCCCGCAGACATGTGGTCCCCGCCCAAGGGTCCACCCACAGCCTAAACAGATCATCTGACTAATGGTAGTCCCCATAGTCCAACACATGTCCTTTCCAGTGTGCTTTTTCCTCACTCACACACACCATGGGAAACTTCCCATAAGGTCACCCATCCTGATCACTACTCCAGACCAAGCACTCTTAACTATAGAGTTATAAGCAGGTAGGCTCCCGAAAAGGAAGGTTAATCTTGTTGACATGATTCATATCATTTAGTCATTTAACCCTATATCATTTGGGGATGTTATAATCACCCTCCTTTAGTGTAACGACCCAAAATTTCATTAATGGAAAATCCCTCTTGATCCAGTTAAATGTTTCTTTATGTTTTTATAAGATGTCAACTTCTTTAGTTTTACGTTAAGATTTGTGACTGTTACTTTTATAGCCGTTGAACATTGATCATCTGGGTAGTTTAAATATAAGGCTTTAACGAAACCATTTTTACTCAGACAAAGGAAGCGATGGCCTCATCCAGTAGAATTGCCCCTTACGAAGCCCATTTGTCGGAGCTCGGAAAGGAGGTGGCGTCTTTGGGCTTTGCCCTTGACCAAGCCCAAGCTGAGCTTCATCAAGTCAAGCTCGAACGTGATCGTCTACGGGAAAAATGGAAGTTGATAGAGATCACCACTCGAGCGATGTTATCCGAGCAACCCCAAGAGTCTGTCACCATCGCACACCTTACCCTTAGGTCTTATGCGGCTATTTTAAGGGGTTATGTAACAAATAAGTAGCACCATGTTCATGTACATTATTTTTGTATATAATAATGAATATAATTTCTAGTCATTTTTGATGCATTGTAATTAGTTTTTAAAGTACAAATGATGTTTTTAGTTATTATTTAATTAAGAATTATATTTTATTAAATTAAAGGATTTTTGAATTAAATAATATTTTAATAAAATATTATTATTAATATTAAATTAATTTTTATTAAATATAAATGATCTTATAATTTTATGAATGCAATTAAAATTTTTATTAAGGTTTGAAAGCCATTTCTGTCAAAACCCGTGAATTTTTTATAAATGTCGGTTTTTATTTTAAAAGTGCAAATTCACATATTTAGAAAATTATTTAGATAAAATAAATATTATTTTTGGAATCAGGACGTCGAAATTATCCAACGGTGAATTTTTCATAATTTTCTGAGACAGTCCAATTTTTGGGTAAAAATTAAATACCTTTTAAATATATAATGTGATTTATGACATCATAATGACCCAATGGTGATGTAATAAAATACCATAATCCTTAGGTTCGGCCAATATATGTTTTATCATTAAAATAATGAGGTTTTGGGTTTGTTTGAATCACTTTTCAAAGCATTAACGGAGCCCTCAAGACTTATTCAACACTTTGCCTTTTTAAATTAATTTCCATGGGAGTGTGACTCACCTCCACATAAGCAACCCTAATTTTTTAATAAGTTCGGACCTTGGCCTTGTAAAATATTGTTTTCCTCTCTCCTTTTCCAGAAACCATGGGCAAATACCATGGGATGGTTTGTGGTTTGGATTATTTTAATATAAGGGGTCCCAAACCTAAATAATAAAGAATTCTCTCACCTTTCCTATATAAACCCACCCAAGCTCCCACTTCCTCCTCACTCAAAGCCCTTGAAGTTCGTCCAACCTCTGCCCTACTCTCTCTAGAATCCTCTCAAGGTGCCCCAAGCTCCCAAGAAGCCTCTCACAAGCCTCTCTCTAGCCTTTGGAAGCACACTTCCAAGTAAGGGTTTTTTCTTCCTTTCTCTTTTTTTTGTCAATTTTCTTTAAGTTGTATTGCCCTTTTAATTTAATTTATGAATGTTGGGGTATGGTTTCGCACCTCCCCCATACTGCCCTATTATTGTTTGAATGATGGGAGAACCCTTTCTCTCTCATTAAATGCCTCCCATGTACACCCGTTACTATGCCGAAATTCCGAAAGGAACTTCTCTCTCTTCTTTTATATTCAAGCAATACTTTTGTATCATGAATCTAAATTCCATTTCTGTTGTTGGGACATGTATATATATGATCTCCTTACTTCCCATTTCATGTAAATATGATGAGGAACCCCTTTCTCTCTCATCAACCTTTTTTATGAATTCTTATGTCACGCCGTTACGCTGCCGAAATCGCACCAATTTTCTAAGCCAATGTCTTTGTGTAGTGAATACCATGCCCATTTCTCCATCAAGGGTATTCACCTTTATGCACATATACGTATTGATTGTAAAGTTTCATGTATGAATTCCACATTCCTTTATCGTGGAAGAAATGATTATGTTTTATGAATCCATGTTTTATGATCCATGTGGCACACTTATGCATGAAATGAAATGTTTAAGAAGGGTGCGCCCTGATAGCGCTCCAATGCATTGGGTAAAGTATAGTATCATGATACGTCATGTGCAATGAGTTTTGACTCATGCTAATTCAAGTGCAACGAGGGTTTACTCATGCTTCAAGTGCAATGAGGGTTTACTCATGCTCCATGTGCAATGAGCCTTGGCTCATGCTAATTCAATGTTAAGTGTTGTTGCCACATTTCCATGTTATGATTATCATGCTTTATCATGCCTTTATGTTCATGTCTCTCTTATGCTCTATTGATATGCCTATTGCCTAACATGTATTGTACTCCTCATGTTATTCATTATGTACTCCCTTACTGGGCTTTATAGCTCACCCTTTTCTTATGCATGTCCTCAGGTTATCCCATGCATTGCTAGGTACGAAGGAATGTAGTGGTCATGTAAAGGAAGTTTTCAATAAGGATGTTGTATTTCAAGTTTAAAGTTTTTATGTAATAATCCTAAGCCCCAAAGACACTAAACCTCTCGATCTTCTTTGTTGTATCAAGTGAAGTTTTATGTAATAAAGCATGTTTAAGTTGTAATAAAAATCAGGGTTGCCATAGTTGGTATCAAAGGATAGGTTTAGTTATTTTTGGGATTAGGAAACCCTAGTAAAGCCTTAGATACAAGACTAAGAATAATAAAAACATCCCTAAGTTTTGGTAAATACTAAGTAAGTGTTTTATCAAACAAATACATCCCTATCTGGATACGAGCAGGTAGAGGCGGCTCTGGCACAGATGTATCCTAGGGGTAAAACCCGAAAACACCGCTTTGAGCTAGACTCGAACGGGAACTGGTGCACGACAACGGGCCTTGCTGCACTCTTGGTTACGACACTCCCGGGGGATATGTTTTGATAAATTCACAATCTTAGTATGAACCCTTATTAAGGGAAAAATTCCCCTAAGAATATATGTTAGAAGGAAGATCCTGAAAAGCCTGGATTGAATCCTATAGACTCATGAGTTAAAGAGATCAAAGTTTATTTATAAGTCATCAACTTTTGTCTTTGGATTACCCTCTATGTGTTACCCCTAACTTTCCTTTTATTCCAGCCAATGGCCGGTAATAGGAGAACTCGGGCTAACAACCGTTGTGAAGATCAGTGTGATGATTGTACTAATGAGATGCCCAATCCGATGGGAGCGGGAATCGCGAACTTTGTCACGCTTCTCTCTCAGCTAACTCAAGTTTTGAATAGAAACACTGGTCAAGAGGAACGTTCAACCCCCCCTAAGAAAGAACAAGTCGCTATTGAAAGATTCATGAGACAAAGGCCTCCTACTTTTAGTGGATCATCTGATCCCACGATCGCTGAACAATGGATCAACTCCATTGAGAAGATATTCTCCATCCTCCAATGCTCTGAAAAAGAGAAGGTTCTCCTGGCGGCTTATCGTATGGAGGGTGAAGCTGATCAATGGTGGACA
The DNA here is from genome assembly GCA_963277665.1 of Viscum album. Classification (NCBI taxonomy): domain Eukaryota; kingdom Viridiplantae; phylum Streptophyta; class Magnoliopsida; order Santalales; family Viscaceae; genus Viscum; species Viscum album. Next base: position 809,681,147 of record OY728150.1, on the reverse strand, counting down.
TTGATCAAAAATACGAAGCCTGAGGAGGAGATCGAGGCTTTGGAATGGAAGGTATTCCGGAAGATGTTTTTCGATAAATATTTTCCACGCACCCTCCGTCTTAAGATGGAAAGGGACTTCCTTTCCCTCAAGCAGAAAGATGAAGAATATGTGGGAGCGTACGAGGCAAACTTCACAAGGCTTGCACGATACGCTTCCGGCTTTGTCGTTACCCCCGAATGCAAAGTTGACCGCTTCTTTGGGGGGCTGAAGCCTAGCTTGCGGAAAGCATTAGCGATCCGTGACTTTGACAGCTATGAGGAGATTGTCCGATGTGCCCTTAAGGTTGAAATGGAGATCGGAGAATCACAGGGGTATCATGGGGACAAGAAGCGGAAGGTGGACTTCAATGCTGGTGGTCAGATGGATAAATCCAACGGCGCTAAGAAATTCCAGCACCCCACTTGCCAAAAGTGTGGAAAGAAGCACCCTGGGAATTGCCTTAGGGGGACAAGAAAATGCTTCAAGTGTGGAAGAGAAGGGCACCTAGCTATTAACTGTCAGCAAGAAGGACCCGCGGCTGCGACGGAGGGGAGGAACGCTCCGTTCGAACCTCAACGCGTTGTTCAATGCTTCAAATGCAAAGAACCGGGTCATTTTGCGAATCAGTGCCCTAATCCAAGGGTTATCGGAGGCAATCAACAACCTCCAAGACAGCAAGGAAGAGCTTTTGCCATCACTTCTGCCGAAGTGAACCCCGACAACGAAGTGGTGACAGGTACGCTAGTTATTCATTCAAGAATAGCGAACGTACTTTTTGATTCAGGTTCTACGCATTCTTTTATATCTCAAAAGTTTAGTAGAATAATCCCTGCACCACCACAAATCATGGAAGTAAAGATGTCGGTGAGTACGGCAAATGGGGCAATCATTGCATCCCATGAGTATAAGTCCTCCCCTGTTATAATCTGTGGATTGAATTTCCCGGCGAACCTTGTCATACTCCCTTTAGTGGAATTTGATGCAATTCTTGGCATGGATTGGCTTTCCTTATATAGAGCCAACATAAATTGTCGGGAGAGGGAAATCACACTCCATATGGAGAATTGACCCCCGATTCTTTACAAGTGTCAGGAGGAAGATGAATCTCCTTTAACTCCATCATCTCAAGCATGGATATTACTACCTTATGAGCACGCATATCTGGCTCAGATGATTGAGTCCAAGGAAGAAACCACCCTTGAAGAAATGCCTATTGTGAGGGAATTCGCTGAAGTATTTCCCGAGGAACTTCCTGGTCTTCCTCCAAGAAGAGATGTTGAGTTCTCAATTGAACTTATACCTGGGGCACTACCAATATCCAAGACTCCATATAGAATGGCTGTGGTTGAGCTTGAAGAACTGAAGAAACAACTACAGGAGAATCTGGATAAAGGGTTTATACGCCCAAGTGCATCACCATGGGGTGCACCAGTCCTCTTCGTCAAGAAGAAGGATGGGTCAATGCGGCTTTGCATCGATTATCGTGAACCTAACAAAATCACGATAAAGAACAAGTATCCTCTCCCAAGAATCGATGACTTGTTTGATCAGCTGCGTGGAGCACAATACTTCTCCAAGGTCGACTTGCGGTCGGGATATTATCAAGTAAGGGTGAAGAAGGAAGATATCCCCAAGACTGCTTTTCGTACAAGGTACGGGCACTATGAATTCATAGTAATGCCTTTTGGACTCACCAATGCTCCAGCAATATTCATGGACTTGATGAATAGAGTCTTTAGAGATTACCTAGATAAATTTGTGGTAGTCTTTATAGATGATATTCTAATATACTCCAAAACCAAGGAGGACCATGAGGAGCATTTAAGAACTGTACTGGAGAATTTGCGCAAGGAGAAGCTCTATGCCAAGTACAGCAAGTGTGAGTTCTGGTTGAAGGAGGTCTCATTCTTGGGCCATATCATCACAAGCAATGGGATATCTGTGGACCCCTCCAAAACAGATGCAATTGAGGGATGGCCGAGGCCAACATCGGTAACTGATATCCGTAGCTTCTTGGGGTTAGCTGGATATTATCGACGATTTGTGAGAAACTTCTCACGATTGTCCAACCCTCTTACCAAGCTAACTCGAAAGGGAGTAAAGTTTTCTTGGAGTGATGAATGCGAAGAAAGCTTCAAGGAGTTGAAAAGGAGGCTTATCACTGCACCTGTGCTCACTTTACCCACAAGTGGGGAGCTTTTTGTGGTATTCAGTGATGCTTCAAAGAAGGGCTTAGGATGTGTGCTGATGCAGAATGATAAAGTGATATCCTATGCCTCAAGACAGTTGAAAATCCATGAGCGAAACTATCCAACGCATGATCTGGAGTTGGCGGCGGTGATCTTTGCCTTGAAAATCTGGCGGCATTATCTCTATGGAGAGAAATGTGAGATATATACGGACCACAAGAGTCTTAAATATATATTCACACAGAAAGAGCTTAATATGCGCCAGAGAAGATGGATAGAGCTCATAAAGGATTATGACTGTTCAATACATTACCACCCTGGGAAGGCGAACAAGGTGGCGGATGCCCTAAGTAGAAAGGATCCAGCAATTCTATCAATGATGAGAATTGAGAAGGATCCAATCTTCTTAGACTTGATGAAGATGGAAGTGGGAATCATAAAGAAGGGAAAATCATCAATCCTTTCACAAATGATTGCTCAACCATCTCTTTTGGAAAGGTTAAAGGATGCTCAAAAGGATGATGCGAGAATCCAAGAAAAAGTGGAAGCTATCAAAAAGGGAAAATCCTCAGAGTTTAATGTTAATGAAGAAGGAATTGTGCGGTTTGGGAAAAGACTATGTGTCCCATCAAGTTCGGAGCTGAAGAAGGAACTTTTGGATGATGCACATAGTTCAAATTTCTCTATTCACCCAGGGAGCACAAAGATGTATCGAGATCTCCGAGAAAACTTTTGGTGGGATAATATGAAGAAGGAGATCGCTGAATATACATCAAAGTGCCTGGTGTGTCAGAAAGTGAAGGCAGAGAGGCAGAAGTCTAAGGGGATGATGCAACCATTGCCCATACCAGAATGGAAATGGGAGAACATCACCATGGACTTCGTCACTGGACTTCCAAGGACATCCAAAAGCAACAATGCAATCTGGGTTATTGTGGATCGTCTTACAAAGACTGCACACTTCATTGCTATTCGAGAGGACTTCTCTTTGGATCAACTGGCACGGATATATATCAGGGAAGTGGTACGGTTGCATGGAGTACCACTATCTATTGTGTCTGACCGAGATCCATGATTTACCTCTAAGTTTTGGAAGAGTCTTCAACATGCTCTGAATACTGAACTGAACTTCAGTACGGCCTATCATCCTCAAACTGATGGCCAATCCGAGCGGACTATCCAAACACTTGAGGATATGTTGAGAGCATGCTCAATGGACTTTAAAGGAGGATGGGATCAACATCTTCCTCTAGTTGAGTTCTCTTATAATAATAGTTTCCACTCGAGCATCCAAATGGCACCATATGAAGCCCTGTATGGGAAAAGGTGTAGAACGCCGACATGTTGGGATGAGGTCGGTGAACGTAAGCTGCTTGGACCAGAAATGGTCGAAGAAATGGTGGAGAAGGTGAAAACCATTCAGCAGCATATCAAGGCAGCCCAAAGTCGACAGAAGAGTTATGCAGATAATCGTCGACGAGACCTTGAATTTAAAGTCGGTGACATGGTGTTTTTACGCATATCTCCGTGGAAGAAGGTCATGAGGTTTGGAAAGAAAGGGAAGTTAAGTCCAAGGTACATCGGCCCCTTCGAGATTCTTGATCGTGTTGGGGCTGTGGCCTATCGACTAGCACTTCCACCTACTATGGCCAAGGTGCATGATGTCTTCCATGTATCCCTCTTAAGGAAGTACATACCAGACCCTTCACATGTACTCTCTTCTGAGGTGGTACAATTAGAAGACGATCTTTCTTATGAGGAGCAACCAGTGAAGATCTTAGATCGTAGAGAAAAAGTTCTACGAAATAAGACAATGCCCCTCGTCAAGGTGTTGTGGAGAAACCACAAGTTTGAAGAAGCAACTTGGGAGTCGGAAGATATGATGAAGCTAAGTTACCCACATTTGTTTTAGTGTGGGAAAAGGAAAATTTCGAGGGCGAAATTTCTTAAGGGGGGAATGTTGTAACGACCCAAAATTTCATTAATGGAAAATCCCTCTTGATCCAGTTAAATGTTTCTTTATGTTTTTATAAGATGTCAACTTCTTTAGTTTTACGTTAAGATTTGTGACCGTTACTTTTATAGCCGTTGAACATTGATCATCTGGGTAGTTTAAATATAAGGCTTTAACGAAACCATTTTTACTCAGACAAAGGAAGCGATGGCCTCATCCAGTAGAATTGCCCCTTACGAAGCCCATTTGTCGGAGCTCGGAAAGGAGGTGGCGTCTTTGGGCTTTGCCCTTGACCAAGCCCAAGCTGAGCTTCATCAAGTCAAGCTCGAACGTGATCGTCTACGGGAAAAATGGAAGTTGATAGAGATCACCACTCGAGCGATGTTATCCGAGCAACCCCAAGAGTCTGTCACCATCGCACACCTTACCCTTAGGTCTTATGCGGCTATTTTAAGGGGTTATGTAACAAACAAGTAGCACCATGTTCATGTACATTATTTTTGTATATAATAATGAATATAATTTCTAGTCATTTTTGATGCATTGTAATTAGTTTTTAAAGTACAAATGATGTTTTTAGTTATTATTTAATTAAGAATTATATTTTATTAAATTAAAGGATTTTTGAATTAAATAATATTTTAATAAAATATTATTATTAATATTAAATTAATTTTTATTAAATATAAATGATCTTATAATTTTATGAATGCAATTAAAATTTTTATTAAGGTTTGAAAGCCATTTCTGTCAAAACCCGTGAATTTTTTATAAATGTCGGTTTTTATTTTAAAAGTGCAAATTCACATATTTAGAAAATTATTTAGATAAAATAAATATTATTTTTGGAATCAGGACGTCGAAATTATCCAACGGTGAATTTTTCATAATTTTCTGAGACAGTCCAATTTTTGGGTAAAAATTAAATACCTTTTAAATATATAATGTGATTTATGACATCATAATGACCCAATGGTGATGTAATAAAATACCATAATCCTTAGGTTCGGCCAATATATGTTTTATCATTAAAATAATGAGGTTTTGGGTTTGTTTGAATCACTTTTCAAAGCATTAATGGAGCCCTCAAGACTTATTCAACACTTTGCCTTTTTAAATTAATTTCCATGGGAGTGTGACTCACCTCCACATAAGCAACCCTAATTTTTTAATAAGTTCGGACCTTGGCCTTGTAAAATATTGTTTTCCTCTCTCCTTTTCCAGAAACCATGGGCAAATACCATGGGATGGTTTGTGGTTTGGATTATTTTAATATAAGGGGTCCCAAACCTAAATAATAAAGAATTCTCTCACCTTTCCTATATAAACCCACCCAAGCTCCCACTTCCTCCTCACTCAAAGCCCTTGAAGTTCGTCCAACCTCTGCCCTACTCTCTCTAGAATCCTCTCAAGGTGCCCCAAGCTCCCAAGAAGCCTCTCACAAGCCTCTCTCTAGCCTTTGGAAGCACACTTCCAAGTAAGGGTTTTTTCTTCCTTTCTCTTTTTTTTGTCAATTTTCTTTAAGTTGTATTGCCCTTTTAATTTAATTTATGAATGTTGGGGTATGGTTTCGCACCTCCCCCATACTGCCCTCTTATTGTTTGAATGATGGGAGAACCCTTTCTCTCTCATTAAATGCCTCCCATGTACACCCGTTACTATGCCGAAATTCCGAAAGGAACTTCTCTCTCTTCTTTTATATTCAAGCAATACTTTTGTATCATGAATCTAAATTCCATTTCTGTTGTTGGGACATGTATATATATGATCTCCTTACTGCCCATTTCATGTAAATATGATGAGGAACCCCTTTCTCTCTCATCAACCTTTTTTATGAATTCTTATGTCACGCCGTTACGCTGCCGAAATCGCACCAATTTTCTAAGCCAATGTCTTTGTGTAGTGAATACCATGCCCATTTCTCCATCAAGGGTATTCACCTTTATGCACATATACGTATTGATTGTAAAGTTTCATGTATGAATTCCACATTCCTTTATCGTGGAAGAAATGATTATGTTTTATGAATCCATGTTTTATGATCCATGTGGCACACTTATGCATGAAATGAAATGTTTAAGAAGGGTGCGCCCTGATAGCGCTCCAATGCATTGGGTAAAGTATAGTATCATGATACGTCATGTGCAATGAGTGTTGACTCATGCTAATTCAAGTGCAACGAGGGTTTACTCGTGCTTCAAGTGCAATGAGGGTTTACTCATGCTCCATGTGCAATGAGCCTTGGCTCATGCTAATTCAATGTTAAGTGTTGTTGCCACATTTCCATGTTATGATTATCATGCTTTATCATGACTTTATGTTCATGTCTCTCTTATGCTCTATTGATATGCCTATTGCCTAACATGTATTGTACTCCTCATGTTATTCATTATGTACTCCCTTACTGGGCTTTATAGCTCACCCTTTTCTTATGCATGTCCTCAGGTTATCCCATGCATTGCTAGGTACGAAGGAATGTAGTGGTCATGTAAAGGAAGTTTTCAATAAGGATGTTGTATTTAAAGTTTAAAGTTTTTATGTAATAATCCTAAGCCCCAAAGACACTAAACCTCTCGATCTTCTTTGTTGTATCAAGTGAAGTTTTATGTAATAAAGCATGTTTAAGTTGTAATAAAAATCAGGGTTGCCATATTTAGAGAGCACAACATCCTCGTTGTGGGACCTACATCTCAACCCAGGCAGTTCACTGCACTTAAGGCTAGGTCTCTGATACCAAATGTAACAATCGGGTCCTGGTGATAGCACAGACACCCTGCCTTAACATGGACATCGGGTCCTGGCCCGCCAGGTACCACCAGTTGCCCCGCAGACACGTGGTCTCCACCCAAGGTTCCACCCACATGCATGAACAGATCATCTAACTAATGACAGTCCCTATAGGCTAACACATGTCCTTTCCAATGTGCTTTTTCATCACTCACACACACCATGGGAAACTTCCTAGAAGGTCACCCATCCTGATCACTACTCCAGGCCAAGCACTCTTAACTATGGAGTTCAAATCAGGTAGTCTCCCAAAAAGGAAGGTGCACCTTACTGAAATGAGTCATATCATTTAGTCATTTAACCCTGTTTCATTTGTGGATGTTACAATTTCATCCTTGAATTTAGTGTTAGGTAAGACTCTAAAAAAATTTGTTTTCATCTACCTTGAACTTAGTTTATATTTAGTGTTATGATCTTGATAATAGTTAAAGAATATATTTTGTTCATAATTGGTGTTAGAGCTATCATGAATTGATGTGTCTCATGAGTAAAGTCTCCCTGGGGAGAAGAGACTGGGGGCATACTACCCATTGTTATGTAGGCTAATACCTTGTTCTATAAATATGTGGGGTAGACTATCTATTTCTCCAAGCTTACTGATGCTGAGATTATCATTATCATATAAATTTATGTCTTTAAATGAATATTTCATATACCTTAAACATATAATTCATTTAGATATGCACGAATATGAATGACTTATATTTTTTGATTAATAACATGAATTATAGGTTATATAAAGATTTTCACCATAATATAGTGTGAACACATTATTTTTTGCGGTTAGAATATGGATTATAAAACTAAATTTATTGAAGAATGCTTACAGAAAAGGAATAAAACCTGATAAGAAAATAATTAAAAAATATGTAATAAGTATGAATTTAATATGAATATGATGTATATTAAATTGGTGAGACTATAAATGAAAATCCTTGACCCCAATCATCCAACTAATTATGTTATTCCATAGATGGTTTCCCATGGATTATCTTGTTTAAGGAAATCAAGAGACGATTAACAATGGAACAACCTTGGGTAGGTCATGACATAGTTGAATGCCCCTAGATTTTACTTTTTAGCCTATTATTGGTCTTTTCTTTTGGGTTACACTCATTAGCTTACCCTAAAAGTATTGGATAACCATATAAATAGAGTTGGGTTTTATCTATATGATGGATATGGAAATTTTTTATCCACTTAACTGTCCAAGAGTTTTTATAGTTTTCATTGGGATGATTCCAAAACTAAATATCTAGGGGTGAGATAAATTCTATATAGGACTCATTTCATAGTTTTATATGTATCTTGGCTCACTAAATAGATTTTATATATAGGGTAATAAATTTTAGTGGGATCACTATCAGTAAAATTCCTTAATTAAAATTTATAAAACATGATACTCACTAACTCATATTTCTTTATTATAGCTTATATCATTCTTTATGAAAATAATAGTGAGATAATTAATAGGTATAAACTATAAAATAGTTAAAAATTGGTATATATTGTAATGAAGTGTTTTTAAAGAGAATCATTCTAATCCCCATAATTTAAATGTTATAGATATCAATTTCACTAACTCTTACTCATAGATATTTGTTAGCAGGTGTGCATCACAAATGTTTTCTCACAAACATAGACTTGAATATAGGAGGGAATTAATGAAATTTGTGTTAGATATTTATGTTGGTAATGGAGTAAGATTTTTTGTGTTAGAGTTCAGCACATATGATTCGGTTTTACAAAGTGCATTAATAATAAAATTGGAAAAAACATATTATGTTCCATCCATAAATATAAATTTTATTTCTATATATTATTTTAAAAAAATGGATTTTGATTCATTATTATTAATAATAGTTTTTTATGTATATTAATGATTTATTTTATAGCATTGGGAATATAATGAACTATTTATATATTCTAGATATGGATAATCATATTTATGATAATCAAAATAAAAAGGTTGGGGTTGATTCTAATCCCTCCTATATTTTCATTATCACCTTAGATATATAAATGAGAAATGCATTCAAATAATCCATAGATATCGATTTTTGGACTCATTTGACTATGAATCATTTGAGAAATATGGATCTTGTTTATTGGGAAAAATGGAAAATACACCTTTTGAGAAAAAAGAGTAAAAGGGATAGTGGAATATTTGATCCCATGCATAGTGATGTATTTAGACTAATGAGTACTAAAATATGTGATTTTATTAAGTAATTTGTTACCATTACCAATTAATTTAGTCAATATTTTTATATTTATATAATGAAACACAAGTATGAAACTTTTTAAATGTTTAAAGAGTTTGAAAAAAAATTATGTAATCAATTAGGAAAAAACATGAAGATTCTTTGATCAGATCAGTGTGGTGAATATTTAAGCTATAAATCCATAGATCATCTAAGAAATTTTGGAATTGTTTCACAACTCACTCAAAGAAAGATGAAATGGAATGGTGTGTATGAAATACGGATTCAATCCCTGTTGGACATGGTTTGATCAATTATGAGTCTATGCGGCCTTTTATTTTATTATGTAGGTTTTTCTCTAGAGATTTCTCCATTCCTTCTTAACCATGTATTTTTTAAAACATATTTAAAGAAAATATATGATATATGAAATGGTAAACTTCCCAATTTATCTTTTATAAAGATTTTGGTTTATGAAGAACATGTATTATCATGAACTGACTCAGATAACCCAGTAATCTAGAACTAAACTCTATCTTGACACAATTTGAAGGGAGTTACTAATCCCTATAGGATGGAAAAAAGTTCATAAAAATCAAGAACTGCATTTAGTATTGATTTTTCCATAAAGGAACATAAACTAGGGTGATATAGATAAAATGAATATAGTTATGCCAATACAAGTCAATAGTGGGACAGAGACAAAAATAAAGAAAAAAACAAGTGCTACAAACAACAAACCAAACCAAGAGAAAAAAATAGTAAAAACCATCTCCATGTGACATGTCATCACCTGTGGACTCCCACAATGTACTAAAAAACAAACTATCCACCACCCTATGGTTCTATTCCATTACCTTTTCTAGATAAAATGATATCTTCAAACACCCAAAGGTGTACGTAGGGTGTGAACAAAACAAACCCAGTAGGATCCCAATAATTTTTTCATAATTAGAATTTATAATATAAACCAATTATTCTTGAGTAAATAAGAAAAAGGAATGATATAAAATTTTACACAATTATATAATAAACATGGATATCCACCCATTTTCAAAACTTGTAAAACATTTCCAAATAAATCTGTTCTCAAAGCATTTCCATAAAATTTCAAGTATAATTCTCAAATATTATTAGTTAGGAAAACTATTCCTTGGGGTAACATTGAGTCTAGGTTAGTGAGGATCCTTGTTATATCTCCATGATAAATAGGCTAACTAGTGTGCACATTAAAATAGGTTAATTTTAGGTCAAGGGAGAAGGATTGAGACATAAAATGGGGGGTTTTATGAAAAAATACAATAATACCTCCCATTTGTTCTGACCTTCTCATCATCACCGTCCAACTCATAGATGACCATTGGTTGGAAGGTATACCAACAGTGGGCTTGTGGAGGCACACCAGTCGACTAGTGGCTCTAAAATAATGTTTTAGTGACTTAAATTCCCACTATGTAACACTCAAAATTTTATGATATATTTATCTTTAAACAAATTGGATTTATTTCATAACATTATTTATATGCAATAACGTGTTTAAATGAACTGCAATATAAATATTATTTTTTAATTTGATAGTTATCACCTAGAAATTAGATTAGAAGGTATGAATAAAACTAAATAAATTATTAATTTTTTTCACACATTTATAAAAATAATTCATTGATTATCAATTTGTTATAAATTAAAATAAAAAAATTGAAATCAAAGATTTCACAAGAATGTTGAGTCAAATGACGAAAGTAATGGGAAATAACTTCAATCAAACTGAGAGATATATTTCACCAAGAAGGGAAAAATATTTGGTTGAGTCCTTTATGCATCAATGACCAACAAAATTTAGTGGATATACTGACCAATTGATTGTGAATAGTGGGTAAGCTCTATAGAGAAGATATTTTTTGTACATAGTAGTTCCGAACAAGAGAAAGTCACCTTGTATAATTATAGCTTAGAAGAAGAATTTGGTCAGTGGTGGGAGCTAATTAAGAACATAAGGCCAAGAGTGGAGATTGAAGCTATGGAGTGGGAAGAATTTAGGGGGGTTTTATTTAATAATTATTTCCCTATTTTGATGAGAACGAAAATAGAGAAGGAATTTCTTGACCTAAAGTAGAAGGAGAATGAATCTGTAGGAAGTTATGCGATGAAATTCACAAGGATTTCATGTTACACCTCTAGCTTTGACATGGATCCTAATGGGAAGGTTGATAGATTCTTTGGTGGACTAAGACCTCATCTACATATCAATCTAGCCTACCAAAACTATGAAAACTATGAGGAAATTGTACAAAATGTGATGAAAGTTGTGCTTGAGTTAGGTGAGATACAGTGGTCCCACAAGTCATATGAAAAGAAGATATCCTTGGAGCCAAAATTGGTGAGTATATTTTACCATGGAAGAGGTGGAAAGAAAGTGAAACTTTCCAATGAAACAAATGTGGCAAGAATAATTCGGGGAACTACCTGCTCGGGAGCGGGAAGTGTTACAAGTGTAGAAGAGAAGACCATATTACTCAGAATTATCATAGTGAGGTGAAGCCTCAACTTCCCAACACTAACGACAAAGGGAATATGGTTCAACCCCTACATGACGTCCAATGATTCATGTGTGTATAGCTTGGGAACTTTTCCAATCATTTTCCCAATTTGAGGGAAATAGAGGGGAATCACCATCTGCCTTAGCATAGTCCAAAGAAGAAAGGTTGTGCATTTTCTATCACGATGGCAGAAGTTGAAGATCCAAATGATGTGGTGGTAGTTACTCTTGTTGTTCTCTAAAAGATAGAATGTACTATGTCTGATTGTAGTTCTATGCATTCCTTTATTTCCTCCATGTTTTCAAAGAATATTGAATCAATTACTGAACCACTAAAAGTAGATTTATCAGTTAAGAATTCTAGAAGGATTATCCATGAATCAATAGTATTTACTTTAGTGAGCACAATATTATCGCACTTATAGTAGTCATTCCCATGTTAGAATTCAAAATTATACCAGGGATGTATTGGCCTTAAAAGAATAATGCTTAGAAAAAATATATAAGAAAGGAAATATCAGTAGTATTGAATGGAAAACCTACTGTTATCTTCCAAGGAGAGATATCTCAACCTAAAATTTTTCTTGAAGAACCTCCTATATCCTTCTTTATGGAGTTGTTCTGTGAAGAAAAAGAAGGAAATTAGGGTATAAGGATAGAAAATGTCCCCATAGTTCAAGAATGCAATGATGTATTTCCTAAGAAGTTTCCTGGACCTCCCCCATAAAGAGAGGTAGAGTTCTCCATTGAACTTATACCTGGATCTCATCCGATATCAAAACACCATATATAATGGAAAATATGGAGCTAGAGGAATTAAAGAAACCACTCCAAGATAGTTTTTAGAAGGGTTTTATCTGACCAAGTCTGTCTACCTAGGGATCACCTGTTCTCTTTGTGAAGAAGAAGGATGGATCAATGCGGTTATGCATTGATTATAGAAAATTTAATGGGATCATAGTGAAGAAAAAATACCCTCTTCCAAGAATTGATGACATATTTTACCAACTTTATGAGGCTCAATTCTTCTCTAAGATTTATCTTCAGTATGGTTATCATAAATTTTGGGTGACTAAATAATATATTCCAAAAACCTCCTTTCTATCAAGTTATGGGCATTATGAGTTTATTGTTATGCCCTTCGGATTAACTAATGCACCTGTTAATTTTATGGATTTTATTAATAGAGTCTTTAAGAACTATCTTGATAACTTTTTAGGAGTTTTTATTGATGGTATTATGATATATTCAAAAATCCAGGAGGATCATGAAGATCATACAAGGGTTATATTAAAGACTCTGAAGAAGGATGGGTTATTTGGAAAGTTTAAAAAGTATGAGTTTTGGTTACAACAAGTTGCTTTCTTGGAGAATATTGAAACCAGTGAAGGTATTTCAGGATGCATGGAGTACCACTCTCCACTGTATTGGATCGTGACCCAATATTCACATAAAAATTCTGGAGAATTATTCAACATGCTCTGTGTACCAAATTGAATTTCAGTATGGCCTATCATCCTCAAACTGATGGACAATCTGAAATGACTATCTAGACACCTGAGGACATACTGAGAACATGATCAATGGAATTTAAAGGTGGATGGGATCAACATCTCCCATTAGTTGAGTTCTATTACAACAATAGCTTCCACTTAATCATTCAAATGGAACCCTATGAAGATCTATATGGAAAGCGGTGTAGAACTCCTACTTGTTGGGATGAATCTGGTGAAAGAAATATTCTTGGGTCTGATCTTGTGAAAGGGATGATAGAAAAGGTTTATGAAATCCAACAATACATTAAGGCTTCTCAGAGTTGGTATAAGAGCTATTCCAACAACCGTCGAAGGGACATGGTGTTTGATGTGGGTGAAAAATTCTTCCTTCTAATTTCTCCATGGAAGATAATCTTGTAGTTTGGAAAGAAAGGGAAACTTAGCCCCAGATACATTGGCCCCTATGAAATACTTAATCTCGTAGGAGAAGTGGCCTATCATCTTTCACTTACTCCAAATATAGATGAAGTTCATGATGTATTCCATATATCCCTCTTGAGTAAGTACATACCTTACCTTTCCCATGTACTGAATCCTAAGGTGGTGAAACTAGAACATGACTTCTATTATGAGGAGCAACCAGTGGAGATCTTGGATCATAGAGACAATGTTCTACACAACAAGACCTCCCACCTTGTTAAAGTGTTGTGGAGGAACCATTAATATGAAGAAGAAATGTGGGAACCATAGGAGATTATGAGGCATAAGTACCCATACCTTTTCTCTTATAAGGGTTAGAGTTGAAATTTTTGGGATGAAATTTCTTAAGGGGGGATAATATAATGACCCAAACTTTTTGAATAATACTTTTTTTCTTGAAAATTTATGTTATATTCTTTTCTACTCAAAAAAACTATATCCCTTTATTAATGAAGTGAGTATAATTGAAATGATACCATTGGGTTTTGACTGTTATATAATCATTGGTCAATATGATTGTTGGAAACAATACTCTTAACATTAATATTTGTATTTATAAATAGAAATGGAAATGGTTACTATTGCATAAAGAAGAGTTGATATCCTAATTTAGTAGACACAAGCAATAAGAAGCCCATTTTTAAGAGATTATGAAGGAGGTGGAGTCACTGATCTTCTCTCTAGACCAAGCCCAAGACAAACTTCAAAATGTTAATCTTAAACGGAATTGCTTACAGGATATGTTCAAGTTGATAGAAATCACAACTCGGGGTAATGTTGTCTGAGCCACCCCTAGATTCTATCACCATTGCACACCTTAATCTTAGGTCCTATGTGGGCATTATAAGGGGTTATGTATTTAGGCCTTAGTTACATTGTGTAATCCCTTGGTATAAATAAAAATGTTATCTCATAATTATTGTTTTAAGAATAGACTTTATTAACAAAGAATATGTTTAATTAAGAAAAATTTGAGAAATTGATTTTAGAAGTAAAAAATTGTACTTATCAGAGATTTCTCATACATAGAGAATTATTATGGTAAAATAAACATCATTTTTGAATTTCAAATTTCAAAATTAACCTAGGATGAATTTTTAAAAGTTCTCTAAGAAGTTTTAATTTGATGAATAGTGTTTTATGAATAATGTTTTTTATGAATATTAGTTTATGAATGGTTTTTTTTTGTGAATAGTAAAAAATTATTTTATTATTAAATAATTATTTTCTTTGAAATCATTTTCGAAAATCGGGCAAACATGGTTGTAATCAGGGTGAAAAATGTGGTTCAATAAGATCAAAATAATTTTTTTAGTGAATAGTAACTTTAACCTTTGGAATGTCAATTTTTCCATTATGAATGGAAATTTTACCAATGGAATAGTAACATCACCTAATGAAGTAAAAATATGTTTTATTCATCTTAAGTGGTAATGTGAGATAAATATATCAAATTATAAGTAACTAAATATTTCAGAAATTATTAGTTAAGTATTAGTATTTTATTTATTTAATTTAATTTAAAATGAAATTAATTTTCATAAAATTTTGTTCACTTTTTAATTCTATATGTTGAAAAATGGTTAGGGATAATTTTTGGTATTTTTCTGAAACAGTTGAATTTTCAGTGAATAATAAAAATACAGTTTTGGGTTTTTGGTATGTTTAATGACATCATAATTATGTCATAATGATATAATGAGTAAGATAAGATTATGGAAGACTATTATAGATTAAAATATGATCTGAGGTGTCCCAATTGGCCAATAACATGGGAAAATACAATTATGAAGCCCATGGTTTTTCAAATACAACTAATGAGGTGTCCTTTGAAATTAATAAAATATTCCCTCACTTTTTCTATAAATACCCACTCATTAATTCATTTACATTCATTAAAAAGTAATTATACACATATTTATGCTATTTATACCTCCCAAGGAGTCCTCCCAAGGTGTCCTCAATCCCCCGAGGTCCCGATCTAAGAGTTTTAGAAGTTACTCTTCAAGATAAGGGAACCTTTCACCCCCCCTCTTTCAGTCAAAGACTAAGTTTATGTTAGGTATTTTAATTTACATTTTATTATGATGGGGTGTGTTATTATATATTATTATTTATATATATTTTAGTGATTAGATACCCTTTTCACTCTCATCGACTCATTTTTTGTTTTTTTAAGTGACGTTGTTAGGCTGCCGAATTTTCGTAAGGGAATTCTCCACTTCGCTTTTACTTTCAAGTTCTGTTTTATGTGGTATGTATTTCAAGTTCCCATAACATGTTATTATTTCCATTATATACCTTACCTATACTATATTATGAGTCTTTTATGAATGGGTTACCCCTTTCCCCTCTTTTTTAAATGTTTTCTAAAACCATGTTGCATAGTCGTTATGCTGTAGAATTTTCATCTAAAAGTCTCTCTCTTTTTCTCAATAAATTACCTTATTTTATTTATGTGAATATGAAAAACTATTTCATTTCCAGGTGTATTCATCAAGAAATAAAAATTATATATTTTATTCTGTAATTGGTATACATAAAACCCTAATTCCATTTATGTGGGTTATAAATGACATAATGATCATGTTTTTAAAACGTCGCGATTTTGATATAGAACCCATTTTCTATTCTCTTTGGGTTATTTATGAAAATTTTTATTATAATCTATATGGATCACATAAAAATAAATACCTATTAAGGGTGAAACCTGATAGTAATTTGATTAATTGGGTAAAGAAATTAATCTCTTGAGATGACAAGTTTTACGATACCTTGGTGAACAACCTTAGTAAGTTTTATGACACCTTGGGGATGGACCTTAGTGATATGCTTATGAATGTATAAATTAAATTTTGTATCCACGTATTAATGTTATGAATCATGTTATTTTTATTATGATATTTCACTTTTTTCCATTTCTTATGTCTATGTATTTCATTATGTTCTTATAGATATCACAAGTAAACTGTTTCCCTTATTATCTCTTATTGGAACTTTTAATCACCATCTCCTTTGATATATGTCCCCAGGTTATGAGATGCAGTAATTGAACTTAGGATGAACCTATGATGAAGCCTTAAAAGTGGATTAGAATAATGTTTTATGTATTCATGTATTTTTCTCCTTATTTCCAATACACTAAACTTTAAAGATCCTCTGTTTTTAAAATTTAATGAAAAGTTATGTAATAAAAAGGCAGGATTCCATATTACTTGATTAATAAATTATTAAATTTTAACCTTTAAAAAAAAATAAAAGTGTGTCATATCCCTCCCTTATAAAAGGATACCACCAATCATCTCTTCCTTACATGTCATGAGCCTTCTAGATTTGAAAAAACATACACTAATACCTTAATAAAATCTCTCCACACGTCCTATAGGTTTTGGTTTTATTGTAATACTGTCCTTTCAAGTCTTAAGATGTAATCAAAATGAGTATTCCCGATGAAGAGGTATAACTCTTAACCAATTACTTTCAATTTTATTTCTTCTTACAAATCATCTAAATATATGGTATCCATTATAAAATGATTAATTAATTATTTTAAATATACTGAATTTTAATTATGGTAATGTTTCAACCATTTTCTACATCCTTTACATCAAATGGGGAATGAAAGTACCACTCATGCATACATGTGAACTACAACCCCAACATAATGATATGATTCATTTTCCATCACCATCATTAATGGTTTGTTATTATGATCGATTTAATTTTTATAAATGATATTTATTATATTATTTTTATTCTTTATTTATAATATAGTATTTATCTTCTTACCTTTCCATTGGGTGTAAAATGATAACGTCACACATGTGTGTGTGCAGACTACCACCTCAACGCAATGATGTGGTTCATTTTTCATCACCATTGTATATAAATAATTATAAATGTGTATATGATGAAAAAATATGATACATATGTCATAATTAATTTTATGGGGATTATGAAACCATGAACAAGGTGCATGTTCCATAACCATTGAACCAAAACATGCAAAGAAAATAGATCAATTTTTACGAGAATGTTTGTTTTAAGGAAGTAATTGTTGATAAATGGAAAATTAGAAATTATAAAGTAATGATACATAGTTTTTTATATATTAATATGGTTCTTTAATATATTTGTAATAATCATATATTTATTATATAGTCAATTTTAGTGCATATGAAGTAAGATGGAACTTAAGGTAAGGCTTTATGTTACAATCTTGTTTCTTTTTGGGATTCTTTATACTAAATTTATATTGAGGAAAATTATATAAATATTAACCTTTAAACCCCATATATTTTATTATCATCTAGTTATTTATGATTTCTTTATGATTTATTACCATCTTCCTATCTTTGATATTAAAAATTATCGAGAAAATGTTTTTAAAGAAAAGTCGACCTTATTTCCTCTGTAATAGATGAACATTTTATTCCATGTCCATATTATTGAAAATTATTTTATGAAATTTATTAAATATAATTTAAATATCTTTTAAAGGTTCATTTTAAATACCATTAACATTATTTACAAAGTTTTAAAAAGGTATATTTCTTAAAGTTTTCCAAACAATTCATTTTTTTCTTTTTACAAAAGTGTGAAAGGAATGTTTATTTAAACATAAATGGTATGAACAAATTTTTTAGTTATCATTAAAATTCTGTGATATGAAGATTAATTTATAATATTTCTTTTTTTTCAATGAAAATAATTTTCTCAATATTCTTGGAATTATAGGTTAAAATTTTATCAAAAGAAAAAATATTATTTCACATTTTCAAAGAACGGTTTGAATGATATTTTAAATGTATTTTTAATCTTTGTTAATATCCTTCAAGTATTTTTAAACTTCACTAGGGATATGATCTTATGATGACATTTAATTTATTTCCCTATATGAATTGTGATGGTGATAATTTATGGATGATTCAATGGAACATGTTTCTTTCCCATGGGTTAATCAAGTTATGATCAAACATTTATGAAACATGTTTCTTTTCCATGAGTTATTCTATGATAAAATGATAAAAAATTTATGAAACATGTTTCCTTTCCATGGGTTATCATATAATGATATGATTAATTTTTATGATATTTTCTCACACATATATATGGTTTTCATTATATGAAAGATTGTTTTGTAATTATATATCCCTCCAATGAATTAGGAAAATATGGATATATAATGAGATAATAAGTACTGGAATGGATTGTGAACCTAGTTTAGTAAGGGACTCTATTCACTATGATAGTCTTGGGAGTGAACATTGACTAATGAAATAATGGAATGGGGAGTGAACCCAATCTACTATGATATCCTTGGTAGTGATCCTTGAAAAAGGAAATTATTTTCTATGCTTATGTGTATATGGCAAACTTATGTATTATGATTTTGATATAATCTCATGGATCATGATTGATTATTGATGATTATGTACCCTTATGAATTATGTATTTTTTTTATGAAAAATCCTTATTTCATAATTTATGATTAATGATCTTTGAGTGGTTGGGTATTATTATTGTATGTTATGAATATGTTATCATACTATTATTCTTATCTATTTATCACTTATTATCATTTATTAATATCTCTTATGTTTACCCTTACTGTGCATATGATCTCACCCTTCATTATGTTTCTTTTATAAAGAAAGTTTTTTTGTTGGGTATATCTAAGAAGTGTACTATGTGAGGATATATTTTTGGAAAATTTTTAATATCTTTCATGAAATAAGATGATTTATATATCTAGTCTCCAAAGACTATAAACCTTTATAGTTCCGGGGAATGTTTTTTTATCATATGTATTAAATATTCATCTAAACTGATGTAATATATAATTATGAAATTCTTGGGTCACATAAACAAGTATCAGAGTAGAGTTTAATTAATATTTGGATATTATGATTTGATAAATTTATTTAAAACCTTATGGATAAGTAGAAGTATAGGATAACATACTAAAGATTTAGTAAAGTAGATATTGTGTGGTTTTACTAGAAAATACATCCATTTATAGATACTAGAAATTGGATGTTTTCATGGAACATATGCACTAAGGGGTAAAACATATGAAAGGGGTAGATTGGGTATTAACTTTATTATCACTATTTCATGAAGAGTGAGCCTAAGAATGCACATCTGACTATACACTCTTAGGGGATATGCTTGGCTTAATACATATTTTTTATAAACCATTATGAAGGATTTCAATAGATGATTTCCATGAATATCCTAGGTTAAACCAAAGGTGTCATAGATTGAAAATAAGGTGTCATTATTCAGGCATCCTATAAATGATTTCTTATGATTACATGATTACTCACTATGATTGTTATTTCTCACACTATGATTTTTGTTCTTATTTAATGGGTGGACCTTGGACGAATCATCTTAACACTAAATGTGATTGGAAATTCAACAACTTCCCTCATGATAAACAAAATGAAATCAGATTTGGGATGAAAAATCTCGGGGCTATGATCACCCAACTCGCTCAATCTATGAATGGTAACATGAATCATGATGATCTTTTAAAGTGGAAAAGGAAGGAAAAACTTGATATTGATTCTTTTATGTGACAATGTACATCTTCCTTTAGTGGTTCCTATAATGAAATAATTATTGAGAAATGGATAAGTACCACTAAAAAGATATTTTCTATTCTTCAGTGTTTATAACATGAAAAATTTGTCCTGGCAGCATATCAGTTGGAGGGAAAAGAAAATAAAAGGTGGAATCTCATCAATAATATGATTCATGAGGAGTAAATTGACTCAAAGACATGTGAAAAAATTAATAATTTATTTTTCAATAATTATTTCCCCCAAAATATTTATATGAAAAATTTAAATGGAGTTTATAGAACTAAAGCCGAAGTATGGTGAATCTATTTGTACCCATGAGGTTAATTTCACTAGACTATAAGGTATGATTAATGGTTTTGTCATTAGTCTTGAAAGAAAAGTTGATTGGATATTTATTGTCTTAAGACCATGTCCCTAAAATCAATTTTCTATGATATAATTTAATATCTATGAAGAAATAATTCAATGTGATTTCAAGATGTAATTAGAAATTGGAGACTCTTAGTGTTCTCATAGTTTTGGAGACAAAATAGATTGATATAATTTAGATGAATTTATAATAATAAAACCCATTAAGGAAAGAAAATTAATTTTCTTTCAAGTCAGAAGTATGGAAGGAACCATAGAGTAAATTATCTTATGGGGTCAAGTAGATGTTTTAACTTTGTAAAATAAGTTCATCAGTCAAAATAATTCTGAAGTGATGTAAAGAGTCCAGTCAGTGAAAGGAGTGGTGAAAAGCTCAAAATAATGTTCCACCCACACTAATATTCAATAATTGAAAGGTATAAAAACGTTATTGCAATAATTTTATAAATATAAGGGTTAATGATGATAAACCGTGTTAGAAACCTCTTAATCCCAATGAAAATGGAAAATCCCATGTGATCACAACTGCTAAATTGGCTTACAAGAATGCAGTGGTGAAGTGTATACTTATCATACACTATAAAATTGAAAATATATTACTTGATTCTAGATATAACCACTCTTTAATATCTGAATAATTTTATATGGGTATCACATCACCTCCTTAGAGACTAGATGTTAAATTAGCATTAAAAAATCCTAATAGTATGATAATAAACCTTTTGACTTCCACTAATAGTTCTTTTAAAACCTATGACCATTTCTAAAAACTAAAATCACTTACTATTATACATATTTAATAATCTAAATGTGGATCCCATGTGTCTGGTATCTATCCTCTTCACCTTATAATTCAACATGTATTCTAATACCATCATACATGTCCTTGCCAATAAATATGACTAATATTTCATAAAATCCAACACATAAACTCCTTGTTACAATATTCCCACCTTATATTTTTTTATAATACTATTATAAATAACATTCCCCTTTTTAACAAAAATTTATTAAAATAAATTTATTGATTTATAGTGAACTATACTCAATCATCCTTTGTAAATAAAATAAAATATTATATAAGTCCATATATTTATTTTATTTATCTACCCCTTTTATATAGAATTTATTAGGGATATGTATTCTTATATCTACTCACCCTTAATTTTTGTTTGATAGATTATATTTTCTCATGGTTTGGGATAATATGATAAATCTTGGTGAAATTTAATTCAATTGGTATTGGTTATTAATTTTTAATTAAATATTGGTTCTAATGAATTAATTTTATTCAAAAATATAGTATTATTGAATAATGGTTTTCTATATTCAATTTCATTATAGAGGATGGTTTTGAATATTGAAGGATTTGTTCCTAGCTCAATTTTTTTCTCAAGCATAAAGAATAAAGGTAGAATCATGAAAAATGAACATACACAACAACATATTGTATATTTTACTTTATTGATTTAAATTGTTAATATATATTGTAAATAAATAGTTTTTTTATATTTCAATAGTGTTATATGGAGGCCATTGATGAGAAAGAAGTTGAAAAAGTTGGGCCAAATGTTCAGTCTTACTGGGTATTATGAAATGAGAATCATGGGAGATTATGATGTCATGTAGGGAAGAGTGTTGTATCTACTAGATATTGGCCCACTTTTGGTGCCTATTCTAGAAGCACAAAATTTTAAAGAGCTTGTGTAGAGGTAGCATAGGATCATACAGAGGTAGAATAGGCCAAAAAATAATCATCAAGGATCATGAATGGAGTCAAAAGGCTAATGAGAAATTTATTTATGTTATATAATCCTTATCTCCATCACTTACACCAAATTCCTCTACATTTTTTGATACATGCATGTTGATGATACATTCATTATATGATGCATCAGGAGATGGTGATGTTGTTCCTAGTGGTGGTCGAGATGATGAATTTCATGGTTATGGTGATGGTTATAGTGATGGAGATTGTGGAAGTGATACCAAGGATGACAGTGAGAATGACATTGAGGATTATGGTGGGATAATGGTGATAATGATAATGACGATGATTGTGATGATGATGGTGGTGGTAGTGATGATATTGGTTGTGATGTGAGAGAGATTGATCCATTACATTTTTTGTTGATATTTAGGACACATGATTTTTAATTATTGGATTTGAATGCATATATTTGATTTTTTTTAATTTATGTTTTCACTAGACGAGTGTATTAATTAGTTTCTTGAGTTTTTTAAATTTCTTGGAAGTAGATTTTTTACATGTGTTTTAGTTTTTTCATGTTTTAGGCCAAGGTTGGGGTTGTTGGATTCCAATGTAAGTGAAGTCTATAACAATAGTTTTCAAAACCATTGGTATAGACGTATACTAATGAATTAATGAAATTTTTAGTATAGTGCAAATCCAGGTGACCTATACTAGTATTTTATATAAAACCATTGGTATAAGTCAATATCCACTTCCATATACCCAATGGTTTGGAGAATTAATAGTATAGAATATACCAATAGTTCTCCAGCCAATAACAATGGCTCAGAACCATTACTAAAGCTATTTTTTCTAGTGGTGAATGATATTTTAATTTTAATATATTTTTTTATAAAGTTGATGAATTACTTTACCATCCTAACAGAAAACATAATAAAATATAATAACATTGTTTCTTAAAATCCATAAATGAAATTTTATCCTTTGGTTGCATGTTTTAAACATTTTCCACCTCTATTTTGTCTTACATTCTAAAAGATAAATAACCATGTTGATTTTTTCGTGCCTAAAACAATAAATGTAACATTTGAGGTACCATGAGATCCAAAAAAGGATGAAAAGTTATTCATATTTCCTTAAGAAACTTACCAAAACCAAAATGGTTAGCACAAGGTAAAATAATATCGAATATAAATAAACCTTCAAAAATAAATTTACAAAACCTCAACAAAAATAGCCAAACTTCAACATAAATAATAAAACACTTTAAAATATGCTATAAAAAATTTAAACCCAAAGACTATAAAATTTTGATAAAATATTATTTGAATAAAAACCTAACACTTATATCCAATAAACATCAATCATCCGCATACCAAGAAATTATATGTTGTAGTTATATATTCTCTAAAATATGCCACTATTTTCAATAAATTACCTAAATCACCCTAAATCCAAAATAAAATCATATGTTCTTCTAATCGTTAACTTAATATTTATCCATCAACATCAATGATCATATTAACTTTAATGGTTATTTGTAACATATAAATATTGTACCCAAAATAAAAAATATTATTCCTAAATAACGTTTATAGTAAATCACATGATAAAACTAAGGGTTATATATATACCTCAAACATGTATTAAACGCCAAAAAATATATCAAAAAATATAATTAACCACCATTTAAAAAAATTTCATATAACCTAAAAGGGTTTCTATACTTTTCAACTAATGATAATTCTTAAATCTTATCAATCCTTAAATAAAATACCATAATATCATAACTCTTGAAAACATAAATGTCAAACCTTTTATAATTAATATTTCTTTATAAAGTTTAACCAATATCTTACACCCGATTACTTAATACTTTATTCCTATAATAAAAAATATGAATCAAGTCCCAATATTTCATCAATATCAATATAATCATGTTTTCTAATATAAACACACACAAAAAACTACTAAAATTTCTCATACCTTTAAAATATAGATTATTATTCTTTCCAATACCAATTTTTAAGACTAGTGACCCTTGGTCTACTAAGTTGAGTCCAAACATAGTAAAAATTCCTAAAAACCATTATATGTTCCTCCACTTATTTTATTAATGCACAATTGTTACATATTGATAAAAATAGATGTTTATAGATATTTAAATTTTTAAATAATATTGTGTTTTGGAGTTATAATTTTGAGACAATATCTCGAACATGTTTCCCATAATACATTATGATATGGTTTCACTAGATTTTCTTGAAAAATGGTTGGTGTTTATAGTAATTGAAAAAATTCATATAGAAACATAAAAACATAATCCACTCGAAGGTAACCCTCTATTATTTCCGAATTAGGTGGTATAAGTTCTCTCTCTGAGTCATCCATTGAGAAAACATGGTAAATTTCATTATAAAATTTTTCAAGATGATTATTAAGGGATAGTTGTTTTTGAAAAAATGGTTATATATATCCCAATATACATCATGATACTTAAGTATAAATGATGATTGGGATATTTTTTATAGTTTTTTGATGGTATGTTGAGTATAACCTAAGGTTTATAAATAAAATAATCTATACTTTTAAAATATTATTGCAAGTTAATCCCCTATAAGAGAAAAGAGGTTTGTGTTTGTCTTCCACCCATCCATCAAAAAGAATAATTTTGTCCACGTGAATAAAATTTGTATGTCAATAAAAAATAATTTATTAATAAAAAATCAGAGTGAATAACTAAATAAATATGATTCATATATCATATTAATGTCTTTAACTATGATATCTTACACTTATACTTGGATACTTTTATTTCACTATAGGTTTGACCTAGGTTACCTTAAGTTTGGTTCTCTTATAGTTTTTAACTTGATCCCCAAAAAATCACAATTCTTCCATAATACATTAACCTTTATTATTATAGTATATATTTAAATTATGAACCAAAAAAATATATTAACCACTAACGTTTTCTCATCAAATGTCATCCTGGCCTCTAAAGTTATCTAAACACTTTCTTGGATAACAACAATAATGTAATATTTCTTTAAAAACCCATAATTAAATATTTTATAATAAAATTCACTTTATTATATTTCTAGGACATCTTAGGTTTAGTTTTATAGAAATTTAGGGAAACTATTTTATAAAAAAGTCTACATTTTCACATAGTATAATTTTTTTCAACAAAAATAGATTCCCTTTTTCCCACTCCTATTTCACTCATGGAACTTTTTATTCATTTTGGATGTGTCTCCAATGACCTTGATATAATATCTATACATATTTAATCTCTTTGAAAATAATATAAAAACTGATATAATCGAGATAATTCTTAGTAAGGGATATAAAAATAAATTAAACTCTTTATTCTTTTCAAAAATTCAAGAAAACCCATAAATAAATTTTTCCCTTTATCTAATAAAATTTGAGCTCAAAATAATCCATACATTCTCTTGAAATAAATTTCAAGAAAGGATAAAGAAAAAATAATAACCATAAAATTTACTTAAGAAAATATGATAACTCATGAATAAAAACCTATTAGATTTAAAATATCACAAACTTTATTTTAAATCATGAATTCACTTTCCTACCTTATGAAATCAAAATATTTCCTTTAAATATCATTGAAAGAATATAAAAATTATGTGGGTATCTTGGGACATTATAATTATAATAATCCTTAAAATAACCCTTAACATGGAATTACCATCATATTTAATACCAACATATCTCTTTAGGGTAACATATTTCCCATTTAACCCATCATTATTACTTAATGGATTTGAGAGTTATATCAAGCTCACCTGTCATCAGAGATATATTCAGATAATTCATTGTCATAAATTTCTAATAACCATATCAAGATAAAAACACATAAAATATTACATTTTAATCATAAAATATCATAAAATATTTTTTTATCACACATTCATATGAACATTCAGGCTTTATGTAAAAAAATATAAAAAAATAATTTCCTTTGAAAAAATATTAAAATGAAAAAAAACCAAGAAGAATGGGAAAAAGGATATTATTAAAAAATTTATTAAAACATGTATATTAATGTTCATAGAGAATAAATTTCATAATATTATAAAATTCCTTTCAAGTCGCATATTTAAAAAATCATTTTTTTACACTTTTGTAAAGAAATTAAAAAGCGCATTTATGGAAAATGCTGAAAATATACCTTTTAAAACTTTTTAAATAAAATAAAACATAGTTTAAAATAGCCTTTAACAATCACTGAAGTATAAATAAGAACATATTTAAAACATATAAATATTATAGACATGGTGGAAATGATTTTTAGACACTTAAAATAGTGTTTTAAAGAGAAATCTCAAACAACATTGGTAAATTTTTGAATCAAAAGGAAATTGAAGAAGAGACCAAGAAATGGATTTTTAAACTAATTAAATTTCATTAAATTTTATAAAATAACTCCATATAGTAGTTTTTATAACACAAATGAATAATAAATGTGATGAAAATGGCATAAATCTCAAAGAAAGGAAATTGAGATGGGAAATGTCTTACCTCATCTCCTAACTCACAACATATGTCTCTTACTTTCATAAATATTAAAATTGAATTAATGTTATACTTGTTTAATAACATTTTCCATATTTCCCCCTTATCATAATCACTTTTATTTCATTTATTACCATATATTATATAGCTACTAAATTGGTTAAATTCACATTGGAAGTTTTAGGTCCATTTAGTTTATAACCTTAAAATAACATTGATACATTTACTTTATTCAAAGTAGACGATATTCCATCATATATGGAATATTTAACATGTTATAAATATCATTTTTATTAATCATATACCCTTTTATAACCATATTTGTGATTCTGTAATGAAAAACAAATCTCATTTCTTCCTAGAGGTAGTAGTCCACTTGTATGTACTAGCGATGTTATCATTTTCCAATGAATGGAAAGGGTAAGAAGGTAAGAAATATATTATCTTTCTATAATCATAATAATATCATAAATATATTATATATTCATTAATTCCATATTTATTACCATATATTTAAGGTAATTATGGAAAATTAAATTCATCTCTTCATAAAGGTAGCAGTCCACACATACGCAAGAGAAATGATTGTGATAGGTTTAAAGGAGGTACAATAATAAATAAACACAAAAGAACTTAGTTAAGAGTTATTACTATTATTTTTAAAACCTTTGTTTTATTACACCTTAATCTTTATAAGGTTGGTATTTTGGTTTTAAAGGACCTCTAGTATATAGTGAAGGAATTTAGTAATATATTTGGTTAGGTATTGGATGATTTGGAGTGATAATTTTTTTTTGAATAAATAAATAGGCGAGGTTTCCATTTATAAGTGATGGGGGTGACACTCTTATAATTATTACTCACTTATGAATATTTTAAATTTTTTACTCTTGTAAATGTGTTTATAAATCAAAAAAATAATCTTAGGTGATAAGGTTTGAAATACAGTCATCCAATAATAATTTAGATAGGGTTTTTTGACCATATCACTTAGTTTTTACCTTAATTAGCTCATTTTAGCCTTTATCATTGGAACTATTTTATATCATGGTAACTATTCATTATGACCAAAAATGAAATTGACCTCATTACTAAATTTGAACCACATGATTCAAAATAGGAAAACTATTTTTCAATATTCAATTTGAATAAGTGGAAGAAATTAGTTTTAATATAAGAACGTATAATGCAATGAAAAATAGTTTTTTTTTAAAAAATGTGTTTTTAAGCATAAAAATAAATTTATAACAAAATAAAGTATAATGATGATTCTTATTAAATTAATTGGATTATGTTTACTTAAATTTGAATAATTTTTATTTAAAACTAATCCAAAATTGAACGAATTTTTTTAAATTATTGAAAATAAATGACAATATTTATAAAAATCGTTATTTTTCACTATTCACCAAAAATCCAATCTTTTAAGAAAATCCAAAATAATTATGTAAATATTTTTTGAATTTTTTATTTCAAAAATTATTTCCATTTTATCAAATATAATTTATAAAATTTCTCGAAATTATTTATTATATTCATATACAAAATACAATAAACCCAAATTTTAAAGAAAATGTGTTTTTTAAGTATAAAATGAGTTTACAATCATTACTTATCATGTAACCACAATTAGATGAATATTAATTTATTTAATTAAAAATATGATCTAAAACGTTCATTAAAATCATTAATTTATACGGATTAACTTAATTTACTTTAATGAAAATAAATTAGGCACATAAATCAATTTTCTAAAAAAATATCACCTTTAATCATATATGATTTTTTAAAAAATTGAGTTATTATTTCATAGCAATTGATATGTAAATTTTTATTAATTAAATATATATATATATATATATATCATAATGTGGTCATTCCTATTTATACCCTTCAAACCAATAGCTATGTTATATCGGTCATATAATAATATTTATATAGTATATTATGGTTCGTTGAAGCTTTGTATTATATGTGGTACATGATATCAGACATAGTATTTATTTAAAATAAAAATACATTCTAAAATATCAGTTTGTTAAAATTATAAAGCATATATTATAGTGACATGGATAATCTAGTAGTGATGAACTTAGTATCAAATAATGGGAATTGATATCAACTTTTTAAAGTATGTTTGAAACAATCCAAATCGCTAACATATGATAATGAAAATAAACTATAAATAACTAATAAATGTATAATAAATTATTATAATTGAATATTATATAGTTTAATAGATATTATTAAGGTTATTAAATAATTTATTAATATATTTTTGCTTATTATACAGGACGTTAAATTAAATTCATGGAAGATGATAGTTAGGGTAAGTGTTTCTCATCTCAAAATTTCCCTCTTTGAGTAATGTTTTGTACTATACACATACATTATTTTATATGGTTTATATACTTCCTATTAGAAACATTATATTATTATTTTGTCTTTATTAATGTAATTTAGTGTTTTATTTCAAGTTAACTATTTTGATAGATTTTGATTTTAATGTTACAAAGGTTGTAAGGGATTTTTCTAAATCAAATTCATTTCTTTGATTCTTAAGGTTTATTATCGAACCCCATTATTCTACACCTATATTAATACATTTATATATTCATATGATATTAACTCTTCTGTTTCTAGGTAGATTTATATTTTTAATTCGAATACTCTACCTTGATTAATTTCATTCTCATAAAATTATAACGTTTTTTAAAATAATTATCATCCTATTTAATGGATCTTTCTCCTCCATGTCTATATTATTTCTTTCCAAAATTATTTCCATTTATAATTTTGAATTGGAAATATGTTTTATATCATGTGACCAACATATTTATATTTATATATTTTTAAAATTGATGTTTTATTACCCGCTTTATGATGTGATTTTTCAATAAAGGTATTTTTAAAATATTGATGTTTTTTTATTCCCATACATATATTTTATCTTCTACTCCATATTTCCACTATAGGAAATTTATATATTTTCAAGGATCCACTATTAAAATTAATTTAAAAATAATTTTTTAAATATAATTTATTTCATTTATAAAAATGATATTTTCAAAAGGAGTCATAAATTTTTTTATGATATTGTTAAGAAATGTTTTCTAAAGACACTTTTACATTTATCATCCATTTTCATGTTTGACTCAAAAAAATATAAATCCTATGGAGTTATTTTTTATTAATCACCATCCAAATTCCTTTATTAAATACTCTTTTTGGTTGATTTTACTTTTTTGGATCAACCAATATACTTTTGATATCATGTTATGCAATACCATTTGAAAATGATATGAAACCCATTTTATTTCCATGGGTTTTCATGATATCGTAAATCACTAATATCTTATGGCACACATATTTATGGATATTGATGGTTGGGAGGCTATATCATCCTAAACTAAATTGGTTAAGGATTATTATATCATGAGATAATGACCTAATATGTGAGTGTAATTTTGGTTATATATGCTTACAAATATTGTACATGTGCGTAATTGTGGTTAGTTATGATCAAAACTATTGTGTGTTCGTGAATTTTTGGTTACTTATTGTAATGACTTGGATTTCTCATGTATTATTTTTGAATATCGTATGGATTAATTTTTAGACCAACCACTATGACTGCCTTTGATTTTGAGGCCCAGTGTTCTGAGAATAAATGTTTTAAATATATTAAATATAATAAACAACATGATCATTTAGTTTTCTAAAAAAGTGGAATAACATACAAAAGGATCCTCAAATCATATATCTAAGGGAACTATTGATTCCATGATGTTATGTTTACCATATGTGTGAAATAACATTTTTTAGTATGGGGAATTTTTTAAAAATTCATCATATTTATAAAAAATGAATAAAATAAAGTAAATAAATTTATTTATTTATTTTTTGACACAATGACATAATTTCATCTATAAGTAAACTGTTATAATGGGATTATAGGGTTATACAAATAACCCTGGAGCTTTTGGAGAACTATCGGATAGAACATTTTAGGATATCTCTTAGAAGAACGATAGTTGGATCATAGTTCGATGATATGTGCAGAACAAAATTAGGGGATCTCACTAACGATGATGACGTCACCCCATTCTTCATAATTGATTAATCTAAATCAATGTAAGAAATTTGATTATTTTTATTTATTCATATTTTCTGATTCATATGATGACCATGATTCAAAAAAAACTAATGAATTGATTTGTGGATCATGTGTGTTGTGGGTAAGGGATAGCTTCATCTCATAATTAGGGAAATTGCTTGTGATTATTTATTTATCTCTCTATTTATCGTTCTAATAGAAACTAATTGAGGCAATACTAAACATTGCTCAAGCTTCATTCCTAATTTTTAAATTAGTGATTTTTATTCCCCATTTCTCTGTTCATCAGGGGTTATCCTTTGGCTCGTTGTTGAAAAAACACTGAGAAATTGAATGTTTTGCACTCATTTCAAGGTGAAATGATTCAATATTGTAGATCTGGTCTTAGAACGACATGAAAACTATGTGACTCTAGAAGAACTAGTGGATCATATGTATTTGGATACCTGATTTTATTTTCTTTAGTGTGTGATGGTAGATGACGTTTGTGGATGTTTTACAAGTGGTTTTGAGGGACAAAATCTAATGATTGACTGTAGAAAGGTTTAGTTGGAGTAGATCCCGGATTCCTTTAGAGATTGAGGCCAGAATCCAAGGTGACGGAGGTACGATCATTCACGGGAGGAAGAACTTGGTTTTTGGAAAATACCTATCAACACAGTGTGTATTGCGATGCTACATGTCGTATGGGGCCCTTATATTGGAAGGTATGGTTCCAATATGAAGTTAAGGATCACACGATGTGTGACCCCTATGACACAGTGTGAGAAAAGTTTCCAGATATCTTGGTGTGTACCTCAAATGGTACATGTACATATCCAGGAGTACATAGGCATGGGTATGTAGTTTACTTTGACAGAGACATGACCAAGCCATATGTACCTAGTAATAGCCATGTACTTAGACCTGGGAATAAGTACACGGTAATGGGCATGTTTTTTAATTCCACATGGACATGGGAACAATCCATTTACACAAGAAAGGCCTAATACATAATGAACATGTCGTGTACTCCTAGTACATGTCGTTTACTCTTTCAAAGTTAGATTGGAGCCCTTGTCCTCTATATCTTAGACAAGTTTCAATAGGGTTTATTCTCTATATCCATTCCCTAAGGGTTAGTATGAAATTTAATCCTACACATAGTATGGTGATCTCTTTAGTAGGACTTCAAGGATTGATTTTTTGGAATCCTTCTATGAGGCCCTGATTGAGACCCTTTATCATCTTCTTTCCCTAGGTGGAGTTCTTGGTATTGTCATGAGCTACACTATGTGGGCACCAATACTCTACTTAACATGTTATTTCAAATTGAGTTTTTGGTATACCATATGGCTTTGGGTGTGACCATCATATATGTATCATATCTCTTCATACATCCATCATATCCCTTATATGATTATTCTTGATGAGCATAACCTCTCAGAATGTCATCATTAGTGCTATCTGACTCATGGAGTGTGTTCTCCTAGACGAGTGCTATGTTAAACCTTCAAGAAAGAATCCTAGGCTGGCATTAAGATTGTGATATTACCTTGAGAATTTATTTATTTTCTATGTATATATGTATATTCTTATTATACGTATTGTAGACATGTAACTATATAAATATTTCCATTATTCTTGTTATTGTTTGCTTTATGGTTTTGAGTTATCCTATTGGATATTGTTATACACACCCATACATGGTATTTTCTCTCACGTGTTGTGTCTTGTGTAGATAATATACCTTTTTATGGAGTCCTAGAGGCACTAGGAATAGACATCACTTAGTGATCCAGAAAGACTAAGGTGTGTTCCTATGGTTATCTTGACAACAGACCCAACTTTACTTTCACATTGGACTTGTTTGTAGACTCTATGGTGGGCTTGTATTTAGAACTATTTAATTTCCATTTCTTTTTTTAGTACTCTATTTGTGGGATTTAGATGTATGAATGCATATTTTATCATTTTTTACATTTCAACATTGTATAGTCTTGGAGATGTGTATGTGTTTATAGGTACTTTAGGATAATTCCTTCCATGTTAGTTATATTCCTACTCGGTGCTGGTCTCTATCCCCTATCCTATTGAAGGTGGGATTGGGGAGTCACGGTATGGGACCCTTTAGGATGGGTCGTGACATAGTGGTATCAAAGGAGTCTATTATACCTTTGGACTAGGGTCTGTGATATTTTTTTGGGGGAAAAGTGTTAAGTGTTTCGAGTTCCTCTTTCAGGAAAGAGACACAAGGGTTGGTGCGGCGACCAACGTATCCACACACTAGGACTCTGATCACTTTTCTTTTAAATTGGTATATGAGAACATTGGTTTTATAGAATAAATATTAAATGGATCATATAGAAGTGGTTTGTGGTTTCTATTTTCTTCTTGAGTTAACTCTCCACATATACTAATTGACCATGGTATATCTTGTTTACTTTAGGATGCCTCCATGATGTATTCCAACTAAGATTTAGCATCAGGATCATGAGGATGATCCCCTCAGTGATGTGGCATAAATACAGGGAATAGTTCCAGAGATGTTACCTATTAGTGGTGCACCAGCTATACCACCACCTATAGAGAAGAATATGGTACCCACAGTACATGAAAATGAGGTGTGCAGGCTAAGAAAACACCATGAGTTCTAGTGGAAGAAACCCCTCAGGTTCTGAGGTGAGATCGATCCATAAGAAATTGAAGACTGTCTTGAGGAAGTGACACAAGTATTCTACGTGGTCAGGATTCCAATATATCATATTGTGGTATTGGTGGGGAGACTTCTCCATGGATCGGTAAGACGATGGTGGAGTTTAATGGCCAAGCCAAATGACAAGGAAACCCTTACATGGTCATAGTTTGAGCACCTTTTTAGGGAGGAGTTCTCTCCAGATATGATAAGTTATTTATTTATCCAATAGATTCTATAACTTTAGCAGGACAAAAAAAATATTATATTATTATTCATCGAGGTTTACCAACCTCTCCAGGTACTCAATAGATATGGTTCAAGAATAGTTCTTTCTGGATTAGACCTTCAAGTGAGGAATGAGTAGAGACATTTGAGTCATATTTATACATCTATGACTTCCAAAATATGTTGGGGTGTTATAGAGAGCTTTGGTGGTTAAGAGTTTCCTAACTAGGCCGATGAAAACAATGGTTGCTGGTAGTGGTGATGCAAGAGTAGAGACTTCAGCCGTAGGGAGTTGATGTCAGTCCTAGAGATCAAGAAATGTGATACATTTCATGAGGAGGTCCAGGAGTATGTTTTTGTGGTTCATGGATCATATTATGGGTTTAGTCAGCCTATAGAGTGGCTTCTATACTCTTGTGATGTAAAGAGACATTCTGTACGAGATTGTCTAACCTACCATGTGGCTGACAGGGAGACAGTAAATGGGCCGCTGAGGGAGAGGAAATTGTAGGAGAAGATAGGTCTTTAGGGATTTGGAAAATACATAGGACCTAGGAGAGTAGATGGAGGTGGTAGAAACATTTACTTGTTACCCCAACTGCCACTAGGTAGTCTATTCCAGGCTCAAGGAGCTGGAGGACAGGTGTGGGGGAAGCTGCAAGTGTTCGAAGCATACAACCCAGAGGCTCTAAGGATGATACGAGGTATGATATGTGTATTTTCTACCTAATTTGTAGTATTAATAGTCACATTTTCTAATTATTATTTTATTTCAACATATCTAGTTAGATACTTAGAGATTCTGGTTGAGCCCTTAGCTCGACTGTTGTGCTTGGAGACTCCTACTGGGGATGACTCAGTGATCACACACTTGTGTCGACGGTGTGACATGACTCTTGGAGGCAAGATTTTCTATTATGATCGCTTTATAGTAGTGATGAGGCCCTATTATTTACCTTAGGTATGGAATGGTTATCCACAATTCATGATAATATAGACTATTTCAGATGTATTATGTTGTGTGTCAACAATGATAAGACTAGTTTTTCCTTTTATGGGTGAAAAAAACTGAGGAAGCATAGGATGGACTCATACATATGTGTGTTAAATTGATTACTACTATGTTTACTATAATGTTCCTTGGTGTAGTGGATGTTATGAGTTTTCAATTACCTACATTGGTGGTGAAGTATGATGATGTCTTCCCTGAGGATGTTACAGACATACCTCCCCACTGAGAGATAGACTTATTCATTGATATACACCATGATATGGACCCGATATCTATTCCAGCATATCATATGGCTCCCATGTATTTTTTTTAGAAGAGGGTGTATTTAGAGGACTTGCAGAGGAAGGACTTTGTTAGACCCAATGTGTCACTTTGGGTAGCCCTAGTGTTGTTCTCCAAGAAGGTGGATGGAAGATTGAGGTTATGTGTGGACTACTGGCACTTGAACTAGGTGACTGTGAAGAACAACTACACACTACTAAGGATTAATGAACTCTTTGATTATTAGAGAGGGGAATGATGGTTCTCATAGGCTTACCTCAAATCAGGCTTTCACCAGTTGCGAGTACGAGTTAAGGATATACCAAAGATGACATTCAGATGTTTCTATGATCACTCTGAGTACTTGGTGGTGCTCTTTATCTTCAAAAAATACCTTATAGAGTTCATGGTATTCACGAACTAGATCTTTCAACCCTTCTTAGACCAATTCATGGTAATCTTCATCATCTATATCCTTATGTACACGTAATTTGAGGAGAAGAACATGAGACACTTGAGGGTGGTTTTGTACATACTCTAAAAGAACCAACTTTTTGAGAATCTCTCTAAGTGAGAGTTATAGATATAGGAGGTCCACTTTATAGGACACATTATCTCAATATATGGTTTGTAAGTGGAGACAATTATGCTAAAGTAAGTGCTATCTTGGTATCCACCCAATAGCATGGTATATGGGAAAATATTACTTAGGTTGGTAGGATACTACCATATATTCATACATGACTTCTCTAGTACATCATCACCCATGATAGATTTGACCTGAAAGGGGAAACCTCTCATGTAGATAGAGTGCTTCAAAAAATATTTTTAGGAGTTGAGATAGATATTGGAGAGAACTCCCATATTGAGATTTCCATAGGAGGGTGTCGGGTATATAGTGTTTTTCAATGCATTAGGAACCCGTCTTTATTTTGTTTTGATGTAGAGGCAGGTGGTGATTTCTTATGGTTCACATCAATTGATACCACATGAGAAGAACTACATTACCCATAATATTGAGTTAGTGGTAGTAGTTTTCACAGTAAATATGTGGCGACACTACCTCATGGTCGAGAGGTTTATAGTCTGTTCTAATCACAAGAGTATCAATTATATCTTCTCTCCAAAGGATGTTAAGTTGGTATCAAGGTGATGGAAAGAGTTACTCTAGGATTTTTACTTCAAGATAGTATATATTTCTGGGAAGGGGAATGTGGTGGTAGATTCTCTATGAATGAGATATTTTTTATAGTTATTGAACGAAACATTAGAGAAGTCGAACTCATTATAGTTATCCTTTTTTATAGATATGGGGCAGATTACCTCTAGTCAATGGTTGTTACCCCTCCTCCTTTATAGAGAGTATAGGGAAAAGTTATGGATACCAACTATGATACACCACATACTCATATGTCCACCGAACATGATCTTAATTAATTTTATAAAGCTGGGGGGAAATTTTTTATTTTCATAGGATTCACGATGGTACCAATGACATTATGGGAGGACGTTCTGATATAATTTCATACATCTTCATTAGTGGTACATATAGGTGTGGAAAATATGTATCAATATCTTTGATGTTAGTTGTGGTGGCCAAGGATGAATAAGGGAGTTGCATACTTTGTCTTTTGATGCCTTACGTGTCAGTAATTGAAGGTTGAGCACTAAGTTCCAGTGGGTTTAGCTCAACCCCTTGAGGTTCCAGAGTAGAAGTGGTATGGGATATACACATACTTCATAATGTTCTTACCACATACATACGAGGGACATTATTCTATCTAGGTTATCGTATATTGACTCACCAAGTCAGACCACTTCTTAGCTATCTGAGATTAGAGTTTAGTAGAGTGTTTGAGATGCCTCTATATACATGATATATTATGACTCCATGGTGGTCCCTCGATGGAAATTTCCAACCCGGATTATTTCTTCACATCTCAGTTATGGAAGGGATTGTAGGAGTATTTTGGGACTCATTTATGCTTGAGTATGGGGATTCACCCCTGAATAATAGCCAGACTGAGTAAAAAATTCAGGTTCTCGAGGACATGCTTTGAGCTAACATGTTAGAATTTGATTGTAGCATATAGGATCATCTACCATTGGTAGAGATTTCATAAAACAACATATACCAT
The DNA here is from genome assembly GCA_963277665.1 of Viscum album. NCBI lineage: Eukaryota > Viridiplantae > Streptophyta > Magnoliopsida > Santalales > Viscaceae > Viscum > Viscum album. The sequence continues at coordinate 809,643,832 of OY728150.1, read as the reverse complement.
TATACCATCAGCATGGAACCATTTGATGCCTTGTATGGGAAACCCTATAGGTAGCCACTTTGTTTAACTTCCCTTGGAGAGTCAGCACTCATGGGACTAGAGTTGGTTTGAGGCACCACTAAGAAGGATAAGATCATTTGGGAGTAGATAAGGACTGCAAATAGCTATCAAAAGTCATATATTGATAGTTGATAGATGCATTTGGTTTTCGAGGTGGGAGACCATGTGTTCTTATGGGTTTCACATTGATATAGTCTATGGATATTTGTACGAGGTAGTAATCCTTCTTCGAGATTAATTGGCCCTTTCCAGATACTGTGTAGTGTTGGTGAGGTATCATACCACTTAGATCTACCTCCATAGTTAGATCGAATACATGACTTTTTCCATGTGTCGCAACTAAGGAGGTACGTGCATGAACCGTTGCATGTTATCAACTGGGGAGAGATGGACATCAAGGATGTAGATACCTTTGATAAGTACCTAGTTGAGATTTAGGATCAGGTGGAGAGGATCCTTCATGGGTGATAAATTCCTTTATTGCATGTCTAACGGAAGTGATAGAATCTCTAGGAGATCACCTGGGAACAAAAGGCTCTGATGTATTCTCAGTACCCACATCACTTTGTACAATCACTTGTTTTGGATTTTCAGGATTTAAAAACCCAAGGTGGGGAGAATGTAATGAATCTTATTTTACATGTATTATTTTTGGATATTGTATAGATAATTTTTTATACCAGTTGTTGAGATGGTGTGAAATTATAAGGCCCATTGTTCCCAGAATAAATGTTGAAATATAATAAATATATTAAATATCATGCACCAACAGTTTTCCTGAAAAAGTAGAATAACGTCTAAATGGAGGCCTATATTAGAAATATGATGGAACCATTGGTTTTAGGACATAATTTTTACCTTAGTATTGACATACCATTTTTTGTAATGGGTCATTTTTGAAAAAGTAATCAAAGGTGTAAAAAATGAATAAAATAAATAAAATAAATTTATCTATTTATTTGTTGATGCAATGACCTAATTTCATCTATAAGTAAATTGTTATGATGAAATTGTAGGGTTATTCATATAATCATGGATCCATTGGAGAATAAGTAGATATATCATTGGATGATCTCTCTTAGATGAATGATAGTCGGATTGTTGAACGATGATCAGTGATGAACAGAATTTAGGGATCTCACCAATGATAATGATGTCACCTCATTCTTCGTTTGTGATTGATAGGAATCAAAGTAAGATGTTTATTTATTTTGATTACTTCTCATTTTATTATTCCTAAGACAAAAATGATTCAATCATCTAATGAATTGATTTTCGAATCATGGTTATTGTGGTTAAGGGATAGTTTCATCTAGCAATTGGGAAAACTACTGGTGATTAATTATTTTTCTATTTATTTTCCATTATAACAGAAATAAATCGAGGCCAACCCAAACATTGGATGAGGATTATTCCTCATGTTTCCATTGTTTATTTTTCTTCCCTATTTATTCATTCATTGTGGGAAATCCATTGTCCCACTACTCTACGAACACAATGAAATTGAATTTTTCACTCTTGTTTCTTGGTGCAATGATTTGATATTATAGATCCAAGATTGAAAAAATATGATGATTGTGAAATAAAGGATGTGGAATAAGATCATATGGTTTTGGATAAACAATTTTGTATTATTATTCATGAAATTATGGATGATGCATGCATATGTTTTCCATGCTGTTTGGGTGGATAGAATCTGGTGATTAATGGTGGAAAGTTTTGGCCGAAGTAGATCCATGATTCTCGACATGATTGTGGTTGGAATTCAAGGAGAAAGTGGTGTGAGAATAAATTGGGGGATGAACTTGGTTTCTAGAAAATAATGATCAAAAATATATATATTATGGATCTACATTCCAATTGGGCCCCTCAGTGTGGGGACTAGAGTTCTAGGATGAAGTTAAGGATCACACGGCATGTGACCTCTATCACACGACATGTTTCCCCTTTCCAGTTGGGTCGACATGTACCTCAAAGGGTACATGAACATGGATAGAAGTAAATAGGCATAAGAAATCCATGTACTCTAATATGGGCATGTCCAAGACAGATGTACATGGGAACAACTATATACTTGAACATGGGAAGAAGTACATGGGCATGGGCACGCTGTGTACTTTCAGAAGGACACAGTCATGGTCCATTTACACAAGAAATACTCAGTGCCAAAGGGGAACAAAACGTACTCCTAGTAAACACTATATACTCCTACAAAGTTGGATTATATCTATTTTACTCTATATCTTTGAAAAGATTTATAATGTCGTGTTATTTATATCCATTCCCTAAGTGTTATTATGGAATCAAGTCCTACACATTATATATTGATCCCTTCAGCAAGTCTTCTTGTATACACTTATTGGAATTATTATGTGAGTCCTGGAGTGAGATCATATATGATATTATTTTAATATGTGGAGTTCTTCGTATCATCGTAATCAACACTATGCGGGTGCAGATCATCAACTCCGAGGGTTATTCTAAACTGAGTTATTTTTTATACCCCATGGAATTGGGTGTGATCCTCATATATGAATCATATTTCTTCAAACTTCTAGAATATCCTTTCTATGATGAGACCCAAGGAGTGTGACCTCTTGGACGGATATTATCCATACTATCTGACTCATGGAGTGTGTTCTCCTAGATGAGTTCTACGTGGAACCTTCGAGCATGAATCCTAGGGTTGCATTATGGTTGTGAATTTACCTTGAGACTATGAATCCTTGTTGGGTATATCTGGATATTCTTATTATATATGTTTTATACATATACCTATGTAGAGATTAATACTATTCTTTTTTTTGTATGATTTTTAGTTTCAGGGTGTCCTACTGAGTATTGTTATACTCACACGTACACAAGGTTTTCCTACATGTGTTATGTATTGTGAAGATGATTGAACTTTCGACAGAGTCCTCAGGGTACTAGGAACAGGTGTCACTTAGTGAGATGAATAGATTGAGGTGTGTTCATGTGGTTATCATGATAGTATTCCCCATTTTTCTTTTAGGTTGAACTTGTTTTTATACTATTTGTGATGGGCTTGAATTTTTCCATGTTTACTTTACATTGCTTTTTTTCATACCCTAGCTGTAGGATTTAGATGTATTAATTGAATAGTTTATTAGTTGTTTTGCATTTTAGAATTGTATGGATTTGTAAATGTGTGCCTGTGTATAGGTACTTTAGGTTAAGTCCTCTCATTTTAGTGATATGTCTACTCGGTGCTAGTCCTTAGTCCATATAATATTGGAGGTGGGCTTGGGGAGTCATAGAATAGTCCCCTTTGGGATGGTTATTGATAGATATGCTCATAAAGACTGTTAATGAATGTAATTTTTGTTATTTATGATCATAAATAATATGAATTAGTGTAATTAAAATTAGTTATGCTCATAATAACTTTACGTGAGTGTAATTGAAGTTATCTTTTTCTCAGAAAGACTGTTCATGGTCATAATTGTGAATCGACATGATCATAACGTTATGATTTCCTATATTGGTGTGCATTTCAAATTTTTTTTATATGCCATAGTTATGCACATGGAACATGATTATTTTCCCATGATTCCACATTTTTATGCCATGGAATATGTTTAACTATTTTAGATTACTTTTCCTTATATAATGTGCATATATCATATTGGTTTATGATTTTTAATATGATATTTCTATCTTTATCATATTTTATCGTGATTATGATCTAACCCTTGATGACATGTTGCTTAGTATTTCCCTTATTTGGTGTTTGATCTCACACCTTCTTTTTTCCCTTTTCCTCAGGTTATGAAGATGATTATAACATAAGAGATGTCTAGAAGGGGGTTTATTATGGTGTGATTATGGAGAAATGTTCACAATAATATTATTTTTAATTATTCTCCAAGGACACTAAACCTTTGGGTTATTGTATTATATTATTATTTTGATATTAAATGTTTAAATTATTGAATATATAAGTTTATCTTGGGTCATATCATTTGATATTGAAGTTGGTTGTAATGTATGTGTTTTTAGCACTGAATCCAGAAGTGTGGGTCTAGGGACCCTTAATAACTATCAGATATATGTATATACAATGTCCATATTTCCAATGAAAATATTCTCAAAGACCATATTTATAATGGTCAGATTTAATATTTTTATATAGACTTACTAAAATCATTAATTTTATCCTTACTTCTTAATTCACACATCTCATTCCTTATTACGGATTTTGTATAATGCTTTCACCTTTCATGATTTTCATTCTCATTATAGGTTTACATCTATTAATTTTTATTAGAAATGGTTAATATGATCCAATGGATATCCTATTTTAAAATATATTATTCATTTTTATTTATTTTCCCCTTTTAATTTATTCACTTTAAATGGATGTAATCAACCATGTTATGCAATACATGGTTTCATATAATTTTTCTGTAATGTTTTATCTCAATAAAATGTATTGAAATTTGCTTTAGTACAATTTTGTGTGTAAAGAAAGCAATTAGACATATTATTTATTTAAATAAAATTTTCATAAAAAATAAGGTGTTATAAAGTGAGTCCTCTTATAAGTCCTAGTGGACTGTGAAAACACACTAGAGGGTGGCGGTGAATCTGGTGTTGTCTAATTTTTACCATTTACAATTTCTTCTTTAAACCTTTCAACCCATTTTGGAATTGAACCTCTATTTCTAGGTATGATAGTTGAATTATTTGATGTTTAAACTTGAATATATGTATCTGTAATGTATTATAAGAAAGTAAATCAACACATATTGTTTTACAAAGATCAACCCCTCCTCGTAATCCTACTCCTGATCATTCCTGGGATGTCCAAGCCATGGGTTATGCAAGAATTTTTTTTATCAATACATGTATATTTGGGGAAGTATCATCATGAAACCAAGGAAAATAATATTACATAGGTTTTATATCACTATATTACATATGTGATCAATGAAACATCCCATGAAATTTGTTGATACTAGCATCCTACAAGTTCCTCCTCCACTATTCTTTTTCCTCTTGAAGTGGATCAACAGTACTGTATAAGAATATCACTACACTTAAAAATATATATCTTCTTACTTAACTCATACAATATTTAACTACTTCAAATTCATCATCAATAGTCAGTAAAACTAAAACCTTTAATATATATACTTTTTAATTATTTTTAATATGTTATTTGAACACTCAAATAAAATATTCTTCTCTTAAACACATCATTGTGGGATTGGGAAAAAATATATCACATCTTGTTCAACCTCATCTTCATATACTTCTTCTTCTTCTTTATTCTTCCTCTTTGAAACCCAATAGATTTCACATACTCATTACACTCTTATTATCCCTCTTCTTCTTCTTATTTGACACCCAAATGATCTTTCCAGGATTAAATTGTATCAATTTTATAGTCTCTTATTAATTTCAACATATAACATGTCCTTATCCTTATTCTTGTATGAGAGATATGGTTCTCTCAGCTTCTATTTCCTTTTTCACTTCTTGTACACTTCTCTTGATCAATGTTTTTTATTTTCTAAAAAAAACTTTATTTCCTCAGGATATTCAAACAAATATTCCTATATAAGTGGATCACACCATTTCTTGGGGTCTTCTCACATTTTTATAAATAGAAATATTCCATGGAATTCATTCAATCCAACAGATCACATGCACATGCCACAACCCATTTTTCTTCACTTATTACAATCTCTATATTATTCTCATATAATTCTATCACATGGGACTGTCTCCCACTTTTCTCGACTTTAAAAAAATACCCATATTATTTCTCTTTCTAATTTCTAAAACTAGACTGAATATATCTATATGTTATATATATAGAACCCTAAAATCATCTTCTTGTCATATGAACTCCACATTTAAAACATTCTTTATATGTTATATAATATACACAATATTGAAAAAATTTGTTCTGGAGCCTTCATAATTTTTAGCTTCAGTGATCCTAGAAATTTTTATATAAGGTTAAAGAAAATCAACACAAACTCATCTTCTCATACTTGACTCATAATTTAAGAATGGATGTACATCTCAAGTATCGACATGGATTCATCTAAATTATTCTTAAAAAACCAAAAAATCATTTTAAATCATTTAAATATACATAAATTATTCTAAACATTTATCTTCTTATCACGGATATGAAGATTAGTTTCCCATAACCGAATCGTTATTTACAAATATTTATGATGTTTTTAATATGAAAAAACAGCCTTTTCAACATGAGATATAATTTATTCTTAAAAATTATAATTCTATAAATCTCAAAATTTTTGGTGTGGGATTTTAAAAAAAATAAAAGTAAAATATAATATGCGGCTCAAAAATTCATACATGACATAGAAATATCTTACATGCTCATAAATATTACACAAATATCATTTTTAAAAATTTAAAAACTGAAATATCATATGATCGATAGAATGTATCATACAATATATTGAAATGGCATACATTGTATAACTTTTCGCTTTGAAATTTTTTGGCCCACTCAAATATTGTATTTAGAAGAAAATATCCATCATGTAGATTAATTCCATTTTAAATTTTAAAAAACATTAACTATATAGATGAAATTTATTATAAAAAACACAAATCACCTAAGTCATATGACTTTTACCTTTTTCAAGTTTTGGCACTCTCAAAATATCATACGGGTTGCTCAAAATATCTTATGGGGTCAACCCATGTAGCTCAATTCTCTTAAGAATATGATAATTTCCTTTTCCAATTCTCAAAATTACTAAGAATATGTCAATTATAATAAGTCATCTCCAATATGTTATGATTAAGTAAATTATATTATCCACATAATATAATTTTCTTTTCCAAATTTCAGCTCTCCAACTCTAGACAAAAAATTACTAAATATATTCAAATTAATTCTGAACTTCATAAAATATACTCTCATCCTTATCAATCATATCAAATTACTTTAATACATATCCAAATAATTGTTTTAATTGTTAAAATAATTCTAAATTTCATTAATATTAATCCAAGAATTTGTAATATAATAAATACTTGATATAGATTATTCTCATCATCTCCTCTTCCTTCTCAGCTCTAGATTTATTTTAGCCTTTAAAACCCATCATCTAATATATTTAACACTTTAAAATCAATATCCTTCAATATAAAACTCTCAAGAATGGATTCAAAAAAAATTATGATTCCTTCTCCCCGAATTTTAACATGTTAACCACTTGTTAATTACATCTTATAAAAGATGTATAATTTAAGTTTAACATTTATATCCTCTTTAAAATATTCACTTCCAATGTAACTATTGTAGATAATTATTATCCAAGATTTGGAACCAGTATTGACATAATTATTATCTCTACAATCATCTGATGTAATTAGAATTATATTTAAAACTATTTATCCAAGTTCTTTAAGGAAGCCTACTCATTTATATCAATCTCCTTTACCAATTTATATATGGGAAGAGTCTAATTCTTCACTTTATTTTGGTGTATACTACTCCATCCATCACCCAAAACATTACATTTTCATTAATTATATTGAAAATATTCATGAAAATAAGAATAATTGACAATAAATACAACTATAAACCTTTGGTCTCTTAAAATCAAAAGTCCCAAACATTTTTGATGTTATCGCTGCACTCTGGAGGTAGGTATTGGTGGATTAAAAGACATATAAAAATTATATTTCCTCAAAAACCTTCATTGGAATAGACCAACACCAAATCTATGTGACTTTAAACTATTTCAAAAGTATTTTTTGATTATTTGGATTGTCTAAAGTATTTATATCTCATGTTAAATAAATGAATTGATCATTTATTTATGAAATTATTAATTATATATTCATGTTTGGAATTTTTTTTATTATTTGAATATTATATATGCTTTCATTTATGTGATAAGTTTTTAGAAGAAATCATATAGCGATACAATGAAATTTACATATTTTAAGGCATGAAATAGTTTTAAATAATATTCATAGGATGCATATAAAATACTTATAAAAGACCCTAAAATACTATGTGTGGAATTCATTTAAAAGAATACACATATCAATTCCATGATTATTCAGTATAGGTAACCTTAAAGGATATTCTCCCATAAATTATTTTATATAAGTCATAGAAGATGTTTCAAAAAATAAAAATTAGGTAAACATGTCATGTTGTTTACTTTGGGTGACACTTTGCTGGAAAAATCAGAATTTTTGATACCATATAAATAAAGATGATCTTAAACACATGATAAATTTTAAGAAAAGGTTTATTCACTCAACAATCCAAGAATCATATATGTGATATGAATACCATGATTCCTACCAAAATAATTATGAAATGGGAGAAATGATAAATTTAAACCAAACCATTGTTAAATATGTATATTGTACAACTAAATGGATATGATGTTTAGGCTCATCATTTTTAGTGGGATCAATTTTATTAAAAGACCTTAATGAAAAGATATAAGATATGATACTAAATTATAGATAGGTTTTTGTTATAGATTATGAGATGCTTCATTATCATTATTTTGAGATGTATTATTGGTATAACCAATAATATAATTCTTGATTAGTATCTAATACTGTGAATTGTTATTAAAGGGAATAAATCTATGTATATAAATGTGAATGTTAAATAAATCAATTTATCTACTTCTAAATCATAGGTCCTAGACACTAGTTGTTCATAAAACATTTATTTTGATAAACATATACTCATAAATATAATAGAATTGATGAAAAGAGAAGTGAATATATGTGTTTAAAATGGGGTAATATTTGTTGCATTATTTTTTAGTACTTATGAACTAAGGCTACCCAATGGATTAATTTTGTAATTAGAAAATATTTATTATGTTCTGAAAAATAAATTATTTTTATATCTTGTTTGTATAATAAAGGATTTTCATTCATTATTAAGAACAAGTGAAGTACTATATACATGAATGAAATGGTTTATGTCATTTTTATCACAGTGTAGAGTTTATACATTCTATACATGGAAAATGTTGTCATTAAAATTAAGGATAATAATTTTTAGATTGATTATAACACCACTTATCTTTAGCATTACTACCATATACATATAAATTTTAAATGTATCCAAATACTCTATAAAGATAAATTATTGGATTTATTATAATAGTAATCATTTGAAACATGTGAATCTTATTTATTAGGTAAAATTAAAAAAATACCTTTTATTAGAAAAGGTGAGAGGGATATAGGACTAGTGGATCTTATACATAGTAATTTATATGGATTAATTATTAATCAATAAATTAATGGGTATATGTACATAGTAACCAAAATCAATGACTTTAGTCAGTGTAGTTATATGTTTCTTATGAGACAAAATTTTGAATCCTTTGAAAAATAAAGGGGGTTCAAAAGTGAAGTTTAGAATCAACTGGGTGAAATTATTAATATTATCTAATGAGATCGAGGTGTTGAATACTTTATCTAAGAGTTCACTGGTCATCTAAGGGTTTGTGTAGTTATTACAAAATTCACTTCTCTAGGAACACCAAAATGGAATGTTGTTACTGAAAGGAGGAATCCTACCCTATTATCTTGATCAATGATGAGTTGGTGAAAATTTCCTATATCATTTTGGTAATTTTATCCAGAACTATTATATTCATAATTATCCACATTCCATCTAAATTATTCATAAATACACCTTATGACATATGGAATTTGAGGCATCCTAATTTTTCTTTTATAAATATTTCTGGTTTCAAATCATATGGATGATGTTTGGATTCAGATAAACTCAACCCAAAATTAGAAAATTACTTATTTATTATTTATCCTAAAGATATTATGAAAATTATATCTATAATCCTACTCAGAAAAAAGTGTTTTTGTCTTATTTGGTGTGTTACATTAGAAGGACCATTTATATAGATGTATTAGTGGGAACAAAATTCATATTGGAGAATCTTATAACAAAAAAATTAGGAAATTTTCCTAATGTGGAAATTAATAAAGTTCCATATAGAGTTGTGTAAGTGGAATTGAAATAGGTTACATGAAAACCATGATGGTATGGTGGGATTTGTTAGGATCTTGAGATATATTTAATTCTTATAAAAAATGATGATCATTTAATTTCTATAAATTATTAACTTACTACCTACAAAGATTCCATTTAGATTTATAATTCTAAGAAATGTTAAGAGTCTATGAAATCTAATATGGACTCCATGTATGCTAACCATGTTTAGAACTTGTTGAATGCACCTAAATGGGTGAGTTACATACAGTTTAAGTGACTTTTTTATAATAAAACTAATATTTATGGTATATTTTATACATATAAATCCAATCTAGTTTATAAATTTTATAAATAAATTCATGTTATTGACTATGAAGAGACCTTTTCTCCAGTTTTGATGATAAATCCCATTCAAATATGTCTTTCCATAGTAGCTCCTTATAATTATAAGATATATTAAAGGTATGTTAAAATAGATTCCCTTAATGAGAATTTAGTAAATAATGTTTATATGATGCAATTTATAGGTTTTTAAGTTCCAAATGAGTCTACTAATGTTTTCAAGTTACAAACATCCATTTTTGGATAGAAGCAATCTTCTCAGAGTTGGAATTTATGGTTCGATGATACAATCAAATAGTATGGTTTCATAATGAATGAGAATGATTCCTGTGTATATAAGTGGGTTAATATGGTTATTTTGGTATCTTTGGTCTTTTATATGGATAAAACACTACTTGTAAAAAATGGTTTCCTGGACTTACATTTTGTAAAAATGTTGTTAATAAAATTCTTCTTGATGAAATACAAGGGTGAAGCAACCAACAAACTGGGTATGAAGATCTATTGTGATTGATTAAAGTGGTTGGTTGGACTGATTCAAAACACATATATTGGTAAATTTTTATAGTGATTTATCATGAAAACTCTAAGAAATGGAATTTACTAGTGTTTTATAGTGTGATTCTTAAAAAAATGAAAGATCTTTATTAAGAGTTAGTGAGGGTTGATATGATTTCTTATGCATCCACCATTGGATCTATCGTGTATTCCATGTTATGTACTTAATATTATGTCACTTATTTTTTGAGAATAAAAATTATATACCAATACAATACGGGTGATATTCGTTGGATTTTTCTCAAGAACATTCTTATGTACCTAAAACGAAGTAAGGATGTTTTCTTGGTCTTTGGATGTGAGTATTAGGTCACTATAATGGGTTAAATGATGATAGTTTCCAAATCTAAAAATATTATATGAGATCATAATATGGTTTCATATTTTTACTTAATTTTGGATCTGTCAATTGGAAATTTTTTAAATAGATCATTGTGGTGGGATAAAAAATCAAAGGAAGAGTACATCATCACATCAAATGTTGTCAATGAATTAGTTTGGATTAAGAATTTCATTACTGTACTTGGGATGGTTTCTATAAATAAGATCTAAATTGATCTTTACTATGAGAATAATGGAGATATTTCTTAGGTCATGGTACCCTGGTATTACCGAAGGACAAAACACATCCTTTGAAAATACCATCTCATTTGAGAGATCATTAAGAGAGGTGGTGTAAAGATCTATTGGGTGGATACATAGGAAATATAGTAGATCTATTTACAAAGACAGTAATGAATTAGAAGTATGAGGACCATGTTGAGTCTCTGGGTATTAGATAAATGAGATACTATATATAATGATTATTTTTAATGGGGTTGAATAATGGTTTTATAATAAATAAATCTATTTTATCATTCATTCATGTATGCTATATATATTATATTAATAGTGAAATGATAAAATCCCCTCAAAATATGACATTGACTTGTACCTATTTGATGATAATCATGAATTGTAATAGATTGTGATGATATGTTAATATTATCATGGTCAAAATTTTTTATACAATAAAGAATGAAATCATGAGATAATAAGTAGAGACTTATTATCTAGTCTTACCCACTAAATTATATCACACGAAATGTCATACTGTCATTAATATACTTTTATATGTATGATTAATCTGAATCCCCATTACATGAGGTTCATAATATACTTATCATATGAACCTTTATAATTTGATAGCCAAATTATCCAAATCTTGAGGCTAATAAAATTAGGGGTGGTTAGATATATTGTTTATCATGCCATCAATTGAGTTTAACTAAGATGTGATTTGTCCTCTTATATGAAAAGTATGGCATTTAGTACCATTATTTAATTGGACTAGAGAAATTCATATCCATTATTATTTGAGTGACATGTGATGTGATCAACTACTTGGATGAATTACATGTGATGTATTCATTCAAACTAGCCAGTCTATTATAGAGAATTGTGGAGGTATGAGATGAACTATACTACATTGACATGATTCATGTCCAATGTTCAACTAATGTCTTGGGAAAAATAATTATATATGAATTCATATTATTTATATATATATATTATAAAGTACATGTTCATATAAATACTTGGGTGTGTTTAATTAGGATCATGCCCGACCTATTTATTTATTGAGTAGAAATGATGTTTTTCTAATAGTCTCTATTTTCTTGAAATAATTTATTAGGAAATTCATAATTTTTTCAGAACTAAAAATTCCCATGAGGTTACACATAATATCCTATAATGAGGATTAATTTTGTTGTAAAGTGTTTATACATAATTTTAGAGAGATAATAACAATCATGTACAAATAAATTTTGATGTTTTCACAAACATTTTTTAAGTTTTTATATATGTTCTATGTGACTTTAGTGAAAGAGGGATATTGGTATATTTTAACAGAAAATCATAGATCATAGTGTAATGAAATTTTCCATTCTAGGGTCATTTCCTTTATATTGTATATTACACCACATTGTGTTTCATGAGTGAATAATGATATATGATATTATTTAGACATTACTCCCATGATAATTATCATTCACTTATAGAATGATACAAATCCTGGCATTATGTATAAACTAAATGTGATTATTATCATTTAGATTATTTAATGAGGAGATTCCCAAATAGTGAATATATTTCATAATGTTTGGAATGTAATAATATTCAACATGAATTTTAATTTGATACATTTTTTCTATATAAAAGGTTTTTATAACTTCATTATATGGGACGGAGATTATTCTCAAAAATCTAAATCTCTCTAAAACACTTGATTCTCCACTTTTCTTAGGGAATTCACTATCATAAATTTCAGTGAAAAGAGTTCCCCCTGAAGCATTCAGTAATTCTAGTGTCTAGGGATTCCATTAGAGGAAAAACCCCTTTGGTTACTATTGAGGGAACTTGATCAAACTCACTACCAGTGAATACTATAATCTTCAATTGTGAGCTATACTTTTTTATAATTTTTGTTATTTCTTCTCATTGATTCCTCTCTTGGATGATCCTGGAATGGTTTCATGATTTACTCCACTTTAATTAGACATATTTTTATCCTAGTAACCCTAACACATTAACCAATAATGATGTGGGTCATTATAAACTCATCAAATATATGGATTCTTAGCCCTTATAATCATCTTTGAATGTTTCCTACCTTTCAATTCATCCCCTAAAATCAAATATCACCTCCTGGTCTCGATTACATACTAGAACAATCATATTTTCCATAAACCCACTATATACCAATTAAATTTTATTTAACATTATCTTCCTATAACCAATAATATACATAAATAATTTCTCAAATGATTAATTCAAAAAAAAACTACCCTACCACCCTTACATGTGTAGAAAAAACACCATTTGGTACTTCACTATACTAACTGTCAATATAATTTCCATATAGCCACACTATAGAACCACTCCATTATCTTAATCATGTTTTATTTACTTTCTAAAAATCACAAAATCTCCTAACTATCCACACTTTACATCCATGGTCAATAATTATAGTTTACAACATACCATCATCAGTTAGAAGTTATATCTAAGCATCACCTAATTACCTATAATTGATTCTCAATAATGACATGATATCTAGTGTGATGGATATTTAATTAGTTTAATTAGGATGTTTCTACATTGCCTTGGAATTAATTAACATCATTTATCTCAAGATTCATAATAACCTATTTTCAAAATTTCCCAAATCCACCAAGTGCCAATGAACCTCATGATTCTTCATTCCATTCATCATATTCTACCACCGAAGGGTATGACATGATTTTAATACCTTAAAAAATTACAAATATATACCAAAACTAATATTTCTCTACAAACCAAGTTTGAATCCTTACACTCATATAAAAAATATTGTAAAACCTCACCCACCACTGGTATAGGTTCACTCGATACATAACCTCTAACATTCACCAAAATTATCTTGATTAACCCCTGGATTAAACTATAGTGTGATTAACATCATATGAATAACCTAATTGATACTTAATAGTAAGTAGATTTTATATATAATTTTATTAATCCAGAACCATCATTCATGCTCCATGATCATTCCATCTCAAATACCCACCCCACACCTCACATCTGAGTCCACTACAATCAATATTCTCAGTGCTACTAATGTTTGTTGTTATCAATGATCCATAATTTTCACACCCATTTTATAATGAACATAATCAATTAAAGAGATTAATTATTTTCATGGGAATATTTCAACCCCACTCATTATGTACTTTTCCTCATCCAATGTAAAATTTTGTAACTTCTACTAGGGTCTCGTATCACCATAGGTGGGGAAACCTTTTCATTTTATGATAATAAAATCCAGGACACCCTTACCAATGATGTATCACAATGTTCAAAAATCATATCACCCCATTACACAAAAATAAATAGGTTGAGACACATTGTTATAATGAAAAAATAAATTAAGCTCATGATGACCCACATGACCCCTTGTTCATAAAGATAAAACCCCTTGGATATTTAGTCCTTTACACCAGTAATATCCTAATGTATGATCCATTAGTAATTTATGATGGAGTCATGTGATATTGATTTAATTTGTTTGGAACTAAAGAGTCATTGATTTCATCCTGATCACCCTCCAGATATTGGGTTTACACAACCCAATACAATCCTTTAATAACATAACACGTAATTTATCCCAACATAACCTATTTACTAAAGAGTCCTTACATATAACCAATAATATTTTCCACAAACCATAATGAATTCACCATATAAGTAATATAATCACTAAACCCCTTACTTATATTACAATATAGAATCCAATGAACCCTATTATAACTATTTTTTCAACCATCTATCTTATTCAAATTCAAACCATGAGCAAGAATACTCTCTTACACTACTCGGTATTACACCTCAAATCCTAACTTATGATTTATATCTCATCATCCCTATTATTTCACACTTAAAAATTTACCATTCTTTCTATCAATTACAATTTAATTTATCAAAAATCATGTGTTGTTCTTTAACTTCCAAAATACCTAGGGAAAACACCTATAGTGACAAACCATGTGATCAAACATTTATCATGAGTTTTTATAATGTAAAAAAACATATGTTCGTGATTAAATAATCATAATTTATTATTTTTTATGAAAATGAACTTCCTGATAGTTGATTTCAGGGGATGAGTTTTTTGTAATCATTCAAATAGGGTTTAATATTCCCAAACGGTTTCCAACATGTTTTATTTGTGGAACCAAAAACACCCAATGATTTTATATCCATGAGGGACTTGGTTTCCGAAGGCAGATGGTTATTGGAAAGTTTTTTCAATGATACTTAAGAACACACATTGGATGAGAGGATGGGAGGTCGGGATCATCACAACCTTTTTGGGGGGAATTATTTCCTTCTCTAGGACTCTCTTTTAGATTTAAGATATGTTCATGAATCCTACATTAATTCCCAAGTGTGAAATGGGTCACCTCTAAATTAAAAAACAATTATTAGAATGTATGGATCTTATAATCATCTGTATATATCTGAGGTTATTCATCAATGGAGATATATGTATGTATCTAAATTTATCCATTGATTCTATCCTATTATGTATTGATTAGAGATTATATGTTTGTTATTATGGCGATGTTGGTTTTTATCCACACAACAGGGAACTCCAGATTATATCATCATCCCGAGATATGGTAATTGTCTTGATTCTAGTATGAGACCCATAAAATGGCCTTCCTACATATCCTTATGAAAGGAATCAGAACCAACATAGTTTAGTTTTAATTAACAGGGCACATAATACCTTTTTAAGTTCATGTGATAAGGACCAAGCTATATTGTTAACATCATGTGGTGAGGACGTCTAGGAGAATGGTGCCTGGTCAAAGTTTGATGTGTGAGTTATGTCAGAGTGGCCCAGGGAACCTAGAAGGGATATGGATTCCCATTTTGAATAAGACCCTACTTAGAATGTTCCCTAGAGATAACAGGTTTGATTTAGGGTGTTGGGTTTGGACCTCATGGAGGCTTCCTACGTATCCCATTTGGATGGTAATCAAATCCCACGTAGTTCGGTTATGAGGACCCATGACTATGGAGGCCCTAAAGTTTTTTTATAGGTGAGTATGGATCTTTTAGATGATTAATTTAGGTCTTATTTCTCAATGGAATTCCATTGTCTTGTTTGGTTGGGGATTAATATTGAAAAGTATTTCCTTGTTGAGTAGTTTGTTTGGGGGTTACTCCTAAATAGGATTCCCTAATTAGAATATGGGTCTTGAGAAGTGACTTGAAACATAGAGATTTGAGGGTTTTTTTGGGGTATTACACTTGAGGAGGATTACCTATAATAAAAGGTTGGGGATTATACTGAGTTGGAGTCCCTAATTGGTTTGATTAGGAATTAAAATTTGAATGATTCCCATACTTTGGGATCATGTGGATGTCATGACCACCGGCAACCTCTAAAACCACATGAGTCATGCTTAATGTGAGAAAAAATATGAAGTGGTAAATCCAAGAAACTACATAATCTTCTTAGTACTGAGGTTGGATACAAGGCCTCGAGGACCTACACTTATGGAGGCACACTGAAAGGAGGAAATAGAAAGATCCAAATTAATATTATCTATTAAAACATGCCTTTGAGGATGTGGGTGTCTTGTCCATTGATATCCTCTAATCCAACATGAGTCATGATGAGTCATTCTTGAATGTGAGAAATAATAGGAAGTATAAGATATGCAAAATTTCATGATCCCACTTATATTATTGGAATAGGATAAGGGTATAGAAGTAGAAAAGGGGGCTCAGATGTTCCCATTCCCTATCCAGTTTCATATCTTGGATATTCACATCAAGCTACCTATCTAGACACAATACAATAGATAATAAGAGTAAGAGAGAACACCACCCCCCCCCCCCCCCACAAAAGGCTAGGGGTCTTACTCCAAGTGGGATGACCTAAAATTGGTTCTACAGTAGGATAGAAGGATCTCATTCTCTATTAGAGGGAAACAAAAACATGATCCTCACCTTCCCCAATTAGAAATGGAGGTTGTAATTCTTAGAGATAATTAAGGAATAACATGGTCCTAACCCTAGTACCTAAGATTGAGAACTCTCGGACATTATACCTTGGGTCGGGTCCTCATGACCGTTGGAATTCATACTCACATGCACCCAGATAACCCTACCCAACATGTAGAATACGTGTGGGAAATATCTAACTATAGGAATGCATACTCAAATGGAAGACACGCTATTGTGCCTGTTTCCATGTTTTTTCAATTTTAGAGGCTTCAATGGATGTTTCAACTTGGTCCCTTTCAAATAAGGGATCTAAAGGAAGAGATGCCTTTCCATTTGCATCTTGAAAGGGGGCCTAAGAAGTGGTCGATGAAGGGTAAAGGTTGGTAGAGCCAAGGGAGTCTCACATAGGGAAAAGGTTGGGATATCCAATGGAGTCTCAAATAGGTTAATTTTCAGGTGATCTAAGTAGTGCCACCTATAGTTAGGACTTCACGGACTAAAAGGTACTTTGGGTGACATACCACTTGGGAAACAATACTTGGGTGAGGTCTTGCTCAAGCCTTCCAGGGTCTCCATAGTTGTTCCTGAAAGTGTCTCATGTGGGTCCTTGGTTAAGGAATGGTACATAGTTCTAGTGTTCATCAACCATCAGGGAGAGGGTGCCTCACATGGGTGTTATGTTTTTCAAAACTTGGTAGGAATTTGGTTATACTATCCCCCCTCAATTCCCTCTTCTTTAGGTTTTGGATGGCTACTTGGATGTTTTAGAGGACCTGGGTGAAGGACTAGGGAAATCAGAGCACTAAGATTTATTTGGGAATGTTTCTATACAAATGAAGATCTCAAGACTCATATTTATAATCAAATATAAGACTCTGGGTGAAGTTTCTAGCTCATGTAGGTGTGTTTCACAGGATGATTCATAGGACCATTATGCAAGATGATGCACATCTACATTATGTGTTGATGTTGGTTGGGGGTACCTGTGTGGAGGGACATTTCCAAAGGGTTGTATAATTTTTCCTTTTTTCCTTCTCTTTTCTTCTTCTCCTGAAGATATTTCATTTTGAAACCTTTTCATACTTACGAAAAAATGGAGCATCAACAAAATCCCCCCTCAGGATTGGATCTGATCAAAGGAGAGGATCTGATCCTGAGTTAAAGGGATGAAAAGGGGTCATGAATCATGGGGGTCATTTGTGTAGGTAATTTATGTAGGTCATCTACCTAGGTAGGTCTCATAAGAGGGATGCACATAGGGGATTTAGTGTTTATAAATAGTTCCATTGTTTCAACTGATGGTCCTCATGCCTCGACATTTCTTGTATTTCTGCACTAGTGTTCCTCACAGACCTTCCAGTTAAACTCTTTTTTTAAATAAACATTGGTGAAAACAAGGATACACCTTCCTACATGAAGCGAGTGACCTACACACTACCCCTTGGGTGAGGGAGCTATGCGAGGTCACTAGCATGGATACCCTACACATGCTCATTCCTTGACCAAATTCCTTCATTTCTACAGCTTTTTGGAAATGAAACTCATTTAAACAAAAGTATTGGTTATTCCTTATAGGTCAAATGGTTAAATAGAAGACTAGATTTTTTGATTGAAAATATAATAATTTTATTAATGAGATCATAAAATTTGTAGGCCACAACTACTACGATTCTCACGATACTACTCTCCCAGATCTGGAGGGTCATCCGAAGAAGTATCATCATGACTACCCTGAGAGTAATTATTTTCCACTTGATGACCACAATCATATAAAGGAGTTAATCATACTACATGTGAATAATTACACTCCTCTATGCTGGTTTCAAGACTAAAATAACTTCATTAATACAAACATTTCAATAAAGTGTGAATATATTAATTTTGGGACATCATCTATGGCCTGTGTCATGTATCATATCCAATGTGATCCAGATTTGAAACTTCACATGTATGAATTAACATTGTAATATTATCTATTCATCTTATATGATTCCAAGATAGATCAGATTAAGGGTTGTAAGGTATACTAAGACCTTCTACCGGGAGGGGATGTTAGGCCCGAATGGATATGGGCATGCTGGGTGTGCCAAAATTGTGCAGAATTCAAAAAAGAGCTAAAATATGTCCATATTTATGAGTTCGTTTGGGTAGGGTAGACATATGTATATAAGAACCCATAGATCATCCCCAAACTACTGAGATGATAGCATCCTAAGACAAATTCCATTCACATGAAACATGGTGAAGTTTTTATTATCTTTTGGGGTTTCTATAAGATCTCTAGGGCACTGATCCTTGTAGATATGTATGATAAGTTCATTCCTCCAAGGGTGGAGTGGGATGACACTGAAAGGATTCCAACATTGGTGTACGAGTTTCTAGATATATCTTAACATATTACGAAATAGGGCCCCTTCCTAAGGGGTGATTTCTATCTCGAATCATGGATGAGTACATTCTTGGAGATGAGGGGTCAAGACCCCACTTTAAAAATTCCAATGGTGTTCTCCAAGATGGTGAATCATAGTGCTCCTGGTACATTCTTCCAACTTTGGAAAAGGGGAGTGCAACAAGTGGGGATACAAGCCCAAGTCCAGTGTTCCAGTGTAGACATGTCTGAAAGTCTTTTTATTCATGTGGATAAGTGTCTACCTATTTCCTTTCTATGATTTATATGGAGTTTTGAGTCCATGGAAATTTTTAATGCTAGCCAAGATGGTAGAGAAAAAGTTCATGGGGTTCGAAATCCCCATCCAAGTAAAAATTCACTGATTCCTGATTCATATTCACATGGTGATGGCCCCATTCAAAATTGTAGGACTATTCTATGTACTATATGGATGGTTCATAGACCACTTTAGATCATATGTCATATTAAGTGGGGTTTAGATTCTTGGGTACCAGTTTAAATCATTTGTTAAGTCTGTTTCTGGTATTCATCCCTTGTCCCTAAAGCCTAGAAAGACCCTGACAAGGTTGAGCCTATTCAAGTAGTTCAACTTCTTCTTGTATGGGGACCCACCTGCTGGGTGATTTACTGATGAAGAAAAGGCTGGTGATGTGATAAGATCATACATTATTACCTTTAGTGATGATGTGCGGGCAACCCATACAGATGGTGAGGTTATATGTGAGGCTTATGCTATTTATAGATTTTCACACCAAGTCAACTTACTAAAATAGAAAATTGTATCTCCTCCCATGTATGTCTGATCAGAAAAGAATCCAATGGTATCCCAACATTTATGGATGCTTACAATGATGGAGATGAATTATGTGGTAATCAACCTGCCTCTAGATAATACATCCATTAGATTTACCCCTTATAATGTTGATTCATGTATTGAAACATAACTTGAGGGAGTGTTGGAAGAATTATTCCCTTGATCCAACACTGGAAAAACTTCCAAACAAGGAAAGCAAGGTAGAAAGGTTCTTCCTCCTACAGAAGGTGTTTCGTCTCCCCTAAAGCATGTTTTATCCTCTTAAAATGGAGAATATGATGAGGTCCCATGATTTTCCAAATGACCTAGTGCAAGGTTCATTGTACCAGCCAAAATCAAAAGGTCCATGCCAATTGAGGTTGAGCCTAGATAGTCTAGTTTTCACCATCAAGAAGAGACCCTAGTTCTATTTTCTCATCCTTTTTTTGTGATAGATAGGGTCAGGAAGCCTATAAAATAAAAGATTATCAAATCATATTCATGATAAACTAGAATAGCATTGAAATATCTATGACCATAGGAAGTTCATTTTCTTTTACGATGTGCCTTCTGATACTGAAGTCATATGGTCTATTCTTTATAATGGGTTGCAGATTCTAGAGATAGGAGATTCTCAAGCCCATCTGATCTTAATTTTGAGGAAAATCCCACTAAGGTGGGGATTTATATCAATGAATTGGTTATGATTATTTATGAAACTAACAGCTGGATCCCTTCCATGATACAAGTGGAGGACATGTTGAGATGGGGTGCCATTGAAGTGTTTGACAATCTGTATTCTGAGGAATGGGATGAATATCTCGATCTAGAGGATGTAATTTATCCTTTTATTGTCTATTTATATTTTATTACCTTATTTAATCTCAAACAACGTATTGTTGATGAGGGAAAATTTAATATTTATTTTCAATGGTCTGGGTGGAATATATCCTGAATGGAACCCTTCTTAGAATCGATGAATCATCTCCCAAACTATGAGAGTTAACCCCATGCTAACATACAATGGAGGATGAGATAGTGGGAGAAATTCCATTGCTTACTATAATACCTATTTTTTAGGAGGCTTGTTCTAGACACCCTCTATTGAAAAATAATGAACTTTGGAGAATAAAATATTTGTATAAGCACCTCATCGGTGATGGTAAGTCACCACGGTATCATTAATATATTCCTTATCCAGAACAAATGTTTAACCCTGAATATGGTTATAGTATATCCTTCCCTCTTATCTATTAAGGGGATTAGAAATGAGCCTCAAAGATTTGTGGAGGTTTTTATGGGCTAATGGCAGATTCCCAATGGAAATTCAACTCCCTTTAGAGAAGAAGTTTTGAGGGCTGAGGATACATTGTCTTCTCTTGTCACTACTCTTGTCACTATAGAGAGGCTGTAGGATTCTGATAATGTTCAAGATACATCATAAGGAATCATATGATGATTTTTTACTTTTATCCTTTTGATATTTTAGGATAATCTCATTCACTAGGGGACCCTACGACAATTGATGTTGACCCTATGGTTGTTACTGAGGAAGTTGTTTGGGGTCTCAAGTTGTCATAAGAGGGTGATATACCAGGTCTCAAGAAAAATATTATGGGAATTTACATGGGTAAGAGTACCATGGGGTTTGAGACATTAATACATTCAATGAGAAATCATGACATGATAGTTGAAGAAATACTGGAATATATTAAACTTCCTACCACCTTAGAAGAGTTTGATGAATTTAATAGGGAATTAAATGGAAATGAGTCTATAATTTTGTGAAACCATTTTTTATGTCTGATTTTATGATCTTGACTAGTTTAATTGTGCAACTCCATCCATGGAGAATGTCGTAGTGGTGGTGCATGAACAAGGTGCCAAAGTCCATCCTGCTCCCACTGTTGAGGGGGAACTGACTCAAGAGATTCTTGAAATGAGAAGTATTCTTAAAACTAACTTGGAGAGCTCTCTGAAGTCCTAAGAGAGTGCTCCTCATCAAGAGGTTCTTTCTCAAATTGATAAGGTTGGGAATTTCATAAAGGAATCCACCCATTCCACTGACCCGCTACTGGGTGAGTATTACCTAATGTGATAATCATCCCATATTTCTTCCACCTATTATCATTTTGAGGATAAAAATGAATCTTATCTATTATCTAGTACTATAAACTTCTCCATCAAGGCATGAAAGAGGATCCTATGTGCCAACATTGCCGATATTGAAAGTTGAAGCCATCACTATCCTCGATGGAGCAAGTTAGGGTACCTCATTGAGTTCTCTAATCTTGGAATACATTTCTCCCCCTAATAGTGGATCTGGGTTAGATTTTGAGACACATAATGAGCTACACATCAGACGCCGTGCATCTTGGTGAGACCTCTGAAAAATAATTTTGGATATTCCCTTCAAATAACTTCACTCATGGTTTTGTTAGCTTTTATTCTTATTTTTCATTCTAGGATATAGAGGATTTGATTACCACATGATTCATGCCACTGTGAAGGAGATCATTCACAAGATGGAATAAGAGAATGAGATTTAAAAAAACCTCATAAAGGTCAAGCTTCTTATCAATACTGATGATCTCCAAGATGCCTTATCCTAGAAAGAGGCCAACCATGCTAAGAAGTTTGTAGAATTTAAACATTGAATTAATGAGAATACTGTTCAAACCTCAGGCCTTCAGCTATATCTGTATTCCACACAATGGGAGGTATTACAACTTCACCATTCCAAAGAAGGATCCCAAACTGAGGGGACCACTACTAATGTAACTTCATTAGATTATCTTCACCGAGAAACGGAGAAAAAATCTATTTAGTTAGGTGGGATTAGACAGGATACTGATGGGGATCAAGAGTTCATTCGAAAAATGAAGAGTTATGTTGATGGTCTTTTGTGAAGTGTGATGAAGAGACTCCATTTTATGGATCCACCTATTTTTTTCTTGTAAATGAAAATAATTTGGTTTCTAATCATCTATGTCTTCATCCCTATTTTCCTCGTTTGATCGTAACATAACATTGAAAGTAATCTTCATAGTAAGACATCTTTGCATCATCAATTCATAACCATAGTGATAGGGATGGGTAGACGCTCTATTTTTTCTAAATCCATGTGGCCTAGAGAGTGTGGTTTGACTACTTCTAGGGTAATATGAATAACCCTACAAAAGTTTTACCTTTTTCCATTACCCCAATATTTTCCTCAGTTCAATATAAGGAATACTTAGTGGGTGAGATATCTCTTTTTCTTTGGATTCCCTTTTCAGGTTTTTAGCCTAACAATTTTTGTGCCTATTTCTTTTTACTACCCGTTTTTTCCTAAACAATAAAGGGTGTAGGTCTAGAAATCTTTGACTCAACTTTTTTCTAGAATTCCCATTATGGGTTTTCAATCTGGAAAGTACACTCTCTTTTTGTGGTAAGTTTAAATTCATGCAAGATGGACTCATGAGACTGGTGTTTTAAGTCGAATAGCTTTGACTATAAGTTTTGAAATGATAACCCAAACAATTATTGTTGGATAAGAATGTTCTGACATTCTTCAGATACTTGATGAGGAATTTTGATCAACGATTTTTTGGTTCCCAAAACTAAAACTTGACATTCAATAACATAGGTGTTCTCTCCAAGGTATGAAGTTACCACTGGTTGAAAAACACAATTGTGAGATACTTTATGAAAACTCAAACTGGGTAATGTTACAATATTAGAAAATTGTGACATAATTTGGCTGAAAAACTAGTTTTGTGATATACTTTATAAACATCAATCTAGGGAGTGATACGGCATAGTCAAGAAAGGGAGCTATTACGAATTCTGAAATTTTATTGTTGATGGCAGAAAGGAGTATATGAAGATTAAAATTTATCAATATCATAATGGGTGGTTTGGATAAGATAATATTTCTAATAATGAATAGATCATCTATATTAGCATTGTCTCTAAATGGGAGACCGCTCTTATACGAATTTGTCTTGTAGGAAGGAAGGTGCATTTTTTTAAATGACCAAATGTCCGGGAGGGAAGGCTCATTCCTAAAAAAGTTTAAAACATCATGAAATTTAATATTATATTACCAGGACATTGATCATGTAGATTAACATCTTACGGTGAAGATTTTGTTATACTATTCAATGTCTTATGACTAGGATGTTATGATATTCAGTTTAATGTCATACAACAAGGACATTATTCTATGTAGTTTAAAGTCATATATCAACGAAATTATGCTATGAAATATGGAATCATATCGTAAGGACATTATTCTGTGTATTTTAAATTCATACAACATTGATGTTAGGAGGATATTATTTAAGGTCATTATCTTTGACTGAATGGTTAATGGTTTTCTCCTTTCAAGTTAATTTTTCTTAGAATGCACCCTCAGTTTTAGGTATGAGGAAAGGAATGTTTCAAGCTATAATCTAGGGATCTCCAGATCCAAATAGTGGTATAACAAGGGACTATGGTGATAGAGGATGTTTCTCTTGAGAAAAAAGTTACCACTGGTTGATAAACCTATTTTGTGGGATTATTTATGAAAATATAACTAGGGAATGTTACTACATAGTAAAATAGTGGCATCTTCTAGCTGAAAACCCCATTTTGTGGGATAATTTATGAAAATAAAATTGGGGTGTGTTATATCATAGTTAAGAAAATGATTTCTTATGAATTATGATAATATTTTACTAATGGCTGAAGAAAGTTTGTGGAGATTCAGATTTCCCTAAACAGAGAGTCTAGTTTTGTGGAAGGAAAGTACCTGAATATGAGAGGATAATTTTAACTTAAAATTACACTATAATTTGGGTAAAAGGATTCCTTCATAGGTCTTAATCAAACATTGGAAATATGGTGTATATACTTTTAGGTCACATGACTAAGACCACGTTATTATGAAAATAATAGGTGATATGTGGCCTATCAAACCAAGGTCATTTTGGCATAATATAGACATAAGGGGGGAAATTGTAAACCATGGCCTTGGGTGTTCTTATATTGGGAGAAAGGATATGGGAAAAATATTATAGGTATGATCACAGACTGATTCGAATCGCAGGCCCCATCAAAACTTCATCAAAGCTTATGAAGATAGAAGAGGCTTATCCCAATGGAGAAGTTATTTTTAGTTAACAAACCTATTTTCTGGGATACATTATGCAAAGAAAACTGGGGTATGTTATTGAATAGTCAAACAGTGGAATCCTTTGGATGATAGACCCATTTTTTGGGTGACTTATGCAAATTCGAATGGGGCCTACTACAGTATAGTCAGGAAAAGTAGTCCTCAACTATCAGATATTTTATCATCAGAATATGGAGAAAGATTATGGAGATTTGAAAGTGCCCAAGATTAGGAGTATGATGTATGGATGGAATATGTTTGAGAAAAAAAGGAAACCCGTGGATCAATATTATCCATAATGTGTAGAGTCACTTTCATAGATCTAACTCATATTTTGAAGAGGTACATCTTCTATATTATATTGTGGTTGGGTCCAGGATTAAAGATCCGAACGTCACTATGTATCTCATTAGAATATAGATCAAACCAAACATAGTTCTTAAGGAAATCATGTAGTTTATTATCATGAGATGAGGATATATGGAATAACTTTTAAGATCTTACATACAAGACCATGATAACCCAGATGCAAATTGATATGCCTTACTTGTGTAGGAAACTTATTCACTGAAACTCCTAATCCCATGTGAGCTATGCTTGATGTGTGAAACAAGGTGTGGTAAATGATTCTTCCACAACACAAATGAAACTCAAGTAAAGGATATTATCGTTTAAATTATAGGATTTATAGGTCAGGAGGTATGATCTATGAATTACTACATATGTCACTAGGATGAGAATCAAGCTACACATAGTCTTGAATGATTATATACACAGGTCTAACCCATACATAGGTAGAGGGATGTTTTTCATTGCGGATGGGATCAGAATTGGAGATCCAAGAATCATTACACACTAGTGGAAATAATGGAATTTGCGACGGGGAATTTGCGTCGGGATCCCGTCGCTAATAGGCTGTTGGGACGGGGGCCCGTCGCAAATAGCCCGTCGCGGAAAACGGCGTCGCAACAACAATTATTTGTGACAGGCCCGTCGCGAAAGGTATTATTTGCGACGACGATCCTTCCCATCGGAAATATTAGTCCGTATATTTGTGAAAACATTTTAAAATCATATTTGTGACGGGTCAGTCGCAAATACTAATTGCGACGGGCCCGTCGCAAATACCAATTGCGCCGGGCCCGTCGCAATTAGTATATTTTTTAAAAAAATTAAAAAAAAATAATAAATTATTTTAATGAATATAATAATAATACTATTTGTGAAAGGCATAGTATCTCGTCGCAAATACTATAAAAAATAAAAAAAATATTAATACATTATTTTAATTAATATAATAATAATCCAATTATAATTCAAAAATAAAAAAATATTAATAAATGATTTTAATTAATATAATAATAGAATTATAATTCACAAATAAAAATAATAAATTATTAATAAATTATTTTAATTAATATAATAATAATAGAATTATAATTCAAAAATAAAAAATAATAAAATATTAATAAATGATTTTAATTAATATAATAATAGATTTATAATTCACAAATAAAAATAATAAATTATTAATAAATTATTTTAATTAATATAATAATATTAGAATTATAATTCAAAAATAATAAATAATATAATAATAATAAATGATTTTAATTAATATAATAATATTAGAATTATAATTCATAAATAAAAAAAATATTAATAAGTTATTTTAATAAATATAAAAATAATAGAATTATTTTACATTCAAATATTAAAATAATTCTAATATTACAAAAAATATAATTAAATTATAATATTATAAAATTTTAATATATATATATAATTTAATATTAAAAAATATAAATAATATTATTATTCATATTAATATTGTTATTTCAAAATATAATATTATTAATATTTTATAATGAGACAAAAACTACGAATAGAAAAAAAATTCATATTTTGATTTAACAAACATTATAACATAAAACAAACTCTAATCTGAAGGAGGGGGAGGGGGAGGGGGGATATGCAGATGCTGGTGGAGGAAACTCCATCCCTAAAGCATGAGTGAGTCGGCGCATGTACTCCATCTGCTCTTGATGCTGCTGCTGCCACCGACTCATCTGCTCCTCGTACAGCTGCTGCTGCTGGCGTCGACGCTCCTCCTCATGCTGCTGCTGCTGACGCATCTGCTCCTGCTCCTGTCGGAGACTCTCTATCAGTGCAGTTTGAGATCACAACTAATCCTCATACTGTGTAGCAGAAGAAGATGCACGAGCTCCTCTCGAGCTGGACGCCGACATCACAGCACTGCCATAATAATCTCCGGGAGTCAGTCGAGAGCTGATACAGACTACCCAGCCCTTCTCGAAGGCATACTAGGTGGCCTGCATCCATGCTGCCTCATCAATCTGACGGCCAGTGGACTGATCTGATGACTCGGCCTGACTCTCAGGTCGGGTCTGTGACGCTGAGGCCTCATATGACTCCTGTAGTTGCAATTTAAAATTAAAATTGTGAATATATTATATATAGTTAATTTTTAAACTTGAAAAAAAATAATACTGACCACGATGTGACGCTGACGATCACCTCTGAGCTCCCCAGTAGCAGGATCACTATACATCCTCCGATATACATCGTACTCTGTAATATCGGGGTGCTCGACAGCCTATAAGAATAAAAAATAAACTGTTAATATTTATAGTTATATAAAATATTTATAAATAATGTATGTACCAGATGTTGTCTATGAGTACTGAAAGTACGACTCCCATCTCGATGAGTCACCTCCTGTCTCCCCTGATTCTTCCTCCCCACCGATGATCTCCTCTGAAAGGCATCTCTCAACCAGTGCGCACATAATCCATCCCATACATGGGATGAAATGTACTCTGGTCGGTGTGCTCTACATGATTCGTCAAAAACTGACACTCCTACTTTCTTCATGGCAACTTTTCTTAAATTGTGCAAAAACTGAAGAAAGCGATCATGCATGGCCACCTCCCATGCCTCGTGGATGGCTTCACGCATGGTATTCTCGATCGGATACCATAAACCCTACAAATAAATCAAAATATCAAGTTAGAAATGAAATAATTTTCAAAATAAAAATTATTTATTTACGTACGTAACAACAAATGGCCGAACATGGCCTGCTGCACATCAATGGGAATCTGCTCCCATGTGGTCCAAGGCTAAGAGAAATAGTTGCACAAAATAGTGATGCCCTGTCTGACTGCTATATGCGGAAAACTGTAAAAATAATAAACATTTATTATGTGAATAGATTAATGAAATATTAGTCAAATCCATAGGTTATCACACAGGTTATTACACCTCTGTGTGCGTGGATCAAACCCAAGACGTGGACGTCGCTCGGGGACGGGGTCAGGAATCATCAATCGTGCAAGACCGCGCCCCCTCCGCGTACTCCCTGGAGTGCCTGCAGGCTGAGAGTCATCTGCCAGCAACGCATCCGCATCGAAAGACAGGTCAGCATCTGCCAACTCACGAAATGTGTCACCATCCATCTGAAACAGAAAATGTTAATGTTGTTAGAAATAATTGATAATTACTATTATATATACATATATATTATTTATGATTGTATATAACTACCATGGAATTCAATAAGTGTTCATCTTCATCATCATCTTCATATATGTCAATGTCATCTTCATATTCCTCCTCAACATCATCGATATCCATTCAAGTTCCAATTGCTTCATCTCTTACCATTTCAAATTCATATGTGACATCATTAACATCATTGTCATCACCGACTCTTAAATGTGGGGTGTCATCATTGATACTCATGTCTCTTTGTAAAAAATATTGATTTTGAGTACTCTCTTGAAAAACTTCAATTCTTTGCACATCAGTGAAAGCACATTCACTTTGACTAAACTGATTGTCTCGAATTTTTATTTTTATTATACTCCACCAATCAGTAAAGTCTCTTGATGTAGAACAGTACTTTGCGTAATATACTTGATGTGTCTGTTGAGCCAATGAGAATGGTTCATTTACTGTGAGAACACTTTTACATTTAATATCGATGATTTCATGAGTCGGATGAATACGCACACCTCTCTCTGTATCCAACCACCGACATTTGAACATGGTTATGTAATGTTGTCCAAGATAACAACGTTAAATGATTTCATCAAGTATGCCATAAAAGTCAACTTCACTTTCTCGATGATGAGATCCTCTCAAGCTAACTCAACTGTTCATTGTTTTTTTCGATTCCCCATATGCATGTGTGTGAAATCAAAATCCATTCACCACATATGCATTATAAGTTTTAACAAGTTTGGAAGGTGGGTTACTCAATATACACAGCCGTTTGTCAATTTTATCAGCATGTCAAGACACCTGAAAATTTGTGAAATAATTATCAATATAGTAAACTACACATTGAATGAGTTGCTAAAAGATAAAGAATTTATCTTACCAGTTTTTGAAAACACTGAGAGAATTTTTTCTGTCGGTGTTCTTCGAGAGCAGCAGCTGTAATTTGTGGAATTTGTTTCTTGATATGATTATCATACAACCTATAAAAAACAAAGTTATTTACTATAACATAAATGATAGAATAAGTGATATAAACACTTACAGTACAACTGATGTCATCTCTTCATAGTTGAGCAGAACATACGTATGAGCTCTGTGATGTTCATTATCTGAAAGCCAGCGTTCACAAACTCCACCAAAACCAAGCTCTGGCTAGTTGAAAATAGATAATTGATTGTCAATTTCATCAATATTCCTCTCGTTCCATCCCACTCGGTTTTGTTTTGAAGGATACTCAGATTCAAAATAATGGGAGCATAAAAAAGATATTTCCTCTTGAAAATAAGATTCTGTAATAGATCCTTCAACAGATGCTTTGTTACGTACTTTTCTTTTCAATTTTTGCATGCATCTTTCAAATGGGTACATCCATCAAAACTGTACTGGACCTCCACATTTGGCTTCATATGAAATATGTAACATCAAATGTTCCATTGAGTCGAAGAAAGATGGCGGAAATATTTTTTCCAGTTTAAATATAATAAAAACAACCTCTTCTTCAAGTTTGCATAGAGCATCATAATCTGCTATAGCTGCAAAAATTTCCCAAAAAAAATGAGACATGTCTGTTATGGAATCCCAAATCACAGAATTCAACAGACCTATTAATCCAATGGGTAGAAGTCTTTCCATTATAACATGACAATCATGACTTTTTAATCCAGTAATAAGACCATTCTTTACACATCTACCCAAATTGGAAGCACAACCATCTGGAAGTCTCAAATCTGCAATCCACTGACAAAATAATAAACAGTTTTCTTTAGACAGTGTATAAGATTCTTTTGGTTTCAGTAACCTTTCTGTTCTGACATTCTCAAACAGTTCCAGTTCTGGACGCCTGCAAATTTGGGCAAGATCTAAACGTGCATTTACATTGTCTTTGCTCTTTCCTGGCGTATCCAAAACTGTATGAAACAAATTATCAAAACAGTTCTTCTCAATATGCATGACATATAACATGTGTCGGACCAACAAATCAGACCAATATGGCAAATCCCAAAATATGCTACATTTAATCCAATTGTGTTCTTCCCCAAAACCAGAAATTTTATGTTGGATTATTGTGGGACCAAAAGTGATGGGAGGTAATGAAAATAAAACTGATTTTAACTCTGAACCTGATATAATTTTTGGAGGTCCATCCCTTTCAACTATTCCTTTTCTGAAATGAGATCTGTTTCTGCGAAAAGGATGATCAGCTAGAAGAAATCTGCGATGACAGTCAAAATAACAAGGTTTCTTTCCATGAATGAGCATAAATGATTTGTTCTCTCCCATACAGTAAGGACATGATTTCTGACCATGTGTACTCCAGCCAGATAACATCCCATAATCCGGGAAGTCACTAATTGTCCACATCAATGCTGCTCTCAGTATGAAATTCTGTTTCGTAGCAACATCATATGTACTGACACCAGTACTCCACAATAAACTTAATTCATCAATCAATGTTTTCAAATAAACATCAATATTTTTTTTTTCTTCGGATGTCCTCGAATTAGTAAAGTAAAAAAGATATATGGCTCCTTCATCAACATCCATGGAGGTAAATTGTACGGAGTTAAAAAAACAGGCCAACATGAATATTGACTACCATAAGATCCGAACGGACATAAACCATCAGTGGAAAGGCCCAGTCGAACATTTCTAGCTTCTAAAGGAAAGGATGGATGCACTCTATCAAAATGTTTCCATGAATCACCATCGGCTGGATGATTCAAGCTTTTATCGGTTGAAATATTCTCTTTGTGCCATGACATCATTGTCGCTGTATTCTTAGACATGAATAAACGCTGAAGTCTGGATGTAAGCGAAAAATAACTCAACTGTTTTACAGGAATCAAACCAGACTTCCCATGTTTCCCTTCTTTATATCTCAGTTTCCCACATGTGGGACAACTATCCAACGACTCATTTTCCCCAAAATATAAAATTCAGTCATTTTAACATGCATGAATCTTCTGACAAGTAAGTCCCAAATTTTCACCCAGCCTCTTACTCTCATAGTAATTTGCAGGCAAAACATTTCCTTCGGGTAACAGTGTTTTAAGTAAAGAAAATATCTGGTCAAAACAGGTGTTTTACATTCCGCTATCTGATTTGATAGCCATAAATTTGGAAACTACTTCTAATTTGCTCATCTTGCAGCCAGGATATAATTTATCCTTAGCAGACCTCAACAACTCATAAAATTCAGATGGTGCCAACTTAGGATTTGAAGCTATATCAGTCAGAGTTTCTGTATGTTGAACAGATGAACCTGCAACATCATGTACTAAATCTTGAAACCGGGATGGATCCGGAATCAAGTTGGTATCACCTGCTCTAGAACTGTGTTCACCGTGTTAATACCAAAAAACATAATCTGGTTGAAAACCAAAACGCAAGAGATATCCCCCAACTTTTTCAAACGTGTCAAACGTTCTCAATGCATATTTTCTACAAGGGAATTTTATTTTTCCTTCTGAAACAAATCCTGGATTTGATGCCGCAAATGATAAAAAAGTCTCCACACCCTCTATATATATTGGATTTAAACAGGAACCATTTGGATTTCTACGTTGATTTATCCATATGTGGTCATCTAATAATGATTGTTGATGACCTCGTTGTTCCATATTTTTCTATAAAATACAAATGCATTACTGGTTTTGAATAATTTGTTAGAAAAAACACTTAAGCAAGGAAAATTATAGAGTTTACATCATACACGACTGACACAAACTTTTTATTGAGATAGACCTAAAAATTGACCCTTTAAGAATTGAATATGTTGAGAATAAAGCAAAACCAATTACAAATATTGACAATTTTAATATTATATAAATTTTTTATTATTTTAATAGTACTAATATTATTTTTTCATAAATATTAATTATATAATAATAAAATTATTACATTATTAGTATATTTTATTATTAATATTAAAATAATATAATTTTCTATATTATATACAATTCTCCTTTCATCTGTGTGTTTAACATTCTGTCTCCACATGTAATATTTGCATTCACTTTCACCTATCCATTAGTGAGTAGGTTGATAATTTTGAAAAAGAATGCAAATACTACATGTGGAGACAGAAAACACACAGATGAAAGGAGAATTGTATATAATATAGAAAATTATATTATTTTAATATTAATAATAAAATATACTAATAATGTAATAATGTTATTATTCTTAATTATTGGTAATTATTCATAATTATTGGTAATTATTCCTAATTATTGGTAATTATTCCTAATTATTGATAATTATTGGTAATTATTGGTAATTATTGGTAATTATTCAAATAATTACCAATAATTAGGAATAATAACATTATTAGTATATTTTATTATTAATATTAAAATAATATAATTTTCTATATTATATACAATTCTCTCCTTTCATCTGTGTGTTTTCTGTCTCCACATACAAATATTACATGTGGAGACAAAAAACACACAGATGAAAGGAGAATTGTATATAATATAAAAACTTATATTATTTTAATATTAATAATAAAATATACTAATAATGTAATAATGTTATTATTCCTAATTATTGGTAATTAATCCTAATTATTGGTAATTATTCCTAATTATTGGTATGTATTACTAATTATTAGTAATTATTACGAATTATTGGTAATTATTACTAATTATTGGTAATCATTACGAATCATTACTAATTATTGGTAATTATTCCTAATTATTGGTAATTATTCCTAATTATTGGTAATTATTCCTAATTATTGGTAATTATTCCTAATTATTGGTAATTATTGGAAATTATTACCAATTATTGGTAATTATTGGTAATTATTGGTAATTATTGGTAATTATTACTAATTATTGGTAATTATTACTAATTATTGGCAACTATTACTAATTATTGATAATTATTACTAATTATTAGTAATTATTGGTAATTATTGGTAATTATTACTAATTATTACTAATTATTAATAATTATTGGTAATTATTACTAATTATTGAATAATTATTACTAATTATTACTAATTATTGGTAATTATTACTAATTATTGGTAATTATTACTAATTATTGGTAATTATTACTAATTATTACTAATTATTACTAATTATTGGTAATTTTTTCTAATTATTACTAATTATTAGTAATTATTAGTAATTATTGGTAATTATTACTAATTATTGGCAATTATTACTAATTATTAGTAATTATTGGGAATTATTGGCAATTATTACTAATTATTAGTAATTGTTGGTAATTATTGGTAATTATTACTAATTATTACTAATTATTGGTAATTATTACTAATTATTGGTAATTATTACTAATTATTGCTAATTATTACTAATTATTGATAATTATTACTAATTATTAGTAATTATTGGAAATTATTGGTAATTATTACTAATTATTACGAATTATTGGTAATTATTATTAATTATTACGAATTATTGGTAATTATTATTAATTATTACGAATTACTACTAATTATTACTAATTATTACTAATTATTGGTAATTATTACCAATTATTACTAATTATTGGTAATTATTGGAAATTATTACTAATTATTGGTAATTATTTCTAATTATTAATAATTATTGGTAATTATTACTAATTATTGGTAATTAGTGATAATTATTGCCAATTATTACTAATTATTACTAATTATTGGTAATTATTCCTAATTATTACTATTTATTGCTAATTATTGGAAATTATTACTAATTATTGGAAATTAGTACTAATTATTGGAAATTATTACTAATTATTGGTAATCATTACGAATCATTACTAATTATTGGTAATTATTCCTAATTATTGTTAATTATTCCTAATTATTTGTAATTATTCCTAATTATTGGTAATTATTCCTAATTATTGGTAATTATTCCTAATTAGTGGTAATTATTCCTAATTATTGGTAAATATTGACAATTATTTGCAATTATTGATAAATATTGGAAATTATTGCAAAAATATTGACAAATATTAACAATTATTGAATATTGGGAATTATTATTAATTATTACTAATTATTAGTAATTATTACTAATTATTGGTAATTATTATAAATTATTACTAATTAATGTTAATTATTTCTAATAATTATTAATTAATTCATATTAATTTTAATTTTTCATAATTACTGCTAATTAATTATAATTATAGCTAACTATTTTAAATTAATTAGTGTTTAATTGTCTCTAATTACTATTAATTATTAATACTTATTCATAATTATTTCTAATTAGAAATCAAAAAAAAAATCTAACAATTTAAACTAAATAAATATAATAAATAAAATAAATATGAAATTAAAATTCAGATAAAAACCTTAAACTTGATGTCAATGTCGAGCCGTTGTAATTGTAGAACACCACAAACTGAATCCTCGAAGTCGGGAAAAAAAAATTTACAACTGAAAGTCGTAAAAAATTCAGAGTGAAAAAATGGGAACGATTGAGAGTTGAGAGTGAAGTAAGGAAATTGTAATGGTTGGCAGCATTTATAGGTTGGCGTAATTGCGATGGGTTTTCCGTCGCAAATAAAGCTTTTGGCGATGGGCCCCGTCGCAAATAACCCTGACCACATTTAATTATTGGCGGCATTAAAACGGTTATTTGCGACGGGCCCCGTCGCAAATATCCCCTGCCGCCGGTTAGTTGCGATGGGGATAGAACCCCGTCGCAAATAACCCAGACCGCATTTAATTATGGGCGGCATTAAAACGGTTATTTGCGACGGGCCCCGTCGCAAATATCCCCTGTCGTCGTGGTATTTGCGACGAGACTGCAGTCCCGTCGCCAATAGTCATTAACCGCCGCCAGTTATTTGCGACGGGGTTCTATCCCCGTTGCAAATAAACGTCGCGCGGTATGGCACGCATTTCGCGCCAAACTATTTGCGACAGGTTTTTTTACCCGTCGCAAATAAAAGATTATTTGCGACGGGAATAGTTGCCCATCGCAAATACTCCTTTGCGAAAGGTATTTGCGACGGGAATAATTCCCGTCGCAAATATCTCGTCGCTATTAACCATTTTTTCCGTAGTGACATGTCCTATTAGATAAATAATCAAGACAAATGCAGTTCTTTGATTCCCATGAGGTTTAACATCACGGAGTGAGGATAAAGATAAACCTGTGTGAAAGAGAGGAAATATTGTGGTTGGGCCTGAGAATGAGAATTTGGGTGTCACTATGTATCATGTGATGGTAGGAATCAAGCCACATGTATTTCTTGAAATGTTATCTATATAGTTCTAACTCATACATATGGAATTAGGGATTTTTTGATTTCATCTGGACTCAAGGTTGGAGATGTGGGTGTAACTATGTATCTTATTCGACTGAAAATCAAGACACATGTAGTTATATAAAATTGTTCCCCACATTAATTAGGTTTTGACAAGGTGAAAAAGGGATTTTATGTTTTTCAAAATGATGGTTGGGCACAAGACATGAGGTCTAGGAATCACTATGTATCTTATTGTAATAAAAATAAAGCCATATGTAGTTCTAAAAAAGGTTCCCAATGAAGGTATGACCCATAGACAGGGAATGAGGGACTTTTTTGTTGTGGCTTGACCCGATATTGGAGATCTAAGTGTCACTACATATCCCGTTATAGTGAGAATAAAGCCACACATATGTCTTAAAAGATCATTCCATTTATCATCATGAAATGAGGATGATGATCGTGTAGTTTAACATCTTTTATTTAGGGTGTGGGTCACCTGACATGAAAGAAATATTGTAGCTAGACTAGGATATATGATCTAGGTGTCACTACGTATCTTTGTGGAGAAAGAATAAATCAACAAATAGTTATTTAAGATTGTTCCCAACATCAATCAGGCTTTGACATAGGGAAATGGGGATTTAATGAATTCTTGAACGATGGATGGGCCCGATACATGAGGTCTACGTCTCACTTAATATCTCATTGTAATGAGAATCAATCCATATGTAGTTCTTGAAATGATCATGAAGTTTATCACCAAGAAATGAGGACGTAAACCACACAGTGTTATGTCATGTGGTAAGGATGTGAGGTTGTTGGGGCTTATACATATAAAGGGGGCCTAAGTGACACTATGGAATGGAAATAATGTGAGTGCGGCTTGCACAAATGAGTTTCCCATCCTTTATTCCTTTTTTCTAGCCAAGTGGTCATCTCAACCCACTGAGGGTTGGAGGGATATGATTGGGACTTACACCAGAGATAGAGGCCCAGATTTAAGGGACCATAAGGAGTATCTCATATCATGGTATTTTGGGGGTTTCTTAACATAAAATGGGAGAGATGTTAACCATATAGTTTAATGTCATGCGATAAGGATGAATGGTGTCTTTTAGTTTTATGTCATACAACTAGGACCACATGTCGTGCAGTTTATCATCGTGCGACAAGGAAAATGATTCCATAGAATTTTAAATCATGAATCATGGAAATTACATCATGCATTTTAATTTCATGTGACTATAACCAACTATGTAGTTTAACATCATGAAACTGAGATGTTCTTCATGTGATTACATGAAATATTTCTTTAAGAATATTGCACTGGTTGGGGTCTTAATGATCTATCTATCTATTGAAATCTAGGAATAAGCTCTATTAGAGTGGAACATGTGTATGGATTAAGGTCCCTCCCACTTTGGTTCAAGCTTTGGAGGCTTATCTTCTGGTATCATTTGAGTTTTGAGGACCAATACCAATTCTAGTTTGAGGAATGGATAGAGGTGGGCCTTCTTGTTAAAGGCTCTCACTATCTAATTTTTATATAATTAAAAGTGATGAAAGGTGTAAAATATTTTCTCATCAATATTCACTAATTCATCCAGTAATTTCTAGAATTTCCCATCTGTGGATATTTTTTCATAGATGTCAACATAGAGCGACAGAAACTAGACTTTAATGGGCAATACTAATTCTATTCCATATACCGGTGAGTATGGTGTTGCCTGAGTAGCAGTATGAGTTGTAGTTTGATAATCACATAAGGCATGAATGATCTTATCAGGACAAAAAAAATATATCTTTATCAACCATCATTTTTAGTATGTTTGGAAGGGTCTTTTTGAAGGCCTTTATCTTTTCATTAGCTGTTTCATGATAATGGGATGAATGGTTGTATTTGATATTGTATTACTAATGCATCTTCCCTACCTCTTCATAACAATATTTTGTGTCATTGTCTATTAGTATTATGTGAGGGACACCAAATCTAGTAATTATTTTGGCATTGATAAAGATTAAAATTATTTTGGACCTGGCTTATTTGAGGGGTATTCCCTCATCCCATTTGGAGTAGAAATCAATAAAAGTAGAGATGTATTTGAACTGCTTGTCCATAGTTAGAGGATATGGTCTTATAACAACCATTACCCATATGTAAAATGGCCAAAAGTATTTGGCTATATGTATAAACATCATGGTTTGATTGATGATGTTTTCTTTCACTTAGAAGGAATGAAATTTCTTGGGGAATTATATAAAATCTTATGTCATAGTGGGCCAATATTACCCCATCCTTCAAATTTTATGGGAATGATTGATCCCCAACTGATGGAACCACAGGCCCTGTTGTGTACTTAATTAATGAAATAAATGGTCTCTTCCCCATCAATACATATGATAATGACTCCATTAAAACCTCTTTTATAAATCACCTTATTTTGATTTGGTCCATCATAAAGATTGAAGTTTTCTTCTCACTAATAGATTTTATATTTCCCAGATCTGTTTGGTGGGAGTACTCTATTCTAAAGGTATTATTTGATTGGAATCATCCACCCAGTGGTAGTACCATATGGATCATGTATAGTACTGACTTTATCAATCTCTTCAATTTTTACCTAAATGAAATATGAAACCATTCGGCAATTCGCAATGTTGATTAATGTTTCTTCCTGGTTTGGGTCTGCTAGTATGGTATCTTCATTTTCCAATACATTTTCCTAGGAGTTATATAAATACAGGATGTGAGTCTATGAAGTCATTGAGGGTATCTCTACCATTAAACCTCAAATATAGTAAAGAAGGGGTATTAGATATTATTTTTAATGGAATAATACCCTTTGATATGTTTGATTACCAAATATGATTCACCATTCACCTCTAAATGGTCCATTGTTATTTGGAGTGAAAGTTCTAGACCTTCAATGAGGGCCTGATATTCCATCTCATAGTTAGTAAAGCCTTCTGAAAATAGAAAGTAGTAAGGAAAAACTTCTTTCTCTAGAGAAATACTCCTGATCCCTAGCCCTACTTTGTTTAGCTTAGGGTCCTCTGTTATCCTTCCTATTGAGTTCTTGAATGCACTTTCAAAATACATTTCCCAAATTTGTGGGTTTCCCTGGAAAGATAATATCTCCTGATCCAGTAATTCATTATTTAATGATGTTATTTATACAGTCAGGTGTTCTTCAAGGAAGTATAAAATGGTCTGACCTTTCACTAACTTTTTAGGATCTAACTATATATGAAACCATTGTAGAATAACCTCCCACCACACCATAAATACTATCATCATAAGATTTTTAAGGATTTATTTTATTTGGTTATTACGAGAGACCAAATGGACCTTGTGGTGATGTAAGTAGTGCCTCCATTTTTGAACAACAAAGATTATTCCAGGTAGGTTTTCTTGATATCAAAATAATGAGTCACATGATCAATCATTGTTTTATTGAGATAATAAAAGTTTATTTTCATTCGCATCATCATTATTTTGTGTAAGGAAGGTACCCAGTGATCTCTCTAGGTCCTTTTCATATATAATGAGAAGTTTTTTCTCAAAAATGGCCTTAATAATGGTGGGATAAAGAGTTATTTTTTGAGGTTGTAAAATTATTCCTGAAATTAATTTTCCCATTGATATGTGACCCCCATCTTCATCAATTTAGTGAAGTTAAAACACTTTCCCACAAGGTTGGATATGAAGCACCAGATGTAGGCAAAGTGTCCTTGAAGCCCTCTCAACACATTAAGGTTTTGAGGAGGTTACATTGTAAGGTTACCTTTTGTTTTCTCAGGTTCAACTTCGATTTCGTGATGGCATACGATGAAGATGAGAAAATTTCCCAAAGTTACATTGAAAACACATTTCAAGGGGTTCATCTTTAGGCTATGTTGTTTTAGATTATTGAAGATGGTCTCCAGGTCATCCAGGTGGTCAAAACGTTTTCTGAACTTACCCACAATATCATCAACATATAATTCAACAAATTTCCTTAAAAAGGGTTTGATGATGCGATGAATGGCACATTGGTATGCAGTGTATGTGTTCTTCAAGAAAAAGTGAATTACCCAATATCAAAAAACTACCTATGGGGGATTGAAGGTGGTGGATTATTCATCTACTAGGGCAATCAAAATTTTGTTGTACTCGGAATATATATCCATGAATTAGAGGTCTTGATAATCAATCGTTTCATCAATCAGTAGTCCTGTGATTGGAACTGAGAAGTCATATTTCGGACAGTACTGGTTGAGATCTCTGAAGTTGATGAAAATTCTGATTTTCATATTTTTATTCTTCATGGGGAAAATTTTGTCTATCCATTTTAGATATTCTACCACTTTTATAAAGTCATATTTGATGATCATGTCCACTTCAACCTCTATTTTTGAAGCATGTGTTAGGTGTGTCTGTCTGGATTTCTGTTTGTATCTTCGATGGTCTTCTGGAAAACCCAAGTGGTTAGTGGCCACCTCAGGATTGATTCCTTACATCTCTGTTTAATTCTAGGTGAACACATCAAAGATTTTTTTAGGAAGTAATTATATACCTAATTTTACTTGGAATTCATGGTCACACTGATCAAAGTGGGTTTTGGATCTTCATTCCTATCCATATTTATTTCTCTGATTTCATCAACAGTGGGGGAGAAACCTTACTGGAATTATGTAGGGGCATCCCTGGGGTCTTCCTCCTCTTCACATTTCTAATGATTTATCTATTTTGACTCTTCATGTGAATTAGGTGATTAATTGGGTTCCTTAGAGCTTGGGGGGGAGGTGGCATTGTGAAATTTGGAAGACAAAGAAACTACTTCATGATTGATTTATGGTGCAATGCCTTTTTGGATATCCAAAGGGGAAATAAGGGACTAAGAACAAGAATCTTCATTTACTCCCATTTTCCTAAAAACGTATTCTAGTTGAGCTAAAAGAACATGGATTTTTTTTAACTAAAAATATGGAATTAATATGTTTTCATCTATTCTTTCTGTACTGATCATAGATCGACAACTTCTCCAGTGATTCTAGGCCCAGTTGTT
Organism: Viscum album; assembly: GCA_963277665.1. Classification (NCBI taxonomy): domain Eukaryota; kingdom Viridiplantae; phylum Streptophyta; class Magnoliopsida; order Santalales; family Viscaceae; genus Viscum; species Viscum album. The sequence goes on along the minus strand of OY728150.1, from coordinate 809,602,174 downwards.
ACAATTGAAATCACGGAATTCACTAGATGTGTCATTGAATTCGAACCCATCTATTCAATTTTTTTGATGTAGAGAATGTGCTCTACACTGATAATCCTAAAAGGGTTAGCTGGAATTATCTCCATACCATTCGAGGCATTGATCTAAGAGACATTGTCATCCATGTACTATTCCCTTCCTGTGGTAGAATCCAAGATCAATATACCACGACCCGTGTGATTTGAATGGGGATTTGTCAACATAAAATGTCCCAATTTGACTATTGAAAAAATATTTGATGAATTGGTGGTATGATGATGAGATAACCACATGGTAATATAGCCAAAGTCTTCCCAACATAATGTTGAAGGTTGTATCCTGCCTGACAGCCATGAATTCTAAGCTAGAAATGAGATCCCTAAACTGAGTTCTAAGTTTCACTTCTCCAAAATGATTTTTCTCATTATTTCCATATCCTTATAACATTAAAGTGTATGGGAAAAAGTTATATTCATTAAAACCTAGTTGAATAAGTGTTCTAATTTGAATGAGGTTGACTCTTAAGTCATTGGAAATGAAGAATCATCAGATATCAATGTCATTTATCCGGCCAGATATATACAAGGGTCTAATGTTCCCCTATATGATTGAATCCTCATCTTGTTCTATGAATGATACAAACATGTGGCATTCTATAGGATCATTATATTCACAATACACTTTAGCAACATCAACCTCAACTTCAAATTCCTTAGGGATTGATAAGGCCTTTATTAGTGATCATTAGAGGTATTTTGACAGACTCAAAGAATATAGGATTGAAAAATTGGCCAGCACTATGGATAATTGCTTCAAAATATCATACTTCTAGTCTAATGTTTTTTTATTCCCATCATGGAGATTTTATTTTTCATGTGATTTATGTGGACGGATTATCCCTTGTGGTAGGATTTGTAGGTGATTCTATCCTTAGTTGATTAGGTTTACTATGTGTTCTGGCACGATGAGGTTAATTAAGTAATGAGGTATCCCCTAACCAATACTCTATGATCATTATATCAGTATAAACTACAACATGTGTCGGGGATATTTCATTCTCATTCTAATCTCACTGGAGATCTCTATCACAATTTTCAGCCACGTGGATAATTCAAGTAGGGATTTGGTTATAGTAGTGAATCCTAGAATGATTGTATATTACCCTATGTCCTCAACTCTGACAACCTCTTCCCCCAGTTCCCCAATCAAATTCTGGGAATTTGGTTTCATAATCATGATCATAATCTAATAAGGGGTTCATTAAGTGAATAACATTAATGGACTTGAAGATCAACTCCTCACTTAATAAAGATTCCATCTAGAAATTTGACCCTCATTGTACCATTTGGTGGGGAAGTTCTCATTATTCTAGGACTATAGGCATGAATTCCACTAATGTTAAAGACAAATTCTAATTTTTCATAGGCTCATATTCTTAAATTTTCTTATTACTCTTACAACCATTTTTCTTTTTAGAATATTGGATATTAGAGTACTGAGTTGTCGATGAAGTTACTTGTGTTGTATTAGAAGTTGTTGAAGGTGCAGCTAGTTGTTTCAAATATGATCAGAGGATAGAATGAGTTCGATTGATCTTCTTTCTAACCATCATGTTACTAAAATTTTGCGTAATATTTCTATTAACTTCTTGAAATTCATTATCCTCCTCTTGATCACTGGCAGATACACACGATACTTGATCATGTGGCCAACCTAACTTCACTTGCCCAAAGTGCACCATCTTCTGTAGTAGGTCATTGAACAAAAAACATTAATGTTTCACCCTAGTAATAGATGTAAGGGAAAATAGTTTATGAGATCTTCATCTCCATATTTTTTGGGTATCCTAGGATTTGGAAACTCGATTGAGTTGTTATCCAATGTCAAGATGAAGTATCTGGGGACTTGGCCATTTCTAAAGAAATAGATATTGTTTCCATCTTATCAAACTATTTTTTAATTTTCTCTTTTTGATTATCCTGGTGAGGTGGGTATTGTTGTTGATGCTGAAGAGGTAGAACCATTAGAGAAGATGAAATATTTGGAGTGGGAGCGGGTATAGGGGGTTGCTTAATTGTAATAGTGGTGGCCTCTATTTTACCTATTCTCTTTCCTTGAGTTTATGGAATTACTCGAGAGTTATATTTGGTATCTATGATAGAGTATTCCACTCTTTTAGAAATAATGATGGGGCCATTAAACCCTCTTTTATATTTCACAGGGATAAGTGGTGTGCACAACTCATCACGAAAATTAACCATATAGATGGGTAACAATTATTATTGAGGGAGGGGTAGGTTTAAGAATTATATCAACCCTTTCCACTGAGCAATAAAAATCTGAGACCCTTTCATTCTCCAACTATTTTCAGTTTGAGAGATCAAGGACTTATTTATTCTAAAACGTTGAGTTTAACTAGAATAGAAACTTATGATGGATGTCTTCCCACCTGGTAATTGACTGAGCCAACAAGAAAGTATACTATACAAAGGCTAGTCTCTGCAATGATTTCATGAATCACCGGAGTTTCACTACCTCATTTTATTTAGGGGTTCCCATCATGGGATCATAGTTAGAGATGAAATGCATCAAATGACACTCTAGGTCTCCCAAACCATTAAAAATTAGAAATATATCATTTGAAAATTTCATAGAGGGAATATTCAGATCTACCCATTCTGGGTAAGACTTCTTTTATGGTTGTATCAATGTGTTCTTTTCCTTCATGGATTCCAATAGAGATGTTAGTGACTCAACAGCATTCATGATCCCTCGGGGAAAGTTTGGATGAGATGGAACTTGAACTAGTGTAGTGACCATTAGGGCCATCTATGGTGGAACTATTGGTATCTGTCATGGGTTTCCTGTAGGGGTAAGACTGTAAGGATGTTCCTAGCCCGGTTCTAGCTATGTACCCAATGGAGGGAACTCCCGATCTACTTCCATGGGTTCCAAGTATATCATTGGTTGGTATCCTATATTGAAAAAATGTTCCAGACCTATTTCAGCAGCTGTGAAAAAACCTCTATACTGAGGTACATGAGATGGAATTGTGAGTTGAGTATATTCTTGAAAAGTATATCCAGCAGGAAGGCTTCCTCTGAGTAGTTATACATTGAGTCTCATCAATTATTTCATTTCTTCCTCTTGTGATCAAATCTTTCCTCAAGTGAAAGGGGATTAACCTCTCTGGGAGGTAGGTGAGGCACAATATAACCCTTATCCTTTTCCTTTTTGTATGACTTTTGAGGGGTTAATGATAGATTTTTTGAGGGAATTCCCAAATTTAGGGCAAGCATCTAGTTCTGGGTATGCACACCTCCTTTAATAATTTCAGTGTGTACCATATTTTGAACTAAAACTTGCTCCTCCATCTCTTCCTATGAATCGACCTCATGTTCTTTAGGATCTAAAAGGGAGAAGTTGATGAAATTCACTGATTAATAATGCATTATAGGCATTTTATCCATGCCTTTTTGCAAATTCCTTTTTTATAAACCATCCATTAAACCTATACCTCTCATTCCTTAATTCTATGGGTGCCATTTGGTGGATAGTAATCCAAACGGAATCTCTAGATAGTTCATTCATGCACGTCCAAAATGAGGATATTAAATTACAGAATGGGACAAACTGGGAGGATCCACTCTGAAACTTTTCCCCCAATTGAGAGACGACTAATATCCACTAAGGAAGATATTATTGAGGTAAAAGTGAACCCATCCCTAAGGGTTGTGGGTATTCCAGTTCTAATTTCACAATTATTTGGGACTAGTTTTCTAACCATGTAGGTTAGATTAAAAAATCCCCCAACCCGGCAGAATGGGGTTTCTCCTGAACATTCATTGATTCTACTACCATGGCTTCCATTCTGATTTTATGAAGTTTTTTCTGAACATGGTCTGGATGCATCATTTTTTATGAACCTGAATCATCCACTTTCTAAGATTGTTACACTATTTCTTACATTTGTGCTATCGGACAGCTAACTTCTCTTAAGAGGGATTAATGGTCAGTTTTTTTAGATGCATGATGAAAAAGTCTATAAATATCCTACTCTCTTCTAACCTGATGTCAGTGAGAGCTGGTCAGGGTCTATTTTTGTTGATAATGTTTTCATTTGTGGACATGTTTAATTTTTCAATGTTGGCCCAAATATATGAAATTGAATGATACCACCTTCGGTGGGATTTTCTAGTTAGGGAGTGAGGTGAAATGTAATTCTCTATTTCCACCCCATCCTCTAATATGGACACAAGATAGGTTATCTATAGTCAACCATCACAATATTTCTAACATGTTGAGGCATGCGCATTGAATGGATATTTTTTGTTTCTAAATCTTTGGATGTCATAAAACTGAGAGAGCTACCAAGTCAATTTGGAATTTCAAACCTTCTATTACCTTAATGTGGATTTGATACTCATTTTAGGGTAATAATTTTTCTCTCAGGTGATTTTTTTTTCATATGTAGAGGTGGATGTCGTGCACATAATATTCTAACAGTGCCTCTGGAATATTGTATTGATGGGTGGATAAAGGCTAGAACATTACTGGTATGTCATCTTTAGCCAGCTATTTCCTCATGTTTATCATGTAATTTTCATATTTTTCTAGAGGCTCCTTTACTTGATCGGACCATATTGAATGATTTACTACCACTTTATCATAAGCAATGAGATTGGTAGGGACTTCCTCTATTACGTTGGAAGATAGGTGGACCAAAGGTGGTTTGAAGAATGACTATTACCTTGGGATATATTCTAACTGAAAAATAATTTCACTTTCCAATGAAAATGTATCATACATGAATTGCCTTGTTTTTCCAAGTACCATGTGGTGGGAGGAACTTATCATCACTACATCACCAGGGCAGGACCCTCTTCATGACAAGAAATCCTACTACGAAGAGAACTTTTATAGCGAGTATCATCATAGGGAGGACTACCATGATAGATTATAGAAAGAGGAATACCCTCTTTCTCCTGGATCTTCTGGCCATGCGGAGGGATTTCATGACTCTCATTAGGATATGGGCACTTGAGAATAATTAGATTATTTCCATGAAGAAACCCTTCATGGTGAAGTGTCTGAGGAGGAACATTGTAATTACTACTACTACCCTCGTAATTTGGTAATGGAAAAGTAGGATATTGAGCTACCATAGATAAGAATCTAAGATATTTAATAACTCCAACATCAAGTAGAGAGGGATTGTAGATATGATTTTTATTTTCTAGTCATCTTTGGTGAAGCTTGTTTTTGGATGCATGTTTTCATGAAACTAGGGCCACTTTCTAGGGAAAGTGGTATTCTGGGCAATAATTTTTTCCAACCTTGGAGTATCAATTGTGATTAGGTGATTACCTATGATTGAAATGGGTATATTTTCTCGATACAGGTTTCATTATATCAGGGTGGAGTTTTCCTCATGACCCTCCTATAAGGGAGCATAGGTATGAGTCTACTCTGGGGTTTCATGTTGATAAGCCACCCCATTTGTGGGGATGAATCCATATTTCCATTACTTTATGACTATTTTTGTATTTTTTATGATGTCATGGATGTTTTGTAGGATGTGGGTAGGAATTTGAGTATACCATTTCACCATTGTCATGATATACTTGGTGACTTCAATGACTAGAATGGGGATATATATGCTCATTCTTTGTTTTTAGAAGGTGTATGTTCTTAATATATTCATCCTTTTCCTACAAATGGATACTAATAGAACTCATGTGAGGGTGAAGAAAGTTGATTATTCCCCCTATTTGTTGTCAAGACTTTCCAACATAATTCTCTAGGTTCTACGTGAAGAAACTGCTGGTAGGCTTGATGAATGTAGGCAGGTGTATGCGCCTGCTTTCAGTTTTCCACGAAAATTGGTTGTTGGGATTCTTTAAACACTTATAGGTTAGGATTTTGGAATGTATTAAGATGGTGGGCAGTAATTTTCATTTTTCCACATTTTTCCACTGAATATGACTAGAAATCTTTTTCGGTGCAAGAATATGTTAGTTTCTACTCACTGTGTACCACCGTATTTGGTTGGTGGGATTCCTTGGATGATGATTGGTGATTTTGTCAACTAGATAAATTAAGGTGTGCAATTTTATGTTCTTCTTGATAGCTTTCCACCAAAGTTTATTGGTGGGATTATCCGTAGGGGATATGGGTGTGGCCCTGCTCCCTATTGTCTAGTTTCTGCCCCCATTGGGCTATCATGAATGCTTGGGTCAGGATGACCTGGTCCAGAATACCAAGGACATCACCCTCATCATGTTGAGGGTTCACTTCTACCTGAGATTGGTAGTGGTGACTACAGGATGGATCTCTTTGGAAGGACCCTTTTATCTTCTAGATGAGGTCGATTGTGGACTATGGAATGGTTATTACATTTCAGGGATAAAGTCCGGAGATGGTTGAAGATAAAAGTTGGTTTCATCTACTTCTAGACCACTGTATTTTTTTGATTGGATGATTGGTGGGGCTTTTCTAGCTAGAGATCTTGTCGGTTGTCCTTTAGGGTTGGGATAGTATCATACTAACAATACTCCCAGAATCGTGCATTCAAGACCCAACATTGAAGGCGTTGGGTTGATGATGGAATAATTTTATTGTATGTAGACCTGATGTTAATGGTAGTAGTGGCATGCATCAGTAATAGTTGGTACAATTCCATTTGGATTAAAGGTATATCTTATCATAAGTGATTAGATATAGATGAAAAACAAAAACAAGAAAAAACCTACCAAAGTAGTATCTCATTTCAATGAACACATGAATGATTAATTGTATTTCTTGTTCCTCGTTCTTTTTTTAGAGATAAAGAGGCCCAATAGATGGGTGACACTATCATATTGGTTAAGGATTCTCATCTGTTCTCCATTTTTTGTTTTATACAAAAACGTGTCTCCTGACGATTTATTGAAGGGGGTTGAGTTTTTTGAAATCATTCACATCGGGTTCACTATTTTTTATTTATGAAAAAAACATGTCATCTGACAATCAATTGCATGGGGATGAGTTTTTTGAAATCTCTCACATCGGGTTCACTATTTATGAACATTTTTCAATGGGTTTTATTCATGGAACTGAAAACACCCAAAAATTCTATATGCATTAGGGGAATTCTTTCCAAAGGAAAGATCTCATTGGGGAGTTTAGACAACGGTACATATGAACTCACATTGGTCAATAGGATGGGAGTTTAATCTCATCACACCCTTATAAGAGGGTTTATTTACAACTTTGGGACTCTCTTATAGATTTTAAATATGTTCATGAATCCCTTAATTAATTCCCAAGTATGATGTGGGTCACCTTTGAATTAAAAATTAAATTATTAGAATATATGGAGCTTATAATCATCTGTATGTATATGATTTTATTCATCAATGGAGATATATGTATGTATATAAGGTTCTTTATCGATGGTATCCTCTTATGTACTAATTAGAGATTATTTTATTGTTATTACAACAATTCTAGTTTTTATCTAAATAGTGGGGCACTCTAGAGTGTATCATTATCCCGGGAGATAGGAATTATTTTTATGTCGGGATTAGATCCATAAAATTGTATTCCTACATATACTTTTTAAAGGACTCATAACTCACATAGTTTAGTGCCACTTAGCAGGGAACATCATACATTTTATGTTTTTGTGATAAGGACTAAGCCATGAAGTTTAACATCATACGATGAGGATGTCTAGGAGAAGGGTGTCTAGTCAAAGTTTGGTGTGAGACTTATGTCATAGGGGCCTAGGGAACATGGAAGGGATATGGATTCCCATGTTTAATAATACCCTACTAATAATGTGGCCCATAGATAATAGTGTTGGTTTAGGGTGTTGGTTTTGAACCCAATAGAGGATTCCTACGTATCTTATTTGGATGGGAATCAAATCCCACAAAGTTAAGTTTTGAGGATCCATGACTATGGATTACCTAAGGTTTGTCTCATAAAGGATTATGTCCCTTTGAGAGGATTAAGTTGGGGATTATTCCTTAAAGGTATACCCTTGTCTAGTTTGGCTGGAGCTTACTTCTGAAATTGATGCCTTTATTGGGTAGTTTGGTTGGGGCTTACTCTTATAGAGCCTACCCTGATTGGATTTTGGGTCTTTAGAAGTAAATTGACCCATTTGGATCTAAAATTTTCTTTTGGGGATTACACCAAAGTATTATTCCTTGTAATGAAAAGTTGGATCTTATACCGAGCAGGATACCCTGATTGGTTCAGTTGGGACTTACCCTTTGAATGATGCCCATGCTCTGAGATAGTGTGGATGCCATGATCACCATAAACTACTAAGCCCACATGATTTGTTATTGGTTTTATAAATAATATGAAGAGGTAACTCTAGAAAACCACACTTTCCTCTTTTCCATGAGGCTGGATACGTGTCCTTGAGGACCTATGCCTATGGAGGCACTCAAAATGAAGGTGAGAGAAAGATCTTAAATAATATTCTTTACCAAAACATGTATTTGACTATATGGATTTCATGATAATGGATATCCTCTAATCCCACATAATCCATTATGTTTCATTATTGAATGTGAGAAATAAGAGGAATTAGAATATTTGGCAAACCACATGATCCGAATTTTGTTAGTGGAAGAGGCTGAGGGTATGAGAGAAGAAAAAAGTCTTAGATATGCCTATTCCATCTCTCATTTAATATCCTGAATATTCAAATAGGATTACCCATCCCAACACAAGCTAGGGGTAAAATATGAACAATAGTGCAACATCTCAAAAGAAATTCTAGCAGATTACTTCATGAGGGATGCCCTAAAATTTGATTTGTGGTAAGAGAGGAGGATCTCATTCTCTATCAAAAGGAAATTCAATCATGATCCTTACGCTTCCCACCTAGAACCAGAGGCTCTATGTCTTAGATATGAATAGGTAAGGATATGGTTCTAACCTTAGTACCAAAGACCAGAAATCCCTGACACCATCCCCAGGGTCGATGTAATGAGCCGAATTGTTATAAATAAAATTTCTCCTTGTGTTTTATTTAAATTCCATATTACGTATTATGGTTATAAAAACACAATCACTTAATTGGTATTATTCTAAACTATTTAAATGGCTTTTAATCATCATTAATATTGATAATATAGCTTTTGAATAGTGATCATTTGATTAGTATAAATATATGGTTTTATCAAATCTAATTGACACAAACAAAGGAAGTTATGGACTCAACCAGTAGGATCATACCGTATGAAGCCCATTTATCATAGATTCTCAGGGAGATAACATCACTAATATTTTTACTTAACCAAGACCAATCATTGATCTAACAACTTAACATGATAGAAACCATTTACCAGATAATTTCAAGCTCATCGACATCATGGTCCAAACCATATACGTTGAACCACCCTATAAAAGTCTCATTGTCATGCACCTTACTCTTAGGGTTTTTGATGGTTTATTAAAGTTATAAATATCAAGACCCTAGAAATATGAATATTTACATTATATAATAAGTAATATATTTTCATACTATTATTTTTACTTTCTAAATGATTTTTATTTTGATACAATAAAACACAAATTGTATTTTTGGGTAATATTCAAATTCAATTAATGAATTTATTTTGATGAATTATTGAATTTTTAATAAATAATATTTTTAAAAAATTATTATTAAATAATTATTATTAAATATAAATTATCATATGGTTTTAATGAAGTCAAATGTAATTTTTATAAGGGTTTTAAAAATGTCACTGTCAAAAAACCCAGCATCTTCAATAAATGTCAGTTATTATTTTAAAAGTGAAAATGAACATATATAAAAAATTATTTAGATACAATTAATATTATTTTTTAATCATAACATTGAAATTATCCGGTTAATATTTTTTCATAATTTTCTGAGAAAGTCAAATTTTTTGGTAAAAATTAAATACCGTATAAATATACTTTGTGTTTTATGGCACTATAATGACAAAAAAGTGATATAATAAATAATATAAAGTGTATCCACGACCAAATATATTTTTTAACTTTAAAATAATATTATGTTAGGTTTATTTTATTAATTTTATAATTCCTTGGTGGATCCCCCAAAACCATTAATGTGTTTTATGGTTTTAAAATCATTTATTTAAGAGTACGACTCACCTCCACATAAGTAAAAGTATTATTTTATTAATTTAGACACTTAAAATTATAAAATAAATAAAATAACTCCCATTTTATATAAAACATGGGAAAACCATGATATGTTTTGTGGTTTTAGTTATTTTATTATATAGAGTCCAAAACCTAAGTTTGAGAAATATTAAAGAAATCCCCACTCATTTCCTATATAAACCCACACAAGCTCCCATTTATCTTCACTAAAAATACATGGATCATGTCATTAGTCTTCAATATCTTATATATAGTCCTACAAAGGAACCCAAATCTCTCAAGAATCTCATACCAAGCATTTGGATTCACACCCTTAAGTAAGGGATCTCTCTCTCTCCTTTTTATTCAAGCGCCACTCTTTTGTAATACCTTTTAAATTTACTTTTATCATGTTTGGATATATTCATCCATATCCCTCCTACATTCCAATTAATTTATAAATTATTAAAGAAACATTAAATCTCATTAATCCCTCCCATTAACCTTTATTTACACCCATTACCATGCCGAATTTTAATAAGGGATCCTCAACTTATCTCCTTTATTCATGTATTTTTATTATATCATGCATTCTATTTTCAATTAATTTTGTGGTTATATTCCTTTACATGTCTCTATTACTTTATATTTTATTTAAAAATTATTATACACCTCTTTATATCTCATCAACCCATTTTATTAGTTATTAAGTGGCTCATTATGCTGTCGAAATTTCACCATGATTTTTCATGCCAAAACAATTATGTAGTGATTACCATACACATTTCCTATCAAGGGTGTTCAAATTTATACAATTATAAGTATTTTAATTGGTAATTACATGTATTTATTCCTCACTTCATTATCTTGTAATAAAATATTATGATGAATGAATCCATGTTGTGTGATCTATATAGCATAGCTAAGCATGAGAATGAAATGAATGTGATGAGTGCGCCCATGATTATATAGGGATTCAATGAATTGGTTAAATTTTTAGTCTAATGAGATTTCATGTTGGTATAGGGAGTGAACTTAATTCCTTTATGGTGCATTTTCTATCATGATTTCGTGGTAGTTATCATTGAAATATGTTTATGATGGAGTTTTTTAAGTTATTTCACATTTCCATATTGTGATTATCATGCTATACCATGCCTTATAATTTGTGTTCCTTTTATTCCCCATTGATATGATTATTTTAAAACATGTATCCCATTATTTAATTATTATTACCTTACTGTTATTTATATCTCTCCCCTTTCTTATGCATGCCCCCAAGTTATCCTATGTAGTTCTATGTGGGGGCATGTTAAAGAAGTTTTCCATAAAAAGATGATGTTTTCAGGTTTTAAGTAGTTATGTAATGCACCTAATTCCAAAATAAACTATACTTATTGATCTTCCAGGTTTTATTATGTGTACTTTTATGTAATAAATCAATAATTAATGTGAAATAAATTCCATGGTTGTTATAGTTGGTGTCAAATTGAAATTTTAGTTCTTTTTGGTATTAGGATTAGAAAACTCTTGAAAAATACTTAGGGATAAAAATAAGTATAAGAAAAAATCCCTAGATTTATGTATGTATAGAGTAAGTGTTTTATCAAGAAAATACATCATTTTTGGATACTATAATTGTATGTGGTTCTGGGGAAGATGTACCTAGGGGTAACAACTTTGACAAGGAGCATCGGGCCTGACTCAGCATAACCAGGTACATGAAAACAGGTCTTACTACATGCTTGGTTTGACACCCCTAGTGGATATGATTTGGTAAATTCATATGATCATCCCAAAAAAATGTTAAGGGAATAAAAAATTCCCATATGAGTATATGTTAGGAAATAGATCATGTATAACATAGATTGAAAACTAGAAATTCATAAGTTATGGAAAAAAATGTAAGTGATATGTTATCCATTTAATGTCATTAAATTCATATTTATGTGTTCAGTAGTTTAAGATATTCATCCCCGATTTTCCTTTTATTATATTCAATGCCCGAAAATAGAAGGAATTAGGTAAATAATCAATGTGATGGGTAATGTGTTGACTACCCCTAACAAGATTCCCAACTAGATAGGAGTGTAAATCGCGAAATTTGGGACGATACTCTCTCAACTGACTTAGGTTTTGAATATAAATATGGATTAGGAGGAGGACCCAAATCCCACTAAAAAAGAATAAGTTACAATTTAGTCATTTATATGACAAAGGCCTCCAACATTCAATGGATTATATGATCCCATAATGAAAAAACAATGGATCAACTCCATTGAGAAGATCTTCTCCATACTTCAATGTTCTGAACAAGATAAGGCTCTACTGACTATTTATCATATAGAGGGAGAATATGATTAGTGGTTGAAAATGATCATGAATATGAATCATGTGGAAGAAATCAAAGCGATGGGGTGGAATAAATTCTAGTAATTGTTTTTTGATAATTATTTTACTCATACTCTCCATCATAAAATGGAAAGGGATTTAATTTCCCTTAAGAAAAATGATGACAAATCTATTGGGGAGTTAGTGGAAAACTTAAATATGATTGACTGATATGACTCTAACATTTTCATTTCCCCGTAATGCATGGCTGACCTCTTATTTGGTGGGATAAAACCTAGTCTATGAAAAGATATAATGATTCGATACATTGATAGCTATGAAGAAATTTTCTAATTTTCCCTCAAAGTCAAAATAGAGATCCGACAATCTCAAGGGTATCATGAGGATAAGAAGTAGAAAGTGGAGTTTAATTCTAGTGTTTTGATAGGGAAATCTAATAGTGCTAAGAAATTTCCACATCCCTCTTATCAACTGTTCAAAAAGAAGAACCAGAAAAATTGCTTAAGGGGGATGAGTAAATGCTTTAGGTGTGGGAAGGAAGGACACCTAGATAACGATTTCCAATAGGAGAACCCTAATAGAGCAATGGGGGAAAGGAATTCTCCAGTAAACCCTTAATGCATTGTGCATTACTTCAACTGCATGGAACAAGGGTACTTTGAAAATCAATGGACTAAGCCAAGGGTTTTCGGAGACAACCAACAACCTCCAAGGCAGCAAGGGTGAGCTTTTTCTATCACAACCGCCAAGGGGGATCCTAAAAATGAAGTGATGATAGGTATCATAGTTATTCATTAAAGAACAGAGAATGTAATTTATTATTCTAGTTCTACGCATTCCTTCATATCAAAAAAGTTTCTTATAATTATTCAAACACCACAAAAAATCATGGAAGTAGAGATTTCGATGTAAATGGTGAATGGGTTAATTATTGAATCCCATGTATATTACTCCTCCCCTTTCAAAATTTTCAATCTTAATTTCCCAGAAAACCATGTAATACTCTCTTTTGTGGAATTTGATAAAATTATGGTCATATATTGGATTTCCCTATATAGATCCAACATAAATTTCTTCAAGAAGTAAATCACTATCCGTATTGCGAATCGACCCCTAATCCTATACAAGTATAAGGTGGATAATGAATCTTATTTATCATTAACATATCAAGAATGAATATTATTTCCCCGTGAAAAATATCATATATCTAAAATGATTGAGTCTAAGGATAGAATCATCCTTGAAGACATTCCCATTATGATGGAATATGTTGATGTGTTTTCTAAGGAATTTCATAGTCTTCCTCTTAGCCAAGAGGTTTAGTTTTCAATAGAGATTAAACCTGGGGAGTTTGAATTATCCAAGAATCCATATATAATGGATGTTGTGGAACTTAATGAGCTAAAGAAACAACTAAAATAGAATCTAGATAAATGGTTCATACACCCAAGTGCTTCACCATGGGATGCACCAATCCTCTTCATTAAGAATAAGGATGGGTCAATATGCCTTTGAATCAATTATCATGTGTCAACAAGATCTTGATAAGGAACAAGTATCCTATACCACATATTTATGGCTTTTTAGGTCAGTTATGTGGAGAAAAATAATTCTCCAAGGTGGATATTTGGTTTGGATATTATCATGTAAGGGTGAAGAAGGAAGATATCCCCAAGACCACTTTTCGTACAAGGTACAGGAACTATGAGTTCATAGTAATACCATTCAAACTCACTAATTCTCCCGAAATCTACATGGAATTGATGAATAGAGTCTTCAAATATCACATTAACAAATTTTTGAAAGTATTTATAGCTGATATTCTAATATAATCTAAAATAAAGGAGAAGCATGAGGAGAATCTGAGCATTATGATAAAGACATTATGAAAGAATATTGTTTATACAAAGTAAAAAATGTAATTTATGGTTAAAAAAGTTTCATTATTATAGAATATCATCATAATAAATGTGATATCCATGGATCCTTCAATGAAAAAATAAATTTAAGTATGGTTTAGGCTAACATCTATGATAGATATTTATAGTTTCCTTGGATTATCTTGGTATTATCGTTGTTTTATGAGAAATTTCTAGTGATTATAAAAACCTCTAACCAAGATAACTTAGAATGGAGTCAAGTTTGCTTGGAATGATGAATGCGAAGATATCTTTAAAGATATTAAAGGGAGGATTATTACTGCACCTGTTCTCACACTACCCAAAAGTGCATAAATATTCATGGTATTCAGTGACGCTTTAAAGAATGGATTGGGTTGTGTGTTAATGTAGAATTAAAAATTCATTCTATGTATCAAGGCAGTAGAAATTTCATGAATAAAACTACCCAACACACAATCTGAAGTTAGTTTTAGTGAACTTCTCTTTGAAAATATAGTGGCATTATCTCTTTAGGGAGAAGTGTGAAATATATACAGATCACAAAATCCTCAAGTTTGTATATTCACATTGAAAGAGATAAATATACACCAACTAAGATGGTTAGATCTAATCGAGGAATATGAATTACCAATCCAATACTATCTTGGTAATGAAAATAAAGTGGTGGATGCTCTATCTCGAAAGGTTCTAGAAATTTTATTATTGATGAGAATTAATGGGGATCCAATCTTCTTAGATTTGGAAAGGATGGTAATTGGAATCATAAATGAAGGAACATCATCAATCCTTCCACAAATGATTGATCAACTACCTATTCTAGACAGGTTAAAGTTTTATCAATGTGATGATGTAGGAATTTAGAAGAAATTGGAAACTAAAAGGAAAGGGAAATCCTTAGAGTTCAATGTTAATGAAGAAGGAGTTGTAAGGTTTGGGCCACAACTATGTGTACCATCAAATCCTGAGTTAAATTATTTGTTGTATGACTCACATAAATCAACCTTCCTTATCTATAATAGAATCATAAAGATGTATCAAGATATTTGAGAACACTATTAGTCGTACAATATGAAGAAGAAGATCATAGAATATACATCAAGATGACTTGTATGTCAACAAGTGAAGACAGAAAGGCAAAAACATAAGGGAATGATGCACCCATTACCCATACCTATATGGGAATGGAAAACAACACCATAGACTTTGTCACCAAACTTATAAAGACATATAGAGGAAACAATTCTATCTATGTTGTGGTGGATTGTCTTATAAAGACCACACACTTCATTGTAATTTGAGAAGAATTTTCACTTGATCATATTTCAAGTATATACATCAGAGAAGTAGTGAGGAAGCATGGAGTACCACTATCGATTGTATATGATCAATATCTAAGAATCACCTCCAAGTTCTAGAAAAGTATCCAACAAGATATAAATATTCGGTTGAACTTCAGCATGAATTATCATCCTCAAACTAATGGCTAATCTGAGCAGACTATCCAGACACATGAGGATATGTTGAGATAATTCTCTATTAACTTCAAATGAGGATGGGACCAACATCTTCCTCTAGTCTAGTTCTCATACAATAACTTTTTCCACTCAATCATCCAAATATATCCCTATTAATATCTTTATGTGAGGATTTTGGAAACACCTGTATTCTGGGATGAAGTTGGGGAATGAAAACCACTAGGTCCTAAAATGGTCTAGGAAATGGTGGAAAAGATTAAGACCATTCAAAAACACATCAACTCTACTCAGAGTCGACAGAAGAGCTATGTTGAAAATTATTGATGAGACCTAGAGTTTGTTGTTGGACACATTTTATTCCTCCACAATTCTCCATGTAATAAATTGATGAAATTTGGGAAGAATAGAAAGCTTAGTCTATGATACATCATCTCCATTGAAATCCATGGTTGCATCGGAGTAATGGTCAATCGACTAGCACTCCCAAAAAACATAAATCAAGTACAAGATGTATTCCATGTATCCCTCTTGAGGAAGTACATATCATACTCCTCCCATGTACTCAATCCTGAGGTGGTACCATTGTAGAATGACCTTTCCTATGAGGAGCATCCATTGATGATCTTAGATTGTAGGGATAATGTTCTACATAATAAGACAATTCACCTAGTCAAAGTGTTATGGAGAAACCAAAATATTAAAGAAGCAATGATGGAACTGGAGGATGTGATGAAACATAGTTACCTTCATCTGTTTTTGTGTGGGAAAAGAAAATTTCGAGGTCAAAATTTCTTAAGGGGGAATATTGTATCGACCAAAACTGTTATAAATAAAATTCCTCCTAATGTTTTATTTAAATGTATTATTATGTATTATGGTTATAGAAAACACATTCATTTATTTGGACTTCTAATATCCAATTTAAATGACCATTAATCATCATTAACATTGATAATATAGTTTTTGAACAATGATCATATTATTAGTATAAAAATAGGGTTTTAACAAATCCAATTGACATAGAAAAAGGAAGTGATGGCCTCAACCAGTAGGATCATACCCTATAAAACTCATTTATTAGACCTTATAAGGGAGATAGAATCAATGAGATTTTCCCTTAACCAATACAAAAATAATATCCAACAACTTAATCTTGAGTGACACGGTTTATGGTAGAAGTTCAAGCTCATCGAGATCACGACCCAAACCATGTATGTCGAACCACCCCATGAAAGTCTCATCGTCACGCACCTTACTCTAAGGGTGTTTGATAGTGTATTAAATATATATGTATCAAGACCCTAGAAATATTATAATGTAAATTATATAATAATGAATATATTTTCATTCTATTATTGTTACTTTATAACAGTTTTTTATTTTGATACAATAAAACACAAATATTATTTTTAAGTAATATTTAAATTCAATTAAGGAATTTATTTTGATAAATTAATGGATTTATGAAATAAATAAAATTTTAATAAAATTTTATAACTTAATAATTTTTATTAAATATAAATTATCAATTAATTTTTATGAAGTCAAATGTAATTTTTATAAGGGTTTGAAAACTATTATTATCAAAAAACCCAACATTTTCAATAAATGTCGTTCATTATTCTGAAAGTGAAAATGCTCATATTTAGAAAATTATTTAGATAAAATGAATATTATTTTTGGATTCAGAATGTTGAAGTTATCGAATAATGAATATTTCATAATTTTCTAAGACAACCGAATTTTCAGGTAAAAATTAAATACCTTATAAATATAATTTGTGTTTTATGACATCATAATTAGCCAAAAGTGATTTAATAAATACTATAAAAGGTATCCAAGACCAAATATATGTTGTAACTTTAAATTAATGTGAATTTATTTTTATTTTATTAATTTTATAAAGCCATTATAAATCCTCCAAAACCATTAAGATATTTTATTGTTTTAACATAATTTCTTTAATAGTATAACTCACCTCCACATAATAATTTGTATTATTTTATTAATTTTATACCCTATCCTTATAAAATAATTAAAAAACTCCCGTTTGGAAGAAACCATGGGCAAAAACCATGTTAATGTTTTGTGGTTTCGGTTATTTTATTTATAGATTCCAAAACCTAAGCTTGAGAAATATTAAAGAAATCTCCATTAATTTCTTATATAAGCCCATAAAATATCTAATTTATATTCACTAGAAAACATTTTATTGCATCCTTATTCTTCCCAATCCTCTCTATATTTTTCCTAAGTCAATCCAAATCTCTCAAGAAGATACTCCCAAGCATTTGGAGTCACACACTCATGTTAGGGATCTCCCACTCCCATTTTTATTCAAGAACATCTTTTATGTAATGCATTTTAAATTAAGTTTGATAATATTGTAATATATTAATATATATCCAACTTAGTATAAAATTTATGTCTAAGTGTTGAGATACCCCTTCAATCTCATTAATCCCCCCCATGAACCTTTATGTACACTCGTTACCATGCCGAAATTTAGTAAGGGATCATCACCTTCTCTTATTTATTCAAGTTTCCTTATTATTTTATGCCTTCTATTTAAAATTAATTATGGTTGGATATATATTTAAATGTCTCTATTACATTATATTTTATTTCAAAATTATTATAAACCCCTTTCTTTCTCATCAACCCATTTTATGAATTATGAAGTGATGTCGTTATGATGCTGAAATTTCACCGTAATTTTCCATGCCAAAACAATTATGTAGTGAATACCATACCAATTTATTATCAAGGGTGTTCAAATTTATACACTTATACTTATTTTAATTCGGAATTACATATATTTATTCCACACTCCTTGATCTTGGAATAAAATATTATGATTAATGAATCCATTTTTTATGATCTATGTGGCACACATAAGCATGAGAATAAAATGAATGTGATGGATATGCCTAGAATTATATAGCAACCTAAGACATTGGGTAATGTTTAGTATCATGATATGTCATGTCGGGATAGAGAGTGAACCTGATTCTTTTATGGGACATTTTCCATCACAATTTCTTGTTAGTTAGCTTTGACCTATGTTTATGATGCAGTGTTTTAAGTTGTTTCCAAATTTCCCATGTTATGATTATAATGATATATCATTCCTTATTATTCATATTACTTTTATTACCCATTTATATCTTGTTTTATAACCCATATTACCTTATTAATTGATTATTCCCTTACAAGGATTTGTAGATAACCCCTTTCTTATGTATTTTCCCAGGTTATCCCATGCAGTTTTAAGTGCGAGCATGTTAAAGAAGTTTTCAATAAAAAGATAACATTTTCCTCTTTTATGTTGTTATGTAATGTACCTAATTCGCAAAGAAAATATAATTCTCAGTATTCTAGGTTGTATTATGTGTAATTTTATGTAATTAATCAATAATTAATGTGAAATAAAGAGAATGGTTGTTATAGTTGGGGTCCTCATGAGCGTGGGAATTCATACTCACATGTCCCCTGAGGACCCAGCCTGTTTGGTATGAAAAGTGAAGGAAACCTATGACCTTAAGAATTTATACCCAAATGAGAGACACTACATTTTTTCTCTTTCCGTGGTTTTTCAACTTTTTAGGCTTCATTGGATGTTTAAACATTTTCCCTTTCTGAAAAGGGAACCAAAGGAAGAGAGGCCCTTCTTTTAGTGGTTGAAAGGGGGCCCGAGAAGTGGCTCGCATAGGGTAAAGGTTGGGTGATCCAAGAGAGTCTTTTGTAGGGTAATGTATTATAAATACAAGGGAGCCTCACATAGAGAAATGGATAGGCGAGATAAGGGAGTCTTGTGTAGTGTAATGGTTGGGCGAGCCATGGAGTGCGTCATGAAGGTAGGATTACAAGGGATGAAGGTACTTTGGGCATTGAAACACCTGGGAAAAAACACTTGGGAGAGGCTTTCCTTAGGACTTTATTGGTCTCCACAGGTGTTCCAAAAAGTATCTTTTATAGGTCCCTTGTTAGGGGAGGGGACCTTGCGCTAGTGTTTTTCAACCATAGGGTACAGGGTGCATCACACAGGTGTTATGTGTGTAACACCCCAGGTAAATAAAGAATATGACATTTTCTTATTTATCCAAATTTGTGAATCAAACATTAATATTACTTTAACGGGGATTCTATGCTCGATGGCGTACCCAATACGCAACAACGAGTTTCTTGGGAATCTTACATTGCACTCTAATAATAAAATAATATTATTTTAAATGGTAGTTAACATGTAGCCGTTGTGTTGGCGGGAATGGATAGAAATAACTAAAATATGATTGTATATGTTTTTTTAAATGTTTTTACATTTATCCAATAAAAGATAAAGGCATAAAATACGGAAAGAATTCAATTTTAGGCGTATATGCCCTAGTTTTCACTAAAGGTTCACTTATCCCCTTTTGATGGCGAACCGTCATTAAATATAGTTTTGTTCACTCTTATAAATTTTATTGGACCAAATAAAACTCTTCTTAAGAATCGGGAAATCAAAATTTACTTTGTGTAAATTTTTGGTATCTTTCCGATAAAGTTCATTTTTTTTAATGAATAGTGTAAAATGTTGTATTTTAATTCAAAACCTCTTTTTAATATAATTTATTTATGTGATTAGATTATATTTTGAATTGGTTTTGAAGTGGAATTATAATATATTTTTACCATTTAATCCAATGGTGGTCATTGGAATCAATTTCACTTTGAAATTGGACTTAAACTAGTGTCAATCTTTTGATACTTATTGTTTCATAAAAACACGCTATTTGCTTTGACAGCGGGAATTAATTATTAAATTAATTAATATGACTTATATGTTTTGAATTTTGTAAAATAGACTTCATTTTTGAATTCGGAATATCAAATATAGCTTATGGTGAATTTTTGGGATTTTTCTAAAAAACTTTAATTTTTGATGAATAGTGAAACCACTAAGTGGTACTTATAAAAACTGATTTTTCTGTTTAAATGAAATTTTGCCATCTTTGTGTTTTGAATTTCAAAAATCCGACATACATGGTTGTCATTAAGAAGTAAAATGTGGTTCAATGGGATAAAAATAATTTTTTGGTGAATAGCAACTTATTAAGTTTTTAATCGCGATTAGTGGTAATTAGTGTAGTTTATGGTAAAAATAAAGCTTTAATAAAATAAGATGATCTTGACACATGTCCTACCCTCATTGGTTGTGTCATGGCCGACCAAGACAAGCCATGGGTCAACTTGGGGACCCCATGGAGCCACTTTGGTTGGGAAATGACATAAATAACTTTTTATTTAATGTAAAAGTAAAAATGACACAAACATAATATGTTTACGAAAACAATTTTTACATGGGGTTATAAAGATCAGATGTTTTATTATAAATAGTCATTGGAAAGCTAAAAATATTTCCTACATCATAGTATTTGTTTTATAATTTTTAGACACTAAATAAATTAAATTATTTATGACATCATAATGATGCAGCGATGACATCATTATTTAACGATTAAAATAAAATGGAAAGATAATGTAAAATCTATGAACTACACATGTCCAAAACTTATTGTATGGGTGGATTTCGAACCCTTAACACCTTATCCACGAATTATCTCAATGTGGGACCTTTTAAAACCGAAACACATTTTCAAATAAAGTAATATTTCTTACCTTCCAAAAGTGCCCCTCCTCTCCTCTTATAAAAGGCCCCCACCTCTACCTCATTTCACACACTCCTCAAGCCTTTGTCTCGGCCAACCCCTGCCCATTTTGTCTCTAAAAATCCCTATCCTATCCTAGAGGATTACCTTTGGGCATAATCCTTTCAAAGGAAGCCTTTAGGCTCAAATCAAAAGAAGTTACACTTTTAAAGGTAATTCATTCTCTCATGTTCATTTGTTTTATTTTTGCTTCTCCAACCCCCTAAACTCTTTTTATATAATTATTTTGTAACAACAACAGTATCTTCAATATACTAGGATGTTGTTATAAGATTTATTCGAGCTACACTCTCACACAACTACATAAAATGGTTAAAGAACATACGGTTTCCGTGGATGGCAAAATTATGCCTCTCGAAACGATGATTGTTCAATACTCATTTAACACCTTCAAAGGTGGCCATTATGATGTCACTATTTTTATATATGATATATAATATGTTTATGTTTTACTTTATCTTCTGTAATTTTCATTTGTGGCTTACCATTATGGCTTCCATTATGGGTATACGCGATATCTTCATTTAAGGAAGTGCGGACTACCGCCCCCTCAAAGTGATTTGATTCGTTATTACCATATGTGGTACGTATAAAGGGTATATTTAATGATATTATATATGATACCATACTGGAATTAAAATACTATTATGTATCATTATGTTTTAATTTCATTAAATATGAAATAGAAATGGAAGTAGCGTTCATGCGTACGTACGGCTTACCGTCTCCATGAACGGTACATTTCATTTCTTATCTCAAAATATTATGTACTATTATAAGTATATATATATAATGGATATATATGATGTATGATACATCTAAATGATTAATATACTTATGGAATTAAAATATACATACCTTTCATATAGTTTTAATTCCATTAATACGACATAGAAATGAAAGCAGCGTTCATGCGTACGTACGGCTTACCGTCTCCATAAACGGTGCATTTCATTTCTTTCCTCTAAATGATTATGTGATATTATAAATACATTTATATGATGGATATATATGACATATATGATATCCAAATCAGGAATGTCATTTTGTATATAAAGAACCTTTGACCACACGAACAACATGTAATTGTAAGAAGTCCACTTTCGGCTTAAGAACCAAATATCGACAAAACAATCATTATTAACTTAATGATTACATAATGTTTATAACATGGAAATAAGTGATATAAAAGGAATAATAAGCTTGAAAAAGGTTCTTAATCAAGTAGAAATTAACTCAAGTTTATTATTCAGGACGTTAAAGAATGATCGAGTCAAGTCGGACCCGAGGTAAGGGATCCTACTCCTCTCTTTCTTTTTAAGTACACACATTTATGTCATTCCTTTTAAAGATCATATTTCTTGTTATTGGGATGATATTTTATATTACACTTACTTTAATTTTTATGTTCATGTGATGAGAGACCCTGTTCTCTCTCATCAATCCATTTTGGATGTTTTGAGTGGCGCTGTTAGGCTGCAGAACTTTCGTAAGAGATCTAACCTCTCTCTTTCTTTTTAAGTACTCTCCTTTATGTCACTTCTTTTAAGCTCCTATTTGTAATGTTGGGGGATGTTATTTTATATTCCTCTTTCTGTAAATTTTATTGTAATGTGATGAGATACCCTATTTTATCTCATCAATTCACATTCGGAAGTTTTATGTGGCGCCGTTAGGCTGTCGAGTTTTCGTAAGGGATTTTTCATCTCACTTTTATTCCCGTGAGATTTATGCTACATTTGCCACAAATTCCATTGAGTGGTGTATTTACTGCCCATTATTATACTCTTTGTGTAATATAATTTCGTTTATGAGTATTTACATCAATGATCTTTTGTCCTTCTTTCATGGGGTGTATGTTTTGAAAGATACCCAAGTCGGTAAGGGAACCTTTCACCCTCCTTTTTTTAAAAGACTTCTTTTGTTTGGTATTTTAATTTACATATTGTTATGTTGGGATATGTTCTCATATATACTTATTGATGTAAATTTTATTTCCAAGTGATGAGATACACTTTTTTTATCTCTCATCAACTCATTTTGATGTGATGTCGTTAGGCTGTCAAGGGAACTTTTTAACCCAATTTCGATTTCTTTGGGTTCAACATGTAGTCATTGAATATGTCATCCATTGAATATGTGTGAATGACCTTTTATTGTTTTACACTTAATATCCACTTATATTGGGTGTATTTATATTTTTCACACATATTTTTAAGATTTATTTGTCCTTAATTTAAGGATACCTTCTTTATAAGGGATTTCATCACATTGGACATTTCTATTGAGGGTTCATTGTTGTTATGCACCAATTCACTATTATATGGTGTATATACTTTCCTTTGGAGTATTATATCATGAATCCATTTATTCTCATGATATTATAAAGTTCTGACTAAATGTTATTCCCCAATTATTGTATTCAAGTGTCTCTAATTTTGGTAAAACCCCTTTAACCGAAATATCGTTTTAAATGTTTTAATTATTTGTTCTTATTAATATCCATGTTTTCAAAATGGTTTTAAGGATTTATTTATATGGATATTAATGGTTTAAAATTTTAAGCTTCAAGGTGGTATGGGACACTTTGATTCAAAAATCTCTTTATTAAATGTTTTAAATGGTTTTGGAAATGGTTTCTTTTTTGGATTCATTATTTCAATATACTAAAATGTTATATTGTGATTGAAATGTGGAAATGTTATGTTTCCTTTATGCATGTTTTATGTGATACATTTATGTTATGGTTCTTGGGAATTGTTATGAGAACAGGTGGTTCCGTGATTAACTAAGGGCGGGTGAGCCCGATATAGCTCTCCAATGCATTGGGTAACGCAAAGGAGTGAAACGTTAAGGTTTCTCCGAAGAGATTTAGGGAATATTCTGTGATGGGTATTCCAAATTTAACCAAGAGGGTTACTCCCTACGTAAGAATGTTCTGAATGCCTCAAGTTACCTTTATGTCTTATGATTTCTATGATTTATTCATGGTTTGATGAGGTATGTTAAAGTGCCTTTGTTTTATGGGTAAAGTATGATTTCATTCTTATGTATATATGAACTCATGTTTCCTTTCCATATTTTTATAACTCTTACTGAGCTTTTTATGATCATCCCAAGTTTTTGAAATGTTTTTCACAGGTCAAGGGAATGGTACATGATCTGATGATAGTTCCAAGGATGTGTCAAGAAAGAATTCGTGTTATATTTTAAATATGTTCCCGTTGATGGGAAGAATGAATACTGTCTTTTATGTAACCACTTTTTTTAAATGTGGAATGTAATGCAAGTTTCATGATCTAATTCTCTAAATCTCTAAACCTGAAAAGATCCTCAATGTGTAATCTTGTAATAACTCAAGATTAAGTAAGGTTTAAGGCTGGGGCCTTATAGTTGGTATCAGATGCCGGTTTAGATAACTTTAGAGGTTAGGGTATTCTTTAAGCATAAGTGACATTACCATAATGGTTAGGATTTCAGAAAGAGTCCTAGTTTTAGATAAAGTGAACGAGTAAGTATATCTTAGTTTTTACCTTCCTCATTAGTACATGATGGTTTTGTTGATATACTCACACTGACATTTCTGTTTCTTGTGAATGGATGGATCTAGCAGGCACTAAAGAGACAACAGGTTTGAAGGAAACTGTGGTGGTTCTATGATTAAGATACTAGATAAAATGGGGGATTCAATGAGGAAACACGTGGTTGTTCTAAACCAACTATCAAGGAGTCATGATCAACCACTTGAACCTTGGTATGATCTTTAATGCATCATGTACGAGATGACCAATCGATGTGGAAGTTCAGGTAATAATTATAAAGGTAACCATTAGTGTTTATATGATCCTTACTTTTGAGGTAATTATGGGTTATTATATGTTATGATGGAAAATGAAAGTCATGAGATAAACTTGAGGTTAAAATATGTTATGATCATTTTTGATGATTTTATCTCTTTTTGGGGAATGATTTGATAATTATATAGTTTTGGAAAAAGGACAACATGCAGATCGTGTGACTACCCGTCGCGTCGGACAAAGCTGTGGGAATCGAACCCACAACCAAAGTGTGACTGGTATTTATCGCCTACCACTAGACTACGTGAAGTCCCTGGTTAGTTTGACTGATTCTTTTTAGTTATATGATTTTATGAATTAAGAGTAAGTTGATTTTGGGTTATTTATGAAAATGATTAACCTATCATGGAGGATATGTGATTAGGTTAATTACTTTTCAATACGAGACTTTAGGAGCAACTGATGTTGTTTGGAGATAAATGTTACGATTTAAATTGGAAGACTATGTGACTAAATCCTTCAAATATTCGGGTTTCAATATTAGATTGTTTTACTTTGAAGAATTTTATGGACAAATTGTTTATCGGATGGTCCTCGTTGAACTTTGGGTTTTGTTGGACAAATTTTTGAGATTAAGCATAGATTTTCTTTTTAACGGGTTATCCTTTTCTGGATTATCTGATCTTGTAGTAACCTTTTTGGTTTTAGTTTTGGTTAAGGTTTGAAGACATGAAAATTGTATAGTTATTTTTTTTGGATTAGGTGATTCTCTAGAAGTTGATTATAATACTCTTAATGTGAACAAGTCTTTCTAAATACTCGCCTTTTGGAGAAAATATGAGTTTGTGGAAGGAATCTAATAAAAGTTGAAAGTCAACATGATAAGTGATTATGTTTCCTTATGAATAAATTCCTCAATAAAAAGTAACTTAAAACAAAAATGTTGTCTATTAACTTTTCCTACTGGGGAATCGAATACCGTTTAACCCATCACATGTTTGTGATTTTCTCATGGTTAACTTTCTCCTAAACATGTTTTCTATCACTCTCCATCAGAACATGACCCTTTGCTCTTTCTTCCATGTCCATGTTTTCCTACAAGGAATCCTATTATGGGTTAACTCGGGTGACCTTTGTACTTATCTTTCTTTATTTTAAAGTGATTGTTTTACCGACTCTTGTTCTGATGTGGGACTTTCAAGGATGTTTCCAAGCTCAATTTTAAAAAAATTGCGAGGACGCAATTCCCAAAAGGGGGGAAGGATGTAACACCCCAGGTAAATAAAGAATATGACATTTTCTTATTTATCCAAATTTGTGAATCAAACATTAATATTACTTTAAAGGGGATGCTATGCTCGATGGCGTACCCAATACGCAACAACGAGTTTCTTGGGAATCTTACATTGCACTCTAATAATAAAATAATACTATTTTAAATGGTAGTTAACATGTAGCCGTTGTGTTGGCGGGAATGGATAGAAATAACTAAAATATGATTGTATAAGTTTTTTTTAAATGTTTTTACATTTATCCAATAAAAGATAAAGGCATAAAATACGGAAAGAATTCAATTTTAGGCGTATATGCCCTAGTTTTCACTAAAGGTTCACTTATCACCTTTTGATGGCGAACCGTCATTAAATATAGTTTTGTTCACTCTTATAAAATCTATTGTACCAAATAAAACTCTTCTTAAGAATCGGGACATCAAAATTTACTTTGTGTAAAGTTTTGGTATCTTTCCGATAAAGTTCATTTTTTTAATGAATAGTGTAAAATGTTGTATTTTAATTCAAAACCTCTTTTTAATATAATTTATTTATATGATTAGATTATCATTTGAATTGGTTTTGAAGTGGAATGATAATATATTTTTACAATTTAATCCAATGGTGGTCATTGGAATCAATTTCACTTTGAAATTGGACTTAAACTAGTGTCAATCTTTTGATACTTATTGTTTCATAAAAACACGCTATTTGCTTTGACAGTAGGAATTAATTATTAAATTAATTAATCTGACTTATATGTTTTGAATTTTGTAAAATAGACTTCATTTTTGAATTCGGAATATCAAATATAGCTTATGGTGAATTTTTGGGATTTTTCTGAAAAACTTCAATTTTTGATGAATAGTGAAACCACTAAGTGGTACTTATAAAAACTGATTTTTCTGTTTAAATGAAATTTTGCCATCTTTGTGTTTTGAATTTCAAAAATCCGACATACATGGTTGTCATTAAGAAGTAAAATGTGGTTCAATGGGATAAAAATAATTTTTTGGTGAATAGTAACTTATTAAGTTTTTAATCGCGATTAGTGGTAATTAGTGTAGTTTAAGGTAAAAATAAATCATTAATAAAATAAGATGAGCTTGACACATGTCCTACCCTCATTGGTTGTGTAATGTCCGACCAAGACAAGCCATGGGTCAACTTGGGGACCTCATGGAGCCACTTTGGTTGGGAAATGACATAAATAACTTTTTATTAAATGTAAAAGTAAAAATGACGGAAGCATAAAATGTTTTACGAAAACAATTTGTAAATGGGGTTATAAAGATCATATTTTCTATTATAAATAGTCATTTGAAAGATAAAAAGGTTTCCTACATCATATTATTTTGTTTATAATTTTTAGACACTAAAAAAATTAAATTATTTATGACATCATAATGATGCAGCGATGACATCATTATTTAACGATTAAAATAAAATGGAAAGATAATGTAAAATCTATGAACTACAAATGTCCAAAACTTATTGGATGAGTGGATTTCGAACCCTTAACACCTTATCCACGAATTATATCAATGTGGGACCTTTTAAAACCGAAACACATTTTCAAATAAAGTAATATTTCTTACTTTCCAAAAGTGCCCCTCCTCTCCTCTTATAAAAGGCCCCCACCTCTACCTCATTTCACACACTCCTCAAGCATTTTGCTCGGCCAACCCATTCCCATTTTGTCTCTCCACATCCCTCTCCTCATCCTAGAGTATTCCCTTTGGGCATAATCCTTTCAAAGGAAGCCTTTAGGCTCAAATCAAAAGGAGTTACACTTTTAAAGGTAATTCATTCTCTCATGTTCATTTGTTTTATTTTTGCTTCTCCAACCCCCTAGACTCTTTTTATATAATTCTTTTGTAACAACACCAGTATCTTCAATATACTAGGATGTTGTTATAAGATTTATTAGAGCTACACTCTCACACAACTACATCAAATGGTTAAATAACATACGGTTTCCGTGGATGGCAAAATTCTGCCTCTCGAAACGATGACTGTTCAATACTCATTTAACACCTTCAAAGGTCACCATTATGATGTCACTATTTTTATATATGATATATAATATGTTTATGTTTTACTTTAGCTTCTGTATTTTTCATTTGTGGCTTACCTTTATGGCTTCCATTATGGGTATACGCGATATCTTCATTTAAGGAAGTGCGGACTACCGCCCCCTCAAAGTGATTTGATTCGTTATTACCATATGTGGTACTTATAAAGGGTATGTTTAATGATATTATATATGATACCATAATGGAATTAAAATACTATTATGTATCATTATGTTTTAATTACATTAAATATGAAATAGAAATGGAAGTAGCGTTCATGCGTACGTACGGCTTACCGTCTCCATGAACGGTACATTTCATTTCTTATCTCAAAATATTATGTACTCTTATAAGTACATATATATAATGGATATATATGATGTATGATACATCTAAATGATTAATATAATTCTGGAATTAAAATATACATACCTTTCATATAGTTTTAATTCCATTAATACGACATAGAAATGAAAGCAGCGTTCATGCGTACGTACGGCTTACCGTCTCCATGAACGGTGCATTTCATTTCTTTCCTCTAAATGATTATGTGATATTATAAATACATGTATATGCTGGATATATATGACATATATGATATCCAAATCAAGAATTCCATTTTGGATATAAAGAACCTTTGACCACACGAACAACATGTAATTGTAAGAAGTCCACTTTCGACTTAAGAACCAAATATCGACAAAACAATCATTATTAACTTAATGATTACATAATGTTTATAACATGGAAATAAGTGATATAAAAGGAATAATAAGATTTAAAAAGTTTCTTAATCAAGTAGAAATTAACTCAAGTTTATTATTCATGACGTTAAAGAATGATCGAGTCAAGTCGGACCCGAGGTAAGGGATCCTACTCCTCTCTTTCTTTTTAAGTAAACACATTTATGTCATTCCTTTTAAAGCTCATATTTATTGTTATTGGGATGATCTTTTATATTACACTTACTGTAATTTTTATGTTCATGTGATGAGAGTCCCTATTCTCTCTCATCAATCCATTTTGGAAGTTTTGAGTGCCGCCGTTAGGCTGCCGAACTTTCGTAAGAGATCTAACCTCTCTCTTTCTTTTTAAGTACTCTCCTTTATGTCACTTCTTTTAAGATCCTCTTTGTAATGTTGGGGGACGTTATTTTATATTCCACTTGCTGTAAATTTTATTGTAATGTGATTATATACCCTATTTTATCTCATCAATTCATATTCGGAAGTTTTATGTGGCGCCGTTAGGCTGCCGAGTTTTCGTAAGGGATTTTTCATCTCACTTTTATTCCCGTGAGATTTATGCTACATTTTCCACAAATTCCATTGAGTGGTGTATTTACTTCCCATTATTCTACTCTTTGTGTAATATACTTTCGTTTATGAGTATTTACATCAATGATCTATTGTCCTTCTTTCATGGGGTGTATGTTTTGAAAGATACCCAAGTCGGTAAGGGAACCTTTCACCCTCCTTTTTTTAAAAGACTTCTTTTGTTGGGTATTTTAATTTACATATTGTTATGTTGGGATATGTTCTCATATATACTTATTGATGTAAATTTTATTTCCAAGTGATGAGATACACTTTTTTTATCTCTCATCAACTCATTTTGATGTGATGTCGTTAGGCTGTCAAGGGAACTTTTTAACCCAATTTCGATTTCTTTGGGTTCGACATGTAGTCATTGAATATGTCATCCATTGAATATGTGTGAATGACCTTTTATTGTTTTACACTTAATATCCACTTATATGGGGTGTATTTATATTTGTCACACATATTTCTGAGATTGATTTTTCCTTAATTTAAGGATACCTTCTTTATAACGAATTTCATCACATTTGACATTTCTATTGAGGGTTCATTGTTGTTATGCACCAATTCACTATGATATGGTGTATATACTGTGCTTTGGAGTATTATATCATGAATCAATTTATTCTCATGATATTATAAAGTTCTGACTAAATGTTATTCCTCAATTATTGTATTCAAGTGTCTCTAATTTTGGTAAAACCCCTTTAACCGAAATATCGTTTTAAATGTTTTAATTATTTGTTCTTATTAATATCCATGTTTTCAAAATGGTTTTAACGATTTATTTATATGGATATTAATGTTTTAAAATTTTAAGCTTCAAGGTGGTATGGGACACTTTGATTCAAAAATCTCTTTATTAAATGTTTTAAATGGTTTTGGAAATGGTTTTTTTTATTCATTTTTTCAATATACTAAAATGTTATATTGTGATTGAAATGTGGAAATGTTATGTTTCCTTTATGAATGTTTTATGTGATACATTTATGCTATGGTTCTTGGGCATTGTTATGAGAATGGGTGGTTCCGTGATAAACTAAGGGCGGGTGAGCCCGATATATCTCTCCAATGCATTGGGTAACGCGAAGGAGTGAAACGTTAAGGTTTCTCCAAAGAGATTTAGGGAATATATTGTGATGGGTATTCCAAACGTAACCAAGAGGGTTACTCCCTACGTAAGAATTTTATGAATGCCTCAAGTTACCTTTATGTCTTATGATTTCTATGATTTATTCATGGTTTGATGAGGTATGTTAAAGTGCCTTTGTTTTATGGGTAAAGTATGATTTCATTCTTATGTATATATGAACTCATGTTTCCTTTCCATATTTTTATAACACTTACTGAGCTTTTTATGCTCATCCCATGTTTTTGAAATGTTTTTCACAGGTCAAGGGAAAGGTACATGATGTGATGATAGTGTCAAGGATGTGTCAAGAAAGAATCCGTGTTATATTTTAAATATGTTCCCGTTGATGGGAAGAATGAATACTGTCATTTATGTAACCACTTTGTTTAAATGTGGAATGTAATGCAAGTTTCATGATCTAATTCTCTAAAACTCTAAACCTGAAAAGATCCTCAATGTGTAATCTTGTAATAACTCAAGATTAAGTAAGGTTTAAGGCTAGGGCCTTATAGTTGGTATCAGAGGTCTGTTTAGATAACTTTAGAGGTTAGGGTATTCTTTAAGCATAAGTGACATTACCATAATGGTTAGGATTTCAGAAAGAGTCCTAGTTTTAGATAAAGTGAAGGAGTAAGTATATCTTCGTTTTTACCTTCCTCATTAGTACATGATGGTTTTGTTGATATACTCACACTGACATTTCTGTTTCTTGTGAATGGATGGATCTAGCAGGCACCAAAGAGACAACAGGTTTGAAGAAAACTGTGGTGGTTCTATGATTAAGATACTAGATAAAATGGGGGATTCAATGAGGAAACACGTGGTTGTTCTAAACCAACTATCAAGGAGTCATGATCAACCACTTGAACCTTGGTATGATCTTTAATGCATCATGTACGAGATGACCAATCGATGTGGAAGTTCAGGTAATAATTATAAAGGCAACCATTAGTGTTTATATGATCCTTACTTTTGAGGTAATTATGGGTTATTATATGTTATGATGGAAAATGAAAGGCATGAGATAAACTTGAGGTTAAAATATGTTATGATCATTTTTGATTATTTTATCTCTTTTTGGGGAATGATTTGAGAATTATATAGTTTTGGAAAAAGGACAACACGCAGACCGTGTGACTACCCGTCGCGTCGGACAAAGCTGTGGGAATCGAACCCACAACCAAAGTGCGACTGCTATTTATCGCCTACCACTGGACTACGTGAAGTCCCTAGTTAGTTTGACTGATTCTTTTTAGTTATATGATTTTATGAATTAAGAGTAAGTTGATTTTGGGTTATTTATGAAAATGATTAACCTATCATGGAGGATATGTGATTAGGTTAATTGCTTTTCAATACGAGACTTTAGGAGCAACTGATGTTGTTTGGAGATAAATGTTACGATTTAACTTGGAAGACTATGTGACTAAATCCTTCAAATATTCGGGTTTCAATCTTAGATTTTTTTACTTTGAATAATTTTATGGAAAAATTTTTTATCGTATGGTCCTCGTTGAACTTTGGGTTTTGTTGGACAAATTTTTGAGATTAAGCATAGATTTTCTTTTTAATGGGTTATCCTTTTCTGGATTATCTGATCTTGTAGTAACCTTTTTGGTTTTTGTTTTGGTTAAGGTTTGAAGACATGGAAATTGTATAGTTCTCTTTTGTGGATTAGGTGATTCTCTAGAATTTGATTATAATACTCTTAATGTGAACAAGTCTTCCTAAATGCTCACCTTTTGGAGAAAATATGAGTTTGTGCAAGGAATCTAATAAAAGTTGAAAGTCAACATGATAAATGATTATGTTTCCTTATGAATAAATTCCTCAATAAAAAGTAACTTTAAACAAAAATGTTGTCTATTAACTTTTCCTACTGGGGAATCGAATACCGTTTAACCCATCACAAGTTTGTGATTTTCTCATGGTTAACTTTCTCCGAAACATGTTTTCTATCACTCTCCATCAAAACATGACCCTTTTCTCTTTCTTCCATGTCCATGTTTTTCTACAAGGAATCCTATTATGGGTTAACTCGGGTGACCTTGGTACTTATCTTTCTTTATTTTAAAGTGATTGTTTTACCGACTCTTGTTCCGATGTGGGACTTTCAAGGATGTTTCCAAGCTCAATTTTAAAAAAATTGTGAGGACGCAATTCCCAAAAGGGGGGAAGGATGTAACACCCCAGGTAAATAAAGAATATTACATTTTATTATTTATCCAAATTTGTGAATCAAACATTAATATTACCTTAAAGGGGATTCTATGCTCGATGGCATACCCAATACGCAACAACGAGTTTCTTGGGAATCTTACATTGCACTCTAATAATAAAATAATATTATATTAAATGGTAGTTAACATGTAGCCGTTGTGTTGGCGGGAATGGATAGAAATAACTAAAATATGATTGTATATGTTTTTTTTAAATGTTTTTACATTTATCCAATAAAAGATAAAGGCATAAAATACGGAAAGAATTCAATTTTAGGCGTATATGCCCTAGTTTTCACTAAAGGTTCACTTATCACCTTTTGATGGAGAACCGTCATTAAATATAGTTTTGTTCACTCTTATAAATTCTATTGGACCAAATAAAACTCTTCCTAAGAATCGGGACATCAAAATTTACTTTGTGTAAATTTTTGGTATCTTTCCGATAAAGTTCATTTTTTTTAATGAATAGTGTAAAATGTTGTATTTTAATTCAAAACCTCTTTTTAATCTAATTTATTTATATGATTAGATTATCTTTTGAATTTGTTTTGAAGTGGAATTATAATATATTTTTACCATTTAATCCAATGGTGGTCATTGGAATCAATTTTACTTTGAAATTGGACTTAAACTAGTGTCAATCTTTTGATACTTATTGTTTCATAAAAACACTCTATTTGCTTTGACAGCGGGAATTAATTATTAAATTAATTAATATGACTTATATGTTTTGAATTTTGTAAAATAGACTTCATTTTTGAATTCGGAATATCAAATATAGCTTATGGTGAATTTTTGGGATTTTTCTGAAAAACTTCAATTTTTGATGAATAGTGAAACCACTAAGTGGTACTTATAAAAACTGATTTTTCTGTTTAAATGAAATTTTTCCATCTTTGTGTTTTGAATTTCAAAAATCCAACATACTTGGTTGTCATTAATAAGTAAAATGTGGTTCAATGGGATAAAAATAATTTTTTTGGTGAATAGTAACTTATTAAGTTTTTAATCGCGATTAGTGGTAATTAGTGTAGTTTAAGGTAAAAATAAAGCTTTAATAAAATAATATGAGCTTGACACATGTCCTACCCTCATTGGTTTTGTCATGGCCGACCGAGACAAGCCATGGGTCAACTTGGGGACCCCATGGAGCCACTTTGGTTCGGAAATGACATAAATAACTTTTTATTTAATGTAAAAGTAAAAATGACACAAACATAATATGTTTTACGAAAACAATTTTTAAATAGGGTTATAAAGATCAGATGTTTTATTATAAATAGTCATAGGAAAGCTAAAAAGATTTCCTACATCATAGTATTTGTTTTATAATTTTTAGACACTAAATAAATTAAATTATTTTTGACATCATAATGATGCAGCGATGACATCATTATTTAACGATTAAAAAAAATGGAAAGATAATGTAAAATCTATGAACTACACATGTCAAAAACTTATTGGATGGGTGGATTTAAAACCCTTAACACCTTATCCGCGAATTATATCAATGTGGGACCTTTTAAAACAGAAACACATTTTCAAATAAAGTAATATTTCTTACTTTCCAAAAGTGCCCCTCCTCTCCTCTTATAAAAGGCCCCCACCTCTACCTCATTTCACACACTCCTAAAGCCTTTGGCTCGGCCAACCCCTGACCATTTTGTCTCTCCACATCCCTCTCCTCATCCTAGAGGATTACCTTTGGGAATAATCCTTTCAAAGGAAGCCTTTAGGCTCAAATCAAAAAGAGTTACACTTTTAAAGGTAATTCATTCTCTCATGTTCATTTGTTTTATTTTTGCTTCTCCAACCCCCTAAAATCTTTTTATATAATTCTTTTGTAACAACACCAGTATCTTCAATATACTAGGATGTTGTTATAAGATTTATTTGAGCTAAACTCTCACACAACTACATCAAATGGTTAAAGAACATACGGTTTCCGTGGATGGAAAAATTCTGCCTCTCGAAACGATGACTGTTCAATACTCATTTAACACCTTCAAAGGTGGCCATTATGATGTCACTATTTTTATATATGATATATAATATGTTTATGTTTTACTTTAGCTTATGTATTTTTCATTTGTGGCTTACCTTTATGGCTTCCATTATGGGTATACGCGATATCTTCATTTAAGGAAGTGCGGACTACCGCCCCCTCAAAGTGATTTGATT
This sequence comes from Viscum album, assembly GCA_963277665.1. Lineage (NCBI taxonomy): Eukaryota > Viridiplantae > Streptophyta > Magnoliopsida > Santalales > Viscaceae > Viscum > Viscum album. Next base: position 809,566,580 of record OY728150.1, on the reverse strand, counting down.
CGTTATTACCATATGTGGTACGTATAAAGGGTATATTTAATGATATTATATATGATACCATAATGGAATTAAAATACTATTATGTATCATTATGTTTTAATTCCATTAAATATGAAATAGAAATGGAAGTAGCGTTCATGCGTACGTACGGCTTACCGTCTCCATGAACGGTACATTTCATTTATTATCTCAAAATATTATGTACTATTATAAGTACATATATATAATGGATATATATGATGTATGATACATCTAAATGATTAATATAATTATGTAATTAAAATATACACACCTTTCATATAGTTTTAATTCCATTAATACGACATAGAAATGAAAGCAGCGTTCATGCGTACGTACGGCTTACCGTCTCCATGAACGGTGCATTTCATTTCTTTCCTCTAAATGATTATGTGATATTATAAATACATGTATATGCTAGATATATATTACATATATGATATCAAAATCAGTAATGTCATTTTGGATATAAATAACCTTTGACCACACGAACAACATGTAATTGTAAGAAGTCCACTTTCGACTTACGAACCAAATATCGACAAAACAATCATTATTAACTTAATGATTACATAATGTTTATAACATGGAAATAAGTGATATAAAAGAAATAATAAGTTTGAAAAAGGTTCTTAATAAAGTAGAAATTAACTCAAGTTTATTATTCAGGACGTTAAAGAAAGATCGAATCAAGTCGGACCCGAGGTAAGGGATCCTACTTCTCTCTTTCTTTTTAAGTACACACATTTATGTCATTCCTTTTAAAGCTCATCTTTCTTGTTATTGGGATGATCTTTTATATTAAACTTACTGTAATTTTTATGTTCATGTGATGAGAGACCCTATTCTCTCTCATCAATCCATTTTGGAAGTTTTGAGTGGCGCCGTTAGGCTGCCGAACTTTCGTAAGAGATCTAACCTTTCTCTTTCTTTTTAAGTACTCTCCTTTATGTCACTTCTTTTAAGCTCCTCCTTGTAATGTTGGGGGATGTTATTTTATATTCCTCTTTTTGTAAATTTTATTTTAATGTTATGAGATACCCTATTTGATCTCATCAATTCATATTCGGAAGTTTTATGTGGCGTCGTTAGGCTGCCGAGTTTTCGTAAGGGATTTTTCATCTCACTTTTATTCCCGTGAGATTTATGCTACATTTTCCACAAATTCCATTGAGTGGTGTATGTACTGCCAATTATTCTACTCTTTGTGTAATATACTTTCGTTTATGATTATTTACATCAATGATCTGTTGTCTTTCTTTCATGGGGTGTATGTTTTGAAAGATACCCAAGTCGGTAAGGGAACCTTTCACCCTCCTTTTTTTAAAAGACTTCTTTTGTTGGGTCTTTTAATTTAAATATATTTATGTTGGGATATGTTCTCATATATACTTATTGATGTAAATTTTATTTCCAAGTGATGAGATACACTTTTTTTTATCTCTCATCAACTCATTTTGATGTGATGCCGTTAGGCTGTCAAGGGAACTTTTTAACCCAATTTCGATTTATTTGGGTTCAACATGTAGTCATTGAATATGTCATCCATTGAATATGTGTGAATGACCTTTTATTGTTTTACACTTAATATCCACTTATATTGGGTGTATTTATATTTGTCACACATATTTTTGAGATTGATTTGTCCTTAATTTAAGGATACCTTCTTTATAAGGGATTTCATCACATTTGACATTTCTATTGAGGGTTCATTGTTGTTATGCACCAATTCACTATTATATGGTGTATATACTGTCCTTTGTAGTATTATATCATGAATCCATTTATTCTCATGATATTATAAAGTTATGACTAAATTTTATTCCTCAATTATTGTATTCAAGTGTCTCTAATTTTGGTAAAACCCCTTTAACCGAAATATCGTTTTAAATGTTTTAATTATTTGTTCTTATTAATATCCATGTTTTCAAAATGGTTTTAAGGATTTATTTATATAGATATTAATGGTTTAAAATTTTAAGCTTCAAGGTGGTATGGGACACTTTGATTCAAAAATCACTTTATTAAATGTTTTAAATGGTTTTGAAAATATTTCTTTTTTGGATTCATTATTTCAATATACTAAAATGTTATATTGTGATTGAAATGTGGAAATGTTATGTTTCCTTTATGCATGTTTTATGTGATACATTTATGTTAAGGTTCTTGGGCATTGTTATGAGAACGGGTGGTTCCGTGATAAACTAAGGGCGGGTGAGCCCGATATAGCTCTCCAATGCATTGAGTAACGAGGAGTGAAACGTTAGGGTTTCTCCAAAGAGATTTAGGGAATATACTGTGATGGGTATTCCAAACGTAACCAAGATGGTTACTCCCTACGTAAGAATGTTATGAATGCCTCAATTTACCTTTATGTCTTATGATTTCTCTGATTTATTCATGGTTTGATGAGGTATGTTAAAGTGCCTTTGTTTTATGGGTAAAGTATGATTTAATTCTTATTTATATATGAAATCATGTTTCCTTTCCATATTTTTATAACTCTTACTGAGCTTTTTATGCTCATCCCAAGTTATTGAAATGTTTTTCACAGGTCAAGGGGAAGGTACATGATGTGATGATAGTTTCAAGGATGTGTCAAGAAAGAATCTGTGTTATATTTTAAATATGTTCCCGTTGATGGGAAGAATGAATATTGTATTTTATGTAACCACTTTGTTTAAATGTGGAATGTAATGAAAGTTTCATGATCTAATTCTCTAAAACTCTAAACCTGAAAAGATCCTCAATGTGTAATCTTGTAATAACTCAAGATTAATTAAGGTTTAAGGCTGGGGCCTTATAATGTGTTTCAAACCCTGAGAGGAATTTGGTTTTACTACTCCCCCCCCCCAATTTCCTCTTATTCATGTTTTGGAGGGATAACAATAAGGATTTAGAGGACCTGGGTGAAGGAATAGAGTGATCAAAGCATCAAGATTTATTTGGGAATTTTTCCATAAAAATGAAGTGTCCAAGAGTCCTGTTTATAAGAAAATATGGCATCATGGGAGAAGGTTCAAGATCATATAGGTGTGTCCTATAGACCGTTTCATAGGCACATCACACAGGATGATGCATAGGTGCCCTCTACATCAATTATATTTGAGGTTACCTGCATGGAGGGCCATTTCCAAAGGGTTGTGGCCTTTGGACTTCTTTGTATATCATCTCTTCATCTCCTTAAGGTATTTCCATTTGAAAAATTTTCATCCATGAATAAAATGGAGCATCAATATTTAAACAATCATTCATATATCTTATATCATATGACACTCACTCATGTTCCTTCATATACAAAAGATAACTAACTAACTCATTTACTGAATAACTCACACACAACCATGAAGGAACTCGAGGATATGGAAGAATTTAGTACAAATATTATCAATATTATTCAACTTAATATATTATTTTACCCAAGATAAAATATTCCAACACTATTTTCCCATCATATATCATAAACAAAATATGTAAGGATGAAAAAACATAAATAAAAAATAAATTATGATACCTCAAGAGTATGATGTGATCTCAATGTGTTCTGCTTATTATAAAATCATTGTAGCTCAAAATAATCAATAAAGTAACCCTCTATATTGTCCGTACATTTACCATAAATCATGTTTAATTATTTTATAACCTTCATGTACTAAAATAATATGAATTAACACTTCAAAAAAATTATTTCCAAAGGAACACATATCCAATTAGATCTCATAATTCTCTCTAGTTTGTCTCTATAAATATTAATAGAGAATTAAGTAGAATGAAAATTCATAAAAATATAATCCCACAAAATATAATTAAATTCTTAGGTTATAATTTTCTCTAATTTCCGTAAGATCACGTAATAAACATAAACCTCCTAAAAAACCAAATATTCACTTATGATATAATAAATCATTAAAAATTCATTTGTACTTTATCACCTTCTTATAACACTCTTAATATGTCACATTATAAAATATGAATAATTAAATTGACTCATTCCTACCATGTATATTTATTAATTCCTAAATAATAAACACTTTTTTGAAAAACCAGTTTCTCTTCGATATGGCCTTAGATATGGAGACCTTACTCGATGGTTATGGAGCATAGTAGATGTTCATATTCCTCCTCCTTTACCATAGTTTATTTTTTGATAATTATATTGGGTTTCACTTGTCTGAGATTTGGTTGAACCAAATTCAAGAACATTATATCAAGATTAATGGTTTATATATAATTCAAATAGATCACATTGATGACTCTATAAAGGATTTTATTTTTCCTATCAGTTCCTTCCTGAAAAAGATGTCCAAATCTGGAATCCTACCAAACATGAGGAATTAACTTGTAATCAATTTTATAAATTATTCATAGAGAGGATGATGGTGGTTTCTAATGGTATATCTCATTTCAACAAGGCTTGTATTCCTCCTTCTAGGTACACAATGATGAGTAGAGATACCTATAATAGGATTCCAAAAAATGAGGTTATGATGAGTTCTAGGATGCCTTGATACACCATCTAAAACATTTGTAATGTTGGACTTGACTCCATTTCTCACATATTCATTCAATGTAACTATGACACTATTATTTGGATCATTGTGTATAATATATTTAAAGTGGAACCTATAACTAATTCGAATATTTTTTCCCTTCCTAACCATTGTATTAGTATGGATTTTTTAATCTATTTAAGGATTATTTCACTGAATCCAGATACATGATACAGTGGAACAACAAAAATCAAAGGTGCCTAGAGAAATATATTATCATTTACAAGTCCCTGAAAAGCATAATGTATTCTATTATGATGGTTTCTACCATATATATTGGCCTTTTAGGAACTCTATTTGGGATCCCTCAGTGATTGAAAAACTAGGAATTATGGTCTAGTATAAAAACTATAATGGTTTCTTTTTTATTATCTAGAAACCCCTATTATAGATTGGATCAAAATCAATATGGATGGTTCTTCAAAAAGAAAACTAATAACTTTAGTATGTGGTGGAATTTTTAGGATTACCAATGGTGTCACACACTTTCACTTCTCTAAGGATATTGGAATTTCCATTTCTTATGAGGCAGATATGAAGGGAGTCATTTTAGTGATTAAAATTGGAATAATCAACAATTAGAGAAACCTCAATATTGAGTTGTACTCTTTTTTCAGCGATCATGTTATCGGGATTTATGTCCCCTCCTCATCATGTATATTAGTGGTAGTATTGGAGGAATTTATGGATTATTTAAGGGGTATTAAGTTTATCATATCTCACATTCATTGAGAAGGTAATATAGTTGCAGACAATCAAGAAAACTTGGGGGTGGGTTAGGGGTCACCCACTGGTCTTGGTATTTTACATATTACATTGAGGAAGTATTGTTTCTTGACATTTATAAAAATATTTCCTAATATTTCTTATAATTTTATTTCTATGAGATTATTCTAGGGGGATTTTAATATTATTATTATTATTACTTCTAATTATTTACATTCTTAAAATTACTGACCCATGAACATGCGGTCCAACTTCTTCCTTAATTTCAATTTATCTAAGTTTATGAAACTTCTAGGAATAGTTTGTGTAGAACCATCTATAACCTTATCTATATAGAGATATTTTTTAATCATATAATAATTGTAATATCAAGAGACAAACCATATCCCCTAAATATATAAGGATAATTCATAGCTATGAAAACCTCCTATGAACATTGAGTGTGAAAAATAATCTCTTTATCTTATGAAGTCTCATAAATAAAGCTAAATAATATTTTTCATCATCCTTCAATGATTTATTTATTTTTATATTACCATATTAGATATAATTTAACACCTCTTCCATGGATATGGATTTAATCAAAGTAATACCATTTGATTTAAAGGGCCAATGGTGCTTTATTCTTATATTTAAAATAAATAAATCATGTACTAATCATTCAATAAATGTCATACCACTAATTATGCACATGATTCAAGATACCACACCATAAACATTAATTCTTAAAGTTTTCATCAGTAATAATAGTGAATCCCCCAGGGTATAAATTGATAACTATTTAAATTCAAGAGACTAATATACATGCTCATATATGGGAACATGTAATGATACCCAAAACATATAGGGTTTAGGTTAATGTTTCAATCCTTATGATATTATATAAATGAGATCCCCGAGTGTGAAAATCATGAAAATAAGTCTCAATGATTATGATACCTCAAAAAATAATTTTTATACATCATTTATGTACTTTTAGATTGATTTACCTGGATAGTAGGATATATGTCTAATATTATAGTCATAATATCATGATGTTCTTGTTATGTATGGAACTACAATAAATATTAGATATAAAATTTAATATAAATACATTACTATATATAATACATAAATAAGATGTGTTACTATCATGGTAAGTATAAATAATGCATATATTATAAATTATGAATGTCCTGGTAATTGAAAAGTACAATTTTTATTTAGGTCTATGGTGGTTACTCTTGAAACACTCCCACTTTCACAAGATCTAACTACTAACTTTTGGAAACTTTCAATCATATTCCCTAAAACAAGGGATTATACTTTAATTAATTCATTATAATTATTTTTTTACTATTTTTTAACTAACTATAATATTAATATTTGTTTTATATATGTTATCAAAATTTATCACTTGAAATCTATGGTTACCCAACTAACTACTTTTAAACATATGACATCCTTTTATTAAAATAATCATCCCATGATTTTATTTTTTTTATCCATAAACATATGCTTAAGTCTTGAGCACTATTTTTTCTATATTTGATGATGCTAAACCTTATGGATATATTTTATAGATATATTTATAAGTTTCTATTTAGGATATTTGTTATTTTATTCAATCACTAGACATAATAATCATGGTAAAAAACTATAAAAATTAAAATTTAAATAGATTAATTATATATATTGGTTTAATGGTTTGTCATAATTAATATCTTGATTTTCATAAAACCTTTAAAACCAATTCATTATTTGAATTCGTTAACTTTACCATCCATCTATAACACTTTCTTAAATAAAAATCTTGCTGATAATAAATATATCACCAAACTCGGTGAATAATATATCCCTAAACTTGGCGACAATAAAACCATCTCTTTTGAGTTTTATAACTTTCTTACATAGTATATGTTTCTAGAAATTTATTTTCCATGAGATCTTATGGACGTTGTTTTGATTCCAACTTGTTTTATATCTTAATCATTAAATTTAGTAAAGTTAATATTTTTCCCATTATCCTTATTAGATATGTTCCCCATTCATATAAAAATAGTCTTCAACATGAGTATTACTTTTCTACCATAACAATGTATCCACCTTTATAACATTTGGATAATTTATAAATTACCCTTTAGATTACTTAATTCATATTTATTATTTAAATAAATTAATTATTTTTATCTTTATATAAAAATATGTGATATGAAAATTTTCTTCCCATATTACAACTCATGTGAGATCACTTTTATCACTTTATTTTTCATAGGGATAACTGCAAATGATATTACTTAAAAAAATATTACAAGATAATAATAAAAGACTTTACAGACTCATCCTCAATATTACCATAATATTAATGTTTTAATTACTCCTTTTACTTACAACAAACATCTGATTTATATAAGGAAATGTGAGTTTAGGAATAATTTCCACTCTATATTTCATGATTGGTGAATGCTTGGTTAAATATTCTTTGAATAATACTGAGGCAAGAATAATATATCTTCCTAAAAAGATAATTCTATAATTCATTTTTATATTCCTTAAATATCATAAAGGAATGTCACTTTTTCTTCATTAATTAGATATGATTATAATTGCTGACGATATCATAAAATTCATGAAGTATGAGGATTTACCTCTAGCTCCACTCGAAATAATTCACATGTATGTTTTTCAAATAAATATAAATATCTATGGTTTATCATTTTTAATACCAAAAGGTGTTTTTATTATTATATATTATAATAAATCATGTAAAATACATAAGCTTTTTAGATAAAAAGAGACTAAAGGACGTTCTTAGTATACCATTGCAATTTTCTTCTGGTTTTCTTTATCTAAAATTATATTTCCACAACTAGGGATAATTTGAGTCTTATGTGTTATGTCCATAATTGATTTATGATATAGGATATAATCAATTCTAGTATAAATAATATATTATTCAATTACGGTATGTTATAAAAAAGTTTATTCCTAAACATGAAAAATATAATTATTTATAAACTTTAACCTAAGATTTTGTTTTACATAACACATAATTCAATGTAAATTTTTTCAAATAAAAAAATATAATATTTAGTGTGAGTATGTGATCTTATCTAGCTGAATCCAGAGTCAAAATAAATTATAAAAATTAATATATGCTTTAAATATTATAATATTTTTGAATTTCCTTGGTTCATATATTTGGATACAAATGTGTGAGCCATAAATTATAGCTAATACCGAAGAATTTAAAACAAAAATATTATATACAATGATTAATATACTTGAATTATAATTTTTTACATGAATATTCTTCACTTCATGGTAATTTATCCTTTCATGACTTTTCCTGTTTCTTGTTAATCAAATAGCCTCTTATTCAATGCTCTTACTCTTAATTTTTAGTTTCTTGAAAGGATGGTTTGATGGTTCTTTTAGAGTTCTATATGTCATTATATTTTTTTACTTTTCCTTTTTTATTCTTCACTATAAAGATCATATAATTTTTTTATATTTATCCATGTTAAGATCGTAATCTAGAAGTTATTGATTTGATTTCTACATACTGTTCATTTTAAAATATTCAATGAAATTGGAGTAACTATATGGAAAGGATAAAAGTATGAGATATATAGATTTATTGTTATTAAATCTAAAACATAACTCCATTAATCAATTATTGTACTCTATTATATTTAGTATATGAGGAACAACTTGGATTCTATCTTCCAACATACACATGTACAATGTATTTACTCATTATCATCGTCCCTTATTTTATCCAAATAAATTTCCAAAATATATGACCAAATGTTGTAACCATACATTTACTAATATTTCTTTCATAATTAAATTGAAATTTATGATAAAATGATGACTTAAACATCAAATATATCATTCATGTGTCGCTTGTAGGTATTATTTCCACCTTTAATTTTTTCTTAAGGTCGTTTATTAGGTTTAGGGGGCTCTAACACAAAAACATTAATTTCATGTCATATTATTTTGTGAAAACACCTGTACCACTCCAATAAATATGTATCAAGGATTAAATATTCATTGTCCAAAATATATAATAGTGATTTGGTGTTGTTACTTTCTATTTGATACAAAATAAATGTAGTAGACTATTACTTTTACCTTGATTACATAATATTTATAAATTATTGATTTATTAAACTTAAATTTCTACCATTATTTTACCTAATTCCTAAAAACCCTCAAACATTTGATTTATAATATTTATCCCCTTGAATATTATTATGGTCATGGATCCTTAAAATCTCCCTTCATAGTTTAAAGTATAGATATACAACTACTTAGAGAGTTTAGAGAATGATTTTTGTGGGAAATATATGTTAACCCATTATTAATAGATCTATTTTGTGTATTTATATATCATTAAAATCTTAATCTTATAATTACTCAGTGCTTTACCTCAAAATTTTCACCAATATATCTTTGAATGCTTCTTTCATTACTTTTTTAGTTAAGTCAATAAATCACTGTTATTTAAAATCACCTATAATAGGAGGAACCATTAATTATGGTTCATAAGAACCAAGAATAATAGTTTTAATCAAATTATAGTGATGAAAGGTACTAGAAACTCAAAATTTCAAAAATGGGTGTTTATTTTTATTTTTATTTTTTTTTGAATTACATCCAATTCTATTTATCATTATTATTAATTAAAGTATGATATTACTTTCCTAAAATTAACCATGAATAATTATAAATTAATTTATTCATCTATTTTTATATTTTCATATTTCTAAACTATCTTACATGAACTTATATCATCCACACATTCACATAATAAATAATTAGCCATGTATGATAAAAATAAATATATAAAAAATGAATTGATCGTGAATTATATTTCAATGGTCGATCTATTGAGTGGATGATGAGTCAGAAAATTCCCTAGGGGACTCCATGTGCTGTCTACATATCTTGAGTACCATTATCCTCATTCTCTTATGTATTTATACTTGTTTGGATTTACACTAGCTCTTTTCTCAAACCACCTTATCGTATGGACCTATGTCTTCAAAATCACATACTAAAACAAAGATTAAGGGAACTTGAGATGTATGAATTATATTTAATAATTAAATGTGGACACACGTACCCGTATATAATAAAAATATATATGGAAAATATATTGATCATCAAAAAAGATAATAAATAATAATTAATAATTAAACGTTATCACTTATTGCAATAATAAAAATTAAATAAATAAATAAATAAACATACATGGGTTGGTTGCAACTCATGATTTTTAAATATGAATACATATTTAAAATATTAATTAAATAAGCTAAAATTTTATTTGAGGTAGTTTTAAATGAATTAAAGTTACATGAAACTAATTTTAATTAATTATCATAATGTATCATAGTATTCATTTTTTTTAAAACTATTAATATTTTAAAATATTGTTAGGAATTTATTATTTAAATTTTATATTTTTAATCCCAAAAAATGGGTATAGAGAGGGTAAAAGTATTGTGTGTAACTTCGTTGTCTAAGTGAGTTGAGAAGAACCAGACCTGGACTAGTTTTGGTCAAGGCTGGTGCTTACCCTAAAAGGTGCCACTACTTTGAAAAAAAATATCATTTCAACTAGAACAGGATATGGGTATCACCCCTAATCAATAAGGCTGTAAACATTCAATGGTGGTGGGTGATTATAACATCAATTTTTTATTTTTTACTCTTAAATATTTTTTATCATTATAGTTGCATTTTCTGATTAGTGTCCCCTGAGCTAGTGCCAAGTATGTGTCACCCCCTACCCTTATCTCCTGGTTTCCATATGTTTCTTTGATGTTTATATCTCAAACATTAGAAACCTTATAGATTAATTATTTATGTATTTTAGACCACATTGAAGCCATTTACTTGAATTATAATATATTTAAATAAAATTATTGACTTAAATTGTATAAGACTGCTCTCATATTAATTGAAGGAATCTTATCACTGTAGAATCTTTAGTTATTGGTATTTTAAAAAAATATTGATGTTATCAAACAATGTGTATTATACCAATGATTGGATTCAATAATGGATCATGTATAATACAATTTAAGTATAAAAATTTTAAGCAAATAAATACCTTGTTTGTTTATGTGATCTTGGAGTTCTACACTCAATGTTAGATCATAATAATTTGAAGGATTCAAACTAGAATCACAATAAATAATCCAAATGTATATTAAAATTCCTTGATTCATTTATCTATATTCTTTTTTCACTTTTATGAAATAAATGATCACTTTTTAGTGGTCGTATGATTACTAAAACATGAAAAACATGATTTATGAAGAAAGAATCAAATTGTGTGTATTCATTATTTCACTTTATCTCTATGAAAATTTATATAATGAATGGAAGGATGGATATTTCATATAATATATTATTCTATATCATTTTGGGACTAAAACATAGGTTTATACGAAGGTTTAACGTTTATTTAATTTCACTTTATACCTTCAAGAAACTTAAACCATAAAATAGACGCAGAATTTCATTTACGACATAGTTAACATGTCATAAAATTCAAGTTCATTTCATCATTCACATGTAATAGTATTATTTGGAATGTGATTAGATATGAATTATTAACTTGTCTCATTCCTCCCAAATATTTTTAATAACCTTGAATAAAAAATATTTATTTGACAAACTATTTTCTTATATTCACTTATATATACTTAAATAACTTAATAATACCATGAAAAATAAATTAAAATATCATCACTAAATACTTTAATAATATATAATTGAATTTATTTATTTATTTTCTTATAAATTTTTACACTCATATGTTCACCCGACCACAAGCATGTGGCTCACTTTGTTTTAAACTCCAATTCATCTGAATTGGGGGAACTTCTAAATACACTTTTTATATGATCCACTAATACCTTACCTAATTATTCATGATTCCTACTCATATATTATGATTTTTATCTAAAATAACATCATTTATCCTTATGATATAACAAAAATTCATTGTTATAAGAACAATCTATGAACACTTACCATGAAATACAATCTCTTTGTCTCATGATATCTCATAAAGAATGGTGCATAATTCTTGTCACCATCATTAAATAATTTCTCATAATTATTTGAACCTATTTAATGGAATTTAATTCATATACCATGTCCATTTATTTAGTCAAGACGTTAACATATGAGTCAAAGGGGTGAATATATCATCTTTATGTGTCCAAAAGAGACAAATTATCTCTTGATCATTCCATCAGTAGAAAACCATTTTTGATGCACTTGAAACAATATATCTCACAAAAAACATAAAAGTTTATTTTTTTCATCACATATGAATGAATATTATCCATTTTATACATTTATAATGATCTCAAGTTGAGATAACAACACACATTATTATGGATAGGTTCATCCAATGACACCCAAAACATGTGGTGTTCATATTTATAGGTTAGTACTCATTATCTCTTATACATTAGATCACTGTGTATGAAATTAATAATAATAATTATCAATTATTATGATACCCCATTACCTAATAGCTAAACATTATCTATTTTCCATCATATTGACGTATCAAGACTATAGGATATGTTTTTAATATTTTTTTCATAATATCATATGGTTCTCATTATAGCCAAGAACAAATATAACCATTTATTACGATATATAATATAAAGATATTACTATATTTAGTATATTAATAGGTTATAATATTACCATGGTAAGTATAAATCAAGCATATATTATACTATATACATGACATTATAATTCAAAAGTATAAGTTTGAGTTGGGCCTAGGGAACCTACCCTCACAAAAAAAACAGAGAATCCAAAGGAACGATTAAATAAGGTAATTGGTGGAAAATTAATAAGACCTTTGATCTTGTTATATGATTACTTATAGGCCAATTTACCACACAATTACCTAAAATATTCATTTTGAACTATGTGTCCTTAACATCCAGTCATGGGGAGATATAAAGATAGTCAGGAATAAACATTTTTCATATGAATGAAGCACATGGAATGGTATTTATAGAGAATTAATCATCATGAATGGCTGATAATAAGTTAATAAAATGGTAATTATGGATAAAAAATATCTTATATATTAAATTTTCATAGCACTATAGGTACATAGAAATTTGGATAATGGCGCTTGAATCCGGAGATTATTTTGGTATAGTAATCACTTATGAAAATGGAAAATGATAGGTAATGAGTAATATTTGATGAATTATATATAAAATTTAGGATAGTAAAATTAATTATAATCATATAATTATATGATATAGTAATTTAAAAATATAATAACAAAATAATCATAATAAGGAATGAAAGTGGGAGGAATAGAAATCATTACGTATGCATAATAACATCTTATAAAAAGGGTATCATGGGAGGGATTGGATAATAAATCATGAATAATAGTTAAAAGGGATGATACTATAATGTAAATAGAATCATAATAGTATATGAAATGTAATTTTAATAATATTTTAACAAAATAATTATTATAATAAGTGAAATAGAGGGGAATGGGAACCTTTACCTTGCTTAAGCTTCATAAAAAAGAACTGATCTTTGAACCACCAAAACCCTTAAATATTGAATTGTGATCTAGGATATAGGACCTTTAGATAACTATATTTAGAGAAAATAAACTTATCCTGAGTACAAATGGAAGGAAATTTTTGTATTTATAGTGTGTTGAGTAGAATCTCATGGAAAAAAGAATTTAATATATTTTTTCATTATCTCAAAAGATCTATGACCACACTATAGAGATTATTACAATTGATTAGGTTTTTAAGATTATTTTATATTATAGTAAAAATCCTAGGTTTTATCTCAGGGATTTTTGGTGGTTTATTGTTTTTATTTCCAATATGTTTTAAAAAACAGAAAATAGGTGAATTTTAAATGATGTTTCAAAATGAAATAATTTAATTAAAGAGTTTAAGAGTTGAAAAAATAAATAGTTTTTTGAGAAAAATAGAATATGTTTATCACTAAAATATTATTATACATAATTAAAATTTAAAATTTCTAAAAATAAAATTTGGTGTAATGAAATTATTTGGTTGAGGGTAACCAGGATCTTGGTTCCCCTCTTTTTCTTTTATAGAAGTTCACATAGAACCAACCCTTGACCCAAAAATCACATTGTAAATTTTTGGAACATATATATGGAATTAGATATTCCAAATAATACTAAGATATTATGTATTTTTGAGATAAAAAAGGACCCTTGTGTTTTCAAATCAAAACAACACAAAATACCCACTTGAAATCTCACACCAACTTGTTTTGAAATAATTTTTTCCCTTTAAATCATATCAAAACATTGAATTAGAATCATAAACATGTCAATATAAAACTAAAGGAAATATTTTAAATAAAAATTATATAAAACTAGTATCAAAACAAGTCCCAAAACTCTATTTCCAAGTGTGTAGCTCCCTCGCAACAACCGGACACCATTTAGTTTACCATCATGTGGAGTAGAAGGCTCTAGTGGATATCCTTCTTCAATTTGACTATTATTTTGAAGATAGGGAGATCCCAAATCTATAATGTGATGAGATGAATCATTTAACTTCTAAATGTCTACACTTCACTCCTTGGTTGAGATTAAAAATGATGTGCCCAAGGTTCCCTTTTATAGGTGAAGTGGAAGGTGGTTTTGGGCACCTAGATTTAGAGATACCCCTTTTGTCTCAGGTTTGGATAGGTAAAAGGCTTAATATAAACTTTTAAAAAATATAATATTTTGTGTCTATCCTCTTGAATTCATCAATATAAAATTTTTTGGCCATTAGAAGTCCATATTTAAGGGTATTGTCAAAATACTGAGAAGTAGTCGTGACTTCGTCTAGATTAGGTTTTCTAGAAATATCTGTATGATTGTGCTACAGATGGATGAATTTAAATTGGGTGTATTTTTAAGAGTTGTGTCCCATTGAGTTTTAGATCATACCATAAATCTTTAGCCAAAATTTATGGACATATTATTTGTAATATGTAAATCAGTGCACATGTCTTCTCAGGCTTCCATGCAGTTTGGCCTGTTTTCTCCCACTTCATGTTGTGCCCTCCAAATCACCTCCCCGTCCAATAAAAAAATAAAAAAAAATCATTATAACATTAATTAAAATTGACTAAATAAATAAAATTATAATTTCAATTTTTTAATATATTTCGAATTCATAATTAAAAATTAGTTTAACACAACAGTATAAGGGTGGAACTGAATAGTGAATCACTACGTGATCATTCCACTACACCTTATAGTGCTCCATTACATCACTTAATTACCCAATATAATGGATATTATAAAATTATGTAAATATAGATAACATGGTCATATTTTCTCATGATTACATATATATTATGTCAAATTTATCGTATTTCACTATATTTGTTGTATTTAACTTTTTTTATAAACAATTACCAAAATTTTCCCCTTATTAAATTTTACATCTTGATTCAAAAGATTTAATATGTTTTATTAAATTGATCCTCTAATTATATCAAATTTATCTTTAAATAAGAATTATATTTAATAAAAATTTACTATTGATGTGCATTTAATTTTTTTATGGAAATAAATAACATGAAAATACCACCTTAACCCCTAGATGCATAACACATTATTACTCCAACATAAAAACATGGTGTAATGTATTAAATGGTTTTACTTTCATGTGGTGTTCCATAAAAAATTTATTATAAAAGACTTGAAATTTTATATTTGGAGTTTTTAAAATTCCAAGGGCATTTTGATAACTTAACACCTAAAGGGGTAAAATGGTACTTTTGTCTAGTAAATGACCATATAAAAATTTTCATATAGTAATTTTGAGTTTTAATTGTTGTTTATATGTGATGTTATATTTTTTCATCTATTATAAGTGTTTTTAGTTTCACCCTAATGAATAATTTTAATAATTAATTATTTAAAAGGGTCGTACATGTTTTTTAGTGATTGTAGAAGGATGATTATTTATAATGGAAGATGATCTAAAAAATTATGACTGCACCATAAAATTTAGAGTGAATCATTTAATTTAGCATTCATATTCGGTGAGTTTTAGAGGATTTTTAATATCCAGACATTTATTTAATTAGTTTAATTAATTATTTGATTAATTAATTTATGATTGATGCATTTATTTAATATTTTATATCAAACCATAGTTAAAACTAATACTCTAAATATAACATGATACCCATAAAATAGAGTTTCATTTATTGTCTATAGAATTTCATATTTTTTATGGGCTCAACCCAAGCCTATTTTTAGCGTTGGTTTATAAATTATAGATCAATTTCATTTTCTTCATTTTTACAATTTTATTTAAGGAAATAATTTCTAGGGGAGAAAATGAGGAGTAGATAGTCCCCCATAATTAATAATAAACACCCTTTTCATTCTTGTTCATGCATTTTATTCATCATAGTCAAATTGAAATTTGAAAAACATTAAATAAATTAAAACAATTATTATTATTTTGATATATGAATATATATTCTCTAGTATTTATACATAATTTGATTCTAAATAAATTATAATATCATTATTTAATTGTAATTCAATTTTTTTATTCTATTCATTACCAACTGAAGCAGCTTTGAAATCAATATGAATTACATATTTCATAATAAATTAAAAATAAAAACATAAATATCATTATGATATACTATTTGGGTCAGTCATTCATAAATAATATACTATGGTTGTCAAACTATAATTATGGTTTCCATGACATCCTGATAAAATAAAGATTATAATAGCCCATAACTTTTAAGCTATGAAGCATATTTATGTTTTTCCAAACCTCATGTATATTAGTAAATTTTGAATGTTATAGGTATAGGAGGGGCCCTAAGAGGTTGTTTAAATAAAACAGGGTTTGTTTCAGAACTTTTATTCTAGATAAATGAATCCACTAGGTACCTAATTAGATATTAATAAGTACCCTGTGGAGTGCCAAGTGAGGGTTGGCTCTACTCATCCCACTAGCTAGTTGGTGGGAATAGGTCTAGTACCTAGTGATTATCGGGTACCCAGTGATTGTCGAACAGGTACCTCATGGGAACGTCCTTGTTTTTTTAATTTTAAATTAATTAATTAATTAATTAACTTATTAATTTAACAATTTAGGGGGGATTCATTCATTATACTCACAAGGCATGCACAAACCTACTCCCTCTCCTCCCTTCCTCCCAAGTGTATCTACCTTGATCCTTGACCATTTTGGGTTCCATCTACCATAGGATATCACCACCAGTAAATTTAATTCTAAATTTTTTTATATTCTATTATTTCTCTCATAGTTTTATTTTCTTATGTATTTTATTTTTTTTATATACCGAATTTTAGGAATTCTCTCTAATTATTTGATTTTAATCATTTTACATTGAATTGTTGGGTGATACTCAATGGGAATAATTCTATAATTATGATTTACCTTGTATATATCCTTTTCCTAAGGTTCATTGAGTGTGTTATTTATTATGTGATATGTGAAACCCACTAGTCATGTGTGAATGACTTAGGATGAACCCAAATTAGGTTTATTGGGTTCTAATGAATTAATTAACATGAATAATATCCATTGATGTTCCTCTTGAGTTTATATTGATGTCTAGGACACTGATTAACATGAATTAGACCAAAGTTCTATCGAATTGATATAAGGTAACCAAATTTGTGTGTCCAATAGGTTGTTATGGCCTAGTAAAATAAGGTAGAGACCTTCAATATCTTATTGATAGATTGTAGAATGATAAGGTACGGATAACATAGTGGTGGACTTTAAAATAAAAGTTAGAATTCGAAAAAGGGTTGGGTATGTGAGTGTGACCATCCTAATAGTTGAAAGTGAATCAGATTTGGGAGAAATTACAAACCTTGAGAACCCTTAGACCCTTTTTCTTTAATATGTGTTCATGTACATGTTACAAACTTCTAATTTAAATTTTAAATTATTAATTTTTTATTTATATTTTATTATTCCTAATGAATATTAGGATTGTATTATACATGATTTATATTTTAAGGGTTGATAAATCATGCTAACCATTAGAACGTGGTCATCGTGGAAGGTTTATGTAGATTGGGTTGGGTTCTCATTACAACCACATACATGTGGAATGGGATTGGATGAGTTTTGTGTTATGGGTTTTGAGATCAAGAAAACTACAGTAGTGCTTAAATATGTGGCATGAAATATGTGTTATAAGTTGTGAAATCATGATAGACATGGATATTCATGTTGTGATGAGATTTATGAGTAGTATAGGTTGGGTGTCATGCCAACCATCGATCACTTCTATTATGGGATTTCCAATCATGCCAAATGTGTGTGTGTGAATGAGATGAGTTAAGTGTCCTTCCAACTATCAATAGTGAATGGATTGGGTTAGGTTTCAATGTAACCAAGAGGATGTTATTATGGAATGTTATCATTATAATTTTTGTTAGGTTTATTTAGATTATGATATGGTATTTAAGAGGGATCCATTCTATTCCTTGGAATTGATATGTGACATGTTCATATTTGACATTGGAACTAGATGAATCGGGTATGGTTATCATTCAGTGACACTGTGGAACTCGAGCATCGATGGTATTTTATTTTATTATGATATTATTCTATACATCATGTCATATCAACATTCACCTTTATAGATTAGAAATGTTTAGGGGCACCATTGGTGGTGGCCTACTAAGTTTTACTCACACCCTATTTAGGTGTTGTGGTTGTCCGAGAAGACTACTTGGTTTAAAGTGTAGATATAGTAAAGTTCCCTATTATTGATAGTTAATATAGGAAGCTGATTTAGAGTCAAGATATGGGATCATGTTAGGACTTGGGACCATTTTTTTAGTTATACACCATTTTTCTTCTCTTTTGGATTATTTTATAATCAGTTCCATATAAATTCCTCATGGAAGTTATTTATTTTGTATGTATGACTTGTGGGATGCGTACAATTGTTCATATTGTTATATAATGGGTTATGATGGTTCCTTTAGTTGGAATATCATTGTGTTTTTAGTATTTATACTATTATATTATGATAACCATTTTTATTATTACTTATATTGATATTTATAGTTATCTATACATGAGGTTATAGTTTTATTCTACTTAATCATAGACCCTAATCATTTGTTGATATCTTATAGAATATAGAGAGGCATTCCTGAGGCATTTAGTGGCTTAGTTTAGTTATAGTGGAGATGAACCAAACTAAGGATGTTACAAAGTGGTATTATAGACTTATTTATTTTATTTTTTCTTACTATTTTGGGATATAGTGGATAAACCATTAGATTGTCAAATCTTGTTATGAATCTTGTGTTTGAGAGTAGTTTATACACATATAAGGGAAGTATAAGTTACTAGGGATAGAATGTTTTTCTTGGTTTCTTAGATTTATAATTTTATGATTTCAAGGGGTATGATGCGTGCTTTATGATTTATGGGTTTTTTATACTCTTTTCCTCACATTATGAGAGGAAATGTGTTGATACATCATATTACGCATATAGGATTCACATTGAATTTTTGTGCTTGATTATAGTTGAGTAGCTTAGTTGTAATATGGGGTTGGGTTATTTAAATGGTCATTGTAAACTTATTTAATTTTTTTTTCATATAACTTGATGGCGGCACATTACATAACTAATATCATGTTCCATTTTTTACTATTTTTTATTTATTATATGAATCCTATATCATGTTGATCCCATTTTTGGGTAAATGAGGCTAGAGAGAGTGTCTGGATTGTGATATTTTATAATATGTGAAATGTGTATAGAGTATCAAGATTTGATTCTAGTTACAAGTTTCCATAAATTGCGATAAATGTGTTGTGGGGGAATGTGTATATAATTATAGAGATATAACACCACAATTTTCTCTAGTGGATCACTAGGAGGGTGGGAATGGGCATTCACCATTGAAAGTTGAGCCCAAAACCCGTGTCATGCCAGCTTTGATGATAGGTGAGTAGGTCTAAGAGAGTCTATTGTGGTTTA
This sequence comes from Viscum album, assembly GCA_963277665.1. Classification (NCBI taxonomy): domain Eukaryota; kingdom Viridiplantae; phylum Streptophyta; class Magnoliopsida; order Santalales; family Viscaceae; genus Viscum; species Viscum album. Next base: position 809,546,225 of record OY728150.1, on the reverse strand, counting down.
TGCAATCTATGGATAGCGGACCCAGTGATCTGTAGCTTCTGTGATTAATATGACATGGGAATATAAAATACAACATTCTCCTTTATTCATGGGTGAGGGTGGCCCCCAATATGATAATTTATGTGTGGAGTTTATGCTTACCATATTTGACTATGTCTGTAAACCCACTAAGATGAGGGTGAAGCTTGAAACCTATATTTAACATATACTAGCTAACTTTTGGTGGGAAATCCTAATATAGGATATCTAGCATGTTGTTTTATCATAGAATTAATTTCATATTAGGTCTATAATCAATTATTTCTATAGAAAATAGGGGTAGATAGAGCCTAAGAATTAATTCATCTCACCAAGAGGGTGATTTTAGTTATGTAGTATATGAAACAAATTATAGATCTTTATTTTTTTCACCGATGCTGGTTGGGGAGGATTTCATTATGGATAGATGATTTTATGATAGTATAAGGTATTCTATTCATGTAAATGTCAGTATTTTTTTTAACCATCGTTCAAAATGGTCGTTAATTATGCCCTCATATCTGAGATGAACCTAAATGAGGTCAAATCCTCTGGGTGTTTGGATTCTACTAAGGGGGTGAAAGTGGGTACTCATGAATTAGGAATCATTGATTTTATGGTTCATGCGAGGGAAGTTGTGGAAATATCATCCAAAGTGGTGATTCATCTATTACTTCTTGCGGAGGTGATTTTATGGAGTGTTATTAGTGTGGAAGTATTGACCATGTTTGATCTTATTTATACTAACAGATAGTGGAGTGTCAAACATGTGGGGATATAGATCACTTATAGCAGTATTGAAATAGTTCCCAATAGTAATCTTATGGAAAATGATCTATTCTGATGTGTGGTTCAAGAGAATTTTTTGGAGTGCCATAATAAAGTGGTGGTTGGGTTTCATAGGATATTTGGGCTGTGATGGTGGATATGGTGCCCAAGGTCCAGGGGAAAAATATTAACAGGGGGATGATTCTCAGGGGAGTTGGGAAGGAGCTTAGGACTAAGGTGTTTTCTAGTTATATTCTATTGATTCCACTCCTATATATCATGATGTTAGTTCATAAACAATTCTAGTTACTGTTTTAATATCTTATAATCAATCAACATCTCTATTAGATGTGGGTGAATCACACTCAATCATATCCTATCAGTTCAATAATGGATGGAGGTTGAACCAATAGTGCCTATATGGGGTTATATATATTGATATACCTTTGGGGGTTTGGTTAGAAATTATTCAAATATGTCAATAATATATTATGATTTCATTAAGAATTCACAATTCATGAGATGTGAAACTTCAATGTGATCCTTATAGTGGATTGTTTACTTTAGTACCAAGACCACATTGGTTGTTTCCATATATGAGTATCATTTACATCTATTGATGGTGATGGTTATAACTATGTTGGGGAGTGGGATCTATAAATAGTCCATCTAGGACCTGACCTTTAGAAACAAAGTGATATCAAGGCCAAGCTCTCTAGGGTTATTTTTGGATGATCAGGGGACATCAAAGGTAGTTTTCTCTCCTATATTTGAAAATTTTCATGGTGTATTTAATGATAATTTCTCAATATTTTCCACTTTATTGGTAGAATTATTTTGAAATTGATCTTATACATGGTATAGAGCCCATATTTATACATCTATACAGGACAAGTCATAAAGAACATTGAGAGTTGAAGGCTTGTGTACAGAAATTGTTAGTGAAGGTGTTACAACCAAGAATTTTTTTATTGGATGAGTTGAAAATAGTTTTTGGATTTTTTTTAAAAGTATATTATGTTTTTGAAAGACATTATGGGATAATGTGAATAGATTAACAACCTAAATGTAGATTGTTCAAATTTTAAAACGGTTATAGAGGATGTATAGAAACTATATACATGGAATTTGAATTGCTTTATAAGTTCTTATGTTTTTGAATAATAACTAGAAGTGGAACTGTTGAAGGTGTTTCAATGGAATTAGGGAAATTGATTCTATATATTTTTATATGTTATCCCAAAAGTTTATATGATGGTTGAATTATTTCTAAAGTTATTTGAAAATAATTCTGGAAGTTTTACTATAGGTGGAGTCAGTTTGGATGGTATTCTATAAAATTTTAATGTTTTAGAAGTTAGTAATTATGAGGAGATTTTATTGGAATATTGGAAGTTTTTTTGGAAGTTGTTTCTTGAAGTGGAAGTCTAAAAGTTGATATAGGTTTGAAATGAAGAAAATGAATAATGATTCTTTAATATGTAAGGGTTATCAATGATATACAAGGGTCTGGTAACCTTTATGACATGTAATGTTCCTTAATTAAATATGTAATGGTAACTAGTTTTGAGCATATGGAGATCTAGTAAAGTGAAACAAATTCACTCTGATATGTAAAATTTAGTATTCTGGGAAAATTTAAAAGTGTTAAACTCTTTTTGATACACAATGGCCACCGGGATCATATGTAAATGTAACCATTATTGATAAGAGAAAATTTTTAAAATGAATAAGTTTTATGAATATATAAAGGTTTTCAATGATACATATGTTTCAACTTTTTTGAAATTATGGAAAAGTGAAAATACATAAGAAAACATGTAAAGTTCATCATACTAATACATAGAGGTAACCATTTTCAAGAATTTGGTAAAGTCTCAAATGTAAGAATCATTTACTTTGATTCATAAGATTTATTTGAAACAAAGTAAACTAAGTCATAAATTTTTAAAATTATTAGATAATACTCATTTTTATACCTAAGGGTCGTCAACCTGATATTTAAATGTAATATGTGTACAAAAAAATAGAAAAGTGTTGGATTGTACAATGATATGTAAAGGTAATAAATCCAACACATAAGGGTCATTTCTATGAATGAGGGATGATGTATAAGGGTTATTTGCTTTTCCATTTTAGATTTCATTATCTAACCTTGGATGATTATATTCATTATAAATCATAAAAAAATTGATAATATATCCATTCATGGATGACCATCACACAATGATGGAGAAGATCATGCAATGATTAAAAGAGGATCACACCGTGATATCTTGGTGATTAAAATATGAGGTTTTTATGGATAATTTGTATTGGTTATTTGAGTATGCATCATGTCATGAAGAATAATATCACATAATGATCAATATGAGGAAGTAAAAGATAGTTTTGTATTGAAGAATATCATGAGATTAAGAAAATAATACTTATTTGATGAATTCATTACATAAAAATGGGGATTTTATGAAAATTTAACAGTGGTGGTTTGTCAAACTTTCTCTAAATAAAATTGAAATATTTCAGTAGAGTTTTTTAAAAAACAACTATATAATATTTACTAAAATTTTAAAAAATAACTTTTTCCCTCCCCTGAGCCCTCTCCCCCATTTACTTCTACCCCTAATACCTTACTATCACTAATGCCACTCTAATCTTTTCCACCTATGCTACCACCCCCTTCATTGACCTCAATACTTCCCCCAATCCACTCCCCCCCCCCCCACAGACTTCATCCACTATCATCGCATCACTTTGTTGGACCCATTTCCCCTGTTGTCTAGCTAGTCACCCATCATTCCTCCAACTGGTGTTCCACTCACCCCTCTTCACCTATGGATCCCTACCCCTACTATCACACTAGTAATTTTTCATCTTTTCCTCTTACCATTTTTGATCATCCCACACCATTATCTTTACTAGATACTTCTATTTCCCATCTAAAATCACCTTTCAATTAAAAATTTTCATAGCATTTTTTTAACAAAGAATCTTGACTTATTGTTTTTGGTATTTTTATATGTATTATGAATATACAGAATTAATTCAATATATACGATAACTATAATAAAAAAACATGCTTGTCCCAATGATTTCATGCTTTATTGGGAAGAGGATTCAAGTTGACATGAGTGAAAAACAATTTATCTTCTACATAGAATTAAATGGGTAATGTTGGAAGTCTGAATCAAATATCTACTAAAAAAATCTTAAAAATAGCACATATGCAATGTTTTTGCATTACTTACCTTTAAAACCTTGGTTGATAATATTATTCTTGTCATAAAAAACTATCAAGAACATGAAGTGTCATTCTATAGATAATAACAATGATGGGTTAATGCGACATCGAAGAGATTCCAAATCCTACAATTTAATTGATTCATTACACATATATTTCTCATCTGGTCCTAGGAATGTGAGATTGGGATTGGATTCTAATGGATTCATCCAATTCTAGACTTTCATCACAAGTTATTACATTTGGATGGCTATTTTGATCACTTACAATATACCTTAATGGATGTGTTTGGAATATATTTCCATTTTCATTTAGATGATTATTCCTAGAAAAAAAATCATTATGAATGTTATTGATGTATACTTATATCCTATAATTGAGGAATTTCAAGATTTATGGAGCAATGGTGTTGAGATATATGACGAATATTTTAGAACAATTTTCAAAATGCATGATTATCTATTTTGGACCATTAGTGGATTCCCTAAACTTGGGAACTTATCTTGTTATAACACATACACAAGTTGGTATTTTCTTATTTATAACTTTGATTTTGATCTTTAAATACTACCTTGTAGTAAAAAATGGTGATTTTATGTCATTTAATATTTCTCAATGAATATCATGTATTTCAGTTGAACAAGTCAGAATTCAATGGGTCCATTGATCATAGATCCACTCTAAATTTTTTGAAAGGTTTTGAAATATTGGAACAAATAGTAAATTTTGAAGGGTAATTTGGGAAGGTGTGTCATTTGAATGATTGTGGGAAATGAGTTTGAAGTGAATTATCATTTGAAATCCAAATGTGACTATATAAGAAAAAAAGTATATTATTCAAACTTCAATATTGGGAATTTAATTTTTTGTGTAGTAATATTGATGTTATGCATATTTATAAGAATGTTTGGTACAATTTGATCTTCACATTACTTAATGAGAATAGAAAATTGAAGTACCTTATCAATGCTTGGAAGGACATACAATAAATGAATATAAATCATGATCTAAGGCCAGATGAGAACAAAAAGTATGCTCTGGTAATTTTTTCAATGAATATTAGGGAGAAATATATATTCCTTTGAATTTTAAAACATGTGAAAGTATCTTATTGGTATTCAAGTGACATCTCAAGGTGTGTTGACTTAAATCATCATAGGTTGCATGGATTGAAAATTCATGATTTTTATATTTTGTTACAGTAATTACTAATATTGGAATTGTGTACATTGTTCCCTGAAAAGGACAATTCATTTTTACTCTAATTGTACACATTTTTTTGATAATTAAAAACATATGATCTTAAAAATATTCAGGATAAATTTTTACTAACACTTCTTGTAAAATATATTATATTTCATCTATCTTTCTTTACTATCATGATGCATTTAACTATGAATTTTCCCAAGGAAATTAAATTAAGAGGTCACGTACATTATCGATGGATATGTCCAATTGAAAAGTATTTTATTTAAATATTTTTCATCATAAGTAAACCATTATTAAAACATTATTAAATACATAAATATGTTTTATTCATTTTATTTTATAGATAACTTGGTTATTTGAAATCATATGTGAAAAATAAAGCTCAACCTGAATTCTCTATTTCTAAAGGCTACTAGAATAGGAGTGGATTAACTTCTATTATTGAGATAATATTTAATCGAGTAGGACATATTGATGATATATCGACTCAATATCAACTGCATAGGAACTCAAAAATCATTCCTACTAATGGTTAACCAGTTGGGAGGATCTTAACTATTATACTGATATGAATGGAATTATTACAACCACATATATATGTACTAATTAATAGTGAAATTTCATATTAAATTATTAAAGAGATCTGGATGGAAACAAAGAGATGGATAAGAAGTTGAACATGAAATTATAATGATATATTTTTTTTAATAAATATCTTGTAGAATGGTTTTCATGTCATGTAAGTTTATAAATATTATAATCAATATCGATATTATGTTAACATATATATTTTGTAAATATAATAATGTACATTACTTTTTTATAGAAAATGAATAATAATACTTAAGACATTTTTTCGTAATATTTGAATTTTATGGCTTGAGGTCCTCTAAAATATGCTTGAATGTTTGACACTTAAAAAGTTTATGACTTCAAATTTCATACAGTCGGTCAGGAATAAGGTTTAAAAACATTTAATAATGGTATATTTACAGTTTGTAAATTGGGATACGATGAGAAGGTGATTAATGTTATCAAATTTAACAATAACTATCATTTTTCAATTTTTCAATTATTTTATTCAAATGAAAGTGGGTCAATATTACTAGGGATATTAAAATATATTCCTTGAAATTTAATTCTATGAACTTCTTTCACTTTATGGAAGTTGGTGACTATGAATTAAATGATCCTTATATCATATCATCATAAGAGAAAATGGTATATTATGTGGAAGGTGTCATGGATGGAGGGTGGAGTGTAGTTGATCACATTAAACCAAGATACTTATATTATATGGGTGATGAAGTGGAAGATTTGACCTCTAATAGTGAATCCCATAAAAATTAAGAAGTTGACTTATTTTTACATCATGATATTGAAAATATCAGTCTTTTAAGGTTAGATGAAGTAGAAGAAGTTATGATGGTTCATTATAACAACATGATTGAAGGAAAAAATGATCATATGTGTAGTCATCCATTAGCTTATCAAATATTTTGTTATATGTAATTCAATTCTAGTATTTTGGATCTATTGTCATATTTAAATATATTTTAATGAAAGGTTTGTTTAATTTTTAAAAAGTAAATTTTATATTTATTTGTATGTACAATCATTCGTTAACATGATTATATTATTATTTTCAGTACTGTTCCTATGTTTTCATTCATAAATTTATTTTTCTACATTAATATTTCAAAATATATGTTATGAAGTTCTTTTTTCTTGTTTAAATTATAGGAATTTTAAATAATGAGTGACTCACTAATCACAACCGACTTCTAGTTGATATTCCCTCAACTATACACATTTTATCATATTTTTTATAATGCTCCCTCAACAGTTATCCCTATAGAATCTAGGATGGCCTCCATCTCCCTCCGGTCAGGTTTCAAACCCTCCATCTTCCCCCATCAACATCTTCGATATCCTCCATATCTCTCCCATCAGCATATAGTATACCCCCTCATTATTCATCTAGTTCAGCATGTGAGGACCCCATAGTGAGGGAATGGGTGGTCACTTCTATTTCATCACAAGGATATTATAAAGTGATTATTAAAGGTAAAAAAATTAATGTGAATAAATTTATTACACTTTTTTATACTAATAACTAATTTATTCATAAAACATGGAAGTGATGTTACAAATGAGGAAAACATTGACAATTTAGATGTGTGGAATATGAATAGATTAAAGATGTTTTACCCTTTTATTATTATTGAGTCCCCATAGATGATGTTCTAGGAATGTTTAGCCTAATTCTAGTCTAATTGGAAGGTGATCCAGTGACCCTTCTAATTACATATTTTAATTGGAAGCATCTTCCTCAATCTTGGAATAATGAGGTATTTATTCCTAGATAAAGTTAATTTGTGTACATTATGGATCTACTGAATGTAATTATTTAATTAAATTATAATATTTTAAAAATGAATCTCTTTGTACATATAGCATTCCACATTATCATCACTGATTTTATTACACAAAAGTGAACATTGAAAAATTTGGGTAATAAATTGAAATATTTTAAATGGAGATTATGGAATGAATTCAATGATCCATGTTTGACAACTCAACACTTGTATGATAAATTACTCAAAAGAGTACCTAGAAGGATGTGTAAAGTGTTTGTTGATAGTCATAACCATGAATAATATAGTATTATATTGATATCATTTTACATATATACTTGCATATGGTAAGGAGATAAAATTGAATAAATTACTATTAAATTAAATATTATTTTTTTAGGAATTTTCAAGAAAAAATGTATCAAGAAAAGTGAAATAAATCATCCCCCTCACTACGGGTTCAAAGGGTTTTTCATGAAATAGGTCCACTATGGTAATATTTTCATCAATTCAAATATTTAAATATATTATTATATATTTCATATATTAAAATGTTGATTTTTCTTGGTTTAATATAGACAGTGAATTTAGGACACCAAGTCCCCTAAAAATAACTTTGGTTGGAAGTTCATATGAAATTCCATGGGATTTATGTGAATGATCCTACCAAAGAAGTTGGGGTATGAATTCCTTTTTTATTATAATGGTTCACACAAAAATATTCAATACTGTAATAAGTTATGAAACCAAAAATATCAATAATTTTTTTTTACAATCATAAAACTATACTTAATAAAAAATATGTGTTATATTTTATAAAAACATGAGTTGTTAAAAAAATAGATGTCAATGTTCAATGTAAACTTAGTTTGATAACTATTTTTTTTCATTAATATATTCCCTCTCAATTAATCTCAAACATGATTTATATTTGTAACTTTTTTAATAATTATTACATTAAATTTGACTAATATTTGATTTATAGGTAAAAATAGAAGAACTATGGGATGTCAATCCCACGCAGTCCTTCTCGGTCTCCCATTATTATCATATTGATTAGTTCCTTTGGAAGTAAAATCATGGTCATGTTCATGGGATTAGTTTAGAACCATTACCATATGAGGTATTTTTCATTTCACTTGGGATTGTAGCAACATCTACTCTAGGTTGTAGTTACTCCCAACCTTTAGATGGTTGTAGATGGTTTCTCATAATGAAAATAAAAATTCACCAATATGGGATCATAATTCAATAATAGGGGACTCATATACAGCTGCAACATATGAATCTCAGAATTTTTTTTAAAGAATTAGTTGAAATATATCAGAATATGAATGGATGTTTCCCCAGTGACATTGAATCAATGGATGGTTTGATCCGGTAGGTAAATCACACAATTTCGTAATCATTTGGTACACAAACTTTTATTGGGTTTAATTTTAAATTTAAATATATATAATTTTTTAATTTTCAAGAAAATTTTCATACATGTGTTAGGATTAAGGTGTTGATATGGATATGAAGGGGGATATGATCTTAGTTTGTTAGGTAGTGATGGGGAATGACCTTGAATTCAGTGGTATTGTTGTGTAACTAAAATCATTATCTAAAAAATATTATATTTAATTAGATATATATTTTAATATCTTAAATTTTTTTTTCAATATTTATGTGATCATTGATATTTTTTTCTGTTTTTGTTTATGTTTTTTCATATGTTTCTATTTTTCATCTTTTTTATTTTTTTGGGACCGTAGCAGCTGAATTTTTTATTAAACACCTATATGTAGTGGTGGTTTAAACCTCCATTATATATGTTAAAATTAGACTTCACAATGGTTTAAACCAATAATATATAGTATAAAATATATAGTTGTGGTTTAAACCACCATTTTATATTATTATTTATAGTAGCAGTTTAAACTACTGCCTATTTTTCAAAATTTTGTACAGCCAAAAACCACCGATAAAACTAAAATAGCTGTAGAAAAATAACATTTCATGACGCTTCCTAGAAATCACCACTAAATGGGTGAAAAAGATTTGAGATGATTACCAATTACAACTTTATTGGTGGTTTAAAAAAATATCATGAAACCATTTGGCGGGGGTATAAACCATCTCCAAACCAAAAAACAAGCCGCTGCTAGTCTCATGATTTTTCATAATGATGTGAACTAAAACCTGGAAGCACTACATCATGGTATTCTTTAAAAAGTCATGGTTTTACATGTATACAATGCATGTGTTTTCCATATCCCTTCCCGTATGGATTTCAACCATTATCACTAGATGAAAGGTTTTTTATTTTTTTCATTGAATGGGTTCAATGTGATCATCAATGAGGCATAAATCAGGGATATCATTTAATGATACCCAATGGATGAAAAAACATGTTCTTTGTTAATAAAGTAGTAATGATATTCACCTATATAAAGATAATGTGATTTTATTCATTGATTTATGTAACATATGGGATAGTTCCTCACTATTTGTGATAATAATCTTCATGAAAATCTTATGACCGTTTTTATTCTTCTTTAGCCTCATCCATCACTCCATATGAAGGCCTTATAACCCCTCTGAGTATCTTGGGTGTCTTTTTATAAAGATAACGATCAAGTGGTTGGGTTACCACATTTAGAGGAAATATTCTTAGATCAACAGCTCATTCATGATCATCATCAAGCATTCTTTTTTTAAGAGAAAATGGATTCTACTGATGTTCGAGTGTTCAAAGTATGCTCTATTTTATGATAATATTTACATTTTGATTTCTTGAAGATAGATCATCTTGTGCTTGTGTTAATTTATGTTGCTAAAGATCATGGAATGATCAAATGAAACCCATCAGTGGTATCATATCATAGTTTCTCAATATTTGATCATGTTCAATGTACTACTTTTGGAGAAAATAATTAATCAACAAATTAGTTTCAAATATACTTAAATTTATGTAGCTCATGTAAAGATAATAGCACCTTACATTTACACAAATTAATCTATATCAAGGTCCTCCTAAAGTAAACTTATGAAGATGGGTATGGGAAAAGATAATGAAATTTGTCCTTCATGATGAGTCTCTATGTAAGGTTTCTGTCTATTTATGAATACAGAAAAACTGTTGTGTAAAAGTACGTAAAGGTAACTACATTACCTTTACGTGAGAAAGAATTCATAAATGTAACAGTCATTTACATTTATATGGGAGTAAAATCCTATGTACATTTACACAATATACCTTCATAAAGGTAAAATATTTTACCTTCATATAGGTTACCCCTCCTACATAATGGTAAAGAGAAGAAACACTAAAAAAATATTTTGTAAATTTTTCATATAATTTATAGAATATTTATAATTCATAGAAAATGTTGATTTGGGTATATTTAAATTTATAAAATATTTATACATTAATTAATTATAAACTGATTAATTATATAAATGTTTATGAAAAAATTATTAATAAAATATTCCAAAAATATATTTTTTAATATTTAAAATATTTTTTCCCAAATTATATGGCATGCCTTATGATTAATATCTAAAATTATTATTTATAAATCATAAGGGTAATTTATAAAGAGTTTATAAATTTCAAAATAAATCCACAATTAAAAACATTATTTATATTTTAAATTATGAATTTTTCATATTAATTAGAAATGTTCAAATTAAAAGAAAAAGGCATTATTTTTATATTTTATTTAAACCACGTGAAAAAATGTTTTGGTGTATAAAAATTGATTAAAAATTTAACTAATAAAATATATAGGATATTTAAATTATTTAAAAGGTTTACATAATGAATTATAATTAAATTCATGAAATTTTATATATATTGAAATTCAATATAATTTAAAATATGAATAAATTCATATTGAAATTGGATATAAAAGTTCTTATATCTTAACTTATGGAATATCCATACAGTTTAAGATAAATTATAAAATATTTATAGTAAGATTTTTTATATGAAAAGGTTTATAAATTTTTATCATATTTATATTTATGAAATTTTAATTATTTAAAATGTATTACTTTCTTTATTCATGTATTTTAAAAAAATATGAATATTGTGTGTATTTTATTTATATGATAAATTACTTATAGAAGTTGAGCCTTGCAATTCATGTTAGGTAAGACTCTATAAAATTTAGTTTTTATCTACCTTGAACTTAGTTTATATTTAGTATTATGATCTTGATAATAGTTAGAGAATATAGTTTTTTCATAATTGGTGTTAGAGTTATCATGAATTTAATTATCTCTTGAGTAATGTCTTCCTGGGGAGAGGATACTGGGGTCGGACTTCCCAACTTTATAAAGGATTATACCTTGTTCTAGAAAGATGATGGGTAGACTATCTATTGCTCCAAGATTACTGATGTTGAGATTATCATTCTCATATAACTGTATGTCATTACATGAATATTTCATATACCTTATGCATATAATTCATTCAGATATGAATGAATATGTTTGACTTATATTTTTTGATTAATAACACAAATTATAGGTTATATAAAGAGTTACCCAATAATGTGGTGTGAACACATTAATTTTTGTGGTTAGAATAGGGATTCAAAAACTAAATTGATAGAATCACGCATAAACAAAAGGAATAAAACATGAGAAGGCAATAATTACAAAAGACGTAATAACTATTTATTTAATAAGAATATGATGTATATTAAATTGGTGATACTTTAAATGAAAATACGTGACCCCAATCATCCAACTAATTATGTTATTCCATAGATGGTTTCCCATGGATTATCTTGTATAAGGAAATCAAGTGATGATTAACAATGGAAGAACCTTGGGTAGGTCATGACATAGTTGGGTGCCCCTGGATTGTCCTTTATTAACCTATTCTTGGCATTTTCTTTGGGTTACACTCATTAGGTGACCCTAAAATTATTGAATAACCATATGAATAGAGTTGAGTTTTATCAATATGATTCTTATGAAAAAAATATCCACTTATCTATCTAAGAGTTTTTATAGTTTTGATTGGGATGATTCCCAAATTCAATAGCTAGATGGTGTGATAAATTCTATAGAGGACTCACTTATTAGTTTAATATGTATCATGGCTCACTAAATAGATTTTAAATGTAGGTTAATCAATTTTAGTGGGATCACTTTCAGTAAAATTCCTTAATTAAAATATATAAAACATGATAATCACCCACTCATATTTCCTTGTAATATTTTATGTCATTATTTATGAAAATAATATTGAGATAATTAATAGGTATAAACAATAAAATAGTTAATAATTTGTATATATGGTTGATAGGTATTTTTAAAGAGAATCATTCTGATCCCCATAATGTAAATGTTATTTATATAAATTTCATTAACTCTTACTCATGGATATTAGATAATGGGTATGCATCAAAAAAATCTCACAAACATAGACTCAGATATATGAGGGGATTAATTAAAGGTGTGGTAGATATTCATGTTGATAATGGAGAAATAGTTGTCGTGTTAGAGGTCAGCACATATGATCCAGTTTTACAAAGTGGATTAATATTAGAATTGGAAAAACTTATTATGTTAAATCCATAAATATAAATTATATTCATATATATTATTTTAAAAAAAATGTATTTTCATTCATTATTAATAATAAGAGTATTTTTATGTTTATTAATGAATTGTTTTATATAATTGGGAATATAATGAACTATTTATATATTATATATATGGATAATAATATTTATGATAATCAAAATAAAAAGGTGGGAGTAGATTCTAATCCCTCCTATCTTTTTCATTATCACCTTAGACATATAAATGAGAAAATCATTCAAATAATCCATACATATGGATTTTTGGACTCATTTTACTGTGAATTATTTGAGAATTATGTATCTTGTTTATTGGAAAAATGGAAAAGACACCTTTTAAGAAAAGAAATTAAAAGGGCTAGTGGACAATTGTATCTCATACGTAGTGATGTATTTGGACTAATGAGTAAAAAATTATGTGGTTGTTTTAGGTACTTTGTTACCTTTAACAATGAATTTAGTAAAAATTGTTATATGTATATAATGAAACAAAAGTATGAAACTTATGAAATGTTCAAATAGTATGAAAACGAAGTACATAATCAGTTAGAAAAAAATTAGCAATGCTCTTTGATCAGATCAATGTTGTGAATACTTAAGCTATAAATCCATAGATCATCTAAGAAAGTGTGGAATTGTTTCACAACTCACTCATAGAAAAATGAAATGGAATGGTGTGTATGAAATATGTATTCAATCCCTGTTTGACATGGTTTGATCAATTATGAGTCTATGTGACCTTTATATTTCATTATGTAGGTTTTTCTCTAGAGATTGTTCCATTCATTCTTAACCATGTTTTTTTAAAGAATCTATAAAGAAAATATATGAGATATGGAATGGTAAACATTCCACTTTATCTTTTATGATGATTTTTGACTATGAATAACTTGTACAATCATGAAAAAACTCAAATAACCCAAAAATATTGAACAAAATTCTATATTGAAAAAGTTTTAAGGGAGTTCATAATCTCCATATGCTGGAAGAACGTTCCTAGGAATCAAGAACTACATTTAGGAATGATTTTTCCATAATGGAACATAAAATAGGGTGATATAGATAAACTGAATATAGGTATGCCAATACAAGTCAATGGTGGAATAGAGAAAAAAGTAAGGAAAACCCAAGTGCTAAAAATAAAAAACAAAACCATGTAAAAAAATAGTAAAACCCATCTCCATGTGACATGTCATCACCTATAGACTACCAAAACCTACTAAAAAAACTTTCCACCACCCTATGGTTCCATTCCCTTATCTGTGTCGGATAAAATGAGATCTACATACACCCAAATGTGTATGCAGGGTGTGAACAAAACAAACCCAGTAGGATCCCAATAAGTTTTTCAAAATTAGACATTATAATATAAACCAATTCGTCTCGAGTAAATAAGAACAGGTCATGATATAAACTTTTACACGATTTTATAATAAACATGAAAATTCACCTATTTTCAAAACATGTAAAAAATTTCCAAATAAATCAGTTTTCAAAGCATTTCCATAAAATATCAAGTATAGATTCCAAATATTATCAATTGGGAAAACTATACCTTGGTGTAACATTGAGTCTATGTTAGTGAGGATCCTTATTATATCTCCATGATAAATATGACACCTAGTGTTCACATTACCCTAGATCAGTAAGATGATGTGGTAAGATTACACTCCTAAGGGTGGCACCCTACCTCACAATAGGCTACCTTGTGCACACATTACCCTAGGATACAAAATACAGGGGGTAGAGTTCATCCATGAGGATATATCCATGCCTTATCAATGATCACAGTTGGGCTTACCATATTTTTCAAATAAAAACCATTCAAATTTATTTTCACATATAGATAATCACATAAATTTTGAAACTATATAAAACATAATTTTAAATCCATTCAAAAAACATTTCACAAGACAACTGTATTTCAAAAATCATGCCTTTAAAACCTTTGAAAGTCCATTTTCATTAAAAAACATTAATCATGATTTATAAACATTTTAGAAACTAATTTCAAGTAGAATGAAAAAAAATGTAGGATGAATCTATTTCATGAAACCACCTACCCTAAAACACTTGGAATTTAACTATTGGAAGGAATCTACATGGTAGGGAGAGAGAATGCTTGAAAAACCAAGTGGAAGAGACCTACATTCACAATTACCAATTAAAAACCCAAATATAATTAATTTTCATGGTTCCCATGACTGATAAATAGGAAGAAACAATATAAAAATAAATAATAATAATATCTAAGACCAAATTATAGTTAGACAAACCAAAAAAAGATCATTACATCATTCAATACTTCGAACCACAAAGGATTCATGTTAGGAGAGAAAAAATCATAAAAATATAGTCCTTAGGTTAAAATAGGTCAATTTTAGGTCAAGGGAAAACGATTAATACATAAAATGGGGGTTTTCTAAAAAAATACAACACCTCTCATTTTTTTGACCCCATCGTCGTCACTGTCCAGCAGATATATGACCATTGGCTGGCTGGTAGACAAAAGGTGGGCTTGTGGAGGCACATCGGTCGACTAGTGGCTTTAAAAGAATGTTTTAGTGACTTAAATTACCACTATGTAACACTATAGGATTTTTATGATATATTTATCTTTAAATAAATTGGATTTATTTCATAGCTTTATTTATATGCAACAACATGTTTTAATGAACTGCGATATAAATATTATTATTTAATGTGATAATTATCACCTAGAAATTGGATTGTAAGGTATGAATAATACTAAATAAATTATTAAAAAGTTTTTTAACACATTTATAAATTTAATTCATTTATTATCAATTTTTTATAAATTAAAATAAAAAAATTGAAATGGAAGCTTTCATGAGAATGCTGAATCAAATGAATCAAGATATGGGAAATAACTAGAATTAAATTGAGAGACCGATTTCACCAATAAGGGAACAACAATCTGCTGAATCCTTTAGGCATCAACGACCACCAAAATTTAGTAGATCTACTCACCCATTGATTACAGAATATTGGATAAGATCTATAGAGAAGATATTTTCTGTACTTCGTAGTTATGAATAGAAGAAAGTAACCTAGGATATTTACTGATTAGATAAAGAATATGACTAGTAGTGGGAAATGATTAAAAAAATGAGGCCAAGAGGGTATATTGAAGCTATGGAGTGGGAAGAGTTCAGTGGGATGTTCTTAAATAAGTATTACCCCCATTCGATGATAACAAAAATGGAGAAGGAATTTCTCGAGTTGAAGTAGAAGGAGAATGAATCTGTAGGAAGCTATGAGATGAACTTCACAAGGCTTTCACATTACACCTATATATTTTTATTGGATCCTAATGGGAAGGTTGATAGATTCTTCGGTGGACTAAGACCTCGTCTATAGAAAAATCTATCCAACCGATACTATAAAAACTATTAAGAAATTGTACAAGGTGATATGAAAGATGATCTTGAGTTCAGTGAGACACTGTGGTCCCACAAGTCAAATGAAAAGAATATATCCTTGGAACCAAACATGGTGAGGTTATTTGACCAAGGAAGAGGTGGAAAGCAAGTGAAACTTTCCACATGAAACAAATGTGGTAAGAATCATTTGTGGTACTACATGCTCAAGAGTGAGAAGTGTTACACGTGTGGAAGAGAAGGTCATATTGCTCAGAATTATCATAGTGAGGTGAAGCCTCAACTTCCCAACACTGAAAACAAAGGGAAGATGGTGCAGGACCTACCTAACATCCAATGATTCAAGTGTGGATAGCTTGGGCACTTTTCCAATCATTGTCCCAATCTGAGGGAAGTGAAGGGGAGTCACCATCAGCCTCAGTATAGGATAAGGGAGAAAGGTTGTGCATTTTCTGTCATGAAGGATGAATTTGAAGCTCCAAATGATGTGGAGGTAGGTAATCTTGTTGTTCTCTCAGATATAGCAAGTAATTTGTTTGATTTTGGTTTTACACATTCCTTTATTTCCTCCATGTTTTTAAATAATATATAATCAATTCCTGAACCACTAAAAGTGGAGTTATCAGTCAAGACTCCTAGAGGGATTATCCAGGCATCAATAGTATTTTGAAACTCTATATTTAATTTAGTGGGCATAATCTTATCGCAAATCTAGTAGTCATTCCCATGTTTGAATTCGACATTATACTAGGGATGAACTATCTCTAAAAGTATAATGCTAAGATCAAATTCAGAAGAAATAAAATCTTAGTAGTCTTGAATAGAAAACCTATAGTTATCTTCCAATGAGAGATATCTCAACCTAATATTTGTCTCGGAGAACATCCTATAGTCTTGTTTATGGAGTTGATCGATGAAGAAAAAGAATTAAATGAGAGTATAAGGATAGAAAATGTTGCCATAGTTCAAGAATACATTGATGTATTTTCTAAAGAGTTACATGGACCTCCCCTAGAAAGAGAGGTATATTTCTCCACTGAACTCTTACCTGGATCTCATCCGATATCAAAAACCCCGTATAGAATGGAAAATATGGAGCTGGAGGAATTAAAGAAACAACTCCAAGATCTTTTATAGAAGGGTTTTATCTGACCAAGTGTTTCTCCCTAGGGAGTACTTTTTATCTTTGTGAAGAAGAAGGATGTATGAATGTGGATTTACATTGATTATTGATAATTTAATAGGATCATATTGAAGAAAAAATACCCTATTCCAAGAATTTATGACTTATTTAACCAAATTTGTGGGGCTTAATTCTTCTCCAAGATTGATCTTCAGTCTGGTTATCACCAATTGAGGGTGAATAAAGAA
The DNA here is from genome assembly GCA_963277665.1 of Viscum album. Lineage (NCBI taxonomy): Eukaryota > Viridiplantae > Streptophyta > Magnoliopsida > Santalales > Viscaceae > Viscum > Viscum album. Next base: position 809,528,278 of record OY728150.1, on the reverse strand, counting down.
GATATTTGAAAAAACACCTTTTGATCAAGATATGGGCATTATGAGTTTGTTTTTATTCCCTTCAAATTAACTAATTCACATTCTATTTTTATGTATTTTTTGAATAGAGTCTTTAAGGACTACCTTGATAAATTTGTGGTAGATTTTATTGATGGTATTATGATATATTACAAAAGTCTATAGGATCATGAAGTTCATATAAGGGTTATATTATAGTATCATGGGAAAGAGAGGGTATTTGGAAACTTTAGCAAGTGTGAGTTTTGGTTACAACAAGTTTCTTTATTGGGGCACATTGTAACCAGTGAAGGAATTTTAGTTAACCCTACAAAGAAACAGGTTGTAGAGGAATGGCCCCATCCTACAACATTAACTGAGATTAATAGTTTCCTTGGATTAGTGGGATATTATAGGAGGTTTTTGAAAAACTTTTCATGACTTTCTAATCCATTAACCAAGTTAACTCAAAAATAGGTCAAGTTTATCTGGAAAAAATAGTGTGGGGAAAGTTTCTAGGAGCTGAAGAATAGATTGGTTACTGCACTTGTGTTAACCCTTCTCTCAAGTGGATAAAGATTATTTGTTTTTAGAGATGAATCTCTAAAATGGATTGGGTGAATTCTCATGAAAAATGTCAAGGTGATTGGTTATGCATCTAAATAGTTGAATACTTGTGTCCATAACTATCCTACACATGATCTAGAGTTAGTTGTGGTTGTTTTTTCTTTAAAAATATAGAGGCATTATCTTTATGGGGAGAAGTTCGATATATACAAAGACCATAAAATTTATTAATATATTTTCACAAAAAAGTAATTTAACATGAGAAATAGGATATGGTTGGAACTTCATAAAGACTATTATTTTTCAATTCATTATCACCCCAAAAGAGCAAACAAAGTCGTTGATGCATTAAATATAAAAGACCCTATTGTGCTGGAAATGATGAGGATTTAGAGAGATCCTTTGATCAGTGACCTAGTAAAACTAGAAATGGGAATTTTAAGGGAAGGGACTTCATCAACACTATCCAAAATGATTTCTCAACCATCATTACTAGAGAAGATCATGAAAGCTCGAAAATAATATCCTTTGTTAAAGAACAAGTTTGAGGCTGTGAAGAATGTGAAGTATCCTGAGTTAAATATTGATCAAGAATGTGTACTAAAATTTCATACAAGACTATGTGTTCCATCTATTCTATAAATAAATAAGGATATGATGGATGAATCTCATAGCTCTACATTATTTATATATATTGGAATCAAAAAAACTCATAGGGACATTTGTGATCATTATTGGTGGGATAACATGAAAAGGGGGATTTCCAACTATACTACAAGGTGTCTGGTGTGTCAAAAAGTGAAGGAAAAGAAAAAACATCCAAAAGGGGTATTTTAGAAACTACCCATGCCATCATTGAAGTGGGATAATATCACTATGGGCTTTGTCACTGGTCTCCTGAGAACTTTCAAATGAAACAATGTGATATGGGTTATAGTGGACTGCCTCACCAAGACTACCCATTTTATCTATATTCGGGAAGACTTGTCTCTTGATAAAATTGATAGGATTTACGTGATGGAAGTGGTACGGCTACATGGAGTACCACTCTCCATTGTATCTGATTGTGACCCAAGATTCACATCATAATTTTGGATAAGTCTTCAACATGCTCTAGGAACCGAATTGAATTTTAGTATGGCCTATCATCCCCAAACTGATGGACAGTCTGAAATGACTATTCAGAAACCTAAAGACATGCTGAGAACATTAACAATTGAATTTAAAGGTGGATGGGATCAATATCTCCCATTAGTTGACTTATCTTAGGAAAATATCTTACACTCAATTATTTAAATGTAACCCTATGAAGCTCTATATAAAAGGCAGTGTAGAACTCTTACTTGTTGGGATGAAGCTGGTGAAATAAATCTTCTTGGGCTTGATCTTATGAAAGATATGACATAAAAGGTTTTTAAAGACCCGGAAATTTCAAGGAAAATTTTTTATTAATTTTCTTTGGAATTTTACAAGAACACAGTTTCTGACGGCGCCTGAATCCGAGGTCCAGTGTACCCGGAATCAATTTTCGAAGTTTAGCTCAGGTATGTTCAGTGAACGAACGAGCGGGAATTTCTAACTTTTGATCCGGTGCTCGGAATCAAATTCTGAGGGCACCGATGGAACCGTAGCACCGGTAATTGCTTAGGAACTCCTGTTCCAGAGTTGCTTTTACATGGGAGAAGTTGATAAAAATTATGGAAGTTAAAAATAAAAATTTAACAACAATTTTTATTTTACTCTAACTGTTTTTATCCTTTGGGAGGAAGTTGGGTAACTACCCAACTTCCCTTTGTAGGTTATAAAGGAGGTGGGGCCCACACGAACCCCACCCCTTCATATTCTTCAACTCTTCAACTACCCATTAACTCCCCATCATTTAATTTGACAACTTGTGTAATTTAATGAGGTGAGTTAATTCAAACTCTTGAATTTCAAAGGTTTTGTGGTGTTAATAAATTAAGTGAGGATTAATTTATTTATGGGTTAGTTTCATAGTTGCTTGAGAGACTTTGGAGAAGAGAAGCTAAGGAAAGCTAGAGTTCTTCATCCTCTTCGACGAAGAACACGAGGAACGTGAAGAACACATTGAACTCCGTCGAAGAATGTCGAGTCCTCGAAGACCGACTCCGCGACACCGATCCACGATGCGACGTCTCTTTCCGCGACGATTATAACACGACGTTTTCTCTTCGATGAACCTTTGAACAAGCTCCGCTCTTGAAACCAAGGTAGGGGTTTTAATTTTATTTATTTATTTTGTTCGTGAATACCAACTTGACAATCTTAATGGTTTAAAACCAATAGTTATCGAATAACGCAAGGGGATCGGACCGCACAAACACGGCCGACCCTCCTCCTTTTTTTCATGATTGGTTCCTTTTTGGTTTGGTAGGAGAAGGCGTGGTGTCGTCACACCACACGGAATCATGCGACAAGTAAATGCACGACGCCGTCGCGCCGCGCAGTGAAAAGAAGAACAAGGACGCGACGCCGTCGCGCCGCGTCGGAGAAACCCGAAGACATCCGTGGATGGAGTCGGGCCACAGCGAAGGGGCACGGCATCAACGTGCTGCGCCAGAGAGCCATGAAGACGATGCGTTTTGTTAATAGACGTGCAGATTTACGGGCGACGACAAAACGGGGCCGCAATGTAATTTTGAAGCTTGCGCAGTAAAGTTCGAGACCCGAGATGAACATCGGCTCAGAAGGTTTTGAAAACGGACCACCGGAGCAGCTCCGGTGGCTCGTGGAAACACCCGGAGGCGCGGGTCGCCGGCGCGGCACTACTGGCGACCATAGGTGGCGGCCGGAGCCGTCCGGCCGCCAGGAGGCGGCGGCGCCCGAGCGCGCCGCCGGAAGATGGGCGGCGGCGGTTCGCTGTCGGCCCCAATTAGCAGCGAGGGCGGCCACGCACCTCCCCCCGCTCCGCGACATCGGCTCGGCCATGCCGAGCCGCAGCTTGCCGGTCGGGCCAGACCGGGTCCAACCGGGTCGGATCTGGGTCGGGTCGGCCCGTGCCCAGACCCCCCGTTTTCGGACCACTTTCGGTCAAATGCTCATATCCTGGGCTACGGACCTCCGATCGATGCACCGTTAGTTGCTTAGAGATCCTTGTAATGAGACGGTCGTTTCAGTATATTACACTCAAGGTTTCGGAGAACTTTGTGTTCGGCCGGGTTGGTTCGTACACGAAACCAATCGGGCCCTCGGAGCGGAAACTCTTATATCTTTAGCACCGGATGTCCGATTGACGTGCCGTCGACTTTGATGGATTCCTATAAGTTAGATGATTCTTTTGGCTTACTCTGCTTGAGGTTTGGATGCCGTCGGAGTGCGGTCGGGTTGGTTCGCTCATGAAACCAACCGGGCCCCTGGAACGAAAAAGCCAATAACTCACAGACCGGGCATCCGATTGACGCGCCGTCTATTTCGTTGAATTCCTGTTGATGAGACGGAACTTTTGGCATACTTCGCTCGAGATTTGGATATAGTTGGATAGTGGCCGGGTTGGATTGCACCCGAAATCCAACCGAACCCCTAGAACGGAAAAGCTGATATCTTTCAGACAGGACGTCTGTTTGACGAACCGTTAGCGGCGTTGATGATCTCATTGAGAAATGGTCCCTATGAGTATACCCTATGAGAGTTCGGGGTACAGTTGAGATACGACCGGGATAGGTTTGTTTACGGAACCAACCGGGCCCCTAGGATGAAAAGGCTAGTAACTCACAGACCGGGCGTCCGATTGACGCGCCGTCTGTTGCATTGAGACCCCTATGACGAGGCGGTCCTTTGAGATAATTCTTAGTGGGACTTTGAGATACTTGGAGTATCAACTAGTAGCTCGTGGAGCGGACCCTCCCAGAGACGAGCGTACGGAGTACGGAGACCGTGTAGCTGGCTGGGACCTGAAGACTACCTGTCCGATTCGAGTCGGAGAGACTTGTATAGCCCAGTGGGGAGCACTACTGTGTTTGGGTGGCAGACCCACAGCGGGGAGCACTACTGTGTTTGGTTGGAAGACCCGCGGTACTCGACAGGAGGAGTACCTCTGTAGGCTATGAGGGGGGAGCACTATTGTGTTTGGGTGGCAGACCCCGGCGGGAAGCACTACTATGTGAGGTGGCAGGCCCGCGGTACTCGACATGAGGAGTACCTCAGCAGTCTTAGGTTAGTGAGCAGTTCCTCGGAGTCATGACAGGACCACTGTACACTCTAGAGACGGGACTCTTCAGCAGTTACGGTTTCGATGATGAAAATCATGGTTTGAGCTGAGACTTTTGACCTTTGTGTTTACCTCATGATTGAGATGGGTCACTTGATAACATAGGTATATGTATGGGCATATACATGGGTAGTGGTTATCTGTTGATTTCATGATCTTGGTGTTTTCCTCATGATTGAGATGGGTTACTTGATAACTTAGGTCTATGCATTAGCATATACCTAAGTAGAGGTTATCTATTAAGATCTTCTTTGTGGTTATCCTTGTTGGTTTTAGTGACACCTTGAGGGTCTCGAGGTCCCTACTGAGTATCGTTATACTCACCCCTGCACGGGCTATGCCCGCACCTCGTTGTGTTGGTTGCAGACGACGGGCAGTGCTGACGGAGGCCGAGTGTTCGGGGACTGGACGGTACCCGGAGGTGGCCTACACGACGAGTCAGTACCCGGAGGTGGACTACATGATGAGTCAGTATCCGGAGGTGGACTTAGCGACAAGACGACACATGGAAAAGGTTGACGGGTGAGAGCGTTGTGGAGGCTATCTGTACCTACCCTTCAGGTAGGATCTGTGGTGGACGATCCACGAGCTGCGCCATCTGTACCTACCCTTCAGGTAGGATCCAAGGAGGACGACCCAGGAGCCACTTCCGTTCTTCCAGCTATTGTCTTTTCCTATTGTACTTTGTTCAGTTGTAGTTGTACTTTCATTTGGGTTTGTATTCTGGCCCATTTACCTTTCAACACTTCTCTTTGTACTTAGTGTTTTACTTCCGCTTGTACTCTGTGGTGTTTTGTTTACTTTTATAAAGGAAATGCCTTCCCAGCTATCGGGATTTACTCCTTTGGTGCTAGTCGCCATCCCCTGGCCTATGGAAGGCGGGCTTGGGGTAGTCACGGCACGGGCCCCAAGGACGGGTCGTGACAAATTGGTATCAGAGGAGTCGGTTCTACCACAGAACTTATAACTCGGATATTTTCTTCCTGTGAAGCAATAGTGTTAAGATTACCGAGTGTGGTTTTCAGTTCAGGGAGTCCAGTGTTGGTGCGGGCGGCCGACATATCCATACACTAGGACCCGGACAACTAATTTCTGACTTTGTGCACGAAAACACTGATTGCGTGTGTGTTTCCAGAAGTTTTATTTAAATATCAGCTCAAACCTGGTCAGCTCACCAGGTATAAATCATTTGATCATGTCACGTTGTTTCTTTCAGGATTCCTCCTCATGGATGACCAGCTAGAGCCCCGAGAGTGGTACGTACTGACAGCCCGCCGAGTGACGTGGCCTCAGTACAGGGCCCTATCAAATTTGAGGCACCAGTGGAGGCACCAGCGGTACTACTACCCGTTGGTCCACCGATTCCACCAGCCCCAGCAGCAGAGGGTGCACATCACTTGAGTGCACTGCACGTGTTCCAGCGCCAGAGACCACCCAGGTTCCAGGGAGGGATGGACCCGCAGGCGGCTGAGGATTGGCTGGAGGCTGTGGTGAGAGTTTTTAGTCTAGTGGGGATGCCAGCAGATTTCATGGTGATCCTTGCTGCAAGCCTTCTTCAGGCGGCATCCGGCAGATGGTGGAGCCTGATGCTCCAGATGCATGACGAGGCGACTCTTCTTTGGGAAGACTTCGAGAGCCTGTTCCGGGCAGAGTTTGTACCAGCCATCCTTCGATCGGTGCGTATACAGGAGATACTTCAGCTGCGTCAGGGAAGCATGACAGTGGTGCAGTATTCAGCGAGGTTCACAGACCTCTCGTGCTACTCCACAGATATGGTATGGGACACATTCTTCAGGGCCTGAACCTTCGAGCAGGGGCTCAGGCGAGAGATTAGAGCTTCTGTGGTTCCACTCAGCATTCCGACACAGACAGGGGTGTTGGAGCGAGCCCTTTTGGTGGATAGTTTCCTTGCTGAGCAGTCTCCAGCAGCAGGACCCACCACTAGCTGGCATGTGCCAGAATCTTCTACAGCAGGCATTAGACAGATGATGCAGAGGTCCAAGAGGACCAGACCTACAGGTGGTTGACCGCATGACTTAGGGTCGGTAGTGCGAGGAACCAAGGGAAGTGACAGAGCAAGACATGCCATGCAGTGTTACTCCTACAGAGGAGTTGGTCACATGGCACATGACTGTCCGACCCACCATGCAGATGACCAGCAGTTAAATGAAGAACCTCCAAGGCAGAGGCAGAGGTTCGATCAGGGCGGACCGTAAGGAGCAGCCGGCCATGGCAGAGGATCTGGCCGTGCAGCTGGAGGTGGACGAAGCTTTGGGATGTTTCCACCACCACCACCAGGAGGTCAACCCCGACCGCAGGGGATAGGAGGACATGGGAGAGCTCAGCTTCAGGCAGCAGAATATTTTGACTACGGAGTTCCAGAAGCGAGTGGACAGGAGCAGAACTAGTGGTGTATATCTAGTTCCATGATGTTGTTGTTATATTTGTGTCTTTGTACCATGAGCTGCAGTAAAATAAAGACACTTACCTTTGTGATGTTATCAATCCTTTCCTCTCTTGTGTTGTTACTAAGAGGTTCTAGATTAAACTGTTGACTTGACCCTCACGTGTGATATACCTACTGAAAGAGACCCATTTACCACACACTGAAGCCAACAGTGTGACTCAACCCTTGGAGGCGAGAGTAACGGTTGGATCTCTTGGTAGTAGCGTCGAGGCCTTACGACATCATCCTTGGTATGGATTAGTATCATCCATGTCGGGATTGACTGTATTAGGCAAAGAAAGTGGTTCATATAGGGGATGAGATCAGATTTCTCTTATCGGAAAAGAAGAAATCTTTGCAGCTCTTGTGGGACCGGAGATGATCCAAGCCACGACAGAGAAGGTCCATGTTATCCAGGAGGCAGAGACCACTGGAGTTCGAGGATGGTGACCACGTTTCCCTACGGGTCTCACCTTGATGAGGATTACGGAGGTGTGGACTAGGAGGCATGTTATCTCCGTGGTTCAATAGACCTTTTCAGGTCCTCGGCAGGGTAGGCGAGGAGGTTTACCACTTGACCCATCCACCTCAGTTGCACCAGGTGCACGACGTTTTTCCAAGTATCTCAATTGAGGAGATACGTGCTTGATCCTTCACACATCATCGACCTCAGGGAGTTAGACGTCGATAATAGGGCGTCATGCACGGAGGTTCCAGTGGGGATCGAGGATCGACATGAGAGGATTCTATGAGGACGGTCGATTCCTCTTGTGTGTTTTCGTAGGCAGCACGGAAACCTCCAGGTAAGCACATGGGAGCAGAAGGCTCAGATGCGTTCTCCGTACCATTTTTGTTACGCTAGTTTGTGTTGATGATTTACGGGGACCTAAAGCCCTGAGTTGGAGTAATGTAAAGACCCATAAATTTCAAGGAAAATTTTTTCTTAATTTTCTTTGGAATTTTACAAGAACACAGTTTCTGACGGCGCCTGAATCTGAGGTCCGGTGTACCCGGAATCAATTTCCGAAGTTTAGCTCGGGTACGTTCAGTGAACGAACAAGCGGGAATTTCTAACTTTTGATCTGGTTCTCGGAATCAAATTCTGAGGGCACTGATGGAACTGTAGCACCAATAATTTCTTAGTAACTCCTATTCCAGAGTTTCATTTACATAAGAGAAGTTGATAAAAATTGTAGAAGTTAAAAATAAAAATTTAACAATAATTTTTATTTTACTCTAAGTGTTTTTATCCTTTGGGAGGAAGTTAGGTAACTACCCAACTTCCCTTTGTAGGTTATGAAGGAGGTGGGGCCCACACGAACCCCACCCCTTTATATTCTTCAACTCTTCAACTCCCAATTAACTCCCCTTCATTTAATTTGACAACTTGTGTAATTTAATGAGGTGAGTTAATTCAAACTCTTGAATTTCAAAGGTTTTGTGGTGTTAATAAATTAAGTGAGGCTTAATTTATTTATGGGTTAGTTTCTTAGTTGCTTGAGAGCCTTTGGAGAATAAAATCTAAGGAAAGATAGAGTTCTTCATCCTCTTCGATGAAGAACATGAGAAACACGAAGAACGCATCGAACTCCGTCGAAGAACGCCGTGTCCTCAAAGACCGACTCCGCGACACCGATCCACGACGCGACGTCTCTTTCTGCGACGATTATACCGCGACGTTTTCTCTTCGACGAACCTCCGAACAAGCTCCTCTCTTGAAACCAAGGTAGGGGTTTTTATTTTATTTATTTATTTTGTTCGTGAATACCAACTTGACGATCTTTGTGGTTTAAAACCAATAGTTATCGAATAACACGAGGGGGTCGGACCGCACAAACACGGTAGACCCTCCTACTTTTTTTTCATGATTGGTTCCTTTGTGGTTTGGTATGAGAAGGCGTGGTGCCGTAGCACCACGCGGAATCATGCGACAAGGAAATGCGCGGTGTCGTCGCGTCGCGCTGTGAAAAGAAGAACAAGGACGTGACGCCGTCGCGCCGCGTCGGAGAAACCCGGAGACATCTGCAGACGGAGTCGGGCCACGACGAAGGGGCGCGGCGTCAACGCGCCCGGCCGGAGAACCACGAAGACGACACGTTTTTTTAATAGACGTGAGGATTTACGGGCGACGACAAAACGGGGCCGCAATGTAATTTTGAAGCTTGCGCAGTAAAGTTCGAGACCCGAGATGAACATCGGCTCAGACAGTTTTGAAAACGGACCACCGGAGCAACTCCAGTGGCCCGCGGAAACACCCGGAGGCGCGGGTCGCCGGCGCGGCACCGCCAGCGACCGGAGGCGGTGGCCGGAGCCGTCCGGCCGCCAGGAGGCGGCGGCGCCCGAGCGCACCGCCGGAAGATGGGCAGCGGCGGTTCGCCGCCGGCCCCAATTAGCGGCGAGGGCGGCCGCGCACCGCCCCCCGCTCCGCGACTTCGGCTCGGCCACGCCGAGCCGCGGCTGGCCGGTCGGGCCGGACCGAGACGGCCGGGTCGGGCCGGAACGGGTCCAGCCGGGTCGGGTCGACCCGTGCCCAGACCCCCCGTTTTCGGACCACTTTCGGTAAAGTGCCCATATCTTGGGCTACGGACCTCCGATCGATGTACCGTCAGTTGCGTAGCGATCCTTGGAACGATACAGTCGTTTCGGTATATTACACTCAAGGTTTCGGAGAACTTTGGGTTCGGCCGGGTTGGTTCGTACACGAAACCAACCGGGCCCTCGGAGCGGAAACACTTATATCTTTAGCACCGGACGTCCGATTGATGTGACGTCAACTTTGATGGATTCCTCTAAGTGAGACAGATCTTTTGGCTTACTCCGCTCAAGGTTTGGATGCCGTCGGAGTGCGGTCGGGTTGGTTCGCTCATGAAACCAACAGGGCCCCTGGAACGAAAAAGCCAATAACTCACAGATCGGGCGTCCGATTGACGCGCCGTCTGTTTCGTTGAATTCCTCTAGATGAGACGGAACATTTGGCATACTTCTCTCGAGATTTGGATATAGTTGGATAGTGGCCGGGTTGGATTGCACCCGAAATCCAACCGAGCCCCTGGAACGGAAAAGCTGATATCTTTCAGACAGGATGTCCGTTTGACGAACCGTCAGCGGCGTTGATGAAATTGTTGAGAAACGGTCCCTATAAGTATACCCTATGAGATTTCGGGGTACAGTTGAGATACGGCAGGGATTGGTTCGCTCACAAAACCAACCGGGCCCCTGGGATGAAAAGGCTAGTAACTCACAGACCGGGCGTCCGATTGACGCGCCGTCTGTTGCGTTGAGACCCCTATGACGAGGCGGTCCTTTGAGATACTTCTTCGTGGGACTTTGAGATACTTGGATTATAAAATAGTAGCTCGTGGAGTGGACCCTCCCAGAGACGAGCGTACAGAGTACAGAGACCGTGTAGCTGGCTGGGACCTGAAGAATGCTTGTCCGATTCGAGTCGGAGAGACTTGTATAGCCCAGTGGGGAGCACTACTGTGTTTGGGTGGCAGACCCACAACAGGGAGCACTACTGTGTTTGGGTGGAAGACCCGCGGTACTCGACAGGAGGATTACCTCTGTAGGCTATGAGGGGGGATCACTACTGTGTTTGGGTGGCAGACCCCGGCGGGAAGCACTACTATGTGAGGTGGCAGGCCCGCGGTACTCGACAGGAGGAGTACCTCAGCAGTCTTAGGTTAGTGAGCAGTACCTCGGAGTCATGACAGGACCACTGTACACTCTAGGGATGGGACTCTTCAGCAGTTACAGTTTCGATAATGAAAATCCTGGTTTGATCTGAGACTTTTGACCTTTGTGTTTACCTCATGATTGAGATGGGTCACTTGATAACTTAGGTATATGTATGGGCATATACCTGGGTAGTGGTTATCCATTGATTTCATGATCTTGGTGTTTTCCTCATGATTGAGATGGGTTACTTGATAACTTAGGTCTATGCATGAGCATATACCTAAGTAGAGTTTATCTATTATGATCTTCTTTGTGGTTATCCTTGTTGGTTTTAGTGAGACCTTGAGGGTCTCGGGGTCCCTAATGAGTATCGTTATACTCACCCCTGCACGGGCTATGCCCACACCTCGTTGTGTTGGTTGCAGACGACGGGCAGTGCTGACGGAGGTCGAGTGTTCGGGGACTGGACGGTACCCAGAGGTTGACTACACGACGAGTCAGTACTCGGAGGTGGACTACACGACGAGTCAGTATCCGGAGGTGGACTTAGCAACAAGACGACACATGGAAAAGGTTGACGGGCGAGAGCGTTGTGGAGGCTATCTGTACCTACCCTTCAGGTAGGATCTGTGGTGGACGATCCAGGAGCTGCGCCATCTGTACCTACCCTTCAGGTAGGATCCAAGGAGGACGACCCAGGAGCCGCTTCCGTTCTTCCAGCTGTTGTCTTTTCCTGTTGTACTTTGTTCAGTTGTAGTTGTACTTTCATTTGGGTTTGTATTCTGGCTCATTTACCTTTCAGCACTTCTCTTTGTACTTAGTGTTTTACTTCCTCTTGTACTCTGTGTTGTTTTGTTTACTTTTATAAAGGCAATGCCTTCCCAGCTATCGGGATTTACGCCTTTGGTGCTAGTCGCCAGCCCCTGACCTATGGAAGGCGGGCTTGGAGTAGTCACGGCACGGGCCCCGAGGACGGGTCGTGACAAGGTTCATGTAATCCCACAACATATTATGGATACTCAGAGTCGATAAAAGAGAAATTTTTACAACCATGGAAGGGACTTTGAGTTTGATGTTGGTGAAAAAATCTTCCTTATAATTTCTCCATGGAGTAGATTCATACGGTTTGAAAAGAAATGGAAACTTATCCCTAGGTACATTGGCCCCTATAAAATTCTAAATCGCATAGGAGTATGGGCCTATCGACTTGAACTTCCTCGAAATCTAGATCAAGTTCATAATGTATTCCACATATCCCTATTGAAGAAGTACGTACCTGACTCTTCACAAGTTGTTAATCCTAAGGTGGTGAAACTGGAACATGACCTCTCTTATGAGGAGGAGATAGTGGAGATCCTAGATCATAGAGGCAAAGTTATATGCAACAAGACTCTCAACCATGTTAAAGTTCTTTGAAGGATCCATAAATATAAAGACGAAATGTGGGAACCAGAGGAGACTATGGGGTAGAACTACCCACTCCTTTTCACTTCTAAGGGTAACAGTTGAAATTTTGGGGATGAAATTTTTTAAGGGGGGGATAATGTAATGACCCAAACTTTTTGAATAATAATTGTTTCTTGAAAATGTATGTTATATTATTTTGTACTAAAAAACTATATCCCTTTATTAATGAAGTTAGTATAATTGAAATGAGATCGTTGGGTTTCGACTATTATATGACCATTGGTCAATATGACCTTTGGAAACTATACTCTTAACGTTAGGATTTTTGTTTATAAATAGAAATGATAATGGTTATTATTGCATAAAAAGAGTAGATAACCTCATCTAGTAGACTCGGTCCATACAAAGCCCATTTTTTAAAGCTTGGGAAGGAGGTGGCGTCACTGGGCTTCACTCTGGACAAGCCCAAGCGAAACTTCAAAACATTAAACTTGAATAAGATCGCTTAGAGGAGAAATTCAAGTTGATAGAAATCACCACTCGGGCAATGTTGTCTGAGCCACCCCAAGATTCTATCACCATTTCAAACCTTACTCTTAGGTCATATGTGGTCATTATAAGGGGTTATGTAATGAGGCATTAGTTACTTTTTGTAATCCTTCGGTATAAATAAAAATTTTATTTCATCATTCTTATTTTAAGAAGAGATTTTATTAATAAATAACATGTTTAATTAACAAAAAATTTGATAAATCAATTTATTAATTAAAAATTATAATTTTCAGATATTTCTCATAAATAGAAAATTATTATGGTAAAATAAACATCATTTTTTAATTTCAAATGTCAAAATTAACCTAGGTTGAATTTTTAAAAGTCTTTTAAGAATTTTCAATTTAATGAATAGTGTTTTATGAATAGTCTTTTTTTATGAATAGTATTTTATGAATTGTTTTTTAAGGAATAGTAAAAAATATATTTTATTATTAATTAACTTTTTCTGTGAAATGATTTTTGAAAATCAGACATACATGGTCGTAATCAGGGTTAAAAATGTGGTTCAATAAGATCAAAATAATTTTTTGGTGAATAGTAACTTTACCCTTTGAAATGGTAATTTTACCCTTATGAATGGAAATTTTACCAATGTAATAGTAACATCGCCTAATGATGTAAGAATATGTTTTAGTCATATTAATTGGTAATGTGATGTAAATATATCATAGTATAAGTAAATAAATGTTTTAGAAATTATTAGTTAAGTATTAGTATTTTATTTAATTAATTTAATTTAAAATGAAATTAATTTTTATATAATGCGGTTCACTTTTGAATTCTAAACATTGAAAAATGTTTTGGGTGAATTTTTGGGATTTTTCTAAAACAGTTGAATTTTCAGTGAAAAGTAAAAAACACTTTGTGGTTTTTGGTATATTTAATGACATCATAAATATGTGATAATGATGTAATGAGTAATATAAGATGTTGGTAGACTATTATGGATTAAAATATGATATGAGGTGTCCTAATTGTTCAATACCATAGGAAAATATGATGGAAAATCCCATGGTTTTTCAAATACAAATAATGATGTGTCTTTTGAAATTAATAAAATATTCCCTCACTTTTTCTATAAATACCCACCCATTCTTTCATTTACTTTAATTAAAAAATAATTATCCACAAATATCTGATAGTTCTTTCTTAAAAGGAGTCCTCCCAATGTTTCCTCAAGTCCTCGAGGTCCCGATCTAAGAATTTTAGAAGTTACTCTTCAATGTAAGGGAACCTTTCACCCTCCTCTTTTAGTCAAAGACTTATTTTATATTATGTATCTTAATTTATATTTTATTATGCCAGGGTATGTTATTTAATATCCTTATTTATATTGATTTTATGTAAACGTTATGAGATATCCTTTTCACTATCATCAACTGATTTTATTAATTTTTAAGTGATGTCGTTCGGCTGCCGAATTTTCATAAGGGAATTCTCCACTTCTCTTTTCCTTTCAAGTTCTCTTTTATTTGGTATGTATTTCAAGTTCCCAGACCATGTTCTTATTTCCATTATATTCTTCCCCTCTATTATATTATGAGTCTTTTATGAATGGGTGTCCTTTATCCCATCTCTTTTTAATGTTTTCTAAAACCATGTTGCATAGCTATTATGCTGTAGAATTTTCGTCTCAAAATCTCTCTTTTTTCAATAAATTATCATATTTTATTTATGTGAATACCCCAAAATATTTCATTTATAGGGGTATTCATAAATATATAAAACATTTATATTTTATTCTGTAATTAAAATACATAAAACCCTCATTCCCTTTCTGTGTGTTATAAATTACATAATGATCATGTTTTTAAAATGTCACGATTTTGATATAAAACCCATTTTTTTCTATTTTTGTTATTTATGAAATGTTTTATTATGATATATGTGTCTCACATAAAAATAAATAAAAATTAATGGTTCTCCCTAATATCACTCCAATGCATTGGGTAATGAAATTAATCTCTAGAGATAATAAGTTTTACGATACCTTGATGAATAACCTTGGTAATTTTTATGACTCCTTTGGGATATCCCTTGGTGATATGATTATGAATGTCTAAATTAAATGTTGTAGCCACATATTAAAGTTATGAATAATGTTATTTTTATTATGATATGCCTCTTTTTTCATTGCTCATGTCTTTATGTATTTCATCAAGTTCTTATTGATATCACAAGTAAACTGTGTCCCTTATTATCCCTTACTGAGCCTTCTACTCACCATATCCTTTGATGTAGGTACTCGGTTATGAGATACAGTAATTGAACTTAGGATGAACCTATGACAATTCCTTACATGTGGATTAGAAGAATTTTTTAGGTCTTCATGTATTATGTACCTGATTTCCAAGACACTAAACTTTAAAGATCCACTATTTGTAAAATGTAATGAAAAGTTATGTAATAAAAAGGTAAGATTCCATATTACTTAATTAATACATTATTAAATTTTAAACTTTTGAAAAAATAAAAGTGTGTCATATTCCTCCCTTATAAAAGGATACCACCTCTCATATCTTACTCACATGCTATGAGCCTTCTAGATTTGAAAAAACCTACCCTAATACCTTAATAAAATCTCTCCCCACATCCTATAGGTTTTGGTTTGATTGTAATACCATCCATTCAAGTATTAAGGTGTAATCTAAATGAGAATTCTCAATGAAGATGTATAACTATTAAATGATTAATTTCAATTTTATTTCTTCTTATACATCCTATAAATATATTTTATCCATTATAAAATAATTAATTCATTATATTAAATATACTGAATTTTAATTATGATGATGGGTCTGTTGAGAAAATGTTATTTTCAATAATACCTTTTCTTTTTATAAGGAATTTTATGTTCACAAATACCCTTATTTTTTATTATAATTATTTTACATTCAGTATATTTTAGGAAATTAATATTATTTTTTTCTCTATTTTCAAATGATATTTAAGTGTTTTATTCTGCATGGAATATTTGACAACGTGTTCAGAAATCATTTTAGCGTGTTCTGGAAACACTGTTCATATTCAACGTATTCAGAAATCATTTTAGCTTGTTCTAGAAACACTATTCATACTCTACCTGTTTGGAAATCTCTTTAGAGTGTTCTAAAAACATTGTCCATACCCTATGTTGAGGAGCGTAGCGTAAGGATGAGAACTTTCACTTAAGTTATCAAGTAAAGTATGGTTAAGAAACCGTACATTGTCAGAACAGTATGGAAAAAGAACCCAACATTTGGAAGGAAGCTTACGTTTGGAATATCAGAAAAGCATGTATGAATAACCCTACATAAGTATGGAAAGTCATGTTTGTTTCTCAAAAGTATTGTTCATCAACCTTACTTTTGTAAACAACATTATGTTGGATCATTTACCTTTCGTTTAGAAGTTGATAAAAGTATGGATTATATACAGTAAGTTTGAAAGTTGAAGAAAAAAATATGGATGATCAACCTTACGTTTGTGATCATCCTTACATTTGAGATCAACCATACATTGTAAACCTTGCATTTTGAGAATGTATGCTATGCAGTTCAACTCTACGTTAAGTGTCAGAGATTTAAATTACGACTTTATTAACGAAACAGTCTTTATGCAGATTATCATGCTGATTTTAAGCCAGATTAAAACCCAAAATATAAAGTTTGTCTTTGACTGATTTAAATTCGTTTATTTATGATTCAAAGGTTCAATTTAAGAGGATCTTTTCATGGTGAATTTTAAGGGGATTTACGACTGCTCTGTTATTCAAATATTTGAATATCGTGATTCTATAAGTGATTTTTGTGGATCTAAATTTGAAAGAAAAACGATTGTCTTTATTATATATATCTATGTTATTTTGAATTATAGTTGATACAATATAGATCATTGTGAAAGATATGAGAAGGACATATTCTTGAGTTTTTTTTACTGCTATTGTTTATAGAGACATCCAAGATTTACATATCTTTTGGTACCATGATCTATCAAACTCTATTTTTTGAAGAAGAAGAAGAAACACGATTGAATATTCACCGATTCTACATTGAACATCTTTTGTGAATCGACTATTATTAAAGTGTCAAATTATATTTCCATATCTAGTGAAACTGGATCAACTCAGAACTACTCTTACCTGAAGAACGTCATTTCTGAAAATCGACGGTCCATCGACTATTAATTGTGTGCTGTTGGAATTGTGAAGAACAACTAGAAATAATTTCAAAGAACAAATACTCTTTTACTTTGAGTGATCAGCTTCTCATACTAAGTTTTGTGTTTGGTTATATGTTTGAACTAGAAGGCTCTGTTTTTCCTTAAATCGGTAAAGGTGTCAACTGCCTGCACTCAGTTGTGGAACATTCTATTGATAAGAGTAACAAGTAGTGAAAATCACCAAGCTCATGGAGGAGAGCATTGGTGGAGTAGACTAGGGGAATTCTATCCCCCGAACCACTATACATCGTGTGTACTTTGCTATTTATTTTCTGCCGCTTAATAATTCTGATAAAGTTAAAAGTATAGATTATGATATTGCAATGAAATTGCAATACACCTGATTCACCCCCTCTAGTGTATATTTGGTATAACCCGATCCAAAAATTTGTATCAGAGGAGGTTCTTTTGAAAAAACTATAACAAGCTGAAAGTTTTTGGATTATACATAGCACAATGGCTGATACACGAGAAGGTATGTCAATGGTTCGACCTCCCTACTTCAACGGTGAAAATTATAGATGTTGGAAATCAAGGATGAT
This sequence comes from Viscum album, assembly GCA_963277665.1. NCBI lineage: Eukaryota > Viridiplantae > Streptophyta > Magnoliopsida > Santalales > Viscaceae > Viscum > Viscum album. Next base: position 809,510,658 of record OY728150.1, on the reverse strand, counting down.
CATTTATTTAAAGAAACTTGGATATAGAGTCTACTCGAAAATTCTAACTCCCTATGTGATTCAAGAGAAACCTGAAACATGGAGTGCTGATACAGAAATTGAGTATGATATAAACTCAAAATCTATGAATGCTATCATTTCTGGTATTGGAACAAATAAATTAAATATATTGTCTTAGTTCCCAATGGCTTATGAAATGTGGAAGATGATTACAGTTGCTTATGAAGGAACTGACAAAGTCAGACAAATGAGGTATGCCACTGCTAAATTAAAATTTGACACATTCAGAATGATTGAAGGAGAAAGCATCATCCAGATGAATTGAAGGATTACAGAAATTTTTAATAACATCAATGCCTTGGGAGAGCCTATAAAACAAGAAGATCAAGCCCTGAATGTTCTAAGAGTACTACAACCAAGATGGAGTGGAATTTTGGCTGTGTTTAGGCAATCATCGCCAGTCAAAAATCTTACAATGAAAGAGTTAATTGTAAATCTTATGATGTATGAAGTTGATATGAAAGATGAAAAAAATTGGGAAAAATTATTGATCAAGAGAGAAAATACTCCCTTGAAAGTTATATCACAAAGGAAGAATAGAAAAAATGAAGAATGAAATCAAAGTGAAATCAGAAAATTCTGATTCATCAAATTCAGATGTGGAACTGGCTCAACTAGCAAGAAATTTTAGAAAATTCTACAGAAAGAAGAAGGAATTCAAAAAATCCTTTAAAAAGGATGAAAAATATCCAAAGGAACTTAGATGCTCTGAATGCAAAAAGATGGGTCACATTAGACCTAACTTTCCTCAATTAAAAGGAGAAAATAAGAAGAAATTTTTCAAAAACAATGATTATGAGCAGAAAGAAAAAAGAGAAATGAAATCCAACTGGAGTGTTTCTGAAGACTCAAGCACCTCATCCAAGTCTTAGTCAGAAAAATAATAATCAAATCTGAATGAAAACATGTGCTTTATGGAAGATGTTGATGAGGTACAATCCTATTACTCATCTAATTCGGATTCTAGTTCTAGCTGTTCAAATAATAAACCTGCAGCCTACTATAATAACCTGGAAAAGAAATATAATTCCTTATTTAAGAAACATAAATCATTGAAAAATATTCATACTGCTATTTTAGGAGAAATATACACTCTTCTAAAACAACATCAAGAGTTAATTAAAAAATATAACTCATCAAACACAAATTGTACAGATAATGAAACTAAAATAAAAACACTTCAGACAAAAGTAGAAACATACAAAAGTGCAGCTCTTATTTTTACAAAAAGATAAAATACACTAAATGAAATACTTGGAAAGGATGTGATTCAAAAGAAAATATATTGAATAGGCATTAAAGGTGAAAACCCTAAACTATATAAAAATTACTTTGTTCCTTGTACTGGAAAAGTGATCTTTAATTATTGTGGAACAAGAGCACACATATCTAAAAAAATTATTTAAGGAAACCACAAACAAGTGGGATTAATAAAGCCTTTGTTGCAATTATTTTATATCATTCTATTGATTATATAAAAACCAAGAAAGTATGGATTCCCAGATCTCTGCTCACTAACACTACTGGACCCAACAGAATATGAGTACCAAAATAAATCCTTGTCTAAATTCCATTGCAGGAAGCAAGTCACAGAATCCAAACTGAAATATGGTATATGGAAAGTGGGTTCTCTAGGAATATGAGTTGAAACTCATCAAATTTCAGAACACTAACTCAAAAGGATGGTGGTCTAGTTACATTTTGTGACAATGCCAAAGGTAAGATTATTGGCATTAGAACAGTTGCAGATCCAGAAGCAGTCTCAATAAATAAAATATTTTATGTATAAGGATAAAAACATAACCTGATAAGTATTTCTCAACTCTGTGATAATGGTTATTTTGTTGATTTTTCTAATAATTATTGTTCTATTTTTAAAGATAAATTACTTAAATTTAGAGCACCCAGAACTGATAATATTTACATTCTAGACTTAAATTCCTTGTGTAAAAATAAAGTAAAATTCTTAACTGCTAAGATAAATGAATCTCAGATCTGGCATAGAAGACATGGACATTGCAATATATATGCTTTATAAAAGTTATCTAAGAAACAATTACTTTTTTATTTTCCTATTCTCAAATTTGAAAGTGGTATATTCTGTGATGCATGTCAACTTGGAAAGTAGCACAAATAATCCTTCAAATATGTTAACAAAATTGCTACATCTAAACCTCTAGAACTTATCCATATGGATCTATTTGGACCTTCAAGGGAAGCAAGCTTGGATGGTAAATTATATGTGTATGTTTTAGTTGATGACTATTCTATATTTACTTGGATTTATTTTCGAAAATATAAAAATGAAGCATTTACTATATTTGAAAGTTTTTGAAAAGCTTTTCAAAATGAATAATATTCTAAAATAATTTCATTTAGAAGTGATCATGGTTGAGAATTTTATAATCTAGAATTTAATTCCTTCTGCTCAAATATGGGTATTAAACACACCTTCTCTACACCAAGAGCACCTCAAAAAAAAATGGAATTGTTGAAAGAATAAATAGGATTATTCAAAATATGGCTCAGACTATGCTAAATGAATATAGTCTTCCTACCTATTTTTTGGAATAATCTGTAAGAACAACTAATTATATAATTTATCGAGTTTTAATCAGACCAATTTTTAAAAAGACACCATATGTAATCTAGAATAACAGAAAACCAAAAGTAAATTACTTTGATGTTTTAGGATAAAAGTTTTACACCATAAACACCAAGGACAATCTTGGTAAGTTTGATCCAAAATCAGATGAAGTCATTTTCTTATGATATTCTGCTATTTTTAAAGCCTATAGAGTTTTTAATAAAAATTCAAGGATTGTTGAAGAATTATTTCATGTGAAATTTGATGAATCTGATCCCTTTGAGAAAAGGAAAGACCAAATTGATGAATCTGACTCTAATGATAACATGAGACATGATAACTTAAAATATGATTTTGAAAAAGATTTAAATGAAATTAATTCCAGTTCAGAAGAACATGACATTGAAGAACCTAATAGTGTACTACCTAGACAATCTAGAACCCTAAAGAATCACCCTTTATAAACTGTTATAGGATACCTAAACACTGGAATAAAATCCAGAATAAATGTTTGAAATCTTGTTTAATTAACTGCCTTTCTATCCCAATTAGAACCTAAGACATTAGAAGAAGCCTTAGTTGATGAAATTTGGATGATAGCTATAGTTGGGGTTTGTCTTAGTGGAAATCACCCCATAATCCTACAGGAAAAATGGGGGTTCAAAACCTATGGGGCATAGGCACTATGGTAGTATTGAAGCGTATTGTAGCAACGACGACACTGTAGCAAGGACGAGCACTGCTGTGGAGGCAGGTCACTATAGCGGTGGTAGGGTACTGTTGCAATGACGGGTACTATGCGTTACTATAGGAAGAGGTTATTGTAGCAATACTATTCACAGAATGGGACTTGGGCCAAAAATTTGGGTCTATGGGCCATGTAATGTGCTAAATTCCCAATGGGCCTTCGGGCTATGTAATGGGTCTCACTCTACATAGTTTAAAAGTGGTCTTTTCTTTTCTTTAATAATAAATGAGGCTTTGACCCCAACCTTAAAAAAAGTTGGATGATATAAATGTAAGAAGAACTAAACCAATTCAAGAGAAAAGAAGTTTCGAATTTCGTTGAACGACCTCAGAACTATCCAATTATAGGATCCAAAGGGGTCTTTAGAAATAAACAAGATGATCAAGGAATAATAACTAGAAATAAAGCAAAACTTGTAGCTAATGGTTATAATCAGGAAGAAGGTATAGATTATGATGAGACCTTTTCACCTGTAGCTATATTATAAGCCATTAAGAACCTTTTAGCCTATGCATATCATTTGAACATTAAATTATTTCAGATGGATGTTAAGTCTGCCTTTTTAAATGGTTACTTATTGAAGGAATTTTATGTTGAGCAACCTCTTGGTTTTGAAAATTCACAAAAACCAGATTCTATTTTTAAACTTACTAAATCTCTTTATGGACTTAAAGAAATACCTAGAGCTTGGTATGAAATATTAAGTTCTTTTATTTAAAAAAAGATTTTACTGTTGGGATGGCATATCCAACTTTGTTTAAGAAAACTTTCATCTTTAATATTTTATTGGTTCAATTTTATGTTGATGATGTAATTTTTTATTCAACAAATACAAATATTTATCATGAGTTTTCAAATTTAATGCAAAAAGAATTTGAAATGAGTATAATGGAAGAATTGAATTTATTTTTAGGACTTGTTGGCACCAGAAAACATGTACCCAAAATTTTCCAGATGCCTCCATACATGATCCAAGATCGTATACCTTTTTGTAATCTCTGATTTGGTAGGTCACAGGGCCCGAATGGAGTCACGGATTAGGAGTTATGGACATTTGAAGTTGGTATGGAAAACTAGTTCACGAAGCCTGTTCTCAGAGCCCCCTCCGCTATCGCGGAGCGCCTCCATGAAGCAAGGAGGCAGGATGCTCCGCAAACCCGTTTGACATTCGCGATGTGCCGCAAAGACCCACCGCGAAGGAAGGAGGCAGGATGATCTGCAAACCCCTTTAACGTTCACGACTCGCCACGAAGACCCGCTCCGAGGCAAGGAGGCGGGACGCTCCATGACCGCCTTTGACATTCGCGAACCCACTACGGATCAAGTTCTGTCTTCGCGCCGAGAGATATCTGCTTCGCGGTGCCCCTTGCCTATAAATATTAAGCTCACCACCTTCTCTAGAGGGCCACTTCTCCCCTTGGGTGGCCAATCTCCCGGTTCATGGAGCTCCGCGAGCAGCGTCTTTCGCGATGCTATTCCGCGAGCCCATGCTCCGTGAGAAGTTTCCTTCATGATTCTCCTCCATGAGTCCATGCTCCGCAAGTACTAAGAGAGACCATTTTGCTCCGCGATCTGCCCTTGCTCCCCAAGAGGCCTTTTCTCCACGAGCCTCCCTTGCTCCACGGTCCGCCCTTGCTCCGTGAGAGGCCTTTGCTCCGCGAGCCTCCCTTTCTCTGCGAGAGGTCTTTTCTCTGCGAGACCTTTGCTCCGCGAAGGCCTATCCTTTGTGATGCTCCTACCTTCACGCCCACCAGTCCATATTGCGGGGGTTGCGCCCCCGCACCGCCGCTTGGGGACAGTGTCGGGCTGCGGTCCCGGCCCTCCAGGTTGGTCCCTTTGCTTCCGTCACTGACCCCCATTAAAAATTGAGAGTCACACTGTGAACTTTTCGGGCCGGGATGTCGGGATTTTCCATTGCGACCTTATGCGTACCCACCTTCCACCTTTGGAATACCATGATTTAAGAGACTCCTCCGCACGCCATGAAACACCTTGAGTTGATGTAGAGACCCGAAGCTTGACGTACATTTACATTACATTACTTTTGCAGAATACTTAGTACATAACAAAAAACACACACACAAGGATCGTAATAGTTTAGTGTCTTTGGAAACTCGGAATATAATCTTCTAATCGTGGTGAAAGATCTTCAATATCTCCCATAAAGATCTTCCCTTTTTTTTTAACCTAAAACCTTTCTTTATATCCTGGGGAAAAGAAAACATAAAAGGGTGAGCTCAAATGCTCAGTAAGGGTAAACAAAAGAAATATCAATCACATCATATACACAAGCACATAACTTTTGGAAATCTTAACTTGCAAAAGAGACCAAAATTTCATAACATGGGATAAATCATGGCAGTGAAATGTAATCACAATAATCATAACTTAAAACATGAAACTTTGTGGCATTCATACATAATCATAGAGAATCATTTCTTGTTAGTCAAGACTCATTGCCAAGACTATCTTAGTGGACAAAGCCCCTTTCGGAATCGAGTAACCCTCGTTTCAGTCCTGTTTCACTGAACCGGTATAACCTACCATTCCAGCCATGTCTATCTCATGAGATATAAAATCTTTACCCAATGCATTGGAGGGATATATAGGTCCCACCCATCTTATAATGAATCCTTTCTTATGTGTGCCACATAATCATAAATCATACATCATCGCATAACACATGTAACAAAAATGGGATTCTTGAAACATCATGACATCATAAAACAAATCATATAAGGTAAATGACTTCATAAAAATAATTCCCTCACAACATAATCAAATTAATGTAATAATAGGGATAAAAACAGAACCCTTTATTATCTTAGATGGAAAATAATTTTTATAAAACACTTGATCTCTATTCTTGAGGAAAATATCATTTCTCCTTCAAAAACACTTTTCTTTTCTAAACATGTCATACAATTATATACTAAAAGAAGTTGATCAAAAAGAAACTTGAAAACATGTAAATGAAGCTTCTTGGAAATAATGTTTTAAAAATCCATTCATGCCGTATAAGTTTAAAAAAACATTGTTCGTACTTTTGTCGGAAAAGTCAAAAAGTACCTCGTACGAAAAACGACAAAAGATTCCTTTCATTTCTTTTACTAAAAACTCACCGAAGGGTAGAAATGGATTTAAACAACTGTAGGTGGATGGAAATAATATTACATATTTATGAAACGTGGATGTGGATGATAAAATACACCCCAGTAAATACTTACGAATAAACAATCTCGGATAAAAATGAGATTGTGATATTTTCCCTTACCTTAGGTCCGATTTGCTTTGTATGTGTCCGAAGATCCTGTATAATGGTTTAAATAATGTTATTGACTTGTTCCAGAATCATACATATTGATATGATATCATATATGGTCATATTCTTAGCTTCTTGTTAGTAATATTTTATTGTTACTTGTTACTCTGGTCTTTATTGCCTTTTGTTCTTATGCGTGTTTTGACGAATACATTCTTATTCTTCTTTTAAGGTTATAGATAACTTATATCCAGAATGTTATTAGTGTAACATATATCATATTTATTCATTCAATTCATTTATATAATTACTATGTAATGATGATCATGTAGAACGAGTCGCATCACATCGTGGAGACGGTATTCCGTACGTACGCACGAGTGATGATATCGTTCCTATGATCGTGGAACTATATTTGAGTATATATATATATATTATTTCAGTATCAATATTACTTTATAATAATCATAAATAGTTACTCATTACACCATTATACCCATCCTTGTAAAGTGATGGTGGAAAAATAGATTACACCACGGCGTGGAGACGGTATTCCGTACGTACGAACGCGCGGTGATTTCCTTTTTCCGCAGGATGGATAGAAGGTTAATTAGAGTTGTTTCATATTTATAATAACATATCATTATGTAAGTAATACTGATGTTATTACTTTATCATGAAGCAACTAAATAAGAATAAGTTGAAGAAGAAAGAAATTGAAAAGATCGGTAATGGTTATTACCTCTTCTTTGAAACGCCTCTTTGAATCCTTCACTTAGGGAAGTAAGATTGGTCTTTGAAGAAGACCAGGACATCTAGGATTATTCTAGGGAAGTGGAGAGGAGAAAATGTCAGGGTTTTTCCGAGCTTGAGTGCTCAATTTGGTGTGAGGAGGAGGGGGAGGAGGTTCCCTTTTATAAGGGAGGAGAGGGGCACCTTAGGATTATCTCAATATATTATTTTATATTAAAGTCAAAATCGGTTTATAATGGTTCCAAAGGGTCTTATTTCGAAGATAAAGTGGGGATGGGTCGAACTCCTATCAACCAATAGGATTTAGACAAGTTTAGGGTATTATTTTAACCTTATCAATTAGATTTAACTCTAAGTTAAATAATTTAACTTTTACCGTGTCTTTTTGTTTTCTTTCACTATATGGTTAATAAACTTACTATGAAATGCCAAACGAACCCCAAATTGTTTATTATTAATATATATATCCTTATCTAAGTCATTTGGCCGATCCTTAGATTTTTAGGAATAAAATAACAATTAATAATATAATATTTGATTTAAAAACTATTTTGTGTCAATTTTGACATTATTTGATATATGATTTTTTTGAAAGACATAACAGAATTATATGTTCAAAACAAGTTTATTAAATCAACATTAATATATCATAGTAACCTAGAAAATTAGTGGAATTCATAAAAAGTCTCAAATTACATTCATTTGAGCATTTATAACATCAATTATGTCAATATTTCATTAATAAGATAATTACTTCATCATCATTGTGTCAAAAATAAACTAAATTATTTAATGTCTAAAAATTACAAATAAAATACCATTATGTAGGAAATGTTTTTAGATTTCTAATTAATATTTATAGTTGAATTTATCTTATGTATAACCCCATATTAAATATGATTTACTTATTAAACTTTGATTTTAACTATTTTAACCCTTCTTTAAATAAATTAATAATAAATGTCCTAATCTAATCCAAGTGGGCCTAAATGGTCATATTTTATTCATAAGGTTGTTTTTGGTCGAATTACACTTATCCAATAGAATTAGGACATGTGTTAGGGTAATAGTAATATCATATTTACCCTTAGTTACCCTATTTACTATTAACCGCGGTAAAAAAAGTAAAAAGTTACTATTCACCAAAAAATTATTTTTATCTCATTGAACCACATTTTACTTACTGATATCAACCGTGTCTGTCAGATTTTCGAAATTCCATTCACAGAAGTGGTAAAATTAAGTTTTATGCAAAATTCAGTTTTTAACCTACCACTTAGTGGTTTCACTATTCATCAAAAATTGAAAGTTTTCAGAAAAATACCAAAATTTCACCCTAGGCTAATTTCGATATTCCGAATCCAAAAATGAAGTCCATTTTGAGAGCTAAAATTTCTAAAATTTAAAAAGTGGTTATTACTATTCATAACGGCTAGTTTTAATAATATTTTAATAGAATATCGTTGTTTAGTGAAACTCAGTATTGCGTACTACACACGCTATCGAGGAAGGTTGCGATTGCGTGTAATGCAAGGCAAGTCAAGGATGTGTGTTGTGCAGGCTCCTTTTGGTGTAGCGTACAACACAAGACATTAGTGAAATTAAAAAGAATATTTTTCATAAAATCTTGGGCTGTTACATTCTACCCCCCTTAAAATGAATTTCACCCTCGAAATTCGTCGGGGTTATAAATAGTTTACTATTCGAAAGTTTCTTTAATAGAAACCCACATCGTAAAAAGGAATACCAAAACTTGTCTTTAAAAACTAAAGTATGAAATGTAACGATTACCCAAATAAACTAATCACTGGGTTTCCACATAGGTGAAAATATGGATATGGAAGAAAAATCTAACCATCATGTTCTGATGGAGAGTGGTAGAGAACATGGCTATGAAAAATCCAGTAATCACAAATCCGTATATTTGTGATGATCTAAGGTACCATCCGATTCATCAGGTATAAGATCACTAGGACAACATTTTTGGTTTTCAAGATCATTTCCCTAAAGTTGAAAATTTGAATTAGAATAAATACTTTATTTTGGTACAATCTCAATGTTGTTCATGCCTTGAACAATTTCCACTTAATCTCTTAAATAAATGAAGTTGAATTTGTTATTCGTGAAGTGTTAGCAGATCATGTGATAAAATGACGGGTCATTCCATCTGTCTCAAACAAAAGGTTAGAAAAAATTATATACATAAGTTGATCTATAGTGAGATTAATCACATATGGTTCCTAAAATGGACTTATAATTCATATATCATACTGCTTAATATAATAAAACTAGTTTCTACTAAACAGGGACTTCCTGTAGGCCAGTGGTAGGCGATAAAGGCCAGTCGCACTTCGGTTGTGGGTTCGATTCCCACAGCCTTGTCCGAAGCGATGGGCTGTCGCCCGTCCTGCAGGTTGTCCTTTTTCTAAAACTACATTACTATAACATCCCATCAATAATATCGAAAAAAACTTCTATCCTTAAACAATACTCACTTATGTCCAACATAATCCATTTCAATCTTTAGGCTTATCCATAATACTACAGTCCACTCTTATAACATAGTGAAAACGATTACCAGAGATTTAATACCATCGTTTATCCCCATATATCATAAGATATATCTTGTTGGTCACATTCCAAACATTCAAAGGCCTTAATCTTGTACTCTCTTGAATACCCATTGAACCTTATTGAAAACATGAATTCTATTAAAAGTTATCTCTTTCCACATACCAAAATCCTCAAAATTCTATATACTCAAACCATGATATCACTTAGTCCTTATATCAATCATGAGCTCATGAATACTATTAAACATTTCATTTTCTCGTTTTCCCTTCATTATGCGCATATCATCTTATTTCCAAAATATATCAATCACTTTGAATACCACATCAATAAATATTGCAATACTCAATGATACAACATTATTTCGAAATCCCATTACATAAACACTTAATCATTCCACCACATCGTTGTCATATTCAACATTGCCAATAGTGATCGCATGTGACTTCCCTTTGTCCTTTGCCTTCAGTGGTTTCTCATGTTGATCATCACTAACCCTTGGATTAGGGAATTTATTAGCATAATGCCCCATTTCCTTGCACTTGAAGCATTGAAGTGTTGGTGGTGCGTTCTCTGCAGTGTTTGATTTATTCACATCACTAGAAACCCTTTTTCCATTACTTCGACACTCAGCTGCTCGATGACCTTCTTTTCCACACTTAAAACATTTTCTAGTCCCTTTAAGACAATCTCCACCATGCTTCTTTCCACACTTTGTGCATAAGGAAACATTCATCTTCTTTTCACCATTATTCTGAGATTTCTCCTTGAACTCCATCTTTCATTTTTTGTCAAAACCATGAGATGGATATGTAACACCAACTTCCATTTCTACCTTGATAGCACAACGCACAATTTCTTCATAGCTACTGAAGTCTCTTATAGCTAATGCCCTTCGAAGACTTGGTTTTAAGCCACTGAAAAATCGATCAACTTTACTTTCAGGTTGGATGATAATGCCAGATGCATACCTTGCAAGTCTTGTAAAATTCGCTTCGTATATACCAACAGATTCATCATCCTTTTTCTTTAGTTCAAGAAACTCCTTCTCCATCTTTGTTCGAAGAATACGAGGGAAGTACTTATTGAAAAATAAGTTCTTGAACTCATCCCATTCCATGGACTCAATTTCATCTCTTTTCCTTGTATTCTTGATAAGATTCCACCATTGATCAGCTTCACCTTCCAAACGATACACTGCTAAGATGACTTTATCATGTTCAGAACATTGAAGAACTGAAAATATCTTTTCAGTGGTACTGATCCATTGTTCAGCAACAAGTGGATCAGAAGACCCACTGAAAGAAGGTGGACGTTGCCTCATGAAGGACTCAATAGAATATTGTTCCCTTCTCTGCTCATTTGGAAGTCCAGAATGATTCATAGCTTGTGTAAGTATAGCAATAAGATTTTGCACTCTATCTCCCATAACATTTGTTTGTTCATGAGGACAATCATTTCATTGTCCATTGCATTGATCAACACGGTTCCTTCGGGTTCCAGCCATCGTCTAAAACCCAAAAAGAATAGTGTGAGAGGAAAAAATCATGCTAGGGAAAATAACATAATAAAGGGGGAGTACCTTCAATATCTAACATCTTAGGTTTAATTCTATTATCGTTAGCGTAATTCTAGTACAATAACCTATACGTATACTTAACCTTAGGGACATCCCTAGACATACCTTAGAAATATCTCTAGGGATCTCACTAACGTTTTCGCATCCTAGTTTCCAAAGGTTGACTAAACCTTTCCTCTGATACCAACTGTAGAGACCCGAAGCTTGACGTACATTGACATTACATTACTTTTGCGGAATACATAGTATATAACAAAAAAACACACACACAAGGATCGTAATAGTTTAGTGTCTTTGGAAACTCGGAATATAATCTTCTAATCGTGGTGAAAGATCTTCAATATCTCCCATAAAGATCTTCCCCTTTTTTTTAACCTAAAACCTTTCTTTATATCCTGGGGAAAAGAAAACATAAAAGGGTGAGCTCAAATGCTCAGTAAGGGTAAACAAAAGAAATATCAATCACATCATATACACAAGCACATAACTTTTGGAAATCTTAACCTGCAAAAGAGATCAAAATTTCATAACATGGGATAAATCATGGCAGTGAAATGTAATCACAATAATCATAACTTAAAACATGAAACTTTGTGTCATTCACACATAATCATAGAGAATAATTTCTTGTTAGTCAAGACTCATTGCGAAGACTATCTTAGTGGACAAAGTCCCTTTCTGAATCGAGTAACCATCATTTCAGTCCTGTTTCACTGAACCGGTATAACCTACCATTCCAGCCATGTCTATCTCATGAGATATAAAATCTATACCCAATGCATTGGAGGGATATATAGGTCCCACCCATCTTATAATTAATCCTTTCTTATGTGTGCCACATAATCATAAATCATACATCATCGCATAACACATGTAACAAAAATGGGATTCTTGAAACATCATGACATCATAAAACAAATCATATAAGGTAAATGAATTCATAAAAATAATTCCCTCACAACATAATCAAATTAATGTAATAATAGGGATAAAAACAGAACCCTTTATTATCTTAGATGGAAAATAATTTTGATAAAACACTTGATCTCTATTCTTGAGGAAAATATCCTTTCTCCTTCAAAAACACTTTTCTTTTCTTAACATGTCATAAAATTATATACTAAAAGAAGTTGATCAAAAAGAAACTTGAAAACATGTAAATGAAGCTTCTTGGAAATAATGTTTTAAAAATCCATTCATGCCGTATAAGTTTAAAAAAACATTGTTCGTACTTTTGTCGGAAAAGTCAAAAAGTACCTCGTACGAAAAACGACAAAAGATTCCTTTCATTTCTTTTACTAAAAACTCACCGAAGGGTAAAAATGGATTTAAAAAACTGTAGGTGGATGGAAATAATATTACATATTTATGAAACATGGATGTGGATGATAAAATACACCCCAGTAAATACTTACGAATAAACAATCTCGGATAAAAATGAGATTGTGATATTTTCCCTTACCTTAGGTCCGATTTGCTTTGTACGTGTCCGAAGCTCCTGTATAATGGTTTAAATAATGTTATTGACTTGTTCCAGAATCATACATATTGATATGATATCATATATGGTCATATTCTTAGCTTCTTGTTAGTAATATTTCATTGTTACTTGTTACTCGGGTCTTTATTGCCTTTTGTTCTTATGCGTGTTTTGCCGAATACATTCTTATTCTTCTTTTAAGGTTATAGATACCTTATATCCAGAATGGTATTAGTGTAACATATATCATATTTATTCATTCAATTCATTTATATAATTACTATGTAATGATGATCATGTAGAACGAGTCGCATCACATCGTGGAGACGGTATTCCGTACGTACGCACGAGTGATGATATCGTTCCTATGATCGTTGAACTATATTGGAGTATATATATATATTATTTCAGTATCAATATTACTTTATAATAATCATAAATAGTTACTCATTACACCATTATACCCATCCTTGTAAAGTGATGGTGGAAAAATAGATTACACCATGGCGTGGAGATGGTATTCCGTACGTACACACGCGTGGTGATTTCCTTTTTCCGCAGGATGGATAGAAGGTTAATTAGAGTTGTTTCATATTTATAATAACATATCATTATGTATGTAATACTGATTTTATTACTTTATCATGAAACAACTAAAGAAGAAGAAGTTGAAGAAGAAAGAAATTGAAAAGATCGGTAATGGTTATTACCTCTTCTTTGAAACGCCTCTTTGAATCCTTCACTTAGGGAACTAAGATTGGTCTTTTAAGAAGACCAGGAACTCTAGGATTATTCTAGGGGAGTGGAGAGGAGAAAATGGCAGGGGTTGGCCGAGCTTGAGTGCTCAATTTGGTGTGAGGAGGAGGGGGAGGAGGTGCCCTTTTATAAGGGAGGAGAGGGGCACCTTAGGAATATCTCAAAATATTATTTTATATTAAAGTCAAAATCGGTTTATAATGGTTCCAAAGGGTCTTATTTAGAAGCTAAAGTGGGGATGGGTCGAAATACTATCAACCAATAGGATTTAGACAAGTTTAGGGTATTATTTTAACCTTATCAATTAGATTTAACTCTAAGTTAAATAATTTAACTTTTACTGTGTCTTTTTGTTTTCTTTCACTATATGGTTAATAAACTTACTATAACATGCCAAACGAACCCCAAATTGTTTATTATTAATATATATATCCTTATCTAAGTCATTTGGCCGAACCTTAGATTTTTAGGAATAAAATAACAATTAATAATATAATATTGGATTTAAAAACTATTTTGTGTCAATTTTGACACTATTTGATATATGATTTTTGTGAAAGTCATAACAGAATTATATGTTAGAACCAAGTTTATTAAATCAACATTAACATATCATAGTAACCTAGAAAATTAGTGGAATTCATAAAAAGTCTCAAATTACATTCATTTGAGCATTTATAGCATCAATTATGTCAATATTTCATTAATAAGATAATTACTACATCATCATTGTGTCATAAATAAATTAAATTATTTAATGTCTAAAAATTACAAATAAAATACCATTATGTAGGAAATCTTTTTAGATTTCTAATGAATATTTATAGTCTAATTTATCTTATGTATAACCCCATATTACAAATGATTTACATATTAAACTTTGATTTTAACTATTTTAACCCTTCTTTAAATAAATTAATAATAAATGTCCTAATCTAATCCAAGTGGGCCTAAATGGTCATATTTTATTCATAAGGTTGTTTTTGGTCGAATTACACTTATCCAATAGAATTAGGACATGTGTTAGGGTAATAGTAATATCATATTTACCCTTAGTTACCCTATTTACTATTAACCGCGGTAAAAAAAGTAAAAAGTTACTATTCACCAAAAAATTATTTTTATCTCATTGAACCACATTTTACTTACTGATATCAACCGTGTCTGTCGGATTTTCGAAATTCCATTCACAGAAGCGGTAAAATTAAGTTTTATGCAAAATTCAGTTTTTAACCTACCACTTAGTGGTTTCACTATTCATCAAAAATTGAAAGTTTTCAGAAAAATACCAAAATTTCACCCTAGGCTAATTTCGATATTACGAATCCAAAAATGAAGTCCATTTTGAGAGCTAAAATTTCTAAAATTTAAAAAGTGGTTATTACTATTCATAACGGCTAGTTTTAATAATATTTTAATAGAATATCGTTGTTTAGTGAAACTCAGTATTGCGTACTACACACGCTATCGAGGAAGGTTGCGATTGCGTGTAATGCAAGGCAAGTCAAGGATGCGTGTTGTGCAAGCTCCTTTTGGTGTAGCGTACAACACAAGACATTAGTGAAATTAAACAGAATATTTTTCATAAAATCTTGGGCTGTTACAGTTGATGTATTCCTCTTCATTCATTTCCTATGTCGTGATTTGAGGTTCTCATCATCAATTCCCCGAGTACCTTGAGTCGAACCATTCCTCAGGAAACTCCTCCAAACCCCATCACTTGGATCCTATGCCAAGTTGAAGCAGAAAGGGCCGCCTTTGCGTAAGTCCCAACACCAACCATTTCTAGGTGCCTTATGCTTAATAGTCTTATCTATATGACTTTAAACTGTAGTGAACCCTATGTGATCAATATAGGATGCCTCTTGCTCCAAACTAGAGATGCCTTATGGTCCAAGCATAAGATGCCAACAGTCCTCTCTACATGACTATAAACTGTAGTGCGCCCTATGTTCCAAACATAGGATGCCTCTTACACAAAACAAGATATACGTTATTCTCCAAGCATAAGATGCCTAACAGTCCTATCTACATGACTAGAAACTGTAGTACTCCCTATCTAACAAATTATAGGATGCCTCTTGCCCTATATGAGAGATGCCTTATGATCCAAGCATGAGATTCCAATAGTCCTATCTATATGAATCTAAACTATAGTGCACCCTATGTGCCAAACATAGGATGCCTCTTGCCCCAAACAAGAGATTCCTTATGCTTCAAGCATGAGATAACAATAGTCCTCTCTACATGACTATAAATTGTAGTACACCCTATGTTCCAAACATAGGATGCCCTTTTCTATAAATAAGTGATTCCTTGTGCTCTAAGCATGAGATGCCAATAGTCTTCTCTACATGACTTTAAACTTTAGTAATCCCTATGTTCCAAACATAGGATGCATGTTGATCTAAACAGGGGATGCCTTGTAATCCAAGCATGAGATGCCCATATTCCTCTCTACATGACTTTAAACTGTAGTAATCCCTATGTTCCAGACATAGGATGCCTCTTACAAGAGATGCCTTATGCTCCAAGCATGAGATGCCTAATGCCATGATTACAATGGCGTAATTTCAAGAGCATTGGAATCTGTTCAAACATTCCATCCCTCCACCTCACACTTTACGTGTCCTTTATTCAGATCATCATACACTTCAATGTATGGAGGTACCCGCTAATGGTCTGGTCCCATGCAGCATCGGCTCACCTACCGTCCTGGGCCAACGCCCCGGAAGACTTTGGAAAACACTTCGAGTCAGGTCATGTGTTTCAAACACGATAACATTCGACCCTCGTTTGTTTGTCCCCACTTCAAGCTAATGCGATATGGATGTTGTGTTTCAAACACGGTTAGCAGACATCCTCCATCGTCACGCCACCCTCACCGCATTCCGAATGTCGGGCATGTGATTCACACATTTCATATCCCTTTGTTCGAAATGATTCCAATGCCCTTGGCATTATCCTGCCTTTTCACTAGCGCATAGGTAAATGCCTCAACACACTAGTGTATTGGGATGCCCTCATGGTTAGACATGAGGAAGACACCCAGGTAGCTTCTTTGCATAATCCCCATCCATGATTTCCACTCCATAGCGACACCCGAGCAGCTTCCTTGCGTAACCCCCATCCGTGATAGTCACTCCATAGCATCACCCGGGAAGCTTCCTTGCGTAAGCCCCATCCACAATTACTGCTCCATAGCGGAACACGGGAAGATTCCTTGTGTAAGCCCCATCCACCATTATCGCTCCATAGCGGCACACGGGCCTCCAACCTGGAGTAAGCCCCACCACTTCTTGGTCCGCTCAACGCGTAATCCCCTCTTCGCTTCCCACGGATGCACCTTTCGCGATGTGGTCATCAGGCCTTTGCTACCTCTTGTTTCTCACACCGAGCATGACTCACGTGGGCTTAGAGTAAGCCTCAAACATGACATCACCTTGTCCCGCATGACGTTAAACTGTATTCATCTTGAACTACGTGGTCTTTGATCCATGTCAAGGCATGGTACATAGGAAGCCTCCCTGAGGTTCAAGCCCACCACCACCTGGTTGTTCCCACCCCCTTCACATCGGTTCGCCCCCATCCCACATTAAGTTAAACTGTATTCATCCCGAACTACGAGGACTTTGATCCATGTTAAGGCATGGTACGTAGGAAGCCTCACAAGTTTCAAGCCCACCACCAGTGGAACCCCAGGTTCACCTTCACGTTGGTTCGCTGACGAAAACCTTCCCGAACTACAAGGACTTTGATCTATGTCAAGGCATGGTACGTAGGAAGCCTCACGGGGTTCAAGCCCATCATCCACCTGAACCAAGGTCCTTATTCACGTCGGTTCTCTGAAATTGCCACCTTTCAAACTATGAGGACATTGATCCATGTCAAGGCATGGTACGTAGGAAGCCTCACGAGGTTCAAGCCCATCATCCATCGAACCCCCGGTCCATCTTCACGTCGGTTCTCCAACACCACCATCATAAACTACGCAGTCTTTGATCCATGTCAAGACATGGTACGTAGGAATCCTCCCTGAGGTTCAAGCCCTCTATCCACCTGGACCAAGGTCCTTATTCACGTAGGTTCTCTGATACCCACTCCCAAACTACGAGGACTTTGATCCATGTCAAGGCATGGTATGTAGGAAACCTCACGAGGTTATAGCCCATCATCCATCGGACCCCTGGTCCATCTTCACATCGGTTCTCTGATAACCCCTCCCGAACTACGGGGACTTTGATCCATGTCAATTCATGGTACATAGGAAGCCTCCATGTGGTTCAATCCCATCACCCATCGGACCCCCAGTCCATCTTCATGTCGGTTCTCTAACACACCCCAACATGAACTGTGTGGTCTTTGATCCATGTCAAGTCATGGTACGTAGGAAGACTCCCTGAGGTTCAATCCCGCCATCCACCTAGACCCCCAGTATATCTTCACGTCGGTTCGCTGACGACACCCCCATCTTGAACTACGAGGACTTTGATCCATGTCAAGGCATGGTACGTAAGAATCTTCCATGAGGTTAAAGCCCATCACCCATCGGACCCCCGGTCCATCTTCACGTCGGTTCACTGACATACCCCATCCCGAACTACGGGGACTTTGATCCGTGTCAAGGCATGGTACGTAGGAATCCTACACGAGTTTCAAGCCCACCACCCGGTCGTTCCGACCCCCTTCATGTCGGTTCACCCCCATCCTGCATGACGTTAAACTGTATTCACCATCTGAACTACGGGGAATTTGATCCTCGCCAAGACTAGGTACATAGGAAACCTCTTTAAGGTTCAATCCCACCATTTATCTGGGGCCCAGGTCCCCATTCACGTTGGTTCGACCCCATCTAGTGGTAAGCCATTGTGACCCCATCCAGCAGTAAGCTGTTGTGACCTCAATCAGTGGTAAGCCGTTGAAACCCCATCCAGCGGTAAGCCGTTGCGACCTCCTTCCGCGGTAAGCTGTTGTCAACCTTATTTCGCGGTAAGCCGTCGTCAGATGAACTATGTGGTCTTTGATTCCCTGCCATGAGGATCCGTAGGAAGCCTCCCTGAGGCTCAATCCCGTCACTCATGTCTCATCCTGATCTCTCCCTCGAGCCTATGTGTCTCGAGAAGGTCATGCCCCAACCCAGAGGTTACACTTCCTCTGGGCCCCATCCATGCATCCATTTTCATGGGCCACCTCCTCAGGTGTTTCATCATCCCATCTGAACTACACAGACTTTGATTCACAGCCACGGGGATACGTATGAAGTCTCTTCAAGACTCAAGACCAACATCACTGTCGTCCTCACATCGGTTCCATCTCATTACCCCTCCTCTTCATTTCAACTCTCCATCATCCATCACGATTCTTACCCGGGCTGCCACATCCAGGTGGGATCATGTCATCCATTTCTTCACTGCTCCTTGCAGTACCGGAGCCACTTTTCATGCATAAGCCCCATCATGTATCTAGGTCATTTTCCATTGTGTACACCCTGATTCATCGCCCCTTCAAAATATGTGGGTTTTTATCCCTGTCTCCTAGACAAGGTACGTAGGAAACCTCCCGGAGGTTCAATCCCAGTCAATGGTAAACCTTGGTGTTCCCCTATTTTGGGGTGCACGCTCCATGATCTTCCCTCATTGGTTTCCAGATCATCTTTCACAGTGTGACATCTCCCATCTACGAGACACACCCCCTCTGGTCCATCTCTATGGGAAGTTATGACCACCCTCATTCTGTCTCCGCAAGACATTAAACTCGCGGCCTACCTCGTGATAAACATGAGATGCCTGAGAAAAACCTAGGATGAAACGCCTTTGGCGTAACCATCTCTACAAGACGTTAAACATGCAGCATACACTGTGTAAACCATGGGAAGCTGAGGAAAACTATAGATGAATGAATATGGCATATGATTCCCCACATTCGACATGGGATGCCTCGGGTTCTACACCCTTGAGATGCCCTCTTATGAGGAAGAATATAGGTTACCCAATGCCCATGCACCCAGAGATGCCCTGACATGCCTGATGTTGTCATCTACTCCGACCGAAGGTCGCTACCATGTCAAGACCCCATGGAATGTCTTAACGGATGTAGTGTAATTAACCGACGTCCATGAAGATATGGCACCGCAAACGAGATTCACAAACCACGACTTAATCTATAAGGGAGTCCCAGACTAGGTGACGAGTTCCGATGAGGAATCCACAGAAGGAAGAACTAACATCCCAGCATCCCGTTTCGATCTAGGAGAAAACGTCCCTGAATAAGGAATGGATGCCGCCCGCATTTGGAAAGTGGGAATGTGGGTCAATAGATGCGCGTCCTCCACAGGCGGATGCACGTGCCCCAGTGAAAGCATCGAAAACAGGACTTCAAATTTATCAAAAAGATTTTGGAAATGTTTTAAATCAAAGAAAATACATTACTGATTTACTAAAGAAATTTGGAATTGAAAACAACAAGACATATTCAACTCTTATGTGTACTAATATAAAACATGATTTGGATGAAACTAGAAAATTAGTTGACAACAAGTTATATAGAGGTATGATTGGTAGATTATTATATCTTACTAATAGAAGGCCATATATAATGTACTCAGTATGTCTTTGTGCTAGATTTCTATCTGATCCAAAAGAATATCACTTAAGTGCTGTCAAAAGAATCTTTAGATATTTAAAATGAATGGTTTTTTAATCTCTTCTCAATCCAAAAACTTTTTATTTTAATTTAATTTTATATTCAGATGCAGAATTTGGAATTTGTAAATTAGATAGAAAAATCACCTCAGGGACTTGTCTTTTTTTAGGAAAATCCTTAGTGTCATGGTATAATAAGAAACAATAATCAGTTTCTCTGTTAACTGCTGAAGCATAATATGTATCTGCTGGTAGTTGTTGTGCACAATTTTTTTCGATGAAAAACAATCTTATGGATTTTGGACTAAATTTTAATAATACACCTATTTTATGTGATAATACTAGAGCTATAAATATTTAAAAAAATCCTATTAATCATTCTAGAACTAAGAATATTGATATCCGACATCACTTTTTAAGAGATCATGTTCTTAAAAAGGATATATTCATAGAATTTGTAAGCACTGATTTTCAATTAGATGATATTTTTACTAAACCACTTCTTTTGACAAGGTTTGATTTTATTAAATAGGATCTAGGTTTATTTATTTATATGATTTTTTTAATTTTAAATTATTTATTTTAATTATTATTTTATCATTTTTTTCTTATCATTATTAATTTAAAATTTTCAGCAGTTCTACTTTAAAATTTTGTCGTGTGAGTTTTTACATTTAAATAATGTAATAATTACTATTTGCGTAATGACATGGGAATCAAGGATGTTAGAAACCATTTCTTATTCTAAAACCGTTCATTTTCTCAAAACCCTTCGAAACCCCAATAACTTATACCACTCTTCTCTACCGTCACCTGAACCTTCAAAACCCTAGCTTTTCGATCCTTAAGATATCCATGAAAAAAATGGCCAAAACCAAAATGAATAATGAGCCAGATACCAGCAAAACCAAGTGGCATCGCTCAATAGGACGAAATATTTTCCAAGGAAAAGCGATCAATATGGAATGGATGTACCAAATAGATCTGATACTGAGGCAAACCCTATTATTTCGGGAACTTGAGAAAAATTTCAATGGAGACTATACATAATTTCTATCTGAGGTAGAACTTCGTCACTTTTTTAAATCGGTTCATTTCAGTCTGGGAGAAGATGAAGATTCAATATTAGCTAAGATCGAGGACATGAGATTTTTCAATTTTTCCTATGGAGATAGCCAAAAAAAATTATTTCCCTCACGAGGTATTTTTCCATTTTGATTTAAAGAATATTTGTGATAATGTCCATAAGTCTGAGGACATTATGTATTTTCTGTTTGGATCAAAAGATATAAGGAAGATGTTAGTGAAAGATCTAGATCCTGCCCAGAATATTTTAGTTAAATTTGTGAAAACAGGTATTTCCCCCAGAATGTTAGAGATAGAGAAAATATTGTACCCTTATATGTACATAATGTTTATGGTTATGAGTGATATAATGTTGAATTTTCTTAGATTTATAGTCAGATATCTCAACAAATGATGTTAACCAGAAGTGTGGATGAACTTTTATCCCTTTGAAAGGTTCATTTCAGAGATCTTATTTAAGACATGTATCACTACTGGAAAGTTGTGTTTTCCCAACACTTGTATACCAACGGTTCTCCAGAACCATTGTTATAATTGTTTCTTACCAACATTTTGTAAAAATCGTTGGTAAATCTTGGTTTTTGTAAGGTTTTCCCAACAATTTGAAAAAACCAATTGGAAAGACAAAATGTTTGCACCCTTTACCAACAGTTTGTGGAAAACCATTGGTAAAGTCCATTTTTTCACAACGGTTTTTACAAACTGTTGGGAAAATTCATGATTTCCCAATATTTTTTACAAACCATTTGGAAAGGTCTCCTCAAATAATCATGATTTACAGACGCCCCTACAGCACAGCACAAAACTTCTTTCCCACAATTTCCAGAAGCCCCAGCGTGCATGTGAACCCTAACCCGAGTTCTTCCATCCGATCGACTGCAACTTCCCCATCCAGGTTAGACTCTTTAGACATCTTCCAAAATACAAGCATAGAAGCCCTCTTCCTCTGATTTCTATATTTATTGTAATATCTAGAAAGATCACATCATTTTTTCCTATTTTAGGGATTTTGGAAAGTTTTATGATTCACACTATTTAATATTGAATCAATGACTAATACATGATTGGTAGATGTCTATGACTACGGTTGAATTTGGTTTCATATATCATTTGTAACTAAACATACGACATACTACCACTAATATGGTGATCCCACCTAAGAATGGGGGAATTTTCCTAGGATCATGGGGCTTCCTCTTCTTTTGTTCTATAGAGTTAGTAGTTTTGGTTTTTAATGTATTTTATTTTCTTATGGATTTATAGTGATTATGTATTGGGTTCCTTTGGTCATTAATTTCAGGTGAGTTATTCTTAAGTTCTTCTTAGAGATCCTTGTATTCATAAAGTGTGCCTAGTTTTTTTGTAGGTGGTGTCGAATCACTGAGTGACTATTTGGTTATGTTTTTATGATGCCAACGTTCGATCTTTTTTAATAATGAAACCTATTTATATTTTAATGATATAAATGAGTAGTTTTAAAATATATGTTTATAAAAAAGGTAAAATGTTTTCTAAGTGGTTTATTTTTAACTGTACAAAGACAGATCCCATTTTTATTGTATTCTAAAATATCATTAAACATATTTATACTTAGTGAATCCTTTATAAGTTTGGATCCATGTTTGATAATTACCACTAATATCCCATAGTTTAATACCATTTTCATATTGTGTACATCTCGTTATATTTTTTATTGAGTTCACTTCTTCCTTCATTAATGTCTTCAAAGGATGTCTTAGAAATCTAATAGCCACTTGAATGTTTTTCCTTTCTTAAATAATGTAATGTATTCCTAGAATAGTCAATTAATTTTTACATTCTAGTAAACCATGTTGATAACCTTAATAATTATATGATCTCATAGTTGGGTATCGTGAATATGGATATAATTTTAAACATATGTATTGAATTTTGTTTTTATCTTCCAGGGTTGCAAATTCTTCAGTTGGGGTTTTTTTAAAGAGATATATAGAAACGTTTTAAACCCCTGCTATATATGCCTAATGGTTGTTTAGTAGTGGTTTAAATGACCACTATTTAAGTTCAATATTGGTTTACTGTGTCTTGTTTCAGCAGTTGTTTTCCATGACAAAAAATGGTGAGGATATAATGGTGGTTCAAACCACTACTATATTATTTCCATTTTTTGGTAGGTGAAACCGTCGCTAAAACCAAAAACATTATGTGATGATTCCCCACCCCCTAGAAATCCCCTCACCCCCTGGACACCCCAACCCCCCTGGACAGCCCTGCCACCCCCGTGGACATTCCTCCCACCCCCTGGATAGCCCATGCCCCCTAGACAGCCCCCCCCCCCACCCTTGTTGTCAGCCCACCCACCTCACCCCCAGACACCCGCCCACCACCCCCCGGACACCCCCACCCCTGGAAATCCCCCCCCACCTACCCCCTTGACACCCACAAACCCACTAGATAGTTCCGCCACCCCCATGGATAGCCGGGCTACCCCCCATGGACAGCCCGACCACCCCCCGTGGATATCCCTCCCACCCCCCGGACACCTCGCCCACCCCTGGACACCCGAGACCCCATTGATAGCCCTGCCACCCCCATGGGCATCCTGCCCACCCCCTGTACACCCTATACCCCCCCCCCCCAGACAACCCCACCCACCCCCTAGATGCCTCGCTCACCTCCTTGGACAGCCCCCCCCCCCCTGGATAGCCTAACCGCCCCCATTGACAGCCCGCCCACATGGACACCCCGACCCCCCTAGACGACCCCTCACCCCCTGGACACCTCCGACCCCCCCCCCCCCCTGGACGACCCCACATCCCCATAGACACCCCACACCCCCTGGACACCCTACACCCCCCTTGGACAACCCTACCACTCCCCTGATCCTCATCCTACTCCTCATCCTGATCTCCGTGAATAAGTTAAAGTATAAAACTCATGTACTCTCAAAAAGACCCTTAAGGATTATGTATTCCTTGATCCACTTCGAATATCTTACTGTGCAATCCTTGAATATAGGCATTAGAAATTCTGTATCTTATTTTCTTATATACACTGTATTTTATTGTATTTCTTAATATAATTCCTATATAGAGTAATGTGTCATTTATGCTTTTATTTAAAGTAAAAAATCGTCATTTACCGAAATATTTTTTTGATTGAACTTCAATATTATTGAATTGCTTTGAAATGACTTATTGATTTTTTTTACAGAATGGATAGAAGTTGGACATACAAAACTGATCGGATTCAAAATTATTTTCAAAATAATATGAACAGCTTTCTAGATTTTGCATTTGACAAGGCTTCAGATAGTTGTCGCATACACTTCCCATGTTCTAATTGTGTTAGAAGACCTTGGTTGTGTTGTGAAGCAGTTAGCTATCATATAACTAAATATGGTTTCCAAACAAACTATTATGTGTGGTATCACAATGGAGAGAAAATGGAATCTCAAAATGTTGATGATCCAAATGATAAAACTGAATTGGAGAGTTTGATATATGATCAGTTTTCATTTATTCGGCATCATGAGAAGGAAAGGATGTCCAGCCAATAATATTTTTATACAAGCACACATGATGCATCTAATGAAAATGATTATGTTTATAGGGTGAAAAAATTGAATGATTCTGCGAAGAATCCAGTATATCAGCAATGTGGTAAAATGAAAAAATTGGAATTTTTAATCTGATTGTTTCATGGGAAAACTATCTATGTGATTTCAAATACTGCAATTGAATACAATCATAACTTCTTGAAGGACTTACTTCCAGATGATGCAGATATTCCCTCAAACCACTATATAGTATGGAAGTTAGTTGATGAACTTGGATTCTCAAAAAAAATTCATGCTTGCCCGAATGATTGCAGCTTATTTTGGGATAAAACTGATGAATGAAATGATTGTATCAATTGTGTAACCTCTCGATGGAAGCCAAAAGATGATGGAACACCATCTCGTGTGCCAAAAAAAGTAATTTGGAACTTTCCATTGATCCCCAGATTACAGAACCTTTTCATTTCTGATGAAATATCAGTAAAAATGTGATGGCATGACATTGAGAGATAAAAGAATAATGAAGAGTTGGTTCACCCTGCATATGGATTTTCATGGAAGAGATTTGATGCTCGATATTTTGAATTTGCAGTCGATGTGCGTAATGTGAGACTGGGTCTTTTATGTGACGGTTTTAATCTATTTGGGCAAATTATTACTTTAAACAACACATGGCCGATTTTCATACACATTTATAACCTTCCCCCATGGTTGTGTATGAAAAATCCTTACACTTTCTTGAGTATATTGATATCTGGCCCTTTTGATCCAAGAAATGATATATATGTATAAATGCAACCTTTAATAGAAGAGTTGAAACTTCTTTGGGATGTGGGTTTTCCCACATACGATGCATGTTCAAAAGATGTATTTCAGATGTGTGTTGTGCTTATGTAGACGATCAATGATTTTAATGCTTATGCAATGATGTCTGGATGGAGCACAAAAGAAAAATTGTCATGTCCTGTTTGTATAAAGAATACTCGATCAAGAATACTGAAACATCATCTTAGTTTTAGTTTTATGGGACATCGACGATTCTTTCCAATGAACCATCCATATAGAAATAATCATCGAAGATTTGACAATACCATGGAGACTGACGATCCACCTCAGCGTATGTCTGGAACTGATGTGATTAATGAATTAAAATATTTCCATTATTAATTTGGGAAGGGTGTAATGAAATCTACAAATAGGAAAAATGTTTCCTGTGATACTTATTACAGTTGGAAGAAGAAGAGTATATTCTTTGAGTTTTCGTATTGGTCAACCAACTTGTTACGTCATTGCTTAGATGTAATTCACATTGAAAAGAATATATGTGAAATATTGCTTTCGATTCTTCTAAATGTCAAGGGGAAGACAAAAGATGATTTACGATATCGGTGTGACTTGGTAGATTGGAGGATCAGACAAGAATTACATCCTGTCTATATCAGTGAAAATAAATGGAAATTTCCATGTGCTTCTTATTTGATGATACCTGCTGAAAAAAATCAATTTCTGGAAGTGCTAGAGACTATTAATGTTCTTGTTGGCTATTCAAGAAATATATCAAATGGGAAAACAGAAAAGAGTTGAAGCTAAAATCTTTGAAGACTCATGATTATCACATCCTTTTGCATGAGTTGATTCCAATAGCCATCCAACATCTCTTATCCAATAATGTAAGAGTCTCAGTTATTCGGTTGTGCTATTTGTTTAGATATCTTTGTGCTAAGAGGTTTTCCAAATCCTTCTTTCAAAAATTGTTGGTAGAGACACAATTAAATTTTTGTGAGTTAGAGAAAATATTCCCTCTATCATTTTTACATGCATGTTGCATTTGACTGTCCATCTTCTGACCGAAATACTTCTTGGAGGACCCATTGCTTTCCGTTGGATGTATCCAACTAAAAGAAAAATGTTCACATTGAAATCATATGTTCGGAACCAGAATTATCCCAAAGTTTATTTTTTGAACGGTTACTTGGCTCAAGAATGTATGGATTTATGCTCAATGTATTTTTCTGATCTTACTACGACAATAAACAGACCAATAAGAAATGAAGAAGAAGAGTATGGGAAATTTTAACCCAGTTTTCCATCACTTCCTCAGATAGGAGGAATTCGGGGATCATATAAATTGACGACATTAAGCCTTTAAGAGCGAGATATGGCACATCACACAGTGTTGTTCAATTGTGATTTATTCGATGAGTATATAAAGTAAGTAAATTGTACATATATATCTTATCTTATCTCTTTTAATTTTAAATATTTGTTAAACTATTATTATTTTTATATACAGGGAACATAGAGAATTGATATATAGAAATCATTGTTCTTTATCTTTGAGAAGGAAAGATACTTTGCATAGAAAAGGGTTTTCTTCTTGGTTGAAATTGAAGGTAAAAATATTTCTGTAATAACTAAATAAAAATAATATTTAATTAAGTTTACTATTTGTTTATATTTCAGGTATCGAGTTTTCCTACAGACTATGTTTCTGAGGAAATAAGAGCTTTGGATTTTGGTCTTAATACCATGGTTCGTGCTTGTAAATCACTTGTGATCAATGGATACAAATTTATTATCACTGAACGAGCAAAAAAAATGAGAACACGACATGATGGTGTTATTATAACTGCCACAATAGACTGTTATTCCTGTTCATCGGATAATAGACCCCATTATGAAAATGTAGCTTATTATTGAGTCATGGAGACAATAATATTTTTGGATTATTACTCGCATGGTCGAGTCACGATGATGAAATGTCAATGGTTTGATTCAATGACGAGGCAAGGTACCTTTATCGATGATTGTGGATTTTGAGTTATTGAAATGACTCGCACTCTTGCCATCGAGGAACCATATTTATTTGCATCAATGGTGAAACAAGTTTTTTATGTCAAAGATCATCGTCGTCCTATATTCGGTGTAATTATTGAATTAAATTCCAGACACGTTTTTGATGATGGTGATGATGAAGTTGACAATATCCCTACTGCAATTGGAAGCAATCCATTTATTACTTATAATGACTCCAATATCTCAATTGTCAGAGTTGACTGTGAACCTGAAGTTGTGGTGGGAAATATATAGAGTCATACAGTCATGTTTTCACCTACATGTTTCACCTACATCATTCAGAGTGTGTATCCTAGTATATACCTTCAAACCGCTATAAATCTACTATTTGTTTTTGTTTTTTTATCAGAGTGGTTTCTATATTTTTTTTTTGGGTTACACATTAGTTATATGTTTCTAATTACTTCCATATTTGTTTTCATTGTAGGAAATGACACCCATTGAAGAGAGGCAGTGGAAAAAGATGACAGAAAATAATCGTCGCATGACACAGATGGCCATTCCTCCACTCATCCCTATTTTAAGTATTTTATTTCAAATATATATATTTCAATAACTTATAATATCATGTGTTTACTTTTGTGTTAAACTTTTTTTTAGGATCCACCATATAGACGAGAGATATCCGATGAGGAGCCTAATATTTCTCCCAGTACAGAGGTTGGTGGTAGGAGGGGTGGTGGTGTCAGAGTTAAATGAACATCTGGTGGTCCTGGTACTGAGGCCGTTGGTACGAGGGATTATGGTTAGATAGTTAGATGATCTACTAGTCATACCCAATTGAATTATGACCCTACCACAGACATATCTTCTACTCCCCATTTTGATCCTAGTGTGTCTTCATGGAAACATGAGATATTTAGGCCTCTGACGTTTACACTACCAGTTGGCCAGACGTCTGTGCCGTCATCTTTTGCTTCTGGTTCA
This sequence comes from Viscum album, assembly GCA_963277665.1. Lineage (NCBI taxonomy): Eukaryota > Viridiplantae > Streptophyta > Magnoliopsida > Santalales > Viscaceae > Viscum > Viscum album. Next base: position 809,481,814 of record OY728150.1, on the reverse strand, counting down.
TTATCTCCGGGCTATTATATTACACCTTCTTCGACTCCAGCTTCGACACAGTATGTGGCTGAGAAGCATACACTGAGGGACACTCCACTTTTACTGGATATTCCTTCGGCTTCTACGCATCCAGTGACACCCATTGATCTGACTACCATAGGTATATTTTTATAACTCTAACAAATTTTTATAACAAAATTATTTTTATTATAACTTGTACTGATAATTTTTTTTCTTTAATAACATATTAGTCAACTAATAGGAGGTGTGGGAGGGGGTATACTCGCTTGCGTGCGGTATGTAGCCTCCAGACATAGTTGATGGTTGAAAAAAATGATGATGGACATATGATTGATAAATCTGGGCAAGAATGTTGGGGTTTTTTGGCAATGCTAGCCAAATACTCCGACATCATTCTGGTCAGCCCTCTCTCTTGGAGACATCTTCCACACGAAGTCAAGGATAATGCGTGGGAAAAAATATGGGTAAAAATATATTGGATTTAATGGAGTATTTTTTTCATTTATATGAATTAATCTATTGGGTATCAGCTTCGGTATAACTTCCCTTATGGTGAAGGTGCACGACCGGTGCATTTAAAGGAGCTAGGAGATCTTTGAAGAGATTATAAGAATGAGATGTATGTTGGATGGTGTGATAGAGTGGGCACGGATTTGGAGACATTACCTATTGTGGATGACTGCCCAATAGAGCAATATCGCCAAATGATTACCCATTGGGCGACTGCCAAATTTAAGGTATTAATCTCATTTGAGGTATTTAAATGATAGTTTTCATATTTTTCATTAATATTGTCTAATTTTTTTCTAAACATTATTTAGGAATATTCTGAAAAAAAACATTGATTCAGAGCAATACCTCCACACTTTGGGGAGCACAACTATGTCAGATCATGTGAGGCAGCTGGTACAATATAGTTGTTTATAATTTTTCTTTAGGACTTACCCTTTTTATTGTTTCTACTTAAATTATGTGATTTATTGAATATTAAGTATATGATTATAATTTAAATTAATATTTTTTCAATGTCATTACATAAGCACAAATTGAATATTGAAGGACGTATCCCTCGAGAAAAATTGTTTTGCTCGAGTAGAAGAAAAAAAGATGGAACTGCGGTTAATGAACCGACACAAGAAAAGATTGTAAGTTTTAATTTGTTTATATCAAAGTTTAATATCTATTTTGAAATTTAATAATCTATTAATATTTTTAACAGGCTGCTTTAGAGGCCCTTGATTCCCATGAGCCTAACAATTTTGGGCCACATGATCATTTATATCAGGTTTTGGGAGATGAGCACTCTGGTCGAGTACGCTGCCGACCTGGTAAGAATATAGTCTCGAAGAGGTATTGATCCTCTCTAGGTATCCATTCTAGTACCACAGAGTAGGAAAAAGTCAAGGATCATGCAAGATAGTATGATTAAAGGGTTACAGAGTTGGAAGAACAAGTTCAGATGAGGGACAAATAATTTATGAAACTGATGAAAGTTTTATCTTCATCACTTCCACCAAAGGCCAGTGCGGCTTGTCAGACATTTATGTCGTCGATTGGTGCATTATCCAATGCACCAGGTGGAATTTCTAGTGGCGTTCAAGATGATGATGTTCCTGGTGATGATGAGGATGCTTAATAGGATGAGGGCGTGGATGAGGATGGGGATAAGGGCAAGGATGGGGCCGAGGGTGAGGATGGGGTCGAGGGTGGGGATGGGGCTGACGATGAGCATGGGGATGATGACGAGGATGATGATGAGGATATAGATGGTGGCGAGGATGAGACCGATGATGACAGTGGTGATGGTGATGGGGATCAAGGGCAGATTGATCCATTACATTTTTGAATTCTGTATAACTCTATTTTTGAACCTGACTTTTCACTCTGGTATGGATATTTTTGAATTTAGTATAACTCTTTATTTTAGACCAAATATGGAAGCTTAATGATGTTATAATGGTTTGGAGGTGAGTGATGTTATATTTTATTTTATGGGTTATTGTGAGGATCTTCTTTCCCTTTAATTTATTGGTTCATAAAACATAAGTTCGTGTTCCATATATTATGTAACTGGAATTGGTAAAGAAAAATGCTGGTCTCGGATTTCCGAGTTGGTTATTTGGATGGTATTCTCTATCAAAAGTGGGTATATCTCTATTGACTATGGGTTTATTTTCTAATTGACTAATGTATTTATTAAAATGACCATGCAATACACATTTCCTACAATACGGAAGCACCACAGAAATCATAGATAGACACTACACACCACAAGACAACCATGGGAGACACCCCTTGAGGTAGAGTCCCTCTCGTAGCCTCTTTAATTTTAGAATGATTTAAATTGAATTTAGCTTCTTTCTTAATTCTTCTTAATTATATTGAATTGAATATCTTGAATAAGTTTTATTTAATATAATTGTTTCATTTGATAAATAAAGTCATGTTTTTATAATAAAACCCCTCCAACGGAGGTGCGCTATCTATGAAAACTCACAGTGATAGTTTAGGGTGTGATAATTTGACTCTCAATCAGTATTTTCACATCGCGGTCATGCTACGGTCACACCGTGGTCAGGCCACAGTCACACCGCGGTCACCGACAAAACACATTTGGATAGTGTTGATACTTGAGGAAAACGATCCATGGGTCATTTGTGACGTGTATGAGTCAAACCTGCCTCAATGCGCGACACGACTGAATATGTGTTTTTTAGGTGTTCGGTGCGCCTGAAAAGCATGTGTGGGGTGGTCGAAACTGGTCGAACAACCTCGTAATTCCATGAAATCGGACGACAACAAAGGGTGGGTGAATTTTGAAATTGTCGGCCAGACGGAACGTCAGTTGGAGGTGTCGTGTGGCCGCGCTGGCCGAAAATGCATTCGACATGTCGTAAATGGCCAAAACATGGGTTTTACGGTCAAATTCATGCCGAACAACATCAAAATGACTTGAAATCACACGAAAACACCCTAATTACTATTCGTGAGGTGTATAAGCACTACTAAAAAAACAGTCTTTATCAGCGCTCAAAATGGGCTTTATCAGTGCTAAGGAAGTGTTGTAAAGTTCGGAGCTGATAAAGGGGGGTACCCTTTATCAGCGCTTACTGAGCACCGATAAAGGGGTACTTTATCAGTGCTAAAAAAACTGATAAAGGAAACCTTTATCATCACTAAAAATGCGCTGATAAAACAACCCTTTATCAGCACTAAAACTGCACTGATAAATTCATGTTTTATCAGTACTCCTTTAGCACTGATAAACTGATCCTTTATCAGCTCTTCTTTAGCGATGATAAAGGTGTAGTTTATCAGTTCTTTTTTAGCATTGATAAAAGATTTATTTATCAGCACTAAAGAAGCACTGATAAATGCCCTCTCTGCTGCTATGAAAAAATCTGCAGCAGCACACCCGAACACCTACAAAAAAATTCAGCATCTCAATAAGCTAATTAGAGCAAGTATACCCATACAAAATTAACACATAAATCATAAGATAATTAGACCAAGTATACCCATACAACAAGTATACGCGTACACCATTAACACATAATTCATAAGTTAATTAAGTACCTAAAGAATTCAATTCAGAATTCAGGGGGTTGGGGGCTGTTCAAGGGTTTGGGTGGCTATCCAAGTGGGGTAGGGGGTGTCTGGGAGGATGGGGGTGTCCGGGGGGGCTTTCCAGGGGTGGGATGGTGTCCAGGGTATCAGGGGGGCTTTACAGGGGGTGGGGGTGTCCAGATGGGTGGTGGTGTCCAGGGGGTGGGTTGGTGCCCAGGGGGGTGGGGTGGTCTAGGGGGTTGGTGGGGTTGACTAGTACACATCACAAAGGACCAATGGATCATTTTTATAAAATATCAACACAATCCAAATGCGTTTGGTCGTATTTCCGTAGGTCAGTTGTTGTTTTCACTTAAAATTGTGTCCATTTTAAACCAAAGAGAGACCCTTTGAGTGTTACAAGCCACACCGTGCCTCATATTGAGGCGGGGATGACTCGTACATATCAAAAAGGACTCGTGGATCATTATCCTAAAGGATCAACACAATCCGAATGTGTTTGGTCATATTTCCGTAGGTCAGTTGTTGTTTTCACTTAAAATTGTGTCCATTTTAAACAAGAGAGACCCATTGAGTGGTACCGGCCACACCATCCCTCGGATTGAGGTGGGGTTGACTTGTACATGTCACAAATGACCCATTGATCGTTATTATTAAAAGATCAAGATAATCCAAATGCATTTTATCAGATTTGCGTAGGTCAGTTGTTGTTTTCACTTAAAATTGTGTCCATTTTAAACCAAAGAGAGACCCTTTGAGTGCTACCGGCCACACCGTGACTCAAATTGAGGCGGGGATGAATTTTACACATCAAAAAGGACCCTTGGATCATTCTCTTAAAGGATCAATACAATTTGAATGTGTTTGGTTGGATTTCAGTAGGTCAGTTGTTGTTTTCACTCAAAATTGTGTCCATTTTAAACAAAAGAGAGCCACTTTGAGTGGTACCAGCCACACCGTGCCTTTTATTGAGACGGGTATGAATTTTACACGTCACAAAGGACCCATGTACCGTTATTATAAAAGATTAAGACAATCCGAATGCGTTTTGTTGGATTTCTGTAGATCAGTTGTTGTTTTCACTTAAAATTGTGTCCATTTTAAACCAATGAGAGACCCTTTGAGTGCTATCGGCCACACTGTGCCTTATATTGAGGCATAGATGACTTTTACACGTCAAAAAGTACCTATGGATCATTCTCAAAAAGTATCAACACAATCTGAATGTGTTTGGTCGGTTTTCCGTAGGTCAGTTGTTGTTTTCACTTAAAATTCTGTCCATTTTAAACAAAAGAGAGACCCTTTGAGTGGTACCGGCCACACTGTGCCTTGGATTGAGGCAGATATGACTCTTACACATTAAAAAGGACCCATGGATCATTCTTATATAAGATCAAGAGAATCCGAATGCATTTGGTTGGATTTTCATAGGTCAGTTGTTGTTTTCAATTAAAATTTTGTCCATTAAAAAAAAAGACTCTTTGAGTGATAGCGGTCACACCATGCCTCAGATTAAGGTGGGGATGACTCTTACATGTCACAAAGGACCTGTATATCGTTCTCATAATTGATCAACACCATCCTAATGTGTTTGGTAGAATTTATGTAAGTCAGTTGTTGTTTTCACTTAAAATTTTGTCCATTTTAAACAAAATAGAGACCCTTTGGGTGGTACCGGCCACACCATGCCTCAGATTTAGGCGAGGTTGACTTTTAAACGTCACTAAGGTCCCTTTTATTGTTCTTATAAAATATCAAGGCAATCCGAATGCGTTTGGTCATATTTTCATAGGTCAGTTGTTGTCTTCAATTAAAATTGTTTCCATTTTAAACAAAAGAGAGACCATTTGAGTGATAGCGGTCACACCGGGCCTCGGATTGAGGCAGGGTTGACTCGTACATCTCAAAAAGGACCCGTGGATCATTCTCCTAAAGTATCAACACAATCAAAATGTGTTTGGTCAGATTTCCGTAGGTTATTTGTTGTTTTCACTTAAAATTATGTCCATTTTAAACAAAATAGAGACACTTTGAGTGATACCGGCCACACCGTGCCATGGATTGAGGTGGAGTTTACTCGTACATATTACCAAGGATACTTGTATTGTTCTCATAAAGGATCAACATAATCCAAATGCATTTGGTCGGATTTCTATAGGCCAGTTGTTGTTTTCACTTAAAATTGTGTCCATTTTAAACAAAAGAGATACCCTTTGAGTGGTACCGGCCACACCGTGACTCGTATTGAGGCAGGTTTGACTCTTACACATCAAAAAGTATCCATGGATTGTTATTATAAAAGATCAACCCAATATGAATGAGTTTGGTCGGATTTCCGTAGGTTAGTTGTTGTTTTCACTTAAAATTGTGTACATTTTAAACCAAAGAGAGACCCTTTGAGTGATAGAGGCCACACCGTGCCTCAGATTGAGGCGAGGATGACTCATACACATCAAAAAGAACCCTAGGATCATTCTCCTAAAGTATAAACACAATCCTAATGCGTTTGGTTAAATTTCAGTAAGTCAGTTGTTGTTTTCACTTAAAATTGTGTCCATTTTAAACAAACTAGAGACCATTGGAGTGGTATCGGCCACACCGTGTCTCGGATTGAGGAGGGTTGACTCTTATATGTCAACAAGGACCCTTGGATCGTTCTTATAAAATATCAATGAAATCTGAATGCGTTTGGTCAGATTTTCATTGGTCACTTGTTGTTTTCAATTAAAATTGTGTCTATTTTAAACAAAAGGGAGACCCTTTGAGTGATAGCGGCCACACCGTTCCTCGGATTGAAGCAGGGATGACTCATACATGTCAAAACGGACCCGTGGATAATTCTACTAAAGTATCAACACAATCTGAATGTGTCTGGTTGAATTTCTGTAAGTCAGGTGTTGTTTTCACTTAAAATTGTGTCCATTTTAAACAAAACAGAAACCCTTTGAATGGTACCAGCCACACCGTGCCTTTTATTGAAGAGGGGTTGACTCTTACATGTCACCAAGTACCCTTTTATCATTATTATAAAAGATCAAGGCAATCTGAATTCATTTGGTCAGATTTCCATAGGCCAGTTGTTGTTTTCAATTAAAATTGTGTCCATTTTAAACAAAAGAGAGACCCTTTGAGTGATAATGGTCACACCGTGCCTAGGATTGAGTCGGGGTTGACTCTTACACATCAAAAAGGACCCGTGGATTGTTCTACTAAAGTATCAACACAATCCAAATCCATTTGGTTAGATTTACATAGGTCAGTTTTTGTTTTCACTTAAAATTGTGTCCATTTTAAACAAAATAGAGACCCTTTGAGTGATACCAGACACACTATGCCTTGTCTTAAGGTGGGGTTGACTCTTACACATCACCAAGGACCTGTGGATAGTTATCGTGAAGTATCAACAAAATCCAAATGCATTCGGTCATATTTCTGTAGGTCAGTTGTTGTTTTCACCTAAAATTGTGTCCATTTTAAACAAAATAGAGACCCTTTGAGTGATACCGGCCACACCGTGCCTCAGATTGAGGTGAGTTTGACTCTTACACATCACCAAGGACCCTTTTATCGTTCTTATAAAAGATCAAGGAAATCCGAATGCTTTTTGTCATATTTTCATAGGTTAGTTGTTGTTTTCAATTAAAATTGTGTCCATTTTAAACAAAAGAGAGACCCTTTGAGTGCTACCGGCCACACCGTGCCTCATATTGAGGCAAGGATGAATCGTACATGTCACAAAGGACCCGTGAATCATTATCCTAAAGGATCAACACAATCCGAATGGGTTTGGTCAGATTTTCGTAGGACAGTTTTTGTTTTCACTTAAAATTGTGTCCATTTTAAACAAAAGAGATACCCTTTGAGTGGTACCGGCCACACCGTGCTTCTTATTGAGGTAGGGTTGACTCTTAAATGTCAAAAAGGACCCATGGATCGTTATTATAAAAGATCAATACAATTAGAATGTGTTTGGTCGTATTTCTGTAGGTTAGTTGTTGTTTTCACTTAAAATTGTGTCCATTTTAAACCAAAGAGAGACCCTTTGAGTGATAGCAGCCACACTGTGCCTCATATTGAGGCGGGGATGACTCGTACACGTCACAAAGGACCCTTGGATCATTCTCCTAAAGTATTAACACAATAAAAATGTGTTTGTTCTGATTTCTGTAGGTCAATTGTTGTTTTCACTTAAAATTGTGTCCATTTTAAACAAAATAGAGACCCTTTGAAAGGTACCAGCTACACCATGCCTCATAATGAGGTAGGGATGACTTTTACACATCAAAAAGTACCCTTGGATCATTCTTATAAAATATCAAGACAATCCGAATGTTTTTGGTTGGATTTCTTTAGGTCAGTTGTTGTTTTCAATTAAAATTGTGTCCATTTTAAACAAAAGAGAGACCCTTTGAGTGATAGAGGTCACGCCGTGCCTCGGATTGAGGTAGGGATGACTCATAAACATCACAAAGGACCCGTGGATCATTCTCCTAAAGGATCAACACAATCAGAATGCATTTGGTTGGATTTTTGTATGTCATTTTTTGTTTTCACTTAAAATTGTGTCCATTTTAAACAAAAGAATAAACCTTTGAGTGGTTCAACATTCTTTCATGTTGCTGGTGCATATCATCTATTAAAATATGAAAATGACTCATTTTGATAAAGGATGTTTTATTTAATAACAATTATAATTTTCCTACGAACATTTACATACAACAATGTTTCATCTTTTGATCCCCTTAACCCCTCTCAAAAATGACGACCAATTGTACATGTCCCCAAGTCATATCTTCATTGTATTTGTGTACAATCTTCCATCAGGTATGCGGCCCACTCATTTTTGAACACATATATATCGTATTGTGAGTATGAGGCTTTTCGACAATCAGAGTAGTACTGCAAAATATAAAAATATTTAATTAATAAATTAACTAAATGAACTAGTAGTTCTTTTTGAAAATACCTATTTAGGGATGCTAGTTTTTTTATGAAAGACAATCTATTTCATAAATTTATGAACATAATAACCACAATCATTATCGTTTGTTTGTTTTGGACACTGAAAAAAAATTGATCATTAGGAGAATAAGTAACTTGTGTTGAGATGTGTTTGGATAGTGAAATTTTATTATATATACCTTGATATTTGTCCAGATGTAGTACTTGCTCACCTACTTATGCTTAGCCCCTGTCCTCATTACTTTTTTTAGATGATAATGATACACCGACCTATCATAACATAATCTTCAGTAAAAGATAATATAAATTATATTACTTTATTTTTAGACCTAAAACATAAGATGTAGTGTCTTACAGATTCACAAACTCCATCATGTGTGGTCAGTATGATGGATATCCTTGCTTTGAATCCAGAAAATAAATCTTTGGAGTATCCATGTTCCCCACAATTACCAACCAATGTTCCCTAAAAAAAGGAATAAGTAATAAAAGAAGTGAAAATATAATTGATATGCTTTAATCGTAGAGTTTTACCCTTTCATGGTTGGTATTAGGAAGAGTCTGTCATCTTTAATCTTACTTTCAAATGTTTTCAGCAAGACGTTCACTATTGCATCCCTTTTTGACGGCTCTAATTTTGTTAGTTGTGCTGATGTGGTATGAGGACTAACGAGTCCAAATATTGGCTCATGGAAAAATTCCTTCAACTATTTTTCATAAATGCGTCTGGAAAAAATATAAATTGCATTTATTCATAATTTGCACATTAGATCAGCTTTTAGAAAATCAATTCATGGAAAAATACCTCATATATACATTTACAAATATGACGCCTAGCCAACCGTTTTCAAGGATCTCATTTACATTTTCAACAGAAACGAAATCTTGACTTTCCTCTCCGTATATATTCTCTTTGAAAACCACTATATGGCTATTACCATCTTCTAACTTCGTATCCACATGAGTCTTAAATGCTAGTAAATGTGGATGGAGAACAGATGGTGTTATTGTGCTTTTAGTAGCTCCTTGGGATCGGTTGGTCAATACTTTATACGGTTTTGAGCCGACGTTTGTCACCCCATTCCCTTTCTCCATCTATAACAACAATCATTGGTTCGGACACTTTTTTCATTAATTGTTAAAGGTTTAGCTTAAAAAAATGAAATAAATACCTCTTTGTCTACATGTAATCTTAAAAGTTGTGATGACCATGCAATGAATATACCAATAGCCTTTTCAACCATATGCATATCATCGTCATAAAGTGTAATAGGTAGCTCTTCATTTGACTTGTGAGCTGCAGTAATCATCACTTTCAGATGATCTTTTTGAAGTAGTCTATTATGCAATGTGGAATCTGGGATATTGAACACTGTAGCCCTCACTACAAGGTGATAGGTGGGTGTTGATAGATATAAATCACAATCTTTATCACCCTATAGAAGATTAGTATAGAAAAACTATCAATGTTTGTATGATTCACATTTCATGGGAAAAATTATTAGAATATTGATTACCACGGCTAAGACAGTTCTTTGAGAGGAATATCTCAACTCAAAGCTGGTGGGGGTGGGGTAGGATGGTCACGCGCTGGTTGTTCCTGAGTTGTGTCTTCCCTTTTCTTCCCACCCATAAAAGTTGCTAGAAACTCTCCCTTCCATTGTAATTGTTCTTCAAGGGTTGCTATTTTTTCACTCATTTGTTCCAATTTTTCATTTGTATCATCCGTTTTTACTTCTTCTCAAAATATACTTGGGGTGTCACCCCAGACCCCACACCCATGACATGACTGTGTTTTTATGGCTGCTTCAAATACATCGATAATAGGTCTATATCCGCTACAGGAGTAACCGATTCCTGTGACTGTCAGATATAGGAAAATAACTAATTATTTTTATGTAATAAAAATTGAAAACAAATATTTTTATCATTGTGTCATACATACACATATTTTCCACACTTTTTGTGTGTTCTCATCTACTAAATTCCCTTCCTTATTCACTCATGCCTCCTTCCATAGCACATGACATGGGATGGAAGTGTATTTGGTTTTAGACTCATCAATCTACATATAAAAAAAAGAAAGATAATTATGATGTTGTTTATTAGAACCTAACAATATTAATATAACTTTAAAATACACACCATTTTCTTTTCTAATGAAGCGTACCCAATCCTTGCTTTACGATAGGGGTATGTTGGTTTTGATGCACGTTCCTCATTTTTAGTACACAGTTTTTGTTTCATAAATGAAATATTGACAATCAAAGTGATGAATACAGGTATCCTCAAACAACGTATTATCACCCACAATGTACCTGAGACTTCTCATCCCCATGGCGGCCAATAAATGCATCCCATGCTTCTTGGGATATCAGGTGAGCATAGACAATGGGTGGGTGAGGGTTTATTTTACCTTTGGGATATTTTAGGCGATATCTTGTTAAAATAGTGAGAAATCCTCAATGAAGCCTTCCTGAAAGCCTTAGTACATAATCCTTGTGTGAATTATCTACTATAAATTTACTCTAAAAGAGATTGAGAAGAGTAATACATTGTTTAATTATTTTATTTGATAGTAAATTAAAGAAATAAATTCATAATTTTACCGTAATTTCTTCCCAGATCCCAGCCTTCATCCCGGACAAAACATGGTGCCATGAATCTCTGTCAATCGGAACACATTTCCAAGTGAAAACTCCAATGTAGCTGCTAAACATAGCCTTATTGGGATTCACATGATGGCCTCGTGCATTTCATCTGACTTCAAATTTGATGCCTTTTCTTTTCACCTGAAGAACTTTGGCAAACACCGTCAAAATACGACCCACCTATATTTTCTGCGACATCGGTCCTTCATTCCCAACCATTTCATCGATATCAACATCATCTATATGTTCATCTGAAATGGTATCAACGACATGTGCTGATGGTTGTTGGATCTAGACACTAAGAGCAGTAGGAGCCACAGAAGTAGGAGCAACAGAAGCAGGAGCAGTAGCAGTCGTAGTAGGAGCAGCAGGAGCTGCAGGAGCTGCAGTAGGAGGAGCAGCAGGAGCCATAGTTGGAGCATCTACAGGAGCAGCAGCTGCTGCAGGAGCAGCAGTAGCCACAACAGCAACATATTGAGAGACTTGTTCATCCTCAAGGTTAGGAGCACCAGAATGTGAAGAAGTCATTATTTGCAAAAGTGGTTGAACAGTTAATTTAGATTACATAAATTCAGTAATGATAAGATAATAACATGAATAAAAAGATCTATATTACAAACAAAATAAAACCTTTTTATAAAACTCTCTTTATTTTTTTCAAAGGTTTAAGGGATTTGAAACCTCTATCGAATATCCAAATCTCTTCATTGTGGTCTCCTCTAACATAAAAAACATCATCTATATTGGGACCGTTTTAAAAATATTGTGATGTACCACTGAAAGGATCTTCCTCAACTGAATTTTCATTGGAACCTTTAGTAGTTTTGGACGATAACAGAACAATCGACCACTTTCGGTTTGCGGGATCGGGAACATAAAAAACCTATAATGCTTGTGATGCCATTATAAACTATTCGTCTTTGTACCCTTCTTTACTAAAATCAACTTTCACAAATCCCCATTCATCTATTTTAACACCACTGTTTTTATCAACCCATTTACATTGAAAAATCGGTAATTGGAATGTCGTATAATCCAACTCCCGTATTAGTTTGATAATGCCAAAGTATGAAATATTTGCATAAATTGGATTTCTGTCCTTACTACCAGAAACATGCATCGCTTTAGCCACTAGTGTAACTCCACTATTTTGCATGGTACTATATTCATCATGTTCATCTGTATAGAATGTATAACCATTAATTACATAACCACTGTAAGATAATACATACACACTTGGTCCAACAGCTGGCCATCGAAGTCGTTCTGAAATTGAATTCGGATTTTCACCCAACTGCTTCAAAATATGGTCCTAAAACCATCCTATAAACTGGTGATTATGTGTATTTGATAAACATTTTTCATCCCTTGATGGATTCAACTGCCTAAGAATTTCTTTGTGAGTTTTAATATTTGGAGAAACCTCCCAACTGTTATACAAAACATAAATATGGGCCTGCTCCCGATCTGTAATACTGATTGTCACAACTTCTCTTCCAGAAATTCCCTCACCCTCAATGCGTCCAGTGTGACAATATTTCGGGAGACAAATGCTTTCCACATCAGATAGGTAGTTTGTACAAAATTCAATGGCTTCCTCAACAATATATCACTCCACTATACAACCCTCTGGCCGACTTCGATTTTTGACATACCCTTTCAAAATCATTTTATACCGTTCAACAGGATACATCTATCTATAGTACACAAGACCACAAAGTCGAATCTCTATCACCAAGTGAATCGTCAAATGAACCATCATATCAAAGAATGTTGTCAGGAATAACATTTCTAATTCACATAATATGATGAAAATTTCTTTTTCCATAGCTGGAAATTTCGCTGGGTCTAAAACTTTTCTACATATAGCTTTGAAAAAGAAACAAAGATTGGTAAATGTATGATGAACATTGTTGGGAAATATGCAATGTAAAGCTATAAGAATTAGATCTTTCATCAAAACATGGAAATCAGGTGATTTCAAACCTTTTAACTTCAAATAATTCATTGACATAATGTTCTTGATAATTGATAAATACCCCTCTTGAACCTTTACATCATTGAAGAAGTTGAAAAAATGATATCTCTCCTCTCAAGAAAGAGTATAAGCAGTTGGAGGAAGAAACATTCGATTTTCACCATTCACGGGAGCCAACTCTTCTCGTATTCCCATGTCAACCATGTCCAACATTGCCTTAATTGCATCTTTTTTTTGCTAGGGGAATTTAGCAACGTTCCGATAACACTGTCACATGAATTTTTTTCCACATGCATCACATCAAGAAAATGTCTGACATACAAACAATTCCAGTATAGTAATTCAAAAAAAACTGATCTCTTTTTCCAACCGATTTTCGTAAGGTTTTTCGAAAATGGTTTACCAAAAATAGTGTTCAGATCTTTTACTTTCTCAAAAATATTATCACCTGTTAGTGGAGACGGTTTTGCACGTTTTTCTAAAATTACATTGAATGATGTCTTCCAAGATCAGTACTTATGCCGACGAGGTAGAAAACTACAATGTCCTAGAAAAACAGATTTCGATGAATGTTTCAACCTAATTGATTTTGTATCTTCTTCTCACATGGGACACCCTTGAGTTCCTTTAATGCTATAGCCTGACAAATTTCCATAAGCAGGTAAATAATTTATTGTCTCATACTATAGGTTCCGGGCGCAGCGGAAGCACATTGGTGGGTTTTCCCAACATTAATTTTAATGTTAAACAACGTTCAATCCGAGATCCTTCATGATATAAAACGCCTAATATTTGGAATAGAACTAAGAACAAAAAGAAAAGAAGAGTCTCGGAACCCTTGAGTAGGATCATCATATGTTGATTATAATTAATTTAATTAATGCATAAGAATTACCTTGTTGGAATTCTTTCTTCGTTGATGTGTCTGTTCATGATTCGGTGATCCGTCGTTGTGTCGTAGAATCCAAGTGTAGGATTCCTCTAGCGGTGATCCACACGTGTGTCACGTATCTCCGGACATCACCGAAGATATCTCCGGGTGCTAGCGCGGAATAACCTTCGCTTGCGATGTCCGCCTTCGACCACCTTGATCCGGTGGAGGATCTTGCTCTCGTAACTTGAGGGCGTTCTTGGTGGAAAGAGAATTCTCTCTTGGCTTGAGAGTGTTTCTAAATCTATTGTGCACAACAATGGATCTCAAAAAATGTTGGGGTTTCGAGGATATTTATAATCAGTTTTAAGGTTAATAGAGTTATGACAATAAATAAACGCGTTACGCGTTTTATTTATTTCATTAACTCTTATTGAAAACCCCCATATCGAATTATTAATTCCTTGACATGCGCCCACACTGATTATAATAAATATCATTTAATAAAACAATATTAAATCCTCAAAATCCCAATTAGAAAGACTACACGGCGTGTAATAATTAATACACGGCGTGTACTTGTTTTCCATAAAACTACACAGCACGTATATTTAATATACACGGCGTGTACTTTTATTTTCCATTTTTCTCCACCACATTTATTAGACCTTGAGTAATGACTATTTATTTCTTAAATAAATGTAACTGCATTAATCGCTAATAAATATATTATTTTGTCCACAGTATATTCTCTCGAATAACTAGTGTCAAAATAAATGCGATCAAACATCCTTAAATAATTATTAAACCACAGTCGGGAATAATATTTATTTAACTTGTTAAATTAATATTTAACTGAGATACATGGACACACTTAGTGTGTGACCCTCTAGGCCTCTTTCTCAGTGGCATTAGGCTGAGCCTGCCTAAAGTCCAAGGTTAGCGTCTAGCAACACGCCAAGGCACCCATAGAGAAAGAAGTTAACGCCGCAATGACGTGTCACCTCCTACGAACGCTTACCGTGTAATATAATCCCTTTGTCTCGATATCTCCAATCAAGCGGGTTACATGCTAGTGCCATCAACCCATGTGCTTGATTATTCTTTCTTTGACTTCCCGGAATTGAACTTGCCCATACCTTACCATGGCCATGGATTTATTTAGGCTATATCAATTCCAACAAAGGGCCTGAGATATCTACTTCTGTTATGGAACGGAAGGGACAAATCCTTTCTCGCATTATCTATTAATGTGGTATTACTCATGACGCACCCAACGTATCCTACCTCACTGAGAATAGTGTGTCATCACAGTTTTCGTCAATACATCTAAGTGCACGAGTTGTAATACCCATTAATAATAATCTTAAAGTCTAAGGATCAATACACACGTCCATAGATAGGAACATCCAATGACACTATGAAATGTGGATTTCCTACTGGCGGGTCTCGTTCTCATAATATCCTCCTGGATATTACCAAGGGCGCACACCATGAGAAGGTGCCTCAAAGTTTTATGAGTCCTCACCCCTAATGACCTGTATTATTTGTGTCCCTCAAATAATATCATCCGGCCATAGAACATACATTCAAGAACAGTGTTATGGCACTTTCGGGTTCTCATCATAGCAGGGATCCGCTACGACCCTTTAATGCAACAGCTGTCCTTAGGACATTATCACATGACATGTCATGCAGAAGAACAATCAAGATGTGATAAGGCTTTTATTTAATGAATAAAGTACAAAGTAGTTGGTTCTAGACCACCAACTCCAATAGACTCCCACTTGGACTAGAGCCAACTTCTAACAACCTTTAACCCGCTAGCTCTCACATGATATTCATGATTCTGCTGAGATAGGCCTTTAGTCATGGGGTGGACACTCTGCTCACTGCAACTTCACCCCTTTGATAGAAATCCCTCAAGAGGTGATAATTCCGGAGTATGTGCTTTGTCTGTTGATGTGACCTTAGTTCTTTTGCAAGAGCCACCGCTGCAGTATTATCACAATACAATGTAATGGGATCTTTACTACTAGGAACCAAATCAAGCTCCTGGACAAAGTTCCGAATCCAAACGGCTTCTTTGGCTGCATCAAAAGCCGCTATATACTCGGTCTCCGCTATAGAATCGGCGACAACTGGATTCTTTGAACTCTTCCAGCTCACAGCTCCTCCATTGAGACAGAAAACATATCCAGATTGCGACTTCAGATCATTCTGATTTGTTTGAAAACCAGCATCAGCATACCCTCTGATGACAAGCTCCTCGTCTCCTCCATACACCAGGAACATATCCTTAGTTCTTCTCAGATACTTAAGGATAGTCTTAACAACAGTCCAATGCTGTTCTCCTTGATCTGCTTGATATCTGCCTACCATGCTCAGTGCATAGGCAACATCAAGCCTGGTACATAACATGGCATACATGATGGATCCTATAGCCGAAGCGTATGGGATCTTGCTCATCCTATCTTTCTCCTGTTGTGTCTGGGGACACATTTTCTTAGAAATATGTAAGCCATGTGACACTGGAACCAATCCCCTCTTGGATTTTTCCATACTAAATCTCTTTAGTATCTGGTCAATGTATGTACCCTGACATAGTCCAAGCAGCCTCTTGGATCTATCACGAATGATCTTGATCCCTAGAATGTAGGCTGCTTCTCCTAAGTCCTTCATGGAGAAACACTTGTTCAACTAGTCCTTAACTGACTGTAAGGCTGGTACGTCGTTTCCAATAAGCAATATGTCATCAACATATACCACTAGGATGACGACCGCATTCCCATTAAACCGCTTATAAACACATGGCTCACATTCATTCTTAATGAAACCAAATTCCTTTATGGATTCATCAAATCGAATGTTCCATGACCTGGATGCTTTATTTAATCCATAAATGGATTTCTTCAACTTGAAAACCCTTTTGGCTTCACCTGGTGTCACAAACCTTTCTGGTTGTGTCATATAGACATCTTCCTGAAGGTTCCCGTTAAGGAATGCTGTTTTGACATCCATCTGCCAAATCTCGTAGTCATGGTATGCTACTATGGCAAGTATGATTCTTATGGATTTAAACATGGAAACTGGCGAGAAGGTTTCATCATAGTCAATTCCTTGACACTGTCTAAATCCTTTAGCCACTAGCCTTACTTTATAGGTGCTAACTTGACCTTCCATGTCCAGCTTTCTTTTGAATACCCATTTGCATCTAACAGGCTTTACATCAACTGGCTCATCGACCAGAACCCAAACTTGGTTCTGATACATGGAATCCATCTCAAAATTCATAGCTTCTAGCTATCTTGCAGCTTCTGAGCTTTCTACTTCTTCCTTGTAGGAGAGAGGTTCATCATTGTCCAACAATAATGATTCACCATCCTCGGTGACTAGGAAACCAAATCTCTCTGGTTCCCTTACCTCTCTTGAGCTCCTATGCAGTACTTGTGTTTCTGGAACCTCTTCCACGGGGACCTGTGGAACTTGTTCCTGTACCAACTCCTGTGTATCTTGAGCATCAACTTCGTCGAAGTCAATCTTGCTCCCACTATCCTTCTTGAGGATGTGCTCCCTCTCAAGAAAGACGGCTTGTCTGGCGACAGTCACTTTCTTGTCTTGGGGGTTATATAGGTAATATCCTTTTGTTTCCTTGGGATATCCTATAAAGATACACTCCGTGCCCCGGGGTGCTAGTTTGTTGCCTGAGAAGGCCTTAAAAAATTCCTCGCATCCCCATACATGTGTGTGCGACAAAGTGGGTTTCCTTCCATTCTGTAACTCGGATGGAATTCCATTTTCCGCCTTAGTTGGTACTCAGTTTAATGTGTATGCTGCAGTTTGTAATGCATATCCCCAAAAGGATAATGGAAGATCCGCATGACTCATCATCGACCTCACCATGTCCAACAAGGTGTGGTTCCTCCTTTCACTAACACCATTCCACTGTGGTGTATAAGGAGGTGTGAGATGAGATAGAATCCCAGAATCCAGTAGAAGATCGATGAACTCTTGGTTCAGATATTCTCCACCTCGATCCGATCGAAGCTTTTTTATCTTCTTACCAAGTTGATTCTCTACTTCATTCTTGAATTCCTAAAATTTCTCTAAGAACTCTGACTTATACCTCATTAAGTAGACATAGCCATATCTACTCAAATCATCAGTAAAAGTAATAAAGTAAGAATATCCACCTCTAGCTTCTACTGGAAATGGTCCACACACATCTGTGTGTACCAATCCTAGAAGCTCTGTGGCCCTTTCACCTTGTCCACCAAAAGGCAGCTTGGTCATTTTTCCTTGTAAACAAGCGTGACATCTATCAAGTGGTTTTAGCTCAGTAGAGTCTAAATAGCCATCTTGGCAGAGCTTTTTCAAGCGCTTCTCGTTCACATGACCAAGGCGGTGATGCCATAACTGGGTGATGTATGAGTCATGTGAGTTTGTTTCATTATCGATTGACAACACTTGGTTTTCGTAATTTAATACATACAAACCATTATTCAAATGTGCCATACCATAACATAAGTTGTTCTTATAAAAGAGACAAACATTATTTACAAACTTGAAAATAAATCCATCCATATCCAAAAAAGATACAGAAATTATGTTCTTGGTAACACTAGGCACAAAATAACAGTTTTGTAAAACCAAAATCATGCCAGTTGGCAATGAGAGGTGATAGTCGCCAATAGCCAACGCAGCCAGCCTTACGCCATTGGCAGCTCAAAGATCCACCTCTCCTCTGGCGATCTTTCTAAATCTACTTGGTTCCTACATTTGAATACAGATGTGAGCCCCACAAGCTGTATCTAATACCCAATGTGTAGAAATAGAAAGATTTCACTCGATAACGAACACACCTTTAGCGTCCCCACACTTATGGGTGCAGTTCCTCTTCCAGTGGCCCTGCTTGCCACATGAAAAACACACTGCTTCATGTTCCTTTCCCTACCTCTGGATCTTCCCCTTCTTGGAGGGAAGGTGCTCGGGGGCTTCAGACCATTTATAAGTCTTTGGCCCATTTGCCTTGTCCTTCCTTTTCTTGTTCACCATAAGTACCGCTGGTTTGTCACGCCCCATGTCCTTATCTACCTGTAGAATCAAGGTCAGAAGCTCCGATAGACTCTTCTCATTGCCGCTCATGTTATATTTGAAAATGAAGCTAGATAAGGTCTTGGGTAATGATGATAGGATGAGATCTGTACGCAACTCATCTGGGAATTTAATCCCTAAGATGTCCAAGCGTTCAATGTAGCCAATAAGCTTGAACACATGAGGCCCAGCTATCGCAGACTCTCCAAGATTCGTGGTAAACAAATCATTGGAGATCTCATACCTCTCATGTCTCGCCTTCTCTTGGTAGAGATCTTTAAGGTGAGACATCATGCTATACGCATCCATGTTTTCATGTTACTTCAAGAGCTCATTAGACATGGACGATAGCATGAAACACTGGACATCTATGGCATCATCCATGTGTTTTATGTAGAGAGATAATTCCTCATCACTAGCCTCTTTCCCAGGTGCAACTGGAATAGGCTCTTCCAGCAGATATAATTTCCTTTCGTGGCGAAGGACGATGCGTAAACGCCTCTGCCACTCTTGGAAATTGGTGTCGGTGAGAAGGTTTTATTTTTCGAGTATGGTGCACAATGATATGTTTAATTCATTTTCTTTCCATTTCTACAATTTAAGATGAGCAAAGGTTTAGTACTTTATTATAAAAATTGAGACAAAGAAATAAATTAATACTTATTAGTCTCCCACTATTTTATCAAAATCCAATAGCCCTCACCATTGACTTCAGAATATTCTATTGCATGAATATTCTAGTGTCAATGATCCATATTGCCCTTCGCATTACCCCAACTA
This sequence comes from Viscum album, assembly GCA_963277665.1. Taxonomy (NCBI): domain Eukaryota; kingdom Viridiplantae; phylum Streptophyta; class Magnoliopsida; order Santalales; family Viscaceae; genus Viscum; species Viscum album. Next base: position 809,461,899 of record OY728150.1, on the reverse strand, counting down.
GGGTTGGTCAAGCAACTTGAAGGGTTTTAGGTAGGCATTCCAAATGCCAACTGCATTAACTCGCAGTTCCTTGATCCGCTGAGTGGACTCCCCAGTCCTGAAATCCTTTTGGATTTCCTCGACCTTTGCCTCTTGGTCACACCGAGTCCTGCTGTGGCAGTCAACCCTTGATTCGAACCAAGTCAAGTCAACCCAAAACCTTAAATTAGAATTCCCCGATAATTGAAATCACCCCAACTAGGGTTGGTCAAGCACTTTGAACTATGGTTCGATTCTAACCAATATTATGGAAGGCTATGCCGACTTAATATTTATTTTGAGGGATTTTATCCTTATACGTAAATTTCCATTTTATTATCTTTGATTACATGCTTGTTAATATTAAGTGGGATATACTTAAGTGATTAACCATGTCTAAGATAATATTTACGTATAAGCCAATTTTATTTTAGTTCCATCTTGCATGCTCGTTTAATTCATTAATTGTTTGATCGTTACAACACACCCACAATAAATAAACCATGCAACTGACAGAAATAAAATAAATGGTATGATCATGAGCTTTTCTGTTGGTTAGTTTATCTTGCAGTTGATAAACTAACCCAAGACCTAGGGGAGAAACACCTTGAACCTTTTGGGTTCGTGTTTACAGCTTTCCACCTGTCCACCTTTGTATATCCTTGGATTGGTTTCATCTTGGCTCCTGACTTGAGCCACCTCCACTAGCTTGGGAGCTCCATCAATTACATATGCATTTATCTCACACGCAGGTGAGGGAAAAAAGGGGTTTTTACATAAAAGAATCCTTCGGCGTGCAGGCCCTACATATTAATGAGGAGATGGCTCGCATGCCAACAATTTTAATTTAAATAAATAAATTAAAAGAAACCATTCACATACAAAGGTCTCGGTCTAGCTCATGATCATCCATACATGCAACGATATTTATGTATAAATAAAACTAGCATTCAATTCTTTAATCATTCTTGTTTAAGATAAATCATGCTCGAATCAATTAATTATCTTTAATTAATCAATCCTTTTATCTTAAATCCCTTTTCTGAATTTCCTTGAGATTCTCATCCATCATAATTTTAAACAAATAAATTCATTTAAAATTATCCTTGTACACAACTTGTACCTTGGAGGCAACCCGGAAAATTCCCATTTATTACGCAGATGTTAAATTAAACACATATATATAAAACACCTATCACGTGTTGTGCCTCAGCTCTACGCCTACACCATGGTACACGTCTCAAGGTTTTGTATAATATAATAATAAATTTTAATAAATCTGCGTAATTTGGTTGAGTACACGACGTGTAGTTCCGACTACACGGCGTGTACTTTTTCTTCACCGTCCATCTGAAGTACACGCCCGGGGATAGGGCGTGTTAATGTACTTCAGAAATTTTTGGAGTACACGGTGTGTACAGTGGGACACACGCCGTGTAGTTTCCGCGTTACACGGTTTCCAGCCGGGCAGGCTATGTACGGAGTACACGACCCAACCCTAACCCGAAGGGACTACACGCCGTGTTCATTGGACCATACGGCATGTATTCCGGAAACCGTGTGCCACCTGTTCCTGGTCAACACATGGTGTCTTAAATTCTTAGAAAGAATCCAATACACGGCCTGATTTGGCGGATCAGTCAATGCATTAAACCTAGACTACACGGTGTGTACTTCCGAATACACGCCGTGTATTCTGGTGTTATACGGCCAGAAACATTTGGCTCCTCCGGATGAGTTCCTCTATTTTATTTTAATCAAAATTAAAAGAAAAATCTGTTTCTGTGAGGTGAACGAGAAACGAGAGAGGAGGAACAAATCTCGATATTCAGATTTCCAGAATGATTAAACATGAATTGAAATAACTAAATTATTAAATGCGTAAATCACCAACAAAAAACTAAATAATTATAACCAACGATATGACCCCTATGATACCACTTATAGGTTCCGGGCGCAGCGGAAGCGCGTTGGTGGGTTTGCCCAACTTTAATTTAAACGTTAAACAACGTTCAATCCGAGATCCATCACGATATAAAACACCGAATCTTTGGAATAGAACGAAGAATGAAAAGAAAAGAAGAGTCTCAGAACCCTTGAGGAGGATCATCATATGTTGATTATAATTAATTTAATTAATGCATAAAAATTACCTTGTTGGAATTCTTTCTTCGTTGATGTGTCTGGTCATGATTCGGTGATCCGTCGTTGCGTCGTAGAATCCAAGTGTAGGATTCCTCTAGCGGTGATCCAAACATGTGTCACGTATCTCCGGACATCAACGAAGATATCTCCGGGTGCTAGTGCGGAAGAACCTTCGCTTGAGATGTCCGCCTTTGACCGCCTTGATCCGGTGGAGGATCTTGCTCTCGTAACTTGAGGGCATTCTTCGTGGAAAGGGAATTCTCTCTTGGCTTGAGAGTATTTCCAAATCCGTTGTGCACAACAATGGCTCTCAGAAAATGTTGGGGTTGCAAGGATATTTATAATCAGGTTTGAGGTTAATAGAGTTATGACAATAAATAAACGCATTACGCGTTTTATTTATTTCATTAACTCTTATTGAAAACCCCCATGTCGAATTATTAATTCCTTGACATGCGCCCACACTGATTATAATAAATATCATTTAATAAAACAATATTAAATCCTCAAAATTCCAATTGGAAAGACTACACGGCGTGTAATAATTAATACACGGTGTGTACTTGTTTTCCATAAAACTACACAGCGCGTATATTTAATATACACGGCGTGTACTTTTATTTTCCATTTTTCTCCACCACATTTATTAGACCTTGATTAATGACTATTTATTTCTTAAAAAAATGTAACAACATTAATCGCTAATAAATATATTATTTTGTCCACAATATATTCTCTCGAATAACTAGTGTCAAAATAAATGTGATCAGACATCCTTAAATATTTATTAAACCACAGTCGGGAATAATATTTATTTAACTTGTTAAATTAATATTTAACTGAGATACATGGACACACTTAGTGTGTGACCCTCTAGGCCTCTTTCTCAGTTGCATTAGACTGAGCCTGCCTAAAGTCCAAGGTTAGCGTCTAGCAACACGCCAAGGCACCCATAGAGAAAGAAGTTAACGCCGCAATGACGTGTCACCTCCTACGAACGCTTACCGTGTAATATAATCCCTTTGTCTCGATATCTCCAATCAATCGGGTTGCATGCTAGTGCCATCAACCCATGTTCTTGATTATTCTTTCTTTGACTTCCCGGAATTGAACTTGCCCATACCTTACCATGGCCATTGATTTATTTATGCTATATCAATTCCATAAAAGGGCCTGAGATATCTACTTCTGTTATGGAACAGAAGGGACAAATCCTTTCTCGCATTATCGATTAATGCGGTATTACTCGTGACGCACCCAACGTATCCTACCTCGCTGCGAACAATGTGTCATCACAGTTTTCGTCAATACATCTAAGTGCGCGAGTTGTAATACCCATTAATAGTAATCTTAAAGTCTAAGGATAAATACACACGTCTGTAGATAGGAACATCCAATGACACTATGAAATGTGGATTTCCTACTGGCGGGTCTCGTTCTCATAATATCCTCCTGAATATTACCAAGGGCGCACACCATGAGAAGGTGCCTCAAAGTTTTATGAGTCCTCACCCCTAATGACCTGTATTATTTGTGTCCCTCAAATAATATCATCCGTCCATAGAACATACATTCAAGAATAGTGTTATGGAACTTTCGAGTTCTCATCAAAGAAGGGATCTGCTATGACCCTTTAATGAAATAGCTGTCCTTAGGACATTATTACATGACATGTCACGCAGAAGAACAATCAAGATGTGATAAGGCTTTTATTTAATGAATAAAGTACAAAGTAGTTGGTTCTAGACCACCAACTCCAACACATACAACATCACTCTCAATGTGAAGTATTCACTTTTATAATCATCATACAACATAACACCTGAATCCTACAATAACTTCAAATCCTCGATCAAAGGATCCAGATAAACATCAATATCGTTACCTGGTTGTTTTTGGTTCTGATATTGGCATAGATAACATGATGAATTTCCACTTCATGCATAACCAGGGTGGCAAGTTATAATTTACCAACATAACATGCCATGTAATATGAGTTCTGGTTTGAAAACCAAAAGGATTCACTCCATCTGTAGATAATGCAAGACGAAGGTTTCTCGGCTCTTTTCCAAATTCAGGATACTCATGATCAATTTTCTTTCATTGAGGAGAGATGGCCAGATGACATAATTTCCTATCTTTATTTCTTTTATCTGCGAGACACAATAATTGTTCTGAAGTTTCTTTACTTACATATAGATGCATAAACCTTGGAATGATTGGAAAGTACCATACAACTTTCGTAGGATTGGATTTATCATTCTTGTATCGATAAGAACCACACTTTGGGAATTCTGTAAGTGATTTATTCTCCTTGCGAAACAATATACAGTCTTTCGGGCAGGCATGTATTCTTTCAGAAATCATACCCATTGAGCGTAGCATTCATCTAGCTTCATATTTCTGTCTTGGGAGCTCATTATATTCCAGGAGCATGTCATTCAAGAGAGCAAGTAGTTCTATAAAACTGACATCACTCCATCCATTGCCTGCTTTCAATTTATACAACTTCAGTACAGCTGACAATGTTGTATACTTCGTGCAACCAGCATACAATGACGTCTTTTCACAACTCTTTAACTTCTCAAACTATTTTGGGTAATCACAGAGTTCATATTCAATTGTCTTTTTCATTTCCTCAATACGATCTTCATCATCATTGACATCTGTAATCACATCCTCTATACGGTCTTCTTCATTATCCATATTTGAATTCATATCTGATGATCCATAAAATGCAGTTGTATCCCAGCCAGTAGCTACATTCTCTTTTTCTCTGTGTTTATTCCAACATTTATAACTCCGATATATTTCGTACCATATCAAATGTTCTTCCAACTCCTATGGAGTAAGTAGTCTAGAATAACAACAACGTAAACATGGAAAAAGGATTTGAGAAGGATCCTTTGCATGATCCTTTGCAAACTTGATGAACTCTTTCACTCTATTCTCGTACTCTATTGTCAAACAATTAGCATCCATCCAATCTTTATTCATATTCATCCTATTTGAATATCAAATATTAGTATTTATGGTTCAAGTACACAAAACAAGACTTCCAAATATAGTAGAAGAGAACCAATTCCTTATAAAAATATATATTAATAGAGCCTAACCATTAGTATTTATTCATCTTCATTAAATATAATTACTTTAGATTCATTATAGTTTCCTCAAATCACCCCAAACCAAACACAAGAATAATAAAGAATGACACATATATCACTGCTAGGTCTCTGCCCTAAATTCAATACCATCATGCCTATATACCCATATATCCACACATACACATGTCACAAACACATAAAAAACCATATCCACATCAGAACCAAAGTACCAATATGGATTTCAATTAGGTTACTCGACTCAAGTGGTGGTGTGTAAGAAATAATAAGAAAATATAATAAGTATATAGTCACACATAAATCTCAAACTGGTGTTAATAATCTAATAAACCCTAGGTATCATTCCATCTATCAGAATACTCTGAAGGAGCCCATATGCGACAGTAGTCCCAGGTGGTGAAGGTTCCTAAGGAGGAAGGGGCGAACACGCACCTATCGAGGTTCGATGTCTGGTCACTGGGGTTGAAGGTGACCCGATACTCTTACAAGGGTCCATTCCAGATTTCACTAACCATGTCCTGGTACCCTAGGATGTTAACCCACTGCTAGTGGAAGTGAAATCGTTCCGGATGATCATGCCAAGACGAAATGGAAACCAAGAGGGTGGAGTGAATCAAATTACCTCAATCGAGATGGAAAAAATGGTATTTGAGAATAGGTTAGTGGCTTTCATGTTGGAAAAAAACCTATCCAATAGACTCCACAAGCAGTGATGGCCCCTACAGTTGTTGCACCAGGTGAAACTGTCACCTGAGAAGCTGAGATCAATGAGGCCCTTCCTAGCCATGAACTGAAAAAACTCCATGATGGCCTTCCTCTGGAATGGGCTTGTACCTTTCCTTTCCTTTCCTTTGGGTTGGAAATGACATTAAATTCACCCCAACAAACAATGGATGGTTTCCGGGATAAAAGGTATTTTGTTCACTCCATAGAGATTCCCTTTTAAGAGGGCCATAGCTTCCAAAAACAAAAGTCATAAAGAAGGAGGTGTCACCGTTGGACACCTTGGTAGTGATGAATTGATTGTAATCTTGAACTGTCTCAACAACATATTTATTGTGCCAAAATACCCATTTGTGTCTATTGGAGGGGTCAGAGTGTTTAAATTCATGCTACTTAATATTCCAGGAGAATTATATGATTATTATAGGGTTTTTTGTGTTATTTGACTACAACAACAATGACATTATGCTTTTTGATTTCTATAGGGATGAAGTCTGATTTAACATGGGCACTAAGACCATGAGAATTACATATGAAGATAATAATAATGGGTAGGACATGGCTATGCCATTGGATCTAGAGCTAGTAGCCTTATTGAAGTGGTGGGATGATCTCTCATTGAGGTCCCTTGATTTTGAACATGTGCATAATCCCTTCTGGTTGGTAAGATTCATATGAGTGGGAGATGAGGATCCAAAGGGGCAGGGGAAGGATGGGTAATGAACCTTGGGGGCTGGTGAGGGAGTTATCTCTGGATCAATAAGTATTTGGATCTAGATGATAGGCTTAGAGCCAAGGGAGAGAGAACAAACACTTCTAGGAAGGGGCCTGGAAACTATAGAGAAGCAATCAGTAACCTCAGTAAGGGAGAAGGACCGAGATGGAGGTAGGGGTGGCAAGGCTAGAAATCTTGGTGGTATGGGAATCATTCCATATAAGTGTACTTCCAGAAAAATTCACTTAGATATAATGAAGGAAAGAAGGGGGGAACCCCTCGAAGAAAATAGGGTTCAAGAATTGGATGACCTAGAAATGCATCAGAACCAGGTGGTGTTGTCCTTAAAGTAAAAGGTTGTCCTTCATTCCTTACCTTATGGTGACATGGTGTTGGATCTAAGGGAATCGATTATACCTAGGAGGAATCTACTGAAACTAGAATCCAAGTGTGAAGGACCTTAAATTTTTCATAAACTTCACTCTGATAGTGTAAACTCATTGATCACCACTGATGATGAGCATATAAATCGTTCCACCAATACTAGATTTCTCAAGAGATATTTTACTTTAATAAACCATCCCTTTAGTCTGAGATATATGTATTTGAACTAAAAATCCAACATCCTAGTTATATGTTGTTTCGTGTGGTGTTGAGCTTCCACAATCCCCTTCTCACATCAGGTCGTTATTCTTGCATGAAACGCCAAAAATTCACAGACACACCCCCTTTGGTCCATGAATCATGAACTTAAACTTTTTTCATCCTCTACCCATATTTCACATGGTGTAGGGACTCTATGGATGGAAAATTCACCTCACCCTCACTATATGTTCTAGTTTCATTATATGAAACTGTGTGAAATTTTGGTAAAATATATTCAACCTTAAAATACATTATCGTAATACTAATCACAAGATATTAAAATGTATGTACAATGTTCTCATTGTATGAAGTTAAAAAACATGGTTCATGTCCTTATTGTATGATATAAATCTTTGAAATGAATTTATCCTTCAACCGAGAGGGCTCCCTATTTCTGATGCCGATCACTTAGCGCACCATGTTGAAGAACTAAATAAGGATTGATTCCCATTTAATTTCATGGGATATCAACAGAATGAAAAATTATATATCATTGGCTCAGCTCACTCATTGAACTATCACAACACTTCCATCAATGAAAACATGTTTTTCAATCACTCACGGATGCACTCCATCTATTAAAAAATTGCATTCAATCTATTAAAAAAACAAAACATTGTGGTCAACCATTTTTTAAAATATATATTTCATTTTTTATAAATGAAAAAATTCACAAGGAATTATATTTTCCTAAATTAATCTACTTTTATAAAAATAAAAACACACATATTAAGAAATCCCTTTTAAATAAAATCAACTCATGTCAAACATTCCCCAATGATTTCACATTTTGATTTACAGTAAAAAAACTATACTAATAAAATATCCTAGAATAATGGAGTAATGATAAAAGAAAAAATAAATAATCATGGTTAGATAAAAATAAAACTATAGAAAAAGTAAATAATAAAGTTAATCAATGGGAGTAACTCATAATCACAAAATCATCCATTAAAATAATTATGGGAAAGAAACTACTTTTAATTGGAGAAACATAGGATGATGTCTGACCTATAGGTTCTAATGGAAATTGACTCACTCACAGAACACCACCTGGTTATGTGGCCAGACAATCAATATAAATGAGGCCTCTTGGGGACATCAAAAATAAACTCAAGTGATCACCTCAAGGCTAACTATATTAGAACCCATTTGATTACTCACAAATCTAAGGTCTCCCATGTACCAACTACCAAACATAAAGAGAAGTATTCATCACAATCATCAATAGTAAAATCCCAAAATCAAAAAATGATTTGGAAAACATGCCTTAAACATATCATTAACATATTTAAGGTATATCTAGAACCTTGTTTTGGTCTCCTTATATTTAGATACTATCTATAGATGTTTTGAGTGAATTTTGAGAAATTTTGGTGGTTTGGGGGGGTGTTCATGGTTGGATCATTGTTAGGGGAAATCATGTCATTGGGCCAAATAAACCATTCATCCTATGATAAGACACTACAAGGGGGTTCATAGATTTTTCAGACCATGAAAAGCGAAACTCAAAGGGCGGCGGAGGTCTGGCACACGAAGTTCAGCGGGCGGCGGAGGACCGGCAACGCGAAGCTCGAGGGCGGCGGTGGTCCGCCAACGTGAAGCTCAGCGGGCGGTGAAGGTCCAGCAAAGAAAAGATCGAGGGTGGCGGAGGTACGGCAACATGAAGCTCAGCGGGCGGCGGACGTCTGGAAACGAGAAGCTCGACGGTGGCGGAGGTCCGGCAAAATGAACCTCAGCGGGCAGCGGAGGGGAGTCGCAAGGTCCCAGTACCGTGAGAGCTTTATGTCACGATGAAACGAAGGCACTGTGTGACCGACTTTATAAAAAAATGGACTACGGTTTTATCAGCGCTAAAAAAGCGCTGATAAATCCTTCCTGTATTAGCGCTAAAATTTTAACCCTGATAAAGGGATTCTTTATCATCTATTTTCAAGTACTGATAAAGGGTCTTCTTATCATCTCTTTTTTAGCGCTGATAAAGGGATTCTATACCAGTTCTTTTCTAGCGCTGATAAGGGGACTCTTTATCAGCGCTAGAAAAGCGCTGATAAACGGTGTCTGTATCAGCGGTTTCTACTTATCACTGATATAAGGTGGCGCTTCCCTTTCCCATCTTTGTATTAGTGAAGGAGATGGCACGTCATTCGGACGCATGGATTGCGCGGCACGGCTGAATATGTGTTTTTTAGGCGTTCGACGCGCTTGAAAAGCGTGCGTGGGGTGGTTGAAACCGGTCGAACGACTTCGAAATTCCATGAAATCGGAAAACAATAAAGGGTGGGTGAATTGTGAAATTTTTGGCTAGAAATCACGTCAATTGGAGGTGTCGTGTAACCGTACTGGCTAAAAACACACTCGGCGTGTCGTAAATGGAAAAAACATGGGTTTTACGGTAAAATGCATGCCGAACGACATCAGAATGACTTGAAATCACATGAAATCACCCTAATTATTATTCGTAAGGTGTACGAGGAGACGAAACATCATTTGGACACGCAGTTTGCACCGCACAACTGAATATGTGTTTTTAGGTGTTCGGCGCACTTGAAAAGCATGCATGGGGTGGTCGAAACCAGCCGAACGACCTTGTAATGCCATTAAATTGGACGACAACAAAGGGTGGGTGAATTGTGAAATTGTCGACTTGACGGCACATCAATCGGAGGTGTCGTGTGACCGCGCTGTCCGAAAACGCACTCCACGTGTCGGAAATGGGAAAAACATGGGTTTTACAGCCAAAAGCATGCCGAACGACATCGTAATGACTTTAAATCACAATAAAACATCCTAATTATTATTCTTGAGGTGTACGTGGAGACGACACGTCATTCGAACGTGCGGTTTAGGCGGAACGAATGAATATGTGTTTTTAAGGTGTTCGACGCGCTTGAAAAGCGTGCGTGGGGTGGTTGAAACCAAAAAAACGACCTAGGAAGGACATGAAATAGGATGACAACAAAGGGTGGGTGAATTGTAAAATTTTTGCCCAGAAGGCACGTCAATCGGAGGTGTCATGTGACCGCACTGGCCGAAAACGCACTCGGCGTGTCGTAAATGGCCAAAACATGGGTTTTAAGGTCAAATGCATGTTGAACGACATCGGAATGGCTTCAAATCACACAAAAACACCCTAATTATTATTCGTGAGGTGTACGAGGAGACATCATGTCATTCAGACACGCGGTTTGCACGACACGACTGAATATGTGTTTTTTAGGTGTTCGGCGTGCTTGAATAGCATGTGTGGGGTGGTTGAAACCAACCGAATGACCTCGGAATGCCATGAAATCAGACGAAAACAAAGGGTGGGTGAATTGTAAAATTTTCAGTTAGACGACACGTCAATCGGAGGTGTCGTGTTACCGCACGGACCGAAAACGCACTCGGCGTGTCGTAAATGGCCAAAACATGGGTTTTACGGTCAAATGCAAGTCGAACAACATTGTAATGACTTTAAAGCAAACGAAAACAGCCTAATTATTATTCTTGAGGTGTACAAGGAGACGACACATCATTCGGACGTGCGTTTTGCGCGACACGACTGAATATGTGTTTTTTAGGTGTTCGGTGCACATGAAAAGCGTGTGTGGGGTTGTCGAAACCGGCCGAACGACCTCGGAATGCCATGAAATCAGATGAAAACAAAGGGTGGGTGAATTGTGTAATTTTTAGCCAAACTCCACATCAAGCAGAGGTGTTGTGTGACCACGCTGGCTGAAAATGCACTCGGCGTGTCGTAAATGGCCAAAACATGGGTTTTACGGTCAAATGCATGCCGAATGACATCAGAATGACTTGAAATCACACAAAAACACCCTAATTATTATTCAAGAGGTGTAATAGAAGACGACACATCATTCTAATGCTTGGTTTGCACCGCACGGCTGAATATGTGTTTTTAGGTGTTTGGCACACTTGAAAAGCGTGCATGGGGTGGTCGAAATCGGCCGAACGACCTCGGAATGCCAGGAAATCGGACGACAACAAAGGGTGGATGAATTGTGAAATTTTCGGCAAGACGGTATTTCAATCGGAGGTGTCGTGTGACCGCGCTATTCGAAAACACACTCCACGTGTCGTAAATGGAAAAAACACGGATTTTACGGTAAAATGTATGCCGAATGACATAAAAATGACTTGGAATCACATGAAAACACCCTAATTATTATTTATGAGGTGTACGAGAAGACACCACATCATTAGGATGCGCGGTTTGCACGACACGACTGAATATGTGTTTTTTAGGTGTTCGACGCGCTTGAAAAGCATGCGTGGGGTGGTCGAAACCGACCGAACAACCTTAGATTTCCATGAAATCGGACGAAAACAAACGGTGGGTGAATTGTGAAATTTTCGGCCAGACGGCACATCAATAGGAGGTGTTGTGTGACCGCGCTGGCTGAAAACGCACTCGTAGTGTTGTAAATGGCCAAAATATGGGTTTTAGGGTCTAATGCTTGCCGAATGACATCAGAATTACTTGAAATCACACGAAAACACCCTAATTATTATTCGTGAGGTGTACGAGGAGACGGAACATCATTCGGACGTGCGGTTTGCACGACACAGATGAATATGTGTTTTTTAGGTGTTCGACGCGCTTGAAAAGTGTGTGTGTGGTGGTCGAAACCAGTAGAATGACCTCAGAATGCCATGAAATCGGACGACAACAAAGGGTGGGTGAGTTGTAAAATTTTCGGCTATACGGCACATCAATCAGAGGTGTCGTGTGACCGTGCTGGCCCAAAATGCACTCACCGTGTCGTAAATGGTCAAAACATGGGTTTTACGGTCAAAATTATGTTGGACGACATCAGAATGAATTAAAATCACATAAAAACATCATAATTATTATTCTTGAGGTGTACGAGGAGACGATACATCATTCGAATTTGTGGTTTGCACTGCACGACTAAATATGTGTTTTTTAGGCATTCGGTGCGCTTGAAAAGAGTGCATGGGGTGGTTGAAACCGGGCGAACGACCACGGAATTCCATGAAATTGGATGAAAACAAAGGGTGGGTGAATTGTGAAATTGTCGGCCAAACGACATGTCAATCGGAGGTGTCGTGTGACCGCTCTGGCCAAAAACGCACTTGGCGTGTCATAAATTGCCAAAACCTGGATTTTACGCTCAAATGCATTCCGAATGACATCAGAATGACTTGAAATCACACAAAAACACCCTAATTTTTATTAGTGAGGTGTACGAGGAGACGGAACGTCATTCGGATGCGTGGTTTGCGTGACACGGCTGAATGTGTGTTTTTTTGGTGTTCGGCGCGCTTGAAAAGCATGCGTGGGGTGGTCGAAACTTACCGAACAACCTCAGAATGCCATGAAATCGGACGAAAAGAAAGGCTGGGTGAATTGGAAAATTTTCGGCTAGACAGAATGTCAATCGGAGGTGTCGTGTGGCCACGCTGGCCAAAAACGCACTCGGCGTGTCGTAAATTGCCAAAAAATGGGTTTTACGGTCAAATGCATGCCGAACGACATTATAATGACTTAAAATCAAATGAAAACACCCTAATTATTATTTGTGAGGTGTACGGGGAGACATCACGTCATTCAGATGTGTGGTTTGCGCGGCACGGCTGAATATGTGTTTTTTAGGTGTTCAACGCGCTTGAAAAGATTGTGTGGGGTGGTCGAAACCGGCTGAACGACCTTGGAGTGCCATGAAATCGGACAACAACAAATGTTGGGTGAATTGTGAAATTTTCGGCTAGACAACACGTCAATCGGAGGTGCCGTGTGACCGCGCTGTCCGGAAACGCACTTCGCGTGTCGTAAATGGCCAAACCATGGGTTTTACAGTCAAATGCATGCCGAACGACATCCAAATGACTTTAAATCATATGAACACACCCTAATTATTATTTTTTAGGTGAACGAGGAGACGACATGTCATTCGGACGCGTGGTTTTCGCGGAACAGCTGAATATGTGTGTTTTAGGTGTTCGACGCACTTGAAAAGTGTGTGTGGGGTGGTCGAAACTGGTCGAACGACCTCGAAATGCCATGAAATCGGATGACAACAAAGGGTGGGTGAATTTTGAAATTTTCAGTCAGACGCACGTCAATCGGAGGTGTTGTGTGACAGCGTTGGTCGAAAACTCACTTAGCGTGTTGTAAATGGCCAAAACATGGGTTTTACGGTAAAATGCATGCCGAACGACATCGGAATGACTTGAAATCACACGAAAACACCCTAATTATTATTCATGAGGTGTACGAGGATACATCACATCATTCAGATATGTGGTTTGCATAGCACGGCTGAATATGTGTTTTTTAGGTGTTCGGTGTGCTTGAAAAGCGTGCGTGGGGTGGTCGAAACTGGCCAAACGACCTTGGAATACCATGAAATTGGAGGACAACAAAGGGTGGGTGAATTGTGAAATTTTCGGCTAGACGAAACGTCAATCAGAGGTGTCGTGTGACTGCGCTGGCCGAAAACACACTCGGTGTGTCGTAAATGGCCAAAACAATGGTTTTACGGTCAAATGCATACCGAATGACATCGTAATGACTTGAAATCACACGAAAACACCCTAATTATTATTCGTGAGGTGTAAGAGGAGACTTCACGTCATTCGAATGTGCGGTTTGCACTGCACGGCTGAATATGTGTTTTTAGGTGTGGGCGTGCTTGAAAATCGTGCGTGGGGTGGTAGAAACAGGCCGAACGACCTCAGAATGCCATGAAATAGGACGACCACAAAGGGTGAGTGAATTGTGAAATTCTTAGCTAGACAGTACATCAATCGGAGGTGTCGTGTGACCGCACTGGCTAGAAACGCACTCGGCGTGTCGTAAATGGCCAAAACATGGGTTTTATGGTCAAATGCATGACGAACGACATCGGAATGACTTGAAATCACACGAAAACACCCTAATTATTATTCATTAAGTTTACGAGGAAACATCATGTCATTCGGAAACACGGTTTGCGCGGCACAACTGAATATGTGTTTTTAGGTGTTCAGCACAGTTGAAAAGCATGCGTGGGGTGGTCGAAACTGGCCGAACGACCTCGGAATACCATTTAATCGGACGACAACAAAATTTGGGTGAATTGTAAAATTGTAGGATAGACGGCACGTCAACCGGAAGTGTCATGTGACTGCGCTGGCCGAAAACGCACTCGGCGTGTCGTAAATGGTAAAAACATGGGTTTTACTGTCAAATGCATGACGAACGACATCAGAATGACTTGAAATCACACGAAAACACCCAAATTATTATTCAGGAGGTGTACGAGGATACGACACGTCATTCAGACATGCGGTTTTCACGGCACAACTGAATATGTGTTTTTTAGTTGTTCGGCGCGCTTGAAAAGCATGCGTCGGGTGGTCGAAACCAGCCGAACGACCTCAGAATTCTATAAAATAGGACGACAACAAAGGGTGGGTGAATTGTAAAATTTTCAGCCAGATGGCACATCAATCAGAGGTGTCGTGTGACCACACTGGCCGAAAACACACAATGTATGTCCTAAATGGCCAAAACATGGGTTTTACGGTCAAATGCATGCCGAATGACTTGAAATCACACGAAAACACCCTAATTATTATTCGTGAGGTGTACGAGGAGACGACACGTCATTAAAACGCGCGGTTTGTGCGGCACGACTGAATATGTGTTTTTTAGGTGTTCGGTGCGCTTGAAAAGCATGCTTGGGGTGGTCGAAACCGGCCGAACGACCTCAAAATTCCATTAAATAGGACGACAACAAAGGGTGGGTGAATTTTGAAATTTTCTGCTAGACGGAACGTCAATCGGAGGTGTTGTGTGACCGCGCTGGCCAAAAACGCACTCGGGGTGTCGTAAATGGCCAAAACATGGGTTTTACGGTCAAATGCATTCCAAACGACATCAGAATGAATTGAAATCACACAAAACACCCTAATTATTATTTTTTAGGTGTATGAGGAGACGACACATCATTCGAATGCGCTGTTTGTGCGACACGGCTGAATATGTGTTTTTTAGGTGTTCGACGCGCTTGAAAAGCAAGCGTGGGGTGGTCAAAACCGGACAAAGACCTCAGAATTCCATTAAATAGGATGACAACAAAGGGTGGGTAAATTGTGAAATTTTTTACCAGACGTCACGTCAATCGGAGGTGTTGGTGACCGCGCTGGCTGAAAATGCACCCAGCATGTTGTAAATGGACAAAACAAGGGTTTTACGGTCAAATGCATGCCGAACAAAATCGGAATGACTTGAAATCACACGAAAACAACCTAATTATTATTCATGAGGTGTAAGAGGAGACGACACTTCATTTGGATGTGTGGTTTGCGTGGTACGGCTGAATATGTGTTTTTTAGGTGTTCGGCGCGCTCGAAAAGTGTGTGTGGGTTGGTCGAAACTGGCCGAACGACCTTATAATGCCATGAAATCGGACGACAACAAAGGGTGGGTGAATTGTAAAATTTTCAGCCATACAGCACGTCAATCGGAGGTGTCATGTGACCGCGCTGGCCGAAAATGCACTATGCGTGTCGTAAATGGCCAAAACATGGGTTTTACGATCAAATGCATGATGAACGACATCTTACTGACATGAAATCACACAAAAACACCCTAAATATTATTCATGAGGTGTAGGAGGAGACAACACATCATTTGGACACGCGGTTTTCACGGTAGGGCTGAATATGTGTTTTTTAGGTGTTAGGAGCGCTTGAAAAGCGTGCGTGGGGTGGTCGAAACCGGACAAACGACCTCAGAATGCCATGAAATCGAACGAAAACAAAGGGTGGGTGAAATGTGAAATTGTCGGCTATATGGAACGTCAATTGGAGGTGTTGTATGACCGTGCTGGCCGAAAAAGAACAATGTGTGTCGTAAATGGCCAAAACATGGGTTTTATAGTCAAATGCATGTCGAACGACATCAGAATGACTTAAAATCACATGAAAACACCCTAATTATTATTCGTGAGGTGTAAGAGGTGATGAAACATCATTTTGATGCACAGTTTGTGCGGCACGACTGAATATGTGTTTTTTTAGGTGTTAGGTGTGCTTGAGAAGCGTGCGTGGGGTGGTTGAAACCGGCCGAACGACCTCAAAATGTCATGAAATTGGATGACAAAAATGGGTGGGTGAATTTTGAAATTGTCAGCTAGAATGAACATCAGTCAAAGGTTTCATGTGACCGCGCTGGCCAAAAACGCACTCCGGACAGCCCCCCCCCCCCCCCCCCCCGGACAGCCCCCTCGCCCCGGGAGATCCCCCCGCACCCCCTGGACAGCCCCCCATCCAACGATCCATGGATCATTTGTGACGGGTATGAGTCAACCCCACCTCAATCCGAGGCACGGTGTGACTGATATCACTCAAATTGTATCACTTTTGTTTGAAACGGACAACATTTTAAGTGAAAATAACAACTGATATACGGAAAATCTTGACAAGGCTACACATAGATTCTTGAAATTAAGAGATAAAAAATAAAATATGGTTTATTGGTCATACGTTATTAGAAGAAAATATTCACAAGGCATATATTGAAACACAATGGGTCATAGTATATATAGAAAAATATGAATTATATTAGGAATGAGTCTCGACATCCCATCACAAACATGCACCAACACTAATGTTCTAATTTTCAATCACGGGTCATTCATTCTATACAATAGCATACAACAAATAAATATCATATAGTGATTACATATAAAACCTATGAACACTCAAGCATACCATATAATAAATTGGTCAATAAGGCTACACATAGATTTTTGAAAAATATGTTTCAAAGTCTCATAAAAATGCCCCAATGGTGAAGAATACATATGGTGACACCATAGCCCCATGGATCACCTCAATCCCATCCTCAAACAGTGGGTTCTAGGACAAAAAAAAGTCCCTTCGAGAACCCAATACCAAAGACTTAATTGAATATTCATACCCACAACCCAAGATGGGGTTCATCTCACATCACACCCAGGAGAGCAAATTACAATTTTCCACATGCCCACTATTCTAATTGAAAAATCTATGAAAAACATGTAGGCTATTTTTGTAACCCATATCATAGGTCGATATTGGCCAATGTTTCCCACTAACACATCAGGAACCATTTATACATGGATACATAATCATTAGAGGAATATAAACATCCCATGTGCTTCCTATAACTCATATTAGGTCTAAGCACACGAGCACTACCACTGTTTATCTTATGGGTATCATGATCCTTGACACACTACCCAAGTTTTTATGTTAGTTTTAAGATACTTTTCCCAAGACCATGACAAAACATCCCATGTGCTTCCTATAACATGTAGGTTTTTTCTATTGTGTGTATTGGTGTTGTGGTTTGAGTGAGGAATGAATTCTAAATTTTGAATACTCTTATGTGTGTTGGTGTTGTGGTTTGAGTGAGGAATAAATTCTAAATTTGGAAAACTCTTATAGGTGTTATTGCATTTATTATAACATGTAGGCGTTTTCTCTTATGGGTGTTATTGCATTCGAATTTCTAAATTACTAAATTCTGAAATGAATTCTAAATTTTGAATACCTTGGATGGGGATTCTGTATTGGTGTTGTTGCAGGTCTAGAGAGGGGTTTTTCTGTTTTTTCAGGGCTGGAGAGGGGAGAGGAGCATGCTGTTGTGGAGATATGAAATTTTATACCAACGGTTCTGCAACTGTTGGTATAGATACTATTATATAATGTTATACCAACGGTTCTGTAACCATTGGTATAGATACTATTATTTAAGCTATACCAACGGTTTTTTATAACTTTTTGTAGAGGTTTATACCAATGGTTATAACCAAACTGTTGGTATAGCCTTATGGCTTGGCATATTCCCTCTATACGAATGGTTATAAACCGTTGGTAGAGGTGTCACACACATATACCAATGGTTTACAAACCGTTGGTATATGTTATAATTTTACACACATATACCAACAGTTTGTAGAAAACCGTTGGTATACCTCCTATTTTGAAACCTATACCAACGGTTTTCACAGAACCATTGGTATAGGCCTATTTTCATGCCTTACTTTCCCATGGTTGAGGGAACCGTTGGTATACTATATACCAACAGTTTCCAGGCCTTTACCAATAGTTTTGAACCGTTGGTAAAGTGTAATATTCCATTAGTGTATGATAAGGTTGTTGTATTCCCGAGTGAAATGTCACCATATAGAAACATTTTCAATTCTAGAACAGTGAGAAATATTAGTTTCTTTTAGAGCACAATAAAAGGAAAAATCATGAATGTTGGAGAAGAATAAGAACAAGAGAGTTCTTAGGAACAACCTGCAAAATCAAAGGAAGGAGTAGCTAAATCTAGAACTAGTGGAGTATCAAGGAGGATATGGTTTGAGACAGCTGATACACTTGATAATGAGGAGAGTTAAGAAGGACTTCAGAGGACAAGGCAAAGAGTAGATCAAGCTGATAAGGAACCTGTTAAAGAAAATGTTGGACCAAATGAACCTTTTCTAAGTTACAGATTTCTAAGAGAATCTACAGTACATCAAGTTGATCAACCAACGATTTCTCAGATTAAGGTGACTTCTCAAGTAGAAAAATAAATTGTGCATCCAACTGTTGAAAAGACTGGAGAAGTTGAAGTGGATAGATATGAAAATGTACTGCCTACTAAGATTGTTCCAGAGAAATTAGCCCAAGAGGAACCTATTTTAGAGGATCCAGTCTTGGAAGAACTCAATGAAGAGGATACCCAGGATGAGAAAGAACCTGTGAATATGAATCATGAAGAGACCCTTTCTGAAATTCAAACTGAAATTATTGGTGAATATTTTTCTATGCATGAATCAGGAAATAACTCAAAGGAAAAAATTAGTGGAGAAGCCATTATAGAGGAATGATGAAGAGAAGTTAGATGCTGAATCCCTACCTCTACCACTGATAAATCTAGTGGAAGATCAGATTGAGAATCAAGCACAAGGTTACTCTGATTTTGATAATAATTATGTGGAGGAGTTAATCTAAAAATTTAATAAAGTTCAAGATGAAAATGGCTCTTTAAGAAGAGCATTAGAAAAGGAACATCTGAAATATCAATGACTACAAGCCAGTTCTGTTTCTAAGCAAGAAGTCAAAAATTTCAAGAAGGAAATGTTGGTTGAAGTTGAAAATCTCAAATATAAAATGGATATGAAGTCATATTTACTAGACTTTAAATCTTTCATGGAGAAACAATTCATAGCTGTCAGACATAGTGAATCTAGTTCATCAGGTACTTCACCTAATTTGATCAGAAGATTTCTGACCATTAAAGTAGCTATGAGCAATATGAATGACAAAATGCAGGACCTTCAATGCAATATTACTCCCTTATCTATGTTGTTGGACAATAAAAAGATTCTTATTGACCATTTGACTTCAAATGAACCTGTAATTAGAGTTTTGCTGAATCAGTTCACAGATAAGTTAACTCTTTTCATGGAAAAGGAAGGGAGGTTACATGAGTTTTTCAGAGTCAATTTAATTGAAGACATCCATCTGACTCAGGAAGTAAGAGATCTCATAGTTTAGTTAGGCGATGGATTGATGAAAAGGTTGAGACTACAGATGTCAGAGCTTAAGGAAATCATTCCTAGGTGCTGAAACCCATTCCTCAAACCTTTTTTAGTCCAACCTTGATTCTTATTGTCATTACAGTAATTGTAATTATATTTTCAATAACATATATTTGAATCACATGTTTATGTGTCATTACTTTATTTTACTATACTGTCTATGTTGGAATTCCCGTAATCCAAATTCAAATATTGATAACTGGTTTATCATATCATTTACTTAAGTTCAGTGCTACATTTAAATGTGTTATATTCCTTCTTCTACTATTCTTTTTTATATCACAAAATGGGGGAGAAATATGTATAAGTGCAATATATTTTGGGGGGGGGGAAATATGGATAAACGGGTATTATTTTACTTTATAAAGAGGGAGAAAATTTAAAAATTAGGAAATAATTTTGTTAAAATAAAATTTTTATTTTATCTTTGAAAAATTCTAATTTATATGCAATTAATTTTGTAAGATAATTTAATTGGTTATTTTAGGGTTTTTGTGATCATCAAAGAGGGGGATATTGTTGAGAAAGTGTTGTTTTCAACAATACTTTGTCTTTTTATGATGATTTTGATGTTCACAAATACCCTTATTTGTTATTATAATGATTTTACTTTGAGTATATTTCAGAAAATTAATATTATTTATTTATCTATATTGAAATAATATTTAAGCGTTTTAATTCGCATGGAATATTTAACAATGTGTTAAAAAATAATTTTTTGTGTGTTTTGGAAAAACTGTTCATTCTCAACGTGTTCGGAAATCATTTTAGCGTGTTCTGGAAACACTGTTCATACTCTAAATGTTCGGAGATCTTTTTACCGTGTCCTAGAATCACTGTCCCTACCCTACATTGAGGAGTATAGTGTAAAGATGAGAACTTTCACTAACATTATCAAGTAAAGTATGGTTAAGCAAACATACGTTATCAGAATATTATGGAAGAAGAACCCTATGTTTGGAAGGGACCTTACATTTGAAATATCAGAAAAGCATTGAAGAAGATCCCTACGTAAGTATAAAAAGTCATGTTTGTTTCTCAAAAGAATGGTTTATCAACATTAATTTTGTAAACAACCTTACGTTGGATCATTTACCTTTCATTTAGAAGCTGATAAAAGTATGGATTATATACAATACATTTGAAAGTTGTAGAGAAAAGTATGGATGATCAACCTTATGTTTGTGATCAACCTTATGTTTTGAACCTTACATTCAGAGAATGTATGCTATGCAGCTCAACCCAATGTTTGGTGTCAGAGATTTAAATTACGACTTTATTAAAGTAATGGCCTTTATGCAGATTATCAGGCTGATTTCAAGCCAGATTAAAATCCCTAATCTAAAAAAGTCTTTTACTGATTCAAATTTTTTTATTTATTATTCAAAGGATCGATTTAAGAGGTTCTTTTCATGGATAATTTTAAGGGGAGTTATGACTGCTCTGTTATTCAAATATTTGAATATCGTAATTCTATATGAGATTATAATGGATCTAAATTTTAATGAAAAATGATTGTCTTTATTATATATATCTTTGTTATTTTTAATTATAGTTGATATGATATATATCATTGTGAAAGAGATGATAAGGATAGATTATTGAGTTTTTTTTACTACTATAGTTTATAGAGACATTTGAGATTTATATATCTACTGCTACCATGATCTATCAAACTCTATTTTCTAAAGACGAAGAAACACAATTGAATATTCACTTATTCTACATCAAATATCTTTTGTGAATCAACTATTTTTAAAGTTGCAAATTATATTTTAAGATCTACTGCAACCGGATCGACTTAGAACTACTACTACCTAAAGAACATCATTTATAAAAATCAATATTCCATTTACTATCAATTGTGTGCTATTGAAATTGAAAAGAACAACCAATAATTATTTCATTGAACAAATTACCTTTTAATTTTAGTGAATGGGTTCTCTTACTAAGCTGTGTGTTTGGTTCTATGTATAAATCAGAAGGATCTATTTTTCCTTAAAGTTGTAAAGGTGTCAACTGCCTATACTCAGTTATAGAAAGGTCTATTGATAAGAGGGTCAAATAGTGAAAATCACCATACTCGTGGAGTAGAGCATTGGTGGAGTGGACTAGGGGCATTCTGTTCCCCAAACCACTATACATCATTCATCTTTTACTATTTATTTTCTGCTGCTTAATCATTCTGATAAAGTTAAAAGGACATGTTATGATCTTGTGATGAAATTTTAATACACACAATTCAACCCCCTGTTGTGTATATTTGGTATAACCTGATCCAATAGGGTCAACAATTTTATATATCCTTTACATAAAATGGGAAATGAAAGTATTACTTAGGCATACATGTGGACTACCACCTCAACACAGCAATATGATTCATTTTCCATCACCATAATTGATGGTTAGATATTATGATTGATTTAATTTTTCTATATGATATTTATTACATTATTTTCCTTCTTTATTATAATATATTACCTATCTTTGTACATTTTCATTCGTTGTAAAATGATAACTTCGCTCATGTGTGTGTGTGGACTACCACCTCAACGCAGTGATGTGATTCATTTTTTCATCACCGATTTATATAAATTATTATAAAAGTGTATATGATGAAAAAATATGATACATATGTCATAATTAATATTCTTGGGATAATAAAACCATGAACAAGGTTCATGTTCCATAACTATTGAACCAAAACATGCAAGGAAAATAGATCAGTTTTTATGAGAATGTTTGTTTTAAGGAAGAAATTGATAATAAAGGGATAATTTGAAATTATAAAGTAATGATACATAGTATTTTATATTTTAAAATGGTTCTTTAATATGTGTTTAATAATTCTATATTTATTATATATTAAATATTAATGAATATGAAGTAATATGGAACTTGAGGTAAGGCTTTATATTACAATCTCATTTCTTTTTGGGATTGCCTATACAAGATTTACATTGAGGAAAATTATATAAATCTTAACATTTAAACCCCATATATTTTATTATCCTATGATAATTTATGAATTTTTTATTTATTATTAACATCTTTATATCTTTGATACTTAAAATTATCAAGAAAATATTTTTGAACAAAAGTCGACCTTATTTCCTCATTAATTGATGGACATTTTATTGCATGTCTATATTCTTGAAAATTATTTTATGAAAGTTATTAAATATATTTGAAATGTTTTATAAGGTTCATTTTCACTACCTTTAACTTTATTTACAATTTTTTAAAAAGGTATATTTCTTAAATTTTTCCAAACAATTCATTTTTTTCTTTTTACGAAAGTGTGAAAGGAATGTTTCTTTAAACGTATACTTTATGAATAGATTTTTCAACTTTCATAACCATTCTTTGATTTTCATATTTATTTATAATATTACTTTTTTATTTTCAATGAAAATTATCTTCTCAATATTCTTATAATTATTAGTTAAAATTTTATCAAAAGAAAAAATATTTTTTCATGCTTCCAAACAATGGTTCGAATGATATTTTAAAATTATTTTTCATCTATGTCAATATCCTTCAAGGATTTTTAAACATCACTAGGTAAGGTATATGATCTTATGATACCATTCAATTTCTTTCTCTGGACGGATTGTGATGATGGTTATTTAAGGATGATTCAATGAAACATGTGTCTTTCACATGGGTTAATTAAGTAATGATGAAACATTTATGAAACATTTTTCTTTTCCATGAGTTATTCTATGATAAAATGATAAAAAATTTATGAAACATGTTTCCTTTGCATGGGTTATGATATAATGATATGATAAATTTTTTATGATATTTTGGTACACATATATATGGTTTTCATTATGTGTAAGGCGGTTCAACAATTATATATCCCTCTAATGCATTGGGTAAATATGGATATCTAATGAGATAATAAGGACTGGAATAGGGGGTGAACCTAGTTTAGTAAGGGACTCTATCCACTATAATAGTCTTGGGAGTGAACCTTGAATAATGAAGTAATGGAATAGGGAGTGAACCTAGTCCACTATGATAGCCTTGGTAGTGATCCTTGACTAAGGAAATTATTTTCTATGATTATGTGTATGACACAAACTTATGTATTATGATTTTGATATAATCACATGGCTCATGATTGATTATTGATGATTCTGTACACTTATGACTTATGTCTTTTTTTATAAAAAACTCTTATTTCATGATTTACAATTAATGATCTTTGAGTGGTTGGGTATGATTATTGTAAGTTATGATTATGTTATCCTACTATTATGCTTATGTTTTTCTCACTTATGATTATTTATTAATGTCTCTTATGTTTACCTTTACTGTTCATTTGATCTCACCCTTCATTGTGTTTCCTTTATAAAGAAAGGTTTTATGTAGGGTATATCTAAGAAGTATACTATGTGAGAATATATTTTAGGGAGATTTTTAAGATCTTTCATGGAATAAGATGATTTATATATCTAGTCTCTAAATACTCTAAACCTTTATGGATTTGGGGAATGTTTTTTTACTATATGTATTAAATATTCATCTAAAATGATGTAATATATAAGTATGAAATTCTTGGATCACATCAATTAGTATCAGAGTAGAGTTTAATTAATCTTTGGATATTATAATTTGAGAAATTTATTTAAAACCCTATGGATAAGTTAAAGTATAGGATAACATGATGAAGATTTGGTAAAGCATATATTGTGTGGTTTTACTAGAAAATACATCCATTTATAGATACTGGAAATTGGATGTGGTCATGGCACGAATGCACCAAGGGGTAACAACTATGGAACGGGTAGATTGGGTATTGACTTGATTATCACCAGTTCATGAAGAGTGACCCTAAGAATGAAGACCTGACTATACAATCTCAGGGGATATGCATGGGTTAATTCATATTTTTAATAAACCCTTCTAAAGGATTTGAATAGATTATTTCCATGAATATCTTAGGTTAAACCAAAGGTGTCATAGATTGAAAATAAGGTGTCATGATTCAGGAATCCTCTGAATGACTTTTTATTATTACATGATTACTCACTATGATAATTATTTCTCACACTATAATTTTTTTGTTTTATTTAATTGGTGGACCTTGGAGGAATCATGTTAACACTAAATGTGATGGGAAATGTAGCTACCGCCCTCATGCGAAACCAAATGAAATAGGATTTTTTATGAAAAATCATGTGTCTAGGATCATCCAAATCTCTCAATCTATAAATGGTAGCATGAATCGTGATGATATTATAAAGGGGTAAAGGAAGGAAAAACTATATATTGAATCTTTTACGTGACAATTTACACCTTCCATTAGTGGTTCCTATAATTAACTAATTATTAATCAATAGATAAGTACCAATAAAAATATATTTACTATTCTCCAGTGTTCATAACATGAAAAATTTGTCTCGGCAGCATATCACTTGGAGGGAAAATAAAATCAAAGGTGGATTCTCATCAAGAATATGATTCATGAGGTGGAAATTGACTCAATGACATGTGAAAAAATTAATAATTTATTTTTCAATAATTATTTTCCCCAAACTATTCACATGAAAAATATAAAAGGATTTTATAGAACTAAATCCAGAGGATGATGAATCTATAAGTACCCATGAGGTAAATTTCACTAGACTACAAGGTATGATTTCTGGTTTTGTCATTAGTCTTGAAAGAAAAGTTGACTGTCTCTTTATTATCTTGAGACCAATCTCTAAAAGTAATTGGCTATGATATAATTTAATATATATGAATAAATCATTCGATGTTCTTTCAAGATGCAATTGGAAATTGGAGACTCTCATTGTTCTCATAGTTTTGGGGACAAAAATAGATTGATAAAATTTAGAGGAATTTATAATAATAAAACCCATTTAGGAAAGAAAATTAATTTTAATTCATGTCTGAAGTATGGAAGGAACCATAGAGTATGTTTTCTTATGGGGTATAGTAGATGTTTTAACTATATAAAAGAAGGTCATCGAGCAAAAGAATGCCAAAGTGATGTAAAGAGTTCATTCAATGGAAGGAGTGGTGAAAAGCTCAAACAAATGTTCCACCCACACTCAAATTCTATAATTGAAAGGTTAAAAAATATTATTCCAATAATTTTATAAATATAAGGGTTAATGATGATAATCGGTGTTAGAAACCTCTTAATCTCAAATACAATGGGAAATACCATGTGAACACAACTGCTAAATTGGGTCAGAATAATGAATTGGTGAAATGTATACTTACCATACACTATAAAATTGTAAATGTATTACTTGATTTTAGATATTCCCGATCTTTAATATCTAAAATTTTTTCTATGGGAATCACATCACCTCCTTAAAGACTAGATGTTAAGTTAGTATTAAAAAATCTTAATATTACGATGATTGTGTCTCAAGTCTATAACTCCTCTCTAATATAATTTTATGGTAATGTACTTCCTAAAAATCATAGGGTTCTCCATTTAGTTGAATTTGATGCGATTTTAGGCATGGATTGGATCTCCTTATATAGATCTCATATCAATTTCTAGGTAAGGGAAGTCACATTCTATTTTATTTCAGTGTGAGGATGAATTTGAACTTCCAATGGAAGTTTCTTTTGTTGTATGGATATTACTACATATTCATGAGGGATATTTATCACAAATGGTAGGGGAGTACCTCAATATTGAAGATATGCCTATTATTTGAGATTGTGATGATGTATTTACTAAATAATTTCACGATATTCCCTTATATTGTATAGCGAGGTTTTAGAAATAATTCATACCTAGTGTTACACCTATTTCAAATACTAAATATATAATGGGATTGACTAAGTTGAAGGAATTGAAGAAGCAACTCCAAGAGAATCTTTATAAGGGATTCATACACCCTTGTGCATCCCCATGGGGTGTACCTGTTCTTTTTATTAATAATAATATGGGTCAATTTGTTTTCACATTGATTATTGATAACTTAACAAGATCACTATCAAGGTAAAGTATCATATACCCCGTATTGATGACTTTTTTAATCAGCTGTGTGGAGATAAATACTTTTCCAAAATTTAACTTCTTTCTGGATATCATTAATTGATGTTCAGGAATTAAGATATATCCAATATATTTTTTTGTATGAGGTATGGTTGTTATGAATTTATAGTTATGTCGTTTGGTTTTAATAATTCCCCTATTATCTTCATAGATCTAATGAATATATTCTTTATATATAAACTTGATCAGTTTTTGGTAGTCGTTATAGATTATATTATAGTATATTCAAAGAGAAATTAAGTTTATAAAGATCATTTGAGGATCATTTTAAATACCTTGTGCAAGGATGAGTTGTATTATAAATTTACTATGTGTGAATTTTGGAAACATAAATTCAAATTATTGGGTGATATAATCTAAAGTTAGGGTATATCATTAGATCGTTCAAAAAAGTGAGTTATTGAACAATAGACCAGACCAACCACAGTAACCTAGATCCATATTTTTCTTAGATTGTAAGGATACTACTAACTATTTGTAAGAGATTTATCATGGATATCTAATCTAATAACCAAGATGACTTGTAAGGGATCCAAGTTCCTTTGGTTGGATGAATGTGAGGAAAATTTCGACGAATTGAAAAAAAGGTTGTTTAGTGAAATTGTACATACACTACCCTATAGTGGAGAAGGTTTTATAATATTTATTGATAAATTGAAGATGATACTGGGATGTGTCCTCATGTAGAATAATATGGTGATAGCTTATGCCTCGTACCAATTGAAAATTCATAAGAAAAATTATCAGACTCGCTATTTAGAGTTGAAAGTATTAATTTTTTCGTTAAAAATATGGAGGCATTATATTTATGGGGAATGGTGTGATATATATACTGATTATAAAATATTGAATTATATATTCACATAGAAAGAGTTTAATATGTTCCAAATTAGATGGTTGGATCTGATTAAATATTATGAATTCTTAATACACTACCACCATATGAAGGAGAATAAGGTGGTTGATGCCCTATGTTATAAATTACATTATAGTTTTACTATGATGAGGATTTAAATAGATCAAATATTTATGGATTTACAGAGCATGGATCTTTAAATCATGAAGAAAGGGGACATATCATATATTTATCATATGAATGTTCAACCATCCATCCATGTGAGGATTAAAGAGGTGTAGAAGGAGGATGTGTAAATGCATAATAAGGTGATAAATGTTCATGAGTTAAACCATTATTATGATGGAATGATAAGTTTCAGGAACAAAGTATGTGTCCCTTTAATATAAGACTTCAAGAAGGAGTTTTTGTATGAAACTCATAGTTCATCATTATCTATTTATCCTATAAGTATAAAGATGTATAGAGATCTAAAAGAGTATTTATGGTGGGATAACATGAAAATGGATGTTTTAGATTATGTATCTCGATGTATGGTATGTTATAAAGTTAAGGCTGGGAGATAGAAATCTAATAGGATGTTATAACCATTACCCATACCCGAATGGAATTGGGAAAATATTACCATGGATTTCGTCATTGGAATCCCCAGAATATCTAAAGGGTATAATTATATTTGGGTAATAGTTAATCACATTACAATTTCAGAACACTTAATTTCCATAAAAGAATATTTATCTCTTGATCAGACCTCTAGGGTATACATTAATGAAGTGGTGATATTGAACAGAGTACCACTCTCAATTGTATTTGATCAAGATCAAATTTGTACCTTGATGTTTTGGATAAATATTCATTTGGATCTGGATATAGATTTTAGGTTCAGTACTATATATCAACCTCAAAAAAATAGTTAGTTTGATAGGATCATTCGAACTGTAGAATATATATTGGGAGCTTGTTTTATGGATTTTAAATTTGGCTGGTATCCACACCTTTATATGGTTTAATTTTCATGCAACAATAGCTTTCAATCGATCATTTAGATAAATAATTATGAATCCCTCTATTAATGTAAGTAAATAAATCCAATATGTTATGATGAAGTTATAGAAATAAATATATCAGGGCCTAATATAGATAAGAAAATAGAATATTAGGTTGGATCTATTCAGAAGCACATCAGGGTAGCTTATAGTAGATAAAAAAGTTATATTGACAATCATCGGTGATATATAGAGCTCAAATTTATTGATAAGGTATTCATGTTAATTTATATATGGAGGAAGGATATGGGATTTGGAAATATGGGAAAACCGAGCCCTTCCTATATTAATCCCCTTGAAATTCTTGATCATATTAATACAGTTTATTATTGATTATCACTTCCACTTGATCAATCTCAATTTCAAAATATGTTCCATGTATCTCTCCTAATAAATTATATATATTATCCTCAACATGTATTGAACTCATAGGTCATACCAATAAAGAATGATCTTTCTTATGAGGAAAAATTGATGGTGATTTTGGATCAAAGATAAAAAGTGTTTTGGAACAAGACCACTCACCTGGTCAATTTTTTGTAGTGAAACCATAAATTTGAGAAAGCTATGTGTGATCCAAAAAATGCGATGAGGCCGAAATATCCTTATTTTTTGTATTATAGTGATAAAATTTCAAAGGTTAAATTATTATAAGTGGTTATAATGTAACAAAATAAGATTTTATGGTATACTTATCTTTAAATAAATTTGATTTAATTGATAACTTGATTTATGTGCAACACCTAGTTTAAAATAATCATGACATAAATATTATTATTTAATGTGAAAATTATTTCCATGACTTGAACCAAGCTTGGGCTCGAGCCTCATCTAACCCAATCCCACCTCCATGGGCCAGGGTAGAGACTAGCACCAAAGGCATATCTAACATTGGGAGACCTTTTCCTAATTACATGTATGAACACACACATCCAACTTGATGCATAAGTTCATAGGGAAAGTGTAAAAGATACAACACTGCTAGAAAGTAAACTAAGCATGCATAACCTTTAGGGTGTACAAGAGTACGACAGTGTAAACTGAAAAGTAAAGGGGAAAATTACACACCCAACCAAATATATGTCCTAACCTGATAAAAACAATAAAATTAAACTTCTAAGATATCACATATTTTAAATACCATTCTTTACCACCATACGTGTTCCAAAGTACTAGGTATCCCTAAGCTTCTTTGAATTCACCGATGACTGATATGTCATCTGTATAAGACAAGACATGTGTAGGAAAATCCCATACAGGGGTGATTATATACATATCCATTAGCACATCCTAAAAGATTAAGGGGTAGTAAGAGATACAACTGAAATGGAAATATAGTATATGAAAGATACAGTCAAAGAGAAAATTTCAACCCAAATCAAGAGTAAAAGTAACATCATCAAAGAACAAGGGGCTCGACATAGTGAGTAGATGAACTAAGAATCAAGCATTATCCCCCTATAGTAGGAGATTAGACTCATCCAACCACAATAATATAAACATGGAAATCATGTGTCATACCTTGTGTATCTTCGCCTCTCATTAAATGATAGTAACCAAATCCAAGGGTATGGATTTAGAAGAATATATTCATATGGTCAGTCAAAAGAAGCTCAAATGAGAGAGTAAGGGGATATCCATCTCACAGTTCAGTCCAGGAAGAAAAGTATCCAACAATTCTAAAAGTCCATCAATGATTCCCAACATCTCACATATCTTCGACACAATAATCATGCAAGCCAAACCACACCTCTTAACTATGCCGCATAGTCAAGGGGCCACAAATCGAAGTATAGATCCTAAACCCTAGTGCATCAGGGGGTTACACTATTTAAGTATCCGTAGAGGACCCGCGCTAATACTGATGGAGGGTTCCACTCTATAAGTATCCATAGAGGACATGCTCCCATGCCGATGTTGTGTTTAACTTGGGTAATCATCGAGGAATCCATGGCCTAGATCTATTAGAGGTTCAACATGATAATTTTCAATAACTCCACTACCAATCTCTAATCAGGAGTCAACTTGGTAATCATCAAGGACTCCATTTCTCAGATTTACTCGAGGATCAACTCGGTAAGTCTCTGGTGATTCTTCATGATCACTACAATCATCGAGCATCACCTAGATAAAAATTATGCTCAAACAATTCAACATCATATCTCTAAAGCCACACCTGAGGGAACCATCACATTTTATGTGAAAAAAAATCATTATAGGCTATTCACATTAAAAAATATAAGTTCAAACGAATTGGATATGAGAGGTAAAAGATTCTCATGAAGTGCACAACATGTAAGGGTTCCGCACGATGTGCAGCCTTTCACCTCTACCTAATAATGTCCTCACTAATACATGAATTTCTAACCATATAGTACTACATGGTGTGCAAGGGTGCTACACAACAACTATCAGTCAAAATCCTAATGAACACACAAGTTTCATCCTCGATCTGAAGGGAAAAAACATAATTTCCTGAATTTGACATTGTAAACAGCTCCTAATGGCCAAATGAATCACACCATTGAGATCCTCATGAAAAAACACTCGGGGTAGGCTATTCACTTTCCCAAATTGGACACCCGGTAATGAAGTCACATTTCATGACATAATGCATGAACAATACTTCTTGGGCCCAAGACACAAACCTAAATTAAATACCAAATATTGGTATTAAAATTTCCACCTCAATTATAGGGTCATGATGCCACTAATGGTTCATAATTATGACATTGTATGAAGAAGATACATCAGATACAAGATTTTGTAATAATAATAATTTTATAATTATTGGGTGTTTCGTTGACCCAAGGCACGAGTCCAAAAAAAGGTATCCAATACTGGGCTTAAAATGACCGTCTCAATTTCATGTACACGTTGCCACTAATGGATCTTCAATCTAATACCACATGGAGAAATTCTGGCTAAAATGGGGTTTTATCAACAAAAATAATAATATTAATATTTATTATTATTATTATTATTATTATTATTATAACCTTATTTAAATTGAAGGGAGCCGCACTAAACCCCTTCTCCTTCTTCCTGTACACATGGTGGAATCCCCTTTAAGGGATACCCTTCATTTATCATTTCAATAAAATCATTATTCATATTATTATAATTAATATAATTAAAGAGATAATTTAATTCCCCCTCCATAAATAGGCTGCTCATGCGCCACCAAGGAGCTCACATTGGCATCTTCCTTAAGCATTTCACCCATCTCCCATATTAATAATTTAATTATTATTATCATAAAAGATAAATAATTTCATTAATTATTTATTTCAAATTTATGGAAATTTATTCATTAGAAGGTCTCCATTTCCCATCCTTGTGCCCCACGTCTAGCACACGACATTCCATCAATTGGATTAGGCCAAAATTATTGTTATTGAAAATAATAATAAAAATATTCATTTAATTTTATTAACTCATCACCATTATTATTATTATTACTATTATTATTATTATTAACTCCCATCGCATTAACCATGTCAGACCACCTCATCAGAGATTCAAGTATGGAAATTGTCACATCCATGATGAGAAACTTATACCATGAGTCCCCATGAAAGAACTCTTTTTGGAACCAATCTAGTCACACCACACGTCATCTCCATATGCCCAATGGGAAAATGAGGATCACCAATCTGATCTTAAAGCACCACTAATCACTTACCTGCACCTGTAGTACTAAATTGATCTGATCACTAGACACCATCCTTCTTTTTTATCAAAAATTCCAAAAATTGTTGATCTATATGTTTTTTGTGCTATAACAACGAATCTTGGGGTTCAGTCACACTCGAACCCACCTCAGAAATGTTGAATTGTGAACCTGTGGTCCAATGATGAAAAACATGATGAATGGTGGGTGTAACACTAATAAAATAGGGTATATGTATCATTTTCCAAGCATTCTTGGCCAATGATTTCATAGTGGGGAAACCTAGGTGAGAAACATGGATGGGCAAGAAATAAATTTAGAGATTAATTTATTTTGATACACGAGCTCATGCGAAGGTTTATTTAAAAGCATATAAATTAAAAAAAATTGATCATGCTTAGTATTTTAATCAAAAGGGGTGGAAACCAAAATTTATGAGTCCTACCATGATTATGGATTGATAGTTTACAAATAATGAATCTTCATGAAATGAAGGTGATCCACTATGTCTATTCTCGATCGATTCACCTTGATCTGATCACCTATCACCGTTCGGTCTCAATCCGCCAATGAAGAATGGGTGGAATATCCTCTCAATGATCCTAGGGTTATTCATAAAAACATATATTTTTCTTATAGAATATTACTTATAGAGGAAAACGGTTTATGTCATTTAATTAAAAATAAATAAATAAATTATTTAATTTAATTAAATGCACCCACCATCAACTGTCTTTACTGAACATCCCACGCTGACCAACTTTAGCTCATGCTTAGGGTAAATTCTGTGTTCTCGACTCAATGGTTGTATTAGATTTACCATCCGAGTCTCCTTCTGTGAGATATTTTGGTTAGGAATATTAAATAATTAAATTGAACTAATTTATTAATCTAATTCACCCACCAATGTCTACCCCATTGGACCTTCTCACACTGATCAACCTTAGGTCACGTCTAGGGTAAACCTTGTGCTATAGATTCAACTGTGGTCTCAAATTTCCAATCTAAGACTCAATTTCAGATATATTCTAATTTTTACAAAAATTATGTGCTCGTAAGATAAAATATATTTAATATTTTTATAAAATTAATTTTGAGCTCATCGGGTCTCGAAATCGCACATCGTCTTAGCGCCTCACTCTTAAAATATTCTCAGGAATATTCCAAATTCATACATAAAAAAACCATAGTCTCTACATTATTCCCTTATTCAAATATTTTAATCCTAAAAAAGAAAAAAAGGGAAATGGGGATATTGAGACCACATCTAGATCTCTCATACATCTTCCCTAAATCTGGATGTACAACCAAAGGAGAAGAGTGAAACTCCCTCACCAACTCCTCTCCTAACGTGACCAGAATCACTGGTCACCCCTAAAAAAGGTTGATGTGATTCCCTTATTAATAAAATCCCTTAGGTGAAACTCATAAGGATATCTGGTCACATAATATCTCTTAGTCAATATCCCCTAGTTGTGCCTATAACACCCCATGATTTCACTATATATATCCTCTTAAGTAAATCCAATTTATTCAATAGCTTACATTGCATAAAAAAAATATTTCATATAGTATAAATCATATAAAATCCCATAGAGAACACAAAAACACTACAATGATTAATGAATTGAATATGAGGCTTTTTCTAGAAATTAAAAATATACACCAATGAAATAGTAACTCTACCTTTAGAATAGTAATATGACCCTTACAAATAATATTTTGGCCAAAATAATGGTAACCTTGCCTATGAAAGTATAAATAAAATGTAGGAATCCTATAAATGGTAATATGATATAATTATATCATAGTATAAGTAAATAATTTTTTTAGAAATTATTAATTAAGTATTGATATTTTTACATAACATAAATGTTTATTTACAATTTTATAAATAATATAATAATTTAAAATAAAATTTATTTTTATAAAATATAATCATAAATAAATAAATTTTTTTCTTATTATTATAATATAATTTTATGAGACCTTCGTTAATTTTATAAAGTATTATAAAATCAGTTATAATTTTAAAATTTGTATTTTTGAGTAAATGATGATTTTAATTAAAAATTAAATTTCTCAGATTTATAAAATTATTTTAATAAATTGGAGTTCATTCTTGAATTATTCACATATAAAAATGGTTATATTGAATTTTTGGGTATTTTCTAAAATAGTTGAATTTTTGGTGAATAGTGAAATACGGTAATTTACGGTATAAGCTAAATAAATGAATTATTGATTCCTAGGTGACATATGGATGATGTAAGACCATAATATCAAAAAATAATTCATTATTTTAATATATTTATTAACAATGCTCAATCTGTTAAAATTCTTAAGCCAACATAATAAACTAAAGAATAAAATAATGGGAAAACACCCTTGTCCGCCACTATAAATACCACCCCTTACCACCTCTTCTCCTAACACCATCCAAACTTTGATCATTGTCCAAGTTCTACCCAATAATATTATAAAGTCCCTCCCCCATTTACAGGAGACTTTTTTCTCACCAAAATACCAATCCCAAGTTCCTTAAAGAGGTTCTCAATGAGGAAAATTCAAGAGGTAAATTCCTCTTTCTTTTTCTTTTATTATCCTTTCAATTTCACTTATTTTATTATTATCTCATCATATCCCCTTATCCAAGTGGCATGATAACTAAATTATCACATATATACTAGATTTTTATTATGTTAATGGAATAATCCATCATCATTTCTCTTCCCCTCTCCTTTTGTACTAAAAATGAAAACATCGTTTGTGCGGTGCTGATTCACCACCTTCATGGACAGTGATTGTTCATTTTATAATTTTTCCTTCAAGTATGGTCATAAAACTATTTTCATGGATAATCTATACTATAATATATTTATTATAAATTATTTAATATTATGGAACCAGTATATATACATAATATGAATTCATAAGATAAAACTAGTTTGTGATGATTGAAAAAATGAAAAAATAATCTAAATGATTATAACTAACATTTTATCTAAATGATTTGTCCTCATACCATATAACAGAATAAAATATATAAAAATTAAATATTATGAAATTTTATTAATAGAATACAACTTCAATTGTGGACAACTATTCTCCTAATAAATGATTTTCCATACATATATAAAAGTAAACTGATCATGAAAACAAAGGAAATGAACGCACCCAAATGATAAAATTGAACATTGTAACTCATAGAAAAGTCCATAAATGAACTTAATAAAATTATAATAAATAAAATACCTGTATAAAAAGTTATTAATTGACTAATTAATTAACTAAATATGATTATCTAGGACATTAAGATCAAGTGCAGAACACATTCAGACATAAGGTAAGGGTCTTCGTCTCAATTTCCATTTCATTGAGACTTTCTTAGTATTGTGATCCTAATAATTTTTATGTAGTTTATATACTACTCCCTTGAGATCATTTTTAATATGAAATTATATTTATTTAAAATATCCACATTCTTGTATCATGTATATGATTATTGTCTTAGTCATATACCATTTTATATATGGTGTTTATTTAGAATGTTCTTTTAACTGGGGAAATATTGATGAATCAGTATACTCTACTCAATACGAATATTGATAGGGCATATTATTCTTGAAATAAATCAATGTATGAATAATTATTTGGACTTACAGTGATGGACGGGGCCTAATATAGCCCCTCGATGCATCAACGGGTCTCATGAGACAAAACAGTTGGCAACAAACCCTTCGTGTTTGTTTCCAAACGGAATCAAATGGGTATCTACCCACAAACAAAAACTATATTGATGGTATGATGGTTCATTATCTTGATACATGACATCAAAATAATAAAAAAATTTATTTATTCAGTATTCATTTATTACTTTCAATGAGGTTTTCTCTATGAAAAAAATCTATGGATGTGTTTTCATTCTTAGTTTATTGATGGCATGTGTTTTCAGTTATTCACCATGCCATATTAATTATGTATAATTTTTTATTATTCACTTATTATTTGTCATGATTCCTCTATATGTAAACATTACTGGTTATTTTATGTCATCCTTTTATTTTATTTCTCATCCCCAGGTTGTGAAGATGAGATCTTTGAATAAGTGACAAGATGTAGTTTTTTTGGTTATGTACAATCTTTAATTACCAATGTAATAAGGGGACCATTTATTTATCTATTTTATTCAATACTACTAAACCAATAATTCATTGGTGATGTGCTTTCTTGTATCTGTTCCACTATAATAAAATGACCACTAAATATGGGCTATTGGGGTTGGAGTTGTAATAGTGCCTCCCTAACTAACTGAGTAAGCATAGGGGTAACAACCATTGACTGGATTTATGTATCACCATCCTCACTCAGAATGGTTAACTGCAAAAAGGTCAACTACTCCATCCCCTCATTCAACAACAGTGGATGGAAAACCTCATTGTGAGAATCTGCTTCCATGAACATGCCCTGGGTGGCCCTCAGGCTCAAACTGCCTCAACCACTACAGGGTCTACTATCACTCTCATGTTTAAAAAGACATATACTGAGAATTGAACCTTCGAATATAGAATAGACTTCACAAGAGATGTCATACAACTAGAAATCCTAGAGTATATTTAGAATCCTCCTCCTATGTCTCACCTTCTCCAACTCTGATGCTGAGGACATGAGGGTTCCATCACATAATACTACCACGAACCAACCTAAGAAAGGTTAACCATCCAACTCATAAGTCTTACAAACTTTTATGGGGAATTAAACACACCAAAGGGTATTACCAACAACCCTAAACAACTATAGCAGCTCCCGGAATCCACACTTGATACATTCACCTCTCGAACCAGGAGATGGTGATGACCCACCATGAGGTCAACCTATGAGCTAGTTCACCCCAAACCACTATTCAAAGAACTCAACGATTATCAGGAGTGGATATTCATCCTCAAATCACCTGGATTAGGTGACTCCAACCCACACCTAACATCAACATCTTATCTACCTTTTAGTAAAACAACACAGGGGTTTCTAGGTGAACACACTGGGTCTTACAAATCCCTACCTCTATAGACCCTCCAACCAAACTGATAGCTATCGCAGCCCCACAGGGTCATCTGATATGATAGCACAAACATCAGTTCATACCTAGTGTAAGTATAAACATTGATTTATCTCACAGTTGGGAGGTAAACCCAGAACATCCTTAGGAAATACATCATCAACCCCCATCATCATTGTAGGAAGCTGAGAGCTCATATCATCCACTAATAAAATGGTAATACTGGCCGACCATTAAATCGACTATAATCTCCTGTGAATGAGTTCATTATCCTCTATCTGAGTATCACTCCTCATCAAGGAGGAAACCTCCATCCCAAAAAATTGGAAGAACTACTACAATCGCTAGTATAAATCATATGAGCAAAGATGGTCGATGACTTGTCAATACTGAGGAAAATTTTATAGGGTCTTACTGCCCTTATGGAAATAGTTGGTGTGAGGCTCTCTCCCTTAAATAGTAAGGTCATCCCATTGGGAGGAACATGCACCCATCGATCCTCTCTATAGGGCCTCTGACATAAGGGTTGAGCAAAAGGGCCTCATATGGTATCGCTAGGTCTTAAATAGGGTCTACACATAGGGAAATGTGACTTTTTACTCAATTCTAACAACTAATGATGAAACACTAGTTAAACAGGTCATACCTCAAACCACACTTGAGCCACCCTTCCATAATCTCCATCTGATGATAGCTCATCCTTTCCCTTACCTTCCTTCTCTCCTCAACTAGGGCATGCTCTAACACCCCATCACATCAGAAGGAGACCAAACATACAAGTAAAGGAACTCATCCACAACACCTCAATTCTATCCTTTTTGGCATGTCACTAACTATCCCTCATGGTTTTAGATACCATAACAATAACATGTATCGAGTGGGGGATGTCCTTATTTCTTACATGTTTGAATCCATGTCGAATATCACTAACAAAGGTCTCTATTGTTGTTCCATGTCACCCTGGAAAAGTCTCACCATGAGGATCACCATTTAAATGAATCACAACCAAGAGGGATATTCAAACTATAGGATTGGGCCTAACCTAAACCACCTGAGAAAAGGGTCTAGCTCAACATGAAACCTGGGTGGTCCCTATTTTCAAAACCAACTATGCGCACTGAATATAGGTGTGTCATCTATCGGAACCTCCAGAAACAACAATTTCTCTATGAAAAACATTGGTTACAAGTGAAACCATCTAATCAGTTATAATCTGCACAATTATGAAAACTCGGATCACTAACTCAATCTAAGAATTTGCTACCAGTGGAACTAGATCATCGCAGAACCTCAGCATCCTCTAAATCTGGAACTCACAAGGTGTGCTAAGACTATGTGCATCCTCATCCTTCTATTTTAGTATAATATTCTACTCGATAGGTGGTGGTTCTACAAACTAACCACATAAGGGAAGAATCTTATGGGATAGACCCTGAACTAAGACCACATCTTACATTGGATCATCATCATAATCCAGAAGTTGATAACCTGGCTAGATGTTGTCATAGAGTCATCTCAAAAGTGATCGAGATGTACCATCGTCAAATGAGAATATATATATATATATATATAATAATGGGGAGATAAATCAAGAAGAACACTTAAATACTCAATCCTATGTGATGCATGTACCATTGATCCCTATAACCAATGTCTCGGTATGCCAAGTCGATATGTAGGTTGTCAAGGTCCTGGTGAATGGATACACAAACCGCCCATAACATCACTAGATTAACTAAACTGAGATCCTCACTCAAGACACTCTAACACTATTTCCATAATCCCAACCAAATCCTTGTAAGGGTACCAATGCAGACAATGTTCTAAAGAATGAACTGCTCTGATACCAGTTCATTATGACCCGACCCAAGACGAGGCTTGATCTGAAACTACCCCAAGATCAAATCCATTGGCCAGGGGATAGAAATCAGTTTTGAAGGAATATCTAACATGGGGATGCCTTATCTTAAGTACTTGTATGAATTCACACAACCAACTCGTTGTAGAAGTGCAGAGGGAACTAGTAAAAAATCTAATATAGGTATAAAGGAAAGCAAGAATGCATAACCTCTAGGGTGTACAAGCGTACGACAGTGAAAACTGAAAATTAAATGGTAAAAATAAATTCCCAACCAGAAATATATCCCAATATGATTTTTTTGTAAATGTAAACTACTGAGAGAGCCTATCTCCTCAATCCCAAGATATGACCACTATATGTGGTCCTAAGTACTAGGTATCCCTAAGCATCTATGAAGTCACCATCTACCAATACATTGTATGCATAAGACACAAAATGTATGGGAAAATCCCATTAATGGGTGAGTATATTCATACACAGTATGACACCCCTAAAGCTAAAGGGGAAGACATGAGAGATACAAAAGGAATAAAAATACAGTAGATGTAAGATACGGTCAAAGAGAAAAGATCAACCCAAAACAGGAGTAGAAGTAACCTATTCCAAGCACAAGGGTCTCGACATGGTGAGTATAAGAACTACAAATAAAGTCATTGCCACCTATAGTAGAAGAGAAGACTCATCTAACCATGAGAATCTAAACACATAAATCACATAGCATACCACGCGCATCTTCGGTTCTCATGGAATGAGAGTAACCAAATACAAGGGTATGGTTACAAAAGAATATATATATATATATATACACTCTGTCAAATGAATCCAAAATGATATATTAAGGGGATATCTATCTCACAACTCATCCCAGGAAGAAAAGTATCCAACACTTCCAAAAATACAATAATGATTCCCAGCATCTCACATGTCTTCCACAATGTATCCATACAAGTAAAACCATGCCTACTCATTGTATCATACTGTCTTGGGGATTCCACTCTAGTAATTATCAAGGAATCCACTGCCCTTCTATACTAGAGGGTGAACTCGATAATCTTTGAGGATTCTACTACCCAACTATACTGGAGGATCAACTCGGTAATCATGAAGGACTCCACTACCCAGCTATACAGAAAGGTCAAATAATAAGTCTTTAGTGATCCTACATGATCACTAATGTCATCAAGCATCTCCTAGACAAGGTTCATACTTAGAATATTCCACATCATATCTTGAAAGCCACAACTTAGGGCACCATCACATTCTATGTGGAAAAACACTCAATATAGGATATTCGTAGGCCAAAATCCGAGTTCAAATGAAGGAGATATGAGAGGTAAAATATTTTCAATAAGTACAAATTATCTAATGGGTCTGAATGACATGTGACTCTATGCCTCTTCCTAGATGTTTCTTCACAAATACATGGATTTTTAACCATGTATATGTACAAGGATACTACACAACATGTCTTAGTTAAAATCCTAACGAACGTATGAGGTTGTTCATCGGTTCGACGGGGAAAACATAAATTCACCAATATGCCTCTAAAAACATCCATGAATGGCTAAAAAGATCACACCATTGCGATCCTCATGGAAAAACACTCAGGATAGGAAATTCACTTGCCCAAATTGGGCACCTGGTGAAAAGGTCACATTTCACCACATAACACACGAATGGTGATTCATGGGCTTGATCCACGAACCTGAATTAAATACATGATATTGGTATTTAAATGGTCGCCTCAATTTTAGGTTCATGATGCCACTGATGATTTTACATTCTGACATCTTATGGAGAAGATATGTCAGATAGAAGATTCCGCAATAATAATAATTTTATTATTATTGGGTGTTTCGTTTACCTGAGACATGAGTATGAAAAAGGTATTCAACATTGGTCTTAAAATTACCATATCAATTATAGGGACATGTTTCCACTGATGTATCATCAATCTAATACTGCAAAGAGAAGTTACATCCAAAATAGGGTTTTATCAATAATAATAATAATAATAATTTATTGTTATTATTATTATTTTAACCTTATTCAAATTTAAGGGAGCCACACTCAACCCCTTCTCCTTCTTACTATACATCCGGGGGACTCCCCTTAAAGACCTCCTCTTCATTTATCATTTCAATAAATTCATTATTCATATTATTATCATTAATATAGTGAAAAAATAGAATTTAATTCCCCCCCCCCCAAAAAAAACAGGATGCTCCTACACCACCAAGGAGGAAAATCCACCATCTTCCTTAAGCATTTAACCCATATCCCATAATAATAATTTAATTATTATTATTATTATAAAAGATAAATAATCACATTAATTATTTATTTCAAATTAATCCAAAATTTATTCATTAGAGGGTCTCCAGATATCATCCTTGTGCACAACATTTAGGATGCACCATGTCATCCATTGGATTAGGTCAAAAATATTATTATTTCAAAAAATAATAATAATAACAAATCCTCATTTAATTTTATTAACTCTTCACTGTTATTATTATTATTATTTATAATATTAATGCCCACTGTGTTGACCACGTCCGACCACCTCATCGGAGATCCATGCCTGAAAACCATCACATCCACCCCGAGAAACCTCTTCCATGAGACCCTATGCATGGACTACACTCATAACTTATCCTATCACACTGTAATTCATCACCATGTTCCAACCGAGAAAATAGGGAAACCAATCTGATCCTAAACCACCTCTGATCACTAACATGCACACGTAGTACTGAACTGATCTGATCACTAAACATCATCATTCTGATTTATCAAACCATCCCAAACTTTCTATATGCGTGTCTTTTGTACTACCAAAATGAATTTGTAGGTATAGTCACACTCGAACCTACCCTGACAATGTCAAATTGTGACCCCGTTTTCCAACAATGAATAGTGTGATGAACGATGGGGGGAAAGAACAAATTACAAAGGTGATAAGCATCATTAGACAAGTTTTCTTGACCAAAAATTTTATAGCAGGAAAACTAGGGTGAGAAACATGGAATGAACAAGAAATAAATTAAAGGACTAATTTATTTCGATACACGGGCTCATGTGAAGGTTCATTTAAATGTAGATTAAGGAAATAGATTTGATCATGCTCAATATTTTAATCAAAAGGGGAAGAAACCACAATTGATGAGTCTTGCCTCAATTATGGATTTATCGTTTGTTAAGAACATATACACTAGCAAAGAAGGTGATCTACTTTATCTGATGCATGTCGATCCACCTCGATCTGATCATCATTTGTCGTCCGATCTCAATCAACCAATGAAGAAGTGGTGGAAGCTCCTCTCAGTTATCTCAATGTTATTCATCCAACCCTGGTGATTTTCCATAGTATCTTACTTATATATTAAAACAGTTTAGGCCATTTATTTTAAAATAAATAAATTATTTATTTATTTTAATTAAACTCAATTTCCAACAAATGCCTTTATTGTGTGTCCTGTGCTGACCAAATTTATGTCACGCTTAGGGTAAATTCTGGGTTCCAAACACAATGGTGGTCTCATATTTCCCATACAAGTCTTTTTTTGTGAGTTATTTTGGTCAGGATTATTAAATAAATTTATTAATTTATCCAATGAACCCGCCAACGACTTCCCCATCCAAACATCTTGAGCCGATAAACCTTAGTTCATGCCTAGAGTAAACCCTACACTCCAGATTCAACAATGGTCTCATATTTATGATCTGAGATTCTATTTAAGATATATTCTCCATTTTTAGGAAAACCATGTCTGCGTAATAAAAAATAAATTTATTATTTTTATAAATTTAATCTCAGGATCGTCAGGCCTCAGAATCCCACGTTTTCTCAGTGCCTGGCACTAAAAATATTCCTAATAATATTCCAAAGTCTTACTCGAAAAAACCAGATTCCTTAAAATTATTTCCAGTCATTGGATTGGAGGGTATGAATAGTACTAACTAAATTTTGAAAAAGTATTTTCCACACATTTATAAAATGAATTCATTGGTTATCAATTTGTTATAAATGAAAATGAAAGCAATTTAAGGTAAACAATAGATGTTTTTTAAAAATATTTTTATGCACTTAAATTGTTTTTATCTTAATAAATTAAATTAAAATCTTTTGGTAAATGATTTTAGTGATATTTCTAGGGCATTTGGGATGGATTTTCTCTCAAGGAGATAGATTCTATCTTTATCTTTGTATGGGGATCACTTTATTGATCCCATTCATCTTATGTGATGATGATAAAACTTATTCTAAGGTAGTATGAAACAATGATATATTTTCTCTTTGTTTCACATGCAGAAGAAAACAGAAATTTGTAGTTGTTTCAAAAAATATAGGGCGATGATGATTTTACTCTGTGTGTCCCGCCTGATAATGGTAATGGCATTGGTCTTTAGCTGGTGATGACACTCGATAGCATGATGTTTTGGGGTGTGTAGGGGATAATGTGTGGCCGACAGTAGCATTCAATGATGGGATTTTTGGTGGCAGGGCCCCGCATGATGGTGAGGATAGTGAGTAGCCATGTTGTAGCTTTGTGAAGCAGGTAGTAGGACAACGAGTTTGATCTTGGGTCACGGGGAAGCCGGTGATGACTAGTGAGTGATGACAGTTGGGGTCCAGTTGGCAACATCCTCTGAATTAGGTGATGATCATTCGGTGACGGTGATGGTCTTGTCGGTGATGTCCTTGGAAGTAGGTGATGAGAAGTTGATAATGGTAGTTGGGGTTCGGTTAGTGTCCTCCTCAGGCGGTGGTGGGCTGGCTGAAATCATTTTTTTGGGACCCATCTAACGGTAGGGGTGGAGATTTGGAAGATTTATTTAAAATTTTTATTAAATTATTTTTGTAAAACATGTTGGGTTAAAACTTTTTTTTAAAATATGCAACAAAGGCGGCATCCGCGATGCCGCCTTTCCACTAAAACAAAAAAAAATATTCTTTTTAGAATTTTTATTTTTATTTTGTTTTGTTTTGTGTATATATATATATATAAAAACAAAACAAAAAAATTCAGCAGAATTTATCCGCTATTTAAAATCCACCAGTTGTGCCATTACAGCAGTCTGGATTCAGACAGAATATCTCGCCAAGGGCTCCCTTTTATAAGAGAACTTACCCTGGAAATCATTCTACATTTCCGCTGTGGGATTCTGGTCCTCCCTTTTCAGCGTAGAACATTCTGCATTTCCGATTTGAGATTCTGTTTCAAGTACGTGACTTTGAAATAATATA
Organism: Viscum album; assembly: GCA_963277665.1. NCBI lineage: Eukaryota > Viridiplantae > Streptophyta > Magnoliopsida > Santalales > Viscaceae > Viscum > Viscum album. Next base: position 809,417,159 of record OY728150.1, on the reverse strand, counting down.
AAATATAAACTATATGACCAATATAAATGAAACATAAAACATTAATTAAACATATAAAAAATATTTTAAAATAAAAATATTTTTGTAAAAAATTATGACAAAAAATAATTTATAAGCTTTCAAAACAACCTACTTGAAACTTAAAAATGTTTGAAGTACGTGACTTTAAAAGCCTATAAAATATAAATAATAAGAACAATATAAATAAAACTTTATACATGGATTAAAAATATAAGAAATAGTTTAAAATAAAAAAAATTGTAAAAAATATTGACTGAAAATAATATTAAGTTTTCACAGACACCTACATGAAACTTAAAAATGTTTCAAGCACGTGACTTTGAAAGTCTATAAAATATAAACTATAAAATCGATATAAATGAAACTTAAAACATGGATTAAACATATAACAAATAGTTGAAAATAAAAATAATTTCACAAAAAATGTTAATGAAAAATAATTTATAAACTTTTAAAACCACCTTCTTGAAACTTAAAAATGATTCAAGTATGTGGCTTTGAAAGACTATAAAACATAAACTATTAGACCGATATAATTTAAAGTTAAAACATGGATTAAACATATAATATATTATTTAATTATTAAATTAATATTATTAATAATTAATTAGTTAATAAGAAATTATTATTAATTAATTATATAATAATTAACCAATTAATTAGTAATATAATTATTCACTATATAATAGTTAATTAGTAATACAATTATAAATTATATTTATTCATTATAATTAATAATTAGTAATTATTCAAAATTATTATATAACTATTAATTAGTTAATTAGTAATATAATTATTAATTAGATAATATTTAATTAGTATATCAGTAATTTAATTATTAATTTAATTATTCATTATAATTACTAATTATAATGATTCATTATAATTAATAATTATAATTATTCATTATAATTACTAATTATAATTATTCATTAAAATTACTAATTATAATTATTCATTATAATTACTAATTATAATTATATATTATTAATTATTAATTATTAATTATATAATTATAAATTGTATAATAATTAGTTAGTTAATTATTAATTATTAATAATTAATTAGTTAATAATTAATTAGTTAATTATCAATATAATTATTTAATTAGAAATATAATTGTTAATTATTTAATGATTAATTAGTTACTTGTTAATATAATTAATAATTATATCATAATTAATTAGTTAATTAGTTATATAATTATTAATTATATAATTTGTAATTAGTTCATTAGTAATTATTAATCATTAATTATATAGTAGCTAATAAGTTAATTATTAATATAATTATTAGTTATATAATATTTAATTAGTTAATTTTTTGAGAAAGATAGAGCCAAGACCCTTTTTATAATTAGTTAATTAGTAATATAATTATAAAGTATAAATATGCATTATAATTATTATTTTGTATTTATTTAAAATTGTTATATCATAATTAATTAGTTAATTGGTAATGCAATTATTAATTATATAATAGTTAATTAGTCAATTAATAACATAATTATTCATTATAATTATAATGATTAATTATTAAAAATAATTATATAATAATAAATTAGTTAATTAGTAATATAATTATTCTTTACAATTATTCATTATATTTATTCATTATAATTATTCATTATAATTTTTAATTGTTAATTATTAATTACTAATATAATTATTAATTATATAACTATTAATTGTATAATAATTAGATAGTTAATTAGTAATTATTAATGGTTAATTATATAATAATTATTTATTAACTAATTAGTTATTATATAATTAATGATTAATAATTAATAATTAACTAATTACTAATTATATAATTAATATTTATGTTACTAATTAACTAATTAATTACTATATAATTAATAACTATATTACTAAGTAACTAATTAATTATTAAATATTTAACAATTATATTACTAATTAACTAATTAATTATTAATGATTAATAATTAACTAACTAATTAGTATACAATTAATAGTTATACAATTAATAATTATATTACTAATTAATAATTAAATAATAATAATTAATAAGTAATAATTAATAATTAATAATTAATAATTATAATTAATATTTATAATGAATAATTATAATTTATATTTATATTACTAATTAAAAAATTAACTATTATATAATTAATAATTATATTACCAATTAACTAATTAATTCTTATATAATAATTTTTAAAAATTACTAATTACTAATTACTAATTATAATGAATAAATATAATTTATAATTTTATTACTAATTAACTAATTAACTAATTAACTATTATATACTTCATAATTATATTACTAATTAATTAGTTAATTATTATATTATTAATTATTAATATTTACTAATTAACTAATTAAATATTATATAATTAATTATTAATAATATTAATTAAATAATTTATTATATGTTTAATTTATGTTTTATCTTTAAATTATATCGGTTTTATAGTTTATATTTTATAGTCTTTCAAAGCCACATGACTCATTTTTAAGTTTCATGTAGCTGGTTCTGAAAGCTTATAAATTATTTTTCATGGACATTTTTTAGAAATTATTTTTGTTTTCAATTATTTGTTATATATTTAATCTATGCTTTAAGTTTCATTTATATCTTTTTTATCGTTTATATTTTATAGGATTTCAAAGTCACGTGCTTGAAACATTTTTAAGTTTCATGTATGTGTCTTTGAAAACTTATAAATTATTTTCCATCAAATTTTTTTCGGAGATTATTTTTGTTTTCAACTATTTCTTATATGTTTATTTCATGTATCATGTTTCATTTATGTTGGTTTTTTAATTATTATTTTATAGGCTTCCAAATTCACATATTTTAAATATTTTTAAGTTTCAAGTAGGTGGTTCTGAAATCTTGTAAATTATTTTCTATATTTATTTTTTATGAAGTTCTTTTTGTTTTCAACTATTTCTTATATGTTTAATCCATGTTTTATCTTTAAGTTATATTGGTCATATAGTTTATATTTTATAGTCTCTCAAAGTCACTTGCTTGAAACAGAATCCGACATCGGAAATGAAGAATGTTCTACGTAGGAAAAGGAGAACCAGAATCCCACATCGGAAATATAGAATGACATCCAAGGTAACTTCTATTATAAAATTGAGTCTTGGGAAAGAGATTATGTCATAATCTAGACTATTGTAATGGCAGTACTACTGGATTTTAAATAGCAGATAAATTCTGCTGAATTTTTTTTGTTTTTTTGTTTATATATATATATATAAACAAAACAAAACAAAACAAATAAATATTAAAATAAATTTTTTTAAGAAGAATATTTTTTTAGAACAAAGGCAGCAACGAGGTTGTTTTCTTTTCAAATTAACCCGAAAGGAGGCAGCGCCGCTGCCGCCTTGAGAGCGCATTTTAAAAGAAAAATAACCTTTGTTTATTTTATACAATATTTTAAAAAAAAACTTATTTAAAAAAAACTCAGGCTTGGATGGTGGAGAGCATGTGGTGCCTCAGATACTGAAAATAGGGTTGATGGTGTGGTGGGTATGGGATCCTGACAGTGACCAATGAGTTATCGTGCGGGTGTTGTAGTCAGGTGTGAGATGCAGTGTGTACCTCGGTAGCTAGCACATGATGAGGTTTGAGCGATTGTTGGCTAGCATGATTTCTTGTGCATCGACCTCGATTGGGATGCAAGGTAGGTATTCGCGGATGATAATTTACACAAGTGTGGACCTGACCTTAAAATGAGGGGAGGATTGGTGTTGACCTCGAAAGTGTTGTCAAGATAGGCTATGATAGGGCATGTGCAGTGTGCACCGGTATTAGGTATAGGCTAGAAACTCTGTTGGCATCTGATGGATTGGTTTTGGGTGGGTATCATTGTTTTGGTCCTACATGCCTTTTTTTGGAATATTTTCTCATGTGGACACTGGTGTCTTGGGATGCTATGGAGTTTATCACAGTGACCATTAGTAGTCTGGGAAGCTTATGGGTATGATGGACCATGATCATTTTGTTTATTGGTGGTATGGGACATCAAAGGTTTCTTGTGATAAAGTCTGATGCATTAGTGTTGTCACATGGATGATGCTTGGGTGGCGATGTTGAGTGAACAATGATGCACTTGGGATAAAGTCTGAAGGGTGGTAGCATGACAGTGTGTGGGATTCGGCTGTGCATGGGTCTTCACAGGAGGTGGGTCATGATGGAAACATGGGATCTTACAGTGAGGTTTCGGTCCAAGATTTATGTTGGTCTTAGGATGGGTTTTTTTGGAACAAATGGGTTGTGAATTTTGGGGGTCCTTGGGTCTCATTTTTTTTGGGTCCTTGACTGGCCACTTATATGTTTGGGGGTATTTATTGTACCCCGTTCTTATTTCATTGTACTTTAATTTTTTAATAAAATTTGGGGATGATGAGCTAAATGTCATGGTATGCAAAAAAATTTATAGTAATATTTTTAAATAATATATTCAATAAAATATTTTAACATTCATCTAATAGTTTTTATATTTTTATGAATGAAGGTAAAATTATTTTTATGCTTTAAAATTCATTTTTCTAAAAAAAAGGTCTTCATTGTGTTTTGCGCACTTATTTTTAAAATTAATTTTTTCCACTTATAGAAACTAGATCTTATAAAATGTATTTAATATTTTTAATCAAAATAAATCTTATAATTTCATAATTTCAACTTACTTTTTGGTCATAATGAATAGTAAAAATAGTAAAAATGAGTTATCACGATTTTAGTTAAAATGGGTTTACTGAGGGTTAACCTAAGAGATAAGGTTTAAAATACCAAAAATGCTTAATTTAATTAAATTTTTTTATTTTATTTCAATCTTATCCTTCTAATATTTTAATATTTGTAAATTTTTATCAAATATACTTGAGTAAGATCTTATTATATTTTAATCTTTTGAAAAATTCCAAATGTTTCGTCTCCCTCCCTTGTAAAATGATTCCACCTATTATCATTGAATCACACCCCATGAGCCTTATAAATCATCCAATACCTACCCAAATATCTTCCCAATATCTCTACCCATGTTATATAGGTCCTAGTTTGATCATAATACCATTCTTTTTAGGCTTAATGTGTAATCCAAATGAGGTTTCTCAATGAAGAGGTATAACTCTTAATTGAGTACTTTCAAATTAATCCATTCTTATTCCTTTTATAAATATATGGTATCCATTATAAAATAATAAATTTAGTATATTAAATATAATTAATTGTTATTATGATGATATATCAACAATTTTCTACCTTTTTCTCATTAAATGGTAAATGAAAGTATCGCTCGTGCATACGTGTGGACTACCGCCTCCATATAACGTTATGATTCATTTTCCATCACCTTTATTAATATTTTGTTATTATAATGGATTTAATTTTTATATATGATATTCAATAAATAATTATACTTATATAATTATAATATCTTATTTAACTTATTACCTTTACATTCATTGTAAAATGATAACATCGCTTGTGCGTACATGTGGACTACCACCTCCAAGTTGCGATGTGATTCATTTTACATAATTGGTTTATATGAATAATTATAAAAGTGAATACGATGAATAAATATTATACTTATTTCATGATTAATATTATTTATATAATGAAACTATGACAAAGGTGCAAGTACCAGAACCAGTGAACTGAAACTTTCATGGAAAATGAACCAATTTTCACCCAAATGTTCCTTTTAAAAAATTATTAATAAAAGTATAATTGTAAATTTTAATGAAATTATACATAGTAAATTATGTTTGAATATGGTTCTATAATATATTCATAATAAATATATATTTATTATACATGATATTTGAATGATTATGAAGCAAGGCGGGACTTGAGGTAAGGTTTTAGGTTACAATCTCATTTCTTCTTGGGATTGTCTATGCTAAATTTCTATTGAGAAAAATTATAGGGATCATGACCTTTAAACCAAATATATTTTATTCCCATTTTGTTATTTCTGATTTTTTATGTATTATTACCTTTTTTATATCTTTATCACTTAAAATGATTGAGAAAATGTTTTCAAATATAAGTCGACCTTATTGTCTCTTAGGCTGATGAACTTTGTATTCCATGTATAAAGTATTAAAAATTGTTTTATAAATGTTTTTAAATATAAATTATATTCTTTAAAAATTACATTTCAACTAATTTTTACATTATTTACAAAGGTTTAAATAGTAATATTTCTAAACAATTTCTGAACAAGTCATTTTTCCTTTTTACAAAAATTTGAAAGTGATGTTTTCTTTTAACATATATGACATAAATGAATTTTTCCACCATCATGACCATTATTTTATTTGAATATTCCTGTATAATTTTCCTTAATTTTTTTCAAATAAAATTATTTTCTAAATATTCTATGAATTTTTAGTAAAAATGTTTTAAAAATAAAAGGACATCTTCTCACGTTTTCAAAGAAAGGTTTGAATGATATTTTGAAGTGGTTTTTCATCTATGCCAACATCCTTTAAGGATTATTATGATTCAATGGTGATATGATCGTATTATACCATCCACATTATTTATATATATATATATATATTATGATTATTATGACTTAAGGATGATTATATGGAGCTTGTTTCTTTCCTATGAGTTAATTAAGTTATGATGAAACAATAATAAAACTCATTTTTTATGGGTTATGTTATGATGAAATGATAAAATGTTAATAAAACTAGTTTCCAATCCATGGATTTTAATATAATTATGTGATTAATGGACTATGATATTTTGGAACACATATGTATGATTTTAATTATGTGACTGGGTGTTCCATTAATTATATAACCCTCCAATGCATTGAGTAATGATAAATATTTCATGAAATAATAATGACTGGAATGGTGAGTGAATCGAGTTCAGCAAGGGACTTTGTCCACTATAATAGTCTTGAGAGTGAACATTGAATAAGGAAATGATGGAATGTGGAGAGAACTCAATCCACTATTATATCCTTGTTTGTAAGCCTTGAATAAGTAAATGATTTTCTATTCTTATTTGTATACCAAAAACTTATGTCTTATGCTTATCATAAGATCGCTTGGATCATGATTAATTATTGATGATTTCTCACACTTATAACCTGTGATTTTTTTATAAAAAATCCTTATGTTGTGATTTATGATTAATTATCATTGAATTATTGGGTATGATTATTGTAATTTATGATCATGTTATCATACCCTCATGTTTATCTTATGCTCACTTATGATCATTGATTAATATCACTCATGTTTACTATTATTGATCATATAAGATTACCCTTTCTTATGTTCCCTTTCATGATGTTATAAGTAAATGTTTTAAGTAGTGTATTTCTAAGAAGTGTAATATGTGATAAGATCTATATGGTAGATTTTGAATATATGTCATGAAATAAGAAGATTTATATATTTATTCTCCAAAGACTCTAAACAGTTATAGTTGTGGGGTGTGTTTTGTTATGATATATATTAAATATTCATCTAAAATAATGTAATATATACGTATGAAATACTTGTTTTGACTTGAATCAACTGAATGGAATCCCTTTCTAACTAGTGGGTGGATTTAATAGAATTTTTTTTAGCCACTACTAATCCCACTGGCTAGTTGGTGGCCCTCACCAATTTGCTGGTGGACCACGTGTAGCTCTATTTTCTATAAGTTTAGATCCATACCTACCAAGTTTTCAAGTCACACCTCCGACCCCTATAAAAACTAAAAATAACAAGGAATGGGTTGAGATTAATAAATGGCTAAATAAAATGAAAAAAGCATATGGTAGTTCCTATAAATAACAATGGGGTGTGATAATTATCCCCTCCATATTTATTTCTAACCACATAAAGCTTAGTATAATAATGATGATCCATAAAGAGTTAAGGTCATTTATTCTTCATCATATACTTGTTCTCCCAGGTATTATGGTTATATGAACCATGATATAAATGAACTTGGACCAAAAGTATAAACTTCACATGTAGAACCTTTACTTGGGAAACAATTATTTGAAATGGTTTTTTAGTCACCAATATATCATGTTCTATGTATAAGTCTTCATAATTTAGAACATGAGACAGGTCTGGCTAATATTTCTTAAGTTGGGAAACATGTAAAATGTTGTGGATTTAAGATAAAAGAGTTGGTAAGTCTAATTTATAATCCAACATTCCAAGACATTAAATTATCATAAATGGTTCTACATATCTAGGATCTATATTCCCCTACTTTTTGAGTCATCAGTGACCCAACCAAGGAGATAATTCTAAAAAAAATTGGTTACCAACTGAAAAATCCAAAGGAAGAAAATGTTTATCAACATAATATTTATACCAGGTTTGAACTAACACCAAACACTGATGAAATAACTAGATCTTTTTCATTTTCTCTTAAACCAAACATGTTCCAACCAAGAAATCTTCACCAACCTCATACCAATAGAGAGGATAGTTATAGGGTTGGATATAAAAATATTCAAAAGGTTCCATTTTTATTTTATATTGGTAATTTTTATTATTAGATAACTCAACTAACATTAAATGGCTATCCCAAGAACCATTGAAGTCCAAGACATGGGCATGGATAATTTCCTTAAGACTTTGGATAGTCCTTTATATCTGACCATTCATCTAAGGATGATATGTTGTGCTCAACTTGACCAAAGTTCTGATCACCTCCAAGAGGCCCTTATAAAACCAAGAGGTAAATAGAGGGTCTATATATGATAAAATGTGAACTGGAGTCCCATGTAACCTTAAAATATCTTGAACATATAACTTATCTAAGTTTTCCACTTTATTGGTTCCATGAATTGGTAAGAAATGAACTAACCTGATTGATTATTTAATCACCACCCAAATGGATTTCTTACCCCAGGTAGTTTGAGGCAATCCAATAATTAAATACATTGATATGTTATTCTATTTCCATATTAGAATGGGAATAGGATAAAGTATACTAGATGGATTTTGATGCCCTGCCTTAATCCGTTGGCAAGTGTTGCATCGAGAGAGAAATTTGGATATGTCTCATTTCATACCAGGATACCCAAATTGAAATTAAATTTTATAAAAAATATTGGTTGTTCTAGGTTGGATAACCCATTAAGAATGATGAAAATATTCCAACATGATTTTATTCATGGTTGAATGAATAACATATTTGTTTTTGAAGTAAATAATACCTACCAAAGATGGAAAACACTCATTAATGGACTCCCTACCATATAAAGAATATCTTATATTCCAATACTTTTTTTTTTCTACTACTCCTAGAAAATCATTTCAAGGATATTAGATGTAAAATGTAAACTTTTATAAAAATTAATAGAATCTCATCCCCCTGACTCACAAGTTCATTTATGAAAAGAGACCCATTAATTTTCATTCATCCTTCACTTCCTTCATAGCTTGGGAAGGAAAATTCCTACTAAGGGTGTCAAAAACCACATTTCCCTTTCCTAGAGTATAGAAAGTGTCAAAGATAAATGGATGTAGATATTCCACCCATTATATCTATAAAATATTAAAATATTTTTTTTGAAAAGATATATCCCAAATTATTGTGGTTAGAGTAAATGATAAACTTCTCCCTAAAAAGATATTTATTCCAACTCTTAATGTAATGAAAAACAACAAGAACAAGTTATAAATAATGAGTGTGGTGATTCCTTTCATGAGTTTGAAGCTTGTGTGATCCAAAATCCACCACATTATCTCATTTTATAAATATTTAGTCCAAATCTACACCTAAAGAATCAAAATAACCACATATTCCTATCCTACATCTAGTATAGTTAGGATAAATAATAAGTTCAAACATTACTTTGATTTATCAAAGGATTTTTGATACATCAAATCCCACAATAACTTCACCCCCCTTCCATGTAATATCAGTCAAAGGTGGTGTAAGTTTCTAGAAATCCTTTATGAACCATTAATAATATCATGCTAAAACCAGGAAGCTTCAAATCTAAAAGAAATTATGTATTTATTCCTCTGACATGACATATGTCACCTTTTTAGGATAAACTAACATTCCATGTTTCAAGATCACATTTACTAAGAACTTAACTTTTTAATTACAAAATTTTAATTTTGATAATTTTTCATACAGGTAGTGATCCCTTATGATTTCAAAAACATTTCTCAAGTGAAGCACAAGATCTTATTTAGTATTTTATTATACCATGATGTAATCTAGAAACGCCATGAAAAATGTTTCAAGGTTATGATGTAATATATATTTCATTAGTTCCATGAATACTATAGGAGCATTAGTTAGTTAAAATAGCATCATGAGGTAATAAAAATGGTCATACCTTCTCCTAGAGGTGTTAGAATATCTAACTCCTTGATTCTGAGCTGGTGATCATGAGACTGAAGATAAATATTTGAGGACCACCTTTCTCCTTTAAACTAATTGAAAAAAATAATCAATGTGGGGTAAGGGAAATTTATTCATGAAAATTACTATATTGAGTTCCTGATAATTAGTGCATTATCAGAGAGTTCCGTGAACCTTTTTGGAAAATATAATAGGATTTTCCTTAGGTGATACACTTAGGAATATAAATACCTTGGTACTAAAATCATCCAACTAAATTTTCATCTCTCTAATATCAGCTATATTCATTTGGTAAGATGGAATCTATATCATTTGAGTTCCCGGAACTAGGTCAATCAAGTAATCAACTTCACTCTCTAAAGGAAAACCCAAAAAAATCATCTGAAAAAACTTTATAAAATTCATTGACTACCAGAGGAAGATCACCATGAAAATATTCATGTCCCATTTTTTCATAGACAACGAAAGGAAATTAACAAGATCTCATAGAGAAGGTCATTCCCTACAAAAACATGGGTCCCATTCTCCATTAAATTCACAAAATATTCCATTGGGGTAGAAAAGGAAACCCATCAATGATAATAATTGATTTGAAATTTGTGAACAATCAACCAATCCATCTCAATAATGACATCAAAGAGGTCTAAGTATAGAACCATAAAATCCCAAACCATCTCAACATCTCACATGTGTCAAATAAAGTATTGAGAAGCACATGTGTCAAATAAAGCAGTCACTAAGTTTGAATCAACAAAAATGGTACTTATCATGGTTCCAAGACCTGTATCAGCTTCCATTATAGACTCCTTTAACGCATGTAACATCTTAATTCTAAAGGCTTGTAGTTGGAACCCTATTTGACATGAATCATATGAATACACTATAAATCCTCTAGGTTCAAATGTGCATATTCAAAATTGGGAAGAATAAAAGGATAGTTATGAGTTCTATAGGTGATTAAAACATCCACATTAGTTACAAATCTTTGGAGGCATGGGACAAAATCGCTTCGTGTTCCCCGTCTAGACACACTAGTTACAAGTCATGACATTAACCCATGATGATGGTACACAAAAGGGATTATATCAGAAACTACCAATTTTTCATCTTTTAAACTTTATCTAAATACTATTTCCCTTAAAATAGACACTAAATCTACCGTTTATGATAAGAGAAACTTTGATCATCTCTAACTTACTTTCCATGTCAATCTCCACCATCAATTCCCACCACCTTGACATGGGTAAAAATATTTAACATAAAGACTTGTAATTGGATATCAGGTCAAAGACCCATTTGAAACCCCCAAGCCTTCATCTTCTCATTAGACACAACATCATGTGAAAATAGATTTAAAATTTTGAACCGATTGGAATATTCCATCATTTCGATATTCCCTTATTCAAGGGTGAGGAACTCTGTGGATTTCACCAAGGTCACATATTTTGGGTATAATATCATGATGAAGACAACCTTAAAGTTTTTTCACATGAATTAATCATTCTTCATTTCAAAAACTATCGAATCCCACCATATTCTACTTGGTCCCTCAAGATTAAAGAAAACACACCTCGCCTTGATAGGGTCATGGGAATCTTGGAATTTTTTGAGTATTTCAATCTTTTATAACCAATAATTCACCTTTTGAGGATCATTAATCCCTAGAAAATATTGTGTATTATAATTAAGAAACTCTTGGGATAGATTATTATCTATGTCCTTTCGAGGTTATGCATATCTATCCTAAATAAGGACAAGTTCCACAACTCATTTCATAGCTCAAACTATGTGCACAACTATTTTGATGGGATTCTGATCAACTGTGAGGTTTCCCTACTGAGGTTCATCAGCAACACCCTCTCGAGGATTCACTAGAAGTCTTATAGAAGGAATGTTACTATAAAACATAAGACAAATACACACAGAAACATGAGACCAAATAATAAACTTCTTCACAAAAAGGTAGCAGTCGACCAAAATTATAAAGAGACAAGGAGAAATAAATTATTGAATTAAAAAAATTAGAATCCAAAAAATCAAAAGTCCTGAATACCTATGGAAACATAATGATTTTCATGATGATTGATGGATATGAACTCTCTAAAAACATACACCTCAAGTCCCAACATTCCTATTTCATGTCTAACAAGGAATCCGAAGATACGTACCATCAATAAAAAAATATGAACCTCCATTTGATACTAATTTTTCATAAACCAACCAAGATAACCCAACTATATGGAACCCAATCTAGTCCTGACATGGACTGAAGGGTGTTCCTAATCCCCACTATTTGGTAACAAGCATCTAGGCATCAAGAAATACCTTTGGGAATGATTTTTCCACAAAGTAACATAAACTAGGGTAATGTGAATAAAATGAATATCAATATTCCAATACAATTCAATGGTGGAATAGAAAAAAACTAAGGAAAAAAACATGTTCAAGAAAGAACAAAACAAAAAAAGAACAAAAAAATGTAAAAAAAAACAGATCCATATGAAATTTAGTCACCTCTGGACTCCCACACCTGATTATCAAAAAACTCCATTGATACCCTAAAACGCCTTGCCCTTACATGTTTCTGATAAAAAAAGATATACATACACCAAAAGGTATATGTAGGGTGTGAGAAAAACAAGCCTAATAAGATCTCACCAAGTGTTTCATAAGAACACTTTATAATATGATCCAATTGTGCTCAAGTAAATAAGAATAAGGTATGAGACACAATTTTTTACAATTTTATAATAAACATGTAAATCCAACCATTTTCACAACTTTTAAAACATTTACAAATAAATCAGTTTTCAAAACATTTCCATAACATTTCAAGTATACTTTTCTAATATTATCAATAAGGAAACCTAAAATTAAGTGTAACATAAATTCAAGGTTAATGAGGATCTTATTTCAATATACATGATCAATTGGCCACTTGGTGTGCACATTACCCTCTATCAACAAGCCTATGGGTAATAGTTCACTCATAAGTGTGGATCTCTATCACAGATTAGGCCACCTGGGTTGCACATTACCCCATAAATTCAAAACTAGGGGATAAGAGTTCATCATAGAGGATGGAAACCTTCATCATATGTGATCATAGTTGAAATTTAAATTTTTTTCCAATCAAAATAATTCAAATTACTTTTCACATATAGATAATTGTAAAAAAAAATCAACAGTATAAAACATACTTTAAAATTCTTTAAAAAAAATAAAAAACAATTACATTTCACAAATCATGACCTTAAAACTATTTCAATTCCATTTTCAAGAAGAAATCATATATCATGATTTTAATTCATTTTATAAACCAATTTCATGGACAAAGTAAGAAATTTTTATAGTATAAATCCATTTCATGAATTTTCCTATCTCAAAACACTTAGAATACAACTATTAGAATGAATCCATAAAGAGATGAGAGAGAAGGCATAGAGAAGAAATATGAAGAGTCCTAGATTCAAAATTCCTAATTAAAAACCTAGATAAAAATAATCCAAATGGTTTTCATGAATGATACATATGAATAATCAAGAGGAAAATAAACAATAAGAAGATCTAAGAACAAATTAGAGTTAGATGTACTAAAATAGAATCAAGGATTCGATCCACACTTAGATACACCAATGATTTATTTTGGGAGATCCAAAATCATCCAAATATAGTATTTAGGTTTGAGTGGATCAATTATATGTCTAATGATAATTATTAATAAATAAAAAATGTGTTTTAGTGTGAAAATCAAATGATACCCCTCACTTTTCCTAACCCCTTGGCATCACCAGCAAGTTGGTGGAGACCCACCATCCTACTAGTGGAAATATCAAGATGTTGTAGCCATTTTCAATCCCATCATATTTTTTATGGTCCTTACCAGCTATAAAATGGATATAGATAAAGTTTCTTAGGAATTTCCAATCCCATTATCTAGTTGGTGGACCTCACCAACTAGATGGGGGACCACCTATAGCTCTATTTTCTGTAGGTTCAGGTCCACACCCACCAAATATCTAAGAAACACCTTTTTCCCCTCTCAAAAACTAAAAAATGTGGAAATAATTGATATCGATAAAAGGAGAAAGAAAATGAAACAACAATATGGTTGTTCTTAGAAACAATAGTGTAATATGACACAAATGATGATTGGATTCAAATAATATTAACCCTAAGTAAAAAAATGCTTGTTTATGGGTTATCACAATAAAACTAAGAGATATTATTTCTATAACTCTACAAAACATAAAGTGTATATACTCTAAACTGGTGTTTTATTTGATAAGGGACACATTGGTCTAGGAGTCAGTGGGAGGAAATTTTAACTTGGAAAAGTTCAAGACTTACAAAAATGAAGTGCTCCTAAGATAGAAGCTAATTTGATTTCCTAAATAGTTTTTAAATAGTAACTGACTCAAGTTATATAGGAAACTCGAAGGTTTTGAAGGATTCTTTAGGAACCTAATATATACTGATTTCTTGTAGCCAATACTGATGAAGTAATAATCATAAGTAATGAACTCACTTCTGACCATAAATCCATTAAGAGTTGTAATTCCTATAAATGGTTAAAATCCATGAAATATGAGATGGAATCAATGTACACTAACCAAGTTTGGAACTTTTTGGATTAACTTGAAGGGGTGAGACCCATAGGATACAAGTGAGTTTTCCTATAGAAAACTAAAACGGATGGTAGAGTGACTACATATAAATAATTGATGGTGGAAAAGTATTATAAATAATTTCATGATGTTGATTATGAAGAAACATTTTCATCTATTGTGATGATAAAATCTATTAGGATTTTACTAGCCATAGCATCTCCATTAGATTATGATATATATCACATGGATGTCAAAACCTATTTATTTAATGATAATTTGATTAAGGATGTATATATGACACGACCCAAAAGTATTTATGTTCAGAATGAGTCTTATAATATATGTAATATACAACAGTCCATTTATAGATTAAAGTAGGATTCCCAAAGTTGGAACATATGTTTTCTGATGCAATCAAAAAGTTTTATTTCATCAAAAACACATATTAATATTGTTTATACAATCATATTAGTGGGAAAGTGGTTTAGTTTTTGATATTTTATATGGAACACTTCTGATTGGGAATGATATGATGGATCTGCACTCAGTGAAGATGTGGTTTAGTAATTGCTTCTCGAGGAAATACATGGGTAAATTTGTCTGCATGTTGGGTATGAAGATCTATATAGACAGATCTAAAATTATGGTTAGAATCATTCAAGACACGTATATTGGTAATGTTATAAATATGATTATCATGGATATCACTAATAAGGGGTCTTTAGTAATATTACATATCATAAATATTAAGAATATTCAAGATCATTTTGAAGAGTTATAACTAATGGATTTAATTCCTTATGAATCCTCTATAGATTACATCATGTGTTCCATGTTGTTTTATTTACCCAATGTCACCTATAATCTTATAATTAAAAGTAGATATCAATCTAATTAAAGTGAGATTTAATGGATTATTGTGAAGAACGTCGTAAAATACTTGATAAGAAATAATAGTATGTTCTTGGTGTTTGGAGTAAATGATGAACTTTTTGTAAAGGGTTATATAGATGCTAGATCCCAAGATAACAAATATGATTTAAAATAGCGATCAAGTTTTTTGTTTTTCCTGGATGGGTGAGCTATCACTTAAAATAGTTCCAAAAAATACATTGTAGCATAATCAATAATGGAGGTAACGTATATTTTTTCATTATATGTTTTAAAGTAAGTGGTTTGGATCAAGAAGTTCATCTATAAACATGGAGTGTATCTTAGCATCAAGGGAGAAATCTAACTTTACTTAGAAAATAATAGAGTTGTTTCTCAGGTTAAATAACAATGGTATCACCAAAGGACCAAATACATTCTTCTCAAATACCAAATTATACATGAGATCATTTAGAGGGGTGATGTAAATATCAGTTTGTGGCTACTAATGAAAATATAGTAGATCTATTGGCGAAGACAGAAGTACAATAATAACATTAGGGTCATGTTAAGTCTCTATGTATTTAAAACATTAAGTATTGATATAATGGTTGTAAATGTATCATGTATTTATAATAAATGAAATATCTATTTATCATTTATTAATGTGTGATATAAATTTATTCTACATTAATAGTCTAATGATAATATCCCCACAAAGTACAACTTTGAGGTGTACCTAACCAATGATCATTATAGAGTATTATGGGTTGTAATGATATGTTAAGGTTATCATGAATAGATTCTTATACTCATTAAAAATGGTTTTATATGAGATAAAAATAAAGTATTCATGATGTTATAAGTACAGTCTTATTTTTTAGACTCATCCATTGAAGTATATATCATGGAATTTCGTACAGTCATTGATATACATAAGGGTGTCTGCTTATTATCAATCATTATAACCTGAGGTTAGTGAGATGACTATCATGAGAACCTTCATTCTTATATAGACTAATTATGCAACTAAAAATATGAACTTAGATAATTAGTGGGTGTTTTGGTATGTTTTTTATCATTTCATTGGTTGGAGTGTAACAAAAATGGGATTTTTCCATTTGTATGGAATGAAAATACATTTTTCCCTTAATTCAATTAGGCTAAGAAAATATGTGGAAATTCTTAGTTGATTCACATATGATGTGTTAAACTACTTATATAATGGTCATGTGATGAAATAATATGTTTATTGAATACTATGTGATTTATTCATCAACTTGGTTAGTCATTTTCAAAGAATCAATAAAATATGATATAGTTTATGCTAGATTGATGTGGTCCATGTTTAGTGGTCACTTGATGTATTTAAAAAAGGATTATATATTTATTCATATGATTTATATTATATATATATTGGTGGCTATGTTAATATATATATATATATGATTATTTTTTATGTATATCATACCAAACCCCTTAGTAGCTTCAGTAGCACTAATGCTTTTCTAGAGCCTACTATTTTCTTATATCTATCAAATATGGATTATTTTTTAAATTAAAATAAGGCCCGTAGGGTCACACATTTATTACCTTGTATAAGGATAAAATTTTGGAAAATTTTTTTTCTTCCAAAATAAAGGTATCTTGATGTAACCATATCCAAAAACATTAAATGGATTCACAAAGAGTAGTGCAGTTTTTCATAAATCCCTTATAGGATTTTTGTACAATTGGGAGATTATAAGATGTGAAATAAAACTAGGTAGAAATATGTTGTGTTAGTCACTATATAATTCATGGTTTTTCATGTATGTTATTCATGCGTTTTACGTATGCCTATTTATATAGTCTTTTCCATTATGAATGGATTAAAGGCTTTACACTTATTCATTGAATGAGTTTATCATCAATGAGGTATAAATCCTGGGTATCATTTAATGATATCCAATGAATAAAAAACACATGTTTAATTAATGAATAATAATTTGTATTCACCTATATAAATAGAATGTGATTTTCTTCATTGAGGTTTGTCACATATATGATCGTTCCTTGATATTAGTGATAATCAGTTTCATATAAAGCTTATAAAAGGATTTCTTCTTTCGAAGACTCATCCATCACTACCGATGAAAATTATATCACCCATTTTATTATCTTGGGTGTACTATGATAGATATTAGGATCCCTAATTATGTGTTCCCCCTAGGTGATAGTAGGCTTCGATCAACTGGCCATTCACGATCATCATCA
This sequence comes from Viscum album, assembly GCA_963277665.1. Taxonomy (NCBI): domain Eukaryota; kingdom Viridiplantae; phylum Streptophyta; class Magnoliopsida; order Santalales; family Viscaceae; genus Viscum; species Viscum album. The sequence goes on along the minus strand of OY728150.1, from coordinate 809,399,054 downwards.
AGCATTCTCTTTTGATAATAGAAGATGTATAATAATTTTGTTATAGCATTCTAGGTATGCTCTATTTTATGAAAATATTTACATGATTATTTATTGAATATATATTATCATGTTTTTGATAGTACTACAGATCATAGAGTGATAAAAAAACAATCAAATTTATTTAGTAGATTTTTTAAAAAAAATTAAAAAGACATATTTAGCTCAAGATTTCAATAGGTTTTCTTTAATTTGAATGAATGTTCTTGACCACACTAATTGTATGATATACTTGGAATGATGATGGACAATTTATATAATAGGTATTGATCCAAACCATAAAAAAATATAAGCATTAAATATCTATAAAAACGATTGGAAGTAATTCTAGTATAAGGATGAGAAATATTATGATATTTGGACAAAAAATAAAAGGAGACTATCTAGTGGATTTTTCATTATATTTATCTAGTTCATTAAAGGTAATGAGATTAATAAAGAATAATTAATTCCATTTGTATATTTGGTTGTTCAATATGATGGAGTGAAATAATATAATCTCATTGTGGGATAATATTTATCTAAAAGAGGTTAGTCCGTGTTGTAATATGTTGGAAGATAAATATTAAATCCTTATAGAAAGAAGATACAATCATGTGTGTTTTGGAAAAATATTAAAAGAATACTCAAATAACTATAATAATTCAGCCTTATATAAATTTAATAATATAATTTCAGTGATGAGGAGATTATCAGAGCATATATCTAGAGATGAGGATATATGGTTTCTCAACAAACCATTCTGATCTAGAAGATACATTGATCTCTGTAAACTATTTAAAAGGCACTTGATTATATAAAATAATTTTCACCATAATTGAAGAAGTTCACTAAGTATAAGAAGATTTAGTGGACCTATTATTGACATTTTATCTTTCATAAACCTTTTAAGAACAATTCATTATGGCACAGAGTGACCGTGACATAAAAACATGCATCCAAAAAAGTTAGCATAATATATTTTTCTAGATCTGTACATAATCATGTGTATTCTCCTTGGATTATAACTTTATAGTAAACTAAGTAAAATTTTCATGTGCATATGCTTTAATTTTCCTTATATTCATTAAATCTATTCGATGTGACGAAAAATTAGTAAAATAGGGATTGAATGTGTTTATTATAATTATGGGATATGATTCATACAACATAGGGAACTAAAAGAAAATTAATGTTTTAATTTGGTATGTAACCTGATTCACCCCCACCCCTCCCTCTCTAGGTGATTTTTAGAAGATTGGTCCAAATAAGTGATATCAAATGAAAAAAATTCTAACATGGTGTTTGATATCTGAATATATTTTCAGATTTTTTGTGCCCATGGATTCAATGTTGAATTCTCTATTTTTTTTTCAAAGGAACTGACTCTGATGGTTTTCAAATGGAGATGATTATGATCCTATTGGATCATGTTAGGGAGGTCTTAGAGTGGATTATTCAAGATGATAACATGACTAAGAACAATTAAATAATTGTATATATACAGATAAAAAATATATTGACTCCTTCCTTGTACAATGAGGTATACACGAAAACATCAAATTATGATACTTACTTAAAGATACGAAAAACATTTGAAGTAATATATAGAAAACTAGTGGGATCAAAGAAGGATTTAGATCCTTCTTCAAGGGATGAACATATATCTATTCATGATGATAAATCAATAAATAAATTTGGATGAGGATGACTTATGGAAAAAGGTAAGAATAAGAGTAATATGAAGGAGACTCTTAAGAAGAAGAACACACCCACTGAAGTAAGTGAGTTTGAGGTAAATGTAAAATTTTTGTCTAATTTTTTTAAAAAAGAATCTTTCAAATTAAGAAACTAATATTACTATATTACTATTGTAGTGGATCATGATTTTATTGAATAAGTGAAGGTGATATCAAGTCACCAATAAAAATAATTTTTATACCATGACCCTAAGGAGATCCATGATTTATATGAATAGGTTGATCAATGGGAGATTATATGTGAAATGGAATATGCATTCATAGAAGATATATCAATGGATAATGTAATATTGAAGAAATTATAAGTGTCTTTAATTGTATAAATAATGAATATGGGTGAAAAAATGAATTTACAAAGTTATTTACTTGAAGAACTTACACATTAGATAGGAAAACAAATGACCGAAAAGAAAGAGTTGAAAACTATTATTATTCCTATCAAAAATCAACTTGAGGAGTGGATAAGATATGGAAAGGAATTTGGTTCAAGGATATAATACATGTTTCCAAACTAAATGAGAAGGATGTAAAGATTAAATAACTTGAATAAAGTATTAAATTCCTAATGTGAAAATAAAAAAGTGGGGATCCCTCCAATGGTATCATAAAGAATTGGAGTATATGAGACTCTAAATTTGGAATCATGAAATAAGTAGAAGATTATTGAAATATATGGAAGGCATGAATCTAAAAATAAAGAGGCTAAAAGGTTCTTATATTGTGAAATATTGGGGCACATTATAAGTTTGTGTGCCTAGATTCCCAAGGGATCAAAGGTGGAATAAAATCTATTGTGTCATCATCTCAACCAAGATATTAATACACCGGGTATAAATTTAAAGGAAGAAGTTTTATTTTCAGTAACCATGGATATATAGCCAAAAATTTTAGTAAGATAATAAATAAATATTTCATAAGGAATGTCTATATTTCTATGAAAAATGGGAATACATTTCTCACTAAAAGAATTTTTTTTGTGCTTGAAAACAAATTTTTTACCGTGGAGGAGAATAATGAAACTTGATAGAGGGTACACAAATCACCAAAATGGATTACTCATAGAATAAATTATAGATATAACAAAAGTATATTTGGAATAAAAAAAGTAAGTTTCTCTATATATGATAAAGATAGATATTCACTTAAAGAAATATTGACCTATGATGGATAATATTGAGGTAGATATAACGGAAATTGAAGAGGATAAACATGGATAATTACTTAGTGGTTTTAGAAAATATACTATAAGGAAATAAGTGAAGACCAATGTAATATCTCTCCAATTATATAGGAAGCATGAATAAAGATGCAATGGCGGTGCATCAAAACAAGAAACATGTACAAGTGGTATTACTGTCACAATAGAGGTAAATACCATTCCAATATAGGATAAAACCAATAAAAATTCTGAGATAATGTTTTTATAAATAGTATTACTTAATGGAAACCCACTACAAATACTTGGAATAATTTTTAAATAATGAGTTTATCTACCAAGACTAACCAAATTTTTTAACTTGACGATGTATGGTAAGAACCCCTATCACCATGTGTTTAAATTATTTTAAAATTTTGTTTGAAGTGATGTATATTTAAGGGGATAAATGATCAATGAGGTGTAATTGTAATTAAAAAAGATAAATAAAACAAGAAGGGAGAGAGTTATTATAGTTCTTAATTGATAACTAGAAAAAATGGTTTTTATACCCAAATATTATTCATTACGTTTTTTAAAGAACACATTTTTATTTCAAATTTGAATTTAAAATTTCATGTTATAATGAAGTAGTTCAAAAGTTATAGAGCCAGATCTAGAATTGATGTGCTGTTGAAGACTTATCTGAAATATCCATTGGTATCAAGACAAATTTGATGATCAAAAAATGATATCATAACATATATCAAGTGGTAAAATACCACCAAAATATGGATAATATGGATCAAGAGGAGAAGCAGTAACATTCATGTAATTTATGTTTATTTATTTATGTACTAACATGTGGTATTAACTGATTATTTTTTAGGATACTAAAATATAGTGGAAATAAATTTTTATAAGAAATAAGTGTTTCCCCATGATAAAAATTATCTCAATACATGAAGTCAATAATTTATGTAATTCATTTATATTTTTTGTTGAGTAGTCAAATTTTTTTTAGACTTATTAGAGATAGAAGAGGCCTGGTAAAGAAAGGAAGGATCATGGATATCAAGCAGTATCATAAGTTCTTCAAAAATAAGTGGTATAAATTGATTAAACATGTGGTATGAATCACACACTTAGTAATTTATTTTTTATTAATTAATAGTTTTTTATGAGCTTGTATGATATCATAGGTAAAACTATTGAAAGAAATTAACAAATAGAGTTTTATGGTTGAGAGTGATTATGGAAGTAGGCGGGCAACATGTAAAGATTTGATGTTATTGAATTAGAATATTGTTTTCTACACTGAGTTATAATTTTTTAGGATTAAATTATTTCTTAATGGCTCATTTCCATGTGGAAAATTCACCTACTGAAAATCTTATAGTAAATTGCAGCTAGTAACAAGAAGCAGTTCAGATATTGAAATTTAAAAAAACTATATTTTTTTATTAAACAAGTGGAAAAACGTATAAAGTGTAAAAATGGAATTAAAATGTTGGAAAAGTATAAAAGATTCAATAAATAAGTGGTTGAGAAAACATAATTTTTCTAATGTATAAAATGAGTCCAATATTGAAAGAGGTATGGATGATGTGAAAGTTGTTAAAATAGCCCAATGTTTTGAAGGTAAACCTTCGAATAGTTGATAGAACAAAAAATTATGGATATAAAATAGTGAAATAAGGTTGGATATGATGAGGTTATATTTTTTTTAAATGATGAAAGATATCAATATCAAATGGTATAAGAAATAATTGTATGATAAAGTAGGTGAACAAGCTCTTTTTAACCGGATTTCAAAAGTTGAGGAGAATCCATAAGTCCAAACAAGACTCTTAACAAGATCATTGAAATATAATGAAATATTTGTATGGATAAAGGGGGTATTTTTGAGATCATATCCCCTAAGTAATTATTTTTTAATAGGAATATAATGAAAATAAAAATATGGATAAGAATTCCCTTTGAATTTTATTGAAAAAAGGGGAGTGAGAAAAATTCACCATAAATATGTACATTGTTTAGATGTTTTTGGAGTTAAAAGGTGGGGTAGGATTTATGGTAATATTTTCAACAAAATCCAAAGAAAGATGATGTTTATTCTAAGAGATCATGTGTTGGATTTATTGAACATAGTTATTAGATGTGTTGAAAACTATATGAATATTGTGAAAGACTTGAGGAGATAGGATGAATGGATAAACAACCTAAATATGGGTTATTCTAGTTTTAATAGGGTTATTGATGATGAATGACATTGAAATACATACAATTTTAGTATTTATAAAAGTTATGGTTTTTTGGAAGAATAATTGGAAGTGGAATTACATAAAGTGATTCAGTGGAAGTTTAGAAGTTTATTATGTGGATTTTAAAAAGTTTTTTCAGAAGTGCATGTGAAGGTTGAATTATTCTAGATGTTAATTTAAAAGAAGTCCAAAAGTTTTACTGAAGGTGGAGTTGGTCTAGAATTTATTCTGGAAGAGGTTGGTGTTTTGGAAGTTGGTAATTGTGAGAAGATTTTATTGGAATCTTGGACATTATATCTGAAAGGTTTTTCTTGAAGTGGAAGTTTGTAAGTTGATATGTACTTGAAATTCAACAAAGGAATAAAGTTATATTAATACATAAATGCCATCAATGATATGTAAGGGTTATTTTTTTATAAATATGCCAAAGAAAAAATTTCTCCCTATATACATAACGGGTGACTATGTTGATACACAAGTTCTATCAATTAAATATGTAAAGGTTATAGCTATTGAGAAGACATGGATCTTTCAATGAAAAAAATATATTCACTCTAATATATAGAGGTCAGTATTATGGGAAAATGGAAAAAAAATTATCTCACTTTGATATGTAAATGTCACTAGAACAATATGTAATGGTAAATGGTGCTTTGAAGGAAAAAATATAAAAAATGTATAAAGTTCCATAAATATGTAAATGTTATTGATGATACAAATGTGTCACATTTTCAGAAATAATACAATGGTAAAACACTTAAGACAATACATAAAGGTCATTAGGTCGACACATAAAGGAAACTATTTATAATATTTTGGTAAAATCTAATATATAAGATTCATTTACTCTGATATGTAAGATTCATTTGGAACTCATTAAAAAAATTTAGAAATTTAGAAAAGTCTTGGAGAAGCCTCACTATTATATATAAGGTTAATCAAACTAATACATAAAGTTAATATCCAAATAGACAAATGGGAAAGTATTGGACTGCACTTTAATACATAAAGGTAATCGAGCCAATATGTAAGGTTTTTTCCATGGTAGAGGGGTGATATGTAAGGGTCATTTCCTTTTCTATTAGAGAAGTTATTGGCCAACATTATATTATGATATGAATTATTAATTAAAAATTAAAATTGAGAATATGGACAATAATAAATTATTTTCACTCCATGATAGAGAAGATCATTCCATGATTAAAAGATGATAATGTTGTGTCATCTTATTGATTTAAATTTGATATTTTATTGGAGAATGTGGATCTGGTTATTGACTAAGAATCAAATCTTGAAGAATAATATTATTTCTTTATTAGGATGTGGCAATAAAATATCATTATAACATCTTGACTTGGATCACTCTATAGTACTCAAATTTGGGATGTTATAAAGTGGTATCAGAGATATGTTATTACAAAGTGATATTAAAGTGAGTATTGTTTGTTATTTGGTCTATGGTAGATTATAGGATTAAGAAAGTGTTAGAAATTTTTATTATAAATTCAAATTGAGATGGGTGACATGTTATGTTTCTAACCAAAACAATTATGGATTGAAGTCCATGTTACCAGGGAAAACTATGATTTTATTTTGGTTTTCATAGTTATAGTTGAGTTATTTGATTTTGTTAAATTGGTATTTTATGTTAGGATTTTTTTAGACTATTAGATTTGAGAGGCAAGTGGTGGCACTCATGAATCATTATTGGAATTTAGGGATCACATGACATACATTTACTACTTTTGATTGTCATTGTAGTTTTGGAATGGAAAGGTATTAGGCGATTTAAAGTGTTAGAAATAACCAATATGGTGTTCTCCCATAATACTTCTTTGTGGAATTATACTCTACCAACCCAGTTGTGTTATTCTTGGTGTGAATAAGTTTATGGATCCCTCATGGGTATGGTGTGTGTTACCTAGCCCGGATATAGGTAAGTGAGGCCATTATACTAGATGATGTGTAGCATGGGTCCAATAGGGAAGTGTAAGGGCTAGTAGGTCACCTTTCCTCTTATGTTTTTTCCAATATGTGATATATATATGTTTATGTCTATATTGAGTGTGGTACTTAGTTCTTAATGAAATGAAACCTAGATGGCCATCATTAGAGAATCATGATAGAAGAGACACAATTCCACCAATGTAAGAAATGGATTATTCCCTTAAGGTTAGAGGTGAGCATGATCCATAAGTGTATATTCCGAGATAGGTAGGCTAATCACAGCAGTTAAGAAGTTAGAGCAATGGATGGATGAGTAGCTCGGAGAAATCCTAGTGTGGGTTATACAGAGAATTGACTAGGTACATCATGTAGATGAGTCTTCCATGAAATATTTTACATGGTAGTTTTATTTATAACATACTATTTTTTTAGGGAGAGGTTGGAGCTCATGTAGTGAAGTTATAGATTGAGTAAGTACATATGATTTTTTATCAGATTGAGATTCTACCAAGGAGAAGGTCAAATATGGATACATAGATTCTCATATATCCACTAAAACACTAGTGGTATGTTCAGGTGTTGGTAGGTGTACATGATGGGTTGACATGGTAGGACTTTGAGATGACGTTTTTCAAGCACTTATTCCCCCAAGACATTGAGGGAAGATAGAGCCTAGGATTTTATGCACTTTATATAGGAAGATATTTTGGTGATGGATTATGCTAGGAATTACATAGATTTGTTATGGTATGCATCGATGATGGTAGGAGATGAGATCACAAAGGTGTGGTGATTTGAAGATAGTTTATTCCTTACTATCAGGGTGAAACGAAACATATTCAAGTTGACATCCTTTTACAAGGTGGTAGACTAGGTGTTGATAGCAGAGTGAAACCTAGTATATGGGAGGGTACTGATCCAAATATTAGTTTCATGTGAGAAAACTAATAGAGATTTGGGTAGTCAGTACCAGGTATATGAGGAGATCTTATATGGAAATCAGAGAAGAGGTTTGATGATTCCACTATAGAGTGGGTTATTGGTGATGTGGTTATAGTTTGATTAGATAAGAATGTTCATGCCTAGTGTGATTGATTATCATAAGAGCATTGATCTTGTTTCCATATGGGAAATATAGAGTGTTTTTTGTGGATATCCTGGAATCCATCTAGAGTACATGGAATGTGTCAGAATCATGCATCTAAGGTAGGGTCAAGAGTGATTCCAAGAGTCGATAGCCATTATATTATAGTGTGTGTAGGTTAAGGGAGAGGAAAATATATAAAATAGTGGGGTAATAGCCAATAATGGGTGTGGATCCATATATAGGAAAACTATCAGGCAGTTGGACTTCAGGTCAGTTGCATAAGATTGAACTAATATACTCAAAGTGGGTGGGGGAACAATCGACTGTTAGAGTTACACCATGAGTTTGGTAGTTTTTGGTTTTTTATAATGGATATTAGTGCATGATATTTATATGTGATAAATAGAATTACCATATGTTATTTTTCATGTTGGCATCAAGTATGATGCGTGATAAAAATGGGTATTAGGTATAATTCAAGGTCATGGAGGGAATTAGTTATTATATGGGATGGAAATGAGAACTGGTATGATGTGGGGTGATAGTAACTGATGACTAGTGGCTCTGTGTGTATAGTTGGTGCTTATGGGAGTTAGGATGATGGAAGGGTAGGACACTATCATTATATCAGGTGGTTTAGTTGGGATGAGACTGGGTAGGTGATTCCTATAGTTGGGAGTTCCCATAAAAGGGAATAATATATTTAAATTGGGTATCCAGGGTGTCTAGGGAAGATATGGAAGTGTTTGATATTATATTAGGGTTTTTGGAATGTACTAATTGGGATGGTTTGGTTTCACTAAGAATTGGTCAGTATGTGGCTTGAGATAGCTTAGGGAAGAGATATTGTATGGTGGGGAGGTTGTAAAGACCTAGGTATTTATGAATGGTAATTAAAGTTAGATATTGGATCTTCTATGAAAATTTAGGCCTATCATGGTGTTTAGGATTCATTATAGTTTGGGGGTCAACTATTAGGAGTTGGCCTGGGCTTAGGGGATGAATAGTTGTGAAATTATGATACATGTGGTTTTTGGAATAAATTTAGAATCATGAAGTGAATTTTGGAATAAATTTTGTTAAGATGAAAGGTTGGAGATATTTTGGGAATTATTTTCAGAAAATTATAGGTCGTTGTGGTTTTTGGATAAATTTGGATATATTTTCATGTTGCAATAGAATTCTGTAAAAATGAAAAAACTCCTCACACATAAGGCTTTCATCATATATAAGGTTTTATATAGAATAAAAAATTTCCAAGTCATAAGCCTTACATATTATAGTAGAGTTATGAAAATATATTATGTTTGGGTAAAAATGTTATGTATGGGTTTTCCAACTAAAGGAAAAACATCACATATTGAATATATAATGCATAAGGATTTCCCTTCTTTTTGGAAAATTAAATAAGTGTTGGGAGTACCTTGTGATATGTAAGGTTTCCTTATACTAGGTTTTCATATGTAAGGTTTTTATATTTGGGTAGTATAAGAAGTGTTACATGTTGGAATGTGAGGTTTTTGATACGTAAGGTTCTTCCTTTGGTTGATACATAAGAATTTTCTGGATTTTTCCTAAAAAATGAGTATGAAATTTTTTTCCCCAATTTTATTAAAATTATAATTAATTGTTTTATTAATTAAAAAATGGGTGGATTGTGTCCATTTTAGCTTGAATAAAGTAGATATTCCTTAAATCATTCTCTCATTCTCCTCTTCATCTCTGAGTGAGTTCTTCGCTGATTCTTATTGAATATTTACATGGTATGAAGTAAGAAGTTTCCTAGGGTAAGACTAACTTATGAATGGTATTTATTTATTTTTCTCTCTAAATGTATCCATATTTTCTATTGGTTATTCCATAAACCATGTGTTTTTTTAGATTACATAATTTCTATCAATTGAAGTCAGATTGGCTAGAGTTTCTCAAGGAGTGTAGTCTTATTAACTCTAGGTAGGTAGTGGATAGATTTTTCCTATGATATATGTGTGACATGTAATTTTTAATAAAAGTGTGAGGGTAGGGTTGTGTATGTGAGATTAATAATGGATCCATTTTTGGTTTTCATTGTTCCTAAGAGATACCTAAGGGTTGTCTTGTATGGTAAATAGACGGTTCAACAAGATATGTACCAAATTTCCCCTGGGGTGTTTTGAGGGTTTTATGGGCATGATACTATATATTTTAAATTTTTTATTCATGATATGTGTTGATTGATTTGGTTATTTGGGAATGTGATGGGTGAAATCCATATGACTGCGGATGGTGTTGATCGCTATGATTGTGGAAATGGAGGTTTATTAATATGATGTAGATGGTGTTTACCATTATCAAGGGAGGTAATGGGAGTTCAATGAGGTATGTATATAGGATATTGGTGATGTCAATCACCCTGAGTTTGGAAGCTATTGGGGTTTTTTGCACAGAATCCATGTCCAATGAGGCAATTCTGACTATTGATTACTTGGTGATATACTTCATTGTTAATTGCAAAAGGGTGGATGGTGATGAGGTTCATTGATATGGATGAGGATACACAATATTTGGCCATGGTTGGTGGTTTTTAAGACAAACATATGGTATTAGGATGCTCACCATGTATATGGTATATTTTTAGGATGATCACCCGAGTGTTGTAAAGGATGGGTGTCATCATGACTTGGGTTTTTTTTGTGCTGTTGAGATTATGGTTAGTAAAGGTTTTGGATGACCATTGGTATTATGATATAGTATATGGTCATGGAATTAGGGAATAATGGATGATTTAGAATGGTTTAAAGTTATGGGTTTGTATGTGATGGCAAGTGAAATGAAATTAGTTAGAAGGATGAGAGTACTTCCAGTATGATGGACTATGGATGTATCGTTTCAAGCCATCATTAATTGATGAAAGTAAAAGATCACTCAGTCATGTTGATCCTAAGTGGAGTAGATTTTATAGTGTGTTTTTTTATTTATCATTGCATATAATGGTATGTGTATTGATACTAGCTAGGGACACCATTGGTTGTGTCATAATGAATTCATACTGACACCCTTCATGGTCCCTTCAATATACATGTAGAATTTATGTATAATTTTATAGGTAAGGTGTAAGGGATCATTATAAGTATCTTAGTGGATATGAAGGTTTTTAGGTTTCATGAGCTAGTTTATATGATTTTTAAATGGTTTTTGTGGTTCTTCAATGTTGAGATGATGATTTATTTTGGTTACTTCATCCATGTACATATGTGATCATCCTTAAGTGATTTTGATGACTCTTGTATGACTAACATGACATTTTATATTTTTATTATAGAATATCATATGTATGTTTTACTTGTGGTTTCCTATAATTTAAATTTTATTTTATTTTTTGTGTTATAATAATATATTATCTTTAAAGGGTATAATATCCCCACTGTCACCCTATAGACCTTCACCATAATTTGGTATAATTTGGCATATAGGGAGTCGCACATAAGGTTGAGTGGCACTCCAATATGATTACTATATAGTGATCTAGGTCAATATGTTACAATCTTGTTGTAGTGGATGATATCACACAATGAGAATGATACACGTTGTTATCTGGATACTCATTTGAATTTAAAAAGAGTGATTTGGATCAAGAATTTAGGAGGTTTCCTCGGATTTCAATGCATGTTCTTGAACATAATAATTTTATAGTACAATTATCATGATCATGGAGAATTTAGAGCAGGAGGATTGATCCAAACCATTGAATCAAAATGTAAGATACATAAAATATCTATAAAAACTTTTGGTATCAGTTCTAGTGTTAGGGTGATAAATATTGTGATATCTGGTCCAAAAAAGATAATTAGAGAGCTTATAGTGGATTTTCATTGTTTATATATAGTTATTTAAATATAGTAGGTTCAAGGAAGAAGAAGGTGTTACATTTTTATATCAGTTTATAAAAGAGGATAGAGTGAAACAAGATAATCCCAATATGGGATCATCTTCATCTGAAAAATATTAGTCACCTTTGTGATCTTTTGGAAGATAAATAGTAAATCCTCATAGGAAGAATATCATTTCATATAGGTTTGAAAAATTTTGAAAAAATACTCAACTATATATTTGGATTTATCCTTATTTGGCTATAAGAAGAGGATTTTGGTGGTGATAAGTTTATCAAAGCATCTATTTGGAGATTAGGATGCATGGTAACTCAAAAAACTATGTTTATTAGAGGATAAATTCATATCTATAAATTCTTAAATAGAAACTTGGTTCTATAAATTTATTGTTTCCTTTTCTGAAACACCTCACAAAGTAAAACAACAGGTAGTGGACCTATGATCAATAGTGCATCTTTCCTAAACCTTTTAAGGGCAGTGCACCTTATCATAGAGTGATAGTGACTTAAAAATACACATCCACTGAAATTGAGTGTTGTGGATTATGGTACACAGGTAAATCACCGTTTTTATAATCCTTGTATCATCCCTTAGTGGTAAACGATGTAAAATTTTTATGTTCTTGTGCTTTACTTTTCTATATATTTATTCTCTATTTTTAATGTGATCGACAGTAATTCAAAGAGAGATTGAACATGTTCATTCCAATGAGGGGATAAGATCCGTACATCTTAGGGGAATAAAATAAAGTAAAACATTTAATTTGATGAGTACCCAACCCCCCCCCCCCCAGGGTTATTTTAGGTAGTTTGGTCCCAACAAAATGGTTTTATTCACCCCAATACATCTACATGGGGTTCTTCAGTTTTGTTCATAAAGAAGGCAGATGATTTTTTATATTTATATGTGGATTATAGTAGGTTAAACTAGGTGAAGGACAAGAATAATTATTATTTTTTCATATTGATGACCTCTTTGATAATTTTATAGGTTACATAGTATTTTTTAATATTTACTTGAGGTTGGGTTATCACTAATTTAGGGTGAGGCCTTCTGACATAACATATACTACTTTTAGAATCATGTATGACCTATATGAGTTCCTTGTGATATCGTTCAGGTTAAGGAACATATAGGTAGTGTTTATATCTCTAATGAATAGGGTCTTCCATCCTTATTTATGATTCATGGTTGTATTAGAATATGATATTCAAGTATACTTTTGATCATGATAGGATCATACTCGTCATTTAGAGATCATTATGAGTACATAGAGGGAGCATTGACATTATGAAAATATATTGAAGTGTTGGTTCTAGATTAGTTAGGAGTGCTTCTTGGGACACATGATATATAATGCATTCATATTAGTAGACCCCTAGAAGGTATAGGCAACAATTTATTAGAATTTTACTAAGATCATTTTAGATATATTTTTTTGTTTCTTGGGATTGGTTATATACTACCATTGGTTTATTCAGGACTTATCTTGATTGGAATCACTGATGATGACCATGACTGAGAAGGGGGAGATATTTCTATGATATAATTCTTACAAGTTAACCATCTAGTATATGGAATGAAGTTTGATAGCTACATTAATATTTACTTAACCTATGTTAAGTAAGTAGTATATGTTTTATTGTGATGTATTAGCGGTTGAGCATAGAGTGTTTCTAATATAGGATGGGTGTGTGGTTGCCTATGGATCCCAGTTGTTAAGGATACATAAGAGGAACTATCTAAATCATTATTTAGAGTTATAAATAGTGGTATATTCTTTTAGGATTTAGTGTAACTACATTTTGGGTGAGATATTTGTAGTGTATATAGAATATAAGAGCCTGAAATACAATTTCTCATAGGATGACTTAAACCTCAAGAAGAAGACGTGGGTAAAGTATCTTCATTCATTCTACTTTGAGTTAACATAAAACCTTGGAAATGGAAATTTCGTCACCAATGTAATGAATAGGAAGACTCAAGCTCAAATGGTGTTATAATTGAGAAATGAGTGATAGGTGATGGTCCCCTTTACTAAGATCTATCTTAATGTTCAATAGTATCAAGTAACGGTGACCCTGAAACCTATGAGACTTACCTCTTCACTCATAGAATGTGTGAAGGAAATAAATATATCAGATAATGACTATTTATTGATGAGGGATAACATACATAGTGGATAGACATAGCTTGGTTGTTCTATTGACACAAATGACATTCTCTATGTATGGGTTCTTGTTGTGACCCTTATGAGCATGTATAAGGAGTTGATGAGGGATTCATATGCCTTAAGATGGGTGGTTCATCCATGGATTACCAATAAATACAATAATATATGTAGATAGTATCAGTGTCCCTAAAGAGGGTTAATGTGGGTTTCTTCATAGGTTTCTCCGCCTATCAGTGGGTGAAGGCCAGCATCATCATCCCATAAGTCTTCTTCAATAATTAACCATTCCCAAGTAAGTGTGGGAAGATGTGACTGTGGACATTGTGATAGTGTTAATGAGGACACCCTAATTCATTGATGCAATTTGGATTATTAAGGGATAGTTAACCAAGGTTACTCGATTCGTGTTGATCTGAGAGAACTTCTCAATCAATTAGTAGGTAAATCTCTATGTTTAGAAGATAGTGAATCTACACTTAGTTATAAGGAGAAATGTATCATCATGGGATGATCACATTATATCATTCTTCTAGAAAGGTATATATAAGGTGCTTGATATATAGGTTCACTTGAGCACTGTGTACCATCCTCAAATAGATGGGCAGTTTGAGCATACCATCACTATGTTACAGTTCATGTTGCAAGAATGGATCCTTGATTTTTGTGTTTTATAGGAGATTCATCTATAACTTTCAATGTTTGTCTAAAATAAAAAACATCAGGATTATATTCAGATGAAAACCTTTAAATATTTATATGATAGGAAATGTATATCACCAATCTGTTGGTTAGATCTAGGGGAATCCTTTTTTATTATGATGAGTCATATGTAAGTGATCTAAAATCATATCTATCTTATCATAAAGTTACTAGTGGTTGTGAAGAGTTGGACACATTATTATTATAATTGTTAGGTCCGTCCTCTGGATTTTGAGGTGGTAATTGGGTATTTATATGAGTGTTACCTTGATTGGGATACAAGAAAATACAGAGGCTGTGAAATCTAGCACCCAAGTTTGTCGTCCTTGTAACGACCCGTGACATTACAAATTTTAAATTCCCAAGGGAATTTTAATTTTTTGGTCTATAATGAGTTTTTTTAGAACTGCAACATGAAGTTGTATTCCCAGTGTTTATAAATCCCTTAATAGTTTTTTATGTGGTTTGGGGCTTGGTGGATGCCCTGGGTGTTTGGGTGAGCATCAGATAATGGATGAGTGGTTGAGCTGCTTAAAAACTATACCAGCAGACCATTCATGGAATTCCGTGGTGTTAATTCCATGAAAGGATTTCATAGAGTGCTTTTAGTCCATTAAGGGGGTTGGTTGAGGAGGGACTTGATGATTTCATGGAGTGTTTCCTGGGTGATTATTTTTGAATGGGGAAGTTTTTTCTTTTCTTGTTTGGTTTATCATTACTTTTAGGGGTGTTTGGGTATTGAGAGATGGTCGTTTCCGCTACCCTCTCCTCCTCTCTTCCTCCCCTTTTATACCCTTTTGTGGGGGATGGTTTTGGTGTGTTTTGGATGGTTATTTAAGAAAATATCATCCATTTTTTTTAGTTTGGTTCCTCCCTTTTTATCCTTTTATTTTTGATGATTTTGAGGCTAGGTTTTGGCATTGATTCCATCGAAGCATGGTGGAATCAACCACGTGTAGTGGGTAATTTTCTTGACTTTCATATAGGATGTACCAAGATGATTTATGCGCTCCATGACATTTCATTTCTATGAATATATATTGTAGTGTGGGTTTTTATAGGGTTTTTTAATTACATTATATTAGTAGGTGATTAATTGGGCATTATGTAACATGTATTTTGGTTGGGATGGTGTCTAGGATGCACCATGGACCTTTTAAGAGTTGTTGGTCATAGATTTGGTGTGATGGGAATGCCCAGTGAGTATTTAGAAATTTGTTCCTTTTGAAATTAAATTAAATAATTAATCATATATTTTATATTTATTTATTTATTTGTTTATTTAGGAATGAGATAGGTTCCCGGGAGCATGGATGGGGCTTAATTAGCTTGGACGAGGATCAACAGATCTTGCTGAGGGGCTTACTCTGTGTTCTTGGTAGGTATCCCCTATGATACAATTTTATATTCATTTCTATTTATGAGTGGTAATTCTTTGATATGACATGGGTTTTTTTGTGGGTTTTAGGGACTAAGAGTTCCTTGAGTTGTTGAGATAGGATATTATTAGGCCACCTATGCTTGGAATAAGTACTCTTTAGCACTTTTTTGTTCAAGGATTTCTTGGATACTATTTATTCAAGGTGTGAGATCATTGGCTAAACTAATGAGAGATCATAAGGAGTTCTTGGGATGTGATATGATATATGGGATGTTCTAGGTTTATTCCTAGGGCTATTGTGCAATCATGAGGGGCTTGGGGCCATGTTTTGGTGAGTTAGACTTTCAAAAATCTTGTGAATGATGTGGAGATCCCTCTTAAGGTTAGGGATGAATATTTATGTGTTATTGGAGAGGATTAATTCCTCTAAGACTTGACATGTGTGATAGAGAGGGGTTTTCTCTAGGTTATGGGCTGAGGGATCTCCCTTAGGATTCATGATATGAGACCTAAGTTTGGGTTATGGAACTCGATCAGGACTTGGAATTGAGTTTCCAATGGGGTTTGTTCAGTAATTGAGCCTCATCTATTAAGTCCAGGGTCAGGTAGAGTATGATGTCTTGGGATGATACCTAGGTAGAGGGACCAAGAGTGATGATTATCTTGGTAAAGTTGGACAAAACCTTGAGTTTTGGGTCTACTATAGAAAATTCCATCATCAATGGGTGACAATTGTAGTATAGTAACAAAGAGAAGAAACTTTATGGGGTATAAAGGACCCAATTAATTTTCTAATGAGAAATATTAGATGTGTTTGTGATGAGTGACTAGATCATAAGTGAATATCACCCTAAGATCATCTAGTGATTTGTATGATGGGTCATGGGAAGTGTGTGTTGCGCATGTATATTATTGTTCTTGTGATAGGTGATAGATGATAGTGGGTGGGAGGATCTAAAGGTCTTGACCTTGTATGATTGAGATAGTTTGTATAGATTGTATTGAGATGAAATCATCATTGTGCATGAAGTCTGGCCTATACATGAGTAATATGGTATGGCTTAGTCCCATTGGAATCTCTGTGAGTGAGACGGGATGGTCAAACCCTACCATGAGTGATATGGTAGAAGTCTAACATCCATGAGTGAGATGGGGTCCTAGATGTGACATTACTGGATTAGAGTATTGTCCCTAATATGTTTGAGAAGGTAGATTTTGGGGTTTTTATATGGGACCACCTTGAGTGAGAATGTGAGTTTAGAGCTTGGACATAGGAGCCTAATTTACCCCTTTGGGTAGCGGTCGAGACTTATATGATTCCCTACTCTGATTCTTTAAGTATGGGCTATTTTTTGTTATAAGGGGATGAGTGGGTTCTAACATAGAACGGAAGTAGGTATGGTCATTTGTTGGGTGAAAAATTTAACACCTGATGTCCTGACGGGCATGTGTACCTCATCGAGTGTTGTGGTAACCTAGTTAGATCACAACAACATGAATATCAGGTTTATTTATTTATTTATTTTATTCATGTATTCAAACACATATGAGAGCATATAATGGAGGTTATTAGTGAGTTTCTACTAGGTTAAATTCACAAACCCTATATGGTAACTCTAGTGAGTGTAAAGACCTTATGTCTACTTTTCATGTCAGAGCACAAGATGTTCAATAGATCAGGTTGGAGCATCTTTACAGGTTTTGGAATTCGAGATGAAGCTCAAGGATAGTAGTAGGTTCAGCTTTCATATTTTATTCTTTTTTTATTTTGTATTTGGGATCATCCCTGTGGGTTACCATTTTATTTTTTATATGAAAACATTATTTGATATAGCACTTTTATTATAATTTTTATTTTTCATACTCTGATGTTTATAAATGTGTATGATTATTGATTATTTTCTATTATTTTTATGACTATAATTTGAGGGAATAGTCTCCCCATTATATGGATTAATCCCTAACCACTATTCAGAAGCTTTTGGTATATAGGGAAGTGTGCTTGATTTTATGTGGAGACCTTATCCCTGGAATTGTTGAGTGGTTTAGGGTTGAGGTTTCACAAAGTGGTATCCGGGACTTTTTTATTTTATTATTTAAGGAAATGGTAAACAATTGTTTTATGAATGTTTTGGATCTTGTGATGGATATTGGACTAGTGAGTCGACAACACTATTTCTGATAGAGATTCCATGTTATTGGGGAATGTGATTGTTGCCCTTGGTTTTCAATGTTACGTTTGTATGATTTCACAATGGGTGATACACTTGAGTTATTGGGTTATGGTTTATTATGGTTTTGGGATCTTTCCCCATTGGAAAGAGGTTGTGTTCATGTATCATGGTAGGAATGTATTATTCACATGACATACGTGTGATTTTATATGGTTGTTTTATAATGATAGGTTCAGTCACATAAAGTGTGAACAACAACTTATATGGAATTTTCCTATATAACATGTTAGTGTAATTCTACTCATATGGACAATAATGTATTCACTTTTGATGGTATATTATGTAGAGCATACAATGGGATGTTCTCCAATGTTGGTAAAATAGTCCCTTCATCAAGGGATATGTGGAGACCCATAGTGGGTTAGTGTAGGAATTCATTCCCTAGTAATGACTTTATGAGGGAATGTTATGTCTAAGAGATGATATGAGGATGGGCATGGGTTTCCTTATGGATGTGATTTTGGTTTCATAATGTTTCAATAATAAACTCTATGATGTTTTCCCATATATCTTCTTTGTGGAGTTCTAATTAATTGAACTGGGAAGTTGAGGAAAGGGATACTAATTCCATAAGATTCTAGGATATTAAATACTATAGGTCTTTCATGAATCATGTTTGGGTTTCAAGGGTACAATTCGTTGGATACATGGCCCTGTTAGTTCTGGTTTTGATTTCAGGTAGCATGGTGGGTGTATGAGCAGATTCTCATAGTTATAGAATGGCATCTGTTTTGTGGGTGATCATACGGTTATCCTTGTCATGGGAGATTCCTTAAACTATTTTATGAGATAACATATATCAAGGCATGGTCTGTGGGTTAGGCATGTGAGTCTGGGTTATATAAGATGTGACTCATGGGAGAATGAATCAAGATGGGAGATCATGTTGTATAAGGGTGTATAAACACTGGGTTCATATGATACTAAGTACGATCATAATAAAGGACCTGTTAGATGGTTCTTGGAGTATAACTCTACATTTATAGGAGGATAGTGAGTGTTGGTATATGTTTTTATGAAAAGTGTCAATGTGTGAGGGTAGGTGTGTGGTGGTTACATATAGTACATGATCATATTACAGATTAGTGAATAGGATATTTGTAGGTCAATTTAGAATTGTTTAGGTTATGGATGAACCATAATTGTTTGTGGTTTTAGTGTGATGATGATATAATCACGAGCATGAAATATCAGGGTTTGGTGAGCTATAATAAGTCTCTAAATGGAAATAGATGACATCATCGATGGATCAGGGTACTATGGTATAGTCAAACTGAGTGGATTCCTTAACATGGCTTGTCAGGGATGAGGGGTGTTTGACCCGTTTGGTTTGGTGATTGATGAGTGAAGTAAAAGGAGTTATATGGTGGAGATTTCACCTTTGGAAATAGTCATTCCCAATGATCCAAGAACAAGTGGAAGTAAGTGTTATGTGTTTTTACATAGGTGTGAGCGGGACAGCTAGTCCAGTCATTGTTTTTGGTGATATATAGAGTGTGGGTCATGGAGGTTCAATTGTAGGTTAAATTGGGTGATAATAAAAATAATCCTATGATGGGGATAATCATATCCACTATGAAAGAAATGGCCCTCGTGATGGTTGGGTCGTATGTGCGGTGAGACCTCTTGGTTGACGATCTAGGTGGAATCATAATAATGGTGTGTGGGAAGATCAACTTATATATGGTTCCTTGGGTAATATCAGATTTTATGTTTGTATGTGTAATTGTTTGGAGTTGGTTCAATTGCATCGGTCTCAGGGTAGAGTTTGATTTATCTGAGGGTGAGTTGGGTTGGAAGTGTGTCAGTGCTCAGGTGAGATAATGATGGATGTTGAGGTGGTTGTTGACCCAACTATAAAATTACATCGGGATTTGGTTTCATGATTCAATGTGGGTGGTTGGACATATTTGAAATTCCATCATGATCTGGTTGGTGGTCTGGTGGTGTGTCAATCATTGAGGCAGAGCATTTTCAGCGGAAGTTGGTCAAAATAGGTCCAACTGGTTCATGTGTGTGTAATTGGAAATGGTGAGATTTGAACCAAAAGAATAATTTATTTTTGGATGTTTTTGAGGTGGTATGGGGATAAAACTGATAGTTTTTTTAGGATCTAGGATTAAAGTTTGGATTATCTTAATAGAACCGTATTTGGGAATTTTGAGATGGAACGCAAATGGTAAATAGTGAATTGGTGACTATGGTATCTCAAGAGAAGTGGTTCTATGATTACCACATATTCTTAAGGATGAGAAGCATTATAGTGATTGATTTTTAATGACTCATATCCTTATAAGTTGTGAATTCCTGAGTGTTAGTTCCACTAGGCTAGATACCCTGAGAGGTGGGTGAATCGGGGTATGATAGATTTAAACCTCTTCCCCTTTTGGTCTTGTTTTGCAGTTAAGAAAAACACTCTTCTCTTTCTTTCCTGTAGTAAATTATAAACAGAAATTAAATCATCCATATGACACAATAATTTTTACTTGGTTCACCCTCACTGGGATACATCCAAGGAGAATACATAGGAGATATTCCGATGTAATAAATCCACTAAAAGTTCATTTTTGTTTACAAAGTTTGGAGCAGACTCAATGGACCTCCTTGTTTACAACCACTCACAATATGAAATCCCATTACTCTCTCAACTGATGTTTTCTCACTGCTTATTCAAAATATCCAAGAAAAGTTTAAGGACTTTTAGGTCCCTTTATTATCACAAATTAATGCATCTTTCTCTGTATGTAGATGCTTTATTAACATCCAACTTTCACCCATAGATGAATCTCACTTTGCACTGGAGGCACCGCACAATCTTCCAACTTTCGCGCTTCCCTAGAATGACTTGTGCTCTTCTCTATTT
Source organism: Viscum album (assembly GCA_963277665.1). Taxonomy (NCBI): domain Eukaryota; kingdom Viridiplantae; phylum Streptophyta; class Magnoliopsida; order Santalales; family Viscaceae; genus Viscum; species Viscum album. The sequence goes on along the minus strand of OY728150.1, from coordinate 809,377,624 downwards.
TTGGCATGCTTCTCTATGCCTGGAACACAAGTGTCACCTAACTACTTGCATGAAACTCCCATATCCAACATAGAACTTGGGATACTCACACCCTTTTATGCCCAAACCATTATTGGTGCGCAACTATCAATTGGCGCGCACCTTCTGAATAAATTTGTACTTGCACACCCAAACCACCACTTGCATGACCAAACCAACTACGTTACTGGAGCTCTAATTTCACTAATTGTTGATCTTTGTGAAAAATGAGGATGTTTATCCCTCTATTTATTGGAATTTTGGGCACCCTGAGCACCACATACAAGTCTCCTCATAGTGCGTAAGTCCAGCCGCCGGAGCCTCTGTCGCCCTAGTCACCTTGCGTGCCCAAACCAAAACTTGGGTGCCTCTCTTTCCTTTACCATATTTTTATGTTCTAATATTGAAAAAAATATATGGAGAAAAACTTTCCAAGCCTCTAGGAAACTAGCACGCAAGTCCCTCTTCCAAAATTTTTTTTCCCCATTTGTCGATTTTGAGGCCCAAAAATTTGGCAAACAATGGAAAATGGTGCCACCTTGTATCTGCTCTTTTTGTACCACCTCCAGAACATCCAATCTCTTTTTGAGGTTCTTCTGTCAATCATGGATTGTTGACAACATCTCTTAAACCTGAAAAATCACCATGGATTTTCCTTTCATCAAAAAACTAAACATAGAAACCCACCTTGTTAACAAACAAAACATCGAGGCCCGCTTTTTCAACAAACACAACAAACCAAAAAATGACTCAATGATGACTTGGGGCATTTTTTCCCAAAAATATCTCCATTTGGTTTTATTGAAAACTCTTCCATAAAATGATACCTCATTAAAACTTCAATCACTATTCACCTCTTACGATTTTGATATCTATCACGGATACACTCAACTCATACTCTAAGACTACATGAGAAATGATCAACATGAGAAACGAGAGTAAAGGAAAATTTCATCAATAAATAACTTCATTTATGATACCAATTGTTGATACCAAATTGATACCAATTTTTGATTGTTGAAAACCTTTTGACACGATTCCAACACCACTCTTCTGCTTTTATCATGATCCTCAACTGTCGTGATATCTATTCATTAATCGATCACTTCTAGCTTAGTTTTATCTAATACTCTCCTTATTCACTTATTAGGTTCTTATTTTTTCAAGATAAGCTCTGGATGATCATTTTGAACACCACATGCTCCCATCATGGTGCTCCCCTTATCAGCTTCTTCACCTATCTTGATAAACTCTCCCTATCTCATTGCACCACCTGTCAGCTTCTCCTTGTGTCTTTCAAAAAGACATTTTATCCCTTTTTTAGCACCAATTTATCCCCCTTTATGAGTCACACTTTATCCCCCTTTTTCAATGAACCCAAAGGTCACTCCTTTGTAGTCTTCAGTAGAGTAGAGATTTCAGATTAGTATAGTAAGGAAAATAAACCATACCTTAGGTAGGGGGACCACATCCACACTTTTTCAAGTGTGGGGAGTCGACTGGACTCCAAGAGCCAGTCGATGAATCTCGAAAGGTTCCTTGGGTAATGCCTTTGTCAGAATGTTGGCAACCTGTAATGTTTTAGGCACATACACCAACTTCACAATTCCCCCACTCAACCTTCTCCTTGATAAAATGATACTTTATCACAATTTTCTTTTTCCATAAGTGATGGATGATATTTTTTCTGAGATTTATGGAACTTGAGTTATCACACTGGATTCTGATCGGAGACTTCACTTCAAATCCCATATCATCAAGCTACTGCTTCATCCATAATAATTGTGTGCATGCTTGAGTGGATGAAATATAATCAGCTTCTGTGGTGCTCAAAGAAATGCAATATTGTTTCTCGCTCAACCAATAAATTCAAAATCCACCAAGGTAAAAAAGCACCTTCTAATTTTGACTTCTTGTCATATGCTGAACCAGCTCAATATGCATCTGTATATTCTAAAATCTCTAGCTGAGATTTTTCACTATAAATTAAGCCAAAATCAATCATTCCCTTGATATACCGAAGTATTATTTTTACTACAAGCATGTGGATTTCCTTAGGATTACTTTGATATCTCGCTTCTTGGAATGTGGTGAATACAATGTCAGGCCTTGTCATGGTCAAGTACATTAAACTTCCAATAATTTTTTTTATTCTATGATATTAATTGTTTTTCATTCATCATATTTTGATAGTTTCATCCAGGTAGAAATAATATTATTCATTTATTTGGAATTTTCCACCACAAATATCCTCATAACCTCCTTGGAATATTTTTATTGAGAGATAAATGTGTCATTCCTTATTTGTGTAACCTGTAAACCATGTGAAATATCAGCTCTCCAATCATTGACATTTCAAACTCACTTTTATGAATTCAAAAAACTCTCTGTATTGAGCTTCATATGATCTCCCAAATATTATTTCATCAACATAAACCAGTATCATCATCCTTTTATTACTTTCATTATTGAAATAGAGATTGTAATCAACTCCACTATACTGGAAACCAAACTTCTTCAAATACTGATCAAGCCCCAAGTACTATGATCTTGGTGCTTGTTTCAGTCTATATAACGCCTTCTTCAGCCGACAAACCTTGTTCTCATCCTCATGAATGTGAAAACAATTTGGTTGCTCGACATACACTTTTTCCTCTAGAACCCCATTTAATAATTTAGATTTGACGTCCATCTCGAACACTTTAAACTTCCGTTGAATAGCAATGGCTTGGAGTAATCTGATTGTCTCCAGCCTTGAAACCGATGGAAATTTCTCATCATCAAATATTACCTCTATTTGGGAGTATCCTTTGCACACTAGCCATGATTTGTATTGAATCATTGTTCCATATTCATTCATCTTGTTGCGATAAGCCCATTTAGTCCTAATGAAATTCTTATCTGCTGGTCTCAAAACAATCTTCCAAGTTTTATTCTCCTCAATCTGATCTCACACTTCATTCATAGCATGAACCTAGTTTTCATCTTTAGCTACATCAGTAAATCATTTAGGCTCTAACTAAGATAAAAAATATGTTTGTTGTAGTTATTTCATTCTTATTGTCTGAACTGGATCTGACTGATCACCAATGATATTCTACCTATCAATTTCATCTTGACTCCTTGGCTTCTGTGTAGATATTGATTTTACTTCTTCATGCTCATTATCAGTATCTTCTTTTGAATCAGCATCAGCTACTTCTTCTCCCCCTCCATTTCTATCCTCCTCATCACTTTTTTCGGTAAATTGTTCATTGTGTTGTTGAATGATTTCTTAATTCTCCAATATAATGAAATAATTTCTCTCAAATACTTTTCCCAACCTCTTATTAAAACATATGTATGATTTTATTTTTTCGTAGTAGCCAAGGAATATTCCCTCATCACCTTGTGACTCAAATTTTGTATGTTTTTCTTTTTGAGAATAAAAAACATACTTCTAAAGATTATAAATTACTTCACTGTTGGATTATTTCCATACCACATCTCTTACAGAGTCATTCCTTCCTTCGAACACAACATAACCCTATTAGAAATATAGACCGATGTCAAAATTTCTTCCTTACAAACAATTTATAGTAGGTATTTTTAATGAGCATTGTTCTGGCCATGTTGTTAATGATCCAATTTATCCTTTCAGCCACTCTATTTTGTTTGGGAGTTCTCACTGAAGAAACATGATGATTTATCCAGTGTTTCTCATGACAGTCTTCCACCTGAAAGTTTGTGAATTTCGTACCATTGTCAGTAAGAACCTTTATAATTTTCTTTCCAAACATCCTTTCAGACTCCCTCCGGTACTATTTTAGTAAAATAACCACATCAGACTTATGGGAAATGATGAATACCCATGCCATTATGCAATAAACATCAATTAAAAGAACGTAATACCTCTTCCCATCAATGGATCTTGGTGAGATAGGTCCACATACATCAGCATTCACCAATTCAAGCACTCTTGTTGATTTATTTTCCTTTTCATTGTACATATTTAGGATTATATTCCCTTTTTGGAAAGAATCACATGTATTTTACCGATCACATGATAGCTTAGGGAGGTTTCTAGATTCATAAAATTTTACCAGATCTTCCAAGGATGGTTTGCATAGATGACCAAGTCGTTTATGTCATAACATGTTTTCTTCCTCTCTGGATAGAAAGCACATATCTTCTTATCCACTTACCAGGTAGAGATCTCCCTTTGACCTTTCTCATGGTAGAACAACTCCACCATCTTTTAATTTGATGATACACATTTTCTTAGTAAAAAATATATAATGCCCTGAGTCACATAGTTGGATGAAACTACAAAAATTGTGACTGATACCTTCTATAACAAAGACATCAGCACATCTCATCTCTTTTTCCCCCAAACCTAGAATTTTCTAAGCCGGTAATATTTAGGCCTCCATCGTTTCCAAACATAAAAACCCCTAATTTGTCATACATTATACCAGGGGAAAGACCTTTATTTCCAATCATGTGTGATTTGGAACTATTGTTAAGGATCTATACACCAAAACGTTCTGATGCTTTTATGGAAATTTCTTCCACCACGACCTTATCATTATTTTTCTTTTTGATCCAAGTATTTGACCTCACAGTTGGTATAGTTTGAAAATATTTATCTTCCTCGGAGTGTGATCTCCTAGCTTCATCCTGTCAAGTTGTAAATCGGTTTTTCATTTTCAACTAACCTGTTGGTTTGTTGATTTTATGCTTGCGACTAATTTGGTTCTACCTTATCACATTCCTCTGCATGGTTGATGTATAATATCAGGCCATGTGCCCAAATTCTTCACACCAAAAATAATTTCCCTCAAAGGATGTTATATAATGTCAATCTATGTTTGGATTCCACTATTGTTCTTTTTCCCTTATATATCTCTTGTCTATAGAAGACACATATTGTGAATGTCCCATATTTCTACAACAATAACACCTGATATAGGGTGCACTCTTGAGTGTCACTTCTGCACTACTAGTTTCCCCTTGGGATCTCTGAATAATCTAATTCTTTTTTATGCCCAAATAAACTTTCAATATTGGAATGTGTTCTTGCGATCTGACTTCAACTTTCATAGCTTTCTGTTTTCAATCAATCCTCTCATCATTCTTAACATCTGAACACGATTATTGCTTCTATTATGCTAGACCACTATTCTTCACTTCCAATTTTACTATCTTTTGAGTGATCTTATTTGACGATGTCATATCTAGAGTTAGAATTTTTTCTTGATCTTTAACTTTTCATCATAGTCCGATAACTTCTTTTTCAAGTTCTTTGATACACTTGACTTGATATTTCAATTTGTTATTCAAGCCATTGATCTCCCTTTTCTATTTTTAAATATTGATTTTATACTCACTAACTGATCCGGAGTTCTCTGGTGTTGAGGACTTGAGTTTCTCAATTTATTCCATTAACTCAGACTTATCTTCTTCCTGTTGTTGCATATAGAGTTTGGAATCATGAACTACTTTGTTGTATTTCTTTGTTTTGGCTCTCTAAACATCTATTTCTTCAAGATCAGGCTCTAACTCAGCTTGCATATCAACTCTTCCTTCAACTTATTCTCCATCATAAATGTCGGTTTCTTCCTTTTTTTTGAGTACTACCTAAAACTACAACCATATCATTTTCTTCATGATCTTTGCAGTTCTCTATCTCTTTAACCACCTCAACCTCATACTCATCTAAATTGTCACATTATTGTGAAAGAAGATTCTTATTCTTAAAAAAATTCTCTAGAACTATTTCTTTTCTTTCATATAGGTTGAATACTTCTTCTTGGGAATTTTGTTTTCATCCTCCTCGTCTTCTTGAAACTTTTTAGGAAACCTTACTGCAAGATAACCAACTTTTACACATCTAAAGAAAGCAAGTGGAAGTTTCCCCTTAAACTTTCCTTTTACTCATGGAAGATTTGAGGAAAAGAATGACATCACCTCATATGTCTCTTCTTCTTCCTGAGAATCTTCAATGGTGAGCTTCTTCATGGACTTGAATGCCACATCTTTATATTTCCCCTTTTCCACATCATCGTTATCATCATTTCTCATTTCATATGAAACAAGGGTGTCGTGAAGGTTATCCAATGTCAGCTCTTTCATGTCTTTATCTTTCAAAACTGAAACTTTTAGATTGAACCGAGGTGGAAGTTTCTTTAGAATGCACTTCACAATCTTTATGTCTTCAATGACTTCCCCAAGACCTCACATGTCTTCAACTACAACATTATACCTGTCAAATAATGAATCAAGAGATTCATTTGGGGTTCATTCTAATATCTTCATATTTGTTCCACAGAACTTTTAGCTTTTCTACTATGACCTTTGTATCTCTTTCATATATATTCAAATAACTTTTCCCACATGGCATGTGATGTTTTTCATGACATCACCTTTGTATAGATAACATTGTATAGGGTTCTCCCTAAAGCATTTATTTACTTGGAATCAGTATCTAAATCTCTTTTATCAGATTTCGATAAAGAACCACTATTAATATCGGCAGTTATGTCATGTAATGCTGCTATAAACACATCCATTCATAAAGATCAGAAGTAGTGTTTCATCTGATTATTCCATAGCTGAAAATTGTTCCCATCGAAGATTAGAATCCCTTTGTGATTGGTGACCTCCATTTGAGAGAAAAACATTGATATCATCCTTTCCCTATGATACCAATTATTAGTTCCATAAGGCTAGATACCCTGAGAGGGGGTGAATTTGGGTATGACAGATTTAAACCTTTTCCCCTTTTGATCATGTTTCGTTGTTAAGAGAAACACTCTTATCTATATTTCCCATAGTGAAGTATAAACAGAAATTAAATTATCCACAAGACACATAAATATTTACATGGTTTACCCTCACTGGGCTGCATCCAAGGAGCATACACCAGTGATATGTCGATGTACCAAATCTACTAAAAGCGCACTACTATTTACAAAGTTCAGAGTAGACTCACTATCCCTCTTGGTTTACAACCACTCACAATATGAAAGCTCACTACTCTCTCAACTGAAGTGTGATCACTGCTTCTTCATAAGATCCACACACAGTTTAAAGACTTGTAGGTCCCTTCATTATCAAAAATGAATAAATATTTCTCTATATGTAGATGCTCTATTAATGTTCAATTTTCACCAACAGATGAATATCACTTTTTACTGAAGGTACCAGCCAATATTCCATCTTTTGTGATTCCCTAGAATGACTGGCACACTCCTCAAAGATTGGTGTGTGCCTCTATGCCTAGTGCACAAGTGTAACCTAACTACTTGCATGAGACTCCCTTCTCCAACATAGAACTTGGGCTACTCACACCCTTTTATGGACAAACCAATATTGGCATGCAACTATCAATTAGCACACCACTAATGAATAAATTTATACTTGTACGCCCAAACCATCACTTGTGTGACCAAAACACTTGCACAGCACAAGATCAAATTTTCTATAAGTTTTGAGCTTCATGAAAAATGAGGAGGGGTTTCCCTCTATTTATAATAATTTTGGTCACCCTGAGAACCATGCACAAATATCCTCCTGGAATGCAATTCCAACAACCTAAGCCTTTGTCGCCCTAGTCACCTTGCGTGCCCAAACCAAAACTTGGGTGCCTCTATTTTCTTTTCCATATTTTAATGTTATGATCTTGAAACACATATGGAACGAAACTTTTCAAGCCTCCACGAAACTGGCATGCAAGTCCCTTTTCCAAAAACACTCTTCTCCATTTTTTTGATGTTATTCTGTCAATCATGGACTATCAAAAACATCTCTTGAACCCAAAAAACACCATGGATTCCCCTTTTGTAAACAAACTAAACATAAAAACCCACCTTTTCAACAAACAAAACATTGAGGCATGCTTTTTCAACAAACACAACAAACCCAAAAATGCTTCAATGTTGCCTTAGGGGATTTGTTTCCCAACACTAAAAGAATTTTAATTTTTGGTCTCATGGGAGGTTTTTTTATAACTGGAACTTGGATTGAGATTCTAAGTATTTAAAATCCCTAAATGATGTTTTTAGATATTTTTAATGATTGTTGGATGCCCTAAATGTTCAGGTGACTATCAGAGAAGGGATGGGTGGTTGAGATGCTTAAAAACTAAAACAGTATACCATTTAGGGCATGAAATGGTTTTCACACCATGAATAGATTTCATGGGGTGATTTTAGTCTTTGATAGAGGGTTGGTTGAGGGGTGTCTCAAGGATTTCATAGTGGGAACCATAGTTCATGCTATGGAAGTTTCATAGGTGATCATTTTTGTATAGGAGCACTATTTTCTATTCTTAATTTTGGGGACTTTGGTTTTAGGTGTTTTAGGTGTTTTTGGTGTTTGGAAAAGTTTGCTTCAGCCTACATATCCCTTCTTACTCTCTATCAATCCCCTTCAGTTAGGAAAAGTTTTGGTGCATTTATAATGGCGATTCAAGGTAATATCATCCATTTTTTTCATTTTTTTCTCCCAAATTTGTAGTTTTTGATTTTTTATGGATTTTGGAATAGTGTTTGTCATCAATTACATTGAATGTTGGTAGAATTGACAGTGTGTGATGGGGTTTTTTCTCGATTGTCATAGAGGATATCCTGAGATGATGTATTTATGCCATCACATGTTGTTTCATTGAAGGTATGTCACTGTATGGATTTTTCTAGGGTTTCTAAATTAAATTAGATTATTTAGTGACTAATAAAATGTTGTATGATAGGTATTTTGTATAGGATGGTGTTAGAGGTTTTCCATGGACCTTTTGGGGTATTTGGTCAAGGTTTTGGTGTGAAGGTAATTCCCGATGAGTATTTAGGAATTTGTTCCTATTTCGAATTAAATTTAATAATTAATTATAATTCATAATAATTAATTATTTATATTGTATTATGTGAGAAAAATTCAATGGAGCATGGATGAGGCTTGGTTGGCTTGGATGAGGCTCGACAGATCTTGGTAAGGGGTTAACTTAGTGTTCCAGGTAGGTGACCCCTATCATACAATTTCATATGCATGTCTATTTATGAGTGTGCATGCCTACATACTATATAGGGTTTGGGAATGGGGTTTATGGACCATTATTACCCTATGTAGATGAGATAATATTTCTTTAGACCACTTATTCTTAGAATATGCACATTACTATTTTAGGACTGCCTGAAGACTATGTCGTTAAGGGGTAAGGGCTTGGGTTAAAATGATGAGAGATCTCTAGGAGGTCTTGGGATGTGAGATGTGATACAGGGAAACCTAGGTTGAGGAAAAGGGATTGTGGGTGTGTATGAGGGGATTAGGGTTGAGTGTTGATGGGTGATATGTTCAAACATCTCATGAGTGATGAGGATCTCCTCCTGAGGTCAGAGTTTAGTCTTGGTGCAGGCTTTCAGTGGAATAAGTCCTTTGGGACTTGGAATATGTGATGGGGATGGGTTTCCTCTGGTTGATGAGTTCATGGATCTCCCTTAGGATTCAAGAGATGAGACCAAGTTTTGGGCCTTAGGACTCGACAAGGACATGGAATTGGGATCCCAATGGAGATTTGATCAAGAATAGGACCCTGCTTTTTGATTCTAGGGTTGTGTGGAGAATGATTTCTTGCAATGGTCATTAAAAGTGGGACTAAGAGTGATGGGGATCTTAGAAATATGGGACCATACCTTGAGTTCTGGATCAAGTGGATCCTATGGGATATGTTTACTACCAGAATTTGTGTTATTTGTAACGGGCTATTTGCGACGGGATCCCATCGCAAATAAGATTTAGCGACAAGGTCCCATCGCAAATAGCCCATTGCAGAAACGGCATCGCAAAAAATATTTTTTGTGACAGGGAAGTTTCCCATCACAAATAAATCTCCAATTATATACATTATTTATAAATAAACTTATTATGACAGTACCAAGGGCCCGTTGAAAATACTATTTAAAAATATATTTTTAAACTATTTGCGACAGGATCACGTCACAAAATATCCCGTCCCAAATAATAAAAAAAATAAAAAAAATATATTTATTTATGTTATAATTAATGAAAAAATAATATTAATATTATTAAAATAATAAAAACAATAAAAAATATTTAAATTCTCAATATTCTCAAAAAATATATAAAAATTTCATAAAAATTTATTATTATTATTATTTGTAAAATAAATAAACATTAAAAAATATAATATTAAAAATATATATTTAATAAAATTATGATTAATGAAAAAATAATATTAATATTATTAAAATAATAAAAAATATCATAATTCTCAATATTCACAAAAAAAATATGAAAACTCATAAAATGTTATTATTATTATTATTAGTAAACTAGAAAAACATTTAAAAATATAATTGTAATAATAAGTAATAAAATATTAAAAATAAAAAAAATAAATTATACAATATTCGCACTAATATAAAAGACATAAACAGAAAATAGTTCATATTACAACAAATCTTGCATTCAAATGTTTTTAATATTAAAAAAAATCACTGAGGGGGGTCATCTTCTGGAGGAGGTGGAGGAGCTATAGGAGATGGTGTAGTAAAATCTATCCCTAGACTATGAGTCAGACGATGCATGTACTTTATCTTCTCGTGATGCTTCTATTGCTGCTGCTGCTGCCATTGACACATCTCCTCCTCGTGTTGCTGCTGCTGCTACTACTGCTGCTGACGCATCTCTTCATGCTGCTTCTGTAAACTCTCTATAAGCTCAGCCTGAGTTCGCAACTACTCCTGATACTGTATGGAAGAAGATGATGCCTCTCCATGAGCTCCTCTCAAGCTGGATGCCGACATCGAAGAAGTACCATAATAAGTACTAGGAGTCATATGAGAGCTGATACCAACTACTCGGCCCTTCTCAAATCCATACTGAGTCATCAGTATCCATGTCGCCTCATCAAAATGGTGGGCACTAGTCTGATTAGTTGCCTCATCCTGACTCCCAGCCTGTGTCTGAGAGGTCGCAACCTCATTTGACTCCTTTAATTCAAATTTGAAATTAAAATTGTGAAAATATTATATGTAGTTAATTGTCAATCTGAAAAAAATAATATTAACCACAATTTGACACTGGCGATCACCTCTAATCTCTCCAGTGGCTGGATCACTATACATTCTCTGATAAACATCGTACTTTGTAATATTGGGATGCCCGACTACCTATAAAAATATAAAATAAACTGTTTATACTTAATATTATATAAAATATTTAAAAAATATACTTACCAGATGCTCTCTATGCATACTGAAAATACGACTACCAGCTCGATGCGTCACCTCCTGTCTCCCCCAGTTCTGCCGACCCACCAAAGACCTCCTCTGAAATCCACCACTCAACCAGTGTAAACATGATCCATCCCAAACGTGAGATTAAATTTACTTTGGTCGGTGGGCTCTACACGACTCATCAAAATCTGTCACTCCTATTTTATTAATGGTCGTCCTTCTCAAATTGTGCAAAAACTGACAGAAACGGTCATGCATAGATGCCTCCTATGCTGCGTGGATAACATCATGCATGATATCATCGATGTGATACCATAAATGCTATAAATAATTTATAATATTAAGATATTAATAAAATAAATTTCAAAATAAATATTATTTATTTACGTACCAGCCAATGATTGAACATTCTGAGTTGTACATCAACGGGAATTTTTTCCCATGGGATCCATGGCTAAGAACAATAATTGTGCAAGATAGTGCTCCCCTGTCCAACATTTACATGCAAAAAACTATGAAAAAATAATAAATAATAAAAAAATTAGTATATATATAAATAAATTAATGAAAACTAACTAAAATATATATGTTACCATACCTCATTGTGCGTGGATCGAAGCTATGATGTGGACATTGCTTGTGTCATGACCCGTCCTCGTGGCCCGTGCCGTGACTACCCCAAGCCCGCCTTCCATAGGCCAGGGGCTGGCGACTAGCACCAAAGGCGTAAATCCCGATAACTGAGAAGGCATTTCCTTTATAAAAGTAAACAAACACGACAGAGTATAAGAGAAAGTAAACACTAAGTACAAAGATAAGTGAAAAAAGGAAAAATGGGCCAGAATACAAACCCAAAAGAAAGTAAAACAGAAAAAGAAAACAGCTGGTGAGACGGAAGTGGCTCTTGGGTCGTCCTCCTCGGATCCTACCTGAAGGGTAGGTACAGTTGGCGCAGCTCCTGGATCGTCCACCACGGATCCTACCTGAAGGGTAGGTACAGATAGCCTCCACAACGCTCTCGCCCGCCAACCACCTCTGAGTGTTGTCTCACCGTGAAGTCCACCTCCGGATACTGACTCGTCGAGTAGTCCACCTCCGGGTACCGTCCAGTCCTCGAACACTCGGCCTCCGTCAGCACTGCCCATCGTCTGCAACCAACACAACGAGGTGCGGGCATAGCCCGTGCAGGGGTGATTATAACGTTACTCATTAGGGACCCTGAGACCCTCACGGTCTCACTAAAACCAACAAGGATAACCACAAAGAAGATCTCAACAGATAACCTCAACTTAGGTATATGCCCATACATATACCTAAGTTATCAATAACCCATCTCAATCATGAGGAAACACAAGGATCATGAAATCAACGGATAACCACTACCCATGTATATGCCCATACATATACCTAAGTTATAAAGTGACCCATCTCAATCATGCAGTAAACACAAAGGTCAAAAGTCTCAGCTCAAACCTTGATTTTTATAATCGAAACCGTAACTGCTGAAGAGCTCCGTCTCTGGAGTGTACAGTGGTCCTGTCATGACTCCGAGGTACTTCTCACTAACCTAAGACTGCTGAAGTACTCCTCCTGTCGAGTACTGCGGGTCAGCCACCCAGACACAGTAGTGCTTCCCGCCGAGGTATGTCACCCAAAAATAGTAGTGCACACCACCTATTAGCCTGCTGAGGTACTCTCCGGACGAGTACCGCTGGTCTGCACTGTCACACAGGTAGTTCTCCGTCCGCCATGGGTCTGCACCTCAGAAAGTAGTACTCCGTCCACTGGGCTAGTCGACTCACTCCAAGTCGAGTCAGTCAAGCAGTCGTCAGGTCTCAGCCAGTTACACGGTCTCTGTACTCCGCACGCTCGTCATTGGGAGGGTCCGCTCCACGAGCTACAGGTCGATACTCCAAGTATCTCAAAGTCCCATGAAGAAGTATCTCAAAGGACCGCCTCGTCATAGGGGTCTCAACACAACAGACGGCGCGTCAATCGGACACCCGGTCTGTGAGTTATTAGCCTTTTCGTCCCAGGGGCCCGGTTGGTTTCGTGAGCGAACCAAACCCGGCCGTATCTCAACTGTACCCCAAACTCTCATAGGGTATACTCATAGGGACCGTTTCTCAACGAGATCACCAACGCCGCTGACGGTTCGTCAAACGGACGTTCTGTCAGAAAGGTATCATCTTTTCCGTTCCAGGGGCCCGGTTGGCTTTCTATGCGATCCAACCCGTCCACTATCCATCTACATCCAAATCTCGGGCGGAGAATGCCAAAAGTTCCATATCGTCAACAGGAACTCAACGCAATAGACGGAGCGTCAATCGGACACCCGGTATGTTAGTTATTGGCCTTTCCGTCTCACACCCACCCTGGGAAACTTCCCAGGAGGTCACCCATCCTGATCACTACTCTAGGTCAAACACGCTTAACTATGGAGTTTTAACCACGTAGGCTCCCGAAAAGGAAGGTGCACCTTGAGTATAGTATACCGAAACGACCGTCTCGATCCAAGGATCGCGTTGCCGCTGATGACGAGTCGTTTGGAGGCTCGTAGCCCAAGATACGGGCATTTGACCAAAAGTGGTCCGAAACTGGGGGTCTGGGCCCGGGCCGACCCCCCCCCCCCCCCCCCCCCCCCCCGGGTCGGCCCGAACCGGATCGACCCGGCCCGAGCGGCGACCCGGCCCGGCCGGCGGCGCGGACCGGCACGGCGGCGCGGCCTAGGCGCCGTTCGGGTGCCGCGCGCGGGGGGCAAAGCCCCCCCACCCTTTGAGAACCGCGGACCCTTAATTGGGGACGCTTTTGAGACCCGGCCGGGGGAAATTAATTCCCCCGGTCTCCACTGCCCGGCCGGCCTGCACTGGCCGGCCGGTTTCGCCAGCAAGGACCGGCGACGGCCAGTCCTTCCTTCGCCGACATCGGCGGCCCGGTGCCGGCCGCCGGTCATCTTGCTCCGCCGCGGCCCGGAACCGGCCGCGACCTATGCCGTTCGGCGCGATGTGACGGCATCGCTTCCCTCCGCCGCGGCCCCGGTCCGGCCGCGGCGCCTTTTACTTTCTTCGACGCGACGCGACGGCATCGCGTTCTTGGATTTCTTTCCACGGCACGGCGCGACGGCGCTGCGCGTATCTTCCACAATAAAATGCGTGGTGTGACGGCACCACGTTTTCTCGTATCATCCTCAAGAAACCATCACGAAAAACAAAGGACGAGGGTCGGCCGTGTTTGTGCGGTCCGACCCCCTCACGTTATTCGATAACAAAAAGGGTTTTAATCCACGATCATCACCAAGTTTGTATTCACGAACAATTAAATAAATAAAAACCCTCAATCATCAACCGCTTGATCAGACGATCCGCGGATCAACCCGATATTGGTTGGTCCGCGCTCGTCGTTTTTTCTCAAAAGATAAGAGAATTCCAAAATAAATTCCCCTACCTCGGCTTCAAGAACGGAGTTCTTCAACGACCCGTGGAAGACAAGCGTCGCGGAGGTCGGGCGTCGTTCCATCTAGGTTGGTGGAAGAAGAGCTCAGTGAAGTCGAGGCGAGACGTCACCCTCTGTATACTTTGTAGGCGGCGGTGCTTCCCTTCCTTACTCCGGTTGAAGATGGTCGGAGGTGTTGCTTCACGTTCTTCGGAAACGTGGAACGTTCTTCCTCGAGAGGTTGGTGATCTTCCAAGAGTTCTTCTCCTCTCCTTAGTTCTCCCCACAAGGTTTATGCCAACCCAAAAAGAAGAATATAATCTCTCTTTTTAATGTTGGCAAAATGAATTCAAAAGAATTCAAACACTCAAAAATAATTAATTAAGTTGGTTTAATTAATTAATTGCAAAGTGTTGGCAAGAATTTCAAAAGATTGAAATTCAAATAAACCAAACTTAACTCACCTCATTAATAAATCAAGTTGTCAAATATTAAAGAATGTGAGTTAATGGGGAGTTGGAATGTGAGGGGTTAAGAGGGTTAGGGAGTTTAAGGAATTTGAAAAGGTGGGGGGGGGGGTCGTGTGGGCCCCACCCTTTCAAATATCCACACATGGGAAGTTGGATGGATGTGGACCCACCACCAACTTCCCATGGGAGAAGTTAACCACTTAACATTGTTAAAATTTGATTTAACAATTTTATTCACTTTTTTAATTAAACCCCAAAAATTAACTTCCCCTCCCGCACAAACGCAACTACGGAAAAGGTTCTCTTAAGAGATTACCGGCGTTACGAGTTCATCGGTGCAATCGGATTTCAATTCCGAGCATCGGTTCAAAAGATAGAAATTCCCGCTTTCTCGTTCACTGAACGTACCCGAGCCAAACTTCAGAAATTAATTCCGGGCACACCGGGCCTCGGAATCAGGCGCCGTCAGAAACTGCTCTCTTGTAAAATTCCAAAGAAAATTAAGAAAAAAATTTCCTTGAAATTTCAGGGTCTTTACATTACTCCCACCTCAGGGCTTTACGTCCCCGTAAAGATTCAACACAAACTAGGGTCACAAAAGCGTTACAGAGCACGCATCTGAGCCTTCCGCTCCCATGTGCTTACATGGAGGTTCCGTACTGCCAAAGAAAGTGAAACCGAGGAATCGATCGTCCTCGTAGGATCTGCTCCTGTCGATCCTTGATCCCCACTGGAACCTCCGTGAAAGACACCCCATCGCCATCGTCTAGCTCCTCGTGGTCGATGGTATGCGAAGGGTCGAGCACGTATCTCCTCAGTTGAGATACGTGGAAGTCGTCATACACCTGTTGCAACTGCGGTGAATGGGTCAAGCGGTAAACCACCCCACCTACCCAGCTAGGGACCTAAGAAGGTCTGCTGAACCTTGGAGATAACTTGCCGCCTTGGCCACATCTCCGTAAACCTCGTCGAGGTGAGACCCGTATAAGAACGTGGTCGCCATCCTCAAACTCCAGAGGTTTCCAATTCCTGTTAGAACTGGAACTCAAATGACTACTGCCACGAGGGTAAGGTTGGCCGATTCAAGAGTGATCGGTCGCACCCTCCCATGAAAGAGTTTATCTCGTGCTTCCTGGGGTTTCCTTTTCACCGACCAAGGAAAACCCATCCCGACGTTTGCCTAAAACCGTCAATTTGAGTATGAACAGTTATTGCCCATTCCATACTCAAACTAATGTCGTAAGGCCTTGACACTGTCACCAAGAGATTCCAACCGAAACTCTCGCCTCGAGGGTCTGACCACACCGTCGGCATAAGTGTGATTATCGAGTCTCCTCCCAAGGTATCTCCATATGTGAGGGTCAAGTCCAGGGCTTACCGGAAACTCTAGGTCTGGAACAAGATTTGTGAAAGCAAGAAATGATTCACATCGACGTCCGTTACTACAACAGCTAGTAGTGGACACAGACTGTCCCTTGAATCATTTCTAGAGCCACTGGGTCACACTCCTTGACCGCATGCAGTCACACTCTTCCTCCGCCCTCCAGCTCCCTGAGCCTGGCAGGAATAACTAAGGCGGGTGGTTGTACAATGTTAGGATGTACACCACCTCATGCTGCTCTCCTAGCTCTGCCTCCACGTCTGCTGCTTCGTAGACTCATCTCTCCTTTAAGCTTCCTCTTCTTTAACATGCCCGAGTCTCTAAGACTGGCACCGGTTTCCTGTTTCTTACTGCACTGTGCAGTCTTCATCCTCTCTTGGATGTCCTGGACCACCTTTAGTCTCACAAGAGCTGCTATGATTTCTTCTTTGCCGATAAGAGAAACCCGGTCTCATCCCCTGGATGAACCACATTCGTTGCCTAATACAGTCAATCCTGACATGAATGATGCATTCATGCCATGGATGACGTCGTAAGGCCTCGACGTAACTACTAAGAGATCCAACTGTCACTCTCGCCTCCAAGGGCCGAGTCACACTGTCGGCATCAGTGTGAGGTCACTGGGTCCCCTCCAGTAGAAATCTCGAAAGTGAGGGTCAAGACAATAGTTTAACCGGGACCACTCAGTATCAACCAAACAAAAGGATAGGAAAAAAACATCTCAAAGATAAGTGTCTTTTAATTATTGCAGCTCATAGTACAAGACATGAATACAAAAACAAAATGGAACTATAATTACAAGGGACGTATCCACTAGTTCCTCTCCTGTCCACCTGTTCCCGGAGCTCTACTGCCTTGTCCACTGCTCGGCTGTTGCTCAAGCACCAGCCGCTGCTTCTGTCTCGGTGGCTCCTCCAACACCCGCTGATCAACCGTACGAGGAGTCGGACAGTCACGTGCCAGGTGACCCTTCCTGCCGCAGGAGTAACATTGTCCGTTTCTGGCACGCCTGGCTCTGACCCCACCTCGGGTGCCCCGCACCACCGGTCTTAAAACTCGAGATCGTCCAAATGCTAGTCTGGTCCTCCTGGACCTCTGCATCATCTGTCTACTGACCACAGATGACTCGGCTACTGATCGAAAAACACGTGGTAAAGGCAGAAGCTCATGTACACGCTCAGGGTGTAGAGCTACTGGCACAAACTCCACCCTGAAGAAGGTCTCGAAGTCTTCCCATGCGAAGGTCATCCCGTCGCAAAACTGAAACAAGTGGCTCCACCACCTGCCTGCTGCTGCCTGAAGGAGGCTGGCAGCAAAGATCACCATGAAGTCTACCGGTGTCCCCACTAGCCTGAAGACTCTCACCACAGCCTCCAGCCAAACCTCAGCTGTCTGCGGGTCCGTCTCTCCCCGGAACCTGGGTGGCCTCTGGCACTGGAACTCGTGCAGCGCGCTCAAGCGTCGTGCATCACCTACTGCTAGGGCTGGTGGCATCGGTGGCCCAACGTATGGTAGTACCGCTGGTGCCTCCGTTGGTGCCTCAACTGCAAGAGGGACCTGCACCGAAGCCTCGTCGCTCGACAGGCTGTCAGCACGCACATCCCTCTGGGCTCTAGCTGGTCGTCCGTGAAAAGGCATCCTGAAAGAAACATCGTGACACGGTCAAACGTTTATACCTGGTGAGCTGACCTGGTTTGAGCTGTTTTAAGGGAAAACCTTTGAAAACACACATGCAATCAGTGTTTTCGTGCACAAAGTCGGAAATCAGTTGTCAGGGTCCTGGTGTATGGATACGTCGGCCGCCCGCACCAACACTGGACTCCCTGAACTGAAATCCACACTCGGTACTCTTAACACTATTGCTTCACAGAAAGAAAAAGTCAGAGTCATAAGTTCTGCGGTAGAACCGAACTCCTTTGATACCAATTTTTCACGACCCATCCTCGGGGCTCGTGCCGTGACTACCCCAAGCCCGCCTTCCATAGGATAGGGGCTAGCGACTAGCACCAAAGGCGTAAATCCCGATAACTGGGAAGGAATTGCCTTTATAAAAGTAAACAAACACGACAGAGTATAAGCGGAAGTAAACACTAAGTACAAAGATAAGTGCAAAAAGAAAAAATGGGCCAGAGTACAAACCCAAAAGAAAGTACAACAGAAAAATACAACAGCTGGTGGGACGGAAGCGGCTCCTGGGTCGTCCTCCTCGGATCCTACCTGAAGGGTAGGTACAGTTGGCGCAGCTCCTGCATCGTCCACCACGGATCCTACCTGAAGGGTAGGTACAGATAGCCTCCACAACGCTCTCGACCTCCAACCACCTCTGAGTGTCGTCTCACTGTGAAGTCCACCTCCGGATACTGACTCGTCGAGTATTCCACCTCCGGGTACCGTCCAGTCCTCGAACACTCGGCCTCCGTCAGCACTGCCCGTCGTCTGCAACCAACACAGCGAGGTGCGGGCATAGCCCGTGCAGGGGTGAGTATAACGTTACTCATTAGGGACCCCGAGACCCTCACGGTCTCACTAAAACCAACAAGGATAACCACAAATAAGATCTCAACAGATAACCTCTACTTAGGTATATTCCCATACATATACCTAAGTTATCAAGTAACCCATCTCAATCATGAGGAAACACAAGGATCATGAAATCAACGGATAACCACTACCCAGGTATATGCCCATACATATACCTAAGTTATCAAGTGACCCATCTCAATCATGCAGTAAACACAAAGGTCAAAAGTCTCAGCTCAAACCTTGATTTTTATAATCGAAACCGTAACTGCTGAAGAGATCCGTCTCTGGAGTGTACAGTGGTCCTGTCATGACTCCGAGGTACTTCTCACTAACCTAAGACTGCTAAAGTACTCCTCCTGTCGAGTACTGCGGGTTAGCCACCCAGACACAGTAGTGCTTCCCGCCGAGGTATGTCACCCAAAAATAGTAGTGCACACCACCTATTAGCCTGCTGAGGTACTCTCCGGACGAGTACCGCAGGTCTGCACTGTCACACAGGTAGTGCTCCGTCCTCCATGGGTCTGCACCTCAGAAATTAGTACTCCATCCACTGGGCTAGTCGACTCACTCCAAGTCGAGTCAGTCAAGCAGTCGTCAGGTCTCAGCCAGTTACACGGTCTCCGTACTCCGCACGCTCGTCATTGGGAGGGTCCGCTCCACGAGCTACAGGTCGATACTCCAAGTATCTAAAAGTCCCACAAAGAAGTATCTCAAAGGACCGCCTCGTCATAGGGGTCTCAACACAACAGATGGCGCGTCAATCGGACACCCGGTCTGTGAGTTATTAGCCTTTTCGTCCTAGGGGCCCGGTTGGTTTCGTGAGCGAACCAAACCTGGCCATATCTTAACTGTACCCCGAACTCTCATAGGGTATACTCATAGGGACCGTTTCTCAACGAGATCACCAACGCCGCTGATGGTTCGTCAAATGGACGTTCTGTCAGAAAGGTATCAGTTTTTCCGTTCCAGGGGCCCGGTTGGATTTCTGTGCGATCCAACCCGGCCACTATCCATCTGCATCCAAATCTCGGGCGGAGAATGCCAAAAGTTCTGTATCGTCAACAGGAACTCAACGCAATAGACGGCGCGTCAATCGGACACCCGGTCTGTGAGTTATTAATCTCTCTTTTTAATCTTGGCAAAATGAATTCAAATGAATTGAAACACTCAAAAATAATTAATTAAATTGGTTTAATTAATTAATTGCAAAGTGTTGGCAAGAATTTCAAAAGATTGAAATTCAAATAAACCAAACTTAACTCACCTCATTAATTAATCAAGTTGTAAAATATTAAAGAATGTGAGTTAATGGGGAGTTGGAATGTGAGGGGTTAAGAGGGTTAGGGAGTTTAAGGAATTTGAAAAGGTGGTGGGGGGGGTTCGTGTGGGCCCCACCCTTTCAAATATACACACATGGGAAGTTGGATGGATGTGGGCCCACCACCAACTTCCCATGGGAGAAGTTAACCACTTAACATTGTTAAAAATTGATTTAACAATTTTATTCACATTTTTAATTAAAACCCAAAAATTAACTTCTCCTCCCGCCCAAACGCAACTACGGAAAAGGTTCTCTTAAGTGATTAATGACGTTTCGAGTTCATCGGTGCAATCAGATTTCAATTCCGAGCACCGGTTCAAAAGATAGAAATTTCTGCTTTCTCGTTCACAGAACGTACCCGAGCCAAACTTCAGAAATTATTTCCGAGCACACCGGGCCTCAGAATCAGGCGCCGTCAGAAACTGCGCTCTTGTAAAATTCCAAAGAAAATTAAGAAAAAAATTTCCTTGAAATTTCCGGGTCTTTACAGCTTGGGTATAGGGTCAGTAATCATCAGTCGTGGAAGACCGTTCCTACTCCATGTGCCCCTTGAACCGCCAATAGGGTGAGGGTCAGATGATCCCAAATCCCCCTCATCCAAACGTAGTTCAGCCTCCTATAACTCACAAAATAGATCAGGGTCAATCTAAAACACAAAATGATTGTTGTTAACAGATAGTTGAAAATAACTATTATATATAGATATATATTAGTTATGATTATAACCAGCATTTAACTGTTTCAATGTTAACCTTCATCATCATCTTCATATCTGACGATGTCAATGTCTTCATATTCCTCCTCGGCATCATCAATATCCATATGAGTTTCAGTTTCATCATATCTTATCATTTCAAATTCATTTGTAACATCATTAACATCTTTTTCATCATCGACCCTTAATTGTGGGGTGTCATCATCGATATTCATGTCTCTTTGTGAAAAAGATAGATTTTGAGTAGTGTCTTGAAAAATTTTAATTCCTTCCACTTAAGCAGAACCACATTCAGTATGAGTAAACTGATTTTCTCAAGATTTAATTTTTATCATGATCCACTAATCACTCAGGTCTCTTGAAGTAACACATTACTTTGCATTATAAATTTGATGTTCCTGTTGAGCCAGTAAAAATGGTTCATTTACTGCAAGAATAATTATATATTTAATATCAATGATTCCATGAGTCGGATGAACATGAAAGCCTCTCTCAGTATCCAACCACCAACATTTAAACATCATTATGTAATTCTTTCCTAGATAACGCAACTCAATAATTTCATCTAGAATGTCGTAAAATTCAACATCAGTTTCTCTATGATGCAATCCTCTCAAAAAAAACTACACTATTCATTGTTTTTTTATTCCCCATAGGCACGTGTATGAAATCGAAAACCATTCACTATATATGCATTATAATATTTAACCATTTTGGATGTTGGGTTACTCAATATACACAGTCGCTTATCAATTTTATCAGCATGTTGAGACACTTGAAAATTTGTAAAACAATTATCAATATAATAAATAGTAAACTGAATTTTGTTCTTTCCTAAAGACATGAATTTTCTTGTTGGTTTTCTATTAGCCCAAATGTGATGGGAGGTAATGAAAATAAAACTGATTTTAACTCTATACCTAAGATCATTTTTTGAGGTTCATCCCTTTCAATTGCGCCTTTTCTAAAGTGAGATTTGTTGCTTCTAAAAGAATGATCGGTTAGAAGAAATATATGATGAAAACCAAAATAAAAAGGTTTTTTTCCATTAACGAGCATAAAGGATTTATTGTATTTCATACAGAAATGACATGATTTCGGACCATGTGTACTCTAGCCAGATAACATTCCATATGCGGGAAAGTCACTAATCGTCCACATCAATGCAGCTTTTAATATGATTTTTTTTTCAGCAACATCATATGTACTAACACCATTATTCCACAATGCATTTAACTCATCAACCAATGGTTTCAAATAAGCATCAATATTCATTTTCGGATGTCCTAGGATTAATAAGGTCAAAAAGATATAGGGCACCTTCATCAATATCCATGGAGGTAGATTGTAAAGAGTTATAAAGACATGCCAACATGAATACTGACTACCATAAGAATCAAACATACAGAAATAGTCAATAGAAAGACCCAATCACACATTTTGGGATTCTAAAGAAAAAAACGGATGCAAATGGTCAAAATGTTTCCATGAATCACCATCATATGGATGATTCAAGTTTCTATCAATTGAAATATTGGTTTTGTGACATGACATCATTTCTACTTTTTTTGAGACATAAATAAACATTGTAGCCTAGGTGTAAGGGGAAAATATCTCAATTGTTTTACAGTAATCGATCCAGACTTCCCTGGTTGAGTTTCTTTATACCTCAATTTTCCACATGTGGGACAACTATCCAAGGACTCATTTTTACCAGAATATATGATGTAATCATTTGCACATGCATGAATCTTCTGATAACTAAGGCCCAGATTATGAACCAACCTCTTTATCTCATAGAAATTTGTAGGCAACACATTTACTTCAGGTAACAATATTTTAACCAAAGAAAATACATGATCAAAACAGTTGTTTGATATTTCATTATCTGATTTTATAGCCATAAATTTTAAAACCACTTCTAATATTCTTATCTTGCAACCAGGATATAATGCATCCTCAGCAGACCTCAACAACTCATAAAATTTGGATGGTTCCAACTCAGGATTCAAATCGATATCATCTTGACTTCCAGTTTATTGAACAGATGGACCTGCAACATCTTGTACTAAATTTTGAAACCATGATTGATCCAGAATCAAGTTATTAGTATCTTCTCAGGAACTGCGTTCACCGTGGTGATACCAAAAAACATAATCTGGTTGAAAACCAAACTGTAAGAGATGTCCCCCAACCTTGTCAAATGTGTCAAACGTTCTCAGAGCACATTTTTTACAAAGACAATTAATTGTGGCATTTGAAACATGTTCTGGTTTTGAAGATGAAAATGATAAGAAAGCTTCAACACCCTCAATATATACAGGATTTAAACTAGAACCATTTGGATTTCTACGCTGATTTATCCAAGTGTGATCATCTAATAATGACTGATGTCGATTTCCTTATTCCATATTTTTCTACTAAATATAAAATCATCATAGTTTTTGAATTATTTGAAATTATAAAAATTCTATATAAAAAATGAAGATAAATAATTACAACTCCTTTTTAATAATTACCATTAATTTTGAGCGACACAATTTCCAATGGATTGATGGCTACTATTTTGTCAGACAACTCATTAACTTGCAAATTTCTCTCACTGAAATCAGAATGACGAATCTTCTCGGAGGTATGCATATTCATTATCATGCATATGAGAATGTATAAGTGTACCTCCGAGCATATTTCTCATTTTTATTTTAGTGTGAGAAAGATGCAAGTAAATGAGGTGTCGGACAAAAGAGCCCCCTTTTGTCAATAAATCAACTTCTTGCAACTATCACCACCAGAAAACATTATGAAAAATGTGGTCCTAAAAATTCATATTCAAACTCGTGCATACGAGATTGGATATGCATACATAGAAGCATACATTTCATAATGATTTGAGTCGGTGAAAGTTGATAGAAGAAGAGTCATCGACCAAAAGGTGTGTCGTCAATCCACTAGAAATTGTGCCAAGTCGTTACATGTTATTAGAAGTTATTACAATTTATTACAATTGATATTATTTTTATTATTTATAATTATTACTAATTATTACTAATTATTTCTAATTATTACTAATTATTCCTAATTATTACTAATTATTCCTAATTATTACTAATTATTACTAATTATTCCTAATTATTCTTATTTATTACTATTTATTTCTATTTATTCCAACGTATTCCTATTTATTCCTTTTTATTCATATTTATTCATATTTACTCCCAATTATTCTTATTTATTCCTATTTATTTCTATTTATTCCTATTTATTCCTATTTATTACTAATTATTTCTATTTATTCCTAATTATTGCTAATTATTGCTAATTATTGCTAATTATTACTAATTATTCATATTTATTCCTACTAATTCCTGTTTATTCCTATTTATTCTTATTTATTCTTATTTATTCATATTTATTTGTATTTATTGCTAATTATTACTAATTATTGTTAATTATTACTAATTATTACTATTTATTACTAATTATTTCTATTTATTACTAATTATTCTTGATTATCCCTGATTATTTCTATTAATTCCTAGTTATTTCTATTAATTACTAATTATTCCTATTTATTTCTATTTATTACTAATTATTACTAATTATTCCTATTTATTGCTAATTATTCATATTTATTGCTAATTATTACTATTTATTGCTAATTATTGCTATTTATTAATAATTATTACTATTTATTACCAATTATTACTATTTATTACTATTTATTGCTAATTATTACTATTTATTGCTAATTATTACTATTTATTGCTAATTATTACTATTTATTACTATTTATTACTATTTATTGCTATTTATTACTATCTATTCCTATTTAATACTATTTATTACTAATAATTCCTAATTATTACTAATTATTTCTATTTATTACTAATTATTCCTATTTATTACTAATTATTCTTAATTATTCCTATTTATTTCTAACTATTACTATTTATTTCTAACTATTCTTATTTATTTCTAATTATTGTTATTTATTTCTAATTATTGCTGTTTATTTCTAATTATTGATATTTATTCCTAATTATTGCTAATTATTCCTATTTATTGCTAATTATTCTTATTTATTGCTAATTATTTCTAATTATTTCTAATTATTTCTAATTAATCCTATTTATTTCTAATTATTTCTATTTATTTCTAATTATTTCTAATTATTTCAAATTATTGCTAATTATTCCTATTTATTGAGAATTATTCCTATTTATTGTGAATTATTACAATTTATTCCCATTTATTACTATTTATTCCCATTTATCAGGAATTATTCCTATTTATTACTAATTATTGATATTTATTAGAAATTATTCTTATTTATTACTAATTATTGCTATTTACTACTAATTATTGATAATTATGACTAATTATTTCTATTTATTACAAACTATTGCTATTTATTATTAATTATTCCTAATTATTCCTAATTATTCCTAATTATTCCTAATTATTCCTAATTATTCTTAATTATTTCTATTTATTACTAATCATTATCATTTATTCCTATTTATTACTAATCATTCCTATTTATTACTAATTATTCATATTTATTACTCTTTATTTCTATTTTATACAATTTATTACAATTTATTTCTATTTATTCCTATTTTTTACTATTTATTCCTATTTATTACTATTTATTGATATTTATTACTAATTATTCTTATTTATTGCTATTTATTGCTAATTATTGCAATTTATTGCTAATTATTCCTCTTTATTGCTAATTATTTGAATATATTACTAATTATTACTAATTATTGCTAATTATTTCTAATTATTACTATTTTTTGCTAATTATTACTAATTATTGCTAATTATTACTAATTATTGCTAATTATTACTAATTATTGCTAATTATTACTAATTATAGCTAATTATTACTAAATGTTGCTATTTATTACTAATTATTGCTATTTATTGCTAATTATTTCTATTTATTTCAAATTATTGCTAATTATTGCTATTTGCTGCTAATTATTGCTAATTATTGCTAATTATTGTTATTTAGTCCAAATTAATCTTAATTATTCCTAATTGTTCTTAATTATTCCTATTTATTACTAATTTTTCCTATTTATTACTTATTATTCCTATTTATTACTAATTATTCTTATTTATTACGAATTATTCTGATTTATTAATATTTATTACTATTTATTACTATTTAGTTCTATTTATTTGTATTTATTCCTATTTATTACTATTTATTCCTAATTATTACTATTTATTCCTAATTATTGCTATTTATTCCTAATTATTTCTATTTATTCTTAATTATTGTTATCTATTCCTATTTATTCCTATTTGTTCCTATTTATTCCTAAGTATTCCTATTTATTACTATTTATTAGTAATTATCCCTATTTATTACTAATTATTCCTATTTATTACTAGTTATTCCTATTTATTGCTAATTATTCCTATTTATTGCTAATTATTCCTATTTATTGCTAATTATTTCTATTTATTGTTATTTATTCCTATTTATTGCTAATTATTCCTATTTATCTAATTATTCATATTTATCTAATTATTCATATTTATTACTAATTATTCCTTTTTATTTCTAATTATTACTATTTATTACTAATTAATACTATTTATTACTAATTATTACTATTTATTACTATTTATTACTATTTATTACTATTTATTACTAATTGCTAAAAATTAGTACTAATAATTTCAATTTATTATTACAAATAAATACATATAACAAAACAATTTAAATCTAATTTAATTACAACTAATCAAAAATAATTAAAATTAACATCAAAAAAATGAAATAAATACTAAATTAAAGAAAATATAAATACCTTTAAACTTGATCTCCTATTGATGTAGATGGGTTCACAACTTTTTTGTGAAAAAAAAACTAACTCACCAAAATTTTCTCTCTGAAAATTGAGTTTAGAGAGAGAGGGAGAGTAAGAAATGAGAGGTGGATTTGAAAAAAAAAAGATGGGGGTATATATAGGTTAGATTAGTTTTGACGAGACTATTTGCGACGGGACCGTCATAAAAACCATCACTCGCATTAATTACGGTCGGCAGTTAAAAGAGTATTTGCAACGGGACTCGTCGCAAAAGGTACCTGCCGACACACTATTTGCGACGGGAGAACATCCTGTCACAAAAACCTATTTACCGCCACTGGGTATTTGTGAAGGGTCCTGTAGAAAATACCCGCGGACTGACACATTATTTGCGATGGGGGAATACCCCCCGTCGCAAATAACCATCCCACGGTTTGCCGTGGAAACCGCGCCAAACCTTTTGCGATGGGACCCCAAATCCCGTCGCAAAAAACCATGTATTTTCGACGGGTAGAATTCCCCATCGCAAATAACCTCTGGGACAAACTATTTTTGACGAGATTAATTCCCATCACAAAAATCTATTTTTCCCGTAGTGCTTATCACAGATGGGTGAAGAGTGAGGGGTGGTAAAAATGAGCAGATATCGTGATGGGTCTGGAGGACCTAGTGTATTCCTTGATGGTAAAAGTTGTGCGTTTGTGATGTGGGGGTAGGTCTCAAGGGAATGATGCATTGGGATCAACTGGTGAGCTATGTGATGAGCGGTGGGCTCTATATATTATTCATGTGTGTGATTGTGATTATTATAAGTGACATATGTTAGTGGGGGATAGGATCTTGGGGCCTTGGCCCACTATGAGTGAGATAGCATTGGCTAGACTATCATGAGATGGAGTCCCTATTATGCATGAAATCTGGGTTAACCATGAATGATATGGTGCATCTTGAGACCATTGGAATATGTGTGAGCGAGATGGGATGGTTTGCACCTACAATGAGTGAGCTAGTAGTAGTCGGACCACCATGAGTGAGATTGAGTCTTGGATGTGATGTGATGGGATCATATGATAGACTATCATGAATGAGATAAAGTCTGGGATGTGCAATGATATATGATTGGATAATGGGATTACCATGAACGAGATAGGGTCTGAATGAAATGAAAAATTAGATAGATGTACCATACCATGAGTGAGATGGTAGAGGATAGGGTTGGGATGTGGGTCCACCTTGAGTTAGTAGGCGAGTCTCAAGCTTGTCCACAAGACCCTACCATTCCCCTTTAGGTATCATTCGAGACTTGAATGACACCCTACCCTAAGTCTTCAAGTACATGCTAGATTGTGTGGTATGAGGCAACTAGTGGATCTCAAGATGGCACCAAAGTAGGTATGTTCAAGTGTTAGGGTGTCCTGGTTAGCACTCAATGACCCGACGAACGTGTGTACCTCATTGAGTGTCATAGAAGCCCGATTAGTGCATGATGACTCAACAATCATTTTTATTTAAGTATTTATTTTACTCATGTATACGCACACATATAATGATGTATATTAGGGGTTCTTGGTGAGACCCTATTGATTTATACGCTCATTCCCTCCATGGGAAATCTAGTGATTGTGCATACCTTATGTATGATTTTTATGTCATAGCATAGGATGTGTAGTGGATCAGGATGGACTTGCATGATGGGTTTTTAAATTTATGATGAGGCTTGGGGATAGAAGTATGACCAGAGTACATATTTTTTTATTTGTTTTTTCTATTTGATATTGACCTAGTGGGAAACCAATATATGTTTTGTATGAAAACGTCAACTGATATAGCCCTGTTGTTATGATGTTTATTTTGTATACTCTAATGTTTATATATGTGTATGATTCTTGGTTATTTTACACTATTTATATGACTCTGATTCAAGGTCATGGTCTCCCCATTTTATGGATTAGGCTATTTTTGCTACTTGATAGCCTCTGGCATACAGGGAGGCGTGTTTAAATCCATATTACAACCTAATCCCAAGCACTGTAGAGTGGCACTAGGGTGTGGCTTCAAAGGTTTATTTGATATTATCAGGAGTATTGATGCATTGAAATACTAATTAACTCTTCCTTGGTATTTTTGTGTTATTAATGATGTGTTTCATGTATCACAACTTCAATGACATTATCCCATCCATTACCACGTGGTTTGTACTAAAGATGTTGAGCTGAAGGATGACACAGATTTTAAGGAGATGCTTGTTCATATTGTGGGTTGGAGTGAGAATATGGAAGATGGTTCTTCTGGTATGAATGTAGTGTAAGCACTTGAATATCTAGGTAGATAAGTGGGAATGGGAGTCTGATATGGGAGCCCATAGGCTGGATCCTTTTTTGCTGTAGTTTGATGATGATTAAAGACACATATTTGGGACAAGTAGCTACATAGTGGTGATGTTGTAACACCTAAGATATTTTTTAGGATATAATACAATTTATTTTTTACCAAAACTCATGCATTTTGATCAATTTTAAATGTTATAGGTGTTCATGGGGGCCGAGAGCTACTTCACAAAAATTTTTGTCATGCCAGGACTTATTTCTGAATGAAAATAGCCACAGAGTACCCAATTGTCCGGTATTAGGTACCTAGTGGAGCCTTAGGTGAGGGGGTTTCTATGCCCATCAATGATTGTTAGTATTTTATTTTATCATGATTTTATTTTATATCACATTAACATGCATGTTTATCATGTTTAGGGACATCAATAGTTGTGACCTACTAAGTTGTACTCACACCCTATCTAGGCACTGTGGGTACTTAGGTAGAATTATTGGTTATTGGTTTAGATGAGGGAAAGGGACCTATTCTTGATGGTTGAGTTGGGTAGTTGTGTCAAAGTTGGGATATGAGTCTGAGCTTGGAATCAAGACTAGTATTGTTGTTATCTCCAATTTTTATCCACTTTTGGTTTATTTTGGAATCTATTGTATATAACATATCCATGTGGGTATTTCGTATGTATGCATGACTTGTGTGATGTTTATAATATTTATAATGTTATATCATGGGTTTTGGTGTTTGTTTTAGCAATCATATCATTGTGTTGTCTATCATTATATTGTTTATATTTTTATGACCACTGGTGTTATTGCTTTTGTTGATATTTATGGTTAGCTATATTTTAGGATATAGTCCCCCAATGCTTACTCATGGACCATAGTCACTATTTGGAAGCCTCTGGTGTAGTGGGAGCCTCTCTTGGGATATTTAGTGACCTAATTTAGTCATGGTGGAAGGGAAATGGATCGGGGATATTGCAATGATGATGGAGGATCTTGACATTCCATAACTGAGTTGAGTATTGTGTTTTTAAAAACATTGATTAGAAATGAAAAAACTAGCTTAGCTTCATGAGCCTCATGATTTATCCTATAGGTACTTTATAGTCTAGACATATAAAATTTCAATAGATTTTTATATATGCCTAAATGGGTGGGTCAGAATAGTCAGTTTTCAAGTTGAGGCTATTAGTTATGATTCATTCATGTGACCACTTGAACCAATTCAGGCATGTGTCTCCCATATTGTTATAATTTATAATTTAAATATCATTAAAATAATATAGAATTTGTTTTTGTGGTATCTAGTGTCATGTGTGGGGAAATATTGTGATCTTCCTAGATTATATTGTATATATCAAGTCCAAATCATCTTAATTTCAAACAGGATTGTATAATAAATTAGGATTTCCCAAATGGTTTCTCATGACCATTTATTGTTTAAATTGAATTATAATTATTAAAAAATGGATATGCCCATGGGATTGTTCAAATTATAGAAAAAATAGGGGTTATAAAATCTATCCCATAGAAAAATTAATCCAAATGGTATAATCCAAAATTAACCCTGGATATGTACAAATCATAAATTTAGGTGACATGTTTCTAGGAAGAGTAGAAGTATCCCTTATACAGAAAACCCTAACAAGAGGTGGGGATGATGAGGTAGTTGGAATAAAATAAAAAAATAAAGTAAAACATTAATTAAAATAAAAAGGGAATAGAGGTGGTGGCATGATGAGAGGTAAGGGGGATGTGGCCTAGATAACATTGTTTTTTTATTATTATTTACATGTATATAAATGAGAATTTTAATATTACTAGAAAATTTTATTAAGTTTCAATATATATTTATATTTATTTTATTTAAACATATAAATATTGAATATATGGTACTAAAAATATATTTTAATATTGATATTAATAACCATATTAATATTAATCATTGTGTGTTATGAAATTGATCAAATGTCGATTGAAACTGTGAAGAATTTTGAAACTGGAAATAAATGATTTATCGAAGGTGATTCATACCATTGATGAAATATACATTGAATATTTATATGACAATGATGATGAAAAATATAAATTAAAATATAATAGAAAAACAAGAAGCATAGGGAACACAATGTTGAGAATAAAATTTCAACCATTTCTTTAAAACATCACCATATATATAGTGTACATGTGATATGATCCAACAATTAAGATTATTCCCATCCATATATAATCCTACGATTAATATTATAATGGTTGGATAATATAGAAGGTCATTCCATGTGAATGGTTTCATTGGGAACCAAAGAGATATCATCATTATCAACATTATGGAATCTACACATTAACATTTCATAACACTCCCCCTTGGATGTCATAATTCACAGTAGGACCAAGATCTTCTCGATGATGTCTCTCGACCAGCTAGAGGGTTATCTTTCATTTAAGTACTTAAGGGTTTGAACCTCCAAAATTCTTTCTCATCGATAAACCCTCTATTCAAAAAGAAAGATTATGGAGGCTTTGCGGTCAATGCGGATCTTGAAGCTCTTCAAAAAAGGGCTCAAATGTGTAAGTATGCTGTCCTTGGCCGAATTTCTTATTTAAATGGAGACAGACCATGGCTGGTACCAGACCTCAAACCTAGAATCTCCCAATATTGGGGAACATAAAATTTGAAATTAGTTCCTATGGGAAAAGGATATTTTCATATTATTCTGAATTCCTAGGAAGACCTAGATCAAGTATGGAAATTAGGTAGTATTCATCTGAAACCTGGTTTACTTCATTTATCAAAATGGGATTTTTCTTTCAACCTGTTCACCCATATAAATTCTATGAAACAAATTTGGGTAATAGTTCATGGACTTAGTTAGTAATTTTGGAACCTGAAAATATTGAATGATATCACCTCTTGCATTGGTGTCCCCTTAAATATAGACCAATGAACATTGAATGAAGATTTGGTTCAATATACAATAGTTATGGTAGAATCAAATTTGGAATCAAAACTTCCTCATGTCATCAATTTTAACTCTAAATATTACAGAGTTGAAGTAAGGATAGAATATGAGAATAAGTCACCCTTTTGTGAATATTGAAAGATTATTAGACACTTCATCATGAATTGTAGAGTGGTGAAAAAGCAGGCCCATAAACCCACTGATAAATAATGGAATGAAATCAAGAGACATAGAAGGATAAACGACCTATTTTAGAGATGACTGACCCCTCCATGAAAATAAATGAAAGATGTTTGAAGAATATTGGAAACCCATCCACCTCAAATGACCCCCTAGATAATCATAGGCTGAATTGGTTGAAGAGTGGAAGATTTAAATTGACAAAAAAGGTATTACTGATGAAATTGCTTCTCTTGTCATGGATATTGTAAATTAGCCTCAATAGGAATCAAAAATTGAAAATCACAAACCCTAAAAAAGGTTAAATAAAATTACATGAATGATGATCAAGGCATGGATATGGAAAACACTTCTCAATCCACTAAGATTAAAGCTACTACATGGGTAACTAAGAATAAGATCTTTATGTCTGGTGATTTCATTTTCTTTCCATCCACTGATGTAAACATAGAAGATGAAAATACCTCTTCATTACAACTAGTCAAAGTATCTTCTTCTAGAGTTTTTGATGAAGTCACTCTCATCCCCTTTTCTTTTGGGATCGATTGGAACTCATCTTTAGAAGGAGTTGAATCTTCTCAATGGGAACATACAATGCACCTACAATGGAGATTCAGGGGCATAGAAACTTGTCTTACAGCAACATTTATAATCCCTCGAAGACTGCATCTAAGCAGAAATTTCAGGGTCCTATTGAAGTCCTTATAACTAAAGCAGTTGGCATAAAGGATAGGGTCGAGGCCTCTAACTAGGAGAACAAAAACTCATCTTTAGGTGTTGTTTATACTCAATCAACAATATCACCTATAGTGAAGATCCAGGGTCACATAAGCTGCAACTTTTCTAAGCCCTCAAAGACTGCATCTGGACAGAGCATTTAGGATCATGGTGAAGTCCCTATAAATATAGCGGTTGGCACAACTAAACAATGAAGTGTATAAGAAAAAGGCTTCCATGAATTCAATTAGAGGCCTCCATCACCTGACTAGAATTATATTGATGTTGGCAGCAACACCCTGAAGGAAAACAAGGATAAAAATATAGATTTCCAAAATTATGATGAAAAACAGATCAAAGGTGATGTATCTAGTCATCAATTCATTGGTGAAGAATCAAAAAATTAGATAAAAGACAAGCCAGGTAAAAATGATAATATTATTTCTCCTAACATTACCATGATCAAACATGATAGATACTCGCCACAGAGCAAGGATAAGTCTATCAAGCATCTTAGGAAATCCACCATGAAGAATAAATCTAGAGTTAAAATGAAAGGGGGTCTCAACCCCAAACATAGGTCCAAATGAATATTCTCAATTGGAACCATTAGGGTATTGCTAAATCTTACACCATCACAAATTTAAAAATAATTTTATTCATGTATAAACCAAAAAAAATTGCTATCTCTAAGCCAAAAATTAATGTTTCTTATAGTTTTACTATATTAGATAAATTTAGTTACATATTTATTATCACTACTTATAATAATAGTTCTATGGATTATCTTTGTATATTTTCTCACTCTTCTTTAAGCAATGTGCATGTCTTTAATTTTTGACATTCAATATTTCACTTTTGAATTGACATTGAAAAAATTGCATATCTTTTACACCTTTATTTATGAAAATAATATATACCAAGATATGATATCTCTATGGAAAAACCTATCTTTTTTAAATAGTAGGATACAAGATCCTTGGATCATCGTCGAAGACTTTAATTTTATTTTTGGACCTAGTGAAAAAATGGGTCCTTCTCACTCTAACATTTCTTCTATAGAATTTAAATATTGTATTGAGGAAAAAAATATCTTGGAGATAAATATTGTAGGAGCCAAATATACTTGGTATAGAAGACATAATAACAAGGTTCTGGCTAGTAAAGTTGATAGAGCATTCACAAATATCCCAACCCTAGATAACTGGGATATTATTTCCAGCATCACCCCACCTCATCTAAACTTGGATCATCACCCTATTTTAGTTATTCTCAACACTAGAGTTTCTAAGACTATCCTTCCATTTAGATTTAATAATGCCTAGATCTCTGTGATTGATTGTGGCAATATTGTTAAAGGCACCTGGAATTCTATGAACTATAACAATGATGTTTTTTCTTGTATTATGAAATTAATGCTTTTAAAGAAAAAGATAAATTCATGGTTCAAAGAAATATTCGACCAAACCAATGATTAAATTTCTTCCCTGGAAAACACACTCAATCAAATTTAGGTTTACTCTATGAACAATAGATTTTATAATGATCCTAAATAAGAAATTGATATTTGTGCTAATTTAAACTCTATTCTCTCTTTAAAATATAATTTGAAAAAATAGACCTTCAAAATTAACTGTCTCAAAGATGGTGATAGAAACACTAAATTATACAATGGTCAAAAAGAGCTACGAAATCTTGTCAGATATAGTGACCCTCTCTCTACCATCTTCTTTTTTATTTCTAAGGACTACCTTAGCATACATATCACCAATCTGGTTAACCAAGGTAAAATTAAACCCATAATTGCCTCTAGAAACCTGATTTCCCCCTATCATATTTTTTTATGTAGACGATATTCCTGTATCCCTTTTACGTGAAAAACGGAACATCCAAAATATCAAATATGGCCACTCTTACTATGAAGAGGTGTCAGGGAAATCCATAAACTAGAACAAATCTTCCATTTTATTTGGAAAAATATTTCCTATAACTAGAAAGGATAGTATTATAAATGAGCTTGGTATAAAAGAGGGATCCCTTCTATTCATGTACCTTGGAGTTCCTATCTTATGGGGAAAGCCTAAATGCACTCACTTCTCCAATATTGTTGACCATAATAATAATCAATTCTCTGATTGGAAAGGAAGATCCTTATTGATGGCATGCTGGTTTTTTCTTTTCAAATACACCATTATTTCTAAAATGGTTTACTTCATGATGGTTTATAAATGGCCTATTGATTTAAGTAAAAAGATTAATAGTAGAATAAAAAACTTTTTCTAGAGTGGAAACACTCTTGAGAGGAAACTTGTCACTATCCCTTGTAATAATCTTTGTAAACCCATTGACAATGATGGCCCCAGTATTAAGAACATTTGCCTCTTTAATGAATCCATTCAATATAAACTCACGTGGAACCTTATAAACAATAATTCCTCAGTATTGAATTTCCTTAGAGGCAAGTTTTATAATAATCTAAAAAAGGTAGGAATTTTCACATGGACTCCTCTATCTGTTCTTTCATCAAGCACTTGTTTTCTAAAATCGTGTCTCACTCCAGATGGATTGTTAATAAAAAATATTATTTGAAATTTCGGTTGGATAACTGGAATGGTTACCCTCTTTCCTCTATTACTAATTCTATGCACTTATCTACTAATATTAATATCTCAATAAATGAGTTCCTATGCTCTTCAAATATGTATTTACCCAATGAGATCAATACAATTATTACCAACTACCCTTTTGTCAACACTGATGATTTTTTGGTTTGGTAACCGGCTCGTAATGTTGTTATAAACTCTAAAATTTACTACAATCATAATTTCGGTAATATAATACAATATTTTTATTGGTTAAAAAACATTAACAATCTATGGGTTATACCCTCCAGATTCATATTGGTCTGGAGAAAATCCCACAATAGAGTTCCCACTGATTGCTATATTCAATTATTTGGTATTCAACTTTGTTCTAAATTTCTTATGTGTAATTAGTATGGAGAGGATGATAACTACCTATTCTTATCACATGCTACTGCTTCTATGTTATAGAAATAAATATTTGACATTTTTTATCTCGTATAGAAAAATTTCGACTCTATTCAGATTCATATTCAAAGATGCACTACTATGGATGCCTCTCCTCAAGTTGAACAGCTTTTTTTGCTGTTGTTACCGAACTGATTCACGTCATCTTGTATGAGAGAAATTCTATCATTCAAAACAATAATACTTTCAATCATTGTGAAACTCAGGTGAAGATCCTCATTGCTATCAAGGAAGCATGAATGATGTAAATAGGTACCTTCCACAACTCCTTGAAGGGTCTTATTATTCTTCGTTAGATCGGAATCAATGGAAGATTCATCCAAATGAAAGGTATGTTGGAAGTTTTCTAGAAACCCCCTCTCCCTGGCTAGATCAAAATAAATGTGGATGGTTCCTCAAAAGGCAACCCAGTCCCTGTGGGATATGGTGTAGTGTGTAGGAATCACAATGGGCATATTTTGGGATACTATTATTGTACGTGTGGTTTTACCCCCTCCTTAGAGGCATAGATGTACAATTTAATTATCATTGTTGGTCTCATTAAGAAAAAAAGATGGAATAATATATGGATCGAAAGTGAATCCACTATCATCTTACAAGAACTTCGACATAGGGTGGTTCACCTGGTATGACCCCTCACAGCAAGATGGATGGTGTGCCTCCAACATGTGACAGAGCTCAATCATATAATCACCCATTCTTATCATGAGGTGAACATGGTGGTGGATGGTCTTACCAATAAAGGAGTTAGTAGAGATACTGTGTGGATAGATGACCTCCCAACAGATCTCATCCCACTTTAAGAAAAATATTGTAATAAATTTCCCTCTTTCATACTTTTGTAATCTTTTTTCATCTTTATATATTTTAGGGCTTTGGTCTTTTGACCAAGTCATCATTGTTTAAAAAAAGGAATACCATAGGTAATAATGAATGGTATCATTATAAATTATGACTCATGGGGAAGGTCAATAATTTTCATTAATTATAGATATATATAATAATTTATAACTCCCTTGGATATTTTTTATGATGTATGATTTCCTCATTAAAAACTTCATCTAGGAAAAACACTTCAGGGGAAAACCCCTTGATTAGGGAAAATCAGTACAATAACATCAAGTACCTATGGTGTTTCCTTATTAAAAACCTTTTCAAGAAAACTCAATGGGAAAAACATTACTAAGGTAAAATTAGTACAATAGTTACATCTCCCACTTGTAATGGTCATCACTATATCATTTAACTCATATAATGTATATGATCAATTCATAACTAAAACATTCAGTTTTTAGTTTTGGAATAATTTATACCCTTTAGATTTCAATGAATAAGGAAGATCATTACCTTGAATAATAGTATGATTTATTATTATTTTTAAGGTATATATGCATATGCACATGTATATCCTTTAGGAATAAATAAAATTTAAATTTATATTTAATCCCTCTGGGATAAAAAAGTTCTTCATTAACCCCTCATGTATAAAATATATCACTCTTAGAATTAAGAGATTTAATTATTAATTAGGGGTAAAATCATTCTAAAATATAATATTTTGGGATGCTTGATTCAAAATACAAGGATATTATTTGTAATTATATCATCGGATATGGAAATGATTTTATAAACTCTTCAGGGGTTTTGATGTTATCAAAAATATATGGATTAATGAAAGACTCAAATTTATAAAAATAATTTGATGATAGGATCAATTATACATTCTTTGTTATATTAATATATCATAATATTGATACAAGAAATATGCTACAATAATTTTAAACCCTCAGGGATTCATAGTTATCATATAGATAAACAATGAAAACATCTGTTGTACATAATCCAAATATCCGACTTTATAAGGAAGAATATTTATTGTAATAAGATCATCAATATTCAATAGTCTTGGTTGTTTGGATAATAAACCCAATAAATTATATGTTGAACATATTGTAAGTTCCTATAATAATTTTGGTCATTATATTGATGTCAGCAAGTATCAAAATTCACTTCCATCGGTGAGTTTTGAAAGAATTTAAACATTACAATATATTATTAATAACATTGAATGAGATCTCATGATTTTTTGGGGCCAGTTTCACTTTAGGGACCGTATATAAGGATATATAATTTTGATGATATATTTATTTTCCCTTCCAATGGAAAATATATTTTTTTCTTTCTACTCATGATGAAAATGATTTTATAAAATCAATTCAACCACACTTATGATGTGTATGATCAGACTACTGATTTTTAACACATTAAATTCATGTAAGTGTTGTGAGAATCTTTTAAATGGTTCTACAAGAATATTTGTATATAGTATGTGATGTTAAATATTTATTTTAATAAACATGCATAGCATGAAATGTACACTCACCAAAAGCTAGTAACACACGTGGCTATTTAGTAGATGCATCTTTCATATGGTATTTAAATGAATCACATGGTAGGTGAGAATTCCTATATATACTTCATAATTTATTCTTTATAAATATATGGGAAACTCATTTCCAAAATAATGGCTAATGATATAAATAATTTACCTCAATAATAGGTACATTAATAATCAATAAATCATTGTGAATTATTATATAAAGGGGAATTCATAATAACCCAATGATAACAAATTCTTTGATAATTTAGTAGATATAAATACATTAAATAAATTCATCATCCCCCCTTGATGGATGTCTACTATGTTACCAACAAATTGATGTTCATGGATACTTGAATGAATTTCATTAATTATAATTGATCTTGGATGGCCTAGACCATCATGTCATTTATTTAAAATTTCAATATTAGCAAACTTTTGGTTTACCATTATTTATTCGATTGTACATAAAAAATTGTTTATAATCAATTTTTATGAATGCTTGTTACCTATTGAGGTACCTGTTTTATCTAATATATCCATATGATTTTTATTTTCAATAATTCCATTGATATATCTCATTGATACTTTAGATATAATAAATCATTAAGAATTTTTACTATCATATAGTAATATATTCACTCTTTTGGAGTTGTTAATTAGTTTTATCTATCGATAAATATAGTTACATGATCATATAATAACTCATATATGTGTTCTTTTGAATAATTTAATCAAAATAATATTTATTAAGATTTTTCTTCAAGGTATATATGTAAGATTTTAAAAATATTCCATTGTACATACTCATATTTGTTAATATAATTTACACTTTTTCTGGTTGATGAATTCGTAACATAATCATAATGGGTTAGGCCCATCACCAAAAAGATTATTGTATATTTTGGAACATTTGGCTCAAATATTATTTTATAACACATCAAGTTGCTAGTGAACCCCCCCTCATATTTTGAAGGCAGTGAATGTGGTAGTGAGAACCAATTTTGAAGAATATTCTAGATTTACTACACACACCTCATTTCCATAAAAATTATAATTCATAAAAGAATTTTTATAAAAACATTCACTTTACCAAATGAAGGGGAAATAATTTGACCAAATTTCATCAACTCTCAAATATTCATGATAAAATTCTAAGTTTGAGTAGCACAAATCATATCAACAAAATCATGAATAATTTTATTCTCATCAAGGAATGAAATAATGTACTTACATTCACATTAGAGAATGAATTCATTCATTGAATTTCATGATTCATGACAAAAATTAATTATTTATCAATAATGATCATCTGGAAAAAAATACTAATTTTATTTAGTATGATAATAATTGTTTAACCACTTCAGGTGGTAAAATAATTTTTATAAAATTTATTGGATTATAATGGTTATGTAATTTTATTATCTCATATATTAACTATAAGAGGAATAATATCTGCTTATGGAGATAATATCGAATGAATTACATGAGATGATATTAATAATCCATAAGCATGTGATAAATGATAATGTATTTATTCGACATTGTTTCCACCTGAGAAATAATTGATAAATGAAGATATCTTTTAATATAGTTTCAAGGAAAACTATTTTAATATCATCCTTTAAGGATGGATTATTTTATATTCATTATTAAATTCATTGACCTATTTAATTGTTTATTATAATTAAATTGTTTCTAGTGGTAATGGTGTTATCATTTTTTATAAACAAATACATCATAATGATTGTTGGAAAAACATCATATTCACCTCAAAATTGATTTAAAATAAAATCATGTATATTTTTATTTACTTATGAGAATGAAATAAATATTTTCCAATAAATATTCTCATTCACTTCAGGGAATGATATAAAATTATTTGTTCAGGTTTTATAGTGTCTTCAAGATAATTGCATGAATATTCAATTCAACATTTTCATCATACTTTGGGGATGTGTATTAATAAAATAAATATCATCTCCATCATGATTATTTAAATTTCATGATCAATTTTGACACCTTCAGAGTGTACAAAGAGATGTGAGTTGTTAAATTTTATTATTTTGACATCATTTTCATGTCATAATTAGTAATGTTTACTTCATCACTTCGACGTGCGACAAGTACATGATGTTCATCATTAAACCACTTCAGGTGACATTGTTTCATCCTTTTATTTTATGAATCATATTTGTCTCGACATTGACTACATCAGTTATTAACCAATCACATTTGGTTTAGGGAATGAACTGTAATTTTGGTCATGGGGAGTTATTACAGTGCTTCAGGAGCTCATTATTTTTCCCAAAAAAATTAAGAAAATAATTCATATATTTTCCAATGTTATAAAGAGGGAGGAAATAAATATGATATAGAAAATATGATTCATCTATTGATATATCTCTTAGAATGATTGGAGTCAATGTGCATGTGAAGAAGCATGCCAAAAAAAGGATATCTGGAAAAAGATGAGATATACCTTTTTCATGTAAGAATCATATTACATTGATGAAAGTGTCGCCACAATGCGCAATGCAGAGAAGATGATCATGGTGAAAATGTGCTATGAAATTGATTGAACGTCGATTGAAATTATAAGAAATTTCAAAATCGAGAATAAATGGTCGATCGAATGTGATGCATATCATTGATGAAACGTGCGTCAAATATTTGTATGACGATGATGATGACAAATGGAAATAGAAATATAAGAGAAAAACAAGAAATAGAAGAGACACAATGTAAACCCCAAAAGTTCACCCATTTCATTAACATATAGACATATATATATATATATAATATAGTCGATATGATCTAACATTTAAGATTAATATTTATCATATCTAATCCAACGGTTGGAATTACAAAGGTTGTAGAATATGGAAGGTTGGGCCAGGTGAATGGTTGTATTGGAAACCAATGAGACATCATCATTATCACCATTATTATATACACACATTAATATTTCATAACATTATGATAATAATATCATTGTTACTCGATATAAATATTTATATTTGTGCACACATATATGGAGAAAAAATATGTTTTAAGCCCAGTGTTTAAATTTGATGAGTAAATAGTTCACCATGTATGATTTTCCACAAAGATTGTAATGGTGATAATTTTGAGGCTGGAGGAGTTCATTTAAGAGTTGATTTTTTTATTTTAAAGTATTGATGATGTGGTGATATTTTAATATATTTTTGTGACATCTCTTTGGTGAAATGATTGTGTTTTTTTGTCTAGGGGTGGTTTAATTGTTAATATTTTGAATCTTGATCAAATTGTGTTGGAATTTTGATTCTTTGAATATTTTTATTAAAAATATGTTTTCTAAAATAAAAAGTGATTAAATGGCGTTGTTTTAATATTCACGTATTTATTATAAGGCTTGCTCAAGGAAATCAACCGGACCTGAGATTGCGAGTGAGTCCTAGGTGCCATAACCTAGGAAGAGTGATTGAGACTGGAGATCCTGATCTGCCGATGAAGAACCAATGACGTCAAGGTTCAGGGGCTTGATGTCGAGCTAATTGATTGTGCCCTGTAATCGCCTCCTAAGTATTCAAATAGGAATGAAGAAGATTTGAGTTTGGAAAAAATTTCGATGCATAGGAAATAAAAAAACTAATTCTGTATATAGGGTGGAGGCAAAACATATTCCGGATCTACAGTTCCTGCACAGTAGAAGTAGTTCAGAAGGGTGAACGCCTACTGCAAAGGACCCTCCTTTCCAAATTACTTAAAGAAGGCACTTAATTAGAAGGTGCCTTCTTCAAAACCTCTTGATCGAAGGTGATTTTTAGGAGGGCGCCTTCCGAGCCCATCATTTTTTTTCCTTTTTTGTTTTGAAAAAAATATATATAAACAAAACAAATAAAAAAATTAAATAATATTTAATTGCTTTTAAATAATTCGATATATAATGTAATTAATAATAAAAATATAATTATTAAAAATTTCTAATATAGAATATAAATAACGTAATTAATAATTTATTTAATTTGATATTTAAAAATAATTAACATTAATTAATAATCTAATCGATATTAAATATTTTATTATTAGTTTTGTTAATAATAATTATTATAATAATATCTTTATTATTATTAATTATTAAATAATAATATTTTGTTTCATGTAAATTATTTTTTGTATATTATATTCACAACAAATAATACTATTAATAATAATAATGATGATCATGTAAACAATATTATTATTATTATTATTATTATTAAGTAATATATTAATTACTATGACTTCATAAAAATATTATATTTATTATATTTACTATTATTAACAAGTAGAAAATATTAATTTTTTATCTTTTTATTTAATTATTTTATTATTATTATTATTATTAAGTCTTATATTATTATTAATACTTAATATTTGTTATTTATTATTTTCAGGAATTTATTTTCATTTTCAGTTATTTTAAATGTTTTAAGTGGATGTCTTAAATTTCATTTAGAATCTAACAATAATTTATATTTTATAAGCTTTTAGAGTTTCTACTTCTTTAAAAGTACAAATGTTATGATGGTTATTAATTGAATATCTTTTTAGTTTATATTTAAAAACATAATAATTATATTCAATTATTTAATAAATATAAAATATTAATTATTTTACTTATTTAATTAATTATATTATTATCATTATTTTCAAGTAGAAAAATAATTTACAGGAAACAAAATATTTTCTACTTATTAATAATTTTAAATATAATTAACCAAATATTTTAAGTCATATATTATTATAATAAAATAATAAATAAAAAATATTATTATGAAGTCATTGTAATTATATTTACTACTCATTAATATATTTTTATGATGACTTCATAATAATTAATTAAATTGAAACCCCATCATTTTTATAAAATTATTATATTAATTATATTTACTATTAAATAATAAATGTTTTCTAAATTTCATTACTTTGTCATAATAATTAATTAAAAATTGAAAAATGATATTATTATTTGTATGACTTCATAGTAATATAATTAAATAGTAAATATTTTTATGAAGTCATAATAATTAATTAAATAGTAAATATTTTTTATTTATAGTAATTAATCTATATCATATACCAACAATATATTAATAAGTAGTAAATATAATTACTATGAATTTATAGTAATAATAATATAAACAATGAAACAAAATATTTTTAAGTCATCGTATTATAATAAATTTATGATGAGTTCATAATTAATTATATTATTATTATTATTATTAAGTCATATATTATTATTAATACTTATGTATTAATTAAATAAATAAAAATAATAGTAAAAAATAAAAATAATTAATATTTTATAAGTTGAAAATATTATTTTTAAGTCATATATTAATAATAGTAAATATAATTAATATAATATTTTTATGAAGTCATAATAATTAATTAAATATATAAAAATAATATTATTTTTAAGTCATATATTAATAATTGTAAAT
This sequence comes from Viscum album, assembly GCA_963277665.1. Classification (NCBI taxonomy): domain Eukaryota; kingdom Viridiplantae; phylum Streptophyta; class Magnoliopsida; order Santalales; family Viscaceae; genus Viscum; species Viscum album. Next base: position 809,333,611 of record OY728150.1, on the reverse strand, counting down.
ATAATTAATATAAAAATTTTTGAAGTCATAATAATTATTTTATGAAGTCATAGTAATTATTTTATGAAGTCATTGTAATTAATTAATTAAAAAAATTATTTTTATGAAACAAAAAATTTTCTAATTATTAATAATTTTAAATATAATTAATATAATTTTTTATGAAGCCTTAGTAATTAATATATTTCTCAATAAAAATAATAATAATAATACTATTGTTTACATGATCATCGTTATTATTATTAATAGTATTATTTGTTATAAATATAATATAAAGAAAATAATTTACATGAAACAAAATATTATTATTTAATAATTAATAATAATAAATATATTATTATAATTATTAATATTAATTAAACTAATTATAAAATATTTAATATATATTAGATTATTAATTAATGCTAATAATTTTTAAATATGAAATTATATATATTATTAATTACATTATTTATATTCAATATTAGGAATTATTAATAATTTTATTTTTATTATTTATCGCATTATATATCGAATTATTTAAAAGCAATTAAATAATATTTATTTTTTTTGTTTGTTTTGATTATATATATATATATATATATTCAAAACAAAAAACACAAAAAACACAAAAAAAAAAGATGGGCTCGGAAGGCGCCCTCTTAAAAAGCACCTTTTATGAAGGGGATTTGAAAAAGGCGCCTTCTCACTAAGAACCTTCTTCAAATATTTTGCAAAGGAGACTTCTTTAGAGAAGACTCTCACTCTTCTACACTTCTCCTACCGCGTTGGAACAGTAGATTTGGAATATGTTTTTCTTCCACCCTATTTGCAGAATTAGTTTTTTTATTTACTCTGTATTAAAAAATTTCCCATTTGAGGTTTGCCAATGGATCAGGGGTGATGCGAAGCTCAATCTTGGATGAATCAAATCTTGACATGGTGGATGAAACTCAATAGATGCAGATCTGAATTCAAAATCAGATTGAGATCCATCGAATTACAAGGAGCTCGACCCGAGTTTGAGAAAATGAAGTTGATCAATTCTCCAGTGCTGGAATCAGTTTTGTGTTCATTGGTTTACGCGTCTCTTTGCAGGATCAAAGTTTAATGATAGCAAGGAACTTGTTAATCTTGATCATTATGGTTTCAAGTACGATGGTTGACACACACCACCTGCTTGAAATAATGTATCAATGAGGTTTCAAGGTGGAGTTCCTTCTTATTCCAGCTCGAGTTGCGAAGTTTTATCAAGTTAATTCTTGTCTTGTCACACTGAAGGAGGTAAGAGAATATCTAGAGAATCAGATCTAGAGATACTCTCAAGCTCACCAGATAAGATCATATTTCCATTCTTTATTAGTATTTTATTTTTTGTTCCATCTGTTTGAGATGTATTTTCTTGAATATATTTGATGCAATGAACATGCATAACTAAATTTTTTTAGAGTGATTAGATTAAGATGAGTCGAATTTTTCTTGTTCTCACTCAGGTTTTACATTATTGTTTTATGTTCTTCTTGAGTTCACTTTTCTTATTTTCATTTTCATATTTTCTAATGAAAAAGTGAAAGATAAAAGTAAAAGGATATTCATTTCATCGAAGTGAGAAATTAATTCATTCCTTAACATCAATTAACAAATTAAGATGAGTCTCAACGGGAGAACATCAGTGTGGTCATTTAAGTTTTTTTTGCAATTATATTCATCTTTAGAATTCTTTCTACACTATTCTATGTATCAATAAGTGGTGACAGTAGATTCATTTTCTTAATGTAACTATCAAAGTACTTAATTTGGAATTTTTTTTTTTCTTGTTTTATCCAAGATCAAATAATTATTATTTTTCTTCATTTTTGGTTAACAAACAACATCTTAGGGTGAGTTAATAGAAATATATTGATATTTGAGTGACAGTAAAGAGATTTGGCTATATTCTTGCATAGCTTTTTCACAACATTGTTTAATTTTGAAATAGTAATAGAAATCAATTTTGCCAACTTGGGTCATTCTGATCTCCCTTACTCATCACTAGTTCTCCCACATCATCATTGTATTTACTCAATTTTTTATTACATCTTTCATCCATTCCTGTTGTTTTGTTTGCTTTTTTTTATGTTGCGCACTTTCTTTTTATTCCATGTGGTTTGACCTTACTTACTACTGTCTATGTAGTTAGTGGGTAAAACAAATAAATTTGAGTCATACCAATGATGACACCCATAAATTTTTTTGCATTATTGTTGGAGAAGACACATTCTACCAATTCAAAGACAAAAAAATAAAACAAAAAAAATATCAAATCTTCTTCTTAAAAAAATTCTGCTTAAAATAATTTCTTAAAACCGCATGTTTCTCTTCATTATTATGTGTTGTTTTTTCTTACTATTATCACTTGAACCTATATGCACACTAGTTCTTCTGAATCTGAGCATGAAACATTCATTCCTAAAATTAATAAACATTGAAGTTCCCTTAAAAATAAAAGAAAATGTGTAATAGAGAATCTAAAAATTCATAGAAATGAAAATTTAAATCAAAATCATGTTCCACCTCAACCTAGAAACCAACTAATGGAGTAGCATAAACTTATGGATTTTCAACTTCCCATAGTGTCTAACAACCCTTATTGTATGTGGTTATCCTTAGTTCTAGGAATTATGAGTTGAAACAATCCTTTGTATCCATGCTACCCTCTTTTAGTGGATCGTCCAATGAGAATTACTTAGAGTTTACAATAGGTTTTATAGTATTGTTCAATAGTTGCCTCTAAATGGGTTGAGTGAGGAGGATATTAAGTTTAGGGTGTTTTTTTAAGGGATGTGCTAGAAGATGGTTCCAAAATTCAGATGATGAAATTTTGGAAACTTGGGACTAGGACTTCAATTCATTTCTTGTGAAATTTTACTCTAATAATAAGGCCACAAAGGTGGGGTACAAAATCACAAGGTTTATCTTGGATGAGGGATATTTTCTTCATGAAACATGAGATATATTTAGAGGGATTCTTAGGCAATTTACCACCCATCATCTTTTTCTACACTTCTTAATGGGGATCTTTTATAATGGTCTCACTCTATAATACCAAAATGTAGATGGTCAGTTCTTTGATGGTGGTTTTTCTAATAAAACCCCTGAGGAGTTGAAGGAAAAATTTTGTAATAGTTTTTTCCTTCCCATATTATTATTTTGTTGGTTTTGTGGTTGGAGAGTTCTTGGAATAGACAAGAAGAGTTTCTGTAGAGTTGGAGTTGCAACAAAACTACAGCAGGCCTTTTACGCCGTAAAATATGGTTTATGGAATAAGATAGTGCTTTGTGTCTTGTGTAGTTGGAGGTTTATAACTTGTATGTGGCTGAGGTTAAGAGAATAAAATAGGCTTATGCCATAAGGATGGGTTTTATGGTGTAAGTTAATTTTGGCCTTAAGAAAAATGTTTTTTTTGCGTAATAGGAGTTTACGGCATAAAAGTTGGTTTTGTGATGTGAGTTTTGTGGACCCGTGGAACTTATAATGTAAATGATGGATTTACATCATAAGTAAGGTGACTTATGGCCTGTATATATGTTTTTTTGGCCAATTCCTAACTCATTTGGCTGATCGGCTCTCTCGTTTTGGGCGAACCCTAGGCAGTTTCCAAAGAACTTTCAGCCCCATTCCTCCTGCTTCGAGCTATGGGTTCTGGTGATTGATTTCTAGTGATCATTGGTGAGTTCTTATTCCTATTTCTCCATTTTTTCCTTTAATTCTTCTTTTGTGGATCCATTTTAGTGTTGTTTCCATGATTTGGGAGCAAGTTGGGTTGTGTTTTGATGATCCTTTGATGTAATGTAGGTTGATTCATGAGTTCTTTTTGTAGTTTTGGTTTGTGGGCATTTCTTCTATGCCATGTGGTGCGCAGGGAGATCAAAAAGATTCTTTGAGGTAGGGAACCTCTCACTTCTCACTTTTTATATCATGTGGGAGGGGTTTACTCTTGTTTATATATGGGGATATGGTTTTCACCGACCTACTAAATATAATGAACCGATTTAATTAAAATTGATGGGGAAGTGGGAATGATCAGCATGATTTTTACATCTTTTCTATTATTGTGATATTTTGATTGTACAAGCTAAATGTCTCGCTGAAAATTGTGTCCATTAGAGGATTTTTTTGTAGTATTTTTTGTGATTATGGAACCTTGTTGTGATTATTTTTCATCACCCTAAAATGAAAATTGGATGACCACTTATACTTGGTTAATAAAATGGTTTCACTAGGATATATGGATTGTGTGATAAGGCCCCTAAAATAAAGAATGAGAATTGATAAAAATCCACTTTTTTCTAAATCTGAAAGAAATAGTTGTAATGTTCTTGTTATGTGACTGTTTTGTGGGGGTGGTGTGGGGATGATGTATGTTGAGGGGAGGTGGGGTGATGATGTGTGGCTGCGGCATGTGGGTCATATGGGTTTGTTGGGCTGTATTATGGGTCAGTGACGTATAATGTGATATAAGGTCATGTTGTGGGGTGACAATATGTGGTTGCGATGTTGTATGGGGTGATGTGTGGTTGGTATGAGGTCGTACTATGGGGAAACAATGTGTGGTTGTGTTATGTGGAAGATGAGATGAGAATGGTTGTGTTGTGATAGATACCTGGGTAGTGATAGAGTAGCTGGTTAATAATGTTTAAATGGGTTGAGCTGGTTTGGTTAATGGAATGAAAATGGTTAATGAAAGAATCAATAATGATAAGTGTGGTTAAACATGGTTGATTCTTAATAATGAAATGAACGAGCGGGATAATGGAATATGTTGGAAATACGAAATGTGGCTTGTGGCTTGTGTGCTGTTATGCATTTAGTGGTGGTAGTAAAAGTGGAAGTTTTATTAGTTTGTTAGTGATTTTTTGGACTCATAGGTTGTGGTTGTGTGTGGCATATATATAAATTTGTATATTTTTTATGGTTTTTTATACGCACACCACCCATGTTGAGCACCATGTATTGAAACCCATATATTTATAAAGGGGGGGTTTTTCCCCAACATCTCAATGGTGAGGATAGATAGATGGATACCTCCTCTTTCCTTCTCTCTCTTCAAGGTGTGTAGATATGAATAGGCTTTGATGTTCAGAGGTCTGATAGTGCACTAGATGATAAACCCAAGTGTCTTCAGGTGTGATGTGATATAACCATGTTGTGGGGTGGTGTCCCATGTGTCTTCAGGCAAGATGTGATATGAACATATTGTGGGGTGGCTTATGGTGGGGGTCATGCATGGTAGGAATAGGGAATGAGATTATTTTCCTTCATGTTCACGATACCCAACTACTCTGATTATGTGTGTGGTTGTGATGTGGTGGACCAGATGTCTTCGAGTAAGAAGAGATGTGACCATGCTGTGGGGCGATGGACCAGGTGTTTACTAGAGTGATTTGATGTGACTGTGTTGTGGGTCAATAGTATATGTTATTCGCAAGATATAGGAGTTCCAGGACATATGACATTGGGTTTTGAGATCATAAAATCAGTGGGAAAACAGTGCAGGGTACCCTTTATCTATATGTTTCTTATTATGTTATTATACTTGGCTTGTGTTATTTGGAGAGCATGCCTTGATGAGGTTTGGGTTGGATAGTTGACATATTTTAGTTGTTGTTGGTTCTACTATTTTCTCACAGGTGCATTAGTATGCTTCTCTCACATGTGCACGAGAGACTTTGTTTTTTCTACTGAGAATACTTGTATTCTCACCCTATATATATAAACTAGTTTTCAGTTTTCTAAAAGGACTACATGGACCATGATGGACATTAATAGCTTGAACAGTTGGATAGTTGTTTCTTCACATCTTTAGTTTTTTTGGGGTGTTTACTTTGGTAAATTTTATTTACACCTATTTTATTTATACATGCATTGTGGGATGGTTTTTGGATTCTTTTAATGTTATGTGATGGAGTTTTTGTGGTTGATTCATCATATCTCACAGTTCTATTTTATTATAGAGGGTAATTCCTATCATTTCATGATATTTTTATACCCTCGGTGATAGTCTCCCACTAGAGGTGGAACATGGGGGTCATTATCTCTCTCCCTTCATCACAGTATCTTTCAAGGTAGGGGTTATGGTAGAGCGGTATCAAAGGTGATGTATGGGGATAGGATGAAGTTTGAATTTAGGCACTATGAGGTTTGAATAAGTTGGTATATAAATAATTCTAGTTGAACTTGGTTTGTGGCATAGGTTAGGGAGACTGGCTAGGACACAGGATTCTAGAGCCCCTCATGATCTAGTGCATGAACTATGAGATTATTGAAAGACCAAGTGAGGTGTACATGTTTGCAGAGAAGAGACCTGAGAGAGGTACATGAATCATGATGACTTTTATTCTTCTTTTAATTGGGTGGCTCTTCAAATTTAAAAGTGAATTAAAATGAATTAAATGAATCTTAAAAAATCCATATTTCCTATTCTTAGGAAAATATTATTTTCCTTTCAGCTATGGCTTCTAGAATCCTTCCACATGTGGTTCAGGCAGTAGAGGCTCAACAGGACGATCTAATTGATCATCCTATGGTTGATCTATATGAGGATGATGAATAGTGGCATAGGAAATTATGTTATTTTCAGTGTCATGCTTTAGGGAAGTACAAGGTCAGTGCATTATATATAGAGATAGGGTGATGGGTATAGGAGATCAAGATAACTTTTAGTTTGATTCGGGGCCTGGTGAAATACTAGGTCCCTTTGTCAATTAGTCTGATGTAGAGAGCTGCATGTTAGTGGTGGACACTATATCTGGGAGATAAGAAGTAGGTGGATGTTCTATGGGTTTAATTTCATAAATAGTTCTAATAAGATATTATTTTGTCGACCATGAAGGTAGTGAATAGGTAGAAGATTGTTTCCCTTCAACAACAAAGTTTTTTAGTGCAAGAGTTAGGGATCAGGTTCGAGAACATGTTTCATTTTTTCCCAAATATTTTTCTAGATGATGAGTCTAATGTGAAATGTCTTGGGCAGGTGCTTCATCCTTCAATCCAGTATGCAGTTACTCCTTTTACATTTCCAGCATATTTGGAGGTATAGAAGAAGGTGGAGTTTATAGATAAGATGAAATCACAAGGATAATTACTATGAGAGGAGAGCCGGTAGGGTTCTTTGAGGAGTAGGGTTGTTAGTGGAAGGTCTTTGGTGCTAGGAAATTTTAGGTTTCTACCAGTGGGGAGTTTTCCTCAATTACTTTCATTATAAAATCATGGGGATATTAGTTTTCATTATTTTCTTGGGGACTTAAAGCTGGTATGATTTGTCTATGGATTTTGTGGACTTCACAAAAAATGGTGCCTAATGGTTCTTAGTGCTTCGTTTGGTGGAGGCAGTCATTTTCAGTGCCAACCTCAGCAGTAGTTTCTAGTGAGCTTGTTTCAACAGCAGGGCCATCAAGATTATGCTCTTCCGAGAGGGAATGGAGTAGGTAGAGGTCGACCTCAGGATGTTCCTGATGTTTAGGGACCTCAACCTAAGTGTTTCATGTAGATGGTCATTAGAAAATTGGTAAAGGAGTTATGTGTGATCAGTTGCATGCAGTGGATTCAACAGTGCTAGAGGGGCCAAATAATGTTCGAGATACACTCAGTTTTTCATATATCATTTTTCGAACCCCATTTGATTTAGAAGATTCACACTCCCTTTTACCCATTAAATTTTATGCTCTGAGAATATATAGATAGAGGATTCTTGTTCCCCGGGTGTTGACTAAACTATTTGAAGGCCAGACCAACTTATTTGATGTGTGTCGGGGGTGTAGACTGATGATGGGGCCACATCAATCCCATGAAGATCTTTTCTTTCTTCTGATATAGTCATATGATTCCATCCTCGTCATGGACTGATTTTATTCTTTTCATGATGTTATCGACTACTTCTGGAAGAGATTTGTATTCTCAAATATGGATATTAATAGTGTTGTTTTCGTTTGTGAGAAAGTTTTTTGGATGGTAAGTAGAATTATATATCCACTTACTTATTTTATGGCTACGTTTTCTATGGAATTAGTGTATACTAGGATGGGGGAGGTTCCCAGGGTCATTGGGTAGTTTATGGATTTTTTTCCTAATGTGGTTGTGACGTTACCCCATCAACATGATGTTGAGTTTAGGATTAACTTTAAACTTGGGGATTCTCTAATTTCGATGGATCCTTATTATATGACACCATTGGAGTAGTGAGAGTTTAGGATTCAAATAGATGATATGATGTAGAAATGTTTTATTTGTCCTAGTGTGTCATCATAGGGTGCTCTAGTGTTGTCTTCCAAGAACTAGAACGGTAGTCTGAGGTTTTTTATAGACTACCAGAGGTTGAATCAAGTAATGGTCAAGAAACATTACCTTATTATAAGGATATATTACCTTTTTGACCAGATTACAGGGGATAGTTGGTTTTATAAGATTGATCTGTAATCAGGGTATCACTATTTGAGGGTGAAAGAGGGTGGTATTCTGAAGACTTCCATCAAATATAGGTATGTTCACTTTGAGTTCATGGACATGTCATTTGGTGTCACGAATTCAACAACTATGTTCATGGGGTTCATAAACTCCATGTTCCATGAATTCATGGACATGTTTTTAGACATGTTCATCGATGACATTTTGATCAACTCAAAGTCAGAGGAGAATCATGTTGATCATCTCAGAGATATCATGTAGGTTCTTTGAAAACACCAACTCTATGGAATGTTGTTTAAGTGTATGTTTTGGACATTATGGGTTCATTTCCTCAGACATGTTGTGTCTGAATAGGGAGTTGTAGTAAACCCAGTTACGGTCAAGGCATTTGTTTCTTGGGAATAACACAAAACAAGGTAGAGATTAATGATTTCCTTGATCTTGTAGGATATTATCAGAGCATTATACCCAATTTATATTGAGTTTCATCCCCATTGAAATCATTGACTAGAAATAACATGATTTTTTTTGTGGACATATGAGGGCCAAACAATGTTTGGTTACCTGAAGGGGAAGTTGGTTAGTACTCCAATACTTCATTTACCATAGGAGGGGGTGATATTTGAGGTGCTTTCTGATGCTTCCCATATGAGATTGTGATTATTTTTGATGCACCAAATAGTTGTGATATCTAATGGGTTCAAGAGGTTACATCCCCATGAGTGTAACTAAGTCACCCATGACCTGGAGCTAGCAGTAGTGGTGTTTACGCAGAAGTTGTGGCAGTATTACCTCATTGGGCAGTGTTTAGTGGCTTCACAGATCACAAGATCTTGTGGTATATCTTTTCTTAAAATGATCTAAATATATGAAAATTAATGTGGATGCAGTTTCTTCACGATTATGATTTTTAGATATCTTATACCTTAGGGAAGGGGAATGTTGTGGCCAACTATTTGAGCAAGAAGTTGTGGAAGGGTGTTTTCTAGGAGTCTGGAGATTCTTGGAGAGTGATGGAGGAGTTTAAAATCAATCACTAGGATGTGAGGGTGGTTTATGATAGAGGGTGTTTGTTTAAAATTATAGAACATTATTCTAAAATGTAAAAGTAGTAGGAGTCTCAGTGGGGATACATAGGGGAAAAGGTGATGCACGATCGTGCTGTCCATGGTGATGCTCCGGAGGGATGGTCATAGGATTGGGGTTGTTTGTTCTGGTAATGATGTGTGAGGGAGTCATTTATGATTTTTATAGATCACATTTAGTGGTACACCTAGGAGTATCCAAGATGTATTATTCCTTGAGATTACAGTTTTGGTGTCCTAGGATTAAATGGGTGGTGGAGGAGTATTCATATCGGTGTCTTGTTTTCCAATAGGTAAAGTTCAAACAAAATGTCCTGGTGGGTTTTTTTTCATATTTTGGAAGTTAATGAGTGGAAATGGGACAACATATTGATGGATCTTGTAACGCCCCGACCCCAGCTACCCAGAGTCGGTGCATTACTTCGTAACATTGGCATGATTACAAAAGATCAAGTCTCGAAAGACCGATTAGTTTAGTAGCCTTGGAAACACTAGATACATTCGTAAACGTTACATTACATCATAAAGTGAAAAACTACAATAACAAAGTCTCCATAGACCACACTCATATCCTCTTCTGACTATCCCTGCAGGTCATTCATAAAATACTTCTTCACATCCTGGAAAATATTAAAACATTGAAAGGGGTGAGCTCAGATGCTCAGTAAGGATAACAATATTGCGGAAGCTTTCATAAATAAACATTAACATTTAAGGCAATGTATAACTAAAACAAAAGCCTTTTAAACATGAACTTCAACATAATATGGCAAAAGTAAAATGAGATAATTCCATTTACTTATTCACATGGATATTCTACTGGTCGAATAATCACATGCAATATCAATAACCACTTTCATAATGATGGAATGCATAATGCCAGACTATCATAACCACGTAGCCAAGGCCTCATGCCAAGACCACAAATAAGATTTTGTCAAGGCCTCGTGCCAAGACACTAGTTTTTCTCATGAGACCTGCCGATGCATCGAGGAGCTATAGCGGGCTCCACCCGTCACTTATTAAGTCCAATGCATTCCTCATATGAATAGGTTTAAACATATCATAAACCATAACATAATCGTATCAGATAAAACATGCATAAAGGAAACAAAACATTTCCACATTTCAATCACAAGATATAAATACAACACATTGATATAATAAAAACGCTTTCAAAACCATTTTCTATACCAAAATAAAAGAAAGTTAAAACTTTGTATTTATTTTTCATTAAAAAAAATGATGGCTTGTAGAAGAAGCGGAAACTCAAATAATGGTCACGGCGGCGGAGAAGTCGTTGTCGCCGCATAAGTATGGAAAAAAAAACATTCCCTTTTTGTCATTTAGTAAAACGCTTCGTATAAAAAAGATTCCTTTTGAATAAACATAAAAGTCAAAGGGGTTTATACACCGTATAAAAGAAAGTTTTGTATAAAACCAAATATGCCTCAATGAAAGGGGATTGAGACGAAGTCCTTAAAAAGATCATTTTTTTAAATAAAGTACATCTATAATGTGTATTCACTATAAGTACACATAAATAATGTACAAATACAATATAGGACATAATAATATCATGACATAATTTGAAAGTAGGAGATTAACCCAAAGAGTGAAAATTGGGTTAAGAAATTCCCTTACCTCGTGTCTGACTTGACTCAACCGTTCTTTAACCTCCTGAATAATAAACTAGAGTTAATATATACCTTATTAAGAACCATTTTCTATTTCATTATCCTTATTATATCACTTATTACAATGATATGAACATTATGTAATTATTTAAGTTAATAACGGTCGTTTTGTCGATCTTTGGTACTTGAGTCAACAATAAACTTCTTATAATTACAAGTTGTTTATGTGGTAGAATATCCATTATCTACAGAATTATATTCATGATTTAGATGTCATATATATCTTATATATCCAGTATATACATTCATTTATAATATTACGTAACATTTAGAGGTAAGAAATGAAATGCACCGTTCATGGAGACGGTAAGCCGTACGTACGCATGAACGCTACATTCATTTCAATTTCATATTTAATGGAACGAAATCATAATGATATAAATGTATAATATAATTCCAGTATAACATAGTGTATAATACCATTTACTCCATCCTTTATACATCCCACATATGGCATTAACGATTCAAATCACTTTGAGGGGGCGGTAGTCCGCACTTCCTAAAATGAAATTATCGCATTTTACCCATAATGGAAATCATAAATTATGCCATAAATGAGAAATACAGAAGCATAAGTAAAAAATATACATATTATATATCATATATAAAAATAGTGACATCTTAATGGCCACCTTTGAAGGTGTTATATGAGTGTTGAACAATCATCGTTTCGTGAGGCATAAATTCGCCATCCACAGAAACCGTATGTTCTTTAACCATTAGATGTAGGTGTGTGTAAGTGTAGCTCGAATCCTTCTTATAACAACATCCTAGTATATTTATTATACTGGTGTTGTTACAAAAGAAATTAATAAAAAGACTTTATGGGGTTGGAGAAGAAAAATAAAACAAAACAACCTTAGAAAAGACATTACCTCAAAATCGGGTAACTCTTTTTGATTTGAGCCAAAGGCTTCCTTGGGAAGAGTTATGCCCAAAGTGAGGCTTCTAGGAGTAATAGGGGGAAGTTGGGAGAGTATTTGGGAAGTGGTTGGCCGAGTCAAATGGCTTGAAAGTATAAATGAGGTGGGAGAGGTGGGGGACTTTTATAAGTGGAGAGGAGGGGCTCTTTTGGAAAGATTGAAATGTTACATTATTATACAATGCTTTTCGGATTCTAAAGGTACCACACTTATATAATTAGTGGATAAGGTGATAAGGGTTCGAAATATACCCATCCAATAGTCTTTGGACAAGTGTAATCCTTGGATTTTACATTATCTTTTCATTTTATTAAAATTGTTAAATAATGAGTTCATCGCTGCATCATAATGATGTCATAAATAATTTAATTTATTTAATGTATAAAAATTATAAAAAAATACTATGATGTAGGAAATATTTGTAGCTTTCTAATGAATATTTATAATCAAAATTTGGACTTGTTTAACCCCACTTAAAAACTGTTTTAATAAAACAACTAATGTTTGTGTCAATTTAATTTTAGCATTAAATAAATATATATTAATGTCATTTTCCAACCAAAGTGGCTCTATGGGGTCCCCAAGTTGACCCATTGGTTGTATTGGTCGGCCATGACTCATCCAATAGGAGTAGTACAAGTGTCAATCTCATATCATATTATCAAAACATTGTTTTTACCTTAAACCACACTAATTACCTCTAATCGCGATTAAGAACTTAAAAGTTACTATTCACCAAAAAATTATTTTAATCTCATTGAACCACATTTTACTTATTAATGACAACCATGTATGTAGGATTTTTGAAAATAAAATCACAGAAGTGGTAATATTTCATTTAAACGAAAAATCAGTTATTTAACTACCACTTAGTGGTTTCACTATTCATCAAAAATTGAAGTTTTTCAGAACAATGCCAAAATTTCACCCTAAGCTATAATTGATATTCCGAATTCAAAAATGATGTCTATTTTACAAAATTCCAAACATATAAGTTGAATTAATTAATTTTATAATCAATTCCCGTTGTCACAACAAATAGCGTGTTTTTAAGAAACAATTTATATCAAAAGATTGGCAATTGTTTATGTCCAATTTCAACGTTAAATTAATTATAATGACCACCATTGGATAAAATGGTAAAAATATATTCTAATTATACTTTAAAACCACTCAATAGTATAATTTATCACAATAAATTATTTTTATTAAAAAAGTTGTTTTAAGTATTTATCACTATTCATAAAAAATTGGAAGTTCTCAGAAAATTACAAAAAATTCAACTTAGGATAATTTCGATATTATGAATACAAAAATGAAGTCCATTTCGAAATATAAAATTTCTATAATTTTAAAAATTGGTTATTACTATTCATAACGGCTACTTTGATTAGTCGCGGTGTTTTAGAACTTGAAGTTGCGTACAATGCAAGCTATTGCATTATTGAATGAGAAGCGTATCGTGGAAGCTCGGGGTGTTACATTCTACCCTCCTTCAATAAATTGCGTCCTCGCAATTTGAGATTTTTTTTTCTTTGAAAATAAAAGGTTGAAAAGAGAAAATACCTTTGTGGAAATCCCACATCGAAAATAAGGTTAATAAATATATAACATTAAAAGAAATCAAGATAAGTACAAAGGTCACCCGATATAGACCATTCTAGGATTCTATGAAAATATGGATATGGAGGAGAAACAAACCATCAAGGTCTGATGGAGAGTTATAGAAAACAAGATTAGGAGAAAGTTTAACTACAAGAAAATCACAAACTTGTGATTGGTTAAATGGTCATTGAATCCCCAGTTTGAAAAGTTAACCGACAACATTTTTGTTTTAAGTTACCTTTTATAATGATGAGGAATTTATTTAGGAGATTTACTAAGAACGTAAGGGAATATACATACTTGTTATGTATACTTTCATTCATTAATAAATTTTTACCACAAACCCATCTTTTACTCCAAATGGTAACGGAACTCAAAAATATTCTATTTATCCTAATTGTATAAGGTTCCAAATGTTGACACATACCATTTAGATTAGTAAAATTATTTTGTAATAACCAGGGACTTCCTGTAGGATAGTGGTAGGAAATAAAGGCCTGTCGCACTATGATTGTGGGTTCGATTCCTACAGCTTTGTCCGACGCGACGGGTTATTCCCCACCCTGCAGTTTGTCCTTTTCCTAAAACTATAGTATCATAATATTCCAAAAATAATCTTCATAAATGCTTTAACCTTAAAAAATACTATCCATGGTTCAACTTAATCCATTCCAACCTTAATAGTTATCCAAAATACCACCATCCAGACTTTCTCTAAAAGGTCTCTAAATTCCAAAATCAATTGTAACATCAGATTCCCCAAACAAAGAAAAGATTCTCTTATTGTCACATACTAAAAATATGATTACCTTAATCATATTACCTTAATCAAAAAGTACTGCAGTACAATCTTTATATATATCACATTATTCTTATAACCATAATATAATCCTTGAGTCCAAAAGCACCAATACATTAATTATTCCGCTTCATTAGTAGTCACAGCATAAGATTGGCCTTGATCCCTTGGCCTTTTCTGAGGTAAGTTTCCCTGATGCTTAGGACATTCATTTGCATAATGACCCATTTCTCTAAAATTGTAGCATTCAACTTTGATAGTCTCTTTCTTTCCCTTGCAATCACGAGCCTGGTGACCCTTTTCTCCACATTTATAACAAACTCCCATTCCTTTTAGGCAAGTACCAGGGTGATTCTTCCCACAATTATAACATAATGGAAAATCCTTCTTTCCCTTTTTCCCTTTATCTATCCCTTGTTCCACCGTTCTCTTCTTCTCTTGCTTTACTTTGTTGTCATAAGACTTAGAGAATTCCTTTTCTGTCTTGATAGCACACGAGACAATATCTTCGTATGATGAGAAGGATTGTGATACTAAAGCTCGACGGAGAAAAGGTTTTAACCCATCAAAGAAACGATCAATCTTACTCCTTGGGTTACGTATATAATCGGCAGCATGCCTCGCTAACCTTGTAATGTTAGCCTCATACTTTGCGACATTCTCATCCTCCTTCTGCCTCAAACTCAGAAATTGCCTTTCCATATCTGCTCGATGGTCACGAGGAAAGTATTTTTCTAAGAAAATCTCTTTGAACTCCCTCCATTCCATATTCGATACGTCATCATCTTCCTTTGTGTTTTGAATCAGCGACCACCACTGATCGGCATCTCCAGTGAGGCGGTAAACTGCCATGACAACCTTCTCCCTTTCGCTACTCCCCAAGGCATGGAATATTTTCTATAAGGAGTTTATCCATTGCTCAGCTACTAATGGATTTGTACCCCCATTAAATGTTGGTTGTTGTTGCCTCATGAAGCGGTCTATCATTGATCCTCCACGTTGCGGATCAGGGTGCTCCATACGAGTAAGGTTATTATTCATAACCTGAGTGAGTTGTCCCAGTATGGTAATAAGTTGATCAGCACCAGTTTTATCTCCAGATCCACAATAATTATCTTGAGCAGGAGGGAAATACCTACACGGAGTGCGTGCATTGATACGGTTTCCATTCCTTCCACTAGGCACCATTTCTAAACAATGGCATAAACTATATTAGTTTATGAATCGAAATACATAATTCCATATTTGTAAAACACTTTACATAAATTGAACTATTTATGGATATAATCCATAATCATAAAAAGAAATGTTTTCTTTGATAAAGTATATACTCATAACCCTTCATAGTGGTTTGTAAAGAAAATGAGAATTATCCTAAGCATATCCCCTGGGAGTGTCGTAACCAAGAGTGCAGCAAGGCCCGTTGTCGTGCACCAGTTCCCGTTCGAGTCTAGCTCAAAGCGGTGTTTTCAGGTTTTACCCCTAGGTACATCTGTGCCAGAGCCGCCTCTACCTGCTCGTATCCAGACATGGATGTATTGCTCGGAAAACTCACAACATCCCTACAATACCAAAATTCTAGGAAGTTCTTCTATACTAATCCTCAAAGTCTATCTTCGGGCTATGTTCTCTAATCAGTGTTTATCTAAATCTAGCTTCCAAGGTTAGTACTAAACTGCCTTTGATACCAACTGTAACGCCCCAACCCCAGCTACCCAGAGTCGGTGCATTACTTCGTAACATTGGCATGATCACAAAAGATCAAGTCTCGAAAGACTGATTAGTTTAGTAGCCTTGGAAACACTAGATACATTCGTAAACGTTACATTACATCATAAAGTTAAAAACTACAATAACAAAGTCTCCATAGACCACACTCATATCCTCTTCTGACTATCCCTGCAGGTCATTCATAAAATACTTCTTCACATCCTGGAAAATATTAAAACATTGAAAGGGGTGAGCTCAGATGCTCAGTAAGGATAACAATATTGCGGAAGCTTTCATAAATAAACATTAACATTTAAGGCAATGTATAACTAAAACAAAATCCTTTTAAACATGAACTTCAACATAATATGGAAAAAGTAAAATGAGATAATGCCATTTACTTATTCACATGGATATTCTACTGGTCGAATAATCACATGCAATATAAATAACCACTTTCATAATGATGGAATGCATAATTCCAGACTATCATAACCACGTAGCCAAGGCCTCGTGCCAAGACCACAAATAAGATTTTGTCAAGGCCTCGTACCAAGACACTAGTTTGTCTCATGAGACCTGCCGATGCATCGAGGAGCTATAGCGGTCTCCACCCGTCACTTATTAAGTCCAATGCATTCCTCATATGAATAGGTTTAAACATATCATAAACCATAACATAATCGTATCACAGAAAACATGCATAAAGGAAACAAAACATTTCCACATTTCAATCACAAGATATAAATACAACACATTGATATAATAAAAACGCTTTCAAAACCATTTTCAATACCAAAATAAAAGAAAGTTAAAACTTTGTATTTATTTTAAATTAAAAAAAATGATGGCTTGTAGAGGAAGCCGAAACTCAAATAATGGTCACGGCGGCGGAGAAGTCGTTGTCGCCGCATAAGTACAGAAAGAAAAAAATTCCCTTTTTGTCATTTAGTAAAACGCTTCGTATAAAAAATATTCCTTTTGAATAAACGTAAAAGTCAAAGGGGTTTATACACCGTATAAAAGAAAGTTTTGTATAAAACCAAATATGCCTCAATGAAAGGGGATTGAGACGAAGTCCTTAAAAAGATCATTTTTTAAATAAAGTACATCTATAATGTGTATTCACTATAAGTACACATAAATAATGTAAAAATACAATATAGGACATAATAATATCATGACATAATTTGAAATTAGGAGATTAACCCAAAGAGTGAAAATTGGGTTAAGAAATTCCCTTACCTCGTGTCTGACTTGACTCAACCGTTCTTTAACCTCCTGAATAATAAACTAGAGTTAATATATACCTTATTAAGAACCATTTTCTATTTCATTATCCTTATTATATCACTTATTACAATGATATGAACATTATGTAATTATTTAAGTTAATAACGGTCGTTTTGTCGATCTTTGGTACTTGAGTCAACAATAAACTTCTTATAATTACAAGTTGTTTATGTGGTAGAATATCCATTATCTACAGAATTATATTCATGATTTAGAAGTCATATATATCTTATATATCTAGTATATACATTCATTTATAATATTACGTAACATTTAGAGGTAAGAAATGAAATGCACCGTTCATGGAGACGGTAAGCCGTACGTACGCATGAATGCTACATTCATTTCAATTTCATATTTAATGGAACGAAATCATAATGATATAAATGTATAATATAATTCCAGTATAACATAGTGTATAATACCATTTACTCCATCCTTTATACATCCCACATATGGCATTAACGATTCAAATCACTTTGAGGGGGCGGTAGTCCGCACTTCCTAAAATGAAATTATCGCATTTTACCCATAATGGAAATCATAAAGTATGCCATAAATTAGAAATACAGAAGAATAAGTAAAACATATACATATTATATATCATATATAAAAATAGTGACATCTTAATGGCCACTTTTGAAGGTTTTATATGAGTGTTGAACAATCATCGTTTTGTGAGGCATAAATTCGCCATCCACAGAAACCGTATGTTCTTTAACCATTAGATGTAGGTGTGTGTAAGTGTAGATCGAATCCTTATTATAACAAAATACTAGTATATTGATGATACTGGTGTTGTTACAAAATAAATTAATAAAAAGACTTTATGGGGTTGGAGAAGAAAAATAAAACAAAACAACCTTAGAGAAGACATTACCTCAAAATCGGGTAACTCTTTTTGATTTGAGCCAAAGGCTTCCTTGGGAAGAGTTCTGACCAAAGTGAGGCTTCTAGGAGTAAGAGGGGGAAGTTGGGAGAGTATTTGGGCAGTGGTTGGCCGATCCAAATGGCTTGAAAGTGTAAATGAGGTTGGAGAGGTGGGGGACTTTTATAAGTGGAGAGGAGGGGCTCTTTTGGAAAGATTGAAATGTTACATTATTATACAATGCTTTTAGGATTCTAAAGGTCCCACACTTATATAATTCGTGGATAAGGTGATAAGGGTTCGAAATCTACCCATCCAATAGTCTTTGGACAAGTGTAAGCCTTGGATTTTACATTATCTTTTCATTTTATTAAAATCGTTAAATAATGAGTTCATCGCTGCATCATAATGATGTCATAAATAATTTATTTTATTTAATGTCTAAAAATTATAAAAAAAATACTATGATGTAGGAAATCTTTTTAGCTTTCTAATGAATATTTATAATCAAAATTTTGACTTGTGTAACCCCACTTAAAAACTGTTTTAATAAAACAACTAATGTTTGTGTCAATTTAATTTTAACATTAAATAAATATATATTAATGTCATTTTCCAACCAAAGTGTCTCTATGGGGTCCCCAAGTTGACCCATGGGTTTTCTTGGTCGGCCATGACTCATCCAATAGGAGTAGTACAAGTGTCAAGCTCATATCATATTATTAAAACATTGTTTTTACCTTAAACCACACTAATTACCTCTAATCGCGATTAAGAACTTAAAAGTTACTATTCACCAAAAAATTATTTTAATCTCATTGAACCACATTTTACTTATTAATGACAACCATGTATGTCGGATTTTTGAAAATCAAATCACAGAAGTGGTAATATTTCATTTAAACGAAAAATCAGTTATTTAACTACCACTTAGTGGTTTCACTATTCATCAAAAATTGAAGTTTTTCAGAACAATGCCAAAATTTCACCCTAAGCTATAATTGATATTCCAAATTCAAAAATTATGTCTATTTTACAAAATTCCAAACATATAAGTTTCATTAATTAATTTTATAATCAATTCCCGCTTTCACAACAAATAGCGTGTTTTTAAGAAACAATTTATATCAAAAGATTGGCAATTGTTTATGTCCAATTTCAACGTTAAATTAATTCTAATGACCACCATTGGATAAAATGGTAAAAATATATTCTAATTATACTTTAAAACCACTAAATAGTATAATTTATCACAATAAATTATTTTTATTAAAAAAGTTGTTTTAAGTATTTATCACTATTCATAAAAAATTGGAAGTTCTCAGAAAATTACAAAAAATTCAACTTAGGATAATTTCGATATTACGAATACAAAAATGAAGTCCATTTCGAAATATAAAATTTCTATAATTTTAAAAAGTGGTTATTACTATTCATAACGGCTACTTTGATTAGTCGCGGTGTTTTAGAACTTGAAGTTGCGTACAATGCAAGCTATTGCATTATTGAATGAGAAGCGTATCGTGGAAGCTCGGGGTGTTACAGATCTAATCACAAGGTCACCCCAATCTTAGGGAGATTATGATTCTATTTGGGTAATTATAGATCATTTGATTAAATCATCCCACTTCCTAGTGATCAAGTAGTCAGGAACATTAGATGTTTTTGTTAAGAGGTATATGAATGAGGTGGTGTGGTTGCATGGAGTTTTAAGATCCATTATCTCTAATAAGGATGCATTTTTTTGCTCATGATACTAGAGGGTATTACAGCATGATTTTAGCACTTAGTTACACCTTATCACTGTTTTCCACCCTCAAATGGATGGGAAGATAGAGTGGTACATCCAAAAAACTATAGTATATCTTATGCGCATGCATCTTAGACATCAGGGGATCTTGGGAACAAAACCTACCTTTGGTTTAGTTTTATTATAAAAATAGTTATTACTTATCCATTAGCATGTCCCCATTTAAGGATTTGTACAGGTTTTCATGTCATTATCTGTTGTGTTGGATAGAGTTTGGGGATGCAATAATTATTGTTTTTAATGTGGTTCATAACACAATAGAGAATGTTCATCTTGTTCATGAAAGGATGAAAGTGGTGTAAGATAGGCATAAGTCTTTTGTTAACCATATGAGGAGGTTATTGGAGTTTGAGGTTGGAGACCATGTGTTTCTACAGGTATCCCCTTAACATTGAAATTATAGATTTCTCTCAGGTTTGTTGGGCCCTTTGAGGTGTTGGTGTGAGTTTGGGAGGTGGAATATCAATTGGAATTTACACCATATCTATAGCGGATTCAAGATGTCTTCAATATCCCCCATCTTTGTTGGTATCTTCACAATTACTCTCATTTCATTGATTGGAGAGAGTTGGATATCAAGGATGAAGCTATGTATGTGGAGTGGCTAGTAGAGATCTAGGATCTTCAAGAGAGTGTGTTGTACGGGAGAACCATTCCCATGGTTCATGTGTTGTGGATGCATGGTGGCCTAAAAGAGAGTATGTTGGAGCATGAGACACTGATGTGTGCCTTGTACATGGAGTTGTTTTGAGTTTTCCTTTGATCTATTTTTCTTTTTTATGTGATATTTGGATCTTAGTGATTTATGAGATGAGTTGTTCTCCTCAATGTGTGATGTGTGAGAAAACTTCAATATATGAAAAGGGGAGGAATTAGTCCCTAATTTAGACAAATTTTACTACGATGTGATTAAAACTATGTGGGTGAGTCAATTCTATCTAGATCAGATAGTATCTTTACATGGAGGATGTAATGATCTGATTCATTTGTTTAGGGTAGTCCGGTTATTGGTTGTAGCGGTTTTTGGTTTGGGTTGTGTGTAGGTTGAGATGGTTGTGCAGTGGTTGTGTGGAGATGTCGTGGTTGTTGGCTAGTACCGGATGTGTGGTGATGTTCCCGGTGAGTGGTTGTGGTGTGGTTGTGTGGTGATGTAGTCTTTTGGGTTGTTTTATGGGTGATTTGGTTGTAATTCTTGGTTGGTGGTGTTTATGTTGTAACAAGATCCTTGAGAGGTATCTCACAAGGTGGTTGTTTGAACCCCTTTCCTTTCCAGTTTTGGTTTTGATTCTCAAGGGAGAGAATAATTTGAGAGGTTTATAATGTAATCGTCTTGGCCTTTTCAACCTATTAATTTTCTGGTTTTGTGGTTGGAGAGTTCTTAGAGGAGGCTAGAGGATGTTCATTAGAGTTTGAGATACAAAAAAACTACATGAGGCCTTTTATGCATTAAAATATGGATTTATGACATAGGATAGTGGTTTATGATTTGTTTTGACAATGGTTTACATCTTGTATACAACTAAGGTGAATAACATAAAATAGGTTTATGATGTAATGATGAGTTTTATAGCATAAGTTAATTCTGTCCCAAGGCGCCATGCTTTTTGAGAAAAGGGGTTTATTGACTTAAAGTTGGTTTTGCAGAATAAGTTTTATGGACTCTTGGAACTTATGATGTAAATAAGGCATTTACACCATAAGTGAGGTGACTTAAAACCTCTATACAATTTTTTCTCAGTTGATTCCTCTCTCATTTGGCCATTATTCTCTCTAATTTTGGGAAACCCTAATCAATTTCCATAGATCTTCCAGCCCCATTCCTCTTGGTTCAATCTGTGGATCCCAATGATCAGGTTTTGGTGATTAGTGGTGAGTTATTATTCTTCACCCATTTTTTCCTTGTGTTCTTCTTCTGAGGATCCACTATGGCGTTACTTCCATTATTTGGGGGTGATTTGGGATTTGTTTTGATGATCCCTTGATGCACTGTAGGTTGATCTATCAGTTCTTTGAATGGTTATGGTTCGCAAGCATTTCTTCTATGCCCTGTGGTGAATAATGAGATTATAAATCTTCTTCGAGGTAGGGAATCCCTCATTTCTCACTTTTTTGTATCATATGAGAGAGGATTACTCTTGTTTATCTATGGGAATTTGGTTTTCACCGACTTTATAAAGATAATTAACTGGTTTAATTGAAACTTATGGGTAATGGGAATGATTTTCATGATTTTTAAAGATTTAATATTATTGTGATATTTTGATTGTATGGGATAAACACCCTGCTGAAAATTGTGGCCTTTGGGTGATTTATTTGCATAGTGCTTGTTGTAATTATGGAACCTTTTTGTGATTGTTTAACATCACCCTAAAATGGAAATTGGCTAACCACTTATACTTGGTTAATAAAATGGTTTCCATGGGATCTATGACTTGTGTGATAATGCACCTAAAATAATTTAGTGGAATTGATAAAAGCCCCTATTTTTCTAAATATGAATGAAAGTGTTGTGATGTGCTTGTTGTGTGACTATGTTGGAGGGTGGTGTGGGTATCATGTGTGTTGAGGGGAGGTCGTGTTTTTGGGTAGTGATGTGTGTCTATAGAATTTGGGGTTTATGGGTTTGTTTAGATTTGTTGTGGTTTGGTGAGGTATGATGCCATATAAGGTTGTGTTGTGGGGAGGCGATGTGCAGTTGTGATGTGGTATGTGGAAATGTGTGCTTGGTATAAGTTCATGTTGTGGGGAGGGGATGTGTGGTTGTGTTTTGTGGAGGATGATATGAGAATGGTTGTGTTACGCAAGATACCTGGGTAGTGATGGAATAACTGTTTAATAATGTTTTTAATGGATTGGGTTGGTTTGGAAAATGGAATGGAAATGGATAATGAATGAATTAATAATGAGAAATTTGGTTAAATGTTGTTGATTCTTAATAATTAAGTGGATGTGGTGGAAAATGGAATTGGTTGGAAATGTGAAACATGGATTGTGTGGTGTTATACATTTAGTGGTGGCATCGAAAGTGGAAATGTTGTGAGTTGGTTAGTGATTTATTGTGAACCCATAGGTTGGGGTTGTGTGTAGATTTTATATATTTATATATTTATTTATTTATTTATTTATTTATGTTCCCTGTGATTTTCTATATGCACCCCACCCACATCGAGCATCATGTTCCAACACTCATATATTTATATGAGTGTGTTTTTTCCAATATCTTGGTGATGAGGATGTATTGATGGCTACCCAATATTCCCAACTCTCTTTTCTAGGAGAGTAGATACACACAAGATGTGAGGGCTGGAGTTCTGATAGTGCACTAAGTGATAACCTAGGTGTCTTCAGGAGAGATGTGATATGATCATATTGTGGTGGCGGCCCAGGTGTCTTTGGGCGATATGTGATATGACCATGTTGTGGGGAGACTTATGGTGGGGTTTGTTCATCGTGTGAGGAGGGTACAAGGTTAATGTCCTTCATGTTCATGATACCCTACCACTCTAGTTATAGCATTGGTTGTGATGTGATGACCCATGTTTCTTTGGGTGAGATGAGATGTGACCATACTGTGGGGTGGTAGCCTAAGTGTCTGTGACAATGATGTGATGTTACTGTGCTATGGATACCATCATGGGTATATGATTTTGAGGTTAACTATAATATAAAAGTCTTAGAAACTCCTTTTTAGGTTTTAAGTTATGAAATTTTAAGGTGAATAATGATACTTTGGGATACATTTATAGGAAAAAACATCCTTGGTTCCAAAAATATCCCCCTTTAGGTTTGTTGTCAATTTGTAGATAAATTCATTAAATCACCCGTCTCCATCAAAACCTGATATGAGAGAATAAAATCACACAACACTATAAGTATACATGATAAAAGATTAGTTTATAAAACAAGAGGATCATGAATTGGGTTCTCATGTCTTGGAATACTTAAAGATGTATAAAATAAGCTCTGATTGTTTCCTCATAATACCAAAATCTCATCATGGCATAGAAGCATTGAATGGTTTGTCAAAAACCTGCAACTACTTTCTCAATACTCAATTATTTTGCATCCAGAAAACCATAAATTTTTCATTCTCCACCACCTTTGTACCATTGAATTTTTCTGTTCTCCCCCATTGGAAATAAACCCAAAGAATAGTATTTATACATTGTAGAGTTCAAAACACACTCCCCCTAGATTTTATCTCCCTTATAAACATTCATCACTTACACAAATAGATTAAAATAGTTAACAAAAAAGAGGAGAGGAGAACACTCATAACCTCCTCAGGTATTGGGAGGTGGCTGAACACCAAGGTTCAACCGATGTTTCTCAAACACATATTCTGCCAATGGATTAGTCATAATGTCAGACACATGTCCATTAGTTCCAATATGTTTCATATGAGAATTATTAATAGTATTATTCGTAAGATTGATTTTTCTCTTGTTGTCATAGTGAATCATCATTGGTTGTTTTACCTCATCTCCAATATCATTCAGTTGTTTATTTTTCCCTGATAGTGAGTGAAATCCATTGTAATAGAGATATACTCAATTTTAGTAATACTAAGAGAATTACATTCCTATTTCTTACATAACCATCCTACACATCTCTTTCTAATAAAGAATGATCCACCACTTTTTTACTTTCTATCAACAACATCTCCATCCCAATCAGCATCAGAAAACATTTATAGTTTATTATATATTCCTATAGTAAAGTATAATCCATAATTATGACTACCTTGAATGGACCTCTTGATTATTTTAACTTTCTTCATATGTTCTTCTTTCATATTACTTTGAAACGGGGCCATTAAGAATATTTCAAAGACAATATCTGGCCATATTTCTGTTAGTTACAATAAGCTTCCAATGACTCTCTTATACATTGTGGGGTCTATAGATGTCGCATCCTCATGTTTTCCTAGTTTTTTTCCAACAACAATCGAAGTTTAAATTTGTTTGGAGTCATGCATATTGAATTTCTTTAACAACTCTCTAGAATACTTTTCCTGAAAAATAAAAATGTGGTATTTCCTATAAATCACTTACAGCCCAAGAATTATGTGAGTTCACCAATCATATACATTTCAAATTCTGATTTCATGTGATTGGAAAATTCACCCACTCATCCTTACCTACTTCCACTAAATATAATATAATATGTGTACACTAGTATGATGAACTGATCTTTTTGATAATTATTCACATAGATATTGTGATCCAATCCTCCACTTTTAAATTAAATCTTCTTTAGATAAGAATCCAGTTGAGAGTACCATGCCTGTAGTGCCTATTTCAAACTATATAGCACCTTATTTAATCTTTAAACCTTTATTTCATCATTACCAAGAAAAAAACACACTGGTTGTTCAATGTAGGATTCTTATCCAAGAACACCACTGAAGAAAGCTATTTTGACATCCATTTGATATACTTTGTATCATATTTTAATATCCATAGTAAGAAAAATTCTGATTGACTCCAGTGTAGCTACTAGAGAAAATTTTTCTTCAACATCAACACCTTCAATATGTGAATATCATTTATACACCAATCACACCTTATTTATGATCACATTACCATGCTCATCAAATTTATTCTTGAAAATAAACTTTGTACCGATCACATTGTGACTTTTGAGTCTCTTAACAAGATCCCATGTCTAGTTTTTCTCTATATGATGTAACTCTTCATTCATGGATTTCACCCATGATTCATCCTTTGAAGCTTCTTCAAACAAGGTTGTTTCAACAATTAAAAATATGGAATATTATTCATTATTCTTCATTTTCCTTGTCTATGTGGGTCATGTAAAATCCCCAATGATGTTGGATTGATCAATTTTTGCTCTTGTATTTATCCTGTGAGATTCATAAGAATTTTCTTCATCCATGGTTTCCTCTTCTGGTTTTTCTTCTGAATCAACATCATGCTATGAACTCTAATTTTTTTTACTCCTTCCTCTACTTATGCATTTGAATATGTTTATTTTCCAATATCTTATACATATTCAATCACATCATCATAATATCCCCTCAAGGTATTTGTGGTCTTATCTTCTATGATCTTAACATCACTAATTTCCCTAATTCTTCTAAGATAGTTATTGAAACATTTTTAGGCTTTTCCATTCATTTAATATCTAAGAAATATTCCTTCATCTGCAGCATCAATATACTTCCATTAATTTACTTATTTGTTTCGAAGGAAAAATTTACTTTTGAAATCCTGAAAATAATTTAAATAGGGCTTCCTTCCATGCCACAACCCATATGGTCTCTGAGTTTCTCCCATATAAATCCCTATTTAATTTTGAGTATACACTGTATATTACTTTCCAGTATTGGCGAGAGATATGACTCTCAATTAGCATAGTTCTATCCATATTGTTCAACTATCAACTCCTACACTCAATAACACCATTTTTATATGGTGTTATCACATAAACCACCTCATGTTGTATTACATGTTTCTATAGGTAATTTTCAAACTCAATGGATATGTATTCACCTCCATTTCCAAACTAAATAACTTTGACTGTTCATATAGTATCAATATCAACTATTCATTGATACGTTTTCATGAAATCAAGAACTTATTGTTTCATGTGTATAACCATCACACAAAGAATTATACTATAATCATCAATTAAAATAACTGAGTACCTTTATCCATATATTCTATCAACATTTACCAGACCACATACATCTGTATAGATGAGATTAAGAATATTTTATGCCCTTTTATTATTTGGCTGATATGAACTTTAGAAAAAATTCCCTCATATGAAAGCATCAAAAATATTTTCCCATTCATACTTTAGATTGGTAATATCCACAAATATCTTTATCTTAGATATCTTTTCCTTATCTTGTTGATTAATATGACCCAACCTATGGTGCCACAAGTTGTTTTCTTCTTCAACTGTCGTGTAGAAAATGTTCTCTTTAATATCAACCTGATATAAGTTTTCTATATGTTTTTCATCCTTTAATAATATAATTACATGTCTTTATTATGATAGTGATCAGATTTTGATTAAATTTCACTATCATTCCTGAGTCACATAGTTAAATCAAACTCAAGAGATTGTGATGCAGACCATACACATAAATAACTTTAGTTTTCTTCAGCTCTCCATTATCCAGTTCATTACTTCCACTCCATTTGATCATCAAAGAATCAAAATTACTAAACCTTACTATTCCATCAACCATTTTCTTAAAATTTGTTAATAGTTTTTAATTTCCCATCATATGGGATGGGCATCCAATATTAATAATCCAGGTGCTGCTTTTCTTTGTAGCTTAGAGGGAAAATTCTAAAAGGTTGTATTTTTCAATTTTCTTATTTTCAATCTATGAAATATTAGATTGAGTGAGGGATAGAGATGGACTTTCAAATATCTTTTCCATGTGAAAAGGTTCATCATACTCGCACTCTTCTTCTAGAGAAGAATATATGTTTGTAATTGAAACACCATCTAGTTGACGAGTATTGGCATGTCTCATAGTTCTGTATGAACTGTTCTTGCATTTCCTCTGCCTATAATAAAAATATTTATAGAAAAAGTTAGAATAATTAAAATAATATCCACAGAAATTATTTCTTCTATATGAAGTAGGATATAAATTCTGTATCCTTTATTAAATTCCTAGATCTTCCCCATTCAAATAGATCATTGAGTCTTTACAGTATGACATGGCATAGCCTAGATAGATACAGAATTTACATTTCATAAGATAAAATGTCTTCTCACTTCTATTTATACCTATGTCTCCTTCCTTAGTAAAATATTTTGAATTGATATTATTTTAGGAAAATTTTGGAGAGGATTTCATTCTCCTTTAATTTTTATTTGAGGCTCTCTTTTTTTGGATTCAGTTGACTTTGCAATATGTTCAAATTTAAATTTAAATTTTCTTTAGTTTATCTTATTTACAGCCTTTGATGTTTCAGAATCACAACCAATTCCACTGTTTCAAATGAATGCACATCTTTGATCATTCAAATCATTTTCTACTCCATCAGAACCCTATTTAGCTATCCCCATCGACTCATCATCCAATAATCTTACAAACTAAATTTTCTTCTTTGTTTCTTTTGAATTTGATTCACTTTTAAGTTTTATCATAAGAGTAACAAATTCTTATTCAAGACCCTCAATAGTATTGGACTTATCCTCTAGTTTGGATATAAGGTCATTGATGGACTTTTCCTATTATTCAATTATGAGCTTCAGTTCCACTACATCTTTAATGCTTTCAAAGGTTATTAACTATTCTTTCTCTAATTCTTCCAGTAATTTAATTTCAGTATCAAGTCGATCAACATATTTAAATTATTCTTCCACAAATTATATCCACTTTTTGCATCTATTACTTTGATTCTCAGGCTTACCTAGAACATCCTTAAGTTAAAACATGAGATCAGCATCAGTAATCAAATTATTATCTCTAGATTTATTTTTTGATGGTTCTGACTTTTCAATAGAATCCATCATAGATGTTTGGGTTCCATATTTAAATTTTGGTTCTTTTTCCTAAATAAAAATCATTTTCATCATCTTATTCTCTATAGACAAAGCTCTTTTTCTATAATTTCTTTCCATATTTTAAGTCTCCCTTTTGAGAAAACATTTTTTGAGGCATCTACGAGTTTACATCTTCACTTTCTTCATAATTGATCTTTCTTGAGAAACTAGAGGCAATGTTCCCAACTCCACCACAACAAAAATATTTCTTGGTTATATTTTTTTCAAATATCCATTTTTCTATCTTTAATTTCTTGGTAAAGGGAGAATTAATTTTGTCTTACTAATTAGATTTATTAACACGTTCTCCTGAAATCTCAATTTTTTCCATGGATTTGAATTCCATCCCATCGCTAACATGACTTTTTGAACCCTATGGTTTGACACTCATCTCATATTCTACCAAAATACTCATCTGATCATACAAAGAATGTTTTAAAAGATCAATTTTCTCAAGGAATGACAGTTTTGAATTGTAAATTGGTGGAAGCATTATCAATATTTTTTTACAATATCAATGTCTTTGATTTCATAACCAAGACCTCAAATTTCTCCTACAAATTTAGTAATTTGATTAAATAAGGTGTCTACATTTTCATCAGGATATATCTTCAGAACATCAATCCTATTATGTAAAACTTGAAGTTTTTCCTCCTTCACTTTGTTTTCATTTTCGTAAATATTTTATAGTTTTTCCCACATTAACTTGGAAGACATGAAACTAATTACCTTTATATAGATTTTATCAGATAGGGAAGTATTAAGGGAATAATGCGCTTTGGCATCTGCTTCAAGCATATTTCTGTCTGTTTCAGTCATAGATAGTCTTCTTTCATTGTAACTTGAATACCTTGTGTAGTAGCAAAGACTTCTTCCATTCCAAGATATATTAGATGAGATATCAACCCATTATTCCAAATATATAAGTTTCTCCCATCAAATAAAGTGAATCCTTTAAAATTTACTGAATTATACATAAAAACAAATAAGAAAAAATTTAACATCAGCAACCTATACCCTTTGATTCCACTTGAAGGACCCCAGAACACCCTGAGAGGGGAGGGGTGAATCAGTGTGTCAAATTTTTCTCCTAAAGTGATGGATCTAGTTCCCATATTGGTAGGAAATTGTTAAACCTGTATGAAGGGAATGTTTAGAAAAAAACAACCACATGCAAAGATACAACAAAACAATTTTACTTGGTTCACCACTAAGGGCATGTCCAAGGAGCATAGGCTGACAGTGTGTCGGTCACACCTAAATACACTAATATTCAATTATTTTGAAAAATAGAAGTTCAAGAATAGTCACTCTATTCCAGGAACACTGCATTTAAAATATTCTATGTATAGCTCATTGTGTCCCTAAGAACACTTATGTCGACCCCCCCTAGTTCACGGTCTTAGGTGAATTCTTACTCAATTTATCGACTTGATGATCACTTAAACATATTGACATTAAAGTATTTATAACTATATAGAAGGTGAATTTTCTTGAATAATAGACCTAAGTTTATGCACTTTGAAATACCTATTCACTGAAAAACAGATATTCAAAACTTCCTTTCATGAAGCTCCTTCGTGAAGCTCACTTCCTTCACAAAGCTCACAACCTTTGCGAAAAAAACTGCCTTTGAAAATCTCACTAAGTCAATGAAGAATAACCCATCATTGTAAAGAACCATTTACTTAGAATAATTTTCATCATTTATGAATAAACTAGTCTTTTCATGATTCTCAAGATCGCATAGATACTCTGATTCATGGAGCTCCCCTAGTTTTGCAAAATTATAGCGATTCCAGATCTTCCTTGAATAATTTCATGTGAAATAAAGAGGGGTAGCGTTATATTTATAGGATTAGAAATTTTCAATGATCCACCGCCTCTTAGATTATTTTATGGATTTTTTAAAACCACATTCATTTAGATCTTCTATTTGCAATGCTCCATTATCATTTGACATTGTCGGGAATATTTTCATCAAACCATTTCACGATCACGATGCTCCAATTCTCGTAATCACAAAGATCACCATAACCATTATTTGATCCTTCAAAAAACACCATTATCAAAGTCCATATTTTCTAAACTCCTGAATTTTCCATATTTTCATAAGTCCTTCATGGAAATTCAATTTTTGTGATGCATTCCATCCTCCAAATTTTGGGCCCAAAACATTTGGCAAACATTAGGAAATGAAGCCTCCTTAAATATGATAGTCCTATTGAACTGTAATATCACTTTCTTTTCAAACTCTCTGATCTTTCATTCGAGGATTGAAAAGAAACACAAACCATAATATATTTATAGAAAATAACATCCTTAGTTCCAACTTAATATACCTCCATAGATGTTTATGAATAAGACTTATTTTATTATATCAAATATTATTCATATAAAGAAAATTCCTAGAAATGACATTGATTTATACCTTCAATCTTTAATCAGAGAATTTCAAGAATTGTTGGATGATATCATAGAAACATATGATGCTTCAATGTGAAAATAATTCAAAATGATTACTCTTTTAATGAGAAAAATTAGTGACCTTCACATATTGGGAAACTTATATTATTGGAACACTCGTATTAATTTGGATTGTCTAGTTTGTAAATTTGATTTTAAAACAAAACAATTAACTCCTAGTAGAAAATGGTGTTTTATGTTTCATTGTCTATTTCTTGATGCTTCTCATAAATTTAGGTTTAACAATACACAATTTAATGGAGATATTGAATTGATAAATTCACTAAAGTTGTTATCTACTTTAGAAATCGTAGGACAATTAATGAATTTTACTATAGAATTGGGAAAATTTAATCATTTTAAAGAAGGTGGGAAAAGGGTATGAGGTAAAATATCCAAAGTAGTTGGAACAAAATAGTGTAAGAAAATGAGTTTATTTTTTAGACTTTCTTATTGGGAGTATAATTTAATACGTCATAATCTTGACATAATGCATATTAAGAAGAACATCTATGACAATGTAATTTTTACATATCAGTGAATATAAAGTGTGGTTTGTGGGAAAATGAGAATGGTAAGTATCCTTAAACTATTTTTACAATAAAAAATCATGAGAAATATGTATTACATTATAATTTAAATAATTAAAATGTGCCAGATGGATATTCAAGTAACATTTCATGGAATGTTTACTTAAAACATCCAAAGAAACATGGATTGAAAAGTCACAAATCACATATTATGATAAATAAATTGTCTCTATTAGCATGGTGTAATATATAACCATAAAAAGTAACTACAGTTCTAGTTGAGTTATGTACCTTCTTCATAGATATTTCTAGAAAAACTTTAAATCCAAATAAGCTTAATAAAATTCAATAAATAATTGTTTTTTTACTTTGTAATTTGGAGATGTTATTCCCCCTTCATTGTTCACAATCATGATTCATTTGGCCATTAATTTAGTTGAAGAAGAAAAACTTGGTGGACCGGTACACTATCTATGGATGTATCCAACTAGGATGTATGTTAATATTATTTTTATTTCCATTAATGAATTCAATTTTATCAACTCATTATGTAAAATATTTAGTGTGTTTCTTATTTTTTTTATTAGGTACTTAGGTCATTTGAAATCATATGTGAGGAATAAAGATTTATCATAAGGCTCTATTGGTGATGGATACATAGCTAAAGAGTTCTTGACCTTCTATTATAGGTATTTGGATGATATTTAGACTATATTAAATCATGTTGGATGTGTTTATTACATCTCCACTAATTATCATTCTGAAAACTAGTCATCAATATTTGCAACTATTGGATAAATAGTTGGAAGGGTGTCAATTTTTACACTGGAAGAATTTGAATTACTAAAAGAAAATCGATATATGCTACTAAATAGTCTTATTATAGATCCATTTAATGAAGAATTGAGATTTCAAAAAATATATGAATAAGGGGTCGAGCGTGAAGTGATATGGAATTAACAAAAGATGTTAATAAGGATATTTTCAAATGATTCACCCACCGTGTGAATGTATACCCATATTCATATTATTGACATGTAGTTATTTTTTCTATGTTAATAGTAACGCCTTATATATTATTGTCTATATAATGAATGTTGAGCATCGAGATGAACTATAAAATGATTTTATGTTTTTGGCGCCAGGTTCTCAAAGGCAGGCTAAAAGATTCAATGCCTACAATAATCATGGCTTCAAGTTTCATACAATTTATCATGAAGAAGGCTTGAAAACTCAAAATAGTGGTGTATTTACAATTGAAGAGGTGGGATACTATGTATATAAGATTGATGAAATCAAATTAAACTATCCCGATCAATTTTAGTTGTCTTTTTTAAATGCAGGCATGTCAAAATTGATAGGGGTATAAAGAAAGATCCATTATATTTTACTTATGTCCCCTTCCTTCACTTGATCCATACTGGAAAGCATGTAGAGAATGATCCATTTATCTTAGATTCACAAGTGAATATGGTTTATTATGTGGATGATGAAATAAATAAAGTTTGGAGTGTTGTTAAACACTTAAAAATGAAATATTTGTATGATATGGGTGATGCAGGTTAATTGGTACTTTGTGACAGTGAACATCATCAACCAAAAAATAATCAACAGTTTTTCCTTAATAATATTGAAACAATATAACTTGGGAGAGAGGGTAAAAATGAATAAATCATCACAATGGAGGTTAATAACAATTAAAGAAATGAGGATGAAGATAATTGAATGTATAAATTGGTAATGAAACTATATTACAATTTCTCATTTATAAGTGTTTCATACATAAATACATTGTTCTATTTTTTCATTTTTTTGTAAAAATATTTTACTTATGACTTTTTTATACATAAAATATATTCTAAACCACTTGAATTTAAGGAATTATAAGAATAAAAAAAATTTAAGATCCTAACCAATCAAAATATCAGAGCACACCGCCACTACCATCAACTTCAGTGGAACCGAGTGATTCTGCTGTACTAACGACTTCTAGAGAGCCAATAAATTCCCCAGATAATGTTGGAATCCCACCATATGATGCACCTATGATTATTGTCTAGTTGTTCACCCCTTTATCCAAGGGATATTGGAAATTTAAAATTACTGATATGTATTTCATTGTACAAAAACCTATAAATTTTATTAATTATTTAATGCATTTATCAAATAGATAAAGATAACAATAGAAGAGATATAAATATGAACACAACAGATGTATGGGACCTAAAAGACTTGAAAATTATAATTATATTTGATGAGTTTGGGGTTCCTACCAGTGATGATTCTAGGATATATGGATAGATTCATGTGAAGCTTGCTTGCAAGATGGAGAGCTTTCCCATTAATTATAAAGATCAGGGGCATATTCCCACATCTTGGAAAAATGAGGTGTTTGATAACCAAGTAAAGGTAATGTAAATTTAATATTCATTGATAAATAATTTAAAATGAATGATTAAAATTATTAATATACATATAAAGTGATATGTTTTTTTATTTCTAGATGTTTTTTTCGATGTCCTTGATTCTATTTCACGCCTATGGAAAACAAACTTGAATTGACGTGAAATCATTTAACAACCACCATTGAATTATTTTTTATGTGTATGAGTAAGAGACATGTCCATATGCCATGTGGTGTGCTCATAATGAATCAATAAAAAGTTTTAAAAGATATCAAAGCCTTTAAAAACATGCGTTAGGGGGTCAAAACCAAGAAAATGGATCAGATGGACATGAAATCATAGAAAAATGGTTGTAGACTGATTTTGAACATGTATGAACTGAATCCACATCAATATGAGTTATGGTTTTCCTAGGATTCTCAGAAATACATTTTTAGTGTTTTAAAATACTAAAATGTGCATGTAATCTTCCACACCATAGAAAATGACTTCTGATTGACATGAAATCATGGGAAACAACCTTTCAATTATTTTTAATGTGTATGATAAAAAAACATCCAACCAACATTTGGTGAGCTCGAAATGAATTAATAAGAAATTTTAAAAGATACCGGTCTTTAAAAACGTGCACCAGGGGGTCAAAACCAAGAAAACAATGTCATATGTCCATGGAATCATAGGGAAAATCGTAGATTTATTTTAAAAATATGGGAACTAATTACACATAAATCCAAGTTATAGTTTTCTTGTGATTATTTTAAACATGTTTTTAATGTTTTAAAATATTAAAACGTGTGTGTAATGGTCAAATCAAAGTAAATGACCTCATATTGAAGTGAAATCATGGGAAAACCACATTTGAATTATTTTTCACATGTACGAATATAAAATATGTCCTTCTAATGGGATATGATCATAGAATGGATCAATAATCTTTTTTAAAAGATATCAAAGTCTATAAAAACTTACATCAGGGGGTTAGAACCAATAAAATGAAGTCATATGGAATAGAAATCATAGGAAAACAATCATATATTTATTTTTGAAATGTAAGAACCAGAACCACATCAATCAGAGTTACAGTTTTTCTGTGATTCTCATAAATGAATTTTTAGTGTTTTAAAACACTAAAACACATGTTTAATGGTTAAAACCATAGGAAACGACCTCAAATTAAATACTATTAATATGAAAACTAACTTTTAATTATTTTTGATATGTGTGAGTATATAACCCATCCATCTTATGTGCAATGTGCTCAAAATGACTCAATAAATAGTTTTAAAAGATATCACAGTCTTTAAAAATGTGTGTCAAAGGTTCAAAACCAAGAAAATGGAATTTGATGTCCATGAAATCATAGTAAAATGAACATAGATTTATTTTTGAAATGTGGGAACTTAACCCACATAAATTCAAGTTACAGTTTTTCCTTGATTCTCATAAACACATTTTTAATATTTTAAAATAGTAAAACATGCATATAACTATTAAAACCATATAAAACGATCTTCAATTAACTTGAAATCATGGGAAAACCACCATTGAATTATTTCTATGGTGTAAGAGAATAAAACATGTCCATGTTATGTGTAGTGTGATTTTAATAACTCAATAAGATGTTTTAAAAGATATCAAAGTCTTTAAAAACACATATCAGGGGGGAAAACCAATAAAATGATTTCAAATAGTCATGAAATCAAAGGAAAAAGAACATAGTTTTATTTTTGAAATATAGGAACTGAGTACTTGTCAATTTTAGTTACGGTTTTCTTGTGATTCCTGTAATCTCGTTTTTAGTGTTTTAAAACACTAAAACACCCATGTAACATTCAAAACCTTAGAAAAAACCCTCATATTGACATAAAATTATGCGAATACCACCATTGGATTATTTTTCATATGTATTAATAGTAAAAACGTATATTTGACATGTAATGTAATCATAATTACTCAATAAGTAGTTTTAAAAGATACCAAAGTTTAAGAAATGTACTTCAGAGGGTAAAAATCAAGAAAAGAAAATCATATGTTAATAAAATCATAAGACAATGATCAAATATTGATTTTTGAAATTTAGGAATTGAAACAACATAAATATGAGTTATGGTTTTCCCATGATGCCTGTAAAAGAAGTTTTAGTGTTTTAAAACACTAAAACCCATGTACAAAGGTTAAACCCATATAAACCACCTTATATTGATGTGAAATCATGGGAAAATCACCATTTAAATATTTTTGATGTGTATGAGTAAAAAACACTTCTATTTGACATGTGGCGTGCACAAAATGACTCAATAAGTGGTTTTTATAAGATTTCTAAGTTTTAAAAACATGTGTTAGGGGGTTAAAACCAAGAAAATGGTATGATATGGTCATAAAATCATAAGAAAATGACCAAAGATTTATTTTTGAAATATAGGAACTAACTCCACATCAATCCAAGTTAATGTTTTTTCAGGATGCTTTTAAATGAGTTTTTAGTGTTTTAATTCACTAAAACATGCATCTAAAGGTGAAAACTGTAGAAAACAACCTCATATTGATGTGAGCTCATAGAAAACCCACTGTATAATTATTATTGTAATATAGGAAATTATTCCATATCAAAGACTTTAAAAAATTATTGAGTAATTCCAAGCAAACCACACAACAGTTTAAAAATTGATTATATTGTTTTATACATATCATTTTGAGTTAAAATTGTTTAATCATATCTTAAATAGGTTAGTTTATGTTTTCAAGGTGTTCTTCAAGATATATTATTTGTTTTAAATTAAAATTTAATTATTTTTATTAGTAAAATAAAAAATGTCATGTGAAAAAATCCGAATGCATTCTTTATCTGTTATCATTAATATTTCATTTCTTAAATGTTTTGGTTCGTATTGTAGGTGATAGATGCTCACAGTAGGTTGGTGGTTGACCGTTCTAATCCAAAAAATTCTTTATAAGATAGTTGTGATGGATCATAGTTTTTGTGGTATGGTTAAATATTATCAATGAATATATTATAATTATGATTTATTATGTTTAATACTGATTTCTATCTTATTTTGGTTTCACTTGCTGACATGATGCTGTTGGTTTCTCATATGATTATTGTAGCAATATATGTAGTTGGGTGTAGCAGAGGTTGTGGGATGGACGTGTTGTCCAAGGGTTGATAGTGGTTAATGGACATATTTTATATCCACATATTGATTACTTATCTTATGGGTTGACTGGTGGTTTTATATATATGATTGTGGATGTATTATTTTTTAAGTATGATGAATTTATTTTTAATGTATGTTTTAGTTTATTGTATGATTTATTTTTTATATGCATACTATTTTTATTAATTTTTTTTAAAAAATAAAATTTTATTTGATCTTTTGAGTGGCGGTTTTTAATAACCATCAATGAACAAATTTTATTTTATCTATTTATTGATGGTTCCCGATAACCACTATAACACATTGAGGTTTTATAAAAATATTTATCTTTAAATAATTATATTTCTTTGATGGATTATGTTACACACAATATCGAGTTTAAACAAACCACGACACACTGTTAAAACATTATTTAGTATGACATTTATAAACTAGCCATTAATTTTGAGGGTATGAATATGATTAAATTATTTATTTAATATAAAATAATTTTCCTACTCAATATAAATATACTGATAAATTCTTGGTAAATAATTATTTAATTTTTAGTAAATTCATTTTATCCTTCAAAAGTAAGTTTTCTTCAAAAATATATTTTTTATTACATTTGTGAGATATTATTATAATTAATTTTTGGAAAATTTAGAAAATATATTTGATAAAATTAATTTTATTTTCAAAATCAACATATCAAAATTATCTTTGGGTGAAAATTTTTAATTTTTCCGAAAAGATTGATTTTTCAGTAAATAGTGAAAAACACTTATATTTATAAAATTTTCATTTTATTTTCATATATATTATAATTATTATTTGTGTAACACCCCAATATTCCACGATACGGTTCTCTTTGAATAACACAATAGCGTGTGTTGTACGCAACTTTGAGTTCTAACACACCACAACCAATCAAACCAGTCGTTATGAATAGTAATACCCACTTTTTGAAATTTTATAAATTTCATCTTTCAAAATGGAATTCATTTTTGGATTCAGAATATCAAAATTAGCTTAGGGTGAATTTTTTGTATTTTTATGAAGACATTCAGTTTTTGATGAATAGTGAAAATACTTAATTTTAATTAAAAACAACTTTTTTAATCAAAATAATTAATAGTGATCAATTATAATATTTAGTGGTTTTAAAGTATAATTAGATTCTATTTTTACCAGTTAATCGAATTTTTTTCATTGGACGTAATTTCAAATTTAAACTGGACATACACAAGTGTCAATCTTTTGATAGTTATTATTTCTTAAAAACATGGTTTTTATTTTGACAATGAGAATTAATTTTAAATTAATGTATTCCATTTCTGTATTTTGAATTTAGAAAAATATATTCCATATTTATAATTAGGAGGTCCAAATTGGGTAATTAGGTAACTTATATTTTTAAACATTTTGAATAATTACTTCGGTAAATATTTAATTTATTATGGTTAAAGTGTAAATCTGGTAAATAAGGGTAACATATAATATTATAATAATATTAAATTACCCTAACACATGTCCTAACCCTATTTTATGATAAATTTACAACAATGGGAATCTTTGGGTCGATTTTGGGACCCCATGGAGCCACTTGTAAGTGATAATGACACTTTATATTAATTAAGTTAAAATAAATACAAAAATGAAATAAGCATATATCTTTAAGTAAATAAATTTATACATAGGGTTGTACATGTTATCTCTTTGAATATTAATTTTAATTAGAAATATAAAAATATTTCATACATAATGGTATTTTATTCATAATTTTTAGACATTGAATAATTAAATTTATTTATGACACAATGATGATGCAATATTTTCTCTATTAATGATAAAATCAAATAAATAGTATTATAAATGTTAAGATAAATATAATTTGAAAATTTTTATGCCATCCACGGATTTTATAAGTTAATATGACATGTTATAATTGATTAAATGAATTTATTTATAATTAATAAAGTTATTAGGACTTTAACAAAAATCAATTATTAAATAGTGTCAAAATTGACATAAAGGTGTTTTTAAAACAAATATTATATAATTAATTAATATAATATTTCTAAAAATCTAAGTGTCGGAAAAAAGACTTATATAATGATAGGTGTATCATT
Organism: Viscum album; assembly: GCA_963277665.1. Classification (NCBI taxonomy): domain Eukaryota; kingdom Viridiplantae; phylum Streptophyta; class Magnoliopsida; order Santalales; family Viscaceae; genus Viscum; species Viscum album. Next base: position 809,294,192 of record OY728150.1, on the reverse strand, counting down.
AATGAACCACTTTGTGTTCTCTTGGAAGTATATAGTAATTTTATTAACCATATAATATAAAAATACAAAGACACTTGGTAAATGTCATACTATTTAACTAAGAGTTAAATCTAAAATATAAGGTTAATATAGTGACCCAAACCTGTCTAAAACATATTGGTTCAATGGTTTTAGACCCTTCACCACCTTATCCTTTAAATAATTCATTTTAGAGCTATTATAAACTGAAATTGATTTTATTATAAAATAATATTTCTAGTTTTTCCTAAGGTGCCCCTCACCCCTCTTATAAAAGGGCACTCCCCTTTCTCTCTAATTCACGCCTTCAAATCCATTTTTCTCGTCCAACCCCTACCCAAATACCCTATCAACTATCCTCCCTTCATACTAGAGGCATTTCTTTAGTCATAAATCCAACCTAAGGATCCATTTTGATCAAATCAAAACGAAGAACCTGAAGAAGAGGTAAATATTTCATCACCTCTTTCAAGTTCCTTTCTTCTTCCACTTCCTCTTTCTTAGTTATTTCCATTATAAAATAATAAATCTAGTATCTTCTATATACTATGATGTTATTATAATTATGGTATAACCATATTCCTTACTATATCCATCCTCTAAATGACATGTCACCATACGTGCGTACGTACGGCTTACTGTCTCCACATCGTGCTGTAATTGTTATTTAATAAATTTTTACTTGGATGATTATAATAATGATGTGTAATTGATGTAAATAATAAATATAACATGATAATGATTCTGTATATATGATATACCATCCAATTATATATTATTTTAATATCAAAAGAATGATATTGTCACTCGTGCATACGTACGGATTACCGTCTCCACGAACGCGATGAGATTCATTCCCCATCGTATACATTTAGGATTAATTTTCATTAGATGATTAAAAATAAGGTTTAAATACTTAATATAATTCTGAATATGAATAAGATACATCCTATCCATAACAAACATTACTAACATAACAATGCATACAAAGGAAAACGATTCAGTTAACACCCAAAAAGCGGATAATACTAAGATATTATTAACAAAGCAACGTTAAAAGATCATATATGATATCATATTAATGTATATGATTATTGAATAATTTAATAACAATTATTTAACCATTATACTAGAGGTTAACCTACCCTCGACCAAGGAAAAGTACAAGGTAAGGGTTAATTTCACAATCTCTTTATTATCCGAGGTTGTTTTTATGTAAGTATCTACTGGGACCTGTTTATCATCCATATCAATGTTTCGTAAAAATGTATTCCAAAACATTTTAAATATTTACTATAATATGGGTTAAAGTCATTTATACCATTTTTTGACTTTTTATAAAATGGTTTGAAAGGAATCTTTCCGTCGTTTTCCAAATAAGGCACTCTTTATCATTTTTGACAAAATTAAGGTAAAAAAGTATTTTTTTAACTTATATGGCGGGTTCAACTATTTTCCACCGTTATAACATTGTATAAGCTTCCCTTACAAGATTATAAGAATATTTTCAAAATAAATTTTTTCTTAAATAATTTCAAAATAGAAAGATATGTTTCTCTAAAAAAGTATTTATTTCATCTATGTCAACATTCTTTGATGGATTTTAAGCTTATTGAAGTTGATTTATTATGATACAAAACTTCCATATTGTATTGAAGGTTTTGTTATATGTTTTACTGTGGATTTGTTATTTTTACACCATTCATGGTTTATAGATAAAGTATTGAAATTTCTTTTGCTAGTTATAATACGAATGTTTATGTTATGTTTAAATTTTTCATATGAGGAATGCATTGGACTTAGTAAGTGACGGATGGAGCCTGCTATAGATCCTGGATGCATCGATAAGTCTCGTGAGACAAACTAGTGTCTTGGAACAAGGCCTTGAAAAAATCTTATTTGTAGTCTTGGCACAAGGCCTTAACTATGTGGTTATGAAATCTGGCATTATGCATTCGATCATTATGAAATTGGCTGTTGATATTGCATGTGATTATTTGACTAGTAGAATATCCATGTGGGTAATTAAATTGCATTATTTTGATTTAAATTTTCCATATTATGATGATGTTTATTTTGAAAAGGCTTTTGTTTCAGTTCTATATATTTCCTTAAATGCTTATCCTTATTTATGAAATTTTCCGCTATATTGTTATCCTTACCGAGCATCTGAACTCACCCCTTTTTATGTTTTATTTTTTCAGGATGCGAAGAAGTAAATTATGACTGACCTAGAGGGATAGTCTTTGGGATCTCAGTGTTGTATATGGAAATAATGTTGTTGTAGTTTTCCATTTTATGATGTAATGTAAACCCTATAAATGTATCTAGTACTTCCAAGGCTACTAAACTAATCGACCTTTCGAGACTTGATCTTATGTGACAATGCCAATGTTATGTAACAATGCACTAACACTGGGTAACTAGGTTTGGGGAATTATATTTGGTATCAGAGGAAGTTTAGTAAAAACATTGAAATCTAGATTTAGACAAAATCTGATTAGAGCATATAGCCCTAAGATAGACTTTGAGGATTGGTATAGAAGAACTTCCTAGAATTTTGGTATTGTAGATATTTTTTGAGTTTTCCAAGAAATAAATCCATGTCTGGATATGAGAATATAGAGGTGGATCTAGCACAGATGTACCTAGGGGTAAAACCCAAAAATACCGCTTTGAGATAGACTCAAACTCGAACTATTACATGACAACGGGCCTTGCTACACTCTTGGTTACGACACTCCTGGGGGATATGCTTAGGATAATTATCATTTTCTTTATAAACCATTATGAAGGGTTTATGAGTATAAACATCCTCCAAGAAAACATTTTTTTTATTATTATGGATTATATCCATAAACTATTCAATTTATGTTAAGTGGTTTACAAGTTTGGAATTATGTATTTTGATTCATAAACTAATCTATTTTATGCCATTATTTAGAAATGGCGCCTAGTGGAAGGAATGGAAACCTTATCAATGCACGCACTCCATGTAGGGATTTCCCTCCTACTCAAGATAATTATAGTGGAGTTGGTGATGCAATTGGTGATGATCAGCTAATTACCATACTAGGACAACTCACTCAGGTTATGAATAATAACCTTACCTGTATGGAGCACTCTGATCCGCATCGTGGAGGATTAATGTTAGATCGCTTCATGAGGAAACAACCACCAACATTCAACAGGGGTACACATCCAATAGTATCTGAGCAATGGATAAATTCCTTAGAGAAATATTCCACACCTTGAGGAGTAGCTAAAGGGAAAAAGTTTCCATGGCAGTTTACCACCTCACTGGAGATGCTGATCAATGGTTTTCATTGATTCAAAACACAAAGGAATATGATAAAGTTTCAAATATGGAATAGAGGGGGTTTATAAAAATTTTCATAGAAAATTACTTTCCTCATGACCATCAAGAATATATGGAAAGGAAATTTTTGAGTCTGAGGAAAAAGGAAAATGATAATGATGCAAAGTATGAAGCTAACTTTACAAGGCTAGTGAGGCATGTTGCAGATTATATACGTAACCCAAGAAGTAAGATTGATCATTTCTTTGACAGGTTGAAACCATTTCTCCATCGAGCATTGGTCTCACAATACTTCTCATCGTATGAAGATATTGTCTCATGTGCTATCAAGACAGAAAAAAGAATTCTCTAAGTCTTACGACTTTAAAACAAAGAAAAAGAAGAAGATATCTGATGAACACTATGGAAATGGAAATAAATGGAAGAAGGGAAAATTTGAATATCCATCCTATAGTAAATGTGTGAAGAATCACCCTGGTACTTTCATGAAGAGAATGGCAGTTTGGTACAAGTGTGGTGAAAAAGGCCACCAAGCTTGTGATTACAAGGAGAAGAAATAGGCTACTGATGTTGAATGATACAATTATAGAGAAAGGGGGAATTATGAAAATGAATCACCTAAGTGTCAGAGGAAATTAACTCAGAAGAGGCCAAGGGATCAAGGCCAAGCTTATGCTATCACTACTGCTGAGGTTGAAGCTCTGAAAGATGTAGTGGAAAGTAATTTAGTGGTTTTCTCAAGTTTAGCCAATGCCTTATTTGATTCTGGTTTATCACATTGTTTCATATCTTCCCAGTTTTCTAAGAAAGTTAGATATTTCCAATTTGATTTAACAAGGGGGTTGTCAGTCAAAACTCCTGAGGGAAGTATCTTTGCTATAAGGTTTTGTGAGTTAGTTCCCATTAGAGAATATAAATGTTCTTTATCGGTTGATCTCATCATCATAACCATGATTTAATTTTATATAATCCTTGGTATGGATTGGATATCAAACCATGATGAAAAAATTTATTGTAAGAATAAAGTGGTTACTATTTTTTATGACGATGATAAAGAACACCTAATCTTTAGAGCAGAAATGTCACCACCTCATTTTTATCTAGATCCACCCCCAGTAGCTCAACTAAATTAAATTATTGGGGAGGAAGATAATGAAATAACTATGGGAGAGGAAAAGAATGTTAAAATATAGGATTTAAATATTGTACAAGAGTATGTTGATGTATTTCCAGAGGATTTACCTGGACATCCTCCAAAACAAGAAATTGAGTTTTCCATTGACTTAATTCCTGGTTTAAGGCCCATATCGAAGACCCCTTATAGAATGGCCCCTGCGGAATTAGTGGAACTAAAGAAATAACTAGAGGAATTGAGTAATAATGGATTTATTAGCCTTAGTGTTTCTCCATGGGGAGCCCCTGTCCTTTTTGTTAAGAAGAATGATGGATCTATGAGGTTGTGCATTTACTATAGGGAGATCAATGCTATAACAATAAAGAACAAGTATCCCTTACCTCACATTGATGATTTATTTGACTAACTTCATGGATATCAATAATTTTAAATGATTGACCTTCGATCTGGATATCATCAGTTTTGTGTGAAGAAGGAAGACATTCTGAAAACAACATTTCAAACTAGGTACGGGCATTACGAGTTTACAGTAATTCCTTTTGTATTGACTAATGCACCCTCTATCTTCATGGATCTAATGAAGAGAGTTTTCAAGGAATATCTTGATGAATTTGTAGTGGTATTTATTGATGATATCTTGGTATAATCCAAAATAAACGATGATCCTGAAAATCACTTACGCATTATCCTAATGACTCTTAAAAGACATGAAATATATGGGAAGTTTAGCAAGTGTGAATTCTGGCTTCAGGAGATTTCTATTCTTGGCCATATTGTCTCTAAGGATGGAATCTATGTTGATTTTTCTATGACCAAGGAACTCCAAGAATGGCTAGCACCAACAAGTATAACCGAGGTACGTAGTTTTATTGGTTTAGCAGGTTATTATCGACATTTCATCCAGAATTTTGCCCGTTTGGCTAACCCATTAACAAATCTTACACGAAAAGGGGTTAAATTTGTTTGGACAAAAGATTTTGAAGAATGTTTTGAGGAACTGAAGAGAAGATTATTCAATGCTTTTATATTCACTCTACCATCGGGGAATGATGGGTTTGTTATTTATAGTGATGCTTCAAAGAAAGGACTTGGTTGTGTCCTTGTGTAGAATGAAAGGGTTATTGCCTATGCATCATGACAGCTAAAAATTCATGAGAAAAACTATCCTACTCATGATCTTGAGTTAGCATCTGTAATCTTTGCTTTGAAGATTCAGAGACACTATCTCTATGGTGAAAATGTGAGATATATACCGATCCCAAGAGTATGAAGTATATTTTCTCACAGAAATAACTCAATATAAGGAAAAGGAGATGGCTTGAACTACTCAAGGATTATGATTGCACGATACACTACCACTCGGGGAAGGAAAATAAGGTGGAAGATGCTTTGAGTATAAAAGATCATAGAGTTTTGAACAAGATGAGAGTTGAAAGGATCCTATATACATGGATCTAGTAAAGATAGATATGGGAATAACCATGGAAGGTAAAACATCAATGCTTTTTAAAATGGTTGCCAAACCATCTTTATTATAAAGGATAAAAATTTCTCAAGCTGATGATGAGGAGTTTCAGAAGAAGACTAATGCTATGAATGATGAGAGATTGACTAAGTTTGTGTATGAAGATTGAATTTTGAAATTTGGTAAGAGACTTTGTGTTCCCGATATACCTGATCTAAAAGGGGAATTTTTGGATGATGCTCATAGTTACAATTTCTCTATACACCCTGGTAGCACCAAGATATATAGATATTTGAAGGAACATTTTTGGTGGGACAACATGAAGAGGGATATTGCTAATTTTGTGTCAAGATGTATGGTTTGTCAATAAGTGAAAGCTGGAAGGCAACAGCCTGGAGGATTCATGAAACCTCTTCCCATACCTAAGTGTAAATTGGATAATATTATGAGGGACTTTGTCATGGGACTACCAAAGACTCCTAGAAGGAACGATACAATATGGTTCATTGTTGATCATCTTACCAAGTTAGCACATTTTCTTGTTATAAGAGAAGATTTACCACTTAAACGTTCAGCAAGACTATATATTGATGAGGTTTTAAGAATTCATGGAGTACCACTATTGATTGTTTCTGATCGTGATCCCTGTTTTACATCAATATTCTGGAAAAGTCTTCAGAAAGCCCTGGATACTGAACTTCATTTGAGAACTGCCTACCACACCCAAACTGATGGACAATTAGAATAGACTATTCAAACATTAGAAGACATGTTGAGATCATGCTCACTTGACTTTCATGGTATGTGGGATTAGTATTTACCTATAGTAGAATTTTCCTATAACAATAGCTTCCATTCAAGTATTCAGATGGCACCATATGAAGAGTTATAGGGAAAGATATGTCGCACACCAATTTGTTGGGATGATGTTGGTGAAAGAAAACATGTAGGCCCAGAACTTGTGGAGGAAACGATGGAAAAGGTAAAGGTAATCCAAACCCACATCAAAGCAACTCAAAGTAGGTATAAGAGCTATACTGATAACCGAAGGAAGGATTTGGAATTTCAGGTAGTAGATCATGTTTTCATGAAGGTATCTCCATGGAAGGGTGTTATACGTTTCAGTAAGAAGGAAAAATTGATTCCCAGGTACATCGAACCTTTCGAAATTATAGAATGAATTGGGGCTGTATCTTACCGCTTGGCAATGCCACCAAGTCTCTCCAAAGTTCACGATGTGTTCCACGTATCACTATTGAGAAAATACATGCCTGACCCAACGCATGTACTCACTTATGAGGAATTAGAACTGGACCCCAATCTTTCTTATTGTGAAGAGCTTATCAAGGTTCTTGATACAAGAGAACAAGTGCTGAGAAACTGGACGACTCTTCTGGTAAAAGTTCAATGGAGAAACCATAAGATGGAAGAGGCAACATGGGAACCAGATGAACTTATGATGAAGAACCACCCGAGTCATTTATGCAGTAATATTTTAGAAATTTCAAGGAAGAAATTTTTTGAAGGAGAGGAGAATGTAACACCCCAAGCTTCCACGGTATGCTTCTCTTTGAATAATACAATAGCGTGTGTTGTGCGTAACTTCTAGTTCAAACACACCACAACCTATCAAACTAGCCGTTATGAATAGTAATACCCACTTTTTGAAATTTTATAAATTTTTTATTTCAAAATGGACTTCATTTTTGGATTCAGAATATCAAAATTATCTTAGGGTGAATTTTTTGTATTTTTCTGAAACATTCAGTTTTTGATGAATAGTGAAAAATTCTAAATTTTAATTAAAAGAAACTTTTTTAATAAAAATAATTTATATTGGTAAATTATACTATTGAGTTATTTTAAAGTATAATTAGATTATATTTTTACTATTTAATCCAATTTTGACCATTGGACGTAATTTCACATTTAATCTGGACATAAGTAAGTGTCAATCTTTTGATAGTTATTATTTCTTAAAAACACGCTTTTTATTTTGACAACGGGAATTAATTTTAAATTAATTTCTGCCACTTATGTGTTTTGAATTCAGAAAAAATTATTCTATATTTAGAATCAGGATGTTCAAATTTTGTAAATAGGTAACTTTTTTTAGACATTTTGAATAATTACTTAGGTAAATATGTTATTTACCATGGTTAAAGGGTAAATCCGATAAATAAGGGTAAAAAATAAAATTATAATAATAATAAATTACCCTAACATGTGTCATAACCACATTTGATGATAAATTTCCGACCATGGTCATCTTTGGGTCGATTTTGGGACCCCATGGAGCCACTTGTAAGTGATAATGAAACTTTATATTAATTAAGTTAAAGTAAATACAAAAATGAAATAAGAATATATATTTTAGTAAAACAATTTTTACATAGGGTTATACATGTTATCTCTTATTCAATAAATATTCATTATAAATCTAAAAATATATACTACATAATGGTATTTTATTTATAATTTTTAGAAATTAAATAATTAAATTTATATATGACACAATGATGATGAAGTGTTTTCATTATTAATGAAAGAATAAAATAAATGGTATTATAAATGTTGAAATAAATATAATTTGAAAATTTTGATGCCATAAAAGAATTTTATATGTTAATATGACTTTTTAGGATTGATTAAATTAATCTATTTCTAATTAATAAATTTTTTAGGACTTTAAAAAAAAGTCAATTATTAAATAGTGTCAAAATTGACATAAAGGTGTTTTTAAATCAAATATTATATTATTAATTTATATAATATTCCTAAAAATATAAGGTTCAGCAAAAAGACTTATATAATTATATTTTTATCATTAATGAACCTCTTGGGGTTCTCTTTAAGTATATATTATGTTTAATAATCATATAATATAAAAATACAAAGAGACATGTAAATGTCAAACTATTTAGCTAAGAGTTAAATCTAAAGGATAAGGTTAATATAGTGAACCAAACCTGACTAAAACCTATTGGTTGAGTTGTTTGCGACCCATCCCCACCTTATCCTCTAAATAATACATTTTTGATCCATTATAAACAGAAAATGATTTTATTATAAAATAATATTTCTAACTTTTCCTAAGGTTCCCCTCACCCCTCTTATAAAAGGTCACTCCCCCTTATCTCTAATTAACACCTTAAATGCCATTTAGCTCTGACAAACCCTACCCAAATACCCTTTCAAATTTCCTCCCTTATTCCTAGAGGCCTTACTTTAGTCAAAAATCCAACCTAAGGAGCCCTTTTGATCAAATCAAAAGGAAGAACCTGAAGAAGAGGTAAATATTTCATCACCTCTTTCAAGTTCCTTTCTTCTTCCACTTCCTCTTTATTTGTTATGTACATTATAAAATAATAACTCCAGTATATTCTATATACTGTGATGTTATTATAAATATATTATAACCATATTCATTACTTTGGCCATCCTTTGAATGACATGTCACCATACGTGCGTATGTACGGCTTACCGTCTCCACATCGTGGTGTAATTGTTATTCAATACATTATTATTTGGATGGGTATAATAATGATGTGTAATTAATGTAAATAACAAATATAACATGATAATGAGTTTTTATATATGATATACCATCCAATTATATATTATTTTAATATCAAAATAATGATAATTTCGCTCGTGTGTACGTACAGATTACTATCTCCACGAACACGGTGAGATTCATTCCCCATCATATCCATTCAAGATTAATTTTCATTAGATGATTAAAAATAATGATTAAATACTTAATATCATTCTGAATATAGATAAGATACATCATATCCATAACAAACATTAATTACGTAACAATTCTGACTAAGGAAAACGAATCAGTTAACACCCGAAAAGATGATAATACTAAGATATTATTAACAAAGCAATGTTAAAAGATCATATATGATATCATATTAATGTATATGATTCTTTTATAATTTAATAAAAATTATTTCACCATTATAAAGAAGGTTAACCTACCCTAGAAAAAGAAAAAGTACAAGGTAAGGGTTAATTTGACAATCTCTTTATTATTCGAGGTTCTTTTTATGTAAGTATCTACTAGGACCTCTTTATCATCAACATCCATGTTTCTTAAAAATGTATTCCAAAACATTTTTACTATTTACTATAATATGGGTGAAAGTAATTTATACCCTTTTTTGACTTTTTATAAAATGTTTTGAAATTAATCTTTCCATCGTTTTCCAAACAAGTTACTTTTTAACTTTTCGACAAAATTAAGGTAAGAATGTCTTTTTTTAACTTATACGGCGGGTGCGGCTATGTTCCGCCATTGTAACATCGTCGAAGCATCCCTTAAAATATTATAAGAATATTTTAAAAATAAATGTTTTCTAAAATGATTTCAAAATAGAAAGATATGTTTCTCTAAAAAAATTTTTGATTTCATCTATGTCGACATCCTTTGATATATTTTAAGCTTATTGAAGTTGATTTGTTGTGATACAAAATTACTATATTGTATTGAAGGTTTTGAGATATGTTTGACTATGGATGTGTTTTTTTACACCATTCATGGTTTATGTATAATGTATTTACATTTAGTATGCTATTTTTAATACGAATGTTTATGTTATATTTAAACATTTTCATATGATAAATGCATTGGACTTAGTAAGTGACAGGTGGATCCCGCTATAGCTCCTCGATGCAACGGTAGGTCTCATGAGACAAACTAGTGTCTTGGAAAAAGGCCTTGAAAAAATCTTATTTGTAGTCTTGGCACAAGGCCTTGACTATGTGGTTATGAAAGTCTGTAATTATGCATTCCTTTATTAGGAAAGTGGCTATTGATATTGCATGTGATTATTTGACTAGTAGAATATCCATGTGAGTAAGTAAATGAAATTATTTTGATTTATATTTTCTATATTATGATGAAGTTTATGTTGAAAATGATTTTGTTTTAGTTCTATACATTTCCTTAAATGTTTATGCTTATTTATGAAAGTTTCTGCTATATTTTTATCCTTACTGAGCATATGAGCTCACCCCTTTTTATGTTTTATTTTTCCCAGGATGCGAAGAAGTATATTATGACTGACCTGCAGGGATAGTATATGGAATCTCAGTGTTGTTTATGGAAACAATGTTGTTTTATTTTTCCATTTTATGATGTAATGTAAACCTTATGAAGGTATCTAGTACTTCCAACGCTACTAAACTAATCAGTCTTTCATGACTTGATCTTTTGTGATCATGCAAATGTTATGTAATAATGCACCAACTCTGGGTAACTAGGGTTTGGGCGTTACAATTTTAATTTGATCATAAAGTTTCATAAGTATTATTTAATTAGATAAAATATATTTAACATCTTTTGAATCATCATTATACATTATTTTTATATATGTGCATTCTTTGTCTTAAAAAAGAATTTTTCTGAAAAACTGTTTTTCGTTGCATTTTTTCAATTTAATTTTAAATTAAATTATAAAAATTCTATATTTTGAATTTTAAAAAATGGATTATATATTTTTAATCAGGTTTTATAAATTTAATAAATATTTCTTTTTTATGTTTGGACAATATGAATAGTAAACTTAGAATTTGTTTTGTTGTCACGGTAAAGGGTAAAACAGATACTTAAAAGTTAAAAATAAAATGATAAGAACTATTAAATGATCCAAAAACTTACATAAATCTTATTGGATAATTATATATAGAAAATAATATTATATTTTTCTAATTTATGACATTTTGAAGCCACTTATATAATAATATGACCTTTATAATATTTTATTTAATGAAATTCAAACATGTCACACTATTGTTTTTAATAAGTATAATATTTTTAATATAGTGTTATCCATGGTATATGTTAGACTATAAATTTTATTTTTAAAGATAATATATTTATCTTTATCATGGTAATTTATTTTCAAATTATATTGAAGATAATTAACTTAAATTCTTACACAGCGCTGATGCAGTAATTATTCCATTAATTGAATAATAAAATAAATGATGTTAAAGATATTAAAATTAATATAATTTCAGATATTTAAGATTATAAAAAACTTAGATAGATGAAAATTACATGTATAATATATAATAAAATAGTTTTTTCTGAATTCTTCTTGTTGACTTGATGTTTTTAAAGTCAAAGTAATGAATAGTACCAAATTTGATAATAATGATATTTTATGGGTTTAATATTTTATTAAATAAGAATAAACGTGATAATTTATGGTCTAAAACATCATTCCCTATTCGTTTATAGTATATTTTGAAGCATTTGGTTCCAAAATAGTCTTATTATAGTATAATATTTTGAGAAATTCTAAAGTCTCCCCTTACCTCAATTATAAAAGGTCCATCCTTCCTCACTTCTTTACACATCATTGAATATTCTAGCTCAACCATTCACTGAAAAAATCTCTTCTCAAATTACCTATACACATTATAGTGGTTATTTTATTCCAAAAATACAAACCTTAGATCCCTTTAGATAAGATCTAATGAAGTCATTTCAAAGAAGATACAATCGCTCTTACTGATGACTTTCTTTTCATACTCTTCTTTAACACCTATAAATCTATGATATTAATTATAAAATAATAAATTAAGTATAATAAATATTATATAATGTTATTATGATTATTAAAACCATTATACACCATATATTTCATCAAATAAGAACTAAAAGTATCACATCTGTGTATGTATGACTTACCGTCTCCACGATGTGTTATAATTAATTTTTCATCACCATATTTTATGAATGGATATTATAATGCGTTTAATATTTTTTTATGATATTTATGACATTATTATACTTATGTAATGATAATATCTTGTCTAATTTATTACCATTTAACCTTTTGAGAAAATATAACGTCACTCATGCGTAGGTAGGAACCACCATCTCCACAATGCGATGTGATTCGTTTTTTATTTCACATGGATTTTAATAAGGATTCATTTTATGAATATATATGATATATATGATATAATTAATTTTCTTTAAAGGATAATTATTATTTATCTTTATTTAATTCCATCTTAAATAAAATGGATACAACGTTCATACACACATACGACCTACCGTCTCAATGAATGGGGTAATTCATTTTTCAATATTTACATTTCATTAATGATTATAAATATGTATATAATAAATAAATATGATTTTTATATCGTGATTAAAATTATAGAAATTATTGTAACATGATCAAAGTATAAGGACCGAGACTTTCAAACAGAAATATACTTGGAAAATAAAGCAGTTATCACCCAAAATAATGATTTAAATAACAAATTATTAATAAATGGGTGATGAGATGTTATAAATAAATCATACCTGATTTGATATATATATGGTTATGGAATAAATTTATAATAAATTAATATTTAAAATATAAAAGTTTTTAATGTGAACGAAGAAAGGCTATACTTGAGGTAAGGGGCTTCGTCTCAATTTTCTTTTATTGAGGAATATTTGATATTATGCACCTATATTCTTTTATGAGTTGTATATATCACCCCTTTTACATTTTATATCATGAATTTATTTATTCTCATAATATTTAAAAAAAATTAAATATTATTCTTTCATGGAGAATATGATTCAACTAATTACAAAATGGTAAGGGTTTCAAGTCTCACTTTTACTTCTGTGATACATATGTCATATTCAGAAATAATTTCTTTTGTGTGGTGTATATACAACCCATTTAATTTTTCATATCATGAATCTCTTTATCTTAATGATATTTAAATTTTATTTTGAAGTTATATCTTTCATGGGTCTTATGTTTCAAAAGAAACCCAAATGGTAAGGGTTTATTTCACAATCTCATCATTGTTCATGATTGTTTATGTTTAAGTATCCACTGAGAAATGATTCCCTTCAATTTATATTTTTTATAAAAATATTTTAAATATGTTTTAATAATATTATATTATTTTTAATATTCATTTTCACCCATATTAGGCTTTTTAAAAATTGTTTTAAAATGAATCTTCCTAACATTTTCCAAATGAGGTACTTTGTGAATTTTCCAACAGAAATACTAAAACATTGTTTTTTATGGAATGAGAAACTTTTCCCTCTACCAAGAAACCTTAATGCTTAAAATATTCCTTTACAAGTTTAAAAAAAATTCAAAGAAATTTTTTTCCTTTATAATTTCAGGGGTTTTAAAAGAAATGATTTCAAAATGGAAAGGATATTTTCCTCAAGAATTATTTAAATTGATATTTTAAAATAATTTTCCATATAATATAACATTATTTGATGTTAATTATTCTTTAATGTAAATATGATCCAAGGATACCATCCTTACTCTTTCCTTTTATGGTTTATTTTTATGATGGTATGATAATTATGAAACATGCTCCATTTATGTGGGTTATATTATGATAAAGTATTTATGAAACCCATTTTTTTCATGGGTTCTAATATGATAAATGATTTATGTTCTTGTGACACACACATGTGTGATTTTCATTATGTGTCTGGTGGGACATATATATATCTCTAATTCATTGGGTAAAGATGGATAAATCATGAGGTAAATATTTCATGCATGAACCTGATTTCATGTTCACAATTTTATGCATGGACCAAGTTATCATGTTCATAAGTTTATGTATATACCTAGTTACCATATCATAAGTTTACGTGTGTACCTTACTTTCATTTCCATTATATCATGAGTGTACCTAGTTTCATGACTATAAATTTATGTGAGGGCTTGATTTAATATCCTTGACTTTATGGGTGACCCTAGTTTTATTTATACATGTTCACAAAGTTATAAATTTATGCCATAATTTTAGGTTTTTGTGTTAATTTTGTGCTCTCATGGATTATGTTCTTTGATTATTTTATGATTTATATATTATGAACTATAAATATTTTTTCATGACTCAATTTTATGAATCTATGATATACAAGGTATATAGTTCAAATGTTATAATCATGTTCTCACACCCTTATGCTCATGTTATGCTTATGTGATTTTTGTTATCTCTCTTTTTTACCCTTACTGAGCATATATCCTCACCCTTTTATTATGTTTCATTTACCCAAGTTATGTATTAATGTTTTATGTAGGTTATTTCTATGAATAGTTAAATATTTGAATAAATTTTGGGGGATGATATGGATTTTTAGGAACCAATTGTTTACTTTTCCAAGATATGTAAGAGTTTGTCCTAATTCTATAAAACTCTAAACATAAAATATACTTCAGTGTGATTGTTGTCCAATATTTCCTTTGATTGATTATGTTTTTTATTGTTAAAATTGGGACACATTTATTGGTATGAATGATAGAAATTTAAATATTATGTTTTTAGCACCAAATCCAAGAGCGTGGGTTTTGGGGTGTTACATTTGGTATCAGAGGTCAGCTTAGAAAACATTGGATATTATGATATTTTCATGATGTGTTTTCTTAAGAGTTATGGATACTATCATGAGTATATAATTTTGAAGTTTACCATAATATAAAAGTCTTATAAACACCTTTTTAGGTTTTAAGTTATAAAATTTTGAGGCTACTAATGATATTTTGGGAGACATTTATTTTTATGGTATATGTAACACTAAAGTTTATCATGTGAAAAATGTAATTTGAATAATAATGATATTTTAATTTTTTTGAAATAAGTTCAAAGTTATGGATAATCATTAGGGTTTATATGGTATTTTATTTGGATGTAATTATGGGTTGTTACATTTTAGGATGAAAAATGAAATGTATGAGATAACATTTCAAATTAAAACATTTCTTCAATGTTGAATATATTAAGTTTATTTTTAAGTATTTTTCTCATGTTTATGTAATTTTATAAGGATTACATTAATATAGTTTTTAAAAAAAAGTACAACCCTCATGATGGGTGGAAACTCATCACATCCGGCAATGCTGTGGGGATTGAACCCATAACCGAAGGGTGACAACCATCGCTTACTACTGGCCTATATAAAGTCCCAGTTAGTATCTAATTTTATTTTTAGTTAAATTATTTAATGTCTGAAGGTTAATTTAATTTTGGGATCATATATATATATAACCATGTGATTAGAAATTGATTTTTTGTTAAGTAGTTTTGGAAGTCGTTCACTATTTTGGGAACACTATATGATTAAGTTAAACAAAATATTATGGAATTTTATAGGAGGAATAATGTTTGGAATTTATTTTTGTGGAATATATGATTTTATGGGGGATTTATGGTGATTCGGGTTATTTATGGAAATGGTTAGTTTATCATGAAGATTATATATTTAGGGTGTGTTTATTTTAGGAGATAAATTCTAAATTTATCTTGGAAGATGATGTGATAAAATCCTTATAATATTTGGATTTCAATATTAGCCTAAAATAGTTTGATAAATTTTAAGTATATTTATTTATTGAATGATCTAAGTTGAACTCTAGGTGTTACTATTTAATTTTAGAGAATAAATTAGTTTTTTTTCATATAAAGGTTTATTCTTTTTACAGAATTATGTTATATTGTACTAACAATTTTGTTTTTGGTTAATGTATAAAGATATACAGAATATATTTTTATCCTTATTTATAGTTTTTTATCCATATAAGTTTATAATTCTCCATGCATAAAAAATTGATCTTGAATATTCATCGTTTGGAGAAAAATATGTGATTGTGATGGAAATTTATTAAAGTATGACATTGTACATATCAAGTAAGTATATTTTCTTATGTTATAATTACAGATGGTAAATTAATTTCTCAAATTTAGGAAAATGATCTTATGTTAAAAAAAAATCCTTGTAAACATTAATTCTGATGAATTGATGGTCTTTTTCATATATTTGGTTTATAGTTTTTGATTGTTAACTTTCTCAATATCATTCACTTTCCTGTGATCAATGATATCTGAACATTAATTTTATTCCATGTCTATATATTCGCTTTCCACAAATTTTATTTTATTTTACAACCTATTATGTGTAATTCCATATGAAATTTATACTTCCCTTTCTCTCTTTTGAATAGGAAGTTTTATTATCCCTTGTTGCGATGTGGGTTTCCACAAAGAAATTTTCAAATGAAAAAACCTTTGATTACCAAGCATAAATTGTGAGGAAGCAATTTATTAGTGGCAGATGTAACACCTTGATATTTTATAAAAATATTTATCTTTTAATATTTTTTTATCGATGGATTTCATTACAGGTAAAACCGAGTTTAAATGAACCGTGATACAATGTTAAAATATTATTTATTTTGATAGTTATAAACTAGCTATTAATTTGGAGGGTATTTATATGATTAACTAATTTATGCAATATATAAAAATTTAATAATAAATATAAACATATTGATAAATTCATATTAAATAATCATTCAATTTTTATTAAATTTGTTTTATTCTTCAAAAGTATGTTTTCCTCATAAATGATTTTTTATTACTTTTTGTGAGATAATGTTATAATTAATTTTTTAAAATTTTAGAAAATATAATTGATAAAATTAATTTCATTTTTTAAATCAACACATAGAAATTATATTTTGGTGAAATTTTGGAATTTTTCTAAAAAAGATTGATTTTCGGTAAATAGTGAAAAAAACCATTTTTTATGAAATTGTCATTTTATTTTCATATAAAGTTTTATTATGATTTGAATTTTATATCATAGTAAAATAATTATAATTTAATTATAAATAATATAATTAAATTCATTTGAATCATCATTATTCATGATGTTGATATAAGTACTTTTTTGGGCTTAAAAACACATTTTTTAGAAAAACGGGTTTTCATTACGTTTTTCCAGTTTAATTTTAAATCAAATTCTGAAACTTCTGAGATTTGAATTTTTCAAAATTAATTATATATTTTTAATCCATAGTTCCAAATTTTGTTAATAGGTCCCTTTTCTTTTAATATAATATGAATAGTAAACTTAGAAATCTCTTGTTACCATGGTGAAGGGTAAGTCAGGTACTTAAAGGTTAAAAATAAAATGATTTGAAATATAGAATAACACCAAAACTTACCTAAATATTATTTGATAATTATATCTCTACCATAATCATAACATGTTGGAATTTATGACATTTTTTAGCCACTTTTATTATATTATGACTTTTATAATATTTTATTTAATTAAAAGTCAAACATGTCACACTCTTGTTTTTAATAAGTATAATTTTCGTAATATAGTATTATCTAGATGATATTTTCGACTATAAATATTGTTTTTAAATATAAAATATTTATCTTCATCTTGGTAATTTATTTTTAAATTTTAGTGAAGAAATAATTGACTTACATTCTTATACAACGCTGATGTAATAATTATTTCATTAATGAGATAATCAAATAAATAACGATAAAAATATTAAAATTAGCATAATTTTATATATTTAAGGTTATACATTAATTATATAGATTACCGTGGTATTTATAATATATAATAAAATAGTTGGTTCTAATTGTACTAGTTTTTTTATGTTTTTCAAGTCAAAGTAATGAATATTACCAAAAGTGAAAATAATAATATTTTATGGTATTAATATTTTATTAAATTTTTTAAAAATGATAAAATTGTAAAATAATCCGAAATATGATAATATATAGTCTAAAATGTCATATAATATTAATTTATAGGCTATTCGAAAGTAGTTGTCTCTAAAATAGTCTTATTATAGTTTACTATTTTGAGAAATTCCAAAGGTGCCCTCACCATAATTATAAAAGGGCCCATCCTCCCTCACTTATTTAAACCACATTGATCCTTTTATATCATCCATACCCTTAAAATGTATCTTCTAAACTTTACTATCCACATTATAGAGGTGATGGTATTCCTAAAAGACCATCCCTAGAGCCCTTTAGAGAAGATTTAAAGCAGTCGTTTCAAATAAGAGGTAATCACTCTAACCGGTCAATTTCTTTTTCTACTCTTTTTTAACTCCTATAAATACATGATATTCATAATAATAAAAAATTTAGAGTCAAAAATATTTATAAATTTTATTATTATTATTATGAAAACATCATTATACACCATCTTTCTTATCAAATAAGAACTGAAAGTATCGCATGTGTGTACGTACGACTTACCATCTCCATAAATCGATACAGTTCATTTTTTATCACCATATTTTATGGGTGGGTATTTTGTTGGGTTTATATTTATATATTATATTTATATAATATTTATTCTTATGGAATGATAATATCATTCTACATTCTTACCATTTATCCTTTTGGGAAATGATAATGTCCCTCGAGCGTACGTATGAACTACCATCTTCACAATACGATGTGATTCATTTTTAATTTCACATGGATGGTAATAAGGATGTATTTCATGAATATATATTATATATATGATATAATAATTATTCTTTAAAGATTAATTATTATTTACCTTTCATTCATTCCATCATTAAAAAAATGGATACATCGTTTAGGAGTATGTACGACATACCGTCTCCATGAATAGTGCAATTCATTTTTCTATATCTACTTTTATTGAATGATTATAAATATTTATATAATGAATATATATTATTTATATACCATTATTAACATTCTATAAATTATGGGACCATAATCTATGTATAAGGACAGAGACTTTCAAACTGAAACATGCTTTTAAAATGAAGTAGTTATCACCCAGAACAATGATTTTAATAACAAATTATTAATAAATAGGTGATAAGATATTATAAATAAATCATAAATTTAATGATAGATATATGGTTATGGAATAAATTTATAATAAATCCATTTTTAATATACATGTGGTTTTAATGTGCACAAGGAAAGGTGATACTTGAGGTAAGGGACTTCGTCTCAATTTTATTTCATTGAGGCATATTTGGATGTTATATACCTATATTATTTTATAAGGTGCATATAATCCCCCTATAAATGTTGTAGAATGAATTTATTTATTCTCATGATATTTAAATCTTTTTTAAATATTATTCTTTTATGGGGTAAATGATTCAACTGATTACAAAATGGTAAGGGTTTCTCATCTCACTTTTACTTCTGTCAGAAATATGTCATATTCCCTACTTATTTCTTTTGTGTGGTGTATATACATCCCATTTAAATTTTTAAATCATGAATATATTTATCTTCTTGATAGTTAAATTTTAATTTGAAGTTATTTCTTTCATGGGGCTTATGATTTGAATGAAACCCAATATATAAGGTCTTATTTCACAATCTCGTCATTATTTAGGATAATTTATGTTTATATGTCCATTGAGGAATGATTATATTCCATGCCCATGTTTTCTAAGAATAATTTAATTTTTTTTACTAATATACTATGATTTTTAAAATTCATTTTAACCCACATTGTACTTTTTATAAACTTCTTAAAAAGTAATCTTCCTAAAATTTTCTAAATGAGGTATTTTGTGACTTTTTCAAAAAAAACTAAAGGAATGATTTTTAACTTATATATAATGTGTATATTTTTTCTCCTTTATTATACCTTAATTATTTAAATATTCCTCTACAATATTATAATTTTATTTTAAAATAAAATGTTTTCCTTTATAATTACATGGTTTTTAAAATAAATGATATCAAAATAGAAAGGATATTTTATTTAGGAATTATTTAAAATAATTTTTATGAATAATTTTTTATCTAATATAACATTATTTGATGTTAATTATTCTTTTCTGGGAATATGATCCAAGAATACCATCCTTACTGTTTCTATGGTTTGTTTATGTTTATGATGATGTAATATTTATGAAACCTGTTCCATTTCCATGCGTTATGATATGATGAAATGTTTATAAAAACCATTTATTTCTAGGGTATCTAATACGATGAATGATTTATGTTATTATGGAACACATATGTTTGATTTTCATTATATGACATATGGGACCTATATCTCTCTCTGATGCATCAGGTAAATATGTATAACTTGTGAGGTAAATATTGTATGTGTGAAATTGATTTCTTGTTCAAAATTTTATTCATGGACCTGGTTATAATGTTTATAATTTTATCCACAGACCAGGTTATCATGTCTATATGTTTATGCATGGACCTATATTTCATGTCCACAAGATCATGAGTAGACCTAGTTTCATATCCCTATATTTATGCGAGGGTGTGATTTAATTTCCTTAACTTTATGGGTGAACCTGTTTCTATTTATACATGTCCAAAAAGTTTTAAGTTTATGCCAAAATTTCATGTTTAATGTCAATGTTACGATTTCATGGCTTATATTATTTTATTATTTTATGATTCATGACTCAAGAACTGTCAATATTTATACTATGACTCAAGATCATGAGTTTATGATATATAGGGTGTATATTTCAAATGTTAAGTTCATGTTCTCACACCATTATTCTCATGTTATGGTTATGTGATTTTTGATATCTCTCTTGTTTACCCTTACTGAGCATCCAAGATCACACTTTTCTTATATATCCTTTCCCAATGTTTTGAATAAATATTTTAAGAAGGTTATGTCTATGAATTCTACTATATGTGAATAAATTTTTGGGGATGATATAGAGTTTTAGGAACTAGTTGTTTGTTTTTTCAATATATGTAAGATTTTTTCCTATTTCTCTAAAACTATAAACCTAAAATATCCTTCAGTAAGAAAGTGATCCAATATTTCCTTTTATTTTTTATGTTTTGGATGGTTGAAATTGTTTCATTTTTATTGGTATCAAAGTTTTAAATATAAATATTATGTTTTTAGCATTAAATCAAAGAGCATAGATTTTGGGATCTTATACCCACTGCTAAATATAATTGCATCTAAATAATTTAGTGGTGTTTATGTGAATTTCTCCCATTTTATTTTCTGTTGATTTATATTAAAGAAATCACTTCCAACTAAACAAAAAACCACTATTTAGTACCCAAAAATGGCACATATATAAAACACCGCTAAACTATAAAAATCATCACTAAATTACTTATGATTTTGAAATAAACCACGGTTTACCTAATCACTACTAAAAAATATAGTTTTGATTTAAACCACGACTAGTAGTAAAAATACTTTCACTAAAACTGAATATTTTTTAGTGATATTACCTTTCTCTAAAAGGCATGAACTATATTACTTTTCCATGGGAACCAGCCATTTCAAAATAAAATATCCCACATCGATCCCAAATCCTTTTTCAGCCAACGTCCGAGTCATCTCCAGCCTACCGTCTCTATCCTATGCCCCTGTAGCATCCTAATGTCATCACCAATATGTTCCCCATGTCCCAAGGTCGTCACCAACTCCCCATTTCCTAAGGTATTCACATTCTATGCTCACGGTCATTGTAGGATTTCTCCATATGTTGAGGTCTATATTGGATTTCTCTCGATCACCACCCCTTATGCTCGTAGGAAATCCACTCCCCAAGTTGGGATCCTAACCATATTGCTCCCAATCACTATCCCTGTCATCAATATAGGGCCTCCTATTATTGAGATGTGGTCTTCCATGGTCACCAACCTCTACCTTTCATTTATCTACTTCCACCCCTACCATAGTTCACCACCATCGGGGTCCCATACCCCCAGAGACTTTGTAGTCAGTCTGTGACAACATCATTGGTATTTGAAAATAACATTACTGAAGACATCATCCTCACTATCGGGTGATGCCACTTATAATTGAGTCACAGTTTTCTGTGGGTAGCCTCTTCCCCTTGATCCACCCACACTAGTATCGATGTCCTTCACCACTATTGGGGTCCTTTCTAAATAAATAATGACAACCTTTTATAATATGATCACAAAATATCTTTCCAAAATTAATATTGTACCAGATTTTGTATTTCTAGTTTTCCACTATTCATCATGAATTTATTATTAATTACTAATAAATTACTAATTAATTACTAAATAATTACTAATTAATTACTAATAAATAATAATAATAATAATAACTCAATAATAATTAACTATTAACATTATTATTTTAATGTGTTTTCAATTTTAATTTTCCTTGTTAATAATTCCAACCATTTATATGTTGTTATTTACATGCATGGAAATTGTGAATTTTATTTTCCATTTTATTATTTTTCTCATACTCTCATTTTGGATCTTTATTTTTACCCTTACATATGGATCTTTTTACCCTTACATTGGATTTATTTTGGTGACCATACATTTTGTGGTTTTCCCTTGTACCCTTTCATAGCCCGTGCCTCAGTTCGTTTACCATTACATAGGTTTTCCTTAACTTTATGTAACTTGGTTTAAACTTATGTGAGACTCCGTGTACTCTTAAATGGGAACTCTTACACATGGTGTTACCCTTAAACATGTAGAATTATGTAGGATATACCCTTACATGGTTACCCTTAGCACGAATGAAATCTTTATGTAAGTACCCTTATATAGGTCTGACCCTTACGCAGGTTCCCTTACATGGGGCTCTACCCTTATTTAGATAACCTTATTTGAGGGTTACTCTTACATGTGTACCCTTAAACATATGTATTTACCTTTATATAATCATGGTATACCTTTACATGTGGGTATCTTGAACCTTATATAAGAAAGTTTCACAAATGCTACCCTTACGGGTTTACCTTTATGCATATGTTACCTTTAAATAGTGGGTTTATTACCATTACACTGGTTTACTCTCACATAGTCATCAATTAAAATTTATTTAGCCCTTTGATATTTGTTTTCATTACTTTTTATTCTTTTTCTCATAGATTTATGGAACACTCTCATTCATCGGTCCATTAGTTAACATGTACGATTTCTAAAAGATTTAATGCTCCATGCAGCCTTGTTATTTGATAGTTGACTAAATCTATATTCTATTTTTACTATGGTTCTCAGCATGGAAATTTTATTCAAATAATATTGGGTATTTTGGCCTATCTTTTTCTACTAGATTCATGGTTTCTCCAATGGTTGTGGAGATCATAGATGTACATTTATAGATAAGAAGTGAAACCTCTTGTTCCATGAATCCTCTTAACTAGTACTAGGGTGCTTTAGAAGAAGAAGTCTTAAAATATCCATGTGATAAGTGATCCAGACTACTAGATAACAAACCTATTCATCATTTTATGTTCTTTTCAATTAATTTCATTTGATATGGACTCTTCTTATATATTTTATTTGGGCTTAATAAAATGTGTGTGTGTGTGTGGTGTTTTTTCCATGCATGTATGCCCCAAAGGGTATGAATCACATTAAATCTTATGTTTATTATTTCATCCTTATTTTACCTTTCTTTGTTTGAGATTTATTATTTTTTTTTGAATTTTTTTGAATTTTTTTGAATAATATTCTTGTTTCTACTTTATATTTTAATATCACACTCTTCTTAAATCACCACTTATCTTCTCTATTTATAATTTAAATTATTATAACCTAAAATGATATTTTATAATTCAAATACCAAATCGAATAAATGTGTTCAACCATTGTTATAAGATTTTTATTGGGTGTATATTTTTTATGTTTTTTCAACAAAGTGGTACTAGAGATTTTGGTTAAACATGGATTCAACAAAGTATGAAATCAAAAAAAAAATTATGGTGATAAATGATTTTAATTTGTGGTGAATTAATATATGGGATATTTTAGTTAAATAATGCCTCATAGAATCCTTTCATGGACTAAAGAAATCAAATATACAACTTACTATTGATGTCTATAACTCTACTCTTTATCAAGATATCCCTCCTAAAATTATTGTTAAGGACCATAGTCTTTTACTACTTTCTTTTGGTGACATGGTCCTTCAGGAATAGGACTTTAAATCTACTATTTTTGGTATATAGATTAAATTAGATAAACATCACATGACAACTTCACATGTTGGTAGGATTTATAATAAAAATAACTTTCTAAACTTTAAAATAAATTATTGTGTTTATATCAAATCCCATTTAGACGATTTTAATAAAATCATGGTAAATTTATCCAATAATAATGTTACTATTGATGATAAGGATCAATATTTGATTATTTTAATTTCTCTTGATAATTACTATAACATTTTAGTGGAAACTATGATGTATGGTTTTTAATATCTTACCCTTGAAGAGGTTAAATCAACTTTTCTTTATAATGATTTTTATTATAATCCCAAAATGAAAGGTAAGGATAAGATTCTATTTGCTAAAGGGAGGACACAATATAAAGGTAAAGAAAAAGAAAAGTAACCAACCCAAACTCAGGTCAAATTACATGGATAAAAAGTTTGTGTGTTACAACTATGGTAAGACCATTCACATTAGACTTGATTGTATAACACCCAAACAAAACCCTAAGGCTCAAGAACCCATTAACCAGCCCCTTTTAATGTATTATAGTTATGATACAACTAGAGTTTTAAATGTATCTGGATATGCACTCACTAATGAGTGGGTTTTGGATTCATGTTTATCTTTTCATATTTCCCCATCTAGATATTCTTTTATTGAGTTAGTTGGGAGAGTGTAGGTAGATTTAATTTTAGGTAATAATAGAAATTTAAAGGTTCAAGGAAGAGGTTATATTCTTATATTATTAGATAACCATTATTTCATTACCCTCCTAGATGTTAGATGGGTCCCTAACCTTCATAGAAATCCAATTTCCATTTGTGTTCTTGACTAAAAAGTATATGTTTTTTGGTTTGAATTATTATTCCTTATAATCTCTAAGGGATCTAGAAAATAATAAAAGCATCCCTAGTTAATGTAATTTAAGTGTTTAATGGTAAGATAAATTCAATGCAACTAGGTAGTGTTTATGTGATTCATACTAATAAGACATTATTATGGGAAAAGATATTAGGGAATGTTTTCTATAATGTCTTAGTGGAATTTTGTAAATAAATCCTTTTAGATAATTTTACACCAATAAATCTCTCATTTTAAGAATATTTCATCTTGAGTAATTTTAAAAGGGTTGGTTTTGTTAGGTATTATTTTAAGGATTCTCAACCATTAGAGTGTATCCATTTTTATTTATGGGGCCATTCCAGAACCACATCCCATGGCAGAGGTTCATATTTTATTACCATCAAAGATGAATTTTATTGGAAAGTTTGGATCTATATACATAAAATTAAATATAATGTTTTTTGAAACTTGTAAAACATGGAAAACCCTTTTTTAAAATTAGGTTGGGAATAGGATTAAAGTCATGAGAATAGAAAATGGTTTAGAGTTCCTATCTAATAATTTTGTCTCATTCTTCCAAATAAAGGGTATATAAAAGAACTATACTATTAGGGAAACCCCACATATAATGGTATTATTGAGAGGCTAAATAGTACCATTATTGAGTGATTCTAAAGCATGATTTCATGATCGAGGCTCCCCAAATCCTTCAGGGTAGAAACTGCCAGTATGACAGTCTACCTGATTAATAGTTTCTCATCCATGAAAAATAATTTTAAACCCCTAGATGAGTTGTGACATGGTAAACCACCTTATTATAACCATATAAGATTATTTGGGTGTACTCTTTATTCCCACATTAAAACTCATAGGTTGGAACTAAGAGATATTAAGTGTGTTTTTGTGGGATACCCTGATGGTTTCAAAGAATTTAAATTGTGGGTCGGCAAAGATGGATACCAAAACGTGTATAGTCAGTAGGGATATTGTCTTTCATGAGTCAAAATACTCTAAATCAAAATATTTTCCATATAATAGTCAAGTGACAACCAATAATGAGGATGTTGATCTGTATTCTTCAACTCAATTTGAGACTGATAATGTGCCTGCTCCACCTAATCCTCAAATAAAAATCAGGAATTATTCTATTTTTTATTTAGATACAGATTCCAAGCCTCCTAATACCATTAATGATTACCATTTGACTCGAGATAGAGAAAAAAGGGTCCTTATACCTCCTTCTTGGTTTGAGAAGTGTGATATGGGTTATTTTTTCCTTTTATGTTTCCTATGATCTCATTGATGATAATCTCCGAACATATAAGTAAGCCTTGAATGACAGAGATTCCAAAGAATGGATCTCTACCATATATGAAGAAATGAAATCCTTGATTATAAAACATACTTTTTCTATTGTTAATAGACCTCATAATTCCAAGTTCATTAGGTGTAAATGGATTTACAAAATAAAGGAAGAAAAAACTATTAAAAATAAATTAACGTTTAAGGCTAGGTTAGTGGATAGGGGTTACAGTAAAATATAGGGTATTGATTATGCTGAATGTTTTTTAACATATTTTTAAACACTATTATATTTTACCTCTTATTAATTTTTCTAGTTTTAACGATTTTCACATAGAATAGTTGGATGTGAAAATGACATTCTTATATGATGACCTCAATGATAAATTATAAATGAAACCTCTTGATGTTTATCAAAAAAAATTCAAACCTAACCAAGTTTTTATTTCAAATAAATCCATGCGTGGTCTAAAATAGGACTCTAGAAAATGGTATAGGAAATTTTAAACTTTCATGCTTGATAAGAAGTTTAACAGGAGCCATCATAATTCATGTCTTTACTTTAAATGTGTTGAAAACTGCATACTTTACCTACTGATTTATGTAGATGATATGTTGGTTATGTGTAATAATATTAATATCATTAATTCCATTAAATCTCAATTGAAAAGTTTTTTTAAGATGAAAGATCTAGGAGAATCGAAATATATATTTGGAATGGAAATTATAAGGGCCAAACATGAAAAATAGTTATATTTCTCCCAAAATGCTTATATCTTAAAAGTCCTAAAGAGGTATTTTCTTGAGACAATTAAGCTAGTAAATGTTACATTTCGTTAAAATTTGAAAATATCTTTT
Organism: Viscum album; assembly: GCA_963277665.1. Taxonomy (NCBI): domain Eukaryota; kingdom Viridiplantae; phylum Streptophyta; class Magnoliopsida; order Santalales; family Viscaceae; genus Viscum; species Viscum album. The sequence goes on along the minus strand of OY728150.1, from coordinate 809,266,485 downwards.
ACTCAAGATCCTATTTCTTCTGTATATGTTGAATATATGGCAAAAATACCTTATGATAATATTGTCGGTAGCCTAATGTACTCTATTATTTTCACTATACCTAACATAGATTTTGTAGTTTTCACTCTCAAAAAATTCATGGAAAATCTAGGGAAACCTATTTGCAAGTCGCTGAAATGGATTCTTAGATATGTTTTATATACAAAAACCCTATCTTTGTGTTTTTCTGAAAATATAAATAATTATTAAGTAATTCTTGAATATGTAGATACTAATTATGTAGGTAGCACAGATACTAGAAAGTCCCTCACAAGATATAAATTCAATGCTTGTGGAAAACCCATATCCTATAAATACAATATGTAATATGTGTTTTCTCTTTCAACAACATAATATGAGAATATTTACTTGACTGAGGTTGTCAAAGAGGCTTTATGGTTGAATGGTTTGGTTTACGAACACAATTTACACAATTATGTTATTTTAGTTTATTGTGAGAGTTAATTTTCCTTTAATTTTTCAAAAAAAAAGGTTTTCATGATAAATCCAAACACATAGAATTTATGATACATTTTATTAGGGATATCATTGAAAATTAAATTTTATTTGTTAAAAATATACATACTAATTATAACTATTCTGATAGTTTTACTTAATTAGTGGTTTTATCAAAATTTATGTTTTTTGGATAAATTGAAATTGGTTTCCATTCAATAAAAATAGGTGTAATAAAATTTATAATTTCAAATGAAAAGGGGGAAGATTTTAAATTTTAAGGTGTTTAAAATTTGGAGCTACCTTGTAAATTATTTATGTCATTTATACTATGTTCTTTACATTCATGAAAATTGTGAATTTTATTTTTTACTTTTATTATTATACTCATAATTCTATGTTTTTTATCTTTAGTTTTACCCTTACATAAGTATTTCCTCAACCTTATGTTGGCTTTATTTTAGTAACTTTATCCTTATGTGGTTTTTACCCATACCCTTTCATAGCCTATGTCTCAATTGGTTTTCCCTTATATATGTTTTCCTGAACTTTACGCAACTTGTTTTACCCTTACGCGAGAATCCTTCTACCCTTACATGTGTACTATTATGTGTGGGGTTACTATTACATAAGTACCCTTATGTGGGATCTACCCTTACATGTTTACCCTTATGCTTGGATTGAACCTTTTGGAAAGTATCGTTACATGGATCTGACCCTTATGAAGGTACCCTTATATGGGGAACTACCTTTACGTAGATTACTTTATGTGAGTGGTAATATCACATGAGTTACCTTACATATAGGTATTTAAATCTGTGTAAATATGGTATAAATTTATGTGTGGGCCTCTTAACCCTTACACATGACCTTTACATAGGTGATACCCTTATGATTTTTCCTTTATGTGGATATTACCTTTATATAATGGGTTTATTACCCTTACACCGTAATGAATTTACCCTTACATTAGTTTACCCTCAAGCAAGTGTCATTTAACCATTATGTAGCCCTTTGATAATTGTTTGTGTGGTTAATTATTATATTGAAAAAGAATGTGTGGAAAACTCTCATTCATCGTGCCATTAGATAGACTACGCAATTTTTAGAAGATTTAATGATCCCTATGACCTCATTATTGGATAACAGACTGAATCTCTCTTCTGATTTTTACGTAGGTTTTGGTGAGGAAATGAGATTTCAATAATATTGATTTTTATGGATTACCATCATCAACTAGAGGTGTGTTTTCTCTAATTATGGTAAAGATAATCGGTGTACCTTCACATAGAAGAAGTGTGGCTTCCTGTTCCAAATATTGAAGCTTCAGAGCCATTGCGTGGGAGTTTCAAAAGAATAAGTCTTTAAAGATACATGTGAGAAGTCATTCAGACCTCTGGATAGAAAACCTATCCAATACTGTGAGTTTTTTTAATTTATTTCATTTGATTTATATTATTCTGATATCTTTTCTTTGAGATTAATAAAATGTGTGTGTTTGTGAGTGGTGTTCTTATCGTGCATGTGGGCCCTAAAAGGTACTGAAAAATGTTAAATCATTCATTGATTCTTTATTCCTTATTTTTTCATTATTTTTTTGAGTCATATATGTTTTTTTCAAATTAATTTGAATATTATTCTTGTTTATGGTTTTTATTTTAATTCTGCATTCTTCTTAAATCGCCACAGCCCTTCTTTGTTTATAGTTAAAATTATTATAACCTTAAAGGATATTTTCAAATTCAAATACTTAATTGAATAAACATGTTCAACCTTTGATATTGCCTTATCATAGGGTATTGCACTTCACATTGTCCTGAGAGAGGTTGGACTGATCCAAACCATGACTTATACTTCTATTACTGATACTATAAAGGATGGATGAGTGGAAAAGTTGTGGGAGCTCGATCATGCAGTAGGTTCTAAGGTCAATTGTAATAGTACCCACTATATCTTGAGTTCACTCTCTTTATTTCATTATTTTATTGGTATGAATGTAGCATCTATTTAGAGAAGGGTATTTTCTATTTAACGAGATTCATCAAGTTAGATTCAGTATAAAAAATGATTGACATATTTTAAGGGAAATGAGCAGGAGGTTTTTGATCTGGAAGGGTGGAAAATTTTCATCCCAAGATGGAAAATAAAATAGACTGGGTCAAGGTACCTTGAGGACATGGAGCCGAGTGACAAAGATATAAACTCGCAAACAACAACGTACTATAAGTAGGACCCCCATGTGATCATGACCATTGAGATTATCTCGACGAACAACAATTAAGGTAATCTCAATTCTGGAAATTTTCTAGTCCACAAGGAAAAAATCGATGTAAATACTAATCAAATTTACCAAAAACCATGGTAACCCTATCCACAGGTAAGTCAAAGAAAAATGAGATATAGGTAAGGCCAGTTGAAATAAAATGTGTTGAAGTTGTTATTCAGGATCGTGGTAAGTTGGGTCTGCAAGCCCCAACTCTTTCTGATGGGGATGAGGAGGGTCAAGGCGGTAGGAAGGTGGAAATAGAACTTTTTTGTGGGAAGGGAGTTAACTATATATGGTAGAGAGGATGCTGGAAGAGAGACATGTGAAGACTAATAATAAAAATGAATCCCCCCCCATTTGGGTGGGCATGCTCAGACTTAGGCTACAACAACTTTAGGTGGTAATGTTGGACATGGAAAGATTATGTTTGAATTTTATGGTCTTAATTTTTAGTATAATACACATTTGGTGGATGATTCTATTATAAAGGATGGCACACAGCTGAGGGAAAATGTAAATCAGTTGATGAAGAACACTCCTGGTAATGGTAATGTAGGGTCCAAATAGATATCTTGTGTCTCTAGAAAGATGATTTTTCAATCTGAAGGTGATAGTGTTTCTACTAGGAAAGTGAAGGAGGGGGCTACAAGCACTAAAATAATAAATTATGACAAGATATTATTGCTGGTGATCAGAATGTTAGAGAAAGAAATTTGGTGTTTGATGAAGCTAATCAAAAATCCCAGAAGATTGGTAATAAGAAAGTGACTGATAGACATCCTTCACCTGTCATGGATAGAATATAGTTGATTGCACATGATATTCAAGCGCATGCTACGACGACTAATTCTTCAAGAGTCATTAATGGCTCTTTGGAGTATCCTCTTACTCTTTCTGAACCAGAAGGGGATTGACAGCATACAAAGACATGGAAATGTGGTCGGCATCTAAAAATTTGTTCATGCGGATGTGGAATGAAGGATTGGGTTCGTGGGCATGGTCAGTCTACCAAGTCTTCTTCAAAGGATCTCACTATGGAGTAAGTTAAACTCAAGGAAAAGTACTCTATACTTTTCAATCAGAATAATTCACAGTCTGAATGGGAATCTATAGATGATACATGTGATCAGGATTATGGGGATGATCCTGGGTCTACCCATTTGTAATTTTCTTTCCTGGATGAGTACTTTCCCTTTTTTATTCATGTCCTTTCTCCTTTTCTTATTTTGGATTTTATTTTTCAATAAATATTTGTAGGAACAGGTTCTCCTGTCTGATGGACCTTTTTGGTTATATTACTAATAAGCAATTAAATATTATTTAATGACCAGTTTATTAATAACTAATAATTGTATTATTATTTTTAATAATTAGTTACTAAATAATAATTTTAAGTATTAATTAATAATTAATATTTTTTAGAAATTATTATTATGAAATTGTAAATAATAATATTTAATTAATATTTATTAGTAATTAATATTAATTAGAAACAATTAATTAATTAATTAAGCATATTTTAATATTATTTAATTATTAATTATTAATTTAATAATTTAATCATTATTATTAATATTTAGTAAGTAAATAATATATTAAAATATTTATTAGTAATTGTTTAATAATTATTTATTTATTAATAATAATTAATAATAATTATATATTTATTAATAATTAATTATTCAATTAGTAATTAATATTATTAATAAGAAATTAAATATTTTTTAATTACCAATTAATTAATAACTATTAACTATTATTAATTAATTAGTTATTTAATAAATATTTTTAATATAAATTAGTTAATTAATGAAATTTAATTGTAAATGTTAATAGTTAATCATTATTTAGGTATTGTTATTATTTATTAGTAATTAATTATTAATTAATATTTATTATTAGTAATTTTTAATTTTTAATAATAATATATTATTAATTATGCACCAGAAGGGGGAGCTTAAATCCCATAATGGAAATACATAAGTATTCTAGGGGAAGCCCCTTATGAATGGGAGGCATGGGCGAGTGTTTCTTTCATAATTCTAGACTACTTTAATTATAGTAATGGTGGATATTTAATAGCAGTTAAATTCTTCTAATTTTTTTGTTATATATATATAAACAAAAAAACAAAATAAAAATAAAAAATTTATATATAAAAACCTGTATATTAAAAAATAATATAGTTTTTTCTAGATTTTTGGAAAATGTGTTAAGACCCGTGACACTTTTTCCAAATGTTTCTAAGAAAAGGAATTAATGCTCCAAATTATTTTTTCATCTACCAAAAAGGCCAGAGGTATTTAGGGAATTAACACCTCTATGGTCAATTTTTCAAAAAACAATCCTATGTTTATTTTATTTTTTCGAAAAAAAACTTACAAAAAAACTCACTAAAGCTTATTATGGTAAAGTTTTTGATTACCACCCAAACATGATTGAAGTTCCCTGCTGTGTTGATTGAAACTTAAATGCACTGAGATTTGTTGATGTAACTCTAATGTAAAGTACAACTGGAGTAATAAATTACATGTAAAAGTGGTAGAGATCTTTTGAAGAGTTATGAAAAATTTATAATGGTATTGATAGAAAGAAAAATTAAATTATACTAACTCCATGAAAATGGAACTCGATGTGATGATGACTGGTAGGTCATTTTATCAATTAAACTTGGTGAAATTTAGGAAATATAAAAGAAGATTCTAGGAGGAAGGATAGGGGACACACATTATAGGATATGAACGAGAGGAATAATGGTATCAATCAAAAGTAATGGTTCAAGGATAATTCAAGTTGGAGAGATGATCAATCTCAGCAAAGAAGATCATCCTTCCTTTATCTACTTCACTTTGATTAATCTATGTTTGATATGTATTTTCTTAAATATATTTGATATGATAAAAATGCATAACTAAATTTTTTTAGGGATGTTGTATTTATATGATTTTAATTTTTCATGTTCTCACTCAAGTTTTACATTTTTGTTTACTATTCTTATTGAGTTCACTCTACCTCCTTTTTATTTTCCTATTCTCTATAGAAAAATTGAAAAATTAATGTTGGAGGATAATATTTTCATCAAAGTGATAAATTATTTTTTTCTTCTTCATAAATTTGAAAATTAAGATGACATTCAACTAGATTATAACCATGTGAACATTTAAGTTCCATTTTCTCAATTTTATTTATCTTAATCTTTGTTTCTACACTATTTTATGTCCAGGCAGTTAACAAAATTGGATTGATCACCTTTAACAAACTATCAATGTAATTAATTTGGAAAATATATTTTCTTATTTTCTCTAAGATAAATTTTTTTGTTAACAAAATAGTTCTTAGAGTGATTTAATTGAAAAATATTGATAAATGAGCAATAATAAGGTGATTTAGATACATTATTTCATTGTTTTTTCATAACATTATTTAATTTTTAAGTATGGATAGAAATAAATTTTACCAACACATATCATTCTAGTATCCCTTATTCATTACTATTTTACCCTCATCATTATCATTCCCCTTATTTTTACTCACTTTTTTTCATCATTCATACATTGCTTTAATTTTGTTTTTTTTCTGTTTGTTTTATTTTATTTTTGTTTCACACTTTATTTTTTCCTTCCTATGGTTTGACCTTTCTCACCACCTTATAAGTAGTTATAAAGTAAAATAAATAAATTTGAGATGCACCAATGACCATTCCCATCAATTGGATATCATATTTAATGAAAACCTAGACTATAAATTTTCAAAAGTATCACCTTGAATCATTTTTATGAGTTTATGACAAAAACACCCTTTATAGAGTTATATGGAACTCCAATTTTGATTAAATTTAAAAATTTATATTTTTGTATTTGAGTATGAATATAGGTAGTTCGATGAATTATATAAATATCATTATGCACAAAGAGACTATGGTGGTTCCTAGGATCAAGAGTATAATTATATTGACCAATATCTATTACTAATTCATCACAATACAATGAATTTATGACATTATTCACAAGGGTAGGAAACATTGAATGTATAATGAGTAATTTTGGGAAGGAGATTTTAGTAAATAAATAATAATATAGAGTGATATGATATAACAATTGACAATATAATACTTTTATTATTATCATATTGGGAATTTGGAATTCTCAGGGTTGTAACTCAAAATCGATATAGTGACGAGTTTGACATAGTTGTGATAATGATACAAGATTTTGGTATGATATTAATTAACTTGGGACCTATAATTGAAATTTATGATATGATACAATGGTAAACATCATGGTTTTCATAACCTCTTCCATTCTGTATTACAAGAGAGTGGTATAAAAGGATTTTCCTTCTTTTCTAGGATGGAATTATCCAATAGTTGGTTGTGTAACTATGATTGGATGATAATTTTATAATTGAAACTAGTTTATGTGTATTTTACTAACTTATTTAGTATATAGTATTGAATTATGAATTAGTGTCTTGATATTATATTTTGATGATCGTGTGAATTACTTGTGATGATGGCATGTATATTTTTCTTCCTAGAGGTGCTTGCCTAAGTTGATGGTAGTATCAGGGTTACTGGTGGGAGTACCTTGACCTTTTAATCATTTTATATTAATAAAATATTATGATATAGCATGTATGATGATTATGTTGGTGGTATATATTAGATATTGATGATGACATGGATGTTATTTGGATGACTTATGTTAGTATCTTTGTTATGGGTATGAAATTAAGTGATATTTTTTTTATATTTTTGATGTTATTTCAATAATGGGAGTATCATTCACTATACAACCACCACTTGGAGGAGTTTTTTTTCTAATGTTACCCAACACACACTGAGGTATAGGGTTAGTGATATATCCAAATAATAGTCTTAGACCCTTCCCTACCTATGGATGTGGTTGTGATGTTGATATGTGGTTTACAAAATCATGAGGAAAAGGGTACGACATTGATGTCTTTTATGATGTGTTTATTTGATTAATGAGGTCATGAGGAGAAGTGTATGAGGTTTTTGTCCTTCATAACATGAGGTATTAGGAATATTGGTGATTGGATTGGTGGGAATTAGTTTACAGATACCCTATTACATCTTGAAAACTTATCTTATAGTATGTGTGTATATATATATACCTTGTTTTTTGGAGGGTGATTTTTATTGAAAACCTGTTAAAAATAATCAAATGAACTATTTTTATTGATAACAATGTATATAATTATTTAATGAAAGTGACTCATGAATAATATTGGATAATACTTTAGGATAAGATAATTCACTAGTTGATGCTTGACCTAGTTTAACCCTAGGTGATTTTGGTTGGTAAAGACATGACTATGTAGTATAATTTTACAGATTTTATTATTATCCATGCATGATATTTATTTGGTTAGTCACTATTAGGATATTTATCAATGATTTTTTTGGATATTCTCATACTTGATTTTATATACAAGCTTACAGGTTTGTGTTGTTGGAATTTTCAAGATGCATTAGCTTAGTGAATGAGGATTGTATCATGTACCACTAAACTATAATAGCAATTTTATTTTTATTACATTTTTGGATTTAGAAATAATTTTTACATAGTTACAATTGTCTTTTAATTTAATTTTGTTTTATGATATTCATGCATATCCTATTGGAAAGTGAAATACATAAACTCATAGCTCCTTGATCTATTAAGTTCTAGGGATTTAATCAATACTTTCCCTTAAATGGTACACCAATCTAGTTATGAATACTTCACTGGGTCCATTTTTTATTATGTCAACCCACCAATTTTATTTTAACTCCCCTATAGAAGGTGGAATACTCAATTATGTCCAATATACACCAAAAATTATGACTTCATTCAAATTCAAGTAATAGAAGGATGTATAAAATTAATATTACTTTAAGGATTTTTTAATATTTAATTTTCTTCCTAAATAAAATCTAATTTTATTTATCATACTTTTTAATTAAACTATGTGATCTCTTTAAAAAAAATTAATCATGTATAAATTGAAATAATTCATCATGAAACTATTCATATTTATATTTTTATGTTTGTTTACTATCCTATGTGAAATTATATAATCCATGTATTCACATAATAAATAATTAACTATTCATTATAAAAATAAACAAATAATTACTTTATCATGAGTCATATTGTACTATTTTATCCATCGAGTGTATGATAGACTAATTGAGACCCTAATGGAACTCTTTGAGCTATCAAATTACCTCAAGTTACAACGTCCTCAATATACAATGTATTTTTACTTGTTTTTATTTACATTGAATCTCTTCTAAACCGCCCTATAATAAGAAACTTCATATTTAAAATTATATGCTCACACATAATAAAGTGTATCTTGTAATATGGGAATTATATTTAATAATTCAATATAGACACATAGGCCCTTATACATCACAAATATGGATGAAGCATATGTAATTTGTAACACCATGACTCTCATAACCTGGATCCAAGGGTTTTTTATTACAATGTTAGAGAATACATAGATCCCAATTCACAGGATCCATCAGTTTTTTAGTCTCAGGAAACTAAATACCTAAATGAAAATTACATTACATTGAAAACTTAAGATACATCAATTTAATACCTAAAAATTTATTATTTCTCCTTATAAATACATAAGTCAAATGTATGTAATCTTCATGGTTTCCTGGAGAAATAAAAAATATATATAAAGGGTTGATCTTATATGATTAGTAAGGGGTAGAGTATAATAGAATCTATTATACATAAGTACAAAATCAATAATTTTATATGAATAAAAAATTCCATAACAAATAGAGTTTTGAGAATAGTATATCCATAACAATAAATAAATTTATGGATAAGAATAACTAATATCATAGTGATTAAATTTATAATTATTAACATCATAAACATACTTTCAAGGACTCATACTAATAAATGATAAATAAATGGGTAATGATTATAAAAAATACCTAAATAGTTTGTCTCATGAGACCTACTGATGCATCGAGAGAAAATATAATTATAAACCCCACCTATCATTGAATAAGTCCAATGAATCCATTATATAAAGAGAGTGGTTAAACAATATATATCACAATGTTCTATAAGGAAACTCATACATAGTTTTTCCTATATAATCAATAGTTTTAAATAGAGAAATAATGGATATAAGAAATATCAATATTTCCCCATTCAATGGAATAATATGGAAATCTAGGTGAATATACCACAATCAACTTAGAAACTACTGGATTTTCACAATGTAATAGAAATTACCCTCATCAAAGGAATGATAACAAGGTTATATTGAAAGGAACTTTCATGATGTAGGGATATAAATAGGAAATAGTCACCGAGTTCAGTAGTTTACAATGGTATGAAACCATAACAATGATAGAAACTTTCACTCATATCTATACTTCCATATCTAATGAAACACTTAATTACTTTAGATATATAAATTATAGATTTATTTCAACACTATAATAATATTAACAAATCCTTAATTATGGTTCATAAATAGCATGTGAATAATCCAAAGCATATCCCCCAGGATTATCAAATTAGGTGTGTATTTAATCTTATTTACGATACACTGAGTGAATATCAAGTTAATACCAAACCATCATTTTTAGGGTTATTACCCATAAGTGCATTTGATCTAGAGACTACATAAAATTTTAGTATCTAGACATGGATTACATTTATATAAAACCAAACACTTTTCACTTTACTAAAATTTTAAGATGTTTTCATATATTTATATTTATCCATTTGGCTTCTACAAATGTTTAAGAATTATAACGGCATATAAAGGTTTAATAATGAGAAGTAATATTGTTATCTCATTAATAATATGATATGTAATTTATTGAAATGAACTATAATAACATTTAACATTGAAATTAAAATTAATTGGGTAGGGTTACACAAATAAAGGATAAAAAGGGATTGGGGACCCTTACATTGTCATAATAACAGCTTAAAAAGGGCTATAATGAGAGGGACTAAGTAATATATCATTAAAAATATATCAAATGTCTTATAACATCATATAATTTCAACCATGTAAGTATATGAAAAATAATTAAATGATATTATAACGAAAGGATTACAATTGACAATGAAAGAGGATGATTGAGAACCCTTACCTTGAAAGGTAGCTTCTTGAATCATGAGGAAAGAACCTTAAAACATTAGGAACTATTTATAAAGACTTTTTATACATAAAATTAGAGGAAAAACATGATAAATAAATTTTTATTGAAGTTTAATTAGTGGACGATTGGGTATATATAGTAAATTAGGGGTATTAGTTTATTAATTTCAAAACATAGACCTTAGACTCTAGGTTAATGAAAAAAGAGAAACATTCATCTTAACATGACTTAAAATAATCATATTTAACATTTAGATCCTAGTTTTTGTATTTTCAATGTTTAAGAACCAAAATATTTTAAAATATATTATTTTGGATGTGTACATGATTCTTATTCCAAACAAATTGTTTTTAAAATCTTTAAAATATACTTTTATTTTTAGATGATTCTATATAGGTATGTAAAATTAATTTTATTACTTTAAAATACATTATTTTAGACAATAAACCCATTTTACCCCAAAAATAATTTCTATTAATCATTAAATAATTTTTAAGTTATTATGATGATGTAATACCTATTGTATATTCATACTATATTTTATTTTTTACCAAAAAAATTCTAATATCTCAAAAAATTATGAAAAAATCACCATATGTTGACTCCAAATTTAGGATTTTTTTTATGAAAAATAATTCTATATCTATGTGAAATTTAATTACTAAATAATTATCCATCTATTTTAAATTTATATTATTTTCATAGATCTATATATTTTATTAATTATTGATTATGTTATTTCCAAATAATTTTATAGTGATTCTTTTATCTTTTATTATAAATGTAATTTCCTATTTTTTATTTATTATATTTTATTGTACTATTATGATGAAATAATAGAATTTTCATAAATTTGTAATTTTTTGTGATGAAGTGTTTATTTAAAATTATGGAATCTCATGTATTATATTCTCCCCCTCCTTTAAATAATTTCATCCTTGAAATTTTGGGTGTGTATCACTCTCTGAACAAATGAAAGTAATTCTTCCTCAATGATTCCTTAGGCCCCCTTGTCACTTCTTCCAAATTGTGATTCCTCAAAAAAATTCTCACCATCCAAGTTGTTTATTTCCACAACACTTACTCTCTAGTATTAATAATATGGATAAGATCTTCATTATATGACAGGTTAGGCTCCATATCAATTTCATCAGTGGTGAGTACATGTGTAGGGTTTGGAATTTAATTTCTTAATGTTGAGATGTGAAATAATCCAAGAAATTTTGAGAGTTTAATTGGAAAAGACAAATAATAATACACCACTCCAATTATCTCTAAAATTTAAAATTTCCCACTATACCACAGACTTAGATTCCCTTTCTTACTAAAAATTATGAATCCCTTATATATTGATACCTTTAAGAAGACATGATATCCTATATTTAATTCTGGATCCTTTCTATAATTATTAGTATATATTTTTTATCTACTCTAAGATGTATTGACTAGATAGCTCTAACCTTATCAGTTTCTTCCTCAATAGGTTCTAAACCAACTATCCTCTTTTACCTAACTTCATCCCAACTGGTTGGAGCATGATATCATTTTCCATAAAAGTATTCATATGGTTCTATTTGAATTATTAAATTGAATATATTTCTGTATGTGAATTCCATTAGAGTCAGGTATTCATCAAAAGTTCCTTGGAAGTCAAGTGAGCATGTCTTATAAGTATTTAATGGTCCTTTCAAATTTCCCATTAGTTTAAGCTCATTCTGTGTGAATATATACTTCAAGTTTTTGTGATTTTTATATATATCACATCTTTCACCATAAATATAGTGTCTTAACATATTTAAAAATAGTTATAGTTTCTATTTCAAGATCATGCTTTGTATAGTTTTTTCATGGGTCTTTAATTTCCTTGATTCCTACGAAACAAATCTATAATTTTCCATAAGTACACACCCTGATCCTTTGATTGATGACTCATTTTATATAATTAAACCCTTATTTTCATATGGTAAGGTTAATATTGGGGAATTTATTAATATCTTCTTTAATAAACAATTTTTTTTTCACATTCCTTGGACCATGTGAATTTGACACCTTTACATGTTAACTTGTTTAACAAATTATCTAATTAGGAAATTTTTACAAGAAATAATTTATACTAACTACTTAATCCAAGGAAACTATGTATCTAAGTAATATTATTTGTTTTAAATCATTATTTGAAAAAAAAATTCTTCATATGGTCAACTGATATTCCATTTTTAGAGAGAATATGTAAAAGAAAAGAAACTTGTTGAATCCAAAATTCACACTTAATTTCCCATATACCTACCTCTCTCGAAGATTCTCAAGGAAAATCCATAAGTAGTCTTGATCATCTTAATATAACTTATAGTATATCAAGATGTCATCAATAAAAACCAAAAAGAACTATCAAGATAATCCTTGAGTACTATATTCATTAGATCCATGTACATTGGGGGTGAATTTTTTAACCCAAAATTCATCATTGTGAACTCATAATTCCCATAAATTGTATGAGATTCCATCTTTGGTATACCATCCTTCTTGAATTTTAATTTATGATAATGAGAATATAGATTAGTATTTGATAAGTATTGATCTCATTTAAGTTAATCAAATAGATCATCAATGTAAGCTAAAGGATACTTTTTCTTTATAGTTAAGACATTTATTTATTTATAATCGATGAAAAACCCCGTAGATGCATCCTTATTTTTCAAAAATATGACAGGTATCCCACAAGGTGAAACACTAGGGTATATAAATTTTTGATCACACAAATATTACATTTGTTTCTCTAATTCCACAAATTATACTAAATCCATTCTATAGGAAGGCTTATATATGGGTTTTTCATCATGGATAATGTCAATAGATGATTCAAATTCTTGGTCACGTGGTCATCTAAGTAATTACTCAAGAAATAAATCAATATAATCCACCACAGTATAAATATCTTATATTCTAAGGATATATTCTCAGTTGTTGATTCATAATATCTAAAAATTTCATTAAGATGAGTCACTGGAGGTGGTTTCAAACAATAATTAGGCAATGAAGCCTCTACTATAAAAACAAAGGTTTATATTCCAACATTAAAGATTGCAATATCTTTCTCACAATAATAAAATCTTACATTATACCTTGTGATCCAATCCATTCCAAGAATTTTATCAAATTCATCAATTGGTATTATTAATAAGTTATCAACTAAAGGACCTTCATGAATTTTAATAAAGACAGACCAATATATATTCATCACTATATGATTTCCACTATGATTATTAACTAACGACTCCTTTAATGAATCAAGAGGTGATTCAATGTTCCTAAAAAACCTTCAAGATATAAAAGAGTGTGTATATCTAAAATTAAATAATTCATTAACTAAATATGAATTTGTGATCAAAGAACCTATGTAACATCATTTGTGACATCAACTTCTTTGTTTTTATTGTATAATACCTACCTTTCTCCCTTTTCCTTTTCTGTGGTAGATTCCATTGATGCTTGAGACATTGATTTGAATAGCATCTCATTTTCTTACAATTGAAGTATTTATCATTATTTAATTATATTTTTCATTTTAATTAATGATCTTGATGAACTTTATCTGCATACTTCTTATAGACTCTTATTCCCTTCAACCAAGACATAGGGTGTTTCTTCTTAGAATTATTGTATGTTGGGAATTCCACCCTTTCTTCCTTTAACTTTCAATATTTTCTCTCCACATTGTGCTTAGTTTTACTATTCTTATATTCTTTCCCTATAAAAATAAAATATCTGGATAATTCCTTCTTAATCTTGATGGTACTTTTCAATGTATTCTTATATAAGTAAAATGTTTGAGAGACTAATTACCTTAAAAGAATTGTATTCAATCCATCACAGAAACTATAAATATTTCTTTTTGTATTATGTATATAGTCTGTACCATGCCTTTTTAGCCTTATAAAGTTATCTTCATAATTATTATGAACTTCCTCTTCATTTTTTCTTAAACTTTGTAATTTTATTTCCATGTCAGTTTATTGTTCATGAGGAAAGTAATTTTTAATGTATATCTCCTTAAAATAATTCAATTATATATTATCTATCACATCATCCTTATTAATGTTTTGAATCAATGACCATCATTGGTCAACATATCATTTTAGATGATATAATGTCATGATAACCTTCTCCATATCAGTATATCCCAAGATAAGGAATATATTCTCTAGGATCTTGATCTATTTTTTAGCTACTAATGGATTTATGCTTTTATTGAAGGGTGGAGGTTTCTACATTATGAAGCAATCCAAAATTATTACGCCATGGTGTGGAGAAACATATTGTTCTATAGAAGCAATGTTATTGGTCATAACTAAATTTGAATGCTCAAATATAGTTATAATTAGCTCTGTTATAATACCATATTCATTGACATGATCTAGAGGGAAATACCTTCCTTGATTATGGGTGTTGACATAATTTTTGTTCCTTCTATTAGGCACCATTTCTAGAAAATATCACATATTTTTAATTATTCAATGAATAAATCTATGATGGACTCTCCAATGATGGACGTGGGTTGTGGTTTCAGGTCAAAACATGGAGAAGGGGAAAACATCCTCATGGTTGGGGTGGATGTTCCTCTCACCATAACATGAGTACCAAATCCCAAGTTACTTGATTTCTACTGGTCTCTATTTATTCTTTTTTTCTCATGAAAATTATATTCTTTGTATATTCCTCCTCTATTATTATTTTTATTATTTTAATAAATGCACCATCAAGCCTTAAAATTTTCAAAAAAAATCAAGAATGATTTCTAGAATATACTATGTGGATTTTATAGAGTTATGTTCTCTAATTATATTATTCTAAATTTAGCTCCTAAAATTTTTACAAAACATTATTTTCTAACAACTCTAAAATTTTGAATCTAATAACCCAGACTCAGTGGTTATTTTTTTACAATGGTAAAGAATACATAGATCAAAATACATAAGATCCAGAAGTTTAATAGTCTCAGGATACTGTATATATAAAAGAACATTACAATATATTAAAAAATTAAAATACATCAACTGAATACATTAAAAACTATCATTTATATTTGAAAATAATTAATTCACATATATTGATCTTCATGTATTCATAGGAAAATGGTAAAAAAATATAAAGGGGTGATATTAGACACTCGGTAAGGGGTAACATACAATAGAATCTATCATACATATGCATGGAATAAATAATATTATTGGAATAAATAAATGAAAAAACAAATAGAGTTGGGTGAAAAATATATTCATAATAATTAATATATGAATGTATAAGAATAAATAATCTCATAGTTATGGGATTCATAATGTAGAAAATCATAAGCATACTATCAAGGCCTCATAAAAATACATCATACATAAATGGGTAATGATTACACTAAATATACAACTAGATTGTCTCATGAGACCAATTGATGCATTGAGTAGATATATAATTCGAAGCCCCACCCCTCATATAAAATGTCCAATGCATCCTCTATATGACGATAATGAATAATAACATATAATAATGTTCTATAATAACCTCATATGTATATATATATAGTCTTGGTTAATTAATTAATATTTTTACCTATAGAAATAATAGATATATGGAATATAAATATTTTACCCTTTAATAAAACAATATATCTATCAAGGTGAATATCCCACAATAAAAAAAATAAAATATAGGATAATCATGGTGAAATGAAAAGTAAACTCATCAAAGGAATGATAATAAGGTGGTAAGGATATCAACAGAAAATAATCATTGAGTTCAACAGTTTAAAATAAAAAGATACCAATTCAATGATAGAAAAATCACCCACAAATCCATACTTCTAGATCTAGTGCCACACTTACTTAATATAGATACATAAATTTAATATTTATTTCAATTCTATAACATTATTTTTAAATCCTCATTATGTTTTGTAAAGATTTTTGTGAATAATGTAAAGCATATCCCCCAAGAGTATCAAACCATGAGTGTAGTTAGGACCATTTTTTGTTCACTAAGTAAAGACTGAGCTAATAACCATCCAATTTTTTTATGGTTATTACCCCTAGGTGCATCCGAGCTGAAGCCTACATCCAATTTTAGTATCCATATAGGTATTTCACTTCTATGAAAACACACACTTCTCACCTTATCAAAATATTAAGTTGTTTTCTTATATTTATATTTTTACCTTAGACTTCCACTAATTTTTAATGATTATAACATCTTATAAAGGTATTAAAATAAGATTTAATGGTGATAAATCATTGATAATATGAAAAATAATTTATAAAAATAAATAATAATAACATTTCATATAGAAATAAAAATGAATTGGTGAGGGTTACACAAATAAATGATAAGAAGGGATTGGTGACCCTTATATCGACATAATAATGACTTATGAAAAGGATATAATGATAGGGAATAAGTAATATCCCATTAAAAATAGATTAATTATATGATAATATCATGGAATTAATAACATTCAAGTATATAGAAAAAAATTAAATAATATTATAACAAAAGGATTTTAATTGGAAAGGAAATGGGAGATTTTGAAACCCTTACATTGAAAGGTATATTCTTAAAGATTCATAAGAGCACCATAAAAACTTAAAATATCCTTGTAGAGACTCTTGAGAGAGAACATGAGAGGAGAACCATGATCACTAACTTTATAATGAAGTGGAATGGAAGGATGGGTAAGCATTTATAGAAAATGAGGGGATTTGTTTATTAACTTCAATACAAAGGCCTTGGAATCTAGGTTAATAAAAAATGAAAACCATTAAAAATTTTAAGGTTTTAGACCATGGTATTTGACCTTTAAGGCCTAGTTTTTTAGATTTTAAATGTTTTTGAACTAAAATACTTTAAAATATATTATTTTGGATGTTTATAAAATTCTTATTCCTATTTTTTAAAATCTTTAAAATAAACTTTAGGTTTTGGAAGATTCTTCACTAGTTTGGAAAATTAACTTTATTACTTAAAAATATATTATTTTAATGAATAAAATTATTTTGGTTGATAAATCTTGTATATTACTCATCGCATCACTTTTAATTCATTATGATGTCATAATACTTACCGTAAATTCATACTATATTTTACTTTTTATCTAAAAAATCTAAAACCTCAGAAAATTTTGAAAAAAACACAATTGGCTAATTTAAAAATGCCTATTCCAAATTTAAAATCCTTTTTATGAAAATAATTTTATAAAATGTGAAATTTAATTATTAAATAAAAACACTTGTCTTTTAAAATTATGCATTTTGTGCCTAAAATTCAAAAACTCTTCTTATTTTTATTTTGAGATGAAACTGTGTAATTATATTATTATTTATCATAATATATAAATTATTAATTATTAATTATATTGTCTCCAAATTATGTTATGGTTATTTTTTAAAATTTTATTTTAAATTTAATTACCTATTTTTTCATTATATTATATTAGGTTGTACTATTATGATGAAATAATAGAATTTTCACCATGCCATAGTTTTTATGGTGAAGTGTTTATTTACTATAGTAGAATCTTGAGTATTACATAAATTATCAAAATTAATATTTAACAATTTATTATTATAAATTATCACAAATTACAATAATTAAAATTAATTGAATAATAATAAAACATATATTAAATAGTCACATATCATTATCAGTCAACAAAAATAAACATTTCCTAAAATAATAAAATAATATAAAATTCTACTTTATGGGATTTTTAACTAGTTAAAATAACATTAAATTAATTTTAATTTATTATCCATACACCATATACTCTTCAAAAAAGTTTTATTAAATTATATATAATATTAAATAAAATTTTTAATTTTTTTAATCCCATTTTGGATTTAAACAGGCACTGAGAGGGTTTATTTGGGTTGGGCTAGGTCTGTATAATTGAGAGGGTTAGTTTAGACTAGAAGTAATCAGTCCTTGGTTAGGTTTTTTATAAAAGGGAATTAGTAATTCTTGAGCACGCGATATAGGGGATCTAGGGGTCACTAGGATATATAAGGAATAGGGTATTGAGGTTATGTGAAGTAGCAGAATAACACAGAAGGTTACAGGGCATGATGTACTAATCATGGGCATGGTGAGGACATGAAGTGCATGATGAGGTGTAGGGTCATGGGAGAGAGTGTTCTAGGTCATGCGATCAAGCACAGAGTGCACACATGATGTGACACAAATTTAAAATGATGCACATGGTCAATTGGGTAGCGAGTTAGGTAGAGTAGGTGGGCAGTGGTGCAACCTACTTTAATTTTTTTTAATTTCTTTTCTTGATTTTATCATGTGGAACCCCCCACCCCCACCCACAAGTGTATTCCTTATATATTTCCTCCCACTCCCTCTATCCCTATTTATATGGTCATACCACAGACATCTAGGATCCACTTTTCAAACCATTTGGACCATTAAAACTGTACCAAATCTATCAAATTGAGTTATAGAAAATTTAATTGACAGTTTTGAATTATGTTGTGCATGTCCACTCTAATTCTAATTGAAGGAAGTTAGGTGTAGTAAAATAATTATGTACCAATATTTTAAAAAAAATTAATGAATTTGTGGTGTAACATAAGATTAAGATATTAGTACCAATTTACCATCATGTATCATGTATAAAAAATATATTCATGAATAATAATATCAATAATAATAATGTATAATACATCAATGGTACAATGTGATCTCATGATATTCTACTCATCACCAAATCATTGTGTCTAAAAGGAATAAATAAAGGATCTATCTATATCCTCCACACTTGTAATGTATCTCATAGTTAATCATTTCTAAACCTTTATATTCTAAAATAGAAAGAAAGAGTGCTTCATAATACCCACATGATCTCCAAAAAAACTGATTGAATCCAATATGGATATTATCTGCAATTAATATATCTAAATCTCAATAAATAATATAGAATAATAAAAATCCATATAAATCATTTCCTTATTCCATTTTGGGTATAAAATAAGTTTAAATCCTCAGGTTATAAATTTCTTAAATTTTATTTAGATACCTTAAGAAATTTAAACCTCATAAATGACCCAAAACTTATCTTATGATATAAATAACACATCATAAGTGTTTAAAACATTTAATAAATTACATGTAACGCCATTAATATTTCACATGATTAAACATAAACCACTAACTCAGAATATTCATCCCATATATATTTAACAAACCATGAATAATGTTTATTCATTCAAAAAAAATTATAGTATTCAATTATTTATACACAATTAAATAATGAGTGAAATTTGGATAAATTAAATTTTCATTTTAATAAACTTGAATGTCATATAATTGAATTTATTTATTTAAATTTGATCATTCTCACTCAGTTATTCATCAACCCAAAAGATATGGGTCCCACTTCATCCTAAACTCTAATTCATCCAAATTTGTGGAAACTATGGATTCATTTTATATTTAAACCTATAAGACCTTATCTAATTAATGGAAAGTCTTGTTAAAAGTCCTAGAGTATTATCAAACAATAAATCATGACCTCTAAAGATACAACCTC
Source organism: Viscum album (assembly GCA_963277665.1). NCBI lineage: Eukaryota > Viridiplantae > Streptophyta > Magnoliopsida > Santalales > Viscaceae > Viscum > Viscum album. Next base: position 809,245,992 of record OY728150.1, on the reverse strand, counting down.
CTATTATCATTGATCATATAGTATAATATCATTATCTCATGGTATACACAATGCATACATTGTTCAATCATCCTTTTATGATTTATTTATCATTATTTTACTATATTAGAAGAACTTTAATTCCTATACCATGTATGTGGATTTAATCATGGCACTAATGTATAATTAAAATGGAAAGTGATATCTTTTGACTATACTCTAAAGTAAAGAAAAGGTATTGATTATTCAATCAATGTTATACCTCTTATGAGGAACCCAACATAATCCCCCTTGACACAAACATAAATTATTGTGGTCTTTTCATTCATAAAATTAAATTAAAAATGGTATATATTGAAAATTATCTTTATTTATGATACTTATACACATAGTCATAGATAGAAACATCTAATGACACCTAAAACATGTAGTGCTCCTATTAGTATGCCAGCCCTTATGATATCCTATATTTTATATCACTAAATACAAATTTATAGAGAATAAGACTCAATTATTATGATCCCACAACACCTATTGTTATTATTTATCCCATTGAATTAATATATCTAGGTTATAGGTTATATGTTTAAATTTATTATGATAGTATTGTGAGGTTCCCATCATATATGGGAGATGCTACAACATTTTGATATGACATGTAATCTAAATAAATTACCATATATAGTTTATGAGAATGTTATGTTACAATCATGATAAGTATAAATCATTCATAAATAATATTTTATGTATGACATGGTGTTAAAAGTAGGGTTCTTAACTGCTACTCAAGGTTTGTACCATGGGACTAACCACCCTCCCTTTTGGCTGTTAGGTGTTATGTTGTGACCCTAACATATCATGTCATGAAATAAAGTCTTAAGTACCAAATGGTATGAGGGGGAGTTCCTTGTATTGATATAAATATCATGTGAGAATTATCCCCTTGCACAAGGCCTTTTAAATCTATGAGGAAATGAGAAAAAGTGGATAATATCATGTATGGAGGCATGGAAGGACATGTGTTTGGTATTAGAGTGCACAAAATGGGTTAGAAAAACATGGGTAACATTTAGTGGGATATTTTTCGAACCAAGGTTTAAAATTTCTCCCTATGTTTTGTGACATGGGACTAACTACCCTCTCATGTGTTTATCATGCACCATGTAATGACTATAACAGGTGATGTCATGTTACAGAGTCTTGAGTCGAACATGAGGAAAGGGGGGTTACATGTACTAATATAAATATCATATGGAAATTATCAACTTATACACAACCTTTTAAATACTTTAGGTAGTGAGACAAATTGGAAAATATCTTATATGGGGGGATGGTATGAACTATAGTTGTTATTAAATCATGGGGCATGGGTTCAAACCTCTAAAGTAATATTTAGGGGTATAATATTAGAATTAGGGTTTCACAATTCTTCCTAAGGTTCATGCAATGGGACTACCTATGAGTTTTAAAATGATGAATGACAAGTTGTATGAGATACACTTACATTCTAATGGCTAGACCATGAAAAAAATAAGAAGGGTCAAGAATGTTAAGCTCCATATATTTAACAACACAAATCTAGATTATACTATGAATAATCTTACCACACCACAATTCATCTATAACTTATTGAAAATAATTGGTAAACCAATAGGTTGCATTGTAATATAATATTCCATTACATGGTGTTTGAAAGACAAGTTCAATTAATGAGACAATTAATATAGATCATGACATGATATTTCAGGGATTTAAATATGAGATTTTTATGGATTATATGGATATATTTATTAACTTGGATATTTCCATTGTGATATAAATCATTCAACAGTCTAGGAGTTTTAATAAAAATCATACCACAATGAGGGAGTTCACACTTTGAAGAAGTAAAATCTAATAAATTACAGTGGTTTTAGTCCATCCTAGATTTTGTGGGGTTATGTTTGGCTTGGTTGACATAATATGTGGGTTAACGAATTAATTAGTGGGTGATAGGTTCAAAATTCATGGATAATGATTTGGAGGAATAAATACTTGATTAATAGACGTATCAATAAAGAAGAAGAAAAGGACAATTTCAAAAAATCTTGAATGTTATAAACTAGGGAGACTATTGTGAAAAAATTATACTAATGATTAAAGTTTGAATAAGAAAAAAATTATAATTTAAATAAATTTAATGTTATGGTGTTCATATAGTATAAAGAATCATTTTTAGTGATCACTATATTTTATTTTCTTATATTCCATATCCCAGTGTGGTTCATAAGGAGAAAATATGATGGAGTATACCTATGATCAAAAGCGTGTCTTTCCTGAATATTTATAACACAAATAGTGATTAGAATCATCCCCTGGTATGTTGATATGCCATCAATGTATGCTCTTAATATTATCCCTTTGAGAAGAACCAAGTAAAATCTCTATATCCCTGTATTTAATTTCATTATCTGGATATTGTGTGTTCTTAAATATTGATAGATTCAATATGTTCTTGATAACTTGATAAAAAGATATATAGGAAGATAATATGAATTGAACATCCAAATTCACCACCCCCTTATAGGGTGTATTAAGTATGTTGTTGTAACAAGTGGTATTAGAGCCAAAAGGTTCTTAAATGACAAATTTGTCATCATAATATTACTACCATGGATAATTCAGTAAATAAACATAGAGATAATTTACCCGATGGTTGTAATTTTTTGATATGAAACAATTGAATAAGATATTACTTACTATCACCTAGTCTTGATGTTTTTGTTGTTTTAATTAATAAAATATAAGTTTGCGATGTTATATAAATGTTAATGACTAAATAAAATAAAAAAATTCATGATGTAGAAGAAAATGTGAAAAAAACATTATCTGAATCATTTTCAAACAAAATCAATATAAAGGATATGAGAATTACATAAAAATCAATTTAGGGAAAATTAACCGGTATTTATAAAGGTGAAAACATGGTTAAATATGAAATATTTAAATTTATTTACAAAAAATATGATGATTTTAATATAATCCTCAATGATAATATTGATGGTTTATTCTACCATCTCATTTAATTTATAAGATCTATCTATGAACTTGGTGATGAAATGAAAGATGCTGAAATTTTGATACATATCTCATAATATTACCACCATTGTATAATGTTATTGTGTAAACACTTGAAGAAAAAAATTCACAGAATTATCTCTTTAAGATCTTCATATAATGACAGTGGCTTGAAAAATGAATGTAAAAATATAAAGTACATATATCCAATTGTCAAAAGATATTTATTTTAAATACATAGAGAATCTATAGATATTTGAAGTTTGAATCAATGCCAGATATGTTAGTGATAATTTTCTATAACAAATTGAAAGAAAATTTAAGTAAGGATAATGAAGGTATAAAGGTGATATACTATTGTATTTATTTAATAATATAAAGGTTAGGTTTATCACAATATAAGTAAGGATTATCCATAGAGCTAAGGATGATGATGTATCAATGCAGTAGACAAAGTTTCCCATGTGATAAAACTTTAACTCATATAATCCAACTTGAAAGTGGTTACATTTGAAAAAAACTATGTAAAGAAGAAAAAATTATTAAAATTACATTAAATATGATGTGGTTGAATTTATCTTAGATATGGAAAATGTTATATTGGAAATAGTATAAAAAAATTACATGAAATTGAGAAAAAAGACCAACCTAAAGGATTCATTGACCTAAAATTCAAACTAAAAAATAGAACTTGAAGTGTTGGAAATTTAACACAATAAAAAATAAAATATTAGTGGAATTATAAATGACTTATCAAAATACATTGATAAAATAAAAGCTAAAATTACCCAATTAGAAAAAGTGGTGAAATTAAATTAATCCTCTCTAGAAATATCCAACATATTAGTTTATTTAAAGGTAAATATCTAATAGAAATAAAAAATATTGATGATATTAATAATTATATAAAATATATAATTAAAAGGGTTAGATATCTTGAAAAAGAAGTTATGTATTTTGAAAGAAATATTGATGTAAGAGAAAAAATTTCTGGTGAAAAAAGAACATGCAATTCAAAAAAAATTATAATATCAAATTTATAGAAAAAATAAGAAGTGGAAAAAATACCATTAATAAATCATAAATGAGTAATGGTATAAGCCTATGGGAAATAGTGGCCTTAGTTATGAATATAATACATCCAAGGTAGAAGAATTTGTTTCAATGGTTAAAGTAAATAAAAAATTAGTGATATTTCTCAATCACCCAGGACTTTATAACAATAAAAAATCTATCCAAAGGCTTAAAATATGTGGATATAAAGTAATGATAAAATCTTTAACATGATGAAATGTCAATTTTTTAGTGATATTGTGCATATAATGACCTAGTTCAAGGATATAGAGAGCTAATTGAGAGGTGAAGTTCCCTAGAGTCAACAATAGAGGATGATAACATATACTACAATGCAAAGCTACAACTATTTCTATTGATATTATTATGAATACTATAACTTTGATCATAACGTAATAAATTACATTAAAAATAATATTCAAAATTACTCCTATATAATCCAAAGGATGATGTATTCTATAAAACCAAACATTATATCCTTTAAAAATAGTTTCTATCCATTGTAGGAAGAGAAGTGTGATCTCACTACCTATACTGGAGAAAATGAGGAGAGACCACTCTTTGTATCAACTCAACTGATCATATCTTGGAAGGAAAACAAGAATAATGAGATGGATATATTGGATGAAATTACTCTCAATGAAACAAAAATAATAATACATAGATTCTTGATAGTGGGTTTCCATCCCACATGACAAATGACATGAATCTATTGAATAATGTGAAGAGTCATGTTGATAGTGTAGTTAGATCTAGGAATAATAAATCTATAAAAATCAAGGGAAGTGGGATGAATATGATGACTATAGATTAGATAAGGAACATAAAAGTACATTATATGGATGGAATTGAATATAATATATTGATTATTAGTCAGATTTGTGACTCCATACTTGAGGTCACATTCAATCAGAAGGGATATTTTATCAAAGAAAAAACTGGAAACTCATTGATGAAAGGATGGATAAATAATGAAAATATATACCAAGTGTATTTAAAGTATAAATCTTTTCTACTTGTGGTAGAATAATAAAAAAATATTTTATCATTGAATACTCAGGAATATTCATCAATAAATCATTGAAATTTTGCAAAGATTGAAAGACACAACTGATATTATTAATATGAGATGAAATTAGTAGAAGAATTTTGATGGATTTGTAAGAGGTGAAATTATAAGAAATATCTACCAGTTGAAGAAGAAGAGGGAATTAAATTATCTAGATCCAATAAACACTATCATGTGTGGTCACATGAATGTTACAGGAACATATGGTGATAAATACCTCATCTTATTTATCAATGATTATTGTATAATTGGTTGTATAATGTTCATATAGTCAAATAAATAAGTGATTGAGTGTATTAATTAGTTTCATAGAAGATCTGAGAATGAAAATAAGAGAATAATCAAGATAATATGACCTGAAAATGGTATAGATTTCACCTCTTATGAAGTATGAAATTACTTAGAAAAGCATATAATTAATCATGCAGTCTCATTAGTGAGAAAATTGCAACAAAAAAGATCCATAAAAAGGTGAAATTGAATGGTAAACAACATGGAGAATATATTTCTCATTGAAAATGGAATCTCTCTTCATTATTGTAAGGAAATCATTAAAGTGGATTTGTACACACAAAATCAGAATTTGTTGATCCCCAAAGATAAAAAGACTCCATACAAGATACAGAATAGAATAAAGACAATTTTAAAACACATTAAAGTGTTTTGTATCAAGTGTTAAATATAGAATAAGGATGGAAATAAATTTAAATGAAAAGATTCAATAGATTAATGGATATTTTTAGGCTACTCCATAAAGAGTAAGGAATATAAGTTTCTCGATAATATTCTGAATAAGATCATGGAAAGAAGTAATGTAGAAATTATTGATGAAAAAATAAAAAATATGAAATTATATATTTTAGTGAAGTATATAAAGAAAAAGAATAAATAGATACAAATCCAAGTGATATATATAGTCCAACATGGAAAGAGGGTTATGAGATATAATTAGTGGATGATAAAGCGGCTGAAGGGGGTTAACCATTGAATTAATAAAGAAACAGAAGAGAAGATATCAATGAGTCAAACATTATTGGAGATAAACCTAATCCAACACAAATTATAAGGATGATAATTAGGGCGTACACTACTCTATTTTCTCAAGTGGAGCTATCCTTATTTAAGAAAGTAGTGAAAAACGAGTCATGGGTTAAGGCCATGAATGAGTAGTTAGATAAAATAGATAAAAATAAAACTTGGAATCTTTTGAAGAGGCTAAAATATTAAAATGTTATAAGAAAAAAGTAGGTGTTCAAAAAATAAATATTAAAATCATTAAAATTTGATCTGAAATAAATCATGGTTAGTCTACAAGGGATATAAACAAGTAAAATGGATTGATTTGAAAGAAACCTTTGAACTAGTTACAAAAAATTTATTTAATAAGAATATTTCTAACTATGGTTTTCCAGAGTAAATTAAAAACCTACCAAATACATGACAAGATATCATTTTTAAATAGAATTCTCAAATAATAAGTATCTATAAAAAAATCATTTTTATTTATAATTGGTGACGATGAATAAAATGTGTGTAGGTTAAAGATGGCCTTGTATAGCTTAAAAAAATAACCTATACCATTGTATGATTGGTTGGAAACTTTCTTGAAGAATATTGTATTCAAAATAGGTGGAGTAGATTATAATATTTTTATAAAATAAATCAGTGAAGAGAAGTTTACAGTGACCTTAAATGTTTATGATGTTATATTAGAATGAATAATGTTGAATTCGGTGAAGGAATTTTCATTATTGATGAACTCAGAGTTTGAAATGTTGATGATCTAAGAACTCATATATTTTCTTAGGATATAAGTTATTCAAAATGGGGGGGGGTTACACATTTGTTTCCCAAGAAAAAATTATGAAGGAGAACTATAAGAAGTTTTATATACATGATATAAAATTGGTTTTAACACCAATTATTCTTAAAACCAATATTAAATAACATGAATAAAGAAGATAGATTGATTCGACATGTTATAAGAAGATGGTTGGAAGTTTATTATATCTCATAGCTATAAGAAAGGATTTTTTTTGTTATATGTTTGGTGGTCCATTTTTAAAGTTGTTATAAGGAGGAACACCTCTTGGTTGTGAAGCAGATTATGAATCACATTAAAGTCACAATTGTTTATGGTTTAGTATATTGTACCAGGAATAATAGATATTTGTATAAATACTTGGATATATATTGGGTTGTATATATTATGGATAGAAAATCCATGAGTATAGGAGCCTTTATTATTTTATGAAAATTCATTGGATGGATCGACAAGAATCAAAAGATTATATCTATAGATATAGCTGAAGTGAAGTACATTTCAGCAACAAAAAATATGTACATAACTAATATGGAAAAAACAATAACTATATAATCTTGGGGAAAATTTGAAGTTGTACATGGTAGTCCATTGTTATAACCAAAGTGTGATTGATCTGACAAAAATTATATTAGAACATCCATGAATGCATATTATTTATATTTGATACCATTTCATTTAAGATATGGTAGAGAAAGTCATTATCAAGTAGGAACAAGTGGGTTATTATAAAAAAGTGGTAGTCATATTTACAAAACCCTTAGTTACACCATCATCTGAGAATCATCGATTGAACCTTGGTGTCCAAAAACCTCCCTCAACTTGAAGAGTTTCAGAAACTCCCCTCTCCCCATTCAACATAATGCTTCACATGCATATTGTATGTTCTTATGGGTGTTTATCTTTTATTGGGTGTAAGAATATATGGGGAGGCACAATTAATGTGGAATTAGAATCAGAATGAATGTTTGATCTATAATTATGGACAACATTGTAGAAATTGAAATATTTACTTATTTCTTATGTATATCTTTTAAACCCATAGGATTATAGAATTTTTTAATGAATCATTGTTCAGTAAAAAATGAAAGCTTTTATTGAATACTTAGATGTTATCAAATTTGGAAAAGTATAACCCCTTTGAATTTTATTTCCAAATGGGGAAAATGACTATAGGGGGAGCATAGGAATATGGATGGATGGATTAAAAAGGATCATGTTCAAATTTTCGTGGAATATGGATTTACACATGGGTGGGTTGAAAAAAAAATCCAAAGGGGTAGAATGTTTAAAAAATAGGTTGTAATGTTGAATTTATTATCAATTAGAATCCATTTGATGTATTTTTAAATATGTAAAAAAGGTGGGAATCAAGTTGATTTGGTTGTAGAAATTCATAGTTTCAAGAATATGAAAAAGTACCTCATACATAAGGGTAATCCTGAGTTGGATGGAGAAATTTAGATTTGCAAGGATTTGATAAAGTCCCTCATATGTAAGGGTATTCTTGATAAATAAGGGATTTATGGGAATATGGTAGAATCCTAATAGTACATAAGGGTAACCTAAAAAATGGTAGTCCTCAATACATAAGGGTTACTATAAGAATGGACTAGTAAATTTATAAAAGTACTGAATCATTACTATGATACGTAAGGATAATATATGGATATGTATATTATGATATCTAAGGGTTATTATAAAACTGAATGGAGAAATTATAAAAATTTTGAGTCTTATGAATGATACATAAGGTCTATCTGATGATACATAAGGTCACCTCACAAATACATGTGATGTGTAAGAGTAGTTTCCTTTTCTACTAGAGTGATATGCTCATACATAAGTGTGAATTTGGATTTCTTAAGGATACATTATGGGGACATATTTATATAGAAGTGTTAGGGTTTTTACATGATAAATGATATGATGCGTGAGATATGATTACACCTTAATGGTTAGATCATGAAATAAGTACTTTTGTGAATGTTATGGTTTTTTTTAATTTGGAAGTACAAATCAATATTTTTTGTGAATAAACCTATCATATGAAATGCATCTAGAAGTTGGATAAAACTATTTAAAATATTGAGATTTTAAAACGAGATCATAGTGTGATATTTTACAGATTTAAATAATATTTGGTCAAATTTTGTGGATATAGTTATTGAATTAAATCCTCCATGGTGAAGGAAATCATGTAATAATCAATAAGTTTTCAATAAAAATAATTCTGGAGTGAATGAGGTTAGGTTGAAAAGAATGAAAAACCAAGAAATTCCAATGGGTCGAGTCCATCCTAGATTCTGTGGGACTATAATTGACTTGTTTTAATTAATGGTTGATTAATGGGTGGTTTGATGACCTAATCAGTGGGTGAAAAGTGACAAGTTTTTGGAGCATGATTTTTAAAAATAAATCCTAGATTCATAGAAGTATCAATTAAGAAGAATAATAAAAATAAATTTTATAGGTCTATAATATTAGAAATATGGGAGACTATTGTAAAAAATTACATTGAAGATTAGGATTTGAAGGAGGAACACATGTATAATGAAAAAACATTTATAAGATGTAATAAAATAGAAGGGGGACTCATCCTTCTACAGGTTCTCACCTTATTTTAGGCGGCCTAATCCTTTAGCACATCCTTATTTGATGAATAGTGGCTTTCTATGCTTCTTTTACATACATCATTGAATGGTATGGGATTTTATTCATATGGTTCTTTAGTCAAGCTTCTTGTTTCTCTATTGATGCTTTGTCTTACAAATTTGGCCTATGGAGGTGTTGATATGATCATTCATGATGGGATCAAGTAGTTTCTCCCCGCATCAGGTCTCTCGACCACTGATCTCTAATCCAATATCACACAAACCCCTTTGTGACTGATATTCCAACTTCTTGGTGGACCTACAACATTGATCTAGATTCTTCGTTTCATCTAGTTTCTTTTACTCCACTATGTACCAGATCTAGAGATTGTAATTTTTTGGAATCCATCCAATCGGCATGTATAAGATGGAGCAATGTTTCATGGTCACCTAAAGTGGCGGTTCAAGGGTAGTGGATGGAACAATCTTCAATTGTCCAGGGTAGCATTGTAGAAGGTGGTTTTCAGGGTTAGTGGTGGAGTCCTTGTTTTCTTTGTGCATTAGATATGGTGATCAAGAGATTTAGGAATATATCCTCTCAATATAAAGTTGTTGGACCAGTGGTTCATGTTCATCCAAATAGACAATGAAAGGTTAATGGATGACACAATCTATGGTTGTTTGAGGTGGAATTGTAGAAGGCGGGCATCTGGGTGAGTGGCAGTAGCCATGATTCTAAGTGGTGTTGATAGTGTGGCATTAGAGAAAGAAACATGATGGAAGGTGGCACATTCATATAGGACAGTGATGGAAGGTGGATTAGATGACGTTGGTTCTCTCCACTATTTAGGATTTTCTTAAAACCTTATACCTTTGGGTCTTATTTTATAGTCTTTTACTATTGGGACTCTAGGCCCTAACCTATGGGTCTGCTTCAATGAATAGAATGTGGCATTTCATTTAATAAGAGAACAAACCAATGCATTTGGTAGGTAGTGTAGTGACACTACTGGGTGGGCGACCTCAATATGAGGGATAGGCATGATAACGCTTATCATCCATATGTCCATACACTTATACCACCGAGATTGGATGGAGGGGTTCCTTGTTATGTGAATTTCTCTTCTTGGTACTAGTCTAAGGATGAAGATCATAAGAAGGTGATGAAAGTGTAGACCATGCATGAAACACTGGGTTGGTGGATTAAAAGGGAGATGGGTGTGCTAACAGCCATCATGCATCCCTCCAAACACTTTGTGGATGGAAGGGTTGCCTTTAATGATGAGTCAGCCAAAATAATGCATCAGTTCATGGAAGGAGGTGACATAACATTTGTAATGCCCTGACCCCAGTTACCCAGAGTTGGTGCATTATTACATAACATTGACATGATCACGAAAGATCATGTCTCGAAATACCGATTAGTTTAGTAGCCATGGAAAAAATAGATATATTCATAAGGTTTTCATTGCATCATAAAATGGAAAACTACAAAAACATTGTTTCCATAGATAACACTGATATCCATAGACTATCCCTGCAGGTCAGTCATAATATACTTCTTCGCGTCCTGGGAAAAATAAAACATAGAAAGGGGTGATCTCAAATGCTCAGTAAAGAAAATAATATAGCAGAAACTTTCATAAATAAGCATAAACATTTAAGGCAATGTATAACTAAAATAAAAGACTTTTAAACTTTAACTTCAGCATAATATGGAAAAAATAAAATGAAATAATTCCATTTACTTATTCACATGGATATTCTACTAGTCGAATAATCACATGCAATACCAATAACCACTTTCATAATGATGGAATGCATAATGCCAGACTATCACAACCACATAGTCAAGGCCTTATGCCAAGACTACAAATAAGATTTTATCAAGGCCCTGTGCCAAGACACTAGTTTGTCTCATGAGACCTACCGATGCATCGAGTAGCTATAGCGGGCTCCACCCGTCACTTACTAAGTCCAATGCATTCCTCATATAAATAGGTTTAAACATAACATAAACATTCATATTAAAACTGACATATGAAATGTAAATACTTTATCCATAAACCATGAATGGTATAAAAATAACACATCCACATTAAAACATATCCCAAAACCTTAAATACAATATGGAATATTTTTATCATAATAAATCAACTTCAGACAAGTTTAAAATCCATTAAAGGATTTGGACATATATTAAAATGATTTGTAAAACTCTTTGAGAGAAATATCCCTTTTTATGAAAACATTTAAAAGTCACACAATTTATGAAGGAAGACATTTAAATACATTTTTTAATCAAAGTTTCTCATACCAATTTGAACCTTTTTAAAGGTATTAACATTTTAAAACATTCATGTCCATTTAAATAAATCCTAAAAACCATTTTGAAAACATGGAAATTAATGAGAATGGTTTAGAAGAATAAATATTTAAAACATTTAAAATGATGTTTTAGTAAAAATTCCCTTAAAAATAATCCCCTTTAAAACTATTTTATGAAACATGGACATGGATAATAAATATGTCCCAATAGATACTTACATAAAAACAACCTCAGATAATAAAGAGATTGTAAAATTAACTCTTACCTTGTACTTTTTCTTGTTCAAGGGTAGGTTAACATCATGTATAATGGTTAAATAATTGTTATTAAATTATACAAGAATAATATACATTAATATGTTATCAAATATGATCTTTTAACATTTACTTGATAATAATACCTTAGTATTATTGTTGTTTCAGGTGATAACGGATTCGTTTTCCTTTATATTGATTGTTATGTGAGTCATATTTTTTATGGATGGGATGTATCTTATTCATATCCAGAATGATATCAAGTCTTTAAACAATATTTTTAATCATAAAATGAAAATTATTCTTGAATGGATACGATGGGGAATGAACCTCATCGTGTTCGTGGAGACGGTAATCTGTACATACGCACGAGCGACAATATCATTATTTTGATATTAAAATAATATATAATTGGATGTTATATCATATATACATAATAATAATCATGTTATATTTATTATTTACATAAATTACACATCATTATTATACCCATCCAAATAATAATGTACGGAATAACAATTACACCATGACGTGGAGACGGTAAGCCGTACGTACCCACATATAGTGGCATGTCATTCAAAGGATGGATAGAATAATTAATATGGTTGTACCATATTCATAATAACATCACATTATATAGAAGATACAGGAGTTATTATTTTAGAATGTAAACAACAAATAAAGAGGAAGTGGAAGAATAAAGGAACTTGAAAGAGGTGATGAGATATTTACCTCTTCTTCGGGTTCTTCCTTTTGATTTGATCAAAAGGGCTCCTTAGGTAGGCTTTATGACTAAAGGAAGGACTATAGTATAAATGGAGGACAGTTGAGAGGTTATTTGGGTAGGTTTTGGCTAATCCAAATGGCTTTTAATGTGTGAATTAGAGAGGAGGGGGAGTGCCCTTTTATAAAATGGGTGAGGGGAACCTTAGGAAAACCTAGAAATATTATTTTATAATAAAGTAATTTTAGGCTTCTAATGGATCCAAAATTTATTATTTAAATTATAATGTGGGTATGGGTCTAAAAACACTCAACCAATAGGTTTTATACAGGTTTGGGTCACTATATTAACCTTATCTTTTAGATTTAACTCTTAGTTAAATAGTTTGACATTTACCAAGTCTCTTTGTATTTTTATATTATATGGTAAATAAACTTACTATATACTTCCAAGAAAACCCCAAGTGGTTCATTAATGATACAACTATAATAATATAAGTCATTTTGCTAAACCTTATATTTTTAGGAATAGAATATCAATTAATAATATAATATTTGTTTCAAAAACACTTTTATGTCAATTTTGACACTATTTGGTATTTTGTTTTTTCTAAATTCATAAGAGCATTATTCCATCAAAAACAATTCATCTAACCATCCCTAATATGTCATATTAACCTATAAAATTAGTAGAATTCATAAAAAGTCTCAAATTACATTTATTTGGATATTTATAATATCAATTATTTTAATATTTCATTAATTAAGTAATTACTGCATCATCATTGTGTCATAAATAAATTAAATTACTTAATATCTAAAAATTATAAATAAAATACCATTATTTATGAAATCTTTTCATATTTACAATGAAAATATATAGTAAAAAATATGACTTATATAACCCCATTTAAAATTTATTTACTAATGGTAATTTGTTTATGTCATTTTTGCCTTTACTTTAAGTTAATTAAAATAAAATGTCATTATCATTCATAAATGGCTCAATGGGGTCCCACAATCTACCCAAGTATGCCCATGGTCGGCCATGATTAATAAAATAAGGTTAGGACAAGTGTTAAGGTAATTTTTAATTACTACAATATTCTTTTTACCTCGAATTACCCTATTTACTTTTAGCCGCGGTAAGTAAAAGTCAATAGTTACTATTCAAAAAAATTATTTTCATCTTATTGAACCAAATTTTACTTACTAAGGTTAACTGTGTCTCTTTAAGTTTTGAAATTCAAATCACAGAAGCGGTAAAATTAAGTTTTATGCTAATTTGAAAATACTCCTAGGAGGTGGGTAAAAGACGGTAAAAAGTTCAATAAAATTTTTATATATCTAAACATATTATAAAATGACTTCAATGAATTATTTTTAACATATATAGGTATTATGTATCTATTTTGACATAAAATTAATTTAAATAAAATAAATAATTATTTAAATAAAAATTTGATTTTAACCAATAACTCGGTGTTTTTCACTATTCATCAAAATTGATGTTTCTCAGAAAAATACCAAAAAATCATCCTAATCTATATTTGATCTTCCGAATTCAAAAATGATGTCTATTTTACCAAATTTAAAAAATATAAGTTTCATTAATTAATTTAAAATTAATTCTCGTTGTCAAAACAAATAGCGTGTTTTGAAGTAACAATATCTATCAAAAGATTGAAACTTGTTTATGTCCAATTTCAAAGTGAAATAAATTATAATGACCTAAATTGTATTAAATGATAAAAATATAATCTAATTATACTTCAAAACCAATATAATTCATAATTTAACACTATAAATTATTTCTATTAAAAAAGTTTTTTTAAAATAAAATTTAGTATTTTCACTATTCACCAAAATATGAAAGGTATCAGAAAAATACCAAATATTTCTCAAAACTAAATTTTTATCTCCCAATTATAAAAAAAAGATTATTTGGTCAAATTGAATATATCAATGTGTCAAATATTGGATTTAAAAAGGGTTCTCCCTCAAAAGGCGGTGAAATTGTATTTTCTGAAAAATACACCCTTTATCTAAAAAAAATTGAATTTTTCCTTATATTATGTCTAAGAAAAACTTAATATGGATGTTAAAATTATATGGAGTATATAAAATTCAAAATACTGTTAATACTATTCATAACCACTTTTGAATGGCTGGATTGGTAAATCGTGGTGCGCTTTAACTCGGTGTTGCGTGTAGTGCATGTTATTGAATTACATTGAAGAAATAACGTACTATGAAATATTGGGGTGTTACATTCTTCACTCCTTCAATAAATTGAATCCTCTAAATTTGAAATTGTTCTTCGAAAATAAAAGGTTGAAAATAGAAAATACCTTTGTGGGAAAACCCACATCGGAAATTGGGTTAAGAAAATTTAGTCTTAATAAGAGGAAATGGGGAATGAAAAAGCCACCATAAAATTATGATCTAGATTAAGAGAACATTGGTGGAAATTAGAGACACTAATTGGATGGAAAACGTAAATATTTATAGAGAGTGATTGAGTTCATCAGTCAGAAACAATTGTAGAATTGAGGGCCTCAAATCCATCAATCTATGATGATTTAAAATATCATTCGTTCAACAAAACATGAGTTATTATGATAAAACATTTTTAGTTTTAAGATCCCTTAACTAATTTTTAAGAATTAATTTCTTCATATAATAAGAGAAGAAAAAAATATATATACTTGACAAGTAGAGTTCCATCCTTTAACTAATTTCTACCACAAACTCATCTTTCACTCTAAAAGATAATAGAACTTAAAAAATATTCTATTTATCCTATTCGTATCAGGTTCCAAAAAAATGAATTTATAATTCACCAATCAGATGCTTTAAAAAAATAAACTACATTATACAATACAGGTACTTCACATAGTCTAGTGGTAGGTGATAAATCCCAATCGCACTATGGTTGTGGGTTCGATTCCCGCAGCTTTTTCTGACGCGACGGGTTGTCACATGGTCTGTGTGTTGTCCTTTTTATAAAAATCCAAAAATAACCTTAACAATAGAATCCAATTTCAATCATAATCCATTCCAACCTTTAGACTTATCCAAAAATACTTCTATCCAAACTCACAGTCCAAAATTTATAAGGAAGGTAAACAGAATGAAGATCCTTTTTTCCACATAATAACATGTGAACATATTCATCATGTATTATTTTAAAACATTGAAACATCCTGAATTTCCATAAAACCTTATTGATTACATTCATGCTCCCTTATTCCTTATAGAATACTAGATATACTCCTTCTATCCAAAAAATTTGTAAACTCCAACAATGATGGAATATACAAATCATTAATCAGTTTCAAGTAAGTCAAGAATATCCAATATAATTTATCCAAATTAACCATCTCTTATTCTAAAATCATTACCTCATTATCAGGACCATATTAAGGATTACCTTTCCTTCAACCATGTATTTTCCAAAAAATTGTAGCTTACTATTAAGTCACATTTCTTAGAACCATATAATCTCAAATCCTCAATAAAATTGTACTGCAGTACAATCCTTATATATTCTATAATTCTTCTAACATGTACATCATTAATAAAATACTCAAATGACACAATACTTTAATAACAACGTATGAAATCTAATCATTCTTCTTCATCTTCGGTAGTATCATAACTTTATTATTATCCAATAGAAATATTTGGGGTATACTCTGATGATTTGGACATTGATTCGCGTAGTGTCCCAACTCCATGCAGACGAATCATTGTACATTTGAAACTTTTTTCTTACCCTTACAATCACGTACTTGGTTTCCTTTTTCTCCACACTTATAACAAACTCCCATTCCCTTCAAGCATTTACCAAGGTGATTCTTTTCACAGTTATCACATATGGGAAAATCCTTCTTTTCCCTCTTCCCTTTATCCATATTTCTCTCTTCCATCCTTTTCTTCTATTGCTTCCCTTCAAATCCATTGGAATCATAGAATTATTTAATTATCTTATTAACACATTATATTATTTCTTCATATGTAGAAAATACATGGGAAACTATTTCCCTTCTAAATGTTGGCTTAATGCTGTGAAAAATATGATCCTTCTTAATCTTTGGATCATACGTATTGCTGGAGTTCACATTCCTTCTACTGAGCGCCACTTCTATACAATGGAATAAACTAGATTAGTTTATGAATAGAAATAAATAATTACAAACTTATAAAACACTTAACATAAATTGAATATTTTATGAATATAATCCATAATCATAAAAAATGTTTTCTTTGAGGAATTATATACTCATAAACCCTTCATAATGGTTTGTAAATAAAATGATAATTATCCTAAGCATATCCCCTAGGAGTGTCATAACCAAGAGTGCAGCAAGGCCCGTTGTTGTGCACCTGTGCCCATTTGAGTCTAGATAAAAGCGGTGTTTTTGGGTTTTACCTCTAGGTACATTTGTGCTAGAGCCGCCTCTACCTGCTCGTATCCAGACAGGGATGTATTTCTTGGAAAACTCACAAAATCTATACAATACCAAAATTCTAGGAAGTTATTCTATATTAATCCTCAAAGTCTATCTTAGAGCTATGTGATCCAATCAGAGTTTATATAAATCTAGTTTCCATGGTTTTTACTAAACTTCCTATGATACCAACTATAACGCCCCAACCCCAGTTACCCAGAGTCAATGCATTATTACATAACATTGGCATGATCGCAAAAGATCAAGTCTCGAATGGCCAATTAGTTTAGTAGCCTTGGAAACACTAGATACATTCATAAGGTTTTCATTACATCATAAAATGGAAAACTACAAAAAAAAAATTCCATATATAACACTGATATCCATAGACTATCCCAGTAGGTCAGTCGTAATATACTTATTTACATCCTGGGAAAAATAAAACATAGAAAGGGGTGATCTCAGATGCTCAGTAAGGATAAAAATATAGCGGAAACTTTCATAAATAAGAAAAAAAATTTAAGGAAATTTATAACTAAAACAAAAGACTTTTAATCTTGAACTTTAGCATAATATGGAAAAAATAAAATTAAATAATTTCATTTAATTATTCACATGGAAATTCTACTAGTCGAATAATCACATGCAATACCAATAACCACTTTCATAATGATGGAATGCATAATTATAGACTATCATAACCACATAGACAAGGCCTTGTTCCAAGACTAAAAATAATATTTTTTCAAGGCCTTGTGCCAAGACACTAGTTTGTCTCATTAGACCTACCAAAGCATCGAGGAGCTATAGCGGTCTCCACCCATCACTTACTAAGTCCAATTCATTCCTCATATGAAAAGGTTTAAAAATAACATAAACATTCGTATTAAAAATGGAATACAAAATGTCAATACTTTATCCATAAACCATGAATGGTATAAAAATAACACATTCAAAGTCAAACATATCACAAAACCTTCAATACAATAATGAATATTTGTATCATAATAAATCAACTTCAAACAAGTTTAAATTCCATTAAATGATTTGGACATAGATGAAAATGATTCGTAAAACTCTTTAAGAGAAATATACCTTTTTCATGACAACATTTAAAAGTCAAAAAATTTATAAAAGAATACATTTAAATACATTTTTGAATCAAAGTGTCCCATACCACTTTGAAACTTTTGAAAGGGATTAACATTTTAAAACATTCATTCCCATTTAAATAAATCCTTAAAACCATTTTGAAAACATGGACATTAATGAAAATGGTTTAGAAGAATAAATATTTAAAACATTTAAAATGATGTTTTAGTAAAAATTCACTTAAAAATAATACCTTTGAAAACAATTTTATGAAACATGGACATGGATAATAAATATGTCCCAGTAGATACTTACGTAAAAACAACCTCGGATAATAAAGAGATTGTGAAATTAACCCTTACCTTGTACTTTTCCTTGTTAGAGGGTAGGTTTACCTCCTATATAATGGTGAAATAATTGTTATTAAATTATACAAGAATCATATATGTTAATATGATGTCATATATGATCTTTTAACATTTCTTTGATAATAGTATCATAGTATTATTGTTGTTTCGGGTGTTAACAGATTCATTTTCCGTTATATTCTTTGTTATGTGAGTCATATTTGTTATGGATGGGATGTATCTTATTCATATCCAGAATGATATCAAGTCTTTAAAAATTATCTTTAATCATGAAATGAAAATTATACTTTAATGGATACGATGGGGAATGAATCTCATCGTGTTCATGGAGATGGTAATCCGTACGTATGCACGAGCGACAATATCATTATTTTGATTTTAAAATAATATATAATTTTATGGTATATCATATATACAGAATCATTATCATGTTATATTTATTATTTAGATAAATTACACCTCATTATTATACCCATCCAAATAATAATGTATTGAATAACAATTACACCACGACGTGGAGATGGTAATCCATACGTACGCACGTATGGTGACATGTCATTCAAAGGATGGATAGAATAATGAATATGGTTGTACAATATTTATAATAACACCAATGTATATATAAGATACTGGATTTATTATTTTAGAATGGAAACAACAAAGAAAGAGGAATTGTAAGAAGAAAAGAACTTGAAAGAGGTGATGAAATATTTACCTCTTCTTTAGGTTCTTCTTTTTGATTTGATAAAAAGGGCTCTTTAGGTTGGCTTTATGACTAAAGTAATGCCTCTACAATAAAGGGAGTACAGTTGAGAGGGTATTTGGGCAGTTTTTGGCCAAGCCAAAGGGCTTTGAAGGTGTGAATTTGAGAGAAGGGGGAGTGCCCTTTTATAAGAGGGGTGAGGGGCACCTTAGGAAAAGCTAGAATTATTATTTTAAAATAAAGTCATTTTCGGTTTCTAATGGCTCAAAAATGGATTATTTAAAGTCTAATTTGGTTATGGGTCGAAAAAAACTCAACCAATATGTTTTAGACAGGTTTGGTTCACTATATTAACCTTATCTTTTAGATTTAACTCTTGGGTAAATAGTTTGACATTTACCATGTCTCTTTGTATTTTTATATTATATGGTTAATAAACTTACTATATACCTCCAAGAGATCCCCAAGTGGTTTATTAATGATACAACTATAATCATATAATTTATTTGGCCGAACCTTGTATTTTTAGGAATATAATATCAATTAATAATATAATATTTGTTTTAAAAACTATTTTATATCAATTTTGACACTATTTGGTATTTTGTTTTTACTAAATTCATAACAGCATTATTACTTCAAAAAAAATTCATTAAACCATCCCTAATATTTCATATTAACCTATAAAATTAGTATAATTCATAAAAAGTCTCAAATTGCATTTATTTGGATAATTATAATATCAATTGTTTTAATATTTCATTAATTAAGTAATTACTGCATCATCATTATGTCATAAATAAATTAAATTATTTAATGTCTAAAAATTATAAATAAAATACCATTATGTGTGAAATATTTTTATCTTTACAATGAATATTTATAGTTTAAAATATTACTTACATAACCCCATGTAAAAATTTATTTACTAAAAGATATTTGTTTATGTAATTTTTTTCTTTACATTAATTTAATTAAAATAAAATGTCATTATCATTCCTAAATAGATCCATGGGGTTCCAAAATCTACCCAAGGATGCCCATGGTCGGCCATGACTAATCCAATAAGGTTAGGACAAGTTTTAAGGTAATTTTGAATTACTACAATATTCTTTTTACCTTGAATTACCCTATTTACCTTTAACCGCTGTAAATAAAAGTCAAAAGTTGCTATTCACAAAAAATTATTTTCATCTTATTGAACCAAATTTAACTTAATGAGGCTAACTGTTTCTCTCATAATTTTGAAATTCAACTCACATAAGTGGTAAAAATATGTTTTATGAAAATTTGCAAATACTCCTGGGAGGTGGGTAAAAGACGGTAAAAAGTTCAATAAAATTTTTATATATCTAAACTTATTATAAAATGAATCCAATGAATTATTTTAGAAATATATAGGTATTATGCATATATTTTTACTTAATATAAATTTAAATAAAATAAATAATTATTTAAATAAAAAGTTGGTTTTAACCAATAACTCAGTTTTTTTCACTACTCATCAAAAATTGATGTTTCTCAGAAAAATTCCAAAAATTCAGCCTAAGATATATTTTATATTAAAAATTAAAAAGTGATGTCTATTTTAAAAAATTCAAAACATATAAGTTGCATTAATTAATTTAAAATTAATTCCCGTTTTCAAAAAAATAGCGTGTTTTTAAGTAACAATATCTATCAAAAGATTGACACTTGTTTATGTCCAATTTCAAAGTGAAATTAATTATAATAACCTAAATTGTACTAAATGATAAAAATATAATCTAATTATACTTAAAACCCAATAAAATGAATAATTTAACACCATAAATTATTTTTATTAAAAAAGTTGTTTTTAATTAAAATTTAGTGTTTTCCATTATTCATCAAAATATGAAAGTTATCAGAAAAATACCAAAAATTTATCAAAACTAAATTTTTATCTCCCAATTATAAATAAGAAGTTTATTTTTTCAAATTGAATATATAAAAGTGTCAAATATTGGATTTAAAAAGGGTTCTCCCTCAAAAGGCGGTAAAATTTCATTTTCTGAAAAATGCTTCCTTTATCTAAAAAATTGAAATTGTCCTTATATTATGTATAAGAAACACATAATATGGATGTTAAAATTATATGAAGTATATAAAATTCAAAATGCATATAATATTATTCACAACCTCATTTGAACAGCTAGATTGGTAAGTCGTGGTGCACTTGAACTCGGTGTTGCGTGTAGTGCAAGTTATTGAATTACTTTGAAGAAATAACATACTATGAAATATTGGGGTGTTAAAACTTTTATACTAGAAACAAGATACGATGGTTACTATCAATGGGGGATCTGATGTTTTATTGGTGTTTTAGCATGATGTAGGCTTCTTTCTCTATAATTTTGATCCATTTTTGGCCTTTGGGTTGTTGGGATTTCAGGTCTTGTTATTTTGGACCTATGGGACACTTGGGTATTTGGGTTGTATTTAGGCTACGTCTCAACCAAATTTTTTTAAGATGGATTTATTTTATTAATAAAAAAGTAATTGTCCCATACCTGTCTAAAAAAATGAAAACACATTTACTACTCTATTTTCCATCTATTATAAAGAATCATTGTGAGCGATCATCATGTCACATTTTCTTGTGTTCATTATCTAAAAGTAGTGTACAAAGATATAAGATGAGGGAGTGTCCCTAGGATCAATAATACACCTTTATTAAACTTTTTTTAACACTTATAATGAGTTGTATTATCCCTCAGTGCATTGAAACACCATCAACATATTCACATTGGATTATCCCTTTGAGATGAACCAAGTAAAATCTTCATATCCTTGAATTTAATTTCAATATATAGATATTATATATGATTAAAGATTGATTTTTTTGTGATGTTCTTTATAACATGAGAATAAAATATAGTGTAATACAAGAAGAATTTAATTCTCCAATTCACCCCATGGGTCTATTGTTCTTGTGGTTATAGCATGTGTTAATCTAAAAGTACAAGTTCATGTTGTGTATAAGGAACCCACTTTCATAAAAAAAACATACATATCAGTTCGCATTCTAATATTACCCATCTAGGTAATTATTTGATATATTTATATATAGTGTTAATTATATAAACTTCTATATGTACACATTATCACCATAACACATTAACTAGAAGTATCCAGGTCATCTTTATTAGGAAAACTTCTACTTATCAAAGAATATATCTTTCTTATATTAACAAAAATGTAACAAAATTTTGGGTATTTTATAACATAAAAATTTAACACCAATAAAATATTTCAAGGTAATATAATTGTAAGGTATGTTTGAACATAGAGAAAACAGATAAGGTTTTAATATTTTATGATAAAAAAGTGGATTATGAGGTAAATTTTATTGATTTTTACTATGTCTAATTGAATTCATTGCAAAAAAAAAACTAACACAATCACTCATTTCTTAAAATTATCTCTCGAAACACTTTTAGGTTAATTAATATAATATTAGGTCTTGGTAAGGTTTCTTGTACAAGTTTTAGAAAGGGAATTCTATTTTAAGAGTATCAATTTCCTCTCTCTAATGTATAATACGGATTTTAACTTTCATCACATCAATCTTCCTTAAGTTTTATACCTAAATAATCAACTTAGAGAAGCATTACGATCAAAATAAAGAGAAATCATGCATTTAATTCATTCAATTAATAAAATTTATCATTAAATTCACATCACTCAGTCCCCATTGATATCCTATCCAATCATACCCATATTAAAAAAATTAAAATATAGTAAGAATATTCCAAAATAGTAATGATGAATTTATCATACTTTCCTCTTCAATATGAAAATATGGTCCAATTCTCTATGAATCTCCCTAAAAACACCCCCAGTAAATATTCTTCCTTCTTATTTTAAAATCCCCCTAGAACATTCTTAATATTGTAAAAAATATATGTAATCCATTTGTATTATGATCACTCCACATATAAACCCATAAAATTAACTCCACTCTTTCTCCACTAGCCTTGATCTCATTCTCATCTTCAATTTCTTTTAGATCTATTGGAATATTTCCATGATATTAGAGAGATAACTAATTTAATTAGACAATTTTTACCAAATATTCTTCTCATTGTGTGTCTTACATGGGTCTCTTTACTATATCAATGTAGAAAATGGAATGTTCTTGATTTTTTTCTTCTATATTAATCATAAAGGATTTCCTGGAATTGTTCTATATTATTATAATCGTTTACTATATCAATTTTTACTTATGTATGTAATTATATGTAAATTTAAACAAAATAGAGGATCAAATTTTGTTGGTAGGAAACACTATGTGCATTTTTTACACATGAATTGTTCAAAAAATCACTATATTGGGTGAAATCATAGACATCATAACTTTCACCTTTCATTATGTGTTGGTGTCTTTAGGGAACCTTGATATTATTAATAGTTACTATAGTGACAAAGATATCATTAATTTATATTGTATCATGTGTTTGAATCAAAACAACATTAGGATTGTGTCACAATCACTAGAACCACTAATGTAATAATACCTTTTAACACTAGTTTTCTTTAAGTTTTAATGTCATTTTCTTAGTTAATGAAAATACATTTGATATTATAACCATTTTTTTAAAGGAACTCTTATAAAATGATGTCAAAATATTTATTTCAACCAACTATTGAGGATTTCTACAATGGTTATTTTGATAACCAATGTTTAAAGGTACCTATAACATCAATTATATAAATAACTGATGTTATATGTAAGTTTTTATTCCGGTTATCAAAAATAAATGACATCTAATTTCATAGATTATTTCTAATATATTTAAATTCACATTAACTCCTTATAAACAAAAAACAAGATAGAAAAAATATAAAATTATAGAAACCAAATGAAAACAGGAAAAATAGACACAATTATTTGACTTAATTTCCCTACTTTTTGTGGTGTCTTTCAAATATAAATATCATTAACTGAGTTTAAATTTATTTGAAAAGAAGAAATCATGGTAACTTTTGAGAAAACAAATTATGAATACCATGGGGAAACTTTATCTTTTCAAATTTTCCCAAAGAACTCATCATTATAAAAAAATCCAAAAAATATATATTTAAATAAAATAAATCACAAAAAAAAATAAATAATGATTGAAAAAAATATATATATTGGTAAAGTGTATGAATAGAGAAGTAGTGGAATGAAGAAGTGTTAGAATGAAGAAATAAGATTTGATCATGAATATTGAATGAGGGAGAATGAAAATTTATAGACGGTATTAATAGAAGTATACCCATGGAGTGATAAATTTATAAGTGAGAAGATAAAAATCAAAAGGGCATGCTATGGAAAAAATGAAACTTCACTAGTGGGTGATGTAAAAATTTACTTTTAACATTGGTTATTCATATTACTAATATTAAAATCCCAGGTTTTAATATTGATATATATTAACTGATGTTAAATCCTTCAGTTTTAACATTGTTTATATGAAGTACTTGTGTTGAAACACACATTTTCTAGGGTTTTAATTTTGTTTATATTAATCAAAAATGTTAAAACACTTTTTAGCATCAATTAATATATAAATAATATTAAAACCCCAATGTATAATCTATTTTTTCTACTAGTTCATATAATTGTTCATATTCACTAAAAATATAGGATCATAACACTATGTCTGGTCTTTCTTCTTTACTATATGGGGCATTAATGTCAGATATATTATAGATGCTTCGATACCTTGAGAAGTAATGCATTATGTATTTTAGTAAATGTAAACTGCATTTGTTTTTTCCCTTCCACACATACAATGTCACTTTCCAATATTATCCTATATGTTCTTACTATCATTGTCATATCTTTTCTTTATCTTGGAAAGTCCACACAACTATCGAAAAAAAAATTATCTCCCTATTGAGATAATATTTTAGTGTTGTTGGTTTCCATCACTGTTTTTTGGTAAAATATAAAAATCAATGGATACATTTCACTTCCTTTATAAAAACACATAAAATATTGACAACTCATCGCCATCATCATTTATTAAAATGATGATAACATTATTAACTTTTCATTTTCTATATATGCATTCAATTTATGACTCATTTGTTTCAAGTAATCTTCTATAAATCAATAAATAATTATTTTTCAATCTAGTCCACAAAAATCATGTTACAATTTATACACTCAAAATGGTTTGAATGAATTTATACTATATATGATCTATATTGAATTCTTATTACCAAAATATAAAAAGTTAAAATTATTACTGTCTAAATGAAATTTTACCAAAACACACACCAAAATTTAATAAAAAGGCTTATATGAAAATCATGGTAGATTTTTACTAATTATGACCCTCAAGCTTGAGTGATTACTTATCCTCAAGTAATAACTATATAGATAGTATTCAAAAACTAATCTACTTCATAAAAAATAAAAGACATGGGTCATTTATTTAAAAATAAAAACTAAATAACTAAATTAAATTTTAATAGTAAAACATCTTATAAATCCCTCTCACTGGGAATCTATAATGACCCGTGATGTTACGAGTAATGAAACTCATAAGAAATTTGATTTTTTGACTCGTTGTGCGATCATCTAGTGAATTGGAATTGGGGTTTGAATTATTAGAGTCGGAAACCCTCTTTGAAAGTGATTTGGGTGTGTTTTGAGGTCCACGAGGCACCTTGGGCACTTAGGAGATATTTATGGAGCTTTAGTTGAAAGTAAGAGTTTTTGGAAGGGTTTTCATCATAGTTAATGGTTTGGTGTGCACAATTTAGTGAAAATTATAAGTACCACTAAGAGGATTAAGTTGTTCCCAGTTCAGTTTCTATATTGCATGGTTTAGGTTCACATCTAGTACATGGTTTGGAGAAAACCAAACATGTTCCATAAAAAACTGTGTAGGGTGAGTTTATTTCAGGTTCAAGGTGCATGATATTCACACAAATATAGATTAACCATGAAATTACTATGAGGTTTTTATATAGAGGATCTAGTTTTGTTTTTCATGGTTGGCATAGAGTTTATAAAACCAATTAGCCAAACCATGTGAGGTAGTTTCTTTTGATAGTGTTGATTGCATGATTGGCACATAATTTAGTAAAGTATGCATCCTAGTCAATTATGTTAAAATGGAAGAAATTAATCTTTCCTACCATGATCTAAAGTCACTCCCCATCTATTTCTGTTCCCCTCATGCATGTGCATCACCCTCCTCTTTCCTACCTTCAACCCCCCTTGATTTTGGGTGGATTTTAAGTGTGATATTTACCATTTTTAGGTGAGACTCATCCATTCCTCCCTCATTTATTCTTTTTATTAGTTTTTATTTATATTTGGTCTCTCCAAAATGGGTTTTTTAGTGTTGATTCCACCAAAGAATGATGAAATCGGCCAACTATGGTGGTGATTTAGTGAGGATTAGTGATAATACATCTCATAATAAGAAATATAGGTCATCACACATAATTTTGGTGGAGGTATGATTCCTGGTGGTTTTTTATTACGTTTTTAATTAAATTAATGGAAATTTCCAAGTAATTGGTTGTCTATTATTAGGTATTTTTCTCATATTAGTGTTGAGGGTGTATTACAGGCTTCATGTAGGTGGTTCACATTAGTTTTAAAAAGTGTAAGTGCCTCAATGATCTTTTAATAAATTATTCAGATTTTATTTATTTTAAATAATTAATTATAAATGTTTATAATTAATTTTTTTCATTATTTAACATGTGGAATGTTCCCGTAGTGTTGTTGGAGTTTATATTCATACTTGAATCTTTAGTGTTTCCATTATGAGGTAGGTTGAGTGTTCATTCTTTTTGTTTTTTCTCTACTTGATAGTTATTGATCAATTCATTTAATTCCTAAATGGATATGGGTTTTTTGAGATCCCCATGAAGAAATTTGTGGGTAGTATTGGGAAATTTTATCTTTATATGTCTTTTAGAGGTGTTTTTATTTAGAAAACCTTCACTCTCTGCTTGTTCAAGAACACAACTCGTGTGTTATTAAGTGATGTTCTAGGTAAGTAAAGAGGAGAATCCCAGATAAACTTATTTCCTTGTAATTAGAGTTTGGACCTACGAGTAGTCCATTCATAGAGATTTTTATGTGGGATGTGGTGTTATAATATCATAGTGGTTAGGGTTCATTTTTAGTATTCGTTTAATGGTTGAGGTTATACATGAGTTATGCCTTAATGTTTTAGACTAAGAACTCTCTAGGTGTGTAGGATGTGGTGAGGTTTTACCTTTGATGTCTCTCTTAAGGGAGATAAAGTGTATGACGTAGGTGAATGTTATTTTATTTTTGGATGAATTAGAGTGAGGTATTCCAAAGGGATTAATTTGATATTCTTTCAAAGGTTCCCGGAAGATATGATCAATCAGTGACTTGGATTGGGGATTCCAAAGGATTTAACTTTGGGTGTTTTGGAGGATTCACAGAATGTGGGACTGGGTAATGTCCAGAATGGTCCTTGTATGTTGTGAATAGATTCTTGGGTTTTGAGTGGTTGAGGTTTTGGGCCTTATTACCAAATTTTTAGTTTGCTTCGGAACTTTGGGTTGGGTTGGAATTGTGGGGTGTTAGGTATATTTTGGTGCTATTGAGATGAGTTTTGGGATGGGTTTGAGGGACCCTTGAGGAATCTCTTGAAGGTGTTGTGTTGCTTGAGGATTCCCTTATGGTTGGATGCTAGAGTTTCTGAACGAGGATTATTGTGTCAGGAATGGCCTATCACTTGATATGGATGTGATACAGAGATATATGGGTACAATATGTTATATTTATCCCATATAGTTTAGTGTTCAATTTTACTGTTTGTGACTTTAGGTATCACCTTATAACCTAGATATTAGTGGTGTGATCCCATTTAGGCTGTGTTTGTGCTATTGAGTTTGACTGTTTGTTGAACCATGTTTTTATAGATTATGTAAGGGATTCTTGAGGTTGTTATTTATCATGTATTGTATGTGATAGGAGACCTTTGGTACATTTTTATATTGGGAATTTTCGATGAGTATGATATGATTCTATCCTATGTTGTCTAGTGTTAGGTTGGTCTAGGGAGCTAAGGAATGATCTTGATGAGGGAAACCCATCTAGTTTAGTGATTATGAATAGGGGTATGGTTTCCATGGAATTTAAAATTTTACAAGGTCCTAGGGTTGTTGTGGAGATCTCTAATCATGATAGAGATCATTTAGTTTTTCAAGACTAATAGCACATGGATATGTTCTCTCAGTCTAGTTAGAGTTCACATCGCCAATTTAGTAAATGTTATTGGATTCCTAAAGCTTAATAGTGTGGAATTTAGTTTCCTTTAATGCCTATGGTTAGGCCCAGGGGTTCTACATTCATGATTTTGATTATGTTTTATGTCTTGGATCTCATTTATAGTCTGAATACCATGCCTTTTTATAGATTGGTGACCCATAGAAGCTAAGGATATTGGCTCTAGTCGGAATGGTTTTAGTCAGCCTGGGGTGGAACATAACCTAAGGATCGATGTGGTTTATTTCATTTTATTCATGTGATTTAAATATTGTTTATTTATTTATTCATTTTCATATTTTCATTCCAAGAGTTGTGATTCAACTTGGCTAGTCATATCATGTGTGCATTCACTTGTTATGACAATAGATTCTAGGTATCACCACCAGGGGCGGACTACTAAGGATTATTTTATCACCCCTATACAGAGACTCTAGTGTGTGTGCAGACATTTTTGTATACTTAATGGTGGAGAATAGGTTTCACATTGGATCGATTAGAGGCCCAATGTTGCATGATCGAGAGGTACCACTCTTGTGAACTTTGATGATCAGGCTGAATCAAATCAACAGATATTTGAGACGGAGTTTGAGGTAGACTCGGGGATGGCAGTAGTGCCTTGCATATTTTATTTATTTTATTTATTATATATATTATATTGAACCAGTGGGTGATTAATTGATGTGTTTTATTATGAACATGAGTTTATATAACTACATTTAATTTATTATATTATGATTCTATTTTATTTATATATTTAATATGATTATCATGGATGTTTATATATTTTTTGTTACTTTCACTGTCATTTCACTCTCATTTCAATTTAGTATAAGGGTAAATTATCCCCATTATATCTCCTATGACTATCTTCATTAGTTGTTAGCCTTTGGTGTATAGGATTCATGCTTAAGGCTCTGTGGAGAGATGGATTAGGAGATGTATCAATTCAAACCATGTTGTTTCATTAAAAAATGGTACCAGATCCATCTATATTTATTTTTTGTCTAATTATTTAGGAGATAGTATAAAGGTGGTTGAATAATGTGTTAGATATTTTCATGGAACTTGTAATGGAATGTCACAAACACCTTTTCTAATGGGGAGTCAAAGTTTCTAAGGTGATGGTATTTCTGTTATTGGTTTTCAATGTTATGGTTTCATGATTTCACCTTAGGTGATTCACTTGTGTTATAGATTTAATGATTTAGGGTTTATGGTTTTTTGGATCTTAGCTTATTGGAAAGAGGACTGTTTTTATGCATTATACTAAGAATTTATGATTTACATGGCATATTATTTTTTTGTGTGTGATTTCAATAATTATAGAGGTTTGGTTTTTTAAAGAGTCAATAACAACCTATATAATGTTTTCCCATATAGATTATTGGTGTAATTAAACTCATAAAAATCATGAGTATTTTCTTTTGATGATAGGTCATGAAGATCTTATAGTGATATGTTCTCTAGTGATGGAAATATAGTCCATTAGTCAAGGGATGTGTGAATACCGAATTTGTTTGTCATAGGCCTTGTATGCTCTAGTAGTGACTCGATGAGGGAAATAATCCTTGAGAGGTGTTTGGATCATGCTCGACTAACCCTATGGTTGTGGTTGTTCTGATAATATTTTTCATTAGTCATGAGGATGCCTTGGTCTCAATGTTGGATCACTAGAAGTGATTGTAGTTTTAAGGGTGGTTGTTATGGAAGGTTTTAATGGAAAACTGACTATGTTTTTTCCTGGTTGTGCTTATGGTGGCATGGTAAGAGTGTGGGTGGATGGTCATGCTTTGTAAAATTCCCAGGTGGTGTGAGGTCATGTGTTTAGACTTGGTTTGAGTGTGGGTGACTTTTTTTGAAGATGATCACTAGGAGTGATATATATTTTTGGAACTAGAGTGAATGAGGAGCATGGTAAGTGGTTTAGTAATATTATCCTAGGCTTTGTGGGATGTGATTAATGTGATTATGAGTTTGGTTTGTGATCTTTTTGTGGGAGAACATATGACTATTTTGTTTGGGAGAGTCTAATTAAATTGGTTTATGAGAGTCAAAAGAGGTTCTTGGAGTATCACTCTACCTATATATGGAGAGTGGTGGTTAGTGTGGTTTTTCAAGATAAATCCTTAGTGCATGAAGGCACGTGCATGTTAGTGATGTGTGGCACTGATTGGTTTGTAGAATGGATGTGGTTGTCACTTGAGTAGTGATGCGAGGGAAGCTATATGATAGGGAGTACATTATAGGATATTGGAGGATATCATCATTATTATAATTTTTTTGTTAGCATAGCCAACATCATTCCTGGTGAAACGGGAATGGGTGGTGGTTGATGTTTTGTGTTGGTAATCAGGTGTAAGTGGGTTGGCCACACCTATTCATTTCATTTTGTGATGGATATAGTATGGGTTTTAGATCTTGGTATTTTATTTTTGTGGTAATAGTGAGGATACTATTATGGTGGGGAAAATCTTCTCAGTCATATTCGAATGTAACTTGTATTTAAAGGGGTCATGGGAGTGGTGATACCATTCATTAGATGACCATGGTGGCATCAAAATGTTAGTTCATGGGTGGATCTGAATGTATATGGTTCCCTGATCAATACCATGTTCAGAATTATAAATGGTATTAAATTATTTTCATATGTTATAATTTTTCTTGGGTTTGATTTTTCATGATCTGAGGGTGCGTTGTATTAGTGGTTCATCGACACCTAAGGCTGAGTATTTTAAGAGAAATCAGATTGAGAAGGATGGAATGTTGATTTTTTCACAAATTTGGACTCCGTGAGGTGGAAATTAAATTGGGATAAATATTTAAGACATTTAACATAGGTTTTGAGGATCAAAGTGAGGATTCTTGAAGAAAAATCAGTGTATTCATTCTTAGTGGATAGAGTTTTGAAGTGAAAGAACATTTTTAATTGAGAGATAGAGCGTGAATATTTATCAGTGAATTGACAATTGTGGAGGGTTATTATTGTCAGGTTGATGAACACTAAGGCATCTTGGTGGGTGATAAAAGTTATTATGGGGATATTGTAGGGATCTTTGTCATTAAAGGTAATGAAATTTAGAGGAAATTTGAATTTTTGAATCATTGAGGTATCGTCAATTGAATTTGGATTTGGGTTGAATTATGAGAGTTGTATGCCTTATTTGGAAGTTTTTTGGATGTTTCTTGAGTCTTTGTAGGTTCCTTTTGCGCTCAAGAGAGTTTCGAGAGCTTTATGTGTAAGTTTGAGTTTTTGGAAGGGTTTTCACCCGAGTGAACAGTTTGGTCTGCATGGTTTAGTGAAAAAATTATGGACCTATAGGACTTAAGTATTTTATAATTTAGTTTAGATAATATACAAATGATGTGCATGAATAGAACATAGTTTGAAGGAAACCATGTGAGTTTGAGAGTGAACTATATAGGGTGAGTGGCCTTCAGGTATGGGATACACAGCTTTTGAATGGTTACAAAATAACAAAAGTGGAAACCGTGTGGATGTTACATAGGGGGTACAATATTTTTGTATGGGTTTTTCAAATTTTAGGAAGCTATATATCCAAACAATGTGAGGTGGTTTTCAAAGATAGTGTTGACCATAGGGTTGGTGCATGGTTTGAAAAACAATGCAGTCAAACTGTGTGATATACCCAGATTTGTTAAAATGGGGGAAATAACTCTTTTTACACTTTTTTATCAAGTTAATCACCCTCTATTTCCCTTCCCCTCATGAAAATTCACTATATTATCCCTCATTTTCCTTTCTAACTTCAACCCCATTGTTTTTAAGAGTGATCTTTAGTGTTTTTGAGGTGATATTCATCAAATCCTCCCTTTTTTGTATCTCTTCTATATTTTTTACTATTTGGATTAATTTTTATATAACAACCCAAGATTATATGATATATTTATCTTGAAATAAGTTTGATGTCTTTGATATCTTTCTTTACACGTAACATCAAGTTTAAATGAACAACAATATACTATTGAAATTTTATTATTGAATATAAGATTTATCACCTATCTATTGGATTGGAGAGTATGAATAAGAACAAATAATTTATGAGTTTTATAAACATTCATAAAACGAAATGATTGGTTTTAAATTGGTTATAAATTAAAATAAAATCATTTGAAACTAAAAAAGTGATGTTTTTTTTAAACTATTTTTATGAATGTAATGTGTTTTTATATTAATAAGTTAAATTAATCATTGTTTATGAATAATTTTAATGAAGTTTTTATATAATATATTCAATAAAACATTTATCCTTAATATAATGGTTTTTACTGGAAAAGGAATAAGAATGTATTCATTTTGTAAGGACCCAGTTGGAGCAATGAACCACTGAGAGGGGGGGTGAATCAGTGGTACCCCTTTTTCCCTTTTTAATTTCCCTTAATATTCAGAACAACCTTTGTATCCTGTTAAAGATATAATTCCCTGATGAGAAAACAAACAATCACACATCCAAAGGAACACAACAATTTACAAGGTTCACTATTAAATAAGAATATCTACGTCATTGGTATGGATGGAAACAATCCAGCACCATACGATCCACTAAGAAAACAATCCTTGGATTACAATGAGTAGTATATACCCTTACACTTGTGAAGAACTGTGAAACAAACACTTCAGCGCGTGTGCACCCTCTTAGCACAATAGGGAAATGTCTCTTTTCTTGTAATAAATTATATTACCTGCACTTCCTTTCAAATACACAAGTGTAAGAAAGTTCATCACAAATCTTCACTTATTTACCCAGAAGAAAGGAAAGGATTTCATGGACTTTTGATAGATCAATTACAGTCCGAACTTCCCATTCTGAATCTCCACTCTGAATTCTTTAATTCAAATTTTCTTCTTCACTCCGATTCTTTAATCCGAGTCTTCCTCAGTCTGAGAAACTCAATACGGTGACAGCCAGTACTGATTCCCCATTCCGAATCTCCACTCTGAATTATTCACTCCTAATTTTCTTCTTCACTCTGAATTTTCTCAATCAGAGTCTTCCTCAGTCTGAGAAACTCAATATGATGACAGTCAGTACTGATTCCCCATTCCAAATATCCACTCCAAATTTTCTTCTTCACTCTGAATTTTCTCATTTTGAGTCTTCCTCAGTCTGAGAAACTCAATATGGTGACAGCCAGTATTGATTCCCCATTCCGAATCTCCACTCCGAATTCTTCACTCTGAATTTTATTCCTCACTCCGAATTTTCTCAATCCGAGAAACTCAATACTGTGTCAACCAGTATCAAATTCTCCTTTCAATTGAGACTGCAATGAAACCATGTCGGTAAAACACTTCTTTATCTCTCCAGATTATCAGAGATTCTCTCACTACATAATCATCACTTCTTTACATTGTACTCTGATCTCCTTTTATAGGTGCTCCAAAGTGTTCTTAGGCGGGAAACCAAATTATTTTACCGCTCACTTAGATTCACTCAAATCTTAATTTCCCCTAAAATCTAGGAGTAATGAAGACTTTGTCAACGCTTCTAGAATCTTATTGAATCTTCTTCCACTTCTCTTGATTTAGAACTTTGGCCTTTTCTGGATCTGACTTTTGTTACACAGGTTTCTTGGTATCACATTCTCGGATCCACTCATCTGTCTTCTTGGCATCACTTTCTCGGATTCACTCATCTTGATTATTTGGAATCACATTCTCAGATTCACTCATCTTGATTCTTCATCATCACTTTCTCGGATCAATCCTTCTTGAGTCTTCGGCATCACTTCAATTCTTGGAATGACTCTTCATCTCTTCTTCGGCATGACACCATTTCAATTCTCGGTATGACTCTTCATTACTTCTCGGTATGACTTTTCATTGCTTCCTTTGTAGGAAAAATTCTTTTTTTTCGGTATGACTCCTCTTTATCATTCTATACCCAAGATTTTTAATTCCCAGTATGACTCCTATGGATCTTGGTATGGCTTCACCAGTTCTCGATACGATGTTCTGATTCTCCGTACGACTTCTGGTTCTCGATGAAACTTCACTGATTCTCGGTACAACTTCATCAAACAACTTTTGCTTTCATCGTGAGTACTTGCATATACTCACAAATTTAGAGTTACAAAACAAAAAAGCATCGTCACAATGAGTGCCTTCACATCTCCTATCAGCCAGCTTTCGAGAATTTTCAATTTCTCGGTTCTGAACTTCTCAATTTCCAGACTCTGAATTCTAGACACCTAAATCTTAGAAATTCATGGTGTATCTCCTTTAAAAAAAATTCCTCAATATCAACAAAAGACAATCCATGAAAACCATCTCTTCCTTTAGCTTGGTCCTAACAATCTCCCCCTTTGGATTTTGTTGTCAACCAAGTTTTCATAAATCACCAAACTTGGAAACCTCAAGAAATGGATTACTTATCAATAATTCTAAGCCTACATGAGCTAACTCATTGTAGGAAACAAGATTCATTAACAGAAAAACCATACTATCCATAGGTAGTTAAAATGACATCTTCAGCTTCATACTTCCTGTAATCAACTTCAAGTTCTTTCCAACAACCACTCCAACAAATAGTTAGAATAGTTCACATACAAAAAAATGCTGAGTTCATAGCTTACCCACAACTCTCTCTTTGAACAATAGATTTATGATACAAACAACTTCTCCCCCTTGAAAAAACAATCCAAAGGTAAGAAGAGAGAGGGGATGGTACAACATACCTTAGCCTTGAAGAGAAAGAGGTTGGACACCCATGTTCAACCTCAATATTGAGAATGATTCCTTTGGCATAGGTTTTGTGAAAATATCAGCAACTTGTTCAGTATATGAAACATATTCAAGTTTAAGTTCATTCTTTTCCAAATGCTCTTTGATGAAGTGATATTTTATGTTAATATGATTTGAATGAGAATTTTGGACTGGATTCTTGGTAAGATTAATTGTGCTTTGATTATCACATCCCAAGAGAAAGGGCAACTTCACTTCAACTAACAAATCTTCCAACTGTGTCTTCATACAGATAATTTGAGTAGAGGCCATGGTGGAAGTAACATATTCAGCTTCATCTGTACTAAGTGTCACAGAATTTTGCTTCTTCGAGTGCCAGCCAACACAACTTTTTCCTATAAATAACACTCCACCAGATGTGGATCTTCTATCATCAACATTTCCTGCCCAATCTGCATCTGAATAGCCAAACAAATCAATGTTATTTGAGCCACTATACTTGATTCTGATTTCTGCTATGCCTTTTATGTATCTGAGAATTCTTTTTCCAGCAACAAGATGTGATTCTTTAGGAGCACTCTGGAATCTTTCACATAAGGTAACAGCAAAAACAATATCTGGTCTTGATGCAGTAGGGTATAACAAACATCCAATTGGATTTTGATATTCTTTATGATCAACTTATTTTCCTTCATCATCTTTTCTTAGCTTCATTCCCACTGAGATAGGATTTGATACAGGTTTTGAGTTTTCCATCCCAAACTTCTTAATAAGTTCCTTAGCATACTTTTCTTGGGAGAGAAAAATGAATTCTTTCTGTTGCAAAATTTTTAACCCAAGAAATTATCTCATTTCACCCAACATGGACATCTCAAAGACATTCTTCATTTCTTCAGAAAACCTTTCACATATTCTTTTATCATTCCCAGAAAAAATAATGTCTTCAACATAGACAATCAAAATGAGAGAAAGATCTTGGATTTCCTTGATATACAGATTGTTGTCAACTCTTCCTTTCTTGATGTTCATCTCCTTTAAGCAAGTGTCCAGTTTGGAATACCATGATCTTGGAGCTTTATTTAGTCCATACAAGGCTTTCTTCAACCTGCACACATAACTTTCATTCTTCCCAACAACAATGCCACATGGTTGCTCAATATAAACTTCTTATTTGATATCACCATTAAGAAATGTGGATTTAACATTCATTTTAAGGATTTTGTAGCCTCATTGTGTAGAAATTGCAATAAATATTCAAATAGTTTCTAATATGGATACCAGAGCAAAAGTTTCTTCAAAGTAAATTCCTTCAATCTGGGAGTATCCTTTGTAAACCAATCTTGCTTTATTTCTAATAACATCACCTTCTTCGTTCAACTTGTTCCAGAAGACCCATTTTGTGCCAATAATGTTCTTATTTCCAGGCTTGGGTATGAGTTCCCATGTGTCATTGTTTTCAATCTGATCCAATTCTTAATTCATGGCTTGAACCCATTACGGATTCTCAAAGGCTTCTTTAACATCATTTGGTTCCTCTTTGGAATACAAGGAAGTATGTGATATAGAATTACTTGTACTTCTTGTTTGAACCGTGTGATGTTGATCACAAATAATATTTTGAGCTTGCACTTGTTTCATCAGCCTTGGATAAGTTTTTCGTGTGCCTTCCTCATCACTTGATATGGCTGAATCCGATTCTTCATCTTGATTAGGATTACAATTCATTACATCCTTATCAAAATCATCAACTTCATCTTCCTTATCTTCTTGGTCTTTATGGACATGCTTATCTTTCCCCAGATTTTCAATGACTTTTATATCAACTGTATCCACCATTCCTCATGTTTCTTTGTTAAAGCATCTATAACCTCTTCCTTCTGGAGCATAACCAAGAAAAAAAAATTCTTCTCCTTTCTCCTCTAATTTTCCACTACTTCCACCTTTCTTCTTTATGATGCATGGGCTCCCAAAAACTTTAGAATGATTCATACTTGGATTAATGCCATAGAAAAGTTCATATGGAGTCTTGTTTGATTGGGGCCTATAGAAACTTCAATTTTGAATATAAACAGTTGTACTTGTAGCTTGCCTCTAAAAGTAATGAGTAAGGCCATGTTCAAGTAACATGGTTCTTCCCATTTCCACCAAGCTTCTGTTCTTTCTTTCAGCAACCCCATTTTTTAGGTGTATATGGAGCACTGTATTCATGCTGAATCCCATGCTTCTCAAGATAGTCTTAAAATTCTTCACTTCTATACTCACCACCATTATCTGTTCTCAATTTCTTTACAGAGTACTCACATTCTTTTTCAGCTTTCCTTCTGAAGCTTTTAAACATTTTTAGGGCGTCTGACATGTGATTCATAAACATAACACATGTAATGTGAGTAAAATCATCAATGAAGGTGATGAATTACTTGTATCCATTTGTTGATTGTTTTCTCATCGACCCACATATATCAGAATGTATTAGTTCAAGTGGTTGTTTTAAACAAATTTCAACCTTCTTATGCACAACACTTGTAATTTTTTCTTTCTGAAAGGTAGTGTAACACCAATCTCTTCTTCTTGAAAAATTTGGAATATCTCGGACACTGTCCCTTTGAGATAACTTCCTCATATTTCTCTGACACATGTTTCCAAGTCTTCTGTGCCACAACTGATTTTCTTCCACTATGCTCATGTAACAAGAGTTTTGTGAATTTCCAACTTGAAACAGATTTCCTTTGGTTCGTTGGCCTCTTATAACAATCTTCCCATCTTCTTCACTTTTCACAATAAATCCATCTTTCTTGAAGATAACTTTGTTACCCTCATCACACAATTGTGATACACTCAACAAGTTTTGCTTCAGCCCATCAACATACAGAGTTTTCTTGGACTTTAATTTTTCCATCCCAATGATGGCTGATCCAACACCTTTGATTTTTAAATATTCAACATTGCCAAATGTCACTGTTCCTTCTTTAAACTTCTTCATATTCTTTATCAACTTCAAGTCTCCTGTCATATGTGAAGAACACCCACTATCAAGTATCCAAGGTCGTTCTTCCTTTGTAACTTTTAGAGCAGTTTCAACAACAAGATCTTTTTCTTCTTTCACTTCTTTATTCACCTTCGGATTCTGAGAATTAAGAACTTTTTGTTGATCCAGTAACAGCACAAGGCATCCTTTTGCAAGGTGTCCAGGTTGTTCACAACTTTCAAAAATGGTCTCCAGAGGCTGGAACCTATTTTATGTCTTGGCTTCATTCTTCTCAACTTTCTTCAAGAAACACTTCTCACTCTTCTTCCTTTGACGAGATTGAATCCCCCTCAATCTCTACCTTTCATAACTTGTGGGGTGGTGGTAATAATGTTGATTGAACCAACACATATTCGGTGTATGCCCGAATCCACCACAATATGAACAGTACCCATAGAAGGAGTACCTTTCTCTAAAGCTTTTGTTCTGATACTTCTTTGTTGCTCTTTCTTCAGCCCCACAAATTATTCTTTTGATAGAAAGATTGCTCTGTTGGAATTATTCCTTCTCTGATTTTTCTTGTTTTTTCACCTGTGTTAGACTTAGGTTTCCTTGAAACTTTAGAGTTCCCATTAATGCTGGTCTTGGCCACATAAGTAACTTTCTCAGCTTTCTTCTTCACAACAACCACTTTATTCTTCTGTTGAATTTTCTCATAATTTTCTCGTTGATATCCTTCACCAAATTCAATAGTTGATTTTTGAAAACAAATTTTTTTTATTCAACTTCTGAGAGATTCTTTTGAACAAGTTCTAATTCTTCCTCTTTTTCCTTCATCTTAACTCTCATGTGCTCATTTTGATTTTTCTTATCTTCAAGAGACTTATTCAAGTATTAAATCTCTTTCTCAAGTTCTTCTTTATCATTGGCTTGATTGGATGATGAGAAACATTCATCTTCCAACTTTTTGTTAAGCTTCTACAGCCTTCTGATCTTCCTTAAACATTCCTTCAATTCTTCTTTCAGATGCATCTCAAGCTGAGTTTCTTCTTCTTCTGAGCTGCTGCTTCCTAAATCTTCATCATTCACTATTGAAATAAAATTATTTTCCACTCCATGCTCAACTTATTTTTCATATTCAGCATCACTTTCTTCATCTTCTTCATTTACAGATAGAAATCCTTTTCTCTTTGATTTTAAGAACTTATTTCTTTCTCTGAATTTCCTTTTCCAACCTTCTTCTTCCATAACTTTCTTGGTTTTCTTTCTTCTTCATCACTGTCTTCCTCTTTCCCCCTTCGAGGATAGTTATCCGTAAAGTGGCCAATGCCTCCACATTCAAAGAACTTCAAGGGAAGTTTTCCCTTGTATTTCCCTGTGCCTCTTTTAACATTTTTTGAAAACAAGGATAAAATATCATTAAGATTTTTACATACCTCGCTTTCAGAGTCAGAGTCACCACCATCTTCTTAAATCAAGAAATTATTAGGCTTTTCCTTCTTCATGGATTTGAAATATAATTCTCTTTCAACCTTTTTATTGGTCTTCACAGCCTTTTACCTTCTCATCTCATAAGTAATGAGAGTGTTATGCAAATCATCAAGAGATAGAGTCTCTGAATCTCTATCTTCTAATGAAGATACCTTCGCATTGAATTTATCAGGAAGAATCCTCAAGATCTTTTCCACCACAGTAGATTCTTTCAGCTCTTCACCAAGACATCTGATAGTACTAACAATATCATTTACCCTGGTGAAGAAATCCCCAACAGATTCAAGCTCTCCAATCTTCAAGTCTTCATACTTCAATCTCCAGATTTGAAGTTTTTCCTTCTTTACTTTTGTATTGCCTTCGTATATGTTTTTCAGTTTGTCCCATATACCTTTAGCTGTGACCACTCATTTTAATCTCAAGAATTCACTTTTAGAAAGTGAATACAATATATCATTCTTGGCTCTTCCATCATTCTCAAGAAAATTCTTATCAACAGGTGTAATTGGAACATTGTCTTCAATGGGCGGGAAACCCAACTCTTGCAGATTCAAGAACTTCATAACTAATAGACACGAGATATGGTAGCATTCTATCCTTCCAGATGTGATAGTTCTTCCCATCGAATACCATAATGCCTTTATTTTTCACAAAATTCAGATTCTCCATCAGCAAGGAAAACAAAGTCAACCTCCCTCTGATACCACTTTTCAGGACCCAGTTGGAGCAATGAACAACTGAGAGGGGGGGTGAATCAGTGGTACCCCTTTATCCCTTTTTAAGTTCCCTTAATATTAAGAACAACCTTTATCTCCTATTAAAGATATAATTCACTACTGAGAAAACAAAAAAGCACAGATCCAAAAAAACACATCAATTTACAATGTTCACTATTCAATAAGAATAGCTACGTCCTTGGTATGGTTGGAAACAATCCAGCGCCATACAATCCACTAAGAAAACAGTCCTTGGATTTCAATGAGTAGGATATACCCTTACACTCATGAAACATTGTGAAACAAACACTTTAGTGTGTGTGCACCCTCTTAGCACAATAGGGTCATGTCTCTTTTCTTGTAACAACTTATGTTACCTACACTTCCTTTCAAATACACAAGTGTAAGCAAGTTCATAAAAAATCTTCACTTCCTTACCCAGAAGAAAGGCAAGGATTTCTTGGACTTGCGATAGATCAATTACAGTCTAAAATTCCCATTCTGAATATCCACTCCGAATTCTTCACTCCGAAATTTCTTCTTCACTCCAATTCTTCAATCTGAGTCTTCCTCAGTCTGAGAAAATCAATATAGTGATAGCCAGTACTGGTTCCCCATTCCAAATCTCCACTCTGAATTCTTCACTCCTAATTTTCTTCTTCACTATGAGTTTTCTCAATCCGATTCTTCCTCAGTCTGAGAAACTCAATACGATGATAGTCAGTACTGATTCCCCATTCCGAATCTCCACTCCGAATTCTTCACTCTAAATTTTCTTCTTCACTCCGAATTTTCTCAATCCGAGTCTTCTCAGTCTGAGAAACTCAATACAGTGACAACCAATACTGATTCCCCATTCCGAATCTCCACTTCGAATTCTTCACTCCGAATTTTCTTCATCACTGCAAATTTTCTCAATCTGAGAAACTCAATACAGTGTCAACAAGTATCAAATTCTCCTTTCAATTGAGACTGCAATGAAACAATGTCGGTCAAACACTTCTTTCTCTCTATATATTATCATATCTTCTCTCACTAATTAGTCATCACTTCTTTACTTTGTACTCTGATCTCATTTTATAGGTTCTCCAAAGTGTGCTTAGGAGGGAAACCAAAATATTTTCCCGATCACTTAGATTCACTCAAATCTTAATTTCTCCTGAAATCTAAGAGTAATTAAGACTTTGTCAATGCTTCTATAATCTTCTCGAATCTTCTTCCACTTCTCTTGATTTAGAACTTTGTCCTTTTCCAGATCCGACTTTTGTTACACAAGTTTCTCGGTATCACATTCTCAGATCCACTCATCTGTCTTCTCGGAAACAATTTCTTGGATTCACTCATCTTGATTATTCGGAATCACTTTCTCGGATTCACTCATCTTGATTCTTCATCATCACTTTCTTAGATCCATCCTTCTTGAGTCTTCGACATCACTTTAATTCTCGGCATGACTCTTCACCGCTTCTTCAGCATGAAACCATTTCAATTATCAGTATAACTCTTCATTACTTCTCGGTATGACTTTTCATTACTACATTGGTAGGAAAAATTATTCTTTCTCGGTATGACTCCTCTTTATCCTTCGATACCCAAGATTTTGAATTCTCAGTATGACTCCTATGGATCTCAGTATG
Organism: Viscum album; assembly: GCA_963277665.1. Classification (NCBI taxonomy): domain Eukaryota; kingdom Viridiplantae; phylum Streptophyta; class Magnoliopsida; order Santalales; family Viscaceae; genus Viscum; species Viscum album. The sequence continues at coordinate 809,203,679 of OY728150.1, read as the reverse complement.
GCTTCACCAGTTCTCGATATGATGTTCTGATTCTCGGTACGACTTCTGGTTCTCGGTGCGACTTCACCGATTCTCAGTACGACTTCATCAAACTACTTTTTCTTGCATCGTGAGTACTTTCTTATACTCACAAATTTAGAGTTACAAAACATCAAAGCATCATCACAATGAGTTCCTTCACATATCCTATTATCCAACTTTCAATAATTTTCAATTTCCCGGTTCCGAACTTCTCAATTTCCAGACTCTGAATTCCAGACACTGAAATCCTAGAAATTCAAGGTGTCTTTACATTATGAAAACTTCCTCAAGATCAAAAAAAGTCAGTCCATGCAAACCACATCTTCCTTCATCTTGGTCCTAACACATTTTTATGCTTAAAAATGAATATCTTCTAAAAATGGTTTTCATTGCGTTTTTCGCACTTATTTTAAAATGAATTTAGGTCACTTATAGAAATTTAATCTCATAAAATTGTTTCCATATTTTTAATAATCATTTTATTTTTTTTAATGATCTCAATTTTATTTTTGTTCATTATGAATAGTTATTGAGGAAAAAATACATCACTTTTGTAAAGGTTGAAAGGATTAACATGGGGGAAAACTAAATAAATAAGGGTCAAAATAAACTAAAAAAATGTCTAAATATTATTTTTTAAGTTTATTTTTACCAAAATTTATCTAATCTTCTAATTTTTGTTTCTTTTTTCTCACTTTCACTTGAATGTGACTTTATTATACTTTAATGTTTTAAGTATTTACAAGAGTGTCACACCCCTCACTTATTAAAGGGAACCTCCTCTCCTCCCTTATAAATACCACTTGATCAATTTATTTTAACAAATATAAAAAAAAATAATCTCCCGAAATCCTTAGACACAACCACATTGCACTGGTTTTCCCAAAATACCCATCCAAGAAGCCTTAAGTTTTTTTACAATGGAAGATGCCTGAAGAAAAGGTATACGTTCTTTCCATTACTTTTTATGTTTATTTCTAATTAAAACACCACCAAATGTAATATAAATATCTTAAAATTATGTAATTAGTATATTTAATATAATGATATTATTTTATGTTAATTATATATCCTTTTTCTATCTCCTTACCATCAGTTAGAAAATGATAATATTGCATGTGTGTACGTGTGGACTACCATATATATTGTGATGTTATTCATTTTTCATTTTCTATTTACATGGATGGTCATAAGTATATATTTAATGAATATATATGATATTTATGATATAATTTTTATTTAATAAAGATTAATTATTATCTATCTTTATTTTATTCTATCCATTTAAAATTGTAAACATCACCCGTGCATACGTACGGACTACCATCCCCACAAAGTGTTGTAATTAATTTTTCATAAAAAATATATATTAGTGGTTATAAAAGTGTATATAATGAATAAATATGATAATTATTATATTATTAATATTATTAATATTATATATATGATAAAACCAAGACCAAGGTGCAAGGACTGAAACCATTAGAACTAAAAAATTCATGGAAAACAAAACAGTATTCACCCGAATATTCATTTTAATAGGGAACTATTAATAAAAGGATTACTAGAAATTTTAAAGAAATTATACATAGTAAGTTATCTATAAATATGATTCTTTAATTTATTTATAATAAATTTATTCTTATTATAAATTAGGTTTTAATGCATATGAAGCAATATGGGACTTGAGGTAAGGGTTTATATTATAATCTCATTTCTTTTCAGGATTTTTTATATTAGGTTTTCATTGAGGTAAATTATATGATACTTATATTTTAAAAGAAATATATTTTATTATAATAAATTTATTCATATAATTTTTAAGTATTAGTACCATTGAAAAACATTTTTAATTAAAATTATTGAGATTTTTTAAAGAAAATTCATCCTTATTTCCTTTTTGGTTGGTAAACTTTTTCTTCCATATCCTTGTTCATTAAATTTTTTTAAAATTTTTTATTTTATATTATGAAATAATTATTTAAATTAATTTTCAACTATATTTTATTTTCCTCTAAAATTTGTGAAAATTAATTGTTACATTGTTTTTAAAATAGGTAATTTATGAATTTTTACAAAAAAAGTGTGAAAAGAATCTTTGTTTTAACATTTACCACACTACCAACTTTTCCCACCATCATGAATATTACTTAATTTGAATATTAGTTTAATTTTTTATATTTTTATTTTTAAATAAAATATTTTGGTAATATTTTATTTTTAAATATTCCAAAAAAAAGGTATTTTCCCTATTTTAAAAGAAATTTTTAAATGATTTTCTAAAGGGATTTTTAATCCATGTCAACATCCTTTAAAAAATTTGTTATTAAATGGGGAAATGATCTTATGATAACATCCAATTTATTTATTATGATGTCTTATAATGATTTGGATTTAAGTATGATTCAATGAAACATATTTCTTTCTCAGGGGTTAATTACATTGTGATGAAATATTTATGAAACCAATTTCTTTTCAATGGGTTATGGTATAATGATATGATGAATGTTTTTATAATATTGTGGCACACATATTTATGGTTTTCATTATGAGATTTTTGGGCATGAATTTATATGTTCTTATTATTTATTAGGTAAATATTGCTATGTCCTAATATAATATTGATTGAAATGGGGATCCGACTTGGTTTCATAAGGGGATCTTTCCATTATGATAGTCTTAAGAGTGAACCTTTTATAAAGAAATTATGTAATAGGAAGTGAACCTAATATACTATAATAATTTTCGAAGTTATAATTGACTTAGTAAATTATTTTCAATGATTATGTGTATTAAAAAAACATATCTCTTATGATTATGAAATATTATCATAAATCATGATTGATTATTTATGATTTCATGTTCTTATGATATGTGTCTTTTATAATGACAAATTCTTATTTCTTGAATCATGATTAAATATTTTTGACTGATTGGGTATGTCATTCATAAGTTATAATCATTTTATCATACCCTTATGCTTATCTTATGTTCACTTATGATCATTGATTGATATGTTCTGTGTTTACCCTTACTGAGAATATGAGATCACTCTTTCTTATTTTTTCCTTTCCATAGGTTAGGAATAAATATTTTAAGTAGGGAATGTCTAAGAAGTTTACTATGTGATAAGAAATTTGTCGGAGATATTTAAGATCTTTTCTGAAATAATATGATTACATATCTAGTCACTAAAGATACTAAACATTTACAATTCTGTGGAATGTATTATTATAAGATGTATTGAATATTTATCTAAAATGATGTAATATTTATATATGTTATGCTTGAGTTTCCTAATATGGTATAATATTAGGGTTTAGTTATTTTTGGAGTTTAGGATTATAGAACATTGGTGAAAACCTTAGTAATAAGTCTAAGTATAGGATAACATCCTATATTTTTGGTAAAGTGTATATTGTGTGGTTTCCTAACAATGAAATCCCTATCTCAAAGATAGAAAGTGTATGAGGTTGTGGTATAAATTTACCTAAGGTTAAAAACATTAAAAAGGATAGTTGAGTATCAACTAGATCTCTACTAAGTTCATGATAAGTGGGCCTAAGACTTCACACCTAGCTAGACACTCCCAGTGGATATGCTTTAGTTAATTCAAATTATTTTTATAAAACATTATGATGAATTAGAGGATAAAATATATGAAAACCTATGATAATAAATAATGATATGACATGAACATAAATTTGTATGGATTGAAATAAGGTTTTATAATTGAGGACATCATAAGAATAATTTTCATAACCATATTATTTCTTACTCTGATTATTGATGTTTGATACTTACACTACATTTTTTGTTTTAATAAATTGATGGAACTAGGATAAATCATATGAATAATAAATATGGTAGCTAACACAACAACTATCCTCATGAGAAACCAAATGAAATGGGAGATGAAACAAAAAACCTTATGATTATTTCTAGTAATACATCTTGAACTATGACTAAAAATAAGAACATAAGTGAATTTATGGATATTCCAAATAAGAGAAAAATATAATTTTAGGAAAGTTAAGGTGATAAAGACCATGGAGGGAATAAGATAATCCTTCCAAAATGTCAATAATTTGAGAAGAATCACCCAGGTTAATGTCTAAAAGGAATGTGAAGATATTTTATGTGTGGAAAAGAATAAGATTAAGAAACTAATTTCAAAGGAAAAAATAACAGTTTAATTGATGGAAATTACATTAATCCAAGGTATTGCTAATATTACAATGTATTTTGTGTGGGGAACTTTGGAATTATCCAAGTCAATTCCCTAATCCATGGGCTAACACCTAGAAAAAAGAAGGGAATATACTCTGTCAATTGTTGAAGTTGATCATGATGGTTAAGGCACAATTATCCTCTACTCTAGAGTTAGGGATTTCGTGTTAATGTTTTTAAGAATGTTACCTATAAAAATATTATTATTCTTCCTTTAGTGTAATTTTATGTTATTTTGAGCATTGATTAATTCTATTTATATGAATCCCATATTAATTTCCCAGGAAAGAAAGTAACAGTTGATATTTTGAATCAAACTATGAATATCTATTGGTGCAAGGATGAAATTTAACTTTTAATAAAATTTACTACTATTTTACGGGTCTCACTACTTATTCATGTGGGATATTTATCTTAAATGGTTGGGGAGAGACTCGTCATTTAAGGTATGCCTATTATTCAAGAATGTGATGATGTATTTATAAAGGACTTTCCCAGTCTTACCTTGAATCACGAAGTTGAGTTTTCAATAGAAATCAAACATGGTGTTGAACCTATTTCAAAAAATCTATATAGAATAGACCTAATTGAGTTGCAGGAATTGAATAAGAAACTCCAGAAAAATATAGAAAATGGATTCATACATTTATGTGTATCACCTTGGGGTGTACCTATTATTTTTTAAATAAAAATTATGGATCAATTTATATTTTCATTGATTATCAAGAAATTATCAAGATCGCTATCAAGAACAAATATCCTCTACCCTGTATTGATGACTTGTTTGATTTACTATGTGGATCTCAATACTTTTACAAGATTAACCTTCATTATGAATATCATGAATTGAGATTCAAGAAGGAGGATATACCCAACACATCCTTCTATATAATGTATGGTAATTATAAATTTATAGTGATTTCATTTGGACTTACCGATGATATCTTCACGGATTTAATGAATAGAGTCTATAGAGATTACATCGATCATTTTGTGGTACTATTTATAAATGGCATTCTTAAATATTCTAAGAGAATATAATAGAATATAGATCATTGAGGGTTGTGTTGAAGACTCTAAGGAAGGATAATTTGTATGCTAAATTTAGCATGTGTGAATTTTGGATATATAAAGTCTCATTCTTGGGTCATATAATTTCATGTGAGGGTATTTATGGGATCTTTCAAATACATAAGTTATTGAGAAATTTCCTATTGAAACCATAATGACCAAGATTTATATTTTTCTTTGGTTTGATGTATACTATCGACACTTTTTGAGAGATTTATCATAGCTATCTAATCCAATAACCAAGTTATCATGGAAGGGATCCAACATCCTTTATATAGATGAATGTGAGTAAAATTTCAAGGAGGCGAAAAAAGGTTATTCAGTGTAACTATTATTACACTACCCTATAGAGAAGGTTTTGTAATCTATAGTGATAAATAAAATAAAGGACTAATATTCTTACTCATTTATAATGATATGGTGATTACTTATACCTCGTGCCAATTGAAGATTAATGGTCAAAATTATCTGACTCATGATTTGGAGTTAGTAGTGGAAATTTTTGAATTAAAAATATGTATACATTATCTTTATGGTGACATATATAATATATATACTAATCTTAAAATATTTAAGTATATATTCACATAAAAAATAGTTAAATATGTGAAAAATGATATGGTTGGAGTTTATTAAATATTATGACTGCTTAATATATTACTACACTGGGAAGAAGAATAATGTGGAAAATTCCATGAGTGGTAAAGACCATGATTGTTTTTCCATGATTAGGATTGAAAGATATCTAATAATTATGGATTTATAGAATAGGGATCTTGAAATCATGATGAAAGGGGGTAAATAATATCATTCTCATATGAATGTTCGACCATCTATCTATGTGTGGATTAAAGAGGTGAAAAAGTAAGATGTGTAACTATATCAGAAGGTGAGGAATTTTCATAAGTTCAATTATCATTATGATGGAATAACAAGGTTTAAGAACCAAGTATGTGTCCTTTAAATACTATATTTAAAGAAAGAGATTTTGGATAAATCACATAGTTCATCATTCTCTATTCATCCTGAAATTATTAATATGTATAGAGATATGAAACAATATTTCTAGTCAGAAAACATGAAAAGGGATATTTCATAGTATATACCTCAATGCCTAGAATTTCAAAATTTTAAGGATCAGTAGAATAAGTCTTACGGTATTTTTTAACCATTATATATACCATAATTGAAATGGGAAAATATCCTTATAGATTTCATCGTCAAACTCCACAAAACATCTAAAGGCCATAATGCTATTTGGTTTTTAGTCGATCACCTTATGAAGTTAGAACATTTAATTAAAATTAGATAATATTTATCTCTTGATAATATTTCCAGGATATAAATTAGGAAAGATGTAATGATTCATGTAGTTTCACATTATATTGTATCTGATTAGGATATGAGCTTTACCTCTAAGTTCTGGAGAAGTCTTAAATAATCAATAAATAAATAATTGAATATTATCACTACATATCATCCTAATATAGTTGGATAGTATGAAAGGACCATTAAAAACCTAGAATATATATTGATAAAATTTTCTATGGATTTAATAAGTGGTTGGGATCAACACCTTTCTCTTGAAAATTTTTCTTACAATAATAGATTTCACGCAAACATTTAGATGGCTCCATATAAAGTCCTCTATGGCAGGAATTGTAGAAATACAATATGCTGGGATAAAGATAGATAATAAAATATATTAGGAACTAATATAGACAAGGTAATATAATATATGGTTAGAGTAATTAAATAACACATTAGGGTAGTTTAGAGTTGATAAAAAATTTATGTTTACAATCATCAGTGAGATATATAGTTTGAATTTAGGGACATGGTATTCCAATGAATATCTTATTTGAAGAAGGTTATGATATTTTTAAATAAGGGAAAGTTGAACCCTAGATATATCAGTCCCTTAAATTTTTTTGATCATATCCATATGGTTTCTTATCTCTTGGAACTTCCACCGAATCTCTCTCAAGTGCATGATGTGTTCCATATATCTCTCCTAAGGAAGTACATACCTATTACTTCACATGAAATTAACTGAGAGCTCACAAAACTATAGAATTATCTATCTTATAAAGAAAAAATGGTGTATATTTTATATTAAATATATAATGTTTTTTCAAATAAGACAACTCAACTGGTTAATTTTTTGTGGCGAAGCCATAAATTTGAGGAAGTTATGTTGGAACCTAAGGATGTGATGAGGCTGATGTATCTTAGGTTTTTTGTACTAGAGTGATGGAATTTAAAAGTAGAAATTATTATAAGGGAGTATAATTTAAAACCATTTTATTTTATAATATAATTATCTTTAAATAAGTTTGTTGTATTTGAAAACATTCTTTGCATGTAACACTGATTTTAAACGAACTGTGATATACTATTAAAATATTATTATTCAACATGAATGTTTTCTTCTATCCATTAAATTATAGAGTATGAATATGAATGAATAAATTATTATAAATTAATATTTAAAAATGTATAAAATTAAATCATTGGTTATCAATAGGTTATAAATAAAAATAAAAGCATTTGAAACTAAAAAAGAAACTTTTTTTTTTGAAAAACTATTTTTATGCGTGCAATGTGTTATTATCTTAATAAATTAAATTAATCACTATTAATAAATGAATTTAATTAAATGTGTATATAATATATTTAATCAGATATTTTAACATTAATATATTTTTTTACTTGGAAAGTGATAATAATAAATTTAGTTTTAGGCATAAAAATGCATTTTTTCTAAAAACAGTTTTCGTGGAATTTTGCGCACTTATTTTAAAATGAATTTCTTAAAATTATATAGATTTAATATGATAAAATGTTTTCAATATATTTAATAATTATTTCCAAAAAAAATTAATGAATTCAATTTCTTTTTTGGTCATTATTAATAATAACCGAGGTAAATTTTCATTATTTTAGTAAAGGTTAAAAGGGTTAATAAGGGGTTAAAAAAATATAGGGGTTAAAATAACCTAAAATATTTTATAAATATTATTTGTTAAGTGTATTTAAATACACACTTATCTTATATTTTAATTTTTTTTGCTTTGGTTCCACTTTCACAAGAATATGACTTTATTATATTATAATGTTTTAGTATTTACAAGAGTGCCACTCTGCTCACTTATAAAAGGAAAAAATCATTCCTCTTTTATACACACCTCTAAAGTCAATTTTATAGATCCATATCTATTGAAATACTCTCTGAAAATCCTCATCCCTGACCTTTATGTTTTGTTCTTCCCAAAAAATCTAATGTGTGTTGAAAATTAATTTTAACATAAGCACGTGAAAAACAACATTTTAACCTTAACCATGCTAATAATGTTTTCACTCTTTAGGGGTCAATATAGTCACTATAAATAAATAATTGGTCCATTAATTTTCTATAGATGATATTTTTAAACATTTAAAAACAAATTTTCAAGAGATAGGTTTTTTTTAATTTTAAATCATTTAATAAAATATCATTTATTATAAAATAACATTAATGTTAACTGTGAAATTATTCATTTTTAATTTAAAAAATATCAATACAATGATGGAATTAAAATTTATTATTATAAAAAATGAGTCACATGATATATTAATCTACCAAAATAATGTAACATAATAATTAATTCAATTTAATTCACATTTAATATTTATAGTATCATTTATTTATTTTATTATTAAATAAATAATTACTACATTAGATACTCATTGGGAATGTCTTTCATAAGTTATGATCATTTTATTATACCCTTATGCTTATCTTATGATCACTTATGATTATTGATTGATATCTTCTATGTTTACCCTTACTCAACATATGATCTCACCCTTTCTTATGTTTTCATTCCATAGGTTATAAAGATTTTTTTTTAAGTATTCCATGTCTATGAAGTGTACTATGTGAGAAGAAAATTGTTGGATTTTTTGTATATCTTTCATGAAATAAGATTATTACGTATCTAGTTTCCAAAGACACAAAAAATTTATAGTTCTAGTGAATTTTTAATTATAAGATGTATTGAATATTCATTTGAAATGTTGTAATATTTATGTATGTGATGCTTGTTTCACCTCAGTTTTAGTTCCAATTCCACCAGAGCATGGTGAAATTAGTCGATTTTGATGGGGGATTTGGTGTGTCTTGGAAAGAGGATGTCCCATAACAAGGAACACATTCCACCACTCCAAATTTTGATGGACTTATGATTCCTGATGAATTTTTATTAGGTTTTTAATAAAATTAATTTAAATTTTCAGGTAATAAAGTGTCACATTATTATATATTTTTTCCATATTAGTGTCAATGGTGTGTTGTGAGTCTCCTGTAAGTGTTTTTCTATGGTTTCAGAAATCAAAATCACATCAGTGCGATCTTAGTCAATTATTTCAATTTGGATTCTTAAAATTAATTAATTATAAATGTTTATAATTAATATTTCTATCATTTTTAATGATTTAGGTTCCTGAAGTGTTGTTGGAGTGTGGAGTTGGTCTTGAAGTTTCTTCATTTTCACAGTAAGGTGGGATGAGTGTTTAGACTTCATGTTGTTTCTCTACTTGATATTAATTTATTAATTCCTTTAATTTTTAAATTACTATGGGTTTTCTAATATCCCTTTGAGGGAAATTGTTGGTTATATTGGTTAAACATGGGCATCAGATGTCTCATAGAAGAGTTTTTGTTCAGAAAACCTTATCTCTTATCTTGTATTTCAAGAACACACCTCATGTGTTCTTAAATTATGGTTGAGGGTATTAAAGGGAAGAATGCTAGTAATAATTATCACATTGGAATCATATTTTGAACCTAAAAGTTTTCCATTCATATATTTTTCTACATGGGATGTGGTTTTAGAACCTTATAGTGGTATGGGACTCTTTGTGAGATTCTTTGAATGGTTGAGGTTAGGAAAGAAGTTCCCATCGAGACTTTGGACTTAGAACCATTTAGGTGTGTGGAATGTGATGTGGTTTTACATTAAGGATTCCCTTTTTAGAGATATCTGGAGGAAAATGTTGTTTAAGAATTAGGTGGGGGTTCTGATCATATTGAATGACATGTAAGGGTGGATTCCAAGGGAATTAGTTTGAGGTTTTTCATATGGTTTTCGAAAGATTGGATTGATTTGGGACTTGTATTGGGTGTGATATGGAATTTAGCTTCAGGTGTTTTGGAAGTTTCCCCAAAGGTGGGAATAAGTAGTGTCTTGGATAGTCCTTGGATGTTGGGACCAGTTTCACGGGGTTTGAACGGTTGAGGTTTTAGACCTTCTTTCTTGAGTTTTAGTTTAGTTGGAGCCTTTGGGTTGGGTGGACACCATGGGGTGTTAGGTATATATCGGTGCCATTGATATGAGGTTTGAGATGGGACTTAGGGATCCTTAGGGACACTATTATAGGTGTGGTGTTTCTTGAGGATGCCTTTTTGGGTGAGGGGATGGTCATGGATGGGTTGGGTGATGGAGTCACCGGATTAGGATTCTTGTATCGAGTTTAGCCTATAGTTTAATATTAATGTGGTCAAGGGGATCTTGGGCTACACATGTTATGTTGACCCTATGGAGAGTAGGTTCACATTTTTAGTATTGGTGACTTTAAATTTCACCTTAGAGCCTATAGATAAGTGGTTTTAGCCTGTTGTGGTTGTGTTTATACTTTTGGGTTCGAGAATTAGCTGACCAATTTTTTTTGTGGATTATCCTATGGATGTTTAGGGTTTTTATTTATCATCTACTAGATGTGAGAGGATAACTTTAGGATATTATTGGATTGGGCATTGGATCTAAGTTTGATTTGATGATATATTATGTCGGATTCTTTTATGCGGGTCTAAAGAGGTAATGGATTATTTATATGATGAAAATACATCTAGTTTAGTGGATATTAATGTGGGTTTAATTTCCATGGTCACAAGTGTTTTATAAGGGCGTAGATTTAATGTTGATCTCACTGGTCATGATGAATCTTCGTTAGTTCTATGGGAATAATAAGACATGGATGGGTTCTCTCAGTGTGGTTAGAGTTTTTTTCCAATATTTATATTGTACTATTGGATTCTTAAAACATGGTAGTGGGGAATAAAGTTGTATTAGATAACTATGGTTATGCACTGGGTTCCGAAATTCATTCCTATGCTAATTTATATATATATCATAACTTCTTCTTGGCCTGGAAGACACACCTATTGTTGTGTGGAATGTTGATACAAATGAACTAAGGATCTAAAATAAATCTAGTGTTGGTTTAGTGGGTCTCAAGTGGTGTAGAACCCAAGGGTTAATGGGGATCATTTTCTTTTATTTATGTTCTTTCAAGACTATTTATTTATTTATTCATTATCCTATTTTCACGCCAACACTTATGATTCAACTAGGATTGAAATATCTTATGTGGATATACTTATTATGATAAAATTTTAGGTACCACCATCGAGTATGGCCTACTGAGAATTATTTTCTCACCCATGTATGGGAAAATCAATTCTTGTATAAACCATTTTTTTTACTTTTAGGATGATCTTAGGTTGTGCAATGGATTAGATGGTTCCCCAATGTTGCATGATAAAAAATATTTCTCATATAGAGACTAATGATTAGGATACAGTATCTTTATGGTTGTTGTAGAATTTTTTTTAGATATATATTAGGGATGGTAGTAGATCCTTATTTATTTTTTTTATTTTTTTATTCTATAAGAGTGATCAACTTAGTTGGTGATCAATTAATGTGTATTGAAATGATTGTGATTCTGTATAATTTTATTCCATTTACTATATCCTACTTCTATTTTATTTATTATGTGTACTCTTATGATCATGTATTTTTATATTTTTTTTCTTATTTCCATTATTATTTAACTCTAATTTGAGGGTATAGTATTCCCACTTCATCTTATTAGACTTTTACTGCTAGTTGGTATCCTCTGGTGTATGGGGATTCACGCATAAGGCCTTTCAGGTAGCCATATTGTGTGAAATTTTAGGTTTACTCATGTCAGTTCATTATAGGATTATTATCATACTATTTAAGTTTATAAAGTAATGATTTTTCACTATATAATACATCTTATACTTTAACTTCACATTATTTATTTGAGTTTAATTTCTCTATCCCTTCTATATATTTCAATAAAAAAGCGCATATTACACTATTTTTATTAATCCATTTCTTATGTATTGCACTTATTCAATCATTGAAAATAGAAAGTTTTGAACAAACCATTCCAAATATTATATATCCCCTGAGGTTAATTGTAATAACCAAGGCATACAAGAAATGTTGGGTAGTTGGCTCTCAGATTTTTATTCATTCTTATTTATAGATTCCTTTCTCACTTACACATCCTATGTAAAGCTATCTCAATAGAGTTATAGGAAGGTTTATGAATTCTTATTTTACTTTGACTAAAATATCTTATCATATTTTTGAGGTGAATCACCAAATTGTTAACCTACACAACCTAAAATTTCCCCAGGGTTGAGTTCAATAATCTAGTGAATTCATGATAAAAATAATATATCTAAAACCCTTTCAATTAAACTTTAATACCAAGTTCTAAAAATAATATATTTCATTTTTTCAAAGTGATTTTATCTTTTATATTTTGATAGATATAATTTCATACACATAGTTCTCTATACAGTCACTATCCCCCACACTTAGTTTTTTCTTGTAAAGTAACTATATGCATATTCATGTAATTATAAATAATGATATCATAATGAAAATGAACATGAATGAAATTTAAATTTTATGGAATATAATAAAACACCATTAACTTGTATATTTCATTAATGAAGTTTATTTTCCATAAATCTTATATATCTAATTTCTTCTACAACTATCTAGTAAAAAAAGTCGCATACTGAATTGAGATAATTTGTATTTAGGATACAATTCACATAAATTAAAAGTCTTTATTTTGGGATTCCTCCTAAGAGTGATTCTTTTAAATTCTTTATCCTGACTTCTTTGGATTTAATATTATACCCTTATAATGGGGGGTTTCTTTAACTTTCCTCCTTTAAATTATAACTTTAATATTTTATGATTTACAATGAATAGTCCTTTCTAATGATCTCAACTACTTCATTTAGGTTCACATTTATTATCTCAAATAATCTTGAGCATATAGATTTGATTTTTCTAGGAAAAAACTTGAGCATTGAATTGAATAATAGAAATTTCTACCCTTACTTAATTTTTCTTTATTAAATCATTCTATCATGAAATAAATTTCTTTTACATTGGTGATCTTCACATTCTCATATAATTATCTACTTATTTCTTCCAACTCAATCAAATAAAAATTTATCTTTTTAGCCATTATCTTGTAATATTTATTAACTACCTTTACTACCCAAAATTAATTTTTATATTTCAATAGGAAATTGACATGATTTTAAACACTAAAATACATGTATTGATTCCAATGAGTTTTTTAAATACAATTTTATAATATCGTAATCCATCTTAAGTCCTAAAAACCACACACTTCCTTGAATTAAATATAATATTTTCTAAAATTTCCATAAATTTTGTATTAGATACCATGTCATGTCCAATAGTTTGTGGGTTATATATTCTTATTGTTTTAGGATTTATTCCAAACCTCTCAACGAGTACTATAAATTATCTATTTTTAAAATGAACTCCATTTTCATTGAAGATGGACATTTATACTCTATATCTATATTCCATTTTTTTATTTAAAAAATTTACAATTGAAGATCACATATTATCTTATAAAGAAATTAATTTATCTAATTGGATTCATATTCCTCTATAATGTGATTTTGAAAATGGAACCATAAAATATAACCCCTATATATAAAAAAATTTAACTTCCAAAATTCAAAATTAATCAATTTTTTATTTTTTTAAACACATTTTTTATTATATAGATCTTATTGAAAATCTATATATATTCTCATATATCCATTTATAAATAAAACTAGTAAAAAACCACAATTAAAAAACTTACTATATGTTTCCATGCTTCTGTAATGTACATTATATGGAAATGATAGTGATTCAGAAAGAATGACACTTCCTCTTCTAGTATACATATTCCAATGATTGCATCAGCCTCCTCATTATAGAAAAAATGTTACTCATAAAAATAGTATTTCATATCTACCTTGAAACTCTTTTATTCATTACAAGAAAATATATTAGTTATATTTATAGAAACTAAATATTTGAAAAAAAAATAATTCCAAGGAAACCCCCTTGTATTAATTGTAAGTAGTTATTGATATGGAAATTTTCACTTAATTAAATTAGAAAAATATTCCCTTGAGTATTATAATCCATAAAAATGATCTAACTATTGGTTTTAATCTCCCTTTTAGTATTTTATATTATGTTCAAATTCATGTAAATTAAGGACCCATCTTATCATCCTTGGTTTAACTTCCTTCTCTAAAATAATATTTTAGAGTTGAGTGGTATGTATACATAATAACCCTACTACCAAAAAATATGTTTTAAAATTTATCATAGCTCAAAACATATATAACATTTTATTCTATTTTTTTATATAATTTAATTAATCCCCATTGAGTAACTTATTTTCATAATAAATTATATTTTATTTTTTATCCTTTATTTTCCTAAGCGCTGCACCTACTATAAAATCACTTGCATGATACGTGATTAAAAAAGAAATTTTCCAGCCCGATTTTATAATGATTATAGATAAAAATAATTTCCTATTTAATTTTTAAAATTCTTTCCAATAATATTTTTCAAAGTGAAACATAAAATCATTTACAAATATTAAACATAATTTTCTTACAATCTTTGGGACATATTTGATAAATATTCTATAAAAACCTTCATATCCGAAGAAACTCATTACTACTTTCACTATGTTTGGTGGAGGTAGTGTTTATTTAACCTCATATTTTACCTTTTCAACCTCAATCACATATTTAGATGTTATCTATCATAATAAAAAAAATTACTTATTATAAAGATTCATTTTTCAAAGTTTTAAAGAAAGTTAATCTCTTTACATCATCACATCACCTTGGAAAAACTATTTAATAATTATTCAAAAAATAACCCTATAATAGAGAAATAACCTATAAATATATCAACGGTTATCTCTAACATATCATAAAAAATCTAAATCATACACCTCTAGAATATAATTGGTGCATTACGTAACCTAAAAGAAAAATTACTATAAGAAAATGTCTCATATAGACATGGGAAATTGGTCATCTCTTAATCTTATAAATCAATTGGAACTTGGTTATAACCTGAGTAACCATCAAGAAAATAAAAATGTGAGTGTAAAACAAGTATTTAAAGTACCAAATCAATACACACTCTCTAACCTATCATAGTCCTTATAAAAAAATAATTCTTCTCATTTGTCACCAAATTAATTCCAATATTATTTAGAATCATGCAAATTTCAATCATCCAAGAACCTTTTGATATTATATATATTATCCCAACATTCAAAATCATGTTGATTTCAAACTTGAAAATGACCTTAATATTCAGATTTAATCTTATTTGTAATTCCACTCTAGGTTTTAACTCTTATTCCATTAAGATCTTATGAATATATATGAAAGGATCGATTGCTTCAATGTCTGATACTACCTAGGATATACTAATATTATATTTCTTGAATAATTTAAACAATTTCTATTCATTCTCTGCAAATAAATAAGATAACACAATTGCTATTAAGGTATTCAATTAAAGTGTAGTTGGTTCATGTATCAATGGATTCAACACTTCCTTGACTTCGTATAACTCTTATCATGGTTTCCCATATGAATTACTATTATTTTATTCAAGTTCATAGGGATCTTGCTTCATATTCACCACTTTTTGAGTTCCCAAATCATCAGTCATTTCATCCACTTATAATAGTTCTTTACCAAATTAATATTGAATTTGATAATTAATCTCATTTTCTATAATATCAATAAAATATAAATCATCCAAAAATTATATATGTTTCATATCTTAAAATAAATTAAGAATCCTATTATTTTCTCACACCTATAATGTAAGTTTTTTATTTGGAATATCAATGAGTTCCACTCTAGTATCTAATAATGGTCTTCCAAGTATAAAAGTTAGCTCTTTATATATTTCTATTTCATGATCTTAGAAATATATTGTTTAGATTAGTTTTCTAATTCTCACTGATAAATATTCAATAGAACCCATAGGATATACGATAGATCTTTTATAAAATCTTGGAACTACTATAATTGGTTTTCAATCTCCCATTTCATATTTCTTATACATTATCAAAGGAATGAGATTAGTATTGGACCCCCAATTTTAACAATCATGTGAATGTTATTTTTCCATCAAATTCACAAGGAAAATTAATGTGCTATAAATAATTCAAATTTTATGGTATTTTTATTAATACCATGATAAAATATTTTTTACACAATTTCATGAAACAAAATTCCTCTAACCACTTATTTTTTGAGATCATGTTCTTCATTAAATTTATGTATAAAGGTATATTTTCCAATGCCTCTAAAAATGAAATATCCACTATAATCCTTAGAAAAATTTATTTTAACCTCTTGAAATATTTATCTCTATATTTATTCAAATATATATTTTATTTTAGAAATTATGTAGGTGGTTCATATTATTTTACTCCACGACCTGATAACATTAACCTGATTATTCCATAATTCCTTTCCCTACTAATATTTTTCAAGTCAATAATTTAAGTGGTATAATTCCATATGTATTACTAAATATCATGTACCTTTTATTTATTGTTAATATCATCCTCTATAAAAAAATTTAATTAAACATTTTCCATCCTTTCATAATATTTATCCTTACTAATTTACCTCATTGTATTATGATTTCCATACATACTTCCTTAAAAAATTTTAATGGTATTTGGTAACATTCCTTTATCCCATGTATTATTTTTTCTTTCAATCTATCCCATATGAATTTATAAGATTTTAATACTAGCTTCAATGACTTTAATTTGTGGGGAAATACTAAATAAATTGTATTGAGTATGATGAAAAAAATCATCCATCCTCATTTTGTTATTTTTAATTTTTAGTAAATTTTATAAATTTATATTAGTCCCCTAGTATTTTTTTTAAAGTTTAAACTTTCTTCCAACATATACTATGTTTGTTGTTTCTTTCATATCCTCTTTTTATTATCCTTATAAGTCAGATGATCCAAATTTTTAGAAATTCCCATTTAACTTCCAATAAACATTAGGATGATTCTTCCTACCTGTGTTATATATATTTGAAAATGGGTTATTAATTATAGATTTTATTGTATAATTTCCCATGTAACATTATTCCTCTACTTGAGATAGTTATGGGTTCGATGTTTGCGTATCAAGATCCATAAAATTCATAACACTATACACATACATTCCACATTAATTTTATTTCTCCCCCTTCCCTTATGTTTTCAATAAAAAAATTTGTAAAATTTTTGTATGATATAAAATATATATATTAACATCATATATGATATAAACCTCATTATAAATAACTCTACTTCATCTTATATACTATTGGTATAAATTAATTCCAAACATTTTATATATATGTTTCGGCTCCTTAGATATATTATCTCTATAATATATTTATATATCAGAATAAATTAATGTTTTTTCCATGGTATTCAGTCATTCATTGAAGAATTTCATAAAAAATGGTGGTGGGAATTTATTATGTGGGAATATTTGGTAGTAATAACTAAAAATTTCCTTTGATTCAAGATTTTTTTCTCTTTCTTTATAAATATTGGAATTTTATCAGTCAAATCCATGGTTCTATGAGTGGGATAAATTATCCTAATAAAAGAGTTATAGATATAATTCCATGTTTTGAATTAATTATCCTCCTAGTACATAATTTTTTTTTTGATATTTTACCTTTATAAAATAAGGAAAATACCTCAATCTAAGTTCATCATATAAAACTATAAGGAACAAGCCTTAAAAATTACATAATATTTAGTTTTAAGTCAAGAATTCATTCTCTTACATTTTGATCAAATTTTCAGGATTAGAGTTTCAGATAATGAAGCTATAAATCAAACATAAAAAACCATATAATAAAAAGAGAAAACTTATGATTAATATCCTTTTTTCTAATAATATATAACTTTTGAAATAAAGCATGATTTATTTTCATGGAAAATCTACACCACTTTTAACTTGAATTATTTATTTCCCTTAACCATCCTTAAACCCTATGAAAAACATTTTAAATGTGGGATGAGTAAAAATTTCTTAGTAAAGAACATAAAAATAAAGAAAACTATTATTCTAGTTAAAAATAAGAAAACTCCTATAATTTTTACCTTTACCTCCATTGTTCTTTTTGTGTAAGAAATTAAATATTTTTGCATGAAAAACACACACACATTCAAATTGAAGAAAACCTTTAAAACACAAAGAAATAAAGTGAAAATACCTTATAAGTGACTTATATAATCATATTTATAAAACCATTTAAAACATATTTAATTATAAAACCATATATCCAACTTCCAATATAATCATTACCTAATGCATTGGACAACTATAATGGGGTCCACTCTTCGTATAAGCTATATTATGCTCACCCATTTTTTATGAGCTATAATGGGGATCAACCCTTCATATAATCTATATCAAGCTCACCCATTTCATATAATTCTCATGTACCAAATCCTTAATAAAACACTTTCATCATAAAACCATTTTTGAAACTCCTTTAAACATATATAAAACATTTTCGTATAAAAATACCCTTTTTATTTAAAAAAATTAATATTTAAATTCCAAAAAAAATTATAAATAGGGTTTTTCATTGAATAAAACATGAAACCATGAGAAGGAATCTAGAAATAAAATAATGGACATAGTGGTGGAAAATTCAATTTTACCATGTACATTAAGAATAGGACATCCCTTTTTTCATTTTTCAAAACGTTTCATATAAAACACATAAAAATATTAATTTTGAAAAGTCTTTGAAAATAATGTAAAAAGATACATAAAATGTAAATTATTAATATTTTATATCCATATAAAAATTTTCATAAAATAAATTTAAAATCATATACATGGAAAAAGAGGAGTAGGAAGGAAAACATTAAAAGAGTTTTTTTAAATAAAATTCTCTCATCACTTTGGAAATACCTGAATCATAATCCCCATGAAATAAAAAAATAAAAAAACTATAAATACTATAATAATATATTAATTCTCGATATAAAATTTAAAAGGGTTTGTATATAATCCTCGTAAAGGAGCATTGGTGTATAACATCAAAATATGCCTCAACGAAAGGAAATTGAGATGAAGTCCCTTACCTTGAGTTTGACTTGTCACATGTGTCTTTATATTACTAAATAATAAAATTATTTTAATTATATACTCACTTTAGAACCTTTTTCAAGTTTATTATGACTTTTTTATCACTTATTACAATGTTTTATTCAATTACCTAATCAATTAAAGTTATGTCACCTGTTTTGACATTATTTGGATTATGTGTCAAAAATGACTTTGCTAGGTTGACTATGGTCAAAGAGGACATTATTTAAACATCTCCATAAAATTAATAATGAAATATATATCATATTAATATATCAATTATAATTTTAATATCAATCATGAAATATGGTTTTTATAAATGAAGTATGTTACAATCATGGAGATAGTGGGTCGTACGTATGCATGAGTAACGTTTCCATTTTTCAATGATCATTATAGAAAGAAAGTATGAATTATTTTATATTTACACAATTAAAATAATAACCTAATTAAAATATTATTTATTTAAATATACTTATACATATCATCCATGTAGTGTGGTGATGAAAAGAGTGTCATGTCGCTTTGTGAAGGTGGTAGTACAGACGTTCACGAAAGACATTATCATTTCTCAGTGAGTGAAAATGTAAAAAATAAAATGACATATTATATTTTAATAATGATAAATATTTAATTAATATCATAATAATTCCATTTATATCACATATATTCATTATCATTATACTTAATACCTTCCATGTAAAGTGTTAGTAAAAACAAATTGCATCGCTTCGGGAGGTGGTAGTTCGTCGTACAAAAGAACGACATTATTGTATCCCCTATGAAATATAAATTTATATATATATATATATAATTAATTAATAGGTATAAATATGTTATAAATATCATATATATTTATATTATATTCATCATCAAACCCAACTATGAGAGGTGGTAATGAAAAAATGAATGACATTGATTTGCAAGGCAGTAGTCCAATATACACCTGAATGATGACTTCATATACCATTTTATGTAAGTGTAGTTGGTTTTATTTCATTACCTTGAAATTAAAATATCTTATTATATTTAATATACTAATTTTATTATATCATAAAGTTATAATAATAACTGAAGGATGTAGATGAAAAAATAAAACAAAAACGCTCGTTGATGAACAATTCCTCTTCTTCGATTATCTTCCTTATGTTTTCACCAAATCCTTCATAGGTTATATTTATTTCCAATAATAAGGCTACTAGGATGAGGTTATGTATGTTTTTACATTTTTTGGGTAGATCTTGGTCAATAAAAATTACTTTATAGGTGTCAATAAGTATGGGGTATTGAGTAGCCTTTTATAGATGAAGAGGAGTTTCATTTTTGTAAATACCCAAAAGTATTCATTATTGGGAGTTAAAACCTACCTAAAGTGGATTTAAATTGATTAATATATTTGGGGAGGGTTTATTTGGTAAAGAAAAACCTCCATTACACAAAATTAATTACATTTTTATAATGTTATTTCTTAGTCATTATGTTTACTAAATTTTAACCTTTTTTACCAAGGTAATTTGTATCTTTTTATTTACATAGGTAATTTATCCTGTAAAAATAAAATTAAAATGATACTTATTATATAAATTATACCTAATTATTCTAAATATAAAATTAAAATTAAAAAATAAAAAAACCAATGTTTGTTGAATATTAATTTTAACACATGTGCGTGCAAAAACATTGTTTTAACCTCAACCATAATAACAATGTTTTAAATTTTTAGGGGGAAATATAGTCACTATAAATATATAATTTATCCATTAATGGACCATAGATGATATTTTTAAACATTTAAAAATAAATTTTCAAGAGATAATTTTTTTATGAATTTTAAATCATGTAATAAAATATCATTTATTATAAAATAACATTATTGTCAACTTTGACATTATTCATTTAATTTAATTTAAAAAATATAAATAAAATTATGGAATTAAAATATATTATATTAAAAACTATGTAACATGATATATTCATCGACAAAAATAATGTAACATAATAATTCATTCACTTTACTTCAATTTTAATATTTATAAAATCATTTATTTTATTTTATTATTAACTAAATAATTACTGTGTTGGTGTTTCTTAAGCATTTAAAGTAATTATTTTATCTCTCAAAATTAAAAAAAATTATAATGATAAAAAAAACTGATTCATATTTAAAAATTACATTTATAACTAAACATATATTTTTCCTATCCCAAATCTTTATATATACTAAAAGCAAGGAATGTTCCTTTTTTGTCTTTTTATTTACTTAACTTATTATACAAGTCACATTCCTAGAAAAGTTTCTATTAAACTCATAAAAATTGATAATTCGGTGATTAGGGTTAAACTAATTCCATAAAATGAGTTTTGGACAAGTTTACAGGTCAATTTAACTTTTATGTTCTTGTTTTAACCCCTAGGTAAACACATTTTTACCTTAACCGCGGTAAATAATTTTTAATTTTTTCACCATTCATTTTGGTAAAAACAATTTGACATTATTTGACATTATAAATTATTTTTATTAAAAAATGGAATACATTTTTTCAAATTCAATTCACATAATTTGAAAAATATAATTTAAAATTAGTCCCACAGACGTAATGAGAAAGTAGGCTTGTTAAAAAAGTTTTTATATCTAAATTCAAAATGAAAATGATTCAAATAAACAAAAGTAGATTAAATTATATAAAATTGAACTAATTTTACTTTAAAATTAATTCTAATATATAATTTAACATCATAAATAATTTAACATCATAAATAATTTAAAATAAAATTATATTTTAAATTAAAATTCAATATTTTTCACTATTTATAAAAAATGACATTTTTTAGAAAAATCACATAAATTCACCCTAAAATAAATTTTTTATTATGATTTAAAAAATGAAATTTTTTTTCAAATAAATTTTATAAAATTGGTACAAATTAATTTTAAATTATGTGGGTAAAGTGAGAATAAACCTTCTTTTAGAAAAAAAAATATTATTTTTAAAAAAACATGTGTAAAATATATATGTTTATAATTTAGTTAATATTATTTATACCCACCATTATAATGGATAGGTGATAACTATCACATAAAATAATAATATTTCAATAATATTCTTTCTTTTTTAAAACTCGTTTTTACATGAAATACAATATAAATTTAGTGTTGTATATAATGCAAGCAAATGAAGAGAGTAAATTTATTAAAAAATAAATATATCATAAACTCTAAGGGTTTTATATTATCATATAAACTCAATGTTTCATGTAAATTACACTGTCAAACATAATTTTCTTATTTTAGGTTATTAAATGCTCCCCCCTTAAATAAATTATGTACTCATAATTTGAACTTTATCTAGGTAATCAAAGGTTTGAAATTTGGAAATACAATTATTGAAAAACCCACATCATAAAAATGTTTCATAAAACATCATATTTATAACAGAGAAATGTAATTACAAGGGTCATCTAGAATACTACATAACTAGGCTTCCATGTAGGAGAAAATATGTGGGAATTGAAGATATGTATACAGAAGAAAAGACTAAATAATTATAGAGAGTGATTGGGGTCATTTATCACAAGAAAGTAAATGATCAATGGAAATTTGAGGGGATCAAAAACATAAATCTTTGATGATCTAAAATTCTGTCTAATTTATTAGATATGAATGTAATAGGATAAAATTTATGTTTCAAGATCCTTTTTATAAAGTTGAGGAATTATTTTACTTTTTAAGAATATAAGGAAATATAATTACTTGATACATTTATATTTCATAATCAAAATTTCATCCATTTTTTGTGCTTCGATTAGTTTATAATTCATCCCTTACTCTAATAAATGAGTATCCAAAAATGAAATTTTTATGCTTAAAGAACTAAATATTTCTTTTAATGGATCATAGGATCCATAAAATAGTGACAAGTATTTCCATTTGTCCCTAACCATTTCCAAAACCAAGATGGTTAGCATAAGTTATCGAATATAATAAATTAATCTCTAAACCTCAAAAGAAATACCACTGGTTCATCATTAGTATTTTTTTAAATTGTTTAACTAAAAACAATTTCATTAATGATATTATTAACCTAAAGGTTATCAATACCATTAAACTTATATCTATAAAATGTAAAGGAATTATTACTTAAATAATTTTTAGAATAAAAAATATACATAAAAATCTATAAAAATAGAATAAATGTCTCTCAAATTATTTCTGTTATTAAAAAAAATAAAATGAGGGGTGCCTATGACATTGATTTTATGATCAACCTTCAAAAAACTACTGATAACCTTGGATCTATCACCACTTCACCAAAGGGCCCAATATAAACTGTAGAAGTAGAAAATGATTTTTGCACCCCTTTTTTCTTCTGATAATGATGATTTCCACCCTTAGTAAAAAACATTAGACACATGTTAACATAATGTCCCAACTCATTGCAGCTAAAACATCTCACTCTTGATTGTCTATCTATTATCTCATTATTGTATTATGTAGGACTCTTTTCTTTTTAGTCACAAACCTTGTAGCCAAACTTACCACACTGGTAACATTTTTAAGATCCTGACATACATATCTTAAAATTTATTTTATCACACTTGGAACAAGTTTTGGGGTTGCATTCGGGATTCTTAGTTGGTTGCTTCTCCATTTCCTTCCACCTTGACTTTTTCTTACTCTTGTCATCTCATGGAACATAAGTGTTATAAAACTCCAACACAACTTTCTCAGCACAACAAAAAACATTCTCAAATTTTTTAAATAATAATTCATTTAATTCTCATCATAAGATTTATTTTAATCTTGAGTAAAATCTATTAATTTTACTACCAGTTCTAGGAAAAAAATTTGGAACATACTGATCCAAGCATTTAAAATTTTCATCATATGAGTACACAAAATATTCATCCTTTTTACTCAATTACAATAATTGTTTATATATCCTAATATTAAAAACCTTAGGGAAAAATTTATCAAGGAAAATTTTCTTAAATTTTTCCCATTCCATAGTATGAAGATCATCTTTCTCCCTACTATTCTTACACAAGTACCATAATCAATCATCTTCACCTTCAAAATAATAAATGAAAAGATTTACCTTTTGACATTCTAAACATTCCATGACTTAAAATATATTTTCCAAAGCGTTGATACATCCTTTAGCTACCACATGGTAACATGATTAGATGAATGATAGGGGATGTTGCCTTATAAAATGATCAATTATAGAAACTTTCCTTCATGGTAGATCAAGTTTCTCTCTAGCATGGACACCACCACCATTTATAGCTTGTGTCAACTGATCTGTCACTTTAAAAATGTTCTATTCTAATTCTAACCATCTTAGGATGATGATTTGAGAGGATATTTTCCTCTCATTTCCTTCCCACTATAGCTCCCCAATTTTGTTTGCAGAAAACCATTCTTAATAGACATAGTTTAGATAAAGAAACATGGTAATATTAAAAGTTTATCTCATTTAAACATTTTTCATAAGGTATAATCATTATAAGAAGTGATACTAACATCATCCTAACCTATAAATTTATCCAAAAACAATTATGATACCAACTATAAGTACCTGACTTTAAACATTACATAATATTGAGTTTTAAGTCAGGAATTTATTCTTTTACATCTGAGGTTCATTTTAGGTTTAGAGTTTTAGATAATTAGTTTATAACTCATACATAAATAATACATATAATAAAAATTGGGAACTTTATATTAATATCCATTTTCCTATAATATAAAACTTTTGAAAAAAACACTATTGGAAATACCACCTATACCAATGCCTCTATCCCAACGGTTTAGATAAATTGTTGGGATAGGGTAATTATACCAATGGATTGATGAAAACATTGGTATAGGATTTTTTAGAGTGTATATTCCCAACGGTTTTCAAAACCTTTGGAATATTTAATGCCTACCCCCACTTTTACCAATGGTTTTTCATGAACTGTTGGGATGTAGCATGCTTATCCCCACTTTCCCAGTGGTGTTTTTGGAACAATTGGGATAGGGAATCTTTACCCAACAGTTTTATAAAACTGTTGGAATATTAATGAACCAAAGTTCCCAACGGTTTTTAAAACCATTGGGATAGAAAACCAAAAATATCAAGATCCTGATCCACCCTCATTGTTCCCTAAACGAGAGCTCTCATTCTTCCCAGTGTGTGAACCCTTCATTCTAAAAACCAATTTTTTGTTCTTACACTTCAAATATATATGTTATAATTGAGTTTTATGTTCTCCCTCCATTTTTTCCTTTTTTTTATTTGGATTTATTTAAATTCAAGATTGTTTTATGTTTTGATTTTCCCTAAATGACAGGTCCCCTCTTCTTTGAAAACTATTATTCCCAACCTATGATCCATCATTTTTTCAGATCATTGATTGTTCTTCCACTTAAAATTGGTATTTTATAACTGATTTATATGTTCTTCCTAGATTTTATTTTACCTTTTTCATTTGTATTTATATAAAGACGAGTTTGTTTTATGTTTTTTGTTTTGATCAATAATTTTGGTTCTTGATGATTTATTTGGAGTTGTGTTTATAATATTATAGTTATCTCAAAATTTATTTAGAAGTATAAGAAAATATGATACCCATGTCGTATTTGGAGTGAAAAATAAAATAAGTATTAGGTTATTGGGAACATAATGAAGGGTCTAATAGAGGGGTTCTCCCAAGTAGACCATTAGGTAACCAATAGAGGTGTATTATGTATATGGTATCCTGGTGATATTTTTTAAAAAATTAATTGAAAGGAAAAAATTTGGTTTTAAGAAATAACACATCCTCCAACTCTATTTCTAGTCCTGTAAAATATAGGAGTTGGGGTGTGGGGCATCAGTCACGGGGTTGGGGTGTGGGGTACCGGTCGTAGGGTCGAATCCACTGACCATCTTTCTTTTTAGGCTGCATATCATAATAGACCCACATTTTAATTAATGGGATAAATTATTCTTATTTAAATTTATATAGACACCATTTTTTGTTGGCCCAAAATGTTCCTACTCATGCATTCATAATAAGAAATCAAAATTGTATGGGAAATAATTCAGTAAACAAGCAGAATTAAGAAGGGAGAAAATATACCTAAAATAGATACCTGGAGACTGTGTGTTATGAAAATAAGAAGAATTAACATGGGGGAAAAATGAATAACTTGATTCACTATTACCAACTTAAATATTGTATATCTTTTAAAAAGGTGACTTCATTCCGAAATATCTACTAATTTTTTGTACTAAATGTGTACCAATTTTCAAAAATAAGTACATGTTTTCATATCAAAAATATGACTTCCCAAACTGCATTAGATGACACCTCACACTATGGGAAAGAAACACTAAAATATCCCTTGAATATTCATAGTAACAATGGAGATTGTTGCTTTACCCATGGAGTAGGATGATTCAAGAAGATAATGTGGAAATGATTATTGGGAAGAGGAGATGATTCCCCTATATGAACTGAGTTCTATTCAGTTTTGAGAGTGGTGAACTGCTGTAAAAAGGGGATGATGATGATGCACTATCTAGACCACTTCCACAAAATCATATTCAACTATCACAAATGCACTATTTATATAAATATATCCACATAGTCAGTTCACATGTACTCAAACCAGCACAGACTAAATAATTTTCCAGCAAAAAAATAAATAAATGTCTATCATGTTTTAAACCTAATAGCTACACCAATATGTATGTAATAACAAGAAAACCATAGAAAAAAACATAACCCACACAAGTTTTTTTTAGTAAAACACTATCCCAACAACTATAAAAAATACAATACAATAAAAACATGGCTAGAAATTATAAAAAACACATAAATAAATAGAGAAAAAAATATGACTCAATCTATAGATATATTATGATTAGAAATTAAAGATGTCTCACCCTTGGATTTTACTATATTTGAGAGGGTGATGTCTTCTAACTGTTTTATCCAATAAAATCTCCATATAATAAAAAATTTATCCGTGAAATATCCTCATGTCGGACCTTCAGTATCTCAAAAAGGACACCTCAAAATGATTAGATTACCTATATATAACATCTATTTTTTTTTTACTCTTACACGTCTTTATGATTTCGATGGGGTGTCATCAAATCTAAACATTATATAACATGGTGATATAGTATTTATATGTAAGGATTATATGTATTTCCATTGGTGAAATTGTAAATTTCATGAACCTCATAAATTCCTTTATCTACTCTGGACATTGGTACTGATACTGGAAGCTTCCCCTACCAATACCCTGAATGAATTATCCAGATCATTACTAAAGCCACCATTACATGAATAAAAAGTACCTATTCATAATTCAATCTCTTAGACTCCAATTTTATCCACCCACAAAATTCATCTTTATTGTTTGAATCTTTCATATTGAACTTTTCCATCTCTTTCCACTAAACACACCACCTACTGATAACATAGTTTAGCATACTTCCCCGAACATAACACATGATTCCTAAAATTGAATATCTATTCAAATAATGATTCTATATATATTAAACTGGATTAATCTTTCTGAAATTATAATTCCATGTTTTTTCTATGTTATCATCTTCTAAGATCACCTAAGTGTTTCATATGTCAAATAAACATACAAAGATCCAACATTTGTCTATGAAAATTACTCTAAATCAGAACCATAAATTATACTAATTGATAATTTTTATTGAATGCAAGTCTAATAATACCCCCACTAAATTTATATTATCATGATCACATTAAAGTTCCACTACCAAACATGTGACCACCACCCATCCATAGTATCTACATAGTTTTCTATTCCATGTTTCCATCCAATCATTCAAGCTCCCTTCTGAACGGATTCCCCCTCCAATATTGGGAAGAATGATCCGACATATTGTTTCATCTATGGAACTCATCTGACTAAATCCATGTAAATCTACCATATAAAACCATAATTGAGTATCCATCCTATGAAATTGTTGAAACTCCATCAATATATTGTGAGATTTATAGGGAACATTAGAAATCTATTTCAGAAAATAACCTTTGAAACTATGGTGGTGTCCTTGTTACATGAGATATATCAATTTCAACAGAAATCAATGATATCATCATAACTATACTCTATCCAAAATCAAAAATTCTAGAAATATTTGAGGTACTTGGCGTTATGATCTCCCCCTAAAACTCATCCTTAGTGAAATCAAATAAATTTTTGTCTTTTTCAGGTATTGTATTAGTTTTTCAAATTATTTTTATGCTATTGTAATATTTTTGGAGATGTCAATCCTTTCTGAAAAAGAAGGTAAAAACTATGGGTGAATTCTATACATTCTAAGGAAAATAGTTGGATTCTATGTATTCTTTAGGAAACAGAAGGCAGTGGAAAATAGTGGAATTCTGTGTGAATTTTGTGTATTATGTGATTTTTGTATGGAAAATAGTGTAATTATGTGTATTCCATAGTGAGGAGATTCTATGTATTATGTGTTTGTTCTTTTTCTATGGTATTGTACTGGTTTTAATAAATTATGTGTATGGTATTTAACTATTTTTAGTGTTGTTCTTTACGGTATTATTTTCTATATGGAATGTTTGAGCTGGTACAATCTGCTGTATTGAATTTGGACTTCCTCTAGGTAAAATAGTAGGGGTCTGATATGTTTAATTTTTTAGGAACTCTATAAAAATGGTTCAGAAACCGATGGTATAGTTATATGGGTCATTTATACCAATTTTTTTAGTTAACTATTGGGAAATCCCTAGGAAAAAGTCTATACTAATGATTTAATAAATACTGGTATAGTTTGAAGACTTAGGCTTTACACCAATGGTTACAAACCGTTGGTATAATTTTATCCCAACGGTTATTAATAAACTATTTATATAGATGATTTTCCTGTGGTCTATGCCAATGGTTAAGGAATAACCATTGGTAAAGGGTTATCTCCACGCCTTATCACCCAAAAGTTATTCAAACTATTGGTATAAGATATACCAACGGTTTTATGCTCTATACCAACGGTTTAAAACTATTGGTATAACCTCAGTTTCCAGTATTGAAAACATGATTTATTATCAGGGAAAATATTCACAACTTTCAACATGATTCATTCCTTTCCCATACCCATCTTTAAACCCTGTGAAAAATATTTTAAATGTGGGATGAGAAAAAAATATCCATAATGTAAATAAAAGTAAATAGAATCATTAGTCCATTGAAAAATAGGAAAAATCATATAATGTTTACCTTATACTTTAATGTTCTTTGGTTTTATGAAATATAAAAAATCACATGAAAAACACACATATGTTTTTTCTCAAAGAAAGCCTTTAAAACCCATAACAAGAAAGTAAAAAACCTTTATTAGTGAATTAGAGAATCATATTATAAAAACCATTTCAAAACCATTTTAATTGGAATAACCATATGACTAAATTCCAATATAATCATTACACAATTCATTAAAGAGATATAATGGGGCTCACTCTTCATATAAGCTATATTGGGATCACCTGTTTTTCATGACTTATAATGGGGATCAACCCTTTGTATAAGTTATATTAGGCTCACCCATGAGCTATAATTGGGATAAAACCTTTATATAAGCTGTATTGGGCTCACTCATTTTATATAAATCTCATGTACCATATCATGAATAAAAAAATTCATCACAAAACCATTTAAAAAATGATTTTTAACCCATATGAAAAAAATTGGATAAAAATACCCTTATCTTTTAAAAACCAATTTTCAATACAAAAATACACAAAACAAGAGAAATATGTTTTTTCATTGAATAAAGCATGAAATCTTGTAAAGTAATATAAAAATAAAATAATTTCCATAGTGGTGGAAGATTTATTTTTGTCATGTATGTCAATAATAGAACATTCTATTTTTCATTTATCAAAATGTTCTGTATAAAATGCATAAAAAGTTTCCATTTGAAAACCCTTTGAAAATAAAGTAAAATGATACATAAAATTTAATTTATAAATATTTTATTTCCATATAATATTTTTCGTAAAATCAATTTGAAAACACAGAAATGGAAAATCAGGAGTTGTAAGGAAAACATTTAAAGAGATTTTAAAAAAAATGCCCCTCATCACTTTGGAAATATTTAAATCATAATCCACATGAAAGAATAAACTTAAAAAAAATATAAATACCATTAGAATATATAAATTCATGATATAACATTTCAAAGGGACTGTAGATACACCTCATAAAATAGTATAGGTGTATTACATCAAAATATGCCTCAACAAAAGGAAATTGAGACGAAGTCCCTTACCTTGAGTCCGACTTATCATGTGTGTCTTTATCTCCCTGAATAATAATCTTATTTTAATTATTTAATTTGATAAAAGTTTTAAAGTTTATCATTAATTTTATTTAACTTATTAAAATGGTTTATATAATTACTTAATCAATTAATTTTACGTCGAATGTTTTGACCATATTCATCTTATGTGTCAAAAATGACTTTGGTGGGTTGACTATGGTCAAATAGGTCATTATTTAAACATATGAATAATGATAATCATGACATATTTATCATATTTATACATTAATTATACTTTTAATACCAATCATGGAATATGGTTTTGAGAAATGAAGTGTGTTATAATCTTGGAGATGATAGGCCATATGTACGTATGAGTAACACTTCCATTCTTCAATGATCATCAGGGAAATAAGTTATATAATATTTAATCTTTATAGAGTGATAATAATATCATAAATACCATATTATTTCTTTAAAAATACTTATAAATATCATCTATGTGTTGTGGATATGAAAAGAGAGTCACATTTCTTCCTGAAGGCGGTAGTCCAAACATTCACGAATGACGTTATCATTTCTAAGTGAGTGAAAAGGTAAAAAGAAAATGATATAGAATCTTTAAATAATTATAAATATTTAATTAATATCATAATTATTTTATTTTTATCACATATATTCATTATTATTATCTTTATTACCATCCATGTAAAGAGTTAGTAAAAACGAATCACGTTGCTTTGCGAGGTGGTAGTTCACCATACACAGAAATTATGTAATCATAACTAATAGAGAATGGAAAGTAAAAAAAAGATATATAAGATATAATGAATCCATAGGTATAAATATTTTATAAATATCATATATATACCTTACATCCATCATCATATCCAACCATGAGATGGGGTAATGGAAAAATGAATGACATCGGTTTATGAGGTGGTCGTCCACCGTACACACAAATGATGATTTTGTAACTCATTTGTTGGAAGTGGAGGAGATTTTAGTTCATACACTTAACATAAAAATATATTATTATATTTAATATACTTTTCTTATTATATCATCAAGTTATAATAAGATCTGTATAATGTAGAGGAAAAAATAAAACAAAAACGATCGTTGATTAACGTTACATGTTCTTCAGTTATCTTCTTTATGTTTTCACTAAATCCTAATTAGGTTGGATTTATTCCCTAAACAAATATTATATAATGAGTTTATGGAATTCTTTAAGTGATATGGGCATATATTTTTTGATCTAAATGGATTTAAAGGTGTAAAGAAGTGTGGGGGAGTGAGTTTCCTTTTATAGATGAGGAGGAGTGGCATTTTTTTAAATAACCAAAAGTATTCACTATTAAGAGGTCAATACTACCTGAAGTTCCTTTAAAATTTAATCATAATTTAGTTTAGGGTTGATTTTGTTTAGAAGAACCTAAAAAATAACATTTTTACAATTTTATTCCTTAGACTTCAAGTTTACTCACTTTTACCCTTTTTATTTTTACCATGGTAACTTGTATCTTTTTATTTACATAGGTAATTAATTCTTTAAGAATAAATTTAAAATGGTACTGATTAGATATTTTATACCCACTTATTTTAAATATTAAATCCAAATTATAAAATACAAATCCAATGTGTGTTGAAAATTAATATTAGCACAAGCGCGTGTAAAAAAACTCGGTTTTAACCTCAACCACAATAACATTTTTTTACTATTTAGGGGTCAATATAGCCACTATAAAAGAATAATTTATCCATGAATGGAACATATATGATATTTTTAAATATTTAATAATCACTTTACAAGAGATATTATTTTTATGAATTTTAAATCATTTAATAAAATATCATATATTATAAAGTAACACTAATGTTAACTTTGACATTATTAAATTAATTCGAATTTAAAAAATATCAATACAATAATGGAATTAAAATATATTAGGATAATACCTATTTAAAATTATATATTAATCTAAAAAAAATTAACACAATAATTCACTCAATTTACTTCACTTTTAATATTTACAATATCATTTATTTTATTTCATTATTAACTAAATAATTACTATATTGGGGATTCTTAAGCATTTAAAGTAATTATTTCATCTATAAAAATTAAAAATAAATTTTCATGAAAAAATAAATCATTTATATTTAAAAATAACATTCATAACTGAACATATGTTTTTTCCATATCCTAAATTTTTATAGATATTAAAAGCAAGGAAGATTTCTTTTTTGTCTTTTCATGTACTTAACTTATTATACAGGTCACTTTCATTAAAAAGTGACACTAAAACCCATAAAAATAGATACTAGTGTGATACTGGTATATATATTTCCATCCAATTGGTGATGTATAGTATGGTAGGTCATTTTAACTCTTATCTTCTTGATTTAATTCTTTAGTAAACACATTTTTACCTTAACCACGGTAAATAATTTTTATTGTTTTCACTGTTAATTTTGATGAAAAATTAATTTAAACTTATTATATATTATAAATTATTATGATTATAATTATTTAATCCATTTTTCAAATTAAATTCATATAATTGTAAAAATATAGTTTGAAATTATCCTTGCATACATGATGAGAAAATTAGTTTTTAAAAGAGAAAATATTCAAAAAGTAACAAAGTTTTTATATATAAATTAAATATGAAGATGATTCCACTGAGATAAATTGGATTAATTGATATAAAATTTAACTAATTTTAATTTAAAATCAATTAAAATTATAATTTAACTTTATAAATAATTTAAATGAAAAATCATTTTTCAATTAAAATTCAGTATTTTTCACTATTCATCAAAAAATGAAACCTTTCAAAAAAATCCCAAAAATTCACCCTTAGATAAATTTATTATAAAAACTTAAACAACGAAGTCTATTTTTTCAAATAAATTTTCTAAAAGTGGTAAAAATGACTTTTAAATTATGTATTCAAAGCGTGACTAAACCGTCTTTTAGAAAAAAATATAGTTTTTCATAAAACATGTGTAAAATATATATGTTCATAATTTAGTTAATATTATTCATACCTTCAATTATAATATATAGGTGATTAATATAACATTAAATAATAATATTTTAATAATATTTCATATTTCTTTTAAACTCGGCGTTGCGTGTAATGTAATCTAAACTCACTGTTATGTATAATGAAAACTATTAAAGAGATTGAATTTATTAAAAAATAAATATATCATAAACTATTGTGGCATCATCTATATATCATAGAAGAGGTATGCCAGGGAGTTTCTTGAAAAATACAAGATAGCCAATTGTAATACTGTAAACACACCTATTACAACAAGCTTAAAAATAACAAAAGATGTAGAAGGAAGAAACATTGACTCGACTTTGTTCAAGATTCTGATTGGAAGCCTGAGGTATCTCATAATCACAAGGCCTGATATTTTCTACAATTTTGGGATTCTAAGTAGGTACATGGAATCTCCAAAAGAGTCACATTGGCTAGAGGAAAAATGAATCCTTAGGTATGTTAAAGGAACACTGAATTTTGGTCTTTTTTATCCATACAATGAAGAAGAAAATCTACATGAATACTCATACAGTGACTGGGGAGGTGACCAATATGAAAGAAAAAGCACCACTGGGTGTGTATTTTTTTCTTTTGATCGACTACTTTCACATGGAATTCAAGGAAGAAAAATGTGGTTGCCTTGTCCACATGTGAAGTAGAGTACGTGGCAGCATAATCCGCTGTTTGTGAAGTAATATGGTTTAGAAATTTTATAAAGGAGATGAAGCATCCACAAGATGGATCCATAGTGATATATGTGGATAACAAGTCAGCAATTAAACTTTCCAAAAATAAAGTACAGTATGGAAGAAGAAAATATATTGATACCCGATTCCATTTTCTGAGAGATCATGTGAAGAAGAAAAGGATAAAATTGGAATATTGTAATACTATGGAACATGTGGCTAATATTGTTACAAAGGAATTACTGATATATGCATTCAAAAAACTCATAATGATGCTCGGGATGAATCCAATTTTTGTTTGAAGGGGAGTGTTGAAAATGCAAAAAAACCCATGCATCAATCAACCTGCATTTATTTTCCCAATGTTTTTTATACAGCGTGTATTAACTACATTCAGTTTTCCTTGTGTTTTTTCTCCCTGTGTGTTTGTTTAAAGTGGCTGTTTTATTTCATTAATGTGTCTATTTAATGTGGCTGTTTTATTTCATTAATGTGTCCATTTAATTTGGTTGTTTCATTCATTTTTAAATGCCTATAAATTGTTGGAAATTGTAGTCCAAAAAATATACGAAATACAAATCTTGAAACATCCTTTATGTTGTGTGCCAATTTTATTCCTCTCATATTTCTCAACTTGTATAGCCAACAGAGCCAATAATGAGAAGACCTCAGAAGTTATCTAGGAAACCATCATGTGAATAAATAGTGATCATGTGATTCCCTTGGATTTTTCACAAGAATATCTAACATCCATCGAGCATTCCATCATGAAAATAAGTCTTGTAGTCATGTGATTTTAATCATGTAAAGCCTCCACCACATCAATCCAGTGCATGTAAAAATACCACCATGAAAGGTGGCACCACCTTATGGTCACCTTGGACTATATAAACCCTACCACCCCCATAAAACACACATGTTAGAGAAGGGAGGGAGAGAAGTGGATAAATAGGTGAAGATCATAGCCACCTTCAAAGAAATTATCTAGGTAATGGTGAGCTCCATCACATGATCTATTTCACATAAGCTCATGATGATTTAAACATCATGCAATGCTATCATGTAGAGACCTGAGCTTCTAAATCTTTATATAAGCCTCCTCTTACATGAAATATTATCATGAACTCCCTGTCATGTGGGGTGACACCCCTCTATCGAGCGTCCTGGACATAAATCCTTCGATGTGTGTCCTTTTCTCCTAAAATTACTTCATTAAAACTTGAATGGGGGATCATGTGAACCCTCAATCTCACGGTTTCATGAACTATAGGTCTCATGGTGCTTGTATGCAACCCTAGGTGGGGTTTCCTCAACATAAAACACCCCCAAAAGTTCCCAGCCTTGAATGGAAGCATTGTGAACACACACTCAATGGATGCAAGAGGAATTGACCACCCCCAGTCATGTGCCTTTTCCAATTATATATATATTATATGCATCCCCTTCACATAATCCTAACACCCATCACAAGACCTCATGAAGGTTATGTGAATCGCATGAGTAATTGGGCATCGTGTGGTGTCATCATGAGGAAACCCATCGACATTAGGTGGATTTTTAAAATATATAAACCTATGTAAAGACTATCATCCATGCATCCCATGTTCCATGAACCATCATCCATTCATGTGACATCAATGGGAAGCCTCTGAATATGTTAGAAGAACCCATCACAAGAATTAAAAGTAAATCACAAGAGAAATCAAGCATCATGTGTTGCAATCATGTGGGAACCCCCTTTGCATGTATGTACTTGCGTACAGAACCTTATCTCACTATAAATGCCATTAAACACATGGTATTGGCATAACCATTGGCCATGAACTCCTTTTTTCCAAAATATTGTCCATACTGCCTCGAGACATGATCCATTCAGACATGAAACTTTAAACACTTGTATAGGTGTGATATCATAAGTGTGTTTGAAAGACCCCCACTGAATAACTCTCTTAAGGTCATGTGCTCACAAGACTCCTCATTGGTATTGCGGTTACCTTATATGGAATCGAGAAAACCAAGTTGATCGCTAGATAGTCTATGGAAAATCCAAGTTGATCAAGTGAAGGTGTTGAGGACAGGAAAATTTTATCATGTGAAGCTATCAAGGACAAGTTAGGTTGATCATGTGCATATATCCAAGACAAGTTAGTTGATCATGCAAAATACACTGAACATGTACACTTTTATTATGTGAAGAAATATGATACAAGTCAATCGATCATGAGAAGATAGCCTGGACAAGTCAGTTGATCATGAGAAAGAAAATGAACATTCACATTTTGATTATGAGACGACATCCCGAAAAAGTCATTTTGATCATGCCATAGTCTATGAAAATTTCACTTTGATCATGAGAATACGTCTCATACAAGTCAATTGATCATGAAAAAGACCTTGGACAGATCTGGTTTGATCATGTGAAAGATATTAGACACGTCAAATTCGATCATGCAAAGTATATTGGACATACCATGTGGACACCCTTAGATGTGTATTTGATCCCATTATGACACCCCAAACATGTTAGGAATATAATCAAGACATGTTGGGTAGATCCCCTATGATATTTCAACATCATCCAATAGAAACACTTCAACTTACACCATATGGACCCCCAACTAGGAGACGTCATCCACATACCTTCTTTATAAGGAAAATTTCCTTAATGGGTTAGGGTTACACACTCATGCGACCCTATCTATTATATGCTCTCAGATGGTCCCTCCATGCCATTCCAAGAATATTCTATTGACATTTTTTTGGTCATCATATCTCTTTATCTATCATAAGGTAGAGAATGAATATGCAAATGGGATTCCATCCTAGTGTAAACCCCTATAATTACTAAAACCTTGGGGATAACCACAATGTATCTGAGTGTGATCACCCACCCCAACCCATTAGTGGGTTTAGGGTCTAATAGATCCATGAGAACTTTAATTCCTACTAGAACCAAAATACTTAGGATGCCTCTATGAGGCCTGAACTCTAATGAGCATCCAAATTAGTGTAAGTCCCTCAATGCCCCAACCTGAACTATGAGAAATCTAATTCCTACTATAACCAGGATACATAGGATGCCTTCCTAAGGCCTGAGATCCAATAGAAATCTACCTCAATATAAGTCCCACCATGTCTCCTACATTCCATCCATCATGAACCAATATATCCCATGGGATAATCATTATTCCTCATCCACTAGTAGATTGAGAAGGAAATTGAACTAAAAGAACTATAATTCATTCCATAACCAAGATATGTTGGATTCCTTCTTAATTCCCAAGATCCAATGGAAATCCACTTCAATGTAAGTCCCTTAATATCCCGAATATTCCTGACTCATGGGACTAAATTATACCATAAGTCTACCATCCTTCATCTCCCATCATTTGATGAGAAGTGGGATTATAAAAAGGAATCATTTTAAGTGTAAGACTTAATCATGACCTCAAGTAACTCAAACCCATCAGTGCGTTAGGAACGAATTGAAATATGATGAATCTAATTATTTTTAAGATCATGATATATATAACACCTTCCTAAGGCCCAATCTCTATACTAGATCTTCCATGATATGGGTAACCTACATCTCAAAGTGAAACTTTGATATGGAATCCCCATAAAAATATGCTCTCATGTAATGTGTCCGATCTCACACTATATCTTGTTTCTCACACTAAGCATGAATCATGTGGAATTAGAGACCTGTGATGATTGTACCAATAAAATTATAAGGATTACTTAGTGTGGGACTATCATTAGGATGGATGTTTGATTACATCTCATCTTCACTCAAAGGGCTATACTTTCGATGAGGAAATACAGGGCATCCTTATATGCATAATCCCCACCCAAGGCCTCAATTGTCACATCTTTCACAGGACATACATGAAATATGAAGACTATGATTATTGTATTAACCGGAAATGTAGGATGCCTCATCGAGGTTTGAGCCCTATATTTATGTCCTTACCACATGATGTTAAACTGCATGGATAAGTCCATTCACATTACCTTAAACTAAGTCAAAATAACTATGTGGGTTTTGATTCCTATTCTCATGGGATAAATAAGAGGCCTTATAGAGGTTCAATCACATATCCAAGACACTAACCAACTCCCGAGAAAATAATAAACTCTAGAGCACCTGAACATAGATATAAACTAAAGCATCATAAATAAATGATAGAATTATGGAAAACCTATGCTATATGAACATTTTCTTCTCGCCAATACATGGTATTAATCAAGTTATTAGCACTGGGGTAACTATTCATATATTAGGGTTTGGGAAGGATTTCACAAACTTATGTTGAATCTATAATAGAGTCATAGCAAAGGTAATTATTCCCCCCAAAAGGGTGTGATGAGCTCGACATCCTACCCTCTTAATCAATGTGAGTTCATAAGCATCATTGGGTCTAAAACATGAAAGGAATCCCTACCTTTGGAAAATAGGTCCATACTCAGTTATAGATGTGGAACCCATTGGTATTTTCCATTAAAGAAAAACATGGTAAACCTAATGAAACAATTATGAAACCACCCTTAATCACCCACAACCAAGTGTCATGCTGATATATTTCTGGATTTTTCAAGAAAAAAAATGGTGATCCCAATGTGAAATATTTTTACTATGTCATCCTTTTCATGGGTTAAAAAGGATAGACTATCTAGTTCCCATTAGGACGGTTTGTTCTACACTTGTCACAAAACAAAATGGTGAACCTGACACATTTTTTTACTATGTTGAACCTTGCATAAAAATAAGTTATTTCCTCTTTATCCTTTAACTATGAAATAAATTGGTTGAACATGTACCCCTATATATGATACTACACTAATAAGATGTATTTTTTCTTCTCTAGGTATTCTTAGATACCTTACGATACAAATGACATCATCGAATGTGCCAACAGATTCCAAGACTATTAGACAATATTCTTTGGCCATGAGGTCTCGATGTACGCTATCACCAATGCAACAACTTCAACACCAGTTGGAGAACATCTTGGTCCAGGAGTATCACATAAACAGATCCATCCTGACGTTAGAATCAGATCATGAAATCCTCCATAGGATGAATCCTCATTGGTCATCTTTCCCACGATAGGTCACAGAAGAGTAAGTGGCCCTCGTTTCCCAATTCAACCACTTTGGGAGATTATCCTTAAAGTGTAGTAAAATACACATTCCCTACCCCAGGGAGGTGGATGAGGATAATCAACATGTAAACTCAATAAATTGGGAGCTTCCTAAGATGAATCCCATATGTTCTGGTCATCATCATCAACATGTGATCGTAATTACACAAGGATCTGCATAAGAATTTGTACCTACCCTAACCATCCGAATTGGGGAACCTAGCATAATTTCCCACTAGGGGTATCCAAATAATGAATCTTCATAGTAGGATTATATTCCTATTACTTATAATCTATTTGAGGCCCACCAGTGTATCCTCCAGTGGCCTAGAATTAATCCCACATCATCACTAGCTGGGAGCCCTTGACTTCATCACAACTATCCTTAGTGATTGTGGAATACCGGGGATCACCCTAGACCACAGTTCTAGGGGAATTTTTATCATATTTTACCCTAGGATCTTCTTTAATATTGGAACTGACACCCCAAATGGTGCTATAGAAATTGTCCCACCAAATAAAATATTTAGCAACAACTCGTCAAATGAGATACCTCATTGAGGAAGCGAACAATCCCACTAATGTCCCCATCAATACAATATCAACCAATTCTGAGGAATTATCATCTGATCTGGATGAGCACACTCCTGAAGAGTATAATCATACCATCCTATAGTCATCTAAGTCACAACAGGTTGGCCTACCTTCTACCTCTGACATAGGAAAAGAAGGGCTTGATGATATCATTTAGGAATATACAAAAGGTGATACCAATCGTGTTGGTATTTAATAGGGTATTGAAAATGTAGTATATAGATAGTGGTTGGAGTGGATTCAATATCTGGAGTCCACATAGGGACTCCTATAATCATCCACTCACCCTTCCATCAATAGAGGAAAGTGTGTTGTAATAGATCCTATCAGCCATCCCTTGTGGATGACAAGGAATTTTCTTTAGAGTAACAGATCATTCAAATCCAATGAGATAATAAGGATATCTAGAAAATAATTATGGGAATTATCTTGGGATATCTACCCCAGAAATATTTACACACACCTTCATACAAAATCCTTCCTTGTAGTGAAGTTCCATATCCCACGGGGTTGGGGTCCTTTTCATATTTATCATCCCCTCATCAACTAAAATCCATACATTTTTTCACCTCACCCCATCCCACATGTATGAGGGAATTTCCATATTTTCCACCTCCTTATTGGGGATATTTTGGAAACCATATGACTTCAAACATTTCCACAAATCCTCTTTAAGATTTGAGATATTTTAATTAGTGGGAAGTGTCTACATCATCTAAGCCCCCCCAATTATTCAAAACCTTCCCCTAGACTAATAAAGATTGGGAATTTGTACCCTGAAATCAAGGCATTCATTATCCCACACAAATAGAGGTTTAGGTATCTTGCAGGAGAATCAACATTATTTCCCATCTCTTGAAGACATGTAGTGTAAATTATATTCCCTCATATCAAAAAAAATCCCAATTTACTTTTATTATACCATGGAAAATGGTTTGGTAGTGCTCCTTATGATGAGAAATTTGAGTGAGGCAATGATGATAGGCCATAAAAACCACTGATCCCTACCACCAACGTCTCAAGAACACAATAGAAGGTTAATTTTCCTTTGAATACAAGCTTTATGTGAAGATATACATGGGGATTTTGGAA
Organism: Viscum album; assembly: GCA_963277665.1. Classification (NCBI taxonomy): domain Eukaryota; kingdom Viridiplantae; phylum Streptophyta; class Magnoliopsida; order Santalales; family Viscaceae; genus Viscum; species Viscum album. Next base: position 809,162,115 of record OY728150.1, on the reverse strand, counting down.
CCAAAAACACCTCAATACCCACTCCATTAATATGAGAACTCTAAAAAGAAAAAAAAATAAGCTTTACAGCAAAGCATGGGCCACATACCTCCCATGGATATGTGACTGTATTTAAATATAAGATTGAAAAAAGTATATTCCTTCCAAACCAAACATGTCCCCTGATATTTTGACCATTCCATGAATAATGGTTTGATGAAACTCATAACAATGAGGAAACTGAGTGATGCAGGGTTACAGGCCATGAAAACCATTTCTCCAACCATCGACATCTCAAGAACACAATATAGAGATTCTTTGTCTTTAAATATTTTTTGGAGAGACAGGTAAGTGTAGGCTTGATAGAGTTGAAGGGTCCCAAAACTCATGAAATATTCATAAGATTCATCCAAGATCCATCAAAAAAGTAACTATCCTAATAAATTATGAACTAAAATTATTACCACATGAAGTTAAACTATATGACTGATGTCCAAGTTTCATGATGCTAAAATGAATCACCACATCCTTACTGTGTGAAGATAAAATTCACAGAACACATCCCAGTCATAGGATGGTAAAATGTAAATCATCTCAATCTGTGTTATAAATCTTCATCATCAGGTAGAAATTGAAGTTTCCAGAAGTATCATCAATACAATACAATCTTGTCCCTAGATTTATGTAAAAACACTAATACCCCCCAGTCACCTATTGAGGGTTTTATCAATCAGGTCACCTACTTGAACACTCAAATCTGGGAATCAAGGGAACCTTTTCAAGTGTAGAAATATATATAACATCGGGAACATGCTTATGTTATTACTAGTTCAAACAATTTCTACTATAATATCTGGGTAGTAAGTGTGGGGCATGTATAAATCCATGCCCCTAAGAATAAATTCCATTGGCATATTCCAATGGAATAATGATGGTTGGAGTGGGTGTATATTCATACTTTAATCAAATACATCAACTAACATATCCTGGAATCTAATATAGTATATGCATATATTCATGTGCATACCTTATTGAAGTGACAATGCTTTGTGATAGCAATAGAGGAGCTTCGTTGGTATATTCTGGTGAATATTCAGGGAAAGAAATATATTTATATCCCAAAAGCTATAGAATCAAAAATAATTTGATTAGTATGAACAAGTGGATACTCTAGAGAAAGCACATATCCTTGATCATGTCCAATAATATTATTATCATATACCGGTAAAGGAAGCAACATAGGACTAGCTCATATTCTCGTTCCTACTGAGGCTCACCAAGTAAGATAGACACATGACTTTAGACATGCTCATATTCCCATTAAAAAACAACATAGAGATATTCCAAAGGCCCGTGATCGAGATCATATCCCTGTTCTGATTTTGGATCACCAAGTGAGAGCGGAACATAGCTTAGGACAGGCTCATATTCCGATAAAAATAACCAGAGATATAATCTAAAGGCACCAGACTAGAATCATGTCCCACTCTTACTAGGGATCACCAAGTGAGAGAAGCACATTACTTAGGAAAGTATCATGTTTTTTTCAAAAAATTATGGAATCATACTCCAAAGGCACAATACTAGGCTCATATCCTGCCCCAATTGGGGCTCACTAAGTGATAACGACACATGCCTCGATGCAAGATCTTATTCATATCAATTAAGATACTAAAAATATGCTAGTTTCTTACAAGAGAAAGATCATACCCCTTCTTCTATTATATAAGTCCATTAGAATATTCCAATGTGGAATGCATATATGAACCTGGCACATATCCTCGCTTTATCCAAGATTTACTGGAATATTCTAGAAACCACCAACATGCAGGTTAATATCCCTCCCAAAAATATAGAATCTTATTGTAATACATTCCAGTAGCTTCTCAGTAGTGGTAACACGTCCCCATAACACTACATAATTATCAATATATTTCGGTGGCCTTCATGCAACATGATCATATCCCTACACAATCCCAAAAGGTAGGTTGGAATATTCTAGCCATGATGAAAAATGAGGCTCATATCCCTAAATCTAATGAATTTCAGTGTCCTTAATATTACTGAAGACACATTCTCAACACACCAAGGGTCCTTTATGGCATCCCACCTTTTTATTACATAACTTTTCATTACATTTTACATACAGAGGATCTTTAAAGTCTAGAATCTCATAAATCAGGCATATAATACATGAAAAAATCATAAAACATCCGTATAAAACACTTGTAAGGCTTCATCATAGGTTCATCCTAAGTAAATTTACCATATCTCATAACCTGAAGACAAACATCAAAGGAAAGGGTGAGCAGAAGACCCAGTAAGGAAAATAAGAGAATTAGTTTACCTGTGAAATCAGTAAGAACTTGATAAAAGAATAAAGACTTGATCAATGGAAGTAGAGGAATTTCATAATGAAAATAAATTAAACCATGACATTAATATGTGGTTACAACATTTAATTTATACATTAGTGAACATATCACTAAGTTTCATCCCCAAGGTGTTATAAAAATTACTAAGGTTGTTCAACAAGGTATCGTGAAACTTGTCATCTCTATAGATTAAATTCTTTACCCAATGCATTGGAGCGCTATCAGGGATCACCTATAATATATATTTATTTTCATGTGATACACATATATCATAATCAAACATTTCATAAATAACCCATAGAGAATAAAAGAAATGGGTTTCATTTCAAAATCATGACATTTTAAAAGTTCTTAAAAAAGATCATTATGTCATTTATAAACCATGGAAAGGGAGTGAGGGTTATATGTATGTCAATTCCAGAATCCAATATATCATTTTTTTGTATTTATGAACACCCATAGAAAATAAATAGTTCTGGGTATTCACAAAAATAGAACAAGAGAATTTCTTGAGAGAAAGAGAGAGGAATTTTGAGATGAAAATTCCACAGCTTAACGGCTACATAACATCCTTTTAGAAAACATTAAAAAAAGAGGGTACAAGTTTAATAAACTCATAAATAACTCATAATATAGTATAAATCCATAATAAAATGGATATAAGAACATTTTATGGATATTTTAATGACATACCACGTGAAAAGAAAACTTGAAAGGAAAAAAATAAGATGTGATTTCTTTTACAAAAACTTCTGCAGCCTAACGGCGTCACTTAAAAATTTAGAAAATAAATTGATGAGAGTGGAAAGGGTATATAATAATTTGTACATGAAATGGAAATTATTAAAGATATATAATAACAATACCCACATAATAAAATGGAACTATAAGACATAACATAAATGAAATCATGACTAAGAAGAGGAGGGTGAAAGGTTCTCTTATCTCGAAGAGTAACTTCAAAAGCTTGAAGGTAGGGACCTTGGGAGGCTTGAGGGAACCTTGGGAGGACTCCTTGTGAGGTAGAAATACCAGAGATTCTTTGAGGAGTATTTTTAATGAAAATAATGAGGGAATGGATTGGTATTTATAGGAAAAGTGAGGGAATAAATTATGAATTTCCAAGGGACACATCATCGGTGGTTTTTACAAAACCATGGGCTTTCCCATGGTATTGGCCACTTGGTACACATCATAACATATATTACTATTCAAAAGTATACCAGATTATTTACATCATAATTAAATCATCAATGATTTCATTAAACACCCGAAACAGAAAACTGTATTTTTACTATTCATCGAAAAATCAATTGTTTCAAACAAAACCCACAAATTCTCTCTAACCTAATATTGATGCTCTGAATTCAAAAATGAACTCCATTTTATGAAAATATTTTTATAAATATTTTTAATTTAATTTTTAAATAAAATCATTATTTATTCCAAAAATACAACTTTAAAACTATAACTCATTTTGTAACACTTTAAGAAATTAATCAAGGTCCCATAAAATTATTGTATAACCATAAGTTAATAAAGTAACAAATTGTGATTAAATTTTATGAAAATAAATTTCCACTTTAAATTATTAAATTAATTATAAAATTGTAAATAAAATATTTATGACATACAAAAATACTAAAACTTAAACTATGATCTTTTTTTCACTTTTAAGATGTCTAAAATGTTTTTATACATTCATGGGTGGAGTTTCTATTTTTTGGTCGATTTAATATTCATTAAAATTTATTACTATTCATACGGGTATGTTACTATTCATACTTTACTATTAACTAAAAATTAAGTTGATCTTATTAGACTCTAAATTTCTTACTGAACACAACTGTAGAAGGCCATTTTTTGAAAATCAATTCACATTATTAATTATTTAAAGAATACAAAAATATTTTAAAATAATTCATCAATAATATACATCCTATATTTATCTAGACATTTTAAATTCACAAACTTTACCCTAATAAGAAATAAAAATTTCATTTTTATAAAATGATTACACAAATTAGTTAAGGTCTTATTACATATCCCCTTATAACATCAGCATCGGACCTAAGTGTATGGTGTGCTATTGTGATTTAATCTTGGGTTGGCTCGGACAACATTTCCTAAGTGGTTATTTCTATCAGCTTGAACTTCTCCCTTAGGCGATTCTGTTCAAGATTCACATGTTGAAGTTCGGCTTGAGCTTGGTCCAGAGCAAATCCCAATGATACTACCTCCTTCCCAAGCTCTGATAGATGGACTTCATATGGCCTGAGTCTACTGGATGATTTAATCGACTCTTCTTTCTATATAAATTAACCAAGATCATTTGAATTTATAAACAATAATTGTAACCTTAAGAATTTAGTTTCCAATGTCTATATAACAGTCGAAACCCAATAGTCTCATTTAATTATACTCACTCAATTAATTAAAGGATATATTTTTGTTGAGTATAAAATAAAATAACACAGAAATTTAGGAAAAAATATTATTAAAATGTTCAGGTTGTTACATCCTTCAACTCTTTAACTGAATCAAAAGGTAATCATTACTGTGGTATTCCTCTTCATGGTATTGTAGAGATGGATCACTGGGACTCTACTCTTGACATCTGTCATCATCAACCTCCCCATGGTGATATCTACCATGGAAAAGGAAATCATACCTTTTCAAAGAAACCTTTGTATAGATATGTCTTCAAATATCAATCACCTTCATATAAAAAGGTTTTTGAAACATCGGGTTAAATCGTATATACTGCCCCATCAACCCTCAGTAGTGTAATGACCCAAACTTTCATTAATGGAAATCCCTCTTGATCTAATTAAATATATCTTTATATAAAATGTTTATATAAAATGTCAACTTCTTTGGTTTTATGTTTTTGGATTTTAAAATACTGTTATTAATTGTGACCGTTTCTAATATAGTTGTTGAATAGTGATCATATGATTAGTAAAAATATAGGGCTTTAACAAATCCAATTTACTCAAACAAAGAAAGTGATGGCCTCATCCAGTAGACGTGCCCCATACGAAGCCCATTTTTTAGAGCTCGGAAAGTAGGTTGCATCTTTGGGCTTTACTCTTGACCAATCCCAAGATGATCTTGAATATGTTAAGCTCAAGTGGGACCGCCTACGAGAGAAGTGGAAGTTGATAGAGATTATCACCCGAGAAATGTTATCTGAGCCACCCCAAGAGTCTGTCACCATCGCACACCTTACTCTTTGGTCTTATGTGGGTGTTTTAAGGGGTTATGTAACAATAACCTATTACTATGGTTATGTACATTATTTTTGTATATAATAATTAATATACTTTCATTTTATTATTGTTACCTTGTAAATAGTTTTTAAAGCACAAATAGTATTTTTAGTTAATGTTCAACTAAGAAATCTATTTTGTTGAATTAATGGATTTTTGAATTAAATAATATTTTAATAAAATATTATTATTATTATTAAATTAATTTTTATTAAATATAAATGATCTTAAAATTTTATGAATGCAATAGTAATTTTTATTAAGGTTTGAAGGCCTTTTTTGCCAAAACCCGTGAATTTTCGATAAATGTCGGTTTTTATTTTAAAAGTGAAAAATAAAATATTTAGAAAATTATTTGGATAAAATGAATATTATTTTTGGAATTAGGACATATAAATTATCCAATGGTGAATTTTTCATAATTTTCTGAGACAGTCAAAGTTTTGGGTAAAAATTAAATACTGTTTGAATATATAATGTGTTTTATGACATCATAATGATCCAATAGTGATGTAATAAAATAATATAAACTTTATGTTAGGACAATATATGCTTTACCATTAAAATAATGTTATTTTAAGTTTGTTTGATTTATTTTACAAAGCTTTAGTGGACCCTTCAATACTTATTAAACATTTTGTCTTTTTAAATTGTTTTCCTTGGGAGTGTGACTCACTTCCACATAAACAACCCCATTATTTTATAAAGTTAGGACTTTGGAATTATAAAATATTTTTTTTCCACTTCCCTTTTCCAAAAAATATGGGCAAAAACCATGGGATGGTTTGTGGTTTGGATTAGTTTAATGTGAGGTGTCCCAAACCTAAATAATAAATAATTCAATCACATTTCCTATATAAACCCACCCAAGATCCCACTTCCTTCTCACTCAAATCATTTTTAGTTTGTTCAGCCTATTCTCTCCTTTATCTAGTATCCTCCCAAGGTTCCCTAAGCTCCCAATAAGCCTCTCTCAAGACTTTAGAAGCACACTTCCAAGTAAGGGTTTTTCTTCATTTCTCATTTTTGTCCAATATTATTTAAATTATTATTCCCTTTTAATTTCAATTATAAATGTTGGGGTATGGTTTTTCACCTCCCCCATACTGACCTATTTAAGTTTTAATGATGGGAGACCCATTTATCTCTCATTAAATTCCTCCCATGTACACCCGTTACTGTGCCGAAATTCCGAAAAGAATTTCTCTCTCTTCATTTACATTCAATAATTTTTTTTATATCATGAATCTAAATTCCATTAAATTTTTTGGGACATGTATCTATATGACCCCCTTACTGTCCATGTCATGTAAATATGATGAGACACCCATTTCTCTCTCATCAACCATTTTTATGAGTTCTTATGTCATGCGGTTATGCTGCCGAAATTGCACCACGCTTTTCTAAGCCAAAGTCATTGTGTAGTGAATACCATGCCCATTTCTCTATCAAGTGTATTCACCTTTATTCACATTTACTTATTGTTTAAATATTTTCATGTATTTATTCCACATTCTTTTATCATGGAATAAAATATTATGTTGAATGATTCAATGTTTTATGATCCATGTGGCACACTTATGCATGAAATGAAATGTTTAAGAAGGGTGTGCCCTAATAGAACTCCAACGCATTGGGTAAAGTATATTATCATGATACGTCATGTTCAATTGGTGTTTACTCATGATAATTCAAGTGTAACTAAGATTTACTCATGCTTCATGTGCAATGAGGTTTTACTCATGCTCCATGTGCAATGAGCCTTGGCTCATGCTAATTCCATGTTAAGTGTTGTTTCCACAATTCCATGTTATGATTATCATGCACTAGTGCAGAAATCGTTTTTTACGTCACCATTTTTTACGTCGGTTATATATAACCGACGTAAAAATGCGGCGAGTAGATTTTTAACGTCGGTTATTTTAATAACTGACATTACAAATCGCGCTTGTTGGGTTTTTACGTCGGTTATCTTATAACAGGCGTAAAAAACCAATGCGCGGGGGGTTTTTTATGTCGGTTATTTGGAAACTGACGTAAAAAACCCGATATAGACGCGTTTTTTACGTCGGTTATTTTATAACCGACGTAAAAATCCCCCCGGGGATTTGGTTTTTTACGTCGGTTTCCAAATAACTGACGTAAAAAACCCACCCGTGCTTTGGTTTTTTACGTCGGTTATAAGATAACCGATGTAAAAACGCATAGATATCGGGTTTTTTTACGTCGGTTATTTGGAAACCGACGTAAAAAACCCCCCGCGCATTGGTTTTTTACGTCGGTTATCTTATAAACGACGTAAAAAACCAAAGCACGGGGGGGGGGGGGGGTTTACGTCGTTTATAAAATAACCGACGTAATAAACCCGTAGATATCTCGTTTTTTACGTCGGTTATAAAATAACCGACGTAAAAAACCAAAGCGCGGGAGATTTTTTACGTCGGTTTTAAGATAACCGACGTTATACAGTTAAAAAATAGTTTATAACGTCGGTTATATAATAACCGACATTATAAACATTTAAAAAATTAAAGCCCGTGGACTTTCATTTACGATTTTTCGATTGACAGTCCACCGGATCGTCTCTCTCTCTCGCAGTAAACCCTAATCGGCTCGTCGATCGACTTGAGTTAAACTCATTTTGGCTTCATTGTTTATATTCTTCACTCCTCTCGGATCTATCATCTCAACTCGCAACATTCAAGTAATCCTTCCACTAATTTATTTGGTTCGTTTTTGTTTCGATTCTTGATGTGCTTTTCGTTCGTTTTTGAATCTCGTGGAATTTTTTGTTATTGCAAATGGTTATTATGTCCATTCAACTCGCAACATTCAACTCACAACATTCAACTCGCAACATTCAAGCAGGTGTATTTTGGATAGGACTATTTTTAACTGAGTCACATACAAGGGGTTAGTTTGAAGAAGTGAACTTAGTCCGAGATATAAAGGAATCTTCTAGACCTATTCACGAAATGGAAAAATGTATTTAGTGGAAAATGCTGATAAAAGGGGATACGAAGGCAGTAGGAAACAGATCAGAGATTCTCGACCAAACATTCTAAACAAAACCTAACAGATGAGATTCTAGACTTCCAACTCAGGAGACCTAATCTTGCAGACAGCTGTTAACCGGACCAAAACTCTGACTTAACCTGGAGTTGAGAGGCAAACCAGGTGGATGTAGAGTTGCACTTCAAAAGGAGTTGCTTCTTATTTTCCATTTCTTTTTGTATTCTCTGATTCTATATGTCATTCTTTAGCCGTGAATCACATTTGTTTTCTTGATTTATTATGTTGTTTGTGTAACATTTTCCGAAGGGATCATGGTTTTTGCTTCTGTGATTTCAATTAATTTATTCATAATTTTATTTTTTTGTTAAACTAAATTGTTCTTTAACTTCTTTCCAGACGTTTTTTTGTCAGAACTAGACTGAAGTATCAACAGATGAATGTCTGGTTTCTTTCATGCTTACCATTTCAAATCTCTTTTGAAATGAATCTATTATTGGATTTAGTTGAAGTATCCGTGGATGAAGATTTAATCTAATCATGTTTATCATTTTAGAAAACCATTTTATCATTTTCACAGGTTGACAGACTATTTATCATTTTCAGATGTTTATCATTTTCACAGGTTGAAAGACAGTAATTGAAATTCAGTTTTTTTCCATGGTTGTTTTGTTTTCATTTTTGGATTTTGAAAACCTAAAATAAACAGAGTTTTTAGTCGAGTTTTATTTTGATTGATAACCGTTAAAGCTGAAGGCCAAGTACAAAATCAAATCCCCACAAGATATGTTACATGGGATTAAAAAGCATAAATAAAGAATTAAACCGAATCAGGGGGACTATTGTTATTCTGAGCAGACTAGTGTTGGACGCGCTGGGCGGCCCTCTCAGTCTGCCAATGCAATTAACGATCATCAGAAACAAGAATGAGTGAATTGCTGATAAAATAATAACATGCTAGTAGACCTCTTTTTTCCAGTCACATCGAAGGGTGATGAAGACCAATATCAAGGTCTGCACGCCATTTAAAATAGGTTGTTTATCTAATATATTAAAACATCAAAACCGCAATCAATATTAATCTATGTAGGCATCATGGTTTTCTTTGATTCAATGAAATTTAAAACTGTTATATCTAACTATATTTTGTTTTAAAAATAATATTCAAGCATATTTTTTTAAATACCTATAGATTTGTTTTATATTTTAAATTGTTTTACATTCAAATTATGATTTTTTTCATATAATCATGTATTTGTCTTATCTTAAAAATATATATTTTTTGTTGATATTTGTTATAGGTAATAATGTGTCGAAGTTGGATTACGGCACATCGAATGAGAAATGAATTTGAGGAAGGTGTTGATGCCTTTTTGGAATTTGCAAAACGAAATGTTCTAAGTAGTGACATTTTTTTCTTTCCATGCATTAAATGTTTGAATATGAATAAGTTGAAAAGTAGAGAGATAAAATATCATCTGATATGTCATGGTTTTAATCCGAGTTACAGCCCTTGGATTTGGCATGGTGAAACTGGACGGAATGTCACTGATGATGATGATTTGCAAGATGGTAACTCTGATGGAATTGAAGAAATGATTCGCGATATTGTAGTAGAACAAATTGAGATAGAACGGATAGTTGCACGTTTATATGGTGATGCTGAAAAACCATTATATCCCGGTTGTACAGATTTTACGGTTTTGTTGGCGGTTTTAAGATTGATTAACCTGAAGGCGAAGCATGGATGGAGTGACAGAAGTTTTACAGAGCTGCTACAATCGATGAAAGACATTCTTCCAAAAGATAACGATCTTCCAGATTCACATTACAAAGCCAAGAAAATATTATGCCCGATGGGATTGGGATACAAGAAAATACATGCCTTTCCGAATGACTGCATTATATATAGGAAGGAATATGAATTTCTGTCAGAGTGTCCAAAATGTGGGACATCACGGTATAAGGTGAAAGAAAAATCACAGGGTGATGTAGAGATTACAAATCACCCTTCAAAGGTATTTTGGTATCTTCCTATAATTAATCGTTTTAAACGTTTATTTTCTAATTCACATGATGCAAAAAGGTTAAGATGGCATGCTGAAGAGCGGGTATGTGATGGAAAAATATGTCATCCAGCTGATTGTCCACAATAGAAGAAAATTGATGCGCAGTATTCTACATTTGGAAATTAAATAAGAAATCTCAGACTAGGGTTGTGCACATATGGAATGAGAGGGTCACTGTACAGGATATTATAAATAGATCAGCTAGGGTACCAATACCTACAGATGAGGTAGCGACAGTGGGACAGAGTATCGGCCATTTTTTAGTTTGGCCATCCAGACTTCTTCGACTCATTACCATAGAGGTATGAATGTTATATATTTTATTTTATTTTTTTATTAAAGTTGTTTTATCATTTGAAAAATACTATATTTCTCATTTTTTTTTCACAGGAATACTTCAAAGGTAAATAAATATTGTATAGACAACAACAAAGACAACATGCTATGACATCAGATACAGATTCCAGTGGTCTTGACTGATTTTCAAGATATTCACATTTGTTGTTGGGTTTTTATGAGTTTCCAATGTAATCTCATGTTTGTAGACGTGAAATAAGTGTGGGGGTTACAAAATCTGATATCATGGAGCTTGTTACTGGAGATAAGTTGGGCATCAATGTGGTGAAAATTTTTTCCATGTAAGTCTTAACACCTTTTCCCTCAGTTATATTTATTAAAAATGTATACTTATATATGTTTTGTATTAGGTATCTTTATAAAATTTTTGGGAGGAATGAACTAACAGAAGTATATGGATTCATGGACCCGCAATTGATTTCCCCTGAAGCATGTTCATTGACTGAGGAACAAAGAATGGTTTATATTGCTGAAAGATTTGAAAAGAATATAATCAGACAATGTTGGATGATGCCTTTTTGTGAGAGGTATGAAACACATTTCTCTAAAAGAGTTAATTATCTTTTAACATAAAAACCCACTAACATTAAATTTCCTTTTATCAGTGATCATTGGATGTTAGGGATTTTTTTCCCAAGGGAGAAAGATCTTTATTGGATATGATCTATTCATGGTGATGTGCGGGAAAGTTTTAAGAATATATTGGAAAAGTAAGTTTCAATTTCTCAATAGTTTTATATATTATAATGAATTTTAAATTTACCCCATTCGTATTATTTTCTAACAGTGCATGGGTCTACTTTTGAAAAAACACAAAGAAAAGAAATGAAAAGATCAAATATGTAAATGCGAAGGTAAATTTCCATTTATAATTTGTACTTTTTGATTTATTACATAAAAATAATATATTGAATTTACACTCATTCAAAACAGAATTGTCATGAACAACAAGGCCTCAACGAATGCGGATATTATATGTTAAGATTTATGTATGAAATAATAACAACTGGGACAGTTGTGAATTTTGACCTGGTACGATTTCCTCTTAAAATTTTCCATAATATTTTAATTTGATTTATTCATTATACATGTTAACTATCTTCTTTTTCATTTGTAGCTTTTTGATGACCCTCAACCCTATACTGCTGAAGACATCAAACACGTACAAGTGGAGTGGTCAAATTATTTTACAGGTTTGATTGAATTTTTGTTGTTTGTAATGTAAAATGTAATTTTGAATATTGTTGTTTTAATTGTGTATTTGGTAGTTGTTTAGGTTTGATTTAGTTTTTTTTGAAGTTGACAGTGTAAGTTTTGAATGTTATATAAGTGAATGTTTAATTTTGCTCTACTTCTTGTTTTGGTCTACTTTTGATGGTTCTTATGGTATGGATTTGGGTCTGTGGGGGAGGGGTTCCAAGGGTGTGGGGGTGTGTTCAGTGGGGTTGGGGGGTGTCCAGCGGTCTGGGAGGGCTGTACGGTGGGGTGGGGGGATAGTCCTGGGGGTGGCAGGGATGTCCAGGGGTGTGGGAAGCCAGTCCAGGGGTGTGGGAGTGCTGTCCAGGGGTGGGGGGGTTGTCCAGGGGTGTTTGGGGCTGTCCAGGGGTGTGGTGGGGGCAGTCAAGTGGGGTGAGGGGTGAGGAGGTGTTGTTCAGGCGGGTGGGGGTTCTCGAGGGGTGTTTGGGGGTGTCCGGGGGTCGGGGGGTAGTCCAGGAGTGTGGTGGGGGCTCCAATGGGGTGGGGGAGGGTTGTCCAAGGGGTATACATGAGGGTGGGAGCTCCAATGGGGTGGGGGAGGGCTGTCCAGGGGGTATACATGAGGGTGAGGGCTCCAACGGGGTGGGGGAGGGCTGTCCATGGGGTATAAATGAGGGTGGATGCTGTCTAGTGGGTATGTTTTATATGTTATCTATGTACATGCTTAATTTTGATGTACTTCTGTTTTTGTGGTACGATTTCTTGATTTGTTTTCTGGTTGATTCTGGTGGAGAGAAGATCACTGCATTCTGTTTAAAAAAATAATTGGGTTTATCACGTCGGTTATAAAATAACCGACGTGATAAAATGTCTGGAAAATAGTTTATCACGTCGGTTATTTAATAACTGACATGATAAAAGGTCTGAAGAATGGTTTATCACGTCGGTTATTTAATAACCGACGTGATAAAAGGCCTGGAGAATGGTTTATCACGTCAGTTATTTAATAACCGACGTGATAAAGGGCCTAGAGAATGGTTTATCACGTCGGTTATTGAATAACCGACGTGATAAACCACCTCCCTCCGGTTTATCACGGCGATTATATAATAACCGACATGATAAACCCCCCTCCCCCGGTTTTTCACGTCGGTTTTATATGAACCGACGTGATAAACCACGCTCAGCCCGGTTTATCACGTCGGTTCTTATGGAACCGATGTGATAAACCACCCTCACCCCAGTTTATCACGTCAGTTCTATATGAACCGACGTGATAAACCCCCTCGCCCATGTTTATCACGTCAATTGTTTAAGAACTGACGTGATAAACCATTTTCCAGGCCATTTATCATGTCGGTTATTCAATAACCGACGTGATAAACCATTGTCCAGGCCGTTTATCACGTCAGTTCTAAAATAACTGAGGTGGTAAACCATTCTCCAGGCCCTTTATCATGTCGGTTCTAAAATAACCGGCGTTATAAACATCGTGATTTTATGTTTTTGATGTCGGTTTTTAAATAACTGACATCAAAAACCTTATTTATAACGTCGCACGTATTAACGTCGGCTAGAAACCGACGTAAAAAATTAAAAATAACCGACGTAAAAAACGTTTTCTGCACTAGTGATGCTTTATCATTACTTTATGTTTATGCTTATCTTGTGCTCTATTGATATTCCTATTGTCTAACATGTATTGTATTCCTCATGTTATTCCATGATTATTCTCTTACTGGGCTTTATAGCTCATCCTTTTCTTATGCATGTCCTCAGGTTATCCCATGCAATGCTAAGTATGAGGGAATGTAGTGGTCATGTAAAGGAAGTTTTTAATAAAGATGTTGTATTTCATGTTTTAAGTTGTTATGTAATGATTCTAATCCCCAGATACACTATACCTCTCAATCTTCTATATTGTATCAAGTTGTGTTTATGTAATAAATTATGTTTAATTGTGTAATAAAAAGTTGGGTTATCATAATTGGTGTCATGACCCGCCTTCACCAAAAGGAGGGAAGGGTCAGCAGATTGCCAGGCCCTTCCTTCTTTAAGTTGAAGGAGAGATAATGACCCCCGAAACCCGCCCTCAATAGGTCCCAGAGTGGCGACCAACACCAAGGTTATAGAATAACACACTAAATGGAAGGCATTACCCTTTTTTCTTTTAATAGGATCGAGAGATAAGATAGTAAATCCCACAAGACCAAAACTGAAAGTGCAAGTATGACTGAAAGTAAACCATTCCCATATGCATGTTCAGAGGTAAAAGATACAAGTCACAAAAATCCAAAGGTAAAGTACCAAGAAAATGAAAACGACAACAGCAACTGCCCCAAGGTCCGAGCTAGTACGGTCCCGCACGATCCCTGATGTCCTACTGGAAACCTGAAAACAGTTTTATATACATAGGGTGAGCATACAAGTACACTCAGTAGGGAAAACCAAAGACTCTCGTGCACAAGTGAGGATACATTCTAATGTCCCATGTAAAAATAGATAACCAAACACCTAACAAGGTAAACTATCCACCCAAGCCTCACCAAGGAACACTCCCCAAATAACACAAGTCAAGTAAAGTATAGTAATAGCACATCGATGTTTGGGTACCCCGCACCGCTTTCCCAATTGTTATTGAAGAAATCCTATGCATCGAACCAATCCCACCATTATCACTGCAGTCCTACTGCCAAACCCCACACGCACACACCGGGGCCATAACCAATATCCCGCCCGCAGACACCTAGACCACAACCACCACACACAACCATACCTGCAAACACCTGGGTCAGAACAAATATTGTCACGCCCGAAGACACATGGTCCTCATCCTGAAGACACTTGGGAAACAACCTGCCCACAAACACCTAGGCCAACCACCACAACTACCCCTCCCAAAGATTCTTGGGCTAATAATGGACTTCAGGCCATCACAACCTGGCCGAAGATACTTGGGCTATCCGAGAAAGGAAGCATAAAGGAGCTAATAACCATCCACTAATAGAAGTGTTGGAAGAAACACCCTCCCTCATAAAATGGGGGTGTTTGGCACTAAGTTCTCAACTTGGGTGGGGCGCGAATAAGAAACATAAGAACTAAAAATATATTTATAAGTAACAAACACTCAACCCAACCTAGGGTTTCCAAAGCCAACCCAAAAACAAGAACACTCATCCCTATTCATAGGAAGCACACTGCTCACAGCCGAGATACAACTCACCCCCAGAACCAATCCTCATTTAAGCTATTCTTGATTCCATGTTCAACTAATCTCATTTAAATAAAGTTCTGAACTACTGAGCAACTAACAGCATAAGAACAAACCAATGGAAAAAGTTACATCCAACAGCAATTTAAGCATTCACACCCGGTTCTCTTGCAAAGTCACGACAACATAGGGATAAGTGAGATCCCTATACTGGAACCAAAGAAAACCCCAAGATACAGCCCCATGTTCCCAAAATTCAGGAGCCAACGGTTTCTCAACAACAGAGGATCCCACCCTAATTCGTGATATAAGCAGAGTAATCACACAGCCCCAAATTCGCAACCAGCGAAAGTATAACAACAGGGGATCCCATCCCCACCCACATCGCCCCAACAATAGGCCCGCGAAAGAAACAACCAAACCGCTACCACAAACACAATTCAGGCCCATGCAGGTATTTTCATATTTAAAAGATTTAACACACTCCATGGTTTCAATTCCACTGTACTTTAACCGAGGTTATCATAGAAAAGGGTTGATCCTGGTGCTTTCAATTTATTTAATCGAGTATACGTAATTAACCAATTCCATGTTACGGTTATTTAAATATCCAAAAACACCAAGGTTCATTGGGGCACATAGAGAGACCACCAATGACCATGATTTTCAGTGAGCATAGGCCCGTATAATTCACAACCTATATCAACAATAAAAGAGCACAGCAGGTCATCGATCACACCCCCCCCCCCTTAATTCTTTAAAGGTCCGTTTATTATCTTCATTAAGTTAGGTTTCATCAATTTCCATAGAGAAAAAAGCAAGCCCACCCCGCATGATACACAAAAGGAGTGACTAAGGATAAAGTCCCTACTTGATGGATCAAGGATCGACGTTAAGTCCAACAGGAGTGGCAAGAACTCCACGGAACGTGGTCAAGGAAAACTTCGCAACAGGGGTACGGCTCATCGGGAGGAAGGGTACTCCGAGCAGGATGATCCAGAAAAGAAACCTAGGGAGAAGCCTTTGGTTATAAAGCTGAGATACAGAATTCCTGGGATGGTTAAGATACGGAAAGAAACACTCGAAACCGCGTAAGAAGTAGGATCGTGGGTTGACCATGCGGTTGAGACGCCCCACACGCTACTTAAAGGTCCCCGCCTTTCGAGGCGGTTTAAACCAACGCACACCTCATGGTTTTTCATTTAAGGGGGTACCTCACAAATCAATTAATTTAAACGAGTATTAATTGGCTTTAAAAGAGGCTTAAAGGGGTTAAAACGTTGTTTAAAAACCAATTTGCGTAAAAAGGAGGCGCTACTGGAAAAACTGTGGGGGGTAGGCGAGAGCTACTGGTAGCCGAGAGCTACCGGTTGGCAACAGCTACCAGTAGCCAAGAGTTACTGGTAGCCGAGATCTACCAATAGCCTAGAGCTGCCGGTAGCCGAGAGCCCCCAGTTGTCGAGGGCCACCGGTACCCCAAGTTCACCAGTAGGCTAGGTCTACCGGTAGGCCGAGGCTACAGGTAGGCCAAGGCTACCGCTAAGAGTCACCGAGAAGCTGTGATGGCCTTCCAGACCACCCAGAACACCTCAACATTAGATTTAGACAAACTAATGAACCCCAAAAACCCGGGACATTACATCAGATACTTCTAAAACTATTCTCGTCCCCGAGAATATAAGAACAACCCAGAAAGGAGAAAAGTGGGGTCCAAACAACCACCCTCTAAAGATACTTCTCAGAGGAAAACCCCAGAGTTTTTCGAAAGCTGGAATAGAACCCTCCCCCTACATCCAGGAATACTCACCCAAGAGTTATCAACCGCAAACATTCACAACAAGCACAAAGATCACACTGTCCAACAAATGAGTTAGGGAGTCCCCTCCAACATGTCAGGATATTATCCGCTTTGAGTAGTACTGACTCGCCCTCATGGGTTTAATTGCATCCACATTAATTTTTTCTGATTAGCAGTCAGGTTTTCCCATAATCACACATTTGTACACACACACACAGAGAACAGGGAACAGATCATCTAATAGCTAATAAGAACAAGCATTTCATATATTAAAGCACAGGGTACAATATCTCAAGGATCAGAACAAAATAAAAAAACAAAAAAAACAACAAGGAAGTCAAAACAGCTCTAGGTACTGAACACGTAACTGGGCCTCCCGCTCCCATGTGCTCTCTTCCAGGCCACCATGCCTCCACAACACATGAACCAAGGGGATGGTTCATCCATGAAGAACTTTTTACTTATGATCCTTGATCTTGATTGGTCGTTATATGAAGGTCGCATCATCTTCGACATCTAACTCCCCCCAATCGATGACGTGGGAGTCGTCGTGTAGATATTAATGAATTTGGTAAACATGAAAGACGTTGTGAACTTTCTCTAACAGAGGTGGAAATGCCAGCTGATATGCCACCTCACCAACTCGTCCCAACACCTCGAAAGGTCCGATGAACCTAGGGGAGAGCTTACTCCCCTTCCCAAACCTCTGCTACCCACATTGGGGTGAAACCTTCAAGAACACATGATTCCTAACCTCGAAATCCAAGGGCCTCCTCCTACGATCGACATAAGACTTCTGCCGGTCCTGGGCTACCTTCATCCTCTCACGCATGAGTTGAACCTTCTCAGTGGTGCCCTGCACCACTTCTAGCCCAAGAACAGTTGCTTCCCCAACCTCAGTCCAGTACACGGGTGAATGACACATCCTTCCATATAGGGCTTCTAATTGAGCCATGTTAATGGTAGATTGATGGCTATTATTGTAGGAGAACTATACCAGAGGCAAGTGTCGCACCCATGATCCCCCGAAGTCCAGAACGCATGCTCGGAGCATATCTTACAGGGTTTGGATGGTGCGCCCTGTCTGCCCATATGTCTGGGGGTGGAAGGCAGTGCTAAGGCGCAACTGGGTGCCGAAAGCATACTGCAAACCCCTCCAGACTCGTGAGGTTAAACGTGCATCCCTGTCTGAGACTATGGAACTCGGAACTCCATGAAACCGCAATACCTCGTCCACATACTTCCGTTCTAGAGCGTCCACTACACTCAACTCCTTAATCGCCAGAAAGTGAGCCGAATTCATCAAGCGGTCCACTACAACCCATATAGCGTTGCATCCCCCTTTCACCTTGGGTAGTCCCATGATTAAATCCATCGATATGTCATCCCACTTCAACTCGGGGACATCCAAAGGTTACAACCACCCATCTGGAAGACGGTGTTCAGCCTTTACCTGCTGACACACTAGGCACTTGGCCACAAACTCTGACACTGCTCGCTTTACTCCGGGCCACCAAAGCTGTCTCCTCAGACCCTGGTACATCTTGGAAACTCTTGGTTGTACCGCTAGGGGTGAGTTGTGTAACTCACTAAGAACCTTGCCACACATCACCTCTGGAACAAACATCTTCCCCCGGAAGAGCATCTGATTTTGACCATCTTCCGTCCACCCTTCCAGAGCATTTCCCTGGTCAACTCAGTCGCGCATCACTTCGAACTCTGGGTCTCCCCACTGAGACTCCTCCACTTTCCGCGACAGAGAATACTGCACTTTCATCTGATACAGGAAACCTCTACCACTATCCATCCTCGCATCCAGGTTCAAGTCATCCAACTCCTCCATCGCCTTCCATGTGTCTATCGACTCTTAGACTGCATCCTTCTGCGACCTCCTGCTTAAAGCATCGGCCACTACATTCCCTTTTCCTGAAGTGTAGAAAATATTGAAGTCGTAATCTTGGAGAAACTCCATCCACCTTCACTGTCATAAGTTTAGGCCCCACTATGAGAATATATACCTCAAGATTTTGTGATCCGTGAAGACCACAAAGTGTTCTCCGATGAGGTAATGCCGCCACAACTTTAGTGCGAAAACGACTGCTGTAAGCTCCAGATTGTGGGTGGCATAATTACACTCATGAGGGCATAGCAGCCTAGACTCATAAGAGATCACCCCTTGTCGCTGCATCAACACACATCTAAGGCCTTTCCTTGAAGCATCACAAAACACCTCATAAATTTCCCCTTCTTCTGGTAGTCTCAGCACTGGGGAACTAACCAACTTCTCCTTCAGATAGCTGAAGGCTGCCTCACACTGCTCACTATACACGAAAACCTGGTCCTTCTTGGTCAAGGCCATCAAAGGTGCCGCAACTCTAGATAAGTTGGGTACAAACCTCCGGTAGTGACCTACCAGCCCGAGGAAACAATGAACCTCTTCCACGTTCTTGGGTGCTTCCCAAGAAACAACCGCCTCAACCTTTGATGGGTCTATCGATACCCCTTGCTCGGACACTATGTGCCCAAGCAAGTGCACTTCTTGTGTCCAGAACTTACATTTTGACAACTTCCCATAGAGTTGGTGTTGTAAGAGGACCTCCAAAACCATTCTCAGGTGCTCAGCGTGGTCCTCCTATGATCTTGAGTAGATCAGGATGTTGTCAATGAACACGACTAGGAACTGATCCAGATACTCCCGGAAGACGGAGTTCATAAGCCCCATGAACAGAGCTAGAGCATTCGTAACGCCGAACTACATGACCACAAACTCGAAGTGCCCATATCTGCACATGAAGGACATCTTCAGGATGTCTCCCTTCTTCACCCTCAACTGGTGATATCCAGACCATAGGTCGATCTTTGAGAACCATCCTTACCCTTTCAACTGGTCAAAGAGATCATCTATCCTTGGAAGAGGGTAGCGATTCTTGACAATTACCTGATTCAGCCTCCTATAGTCTATGGACAACCTTATACCACCATCTGCCTTCTTCGCAAACAACACAGGATCACCCCACGGTGACGCACTCGGTCGAACAAAACCCTTCTTCATCAGATCGTCAATCTGAATCTGCAACTCCCGTAACTTCGAAGGCGCCATCCGGTAGGGAGCCATCGAAATCGGACGACCACCAGGCTGCAAGTCTATCCCAAACTCGATATCACATCAAGAGGGTAGATTCATCACCTCCTCAGGGAATACGTCCATAAACTCACTAACGATCTCTAGTACCTCCACCATCTCTGCATCCGTTGACTCCACTGATAGCTCGGCTAACAAGGAGAGGAGGGGTTCATCTCGCCTGATGCCCTTCTTGCCACCTCACTCGCCGGTGAAAGTAACACATTGGCCACCCCAGTCTGAAAACACGACCCTTCCTCATAAGAAGTCTATGACGACACATATATAGAACATCCAATCAATGCATAGGATGACATCGTATGGTTGTATCTGTAATAGAAGGAGGTCCCTGACTGACTGATGTGGCCCTATCGTTAGTCTGCATCTTCGACAAACATAAGATAAGTCGTTCTGACCTCCGACTGGTGTGCTCAGCACCAGGGGTACTGGAAGTCTCTCAGCATCTAGACCCAAAGCATGGGCCAGACTGGGTGTAACAAAGGATTTCGAAGCTCCTGTATCAAACAAGACGTAAGCAAGGGTACTGAACAAACTGATCGTATCTCGAACAACCACTGGTCCTACTGGAACTGCTGCCTCCACGGCGTGCAGCTGTCCGCGCCTGGATCCTCTGCCTCTCGGCTGTCGGACATCTCCTCGACCACACCCTATTCGAGGTCCCTGAGGAGCGCCCTGAGTTTGGCCTCCCCTGGAACATCTTCCCTCGGAGGAGCGGGAGCTCACTGACCCTACTGCTGCTGCTGGAAAGGCCTCGTTGGATACTGCTGATGTGGAGGCAGGTGCTGAACCTACCCGCCACCGTCGTACTACACTCTATCCGGGAACTAACTCCAAAGGTTCTTGTGGCTCCCGCAGATGAAGCATCTCGGACCTGGGCCCGAAGGGAAAGGGTGAGGTCCATGGGATTGGAACTGGAACTGCTGAGGCCTGCTCCCTGTTGGTCAAAACCTAGAGGGTCCTAATGCTGGAGGCCTGCTGCTGACGGCATTTCCCTTCAATGATCCCAGCTCGATCCCCTCACGTGACACACCTCCCAGCATGTGCATCCTCTCCACCACTTCATCCTTCTTCTGCACATCTAAGTATGTCGACAAGGTGAAGGGGGTAACAGCGTACTGGAGGGAAGGTCGGAGCGCCTCCTCTAAACGTCTCGCCCGAGACTCCTCATCTGGAAAGAGGTCCGGAGCAAAGTGAAGGAGATCCTTGAACTTGATTTCCATCTCCCTTACTAACAAAATCCCCTGATGGAGGGAGAGTAGCTCCTACCTCTTCTCATATTTCATCGTAGAAGAGAGGAATTCCGCCCTGAACTCCTTCTTGAAATCAGCCCATGCCACCTCAGCCTCTCTCCTCTCCCCCAGGTAGAGCGTCCAACACTGACGTTCTGCTCCCCGCATCTGGCTGACGGCCAGAGGAACCCAATACTCCTTCGGATCCCGAATCAAGCTGAAAGCTATCACCAGCTCCTCTAGCCAACTTTTTGTCTTCATGTCTGAGGTGTTGCCATCATACTTCTCGAGGGTCTACCACTGGAAAGAACGAAGAGTCTTCTGCCACTGCTCATCCTCCTCCTCTCGATCAGCCCTCTACCGATCATCCATGTCAACCTCCTGGACCTCGATCGCCCGCACCACTCGTGGTCATCTCCCAGGTTCCATAGCTACAAGGTAAATAAGGAATGCATAATCCCAAGTAGTGCAGTATATTGTTCTTAGATTTTATTTGACTTATTTATTTATTTTGAATCCCCAAGACACCCATGAAACACGAGAACACAAGTCATTATGATGCATGCATCTTTCCTAGGGTCTATACCCTGCAATCAGTGTGGCCTCACTTGGTCGTTCGGTAGATCCAGAGTCCTTGCATCGGACCATGGGGGTATCTAAAATCTCGTGTCCTAGCTGGTCTTCCCTGGCCTAATTCATGCACCAAGGTCACCCAACACTATTTCCCTACCATCCCATTCAATCTTCACTGTTCCTAACTCCAGACTCCATCCTATCTCTCAACCCAGCCTTTAATACCATTCTGTCATGACCCGCCTTCACCAAAAGGAGGGAAGGTCAGCAGATTGCCATGCTCTTCCTTCTTTAAGTTGAGGGAGAGATAATGACCCTCAAAACCCACCCTCAATAGGTCCTGGAGTGGCGACCATCACCAAGGGTATAGAATCACACACTAAATGGAAGGCATTACCCTTTTTTTCTTTTAATAGGATCGGGAGATAAGATAGTAAATCCCACAACACCAAAACTAAAAGTGCAAGTATGGCTGAAAGTAAACCATTCCCATATGCATGTTCAAAGGTAAAAGATACAGGTCACAAAACTCCAAAGTTAAAGTACCAAGAAAAGGAAAAAAAACAACAGCAACTTCCCCAATGTTCGCGCTAGTACGGTTCTGCACGATCCCTGATGTCCTCCTGGAAACCTAAAAAAGGTTTTATATACGTAGGGTGAGCATACAAGTACACTCAATAGGGAAAACCAAAGACTCTCGTGCACAAGTGAGGAGACATTCTAATGTCCTGTGGAAAAAGAGATAACCAAAAACCTAACAAGGTAAAATATCCACCCAAGCCTCACCAAGGCACACTCCCTAAATAATACAAGTCAAGTAAAGTATAGTAATAGCACATCGATGTTTGGGTACCCCGCGCCGCTTTTCCACTGGTTATTGAAGACATCCTACGCATCGAACCAATCTCGCCATTCTCACCGTAGTCCCACTGCCAAACCCCGCCGGCACACACCTAGGCCACAACCTCACCGCAGTCCCACTGCCAAACCCCACCCGCACACACCTGGGCCATAACCACTATCCTGCCCACAGACACCTGGTCCACAACCACCACACACAACCATACCCACAAACACCTAGGTCAGAAAAACTACTGCCATGCCCGAAGACACCTGGGCCTCATCCCGAAGACACTTGGGAAACAACCTGCCCGCAAACACCTGGGCCAACCACCACAACTACCCCGCCCAAAGATTCTTGGGCTAATAATGGACTTCTGGCCATCACATCCTGTATGAAGATACTTGGGATATCTAGGAAAGGGAGCAGAAAGGAGCTAATAACCAGCCACTAATAGAAGTGTTGGGAAAAACACCCTCCCCCATGAAATGGGGGTGTTCGGCACTAAGTTCTCAACTTGGGTGGGCGCAAATAATAAACATAATAACTAAAAATATATGTATAAGTAACAAACACTAAACCCAACCTAGGGTTTCCAAAGCCAACCCAAGCACAAGCAAACTCATCCCTATTCATAGGAAGCACACTGCTCACAGCCGAGATACAACTCACCCATAGAACCAATCCCCATTTAAGCTATTTTTGCTTCCATGTTCAATTAATCTCATTTAAATAAAGTTCTGCACTACTGGACAACTAATAGCATAATCAAAATCCAAGAGAAAAAGTTACAGCCAATAGAAATTTAAGCATTCACATTCAGTTCTCTTGCGAAGTCACAACAACAAAGGGATAATTGAGATCCCTCGAAGTACTGGAACCCAAGAAACCCCCAAGATACAGCACCATGTTCCCAAAATATAGAAGCCAACGGTTTCTCAACAACATAGGATCCCACCCCAATTCGTGATATAAGCAGAGTAATCACACAACCCCAAATTCCCAACCAGCGAAATTATAACAACAGGGGATCCCATCCCCACCTGCATCACCCCAGCAATCGGCCCGCAAAAGAAACCACCAAACCGCTACCACCAACACAAGGCATGCCCATGTAGGTATTTTCATATTTAAAAGATTTAACACACTCCATGGTTTCAATTCCACTGTACTTTAACCGGGGTTATCACAGAAAAGGGTTGATCCTGGTGCTTTTAATTTATTTAATCGAGTATACGTAATTAACCAATTCCATGTTACGGTTATTTAAATATCCAAAAACACCAAGGTTCATTAGTGCACAGAGAAAGACCACCAACGGCCATGATTGTTAGTGAGCATAGGCCCATATAATTCACAACATATATCAACAATAAAAGAGAACAGCAGGTCATCGATCACACCCCCCCCTTCATTCATTAAAGGTCAGTTTATTATATTCATTAAGTTAGGTTTCATCAATTTCCACAGAGACAAAATCATGCCCACCCCGCATGATACACAGAAGGAGAGACTAAGGATAAAGTCCCTACTTGACAGATCGAGGATCGACGTTAAGTTCAACAGGAGTGGCAGGAACTCCACGAAACACGATCAAGGAAAACTTCGCAACAGGGGTACGGCATGTTGGGAAGAAGGTTACTCTGAGCAGGATGATCAAGAAAAGAAACCTAGGGAGAAGCCTTTGGTTATAAAGGCTGAGATACAGCATTCCTGGGACGGTTAAGATACAGAAAGAAAAACCTGAAACCGCGTAAGAAGCGGGATTGTGGGTTGACCACGTGGCTGAGACACCCCACATGTTACTTAAAGGTCCCCGCCTTTTAGGGCGGTTTAAACTGACGCACACCTCATGGTTTATCATTTAAGGGGGAACCTCACCAATCATCTAATTTAAATGTGCATTAATGGGATTTAAAACAAGATTAAAGGGGTCAAAACATGGTTTAAAAACCAATTTTTTTAAAAAGGAGGAGCTACTGGAAAAACCGTGGTGGGTAGGCGAGAGCTACCGGTAGCCGAGAGCTACCGGTTGGCGACAGCTACCGGTAGCTGAGAGATACCGGTTGGCGACAGCTACCGGTAGCCGAGAGCTACTAGTTGGCGAGAGCTACCAGTAGTCGACAGGGATCGGTTGGAGACAACTACCGGTAGCCGAGAGCTACCGGTTGGCGACAACTACCGATAGTTGAGAGCTACCGGTATCCTAGAGATACCGGTAGCCGAGAGCTACTGGTAGCCGAGGACCACCGGTACCCCAAGGTCAGTGGTAGGCTAGGTCTACCGGTAGGCTGAGGCTACCGATAGGCCAAGGCTACCACTAGGAGTCACCGAGAAGCTGGGATGGCCTTCCAGACCACCCAGAACACCTCAACATCATATTTTTACCAAGTAATGGACCCCAAAAACCCGGGCCATTATAGTTGGTATCAGAGGAATGGTTTTGTTATTTTTTTGGATTAGGATTATAAATCCATAGTAAATCCTTATATACAAGACTACATATAATAAAAAAGTCCCTAAGTTTTGGTGAGTATTGAGTAAGTGGTTTATCAAGAAAATACATCCATGTTTGGATACGAGCAGGTAAAGGTGGCTCTGGCAAAGATATATCCTAGAGGTAAAACCCAAAAACACCACTTTGAGCTAGAATCAAACGGGAACTGGTGCACGACAATGGGCCTTGCTACACTCTTGGTTACGACACTCCTGGGGAATATGCTTCTGTAAATTCACAAGCTTAGTATGAACCATTATTAAGGGAAAAAATTCCCTAAGAATATATGTTAGAAAGTAGATCATGGATAACAGAGACTGAAGCCAATAGATTCATATGTTAAGGAAATAGAAGTTATTTATAAGTCATCAGTTCTGTCCTTGGATTACCCTTTATGTGTTAACCCTGACTTTCCTTTTATTCCAACTAATGGCTGGTAATAGGAGGACTCGGGCTAACAACTGATGTGAAGATCAATGTGATGACTGTACTAATGAGATGCTCAATCCAATGTGAGTGGGGATCATGAACTCTGTCACGCTTCTCTCTCAGATAACTCAAGATTTGAATAGAAAAATGGGTCAAGAGGAACGTTCAACCCCCCCCCCCAAGAAAGAACAAGTCTCTATCGAGAGATTCATAAGACAAAGGCCTCCAAATTTTAATGGATTATCTGATCCCTCAATCGCTGAACAATGGATCAACTCCATTGAAAAGATCTTATCCATCCTTTAATGTTCTAAACAAGAGAATGTTCTCCTATCTACTTATCATATGGAGGGTGAAGCTGATCAATGGTGGACGTTGATAAAAAATATGAATCCTGAGGAGGAGATCGAGGCATTAGAATGGAAGGATTTATGGAAGATGTTTTTTGATAAATATTTTCCATGCACCCTCCAATTTAAGATGGAAAGGGACTTCCTTGCCCTAAAACAAAAAGATGAAGAATCTGTTCGGAGCGTACAAGGAAAACATTACAAGGCTTTCACGATACGCCTCCAGCTTTGTCGTTACCCCCAAATGCAAGGTTGACCACTTCTTTGGTGGGCAGAAACCTAGCCTGTGGAAATCTTTGGTGATCCGTGACTTCGACAGCTATGAGGAAATTGTCCGATGTGCCCTCAAGGTTGAAATGAAGATAAAAGAATCGTAGGGGTATCATGATGATAAGAAGCATAAGGTGGAATTCAATTCTAGCGATCCGATGGATAAATCCAACGGTGCTAAGAAGATCTGGTACCCCACTTGCCAAAGGTGAGGAAAGAAGCACCCCGGAAACTACCTGAAGGGGATGAGAAAATGCATTAGGTGTGGAAGATAAGGGAACCTGGATATTAACTATCAGCAAGAAAGACTCGTGGCTATGATAGAGGAGAGGAACACTCCATTCGAACCTCAACGCGTGGTTCATTGCTACAACTGAAAAGAACCAGGGAATCTTTAAAATCAGTGCCCTAAGTTAAGGGTTTTTTGAGGCAACTAACAACCTCCAAGGCAGCAAGGGAGAGCTTTTTCCATCACTACTACCGAAGTGAACCCCGACAATGAAGTGGTGATAGGTACACTAGTTATTCATTCAAGAATAGTGAATGTTGTTTTTGATTCAGGTTCTACGCATTCTTTTATATCTCGAAAGTTTAGTAGAACAATCCCAGAACCACCAAAAATCATGGAAGTGAAGATGTCAGTGAGTACGACAAATGGGGAAATCATTGCATCCCATGAATATAACTCCTCCCCTATCATAATTTGTGTATTAAACTTCTCGGTGAACCTCTTCATACTCCCTCTAGTGGAATTTTATGCAATTCTTAGCATGTATTGGCATTCCTTATATAGAGAGAACATAAATTTCCTTGAGAGGGAAATCACTCTCCCTATGGAGAATCGACCCCTGATTCTTTACAAGTGTAAGTAGGAAGATGAACCTTCTTTAGCTCCATCATCTCAAGCGTGGATATTAATTCCCTATGATCACACATTTCTGGATCATATGTTTGAGTATAATGAGGAAACCATCCTATAAGACATGCCTATTGTGATAGAATTCGTTGAATTGTTTCCTGAGGAATTGCTTAGTCTTCCTCCTTGAAGTGACGTTGAATTCTCAATTGATCTTATACCTGGGGCGTTGCCAATATCCAAGACTCCATATAGAATGAATGTTGTGGAGATTGAGTGGCTGAAGAAACAACTACATGAGAATCTGGATAAAGGGTTTATACCCCCAAGTGCTTCCCTATGGGGTGCACCAGTCCTCTTCGTCAATAATAATGATGGGTCAATGCACCTTTGCATCGATTATCGTGAGCTTAACAAAATCATGATAAAGAACAAGTATCCTCTCCCATGAATTGATGACTTGTTCGATCAGCTGCGTAGAGAAAAATACTTCTCCAAGGTGGATTTGTGATTGGGATATTATCAAGTAAGGGTGAAGAAGGAAGATATCCCCAAGACTGCTTTTCGTACAAGATATGGCACTATTAATTCATAGTAAATACTTTAGGACTCACTAATGCTCCAGAAATCTTAATGGAATTGATGAATATAGTCTTTAGAGATTACCTCTATAAATTTTTGGTATTATTTATAGATGATATTTCAATATACTCCAAAACCAAGGAGGATCATGAGGAGCATCTAAGAACTGTACTAGAGACCTTGCGGAAGGAGAAGCTCTATGAAAATTACATCAAGTGTGAGTTCTGGTTGAAGGAGGTCTCATTCATGCGCCATATCATCACAAGCAATGGGATATCTATGGATCCCTCAAATACAGATGCGATTGAGGGATGTCGCGGCCGACATCAATAACAGATATCTATAGCTTCTTGGGGTTAGTTGGATATTATCGATGATTTGTGATAAATTTGTCACAATTTTCCAACCCTCTTACCAAGATAACTTGGAAGGGAGTAAAGTTTTCTTGGAATGATGAATGTGAAGAAAGCTTCAATGAGTTGAAAAAGAGGCTTATCACTGCGCTCGTGCTCACTTTACCCACAAGTGGAGAACTTTTTGTGGTATTCAGTGATGCTTCAAAGAAAGTCCTGGGATGTATGTTGATGCAAAATGAAAAATTCATTTCCTATGCTTCAAGGAAATTGAAATTTCATGAATAGAACTATCCAACACATGACCTCGAGTTGGCTGTACTGATCTTCGCTTTGAAAATTTGGCAGCATTATCTCATTGGGGAGAAGTGTGAAATATATATGGACCACAAAAGCCTCAAGTATATATTCACACAAAAATAGTTTAACATGCGCTAATGAAGATGGTTAAAGCTGATCAAAGACTATGACTGCTCAATCCATTACCACCCTGGGAAAGCGAACAAGGTGGCGGATTCCCAAAGTAGAAAGGAACCAGTGATTCTATAATTGATGAGAATTGAAAAGGATCAAATATTCTTAGATTTGATGAATATGAACATGGGAATCATAAAGAAGGGAAATCATCAAACCTTTCACAAATTGTTTCTCAACCGTCACTTTGGGAAAGGTTAAAGGATTCTCAAAATGATGATGTGGAAATTCAGGAAAAGGTGGAATCTATTGAAAAAGGAAAATCCTCGGAGTTTAATGTTAATAAAGATGGAATTGTGATATTTGGGAAAAGACAATGTGTTCTATAAAGTCTGGAGCTGAAGAAGGATCTTTTGGATGATGCAAATAGTAAAAATTTCTCTATTCACCCAGGAAACACAAAGATGTATTGAGATATCTGAGAGCATTATTGGTGGGGTAATATGAAGAAGTAGATCACCGAATATACATCAAAGTGCATGGTGTGTCAGTAAGTGAATGCATAGAGGAAGAAGTCTAAGGGGATGATGAAACCATTGCCCATAATAGAATGGAAATGGGAGAACATCACCATGGACTTTTTCACCAGACTTCTGATGACATCCAAAGGCAAAAATGCAATCTGGGTTGTTGTGGATTGTCTTACAAAGGCTGCACACTTCATTGCTATTTGAGAGGATTTATCATTGGATCAACTAGCATAGATATATATATTAGGGAAGTTGTAAGGGTTCATAGAGTACCACTGTCTATTGTGTCTGATCGAGATCCAAGATTCACCTCTAAGTTTTGGAAGAGTCTTCAACATGCTCTGAATACTGAATTGAACTTCAGTACGGCCTATCATCCTCAAGATGATGGCCAATCCGAGTAGACTATCCAAACACTTGAGGACATATTGAGAGCATGCTCAATGGACTTTAAAGGATGATGTGATAAACATCTTTCTATGGTTGAGTTCTCTTATAATAATAGTTTCCACTCGATAATCCAAATGGAACCATATTAAGTCCTTTATGGGAAAAGGTTCTAAACACCGACATGTTGGGATGAGGTTGGTGAGCTTAATCTGCTTGGACCATAAGTGGTTGAAGAAATGGTGAAGAAGGTGAAAATCATTCAGCATCATATCAAGGCAGACTAGAGTCGACAGAATTGTTATGAAGATAACCGTTGATTAGACCTTGAGTTTAAATTTGGATACAAGGTATTTTTATGCATATATTTGTGGAAGAAAGTCGTGAGGTTTAGAAATAAATGGAATTTAAGTCCAAGGTACATCGGCCCCTTTGAGATTTTTGATCGTGTCGGGGTTGTGGCCTATCAACTAGAACTTCCACCTACCATGGTCAAATTACATGATGTCTTTTATGTATACCTCTTAAGGAAGTATTTACTGGACCCTTCACATGTACTCTCCTCATAGGTGGTATAGTTAGAGGATGATCTATTCTTATGAAGAGAAACCAGTGAAGATCTTAGATCATAGAGAAAAATTTCTATGAAATAAGACAATGCCCCTAGTCAAGATGTTGTGGCGAAACCACAAGTTTGAATAAGCGGCATGGGAATCAGAGGAAATGATGAAGAAGAGTTACCCACATCTATTTTAGTGTGGGAAAAGTAAATTTCAAGGGAGAAATTTCTTAAGGGGTGAATATTGTAATGACCCAAAATTTCATTAATGGAAATCCCTCTTGATCTAATTAAATGTATCTTTATGTAAAATGTTTATATAAAATGTCAACTTCTTTGGTTTTATGTTTTTGGATTTTAAAATACTATTAATAATTATGACCATTGCTAATATAGCCATTGAACAGTGATCACATGATTAGTATAAATATAGGGCTTTAACAAATCCAATTTACTCAGACAAATGAAGTGATGGCCTCATCCAGTAGACGTGCCCCATACAAAGCCCATTTGTCAGATCTAGGAAAGGAGGTTGTATCTTTGGGCTTCTCTCTTGACCAAGCCCAATCTGAGCTTGAATATGTTAAGCTCGAGTGGGATTGCCTACAAGAGAAGTGGAAGTTGATAGAGATTACCACCCGAGCAATGTTATCTAAGCCACCCCAAGAGTCTGTCACCATCGCACACCTTACTCTTCGGTATTATGCGAGTGTTATAAGGGTTTATGTAACAAGACCATAGTACTATGGTTATGTACATTATTTTTGTATATAATAATGAATATAATTTTATTTTATTATTTTTACCTTGTAAATAGTTTTTAAATCACAAATAGTATTTTTAGTTAATGTTCAACTAAGAAATCTATTTTGATGAATTAATGGATTTTTGAATTAAATAATATTTTAATAATATATTATTATTATTATTAAATTAATTTTTTATTTAATATAAATGGTCGTACAATTTTATGAATGCAATTGTAATTTTTATTAAGGTTTGAAAGCCATTTTTATCAAAACCCATGAATTTTCGATAAATGTAGGTTTTTATTTTAAATGTGAAAATTAACATATTTAAAAAATTATTTAGATAAAATGAATATTATTTCGGGAATCAAAACGTCGAAATTATCCAATGGTGAATTTTTCATAATTTTCTGAGACAATCAAATTTTTGGGTAAAAATTAAATACCGTTTAAATATATAATGTGTTTTATGAAATCATAATAACCCAATAGTGATGTAATAAAATACTATAAACTTTATGTTCGGCCAATATATGTTTTAACATTAAAATAATGTGATTTTGGGTTTTTTTGATTTATTTTACAAAGCTTTAGTGGACCCTTCAAGACTTATTAAACATTTTGTCTTTTTAAATTGTTTTCCTTAGGAGTGTGACTCACCTCCACATAAGCAACCCCATTATGTTAATAAGTTCATACTTTGGCCTTATAAAATATTTTTTTCCAATTCCCTTTTCCAAAAACCATGGGAAAAAACCATGGTCTGATTTGTGTTTTGGATTAGTTTAATGTGAGGTGTCCCAAACCTAAATAATAAAGAATTCCCTCACCTTTCCTATATAAACTCACCCAAGCTCTCACTTCCTCCTAACTAAAATCTTTTGGAGTTCGTCCAACCTCTTACCTACTCTCTTTATAATCCTCCAAAGGTTCCCCAAGCTCCCAAAAATCCTCTATCAAGCCCTTGGAAGCACACTTCCAAGTAAGGGTTTTTCTTCCTTTCTCATTTTTGTCCAATATTCTTTAAATTGTTATGCCCTTTTAATTTCAATTATAAATGTTGGGGTATGGTTTCACACCTCCCCCATACTGCCTTATTTATGTTTTAATTATGGGATACCCCTTTATCTCTCATTAAATTCCTCCCATGTACACTCGTTACTATGTTGAAATTCTGAAAGGAATTTCTCTCTCCTCATTTACATTCAAGCAATTCTTTTGTATCATGAATCTAAATTCCATTACATTTTTGGTACATGTATCTATATGAACCTTTTACTATAAATGTCATGTAAATATGATTAGAGACCTATTTCTCTCTCATCAACCATTTTTATGAGTTCTTATGTCACGCTGTTATGCTGCCGAAATTGCACCACACTTTTCAAGCCAAAGTCATTGTGTAGTGAATACCATGCCCATTTATCTATCAAGGGTATTCAACTTTATGCACATTTACTTATTGTTTAAAGAGTTTCATGTATGTATTCCACATTCTTTTATCATGGAATAAAATATTATGTCTAATGATTCAATGCTTTATGATCCATGTGGCACCCTTATGCATGAAATGAAATGTTTAAGAAGGGTGTGCATTGATAGTGCTCCAATGCATTGGGTAAAGTATAGTATCATGATACGTCATGTGCAATGGGTTTTTACTCATTCTAATTCAATTGAAATGAGTGTTTACTCATGCTTCATGTGCAATGAGGTTTTACTCATGCTCCATGTGCAATGAGCCTTAGCTCATGCTAATTCCATGTTAAGTGTTGTTGCCACAATTCCATGTTGTGATTTTCATGCTTTATCATGCATTTATGTTTATACTTCTCTTGTGCTCTATTGATATTCTTATTGTCTAACATGTATTGCATTACTCATGTTATTCCATGATTATTCCCTTACTGGGATTTATAGCTCACCTTTTTCTTATGCATGTCCTCAGGTTATCCCATGCAATGTTAAGTACGAGGGAATGTAGTGGTCATGTAAAGGATGTTTTCAATAAAGATGTTGTATTTAATGTTTTAAGTTGTTATGTAATGATCCTAATCCCCAAAGACACTAGACCTCTCAATATTCTATGTTTTATCAAGTGATTTTTATGTAATAAATTATGTTTAATTGAGTAATAAAAAGCAGGGTTGTCATAAGTAGTACTTCGTCGTGGTCAGCAGGTAACCCAAAGAGGCAACCTTTGTGGTCTAACCAAGTAAAGACATATATTCTTAATTAATAATAGGCTTACATATAGATATGGATAGTTTTTTATGTAAGAAACCTCTCAAACATTTCTAGGCACGTTGTCATTTCCAGTTATGGGATCCCAAATGAGTCAAAAAGGGGTTGCATTCATTATATTCACCTAAATATTTAAGATAATTGTTAGATATTTGAGGATGGACACCTCCCTTATTAGAGATATGAGGGTCACCTACAAATCATAAATATGCTTCATTGTAATAATGACATTGATGTTTCCTCTGTGGCCTAACACCTGGGATCATAAGATCATAAAAATGACTATGGAATGTTGTCTCTACATCATGAAAACCCTCTGACTAATTGGAAAAGTTCCATCAGTTGATTGAATCCAAATATAGGGAAGTATGAATTTAATCCTAGACTTATAGGCTTCTCCTCCCCTAATGACATAATAAGAGAAAACAATTAGCTCTGAAATCACTCTACAATGACTCTGGTAGTAAAGGATGACAATATATATTCCCACGAACTCTATCATCTCGACAAAGATAGATATTACATCATATTTACTAACTTAACTAGAAATTTATTCACTGACTTAGAGATGGAATAAGAATAAGAAGATATCAAGAATACCCCTCCCTCATTTGAGGAAGGTGTCTCCACCACCATAGATAAGCATAGGTATGTAAATCAAGGAATAAAAGAAGACCCTAAACCTACATTTATTAGTGTCACAATGTCTCTTGAGGAACAAGATATTTATATTTCATTTCTAAAGAAACATTGACATGTTTTTTCTTGGTATTATATGTAAATGCCCGGACAGAATCTATATGTGGCTATGCATCACTCAGGTTTACCTGATGACCATTGAGGCTTATAGAAAATAGCCAAGAGAATGCATCCCTATCATGATTCCATGTCCCATTATCATGACATTAAACTGCACAACATTTCTTAACCACATGATGTTAAACTATATAGAAGCAATCTCAACCACAATACTTTAAACTACACAATGTCTTTTGTCCTTATTGAATGATTTTAAAATGAAAAGAATATGTCCTTATTGTATGATGTTAAACTACATGAGATTCATAATATCACCAAAGATTCATCACACATAATCTAGATCTATGCAAAATAGGAATGAAGTGATCATTGTCCTAGTGTGTGAGTTAGATCAACATAGGGAATTCCCCATCCAAGAACTATGTATAGTTTGATTCCTATCAACACAAGATCTGTATTGATTCCCAAATATCCAATCCTAGGACCAAACACAATATATTCATCCTGATCACAATACATCAAACTACATGATAATGTTTAAGCCTTATTTTACATATCACGTGACCTTATTCCTTACTTAAAGACGTTAAAATGCACGACTAATGTCCTCACCTCATGACACTAAACTGCATAGTTTACCAGAACTACATGTGGCTTGATTCCTACCATTAATGGATACATAGTGACACCCAAACATCTATTATTGGGACTAGATACAATATTCTTATTCATTCATGATGATTCACCTTCATCCTTACCATATGATGTTAAACTGCATGGCTGATGTCCTCACTGCATGACACTAAACTAAATGATTTTCCATAACTATGTATAAGATTGGTTATCATTCCAAAGAGATATGTAGGTATTACTAGATCTTATATATTGGTCTAACCATCATATGATACATAAATTCTTATGTCATTTCCTTGAACTATCACTTTGTGGTGAGAGATCCCATTTCAATTCTGTGTTTCTCATAATAAGAATAAATCATGTGGGATTAGAAATATTGGTGAAGGATTCCCCACATGATCGATACATGTCAGTTCACGATGGGGTTAGAATAGTCTTGGATGAAAGACTTTAAAAAGTCACATCCTGAGTCCTTTCCACATGACATTAAACTTCATGGTTGATGTACCTTATAGGACCTAAAACTACACATTACCATGGACCTCTCCTAAGAGGACCATTTTCATTGGTGTTGGTATCCCACCACACCTCCATTCAAGAACTATGTGTGGCTTGATTACCACCATTAAAATATACGTAGTGATGGTCGGACCTCAGTTCTAGGTCCATCCACAACATTACCTTTTCATGCTGAGTCACCTAAGTCCTTCCGTATGATGTTAAATTTCATGGTTTTTCAAGAACTATGTGTGTCTTGATTCATGAAATCATAGGATATGTAGTGACACATGAATCTACAATCCCAAGTCTAGCTACAACAATCAATAAGAAAAATTGCTTTTGCATATGGGTAAGACCTATGTAGAGAGTTTCCCATTCAAGAACTACTTGTGGATTGATTCCTGTCATCATGGGATATGTAGTGATGCCAGAATCTAAAATCTCGAGTCTAGATACAAAAATAAATGAGAATAATCCCTCCCTATACATATGGGTTAGACCTGTGTAGAGTGTTTCCCATTCAATAACTATATGTGTATTGATTCCAGTCAACATAGGATATGTAGTGTTTCCTAGATCTTCAATCCCGAGAACAACTGCAGTAGTCAATAGGAACAATTCCCCCTATGTGTATGGGTATGACCTATGTATAGAGTTTACTTTTCAATAAATACATTTGGATTGATTCCTATCATCACATGATATATAGTGATGCCCAGATCTCTAATTTTGGGTCAAGATACAACAATCAACGGGAATAATTCCCCCTCTACATATGGTTCAGACCCGTGTAAAGAGTTATTATCCAATAACTATTTGTGGATTGATTACTATCACCATGTGATACATAGTGACAACTAGATCTGCAATCCTGGGTCCAAATACTACAATCAGCATGAAAATTCCCTCTCCCTACATATGGTTCAGACCTGCATGGGGAGATTTTATCCATGAACTATGTGTAGCTTGATTCCAATCACCACATGATACATAGGAAGACATAAATCTTTAATAAAGGGTTCAAACACAACATATAAGATGATAAAACTACACCCCTATCATCATATAGGTTTGAAACATATATTAAGCCATCCAAGACCCACTCTCACACAACTTAATCGACTGCCCAGTTGCCCCTTGTTTTTCATGCCAAGCATGGATCATGTGAGCTTAGGTAACTTTGAAGGCCTCTATAGCTGATATGAATGGGTCACACATAATACTAGAAAAAAATTCATTACCTCAATACATGAAACTTCAAGGAAAATTTCCTTACCACATGATGTTAAACTGCATGACAAACGTCCTCACCACATGATGTTAAACTATGAGGAAAACATTCTAGTGGCATGACATTAAAAATTAATGATAAATATGTTCCCACTAAATAATGTTAAAATGTTTAGGCCATCATGCATAATTATTCCTTATAGGAGGACCACAAGATTTTGACCCTAGTTAACCATAGAATGGGGTTCTTCTATCATATTTTATGCCCCTCAAACCATAAACCACACTTCATGTCTTGAGCACCTCGGTTCACCACAAACCTTTCATGACCCTTGTAAAGGAAAATCGATATCCATATTTGACCTTTATATTGATACATAAGGACTTAGACCTACCAACATGGGATATCTTGGCCCTGTAGGAAGGGATTTTTTATCCTTGTGAGTCAGATATCACCATGACAGAACTCAGCACCTGAGGGTGTTCTGGGTCATTCTTGGTATGGCTATCTCATATCATAGTAATGACTTGAGAACCTTGATCCATGATTTACAATATATTAATCTCCCTCATACAAATATGGTAGAGTACACTTGACCCTAGGTATCCTAATTAGGATCTTATGTAACATTCCCCTCATACAAGGTCCATATACTTTACGAACTTAAATTGCATGCACTTTGTTCAAAGCTGCAACACCTTAAACTCTAGCCTCACATGGTTCAAATCACAAGACCCTAAACTGCTAGTTAAAGAGAATCAAAACTTTTTATGTTGAAAACCTATAAAGGGTTACTTGAGAAAAATTCAAGTCACTGTTCGCTAAAATCTTCATCTCCAGAGGTTAGAAAAAAATTAGATCATAAATAAATAAGGAATAAATCTCATGGGGCCTAGTTTGTGACCTTAGTGAAAGCTGAGCCATTATATATAGACCCCCTGGTCTAGGAAAAAGTTAGAGTAATGGGTTATCACATCTCCTTACCATGATAATGTGTTCACTAGCTGGTGAAACAACTTTTTGGATTCTTGAACCCTTCTTGAATATTAAATTTTCACTAAATAAAAAATTATGATTTGAGTGCATTGGTTCACCAAAAACCATTCATGGATATTTGAAAGTAAAATAGATATCTGTTTGGCCTTGATATTGATGTATAAGGGATTATACCTACCAACCAGATACATCTTGGCCCTATATGAATGGATTTCTAATTCTTGGGAGCCTGATTTCACTGTGGTAGGACTCGTCACTTGAGGGAGTTCTAGGACTCCCCGATATGATTTTACCATACCATACTCATAACCTGAGAACTTTGGACCAGGATTTACAATTACCATAACAAAATTATTCAATTCAATTCAACATCCTCAATGTTACATCACTATGTATTTTACCCTTTCTCAAAATAGGGATTCAACACTCTATTACCAAACCTTTTGATGTCCCACACCACGTAATTCAAAACCACATGGTATATGAACCAAGCCTCCCCATAAAAAGATAAACTACCCAAGGGTCCCAAATCCCTTCTTAGATAGTTTTTTTTCTCCATACCACACTTCATTGACTATATGTTTTATTCTTTGTAAATATTTCATGGCCCTCAAAAAATAGTGGGGATCAACTTTACTTGACCACGAATGTAATCCTTATGTACTCATGCATAATTGCGTTGACCTACCAATTAGAGGAATCTCATCTTTATAAGAAAGAAACACCAATACTCATGATCCCTAGTGACATCATGGTGGAACTCATCACCTTGGGGTGTTTTGGGTCATCCCCGGTATGTCCACCCTATTTCATGTTCATCAAGAAGGTCATGGAAGCTAGACATTAAACTACCTGGTATCCCAAGGTATGTGACATAAGACCCTAAACTACAAAAATATAAGGTTCGATCCAGAAGTCCCTAAACTACAAAAATATAAGGTATGAGCCAAAATACCCTAAACTACAACAATTTAAGGTCCAATCCAAAAGTCCCTAAACTACAATAATAGAAGGTATGAGATAAAAGACCCTAAAATGAAATAATAGAGGTATAATCTAGAATACCCTAAAATATAGGAAAATAATGTTTTAGTTTACTAGACCAAAAGACACATAATGTTTTCTAGGTTGAAAACTAGAAAAGGGAACCCTAGGAAAAAGTTGAGTCTCTTCTCGCTGGACACGCACTTTGTGTGATCTAGGAAATATTGAGCACTCATATAATGAGAAGGTAATAAAAATTATTAGGTTGAAAACCTGAGAAAAATCCTAGTCCATGCCCTCTAAGTCTTATCTTATATGAATCATAGGCAACTGATATGGGGATATAAATAAAAAGATACAAATCTTGTGGGGTCCACTATATGGCCTTAGAAAAAATCAAGATTTTATCACTAAGTCTGCTGACTTAGGTAGAAGTTAGAGAATTCTACCACTATGAAGGATTCCATTCCCACAATATCCTTATAAATTAGGAAATCTTAAGAAAACTGGCGAAGGTATATCAGTGAGGAATCTCATGGTTATGGGAATTCATGAAAATTTCTCAAGGTAAATCTATTGTAAGTTACACACTTAAATTCGAACATTTGGGTCTATTTGGAATTACACAAAGGATGGGTATAGTGGATGATTCTTGCAACATCTACATCAAAACATGGGTCTCTACCTAGGGTTTCGTCATAAGAAAATGACATTCCCCTTCCCATGTACGAGCCATAACTTCATAAGTAAATTCATCATAGAGTTTTTTATTAGGGAACCTATGTTCCCTACGCATGCATTTGATATCCACAGTGGTATACTTCAGAACTATGTATGGAATGATTCTCATTATCATGAGATACATAGTGATATCCAAGTACCTTACTTTGGATCCAGCCATAAGGTTCTTTTCACCCAATCTTTGTTCCATCCTAGAATTTATACACATTCCAGTTTTAGGGTACCCATTCTCCAAGCCAAAGATACTTCCTATCTTTGATTCAACCAGTAACTCATGGTCAGTAGTTTCCTCTTGATAACACCAGAATTCTCCTTAGTCAACACACTCTAGAAAAATCATCTCATGGTTCATGACATCAAATCTCATCATATGTTCAAATATGTAGAAAATTGATCTAATTTTACCTTAGAATCATATTATTTTCATTCTGGATGAATCTAATTCTAGGGGGATTTTTTTTTGAAACCCATAATTGTGTGATAAAACCTTTTTTGTCTATGATTTTGGAAATGTGAAGACTATACAGAAATACCAAGGACATAGAGGTAGAATACTTAAAGAATGGACCTATGTTTTTATTTATAAGGGAATAAACCTTTGGCTTTTATTATACTCATTTTACATAGAAAATTATTCTAAGTATTTGGATTATTCATTTTACCAAAAAAAATATGGGTCATCTAGTGATAACAAGCCAAGAGGATCGACCCAGGATCATGTGGGAGTCGTCTTAACCAGGCCTAGGGATCCGACCTGGCCAACTATCATAGAAGGAAGAAGGTGAGCAGGCAAGCATCCAAAGATATAGATCCACACTATAGGGAGACAAAACAGCAGGATAGTGGGCCAACACGGGGTGGGGCTAGCGGTAATTGGGAGTGGACCCTGGTACTCGCTTCTAGTGAATTGTAGATCTATGATGGGTTATTAAGAAGATCCATACCATACAAGGAATCGATGTGGGATAGTGCTCATAGAACATCAATTGTTCATACATTAAAAATATGGATAGAATACCAACTTCCTGATCAGATCAATCCCTACCATCCGATCCCACTCCATTGTCGTCTTCAACCCCCATCTCACTCACTCATCCACCGCACTCCTGTGAAACTAGTTTAACACTTATGAGAAACCCGACATTGTAAGATACTCCATGAAATCCCTCTTTAATGATTATACCAAGGGAGCTAGGACTCATGTGATGTCCCTATGGAATTCATGCAACTTCATTTTCATCCATGTGGTCCTTTGAAGAATAGAGTTGGGAGATACCATGACATAAATATATTCATGATAACTAGAGGATTCCATTTCAAGAAGAGTCTCACGATCTAATGAATATGGTCATGTAAAGAAATATGAACACTATGGAGGTATCGTATACAAAATAGTGACACGTGAGGCCCCATATTTTTTATTTTTTATTATTTTCTCACATGAACCCCTTGACAGTGGTTCATCCATGGACTATAATCTATGTTATGTGAAGCCTCTAAAATGTCATGCAAATCCCTTGGTGATTGTCCAGTGATCCACCACATGAAGAAACTGAGATCATGAGACTCTTTGGAGATGATCATGTGAAGCCCTCAAAAGTTTTCTAGGAAACCATAACATGAATAAATAATGATCATGAGACACCCTTGAAACTATAACATGAAGCTCTGACATCCATTGAGCATGTCATCATGAAAAACCATCCTGCAACCACGTGATGTCGATCCTACAAAGCCTCCTCCGCCTCAAGACAACAAACATGGAAATACCAACATTAAAGGTGGTACCACCTTCAAGTCACCTTGGCCTATATAAATCCCCTCCCCCATAAAACACACACATGAGAGAGGGGAGGTAGAGAAATAAAGAAATAGAGGAATATCACAACCTCCTTCAAAGAAATTATCCAGGTAATGGTGAGCTCTATCGCATGATCTATTTTCACATGATCACATGATGCTTTAAAAATCATGAAAAACTATTGTGTAGAGACCCAAGCATAAACATCATCATATAAGTATCCTATTGCATGAAATGTTCTCATGAACTCCTTGTCATGTGGGGTTCCGCACCTATGTTGATCGGCCTAGACATACTAAACCTGACACATGTTCTTTACACTTGCAACACCTTTGTATAAACTTTAAGGGGAATCACAGAAACCCTTGGTC
Source organism: Viscum album (assembly GCA_963277665.1). Lineage (NCBI taxonomy): Eukaryota > Viridiplantae > Streptophyta > Magnoliopsida > Santalales > Viscaceae > Viscum > Viscum album. Next base: position 809,120,820 of record OY728150.1, on the reverse strand, counting down.
TCGTGATGTCATGAACCATGGGCCTCACAGTGCTTACTTGAAACCTTGGGGGAGGCTACCTCAACATATAGCACCCCCACGAACCCCTTACCATGAAATGGAAGCATTGTGAACACACACCCAATGAATGAAAGAGGAATTGACCACCCCAGGTCATGTTCCTTTGTCCAGTGATATAGCTTTGAAATTCAGCCACTGCGTATAATCACAACAGCCCTAAAAATATCTCATTAAGGTCATGAAAATCATATGAGTAATTTAGAATCATGTGGTATCATCATGAGGACACCCATCGACATGTAGGTGGATTTGGTATTCATATAAACCCATGGGAAGGCCCTCATCCGTGCACCCTATGTGCTATGAACCCTCATCCATGCATGTGTCATCAATGGGAATCTTCTGCATATATTTGTAGACCCATCACAAGAATCAATATAAAATCTTATTATAAATAAATAACCATGTGATTTCATCATGTGGGTACCCCTTTTTCATGTATGGACCCAAGGACATTCCTTCGTCTCACCATGAAGGCCCTCAAACAATAAATCTTGGTATAACCATTGGCTATGCACTCCTCCTTCCATACAAAATATTGTCCATGCAACCTTGAGGAATTATCCATTAAAACATGCAACTTCAAACACATGGATAAGTGTGAGATCATAAGTTTGTTCATAAGACCGTGTTGCATAACTCTCTTAAGGTAATGTGCATGAAATACTCTTCACTAGTATCAGGGTGCCTGTTGGCACTGATATTTGTGCATGCCTTGGACCTGTCATTCCACTAAGAATTAATATATGGAGGAGATAATACATGAAGACCTATGGTTTAAAGAAATATATCTTGGACCCATCATCCCACTAAGAATTTTATTTTTCTTAGTTGAGAGTTTGATACCACCACTAGCCAAAAATATATGGCTATCCCACTCGATTGGACAGTCAGGTTAACTCAACCAAGTCCCATTTGGGACTAGGACGACCACACCCATGAGAGTCAGCCCAAGCTAATCAGTGAGCCAAAGGGGAAGCATATGAGTAATTGGGAATCATGTTGTATCATCATGAGGACACCCATCAACATGTAGGTGGCTTTGGCATTCGAATAAACCCATGGGAAGGCCCTCATCCATGCGCCCTATGTGCCATGAACCTACATCCATGCATGTGTCGTCAATGGGAATCCTTTGCATATATTGGTTGATCCATCATAAGAATCAATATAAAATCTCATTAGAAATAAATAACCATGCAATTTTATTATGTGGGTACCCCTTTTGCATGTATGAACCCAAGGACATTCCCTCCTCTCACCATGAAGGCCCTTAAACATGAAATTTTGGTATAACCCTTGGCTATATACCTTCCAAAATATTGTCCCTGCAACCTCGAGGAACAATCCATTCAGACATGCAACTTCAAATACTTGGATACATGTGAGATCATAAGTTTGTTCATAAGACCATGCTTTATAGCTCTCTTAAGGTCATGTGCATGAAATACTCTTCACTGGTATCAGGATGCATCAGTATTTGTGCATCTCACTTTGCCATCAAAACTCCAAGAGTCATTCCACACAATAAATTAATATATAGAGGAGATAATATATGATTACCTATGGTTTTAAAAAATATATATCTTGAACCCATCATTTCACTAAGAAAATCATTTTTCTTAGTTCATAGTATAACCCATAACTCATGAAGCCTATAGGAACGTGTTGGAATAGGTGGACAAAAGTCCCACTAGAGGAAAATTATTGGAAGGAGTAAGCGTGTCAACTCCAATGGCAGCTTTAAAGGCAATCTCCACCAAATGGCTTATAATCTGAATGGAGAAAGGCGGCTAAATTCGATGTGGGATGCAGATTTTTTCCGCGGGACCAATCAGGGTCGTATGATCAAGCCGCTAATGATCTGTGCCATCAGATCTCGCCCCCTAGTGATCTTGGCCCTCCACTCAATCCTACAGATCGTGATTTTGAATCCAGCTAAAGCCTGAGCACTGCATGACCCTCATCTTCAACCTCCTTCTGCACTGGTTCGATACCCTGAGGCACACCTGACTCTTCTTCTTCGTCACTGCCATGACTTTGACACTTTGTCGATGACGCCACGAGTCCAAGGTAGTTCTCACGAGATCAAAACCACGACCTCCATTGGTCTCCCGTGAGACTCCCCGATGGCATGCAAGGTCTTTACATGATCATTCTCTGATCATCTGACCGAACTGGGGAAACCAGGGAGAGGCCTCCATGAGGCTTACTAGACTTCTGCAAGTGCCTCTGGAAAAACCTGAATCCATCGCATGATCACCCTGGATCATGCGACGGAGACAAGGACAACCCAAGGGCATCGCGAGTCATTTTACAACCGTGAACCCCTTCCGTCTCCATGTGTTTTTCATCCAAATTATTTCAGATTTTTCCCTGGACACACGATGCCATGCGAACGTGTCCCTCATCCCCTGAAAAGCATCACCATCTTTGGCCTCACATGGCCTATATAAGCCCCCTCACCTCTAAAAAAATGAACACAAGGGAAAAAGGGGAAGATCTCCAAAAAAAACGGGAAACACCGAAGGATAGAGGTGTCGACTGTCGCCCTTAGGGAACGTCTCCAGGTAATGAAGATAAGTCCCCCCATGGGAATCCACCATAGAAGTTCTTCCAAAGAACTCGTTTGGTGATCCTCATATGATCACGTGATCACATACCTCCCCCATGTGAATGCTCATGAGGCCTCCTACAAGGCCTTTTCCCAGATCACATGATCACATATGACGAGAATTTTTTTTAAATATGTTTTTTTTTAAAATATTTTTTAAAAACTAACTAGGTTAAAAGTTTTTTTAAAAATACACTACAAAGTCAACATCGTGGATGCCGCTTTTCCCTTATAACCAAAAAAAAAATAATTTTTTTTTATTTTGTTTTGTTTTGTTTCTATATATATACAAACAAAACAAAAAAAAATTCAACAAAGTTTATCTGCTATTTAAAATTCAGTTGTACTGTCATTACAGCAGTCTGGATTCTAATAGAAGCTCTCACATAGGGCTCCCTTTTATAAGAGGGATTACCCTATAAATTATTCTGCATTTTTGATATGAGATTCTGGTTCTCCCTTTCATGCGTAAAACATTCTGCATTTCTGATGTGAGATTCTGTTTCAAGTACGTGGTTTTGAAAGACAATAAAATATAAACTATAAGAACAATATAAATGAAACTTAAAATATGGATTAAAAATATAATAAATAGTTGCAAACAAAATAAATTTCTTAAAATTTTTTGATGGAAAACAATTTATAAGGTTTCAAATACATCTACTTGAAACTTAAAAATGTTTCAAGTACGTGACATTAAAATCTTATAAAATATAAACTATAAAAACAATATAAATAAAACTTAAAACATGAATTAAACAAATAACAAATAGTTGAAAATAAAAAAATTCATAAAATATGTTGATGGAAAATAATTTAAATGTTTTCAAAGACACCTGCTTGAAACTTAAAAATGTTTCAAGTACGTAACTTTGAAAGTCAATAAAACATAAACTATAAGACCAACATAAATGAAATTTAAAATGTGGATTAAACATATAACAAATAGTTGAAAATACAAAAAATCATAAAAAATTTTGATGTAAAATAATTTATAAGCTTTCAAAGACACATATTTTAAACATAAAAATGTTTCAAGTATATGCCTTTGAATGCCTATAAAAAAATTATAAAACCAATATAAATGAAACTTAAAAAATTGATTAAACATATAATAAAATATTTAATTAGTTAATTAATACTTATTAATTACTACTTTATAATTACTAATTACAATGAATAATGAATAATTAATAGGAATAATGAATACTTATAATGAACAATTATAATGAATAATTATATTTCTAATTAACTAATTAATTATTATATAATATTTTTTAATAATTACTAATTAATAATTATAATGATTAATTATATTACTAATTAACTAATTAACTATTATATAATTAATAATTATATTACCAATTAACTAATTAATTATTATATAATAATTTTTAATAAATACTAATTAATAATTATAATTAATTATTATAATTTATAATTATATTACTAATTAACTAATTATAAAAAGGGCCTCGACTCTATCTTTCTAAAAAAAGTAACTAATTAACTATTATATATTTAATAATTATATTACTAATTAACTAATTAGTTATTATATAATTAATGATTAATAATTACTAATTAACTAATTTCAAATTATATAATTAATAATTATAATACTAATTAACTAATTAATTATTATATAATTAATAATTATATTACTAAGTAACTAACTAATTATTAAATAATTAATTGTTATATTGCTAATTAACTAATTATATTATTAATTAACAAATTATATTACTAATTAACTAATTAATTATTATATAATTAATCATTAACAATTAGTAATTAACTAACTAATTATTATATAATTAATAGTTATATAATTAATACTTATATTAATAATTAATAATTAATAATTATACTGAATAATTATAATGAATAATTATAATGAATAATTACAATGAATAATTATAATGAATAATTATATTACTAATCAACTAATTAACTATTATATAATTAATAATTGCATTACGAATTAACAAATTAATTATTATATAATAATTTTTAATAAATACTAATTAATAATTATAATGAATAATTATAATTTATAATTTTATTACTAATTATCTAATTATAAAAAGGGTCTTGGCTCTATCTTTCTCAAAAAAATAAACTAATTAACTATTATATAATTAATAATTATATTACTGATTTACTAATTAGTTACTGTATAATTAAGGATTAATAATTACTAATTAACTAATTACAAATTTAATAATTAATAATTATATTTATAATTAACTAATTATTTATTATATATTTAATTATTAATAATTACTAATCAACTAGCTAATTATTATAAAATTAATAGTTATATAATTAATAATTATATTATTAATTTACTAATTAATAATTAATAATTAATAATTATAATTAGTAATTATAATGAATAATTATAATTAATAATTATAATGAATAATTTTAATTTATAATTTTATTTCTAATTAACTAATTAAATATTATATAATTAATAATTATATTACTAATTAACTAATTAATTGTTATATAATAATTTTGTATAATTACTAATTATTAATTATAATGAATAAATATAATTTATAATTATATTACTAATTAAATAATTAACTATTATATACTGAATAATTATATTACTAATTAATTGGTTAACTATTATATAATTAATTATTAGTAATTTCTAATTAACTAATTAAATATTATATAATTAATTATTAATAATATTAATTTAATAATTAAATAATTTATTATATGTTTATTCCATGTTTTAACTTTAAATTATATCGGTCTTATAGTTTATATTTTAGCCTTTCAAAGCCACATATTTGAATCATTTTAAAGTTTGAAGTTAGTAGTTTTGAAAGATTATAAATTATTTTTCATGAACATTTTTTATGAAATTATTTTTATTTTCAACTATTTGTTATATTTTTAATCCATGTTTTAAGTTTCATTTATATCGGTCTTATAGTTTATATTTTATAGGCTTTCAAAGTCTTGTGCTAGAAACATTTTTAAGTTTCATGTATGTGTCTTTGAAAACATATATATTATTTTCCACCAACATTTTTTATGAAATTAATTTTATTTTAAACTATTTGTTATATTTTTAATCCATTTATTAAGTTTCATTTATATTGGTTTTGTAGTTTATATTTTATAGGCTTTCAAAGTCACGTATTTGAAACATTTTTAAGTTTCCTGTAGGTGGTTTTGAAAGCTTATAAAATATTTTTTATCATCATTTTTACGAAATTATTTTTGTTTTTAACTATTTTTTATATGTTTAATCCATTTTTTTAAGTTTCATTTATATTGGTCTTATAGTTTATATTTTATAGTCTTTCAAAGTCATGTACTTGAAACATAATCTCACAACGGAAATGCAGAATGTTTTGCGCAAGAAAAGCTGAACCAAAATCCCACATCAGAAATGCAGAATAATTTTCAGGAAAAGCTTCCTTATAAAAGGGAGCCCTTGGTGAGAGGTTCTATCAAAATCCAGACTGTTTTAATGGCAGTACTACTAGATTTTAAATAGTGGATAAATTCTGCTGAAAATTTTATTTTTATTTTTTTTGTTTATATATATATATAAACAAAACAAAACAAAATGAAAAAAAAATTTAAAAAAAAATATATTTTTTGTTTTAGGGGAAAGGCGGCATGACAGATGTCGCCTTTCACCCGGGCCCAAAGGCTGCACCACAGATGTCACCTCTGTGGCGTATTTAAAAAAACTTTTTAACCCAACATGTTTTACAAAATTATCTTTTAAAAAAAAATATAAAAAAATCCTACAATGAGGGTCCTGGAATGCACGAGGCACCCTTACTGGTGCCTGCAGATATGTATTAGTGAGCATATAAACCCCGATCTCCCGAGCATCCTTATCCTGCGGTGACTTCACTAAGTCCCTCGGACATGATCGTCACGGCCTGCAAACACTCTTCACAGTTCCTCAGAGTGATGGTGGAAATCGTCCCAAGACCCTTTATGGTGAAGATCGTCGACCATACGGATGAGGACGTAGCCCATATATGTGTTTTCATAGTTCATCACGTGATCCATTTGAAGATCCTGCGCCAGAAAATTTAGCGGGTTTTTTTTTTCAGTTTAGGGGGTAGGGTTCAATTTAATAAGGGAATGAGAGCACCACTTTAATTGGTGCTGGATAAATTGGTGGGAGAGCACCACTCGAAGTGGCGCTCGACCCCTTCGGGCCCCCTCCCAACCCTTATATATATATAAAACAAATTTATTTATTATAATAAATATAATTAATAAAATCAATTCAATAAATATATATTTTTATTTTTATTTAATCATTTATTATAATTATAATTATACAGTAATTATCTTTATAGTTATATATTTATTATATTTATATTTATTATATTTATAATTATACATTTATTATAATTATATATTTTTAATAATTATATAGTTATTATATTTATAATTATATATTTATTATAACAATTATAATAATTATAATAATTATAATTAGAATTACATAACTATAATAAATTCTAAATTATAAATATAATAATTATAATAAATATATAATTATGATAAATATAGAATAATAATAATAATATAATTACAATAATTATATAAGATTTAATAAATTTTATTTATATAATTATAAATAATTTTAATAACATTTATTTATATGTATATATATAAATTTATAAATAAATTTAATATGGGTTATTTATGCATTTAAATAATTATATATAAAATATAAATTTATAAATAATTATATATAAATAAACCTTATATTTAAAATTTATAAATTTATATATAAATAAACATTATTAAAATTATTTATATTTATATAAATAATCCTTATTAAATCTTATATAATTATTATAATCACATATTTATTATAATTATGTAATTATTTTAATCACATGTTTATTATATTTATAATTATATATTTATTATAATATTTATAATTTTATATATTTATTATATTTATAATTATATAAAATATAAATTTATAAATAATTATATATAAATAAACCTTATATTTAAAATTTATAAATTTATATATAAATAAACATTATTAAAATTATTTATATTTATATAAATAAGCCTTATTAAATCTTATAAAATTAGTGTAATTACATATTTATTATAATTATGTAATAATTATAATCATATTTTTATTATATTTATAGTTATATATTTATTACATTTATAATTATATATTTATAAATAATTATAAATTTATAAATAATTATGTATTAATAAACCTTATAATTAAATTTTATAAATTTATATATAAATAAAAATTATTAAAATTATTTATATTTTTATAAATAAACCTTAATAAAATTATTATAATCATATATTTATTATATTTATAATTATATATTTATAAATTTATAAATAATTATATACAAATAAACCTTATATTTACAATTTATAAATTTATATATAAATAACATTATTAAAATTATTATAATTATTATAATAATAATTTAATAAAGTTTATTTATATAAATATAAATAAACCTTATTTATAAATTTATATATAAACAATTATTATAAGTATATATTTATTATATTTATAATTATAAATTTATATTTATATAAATAAACGTCATTCAATCTTATATAATTATTGTAATTACATATTTATTATAATTATGTAATATTTATAATCATATAATTATATAATCATATATTTATTTTTATTATATTTATAATTATATATTTACTATATGTATAATTATATAATTATATATTTATTATAATTACATATTTATTATAGTTATATATTAAATAGATAATTATAATATATATATATATATAATTATAATTATATTAAATATATAGTTATAATAAATATATTATAATTATGTATTTATTAATTTTATTATTATGTATTTATTACAATTATAATTATATATATATATATATTACAATTATATATATATTATAATTATATATTTAATTTAATTATATAATTATTATATTTATAATTATATTTTTATTTTATTTTTATATTTAATATATTTATATATTTAAAATAATTAGATATTTATTATAATTATATATTAATTATAATTATGGATTTGTTATATTTATAATTATATAAATTATTATAATTTTATATTTATTATATTTATATATTTATTTTATTATACATTTATTATAATTAAGTATTTATTATAATTATTTAATTATTATATTTTTGTATTTATTGTATTTATAATTATATATTTATTATAATAATTATAATATTATATATTTATTATTTATATATAAATTTATAAATTTAAATATAAGATTTATTTATATATAATTATTTATAAATTTATAAATATAATAATTATAAATATAATAATTATATATAATTATTTATAAATATATAAATATATAATTATAAATATAATAAATATATAATAATAAATATATAATATTATAATTATTATAATAAATATATAATTATAAATATAATAAATATATGATTATAATAATTACATAATTATAATAAATATGTGATTACAATAATTATATAACATTTAATAAGTTTTATTTATTTAAATATAAATAATTTTAATAATGTTTATTTATGTATAAATTTATAAATTTTAAATACAATGTTTATTTATATATAATTATTTATAAATTTTTATTTTATATATAATTATTTAAATACATAAATAAACCATATTAAATTTATTTATATATATATATATACAAACATTATAAAAATTATTTATATTTATATAAATAAACGTTATTAAATCTTATATAATTAGTGTAATTATATATTTTTTATTATTATATATTTATCATAATTATATATTTATTATAATTATTATAATTATAATTATAAATTTATTATAGTTATATAATTCTAATTATAAATTTATTATAAATATATAATTTTAATTATAATTATTATAATTATCATAATAAATATATAATTATATATATAATAACTATATATGTATAAAAAATATATTATTATAATAAATGTATAATTATAAATATAATAAATATAATTTTAATAAATATATAATTATAAAGATAATTGATATATAATATATAATTGTAATAAATACAATAAGTATAATTATATATTTATATTTATTGAATTTATTTTAGTAATTATATTTATTATAATAAATAAATTTATTATATATATATATGGGGGTTGGGAGGGGGCCCAAAGTGGTCGAGCACCACTTCAATTGGCGCTGGACAAACCCCATTCCCTAATTAAATTGAACCCTACCCCCCTAAACTAAAAAACCCCTATAGCTAAACTAGTGCATGCCCATCGGGCCTGTCGCAAGACCCTATCCATGACTATGCAAATAGCCTTATGTGGCCAAGGTAGTCAAACTCCCAAGACAACTTGTAGGCTCGTACGAGTTAACAATTTCTCTCATCCCCACCGATTCAGTTCGCCGGGGGAATCGATTTTCTACACAATCGTCTGTAAAAATATGGACTCAGAGCATACTCGTTGAAATGGGAAAACTCGCTGCGTCAAATGAGTGAATAAAATTATGTCTTTAAAAAAATCAAACATCGGTGAATAAAGATTTAACACAACCTGACGGATAGCGAGACTCGCATCACATAACTGCATAGGGTTTCAGATGTTGATTTCTTCCCCTACGCTTTGCCCTGCCTCGCATCCATCTTTACTTCTCTGCCCCTCCGGTGGTACCTTGCACAACACAAATCAAACACAACCTTGCCTGAAGACTTGCCTCTCTCTCGACCTCGCACTGCAGAGAGGAGTGAGTGACGACCCTCGTTGACCTCACATTGCCCAGAAGAGTGATTGTTCTGTATATTAAAAGTCTTGTTCTTATTAAAGGTTGAAATCTTGAGTTTAATGTTTCAGAAACTGAAATAGAATGAGATATCTTCTATTTGGTGTTTCATACAGCCGAGTTTGAATTCTAGGGATATATTCTACAGATGCTCCATGAACTTCATTCACAGTCTTCATGATTTATTTTTCATATTGTATATGTAGAGAATTAGCATTTTCAGTTCAAAATAGGTGATGTGAGCAATCTCTTATTGAGTACTGTTCATCCCCTCATTCAACCTGATATTGTGAAAACTATAGTGTTTCAGACTGATATCTTTGATTTCCAATTTGTAACATCATTATTTTTTTTCGCAGAAATACACAATAGGATTTGATATGACATCTTATGATAGTTAATTCTCTATGAAACTTATTGAATTTGTTCATCATAATTCATTTAGGTGTATGAGTTGCAAGTCGGTGTTCGTCAAATGAGCATTGTGAAGATAGTGATATAAGGTGCTCTTGATCATTGCAAAATAAAAGGAAGTCCAAGTAGGATGCTCTAATCCATTTAACCTACCATTGATCATGTTTATGTATTTCCTTACTATTCACATAATATAAAATGAGGCTACATTTCTACCATTTTGTGAGTGGATTGAAGAGGGATTCTGGCCTGTGTGATTATTAAAAACTGTCCAAGTGCCCCAAGGACACCATAAAAAAGGTCTATGTTCTGGTTCACTGGACAATTAAAAAGTTCGCCCTTTCTTACATTAATCATGTTCTTTAAGTCTTGCACCTTTTTATTGTAGAATAAAATACCTACAAGGGATTTCATGGATGATTACAATGTTAGTATATTGACATTGATCTAAATTTATTCTTCTCAAAGATAAATTTGTTTTTCAAATTACTTCATGGAAATTGTGGGAAGCAATCAGGTTAAAGAGGGTAAATAATATGTATTACTTAATCTCAATGGTGTTTTTAATCACATTAAAATACCACCAAAATTAACGTAAATCCATCAGAATGAAGCTCAAAATCATTCCCCACAACATAATGTCTCAAGCCTTTCCCTTATTGTCATTAACAATCACAGTTTTAACCAAAGAACGACATGGTGGAAGAGGTTCGTCGAACCGACATTTCTGGACCTTAAGAATTCATGATGCCCAGGATCAAAGAGGTGATGACATGAACCCCCTTTATTTATATCATGAAAATCATTAGAAATAAGAAATTTGTTTCTGTCTATGATTGGTGGATGTGCTATTGGAAAAAGGGGTAGAATTGGTTGTCTATAGTGGGAAGGTCAGTGTCTATAAATAATACATGCAGTCTGGGTGCTCCAAGGATTCATTTTTTCCTATCTGCTCTTTAATTGATGAACATGGGTTTATGTCGTTTTTTTCATGCTAAAGGGACCGAGGCTTAGATATAAAAGCTCAAGTAAATCACAAAGTCTGAGATTAGATTAGTTTAAAATATCTAAATATTACTTCGGGCAATTAATAATGATTGTATGGTGATGTTGAACAAATGGGAAGTGGAGAAAGTATTTACGATTGTATGTTCTATTTGAGAAGCATCAATACTCAACTTAGATCATTACATTTTAAATTCCATCTGCTTCATAAACAAAGTTTTGTACTCTTTGAAAACATAGTGATGAAATTCTTCAATCAAATTTATCACAAAGATTTAACCTTCATGCTGTAAGGGTGTTCCTAATGATGGTTCTAGATTGGGTTGAAGTAGACTATTACGTGTCTACGAGTCGAGTCTGCGAGTCGGGTTACTAGTCTCGAACGAGTCTGAGTGGAATCTTGAGTTTAACTACCTTTCTTGTGGCCCACGACGTCTTCATGTGGCCTTGATCATGTTCTCCTCAACATGGATTACCCCCACATACACGTTCAACATGTGGACAAGTAGCAAGGGTGTGCAGCCTAGGTGTCATGCACCCCTCACCATGCAATGCATGCTTCTACCCATGGACATAAAGGCTTTTGTGCACAACATCTATTTCATGATCATGGTCACAAGACCCCATCCACTCTTCATGTGGATTTAGATGTGGCTGTCTCGACATGAAAAATCCCTGCGGGCTCCCCTAATATAGAGACTGAAAGTAAGGGTATGTGACCCGTAGGCCGCACACCCCTAGCCATGGAATCATCGTCATCCATGCATGACTCGGTATGAATCCTCCTTATACTTGAGTATATAGCTCATCATGTGACTGCATGAAGTTCATGTGGGTCACAAGTATGTGTGAATCATGTGATGTCATTGGAAAACCCTTGACCATATGCACTAATGAATTCCCTTCCATTACCTTGACATTATGAGGACATCCTTGTGCAAGTCCGCAAACTCCTCAGCGAGCCCATCTCGAGTTCATGTGACAAAGGGGTATCATGAAAACATCCCCTTAGTGCACACAAAATCCCATTAGTAGGGCCTACCCTCACCATGAAAACCCTGCCATGTACTCCTTCAGCATGAGCACTCAAGCACATATTCATCCCATGCAACTTAAGGCATAATCCCTTTGGATATTCACTTGCGATACTTGGAAAAATACAATAACCCAAGCACACTTGCGAGACAATTTGATGGTCTCACAAAACCCTTAGACAAACACCATGTGAATCACTGACCGAAAATTAATTTTTTATTATTAAGTATAAGAAACTTTTTAGGAGAAAGTGAGAAACCACAACAGTTAACAAAACAACCAAAAACCTCCACGGAAATCAACCGGTCCTGCCCCACCCAAGCAATTGTGTCATGATAAAAAGCCTCTAACGATGCTGACCCTCAATAGACAGTCCCGTGAAAATGAACGGGCATGGAACCGATGGAAACGCCATACCCTCTCAACATCCCAATCCAAAGGTCTTCCTCGATGAAGACTTCTTGCTATGATCCTCATCCGGAGAAGGTCCAAGCCGAATGCATGGCATGAGAACAACCATACAACCAATCCAAACAACAAGGGACCCCAGAAAAGAAAATATCACAAAACAATTACCCTGAAGCCATCCACCAGAGGCCAATAACTTAAGCAGAAATTTTAAAAATAAAATTGATGTTACCTGAATCAGTTTCCCTAAATAGATTCCACGCTAAGGATGCTAACTTTACATCAACTCCTTTCAATATCAGCTTCTCAAACTCAAAGACCAGCTAGTCCCAAGACTGAATGTACTCCTCTACACTGATCTTTCCTTGATTGAAGCCTCCAACCAAAATCGAATCTTGTTTGTCAATCCATATATATTTCTCCTCATTGAGAGACACCTCAAGAGACCTCACCATCATTTTAGCTGCCTCCTCCTCAGTTGTGTTAAGCAATAAAGGTTGTTCTATCAAATGGTCATTGGATATTAACAGCAAGACTGTGGGATGATCATCACTAACCTCATGCTTCTAGTGTCTCAGAGCCTCCGTGTCTATCTTCATCTTTCTCATTTTCTTTACAGAGCGGGTCTCAAAAGGAGGAGGTAGAGAGGAGTAGTCCTTCCTCCCCTTCCTTCTCGTGGAGACCCTATCACATCTTAGGCTTGAGTCCTCATCTACCGAGTGAACAGGTTCATGAGCTTTGGTATCCAGTCCATTGAACCTAACATCCTCACCTGGGGTAATGGAATCGGAACTCAAATCGGCCTCTAGGAGACCTTCGAACCTATTGCACAAGGGAATCGTCAACCGAAACGAACCCAAATCCCCCATCTGCTCACCTTTGGTTGTAACAGGCACAACCCAATCAGCCCCTTGCCACCCCTTACTGGAATCTACACTACCCTTCCATTCTTTCTCAGTATCCAAACCAATCAATTCCACTTGCTTAATGCCAGATGAGCGGTCTGAGGACTTGCCCCCATCCACCTCTCCTTCCACCTGGACCTCCACCTGCTGGGATTTTCCTTCTCCATCCAGCATCCTACCACTAGGTGGCCCCGCGAGATGAGCCCTCAGCCGATTGAACACATCCGACACCATAGGGTTTCACCGTTGATCCTCCACTGTAGTAAGGCGACCCATTCTCACCGCATTACAGTCCCCTACCTCTCTCGTAGGAAGATCCTCCTCGGTCAGCCACCGTGACAGAGGGCCTCCAGCTCTATTCTCGACACCCATGGCCTGTTGTTCGGAGATCAAAACACCACATTCCACTGGTTCCTTTCCCTTTCCATTGTCGAACAACAAATTCGTGACCTTCCCACCCTTGTGCCAAAAACCCATGGGATTAGATCTACCTCTCCTACCCACCATCGAAGACGATCCCTGCCAAAACGCATCCGAGACATGCCCCAGCCTCCTACAAGTTGAACAGAAATCGGTCCAGCCCTCATACACAACTTTTTGTTTACACCTATATTCCTCACCTATTGTAATCCAGACGAAACCGAAGGGATCCTTCGACACATCCATCTCGATGCAAACCCTCGGATAAACAGGGTGACAAACCACTTCCGTTCGGCTATCCGAACATAGATATCTTCCAAAGAGATTTCCAAGCATCCTTATGATTGCGGGATTTTGAAACGGTAAAGGTAGATGAGGAAAACTAACCCAAATCGCAGCCGAAGGCGGGTCACGGTTAATGTGAAAGTCAAACGACCAGCGAAACAAGAAGAATCAGCAGCCATTGCAACTTCGGGGTGACCTTGACCAGGCGCAGATAAGTTCCTCCTCAGAAGATAAGTGGATCATGATATGCCTATAATTGAGCAATCCAATGGTTGCCCACTCCTGGCAGTCCCAAGCGTCGAATACGAACCTGTCGAAGTAATCAATCGACGGTCTTCACTGCTTAAACCGTGCAACAAGGGTGAGCTTCAGAAGAACGGTAGATTCTGTGAACTCTGAGTTTGAAATTTGGAGATTCGGGCAACCCTCAACGAGTTCCGGGGCCTTCGGGTATAACTCATTTTGCGGAAAAGCAGGTAGAAGGTCGGGATTTGAGAAAGGGCGGAACGAAAGAGTTTTAATTTCAGGGAGAGATCCCTCCCCAAAGAGGGGGGAGGGATCTTCGCGACCACCGTCGTCGTCACCGAAGGAGGTGAGATAGCCTAGGGTTCCCTTCACGTTCTCCATTTAATTTGAGTACCATGTGAATCACAAGGAAAGCCTCAGATAATTCGAGCATGTCTCATGAGACCCATTTTGATATGTCAACATGGTCATGCGATGACCCAAGGACAAGTTTCACTGGTCATACGAGGTACCTCGGAGCCGCATTCCTTGATCACATGAATATGTCCTAAGATAACACACTTTGATCATGAGAATCAATCATCAATGAGTTATAATTATCATGAGATCATCCACAAACATATCCATATTGACATGTGATGACCCAAGGATAGGACCTCATACATGTCCACCACACCACATAGAAGTCCACGAGAGTGCCTGGAAAACCCTTTGGTACCCTAAGGACAAGAAGATAGACATGTCCATGATATGCTTGTTTACCCTCTATGTGACCCATATTGGTTAGGAGAATAATATTCCAAAAATAAAGTGAAAATCATATGCATCATTCGCACGAAGTTGCGTGATCTCAGTCCTTCATAAAATAAAGTGATGGAGATCAAAAGGAGGAACTCAAGTGGTGTTCAAGGTCTATGAAATCCACATGACATGCCCCCAACACAGATCTGCAAGACCTTCTGATAGGTCAGACTGACATGTCTGCCTGGTCATGCGTGGCACCTCGTACATGTTCACCTTGATCAGGTGAAGATACCCAAGACAAGCCAGTTGATCATGTGAAAGCCCCCAGATATTCTCCCCTTCAGTCATGTGAAGACACTATAGAAAAGTAAATTGATCATAAGTGAGGCCACTGACATGTCTATCGGGACACTCAAAGCACCTCCTAACCTGTCCACCAGGACATGCAAAGTACCTCTTGACATATCCACTAGCACATGAGAAGCACTCCTGACATGTCCAACTAGAAATGAGAGTCACTCCTAACATGTCCACCCGGGCATACGAAGCATCCTTAACATGTCCATCTATTCATACCCCAATATATCCAGAAAACAATCAAGACTTTCCCTGTGATAGCTAAGTCATATCAAGAAAACCCCTTATGCCATGTCCACTTTGTACAACATGCCTACTTGGGCTCATTCCAGGTGGACCTTGGCTAATAACCTTCAACTTCATTCCCCTTCCATGAAGGAAGTTCCCCTAATGATATGTGATCATGCATTCATGAAACCCTACTAATCTAATTCCCTCAGACAGACCATCCTAGTGATAGCCACCGTTATTTAATCCACCAGAGGATAAAGAGTGAGTACACCCCATGAATAGACTCAGAGTGTAATCCCAAACCAATTACATGATACCCCACAGGAAGCCTTAGAGTGTATGCCCCAACATGATACAAATCGGGAAACCTCAGAGTTCAAGCCCTGACCAATGATATGATATGAGTTCCCCAATCAAGGGAAACCCCAGAGTGTAAGACCCAGCCACTAAAATCATATAATATTTTTCCACCGATAGGTAATCAATTTTGGTATAAACCCCAAGCATTCCTAAAATCTCAGAGACATCCATAATGTCTCCAAGAATGACCACCTACCTTAGCCTACCAGCAGGTTAAGGTACATATGAACTATGAGGATTATGATTCCCACCATATTAGGGATACGTAGGAAACCTCCCTAAGTCCCGATCTCCATACCAGATCTTCCATGATATGGTTGAGCATTCATCACATAGAGAAACTTTAACGTGTAAGCCTCGTGCATATATACTCTTATGCAATGCGTCCAATCTACTTTTATCCCTTGTTTCCCACACTGAGCATGGATCACATGGGATTAGAGGTTAGTAATGATTATACTAATGGAATTATGAGGATTCCCCCAACATGGGATCTTCATCTCTAGGATATAATCCTGATTATATTCCACCTCTGCTCAATAGGCCATATCCCCAATGAAATAGTCCATGTCAGTCTTATAAGAATAAGTCCCAACTAGGGTCTCTATTGTTGTATCTTTCATGACACAGACACCCACAATAAGAACTATGTGGACTCTAATTCTTATGTTAAATAGGATACGTAGGACACCTCATTGAGTTCTTAGCCCAATATTCACATCCTTACTGTACGACATTAAAATACATGGATGGGTCCAGCCATACGACCTTAAACTATTTCAAACAAACTATGTGGGTTTTGATTCTTGTTCCCACATGATATGTTGGATGTATCATAGAGGTTCATTCTCATATTCAAGACACTATCTACCCCTAGACAACAATAAACTCCAAATTTTTTGAGCATGGACATAGTACAAAGCATCATAATTAAATAAGAGAGTGATAGAGAACCCGAGATATGCGCATGATAATAATTATAAATACATGTTCGTAATCAATTCATTGACATAGGGGTAACCAGCCCTATATTGGGGTCTAGGAAGGATTTCACAAATATGTATTAAATCTATAAGAAAATCCTAGAGTAGGCAACAATTCCCCCCAAAAGGGTGCGATGAGCCCAACCTCCCATCCTCTCGACCAATACGAGTACCAAAGAGTCATTGGGACTAGAAGCCCATGTGAACTCCAACCTTTAGAAACCAGGTTCATACCTAACTACGGATAGGGGAACCATTGGTAGTTTTAGGGAAATGTGATAATGGTAACATGCTGATCGAAACCCATTACACTCCATGAAATCCCGATGAAACAAAAATGGTGAACCTGACGTGAATCCTTTAATTATGTCATACCTTTCATAGGTAAAAAAGGA
The DNA here is from genome assembly GCA_963277665.1 of Viscum album. Classification (NCBI taxonomy): domain Eukaryota; kingdom Viridiplantae; phylum Streptophyta; class Magnoliopsida; order Santalales; family Viscaceae; genus Viscum; species Viscum album. Next base: position 809,102,568 of record OY728150.1, on the reverse strand, counting down.
TAGGTTGCCTTAATGCCTATCAGTCTAGTTTATGTTGTTCTTATTGCACAACAAAACTTCAAAACCAGCACGCTTCTTTTAACCCCACCAAACCTCACGTGAAAAAGAAGGGATCGCCTCTTTATCATTTAACTATGAAAGTTATTGATCGAACATGTACTCTTATATATGATGATGAACTGATAAGGTGTCTTGTTTTCCCACCTCTAGGACTTCTCAATATTTCTTGTAATATCCATTACGTCATCAAATCTGTCAACGTGTTCTGAGATTACTGGATAGGCTACCATGATCCTGAGGCCCCGACACGCACTTTCACCAACACACTATCTTCTTTATCAGTTGGGGAACATCCTGGGCTGGGAATACCGCATCAAAAGCTCCATCAAGACTCTGGTATTAGTTTATTAAATCATTTGAAGGATGGATTCACACTGACTATCTTTCCCACAATAGGCCACAGAAGAGGAAGTGGCCCTTATTGCCAAATTCAACCACTTTGGGAAGATATCACTAGAAGGAATCAACATACACCTTCCCTATGTTGGGGTGGAGGATAAGGATAGTCAATGTGACAACTAAATCACCTAGGAGATGTCTGGGAGAGATGCCATACATTCTGATCATCATCATCGATATGTGGTCATAATACCACAAGGAGTTTAGAAGGATGTTATGCCTACATTGACTATCCAAGATGGAGATTATAGCTGGTGAGCCAACATGGGATATCCAGAAAAGGAAGCTCTAGAGCAGGCTCACATCCTTGTTACTGCCAACCTGAATGAGTTACACCAGTGCATATCAATGGTGGCCCATGATCAATCCCAAATCACTACTACTCAGGAGCCTCCAACTTCACCTCAACAAACCACAATGACTATAAAATCTAAGGGAGCACCCCAGCCTGTAGTGCTGGGTGAATTTTTACCAAATTTTACCCTATTATCATCTTTCTCATGGTCACTGACCCCTTAAACGGTGTCATGGGCAACAATCCCCCAAATGGTATCATGGGCACCGACCCCTCAAACAGTATCATGGGTACTAACCCCTCAAATGGTATCATGGACACCCCCCAATAGTATATCGGGAACTGACATACCAAATAAGGTACTCCATCAATAGGGAGCACCAACCTGCTTATGTTTCAGTCAATATGATATCATTAAGATCTGGAGACTCCCCACCAGACTCGTGCGGGTTTGTTCTTGAAGGTTACAAGCATACCCTATTGCAGTCATCTAGGTCACAAAAGTCTTGACTACCTACTTCTACTGGAAAAAAGAGCGTAAAGGTTCAACAATATCTACCAAGAATATATAAAATGTGTTACCAACCCTACTGGTATCTCAAAGAGTTGGGATAATAGATTTTATGGATAGTGGCAGCAGTAGATTCAGTCTCTAGGATCCACATCGGAACCCCCATCATCATCCACTCACTATACCACTGATAGAGGAGGGGGTATTTTCATAGCTCTCACCATCCAGTCCCTTGATGTTGAGGGGGTTATCTCTGTAAAAGAATATATCTCTCAACTCCAATAAGAGAATAGGTATATCTAGGAGACAATTGTGAGAATACTCTTGAGATCTCCACTTGGGGATGATGAGCCTGTGACCGCTTATAGAACCTTACCTTCCAGTGAAGTTCTCCAACCCACAAGGATGTGTAATTTTCATATTTTCATCCTCTCTTTAGGTAGAATCCAAAAAATGTTCTACCTCACTCCAATCCATAAGGATGGGGGGTTTCTATATTTTCCACCTTCACATCGAGGGTATTCAGGATGCCATACTACCTTAGGTGTCGCTAAAAAACTTTTAGGGGAGTCGAGGCCTTTAAATAAATGGTAAGAATCTACATAATCTAAGAACCAAAAAGCTCCATCACCCACCCTTGGATCAATAGAGAGAAGGACTCCATACCCCAGATTCTAGAATCAGTCACGCACCTGCAATGGCATGGATAACATGTGGGAGAAGCAGTCTAGTCACCCCTCTATGGAAGATAGGCAATGAAAAGTATATTAATTCTGAGCCAAACATGTTCCCATGTATTTAAAATATTCCATGGAGAATGGTTTGATGAGACTCCTATAAGGGAGGAAGACGAATGAGGAAGGGTTGGTAAACCATGATGATCATTACCCCTACCATAGGTGTCTCGGGCATAACATGGAAGATTGCCTTTCCTTCAAATAATGGCTTCAAAAGTAGATGGACATGGGGATACTAGAACTGCAAAAAGATGAATCCCCACTCTAGCCAACTGATCTTTCTAATTAGGGCACACCAATCGAGTGATAGGGAACAAGCTACCTACCTCTTATAGAGAAATGACCATATCTCGATGTAATATTGGAAAAACCCTATTACTTACAAATAAAGAACGTCTCTAGATATTTTGATTGTTACATAGAAAGAAGTCTGATAGAACTCCCAAAGATGAGGAAACTACATGAGGCAGGTCTGGTAGGCCATGGAGACTATTTCCCTTACTACTGACATCTTGGGAACATGATCGAAAACTACTCTGTCTTCAAGGATCAGTTGGGGGAACATGTGTATACAATCTTGATAGAGTTTAAAGGTATAGAAGATCATGAAATATTAATAAGAGTTTTTTGAGATCCTTTAGATGAGATACTCTCCTGATAGGTTACATGGTGATACGTCCTTACTACAAGACATTAAACTGCACATCACCTTCATCCTGACCACATGATGTTAAACTGTACGGAACCCATATCCTTACTAAAAGATGTTAAAATGCATGGATCATGTACTTACTTCAAGTTTTTAAACTGTACAACACCCTACATCCTTATCAATATATGTTAAACTTCATGGAACCTACATCCGGACCTCATGACATTAAACTATACGGACCCCATGTCCTTACTGCATGATGTTAAACTGCACGGTACCTATGTCCTGACCACATGACATTAAACTGTACAAACCCCATGTTCTTATCACAATACGTTAACCTACACGACACCTTAGTCCTGAACACATGATGTTAAACTATATGGTCCCCATGTCCTTTCCACAAGATGTTAAACTGCATGGATCACGTCTTTACCGCAAGATGTTAAACTACACGACACCCCACGTCCTGGCAACATGATGTTAAACTATACGGGGCCAACATCCTCGATGTAAGATGTTAAACTACACGACATGTCTCTCCCTTACTTTATGATGTTAAAATTCATGGAAATATTTTCTTACCACATGATGTTAAACTGCATGGAATTAAATCCTTGTTGCAACCATTAAACTGCACAGTTCTTCAAGAACTACATGTATCTTGATTCCTATCCATAAAGGATACGTAGTGACGCATGGATCATTAATATTGGGCCCATATACAACTGACAATGGGAGATAATTTCCAACTGTACATATGGTATAGACCTACGTAGAGTATCTCCTTTCCCAGAACTACGCGTGGCTTGATTTCTGTCATCAAAAGATACATAGTGACACCCAAGAATTTCTTTTTTTGGCCCAGTTGCAGACATAACAATTTTTTGACCCTTCGGCCTGAGTTTTCCTTTAAAGGTTCATGGAGTGGCTGAGACCTTTTTGGTCCTCATTCACATTGGGTTACTTCATGAAAACCCACTACGCATCTCCATGTTAGGAGCTCCATCTTATGGTATGAGCCACACGAACCTAAAATGTTTGTGTATTTCCCCGCAACATGATATTAAATCTTAGTGAAGTGTCCTTTCCTCATGAAATTAAACTACATGGAATGTCTCACATGCAAAAATAAACCATGTAGATAAGTCCTCACCGCATGATGTTAAACTACACAGTCTCTCTAGAACTATTTACAACTTTATTTTCATTCTTAATGAGATACATAGGGATGAATTGATCCTATATCTTGGACCAGCCACTACATGACATAAAATATTCCCATATTATTCTCCATGCCTCTAAATAGTGGGAGGGGTCCTTTTGATTCCTTTTTTATTGCATTGAGCATATCTCACACAAGCTTAGGAATTATGACAAGGGTTTCCCCACACAAAACAGGGTGTGAAGGCTTGGGATGAACCCATTATAATCTTAAATATATGGAGATAAAAGGTGTGAAATTATTCATTTCCTCATGACATTAATATTCATGGTCAATGTCCCCTACATGATATAAAATTGTACGCTCTTGTGGAACTCATATGAGAGGAACACCATCCCTGGTTTCGGTCTCCTACCACACCAGCATTTCAAGAACTATGTGAGGCTTGATTATCATTCTCAATGAGATACATAGTTATTCCCTAATCCCTGTTTCTAGGCCTATACATATGGTTATCTTCCTTTCACATCAGGTGATCCAATGTCCTTACTCCATGACAAAAAACTTCACATACCTGTGGCATCCACCCCATTCACATCGGGTGACCTTCTTCCTCCCTGCATTATGTTAAACTACATGGAATGTCTATAACTACATGTGGATTTATTACCATACTCATGGGATACGTAGGAACACCCTATAATTTTAACTCGGGTCCAGCCCTAGGCCCCTTTGACCTTTTCTAGCCCATTGGCCTAAGTCCCCTCCTAGGAGTGTGTGGTGTGGTGCAGACTGCTTTGGTCCCCATTCACATCATGTTTGTTTTACCATGTCATGCGCATCCCCTTTGGGGTACTATCCCCCTTTATTTTCCTAGCCACATGATAATAAACTATTTTGGTGCCCTTCATCCTTACCTCATGATGTTAAACTGCATGGCATGGTGTGGGTCTCATTGGACCTCATTCACATTGGATCACCCTTCATCTTCCCCGCATGATGTTAAAATACATGGAATATCAACAACTACGTGTGGATTGATTCCTTCCCTCACATGATATGTAGGAATGCCCAAATTTTTTTTCTTCAAGTCCAACCCCATGCACCACAAATCATTCAATCTCTTTTTTGGACTCTTGTCTCGTGTCCTCTCTGGAAGTTCACATAGTGTGGTGTGGACCACTTTTTTCCTCATTCATGTCAGGTATATTCTACCTCACCATGCACGTCCTTATTTGGGAAAGTATCCCTATGGTGTCCTAGATGTATGATAATAAACTATTCCACAAATTACATTCTCACCGCATGATGTTAAAATTCACAGTTATCCAAGAACTACAAGGAATTTGATTCCCAACCAGCTAGGATACGTAGGAAATCCCAAGGGGTTCAATCCAAATACATCACAAACCTCATACATTCCTATTTATTCACATCCTTCTTACCTCATCCTTACCACATGATGTCAAAATTCACGGAAATGATTCCTCAACATAAGACATTAAACTTCATGGAAGTATGTTCCACTACATGATGATAAACTATGCATGTCATCATCCACAACCCCTCCTTATCAATGGACCACAAGATCCTTACCCTATCCAACCATATAATAGAGTGATTCAATCATCTTTATAAATACCTCAATCTATGTTCCACACTTCATGTATCAAGTATCTCAGGTCTTCACAAACCTTCCACTTCCCTTGAAGATGAAAATAGATTTCTCTGTGTGTCCATGATATTGATATAAGGGCTTAGACCCACCAACTAGAGATATCTTGGCTTGATGTAAAGGGATTTATGATTCTTGTGAGCCTCACATCACTAAGGTGAAACCCATCACCCCCTTGTGTTATATGTTACCCCTAAAATGATCACCCCATATCCTCACTCATGACCTAAGTACCCTGATCCATGATTTAAAACATCTCCACCACCCTCTTAGAAGTATATTGGAGTACTCTTGACCCTGGGTATCCTAATAAGCCTCTTGTGCATCATCCCCCATACCAGGTCCAAGTGGAATGACCTTAAACTACTAAAAAATTTGTAAAATCTATACAACCTTAAAATCTATCACATAATGGTCCAAACCACAATACCTTAAACTTAAAACAAAAAGAGACACAAAACTCGTCATGACGAAAACCCGTAAAGGGCAGCCTGTGAAAAAGTCGAGTAATCACCCGCTAAACTCGTCATCTCCAAAGTTTAGGAAAAAATTAGGGCACAAGTGAATGAGGAATAAAGATCATAGGGTCTACTATGTAGCCCTAGTAAAATCAAAGTTATGCTTTCTAGAACCCCTAATATAGGAAAAAATAAGATCATTGATTCGTCACATCTCCTCACCATGAGAATATGTTCGATAGGTGGTGGAGCAACTTTTAGGGTGCTCAAAATCTCCTTGGATATTAAATTTTCCATATATCTCACTTCATAATCTGAAGCATCTCAGGTCATTACAGATCTTTCATTTCTCCTAAAAAGTAAAATAGATTTCTCCGCTTGGCCATGCTATTGATGTGAGGGCTCAGACCCACCAATCATATATATCTTGACCCAACGTAAAGGGATTTCTAATTCCTGTGATACTGATGCCACCAAGGTGAAACCCAACACCCCATTGTGTTATAGGTTACCATTGAATGATTTACCCATACCTTCATCCTAACCTAAGGACTTTGGGATATGATTTAAAGTTTCCATATCAGACTATCCAAGAAGATTTGATATCCTCTACATTTCATCACCATGTTTTGTACCCATCCTTAAGGCTGGAATGTATACCCTCATTCTTGAACCTTTTGGTGGCTCACACCTCATGATTAAAAACTAAAAGGCATAGGGATCGATCTGTTCAATCAAGAGCTAAGTTGACCTAGGGTTCTAGAACCCTTCCTGGATATCCTTCCTTCTATATCCAACTTCATCATCTGGATGTTTGAGCCTTCATAAATATTTAACATCCCATGGAAAGGAGTATAGATATCTCCTCTTGGCCATGCTATTTATTCAAGGGCTCATACCCACCAACCGGAAACATCTTGGCCCAGTATAAAGGGCCTCCTAATCCTTGTGAGCCTTAATGACACCGTGGAAGACCCTGACACACCAATAGTGTTAAGGTACATACCCAACATGACCATCCCATCCCATATCACTCGAACCAGACTTCTAGGTTGTGATTTAAATCACCCACATCCCAATTATCTAGGCAGGCCTAGCTTCCCTAGAATTTCACCCTCATCCATTTATACCCCATGAATCTTTCATACCATTTGGAAAAGATTGGATATCATCTTTTATTGGCCATAATATTGATGAATAAGGCATTTAACCCGCCAACTAAATACATATACTCCTTGTAAGAAAGGAACCCCTATCCTCATGATCCCTAACAATACCACGATAGAACTCATCAACCCATAGTTTTTTGAGTCACCGCTGGTTTTTCGGCCCCATATTCCATAAAAGTCCTAGTGGTATAAATTTAAACTACATATTCCCCAAAAGTCCTTGTGGTAAGATTTTAAACAACATGAAATACCAAAATTCCTGGCAGTAAGACTTTAAACTACATGGAATCCCAAAGGTCCAAGCTGGAAGATCATAAACTAAAGAACAATGATATTATAACATGAAAGAACTTAGAATATCAAGAGACATAATGCTTATTGAGTTGAAAACTCGATGAATGAATCTTGGAAAAATGTCGAGTTCCTACTCGCTGGAAACATACTTTGCATGATCCATGCAATATTGAACATCTATAAAATGGAATAGGCACAAAACATGTGGGTTAAAAACCTGTAAAAAGGTTTACTGAGAAAAATCCAAGTCCATGCCCACAAATTATTCCCCCATATAAAGCTTAGGAAAATTTTAGGGAAAAAAAACAAAGCTTGTGGGGTCCTCTATATATCCCTATAAAAAATCAAGCTTTTCTCGCTAAGTCCCCTGACTTAGGAAAAATTCAGAGCATTTCACCTTTGGAAAGGATACCATTTCCAAATTTTCCTCATAAACCATAAAATCTCAAGACTACTAGAGAAAGAGCATCAATGAAGGATTTCATGTAAGTGTGAATTCATGAACTTCCCTTGAAGAGAAAACTGTTGGAACTCAAATCCAAGAAATCAGATGTGTTTGGTATTAAAGATGAATGTGAGGTATAATGGACGATCTAATCAATATCCCCAATAATACATGGCTCTCCACCAGGGATTTTATCACAAAATAGTGACATTTACCATCCCACATATGTGCTAGATCTACGTAAGGACATTCTTTATAGAGTTCCATGTCAATGAACCTATGCTTCTATACATGAGTTTGATCTATATAGTTATATATTTCAAAACTACTTATGGATTGATTCCCATCCTCATAGGATACATAGTGACATCCTAGTATTTTACTTTTGATCCAGCCACAAGTTCCATTCCGCCCTATCCCTATTTCATTTTAGAATTTTCATATACATTCCAATTTCACGGTATCCATGCCCAATGTCAAAGTTATTTCTCATATTGGATTTAGCTGAGCAATTGTGGCTAGATGTATCATCTTCATAGAACTTGAGAGCTCCTTACACTAAAAAAAAGGCACATTAGAGGGGGTTATTTTTGACATTATAAGAGGTTATAACCCCTTCTAAAGACATTAGAGACGATTGTGAGGAACCGTCACTAATGTGGCCGTCTACTTCCTTTAGTGGCAGTTTTGAGGAAGCGTTGCTAAAGTCCGGGTGACTTTAGAGGTGGTTACAGTAGAGGGGGTTAACCCCCTCTAATGTTGACATAAACTCACTGACTGCCACTAGTTGGAATGCTTTAGGGGCGTTTTTGAAAACCACCCCTAATAAAGGGGTAACTTTAGGGGTGGTTGTGAAAACCACCCCTAAAATTTTTTTTACATTTTTCTTAACCACCACCCCATTTCCCAATTCACTCTCCCTATGGTTCCCCCCATACCCTCTGGTTCCCACCTCCCATACACGCCCCCAGCCCACCACCGCACGACGCCCCCATCCCTCCTGTTTCCTCCGCACAGCACCCCCATCCCATCCGGTTGCTCTCTGTGGTTTCATGCCTCACGCACCGCGCCCCCCACCCCACCTCCGCATAGCGCCTCCCTATCCAGCCTAGCCAGTCTCCATCTACTGCAAAACGCCCCCATCCAGTGCCCACTCCGCCTCCGCACAGTGCCCCCATTTATTCAGTCCATGCCTCTAGCACCGCGCACTGTGCCCTTTGCCCCGCCTCTGCACAAAGCCTCCCCAGAGTGCCCAGTCCGCCTCTGCACAGCGCCCAGCCCACCTCTGGTTACTGCCTAATCTAAAATTCCCATGCCCACTAAAAATGATAGGGGGATGGGAATCGAACATGCACCACAGCCGAATAACTCCTCTGGATTTCCTCTTGCGCACCACCACAACAAACATTTTTTGATATATACATTACACATTATAGTATTTCTATATATTTGACAGTGTATAATAATAAATATTATCAACATAATATATTTACATACATTTTGTTAATAATAATATATATATTATTTACTATATTTAATTGTATATGCAATTATATATATTATATACTATATATTTATATATCACCTAAATATATTACATAAGTATATATGTATATATTGTACTTATATGTGTTTGTGTGTGTGCGTGCATGATAACTATAATATTATTAATTATTATTATTATTCTTATAAAATATATTTTTTAATCTGTAAAAATCATATGTTGGTTTTATAAATACTATACATTTATTTTATGATTTATATAAAATATATATTATATTAAATAAATTTATATTATATATTTAAGTAAATTATTTATATTCTTATATACATATTTATATTATATAAATATTTTTTTTAAAGAATATATATATATATATAAGTATTTACCTAATATATTTATATAATGTCTTTCAATACAAATATTTATTATTATTTATATTAATAAATATATGTATTTTTATAAACTATATAATATTATATAAAATTAATATATTACTATTATTATATGAAATAAAATTTATAAAAATATTAATATTATATTAAATATAATTAATATTATATTATATACAATTAATATTATATTATATACAATTAATATTATATTATATATAATTAATATTTTATTATATACAATTAATATTATATTATATATAACTAATATGTATATTATATATAATCAATATTATATGAAATAAAATTTTATATTATATATAATTAATATGTATATTATATATAATCAATATTATATGAAATGAAATTTATAGAAAAATATACTTAATATTAAATGAAATACAATTTTATATTATATACAATTAATATTATATGAAGTACAATTTATAAAAATATTTATATAATGTATTTCAATAAATATATTTATTGTTATGTACATTAATATATATTAGTATTTCAATAAATATACATTAATATAAATTTATTTGTATAAATTCTATTTCATATAATATTAATTATATATAATATAAAGGCATAAACCCATTATATAAAAATATATTTATTATTATTATTATATAATTTATGAAAACTACATGCTTGGGTTTTTATATGATATATTTTTTAGATTAATTATATTTATGTATATATTTATATAATATTTTTATGATTTTATAGTATAAATAATTAATATTATATAAAATACATTTATACAAATAAATATAGATGAATTTACAAAATATAATAAAATTATATTTATGTATACATATAAATACAATTAAATACAGTCATGTAAATATTTTATATAATGTGTTCATATAATGTATTTAAATACATTTATATATTGTGTTTTAATTATATATATATATATATATATATATATATATTATGAAAGTTCCTTTTTTTAAACAGTGGGTGTTCACAACCCCTTTAATCTCTTAAATGAGAGGGGGTTTTGAACCCCCTCTAAATTAAAGACATTAGAGGGGGGTTTTGAACCCCTTCAAAATTAATGACATTAGAGGGGGTTTTGAACCCCCTCTAATTTAAAGACATTAGAGGGGGTTCTTCACCCCTTCTAATTTAAAGACATTAAAGAGGGGTTTGAACCCCCTCTAATTTAAGAAATTAGAGGGGGGGTTTTGAACCCCTTCCAATTTAAGAAATTAGAGGGGGGGGGGGGGTTGAACCCTCTATAATTTAAGACATTAAAGGGGGTTTCAACCCCCTCTAATTGGAGATATTAGATGGGGTTTTCAAACCCCTCAAAAATCCAACTAGATATTAAAAAAATAATGTTAAAAATTTAGAGGGGTTTCAAAACCCCCTCTAATTTAAGAAATTAAGGAGCTTCATAACACCCTCAAAATTCGATGATTAACAAGGGTTGTACATAATATCTCTCTAATTTTATAGAAAATGAATTTAGTGGGGGTTAATAACCCCCTCTAATGTTACAAAAAATGAATTTAGAGGGGGTTGTACATAACCCCCTCTAAAGAACCCCCTCTAATGTGCTGTTTTTTTGTAGACATACCTAGAACCTATGCTTCTATACATGAGTTTGACCTGTATAGTTATATATTTCAAAACTATTTATGGATTGATTCCCATCCTTATGGGATATATAGTGACATCCAAGTATTTTACTTTGGATCTAGCCACAAGTTCCATTCCACCCTATCCCTGTTTCATTTTAGAATTTGCATATAAATTCCAATTTCAGAGAATCCATTTCCTATGTCAAATCTATTTCCCGTATTGGATTTAGTTGAGCAATTGTGGTTAGATGTATCATCTTCATATCACTTGAGAGATCCTTAGAAATACTTAGAACAGATCCTATCAAAGAGTTTATTACCATAGATCATCTGATATTCCGGGGGAATTTTTTGGAACTGGTATTTTTTCATGTCCCACTTTGCCACCAAAGATCCAAGAGCCATTCCACGATGAATTAATATATGGAGGAGATCATACATGAATACCTATGGTTTAGAGAAACATACCAAGAACCTATGATTCTATACATGAGTTCGATATGTATATTTATATATTTCAGAACTACTTATGGCTTGATTCCCATCCTCATGCGATACATAGTGACATCCAAGTATTTTACTTTGGATCCAGCCACAAGTTCCATTCCACCCTATCCCTATTTGTAACACCCGAGATTTTTATGAGAAATGTTTTGTTTTTATGTTATATACATCATCAAAGGAATCTTTCACTACACACAACACTAGATTGGATTGATTTACACGCAATCGCGACCTTCCTCGATAGCTTGCATCGTACGCAATACTTAGTTTCACTAAACAACGATTTGCTATTAAAATATTATTAAAACTAGCCATTATGAATAGTAATACCCACTTTTTGAAATTTTATAAATTTTATCATTCAAAATGGACTTCATTTTTGGATTTGGAATATCGAAATTAGCCTAGGGTGAATTTTTGGTATTTTTCTGAAAACATTCATTTTTTATGAATAGTAAAAACACTGGGTTACTATTTAAAAATGACTTTTTATTTAAATAATTATTTATTTTATTTAAATTTATTTTAGGTAAAATTGATACATAATACCTATATAAGTTCAATTTAATTCATTGGAGTCATTTTATAATAATTTTAGATATATAAAAATTTTATTGAACTTTTCACCGTCTTTTACCTACCTCCTAGGAGCTTTTTGCAAACTTACATAAAACATAATTTTACCGCTTCTGTGAGTGGAATTTTGAAAATCCGAGAGACATGGTTAATATCAAGGACTAAAATGTTGTTCAATGAGATGAAAATAATTTTTGGTGAATAGTAACTTTTTAGTTTTATTTACCACGGTTAAAAGTAAATAGGGTAATTAAGGGTAAAAATGATATTATTATTACCCTAAAACATGTATTAATTCTATTGGATAAGTGTAATTTGACCAAAAACAACCTTACGAATAAAATATGACCATTTAGGTACACTTGGATTAGATTAGGACATTTATTATTAATTTATTTAAAGAAGGGTTAAAATAGTTAAAATCAAAGTTTAATAACTAAATCATTTTTAATATAGGTTTATACATAATATAAATTCAAATATAAATATTCAATAAAAACATAAAAATATTTCCTACATAATGGTATTTTATTTATAATTTTTAGACTTTAAATAATTTAATTTATTTATGACACAATGATGATGCAATAATTACTTTATTAAGGAAATATTAACATAATTGATATTATAAATACCCAAAAAAAATTAATTTGAGACTTTTTATGAATTACACTAATTTTATAAGTTAATATGACATATTATTATTGATTTAATTAACTTTTTTCGAACTAATCATGCTGTTATGATTTTCACAAAAATCAAGTACCAAATAGTTTCAAAATTGACATAAAATAGTTTTTTTTTAAAATATTATATTATTAATTGTTATTTTATTATTAAAAATCTAAGGTTAGGAAAAATGACTTAGATAAGGTTATATATATTAATAATAAACAACGTGGGGTTCGTTTGTCTTGTTATCGTAAGTTTATTAACCTTATAGTGTAAGAAAACAAGAAGACACGGTAAAAGTAAAATTATTTAACTTAAAGTTAAATCTAAATGATACGGTTAAAATAGAAACCTAAACTTGTCTAAATTCTATTGGATGAGAGGATTTCGACCCATCCCCACCTTATCTTCGAAATAAATCAGTTTGAAGATATTAAAAACCAAATATGACTTTATAATAAAATAATATTTTTAGTTTTTCAAAAGGTGCCCCTCTCCTCCCTTATAAAAGGGAACCTCCTCACTCTCTTCCTCACACCACTTTGAGCCTTCAAGATTGGCTAAAACCTGCCAATTTCTCTTCTTCACTTCCCTAGAAACATCTTAGAGGTCTTGGTCTTCTTCAAAGACCATCTTTAGTGCCCTAAGAAGAGGTTAAGAAGAGGCGCTTCAAAGAAGAGGTAATGTCCATTACCGATTCTTTCAACTTTATTTATTCTTCTACTTCTTCTTCTTTAGTTGTTTCATTATTAAGTAATAACATCAGTATCACTCATATACTGATATGTTATTATAAGTATGAAACAACCATATTTCACCATCTATCCATCCTACGGAAAACGAAATCACCGCGCGTGCGTACGTACGGAATACCGTCTCCACGCTGTGGTGTAATCTATTTTCCACCACCACCTTACTTGGATGAGTATAATGGTGTAAAGAATAACTATATATGATTATTGTAAAGTGATATTGATTATGAAATATTATACATACACTTATATACAATTACACGATCATGGTAACGATATCATCGCTCGTGCGTACGTACGGTCTACCGTCTCCACGATGTGATGTGACTCGTTCAACATGATATTCATTGAATAATGATTATATAAATGAATTGAATGAATAAATATGATATATATTACACTAATACCATTCGGGAAATAAGGTATCTATAACCTAAAAGAAGAATAATAATTTATTCGACAAAACACGCATAAGAACAAAAAGTAATAAACACCCGAATAAGAAGTAACAATGAAATATTACTAATAAGAAGCTAAGAATATGAACACATATGATATCATAACAATGAGTATGATTATTTAATAAGTCAATAACCTTATTTAAATCATTATACAGGAGGTTCAGACACATACAAAGAAAATCGGACCTAAGGTAAGGGAAAATATCGCAATCTCAATTTTTATCCGAGATTGTTTATACTTCAGAATTTACTGGGGAATATTTATCATCCACATCCATGTTTCCTCAATATTTAATATTATTTATATCCTCCTAAAATTTTTTAAATCCAATTTTACCCTTCTGTGAGTTTTTAGTAAATGATATGAAAGGAATCTTTTTTCGTTTTTTGTACGAGTTACTTTTTGACTTTTCCGGCCAAAGTACGAGAAGAATTTTTTTATTAACTTATACGACATGAATGGATTTTTAGAATATTATTTCCATGAATCTTACTTTAAAAGTTTTCAAGTTTATTTTTAATCAACTTATTTTAGTTTAAAATTATATGACATTTTAAGAAAGGAAAATTTTTTTGAAGTAGAAAGGATATTTTCCCACTAGTGCAGAAAACATTATTTACGTCACTATTTTTTTACGTCGGTTATACATAACTGACGTGATAATCTGTGAAACGTGGTTTTTTACGTCGGTTATAAAATAACCAACGTAACAAATGCGGTGAGTAGATTTTAACGTGGGTTATGTTAATAACCGACGTTAAAAATCGCTCGTGTTCGGTTTTTACGTTGGTTATCAAATAACCGACGTAAAAAACCAAAGCGCGTGGGGTTTTTTACGTCGGTTATTTGATAACTGATGTAAAAAATGAGATATCTACGAATGAATCCAATTTTAAGCGTAAACATTCTAATATTCTTTAAAAGGTCGATTAACCGCCTTTTGATGAAGAACCTTTTTTAAATCCACTTTTTGACAATTTTATGTGTTATATTTGACAAAATAAAATTCTTCTTTAGAATCGGGACATCAAAATTTACTTTGTGTAAATTTTTGGTATTTTTCCGATAATGTCCATTTTTTAATGAATAGTGAAAAATGTTCTATTTTAATTCAAAACCTCTTTTTAATCTAATTTATTTATATGATTATATTATTTTTTGAATTGGTTTCAAAGTGAAATTAGAATATATTTTTACCTTTTAATCCAATAGTGGTCGTTGGAATTAATTTCATCTTGAAATTGGACTTAAAAAAGTGGCAATCTTTTGATACTTATTATTTCATAAAAACACGCTATTTGATCTGACAGTAGGAATTAATTATTAAATTAATTAATGTAAATTATATGTTTTTAATTTTGTAAAATAGAAATCATTTTTCAATTCGGAATATCAAATATATCCTAGGGTGATTTTTTGGTAATTTTCTGAAAAACTTCAATTTTTGATGAATAGTGAAACCACTAAGTGGTAGTTAAAGAAATTGATTTTTCGTTTAAATGAAACTTTACCACTTCTGTAATTTGAATTGAAAAAATCCGACATACATGGTTGTCATTAAGAAGTAAAATGTGGTTCAATGGGATTAAAATAATTTTTTGGTGAATAATAACTTTTAAGTTTATTAATTGTGATTAGAGGTAATTAGTGTAATTTAAGGTAAAAATAATGTTTTAATAATATGAAATGACCTAGAAACATTTCCTACCCTCATTGGATGTGTAATGGCCGACCAAGACAATCCATGGGTCAACATGGGGACCCCATGGATCCACTTTGGTTGGAAAATGACATTAATACCTTTTTATTTAATGTTAAAATTAAAATGTCACAAACATGTGTTGTTTTACTAAAACAATTTTTATATGGGGTTATACAAGTCATATTTTTGACTATAAATATTCATTCGAAAGATAAAAATATTTAATACATCATGATATATTTTTTTTATAATTTTTAGACACTAAATAAATTAAATTATTTATGACACCATGATGATGCAGCGATTACCTCATTATTTAAAGATTTAAATAAAATGAAAAGATAATGTAAAATCTAAGACCTACACTTGTCACAAACCTATTGTATGGGTGGATTTCAAAACCTTATCACCTTATCCTCGAAATATATCTTTTTGGGACCTTTAAAATCCGAAAATCATTTTATAATAAAGTAATATTTAATAACTTTCCAAGAGTGCCCCTCCTTTTCTCTTATAAAAGGCCCCCACCTATACCACCTTACCCACAGCTCTCAAGATTTTGGCTCGGCCAAACCCTGCCCATTTCATCTCTCCACATACCTCTCTTCATCATTGAAGCCTCACCTTTGGGCATAATCCTTTCCAAGGAAGCCTTTGAGCTCAAATCAAGAAAAGTTACTCGATTTTAAGGTAATGTCTTCACTTGTGTTCTTTTGTTTTATTTTGCTTCTCCAAAAATTTAAACTCTTTTTATTCAATTATTTTGTAACAAAACCAGTATCTTCAATATAATAGGATGTTGTTATGTGAAGTATTCTAGCTACACTTACACACACCTTCGTCTAATGGTTAAAGAATATACTGTTTCTATGGTTGGCGAATTTCTGCCTCACGAAACGATGATTGTTCAATCTTCTTTTAACACCTTTAGTGGTGGACATTATGATGTCACTATACTTTATATATGATATATATTGTATTTATTTTTTCTATATTCTTCTGAATTTTATATTTAAAACATGCCTTTATGCTTTTCATGTTGTGCAAATACGATAATTTCATACGAGGAAGTGTGGACTACCGCCCCCTCAAGTGATGTGACTCGTTAATGCAATACATGGAATGTGTAAAGAATGAAATTAATGAACATATGTGACCTATATTACATATATATTATACTGGAATTATAATATATATATCTCAATTATTTTTAATTCCATTAATATGACAAAGAAATGAAAGTAGCGTTCATGCGTACGTACGACCTACCGTCTCCATGAAGGGTTCATTTCATTTCTTTTTGTCTCCAAATGTTATGGAGTGGTATAAAATGAATATTTACTGGATATATATTATATTTAAATCATTAATACTATTCTGGAGATGATTTACTCATAACTACATGGAAAATCATTTCAAACAAGTTCATTTTTGACTCATGTACCAAACATCGACAAAAACGTCTGATATGAACTCACATTATTAACCAATTATTATAACATTATAATATGTGATATAAACTAAATAATAATCTTTAAAATATGTACTTAAGAAATTATAAATTGACCAAAGTTTATTATTCAGGAATATAAAGAAACGAACAAGACAAGTCAGACTTGAGGTAAGGGATCCTACCCCTCTCTTTCGTTTTAAGTACACTCTTTTATGTCATTCCTTTTAAGCTCAACTTTATTTTGTTTGGGGATGTTCTTTTATATTCCTCATAATTTAATTTTTATGTTCATATTATGAGAGACCCTATTTGAT
This sequence comes from Viscum album, assembly GCA_963277665.1. Taxonomy (NCBI): domain Eukaryota; kingdom Viridiplantae; phylum Streptophyta; class Magnoliopsida; order Santalales; family Viscaceae; genus Viscum; species Viscum album. The sequence continues at coordinate 809,084,782 of OY728150.1, read as the reverse complement.
CTCATAAATCCATTTTTGGAAGTTTTAAGTGGCGCCGTTAGGCTGCCGAGTTTTCGTAAGGGATTTTTCACCTCACTTTTATTCCCGTGACATTTATGCTACGTTTGCCACTATTTCCTTTGAGTGGTGTATGTACTGCCCATTATTATAAAATTTGTGTAGTATAATATTATTTATGGGTATTTACATCTTCATTGTATGTCCCTTCTTCCATGGAATGTACTTTTCGAAAGTTACCCAACTCGGTAAGGGGACCTTTCACCCTCCTCTTTTTAAAAAGACTTCTTTTGTTATGTATTTTAATTCACATACTATTATGTTGGGATATGTTCTTATATATCCTTATTTATGTAAATTTTATGTCCAAGTGATGAGATACCCTTTATCTCTCTCATCAACCCTTTTTGTAAAATTTTATGTGACGCTGTTAGGCTGTCGAATTTTACCAAGGTAACTTCTTAACCTAATTTCGATTTCTTTGGGTTCAACATGTAGTTATTGAATATGTCATCCTTTGAATATGTGTGAATGACCTTTGATTTTTTTACACTTAATATCCACTTATATTGGGTGTATTTATATTTTTCACACATAATTATGAGATTGATTTATCCTTAAGTTAAGGATACCTTCTTTATAATGGATTTCATCTCATTTTACATTTCTATTGAGACTTCATTGTTGGTATGCACCAATTCACTCTTATATGGTGTGTATACTGTCCTTTGACATATTATATCATGAATCCCTTTATTCTCATGATATTATAAAGTTCATATTAAATGTTATTCCACAATTATTTGTATTCAAGAGTCTCTCATTTTGTTAAAAAATATTTTACAAAAATATTGTTTTAAATGTTTTAAAGATTTATTATTCTAAATATTTATCTTTAATGTCCATGTTTTCAAAATGGTTTTCAGTATTTATTTATATGGACATTAATGTTTTAAAATTATAATTCCAATAAAATCTTGAAAGTGGTATGGGACACTTTGATTCAAAAATCTCTTTTAAATGATTTTTGAAAATGGATTGATTAATTCAATATCTTGGAATTACTTATTTTGATTGAAAATGATTAGTTGTTATTGAAATGTTTATATTTTCAATATTTTATATGTAATGATGGTACTTGGACATTTTACAGGTGGTTACATGATAAACCATATGACGGGTGGTGTCGTGAATACTAGGACAGGTGGTTACGTTATAACCTCCAATGCATTGGGTATAGAAGTCGGCCGTATGGCTATTTTATTAAGTATGTGTGGAAGTTGACCGTATGATTATTCCATTTAAGTATGTTTATGTCCCAAGTTACCTTTTTATGTTATGTGTTATTTATATGGGTTTTATGGTAATCATTTGGTTACAAAAGGGTAATTAATGGTCTTTTATTCAGTGAAGAGTTTTTACTACTTCATAAAGGTGAAAAGTATTACTTTGGTAAAGTATTCATGGTTTACTTGTTGTTTTGAAAAAACTAACAGTTTTCCTTCTTTGTGTATCCTTTACTAAGCTTTTTATGATCATCCCAAGTTTTTGAAATGTTTTCCACAGGACTTAAAGATTAATAGGGTCAAGGATGGGATCAAGGAAAGACATGCTATCTAAAACATGGAACTAGACATGTTTCTTTTTAAGTGTTTTTTTTATTTTATGGAAACTTAGTAGAAGTGTCTACTATGTAATCTTTTGAGATGTAATAGTTATGACATAATTCTCTAAAACTCTAAACCTGAAAATATCCTCAATGTGAATTATTCATTTAATTCAATATTAAGTAAGGTTTAAAGCCGGAGCCTTATAGTTGGTATCAAAGGTCGGTTTAGATAACTTTAGAGGTTATGGTATTCTCTAAGTATAAGTGACATTACCATAATGGTTAGGATTTTAGAAACAGTCCTAGTTTTAGATAAGGTGAATGAGTATGTATATCTTAGTGTTTATCTTCCTCATTAGTACATGATAATTTTGTTGATATACTCACACTGGCATTTTTGGTTTTAGTAAATGGATGGATCTAGCAGGAACCAAAGTGACAATGGGTTTGAAGGAAACTGTGGTGGTTCTCTGATTAAGAGACCGAATGAAATGGGGGATTCAATGAGGAAACTCGTGGTTGTTCTAAACCAACTATCATGGATTAATGATCAACCACTTGAACCTTGGCATGTTCTGTAATGCATCATGTACGAGATGACCAATCGATGTGGAAGTTCAGGTAATAATTATAAAGGTAACCATTAGGGTTTATATGATCCTTACTTTTGAGGTAATTATGGGTTATTATATGTTATGATGGAAAATGAAAGACATGATATAAACTTGAGGTTAAAATATGTTATGATTATTTTTGAAGATTTTATCTCATTTTGGGGAATGTTTTAAGAATTATATAGTTTTGGAAAAAGGGACAACACGCAGACCGTGTGACAACCCGTCGCGTCGGACAAAGCTGTGGGAATTGAACCCACAACCAAAGTGTGACTGGTATTTATCGCCTACCACTGGACTACGTGAAGCCCCTGGTTAGTTTGGATAATTCTTTTTAGTTAGATAATTTTAGGAATCAAGAGTAAGTTTATTTTGGGTTATCTATGGAAATGATTAACCTATCATGGAGGATATGTGAATAGGTTAATTACTTTTCAATATGAGAATTTAAGAGAAACTGATGTTATTTGGAGATAAAAGTTAATTTGTACCTTGGAAGACTATGTGATTAAATCCTTCAAATATTTGGGTTTCAATCTTAGTTTGGTTTACTTTGAATAATTTTATGGACAATTGTTTATCGAATGGTCTTCATTGAACTTTGGGTTTTGTTGGAAAATTTTTGGAGATTAAGAATAGATTTTCTTTTTATAAAGGATGATCCTTTTGTGGATTATCTGATCTCATACTAACCTTTTTGGTTTTTGGTTTTGGATAAAGTCTAAATACATGGGAAGTATATAGTTCTCTTTTGTGGATTAGGTGATTCTCTAGAAGTTGATTATAGCTCTCTTAATGTAAACAAGTCATCCTAAATACTCATCTTTTGGAGAAAATATGAGTTCGTGTAATAAATCTAGTAAAAGTTGAAAGTCAACATGACAGGTAAGTATGTTTCCTTATGATTTAGTTAAGCTCAAAAAATAAATTCCTCAATGAAGAGTAACTTAAAACCAAAAATGTTGTCTATTAACTTTTCCTACTGGGGAATCGAATACCATTTAACCCATCACAAGTTTGTGATTTTCTTATGGTTAGCTTTCTCCAAGACATGTTTACTATCACTCTCCATCAGAACATGACCCTTTGTTTTTTCCTCCATGTCCATATTTTTATACTTGGAATCCTAGTATGGGTTAACTCGAGTGACCTTTGTACTTATGTTTCTTTATTTTAAAGTGATAGTTTTACTGACTCTTGTTCCGATGTGTGATTTTCAAGGAAGTTTCCAAGCCCAATTTTAAAATTGTGAGGACACAATTCCAAAAAGGGGGGAAGGATGTAACACCCCAGGTAAATAAAGAATATGACATTTTCACATTTATCCATATTTGTGAATAAAATATTAATATAACTTTAAAGGGGACGCTATGCTCTATGACGTACCCAATACGCAACAACGAGTTTCTTGGGAATCTTACGTTGCACTCTAATAATAAAATAATATTATTTTAAATTGTAGTTAACGCCTAGCCATTATAATGGTGGGATTGAACAGAACTAACTACAAAATGATTATATATGTTTGTAAAATATTTTTACTTTTTACAATAAATTTTAGAGGATTAAAAATGTGAATGAATCCAATTTTAAGCGTAAACATTCAAATATTCTTTAAAAGGTCGATTAACCGCCTTTTGATGAAGAACCTCTTTTAAATCCACTTTTTGAAAATTTTATGTGTTATATTTGAAAAAATAAAATTCTTCTTTAGAATTGGGACATCAAAATTTACTTTGTGTAAATTTTTGGTATTTTTCCGATAATGTCAATTTTTTAATGAATAGTGAAAAATGTTGTATTTTAATTCAAAACCTCTTTTTAATATAATTTATTTATATGATTATATTATCGTTTGAATTGGTTTCAAAGTGAAATTATAATATATTTTTACCATTTAATCCAATAGTGGTCATTGGAATTAATTTCATCTTTAAATTGGACTTAAACTAGTGTCAATATTTTGATACTTATTGTTTCATAAAAACACGCTATTTGCTCTGACAGCGGGAATTAATTATTAAATTAATTAATGTAACTTATATGTTTTGAATTTTGTAAAATAGACATCATTTTTTGAATTCGGAATATCAAATATAGCCTAGGGTGAATTTTTGGTAATTTTCTGAAAAACTTCAATTTTTTATGAATAGTGAAACCACTAAGTGGTAGTTAAAGAAACTGATTTTTCGTTTAAATGAATCTTTACCACTTCTGTGATTTGAATTTCAAAAATTTGACATACATTATTTTCATTAAGAAGTAAAATGTGGTTCAATGGGATTAAAATAAATTTTTAGTGAATAGTAACTTTTAAGTTTATTAATCGCGATTAGAGGTAATTAGTGTAATTTAAGGTAAAAATAATGTTTTAATAATATGAAATGACCTAGACACATGTACTACCATCATTGGATGTGTCATGGCCGACCAAGACAATCCATGGGTCAACATGGGGACCCCATGGGGCCACTTTGGTTGGAAAATGACATTAATACCTTTTTATTTAATGTTAAAATTAAAATGTCACAAACATGTGTTGTTTTACTAAAAAAAATTATATGGGGTTATACAAGTCATATTTTTGACTATAAATATTCATTAGAAATCTAAAAAGATTTCCTACATCATGATATTTTTTTTATAATTTTTAGACACTAAATAAATTAAACTCAAGAATGGAGTTCAAGTGTTCTATCAAAATTATTTTCCATCTAAGATAATATAAGGTTCTGTTTCTATCCCTATTTTTACATTGATTTTATTATTTTATGATGGAATTAATTATATGATGTCCTTTTATCTTATATGTATTATGTTATGATGGCATGATGTTTAAGAATCCCATTTTTATTACATGGGTTGTGCTATAATGTATGATTTATGATTTTGTGGAACACATAAGAATGGTTTCATTATGAGATGGGTGGGAACTATATCTCCCTTCAATGCATTGGGTAAAGATTTATATCTCATGAGATAGAAATGGCTGGAACGACAGGTTAATCCGGTTTAGTGAAACAGGACTAAAACGAGGAGTGAACTTGGTTCAGAAATGGACTTTGTCCGCTAAGATAGTCTTGGAAATGAGTCTTCACTACTAAGAAATGATTCTCTATGATTATGTGTGTATGACACAAAGTTTCATGTTTTAAGTTATGATTATTGGGATTACATTTCACTACTATGATTTATCCCATGTTATGAAATTATGATCTCTTTTGCAGGTTAAGATTTCCAAAATGTTATGTTCTTATGAATATGATGTGATTGATATTTATTTTCTTTACCCTTACTGAGCATTTGAGCTCAACCTTTTGTATGTTTTCTTTCCCCAGGTCAGGAAGAAGTTTATTAAGTAGGATATGCCAAAAGGGACTCTAGATATGATGAAATAAATGGGAGACAATGTAGATGCTTTATGAACCAGTTGTTTATGTTTCCCAGTTTCTAAAGAAACTATACCTATACGGTCCTTTCATGGTTTTGTTATATGTTGTAATAAGTGTACTTCAATTTTAAAGTATTAACAATGTATGTAAAGTATGGGTCGTTATAGTTGGTATCAGAGGCAAAGGAGGTAGGAATGTATCCGATCCTTGGAAACTCTCACTTGTGAGCGTTGGACAAAGCATGGCTCTCTGCCCAAGGGCTTCATGAGGAAATGGTTGCTACTGGGGATGGTGGTGTGTCCCACCCAGGGGGTGTAGCCGCCCATGGAGTGCCCTGATGGGTATCAATTATAGTCCACTGGAAGTAATTCCAGACCGTTATAGTTGGTATCAGAGGAAAGGTATATTCAACCTTTAGAAACTAGGATGTGAAAGCCTTAGTAAGAACCCTAAGGATAAGTCTAAGCATAGAACAAAATCTTAGTGTTTTAGAAATTGCCATGAGTAACGTATGATAAGAACTTAAGTATGAAATTTTATTCTTGATTATGTGGTTTTCCTATTATAATTAGTGTTGCTCACACTATTCTTCTTGGTTTTAGTCAATGGCTGGAACCCGAAGGAACCGTGTTAATGTTGAATGTGACAGGAAATGTAATGATTGCCCCCCTGAGCAACCAAACATTATGGGAGATGGAATGAAAAATCTTGTATCCATGCTCACACAACTTTATCAAGCTATGAATCATTCAGGAATTCAAAACAAGCAAAGGAATGAGCAACATTCTATTGAATCCTTCATGAGGCAGCTTCCCCCCTCATTCAGCGGGTCTACTGATCCATTAGTGGCTGAACAATGGATCAGTACCACTGAAAATATATTTTCAGTTCTTCAATGTTCTGAACATGATAAACTCATCTTAACAGTATATCATTTGGAAGGCGAAGCTGATCAATGGTGGAATCTTATCAAGAATATGATTCCAAGATATGAAATTGAGTCCATGGAATGGGATGAGTTCAAGAACTTATTTTTCAATAATTATGTCCCTCATATTCTTCGAACAAAGATGGAGAAGGAGTTTCTTGAACTAAATCAAAAGGATGATGAATCTGTTGGTACCTATGAAGAAAATTTTACAAGACTTGCAAGGTACACTTCTGGGATTATTATCCAACCTGAGAGTAAGATCGATCGATTCTTTAGTGGATTAAAACCAAGTCTTCGAAGGGTGTTAGTCATAAGGGACTTCAATAGCTATGAAAAAATCGTTCGATGTGCTCTAAAGGTTGAGATGGATATTTGAGTAACCCATCAGTCATATGGGTTTGATAAGAAGAGGAAAATGAAATTCAAAGGGAAATCTAAAGAGCACACTGAAAAGAAGATGAGTTTTCCCTTATGATCAAAGTGTGGAAAGAAACATGGAAGGAGTTGTCTTAAAGGTACAAGTAAATGTTTCAAATGTGTAAAAGAAGGTCATTAGGCATTTGAATGCCTCAATGATGGGAAGAAGATGTCTAGTGATGCGAACAAAGAAAAGGCTACACAGGGTGCACCTCCTACACTTCAAAGTTACAAGTGCAAGGAAATGGGGTATCATGTTAATCAATGCCCTAATCCAAGGTTTGTTGATGATGATTGATTTCAAAAATCTCTTATGGATAAAGACAAAGGAAAGTCACATGCAATTTCTATCAGCAATGTGGAGTACGATAATGAAGTGGTGAAAGGTACACTTACCATCCACTCTAAAGTAGAAAATGTTTTATTTGATTCTGGATCCACCAAATCTTTTATTTATGAAGAATTTTCTAAGGGTATCTCCATATTAACTCAACAGTTAGATATTAAGTTAGCTGTGACAACCCCTAATGGCACAACAGTCGCATCAAAAGTTTACAATTCTTCTCCGATTGAAGTTTGTGGGAAAGTGCTTCCTGCAAATCTTGTGATCCTTCCTATAGTTGAATTTGATGTGATTCTTGGCATGGATTGTATTTATTTATATGGAGCTCATATCAATTGCCAAAGAAGGGAAGTCACATTTCATATTCCAGATCAATCTATGATCATCTATCGATGCAAGGATGAACATAACCTTCCAATGGAAATTTCTTCCATCTTATCGGTCTTGATTCCACTAAATAAAGGTTATTTATCTCAAATGGTTGGTGAGAAACTCACGATTAAGAATATTCCCATTGTACGGGAGTTTGATGATGTATTTCCAGAGGAATTACCGGGTCTTCCACCAAATCGTGAAGTTGAGTTTTCAATAGAACTCATACCGGGTGCTTTGCCTATTTCAAAGACACCTTATAGAATGGCCCCAATTGAGTTGCAGGAATTGAATAAGCAACTCCAAGAGAATCTTGATAAGGGATTCATATGCCCTAGTGCGTCACCTTGTGGAACACCTGTTTTGTTTGTTAAGAAGAAAGATGGATCAATGAGACTCTATATTGATTATCAAGAACTTAACAAGATCACTATCAAGAACAAATATCCTCTCCCACGCATTGATTTCTTATTTGACCAACTATGTGGAGATCAATACTTTTCCAAGATTGATCTTCGTTCAGGGTATCATCAATTAAGGGTCAAAAGGGAGGATATACCAAAGACGACTTTACGTACAAGGTATGGACACTATGAATTTATAGTGATGCCATTTGGTATTACTAATGCCCCTACTATCTTCATGGATCTAATGAATAGAGTCTTTAGAGACTATCTTGATCAGTTTTTGGTAGTCTTTATAGACGATATTCTTGTCTATTCAAAGAGCAAGGAAGAACATGAAGATCACTTGATAATTGTATTGAAGACCCTAAGAAAGGAGAAGCTTTATGCCAAATTTACCAAGTGTAAATTTTGGCTTCAAAAAGTTTCATTTTTGGGTCACATAATCTCAAAAGAGGGGATATCTATGGATCGAGCAAAAATAGAGGTCATCGGAAGATGGTTGATACCAACAACAGTAACTGAGATCTAAAGTTTTCTTGGTTTGGCTGGATATTATCGACGTTTTGTGAAAGATTTTTCACGATTATCTAATCCACTCACTAGGTTGACTCAAAAAGGAGTTAAGTTCATGAGGATGGAGGAATGTGAAGAGAATTTCAAGGAGTTGAAAAGAAGGTTATCCAGTGCACCTGTACTCACACTTCCTTATAGTGGAGAAAGGTTTGTGATCTACAGTGATGCATCCATGAATGGGATGGGGTGTGTTCTTATGTAAAATGATATGGGGATAGCTTATGCCTCAAGACAGTTGAAAATCCATAAGCAAAATTACCCAACTCATGATTTGGAGTTAGCTTCGGTAATCTTTTCATTAAAGATTTGGAGGCATTATCTGTATGGTGAAAGGTTTGATATTTATACTGATCATAAAAGTTTATAGTATATTTTCACACAAAAGGAGCTGAATATGTGCCAAAGAAGATGGTTGGAGTTGATTAAGGATTAAGACTGCTCAATTCATTACCACCCTGGGAAAGCAGACAAGGTGGAAGACGCATTAAGTCGACAAGACCGTGCTAGCTTATCCATGACGAGGATCACAAAAGATCCAATATTTATGGATTTACAAAGGATGGATCTTGGAATTATAATGGAAGGGGAAAAATCTTATCTTTCTAAAATTAAAGTTCAACCATCTATACACGTGAAGATTAAAGAGGCAGAGAAAGAAGATGTAGAGTTACAAAATAAGGTGAGAAATGTTCCTGAATTCAACCTTGATTGTGATGGGATAATAAAGTTCTGGAATCGGGTTTGTGTTTCTCCCATCCCAGAATTAAAGAAGGAGCTGCTGGATGAGGCTCATAGTTCTTCACTCTCTATTCATCCTAGAAGCACGAAGATGTATAGGGACCTGAAAGAGTACCTCTAGTGGGATGACATGAAAAGAGATGTTGCTGAATATGTCTCTCGAAGCTTGCTTTGTCAGAAAGTTAAAGTTGAGAGACAGAAGTCTAAGGGGATGTTAAAACCATTACCCATACCTGAATGGAAATGGGAAAACATCACTATGGACTTTGTCACTGGACTTCCTAAAACATCCAAAGGTAATAATGCTATCTGGGTCATAGTTGATCGACTTACAAAGTCTGCACACTTCATTTCTATTAGAGAGGATTTCTCTCTGGATCAGCTTGCCAGGATATATGTAAAGGAAGTGGTAAGATTGCATAGAGTACCACTTTCCATTATATCTGATCAGGATCCGAGGTTTACCTCAAAGTTCTGGAAAAGTCTTCAGCATACTCTAGATACAGAGTTGAGTTTCTGCACTTCTTATCATCCTCATACAGACGGTCAGTCTGAGAAAATAATTCAAACTCTAGAAGATATGTTAAGAGCTTGCTCTATGGATTTCAAAGGTGGTTGGGATCAATACCTACCTTTGGTGGAATTTTCTTATAATAATAGCTTTCAATCTAGTATTCAGATGGCTCCTTATGAAGCTCTCTATGGAAAGAAATGTCGAACTCCAACTTGCTGGGATGAAGTTGGGGAAAAAAAGCTATTAGGACCTGATCTTGTTGATGAGATGACAGAAAAGGCCAGATCTATTCAAAAAAACATTAGAGCAGCTCAGAGTCGACAAAAAAGTTATGCCGATAACTGAAGAAAAGACCTAGATTTTGTAGTGGGTGATAAAGTGTTCTTACGAATATCTCCTTGGAAGAGAGTAATGAGATTTGGAAAGAAGGTAAAGCTGAGCCCTAGGTATACTGGTCCTTTCGAAATACTGGATCGTGTTGGGAAGGTAGCTTACCGATTGGAGATTCCAATGAATCTCTCTCAAGTTCATGATGTTTTCCATGTATCTCTCCTGAGAAAGTACATACCCGATCCTTCACATGTACTTAGCTCAAAAGTTGTACCGCTGGAGCAAGATCTTTCTTATGAAGAACAACTGATAGAGATTCTGGATCGTAGCGAAAAAGTCCTACGGAACAAAACCACTCGCTTGGTGAAAGTTTTATGGAGGAACCACCAATTAGAAGAAGATACATTGGAGCTTAGGGATAGGATGAGGGATAGGTATCATCATCTGTTTGTTACAAAGTGATGAATTTTGAGTGCGAAATTCATTTTAAGGAGGGTAGAATGTAACACCTGAGATTTTTATGAGAAATGTTTTGTTTTTATGTTATAAACATCATCAAAGGAATCCTTCACTACACACAACACTATCTTGGCATGCTTTACATGCAATCGCGACCTTCCTCGATAGCTTGCGTCGTACGCAATACCGAGTTTCACTAAACGATGATTTGCTATTAAAATATTATTAAAACTAACCATTATGAATAGTAATACACACTTTTTGAAATTTTATAAATTTTATCTTTCAAAATGGACTTCATTTTTGGATTTAGAATATCTAAATTAGCCTAGGGTTATTTTTTGGTATTTTTCTGAAAACATTCAATTTTTGATGAATAGTGGAAACACAGGGTTACTATTTAAAAACCGACTTTTTATTTAAATAATTATTTATTTTATTTAAATTTATTTTAGGTAAAAATTGATACATAATACCTATATAAGTTCAATGTAATTCATTGGAGTCATTTTATAATAATTTTAGATATATAAAAATTTTATCGAACTTTTCACCGTCTTTTACCTACCTCCTATGAGCTTTTTGAAAACTTACATAAAACATAATTTTACCACTTCTGTGAGTGAAATTTTGAAAATCCGAGAGACACAGTTAATATCAAGGACTAAAATGTGGTTCAATGAGATGAAAATAATTTTTGGTGAATAGTAACTTTTTACTTTTATTTACCACAGTTAAAAGTAAATAGGGTAATTAAGGGTAAAAATGATATTATTATTACCCTAACACATGTCCTAATTCTATTGGATAAATGTAATTCGACCAAACACAACCTTAGGAATAAAACATGACCATTTAGGTCCACTTGGATTAGATTAGGACATTTATTATTAATTTATTTAAAGAAGGGTTAAAATAGTTAAAATCAAATTTTAATAACTAAATCATTTTTAATATAGGGTTATACATAAGATAAATTCGACTATAAATATTCATTAAAAATATAAAAATATTTCCTACATAATGGTATTTTATTTATAATTTTTATAGTTTAAATAATTTAATTTATTTATGACACAATGATGATGCAGTAATTACCTTATTAAGGAAATATTAACATAATTTATATTATAAATACCCAAATAAATGTAATTTGAGACTTTTTTATGAATTAAAATACTTTTATAGGGTAATATGACATATTAGTATTTATTTAATTAACTTTTTTCGAACTAATCATGCTGTTATGATTTTCACAAAAATCAAGTACCAAATAGTGTCAAAATTGACATAAAATAGTTTTTAAAACAAATATTATATTATTAATTATTATTTTATTCTTAAAAATCTAAGGTTCGGAAAAATGAATTATATAAGGTTATATATATTAATAATAAACAAATTGGGGTTAGTTTGGCTTGTTATAGTAAGTTTATTAACCTTATAGTGTAAGAAAACAAGAAGACACGGTAAAAGTAAAATTATTTAACTTAAAGTAAAATCTAAATGATAAGGTTAAAATAGAAACTTAAACTTGTCTAAATTCCATTTTATGAGAGGATTTTGACCCATCCACACCTTATCATTGAAATAAATCAATTTTGAGCTATTAAAAACCAAATATGACTTTATAATAAAATAATATTTTTAGTTTTTCCAAAGGTGCCCTTCTCCTCCCTTATAAAAGGGCACCTCCTCCCTCTCTTCCTCTCACCACTTTGAGCCTTCAAGATCGGACAACCCCTGCCAATTTCTCTTCTCCACTTCCCTAGAAACATTCTATAGGTCCCGGTCTTCTTCAAAAACCATCTTTAGTGCCCTAAGAGGTGGTTAAGAAGAGGCGCTTCAAAGAAGCGGTAATGTCCGTTACCGATTCTTTCAAATTTATTTATTCTTCTACTTCTTCTTCTTTAGTTGTTTCATTATTAAGTAATAACATCAGTATAACTCATATACTAATATGTTATTATAATTATGAAACAACCCTATTTCACCATCTATCCATCCTACGGAAAACAAAATCACCGCGCATGCATACGTACGGAATACCGTCTCCACGACGTGGTGTAATCTATTTTCCACCACCACCTTACTTGGATGAGTATAATTGTGTAAATAAAAACTATATATGATTATTTTAAAGTTATATTTATTCTGAAATAGTATACATACACTTCAAAAAAATTCCACGATCATGGGAATGATATCATCGCTCGTGCGTACGTACGACCTACCATCTCCACGCTGTGATGCGACTCGTTCTACATGATCTTCATTAAATAATGATTATATAAATGAATTGAATGAATAAATATGATATATATTACAATAATACCATTCTGTAAATGAGGTGTCTATAACCTAAAAGAATAATAAGAATTTATTTGACAAAACACGCATAAGAACAAAAAGCAATAAACACCCGAATAACAAGTAACAATGAAATATTACTAATAAGAAACTAAGAATCTGACCACATATGATATCATAACAATGATTACGATTATGTAATAAGTCAATAACATTATTTAAATCATTATAAAATAGGTTCGGACACGTACGAAGTAAATCAGACCTAAGGTAAGGGAAAATCTCGCAATCTCAATTTTTATCTGAGATTGTTTATACTTCAGAATTTACTGGGGAATATTTATCATCCACATCCATGTTTCCTCAATATGTAATATTATTTATATCCTCCTACAATTTTTTAAATCCAATTTTATCCTTTGGTGAGTTTTTATTAAAAGATATGAAAGGAATCTTTTTTCGTTTTTCGTATGAGGTACTTTTTGACTTTTCCGGCCAAAGTACGAGAAGAATGTTTTTTTAACTTATACGACATGAATGGATTTTTAGAACATTATTTACATGAATATTCCTTTACAAGTTTTTGAGTTTATTTTTAATCAACTTCTTTTAGTTTAAAATTATATGACATTTTAATAAAGGAAAATGTTTTTGAAGTAGAAAGGTATTTTCCTCAAGAATGGAGTTCAAGTGTTCTATCAAAATTATTATCCATCTAAGATAATATAGGGTTATGTTTATATCCCTATTTTTACATTGAATTTATTATGTTATGATGGAATTAATTTTATGATGTCCTTTTATCTTATATGGATTATGTTATGATGGCATGATGTTTAAGAATCCCATTTTTATTACATGGGTTATGCTATGATGTATGATTTATGATTTTTTGGCACACATAAGAATGGTTTCATTATGAGATGGTTGGGACCTATATATCCATCCAATGCATTGGGTAAATATTTATATCTCATCAGATAGACATGGATGGAATGGAAGGTTAATCTGGTTTAGTGAAACAAGACTGAAACGAGGAGTGAACTCGATTCAGAAATGGACTTTGTCTGCTAAGATTGTCTTGGAAATGAGTCTTGACTACTAAGAAATTATTCTCTATGATTATGTGTATATGACAAAAAGTTTCATGTTTTATGTTATGATTATTTGGATTACATTTCACTACTATGATTTATCCCATGTTATGAAATTATGATCTCTTTTGAAGGTTAAGATTTCCAAAATGTTATGTTCTTATGAATATGATGTGATTGATATTTATTTTGTTTGCCCTTACTGAGCATTTGAGCTCACCATTTTGTATGTTTTCTTTCCCCAGGTCAGGAAGAAGGTTATTAAGTAGGATATTCCAAAAGGGACTCTAGATATGATGAAATAAATGGGAGATAATGTAGATGCTTTATGAACCAGTTGTTTATGTTTCCCAGTTTCTAAATACACTATACCTATACGGTACTTTCATGGTTTTGTTATATGTTGTAATAAGTGTACTTCAATTTTGAAGTATTAACAATGTATGTAAAGTATGGGTCGTTATACTGTTTCATTTTGGAATTTGCATATACATTCCAATTTCAGGGTATCCATGCCCTTTGTCAAAGATATTTATCATATTGGATTCGACTGAGAAATTGTGGCAAGATGTATCATATTCATATCATTTGAGAGATCATTACACATACCCAGAACATATCCTCTCAAAGAGTTTAGAACCATGGATCATAAAATATTCAAATGCATGACAAAGTGATCTAAGTTTTCCAAGTTTACCTCAAAATCAGATTCTTTTGTTCTAAGAAATATAATTCTAGGGGGGGTTAGCACTGGTATTTTCCCATGTCCCACTTTTCCACCAAAGACCCACATGATATTCCATGATGAATTAATATATGTAGGAGATCATACAAGAATACCTATGGTTTTAATAAACATATCTTGGACCCAACACATTCCACTAAGAATTTAATTTTTATTAGTTGATAGTTTAATAATCCATCTCTAAATTTTATAGAAAATGAATTTAGAGGGGGTTCATAACCCCCTCTAAATTCGATTATTAGAGAGGGTTGTGAAGAACCCTCTCTAATGTTACAAAAAATTAATTTAGAGGGGGTTGTACATAACCCCCTCTAATGTACTATTTTTTAGTAGTGTTAGACATACCTAGAACCTATGCTTCTATACATGAGTTTGATTTGTATAGTTATATATTTCATAACTACTTATGGCTTGATTCTCATCCTCACGGGATACATAGTGATATCCAAGTATTTTACTTTGGATCCAGCCACAAGTTCCATTCCACCCTATCCCTCTTTCATTTTGTAATTTTTATATAAATTCCAATTTCTGGGTATCCATGACCAATGTCAAAGCTATTTCCCATATTGGATCTAGCTGAGCAATTGTGGCTATATGTATCATCTTCAGAGAACTTGAGATCTCCTTATACATACCTATAACAGATCTTCTCAAGGTTTTTAATACCATGGATCATCATATATTCAAGGGGAATTTTTTGGAATTGGTATTTTTTCATGTCCCACTTTGCCACCAAATATCCAAGATCCATTCCACGATGAATTAATATATGGAGGAGATCATACATGAATACTTATGGTTTAAAGAAACATATCTAGAACCTATGCTTATATACAGAAGTTTGATCTGTATAGTTATATATTTAAGAACTACTTATGGCTTGATTCCCATCCTCATGGGATACATAGTGTGACATCCAAGTATTTTACTTTGGATATTTCCAAAAGTTCCATTACACCCTATACCTATTTCATTTTGTAATTTTCATATACATTCCAATTTCCGGGTATCCATGCCCTATGTCAATGATATTTCCCATATTGGATTCAACTGAGCAATTGTGGATAGATGTATAATCTTCATAGAATTTGAGAGTTCATTAGACATACGTAGAACAGATCCTCTCAAGGAGTTTAGTACCGTGGATCATCTATGTTTACCAAGTTTACCTCAAAATAAGATTTTTTTCATTCTAATAAATCTAAATCTAAGGGGGGTATTTTTTGGACTATTATTTTCACATGTAATTCTAAGGGGGGAATTTTTGGAATTGGTATTTTCGCATGTCCCACTTTTCCAATAAATCTAAGTTTAGTACCGTGGATCATCTTCATAGAATTTGAGAGCTCCTTAGACATACCTAGAACAGATCCTCTCAAGGAGTTTAGTACTGTGGATCATCTATGTTTACCAAGTTTACCTCAAAATCAGATTTTTTTCGTTCTAATAAATCTAATTTTAAGGGGGGGGGGATTTTTGGACTGGTATTTTCAAATCTAATTCTAAGGGAAGGATTTTTGGTATTGGTATTTTCGTATGTCCGACTTTGCCAATAAATCTGCCAATAAATCTAAGTTTATTACCATGGATCATCTTCATAGCATTTTCACATCTAACTCTGAGGGGGGAAGTATTTTCGCATGTCCCACTTTACCAATAAAACTGCCAATAAATCTAATTCTAACCCACTTTGCAAATAAATCTAATTCTAAGGGGGGAATTTTTGGGCACTAGTATTTTCACATGTCCCACTTTCCCATACTGGACTTAATGGAGCAATTTGTGACTAGATGTATCATGTATGGATTATGGGTGTCGAGCCCTTTGCCAGCCTAAGCTACCAACTCTACCGAATGGGTTATAATCCGAATAGAAGAATGCATGGGAATTCGATGTGGGACACATATTTTTTTTGTGGGATCAAATCAGGGTCATCCAATCAATCCGTTGATGATCGGCGCCATCAGATCTCGCCCCCCATTGATTCTGGTCGTCCACTCAATCCCACAGATCACAAGTTTGAATCTAGCTAAAGACTGTGCACTGCATGACCCTGATCTTTAACCTCCCACCGCACTGGTTCGATACCCTGAGTCACACATGATTCTTCCTCACGGTCACTTCCAGGCCTTCAACACTTTTTCAATGATGTTGTTGGTCTAAGGAAGTTCAGATGAGATCCAAACCACAAGCTCCACTGGTCTCCCGCGAGACACCCTGACGACATACAAGGTCGTCACATGATTATTCTATGTAATGAAGGCCTAGAGAATTCTGTTTCCACAAACCCACATTAATTTTTTTTCCTAAATACATTGAGAGCTACTATAAAATAATAAAATTGATTCCCCTTTCTTTGTATTTTTTTTCTTTCTTGTGTGTTTCCCTAGCCCATGGGCTCTTTGGGCTTGCCCTAGGGCCGACCCTGATTCTATGATCATGCGACCAAAACATATTAACTTTGGAGAGGTCATCGTGAGCCTTACCAGACTTCCATAATCCCTTCTGGACAAACTCAAATTCATTGCATGATCACCCTGGATCGTGAGAATGAGAGAAGGAAAACCCAAAGGCATTGTGAGTCGGTTTACAACTGCGAACACCTTACGTCTCCACATGTTTTTCATCCGAATTATTTTGTATTTTTCCCTGAAAACATGACACTATGAGAAATTTTTCCTCATCCCATTAAAAGAGGCACCACCTTCAGCCTCACACTGCCTATATAAGCCCCCTCACCATGCAATACATGCATCTAACCATGTGCATAAAGGCATCAATGCATAACCTCCATTGTATGATCACGGTCACAAGACCCCATCCACTCTGCATGCGGCCTTAGAGGTGTCCACCTCAAAATGAAAAATACCCATGGATTCCTCTAATATAGAGACTGACAGTAAGGGTATGTGACCCATAGGCTTCACACCCCTAGACATGCAATTGCCATCGACCATGCATACCTCGGTATGCAGCCTCCTTGTGCATGAGTAAGGAGCTCATCACATGACCACATGATGGTCATGTGGGTCAAAATTATGTGGGAATCATGCGACATCATGGGAAAACCCTTTCCCATATGCACCAAGTAATTCCCTTCCATACCCACGACATTATGAGGAAATCCTTGTGAAAGTCTGCAGACTCCTCTGCAAGCCCATATCGTGTTCATGCGACAAAGGGGTATCATTAAAACATCCCCTTAGTTCATGAAAGAGCCCATGGGAAGGGCCTACCCTAGAAATGAAAACCCTATGGTGTACATCTTCAGCATGAGAACTCATGCACATATGCCTCCGATGAAACTTAAGGCATAATCCCTTCGGATATGCATTTGAGATACTTGGACAAGAGAAAGACCCCAAGCACACTCACGAGACCCCTCGATGGTCTCGCGATGCCCTCAGACAAAATTCATGTGAATCATAAGGAAAAACTCGGACAATTCATGTAGGTCTCAGGACACCCCTTTTGATATATCAGCATGGTCATGTGATGACCCAAGGACAAGTCATACATGTCATGAAAGGTACCTCAGAGATTCTTTCCTTGATCATGCTAAGACATCCAAAGACAAAACACTTTGATCATGCAAAGTAATCATCAATATGTTAGAATGATCATGAAATCATCTTCAAACATGTCTATATTGACATGAAATGGCCTGAGGACAGGACCCCATAAATGTCTTCCTCACCACATGGAAGTCCCCAGGAGCGCCCAGGAAACCCCGTGGTACCCTAAGGACAAGTAGACAGACATGTCAATGATATAATTGTGTATCCTCTACGTGACCCAACTTAGTCATGTGGATAATATTCCAAAAAATCAAGTAAAAATCATATGCATCACTCATATGAAGTCGTGTGATCCTAGGCCTTCATAAAATAAAGTTAAGGAGATAGAGATGAGGGAGGTGAGTGGTGTTCATAGTCGATGAAATACACGTGACATTCCCCCTACGTAGATCCACAAGACCTTCTAAAAAGTCATCCTGAAATGTATGTCTGTTCATGCACAAAACCTCAAACACGTTCACCTTTATCGGAAAAATACACTGGAGACAAGCCAGTCGATCATGTGGAAGCCCCTAGATATGCACCCTTCAGTCCTATGAAGACACCCAAGAAAATTCAAGTGATCAGGTACGAGACCCCTAACGTTTCCACCAGGACACGAAAAGAAACTCCTTACATGTCCACTAGGACACACGAAGCACCTTCTGACATGTCCACCAAGACATGAGAAGCACTCCTAACATGTCCACCAATACATGGGAAGCACTCCTGACATGTACACCCAGACAAGCGAAGCATCCCTGACATTCCCATCTAGTCATTCCACAACATATCGGGTAGGAAATCAAGAATTGACCAGTGATGGATGAGACATATTAGGAAAAGTCATTATGTCATGTCCACTTTGTACAACATACCTACTTGGGGTCATGCTAGGTGGACCCTGGCTAAGAACCTTCAACTGCATTCCCCTTCTTTGAAGAAAGTATCCCTAATGAGACAAGATCATGAATTTATGAAACCATACTAATATAATTCCCTCAGACACACCATCCTGGTCATCAACACCATTGTTTAATCCTCCAGAGGATAAATAGTGATTACACCCCATGGGTATCCTCAAAGTGTAAGCCCTGACATGATACCAATCAAGCAACCTCAAATTGAAAGTCGTGACCAGTGACACGATATGAGTTCACCAATCACAGGGAACCCCAAAGTGTAATACCCAGTCACTGAAATCATATAATATGTCTCCACTAGTAGGGAATCCATTTTGGTATAATCCCCTAGCATTCCTTAAATCTTAGAGACGTCCATAATGTCTCCAAGTATGATCACCTGCCTTAGCCTACTAATAGGTTAAGGTACATATGAACTATGAGGATTTTGATTCCCTCAATATTTGGGATATATAAGTGAACTCCTTAAGTCCCGATCTACATACCATATCTTCCATGATATGGGTGAGCATTCCTCTTAAAGGAAAACTTTAATGCGTAAGCCCCATACAAATATACTCTCATGAAATATGTCCAATCTACCGCTATCTCTTGTTTCCCACATTGAGTATGGATCACATGGGCTTAGAGGTTAGAAATCATTGTACTAATGGAATTATGAGGATTCCCCCAACATGGGATCATCACCTCTTGGATATAAGCCTTATTATATCCCACATATTCTTAAAGGGCCATATCCCAAATAAAACAGTTCAGGGTTGTCTTATATGCATAAGTACAACCTAGGGTATCTATTGTCGTATCAATCATGACACATATTCCCATAATAAGAACTACATGGACTCTAATTCCCATTACAAATAGGATAATAATGACCCCCCATTGAGGTCCAAGCCCAATATTCATGTCCTTACCGTACGATGTTAAAATACATTGATGGGTCTAGGAAAAGAGCCTTAAACTATGTCAAAAAACTACGTGGGTTTTGATTCATGTTCCCACATGATACATAGGATGCCTCATATAGGTTCAATCCCCTATTAAAGACACCAACCACCCCTGGACAATAATAAACTCTAGATTACTCGAGTATGTCTATAGTCCAAAGCATCATAATTAAATTAGAGAGTGATGGAGAACCCACGATATGAACATGATAATACCTATCGATACATGTTCATAATAAATTCATTGACATAGGGGTAACCGGCCTTGTATTGGGGTCTGGGAAGGTTTTCATGAATATGTATTAAATCAATAAGAGATTCCCAGAGTTGGTCACAATTCCCCCCCCCCCCCCCAAGGGTGCGATGATCCTCACCTCCCATCCTCTCGACCAATGCAAGTCCCCAAGAGTCACGGGGCCTGAAAACCCAGGAGACCACTGGCCTTTAGAAAGCAGTTTTGTACTGAGTTATGAATGGGGGAATCATTGTGAGTTTCATGGAAAAGTGACAATGGTCACATGATGATAGAAACCCATTCCACACAAAAAAATCCCAACAAAACAGTTCCCTTATGAATCATCAGACAAACTAAATTGATAGAAATACAATATATTAAAAAGACAAGTTGATCATGTGAAGGTATCGAGGACAAGAAAAGTTGATCATGTAAAGGTGTTGAGGAAAAGTTAGGTCCATCCTTCACATAAATCCATGACAAGTTAGTTGACCATGTGAAAGACACTGAACATGAACTCTTTGACTATGTGAATACATCCAAGACATTTCAATTGATCATGTGAAGAAATCCTAGAAAAGTCAATTGATCATGCGACACTAAGAATTTCCACTTTGATTATGTGAAGACATCCCAAACAATTCACTTTGATCATGAAATAATCTATAAAAAATTCACCTTGATCATGTGAAGATGCCTTAGACAAGTCATTTGATCACAAAATACCCTGTGCAAATCCACTTTAATCTTGTGACATATCTTAGACACGTCAACTTAGATCATTCCAAGAATCTTGAACATTCTACATAGACACCATTAGTTATATATTACCTGCAATACTAACACCTTAAAGTTATCGGTCGTACAATCAAGACATCTCTAGAAGATAGCCAAGACATGTCAGGAAGATTCCCTAGTACATGTCAACTTTATCTGATAGACACACTCGGACTTACACCATATAGACCCTAACAAGAAGCCTTCGGTCATATACCTTTTTAATAAGGGAAGTGTCTATAATTGGTTAGGGTTACATAGTCATGAGACCCTATCTAGTCTATGTTCTCAGATGGGTCCTCCATGTCATACCATGAATATTCAACAGAACTTTTTATATCAATCAACTCTCTTTATCTGTTAGAAGGTAGATAATGAATATGAAAATGGGAATTCATCATAGTGTAATCCCCTTATAATTCCTAAAACCTTGGGGATAACCACAATGTATCCAAGTATGATCACCCACCACAAACCATCAGCAGGTTAGGGGTTAACTAAACTATAAGAACTCTAATTCCTACTATAAACAAGATTTGTAGGATACCTCTCTGAGGCCCAATCTCTAATGGGAATCCACCTCAGTGTAATTCCCTCAATATCCCAAACTTAACTATGTGAACTATGATTCCCACTATAACCAATATACATAGGAATCATTCTTAAAGCCTGGGATCCAATAGGAATCTAATCTAATGTAATTACCTCCATGTCTCTAACACTCCAACTATTAGGACCAATCTCTCCCACGGCCTTATAATTCTTCCTCATTCACTAGAAGATTGAGAAGGCAACTGAAGGATGAGAACATCGATTCCTTCCATAACCAGGATATTTAGTATGCCTTTATAAGGCTTGATCTCCAATGGGAATCCACTTTGGTTTAATTCCCTTAATATCCCAAATATTCTTGACATATGGGTCTAAATTCTCCCATGATTCTACCATCCTTCATCGTATATCATCGTGTGAGAAGTTGTATCATACATGGGCATTATTTTAAGTGTAATCATTGAACATGACCTCAAGTACCTCAAACCCATCAGTGGGTTAGAAACAAATCAAACTATTATAACTATGATTTTTTTTAAAACAAGTTACGTAGGAATCCTTCTTAAGGCCTAATCTCTATACCATATCCTTCAGAATAAAATGATTCAATCATAGTGTACACGATAATGATGGTTAAAAAATATCAGATTAATATCATATTCACAAAGTAATGCATTACAAAATAGTTCTATCACATTCAAATATGTTTTGATAAACTAAATAAAAATATAAGGTTGAATATTCATGTATTAATTTATATTATATAAAGTGAAAATAAAAGACATGTATGAAAATTGGTTATAAAAATGAATATAATTATTTTAAACCAAATTGTAGGATATCAAATAACCTAGGATAAAGGTTCCTTTATTTATACATACATGAAATTATGGCCCTCAATTACTAGGGAAAACCTTTGATACAATGATTGGCGTCATGTTTAGATATCCTCAATTGATGTCGATCTAATGGATAAGATTATGTCGTTATATCCTTATAGGCCCTTGATCAACTATATTAGATCTATGTTATCCTTTCCTTGTAAGGCCTTAATAATATTCAAAAAATCATACATGATGATTACAAAAATAAAGACTCTAAACAATTACAATATCTAATACCAAGGTGTTCACCCTTACAATCTTCATAACTCTTAGGAAAGAGAAATTTGAAAATGAAATCTATCTATGGAACTCTCTTTAAAATCATCAAATGACTGGGTGGTTATAGAAAAATACCCAATGGTCATATTATCTTCCCAATAGTCATATTTTTTCATGTTTTGTGCAATGACATGGAAAGCTGGCACTCCAACGACTATATCTTAACTGAAAATCTGATATCATTTTGATTTACACATATTCAATGAAAATGTTTTTCCAATCAATTTTAAAATAGATCTCTATATTCAGAATTTAGTCATTGGTAAATATGATGGATTTACTTACATATTTCATTAAGATAATTTCTATGAGTATGAATGTGGATCCAATTTTTTTTTTCACTTTTTGATATGTGTCTGATTATAATGATATTTTCGGTATGAAAGACAATGCAGAATGTCTTACAGATCTGATAAGTAGAATCTGATTATTTGCAGTTCCATACTTATTATGATAATTTTAATGAAGATCATTATTATAAATTAATTAGTACATTATAACTATTTATATGTATGTAAATATAATATTTTTTCTTCAAAAATATTCTAAAAAATCATTGAATGTAAAAGATTTATTAATCATATATTTAAGAAAGAGTTTTTAATATCCAAAATAGTTGAAATCAAAAATTCATAAAGAAGCTTATGATTCAAAAATCATGAGTAATATAAAATGTATATATATATATGTTTCCAAACACAATAAAAACCTATTAATTATAATTCAAGCACTAACCAACCCATTACATTACTCCTATCCTCAAAATCGTACCGCTTCCACTTCCTCTACAAATTCCATAACACCACATTACATGACACTAGACATAAACCACATTTTATACCATATCTCAGTTCAATACATTTCATATATTCTATGTTATAAACCATGATTATTTATGTATCCAATTAAATAAATAATTTAATCATATTTAATTTCACATTACTATAAACTATGTTTTACTACACACACATTCGAAATCATTATTAATTTCCCTCATATTAAAAAAGTATCATGTTACATTTTTGTTTCCAATTTATCATTTGATATAAATATAACCATAGAAACTAGCACAAAACCACAATAAATAATGAAATATACCATTCATTATCCTCATTTCAATCTAAATAACCTCACATCACAAGTCCCCTTCCATTCCACCACCAAAAATCCTAGCTATAAATCTCCTCACATTGTCCCCCCCAAATAATCACACACCACTACCCCAAAACACATATAGAACACAATAGATTCATAATAATATTACATAACATCATCATAATATTTTTCATATTCAATAATGGAAATTTAAATATGTTCTCTATTACATATAATTTTATCCTTAGATAATAAAAAAATTCATGGGATAATGGTTTGGTCAGCTGAGTTAAATTTATTAACTAATAAAATTTAGTGTTATTCCAAAAAATGAATATAAATTTTTCTATAATAAAAAAAATAGGTAATTATATACTATTATTGAAAACTGAAATTTTTAATTGGGAATTTATCTTATTCAATCATAAAATTCAATTTTTTTTAAAAGCTGTGAATTCATGAAATTACATCCCATTGCAACTTCACTTTCAATTGAACAGCTTAATTATATTCATTGGGATGGATTCAAACAATCATCCAAAAATTAAGATAATAATAATCCATCCTACATGATACACTACATGGACTTTAAAGGGAAAACCTTCCTCAAATGAAAAAAATCTAATCCTCTATTCATGGTTGAAAAATGAAGAAGTACACCAATGAACACCACAATGAAACAGAGTACATTTACTATCCTATTTCATAATAACCATAGTAATCCCTTATAAAAAAACATTGAAACCAAATTTTTTACCTTTAAAAAATAATTCCTGGATAAGAAAACATGGAAAATTTAAGAGAGTAAGTTACCTAAACCTTCACAGATCGATACTCCAAGACTAGTGTTGAATACTACTGAAGGGGGGGGGGGTCTAAATACCTATTTGGGATGCACCAAGGTTTCCCATAAAACTATATAAAATATTTAAAATAGTTTTTTTTTATGTGATCTAGGAATTTACACCCAATTTGAAAATTTTAATACCACTTCACAACCCATGGAGCCAAGCTGTAGAATTGCAGATAATAGAAGGGACCCTTGCATTGTACCAACCACCATTCCATAGTTCCCCAAGTTAAATAAGACTCCCAGTTTTGTGGATACTAACATTCCACATATTTTATACAAAAAGAATAGAGATCGCAGAGCTTCACAGAGCTACTACACCACATAACATAAAAACCATAATGGGGAATACACTATGTCCCATCACCCTAGTACAAATCCCTGGAAAATTTGTAGTTGATTCGATAACACAAACATATGATCCCTACACCACATTTGATTCCATATATTCTTCATCGACCACACTTATATTGTAGAAACATACTCGATGCTACAAAAACACTATAAAATTAGTGGAAGTCCACTTCTCCCCTTGAACATGTTTTAACACATCATGACTCCCCTAGACGCATCTATGTCTTGAATTCCCATTTTTTATGAGAAAAAAGTTATGCAACATTACAGATGGATAGTGGATCGTTTTATATTTGGGAAAATGTCAATTTTTAATTATATACAAATAAAATAATAGTGAAGTATTTTAGTCAGGCCATTATGCTTCAAAAAATCACAATAAAGTAGTCTAGAAAATGTATCTTTCAATCCAAGCCTCATCCAGAAAATTAGAAACTTTTTTTACCATGTTATTCCATTTACACTATAGGTTTTTTATTTTTTTCTATTTGGATATATATTTTGGTAACATGATTTTTCCAAGGTAACATATATTTTATACCTTAAAATAAAATCGCCCTTGTTTCACACGTTTTATTCTGTAATTTCATATATAAAACAAATTGTATAAAATTGATTGTTAGTAAATGATGTCAATTGATTTGAAAATAATATGTGTATAATATATTAAAATAACTCTTTCAAACAATTTATCATAATTTATCAAAAGTAAAATATATTTTATCCAATTTTTAATCCATTTTTTAAAAATAAAAATTCACAAATAAAATTATTTTTTGGTCTATAATAGAATTACATAATAATTTATGACATTATTATATACTAATAAAATTTTAAATTTTATGATATTAATAAAACCTATTTTTTCACCATTCACATAAAAATAAATCTTTTTATATAAACCATAAAAATTAATTTGATTCTAAAATATACTTCATAATGAAAAAACTAAATATACTTTTCAAAAATCACATTCAATAATTTCTCAAAAAAACCATTAATTATAATCAAAAATTAGTTAACAACTATTTTTATTGGAATTCCTCATTTAGGTATATTAAATATTCTTTGATAAATAGTTCAAAAATTTTATACCAAAAATATATATAAAAAAAATAGAAGATAAATTTAATGTATATTTTGGTTTTATTATATGTTATGATGAAATTTTTTTAATAGTACTAATAGGGACCTTAATTTCAGAATTTGTTTTAAACTTTATGAATAAACATATTTAATATATTCCTTATAGTGGAATGCCTCTATTTTAGTAAAATGTGGGTTATCTGGTATGGATTGTTTCTTAATATGAATAATTTTACATAAAGAATATTAATTTAAGGGGGAATAATTCAAAAAAACCAAATATCATTATAAGAATCAACAAAATGAGGATTAATATTTTGGGCCCTCATATGAAACATAAAAGGTACATACACAACCATTTCTATAAATAGGGTCCAAGATAATTTTTTTGTAAAATATCAAATAAAAAGTCATTAGTTTTCCCCATAAAAATAATTTTATAAATTTTAGATCCATATTTGTTAAGACAAATGTTTTCCAAAATGCAAATAATAATAAAATCCAGTAGTATACTTTATCATTTTTTTTTCTAAATAACAATGTACGTTGTTTTAAATAAAAATAATATTTTTCTTAATGATCATAATTCTCAACACTAGTATTAAAAAGAAACATTCCATTTAAAATCCTATTTATTTATATTATTAAAACATAGGTTTTTATTAAATATGTTTAATTGATTTATTTTAAAATATTGAAATAATAATCTTTAATGTTTTTGAAAACAAAAAATAAATCATTTTACATATTATAAAACAATTCAAAAATAGCTCATATTTGAAAAAAAACATTTTTATGTAAAACATATCCAAATGAAAGGAGTTATATAAGAATGATATCATGTTTCCAATGAATTATAATATAAATAGCCATCAATATTGTAAAAATGTGTCAATAAACCATTATAATCCAAAGGCAGTAAAAATATGTACATCGAAAAAAGCGAGAGATTTTTTAAATGAAACACCCAACTTATAATTATTCTATATATTATATATCAAATAACATTACATAGGGGAAAAAATAAAAACATTATTAATGATTAATGAATGAAATAAATCGTATTTATATAAGTTCAGATACCTATAAAAATGGTATAGTTTCTAGACATTTGGAATAGTATTGTGACGATTATGAATAGTAATCTGACTAATAGAATAATAACCTCATCGATGAATAAATAAATAAATTATAGGTACATAATAAGTTATAATATGACATAACTATATCATAGTATTATAAAATAAATGTTCTAATAATTATTAATTATGTGTAGGAATTTTCATAAATCATTAATATAATTTTATAATTTTATCGTTAATAAAAATGTTTAAAAGAAAATTTATTTTCAAAAAATAGATTTATAAATTATTATTTTATTTTATAATGATTATAATATTATTTTATGATATTTTATTTAATGTTTAAATGTGTTATAAAATTAGTTATAATTTTGAAATAAAATTTTTTCATGTAAATGATGATTTTTCTTAAAAATTGAATTTCTCATAATTAGAAAAATATTTTCATAAAATGGAGTTTTTTTGAATTATACACATTGAAAAATGGATAGGATGAATTTTTTATATTTTTCTAAAATAATAGATTTTTTTTTGAATCGTATAATACGACAATTTACGATAAATGCTAAATACATGAATATTTGATGTATTGTTGATGTAAGGATGATGTAAGCCTATAATATAAAATCTTATTCTCTATTTAATATATTTATTAATGTTTATAAATACAATTCATAGTTATTCATATACATAGGATTGCAATCTGATCTTGTGACAAAGGTGATGGGTTTTCCAAAAGAACTATAGTTTCTAAAAAACATCATTAAAGTCTCTTGAGATTGTTTCTTATTCACTCAATATTGATTATTATTATACTATTTATATTATTTTCATTTTACATTGGGTTTTTTAATGTTTAATAATGAAATTATTATTTATTAAATTCTCATGAAACCCATTTCCATTACAAGGGTTATTTTATTGAAAATATTATTATATATTCTTTGGAAAATGTATGATTATGTAAATTTTATGATGTGATGGGTGCTCAAATAATTCTATAGCTCTCAAATGGATTGAGTTTATTGATTTATCTCATCATATAATGGGAAATATTCATGAACACGATGCTATATTGTTTATCAATGATGATTTTATGATGACGCACCTAGGTTATTTATTAACATGATTCTATCTTTGTTCACAACTATGTGTTGTAGTTGACTACCAAGACATGATGGTTCATGTTGATGAATTTCTACATTCTATGTCTTTAACTAATACATCCTCTCATGATTATGATGATGATCATATTCTTATGTTATGATGATTAGTGTTATTCTAACCACATGTTATATTGATTCATGTTCATGTCTATCCTTTTACTAGGATTTTAGCACACCCCTTTATTTTATGTATATCATCAGGTGAATAAAAGTACTAACGGTAAAACATGGGCCACTAAGAAGATATAGAAGAAGGAATTAAATTAATATTTATGTTTTATTATTTAAAAGTTATATATGATACAAATTTTTACATTACAATATACCTTTGGAACTTAGTTTTGTATTACTATTTTATTTTTTATCTTTAAAATGATGTATTAGTCATGTAAAAAAGGTAGTGTCCCTATGGTTAGTATCCTAGAATGGTTTAGTCAATTTTTGAATTATTATTAGAGGTCCTTAGTAAAAACCATTAGTACGAGACTACAAATATATAATCATGCAATAATAATTATTTTAGAAATTACTACACATAGGGATTCTACAAGATATACCATTAGAGTTAATTACACAAATGAATAAATGTCTATATTGACATGAAATTCCATGAGGATAGGACCCCTTAAATTTCCGCCTCACCACATGGAAGTCCCCAGGAGCACCCAAGCAACCCTCGTGGTACCCTAAGGACAAGTAGACAGACAT
Organism: Viscum album; assembly: GCA_963277665.1. NCBI lineage: Eukaryota > Viridiplantae > Streptophyta > Magnoliopsida > Santalales > Viscaceae > Viscum > Viscum album. The sequence continues at coordinate 809,055,439 of OY728150.1, read as the reverse complement.
GTCCACGATATGCTTGTGTATCCTCTACGTGACCCATATTAGTCATGTGGAGAATCTTCCAAAAAATCAAGTGAAAATCATATGCATCACTCATATGAAGTCGCGTGATCCTAGGCCTTCATAAAATAGAGTGAAGGAGATCTAAATGAGGAAGGTGAGTGGTGTTCACAGTCGATGAAATACACACGACATGCCCCTTACGTAGCTCCACAAGACCTTCTTAAAAGTCATCCTGAAATTTCTAGGTGTTCATGCATGAAACCTTGAACATGTTCACCTTGATCAGGAAAATACACCTAAGACAATCCAGTTGATCATGTGGAATCCCCCAGATATGCCCCCTTTAATCCTATGAAGACACCCAAGAAAATTCAAGTGATCAGGTGTGAGACCACTGACATGTTCACCAGGACATGCAAAGAACCTCCTGACATGTCCACCAGGACACACGAAGCACCTCCTGACATGTCCACCAGGACATGAGAAGCACTCCTGACATGTCCACCAAGACATGGGAATCACTCCTGAAATGTCCACCCAGACAAGTGAAGCATCCATGACATGTCCATCTAGTCATTCCCCAACATATCGGGTAGGAAATAAAGAATTTACTACTGATGGATGAGACATATCCGTAAAATCCATTATGTTGTGTCCACTTTGTACAACATGCCTACTTGGGCTCATGCCAGGTGGACCCTGGCTAAGAACCTTCAACTTCATTCCCCTTCTTTGAAGGAAGTGTCCTTGATGAGACAAGATCATTAATTTATGAAACCATACTAATATCATTACCTTAGACACACCATCTTGGTCATCAACACCATTATTTAATCCTACAGAGGATAAATAGTGAGCACACCCCATGGGCAGCCTCAAAGCGTAAGCCCCGACATGATACCAATCAGGAAACATCAAAGTGCAAGCCCCGACCAGTGAAATGATATGAGTTCACCAATCACAAGGAACCCCAAAGTGTAAGCCCCAGTCACTGAAATCATATAATATGTCCCCACTAATAGGGAATCCATTTTGGTATAATCCCATAGCATTCCTTAAATCTTGGATATTTCCATAATGTCTCCAAGCATGATCACCTATCTTAGCCTACCAACAGGTTAAGGTGCATATGAACTATGAGGATTCTGATTCCCTCCATATTTGGGATATATAAGTAAACTCCCTAAGGCCCGATCAACATACCATATCATCCATGAGATGAGTGAGCATTCCTCTTAAAGGTAAACTTTAATTTTTAAGCCCCATACAGATATACTCTCATGGAATGTGTCCAATCTACTGATATCTATTGTTTCCCACATCGAGTATGGACAAATGGGCTTAGAGGTTAGAAATGATTGTACTAATATAATTATGACGATTTCCCCAACATGGGATCATCACTTCTTGGATATAAGCCTCATTATATCCCACCTCTGCTTAAAGGGCCATATCCCAAATAAAACAGTTCAGGGAAGTCTTATATGCATAAGTATAGACTAGGGTATCTATTGTCATATCTACCATGACACATATGCCCATAATAAGAACTACATGGACTCTGATTCCCATGATAAACAATATAAGCATGACACCTCATTGAGGTCTTAGCCCAATATTCATGTCCTTACCGTACGATGTTAAAATACATCGATGGGTCCAGCCATACGACCTTAAAATATGTCAAACAAACTACATGGGTTTTGATTCCTGTTCCCACATGATATGTTGGATTCCTCATATAGTTTCAATCCCCTATTCAAGACACCATCCACCCCCCTAGACAACAATAAACTCTAGAGTGCTCGAGCATGGCTATAGTCCAAATCATCATAATTAAATAAGAGAGTGACGGAGAACCCACAATATGCACATGATAATCCCTATCGATACATGTTCATAATCAATTCATTGACATAGGGGTAACCGGCCTTGTATTGGGTTCTAGTAATGATTTCATGAATATTTATTAAATCAATAAGAGATTACCATAGTAGGTCGCGATTCCCCCCGCCCCCAAGGGTGCGATGATCCTGACCTACCATCCTCTCAACCAATGCAAGTCCCCAAGAGTCACTGGGCCTAAAAACCCAGGTGACTACTGGCCTTTGGAAAGCAGGTTTGTACCCAATTATGAATGGGGTAATTGTTGGGAGTTTCAGGGAAAAGTGACAATGGTAATGTGATGAGAAAAACCCATTCCACACAAAAAATCCCAACGAAAGAGTTCCCTTATGCATCCTCATACAAACTGAATTGATCGTAATACAATATATTAAAAATACAATTTGATCATGTGAAGGTATCGAGGACAATCCAAGATTATCATGCAAAGGTTCTGAGGAAAAGTTAGGTCCATCATTCACATAAATCCATGACAAGTTAGTTAACCATGCAAAATACACTGAACATGAACTCTTTGATTATGTGAATACATCCAAGAAATTTTAATCGATCATGCGAAGAAATCCTTGAAAATTCAGTTGATCATACGACATTAAGAATGTCCACTTTGATTATGTTAAGACATCCCGAACAATTCACTTTGATCATGCAATAGTCTATGGAAAATTCACTTTGATCATGTGAAGATTCCTTAGACAAGTCAGTTGATTACAAAATACCCTGTACAAATACTCTTTAATCTCGTGACATATTGTAGACACGTCAACTTATATCATTCCAAGAATCTTGTACATGCTATATATACACCATTAGTTATATATTCTCTGCCATACTAACACCCCAAAGTTATCAGTTGGACAATCAAGACATTTCCAGAAGATTGCCAAGACATGTCAGGAAGATTCCCTAGTACATTTCAACTTTATCTGATAGACACAATCAAACTTACACCATATAGACCCCAACAAGGAGCCTTCAGTTGTATACATTTTTAATAAAGGAAGTGTCCTTAATGGGCCAGGGTTATATAGTCATGCGACCTTATCTAGTCCATGCTCTCAGATGGGTCCTCCATGTCATACCATGCATATTCAACAGACCTTTTATATTCATCAACTCACTTTATCTATTAGAAGGTGGATAATGAATATGAAGATGGGAATCCATCATAGTGTAAGCCTCTTATAATTCCTAAAACCTTGGGGATAACCACAGTGTATCCAAGTATGATCACCCACCCCAAACCATCAGCAGGTTAGGGGGTTAACTAAACTATAATAACTCTAATACCTACTATAACCAAGATATGTAGGATACCTCTCTGAGGCCCAATATCTAATGGGAATCCACCTCAGTGTAATTCTATCAATATCCCCAACTTAACTACATAAACTATGATTCCTACTATAACCAAGATACATAGGACTCCTTCTTAAATCCTGAGCTCAAATAGGAATCTACTCCAATGTAAGTCCCTCCATGTCTCTAACACTCCAACTATTAGGACCAATCTCTCCCATGGCCTAATAATTATTCCTCATCCACTAGCAGATTGATAAGGCGACTAAAGTATGAGAACATCGATTCCTTCCATAACCATGATATGTAGGATGCCTTTCTAAGGCCCAATCTCCAAAGGGAATCCACTTTGGTTTAATTCCGTTAATATCCAAAATATTCTTGACATATGGGTCTAAATTCTCCCATGATTATACCATCCTTCATCGTATATCATCAGATGAGAATTTGGATCATACATGGGAATTATTTTAAGTGTAATCATTTAACATGACCTCAAGAACCTCAAAACCATCAGTGGGTTAGGGACGAATCAAACCATTTTAACTATGATTTTTGTTAAGAATAGGATATATATGACACCTTCCTAATGCCTGATCTCTATACCATATCTTCCATGAGATAGGTAATCATACCTCTCAAAGGGAAATTTGATGTGTAATCCTCATTAAAATATGATATCATGTGATGTGTATGATCTCTCGCTATCTCTTATTTATCACACCGAGCATGAATCATGTGGGATTAGAGACTGGAGATGATTGTACCAATAGCATGACAAGGATTACCCAGTGTGGGCTTGTCATTGGGATGTAAGTCTGATTACATCTTATCTTGCCTTAAAGGGACATACTCCCAATGAGTCAATCCAGGGTATCCTTACATTCATAAGCCCAACCCGAAGCCTTTTTTTGTCACATCTTTGACAAAAAATAAATGAACTACAAGGAATATAATTCCTGTCCTAACAAGATTAGTAGGATGCCTCATTAAGGTTTCAGCCCTATATTTACATCCTTACTTCATGATGTTAAACTACATGGATCAATCCATTAAAATGACCTTAAACTATTTAAAATGAACTATGTGAGTTTTTATTATTGTTCTCACATGATACCTAGGACACCTCATAGAGGTTCAATCCCATATCCAAGACACCAACAACCTCCCTGGATGAAAATAAACTCCAAAGCACACAGAGATGGATATAAACTAAAGAGTCATACATAAATGAGAGAATGATAGAGAACATTTTTTGTACACACAATTTTTCCCATCAATACATGGTCCTAATAAAGTTATAAACATAGGGGTAACCAGTCTTGTATTAGGTCCTAGTAAGAATTTCAAGAACATATATTAAACCTACAAGAGTATCCTAGAGTAGGTAATAATTTTACCCAAAGTGTTTTATGATCCCGAACTCCCATCCTGTCGACCATTGTGAGTTCATATGTGTTGTTGGGTTTGAAACCATAAAGGACCACCTTCCTTTGAAATGAAGGTTCTTACTCAGTTATGGATTTGGAACCTTTAGTAATTTATTTTAGAGAAAAACATAGCAAACCCAATACAAATGCTTGTGCAACAACCTTCAATCACCTACAAGTGATCATATCACCAAGACCATTCCAGACGTGTTGTGAAATAATAGTGTAATGTGATTAAATTGAATTGATTAATTAATTAGTGATTATGTATAGGAAGTGATGCATGAGGATTTTGTTTGTTGAAAATTTGACTATTGAATGCTAACTAGTGTGTTTATTTTTATAGAATTATGGAACCTGAGAAGTGGTTTAAAAATCATCATCAGAAGGAAGTTGAGAATAAGTGTTATGATGATGAGTATATGAAAGAAGAAGTTGAAAATGTTCCTTTTGTGGGTGATTTTGAGACTCCAATTGAGAATAAATCACTAAAAGTATTCTTAATTTGATTTAAATTATGGAAGACAAACCATATTAGTAGGTTATAGTGATTTATAATGTGTTTTGTTATTTTTGAGAATATAATCCTCTAATATTTAGAGAATACATTTTTCCTTGAGGAGATATGGAGTGATTGGATGAGACGAATGAGATCTTCAAGCTAATAGATTCACCTAGAGGTATTAAAGTGAAACTTATCATCATTATACTTAAAGTACCATCTTGAAAGTAGTGGGATATCATAGTCCATGGAAAGAGGTCTTAGGGGTTTTCATGGTAATATTTCCGAGTGCTTTTATTTGGGCAGTTTTACCCATAGATTCTAAGGATATATAGAGGTCATGAGTTCATGGAACTAAAGTAAAGGAGGATGTCTATTCTTGATTATGCTTCTAATTTTATGGATTTGATTCATTTTTATCTCACCCTATGAGACAATGACACCACAAGGATCATAAATTTGAATGTAGGATGAAGTTAGAAATCTAGTTTAAGGGAAAAATATTTTTTACCCACTTTTATTGAAGATCTAAATAAGGTTCTTATGGAAGAAAATTCCCATGAGGAAGTGAAGTGATGTTCAATGAAAAAAAATGTATATGGTGAGAAGAGAAAGGGAGAATATTATCATAGATGGAGAGTAGTCAGGTGGGTAGGGGAAGACATTTTATTCTACATCATCTAGAGGTAATGTGTAATTATAGTGATTCCATTGTAGCTGAATAGGCCCTACTAAATTTATTTTTATCAGCGAGCTAAAATAGAACCCCTCTTATGAAAAATGGGGCATCTACAAAAGTTATATTTGAAGGGATATAAGGGGGGTTAAGTTCAAGTTTCATCTTCTAAAAAAGAATCTCATGTAAGAGATATTTCACAACAACAGATAGCTATCCATATATAATCTAGAAAGTTAGTTTATGGAGGTAGTAGAGGTTCTTAGGGATAGGCTTGACAAGAAGATGCTATATCGGGGAGTCACATGACCTAGGGGTAGGTTCAAGGTGTGGGGACTAGCTAGTTAGTTTTCATTGAGCAGTGTTGTATCAATATATATGAAATATACTTATTAAGATCAAAATAATGTATTCTATATGGACTAATTAGAATATGGGGGTAAATTTTAGTTTAAAAAACTTTAGTTTTAAAGATTTTAAACTAAAAAAAATCACAAACCTCTTTATGTAAAAGAATCAGATTTTGACTTAGCCCTTGGTTCGATTAAATCAAAGTATCATAATCATCTTTGTTATGATAATATCATAGTTAAACAAATTTAATCATAAATAATAAGTCTGTATCATATTTAGAGTGGACACAATTATCTTATAGTATGAAGGATATAAACTGATAAAATTATATTAATACAATATAGAATCATAATCACATTTATCATATTCACAAAGTATTGTATGATCAATACATAATATTGTAATCATAGAAACTATGTTTTAAAAAAGTATACAATAGATCAAAATATAGTAATTTTTTTATCGTAGTAAAATAACGTTACGATGGAACAATTAAAAATACACACAATGGAATTTAAAAATTGAATGATACAAGTAAAAAAAATTGAATAGGGTTATTTTATACCAAAGAGAAGGGTATCCAATAACCTTGGATAAGGGTCCCTTATTTTATACTTACAAGCAAGTATGTCTTTCTTCTGCAAATAAATCCCTCGATACAATGATCAGATTTGTCACACTATCCTTGTATTCCCTCAATATGATGATTGGATCTGTATTTCTATCCCTGAAAGACCCCAATTAATACGGTGATTGGTATCTCTATCTTCATAGCCTTGGAAGCCCTCAATCGTATTCAAACAATCAGATGAACAAATAAATTACCAAAAAATTTCTTAAGGAGACAACCTGACAAAGTTTCCTTAAGATGAACTCTCTTTAAATCAATAAAAAAGAGTAAGAACAAGCTGTTCACACTTTGTACACTACAGAAAACTTGAGAGAAAAATCGAATCAGCAGCTCCGAACTCCTCAAATGACCAGGTATTTATAGAAAAACCGTCCAATGGTCATCTTGATTCTCCAATGATCACATTTTCTCTATGTTTTTCACATAGTCTTGGACACGTAGAACTTCAATGGATATATAATAAATGAATTACTGATGTCATTTTGATTTACACCATTATAGTGTAAACGGTATTCCAATAAAATAGAAATCAGTTTTCCATATTCATAATTTAAACTTTGATAAATTCGATGGATTTTATTACATAATTTCATTACAATTTCCATTATAAGTATTATTTTGATGTTATTAGTTACGATGTCAAATACAATTATAAAAACCTTTTTCAATATGAAAACAATATTGAAAGTCTTAAATCTGATTTGATAAAGATGAATCCGATAATAATCATATCTATAATAATTATGATAATTTTAATATATAAAGTAAATTTATATTTACTAATACTTTAAAAAACTGAATATATGTATGGTAAAGTTTTATGTTTTCTATAAAAAATCATAAAACACTTTGGACATGAAAGGGTTAGTAATAAAGTATTTAAGAAATAGTTTTTTATTTCTAAAACAAAAGGAATGGAAAAGTCAAAAAAATTGACTTAATAATATCCTCCTTTTTGGAAAGCACAAAAAAAACTTAAATATAAAATAACTTTGAAAAAATTAAATTCCAATTACTTTAGGCACTTCATATTTAGAAATTAAATTGAAAACTTATCTACCCCTGAGTTTTGAAACTCATCTAAATACAATGATGGATATGACTAACTCTCCCTTAGGATAAGAACTACCCATAAGGATCCTATTCTCTTCTTTAATTATATTTCTCTTCCCCTTACATAAACATATACCCCTTTATATAAAATTATACCCCTTTTTTATTTTCAAAAAGTAATGGGTAAAAGTCTTGTAACACCTAAAAAAGGGTTAGAGAAATAGATATTTGAAAAATGATGAAGTTATTGATAATCTAAAATGAATGAAAAACATTCAACAAATTGGGAATTATAATACATTCAAACAATTTGTAAATAGATGAAAAAATCTTTCATTGATAATTGGATTTACAAAAGAGATACAAAAAGAGTTCAAGGAAAATTTAACCTTTCTTCAATATCAAGGATATCACTATGGTCTTCATCTTTTAGAATTATTTTATTTCATCCAAAAGTGATGCTATATATTAATCTTGAGACTATCTCTTTTTTTCATGGATCTGAATTTTTTTCTCCAAGAATTCATTCCGATTCTTCAGATTGATGATTTTATATTTTTAAACTTTGGGTCTTGAAATCTCTAAGGTTACATTTCCAATTTCCCATTGAGGACTTTGTCTTCTTAAAACCAGATATATTCCTTGGAATTCATCCTCTATACCATAATTTTGGTTAAATCATTGATTTAATCAATATATAATTTCAAATCCTTTTTATATCATCAAAATTCTCATAAAAAACTTTGATATCGGTATTTACATGGCGATACCACTTTGTTACATCTCTGCATGACTGTCTATGAGCCTAGTAATTTTCTTGATGAGTAAAGGAAATAAATTCTTTATTAGGTATATTGTAATTCTGAGTAATCATTACAAAATTATCAGATCTAGTGTTGATTATGGAAGTCTTGATCCTATCCTTGCAGTACTCATAGTCATTACCATAAAAAATCAATGGTCTGTTGGGATTCAGATTATCAATGGATCTAATATTCCTTCCTGACATATTAAAAGAAAAACTTTCTTTTCCACAAACACGTTAGTGTTGTAAAAATTAATAGACTTGAAAAATTAAAGAATATATAAATATTAGAAATTATTTAAGCAATAGTAACCTGCTCTGATACCAATTATTGCATTGATGTATATGAAATATAGTGATTAGGATCAAAAGAATGTATTCTAGATAGACTAATTACAAGAGGGGTGAATTTTAGTTTAAAAACCTTGGTTTAAAATATTTTAAATGAAAATAATTCACATACCACTTTATGTAAAAGAATCATTTTTGGACTTGGCCCTTAGTTTGATTAAATCAGAGAATCTATTTCATCTTGGTTACGATAACATCAAAGTAAAAAAAATTAATCATAAATAATATGATTGTATCATATTTAGAGTGGATATGATTATATTAGAGTATGGAAGACCTAAATAGTTACAATTCTATTTATATAATGTATATTGGAAATAAAATTTATTATATTCACAATGTATTGTGTGATCAATACATAATATCATAATTAGAGTAACTATGATTAAAACTAAGTAAACAATAGATCAAAATACAGTAATGCATTTATCATATTCAAATAACATTGTGATGAAACAATTAAAAATATGAACAACATAATTTATAACATGAATGATACAAGTAAAACAATTTGAATAGTTTTCTTTTATCCAAAAGAGAAGGGTATCCAATAACCTTGGACAAGGGTCCCTTATTTTACACTTACAAGAAAGTATGTCTTTATTCTTCAAGGAAATACCTCGATACGATGATCAAATCCATCACATTATCCCTACATTCCCTCAATATGACGATAGGATCTATCTTGCTATCCCTGCAAGCCCTCGATCAATACAGTGATCGATATATCTATCTTCCTTGCCTTATAATCCCAGAACCGTATTCACACAATCGGATGCACAAAGAAATTACAAAAAAAAAAATCTTAAGGAGACAACAAGACAATGTTTCCTTAAAAAGTAATCTATCTAAATAAATACAAGATACTAAGAAAAAGTTATTGATGCTTCGTACACTCCATAAATTTTGAGAGAGAAATCAAATCAGCAACTCCAAACTCATCAAATGACCAAGTATTTATAGGAAATCCTTCCAAAGGTAATATTGATTCTCCAAAGGTCATATTTTCTCTAAGTTTATCATAGGAACTTGGACACCTGGAACTTCAATGGATATATCATAATAAAATGTCCGAAATCATTATGATTTACACCATTATAGTTTAATTTTTTTTCCAATACAATATAAACCATTTTTCCATATTCATAATTTAAACTTTAATAAATCTGATGGATTTTCTTATATATTTTCATTATTATTTTCTTTATAAGTATGATTATGATGTTATCAGTTCTGATTTCAAATCCAATTATAAAAACAATTTTCATTATGAAAACAAGACAGAAAGAATTAAATCTGATTTTATATATATTAATCAAATAATATTAATATTTATACTCATTATTACAATTGTAATGGATAAAGTAAGTTTATATTCATTAATACTTTAAAAATTAATTTTAAGTATAGTAATGGTTTATGTTTTCTGTAAAAACATCATAAAAGAATTTTGACATGAAAGAGTTAGTAATAAAGTATTAAATAAAGTGTTTGTGATTTCTAAAACAAAAGGAATGGAAAAGTAAAAAAGAATCTTTTTAATAAACAATAAAGAACCATGAGATATTAGAGATGGTTTTTCCATGGTTAAAGGAATGATGTTGGTTTCCATTACCATTTTCAGTGTCTTATTTGACTCTAGTGAATCTCATTCTTTTATGTATGCTTGTTTAGTTACTAACATGGGTTTTGGTATTGATTTATTGTCTCAAGTTTTATATATGAATACCCTATTGGGAAGAATAGAAGAACTTATTAAGATATTCAAAACTTATACCATTGATATATTAGGATATGGATATCTTTGGGATTTCTAAATTTTTGGGATGAATGGTTTTGATTTGATTATTATAACTGATTGGTTTTCATGTTTTCAATTGTATATTGATTTCTATAGAAGTTGAGTGACATTATTTCCCTCTTATAATGAATCATATTTTTTTCTTATATAATGAAACTATCATTCCATTAGATCCATTTATGATTTAGATTTCTTGAGTAAAATTATAAATTAGGTAGTAGGTAAGGCTCTTGGATTATTTGGAAGTGATAATATTGTTGTTTTTTATCCATTGGTTGATCCATATCTAGATGTATTTCTTATGGATTTTATAGGATTGTTGCTAGATAGGGAGGAAAAGTTTTTAATTGGATCAGTACAAGGGATATATCTTATCTCTACACCTCCTTACCATATGGATAAAAATGATCTTTGATAATTATTGACTCAGTTAGATGATATTGAATCCAAATGGTCTATTAAGAATAGTGTGTATCTATGGGGTTCTCTGATGATTTTTTCTAATAATAAGGATGGGATCATACAATTATATATTGAATATCATATGTTTAATTAGCTTACCATTAATAATGATCATCCTTTATGATGGATTAATGCTTTATTTGATCAATTATTAAAATCTGTATTATTTTCAAAGATTTGTCTTCGACAAGGTTATCATCGGTTGAGAGTGTAAGCTAAATATGGGCCTACGATGGTCTTTTGGACATGGTATGGAAATTTTTAATTTTTAGTTACATCACCTGGGGTGATGAATGTCTTGGTTGTGTTTATAGACTTGATGAACTATGTTTTTAATCCTTAGTTATATTCCTTTATAATTGTGTTTATTAATGATATATTAATATAATCACAGTCCTATATAATGAATGGTGAGATTTTTTCAATTATCTTGGAAACATTGAGTTCTCATCGTGAGGATGCCAAGATGTTAAAAAGTAAGTTTTGGATTCAATAAGTGAAGTTTCTTGGACATGTTTCCTTTTGATTTGGGATATCAATGGATCCTAAGAAGATGGTAGCTTTGATGTCTTGGGTGATTCCAAAGAATATATTTTATATATTGAGTTTCATAGGCCCTATTAGTTATTATAATTATTCAATTTAGGATTTAACTTTCATAGATACACTGTTTATGTAATTAACTAGGAAAAGGAGTGAAGTTTCAATAGGAAGACAAGTGTGAAGCTTTATTTGAAGAGTTGAAGAAGAGGTTTATGCCAACACCTATTCGCATCTTACTAAAACAAATGAAGCACTATAAGGTATATTTTGATGATTTTGGTATGGTATTAGAGTGTGTAATGATGAAATAAGGAAAGGTAGTGGAATATGGTTCTTGGTAGCTTAATCTGTATTAGAAGAGTGATCCTAATCATGATTCTGAGTTGGTCATTGTAGTACATGCGCTTAAAAGTTGGTGGAATTATTTTTTTGATGAGAAGTTTTTTGTGTTCATTGACCATAAAAGAACGAAGTATAGAATTTATTCAATGAGATTATAATTTTTTATAGTGTATATGATGTGAATATATTCATTCATTTATTTTTTCGATAATATATAATCTTGGAAAGGGGGAAGTTGTTGTCGATTCTTTGAGAAACAAGTCCCTAGTGGATGCAGTTCTAGAGTCAAAGTAAGAGTTGGAAATTATGTATCTTATCTAATAGTTTAATCTTGATGTATCTAAGGTGGAATTAAATGTTTTTATATCACCTTACCATCAACTCATATTTGATGGATCAAGTAAAAGAAAGAAAATTTCAGATTTTGAGTGCCTATTTTTTCAAGAAAGATTGTATGACGGTCAGTAGATGGTTGGATGGTATCTTGGTGAGGATTAGATATTGTATTTTCATGGATATTTTTGCGGTCGTATGGATTAGTGATAAGTGGTGATGAAATATTTTCATATTTCATGATAAGAAGTTCATCCTAGTTTGATCAATATGTCTCATGATGTTTAGAGGAATTGTTGGTGGTCATGTATGAAGCAGGATATAGATTGTTTGGTTTTGGGATGCTTCACATGTTAGGGAGTGGAGGTTAGACATAAAAACTATCTGGTAAGATTCAGTCATTACCCATCCTAGAATAGAAATAGAATGAGTATGTCATAGATTTCATGATAGGTTTTTTGAGGTCAGAGAAAGGGAAATATGTAGTTTAGGTCATTGTTGATCAATTAACTAAAGTTTCTCATTTTCAATATATTAGAAATACTTGGTTAGTTGAATATATTATTAATATTTATACAAAATAAGTTTTAATACATTATAGGATACTTAATATCATTGTATTTGATCTTGATATGAGATTCAAATATCAATTATATCAAGTATTGTAAAATGATATTGCTTCCTAAGTGAAGATAGGTATAGGTTATCATCCACAAATGGATGGATAATATGAATATACTATTCAGATTCTTGAGGATATGTATCATTCAAGTATTCTTGATTTAGGAGGTGTGTGGGAGGTTCAAGTTTCCTTGATAAAGTTTATTTATAATAACATGTATTAATAATTATGATTATAATTACTTGATAAAATTAATAATTATTTAATATTTAATAATATTTATTTATTATTTATAATTATTTATTATTTAATATTTTAATTAATTACTTATTATTATTAATTGATTTTTTATAATTATAAGTTGGTAAGTATTTGAAATAATTGTTAATTTTTAATTTTTAATTAGTAATTATTTTTATATGTATATATTTAAATATAAACACACACACACATACATATAAATACATGCATATATATATATATATATATATATATATATATTAAAATAATGGATAAAACTTTCTCACTTAACTATTGTATTAAGATAAGTTGAAAATCAGTCTTTAGCTTCAAATTGTGATATCCTAGACCAGGTTCACTCATAAGTAACTAAACCCAATTAGCCACATGGTCTCAACCATGCCTCCCCATATTCTAGAGCCAACAGACTATTAGTGAGGGTATATGGTGATATGGTGGGGAGATTATACCCTCTATAATAGAGTGGATCATAATGGTGGTAATAATAAATAAGTAGTAGAAACAATATAAAACAAAAATAGAATATGACAAGGTAGAAAAAATAAACATCTAGATAATAATAATCTGTCAAAGTGAAAGAGAAGTATTATATACAGATGTTTTCATGTCCATATAAAAGTGAAACATGCAGCCATACAACATACATACATATAATACACATATAAAAAAAGTAACAACAAAAACCAAAAACTATCTTAAGAATAACCCCAATAATTGGATCAATCATCTTTTACCAAGATCCAATAAAAGGAATCAAGCATCTATAACCAGGTTCTTCCTCTTATCCCTACTTACATTTAATAAGTATTTCCAGGTACCTATTGGTGGCCTAATAAGGGTGTGTATAAAACTTAGTAGTCCACCACCAATGGCGTCTTAAAAAAATCCATCCTATGAATATAAACAATAACAAAGTTTTCAAGTATAATATAAAATTATAGAATAAATAGTAATTATGTCGAGCTCAGGGTCCTTATGGGGTACTTGGATGACTATATCTTCTTTGGCCAAATCCAAAAGTCTCTAAACATAAAACCATTATAGTTTGGCCTAGAAACCAAGTAATATAGTCAACAACTCTATATAATATTATCATATAGGATCCAAGAGGAATCAAGGAATCCTTGACCATAGGGGGTCGAGCAAACTTATAGTAATAAAAACATGGATTGGTTATGGGGGTCTGAGTTTAATCTATGGGATGAACCCTTGGAATTCCACCATAAATATTTATAATCATGTCTAAGGAACACATCCAAGGTAAGCACAAGATAATCATGATTTGTAACCCAATGATATATTCCACGGAATAGATTGTCCAAAGATATCAAGATGAATCCAATGAGATAATCCTAAAATTTATTTTTTATATAAAGGTGAATCATTGGTAATACACCTAGGAATTCACCAATATAATACATTTACAAAACCATAGGGTAGTATCTTACTTAGAAATCACGCCAATGAATTTGGGTGGCATCCTATGAGTGCTCAAGGAATTCCCTTATGAATCTATGACTGGATCAATAGGGAAATTAAAAGCTATTTACCTAGATGTGACATATGTGACATGCTATAGGGTTGGTCGGGCCCCCCCATCAGGGAGTTATTTTTAACCATACACATGTTTTTTTCATTTGGGAATTAGTCAAGTGGTATACGAGCTGGTTCTATCTCACTACCCAAGGTAACTATCCCAGGCTCAAGTCCTACCAAACTCAGAAACTATTCATATTATGAACAGTTTGATTCAAAACTATTTTTCTAGATGAGATACATGTGTAACGCTCTAGAATTGGTTGGGACCCCCTCTGGTATTCATCTATTAACCATACACATGTTTTTTCAATTGGGGCGGTAGCTGAGTGGTTAACACACACTGTAATCTAGTATGAAACCCAAAATCAAATCCTGGTAGAGGGGTATTTCTAGGTTACTGTACTAATACTATAGTAAGTATTGATAAGTACTGTATAATTCATAACTATTAATCTAATTTGGGCCTTTGGGCCCTTGGGTTGGGCCTACGGGCCACAAAGTCTTTGGTACACCATTTTCCTTTGGGCCATAGGGCCTTTAGATTTCTTTAGGCCTCCAGGCCTTGGGATTTTGGTCCACAAGACCATGAAGTAGTCCGAGAAGAGAACACATGAGAAAAACCCATAAGAGGAATCATAGAAATTAGTAGGCACCATAGTATATCTAACTAGATTGGAATAATAAGAGGGCATGACAATCTCCATCATTATCTATTACCGTTCAACTCTGTATGAGTTAATGCTATTCTAGTATCCATGCGAGTTGGGTATCTAGGTGCTTTCAATAATGAAAATGATGGGGAAGTGTAGTTCTAGTGTAGTTGTACATTTTGGAATTCAGGTCATGTATTGGGACATATGTCTCTTTTACTTTTGGTCATATACTAGGCCTTGTGACTATGGACCTACTGGTCATGTAAGGGTTCCCTTACAACCTAACTAACAAAGGGGTATTATCCAAAAATAAAAAAAACCAATGGCATTCAGGATGGGTTGACCACCACCATCAAGATTTTATTAAATATCCAATTCACTTACAAGTGATAAGAATGTTTATGTGAGTATACATGCCGTATTATAATTCATTTAATTCATTTATGGCATCCATTAGCAAGTGGAAAGCTGAACACACCTAAGAGGCAGTTTAGTCACAAGTAAAGACTGGTAAATCATTATCTATCAGTCAAAACCACCATTATGGGTGGTTTAGGTTGAGTTTTTCAACCTCTAAATATTTTAAAGAGACTAAATAAAATAAAATTCAAGGTATAGAAAATTAATTTAAGGTATTATACATATTGGAAGTAACACTCAAAAATCTCAACATGCGACAAAAAACAATATATAAATAACTAGTAAAATCAATAGACCACCTAACATAACACAGTAGTGGACTCTTCATCTAGTATCAACATTAGATTCATACAGGAATGAAAAAAATATAAAAATCAGAAAAATGACCTAGAAATAGGGTATATACACAGAGATAACACCAAAGATGGTGAAGAAAAAAATAAATGAAGCAAGGGGACTCATAGAATTACTGAGGGTGATCCAACACAATCAAAGATGTTCAAATCATAGCTTGATGGAGGAGATATCACAAATCCTAGGATGGGAATAAATGGGAGGACTTCAATGGAATGCTATATGGGAATGAATAAAGAGGTAAATGAGGTTTTTTTAGGGTTGAAATAACAGAAAAACAACAATTTCATCACTTTTAAAGGGGAACACGATTAGGACACATGGTTTTCTAAAACATTTTCCAACTATGCATTGTCCACTATCCAATAACCCACAACTCACATGGTTTAGGTACATTGTTTGAAAAATTATGCGCACATCATGAGACTTACCTCTGTAATTTATTAAGGTTTTGAATGGCCATGTGTCCTCTATTGTATGGTTTGAAAAAACATGCTCCCCCATTTTTGGGTTACATGGTGGAGCCACACTATTATTACTAACCATGTAGCAATTGTGAACCTTAGTGTGTTTCTTTAAAAACTGAAACCTCATGCCACGAACTAATTTAAAACACTTCTAAAACCTCCAAATCCTCTTTAGGAACTTCCATTTAGATAAAAAAGAGGTTTAAACTAATATTTAATGAATCTATATATCAATAAAAAACTGAGATCTCATAACCTCATTATAACAAATCATTCTTGAGTTTTCCTTCTAAGGGTAGTTGAGTAGAATCCAAGAATAACTCTAAACAGTAATCATGTATATCACACTCTCACTCTGAGGTCTCTTCCTACACATGGTCGCACTTCCATAACACCCAAACCAGAGGGACAAACCGACCTCAAAGGTAATTCATGCTAGGATCGATGAAATTATCCAGATACTTCTGAAAATAATAATCATCCTCTAAATCATATTCCTTAAGATCAAATGAATGAGATGAATTAGTGTAACAATAGTGAAGTTGAGAAATATGGAAGATGCTATGCATGTACTGGTGACTCTTAGTAAGAAATATCCAATAGGCTGCCAACCTAACTCTATCCAAGATCTTTAAAGGTCCAAAAAACCTAGTTTCTAACATCCCTTGTCTTTGAATTCATTGATGAACTAATCAAGGAAAACACACAAGAAGACCCAATATCCCGCCTCAAACTCTAGAGTTCGGTGATGATGATCGAAATATAACTTCGTCCTAGACTGATCTAAATTCAAACATTTCTTGATAAACTATACCTATTATAATCTTTTCTAAACAAGAAAATTTCCTAATAATGCTATATACTCTACCCTTAACAAGCGCATAGGTGAACGACAAGGCCTACTATAGAGTGCCTCATATAGATCCATCTGGATAGTCACTTGAAAACTATTATTATAAGAGAAATTATATAGATATAAGTATTTTTACATGAGTCTCAAAAATCAAGGGAGAATTCTCTAAGAATTTCCTCTAATACCTATATAGAATTATCAAACTGACCATCAGTTTGAGGGTTATTTGATGTACTCATAATAAATTATGATCCAAGATCCCGATATAACCCTTACTAGAACCCAGAAGTGAACTCAACATACCTGAATCATATGATGGATTGCATAACTCCATGAAGTTATATAATATCTCATACATAAATTTTACAAAGTTCATCCATTAATAAGGTCTCCCTGATAGGCAAGAAGTGGGAAACCTTCATCAACCTATCCATGATCTCCCATATGGTGTTACTACCCTGAGGTGATTTTGGTATCCCCATAACAAACTCTATAGTGATGTAATCCCATTCCCAGTCTGGAATAGGTAATGAATACAATAGACCTATAGGTTCCTAGTGTTCCTCCTTCACCTATTGTTAGGTGGAACACTAAGTAACAAATCCTATAATCACCTTTTTTATCCTAGGACACCAATACAGGGAGTGAAATTCACAATACATATTATTTCATTTTTGGTGTAATTTAGAAGAATGAGATTCTCACATCAAATCCTCTTACATGTATTCAAGTACCTAGATGCATCCATGGATATGCAGGATCTCATACTTATCAATGATCCAACCAAGTGGTGATTCCTCACTAAAAACACTTTCCCTCAGGACTTAGATTTCAGGATCTGAAAGTTGTTTCCTCTTTATTATATCAATAAGTGTGGAATTAATTTCTAAATATACAAGTAAAGGCGATTCATGACATTATTTAACTTCCATATGTATTATAAATAAGAATAATCAAATTCTATTCACAACTGGCTTCCTGAATAGCATGAGTCTGAGTCTTTCAGTTCAGAGCATCAAACACTATATTTCCATTAATATTCTTATAATCAAGTGAAAATTTGATAGAATTAAGTTATTAAACCCATATTCACTATCTAAGGTTAAATTCAGGCTAAGTAAATATGTACTTGAGGCTACTATTATCGGCGTATATGACGAACTTCTCTCTCAAATAATGATGTATCTAACTATGTAAATCATAAACCAAAATCACTAACTTGAGGTCATGTGTCATGTAATTGGACTCATGAGGTATCAACTGACAAGACCCATATAGCATGAATCTCTAACCTTGCATTAAAACAGGTCCTAGAATATCCCCTGATGTGTTAAAATTATCTTTATATCCTCTATCGGGCTCAGGGAAAATCATGATTGGCATTAAAGCCAACATTCCCTTCA
The DNA here is from genome assembly GCA_963277665.1 of Viscum album. Classification (NCBI taxonomy): domain Eukaryota; kingdom Viridiplantae; phylum Streptophyta; class Magnoliopsida; order Santalales; family Viscaceae; genus Viscum; species Viscum album. Next base: position 809,036,380 of record OY728150.1, on the reverse strand, counting down.
ACTCCTGAAAGGTTTTCTAATAATATTTAGACTAAGTAAACCTAACATATTTCATGTTCCAGCCTATAAGTAGTGGTTTAATCTAGGAAAATTCATGGATAAATCACTAATATTAACTAGGTATCCTTAATAAACTCTCTATATCAAAGTAGTTCTAGGGTTTCTCACAAGAAACAAATGCTCTCACCTTCTTTGGATTCATAGATACCCCTGATTATGATATGATGTTACCTAGGAAGTGAACCTTGTCTATATAGAAGTGGAATTTAGTGATCTTAACATATATCTATTTCTCTCTTAGTGTACTCAATATGATGTCATGATTGTTGGAATGATCATTTCGAGTTTGAGAATACACTAAGATATCTTCCATGAAAACAACCATAAAATAATCCATGTATGAGTAGAAAACTTGATTCTTCAAGGCCATAAAGACATCATGTTCATTAGTTAGACTGAATGACATAACCAAATACTGATAAAGTCCATATCTACTTTAGAAAGTTATAGATAGTATATCTGAAGTCCTAAATATTACACGATGATAACATGATCTAAAATGAATTTTTTAGAAGACCCTAGATCCTAAGATCTAATAAAAGTGATAATATATATGAGGTAGTGGGTATTGGTTCTTACCTATAAGATAATCCAACCACTGGTAATCTATATGAAGCCTGACAGTTCCATCCACCTTATTCGCAAAAAAACATTAGTGAACCCCAAGGAGAAGTATTGGTCCGTATAAACCCTTTGAATACTAAGTCCATCAACCACCTCTTCAATTCCTAATGTTTTTTATAAGAAATATTTTATGGAGGAATAGAGTTTTGTTTCACTCTTAGAACAATCTCATTGGTGAAATATACTTCTATCTCAAGTGGTATCCCAAACAAATTGTTAGTGAAAACATATTTGAACCATTCCACTATTAAAGGAAAAATCATTTGCCTTACTCCTCGATTATCAAGAATACATTAGAAATATAGTTTAATACTTTCCCCACCCCATGATGCTTAGGTACAGATCAACTTGCCTAGACAATATATTATTCTTTATAAACATAGTTATTTCCCTTAAGGGATATAAAAGACACCCTCCATTGATAACAATCAATATATTCATTAAAAGTAACTAACTATACCATCCTGGGAATTATGTGAAAACATGTTATCTTGAAGATGAAAAGGTTTCATAAGAAATAATTAATTTTGATCTAAAGGCAACACCTCTTACATTGGTGAATTATTTCTAAACATACTCTTAATAGAGTATCAAGACTCATTACCCTACGAAAGTAATCAATTTCAAGACCAAGACTCTCCAAAATATCTACATATATGAATTATTATGAATATTCAATGTCAAATAAAGTGGATTTCTAGTTCATTTTTACTAAAATCACAACTTATATTATAGATGTACTAACACTCTAATCCTTATTTATAGGTTTTATTGCATGTAAGTAGCTATATCCCCATCCCTAATACACTACCTAACCTGTATGAGAAGTTATACTCTATAATGATGCACATAAAATGTATGGATTCCTTGGCCTTGTCCACCTCCTTGACCTATAATGTCAGTGGTACTCCAGATCTAGACCTAGAACAGAGCTACTGATCTTGATCCATATTTTGGATATGGTACGAATTCTCTCCCATAGGGAACAAGCTGAAAATTTTGGAAAAATAATTGTAGATGGCCCATTCGGCTACAAGATCTTCTCTCAACTAGTTCATAGTCACACTGAGGCCTCATATAACCCTTTCTTCCACACTAACAGAATACCACATAATTTTATGTGTGTATACTCTGACTTCCACTTCCCTCATGAGAATTCTCAAAGTGGCGCTTCATGACACTGGATGAATCACTTCCCAACCCTAAGGCTAGACCACTATTCTATATTCTTCACCTTTCCTCAGATTTCACTTAGAGATAAGGGAATGATTTAATATTTATAAAATTGTATATAATTTGAAGATGTTCAACTATGATATGTTGGAATACTTAAAGCATATTGATTTGGATAGTTCATCTCCAGTAAGAGTTGGTGTGAAGCAGTAACGCTCTATGAAGAAAGTTGACCAATCCATGATAAACACATCACCCTACTATAGATTTATAAAATTACTAGATCAGTCCTCTCTTTCTGTTTCTAGGTATAAGTAATCATATAAGGTAGTTTATAAATCCCATCACACCATATCCTAAAACTAATGTGCCTAATTTATAACATCCCAACATTGCTTGGCTAATCCATGAAGAATATAAGTTGTGAGCTTGAACTTTTTTTTGGAGGCATCCCTAGATTCTCAAAGATAGATAAAATGGACTCTACACATGACTTAGTAGACTAGGGGATACCATCCCCCTAAAAAGTAGGTAGGTGCTACTATTTAAACTCCATCGTCAACTTTGAAATAGTCAGTTCAGGTCATGGAGTTCCCTTTATAAACTACACTAACAGCAAGAAACCCTCTCAATGATGAGAATCAATTCACAGTCTAGGTATAGAAGGTGGTACTAATGGAGGTTCCTATAGTGAAACTATATGCGGGTTAGGTCCAACCACCTCAAGAGTGTGGACTTTGACAACTTCATGGCCCTCGACTAAAGACTGTTGTGGAGTCATAGATCTATAATTCTAAGCACATGACTCAGAAAAAAAACATATTATAAAAAAGATGTTTCTAAGGATAATAATATAGTAATAAGGGATCTCTTCCCAAAACATAATAACCCAACTACCCAAATATATGGTCATGGTATTGTTAAGATTCCTAGTTTCAACTATATAGGTTCCGTTATATAGTGTTTCAATAACAAGTTGTAGAGGAAAATTCACTTTAAGTTGTAATTGGAATCCCCATTTAATGGAAACCATATCCTCTAAGTGTTTAAAATTTTACAATATTTTTTATCTTTATATAAAAGTTTAGTTAGATGATTTTCCATTATCAAGTTATAAATTTATAACTTTATAAGTTATAATTGGAACTACGTGTAATTGAAACCAGACCTTTACTTCTGGTCTGAGGATATAAAAAGTCTATAAATGATGATTCAATTATATAGATCACCATTCCTAATTTATAGAGGAAAAAAATTTAAAAATTAAAATCAGTATCCATTTAATAAAAACTGATTAACGTTTCAGTCCATGTAATTAAATTTGCATGGATTAAACATGTCTTAATTGGTTATTTAAGGTTCCACCATCAATCTATGTGGAAAAAATCTATTTAGGTTGATGTAGACACTTTATGAAACCAATTATTTCTCTCATTTTCCTATAAGAAATGTTAGTCTAATTAGCAGTATAGAAATCAAGGAACATATGATATGTAACAAGCAATGCAATAAATAAAATAAAAATGGAATAACATATGAATTTCATATAAATATCTAAGTACCTATAATGATTCATGAGGTAATTCACCCCTTCCACACTGGCCCACAACTAGATATCCATAATCATAAAAAATGAAAAAAACGACATGCATCACCAAACAGTGAAATTAATACAACTATGATATAAAAATCCATAATAACATGTCCTATCCTTGGTAACATGTATTTTCCCCCAAACATGGGTTTTTTAATCTCATGCATGACATATTACCAAGTTATGACATATCCCAGTCTCCTGTCTATCAACCTAAAATTGTAAGGTAAGGAAAAGAATATCTCTGATGCCACTGCGTGACATCCTAGATCTGGTTCATTTATATGTAACTAAACCTGGATGGACACAAGTCCTCAAGTGATTCTCTCCATATGAAAAAGTTTTTCTAATAGTAGCGAGTGTCTATGGTGTCATGGTGGGATTACTATACCGTTTATATCAGAGTAGAGAAAAATGATGGTATTAATAAATAAGTAGTGAAGAAAATAAAATGAAAGAAAATAATAATAAAATTCATTGGAAATAAACATCCAAATAAAAATAACCAGCTAAAGGGAATAAGTAGTATCATATAAAAATGATTTCAAGTCTGTAAAAAAGAGAAACAGGTTGAAAAAAAGAAGACATACATACAATACATGTATAACAAAAGGAATAAAAAGAATATAAACTATCTTTATTATAATCTTATGAAATGGATTATTCATCTACTACTAATATATAATAAAAGGAATTAAAAATCCATAATTGGGTGCTTCCCTTTATCACTTCTTGAATCTAATAAGTCTATCTGTCTACCCATCAGCAGCCTTAATAATGTGTGAGTAAAAATTAATAGACCACAACCAACAATTTCTAAAATGAATACAATCAGTGAATATAAAATGTAACCTAATTTGTATGTAAAATATAAAATAAGTGAATAAAAAATAATTTAATCAAGATCAATGTCCTCATGGGGAACATGGATGACCATACATTCTTTGACCTAAGCCAGATGCCTCTAAACATTAGATTATTTTAGTTCATATTGGAAACCAAGGAACATAGTCAACAATGCGATATAATATAATTATATATAATCCAAGAGGAATCAAGGAATCCTTGACCTTAGGAGTGTTGGATTTGGTTTCCTATAACTAACTACTTTGTACTTTAGATTACAGGTTTATTCAAACAAGTGAATATTAATATTAATATCTCATCACATATTGATTGGTCTTCTACATAACATCAATGTGAAATTTCCATAGAGTATCTTTAACTTTGATATAGTCATAGCTGTTTCCCGCTATGATGAGAACCTTGAAGTGATATGATGATATTATTAAATATAGTTCTGTAGTTGGATAACATGATATGAAAGGGAATACAGTATATATAATTTTAGGTTCGAGTAATCTTAAGTGGATGAGGCTCCTTCTCATGAAGTTTTCACTTATTAATCTCCAATATGAGAGATTATTAAAATAGACCCTCCAGTAAGAATTCCACATATTTTTATGTAATCAGATATTTATATATAAAATTGTGTGTAATTTTTCTTATACTTTAAGATTACCATTAATGAATGCCATGACTCATGCACTTATATTTACTGACGAAAACTGTGATTCTATATGTTCACAAGAATTAGGGTATGTTGGGTGCGTCATTAATGATATGTTATTAATAATAAGTCAAGGAAGGATTTTTCCCTTCCATATTTATGAAGGTTGATATATAAACCCTTATATTACAATATAACCATCACATAAATTCCATAACATTTGTTTAATGATGTATATTTTAGATAGTCAATGAAAGAATTATCAAGAATATAGGTCGATGAAATATATGTGAAACCTACTTGATGATATATTAAGACAAATAAATTATATTAAACAACGAGCGTTTGTATGTGGATTTTGATGTTGCGATATTAAGTTTTTTCTCTTGGGTTCTTTAAACCATTGCTAGATGGGAGTCTTCAACTTTGTAAAAGATGACCTAATGCCAATGAGAATTCATCCTATAGGGTCACACGCTAAGTATTTCCATTGATATTGATTAAATTATACTTGAATTTATTTATTGGAATAAATATTATTCTAAAGTATAAGGAATAATTTTATTTAATTTTTATTGATCACTAATATTCACAAGTTATAAATAATTATTTATTTATTAATAAATACTTTATTTTATTATTTGAGTATATAATAAATTTTTATTCACTGGTTTGTTAATAAAAAATGTATTAAATATTTGGAAAATATTTATTCACTAGATTGGGAAATAAATATTTATTTATGAATAAAAAAAATTATTTTATTCAGGTATTCAATAAATGCCATATAGTTCGAGCAGACCAATATCATGTCTAGAAATGAATATTAATTTACATGCTAATAAAATAGTATTTATCATTGTGTGAGTTACCACGTGCTATAGAATAATAAAAATAACATTTTTATTATATGGAATGGGTTTTTTAAATATTATAATTTTATTTAAGATCCGATAAAAAATTAAATAATATTTTAACCTAAACCCAAGCTCTATAAATAGATGTCTATGTTTATTTTTAGGGTTAATCAAGAATTGAGAATCTTTGTGCATATAATTCTCTCTCAAATTCCTCCTCCTCTCATCCTATCAAGAATAAGATGTCCTAGAGAAAAAATCCTACAATCCTGAAGGATATTGAAGAGATCAAGTTGAACAATTAAATATGATTTATATTTCATTCTAGTACCCAAAATCTGTGTCATTTGAAGATCAAATGGTCACATGTGGATCACTGCTAGAGGGATTATACACTTATATTAAAACCATGTAACGGAGGTAAGCTGAAAAAGGATTTTTCAGAAGATCAACATCATATATATATAAGAAATATCCTAAGATGAGGTAATAATTTCTTCCAATAATAAATAAATTAATTATAAATTTAATATGAAAATATCCTCATTGGGTTTCGGGTTCTTTATGTCACTATTCAATTGGAAAAGTTTCATTGGTCATGGTGTTCACTTCATGTATAATATTTCAAATGATCCATTGAATCAAAAAAAAATGGTTATTTATCCTACTATGATGCTTCCATTATGCCAGAAACCTTCGTATGGTATCAGAGTAGTCACATTTCAAAATTTTAATTATTTATTTTATTTTTTTATCAATATGCACAATAATGGTTATATTTTTATTTCATATTATTTATTATTTAATATGATTATTTAATTAACACGCCTTCACTATTTTAATTAATTCTTTTAGTATTTAATTTAATAAAGGACTAAGAAAAAATGAAGAATGATTTTAGATCCCATCGGGATGTGTTGAGGATTCGTTCTGGATATCATGGGATTACACGACGTGTAGCCATAGTACATGCCATGTACCCAAGTGCACTACACTTGGCCATGTCATGGGATACATGATGTGCCAAGACATATCTAAACACGGTGTATTTATTTAACACCATGTGTAGACTAGGAAAACTTGACATACAACATGTCTAATTACATATCATTTAGCTAGTGTAGACATTGTGTATTATACACAATTTAACAATGAAATTCGTGCAAGCCATGTGGTTAAATACACATTCAAACCATGTGAGAATGATATCATGTTTTATTAATGAAGTAGACTATGTGTATCCAACATACATGACATGTAGTTCATTAATTACCATATTTGAGATACACACAAAGTTATTTTGTGTGGTATGCATACACACATCATGTGAGATACACGACATGTGGTTGGATTATACATTTTGTATAGTCCTACATCTGAAGAACATGGTGATCCCTTCGATGGGTTGTACGAACATATGAAATTAAAATCAAATGGTGTGTAGCTCATGAGTACACACCGTGTAATCCACCTAGATACACGCCAAAGACCCAAACATGTATCTTATGCACATGAAAATTAGAACACATGGCTTGTAGTTGGCTAGTACATGTTGTGTAGTTCGGATGAGATACATGAGGAATCCTCAAGCATGTAACCTGAGTACATGTAAAATGAGATATATAGTGTGTAACTCGATAATAGATGTCGTGTAGTCTCTTAATAATAGAAATTATTAAATTAAATTAAATTATTAAATTTCATCATCAAGACATTATTTTTTATTAACATACATGGTGCATTTGACAATTTAATAATGGTTTTAAAGAATTATTAAATGATCAATTAATTTATTTTAATAATCCAAGATTATTGGGGTTTTCATTTATTTTCTATGAATTCATTTAATGATGGGTATTTCCAAGTAAATTCATATGTTCATTAAGATAAAATAGAATTAATTAATTAATTAATGCAAAAATTCTTATCTTAATAACAAATATTGAATAGAAATGAATGTTAATTGGTTATACTTGTGCATATTCATTTCCTACGAATGACCGTTCATGATTTTGACCAATACCTATGTATGTGTTGACATTATTTATTTTAATTTAGTACATGGGTGTACAATTATTAATTATTTAATCAAATATGATGGCCTACAAGTCATCCCTCCCTCCATTATTATATAAGACTTATATATCAATGGTTATTTATATAATTCCCATTAACCAATCCTTTGGTTCCCCTTACCTACAGGTGATTTATAAATACATGTAATAAATGAAGTATCCCAAGGAATGTGGAGGTGGTTTGAGATATAGATGAGAAGATGCCAACCCAGAAGATACATAGGTGGATAGGTGGAATACTACAACTCATTCAATGATCAACACAATGATTTATTTTCCCTATGTCAAAGGTTGATTTATTGTCCGCTCAATAAATCAATTGTTAGATAAGATCATGATTGGGTAATTTATTTATTTATTTATTCTATCTTATGCATTATTTATTATATGGATTCAAGATCGTGATCACATAAATAAATGAATTAATATTAAAAATTCTAATATAAATAAATAGATCATGTCTAAGTATTTTATCCAAAATGGTTAATTAATTAAGGAAAATTAACTTAATATTAAGAATACACGTGATGAATAATCTAGATAAATTTATACATAATAAATAAAATCCATCAACTTAATATTAAGTCATAATTATCCTTCCATTACTTTATTAACAAAGAAATCCATATAACTAAGTGTTTTAACAACTCTCATTGAAACATTTAATTTTATAATGGATTTATTATGAAGGTTTTGGGTTGAATTAATAATATTTTATCCAGAGAAGTACCCTTTATAGACATGATATAACTTGGATGAAAGTGTTGATGAAATCCAAGTTGGGATATTAGGAATGGGGAATCCACTCAAAAGATACAGGATCCAAAAGCCCACAATTGTCAAAGACCTTCCTACCTAAACATCTTTAAATAGCTTGGCCAACCCTCATTGGGGTTATACAAAGGGGCATATAGATCCTTTCCACTAGAATGTCCTAGAAACTAGACATTCTGATTCCAATGGTGAGTGCTGTTGGGACTTGATAAAATATTGGGAGAATTAATAAAATTAAATTCATTATATATCCCATAAATTGTAATCAAGTGAATTACTAATCATTTGTTTTAATTATTATAGAAAATGGAAAGAACCATGGAAGCAATTCGATCATTCTTTAACTCAGGTAATTGTCTTACAAATAATATTTTTGGATATTTTATAATCATTAATGTGATGAATTATTATTAAAAAGTTTTCATTATGTGTTTGAATCCCGTATTCTTATTTTTCCACCCCAACAAGTTAGAAAAGGTGAAAAGGAAGCCAACGAGAGATATACTGAGGATTATTCCTATATTTATTGTATTATATTAGAAACTATATTGGGAGAGTTGATGATATAACATAAAGACATGGATTATTAAACCGTAATATATGATCTCTATTCTATTGATAAAGAGAAGGAAAGGGTTGAAATAAATATGATTGTTAGTGCACTATATCAGTGTAAACTAGAAGAAGGTAATCTAGCTATTGATCATGCTTTAAAAATGTTGGGTAATATTGATCAGTTAGTGAAATTTTTCTTCCAATTGGATAATAAGTTATCCATTAATCTTATCTTATCATCCTTCCCACCATGGTTATATTTATTTTTCTAAGTATAGATAAATGAAATGGATAAGTCACTCAGTAAAATTTTATCTATACTTCACCAAGTGGATAAGGATTGGTTGAAACCTATTCCTCCACCACTTATTGTGAAAAGTTTGAAAGGCAAGGATGAATATAATATGGATAATATAAATCCAAACGATATTTTAAAGTGTACTTTAAAGAGGAAAAATATTCAAAGGTAGAAGAATAAATAAAAGTATATTTTATTCATATGTGAAATGAATGGACATAGGAAAAGAAATTGCAGTGAATTAAAGAAGAAAAAATATAATCCAGTTATTTTATATTCATCATGTTTATATTCATAAATTGTGTATTAAATAAAATATTCTTACAATATACATGTATTTAAATATATGAAACAAGAAACAATAGAAAGTTTATAGAGTGAACTCAAAAAGAGATGAGAAAGGTTGATTCCTATATTAGGAAAGAGGATCTCACTATTTCTCATAGCATGGATTAATTTACGTTTGTAATAAGTGTTAACAAAAAAAATATATTATTTTATATCTCAATACAACAAGGATTTATTTCATTCTTGGAATAAATGTTGTTATGGTACTTAAAAATAGAACTAATGTTTTAGTAACCCTTGAATCATAAATATCCATTGTAATAAATGATGAATATAAATATACAATAATATTACTTGATTGTGTAAAGATAATTCTTTTTCAAAAAAACTAAAATCAGTTGACCCATTTATACACATAAAATTACTTTAATCTCAATTGATCTAAGATGTTCGATATATAACCAAAATACTTATCAGTTTTAGATAAATAAACCTTTATAAATAAAGGTATGTCATAAAAAAATTAGATTTAGTTCAACATGGACATGTGAACCATTAGAAAGATAAAGGTAACTTCATATACTCCATGAGATTTATTTAAGAAATTTTAGAAACACTTAGGGAAGTTAATGAGTGCAATTAGTTAATATTAAGGAATTTTTAAGCTTTCTTTTCAGAGAACATATTATCCAAGTAATCATTGATCATTTATATAGAGTAAAGGTTATCCCAAAATCACACTTCCTTATATAAATCAATGTCATGATGATTGTAAAAGGAAGATCAATGATGAGTCTTATATATATTGAACATCTTCAATTATTACTTTCAAGACATGTTTTGAAAATAGAAGTGCAACAACTAACCATATTCTATCTATATTTTCTAAATAGATATCATATCAATATCAATATGATAAGAATATATTAGGACACAACCAACAAAAACTTGAAAACCGTTTTTTTTAAATCTAGCCTTAGATAAAAAAGAACATTAAAACACTAAGGTGAATATGAGTTAATGATTATATATCCACTAAGGATGCTAATGAATAGTCAATATCAACTATGTTTCCATAAAGGAATCATATATCTTTGAAGATAGTGTGATTAGACTTAACTTATACAGTTTAAGGTTCTTGATACATATGGGATGGCATAGGAATGATGGACTCCACTAACCTTAGTGAGAGGAGTAGTTTTATAGACACATACTTCATGGGAATTATAACAAAAGAGGTGGTTTATGTTTACCATAGTGGGTGGTACATTTAATATTATTTTAGAATAAATATTACTATAAAGAAGCAGTAAAATAAAATATTCTGAGGTAGGAAAGTATGTATAAATTCAAGTAATCGAGTCCATGTATCAAGATTTGGGGAAACTGTATTTTGAATATTACTTAGACTTGGTAATACCGGTGAGTATTCAAGAGAAACTAGGCATGGATGGTACAAGTCAGTGCTGATATTCCTTGATATATTATTAAAATGATTAGAATTTGACTAAACATGTTCACCACTCATCATGACTAAAATCCTTTTTGAATTGTACTTGTCAAAGCATATTTCTACGATCATAATATCAGGCTATTTATTTTCAAGGACACCTTATTTAGATGAATACTTATAAAAGATGTGTATATTAAATGACCAAATGGAGATCCAATGGTATATTCCTAATTATAATAACTAAAAGTGTTGGTGACATCAATAAATTCCAATAAGATATGCTGATTACATAAATTATTTTATGAACAAATAATGTATAGTGATCATAGGATATTAATTTGGAAATAAATGAGTGAAAAGTGTCTCTAACTGGTTTGTGGGAACTCTATCAGTTTTCAAGATAATATGTTGAAAAAATTTGAAAACAAATGTTCTATCTTACCAGTTTGTTAATAGTAAGGATTTAAATTTCTTCAAGTGTGACTTAAAGTATAAACCATATTATGGGGAACAAGATCTATAAAAATGATCTATGATTTTGATAAATATATTTATAGTATATATATTAACATGGTATTGAAAAATAAAAATTGAAAAAATTAAAGACTAAATTTTTATTAGTGTATAATCCTTCCAGTAGAACATGCATAGGCATAAGAAGAAATTATGGATATTACAATACTAGAAATTTAGGCTATAGACACAAATTGGAACCATGGATATAAGCCCAATAACCGTGGATATAGGTTATAGCCACAGTTTAATGAATCATGGCTGGTATTGACGTGGCTACAGGGTAAGGCCTATAACCACAGTTTCAAACTGTGGCTAAATAACTATATACACGGTTCAAAATGTGGATAAAAAACTATATCCATGGTTCAAACTGTGGCCAAATCCCTATATCCATGGTTTGAAACTGTGCAAAAAGATCAAACCACACTAGGTTTATAGCCACCGTTTTAAACTGTGGCTATAGGAATTTATCCATGGTTCAAACTATGGATATTGGGATTCCAATTTCATAAAAAAACACCCCACCCTCCACCCTACATAACCCCCACTCACCTTGCTGTAGCCCACCCATTGAAATTCCCGCCACTCCCCCTTCACCCCCATTTCCTTCTTCAAATCCCCTCTCTACTCCTCCTAGACAGCACCCCCCTCCCTCAACAGACCCCCTCCTTTCCAAACATACCCCCTCCTTCCTGGACAGACCCCCCCATGGATAGACCTCCCCTCCTTCTTGGATATACCCCCTTCCTCCTGGATAGACCCCCTTCCTGTACAAACACCCTCCCTAACCATACCCACCCCTTCCACGGATAGACCCCCCCCCCCCCCCCCGCACACCCCCACCCCTCCCCCTACTGACCCCCCTACACACCCCATCCCCCCTACAGACCCCACTTTCACCCCCTCCCCACCCCTCCCGTCCTTCATGGAAAAACCCTCTCCTTCCTGAATAGACCCCCCTTTCTCGATAAACCCCCCTCGTTCTTGGATAGAACCCCTCCCTCTACAGCCCCCCTGCACACCCCATCCCCCTACAGACCCCCCTTGCACCCCTCCCCCTTGCAGACCCCCTTATACCCCCGTATATCCCCCTTGAACCCCTACTTCCTAGACAGACTACCCTCCCATCCTCCCTAAATAGACCCCCTCCTTCCTAGAAAGACCCCCTTCCTGGATAGACCCCCTCCTCCCTGGACATACCCCTCCCTCTTAGACACCCCTCCTAGACACCCCTACCTTATGGACACCCCATGGACCCCCCCCCCCCCCAAAACCCTCTTTACCAGACATCCCCTCCCTCCAAGATAGTCCCTAGAAAATCCCCCCCCCCCCAACTTGGACACCCCCACCCTCCATCCTGAACACCCCCTCACTCCTGGACACCCCCTTCCCCCTGGACATCCCCTTCCCCCTGGACATCCCCTCCCCTCGGGACACCCCCTGGATAGCCCTCCTCTTGGACACCCCACCTACACCCCCCTTGAACCCCACCTGCACCCTCTCACCCCTTCCCCCATTTAACCCCACCTACATGAAGGCAGATAAATATAATGTGCCATGTAACCTCACAAAAAACATAAATAATTATTCCCTGCCACTTAACTTGCCTCTAAATCAAGTTTTCATGGTCACTTATGTGATAGTGTGTTAAAGAATTTATGTGAAATTTTGTGGTATAATGAAATTTACTGTATGTAGGATCCATAGTCAGTATAGTGACCATGTGACATTATTTTAACCAACTGTGAGGAATGAAATTGAAAAGACTGTGCATGGGAAATAAAGTTACCATAACAAGTGGAGATACAATTAACATTAATCACTTAAAGTGGTGCACCATGGACTCTACAAGTACCATGAATGAAAATATACCTACTACAAGACTGAAATACAACCTACCACGCATTCAAATTCAAAAGGGATAGTGTATGAGAAACACAAATTCTTTTTTTTCCTCTGGATAATTAAAACAGAAGATCCACCAAAACCACATCACCTGTGAACACAAAATCTCACAAGATGATAATACACCACCGATCCACCACTGAAAAAACCCTCAAACTAGAATTATTAACCAAAATTATTAGAAAGAATAAATCCAAACCATAACCATGTTCCAATTTAAAGAAACCTCTCCCTAGTAGAAGAAGAACCCTATTGAAGCACTGAGATCTGATGGAATTCAAGGCTGAATCGAACCAACTTCCAGTTACCAAATGAATAAGATTCATGTTGACGCACTTAATTTAAGCCGACATAGTCTGGAGATTGAGGATGGGTGCTTGAAGAATCTAGATCTAGTATTAATTTGAGCCTAGATGAGGGCACTGACCGAACATGTTGATGATGACATTTGGGATTTAAAGAAGATGACCTAAAACAAACCAAGATATGAACATGTAAAATATCATGAATTAAGATATATCATTGTGGAGTGATTATGATTAGTTGGTGAATACTAATATATTAGAATCAAATTAAAATTAAATTAGAATCAAATTTTTAGGATCCTGATTAATATTCCGACACCAAAACTACTGACTAAACACAGATCCAAGTTACACTATGTGAAGATTGATCCTCGAGTAATATTTGAATGCCGATAATTTAATGGAGAATATTTGTAAACCAAGAATAATTTATGATTAAGGTTTGTGATAACACTAGCCTATGTTAAAATTCTATCAAACCAGGGCGATTCAAACATTTTGAATATGACTTGGTCTATGTGAAGGAGTTTTCAACAATGATATGTTCAGGTGTCATTAAATAATAATACATGAGTTATAAATCTAGTATTGATATATTGATTTAAAATGTTTCAGTTTTTGTTTATATCTGTAGGAGTGAAGTCAGTGGAGTCCTTAAACCATTCCAATATATTGTTTTCAAGAATGTTTTAGAACACATTATAGGTGTTTGGTAATTTTCATCTACAAAGTTGGAATCATGGAATCTACACCTTTTGAGTTTCATGATATTTTTTGTGAATTTGATGGTATACTATGAATGTTATGATGAAATTTTAATGTTTAAGGGAAATCAATTTAATAATTGGGATTTAGTGATCTTTATCCATTGAGATTCCTAGTTTATAGGGGATGAGATCATATTTTGAGTTACACCAATGATGTTTCAGTAGATTGAGAATTAATGATATCTTCAAGATAACTAGTTATTTTCTAAAAATCTACTGGAGATTAATTGAGATCAGTTTAAAGATGAACTTATGATTTATATTTATGAATCTAGTTGAGGATAAGTATTATCATGATTAATTTGAAGATGTATTTTTCATGTGAATGGGGAAACAATGTGTATACTATTGAAGAAAACATTGTCAAAGTATGGGTATTTGGTGTGAGTTATAATTTTATAATTCAAAACTCAAATGGAGGGGAATTCGAGTTAGATAAATTTGATATTCTAGGATGCTTCTGGAGACTGTTGGAAATTTTCAATAGTAGTGAACCAAAATGGAAGCATATACAAATTCATTAATTATGGATTTTTGAAAGAATGAAATGGGTTTGTAACATTTTGTTTATGGTTTATCTATAGTCATGTGAAAGGGATGATAAAAATTAAAGTATTTACACATGTTAACTTAGTAAATAAGTTCTGGAAAGATAAATATGATCAGAAATGCTAAGAGTTATTAACGCAACATTGTGAAAGATTTTAATATGGTATTTTTTTTGGATAACACACAAAATATAGAATATACATCAAGATATAATCATTAATAGAACAATTCCACAATCTTTTTATAGAGAACTCAAGGTGGTGATTCCCGCTACTACATTAATCAATCTAGAGTGTGATGAATCCACCTAATTGATGATGATGTTCATATAAGTTTAATTTGTGTACTAATCTAGTTTATTATCATGTTGAATTCATTTTAAGTGTTATTTCATCAATTATAATTTAATTTGTTTTCCAAATGAATCAAATTGAAATTTCATTTTAGTTTTGATGTTAATTCAGTCTAACATAAATTTATTCATCATTCTTTTATTATATGACCAATATATATTCAATGTGATTGTGTTTATCATAGAATGAGGCATGTTAATTTATTAAAAGTATGAGTTTGAAGATTAATATCCAGATTTAAATTTCTCAATCCACAATTAAGGATGTTGAGTACAATAAGTCCCCCCACACCCCTCCCCCCTTCAAACCCCCTTGAACCCCTCACCCTTGCACCCCGTTCCCTCCCTCATGCACCCATACCCCTCCCCCCCTACACACCCCTCTTGCACCCCTACCCCCTCACCCTTCCTCTAACCCCAAATTACTGAGAAGTAAGTTGAAAATAGTTTAACTATCTAAGTTGAGTGTAATCAGATAAAGGTTACCGAAAAAACCTTCAGTATAGAAAGTTCAAAAGAAACATCAGTGGTTGGAACTCCATTAGTCAGATTAATAGAGAGTTTCCGATCAAATAGCCCATTGGTAGATAGAGACATTTAAGGAATACAAGTGCAAAAAATGATGTTATAGATTAAAAAATTGTGCCCTAGGAAGGTAAAAAACCATAAGACATTGATAATTTTGTACTATGAATAAAAAATAAACATAGTCAATACCACTAGGCCAACCTCTTTAGCATCACGATCAAGAATTTTTTCTAGAAGTGAATCATATCCCTGCATCAAAAAAAAAGATTCATAGATGCTGACCATATATACTGACAAAGACACAAACCAATATCGTGTAAAAACATATCATCAATTTTATACCTATGGTTTTACATCATTAGAATCATTAATATATTCACTTTCAACCAAATCTATAGGATGTTAATGATAGTAATGAAATTAATTAAAATTAGAAAAAAATAGACAATTAATATTAAAAAACAAAAGATATCAAATGAATCTTAGTATGTAAAACAACCTCCCTCACCAGAATGAGAGATATCTCATCCATCCTCTTCCATTGATCTTGATTAAATTCTATTTGAGTTTAATTATTGGAATAAATATTATTCTCAAGAACAAGGAATAATTTTATTCAAGTTTTATTGATCATTGATATTTAGAAGGTAATAAATAAATATTTATTTATTAATAAATAATTTATTTAATTACGTGAATATAAAATAAATATTTATTCACTAGTTTGTAAATAAAATATTTATTGAATATTTAGAAAATTTTTATTTGCTGGATTGTGAATAAAATATTTATTTTATTCTGGTATTCAATAAATTTCTAGGAGTTAGAGTAGACCTAGATAATGCTAAGTGATTAATATTAATTTAAAAGTTGTTAAAAAAATATTTATCAGTGTGTGAGTTATCATGCACCATAAAATAATCATAATATTATTAATATATGGAATAGGGTTTATTAAATATTAAAATATTATTTAAGGGATGGTAAATTATTAAATAATATTTTAACCTAAACCCTAGCTCTATAAATATGTGATTATTTCTATTGTGTATGATTTATCAATAATTGAGAATTGTTGTGATAAATAGTCTTCTTTCTCGAATTCCTCCTCCTCTCTTCCTCTAAAGAATGAGAAGCGCTAGATAATAACTCCTTCAAGCCTAATGGATATTAAAGTGATCAAGACGAACAATAAAAAATAATTGGTATTCCACACTACCACATTAAATTCAATCTATGTCATTCAGATATCAAAGGAGCACATCTGGATCACCACTAGAGGAATTCTACGCTTTTATCCTACAAAGAAATTAAGGTAATCTAGAAAAGGGTTTTTTGGATGATCAACATCATCTACATCAAAGAAGGATCCTAATACGTGGTAATCATTTCTTCCAATCATAAATATATTAATTATAAATTTAATTTGAAAATATCCTCTTTGGGTTCTAGGTTATTTATGTCAATATTTTATTAGAAAGTAAACTTGGTCATGGAATTCATGTCATGTACGATATTGTGAATTATCCATTGGATAAACAAAAAATTATAATTATTTCTACCAACATGGTGTTTCCACTGCACTTGAAACCTTCAAGAGGTCAAGCCAACTCATATTAACAACAATGTCGATAAACTATGAGTGTCTGAGTGTAATCCAGGGGGTGAACCTTTGGAATCACATTATAAATATTTCTAACCAAGTCTGAGGAACACATCCAAGGTAAGAACATGATAAGTATGATTTGGAGCCCAAATATATAATCCATGGAATCACATGTATGTGGAAATTAAGCTAAATCCAAGGATATAATCGTAGAATTATATTTTTTTCAAAGATAAAGGTGAATCAACAGTGACACAATTGGGCATTCACTAATATAAGACATTGAACAAACCCTAGTGTGGTATCTTAATTAGTGGTTGCATCAATGAATAAGAGTGGAATCCTTTTAGTGATCAAGTAATTCCCTTATTAATCCATGGATAACTCAAGTTAGGTAACTCCTTTAAATTGATCATGGTCTATAAATAGTAGGCACCTTAAATTGGATAATTAAATATAGTCCATAAGAAATTTTCATACCAATTTAAAATCCATCAAGATTATATTCATTAGATAATTCAATTAAAAGTGATAAAAATTACCATGTGAGTATAAATTCCATATTATAATTAATTGAACTCATTTAGTTCTTCCATTAGAAAGCAGAAATATCAATACACCCAAGAGGTGGTTTAGTCAAAATGTAAGAATGGTAAATCATTAACAAAAACAACCACAATAGAATCTAGGTATGGGTGGAAAACCCAATTAATTACGTCCATAAAGATAGAGGGTGAATTTGTTAACATTAACAACATTACCAAATACTCATAAAGGAAATATCTGCTTCAAAAATCTATACATAGTATATATGAAGTCCTAAATCTCACCTAATGATAGCCCAAAATAAAATAAATTTTTGAGAAGACCCTAGATCCTCAGAGATAATAAAATATATCATCTATACTAGGTAGTGAATATGGTTCTTAACTGTAATATGATTCAACTACCTATAATATACACATAGCTCGAGGGTTCCATCAGCCTTCTTAGAGAAAAACATGGGTGAAACCAAATTAGAGGTACTCGATTGTATAAACCATTTTGGCTTCAAGGTCCTCCAACTGCCTATTGAGTTCATGAATCTCTATAAGAGCCATACTATATGGTGGAATTGACACTGGTTTCACTCCTGGAACTAGCTCAATGGTGAACTCTACATATTCTCTTAGGAGGTATCTTAGAAAAATAATTAGTGAAAACATCTCTGAACTAGTCCACCAATGGGGGAAAATTTGTACTCCTCCATCATTAAGAAAGAGACTAGTAATCTGGTTCGACACCCCTCCCAACCCATGATGTTCAAGTACAGCTCAAATTTAACGAACATTACATTATCCTTTATGAATGTATTTTTCATACCTATGGGATATAAAAGACACCATCCATTGATAACAGTCAATATGGGAATTATAAGGCACTAACCATTCCATCCCAATAATTATGTCAAAACCTATTATCTTGATGATAAAAAGGTTTCATAATAAATGACGATCGATCATCTCAAGGGGAAACTCTTCACATTGGAGAATGATTTCTATTCATACTCTAAATGGATTAAAATTAATCAATTTCAAACCCAAGACTCTCTAAAATAACCATATATTTTAAAGAGTGCGAAACACCAGTGTCAAATAAAGAATATACTACTAAAATCATAACCTATAATGTATATGGACTAACACTCTGATCCTTAATTAAAATTTTTATTACATGTTACTATCCAGATCTACATCCCTGAGATACAACCTAACCTCCATGAGTAGGTATGATCTATTGAAACTACACATCATATGTCTGGATTCATTGGCCTCATCCACATCCTCGAACTATACAGTCAGTGGTACTCTAGATCCCATCCTAGAGTGGAGATACTGATCCCTCTTTGGATTGTGGAGCTAGTGCAGTTCTTCTTCTACTAATAACTGGTGGAAGGTTCTGAAAAAATATCTAGAGATAAACCATTCATCCACATACTCTTCACTGAATAGGGCCTTGGTCACACTAAGGCTTCGTATGAACCTTAAATCCTCACTAATGGCATACCACATAACCTCAAGTGTTTATACTCCGAATACCACTGAATTTATGAGAATTCTTGATTTGACACTTTATGATACTGGACAAATCACATACCAACCAAGATATTGAACCATTATGCCTTGTATCTTCAGCTTCCCTCAAATTTTGTTTGGATATAAGGGACTTATTT
Organism: Viscum album; assembly: GCA_963277665.1. Lineage (NCBI taxonomy): Eukaryota > Viridiplantae > Streptophyta > Magnoliopsida > Santalales > Viscaceae > Viscum > Viscum album. Next base: position 809,016,379 of record OY728150.1, on the reverse strand, counting down.
ACCATTTTTGAAATGTTAGATAATCGAAATAATTCCATATATGATAATATGACATACTTGATCCCATCCTTAAAGCATCTTACTATGGGAAACTCATTATTAGTAAGATTCAGTGCCAAGAACTGAAACTCTATGAAGCAAGTTGAGTAGTCCATGAAGGGCATGGCACCCTTCTCTATGTGTATAAACTCCCTATCTATATCATCTCATAGTTTTTATGGGAATAAGTAATCATAGAATTTAGTTTCTAAATCACTTCAGAACATAAACTAATGTTAATATACTTGATATAGAACATACCACCATCTCTAGGTACATAAATGAAGCCTATAATCTATGAGTATTACCCACTACTCTGGAGGAATCTTTTGATTCTCAAAGATAGATATAATTTCTTCTAGTAATGACTTAGAAGCCTGGGTGATACCATTCCTTTAAATGGTAGATGGGTGCTACTACTGGAACAACCTTATCAACTTTGACATAGTCAGTGCCCGTTATAGAGCTCCCTCTATAGATTTCACTAACCACAAGAAACCATATCAAATATAATCATTGGTTCCCAATCTAAGTATAGTAAGTGGTACTAATAGAGGTGCCTCAAGTGGAAATATTGTATGGTTAGGTCCTACCACCCCAGGATCATGGTCATTTCCACATTCATGACACTCAACTCAAGCCCCTCATGGAGGGATATATGTATAATTTGAACCAAATCCCTAAAAAACAATAGGATAGAAAATATCTTTCAAAGGGTAACAATATATGCATAAGGTCTCACTACCCAAAACATACTAACCTAACTACACAAATCTAATGTCAATGTATTGGTCAGATTCCAAGTTTCAATTATAGAGGTTTCATTATATAGAGTTTCAATTTTAAATTATAGTGGAAAAAATCCATTTAAGTTGTAATTGACATCCCCGTTTTATGGAAACCATTTCCACAAAGTGTTTAAAATTTAACAATATTTTTATCTTTATACAAATGTTCAATTATATGATTTACCATTCCTAAGTTATAAATTTAGAAATTTATAAGTTACAATTGGAACTACATGTAACAACAAATTGACCTTTACATTTGATCTTAGGATATAATAAGTATATAAATGATTATTGAATTATATGGATCACCATTCACAATTTATAGAGAAAATAAATTTATAAATTAAAATTAGAGTCCATTTATTCACAAACAAATAAAATTTCAGTCTATTTAACTTAAGTTTCTTGTATCATACATGTCTTAATCATCTATTTAAGGTTCCACTATTAATATATGCAGGAAAAATCTGTTTAGTATTATTCATACACTTTAAGTAACTAATTAATTTTCTCTTTTCCCTACAAGAAAAATTAGTGAAATTACTAGTATAACAATCAAGGAACGTACTATATGAAATTGGAAATATAGGATATAAAATAAGCATGGCATGGCATATGCATGTCATGGAAATCCCTAAGTGCCTATGATGATGCATGAGGTAATCCTTCCTTGCCTTACTAGCCTGAGGGTAGAGACCCATAATCATAAAAAACAATAGATATTATGTGCATCACCCAATGTTTAAATTATTACAATTATAATCGAAAAAACTCTAGAAAAACATGTCCCAACCTTGGTAACATGGCTCCCCCCCCCCCCCGAACATGGCTACTCTCAAGAAAATATTATTACCAAGTTTCAACACATCCAAGTCTCATGTATAGCAACCAAAAATAGTAAGGTACGGAAAATAAACCCTTTAATACAACTTTTTGACATCCCAAAACAAGTTCACTCATAAGTAATTGATCCAAGTTGGCCACATGGACTCAAGCATGCATCCCAACATTCCAAAGGCTACTAACTATTAAAAAGTGTCTATGGTGGTATAGTGGGGAGATTATACCCTCTTTATCAGAGTGGAACACAATTATGGTAATGATAAATAAGTAATGGAAACAATATAATACATCAATATAATAAATAGGTTAGTGGAAATAAATTTATAAATAATAATAATTGTTAAAAGGGAATAACTTGTATCAAATATAGATGATTTCATGTCTATAAAAAAGTGAAATAGGTAGATAGGTAGTAGACATATATATAATACATGTATAATAAAATGAACAAAAAGACCAAAAATTACCCCCCAGAGTATCCCGAGCAATAGCTCATCCATATTCTACCAAACTCTAATAAAAGGAATTGAGCATCCATAACTAGGAAATTCCCCTTATCCCTACCTACATCCAATAATTATATATGTGTACCCGTTGTCAGCCTGAATAGGGTGTGAGTTAAACATAGAAGGCAACCACCAAAAGTGTCTAAAAAATCCAACCTATGAATATAAAACCTATCTTAGTGTGCATGTATAATATAAAATAAATGAATAAATAGTAAACATGTTGAGACAAAGGTCCTCCTGAGGCACCTGGCCAACTATACCTGCTTCAGCCTAAGTCGGATGTATCTAAACATAAGACAATTTTTATTCATCCTAGAAACCAAGGAACAAAGTCAATAAGTCTATACAATGTAACAAAGTATGATATAATAGTAATCAAGCAATCCTTGACCTTAGAAGGTAGAGACAACTCATATTAACAATAATACAGCTTAGATATGGGGGTCTAAGTGGAATCCTGAGGATAAACCTTTGGAAATATACTATAAATATTTATAACCAAGTAGAGGGGACACCTATAAGTTAAGAGTAGGGTAATCATGATTTAGAGCCCGAGTAGATAATCCATGGAATCATGTGTCTAAGAAAATCAAGCTGAATCCAAGGATATAATCCTAACATTATTTTTTTCTAGAGATAAAGGTGAATTGTCAGTGATACACTAAGGCATTCACTAGTGTAATTCATTGACTAAACCCTAGCGTGGTATCTCACTTTGTGGTCACATCAATGAATCAGGGTGGCATAATATTAGTTCTAAAAGAATTAACATAGTAATCCAATGATAGATCAAGTCAGGACACTCTTTTAAAGTGATCCAGGTCCATAAATAGTAGGTACCTACATTTAATAATTAAACATAGTCCATGAGAAATTCCCATGCCAATTTAGAATTCATCATGATTATATTCATTATCCAATTCCCATAGAAGTGATAATATGGACCATGTGGGTATACATTTAATATTACAATTCATTTAATTCATTTCTGGCTTCCATTAGTAAGTGGAAATCTCAACGCGTGTAAGAGGTGGTTTAGTCACAAGGGAAGAATGGTGAATATTTAGTAGTCAATTGAACCCATCTTAAGGGTTGTTTTTGTTTGATATCATCAACCTCCAACCCTGAAAAAGGGACTAAATAACATCAATGTCATGGTTTAGACAATTAATTTAAGGTATTTCACATTTTAGAAGCAATGCATGGAAATCTCGGTGTGTGGAATAATGATGAAAATGTATAAACAACTAGAATTTTAGGGAAAATAAATATATCACCTACCTTAACATATTAATATACTCCTTATCAATTAATAGCCACATATTTAGGATAGAATTAGAAAAAATGGAGAAACTAGAAAAAAATGAAATTAGGGTTTATTTGGTCACACAAAGATAAAATTGAATATGAATAAGAAAATAGATAAAGGAGGTAAGATGAATCATAGAATTAAAATGGATGATCCAACAAAACTTATGGCATTTGAATTAGAGGTTGGATAGAGGAGATATCAAAAAGATTAGGAGGAAAAATGAGAGAGATTTGATGGAATACTTTGTAAGAATGAATGGGGAGTAAAAGGAGGCAATATTTTAGGGATGAAATGAGGGTAAAATAGTAATTTTATCACTTTTAAAGGGGAGAACAGTTTGGTTGCCTAATTTTCCAAACTTTGCCCCAACCATGTATTGGCCACTGTCGAAGCACCCACACCTCACATAGTTTAGATGAATGGTTAGACACTATATGTGCACACTCTATGAATTACCTTTGAATTTTATTATAGGTTTCTCATGTCCATGTGGCCTTTATTTCATAATTTGAAAAACCATGCTCTGGTTTTCTGGGCTAGGTGGTTGAGCCGCACGATTAGTACTAACCATGAACTGATCTTTCACATTAGCCTATTTCTTTAAATAATGGAACTTCAGGACCTAAAATAATCCCAAACACTATTAAAACATCCATGTCTTATTTAGGAACATTCATTTAGATAAAATAATTGGTTTTAACTAATATTTAAGTAATCCATGCCTCAAAAAAACCCCAAAGTATTACACAAATGTCCATAAGTTTTGATTTGGGTGTCTATTTGTGCCTTGTGACCTATTAAATAGAAATATATGTAAATAACTATGATTATATTGGATAAAAATTAAGAAATAAGAAATAATTTATTTTATTAATGTTCTATTAGAAGTTCAAATCCATACTTCAACTTTAAATGACCATAATTTTTTATTCAGTGTCTCTTTAGGATCCATGACCTATCAAATTGAATATTATGATAATATATACAATTTTTTTATATATTTGGGGCCATATATCACATTGTTTGGTCAAAATAAGAATGAAATACCAACAATATTGATTTGAATTTATAGTATCTTTATTTAAGATATTTTGATAGTATTTTTACTTCATTTATTAGGTCATTCTTGTCCTTTTTGGGTGTGAATGAATTTATTCCTTATGTTTGAATTCCTATTGATATGATGGTTTTTAATTTTTAGGGGTATTCTCTATTTGGATGATTTATTTTTCTAATGTGTCTTATTTTCCAAGGATTTCTTTGGTTAATTTAATCCCAAATATTTTTCTCATGGGAATTCCAATTCTTGAATTTGGATGGAATTCATAATTACACCTCAGTGGTCATGGACATTCATTATGGTGGTAAGTTCAAGATTAAGAATTGTGTGCATGTGTTTGTGAATTTATATATATTTATATATGTGTGTGTGTCAATTCATGTATATTTATTTAAATATTTATATATATATATATATATATATATCTTTCTATTTGTGTGTGTGTGTGTTCATGTGTGTGTGTGTTTATATATATATATTTATATTTATATATAATTATATTCAATTATATATATATATATGTGTGTGTGTGTGTGTGTTTGTATTTATGTAAATTTATTTATAATTATATATATATATATATATTTAAAAGTAGTTATGTATATTTTTGTATATATATATTTATATTATGTGGGTGTATATGAGTTTGTGTGTATGTATTTATATTTGTGTGTATATTTATATAATTATATATTTGTGTGAGTGTGTGTGTGATATAATATGGGATATGGAGGAGGGTGTTCAGCTTCGAAGCTCCAAGTGCAAATGTCATTTTACAGGTGGAAATTAATTTGAGTTCATGGATGAATCTATGTAACATGATAATTTTACACTTCTAAATGGAAGATCTAGAGAGATTATAGGTCAATTTGTTGACACCAAATCATTATCTCTTGCTTAATTCATTTTTTTTCAATTGGTTAGACTGTCAAGAAAAGATCATTGGAACATGTGGAGGTTGATCTAGAGGCAGTATTGGAGAGGCTAGCTATGGGTAATAATTATCTTATTATGAGACTTTTTCTACCTAAGGGTGAGACGACTTAGTGTCTTCAGGATGTATTTCCTATGATTTCTTCAATTTGGGTTTTTTTTATTAGAAGTGTGTTTTTAATAGTTGTGGTATCTTGCACTTTTTATTTTCCATGAATGAGCTATGACAAAGATCGTTGAGCTTGATTCCTTATTCTTGAATCCTGACTCCCTTTGAATTCATGAATTAAGTCTTGATTTCGTTTTTTGAATGATAAGAATGGTTTTTCATAGGTTTGTATTAGGATCCATGGACTTATCTTTATTCTTTTGCGTACTCAGATACTTTATGGTATAACAACTATAATTAGAGTGACGATTCGGCTGGACAGAAAGACAGAGCAAGTCAGGTTTGACTATTTTTGAAGGATGTTATTGAAGGTGGATCTCCATACCATGATGATTGAAAAAGTGATTATATCTATTCCCAAATATAATATTAATATTCATGTGGAGTATGAGAGACCTAATCATTTTTGTGTGGTTTTCAATGTTGTTGGGAACATGGAAGAAGTCTGTCATAGGAATAGTTATTGTAATGTTTATGGTCTGAGAGGTCATCTGGTCAAGGACTTCCATATAAAGGCTATGTAAAATAATGTGCCTCATAAGGTGTTAAGTGGTCATGCTCAGGGAGGTAATGGGAAGTATTCTCTTACCCCCATTATATCTCACTATTTTATAGAACTAGGGGTATCACAGAAAACTATAAAGTTGTTTAAGGACTTCAATATGAAAATTAGTGCATGTCCCATTGCTTATAATGATAATTCCAAGGCTCCTTTAGGGAGTCACACTAAATTTGTTTCTCCTAGGGTGTAAACAAGGTATTTTTATAATGTTGGATCATCATTTTTGGATGTACTTTCTAAAGGAATTGGTGACACTTGTGTGGTTTCATCTGATGAAGGATAGGCTAACTAGGTGGATAAAGTCTAGAATGAACCGAAGGATAAAGATTAATTGGAATATAACTTGTATTAATGAAAGGAAAACAAATTTATTTCTTCAAGTAATCATAAGGAGAAATGAATTTTACCTCTCCAATGTCAACAACGACTAAGAATACAAAAATATATCTATTGATTATAAGTGAATTTACAACTCCTTCTAGTATTTTAGTACCTTATCAAAGTGATAATGATGATAGTAAGGATGATGTAGAATCTAGGATCCTATATAACTATCATATTAAACAAAATTTTATCCTTCTAGACTCTGATATTGATCTAGGTAAATCTAAAGTTTTAATTTCCTCTAAAAATATTATTACTAGAACCTCAGGTGTAGTCTCTCATAGAGGAGTCATTGGCTACGATTCTAGGAAAGATTTAGGTGGAGTTTTGGGCTCTTTTAAAGAACCACCAAGAGGGTAAAATACATGATAATTCAGGTAGGATTAATTAGGTTCTTAACTATAATGATTTATTCAAGGCTTCAGGTATGGATTCTGATGGATTTTTAGCTCTTATCATTGCTCCCATCCAACCGGAAAGTTCTAGTGAAGTTTGTCGGAAGTTTTTTTAGTTTCTTATGATAAAAAATAATTTCATGAGTCATATTTATCTTTATAATCTTATAAAAGTAAGGTGAAGAATTTGGTCTCCATTTCAAACTCCTTTGACATGCTTAACTCTTTGGAAGATTCCAACAACAATTCAAAGCTTTTAAAATGTGATAATTGTGTTAATAATGTGAAACATGATGTGTCTCTTAATATGGTGATAGTAACTTCAAGTTATGTTGTTTTCTATATGTAAAGGAACTTTGATGCTCAAGAGGGTACTTGGAATCTTTCTAAAATATGAAGATAAGGATGACATCCATGTTGTTGGGGTAGTGTATGAGCCTACCACAACATGATTCTTCATTCCTAGGTTGGATAATTGAAGAAAATAGGAATTTGATTCTTGTTTTTGTTTGTTTTTATTTTATTTGGATTGTGGTTAGATCTTTTGTTAACCTATCATCCCTTATTTTTATTTTATTTTTAATAAATGGCCTCTCACCCTAACCTCCAATGGCCCAAAGGCCTTCATTTTTTATTGATTTTGATAATCAACCTTTCAAGGGGTGAGGTGGAACCCTTACAAGGCCTGTAGGTTTAATTATTACATAGCCCATAGGCCTTAGAGGAATTCATTTTCCCGTAGGCTTAAAACATTACATACAACCCAAACTAACTACTTTGAACTACTCCTCCCCAGCATATTCATCGTGAAATCATCTCTCCACCTTCGCATGGCTGTTCGACTAGGCATTCCCATGCATGCACAGGCTTGTCCCGATGGCAGGTGCCATACCCTCTCATTCTTGCAATCCATTTAGCTTATGCTGTGGTGAAAGCTCCTTGCTCATCCTCCTTGTAGAGCTTGTTCCTCATAGGTCGTTTGGTTTTCATCTGCACTTAAGGTGTCCCGAAGGCCTTGAGGTGGCCCGAAGACCTTTCTAACACGAAGTCATGGGTGGCCCGAAGGCCTTAAAGGACTCGAGGACCAAATTGGTGGCCTGAAAGACCAAACGGGGGCATATTCCCGACTGCTACAATGCCAAACAGTACCTACTACAGTTCCCGCTACAGTACCTACTATAGCACTGCATAGTTCCCGCTATAGTATTGCTACAATACCTGCTACAGTACTGCTACAGTACTGTAGGTGTGTATATATGTTTGTGTGTGTGTGCATGAATTTATATTCATATGGTTATATATATATAATTATATTTTATTATATATTGGTGTATTTATATGTGTATTTATATATATTTATTTATGAGTTAGAAATATTTATATATATTTATCTATAATTATATATATTCATATATATTATGTGGGGATATATATATATAGATATTTATGTGTGGGTCCGTATTTATGCATATTTATATGTTATATATATATATTAATATATAATTATATATATACACACATGTAAATGTTTTTATATTTTTATATATTTGTAAATGTATTTATGTATCTTTATATATGTGTGTGTGTGTGTCTGTGTTCATGTGTTATGGGGGTGTATATGTTAGTGTGCATGCGTGTTTAAATATGTATTTATATTTATAAACAATTATATTTAATTATATATATATAAATTATGTCTTTGTATATATAGACACACACACACATATTTATATGTGTTTATATATATTTATATTGAAAATAGTTAGGTTCAAGGCCCCATTATTAAAAAAATAAAAAAAATAAAAATAAGAGAGGATGAGATTAGACAATGAATCCCTACCCTCATTCAAAATCTAAACAAGTAACAACACATAAAAACATGAAACTGAGCTCAGTTCCTTTAATTTAACTGATTATTTTTCAAAAACTAAACCTAATATCAAAGGCTCATGTTGTGTTGAAATAGAATTCCACCCTTACCATGTGGGAGACGTCCTCGTCTCTAACTTTTAGTACTCTATCAAGGGATATCCACATCCTCATTATCCTTCTTAGAGATAGAGGTATCCCAAAAAGTATTCACATATTCTAAGTACATGGACAATTCCTCCATTATATCCTTATTCACAGATTCCTCTATATCTATATTTTAGAGATCACCTCTACCACCTCGAACACATGACCATCACCCTCTTCTCCAATATTTTGTGGTTTTTAAAGAAGTCTCTTGATTTTTTTAATACCGTCCCTTTTCAACTACATCCATTTTCTCCGAATTCTATTTGTTCTCAATATAGTGTTTTTTATCTTATTCATTAAAGTCATGGCTAAAAGAAACTTCTAAATAATTGAGTAGATAAATAGAATCTAAAGTATAAAACTTGTCTTCCAAATTGGTTATTCATCAACTCTCTATAATTAGTGGATCCCTTGGAATGGTTAATAACTACCTTTTCCTCTTTAGGATGTTAAAATTACATTCCCTTCTTTAGGATCCATTGATATTGTGATAAAGAACACTTTTTTGGAGTTTCCAGAATATAAATTAGAGAGTTCCAATGGTTTAGATTTACTCAATCCATAGTAAGATAAAATTAAAGAACCATTATTTTGTTTCTTACCAACAAAAAAATTTATATCCCTATCAACCTCTCCCTCAGTAGAAGCAGAAAAACCAATATTAGGAACCTTCCCAGCTAATTTATCCTTAGATCCTTGCTTCTTCCAATCATTGATAATTTTTCCCTTTCTCACAACATATTTATTGCATGAAACTACCGAAACCTAGGTTAATATTACTTCCCGTTTTACTAATGTCCACCTACCTCTAACATTCTCATGTATAGCCTTTCCTTATCATTATTGAGAGTTTTCTCATTGGATTAAGTTGGCTTCTGGTAATAATTGATCTAATCCTCCTTGAAAGTTTCATAATTACAATCATTCTGATAGGAACTAATGGATTTAAGATAATTCCTAGACATCTTTTCCTTATAATAAACAAAATCCAAATTTATTTTTCTTTTTCAACATCTAGTAGTCATTTTAAGATCATATCATATCTTAAATTCTATATCATCATGGGTGGCTAATTCACTATCATTTTGACTATCTTGATATCCATCATCAGTTTGATAATCCTCCACAACATTTGTTAAATCATTCTTAAAAGTAAAAATTTCATGTAACATCTACCTATAATCCGTTTAGTCATCCCATGACATGAACTTACTCAAATTTAGGTGAGAGTTTGAGGATTATATCAATGTATGAACTATATAAGGAAACATAGATCACATTCCCTATATGACCCTCATCCTTTGGATCCTGTTGTTGAGGTCCACTGGTAGTGGGATGAGTGTCTAAGAAACACTTAATCTCAAGATAAGAATAACTTCCACAAAATGTTGACCCTACACATTTACAGTCTAATTAACTACTAATTTAATCCCAATTGAAGTACCTTTTCAAGTCTCTTTAAACTTAGTCAAATTTTTATTCTTTTGACATGTTATTTATTCACGTCCTTTTATGTAAAAAATGAACAGATAGTGTCTCTATAATAAAAATCATGTAGGTAACTAGTGGATTGATAAAATATGAATAAGGGGGGAATTATATCATATTTAATTTGAAGATAAATGTCATCCTTATAAGTTGAATGATTATATTTTTCCACCAAAGTAGAATTAAGATCATTCAGGACTATAATTATAGAAAAATACCCAAAACTTACGACATCGGTGGTGTTATCCATTTTAATAGGTAATAAAACATCCAAAGAAATGTAGAAATTAATTCTATGGTTCCATATATCATATTAAGACCAAATATCAAGATACAAACATGTGATCTAGTGTTCTTAATATCAAAATTATTAAAATGAAAATCCCAATACTGAATAAATAACATTCCTAGTTTAAAAGAAACAGATCTATGACCCTAAGATATTGACTTTAATTTCTTATGGGTAAGTATAATTTTAAATAAATTCTTACCAATTGATCAACACATCCAATATGATATTCCCTAAATTGAAGATAACTGACAGATTAAAACATTAGCAGACTGGGGATTCTCTGTAGAATGTAAAACCAAATGATCTATGATTGAGAATTTAAAAATATATACTCTATCCTTAATCACATATTCAATTGAAAAAAAGAGTTACATATCCCCTTAATAGAATGTTTTATAGAATATAATCCTTCAGTAAGAAAAAATGTTGGTGATTGATATCAAAATCACCAGAAAATCTAGTGTAAGGAATAAAAATACCATCCTTGATCCTTTACAAAGAATCATCCAACTAAGGTGGATCATAAATCAGTACTCCATCCAGATGTTCAAGCGTGGAGTCGAACGGAAAAGATATGAGAATTGAACAACCCTAATGTTTATGAGAGTCTTCTGTTGAGAGCTCCCAACCCTGATCTTCATTGATATATATATATATATATATATATATATTTATTTATATATATTTTTAATAGATATTTTTTATATATTTGAATATATTTATAAATTTATATATAAATATATTTATATATATTTATATGTATTTATATATTTATATGTATGTATTTTTAAATTATAAATAAATATATGTACTTATATATATATATATGTATTTATCATTATTTATCTATATATATATGTATATATATATATATATTGTTGGGAAAAACCCCCTCAATGTAACATTTAATCATTTTTGGGTTGGTTGTGTTTTGTGACAAATTAGGTTTTCATGGTAAGTGGTCGAGTCCCAGAGATATTTTTTACAACACATGTTGAAAAAGAACCATGACAAAGTAATGAAAGATCTGGAGGTGGTATAAAAATAATAGATACAAGGTGGCACTGTTTTCCAGTGTTTTTCAAATTTTTGGGGTCCAAAATTTGAATTTTTTTAACCATTGAGAAATATGGATTTCCTTGAGGATCTCATCAAAATATGGAAAAGGCATGAATTTTGTTAATATGGCTCCATGAATTGGATTTTTCAAAGACATGAAGAATGGTGACGGTGATCTCTACTGTTACGATGATCTTTGAAAATATCATAGGTGAAGATCATTGCAAGAGAGAATTGTGGTGGCGTAAAGGCTTTTGATGGAGTCTCTATGATTATGAAATTTGGAGCATTGTGGCAGTGCGAAGCATTTGACAGAGAGCTTTGCAGCAACAAAAAATCTCAGTGGTGATTTGCGAAGGGAAGATGCACCATAGAGAAAATTTTGACCAATACAAAAATCACACTGGAAGAAGAGGAGATCCATGTTCGACCACAACTATAAATAAGAGGCCACCCCTCTTCATTCCGCATTACCATAAGAGAGAAAATCTGAAGTCTTTTTTATTTTTAAAAGCAAGGGGTGGTCCGAAAATCATGTTTTAAAAAAGGCCTGATGTTTGTGATAATACTATCCCAGTCTTGACCAAAGTCAATGACTCTAAGTACTGAGATATTCACAATGAAGGGCTGTTTTACATTGGCTCAGTGAGCTTCACGAAGGAAGTATCTCTGCAACGACTTGAGCTCAATGACGACCTGATCTCTGATAAGTCTTGAGATTTGCGAATTAGTGTGCTCTGTGAAGTAGTGTCCTCTGTGAAGCAGTGATATCTATGAAGGTTTGTGCTTTGATAAGAGGTAGGAACTTTGTGATGTCTTTTTTGAGCTTTAAAAATTAGGGGCTTTGCGAAGTAGTGAGATTTGAAAATGTATTTGAAAGTTTTTGACTAGAGTTTAGTGGAAAACATTTATTCATCTATGGATGAAAGTTGGACATCAATAGAGAATCTACATAAAGTGGAGGATTCATTCATTAGAGATAATTAAAGGACCTACAAGTCTGTAAACTATGAGTGAATATTCTAAACAAGTAGTGAGCACACTTCATTTGAGAGAGCAGTGGGATTTTAAATTGTGATTGGTTGTAAATCAAGAGGGATAGTTAGTTCACTCCAAACTTTGTAAACAACAGTGCTCTTATAGTTGATTTGGCACATCGACACATCATTGGTGTATGATCCTTGGATGTATCCCAGTGAGGGTGAACCAAGTAAAATTGTTGTGTCATGTTCATGATTTAAGATTTGTTCATACTCTTCAATGAGAAGGAGAGAGAAGAGAGTTTTGTTTAACAACGAAATAAGATGAGAAGGGGCAATTGTTTAAATATTTCATACCTTGATTCACCCTCTATCTGGGTATCTATCCTAGTAGACCTAATATATATATATATATATGTGTGTGTGTGTGTGTGTACTAATGTATATTTATTAACCACATAAAAGGTTTAGTGGAGTGGTAATGTCTTTATAGAATAACCAAGTGGTAAGGGTTTAAAATCTTAGCACATAAAAACACACAGACACCCACTTAATTATATAAGATAAATTTGGTAAATAAATATTAAATAAAAAGTAAATAATTATATTTAAAATAAATTTAAAACCCATCAATAAACATTAAAACCCTTTGCTGAAAAATATTCATAAAATGACTTATGGTAGTTTTTTTAAAACATCATGATATAATCACTAATACATGAATTCACATGAGTTTTGGAAAACAATCAAAAATAATTTCATAATGGTTTAAACTATTGCTAAATGTTTTTTTAACATAGTGAATGGTTGAAGTTATTCATTAACAATGCTCGATGACACTTCTCGGGGATGAGAAGCCCTACAGTGGGGAATTTATAACATCCTGGGGGTGTGAAATACATTTTTTATTTCAATATTTTGTTTATGAATTCAATTTAAATTATTTTAGGTAGATTTGGGGGGTTTAAGTGAACAAAAGTGAATAGATTAGTGGTAGTGTGTGGAACTTGTAGGATTTTTCTCAGAAGGTACTGCTGAGTACCTAGTGTGGGATACCCAATACTCGATATAGATAGAAATAGAAGGGGCTACCAAGTCTATCCATTGGGTGCCCAGTGGCTATAAACTAGATATCAGATAGAGTTCAAGATTTTATTTAAAGTGAGGAAATTTCATTTTTATAGTCATGATATTTTTACATTTATCTTTTATTTTTTTCATTCTAGTGGTAATTTGGATGAATTTCACTCACCTTAGTCTATCCCTTTATCCCTCCAAATTCAAGTGATGATTTAGACTTAATTTCAAGTTAGAATCATGATCCATCATTAGAGTTAACTTTTTCACAATAATATCTACATGAACAGTACCATTTTCTGAAAATTCCAAGAGTTTTAGTTATAGAGAGAATATAATTCTCCCTCTTTTCCTATATATTGTTGATTTTATTGATTTATTATTTTCTAAGATAAGTTGATTCTTCATTCATTATGATTATTGTGTACTTAGTGCGACGTAATTCACCTATTCCTTCTATTGGTGCTTAATTATGTGATTTTATATGATTTCATCACTACCTTTGTGATTAAATTAATTATTATGAGTTGGTTGACATGAACAGTTATTTCTAACATTATAAATATATTTTCATGGTTTTTATGTGCTTTGAATATTTTATAAAATCGTTTTAACGCTAAAATTATGAAATTATATATAATTAATATTACTTAATAAGGAAAATGTTTAAATGAATTGTGATATTGGAGTGAACATTAATGTTGGATTTAATGTTATGGATGGACGGGCTAAAATGATATTTTGACCTTATGTTTTTTGTGTTGAAGTGTTTTTATACTATATAATTTTAATTATTTAATGAATCAATTCTAATGAATTTTTTTGGTATAATAAATTGAAATGCGTGTGTTTTGGTTGGTATTTTTTATTATAATTAATTAATTTAAAGTTAAAATACATGTAAAAAGGGGGTTAAACCCGTATAATGAATTAGTAGAAATAAGTCATATTTGTTATGATTTATTTGTTTAAATATTAATAAAAAAGAAGGTAAATTTCATTGGATTTAAATTTTTAATGAAAAAAGTCAATATAAAACGGGGAAAGAATTTATATTAGTAATTTGGATGTAAAGTTTCTTTAAGGAGCTTAAAATAGCGATTTTGGTATGAAATATTCTTTCTAGAATAAATAAAATTAATTATAAAAATGTGAATAAAGTAAACAGTAATTGAATATATTATTTCTGGATAAATGAGCTGATAATGTAACATAACTTGTGGTGGAAATTTTAATACATTATTCTTAAAATAAAGTGGTGTTTGGGGTGCTTTTCTCAAACTGTTATTTTGTGAACAGTTTAATGAAGTTGGAAATTTGTAGGGAACCTTGGTCTTTTCTAAGAAATGTGAAAAGGTTATGTTGTGTTTGATGTGATTGGATAGGCCTTGTGTTGGATTAAGGATTATATTATATTCCAAGTGTTTAGTATATGATAGTATCTGAGCCATGTGTTTGGATACTTTGATTAACACTTAACATCATGGGTATAATGACATTGGCTAAAAAAATATGAGATTATTTATATGTATTAGTTAATAATTAATATTTAATTTATATGATAATAATTATGTTTATAAAAAATCTAAATATTTACACTATTCATATATTATCACATTTAAACTCTAATGGTTTTCTGGGGTTGTATTTATTTCTACTGAGGATTTATTCTCACACTTTGTATGTACACACACTGTGTGCATAAGAACTATATGCATAATGTTACAGGTAAAAAAAAGAAAACCCAGTAGGTAGAGGATTATTCATGGAGACAACATGAAACAATTTTTGTCTTCATTTAGATTTTTTAGATGGATTTTCAAAAATTATTTTATTCTTCAATTTAGTTGTATTGCTTATACTATTGTACTTGAGTTTTAATTTAGAGTCTTATTAGGATATATGACTATTGTGATAATTTTTGGGATGTTTCTAGGACATATCGAGACTATTTATATATTATTTTAATCTCATATTGTTATCATGTCTTTATTTTTGTATTTTGATTTAATGGATCATTTAAGAGAAAATTTATCTATAAGAAATATCCTTACACCCGTAACACTAGTTGCCAGATTTTGGTGAATGGGGAGCGCACCAAAGGCTATATGGTATGTCTCCTTAATGGAATATTTTTTTACGTACGGATGTTACATCACTCAGTGTGAAAACCTGAGAATGTAGCTCCGATCAGTTATTCTTTGAATTATAGTCTCACTAACCTTTCCCTTATACAAATATTCTCTCTTATTTTGATTAATTCATATTTATCTATATTGTTAGAGGATAAAAAAATTTAATTAGGCCAATTTTACCAAATATCAACCTCATTACATGCATTCCATGTGTGTATGTACTTCATAAATGACACAAATATTAAGTGATTCCAAACTTCTGTGATGCCCCATAAATTTACGAGTCATTTTTTAGGTGGAATTTTAATTTTTATTCCCGAGTGAGTTCTCGGGTGTTAGTGGATAAATTATACCATGGGAAAACCAACATGTCTTGGTGGTTGGGATCTATTAACTGATGGGTGGCTAATTAGGGTGATCCCAAAGCAGCCTAAAATCACCACAATGTGTATACTAGATTATGGAGGTGGTCACAATGTGGTAAGGAGTGACATAGTGTGAAATATGGATTGACAGATTAGGTCAAATTATGGCCTTAAAGTATTACAATATGATGACTGAGAATTAGGGGGAAATCATGGTTTAATAAAGGGTTACCATTACGTAAATCCTAGAATTGGGAGATAAAAAAGGGGTCCACCCTTCAGAATGGATACCCCCATGCATAAGATCCCCATATGTAATGATTTATCCTTATGTATGGTCAATACATGGAGAATGATTCAACGACGTGAATCTTGGGGTGAAGGTGGTGTTCCAAAGCCTAAAATCATGTATTAATAGTATGGGGTGCCTATGTAATGGTCTACCACATTTTAACCACCCTGGTCATGTTATGGTAGTGTTTTGATGATGGATCAATCCCTTTGTTAGGGGGTGGTCACTCTGTAACCGAGAAGGGACACACAATAAAACTGCCTAGTGAGGAAGCTCTATAACATGAATAATAATGGAAACACCAAGCCAAAGAACTTGGGTTATTTTTTTCAATGGGAAGGATGGTCTTTTGGGGTTTCTAAATTAGAAACCCCCTCATGATTTTCTCATTTTGGACATGTGATAGGGTGAAGTCCAAGCTCCTCTCCAAACTCTACTCCCCTTTAGTATCCCTTTTATCTTGTTCAAACGGATTTTATTTCAAAGATTCTATGTAATATTTCACTCCTTATCCCTTATGTTATTCCCCCTTACTTTCCTCTAATTATAGTTCACCCGCTTAGGGTTTTAGGGAGATGATTCCACCAAAACATTGTGGCATCATCCCATATCTTGGGGATTTAGTGTGTAGCTTATAAATAAGATCCTTGGTGGGGATGTTCATACCATCATTAATCATTTTACTTGAGGTATTTTTATCTAAATATTTGTTAAATATTTTTTTTGGATTTGGGTTTAATTGACTAACGATTTAGGGATATAATTTCGTTCTTTTGTGTGGCTTAGGTTTGGGTGCATATCGGGAGTGAAACACACCCTGTTGCTTGTGGTTTTAGTACACTCATGTCACCTAGTGAGTTAGGATCCATTTATGATAATATTTTAATTTAGTTTTAAATAGTTGCGCTTTTGAATTTATGGTGTTTATTGATGAAATATGTGTTTTTAAACTTTGATAAAATCAATATGATCTTTTATAAAGGGAATGAATTTGATTGAGGTAGGTTTACTTTACATTCTAAATCATTTGTTCATTTGGATATTTTATGTTAATGTGTGATCATTAGTATTATTATACTTAAAATAATACATTACTTGTGCATTTTAACCCTATATATTGGGATGGTATTACATTAACCTAATAGAAGGACCAAATAGCTTGCAAAATAGTTCATTGGAGGATCCTTGGTTGAACGAGTGTTGATGGACCTCTTTATGGATTTTTTGTTGGTGTGAGTTGGATTTCAAAGAGAAACCTGTTTAATATTTAAAATTGGATTTTCAAAAAGGGTTGATGTAAGTGATATTTTAAATGAAAAGTGTTTATTAATAGAATGGGTTTTAAAATGGTATTTCAAATCATATATGGGGTTTTAAATAATACTTTCATTGGGATTTTTGAAAAGGTCCTATTGTGAGTAAAGAAGACGAATGATGCATTTTATAAATAATTGTAAGAGTATTTTCAGAGGTATTTTAAAGGAAATTTAAAATATCTTGATTAAGTTTGGTTTTGTTCTGTTTGAACTCATGTGGGAACTACCGTATTTTATAAATCATTTTTTAATGTGCCTTTTGATTGTGATTTCCTAGTGGATTGTTTTTTATGATGATATATGATTGTGTGTGTTAGATGAGGATTCTTTTCCTATTGTATCAAAGTGTATGTGTTCATTCATATTGATGTGATTAACCCTTAAAAGTTAGAGATGGGCATATATTAGGTTTTATGGATTTTTGTTTCCTTCTATGTAGTGAGGATGGGTTTTACTCTTGAGTATATAAGTCATAAAGTGAATTTCTTAGGCTTGATTGAAATATGGATGACCTAAAGGCATGAAATATTCTTTTAGATAGTAAATACTTCATTTATGAAGGTTTTAGATGCAAAAACATGGTTAATGTGAGCCAACGAGTGAGATTGGTAAGGGATAAGACAAGGGTTATCTTTATGGAACTTTTATTATTAGGGTATTTGATGGGTTAGTGTTAGACCCTTGAGATGATGCATGTATGTTAATTGTTCATGGTTATTATTTATTGTATCTTAAGACTAATGGTCATGACCACTTAAAGGATAAGAGGATTATGAATTGTGATGTGAAGGCATGGGAACTTGATATGAGATGTTGGGCCAACCTTGAGAGAGAAGGTTTCTCTCCATGATTTTGTATGACCACACTTGAGTGAGAAGGTTTTTTTGGGTATTTAATGATTATGGGAGACCAACCTTGAGTGATAAGGTTTGGTTTGGGTACTTGATGTTGATTTGTGACCTCCCCTGAGATGGGTTAGTTTGTGTAATTGATGTGAAATATCCCCAAATATGGTATGGTTTGTTTACTTGATATGATATTTAATTTTTACTTCCACAGAGCGGGGATGGTTTGGGTACTTAATATGAGATTGATGCACAACCTCCCCTGATAGGTGACAGTTTGGGTATTTGATATGAAACTGATGTGAGACCTCCCCTAATAGAAGTTTATCTAGGTTCTTGATATAAAATAGATGCATAACCTCCCTTGAAAAAGAGGGTATTGTCTGGTAAGTTGATGTGATACTTGAAATGGGTCCATTCATTGAATTATAAGGCATAATTCGGGATTAAATATGTACTATGGTATGACATGACTCTATTCCTTCTAGTATTGGTTGAAGCAAGTGAAGCCAGGTGTCATGGTTTCCTGGTTAGCACATGAAAACTAGGTGTGTATTTATGCATGTGTATTGTATATTATGTTTCTATGTGGGTGAATTGCATGATCATGAATTTTACACCTTATATATTTTTCATAAACATAAAATTGATCACAATAGTACTCCGTACTATCTAGGATTTTGGGATTCCTACTAGGTTGTTGTACACACCCCTTACCTGTGTACATTAAGACACCCCAAACCTGCACTCCTGGATCTGGTGCTAAAAATAATTTTTTAAACACCGTGTTTGATAAAAATTAAGCTAAAAATATAATTATTTTTTCTCATTTCCATATGTTAAACAATACATCTCTCAAATAATCACACAATCCCAAGAATGTAAGGTTTAGTGTCTTTTGAGTATTAGCTACATAAGTAATAATCAAACCATACTAAAATCCCTTTTCAACTCCACATAAGTTATACTCTTCTTCATAACCAAGGGAATTTGAATATAAGAATAGTGCGGTCTCAAATTCTTGTTAATGGACAAATCAACAATACTTCAACAAGGTTTAGATGATAATAATACGAGAAATCATGATAATGGGAGAAATATATTATTAAAAATAACATGGAACAATAAGATTTTTACACATGAAATAATGGACCTATAGTCTCAAATTATCAAGAATATACCACGTTAAGGGAGTGTAGTAACATGAGATAATAAACATGATCTATAGAAGCATAACATAATCCTATAAAATAGAATCATGGAAAAATAGAAAGTATAGTAAATTAAAACCTAGTGAAGTATCCATCACTACCCAATTCTCATTACATATTGGATATGGGATAATAACTTGGGTACCCTATTGGTCTTGGTTTGATAACCTGTGTACCCTCTTGGTCTTGGGACACTACCTGTGCACCCTCTTTGGTAGGGTCTAGTAACCCATGTACCCTTTTGGGCTTGGTCTAACAACCCATGTACCCTCTTGGTCTTGGAATAACAACCTATGTACCCTCTTGGGATTAAGATAACAAATTGTGTACCCTCTTTGAGCTCATCAGATAAATAACATCAACCAATGCATTAGAGGTTGATATAAGACCCCACCTATCAATAATAATCATGTATATATTTTTATTCCTAGAGAATAAGAAAACATTCATATTTAAAGCATCACTTAATTAAATCATGGAAAATAGATGGGTTTCATAAAAACTTACATAGATCATTTCATAATAACTCTAGAAAAATAAGTTGAATGGTCACGTAAGAATATATCCCTAGTATAACATAAGTATAATTAAGGATATTGAAATAGATTAAAAATGAATTTTCAAGATCATTGGGTAAATCAATTTGAAAAATAAGAGGAAATAACCCTTTTTATTTTAAAACCATTAAAAATTAGGGTTTTTTGGAAAAATATTTTAAAAAATGGAAAGGAACAATTTTTTAAAAGAATGGTTCTAATGGTGAAACAATGTGTTCACATGAAACAACCGTAAAAATATATAATAGTAAAAAAAGTTAACATTATAGAAATAATATAGAGTTATGAGTCACTTTCAAATTTTATTTTCAAAATTTTAAATTTTATTTAAAAAATAATAATTTTAAAAAATAACCTTCAATAATGAAGCCTTGAAAAATACATAAATATTATCTCAAGGAAATATGGAGTATAAGATAAAACAAATGATCATGTATGGGAAAAAATTTTAATATTTTAAAATAACTTTATTGAAAAAAAATCATAAAAAGGGTTAATATAACTTTATTTTAAAAATAGGATAAGGTTAATATAAATTTCATATGAGATAACACATAATTAGGATTCTAAATATAAAGGATTTTTTTTGAGAATATAAAATATAGACATGGAAGAAAAATCATTATTAAATAAAATGAGAATTATTCTTAAGAATGTTGTACTTTTATGTGGAAGAAATTCATTGAGGAGGAATATTTGAATAAAAATTGTTATTTTCCTTAGATAGAATGATAAATTTCAATATTAAATCTTAATTTGTAAGAAATTAATCATATAAGTAAGATTTTCAATATGAAATACTATAACTCAAATAAATAAAGTTTGAGACATCAAAATATCTTAAGATTTTAATATCACTTGAATAAAAAACCCGTGGAAAGAGAAATTAAGATGGATTTATAAAAACCATGAATTTCATGAAAGGTATGATAAAAGTATCTCATAGGTTATTAGATACACCACAAAAATCAAAACAAGTGGTGAATATGGCATGTGTCTCAATGAATGGAAATTGAGATAAAAATCCCATATGAACATAAGAATTCAAGAAGTAGAAAACTTTTCAAAAGAAGTTATTTTATGGAAATGTAAATTCCAAAAAAATCAAGAGGAAATTAATCTTAATATATTCATAGTTCATAACATATCCAACTTATAAGAATAATGTTCAAGAAGAACAATCAAAACTCAATGGATGAAAATTAAGTTTACAAAAACCCTAACGTTTATTCCCTCTTAGTAGAACAAGATAAAACCTTAAGTATAAAAATATAACTACATTAATCACCTATTTTAGAAACATATTCATACCTATAAAATTTTATAAACTTTATTTATAATAATTTATTACAAATATATTTGTTTTCTATATTTTATTTTCACAAACACAAGTCATTAGCTTCCGTTGTTTATTTAGTACTAGTTTCATAATGGAAATGTCGATTAATATTTCTAGATTCAAATTTCAAAATTAACAGCTCATTATAGGTACTATAATGAGTTCTTTATAATTATTTATAATGTTTTAATTTCATTTCATAATCATTTTTTATGAGTCATGATGATGACTTTGGTGATAATATTTTTTCAATAATTTTAATGAAGGAGGGATAATATATTAATAAAAAGTTTGATATTACTATTACCATTACATAACTGAAAATAATTATTATTTAATTATTATTTTTCAATATCAATAGTAATTATATTTCTTTAGATATTCATGATACATATTTATAGCATTGTTCATATAGGTGGTTAAACTGACCCAAATAAGAACATGCTATAATTGATGGGTGAGTATGGTTCAAAAAGTCAGTATTTTTGAATAATATCACTCTAAAAGAAATATAATTATATTATTTAGTTTTTATTAAATTATTTAACTTTATTTAAATATATTTGGATACATATTAAAATAATAGAGTGAAAAACAAAATATGCTACTTTCATAGATGTGATAATCCTCACATATACACGGGCGACACATTCATATTCCATTGATCTGCAGGAAGATAGGGAATGGTTCAAAATTTAATAATATTAATAATTTTAAAAATATAATATCAATAATTTAAATATTATTTTATAACCATATATGTAATGTGGTGATAGAAAACAAGCACATTGTTCCTAGAGGTCGTAACACGCACGTATACATGACGATGTCTTCATTTTCCGAATGGTTTTGGAGGAAGGTAAAAAATAGATATTCCATTAGTATAATAACATTTAATAATATTATTAATGCTAATTTTATCATAATTTTATTTATATAATAGGTATTAATGGGTATAAGAAGGAAATAATTAAGAGAGTTTGGTTGAGAACATTACCTATCCCTTTGGATGTTCTCCCTTGGGTAACACCTTAAGGGTACTTAGCTTAGTATTTTGGAAATTAAAATGATTATAGTATATTTATAGATAATTTAGGAGATACTAGAGAATATTTTTTGTTGAGATAATTCTTTATAATGATTGGATAAATGGGGTGGAGGAGAGATCCTTTTATATGTAAAGGGAGTGACATTTTTATAAATATAAAATTTTAATATAAAGAAAGCACATGTTTCACGCGGAAGGTTGATTCAAAGTGTAAAATAATGGATTTTGGGATGATTAATGGTATATAATCTCTTAGAAATAAATTTTAACATATGTTTTAAACTTATTTTTATTTCTTTTACACTTATATTTTGCATTTTAACCATTTTTTGTTTTTACCATGGAAATTAATCTTTTCCTAAGTAATTTTCTTTTAATGAATAAAAATAAAATGTGACTTATTAAATAAATTGTACATAATGATTAAAATCATTAAATATATTTTATCAAATAAAATCTATATGCATAATTAAAATCAATTTTTTCATTACTACATGTAACTCATAAAACATGTTTTTAGAAACGGTGTATTTTAAAGTCTAAATGTTATGTTTACAAAAACATTAACAATGTTGTTGATTTTAATGAAATTAATTGGATTATTATCAACCAAATTATATTTATTTCACTTCAAAATAAATCTAAAAATAATTTTACATAAAAAAGTTAATTAAAAATAAGGACTAATAATAGTTTACATTAGAAAAAATATTGTTTACTTTTCAAAATGTTATACATAAATTTTCTAAATTCAACATATAACTTTTAAATGCATCATTTAACTAAATAAATAATTTTTTTCATGATAAAAATGTATAATTTTTTAAGTTATACTTCTTGATATAGTCATAAATTCTATAGTCTAAATAAAAGCCATGTTTTCACTATTCACCTAAAAAAATTATTTCAAGAAAATTAAAATTATTAATACTAAATTAATTTTAACATGATTAATTAAAAAATTAAGTTAATTTTATAAAATTAATATTCTAAATTTTATAATTTTAAATTTTAAAAGAGAATTCAAAATATAAAGAAAATTGTTTTTCTTGAAAAAAGATATTTTTAAGTGTTTGAAATATTATTTCATAATGATTTATAATTTAAATAATATTGATATATTTTTTTTCATATATAATAATATTTATAAATTGTGTAATTTAATTTATTATGGTAAAATATAAAACATTTAATAAACATTTATTTTAGAAAGAACAATCCTTTTTAATATTAAATCATATTAATTATTTATCTTCTAAATAAAAAAAATTTAGTTGAGTAGTTTATTTTTATTTACTAAAGATATTATTATTTTTATAACATTCTTAATAATATTCATCTAATATTTCATGGACCATTTTAGTTTAGTGTTGTGTATGAAATAAAAAATAGAAAAAAATGTTCTAAAATCTTGGGGTGTTACATTGCCCCCCCTCCCGTTGAATAAATTGTATGCTCATGATTTTAATTATAACTCATTGATGAAAATATATAAGGATATATAAAATATATACATAAACCAATATATAATTTATAAGAATATATTAACTTTAAAAAAATTGTAAAAATATGTTTTTCTCTCAGAATAAGTTAATCCGAATATTGAGTTTTCTCCAACGATTTCATTTAAACATACCCCTTAATTTTGTATCATAACTTCTATAGTATAATTATTTTTATAATAGTTATTATAGTTATACTTTAACTGATATATGAACATGATTTTTTTTTAAATTTAATTTCCTTTTTTTTTGTAATTAATATAGAGTCTGTGTGAAGATAGAAAATCAATTTCCAAAATCACATCAAATTCACATCAAGGAAGAGTTCCTGAGACTTAGATGAATCATAATTCCACAATAAATGAATTAGATTAATATAACTTAGATATAATAATGAAACCATCAAGTATTTTTATTTATAATTTAATAGCTAATAATTGGTGAAAACTTACAGGACATAAGACATATAAAATTATAGAGTGAAGAATAGGTGTACCTAACACCACTTAATTATCCCTAATCACTTTAATAGTATTTATTTTTATAGTATTTTCCATACTACTATGATTTAAAAGGTTATTGGTGTTCATTTTTATCATAATCCCTGGGATTAGTTCATTTTCTGTAGTTACCAAATTCCTCACATATAAAACATCAATTTTCTAGTGTATCTTTAAAAAGAAAATTATTTCTCATCACCGTGTTACCTTATCTCTTCATTTTTCCTCAAAATTTTATTGAATGAAACCCACCTTTACTATAGATAAAATATCTTCTAGTTACTTTGAGACATTCCACCAAGTTCCTCTTTGCATATTTTTTAAATGAAGAATACTTAATTTTATTTTCTTTATCATCTTCATCACCTACAATTCCAGGAAACTCCATCCTTATATTCTTGGTTATATTTGGAAACTCAACTAAGTTAAATTTTTTAATCATAATTTGTGATATATGATTAAGAATAACCTTAATATTTATCACCCTATCACTTATCCCATTGTGTTTCTCATTGATAACATCTTTACATTATATATGGAATTCATAATTAACTTGGTTGCTTTGATATTAAAACATTAATAAAACTAAAATTTGTTAATGTTAGTGATGAAAAATTAACATCAAAATTGAATTATCATAAATTAAAAACTCAACCACAAAATTTCTTACTCATTAAAACCATAACATTAGCTTTCAATTCAAGCTAAATCGATCTCATTTCAATCTAGGTTTCTTTAGGTTGGGTTCTCTCATAATTATTAACCTAATTCCTTAACCTGCTAAATCCCTCATAATGGATCACAAATAGGATATTATTGACCAAATAACATCACTCAGAAGTTTCTATCCATGTGTGAAATCTTCATAACCCTCAACATACACCAAGTTAAGATCGAGTTGATACTTAACCATATTTTTTATGGGTGATTACCCCTATATTCATTTATACCATAGTCACATCCACTTTATAATATATATAAAAGGATGTAAAATATATAAAACTACACAATATCTAATTTTTCAAAACTTAAATATGTTTCCTACACTGAGACTTATGCTTAGGGTTTTTACTAAATTTATCTTATGTCAATCCCTAAAAGTATTAAACTATTCCCAAAAATAACTAAAACCAACTATAATACCAAATAAGGTTCCCTAGACAAGTGGTCCTAGATATGGTGATAAAAACTATCTAAATACTATCTTTGATACAAGTTTAGATGAACCTATCTTTATTTTACATCATTTCTATAAGTTAAACATTAGATCAAAAAAATAATCACACAATCCAGAGAATGGAAGGTTTATTGCATTTGAGGATCAAATATATAATAAAATTATTTTATGATACTTGTGAAAAATTCTCTACAATATAACCATACTAGAATCCCTTCTTGACTCCTCATAATTTTTCATCATCTTCATAACCTGTGGAATGGGAAAATAATAATGGGGTGAGATCAAATGATCAGTAAAGAAAAAACTAAAAAAAATTTCATCAAGGGTTGGATCATAAGCATATAAAAAATCATGATCATTGGAGAAATATATTATTAAAAATAATTTTGAATAATAATATTTTTCCATAATACATTATATAATTTCCTATAGTTTCAAATTATCAAACTTATACTATGCCATAAAAGTGTAGGAACCTGAGATAATAAATATGAGCCAGTTGGTATCGGGGAATGTAAAAAAAGAACATAGGTTGAGGATTTAAATTTTTTTATCACTATATTGAAATAAAAATGTCATCTATAGTGATGTGAATCTTGGTAAAACATTTTGGATCCCATGTGAAATATATTAAACAAAAAAATAATATAAAAAAATTACATTGTTTGATGTGAAGGTGAATTTGAAAATTGCACATCTCTAGTGAAAGTTGTTTGAAGGAACTGATATCAAATCACTCTAGATCATACACACATGATTCAAACATTTTTTGGAATACTGATCGTTGATACTTGGGTTATAGAGTATAGATTATATGAAGCCTTTTATGTCCCAACAATCACTAAAATATTGATCCTTAGATCTATGAAAGAGAACTTGGATCTATAGATTGAATTAACTACTTATCTCTGTAGGATTCAGGGGAGATAAGAGGGTGTCTCTCAAATTCAAGTGATGGATAATAACTCAAATTAGAGACTCATATTATTTATATATTGAGGTATGAAATGCTCAGAAATGGATCTTCATCCCTCAAATATATATTACCCACTAAATAGGCCATAAACAACATATTATGACCAAATAACTATGTTATAAACATTATTTATATTTTTATCACTTAATTTTAATAAACTAAATATATTATTTGATAAAGGAAATCCATTAAATCGACTCTTTATTCTCAAAATTATTAAATGAACCTTTAATATTAAAATTATATTCGTTCATCAAATATTTTTCAATGTATTCACTAAATATTGGTAAATAAACTAAATAAACAAATTCAACTCTAATTATTATATACTTGAATAATAATGAATTTATTTATTTATTTGAAATCATTTATACTCAAAAATCTCTAAGACCTTATGGTGGGGACTTCCATTTCCTATATTAATATTCATTAGAATATTCCATGATTTTTAATAGGCTAAGCATGAGACCCTCTAGGTCCTTATCTCAAAAAAAGGTACTAATCACAGAACATTAGTGGAGTTTTTCAATAAATAAATACCCCTAAATAGATAATGTATATTCATTGCAATGAAAAATATTTCCTATGAACACACTCCATGTAATATAATCTTTGGTCTCACGATATATCAAAAAGTTGGATTCACACTTTGTGTCGTCAACCTTTATCACTTTATTATTCATTGACCTTACTAGATAGACTTAATTTATCCTAATATGTACATGGATTTTGTAAAGGTTTCTACCATCCTGGTCAACTGGGATCATGATGTCACTTCATATAAAACAAATTCTATATTGACCATTCAATCAATGTCATACCACCAATGATGCACCCAATGTAAGTTACCTCATCATGATATAAATGTCAAGTTTTTTATCTTGCAGAAAATTAATAAATCAAATTTTATAGATTTATAATAATCTCAATTTAGGTTACCAATACACATGTTCGTAGATAAGAACTAAAAATTACACTTGAAACATGTGGTGTTCGTATTGGCGGGTTAGTCCTCGTGATCTCATCTACTCAAGATAACCAAGTCCGAACTTTGTGAGAATAAGTATCAATGCTTATGAGCCACAAATACTTGATAGTAAAACATCATATATGACCTATAAATATGATGTATCTAGATCATAGAACATACGTTTAATATTACTGTCATGGTATCTCTGTGATCTTATTATAGCTTGAGAACTTCTACAACCATTTGATATGACATGTAATATAAGGAAATTAAAATATAAATAGTTTATGATGAAGTATAAATACTTCTATAGTAATATAAAAACATGTATATATCAAATTTTATTAATTTTAATCAAAGTACACAAAGAAGTAGGGTCTAGGGCACCCACCCACAACACTCCCACTTTCACTAGAGCAGATTGAAAAAAAAAATCAACCCGCTAACTCTCACATGAGAATCATTCTTCTAATGAGATATGACTTTAGTCAGGGGGTCTACCATGTTATCCTTTGTGGATACTATGATAATTTTTAATTCACCTCTATAAGTAAAATCCCTCATGATATAAAACTTCCAAAGTATATGATGTGTCCTCTGGTGTGACTTGCGATCCTTGGTAAGCACCACTACTGTAGTATTATCACAATAAACTATAATAGGTTCTTCAATTCAAGGAACAAAACCAATATCTAATAAAAATTTAAAAATCCAAAATACCTCATTAGCTATATCAAAGGCCTCTATAGACTCATATTCTACTTTATAATCGACAATCATAGGTTTCTTCGAGCTTCTATAGCTCACAGAACCACTATTCAAGAAAAATATATTGTCTGACTATGATTTTAGATCATCATGATCTGTCTGGAAACTAGAATTAGTATATCCATTTACTATTAGTTTCTCATATCCTCTATACACTAGGAATATATCATTTGTATGTATCAAGTACTTTAGGATAGTTTCCACAGCTTCCCAATGCAACTATCCCAGATTATCTTGATATCTACACACCATGATTAAAAAAAAGGTAACATAAAACCTAGTACATATCATGGTATACATAATGGATCCCACTTATAATGAATAAGGTATTATAATAATTCTTTTAATCTCCTATTATGTTTTTGGAAACATTTTTTAGAGATATTGATACCACATGGCATTATAAACAACCGTCTTTGGGTTTTTTCATATTATAACTTTTTAGTACCTTATCAATATATGTGCTTTGACTTCCCCTAAGTATCATATGAGATATATATTGATATATCTTGATCCATAGAATGTAGGATAAAAACCCTAAGTATTCTATATAGAAGCATTCATTTAACCAAGTCTTAACTGACTGTAAGACTTGAACTTGGTTTCCTATAATTAATATGTCATAGAAATATAATACTATGAAAATGACAACATTCCCACTAAAATTCTTATAGACGCATGGATCTATTTCATTATTTAAGAAACAAAATTCCAATATGGACTCATAAAGATGAACATTCCATGATCATGATTCATTTTCAAGCCATAAATGGATCTCTGCAGCTTGCATGCTTTAGTGGCACTATTTTACTTAATGAACCCTTTAGGCCGATTCATATAGAAATTTTAAACCAACTTCCCATTTTAAAAATCAATTTTGACATCCATTTTATAAATTTCATAATCATGGAAGGATTTTAATACAAGTAATATTCTGATGTATTTCAGTATCGCAACTAGTAATAAGGTTTCATCATAGTTTATTCCTTATCATTTCTTTAAAACCATTCATGATTTATAGGTATTTACTTTTCCATACTTGTCCATATTTTTCTTGAGTAACAATTTTTACCCAATGCATTTTATATCAGTTAGAGGTTCTACCAAAATATAAAATTGTTATTGATTCATGGACTCAATCTCAAAAAAAATGGATTAATACCATTTAGTAGCATCAATTCCATCTAATGTTTTCTTATAGGTTAGTAGTTCATCTTTCTATAAGAGTAATGTGTTACCTAACTCGGTGATAAGAAAACCATATTACTCTGGTTCTCAAACACCTTGAGTAAACTTATATAGTACTTATGCTTGGGAATATATCCATCTCTGTAGGGTCTTAAAAATTCTTCCAAGAGAAGAAAATACCCCCATAATCTATTTTTAGAAGGAATAAATTACTACTACACGTATAACAAGGTGAATGGACTCAAATTGAGATGCAAATTTCCGAAAAAACATGAAGGAATTCAAATTTGCAAGGATTTTCTAGTAGCCCATGTACCATCACCAAGAAAGGTTTGTGGAACACCTGGATCGTGAACTAATAGGTACGCAGAACGATCTGTGAGTCACTGGCCCATGAAGTGATGGCCAAAAAACCCAGTGGACCACAAGCCGCATCACCAAAGGACTCATGCGCATGGATCCCATCTATGTACTGTCCCATGAACTTATCAGTTCATGGATGAAGTGAACCAATAGTGTTTCCAAGAACCATTATTGTGAACCGAAGCCTCCGCAAACCCTGGATTGACCGAGTCTTCTATGGGTCAGGATATATTCTCATGGGCCTCTGCAAATGGTGATGCATGGCCATAGATACAATTTCCCCAATGATCTGTAAAAGGGAGAAAAAAACAAGGAGAAAGAGTATGGATGAAGAAAAATTTAAGGGGACTCAGAGGCTTGAAGTAAGAGTTCGAAGAAGATTCCAGCTTTAGTCTTGATTCATCGGTGGAGCCCAAACTGCGAACCACACTCTCTGTAGGTACAACCAACCATGAACCATAAAATGGGGGAAAATTAATAATAAAAAGAGAATCAAAACCCTAATCAGTGAACCAAAAACCACATAATTCTCTCGGATGAACTTATTGCGAACAATAATCCCCCGAACCCTCATTCATTATGGTGATCCGCGTAGTGTATTTCTACGTCAACTAAACTCAGACCCTCATACTGTATTAGTACGTGGATGAAACCCAAAGAGGTGTGATGGGCCGTATACCACTACGATATGTGACTGTCTATACTCATGCCCATGTACCACATCAGTATAAGGAAGACCCCTATTCCCACATACAAATGCGGTATGCAGATCCTCCCCCACCCCGCATAACAAAATCTGTAAGAGGAATGAGGTATTTTTTAGTATTATTTCTTCCAGTTCTAACCTCACCCCTCCATTACCATCTAGTCCTCCATAGTCCCTCCTATAACCAGTCCTCTAGCATCAGGCCAAAGCCTCCTCCAAAGCCATGGTACCCGTATGATTAGACCATCAGGTGCATTCGTGCACCCCTTTAAGTCTACATAACCATGGTAAGAAGATTCATGAAGGATCTACCCACAATGGTTCGGGCTTCGGGAATTCCTATGGGTAAATAATCCCATGGTATCCTGAAGTCCAACCTTGGGATGCTGACATGAACTTACTCGTTCTATGGATTAAGTGTGATCACTTTCATTTCCATTCAATGAAGAATAGTTATTAGTCGAAGGGCTTATGTTTTCTCCCCCCTTTGATGAGGATGACACTCCTCCCCTTTCAAAGAATATATTCCAAGTCTTTCCCATTGAGGTAAATCCCCAATCTTATGAGGCTGGTCCACATGACCTTTAATGCCATTTCACATGGGAAGGTTCATCACTCCATGCCCTCGCCCACTGTCCCCTAGCCTCATCTGCCATAGGCTCTCCCTCTCCCACCAGTATCAGAAGAAGCATGTGCTTTGTTGAATCTTTCACATCCTCTTGTTTCTCACACAGATAATTACTCACATGGGCTTAGAGGTTTGTGACGATTAAAACATCCACACAATCTAAAATATGATATCTCTTATTCCTGGTCAAACTATGATAAGTAGGATGATTAACTGAAGGCCTGATCTCAAAAGGGTTCTCATTCAAAAGGGTCCACCCAATCATGTCCCCCCAAATGGGTAGATTCCATGCATAAGCCCCGACCAATCCGAACTATGTCAGTTCTAATTTCTCTCTTGAGGATATGTAGGAAACCCATATTATGGTTCTGATCCCAACATCAAATCACCTTCTATACCTCCTAGATGAAGATAAACTCCAGAGAAACTTATTGTATGGATCAAGTCATCAGTACCTCTGTAGCATCAAATATATGCATGCCTATAACGATCATGCAAACCAAGGTTAGCCAGTAGACACACTCTTTAGGAATGAACCAAGGATTCATGAACATATGAACATGAATTAAATCAATAAGAGAGTCCGAGAACAGGTGATAATCTTCCCGCGAATGGTTATAGTGAGCTTGACTTCCCATCCTCTCGACCAATGGAGTCCTCAAGAGTCATTAGCTGAATCATCAATCAAAGAGAACCTTCCTTTGGAAAGTAGGTCCACGAATCATGGATAAAAAGGATATTGGGTGTTTCTGGCTCCACGAATAAACCTGGTGGAAACCATCCAATGATATTATATCTAAGTAGGACCAATTGTATGAGTACTTGACCCCACACAATCACCTGCTGGGATCAACTGACTATGGAATCTTCTTTGCAATGCGAAAGGGGTGAATTTTCCAGTCCCAATGAGGTTAATCCAACCTTCTTTAAAGGATAATGACACGAAACAGGTCGAAACAGAAGAAATCGTTGATTTGGCAGGAAACCGTCTCCAAAAAAAGAGAAGTGATGATCCTCATTGGACCATTTTTGCACTACCTGAAATGCACCACCTTAGAGGCAGAACAAAAATGGTGAACCCGACATGAATCCTTAACCAAGGTGGTGGTTCTACCACAAAAATAAAGACAAAAGGAAATTTCACACCAGACTATTTTTTTTCCTTGGTACATGCTAAACGCGCTACCTCGGAGGTGGAACAAAAATGGTGAACCCAACATGAATCCTTAAACAAGGAGGCGGTCCTATCCCACTCAAGACTCTTCACCCCACAACAGAATAAATATGGGAGGGGGCCAAGATAAATCATCAGATATGCACATGTTTAAAATACTTCTACTTTGATGAGGTTATGTGGTCTGTATGTCACATATGTTTATCGTAGGTTCTTGCAGAGAAACTTTTCATCCAAATGACAGCCTGATGACCAATGTAGACACACGTATCAGGGATCCCATAGGCATCTGGAGCCCCAACGAAGATCATGACCCCCTCACCGACCCAACATCTTCAACATTGGGTATTCAAAGCGCTGATCATAGAGTACCACTGAAACGGTACTCTCCCCACACTGGAGGCTATGAGAAAATCCCTCCAGTCTGTGAAGACCTTCCAGCCACTTCCTCATCCA
Organism: Viscum album; assembly: GCA_963277665.1. NCBI lineage: Eukaryota > Viridiplantae > Streptophyta > Magnoliopsida > Santalales > Viscaceae > Viscum > Viscum album. The sequence continues at coordinate 808,982,948 of OY728150.1, read as the reverse complement.
CGATCGGAACACTCGAACAAGGTGGCCCTAGTGGCCATATCAAACTATTTTGGGAGCCTGTACCTGAAATGTGACAATGAGTACCTACATTATCTTATGTATCCAGATGAATTTGTTACTGACAACTTCATCTCAACTGTATAGAGGTCCTACTCACAGGCCCCTACCAGAGAACGTTTCCACCAACACCAGACGACCAAGCCTCCTCCCACAAAAGAAGACCTTATGCCGAGGGCACCTGCCATTGTCTAGGAGACCTGAGCCCCTCGTTCTACCCACCATGGGTGGAGAATATATAATCTAGAACACACTATCACCCAGGTTTTGGAGGAGCAATTTTGCCGTACTAATGCAATGAAATTCAATGGGGGGACATAAGACTCTACCCCCACCACTTGTAAGAACCCAGGTCTTATTTTCAGGTATGATTTCCCTTTTTCTGGAGTTTTTAAGAAAAATTAATTTTCTGGAAATTTTCAAAGTACACGCCTTGTACTTTCTGAGTACACGCCGTGTACTCTTTTCCGGATCGAAGTCGTGTACTGGCCGTGTCCGGGCCACACACACGATGTGTAAGGCTGAGGTGGAGACTGGTTAAAGAGAAGTATGGAAAACTGAAGTACACGCTGTGTAATCAAGAAGTACACGCCGTGTATTTTCTTTTTTTTCACTAAACAGACCGGGGTCGCGCCTGACGCACAGAAACACCCCCTTCTAGGTCCCATTCGTCCGAGAGCGACCCATACAGCTGGATCTTCGATGAGATCCCGCCCCGTCGTCCATTCTACGATTTGAACATGGTCGATTGCGTTGGAATCATATCAATGATTTCTTCCTTCTGCTTTAGCCCCATTTCTTGATTCCACCTTGTTTCCAAGTTATCGTGGGATGAACGTTTTGTGCGTTTTCTCAGATATTCGTTGTTCTAAGGGGAATCTTTCATCGAGGTTCACTTATATTGATCTCCTAGGATCGAGGTAGGTGGTTTGTGCCTTTCCGTAGAAAGTTGATGAATATTTTGTGCAAATTCCACAAATTCCCTTGGGCGGGGAATCGTGGGTTTCCTGTTTTGCCCCCGCTGTTTGCCTGCTTTGCTTGATTGCTGTAGTAGAGGTTTGTGCTTGTTTGTAGAGTAATTTATTTTGTGCTCAGGTTGCTTTTCCATGCTTGTTCTGCCTATTTGGCGTTTTGTCAGTTGCCATGCCTAGTTGTAGGATAGTGGAACTGTTGCTTTATTATTGCTGTTGAGCCTTAGAATGATAGCCAAGTAGTTCTTGAGGTTTACTTGGATGATGTACACACACTGATCATGTTTTATCTTTCACTCAAGACTATGAGAACCTAGAGTAGTAGACCAAAGGGAGAATTGACAGAATGGCTTCTCCAGAGTGTCTTTTAATTACGATGGGATACCACAAGGGAATTGACGTTGAGTGCTTCCTCAGAGAGTCTGTAGTTCCACGACGTGGGCCACATGGGGAATAGATGTTGAGTGCTTCCCCAGAAAGACTTTAGCACGATACGAGACTATAGGTGGAATTGATGGTGAGTGCTTCCTGAGAGAGTCTATTAATTTCATAGATGAACTAGAAAGGTGAGACTGTGTGTGCCTCCTAGAGGGTTTCTAGTACTTATACGTTGAATCATAGGGGTTAGGCTATGAGAGCTACCCAGAGGGATACCTGTTTCTTCTTTTGTTCCTAGCTGTTTACTTGTGTACTTTGTTTTCTAAAACTGTGGATTGTAGCTTCTTGTGCTTTCCTGTTTATTGCTTCTTGTTTATTTACTTGCCTTATATTCATTGACTGTTAGGAAAAAATCATTGGGTGATTGCCTACTGGGATTGTATCTCACACCCTATTTGGGCCATGCTTTTGGGCCCAAGCAGACTATGTTGTTGGAGGTATAGATAAGGGCAAGCGCCCTTCTACTTCAGGATCTTGATTGCACTAGAGCTGGAGAGCTTGGGACCAAGCCGGGGCTCACGATGCTGAGGAGTTTATTTTGTTTTTCTTTTGCACTTGTTTTATGATTTATTCCATCACGTTGTTGTGTTTTATGCTTTCCATAGATACTTTTACCTGCTGCATTATTGTCATCATTATTATTTATCTATTTCTTCCGCTGTTCAATTCAATTGTTGTATGCTTTTGATTGTTTCTACTATTGCGTTTGGTTGTTTTTCCACTGTATACCTTACCAAATGAAGGCATAGTTTCCCCACCGACTCACCAAGGCCCTCGCTACTAGTCGGCAGCCTCTAGCATTCGGGGAAATGCGCTTGAGGTCATGTGGCGAACCGGGTACGGGGCACCAGTGGAGGGGCTCCGGATTCGGGTCATTAGAAAGTGGTATCAAAGGGATTCCTTTATCTTGCTTTATTATTTGGAGACTTTAGCCATGGATAGGATGGATTCGGTACTTGGCATTAAGTTGTGCTCGGGAGTAGCTAACCCGGGTACAGGGAAAATGTAGAGACCCGTATCTTGACTTACATGGACATTACATTACATTTGCGGAATACTTAGTACATAACAAAAACACACACACAAGGATCGTAATAGTTTAGTGTCTTTGGAAACTCGGAACGTAATCTTCTAATCGTGGTGAAAGATCTTCAACATCTCCTATAAAGATCTTCCCTTTTTTTTAGCTAAAACCTTTCTTTATATCCTGGGGAAAAGAAAACATAAAAGGGTGAGATCAAATGCTCAGTAAGGGTAAACAAAAGAAATATCAATCACATCGTATTCATAAGAACATAACATTTTGGAAATCTTAACCTGTAAAAGAGAGCATAATTTCATAACATGGGATAAATCATGGCAGTGAAATGTAATCACAATAATCATAACTTAAAACATGAAACTTTGTGGCATTCACACATAATCATAGAGAATCATTTCTTGTTAGTCATGACTCATTGCCAAGACTATCTTAGTGGACAAAGTCCCTTTCTGAATCGAGTAACCCTCGTTTCAGTCCTGTTTCACTGAATCGGTATAACCTACCGTTCCAGCCCTGTCTATCTCATGAGATATAAAATCTTTACCCAATGCATTGGAGGGAGATATAGGTCCCACCCATCTTATAATGAATCCTTTCTTATGTGTGCTACATAATCATAAACCATACATCATAGCGTAACCCATGTAATAAAAATGGGATTCTTAAACAACATGACATCATAAAACCATTCATATAAGATAAAGGAATTCATAAACATAATTCCATCACAACATAGTAAAATCAATGTAAAAATATGGATAGAAACAGAACCCTTTATTATCTTAGATGGAAAATAATTTTGATAATACACTTGAATTGAATTCTTGAGGAAAATATCCTTTCTTCTTCAAAATCAATTTCTTTTCACAAAACATCACGCAATTTTAAAAGAAAGAGATTTTATTGAAAATAGTCATGAAATATTTTAGAGGAAGCTTCATGAAAATAAGGCTTTATAAAACAGTAAAAATCCGTTCGTTCCGTATAAGTTAAAAAAAACATTCTTCGTACTTTTGTCGGAAAAGTCAAAAAGTACCTCGTACGAAAAACGACAAAAGATTCCTTTCATACATATTACTAAAAACTCAACGAAGGGTAAAAATGGATTTAAAAAGAATTGTAGGTGGATGGAAATAATATTACATATTGATGAAACATGGATGTGGATGATAAAATACACCCCAGTAAATACTTACGAATAAACAATCTCGGATAAAAATGAGATTGTGATATTTCCCTTACCTTAGGTCCGACTTGCTTTGTACGTGTCCGAACCTCCTGTATAATAATTTTCATAATGTTATTGACTTATTACAGAATCATATTCATTGTTATGATATCATATATGGTTCACTTATGACATTATATTACCCGTTCTTTTGTAAATTCCATGTTAAAGAAGCGTTTTGGGTAAAATCGTTTCATTTATCGTAGGTGTTTTGACTTGTTGTTCTTGACATCATTATTACTTATATCATGATTTACTTACTTCCAGAATATAAAATATGATTTATATATCATATATAATTTCAGTATATATATATATATAATAGATAGATAAATAAAATGAAAAACACCGTTCATGGAGACGGTAGTCCGTACGTACGCATGAACGTTGTTTTTCTTTCCTTATTGTCTTGAATGGAAGTAAGTAGATGAAATACATATATATATATATATACATAAATCCAGTATCATTATTATGTCATATATTTCATTAGTACTTATTATATATACTTTATAATCATTCATGAATGGTTAATCATTAAGAATGAATCTCATCGCGTCGTGGAGACGGTAGTCCGTACGTACGCACGAGCGATGATATCATTTCCATAAATATTGAATTGAATTGGAGTGGATTATACAATATATCAGAATCAATATGATTTTGTAATAACTATGTATAGTTATTCTTTACACCATTATACCCATCCATGTAAGGTGGTGGTGGAAAATAGATTACACCACGGCGTGGAGACGGTATTCCGTACGTACGCACGCGCGGTGATTTCTTTTTCCGTAGGATGGATAGATGGTGAAATAGGGTTGTTTCATACTTATAATAACATATCAGTATATGATTGATACTGATGTTATTACTTCATAATTAAACAACCTAAGAAGGAGAAGTGGAAGAAGAAATAAAGATGAAAGAATTGGTAACGGTAATTACCTCTTCTTTGAAGCGCCTCTTTGAGACCTCCTCTTAGGACAATAAATTGGTCTTTGAGGAAGACCAGAACCTCTAGGATGTTGCTAGGGAAGTGGAGAAGAGATTTTGGCAGGGTTTGGCCGAGATTGAGTGCTCAAATTGGTGTGAGGAGGAGGGGGAGGAGGTGTCCTTTTATAAGGGAGGAGAGGGGCACCTTAGGAATATCTCAAAATATTATTTTATATTAATGTCAAAATCGGTTTATAATGGTTCCAAAGGGTCTTATTTCGAATCTAAGGTGGGGATGGGTCGAAATCCTATCAAAAAATAGGATTTAGACAAGTTTAGGGTATTATTTTAACCTTATCAATTAGATTTAACTCTAAGTTAAATAATTTAACTTTTACCGTGTCTTTTGTTTTCTTTCACTATATGGTTAATACACTTACTATAACATGCCAAACAAACCCCAAATTGTTTATTATTAATACATATATCCTTATCTAAGTCATTTGGCCGAACCTTAGATTTTTAGGAATAAAATAACAATTAATAATATAATATTTGATTTAAAAACTATTTTGTGTCAATTTTGACACTATTTGATATATGATTTTTGTGAAAGTCATAACAGAATTATATGTTCGAACCAAGTTTATTAAATCAACATTAATATATCATAGTAACCTATAAAATTAGTGGAATTCATAAAAAGTCTCAAATTACATTCATTTGAGCATTTATAACATCAATTATGTTAATATTTCCTTAAAAGGGTAATTACTGCATCATCGTTGTGTCATAAATAAATTAATTTATTTAAAGTCTAAAAATTATAAATAAAATATAATTATGTAGGAAATCGTTTTAGCTTTCTAATTAATATTTATAGTCGAATTTATCTTATGTATAACCCCATATTAAAAATGATTTACTTATTAAACTTTGATTTTAACTATTTTAACCCTTCATTAAATAAATTAATAATAAATGTCCTAATCTAATCCAAGTGGGCCTAAATGGTCATATTTTATTCATAAGGTTGTTTTTGGTCGAATTACACTTATCCAATAGAATTAAGACATGTGTTAGGGTAATAATAATATCATATTTACCCTTAGTTACCCTATTTACTATTAACCGCGGTAAAAGAAAGTAAAAAGTTACTATTCACCAAAAATTATTTTCATCTCATTGAACCACATTTTAGTCCTTGATATTAACCGTGTCTCTCGGATTTTCGAAATTCCATTCACAGAAGCGGTAAAATTAAGTTTTATGAAAAATTCAGTTTTTTTTAACTACCACGTAGTGATTTCACTATTCATCGAAAATTGAAAGTTTTCAGAAAAATACCAAAAATTAGGCCTAAGATATATTTGATATTATGAACTCAAAAATGATGTCTATTTTACCAAATTAAAAACATATCAGTTGAATTAACTAATTTAAAAATTAATTCTCGTCGTCAAAACAAATAGCGTGTTTTTAAGAGATAATAACTATCAAAAGATTGACACTAGTTTATAACTGGTTTAAATGTGAAATTACATCCAATGACCAACATTGTATTAAATTGTAAAAATATATTCTAAATATACTTTAAAACCACTCAAATTAATAATTTATCACTATTAATTATTTCGATTAAAAAAGTTGTTTTTAATTAAAATTTAGTAATTTTCACTATTCATCAGAATATGAAAGTTATCCGAAAAGTTCCAAAATTTCACCCTAAGCTAATTTCGATATTAAAAATCCAAAAATGAATTCCATTTTGAAAAATAAAATTTAAAAAATTTCAAAAAGTGGTTATCAATATTCATAACGGCTAGTTTTAATAATATCTTAATAGCATATCGTTGTTTAGCGAAACTCGGTGTTGCGTACAACACACGCTATCGTGGAAGGTCGCGATTGCGTATAATTCAAGCCAGGTCAGAGATGTGTATTTTGAAAGCTCCTTTTGGTGTAGCGTATAACACAAGACATTAATAAAATTAAAAAGAATATTTTTCATAAAATCTCGGGCTGTTACATTCTACCCCCCTTAAAATGAATTTCGCCCTCGAAATTCGTCAGGGTTATAAATAGTTTACTATTCGAAAGTTTCTTTAATAGAAACCCACATCGTAAAAAGGAAAACCAAAACTTGGCTTTAAAAACTAAAGTATGAAATGTAACGATTACCCAAATAAACTAATCACTGGGTTTCCACATAGGTGAAAATATGGATATGGAAGAGAAATATAACCATCATGTTCTGATGGAGAGTGGTAGAGAACATTGCTATGGAAAATCCAGTAATCACAAATCCATAAATTTGTGACGATCTAAGGTACCATCTGATTCATTAGGTATAAGATCACTAGGACAACATTTTTGGTTTTCAAGATCATTTCCCTAAAGTTGAAAATTTGAATTAGAATAAATACTTTTTTTATTTTGGTACAATCTCACTGTTGTTCTTGCCTTGAACAATTTCCACTTCATCCCTTAAATAAATGAAGTTGAATTTGTTATTCGTGAAGTGTTAGCAGATCATGTGATAGAATGACGGGTCATTCCATCTGTCTCAAACAAAAGGTTAGAAAAAATTATATACATAAGTCGATCCATAGTGAGATTAATCATATATGGTTCCTAAAATGGACTTTATACTTCATATATCATACTGCTTAATATAATAAAACTAGTTTCTAATAAACAGGGACTTCCTGTAGGTCAGTGGTAGGCGATAAAGGCCAGTCGCACTTCGTTTGTGGGTTTGATTCCCACAGCCTTGTCCGACGCGATGGGCTGTCGCCCGTCCTACAGGTTGTCCTTTTCTAAAACTATATTACTATAACATCCCATCAATAACATCGAGAAAACTTCTATCCTTAAACAATACTAACTTTTGTCCAACATAATCCATTCCAATCTTTAGGATTATCCATAATACTGCAATCCACACTCATAACATAGTGAAAACGATTACCAAAGATTTAATACCATCGTCAATTCCCATATATCATAAGATATGTTTTGTTGGTTACATTCCAAACATTCAAAGTCCTTAATCATGTATTCTCTTGAATACCTTTGTGAAAACATGAATGCAGTTAAAAGTTAACACCTTCCACATACGAAAATCCTCAAAATTCTATATACTCAAACCATGATATCACTTAGTCCTTATATCAATCATGAGCTCATGAATACAATCAAACATCTCATTATCGTCTTATCCCTTCATTATGCACATATCATCTACATTCCAAAAATATCTGAATAACCTTTCATGGATACTTGTACCATTAATCATACACTTTCAAAACTCAAGGAAGGACAATAGTGTAATAATCCTTAGATGTCTCTTTATTCCATAGTACCATGTGATTACTTATACAACATTACACATGATAGACAAGTCATCATTCCACTACATTCGTAAACCGTTGACCGAGCTTCAACAATTCTTTCATCTCACATATCATTTGTAGTCTCTTCATCATCATCCACATAAATACTACCCATATGACCATACTGATTCTCTTCATGAGTCTTTCCCTTAGGGAATTTGTTTGCATAATGCCCATACATTCCATATTTAAAACACTTAACCATTTTTGATGTCATAGAAATACCATTATCTTCATCCCTGGTGTTAACTGAACCTTTTCCTTTGCACTTACTTGCTTTGTGTCCTTCTTTTCCACACCCAAAGCATCTTCCAGTTCCCTTGAAACATTCTCCTTGATGCCTCTTCCCACATGATTTACATAGGGGAAATTGAACTTTCTTTCCTCTATGATCATCATGAAACTCCATCTTTCTCTTATTAGCCGAGTCAGGAAACTTACCAAATTTTACTTTATTGATCATATTATGAGATTGATGATTCGGCATAATAATGATCTTTGGACTTCCAAATCCTATTTCATTTGGTTGCTCATGAAGAATATCATTCCATTGTCCATCATATCCTCCATTATCGTGAATCATCTTGTTTCCAGCCATTTTCTAAAACCCAAAATGAATAGTGTGAGAGGCAAAAATCATGCTAGGGAAAACAACATAATAAAGGTGGAGTATCCTCAATATCTAACATCTTAGGTTAAATTCTATGATCGTTACCATAGTTCTAGGACTGTATCCTATACGTATACTTATCCTTAGGGACATCCCTAGATATACCTTATAAATATCTCTAGGGATCTCACTAAAGTTATCGCATCCTAGTTTCCAAAGGTTGACTAAACCTTTCCTCTGATACCAACTGTAGAGACCTGTATCTTGACTTACATGGACATTACATTACATTTGCGGAATACTTAGTACATAACAAAAACACACACACAAGGATCGTAATAGTTTAGTGTCTTTGGAAACTCTGAACGTAATCTTCTAATCGTGGTGAAAGATCTTCAACATCTCCTATAAAGATCTTCCCTTTTTTTAGCTAAAACCTTTCTTTATATCCTGGGGAAAAGAAAACATAAAAGGGTGAGTTCAAATGCTCAGTAAGGGTAAACAAAAGAAATATCAATCACATCGTATTCATAAGAACATAACATTTTGGAAATCTTAACCTGTAAAAGAGAGCATAATTTCATAACATGGGATAAATCATGGCAGTGAAATGTAATCACAATAATCATAACTTAAAACATGAAACTTTGTGGAATTCACACATAATCATAGAGAATCATTTCTTGTTAGTCATGACTCATTGCCAAGACTATCTTAGTGGACAAAGTCCCTTTCTGAATCGAGTAACCCTCGTTTCAGTCCTGTTTCACTGAACCGGTATAACCTACCGTTCCAGCCTTGTCTATCTCATGAGATATAAAATATTTACCCAATGCATTGGAGTGAAATATAGGTCCCACCCATCTTATAATGAATCCTTTCTTATGTGTGCCACATAATCATAAACCACACATCATAGCGTAACCCATGTAATAAAAATGGGATTCTTAAACAACATGACATCATAAAACCATTCATATAAGATAAAGGAATTCATAAACATAATTCCATCACAACATAGTCAAATCAATGTAAAAATATGGATAGAAACAGAACCCTTTATTATCTTAGATGGAAAATAATTTTGATAATACACTTGAATTGAATTCTTGAGGAAAATATCCTTTCTTCTTCAAAATCAATTTCTTTTCACAAAACATCACGCAATTTTAAAAGAAAGAGATTTTATTGAAAATAGTCATGAAATATTTTAGAGGAAGCTTCCTGAAAATAAGGCTTTATAAAACAGTAAAAATCCGTTCGTTCTGTATAAGTTAAAAAAAACATTCTTCGTACTTTTGTCGGAAAAGTCAAAAAGTACCTCGTACGAAAAACGACAAAAGATTCCTTTCATACATATTACTAAAAACTCAACGAAGGGTAAAAATGGATTTAAAAAAAATTGTAGGTGGATGGAAATAATATTACATATTGATGAAACATGGATGTGGATGATAAAATACACCCCAGTAAATACTTACGAATAAACAATCTCGGATAAAAATGAGATTGTGATATTTCCCTTACCTTAGGTCCGACTTGCTTTGTACGTGTCCGAACCTCCTGTATAATAATTTTCATAATGTTATTGACTTATTACAGAATCATATTCATTGTTATGATATCATATATGGTTCACTTATGACATTATATTACCCGTTCTTTTGTAAATTCCATGTTAAAGAAGCGTTTTGGGTAAAATCGTTTCATTTATCGTAGGTGTTTTGACTTGTTGTTCTTGACATCATTATTACTTATATCATGATTTACTTACTTCCAGAATATAAAATATGATTTATATATCATATATAATTTCAGTATATATATATATATAATAGATAGATAAATAAAATGAAAAACACCGTTCATGGAGACGGTAGTCCGTACGTACGCATGAACGCTGTTTTTCTTTCCTTATTGTCTTGAATGGAAGTAAGTAGATGGAATACATATATATATATATACATAAATACAGTATCATTATTATGTCATATATTTCATTAGTACTTATTATATATACTTTATAATCATTCATGAATGGTTAATCATTAAGAATGAATCTCATCGCGTCGTGGAGACGGTAGTCCGTACGTACGCACGAGCGATGATATCATTTCCATAAATATTGAATTGAATTGGAGTGGATTATACAATATATCAGAATCAATATGATGTTGTAATAACTATGTATAGTTATTCTTTACACCATTATACCCATCCATGTAAGGTGGTGGTGGAAAATAGATTACACCACGGCGTGGAGACGGTATTCCGTACGTACGCACGCGCGGTGATTTCTTTTTCCGTAGGATGGATAGATGGTGAAATAGGGTTGTTTCATACTTATAATAACATATCAGTATATGAGTGATACTGATGTTATTACTTCATAATTAAACAACCTAAGAAGGAGAAGTGGAAGAAGAAAAAAAGATGAAAGAATTGGTAACGGTAATTACCTCTTCTTTGAAGCGCCTCTTTGAGACCTCCTCTTAGGGAAATAAATTGGTCTTTGAGGAAGACCAGAACCTCTAGGATGTTGCTAGGGAAGTGGAGAAGAGATTTTGGCAGGGGTTGGCCGAGAATGAGTGCTCAAATTGGTGTGAGGAGGAGGGGGAGGAGGTGTCCTTTTATAAGGGAGGAGAGGGGCACCTTAGGAATATCTCAAAATATTATTTTATATTAATGTCAAAATCGGTTTATAATGGTTCCAAAGGGTCTTATTTCGAAGCTAAGGTGGGTATGGGTCGAAATCCTATCAACAAATAGGATTTAGACAAGTTTAGGGTATTATTTTAACCTTATCAATTAGATTTAACTCTAAGTTAAATAATTTAACTTTTACCGTGTCTTTTGTTTTCTTTCACTATATGGTTAATACACTTACTATAACATGCCAAACGAACCCCAAATTGTTTATTATTAATACATATATCCTTATCTAAGTCATTTGGCCGAACCTTAGATTTTTAGGAATAAAATAACAATTAATAATATAATATTTGATTTAAAAACTATTTTGTGTCAATTTTGACACTATTTGATATATGATTTTTGTGAAAGTCATAACAGAATTATATGTTCGAACCAAGTTGATTAAATAAACATTAATATATCATAGTAACCTATAAAATTAGTGGAATTCATAAAAAGTCTCAAATTACATTCATTTGAGCATTTATAACATCAATTATGATAATATTTCCTTAAAAGGGTAATTACTGCATCATCGTTGTGTCATAAATAAATTAATTTATTTAAAGTCTAAAAATTATAAATAAAATATCATTATGTAGGAAATCGTTTTATATTTCTAATTAATATTTATAGTCGAATTTATCTTATGTATAACCCCATATTAAAAATGATTTACTTATTAAACTTTGATTTTAACTATTTTAACCCTTCATTAAATAAATTAATAATAAATGTCCTAATCTAATCCATGTGGGCATAAATGGTCATATTTTATTCATAAGGTTGTTTTTGGTCGAATTACACTTATCCAATAGAATTAGGACATGTGTTAGGGTAATAATAATATCATATTTACCCTTAGTTACCCTATTTACTATTAACCGCGGTAAAAAAAAGTAAAAAGTTACTATTCACCAAAAATTATTTTCATCTCATTGAACCACATTTTAGTCCTTGATATTAACCGTGTCTCTCGGATTTTCGAAATTCCATTCACAGAAGCGGTAAAATTAAGTTTTATGAAAAATTCAGTTTTTTTTAACTACCACGTAATGATTTCACTATTCATCGAAAATTGAAAGTTTTCAGAAAAATACCAAAAATTAGGCCTAAGATATATTTGATATTATGAACTCAAAAATGATTTCTATTTTACCAAATTAAAAACATATCATTTGAATTAACTAATTTAAAAATTAATTCTCGTCGTCAAAACAAATAGCGTGTTTTTAAGAGATAATAACTATCAAAAGATTGACACTAGTTTATAACTGGTTTAAATGTGAAATTACATCCAATGACCAACATTGTATTAAATTGTAAAAATATATTCTAAATATACTTTAAAACCACTCAAATTAATAATTTATCACTATTAATTATTTTGATTAAAAAAGTTGTTTTTAATTAAAATTTAGTAATTTTCACTATTCATCAGAATATGAAAGTTATCCGAAAAGTTCCAAAATTTCACCCTAAGCTAATTTCGATATTAAAAATCCAAAAATGAATTCCATTTTGAAAAATAAAATTTAAAAAATTTCAAAAAGTGGTTATCAATATTCATAACGGCTAGTTTTAATAATATCTTAATAGCATATCGTTGTTTAGCGAAACTCGGTGTTGCGTACAACACACGCTATCGTGGAAGGTCGCGATTGCGTATAATTCAAGCCAGGTCAGAGATGTGTATTGTGAAAGCTCCTTTTGGTGTAGCGTATAACACAAGACATTAATAAAATTAAAAATAATATTTTTCATAAAATCTCGGGCTGTTACAGAAAATCCATACTACCTCGTTAATTGCAGTTTTTTCTAGTTTTGAGTTTTATGGTTGATATGTTTTCACCTATAGTGATTCGCATGACTTGTGTAGCTATTGTTTTAATATTTCGGTTCTATTTCTATCACAACCCAATGAGATGAGGGTATGCCATCTCATGCATCATATAGGCACTTTTATAAATCACATGCCATGCATTCTTACCATGCCATCTAGGGTGTATTAGCGATTGCATGCTGTTGTGATAGACTCTATGTAGATTATGCATGTTGTTGTGACAGATGTTTCATAGATTCTCTGATATCATGTTAGAAAACTATTTGTTTTGTTCCTTTCTTAAAATGAATGCCAAATTTTGGTTCTTGAGGTGTTATGGGACCTCACGGATCGGAATTTGGCACCTCTCTGCCTTACTTTTAGTGTTTCTGGGAGTCTGATCAGTTTCTGAGCTACTGCCTTGAAAAACCCAGAATACACGGCGTGTACTTTTTGGATGCATGCCGTGTAGTTTTTAAGCCATTTCACTAATCGTGTGGACAGAACACGGTGTCATGAAAGCAACTTCGGGAACACGCCGTGTACGGTTGGTACACGTCGTGTGAGTGCAGAGCAGTGTACCCGACCGTGTCATTAACAACACGGGTCGGGGGAGCTCGGGTAGAACACGCCGTGTGTAGAGGGATCACGCCGTGTACTCCTGTCCAGGTACCCGGCCGTGTCATGAACAACACGGGCCAACTTTACCTTCTTTTCCACACACCGTGTTTGTTCGGAACATGTCGTGTAGTATTGTCCAGGTACCCATACGTGTCACGAAAAACACGGGACGGTGTCACCTTCGCCCATACACGCCTTGTTTGTTCGGAGAATGCTGTGTAAGCTTTAGCCATGTAGACAACCGTGTTCTTAACAAACACGGACCGCCGAAGCCTTGTCTAAAACACACCGTGTTTGTTTCGAACACGCCGTGTAGTCTCGGGTTACGTCGGACCGTGTGGGTTATCCATGTAAGGAGACTTGGGAAGGGGAATAGTTTTCAAGCACACGCCGTGTGTTGAGGTCCACACACCGTGTAGTTTGAGGTGTACACGACTTGTAGGGCAGGAGTACACGCCCATGTCAGTGGCTTAAGAAGACACGCCGTGTAGTTTTTATACACGCCGTGTAGTCTTGTTTTGGAATCTTTTGTGTTTTTCTTCCCCAATTACCATTTTGTACTCTTGTGTTCTCTGTTCTTGTTTTTCTAATCCAAGGTGTACTTCTGATCTTTCAGAGCTATGCCTCCGAGACGTCCTCTGGTCGTACGTCTGTCGTCAGGTAGTGATCAGACGCCAGACAGGGCTGATCAGGGAATTCCTGCTGATCCTCCAGTCGAGCCAGCCTTGGCACCAACTGTCATACCAATTGCAGGCGCTGACGTGCAGTTCAGGGAAGGTTTTATGAGGATGATGCAGGCCTTCCAGGGAGCACCACCTCCTACCACGTCTATGGCAGACTTGAAGTGGGTTTTTCAGTAGCAGCATCCTCCCACATTCTTTGGTGAAGGAGGACCTCATGCTATATAGTCATGGCTGGAAGCCATGCTGACTATCTTCGAGCATCTGAAGACGCCTCCAGAGAGGCAGGTCAAGCTCTCCACTTACATGCTCCAAGACTCTTCTAAGAGGTGGTGGGACGTGATCTCACAGGTGGTATGCAGTAGGCTATGGCTTGGGAGGAGTTCCAGTGCATGTTCTATGACTACTTCTACCCGGAGACCCTGAGGGCCGACCAAGCCCGAGAGTTCATGAGCTTAGAGCAGGGTAATCTTTTAGTCCTGGAGTATTCCACTCGTTTCACAGAGCTGAAGCGCTTCACACCCCTCCGGGATGGGAGTGGGGTGTTCTTGGAAAGGAAGTTCGAGGATGGTCTCAGGTGGGAGATCCGCTCGTAGGTGAATATCTTCTAGATGACTTCCATCACTTCCATCATCAATCAGGCACTGATTGCGGAGCGAAATCTAAGAGACTTTGGAGCTGAAAGCCAGGGAGGTTCTGCTTCCAGAGCTAGTTTTCCTCCATATGACAGCAAAAAGCGCCGTAGAGAGCCTACATGTGGTGATTCGAGGAAGCGAGATGCCTCGTCAGGCAGCCAGGTGACATGCTACCAGTGTGGCCGGTCAGGGCACACGAGGACGCAGTGCCAGAGGGACCCCATGGAGTGCCGATCTTGTGGCAAGATGGGTCACCTTCAGGGTTTCTGTTAGGTTTTCTCACCAGCAGCTGGTGACCGGGGTTCTTCCATGACTCCTCATTCAGGAGCAGCACTGCCAGTCTCTCACCAGTCAGGGCACTGGAGTTCTTCCGGCCGTTCGGGCCGAGGTGGAGGTCAAGGACGTGGCGGTCAGCCACTAGTCCCTCATCACCAGCATGGAGGTTCAGCTCAGAGTGGTCAGTTAGGGGCACAGGGCTGCGGTGTAGGCCAGTCTTTTTCCGTGGAGCAGACTTATCAGGAGCAGGATCCTGGCCCTTCTACTATTCAAGGTACGATTTTAGTAGCCTCAGTTTTATCTTCTGCCCTTTTCGATACTGGTGCTACGCATAGCTTTATCTCTATTGCTATTGTAGAGAGCCTTGTACTCTGCGTCTTTTCTTCTGCCGACTCATTGACACTAGACACGCCTTTGGGGATGAGGACATCTAGTGTACGCCAGTGAAGAGAGTACCCTCTCAAGGTTGCAGGGTATCACTTCTTATGGGATCTCTATGTCCTAGAGATGATAGGCTATGATGTCATCCTTGGCATGGACTGGTTGATTCCCTTCCAGGCAGTCATCGGCTTCTATCACCGCAGAGTGAGTTTCGTCTCACCAGAGGGTGAATATTTTCTACATAGAGGAAAATGGGACGTTCGGGCAAGTCGGGCAGGACTCGATCATCTTGGGCTAGGATGGATGACAGACTAGATTTCTAGTCTTTATCTGGATGACCAGAAGACTCCACAATTGGAATTTCCTCTTGTGTTGGATCGTTTCAAGGACGTCTTTCCAGAGGACTTTTCAGGTTTGCCTCCGGAGCGTGAGGTTGACTTATCTGTTAAGCTCGTGCCAGGAGTGGCACCAGTGTCCATTCCTCCATATAGGATGGCCACACCTGAGTTGCAGGAGCTCAAGAAGCAGTTGGAGGAGCTACAGGCTAAGGGTTTAATCCGACCCAATACTTCTCCTTGGGGTTCGCCTATCCTGTTTGCGAAGAAGGCAGATGATACCCTTCGGCTTTGTGTGGATTATCGGAAGCTGAACTAGTTGATGGTCAAGAACCGATATCCTTTGCCGAGGATCGACGACCTTTTCAATCAGCTTCGAGGAGCCCGGGTGTTCTTGAAGATCGAATTGAGGTCCGTTTACCATCATTTGCGTGTTAGACCATCAGATATACCTTTGACAGCCTTCATGAGTAGGTATGGTCTATACGAGTATACAGTCATGCCGTTCGGTCTCACGAACGCACCTGCAGTTTTCATGGCACTGATGGACCGAGTGTTCCATCCTTACTTGGACTCCTTCATTGTGGTCCTAGGGGATGATATCTTGGTGTACTCTCACACTCGACATGATCATTCCACACATCTTGAGATCGTTCTGAGTACACTGAGAGAGCATCGGATCTATGATAAACTCTCGAAGTGCCACTTCTGGATGGATCAGATTCACTTCTTGGGTCACATCATCTCAGAGGCATGAGTATCTGTAGACCTAGAGAAAGTGAGGGCTTTAGTCTCCTGGGAGTATCCAAAGAACATCTTTGAGGTACGGAGCTTCCTAGGGCTAGATGGATACTATTGATGCTTCATTCAGGACTTTTCTCATCTAGCAGCACCCTTGAAAAGTCTGATCAAGAAGGGGGAGAAGTTTTTATGGTCAGATTCTTGCGAGTCAGCCTTTCAAAATCTGAAAGGGAGATTGACATCAGCACTGATACTAGTCTTTCCAGAGCCAGGAAAGAGCTATACTATTTACTATGATGCTTCAGGTATCGGGCTGGGAGCTGTGCTTATGCAGGGGGATAGAGTCGTTGCGTATGGGTCTCGGCAGTTGAGGCCACATGAGAGTAACTACCCGACGCACGATCTGGAGTTGGCAGCTGTTGTTCATGCCTTGCGTTGTTGGAGACATTATCTTCTGGGAGAGCACTTCGTGGTCTTCACCGACCACAAGAGTCTTAAGTATATCTTCACTCAGCGTGATCTGAATCTGAGGCAGTGCAAGTGGGTTGAGTATCTAGAGTCTTTTGACTTTGAGCTTGCTTATATGTTGGGTAAGGGAAACGTAGTGGCTGATGCGTTGAGCAGGAGAACTCAAATTCATGCATTTTAGGAGGCCAGTAGTGAGTGGCAACTGATGGCTCTGTTCTCTGAGATGCATCTAGAAGTGTACAACAGAAAGGGATATATATTCATATCTTCTGTCGTTGTTACCTCTACACTTCTTGATCAGGTACGGATGAGGCAGCTATAAGACTCAGAAGGATTAGTCCTGTGGGAGAGTGTATCAGGAGAGGACCCTCTTCTTGGATGGACAATGGGTTAGGATGAGATCTTTCTTTTCCAGGGATGGGTATGAGTACCAGCAGGAATACACGAGGAGCTGATGCAGGATTTTCATTCCTCTGTTTGGGCAGTTCATCCTGGCGTCACCAAGATGTATCGGGATCTTCATCGCCAATATTGGTGGCTAGGTATGAAGAAGGATGTTGCTGGTTTTGTCATTAGATGTTCTACTTGTCAGCAGGTGAAAGCAGAGCATCAGCGACCAGCGGGGCTTTTATAACAGCTACCCATTCCGGAGTGGAAGTGGAACAATGTCGCGATGGACTTCGTGACTAGGTTTCCGAGGTCGCCTTGATGGAACGATGTTGTTTGGGTTGTCGTCGACAGGCTTACGAATTTTTCTCACTTCTTGCCGATTAAGGAGACCTTCAGTGTCGATGATCTGGGATGAATTTACATCAGAGAGATTGTCTGTTTGCATGGAGTTCCGCACTATATTGTTTCAGAAAGAGATGTGTGCTTTACCTCTCGGTTCTAGAAAGGACTTCAGAAGGCCTCGGGTATATAGGTACTTTTGAGTACAGCATACCATCCCCAGACTGATGGCCAGTCTGAGCGCACGATCTATGTTCTTGAGGATATGCTTAGAGCTTGCATCCTTGACTTTGATGGTTCTTGGGAGAAGCATATTCCCCTGGTGGAGTTTTCCTACAACAACAGTTTCCAGGCGACCATTCATATGGCACCATACGAGGCTTTGTACGGTAGGCCATGCCGATCACCCTTATGCTGGCTGGAGGCAGGAGAGGCAGCTTTGCTGGGACCTCGTCTTATTCAGGAGACTTCAGAGCAGATAGAGCTGATTCAGAAGAGGATGGCTACATCACAGTCTCGACAGAAGTCTTATGCTGATCAGCGGAGACGACCACTGGAGTTTGAGGTCGGTGATCAGGTTTTCCTGTGTGTTACACCGAGGTTGGGACACAGGAGGATTCAGAGACAGGGTAATCTTTCATCGCGGTACTTCGGGCCGTTTGAGGTCTTGGAGAGAGTTGGGCCGGTCGCCTATCAGTTGCAGCTACCTCAGAGGTATCAGGCCATGTACGATGTCTTCCACATCTCTCAACTCCGATGTAACTTTTCAGACCCATCTCACATTTCTCAGCCCGAGGAAGTCGAGCTTGAAGTAGATGCATCGTTTGAGGAGCATCCTATCCGGATTGTCGATCCCATTACGAAGGTTCTCCACAGGTGGTCTGTTCCTTTGGTACGGGTGCTATGGTAGCACGGGCGAGTACAAGACGAGACCTGGGAGAGGGAGACCGATGTACGATTGCAATGGCTGGAGATGTTTGGGGTTTCTTCTTCTCCATCTCGTTAGGGAAATTTGGGGATGAATTTCTTTAAGGGGGGAAGTTTGTAAGAACCCGGGTCTTCTTTTCAGGTGTGCTTTCCCTTTTTCTAGAGTTTTTAAGAAAAATGAATTTTCTGGAAATTTTTATAGTACACACCGTGTACTTTCTGAGTACACACCGTGTACTCTTTTCCAGCTCTAAGCCGTGTGTTGGCCGTGTCCGGGCCACACACACGGTGTGTAAGGCTGAGCTGGAGACCGGTTAAAGAGGAGTACGGAAAACTAAAGTACACGTCATGTACTCAATAAGTACACGTCGTGTATTTTTTTTTTCACTAAACGGACCGGGGTTGCGCCTGATGCACAGAAACACCCCCTTCGAGGTCCCGTTCGTTCGAGAGTGACCCATACGGCCGGATCTTCAATGAGCTCCCGTCCCTCCGTCCGTTCTCCGATTTGAGCACGGTCGATTGCATTGGAATCGCAGCGGTGAGTTCTTCCTTCTACTTTAGTCTCGTTTCTTTATTCCTCCTCATTTCCAAGTTATCATGGGATGAACATTATGTGAGTTTTCTCAAATCATTGTCATTCTAAGGAGAATCTATCGTCGAGGTTCACTTATATCGATCTACTAGGATCAAGGTAGGTGGTTTGTGCCTTTCCGTAGAAAGTTGATGAATATTTTGTGCAAATTCCACAAATTACCTTGGGCAGGGAATCATGGGTTTCCTATTTTGCCCCTGATATTTTCTTTCTTTGCTTGATTGCTGTAGTAGAGGTTTGTGTTTGTGAGTAGAGTAATTTATTTTGTGCTCAGTTTTCTTTTCCATGATTGTTCTGCCTATTTGGCATTTTGTCAGTTGCCATGCCTAGTTGTAGGATAGTGGAACTCTTGATTTATTATTACCGTTGAGACTTAGAATGATAGCCAAGTAGTTCTTGAGGTTTAATTGGATGATGTATGCGCACTGAGAATGTTTTATCTTTCACTCAGGACTGTGAGAACCTAGAGTAGTAGACCAAAGGGAGAATTGACGGAAGGGATTATCTAGAGTGTCTTTTAATTATGATGCGAGACCACAGGGGGAATTAACGTTGAGTGCTTCCTCAGAGAGTCTGTAGTTTTATGACACGGGCCACAGGGGGAATAGACATTGAGTGCTTCCCTAGAGAGCCTTTATCATGATACAAGACTATAGGAGGAATTGACGGTGAGTGCTTCCCCAGAGAGTATTAATTTCATAGCTGAACGAGAAAGGTGATACTGTGTGTGCCTCCTAGAGGTTTGTTAGTACTTATAGGTTGAACCATAGGGGTTAGGCTGTGAGAGCTACCCAGAGGGTTACCTATTTCTTCTTTTGTTGTTGGCTGTTTACTTGTGTACTTTGTTTTCTAGAACTGTGGATTGTAGCTGCTTGTGCTTTCCTGTATACTACTTCTTGTTTATTTACTTTCCTTATATTCATTAACTATTAGGCACAAATCTTTGGGTGATTTCCTACTGGGATTGTATCTCACACCCTGTTTGGGCCATGCTTTTGGGCCCAAGCAGACTATGTTGTTGCATGTATAGATAAGGGAAAGCACCCTTCTACTTTAGGATCTTGATTGCACTGGAGCTGGAGAGCATGAGACCGAGCCAGGTCTCGCGATGCTGAGGATTTTATTTTGTTTTTCTTTTTCACTTTTTTTTCAGTTGTATTCCAGCACGTTGTTGTGTTTGCTGCTTTCCATAGATACTTGTACCTGCTGCATTATTGTCATCATTATTATTTATCTATTTCTTCCGCTGTTCAATTCAATTTTTGTATGCTGTTGATTGTTTATGCTATTGCATCAGGTTGTTTTTCCGTTGTATACCTTACCAAATGAGGAAATAGTTTCCCCACTAACTCACCAAGGATCCTGCTGCTAGTCGGCAGCCTCTGGCATTCAGGGAAACGCACTTGAGTTCATGTGGCGAACCAGGTACGGGGCACCAGTGGAGGGGCTACAGATTCGGGTTGTTACACCACTCAAGCCCACAATAGAAATAGGGTGGAAAAATATGAGCACATGCATGTTCCTGCTAGTGCCCTCCAGTCCTGCTGTG
Source organism: Viscum album (assembly GCA_963277665.1). Taxonomy (NCBI): domain Eukaryota; kingdom Viridiplantae; phylum Streptophyta; class Magnoliopsida; order Santalales; family Viscaceae; genus Viscum; species Viscum album. The sequence continues at coordinate 808,961,818 of OY728150.1, read as the reverse complement.
CAGATAGAGCACCAAATCATAGGCAGATGCAGATATCTGCCAATGAACAACAAGCCCACTATCCAAATAGAGCGACAACCATCTATACGTAGGCACAAATAGCTACTGATGCATTTCATGCTTTCCATCCAAATATGACAACAACCAGCTATATGTAAGCATAAATACCTACTAATGCATTCCATGCCCATAATCCAAATAGGTCGGCAACCAAATATGAGCGAAGTCAAATTCCTACAGATGCATACAAATTCCATGAGAAAAATACAGTGGCAAGTGAGTAGATAAAAATACCTACTCATGAATATGAAGACCACCAGTCAAATACGATGGAAACCGAAGAAGAAAACCCATGGAAGAATCATTCCTCTATCCTAGTACAGAAGAACTGCCAGTATATACTAGAAACTCATGGAGGAACAGAGTAGGAATAAACTCTTTCTCCAGTATCATAATGATATTTTATACTAGTTCCAGCCAAAGATGTATCTCAGAACATCTTGTAAATGATGGAAGATCAAATTTTGATTCTATATCATATCCTCCAAACATGCCAATATATCATTGCATCGACAGAAAAGGTGAGACACGGAGCCCATGACTCGATTTCTTTGAATGGAATGACTCACTCACAAAATGAGTTAGTCACTCTGGAGCATTTATGCATCCCTTCTCCAGTCCAGGAGGGTCAAAGACAATATCCCATGATATAAGGACAACCGGATCAAGAATAAATACTCGTTCCAACTAGGGGACATTGGTCCAATGTGGTGGCCTCTCCAGGGTAGGCATATATCCCATACAAAACTGAAGATTTCCATCAGTGTATCCCGGTGGAATCACATGACCCAACAAGATAGGGACCCATATACGAGGGCAGTTAGCAATAGTATATGTCCCAAGTTTCCCATAAGAGTTCACTCAAAAATAAAATGCGCCAATAAAAACTGGAAAATGAAGAGCACATACATGATCCTTCTCTGCTGGAAGCTGGGGTTCTAGATGACCTCAAACATATATCAATAAAGGATCAAGACCCTATCAGTCCATTACTAAATTATGGAAGTGGCGGTAGTATTTGTGAAGGCCCTCCCTGCATTATCACTATTAGCTACTATGAAGGTCATCCACAGAGCACCCATGGGGGCTCAATTTGTAGGCCATGAATGATCGATCATGAGAACTTATCTCCTTATTCACGTCGGGGTAGACCTCTCCTCGACCTGAAGATCAGAAAGTAAGAAGGTCCTCCCTTTACTGTTTCCTACCCTAATGGTCCTCTCCAGAGTATATTCTGCATATATGCTTCTCCCTACAGTCAGAAATTAAGTCATAATGGTATTCCTCACCATGATGACAGTCATTGCAAAGGCCCTCCTCACAATGACAGTTTCTATGAAGGTCCACCACATAGTAACGTCAAGCAATGAGAAGGTCCTTCCCTCATTGCATTACATCCTGAAGGCCCTCCCCAGAATGTGCACTATAGAAATTCTCCCAACATCCATGTATCAAATCATGATGGTAGTCCTTGACATGATGACAATCATTGCGAAGGCCCTCCCCACAATGGCAGTTGCTGCGAAGGTCCTCCCCTCAGTGATGTCAAGCAGCAAGAAGGTCCTCCCCTTGATGTAACCCACCCTGAAGGTCCTCTCCATGGTATACACCATAAATACACTTCCCACGGTCAGGCATCAAGTTGCAATAGTATCCCCCACCATTGGAGCACCAATTGAAAACGTCCTTCCCGCAACCAAAATTCATATTATAAATAAGGTATTCCCCTTGCTAGAACAAATGAAAAAAATCCCTTCTATGTTGAGACACTCAGAAAGGAGTCAGACACATCATGAACTCTATCTATAACAAGTGATATTCTTTCTCAACCAGAGGATGGCTCAGGGCCATGCTCATCTTCAGATCCACCCCCTTTCCATCCACAAATCAATAAGGCTCCCACCAACAAAGTTGTTTGGAATGAAATAATTAAGAATCAGTCGAGCTGGGCATATCAAGTAGAGGAGCCTCCAGAAGAACAACAGTAGGATATATTTCTTATGAAAAGACAACTAGATAGGGATAATATACCAGTGATGAATTAGACTACGACCACTTCTCACTTCGACATACTAGGAGAGTTGTCTGGGGAATTCACACATGACATTCGACTCAATATATAGGCCACCCTTCACTAGATGAAAGAAAAATTCATGCACTATGAAGGGTATACAGACCATGTCAACATATTAAGGGCACCTCACCATCTAATTGGCCTGAAAGACCTCCTGTATGCAAGGCATCCACAATCAGAAATGTGGAAGAAAAACTTTGAACTTTCTTTCCTCCATGCACTACATAAGTTGTGTCACCTCATTGGCGATGCCCTGACTGGAGTTCCCATATGGGGATGGGGAGAACATGGACCTACTCACTTCACCCCACATCTTGTATAGAAATCCCCAATGGTAATGACATCCTATAATGTCATCACCCATAGGCAACATTCAAATGAAACCCCTGATCAAAAAAATTGGATACTCGACAAAAACCGGCACGAAGTAAGTCTCAAAAGAATTAGGACCGAAGAGATCAATCCATTGAAAAGATTCTAATTCAGGCAACCATGAACATCCAGAAGGCTTCCCATCTATGGGAATCCAACTAGCAAGCAGTGCTCATGTCTTCAAAAGACCATGGACTCCATACAGGACCAATACCATACTCAGCCCACACCTGTGCGGGAGTACGTGAAATTGAAAGGGTGGCAATAGCGGTGAATTCTGCCGAAATATGAGAACCCTAGCCCATAGGGTTAGGGGAATTTTTAAATCAAATTTCTCCCATAAGAACAAAAATTCCATGTTGTATCACATCAAAGGAAGAATGAGAACAACCCCATCATGCAAGGATATGGGAATTTTTACCTCAAATCCCCACACAGTGGATGTCTGTCTTCTATTGTCTAGGAAGAACGATGGACAGAGGAGTCACCTATCCCATCCCTTATCATGGTTCGCATCCACCGAGACAAAGTCATGTTATGAGGTCAGATCAGGGCTCCCTTAAGGTCAATATTCACAAAGAAACCTGAATAATACCGCAGAATGAAAGGAGAAAGTCCAATAAAGGATGCAGAAATCATTCCTACAATTTGACACTCGGTACACTACCCCAATGCGGTATTCCTCAATGAACATGGTAAATGTAAAATCTACAGATATCACAAGAAATGACATGGAGGGATTAGATGCAAAGAAAGATGGTTCCCTCCCAGAGGAATCCCACATCGAGCCTGATGGTGTGCATACCCAGAACCATAGAGAAAACTTAAATCTAGGTTCCCCCTCAATCAATCCAACATTACCTCCTGCGCAAAACCCCGATAAGGAGAATAATAAATCTATTTTCATCTATGACCCACCTTCTCATCCCCTTGGAAATAAATCCCTCACTTTTGAGGAAAGGTTCCCCAAGCAAGAGGAAGAAATGAAATAGGTAAGGAGAATTAATGATGAGCTGCATCGAGGGAGCTACCTTTCCAGATGCGTTCCCCCCACAGAATGTCTGCAGGTACTTCTAGAAGAAGATCCCTTTCCATTGGAACTAATCTGGGTAAATGAATCCAAGCTCAGAGGTCCATTCAACCCAGCCTCGAAGGGACATCAATACTTCACCCCACTGGGAAGGAAGCCATAATATATTCAGGTAAACCCACAAATGATACCCCCATCTAGCTATCAACCCCAAATTCTTGCACCACTGTCACACCCAGTTTTGGCCACAATTGTACCATCTCAAGATCAAGACCGACATGATATGCATCAAGGGATCTTGAATACCATCAAGAAATTAACAAATTGACGAGAATAAATGGAGGGGTGACACACTCCGATACAGCCAGAGAGAAAATCATACCCTGATTGGGTAAGATATTTTCCACCACCGCCAATATTCTAGAACTCTACATTCTCAGTATTCAATGGATCGGGGGACCCGGAGTAGCATTTAATGCACTACGCCTCTTACTGTGACCCCATGATGGGAACTCTGGAGAAAAAATATGCAATAAAACTTAGGTTATTTGTACGAACTCTGTAGGGATCATCCATCGTATGGTATACTAGACTACTAGCCAATTCAATCACAAGATGGGAGGACCTCCGATGACAGTTTCTCTTCCAGTTCATTTTGAAACTGCCTAATATGACGGTCAGTGATATCATGAAATAAAAACAAAGAGAGAATGAAAGAGTCTCAGACTTCATTTCCAGATGGAAAGGCCTGATTTATTCCATGAATTGTCCAGTCCCCCAGGATAAGATGCTCACAATGTGCATCGATAACCTTCAGGATGAATTGTGAACACCACTCATCCTGGTGAAGTACACAAGTGGGTTCAGATATTTCTCTTCCATTTCCTAAATAATATAATACTCCTAAAAAATTACCAATATTAAGTCTTGAGTTCCCCCGTCATTCCCTAGGAAAATATTAGGAAAAGACGAAGTGGATCTTGTCACACTTAAGCCACCCCTGACACTAGCTCCAATTGCGAGGCCCCCACCGAATCATGCGGGACCCCATGGACACCAACAAACACCCCACCTTGGAAACATGAGAGATGGGGTGCTAAAAGAAATAATTTTGAAGAATGAAGAAATACATTTTACTCATTCGGAGATGACCATGTCCATGACTATTTAATGGCCTCCATGAATAACAATCTGCTTCGGCTTCCAGAGCCAAAGAGAGCTGATGAAGTGGGTCTCAAAGAATACCAAAATTATTGTCCCTATCATCGGATACTGGGAAATACCATCTAGGTATGCTTTGTCTTCAAGGATCTCCTATAGAAGATGGTGGATTCTGGACAAGTCAAGTTGGGACTGCGACCAGCTCAAGTGGAATATATTTCCACCTCATATTAAAGAGAGGAAAAGGAATGGAAAATAGTCTCCAGTAATAAAGAGATAAATTTTGATAATTGGTTGACCCAGAATACCATCAACCGAGTCCATGAGATCCTCCAGGCACAGTTGAAACAACCAAATATTCCCCCAAAAGCTCCTGATACAACACAACTATCCTCCTCATCCCTATGGTCCTCTAAAGGCCAGAAGGGTAGAAAAAAAAGAGAAAGAAGATCATATGACATCAAATACGAAGTCAGTGTTGAACTTTTTAGACTTCATACAAAAAAACTTGGTACAAAGGGCACTACCCCACCAAATGGTACAATGGGCACTGCCCCGCCAAATGGTACCATCAGAAGGAGATAGTTAGATAGAAACATTTTCAAATCAAGAACTGATCTTCAGCTCCATTAATGTCATTCACTTGATGGAACCCTTCTCATATGGAGACTATGGCCATGAACCTAAATTCCCCATGCCCAACTGGAGATCTGGAAGAAGAGGCCACAAAGTCTGAAGGTTTCCTGGAAGGCATGGTCATGGTAGGATTCAAATTCCTGGCCACACAATAAATATAACCACTAAAATCATAGACACCTGAAGAATAACCCTATGGAAAACACAAAAGGAACCAGAATGATCCTCCACCCCTGTAAGAAGAGATATAAGCCCAGTTATGGAGGAGTATCTGTCAGAGGAAGAACAAATATCAAATCACACAAGGCATGAAGGAAGACAAGTTTGGCCAAAATCAGAAAGGACCACAACACTACCGACCCTGACTATAGAGACCAAACTATCCACATCCAAATTCCAAAACCCTAAAGTGTCTATTAAAGAGAAACCATAAGCTGGGAAATGATGAATTTTATAGAAGAATTATGATATTATAAAGCAGCTAACTTCAATACTAGAAAATATGTCAATCCTGGATGTGTTAAGTCTATATTTAGATCTTAGGAGGAACTCATCGAAGCCTTACTAAGTCCCCAAGAGTTCGAGGATGAAGTAACATCATCCTAATTATATTGGACAGAGACCAGTCCTGAATAATGTCATGTTGTCATCTCCTTTACATATAGGGATGAAGACGCCATCATACGAGGGCACATCAAACCCTTATATGTGTCCGACAAGATAAAGGGAGTTTATGTCCAAAGGATCTTCATCGACAACAGATATAGAGTCAAACTCCTCCCACTGTGAAGGATTATTTGGTTGGGAAATTATGAAGAAAACTTGAAACTCTACACCAAAACTCTGTTGGGATATGATGAAAGAGAGCATAAACCGTTGGGATGAATCAAGATTAAAACTCAGCTCAGAGACCTCATGTTGAATTCCAAGTTCCTGGTAGTATGAAAAAGTATAGCCTTCAACGTCCTATTAGGAAGGCCTTTGCTGCATCAACACATTTCAATTCCTTCATCATACCATCAGTGCATAAAATATCACACTAATGAAAAAAATAGGACATTTCATGCCGATAAATCACTGTTTGAGTCATGTGAGTCGCATTATATCGACACAGAGTTCTATGAATTAGAAGAAAAACATATTTCAGCCAAAAAAAATTGAATGTATTACTACCCCAAATGGATTGGAAGTAGCTCCCACTGACCCCCTCCAATAGCTTGGGGAAGATTATGTACTACCCATCAACCAAGTTGAATGAGAAAGTGAAAGTTCAGATATAGATTCAATTTTCTGCATGATCTCCGCCGTGGATGCCAAGTCCAAAGACATAGAAATGTGGGCTGGATCCCATTATGTTAGGAAAATCCCTATCAAAGATGCTCTAGACCCATACTTGGGACCGAAAACTACCCCTACCTCACACACTATAGAAAAAGACAATTTCTCTCTCAACATTTGAGAGTTCATCTCAAAAATCATCTCTCTATCAAAAGAGGAAGAAGATGAAGAAGAAGAAGAAGAAGAGGAAGAGCACCTCAAAGATGCCCCTCCTACATTTGAAGAAGGTGTCTCCACCATAATTGATGAACTAAAGGAGATAAACCTGGGCACCGAAGATGACCCGCAATCCACTCTGATCAGTGTGGTTATGCCTGTCGAGGAAGAGGAGGCACATAACTCATATCTAAAGAAAAATCGAGATATGTTTGCCTATAATTACACAGAAATTCTAGGACTTGATCCTAAGTTCTCCACTCATCATCGGGGCTTACCAAAAGATCACATGGGCTATAAGCAAGCATACAGAAGGACGCACCTGATGCATGCTGCCAAAATAGAGGCTGAGGTTGATAAGATGATCAAAGAAAACCTTACACGGGAGGTCCAATATCTGATCTAGCTAGAAAACATAGTCCCTATAAATAGAAGAATGGATATATTAGAATATTCATTGAATTCAAGGACCTTAACCGTCATTTCCCAAAAAACTATTTTTTGATCCTGGTAATAGAATTTTTGATCAATGAAACAACTGGATATGAGGCTCTCCCTTTCATGGATGACTATTCTAGATACAATCAATTCCAAATGGACAGAGGAGATAAAGAAGCTACCACTTTTAGATCCCCTTAGGGAGTGTTCTATTATAAAGTTATGCCATTTGGTCTAAAGAATGTCGGCGCCACATATCAACGCGCCATGAATCGCATCTTCAATCCCTTCTTGGGAAAGTGCGTTGAGTGTTATGTCGAAAATATGGTGGTTAAATCATGATAGTGCTCTAACCACCTGAATAATCTTGAAACTATCTTCAAAAAATTTCGATAACATAGTTTAAAGATGAATCCCCTAAAGTGTGCCTTTGGAATTACCTCGGGAAAATTCCTCAGCTTCGTCGTATGCCATCGCATCATCAAAGTCGACCTTGAGAATATAAAATCCATCCTTGGAATTTCCCCACCTTTCAACCTCACTAAGTTGAGAGGTCTATAAGGGAACCTATCCTACATTCGGTGCTTCATAGACAACTTAGCGGGTAAATGATTACCTTTCACCATGATCATGAATAAGGGAGTTACGTATGAGTGGGATAATGATTTCTAAGAAGCATTCGACAATCACAAAAGATATATCCTAAGATCACCGGTGCTGATGCCACCAGTTGAGGGGAGACCACTCATATTGTATGTAACTGACCTGGAATAGTTATTAGGACCCTTCCTCATGCAGAAGAATGATTTTGAAAATGAGAATAACCAATATTACCTCAGTAGAACAACAATTGATGCTGAAACTCAATATTAAAAAATCAAAAAGAAATGCCTAGCCCTAATATTCATGATTCAGAAACTCAGGCATTACCTGTAGCACCACGAAGTCTAACTGGATTCTCGTTGTAACCCTCTAAAATATATCCTCAACCTTACCATGAAAAATGGGTGCCTATCAAGATGTGTAGTCATCCTACAACAGTTTTACATATGGTACATACCCTAAAAGGAAATCAATGGCCAAGAGTTAGCAGACTTCCTGGCCAAGAATCCCTCGGAAGAAAAAAAACTGTTGGATGCTGAAATTCTAGATGAAGAAGTGTTTTCTATTCCAGAGGACCCCTAGACATGGGATATGTACTTCGATGGTGCTTCCTGAAGCCCGACAGGGAAAAGAATGGAGGATCTCAATATCAACAAAGTGGGGCTGAGAATTATACTTGTATCCCCCTAAAAGGCCATCTTTCCTTACTCTTTTATACTTTTAGAAGTTTGTATAAATAATTAATCAGAATATCAAGCCCACATTGTAGGCCTAGAATTGGCACTTCAAGTTCAGGCCAAAAATTTAAAAATAAAGGGTGATTCAAAGCTAGTCATCAAATAGGTCAATGGTGACTATGCCATAAAGAAAGAAGTGTTGGTTCCCTTGATGAGCCATGTTCAAGAACTGATGGTAGAATTCCCATCAGAACCAATGTTGACTTATGTCCCCCGGTCACAAAATGACCAAGCCAACTCTTTGGAAAATGCAACCACAACCTTGGCCGATCCAGACCAGGATGAAACAGTCATTTGCATTGCCCACCGTCGGATGGTATTGCTATTCATCTGAAGCAATACAAAGGAAATTGATGAAATTATCCCCATTTCTAAGCCTCATGGCCACACCACCGGCTTAATTATTTCCATTGTGAATTTCCTTCGGAATGGGGAACTCCCACCAGATAGGGATGAAAGGGAGCAAGTCTGAAGATGGGAAGTCAACTTTGTCTTGTACAATGGGGTAAACCAAAAAATTGTTATATATAAACAAGGCCTTGATAGAGTCCTTCTCAAGTGAATTTATGGAGAAGAGACTTCCACCTTCATGAAATAAGTGAATGCTAGATCTTGTGGAGTGCACTAATCAGCAACCAAGCTCCCTCACTAAATCCAAAGGATCAGGTATTACTGGCCCACTATGATACAAGATTGTTCCATATTCACCAAGAAGTGCCATTCCTGCCAAGTTCATGCTAATTTCATACACCAACCCCCAAAGTTACTTTATACAGCTAAGTAATCCTGGCCATTCGCTTCCTGGAGGATGGATATTGAGGGACCATATCCTCCCGCTACAGCCAGAAAATTCATGTTCATATTCACAGTGACCAACTTCTTTTTCAAATGGGCCGAAGTTATACCCCTTTAAGAAGTTGGGGAAAAAACATTATTAGCTTTGTAAAATCAAACATCATTACTAGATTTAGTGTCCCTCATACAATAATGACAGAAAAAAGCACCAACTTCCACCCTACTGAGTTGGACAAGCTATACCATGAGTATAGAATCAAAGAAAATCGTTCATCCCACTACCACATGGTGGCCAATGGACAGATAGAGGCTTTCAACAAGCCTTTTTCCAACATACTCCAAAATATTGCTGATAAGGATAAGAAATATTGGCCAGATAAGTTTTTTCATTCTTGGTGGGCTTATCGGACCACAAATCTCACCACCACCCAGGAAACCCCATACTCACTAGTATATGGGGAAGATGAAGTTTTTCCTATCAAAATTGAAGTACCGCCACTTTGTGTAGACATTTATGATCAAATTTCCATGGATGAGAAATCCCAAATATGGTTTGATAAATTGGATTAGATAAATGAAAAAAGGATGCACACTATGCACCATTTGGAAATCTACAAAAATCAGATTGCATGAGCCTTCAACAAAAAGGATCTCCTTCACTATTTCCTCAAAGGAGAAATAGTGTTAGTCCTTAGAACCCCAATTATACTTGGAAAGAATCCCCAAATCTTGAACCAAAGTGGTAAGTACCATATGTCATACATAGAGTCTATTCCAATGGAGTGTACTCCCCGATATCAATGGACGGACAACTCATCACGGCTCCAACAAATGCAAAGTTCTTGATGAAGTATTTCGCGTAGTAATGCACTATGATATGGTCCAAACTATGAGACCTTAAAATATGATCCATTTTCCATACCACATGATGTTAAAAAGTACGATATTAGTCCATGAAACATGACATTGAACCATGAATCCAAGGTCCAAGATTTATGACCTTAAACTATGAGTTATAATTCCCCCATGTCATGGTCAAAACTCTAAGAGATTAAAATATTAATCATTTTTTTGACCACATGATGTTAAATAGTAAGGATCTCATCCATGAAACTTGACATTAAATTGTGACTCATGTCCTCATTGTAAGATGTTAAACTACATAGAACAAATCATCCTAATAACATTAAAATAAACTGCATGATCTTTCAAAGAACTACGTACGACATTATTCCTACCCTCAAAGAATATGTAGCGATGCCTTGATCTCTGATCTTGGACCAACCCCCACAAAAAAAATGCATCTATCATGTTCTCTACCTCACCACACTTGAGAATAAATCCCTATGTCCACTCCTTATTTTTCACATTGATTATAACTCACATGATCTTCAGATAAGTGTTAAGGATTCTCTTACGCAAACAAGTTATAAAGAGGTATGGTAGACATGGAACCTGTAGCAAATGAAACAAAAATGTCCCTACATATGAACCGAGCCAGATCGGTACAAGGAACATTCAGAACTATGTATGTCTTGATTCCTACCCATGCAGGATACGTAGTGATGCCTATATTTGGCATCCTGGATCAACCATCATAAAAAAATTCCATCACATTTCCTTACACATGGACTAAGACAAATCGATATAAGAAAAATTCAGAACTATGTATGTCATGATTCATGCTCGGGTAGGATACGTAGTGATGCCCATATTTGGCATCTCGGCCCAACCATCATCATCAAAAAAAAATTCCCCTTTCCCCGTGCATAGGCCAGACTTGTATGGGGAGTCCATGAAAGGTAATAATCACATGACAATAAACTGCAAAATTATTCAAGAGTCATGTGTGGCCCAATCCTCAATGTTTTGAGATCCCCTACATGCCCCCCCCCCCTCCACTCATGAGAAGTCAGAATATCCTGCTACACCCTATACATATGAGCCAGACCTATGTGGAAGCTCCAGTGGTTCACAGTTAATCATGGTATGGGTATTATTTACATTCCCAGGCACATCATTCCCATTTTTCAAACTCCATACCCAAGGAAAAATTAGATCCCTATAATCATTCAGTGCCATCTGAGATGGAAGGTCAGTGTCTTGCATACACCTTTGTTTTGACTATGCACATCATGCCCCAGAGGCTCTGCATATGTTTCCCACAAAAATTGCTATCAATCAAAGGAAAATTCGTCCCTAGGAGAGTCCTCTCTTATCTCAGCACGCTTAATGGATTCCAAGCCCGATGTCATTCCTCCTTATTCATGTTTCCCCTGGGACTATGGTTTATACCTTCTATCATCACTCATGTATAGGGAATGCCAGAACATCCTAATTGTGATTAACTCATAACTATCAAAGATATTTAGGATAGCATAATTGTCCTCACTACATGTCTCTAAAATTCACAACATCATGTCCTCACTGCGTGACATTAAACTATGAGGACAAAATTTTCCTTGTTGTAAAATGTTAAAGTGAATAGCAATGGTTTAAGCCTAAAGTTCCCTCTGATGTTGATTTTTATTTTCTTAGGAAATAACACTGAATCCTTGTAATCTTTTTTTTCTCACACCGATCATAGATCACGTGATCTTAGGGATCATAGTGAGAGATACGTTGTGAAATTATCAAAAAATAGCCCATGAATTTGGTCCTAGTAGTATGACCCTAAAAGGCATGTCACAGTTCCCTTCCCTAAGAAGAACCCTACATCCTGGCCATACAATGTTGAATGACCACGTACCAAAAAGATGGGATGAACACCTCACCCTGCATATGAGTCAGATCTACATAATGGAAACCTAATTCCATGAGTAAATAGCAGCCCAAATGTCCCCAATATGCCCAGATACACTCCTGCCATATCTCAAACTCTATGATTTTAGAAATATTGAATCCCCATAATCATTCAAGGCCATCTGAGATGGAAGGAAATTTTCCTACGAACACCTTTGTTTGGGCTATGAACAACATGCCCCGATGGCTCTACATATGTTTCCCACAAAAATGATCACCAATCAAAGGAAAATTCATCCCCATGAGAGTCCTCTCCTATCTCAGTACGTCCAATGGCTTCCACGACTCATTTCATCCCTCCTGATTCAAGTCCCCTCAAAGTCATGGATTACATTATCCTCCCTAAAAACATTCTTGGATATATTAGATCATGCGGGCCCGATTCATCTTTGGTCCCTTTTGAGGTTTCTAAAGATACCTCATCCATATGTGTGAATTTTATCTACATACAAAAGAAGAGTACCCCCACTCATCTCCGGGTTTCCCCTAAAGAAGTTTAGTTAAAATTCCAATTCTCATGTTCAGGTGCACCCTTTTATCGAAGGTCACATACCATATTCAGAGATTTCCCAATCTCCATAATCTTCCATAGGCCATTAGAGATAGAAGGATAGTGTCTAGCAAACACCTTTTCTTGAATATGCACATTATGCCCCAGTGGATTTACATATGTTTCCCAAAAAAAATGGCCATCAATCAAAGGTAAATTTGTCCCCAGGAGAGTCCTTTCATGTTTTTGTATGCTCAAATGACATTTATGTCCTGTCACACCCCCATATTTGGAAAAAATCTTGGATAATGGCTTAAATTCCTTCATATTTTCTAATGTCCGTGACATAAAAAGGACTTCTAACTGAACTGACTATTCACCATCTCTCCCTCATGAAAGTAAGAACTATGGGGGAACAAATTCCCATTTAAAGCTGACATGAATGTCCCTAATGTTTTCAAACACCACAACTCAGGCCAACCACCCACTATGGATCCCGACATCAAAATAAATTCAATGTATTGAAAATCCCACCAGGCCATCGTAGATGGAAGGCCAGTGTCATGTGGACACATTTTTTTGAATATTCACATCATGCCTAGGTCTCTCTGCATATGTTTACCACAAAAATAGCAGTAAATAAAAGAAAAATTCATCCCCAAAAGAGTCCTCTCCTACTTCTGTATGCCTAAAACGGATTCTGAGCCTCATGCATGTACAAAATTCACAAATTAAGGGTCAAGAAAAATATTTAATCCATGTTTGGAGGATATTAGAACATTCTGAACTAATGATCTTGAGTCAAGCCGCTAACCTAATAAATTTGGTTAAATATGTTCGACAAAAAAACATCAGTAATGAGTTTTATTGGTAGGACTGTGAACTGCCAGTGAAAAAGACACCATACTTTCCAGAGGAAAAATCCACAAAAGGCACCTATGGGTAAAAAAAATCAAGTATTGGTTCATTAAAAAATATTGATCCGTAAAAAAAGGGCGTAAAGCTTGTTAGGTCAAAAACCCGCAAAGGGCGGCCTAAGAAAAAGTCAAGTTATTCCCTCTAAGCCTGTGCCAAGAAGGATTTGGAAAAAATTATCGTGATAATTAAAAATACAGAAAAATTTGTGTGGTGTTATATAAAACCTCGTAAATAATAGAACTACTCTCACTGAGTCCCACAACTCAAAAAAAAAAATAGATCCTGATTCGATTATTTCAATCTACTAGTTTCAAATCATGGTTTAAAATTAATAGCTGATTGAAATGATGTTTATATGATTGATTATGATCAATTGACATGTTAGGATAAAGAAAATAAGAATAATTCAAAGGAAAATTGGTTCCATCATATTCCATAAAAATGTATGGTCGGCATCCATAGCCTAGAGACTCTCCTTGTAAGTAAGACATGACCTTTACAAGAGACATTCTGTAGAGTCGTAGAGTTGCATCAACGATTGGTAAGACTCCTCAATGGCTAGGTGAAGAATTAATAAATTCATAGTCTTAGCTTCTGTTCTTTCCTGTAGTACCTTCACGTCCCTCATTTCATGGAGGCCAGTCCATTCTTCCTCTTGAATTTTCCATTACCCCTTCTCAATGGCAGTTGCGGCCCAGGAACACTCTTATTTGAGCCACTCCATTTTCTGGGTTTGTTTCTCCACTTTCTGGTCAATTTTTTTATTAAATACTCTTACTTCATGAGTTCATTTTTCAACTTTTCAACTATTCCATCATGAGTGACAGCTTCGTCAATGATAATTTTCCATGTAGAAGCCAGATAAGCCATCAGATCCGCCACTGAAAGATGAGATTCAAGCACACCAGTTGCTTCCCGATCAGCAACCCACATACCTTAATATATCATAAATTCTAGGTTAGATAAATCCAATGAATCCCAAGTCCATAAATTGGTTGTGTAACAGTTGAAACTTCACTAGAATCTCAGCCAATGGTGTCGGGGAGATTAATCTCCAAATGTTCCTCTATGCCTTTTTTCGAGTGGGTTGATGATTGACTAGGATTTCTTGATAGGTCTTGGAATCACTCTCTGATGATGATATGTATCCAATAATAAACATCACCAGATAGGGACTTGATTCAGTATCTATAGCACAGCTCGAACCTGTAGCGGCCTTGTCTCTGGTAATTGTAATCAATGAAAAAATAGGGGCATCCACCGCTATTTCCAAGGATTTTGGTTTTCATTTTGAGGATAGGGGAGATGAATTTAATACCTAACACCCCCGAAGTAGTAATTCTATCTAAAATATGTGTCACTACATCTTCAATCATACTTTGTGCTCTGTAGATACGGGGGAATATTGAATACTCAGAGCCATGCTCGGCCAAAACACTAGCTCTCAAAGCATCCCTCAAAAGTTTGTTGGTCAATATAAGGCATGTGTGTATAGTCATCCCAGATAAGGGTACTAGTCTTAGAATCCTAGGGGTAGAAAACATAACCCCTATCATAATCAGAAAAAAGGGCACGATATCCCGCTCCAAATTTTCTGGGGTCAGAATATCAGCCTTCCCAATCGTAACTTCCCCAAATCCACTATTAGTAGGCGGAATACTAGTTTCTGAAGTGGCTCACTCCATAGGGGAAAAATCCACTCAATCAAGATTGATTGGATCCTTGATATTCTAAACCCCTCCAAGATCCATCAAGGCCTAGGGATTACCACTGGACTCAACCCCTATTATAAAGACCCCCCTGTTTCTGTTTATGTGAGTCGCCTCAGTGCGGTCGAGTGAGCCCTCAACTTCTGGATGTCCTTTAATTGTTAGGGTGGATATTTCTCGAGTAGGAGAAGGCACACCTGAGGGGTAAATAGTACCCCCGGTCTCTTCAAATGGCCCTGTTTCCTTTATTCAATTAGCCAGAACAGATGTAAACTCTTCCTCTACCCTAAAAGGGATAAGAGCTATAGATGCATGAATGGTCATTGTCTGGTCACTAATAGAACCTGCATCAAAGTAAATACATGTACTATTAATTCAATAAGATAATGTTACTTGGTTCAATCACCAGGTAAATAGAAAATTACTTGTGATTCCCCTCTAAATATTCTTTGACAGTTGGGAGGATTTCTTATGTTTCTTTAACTGTTGGGGGGATGACCCCTGAATAAGATCACAAAGAGGAGATGAAGGAGGAAATTCCCTAGAAGGTTCTACAATAACTACTTCCATATGTTCTTGGGCTCTAGGGATCCTTCCTTAGTACCCCTACCATTTATGGGGCACACTCTCCAACTGCAGTACCTCCAGGAGAGTAAATCGGGGAAAAATCCATTTTCTGAGATCCGGTAGGACCCTGAAAAAATAGAAAGGATAGGAAACATGAATACTTTTAGAATATTTTCAATAAAATAACTTAATACCATATTTTATGGTTAGAACAACCTCTCCCTTCAATAGCAATAATACTGCCATCAATTCCACACGATCCGATCGGTAATGCCTGTCCGTAGGAGCATGAACACACTTATCCATTTCATTCAAGTAAGTAGCCACCTCATTAGGTTCTCTGTTGGTAGAAATAATGGTAGGATAAATGGATCTCCCAAAACCTGAAAGATCAAATCATTCCCTCTGAAGGAGCCTCCATATATCTTTATTTGAATCACTCACCCTCAATTTATCTTAGACTCTCCAGGTATTCAGAAATGCAGCTGTAATTGGGATTCCAATTCCAGATGATTGGTGTAAGGAGGTGGAGTGGTTTTTGATAGCCACAAACATTTCTCGAGCATCCTTGAAAACTCAGGACCACGAGAATAATAACATTTATGAGGCAATGAGAGAAAATAATAAGCTTTTTCCATGGAAGCCTTAATAGATCAGACCACAACATCATCATCCTCATAAATGGTTTCTAGACATAGCAATTTAATTACCTGATTTTAGTACTTATGGTGACCACTTCGGGAGTGGATGATGGTCTCATGGTCCTTAAGATAGCAACCCATCCTATCTGGATCCTCATCAAAAGAAAGTTCATCCGGTTTTTACATGTAGACAATGCCAGTATGGGTAAATTCCCTAGTCTGGAGGAGCTGCCATATATCATGAGGGGACTAGTCACGGGTAGATGACTGGCCTTTAAAAAGGTCCCCTTGCCTCCATGCCACTGAAAAATCGTCCTAGGAAGGAATGGATGATGGAATCCTGGCACCAGCTCTAGCAGCTTGTTCAGCCGCCCATGGGTTCATAACCCCATATTTCACAACTTTCCTTGGGGGTGAACGAAGAGGCCTTCAAAGGACTTTTCCTGGTCATGAGTGTTCAACAACTCCATTCTATTTCTCATTTCCATTTACCTTGGATTCCATGGAAGTTGTCATGATGGGAACCAGGTCGGCTAATTGGACATTGGGATATGACTTAACCCAGGACTCAACATAGTTCTTGGTAAATAAGGGCATGGAATACCTAGAATCTGGAAGTATGGCATAGATCAAGGTGTCCTACTAGGTAAATATTAGCCATAGTTGATGGGATATCATCAGATGTTTCTCCTGACAAGAACTATTGAGAGCAGGAGGGAATAACTTCTGAAGATAGTTAAATTGTCAACTAAACCTACAGGGTGCATAGCCCTCATAAATAATCTCCCCTCTGATATGGTATACCAGGACACCTTCTCACAGAGAGAAGACGTAAACTCAATTGATGAAGTCTTCAGATGCATTATTTTTAATACTACCAGTAGGGGAATCATAAGGTTGGTAAGAGAAACCTTTGTAAATGTTGAGACAATCTATTAGGTCCTGCTTGTTCTTTTCAGTTTGCTCCTCTTGCTTATCCTGTAAAGACCAAGCTACCGGCATGACCTTGCCAGTGCTCTGAAGATATGGTTGGAGTGTGGAATGTGGAATTGGTAAGGAATTGATAAAGTAATATCCCCTATGTGGGCTCCAATCCATCCCCAACAAATTGGAAGGTCTTATTCATCTGATAAGGTGACCCCCCTTGCTAATTCGACCTAGTAAGTGGTAAATCTTGGATAACACTGGGATAGACAAATTGATACATTTTCCAGTGGCCAACTGAGCAGCCATTATAAAAGTTGAGGCTCTTACACCAACATATTCCCTCACTGGTAGAAGCCACCCGCTCATAAACATGGCCAAGAATTTTGCCAGTCGGAATAACTGATCGACGTCAGGGATGATCCCCCATCCCAATTTCTAAAAATTCCCCTCTTCTAGGGTGGGACAATAAGTACTTAATCACCTCCATGTGGTTTTGGTAGGACAAGCATTGGGCCTCTACGGACCAAGCTCGAGACCAATATGCCTAACCAAAATTCCAAAACAGTCATCAAAAGGAACATCCTGCTTCAGATTGGGATCTCTTTAATTTAGAAGCACCATCACTTGGACAATGAGTTTCTTGGATGGGGGTGGGGGGGTTCATTCCTCATCATCCCAAAAATATGAAGAAGGAAGGAATTAATCATACATGTCCCTGACGATAGGGACTCCATAAATTAGCTGGATGTCCCAAAGACTGATGTCGACCTCCCCATGGGTCAAGTGGAAGGTGTTGTTATCTGGAATCCACCTGCTTAAGAGCTATGAAATGTGGGAAGTAGGACGATGGGTGTATGTCTGAGAAACCCAAGATGTTTCATATAGTCCCACAATATGTAGCTAGGTTTATAATTCTTCACAACTCCGGAGAACCCAAAAGGGCCACCCCCAGTCCAAGCCAAATGAGCCCCCAGGGTGAAGATCCCACCAGGATGACCAACTGTACTGCTCGTTCTCTATAGCCTTCCCCACAATTATTTGATAACAACGGGCTTTCTAGTCAGGCTTCCATTGTACTCCCTCTAAAGGTAAAGGTGCATAGTTCAGAAAAGACCCAAAGCTAGTATCTATCTGAAGGTACCTCTCTTTGGAAGAAATAAAATCCTTCATAATAAAGGTATTAATTATCCAGGCGGTATTATGATTGATCTGATTTGGCACCAAGATCGATGTGTCAGACAATAGAATAAACCCGTAAGAAGGAAGCCCATCTGAGACTGGGTACTCCGATTGGAACACCATAAACAGATTCTCCAGAGATTAGTGAAATGGGATGACTGGAATTTTGTCATCAACCTAATCTGCCATGTTCTTCGATCTTTCATTGGTAGTAGAAAGAGGGTTAGAAATAGCAGCCTTAGAAGAAGCATCGATGTTATTAGAAGTCTGTGAAGCAACCATTGTAGCCGGCACAAGAAGATCCAGAAGCTGAAAAAAAGTCAGTCCAATAAAAAATTTCTATTGGATAAAGGATATGGAATAATGGATAAAGAAATCAAAATATATCCACATAAGTTTCCACATATTGTTTCCAGAAACAGTATGCGATAGCCACATCCTGCGTACTACATAGTGTGTGGAGGCTTCATCCCACGTACTACATAGTGTGTAAAAGCAACCCCGCCTACGACTACGGTAGCTGGGTGCATTCCATAACATAAATCCATGGTACATGAACCATCCATGAGGTATTGGCTCGCAGATCATTGGCCGGTGAATAGAAACCTTCATGGAAGGTGGATACCACAGACCCATTCCTCATTAAGTTCGTGTTCAAAAGTTGCAGATTAAAGTTTTGGTTAAAATTATTAGTTCTTAAAGTTTAGTTTGCAGATAAAAGTTCATTATACGGGCACACAAGAAACGTATCATTATCTTATGTTGAATCTGGATTTTAATTTTGAAATTCCACAATGTTGTTCACAAAACCAAAAATTTGGTATGCAAATGAGAAATGGCGAGATGATCGGTTCATGGTACCTACGAAGCGGTTTCTTGAATGGGATTTTCACAAGGAGCGCGATATGAAAAAGAAGAGGGAGCTGAGAAAGTTGAGATCACTTTTTTTCTGTGATAAACGGTAAAATAAAAATGACATGGGCACCTATATATAGGTGTGGTCCCCTCATACTGGGCCCATCTACTCTACCATGAACCATTTCAGTTCAAGACCGCTTCTACCTCGTAATAGTCTCATTTTTGTTCCGAATGGACCCCATTCGGATGGGGGTCATCTTTAGGGTCTTGAAAATTCCTCCAAGAGAAGAAAATACAACCATAATTTCTTTAGAGAAGTAAAAAAGTACTCCTACAAGTCTATCAAGGTGAATGGACTAAAATTGAGTTGAAAATTTCAGAAGAAACTTGAAGGAATTCATGTTTTCAAGGATTTTAAAGTGGCCCACATACCATCACTAGGAAAGGTTCATGGAACACTTGTATCGCGAACCAATAGGTATGCAGAATGATCTGTGAGATGCCGGACTATGAAGTGATGGCCAGCAAACCCAGTGGACCATGAATTGCATCGCCAAAAAATTCATGTCCATGGATCCCATCCACATACCATCCTATGAACTTATCAGCTCGTGGGTGAAGCTAATCATCTGGGTTCCCGCAAACCATAATTGTGAAACAAAGCCTCAAAAAACCACAGATTGACCGAGTCTTATGTGGGTTAGGATTTCTTGTCATGGGCCTCCTAAAATGGTGATGTGTTCCTATAGATACAATTTCCCCAATGATCTATAAAATGGATCACAGAATAAGGAGAAAGAGGAAAGATGAAAAAATCTTGAAGGCGACTCAGAGGTTGGAAGTAAGAGTTCGGAGAAGATTTCGGCTTTAGTCTTGATTCATCGGCGGAGCCTGAATCACGAACCACAGTCTCTGTAGCTACAGTAGGCCATGAACCATACAATGGGGGAAATTTAATAATAAAATTAGAACCAAGAACCTAATTGGTGAACCGCGAACCACATAATTCTCATGAATGAACTTCCTAAAAATGATATTCCCCTGGACCCTCCTTCAATATGGTTCTCTTCATAGTGTACCACTAGGCAGACTAAAACTGATACCGCATACTGAATTAGTATGTGGATGGAACCCAAAGCGGTGTTATGGGCCACGTGCCACTATGGTACACAGTCGTCTATACCCATGCTTGTGTACCGCATCAGTATGCGGATGACCCCTCTTCCCTTATGCCACTATGGTATGCAGAGACTCCCCCATCTTGTATAAGAAATCAGTACACAGAATGGGGTATTTTCGGGTATTATTTTCTCCAGTTCCAACCTCACCCCTCCATTATCATATAGTACTCCATACTCCCTCTGCTAACCAGTCCTCTAGAATTAGGCCAAAGACTCCTACAAATACACCAGACCCATATGATCAGATAATTGAGTGCATCAGCGCGCCCCTTTGAGTCTACATACCAATAGTAAGCAGAGTCACGAAGGTTCTCCCCACAATGGTTTGGGCTTAGGGAATGCCTGTGGGTCTACATTCCCATGGTAACTCGGAGTCTAACCTTGGGATGCTGATGTGAACCTCCCCATTTTGGCGATTAAGGGTGATCACTTACTTTTCCATTCAATGAGGAATAGTGATCAATTGAAGGGGTTATTTTTTCTCCCCCCTTTGATGAGGATGACACTCCTCCCCTTTCCCAAAATGTATTCCTGGTCCCTCCCACTGAGGTAAGTCCTCAATATTCTGATGTCGGGTCGCAAGAATTTTAATGTCATTTCACATGGAAAGGTTAATCACTCTACGCCCTCTCCCACCATCATCCTAGCCTCGCCCTCTATAGGCTCTCCCTCTCCCACCAGCAGGAGAGGAAGCATGTGCTTTGTTGAATCTTATGTGTCCTATTGTTTCTCACACCGAGCATGACTCACGTGGGATTAAAGGTTTGTGACGATTACAACATTCACACAATCTAAATTATGAGAACTCTGATTCCTGGTCAAACCAGGATACGTAGGATACCTATCTAAAGGCATGAGATCAAAATGTTTCTCATCTAAAAGGGTCCAACCAATCATGTCCCCCCAAATGGCCAGATTCCATGTGTAAGCCCCAAACAATCCGAACTATGTGGGTTCTGATTCCTCTCTTGAGGATACATAAAAAACATATCTTATGGGTCTGATGTCAACATCAAATCACCTTCTATCCCCCCTGAATGAAGATAAATTCCAGATAGCCTTATCATATGGCTTAAGTAATCAGTACCTTTATAGCATCAAATATATGCATGACTACAACGATCTTGCAAACCAAGGGTAGCCTGTGGAAACACTCTTCGGAAATGAAACAAGGATTCAAGAACATATAAAAACAACTTAAATCTATAAGAGATTCCCAGAACTGGTGATAATTATCCCCCAGAAGGGTGCAATGATCCTAACTTCCCATCCTCCCAACCAATGGAGTCCTCACTTGTTGTTGGATGAATCATCAATCAACGAGCACCAGCCTTTGGAAATAAGGTCCATGAATCATGGATACCAGGGTCATTGGGTGTTTCTGGATCCATGAATAAACCCATTAGAGACCCTCCTTGGAATTTATATCTCAGGAGGACTGATTTAATGAGTACTTGACCCCACTCAATCGCTCATTGGGACCGACTAACTATGGTATCTCCTTCACAATTTAAAAGGGGTTAATTTTCCAGTCCCCACGGGGTTAATCCAACCTTCTTTAAAGGATAATGATGCAGAATGGGTCGAAACCAAAGAAATAGTGAATTTGACATGAATCCATCTCCAAAAAAAGAGATGGGTGATGATCCTCATCGGATCATTTCTGCACTACCAAAAATGCGCCACCTTGTAGGTGGAACAATCTCCCACTATATATTTTGGAAATTGCTCCCAGACTAACTCTTGTACATATTGAGCTTCAAATTCATAAAATTAAATCATGATCCCACTATTTACATTGGAAATGTGTTCCCTTTATATAAATATGTCATGTATTTCCACTATCACTTTTATATCTAAAGGGTTATATAGGTAATGTCATTTAGTCACTTTAGGATAACCTATAAAGATACACTTTGTTTTTCAAGATGTTAATTTGTCACTGGGTATAATCTTGAAAAATTATAAAATCTATAAACATGTATGTTTGGCACGGTATGTTTCTTTCCATACCAAAACTCATATAGAATCTCATCTTTTACTTTATTTGGTACTTGGTTAAGGGTATATGCCACTATCTATAATGTTTATCCTTAAATAGATAATAGAATAGTTGTTTGAATCATCATTGGTATAACCACATCTATCATTGTATGATTCCTCCTTCCACTAACACCATTCTACTAAGGTGTATAAGGAGAAGTTAGTTGGGATACTATCCCACACTCCTTCAAGTTTTCTATGAATGATTGGTTGAGATACCCATGAACTTGGTCTATGGGGAGTGCCTTAATCTTCTTACCAAGATGGATTTCTAGTTTAAGCTGGTATTACTTAAACATGTGAAAGAAATCTTACTTATACCTCAATATGTAGATTTATTCATTACTATTATAGTTATCCGTAAAAGTAATGAAGTATGAAATCCTACCCCTTTCTTGTACTAGAAATAGACCACATACATTATTGTGAATCAATTCCAGTAGTTCTATGTCTCTTTCTACATTCCCAGTGAAGGATGTATTAGTCATTTTCCCCTATAAATAAGTGTGTCATACATCCAAGGCTTTTAACTCAGTAGAGTCTAAACATCTTTCCTGATGTAATTTATGTATATACATCTCATTTACATGACCAATACTAAAGTTCCATTGGTGGGTATTATATGAGTCATTATTTATTGGGAAAAAATCCTTCAAGGTGTCCTCTTGGTATGTTTTGGGTATGGTTGTGTTTTTTGATAAAACCAGATGATCACAAATGAGAATGGTTGGTGTTTGTCGAAGATAGGTTATTAGGTTTCTAAATTTTTGGGCCTCAAAATCAGAAGTTTGATGTTGGAAAATAAATTATTACTTCATATAAGTGAATGAAATGAAGGATTTTGAATAAAATTTTCCATGGTTGATAATCACATACCATAATTCATGGTCTGCGTACCATGGTCCATGAACGGTATGTAGAGCATTGAGAACGTTATGCGGAGCGGCGAGAATGATACGTCGGAACTGTCTGCGAAACCAAAAATGGTTCATGGAGAAAGGTGATGTGGTACATGAATGGATTGATATTGGAGGATTAAATTGAACACATAGAAATAAATACAGTACGTGGATCAAATAGGAAAAATGGTTCTCAAGTGGCTTATGGTTAGCAGCGGTAGAAGGATCGGTGTGCGGTGAAGGATGTAATAAAGATTTGGTAAATATTAGATTAGAAATTTTTTTGCATATTTTTCCTATATAAGAATCTCTAATCTTACCGATTACTGTTGAGACTGAATATCATTAGATAAAATTTTTTTGTTCATGGATTTTGGAAAAGTCCGAAGGTGGTTCGCGAGGAAGAATTTCGCGAAAGATGAAGTTGTTCACCTGGAAGATATTCCGCCAAAGGAGTTTGTGGGGGTTCTTAACCCAAAAAAGAAGACTTGGTTTTCAGATAAGGAATATCCGGTACACGAGAGATAGAATTATGCAAGAGGTACATAGAGGGGCAGCTCTGATACACGGAATAGAAGACAATCCATTAATAGAGAAAATTTTGTGGACAAAAGGCAGTTTGTAGAGGTAGAACGAAGGCAATGGTACATGGGCGATTAGCGAAGGCAGTCTGTGGATGAAGGGTGGTTCACAGTGGCGAAAGCAGTACGTGTAAGAGGTGTTCCGCATAACAAACTTGGTACTCAGTACGTGGGAGGGGAAGTTGGTTCGAGATTTTCACAAGCAAGCTTGCGAAATCTTCAAATCAGTTTGCGAAAGTTTTTTTCAGTACCTCGCAATACTCGGTAAGGTGAAATTAATCTACGGGTGAAAATGAACTTAAATAGTACATCTACCTATAGTTTAGGATGCAATAATTCATGTAAATGAAGGGACCTAGATGTCCATAAACCGTGTTTGATCTAAAATTCGATAAACTGTGTGTGGATTCTTTTCCAGAGTAGTGAGGAAAGGAAGAGGAATACAATGACCCTTTCCACCAGCAATGAGCTAGAGAAAGAGGAATAGGGAGTGACCCTTGGGGATGTAGTGAGAAGACCCTAAACATTGTAAAGGCAATTATCTTGGGAATATAAGATCTAGCATAAACTTTGTACTCATTATTGGATGTGAGCCTTAGTGAGTTTGGTACATCATCCCATTTTCATTGTATTCTCCTTGGATGTATCCCAATGAGGGTGAACCAAGTAAAAATTTTTGTGTCCTGTGAATGATTTCATATCTGGTTATATATTTCTATAGGAGGAAGAGAGAATTAAGTTTTTTCTAACAAAGAAACAAGATCCAAAAAGGAAGAATGTTTTAAGATTCCATACCCTTATTCACCTCCCTCTTAGGGTATTCGACCTAGTGGACCTGAAATTATTATTGGTTCTTTCATTAATTTCCATTATAGGATTTTTCAAGTTAAAGAATATACAATATATTGTTAATATACATTGTAACAAACATATAATATCCTTATAAAATAGACAAAATTAGTTTCAAAACTTGATATAAAATCCATTTTTGTACATAATTGACACTTAGATTATGTTTCTGGTAACTAAAGGAACATGATAACAATTATTTAATAGATAAACCAAACCAATATGAAATTTAGGTAATAATATTCCACTACCAATTCTACTAGTCTCACATTATTTATGGCCTAAAGATCCAACTCACCCTTTAAAATATTCTTAAATTTTCTTGGTTTCTATATATGGATATAAATATGTGAGCCACATGTTGTATCCAATACCAAACATATAGATAAAGATAGATTACATTCAACAACAACAAAATACCTGAGGTATAATAATCTTCGTGATTATTTTTCCTAGCCATGAAATTCTTATTGCAATGTCCTTTATTTCCACATGAAAAGAAAATAGTCTCTATATCATTTCCCTTTTTAAGTATATTTTTATTTTTAGAAGTATGGTTAATCGATATCTTTGATTTTAGTCTAGCCCTAGACCCATTATCCTTTAACTTACTCCTTTTATTCAGTTTAAGAACTAAAGAGTTGGTATTCTTCATATTCTTATCATTTTATAAAACTAAATCAAATAGGCCTGTGAGTGACTTTTTCATGTTATTAATATTATAATTAACAATAAAATTCTATAATATAGGTGGTAGAGAGGTAATAATGAGATAAGTTTCTCACTCCTATTTCAATTTTAACCCAAAGTATTAGAGTCCCTCGATGTACCTAATCATATTTAGTACATGAGGCCCTACTTGATTCCCATATGATAACTTACACCTATATAGTGAACTTGATATCTCATATCTTTCTTTCCTTTATATATCATAATATAACTCTTGGAGATGAGATAACATATTATAGGAATCCTCATCCTCATTCATTTTTTTGTAGTTGACTGGACATTCATGACAATATGAAATATTGTACATCCAATGCATCATCTACATGATTCTTATATGTATCTTTTTCTTTCATTCTTGATCCCTAAGGTGTCTTAGCAAGAAGTGGGTAATCTAAAACATAAAGCATCCTCTCTTTGTGTAGTACTATATGCAAGCGCCTGTGCCACTCCTAGAAGTTATGGTCAGTTAGGATATGTTCTTAATCCTGTATATATAGAAGTGGTATATAATTTTTTTGGTGATTTCCATGTTATCAATAAAAAATAAACTCAACAATTAATAATTTATCTTAATTACTTATTGGACATTACTAATTAAGTAAATCATTAAATATCTCCCACTATTTTATCGAACCCTAGTAGCTCTCACTACTAGATTCCAAATATCGAGTCTCCTAAGTATTACAGTGGAAAGGATACTTGAAACCACTCTTGATAGTCCATGATATGGATATGAAACTTCTTAGAGAGTTTTAATGTTATTTTTATATTGTCCAACCACATTAGCTCATTGCTCCTTGGACTATAGAGTTAAGACCCAACTTCTTGGAATCATAACCTTGATTTACTCAACACTTCACATTGAATGTGGAAATATTATATATTGGGATACTTATTTGCTTCCATATTTAGTTAATTAAATCCATGACTCTCATAAGAACTCCCCAGAAGTAAGAGGAGCCCTCAAATAGGTCTAATGAGCACCTCATATACCCGGGTTTTTTTAAAATATAAGTGACAAGAGTCATTACAAATTAATATTTCTTTGAGGGTTTTTAATATTATTTGATGAATGAATTAATTTTATATTTTTCATGCTAATACTATGTAATAATTATCACAACTGAATAATTCATTAAATATAAAACATTTATAACATTTTTTTTAAATCTATGATTTTTTGTTTATTATTTTATGTGATCATGTAAACACGAATATTCACAAAACAATAATGTACCATGAATAAATTAAATAAATAACCCAACTAATATTGAATATTTACTATTTGTTGATCTATAATGCACAAATGGATCAACTGCTACCCCAGGGGTTGAATTCTCAAGTTGTTTTTGACTTGTAATGCAGCTCGTATCGTTTTCCATTGTAATCACATCTCGTTTGGAATATTTCCTTGTCTCGGAATAGTATACATAATATATCACCCTTTACATTATATATAAACCTTTAGGAGAGAAAAAACATGCAGAATAATACACATGGATGTGTAAGACCTTATACATACATAGAGATGAAATTTGATGCATGAACCATCAAAAACTAAATTAATTATTATATTAATTACACAAAATTGAAATAATAAATTAAATAAATTAAATAAATTAAATTCCAAATATACATTGGTCTATCGATGCTCAAGATCAGTTAAAAATTAAAAAAATGCATCATAAAATTAAATATAAAATAAATTTATCTCGAAGTAATTTTAAATGAATTAAAATATTTTTATATAATTTTAAATCATAAAATATTAATCACACAATCCTAGGAAAATTTCTAAAAAATGTCAATTTTTTTTTTATAAATTCTGATTTTTTTATAAAAAAAATCGGGCCCTCAAATGGCTTAGAAACACATTAAAAGGGGTTTCAGGATGTTCTTGAGCCCTAGTTGGTTAGTGGTGGTGTATCATGTAGGTTGTGAGAGGGTATGATAGGTAGAGGGGAAGAAGGGTAGTTGTGCGGCCCCATGTCATATAAAAAAAATAACTACACATGTGCCAATGGGGCATGAGTTTTCCTTCAACCACTACCCCCTTTTGTGGGGTGACTCAAAGATTAAAGAGGGTTGATAAATCCACCCCACCAAATTCATCTGACATAGTTGGATGGAAAATTCCCCCTGCAACCCCTTTTAATTTTTTTGA
The DNA here is from genome assembly GCA_963277665.1 of Viscum album. Classification (NCBI taxonomy): domain Eukaryota; kingdom Viridiplantae; phylum Streptophyta; class Magnoliopsida; order Santalales; family Viscaceae; genus Viscum; species Viscum album. The sequence goes on along the minus strand of OY728150.1, from coordinate 808,933,881 downwards.
CTTATTAGAAATGACAAGTTCCCCACCATTAAAATTTTTCAAATTCCAATTTTTAGGATTTAGAAATTTTAATAAATTTAACAATCGAGTGGAGTTTTTGGGCACTAACTTGGAACTATTTCGGCTAATAGAATCTAGCTAGAATAGAAATTTTCATCATAAAAAACCACCCACCACTACATTCAGGTAAAATTAATACACACACACACAAACAAATATATGTGTTTTTTATTTTAATCTAACAAAATTTTCACACTTTGAACCAATTTAAAACTTTGGATAGTCGTAACATGGTCCTTTGGGATCAGATTGAAGCTTGGTTTAGTGTGATGGGATTATTAATATAAGGACCCAGCATTGAACATTACATACTCTTGAGTGTTCAGTCAATAATTTATTCTCTTACATTTTAATATCTTTATGACTTAGAGTTTTAGATAATTTTTCCATCACCATTACATAAATAAATATTAAATCAAAAAGTGTACACTTCCACTTAGTATCCATTTTTCTCAAAAAATACTTTTATGATATAACAAGTTTTCTTTTCATGAAATGTCTTTACAATTTTCATATTGACCTCATCCTTGTCCATAGTAATCTTTAAAACCCCGTGATTTTTTTTAAAAAGTGAGATGAGCACAAAAAGATCCATAAGGGACATAAAAAAGAAAGAAAGAAACCCATTAGTCTATAGATATTCATAAAAAATTCCCTTTTCAAAATAAATATTGAAATCAAAACAAACATTTTATTACCTAAGAAATCAACTTCTCTACATAAATATTTTCAAAAAACATTTCATAATAAATCTTGATGGAAAAATAAAACTCATAATTGTTTCATTGAAATCAAGGAAAACTCAAGCAAATTTTTTCAAAAAGTTATACATTTTACCCTTAAGAAGTAACAAATACATTATTTTAAAAATAATCTCATTATATTTCCTTGTAAAATCATATGATTTTGGTAAAAACCATATCAAGAATAAATAAATCATATAGGTAGCTTAGGATATCATTTTTATATCTCTATTACAATCAATCTTAAATATAGAATAAACTGTATGGTCAACTTTCGATATAATCATTTCCAAATTAATTGAAGGGATATAATAGACCCACCCATACTTGGTTTAAAATGTTATCCCTCACCCTTGATTTATAACAGAACCACCCATCATTGATTTGTAACATAACCACATATCATTTTAAATAATGTCCAAGAACCGTAACTATAACACCCTAAGATTTTTTGAAATATTATTATTCAAATAAATTAAATATTTTATATATTTTATTTTACAAAAAACACTAATTTTATCCCATGTTACATGAAACACTGATTTTATCATGCATTACACACAACATTAAGTTTAAAAAAAACATGGAATAATATTAAAATATTATTATTTAATATGTTAGTTATTGTCTAACCATTGGAATGGTGGGTATAAATATTGTTATCTAAATTATTAAAATATATTTTTTAAATATATATATATAATTACTTTCTTTGTGACCAATTAAATATAATAGAAAATAAAAACTATTTGAAAATAAAAGAATTCTTTTTCTGAAAAACTATTTTTATGCATAAAAATGTGTTTTACACCAATAAATAAAACAAATCATTTTTGGTGAAGGATTTTAATGAAATTTATGTATTATATATTCAATAAAATGTTTTATATTAATCTTATGTGTTTTATATATAAAATATAATAATAAATCCAGTTTTATTCTTAAAAGTTGTATTTTTATAAAAAGTAGTTTTATCATTTTTTGAGCACTTATTTTAAAATTATTTTTTTTCACTTCTAGAAAATTTATTTTACAAAATGAAATTTATTTTTGAAATCATTATTTTAATATTATCTAAGGGTGAATTTTTGATAATTTCTTAAGAATATAAATGTTTTGATAAATAGTGAAAAATACAAGTTTTTATTAATAATTTTAATTTATTTTAAAGAATTTATAAACATAAAAAATGTTTTAAAATAGTTATAAAAGTAAAATTATTTCAATTATACATATATTCCAATTTAGGTCATTATAATAAATTTTATTTTTAAATTTACCATAAAAACGTTTTAAACTTAAATTAAATTTTGCAATTTTTTTGAATATAATTTATAAAAAGCGATTTTATATTTTTAATAACATTTATTTTTATTAAATAATAAGGTAAAATTAATTTTTAACTATAATGAATAGTAAAAATTGTAAAAATTAATTATCGTGATTAATGTGAAAATTTGATTTATCATGGGTTAAACTAAAAGGATAAGGGGTAACATGACATAGAAACCTCTAAAAAATCATTTTATAGATATATTTAGACCATATAACCTCTAATTTTATTTAATGGCCCATTTTATATCCTTTGGGCAGGTGAAAAACATGATTTCACCTTTTTTTCAAAAATTACAACTATGCCACTCACCTCACTTATAAAAGGCCACCCCCTCTTCTATCCTATTCAAAATTAAAAACCCTATTGGTTTTGAAAATAAATTCCCAAATAACTTCTTCAGTTACTTACTATCATCCTATAATCCTTATTCGGGTCATAAATCCTACCTAATAATCCTTTTCGTGAAAACCAAAAGAAGTTGTCTGAAGAAGAGGTGATGTCTCTAACTGAGCGTTTTATTTTATTTTTTCCTCCAAATCCTTAAATAATTATTAAACCATGGTGATATGATAAAAACAGTATATTTCATATATTAAGATGTTATAATTTTAATAAAATAATATAAATATTTTTCCTCTTTCATCAAATTGTTAACGAAATTATCATTCAAGTGTATGATGTACTATCACACCACGAACTGGTGTTATTCATTTTACATCCCCAAATCTCATGGATTGATATAATGATGGATTTTCTGTATATATATATATATGATATTTATGAAATTATTATGATTTTTGAATCATTAAATCACATATGAATTCTTACTTTATATTCTGTGATAATACAATAGCATTGTTCATATTTATAAATAACTACCACCTCGCGAAGCGATGTGATTTGTTCTTCATGTATACCTTACATGAAAGAAAATAAAAATGGTTTTAAATTAAAAGATAAAATATATATATAATAATAATAATTTTTTAAATTTAATATATTATTTACCTTTATTTATTTCTATCTGTTAGGAAAATGGAAACAACGCTCATGCGTACGTTTGGCCTAACGTTTCCCTGAACAGTGAATTTCATTTTATATCTCTAAATTTTATGGATTAATATAAATACATATATTATTAATATATATGAGATTTATATCATGTTAAATATTATTTAAAATATTAAAACATGATAAAGTTAAAATTATTGATAATAACAAATCAAAACATACATGAAAAACAATGTTTTAGTTACCCGAAACATGACTTTAACATTGAATTGTTAATAAAAAGGTATTAAAATGTCACAAGTAAATAATGTAAGATATGATATATATAATTATAATTATATAATATATTTATAATAAACTTATATTTATTATAAAGTATTTTTTAATGTGTATGAAGGAATTAAAGACTTATCGTAAGGGATTTACATCTCACTTTTTACTTCAGTGGGACATATGCCATATTCACCAACTATTTATTTTATGTGGTGTTTATACTAAAAATGAATGTATTTTAAGATGATTATACTAAAAATTATTGGGATTTACATATCTATTTTAGGATCTATCTTTCATGGAGTTTATGACTCAAAAGATACCAAAGTGGTAAGGGGTTTTGTCTCAATTTTCCTTCTTTGAGACATGTTATCTTAGGCACCTATCTTATTTTATGAGGGTTATATATAGACCCTTTGAAATGTAATATCATGAATTTATTTATTATCATGATATTATATGTTTAATTTAATTTTATTATTTCATGGGGATTACCATTCAAAGTTACCAAAGTGGTAAGGGTTTTATGTTACAATCTAATCATTTATCAGGATTACTCATTATTATGCTTCCAATGATGAAATATTATAGTCTATTGCTCAGGAAACTCATGTATTATCTTCTCATATATTTATTTTTGTAGAATAAATTTTTTCCATTCATTTTCCTCTCTTTATATACTCAAGAGTTCAAAATGGTATTTTTTAGAAAAATCATCTTTATTTCTCTCTTCAGTTGAAAACCCATTTCCTTCTATATTTATGTTTTCTAAAAATGTTTTCAATTTTTTTTAAAAATTATACAAAGGATTTATTAAATACCTTTTTACCCATGTTTTACTATTTAAAAAATTCTATAAATGGAATCTTCATGTCATTTTCGAAAATAAGGCTCGTTTTTCATTTACCGAAAATGTGAAAGGAATCTTTGTTTTAAAGTGTATGACATGATCAATATTTTCTACCATCATGACCAATAATTGTTTTAAATATTCCTCTAAAAACATTCAATTATTTTTTCAAATAAAATTATTTTCAAAATATTTTATGATTTTATTATTTTTAAAAGGTTATTTTCTAATAAAATACTATTTTACACAAGAAATGTTCCAAGTGATCTTTAAAAATCATTTTATATTTACGATGAAATCCTTTGATTTTACTTATACTATACTAGTTATAAGAGTTAATGATAAAATAATTATTCTTTATATGGATGGTTAATGTTTATGTTGATGAAATATTTATGAAACCCATTTATTTTTTCATGGGTTATGCTATGGTGAATTGATGAAATGTTTAGGGAACATGTTTTCATTACAAAGGTAATGATGTGATGATATAATGAATGTTTTATGATATTGTTTCACGCATAGGTATGGTTTTCATTATGATATTGGTGGAACCTATATCCCCCTCTAATTTATTGGGTAAAGCTTTATATCTCATGATATAATAATGGGGAAAAAGTCGATGGGATTAATCCACTATGGGAAATTGGTGAGTCCTGATCCACTATGGGAAATAGGTGCGTCCTAATCCACTATGGGAAACATGTGCATCTTGATCCACAATTTCAAACAAGTGATGAGTATGGATCCACTATGTTTTTGGTCTTAGTAGTTAACTTTTACATATTAAAAGGATTTCAATATTTGTTATGGTTATGCACTTTTATGATATGATCTTATGATTCATGATTGATTAATGATAATTTATCACCCTTATGGGATATGTTTATAAAAATGGTCAAGTTTTCTGACAAGATTCATTTTTATGATCTATGATAGGTCTGTTATTAACTTCATAAGTTATGTTCATGATAAAATAACCTTATGAGTATCTTATTATTTCATATTATCATAGATTGGAATCTATTATATTTAACCTTGTTGAGCATATGAGATCTCCCTTTCTTATGTTTCCTTCCCCAATTTATGAATAAAGGCTTAGATAGGTTATTCCTAAGAGGAGTAATATATGAAAAGATATTTTTGGTATATGTTGAATATCATTAATGAAATAATAATATTGTGTTTTTGATCTCCAAAACACTAAACTATTACTATACTCGATCATGTATTTTTGAAATTTAATGAATATTCATAAATAAATATGTGATATTTATGTATGAAAATCCTGGTTTATTATAGTTGGAATCAAAGTAATGGTTTAGTCAATATTTGGATATTAATATTAGAAAAAATTATCTAAAAACTTGTGTAAAAGTTTAAGTATAGGATAACATCCTAAAGTTTAATAATAAAAATATTGTGGGGTTTTACTATAAATTTATCCTTATCTGGATAATACAAGTAGATATAAATCTGACATAATGGTACATGGGGTTAATATCTCCTAAAATGGTTTATTGAGCTAGAATTGATCATCACCTACTAATGAAAAAGGATCTTGCTGCAAACCTAATTTGACACTATTAGGTAATATTCTTTGGTTAATTCATATTTTATTTTAAAAACATTATGATGTATTTGAATGTATAATGATCACATATAACCTAGGTTAAACCTAAGGTTTCATAGATTGAAAATAAAGTGTCATTATTTAGACATCCTATAATTTTTTTTCATGATTATGCGGTTTTCCACTATGATTAATTTTTCTCATGCTATGCTTTCTAGTTTTAGTCAATGGATGGAACCCAAAGGAACCATATAAATGAAGAGTGTGATGGAAAATAAAATTATTTTCCTCTCGAGAAACCAAATTTATAGGATCTGTAATGGAAAATATTTTTTCTATGCTCACACAAATTTCTCAAGATATGAATCATGATGAACTTACAAATGAGAAAAATAAGGGAACACCATTATATTGAGTCCTTCATGAGGAAACATCCACCTTATTTTATTTGTTACACTAATCCACTAATTACTAATAAATAGGCTGGTACCACTAAAAATATATTTTCCATTATTTAATTTTTGGAGCATGAAAAAATAATTTTGGTTGTTTATTATTTATAAGGAAAATCATATCACTGGTGGAATATTATTAATAACATGAGGGAATAAGAAGAAATTAGATCTGTGGATTGTTAGTAGTTAAGGGGATATTTCTCAATAATTACTTCCCTCATATTCTATAAACAAATATGGAGAATTAATTCCTTGAGCTTAAGAAAAAGGATGATGAATATATTGGTACGTATGAAGTTAATATTATAAGACTTGTAAGGTACTCTTATTGTATAATCATTAGCCTTGAAAGAAGAGTTGATCAATTTTTTGGCAGCCTAAATACAAGTATTCAAAAGGCCTTAGGTATAATATACTTTAGTAGATATAAATAATTCATCTGATGTGAACTAGAGGTAGAAATGGAAATTGGATATTCCCAATATTCCCACGGTTTTGATAAGAAAAGAGAAGATTGAATCTCATGAAAACTAGAATAAATCAAAAGGTGGAAATAAATTCCAGCCATCCACATGCCAAATTTTTTGGAAGAAGTATTAAGGTAATTGATTTAATTGAACTAGTAGGTTCTTTAAATGTGGGAAGGTGGGTTATAAATCCCATTAATTTCAAAATGTGATTAATGTGATGTTTAATGTAATGAAGGAGAAGAGTAATACAATTATTACACCACCCACACTCCAGTGTTTCAAGTGAAATAATTTTTGGAATTATGAAATTCAATGCTCCAATCCAAGGGCTAATATGGATGATAATCCAAAACAACATCTAAATAAAAAGTATAAAGGGAAATATTATACAATCACAATAGATTAAGTGAATCGTGATAATTAGGGAACACTTATCCTCCCCTCCTTAGTTAGGAATTTGATGTTTGATTTTTTATGAATGAGTTCTATGAAAATATTATTTTTCAACCTTTACTAAAATTTCATCTAATTTTGATCATTATTATATCCCTCTACATGGATTTCATAATAATGAAATCACATTTGATATTCTATCGGTGAAAGTATGAATCCAATTGTCCAATGAAAATGTTTCTGTATAAGATAAGAACTAATGTAACAAATAAAGGGTGAATTAAATTTTGGAAGTGTATATGTATCCATGTAATACTAACTTATGTTTTATGGATACCATCATGGGTTTATTATTTTAAGGTTGATAATAAGTTTAATGTCATTAATACCCCATTTGAGGTTTTATGTGATGTGGGTTTATCAAAATCCACTCCCCGTTGGTATATGTTTTAGTGATAAAGTAATTTGAGGATGAATTCATTTACACTTTATAGACATATGATTAAAGGTAATGATGAATTTTTTGGTATATATTATCTTTGATATTGAGGTTATTATGGTTTGTAGTTGCTATCTATATAAAGGCATCACACTTCATTAATATCATAGAAGATTTATATCTAGATTCACTTTACATAATATACATTAAGGAAGTGGTAAGGTTGCATGGAGTACAAAATTAAATTATATCTAATTGGGATCTAAATTTTACCTAAATGTTTTGGAAAATTATTTAGCAAGATCTTGATACAGATTTGAGTTACAACACTATGTATCATCCTCAGATAGATGGTTAGTCTGAGAGAAAAAATAAAACCCTAAAGGATAAGCTAATATATTTTTCTATGAATTTCAAAGGTGGTTGGGATAAACACCTTCATCTTATTGAGTTTTCTTAAAACAATATATTTTACTTGAGAATTCAAATAGATCTTTATAAATCCATTTATGGAAATAATTATTGAGATCCAATGTACTAAAATGAATTTTGAGAAAGAAAGCCATTGGGCCCTAACCTAGCTAATGAAATGTAAGAGAAGGTTAGATCCATTAAAAAACACATAAGGTAAACACAATGTTGATATAAATTTTATGTTGATAATATTAGATGTGATTTTGAATTTTTGGTTTCTAAGACGGCGTTTCTATGATTGTCTCCACATAAGAAATAGGGGAAAACTAATACATGGGTATATAGGTCCCTTTAAAATTCTTAATCATATCAAGACCATAACATATAACTTGTAACTTCTACTGAAACTCTCTTAGGTTCAAGATGTGTTCCATGAATCTCTCCTGATTAAGTAGATACCTAATCTTTTACATGTACTGAACTTAGAGGTCATACCATTGGAGCATGATATTTTTTATAAGGAATAATCAGTTGAGATTTTAGATTGTATAGAGAAACTTATATGAAAAAAGAACACTCACATGGTCAATTTTCTGTAGAAAAACCAATATCATGAGGAATCTATATGAAAAAATGAGGATGTAATGAGGTATAAGTATCCTCAGTTGTTGGTACCAAGGTGATAAATTTCAAGGGAAAAATCATTTTATGGGGGTAGAATGTAACACCCCGAGATTTTTTTAAGTATATTTTTAAATAAATTGAATCATTTTGATATTTTTTTTATACAAAACACCAATTTTATCTAGAATTATATACAACACTTTGTTTATATTTTGTTACATGCAACACAGAGTTTAAACAAAAAGTGACATACTATTAAAATATTATTATTTAATATGATAGTTATCACCTAGAACTTGGAATAGAGAGTATGAATAGGATTAACTAAATTATAAAAATATATAATTTTCAAAAGTATATAAAATTAATTCCTTGGTTACCAATTAATTATAAATGAAAATAAAACTATTTGAAAATAAAGGAAATATTTTTCGAAAAAACTATTTTTATGCACACAAACACATTTTACCCTAAATAAATTTAAAAATTAACTTTTAGTGAATTATTTAAATTATATTCAAATATTATATGTTCAATAAAACATTTAATATTCATATTATGTGTTTTTTAAATAAGTGATAAGAGTAAATCTAATTTTATTCTTAAAAACTGTATTTTTTTATAAAAATAGTTTTGTCACCTTTTGTGCGCTTATTTTAAAATTAACTATTTTTTTAATTTTATAAATTTTATTTAAATAAATTAGTTTTTTAATTCATCATACAATAATTATCTTAGAGTTAATTTTTGATAATTTTCTGAGAAGATAAATTTTTTGATGAATAGTGACAAATACTGGTTTTTATGAAGAATTGTAGTTTATTTTGAATCATTTAGAAACTTCAAAATTGTTTTAATATTAAAAGTAACATTAACTAAATTATATATTTAGTAATCCAATTTATTTTATTGAAATCAATTCTATAATGATTTTTTATATAAAAACTTTTTAAACTTTCGAACATTTGCTCTTTGGAAATCCGCTTTTTCATCGTATCTATGGGATTAATTATAATTTAAATTTTTTCAAATCTATGAGTTGAATTTGGAAAAATGGATTCCATATTTTTAATTATAATAATTTATATTATCTAATAAATCATAATTTTTTTCCATTATGAATAGTAAAAACTGTAAAAAATCATTACCATGGTTAAGGTAAAAATGAGTTTAATGGGGGTTAAAATAAAAGGATAAGGGGTAAAATTACCAATAAATTTTTCCTAAAACCATTTTATGGACATAAATTGATATTATCTTCTATAATATTTTATAATGGCCCATTTCAGAGACTTGTGTCATGAAAAAATGTGGTTATACCTTTTTCTTTTCAAAAATTACAAGTGTATCACTCACCTCACTTATAAAAGGCCAACCCATCTCCTTTCATATTAACACATAACAACACCATTTTTTCGTCCAATAAATACCCACATTACTTCTTTAATTCCATAATATTATCTTATAATCCTTATTTTGGTCATAAATCTAACCTAAAAATCCTTTTGGTGCAAACCAAAAGAAATTGTCCAAAGAATAGGTAGTATCCCTAACCAAGAATTTTAGTTTATTTATTCCTAGACCTACTTATATTATTATTAAACTCTGTTGATATAACTACCTTATTTTTTTATATACTTATAGGTTATTATGTTTATGGAATAACTTAAATCTTTCTCCTCTTTCATCAAATGGGTCACTAAATCATCATTTGAGTATATGGAGGACCACTGCCTCACAAACTGATGTTATTTGTTTTCCATAACCACCTCTTAAAGATAGATATAATGATTAATTTATTGTTTATGTATGATATTTATTATATTATTATCGTTCTGTAATACTTATATCACATATTCCTTCTTACATTCCATTCCATTGAAGTGTGATAATGTTGTTCATGTGTATGACAGACTACCACATCATGAAGCGATGTGATTCGTTCTTCATATATTCTTTATATGGAAGGTAATAAGGATAGGTTTAAATAAATTATTTTGATATATATGACATAAAAATGATTCTAGATAGGTAATATATTATTTTATATTGGTCGGAGTGAGTATCTCAAGAGGGGGTGAATTGAGTTCCCAATAAAAATTTCAATTAAAAACTAATTTAATTAAAACCTCCTATTTAAAATAAAAATGTCCAATAAATCAAATAAAAAGTATTTTAATATAATTTTGATCTTCTAAAATATTACTCAAATATTGATTAGTTCCCATTTAAAAAAATGTAACTTATTTTAACTTTTTAAATCAATTTATTTAATAAAATACTTATATAAACACTTGCTAAGACTAACTGTCAAAGATTGTTTTGTTTCTTAGTTTAAATAAATGTTTAAATCTTGAAAGATAAAAAAACAAGGATACATAGTGGAATAAAAACAAGAGTTTAGGCTTTAGTCAAGACCTAATCCCCTCCACTTTTTAATAACCTACTATAAATAAGATTACATAAATATAATCTTGAACCACAGATTGGATCGGGTATACACAACAACTAACTAGATGTCCAGGCCATGCAGGGGCCTCTTCTGCAATAACTATGGGAAGAAAACAAAAAAAAGACACAAAAAGACCTATTTTATATACGATATGGGTATATTGATGAAGATATATAGATATAGAGAGAGAGATAGAGGAATATATATTGTATCTTCCATTTATAGCACAAGAGACTGTGCATGTTGATAAACAGGTCATAAAACATACTGCTCGATAATAATAGAAAAAACATAAATATAAAATATAAATATGTAAAGAATATATAGTTTCTCGGTATGATGTGTTCTAAAAGATTGAGTATTCATGGATGTATCTTGGAGAGTATTTTGAGCCAACTCTCTAAGAAATTAAGTAAAATATAGCATCATAATATCTCTTTGTCTTGACTATATGAAAGGGTATATATGTTCAGTATGCTCCACTCTTTCACAGTTGAAGTGTAGGTATGAATGTTTCATGTAAGTTTCTTTAGTAAGTGGAACAATTGATCATATGTTCTTACTTGTAAAATCTATTCAATTCCAATACACACGCATGAGAGAGACTTATTTATAATGTACAACATTGTATGAAGGATATACCATTTAAAGAATAATCATCAAAATACTTTTCTTCCACATAGTGAGCTCTAAAATCATTTAATGTTTCCCTGTAATAGTTAATAATAATTATTAAAATAATACTTATCATTAAATTAAATAATATATCCATTATATAAATTTAAATCAAACGTACAAAAATAGCAAAGGTGGATTAGACTGGCAGTGACTCATGTCTGGAAGTGAGTCAGGCCAATGATGAGTCAGGCTGGCAGTAGGTCATTTGATGATAGGATAGGTCTAGAAATGACTCATGTTCAGTGGTGACTCCTCTAAATGGTGACTCATCTTAGAGGTGACTCATCTATCCATGGGTCATTTTTAGTGGTGACTCATGTACTATGTTGACTCATTTTAGTGGTGATTCAATTCTGGCGGTGGCTCTTTTCTAGCGGTAGGTAAAGTATGATAGTGACACATTCTCAATGGTGAGAAATTTCTGGTGGAGACTCAAATTCAATGGTGATTCATGTCTAGTGGTGATCCTTTTCCATTGGTGACTCAACTTCAATAGTGATCCATGTCTGGTGGGGACTTAACTTCAATAGTGAGTATTTTCTGACAGTGACTCTTGTTGAACGGTGACTTATCTCTACTATTGAATCTCTTCGACACTGAGCAAAATTTCATCAAAATTAATTATATTTTAAAAATATATCATATAGCAGTAACACAATTAAAAAAATAACCTAATTTATAATTATTAAAACAAGGGTTCAAAAAATATTCCCCTTTTTAATGATCACAAATCATGGTATTTTAGAAACCAATTATAAAATAATTTTTTTCTTAAAATAGACTTGCTTAACACTTTAAAAAACTATTTTGTGAGTTTGATCATAAAATTTAAAAATTTAAAAACAAAAGATAAATTAATTACTATGGTATAAAATATATTAAATCAAAAAAGGCTATCAAAGATATGTCAAAGATATGGTATGATAGAATAGCATAAAAATATAATTACTGAATATGGTATCAAATATATTGAATCAAATACTTATGGTATCAAGAAACAATATAAGTGAAAATTAAATGCATTAATTATTATCCCCCTTTTGGTATTATCAAAAAGAGAAGACATGAAATAGTAAATTCAAGGAATAAATAGATGAAAAATAGGATAATTTACATTAAGGATAAAAGATATTACAGCCAAAAGTGAGATACAATAAAGTCCATATAAAAAACAAAGTCTAAAAAATCACTCTTAGCCTAGGGACTAGGATCAGTAGGAGACTTTACGTTATCAGAGGAATAGGGGATATAAAGAGAGGCTAAGGTGACTATGGTGGTGGCTGTAGAAATAGTAACTGCATTGATAGAGGTACTAGTTGTGGCAACAGGAGTAGAAGGTGGAATCTATAAATGATCACTTGCTGAAGTTTTTGATCTTATTATACCAGAGATAAGCTAAGAGGTTGAAATTGATAAGGAATAGGTGGATTGGGATCAGGAGAAATAGTTGGTCAGAAATACATAGGAGTAGTAGCTAGAGGAGTTAGATGAAAAGTCACTGGAATTTCCTCATGTGCTACTACTACAACATCTATATTTTCCTCCATTGATCCCTATGGATCCATCTCTACTAAAACTAGGATAAAAGGTCCAACATTCTCTGGTGGAATCCTCTCATCATCATTTTAATCAGAGTAGTCCAACCCAAGTATCACAAAACCTAGGTACCTATCTTATTTTTCAAGAGTTGAAACACCTACTTTGATAGAAGATACAACAACAGGCTCAATAGTTGTAGGCTCAATAGTTGCAAGCTCAACATCTGTAGTATCAACGTGGAGACTAACAAGGCTTTAGGATTCCTCCCCTCAATTATTTCCTTCAACTCATATCTATCATACTAATCAATATCTCAAACCAATATTGGTATTTCCTCAGATATAGAAGAAACAAACAAACCTAAAGAAGAAACATGAGCCATATACATCTCATGATCATCATGCCTATCATGGTTAGAACCATCTCCATCTTCACTGCCATCTATATCATCATTCAAGTTATCTTTTTCATTTCCATTTTCTTTATCTTTTCCTTCATCTTTATCATCACCTTCACTTACATCATCATATTCCTCTTTATTTTCTTCCTCTTCATCACCATTTATTTTACCATTCTCATCATCATTATCACTTCCATTTTCACCATCAGAAACATCTATAACTTATTTAGAATATTTTGAAGAGAAAATTTTGAACTATTCTTATCTTGAAATCCCAGTTTCCTCATTTTCACTTCCTTCTATAAAAATATTCTCTCTAACATGTAGAGACCTAGGTAGACTAGTCAGACCAAAAGAAACACTAGGAATATTAGGAAGGTTCGGGTCACTACCCTAAACAACTGAAAACTCTTGATCCTCATTACCTAAAAAAGCATCTTCCTCTTCTTAATTATACTCATCTAAGTACTCAACCACTTGATACAGCTCCAATTTAATATCAATAAGATCCTTTGGTCGATTAGGGTGATAAAAATAATTGAAATCCTTATACAACTTTTCAATATCATCAACCATTTTTATTATCCATGGGTTCTAGTTAACTTTAATTCTTTTGAAAATAACTTTAGTCAAACAAAAACCTCCATAATTAACTTATAATTTAGAAAAAAAAACATTTGGCATCCAACATGTCTGAAATAAACTTAGGGTAAATTAGGGAGTTTGACCTAGATTATGGTTTTCACTTATCCATCATATGAACCATAAATTACTTACATAGGTTAATTTTATCCCACATTTTCATAATATAGATAAGGTACACATCTCGATATCTCATTGTGATGAAATCAACTTTTTAGGGCATAACATGTATTGAATGTACTTAAAGCGAAGTCAACACTCATCATCTAACTCAGTTGTAGCTGGTATCCCTAAGTTTCCATCTCTAGTCAACTCATCTAAGGATTTCTCATATACTAATGGATCACTATCACTAGGAATATTTCTCTGGTAATCACATGATACTACTTCATGAGGAACTTTATGACATCTACCCTAATGATTTGAAGAAAACATAACCTCCTGTGCATTTATTTTGCTTCGAACCTAGTCTTTATCTTCCCTAAAGCTATAATCAACATTTTAAGAAAATGGATGCACTAACCTAGGATAGAACATCATCTCATTATTCAAGAACCAATTTTACCATCCTTGAACTTCGATCAATTATAGTACTAATGATATGATCGACAACAACCACTCAGAATTTTCTTCCTTCTTAGGTACCACTATTCGATTCACAAGTTACAAGTTTCATGGTTCAACTACCGGTTTCCCTGAATATCATTTTTTCTTCTTCTAAGTCCACATCTCTTCGAGAGATGAAAATTTTTATCACTTCACTCTAACCATTATGAATGAGTTTAAAGGTTAAGGTGAGGTCAATGGAAGGTGATATTTTAGGATAGAAAATTTTACGGAGAAGTTCAAAGGCAAGGCATGAGGGAGAGAGTGTGTTGAGATTAAACAAAGTGTATGATTTATATAATTTAGGGATTTCTAAATTGAAAAATTAAATAATATATTTAAATTAAAAAGAAATAAAAATTAACCCAAAAAAAAGAAATTATCAAAGGATACTTAAAACTAATAGTGGGTCATCAATAATCGTGGGTCATCCAATGGTGGGTAATTTCCAACGGTTGGTAATTTCCCACAATGGGTAATTTCCAATGGTGGGTTATCAAAAATTAATTTCTATACAAAATTTATCATACCTAATTCATTATTTATGTAATTTAATTACTCAAAATTCAATGGATTACTAGAAATATTAGTAAGATGATGTCTAGTTCTATTGTATTCAAGATTTATATCAACCTTTTTAAAATGATCTCTCAAAAAGCGACTCCTTACATCAATATGATTTGTTATAGAGTGAGATACATGATTTTTAGAGATGTTTATAGAACTTATGTTGTCAAAATCTATAGGGAAATTTCTGAATTGATATCCATAGTCTTGTAGAGTGTGTTTCATACTAAAAAATTGGCATAGAAGAAATTGCTGGATATGTATTCTACTTTAGCAATAGATAGTGCAACAAAAAAAATTTATTACTACACTAAAAAACTACATACTTTCCCAAGATATATAATGTTCTAGAGGTTCTTTTTTCTATGTAACTTAAAACCACAAAAATCAGTATCTAAATAAATCACTATGTAAAATAATTTTTCTATGGGATAGAATAATCTTAAATTAATTGTATATATGAGGTATTTGAAAATCCCTTTAACAACAAGTAAATGTGACTCTTTTGGGTTTTCTTGAAAATGACAACACGTAAACACACTAATCATAATGTATGTCTAACTAGTAGTTAAGTAGAGAAGACTTCCAATCATGCTTCTAAATTTTTTTTGATCCACTGGTTTCCCAATTTCACCAAGATCCAAATTACAGGTGGTACTCATGGGAGTTTCACTACTCTTAGTTCAATCCAAACCAAAATGTTTTAAAAGATAATTGGTTTACTTACTTTAGTTTATGAAATTCTTTATTTATTTCAAAAATTCTAAAAATCAATAAAGAATTTCAATTCATCCATTAAACTCATTTCAAATTCATTTTTCATAAACTTGAAAATAAAGACACAAAGAATTTTTTGAGGATCCAAAAATAATATCATCTAAATATATTTGAACAACTAAATCATCTTTTGAAATTATTTTTATAAAATGGGTCGGTCAAACTTTACCTTTTTGAAAAACCTTTAGAAATATGAAAGGATATGATCCTATCATACCAAGCTCTATGAGCTTATTTTAAACCATGTAAATCTTTTTTTATAATTTGAAAACATGATTTGGAAAGTGAGTATTTTGAAAATATATGGGTTGTTTAGAAAAACATCCTTAACTATAAAACCATTCAGGAATGCACTCTTGATATCCATTTGATATAGTTTGAAATCTAAGTGAGCTATATAATATTGAAGTATTCTTATATATTCAAGTCTGGAAACAAGTGAAAAGTTTCCCTCATATTTTATACCCTCTTCTTGACTATATCCACATGCAACTAGTCTAGCCTTATTTCTTACTATGGTTTCAGATTCATCAACCTTCTTTATAAAAACCCATTTATTTCCAATAGTTAATGTGTATTTAGGTATATCAAAAAGTTCCAAAAATTTATTCATTTCAAATTGGTTAAGCTATTCTTTCTTAGACATTACCGAGAATTCATTATTAATTGCATCGGTGATGTTTTTAGGATCAAGATTTGACAAGAATTCTTGATGTTCAACATAATTCCTGAGAGAAGATCATGTCTATGAACCTCTATCTAGTTATCCTAAAAAATAATATATATGATGGTATTTAAGAGTTCTAATAGCTCTAGTAAAAAAGGACCAGTCACCTCATGTTCTTCAACAGGTTTAGGTTCAAGAAGTTCCTCAGAACTCTATGATTTTTTTTCATGTTTTACAACAGTGTCAGTAGGTTTTTAATTGATTTCTAGAGTTGAAAAATCACCCTCAATGTTTAATAAAGGATTTTAAGGCTCATGTGGATCTGTCTCATAAAACTTGACATGAAAAAAATATTCCACAGTCTTATTTCTTTTGTTAAATACTCTATATTACTTACTGTATGATTAATAACCAAGGAAAACTCCTTCATCTCTCTTGGATGCAAACTTGTTAATATTATACTTAGAGTTAAGAATAAATAATTTTCAATAAAAAATATAAATTAATTAACCTAAGGATTTCTATTATTCAAAATTTCATAGGGGGTTATTTAAAAGTGGTCTAATTAAAACTCTATTAATTATGTTGTAGGACATACTGATGGCCTCTACCCAAAACTAGATAGGTAAGTCATATTCATTTAGTATTTTCCTAGAATTTTTTTAATGATTCCTATTTCTACTTTCTATAACTCCATTATGCTAGGGGTTCATAGGTGTAGAAAATTTATGACTATAGACATTTTGTGACAAGAATGATTGAAAGTCTTGATTTTTAAACTCACGTCCATGTTCACCTCTTAAGGTATTAATCCTAAGTCCACTAAGGTTTTCTAAAAAAATTCATACTCAGTAAAGTTAGTGTATTCTTCAATTTTGTGAGCTAAGAAGAATACCTAGGTATATATAGAAAAGTCATCTACAAGTACATAGATATAGTTCCTTCCATTTAAACAATATACTCAACATGGTCTAAACAAATCCATGTGAAACAAATCAAGAGGTTGAGAAGTTGAAACTTATTTATTTGATTTAAAATATATTTTGTGTTGTTTCCCTTTTTGAAATGGGTTACACACTTCATCATTTGGGAATTCACGTTTTGGTAGATCTTTATGTAACCATTTCACAATTGTCATTCTAAGTGAGTATATATTAAAATGGCCTAGTATTCTATGCCAAATCCAAGATTCCTTATGAAAGGAACTTAAGAAAGAAACATTTTCAGAAAGTAGAGAATCTAAACTAACAACATATACATATTCATTTCTCAAGGTAGTAAATACTAAAGCATTTTTATAATAAAAACATTATAAGAATTGTTTTCAAAATTCACATAAATATCATCTTCAAATAGATATGATATGAAAAGAATGTTTTTTTAACCCATCAAAAAATAATTCTTTATAAATTAAAACTGACTTAAAGTTACTGATTTGGAAAAGGCTGGTGGATTTTTCTTTAGCATTGTCTATAAAGGTGAAATGTCCACCATAAACCTTTATTAAATTGTTAAAGCTTGAGTAATATCCAATTTTATGTCTATAACAGCCTCTATCCAGGTACCATATAATTTTACTGGAGATCTTCAAGTAGTTTCCCTATAAAACAACTTTATACCAAAAATGATTTTGGTACCCAAATCTTCGTGGGTCTAAAAATGTCGGTAATTAGAGCTTTAGGAACATATATTTTCTTAATGGGGTTTCTATAGTCTGATTTTAATCATTTGGAAATAACAAATTCATTTGGTCCACTTGAATAATAACTATAAAAGGTTTTACATAACTAAATTTAGGAACAAAAAGTGTCATTGACAATTCTTCTCTGGCTAGTTTGATAACCTAGACCAGTAACATACTTTGGTGTTATTTGTTTTCCTAGTATTTGATTAATAGTTTCTCTTACATTAGTGAATATTTGTAAGTATTTATTTAATTTCTCATTTAAATTTTTTTTTAGTATTTTCGTTCAAAATTTTATTTTTGTTTTCTCTTTCTATAACAATGTCAAATTTAACACTAGCAGATAAATCATTCCATTTATTTAAAAAAATTATTTACCTTTTAGATCATTGAAGGTATCTTTAAAAATATTATAGTATTGAATCATTTCTTATTTTTTCATATATTCATCATATTATCATCTCTAGAATTATTTAAATTATGTGTAGAAGATATAGTAGGTACCTCAGATATGTTTTTAGGAAGCACATATTTTCTATGTTAGGATTTTCTTCATGAGTCGAGTTTGATTCACTAGAGATATCCTCAGTGGAACTCTAGGTGGCTTTCATTTCTTTTATACACTTTTAATCCTTATCACAATACTTATTTTTGTATTTTAACTTGGGATATTATACCTTAACATGTCCTTTCCTATTACACTCATAACAAGTTATCTAATTTGAACTATCATCTCTTTTCAAATCTTTCTTCCAATTCCCTTTATTGTCATACTCTCCCTTGTAGCTCAGTTCCTGGAATAATTTCTCATTCTTATATAATTGATTAACCCTTCTAGATAGATGGTCTATCTACTCATTATTTTCATCTTTATAGTTATTATTTTAATAAGTCTTAGTGGAATCATTCCATGTATTCCTATCAGTCTTAGGTAATTCATATTTATCTTTAGTAGCAGACCATATTTCAAAAACCATGATTTCAATATGCATTTTCATATTTATTTTCCATTTAGAATAGTTTGTTGCATTAAAAGGAAGGTGTTCTGCTGGTAGCATAACATACTTATCTATTATCCATTTAAATAACTTAATTTACAACAAACATAAATTTAAGATCTTTAAGTCACAACTAAAATAACAATTTAAAAGATTTTGAAAATCCTTTTATTCCAAATTTTTGTTAGAGTGAGTAACTCATGGGGTGGGTAAATTGAGTTCCAAATAATTTTTTTTGTTAAAAACTAGTTTAAATGAAATCCCCCTATTTAAAATAAAAATGAACAGTTATTCAAAATAGTAGTTTAATATAACTTTGATCTTTTAAAAGATTACTCAAAGCATGATTAGTGTTCCGTTAAAACAAAATAAAACTTATTTTAAATTTTTAAATCAATTTACTTAATAAAATACTTATATAAAAACTTTTTAAGATTAACTATCATATTAGGTTTTGTTTCTCAGTATAAAACAAAAGCAGTTTAAAACATGAAAGATAAAAACAAACAAATACATGTAGTAAAATAAAAACAAGAGGTTTAGTCTCATATTGAGACCTATTCCCCACCACTTATAAATTACCTACTACCAAGTAGATTATATAACTATAATCTTGATCCAAAGCTTGGATCAGGTATACACAATAGATAATCTACTATCCATACCATTCAGGGAACTCGTCCACAATAACCGTGTCAATAAAACAAACACAAGCTTCATGAGTACCTATTCCCAAACGCTATGGGTATATAAATGAAAATATAGAGATTAATATATCTTGTATCTTATAGTTATTGAACAAGAGATAGTTCATGTTTATAAACATACTATACAACACACTACTCGAAAATAATAGTAAAAAATAGAAAGATAAAATATAAATACATAAAGAATGTAGAGTTTCTCAGTATGATGTTCTCTGAAATCTTTAGTCTTCTCTAATGTAACTTGGAGAGGAGATAGATCTAATTATATAAGAAATATTGTAAAATAGATCATCATAATCTCTCTTTTTCTTGACTTTATGACAGAATCTGTATGTTATTTATGCTTCACTATTTCATAATTGAAGTGTTTTTATGAATGTTTCATGTAAGGTCCTCCATTAAGTGGAACAATTGATCATATGTTTTCACTCGGCCAAGAAATTCAATCATAACACACAAAAATGAGAGATACCTCTTTTTAATATACATTTATTTATGAAGGAGATCCCATTTGAATAATAATCATCAAGATCCTTTTCTTCCTCATAATGATATTTGAAATCATTTAATGTTTCCCTAGAACAGTTAATAATAACCATTAAAATAGTCCTCATCATTAAATTCTATAATATAACAATTAGAAACATTTAATTCAAATGTCCCAAAATAGTGACGGTGGGTCAGACTGGAGGCAACTCATTTCTGGTGGTGAGTCAGGCCAATGATAAGTTAGGCTGGTGGTAGTTCATCTGATGATAGGTCAGGTCTAGCAGTGACTCATGTTCATCAGTTAATACTCTTAATGGAGACTCTTCTCAATAGTGACTCATCTGTCAGTATGTCATCTTATGCAGTCACTCATGTCTAAAGGTGACTCATTTCAGTAGTGAGTCAATTCTGGAGGTGAGTATTTTCTGATGATAGGTAAAGTATAGCGGTGATACATTCCAGGTGGGGACTTGACTTCAATGGTGAGTCATGTCTAGTTCTGATTTAACTTCAATGGCGAGTCTTTTTTAGCGGTGAATCATGTTGAATGATGACTTATCTCTCACGATGACTTTTTTCAACACTTAGCAATATTTCATCAAAATTACTTATATTTTAAAAAGCTATCATTGAATAGTAACACCATTAAAAAAATAATTAAAATTATTTGTGATTATAAAAATATGGTTCCAACATTTAACTTTATTTCTTTCAATATGTCGAGAAAATGGAAACATTGTTCATGTGTATGTACAACCTATTGTCTCCATGAACAGTGTATTTCATTTTATATCTCTAAAATTTAGGAATTATTATATATAAATATATACATAATATATATAATATTTATATCGTGGTTAACATTCTGTATATTATGAAACCATGATCAAATTAATAGACCTAAAAATTTCAAATCAAAACATACGTGAAAAACAAAACAGTTATTACCCCAAAACACAACTTTAACATGGAATTTCCAATAAATGGATAATAAAAGGCCATAAGTAAATAATATACGATATTATATATATAATTATGGTTCTATAATAGATTTAAAATAAAATTATATTTATTATACATGAGTTTTTAATGTATACAAATGGATTCAAGACTTATGGTAAGGGATTTTTGTCTCACTTTTTTACTTCTGTAAGACACATGCCATATTCACCAACTATTTATTTTATGTGTTGTGTATACTTACCATGAATTTATTTTATGATTACTCTAAAAAAAATTATTTGAATTTACAAATCTATTTTAGTATCTCTCTTTCACTGGGTTTATGATCAAAATATACCAAAGCGATGATGGATTTTTTTTCTTAATTTCCCTTCTTTGAGACACATGTTATTTTGTGAACCTGTCTTCTTTTATGAGGTGTATATACATACCATTTGGAATTTAATGTCATTAATTTATTTATTCTCGTGATATTATAAGTTTCATTTAATATTATTCATTCATGGGTATTATAATTCAATGTTACCAAAGTGGTAAGTATATTATATTAAAATATCATTATTTATTCATATTTCTCATGATTGTGATTACAATGATGAAATATTATGATCTATCTCTCAGGAAAATCATATATTTTCTTATCATATGGTTATTTAAGGATAATAATTTTTTTCTATTCATTTTACTCTCTTTTTGTACTTAATAGTTCAAGATGATGTTTTTAAGAAAAAAACTGTAATAGCCCAGACAGCGAATCATTAATGAGTTTAAAAAAACTTTGTTCCATCAAACGGTTCCATCGAAATGGTGGCACCGATCAAAGAATAACCATGATAGTGGCACCGGTCACAGCGGCACCATGATGGTGGCACTGGTCACGGTCGTACACCGAAATGGTGGCACCACTTACGGTGTTCCACTAAACCGGTGGCACCGTTACAGTGGCATCGTGATGGTGGCAACACTTACAGTGTTCCACCGAACTGGTGTCACCATGATGGTGGCACTCGCACTGTCACAGTCGCACACCAAAACAGTGGCATCGCTTGCGGTGGCATCGTGACGGTTGCAACGCTTACGGTGTCCCACCGAACCGGTGGCACCATGACGGTGGAACTCACATCATCACGATCACACAATGAAACAGTGGAACCGCTTATGGTGGAACCATGATGGTGGCACAGTTACGGTGACTCACCAAATGGTGTCCCACCTTGTTCTATTTTCTAGTTTATGACTTTTTCTATGCCCGCAATGTAGAGACCCGTATCTTGACGTATATAGACATTACATTATTTTTGCGGAATACTTAATACATATCAAAACAGACACACAAGGACCATAATAGTTTAGTGTCTTTGGAAACTCGGAATAAAATCTTCTAATCGTGGTGAAAGATCTTCAACATCTCCCATAAAGATCTTCTTTTTTTTTTACCTAAAACCTTTCTTTATATCCTGGGGAAAAGAAAACATAAAAGGGTGAGCTCAAATGCTCAGTAAGGGTAAACAAAAGAAATATAAATCACATCATATACATAAGCACATAACTTTTGGAAATCTTAACCTGCAAAAGAGATCATAATTTCATAACATGGGGTAAATCATGGCAGTGAAATGTAATCACAATAATCATAACTTAAAACATGAAACTTTGTGGAATACACACATAATCATAGAGAATCATTTCTTGTTAGTCAAGACTCATTGCCAAGACTATCTTAGTGGACAAAGTCCCTTTCTGAATCGAGTAACCCTCGTTTCAGTCCCGTTTCACTGAACCGGTATAACCTACCGTTCCAGCCCTGTCTATCTCATGAGATATAAAATCATTACCCAATGCATTGGAGGGAGATATAGGTCCCACCCATCTTATAATGAATCCTTTCTTATGTGTGCCACATAATCATAAAACATACATCATCGCATAACAGAAGTAACAAAAATGGGATTCTTGAAACATCATGACATCATAAATCAATTCATATAAGATAAAGGAATTCATAAAAATAATTCCATCACAACATGATCAAATCAATGTAATAATAGGGATAAAAATATAACCCTTTATTATCTTAGATGGAAAATAATTTTGATAAAACACTTGAACTCCATTCTTGAGGAAAATATCCTTTCTTCTTCAAAAACATTTTTCCTTTTATAACATGTCATACTACTTTAAAATAAACGAAGTTGATTAAAAATAAACTTGAAAACTTGTAAAGGAAGATTCTTTGAAGTAATGTTTTAAAAATCCATTCATGCCGTATAAGTTAAAAAAAACATTCTTCGTACTTTTGTCGGAAAGTCAAAAAGTACCTCGTATGAAAAACGACAAAAGATTCCTTTCATATATTTTACAAAAAAAAAACTTACCGAAGGGTAAAATTGGATATAAACTATTGTAGAAGGATGGAAATAATATTACATATTGAGGGAACATGGATGTGGATGATAAAATACACCCCAATAAATACTTACGAATAAACAATCTCGGATAAAAATGAGATTGTGATATTTCCCTTACCTTATGTCCGACTTGCTTTGTAAGTGTCCGAACCTCCTGTATAATGATTTAAATCATGTTATTGACTTATTCCAGAATCATACTCATTGTTATGATATCATATATGGTTCCTTATGAATTTATATTATCCGTTCTTTTGTAAATTCCATGTTAAAGAAGCGTTTTGGGTAAAATCGTTTTATTTATCGTAGGTGTTTTGACTTGTTGTTCTTGACATTATTATTACTTATATCATGATTTACTTACTTCCAGAATATAAAACATGATTTATATATCATATATATTCAGTATATATATATAGATAGATAAATAAAATAAAAAACACCGTTCATGGAGACGGTAGTCCGTACGTACGCATGAACGCTGTTTTCCATTCCTTATTGTCTTGAAATGGAAGTAAGTAGATGACATACATATATTTATATATACATAATCCAGTAGCTTTATAATGTCATATATTTCATTATTATTTCTTATATATACTTTATAATCATTCTTAAATGGTTAACATGGAGAATGAATCTCATCGCGTCGTGGAGACGGTAGTCCGTACGTACGCATGAGCGATGATATCATTTTCATAAATATTGAATTGAATCGGAGTGGATTATACAATATATCAGAATCAATATGATGTTGTAATAACTATGTATAGTTATTCTTTACACCATTATACCCATCCATGTAAGGTGGTGGTGGAAAATAGATTACACCACGGCGTGGAGACGGTATTCCGTACGTACGCACGCGCAGTGATTTCTTTTTCCGTAGGATGGATAGATGGTGAAATAGGGTTGTTTCATACTTATAATAACATATCAGTATATGAGTGATACTGATGTTATTACTTCATAATGAAACAACCTAAGAAGAAGAAGTGGAAGAAGAAATAAAGATGAAATAATTGGTAATGGTAATTACCTCTTCTTTGAAGCGCCTCTTTGAGACCTCCTCTTAGGGCACTAAAATTGGTCTTTGAGGAAGACCAGAACCTCTAGGATGTTTCTAGTCAAGTGGAGAAGAGATTTTTGCAGGGGTTGGCCGAGCTTGAGTGCTCAAATTGGTGTGAGGAGGAGGGGGAGGAGGTGTCCTTTTATAAGGGAGGAGAGGGGCACCTTAGGAATATCTCAAAATATTATTTTATATTAAATTAAAAATGGGTTTATAATGGTTCCAAAGGGTCTTATTTCGAAGATAAAGTGGGGATGGGTCGAAATACTATCAAACAATAGGATTTAGACAAGTTTAGGTTATTATTTTATCCTTATCAATTAGATTTAACTCTAAGTTAAATAATTTAACTTTTACCGTGTCTTTTTGTTTTCTTTCACTATATGGTTAATAAACTTACTATAACATGCCAAACGAACCCCAAATTGTATATTATTAATCAATATATCCTTATCTAAGTCATTTTGCCGAACCTTAGATTTTTAGGAATAAAATAACAATTAATAATATAATATTTGATTTAAAAACTATTTTGTGTCAATTTTGACACTATTTGATATATGATTTTTTTGAAAGTCATAACAGAATTATATGTTCGAACCAAGTTGATTAAATCAACACTAATATATCATAGTAACCTATAAAATTAGTTTAAGTCATAAAAAGTCTCAAATTACATTCATTTGAGCATTTATAACATCAATTATGTTAATTTTTCCTTAAAAGGGTAATTACTGCATCATCGTTGTGTCATAAATAAATTAATTTATTTAAAGTCTAAAAATTATAAATAAAATATCATTATGTAGGAAATATTTTTAGCTTTCTAATGAATATTAAAAATAGAATTTATCTTATGTACAACCCTATATTAAAAATGTTTTAGTAAATAAACTTTGATTTTAACTCTTTTAACTCTTCTTTGAATTAAATAATAATAAATGTCCTAATCTAATCCAAGTGGGCCTAAATGATAATATTTTACACTTAAGGTTGTTTTTGGTCGAGATACACTTGTCCAATAGAATTAGGACATGTGTTAGGGTAATATTAATATCATTCTTACCCTTAATTACCCTATTTACTTTTAACCGTGGTAAATAAAAGTAAAAAGTTACTATTCACCAAAAATTATTTTCATCTCATTGAACCACATTTTACTTACTGACATCAACCGTGTCTCTAGGATTTTTGAAATTCCATTCACAGAAGCTGTAAAATTAAGTTTTATGAAAAATTCTGTTTTTTAACTACCACTTAGTAGTTTCACTATTCATCAAAAATTGATGTTTTTCAGAACAATGCCAAAATTTCATCCTAAGCTATATTTCATATTCCGAATTCAAAAATGAATTTTATTTTACCAAATTCATAACATAGAAGTTGAATTAATTAATTTTATAATTAAATCCCGCTGTTAAAACAAATAGCGTGTTTTTAAGAAACAATATATATCAAAAGATTGACACTTGTTTATGTCTGGTTTAAATGTGAAATTACATCCAATGACCAAAATTTTATTAAATTGTAAAAATATATTCTAAATATACTTTAAAACCACTCAAATTAATAATTTATCACTATTAATTATTTCGATTAAAAAAGTTGTTTTTAATTGTAATTTAGTAATTTTCACTATTCATCAGAATATGAAAGTTATCCGAAAAGTACCAAAATTTCACCTTAGGCTAAATTCGATACTTCGAATCCAAAAATGAAGTCCATTTTGAGAGCTAAAATTTCTAAAATTTTAAAAGGTGGTTATTACTATTCATAACGGCTAGTTATAATAATATTTTAATAGCATATCGTTGTTTAGTGAAACTCGGTATTGCGTACTACACACGCTATCGAGGAAGGTCGCGATTGCGTGTAATGCAAGGCAAGTCAAGGATGTGTGTTGTGCAAGCTCCTTTTGGTGTAGCGTACAACACAAGACATTAATAAAATTAAAAATAATATTTTTCATAAAATCTCGGACTGTTACATTCTACCCCCCTTAAAATGAATTTCGCCCTCGAAATTCGTCAGGGTTATAAATAGTTTACTATTCAAAAGTTTCTTTAATAGAAACCCACATCGTAGAAGGAATACCAAAACTTGGCTTTAAAAACTAAAGTATGAAATGTAACGATTACCCAAATAAACTAATCACTGGGTTTCCACATAGGTGAAATTATGGATATGGAAGAGAAATCTAACCATCATGTTCTGATGGAGAGTGGTAGAGAACATGGCTATGGAAAAGCCAGTAATCACAAATCCATAGATTTGTGATGATATAAGGTACCATCTGATTCATTAGCTATAAGATCACTAGGACAACATTTTTGGTTTTCAAGATCATTTCCCTAAAGTTGAAATTTTTCTTAGAATAAATACTTACTTTATTTTGGTACAATCTCACTGTTGTTCGTGCCTTGAACAATTTACACTTCATCTCTTAAATAAATGAAGTTGAATTTGTTATTCGTGAAGTGTTAGAAGATCATGTGATAGAATGACGGGTTATTCCATCTGTCTCAAACAAAAGATTAGCAAAAATTATATACATAAGTCGATCTATAGTGAGATTAATCACATATGGTTCCTAAAATGGACTTATACTTCATATATAATACTTCTTAATATAATAAAACTAGTTTCTACTAAACAGGGACTTCCTGTAGGCCAGTGGTAGGCGATAAAGGCCAGTCGCACTTCGGTTGTGGGTTCGATTCCCACAGCCTTGTCCGAAGCGATGGGCTGTCGCCCGTCCTGCAGGTTGTCCTTTTTCCAAAACTATATAACATCCCATCAATAATATCGAAAAAACAAACAATACTAACTTATGTCCAACATAATCCATTCCAATCTTTTAGGCTTATCCATAATACTGCAGTCGACTCTCATAATATAGTGAAAATGATTACCAGAGATTTAACACCATCATCGATCCCCATATATCATAAGATATGTTTTGTTGGTCACATTCCAAACATTCAAAGTCCTTAATCGTGTATTCTCTTGAATACCTTAGTGAAAACATGAATGCAGCTAAAAGTTAACACTTTTCACATACCAAAATCCTCAAAATTCTATATACTCAAACTTAGTCCTTATATCAATCATGAGCTCATGAATACTGTTAAACATTTCATTTTCTCGTTTTCCCTTCATTATGCGCATAATATCTCAATCACTTTGAATACCACATTAGACCAATACATAAATATTCCAATATTCCAAGATACAACATTATTTTGGAATCCCATTACATAAACACTTAATCATTCCACCACATCGTTGTCATATTCAACATTGCCAATAGTGATCGCATGTGACTTCCCTTTGTCCTTCGCCTTAAGCGGTTGCTCATGTCGATCATCACTAACCCTTGGATTAGGGCATTTATTGGCATAATGTCCCATCTCCTTGCAGTTGAAGCATTGAAGTGTTGGTTGTACGTTCTCTGCAGTGTTTGCTTTATTCACTTCATTAGAATCCCATTTTCCATTACTTCGACACTCAGCTGCTCGATGACCTTCTTTTCCACACTTAAAACATTTTCTAGTCCCTTTAAGACAATCTCCACCATGCTTCTTTCCACACTTTGTGCATAAGGAAACATTCATCTTCTTTTCACCATTATTCCGAGTTTTCTCCTTGAACTCCATCTTTCGTTTCTTGTCAAACCCATGAGATGGATATGTAACACCAACTTCCATTTCTACCTTGATAGCACAACGCACAATTTCTTCATAGCTACTGAAGTCTCTTATAGCTAATGCCCTTCGAAGACTTGGTTTTAAGCCACTGAAAAATCGATCAACTTTACTTTCAGGTTGGATGATAATACCAGAAGCGTACCTTGCAAGTCTTGTAAAATTCGCTTCATAGGTACCAACAGATTCATCATCCCTTTGCTTCAGTTCAAGAAACTCTTTCTCCATATTTGTTCGGAGAATACGAGGGAAGTACTTATTGAAAAATAAGTTCTTGAACTCGTCCCATTCCATAGACTCAATTTCATCCCTTTGCCTCGTATTCTTAATAAGATTCCACCATTGATCAGCATCTCCAACCAAACGATACACTGCTAGGATGACTTTATCATGTTCAGAACATTGAAGAACTGAAAATATCTTTTCAGTAGTACTAATCCATTGTTCAGCAACTAATGGATCAGTAGACCCACTGAAAGAAGGTGGACGCTGCCTCATGAAGGATTCAACAGAATGTTGCTCCTTTGCTCGTTTGGAAGTCCTGCATGATTCATAGCTTGAGAAAGTTGTGTGAGCATGGCTACAAGATTTTGCATTCCGGCTCCCATATCGTTTGGTTGCTCAGGGGGACAATCATTGCATTGCCCATCACATTCCGCATTAACACGGTTCCTTCGGGTTCCAGCCATCGTCTAAAACCCCAAAAGAATAGTATGAGAGGCAAAAATCATGCTAGGGAAAACAACATAATAAAGGGGTAGTACCCTCAATATCTAACATCTTAGGTTAAATTCGAAGATCGTTAGCGCAATTCTAGTACTATAACCTATACGTATACTTAACCTTAGAGACATCCCTAGACATACCTTAGAAATATCTCTAGGGATCTCACTAACGTTTTCGCATCCTAGTTTCCAAAGGTTGACTAAACCTTTCCTCTGATACCAACTGTAGAGACCCGTATCTTGACGTACATAGACATTACATTTACTTTTGCGGAATACTTAATACATATCAAAACAGACACACAAGGACCGTAATAGTTTAGTGTCTTTGGAAACTCGGAATAAAATCTTCTAATCGTGGTGAAATATCTTCAACATCTCCCATAAAGATCTTATTTTTTTTACCTAAAACCTTTCTTTATATCCTGGGGAAAAGAAAACATAAAAGGGTGAGCTCAAATGATCAGTAAGGGTAAACAAAAGAAATATAAATCACATCATATACATAAGCACATAACTTTTGGAAATCTTAACCTGCAAAAGAGATCATAATTTCATAACATGGGGTAAATCATGGCAGTGAAATGTAATCAGAATAATCATAACTTAAAACATGAAACTTTGTGTCATACACACATAATCATAGAGAATCATTTCTTGTTAGTCAAGACTCATTGCCAAGACTATCTTAGTGGACAAAGTCCCTTTCTGAATCGAGTAACCCTCGTTTCAGTCCCGTTTCACTGAACCGGTATAACCTACCGTTCCAACCCTGTCTATCTCATGAGATATAAAATCATTACCCAATGCATTGGAGGGAGATATAGGTCCCACCCATATTATAATGAATCCTTTCTTATGTGTGCCAGATAATCATAAAACATACATCATCGCATAACACAAGTAACAAAAATGGGATTCTTGAAACATCATGACATCATAAATCAATTCATATAAGATAAAGGAATTCATAAAAATAATTCCATCAAAACATGATCAAATCAATGTAATAATAGGGATAAAAATATAACCCTTTATTATCTTAGATGGAAAATAATTTTGATAAAACACTTGAACTCCATTCTTGAGGAAAATATCCTTTCTTCTTCAAAAACATTTTTCCTTTCATAACATGTCATACAACTTTAAAATAAAAGAAGTTGATTAAAAATAAACTTGAAAACTTGTAAAGGAATCTTCTTTTAAGTAATGTTTTAAAAATCCATTCATGCCGTATAAGTTAAAAAAAACATTCTTCGTACTTTTGTCGGAAAGTCAAAAAGTACCTCGTATGAAAAACGACAAAAGATTCCTTTCATATATTTTACAAAAAAAAACTTACCGAAGGGTAAAATTGGATATAAACTATTGTAGAAGGATGGAAATAATATTAAATATTGAGGGAACATGGATGTGGATGATAAAATACACCCCAATAAATACTTACGAATAAACAATCTCGGATAAAAATGAGATTGTGATATTTCCCTTACCTTATGTCCGACTTGCTTTGTAAGTGTCCGAACCTCCTGTATAACGATTTAAATCATGTTATTGACTTATTCCAGAATCATACTCATTGTTATGATATCATATATGGTTCCTTATGAATTTATATTATCCGTTCTTTTGTAAATTCCATGTTAAAGAAGCGTTTTGGGTAAAATTGTTTTATTTATCGTAGGTGTTTTGACTTGTTGTTCTTGACATTATTATTACTTATATCATGATTTACTTACTTCCATAATATAAAACATGATTTATATATCATATATATTCAGTATATATATATAGATAGATAAATAAAATGAAAAACACCGTTCATGGAGACGGTAGTCCGTACGTACGCATGAACGCTATTTTCCATTCCTTATTGTCTTGAAATGGAAGTAAGTAGATGACATACATATATTTATATATACATAATCCAGTAGCTTTATAATGTCATATATTTCATTATTATTTCTTATATATACTTTATAATCATTCTTAAATGGTTAACATGGAGAATGAATCTCATCGCGTCGTGGAGACGGTAGTCCGTACGTACGCACGAGCGATGATATCATTTTCATAAATATTGAATTGAATCGGAGTGGATTATACAATATATCAGAATCAATATGATGTTTTAATAACTATGTATAGTTATTCTTTACACCATTATACCCATCCATGTAAGGTGGTGGTGGAAAATAGATTACACCACGGCGTGGAGACGGTATTCCGTACGTACGCACGCGCAGTGATTTCTTTTTCCGTAGGATGGATAGATGGTGAAATAGGGTTGTTTCATACTTATAATAACATATCAGTATATGAGTGATACTGATGTTATTACTTCATAATGAAACAACCTAAGAAGAAGAAGTGGAAGAAGAAATAAAGATGAAAGAATTGGTAACGGTAATTACCTCTTCTTTGAAGCGCCTCTTTGAGACCTCCTCTTAGGGCACTAAAATTGGTCTTTGAGGAAGACCAGAACCTATAGGATGTTTATAGGGAAGTGGAGAAGAGATTTTGGTAGGTTTTGGCCGATCTTGAGTGCTCAAATTGGTGTGAGGAGGAGGGGGAGGAGGTGTCCTTTTATAAGGGAGGAGAGGGGCACCTTAGGAATATCTCAAAATATTATTTTATATTAAATTCAAAATCGGTTTATAATGGTTCCAAAGGGTCTTATTTCGAAGATAAAGTGGGGATGGGTCAAAATCCTATCAACCAATAGAATTTAGATAAGTTTAGGTTATTATTTTAACCTTATCAATTAGATTTAACTCTAAGTTAAATAATTTAACTTTTACCGTGTCTTTTTGTTTTCTTTCACTATATGGTTAATACACTTACTATAACATGCCAAACGAACCCCAAATTATATATTATTAATAAATATATCCTTATCTAAGTCATTTGGCCGAACCTTAGATTTTTAGGAATAAAATAACAATTAATAATATAATATTTGATTTAAAAAATATTTTGTGTCAATTTTGACACTATTTGATATATGATTTTTGTGAAAGTCATAACAGAATTATATGTTCGAACCAAGTTGATTAAATCAACACTAATATATCATAGTAACCTAGAAAATTAGTTTAAGTCATAAAAAGTCTCAAATTACATTCATTTGAGCATTTATAACATCAATTATGTTAATTTTTCCTTAAAAGGGTAATTACTGCATCATCGTTGTGTCATAAATAAATTAATTTATTTAAAGTATAAAAATTATAAATAAAATATAATTATGTAGGAAATATTTTTAGATTTCTAATGAATATTTACAATCGAATTTATCTTATGTACAACCCTATATTAAAAATGTTTTAGTAAATAAACTTTGATTTTAACTCTTTTAACTCTTCTTTGAATTAAATAATAATAAATGTCCTAATTTAATCCAAGTGGGCCTAAATGATAATATTTTACACTTAAGGTTGTTTTTGGTCGAGATACACTTATCCAATAGAATTAGGACATGTGTTAGGGTAATATTAATATCATTCTTACCCTTAATTACCCTATTTACTTTTAACCGTGGTAAATAAAAGTAAAAAGTTACTATTCACCAAAAATTATTTTCATCTCATTGAACCACATTTTACTTACTGACATCAACCGTGTCTCTCGGATTTTTGAAATTTCATTCACAGAAGCGGTAAAATTAAGTTTTATGAAAAATTCTGTTTTTTAACTACCCCTTAGTAGTTTAACTATTCATCAAAAATTGATGTTTTTCAGAACAATGCCAAAATTTCATCCTAATCTATATTTCATATTCCGAATTCAAAAATGAATTTTATTTTACCAAATTAATAACATAGAAGTTGCATTAATTAATTTTATAATTAAATCCCGCTGTTAAAACAAATAGCGTGTTTTTAAGAAACAATATATATCAAAAGATTGACACTTGTTTATGTCTGGTTTAAATGTGAAATTACATCCAATGACACACATTGTATTAAATTGTAAAAATATATTCTAAATATACTTTAAAACCACTCAAATTAATAATTTATCACTATTAATTATTTCGATTAAAAAAGTTGTTTTTAATTGTAATTTAGTAATTTTCACTATTCATCAGAATATGAAAGTTATCCGAAAAGTACCAAAATTTCACCTTAGGCTAAATTCGATACTCCGAATCCAAAAATGAAGTCCATTTTGAGAGCTAAAATTTCTAAAATTTTAAAAGGTGGTTATTACTATTCATAACGGCTAGTTATAATAATATTTTAATAGCATATCGTTGTTTAGTGAAACTCGGTATTGCGTACTACACACGCTATCGAGGAAGGTCGCGATTGCGTGTAATGCAAGGCAAGTCAAGGATGTGTGTTGTGCAAGCTCCTTTTGGTGTAGCGTACAACACAAGACATTAATAAAATTAAAAATAATATTTTTCATAAAATCTCGGACTGTTACACGTAATGTGTCTTTTGACGTAAAAGTGTTTTAATACCACTTTCAAAGATATTTAAATCCCATAAATGATATCTAAAATCCCCCAAGAGTCGGGTGACCATTGAATTAAAAAAATGTGTGTACTTTCTTTGGTGCCACACCCTTTTCCTATACTTTCCAGTTCTTCCCCTATTACGTGTTTTCCTTTTTTTAAAAGAAAACCTTTAATGCACACCCATTATTACCACCTATCCAATGAGAATTATTAAATAAAAATTAATTCCATCGTGTGTAATCATCCAAACTCGTGGTGAAACCATGATACGCCTTTAAATCCATTCAATATTTCATATCCCATAACTCCAGGACCTCACCTTTTATTGCACGAGAGTTCTTTATTCTTCTTGGCTGGCCTTTTTTTCCTTTCCTTGGTGCATTTACAGTCCCCCTTCTCGAGGCTAGTTGTGCGCCTATTTTGGAGCCTTTCATGCTCTCTCTTGGATTCCTCATAGTTCCCCCCTACTAGTCATGTATCCCTAGTTCTTGGCACGTGGGAAAAAACTTTGATCATTGATCATCCAGGTAGGGTTCTTCCTTCGTCTCTCTTTATTTTGTATCATGCAGGGTGGGTGTGATAATGTTTGTTTTGGGGATGGATGAAACCAAAGATAATAAATGGAATTTTAAAGAATGAAGGGGTGTGTTTGATGATTATGTTTTACTCTTTTACCCTTTCTCATATGTTGTGAATTGTACGGGCTTATGTCCAATGAAAATCATGGATGTTGGTGGTCTTTCCTTGTGCACTAATGAACCCCTATCTTCTGTGACAATTGAATGGCTGTAACATGGAAATTGGTTAATCACATAAACTTGTTCGATTAAATATATGGACAGTGAACAAGAATCCTTGTGTGATCACCCCGGTTAACCAAACATAAAGAAGTAAGTTAATGAATGTTGTGTTTGAATATGAAAAAAACTCCCTTACTCTATCTTGGTAACATGTGTGGTTTGTTCTGCCTGATGCTTGTGGGGTAATGTGGATGGTGATGGGATCCCCTATTGTGAAGTTGTTGGTTTGTGAATCTGAGGTCATGTGGGGCCATATGTTGGGGCTTGGTTTGGTTCCAGTACTTCGAGGGATATCACATATCCCTTTTGTTGTTGTGACTTTACAAGATAACTCGGTGTGAATGCTTAAATTGATGCTTGACTATTTTTTCTTCCTTGGCTTGTGTCTATGTCTATTAGTTTCCCAGTAGTTAATATTTATTTAAATGGAATCAGTTGAATATGAAAATAAGAATGGGTTAAATGGGAAATGGATTTTTGGGAATGAGTTGTGACTTGGTTGTGGCTATCGTGCTGTCTAGAATGAATAGTAATGAGGGAGTTTGTGTATGAGCTGGTTTTGGAACCCCTAGGTTGGGATGAGTGCTTGTTTACCTATATGTATAATTTAGTTCTTATGTTTCATATTCACACCCAACCCAAGTTGAGAACTTCATGCTGAACACCCCCATTTAATGGGGGAGGGTGTTTTTTCCTACACTCCTATGAGTGGCTAGTTATTAGCTTCTTTTTTTCTCCCTTTCCCGAGTAGCCCATGACCCTTTGGGCAGGCTGTGATGACCTGAGGTCCATTATAGCCCAAGATTCTTCGGGCAAGGTATGATGTGGTGGTTGGCCTAGGTGTGTGCGGGCAGGTTATTTCCCAAGTGTTTTCGGGATGAGGCTTAGGTGTCTTTGGGCGTGGAAGGAGTTGTTCTGGCCTAGGTGTCTTCGAGCGTGGTGGTAGTTGTTCTAGACAAGGTGTCTACAGGCGTGGTTATGTGTGGTTGTTGTGGACCAGTTGTTTACAGGTAGGACATGTGGTTGTGGTAGCCCAGGTGTGTACGGGCAGATTATGGTAGTGGGACTGTGGTGAGATTGGAAGGGGAGGTCTAACGCGTAGGATGTACTCAATAACCCATGGTAAAGTGGTGAGGGGTACCCAAACATTGATGTTTTATTACTATTACTTTACCTTACTTGTGTTATTTTAGTAGTGTGCCTTGGTGAGGTTTGGGTGGATAGTTTCCTTACTATGATATTTGGTTATCTCCTTTTCTCATAGGGCATTAGAATTTATCCCCACTTGTGCATGATAGATTTTTATTTTTCCCTACTGAGTAGACCTATATAATCACCCTATTTATATATAATTTCTTTCAGGTTTCTAGGAGGACTTCGAGGATCGTGTCGTACCCTATTAGCTCGAACGTCAAGACCATTGATGTTGATTTTATTTTCTTTTGTTACTTCCCTTTGGAGTTTTCTGTATTTTTGTAGCATTTATTATTGGAACATACATATGAGAATAGATTGTTTTGGCTTTACTTTTACTTCCATTTTTGGTTTTGTTTGGGATTTACTATCTTATCCCCCAATCCTAATATATAAAAAGTGTAATGACTTCCATATTACGTGTGATTATTTACCCTTGGTTCTAGTCGCCACTCCGGGGCCTATTGAAGGTGGGTCTCAAGGATCATTATCTCTCCTTTAACACGAGGAAAAAGGGTTTGGCAATCTACTATCCCTTCCCTCATCTTGGTGAAGGTGGGTCATGAAAGAATGTTATCAAAGGCAGGGGTTGAGATATAGGATGGAGTTTGGAGTTAGGAACAGTAAGGATTTCATGGTATGGTAGGGAAACAATGTTGAGAAATCTTGGTGCGTGAAATAAGTCAGGGAAGACCAGCTAGGACATTGAATTTTAGGGCCCCCCATGATCCAATGCAAAGAATCTAGACCTACCGAATGACCAAGTGAGGCTACATTGATTGAAGTGTAGAGACCCTAAGAAAGGTACATGCATCATAATGACTTGTGTTCTTGTGTGTCTTGGGTATTATAGGGATTTAAAATAAAGAAAAATTAAAAGAAAAATTTAAAATCAATCTTCTACACTACCCGGGCTTAGGCATTCCTTGTTCACTTTGCAGCTGTGGCACCCAGACAGCTACCAAGGGAAGTGTGGGTGATCGAGGCCCAGGAGGCTGATTTGGAGGATCATCAGAGGTATGATAGAGAGGAGGAAAATGACCAGTGGAAGAGGATAATTCATCCATTTCATTGGAAAACCCTTGGGAAGTATGAGGGAAGCATCTTGGACATAGAGATAGAGAGCTAGATCGAGGATCTGGTGATAGCTTTCAGCTTTATTTGGGCTCTGATAGAGTACTGGGTTTCTCTGACTATAAGAAAAATGCAGGGACTGGTGTATCAGTGGTGGACGCTCTATCTTGGGGATAATAGGGAGGCTGAGGTTTCATGGACTGACTTCGAGATGGCGTTCTGGGCAAAATTCCTCTCTTCCACAATGAAGGCAAAGAAGAGGTAGAAGATACACTTTCTGTAGCAGGGGATCATGTCAGTAAGGGAGTTGGAGATCATGTTCAAGTATCTCCTTTACTTTCTCTAAACCCATTTCTAGATGAGGAGTCTCGAGCGAGACATATAGAGGTGGCACTCTGACCTTCTCTTCAGTATATTGTTACTCAATTCACTATACCGACATACATGGAGGTCCAAAAGAAGGATGGAGTGCTGGAGAGGATACACACATTGGGAGGTGTTCCCTAAGAGGAGATCCAGTAGGGCTCGCCAAAGGGGAAAGCTATTAGCAGTTGGCCTCCAGCGTTAGGGCCTTCCAGGTTTCAGCTAGTGGGGAGAAGGCCCCATAAGTTCCAGTTTCGATCTCCTAGTCCTCACCCCTTCCTTGTAGATCTAGAACTGAGATGCATCATCTGTGGCAGTTGTGTGAACCTTTGGAATTAGTTCCTGGACCAAATACAGTATAGTGGGGGTGGGCAGGTTCAGCACCCACCTCAGCGGCAACCATTTCTAGATAGGCAATTCAGTAGTAGCAGCAAGGATAGCAAGCTCCCGCTCCACTGATAGAATACTTTTTAGGAGGAGGCCGACCTTAGGGCGCTCCTCAGGGACCATGACCAGGGCATGGTCAGGGATTTGGTCGAAAACCAAGGGGAAGAGGAGCTGGTCATGTGAAGTTTCATGTTGCAAAGGAAGTAGTTCCAGTAGGGCTGGAAGTCATTTGAGGTACGACCAACTTTTTTAGCACTCTTTCTTGCGCCTTATTTGATTCAGGAACTTCACACTCCTTTATTGCACCCATTCTATCCCATTCTTTGGGTCTAGATACAGAGATACTTCACGTGAACCTAGATTTGAGTACACCGGTTGGTGGTCAGACCATCTTGTATCATGTTTTCTGGTGATGTAGACTGATGTTGGGACCACATCAATCCAGTGGGGACTTTCTTTTTCTGCAGATGTAGCCATATGATGTCATTCTAGGCATTTACTGGTTGTTCTCTGTGTGTACTGTTATCAATTTATTCTGGATAAGGGTCATGTTTTCAGATGTGGTTGGCCAAATTGTATCTTTTGTTGATGATTAGGGTTTTCAGGAGGGTAGTTGGTGAGTGGAGACCCTTCTTTGCTTGCTAGATGAGCTGTCAGCGGAGTTATATGACTCAGATATGGTGGAAGTTTCAGGAATTTTTTGTGAGTTCATGTACATCTTCCCTGAAGAGGTGGTGACTCTACCCCCACAATGTGATGTTGAGTTCGGGATAGACTTGCAACCTGGTGACCGTCCGATTTCGATGACTCCTCGTTGGATGGCACCTTCTGAGTTACTGAAGTTATGGATTCATATTGAAGATCTTATGAGGAAGGGTTTTGTTCAACCAAATGCGTCACCATGGGGTGCTCTTGTGTTGTTCGCAAAGAAGGTAGATAGTGGTATCAATCTATATATAGACTGCCGGAGGCTGAACCGGGTGATGGTCAAGAACCGTTACCCCCCCCCCCCCTTGAGGATCAACGACCTTTTTGATTATTTGAAGGGGGTAGGATGGTTCTCCGAGATCTACCTGTGGTCAGGATATTATTAGTTGAGGGTGAAGGAGGGTGACATCTCAAAGATTTCCTTCATGTGCAGATATGGGAACTTTAAGTTCGTATTCATGCCATTCGGCATTAAAAACGCACTAGTCATGTTCATGAGTCTCATGAACTCCGTCTTCCTAGAATATCTAGATTGGTTCGTAGTCATGTTTATTGACGACATCCTGATCTACTCAAGATTAGAGGAGGATCATGCCGAGCATCTAAGAATGGTTTTAGGGGTCCTCTGACAGTACCAACTCTACGGAAAGTTGTCCAAGTGCATGTTTTGGACATTAGAGGTGCACTTCCTTGGACACGTGGTGTCTGAGCAGGTAATAATAGTTGATCCATTAAAGGTTGAAGCAATTATTTCTTGGGAAGCACCCAATAATGTGATGGAGGTTCGTAGTTTCCTGGGTCTGGAAAGCTATTATCAGAGTTTTGTGCCCGACTTCTCTCGAGTTGCAAATCCTTCGATAGCATTGACCAAAAAGGACCAGGCCATCGTGTGGAGTGAGCAGTGCCAGGAAGCCTTCAGTTATCTAAAGGGAAAGTTAGTTAGTGCCCCAATTATGAGGTTTATAGAATAAGGGGTGATGTTTAAGGAGTTTTGTGATTCTTTAAGCCAAGGATTGGGGTGTGTGTTGATGCAACAACAAGGGGTGATCTCTTATGGGTCTAGGCAGTTATGTCCCCATGATCTTAACTATTCCACCCACGATCTAGAGCTTTTAGTGGTCGCGTTCTCACTAAATTTGTGGTGGCATTACTTCATTGGGGAGTGATTTTTGATCTTCACGGATCACAAGATCCTGAGGTATATCTTCTCTCAGTGATCCCTGAACTTGTGGTAATTGATGTGGATGGAGTTTCTTTAGGAGTAAGACTTAAAAATTTCCTACACCTCAAGAAAGGGTAATGTGGTGGCTGATGAATTTAGCAGGAAGTCTTAGAAGGATGTGGTTCGAGAATCGGTAGATTCTTGGAAGGAAATGGAGGAGTTGGCTACTCTACACCTGGATGCATGGGTGGAGGGTGGTAGAGGTTGTATATTCTAGATGACAGTGCATTCATCTCTGTTTCAGAAGGTGGAGGAGTCTCATTGGGGGGACTTAGAGGCTGAAGTGATGTTTGATTATGTTAGCTAGGGTAATGCTCGAGAAGGAATGTCGGAATATGTCCATAATTGGATGTTGTTTCACGGAAAGTTGTTTTTCATGGTGGAAATACATGATATAGTTCTAAGTGAGTTCCAAAAATCACCCATAGCGGTGCACCTAGGAGTTTCCAAGATGTAATAGGGTTTGAGGGGTCAGTTTTGGTGTCCTGGGGTGAAGCAGGCAGTGGTAGAGTTTGTGGAAAAGTGCCTCGTGTGTTAGTAGGTGAAGGCTGAATATTGCATCCCAAGAGGTTTGTTACAACCTTTAGATGTCCTTGAGTGGAAGTGGGATAAATACTCTATGGATTTCGTCATAGGACTACCCAGGGTTGAAGGATACTGTGATGCTATCTGGGTAGTAGTAGATTGGATGAAAAAATCATCTCACTTCCTAGAAATCAAGGAGTCTAGTGAAATGGATGACTTATCATGGAAATACATGGATGAGGTGGTGAAGTTTCATGGAGTTATGAGGTCCATAGTTTCAGATAGGTATGCAGGGTTTACCTCACGAGTCTGGAGTGTATTTTAGCATGATTTTGGCACCCAGTTATGCCTTAGCACTACTTTCCACCCCCAAACATATGGGTAGACATAGAAGACCACTCAGACAATGGATGATATGATATGATCATGTTTTCTGGACTTAAGGGGATCGTGGTTATGAAACATGCCTCTGTTAGAGTTTTCCTACAAAAATAGCTATCACTCTACCATTGGCATGACTCCATTCCAAGACATATACGGGAGGCTGTGTCGCTCACCCATGTGATAGGCATAGGTCGAGGAAGTAGGTGTTCTTGGCCCAGAGGTAGGGTAGAGCACAACGGAGAAGGTTCAACTTATACAAGAAAGGATGAAGGTGGCTCAGGACCGACAAAAGTCGTACGCTGATCATAGGAGGAGACCATTAGAGTTAGATGTTGGGGACCACGTGTTCTTGAACGTATCCCCTCGGTGTGGACAATGAAGGTTCGATAGGGGGATTAAGTTTTCTCCTAGGTTTGTTGGATCCTTAGAGGTGTTGAGGTGGGTCGGCGAAGTGGCTTATCAGCTGGCGCTACCACTGACGCTACTGAGAGTGCACTAAGTCTTCCATGTGTCTTAGCTCCATCGGTATCTACATGATGATTCACGCATCCTCAACTAGGGGAAGCTGGATATCGAGGATGATGTGATTTTTTTAGAGTGACCAGTGATGATCGAGGATATTGGGGAGAAGTTGCTTCGTGGACGAACCATTCCCTTGGTTCATGTGTTGTGGAGGCATGGTGGCCTCGAGGAGAGTACCTGTGAATGGGAGGCACATATGTGTGCCCAATACCAAGAGTTGTTTTGAGTTTTGTTCTTTTTTGTTTTGTATCTGTTTTTGATGTAGTGTTTGACCTTGTTAACTATCAAATGTGTTGTTTTTCTTATTCTATGAATATGTGTGAAGATTCCTGATTGTGGAAAGGGGAGGACATGATCCCTATTCAAGAGACATTGAAGTTGATGCGATTAAACCTGTGCGGGCGGGTAAGTTCCACCCAAAGCAGATAGTAACTTGACATGGAGGAAGGGACTCCCAAATCCATATGACTGGATGGTATGACCTTTACATGTTTGTGTGGTTACTTGGGGGAGAGGAGTGGTAGTGTATTGATGGTTTTTCAGAAGATAGATGAGGGAGAGGTGTTCCTAGATGTTGAGGAAGTTTACTCATGAGAGGTATCTTTCAAGGTGGTTGTTCGGACCCCTCTCTTTTCATCGACTCTAGTTTCGATTCTCAAGGGTCAGAATATTTTGAGAGGTATCTGATGTAATGGCCCAAATAGTGACTCATTAAAGAGTTTTCCAAAAAATTGGTTCCATCAAAACGATGGAACTAGTCATGGTGGCACCGTGATGGTGGCACCGGTCATGGTCGCACACCGAAACAGTGGCACTGGTTATGGTGTTCCACCGAACTGGTGGCACCATTAAAGTGGCACCATGACGGTGGCACTATTTGTAGTGTCCCACCGAACCAGTGGCACCGTGATAGGGGCACTCGCACCATCATGGTCTCACACCGAAACGGTGGCACCGCTTACGGTGGAACCATGATAGTGGAAACATGACAGTGGCACTCATACCATCATGGTCACACACCAAAACGGTGGTATTGTTACGATGTCTTAACTAACGGTGTCCCACCCTTGTTATTTTTTTCCAGTTTCTAACTTTTTCCGCTCCCACAACTTGTATTTTTACATAAAAGTGTTTTAATACCCATTTCAAATCCATTTAAAGACCATAAATTATATTTAAAATTCCCTAAGATCTGGGTGACCCTTGACTTACCAAAACGTGTGGCTTTTCCTCAGTGTCACACTATTTTCCCGTACTTTATAGTTCTTCCCCTGTTACACATTTTCCTCTATTTAAAGGAAACCCTTTAACTCATAGCCGTTATGGCCACCTCTCCGATGAGAATTATTAAATAACAATTACTTCCATCATGTGTAACTGTCCAACTAAGTGGTGAAACCATGACCCGCCTTTAAATCAGTTCAAGATTTCATATCCCATAACTCCAATACCTCACCTTTTATCGCACGGGGGTTCGTTCTTCTTCTTGGCTGGTCTTTTTTTTCCTTTCCTTGGTACGTTTGGAGTCCCCCTTCCCAAGGATAGTGGTGCACCTGTGATGGAGCCTTTTCTTCTCGCTCTTGGAGTCCTTGAAGTTCCTCCCCTACAAGTCTCACATCCCTAGTTCTTGGTGCATGGAGAAAAACTTCTATCATTGATCATCCCGGTAGGGTTATTCCTTCGTATATATTTATTGTGTATCATAAAGGGTGGGTATGATAATATTTCATTTGAGGATGGATGAAAAAAACCTCAATGAAGATAATAAATGGAATTTTAAAGAATTAATGGGTGTGTTTTATGATGATGATATACACTTTTACCCTTTCTCATATGTTGTGAATTGTACAGGCTTATGTCTACTAAAAATCATGGTCATTGGTGGTCTTTCCTTACGCACTAATGAACCCCTATATTATATGATGATTGAATGGATGTAACATGTAAATTGGTTAATCATGTAAACTTGGTTGGTTAAATAGATGTCCAGTGAACAAGAATCCTTGTGTGATCACCCCGGTTAACCAAACGGAAAGAAGGAACTTAATGAATGGTATGTTTGAATCTAAAAAAAACTCCCTTGATTTGTCTTGGTAACTTGTGTGGTTGTTCTGCTTGATGTTTCTGGGGTGACGTAGATGGGGATGGGATCCCCTGTTGTGCAGTTGTTGGTTTGTGAATCTGAGGCCATGTAGGGCCATATTTTGGGGCTTGGTTTGGTTCCAGTACTTCGAGGGATCCCATAGATCCCTTTTGATGTTGTGACTTTAAAAGAGAACCAATTGTGAATGCTTAAATTTTTGCTTGATTGTTTTTCCTTCCCTGGCTTGTGCCTATGTTTGTTAGTTTCTCGGTAGTGAAGAACTATTTAAATAGAATCAATTGAATATGAAAACAAGAATTGTTTAAATGGGAAATTGCTTTCTGGGAATGAGTTGTAACCTGGTTGTGGTTGTAGTGATTTTTATGAATGAATAATTATGAGGGGGTTTGTTTGTGAGATGGTTTTATAACCCCTAGGTTGGAATGAGTGATTTTTTACCTATATGTATAATTTAGTTATTATATTTCATATTTGAACCCCACCCAAGTTGAGCACTTCATGCCAAAAACCCCCCATTTAATGGGGGAGGGTGTTTTTCCCAACACTCCTATGAGTGACTGGTTATTATCTTCTTTTCTTCTCCCTTTCCTGAGTATCCAAAAACCTTTTAGGGAGGTTGTGACGGCCTAAGGTCCATTATAGCCCAAGATTCTTCGGGCAGGGTAGGATGTGGTGGTTGAACCAGGTGTGTGAGGGAAGGTTGTTTCCCAAGTGTCTTCGGAATGAGGCCCATGTGTCTTCAAGCATGGTAGTAGTTGTTATGGCTCAAGTGTCTTTGGGCGTGGTGGTAGTTATTCTAGCCTAGGTGTCTA
The DNA here is from genome assembly GCA_963277665.1 of Viscum album. NCBI lineage: Eukaryota > Viridiplantae > Streptophyta > Magnoliopsida > Santalales > Viscaceae > Viscum > Viscum album. The sequence continues at coordinate 808,889,605 of OY728150.1, read as the reverse complement.
GAGACATGGTTACATGTGGTTGTTGTGGCCCAGGTGTTTTTGGGTGAGATGTGTGGTTGTGGTATCCTAGGTGTGTGTGAGCGGGGTATAACAATGTGACTACGGTGAGAATGGAGGGGGAGGTCTAACGTGTAGGATGTCTTCAATAACCAATAAGAAAGTTGTGTGGGGTACCCAAACATCTATGTGTTATTACTATTACTTTATGTGACTTGCGTTATTTATAGAGTATTCCTTAGTGAGGTTTGGGTGGATAGTTTCCTTGCAAGGTGCTTTGGTTATCTCCTTTCTCATGGGGCATTACAATGCCTCCCCACTTGTGCATGAGAGATTTTGGGTTTTCCCTACTGAGTATACATGTATACTCACCCTACGTATATAAAACTACATTCAGGTTTCAATGAGGACTTCGAGGACCGTGCCATGCCCTATTAGCTCGGACGTCGGGACCATTGACATTGCTTTTCTTTTCTTTTGTAGAATATATTATTGGAATATGCATATGGGAATGGTTTATTTTGGATTTTCTTTTACTTACAGTTATGGTGTTGTTTGGGATTTACTATCTTATCTCCTGATCCTACTAAATAAAAAGGGTAATGCCTTCTATATTATGTGTGATTCTATACCCTTGGTTCTATTCGCCACTTCGGGGTCTATTGAAGGTGGGTCTCTGTGGTCATTATCTCTCCTTCAACTTGAGGAAGGAAGGGTTTGGAAATCGTATGTCCCTTCCCTCATCTTGGTGGAGGTGGGTTGTGACAAAAACATCATTATTTCTCTCTTCAATCGAAAACCCTTTTCTTCCATATCCATGTTTTCTAAAAAAAAAATAAAAAATGCTTTAAAATTATTAAAAATGAATTATTAAATACATTTTAGTCCATTTTTTACTCTTTAAAAAAATGTTCAAAAAAGAATATTCACATCGTTTTCAAAAACAAGGCCTATTTTCCTTTTACTAAAAATGTGAAAGGAATATTTGTTTTAAAGTGTACGACATGAATAGTATTACCCATCATCATGAGCACTCATTGTTTTAAAGTTTACCCTATAATTTTACAAGGATATTTTTAAATAAAATTATTTCCAAAATATTGTATTTATTCTTAATTTTAAAAATAGTGATTTTCAAAGAAAAGGATATTTTCCTGAAAAATTCTGTAGGTGATGTTTCAAAATAATTTTCTATCTAAGATGAAATCCTTTGATGTTACTTATGATTTATTGGGGTTAAGAGTGAATGATATCATCCTTGTTATTTATCTGGATGGTTAATGTTTATGTTGATGAAATATTTATGAAAACCATTTATTTTTTCATGGGTTATTCTATGGTGAACAAATTAAATGTTTATGAAACCCATTATCTTTATATGGGTAATGATGTAATGATTTGATGAATCTTTTGTGATATTTTGTCACATATAAGTATGGTTTTCATTATGATATTCATGGGAGATATATCTCCCTCCAATGCATTGGGTGAATCTTTATATCTCAGGAGATAATAATGGTAAACATGTAAATGGGGTTGATCCACAATGGGAAATAGGTGAGTCTTGATACACTATGGGAAATAGGTGTATCTTGAACCATTATGGGAAATAGGTGCATCCTAATACACAATTGGAAATATGGGATGATTCCTAATCAACTATATTTATGTTATTGGTAGTGGACCTTAACATATTAAATAGTTCTCAATATTCATGATAGTGCCACACTTTTATGACATGATTTTATGGTTCATGATTTATTTGTGATGATTTATCACCCTTATGGGACATGTTTTCATAAATGATAAAGTTTTATGCCATGAATCCTGTTTATGATCTATGATAGGTTGGGTATGAACTTTTTAAGTTATATTCATGATCACATACCCTTATTATTATATTATTATTTCATATGATCATAGATTTATATCTCTTAGCTTTACCCTTACTATACATATGATCTCACCCTTTCTTATGTTTCCTTCTCCATGTTATGAAGAAAGGTTTTTATAGTGTATGACTAAGAGAGTGCTATGTGAAAATATATTTTTGGGAGATATTAAAGATATTTCATAAAATAAGAAGATTGGGTTTCTGGTATACAAAGACACTAAACTATTGTGGTCCTCGAGCGTGTATTTATGAAATGTATTGAATATTCATCTAAAAAGATGTGATATTTATATATGAAAAGACTTGGTCATTATAGTTGGTATTGGAGGAAAGTTTTAATCGATCTTTAGAGAGAAGTATTAGAAAAACAATAGTGAAGACCCTAGGGATGAGTTTAAGTATAGAATAACATCCTAAATTTTGGTAAGAAATATATTGTGTGGTTTTCCTAGAAATACATTCGTGTATAGATACTATAAGTGTATGTGGGTCTAGAATAAAGTTACCTAGGGGTAATAACATCGAAAAGTTCATATTGAGCTAGAATCGATTTTCACCTAGTGCGTGATAACATTATTTGATTCACACCAAGTTTGACACTCCCAAGTGATATTATTTGGTCAATACACATTTTCCTTACATACCATTATGATGGATTTTAATAGATGATGGCTAGGGATGACCAAGGTTAAACCTAATGTGTCACAGATTTAAAATAATGTGTTATGAATTAGAATTCATATAAATTTTTATTTCATGATTATATTTCTTTCCACTATGATTAGTTTTTATCATGCTTTAATTTTGAGTTTTATTCAATGGATGGAACCCAAAATAACTGTGTTAATGTTGAGTTTGACATACAATGAAATGATTATACTCTTGATAAACTAAATGTTATGGTAGTTGGAATAAAAAATATGTTTTTATGCTCACACAAATTTCTCAATCTATGAATCATGTTGAACTTCCAAACAAGAAAAGGAGGTAAAAACATTATGTTGATTCTTTTACAATGAAAAATATACATTATTTTAGCGGTTTTTTCTATCCACTTGTTGTTTGGAAATGGATTAATACCACTAAAAATATATTTTCTATTCTTCGGTGTTCAGAACATGAAAAATACATTTTTGGGTGATTATCATTTAGAAGGTGAATCATATTATTGGTATACTCTTATTAATAACATGAGGGAAAATAATAAATTGAATATATAAAATGGGAAGAGTTTAAAGGTATATTTATCATTAAGTAATTCCTTTATATTCGAAAAATAAATATGGAAAAGGAATTCCTTGATCTTCAGAAAAAGGATGATGAATTTGTTTGTATATATGAATGTGATTTTACATGAATTGTATGGTCTTCTTATGGTTTAATCATTATCCATGTAAGAAAAATTGATAGATTCTTTGGTGTCCTAAAACCAAGTCTTTAAAAGGCCTTGGCTATAAGAGACTTTAATAGATATGAAGAATTTATTTGATGTTCACTAAAGATAGAAATAGAAATTATATATTCCAACCATTACCATGGTTTTTATAAGAAAAGGAGGACTGATTCTCATAAATACATGAATAAACCACATTATAGAAATAAATTCCAGCCATCATATGCCAGGAATATGGGAAGAAGCATTAAGGGAGTTGCTTGAATAGAATAGGGAGGTGCTTTAAATATGGAAAATTTGGTCATAAATCCCTTGAATGTTGAAATTAAATTAATGGGGTAGTTAATTTAATGGATGATAAGAGGATACCAACTAATGAATCACTCATTCTCCATTTTTTAAATTTAAAGGAGTTTGGACATTATGTGAATAAGTATTTTTCACTATTCATTAAAAAAATATCTTTAGAAAAATACAAAAAATTACCCTAAGATAATTTTGATATGATGATATCAAAAATTAAGTTCATTTTTTCAAATTTATTTTCTAAAATTTGGAAATTAATCATTTAAATAAAACCATATATGTAAACAAATTTATTAATAATAAAACTATTTTCCTTTTTGTCTGGAAAATTAATTAATGTTCTTATAATTAATATACATCTATAAAATATAATTAATGAATATTAATAAGGCATGAAAAATATTTATTGTAATATTACTTTGGTTTTTATATTCTTCTCCCCCTTGGAAATTCCATCTTCACAATTTTATTCATTACATAAACAATTAGAGATATCTTTCCCTCATAGTTGTTTTTGATTTTTCATGTTTATTATTTAATCACATGGTTTTTACATAAAAACTTAACTTGGAAAATAACCTTATTTCATAAAACATACTCTCTATGGTTAATAATCTGAATAGGTTATTCCGCATATGTAATATTTTCTTCCAAGTGAATACTTTCTGGGTAAAAACATGAGATGCATCTAGAACATTCCTTATTAACAATGAGAAATGAAATATTTCATGTTTCTAAGATAAAATAATAGGAAATTGCACTCAATAAGAAACTAGTCCATATTTATATATGATTTCATACGATCTAATGTATCGTGGACTTAACTTCCCCTTTTTTTCAAAACACATAACACTTTTACGTAGAGAAAATTTAAGAAAAACATGATCACGTACCTAAAAAGAATGATCTTTTCTATGGTTATCTAAAGGATTTTTCTACCTTATCCGAGTCATACTCAAGTAATTATAAATAACCTTCACCTGATAAATGATTTCTTATACCAATTTAAGTCCTAAAAATTTTATTTCCTCGACTCCATTCCAACAAGTTAATTCAGACATCACTTTCCATATAATGGCTTTTGTATCCCTTTTGATAAATTAGAGGTGAATATGGGATCATGATCAAATAAGATGGATATATGGACTCAATTTAATCTAATTATATCTTTAAAATAATGTTTATAAACCTGATCCAAATACATATTATCTTGAATGATAACAAAATGATAATATTTAGTTAATCAATCAATAATTACCCAAATTACCTTGTTACCTTGAGATGTATTTGTTAATAACACCACAAAATCCATGGATATATTATTCCATTAAAATTTTATAACTATAAAATATTTAATAATTCCCTTCATTAATTGTCGTTTGGCTTTAACCTATTGACAAGTGAAATATTTCGTAGAAAATTGGTTATATCTTTCTTCATTAATTCCCACAAAAAATTTTCACGAATGTCTTTATACATTTTTTTACTACCAGGTTGAATAGAAAATGGAGAACTATGATCCTCACTCAAAAGTTCTTTCTTCTATATAGGGTTACATGAAACACATAATCTTTTTCAGAATCTTAAAAATACCTTCTTTGTCAACATTAAATATAGGAAAATTAACTTTCTTAACTATCTCAACATTTTCTTATAACTCATGGTCTTCCTTATAAGATTTAATTATGTATGATAAAGATGATTGTACTAACACCCAAAAAAATAGTGGGAGTTCTTGTATTCACAATTTCTAAGCCAGTATTCTTCAAATCATTAACAAATGTATCATGTTCCAGATGAAGTATATTTAATGATGCTGTCACGACCCGCCCTCGGGGCCCGTGCCGTGACTACCCCAAGCCCGCCTTCCATAGGCCAGGGGCTGGCGACTAGCACCAAGGCGTAAATCCCAACAAAAAGGGAAGACATTGCCTTTGAAAAGTAAACAAGCACCACAGAGTAAGCAAGCAAAAAAGTAAACACTAAGTAAAAACTGTACAAGCTGTGCTGAAAGTAAAAGGGGCCGGAAATACAAGCCCAACAGTAAAGTACAACTGAAAGGAAAAACAGCAACTGAAAGGGAAAACTGTAGCGTCAAGCCGTCCTCTGGAAATCCCACCTGAAGGGTGGGTACAGATAGCCTCCACTGCTCCTCGGGTCCACCTGACCGCTCCGAGTACGTCCCGCTCAGTGGTCGACCTCTAGGTACCGTCCATCTCCACACGCCTCCACCACGATCAGCGCTGTCCATCGTCTGCAACCAACACAACGTAGTGCGGGCAAAGCCCGTGCAGGGGTGAGTATAAGCTACTCAGTAGGGACCCCGAGACCCCCGAAGGTCTCCCGAAATCCACAAAGGATAATCCACAAAGGAAGGATACAATCACGAAGTAACATCTGACACGGCTTAGGTATATGCCCATACATATACCTAAGTCGTCAATTCCCGTTCGGCTCTAACGTCCGAGCCCAAGCACAACCCAGTCCACACACGAAAGCAAAACGTACACCCACACAGGATAGCTCAACACAATCCACAAAGGAGAGTAAACAGTAAATCCACACAGGATAGCTCATCACAATCCACAAAGGAGAGTAACACAAGATTCAGCTCACACATGTATACTTCTTCGGATGACGATAAAGATGATCACTGATCCATCTAAGTCGTCAGACCCACGAAGGATCGATAGGTAACTAACCCCCGCAAATGACCCACATAGGATCGGACCCACACAGGATCGGGCCCACACAGGACCGGGCCCACGTAGGACCTGAAGGCGCTGGCTCACATAGAACCGCTGAGCGTTGACCCACACAGGATCGGACCCACACAGGATCGGGCCCACATAGGACCGGGCCCATGCAGGACCTGTAGCAATGATCCACGTAGGATCGCTGAGTGCAGTAGTCGTCGCAGTCCACTGAGGATCTCTGCCTAGTCGTCGCCGCAGTCCACTAAGGATCTCTGCACGGTCGTCGTCGGAGTCCAAAGAGGATCTCTGCACAGTCGTCGCCGCAGTCCACTGGGGATCCTTGCACGGTCGTCGTCAGAGTCCACGTAGGATCTATGCACAGTCGTCGCCGCAGTCCACTGAGGATCTCTGTACAGTCGTTGCTGTCGAAGTAGCAGTCGCAGCCAGCACTAGGGTTCCCGCACACATCAAGCTCGTTTGGGAGGGTCCGCTCCACGAGCCGAGAGGCCGATACATCAACTGACACAAAGTACGAAGTTGATGTATCCAAAAGTTCCGTATCGTCAGTAGGAACTCAACGTCGCAGACGGCGCGTCAATCGGACGCCCGATCTGGGAGTTATTGGCTTTTTCGCCCCAGGGGCCCAGTTGGTTTTTAAGGCAAAACCAACCCGACCGTACTCCACCTATGTCCAAACCTCGGGCGGAGTATGCCAAAAGATCCGTCTCACAAAGAGGAAAACAACAAAGCTGACGGCACATCAATCGGACGTCCGTAGCTCAAGATATGAGCGTTTCCGCCCCGAGGGCCCGGTTGGTTTCGTGTACGAACCAACCCAGCCGAACTCAAAGTACTCCGAAACCTTGAGTGCAATATACTGAAACGACCGTCTCGATCCAAGGATCGTGTTTCCGCTGACGGCGAGTCGTTTGGAGGCACTTAGCTCATGATACAGCCATTTGAACGAAGTCCGTCCGAAGACGGGGGGTACGGGCCCCGGCCGACCCGGCCCGACCCCCCCCCCCCCGGGAGTCTGCCGAATGGCCGAGGCATGCGGGGGCGCCGACCCCGCGGCCTGGTGGTGCCGCGGCCCCCCGCGTGGGGCCGCGTTGAGTCGGGACGCGGCTTCAGCCGCGTCCGAGGGCACCGGACCCGCGCGGCCGCGGGTGCCGCCGCCGCCGCGGCTTCAGCCGCGTCGGCCTGTCCGGTGGCGCGCCGGGGCGCCGCCCCTCCCGGCCGCCGGCGCCGCCGCGCCGGCGGTCCGCGCCGCCGGTGAGTTCCGCGGGCCACCGGAATCGCTCCGGTGATCCGATTCTCTTCCCGTCTGCGCCATTGCTCCTCCCGGGACTCGTTCTTCACTGCGGGATCGTCAAACATCCGCTGCGGCTCGTCCCATCATCGCCCGTCAAATCCGCACAAAACGAAGAACGACGGAGGGTCGTCAGGCCGTGTTCGTTTGGCCCGCACCCTCCGCGTTAGAGATAAACAACCGGGAGAATTTTATTCCACACAGGAAAGAACAATTTTAATAAGATTAAAATTGTTCACAATTCGGTTCTTTAAATTCTTTAAAGAACGTTCACGGGAATAAAGAGGGGTATTCCAAATCATAAAATCCCTACCTCGATGATCGTCGCGCGCGGGAGTTCTTCACGGAAAATATTGTCGCGGAAGAGGGGGATCGTCACGTCGTCGCGGGAAGGCGTCGCGTTGTCGCGGAATCCGGCGTTGAGTCGGCGAGCTCAACGGACCAAGAACAATAGATTTAAATTATTAATATTTAAATCTGTGTTTCGTTTAAAACCAAAAATGAACCTCGAGAGGAAATCCGAAATCACTCACCTCAAATGGTTGGTGATCGGAGATCGGAGCGGGGAAGAACGTCTCGGACGGAAGCGTCGTCGATTTCCGGGTTCGGTGTTCTTCGTGTTCTTCGCGTTCTTCGCGTTCTTCGCGTTCTTCGAGTTCTTCGCGAGGGAGAAGAAGATACAAAGGTCCTCTAAATCTTCTCAACGTGCAAAATAACCATAGGTCGAGCGTTGGCCTTATTTTATTATTACGCCAACGAATTTGAAAACTGGTTAAGAAACGACTTAATTAATTCGTTGAATTAATTCGACGAAAGAAACATCCCATTTAATTCACGAAATAAACCACCCAATTAAATGGTCTGTTAATATTTTAAGAAACGCGTCAGTTGACTTTCATAAAGACGGGTTTTCGCGGGTGCGTTTCTTAGCGGAAAGAAACGGCGGGGCTCGTGCGGGCCCCACCTCACAAATATCCTACCAAGTGGGTAGGATATTTCTGGATAGCATCCTATCCGGTTCAACTCAGTTCAAGCCGTCATTAAGTGGCTTCAAGTGGCTTCCAAGTGGCTTAAGTGAAATAAAATAAAGTTGTCGCAAATTATTTTATTTCTTAACTTTAAGCCCGAAAATTAAAAACCACACCCGAGAAAACGCAACTCCGGAAGAGGCGTTTCTAAGAGAATACCGGCGCTGCGATTTCATCGGTGCCCTCAGAATTCAATTCCGGGCACCGGTTCAAAAGTTAGAAAAACCCGCTCGTCCGTTCACTGAACGTACCCGAGCCAAAACATTGGAAAATGATTCCGGGCACACCGGGCCTCGGAATCATGTGCCGTCAGAAACTGCGCTCTTGTAAAATTCCAAAGAAAATTAAGAAAAAAATTTCCTTCAAATTAACAGGTCTTTACATTACTCCCACCTCAGGACTTTATGTCCCCGTAAAGATGCATCAAAAACTAGGGAAACAAATGTGGGTACTGAGCACGCATCTGAGCCTCCCGCTCCCAAGTGCTCTCCTGGAGGTTCTCGTGCTGCCATCTGATGCGAACAAGAGGAATCGATCGCCCACGTAGGACCCACTCCTGCCGATCCTCTATCTCCACTGGGACCTCCGCAAAAGTAGCCCCATCATCCACGTCTATCTCCCCATAGTCAATGATGTGCGTCGGGTCATGCACGTATCTCCTCAGCTGGGATACGTGGAAGACGTCGTGCACCCGGTGCAACTGAGGTGGAAGAGCCAGGCGATAAGCCACCTCGCCAACCCTACTGAGGACCTAAAAAGGCTCGATGAAGCATGGATACAACTTGCTGCCCCAGCCAAATCTCCGCAACCCACGTCGAGGTGAGACACGCAAGAAGACGTGGTCGCCATCCTCTAACTCTAGTGGCCTCCGCCTCCTGTCATCATATGAATTCTGCCGGCTCTGTGCTGTCCTCATCCGCTCCTGGATGACCTGGACCTTCTCTGTCGTGGCCCGGACCATCTCTGCTCCCACAAGTGCTGACTCCCCAGGGTCTGTCCAGCACAATGGAGATCTGCAAGGCCTACCATACAACGCCTCGTAGGGTGACATCCCGATGGTGGAGTGGTAGCTGTTGTTGTACGCGAACTCCACCAAGGGTAGGTGGTCCTCCCAGCTGCGACCAAAGTCTAGGACACATGCACGAATCATGTCCTCGAGGGTCTGAATGGTCCTCTCCGTCAGACCATCCGTCTGAGGGTGAAAGGCTGTGCTCAGACGTAGCCGCGTCCCGAACGCCTCCTGCAACCCCTTCCAAAGCCGGGAAGTAAAGCGAGCGTCCCGATCAGAGACGATAGTCGATGGAACACCGTGAAGCCGTACAATCTCCTGAACGTAGAGACGTCCCAAGCTCTCCATTGAGCCCTGCTCTCGGATGGGTAAGAAGTGTGCCGACTTGGTGAGTCGGTCAACAATCACCCAAATGGAGTCGTGACCTCTGGAAGTGCGTGGAAGTCCAGTCATGAAGTCCATAGATATCCCGTCCCACTTCCACTCCGGGACCTCCAAGGGCTGTACCAAGCCAGCTGGTACCTGGTGCTCTGCCTTCACCTGCTGGCAGGTGAGGCACCGCGAAACGAACTCTGCCACAACCTTCTTCATGCCCGGCCACCAATGCTGACATCTGAGATCCTGGTACATCTTCGCCACTCCAGGATGTACCGCCAAAGGAGAAGTTTGGAACTCTCTCAGCACCTCCTCTCGTAAAGCAACTGGTACAAAGGTACGTCCTCTGAAAAGGACATCGTGCTCTGCTCCAAGGGAGAAACCATCAGGTGCCTGTCCCGAGGATATCTGTGCACGCCGTGTCTCACAGTCAGCGTCCCCACGCTGTGCCTCTCTGACCCACTGTAGAAGTGGAGGAGAGACTATGAGAGATTGAAGGAAGGCTGCTCCGTCTCTATCCACGAAGGATATCTGCAAGGCGGCTAGCTGCTCCGTCGCCTCCTCAAGCAGCTGGATGCCCTTCCTCCTGCTGAGGGCATCGGCTACCACGTTCCCCTTCCCAGGAGTATAGACTTTCTCAAAGTCATAGTCCTAGAGGAAATCGATCCATCTCCGCTGTCTCAATTTCAGGTCCTTCTGAGAGAAGATGTACCTGAGACTCTGGTGGTCAGAAAAGACGGTGAAGCGCTCGCCCATCAGATAGTGCCGCCATGTCTTCAGGGAGAAGACCACTGCTGCCAACTCCAAGTCATGGGTAGCGTAGTTCTTCTCATGCAGCCTCAACTGACGTGATCCGTAGGCAATCACGGCCCGCTCCTGCATTAGGACACACCCGAGTCCGGTCCCTGATGCATCGCAGTAGACTACGTATCCAACTCCCTCCTCAGGAAACCTCAAGATAGGTGCGCTGGTCAACCTCTGCCTCAGCTCCTGGAAGCTCTGCTGACATCTGTCTGACCACACGAAGGGTTTCCCCTTCTTCGTCAACGCTGAGAGTGGGGCCGCAACTCTGGAGAAGTCCGGCACAAATCTCCAATAGTATTCGGCTAGGCCGAAGAAACTCCGCACCTTTGTCACGCTCTTGGGTGGCTCCCAAGCTAGCACTGCCTCGATCTTCGCGGGATCCACTGCAACTCTCGCCTCAGAAATGACGTGCCCCAAGAAGTGGACCTCACGTAACCAGAACTAGCACTTCGACAGCTTGCCATAAAGTTGGTGCTCTCGGAGTGTGTCTAGTACAACACGCAAGTGGTAGGCGTGCTCCTCCTCGGTGGTCGAGTACACCAAGATGTCGTCGATGAAGACTACGACAAATCGATCGAGGTATGGCTGGAAGATCCTGTTCATGAGGCTCATGAACACTGCTGGAGCGTTAGTTACGCCGAAAGGCATAACCAAGAACTCATAGTGGCCATACCGACACCTAAAGTCCGTCTTCTGCACATACTCATCTCGAACTCTGAGCTGATGATAGCTTGACCTGAGGTATATCTTCGAGAACCACCGTTCTCCCTTGAGCTGATCGAAGAGGTCATAAATCCTGGGTAGTGGATAATTGTTCCTCACTGTCACCTGGTTCAGGTGACGATAATCGATACACAGTTGCAAGCTCCCGTCCGAATTCTTGGCGAACAAAATCGGGAAAGCCCAGGGTGAAACACTGGGTCGGATGAACCCCTTGCCCTGTAAGTCCTCCAACTGTACCCGCAGCTCTCGAAGCTCAGCGGGGACCATCCGATATGCTGGAGTGGATATCGGGGCTGTCCCGGGGTACAGGTCAATATAAAAGTCTACCTCTCTGCGAGGAGGTAGTCCTGGAACGTCGTCGGGAAAGACGTCCGCGTACTGATCCACCACTGCAGGAAAACTGGGACTCCGCACGTCAACTGCTCCCAGGATGAGGCTAGCCAACTGATGAGTGATGGGCTGACCTCTCCTCTGCGTGAGTCTATCCTGTGCTGCTAAGGCTCCCTTCTCGCCGGTGAAGGTGAACCTGCTCCCGTCGGTGTGCACACATCGCACCTTGCGCCTAATGTAGTCAATCTGAGCATGGACCGTAGATAACCAATCCATGCCCAAGATGACGTCGTAAGGCCTCGATGCCGCTACAAGAAGATCCCAGCCGAAGCTCTCGCCTCCTAGAGTAAGCTCACACTGCCAGCACCAGTGCGTAATCGTCGAGTCTGCTCCCGTAGGAGTCTCTAGCCGCAAGGATCGAGCCAACGGCTCCGTCGGAATCTCCGAGCTCCGAACAAGGGCAGTGGATATGAAAGAGTGACTCGCTCCTATGTCTATCAGAACTGCAGAAAGGGTGGAATAGACACAGATCGTACCTCGAATCATCTCTGGTGCGCCGTGGTCGTAGGCCTCCGCTACCTGGAGCTGAGCCTGTCTCTGCCCGCCAGCTCCATGTGGTTGCGGCGGGCCTCCTGGTGGTGGTGGTGGCAGAGCCTCAAAGCGTCGCCCACCACCAGCTGCTCGGCCAGCTCCTCTGCCTCGTCCGCCTCCTCCCTGCGGACCGCCACGGTCGACCCTCTGCCTCTGCCTGGGTGGTCCCTCCACCATCTGCTGCCCCTCGGTACGATGGGTCGGGCAGTCACGAGCCATGTGGCCCTGCCCGCCGCACTCGTAGCACTGCCTGCCTCTCGGAAGACTGGCTCCGCGCTGAGTGCCCTGCACTGCTGAGCCAGTGTCCCGAGGTCGTCTGCCGGAAGGTCTGGTCCACCTGGAACCCTGATTCATCCGTCGGCTACCTGCTGCCGAAGACTTCGCTATCTGCCGCCCTGCAGAAGGTCTCGCTGTGGACTCATCCAGGAAGCTCTCGATCAGAAGGGTTCTCTCTAGCACTCCTGCCTGGGTCGGGATGCTGAGGGAGATCAGTGATGCCCTGATCTCGTGTCTCAATCCCTGCTCGAAGGTCCGGGCCCGGAAGAAGGGGTCCCGTATAATGTCTGTCGAGTACCGAGAAAGGTCGGTGACCCTCGCCGCGTACTGCGCGACCGTCAAACTGCCCTGTCGCAGCTGAAGAAGCTCCTGGATGCACACCGCACGGAGGGTGGCCGGGACGAACTCTGAGCGGAAGAGGCTCTCGAAGTCCGTCCAGATGAGGGTGGCCTCATCGTGTACCTGGAGCATTAGGCTCCACCATCGCCCTGCTGCTGCGTGCAGTAGGCTCGCCGCGAGGATCACCATGAGGTCTGCTGGTGTCCTCACTAGCATGAAAACTCAGACGACCGCCTCCAGCCAGTCCTCGGCTGCCTGGGGGTCCGACTCCCCACGGAACCTGGGTGGTCGCTGGCACTGGAACTCGTGCAGAGCTCCGAGGCGTCATGCGTCGTCAGCTGTCAGTGCTGGAAGCATCGGGGGCTCGGCGGGTAAAGGTATCGCCGGTGCCTCTGCTGTCAACGGGCCCTGTACCGAGGCCTCGTCGCTCGGCGGGCTGTCGTCGCACACTACTCTAGGAACCCTAGCTGGCTTTTGTCGTCGTGCCATCTTGAAAAGGAAACAAGTGCACCATGGTCAGAACAATATACCTGGTGAGCTGACACAATTAATCACAAAGAAAACTTGAAATACACATGTAATCAATGTTTTCGTGCATTAAGTCGGAAATCAGAAGTCAGGGTCTTGGTATATGGATACGTCGGCCGCCGCACCAACGCTGGACTCCCTGGACTGATAACCATACTCAATATGCTAAACACTATTGCATCACATAGAAGAAAGATCAGAGTCTGCGGTAGAACCGACCACCTCTGATACCAATTTCTCACGACCCGCCCTCGAGGCCCGTGCCGTGACTACCCCAAGCCCGCCTTCCATAGGCCAGGGGCTGGCGACTAGCACCAAGGCGTAAATCCCAACAAAAAGGGAAGGCATTGCCTTTGAAAAGTAAACAAGCACCACAGAGTAAGCAAGCGGAAAAGTAAACACTAAGTAAAAACTGTACAAGCTATGATGAAAGTAAAAGGGGCCGGAAATACAAGCCCAACAGTAAAGTACAACTGAAAGGAAAAACAACAACTGAAAGGGAAAACTGTAGAGTCGAGCCGTCCTCTGGAAATCCCACCTGAAGGGTGGGTACAGATATCCTCCACTGCTCCTCGGGTCCACCTGACCGCTCCGAGTACGTCCCGCTCAGTGGTCCACCTCCAGGTACCGTCCTTCTCCACACGCCTCCACCACGATCAGCACTGTCCGTCGTCTGCAACCAACACAATGTAGTGCGGGCAAAGCCCGTGCAGGGGTGAGTATAAGCTACTCAGTAGGGACCCTGAGACCCCCGAAGGTCTCCCGAAATCCACAAAGGATAATCCACAAAGGAAGGATACAATCACGAAGTAACATCTGACATGGCTTAGGTATATGCCCATACATATACCTAAGTCATCAATTCCCGTTCGGCTCCAACGTCCGAGCCCAAGCACAACACAGTCCACACAGGAAAGCAAAACGTACACCCACACAGGATAGCTCAACACAATCCACAAAGGAGAGTAAACAGTAAATCCACACAGGATAGCTCATCACAATCCACAAAGGAGAGTAACACAAGATTCAGCTCACACAGGTATACTTCTTCGGATGACGATAAATATGATCACTGATCCATCTAAGTCATCGGACCCACGAAGGATCGATAGGTAACTAACCCCCGCAAATGACCCACACAGGATCGGACCCACACAGGATCGGGCCCACGCAGGACCGGGCCCACGTAGGACCTGAAGGTGCTGGCTCACACAGAACCGCTGAGCGCTGACCCACACACGATCGGACCCACACAGGATCGGGCCCACACAGGACCGAGCCCACGCAGGACCTGTAGCACTGATCCACGTAGGATCGCTGAGTGCAGTAGTCGTCGCAGTCCACTGAGGATCTCTGCATAGTCGTCGCCGCAGTCCACTGAGGATCTCTGCATGGTCGTCGTCGGAGTCCATGGATGATCTCGGCACAGTCGTCGCCGCAGTCCACTGGGGATCTCTGCACGGTCGTCGTCGGAGTCCACGGAGGATCTCTGCACAGTCGTCGCCGCAGTCCACTGAGGATCTCTGCACGGTCGTCGCTGTCGAAGTAGCAGTCGCAGCCAGCACTAGGGTTCCCACACACAGCAAGCTCGTTCGGGAGGGTCCGCTCCACGAGCCGAGAGGCCGATACATCAACTGACACAAAGTACGAAGTTGATGTATCCAAAAGTTCCGTATCGTCAACAAGAACTCAACGTCACAGACGGCGCATCAATCGGACGCCCGGTCTGAGAGTTATTGGCTTTTTCGCCCTAGGGGCCCGGTTGGTTTTTAAGGAAAAACCAACCCGACCATACTCCACCTGCGTCCAAACCTCGGGCGGAGTATGCCAAAAGATCCGTCTCACAAATAGGAAAACAACAAAGCTGACGGCACATCAATCGGACGTCCGTAGCTCAAGATATGAGCGTTTCCGCCCCGAGGGCCTGGTTGGTTTCGTGTACAAACCAACTCGGCTGAACTCAAAGTTCTCCTAAACCTTGAGTGCGATATACCGAAACGACCGTCTCGATCCAAGGATCGCGTTGCCGCTGACGGCGAGTCGTTTGGAGGTCCGTAGCTCAAGATACGGCTATTTGAACAAAGTCCGTCCGAAGACGGGGGGTACGGGCCCGGGCCGACCCGGCCAGACCCACCCCGGGAGTCGGCCGAACCGGGCGACCCGACCCGATCCGGTCCGGCCGGGCGCGGCCCGGCCGGTCAGACCGGACTGGTCCGGTTCGGCGGAACGGCCGAACGGCCGAGGCACGCGGGGCGCCGCCCCCGCGGCCTGGTGGTGCTGCGGCCCCCCGCGTGGGGCCGCGTTGAGTCGGGACGCGGATGAAGCCGCGTCCGAGGGCACCGGATCCGCGCGGCCGCGGGTCCGCGGGTGCCGCCGCCGCCGCGGATGAAGCCGCGGCGGCTTGTTTGGCGGCGCACCGGGGCACCGCCGCACCCGGCTGCCGGTGCTGCCGCACCCGGCTGCCGGTGCCGCCGCGCCGGCGGCCCGCGCTGCCGGCGAGTTCCGCGGGCCAGCGGAATCGCTCCGGTGGTCCGATTCTCTTCCCGTCTGCGCGATTGCTCCTCCCGGAACTCGTTCTTCACTGCGGGATCTTCAAATATCCACTGCGGCTCGTTCCTTCTTCGCCCGTCAAATCCGCACAAAACGAAGAACGACGGAGGGTCGTCGGGCCGTGTTCGTTCGGCCCGCACCCTCCGCATTAGAGATAAACAACCGGGAGAATTTTATTCCACACAGGAAACAACAATTTTAATAAGATTAAAATTGTTCACAATTCGGTTCTTTAAATTCTTTAAAGAACGTTCACGGGAATAAAGAGGGGTATTCCAAATCATAAAATCCTTACCTCGATGATCGTCGTGTGCGGGCGTTCTTCGCGGAAAAGCTCGTCGCGGAAGAGGGGGATCGTCGCGTCGTCGCGGGAAGGCGTCGCGTTGTCGCGGAATCCGGTGTTGAGTCGGCGAGCTCAACGGACCAAGAACAACAGATTTAAATTATTAATATTTAAATCTGTGTTTCGTTTAAAACCAAAAATGAACCTCGAGAGGAAATCTGAAATCACTCACCTCAAACGGTTGGTGATCGGAGATCGGAGCGGGGAAGAACGTCTCGGACGGAAGCGTCGTCGATTTTCGGGTTCGGCGTTCTTCGCGTTCTTCGCGTTCTTCGCGTTCTTCGCGTTCTTCACGTTCTTCGCGAGGGAGAAGAAGATACAAAGGTCCTCTCAATCTTCTCAACGCGCAAAATAACCAGAGGTCGAGCGTTGGCCTTATTTTAATATTACGCCAACGAATTTGAAAACTGGTTAAGAAACGACTTAATTAATTCGTTGAATTAATTCGACGAAAGAAACAGCCCATTTAATTCATGAAATAAACTGCCCAATTAAATGGTCTGTTAATATTTTAAGAAACGCGTCAGTTGACTTTCATAAAGACGGGTTTTCGCGGGTGCGCTTCTTAGCGGAAAGAAACGGCGGGGCTCGTGCGGGCCCCACCTCACAAATATCCTACCAAGGGGGTAGAATATTTCTGGATAGCATCCTATCCGGTTCAACTCAGTTCAAGTCATCATTAAGTGGTTTCAAGTGGCTTCCATGTGGCTTAAGTGAAATAAAATAAAGTTGTCGCAAATTATTTTATTTCTTAACTTTAATCCCGAAAATTAAAAACCACACCCGAGCAAACGCAACTCCGGAAGAGGCGTTTCTAAGCGAATACCGGCGCTGCGATTTCATCGTTGCCCTCAGAATTCGATTCTGGGCACTGGTTCAAAAGTTATAAAAACCCACTCGTCCGTTCACTGAACGTACCCGAGCCAAAACTTCGGAAAATGATTCCGGGCACACCGGGCCTCGGAATTAGGTGCCGTCAGAAACTGCGCTCTTGTAAAATTTCAAAGAAAATTAAGAAAAAAATTTCCTTGAAATTCATGGGTCTTTACAGATGCATTTTCTTTTTGACTCAATACATCAACTATTTTGTTTTATTTAACAATATGATAATAAATTATGTAGTCATAATCCTTTATCAATTTTATCCATCTCCCTTGTCTCATGTTAAACACTTTCTAAATAAATATAAACTTAAAAATTTTATGATTAGTATATATTTGACTCTTTACTCCATATAAATTATGTCTCCAAATATTTCAAGACAACTCTACAACCACCAGTTCAAGGTCATACATATGATAATTTTTCTCCTGGGGTTTTAATTAAAGTATATAATAACAAATTTTTCAATCATTTTTCATTGAAACACAACCCAATACCTTCAATTATGCATCTTTTTAGATAAAAAAGTAACCATTTTTTATGGAAGATCCAAAAATGGAGTGTTCACTAATATTATTTTCAATTCTTGAAAACAATCATTGCATTAATTTTTCTAGAAGAACCAAAATCATTTTTATGTTAACTTAATTAGTGGGATATATAAACATGAAATTTTTTCAACAAACCACTAGAAATAGCCTACTAACCTAAGAAAACAATGAATCTAAGTCACATTTGTAGGCCTTGGAAATTCTTCGACCACTTTAGTTTTAGGGGGTTCAAAATTCATTCCATATTTATTTATGATGTGTCCATGGAATTAAATCTTCTATAACAAAAAATAGCATCAGCTAATTTTGTCATATAAATTGTTTCCTTTTATGGGTTGAAGAACTATCCATAGATGTTTTTAATGATTCAAATAAATTTTAGAACAAACCAAAATATCATCAATAAACACAACAAAAAATTTATCCAAATATTCATGGAAAACTACATTCATAATATCCATAAATATGGCTAGATCATTTGTCACCCCAAAGTTTATGACCACCAAATCATTATGGCTATACCTAGAACTAATGGAAAAAAGTCTATACCAATAGTTTGATGAACTATTAGGTGATTTGGTGTTGGTATATACTTATACTAATGGTTTTATGAGATAATTGGTATAAGAGTTCTATAATAACGGTACTCAAATAATTTTTATAGGTAATTTCAAAGGAAATACCTATAATAATAGTTTGGAAAAACCATTGGTATAGGTATACCATTGAAAAAATACTAGTTCTAGGATTTGATCCCGAGACCTTGCAGTTATTTTCCTAAGTCATTAACTATGCTAAAACCACATTTGTACTCTTAAATATATATATATATATATATATATGTATATATTTGTGTGTGTGTGTGTATATGTATAGAAATAATTATAAATTTATAATAATTTATTATTATTCATAATACTGCATATAATTAATGGATGCACCAATACCAATGTTTTGGTCAAACTGTTGATATAGGTATAATATTGAAAAAAAATCCAACACCAGGTTTTGATCCCATAACCTCATAGTTAATTCCAAAAGAATTTACAAATATTATACAACCATATTTGTGTTCTTAAATACATACATACATATACAAATATATATATATTTTTTTGTGTATGTATATGTATAAAAATAATTTTTAATTCAAAATAAGTTATTATTATTCCTAATATTTCCTAAAAATAATGGTTGCACTTATACCAACATTTTGGTAAAATCGTTGGTATAAGCGGACAAAATAAAAAATTATAGTAATGGTTTAACTAAAATTTTGGTATAGGTGAAAAAAAAATCATATTCCAAAGGTTTTGTTAAAACGTTTGTATAGGTACCCTTTACCAATGGTTATTCAAATCGTTGGTATAAGACTATTGGAAAAGGTAAAATTTCTAGTAGTGTAGTAAGAAATGATGTCTTAGGGATATCATCCTTCTTCACCTTCAGTTGATGGTACTTGAACCTGAGATGAGCCTTTGAAAAATACTAATCTCCCTAGAGTTTAACAAATAAGTCATCGATATGAGGAAAATGATGCTTATTATTAACAATAATGTTATTCAATGCTTTATAATAAATGAAAGGTCTAATGGAACCATATTTATTTTTAATAAACAAAATTGGAGTACCCCATGGTGAAGTTATATAATTAATAGAACCTTTATCAAGAAACTCCTACAAATTATTTTTCAATTCCATAATTTCTACTTGATCCATTTGATAAGGGGGTTTTGAAATTGTCTTATCATCAAACACTAAGTCAACTGTAAATTGAATTTCTTGATCAGACATAACACTAGGAAACTCATTAGAAAAAACATATAGATACTATTTTACTATCGTAACATCACTAATCAAAATAGTTCCCTTATCTTCAACAATAAGAGAAATATAACATTATTTCCATATTTTAATGGTTTATCAGCTTCTTAATATGTTATCAAAGGCATGAATTGGTTCTTATATAAAAATTGAAACTCATTTCAAAAAATATATTATTTGGATCTACAATATATCTTATCATGATAAACTAAAATACAATCCATACACAGAATAACATTAAATTATACAATGGGAAATATGATACGGTCTGTTGGAAAAACCCTTCCACATATGATAAAAGGAATATTCTTTTGAGTTTTTCATTAATAATTCACTTAGGTATTTTTACCAAAATTTACGGCTTCATTTCTTGTGGTGAAGTTTATAATTTATCATAAATTTCTCAGAAATGAAAGAATGTGTAGACCCTAAATCAAAAAAGACATTATCATAATTAAATAAACAAATAACATACATGTTACCACTTTTTATGATGGTCTAACATCAATCGTAGTAGTTGAAAAGGACTTCACCAAACTCTTTTTCTTATAATCTTGTTATTTCCCATCATTTGTTCTCTTCTTTAGACACTTATCTTCATAAGGACTGGTCTCATTACATTTAAAACACCTTACTGACTGTTTATCAAAAATTGTTTTACCACTTCCAAGATCTTTTTATTTTGAATCACGATACATATTACCAAAATTACCACATCAAAATCACTTACTATATTTCATAATACATTCCTTAGGGTTCTTTTTACTACACATATCACAAACTAAAAACTTGATTTTCTTACCTTCAAATTTATTTGATGGATCATTTACCATTTCCTTCCACCTAGATCCCTTTTTTCTTATTATCGTGGAATAAATTATCATCATTAAACTCCATTTACACCTTGACACATCAAAAAAGTTTTTCATAACTTTTAATTTTGTCAGTGGCTAATTGTGATGCCCTGAACTCAGGTTCCACTCAAAAGTGATCCAAGACTAGTTGGTCACATGGCCTCAAGAAGTTCTCCCCAAATGCTAGAGGTTTCCATCTAAAATCGAGGGCCTAGGGTGTTTCCATAGGAATACTATTCCCTAATTACCATATTTTAGCATAGAAGATAAATATAATAAAAAATAAATAGTGGAAGCAGTATATAAAAAAATGGAACATCAGAAGATGATAGGAATAATAATTAACTTATGTAACTAATAAAAACACTACAAAGTTGATGATAATAAATTTCATGTGTCTATAAAATTAGAAAACATGTATACAAGGAAGAAAGTAGTATTTCTATACAAAGAATAAAAAATTAATCCAAAGACTATCCAAGTTTATTAAGATACATCATGGCCATCTTCCACCAAGCTCCATCTTAATGCAAACAATAAATTCAAGTGCCCAAAATTGGATGCTTACCTTTGTAAACAACTACATACATGTAATATAACTAAGTACCAATGGAATCCCGGATAGGGTGTGAGATAAATCTGAATAGGTGGTGACCAATAGTGTCTATAACATCTAGTCCTTATAATATAATCTAAAACAGTGTGCATGCATGCATGTATATAAGTAAAGAAGTACAATAACACAAATACCCAAGTACTTGATTTAGCCTTAGCTAGAGTCTGAACATGTTACAGTTTCATTTATCAATTAGTTTCATATTTATATATTAAGTCATTTTAGGAATAATTATCACTGGCATCCTAAAATTATATTAATAATGATAAAGGATCGAAGCTATAACAGAGAATCCATGATGATAATGATAATTAAAGGGATACAAGGTAATAACCAAGGCATCCTTGACTTTAGGGATCAAGAGAAATCATTAAAAATCAGTATCTTGGATAAAGGGTTAAGAGTGTAATCCAAGTGGAATCACCCAAGTCATTTCATAATAATGTAATTCTAACTAATTCTAAGGAATTCATCCAAGGTAAAACAAGCTAAGAAATGACTAAAAGCAAGTGTGTATCCAAGGAACCCCATGTCCATTGACAACATGATTAATCCAAGGAGTTTATACAAGGAATCCTGAATTAATAATGTAGGGATACTACAGTGTCATACCAGGCATCCAAAAGTAGAAAACGATTAGGTTCCAATGTGGGTGTCACCATTGGAAACTGGAATCCTTGAATTAGAATGGCATTGATGAGTTCTCAAGTCATTCCCTTAGAAATACAAGTCTATTTCAAGTCTTACGACTCCTATAATAATGATTAGGTCCATATGCAATAGTCACATTATACTTCATTCATTTAATTATTTAAGGCCATGTAATACTCACGCCATTTAATGAGTCAAGGTTTGAAGTCATTTCGTTTCATTAGGGTGACAATGCTAATAGGTTATGCAACCATTTATTACATTAATCACATTTCATTCATTTGGTTCACTCCTTAACCTTTAATTAACATGACTGGGAAATCCAAGGTTGTCAAACCATAAGGAATTTATTTATAATAATCTAGGCCAAGTGATGTCCAATATATAATTTCCAATTAATCATTTAAACATTAATTAATTAATTAAAACTCTTACCTTAGAAGGTTAAAGTGACATATACATGTAACAACCACTTATATTTTCATTCATGTAATTAAAACACTTACCTTTATCAAGGTCAAGTCACAGCTCACCTGAACGGTGGTACAAATAGGCTTACCAAGCTACAAAATGTACAATTATGGAAACACCCTACCTAGGGTGGTCAGAGTTGAGGTCATAACATCTAATAATGGATAAAATATATTAAAAGGGTCTTATAATATGGTTATAATGACTATAATCAAGGCACATGGATTAATTAAGCCATGTCCAATAAAATCGTCATGCACACATAAAAATTTATAAAATGATGAAACTTAACGGAAGAGTTATAGACCACCTACATAAGGCTCGTATGACTCTCCTAGTCCAGTATCAGCCATTAATTTGGCCTAGATTAGAAGATATCTGAAGAGTGGATCAATTCCTTGAAAATAGGGCATATGATCCTACACCCCTAATAAATTTATATAGGATAAGAGAAATGAAGAGTGGATACAAATAAATTGATATCTTACCAAGAGAAATCCAATGAGATGAATGGTTCTTTGATCAAAATCTGGATGGATGAATGGAATAAAAAACTATGAAATAGAATAAAAGGAAATCAAAGAGGGATAAGGGAGCTCTACTCCAATTGAAATAAGAAAAACTAGGAAGGCATAGGGTTTAAATATTCATTAAGGGAAAAGGGTAATTTTCTCAATTTTCTTGGGTTGCATGGTTTGGCTGCATAGTTGGAAAAATTGTGCACCAACCATGCACCTCCCACTTTTTAAGGAGGTCACCCACATAGTTAGGTTTCACGGTTAGGGAAACTATTCACCAAATATGCAAATCACCACTACTAAAAACTACTGACATTTCACATGGGTGTGTATCCCCTGGCACACAGTTAGGGAAAATTGTGTTCCTTACTTCACCCCACTATCCAACCCCACATGGTTAGGGATAATCATGCATCCTACCCTTCATAATTTCTACTAACTATGCATTCATACTTTTTATCTCAAAATCTAGGTTCTGAGCTCCAAACAATCCCCAGACACCCCCTAAGACACCTGTAAACTCATTAGGAATCTTTATTAGGACCAAAATAAATAGTTATACTGAATTTAAAAGGATCCACACCTAAGATAAAAAATTAGTTCTTGTAGTCTTCCCCCATTAAAGGAACTCATCCACAAGTTCACTTTTCAAGGATGGTGAAACTTTTTCTGATAAAAACTTTGTCTCCTAGTCATGTACATCAGTGTCTCACTCTCAAGTCTCATCTCATACACAGTTGGGATTATATAACACCTGTACTAGTGGGATAGACCATCCTTAAAGAGCCTTCATGATCCTATAAATGATGTGTATAGGATACTCCTCAAATGATGCATAAAAATATAGCTTAACATCCATAAGATAAAAAGTATGAGATAGATCAGAATGATAATAGTAAAGATCTAAAACATGTAAGGCATCATGAATGGAACTGTACCTATGAGGTAATAACAACTAAAAGTCTATCAAACTGACTCTATCTAGTATCTCAAACAACCCTACATAATGAAGTGATAGTTCCATTTCCTTTGTATCTATCTATGACCATGTATGTGTGATACCCATGGGAAAACATGATCCCTAACATCGAACTCCAGAGGTCGTCGATGGTGATTAACATAATATTTTTGTCTAGTATAAGTAGTGGACATACACTTCTTAATCAGTTGAACCTTATCTGAAGTATCATGTATAAGATTAGGACCTAGTAGTGATTCATCTCCTAGATCTAGATTTCACAGAGGTCAAAAACATAGCTTACCACACAAGGCCTCAAAAGGATGCATCTTTATTGTCTTATGAAAGCTATTATTATAAGCGAAATCGATGAGAGGGGTATGGTTCTCCCAATAATATCAAAAATAAAGGATGCATAATCAGAGAATTTAATCTAGAATATTTATCATCTATTATGAATGGACACCGATCTTTGGGTGAAAATTTGTGCTTAGAAGCACCTGTGTACTCATAGATTTCTGTAACCCCTGCAAGAACCATGATGTGAATCAAGTATCCCTATATGAGATTATAGTATAATGATCCCCCTATAGTCATACAATCTCACAGATATAAATTCTTTCTAGATCATAAACTAAGAAATTATCTTAGATAGGAAATAAATGGGTTACTTTTTTCATTATTTCAGTGACAGCCCAAATTGAATTGCTAACTTGAGGTAATTTTGGTAAGCCAACTATAAAGTCCATGGAAACATCTTCCTATTTTTATTATAGGAATGGAAGATATTTTAAAAAACCTATAGGTTGTTGGGGATCCTCATTCACCTACTAATAGGTAGAACACCTAGTGATAAAACCAGATATCTAACATTTCATCTCAGGCAACCAATATTGGAGTCACATATCTTGGTACATCTTAGAGATGCCTAGATGAACTTCCCACTGAGAAACATGGGACTTCAACATCAGTTCCTCTCTCATATTTTTATGAACGCAAAAACATCCATCTATACACAGTATTTCATCTCTATCAATAGACCAATCTGGAGGTGGGTCATTTCATGAGATACTCTCCCAAAGAACCAACCCCTTAGGATCTAAAAACTACATAATCATTAACCTATCAAGTAATTATGAGGTAGTTGTGAAGGATGAGAGAAAATACTACTCATAAAATTCATGAAACTCTAGATGTAGATTAGATAATAGGGCCATCAGTTTCTATTCCTCACTGGCTTAATATACAACATGTGCCTGAGTTTTCTGACTCAACACATTCACTTTCGCATTGCTTTTTCTAGGCATATAGGAAAGATAAAAATAAAAGTAATGTAAATATTTTACCAATATTCATTTTATGAGGTTCAATTAAAACTATGTAAATATATATTTAAGGTTCTTGTGGTCCATATACACCAAAAATCACTCACCCATTAGATAGTGTCTCCAAAAATGTAAGGCATGGACAACTGTTGCTATCTCAAGGTCATGCATCAGGTAATTTATCTAATGAAGACTAAAATATTGAGATTTGTACTCAACAAATTTGTCCTCCTGTATCACCATTACTCCCAAGACAATGCCTTATGCATCATATAACACTGTATAGCCTTTTCTAGGCTCTGGAAGAATCAGAACATGTGTTTTGACAAGCCTTCTTTTCAACTCCTAAAAGGGTTTCTCACATGATTCTAACCACAAAAACCTAATACTCTTCTTTATAAGACTAGTAAGAAGTGTATAAAGTTATGATAAGTCCTGTATGAAATTCCTGTAATATCCAATCATCCTTAAGAAACCTTTTATATCAAACACATTCGTTGGATTCTCCTAGGAAACCACATCACTCGCCTTCTTTGGGTCAATATATACTTCTGATTTTAAGATAATATACCCAATAAGTTAACTTTTTAGATCCATAAGTGGCTCTTATCAATATTTTCATGAAGATGATGATCCCTTAGTGTACTCAAAAGGATCTCAAGGTGTTTCACATGGTCTCTGTGAGTGTAATAATACACCAATATTTAATCTGTAGTGGTCAGAACAAAAGATTCCAGATAGTGGTGGAATACCATATTCATCAAAGGAATGAAAATGGTAGGTGAGTTTATAATACTGAAAGACATAACAAGATACTCATATAGACCATACCTTGTACAAAAAGTTGTACAAGGTATGTCTGGTGATATGAATCACACTTGATGATAGATTGATCTTAGTTTGATCATAAAAATTACTCAAGCTCCTCAAATATGGTCAAAGAGATCATCTTTTTGAGGCATTGGATACCAATTCTTGACTGTAAGTTGGTTCAACCATATGTAATCCACACAAAGATTAAGGTTCCCATCTGAATTCTTGGTGAAAAGAACGGGTGAACCAAAATATGAAGTGATTTTCATTTAAAACATTTGGCCCTTAAATCCTCTAACTTCCACTTGGTCTCATAGAGAGCAGTATGTGCATTCCTGTATAAAGGAATGGAAACTGGAGCTACTCCCAGAACAAGATAATTTTTAAACTCTAACTATCTCTCAAGAGGTAATCCATAAAAATCATCAAGAAAGATATCCATAAAATTATCTACTTCCATTGTTAATTCATACTGATGTAAATTATGATCCTCCATTAAGATACTAGAAATATGGGAGGTCCCTCCACATAGAACATGATTCTTTGGTCTAGTTATACTGGCCTAGAAATCCCACTCACCCTTGTGTAGATAAATTTTTTCCTTTGGTTATGTAAATGATACCCTATGGAAATAGTAGTCTACAAAGGAGTTATATAGAGCCAATCAATCCATTCCATGAATGAAATTAAATATATCCATCTAGAGAACAAATAGGTCCCACAAAAAAGGTAACTTCCTACCTTAAGGGGATAATCCCTGTATTAGCGTATGCCCTCTAACCATACTCCCAATGGTGTATCCAATATCATTACACCATAGTAAAACTATACTTATAACTCAAGAGCCTCCATGATAGATAAAAAGATAAAGGAGTGTGAATAACCTGTATCAAATAAATAAGATACTAAAGTGGAGGATATTAGAATAGTACCCCATATAATATATGATTTTGCACTCTGATCCTCAGGTATCAACTATAAAGCATGCATATGGTCTGATCTACAGCCTTGTGCTATAGATGTACTACCCTGAGTGTGATCGCCTTACTGGAACTGATGATCTAAAGTCTGGCTACCACAACCATGACCTCCTCCATGGTTGGTCCTACCAATGATACTCTAAATCCCCTCTATATGCGGCGTAAACGTACCTTTCCCTGAAGGTGGAGATCGTGTGGATCCTCTTCCACTAGAATAATATGGAATGGTCTGACAAAATATCTAAAGATGTCCCATATTACCAGAATAACGACACTCAATTGGTTCTCTATCAAACTGAAGCTTTAGATTCCCCTATCACCCACACTAATGGAATAGAACAGAGATTCCAGTGTAGTTACTCTGACCACCATTGCTTTGACATAAAACCTCAAGGGAACATTTTCTGCTACCGAAAGACCTACTGGCCTACCTATACACTGATCCTCTATTCACAATACTATTTTCTTACCTCATGTTGTGCTCAGTGATATGAGTCTGATTAACAATTTCAAAGAAAGTATATATGCTAAAAACATTCACCAGAGTACGGATGGAAAACTGAATCCTATCCTCAAATTTTCTACCATGAAAAAGTTAATCACCAGCTAGAAGTGGTGAAAAGCACTAAAACTCAGTAAAACACACTGGATAATACATGAATGACATAACAACCTTCTATAGATTCATGAACTCTTTGGCTTGGATATCTCTCAATGTATGAGGAAAGAAGTGATCATAGAATGCAGTCAGAAATTTATCCTAGGTCAGGCCCTAATGGAGACTAGACTAGGTAATTATATCCCACCAAATCTTGACCAAATCACATATAATATAAGTAGAAATATTGACCCTCTTCTCTAGAGGCATCTCTAGATTCTCAAATATTGACAGAGTGGACTCTAACCAAGACTCATTAGCCTAAGGGCCACCATTCTTTAAGATGGTAGGAGGATTTTGCTGCTAGAACTCATGAGTTGGATCATCCATTATTGGTGAAGGTCATGGAGAACCCTTCATGGGTCGAATTAGAAGTAGAAAACTCTCATGAAGCTAAGCGTTAATGACTAGATCAGGTATAATAGGTAGTGCCTCAAGTTGAACTCATGGAGGTAAGACTAGAAGCTCAGGGCCCATCACATTTGGAGAATGGTCTTCTCTACCCTCTTGGATAACAATATGTGTATTTCATGGCATCATAGGTCTAAAAATTCCAAGAACACACCTCATAAAAAGCTAAAAGAGAAGATAGAAACACTATTGGAAGAAAAAGGTAAAAATAAGGGCTCACTATCTAAGGTATACTACCCTAACTACCCACTTAGAAGGATAAGTATTTGTAAGTGTTTGAGTATAAATTACAAGAGTTCTAATAGATACATGTCCAATTTCACGTTCCCTCATAATTTACTAGAATCCATTTAGGTTTAAGTCAAGATTAAAATTTTAAATTGAATTCTCTTATAAACTTATATCAAAATATGATTAAAATGGATTGTCATTACCAGTGAATCAGAGACCATACACCATATCACCGAAATAGACACCCATTGAATTTCAGTCCAACCCCATCTAAATTTAGTCTTAGAATGTAATATGTTGTATATGATGGATTGACTCAGAAAACTACCAATTCCAACCCATGAGGGTCCATACACCTCATGATTTGAAACTAGGAATCACTCAATCATAGCCAAAGAGCAGCACAAACCTGTATATATGAAAAGTATTACATAATAATCACAAGAAATAAAATAAATGAAAGTAGTTAAATTCACTTATATGGCATGACATATGCATGGTATTTTAATTCTATGTGCCTATGATGATTCATGTAATGATGCTCCTTGACCTCATATCATCAGGACAGGGATGAAATATGTTTCTCAATCAGAATAATAATAATAACCATCACACAAGATGTTCATCACCAAATGGTGAAATGATATCAACTATAATAATAAAAATCATAACAATAATCATTATTCAAGAAACTCTATATTTACCACAAACAAGGGTTAGATACTCTCAATAACATCTTATAAAAAAGTCCCAAAGAAATCCTAATCTTATTTATATTATATCTAAATAGTAAATCACAAAAATAAACCTTTTGATACCACTTTGTGACATCCCGAATCTAGGTTCCACTCAATGGTTCTCTGAGCCTGGTTGGCCACATAGCCTCAAGTGTATGCCCTCTAACACCAAAGGCTACTGACTAGTAGAGAGGGAAATATGGTGTGTCAATGGGAAGACTATGTCCTCATTACCAGAGTGTAGCACATTAGATAAATATAATAATATGTAAATACTATAAGTAGTATGGTAAAAATATGGAACAAAATAATCATACAAGAAGAATAATTAATTGAAGAGACTGATAATAATACCCCAAAGTTGATGATAATGTAGGTCATATGTCTAAAAAATTGGATAATAGGTATATAAGGCAGAAGGAAGTAGTATTATACAAAGAACCAAAAAGGATTCCAAGAACTATCCAAGAATCCCAAGCTCCAACTCGGTCATCTGCTACTAAGATCTATCCAAAATCAAGTAGCCAAGTCAAGTGTCCAAAGCAGGATACTTCTTTTTTCCATATTTGCATACATGTAATCTATCGGGGTACCAATGGAATCTCAGATAGGGTGTGGGATAAATCTCAGTAGGCCACCACCGATGACATCTATAATATCTAGTCTTTGAAATATAAACTAAAATAGTGTGTAGATATTCATATATATAAGTAAAGCAGTACAATAACATAAATAACCAAGTACCTGCTTCAGCCACAATTGGTGTCAGAACATGTAACCATTTCATTTATCAATTAGGTTATATTTTATATAGTAAGTCACGTGAGATTTAACCAGAAATGGCATCCTGAAATGATAGTAATAATGATAAAGGGTCCAAGATATAAAAGGTTATCCATAGAGATAATGATAATGAAGGGGGTCCAAGGTAATAACCAAGGAATACTTGACCTCAGGGGTTAATCCAACTTTGTAATAATTTTTATATTAGATAAAGGGGTAAGGGTGTAATCCAAGGGGAATAAACCAAGGAATTATATAATAATGTAATTCTAACAGAGTCTAAGGAATTCATCCAATGTAAAATGGGATAAGAAATTACAAGGCCCAAGGGTGTATCCAAGGTGCCCCATGTTTGTAGATGTTATGATGGATCCAAGTAGTGTATCCAAGGAATCATTAAATAATAATAGAGTGATCCTATGGTGTCATACTAGGTATCCACAAGTAGAAAAGATCAGGTTCGAAGGTGGGTCTCACCCTTGGAAACTGGCATCTTTGAATCAGAATGGCATCAAAATGTGCTCAATGAATTCCCTCAAGAATCCAAGGCAAGCTCAAGTCTTACCACTCCAATTATAATGATTAGTTTTATATGAAATATTAAACTTATACTTGATTCATTTAATTAGTTAATTCCATGTAATAATCATTCCATTTAAATAGTCAAGGGTTCAAGACGTTGCCTTTCACTAGTGTGAAAAGGCTAATAAGGCATGAAACTATTTATTAAATTAATCACATTTCATTTATTTGGTCCACTCATATAACTTTCATTAACTTGAAAAGGGGGGGTTAAGGATGTACCTCTATAAGGAATTCAGATACAATAAACTAGGCTAAGTGATATACAATATATAATTTCCAATTAATAATTTAAAAATTCTTTCATTAATTATTTTTCTTAACATAGAAGGTTCAAGTGAAATATATATATAACAACCACTTATAATTCATTAATTTAATTGAAAAAAATTAAATTTATTAAGTTAAATTCAAATATCAGCTGGATGGTGGTATAAATAGTCTTAACAAGCTACTAAAATCTTAATTATGGAAACACCCTACTTGGGGAAGTTATCCTTGCGGTTATAACCTCCAATGATGGATAACATATATGAAAATGGTCTTATAATATAGTTTTAATGACTATAAGCAAGGAACATTAATTAATTAGGCAACACCTGATGAAATCAACATGTACACAAGACAATTTATAAAATGTAAAAACTTAATGGATGAGTTATAGACCACCTACCATAGTCTCTTATGACTCTCCTCATCCAGTATCAACCTTTAGTTTAGTATGGATTGGAAGAGATATGAAGAATGGATCAGTGCCCTAAAAATAAGGAATATGGGACTGCACCTCAATAAATTTATCAAGGATAATAGAAACAAAGAAAAACTAATAATGAATCAATATCTTATCAAGAGAAATCCAGTGATATGAATTGTTCTTTGATCAGGCTCTGGATAGAAAAATGTGATAAAAAACTACGACTTCAAAGGATCTCAAAGAGGGAGAGGGGGGGGGCTCTCCTCTGTTAGAAATAAGAAAAACAAGGAAGGGGTAGGGTTTAAAAATTGCTTGAGGTCAAAAGGATGATTTTTCCATTTTTCTTGGGTTTCATGGTTTGGTTTTATGGTTGGAAAAACCTTGCACCAACCGTGTGCCTCCCACTGCCTAAGGAGGGCACCCACGCAGTTATGCCGTTTAGTTAGGGAAATCGTACACCAACCATGTGAATCACCTTTTCTAAAAAATGCAGACATTTCAAATGGGTGGGATACCCTTAGTGTATGATTAAGAAAAACCATGCTACCTGTTAAAACATAATGTAAAACCCCACAAATTTAGAGATAATCATACGGTCTACCCCTCAAAGTTTCTACTAACCATACACCCAGCCTGTTTATCCAAAGAAGTTATGTTTTGAGCTCCGAAAAAAACCCAAACACCCCTAAGAAACCCGTGACCACATTATGCATCCTTATTAGGTCCCAAATAAATGATTATACCAAATTTTTAAGGATACATACCTAATAAAAAAATGTTTTCTTACACTAATTAACTTATATATCTACGATTCAATCTAGAGTAAAACTGATTAATTTAACTATTAATATCCTGAATAAAAATTAGCATGTACCTTTCCAATTAGGTGATGTATAATTCATACATGTACACTGAATCTTTCTCCTTTTATATCAATTCCAATAATTGCTTTTCCATCCTAAGTTGAATAGCCTTAGAAAAAAAAATTAAGTTCATCCTAATCTAAGGAATAAATATCTTCTCTTTATATAATATTCTTAACCATTGACCACCACTGGTTAGCTTCAACTTCAAAACATTAAATAGAAATAGTTTTATTTTAATGATTTGAACTACCCATGACATTGAATATATTTTTTGAGGATTTAATCCATCTCTCAGTCACCATTGGGTCAGAATATTCACTGAATGCTGGAAGGAAGTATCTTATAAAATGATCTACTATAAAAATTTTACTATGTGGTATATATGGATACTCTCTAGTATGGATACCACTACAATTTTTATTCTATTTCAATTGATCCATTATAGAAATAAACAACTCATCACTAATTCCAACTATTCCAGGTTGTTTCTTCAACTTCCATGTTTCCTAAGTGGAAAACCATTCCAAAAAAACATAGGTTAAATAAATAAACATGTTAATATTAAAAATATCTATCATGGTAAGGATAAATTATAGTTTCTTAAGGGTATTTACATACTTTTTATTAAACTATAAAATTATCTAAAACTATCCTCTGATTCCAATTATAAGGACTCAAACGTTGACATTACATAATCTTGAGTTTTAAGTCAAGAATTAATTATCTAACATTTGAGTATCTTTACGGTTTATAGTTTTATATAATTACTCCATCACAATTACATAAATAAATATTACATCACAAAGTGGAAAATTTTACTTAGTATCTATTCTTCCCAAAAATAATTATGATATAAAATGTGTTCTTTTCATGTTATATCTTCCAAAATTTTATCTTGATCTCATCCTTGTCCCTACACATCCTTACAACCCTATGAAAAACAATTTAAAATGTGGGATGATCATAAAAATTTCATTAAGGTACATAAAATAAAAATAAAGAAACCAGTTAGTCCATGATATTCATAAAAAAATTCCTTTTTCAAAATAATCTTTGGCCTAAAAATAAACATTTTCTTACTCAATAAATCAACTTCTCTTCCAAAATAATTACATAAAACATTTCATAATAAATCTTAATAGAAAAAATAAACTCATAATTTTTTTTAAATCAAGGAAAACTCATGATTTTTTTCAAAAATTTATACATTTCACCCTAAATAAAAATAAAATACATTCCTTTAAACATAATCTCATTATCTTACCTTGTGAAATCATAAGATTTCTATAAAAACATAGAAATAATAAATAAGTCATGTAGGTATATTTGGAAATAATTTTCCATATAACTCTTTTGATAAATGTTTCATTTGGAATAACCAATATGGTCTACTTCTAACATAATCATTACCCAATGCATTGAATAGATATAACGGACCCATCGATCCTTGGTTTATAATGGAACCAACCATCCTTGGTTTATAATGGAAGCACTTGTCCTTGTTTTATAATAGAACCACCTATCATCATAAAAAAATGTTTAATAACTATAAAATAATAATTTAACATGAAAACTTTCATTTTTCATTATTACACTGATAAAAATATTCTTTTCACCCACGATAAAACATTTCAGGATATTAAAATATCTATTCCATTTAAAACTATCATAAAAAGATTCTTAGACTAAAGGTAAGGAGTGTTTTACTTTGAAACAACATGTAATATTATAAATTAATATAAATTACAAATGACAATTATAGTATTGTGAAAAAAAATTAACATCATATACACTAAAATAAAACATTCCTTTTGTCTTTTTATCAAAAAAATACGTATAAAATACATAAAAATATTCCTTTTGAAAAATTTTTAATGAAAGTAAAAAGTG
This sequence comes from Viscum album, assembly GCA_963277665.1. Lineage (NCBI taxonomy): Eukaryota > Viridiplantae > Streptophyta > Magnoliopsida > Santalales > Viscaceae > Viscum > Viscum album. The sequence goes on along the minus strand of OY728150.1, from coordinate 808,855,819 downwards.
GAATAAAATTTCCTTAATAATTCATTTATTTTTATATAAATGTATCAATAAAATAATATTAAGAATATGTACAGGGAATAAAATGATTTAGAAAATTGATCTTTAAAACGTTCAAAATGAGGTTTTAAAAGTAAAGTGTTCATTACCACAAGTATGACTCATCACATGGGTTCCTTATATTTATAAATAATAAAACTATGTTAATTATTTACATTATTAAGAACCTATTTATAGTTTTTTTTACCTTTTATTTCAAATTATTACCATTTTATATTCAATTATTTAATCAATTAAGTTTACGGCAGATGTTTTAATGATATTTCACTCATATGTCCAAAATAAATTCGGTGGGTTGATTATGGTCAAATTGGATATAATTACATCACCTAAAGAAAAATAATAATTACATAATTAAAATTTTTATACATTAATTATATATTTAAAACAAACCATGAAATATGGTTGTGAAAAATTTACTATGTTACAATCATTGAGACGGTAGGTCGTAATTATGCATGAGTAACATTTTCATATTTCAATAATCATGATGGAAAGAAGGTAAGTATTATTTTTACTTTTTATAATTTTTATTATATCATAAATTTTATATTATTTCTTTAAACTCACTTATATATACTATCCATGTGATGTGATCATGAAAAATGAATCACATGCTTCGTAGAGGTGGTAGTCCACATGTACGCACGAAGGATGTTATCATTTTAAATGGATATAAAGGTAATAATGTGTATGCTATATTATATTTACGTAATGATAAATATTTCATTAATATCACACACACACACACACACAGATATATATATATATATACATTAAATATATCATTATATCCAGTTGTGAGAGGTGTTTATGGAAAATGAATTAAATTGGTTCGTGAGGCGGTAGTCCACCGTACACACAAACGATGGTTAAATTTCCCATTTAATTGAATAATGAGATTAATATAGGTTATAAAATTACTATAATTAGTTATAATTATATTAAATATACTTATTTGTTATATAATCAAGGTTAAAAAATATTTTAAGGATGTGAAAGAAAAAACCAAAACTAAAAAATTTTGTTAAAAGTTACTCCACTTCTTCGGGAAACCCCCTTCATTTTATAGATTAATCATTATAAGGCTAGTATTATTATTAAAAAATACCTATATAATTAGGTGATGGATTATATTAGGGGTTTTTTAGGTCTTTGTTGAGTAATAGTTCTCAAATTGTATGAGGAAGAGAGGATAGATGGTGCCCTTTTATAAGTAAGGGGAGGGGAACTCTTCGAATTTATTAAAGTATGAAATTAATATAAATTAATATTCATTTGAAAATGGATAAAAAATGATAATAGTATAAGATAAGATGAATATGAGCAGATATAATTTCACATAATAAAAAATTGAAAAGATGAGGTGATTTTTTCACCCTTCTCTCTTTGTATTAATCTCTTATTAACGTTTTTATCAATTACCATGACATCAAAGTTTTTTACAATAAAGGAGTCAAGAAATATAATATAAAAGGAAAATTGACCCATAAATAGACCATTATTGATATTATAAATCATATATAATTCACTTATCTGAAGATAATATTTTTAGGTATTTTAGATCATTTAATAGATCATTATTTAATAAAGAATATCATTAAATTCATTTTTAGAATTATTCATTTAATTTGAATTTGAAGACAACATGATAAAAAATTAATTTGAATATAATAATTTAAAACATCTCTAACACGATATATTTATCAAAAAAAATTGGAACATAATAATTTATTCAAATTATATTACTTTTAATTTTTTTATTATCATTTATTTTATTTGTATATTCATTGAATAAATACTATGTTGGTGTTGCATAAGAATTTAAGGTAATTATTTCATGAATAAAATATTATAAATAAATTATCATGATAAAAAAATGTTTTTTTATTTTAAAAAACCATTTATAACTGAACATATGTTTTTTATCACTTTCAAAAAATATTATATACATTAAAAGCTAGAAAGTGACATTTTTGGCTTTATCTTTTACTTATATATTAAAAAGTTCAAAATCCAAGAAATATGGAACCATGTTTTCATATTTTCAAATATTGGATGGTAATTTCAAAACTACACTCATCCAATAAGATATATTTAAGTGTTAGGGTCATTTTTTAGTCCTTACCATATTATTTTTAACCATAACCACTTGATTTACTCTTACTATGGTGATAATTATTTACTATATTTACTATTCATAATGACAAAAAATAAAAGGGAATTATTTAAAAAATTTGGACCCATAATTCCAAATATGGAATCTATTTTTCAATATTAAATTCATAAAATTGGAAGGATTTAATTTAAAATAATCCAGAAAAATGCGATGAAAAACTTTTTTTTCAAAAAAATGCAATTTGAGTATAAAAAATATCTTTTATAACAAATTCAAGAATAAAATTAATTCCAAAGACTGTAATTTTACTATTTTTTATCAAAAATAAATTAGATAATTTTTAAAAATAATCCTAAATATAGTTTTACTTTTTAAATAATTGAAAATAAAATATTGTTTTTAATAAAAATCAGTATTTTTTACTATTCATTGAAAAATCAATATTTTCAGAAAAATATAAAAAATTTACCCTAAAATAATTTTGATATGAGCATATAAAAAATTAATTTCATTTTTTAAAATTTAAATTCTAAAATTTTGGAAAATGATCCTTTAAATAAAACCATATATGTAAAAAAAATTAGTAAGAATAAAACTATTTTCTTTTTTAGGCTGGAAAATTACTTCATATTCTTATAATGAATATAAATATATAAAATATAATTAATAAATATTAATAAGATTTAAATATTATATATTCTAATATTACTTAGGTTTTTGTAGTTAAGATGATTTCTACATAAATTTAATGAAAATTTAATTTTTCTAGCTTAAATTATCACGTGATCATTATGATACTAATTGTTAATACTGAAGACATAAAACAAGAATATGGGTATATATTTAAAAAATTTATCATCATATCGATGTAAAACATCATCTCTGGTGATCCAAAACCTGGTAAAAGGTCAAGGATCTCATGTGAAATAATTAAATCACAAAAATTAAATCAAACAATTGCCTTTTTCGATTTGAAGGGGCATTCGACAAGCACATGTCGCCAGAGACCATTTCTCAAAGGAACTAGTGTCAGATCCATCTAAATATTCCACACACACTTTAAAGGTATATAGGTATTATGATTATCGATACCAAGGGTCTAGTGCAGAGTTTTGAAAAACCCTTCAATGTCCCAACGATCACCATAATGTTGATCCTTCGATCCATGAAATAGAACTTGGATATATATAGCTTAGATCGACTAATTTTTTCTAAATGATGTGGGAGAGATGAGAGAGATACTCTAAAATTCAAGTGATTAATATTAACTCAAATGATAGCCTAATATTACATAAATATTGACGTATAAAATGCCTGGAAATTGCTCCTCGACCCCCGAATATGTATCTCCAACTAAATAAGCTATAAATGACATATTATGACCAAATAATTGTGTCATAAAGATGATTTTTTATCACTTTTTTGTAATATAATAAATATATTTTGTGATAATAGAGAGACATTCATTTGAATCATAATCATTGTAAATATTAAATGAACATTGAATATTAAAATAATTTTCATTCATTAAATATTTTTCCATGTATTCACTAAATACTAGTAAATTCATTAAAATAATAAATTCAACTCCAACTACTCTATAATAGAATAATAATTACTTATTTTATTTCTTGGTGACCATTTATACTCGAACATCTCCTGGACCTGATGGTGGGTCCCACCATGTCCTATAATCCTATTTATTAAAATATGCCAGATTTTTTAATACGCTAAGTGTGTAAACCTCTAAGACCTTATCTTGATAGTAGTGAGTAGTACTCAGAGATGAGGAGAGGATTTTAGTAACCCATCAAGGCCTCTAAAGAGATAAGGTATAGTCAAAGCAATGAAAACCTTTCCTATGAACACACGTTGTGTAATATAATCTCTTTGTATTATGATTTATCATAAATAAGGACACACACTTTTTATCATCATACTTTATTGATTTATTATTCATTAACCATACTAGATGAACTTACCTTTTCTACCATGGCCACAGATTTAGTAAAAGGTACTTCCATCCTAATCAACTTGTCCTAAGATATCACTTACTTCAGAAAAAAATTATCATAACCATTCAATCAATGTCATACCACCAATGACATACCCAATTTAATCTACCTCACAATGAAATAAATGTAATGGTTTTCATATTGCATCAAAATATGAAATAAAATGGTATACACTGATAATAATCACATGTCAGGATACTAATACACATGTTCGTAGATATGAAGCACAATTGACACCTAAAACATGTGGTATTATTATTGGTGGACCAATCCTCATGATCTCATCTACAAGACATCATCAAGTGAAAACTTTATGAGAATAAGTCTCAATTATTATGATCCCCTATAACCTAATAGTCAAAAATAATTTTTCCTTATCGGTATGCTGTATCTAGACCATAGTATATAAGTTTAATATTACTTTCATGGTATCTCTAGGTTCACAGTATTGCCTAGGAACTGTTATAACCTTTTGATATTACATTTAATATAGATACATTACCATATTAATAGTACATTTATAATTATCAATACTACTATGATAATATAAGCAGATGTATATATCAAATTGTATACATGTAATAATAATTAAAGTACACAGAGGAGTTGGGTCTAAGGAACCCACTCACAACAGATCCAAGGTATAATAACACCAGAATATAACATAGAAGTATGACATATGTGAAATTATAGGAAATCATAACCTAGATGAGTAGGTATCAATACCTAATTCTCATAACATGGTGGGCTTGGGAGAACAACTTGTGTACCATCTTGATCTTAGGATAACAACCCATGTACCTTCTTAAGATTAGGATACTACTCATGTACCCTATTAGGATTGGTAAAATGAACCCTATATTATCTTGGTCTTTATCTGTGTAATAATTCATAAAAATTAGTTTAAAAGTATAATAATCTTGACATCTTTCTTAACACGCAACACTGAGTTTTAATCAAACTGTGATATACTATAAAATTTTATTATTTAAATGTGACCATTATAACCTGGTCATTAAATTATGGGTATAAATAGTAATAACCACATTATGTATAAAATATAATTCAAATCTATTTATTAATTCATAATAATTATGTAATCATTTTTTAGTAATGTCATTTTATGCTTCAAAAATATGCTTTCTTCATAAATAAGTTTTATTGAATTTTGTGTATAGACATTATAATTAATTTATAACATATTTATAAATTTTATTTTTGGAAAATAATTTCATTTTTTAAATAAACATGTCAATATTAGCTTAGGGTGAAATTTTTGGGTTTTTCTAAAATATTTATTTTTAAGTGAATAGTTAAAAACACCAATTTTTATTAAACTATCATTTCCTTTCATTAAATAAAGTAATTTATAATACCAATTATGATTTTAATTTTATATTAAATTAAAATATTTAACATTTAAATATAAATAATCTAATTAATTTTAAAGGAATGAACATTATACTTTATTTTGGTATAAATTCATTTTTAGGCTCAAATCACACTTTTCTATAGACTGTTTTCATTGTGTGTTATGCATTTATATAAAACATTATTTCCAAAAATTATATAAATTGAATCTTGAAAAATTTATTCCATATCTAGAATAATTATGATCAAATTTGGTAAATAGTTTCCCTTTATTTTTGGTCATTATGAATAACAACCATAGTAAAAAAATAATATCAATAAGTCTAAAACTGGGTTAAAAATATGGTATAATTATTTTAAATATCTCTAAAACTTTACTTTATCATATTGGATGAGTTTTTTCAAAAACATCCATCATATATTTATAAATATGGAAATTTATTACCACTTTTATTTGATTATAACATTTATATTATTTTAAGGATAAAGACAAAATGTTACTCTCTTGATTTTAATTTATCTTATATGTTGTAATTGGGAAAAAATATTTATTGAATTAATAAAAAATATTATTTTAAAAATAAATAAATTATTTATATGGTTTTAATTTATTTTTAATTTTTGGTTATGGTATAATTAACTTAAATTCTTATGCAAACCTAACTTGGTACTTGTGCAAACAGTAGGAAAAATCAAGTAAATGATTTTACATAATTAAAAGAAATATATTTTGATTGAATTATGTTGTTAAATTAATTTAATAGCTAATAATAATGTATAATTTATGGTATGATATTTTATATTTTAAATATATTGTTATATTGAGACATTAAAGTCAAATTCAATGAATAGTCCCAAAAATGACTTTAATGACATTTTAAGTTAAATAATATTTTATTAAATGATTTAAAAATAAAATAACTGTTTAAATTGGTAAATTTTAATGGTAAATGGTCTAAAATTTCATCTATAGAAATTTTTTGAACCACTTTAAACCTTATAAGTAAATTTATGACCTTTAAGGCTAAAAAATGTGTTCCCATGGTTAAGATTAAAAAGAGATAACAAAGGGGTTAAACCAAATGATAAGGTTCATAATGATACCAAAACCTATATAATTTATTTTTTCTAGTTAAATTTAAACCTTATATTCTTTTTATTTGAATAAATTTCCATTTGGAATAACTATACTTGATAAATACATTAAATATATTTAAATATTTTAAGTAAATCCAACTATGTCCTCTACTCACTTATAAAAAAGAACCTCCTCTCCTCCATTATTCAGAAAGTTTGATCATTATATATTATCTAATACCTAACATAATACCCTAATAGATCTATTATATTCCTTATTGAACATCTGTTCATACCCTAATACAATCCTAATAAGGCTTGAGGTGTAAGCCAAAGGAAGTCTCTCAAAGAAGTGGTGATCATCATACCCAACTCCTTCAAAGTTTATTTCTTCCTTCACTTCATCTAAATAATTCATATCCATAATAACATAATTACTCAAATATAATAAATATAATAAGATGTTATTATGATTATTTCACATCAATTTTCTTCCTCATTTCCATCGAGTGGGAAAAGAAAGTATCACTCATGTGTACATGTGGAATACCACCTCCATGAAGCGATCTGATTCATTATCTATCAACATCTCACATGAATAATTATAAAAATATATTTAATAAATATATATTATATTTATATTTTAATTATTATTATATAATTATAAAATATTATCTACATTATTTTACATTTTATCATTATAAAATGTATGTATTGTTCATGCGTATATACAGACTACCATCTCCATGATCCATATATTTAATTTTCAACATCCTCCTTCTATGGATATTACTAAATTATATATAATGAATATATATGATATATATGACATTAATAATCTTTTTTAAATTTTATATTAATATTATACTTTATCATGTTCTTACTCATTCTGTCTTTATAACACACTCTTGTTTAGGTCGGTTTTACCACCTACATGATTGATGTTATAATTTTTATGACATGAATGATTAAGAAATGTTGAATTCTGGTGATATTATCTAATAATATGATATAAATTATATGATTAAAATTCTTTAGTTTATGTAACCAAGATTAATTTCAAGGACCAGAACTGTCAAAATGAAACATTCATGAAAAATGAAACAGTTAACACCCTGAAATGAGGATTTTAATAAAGAATTATTAATAAAAAGGTGTTGAAATGATATAAGTAGATAATATTTTGTATTAAAATTATGTAAATGGTTTTTTATATAATTATTATAAATATAAATTTATTATACATAAGGTTAGAGTTTTTATGAATCAATTCATACATAAGGTAAGAGTTTCTCATCTCACTTGTTTTTGAGACATATCTCATATTCACCACTTGTTTATTTCATGTGGTTTATATAATACACATTTTATATGTTATATAATTAATATATTTATATTTATGATATCTAATGTTTTATTTTAAGTTATTTATTTCATGGTTTTTATGATTTAAAAGTTACCAAAGAGGTAAAGGTTTTATCTTACAATTACATTATTACTGGGATTATTTATGCTTAAATTTTATGATGATGAAATTATATGATATATATCTTAAAAATAATATTTCTTTTATTATCCTATGGTTATTTATGTAAATATCAACTTTTCCTTTAATTTTCCTCTCTCTAATTACTTGGAGTTTAGAAAGAATTTTTTAAGGAAAACTGAGTTTTTTCTATTCAGTTGGGAATCTTTTCTACCATGCCAATATTTTATTTGAAATATTTTCAAGAATTTTTTTAATATTATCCAAATATTTATTAAATTCATTTTTTACCCATGTTTTACTTTCTTTAAAAGTTTTAAGTTGAATCTTATTATCCTTTTCTAAATAAGGAACTTTTTACTAAAGGTGTGAGTGGAATCTTATTTTTAATATATACCACATGAAAAAATTTTCTTGTAGTCATGACCACTAAATAATTTTAAGACCCATTTAAAAATTTACATGGTTATTTTAAAAAAAAAAATTTCTTAATATTTTGAAATTTTTTATATTTTAAGTAAGTGATTTCAAAAGGAAAAGGGTATTTCCCTCAAGAAATATTCTAATTATCTTTTAAAGGTGTTTTCATATATTAAAACACCCATTGATGTTACTTATGATTCACTGGGGATATGATCCAATTATACCATATTTATTCATTCTTACGATTGTTTATGATTATAATAGTGAAATATCAGTGAAACCTATTTTTCTTTTCAAAGGGTAAGCTACGATTAAATGATAAATTTATTCATGATCACAGGGAATACATATGAATGGATTTTGATTATGTGGTGGGTGGTTTTGTTATATTTTTCCAATTAATTGGGTAATGATTAATGTTTATAAGCTCAAAGGGTACATGGGAGGTTATCTCAAGCCTGAAAGAGTGTACGAGGTAGGTTATTGCAAGACTGATGTAGGCACATGGGTGGTTAGCCCAAGCCTAACATGTGATGAATGTCTTGTTAGGTATCTTTAACATATAATTTCTATGATTATGATTATGCCACAATTTTTATTACACTATTTATGAAATTTTCTTAATCTTATGATATGATCTCATGGAACATGATATTTTATTTTATTATGATTCAAGCCTTATGAATATCTAAAGACATATGCCATGATTATGAACTATGAACTGTTGTGTATGATTTTCAAAATGTTAATATCATTTTCTCTACTATTATAATTATTATATGATTAAATATGATGATTGATTAATATATCCCTTGTATATAATTTCTAATCATCAGATCACACCCTTTATTATATTTTCTTTTCTCCAAGATATGAATAAATTTTTAAGTATGTTATGTCTAATAAGAATTATAGTTATGAAGAACTTAGTGGGATATAATGTAGATATTTTATATACCAGTTGTTTATATATAAAAGTTTCCAAATACACTAAAACTTTATGGTAATGGAGTGGATATTAATAATATTTAATGAATATTCATCCAATAATATGTAATATTTATGTACGTAATGTTTGGATTTCATCAGTTAGTATGAGAGTGGGGTTTAGTTATTTTTTGGAAACTATGATGAGAATGATTTAGTAATAACCCTTAGGATAATCCCATATATAGGATAAAATCCTATTTTTTGGTAATTTATGATTATATTTTTCCAATAAAATGAATCCCTATATAGATTTCATCAAGTGGATGTAGTTGTGTCATAGATGCACCGAAGGGTAATAATTATGAAAGGGGTGGATTGGGTATTAAGTCGATTATCACCAGTTCATGATGAGTGGGACTAAGGCTCCACGTTTATATAGAAATTAATGGGGGGGGGGTATTCTTATATTAATTCACATTTTTTATGAACCATTGTGATGTATTTGAATATATATTACCATGGATGGCATAGATTAAACCTAAGGGTTCAAAGATTGAAAAAAATGTGTCATTATTTAGTCATCCTATGGATGATTTTTCAAGAATATATTATTACTCACTATGATTTTTTTTCTTAAATTATTAATTTTAGATTTAGTAAATGGATGTAATAGGTAGTAACTAAGTTAACAATGGGTTTAAAGGATACTACGATAGGTTTCTGAATGAGAAACCAATTGGGATAGAATCTGGTTTAAAGAAATATTATAGTTATTCCTAAATATATCTCTCAATTCATGATTATAATCTGAACATATGTGAGTTTTTTGACACACATAATAATATAAAGAATAGAGTTTTATAAAATTTCATGTGATATAGATCATGGAGGAAAGAATATTTAGATTCATATATGTTAAGAATGTGGGAATAAATACACAAGAAAATATATCAAAGGAATTATAAGAAGTTTTATGTGTGGAAAATATGGTTATAAAGTAACTATTTAACAAGTAAATGAAGAGTTAAATATAGGTATTAAATTTCATCCTAAGGTGCCATTTATATTTCAATATCTTTTGTGTGGTAAACTTGGGAATTATCTAATTCAATTCCCTAATATAAGGGCTAAAACCTAGACTAAAGATGGGTCTATTTTATGTCAATCATTGAAGTGGAATGATTGGAGTGTTTATGTATTGTAATTAAATAATTATGTTGTAGAAGTGTTTTATCAATGATATTATGTTTATATGAGTCATGGAATATTTAAGGATTATTATGAAACAGTTTTTCATTAAGGATTTGAAAGTATATATCTAATAGTATCGATAACCTAGAAAATTGATTTAGTGGTAAGGTGAAATTTTTGGGAATGTGTGATTAAGGGATAAGTAACACTTAATATATTTTTATATTGAAATTATAATTTTTAGTAAGTAAATTGGAAAGTATCGATGACCATGAAAATGATTACCGATTGGATAACAAAGTGATTTATGTTATTTTTGATTAATTTTATTTTACTTTTATATTTATGGAATATATTCAATAGTCTATAGTTTTATTTGACGAATAAGGATAAAATTAATTTTTGGAAGCATATATGTTTTTATTTAGGTTTTATAGTGATTTATGTTATTAGAATGTTTTGGGACAATATATGATCAAGGTATTCACAAGTTTGGTATGTAACATTAATAGATACTTTATGTTGTTTGGGGAATAAATTTAAGTTGATTTTGTAAATTTTGTAACCTAATTATTACTAAATTTTTTGGATTTTGAATACCAGTTAAGTAATCTTTGAGTAGTTTTTGAATTTATCTATTTGTGTAAATAATTAAGTATATATTTGGGTATTATTATTTAAATATTTTAGAATGATATTTCAAATTATGTTTTATTCTTATTAGTTATCTTAGAATATACTAAACATTTTTAGTAACTGAATAGAGACAATAGGAAAAACCTTTCATTATTTTATAGATATTATGATCTATTAAAAGTTTATTTTAGTGCTTAAAACATGAAAAATTCATATTATTCATTCATAATTTGAATATGGGATGAAAAGAGTTAGAAACTAATTAAATCATGCACCCAAAATATGAAATTATGTTTATAAATTTTAATAAATCAAGTAAGTATATTTTCTCAAATTCAATGGTAAATTAATTCCTTAACTCTAGGAAAAAAGGATCATGAAAATGAAAATATTTTTCTCCTTATAATATTTTTTTGTGAATTTGTGGACTTTTCACCCCTCGCTGATTTATGTTTTTGTGGTTATTACATTTATCAAAACCATGTTTTCTATCACTATCTATTATTATTTTAAAATTTTCTTTCACCTCCATGTCTATATTTTCATTTCTTAATAATTTTATCCTTATCTCAGAACATAATTATGTGTTATTTTAAGTAACATTTATGTTTTCTAGTTCCCATTTTCAAAGGAAGTTTTATTTCCCTTTATAGGATGTGGGTTTTCAAAAATGTATTATCTAATATTGAACCCCTGATTACCAAGATAAAAATTTTGAGGATCAAATTTATTTAAGGTGGTATAATTTAACATCCCAAGAATATAGTTTAAAATAATAATCATCTGTACATCTTTCTTAACACTCAATATCGAGCATAAAGTGAACTATGATATACTATAAAATATTATTATTTAAATGTGACCACTATAACTACTCATTAAACCACTAATTTAATAACTAGGTTATAATGGTAACATTTAAATAATAATATTTTATATTATATCATAGTTCACTTTATGTATAAAATTTAATTCAATTTTATTGATTAATACATAATAAATACATACTCAACATTCAGTAAAGTCATTTTATGCTTCAAAAATATATTTTCTTTAAAAATGGTTTATATTGATTATTGTGCATGGAAATTTTAATTAGCTTATAAAATCATTAGAAATTTTATTTTAGAAAATTAAAATAATTTTTTCAAATATTATGTCAATATTATATTAGGGTTTTTTATAATTTTTCTAGAAAGACTTATTTTTAAGTGAATAGTGGAAAATACTAATTTTTGTAAAACCATCATTTCTTATCATTAAATCAAATATTTTAAAAGCTATATTAGGTTTTTAATTTTATCATAAATTAAAATAATAATAATTTAATTGTATATAATATAATTAATTATATATTATTCATCATTATACTCCATTTTGATATAAGTTTATTTGTGGGCTTAAAAACACATTTTTCTAAAAACCATTTTTCAATGCATCTTACACATTTATATTAAAATTTATTTCTAAAACTTATAGAGATTGCATATTGAAATTGGATTCCATATTTGGAATTATGAGGTTCAAATTTGGTAAAAATATTCCTTTTTCATTATTAATAATAACCATGGTAAAGATTTGTCACCTCGGTAAGGGTAAAATAGGTAAAACGGAGTTAACACTATGGGATAAGTATTTAAAATCTATCTAAAACTTACCTTTATCCTATTTTATGGGTTTTTTAAACCAAAACCATCCTATATATGAAAATATTTCAATTTATTTCTACTTTTCATTTATTATAACATTTATTTTATTTTAAAGAAAAGATAAATACAAAATATCACTTTCATGATTTTACTTTCTATTATATGTTTTCATAGGGATCAACAAAATTTATGTATGAATAAAAAAGTTAAGTTTTTACATAAATAATTTTCTTATTATTTTAATTTATTTTTAATTTTTGGTGATGGTATAATTACCTTAAATGTTTACACAACGCTAACTCACTTTTGTGTAAACAGTAGGAATAACCTAGTAAATGATTTTAAAAACATTATAAGAAATATATTTTTGTTTAATTATGGTTTTAAAAGAATTTTATGGTTAATAATAATGTATAATTGATGATAAAATAGTTTATATTATAAATTAATTTTTATATTGACGACATTAAAGTCAAATTAAACGAATAGTCCCAAAAATGAGAGTGATAATATTTTATATTAAATAATTTTTTATTTAATGATATAAAAAAATATTTAAATAGGACTTATGTATTTTTAAATGGTATAAAATATCATCCACGAGCCATTTTTGAGCCTCTTTTCACCTTATAGGTAAATTTATAACCCTTAAAGGCTAAAAAAATTCTTACCATGCTAAAGGTTAAAAAGACTTAATGAATGAGTTAAACCAAAATTTATGGTTTAAAATGAAAAAAACCAATATAAATTTTATGGGATGATGATATTTGTAACTTAAAATATTTCTATTTTATTATATTTCCATTTGGAAGCAATATAATTGATAAAATCATTAATTATATTTAAATATTTTAGGCAATTATGAGTGTATCCTCTCCTCACTTATAAAAGGGAACCTTCTATCCTCCCATATTTAAAAAGTTTATGACTTATACATGATTAAATAACCTCCATAATACCATAATATATTCCTTTACATCATCCAAGATCTTTTATTATTACCCTAAGAACATCCTAAGAAGGCTTAAGATATAAGTCAAATGAGGTCTCACTAAGAAGAGGTAATTAACATGCCAAACTCCTTCAAAGTTTATTTAATCTGTCTATTCCTATAAATTTGTGGTATCTATAACAAAATAATTAATATAGTATCATAATTATAATTATATGTTATTATGATTATGTTACAACCATTTTACACCTCCTTTCCATCAAATGGAAAATAAAAGTATCACTCATGCGTACATGTGGACTACTAACTCCACGAAGCGATGTTATTCATTTTCTATCACCTCCTTACATGGATATTTATAATTATTATTAATAAATATATATGTTATTTATTATGTAATAATTATTATATAATTATTAAATATTATCTACTTTATTTTCCTTTTTCTCATTAAAAAATGGATGCACCATTCATGTGTACATACAGACAACTGTTTATAAGAAATATATTTCATTTTCAATATCTTCCTTTTATGTTTGATCATAATATTATATATAAATAATATATATTATAAATAATACATAAATTTTTTTTTTTAAAAGTTAATTTAATATTATACCTTGTCATGTTCTTACTCATTTGGTCTTTATAACATGCTCTTATTTATGTCAGTTTTACCACCCACATGAGTGATGTTATAATGTTTATAGCATAAATGATTAAGGAATATTGAAATATATTGATATTATATAATAATATAATATAAATTAAATTATTAAAATACTACAGTTTCTGTAACCATGATCAAATTTTAACAACCAAAACTAATGAAACAAAACATTCATGAAAAATGAAACAATTAACACCCAAAAAAAGGATTTTAATAATAAATTATTAATAAAAATGTGTAGAAATTATATAAATGGGTCCTATATGATATTATAAGTTTTTAAATGGTTATGATATAAAATTATAATAAATAAAAATTTATTATTTTATAGGTTATATTTCTTACAATTCAAGTCATGCATATGATAAGGGTATCTCGTCTCACTTTTGTTTTTGTGAGGTATATTCCATATTCACCACTTGTTTCTTTCATGTGGTGTATATAACTCACATTTTATATTTTATTCCATGAATACTTTTATATTAATGGAATTTAATGTTTCATTTTATGTTACTACTTTCTTGGGGGTTGTGACTCAAAAGTTAATAAAGTGGTAATCATTTTATGTTAAAATATCATTTTTTTACTAAGATTATTTATGATTAAGTTTTTTTATGATGAAAATATATGATCCATCTTTAAAAAAATAATTATTATTTTATTATACACTATTTATTTATTAAAATTATATGTTTTTATTTCATTTACCTCTCTCTAAATACTCAATGGTCTGAAATACTGTTTTTAAGGAAAACTAGAATTGTTTTCTATTCGGTTGAGAATATTTTCATCCATGCCCATATTTTATTTAAAAAAATATCAAGAATTATTTTAATATTGTACAAAGACTTATTAAATTCATTTTTACCCATGTTTTAATTTCTAGGAAATGTTTTAAAGGAATCTTCTTTTCATTTTTTTGAACAAAGTTCTTTTTACCAAAGGTGAAAACATTATCTTAGTTTTAACGTATACCGCACAAATAGATTTTACTTTAGTCATGAAAACTCAATTATTTGAATATTATTTTACAAGTTTACATTTTTATTTTCAAAGAAAATATTTCCCTTAATATTTTTAAAATTTTATCTTTTAATTAGGTGATTTCAAAATGAAAAGGGTGTTCCCTTAAATAAATATTTTGGTGATATTTTAAAGGTATTTTCATCTAAAACAGAATCCACTAATGTTACTTATTATTCACTAGGGATATGATCCAATTATACCATATTTATTTTTTCTCATGATGTTTTATGATTATGATGATGAAATATTTATGAAACCCCTTTTTATTTTCCATGGGTTAATCTATGGTGAAATGATAAAAGTTTTAATGATATTTTAGAATACATATTTATGGATTATGATTACGTGATGGGTGAGTCGATTATATACCTCTAATTAATTGGGTTATGATTAATTATTATGGGATAAAAGGATATACAGGAGGTTCTCCTAAGATTAAAAGAGGGTAAATGGGAGATTATCCCAAGCCTGATGTAGGTGCACAGGTAGTTAGCCCAAGACTAACATGAGATGAATATCTTGGTGGGTATCCTTGACTGAAAACATATATGGTTATGTTTTTTAATAATTTTTGTTACAGTATTTATTAAATGTTCTTATAATTATGATATAATCTCATGGATCATGTTCTTTTATTCTCTTAATATTCATTTCTTATGAACTGCCTAAGCCTTATGCCAAGATTATGAACGTTGAATTGTTGGGTATGATTTTCAAATATAAAGATCATTTTCTCATACCCTTATTCTCATTATATGATTATATGTGATAATTAATTGATTTATCCATTTTTAACCTTATTAATCATTTGATCTCACCCTTTATCACGTTTCATTTTCCTCAGGATATGAAGAAAGGTTTAAGTATGATATGTCTAAGATGATGTCTAGTTATAAAAAACCTAGTGGGATATTATGTAGATCTTTTATGTGAGAGTTACTTATGTATCCATGTTTCTAAATACACTAAACTTTTATTGATATATCATGGATCGTAATTATATGTAATGAATATTCATAAAATAATATGTAATATTTAGGTATGTAATTTTTGAGTCACCTCAGGATAACAACTAGTGTACCCTATTGGGCTTGGTCTAATAACTCATGTACCCTATTGGGATTGGGCTAACAACCTATTTACCCGCCTTAAGATCATAAGATATGAAACATTAACCAATTCATTGGAGGATGATATAGGTAACCAACCATCAATGATAATTGTTCATATATTAGTGTTCCCATAGAACATGAAAACATATATATTTCAAACATCACTTAATTAACCCATGGAAAAGAGAAAATTTTCATCAAAAATTCTAAATAACAGTTCATAATCAATCCAAATAAATATGGTAGATGGTGGTATAATAACATATCCCCAATGTAACATAAAGAGTATTAAGGATTTTAATATAGATGAAAAACAACATTTCAATATCATTGGGTAAATAACTTTGAAAAATAAGAGGAAATACCAATTTTAATTTTAAAATACTCAATAATTTGGTTTATTTAAAAAAAACATTATAAAATATAGAAAGGAATATTAATTGAAAATAATTTTTTTAATGATGAAATAACGTGTTCATAAGGAAAAACCACAAAAATATATTTTATAAAACATTTTTAACATTATAATTAAAATAAGAAGTTATAAGAAACATTTGAAATTTATTTTCAAATAGGTAAAGTGATTATTTTTGAAAAAAAAATCTTTTAAAAAATAAAAATAAAAAAATGATCTTTGAAAAAGACATAAAGACTATCACAAAGAAATGTGGATTGTAAGATAAAAAAATGGTCATGGAAGGAAAACCATTTTAATATTTTAAAATGACTTTATTGAAATACCACATCATAAAAAGGGATAATAAAAATTCCTTATGAAAATATGATAAGTGAAATATAAAATTCACAAGAGATAAAACATAATTAGGTTTCAAAATATTAAAGAGAACATTGGAAGGAAGGGAAACTATATACGTGGAATAAAAATCATTATTAAAGTGAATAGGAATTATTCTTAATTGTATCATACTTTTATGGGGAATAAATTCATCAAGGAATAATATTTGAATCAAAAGGGTTATTTTCCCTATATAGAAATAAAAATTTAAATAAAAAATCTTAGGGTGTAAGAAACCAGTCATAGAAGTAAGAAGTTCAAGATGAAACACTATAATTGAAAGAAAGGAAGTTTGAGTTAACAAAATCACATTTGAAATTCATATTACTTGAATCAATAACCATTGGAAAGATAAAATGAGATGGATTTATAAATCCATTTTATATAATAGAATTTATGATAAATATAACTCTTAATATGGTAGAAACACTACACAGAACAAAACAATTGGTGAATATGGCATGTATCTTATAGAATGAAAATTGAGATTAAAATCCTTTACGAGCATCATGATTTACGAAGTATGAAACATTTGAAAATGGGTTTATGTGATAAAATTGTAAATCCCAAAAAGAATAGATTAAATTCAACATAAAAAAACATATGTATGAACTTACCCAACTTATAAGAATAAAGTTCAAGAAAAAAAAATCAAAACTCCATGAATTAAAATTGAGTTTCAAAAAACACTTAAATTTAACCCTACTTAGTTGAACATGATCTAAAATATTTTATAAAAAAATAAATATATTAATAACCTATTTAAAAACCTTATTAATACCTATAACATTTTATAAACTTCAATTATAATAATTTATTAAGAATATATTAGTTAGCTATATTTTATTTTCATCATTGGATGTTATTAGCTTCGATTGTTTGTTCAGTACTAGTTTCATAATGACGATGTCAATTATTTTTATATATTCAGAGTTAATGATTTTTAGATCATTATAGATACTTTAATAGTTATTTTTCAATGATTTATAATGTTATTTTTTCATTTTATAATCATTTTAGTTATGTTTAAGGATGATGAGGTTCTTTATGAGTTTGTTTCGATAATTTTAATGAATGAGGGTGGTATATTAATAATGGGTTATATGTTACTATTACCATTTTGGAACCAAAAAAATAATTTTTTACTTATTATTATCCAACATCGCTAGTAATTAGGTTTCCTTAGTTATCCATGATATAAATTTATATCATTATCGTGTAGGCGGTGAAACCAACTCAAACAAAAACATGTTATAATCGATGGGTGACTATGGTTAAGAACATGATTTTTTTTTTAATAATATCATTATCAAAAATACTTAATGATATTATTTTTATGTTATTAAATTTTTGAAATATATTTTAATAGAGTTGATTATATTTTAAAATACTATAGTTAGAAATGAAATGTTTCACTTTCATGGAGGTAGTAGTCCAGATGTACGCATGAGTGACACATTCATTTTCCATAGATCAAGAGGTAGATATGGAATGATTTATAATTTAAGAATCATAATAATGTTAAAAATATCATATTAATCCTTTAAATAGTCTTTTATAACCATCCTTGTAATGTGGTGATGAAAAATCAAGCATATTGTTAATGGAGGCGGTAGTTCACACCTACGCATAACAACATCTTCATTTTTCAAATGGTTTTAGAAGATGGTAGAAGATGGATATTCAATTACTATAATAAAATTTCATCCTGCCTAAATGGCTTTAATGCATTCATTTTTTTTAATAATCCACCTTTCAAGGGGTGAGGTGGAACCCTTACAAGGCTCGAAGTCTTAGAGACAATTACATGACCCATAGGTCTTAGAAGGAATCACCAAGAAAAGAAAACTTGGAACTACTCCTCCCTAGAACATCTCATATTTTTTGTTGATATAATTCTTTATAATGAGTTTAGAAATGGGTTGGAGGTGAGATTATTTTATAAGTAAAGGTAATGGATTTTTTGTAAATATAAAATTTAAATATAATGATAGCACATGTTTCACATGGAAGGTGGGGAAAAAAAGAAAATAATGGAGTGGGGGATGATAAAAGGTCTATAATACATAAAAAATTAATTTTCACATGTGTTTTGAACATTTTTTTAGGTGTTTTACTCTTATATTTTTCACTTTTTCCATTTTGACTGTTATTGTGATTATTGATTTTTACCAAAGAAAATTACTTTTGATGCCTAAAAATAAAATGGTCCTTATTAAATAATTTTTATATAATTATTCCAAATATGAAATAAATTTTATCAAATAAAATTTCTATGTTTAATAGGAATTAATTTAAATACTATCACATATAACGTGAAAAATTGTATTTTTAGAATAACTATATTTTTAAGCATAAATGTTATATTTGGGAAAACATTATCTATATTTTTTATTTTAATGACTTTAATTTTTTTTTTATTAACCGAAAAATATTCATGTTAATTTAAATTAAGTCCAAAACCTAATTTAACCTACTAAAAACTTAATTAAAATAGAGATACTGAAATTATCTTTTATTAGAAAAAATATTACTTAATTTTTAAAATGTTAGAGATGGGTTTTATAAATTAAAAAAGTAATATTAAATGATTAATTTCACTCTATAAATAAATTTTAGATCATGAAAATAATATTATAATTTTTTAAGTCTCACTTACTTCTTGATATAATCACAAATTCTACGATTTTAGTAAAAACCATATTTTTCACTATTCGCCTAAAAATCAATTAATTCAAAAAAATCCCAAAAATCCATCCTATGATATTTTTATATGATGAATTCAAAAAATAACTTCATTTTATAAACTTAATATTCCAAAATTTATAAATTTATTTTTCAAATTTGAATAAAAAATATAAGTAAAAGCTGCTTTTCTTGAAAAATTATTTTTTAATTGTTTCTAATATTATTTTATATAAATTTATAATTTAAATAATGTTAATATATTTTTATTATATAATAATAATTTAATTTTTTTAAATTTTAATAAATGAGTATTAAATATAAAACTCCTTAAAAAAGAAGTTGATTGTGAAAGAACAATCCTTCTAATATTAAATCAAATTAATTATTCATCCTCTAAATGTAAAAAATTTTAGATGAGTAGTTTGTTTATATTTATTATATATATTATTATTTTTATTGTTTTATTATCAATATTAATCTAATATGTCATGTATCATTTTAGTTTATTGTTACGTGTGAAACAATCTATCAAAAAAAATAAAAAATCTTAGGGTGTTGCATACATCGAATGAGTTTTGATATACATATATAGAAATTCATGTTTCTTTTAGGGAACATGTGTTACTTAGATCCATAAATGTGGTTTGGGTATATTTTTTTGTAGATTCTAAGGGTTCAACAGGTTTATTATGTGGGTTGGGTTGGATGCCATCTTATTTTTCAATTATCGTTCTACATATGTACAAGATAGTGTACTAGTTACCTTATATATGATTCTTGTTATATATGTTTATCTACTAATACTACTATATTATGTTTTTTCACATCATATATATTGTTTACTTCTTTATAATATGAACTAAAGGGTCCCTCTTGGATCCCTATTTATTTTCCCATGAGTTATTGGGATGTTTTTCATATGGATGGTTCATGACAATAGACTTAGGAATAACTCTATGGATCTATTTTAGAGGGAATAGTATCATTGTGAATTTTTTATCCCCTAACCACTATTAAAAATACTATAACATATGAGGATGTGTTCGTAAGGAAATTTAGTATCCCTTCTCAAGTGTTGTTTGGGAGATCCTGCCGAGGGCATCACAAAATGGCATTAGATCGTGTTTTTTATAGGAAAGTTTTAATTAGTGGTGTATATTGGTTATCAAGACTTCAAAGGTAGATCAAGAGAATTCCTTGCCAGTATGAGATCAGTTTAAACCCATATTGTCAAGGGATATCTAGGGTTGTGATTAAACACTCTAGGATGATTGAGTTTCTAGACCTAGAATCCCAGTACAAGATTAATGAGACCTGAGATGACTCATAGGGATTGGATTAACATGGAATTGAGGTCCTTGTAATTTTTTTTACTATGATGTGTTTTACACCATAGGTAAATGATTTTTGATATGTGTATTTTTTAAGGAAATCCTATTTTAAATACAAAACTCATACAATGTAATAAAGTTTTCATACAACGATTTTTATTATTTGGTTTTACTTGAAATGGTTTGTGGATATAGTGTTTTGAAATGGGATGGGATTATTTGGTTTTAAGGAAATATAATAGAATGTTTTTTTCAAAATTGATTACCAAATGAATTTTGAAATCATGATTGATTTTTGGGAAAGCCATCATCTAGGTTGGGGATTTTAATATTTCAGTTATTATGAAAAAACCTTGGATACCAAGGGGTGTTTTGGAAACTTGGGTGAGTTATAGTGTGTATAAACAATTTGAATAGTTTTTTTAAATAATAAAGTAAAACCTATGTAAAACAGGGTGCTTGGATTTTAGTTTTTTCAATAGGAGTTATCCAGATGATTTAATTGTGTGCTTAGTGTGTGTGTCGTGTTATATTGAAAATTTTCAAGGGAGGTTGGTAGGTTGGGACCTGATTTGTACCAATATTATAAAAATTAGTTGGTTTCTATTTAGTATGGGTTTTCTTTTCATTCATCATTAGAATGGGGATGACCAAGTTCTTTGGATTATGCCTTTTATGGGCATTTCATTATTATTCTAAGAGATCCATGTATTTAAATTCATGATATAAATGTTGGTTTTTGGGATTGAGTATCCAAATGTGAGTTTTGGTGGTTCCCTGGTTTGGATCAATTGATTTGAGTTTTGGTAGGAAATTATTATGGAGGGGATCACCATTAGTTGAAATTAGCCTTTATGATTGGATACTTATGGTGGAGTGAACTATAATCATATATATGGATTAGTTGTTAATGCTTTGGTGTTTTGGAAAAAATGGGTGTAGTTGAGAATCATATTCCTTTTAGAAATCGATGTTCATGTTAGTTCCTAGGTATGAGAGGGGTGGTCACTTGTAGTCATTATGTTCAGTGATGGATAGGGAATAGGAAGTGTATATTATTTTTTTTCATTGAAGTGATGATAAGGATACTCTTATATTTAGGAGAATCAAATCAGTTGAGATTATAAAACCCTCATATTAGTTAGGGTCATGGGTGTGGTGTAATCTGATAGTTAGTCAGATAAAAAATGTATTAGTACTCATGGGTAAATATGTTCCATCAAGTGAGGCTAAGAGTTTTTTGGGAAATGTTGAATAGAGAATAATTTACTAGTGATGTTATGTAGAATTATATATGATGAGGTTGAAACCAAATTATGAGAGTTAATGGATAACATAGAGAGAAGTGATGGTATGTATGTGATGGAATTCATGGATAGAGTCATGTGAATCTTGGTGAGTGAGAGCTCAAATTTTGGTAAATAATGTACCTTTGTGTTTGGGGATGCACTATAGAATTATGTTGGGTGTTCAGTAACAAAATGTGGTGAGTTAGTACATAATTGGTGACTGGGGTGGGTTGGGGTTTATGGTTGAGTATTTATCACGGCTTCTTGGTTATGAGAAGTGATATGGTGGGGAGTTTGTAATGACCATAAAATTTATGGGTCATTATTTTCAATGGTGTTGAAACCTCTTGGGGATCATGTTATATATTTTTTTCAATTCCTATTATGTGTGATGATTGAAGAACTCTTCTTCATGATCAATAATAGTACTAATGAAATGGTGGTACTATCTATAAAGACTCTGTTTCCGACACTTTCTGTTGGGGCACGCATCGTCATGCTATGACACGTTTATTGTTTCCCCGCATTCCCACTTTCCAAAGGCAGGTGACATTAATCACTGCTTCAGGGATGTTTAATACTTGATTGAAATAGGATGATAGGATTTTGGTTTCTCCTTCTGTGGATTCCTCCTCGAAATTTTGTTACCTAGTTTGGGTCTCCCTCAAAGATTTGAGTCATTATTTGTGAATCTCATTCCTGGTGCCATATCTTTATTGACACCAGTTAATTACACGACTTCTGCCTAGACATTATAAGTGTTCTAGAAAGGGCAACAACCTTAGGTCATAGTAGATAGTAACATCAGGCATGTCGGGGAATCTATGGATGTGTGGACATTGGAAGACATGTATTCTTCCTATTAAGAGGGCATCTCATGGGAGCATAACCCAAGCCATCCCACGTCAGTTAAAGGGTATCATGTGTCGGAGGCATGTATCTAAGGTTTTCCTCATATTCCCATGTTTAAAATGGGGTATTACATGAGTTTAACATCTTGTAGAGATGGGATGAGAGTGATCAGAACACCCCATAGAGGTGAATCAGATTGGTACATCCCTTGGAGGGAGCACCTATAGTGTTTATCTAGTGGATGGATCAGAACACCAAATAAGAACAAACCTAGGATGGTGTGTCCCATAAAGGGAGGATATCACATCGTGAAGTCTGATCTAGACACCACTGAGGGTAGATTAAAGAGAGATCACCCCGGAGTAGGGGACACCAGATGGATGGGTCAGAACACTCAATGAGAGAGGACCCAGGGTTGTGTGTCCCATAAAGGGAAGATATCACATCGTGAAATCTGATCTAGATACCATTGACGAAAGATCAGGGAAAGTGTAGCCCAGAAATTGGGACACTAGATGGCTGGATCAGCATGCTCAATGAGAGAAGACCAAGGGTGGTGTTTCCCATAAAGGGAATATATCACACCATGGTGTCTGATCTAGACACCACTGATGGAAGATCGGGGAAAGTGCACCCTACAAAGGTAAACCCCAGGGTTTACCATTGGCTAGGATTGAGCCTCAATGAGGATTCATATGTACCCTATTTAGAAGGTAGGGGTCAAAAACCATGTAGTTCAAATGGGTGAGGCTTGAAACCAATGTGTACATGAAGGAAAATGACCCAAAGATATTTTGGGGCTTACATATAGTAAGGTAACCATCGCAAGAGGGACACAATTGGTTGGATGGATATGGATTGTGTGAGGATTATTCATGGTTGGCTACCTAGATGTCGTAAAGGGAAGAAATTAGTGGATTTCATGTGGAGACTCATGTAAGGATCATGATGGATGATGAGGGATTGAACCAAGAGTGTGGATGGTGTATGGAAATATGACGATAGTGTTGGGATTGAACCTCTGGAAGGCTTCCTATGTATCCTCATGAATGGTAATAAAAGTACATTTAGTTTGGTAGGGCGATGGGACACCTGAGGAGGCGGCCCATGAGAATGGAGTGCATGGATGGGGACCCGAAGGGAATAGAACCTCCAGGCTAGGGCACAATCTTCTCGAAAAAAAAGGCTTGAAGGAGAGACCAAGATGGGAAATGGATGATGGGATTCAACCTCAGGGAGGCCTCCTATGTATCCCTATGGTAGGGAATCAAAGTCCACATAGTTTTGTATGGGGCATAGAATCGGGTTGTACACAAAGGAAAATGACCAAGAGACATGCTGGGGATTACGCGTGGTTAGCGGCCCACCGCAAGAGGGGCACTCTTGGTTGGAGAAGTATGGATTAACGGAAAGGCTTGTGCATGGTTAGCTTCCCGAGAACTGGTCTGAAACCACTAAGGGGCGGACAAAAGATATAGGTCCCAGTAAAGGGGATGACAATGTTTAATAGTGTATTGGGTTGAACCTTATGGAGGCTTACTACATACCCTATCAAGGATACAGGGATTAAAACCCACGTAGTTTGAAAGCATATAGTTTAGTATCATGCGGGGTGGAAGGGGAAATAAAATTTAATGTCATGTAGGATGAGGGTAAATCGATGTGAAGTGGTCAGGTCTGATGGGTGATGGTCTTGAACCTCAGGGAGGCTTCCTATGTGCATTTCTTGAAAGGGGAAATGATCAAAGTCCACATACTTCGGTAGAGGGGCTTGGGGTTTAAGTATGGTTAACGACCCAAAGAGAATTTCATGGTTGATGTTTACTCTAAGACCATGTGATTTATGCTTGATGTGAGAAACAATAGGCAACAAAATACATGACAAACGCATCACAAAAAGGTGTGTCCATGAGGAGTGGATAGGGGTTTATGCATGGTTAGCGACCCAAAGAGGAAACAAGGGATTAGTCTGAGACGGAAACCCAACGAGGATGTCCAGATATATGAGGAGTATATGATCATCATATAAATAGAACCCTATCAAGTTGGGTCGGCACATACGTAGTGACTGCCTGGGTGCCACTAAGAAGAGGCAATGGTGGATGGGGTTTACGCATGGAAGTTGCTCGGGTGCCGTTAAGGAGTAGCAATGGTGGATGGGGCTTACGCATGGAAGTTTCCTGAGTACTAATAAGGTGTGGCAATGGTGGATGTAGATTATGTGTGGAAGCTACCTGGGTGCCACTATAGAGTGGCAATGATGGAGGGGGATTATGCATGGAATCATCCTGGGTGTCTCTAAGGATTGACAATGGTGGATGGGGCTTACGCAAGGATTATTCTCGGGTGTCTCTAAGGAGTGGTAATGGTGGATGTGGCTTACACATGGAAGCTACCCAGGTGTCTCTAAGGAGTAGAAATAGTGGAAGGGGCTTATGTATGGATGCTTCTCGGGTGCCGCTAAGGAGTGAAAATGGTGGATAGATCTTATGCATGGAAGATACTCGGGTGCCACTATGGAGCGACAATGGTGGATGGAGATTTATGCATAGAATCTTCCAATAATTTCTTCCTAATATCTGGCCATGGGGGCATCCAAACTCACTGGTGGGTTGAGGAATATAATTTAGGCCTACACCTATGTGCTAGTGCACAAGCGGGATAATGGCAAGGACATTGAAATCAGTCCGAACAAAGAGAGATGAAAAGTGTGAATCACATGCCCAACATTTGAAACACAATGGGGGAGGCATGAAGAAGGAAGATAATAGCTGGCCATATTCAAAATGCGGTATCCACATCACGTTATCTAGAGATATAAATAAATAAATGAGGGACAACTGCTGACCATACTCGAAACATGGGTCCAAACTCGAAGTTTCATCTAAATTCTTTCGGGGGTGTTGGACTAGAATGGTAGATTAGTTAAAGCGGCATGGGACCGGGCCGTTAGGGGGTCCCTTCAGCCATGAAGGAGGATGTAGGTCTAAATTAAGGGCACTCAAATCATGAGGTGGAGTGATGGAATGTTCTAAAGGATTCCAACACTTCTGAAATTATGCCACCGTGATCTTGGCATGAGGCATATTATGCATTTCACATAAGGCCTATCTTTTTTAAAATAAGAGGCATAATATTTTTGAATGATATGGAATGCTACAGTTTAAAGTCATGTAGTGAGGACTATTGGAATCTTATGTTTGGCACATAAGGCATATCTTATTTGGAACAAGAGGAATCCTATGTTCATCATATAGGGTGTACTATAGTATATAGTAATGTAGAGAGGACTGTTAGGCATAAGGTGCCTAGAAATGGATGGTGTGGGACTTATGTAAGAGTGTCCCTTTTTGGACCAACCTAACATAGGAGCTAGGTAAGGGGGTTTGGATGAGTTTTTTGAGGAATGTTTTGACTCAAGGTACTCAGGGAATTAATGATGATAATCTCAACTCACGACATGAGAATGGGACCAACGGGGATAAGTAGACCCAAGGTGTTTCATGGAGTTCGAAAGAGTATCTCAAACCATGGTATTCTATAGGTGGAAATAGGGTGCACAAGGTAAAATGTCTCTAACCAGGCCTAAAATGTTCATGGTGAGACTCTCAGTTTTTCATAAGGGTCAGTGATGGTAGTGAATGGAGCAGTTCAGAGGGATGAGACCACATCCCAGTACAGATCATAAGTAGGGGTGAGGGGGAGAGACCCTCGTAGTATGGACCAGTGGGAATGAAGGTGGGAGCTTCATGAAGGATAGATATTTTCAAAGGAAAGAGTTTTTCTGATCATAGGGTCTCACAAAAGAGATTTGCAAAGGAAGGGTGATTTATGAAGAAAGGACTTCAGTGGAGAAGGGATTCACCTTAGCAAAGAGAACTATATTTGGAGAGTGCTCTGTGAAGGCTTAATACTATGAGGAGCCTCAAGCAACCCAATAGGGGTTCCCTCCTTCACAAATGGAAGAGGCCTTCACAAAGGGAACCACTTCACACTGCTCAGGAGAACTGTGAAATGGGAGATTGGCCGAATAAAGGGTGGTGTAACCATGATTATGAAGTGGGGAAGCCAGCTATTTATAGGAAATAGAGGTATGTGGGGAATTCCACAAATAAAAAAGGATGCCTTGAAGAGGATGTTGCTTCGTGATCAGGGGTGGCCCTGTCTTAATCTCAAAGGCCTCTATCATGCTTCTCTATGACAATTGTGGTGCTTGTCGTACTCGCAGATGCTTCCATCATTGCACTCTATGGTGGTTGAAAACATATTTTTTGGATTGTTCATTATAGATTCATGGTGGTCACAGAGCTCGTCGGACTCACAAAACCTTCTATCGTTACTTCACAATCGTGAAGGGAGTTATGCGAATGGGCTCCATGAACCAGTTTTCCAGCCTAACTTTGCATTCTTTTTTTTAAAATAGCCACTTTTTTGAAATGTGAAAACCATGCCTAACTTTGAATGATCATAACTTCTAATCTGTAACTCCCTTTGGGATCTACGACCAGTCAAATAAAAGCCTAAAAATGAGTTATGCGACCATTTATGAAATCATTATTTGAATCTTGTGGATGCATTTTCTTATTCCAACAAACTCTTATAAGTTTAAAGGCACCGATCATGTGAAGAATTTGGTTGAGGTATGGAGGTTCCATTCATTTGAGCATTATGTAGCAGTTGGTGTACATAAGTGGTGAAGGACCATTGAATGATGTTTTGGAAGTGTTTTGATGGATTGTGATGAGTTAGAGAAGATTTATAAGAGCTCTATTTTAAAATTAATGAGAAAATACTTTACTGTTGACCCATATTATTCATGTGGTCGATCTAAATGTGTGTTTGATCCTGTTTGGTCATGAATTCAATCAGGAGTTTTTTTGTGTGGTTGATATGAATGTTTAGTTGATCCAATATTTTTTCATGTGGTTGATATAGAGAACAAGTTAGATTAAATTTATTCATGTGGTTGATCCAAAGTAAGACTTATGGTTGATCCATTGAGGTGAGATATATAAAGATGGTCTTTTTGTAAAGGTAAATCAAGAAGTGCACATGTAATGTAAAGGAAACCCATGAATTTAGTGGATAAATAAAGGTGATGAAATACCTAAAGAAAGGTAAAGTTATAATTTCACTATCAATGTAAAAGTAATCTCAATATACCACATCTCTTGTTATCTTAGAAAATATAAATACTACATAAATTTCATGGTGAATAAAAAAGGCTACATAAAGTTCATCATTGGCCCATGTGGAGGTAATTTTTTATTTAAAAAGATTTGTGAAGGATATGATCAACTATTTAAAGTTAAATCCACGTATGTTCATTTTATATAAGGGTACTCAAAGATGATTGAATTATTCATAAAGGTAACTCTGATGAACCATCACCTATGTAAGGGTATCAAAGAAGTTATGCAATGCTATGTAAAGGTAAACCTGAATATTTAGGGGATATGTAAATCTGATTAAAGATGATTCAGAACTATATATGGGTAAATAAATATGATAAATTAAAAATTAATATTCTCATAATTTGAGAATTTAAATCATGGTGATGATTTTCCATGTATTCAATTTCAAACAATCATGAGGTGTGTTATGTGATTCAAGATAAAGGGAAAGAAATAATATTTTTTGAGAGTCGTGTACTAAACATAAAGGATCCAGAAATGAAACTTTTAATACATGGATTCTTGTAGTTATGAAGATGTTATTTCATATGGTTCTTGTGTTGAAGAAGATATGATGATTTTAATATTACAGGATGAATAAAAGCAACCTAATTCTTTAAGAAGATTGGTGAAAAATCAAACTTGAAGATCGAGTCATAAAGAAAAATTAAAGAAGGCATTTACTTGATCTTGTATGAGTTTTGAGTGAGATAATTTGTGCCACCATGAATCATGGAGTTTTCATAACTATTATGGAAATAGTATTCATTAGATGCATATAAAATAAATTACCAGAAATAGAGGAAAAGTTGGGTTGGGTGTTCTAATAATAATAACTTATATATTTTTGTATTGAAGAAGAAAAATAAACACCGATAAAAACTAGAGGATATTTATGTTCCAAAAAAAGGAATAGGGTCATTATCTGGAGTCTTCGTAGTCTATAAGACACTCATTAGTGATCATTCTTCATAAGGTGTTTTTTGCTAATTTGATGTAATATTATAACTGGATAGTGCTACTAGTTGTACGTGTTCAAGGTTATATCATTTCTTGAGTTCCTTTGGATAATAATAATGGGACTATTTTCATGGGATAACAACCATGACACACTAGGGACATAATGATGTGGCTTTATTTCATTACTATTTACCACATAATTTTTTTCACTTTTTTTTCTTTTTATTATTTTAATAATGTATTTTGTGTAATAATTAACAATTGTTGTCATTTGTAAATTAAATTATTAAAAATGTGTTTCTATGTTAAAAGTGTGTTTTTAATGTTTATTGTTTTTGTTTTCCAATAATAAAATTAATTTATTCTTTCACTTTTTAACGATCATTTTTCTATTCTTTTAAATTTTATTTAAATACATTTTTTCATTTTTTTAATTATTTCATTATTTCATTATTTTATGTTTTGGAGACATATCACCAGCCCTCTGCCAGTGGGGTCTCCCTCTACCCACCACTATTTATCAAGGGTAGAATAGAAAATTGAGTAGCATTTCACAACAAAATCCAATGAAGCAGCACAGAACAATTTGTACCAACAATTCAGAATTCGCTGCTGATAAATTCAACCAACATAAAAGATTAAATCAAATCAGAAGCTCATTTTTATTCAAATCTAATCACCAAATTCAGATCTGGAAACTGAAAACCCTAAATGATGAACACCTATTACCACTGAAGAAAACTGAATCTAAAGACCGCTGCTTCATCGGCCACTGCTTCTTATGAATCCTGTCCGAACCACCAAGCCGCCATCGTCTAAGCATCACCACTGCTTGGCCACCCTTCCTTCTTCAAACAAAGACGATGAGCCATGAAACCCCATCACCATGCCTCTCATCTAGATCCTCTACTGGTGCTATATTGGAATTGTCTAACTGCATGGTAGGTGGCTAGTGCACCTACCTCACCAACCAAGGACTTCAAACAAGGTTACTGCACATGCAGTCCCTGTTTTTGGCAGCCATGGGAGAAGTCCATGGTAGGTGGAGGATTGGTGGGAGTTCTATCAAACTTGACACCTCCCACCATGGCTCTTTAAGGAGAGCCATGGGAGATTCCTTGTTCATCACCAATTCGATCCAAGAGAGATGCATTGTATCCAAAGAGAGTCGGGAGAGCTCCATGTGAGAGAGAGAGAAGTGTAGAGAGGGAGTTTTGTAAATTCTTTGTTCTTGGTGAAATAAAGGCTGATTTCTCCCTCCAATTTTCCTCTCTTCGTGGTCAGTGGACCACAACAAGTGGTATCAGAGGCGGTTCCGGTGAAACGGTGGTAGGTGGTGGAAATTTTTCTGGTGACTGGAAAATTCAAGTTGCTCAAAATCATTTTTTGAAAGTATATTTTGAAAGCCTGTGTCGAGACTATTCTAATGGCGGAAATAGCATCGAAAACGGAGCTTAAATGAGATTCCTAGGGCCGGTCAAAGTTTGGTCAAACTTCGGGTGCTAGAGTACCCCCTTTCTAGAGAAGAAGGTACTATTCCGGCACCGGCGACTTTTCTGGTAGGTTTCCGGCAACTACTCCAGCGATCCACATCATCGACACGACATCACCTTTTCATTGGACGATCTCGGCTATTGATATTTTTTTGATCATAACTTGATTAATCGGTATCCGATTTCGACGATCCAGGAGTTGATTCCACCATTTTCGACCATTCCGGATGCAATGTTGAGCTCCATTTTTCCAGATTCTGCACCAAATTTTAACTGAATTGAAATCCAATGGAGGAATCATCTACGGGAGGGATGATCATGCTGACTTCTTCGAAATACTCCATTTGGAAGTCTCGAATGGAAGATCTTCTCAATGATAAAGATCTTTTCGACCCCATTGAGAATGAGGGAGTCAACCTTGATGCCACAAAGGAAGAGGAGTGGAAGAATCTGAACAAGAAGATGATCAGCCAAATCCACCAATGGATCGATCACAGCGTTTACCACCATGTTTCTCAAGAGAATAGTGTATATGAACTTTGGACAAAGTTGGAAAATATGTACCATTCAAAGACCACTCGAAAAAATATCCTCTTGTTGCAGCGGTTGATGAATCTTCGAATAAAAAGTGGACACTCTATAGCTGAACACACTAGTGAGTTCCAAATCCTGGTGAACCAGTTGGTGGCTTTCGGTAAGACTCTAAATGATGAAAATCAGGCGAACCACTTACTCTGCACACTTCCCGATAACTGGGATACGCTTGTCGTCTCACTCATCAACTCGGTGTCTGGAGGAAAACTTACTATGGTGATGGTAAAGGATACATTGTTCAATGAGGAAGCCTGAAGTAAGGATGCGAGTTTCAACTAGACACAAGCTCTTGTTCCGGATAAGTGAGGGAGACAGCAAGGAGGAGGTCATGGGGCAGGAACCAGAGGTCGAAGCAAGAATAGTGGAAGGTCCACAGATGACAGGAGGCCAACATATAAATGATACCATTGTGTCATGGAGGGACACATGAAGAAGAACTTCCAAAAGTTGTTACAAGAAAAGGGTCAAAGTAGAAACCAACAAAGAAGAAATGAAGACGTGCATGTGAGCATCATTAGAGAAGTTATTCTTTGCTCCAAAGATGAAGAAGAGGCATGATTTCATACATCAAGCCAAGACACAGAATGGGTGGTCGATACTACAGCATTGTACCACGTCACGCAACGTCATGAGTATTTCTTGACTTATCAAACTGGTGACTTTGGTACAGTCAAGATGGGGAATACTAGTTCGGCAGAGATTGTTGGCATGGGTGATATCAAATTCAAGACGAATGTTGGATACACAATCACCCTGAAAGATTTTCGACATGTTCCAAGCCTTCGGATCAACTTGTTATCAGGTATAGTCTTTGATCGACAAGGCTATAACAACATCTTCAGCAACAGAGCATGGAAGATGACAAAACGAGCCATCATCATCGCTCAAGGACAAATATTTGGTACGTTGTACAAAACTCATGTAAAGATATATGCATACAGCCTCAACACGGTGGAAAGAGAGACGTCATCCAATATGTGGCATAGAAGGATTGGCCACATGAGTGAAAAAGGGTTATCTACCCTAACGAAGAAGAAGTACATCAGTATTAACAAGGATTCATCACTTGATCCTTGTAAATATTTCTTTTATGGGAAGAAAAATAGAGTCTCATTCAATACTACTTCATCACGGAGATCAGAGTTGCTGGATCTGGTGCACTCTGATGTATGCGGACCCATGGAGGTGGATACACTCGGAGGTAACAAATATTTTCTATCCTTTATTGATGATGAATCTAGAAGGGTGTGGGTTTTCTTCTTACGAACGAAGAACCAAGTACTGGAATACTTCAAGATGTTCCATGCCATGGTGGAGCGTGAAACTGGAATGAAGTTGAAGTGTCTTCATTCAAAAAATGGAGGAGAGTAGAGATCCATGGAATTTGATGCCTATTTCAGGAGTCAAGGCATCCGACATGATAGGATAGTCCCTCGCACCCCAAAACACAACAGAGTTACAGAAAGGATGAAAAAAACATCATGGATAAGGTCAGAAGCATGATGAGTTTGGAAAAGCTCCCTAAGCCATTCTGGGGAGAAGCTGTTCAGGTTGCCTGCTAACTCATCAACCGATCACCGTCTGTCCCACTAAATTTTGAGATTCCACAGAAGAGATGGTCTGGTAAACATCCCTCTTACTCTCATTTACGAGTATTTGGATGTTCGGCATTTCACATGTATCCAAGGAGCTTAGGCAGAAGCTAGACGGGATATCTAATCCATGCATCTTCATCGGATATGGAGATGAGGAGTTTGGATACAAGATTTGGGACCCAAAGGAGAAGAAGGTGATCAAAAGACGAGATGTCGTGTTCCATGAGAACCAGACGATCGAGGAAATTCAAAATCCTAGAATGACTCGAAGGGAAAGGGTTGAGGAATCAATTCATGATCCAACACCTATACCATCACCACCTATCATTGAAGAGGAGGAGGTGCAAGAAGACTCATCGGTAGCGGACCAGGAGGCTGTGGAGGAGGATATTGAGCAGGGGGAGACTCAATCCTCTCTATAAGAAGTTTCAGAACCATCACAGGAGCTAGGTGATGTTATGACTCCTGAACCTAACATTTCATAGGTTCTAAGATCTTCACAAGGATGGATTCCATCAAAAAAATATTCGGAGTCAGATTACCTACTGGTGACTGATGAGGGGGAGCCATAAGGATACCAGGAAGCAGTGTCTAATCCCGAAAAACTCAAGTGGTTGCATGAAATGGAGTATGAGATGGATTCTTTGATGAAGAACCAAACATACGATTTGGTGGAATTACCCAAATGTAATAAGGCACTTATAAACAAATGGGTGTTCAGGCTGAAGAAGGGTAGAAGCAAAAGGGAGGTCAATCACAAATCTCAGTTAGTTGTCAAGGGATTCCTTCAGAAGAAAGGAGTCGAATTTGATGAGATTTTTTCACCCATGGTGAAGATGGCTTCAATACGAGTCTTTTTCGGATTAGTGGATAGCTTGGACTTGGATCTTGAACAGATGGACGTAAAGACAACTTTTCTTCATGGTGACCTCTCCGAGGAGATCTACAAGAAGAAGCCTGAAGGATTTGAGGTTTTTGGAAAATAAAACGTCGTCTGCAAATTGAAGAAGAGCTTGTATGGACTGAAATAGGCTCCTAGGAAGTGGTACAAGAAGTTTGACTCATTCATGGTGACTCATGGCTACAAGCGGACATAGTCGGACCAGTGTGTCTACATCCAGAGATTTCAGGATGGTAACTTTTTTTCCCTTCTACTTTATGTTGATGACATGTTGATCATTGGGAAGGATGCAGTGAAGATTAACCAGTTGAAGAAGGACTTATCCAAGTCTTTTTATATGAAAGACTTGGGAGAATCTCAACAAATTTTGGGTATGAAGATCATTCATGATAGAAAGAGGAAACTATTATGGCTATCTCAGGAGAAGCATGTTGAATGTGTTCTGAAATGTTTCAACACGGGAAAATCCAAACCAGTGAGCATTCCTCTTCCCGGTCATTTGAAGTTGAGCAAGAGTTCATTCCCATCGTCCAAGGAAGAAGTTGAGGAGATGAAGATGATTCCATATTCCTCAGCAGTTGGAAGCTTGATGTATGCTATGGTGAGTACGAGACCTGACATTGCCCATGTAGTGCCAATCATGAGCCGATTTCTCTCCAATCCCGGGAAGCAGCACTGGGATGCAGTCAAGTGGATTCTGAGGTATCTTAAAGATACTTCAAAGTTATGTTTGTGCTATGGGGGAGATGAACCTATCTTGGAGGGCTATACAGATGCAGATATAGCTGGAAATCCTGATATCAGGAAATCTACATCAGGATACATCTATACTTTTAAAGGAGGAGTTGTATCATGGCAGTCAAGGTTACAGAAGTGCGTCGCTTTATCCACGACGGAAGCAGAGTACATTGCTGCTTCAGAAGCTGGCAAGGAGATGTTGTGGATAAAGCATTTTCTTCAGGATCTCGGATTCAGCCAGAAGGAGTACAGGGTTCGTTGCGATAGTCAAAGTGATTTGGACTTGAGCAAGAACTCCATGTACCATTCCCGGATGAAGCACATCGACATTCGCTATCATTGGATACGCGAAGTGATGGATCAATAATTGTTGCGACTTGTGAAGATCCACACAAAGGAGAACCCAATTGATATGTTTACAAAGGTAGTTGATCGGAAGAAGATAGACCTTTGTAGATCCTCTAGCGGATTGCATCTGGAGGGGGAGAATTGTTGGAATTGTCCATCTACATGGTAGGTGGCTAGTGCACCTACCTCACCAACCAAGGACTTCAAACAAGGCTACTGCACATGCAGTCCCTATTTTTGGCAGCAATGGGAGAAGTCTGTAGTGGGTGGAGGATTGGTGGGAGTTGTGTCAAACTTGACACCTCCCACCGTGGCTCTTTAAGGAGAGCCAAGGGAGCTTCCTTCTTCATCAACAATTTGAGCCAAGATAGCTATATTGTATCGAAAGAGAGCCAGTAGAGCTCCATGTGTGAGAGAGAGAAGTGTAGAGAGGGAGTTTTGTAAATTCTTTTTTCTTGGTGAAATAAAGGCTGATTTTTCCCTCCATTTTTCCTCTCTTCGTGGTCATCAAACTACAACAAGCTAGTTCCAAATTCGACCCCCCTTGTCACTGCCGTCGTGACCCCCTACTTCCAGCCACCATCGAACCCCCTTCTTCTCCCACTTCTCCACCAAAACCACCCCTCACCCCCTCTTACCCAAGCGACCCCCACTTTTCTTATTTCTTTTTATTTTTAATTTATTAATTGTTTTTAAATTATAATATATAATAACATATAATATATAGTAATAATCATAATAATAATAATACATATTTATTTTATATTTATGTTTTTATATCTAATTATATTAATTATTTACTTTTTTAAATTTAGTTTTCTTAGTTTTCAATTATAATTTAATATCGTAATAATAATTGTATATTTTTTCTACAAATGTACATATTTTTTTTATAATTGTATATATTTTTTACATTTTTTTTATTTATTTTATTATTTAATTTATGTATGTACTTTTAATTTTAATAGGTATTTAATTGTTTACACATATTTGTGTACATATATAATAAATATACATACTATATTTATTTAATAAGTAGTTTTATTTTACTTATTTATATTTACCATATACTTGTAATAAATAAATTATTATTATTATTAGTAATTTGTTTTGTTGTCAAGATGTAGAAGCTGTTAGAAGAAGTTCATTGCAATTACAGAGGGGTGTAGAGCAGTCAATTGAGAAGCGGTCTAGATGAAAGATAGAATTATCCATTCCATAGACTTCCATGAGAATATTCCAGAAAAATCTACACTATTCCAGCATGGGACATACACATTTCCAGCAAGTGAGAGATCTAATTTTTGGCACCCACTCATTCACCACGCTACACATCCCATCACCCACAACAGACCTCCCATTCTATTCACTCTGGTTCATTCCATCCTTCCAGATCCAATCCATCCTTCCTTCTCCTAAAAAACCACCATTCGTTCCATATCCATTCATCAAAGTAGAAAATGAAACCTCGAGGAAAGCATCCGAGCAGAAGCAAACCATTAGAGCAGGATCAGAGCATCGAAGCAGGAGGATTTCTTCTTTTTTTCTTTATTTTTTCTACATAGAGATGTTTTCAATGAAATTTAATTTTTCTAGTTCTTTTTTTATGAACTACTGAGTAGTTTAGGGGGGTTGTATTGGATGGATTAAACTGTTATCAATTCATCTATTCTTTCTACCAGATCAATCACAAGAGAGATCAGGGTTTCATTTGAGTGATCACTTTTTATTTTCGTCATAAGAATATTTATACTCTACCTCAAGCACTGAGAGGTGAAGGGTGGGTATCCTTTTTCCTTGGAAACCACAACCAAAATACTTACCAGAAAAGGTTGTGGTAAGATTTTCTCCATGAGGTAGCATAACTATCTTCGGTAATGTTAGAAATAACTATTCCTAAGAGAGATTACTGGTGAGGGTGACTTATCCAATAACAATAAGATATCTCACTCCTATGAATGTAACTATAGTACCTCTATGACAAGTCTCATTCAGGAAGAATGAAATTTTAATCAATCTATTTCAGTCCAGTTCCCCTAAATCAATTGTTTGTTGTCTCTTACTTTGTCTCACTGCATTCTCCGTACTCCATTTCATACAGTCATTTCACTGTTCACTTCCATTCCTTCCTTTTAGTTTTTTTGTAGTTTTTTTGTTTTTAGTTTATTTTGGTCTGAACAATAACTATGTTCTTACCTGTTGTTTGAAACCCTTCTTGCAACAATATTAGTGGTTAGTAGGGTTTATAAATATTAAATTTCTGTGCACTCAAAAATGAACTCATCCAATTTTGGCACCGTTGTCGAGTAAGGCATGTGCGACCAAGTAAAAAAGAAAACAAAAATATTAATATAACAAAAACTAAAAAAAGATGATTTTTGGAGAATCTAATGAAATGAGGGTTTCTTAACACAATTGGACAACATGAATCTTCTTGTTTTTCTATATGAGGTTTGTAGAATTCTTCTTGGTGATGAAGATGAGAATGTAATGGGTGTTCCTAGTTTTAAATCCTTAGAAAATAGAGAAGTACACACCACTAATAATTCATACCCATTAAATGATCATGGATAGAAATATCTAGGGGATAAAGTCTATATAATAAATTTAAACCTAATTCTGTATAGGAGGCAACCCATGATTTTCCTTGTTTTTTATATTACTTTTTAGTCTGAATAAATTCTCATTGCTCAATTTTTTTCTATCTCATTTGGTGAATCATAATTTTTGAATTTCATTGACATATTTTTTCTCTTGATTGATGGGTATTGGTTGATGCTTATTGGGTTTCATGAGGTGTAGGTGGTCTCTGATTGGCTGTGTAAATTTTTACCAATGGAAGAATCATTTGGAACAACCATACTAGAAGGAAGATTCTAGTTGAATCACACTAGATAACACTCCCTACTTACTCAAACATGGTTGAATTTATTTGTGCACTTAAATTCATGATGTCTAATGTAAAATTTCTTACATTTTTAGGTAATTGAATAAAGTTTCCAATATTCCTGCACAAGCAAACATAGGGAGGATAAAAAAAGATGAATGGAAATATTCTACATTAGGGGAGTGATTGTTTTTAATATTTTCATTTTTGTTCTATTTTTATGCTTCAATTTTACTTGTGAACAAATTTTGTTACTTTCTGCAAGTTTTTAAGTGTCAGGGAGTAACCTTTGAGTTTTTTTTTGAAATTGAAATTCTATTTTCTTGCTTGGGTTCTAGCTTGTTAAAATCTAGCGAGTTGAAAATTTTATTGAGTTGCATTGTTAAACCATGCTTGCACACATGGCATAAAATTTATTCAACTTCTACTGCACTTAATTTATTATCATGATTCTTCTTGAATTCATGGATAAATATTTTCTCTGTTTATAAAATTCAAATCATTTAATTTTCAAAAACAAAAATGGTTCTTGTCTGCGGGTCTGTGATGGTGGGGTTCTTATATTTATTTTTTTGTTTGTTTTGTTTTGTTTTTAGGGTGGAATGTTGTATCTGACCTTGAGAGTCAAAATTGGGGAATTGTTTTTATTTTAAGTGAGTGGGAGAGGTGGAATTTTCTCACTTTGAATTCCTCCTAAAATTTTTCAAAAAAGGTCAAATTTTTTTAAAAAAAATTCAAATTACTTTAAAAAATTTCAATTATTCTTTCACAACCTAAGGGTCATATAGCTTAAATTTCTATATATATATATAGTCTTACCTATTTTATAACACTTTTTGGGTGTTGATAGTTTCATTGAGTCTGAAATTTTAGGGGATGAATGATTGTTGAGTGAAGTTTCTTGCTATTTTATGGATTTTCTATTCAGGGACTTAGGAAGAGAGTGGTATATGATAGATTTTTGTGAAACTAGAATCATGAATTTAGAAAATCCAAAAATTTTAATAGGATCCTAGGAGACTAATATTTAAAAAAATAATCACCTAATTGAGCATACTCAAATGATATTTTTCAAGTCCTTTGTAATTAGAGTATAATAGGAAAATGGGATCCCAAAGTGAGTCTCTAAGATATGTGTACTGGATATGTTTTTGTTAATAAATAAAATCCATTTTCAATTTCAATAAGTGATAGGAATAGTTCTTTGCACAATAAATATAGCCAGAAAAAATTAAAATAATGTGCCCCCTCAGAAATGGACTCATTTAGGTGAGGTGAATTTTGAACCCAAATGAAGAAGAGAACAACTGACTTAATTAAAGATCATTTGAGTTTTATCAATGAAGTGATTCAAAAAAATGGACTTTGATTTTTGGAACCTAGGAGAATGGTAGAATTGAATGTGCCTTTGGCTAAGGTTTTAATTCCACTTATATCTAACATGTCATCTCATTTTGAATTTGAACTTGAAATGGAATTGAAGTATGGAAGTTAGTGATTATATATAGGAATAATGACATACTTGATAGTGGATGAGTCTCTGTAGCCTTTAATTTCTAGTGGGTGTTTTAAGTTAGGAAGGGCCACTTTTAAACACATTTTTTAAAAATTCATCCATAGTTTTGCTCCAATATTTTCAAAAGTTTTGACATGAACATGCTTAACTAAATTTTAAAAAAATCATTCCTTCTATTTTCTAAAGTCAAAAATATATATTTGTTTGGGGACAAACAAAGATTTAAGTGTGGGGAAGTTTGATGAGGATTTATTTCATTACTCTTCTCAACATTATTTTTTTACATTTTATTCTGTTTTTATTATTTTCATAATGTATTTTGTGTAATAATTTATGATTGTTGTAATTTTTAGATTAAATTATTAAAAATACGTTTCAATGTTAAAAGTGTGTTTTTAGCGTTTATTTTTTTTATTTTTAAATATTAAAATTAATTTATTCTTTCTCTTTTTAATAGCCATTTTTTATACTTTTTTTTGTTTAAATATATTTTATTATTATTTTAATTATTTCATTATTTCATTGATTTATTTTTTACAAAATAATAATTTTAGTTAATTATTTTTTATGTAATTAATTTTCAATTAAATAATGTTAATTTAATTAATTTAATTATTTATTTATTTTAAATTGAAAATAAATAATATTTCACTCTTTAAAACTATTTCAGTCCAGTTCCCCTAACTCAATAGTTTTTTGTCTCTTACTCTGTCTCACTACATTCTCCCTACACCATTTCACACACTCATTTCACTATTCACTTTCTCTATTTTTTTGTTTTCATTACTTTTGTTTTGGTTGTTTTTAGTTTAGTTTGTTTTGTACAATCACTATGTCATTTCCTGTGGTTCAACACCCTTCTTACCATAGTAATAGTAGTTAGTAGGGTTTATAAATATTAAATTTGTGCACACACAATGATGTGCCTATCACATAGTCATTCTTAAATAAGAAAAACCTCTTTAACAAACATTTTTTTGTCTATTTGTTTTGGTTTATGTGAGATCCTAGAGAGAAAATTGTTGAATTGGAACTAAATTACAAGGTTATTTAAATAACTGCTTACACCAAGTCACCCCTAGTGTATATCGCCCATCGAGTGATCAAATAATTGGAATCAGATCCAAACCTACTCTCTTGTTTCTTTCAACTGTCAGTTTTGAATCATCATAATTATAATAACAATAACGTAATCCCAACATTTTGTAGAAATGGGTTTCATTCATGGAAAGAAAGAATGGTACCCAACCTTCTTTCTTCAGGGATTGATGTTCTCGATTCCATTCAATATGGATTCATTATTCTAAATGAATCCTCATCATGGATCCTAACAAAAATATGAATCATTGAACATAATAGGAAGGTCATGAATGAATAATTTTCGGTTTTATCAGAAAAGGATCTGAGAGAGGTTATAGGATGCAAAAATATTAATGTGATATTGAAGAATCTTCTTAAAATGTTAGGAACAAAACAAAATGGTGAAATAATTGATGTTTCAAATCAATCGGAAATATTTTGAATATTTTAGAATGCATGAGGATAAAACTATTGATAAATTCTTAATCATGTTAAATATTATTTTCATCACTATAAAATTGTTTAGAGAAACTTCTAAATACTCTATTACGGTAAAAAATCTAATGAGGATCATGTTAGATAAATTCAATACTAAGATTTCATCCCTTTAAAATGAAGATATTGATGACTTCGCAATGATTTTAAAATTTTATAAAAATAAGATTATCTAGAAGAAGTAAAAAACATGGAATATTATAAAGAAACTCTTTCTCCCATGTCAAGAAATTTCATAAGTGGTGGAATATGTTAGTACATAGGTAAATAACCTTTAAAATTCTTTAATTATGTAAAGGTTGTTCATTTTTGTGTTAATTTTCCTTTGAAATTTGCAATATAAAATGATAATAAGTAATCCTCTAGGAAATCCACTACTATATATCTATCATTTATTCAATCAAAAGGAAAGGATAAGATGTCACTAAGTTTCTTTCGAAGAAATTTTCTATCAGTCGAATAAGGTGTGTCTAAAAGTGAATAAAATAGTGAAGAGGAGGATCCTAGAGGTGTCTTTCAAAGAGTTATCATGGCATGTGAAGAATATGTCAATCCATAATAAGATAAATCTAAATAAAATTGTGAGTATATAGTGGAGTAAGGATATAATAATAAGTATTATACCATGAGAATAGAGATCAAGATGTGTTTGAAATAAATTGGAAGGCTAAGGGAAGATAACACTTGGTTAGAAAGAGGACCAGACAAGAAAATTCAGTTTTTGGATGAAAAAGAAAATCTTGCTAAAGAAATTGAGACTTTGAATCTTGATATTGTAAAAAATTTAAAAATAATTAAAGACATGGATTCCATTATCCTAGGGGATAGGGAAATAGATAAACTCAGAAGGAAGAATGATGGAATCAAAGAGGGGAATGATAAGAATAAATGAATCAAGAATAAAGTTTTTGGATAAAAAGTAAAATAATATAAGAAAACTACAACAAGTTAATACTCTAATCAATATTCTAGATATAAAAAGAGAAATTCTATAAAATCTATGTTGAAAAGGAAGGTTGGTTATACTAAAGAAACATATGATATATTAAAATTTATAACTACTAAATATTATGAAGAAATATTTAAAAATACTAAAATATGGAAAGAAATTAATTAATAAAAATAGACTTCATTAGACAAAAATAGTCAAGAAATAGCTCCAAAAAATGAATTTTTAAAATATATGAATCCAAGGGTTGAAAATAGAACAAGTCATCCACACATTCAATAGAATAATTTTTATTTGATTAGAATGTTTTAGAGGTACTACTATAATTGTGTAATGTTTGGATATAAATCCTATAACTGATGGTATAATACTTCCATTCCTAGACTAATAAGAGAGTAGGAATAAAAGGGGAGACAACATGCATAGGTCAGAACTCAGCCAATGCATCAAACTTTTAAAAATATGAATCTAGTATGAAACAGTTTTTAATGCTTCCAAGAGGTATGTGAAAGGTGTGACCAAGAAGTACACACTTTAAATATTTGTTTTTTATTCATTCATACTCATTTGAATGTATGTTAGAGGTTTGGGAATGATCAAAACCAAATTAAAATAAAGTAATGGGAAATTTTATTTGAAGTAATATTTAAATATTACAAATTAAAAAAAATTGGATTATAAAAAGTGGATATTCATCTCACATGATAGTTGATCTAAACAATCTTAAGAATGTTGAGAAATATAAAGGAGGAGAGGTATCATTTGTAAATTATATCTCTTTGAAAATAAAATATGTTGGAACATATAACATTGGGAAGAATAAAATAAATCTAGAAAATGTTTTTTGTTAACATAATAAAGAAAAACTTATTGAGTTTATCACAATTATGTGATTCTAGAAATGAGTTTATTTAAAGAAACAAATAAATACATAGTCAAAATAAAGGATGGAGTTGTTGTTTAAAGGGTTTTGATAACTCCATGAAATTTTTTTCAAGTTGGGGAAGCAAATGAATATTTTTAATTTACTCAACAAGTAGAAAATGATTTATGGAGTATAAGGCTTGTTTATCTTGGGTAAAATAATATGAAATGTTTTATTCAAGAAGAAGGTGTGAGAAATTTTACCTTATTTGAAGAAGATAATATTAGTATTTTAAAACATGTGAAATAGAAAACAGTGAAAAAACTCAAAAGGGAGGTGAAACCCAAACATAAATACTTATTGAGTTGATTCACTTTGATGTGTGTGGACCTATGAAAAATAATTTACCAAGTTGAGAAAGATATTCTATCACCTTCATAAATGTTTTCATATTAATTAAATTCATCATGTTTATGAAACATAAATCATAGGCCCTAGATAGAATCAAAATATTTAAAATACTAACAGAGAAGTAAAAAGGTTTGAATTTGAGACACTAAGATTAGAGAATGGGGATGAATATTACAACATTGAATTCTCTGAATATTTGAACAAGCATGGAATCAATCATGAATTTAGTGCTCTATATAATCCTCAAAAAATAGAAAGAATTCAATAAATAATAAGATTCTAGTAGATATAGATATAACCAAACTGAAATATCACGATACATCAAGGTACTAATAATTTTAGTCCATTAAAAATTTTGGGAGAATTCTTAATAGATGTATCATAATATCAAACTTAGATACAAATCTATATGAGATATGGTTCAATAAAAAACCAAGTGTTAATCATTATAGAGTGTTTGGAAGTCCATTTCTAATCAAGAAAAAATACAGAAGAGGTGAAAGTTTTATGAAAAGGATAATGATGTAATTTTCTTTAGGTATACAC
The DNA here is from genome assembly GCA_963277665.1 of Viscum album. Lineage (NCBI taxonomy): Eukaryota > Viridiplantae > Streptophyta > Magnoliopsida > Santalales > Viscaceae > Viscum > Viscum album. The sequence goes on along the minus strand of OY728150.1, from coordinate 808,811,597 downwards.
CAAATAGAATCTCTTACATGTGTTATGATAAGAAATCTAAAATAATAGTTGAAAGTGATGGTGTAGTGTTCTTGAAAATGAATAAGTAATTAGAAATACTATCATTGTAAATGATGAGGATGATGTTATCTGTTCAAAACATTTTAAATTAAATGTATAAAATATATAGATTCAGGCTGAATATTTATATTATAATATTTCTAGTGATGAATATGAAGAGAAAAGGTCTACAAGAAAAAATTAAAGTTTGAGAAAACATGTTGATGTTCACAATATAATTGGAGATTAAAATTGAGGTGTGAAAATCAGAAGTAAAATCATAGCTCCTAGTCACATTATCTTTCTATCAAAAGTTAAACTGAAATATATTGAAGATTATTTGAAATATAAGAATTCCTTCCAAGCTATTAATGAAGAAATTAACTATATTTAAAATAATCAAATATGGTAAATTATTCAAAGACCCTCTAAAAATAACTTGATTATAGAAAAATGGGTCTTCAGAAAACAAAATTGACGAGGATGGTAAAGTGAATATAAATAAATATAGGCTAGCATGTAAGGGATGCTATTAAATTAAAAATATTGTCTTTGAAGAAACCTTTGATCTAGTGACCAGGCTTGAGTCCATCAGAATCTTCTTAGACATAGAAGCTAAAAAAGATTCAAAATATATCAAATAGATGTTAAATTATATTTTATGAATGGTGAAATTGATGGAGAAGTTTATATCAAACATCTTAGAAGGTTTTTTGTTAGATTCAGATGGTATAAAGGTTACTAATATAAATAAATATCATGATGTTTTGAAGAAAGATCTTAGATATTTGTATATTAAACTTTATGAGTATCTAAAAAACATGAAATTTCATAGAGGATAGGTGGAAAACAATTTGTATGTGGAGAAGATCAACAAAAAATCATTTTTTTTATTTTGTATGTTAATAACATAATTTTTGCTATAAATGAAGAAATATTATGTGATAATTTCTCAAGACATGTGAAAGAAATATTTTTCATGTACATTATTTAAGAAATAAAATTTTTCTCAGGTTTATAGGATACCCAAGATTCTAAATACATATTTATTTCACAAGAAAAATATTCTAGAGAAATATTGAATAAGTTTGACATAAAAGAATCCAAAGGATTAAACCTTACAAATAAAGTTGAAAAAAATATGAATAAGGATGATAAGGGAAAAGTAGATTTTGAGAAAAATATATAATGCTAAATTAGAAGTCTTATTTATTTAACAGCCACTAGACCTGATATTGTATTTGATGTCGATCTTTGTGCTCAGATTCATTATAATACTAAGGAGTCACATTTTCTATAAGTAAAGAGGATATTGAGATAAAATTTAAATAATTTAAATTTTGGGATGATGTATAAGAATCAAGATAAGTTTCATATAAGTGTTTTCAATGATTCTGAATGGAAATGAGTTGTAAATTACATGAAGTCTACATCTTATGGAGTGTTTTTATTGGAAGTGATTTTGTTTCTTTGAATTCAAAGAAGAATACATCTGTTAATTTGAGGTCAAATAAATCTGAGTATGTATTTTCTTCATAGAAAGAAACACATATGATGTGGATGGATATATAGCAGCATGATATGAGCATTGAAGGTGAGTACCCTTTGGTTTTGGGTTGTAAAAACTAGAGTTCTATAAATCTATCCAAAAATCTTTTATGAAATTCTAAGTCCAAACACATTGATATTAGGCACCATTTTTAAAAGAAAATGTGGAATAATGGATCTTGAAACTAGATTTTGTTCTTTCTAGTTAATGTTTATCAAATATTCTCAAAAAATATTTAACAACTGAATAATTTGAGAATATTTTAATATAGCTTGGAGTGAAATAGACTCCCACTCACTGAGGTATTCATTTTTTTAAGTTACATTCTCTTTTCCTTCTTGTTCAAATTTGTGGGGAGATATTGTTTTCATATCTAGAAAAATAATTCCCTTTTTTAATTATTTAAATTTATGTGTTGATTTATAAAAGAAATAAATCTTCTTCATTAGTTTTAATTTTTTAGGGATGAACAGGAAAATTTTAAAAATGATTTGATGTATTTTAAGGACAATATTGATGATTTATTTAATCAATATTTTTTCTACATATTTCAAGATCACTTATTCTTAGATATGATTGATTCATGATTCATTTTATTTAAAGAGATTGAGTAGAACCCTTACAGTTATTACCTTCAGTTTTATTATCAACAAGGGGAGAGAAGGTTGAGGTATTGAAAACAAATCCAATGGGGGAGAATGTTGAAACCACTTGAGTATGGTGTTGTATTTATTTTCAATACCTGTTAAGTGTGATGATTTATGAACTATTATTCATGATTAATACTGGTACTAATTAAATGGGGTTATTGTAGACAACATCTCTTAGAAGTTGAAAGTTTCCCAACTTGTGAAGAAGTTGGTCGATGCATAAAGGTTTCATCCATTTGAGCATCAAATAGAAGTTGCAATACACAAGTAGTGAAGAACTATTGGATAATTTTTTGGATGTGTTTTTTAGTGATTGAGATATATTAGAGAAGGTTTTTATGTGGCTTGGATTTAAACAAATGAAATTTTACTTCACATTCGATCCAGATTATTTGTGCAATCAATCTAAAGGTTCAGTCGATCCAATAGTTGTTGATGTGGTCAATCCAGATGACATGTTAGATTAGATTTATTCATTTATTTAATCCAAATTAAGACTTATAGTCATTCCATATAGATTAGATATGTAATGGTAGTCTCTATATAAAGGTAAATCAAGAAGTAAATATTCTATGTGAAGATAACTCATTCCTTTAGTGGCTACGTAAAGATGATGCAGTTCCTATGGAAAGGTGAAGTGTGAATTTCACTACCAATGTAAATTTAATCTCAATATTATAAATCTTGAATAAAGGTATCTGTGAAATATGAATAATATGAAAAGGTCATAGTGAATTTAAAATGATATATAATGTCCATCACTGACCTATGTAAAGGCAATGTTGTAATTAAAAATATACGTGAAGGAAAAACCCACCTCCATAAAGGTAAATCCATTTTTACATGCACTGAATAAAGGTACTCGGATATGTTTGAAGGATATGTAAAGGTAATTCAGGTGAACTAATACCTATATAATTTTATTATCAAATTTATGCATAACTAAATAAAGGTAAACCTAAATTTATAGGGGCTATATAAGGGTGGTACAAGGTGATGTAGAACTATGTAAGGGTAGAGAAATTGAGAAATTTAAAATGCATATTCTAATAATTTTAGAAGTTAAATCTTATTGATTCTTTACCTCACATTAAATTTCCAAAAATCATGAGATGTTTTCTATGATTAATTCTAAATAGACTTAAAGAATATCTACAGAGATTATTATAACAAAAGTAAAGGATCTATGACCACAACTGTTGAAACATGCATTCATGAAAATGTGAAAATATTATTCCATATATTTTTTGTGGAGAATAATATGTGATTATTTTAATGTCACATAAAGAATAAAATTATCCCAAGTCATTAGGAAGACCGATAAGGAATGATACTTGAAGTCAGAATCTTAATTATTAATTAAAATAAGTTCTTTAATTTATCTTGAGTGAGTTTTGGATGAGATGATCCATAACGAATCATGGAGTTTCTATAAATGTTATGGAAATGATATTCAAGGTATTTAGATACGATAAATAACTAGAAATAAATAAATATATGAGTGGAGTATTCTAAGAAGAAAAAATGATATGATGTTGTATTGAATAAGAAAAAAATATACATTGAGAAAATGTAGAAATAAGAACCATAGTACAAGGGTATTTAAATAACTATACACACTAATTCGCCCTTAGTGTGCATCACCCCTCAAGTGATCCAAAAAGGTGATTTTTAATTTTTCATCATTTACTGAGTTCTTAGGTGTTTGTGGATAAATTTTTTATCTTTAAAAACGTCACTCTATGATGATTTGGATCCACGAAATGATGGGGGAAAATTCAGAGGATCATTATGTGGCCTAGTGTCACCATGGAATGAATTATATATGAGTTAGAAATTTAAGTCATGGAAGGTAGTGTCACATTGTGTATTTTGGTGTGAAGGAAGAGATTATTGAATGGCCTTGAGGCACCATGGCATAACGTCTTACAAGTAAGAGGCAACCATGTCTTAGAAGTGGGGTGTCATGGAATGAATCTCATAATAGAGAGATGGTAAAGGATTTGACACCTAAACATTTATAATTCCATTCATAAGAGTACTATATATAAGGATTTATCCTTATGTATGGTCGTGATGTGGAAAATAATTCCATGGTGTGATGCTTGGGGTGAAGGTGGGGTGCCATTGCTTGGTGATAATAAGTCATGTATGGGGGAACCTACATAATGAGACACCATGTTGTGGACAATATGGTAAATCTATGGCGGTATTTTGATAGGTTTTTAGGACCATTGTCTGGGTGTAATCACATCATAACCTAGAGAGTCCACACTATGATTCAGATCATGAGAAAGTGCCACAATGTGATCATTATTGGTCATGTCATGACTAAGCACCAAGGTTTTTATTCAATGGGTTATGATGGAATTTTAGGGGTTTCTAAATTATAAACCCTATATGTATTTTCTCATTTCAAAAATTTGAGAGGGGGAAGGACAAGATCCAATTACCCACTCTCCTCCCCATTGTTCTCCCTTCAATTCAGGCAGTTCAAGAGGGTTTGGCTTTATGGGTTTGAGGTAATATATATCTTCTTACCCCTTTAATATTCCATCTTCTTCCCTTTTATTTTGGTTATCCTTGTTATATTTTCAAGGAGACAATACCACCATAGCATTAAGAAATTTTCCAACTTCAGGGGCTTTGGTGTGTGACCTATAGATGAAGTCCTAATAGGAGAAGTTTATGTCTCCATTCACCATTTGTCTTATAGTATGTTTCCCAATGAATTTATTTATGGTTTTTAGATAATTCTAGTTTAATTGAAATTCAGTTTGGGGATATAACTTGGACCTTTCATGTGTCTTAGTTTTATGTGCATGTCAGGAGTGTAATTCACCTCATTGATCATGTTTTTGGAGTTATTATATCACTTGGTGAGTTTAGTTCTAGTTACTCTAATTTGAGAATTTAGTTTTAAATGATTGGATTATTAATTTGATATTTCGTATTAATGATATGGGTGATCATGGAATCTTAAGGGGTTGATATGAGCTTAAGGTAGTTGGACTATACATTATTGATTCTCTTGTTCATTTGAAAATTTTATGTTCATGTGTGAGCATTAATATTATTTTTTTGGAAAGTTTCATGAATTCTATAGTTTCACCCCATAGATTTATATGGGATCATGTTTGCCTAATAGTCGACAGGGACTGCATATCTTTCTAAATGGTTTTTATTAGTTCCATTTTCAAATGAGTTTCAATGCCCCTATTTATGTTTTGGTAGGTGGTGTGAGCCGGGTTGTAAAGATAAAAGGGTTTCCTTTCTAAAATTTGATTTTAAAAATGTGATAATAAAAATATGATTTTAAATAAAAATCAGTGATTTACAGAATGGATTTTTTTCATTATATTTAAAAACATATATGGGGTTTTAAAGAATTTTTCATTATTATTTTGACCATGGTCCTAGTGTGAATAATGATGAAATTAGATTTCCTTTCTAAATGATTATAAAAATGATTTTGACTTGGGTTTTAAAAGAAAATTATAATATCTTTGTTGAGTTTTATTTTGGTATGTTTAACCTCATGTGGGAAATTCCCTATTTTATAAAGCATGGTTTATTTTTATTGTGCTTCCTAATTGTGATTTTATAGTATATTGTTTTTTTCATGATGACTCATGATTGCTTGTGTCAGATTATGTTATTCTTATTATGTTATCAAAGTGAATGGGTTTGTCAAAATTGACTCAATTATCCCTTATAGGGTAGAGATGGGAATTTTTCTTATGTTCTATTGAACTATTTTTGGTTCCATGAAGAAAGGAGGGGTTGTTAACTTAAGTAGATAGTGCCTAGAGTGAATTTTTTGGGATGATTAAGTTCTATATGACCTAGAGGTTTGTTATATGGTTATATATGGAAAACCATTCATTTATGAAGTTTTTAGATGCACAAACAAGGTTATTGTGATCCACTTTGGTGATTAGTAAGGTGGAAGCCAAGGTCTATCCTTGTGGAACTTTTATACTTAGGATATTCATTGGGTTACTATTGAATCCTTAGGATGATGCTTGATGCTACTTTTTTATTGTATATTGAGACTGATGGACATAACTAAGTCTATGATGAGTGGATGGTAGGATGTAATGTGATTTCATGAGAACATGATACGAGATGTTGGTCCAACCTTGATGGAGAATTTTTATCTCTGAGATGATTTGTGGCCAACCTTGAGTGAGAAGGTTTAGTTTGGAAACTTGGTGATGATTTGTGAAAAACCTTGAGTGAGAATGTTTTTCTTAGGTTATTGATATTGATATGATACCTCCCCTAAGAGGGGTTTTTTGGGTACATGATGTGTAACCTCCCTTAATTGGGTATGGTTTGGGTAATTCATATGATATTTTTGGGTGAACTTTACTGAGAAGGTATGGTTTGGGTAATTTATATAAGATTGATGTGTGACCTCCCTAATAGGGTATGGTTTGGGTACTTGATATGATACTTATGTGTGACCTCCCTTGAGAGGGGTTGGTATGGGTGATTGATATGAAAATGAGGTGTGACCTCCATTGAGTAAGAGGAGCTGGTCTGGGAACTTGATGTGATACTTATCATGGGACTATAACTTGAGTTATATTTCACCAATCAAGGTATGAGAGGTATTTTAGTATTAGATTACTATCTTTTTTTCATTATTAGATGAAGCAGGTGAGGCTGGGTGTCATGGTGGAATGGTTATCACATTGTAACATGATGCACATGCTTGTATGTGAACTGTGTATTATTTTTTCAAGTGGGTCTGTTTTGTAAGAATGAATTTTATACCTTATATGTATTTCATGCACACCCACTTGATCAAAAAAACACTCAATATTGTTAAGTAATTGGGAATTTATATTGGTTCATTGGACTCACCCCTTAGCCACACACACAACATGGATTTTGATGTGCATGGGTAGAACTTCATGTTTTTTCCAAGGCATATGTATTTATTAGAGTTGAACACATGGTTCAAATCTATCTATTTGCAGAGGATGATGGTTTTCTAAGGTGATTCTGTGAGTTGGGTTTTATAATACTTTATTTTTTTAGTTTCCATTCTATTTAGGAGTATACTAGTGTTCCAACATGTTTTTTCATGTATATGAGGCATGTTATATTTGTTTATCTATTATCACTATTATGTTTTGAAACATGTCATATATTTCTTATTAAATTATATTTTTGATTATGGGGTCCCTCTTGGATCACTTATTATTTTTTCATAGGTAATTGGGGTGACTATCACATGGAAATGTCATTCTGAAAATTCTGTAGGCTCATTCATGACCTTAGGGATTTATTTTGGTTGTAATAGTATCCCCATGACTATTTTAGGCCCTCACTACTAGTAGATAGCCTATGGAGTATAGCTAATACCACCAAATATCATTTATCATCCCTACTTAGGTACCATTTAGGTGATTTAGGTCAGGGCATCACACCTTCCTTCTATATTAATCATGAAGTATTTTTATATTACTTTTGGATTGATAGTAGATTCTATGAGATCATTAATTATTGTTACAAATTATTTTGTGTAAATTTTAGTAAAATGTTGGAATATATTCTATTGGTATGTGACAATATGGTAATAATTTTTGTGGGTGGTATCAATAAAAAATAGTTGTAGGAAATTTTATATCAACTTCAAACTCCACCTTGGTGTCACCAAGGCGCCTTGATATCATCACTAACTATGTAAAAGCGGTAATAAACTCATTATATGTTATTGATATTCCATTCATTTTATACCCCATATTTATTAATTAATATATTATTAGGATGTTTTAGAATTAAAGTTTCATTTCAATAGATTTTTTGAATATTTATTAAAATGGATAAAATTTTGAATTTAATTGATTTATTTAATTTTTGAAATAAAATGAATGAATTGCTATTGATAATCATTTGTTTTATTATTTTAGAGGAAAATATATAGGTTAAATACTGTTGTGTGAGTAATAAAATGGCCCCAAAAATTAAGGAGTAATGTGTCTAATTTCATACATATGAGTCATTTTGAAAAAAGAGGACTCATATGTAAAAGTCTACTTTAAGTAGCTGATAAAAATTTACAATATTTTGAGATGCTTGAAATTAAATATTTACATGTGTAAGAGTCATCAAGTAACTCTATAGGAAATTCTAGAGTCATTATAACTTTGTAGTCATAAAACTAACAAAGGATCAGGATACATATGATTCATCTAGACCCATATGTAAGAGTTATTCAAAAGAAGTATAGGAAACTTGGCTAAGTCTGGTGATGTGTAAATGTGACCAACTGATACATAAAATTAATTCTACCAAGCCTATGTATTCATAAAATTAAACACATGGATATGTGATATTCAATTACTCTCATAAAAGAGTAATTAAGAGTTATTATATTAGGTAATTTTCTATGCCCTTATATGTGTAAGAGTCATTCTTGAGCTGCCCAATATATGTAAATTTCACCTCTTACAATCGTAAAGGTTATTTCAACACACCATGTGATACATAAGTGTTATAAAAATTTAAAATATCGATATAAGAATGAATCATGGATAAATATATTTATAAATATTCATAAGTAATTTTAGTTTTGGAGATCAGATAATACCACATGAATTTTATACATATAAAAGGATCTTGGAGAAAATATTTGAATAAATGAAGAATGAAAACCTTGAGTGACACTATTGACTAATTGAACGAAGAATTCAAAGCTGTGGAATTCTGGGAAACCTAAAATATTAGGTAATATGTTCCAATTAAAAGGTAATATCATGAGTTTTGATTAGGAATAATAGAGGAATAATTAAGAATATATAAAATGAATTGGATAAAGGGAAAGGGGGTTGTGGGGGTCAGAGCTGATCAAAGGATTGAATTTTTGGATTTTAGTTTATATATTATGTTGCTAATGTATTTTTTATTTTTTTGTTCTTCCCACTACCTGTAACATATCAAATGGATGGGTAAAATACCTCTAAGTAATTGGTGTAGGGTAAAACGAACAATTATAAATTCTTGAGTTTGGTGCTTTAATGAATAAAAGTTCTTTCTCTATTAATGGATTTCTATATTATATAACTGGATAAAAGTATTAGTGTTATTATTTAAAAATATGTTATTCCTATTATTTTCTTAATGCCTTGATTGATAATCACAATTCTCCCTCCACTCGGTTTATCTTATATATGTTTGAACATGCTAGTATAAGTGGTGATTATCTTTTGATTTCTTATGCATGTGTGATGGAAGTAAACTATCCTTGAATTTATTAGGAATTAATTAACCTATTTAGGGTTCTCCTTGGTAGTATAGGGTTAGATTATTATTTCTGGTGTCAATTGATATCTATTAAAACATATAGTATGGATGAATTATCACGAAATGCTTATTTCTAGACTCAATATCAAAACTTCTATCAACCTCGAATTAATGATGAAGGGATTGTGTATTCAATAATTTATCAATTAATAAAAAGAGGAGTGAACTATTTTAAATATTATAATAGAATTAAAACTATTAATATGAACCTTGAACCCATGAGCTATCATATCTTGATAAAAATTCACACGTTTAATTTTCTTTAAAATTTATCTCTACCAGAATTCATCTAAACCCTCCTTTTTCTAACTATGAAAAATTAATTTTATACCCCTAGTTAGAGACAACCTATAATTTAAACTATAGTATATATATAATATCCTTAGGTTTTTAAACATCATTTTTCACACCCATGAGTTATAGGTCAAAAATTTATACTCATTTTTAGGAAAGTGGTGTACAATATCTAAAATTTTAATTATTTATCTTTCCCTAATGATGATAAATTATTTCTTATCAATCCATAGATTAAAGGAAATTTTCTAAATAAAATTAAGTAATTAAAAAAAATTAAATCTTTATAAAATATGTTTAATAAATTACATTATCATACTCTAATAAAACTTCAAGTGTTCATTGTAAATTTTTTATAACGGTAGGAAACCTGAACCAAACATTGAGTGACCTTAGAGCCCCTTAATTTATTTATCAAAGCAACCAAATATATACCTAACTTTGAAAATTTATCTTTAATTAAAAAATATTCTAGTCTAATTTCAACCTAGATATCGTGATATTTTAGGCGAATACCCAAACATACATATCAAGGAATTCACCATGGTATATTCCACACTCAAGCTCGCAATAGTAGCGGAAGGGTGGGTGAAGTGTGAATCCTTTCCATTTTCTTTGGAAGGAGAAGATAAGGAATGGATATAGATTCTATAGCTTATGAAGTTAAATGAATGGGATGGCCTATAAAGGAGCTTCCTTCTGATTTTCCTCTTAACTTCAAGGAGTATAGATATAAGATAGAATATTTACACCATAATAAAAGAATCAGTAGAAACTTTGTATGAATATTGGGAAAGATTCAAAAAGATATGTCCCAGTCTCACCCCCAATCCATTTAGAAGTATCATTTTCTATTATTTTTATATCAATTATTTCCTGACAGTGACAGAAATATATTGAATACGTCATCAGGAGGATCTTTTATTAAAAAATACCCAGTGGAAGCAAGAGGACTAATAGATAAAATTGCTTATAATTATTTGAAAGTTGACTCAATAGGTACTATGAATGTAGTATTTCATGAGGTAATGTCTTCTAAATCACCCTTATAGAGTAAAAACTTTAGGAACTAACCAATATAGTTAGAAAAATAGATCTTAACTAATTAAGTGATCAATAATCACTGGAAAAGGCATGTGTTCTATGTTCTTCTCTAAACCATTTAACTAATCAATGTGCTAATGTGTAGGAAACATAAATTTGTGAAAAATCATATTGGAAAATAAAAATTCAAAAGTTAAATAAATTATTGTATAAACTTTCCAAGTCTAATATGGATTTAGGAATCAATAGATTCAAGCCCGATTTCCATTCTAGAAACAGTACTAACATCCACCAGCAATAAAAAAACCATACAAGTAGCATTATAACCAACAACCCTTCCAATTAACACCCTTTTAATAAAATAAACTCTTTGAGTAGTTATCAACTAGTTCACCACCTATGAAGAACCAATAAGATTTATAGGTTGAGGAGTTGAGAAATGTGGAAAATTAATTAAGGAATCATCTAAAGAGACTTGTAGAAATAGTATCTAAAAAACTAAGAAAATTATTGATTCAATCAGCTCCAAACATCAAAGGTAATGTGATCCTGGTAACAAATTGGAATCAAAAATAGATTCACCCCATTACTAAACCTGATTCTAATTAGAACCAATCCAACAATAAGGAACAAAATATTTCTAAATAATTTAAGATATAATCTAAAAAGGAAATAGAAAACCAATCCAAGGGAGAACAGAAGAGTTAAATAATCATGAATGGAGTGTAAGTAAATCAAAAACACCCTTTTAAAAACATATTAGGGAAAGTAAGGACATTTTATTACCATTACAGTTGATAATGATTCAATCCAACATGATAAAGTAGGATAGATCCAAAGAGAGATTCTATAAAATTTTCATGAAGATAAAATCAACATGCCTATACTGGAATATCTTTAAAAAATTCCTAAATATATTAATTTCCTTGACTATATAAAAAAAATTGTCTTCAAGGGAATAATGGAGTGAACATGGGAATAATAGTTTCAACCTTGATCACACTATATATTCCAACCAAATTTTAAGAACCATAGACATTTTCTATCCCTTTTACAATCAGAACTATATATTTTAAATATTAATTTTTTTATCTTTAAGTCTTGATAAATTTAATTCCATGATATATTTTTACTTCTTTGAAAATGGTAGAACTCAAACCTATAAGAGTTGTTTTTTATCTTGAAATTAGATCCACTTAATTCCCACCTGGATTATGTGAAGATGTTTTAGTCAGAGTAAAAAATTTGATCTTTTCATATGAATTATATATAATGAACATGGAGGAGGATAGGACACCAGCTCTGTAGAATATCATATTGGGAAGACCTTTCTTAAAGATATTAAAATAAGTAATAAATGTCCATAAAGGAACTCTAACTATGGATTTTGGTGAGAACATTTTTCACTTTAACATTTTTTATTCTATGAGATACCCATGGGAAGGTAATTCAATCTCATGAAATCACACACTAAGGAACCTAATACCTATCAAGAAACTAGTATGATTTAATAAATTTTAATCTTGGGTTAGTATTTAATATTTAAAACTTCTCTAAAAAATAATTGGGATAAAATTACAAACACTTTATAACTAGGTGAATTCTGAATTTTTTGAATAATTTGATTGTTTGTTCATTGATAAAGGAGATAAAATTTCATCTTATATAAAAGAATACATGGTTATAGAGTTGAATAACCCAAATATAATTTCATCAGGATTACATCCACCAAACCTGGATTTAAAATCCTTTCTAACTGAATTAAAATATTTATTTTTAATGGAAGGAAAAATCTACCAATAATAATTTCTAGAAAATTCCCCCTCAATAAAGAAAAAAACTAGTAAACCTATTGAGGGAAAATGTGAGAGTATTAGGTTAGATTTTATGGTATATCCCTGGTCTTAGTTCAAAAATATACATGAATATATTTTTTCTTGAGTAAGATTCAAAACCTATTAGACAACCCCATAGAATCCTTAACCTAACTAAGTTTAAGGTAGTTAATAAAGAGATTATTTTTTTTAAAGGGGTTATTTTCTGCCCCATTTCTAACTCACAATGGGTTAGTCCCATTCAGGCAGTGCCCAAGAAAACTGAGCTGATCGTAGTAAAGAATGATTAGGGTGAACCAATTCCTATAAGATTCCAAAATAGTTGGAGAGTGTGCATAAACTATAGGAAATTGAACCATTTAATTAGAAAATATCATTTCTTATTCCCTTTATTGAATAATTTCTAGAAATATTATCAATTAAAACTCATTACGATTTTCTATATGTGTTTCCATGATACTTCTAGGTGCCTATTGTACCAGAGGACTAGAACAAGACAACTTTTACATGTCCTTATAGTACCTTTTCTTACATGATAATTTAATTTTTATTGTGAAATCCACTATGTACCTTTGAAAAAGGCATGGTACGAATTTTATATGACCTTATTAAGGATAAAATAGAGGTATTTCTAGATGAATTATCTATTTTTGGAAACTATTTTGATCATTTCTTGGGAAATCTGGGAACAATTCGGAAAACTGAAATTTAAAATAACCCGGTTCTGAATTTTAAAAAGTTTCATTTTATAGTGTAAAGATGAATTGTTCTCAGGCATGTAATTTTGTAACATGTTATTGAAGTTTAATAAATCTAAAATTGAATTTATAAATGAATTTTCATACCAAAATTTTTAAAATCATGTTAAATATTTTCTAGGATATGCAGGATTCGATAGAAGGTTTATCAGATATTTTAGTAATATTTTTATATCACATTCTATATTTCTTAAGAAAAATGTTGAATTTAATTTTTATGATGATTGTAGAAAATATTTTTATGAATTGAAGTGTAAACTAACATCCCCACCAGTGATGTATCCATCCAATTAGGATGAACTATTTAAGCTGTTTTTTATACGTAAAACCATTTTTGGAGCTATTTTACCTAGAAACTAAAGGAATACACTATGTCATTGAATATACTTCAAGAAAACTAGATACAAACCAAAACCATTATACAAAAAATAAAAAGAGTTTTTAGTAGTTTTTTATTTAGATAGATTTAGATCAAATCTTATTAGTAATAAGGTTACTATTTTCTCCCATCATGTAGACCTTAACTACCTAATAAAGAAATAAGAAGTAAATATCAAGGCTAATGAGATGAATGTTGTTTCTCTAAGAGTTTTATTTGAAAATAAAAGATAATATAAGATCTAAGAATAAACTATTAGACCACTTGAGTAGGATTCCTAAAACAACTAAAGTAAAAAACTTAGCTAATGATCTATTTAGTGATTTCATCCTCTGATAACATGTATATTTTTTGAGGGATAAGTTTCAAGGTATTCTAATATGGAAAATTATTTGATAACTTCTCAATTACCCTCTTACCAGAACCAATAATAGACTCTTAAAATCAAATATGAATTTATGTTTTATGTTTTGGATGATCCATCTATTTGGACTATTTTTAATGACCAAACAATTAAAAATTGTTTTCCCAATAGAAGATTAGCATGGCCCCTGTGCAAGGATTACATGCAAAAATCGAGAAGAGTGAGGCGTAATCTTTTCTAGAATTCTGTCATACATTATCTTGTAGTGGTCACTTTTTCCATTAATAAAATATTAATAAATATTTAAAATCAGGCATATATTGAAACATGTGGTTTAAATATGCTAATTAATTTTATAATAAATGTGAGTAGTGTTAATTCACTAGAAACACTTCCAAAAGATAATAAATTCCTCAAATACCAATGAACTTTTATGAAATCTTTGAAGTGCATGGAATAATATTTATGGGACCCATTCTCATATACTTTTTAAATTTATATATATATTTGGTTGTGCACTTCGATTCAAAATGGGCGGAATATAAATCCACCAAAATTTTTGATTCTTCTATTGCTTATGATTTTGTCAGGAAAAACACCATTTTCATATTTAGAATTCTAATGGAAATCTTCAGTGACAAATAAACCCACTTTTTAAATAGGAGTATGGAAAATTTGATGAGAATATATAGGGTAAATCACAAGACATCAACACCCTACCATCCACAAACTAATGGAAAAGCTAAAGTTTCAAATAGAGATATTAAAGGAATGTTGGAAAAGATTGTCAATCTAAAAAGAAAGGATTGGATCCAAAGGTTGGAAGACACTATATGGTCTTACAGAATAACCTATATAAATTTATTTGGAATGAGCCTATACTAGTTAATTTATGGGATGAGTTTCCATCTACTTATATAACTAGAACACAAGGCCTATCAATTATTAAGAGAGATGAATATAGATCTTGAAACAATGAAAAAAATATCTAATTAATGAACTAGAAGAAATTATAAGAGAATCACTTTTAAATTATAGGTTTTATAAGGATAGAAAAAGAGGGTCCCATGATAATATAATTCAAAAAAAAAGACTTCCATTCAGGGGAACAAGTGCTTATTTACAACTCAAGACTGAATATAATTTTAGGTAAGCTTTATTCTGAATTTGAAGGACCATTTATTATTATTAAATTATACACATTTGGATTCATAGAGACAATTAAATATGGATAAAATAACTCACCCACATTCAATGGGATAAATCTAAATAATTATAATGATAATTTACCATAAGAACCAGTGGAGGAGATCACACTCTTATGGCCTATATACCAATAAAACCCCCATGTTGTACCTTTATTTAACACTTATTGATTAATGTACTCATTTACAATATACTAAAATTTATATTTATAATATAATGAATTTATTACACTAAATCATTCAAGTGGGGGGGGGGGAACCTTTTTGGTCTTAATACTTCCAAATTTCTATTTTTATTTTTCTAATTTTTTGTCTTTATTTTTAAATTTTATGTGTTTTGAACCTTAAAAGCTCAAATTTAATACCTTTTGAAATTTTGAACCTATTCTAATTTTTAAAAACTAATTTTAACCAATAAACTCAACTCAAATGAATTATTAAATGAAATTTTTTTCAAATTAAAAGTGTGAAAAATTCATGAAAAGACCATTGATTGTTTAATCCCATTCTATGAAATTCTTCTCAATATTAAAATCACTCACCTAAGAGGATTCATAAACAAATTTTAGATATTTTTTAAAATTCCATCATTTTATGATATAACTAGTCAATTATTGAATAACCATAATTTTAGAACTAACTGAGTCAAAACCATAGAGCATTGAGGACCTTGTGTTGTAAATTATCGAGTCACTCTTTTGGTTTGAAAATCCCTTAATTTTAAGGAAATCATATTTTGTCTTATCATTACATCTAACCCTTTTTTATCCTATAATACATGAATGAAATTATTAGGAATACATATTGTAACATCACAAAATTTTAACATATATATACATATATATATTTTCTTTAAATAATATTAAGTTCGATATCTTTCTTCACATGCACTAAATTAAGGACATTATACAATAGTAAATTAAATTAATAATATTTAAAATAGAATTATGATAACATATAAGATATATATATATATTATGAAATATAAAAATTATTTAAATTATAAAATTGGAATGAAATAATATTAGAAACACTTAATGTTTAAGAAGGTCATTTTAAATAAAAGTAGTTTATCATTATATTTTGTACTTTTTATTAAAAGTTAAATATAAAAATTTTATAAATAGAATTAGGTAAAATTAAATTTATTTTTGAATTTATAATATGAAATTTTACTTAGTATCAGTTTTTTATAATTTACTAAAATTATCGATTTTTAGTCAAAAATTCTGTTTTATGAAAATTATAATTTTTGTAAATTTATCAATATATAATATTGAACAGGAAGGTAAAAAACCTTTTATGTGATCAAATAAGAGATTATGAAATAAAATTATTCATTTTAAAATATTATTTGAACTTAATAAACTCATGGTTAATATTTTTAGAACTAAGTAAAAGGTTACTTTAATAAATAAAATTGTGGTATTAATTTTTCTTTCAATTAATTGATGTTTTTGTAAAAATATATTATGGATTTTTTTTTAATATAACATAAAATTAATTTCGTTTATAATAAATTAATTTATTTTATTAAAAAATTATTGACATTAATAATTTTAACTCACACATAGATTTCTATCTTAAAATCATAATTATCTTAAAAACTATTTTTAAGATTATGCAATTTTATTTTAAAATAAAATTTTATTAATCATAGTGATCTTAATTTATAAAATTAATATAATATAAAGTATTAAAATACTAAAATTAAGTTTTAATATAAATATTACTAAATAAATATTTTAATTAAATAACATGGGTAAAATTAAAAGTGACCTTGGAAAAGCGGTTTAGGGGTAAAACACAAAAGTGGATGTATAAAAACCTAAATCACTCAAAGGTGCATCCAAATTGAGTTTATGTGAGGAGTTAAATCTATATCTTGGATAATAATAAATAATTTTGAAGTATGAGGTATTTGAACTTGAATAGTGTAAAGAAATAATTTAATAAGTTAAGGTAATTTCAAAACTACCCTTCCCTTCTCTTATAAAAGGGTGCACTCCCACCCCTTCAGGGTACAAAAATTCCTATGGATTCCTATAGAAATATATACCCAATTAATACTCATATAATATTATCCCACAAAAATAATCCTTTGGACTTATTTAGTTAGCTTAATATCTTTATTTACAAGGATAATTCCCAGAAAAATCAAGATTCCAGACATGAGTATTACTCTCATGTTATTCTTTCATTTTAATTTCCCTATTCCTGATATTCCCTAAATTTTATAATATAATGACTTCTATATAAAATATATACTTAAATTATATTATATTAATGTAAAATCATTTATTCATTCATTATGCATCATCCCCTAAGAAAACAAAAGTGTCAATTGTGTGAATGTGTAGACTACCACCTACATGAACAATGTGATTTGTGTTTCATCAATTACTCTTAGGGATGGTATCAGGGATGGGTTTTATTAATAATTGTGTATTTTTATTTCACATGTAAAATTATTAAATGATCACATTTTACATTTACCTTCATTCCATCCATTCATTAAGGAATGATATTGTTAATCATGTGTATGTGCGGACTACAACCTCTCTGAATGAAGTGTATTATTTTAACCACAAAACATGGATAGAATTAAAAGTATAATTAATGAAATAATAAGATTTTTATAACATTATTAAAATTCCTTAAATATTAATTTTCATATAATGTCACTCTTCTATTCATTGAGAAATGGGTTCATTAATCATACGTAAGTGCGGGTTATCACCTCCACAAAATATGAATTTCATTTTTCAGCACAACCAATAATTAATAATTATAAGAATGGATTTCATTTATATATATGATATATATTACATGTCTAATATTAATTAAATATTATATTACTATTCTTTAATATAACTTTAATGCCGATTTGATCATTACAACATGCTTTTGTTTTGGTCGGTTTACCACCTAATTGAGCGATGTTGTAATGTTTATATAGTAAATGATTAAAAAAAATTATATACTCTAAGTGACATGTAATAAAAAGTGATTAAATATTTTTTAAATTATATGGAGTTATAATATTAATATCTAAACATTTTAATAATATATTATCTCTGTTAAATAAAAATTGTCGAAACAAATTTGTCTCTAGCATCATCTTTAAGAGTTATAATTAAAACTGTCACAGGATGAAAGTGGAAAATTATAAATAATCATGAGATATATATTAAAATACCATAGTTAATATTATAATTATGAACTTGGTATCAAGGATCAAGGACCAACATTAATATAACAAATCATGTGTAGGATAATAAAAAGTGTCAACAGCCGATGTTAAAAATAAGCTATAATGAGCCACTATATTCATAACAAATAGTTATAAATTAAGTATATAAAAGGGTTATAGAGATAAATAAGGTTATTAAATATATTTTTAAGATATTTATGACTGTTTTATAGGAATTTATATTGTGATTAACTAAGTAGTGATATAAGGTGACATATTTTTATCTCAAACTCCCTTTATTGAGAAACATTTCACTTTATACACCAATTTACTTTTATATGGTGTATATTCTTCCATATTTTTATGTTATAATAAAAAATATTTTATTAATGGTATTTTAGGTCAATTTTAAATATATTTCTCTTTAAAGTTTTTTTGTTGAAAATTTACTCAGGTCTTGACTCATGTTCTTTTTTTATGATTTATGAGTTTTCTTCTTATCATTACTCATATATATCTCATTTCTCTTACCATTTCCTTTTAAATATGTTTTATTTCATTTACCTTTAAGGAAATTAATAAATTTTATTAAAATTATTCTATTTTTGAGATCAATTTATCTTTCAAAATGAATCACTGAAAGGAATGATTCCCAACCTATGCACACCTCTCTTTTTCTTCCATATCCATGTTTTACCTATCAAAATTATTTTATATAATATTTCAAGGGACATTTATACTTATCTTATACTTTTATAAATTAATGTTTTTTATATCCATTTTTTGATGTGAGTTCTACTAAATGGTTTTAATAGACTTTAGAAATTTTCTGCAAAATTATTTTTCAAAAAAAAATCATCTAAAGTGATGTTTTAAAATGATCTAAAATGCCTTCTTTAAAAATTATTCTAAAAAGGTAATTTTTTCCTACCTTGAATTTATTAATAAAATTAAAATGAAATCTTTTAAATGTTATTTCATTGGACATTTTCAACCAAAAGGAATATATTTTACGCATTTCCATGTGAATCTATCTTTCTTATTCTATTGTCATTTTCTAAGGGACTTCCTCTCCGTTCTTTCAAGTTTTCAAAAAAATTATTATTATCATGGTTTAATAAATATTCCTTTTAAAATGTTTTCAAAGGAAAATTAAAATTATTATTATCAAATAAATTTTCCTAATGATTCTAAATTTTTTCATCATATATGTTGTAATATTTATCAATGTTATTCTTAAAATGATACCATACACCTTATTTATGTGGATATATTATGAAAATATATTTTACATATATGGTATAACCCATACATTATTTTTTATTGCTTAATAATCCACTTCTATTGGAATTATTTACTTCAAATTCCTTTCCATTATTGATTCCCTATGTTCCATTACATGATTTAATAATGTTCACCTAGACGCCCAATACATCGATTGATTGGGAAAATTATTGTCTAAACTATATATCCAATTTTTATATGATGTGAATAACATATGCTTAATCATATTTATTGAGTGGTATTTACCTATAATGATGCTTAAATTCATTGGATACCCATTTATTTTCAGTGGGTTTATCATGATATGTATATTTATTGAATTATCAATGCCTCTTTAGGAAACCAATTGAAATGGATATAAAAATCATTTTATTTCTTTGGGTTTTTATGATATATTGATCAAAATCATGTTGCTCTCATATGTCTGATTTTTCATTATGATGGGTGTGCCTAGATCTCACTCCAATGAATTAGGTAATGTTTTCATCTCATGATATATCATGGTGCATGGGTAGTGATCCTTACTAACTATGGGAATGGATAGTTAGCCTAGAAAACTATGTTATGTTAATGAGGAGGTATCCTTAACTTATTCTTATGATATAATACTTATGTTGTTTCTAGATTATTATAATTTCATGATTATATAATATGATCATTATTATTCCATTTTAATATGTTATCATTTCTAATGTAATGATTCTATTATATTTATGATATCATGTTATACCTCCTGACATGTATAAGTTGTCTCACTATTATACATAACTTTTATTATGCCCTCATTAAGCATCTAAGATCACCCCTTATTATGTTTTGTTGGTTGAAGTAGATTAATCAAGAGGAAGTGAATCGAGTATCTATAAAAAAAATTTGTTAAAATTGGTTCTTTAAAAATTTCCCCCAATTAAAATATAATCAAAGTCAATTTGTAGTGAATTTATAAAAGTCCTGAATGTTCAACTAATTTCTCAGAAGATTGATTATTTCTAATCTATATTAACCTAAAGATTAATAAAACTTTTAAAACTATACTACTGGTTCAAAATAGTTATAAAAACATGCTAAAATAACTATCAAAGATCAATTTAGTTTTATGTAAAATAATATAAACATAGGTTAAAACTAGAAGGAAAAGGCACAATGGATATAAACAAGAGGTCTAGTCTCAAGATGAGACATATTCCTCTCCACTTGGTGATCACCTGCCACTAAGAAATTTAAATTAATAAAAACTTTGATCCATACCCTGGATCGGGGTTCACAACATCACATAAAGTTATCCAGGTAACACTTGACCTCTACCATAGTTATTCATTTGAGAAATAAAAAAATGTCACCCTTGACCTCTTCCACTATTCTACGTGGGATACAAAGAGTAAAAAAAGTGTGAGTTTGAGGATATCAAGTATCCTCTAGTTATGCACAGGAGACAGTGTGTGTGTTAGAGAAAGATATATACACTGCTCAAAAAGGTAAACAAAAGAACAAAATAGAGCTAGAGATGAAAAATGAGGTTTAGAAATCTTTGTGTGTTATGAAGTTATGATATGGACTCTATTGATGTAGAGGAAATGATATTTGATCCCTATTCTAGAAGTTGGATTCAAAACAGAGTATCGTACCCTTTGCGCTCTATCTTCTAGGTGTGAAAAGTTCATATTCTTTGTTTGAAAGATGTTCAATTTAGCTTAGTAGGTTTTTATTGTCTTGTTAATCTCCCCATATGATTTTACATAGGGTTCTTGTAGTAGGTTGCAGTTCTTCTATAATTTCTAATTTTTATCATACTCCACCACTTTGAATGATCCAGCTTATAATTATTTTATACTTCGAGGTCTAGTAGACATGAAGATCTCCCCACATGCATGTACCTCATACTGCCTACTAATAGTCCTACAGAAAACATTAAATAATGTCAGAAACATTAATTTGTCTAAATATGACCATTAGATATAAAATTGAATTAATAAAATAAAAGTATTTTTTATGACTATCGGCGAGTCATAAGTATCAGTGACTCATTGGAACTGGTCTTTCATCATCGGTCTATTAGCATTGGTGACTCCTTGTATCAGTGAGTCCTTTGCATTGGTATAGGTGACTCAGTGTATCAGTGAGTCGTCTGCACTATCAGTCTGTCCAAGCATCGGTGAGTCATCATCATTGACTCATTATGAACTATCTATGTGTCGCCCATCAGTGAATCGTTCATCATTGTGTCATCCATCAATGAGTCATTTTTTTGATCGGTGAGTCCATCATCGATGTATTCTTTGATCAGTGACATCTTCGATCGGTGAGTCCTCATCGATGAGTCGACCAATGGTGACTACTTTTGAACAGTCAGTTACAGGGACTCTAAATAACTTATTAAGTGTTTGTATTATACATAACACTACTAGATTAAGTGAAATACATAAATATTCACTTTTGAACATATTGAAACAGAAATATCCATAATTTATTGACTTATTGAAATTTATTATATAATGTGACATAATTTATTCAATTAAAAATATTCATTGACATGATTAACTTGAGTTTTAACTTAATATATGAATTAATAGGATTTGTATATTGGCATGATATGTAATTATGAAAACCACTATTTAAAAAATGGTCCAATAATATCCCCCTTTTTTATAACCACAAATTATTGCATAAACATGTTGTTAATGAATAAAAATTACTTGACTTAGCATACCAGAGTGGATATGAATTATCAATATGACTAAGGCTTTCCTTTTTAGCTTCCCCTCAATTTTATAACAGAGGAAATATATATACAGAAGGTGAATTCATATCAAAGCATGGTCATGCTTCTCCTTTATAATAGAGCATTTTGTATCGGAGATGATATATATATATATATATATATATATTATGTTGAGTACCTGCCAGGTTTCCTATGATCCCCTTAGATTAACATGTCATGCCTATAACTTTCTCCCCCTTTAGAGATTAGAAAAAAGGTGATAAGAAGGATAAATAATAAAGCGAAATGATACAAAGAAAAGTATAAACACGGAGAAGGAAAAGGGATTTTTGTTACGGTTCAAAAATTACAATCATCCAAATAAAAGGAAAAAATACAAAGCCCTATAGAAGAAAAAATACACAGCTAAGGCTCTGGCATTTGAGGTGATTTTTCTTTTTTTTGAAGGATCAGGAGTAGGTTTAGAAGTTTTTGGTGTGGATGTAGGTAGGGTTGGATGAATAAAAACACAAGGAAATGCAACACCTATAGGAACATTAGAGTCAAGGCTAGGTCTCCTTTCTGAAAAAACACAGCTCTGAGGTTTCTCCTGAATCACTCGTCGAATCTGAGATAGGGACTGAGATATAGCCATCTGATCATAAAGCAGAGAACTATGTCCAATAGAAGAAATAGTTGTAACCACCATGGATTTATCCTAGACATGAAAGTATGGATTCAGAAGCTTGATTAAATCATTAATGATTTTACCCCCATATTGCACAGCCTTCTCTAAATTATCATTATTCTCCATAAATTTATCTATGAGAGGAGTAAACTCCTTCAATTGTGCCAGTTTATTCTTGAAGGCTTCTGTTACTAGAGGAATCTTGAGATTTTAGGCCAAATATTTGATGTTATTGATCATATCATACTTTGTATAGATTTTGGATAAGTACTTATACTTCTTCTCTCTAATATCTTTCTAAGAAGCAGAGGCTTCATTAGTACATGGTATCACCATATTTTAAACAAGATTAGTATTCATGTGTACCTTGGCATGAGTTTCCTTTTTAGAATCACTCTGAATATCCTTGGGTTATTCCCTCATCACATCCATGAAAGACTCCATATCAGTAGGAACAACCCTACTACATTTAGAACTAGATGGACCAGAGATCATCTTGCCAAGTTCCTCATTAAATTTATTCAAATCTACACTCAGTAGATGTGTAACTAAGTTCTTAAGAACCTCTATAACAACACTAAAAGAGCTATTGAAATCTTCGGTCAGAGATTTCAACTCATTACTCATCCTCTTCACTTTTTCTCTCATCATATTATTGTTTCTAATTATTTTCTCAGATGTAGTAATGAGATTAGGCTGAATCTCATGAATCACCATCCTTTCAATTCTAGAAGCATCTACATGCTCATCAGCATCTGCATCTTCTCCATGCACATATTAATCACTTTACTTGTCTGTAACTTGTTGCACTTCTTTTAATGAGTCATTGACATGCTCACCATTATCTTCCTCCTCCTCCTCCTCATCATCATCATCGTTATACTTACTTACATAACCTTCCACTCTAGGGACCTATGTCTCTTCCTCTTATTCATCACCTAATAGAGGATCTCAAAGGGGGTAACTCCAAAGGTGGACTGGAATCTCCATAAGACACGTCCTTTGGGATCTCAGTAATATCAAGGTAGCTCCTATCATCTATAGGAGACCCTTTTTCTCTTTGTATCTCAACCGCAACTTCCTCATCTAAATAAACAGCTTCTTCACTCAGTTTAAGTCATGATTCGGCTTGATCCATTGGTCTAGTAGGATGGTCAATAGGATTGTAATTCTCATATAATCTTTCCTCATCTCTTACCCAACACTTCTTCCATGGGTTCTAGAAAATATTCATCCTCTTGTATATTTCATTGTGAAGGAAGAATCCACTAAATTCACTAATCACATTATCTCCATCTTCCACACAACCCAACTTCCTCAGCATTGCAGAAACCATTCTAGGATATTATAAAAATGTTTCTTTCTTAGAGGGTTTTATCATATCATAAATATGTACCATTAGTTACCTACATAGGTTCATCTTTACCCCATTATTCAATAGATAAATCCAGAAGACATCCTGATATTTCATAGCAGCAAAGTCTCCCTTCCTTGGGCAGATTTGATATTGAATGAACTTAAAGAGCAATATTTTCTCTCCATCTAACTTAGTGGAATTAGATATCCTCTATTATTCTTTCCTAGTCAATTATTTTAAAGCATCCTCATATGAAAATAGGCCTGAGGTTAGAGGAATGCTACCCTGGTAGTCAGCATAGATACCCTCATGAGGCATTTCCTAACACTCATCCCATTCCTTTGAAGAAAATTATATTTCTTTTATCTTCACTACAGACTTCATCCTCGCTTCCTTATCTCCTTAAAGATATATATTTAAGTTGAGAAAGAATTCATGTACCATCTAGGGATAAAAAATCCTCTCATTATTTGAAAACCAACTAATCCAACCTTGATATTCCATCACTCTCATCAATAGAAACTTTCTTAACAAAAACCATTAAGAAGACACATTATTCTTAGCAGTTACAACTCATCTTCTCAAAACTGGACTCCTAGAACCTACAATACCACTAGACACACCCTTCTAATGCTTAGATGATGGTGACTCACTCGTTCCATCTATCACGTGCTTCATCCTTTCCATTTTTAAAGGTTAAGGTTCGAAGTGAGTCGAAAGGTCGTGGGAAGAGAGGTAGAGTATCGAAGGGTAGAAGGTTATAAGGTAGCGAGGGATAGAAAGGTCAAAGTGTGGATTGAATTTATTTTCTCATTTAGGGATTTTAATTCATAAAAAACAAAATTAAATAGTGGTAAAAAAATGTTTCATTTCACTTAAAACAGACAGAATTACAAAAAGGTCCTTATAGGCATCAGTTTCACACAAATGGTATTACAATATCAGCTTCAAGTGATCAACTTCATAAAATCGTTTTTACATGATCAATCTCACAAGATCAGTTTTAGCTAATCAGTTTCACTTGATCAGTTCCACTGATCGGTTTCACCTTTTCAGTTCCACTAATCGGTTTCACCTGATCAGTTCCACTGATTGGTTTCACAAGATCGGTTCTACTGATCGGTTTCACCAGATCGATTCCACTGATCAGTTTCACTGATTGGGTTGACATATCAGTTTCATCATTTGGTTCTGGTTAATTATGGCTAGATTCTGCAGAATTTATAGAATTGGAAGTTTTCACATATTTCATTACAGGATTGTTTGAGGTTTTTTCATTAATTTTTAGATTGGACATATCCTCTTTAAGATTTTTAGTGTGGTTTTAGGCTCTTGTGGATCTATTTCATCAAACATGACATGTAAATATTCTTCCGCACATTTGGTTTTCTTATTAAAGACTCTATAGTCTTTATGTGATGTAGAATATCCAAAGAATATTCCTTCATCACTTTTGGAGGCAAATTTATCTAAATTGTCTTTAGTTTTAATAATATAAACATTACATCCAAACACTTTAAAATAATTTATCTTGGGTTTTATATTATTCCACAATTCTTAAAGAGTTTTCTTAAGGATGGGTATAAGTAATACATTGTTTACTATATAACAATTTGTATTAACAGCTTCATCCCAGAAGTAAATTGGTAGTTCATATTCATTAAGCATAGTTCAAGCAATTTATTGTAGGGTTATATTTTTTTTCTACTACACCATTCTGTTAGGGTGTCCTAGGGGCAGAAAAGTTATGCCTATATCCATTTAGTGAACAAAAATATTCAATGTCTTGATTTTCAAACTCACAGCCATGGTCACTTCTTAAGGATTTAATTTTAAGTCCACTAATATTTTCTATAGTCCTAGAATACTTGGTAAAATGTTATCAAGCTTCACTTTTGTGAGCTATGAAAAAGGTACAAGTATACCTAAAAAATTCATCTACAAGAACATAAACATAGTGATTCTCATTGAGACATGAAACTCTAGAAGGTCCAACAATTCCATGTGAACCAAATTGAGAGTTTGAGAAAATATTACTTCTTTAATTGGTTTGAAATAGATTTTATGTTGATTTCATTTTTGACAAGGATTGCAAAAATTATTGTTTGGAAAATCTAGTTTGGGCAGGTCTTTAACTAAACCTTTTCTAGTTAACTTCTTAAGGGAGTGTATATTGCAATGTCTTAGTAAATGAGCCGCCAGACAAAAGATTCCCATTTTCATCGATGAATCATATTCTTGCAACTGTTACCGCCTGAACACATTATGAAAAATGTGGTCCTACAAATGCATATTCAAACTCGTGCATACGAGATTGGATATGCATACATAGAAGTATACTTTTTATAATGTTTTGAGTCGGGGAAAGTTGAAAGGATAAGAGTCATCTAACAAAAGGAGTGTCGTCAATCCACTAGAAATTGTGCCAAGTTATTACAAGTTATTAAAATTTATTACAATGGATTTACTTATTAATTGTTCATATTTTTTACTAATTATTACTAATTGTTACTAATTGTTACTAATTGTTACTAATTGTAACTAATTGTTACTAATTGTTACTAATTGTTACTAATTCTTCATATTTATAGCTAATTCTTACTATTTATTGCTAATTTTTACTATTTATCGCTAATTCTTACAATTTATTGCTAATTCTTACTATTTATTGCTAATTCTTACTATTTATTGCTAATTATTACTATTTATTGTTAATTCTTACTATTTATTACTAATTCTTACTATTTATTGCTAATATTTACTATTTATTGCTATTTATTACTATTTATTCCTATTTATTACTATTTATTTCTATTTATTACAAATTATCCCTATTTATTACAAATTATTCCTATTTATCACAAATTATTACAAATTATTCCAAATTATTACAAATTATTACAAATTATTACAAATTCTAATTGTTACTAATTGTTACTAATTATTACTAATTCTTCATATTTATTCATATTTATTGCTAATTCTTACTATTTATTGCTAATTCTTACTAGTTATTTCCAATTCTTACTATTTATTGTTAATTCTTACTATTTATTGCTAATTCTTACTATTTATTGCTAATTATTACTATTTATTGCTATTTGTCGCTATTTGTTTCTATTTATTACGATTTGTTGCTATTTATTACTATTTGTTTCTATTTGTTGCTATTTGTTACTATTTGTTGCTATTTGTTGCTATTTCTTCCTATTTCTTCCTATTTCTTTCCATTTCTTCCTATTTGTTGCTATTTCTTCCCATTTCTTCCTATTTCTTCCTATTTCTTCCTATTTATTCCTATTTCTTCCTATTTATTCCTATTTCATCACATTTCTTCCCATTTCTTCCTATTTCTTCCAATTTATTCCTAATTATTGCTAATTATTGCTAATTATTACTAATTATTACTAATTATTACTAATTATTACTATTTATTACTATTTATTACTATTTATTACTTGTTATTACTAATTATTACTATTTAATACCAATTATTACTAATTATTACTAATTATTAATAATTATTACTATTTATTTCTATTTATTACTAATTATTAGAATTTATTACTAATTATTACTATTTACTACTAATTACTACTAATTATTAATAATTACTACTAATTATTACTATTTATTACTATTTATTACTAATTATTACTATTTATTACTAATTATTACAATTTATTACTAATTATTACTATTTGTTACTATTTATTACTATTTATTACTAATTATTACTAATTATTACTAACTATTACTAATAATTACTAATTATTACTATTTATTAGTAATTATTACAAATTATTCCCATTTATTACTAATTAGTAATATTTATTACTAATTATTCCTATTTATTACTAATTATTCTTATTTATTACTATTATTACTATTTGTTACTAATTATTCATAATTATTTCTATTTATTCCTATTTATTCCTAATTATTCCTATTTATTCTTAATTGTTCCTAATTATTGCTATTTATTGCTATTTATTGTTATTTATTGCTATTTATTTCTATTTATTGCTAATCGTTCCTATTTATTACTAATTAATACTAATTATTACTATTTATTACTCTTTATTACTATTTATTACTATTTATTACAAATTATTCCTATTTATTATGATTTATTCCAATTTATTACAAATTATTCTTATTTATTACGAATTATTCCTATTTATTTCGAATTATTCCTATTTATTACTATTTATTAACAATTATTCCTATTTATTACTAATTATTCCTATTTATTACTAATTATTCCTATTTATTACTAATTATTCTGATTTATTACGAATTATTCTTATTTATTACAAATTATTCCTATTTATTACGAATTATTCATATTTATTACCAATTATTCCCAATTATTACATATTTATTCCAAATTATTCCAAATTATTACTAATTATTACTATTTATTACTATTTATTACTATTTATTACTAATTATTACTATTTATTAGTATTTATTACTAATTATTCCTATTTATTACTAATTATTCCTATTTATTACTAATTATTCCTATTTATTACGAATTATTCCTATTTATTATGAATTATTCCTATTTAGTATGAATTATTAATATTTATTACCTATTTATTACTATTTATTCCTATTTATTACTATTTATTACCTATTTAATACTATTTATGACTATTTATTACTACTTATCCCTATTTATTACTAATTATTCCTATTTATTACTAATTATTCCGATTTTTTACGAATTATTCCTATTTATTACGAATTATTCCTATTTATTACAAATTATTTCTATTTATGCCTATTTATTACTAATTATTCCTATTTATTTCTAATTATTCCTATTTATTACTAATTATTACTATTTATTGCTATTTATTACTAATTATTACTAATTATTAATATTTATTACTAATTATTACTATTTATTCCTATTTAATCCTACTTATTCCTTTTTAATGCTATTTATTCCTATTTAATGCTAATTATTCATGTTTAATGCTAATTATTTATATTTATTACTATTTATTACTAATTATTACTAATTACTACTAAATACTACTAATTACTACTAATTACTACTAATTACTACTAATTACTACTATTTACTACTAATTTTTACTATTTATTACTATTTATTACAATTTATTACTATTTATTAATATTTATTACTATTTATTACTAATTATTACTAATTATTACAAATTATTACTAATTATTACTAATTATTACTATTTATTACTATTTATTACTATTTATTACTATTTATTACTATTTTTACTATTTATTACTATTTATTCCTATTTATTACTAATTATTCCTATTTATTATTAATCATTCCTATTTATTTCTATTTATTCCTATTTCTTTCTATTTATTTCTAATTATTTCTAATTATTACTAATTATTACTATTTATTATCATTTATTACTATTTATTACTATTTATTACTAATTATTACTAATTATTACTATTTATTACTATTTATTACTATTTATTAGTAATAATTACTAATTATTCCTATTTATTACTAATTATTCCTATTTATTACTAATTATTCCTATTTGTTACTACTTATTCCTATTTATTACGAATTATTACTATTTATTACTAATTATTCCTAATTATTCCTAATTATTCCTATTTATTCCTATTTATTTCTATTTATTCCTATTTATTGATATTTATTCCAAATTATTCTGGTCTCACTTGTCGTTGATTGAAGTTATATACGTACCAAATTAATTACCCGTTCTTAGAACTTTAGTATAGCATAAGTTCGGGGTCGATCCACAGGGAACCGTGGCGTGCGTGAATTCAATTGAGTTAATACTTAATTAGGTGAAATATGCAGAATTTAGAAGTGATTGGGTTGATTTTGGGTTTTGATTGAAACTAAATTGATTTTCTTTGAAGAAATGGATACAATTTGAAGGAAAACAACGGGTAAATTTTAAAGAGTTTTTAAAATGGAAAGAAAAGACGTGTCGGGGCTGTGGGGAATAAGGAGTTTTTATACAGATTGTTTAAATGGTTGTGTTGTTCATAATAATTCAATCATTCTGGATTTCATTTTGTTACAAAATTTCCTTGGTCTGGTTCCTCTTGTTTGGAATTAGAGTAGCTGACTCCTTGGTCTGGTAGTCAGTGTTCTTAATTCTTTATTACTTCCAGTCCATTATTTGAATCGGTGAAAACCTTCCAATGGTCATGGATGTTTTCACCATTACTTTTCTTTTGTATCGCTGAGAATCCTTCCCTTGGCCCAGCTAAGAATTCTCGGTTATATTAGACAGTGGTTTAAGAAGAGTAAGATGAATTACAACGATTCAAACACAACTATATAAAACAATATACAAATTATGATCCCATCATCCACAGCCACAACACGAGGGGTTTAGTTACACATAGAAAGTGGGAGAGAAACGAAACACGTGATACCTGACAGATTCATCGTGTAGGTGTTGAGGTAGAGTGTCGGAAGGTGGAATGGCGGAGTGACGACACCTTGGTAGCTTCGGGAATGGTGATAGCAGAGGTTCTCTTTCCTCTCAATGGTTCTGAACTCCAAAATCCGTAGGCCAAGGCCTCTTTTTATAGAATAATAAAGTACAAGACGTGTATAGAAAGTACACACCATGTACTTTTCGTCAACGCGTTTTGGCGCCATTTTCTCCAATGGCAGGTGGCCAAGCACGCCGTTTTTGACTTTTGAACACGGCACCGCCTGCAAGTTGAGTGTACACGGCGTGTAGCGCCGCCATACACGGCATGTAGTATCAAAAGTTTGCCTGCCAGCCCCTTCTAGAATAGCAGACACGGCGTGTAAAAGTTCAAACACGCCGTGTCTTCATCAACGACCACATGGGCGTGTGGAATTTTCTTCGACATCTACCGCTTCTAGAAAGTAGTACACGACGTGTAGCGCCGCCACACACGGCATGTATCTTTTGCCTGGTGACATGGGCGTGTACTCCCTTCTTCGGTCTGTGTCCCTACCTGGATGTACACGACGTGTATAAAAGTACACGCCGTGTAGTTTCAAAATTTTCACATGCATCCCTTGATTCGTGTATTTAGCCAGAAAGCTCATGAAAGTAAACAGAATCAACAAAATCAAATAATATGTTCATAAAACAACAGATATTTGATGAAAATATGTTTTTATCTTCAATTATATATATGGAAATGTACACACAAATTGGGTGCATCAAATTCTCCCACACTTAGTCTTTTGCTTTCCCTCAAGAAAAATCTCAACATCTAATTAAGAGAGCCTATACTTTAAAAGGAAGGTATTTAATTAATCAAACGTATAACTGATAAATTTATTGAGGAAAAATTATAAAAGTCACAAATAAATTCAATTCATAAGATATTAAAATCATGCCTCATATATAATGTAATTAACTACTCTCATCCTCTTTCAACACATTTTTCAACATTTCAAAAATAAACATGCCACTTGATGATTTACCTTACCAGTTAAAATCACACTCCACACTCAAGATGTTTTTGATCAAAGTTATGCTCAATCTAAGGTATATACACTCTATCTATAGGTTTTCAAGAGATCTTGTTCTCTACTTCAGAAAAATTGAATTACAAAAATCATGAGGGCTTTATCAATAAGGTTCAGATGTTTCTGTGGCTAAGGGTTGGTAGGTTCAGATGTGAAAATAAATTCTGAGGCTTGAAAAAGGAAGGATAATTCCATTAAACAACATTACATGATATTCACAGTAAAGATCACTGAAAATACATCCTTCAAAAGCTCAGTCGAATGCTTTTGTAATCGTCACCATCTTCCTTAGGCAAGTAGGGTTCATGGGAAAATATGCATAAAGTTCCCTTATTGTTTGTTTGTTGATTTTTTAATTAAAAAAACAAAACACAAGGGCATCCCTTATGAATACAATGAGTAGATTTTTGGAACCCATTCTGCCCCAAATAATCAAGAGGCACTCCCCCAAACTTTATTTCATGGTTGTACACAAAAATATGCCATGTATTGCCAACTCCCTCTTTAAAGCTTAAATGAATAATCATGCAAAGTTTAAAAATAAATAGGGTAGGAAGGGAAATAGGCTTGTAATGTGGCTTCCTATAAAGGTTGTTCATGGATTCTATGGGCTTAACGAAGATTAAATGTAGGGTAGGTCTCAAGATAAAGGGTGTGAAACAATCTAATGCCTCAATCATGTTAAATTAATTCAAAAATTTCTTCATGTTTCAAAAAGAAAAACTTGAAAATTCTGGTAGTGATGCATATCCTAAGAATCTCTCAAGAAAGAAGGTATTAGAAAAAAAATACGAAAAAGGGTTTAGAATACCTCTCAGGAGTGGAAAAATAATAAAGGGAAAATCAGGTCATGACATGCATATAAATGATTAGCCTAATTAGTGTAATTTAATCAAGGATGAAGGGTTGCAATTGAAACTATATCAGAAATCATTTTAAAATACTTAAAAACTAAAATAAGCATGTAACATTTCCAAAAGTTCCTACTGATAACTCTAGCATTTATAAGATTGATTAACCAAAATTGCTTTACATTTTCAAATATAGAGTCTAATAATGATGTCTCCTAGGTTAGTTTAAGGGAAAAGACTAAGGTGAAAGAAAAAGATGATCCCCCACATTTAATACTGCACATGGTCCACCAAGTGTAGTACTAAGGAAAAGGGTGGGAAATGGGTAGAAATGGGGGACAAAATGAGGGAAATTAGTGGAAGAAGTAAATCAAAAAAGAAATAAAATAGAAATGGAAAAATACTCCCCTCGTTAAAATTGATGCCCAAGGCGCTCCATGCCCGTACCTGTGACTGTCGAGAGAAATTAAAACAACAAACATGCATAACATCACAGCACAGAAAATGACAAAAGAGATATATAAGATAAAGAAAAATGTCACTATCATGGGGTTGCCTTAGGGGAGGCATCATTCGGTACAAAATCGGCTGGTAGAGACGGTGTAGGAGGCGTGGAAGGATGAGACTCTGAATCGGCATCGGGAAGGGTAGCTAAAGAAGCAGGAGCCGCAGGTGCTAGAATTGGGATCGGAAGCTCAGAAGTAGGCCCTGGCCCGGTAGAAGTGGCAGCAGCAGAGCTCACTGAAGTCATCGGAACGAAATCTGTGGCCGGCGCAGGAGACGGCGGTGGTGCAGCAGCAGAAGGGCCAGAAACTGAGGCAGAGGCTGGTGGCTGAGGTAGTGGAACACCAAGATGCTGAGCAATATGCACCAATAGATGCTCCATCCGGTCTTGGCGGCCGTCCAGACGAATCAAATGGCGTGCAATGGTGTCCTGGAGGCTGATGATACAGGATAACTTCTGCTCCATCGTGGCTAGGCGGAGGGAAAGGGTCGGATCGACCGAGGGTGTGGGGGTAGGTGATATGGGGGATGAGACAGAAGAAGGAAGGTCAGTAGGAGGTGGGTGAGGTGGAGAAGCTGGAGGGGGTGGGGAAGGAGGAGCGGGGTCAGCAGCTGGGGCAGGGGGGTCAGCAGGTGGCGGGGCTCGAGCCTGAGCAAGGATGTAGGCACCCCCTGCTTTCAGACCAATCCCATGCGAATGATCATGAGAAAGTCCATCCGCTGGGGTGAACTTATCAAGTCATGAGGTAATGAGGCCTCGAATACCCCCATGTGGTAGGCAAGACGGGTGGCGTAAAACCTATCGTTCAGGTTTCCCTAACGGCCGGTAAACATACAGTGGAAATAAGAGGCGGTAAGATAGGGGAGGTCCGGGTAGGCGCGCCGGATGACACGGGTAAGAAGCTCTATGTCACGGCCGGTTACGACCCCCATATCCTCATGGCGAGGGAAGTGGATGGCACTGAAGCACCGGTGGGTGAAGTGAAGGATGGGGTCGGCTATAAGAGTGCTCTTCTGAGAAGTGGGGGAGTACCGGTGGTCAGGCCCAACGATCTCCCGCCACATGGCAACGAGGTCATAGCGCTCGGGCTGGGTCAAGTCAGAAATGGGGGTGGTGTGATAGGATGGGGGTAGAAGTCGCACCCTCGGTCAAACTCCATCATCGTCAGAGAAAAACGTCGCCCGCCTAGCCGAAATCGAACTACTGGCACCGCATCGCTAGGTGTCTCTCAGTACTCCGCTCCATCGAACTCAAAGGAGGCCGCAAACTCCAAAAATAAATCTCAGAATACCGGAGTGCTGACCTGGAAAATCTCGAGGAGTGCGGTGTCCCCGAGAAGTACCTCCAACTCCTCCCAAATACCGAGCCGCTGTGGAATGCTGTTGTCAAGGTACCGACCGCTCAATGGTATCGTCCGACGAGAGAAGCGTCGGATCCTGTTGTATGCAAGGTCAGTGACCGGGAATACCGTGCAAGGATAGGGAGCACCTGCAGGCCCCGACCCAGGTGCCGGTGCAGCAACAACATCTGGCTCTGGAGGTGGATCCGCCGAAGAATAAGGTGGCTCGGTGGAAGGTGTGCTCGAAGAGGGACCAACTGCTGAGGATGAGGGTACAGGGAAAGTGGCAGCTGGTGCAGCAGAAGTAGGCCCAGCCTCATCTGATGGAGTGAATGGCGGCACAATGGCTAACGGAGGGAGCTCAAAGACCAGAGCATCGGGGTCCAGCTGCGTAGGTGGTCGGAGTAGGATCTGACGATAACTGGACTCCTCGCCCTCATTGGCGGAGGCTGGCCGCTTCCCGCACGAAGGATCGCGATCTGCCATATCCTAAAATAGAAAATAGAAAACAAAATAAAAGAAAAAGAAAAAGGAAAGAAAACAAAACAAAGAAAATGTGAGAAAATTGGAAAAGAAAAGTACACGGCGTGTACTCCAGAGTACACGGCGTATAGTCAAAATGGAGAGTATCTCGTGTTCTCTGAATAGACATGTCTAGGGTGAAAAACAGACCAAGGAAAAGTACACGGCGTGTACTCCAGATACACGCCGTGTTCACTCAAAGTGTTGGTGGTCGTGTGGAACAAATGACACAACCATGTTTTTATCAGTTCAGAGAAAACGATACACGCTATGTAGGTACTGGACACGGTGTGGACTACACATGAAGAACATGGCCATGCAGAGGGTGAGACACGGGCCGGTCAAACATCACATAGACACGGCGTGTACCGAACACACACACCGTTTAAAAGAAAAATATTTTGAGTGGTCGTGCAGAGGGGAAACACGGGCCGGTGACAGAGATAACAGACACGGCGTGTACCGAGCATACACGCTGTGTTCGGGAACATGGGGTGACAGGTCGTGTTATGTTCCACACACGGAGGGGCCAACACAAGAAACAGACATGGCGTGTACCAAAAACACACGCCGTGTAAATGAAAATGTTGTGTCAGGCCATGTGCAAAGGTATGCTCGGGCACGATGAAAAGTACACTGTGTGTACCGAACATACACACCATGTATATTCAAATTTTGAAAAAATATATGTGAGGCCGTGATTTGAAGTACACGGCATGTGTTCTTCATTTCGTGGTCATGTACTGCCAGAAGCCGAACGGTCGGTCGATCTGAAAAACACCCTAAACGAGTCTAAAAACATGAAATAGAGGGTGCAGAACGGTGTACCTAGATCGAGGATCACAATGTGAGTGGAATCAAAACTTGAAACACCCCAAATTGACAGATTTGGAAAAAATTTGGGGTTCGGGAGAAGAAACGAGAAGAGGGGAAGAAATTGGGACGGCCGTGCGACACGACCTCAAGCCAGGTACCCCGCTGCTTATATAGCCGTGGTACACGGCATGTACTTTTGGTACACGCCGTGTATCCCGATTTTTTTTGGCTTATATAAATAAATATAATTATTATAGTAAACTATATAATAATTATTATTAATAATTAAAAATAGATATAACTACAAATTCTATTATACATAAACCTATACACAACATATATCAGGAAATACACGCTGTGTATTTTAAAATGAGAAAAAGAGGAGTACAACCTTTGGTCTGGTGCTTGGGGCGGGATTCGAACCGGCGATCGGCCGATTCGAACGGACGCCCTCAACCACCGGAGAAAAGGTTGTTCTGCTGTTCATATTTATTATATATATATATTTATTCTATATGTCCTATACACACGGAAAGAAAGAAAAGCACGACGTGTGGTTTTTATTTAGGAAAGGATGGGGTGAAGCGGGGAGATTAGCGCGATTCGAAACCGGGTCTTGTGAACCTGGTGCCGAGAATTTTCCAATCCACCAACTTCACCCACATTTAATTTCTTATTTTTTAAAACGTTTTTAATTTATATTTGAAAAATCATGGTGCACACGGCGTATATCGGAGTACACGTCGTGTGGTTTTATTAAAAGAAGAAATGATGGAAATGAGACGGTTGTCTGGATTCGAACCCGGGTCTTTTGAAACTGGATTACGATTCTAGCCAACCGGACCATCCCCACCATGGGTTTTATTAAACACATTTTTATATATATATAGATTGAAAATACCACACACGTCGTGTAAAAAAAAGGAGGAACCCCGTGCCGAAGGTAGGTCAGGAGGATTCGATCCGAGGACGGCTCAAATAAACTCCAGTGACTTTTCCATCGGCACTGGCATCATCCTTGGTTATTTATTTGTTATTATATAGATTTATACTATTAAGTTTACAAATTAAAAAGATAAGTACACGCCGTGTAAATAAGTGGGACACGTCATGTAACCTCTGGGTTGCCTCCCAGGAAGCGCCTTTGTTTTAGGTCGTTGGTTCGACCTACTTACCTTGCTTACCTGAGGAGTATGGTGGACAACGTTCCCACCATGTTTTCTGTAGGATGGTAAGCTTTCAACTGCTGCCCGTTTACCTTGAATGGTTGACCGTCTACTCCAGAAATTTCTACCGCTCCATGATGGAATACGCGGACAACGTGGAACAGTCCCGACCAGCATGACTTTAACTTCCCTGGAAATAAGTGAAGAAGAGAATTAAAGAGAAGTACCTGATCACCGGGTTGGAAAGATTTGTGTTATATCATCCGGTCATGAATGGCTCTTGTCTTCTCCTTGTACAACTTGGCGTTCTCGTATGCCTCTAATCGAATCTCATCTAGTTCCGACAGTTAGAACTTCTATTTTTCTTCAGCTGCCTTTAGATCAAAATTTAGGGCTTTGACGGCCCAGTAGGCTTTGTGTTCCAATTTTACTGGAAAATGGCAGGGCTTTCCATAGACGAGGCGGAACAGGGACATTCCCAGTGGTGTTTTGAAAGCAGTCCGATATGCCCACAAGGCATCATCTAACTTCTTGGACCATTCCTTCCGTGAAGTGTTCACTGTTTTCTCCAGGATCTGCTTGAGCTCACGATTAGAGAGCTCTACCTGTCCACTGGACTGGAGATAATATGGTGTCCCCATCTAATACTTTACTCCATACTTTGATAGTATTCCTCTCATCAGTGTGTTGTCGAAGTGGGTCCCTCTATCGCTGATCAGTACTCATAGAACTCCAAACTTGCTAAAAACATTTTTCTTTAAGAAATTTATGAATACCTTGGCTATGTCGTGATCTGTAGCAGTAGCTTCCATCCATTTGGAGATGTAGTCGACGCAGATCAGGATGTAAGTGTTCCCAAAAGATGGGGGAAAAGGACCCATGAAATCTATGCCCCATAGATCGAAAATATCGACCTCCAGGATGGGGTGCTGAGGCATCTCTGCTCTACGTCTCATATTACTTGTCCTCTGGCACCGATCGCAACAGGAAACAAAGGCCCGAGCATCTCTATGCATGGTGGGCCAGAAAAATCCATACTGCATGATCTTAGCTATGGTACGGTCCGGCCCATGATGTCCTCCTACCGGTGAGGCGTGACAGAACTCCATGATACTGTGAACTTCATTCTCCGGGATGCAACGGCGGATCACTCCATCTACACAGGATCGGAATAGCAGAGGATCCTACCAGAAGTACCTTTTCACATCAGAGAAAAATATCTTCCTTTGCTAGAAAGAGAGGTCGGGGTGAACGACACCTGTAACCAGAAAATTAGCGATATCAGCATACCATGGTTGAGGTGTTTCACTGATCGAAAAGAGGTGCTCATCAGGAAAATCCTCCCTAATCTCCCAATCTTCTTCCTTCTCCAAATGAGGCAGCTCGAGGTGGGAGATATGGTCAGCAATGAAGTTATCACTCCCTTTCTTATCCCGGATCTCAAGATCGAATTCTTGTAGGAGGAGTACCCAGCGGATCAATCGGGGCTTCACGTCTTTCTTGTTGAGTAGGTACTTTAGTGCTTCATGGTGAATATAAGCAATAACTTTAGACAACACTAAGTAAGAACGAAACCTGTCAAATGAAAAAACCACTACGAGCATCTCCTTTTCTGTGGTGGTGTAGTTAATTTGTGCCTCGTTGAGCGTCCTTATGGCATAATAGATAGGTCGGAAAATCCGGTCAAGTCGCTGGCCCAAGACTTCTCCCACTGCGTAGTCTCTTGCATCGCACATCACCTCAAATTGTTCCTCCCAGTTGGGAGAAATCATAACTGGAGCTTCCACAATGCACTTATTTAGATGCTCAAAAGATCTGACACATTGGTCATCAAACTCAAATATGGAATCCTTAGTTAAAAGATTGGTGAGGGGTTGGGCTATTTTGGAGAAGTCGCGGACAAACCATCTGTAAAAACCCGCATGACCCAGGAAGCTATGGATGGCGCGGACTGGAGTCGGTATTGGTAGTCGTGAAATGACTTCAATCTTCACCGGATCCACCTCTATCCCCTTCGCTGAAATTCTGTGGCCAAGGACTATTCCACTTTGCACCATGAAATGACACTTTTCCCAATTCAAGACTAGGTTAGTGTGCTCACATCGTTCAAAAACTAGTTCTAGGTGCCGTAAACAAATGGTAAATTATTTTCCATAAACGGAAAAATCATCCATGAATACCTCCAGGATTCGTTCCGCCATATCGTGGAAGATGACCAACATATAGTGCTGGAAGGTAGCGGGGGCCTTACACATGCCAAAAGACATCCTTCGATAAGAAAATGTGTCGTAGGGGAATGTGAATGTGCTCTTTTCCTGATCCTATGGAGCAATTGATATTTGGTTGTAACCGGAAAAACCGTCGAGGAAGCAATAGAAGTTGTGCCCTGCTAGCCTCTCTAGCATTTGATCCATGAATGGCAAGGGGAAGTGATCCTTTCTTGTTGCATCGTTTAACTTCCGGTAATCCACACATACTCGCCAGCCCGTGATAGTGCGTGTAGGGATGAGCTCATTCTTTTCATTTGAAATCATAGTGATACCCCCTTTTTGGGTACCACTTGGAGAGGACTCACCCACAGACTATCCGAGATGGGATAGATGATGCCTGCATCCAATAATTTGATCACCTCCTTCTTTAAAAATTTCTTCATGGGAGGATTCAAGCGCCGTTGTGGTTTCCGAGATTGCTTGTCACCCTCTTCAAGTAGCACCTTGTGAGTGAAAATGGTAGGGTTGATGCCCTTCAGATCCGTGATCATCCACCCAATAGCATGCTTCCGCTATTTGAGAACCTGCAGAAGTGCATCTTCCTGCTCCTGTGATAGTTCTGCATTAAGTATAATAGGAAAAGTTTTATTGGGTCCTAAATACTCATACATGAGAGAAGATGGAAGAGGCTTCAGTTCGAGTTCAGGAGCCTTTAAAATCGAAGGAACAAGTGGCTGCACCTTGTCCCATTCCAAACTATCAGGAACAACTGCACGCTGCCAATCGTGGCCACTTTTTCCTTCTATGAATTTCAAGTCTTCTGGCACTTCTTCTAATAGAATATTTAGATCAGTTAAATTATTCAAAATAAAAGAACATACCAGTTCATCCCCTTTGTCGCTAAAATGATTAACCATGGTGGAAACTGCATAACAGTCCTCATGCTCTGACAAGGAAGCTTGTTTGACGGCTTTGAGGACGTTATAGTAAACTCTTTCATCACCTACCCGAAAAATAAGCTCCCCTTGGTGCACATCGATCAGTACCTTCCCAGTTACCAATAAAGGACTTCCAAGTATAAGAGGTGATTCCTGGTCATCCCCCATGTTGAGGATGATGAAATCAGTGGGAAGGATCAGCCTACCCACTTTGACCAGTACATCCTCTAGTAGTCCCTTCGGCTGCTTGATGGATCGATCAGCAAGTTGAAGGGCGACGCGGGTAGGCTTGAGCTCGTGGGGTCCCAGCTTCTTGAAAACTCCGATGGGCATGAGGTTCACGCTGGCCCCTAAGTCGCAGAGGGCCTTCCCAAACTCGCAGGATCCAATGGTACAATAAATGGTGAAACTACCTGGATCTTGGAGTTTGGGAGGAATGGAATTTTGAACCACCGCAGAGCACTCCTTCGTTAGTGAAATAATGCCCAAATCCTCCATCTTCCTCTTATTGGAGAGGATTTACTTCATGAATTTGGTGTATGTTGGCATTTGTGTCAGGACCTCCGCAAATGGTATGTTGATATGAAGCTTCTTGAAAACATCCATGAATTTTATGAATTAGTGGTCCAGCTTCCTCTGCTTCAATCTTTTCGGAAAGGGTAAGGCAGGCTTGAATGGTTGGATTACTTCCTTTTCTTTATTTTGTAAAGCCTCCTTCTGCGGGATTTTGGATGAGGAGGGGTCGGTATTGGTACCTTTTTCATCAACGGTGGGTGTGGATGCACCTTGCTGTGATGATTGGTTCTGTTGGATCTCTTTTCCACTCCGGAGCATGATCGCATTCGCCTCCTCCCTTGGGTTATTTTCGGTGTTACCCTGTAGTGTACCGGGCTGTCTCCCTGAAAGTTGGTTTCCCAGCTGGCCAATCTGATTCTCCAAGCCTCGAATCGAAGCTTCTTGATTCTGGAATCGAGTCTCAGCAGTAGATAAGAATTTATTCATCAGATCCTCTAACCTTGAGGGGTTCTCCTGGTGAGGTGGTTGTTGAGACGTTGGAGGAGGTGGTTGTCGTGGCTGTTGTGGACGACGGTTTTGATACCCTTGTTACTGATAAGGATCCTGCTGGGGTTCTTTCGGCCTTTGGTATTGGTTCTGATATGGAGGCTGGTTGTAGTCGGGCGATCACTGGGGTGGAGGATTCTGCTGTTGTTGGCCCCAGCCTGTGTTCTGTTGATCTCGCCATGCCGGGTTCTGGTACTGCTGGTACTGGTTGGGCCCTCGATTTTGGGTAACATAACTCACCTCGCTTGTCGTGGTGCCTCCAGCCGAACTCGGGCATTCTCCCATGATGTGGTTATCACCACAGTCGCCACATGCTGGATGGTTCGCCGAATGAACTT
Source organism: Viscum album (assembly GCA_963277665.1). Classification (NCBI taxonomy): domain Eukaryota; kingdom Viridiplantae; phylum Streptophyta; class Magnoliopsida; order Santalales; family Viscaceae; genus Viscum; species Viscum album. The sequence goes on along the minus strand of OY728150.1, from coordinate 808,769,686 downwards.
GAGATGCTTCTTTGAGGTTCAATGCGTCGATTTTCTTGGACACATTGTCCAACTGAGCAGTTAACATAGTGGTAGCATCAATGTTGTGCATACCTCGCTTTTGAGTCCCCCGCTCGGAGTGCCACTGAAAGCTATTGGCTGACATGTCTTCCAGTAGTTCGAATAATTCTTCGGGGGACTTCCGCATCACCGTACCTCCGGCAGAAGCGTCCACCACAGACTTGGTATTCATGGTAAGTCCTCTGTAGAAGGTCTGGACTTGCATCCATAGTGGGAGTCTGTGATGGGGGCATTTTCGTAACATCTTCTTGAAGCATTCCCAGTACTCGTACAATGACTCGGAGTCGTGCTGCTGCAAGTTATGAATCTCATTCCGGAGTATCACCGTCTTGGATGTTGGGAATTACTTGGACAGGAACGCCTGGGCTATCTCCTCCCAGGTGAGGATAGATCGTTGTGGCAGCCCCTTGATCTAGTCCTTCGCCTTGTCCTGTAGATAAAAGGGGAATAGGTGAAGAAAAATGGCGTCCTTAGACACGCCATGGTACCAAAAGGTGTCACAGATCTCCAGAAAGTTGGAGAGATGGGCGTTCGGGTCCTCACTAGCCAGGCCTCCAAATTGGACTGTGTTCTGGATCAGCTTCATGATAGTAGGCTTGATCTCGAAGTGCTGGGCCTGGACCGGAGGACGAACGATGCCCGTATCAGCTCCGTGAATCGATGTAAGTCCATACTCTATAAGGGTATGTCTTGAAGGTTGTTGTTAATGGGGTGGAGCTTGCATAAACTGCTCCTGAGGGGAAAAGTATGGTCGTGGGAAGAGTTGTTGCGGTGGCCGTTGGTAATCCCTTGGGAGGAATTCCATGAAGGCTCCAGGATGTTTCTATGGTAGACCAGCAGCGGGAGGCTGCTGATCCTAGTACTGATGCTCAGTCGCAGCATCTACGGCTGGTGCTCCCTCTTCCTTGTTCGCCATGGGTTGTGGTTGATGGTTGTGAGTTTCTGTCTGTGTACGCTGACGATGAAGCAAGGTCCGTTCGATTTCTGGGTCAAGAGGAACTAATTCCTAAGACTCGACACTGCTAGATCGTGTAAAACGTCTAAACATACACTTTAAGCTCCGCACAACACAAAAATGAAAACCAGGCGTAAAAGGGAAAAATAAAAACAAAAATTTGAAATGGGATTAGAAAAGAGATTTTTGATAAAAAAAAAATTTATTTTGATTTTTATTTTCACTTAAATCAATTATTAACACAATTTAAATCTTAGCACTAAAACCAAACGTGTTTCCCTGGCAACGACGCCAAAATTTGGTCTCGATTTTCGTTGATTGAAGTTATATGCATCCCAAATTAATTACCCGTTCTTAGAACTTTAGTATAACATAAGTTTGGGGTCGATCCACAGGGAACTGTGGTGTGCGTGAATTCAATTGATTTAATACTTAATTAGGTGAAATATGCATAATTTAGAAGCGATTGGGTTGATTTTGGGTTTTGATTGAAACTAAATTGATATTTTTTGAAGAAATGGATATAGTTTGAAGGAAAACAATGGGTAAATTTTAAAGTGTTTTTAAAATGGAAAGAAAAGACGTGTCGGGGCTCTGGTGAATAAAGAGTTTTTATGCAGTTTTTTTAAATGGTTGTGTTGTTCATAATAATTCAATCATTCTAGATTTCATTTTGTTAAAATATTTCCTTGGTCTGGTTCCTCTTGTTTGGAATTAGAGCAGCTAACTCCTTGGTCTGGTAGTCAGTGTTCTTAATTCTTTATTACGTCCAGTCCATTATTTGAATCGGTGAAAACCTTCCAATGGTCATGGATGCTTTCACCGTTACTTTTCTTTTGTATCACTGAGAATCCTTCCCTTGGTTCGACTAATAATTCTCAGTTATATTAGACAGTGGTTTAAGAAGAGTAAGATGAATTACAATGATTCAAACACAACTATATAAAAAAATATACAAATTATGATCCCATCATCCACAGCCCCAACACGAGGGGTTTAGTTACACATAGAAAGTGGGAGAGAAATGACACACGTGATACTTGACGGATTCATCGTGTAGGCGTTGAGGTAGAGTGTTGGAAGGTGGAATGGCAGAGTGACGACACCTTGGTAGCTTTGGGAATGGTGATAGCAGAGGTTCTCTTTCCTCTCAATGGTTCTGAACTCCAAAATCAGTAGACCAAGGCCTCTTTTTATAGAAAAATAAAGTACACGGTGTGTATAGAAAGTACACGCCGTGTACTTTTCGTCAACGCATTTTGGTGCCAGTTTCTCCACTGGCAGGTGGCCTAGCACGCCGTTTTTGACTTTTGAACACGGTGTCGCCTGCAAGTTGAGTGTACACGGTGTGTAGTGCCGCCATACACGGCATGTAGTATCAAAAGTTTGGACGCCATCCCCTTCTAGAATAGTAGACACGACGTGTAAAAGTTCAAACACGTCGTGTCTTCATCAACGACCACATGGGAATGTTGACTTTTCTTCGGCAACTACTGCTTCTAGAAAGTAGTACACGGCGTGTAGCACCGCCACACACGGCGTGTATCTTCTACCTGGTGACATGGGCGTGTACTCCCTTCTTCAGTCCGTGTCCCTGCTTGGATGTACATGACATGTATAAAAGTACACGCCGTGTAGTTTCAAAATTTTCACATGCATCCCTTGATTCGTGTATTTGTCCAGAAAGCTTCTGAAAGTAAACAGAATCACCAAAATCAAAGAATATGTTTATAAAAAAACAGATATTTGATGAAAACATGTTTTTATCTTCAATTATATATATGGAAATGTATACACAATTTGGGTGCATCATATTTCTATTTATTCCTAATTATTAATAATTATTACTAAATATTTCTATTTATTGCTAATTATTGCTATTTGTTGCTCATTGTTCCTATTTATTACTATTTATTAATAATTATTACTATTTATGACTATTTATCCCAATTTATTACTATTTATTACTATTTGTTACTATTTATTACTAATTATTACTATTTATTACTAATTATTACCAATTATTTCTATTTATTACTATTTATTACTATTTATTACCATTAATTACTATTTATTAGTATTTATTACTATTTATTCTTATTTATAATGAATTATTCCTATTTATTACGAATTATTTCTATTTATTATGAATTATTCCTATTTATTACGAATTATTCATATTTATTACGAATTATTCCTATTTATTACTATTTATTACTAATTATTTCTATTTATTACTAATTATTCCATTTTATTACAAATTATTCCTATTTGTTACTAATTATTCCTATTTATTACGAATTATTCCTATTTATTATGAATTATTCCTATTTATTACAAATTATTCATATTTATTACCAATTATTCCTAATTATTACATATTTATTCCTAATTATTCCAAATTATTACTAATTATTAATAATTATTACTAATTATTACTAATTATTATTATTTATTACTAATTATTACAATTTATTACTAGTTATTACTAATTATTCCTATTTATTACTAATTATTCCTATTTATTACTAATTATTCCTATTTATTACTAATTATTCCTATTTATTACGAATTATTCCTATTTATTACGAATTATTCCTATTTATTACGAATTATTAATATTTATTACCTCTTTATTGTTATTTATTCCTATTTATTACTAATTATTACCTATTTAATATTATTTATTCTTATTTATTACTAGTTATTCCTATTTATTACTAATTATTCCTATTTATTACTAATTATTCCTATTTTTTACGAATTATTCCTATTTTTTACGAATTATTCATATTTATTATGAATTATTTCTATTTATTTCTATTTGTTACTAATTATTTTTATTTACGACTAATTATTCCTATTTATTACTAATTATTACTATTTATTACTATTTATTACTATTTATTACTAATTATTACTATTTATTACTAATTGTTTCTATTTATTCTTATTTAATGCTATTTATTCCTATTTAATTCTATTTATTCCTATATAATTCTAATTATTTCTATTTAATGCCAATTATTCTTATTTATTACTATTTATTACTAATTACTACTAATTACTACTAATTACTACTAATTACTACTAATTACTACTAATTACTACTATTTACTACTATTTACTACTATTTATTACTATTTATTACTATTTATTACAATTTATTACTATTTATTACTAATTATTACTAATTATTATTAATTATTAATATTTATTACTATTTATTACTATTTATTACAAATTATTCTTATTTATTACTAATTATTCCTAATTATTACTAATTATTCCTATTTATTTCTATTTATTCCTATTTATTTCTATTTATTCCTAATTATTTCTAATTATTACTATTTATTACTATTTATTACAAAAATACAGATAACAAAACAATTTAAATCTAATTTAATTACAACTAATCAACAATAATTAAAATTAACATAAAAAATTAAATAAATACTAAATTAAATAAAATATAAATACCTTTAAACTTGATCTCTTATTGATGTAAACGTCGTCACAACTTCTCCGTTAAAAAAATTAACTCATAGAAATTTTCACTCTAAAATTCGAGTTCAGAGAAAGAGATGAAGTGAGAAATGAGAGGAAGAGAAAGAAAAACGGAGTGGTATATATAGGTTAGATGAGTTGCGACGGGCTTACCGTCACAAAAAGTACTTTTTGCGATGGGCCCCATCGCAAATACCTTTGCCCACATTAATTGCTATCGGTGGTTAAAAGGGTATTTGCAATAGGGCCTGTCGCAAAAAGTGACCTGCTGACACTCCTTTTGCGACGAGACAACATCCCGTCGCAAAAACTCATTTACCGCCGCCGGTATTTGCGATGGGTCCCGCCGCAAATACTCTCCGACCAACACACTATTTACAATGGGGGGATCCCCCCGTTGCAGATAACCTTAAAGCGCTTTGGCGCGCATCCTGTGCCAAAGCACGCATTACCTATTGCGACAGGACCCTGAATCTCGTCACAAATAACAAGTTAATTGCGACGGGACAAACCCTTCATCGCAATTAACCTATGGGATGGACTATTTACGATGGGATTAATTCCCATCGCAAATACCCCGTCACAAAACACAGTTTTTCCCGTAGTGGCACAAAGTAAAAGATGCAGCTAACACTAGGATTACAACTTAAAGAACAAGAATAAAGATGATTAATCATAAGCTAGATCATCTTATTCTATTGAGAGGCTTGGCTGCTAATCTGTGAAGGGTTTCTTCACTGCCGATCAACCAAGGGTCTCTCTATCGCTAATTCATGATGGGTCGATCTACGTCCGGTCCACGATGGGTCTTGCTACTGCAGATCCACAGAGGGTCGCGCTACTACTGATCCACAGAGGGTCGCTCTCATGCTGATCCATAGAGTGTCACACTATTTTCGATCCATGAAGGGTAGTGCTACCACATATCCATGGAGGGTCGCTCTCATGTTGATCCACAGAGGTTCACGCCATTGACGATTCATGGAGTTTCGCTCTCTTGCCGATCCACGGAGAGTCGCTCTTCACTTGACAATCAGCCACTGGATTCCCGTACCTTGTACGTATGAGTTTTGAAGGTTCTACTACTCAATCCATCAGTTACATTTCAACCACCATAAAGTCTCACTTAGAGGTAACCCAAAGGACCGTCTTGTTGTAAGGGTTCCAACGCAACAGATGGCGCGTCGATCAGACGCATAGTCGGTAAGTTATAGGCTTTTTAATAAAAAGGGTCATGTTGGATTTGAGTCTGATCCAACACAGGCGTATTCCAACATGTACCAAAACTCAAGTGAAGTATCTCAAAAGGACCACCTCATTTCAAGGGTCCTCACACTGTAGACGGTGAATCAATCAAACGCCGGATTTGCAAGATACTGTTGTTTTAGTAAAATGAGGAGCTGGTTGTGTATGGGCCCGGTCCGACCCGGTCGGACTGACCCAACCAACCCGGCCTGGGGGTCCCCAAATACCCCATCTCAATTAGAGGGACTCAACCTAACTTGGTTCAGGTTGGAGTCGGTCTGGTCTGGCATGACCAGTGGCCCACGCCTAATGGGCCTTGCTGGACCCGGCCCAGTTTGGCCGAGTGTCCAGCCCGCCGGGTCGCCCGATGACCCGGTCTCATCCGGAACGACCCGAAGGGTGTGGGTCTGGCATGCCAGCATGGTTCCGACCCACTGGGGGCAGGTCAGGCTCACCGACACTGGTTCGGCCCACTGGGTGTGGGTCCGGTCTGCTGGGCCGCAGGTCCGGCTCATCGGTGTGGGTCTAGCGTGCTCACTGGGGGTACATCCTACTAAAGGTCCCGGGCGCAGCAGAAGCTCGTGGGTGGATGTGTCCACTTGGCTTTTTTTCATTAACACTGATCAATCCGGGATCAATTTGATGATAAACGCCAGACTTCACGGATCAAATCACATAAATAGACAAAGAAGAAGAATAGTCCCGGAACCACAAAGGAAAGATCATCACAGGTTGATTATAATTAATTTAATTAATTAATAAGAAGTACCTTTTATGGCGTTCTTTCTTCGTTGATATTTCTGATTTCCGATGTCATTCGTCGTTGCGTCGCAGAATCCAAGTGTAGACTTCCTCTAGTAGTGGTCCACACATGCACCACGTATCTCTGGACGTCGCCAAAGGAATCTCCGGGTTCTAGCGTGGATAAGCCTTTGCTTGTGTTTTCTGCCTTAGATCGCCTTGATCCGATAAAGGTGGATCTCTCTCGGTCTTGAGAGAATTCTTGGAGGATGAATTTCTTTCGGTCTTGAGAGAATTCTCCAGAATTTTTGTGCACAACGATTCTTAGGAAAAGAGTAGGGGTTGTGAGGATATTTATAATCGGGTTTGAGGTTATAGAGTTATGAAAATAAATAAATGTGTTATGCATTTTATTTATTTAATTAACTCTTATTGAAAACCCCCATGTCAAATAATTAATTCCTTGACTTGCACCCAAGCTGATTATAATAAATATCATTTAATAAAACAATATTATATCCTCAAAATCTTGACTGGAAAAACTACACTATGTGTAATCCTTAATACACGGCGTGTACTTGTTTTTCATTGAAAACTACACGGGGTGTACATTCAATGTACACAACGTGTATATCTTGTTTTCACCTTTCATTTCCTTTCCAAAACGAAAACTACATGGTGTGTAATCATTAATAAACAGCGTGTACTTGTTTTCAAAATAAAAACTACACGGTGTGTAATCATTAATACATGGCGTGTACTTGTTTTCATTTTATTTTTCCTCCAACATTAAAACGATTTAGGCTTCCTTGAATAATTATTAAACCATTTATGGGAATAATCTTTATTCTACTTGAGATACTTGAATACACTTAGTGTGTGACCCTCTAGGCCTCTTCCTCATTGGCATTAGGCGGGTTTGCCTAAAGTCCAAGATTTATGTCTAGCAACTGGTCAAGGAACCCAAGAGAAATAAGTTGACGCCACATTGACATGTCACCTCATATGAACGCTTACTGTGTAATTTAATCCCTTTGTCTCAATATCTCATCAAGCAGGTTTCATGGCAGGGTCATAAACCTATGTGCTTGATCTGTCATTCTTTGACTTCGAGAAATAAACTCGTCGTTACACCATGGCCATGGAATTTGGGCGACAGTTTTATTTCAATCAAAGGGCTTGAGATATCTACTTCCATAAATATGGAAGGGACAAATCCTTCATCGACTTATCTGTAACAACATGTCATTCATGACGCACCCAACGTACCCTACTTCCCTCCAATTGTCTTCGTGACAGTTTTCATCAGTAAATCTAAGTACACGAGTCATGACATGAGTTAATGATAATCTTCTAGTCTATGGACCATTACACACACTCATAGATATAAATGTCCCATGACACCATGACAAGAAGAATTACTACTCGCGGGTCTATTCTCATAATCTCCCATCTTAGAGATTACCAAGTGTGAAGTCCATGAGAGAGAGTCTCATCTTCTTACGAGTACTCGCACATGACAGTCTGTATACTATGTGTCCTATCATAGTATGTCAGCCAACCATAGAACTTTATTTAAGAATATTGTTATAGCATTTCAAGGTTCTCATCATAGAGGGGATCTTCCATGACCTTATTAATGCAATAAATATTCCAGGACATTATTATATTATAGTCTTGTAAAACAATGAACAATATATAATAAGTGTACATTCATGTAATAAAAGTACAAAACAGTTGGTTCTCAGGACACCAACCCTTACAAACTCCCACTTGGACTAGAGCCAACTGCCTACGACTTTTAGTCCTCTAGACCTCACATGATGATCATGTTTCTTATGAGTCAAGGATTTAGTCAAGGGGTCCATCATGTTGTCTTCCATGGAAATATTTCTTACTACAACTTCACCTCTCTGAGAAAAATCTCTCAAGAGATGATACTTACGAAGTATGTGCTTTGTCCACTGATGTGACCTTGGATCTTTTGCAAGTGCCACTGCTGCTGTATTATCCCAATAGAGTGTGATAGGATCTTTACTACTAGGTATTACATCCAGCTCTTGGATGAAGCTTCGCATCCATACTGCTTCTTTAGCTGCCTCAGAAGCTGCGATATACTCAGGCTCTGCTGTACAATCTGCGACCACACCTTGCTTTGATCTCTTCTAGATCACTGCACCTCCATTCAAACTGAAGATGTATCCAGTCTGCGACTTCATGTCATCTTGATCAGTCTGGAAACTAGCATCTATATGTCCTCTGATGACTCGTTCCTCAGCTCCTCCATAAACCAGGAACATATCCTTAGTAAGCCTTAGAAACTTAAGGATAGTCTTGACTTCCATCCAATGGTGATCTCCTAGATCTGCTTGATATGTTCCTACCGCACTTAATACATAAGAAACATCTAGACTTGCCGATAGCATAACATACATGACTAAACCAACCACAGATGCGTAAGGGATCCTTGCCATTTTATCTCTTTCCTCATGTGTCTAAGGAAAAATTTTCTTGGAAAGATGAATGCCATGTGACACTGGAAACAATACCTTGTTAGACTATTCCATACTGAATCTCTTCAGTATATTTTCAATGTATGTACTTTGACTCTGGCCCAGAATTCTCTTGAATCTATCATGATGGATCTTGATCCCAAGAATATATGCTGCCTTTCCCAAGTCTTTCATAGAGAATCATTTATCCAACCATGCCTTACCTGACTGTAAGACAGGTACTTCGTTTCTAATTAGTAATATGTCATCAACATATACTATTAGTAAAATGACTGCACTTCCATTAAACCTTTTGTAGACACAGGGCTCACATTTGTTCTTAATAAATCCAAATTACGTTACGGATTCATCAAAATGAATGTTCCATGACTTTGATGCTTTCTTTAATCCATAAATTAATTTCTGCAACTTGCATAATCTGTTGTCATCCTTTGGAGTCATAAACCCTTTAGGTTGTGTCAAGTAGAAATCTTCCTGGAGTTTACTGTTAAGGAATGCTGTTTTGAAATCCATTTTCCAAATTTCATAGTCATGGTAAGCGGAAATGGCCAATAGGATTCTGATGGATTTTAGCATCACAACTGATGAAAAGTTGTCATCATATTCAATTCCTTGACGTTGTCTAAAACCTTTTGTAACCATTATTGCCTTATAGGTGCTGACTTGTATCTCCATGTACAGTTTCTTCTTGAATACCCATTTATTACCAACAGGCTTTACATCAACTGAAGGATCTACCAATATCCAGACTTGGTTTTAGTATATGGAATCCATTTCAGAATTCATGGCTTCTTGCCACTTGGCAGCGTCTATGCCTTAAACTGCTTCCTTGTAGGTAAGAGGATCATCATTTTCAACCAATAATGAGTCACTATCCTTAGTGATAAGAAAACTATATCATTTTGGTTCTCTCACCTATATCATGCTTCTACGCAGTTCTTGTGTCTCTAGAACAAAATTTTCTTCCATGGGGATTTGGGGAATCTATTCTTGTACCAACTCTTGTGTTTCTTGAGCCTTGAATTCATCTAAGTCTATCTGGCTCCCACTATCTCTTTTGGAGATGTGATCCCTCTAAAAGAATATAGTGTGTCTTACCACTATAACTATTTTATATGAGGGTTTGTATAGGTAATATCCCCTTGTTTCTTTGGGATATCCTATAAAGGCACACTTTGTGCTTCGGGGTGCAAGCTTGTTACCTGAAGAGGCCTTAAAAAATGCTTCGCTACCCCAAACATATAATTTTTTTAACCTGGATTTACGTCCACTCCATAACTCGTATGGAATACCATTTATTGATTTAGTTGGTACTTGGTTTAGTATGTGTGCTACTGTTTGTAATGAATATCCCCAAAAGGATAATGGAAGACTCACACGACTCATCATTGATCTCACTATGTCCAACAGGGTGCGGTTCCTCCTTTCATTTACACCATTCCACTGAGGCGTGTAAGTAGGAATTAGTTGAGATAGAATCTCAAACTCCCGTAAGAAATTAATGAAATCCTGATTAAGATATTCTACTCCTCTATTTGAGAGGAGTTTCTTAATCTTCTTACCAAGATGGTTCTCAACTTAATTCTTGTATTCTTTGAACCGATCAAAAGAATCTGACTTATACCTCATTAGGAAAATATATCCATATCTACTAAAATCATCAGTAAAAGTTATGAAGTACAAGAACCCACCCTGTGCTTCAACTGGAAATGGTCCACATACATCTGTGTGAACTAATTCTAGAAGCTCTTTAACCCTTTCACCTTTCCCACTAAATGGGGCTTTGGTCATTTTTTCTTTGTAGACACGCATGACATACACCAAGTGGTTTTAGTTCGAAAGAATCTAAATACCCATCTTGATGTAATTTTGTCAAACGTTTCTCATTGAAATGACCTAGCCGGTGATGCCAAATTTGGGTGTGGTATGAGTCATGTGAATTAAATTTTTCATCGATTTCCATTACCTGGATTGAGTAGTCTGACACATAAAGGTCGTTATATAAATGTTCCCTACCAAAACAAATGTTATCTTTATAAAAGTAGCAACATTCATTTCCAAACTTAAAGATGAATCCATCAATATCTAATCTGGATAATGCAATAATTTTTTTAGTAATAGAAGGCACATAATAACAACCCTTTAACACCAAAATCATTTCAATTGGCAATGTGAGGTGGTAGTCCCCGACAGCTACATTAGAAAGTCTGGCTCCGTTGGCTAATCGTAGATCTACCTCCCCTCAATCAATCTTCCTGAATCTACTTGGTCCCTGTATTTGGATATAGATGTGAGCACTACAAGTAGTATCTAATACTCAATTGTTAGAAACATATAGACTGCATTCGATAACAAATGCACCTAAAGCTTCCCCTTGCTTCCTTGGCTGGGTGTAGTTTTTCTTCCAGTGACCCTTCTTGCCACATGCGAAACAAACAACCTCTTGTTATCTTTCCTCCCCTATGATCTTCCTTTTCCTATAAGGCCTTGAATAAGTCTTGGTCTTAACGATCTTTACATTCCCTTTATTTTTATTCACCATAAGGACAGAAGGCTTTTCACTATTCATATCATTGTCCACTTGGTGAATAAGGATAAAAAGATCAGATAGATACTTCACAATGTTGTTCATGTTGAAATTTACAACAAAGTTAGAGAAGCTCTAGGGAAGTGATGTGAGAATGAGATCAGTACCCAGATTTTTGGGGAGTTTAAACCCTAGAACCTCCAAGAGCTCAATGTATCCAATGATCTTGACTTCATGAGGCCCAGCTGGGGCACCCTCTCCAAGCTTGCTTTGAAATAGAGCAATGGAGATCTCAAACCTTTCCTTTCTTGCTCTCTCCTGGTATAAACCATAGAGGTTCTGAAAGATTCTATAGGAATCCATGTCTTCATGAGACTTCATAAGCTCACTATACATTGATGACGACATCAAACATTGAACATCGAGTGCATCATTCAAATTTTGATAATAGACCAAGAAATCTTCATCACTCACCCCTTGGGTAGGGGAATCAGGAAGTGAGGACTCTAACATGTAAAACTTTCATTCATGGCGTCGGATAACCCAAAGGCACCTAAACCATTCTAGAAAGTTACTGCCGATGAGGATATTGTCTTTGTCGAAAATTGATCACAGAGAAAATGTGGTTGACGAGCTTGTCATATTGATTCTATAATTTAAAAGAGCATATTTATCAGTACTTTCTTGATTACATTTTATGATAAATAATACATTTTATTAATTCTCCCACTATTTTATCAAGTCCCAATGTCCCTCACCATTGAACTTGGAATGTCCAATTTCTTTGACATTCTAGTGGAAAGGATCCATATTCCCCTTTGCATAACCCCAACAAGGGTTGGTCAATATATTAGAAGGTATTTAGGTAGGTAGGTCTTTTCCAACTGTGACCTTACAGTTCCTTGATCTATTGAGTGGAATCCCCAATCCTGAAACCCTGACTTGGATTTCCTCAAAACTTGTTTCTATTTTATAACAAGTCTTGCAAGGGCTACTCCTCTTGATGTAAACTGTTTAAGTCAACCCAAAACTTTCATAAGAGATTACTTTATAAAAGTAAGTTACCCAAAAAGGGTTGGTCAAACACATAGTTTTATTGATTCTTTACCTTAATCAAGTAATGGAAGGCTTGGTGTGGCTTAATATGGTATTTGCGGGATTTTATTCTTTATGTGTAGTTTTTTATTATCACATTCTTGTTAATATTAAGTGATGCTTGCTTAAGTGATTAACCATGTTCTGATAATGTTTACGCATAGTCCGGTTTAGTTTTATTCCATCTTTGCATGCTTGTTTATTTCATTAACTATGTAAAAACGACAACACATACATAATAAATAAACCATGCAATTAGATAAAAATAAAATAATATGGCATGATCATGAGATTCTATTGGTTAGCTTTTGATAAGCTAACCCTGAACTAGGGAAAACACCTTGAACCCAATGGTTTGTGTTTTCCAACTCCCATCTATCCACCTTTGCATCTTCTTGAGTTTGGTTTCACCTCAGCTTCGGATTTTTGAACCGTCTCCACTAGCTTGGGAGATCCTCCATTATATGGGGTTTACATTAAAGAAACCATGGGCACGAAGTCCCTAAATTTTATTAGAAGAAGTCTCGCAGGCCAACGAATTTAAATCAAACAAATTTAAATGAAACCATACACACATACAAATGGTCTTTGGTCTAGCTCATGATCATCCATAGCATGCAAATACATTTACGCATATTTAGCATTCAAATTATTTTAATCGTTCTATTTATTCAAGATAAGTCACGCTTGAATTAAATTAATTATGATCTTATAATTAGTCAATTTTTTATCTTAAATTCCTTTCTGAATTTCCTTGAGATTATTCTCATCCATATTTCTTGTACAGGTCTTTGTACTTTTGGAGGAAACCTGGTGAAATTCCATTTCTGGAAAGTATACAATGTGTAGGCTATATTACATGGCATGTATTTGTTTTCACCACATATCCAAAGTACACGCCGGGGATTTGGCGTGTTTTCTGTACATTGGAAATTTTGGAGTACATGGTGTGTAGATTAATCTAACATGGCGTGTACTTTCTTGTTACACTGTTACCAGCCTAGAAATCCCGTGTACGTGGTACACGGCTTCTCCTTGTACACGGTTTCACCTAGGACGGATCGGACTACACGACGTGTTGATTCAACATACATGTCATGTTTTCCAGTTTCCACGCACCATTCAATTCTGGTCAACATAGTGTAATAAAACTCAGGTATACTCAATTCACACGGTGTGGTTTGGCGGACCAGTATCGGTTCGTTGAACCTGAGTACACGGCGTGTATTTTTCACTACACGCTGTGTATTCTTGTAACAGCCCAAGATTTTATAAAAAAAATATTCTTTTTAATTTTATTAATGTCTTGTGTTGTACGCTACACCAAAAGGAGCTTGCACAACACACATCCTTGACTTTCCTTGCATTACACACAATCGCGACCTTCCTCGATAGCGTGTGTAGTACGCAATACCGAGTTTCACTAAACAACGATATGCTATAAAAATATTATTAAAACTAGCCGTTATGAATAGTAATAACCACTTTTTGAAATCCAGTAAATCTTATTTTTCAAAATGAACTTTATTTTTGGATTCGGAGTATCGAATTTAGCCTAATGTGAAATTTTGGTACTTTTCGGATAACTTTCATATTCTGATGAATAGTGAAAATTACTAAATTATAATTAAAAAACAACTTTTTTAATCGAAATAATTAATAGTGATAAATTATTAATTTGAGTAGTTTTAAAGTATATTTAGAATAGATTTTTACAATTTAATACAATGTTGGTCATTGGACGTCATTTCACATTTAAACCAGACATAAACAAGTGTCAATCTTTTGATAGATATTGTTTCGTAAAAACACGCTATTTGTTTTAATAGCGGGATTTAATTATAAAATTAATTAATTCAACTTCTATGTTATGAATTTAGTAAAATAGACTTCATTTTTGAATTCGGAATATGAAATATAGCTTAGGATGAAATTTTGGCATTTTTCTGAAAACTTTCAATTTTTGATGAATAGTGAAACCACTAAGTGGTAGGTTAAAAACTGAATTTTGCATAAAACTTAATTTTACCACTTCTGTGAATGGAATTTCGAAAATCCGAGAGACACGGTTAATATCAAGGACTAAAATGTGGTTCAATGAGATGAAAATAATTTTTGGTGAATAGTAACTTTTTACTTTTTTTTACTGCGGTTAATAGTAAATAGGGTAACTAAGGGTAAATATGATATTACTATTACCCTAACACATGTACTAATTCTATTGGACAAGTGTAATTCGACCAAAAACAAACTTAGGAATAAAATATGACCATTTAGGCCCACTTGGATTAGATTAGGACATTTATTATTAATTTATTTAAAGAAGGGTTAAAATAGTTAAAATCAAAGATTAATAAGTAAATCATTTTTAATATGGGGTTATACATAAGATAAATTCGACTATAAATATTCATTAGAAATCTAAAAAGATTTAATACATGATGGTATTTTATTTGTAATTTTTAGACATCATATAATATAATTTATTTATGAGACAAAGATGATGCAGTAATTATCTTATTAATGAAATATTGACATAATTGATAATATAAATACCAAAATAAATGTAATTTAAGACTTTTTATGAATTACACTAATTTTCTAGGTTACTATGATATATTAGTGTTGATTTAATCAACTTGTTTCGAACATATAATTCTGTTATGACTTTCACAAAAATCATATATCAAAAAGTGTCAAAATTGACACAAAATAGTTTTTAAATCAAATATTATATTATTAATTGTTATTTTATTCCTAAAAATATAAGGTTCGGCCAAATGACTTAGATAAGGATATATGTATTAATAATATACAATTTGGGGTTCGTTTGGCATGTTATAGTAAGTTTATTAACCATATAGTGAAAGAAAACAAAAAGACACGGTAAAAGTTAAATTATTTAACTTAGAGTTAAATCTAATTGATAAGGTTAAAATAATACCCTAAACTTGTCTAAATCCTATTGGTTGATAGGATTTCGACCCATCCCCACTTTATCTTCGAAATAAGACCCTTTGGAACCATTATAAACCGATTTTGACTTTAATATAAAATAATATTTTGAGATATTCCTAAGGTGCCCCTCTCCTCCCCTATAAAAGGACACCTCCTCCCCCTCCTCCTCACACCAATTTGAGCACTCAAGCTCGGCCAACCCCTGCCAAAATCCCTTCTCCACTTCCCTAGCAACATCCTAGAGGTTCTGGTCTTCCTCAAAGACCAATTCTAGTGCCCTAAGAAGAGGTCTCAAAGAGGCACTTCAAAGAAGAGGTAATTACCGTTACCAATTCTTTCATCTTTATTTCTTCTTCCACTTCTTCTTCTTAGGTTGTTTCATTATGAAGTAATAACATCAGTATCACTCATATACTGATATGTTATTATAAGTATGAAACAACCCTATTTCACCATCTATCCATCCTACGGAAAAATAAATCACCGCGCGTGCGTACGTACGGAATACCGTCTCCACGCCGTGGTGTAATCTATTTTCCACCACCACCTTACATGGATGGGTATAATGGTGTAAAGAATAACTATACATAGTTATTACAAAATCATATTGATTCTGATATATTGTATAATCCACTCCAATTCAATTCAATATTTATAGAAATGATATCATCGCTCGTGCGTACGTACGGACTACCGTCTCCACGACGCGATGAGATTCATTCTCCATGTTAACCATTTAAGAATGATTATAAAGTATATATAAGAAATAATAATGAAATATATGACATTTTAAAGCTACTGGATTTATGTATAAATATATATGTATGCCATCTACTTACTTCCATTTCAAGACAATAAGGAAAGTAAAACAGCGTTCATGCGTACGTACGGACTACCGTCTCCATGAACGGTGTTTTTCATTTTATTTATCTATCTATTATATATATATATATACTGAATATATATGATATATAAATCATATTTTATATTCTGGAAGTAATTAAATCATGATATAAGTAATAATGATGTCAAGAACAACAAGTCAAAACACCTACGATAAATGAAACGATTTTACCCAAAACGCTTCTTTAACATGGAATTTACAAAAGAACGGGTAATATAATGTCATAAGTGAACCATATATGATATCATAACAATGAATATGATTCTGTAATAAGTCAATAACATGATTTAAATCATTATACAGGAGGTTCGGACCCTTACAAAGCAAGTCGGACCTAAGGTAAGGGAAATATCACAATCTCATTTTTATCCGAGATTGTTTATTCGTAAGTATTTACTGGGGTGTATTTTATCATCCACATCTATGTTTCATCAAAATGTAATATTATTTCCATCCACCTACAATTGTTTAAATCCATTTTTACCCTTTGGTGAGTTTTTAGTAATATGTATGAAAGGAATCTTTTGTCGTACGAGGTACTTTTTGACTTTTCCGACAAAAGTACGAAGAATGTTTTTTTTAACTTATACGGCATGAATAGATTTTTAAAACATTATTTCCAAGAAGCTTCCTTTACAAGTTCTCAAGTTTATTTTTAATCAACTTCTTTTATTTTAAAGTTATATGACATGTTATGAAAGGAAAAATGTTTTTGAAGAAGAAAGGATATTTTCCTCAAGAATGGAGTTCAAGTGTTTTATCAAAATTATTTTCCATCTAAGATAATAAAGGGTTCTGTTTTTATCCATATTTTTACATTGATTTGACTATGTTGTGATGGAATTATGTTTATGAATTCCTTTATCTTATATGAATGGTTTTATGATGTCATGTTGTTTAAGAATCCCATTTTTATTACATGGGTTATGCAATGATGTATGATTTATGATTTTGTGGCACACATAAGAATGGTATCATTATGAGATGGGTGGGACCTATATCTCCCTCCAATGCATTGGGTAAAGATTTCATATCTCATGAGATAGACATGGCTGGAATGGTAGGTTATACCGGTTCAGTGAAACAGGACTGAAATGAGGATTACTCGATTCAGAAAGGGACTTTGTCCACTAAGATAGTCTTGGCAATGAGTCTTGACTAACAAGAAATGATTCTCTATGATTATGTGTGTATGCCACAATGAGTAATGTTTTAAGTAAGGGTTTCATTTTTACTACTATGATTTATCTCATGTTATGAAATTATGCTCTCTTTTGCAGGTTAAGATTTCCAAAAATGTTATGTTCTTATGAAAATTATGTGATTGATATTTCTTTTGTTTACCCTTACTGAGCATTTGAGCTCACCCTTTTATGTTTTCTTTTCCCCAGGATATAAAGAAAGGTTTTAGGTAAAAAAAAGGAAGATCTTTGTGGGAGATTTTTAAGATCTTTCACCAGGATTAGAAGATTACGTTCCGAGTTTCCAAAGACACTAAACTATTACGATCCTTGTGTGTATATTTTTGTTATGTATTAAGTATTCCGAAAATGTAATGTAATGTCAATGTACGTCAAGATACGGGTCTCTACAGTTGGTATCAGAGGAAAGGTTTAGTCAACCTTTGGAAACTAGGACGCGAAAACGTTAGTGAGATCCCTAGAGATATTTCTAAGGTATGTCTAGGGATGTCCCTAAGGATAAGTATACGTATAGGATATAGTCCTATAACTACGGTAACGATCTTAGAATTTAACCTAAGATGTTAGATATTGAGGGTGCTCCCCCTTTACTATGTTGTCTTCCCTAGCATGATTTCGCCTCTCACAAAATTCTTTTTGTGTTTTAGTTAATGGAGGGAACCAGAAGGAATTCGGTTAACATTGAATCCAATGGGCAAATTGGTGACTATGAGCAACAAAATTGTGTAATGCCTAAAGATAAAGATATTGTGATTATGCCGAATCAGTCATCGCGGTATACGATTAACAAGGTGAAATTTAGCGGTATGACAAATTTATCAAAGAAGAAGAAGATACACTATTATGCATGTTCGCATGTTGAGGAGCATAAAGAAAGGAGGATTGAGATTTCTAAAGAAGGGAAGAAGAACCTTGAGGAATACCTCAAATGGAGGGACCGATGTTATCTGTGTGGAGAAAAGGGTCATAGAGTGACAGATTGTTATGGAGTTCAATGTCTTATTTGTGGAGAACATGGGCATTACCCAACTCAATGCCCTGACCTAAAAAGATACTTCTAAATCAAGGAAGGACTTATTCCAGGACAGTCATTGAAGTGGATGGACTGAAGTGTTTATGTATTGGTATTCAAGAAAAATGTTGTTGAGGTACTTTTATGGTGTATTGGAATATTTATGTATTGGTCTAAATGTGGTATTAGAAGTGATTGAGGTATTTTTGGAAAAAAGATGATATGCGCATAATGAAGGGAAAATGAGAAAATGAAATATTTGACAGTATTCATGAGCTCATGATTGATATAAGGACAAGGTGATATCATGGTTTGAGTATATAGAATTCTGAGGATTTTGGTATATGGAAAGTGTTAACTTTTAACTGCATTCATGTTTTCACTAAGGTATTCAATAGAATACATGATTAAGGACTTTGAATGTTTGGAATGTGACCAACAAAACTTATCTTATGATATATGGGGATCGACGATGGTGTTAAATCTCTGGTAATCATTTTCACTATGTTATGAGAGTGGACTGCAGTATTATAGATAAGCCTAAAGATTGGAATGGATTATGTTTGACATAAGTTAGTATTGTTTGTTTTTTCGATATTATTGATAGGATGTTAGAGTAATATAGTTTTGGAAAAAGGACAACCTGCAGGACGGGCGACAACCCATCGCTTCGGACAAGGCTGTGGGAATCGAACACACAACTGAAGTGCGACTGACCTTTATCGCCTACCACTGACCTACAGGAAGTCCCTGTTTAGTAGAAACTAGTTTTATTAAGCAGTATGATATATGAAGTATAAGTCCATTTTAGGAACCATATATGATTTATCTCACTATAGATCGACTTATGTATATAAGTTTTGCTAACCTTTTGTTTGAGACAGATGGAATGACCTGCCATTCTATCACATGATCTGCTAACACTTCATGAATAACAAATTCAACTTCATTTATTTAAGAGATGAAGTGGAAATTGTTAAAGGCACGAACAATAGTGAGATTGTACCAAAATAAAGAAAGTATTTATTCTAATTCAAATTCTTTAACTTTAGGGAAACGATCTTGAAAACCAAAAATGTTGTCCTAGTGATCTTATATCTGATGAATCAGATGGTACCTTAGATCATCACAAATTTATGGCTTTGTGATTACTGGCTTTTCCATAGCCATGTTCTCTACCACTCTCCATCAGAACATGATGGTTAGATTTCTCTTCCATATCCATATTTTCACCTATGTGGAAACCCAGTGATTAGTTTATTTGTGTAATCGTTACATTTCATACTTTAGTTTTGGTATTCCCTTTTACGATGTGGGTTTCTATTAAAGAAACTTTCAAATAGTAAACCATTTATAACCCCGATGAATTTCGAGGGCGAAATTCATTTTAAGGGGGGTAGAATGTAACAGCCCAAGATTTTATAAAAAAAATATTCTTTTTAATTTTATTAATGTCTTGTGTTGTACGCTACACCAAAAGGAGCTTGCACAACACACATCCTTGACTTGCCTTTCATTACACGCAATCGCGACCTTCCTCGATAGCGTGTGTAGTACGCAATACCGAGTTTCACTAAACAACGATATGCTATAAAAATATTATTAAAACTAGCCGTTATGAATAGTAATAACCACTTTTTGAAATCCAGTAAATCTTATTTTTCAAAATGAACTTTATTTTTGGATTCGGAGTATCGAATTTAGCCTAAGGTGAAATTTTGGTACTTTTCGGATAACTTTCATATTCTGATGAATAGTGAAAATTACTAAATTATAATTAAAAAACAACTTTTTTAATCGAAATAATTAATAGTGATAAATTATTAATTTGAGTAGTTTTAAAGTATATTTAGAATAGATTTTTACAATTTAATACAATGTTGGTCATTGGACGTAATTTCACATTTAAACCAGACATAAACAAGTGTCAATCTTTTGATAGATATTGTTTCGTAAAAACACGCTATTTGTTTTAATAGCGGGATTTAATTATAAAATTAATTAATTCAACTTCTATGTTATGAATTTAGTAAAATAGACTTCATTTTTGAATTCGGAATATGAAATATAGCTTAGGATGAAATTTTGGCATTTTTCTGAAAACTTTCAATTTTTGATGAATAGTGAAACCACTAAGTGGTAGGTTAAAAACTGAATTTTGCATAAAACATAATTTTACCACTTCTGTGAATGGAATTTCGAAAATCCGAGAGACACGGTTAATATCAAGGACTAAAATGTGGTTCAATGAGATGAAAATAATTTTTGGTGAATAGTAACTTTTTACTTTTTTTTACTGCGGTTAATAGTAAATAGGGTAACTAAGGGTAAATATGATATTACTATTACCCTAACACATGTCCTAATTCTATTGGACAAGTGTAATTCGACCAAAAACAAACTTAGGAATAAAATATGACCATTTAGGCCCACTTGGATTAGATTAGGACATTTATTATTAATTTATTTAAAGAAGGGTTAAAATAGTTAAAATCAAAGATTAATAAGTAAATCATTTTTAATATGGGGTTATACATAAGATAAATTCGACTATAAATATTCATTTGAAATCTAAAAAGATTTCATACATGATGGTATTTTATTTGTAATTTTTAGACATCAAATAATATAATTTATTTATGAGACAAAGATGATGCAGTAATTATCTTATTAATGAAATATTGACATAATTGATAATATAAATACCAAAATAAAAGTAATTTAAGACTTTTTATGAATTCCACTAATTTTCTAGGTTACTATGATATATTAGTGTTGATTTAATCAACTTGTTTCGAACATATAATTCTGTTATGACTTTCACAAAAATCATATATCAAATAGTGTCAAAATTGACACAAAATAGTTTTTAAATAAAATATTATATTATTAATTGTTATTTTATTCCTAAAAATATAAGGTTCGGCCAAATGACTTAGATAAGGATATATGTATTAATAATATACAATTTGGGGTTCGTTTGGCATGTTATAGTAAGTTTATTAACCATATAGTGAAAGAAAACAAAAAGACACGGTAAAAGTTAAATTATTTAACTTAGAGTTAAATCTAATTGATAAGGTTAAAATAATACCCTAAACTTGTCTAAATCCTATTGGTTGATAGGATTTCGACCCATCCCCACTTTAGCTTCGAAATAAGACCCTTTGGAACCATTATAAACCGATTTTGACTTTAATATAAAATAATATTTTGAGATATTCCTAAGGTGCCCCTCTCCTCCCCTATAAAAGGACACCTCCTCCCCCTCCTCCTCACACCAATTTGAGCACTCAAGCTCGTCCAACCCCTGCCAAAATCCCTTCTCCACTTCCCTAGCAACATCCTAGAGGTTCTGGTCTTCCTCAAAGACCAATTCTAGTGCCCTAAGAAGAGGTCTCAAAGAGGCACTTCAAAGAAGAGGTAATTACCGTTACCAATTCTTTCATCTTTATTTCTTCTTCCACTTCTTCTTCTTAGGTTGTTTCATTATGAAGTAATAACATCAGTATCACTCATATACTGATATGTTATTATAAGTATGAAACAACCCTATTTCACCATCTATCCATCTACGGAAAAAGAAATCACCGCGCGTGCGTACGTACGGAATACCGTCTCCACGCCGTGGTGTAATCTATTTTCCACCACCACCTTACATGGATGGGTATAATGGTGTAAAGAATAACTATACATAGTTATTACAAAATCATATTGATTCTGATATATTGTATAATCCACTCCAATTCAATTCAATATTTATAGAAATGATATCATCGCTCGTGCGTACGTACGGACTACCGTCTCCACGACGCGATGAGATTCATTCTCCATGTTAACCATTTAAGAATGATTATAAAGTATATATAAGAAATAATAATGAAATATATGACATTTTAAAGCTACTGGATTTATGTATAAATATATATGTATGCCATCTACTTACTTCCATTTCAAGACAATAAGGAAAGTAAAACAGCGTTCATGCGTACGTACGGACTACCGTCTCCATGAACGGTGTTTTTCATTTTATTTATCTATCTATTATATATATATATATACTGAATATATATGATATATAAATCATATTTTATATTCTGGAAGTAATTAAATCATGATATAAGTAATAATTATGTCAAGAACAACAAGTCAAAACACCTACGATAAATGAAACGATTTTACCCAAAACGCTTCTTTAACATGGAATTTACAAAAGAACGGGTAATATAATGTCATAAGTGAACCATATATGATATCATAACAATGAATATGATTCTGTAATAAGTCAATAACATGATTTAAATCATTATACAGGAGGTTCGGACCCTTACAAAGCAAGTCGGACCTAAGGTAAGGGAAATATCACAATCTCATTTTTATCCGAGATTGTTTATTCGTAAGTATTTACTGGGGTGTATTTTATCATCCACATCTATGTTTCATCAAAATGTAATATTATTTCCATCCACCTACAATTGTTTAAATCCATTTTTACCCTTTGGTGAGTTTTTAGTAATATGTATGAAAGGAATCTTTTGTCGTACGAGGTACTTTTTGACTTTTCCGACAAAAGTACGAAGAATGTTTTTTTTAACTTATACGGCATGAATAGATTTTTAAAACATTATTTCCAAGAAGCTTCCTTTACAAGTTCTCAAGTTTATTTTTAATCAACTTCTTTTATTTTAAAGTTATATGACATGTTATGAAAGGAAAAATGTTTTTGAAGAAGAAAGGATATTTTCCTCAAGAATGGAGTTCAAGTGTTTTATCAAAATTATTTTCCATCTAAGATAATAAAGGGTTCTGTTTTTATCCATATTTTTACATTGATTTGACTATGTTGTGATGGAATTATGTTTATGAATTCCTTTATCTTATATGAATGGTTTTATGATGTCATGTTGTTTAAGAATCCCATTTTTATTACATGGGTTATGCAATGATGTATGATTTATGATTTTGTGGCACACATAAAAATGGTATCATTATGAGATGGGTGGGACCTATATCTCCCTCCAATGCATTGGGTAAAGATTTCATATCTCATGAGATAGACATGGCTGGAATGGTAGGTTATACCGGTTCAGTGAAACAGGACTGAAATGAGGATTACTCGATTCAGAAAGGGACTTTGTCCACTAAGATAGTCTTGGCAATGAGTCTTGACTAACAAGAAATGATTCTCTATGATTATGTGTGTATGCCACAATGAGTAATGTTTTAAGTAAGGGTTTCATTTTTACTACTATGATTTATCTCATGTTATGAAATTATGCTCTCTTTTGCAGGTTAAGATTTCCAAAAATGTTATGTTCTTATGAAAATTATGTGATTGATATTTCTTTTGTTTACCCTTACTGAGCATTTGAGCTCACCCTTTTATGTTTTCTTTTCCCCAGGATATAAAGAAAGGTTTTAGGTAAAAAAAAGGAAGATCTTTGTGGGAGATTTTGAAGATCTTTCACCAGGATTAGAAGATTACGTTCCGAGTTTCCAAAGACACTAAACTATTACGATCCTTGTGTGTATATTTTTGTTATGTATTAAGTATTCCGCAAATGTAATGTAATGTCAATGTACGTCAAGATACGGGTCTCTACAGTTGGTATCAGAGGAAAGGTTTAGTCAACCTTTGGAAACTAGGACGCGAAAACGTTAGTGAGATCCCTAGAGATATTTCTAAGGTATGTCTAGGGATGTCCCTAAGGATAAGTATACGTATAGGATATAGTCCTATAACTACGGTAACGATCTTAGAATTTAACCTAAGATGTTAGATATTGAGGGTGCTCCCCCTTTACTATGTTGTCTTCCCTAGCATGATTTCGCCTCTCACAAAATTCTTTTTGTGTTTTAGTTAATGGAGGGAACCAGAAGGAATTCGGTTAACATTGAATCCAATGGGCAAATTGGTGACTATGAGCAACAAAATTGTGTAATGCCTAAAGATAAAGATATTGTGATTATGCCGAATCAGTCATCACGGTATATGATTAACAAGGTGAAATTTAGCGGTATGACAAATTTATCAAAGAAGAAGAAGATACACTATTATGCATGTTCGCATGTTGAGGAGCATAAAGAAAGGAGGATTGAGATTTCTAAAGAAGGGAAGAAGAACCTTGAGGAATACCTCAAATGGAGGGACCGATGTTATCTGTGTGGAGAAAAGGGTCATAGAGTGACAGATTGTTATGGAGTTCAATGTCTTATTTGTGGAGAACATGGGCATTACCCAACTCAATGCCCTGACCTAAAAAGATACTTCTAAATCAAGGAAGGACTTATTCCAGGACAGTCATTGAAGTGGATGGACTGAAGTGTTTATGTATTGGTATTCAAGAAAAATGTTGTTGAGGTACTTTTATGGTGTATTGGAATATTTATGTATTGGTCTAAATGTGGTATTAGAAGTGATTGAGGTATTTTTGGAAAAAAGATGATATGCGCATAATGAAGGGAAAATGAGAAAATGAAATATTTGACAGTATTCATGAGCTCATGATTGATATAAGGACTAAGTGATATCATGGTTTGAGTATATAGAATTCTGAGGATTTTGGTATATGGAAAGTGTTAACTTTTAACTGCATTCATGTTTTCACTAAGGTATTCAATAGAATACATGATTAAGGACTTTGAATGTTTGGAATGTGACCAACAAAACTTATCTTATGATATATGGGGATCGACGATGGTGTTAAATCTCTGGTAATCATTTTCACTATGTTATGAGAGTGGACTGCAGTATTATAGATAAGCCTAAAGATTGGAATGGATTATGTTTGACATAAGTTAGTATTGTTTGTTTTTTCGATATTATTGATAGGATGTTAGAGTAATATAGTTTTGGAAAAAGGACAACCTGCAGGACGGGCGACAACCCATCGCTTCGGACAAGGCTGTGGGAATCGAACACACAACTGAAGTGCGACTGACCTTTATCGCCTACCACTGACCTACAGGAAGTCCCTGTTTAGTAGAAACTAGTTTTATTAAGCAGTATGATATATGAAGTATAAGTCCATTTTAGGAACCATATATGATTTATCTCACTATAGATCGACTTATGTATATAAGTTTTGCTAACCTTGTGTTTGAGACAGATGGAATGACCTGCCATTCTATCACATGATCTGCTAACACTTCATGAATAACAAATTCAACTTCATTTATTTAAGAGATGAAGTGGAAATTGTTAAAGTCACGAACAATAGTGAGATTGTACCAAAATAAAGAAAGTATTTATTCTAATTCAAATTCTTTAACTTTAGGGAAACGATCTTGAAAACCAAAAATGTTGTCCTAGTGATCTTATATCTGATGAATCAGATGGTACCTTAGATCATCACAAATTTATGGCTTTGTGATTACTGGCTTTTCCATAGCCATGTTCTCTACCACTCTCCATCAGAACATGATGGTTAGATTTCTCTTCCATATCCATATTTTCACCTATGTGGAAACCCAGTGATTAGTTTATTTGTGTAATCGTTACATTTCATACTTTAGTTTTGGTATTCCCTTTTACGATGTGGGTTTCTATTAAAGAAACTTTCAAATAGTAAACCATTTATAACCCCGATGAATTTCGAGGGCGAAATTCATTTTAAGGGGGGTAGAATGTAACAACCCAAGATTTTATAAAAAAAATATTCTTTTTAATTTTATTAATGTCTTGTGTTGTACGCTACACCAAAAGGAGCTTGCACAACACACATCCTTGACTTGCCTTTCATTACATGCAATCGCGACCTTCCTCGATAGCGTGTGTAGTACGCAATACCGAGTTTCACTAAACAACGATATGCTATAAAAATATTATTAAAACTAGCCGTTATGAATAGTAATAACCACTTTTTGAAATCCAGTAAATCTTATTTTTCAAAATGAACTTTATTTTTGGATTCGGAGTATCGAATTTAGCCTAAGGTGAAATTTTGGTACTTTTCGGATAACTTTCATATTCTGATGAATAGTGAAAATTACTAAATTATAATTAAAAAACAACTTTTTTAATCGAAATAATTAATAGTGATAAATTATTAATTTGAGTAGTTTTAAAGTATATTTAGAATAGATTTTTACAATTTAATACAATGTTGGTCATTGGACGTAATTTCACATTTAAACCAGACATAAACAAGTGTCAATCTTTTGATAGATATTGTTTCGTAAAAACACGCTATTTGTTTTAATAGCGGGATTTAATTATAAAATTAATTAATTCAACTTCTATGTTATGAATTTAGTAAAATAGACTTCATTTTTGAATTCGGAATATGAAATATAGCTTAGGATGAAATTTTGGCATTTTTCTGAAAACTTTCAATTTTTGATGAATAGTGAAACCACTAAGTGGTAGGTTAAAAACTGAATTTTGCATAAAACATAATTTTACCACTTCTGTGAATGGAATTTCGAAAATCCGAGAGACACGGTTAATATCAAGGACTAAAATGTGGTTCAATGAGATGAAAATAATTTTTGGTGAATAGTAACTTTTTACTTTTTTTTACTGCGGTTAATAGTAAATAGGGTAACTAAGGGTAAATATGATATTACTATTACCCTAACACATGTCCTAATTCTATTGGACAAGTGTAATTCGACCAAAAACAAACTTAGGAATAAAATATGACCATTTAGGCCCACTTGGATTAGATTAGGACATTTATTATTAATTTATTTAAAGAAGGGTTAAAATAGTTAAAATCAAAGATTAATAAGTAAATCATTTTTAATATGGGGTTATACATAAGATAAATTCGACTATAAATATTCATTAGAAATCTAAAAAGATTTCATACATGATGGTATTTTATTTGTAATTTTTAGACATCAAATAATATAATTTATTTATGAGACAAAGATGATGCAGTAATTATCTTATTAATGAAATATTGACATAATTGATAATATAAATACCAAAATAAAAGTAATTTAAGACTTTTTATGAATTCCACTAATTTTCTAGGTTACTATGATATATTAGTGTTGATTTAATCAACTTGTTTCGAACATATAATTCTGTTATGACTTTCACAAAAATCATATATCAAATAGTGTCAAAATTGACACAAAATAGTTTTTAAATAAAATATTATATTATTAATTGTTATTTTATTCCTAAAAATATAAGGTTCGGCCAAATGACTTAGATAAGGATATATGTATTAATAATATACAATTTGGGGTTCGTTTGGCATGTTATAGTAAGTTTATTAACCATATAGTGAAAGAAAACAAAAAGACACGGTAAAAGTTAAATTATTTAACTTAGAGTTAAATCTAATTGATAAGGTTAAAATAATACCCTAAACTTGTCTAAATCCTATTGGTTGATAGGATTTCGACCCATCCCCACTTTAGCTTCGAAATAAGACCCTTTGGAACCATTATAAACCGATTTTGACTTTAATATAAAATAATATTTTGAGATATTCCTAAGGTGCCCCTCTCCTCCCCTATAAAAGGACACCTCCTCCCCCTCCTCCTCACACCAATTTGAGCACTCAAGCTCGGCCAAACCCTGCCAAAATCCCTTCTCCACTTCCCTAGCAACATCCTAGAGGTTCTGGTCTTCCTCAAAGACCAATTCTAGTGCCCTAAGAAGAGGTCTCAAAGAGGCACTTCAAAGAAGAGGTAATTACCGTTACCAATTCTTTCATCTTTATTTCTTCTTCCACTTCTTCTTCTTAGGTTGTTTCATTATGAAGTAATAACATCAGTATCACTCATATACTGATATGTTATTATAAGTATGAAACAACCCTATTTCACCATCTATCCATCTACGGAAAAAGAAATCACCGCGCGTGCGTACGTACGGAATACCGTCTCCACGCCGTGGTGTAATCTATTTTCCACCACCACCTTACATGGATGGGTATAATGGTGTAAAGAATAACTATACATAGTTATTACAACATCATATTGATTATGATATATTGTATAATCCACTCCAATTCAATTCAATATTTATAGAAATGATATCATCGCTCGTGCGTACGTACGGACTACCGTCTCCACGACGCGATGAGATTCATTCTCCATGTTAACCATTTAAGAATGATTATAAAGTATATATAAGAAATAATAATGAAATATATGACATTTTAAAGCTACTGGATTTATGTATAAATATATATGTATGCCATCTACTTACTTCCATTTCAAGACAATAAGGAAAGTAAAACAGCGTTCATGCGTACGTACGGACTACCGTCTCCATGAACGGTGTTTTTCATTTTATTTATCTATCTATTATATATATATATATATACTGAATATATATGATATATAAATCATATTTTATATTCTGGAAGTAATTAAATCATGATATAAGTAATAATGATGTCAAGAACAACAAGTCAAAACACCTACGATAAATGAAACGATTTTACCCAAAACGCTTCTTTAACATGGAATTTACAAAAGAACGGGTAATATAATGTCATAAGTGAACCATATATGATATCATAACAATGAATATGATTCTGTAATAAGTCAATAACATGATTTAAATCATTATACAGGAGGTTCGGACCCTTACAAAGCAAGTTGGACCTAAGGTAAGGGAAATATCACAATCTCATTTTTATCCGAGATTGTTTATTCGTAAGTATTTACTGGGGTGTATTTTATCATCCACATCTATGTTTCATCAAAATGTAATATTATTTCCATCCACCTACAATTGTTTAAATCCATTTTTACCCTTTGGTGAGTTTTTAGTAATATGTATGAAAGGAATCTTTTGTCGTACGAGGTACTTTTTGACTTTTCCGACAAAAGTACGAAGAATGTTTTTTTAACTTATACGGCATGAATAGATTTTTAAAACATTATTTCCAAGAAGCTTCCTTTACAAGTTCTCAAGTTTATTTTTAATCAACTTCTTTTATTTTAAAGTTATATGACATGTTATGAAAGTAAAAATGTTTTTGAAGAAGAAAGGATATTTTCCTCAAGAATGGAGTTCAAGTGTTTTATCAAAATTATTTTCCATCTAAGATAATAAAGGGTTCTGTTTTTATCCATATTTTTACATTGATTTGACTATGTTGTGATGGAATTATGTTTATGAATTCCTTTATCTTATATGAATGGTTTTATGATGTCATGTTGTTTAAGAATCCCATTTTTATTACATGGGTTATGCAATGATGTATGATTTATGATTTTGTGGCACACATAAGAATGGTATCATTATGAGATGGGTGGGACCTATATATCCCTCCAATGCATTGGGTAAAGATTTCATATCTCATGAGATAGACATGGCTGGAATGGTAGGTTATACCGGTTCAGTGAAACAGGACTGAAACGAGGATTACTCGATTCAGAAAGGGACTTTGTCCACTAAGATAGTCTTGGCAATGAGTCTTGACTAACAAGAAATGATTCTCTATGATTATGTGTGTATGCCACAATGAGTAATGTTTTAAGTAAGGGTTTCATTTTCACTACTATGATTTATCTCATGTTATGAAATTATGCTCTCTTTTGCAGGTTAAGATTTCCAAAAATGTTATGTTCTTATGAAAATTATGTGATTGATATTTCTTTTGTTTACCCTTACTGAGCATTTGAGCTCACCCTTTTATGTTTTCTTTTCCCCAGGATATAAAGAAAGGTTTTAGGTAAAAAAAAAGGAAGATCTTTGTGGGAGATTTTGAAGATCTTTCACCAGGATTAGAAGATTACGTTCCGAGTTTCCAAAGACACTAAACTATTACGATCCTTGTGTGTATATTTTTTTTATGTATTAAGTATTCCGCAAATGTAATGTAATGTCAATGTACGTCAAGATACGGGTCTCTACAATTCTGGTGTTGTACAGAAAGAAAGAACAGCTCCTCTGGATGAGTTCCTCATTTTTAATTTAGTCAAAATTATAATTAAAAGGTCGTTTCTGTGATGTGAATTGAGAAATGAAGGATGAAGAACAGATCTCGTTCATTCAGTTTTATGGAATGATTTATCTGGAATTGAATCAAATATAAATGCGTAAATTATCAATGAAAATTAAATAACTATAATCAACATTGTGACTCCCTCTGATACCACTTGAAGGTCCTGGGCGCAGCAAAAGCTTGTGGGTGGATGTTCCCACTTGGCTTTTTGTCATTAAAAATGATCAATCTGGGATCAATATGATGATAAATTCCAGACTCCACAGATCGAATCACAGAAATATACAAAGAAAAAGAATAGTCCCGGAACCGCAAAGGAAAGATCATCACAGGTTGATTATAATTAATTTAATCAATTAACAAGAAGTTAATTTTATGTCACTCTTTCTTCGTTGATATTTCTGATAACATTCTAATGTGATTATTCATTACGTCACAGAATCCAAGTGTAAACTTCCTCTAGTAATGATCCACATGTGCACCACGTATCTCTAGACGTCGGCAGAGGAATATCCAGTTGCTATAATGGATAATACATTGCTTGCGTTGTCCACCTTAGATCGCCTTGATCCAATGGAGGTGGATCTCTCTCAGTCTTGAGAGAGTTCTTGGAGGATGGAGTTCTTTCGGTCTTGAGAGAATTCTCCAGAATTGTTGTGCACAACGATTCTTAGGGAAAGAGTTGGGGTTGTGAGGATATTTATAATCGGGTTTGAGGTTATAGAGTTACGAAAATAAATAAACACGTTATGCATTTTATTTATTTCATTAACTCTTATTTAAAACCCCCATGTCGAATAATTAATTCCTTGACATGTTCCCATGCTGATTATAATAAATATCATTTAATAAAACAATATTATATCCTCAAAATCCTGACTGGAAAAACTACACGGCATGTAATCATTAATGCATGACGTGTACTTGTTTTTCATTGGAAACTACATGGAATGAACATTCGATGTACACGGCGTGTATATCTTTTTTTCATCTTTCATTTCCTTTCCAAAATGAAAACTACACGGCGTGTAATCATTAATACATGACATGTACTTGTTTTCAAAATAAAAACTACACAGCGTGTAATCATTAATACACAACGTGTACTTGTTTTCATTTTATTTTTCCTTCAACATTAAAACGTTTTAGGCTTCATTAAATAATTATTAAACCACATGCAATAATAATCTTTATTCTACTTGAGATACTTAAATACACTTTGTGTGTGACCATCTAGGCCTCTTTCTTTTTAGCATTAGGTAGGCTTGCCTAAAGTCCAAGATTACCATCTAGCAATGGGTCAAGGCACCCAAGGGAAAGAAGTTGACCCCCCATTGATGTTTCGCCTCATAAGAATGCTTAATGTGTAATTTAATCTCGTTATCTCAATATCTCATCAAGCAGGTTTCATGGAAATTTCATAAACCTATGTTCTTGATATGTCATTCTTTGACTTCTAGAAATAAACTCATCGTTACACCATGGCCATGGAAATTGGGCGACAATTTTATTTCAATCAAAGGGCCCAAAACATCTACTTCCATAAATATGTAAGGGACAAATCCTTTCTTGACTTATCCATTAACAACACGTTATTTGTGATGCACCCAACGTACCATACTTCCCGCCAACTGTCTTCATGATAGTTTTCATCAGTAAATATAAGTGTGTGAGTCATGACATGAGTTAATGATAATCTTCCAGTCTAAGGACCATTACACACGCTCATAGATAGCAATGTATGATGATACCAAGACATGCAAAATTAATATTAGCAGGTCTACTCTCATAATATCCCATATTGGAGATTACCAAGTGTGAAATCCATGAGAGAGAGTCTCATTTTCTTACGAGTACTTGCACATGACGGTATGTATACTATGTATCCTATCATAGTATGTCATCTAACCATAAAACTTTATTTAAGAATATTGTTATAGAATTTCAAGGTTCTCATCAAAGTGGGGATCTTCCATGACCTTATTAATGCAACAAATACTGCAAGACATTATTATATTAAAGTCATGCAGAACAATGAACAATATATAATAAATGTACATTCATGTAATAAAAGTACAAAATAGTTGGTTCTCATGACACCAACCCTTACACCTACCAGTCTAAGGCATGGATGTAAGGGTGGTCGGCGGTGTTCCGTCCATCGAGGACATGGCAGCTGCACCATGTTTGGCCCCCGCTGGCCCTGCGGAAGTGGGGACTCCCCCATCAGCGGTCGAAGAACTGCATCTCTCTAGCCACTAAACGGCCTATAAGTGGGCCTTCCCTCCATGAAGCACCATATATCCTCACTATCATGGATGTTCGGTCGTAGATTCCTACCTCTGCGGCACACTGACAGGCATGCCGCCACCCTCTGCCCACAGTTGCGGCCGTCGACGTTGCCTTCCACAGGCCACCAGAGTCGTACATGTGGCCTATTTTTGGAGTCGTCTACGCCTGTAGTATCTGTAGGGCACCACCATCACCACGATGCATTCGAATTCACCTTGCTAATAATTTTATCGGTCAACTTCAGAGAACGCACCAAGAAAAACCATGGTGGAGGGAAAAGGCCTTGTTCGGGCCAGCCCGTGCCCTCCTTGTTAGAGTTTAATCATGGGGATAGACATGATGTTAATTACACAACTTAAAAACCCCAAATCAAAACCCCACACAATATCAACCCACAATAATTAGTGATTCTTGGATCAACCCGTTAGTCGGTTTATCCATGTTCACCATAAATTTTCATGAACAAGGAAGAAATCATCAAATACTTAGAACACATGAACCCCTACTTGGATTTATTGGACCCATTGATGATGAAGGATGTAATTTGTGTCATTGTTGATCTGCGGTTATTGGAATTATTCTTTGCTTCATTCTTTGTTCTTTTTTGGAGAGTGATTCTGTCTGTGGTTTATCAAAGATTTCCCCACATTTGTTAATTCCCAAACTGTAACACATTGGTTTATTAAATGAGATAAAAAGCACAACGACATTTCCCCCATTAATGATGCTCATTAAATGAGACACATTTAACGAGACATTAAAATAATAGCATTTTGGTTTCAAATGAGTCATTATTGACCCTCCATTAATGGGCCTCGTCTCCACCTCGTCGTTCCACCGTAGCGTCACCATCCTCCACTCAATGGTGAGAAAAAAAATAAAATAATTCTTTTATTATTTTTCTCAAAAAGTATGAAAAATAACTTTTCTAATCGGACCTTGCTGGCCAAATTTAAGTCTTTTCTAGGAGAATCCTGGTGTTCCGAGTTCAATGGTGCCCTCATATTTTTGATATGATCATAGGTTCAAAATTTAGAAAACCCCACCCACATATTTACTAAACGTACCATAAAAAATGTTCAAAATTCCGTTCTGGGTTCACCGGGCCTCAAAATCACGTGTCGTCAAAGCGTGTGGTCTCAAAATAATTCCATATAATTAAAAAAACTACACCAAATTTCTAATACATTACATTCTCCCCACCTTAGGGATTTATGACCTTGAAATCCAAAACAAAACTAAACAAACATATGGGGGCACTGAGCACGAATCTGAGCCTCCCACTCCCTTGTGCACTCCTGGAGATTCCCATGCAGCCACTGAACTCACACCAATGGAATCATCTACCCATGTAAGACCTAATCTTATCGATCCTCTATCTCCACCAGGAACACTACAAATGTCTCCCCATCATCAATGTCTAGCTCACCCCAGTCGATGATATGTCATAGATCTTGTACGTACCTCCTTAGCCACGACACGTGGAAAACATCATGTTCTGGGTGAATATATGGGGGAAGAGCTAGGTGGTACGCCACCTCACCAACTCTTCTCAGGATTTGAAAATGTCTGATGAACCTCAGAGATAGTTTTCTGCCCTGGCCAAATCTCTGCAATCCTCATCAAGTTGAGACCTGAAGAAAAACATGATCACCCTCCTCAAACTCCAAGGGTCTCCGTCTCCTGCCGTAATAAGACTTATACCTTCTCTATGTAGTCCTCATCCACACCTGGATGATCTGAACCTTCTTTGTGGTAGCCCATTCCAACTCCAGACCCATGAGTGATGACTCCTCTGGGTCTGTCCAGCATAGGGGTGATCTGCAAGGCC
The DNA here is from genome assembly GCA_963277665.1 of Viscum album. NCBI lineage: Eukaryota > Viridiplantae > Streptophyta > Magnoliopsida > Santalales > Viscaceae > Viscum > Viscum album. The sequence goes on along the minus strand of OY728150.1, from coordinate 808,734,920 downwards.
GCTCATACAAAGCCTCTAATGGTTCCATGACAATAGTGGAGTGATAGCTTTTGTTGTATAAAAACTCCACTAGTGGAAGGTGTGTAAGGGTTGGTGTCCTGAGAACCAACTATTTTGTACTTTTATTACATGAATGTTCACTTATTATATTGTTCATTGTTCTACATGAATATAATATAATAATGTCCTGGAATATTTGTTGCATTAATAAGGTCATGGAAGATCCCCGCTATGATGAGAACCTTGAAATGCTATAACAATATTCTTAAATAAATTTCTTTGGTTGGATGACATACTATGATAGGACACATAGTATACAGACCGTCATGTGCGAGTACTCGTAAGAAGAAGAGACTCTCTCTCATGGAGTTCGCACTTGGTAATCTCCAAGACGAGAGATTATGAGAACAGACCATCCAGTAGAAATTCCGCATGTCTTGGTGTCATCAGACATTGCTATCTACGAGCGTGTGTAATGGTCCTTAGACTGGAATATTATCATTAACTCATGTCATGACTCACACACTTAGATTTACTGACGAAAACTGTCACACAGACAGTTGGCGAGAAGTAGGGTGCGTTGGGTGCATCACGAATGACATGTTGTTAATGGATAAGTCAAGGAAGGATTTGTCCCTTCCATTTATAGAATTTGATATCTCGAACCTTTGATTGAAATAGAAATGTCGCATTAAATTCTATGGCCATTGTGTAAACAACGAGTTTATTTTAGGTAGTCAAAGAACGACGGATCAAGAATATAGGTTTATGACACTGACATGAAACCTGCTTGATGAGATATTGAGACAAAGGGATTAAATTACATAGTAAGCATTCTTATGAGGTGATACGTCAATGCGGCATCAACTTCTTTCTCTTGGGTGCCTTGACCTGTTGGTAGACAGTAATCTTGGACTTTAGGCAAGCCCACCTAATACCAACGAGAAAAAGCCTTAGAGAGTCACACACTAAGTGTATTCAAGTATCTCAAGTAGAATAAATATTATTCCCATGCGTGGTTTAATAATTATTCAAGGAAGCATAAATCATTTTAATGATGGAGGAAGAAGGAAGTAAAAAACAAGATATACACGCCGTTTATTAAAGATTACACATCGTGTAGTTTTTCATGGAAAACAAGTACACGCCGTGTATTAATAATTACACGCCATCTGGTTTTCTTTATGGAAAGGAAATGAATAAATGAAAACAAGATATACACGCCATGTAGTTTTTCCAGTCGGGCTTTTGAGGATATAATATTGTTTTAAATGATATTTGTTATAATCAGTGTGGGTGCATGTTAAGGAATTAATTATTCGACATGGAGGTTTTAAATAAGAGTCAATTAAATAAATAAATGCGTAACGCATTTATTTATTTTCATAACTCTACAACCTCAAACCTGATTATAAATATCCTCACAACCCCAACTCTTTTCCTACCCCACACACAACAATTCTGGGGAATTATTTGAATGTCGAAAGAACCTCTTCCTCCAAGAACGCTCTCAAGACCAAGAGAGATCCTCTTCCATCGGATCAAGACGATCTAAGGAGGACAACACAAGCAAAGGTTTCTCCACGCTAGCACCTAGAGACTCCTTTGGAGACATCCTGAGATACGAGGTACATGTGTGGATCACCGCTAGAGGAAGTCTACACTTGTCTTCTACGACACAACGACGAATCACATCGGAACATGATCAAGAACATCGACAAAGAAAGAACACCCAAAATGTATTTTTTTTTCAATTGATTAAATTAATTATAATCAACTTGTAACGATCTTACCTTTTGGTTCCGAGACTTTTCCTTTCTTTGTCCATTTCTGTGATTTGATCTGTGGAGACTGGCATTTATCATCGTATTGATCCCGGATTGATCATTGTTAATGACAAAAATCCAAGTGGGCACATCCACCCACGCGCTTCCGCTGCGCCCGAAACCTTCAAATGGTATCAGAGTGAGGTTAAAATGTTGATTATAGTTATTTAATTTTCGTTGATAATTTACGCATTTATATTTGATTCAATTCGAATTAAATCATTCTATTAATCTGAATAAACGAGATCTATACTTCCTCCTTTGTTTCTCAATTCATATCACAGAAACAACATTTTAATTTTAATTTTGATTAAAAAAAGAATGAGGAACTCATCCGGAGGAGCCGCTCTTTCTATCTGTACAACATGGGATTACACGGCGTGTAATTAAAACTACACGTTGTGTAATTAGGTTCAACGAATCGGAACTGGTCCGCCAAACCACGCTGTGTGAATTGATTATGCCTAAGTTTTAATCACGCCGTGTTGACCAGAATTGAACGGCGCGTGGAAACCGGAATACACGACGTGTATGTTGGAGCAACACGCTGTGTAGTCCATTTCAGCCCAGGTGAAACTGTGTACAAGGATAAGCCGCGTACCACGTACACGGGATCTCCAGGACAGTTACCGCTTAACAAGGAAGTACATGCCGTGTATGATTTATCTACACGTTGTGTACTCTAAAATTTCCAAAGTAAAGAGAACACAAAAAAGCCCTGGTGTGTACTTTGGATAAAAGGTGAAAAGAAATACACACCGTGTACTTTCTAGAAATGGTATTTCTCTAGGTTTCCCCAAATTTACAAAGACCCGTACAAGGAATATTGATGAGAATAATCTCAACTAAATTCAGAAAGGAATTTAAGATAAAGAATTGATTAATTATAAGATCATAATTAATTGAATTCAAGCACGAATTATCTTAAATGAAAAAATGATTAAAAGAATTTGAATTCTAAATATGCGTAAATGTCATTGCATGCTATGGATGATCATGAGCTAGACCAAAGACCCTTTTTATGTGTATTGTTTCATTTAAATTTATTTAATTTAATTTTTTTGGCCTGCAAGCCTTCTTTCAATAAAATGTAGGGCATGCGCGCCCATGGTTTCTTTAATGTAAACCCATGTAATGGAGGATCTCCCAAGCCAGAGGAGACGGTTCAAATCCCAAAGCTGAGGTGAAACTGACATAAAAATATACAAAGGTGGATAGGTGGGAGCTGCAAAACATGAACCATCACGTTCAAGGTGTTTTCCCTAGGCCAGGGTTAGCTTATCAAAACCTCTAGATAAGCTAACCAAATAGAATCTCATGATCATGCCATCTTATTTTATTTTTGTCTGATTGCACATTTTATTTATTATGTATGTGTTGTCGCGATCACATAATTAATAAAATGAACAAGCATGCAAAGATGGAATAAAATAAAAACCAGACTATGCGTAAACATTATCAGAACATGGTTAATCACTTAAGCAATAATCACTTAATATTAAAAAGAATGTGATAATGTGAAAACTATGCATAAAGGACTAAAATTCCTCAATACCATATTAAGTCATACCAAGCCTTCTGTTACCTGATTAAGGGAAAGACTCAATAAAACTATGTGTTTGACCAACCCTTGTTGGGAAACTTACTTTTATAAAGGAAGCCCTTATGAAATGTTTCGGGTTGACTTAACCATATTATATCAAGATAAGTATCCCTTGCTAGACTTGGTATAATATTAGAGGCAAGAGTTGAGGAAATCCAAGTCAGGATTTCAGGATTGGGGAGTCCACTCAACATATCAAGGAACTGTAACCTCACAGTTGGCAAAGACCTGCCTACCTAAATACCTTCAAATAGCTTGACCAACCCTTGTTGGGGTTATGCGAAGGGGAATATGGATCTTTGCCACTAGAATGTCAAAGAAACTGGAAATTCTAAGTTCAATTGTGAGGGCCATTAGTACTTAATAAAATAGTGGGAGAATTAATAAATTCATTTATTATTTTTCATAAAATGTAATCAAGAAAGTACTGATAAATCTGCTCTTTTAATTTATAGAATTGAAATGACAAACTCGTCAACCACATTTTCTCTGCGATCAATTCTGGATAAAGACAATATCCTCACTGGCAGTAACTTTCAGGAATGGTTTAGGCGCCTTTGGGTTATCCTATGCCATGAACGAAAGTTTTACGTGCTGGAGTCCTCACTTCCTGATTCTCCTGCCCCAGGGGTGAGTGATGAAGATTTCCTGGTCTATGATCAAGATTTGAACGATGCTATTGATGTTCAATGTTTGATGCTATCATCGATGTCTAGTGAGCTCATGAAGTCTCATGAAGACATGGATTCCTATAGCATGCTCGAGCACCTCCGTGGTCTATACCAGGAGAGAGCAAGACAAGAAAGGTTTGAGATCTCTAAGGCTCTATTTCAGAGAAAGCGTGGAGATGGTGCCCCAGCAGGGCCTCATGTAGTCAAGATCATTGGCTACATTGAGCGCTTGGAGGTTCTAGGGTTTAAACTCCCCGAAGAACTGGGCACTGATCTCATTCTTGCATCACTCCCCCAGATCTTCTCAAACTTTGTTGTTAATTTCAACATGAACATCATTGAGAATTCTTTATCTGATCTTCTTATCCTTATTCTCCAAGTAGATAATGACATGAATCATGAAAAGCCTTCTATCCTTATGGTGAATAAAAGGAAAGAGAAGGCGAAGAGATTTAAGCCCAAAGCTTCTTCAAGGCCTTTCAAGAAAAGGAATATCAAATGGGAGGCACGGGAACAGGATGTTGTTTGTTACGCATGTGGCAAGAAGGGCCACTGAAAGAAAAACTGCACCCAGCCAAGGAAGCAAGGGGAAGCTTCAGGTGCATTTGTCATCGAATGCAATCTATCTGTTTCTACAAATTGGTTATTAGATACTGCTTTTGGTGCTCACATCTGTATCCAAATACATGAACCAAGTAGATTTAAGAATATTGACCGAGGGGAGGTAGATCTACGAGCAGCAAACGGAGCCAGACTTACTTCTGTAGCTGTCGGAGACTACCACCTCACGTTGCCAACTGGAATGATCTTGGTGTTAAAGGGTTGTTATTATGTGCCTTCTGTAACCAAAATCATTATTTCAGTATCCATATTAGATACTTATGGATTCATGTTCAAGTTTGGAAATGGATGTTGCTACTTTTATAAAGATAGCATTTGTTTTGGTAGGGAACATTTATATAACGGCCTTTATGTGTTAGACTACACAAACCAAGTAATGGAAATCGATGACAAAGTTAATTCACATGACTCATACCACACCCAACTTTGGCATCACCGACTAGGTCATGTCAATGAGAAACATTTGACAAAATTACATCAAGATGGGTATTTATATTCTTTCTAACTAAAACCACTTGGTGTATGTCATGTGTGTCTACAAGGAAAAATGACCAAAGCCCCATTTAGTGGGAAAGGTGAAAGAGCTAAAGAGCTTCTAGAATTAGTTCACACAGATGTGTGTGGGCCATTTCCAGTTGAGGCAAGGGGTGGTTTGTCATACTTCATAACTTTTACTGATGATTTTAGTAGATATGGATATATCTACTTAATGAGGTATAAGTCAGATTCTTTTGATCAGTTCAAAGAATACAAGAATGAAGTTGAGAACCAGCTTGGTAAGAAGATTAAGAAACTCTACTCAGACAGAGGAGGAGAATATCTTAATTAGGACTTCATTGATTTCTTCTGGGAGTTTGGGATTCTATCTCAACTCACTCCTCCTTACATGCCACAATGGAATGGTGTAAGCGAAAGGAGGAACCACACCCTGTTGGACATGGTGAGATCAATGATGAGTCATGCGAGTCTTCCATTATCCTTTTGGGTATATGCATTACAAACAGCAACACACATACTAAACCAAGTACCAACTAAATCGATAAATGGTATTCCATACGAGTTATGGAGTGGACACAAAGCCATGTTATCGAATTTACATGTGTGGGGTAGCGAAGCATTTGTTAAGGCCTCTTCAGGTAACAAACTTGCACCCCGAGGCACAAAGTGTATCTTTATAATATATCCCACGGAAACAAGGGGATATTACCTATACAACCCCTCAGACAAAAAGGTTACAGTGGAAAGACACACCATATTCCTTGAGAGGGAGCACATCTACAAAATAAATAGTGGGAGCGAGATAGAATTCGATGAAGTCGAGGCTCAAGATACACAGGAGTTGATACAAGAACAGATTCCACAAATCCCTGTGGAAGAAAAATTTGTTTCAGAGACACAATAACTGCGTAGGAGCACAAGAGAGGTGAGAGAACTGGAACGATATGGTTTTCTTGTCACCGAGGATGGTGACTCATTATTGATTGAAAATGATGATCCTCTTGCCTACAAGGAAGCAGTTGAAGGCACAAATGTTTCCAAGTGGCAAGAAGCCATGAATTCTAAAATGGATTCCATGTACCAAAACCAAGTCTGTATTTTGGTAGATCCTCCAGTTGATGTAAAGCCTATTGGTAATAAATGGGTATTCAGGAAGAAACTTGACATGGAGGGGAAACTCAACACCTAAAAGGCATAACTGGTTTCAAAAGGTTTTAGACAGTGTCAAGGAATTGACTATTATGAAACCTTTTCACCGGTTGCGATGCTGAAATCCATCAAAATCCTATTGGCCATTGTTGCTTACCATGACTATGAAATTTGGAAAATGGATGTCAAAACAACTTTCCTTTACAGGAACCTCTAGGAAGATGTCTACATGACACAACTTGAAGCGTTTGTGACTCCAAAGGATGCCAACAAGGTATGCAAGTTGCAGAAATCCATTTATGGATTAAAGAAAGCATCAAGGTCATGGAACATTTGTTTTGATAAAGCTGTAATGGAATTAGGCTTTGTTAAGAATGAATGTGAGCCTTATGTCTACAAGATGTTTAGTGGGAGTGAAGTTGTTTTCCTAATAGTATATGTTGATGACATATTACTAATTGGAAATGAAGTACTTGTCTTACAGTCATTTAAGGCATGGTTGCATAAATTCTTCTCCATAAAAGACTTGGGCGAGGCAGCATATATTCTTGGGATCAAGATCCATCATGATAGATCCAAGAGAATTCTGGGCCTGAGTCAAAGTACATACATTGACAAGATACTGAAGATATTCAGTATGGAACAATCAAAGAGGGGATTGTTTCCAGTGTCACATGGCATTCATCTTTCCAAGAAAATGTGTCCTCAGACACATGAGGAAAGAAAGATAATGGAAAGGATCTCTTACGCATCCGCGATTGGGTCAGTCATGTATGCTATGATATGTACGAGGCTAGATGTTGTTTAAACATTGAGTGCGGTAGGCAGATATCAAGCTGATCCAGGAGACCGTCATTGGATGGCAGTCAAGACTATCCTTAAGTATTTGAGGTGTACTAAGGATATGTTCCTAGTTTATGGAGGAGATGAGGAACTAGTCATCAGAGGACATGTAGATGGTAGTTTACAGACTGATCAAGATGACATGAAGTCACAGACTGGATACATCTTCAGTTTGAATGGAGGTGTAGTGAGCTGGAAGAGCTCAAAGCAAAGTGTGGTGGCAGATTCTACAGTGGAGTCCGAGTATATCGCAGCTTCTGAGGCATCTAAAGAAGCAGTGTGGATGAAAAGCTACGTCCAAGATCTGGATGTAGTACCAAGCAGTAAAGATCCTATCACACACTATTGTGATAATACAGCAGCGGTGGCACTTGCAAAAGAGCCAAGGTCACATCAGCGGACAAAGAACATACTTCAGAAGTATCATATCTTGAGGGATTTTTCTCAGAGAGGTGAAGTTGCAGTGAGTAGTACTTCCATGGAAGACAAACTGGCAGACCCCTTGACTAAAGCCTTGACTCAGAAAAAACATGATCATCATGTGAGGTCTAGCGGACTAAAAGTCATAGGCAGTTGGCTCTAGTCCAAGTGAGAGTTTGTAAGGGTTGGTGTCCTGAGAACCAATTGTTTTGTACTTTGATTACATGAATGTTCACTTATTATATTGTTCATTGTTCTGCATGAATATAATATAATAATGTCCTGGAATATTTGTTACATTAATAAGGTCCTGGAAAATCCCCGCTATGATGAGAACCTTGAAATGATATAACAATATTCTTAAATAATGTTCTGCGGTTGGATGACATACTATGATAGGACGCATAGTATACAGACCGCCATGTGCGAGTACTCGTAAGAAGATGAGACTCTCTCTCATGGAGTTCGCACTTGGTAATCTCCAAGATGGGAGATTATGAGAACAGACCCTCCAGTAGCAATTCTACATGTCTTGGTGTCATCGGACATTGCTATCTATGAGCGTGTGTAATGGTCCTTAGACTGGAAGATTATCATTAACTCATGTCATGACTCGCACACTTAGTTTTAATGACGAAAACTTTCACATAGACAATTGGCGGGAAGTAGGGTACGTTGGGTACATTATGAATGACATGTTGTTAATGGATAAGTCGAGGAAGGATTTGTCCCTTCCATTTATGGAAGTTGATATCTCGGACCTTTCATTGAAATAGAACTTTCGCATTAAATTCCATGGACATGGTGTAAACGAAGAGTTTATTTTAGGTAGTCAAAGAACGACGAATCAAGCATACAGGTTTATGACACTGCCATGAAACCTTCTTGATGAGATATTGAGAAAAAGGGATTAAATTACACAGTAAGCATTCGTATGAGGTGATACGTCAATGCGTCATCAACTTCTTTCTCTTGGGTGCCTTGACCCGTTGGTAGACAGTAATCTTGGACTTTAGGCAAGCCCACCTAATGCCATCGAGAAAGAGGCCTAGAGGGTCACACACTAAGTGTATTCAAGTATCTCAAGTAGAATAAAGATTATTCCCTTATGTGGTTTAATAATTATTCAAGGAAGCCTAAATATTTTTAATGATGGAGGAAGAAGGAAGTGAAAAACAAGATATACATGCCGTGTATTAAATATTACACTCCGTGTAGTTTTTCATGGAAAACAAGTACACGCCGTGTATTAATAATTACACACCGTGTAGTTTTCTTTATGAAAAGTAAATGAATAAATGAAAGCAAGATATACATGTCGTCTACATTGAATGTACAAGCCATGTAGTTTTCAATGAAAAACAAGTACACGCCCTGTATTTATTAATACATGCCGTGTAGTTTTTCCAGTCGGGATTTTGAGGATATAATATTGTTTTAAATGATATTTATTATAATCAGCGTGGGAGCATGTCAAGGAATTAATTATTCGACATGGGGATTTTAAAAAATATTCAATGAAATAAATAAAATGCGTAACACATTTATTTATTGTCATAACTCTACAACCTCAAACCTGATTATAAATAACCTCACAACCCCAACTCTTTTACTACCCCACACACAACAATTCTGGAGAATTCTTTCAAGGACGAAAGAACCTCTTCCTCTAAGAACGCTCTCAAGACCAAGAGAGATCCTCTTCCATCGGATCAAGACGATCTAAGGTAGACAACGCAAGCAAATTTTTCTCCAGGCTAGCACACGGAGACTCTTTTGGCGATGTCCTGATATACGAGGTACACGTGTGGATCACCGCTAGAGGAAGTCTATACTTGGCTTCTACGACGCAATGACGAATCACATCGGAATGTGATCAAGAACATCAAAGAAGAAAGAACACCCAAAAGGTATTTATTTTCAATTGATTAAATTAATTATAATCAACTTGTAACGATCCTACCTTTTGGTTCTGGGAATTTTCCTTTCTTTGTCCATTTCTGTGATTCAATCCGTGGAGACTAACGTTTATCGTCGTATTGATCCCGGATTGATCATTTTTAATGAAAAAAAGCCAAGTGGACACATCCACCCACGCGCTTCCGCTGTGCCCAGAACCTTCATGGTGGTCCTCTTAACTACAACAAAAATCCAGGATGCAAGCATGAAACGTGTCTTCTAAGGTCTATATGGTCCGCTTCATCTGACCATCCTTCTGGGGATGAAGATTTGTGCTCAATCGCATCTGCATCCCAAATGCGCCCTGTAACCCCTTCCAAAAACGGGTTATAAAGTGAGTGTCATGATCTGATACAATCATTGAAGGAACCCTATGAAGCCGCACTATCTCTTGGATGTATAGGAGTCGCAATCCCTCTACCGGACCCTGCTCCCAGATGGGTAGAAAGTGAATCGACTTGGTGAGTCAGTAAACGATCACCCAGATAGAGTTGTGGCCCCTGGATGTATGTGGTAACCCTATCACAAATTTTATCGAGATACCATCCTATTTCCACTCTGGTGCCTCGAGTGGCTAGGCCAAGCCCACTGGAATATGATGTTCAGCCTTCAATTGCTGATAAGTGAGGCATCTTGAAATGAACTGAGCCACCTCTTTCTCCATCCCTGACCACCATTACTGACTTTAGAGGTCCTAGTTCATCTTCTCCACTCTAGGATGTACCACCAAAGGGGATATATGGAACTACCTCAACACCTCCTCCCATAATGTCACTGGTACTATGGTGCGCCCTCTGAAAAGGATGATGTGCTCCCCACGTATCTAAAATCTATCAGGAGCTCATCCTGAGAATAACTAAGCATATCGGGGCTCATAGTCATAAACCTCCAACTGTGCCTCCCTAAATCGTTGTAAGAGTGGGGGAGTAGCAGTCATCAAAAAATGGAAAACAACTTCACCATCATCCATAAAGGATATATGCATCGCGACCAACTGCTCTGTCGCCTCACTCAATAGCTACAAACCGGTCCTCCTAATGAGAAAATCTGCCACCATCTTCCCCTTCCCAGAAGAATATACTATTTCAAATTCATAGTCCTAGAGAAACTCTAGCCATCTTCATTGTCTAAGGTTCAGGTCCTTCTGGGAGAATATATAACTAAGACTCTTTTGGTCAGAGTAGATGGTAAACTACTCACCCATCTAGTAGTGTTGCCACATCTTCAAGGAAAAGACCAATGCTACTAAATCTAGGTTATGGGTCATGTAATTCTTATCATGATATCTCAACTTTCATGATCCTTAAGAAATCACTACTTGCTCATTTATCAGGACACAACCCAATCTGGTCCCTGAAGCATCGCAATAAACTACATACCCAAATCCCTCCTTTGGTAGTCACAACTAGTAAGTCTCCACCTTTTCTCCTATAAAATCTACTAAAATTTCTTCATCCACATGAAGGGTTGTAATTTCCATGTCAATGCTGATAATGGTGCTTTTACTCTATAGAAGTTGAGAATGAACCTCCAATAGTAAGCAGCTAACCCCAAGAAGCTATGTGCCTCAGTCACTCTCTTGAGCACCTCCTAAGAAAGAACTGCCTCTATCTTCACCGGATCCACTGCTACTCCAGCCTCTGAGATGACATGTCCCAGAAAGTGGACCTCCTAAATCCAAAACTGGAACTTTGAGATCTTACCATAAAGCTGGTGCTCTCAGTGTGTATCCATGACTATCTTCAGGTGTGTAGCATGCTCTTCCTCTAACATTGAGTACCTGAATATTTCATCAATGAAGACCACAAAAAACCGGTCAAGGTAAGGCTAAAAGATCCTATTCATGAGTCCCATGAACACTTCAGGGGAATTGGTCACACTGAAAGGCATCACCAAAAACTCATAGTGGGCATATCGAAACTTTAATGTTGTCTTCGGCATATCCTCATCCCATACCTGAAGCTGGTGATAGACCGATCTGAGGTCTATCTTCGAGAACCACCTCACTCCATTCAGTTGGTTGAGGAGGTCATCGATCCTTGACAGTGGATACTTGTTCTTAATGGTTTCCCTATTTAGGCACTGGAAGTCCACATACAACCTCAAACTCCTGTCTGCCTTCTTGGATAAAAACACCGGGGCTGCCCATGGTGAAATTATGGTCCTTATGAACCCCTTATCCTACAATTCCTCTATATGTATCCTTAGCTCATGAATCTCCCTAAGAGACATCCAATTTGATGGTGTGGATATCAGTGTCGTCCTAGGGTACAGGTCGATGTAGAATTCTACATCCCTACAGGGAGGTAGTCCTAGAACATCCTCAGGAAAAACATCCTCGTACTCATCCACCACTACAAAAAAGCTTGGAATCCTCTCATCCACTATACTAAGGGTGAGGCTAGCCAACTAGTGAGTGATCGACTATACCCTCCTCTGAGAAAGTATGTCCTGTGCTACAGGGGTTTCCTTTTTTCTAGTGAAGGAAAACCCGGTCCCATCTCTATGGACACACCACACTATACACCTAAAACAGTCAATTTAAGAATGGACTGTAGATAACTAGTACATTCCCAAGATGAAGTCATAAGGCCTCAAGGCTGCTAATAAAAGATCACAGACAAAGATCTAACCTCCTAGAGTAATATCACATTGATGACACCAGTGTGTAATTACCAAATCCCCTCCCATAGGAGTCTCTAGACATAAGGATCAAGCTAACAACTTCATCAAAATCTCTGATCTCCAAATGAGAGTCGTGGAAAGGAAGGAGTGGCTAGAAAATTTGTCTATAAGAACTGTAGTTAGGGTGGATAACACACAGATAATTCCTTGGATCATCTCTAGGGCACTGTGATCATAATCCTCTACTACCTGAAGTTGTGCTCTCCCCTATCTGCAAGCTCCTTGAGGTCTGGGTGGACCACCTGGGGGTTGTGGCGGTAACACCTCAAACCATCGCCCATTGCCTGCTGCTCGGCCTACTCCCCTGCCACATCTGCCACCCTGTGTACCTCCTCGCTCAAACTAGTGCCTCTTACTTGGAGGTCCCTTAAACATATGATGATCATAAGTATATTGGGTCAGGTGGTTGTGAGCCATGTGACCCTACCTTTTACACAAATAACATAGTCTGCTCCTATGCTAACCCCCTCTGCCTCATGATCTCTGCACCTCTGACCCTATACACTGGGGTTATCCTCCAGAAGGTATGGCTAGTTTGGGCCTCTACATCATCTTCCTACTACCTACTGCAGATGACTCAGCTACCTGTCATCTAGTGGTGGCTTTCACTGTCCGTGCTAGCTCGGCAAGGAAACTCTCCACTAGTAGTGCTCTCTCTTTCACCCCATCATGTGTCAGGATGTTGAGAAAAATCATTGATGCCCTGCTCTCCCATAAGAGTTCCTTCTCAAAGTTACAGGCCCTAAAGAAAGGGTATCGTGCCATGTTGGTGGAGTAGTGACAGAGGTTGGTAAACCTCATAGAGTATTGGGGCACAATCGAAATTCCCTACTATAGGTGTAGTAGCTCCTAAATATGCACAGAGCGTAGTGTCCCTAGTACGAACTCTACCATAAAGAGGATCTAAAATTACAACCAGAAAAGGGACACATCCTCATGTATCTATAGAGTCAAGCTCCACCATCTCCCTTTCATTCCCTGAAAAGGCTAGCGGCTGGGATCGCTATCTGATCTGCCGATGTCTGTACCAAGTGAAAGACTCATGCCACAACCTCCAGCCAGTCCTCAGCTGCCTGAGGATCTATCTTTCCTCTAAACCTTAGAGGCCTCTGTCTTTGTAAATCATGAAGTGTGATTAGTCATCATGCACTATCCGTTGGTGGGGCTGGTAGCATCTACTACTCTACAGGTGGTGGTGCTACTGGTATACCACTCATAGGTGCTACTGTCATAACTGGTATCTATATTGATTCCTCATCACTCGGTGGTCCATCGTCGCGATCTATCATTGGAATCCTGGATGTCGGTCTTTTGTGGAGGCATCTTGTAAGAAAATATATGCGCCATGGTCAATAAGTTATACCTGGTGAGCTGACTCAAAATAGATCAAGAGAAAAACATTTATGAAACACACACAACCATTATTTTCGTGTACCAAGTCGGAAAACAGAACTCATGGTCCAAGTGTATGGATATGTCAACCGCTGCACCAACACTAGACTCTCTTAACTGAAATCCAATCTCAAGAAACTAAACACTATTTCTCCATTGAAAAAATAGACTCTTAGTTCTTCTAGTTGAACCGACCACCCTCAAATACCACATTTTCATGTCCCATCTCCCAGGGCTCGTGTTGTGACTACCCAAATCCCACCTTTTTTAGGCCAGGGGTTGGTGACTAGCACTGGAAAGAAGTAACCCAAAAAGGGAATGAATTGCCTTTAAACCTATACACACACAGATAGAATACACACACAAACCATAACACAAGGCAACACTACTAAGAGTAAAAGTAAGTAATAAAACTAAAGGGGCTAGTATACAAGTCCAACTGAAAGAAATGTACAAAAAAAGGAAAGATACAACAATCTATAGAGATTTTCCACTGAGGTTCCTACATGAATGGTAGGTATGTATCACTGTCTAGTTTCACTGCAGCTCACCACATCTATTGATCTCATACAAGTGTCGTCTAGCCCTGGATCCCCAAGTCTTAGTCAAGATGTCTTTCATCTTCACAAGACACAATAGGTGTGGGAGAAGCTCGTTCAGTGGTGAGTATAACAATACTTATTAGGGACCTCAAGACCCCAAAATGTCTATTAGTAATCCACAAAGGAAAATACCAAAAAGGAAAATATCACTGAGGTAATACCACCAATCAATATCTCAACACATAGCACAAAGTAAAAGATGTATCTCAAACTAGGTATAAATCATAAAGAATAGAAATAAATTTTACCAGTCATAATCTAGATCATCTTATTCTGTTGAGAGTCTTAGTTGCTAATCTGTGAAGGTTTTATCCTCTATTGATCTATAAAGGGTTGCTCTGTCGCTGATCCACAATGGGTCGCTCTATGGCTGGTCCACAATGGGTCGCACTACTGCTGATCCACATAGGGTCACGCTACTGTTGATCCACAGAGGGTCTCTCTCATGCCGATCCACAGAGGGCCACACTATTTCTATCCACAGAGGGTCATGCTACTACTGATTCGTGAAGTTTCACTCTCATAATGATCCCCTATGGGTCACGCTATTGCTGGTCCACATAGGGTCGCTCTCTTACCGATCCATGGAGGGTCTCTCTTCACTTGACAGTCATCCACTGGATTATCGCACATTGTACATATGAGTTTATAAGGTTCTTCTCCTCAATAAATCGGTCTTATTTCAACTGCCATGAATTATCACTTAGATGAAACCCAAAGGACCATATTTTTGTAAGGGTTCCAACACAACAAACGATGCGTTGATTGGACGACTGGTCTGTAAGTTATAGGATTTTAAGTAAAAAGGGACCAGTTGGATTCGAGCTAGACCCAACATGGTCGTACACCAAATTATTCTAAAAACTCAAGTAGATTATCTCAAAAGTAATGCCTTGTTTCAAGGGTTCTCACACCATAGACGGTGTGTCAATCAGACATGCGGTTTGCAAGATACATGCATTTTAGTAAATAGGGGGCCGGTTGTGTCTGGGCTCAGTCTGACCCGGTCAGCCCAGGGGTCCTCAAATACCCCAACACAATTAAACAGACTCGACCTGACTTGGTTCAGGTCGGAGTTGGTCTGGTCAGGCTGGACAGCGGACCAGGTCCAATGGGCCTCGCTGGACCCGGCCTGGTTTGGCAGAGGGTCCAGCTCGCCGGGTCGCCTGGCAACCTGATCTCATTCAGCATGGACCGAAGGGTGTGGGTCCGACCCGCTGGGTGTAGGTCTATCCTGTTGGGTGCGGGACCAACCCATTGGGTGCGGGACTGCCCCACTGGGTGCCAGACTGGCCTTCCAGGCTGCGGGTCTAGCCCGCTAGGCTTGAGTTCGGCCCGCGGGCTAGGGGTGGGGCTTGCTAGTCCAAGTCCCGACCGCAAGGGTGGCCGGTGATATTCCATCCAGCCGGGATGTGGTAGTTGCACTGTTTCCATCCCTCGTTGGCCCTGCGGGTGCATGGCCACCTCTAGTCACAGTCCATGAACCATGACTCGCCAGCCACCAGACCACCCGGACGCAGGTTGTCCCTCCACACGGTGCCCGACACCATGTATCCTCATCGTTGTGGTCGACGTCGTGGGCCGCCGCTGGAAGTAACTTTGACAGGCCACCAAAATCTCTTTGGTGGCCCCTTTTTGGAGCCATCTATTCCTACGGTCTCTATAGGGTTCCGCCATCACTGTGAAGCCTTCAAATTCACCTTGCTAACAAGTTGAGTAGTCGACTTCGAAGAACTTACCAAGAACAACTATGGTTGAGGGAACGAGCCTTGTTCAGGTTGTCCCACACCCTTTGCATTAGAGTTTAATCACGGGGATAAACATGATGATAACCACACAACTTGAAAAACCCCAAATCAAACCCCCTCAAAATATCCACCTGCAAGAATGAGCGATTCACAGATCAACCCGTTAGTCGGTTGATCCGCTTTCACTAAAAATTTTCAAGAACTAGGAAGAAATCGTCAAATAATTATAACTCATGAACCCCTACCTTGATTCATTGGATCCATTGATGATGAAGGATGTGATTCGCATTGTTGTTGATCCACAGTTATTGGTGTTTATCACAGCTTTCCAACCTCCGGATCTGATCCTATAACATTCATCACTTCGTTCTTTATTCTTCGTTAGAGAGGGATTTCTCCAGTAGTTATTCAGATATTTCCCCACATTTTTTAATTCCCAACCTCTAACACTTTTGTTTATTTAAAAAAATAAAAAAGTGCAGCGACATTTCACCCATTAATGATGCTCACTAAATGAGCCACATTTATTGAGCCACATTTAATGAGCCATTAAAATAATAGTATCGCAGTTTTAAATGATCCATTATTGAACCTCCACTAATGTACCTCGTCACTGCCTCATCGCTACACTACAACTTAGACATCCTCCACTCAACTGTGAGAAAAGAAATAAAATAATTATTTTAAATTATTTTATTTTTTTCTCAAAAATTCCAAAAAATAACTTTCCAATCAGCCCATTCTGGTCGATGTTAAGTCATTTCTCTGAAAATCCTAGCATTCTGAGATAAAAAATGACCACATATTTTTTATCCAAGAACTGGTTGAAAATTTATAAAACCTCACCTTCACATTTACTGAATGTACCTTTAAAAAATTTCAACATTCCATTTTAGGATCACCCGGCCTCGGAATCATGTGTCTTCAAATCATGTGGTCTCAAAATAATTCCATATAATAAAAAAAAATTACACATAATTTCCGAGGTATTACATCATGATGCTCATATGGCCTTTTCTTCTCTTGGTTTCCCTTTAATATATTGATTCTATAATATTCCTTCTTCATTTTGATGAAAACATAAAACTATTTCTTCATATGATGAAAAATTATAAGAAACCTATTCCCTTTGTATATTTGGACTAATACCTTCAAATAATTGGTAAGTCTTGCACTCTATATTGCATATGTAATCTATAGAATACCTGGATAACCTTGAAATGGTAGCTTTATAATGTGAAACACTTTCTTCTTCCTTTTTTTTAAGCTAAAGAATATTATCTTAATCTCAATTTTTTGATCATGAGGGAAGTATTTATAAAATAATTTATCCTTAAAGTTTCTTCATTCCATGATTTATATTTCTTCTTCCTCTCATGTATTTTGGATTAAGTACCACCACTTATTAGTATCACCTTTGATATAATACACCTCAAGTGTAACCTTTTCCATTTCACTGGATCCTAATGTTTTAAATATATTCTCTATAGACTTAATCCATTTCTCAACTAAAATTAGATTAGCAATCACACTAAAATATGGGGTCTTCTATCGTATAAAGAGATTCGGCATAGGATATTCTCTATGTGGAATAATTTTCTCCATTTTTCCAAGTTTATTTATCATAACCTGATTAAGTTGCCCCAATATTTCTATAAATTTCTCCATTCCAATACCAGCTATATTGGTTTCCTCAATAGGGAAATCTCTAAATTTTCCATGAGTATTGATACCATTAAACCTTCTAGGAACCATTTCTAAACAATTTCATATACCATATTAGCTCATAAAATCAAAATATATTATTCCAAATATGGTATATCACATAACATAATTTTAAGCATCGTAAATATTAGAATCATAAACTTTGGTTTATTTGGGAACATATTTACTTTTAAATCTTTCATAATGGTTTGTAAATAAAATTTAGATTATCCAAATAATATACCATGGGATTTTCAAACCATGTGCTCAGTGAGGACCATTTTCATATACCAGGTTACGCTCAAGTTAGGCCTGACACACCTTTTTAGAGTTTTTACCCCTAGGTACATCTGTGCAAGAACCACATCCACTTGTAGTATCCAAATAGATATGTATTGATAGGAATACCCACATAATCTCTACCTTACTAAAATTCAAGGATGTTATTCTATAATTATCTTTAAAGTTGATCTTTTGGGTTATGTTCCCTAATCTAAATTTTCTTATTCTAGTTTCCAAGGTTACTGATTAACCTCCCTTTGATACCAACTGTAATACCCCAACCCCAGAATCTCAGAGCTAGTGCATTATTTTATTAAATTAGTATGATTATAAGGAATAAAACCCCGAAAGGCCAAATAGTTTAGCATTTTTGGAAAACCAAATTACATACATGATACCCATATTACATTGGGAAAAGAAAATAAAGCATAACATAAATAAAATCTCAACATCTTCGAAACTTGTTTAAAGGATTCTTCATCATAACCGTGGGAAAGGAAACATAATAAGAGCGAGCTCAAATGTTCATTAAGATTAAGTAAAGTGGAATAAATAATGAATCCATAAGAATAAATCAACATGGAAAGGTAAATAACAGATAACACACACATTTAAATAAGTGGATAAGGCATAATAAATATGGAATGGTAAATAACTGAAACACATGACATTTAATCAATAAATTGATATTTAAGTACATACATAGATTTTATCATAGTGAAAATATAATGGATAAAAATGATAACTGAAATTAAGGAATTTCTTAATTATCAAACGTCATGTCTCAGGAACATGAAAACCTCTTCTGTCAAGATCTTTCCTCTAGACATTTTAAAACTACACGTATAAAACTATTTAATTTGGCCAAATTATTTTCCTAATGAGAACCTATTGATGCATTGAGGGGATATATAAATTTTTGGAAACACACATCACATCGTATCCAAATAATTACTCATATCAATTAATCGATCAATTAATAAACAATATTCCTTATCAAATATCCATTTTGAATAAAGAATACACATTTATCAATATTTCCCCAGATAACCAATTAACTGTCAAAATAAAAACTGTATGTAAAAATTGTATATGGCTTAGGAAATAATAACATTCATCGCCCAAGGGTGTGGATATTTACTGAAATTTCCAATAAAAATTGATTATAATAATGTTATTTTTTCAATATAAATCCAACAATCAAAAAAGAAAGTGATATTGAAAAGATGAGTTTTTCCACTTGGTAATTTTGAAGCTAAACCACTTGGATGAGATAATTCAAAGTGAAATTTAAAATAAAAAGAATTGTTAATTCATAATTATATTAATGATAAAGTGGAATTATATATACCACATTGAAGTTAATTGGTTAATAATAACAAATAAGTCTCGATGGAATGTAAATTGAGATGAAATCTCTTACCTTAAGTTTGAATTGTCACGTGTGTCTTTATATTATTAAATATTAAACATGTGTTAATTATTTAATTACTTCAGAAACTTTTTCATTTTTACCATTAATTTCGTTTCACTTATTATAATGTTGTAAACAACTACTTAAACAATTAATTTTACGTCTGGTGTTTTGACCATATTTAGTTTATGTGTCAAAAATAACTTTGGTAGGTCAACTTGGTCAAAGGGGTAATTTTATAAACATGAAATAATTATAATATTTATCCATAAATTATACTTCTAAAAATAATAATTAAATATATTTTTATGAAAAATGAACCAATGTTACAATCATGGAGACGATATGTCGTATGTACGCATGAGCAATGTTCCCATTTTTGAATGATTATTATGGAAAGAAGGTAAGTAACATTTATATTTTAAAAATGATCATAATATCATAAATACCATATTATTTAATAATAAATATACTTATATATATAATTATTGTTATGTAACAATAATCACATTATGTCGGGTAGGTGGTAGTCCACACGTCCACGAATGACGCTTTCACATTTTCAGTGTGTGGAAGGGTAATATAGAAAATGGTATATTATATTTATAGAAAGGTAAATTTTTCATTAACATCATATAGATGTTATTTATGTCACATAATGTTTAATTATACCCATATTTAATAAATTCTATGTAATTCATGAACGTATCACATTGCTTTGAGGATGTGGTAGTCCACACATCCACAAACGATGTTATCATATTTACACAAAATGGAAAGCATGAAGGTATGTGTTATATAAAAATTAAATAATTATTAATACAACATAAGTATCATATATATCATTTAAAAATATTTTTTCCATCATAATTCACAACCATAAGAGGTGTTAAATTAAAAATGAACGACATCGTTTCATGAGGCGGTAGTTCTTCGTACATGAACGATAAGTTTGTGACCCATTTTAGGGGAGTGTGTGTAGGTGTAGGTTGAAAATTTAAAATAAAAACATATAATTATATTTAGTATACTAGTGTTATTATATAATCACATAATAATAACAAATTAATGGGTATATAAATAAATAAAACATAAATTCACATTAAAGAATGTTACCTCTTTTTCGGGTAACTTCTTTTAGTTTGAACCAAAGAGATTCTTTAGTTTGATTTATTCTCATGGTGAGGCTTCTAGGATGACTGTAAGGATTTAGGGATATTATTTGGGAAATAAAAATTTATTTATATGTGTTAATAAGTGGGAGGGGTGAGTGACTTTTTATGGTGGAGGAGGATTGGTATTCTTATAAATTTTGAAAAGGAAATTCCAACCACACTTTTCCCATGTCAATTGGGTCCAATAATGATAAAATTTAGATAAAATAGAGTATAAGTTGTAAATATATCTACCCAATTAATTTTTTAAAATTTCATAGGAAATTTTTTTCCTTAAGATTAAGGTTTAGTCCCTTGTTAAACTAATTTTTCTCTTAAAAGCTGTAATTAATTTTAATTACATTCCCTATTTTTTGGGTCAAAAAAGTAAGTTGAACTTATTATAAATTTTAAATTATTATGATTTAAAATATTGAATCTATTTTTTAAAATTTAAATCATATAATTCTAATAAATTAATTTAAAATTAATCCCTCAAATAGAACGACAATGCATGTTTTTAAAGTAAAAAATGTTTAAAAGATTGCTAAGTTTTTATATCCAAATTCAAAGTGAAATTGATTCCAATTTCCTAAATTGGATTAATATATGTAAATTTTATATTATTAATATTTAAAACCAATCAAAAAATTAATTTAACTATGTAAATAAATTATATGAAAAAATATTTTTGAATTAAAATTCAGTATTTTTCGCTATTCATCAAAAATGAAACTTCATAGAAAAATACCAAAAATTCACCCTAACCTAATTTTTAAATTTCAATTAAAAAAATTAAGTTTATTTTGTAATATTAAATTTATAAAATTTTCAAAATTCATATTTAAATTAGGGTTTCCATTAAAAGGTATTAAAACTTATTTTATAAAAATATAGGTTTTTATATATAAAATTAGATTTGTTCTTATCTTATGCCTATAAAATATTTTTGAAGAATTTAAAAATATTTTATTGGATATATAACATATATATTTAATATATAAATTACCTAATATTTCTATAATTTAATTGACTATTCAAAATAAGACTAAATAGTGTTTTGTTTAAAACTAATATTGTGTGCATTTCAATCTATCAATAAAATTAAATTTATTCTAAATTAGAGAATATTGTAAAGTCTTGGGGTCATACATGAACTGATAAACTATATTATCATAAAAATAAAATCATCCCACAATGTATCATGGGAACTACCCTAACTTTCTCTTCATTTAATAAACTGAAAAAATTAATCACCATATGGGGATTTTAATTCTTGTGTGACCTTCCTAAAAATAAACCACGTATCAATGATATAGCTGAAACCATCACTAAGATAACTCATAAACTTACCCTAAGTTATAACCCTCATCATGATTTCTAAGAAAAATAAGGATTCTTCTATAACACATAATTATTTATACCCTTAATAGTTTTTCAAAAAGAGAGATAAATACCAAAAGAATCTGTCCTCTCACTCACTGCTCGATGGTACACATGGAGTGGGACCATCATCAACCCCTATCCCAAATAATCACTGGCACATAGGTGATCCCATCACCAAACATGAATTTTTGAACTAATATATCAAAACCTATTAACAATAATTCTCCAATAATCTCAAAATTATTTATAAATATAACCATACCAAAATTGCCATGCCTCTCTTAAGGATAATTACAAAGCCCCTAGAACCCATTATCTCTTATTTTATAAAACAAATTTCATAGTGACTCACTTTCCAAACCAACACTACAAGGACTCTCCACTAAACCATTATAGCTAATCCACATTATCCCATCCTAGGCCCCTCGTATTTAATATTAAGCTTAAATACCCATTTGGGGTCAATAACACATGGTAAGTTTCTACAACCCATGTAAACATGGACTCTAAGAAATTATAAAAACATAAAACCTTGAGTGAAAATTTCATTCCAATCATAAGAGGCTCTACCTAAATTATATTATTTGTTTATGTTATCTTAATTCCCATTTAAGTAACCATAACATAAAACCTCAAACACATGAAAAATATCATATAAAAATCATAACATATATGAAAAAAATATATAAGAGACCACCTACCTCATACTTATCAGAGTTTCCCTATCCAGTATCATCAAAAAATATTTCCTTGTTTTTATTTTCCTCACTCATAAGAGTTAAGGGATATTGATTTCCTGATAATTAAGTTACATATAGAGCTCCATGAGAGTGAATAATATTGAATAGAGGGGGATAATAAGTAATTGGGCATCTTAGGTCATTCCGGTTAAGAGAGGAGGAGGGGTGTGTTTATTTAAATAAAGTTTTAATCAAATTGGTATTTAAAAAATGCCAAACGACCACAAGAATCATAGTGATCTCCACCAGAATTATGGAGAAACCTGACCAACTATATAGTGGGGGCTTTCTATTACCCATATACGTGGTCATTATCGTCACATACTAGAAAAATCAGCCTCATACTTTTTACCTAACTTAACCACCTCCAAAAAACCCCTTATATAACCCCTAAACATTCCTAAATAGATCATCAAACCATATGTATTATAATTTTCAAATTCCCATTGACTTAAATTCTAACAGAGACTGAATCATCTCCTATGTCTACTAACTCATAATGATGCAAGTTATTATAATGGGTGAGTGTATGTAAAATGATAACATTATAGGTTCTTATAGCTTGTGTTGTGTTTTATTTTATGGATATGACTAAAGGATTTTGGTATCTTTTATATAATTTAGTTTAAGATTCACGACATGTATATACTTTTTTATTTTAGGATTTTTAGTATTATGTGTTTTCTCATATTCTTAAATATACATACATGCATTCATATATATATATATATTATAGATGTTAAATGTAAGGTTGAAATTTGGGTTGGGATATTTATTGTAGAATCGGTGAGGGTAAATTTATTCCTATGTTTTATATTTTATCGCTTAGTGTTTATGAAATCCATTGATGATCAAGAAGTGCACCAAACATCTTATGGAGATTCAAGTCAAACTATGTGATTTAAACCAGATTATTATAAATAGTATCCGAGTGACATTAGGATATTGGGTAAATGGTATATAGAATATAGGATTGTTGGGAATCATAAAGTAACCCATAAATATATTTGGCTAGTATAATTATGGTGCAAGATTGAGTTACTTGGGAAGTTTGAGATTATGTGAGTTCTATTAACCCTTTAGATATGTTGTTTTTAGTTTTTTTGTTTCTTATTTTTTAGTGAGATTTATTGTAAAATTATATATATATAACTCAATATTGGATTACATAAGAAAATTTTGGTGACGAAGACACCTCAAGTATTTCCACTACACTACGATGCATCTAGAAAAGTTCTGATAAGTTGATGAAATATTGATTGAGGAGAAAACATTGCCTCATGATGATGGAAATTTGATGACCTCAGAGTTTCAATGCACTCTCAATATCTGATAAAGGTTGCTTTTTTTCCTTAATAGATTCTTTTGGTTCTATATAGTGCTACATTGGTGTGTAGATTCCCCCTCAAATAGTGAGTTGAGACTGTGACCATAGAATAACACATCCCAAACCCTAAATGATTATTTTTACATGTCAGGGAGGAGGAATATGCACTAAAAATATAATAAAATTTACCACCAGTAAGAGGAATAATCAAAGGGGAAAGGAGGATGTTAGTATAGAAGTATGTTAAAGGATATTGAATCTCAAAATTTCATTTCCCCATTTTTATATCCTTTCCTTTTTTCACACAATTACACACACCCTAAACCTAATTACCTCAAATACTTTAAGTATGATATCAATTTCTCAATTTACTCTAGTTTCAATGAACATAGATAGTTTTATTTTGAGTTTTATCCCTGAGGTGTTAATTTCTTATAGAAGACTATTTACCCAAATTTAAGTTCAAATTCCTGTATGTAAAAGTTATATTATAATTCCACTAAGATATTTTCCTTTTAAAATTAACTAAATAAGGTCAAAATCTAGAGAATTAAAGTTTTATATGTGATCTATCTTCTAGAGTACTACTGAATAAAATTACAATGTTTAATTCCAAAACAGTGCACACAACACACTCCTCCCTACACTTGGTTTATTGTGAAAATTTATTATATATATATAGGATATTTAAATATTATATAATAGTAAGATAAAATGAAATAGATAAGATTATTATAATACTACCCTTTCTTATTTTATGTGTGGTGTATTTTTTCCATTTACCACCAATATGTATTATCTTATCCATCCTTCAAAATCTAAGCAACTCACTCAGTGGGTGATATTGTTCTCATTAAGAAACTCACTAAAAAGGTAAAAAATGAATTCCTCCCAATTATTCTTGTTTTATAGTCATCATACCAACTCTTTATATCCTTAATATTCACATATAACAATAGTGGAATTATTCAACTTTCCTCCTAAAAAAATAGCTTTATCCTCTGTCTATTCATAATTACTAGTTCTCTATATTTTATAGATATTTCCATAGATCTATTTGATTTTACTTCAACCACCATGAATGATCCAGACCATCTATAATTTATATTCCCTAAATATATATTCATTATTTAATTGGAAATAATTTCAAGTTATCCTTTTTTGAAGTTATTCCTTTGATTTAACCTATCATGAAACATTTTTTCATTCTCTTTCAAAATTATTATGTTATCATATGATTACATTATAATTTCATCCATTTAATTAAAATAAAATATTATTTTCTCAAAAAAATGATTATAATCCATGTCATAGCCTTATTATCCTAGAAAATAGAGTGTTAAATATTCATTGGAAGATGAGAAGTCTTCTTAAATACAAGTCTCTAATGTGACATACCTATGGATGATTTGTATGATTTTTTTATGCCCAAAGTGAATCCTATATATAATAAGTCAAATAATTCCTTGATTTTATAACTTTATTTTATAAAATTCCCTTCAATGTTTTGTTTATCATCTCATCTTTTTCAATTGTTTTTGGATGGTGCTCTATTACAGTTTTTTGATTCAATCCATACCTCTATATGATCATTCTGAATTTATAATTATGAAATAGGACACCATTATTACTAATAATAGCCATTATAACTCCATATCTATAAAATACGTATTTCATTGGAAACTTAACCATAAGAGAACCAAACTTTTCTAGTAGGGTAATGGATTCCACCCATTTTGATACCTAGTTTACTGCCACAAATATATATTCATTCCCATAAGTCTTTGGGAATGTTCCCATGAAATTCAAACCCCATGCATCAAAAACTTTTACTCTCAGAATTCCTTTTTGAAGGATCTCTTTATTTCTCCATAAATTTCCTATCTTTTTATAAATTTTCTAGTTTATGATAAATTCTATTGTTTTTTTAAAAATGATAGGCTAGTAGAAACCAATATAAACAAAATTTACAATAGTTTTCAAATTCCCATATTTTAAACCACATGGATGTGTGTGTAAGTGGATAAGGATTGAAAAAAACCTACTCTTCTATCACACACCTTTTGACAATTCCATCCTCCCCTTACTTTTATAAATATAAATCCTCTTAGATATAATGTTGAGTATATCTATTATAATGTTTTATATTTCGATAATTATTAATAACTATATATTAGTTTTATTACTCTTTAATTATTATTTATAATTCTTATATTATATATCTTTTTATAAGGAATAAAGTATTCTTCATTCATAGTTTGATGCTTTCACTACTTTTAAAATAAAAGGGTGGTATTATTCATTATTTTTATTCTCTCATTATTTAATATGGTTTATTATTTATTGCAATTCATTACTATTATTTTCTCATATTCTATGTTGGAATTTTTCATAAGTCTGTTACTCTTATTCATGGTGAAGTTATTTTGGGAGTTATGTATTTTGGCTTAGTCATAAACCTTACACATTATGATGAACATGTACCGGGACTTATAAATTTCAAATTCATAAATTTTGGAAGTTGTAATTTTCACTAAGTGTTAAGCCTATATAGAGAATATTTACTCCTACACATTTTTGACATGAAAAATTGAAAATGGATTGTTTATATAGAAGTTTTAAATTTCCCATACATATGATAAAAAATTTATTTTTTGATAAATACTTTATATAAAAATTTTCTAATGATGTAATAATTTACTCTTACATTTTATGACTACTAGAATTTCAGAAATGTATATTATCAATACATGTTATAACGAAAGTTGGTGTGTATGAGATTTTAGAAAACTAGTTTACCTTTATGTATTATGTTGATACCATTACGTATCATACATATTCAGATAAGACCCTTACATATTGGAAATATTACTAAGTCATTGACTCTTAAATATTAAAGTTTTTACTTTTTTATATATGGGGATAAGTATTGAACTCTTACATATTCAATTTTTAGTAAAGTGTTAGGATTTTACATTTGAATGGATAAGTTCGAATTTACTTGTAAATATTATATTTTAGGATAAGAAAATATTTTTTTACTTGGTCGGTCCATTTATACCATAAGATATTATCTAATTTTGTATAATTTAAACACTCTACATGTTTCACTGTTAGGTTAAAAAGGTTAATAGAATAAATATTCCCCTTGAAGTTTGCATAAAAATATATATAACCACTTTTAATAATAATGAATTTATCATTATAATATTTAATATTAATTCCATCATAATATAGATGATAAGTACTAATCAAGTTATGTTAAAAACCATCAACAAATAAAACTTTAGTAATAATAGCCGAATTTGATATACCAACATCACCAAAACCATTTACCTTGCCTTTGGAATTATCTCCAAAAGTGATAGTGCCTCCATTTATCTTTAGTAAGAATTTAAGTTTGATGGGTCATTATTAATATGTCTAGAACATCCACTATCCATATATTATTCATCTTTATAAAGACATCCAGGTTATCTTTCTTGAAAAATCAATTATTAGATGGTTTTGATACCATCTAGCATTGGATCTAATAGGATTAGTTAAGTAATTATTTAGTACCCACATATATTTAAAACAAGTATTAATGGGAATTATATGAGTTAAATATTTATAAATATATAATTTAGTGTGTCCCATAGATTGTGGATATCTATGGGAACATTAACTAGTATAGTGTCCCTGTATCTTTCATCTAAAACAAATAGAAATAGAGATATTACCTTTTTTACTTTATATAAATATTTTTTTATAAATATAAGGTAGTTTATTATTGTATTCAACATAATTTTTTTGGTTATCTTGTTCATTGACATAATATTTTCATAACTTTATCTTCCTTGAACAAAAGATGAAGGGTTTTTCTTCATACTTTAAATCTCTTTATTTAACTTTTCATTCTATTTTTGAATATCCAACTAGTCATCACAAACCTTTTAATTCAATATAGAACTATTTTTCTTATTATTCACATTTTCTTAATTAATAACCTCATTTTCCACAACATTTATCTTAATACTTAATTTTATTTCCTTACACAACTCCTAAATTCTAATAATATCTCTTTGAACCATTTCAATATTCTTATTCAGACCATTAATACTAGATAAATCATAATCAGATTAAATATTAGAATCAAATTAAAAATTGAATCCAAAATTACTAACCTCATTAATAGTGTCAATGAACCATAACTTAGTACATTCCTTCTTAGTTATAGATTATTCACTTAAATTAGAATTTTCAGTGCAACAACAACTAGAAACCAAGTCCTTTTTTCTTTATTCAAATTTTTTCTTCCTTACATTAATTTTTTAGTCTTTGATAGTCATTCTTTATGTGACCATTCTTTCTTCACTCTTAAAAGGTAAGATCTGATGTATTATAATTTGAATTAAAACTACATTTATTATAGAATTTATGACCATGTCTTTAACAATCCTTTTTAAAATCATATTTTGAAACCTTTATTTATTTTTATATACTTGTAGACTCCTTTAAAAGGTTAATTTACTTTATCATTTTCAATCCCTTGTATCTTAAGTTCAGAAGATTTAGATTAAACAACATCTATATATTTTAACAATGTACCTTTATTTATAGTTATATCTTATTTAGATATGTTATTCAACTCTAATACACATTGAAAAAGTAAACTAATATGTTTATCAATTTTGTACTCCTTGATGTTATTGATTTCATTAATGGATACTTTATTATTATTCCACTTCTTTAGTAGTGATATGAGAACTCTTTCAACCATAACATTTGTATCAAATGTTTCACCAATTTTTCTCATTACATTCACAATGCTTATGAACCTATGGAAAATATGATTGAAAATATCATAGTTTGTTCTAAATAATAACACATAATCAATGAAAGCCCCAAATTGGGTTATGGTCATACAAGAGAAGCTTGAATAGTTTTCAAAGAATGAGTTTTTGTAATTTTTTGAACCATCCAAATATCATCAAGTTATTGGATAGAAATTTATTTTCAAGAATAAACATGATGAATCTAGATATATTTTAAATAATAAATCTAGACTAGTTTCTCAAGATTATAATCAAGAAGAAGAAATTTACTGTTGTGAGACTTTTACACTTATTGTAAGATTGTAATTCAATTGAATTTTATTATCTATGTAGTTAATTAAGGTATAAAGCCATATAAAATGGATACGAAGAGTTCATTTATTAATAGACTTATATTATAGGTCGTATATGGAAAATAGTCTTCATGTTTTGGGCAAGATAAGAATTGAAATCATGTTTTTAATATTTATAAATCTCTTTTTGGACTAAAACAGGAACCATGATCTTGATATAAGAGGATATCATAGTTTATTTTGAATACAAGTTTTGTTAAAAGAAAATTAATTCAAAATTTGTTTATTAAAATTCATTCCCAGTATATTTGATTATTCAGATTTATATAGTGAATTTCTTTGTAAGGAATTTTCAAATTTTATAGCTAAGGAATTTGATATGAGTCTTAATAGAGAACTAGAAATATTATTAAGATTTTATATTTATAAATTAGAAGGTGGAATTTTCATGAATCAAAGTATGTTAAAGAATTACTAAAGTGTTTTAAACCTAATTCCTATAAAAGTATAAAAACTATGAAAATTAATTAATTTATAATAGTTAAATATTCTACTAGTAAATTAGTTGATCATAAAACATTCATAAGCAAGATTATAAGTTTATTGTTTTTAATAACTTATAGACATGATTTAATGTTTATAATTTCCACACATGCAATATTTTATGTTGACCTAAAGGAAATTAGTTAACTATAGTAAATAAAATTATTAAATATATAAAAGTTACTATTAATATTTGTTTATTATTTATTGGGAAAACAAACTTTCAATTATTTAGTTATTCAGATTCAAAATTTAGAGGATGAAAGATAGATAGAAAAAGAACCAATGTCATTTGTCATCTTCTAGGTAATAATTTGGTTTCATGAAGTTAAAATAAGAAACTTTCAGTAGATTTATAAACAACTAAATTTGAGTATATTGTAATAGTAAGCTATTGTGAACAAATTTTATGTATAAGGAAAAAGTTATCATGTTTTTATATTAATCTTGAAGGAATATCGATTATGTGTAATAATTCATCTACTATATCTATTTCAAAGAACCCTCTATAACAATCCAGAATAAAACATATTGAAGTGAGGTGTCACTTTATCATAGATTATGTGAAAAAGGTGATATATTTATTCCTATATAAAAATAAATGGATGATATATTTACAAAAAAATTAGATTTTTCAATGTTTTAAAATATCAAATATAATATTGGAATTATGGAGGCAAGAGAAAATATATCAAATTAGTTAAAATTTAATTATTTCATTTAACTAATTGAATATTATTAACTAGTTTAATGGTTATTTATAGTATAACTATAGAATTATTTTTTAGGTTATGTTTTTAGTGTTAAATTATTTTGAGGAAGCTTGGATAAAAGGGAAGATTTTATTATTTTTCTAGTATTTATTTATTCTTAAATAGTGTTAGTTAACTCTTTTAGTTATTTATTTTAGATATTTATTGTTTTATTTCAGGATTCTATTTGTAAATCATCAGTTTTATAAACTGATCTTTATTTTTAAAATATTAAAAAATGGGGTGTATTATTTAGTTATTTTCATAGAGAATTTTTGGTTCTATAATTATAAAAAAGGGGGATATTGTTGATCGCATCCTTAACATTTTTTATATTTTTATAATTACCAATTCATTTTTATATTTTATTACTCTCTATTTATTTTTTATTATTCTTCTATTATTTTTATTTTTATAATAATTAAAGGATTATAAAATCATTTTTTTAAAGATTGAACTACATATAGAATAAAATAAATATATTATTTATCATCATTATTCTATAATTATTTATTATTATTTATTACTTTTCGTAATAATTATTTTTTCATATTTTTTGTTGAATATTTTCCTAAGTACATTAATCCTATTCTTTCTAAAATTAGATTGGGAGTTCTCGATTTTTTTCTTATCCATGAACCTTACGCTTTATAATGAATGAGTTTCGAAAGTTGAAAAATCCAAATTCATAAATTTTGTAAGTTATATTTTTTTCTAAGTGGTGAACCTATAAATAGAAGACTTACTCCTTTAAATTACCAACTTATAAAGATGAACAAGTTTTTTTACAGTGATGTTGGAAATTTTATCGTACATATAAGATCATAATTGTGTTTCTAACAATGTAAAGTAATTATAGGCATTCCTGTAATGTTATAATTTACTCTTATGTATGATGAATATTAAGATTTCAAAAAAGTAAATTTTATATATTTTTATTATAGTGGAAGTTGGAAAGTCTTATAATTTAGAAAATTATTTTACCTTTACTTATTCAAGTGGTTAACTTCACATATCATCCATATTCAGATAATTCTGGTACATATTAGAAATATCTCTAACAAACTGACTCTTACATACTAATGTTTTTACTTTTAATTATACAAGGGGGGAGTGTTGAATAATTTTACATATATAGTTTTTGGTAAAGTACTGGACTTTTATATATGATGGGAGAAGTTCAAATTTACCTTTTCATGCCATATTTTAGGCAAAGAAGATAAATTTTAGACATGAAGTGAAGATTTATTTTATGTGTTATTAGAAGTTAAGAAGAGTTTTTTTCACTAAGTATTATACTCATATGTTTTGATCAAAAATTAATTATTTGGAAGATAAAATTAAAGATATATAAATCTATTATTTTAATATATCATAAAATACAACCTATGGATTGGAAGATATGTTAAATAAATTATTGGAAGTTATATAGGAACTCCACATTTTGATATCATCATATTAGGAGATACGAAATAATATGAGTCGTGATTGATAAGTGCTTCTATTTAGTTATTCCATGTGGGGATCATCTCATCATGGTAAATTATTTATCACTATTTTGAGAAAAGGAATAAATTATAGTGGTTCTGTCAATTTAGTGATGTTCACTCTATGGTATAAAGGTCATTCCATTCTTAAATAACTTTACATAGCATTTGGGAGTTTGTAATATGAATAAAATAATGAATACCTAGGCTTTTAGTGTGAATCATATATCTTAGTAATGATATTAAAATTCAAATTACAAGATATTCATAATTATTTTTTTTCTTTTGATAAAAAGAATTATTCAAATGTTTAAATGTTATTTATTATATATATTATTTTGGAGTCTCAAAAATTATAAATATCTTAAATATAAATTATTAAACTCTAAAGTAGTTAATTATTAAATGGTATATTTTTTAATAGTTTGATTATCTATTTATGAATAACATTTCAGAAAATAAATTAGCCAGTAACTTTGAGGAATTGAAGATGAGAGATATCTCTATAAACAGAGATTTTGAAAACCCATAAATATAAGAACTTTGAAAACTCTATGATCATGATCATGATTTTATACTACTACAATTCTTTTGAAATATTCTTCATGCTGAATTCTTTCACTAGTTTGATTGATCTATTATATCTGTTCAACTTCATCTGTTTCATTATGGACTTATGGTTTTGTATTTTATTTATATATTCTTTTGTGTTGTATTTTTCATTTTTATTAATTTCATTACAAAATCAATTTTTGTATTTTATATACCTCTGTAAATGGTAAGTGTTTATAACAGGGTTATTAATCCTCTCTAAAGGTTAGGTTGCATGTTGGTTGTGCTTCCACTAGAAAAGGAATGATCTAATTAGGTTGTGACTCCCTTTAAAATTCCGGTTGATATTAGTGTGTACCATACATCTCAAGGAGTATAGGGATATAAATAGTAGACATATGATCTTTTTTTATCAAAAATACTATAAAAATAACTTTTGTTATATTCATCTGTTCTAACATATAATTATTCAAATCATATTTAAACCTCTTATTTTCATTCCAAGTCATTACCAAAATAAATTGCTTAGTAATATTTTAATTGTAAAACACAAAATACCAAGGAAGTCTCGTGGTTGAGATGGAAAAATCATCAGATATCTCTCCCTTGATAGGATGAGTTAGATCTACCTTTAAGTATTCAAGAATGTATAACTGGTCATCCACTCAATTATCTTATCCCTTTTTATCTTTAATATCAATATTTAATTAATATAAGTGTATAAACTATCTAATCATCCATGTCTTAGCTTCCTTTTTTAACAATAATCATTTTAATGTTGAGTATTCTATATATACTGTTCATTTTTTCCTATGAGATTTGGCCAAAAGTTTTCCATGACATATAATACTGCTAACATCTCTTTCTAAGTTGTGGAATAATTGAGTTGTGATACATTAAACATTTTTTCCTAGTTTATGACATACTAATTATTTTTCTTTTTCTTCCCAATAACTTCAACCATAGTAAATTAACTATCACCTCACGTGATTTTGAATGGTTTCTTCTAATCAAGTGATGTGATGATATGTGTTGTGACTAACTCATTATTCAATCTATTTAAATCTTCTAGGAAATTTTCATCAAACATGAATTTATATTATTTTTCTAAAAGTTATAAAATGGTTATGAAATCTTAGATAAATATTCAATAAAAACCAACATGTCTAAAGAAACTCTTCACCGACTTAACTAACATTAATAGTGATGGTTATGAAATAAACTCTATTTTTCCCTATTCACTTAAATTCTATTCCTTTATATTATGTGGCCAAAAATGGTACATTTACTTACCATGAACTAATATTTCTCTCAATTGAGTTCTGGATTTTTCTCTTCACATCTAGCTGAGACATTTGAAAAAATCTCCAAATAGTCTTAACATTTCATGCCTATGATAGAGAAGTCATCCATGAAAACATAAATAATTATATCTAAAATTTCTGATAGAATAGTCAAAATACATCTCTATAAAGTGGCAGGTTCTCCACATAATCCAAATGGAAATATAATTTGGGAAAATATTCTATATGGACATAAAAAATTTGTTTTATCTTGATCTACATGATAAGTTGGAACCTGTTTTAACCTTCAATATCCATCCAAGAAGTATAAAAAAGTTCCTTTTAAGCCTCTCTAACATCCGATAAGTGAATGGTATAGAAAAATGATATTTCCTTATTTCCTTGTTAAAATTTATTTAATCAATACATACTCTCCTTAAATTTATAGATATTGTGATATTTACTCATTCTTTTTATTTGTGATGATAGTCACACCTACTTTCTTGGGAACCATATGAATATATTTCACCCAAACAATATTATAAGTGGGATACATAATCATAGAATCAATAAATTTGATAATATTATCCTTGGACACTTATTTAACATTTATATTGATTCTTCTTGGATACTCAATAGTTGGCTTAACTTTAACCCCCATGATAATTTTGTGTAATAAAATATATGGTCTTATCCCCTCGATGTCTGATATAGTTTAAAAAATAGTAGTCTTATGAATTATAAATACTTAAATAAATTTATCCTCTTTTAATACTCAAATTTATCTAAGAAAATGATAGGAAATGTATCTTTTTTACCTAAATAGGAATATTAAATCTTAGTAGAAAATTACTTCAATTAAAAACTTAGTGGTTTTTGGTCTAATGTTTGAAAAAAGAGTATGTTATTAATTTTTATCTCTTGTAACCATTAATTGAATCAAATTTAGAGTTCACTTCACTTGTTTTTAAATATTTTTCATGTTCCAAATCCATTTCTTCCTTTTTTATTGAATTCATTAAGCTCATCATATTCAAATCCATTTTAAATTTGTGACTTAAACTTCACTTCTTGGTCAACTACATCAATCAAAAAACAATTATCTAATCCATATGGATTATTTATAACTTGAAATACATTCAATATCTCTTTATATTACCAAAATTTAAAAGTGATTTTAACTTGGGTAATATATATCAAATCACCTCTAGTGGCCAAGAATGATCTTCCTAATATCACTATCACCTCCTTATTACTTTCCATTTCTAATAAAAATAAGTCAACTAGTAAAATTATCTTTCTAACTCTAACCAGTAGAACCTTAGTCATTCTAATTGGATAGGTTAATGATATTTTAGCTAATTATAATTCCATAATTATAGGATTAATCTCCCAAATTCCAATAACATTATATAATATTTAGATGAACTAAATTGATACTAGCCCTAAAATTCACAAGACCTATGAATGTTCCTTTTCCTTCAAACTCATTGGGAATCTTGAATCTCATGGATGCTTGAGTTTTAAGTAATATTCCTTTGGATGATATCACTTTATTCTTCAGTGAGAGGCACAGTTTCAAATTCACAAATCATTCTCTTATTTAAAATGATATTCTTAAATAATTGTCTATAAGATGGAATTTTTGAAAGTGATTTTGAAAATGGTACATCAACTCTAATATTTTGGAAAATTTGGATGAACCTCTTGAAGTACTTTTTTTGTGTTTATATAAATCTCTATATCTTTCATGAAAAGGGAAAGTGACTCATAATCCTTCACATCATTATCATGTGGCTTAATAATTACTCTCCTATAATATTTTCCCCTTATTTTCTTATTTTTCTTATATAATTATACTTCCAATTTTTATTTTTATTTTCACTAACAAGTTATTTTTATGGTTAGTTAGTTTCCTTACCTGGTCGAAATTCTAATTTATACTATACAAGTTATTCATTATCCTTTCCCTTGAAAAATCTTACTCCTCTAGTTGTGATTTCCATACAACCTTATCTTATGTTTTTATGGTGTTAAGAAATATGCCTTTACCAATCACTATTTTTTCATAGAAAGTTTTCTAAATTATATGTATAAATTATGAATATTGACCCAGTTACCTTGTATTAGTTGAAAAATACTTGAAAAATGGAATTGGTGTTAAGAAAAAAATTATTCATCTTCAATTGACACCCATTTATTTCCTTTAATTATTTCACTATCTTCTATATACCAAAATATTTATACTTAGATATTGAATCATAATTCCCATAGGTTTCTTGGTTTTTTCAAGATTTATAAATAGATTGTTGGTTTCCTTGAAAATCACATTAACTTCCCTGATTGAATGTTCCTTTATCCTTTGAAGATAAATTGAGATGATTCTTCCATCCTAGATTATAAGTGTTTGAAAAGGGATCATTACTTATGGGATGTCTTCCATAGTTTTCCATATAACTTTATTCTTCAATTTGAGTATTTGATGTTTCTAGAGATATCATGTCATAATTCATGTAGTAAAAAACATTGTTTCCAAAAAAACCATAGTAATTTCATTTCCCCTTACTCCTTGTTTTTTGGATACTAGATCATGCATTTGCCTTTGTAAATATTAAATATATGTATTCGCATCATC
This sequence comes from Viscum album, assembly GCA_963277665.1. Taxonomy (NCBI): domain Eukaryota; kingdom Viridiplantae; phylum Streptophyta; class Magnoliopsida; order Santalales; family Viscaceae; genus Viscum; species Viscum album. Next base: position 808,698,534 of record OY728150.1, on the reverse strand, counting down.
TTTTACTATTAAAAAATCCATTGAAGTGGTTTTTTAGTTTTTTTATTGAAAAATAAAAATAATGATCTTATAAAGTCATGAAGTAGGCCAAATGAGTTTTGGAAGTAGTTGAAGGAGTCTTTTCTATAATATAGAAGTCATTTCATGACACCCAAGGTTGTACTGTGATAGGATATTTTGATAAACAATAAAGTTAAGTTCATAGAATTAATATATAACTTTTAAAGGTTCTTTAATTTACCATTTTTTAGAAATATGTTTCATTCAGTGTAAGATCATTCATACCATGGTAGGTTTTTTGAGTGGAAATTTGAAAAAGGATCTGATACATAGGATGTTTGTTTGGGGGTATGTGAATAATGGGTAATATATTTGATTTTTTCAATATTCAAATAAAATTATAGGTTGTGTTGTGAAGCAATATGTCAGATCGTAAATAAATTTATAGCATCATGACTTTGGAATGCGATGAAAAAATGGAAAAGTCATTTTTTTCATAAGGTACTTCAAAGTGAATTCATAATTTTCTTTATGTAGATCATAAGATATTTTACTTTCTAATTTTTAGGAAAAACATTCACACCATGAAGTTTCAACCCATTACATAAATATGAGAGGCACACTGCAATGTTTTTTTTGGGTGAATTTTAGTGATTTTTTCTAGGTGAGTTCCACACCCCAAAGTAAAGGGTCATGTTGTGAACAGTTAAGACTAAGAATGGATTATAAAATACAAGACATTATTTTATAGGAATTAAAAATTAGATATCAATTTAATTTGGTGGATCTGGTTTTTATTTTTTCCATGTACTAAAGGAGCCAGTCGCACTATGAATATAAAATTTTTAAGATTTTTTGGATTGATTTGGACAGTGTGGAAAGTAGGGATTTGAGTTTCACTATTAAAAAATCATTAAAATGGAACACTTATATTTTAAGATAAAAATAAGGTTAGATCTCTTCATAAAATATTTAAAATATCATCTTTTAAAAAGATAAAATATATTTCATCATAGAAAGGAATAATATTGAGGTAAGAAGGAATTCTAGAACAAGTGTTGGAAAATAGAGTAGAGATGAAGGAGGTTCTAAACTTAGCACTGGAAAGAATCAAAGTGAAAAGTTAGTTCCATGTGATCATCTCATTAGAAACATTATAAATTTATTCAAGTGAAATATGATGAAGCAAAGTTTTATGCCATTGAGGTATAATTCTATTTTTTGTTCATGAAAGAAAAACAAAAAAAAATATTAGATCAATGATTTCCTTGAGTGATTGAGATTTGTGATCTTTCTTCATTATTTAATATTGTAAACCTAGAGGTCTAGTGCATCTACTCTGAATTTTAAATGTTGTGTTCTTATTGTTTTAGGTGAATTGTAAATTTTTTGTTGTATGATCCTTGGATTAGCCCAATTTGGGTGAACCAAGTAAAACGACTAGGTCCATCTCTTTTTGTTCTTTATCACTTCATTATTAATGCAAGGGAGTATTTTTCCTTATAAAAATAGAACAAAATATTTTTTTAGGGTTTATAGGAAATTAATGACATACCCTAATTTACCCCTAGTGTATTTACCTTGTTAGGGACCAACAAGTGGCATCAAATCTATATATTCTTTACATAGTTATGTCTATTCAAAGATAAGAAAGTATTATTAAACCATAAGGGGATTCCAATATTTGAAGACAATAACTTTAAACTATATAAAAATTGGATTCAATATTATTTCCATTCATTGGTAATGGATTTCTACACAGCTATCATACATGGGATTTCATCCAGTATAGATAGAGGAGAGTTATCATAAAATGAAAAAAGGGGAATTACTGTAAATAAAAAAGGATTAAATATATTAAGATAATTATTATCAAAATCCATATATATGAAGGTTATTTCATGTAAATACTCACATTGTATATGGGAAAAACTTATCATCATTTATGAAGGTGATTCTATGGAACGTAAGTTAAAACTAAAAAATTTATGGAACAAGTAATAGGATTTAAGGATGCACTCGAATGAGATCATTTATTCAATATTTGATTAGGTTAACATTCTTGTAAAGGATATGAACAAACTCTAAAAAACACTAGATTATGTCAAATCATAAATATATTTCTGGGAATACTATCACCGTAGTTCAATAAAAAGGTATTAGTGATCAAAGACAAGGATCCAAAGGAAGTTAAAATAGATATCCTTTTTAGAACTCTATTTGTATACAAGATAATTAACAATGAAAATGGATCCAAAATAAATGAAAATACTTGGTAAGTAGAACTCATGTTGATAAAGAAACTCCGTTTATAAGAATATTTTGAGGAAAATGAGATTGATTTAGTGATGCCTTTACTATCCTCAAAAATTAAATGATGAAAAGGAAAATTCAAATTAAAGTTTTCAATTACTTTATTTTGGTGTAATAAAATTATAAATCTCACTACAAACTGATCAATGATAATGAAGATTAATAACCCATGAAAAAACCATTTAACAGTATAATAAGAAAAAAAATTCACAATATAAGTTCCTCGAAAGAAAGAAATTATTATCAAAAGAAGATGTTATCTTAGAATAAATGAAAGTGAAATAGATTGAGTATTATAAATACCTTAGTGAATATGTTCTTGTGGTTTTCATATACATACAAAAAATATGGGATAGTGATGATAAATATAATGAAGTTGAGGGAAGAGATGAACTTTTAGTTTATCTCAAATATTTCCTAGAAAAAATTTACATTTGGGGAGATATGTGAATAATGTTAATGGATTGGTAAGAGTCTCTAAACTGTATATATAGTAGTAAGAAAAATAAAAGCCTAATTTTGAGGTTGAAATTGAAAGAATCAAATAAAAAAACCTAGAGAACTCAAAAAGTGTGACTGGGTAAAAGATCAAAGTTAACACATAATCTCAGATCATATATGGTTTGAATGGTTTAGTAAAATATTATCTGAAAATAATTGAGGAACTCAAAAAAAATCATTTAGTTATAAAAAAACCTTGACGATCAAGAGGGACTTCAAACTCCTAGTAGGGAATTGGGAATTTCAAGTACACAGGATATGAAAGAAGTTAAGGAGGTGTATAAGGGATCAATATAGATGGTGGAAACCTATCCACCAGTGTATAAATTTAATGGAAAAATAAAATATGTTGAGGTTCATGACCATAAATAAAAATAAATGGTGTTTTATGAAAAACCACAACCAAAAACACCCTAGAAGAAGGTTGATTTGGGTAATAATAAAAAGACTAAAAAATCTGTAGGTGGATCAGTTAATAGGTATAGTAATTCACCTATAATTTGGTTTTATTATTGTGGAATGATGGGGAATACACATTACATGTTTTCCATAGTAAAAAGTAGCTTCAAATATAAGTATTAATAAATATAGTTAAGTAAAATTCAATATATTCAATATGTTTTTAATGATTGATTATTTTTTTTGTGGATTTTATGGAGATAAATATGTGAATCATCAATCATGAGTACAAATTAATATAACAAATTATATCCAAATAATAATCTCATAGAAGTTGGAATAATAATTAAGAAATATAGAAACACATAACAAATTTGTGACCTGTATGATGAGGATGGTTCAATGGATTCGAAGGTGGAACAATAACATACACCACTAAAGGAATTGAATTGGTGGAAATTTACCTAGAAAGAAAATGGTACAAAATAAAAAATCATTTAAATTTATTTAATAATAATGTACTAAGTTGAATTATGGATCTAAGATAATAGTTTTACTTCCCACATCATGGGAAAGAAAGATCTTTTCCAATACATTAAATAAGATAAATATGGTGTCATTTTTTTTAGAAATTAGGAGGGGATGAATATTATTGGATGATAGAAATAGAAAATTTGTGTCCAATAATTAAGATGCATTGATGTCTGGGTGGTTTAAGGACTTAATCACAACTTACTAAGTGTAATCCAATTATATTTATTAGGGCATGCATCTAATTTCAATAGAAATAATTGAATTATCAAATAATGATATAGATCTATTATGATGTAACGTAATTTCATGAAGTGTAACCATTATCTAATTGGTGGAGAATAATATATATGATTATTGTAAAAGTAAAAAATCAATTATAAAATAAAAAAATTGGGAATTTGAGCCAAAAGTTATCAGAGGAATTAGTGAAGAACTTTGGTGCTTGTGATTTCCCAAAACTCACATGTGATCACATTCACACAAGTGATAATTTTTAAAAAGGGAAGATCATTCGGATGAATTATAAGATAAAGGAAAAAATTAATTATATTTCTTGAGTTAGTGCATGTTGATGTGTATGGGAAAATTTCACCCAAATCCATAGATTTAAAATAGTATTATTTTTTATTCATCAATGAATTCAACAGGATAGCATGGCTAACGGCTATCTCCCACAAATATGATGTTTTTAAATTCATTCAACGGTACTGGAGTCTATTTAAGATTCTTTGGCTGAAAATTTATAAGTTTTGAACCAAAATATTCATATAATTCACTAATAATTAGGTTTAAAATTGTCTCAAAAACACAGAATAAGACACCATGTTTTGGTAGTGATGAATCCTCAAAATAATGGTGTTTTTGAGAAAAGGAATTTTATTATCAAAAACATGGATTAAAATTGTTAATTTAGAAAAATATTCATGATAAATATTAGATGTAAGTACTTATAACATTGGAATATATCTCCAATAAATAATTGTTGTGTCTAGGTGAAGAGAATACATACTATGAGATGTGGTGTGGGAATAATCCTATATTGAAATACTTTCAAGTATTCAAAAGTAACTACTATATTCTCAATAAAGAGAAGAAACACAAGTTTTAAGCTCATGGGGATGAATTTATTTTCCTTTTATATTCTTTTAAAAGAAAAAAAAATATAAAATATATAAAAAATTATTGTGAAAATTATCAAAATTTAATATGTCATTGTTGTGGAGACCGAGTATAATTAAAAAACTAGTGAGTAGGTTTTTCAAAAAAAATGATAATGAAGCATCAAATGAATGTGATGTTGAACTGATAAGTCTAGGGGGAGCACATATATATGAGTTATAATTACAATAACACACTAATAATGATATGGAAATGGAATTTTCAATGGATATGAAATGAATAATAAGAGGTGTTGAAATCATGGAACAAAATATCATTGCTGAAAGAATAAATTTGGTGAAAACACATAGAATTAAGAATATATAGAAAAATTATCCAATCTCTAGTATATCATAAATATTTTTAATATTCGGACAATTATGATCATTGTGTCATATATATGCATGAGTAGCTTGAACGGATTGATAAGAATGAGATCAAGGAAATTTTTCTAGGTCCAGAAAACAAAAATTATATCAGAATCAAGTTGTTAATATATAATTATTTCAATAAAGATAACTAGTTGGTTCATAAAAAAATATGGATATTTTTTAAGGGGTATTCTTAAATTTAAGGCATTTATGATAATGATACATCATTCCTTTTACCGTGTTTAGAAACTAGTCAACTTTTCTTGGATATGTTAGTGAAAATGAAATTCAAATTCTACCAAATGGATATCAAATCTATATTCCTCAGTAAATTTCTTGAGGATGATTTCATTGAGAAAAAATATGGGTTTCTTGTGGATTAATATGAGAATAAGGTATGTTGGTTGGATAAATATCGTTATAGGTTGAACCAAGCACTGAGGGCCTGATATTCAAGGATTTATCAATACCCAAAAAATATTGGTTTTTAGTGAGGTGGATTTTATTCATAACTTCTATAAAAATAAGTAGAATGATCAAAAAAATTTGGTTCTCATATATATAAATGAAATAATTTTTGGAGGATCAAATAAATAATAATGAAAGTTATTAATGGAATATATGATGTGTGAGTTCAATATTTCTATGATTAGTTAGTTAACCATTTCCCTTGGTTTATAGGTGGCTCCTTTAAGGGTTGGTTTCTTTATTTTCTAATACAAATACACTAATGAGGTTTTCAATAGATTTAAAATAGAAGATTATATAAAATTTAGAACACCATCTGCAACCAAGATGAAGTTTCCAAAATATGATGATTGAAAGGAGGTCAATATCATGGAGTGTAGTAAAATGATTGGAAGTCCATTTTACATCATAGTAATAACACTGGACATTGTGTTTGTTACATACCAAGTTGCATGATACCATAAATTTCCCAAGAAAATCTATATGATAAGAGTGAAAATAATACATCATTATGCTAATATCATGATGTAAATTAGGATATTTTATCACTGAAAAATGCAACAATATTATTTGAGATACACTATATAGATTTGGAAGGTTCTACGGATGATAGGAAGTCAACTTTGGGTGGTTCTTTTTATCTTGGAGATTCTTTCATTTAATGGATAAGTAAGAAGAAAGATTTAATTTCTTTGGTTACTATAAAATTTAAGTGCATTAGGAATTCTCAATAATGTACCTCAATTATATGGATGTAGTAAGTTCTTGAATATGATGTAATTAATGTGAAATCTATTATTGAAATCATGTGTGATATCTTGAGTGAAATAAATATTAGTAAAATATCATCCTTTATTCAAGGATGAAGCATTTCATGAGAAAATATCATTTCATAAAGGATAAATTTGGGAAAGGGCTAGTGAAATATGATCATTTTTCAACTCAAGATCATATTTTCAATATCATGACCAAGGAACATCCCAAAGTATATTTTTAGAAGCATTAGTAATATTTTAGAGTCCAATCACATCGCTCTAACTAGATTATTTGGGGATGATTCCCCCACTCTCCCATGGTATATTCTATGTATAAAAAGGAATTTTATCTCTAATAAATTAAATTCTTATATTTATAATCACCATTTAAGAACTTTCAAATAAGTGATATTTGGGTTTATTGATAAAGGGGAAAAAGAAATTCATTAATTAAGGGGAGATGTTACTTGGAAATGACAAGGTCTGGGATTTTTCCCTATTAAAAAAGATGGATCTATTATCCTCTAATGTTTGATAAAGTTAGAGAGTGTTTGAATGATTATTCATGTGGAGAAATTTTGGGTCAAATGTGTTGATGAGATTGAAAATCACAGAAGTTTTTTCATGAGGAAATTTTCATTTAACTCAAGTTTCTCATGATGACAATGAATCATGTGGACTTAGTTTTAGTGATTAATGAATCATAGATGCACTATATAAAGTACCATTGTTCTATTAAAAGGAGTAGTTTAGTTTAATTTTTTTAAATATTTAGATGGTAAATCTACTTTTGTGAATTAGAAGGGTTGTCAATAGTTTTCAACAAACCCAAATGAGTAGATTTTTTAAAAAACCCTCAAAGTAGTTTTTAGGTTGTTTTTATTGACAAAACTAAATAAATATATCACAAAGGATATTAAAAAGTCAAGAATTATGATAAAAAAGATTTGGAAGTGGCTGGAGGAGTTATTTTTATAAGACTTAATTCATGTCATGACACCCTAGGTCATGTCATAGAAGGATATTTCAATAAATAGAAAAGGTATGTTCGTAAGTTTTACATTGGACTACATAAGGTTATTTTCTTTAATATTTTTAAATAAGAGGCATCACATCATGTAATACCATAAAACACTATGATAAGTGTTTTAGGTGTAAATTTTGAAAAGTCTCTAATATATAAGACATTTTTTTGAAATTTGAAAATAATGAGTAAGATTTTTTTTAGAATTTTAATTAAATAAGAGGTTGCACCATGAAGAAAATTTTCATGCTATGACTTGGGAATGTGATGGAAAATTGGAAAATCCCTTTTTCTAGGGAACTTTTAGGTGACTTCATAAGGTTTATCAGATGGTTCATAATATATTTTACTTTTCATATTTTGAGGATAATCATTCATGTCGTGAAGGTTTTCACCACACCCTGATGTGTTTTGATCATATTTTAGTTGTTTATCCTAGTAGAATCTCTCACCACAAATAGAAGAGTCATGCTGCAATTATTTCAGGGATAATTTTGGTGATTATGTCTAGGTGATCATTGTACTACAAAGTAATGGGTTTTACCATGACTAGTTTGATAATCTGATTGGATTCATAAATCCATAACATGATTTCAGAGGAACTAAAAATAAATATTGAGTGGATTTTGTGGATCTGGTTTTTGATTTAATTTTAACAATAAAGGAGGTATTTTTATAATGAATTTAATGTTTTCCAAATTTGGTGGACTAATCTAGATAATATGGAAATCATGGAGTTGACTTACCCTATATAAAAACTATTTATTTATAGGTTACATGTCAATTTTTAGATAAATATAAGAAGATATATATTTATAAAATGAGGAGAATCTCTTCTTTGAAAAGAAGAGAATATATTGCATCATGGTTAGGAAGAATATAGATAAGATAAGGCATTCCATAACAAGTGTTGTAAAATAAATTAGATTGGAAGAAGGTTGCATGCCAAGTGATGGAAAGAATTGTAGGGTGGAAAGAATTCCAGGAGATTATCTTATTATAAATTTTGTAAATTTCTTTATGTGTAAGGAGGTGAATTAAATTTTACACTATTGAGATATAATTCTATTTATGGTTTGTGAATGAAAAATATATTACTCTTGGAGCATCGAGTTTACTAAGTGATTGAGAGTAGTGATATTCCTTTATTAGTGAAGGTTGTAAACCCATAGGGTTAATGTGGCCACTCAAAATTGTAAAATTAGTGTTCTTATTGCTTCTAGTGGATTGGTTTATTACAGTTGCATTCTACTTAGATTAGCCCAGTTTGGGTGAATAATGTACAACTACCATGTTACTCTCTTTTTGTGTGTTATCATTTCATTAATAGTCTGAAAGAGGGATTTCTTCTTATAACATTGTAATAATATCATTAGCAAGGATCAAAAGTATAATAATGACATACCCTGATTCACTCCCAAGGGTATATACCTTGTTTTGGACCAACAAGTTATATCAAAGATAAAATATCTTAAAACAGTTATATCTCTTATAAACCATAATATAATTTGTAAACCATAATAGGATTCCTATATTATATAGTAATAATATTAAACTATGGAATAATTGGATGCAACACTATTTTCATTCCTTGGGAATAGATGACTACACAGCTACCATACATGGGATTTCAGCCAGAATAGAGAGAGAAGCATTATCAAAATCCATATACATGAATTTTATATCATGTAAATCCTCACGTGCAATATAGTAAAATCATATCAATATTTTGATGGAAATTAAAAGTTATGTGAAGTAAAATTATAGTTTTTATGGAACTAGTAAAAGGATTTTAGGATGAATCTAAATGATACCATCAATGCATTATTTGATTATGTTAAACTTATTATAGAGGATATGTGTGCAATTTGAAAAACTCTAGATGATGTGAATATTATAAAGATAATTATGATATTACTATAACTTTTGTTCAATTCGAATTATAATTTACCAAAGAAAAGGACCAAAAGGAAGTGATAATGGATAGTATTCATAACAATCTATTTACATATGAGATTAGGAATAATGAAAAAAAATCCACAATGAAATATAATTCTTAAGAAGTGGAATTAAAGATTATAAAGAAACATAGTTTTGAATAATATGTTGAGAAAAAATAAGTTTATAAGGAGATTTATTCCCTATCCTCAAACAAGGGAAAGTAAAAAATCAAGAGAAATATTCCACTTGCTTGTTGTTGGTGTGTTAAAGTTGGGTATCTCACTACAAAATGGTCAATGAAATTACAAGATGATAATTAAAATGATGAACCCATGAAGAAACCATTTAAGGGTAAAAGAGGAAAAAGAATTTCCTATCATAAATTCTTCAAAATAAAGAACTTATTATCAAAAGAATATGTTATCTTGGAAGAAATATAAGTGAGAGAGATTGATGATTTTAAAGGAATCAGTGAGTAATTTCTTATGGATCTCACAAACATACCACAAGTGAAGGATAGAGATGATTAAGATGTTGTATTTGTGGGAAGAGATAACTAAAAAGTTTATCTAAAAGCTTCCCTAGAAGAAATTGAAATTTTTAGAGATAAAATAAATAAATCCAACGGAGTTCTACAAGACTCTAAACTATACATGAAATATAAATAAGAAGAATGTTCTGAGTTGAAGCCTGAGATTTAATTACTCAAATTAAAAAACTTATAGAAATTGAAAAGGGTGATTGAGTTCAAGATAAAATTTGAATAGTGGGCCCATATAAAATATGATTTGACAAATTTAGTGAAATATTATATTAATATAATTGATAAAATCAACAAATAATCCATGGAATTGCAATGAAATATTGATGATTATGAGATAATTTTAACTCCCAGCATGGCATCAGGAAGTTTTAGTGCATAAGATGTGAAATAAGGTAAGGAGGTGAATGGGGAATTAATGGATAATGTGAAAAAACTATCCACCAATGCATTGGTTTAAGGAGAAATGAAAATCTATTGAGTCTCTTGAATAAAATAAAAAATAGTAGCGGTTTATGTAAAAACACAGGCATCCATATCTAGATTGAAGGTTGATTTTGGTAGTAAGAAAAAGACCCAAAAATACACATATGGTTTAGTGACTAAATGAAATGATAAACCGAAAATCCAGTTTTATTATTGTATAATGATGGTCCATACACAATACATGCGTTATATAGAAAAAGTCACTTTAATTATCAAGGAGAACAAAAATTGGTGAGTATAATTGTATGTAATTTGTATATTTTTAATAGGAATTTCTTTTTTTATAATGGTTATAAACACAAATGTGTTCATTATACATCAATAATACAATGTAAAATTCCAAAGGAAACACAACAAAGAATTTCACGATAGATGAAATCATAATAGTGTAGGAAAGAAACACATTTTTTTTAAATCCTTCAATATGTGGATGTTTCAATAGAGTTATAGGTAGAATAATTTCATACACCCCCAAAGGTATTGAAGTAGTGGACATAGAATAATAAATGAAATTATGATAAAGAAAATATCATGGAAATTTATTTTAGATCAATGGACCATGGCAAATCATGGATTTTATATAGTGGTTTTACTTCCCACATGATGGAAAATAATGATCTTATCATAGAAATAAAATATAACTAATATGGTGTCATTAAATTTGGCATTCATGAGTGGATAAAGATTATTATCTCAAGGAAACCCAAAATTTGTATCGAAGATTCTTGGAACTTTGATGTATTGGTGGATAAATCCCTTAGTCACAACATACTAAGTTTAAGTCAATTATGTAAACCAGGTCATGCAGTTAACTTCAATATAAATACATTCCTTATAAAAGGAATAGATGGATCTATTATAGTGAAAGGGACGTTCATAAAAGTGATTTATCTCATTGATAGAGAAAAATATAAGTGATTGTTTTCAAAGGAATATGAAAATTAGTTATGGAATAAATGACTTGAGAATTTGGGCCGAAATATTTGGATCACTTGTTAAATAAAAAAGGTTCATGTGATTTCCCTAAACTCACCCTGATCATATTCACACATGTGATAATTTCCTAAAATATAAGATCATTCAGAAGATTTATAACTGATATTGAGTCTTTCCATAATAGATCAATATCACAAAACCTCTAGTGGGTTACAGGCACTAAAGTTATGTCTCCATTTCCTAATTCACCCAAGGTTCCTAGTGTGTTAAGTTTATCAAAACAATTTTAAAATACATGCTCACATTTAATAAAAATTTTCATATTAATGATTTTTTTTTAAATCAAAATCCATTTAGAAACATAAATCATTTTCAAAAAAAAAATACTTTAAAATTTCAAAACATTTATTTTCATTCAATAACCTAAAGGAATTGAAAAGAACATATAGAAATTCAAGAATTAGAACTACTTGCATAGATACACCTACCTCAAGAATGATGGAAATCTGGATACCTTCAACAATGGATATTGCAAACCAAAATATTGGCCTTTGAAATCAAAGGCAAAAAATAAACCTACAAAAGATCGATAGAAAACACCAACTGATCACAATATAAATTACAAACATAGACAACGCCACTATCGTGACCAGAGGCATTGAAGAAGCAAGATGACCTCTTACCAAGGATATGTGATGTAGCTATCATGAGAGTCAAACACTAAGAATAGTGATCTGGAAGGAGGTAGATCACCCAAAATCACCCAAAATCACACTAAACCTCGAGAGGGGGGATCTGTGCACCAAATAAAAAAATTGTTATGTGTACAGTGTGTTTAAAACAACTAAAATCAAATAATTCACAAATTGAACCCATTTTACATCATGAATTCCATGAATTTCAATTATTCTAAAAAAGGAATCACCTTATGTTAAATTAAATCCAAATCAACCCATTCATGATGTGTAATAGTTTTATGGATTGTAAATTTTCAGGCTCTAAACAAGTCTCACAACATCTTCTCTAAAATAGGTTCATGTAATGTAACCCATTCATTATATGAATATGTACAACCTGAAATTCACAATCCATTTTCCTACAAAAAAACTCAAATTCAAATATTAAATCTCTATAAACCTAGGAATAACCCTCTAAATCAATTTATAAAATTATACCCCGACTCCATTAAATTAATAAAACACACATCCCTAGAACTTAGTTCATTTTTTTAGAAAAGGATCTCCATCCCAAAAAATACCATAATGCACCTAAAAAATGGGAAAACAAAACATGAGTCAAACCATACCTAAAGTAATGTAAAAGGGTGTTACAATCTCCCAACCATAAATTATTTTTTTCTCCATAAATTCCTAAAGATCCTAGACTAAAAAAAAGTTAATTCCACTCCTACCTCATCAAAAATTCCCTCTCTCACATCGCATTTCTATCCCATCAAAACATCAATAGTACACAAACAAAAGGAATCATTTTATTACATGGAACCTTCTTTAAACAATCCATAATTTGAGCTGGTTTCTCAACCATAGTGGTGTTGATCTCAAGATAAACATCCTATCATTCAATCACATTAGAAGGATCTGGTCGATACCTCATCGGCTAAGAAACATGAAATATGTCATGGATCGATGTCAAACGAGATGGTAAGTCCAAATGATATTCTACCTTTCCAAGTTTCCAATAATCTCATAGGGGCCCACAAGACTCGGTGTCAACTTTACCAACTTACCTAGCTGACAATTTCTCAAGCGAGGTGAAACTCTAAGAAATACCTGATCACCAAACTTAAACTCTAGTGACCAACAAAAATGGTCTGCATAAGATTTCTAATGACTCTCTGACATGATCAATATTTTCTAGATCAACTGATCCTTTTTTATTATATACTAAACAAGACTCATCCCAACCCATGACCACTCTCCCAAATCTGTATTTTATAAGGGAGATATGCATGGAAACCCATGAAAATGATCAAAGGGTACCATTTTGATCGAGGCCTGATAACTATTATTATAGGAAAATTTGACTAAAGGAAAATTCCTTTCCCATGAACCATCAAAATAAAGAACAAAAGACCATATCATATTCTCAATAACCTATATATCCCTCTCGTCTATCCATCCTTCTATGGATAATTTGTTGTGATCAATTTCAATTGGGAACCCATTGTCTCCTCCAACCTTTCCAAAACCTAGATGTTAGCCTCATTTAACTATCAGAAATAAATACAGAGGGAACCCCATGAAGTCTCATATTCTCTCATACATAAATGTTCACAATCTATTACACTTTCATCATCTCCTTGATAAGGAGTAAATATGCCAATTCACCCAAATCACATCCTTCCCAATAGTTTTCCATAGAGAACTAGAAATGAAATACTTGGAAATATCATCCCATTTCCATACTGGAATGGGTAAGGGATACAAAAAACCAGTTGGTCTCTAGTTCTCTGTCTCAATTCCCTGGAAAGTATGACAACATGATAAAAAATCCTCAATCGACCATCTCATACCCATCCAACAAAACCAACATATCAATTTATAATAAATCTTAGTATTTACTGGGTGTATGGACCAATAAGAAGGATTTCCACTATCCATTAAATCATACATTAGTGATAAATGAATAACTAAACTATTTCAAAAACACAAAGTGCCACTGAGAGACTGAGACCACTCACATGAGGTCTCCCCACTATAAAGGATTTTACTAAAGATCTTGAACTCGGGGTTAGATATATGCTCAAGATGAACCCTATCATAAAATGAAGAGTCACCCTTCATCAAATTCAAACATACCTACCCACCAACTTCTTCCATTTCCAAGCTCATATTAATAAAAAAACTCATCACATACCACTCTTCCTCTGATTAATTTACTGCTTATATTGGTAATTTTCTACTCAATTCATCAGTGACCACATTTCATTTCACAAGAGTATAAGAAATATCAATATCAAAAGTCTGGTGATACTCCACTCAGTTTCTATATCACAAGTTCAGACCCCTCTTATTGAAAATATACTTTCGACTCTTATGATCATAATATACATTAAATATCACTCCAAATAGGTAGCAATGCCATGTTTTGAGTGCATGCATAATTGTATCCAACTCAAGATCATGGGTAGGGTGGTTCCGCTCAAGAGTACATAACTGGAGAGAGTTGTAGTATACTAGTTATCTATCCCTTACATAAAAACCCACCCTAAACTTGTTCAAGAAGCATTTCATAAAACATAGTAACCCAAACCTTATTTCGAAAGAATCAAAACTAGATCTAAAGTCAATATCACCTTAAGTTCCTAAAAATATCTATGACATTTTTCATTTCACTCAATCTTTACACCCATATAGGTTAAATCTATCATTCGAGATGCAATATTAGATAAGTACTAAACAAGCTACCTATAATAAGCAACCAACCCCATGAATCTTCAGATCTCAAACACATTTCTGGTCTACTCCCACGACATAACTAACTATAAAATTTTATGTTCCACTAAGATTACCCTCTCATATATAACATTACCCAAAAACTTTACTTCTTGAATACAAAAATAACATTTGGAAATATTTACATATAAGTGATGTCCCCTAAAGGTTCCAATAATGATATCTAAAAGGTCCATGTTATCCTACTTTAACTTTTAGTAAACAAAAATATCATCCATGGACACAACATCAAAAGAGTGCAAGAACTGATAAAAGATCTATTTTATCAATGAAATAAATATCATAGGATCTTTAATGAGTCTAAATGGAATAAACAAAAACTTGATATTTCCATACCAAATCCTAAACATTGTCTTAGGTATATCCTCTTCTTGGAATCTCAATTGGTGGTACCCTGACCAAAGGTCAATCTTTAAAAACAAATGAGACCCTCTAAATTGATCAAAGAGATCATCAATCTTGGAAAAATTATATATTCTCTTGATGGTCACCTAATTTAACTTTTGATCATCAATAAAAATTCTGATTCTCCCACCTTACTTCTTATAAAATAGGAAAGGAGAAGCCCATAGTGATGCGCTAGGATGAATAAACCCCTGAGCCTTGAGATCCATAAGTTGGACCTTAAGTTCTACCAACTCAGCTGGTTTCATATGATAAGATAACATAGAAATAGGGATAGTACAAGGTATTAGGTCCATGATAAAAATAACCTCTCTATATGGTGGCAAAAAAGAAAAATATTCTAGAAAGACCATAGGGTACACATACACCATCGCAAGAAGTGGACTACTCAAACAAGGATAAAAAAAAATCTATGAACAATTCAAAAAACTAATGTGAGATCTCCCTAACATAAGGAAAAATAGGCCCCACTCTCCCATACCTGAAATTTCATTAACCCTGAAATACATGAGTGATTCCATCTAGAGATAGAAATTGAACTCAACAGTGGTAATAATAAATCTAGTAATTAACACTAATCTTACAATCCAATCCAATAATCTGGTCAAATATATCAAGATCAATCACCAAGAAGTCCCACTATACCTCATTGTCTTTTATCATCACTCAACATGTTAGACACTTGAAACCTTGTTCATACCTCTTTCCAAAAGGCATAGAAATATATAAAAATAATGTAATAAGATATAAATGTAATATCAACATGTCTACTAACTTTGATGATATAAAATAATGAGTACCACTTGTATCAAACAAAGCTACAACCATAAAAGATGAAATAAACATTATACATATAATTTTAGTCAACTATGATTTAGATTCCTCTAGTGCATAATCCACCACATAAAGATGTATGGTACTAGATCATCCCTAAGATTTCTTATCCACATGAATTACACCCTTATTATGAGGATAAGACCCACCACCCATGTAAGCATTGGTACGAACCTTTGAACCCTTAGTGAGAGTGGATCAAGCCTTACTACCTTAGGAAATATTTTCACAAAATTATTTAGATAGAAAAATTTTCCACAATTATGGCATGTCTTGGGATACTCCATAAAATTAGGCTTTTTATATCTAGGACTTCCACACTAATATCAAACAACTAGCTACTATCCTGATAAATCCCCCAAAACTAGTCCTAAAGGAAACTAGCTACTATTGTGATTCCTTTTATGGCTAGAAGATACACCCTAGCTAATTTTAGTACAAACTAAAACTCCTCCCGTACTTATTTTTCTATCTATTTAAACATATTACAAATATTTCTCGTAAACTTCCTCCACAAAGGTCGGAAGACACATAAGAATCAATATGACCAAATATTATCCCTCAAACCCAACTCAAACCTACAAGATTTTTGGTAATAATTGGTAACTAGATCCTGTTACAAGTGAACCAACTTAGTAAAATGGGTATAATAACCAAGAACGGTAATCTCTCCTTACTCTAAGATAAAAAACTCTCACATCTTCACCCCTAGTAATTTCTCAAGATAAAACTGATTGTTGAATATTTTATTAAAATATTCCCAGGTGATATCCTCATGCAACCTATCTTGCATAATATATTTCCACAATCTCTTTCCCAATCCCTCAAGCATATAAATGAAAAAATACACCTTATATTCCTTTTTATTATTTAGAAATTTTAATATCCCCTCAATCCGCTCAATCTATTCTTTAGATTCTTGGGGTCCTTTATCACCATGGAAGACAGGTCGATGATGCTTATTAAATTCTTATCTATGATCCACTGCTCATCCCAGGTTTCCAACACCTGCTTGAACTAGAGTCTGAATAGTTCATATTATAGCTTATACCAGAGAAGTTTCCATAGGAGTATTCACCTATGAAACCTATCTCGTATCATCCTCTCTCAGGTTTGGTATATCTCCTATAAGAGGTATTTTATAATAATCATAAGACAAAAACCAATCAGTCATGAGTAGATTCAAAAATAATAAGTCTATATTCAGGCATACAATAAATGATTTAAAAGAACATGAATTTAAAGAAATTATTAATTATTTCAACAAAGATTAATTAAAAAGAAGTAACATATACATTTAAATAAACCCCATATCGGGTTCATTCAAACAACCTCAACCACTAAGTCTCAATCTTAGAAAGAATACCTGACCATGCATGGTAACTCAGAACCAATCATGAAAGTGAGAGCTGTAGAGGACCCATTTATTCACTTATAACCTAAATTATTATGGTCATGACTCTATTATACCAAAACATTGAACCATACTGAGGAATTTAAAACAACAATTTAAACTAGGTATTCCCTTTGATACAAATTTGTAACGAACCAGGCCAGGTCAACTAGAAAAGTCATCCAAGATGGTCTACCACATGGTGAGATACAGAAAAAATCACAATTCACATGTATAACTAAATAAATATCAAATTACAATGTGTAATAAAAGAATACATATCCATGAGACATAAAATTCCATCTAAACAAGCCAAATTAGGAAGATAAAACATACTAGACTAAACAAGTCTTCATATGATTATCCATCACCACCAAACCATCCCACTATAATGTCGATGAACAACATGAAAACCCAACATGATACATGATTACCTTCCCTTTACCTAAGTTCTATAAAAAAAATATCAAAATTAGGGTGTTATCATAGAGCCCAGTAGGATACCACCAAAGAATCTATATCAGTTCAAATATCAATAATGAAAAAGTTCAATTTTTTAAACAAAATCCAATTTACAAAGAATTTTCATAAA
The DNA here is from genome assembly GCA_963277665.1 of Viscum album. NCBI lineage: Eukaryota > Viridiplantae > Streptophyta > Magnoliopsida > Santalales > Viscaceae > Viscum > Viscum album. The sequence goes on along the minus strand of OY728150.1, from coordinate 808,680,407 downwards.
TGAATCCATTTTGCAAACATTACTTAATTTTATATAAATGCATATCATATTCACCAAATATAATAACACTTCAAATATAAAATAAAATCAGGTAAGCATAGGAAAACCCAGCCATAGATATGCCATAAGATAATCATGTGATAAAATGTCCATGAACTAATCCATCATGTGATAAACTAGTTATAAATGAAAAATCACACTATTTGGGATTTAGCCTATGGGAATACGTACTAGTCATAAATGAATTCTAAACCAGGAATATGTTGGTTCCAATTAATATCAATTACTATTACAATATATTTATATCAAAAATACATCTAGTGATGTTACACACACTAAAGTGGCATGACTATTTCCTAATGCACCCAAGCTTCCCAATGTGTTAAGTTTGTCAAAACCATTTCAAAATTCATACTCACATTTAATAAAACCTTTTTATATCAATGAAAATATTTTTTAAATCCAAATTCTTTTATAAATGTAAATCCATCCCACAAAAACCATTCAAATGTCAAAACATGTATTTTTATTCAATAAAATAAAGGCATGGAAACGATCATATAGAAATTCAAGAATTAGAACCAATTTTCAAGAATTATGGAAACCAAGAAGCCTTAGAAAATAGAGATTGGAAAATAATATATTGTCCTTTGAAATAAAAGGCATGAAAGAAAACTAAAAAGGATTGATAAAAAACACTAAATAATCACAATCAGAATCACAAACATAGCCAATGCCACTGTCACAACCAAAGGAAATGAAGAAGTAGGAATACCGCTTACCAGAGATATGAAATGAAATTTCCATGGGAGTAAAATATCAAAAAGATCAATATAGAAAGAGTAAGATCACCCAAAATCACCCAAAATCACGATAGGGAGGTATGTGAAGTAGATAAAAAACATTATGCGTGCAGTATGGTTAAAACTATTGAACCAAAAGAATTCATGTCATGAACCTATTTCACATTATGAATTCCACGAATTTCAAGTATGAAAAAAATGAATTTCCTGAGGTTAAATTAAATCCCAATTTACCCATTCATGATATGTAATGGTTTCACATCTTGTATATTTTCATGATCTGAACCCGACTCATGACATCTACCATGCAATAGGTTTATGTCGTGTAACCCATTCATGACATTAATATGTCAAGAAGGCAGTGTTTAGTCCAATTTCCTATAGAAATACCCAATCCAATTCTTGAGGCTCTTCAAACCCAAGAAACACCCTCTAAATCCATTTACACATTTATACCGAGAATACATTAATTCAATAAAGCATACATCCCCATAATTTAGGTAATTTTCCTTAGAAAAGGATCTCCATATATGAGAAGCTATAAATTCACCTAAAAAAGGGAAAACTAAAACAAGATTAAAATAATACTTGAAGGAAGATAATGGGGTGTTACAATCTCCCCATTATAACTTACTTTTTTCCCCATAAATTCCTTAAGATTTGAGACTCTCAAAAAATTATGGTCGCTGCTGACTCATCAATAATTTAATGCTCCCACATATCATCGATATCCTATCTGCACTTCCACAATACATCAACTAAATGAATCATTTTATCATTCAACACATTCTATTGGTGATCCATAATCTGAACTAGTTTCTCAACCATAGCGGTTTTGAGTTCAATATTAACATCCTCTCAGTCAATCATGTAACGTTGCGACCTGAATTCCACTAATATAGTGTCCCTGAGCTAGTTCTCCATAAGGCCTCAAGCATTCCTCCTCATACACCAGAGGCTTCTGAATTGAAGATGGATCCTAGGGTGCATCTTTGGGGAGATTATTCCCTCATATCATAGTAAAGAACAACAAAAATAGCTAGATATCATCCAAATATGAAAATAAATAGATTTCAAAAGCAGTAAATTGCAACATCCTAGACCCGGTTCACTCCTAAGTAATATAACATAGTTGTTCACATAGCCTCAAATTCCCCTCTCCATGTACCAGAGTCTACCTACTAGAGGAGAGGGACTTTGGTGGTATAGTGGAGAGACTATACCCTCATAATCAGAGTTGCACAGTGGTGATAATAAGTGAATAAATAATTGAATCAAAATAATGACAAAGTATTAGAAGAAGTAAAACATCCAATTAGTATTAATAATCAATCCAAAAACATAATTATATACAAAATGATGAGTGTGTAATGTTTCTATACAAAATTCATGAATACATGGAATAAGGCCCACAAACAATTCATAGATATCAAAAGTTAAAACAGGCCAAAATGGATATCTCCAATATCATCACAAGCCACAGATCGATCTACAATTCATAGATATCAAAAGTTAAAATAGACCAAAATGGATATCTCCAATAGCATCACAAGCCACAGATCGGTCATGTGATCCCAAGATCCCATTATATTCACAAATAAATAATCCATGATAGAGTTATTACCCTTGTTCCTACCTGTATCCATGAATTCTATATGGGTACCAATCGACGGCCCAAACAAGGTAAGAGATATACTCAGTAGGCCACCACCAATGGGGTCTATAAAAAATCCAGCATATGTATAAAAACTATAACCATGTGTAGGTATAACAGGTAAAGATATAATAAAAATGAAATATATGAAAAAGTATAGAAAAATAGGTTGTAACTATGGGAAGGTGATAAATGATGAAAATTAGTATATAAAATTAAATCATTCAAGTAATTACTAGCTCTCGCATACGCTGCATATGTAAAAGTGTTAGCCCTACATGGTACAAGTCATTAGATTGTATACCAAGATGACCACCTCGATTCTAAGGAGATTTTAAATGGTAGTTAAGATTTATAAAACCTATATGGGCTAATAACCTAGGTCCAAAGTCCAAGGTATCCTAACATCCATACATGTAAATTTATATCAGGGACATAGGTTCCATACCACAATACCTTCATTGGTTTTATACCAGGATAATGATTAGTTCCATATCATTGATCAACATCAGTTCCATATCATAATAATAAAAATCTAAAAGTGATATAAAATTCAAGGATAAGTTAGTGTCCATTCCCATATACAATCATCCATTTCGTTGATCATTTAATTTATTTAAGGCTTCCACAACCGGGTGGCAAGATCATACATCCAAAGGGGAGGTTCTTAGATTAATAAGATGATTGAACCCACCTCAGAGGTGGTTCATGTTGATGTTAAAAACCTCTAAACAAGTCAAGTTTTAATATGGGAATCACATTTAAGGATCAAACAATTAATTTAAGGCATTGATTAATTTTAGGAGCAGTGTCTGGAAAGTCCTTCATGTGGCACAACAAAGATAATTTAATAAAAAAACCATAGTAAAAAGGTATAGACCACCTACCCTATGGCGGTAATGGAGAAATCATTCAGTATCAGCTTCATATTCTAAGAAAAATGAGAGAAAATGGGGAAATAGACAAAAAACCTAAAAATAGTTAAAAATAGCTCACATGGATGTAGAATGTCACATGACAACATACAAAAAGGAATGAATTGAGTGGATTAGAGAGATTACCATTACGCTTCCAAAATGACCAATGAAAATAGAAATGATCTCCTTTTAAGGAAGATAGATCAAAGTCTAGGAGAATCCATGGGATATATCTCTAGGGAGGGGAGGCATAGTTTGTGGAGGAAAATGAAAAGGGGATTTATGTTTTAAAGATATGGAGGGAAATTTGGTAAATTCACCCTTTAAAAATAGGATTCATGGTTTGGTCACATGGTTGGACAATCGTGCACCAATCACTATCCATGGACACCCCTCTCATAGGCTAGGAACACGTTTAGAATAACTGTGTGTAGCCTATGAAAAATTTCTTCGCAACAAGGTATGCATCATTTATACTATTGTGATGCTTGGTCTACATGGTTAGAGAAAACCATGTAACCCACTGATATGTACTAGATCACCCTACATGGTTTAAAAAATTGTGTGGAATGTGATGCATGGTTTAAAATAACAATGTGACCCACCTGTTTCCTCCAAAACTCAGGGCTTTGAGATCTGAACAAACCCCGAATACCCCTAAAACGTTCTTCAAACCATTAGGTATTCATATTTGGTTAAAAAAATAATTAAACTCGAATTAAAATGTTTATAACATTAGATAAAAACTAGGGTGTTATAGCTACCCCCACTTAATACAAATCATCCATGAGTTTCCCTTCTGATGGTAATCAAACACCATATAAGAAAATCTCGGTCCATTGGGAACATACATCATCCTCTCTCTCCCATGTCTCATCCCATACACAACCATGATGTCCTAGAACCTTGAATAAATGAACTGACCTACCTTAGAGAGACTTCATTATCTGGTCTATGATCTGGATAGAGTGCTCTATAAGAGAAGAATCAACATCCATTTCCATGTCATCAAGTTGGAAAACATAATATGGGTCTAAATAGTAATTACCTAACTGAGAAATGTGAAATATGTCATTCGTATCTCTATATCTCTAAGAAAGTGTTATTTGATAAGCCACTAATATGACCCTCCCTAAAATCTCAAAAGGTCTGATGAACCAAGGAAACAACTTACCTGGCCACCTAAACTATCGATTCCCCAGTCTAGTCGAAACAAGTAAGAATACGCAATCCCTAACCTAAAATTATAGAGGTCATCGATGGTGATTGATGTAACAGCCCAGACCTGAACAACCACTCGAACAGTGTTAAACGGGTCGGGTGTTACTACCTTAGGATCACCTCCCCGAACGCCAAAGGCTACCGACTAGCAACGAGGGTCATATTAGGTATAGTGGGGAGGCTATACCCTCTCAGAGGATAATAATGGTATTGATCCGAGTATAATAATAAAGATGCAGTGGAATAAAGGACTTAGCAAACTCGAACCAAACTTGTAGAGCGGAAGCACATTCAATATCGATAAACAGTAGAAGCAATAAATATAAACAACAGTAACGAAAAGTAAACACAACAACATGATGATCACTTGTAACTACCACCGAACAAAAAAAATGCATCCAAAGAAGGTTATACATATCCATATGTAAATGAACCAATGGCTAACCAACTTAGCTATCAAAACAAGTAATCATGCTGATACATAAAATTAATCAAAACAAAGTAAACTCTAGTTAGGAAAGACCTCAAGGTCCATACCATCTCCATGAAATAGATAATGTATCCCATCTCCTGGAGCTAGCCTCTTTCCTACACATAAATCCATAAAGTCTGCATGCTTCCCGAAGGTCCCGTGTAGGGTGTGAGACGAATCTTAGTAGGACACCCCCCAACAGTTCGCACCTAAGATAAGTGTTTAAGCAGGCATGCATTTATAAGAAAAATAGTAAATAGTACGATGCAAAAATAAACACAAACTCCACTGGTGCTTAGCAGCCATCATGGAGTGTCACTTGCTTCGTCCAACGCTGGAATCGTTGTCAGGTAACCTAACACCATGTGCCCCCTAACATTGTTTGTCTCAAGTACTAACGTCCTGAAGGCACACCCGAGAAATAGTAACCCGGAGGAATAGTGATACATGTCCTCAATAAGTAACTGGAGGGACAGTGATGTCTGCCCTCAAAATAAGTAACCGAAGGGACATCGATGTCTCCCCTCAAAATAAGTTACTGGAGGGATAACGATGTCATCCCTCAAAATAAAGTAACCTGAGGGACAGTGATGTCTTCCCTCAAATCACGATGAGCCTCTTACCCCAACCCAATAGCCTCAATGCTATCCCCTAAAGGCTCCTCACCTTCCACGTGGCTTCCTAGGGAAAGCACCCCCAAACCAATAGTACCTAAACTTCAACTAACGGGGGCCTCTACCCACATGAGTGGTTAAAACCACCTCATCATGGAGTATCTATATGTGCACACTACTCATAGTTCTAAGTGAGAGATAATCACCAAATAGTACCCAAGACACAACATCTATGACACCTCGTACCCCTATGACAATGTCGCTCAAGTATTATGGCCCTACCATCCAAGTAACCCGGGCCATGCCCAACCTGATAGTCACACTGCCTCAAGCCGACGTCCAGGATGCCAAATCTCGTGGTCAGAACCACCCAACATAACCCGATCCAAGACCAACATGTGATTAGTATCACTCAAGAATATTCAGGCCATGCCCAACACGACCCAAAGGTTCCAGAATATGTAATTCAGTAATTACATATATAACACATTTAAAAAAACACATAAATAGGAAAAAAAATCTAAACAGTTGAATTGCACTTGCCCAACGGTTATCAAACAACAGTAATAAAGTCTTGAATGCCTCTAACAATTCATATAAAGGTTTAATAAACTAAAATCAAAAGTTTAATCAAACAAAAACAATTATAACCATTTTGGAATTCCCCAACCAAAATGTCCTGATGAACAACGACCACTTACCCGACCCCACTCAAGCAAAACAGGTAACAGGGAATACCCAAAGGCATCTCATAGGTCAAATAAAAGTTAAATAGGCAATAAAAGGTAAAACAGGGTCATGCTCAAAATACCCGAAAACATGCCAAAGGCTGCGCCACCCAAAAGTCTGTGAAAACACAAAAATAGGTATGCACCACCTACCTAAGACTCGTACAATGATACTTATCCAATAACATCCTCCAATTAGGTCTAAAATGCGGTAGATATACAAAAAAATCAAAACCGATCAAACCCATATAACTCATTCTAGAACAGAAATCAAGAAGAACAGCTCAAGAAGAATCAAGGCCTTACCAAGGGGGTTTCAACAGATTGAATGATGTTTGAATCCAGTCTATGATGAAGAAACAGGAGGGAATTGAAGCTCCGACGACCTAGTTTGTGAAACCCAACGACCCCCTATGCCCTATGCCTCAAAACGAGGATACTGCCCATTTTTACAAAAAAAAGTACACGGCGTGTAATTTAGGACTACACGCCCTGTTTCATTTTACTGTTCATAAGACGACTGATATTTCACTGAGGACTTTCCGACTGAATACACAGCGTGTACCTATGGTACACGGCGTGTACCTCTTTACCCAATCGAAATTCCCGACACACTATGTATATCCCCATACACAGCCCCTCTACACGGAGTGTACAAATAGTACATGGTGTGTACTTTCTAAAAACATTCTACCCCTCCAACAAGCCTACATGCCATGTATGGCCTTCTCAAACAGTAAGGGTACACAATTTATCGAGAAACACTACATGCCATGTAGTAGGAAAATTCTTACATGGACACCACACGACATGTACTCGGAGAGCACACGGATGGTACCCGCCTAACCCATACACGGCATGTACTTTAAAGTACATAGAGTGTTGTCTCAAAATTTCCAGAACTTCCCAAATTTTCCCAGTTTTTCTCAAAAACAAGTCAAAAATTCAAATAGGGTAGGGATTTTGACCCGTTCTAAAAATTTGGGTTCTTACAATCTCCCCACCTTAATATAGCTCGTCCTCGAGCTATCAAAAGAAACCCAGAGATGAAACCGAACATACCAACCTAATCAAAGTAACTTGGACTTCCTCGGTCTCAAAGGTTCTAGGTAAATTCCTCAAGGGGATCCCCACCTTAGGAATTTCCTAGATCAGTCTCAACCCGACAAAACTCAAAAAAAAGAAAAGTTTCACTAACCTTTATTCAGGATGCATGGTCCTCTCATGACACATCATCACCCCTATGCCTCATTGGTGCTCCCGTGTTGTTCCTGAAACCCAACATATCCCGAACCACATCAGTGTCCACCTCCACGAGGTCCTGCATCCCATGGATGCTCAAAATAAAACCAAATTCCATGCACCTCAAGTAACCTGCATCCTCAATGCCCCGATGCCCAAGGAACCTCAAGTAACATGTATTCTCGATGCCCCTGATTCTACGCATCTCATACATATATATAAATATATCACGCACCCAATATGGAGATAATACCACTGACCAAAATCTAGTCAGTTCACATAGATCTTGTGCATCATGTGCACTCAAAACGAACATGCCTCTACAGGTCATGCCAAAAAGAAAACATGGAAATCACGAACACACCCGTGGTGTACCTCTAACCATCATCGGATCACCGGCCTGCTTAGCCTCTAGCAGCTCCATGGCATGCACTTGGCCTGATGTACGACTTCTTGATGCCTAACCTCCCTATGGTGCTTCTCCAGCCACTAGCCACTAACCCCTCTTCTAGATCCCGCTATCTCTATCATGTCCTCCACAGGCAACTAAACCTCGACTACCCTCTCCAGGTGCCGAACATGAACCAACTCCAGATGACACTGTCTGTCCTAGTCCATGATTTTTGGCTATCTGAGAAGGCTACCTGCAAAACTTCTCAAGATTATCGACTTGTACACATGCCCGACACTCCTTTGGAGGCCTATCTCACTGAGTCCGAACATGTCCTGGCCTTCCACACAGAATGAAAACCACTGAAGAACTACCACGAGGTGGTCTAGCTGAGTCCTTCTCCTGACTGACCTACTGGAACTCATCCCGTCTTCACTTCCTGCTATCTGAACCATCACCTGAATCCATCACCCGACCAAACTGTGGCCTATCCCTCTGGTTTCCCTCCACTATGAGTGCCTGATTCACCACCTTTGAAAAAGAACCAGCCTGAATATATTCACCTAGATCCGAATGGCGTGTCATAATCCATCCTCAAAGAACCCCACCCTAGCCACGTCATCGCTTACCATACCTGGTGCAAAGTGAGACAGCTCAGTGAAAGTAGCTGCATAGTCCATAACAGACTTGTCTTCATACTGAAGGCTCAAGAAATTCAGATCTCTCTCTACCCTCAATGTCTCTGGGTAAAAGTGCTTAAAAACTTGTCCTCAAAGTCTTTCCATTCTAGTCCCTTGTTTCTGTGAGCTTGAACCTGCACATCCCACCAATGATCCACCGGTCCCTGCAGTATGTACGTCGCCAACTTGACCCTCCGCCCTGGAGGCATCTCGAGCTTCTTGAAGATCATTGCATGCTCTCTATCCAGTTCCTAGCCGCCTGAGGGCCACCCTGACCCTAAAAAAGTGGCGGGTACTGTGACTGGAACTCCCACGTCAAATATTCCATAGATGGGTCTGTACCCTATGAATCTCTATCGATCCCCTCCAAGACACGTACTAGGTTAGCTCAGAGCTGCTTGTCAATCCATGGTCCGAACACTACCAAACCTAGTTGTTGTCCTTCCTATACTAGATCTTGAACCTAATAAAGTCCCTGAGCCTATACCTACGGCTCACGCTCTTCCTACACCGGATCCTGGACTTGATCCTACTCATGTGGCACTGTACCATCTCCCACCTAATGCTCCATATGAGTCGGCTAAAAGGAACTCGCTAAATACCATAAATGGTCAAACAACCCACACATATATATAACAATATATATTCAACAAAGATAAAGAAACAAGTAAAGATGAATCACAAAACAACTATCCTTACCATCCCCTATCGCAACCCATGCCCATGTCATCCCGACCTCATGGCCTCCTTACCCACCCTCAATAGAGCCAAGTATCAAAAGTACTTTGGGCCATGCCCATCCTGACAACCAACGTTACCTCAAACCGATGACCGAGTCACCCAATCCTGGTGATCAAAATCACCTCAACCAATAGTACTTTCTTTCTCATACAAGAGCCAGACCCAAATACCCTATCACATGCAATTATATAAATATATAAAGCATGGAATAACACATTGCAATCAACAAAAAATTCTATCAGGAATTTCACCTATTCACATTTCAAATAATACAAGCAAGGAAATTTGTAATTATTCACATGTCATTATCACTTCACAAAGCGTAAGTGCAGTTATAAAATTGAAATACCCTAAAAATGTGCCTATAAAAATCTAAACAAACAACCTTGACATACCAGGACAAGGTCAAATTTTTCCTTACCGCACCGAGTCTAGGGTCACATATCACAATTAATAACATCACATACCAAGTGAGCCACCGATGTGTAAATCATATAAACTGTAATATGAGCAAAAAGAAAATAGTAATTCCCACCCATGGCAACTTGGTCCATCCCTCGTACCTAAGGATAAAGGAACCTAAACACATTCTAGAAACTCGGTTCCAGTAACAACCTATCTCCAGTCTACCATATCCCAAATAGTAAACCAGCATAAATAAAAAGAGAAGTCTAAATCTCATTAGTATCCAACAAAACACTGCTACAAAATCCCTATCAAGAACTCCTTTGATACCACGTTGTAACGAACCAGACCCGAACAACCACCCGAATAGTGCTAAACGTGTCAGGTGTTACTACCTTAGGCGCACCTCCCTGAACTCCAAAGGCTTCTGACTAGCAGAGAGGGCCTTATTACATATAGTGGAGAGGATATACCCTCTTAGAGGATTATAATGGTACTAGTCCGAGTATAATAATAAAGATGTAGCAGAATAAATGACTCAATAGACTCGAACCAGACCCGCAGAGCAGAAGCACATTCAATATTGATAAATATAGGAAGCAATAAATATAAACAACGGTAGTAGAAAGTAAACACAACATCATATTGATCACTTGTAACTACCACTGAAGAACAAAAATGCATCCAAATAAGGTCATACATATCCATATGTAAAGGCTCCAATGGCTAACCAACTGTAGCTACAAAACAAGTAAGCATGCTGATACAGGAAAGTAGTCAAAACAAAGTAAACACTAGCTAGTCAAGACCTCAAGGTCCATACTATCTCTATGAAATAGCTAATGCAGCCAAGATCCTAAAATTGGCCTCTTTCCTACACATAAATCCATAAAGTCTACGCATGTCCCGAAGGGCCCGTGAAGGGTGTGAGACGAATCTCAATAGGACACCACCCAATGGTGCGTACCTAATATAAGTGTTTTAAGTAGGCATAATTTTATAAAGAAAACAGTAGACAGTACGATACATAGATAAAAATAAACTCCACTGGTGCTTAGCAACCACCATGGAGTGTCACCTGCTTCATCCAACGCTGGAATCTCTGAAATGTAACCTGGAACCATGTGCCACCTGACACCGCGTTTCTCAAGTAATGATGTCCTGAAGGCACGCCTAAGAAATAGTAACCCAGAGGAACAATGATGCATGTCCTCAATAAGTAACCAGAGGGAAAATGATTTCTCCCCTCAAAATAAGTAACCGGAGGGACAACATTGTATGCCCTCAAAATAAGTAACTAGAGGGACATCGATGTCTGCCCTCAAAAATAAAGTAAATGGAGGGACAATGATGTCTGCCCTCAAATCATGATGAGCCTTTGACCCCAACCCGATAGCCTCACTTCTATCCCCTGAAGGTTCCTCACCTTCCACGTGGCTTCCTACAGCAAACACCCCCAAACTAATAGTACCTAAACTGCAACTAACGTGGGCCTCTACCCACAGGAGTGGTCAAAACCACCTCATCACGGAGTCTCTCTGTGTGCACACTACTCATAGTTTCAGGTGAATGGTAATCACCAAATAGTACCCAAGCCGTAACATCTCTAACACCTCATGCCCCTGTGACCATGTTGCTCACGTATGATGGCCCTGCCATCCAAGTAACTTGGGTCATGCCCAACCTGACAGTCACACTGCCTCAAGACAACAACTAGGATGCCCAATCCCATGGTCAGAACCACCCAACATAACCCAAACCAAGACCAACCTGTGATCATCATCACTCAAGAATATTTGGGCCATGCCCAATAGAACCCAAAGGTTCCAGCATATGTAATTCATAAATTACATATATAACACATTTAAAAAAAACACATAAATAGGAAAAACAATCTAAACAGTTGAATTACACTGGACCAATGGTTATCAAACAATAGTAATGAGGTCTTGAATGCCTCTAACAATTAATATCAAGGTTTAATAAACTAAACTCAACAGTTTAATCAAACAAAAACAATTATAACCATTTTGGAATTCCCTGGCCAAAATTCCCCAATGAACAATGACCACTCGCCCGACCCCACTCAATAAAAACATGTAACAGGTTATAGCCAAAGCATCACATAGGTAAAATAATAGTTAAATAGGCAATAACAGGTAAAACAGGCTCACACTCAAAATACCTGAAAACACGCCAAAGGCCGCACCACCCAAAATTCTCTAAAAACACAAAAAGAGGTATGCACCACATACCTGAGACTCATACGATGATACTCCTCCAATAATAGCCTCCAATTAGGTCTAAAATAAGATAGATCTACATAATAATCAAAACCTCTAAAACACCTATAACTCGTTCTAGAACAGAAATCAAGAAGAACGGATCAAGAGGAATCAAGTCCATATTGAGGGGGTTCTAATGGAATAAACGGTTCTTGAATCTAGTCTTAGACGAAAAAATGGGAGGGAATTGAATCTCTGATAGCTTGGTTCATGAAACCCTACGGCCCCCTATGCCCTCTACCTCAAAACGAGGATGCTTCCCATTTTAACGAAAAAAATAAAGTACATAGTGTGTAATTTAGGACTACACGCCATGTTTCTTTTTACTATTCATAAGATGTCTTCTATTTCACCGAGTACTTGTCGACTGACTACATGGTGTGTACCTATGGTACACGGTGTGTACCTCTTTACCTGACTGACATTCCCAACACGCAATGTATATCCCCATACACATCCCCTCTACATGATGTATACAAATAGTACACGACATGTACTTGCTAAAAACATTCTACCCCGCCAACAGGCCTACACTGCATGTATGTCCTTCTTACATGGTAAGGGTACACAACGTGTTGAGAAACACTACACGCCGTGTAGTAGGAAAATTACTACATAGTCACCACATAGTTTGTACTTGGAGATCACACGGTCAGTACCCACGTAACCCATACAGGACATGTACTTTAGAGTACATGGCGTGTAGTCTAGAAATTTTTAGAACTTCCCAGGTTTTCCTAGTTTTTCTCAAAAATAAGTCAAAAATTCAAACAGGTTATAGATTTTTACCCGTTCTAAAAACTCGGGTTCTTATAATTGACATATGACTCTTGCCTAGACTGAGTTTTATCCATTAATTTCCTAATTAGTTGAACCATATTTGAAGTCTCCTAAATGAGACGAAACCCAAGAAATGCTTCCTCCCTTTCCTCTTACCAGCATAGAGGTGATCGGTGTGGCCTACCATGCAAGGCCTCATAAGGATCTATTATCATCATCTTTAAGATATTTTTATAATATAATTCAACTAAGGTTATATGTTTCTACCAAGAACCTCCAAAATCAAGGACACATACTCTAAGAATTTCCTCTAGCACTCATATTATCTTTTTGGACTGCCCATCAGTCTGAGGTTGGTATGTTTTACTCAAAAGTATTAGTGTTCCTAATGCCATCTAGAACACTTTATAGAACCGAAAAGTGAAATGAGCATCCCTATATGATACAAATTTCCATGGGAACTCCATGACATCAGATAATCTATCATATATAGATCCTTCCAAGATCATTCATTAAAAAGTTCTCTTTGAAAGGTAAAAAATGAGAAACATTTTTGAAAATACCAATCATCACCCATACTACAACATTTCCTTGAGGGGATCTTGGTAGGACAATCAAAAAATCCATAGTAAAATCATCCCATTTACACTCAAGAATGGAAAACAACTATAGAATCCCTATTGGTTTCTAGTGTTCTTCCTTTACTTAGCTTATAGGTGGATCACCTATTAACAGTGAAATATATCTCCATTTTCATATCATGCTAGTAGTATTTGATATGTAGATCATGGTACATATTTGTAATCCTAGGGTGTACTACCAAAGTAGAATCATGAAAATATCACATAAATTACTCCTAAATGTATGTAGGAACCCAAACGCATCCATGGATGTAAAAAACTTCATCCTCATCAATGATCTAACCTAGTAGTGGTTACTCACCTAAAAAATTTACCTTAGGACTAAACCCTTGGGGTATGAATGTTCCTTATATTAAAACTTTATATAAATGAATAGGTCACTAATAAATCTACAAGGATAGACTTTCCACGATACTCTGATACCTCTAAGTGTGTCTTAGAAAATATGGCCATCAACTACCTCTTACTACTAGCCTCTTGAACAGCATGTGTCTGAGTTCTCCATCTTAGAGTATCATCTATTACATTGCCTTTACCAAATGTATTGAAAAGATCAAATTCAAACTAATTCTAGTATTCAACCCACCTTCTCTACTTGATATTTAAATCACTCTATATAAATATATACTTGAGTATTTTTTTTGATTCGTATACACTAAAAAACACTCTCACAATAAGTAATTCCTCCAATATTGTAATGTGTGAACTATAAATGCAGGATCTAGATCATGCATCGGCTAATTCCTCTCATGTAGTCTCAACTAATGAGAAATTTATGATACAACTCGATCTCCATACATCATAACTAATCATATAACAATTTATGATGCATTACAATAGACTGCATAGATTTTTTCTAGCTCTCACAAAATCGGGATTGGTGCTGAAGTTAGTCTCCCTTTCAACTCCTAAAAGGTTGTCTCACATGTGTCTTACCAAAAAAACATAACACCCTTTTCATAAATCTTATGAGAAGTTATAATAGGAATGAAAAATATTAAATTAAGTGCCTATAATATAAAGTAATCCCCAAGAAATTATGTATGTCAAAAACATTCTTGTGACGCTCCCACGTAAATATATCTCTAACCTTATCTAAGTCAATAGATGCTCCTTCCTATTAAATGATGTGACCAAGGAAGCGGACCTTGACAATCCAAAAGTGGAATTTCTGATCTTATTATACTGGTGTTTCTCTCTCAGTGTATTTATCAAGATATAAAGATTTTTTTTGAGGTCATATTGAGTATAATAATACACCAAGATATCATCCATGAAGACCACCACAAATGAATCAAGATATGGGTGGAAAACCCAGTTCATCAAATCCATGAAAATGGAGGGTGCATTCCTAAAACCAAATGAAATAACTAGATACTCATAAATATTATACCTACTATGTAACTTTGTTTGAGTTATGTTCTATGGTCTCACACATACCTATTGATAGCTTGATCTAAAATAAATCTTTGAGAAAACCAAAGTTCTGTGGAGCTAGTTGAAGAGTTCATCTATATGAGTTAAAGGATATCAGTTCTTCATAGAATTTTGGTTCAATTTCAAGTATTCCACAAAAATCCAGAGGGTTCCATCATACTTCTTGGTGAAAATCATGGGTGAACCCCAAGAATAAGTACTTGGTCATATAAAGCTCTTAGCCTATAATCCTCTAACTACCTCTTTATCTCCTGTAACTCAGTATTATACATCCTATAATGAGTAATGGGTATTGTTTAAACTCTTGGCACTAGATTTATTGAGAACTAAACCTCTCTCTCATGAGGTAATCCCAAAAATTCATTAGGGAAAACATTCCTAAAATTATCTACTACAGGAGGTAAATTATCCTGACGTGTTCCCTGGTCATCCATATAAAGTCTAGAAATCTATGTCATCACTCCACCCATAGAATGATGCTCTAGTATAGATCTAATTTATTGGACATCCCATTAACCCTTGTGAATATATCTAACACCATATATTTATGTAAAAGATACACTAATTTCATATATATCCACATAAACATGATAGAGAACCAACCAGTCCATTCTGAGAATGATGTCAAATCCTATCATCTCAAGGACAAAGAAATCCCATAAGAAACGATGAATGCCTACATCAAGGGGGTGTTCCTTAAACTAGAATACACTACCTGGTCATATTCTCAACAAACTATCAAGTTTCATCATGACACAAAAATACTAAATTCCCAACCTAAGTATTTCCACAATGTCTATAGATATAAAGGAGTGGTATGCGCCTTTATAAAATGAAATAGATACCAAGGTAGATTCTACTAAAATCGTACCTCAAAATGTAGAAGGAACAAGACTCTAATCCCCTATTATAGGTTTCACTACATAAATATGGCCTAATCTGGGGCCATGAGATACAACATGACTACCCTGAGTAGGCCCACTCAGATGGTGGTGTACCAGTGGTGTTTGGATCCCTTGAACTGATTGACTGGTAATAATACATATCCCTTCCTGAAGTGGAGTTGTTGATCCCAATATAGTATTCAGATTCAGTGTGGATCCTCTCTCGCTATCCAATGGAGGGAAGATTATAAAAAACGATTATAAATGTCCCATACTACCATAGGATTAAACTTCAACTAGGTCCATATCACACTACAGTTTCACATTCCCTTTCTTTACACACTAGTGATAGACCATAAAAATTCCATCATGTATACTCTGACTGGTACTGTAATGAACCAAACTTTTATTAATGAAAATTCCTCTTGATCTAAATAAATGTCTTATTATGTAAAATGTTTATATAAAACATTTTAACTTCCTTGGATTTATGTTTTTTGGATTTCAAAATACCATTAAGAATTGTTACAGTTGTAAATATATCTATTGAACAGTGATGACATGATTAGTATAAATATATAGCTTTAACAAATCCAATTTACTCATACAAAGGAAGCGATGACCTCATCCAGTAAAATTTCTCCATATAAAGGCCATTTTTTGAAACTCATAAAGGAGGTTTCATCACTAGCCTTCACTCTTGACCAAGACCAAGCTTATATTCAACACGTTAAGCTTGAACAGAACCTCCTACGGGGGAAGTGGAAGTTGATAGAGATTACCACCCGAGAAATGTTATCTGAGCCACCCTAAGAGTTTGTCACCATCACACACCTTACCCTTAGGCCATATACTAGTTTTATAAGGGGTAATGTAACAATACCCTATCACTATGATTATGTGCATTATTTTTTGTATAAATAATATACATTCATTTCATTATTGTTACTTTGTAAATAGTTTTTAAAGAACAAATAGTATTTTTAGTTAATATCTTATTAAGAAATATATTTTGATGAATTAATGGATTTTTGGAATTAAATAATATTTCAATAAAATATTATTATTACTCAATTACTTTTTAAATATAAATATTCATATAATTTTTATTAATGCAATTGTAATTTTTATTAAGGTTTGAAAACTGTTTTAATCAAAACCCATAAATTTTCAATAAATGTTGGTTTTTATTTTAAATATGAAAATTCACATATTTAGAAAATTATTTAGATAAATTTAATATTATTTTTGAAATCAGGATGTCTAAATTGTTCAACGATGAATTTTTCATAATTTTCTGAGACAGTCAAATTTTCTGGTAAAAATTAAATACCGTTTAAATATATAATGTGTTTTATGACATCATAATGACCCAATAGTGATGTAATAAAATACTATAAATTCTATATTAGAACAATATATGTTTTAACTTTAAAATAATGTTATTTTAGGTTTGTTTTATTTATTTTACAAAGCCTTAGTGAACCCTCCAAGATTTATAAAACATTTTAAGTTTTTAAAATAATTTCATTGAGAGTGTGACTCACCTCCACATAAGAAAGCCTAATATTTTAAGAATATAGGCCATTTTAATTATAAAATAATGTTTTCTAATCCCCTTTTTCAAAAACTATGGGAAAAAACCATGGGTTGTTTTGTGTTTTAGATTATTGTAATGTGTGGTATCCAAAACCTAGATAATAAAGAATTCCATCTCTTTTCCTATATAAACCCACACAAGATCCCACTTCTCTACACTAAAAACCCTTTTAACATGTCCCTAATCTTCCCTCCTCTCTATAGTATCCTCCCAAGGTTCCTCAAGCTCCTAAGAAGCATCTATCAAGCCTCTCCCAAGCCTTTGGATCACACTTCCAAGTAAGGGATTTCTTCCTTTCTCATTTTTATCCAAGTTTATTTATGTTGTTATTCCATTTTATTTTAAATTAAAAATGTTGGGGTATGATTTATAACCTCCCCCATACTTACATAATTATTTTTAATGATTCTATGCCCATTTTATCTCATTAATTCCTCCCATGTACACCCATTACCATGCCGAAATTCCGTAAGATATTTCTCTCTCCTCATTTACATTCAAGAATTTTTTTTGTTTTATGAATATAAATTAAATTAAATATGTTGGGACATGTATCTATATGAAAACATTACTTTAAATTTCATTTAAATATGATGATACACCTCTTTCTCTCTCATCAACCATTTTTATGAATTATTATGTCATGTTGTTATACTGTCGAAAGTGCACCACGATTTTCCAAGCCAAAGTCATTGTGTAGTGAATACCATACCCATTTATTTATCAAGGGTATTCACATTTACTTATTGATTATAGAGTTTCATTTATGAATTCCAAATTCCTTTATCAGGGAATAAATGATTATATTTAATGAATCCATGTTATATGATCCATGTGGCACACTTATGCATGAAATGAAATGATTAAGAAGGGTGTTCCCTAATAGAACTCTAATTAATTGGGTAAATATTATTATCATGATAAATCAAGTGAAATGAGTTTTTACTCGTTATAATTCAATTTCAATGATGGTTTACTCATGATCCATATTCAATGAGCCTTGGATCATGCTAATATCATGTTAAATGTTAATGCCACATTTCCATGTTATGATAATCATGTTATATCATGCCTTTATGTTCATGTTTCTCTTGTTCTCAATTGATATTTCTATTTCCTAACATGTACTATATTCTTCATGTTATTAATTTTTTACTCCCTTATTGAGCTATATAGCTCACCTTTTTCTTATTCATGTCCTTAGGTTATCCCATGCAATGCTAAGTATGAAGGAATGTTGTGGTCATGTAAAAGAAGTTTTCAATAAAGATGTTGTGTTTTATGTTCTAAGTTTTTATGTAATATTCCTAATTTCCCAAGACACTATACCTATTGATCCTCATAGTTTTATTAAGTTAAATTCTATGTAATAAATCATGTTCATGTGTGTAATAAAGAGAAGGGTTGTTATAGATGGTATTGGAGGATAGGTTTTGTTAATTTTGGAATTGGGATTAGAAAACCCTAGTGAAAGTCTTAGGGATAAGGCTAAGTATAATAAAAAATTACTAAATTTTGGTGAGTATTGAGTAAGTTGTTTATCAAGAAAATACATCTCGGTCTGGATACGATCAGGTAGAGGTGGATCTATCCCAGATGTATCTCGGGGTAAAACCCAAAAACACTGCTTTGATATAGACTTGACCGGGAACTGGTGCACAAAAATGGGCCTTGATGGACTTTTAGTTATGAAACTCACATGGGATATGCTTTGGTAAATTCATAATCTTAGTATGAACCATTATTAAGGGTATAAAAAAATGCTCCTAAGAATATATGTAGGAAAGTATATCATGGATAACATAGATTTAAGCCTATAAATTCATAAGTTAAGGAAATAAAATTAATTTATAAGTCATATATTTTTGTCTTTGGATTACCCTTTATGTGTTACCTCTATCATTAATTTTATTCTAGCCAATGGATGGTAATAGGAGGACTCAGGATAGAAAACGATGCGAAGATAAATGTGATGACTATTCTAATAATATGCCCAATCAGATGGGAGCGGGAATCGTGAACTTTGTCATGATACTCTCTTAGTTAACTAAAGTTTTGAATATAAACATGGTTGAAGAGTAAAGTTAAACCCCCATAATAAATAACAATCCATAATTGATAGCTTCATAAGACAAACACGTCTTACTTTTAATGGTTCATATGATCTCTTAATCATCGAACAATGGATCAACTCCATTGAGAAGATATTCTCCATCCTTCAATGTTCTGAACAAGAGAAGGTACTTCTGGATGCTTATAATATGAAGGGTGAAGATGATCAATGGTGGAAATTGATCAAAAATAAAAATCCCAAGGAGGAGATCTAGGCATTGGAATGGAAGTATTTCCATTTTTTTTGATAAATATCTTCCTTACACCCTCCTACTTAAGATGGAAAGGGACTTCATTTCCCTCAAGAAAAAAGATGACAAATCTATCAGATCATATAAGGAAAACTTTAAAAGTCTTGCATGGTACACCTCAGAATTTGTTATTACCACTGAATGAAATGTTGATCACTTCTTTGGTGGGCTAAAACCTAGCCTATGGGAAGCCCTAGCAATTCATGACTTTGAGAGCTATAAGGAAATTGTCCAATGTGCCCTCAAGGTCGAAATGAAGATTTCCAAATATCAGGGGTATAATGGGGATAAAAATAATAAGGAGAAATTTAATTCTAGAAGTCTGATAGATAAATCCAACGACGCTAAGAAATTATAGCACCCCACTTTCCAAAGGTGCAAAAAGAAGCACCCTGGAAATTATCTAAAGGGGACGAGAAAATGATTTATGTGTGGAATAGAAGGTCACCTGGACATTAACTGCTGACAAGAAAAACCCACAACTGTGACAGAGGAGAGTAATTCTCTGTTAGACCCTCAACACATTGTTCATTACTTCAACTACAAATAACTAGGGCACTTTTCAAACTATTTCCCTAAGCCAAGGGTTATCGGAGGCGACCTTCAACCTCCAAGGAAGCAAGGGTGAGCTTTTTTCCATCACTACTACTGAAGTGAACCCCAAAAATAAAGTGGTGACATGTACTATAGTTATTCATCCAAGAATAGTGAACATACCTTTTTATTCTGGTTCTACACATTCTTTTATATCCCAAAAGTTTAGTAGAACAATCCCAAAACCACCACAAATCATGGGAGTAAAGATGTTAGTGAGAATAAAAAATGGGGAAATAATTGCATCCCATGAATATAACTCCTTCCCTATCATAATTTGTGGATTAAACTTCCCGAAAAACCTCATCATACTCCCTCTGGTGGAATTTGATGAAATTGTTGGCATGGATTTAATTTTCTTATATAGATCTAAAATAAATTTCTGTGAGAGGGAAATCACTCTCCATACGGTGAATCGACCCCCCGATTATGTACAAGTGCAAGGAGGAGATTGAATCTTCTTTAGAACCATCATCTCAAGCATAGATATTAATTCACTATAATCAGGAATATCTTTCTCAGATGATTGAGTCTGGGGAAGAAACCATCCATGAACACATTCCTATCATGAAGGAATTCATTGAAGTGTTTACTGAGAAATTACCTAGTCTTAATCCTAGAAGATATGTTTAGTTCTCAATTGATCTTATAACTAGTGTGTTTCTAATATCCAAGACTCTGCATAGAATGGCTATTGTGGAGCTGAAGAAACAACTAAAATACAATCTGGATAAAGGGTTTATACACCCAAGTGCTTCACCATGGGGTTCACCAGTCCTCTTCTTTAAGAATAAGGATGGGTCAATGCACCTTTACATTGATTATTTTGATCTCAACAAAAACATGATAAAGAAAAAATATCATCTTCCATGAATTAATGACATGTTATATTACCTACATGGAGAAAAATACTTCTCCAAGGTGGATTTTTGATCAGGAAAGAAGGAGGATATCCCTAAGACTGATTTTTGTACAAGATACGGGCACTATGAATTCATAGTAATTCCTTTAGGACTCACTAATACTCCAGTTATATTCATGGAATTGATGAATAGATTATTTAGATATTACCTTAACAAATTTTTGGTAGTATTTATAGATGATATTATAATATACTCTCAAACCAAGGAGGAGCATGAGGAGTATCTAAGAACTATACTAGAAACCTTGTGAAAGGAGAATCTCTATGAAAATTACAGCAAGTTTGAGTTCTGGTTGAAGGAAGTCTCATTTTGGGTCATATCATCACAAGCAATGAGATATCTATGGATCCCTCCAAGATAGTTGTAGTTGAGGGATGGTCAAGGGCAACATCAGTGACAGATATCTGTAGCTTCCTGGGGTTAGCTAGATATTATCACCTATTTGTGAGAAATTTTTCACAATTGTCAAACCCTCTTACCGATCTAACTCAGAAGGGAGTTAAGTTTTCTTGGATTTATAAATGTGAAGAGATCTTCAAGGAGTTGAAAAGGAGGCTTATCACTGTGCCCATTCTCACACTACCCCCAAGTGGAGAACTTTTTGTGGTATTTAGTGATGCTTCAAAGAAGGTCATGGATTGTGTGTTTATGAAAAATGAAAAGGTCATTGAATATACTTCAAGGCAATTGAATGTTCATGAGAAAAACTATACAACACATGATCTGGAGTTGGCTACAGTAATCTTCGCTTTGAGAATTTGGCGACATGACCTCTTTGGAGAGAAGTGTGAAATATATACAGATCAAAAAAGCCTCAAGTATATATTCACACAGAAAGAGATGAATATCTGTCAAAAAAATATGGTTGGAGTTGATCAAATATTATGACTTCTCAATCCATTGCCACCCTATGAAATCGAATAAGGTGGTGGATGATCTAAGTTGAAAGGACCCGGTGATTATATCATTGATGAGAATTTAAAAGGATCCAATATTCTTAGATTTGATGAATATGGACATGAGAATCATAAATAAGGGAACATCATCAATTTTTTCACAAATTATTCTTAATTGTATCTTTTGGAAAGGTTAAAGGGTGATCAAAAGTATAATGTGGGAATTCAAAATAAAGTTGAAACTATTAGAAAAGGGAAATCCTCTAAGTTAAATGTTAATGAATACGGGATTGTGAGATTTGGTTCATGACTATGTATTCCATAAAATCCAGAGTTAAAGAAAGATCTTTTTTATTATACGCATTGTTTGAATTTCTCCATTCACCTAGGAAACACAAAGACGTATCGATATCTCTGATATCATTATTAGTGGGATAAAATGAAGAAGGATATCACTAAGTGGACATCAAAGTCAATGTCATGTAATCAAGTGAAGGATGAGTGGAAGAAGTCTAAGGGGATGATGAAACCATTGCCCATACCAGCATGGAAATGGGATAACATCACCATGGACTTTGTCACCGGACATCTGAATACATCCAAAAAAACAACGTTATCTGGGTTTCTTTGGATCATCTTACAAATAATTCACACTTCATTGAAATTAGATAGGATCTCTCATTGGATAAAATGGCATAGATATATATCAGATAAGTGGTAAGGCTGCATGGAGTACCACTATCAATTGTATCTGATTGAGATCCAAGATTCACCTCTAAGTTCTAGAAGATTCTTCAATATTCTCTGAATACTGAGCTGAACTTTAGTATGGCTTATCATCTTCAAACTGATGGCCAATCTAAGCTGACTATCCAAACACTTGAGGATATGTTGAGATCATGCACAATGGAATTTAAAGTAGGATGGGATCAACATCTTCCTTGGGTTGAGTTATCTTATAATAACAGTTTCCACTCAAGAATCCAAATGGGTCCTTATGAAGCCCTATATGGGAAGAGGTACATAACACCATCATTATGGGATTAATTTGGGGATTGAAAACTCTTAGGTATAGAAATGGTTAAAGAAATGGTGAAGAAGGTTAAAACCATCCAATAGCACATTAATGCTACTCAGAGTCGACAAAAGGTCTATGTTGATAATCGTCGAAGAGACCTAGAGTTTGATGTCAGAGACATGGTATTTCTCCACATATCACTGTGGAAGAGAGTTATGATATTTGTGAATAAGGGAAATCTTAATCCAAGGTATATCAGCCCTTTTGAGATCTTTGATCACATTGGAGTAGTGCCCTATCGACTATCACTCTCACTGAACCTATCTTAAGTACATGATGTATTCCATGTATCACTCTTGAGGAAGTACATACCTGACCCATCGCATGTACTCAATTCAAAGGTGGTACCATTGGATAATGATCTCTCCTATGAAGATAATCCAGTGAAGATATTATATCATAGGGAAAAAGTTCTATGAAATAAGACAATTCCCCTTGTCAAGGTGTTGTGGTGAAACCAAAAGTTTGAAGAAGCAACGTGGGAATCAGAGTAAGTGATAAATCAGATTTACCCTCATTTGTTTTTGTCTGGGAAAAGGAAATTTCAAGGGAAATTTTTTTTAAGGGGTGAAGATTGTAATGACCCAAACTTTAATTAATGTAAATTTTTCTTAATTTATATAAATTTCTTATTATGTAAAATGACTATATAAAACATATGAATTTCCTTGAATTTATGTTTTTTTTCATTTCAAAATACCATTACGAATTATCACTGTTGCTAATATTTTCATTGAACAGTGATCACATAATTAGTATAAATATAGGGCTTTAATAAATCCAATTTACTTAGACAAAGGAAGTGATGGCATCATCCAGTATAATTTCTCCATACGAAGCCCATTTTTCAGAGCTCGGAAAGGAGGTAGTTTCACTAAGCTTCACTCTTGACCAATCCCGAGTTGATCTTCAACACGTCAAGCTTGAACGGAACCACTTAAGGGAGAAGTGGAAGTTGATAGAGATTACCACCTGAGCGATGTTATCTGAGCCACTCCAAGAGTATGTCACCATCACACACCTTATACTTTGGTATTATGTAGGTTTTATAAAGAGTTATGTAATAAGACCCTAGAACTATGATTATGTTCTTTATTTTTTTACAAATAATATACATTCGTTTCATTATTTTTACTTTGTAAATGGATTTTAAAGCACAAATAGTATTTTTTGATAATATTCAATTAAAAATATATTTTGATAAATCAATGTATTTTTTTAATTAAATAATATTTTAATAAAATATTATTACTACTAAATTAGTTTTTAAATATAAATTATCATATAATTTTTATGAATACAATTGTAATTTTTATTAAGGTTTGAAAACTATTTTTGTCAAAACCCATGAATTTTCAATTAATGTGGGTTTTTATTTTAAAATTGAAAATACACAAATTTAGAAAATTATTTAGATAAAATGAATATTATTTTTGGAATCAGGACATCTAAATTGTATAAAGATGAATTTTTCATAATTTTTTGAGACAACCGAATTTTTGGGTAAAAATTAAATACCATTTAAATATATAATGTGTTTTATGACATCGTAATGACCCAATAGTGTTGTAATAAAATAATATAAATTATATTTTCATCCAATATATTTTTATATTTAAAATAATGTAATTTTAGGTCTGTTTGATTTATTTTACAAAGCCTTACTGAACCCTCCAAGAATTATAAAATATCATACCTTTTTAAAATGATTTCCTTTAGAGTGTGACTCACCTCCACATAAGAAAGCCAAATATTTTAAGAAGTTTGGATATTGGCCTTATAAATAAATTTTTTCCACTCCCCTTTAGCAAAAACTATGGGTAAAAACCGTGATTTGATTTTTGGTTTTGATTAGTTTAATGTGTGGTGTCCAAAACCTAAATAATAAAGAATTCCCTCTCTTTTCCTATATAAAACCACCCATAATCCCACTTCTATTCACTCAAAACCCTTGTATAACGTCCCTAATCTTCCCTCATATCTATATTATCCTCCCAAGGCACCCCAATCTCCCAATACGCCTCTCTAAATCCTGTCCCAAGCCTTTGGACCACACTTCAAAGTAAGGGATTTCTTCCTTTCTCATTTTATTAAAGTTTCTTTATGTTGTTATTCCCTTTTATTTTCAATTATGAATGTTGGGGTTTGATTTCACACCTCCAAATACTTTCCTCCTTATTTTTTAATGGTTATATACCCCATTATCTCTCATTAGTTCCTCCCATGTACACCTGTTACCATGTCAAAATTTTGTAAGGTATTTCTCTCTCTTCATTTACATTCAAGAAATTATTTTGTTTTATAAATATAAGTTCCATTAAATATGTTGGTACATGTATCTATATGACCCCCGTACTTTCCGTTTCATGTAAATATTATGAGATACCTATTTCTCTCACATCAAACATTTTTATGAATTCTTATGTCACGCCGTTATGCTGCTGAAATTGCACCGCGATTTTCCAAGCCAAAGTCATTGTGTAATGAATACCATGCCCATTTATATATAAATGTATTCACCTTTATGAACATTTACTTATTGATTATAGAGTTTCATGTATTAATTTTACATTCCTTTATCATGGAATAAATGATGATTTTTAATGAATCCATGTTATATGATCCATGTGGCACACTTATTCATGAAATGAAATGATTAAGAAGGGTGAGACATGATAGTGATCCAATGCATTGGGTAAAGATTAGTATCATGATACATCAAGTGCAGTGAGGTTTTAATCATGCTAATTCAAGTTCAAGGAGGTTTTACTCATGCTCCATGTGCAATGAGCCTTGGCTCATGCTAATATTGTGTTAAATGTTGATGTCACATTTCCATGTTATGATAATCTTGCTATATCATGCCTTTATGTTCATGTTTATCTTGTTGTCCACTGATATTTTTATTATCTAAAATGTACTATATTCTTCATGTTATGACTTTTTTACTCCCTTACTGGTATTTATAGCTCACCCTTTTCTTATTCATGTTCTCAGGTTATCCCATGCAATGCTAAGTATGAAGGAATGTTGTGGTCATGTAAAAGAAGTTTTCAATAAAGATGTTGTATTTTTTTTTTCTAAGTTGTTATGTAATGTTCCTAATTTCCCAAGACACTAGACCTATCAATACTCATATTTTTATTAAGTTCAGTTTTATGTAATAAATCCTGTTCATGTGTGTAATAAAGAGCAGGGTTGTTATAGGTACTGCCTTCATGAGAGGTCTTGAAGAAATAATTATTACCACCAGATACTACACCACTAGGCTGAGAGGTTGATCCACTCTGATCTATACTTTCATCTTCCCTCAAGATACATTTAGTAATAAGATCATGTTTTACTATTTCAAACATGGTAGTCAAAAAAAATATGTTCACCTAAGATTAAAAATTATGCCCGAGCCCATCCTCAAAGTGTCTCGATCTGGATAGTTCATCACTAATATAGATATTCATAAATTTATGAAGCTCTATGAATCAATATGATTAATCCATCATAGGCATAGTTCCCTAATATAGATGCATAAACTTCTTATCTCAATCATCCCTCAAAGTATTAGGATAAAAGTGGCCATATAAGCTAGATTTTAAATCCATTGATATTATTTCTTGGTGTTATATACCTAGTTCTGGATATCCCATCAATGTTTGGAAGATACATGAAACAAATACTTCATGAGTTTTAACCTAATTTTTGGAGGTGTATCTAGGTATTCAAAGATAGACATGTTAGTCTCAATCCATAACTCTTCAATATGGGGGACACTATCCCCTGGGAAAGTAGTTTTGTTCTACTACTGAAACTCTCACTTAAAGTATATCATATATGAGGTAGGTCGTAGAGATCCCTATATAGTCTTTATAAGATGTAGGAATCCCTCTCAAAACTATGAATCATCACCCATTTCATAAATAGAAAGAGGTTCGACAAGTGGAACAACTAGAAGTAACACTGGTAGATCAGGCCCCACCAGCTCCATAGCATATCCATCATCACCCTCCTAGTGCATGACTTGAGGACATCATGGTGGAATATCTCCATAAATTTAAATTACATGCCTCAAAAATTATTTAATAACAAAATACCATAGATATAAGAGAAGGAAAGGTACAATACTTCCTATAAGTAAGTCACACCCCTCTTTATGCTTCTAATTCTAGGTTTGGGTGATCTATTAGACCATAAATAGTCACAAGATATGATTTCTACCACCCACTACTAAGGTTCGGTTAGGTTCAAGCTCTCTAGTTTAGTCAGAAGTCCCGGTATATAGTGTCAATTTCAAGTTATAGAGGAAAAATCCTTTAAGTTTCAATTGTAATCCCCATTTAATGGAAACCATGTTTGAATTAAGATTTATTAATCCTTGAATTTTCACTATAGACCAATTAGATGAACCTCCATTCCCAAATTATAGAATTACATTCTTTATAAATTACAATTGGTAATTCATGTATGTGTATCCAAACCTTTACATTCAACAACAGAATGTAACATGTGGTATAAGATTATTTGACTTGATAAATCATCATTATCAATTTATAGAGGTAAATTCACTCTTTATATTATGAATGAAATTAATATATTCAAAATCAACTAACTTTTTAGTCATGGTAACCACAGTTACATAACTCAAAAATGTGATAATTGGTTAGTTCAGGTGACATCATCAAATGATATGGGAGAACACCGTTTAGGTTGATGCTAAAAATTTAATAACCAATTATTTAATATCATTTTTTCTGTAGAAACTTTTGTTTCATAATAGATATATCACTAAAGGCACATAAAACAAGTATCATGCAGTCAAGCAATGAAACCTACATGGCATGGAATAATGCATGACATATTAATCCTATAAGGTGCCTATAATGATGCTTGATCAATTCTTCCTTATCATACCAGGTCTAGGATAAAGTATAACTAATAATAGTAATGATCAAAACCACACCTCATGTGCATCACCCAATGGGGAAATTAGTGCAACTATAATAGGCATAATCAAAAACATCAAATCCCATACTAGGTAATTTGACTTTTTCCCTATATATGGGATAGATAATCCTAGGAACAAGATTATTACCAAATTTTTACATGCCTTAGTCTCTTGTATACTGACCTAAAATAGTAATAAAAAGGAAAAGAAACCACTCTAATACCAATTTGTAACGTCCTATATCTGATTCACTCCTATGTAACCAAACTTGGTTGGTCACATGGAATCAATCACACATCCACTTACATCATAGGTTGATTACTAGAAGTGAGGTTATATGGTGGTAAAATGGGGAGAATATATCCTCATAATAAGAGTAGCACAATAGTGATAATAAATGAATAAATAGAGAAAGCATAATAAATACAACAGAGCTGTGGAAGTAAATCATCAAGACTACAATAATAATTAATACAATAGTAGTGTCATATACAAAATGATGAGTATTTAATGGTGTTATATAAAAGGTAGACACATATAGCAGCATGAACACATACAATGCATAGATAACAAGAGTAAAAAATGTCCAAAAATGATATCTCTAAAAGCATCACGATCCATGGATTGGACCTAGACTCCCAAGATCCCATGCTATGCACAAATCAAACATCTATGACTGGGAGATTTCCCTTGTCCCTACATACATCCATGAAGTCTATATGGGTACCAATCAGTGGCCAAGATAGGGTATGAGATATACTCAGTAGGCCACCACCAACAATGTCTATAACAAATCCATCCTATGTATGAAAACTATAGCTTTGTGTATGTATAATTGGTAAAGCTGTAATATTAATGATAAATATGAACAAGACCATGAATAGAGGTTGTATCTATGGGAAAGTAATAAATTATGGAAATAAAAACATAAATGTAAAGTGTGTAAGTAACTAATATCTCTGGAATATACCGTATATGTAAAAGTATCAGATCTACATGAGCCAGGACCCAAGGATACAGACCAAGGTGACCTCCTTGAGTCTAAGGAACTTTTCCAAGGTAAGATCATAATTTTATTGGACCTACATGGGCCCAAAACTCAGTGCCAAAAATGGAAGAGACCTAATATCTAGAGATATAAATGTATATTGGGGTTATAGGTTCTATATCTCAATCCCCTCATCAGTTCCATACTTTAATATCGATTGATTCTATATTGTTAATAAACATTGGTTTCATACCATAATAATCAAAATAATTAAGTAATATAAAATTTAGGGTTGTGTTAGTTCCATTCCTAGATACAATCATCCATTTCATTACTCATTTAATTTATTTAAGGCTTCCACAACTGAGTGTCATGCTCGCACACCCAAAGTGGTGGTTCTTAACTTTGGTGGATGAATGAACCCACCTCAGTGGTGGTTTGGTTTGAGGTTGAAAACCTCTAAATAGGTCAAGGTTCTATATGGGAATCAAATTTAAGGCCCAAAAAATTAATTTAAGGCACTGATTATTTTTTCTATAAACTTACAGAAAATATGGCATGTGGAACTATGAAAATAATTTAATAGGTGATAGAACCTTAGTGAAAAGGTATAGAACACCTAAATTATGGAATTAGAGGAGCACTCATCCAATATCATCTTTCAATTCATAATAGAATGAGATGAAATGAAGAAATAGACAAAAGACATGAAAATAGGGGAAAAGATCTCGTACAGATTTAGAATTGCATATGGAATGGTAAAAAATAATGAATCAAGAGGATTATAGATATTATCTATACACTTACAATGTGACCAAATTCATGATAAATGGACTCTGTTTGAGGAAGATAGATCAAATCCTAGGAGAATACATGGGAGAGATCTTCAATGGGTTGAGGTGTTGTACATGGAGGCAAAGGAAAAATGGATTTAAGTTTTAAAGAGACATATTGAGATTTGATAAATTCATCCTTTAAAATGGGGTCACATAGTTTGACCACACAAATGTCCAAACTATATGCCAACTATGCTATAGTCACTACTGATGGGAACCCCTCACACGGGCTAGGTGAACAGTTATAATAATTGTGTGCAGCCCTTGAAAAATGTCTCTACAATATGGTTTGAAGCATTTTCATTTTCATGTAGCATGGGATGCATGTTTATAAAAAATTGTGTGTCCCTATTCTATACACTAGATCACTCCCACATAGTTTAAAAAAATAATGCATAATGGATTTCATGGTTTAAACTAACCATGTGACTGGCCTTTTTCCTCTAAAACATGAGGCTCTAGGCTCCGAACAATCCATAGATACCTAAAAAAAATTACTCAACCCATTATCCATTTATATTAGGACAAAACCGAATAATTAAACTCAAATTAAAAGGTTGCTTACCTTATATAAAAAATAGGTGTTTCATAAATAAACTGAAATATAATCATGCTGTAATAATAAATAAAATTCAATAAGGGCTTGAACAACCAAGTCACACATATAAAATTGTTCTCCTAGAGGTCCAATTACATATATAGAAATACAAAAATAAAATTTAAATGAAATTACAGGGATCTCCTACTAAATTTGTGCTATACCACATACCAAAACTCCATGAGAATATCTAATCCATCTTGCTTGATCAGTCCCGATCCTCAGCCCTACATGTTCCTAGAAACAAGTGAATGTATGTTTGGGTACCCCAGTACAATGGAATCCCAAGGGTGTGAGTACAAAACTTAGTAGGAAACCACAAACATATTCCCATATATAGCCAGTAATATGAAGTGTATGTAAATGTGATATACTCATCAATATATCAATAATAATAATAATAATAACAATAGCAACAACAACTGGAAAAAAACTTAAAGACTAATTCATACAAGGTATGCTTAGGGAAAGTCCCAACCTAATTGA
Organism: Viscum album; assembly: GCA_963277665.1. Taxonomy (NCBI): domain Eukaryota; kingdom Viridiplantae; phylum Streptophyta; class Magnoliopsida; order Santalales; family Viscaceae; genus Viscum; species Viscum album. The sequence goes on along the minus strand of OY728150.1, from coordinate 808,649,211 downwards.
TACACAACTTTAATGAGGTGATTTCATGTATATTTATTTATATGTGTGTATATATTCCAATAAATATATATATTCAAATATATATATACGTAAATATATATACATATATATATATATATGAGTAGGTGACAGGTAACATGAAACAAGTCATAGCTGATCTGTGGGTCTATAATCCTGATCATATGGACATCCTATGGATAAGAAATTGATTTGGATGTTGTACCACTCAAGCCATGTATAAATAATTTGGTCCTTGGGTTTTTATTCTTGATCGATGATACCTACTTCAACCAACACAGGAAATGTCTCTAAGCAAGCTACATAAATAAAGGGAGATACATGTCCTAACCCTAGGATCATTCATATTTTCCTCTAATCACTATAATGAATGATTTCATATACCAATGGAAAATATTGTAAATATGGAACTACATCAATTGTGGCCTACATCAGATGTATCAAGTATCAGACCTATGAGGTTCAGGACTCAGGTCTTTTAACCAAGGATTCCTCTTTAATCACATAGAGTGTATCTATAAAAATCAGTATAATATAAACCTACATGAGCCAAGATCCAAGGAAATTCACCAAGACATCCTCTTAGAGTCCACTTAGATCATCTATAGAAAACTCGATATAATATAGACCTACATGGTCTAGGTCCTAGGGTTATTGACCAAGGCGTCCTCTTCGAGTCCACAGAGTGCATCCATATCAAACTTGGTAAATGAATCCATACTATGATATCCATATCCATTAATAAGGATCAAAATATATATCCTCATAAGTACCTTTGTGAATCCCTATCATGTACCACATCAAATCAGGCTCATTATCCAAAAACTAGGAAACACCTCTGGAAATAATAGTTTCATCAATAATAACAGAGTTAAAGAATAAATAAAAGAGTGGGGGTGGTTGAACACATAACCCATCACAAATTCCATAGTCCCATAGGCTTGCATGTTCAGTATGGGTTTTATATGACACATTTTACCATCTCTACCCAAACCATATTTTACTAACCTAGGGTCGACCAAACATTGGGGCACCCACATGGTCACCTAGGTTAGTCCTCAAGAAATAAATCATACTCGGGATCCTTGAAGGTTGCATGAAAATGGATGCACCCCTCTTGGGACCCTCTAAGTCAACACATAGGAAATGGAATCCCTCCTGGGGGCCCTAAAAAGGAACATGCAAGTGGAGACATCCTATATGGGATCCTCTAGGTCAAATCATTAGTAGAGACATCCCATAGGGGATCCTTCATCTCAATGATAGTCTTAAATTGAAGTATGAAGCTAGAACGTGAAGGTTGTTAGTAACCCTTGTCATTCATCCATTCCATATACTAGATTGATTTAATTTAAATGTTTCATTATAATGAATCTGAAGAGAGGGAATTTCCCTCTTGGGAAATCCAAAGAATACACATAATACCATAAACCTATATAAATACTTTAAGGCATGTATGACATACCACCTACCTTTAGAAAGATTTCCAATTATTTTCCAAAGGTTGAAATCAGCTTCCTAGGCCTTTCCAAGATCAATTAAATCATGTTGAGTTCTTTATCATGAAAAAAACACCATAAAAATTAATTATAACAACATTATAATTAATGAAGAAAAACATAATGATTTAGTTTAATGAACCACTTTATTTAAAATAGGCATAATGCCCAAAATATTACTGGTTGATACTGTCACAACAAAATGATGAACTGGTTCTCTATAACATACCACAACATAATCCCAACCTCAATCCAAGCATCATCCCTAATCAATGACATAAAAAAACCATTAAACAAAATTAATTAAGGCCTTAAAGCTTTAAAAATTCACTTTGGTGACGTACCTCTCTAAAACAAAATGCGATGAAGTGAAGATGGCCTCTCAGGTTATAATCTTCCTAGGTAGAATTAAAACCCCACCATTGGTATCAAATTACACTATGTTACAGTGTAATTGGAACCAAAATCCCTAATCGGGGAACCGAAAGTTATAGGAAGTCGAAGAAAACTACAATGAAAGTTAACAGAGTTGGAGAATCAACTCAAGCAGTCAAATGAACCTAATGGTGTATTCTTACAACCAATAATGATGATGAACTCCCATGAAGGAATATAGAAATAGGGTTTCACACATAGGGGAGAAATTGGGGAGAAAAGGGTGAAAAACCCTTTAAGGGTCAGAGGGGAAAACAGTAATTTTCTTCTCCTTAATGAGTCGCACAGTTTGGCTGCATGGTTTTCTAAAACATGCATCGACCCTATGGTTAGAACTACCTTATTCCTGAACCTCTCATTGTTTAATTTCATGGTTTAATAGAATATATACCAATATTTTGCATCTACTATCCGAGTCACACTCCACCTCGCATGGTTGCAGTGCATGGTTAGTCAAACCATGCGCCAACTATGTGACATGTCTATAGAAAATTTCTTACCCTATGCACGATTCCATATAGATTGACACACAATTTATAAAACTGTGAAGCTATAAAAAATTTACCACATGATTAGGCAGAACTATTAGCATTAAACATGTGCCAACCATGCTCCATGAGTTGCACCTTTCCAAAAAATTTCTTTTTGAGATCCGAACCCCCGTGATTCTCTCGAAAACTATGAGTTACAAACTAAACCTCATTTCATGTCTAAAAACATTATTTTGAGTCATTCTAAACTTTTAATTAATATTAAAAATCTCCAATAAAGATTTGACTCATTGAGTAACTAAAAATTAAAAATCCTTTGTAAGTTTCCAACTCAGAAAACCAATGGATCTTACATCCTAGAGAATACTTAGTGGGCATAAAAAAACAACCGAAAATACTTGGGTTTTGAAATAATTTCAAAATTTTGTGTTGTATTTATAATGCCCAACATACCTCTAATCACTAATTAAATCATACGACACTTAACCACCAAAACTATGACAATTCTCATAACCATTATCAAGACATCAATACTGTGCTTACCTGATCCCATCAAATCTGAATTACCATCATGTAGTTTTCTGATTGATCAAATGGTTTGTGGTTCTCCCTACCATAGGTTCTTTATTTTCAATGACCAATTCTGAACCACGGTATTACCACCATTTGAATTTCCAAAATAATCACATTCCTAGTATCCTGGTGATTCTTCTAGCATATTTCTCACTTATCATATCTGATCACATATGAGGATATTACCTTCAATCCTTGATTAGTTGTAATAGTCGAACCCCCATCAACCAAGTTCAATCCGCTCGTATCATTCTTTACTTGAAAATACCCAACCAACCGTTGAACTAAACCCATCTCACCCCAATAGCGTGCCTGATGCGGTTGATCACTAAATGAATTGAACTATAAGAAATAATGTAAGTCTACATACCTTCAGCTGACTATTCTTGAAGAATATCAGATTCTACATTTGACACATCACTAAAAACTGATCTGATTCCTTTATCCCAAGGCATACCGACATTATCTCTAAGCATGATCACTGGATCCTATACCTGACATTCAATTATGTCTCCTAGAAAAACCTTACCCTTCCCATTCTATTTCCATGAAACACCACGAACATGTTCCTATAATTCACCAAAAAATCCAGTAATACATAGATCCAATTATTTAATGGCATAAAAAATCAAAAACAACTGTCCAATGACCAACCTCATGGTCCCATGACCCTTGTCACATGAGGGTCACCCTTCAATGACTAACTTCCCTCTCCCCACTTTAGGATCATCCTTACCATCACTCTAATGAGAAGAAACTCAATCACCATAGACTATTCCCTATCCCTCCCAGAAAAAATATTTAGTATGGATTAGAACCCGCTCATCACATGTAAACATTTCCCTTGACTTGTTCTTGCTTCCCAAGAACAATTTCCACAATTCTCATAGAAATTCAAAATGAAAAGAGGGTCACCACCCTCAAATGGAAAATGGTGTGCTACTCACCATCTGGCTTACTTTTAAACCATTCCTTGATCACACTTTCAAGGATCCCCTCTATCAAACCAGAAAATTATTTGATTTAGATCAACGTATAGTCGACACTCTCTTGGAATACTCAAGACAGTGTCAAGATAAGGGGCATGATCATTTATATGCTAGGAGTACACTAATATTTCATTGATAAGAATGCATTGCTCTTTCGAGCCATGCTCACTTCTAAACAGGTTTCACTTTCCTTATCCAAATCCTAAAACCACATCTTCGGATAATGTGTATCCAGGTCCAACCAAAATTCAACTATATCCTGTCACCCAATCTTATTCTTGATGTCTCACTACTACAGTTTTGGATTTATTGAGTGCTAGATTTTATCAGAGCTAGTGAAAAGTTATAATAAAGTTATCTTTATCAACTCTAGTTAAAGCACTGATAAAACAAATGTGTGAGTCCCACAAGGAACTTGAGAACAGTTTTTCACTTCTTTTAAATCATTTCATTGCACCACAACATTATAAGCCTGTTGTGATAATGGGCTCCCGCATACACTCTCCACACATCTAAATGGGATCATGCTTACACACATGGGCCTACACTGGCCATAGACCACCCTCTGCTCACCATGGTCCACTCTCCACATACCCCTTTAGGCTTTGGCCCACCTTTGTTGGTCGTTGTCCACGCTAGCAGGCCGTCCCTAGGGCTACTTCAGTTACAAAATTTTTTATAATTAAATTCTTATTCATATATAAAAATATATATTGATATAAATAAATATATTAAATATATATATGTTTGTGTGTGTGTGTATTAATTTTTTATTGTTTTTAATTTTTATTTGTTTAATATTTTTTAAAATTCATTCATTTTTAATATTTATTAATATTTATTCATTTTTTTGTAATTAAATTCTTATTTCATATATAAAAATATATATTGATATACATAAAAATAAATTGATATATATAAAAATATATTGATACATATTAAATATTGATATGCATTAATATATATATATATTAATATATATTGATATATATTAATAAATATTATATTAATTATTTAATTATATATATTATTAAATTTAATATATATATATATATATAGTAATAAATAGTATATTAATTATATATATATATTATATTTTTTTTTTAATTTTTATTTTTTAATATTTTTTAATATTTATTCATTTTTAATATTTATTTATATTTATTCATTTTTTTTAAATTAGATTCTTATTTCATATATATAAATACATATTGACATATTAAATATTAATATATAAAAATACATACATATATATATATATTGATATATATTAAATATTGATATTTATTAATATATATTAATATATATTTACATATATTAATAAATGGTATATTAATTATTTAATTATATATATATAAATATATATTAAATATTGATATATATAAAAATAAAATGATATATATTAAATATTGATATGTATTAATATGTATATTAATATATATATATATATTGACATATACAAATAAATTGTATAATAATTATTAAATTATATAATTAATATGTGTTCATTTCCATTTTAACATATACAAGTATTCATTTTTAAATTTTCAAAATTATCTATATAATTAATAACAGTTATTCATTTTATAAATTTATCCATTCTTTTTATTATTTATTAAATTAATAGATGTTACATAATACATAATGTCATTGTTCAATTTAACATATATCAAACTTGTATATATATATATATATATTAATTTCACTCACACAAATATTTACTTTATTATTGAAATCTGATATTGAAACACATAAACCAAATATTTATGTAATTTATTCAAATTTTAATATTCATTTTAAAATTTCATTTAGTGACATAACATATTTAATATATTATTTTTTTAATCATTAAATTTTATTAATTTATTTTCAATATTATTTTAGTATTATTTATTCATTTTTAATATTTTTTTATATTTTTTTAGAATTTAATCATTTTTAATATTTATTTATACATATTTATTTACTATATTTTAATATTTTAAATATGTATTCATCTTAATTTCAATATATATCCATATTTTATTTTTTTAATAATTTTTATAATTAATAAAACTTATTCATTTTTAAAATATTTTTAAAGTTTACCCATTTTTAATTATTCAATTTCAATCATTTTTAACATTCATACATTTAAGATTATATATTCATTAATAATGTTAAAAATGTATTTGTAAGTAAATATTTATAAATATATATATTTATAAATGTATATTAACAATATTTATAAAAATATATATTTATAATTTTAAATAAATAAATATAATTTTTCTGAAGTATTTATATAATTGGAAATAAATAATTTTATATTTAAATAATTATAAAATTATAATAAATATATTTAAATAATAGATATATTTACAATATTTATTTTTATTTTTTTTATTTTTATTTTTTATATATAAATATAATTTTATAATTATATAAATATATAATTATATAAATATAAATATAAATATATTTTTAATTATATACAATTATTTATAAATATACTTTTTTATAATTATGATTATAAATATATATCTATAATTATATTTATAAATACATATCCACAAATATTTTAATATATTTATAATTATATACATTTATATATATATATTTATTTATAATTATATACATTTAAATTTTTTATTTCTATTAATTATATTATTAAAATTAATTATATTGGTCTTTATCAGTGCTTTTTTAGTGTTGATAAAGATATCTGTTGTCAGTGCTCTATTTATGCTAATAAACATATATCTTTATCAACACTAAAAAAGGCTTAATAAAGAAGTATTTTATTAGTGCTTCTAATTTCAACACTGATAAAACCCCACTTTATCAGCGCGTTTTTGAATGCACTGATAAAACTCTTCCTGGTATTTTAAATAGAACCCTAAACTAACTTATTTCCTTCACGTTGTTAAAACTCCTGTGGTAGTTTATCTCTGTCATTGCTCCCCCTCGACCTTCTCTCGGATGAATCAACTCTCTCAAATCTAAGGGATGTTAATATTTCTCATCTTCTCTCATTTATCAGTGTTGTCAATCATCTCTCTCATATATACCTAGTACAAACCATGCTATATCATTATGTGCATTATTTCTTGCTTTCTTTTCCCTCAACCCCGTGTCTTCAACCCTGGCCAACCACCCACTGTCACGATATAGCCCTCTAGTGACCATTATTTCCTTATCTTCCACTCCCTCAGTCGGCCGACGCAGCAAGCCTTACCCCTCTATTTTTTTCTTTTTTTGGGAGTATTATTTTTATATGTAATATTTGAAGGTATATTTTATACTTTTATAAAATTATAGATTTTGTTTATCTATATTCAAAACTGAATATAATATTTTACTATTGATTTTGAAAATATTTTAAATGGAATAATGGATTTTCGGGTTTTTGAAATTCAAAAATTGGTTGTTAATTAAATTTTTTTTTATCGTGATTTCTAGGAAATGGGTTTGTAGTTGATATAGTGAATTGGTTTTGAAAATAAATATGAGTAGTCAAGGGTTTTATAACATTAATTTCTAAAGGGATTACTTGATTAAATGGATAAATGGTCATTTTTTGTGAAAATAAACATTGAATTAAATTTTTTTGGAGTTAAAAATAAGAATATGTTTTTTTAAATGTAAACACATGGTTTTGATTAAGATTATCTATGATTTGAGAGGCCTATTAAATGGGTTTATTATAGGGGTTTAACATGTATTTTTTTTATGTATTTAGGATATGATCATGTTAATATATAAGGTTTGATTTATATAATTCTTCATGTTATACTATATGGTTTATATCATGTTCATATAGAGTTGAAAGGGTATAGGGTTTTCCTATTAGTGAGGTCACAAAATCATTTTTTTGATTCAACATTTTTTACCTTACATTCTGGTAAATAGTTATATAATGGACCTTCCAATTCCTAGGGAGGTTTCAAGGTGTTTTAGTGTGTTCTATTTATTTTTTTATTAGAATAGGATTCATAAGATTGAAGATGTTGTGAGTTTTCATTGGTTAATATAGATGTTGAGAAAATTATTTTTCAAATTCATTTTATAATCTAGTTACCTTAAATATGGGGGGTGGATAAGGAAAATTTTAGACATGGTTTGAGTTGTGTTAGTATGTATAAGTTTCATCTTCTTATTTATAACATTATATATTTCTATTAATACATTTACATAATAATATTATTATTTTGATATATTTTGTATCATTAGGAATGGTTTTAGTGTCACTCGTAAAAAGTTCTAATTTAAAACACATTTATATCGGACACATGCAGAGTTAGAAGATAGTGGAAGAATTTTAAAAATATTATTATAATCTACCCTAACAATACATGTTTTATTGATTTTATTAATAATGAGTATACTCTTCTAGATATACCTATGAAGGTTTTTATTACTAGATGTGGGAGATATATTATAGTTATATGTTTCATTTTTAGAGGTGGAATCAAAATGTTTTGGATCTCAATGATGTGAAATCCATACTAACAAAATTTTCAAGAATTTTTATTAATAGAAAGTATTTGTGGTGTTATAATAAAATTGATATTTTAGGATATGGGAAATATAAATAAGATTTATAACTCTTGTATTTTCAAAATTGGGGTTCATTGGTGGGTTGTAGTACCAATATATTTATTTTTATTCCTTAAAACATAGTCTATAATAATCTATAGAAAAAGAAAATAACATGGAATCCAACTTCAATTCTTTAATCAATAATAGTTTCAATTCATTAGTTTCATGAAATTACAAGCTCCTTGACCCTATGTTAATATCTGGTGATTGCATGACCTTGTATGTTCTGAGAAAAGATATTTTCACAAAAATTTAGAAATCCATTTCATAATTAAATGACAAGCAAGAATAAGATTTTCCAAGTGAATTATGCTATCCAATAATAAATAAATTTTTTTTTAAATATATTTATTACCACCTTTTTGTCCCACAAAACATCAAATCGAGAACCTGGACCAACAATCACATGTTTACCCTATGTTTTTTCTTTTTATATCACCCTTGTGTAAAATGAAAACTTTTCAAGAATCATAACTGATAACATTCAGATGTTGGGTTCCCCTTATTAGAATAATCTATAAAATTTTCCTTTGATTGTGAATATCTTATGTGTATTTATTTAGTTATTTTATAAAATGAACATTTTATGAACCTGGTAGGATGAATATGAATAAAAAATGGATGTGTTCTAATCGTATGACAAGTGACTATGAAGATGGAGTTAAAGATTTTATCATGTTTTCAATAGATAATTCTAATGACCCTTCTCAAATCCTTTTTTCATGTTTATGTTGATATTATTCAAGGAAAATTAGTCTTTAAGAGTTATAATAATACTTGATTTGTCATGGAATATATCAGAGTTATAAATGTTGGACTAAATGTGGGAAAAAATTTAATTTATGCACTGATTTGGATGATACTATGGTTTATGAAACATTTCATATGAATACTGGTATAAATGATGATGGAGATCATACAGAATAAATGATCATGGAAATTAAAGATGACCTTCATGATTTTCCAAAGTTTTTTTAGAAGTTAAATAGATGTTCTATGAGACCATTGTATAATATTTGTACTAAATGCACATTGTAGGATGTATTGAAGTTATACAATTTGAAATTTGGAAGCAGATGGAGTGAGAAATGATTTATAGAACTACTTGGTCTCCTAGATGATATGATACTATAATAATATGAACTTCCTTGTAGAACATATGATGCAAAATGAATTCTATGTTCAAATGAAATGATCTCTAAAAAAATACATGCTTGTCCAAATGATATCATATTTTTTCTCAAGGACCATGAATTACTCATAAAATTACCTAAGTGTGGTGTAAATTGATACAAGAAAATGATTCAATTCCCTAGAAAGTTTTATGGTAATTTCTTATCAGTCCATGGTTTATATGACTTTAAGGATGTCAGGAAACCATGAGACAATTGACATGGAATGCAAAAACAATAATTAAATATGGGAAACTATGTCATCTATTAGAATCTCCTCAATGGAAGAAAATTGATTATGAATATCCTAAATTTGGAAATGATACAAGAAACTTGCATCTTTTTTTATCTACATATGGTATAAATCCTTTTGGTGTATAAAGTAGTACTCACAATAAATGTCCAATCATGTTGGTAAATTATAACTTCCAACCATGGTTATGCATGAAGCACAAATACATTATGTTGTCTTTTCTTATATTTGGACCAAAACAACCCAGTAATGATATTGATGTCTATTTGGATCCATTAATAGAAGATCTGAAATTGTTATGGGATATAGAGGTTACAATGTATGGTTCTCATAAAAGTGAAGAATTCACATTGAGCTACATATTATATGGGATGATAAATGACTCCCCTACTTACATAAATTTTTCAAGCTATAAGATTACAGGATTGTTGTGGTGTCCCATTTAATAAGAATGAACTCACTCATTTTGGTTGAAACATTCTTCAAAGACTGTGTTTTTAGGACATCACTTTTTTTACCTCAATGACATAAATATAGATCCTGGACGACATCATTTGATGGGAATACCAAAAAGGGTACAACACTGTCTCCACTAATAGGTGATCAACTATTCAATAAAGTAAAAGATATTGACCCTATTTTTGGCAAACCATTTTTGAAAATCCTTATGAAATCAAGTTAGAAAAAGAGAACAATCGCTACTACAAAAGAGGCCTTTAAAAGCACCAACATTTATCAGCGCTAACAAAATGCGCTGATGAAGGGTGTTGTTTATCATCACTTTATATTTAGCGCTGTTAAAGAAAATCCTTTATCAGTGATTTATTTTTAGCACTGATAAAGGTACAAAATAAAATGAAATAATTAGACAAATAAAAATAAAAAATATTAACAATTTTATTCATTAAATAATTATTTTTAAAAATGAATAAATTAAATATACATATATATAAATTATAAAAATTAATAAATAGTATATATTAAATATATAGATATGTACAATGAATAAAATATAATAATTAAAAACTTAAAAATAAAAATGTGTAAATTATGAAAAATATTAAACTTTTTATTAATTAAATAATTATTGATAAAAATGAATAAATTTAATATACATATATATAGATTATAAATATTAAAAAATATTATATTTTAAATATAGATAAATAAAATGAATAAATTTTAATAATTAAACAAAAAAATTAAAAATGTATAGATTACAAAATTATTTATAATTTTATTAATGAAACAGTTATTTATAAAAATGAATAAGTATAATATATATATATATATATATATTAATTATACATAGTAATAAATAATATATATTAAATATAAATATATAGAAAATGATTAAAATATAATAATTAAAAACATATTAATGTCTTATTAATTTTTAATATTGTTTGATTTTTCAATTTAACATATATCAAATGTCATGTGTTACATTTATTTCACACACACACACACACACACACGCGTATAATTAATGCATTTTTATGTACAACGCACATGCACAAATATTTACGCAATTGATGAAATCTTATATAGGAACACATACACTTAATATTTATGTAATTTATTCAAATTTTAGTATATTTTATAATTTCATTTTAATATGATGCATTTAATATATTATGTTTTTAATCAGTCAATTTTATTTATTTATTTTTAATATTATTACAATTAGAGTATTATTTATTCATTTTTAATATTATTTATTTTATTTTGGAATTTGATCATTTTACATAATTTATTTATATATATTTATTTACTATGGTTTATTATTTTCAATATGTGTTAATCTTTACTTCAATATATATAAATATCCATATTTTTTAATAATTTATATTTAAATAATAAAACTTATCCATTTTTTCCAATATTTTTAATGTGTACTCATTTTGAATTATTCAATTTCACTCATTAAAATGCGAGTATTTAAGATTATATATCCATTAATAATGTTGAAAAAATATTTATAAATAAATATTTATAAATAAATATATTTATAAATAAATATTTATAAATAAATATATTTATAAATGTATTTTACTATATTTATAAATTCATATATTTATAATTATTATAAATAAATAAAAATTATTTTTTAAAAAATATATATAATTATAAATAAATAATTATATATATTAAAATAATTATAAAATTTTAATAAATTTATTAAAATAATGTACTTAGTGAGACTTGAACTCGAGACCTCACCGAGACCCACAGGGGCAGCTACCACTGAACTACACCCTAAGGGTTATATATATAATTATATAAATATATAAATATTATTTTTTAAAAATTATTATTCATATATTTATAAATAAATTATTATATATTTAAATAATTATAAAATTATAATAAATATATTTAAATAATGAATATTTTTATATTTATATATATTTATTATATATATATAAATATATAAATCTATATAATGATATAAATATATTTATAATTATAAAATTATTATAAATATATTTAAATAATGAATATATTTACTATATTTCTATTTATATATATTTATTATATATATATAATTATATAAATATATATAATTATATAAATATATCTATAATTATAAATATATAATTATAAATATAATTATTAATGTATATTTACTATATTTATAAAATTATATATTTATAATTATAAATAAAAAAAATATTTTTTTAAAAAGTATTAATGTAATTATAAAATAAATAATTATATATTTAAATAATAATAAAATTATAATAAAAAAATATATAATTATATAAATATTTTTATAAGTTTTTTTATAAGTTTTTTTGTTTATAATTATAATTATAAATCCTTTGTCAGCGCTAAAATGTTAGCATTGATAAAGATGTATTTTATCATTGCTTTTTTAGTACTGATAAAGCTCGATTTTTATTAACACTTATCAATTTTGTACTGATAAAAGGGATCTTTATCAATGCTTTTTTTAAAGTGATGATAAAAGTGTCCCTGATCTATTTAAAAGAACCCTAACTACGATTCAGTTAGTTGTGATTCTCAATATCTCATGGTACTCCCCTGCTGTTGGTGCTACTCTTCTACGTTCTCTCAGACTAATCAAGGCTATAATCCAATGTATGTTATTTTCTCCTTTTCCTCTTGAATTGTTTGATTTTTTGGGTTCTGTGGTTTTCTCTTTTTCACTATTCTTAACCATGATGAACCCTACATTTCATCTCTCTCCCTCTCTCTCTCACTTACCTATACCTACACAACACCACCCGTACTCTATAAACTCATTCCAACTTCATACGAGACCACTACAAAATTGAACCTCCATCCGCCTTTGCATTTGATGGTAATTTTTTATGTTTACATTATATTATTTCTTGTTACCTTTTTGATAGTTTGGTTTGTCATTGTTTTAATCTTTTTTCCATAGTACGACATGCACATGAAGATGAAAAAAATTAACATTGTATTGCACTAATTTTAGAGGGAATGTTATTTGATATGAATAATATAAAGTGGGTTAAGATATATATTGTTTTTAATGTTAATGTGTTAATCTAATTCAGGGAACTAAAGTTTAAATTTTCCAGTTCATATTGGTTAACTTTATCAATATGTTATATAGATATAATTTAATAAGGAAAAAACTATTTTAATTTTCATTGAAATTAAAATAAGCATACTTTTTCTATTTTTTATTAGATCCAAACTCAAAATTTGTAATGTATTTTCAATAAGAGATGTGTTTATAATTGATAGATAGGTTCCTAATATTAGTTAATTTACTGAAAAATATATTCAATAAAACATTGAAGTTACAAGAGAAGATGATATTCAATGGGTTAGGGAGATCATTAAAGGAGATACCATTTATTTCCAATATCAATGAATGGTCTCCAATAATTTCCCATGTCCTTTATATTTATAATTAGTTAAAATACAGTTTGAATCTTTATAAACTAATAGTAAGTAGATTTTATGAATTTACTTTATTTTAAAGTTATAAATGAAAAAATTTCATATCACAACACACCGGATCAGATTACAGTAGAAGAGTTTCCATTTGTGGTGTCATCTATAGAAGATGTTATATATGAGTTTACTTTTCTATGAAATTATTTTACAAATAAATTACTCTCCAAGAATGAAGTAATTTTTTTATAAAGTTACCTGATTTATGAAAATTTATTTTCTTTATTTGTGTGTGTGTGTTATCTTATCAATAAATTTCTCTTTTATAAAATCATAGCATCACAATATAATCCAACTATTAATAACCTGACCTGAGTTGAATCCAAATGTTACTCAACCCTTGGAACCATCAACAAACTTCCAAAGGATTGATAATACATATGTAGCATTCAGCATGATCCATGAGAAATGGTTTAAAAAACAAACTCACATGGAAAGTGAATCTATGTAAAATAGTACACAATAGAATCCCATGAATATAAATGCCTACTGGCCTAAAAACAACAATAATTTGATAAATCCTAGGTAAAAATAAAACCCTATATGAATAACCAACCTATAATTGATGAAAAAAACTCCACAAGTCTCCACTAACTATCATTTGATACTATATCCCTTCTAATAAATAATCACTCCTTGAAACCTTCAAACCAAGGAAACATTAGCTACATGTGCACCAAGATGAACATAAAGTGGATAAGTAAAGTAACTATGTATGTTTTCGCTGATGATTTTCCATGCCCCTGGTCAACAATAAAACCATGTATCTCATTTTTATTTTATGAAAATATTCCTAATGTATGATAATTGAAATAAGCATACAACACATAATAATCAGAAGAAACATAAATAACATTTCATAAAAAAGGATTATGAGTTTCAAAAATAAGGTTTTGTAGATAAGGATCCATTTTGGTAAGATAGATATACAATACAATACACTCCATTCATAAAAGTACACATTCTCATGTATCTTTCATGAAATTTTTTATTGTCTTGAACAATGATATAATACTTCAATACTCCATTACAACTAACCTTCACTACCTTTATTTAATCCATCCTCAGATGCTTGATTGCCTTCCATATCTTAATGATGGATTGGACTCCCTCTTTCAAACTAGCCTTCATCCCGCCATTGTGGTTCCAAAGTTCCTTGATGACATACCTCCCACTCATATTGTATTCATCAATATTCTTTAAAGTAGCTGCCATGGTTTTGAATACCGCATCTCCCAACTCATTATTCAAATCTTTCAATCTTTCATCCTTCTCATTACTACTTCTCGATAACACAAAAAATGACACCTAAAAATTAATCAAAACATAATGAATGAATTTTTTTGGTTTATTGATATACATTTTCTTATATGACTCACTCGGTTACTTTTGACAACACTTAGTCAAAAAATACTTTTAATTTGAGTGAAGTCACATTAGATCCTATTAGAACTTTGCAGTTAACCAAACTTGGATGAGAATACTACTACGATGCATGACCACCTAAAAATACTTGTGTTACACATTTTTTTGTGAAATAAATACATTCCAAATGCACCTTTTGATTATCTTCCCCTTCAACCTTGAAAATTTTAAAAGGGTGACAATCTAACTCTAGAATGTATTCCTACCACAATGAGAATAGATTTTCAGCCCTAATTTTGGCTTCATATTTAGGATAGTTTCTCTTGACAGCTTAGAGAAATGGCTAGTTTTCAAGCTCTATCATCTGCTTCACACCAATACCACCACAATTTTGTATCTCCTCTAATCCATTCCAAAAAAAGAAAATTTCAAAAAATGTGATAAATATTAATTTTTTGTGAGTGAAAGTAAATGACTGCGAGTGGAGGTCATGTGGATTTGAATTTTAATTATTTAATTTTTGAAATATAATTTGTTAGAATCCATAATTAAAATTTCATTTAGGTTATTTTTGAACCTTAGTGGATATAGAGCTCTTATATTGGAGATACAGGCGATGGAAAAGGACTAGTAACATGGGTTAGAGTTGTTTAAACTTAGTGGGTATGAGTTGATGTTCTCATGGTAGTTTCAGAGACCATTAATCTCTTAAATAATTATTATTTCATTTTGTTTCATGAGAATCATCCCACATCTCTTCTATGTTGCTTGAACTACTCTGAGTAGTATTCATCCAAAATGATCACCAATACCCGGTATGAGATGACTTTTGTTTAGAGTAGTTCAAGAAACATATGTGGAAGTCCACAAAAGATGGGGGATGGGTATCAAGAAAAAAATTCAATAATAACTGTTTGGGAGGTATTTCATCAAGGAAATTTGGAACCAAAATGATGGGAGGAAGGCTAGTTTAAAAGAGGGAGTCTAGTCCATCATTGAGATATAGAAGTAAATCTAGCGTCTGAGTATAAATTAAATAAAGGTAGTGGAGGTTAGTTTTACTAGAGTATTGAAGTATTATATCACTATTCAAGATATTAATTATTTTCATGCAATACGCATGAAAATTTGGAATTTTATACCTGGAGTGTATTGTATTTTTTTTCAAGACAAATTAAATGTAACACTATGCATAAAGATAATATATACTACACATGATGATGTTACTAATCCTAAGGAATAATAAATTGTTGATGATGAAACTTCAGAATTATTTGGGGATGCGAAACATGTTGATGAAAAACAACAACAATGATGTAGCATCATAGTGTTGAATAAAATTATCAAGGTAAGAAGTCAGGGTATAAAATTTGATGTTGGTTGAAATCAATGCGGCCAACCTATTGAACTCAACAAATCAATGTTTAGTAGTTATCTTGGGGTCACAATGAGGATGAATGTTTCCATTGATATTGATTCATGGTGCCACATCCAACCTATAATGAAGGAAATCATTTGGAATGATATAAGGGTAATGTTACGATATACTTTCTCTAATTTTTTGTAAAAATATACAATGAAATGTTGATTTAATTTTCTTTATTCCTTGTAGAGGTCATTTATTTTAGAAAATTTTCATAAGAAATTTGTATTAATGGCTATAGGAAGAGGACATATATTCTTCCAGACTCTTCTTATGAAGTTACATCTTAGGGATGCTGAGGGGAAAGTAAAGCCCCACCCACTAGTTAGTTATGAACACATTATAAAGCAGAAAACATGGAATTCTTTCATCAATCGTCACAATGAGAAATCATTTCAGGTGAATTTAAGTCAATAATATAATTTTTTACATTATTTATTTTATCCAACTTGTTCATAAAATTTAATTTTTAAAACTGAAAAAGAGTTCTTAAAATAAATAATGTGTATCAAAACCAACGTACCCCTTTCACAAATCAAGGATGGGTATGCTCCATTAAATAAGAAATTGATATGTATTTTAAATAAATAAAAAAAGTTTAATTATGTGATATGAAATAACATATGTTCCTTTGTTTATATTCATATTGATGAATCGAAATTTGAATTCACTTCCATCCCACATCATGTTCTATGGAAGGAGGCTTGTGTAAATAAGGAGGATAAATTAGTTGATGAAAAAACAAAAAAAAAATTGGGAAACATGTGTAAGTATGATATAATTTTAATTTGTTATTATTTATAACAATATTAAATAAAAATATCTATTTATGTTCATATTTTTTATATGGTTTAGACACAAGAATCATCAACAACCATTCCATAAGAAAAACTACTTTTAATAGTTGTGAAGTGTACTGAACAATATGGTCACATTAAAGGATTAAGTTTTGGAGTATCTCCTTGAACATATATTGAGAATATAAAACCACATGAAGATATATATAATATAGTGAGATGATTTTAGACACACATATACTCACTGTAAGATATTATTGTTCGATCTAGTTTGGAAGACCAATTTATGGGAAAGGATCAAAGTGAACTGGTGGTGGAGTAAAGATCTGAACATGAACCGAATGATCCTGCTAGCTTTGAGTCTATTCATTCCACCAACCTCATACCTTACATGGGGTAATAAATTTTTTAATTAATATTTCTCATAAATTTGAATCAACAAACTTGTGTTAACTTTATATTAATAAAAAATTTCAGGGTACAATTATATGTGATTTCTATTTCTCAACACCCATGCACCACCGTGTTGTGATGGGTACAATGTATAATATCCCAATTGACAAGCTACACCATAAAGACCTCCTAAAAAATCACATTAGAGTATGGATTTAGGTAGATCATGAGCTGACTACTAAGTTTCATGTTCCACTTGAATGGTCCAGATATTACAATGGTTAATGATGATATTGGAGCTTTCATAGCATGGTCATCTAATCTGATAAAGATACATGAGGCATGTCTTTAAAAAAAATTCATATGAAAAAACTATAATGGTTGATGATAAATTTTTTGAAGTTAGGTATGATATTATAAATGGATAAAGTGGCAGAGAAATGGAAAATCCATATAAAAGTAAGATCATGTGAAGCACGATTTGGATTCATTAATTCCTATATCGTTTCTACAGAAGAACTTACTTTTGATTATGGAGAAATTAAGAAGAAAAAATATGAGTAACTCAAAGAATTTAGTAAAAAGGTATCATATGACATACCATTTTTTATACCTACAATGAAAAGGTAAAACTCTACAATCTAATAACATTTTTTTTTAATTTTTACATTATTTAATTATTTTTGTTTTTTATGGTGCACAAGATAATGATTGCAATCAATATAGACACCCAAGATATTTATTTTTTGGATCCAATGCACGAATATCCAACTAACCGACCACACATGATGTGTATTGTGAAATATAATACACTAAAATCAACATTTTATAGATAAACTTCTAATTATATGTTTCAATATTTTTTTTAACAAGATTTTTTTATAATAAGGTAGTTGCTATAAATCATGGAATGAAGTCAGTGTCTCAAGAGAAAAAGCATTCAGATTACTGCAAATCAAAAAAAAGTGTGTATAGAAAAATGTAACTATCAAAACATTTTAAAATAATTTATTTATTTTGGTCAATGTTTCTCTAGTGTCTGAAACAATATAATGACATCAATTTTTGATATTATATTTTCAAATTTATGAGAGAGATCATAAATCATGAAAAGACCAGCATCACCCAACAGGTAATTTCTAAAGGTAATTTCAATTTCATAAAATATATTTCATAATCATTTGTTTGTCTATATTTTTTCATTACTATCATGATTGATTACGACCTAGATACTCAAAAGAATAAATAAATTTATTTAGATATGAGTGGGAAACATACTTTTTGTCAGTACGTATATCGAAAACAAATTTAGTTGATTAATTTCTATATTTTTTTATCTAGTACGAGTTATGAACTTTGAAATATATATTAGGGTGTGAACCATTAGTGTATGAATGATTATATATTATTTTTTATCTCTTTTTCAAGGAGAATTATAATGGAGGAAATAAATTTGTTTAGAAGTGCTGACCTGTAAACAATATTGTTTTTGGGAAATAGTTGAGACAGAGGAGGAGTCATAGGTAGAGGTAGAGGCAGATTCATAATCGGAGATCGATTTGGATAAGGAGGTAGAGGTAGATACTGAGGAGGAGACTAAGGTAGGGGAGGAGATGAAGTGCTAGCTTATAAACAATAAAATCTTTGGGAAATGAAGTATAATGAGGATCATACCCAAATTTTGTTTGAGAATAATTGTTGAAAAGTTCACAAAAAACTTTCCACTTAAGATAAGATCCATTGTGAAATTATTTCAGGTGGATTATTGAAATAATTTTTTTACCACTTGTTTAAGTGATTTTATAAATTGTATTAATCCACCTATAAGATAATTACATGTTGGAAGCTTCAATTTATCCACTAGCGTTATTGAAGAAACATTTGTACAACTCCAAATCATAAAATAGGTATATAATCCAACTTAAATGTTTGAATAAATATGTTTTTAATAAACTAACAAAGTCATTAGGTGTATGAGATAACTGTTGGAGGAAAACCAGCATTTATATATCATCGTCAATAAGGATGGATGGTGTCAAAGTGTCTGTTATCAGTTTAAATTTGACATTTACTACAAAAAATTTTCTCTTACTTAAAATTGAGAAAATGTGATCAGATTATCTTGATAATTTAGGAAAATAATTCACAATTCATTTTTTATGTGTATGAATCAGTCTCATGTCAAACCCACACGCAATGCGACATGCATGACTCAAAGTGATTTTTTCAATTTAAAATGAAATTTTAGTAAAATACACAATTGGCATAATCAAAACCGAGTAAACACATTTGGATTGTTTTTATACTTCAATGAAAATATCCATAAATCATTTGAGATGTTTTCGAATCATCTGAACCTAAATCTGATGCACAGTGTGACCGGTATGACTCCAAGTGTGTCTTTTTATTCAAAATTAAAGTTAATTTTATTGAAATAAACCAACATACTCAAAACTAAGAAAAAACATTCAAATTGAATTTATAATTTAGTAAAATGATCCATAAGTCATTTGTAACATGTAGAAATCATCTGCACATCAATCTGATACATGATGTGCCCGGATGACTCAAATTGTCTGTTATCAGTTTAAAATTTACATTTTAATACAAAAAAGTTTTACTTACTGAAAACCAATAAAACACACTTGTATTTTTCATTATAATTTAGTAAAATGATTCATAATTCATTTGTGACATGTATTAATTGGCCTCATGTAAAACCCACACATGATGCCACCTGTATGACTCAAAGTGATTGTTTCTAGTTTAAAATGACATTTTAGTAAAAAAAAAATTAGTAGAAAACTCAAAACCAAGGAAACACATTCATATTTTTTGATAATTTTGGAAAACAATACATAAGTCATTTGAGACATGTCATAATCAGCTGCACCTCCATCTGACACACGATTTGATCGATATGAATCCAAGTGCATCTTTTTATTCAAAATTTACATTAATTTTGGTGAAAAATAACTGACATACTCAAAACCAATAAAATGAGTTTGTATTTTTTTCGAACTTTAGTAAAACTATCCATAATTAATTTTTTGTGTAGGAATCAGCCTCACCTCAATCTGATACATGATGTGCCCTATATGACTCAAAATGTCTGTTATAAGTTAAAAATTGACATTTAAAAAAATCACTCACTGCAAATTGAGAAAAAATTATCGGATAGTCTTTATAGTTTATTAAAAGGATTCATAATTTTTTTTATGTGTATGGATCAGTCTCATGCTAAACCCACACATGATACGACCTGTATGACTCAAAGTGCATGTTTCTAATTTAAAATGACATTTTAGTAAATAACACAAGTGGCATACTCAAAACAAATGAAAAACATTTATATTATTTTGATATTTTAGTAAAATTATTCATAAGGACTTTGAGATGTATCAAATTCATCCTCACCTCTATATGATGAACATTGTGACAGTATGACTCCAAGTGCATTTTTTATTCAAAATTGAAATTAATTTCAGTGAAAAAATAACTGACATACTTAAAACTAGTAAAACATTCAGATTGTTTTGGTACTTTAATAAAAATATCCATAAGTCATTTTTGATGTGTAGGAATCAGCAACACCTCAATCCAACTCACAGTGTGCTTGATATGACTCAAAGTGTCTATTATCAGTTTAAAATTTACATTTTAATACAAAAGAGTGTCACTTTCTAAAAACCAAGAAAACGTACTCAGGTTGTCTTGATAATTTAGGAAAATATTTTATAATTAATTTTGGATGTATATGAATTAGTCTCATGTAAAACCTATACATGATGCACCTGTATGACTCAAAGTTTTAGTTTTCAGTTTAAAATGACATTTTAGTACAAAACAAAAATGGCATGCTCAAAACTAAAAAAACACATTTGGATTGTTTTTATAATTTAAGAAAATGGTTCATAAGTCATTTTATGATATGTAAGAATTATCTGCACCTCAATATGATGCACGGTGTGACCGGTATGACTCAATGTGCATCTTTTTATTCAAAATTGAAATTAATTTTAATAAAAAAACAATTGACATACTCAAAATCGAGCAAACACATTTGGATTATTTTGGTACCATAGGAAAATGATACATAAGTAATTTTTTATGGGTATTAATTATCCTAACCTCAATTTGACACATTGTGTGATCGATATGACTCTAAGTGCACCTTTTTATTCAAAATTGACATTAATTTTAGTAAAAAACAACTAAAATTCTATATAGTAGAGTTTTTTTCTAGTATTTTAGTTGGAAATTTTATTTAATTTAAATTCTATTTCTATATCTGATTTTTCTAATTTCTATTGTTGTTTTTGGTGATTCAGTGTGTTTTTACAACACACTACATGTCCTATTTCTAGTTTTATAGTGTGTTATAGCATCATATTGAAGTATTCCCATTTATCAGTGCTACTATATGCACTGATTAAGGAGTACTTTATCAGAACTTATGAAAGTGCTGATAAAGTTTA
Organism: Viscum album; assembly: GCA_963277665.1. Taxonomy (NCBI): domain Eukaryota; kingdom Viridiplantae; phylum Streptophyta; class Magnoliopsida; order Santalales; family Viscaceae; genus Viscum; species Viscum album. The sequence goes on along the minus strand of OY728150.1, from coordinate 808,626,790 downwards.
CCTTTATGATAACTTTTTGAAGCACTGATAAATAATGTCTTCATTAGAACTTTCAAAAATGCTAATAAGGAATCTATTTTATCAGCTCTAAATAAATTCATTGATAAATGATTTCTTTTATCAATACTTCTAAAATCGCTGATGAAAGTGTGACTTATGAGTACTTTTTTTGTGATGATAAATCATCCCTTTATCAGCGCTTTTCTGGTAATGATAAAAATCTTGTCCTTTTAACCATGCTATGGTAGTTAGTGCATTTTTAGCTCTGATAAAGTCATATTCTAGTGATGTTAAATACCTCTTTTTCACTAGTGAATTTTATTTGAATTACTATATTAGAATTGTTGTATGAAAGAAATTTTCTTAATGTCAGGCATGCATAAAAAATGTATTTGATAGTGTTATTAGTGCATTATTAAATGTTCATAGAAAAACAAAATATGGTATAAAGGCTAGGTTGGACATGATTGACATCGGAATAAGGGAAGAGTTGGCACTAGTGAAGGGTAAAAAATATATATTATTCCTCTTGTAGCTTACACTCTATCCAAATAACAAAAATTATAATTTTTTATTTTTCTTAATGGTGTAAAAGTTACAAGGGGTATTCTTCAAATATCAAGAATTTTGTACCAATGACTAATTTGACATTACAAGGAAAAAAATCACATGATTATCATGTTTTGATTCAAGATTTGATGCTCATTTCATTACGTTACAGTCTACCTAAAAATGTATGACATACATTGACTAAGATCTGATTCTTTTTCAAATCCATATATAGTAAAGTTATAGACCTGGTAAAGTTTCCAATCATGAATAAGTATAGTCATATTATTTGAATTATAACTATTCTTACCACTATCATTATTTAATATAATGGACCACCTGGTGGTTTAATTTGTTAGAGAGATTCAACCAGGTGGTCCTGTCCATTTCAAATGGATATACCCCATTGAACGATATATGAATATTTTTAAAGGGTACATTAAGAATTGAATTTGGCCAGAAGATTATATTGAAGGATGATATATTTTTGTTGAGAAGATATTGAATTCTATACTAATTACTTATCATATATTGATAGAATTAGTCTCCCAAAGTCTCGTCACAGTGGAAGCCTTATGGGTGGAGAGATTTTCGGAAGATATTTTGTTACAATTACCATCATAGATCAGGAGAAATAACACCTTTATGTTTTGCATAATAGAGAATATGTTTATCCATAAATTGAATCAAAAAAATCAATTCTTAGACATTTTAATCCACTAAAGTATGAGTAATGTATATCGGATACACATAATCAATAGTATATAAGATGGTTTCAAGATCATATTTGTATAGATTTTTCTAAAATTTTGAATTCAATTATTAAATAAATTTGATCGATAGCTAGAGTACCAAATGAAAATCTTATATATTTAACTAGTTTTGTAATTAATGGTTATATGTTCTAGACAAAAGAACACACTCACATCCTTATGATGCAAAATAGTAGAGTTACACTGGTGGCAGAAGCAATGAACATATCTGTCTCTAAGAATATAAATCAAATTTATGTGAAAAAGTTATATTTTGGATTCATATAATAGATAAATGAGTTGTATTACACAACATTTCAAGTGCCATTTTTCTATTGAAAATGGGTTGATGATAGGAGTGCAGTAAAAGTTGATGAAATGGGATTAATGAAGGGGAATTTTTATATGGAAGGATAAAAGGATGAGCCATTCATAATGGAATCACAAGCAGTGTAGATATTTTATGTATCAGATCCAAAAAACAAGAATTGGTCAATTATCCTGCTGAAGACTAAAACAATTGTATGGTTAGATGAAAATTCAATTGAGGATGACCCTTTCATTGTGAGATCACAATCATTTAATAGAGGTCCCAATGTATACAATGTATTGTACTTTATAGTGTACCACAAAGAGGGGATTTGGATTCTTGATAGAGTAGAAAAATCCCTTTAACCATTAAAGAAAATAAAAAGAGTTTAATGGGTTGGTTAAAGTGTTTTTTAATATACTATTATTCTCCCTATAATATTATGTGTTATCTCTACTATATTAACATAATATAAATTAAATGTTTGACTGCTCATACAAACAATGACTTCTGCACATGATAGTGTTACAAACCTAAAATAAGAATAGGTAGTTGATTATGAAACAATAAAATTTTTAGGGGATGAGAAAAATGCTGACGAAGAAAACAAGAACAACATAGAATCACTATGTTTAATAAAATTATCAATGCAAGAAGCAAGGGTATAAAATTTGAGGTTGGTTGGAGTCAATGTAAACAACCCGTTGATCCTAACAAGTCAATGTTCATTAGTCATATTGGGGTTATAATTAGAATGGATGGTCTAATTTTTTTAGATTCATAACGCCATGTCTAGCCTATAACAAAGGTATCCATTTGGTAAGATATTAAGGTAATGTTATGGTATACTTTCTCTATTTTACAAAAAAAATTATATAACGAGATACTGATTTTATTTTAAATATCCCCTATATAGTTTGTTTATTTTAAATTATTTTCATAATAAATATATCCTAATGGCTACTGGAGAATAACATAGAGGATTTTGGAAACTTCTTACCAAGTTTCATCTTATATATGCTAAGGGGAAAGTAAAAACCCACCCAAAAATTACATATTCACACATTATAAAGTAAGAAACATGGAATGCTTTCATTAGTCATCATGATGACAAATCATTTTAGGTGACTTTTAATTAATGATATATTATTTGAAATTATTTATTTTATCCAATTTTATTCATAATTGTTAATTTTTGAAATTGAAAATGTGTTCTGAAAATAAACAATTGTTCATCAAAACCAATGTACCCCTATCACAAAGAAAGGATGGGGTACACTTCACTAGAGAAGAAAATGGTATGTATTTTAAATTTTCAATAAAAGTTTTATGTGATATTAAAAAACAAATTTTAATTTTTTATATGTACATTAATGAATATAAATCTGAATCCACTTCCATCCCATGTCATTTGATATGAAAGGAGGCCTCCATTAATAAAGACGGTAAATTAGTTGATGAAAACAAAAAAACAGTATGGGAAACATGTGTAAGTATTACATAATAGTAATTCCTTATGATTTATAATAGTATTATATAAAAAAATCTATTTATTTTCATGCTTTTTTATATGATTTAGAAACAAGAATTGATAGTGACTGCACCTAAAGAAAAACTATTTTTAGTAGCTTCGATGCGGCTTGAACAATATTGTCACGTTAGAGGTATAGGTTTTGGAGTGTCCCCATGAACATATTTAGAGAAGAAAAAATCGTAAGAAGATACAAATAAGATGATGAAAGGATTTTAGGTGAAAATATATGATTTTCAAGATATTATAGTTCGGTCTAGTTTGGCATAATAATATATGTGAAAGGATTAAAGCGAACTAAAAGTGGAACAAAGATCAGCACATATATAACCAAATGAACTCACTAGATTTGAGGCTATTAATTCCCCTAAACTACATACTTAACCCATGGTAATCAATTTTATCATTATTATTTCTTCTAAATTTAAATGTAAAAAATTCTGATAACTTTATATTTCTAAAATTCTATAGGGTAAATTTGTACATGAATTTTATCTATCAACACCCACACACTGCCTTGTTGTTAGTGGTATGTTGTATAATTTTCTGAGAGATATGATACACAATAAAGAACTCCCAAAATATCATATGAGAATGGGGATTGAAGTAGCTCAAGATTTGAGTTCTGAGTTTCTTATTCCACTTGATTAACCAGATATTACAATATTCAATGATGCTATTGAAAATTTTATCACATGGTCATCTAATCTTATAAATATACATGAGGTATGTCCTTAACAAATTTTATTCAAATGAAAAACCTATAACAGTTTATGAAAAAAGGTTTGAAGTGAGGTATGGTATTAAATATGGATAAAATGATGGTTAATCAAAAGGTTGTACCAAGACAATCCAGTTAATCGACCAATAAAACAAAAGGACCTTTCGGGAGTACCTTCTCCCCACCAGTTCCACTGCAGCATATATTAACATTACAACTTCATATAGACAACACATTAAAAGATCGATATGTGTCTCACATTCAAAATGAATAAAAAATATTTGGAATTTTCATTACATATGTGGTTGGTCTCAAGAGTATAAATAAGATTCTCAAGTTTTAATGGATGTGAGTCTTAGTTGTGAATACATACATGTGGTACACTTTTGTAATTCATTTTTCAAAAAAAATATCTAATATGTTCATTAAAATTAATAATTATTCATATTTTCTATAGGAATTTATATTACTACTATATAAATATAAAACCCTAAAAATCATGATTTGGATTCATTAATCCTTGTATCATTTCTACAGATGAAACTTATTTTGAGTTGAAAGAAATTGATAAGAAAAAAGATGATCTAACCAAGGAGTTTTAGCAAAAAATAATAGATGATATACTCTTATTGATTTCTACAATGATGGGGTACAAATCTACAATCTATTCATAAAAAATATAATTTTATTTTTTTATTACTTATTTGTTTTTTTAGGAAGTACTAGATTCTAATCACAATCAATTTTGATATCACAAATGTTTATTTTTTGGATCAAATTCATGTATTTCCATCAAACTGACCACACATGATGTGTATTGTGAATTTTTCATTCACTTAAATCAAAATTATATAAATAAACTTTTAATTATATGTTTCGGTTTATGTTTTAACAAAAACAATTATTATAGGGTGATCTATAAATATTGGCTAAATCATGGTATGAGGTCAGCGACTGAACATAATAAGCCTATGGATTTCATCACATGGAAAAATATTAATGTAGATATAGAAATATTTAACTATAAAAACATATTTCAAAATAATTTAATCATTTTGGTAAATGTTTCTACATTTTTTGAAGAAAGATAAAAAAATTATTGTGGATATTATATTAGAAAATTTATGAATGATATCATATATCATAAAAAAGAATAGAATCACTAAAAAAGTAATTTCTGAAGGTAATTAAAATTTCAATAAAAATATTTCTTAATCATTTGTTTTTCTATATTTTCTTATCACTACCAATATTTAAAATTATCCATGTACTCAAAAAAAGAAGTAATTTTTTTTAGAGATGAGTGGCTAGAATACATGGTGTCAGAATGTTTGCATATATAAAATTTATTTCATTAACTTTTTTTTGATCTAGTATAGGCTATGGCTTTATAGATACACTTTGGATGTGAATAATTAGTATCATAATGCATATATATTATTTTTTATCTGTTTCTCTTGGAAAATTATAATGGAGGAAATAGATTTATTTAGAAACAAATGGGAAAAACGTATGGTGTTAGAATGTATACAAACATCATGAAGAGGTGACTTCCTAATAATTATTTAGTTAAATTTATCATCATTTTATCTATTTTTAATTAATTTCCTTATCATTTTTTTAGACTTATTTTGTTAAATTTACACATTATTTCAAAACACACATCACATGCTCAAAACCAAGCAAACAAATTCTGATTGTTTTTATAATTTAATATAGTGATCCATGAGTAATTTTTAAAATTTAAGAATTTACTACACATCAATCTGACACATGATGTGGTATTTATAAGTCAAATTGTGTGTTTTCAATATAAAAGTTTTATTTTAGTTTGAAAAACATATCACATGACTAAATTAGAGAAAACGAGCTCAGATTGTTTTCAAACTTTATAAAAATGATTCATAATTAATTTTGTTATATGTAGGAATCAAACTCCCATCAATATGACACCCAATGTTGTCATTATGACTTAAAGTACATATTTTCAATATAAAAGTGTCATTTTAGTTTAAAACATGCATCAAATAACCAAAACTAAGAAAAATGGATCATATTTTTTTCAAAATTTATCAAAATAATAAATAATTTATTTTTTCATGTGTATTAATTAACCTCACTCCAATCCGAAAAAATATGTGGTTGGTATAACTCAAATTGCATGTTTTCAATACAAAAAAATGTCATTTTTGTTTCAAACATGCATCAAACAACCAAAATCAAGAAATCAACCCATAATTAATTTTTGATTTATATAAATTTATCACATGTCAATATGACACCCGATGTGGTTGGTATGACTAAAAGTTCGTGTTTTCAATAAAAAAGTGTTATTTTAGTTTGAAACATGCATAAAATATCCAAAACTGAGTAAACAAGCTTGGATTATTTTCAAACTTTAGAAAAATGATTGAAATTTCATTTTTTATTTGTAAGAATTGAACACACATAAATCCAACACATGATGTGGTTGGTATAATTCAAAGTATGTGTTTTCAATATAAAAGTGCTATTTTTGTTTAAAACTCATGTCACATAACCAAAACTGAGAAAACTAACTTTGATTATTTTCAAACTTTAAGAAAATTATCCATAATTCATTGATCATGTGTATTAATTGACTTCATGCCAATCTGACACATGATATGGTCATTATGACTCAAAGTGAATTCTTTTAATATAAAAGTGTCATTTTAGTTTAAAACATGAATCAAATAGACAAAACCAAGAAAATGAGCTCAGGTTGTTTCAAAACTTTATGAAAATGATCCATAATTGATTTGTGTCATGTAGTAATCAACTAAATATCAATATGATACTTTATGTCTTTAGTATGACACAAAGTACGTGTTTTTAATACAAAAGTTTCATTTTAATTTAAAACACACATCAAATAGCCAAAATCAAGAAAAAAAGCTCGGATTAATTTCAAAATTTGGGAAAATGATTCATAATTCATTTTAGCTGTGTAAGAATTGATCAAAATTCAATATAACACCTGATGTGGTCAGTATGACTCAAAGAGCATGTATTTAATATAATAGTGTCATTTTAGTTTAAAACATGTGTCACATCACTAAAACCAATAAAATGAGCTTTTATTATTTTTAAACTTCAGGAAAATGATCATAATTTATTTTTCATGTATATAAATTTATCATTTACCAATATCATACACGATGTGGTCGGTATGACTCTAATTACATGTTTTCAATAAGTGTAATTTCAGTTTAAAACACTAATCGCATAACCAAAATCAAGAAAAAAATATTGTATTGTATTCAAACTTTACAAAAAAGATCTATAATTCATTTTTTACATTTAAGAATTGAACATACACCAATATGGCACCTTCGTTCACTACTGGAAATCATGATTTTCCCAACAGTTATATACCAACAGTTCTTTTGAACTGTTGGTATAAGTGTTATTTACCAATGGTTTATGCAAACTGTTGGTAAATATGGGTAAAAATTGAGTTTTCCCAATGGTTTGATTAAAATGTTGGGAAAGATGGATAAAAATTGAGTTTCCCCAATGGTTTGATGAAACCGTTGGGAAAGATGGGTAAAATTTGAGTTTTACCAATGGTTTGATGAAACCTTTGGGAAATATGGAGTTTTCCCAACGATTTTTAACAACCGTTGGGAAAATTTTCCCCCAAATTCGACAAAGCAGGTGACCCCCCACCCCAATTCCAGAAGCAGACCCGATTCCAAAAGTCGCAACTCCAGAAGCATTGTCTGACTCCCATAAGCCCCTGAGAAGCCCCCGCAGAGGTGCACCTCTTCCATCCAATCAGCTTCTAGGTTAGACTCCTTCCACCTCTTCTCAAGGATATCCTTACACCTATTCTCAAGGATATCCTTCTATTATCAAGGATATCGTTATTCCCTATTTCTAGGGATTTTGAAAAATTTGCCCCCAAATTTGAAAAATCACTACATCAGTGTTACATTTTCCAATTAATGTTTTCATTACACATATACATTTATAAGGGCATGATTTCCTTTTATTGTGTTCTAATTTTAAAGATTCGTAGTTTTTTTTAATCTCAATGCTTCAAATATTACAACTTCATGTATATCAACTCATAAGAAATTGTTTGTAATATTTATTCATAGTATTTCATGAAAATCAATCCTTTATTCATTGTATTTCATGAACTCATAAGAAATGGTTTCTAATTACTTCCATATTTTTTTTCATTGCAGGAAATGACACCCATTAAAGAGAGGCGGCGGAAAAATATGACAGAAAATAATCGTCGCATGACATAGATGGGAATTCTTCCACTCATCCCTATTGTGAGTATTTTATTTCAAATATATATATTTTAATAACTTATAATATCATGTGTTTACTTTTGTGTTAAACTTTTTTTTCAGGATCCACCCCCTAGACGAGAGATATATGATGAGGAGCCTGGTATTTCTCCCAGTAGAGAGGTTGGTGGTAGGAGGGGGGGTGGTGTCAGAGTTAGATGATCATCTGGTGGTCCCGGTACTGAGGCCGGTGGTATGAGGGCTCGTGGTGTGAGAGTTAGATGATCCACTGGTTGTACTCGATTGGACTATACCCCTACCACCGACATATCTTCTACGCCCCATTTTGATCCTGGTGTGTCTTTAAGGACACACGAGATATTTAGGCCTCTGATGTTTACACTACGAGTTGGCCAGACGTCTGTGCCATTATCTTTTTCTTCTGGTTCATTATATCCGAGCTATTATATTCCACCTTCTTCGACTCCTTCTCTGACACAGTATGTGGTTGAGGAGCGTACACTGAGTGACACTCCGCCTATACAAGATATTCCTTCAGCTTCTGCACATCCAGTGACACCCATTGATCTGACTACCACAAGTATATTTATATAACTCTAACAAATTTTTATACCAAAATTTATTTGTATTATAACTTGTACTAATATTTATTTCATTAATAAAAAATTCTTCTACTGATAGGAGCCGGGGGAGGGTGTGTACTCGCATGCGTGCGGTATGAAACCGCCAGACACAGTTGATGGTTAAATACAATGATGACGGACATATGATTGATAAATCAGGGCAGGAATGTCGGGGTTTTTTGGCGATGCTAGAAAAATACTCCGACATCATTCCGGTCAGCCCACTCTCTTAGAGAAATATGCCACATGAAGTCAAGGATAATGTGTGGGCACAAATATGGGTAAAAAATCTATTGTATTTAATGTATTATTTTTTTATTTATATTAATTAATCTATTGGGTGTCAGCTTCATTTTAACTTCCCTGATGGCGAAGGTGCATGAACATCACATTTAAAGGAGCTATGAGAGCTTTGGAGAGCTTATAAGCATGAGCTATATATTGGATGGTGTGATAGATTGGTCACGGAGTTGGAGTCATTACATATCGTGGATGACTTCCTGATAGAGCAATATCTCCAAATGATTACCCATTGGGCGACTGCCAAATTTAAGGTATTAATCCCATTTGAGGTATTTAAATGACAGGTTTCATATTTTCCATTACTATTATCTTATTTATTATTAAACATTATTTAGGAATATTCTAAAAAAACAAAAAAACATTTATTCAAAGCAATACCTCCACACTTTGGGGTGCACAACTATGTCAGATCATGAGAGGCAGCTGGTACGATATAGTTTTTTATAATTTTTCCTTAGGACTTGCCCTTTTTATTGTTTCCTACTTAAATTATGTGATTTATTGAATATTGAATATATGATTATAATTGAACTTTATATTGTTTCAATGTCATTATAGAAGCACAAATTGAATATTTAAGGACGTATCCCTTGAGCAAAATTGTTTTGCTCGAGTAGAAGGAAAAAGATGGAATTGCGGTTAATGAACCGACACAAGAAAAGATTGTAAGTTTTAATTTTTTTATTTCAAAGTTTAATATCTATTTTGAAATTTAATAATCTATTAATATTTTTAACAGAATTCTTTAGAGTCCTTTGATGCCCAAGAGCCTGACAATTTTGGGCTACATGATCATTTATATCAGGTTTTGGGAGATGAGCACTCTGGTCGAGAACGCTGCCGAACTGGTAAGAATATAGTCCCAACGAGGTATTGATCCTATATAGGTATCCATTCTAGTACCACTGAGTTGGAAAATGTCGAGTAGAATGCAAGAAAGATTGATAAAAGGGTCACAAAGTTGGAAGAACAGGTTCAAACGAGGGAGAAATAATTTATGAAACTGATCAAAGCTTTATCTTCATCACTTCCACAAGAGGCAAACGCGGCTTGTCAGACATATATGTCGTCGATGGGTGCATTATCTAATGCACTAGGTAGTAGTTCTAGTGGTGTTCGAGATGATGACGTTCCTGGTGATGGCGAGGAAGCTGAAGAGGACGAGGGTGAGGATGAGGATGAGGACGAGGGCGGGGATGGGGTCAAGGGTGAGGATGGTTCGAGGGCGAGGATGGGGCCGAGGGCGAGGATGCGGATGATGAAGAGGATGATGATGAAGACAGAGATGGTGGCGAGGATGAGGCTGATGATGATAGTGGTGATGGTGATGGTGATCAGGGGCAGATTGATCCATTACATTTTTGAATTTTGTATAACTCTTTATTTTTTAACCTGGTTTTTCACTCTGGTATGGATATTTTTGAATTCAGTATAACTCTTTATTTTTTACGAAATATGGAAGCCTCTTTAATTTAATAATTCTTTAAATTGAATATAGTTTCTTTCTTAATTCTGTTTAATTATATTTAATTGAATATCTTGAATAAGTTTTCGTTAATATAATTGTTTGATTTGATAAATGAAGTCATGTTTTTATAATAAAACCCCTCCAACGGAGGTGCCCTGTCTGCAAAAACTCACAGTGATAGTTTAGGGTGTGATAATTTGACTCTCAATTAGTAGTTTCAACTACCTAGTACCACTTATAAAAACAACGAATATAAAATATATATCTTTATCATACCACAATCCTGAATCAAGAGTCTGTTTTTTATAACATAAGATCAGTTCCTATAATGTGAAGGACAACTACATAGGATTTATTTGGAATCCTGGTAGGAAGATGTTGCCCTGTGGATGTCGCTGGACCGGCCCAACACACTACGGTTACGCCGTGGTCACGCCGCGGTCACACCGCAGTCACGCCGCAGTCATGCCGCGGTAATGTCGTGATTTGGCTCTGCTCCAGGACGACACCCTGCGGCGGTTCGCAGTCCTTTCAGAATTCGATGTATGTTACCTAGATATAGTTTTAGATACATTACCCACCCACCTTCCTGGACCTCGGACGGCCCCCCACCCTCCTCCCTGGACCCCGGACAGCCCCCCCACCTGCCTCAATCTGAGGCACGGTGTGGCCGGTACCACTCAAAGTGTCTTTCTTTTGTATAAAATGGATACTCTTTTAAGTAAAAACAACTGGCATATGGAAAACTTACCAAACACGTTAGGATTGTGTTGATACTTTAGGAAAACAATCCATGGGTCATTTTTGACGTGTACAAGTCAACCCCGCCTCAATCCGAGGTGCGGTGTTGCCGGCACCACTCAAAGTGTATCACTTTTAATTGAAATGGACATGATTTTAAGTGAAAACAACAATAGACATACTTAAAACTAACCAAATGCATTCATATTCTGTTGAAACTTTAGGAAAATGATCCATGAGTCATTTTTGACATGTAAGAGTCAACCCCGCCTCAATCTGAGGTGCGTTGTGGCCGGAACCACTCAAAGTGTCTCACTTTTCTTTGAAATAGACAACATTTTAAGTGAAAAAAACATCCGACATACGGAAAACAAACCAAACGCATTCATATTGTGTATATACTTTAGGAAAACAATCTAATTATTATTCGTGAGGTGTAAGAGGAGACAAAACATCATTCGTATGTGCGGTTTTCACAGAACGGCAGAATATGTGTTTTTTAGGTGTTTGGCACGCTTGAAAAGCGTGCGTGGGGTGGTCGATACCAGCCGAACGACCTCTGAATGCCATGAAATCTGATGAAAACAAAGGGTGGGTGAATTTTGAAATGTTCGGCCAGACGGCACGTCAATCGGAGGTGTCGTGTGAACGAGGTGGCCGAAAATGCACTCTATGTGTCGTAAATGGCCAAAACATGCGTTTAACGGTCAAATGCATGCCGAACGACATCTGAATGACTTGAAATCACACGAAAACACCATAATTATTATTTTTGAGGTGTAATAGGAGACTACACGTCATTCAGACACGTGGTTTTCACGACATGGCAGAATATGTGTCTTTTAGGTGTTCGACGCGCTTGAAAAATGTGTGTGGGGTTGTCGATACCAGCCAAATGACCTTGGAATTCCATGAAATCAGACGAAAAGAAGGGTGGGTTAATTGTGATATGTTCGGTCAGACGGCACGTCAATCGGAGGTGTCATGCTACCGCGGTGGCTGAAAATTCACTCTGCATGTCGTAAATGGCCAAAACATGCGTTTAACGGTCAAATGCATGCCGAACGACTTCATAATGACTTTAAATAACATGAAAACACCGTAATTATTATTTGTGAGGTGTATGAGGGGATGAAACATCATTCGGACGCGCGGTTTGTACGACACGGCTGAATATGTGTCTTTTAGGTGTTTGGCACGCTTGAAAAATGTGTGTGGGGTGGTCGATACCGTCCGAAAAACCTCATAATTCCATGAAATCAGACGACAACAAAGGGTGCGTTAATTGTGAAATGGTCAGCCAGACAACACATCAATCGGAGGTGTCATGTGACCACGGTGGCCAAAAATGCACTCTGCGTGTCGTAAATGGCCAAAACCTGCATTTAACGGTCAAATGTATGATGAACGACATCATAATGACTTGAAATCACACGAAAACACCCTAATTATTATTCACGAGTTGTATGATGAGACAACACATAGTTCGTATGAGTGGTTTGCGCGGAAGACCTGAATATGTGTTTTTTAGGTGTTTGCACGCTTGAAAACATGTGTGGGGTGGTTGATACCAGTCGAACGACCTCGAAATGCCATGAAATCGGACGAAAACAAAGGGTGGGTGAATTGTGAAATGTTCGGCTAGACGGAACATCAATCAGAGGTGTCGTGTGACCGCATTGGCCGAAAACACGCTCTGCATGTCATAAATGGCCAAAACATGCGTTTAATGGTCAAATGCATGCCGAAAGACATCGGAATGACTTGAAATCACCAGAAAACACCTTAATTATTATTCATGAGGTGTACGAGGAGACGACACATCATTCGGACATGTGGTTTGCGCGACACAGTTGAATATGTGTTTTTTAGGTGTTTGGTGCGCTTGAAAAGCGTGCATTGGGTGGTCGATACCAGCCGAACAACCTCGTAATGCCATGAAATTGGACTAAAACAAAAGGTGGGTGAATTTTGAAATGTTCGGCCAGAAGGCATGTCAATCAGAGGTGTCGTGTGACCGCGGTGGCCGAAAACGCACTTCGCGTGTCGTAAATGGCCAAAACATGCGTTTAACGGTCAAATGTATGCTGAACGACATTAGAATGACTTGAAATCACATGATAAAACCCTAATTAATATTCTTTAGGTGTACGAGGAGACGACACGTAGTTCGGACAAGCGGTTTTCACGGTACGAGTGAATATGTGTTTTTTAGGTGTTTGGCACCCTTGAAAAGCATGTGTGGGATGGTCGAAACCAGACGAATGACCTCAGAATGCCATGAAATCGGACGACAAAAAAGGATGGGTGATTTTTGAAATTTTCAGTCAGACAGAATGTTAATCGGAGGTTTCGTGTGACCGTGCTGGCCGAAAACGCACTCTGCGTGTCGTAAATGGCCAAAACATGGGTTTTATGGTCAAATGCATGCCGAAGGACATCAGAATGACTTGAAATCACATGAAAAATTCTACTTATTATTCGTGAGGATTACGAGGAGATGGCACATTATTCAGACGTGCGGTTTGCATGGCGCAGCTGAATATGTGTTTTTTAGGTGTTCGGTGCGCTTGAAAAGTGTGCGTGGGGTGGTCAAAATCGGCCGAACGACCTCGGAATTCCATGAAATTGAACAACAACAAAGGGTGGGTGAATTGTAAAATTTTCTGCCAGAAGGCACATCAATCGGAGGTGTCGTGTGATCGCGTTGGCCGAAAATGCACTTCGCGTGTCGTAAATGGCCAAAACATGGGTTTTACGGTCAAATGCATTCCGAACGACAACGGAATGACTTGAAATCACAAAAAAAACACCCTAGTTACTATTCGTGAGGTGTACAAGGATATGACACATCATTCAGATGTGTGGTTTGTATGACATAGTGAATATGTGTTTTTTAGGTGTTTGGCACGTTTGAAAAATGTACGTGGGGTGGTCGATACTGGCCAAACGACCTCAGAATGCCATTAAATCCGAAAAAAACAAATGGTGGGTAAATTTTGAAATTTTCGGTCAGACGACACATCAATCGGAGGTGTCTTGTGACCGCGGTGGCCGAAAAAACACTCTGTGTGTCGTAAATAGCCAAAACATGTGTTTAACAGTCAAATGCACGTCGAACAACATCGTAATGACTTGAAATCACACAAAAACACCGTAATTATTATTCATGAGGTTTACAAGGAGATGACACATAGTTTAGACAGGCGGTTTGTGCGGAACGGCTGAATATGTGTTTTTTAGGTGTTTGCACGCTTGGAAAATATGTATGGGGTGGTCGATACCGGCCGAACGACCTCGGAATTACATGAAATATGACGACAAAAAAGGGTTGGTGAATTGTGAAATGGTCTGCCAGACAGCACGTCAATCGGAGGTTTCATGTGACAGCGGTGGCCGAAAACGCACTCTGCGTGTCTTAAATGGCCAAAACATGCATTTAACGGTCAAATGAATGCCGAAAAACATCGGAGTGACTTGAAATCACACGAAAACACCCTAATTATTATTCATGAGGTGTACGAGGAGACGACACGTATTTCGGACACGCGGTTTGCGCGACACAACTGAATATGTGTTTTTAGGTGTTTGTAGGCTAGAAAAACGTGCATGGGGTGGTAGATACCAGCCGAACAACCTCAGAATGCCTGAAATCAGACGAAAACAAAGGGTGGGTGAATTATAAAATGGTCAGCTAGACAGCATGTCAATCAGAGGTGTCGTGTGACCGCGCTGGCCGAAAACGCACTTCGCGTGTCGTAAATGGCCAAAACATACATTTAACGGTCAAATGCAAGCCGAACGACATCAGAATGACATGAAATAACACTAAAACATCCTAATTATTATTCATGAGGTGAACAAGGAGACGAGATGTCATTCAGACATGCAGTTTGCACGACACGGCTGAATATGTGCTTTTTAGGTGTTCGGCGCGCTTGAAAAGCATGCGTGGGGTGGTCGAAACCAGCCGAACAACCTAGGAATGCCATGAAATCGGAAAAAAATAAAGGGTGGGTGATTTTTAAAACTCTCGGCCAGACGACACATCAATCAGAGGTGTCGTGTGACCATGCTGGCCGAAAACACACTCGGAGTGTCGTAAATGGCCAAAACATGGGTTTTACGGTCAAATGCATGTTGAACGACATCAGAATGACTTGAAATCACACAAAAACACCCTAATTAATATTCGTAATGTTTACGAGGATACGTTACATCATTCGGATGCGTGGTTTACATGGCACAGCTGAATATGTGTTTTTAGGTGTTCGGCGCGCTTGAAAAGCGTGCGTGGGGTGATCGAAACCGGCCGAACGACCTCGGAATGCCATGAAATCAGACGACAACAAAGGGTGGGTGAATTGTAAAATTTTCGGCCAGACAGCATGTCAATCAGAGGTGTCGTGTGACCGCGCTGGCCGAAAACGCACTCCGCGTGTCGTAAATGGCCAAAACATTGGTTTTACGGTCAAATGCATGCCGAACGACATCAAAATGACTTGAAATCACATTAAAACACCCTAATTATTATTCATGAGGTGTATGAGGATATGGGACATCATTTGGGCGCACGGTTTGTGCGACACGACTGAATATGTGTTTTTTAGGTGTTCGGCGCGCCTGAAAAGCATGAGTGGGGTGGTCGAAACTGGTTGAACGACCTCAGAATGCCATGAAATTGGATGAAAACAAAGGGTGTGTGAATTGTATAATTTTTGACCAAAAGGCCCATCAACCGGAGGTGTCGTGTGACCACTCTGGCTGAAAACGCACTCGGCGTGTCTTAAATGGCCAAAACATGGGTTTTACGGTTAAATGCATGCCGAACGACATCAGAATGACTTGAAATCACACGAAAACACCCTAGCTAATCTTTTTTAGGTGTATGAGGAGACAACACGTCATTCGGATGCGTTGTTTGTGCGGTACAACTGAATATGTGTTTTTATGTGTTCGGCGTGCTTGAAAAGCCTGCGTGGGGTGGTCGAAACCGGCCGAACAACCTCAGAATGCCATGAAATTAGACGAAAACAAAGGGTGAGTGAATTGTGAAATTATCGGCCAGACGGAACGTCAATCAGAGGTGTCATGTGACCGCGATGGCCGAAAATGCACTTTGCGTGTCGTAAATGCCCAAAACATCGGTTTTACGGTCAAATGCATGTTGAACGACATCGGAATGACTTGAAATCACACGAAAACACCCTAATTATTATTTGTGAGGTGTACGAGGAGAAGGCATTTCATTCGGACATGTGTTTTGCGCATCACGGATGAATATGGGTTTTTTAGGTGTTAGGCGCGCTTGAAAAGCGTGCGTGGGGTGGTCGAAACCGGCCGAACGGCCTCAGAATGCCATGAAATTGGACGAAAACAAAGGGTGGGTGAATTTTGAAATTTTTATCTAGACAACACATCAATTGGAGGTGTTGTGTGACCGTGCTATTCGAAAACACACTCCAGACAGCCCCCCCCCCCCCCCACCCCGGACAGCCCCCCTCACCCCCTGAGAGCCCCCCGCAGCCCCCGGAGAGCCCCCCACCCCAGACATCCCCCACCCACCATACAACCCCCCCCTCAGATAGCCCCCCACCCAGGACAGCCCCCCCCCCCCCCAACGATCCATGGATCATTTGGTACGGGTACGAGTCAACCCCACCTCAATCTGAGGCACGGTGTGACTGGTATCACTCAAAGTGTCTCACTTTTGTTTGAAACGGACAACATTTTAAGTGAAAACAACAACTGACATATGGAAAATCTTTACAAGGATACACATAGATTATTGAAATTAAGGGATAAAAAATAAAATATGGTTTATTGGTCATACGTTATTAGAAGAAACTATTCACAAGGCATATATTGAAACACAATGGGTCATAGTATATATATAAAAACATGAATTATATTAGGAATGAGTCACGACATCCCATCATGAACATGCACCAACACTCATGTTCTAATTCTCAATCATGGGTCGTTCATTATATATAATAACATACAAAAAATAAATATCATATAGTGATTTCATATGAAATCTATGAACACTCACGCATACCATATAACAAATTGGTCAATAAGGCTACACATATATTCTTGAAAAATAAGTTTCAAAGTATCATAAAAATACCCCAATGGTGAGGAATAAATTTGGTGACATCATAGCCCCATGGATTACCTCAATCCCATCCACAAACAGTGGGTTCTAGGACTAAACCAAAGTCCCTTTGGGAACCCAATACCAAATACTTAATTGAATATTCATACCCACTACCCAAGATGGGGATTCATCTTACATCACACCCAGGAGAGGAAATTACAATTAGCTACATATCCCCTTATTCTAATTGAAATATCTATGAAAAAAATGTAGGCTATTCCGGTAACTCATCTCATATGTCGAGATTGGCCAATGATTCCCACTAACACATCAGGAACCATTTATACATGGATACATAATCATTAAAGGAATATAAAAATCCCATGTTCTTCCTATAACTCATCCTAGGTCTAATCACATGAGCACTAACATTGTCTATCTTATAGGTATCATGATCCTTGCCACACTACCCATGTTTTTCTGATGGTTTTAAGATACTCAACCCAAGACCATGACTAAACATCCCATGTGCTTCCTATAACATGTAGGTTTTTTCTCTTGTGTGTATTGATGTTGTGGTTTGAGTGAGGAATGAATTCTAAATTTTTAATACTCTTATGTGTGTTGATGTTGTGGTTTGAGTGGTGAATAAATTCTAAATTTGGAATACTCTTATGGGTGTTATTGAATTTCCTATAACATGTAGGAGTTTTATCTTATGGGTGTTATTGCATTTGAATTTCTGAATTTCTAAATTCTGGAATGAATTATAAATTTTGAATACTTTCGATGGGGATTCTGTATTGGTGTTGTTGCAGGTGTGGAGAGGGGTTGTTGTGTTGTTGCAGGTATGGAGAGGGGAGAGGGGCCTGCTGCTGTGGAGATGTGCAATTGTATACCAACGGTTCTGCAACCATTGGTATAGATAATATTATATAAGGCTATACCAATGGTTCTGTAACCATTGGTATAGATACTATTATATAAGCTATACCAACGGTTTGTTATAACCGTTGGTATAGGTTTATACCAATGATTATAACCAAACTGTGGGTATAGCCTTATGGCTTGGCATATGCCCTCTATACTAATGGTTATAAACCGTTGGTAGAGGTGTCACACACATGTACCAATGGTTTTACAAACCATTGGTATATGTTATACTTTTACACACATATACCAACGGTTTGTACAAACCATTGGTATACCTCCTATTTTGACACCTATACCAATAGTTTTTACAGAACTATTGGTATAGGCATATTGTCATGCCTTACTCACCCACAATTGAAGGAACCGTTAGTATAATATATACCGACAGTTTCCAAGCCTTTACCAACAGTTTTGAACTGTTGGTAAAGGGTAATATTCCAGTAGTGGTTGTTGGTATTACAAGTACATGTTTTCAACACAAAAGTTTCATTTTAGTTTAAAACACACATCAAATAGCCAAAACTGAACCAAAATGCTTGATTTATTTTCAAACATTAGTAAACTAGTCGATAATTCATTTGTGACATGTAAGAATTTACCACACATCAATCTGACACCTTATGTGGTCATTATGACACAAAGTTCTTGTTTTTAATATAAAAATGTCATTTTAGATTAAGACATGTTTCACATATCTAAAACTAAGAAAACAAGATCAAAATTTTTCAAACTTCAGTAAAAATATCCATAGTTCATTTTTCACTTGTAGGAATTTACCTCATGCTAATATAATACACAATTTTTCAGTATGACTTGAAGTATGTTTTTTAATATAAAAGTGTCATTTTAGTTTGAAACGCGCATTACAAAACCAAAACCAATAAAATGAGATCTGGTTATTTTCAACCTTTATTAAAATGATTCATAATTCATTTTTGACATGTATTAATTAACCATATGTAAATCCAACACCTGATGTGGTTGTAATGACTCAAATTACATGTTTTCATTACAAAAGTGTCATTTTAGTTTAAAACATGCATCAAAAATCCAAAACCTAGAAAATGGTCTTAGATTATTTTCAAAATTTATTTAAATGATTGATAATTAATTTTTTACATGTATTAATTGATCACACATCAATATGACACATGATGTGGTCGATATGACTTGAAGTACGTGCTTTCAATACAAATGTTCCATTTCAGTTTAAAACACGCATCAAATATCTAGAACCAAGAAAATGAGCTTGGATTTTTTTCACATTTTTTTAAAATGATCCATAATTAATTGTTGGCATGAAATAATAGACCACACATCTATCTAACACATGATGTGGTCGATATGAATCAATGTGTGTGTTTTCAATACAAACATGCCATTTTAGTTTAAAATGCACATCAAATATCCAAAACTGACCAATGAGTTCATATTGTCTTAAAACTTTATGAAAAAAATTGATAATTCATTTTTGATGTGTAGGAATTGACTACATGTAAATCTGACACTCAATGTGGTTAGTATGACTCGAAGTGCATGTTTTCAATAAAAAAGTTCCATTTTAGTTTAAAATGTGTGTCACGTCAACAAAACCAAAAAAAAAGATCAAATTGTTTTCAAACTTTAGAAAAATTATCCATAATTCATTTTTATTTGTATAAATTTATCACACATAAATATGACACACAATGTGGTCAATATGACTCGAAGTTCATGTTTTCAATATAAAAGTGTCATTTTTCTTAAAGCGCACATGAAATAGCCAAAACCGATCAAAAAAACTTGGATTATTTTCAAACTTTAGCAAAATGGTCCATAATTGTTTTTGATATGTAAGAATCAACCACACATTAAACTGATTCATGATGTGATCGATATGACTCAAAGTGTGTGTTTTCAATATAAAGGTGTCATATTAGTTTAAAACACGTGTCATTAGCAAAAATTGAGCAAAAAAGTTTGTATTTTTTCTAACTTTAGGAAAATGATTCATAATTCATTGGTTATGTGTAGAAATTGACCATATGTCAATATGAAACATGATGTGATTATTATGACTCAAAGTGCATGTTTCCAATATATAAGTGTCATTTTAGTTTAAAACGTGCATCCAATATAAAAAAATTTTCATAATAAGATGATATTTTTTTCTCATAATTTTATCTACTATTATTTAATTAGTTTCCTTTTAATTTTTATCTTATACTTATTTAGTTAATTTTCACAGAGATAATTCTTGAAAATGAACAAGAAATGGTGTGATAGTTTAAGGGCTTTTCTTAGAAAGAAAGTTATCTTGACTGAAAATTCCATTTTTTCATTTAAAAAAAACCTCTTTAAGGGTGATTGGTAACCATACAGAAACAAGCATCCAAAATCCAGATTCAAATTTCAAATTTCAAAAGAAATTCAGAACCTGAGGGAACTCGTGTGTCATGCACCAACATCTACATCGAGGTTTAACAAACTAAAAAGACATCTCCATCATCACTATCATATGGTCAACATAATTCCATAATCATCATCCCTCTTAGAAACACAACCATCAATGTCGATGACCTATCATCACCAGATCTGGTGATTAGAACAAAAAAATGCTAAAGACCCATTCAACCTCATGAAAATCCCAAAACCACTCACCCTTATCATCTTCATGAGTTGACACTGTAAACCAGAATATTCACCTTTGTTGGCATCACATGAATTACCACCTACACAAGGGTAAACCAATCTAGAAACAAGATGGCTCTGGAATTTCCTGGAATTCCATCAACCACCACCCCACAAACTCAAAACCTCAAATATACCATTGTTTTCATATTTGACTTAGAGAGGAGCCATAAAATGAGAATTTATATCTAGGGAAAAAGATCCAAGGGATTCTCTAGTAAAATTCCTTCTTCATTGCCACCAAAACCACCCCATGAAACACTTAAAAGGAAAAAATACCATCTTGAAATTACCAATGTTGAAAAGGTTGAAGTGCAGTCCGAATTGAACCCAGAATAGGAAAATCCTCTAAAAACACCGGCCGATTGAACCACACATTCCAAATCCTCCATGAAACTACCTTCACAGACCAACTAAGAGAGCAACGTAGTAACCGCAAGCCAAAGCAGCTAGAATCAGGTAGGGCCACAACAGAGAATCACATCCATGATTGATCCACCGACCCAGGTTGATGAATCTATTTCCATGCAAAAACATACCTGAAACAACAGAAGAGGAGCAACACCACTATGAAGAGAGCACTAAGTTATGGTGAGACTAGAAGTAATGAGGAAAGGGGGGAGACAAATCCAAAGAAGTGGCGCACTGGCCTCCCCCTTTCGAGGCATCACTGAGGAACCCTAAATAAAGTTATCTTGAATTGGATCACATTTGTAGTGAGTTTTTTATCACCAAATATGAGATCCAATTAAATATCACTTACTTTTGAGAACAAAAAAAATGGTGTGAATCTGATACATGGTGTTCCTAGTATGAATCAAAGTATATGTTTTTAATTTAAAATCAAAACCTTGTATTTAATTTATTTATTTTTATTATTACTAATAGAATAATTGTTTTATTATACAGGTTAATTATTTTTCTTGAGACGGGGTGATTTTTTTGGCATCAAATAGCGTGATTGGGAGTCAGGGCCAAAGAAAAAGGAACATTGATGTTTTTGAATGTCTATGAAAAATTGCACTTACTCATGTAATTGTACCAACCAATGTTTGGGTTGTAAATTTTATTTCAATTAATTTTTTTATTTTTTATCCATATATTTTCTGATGAAGTGTTCTCTAATTTTAACAGCACACTTTAGTATTATTCCCCTTTATCATCACTTTTTCTAGTACTAATAAAGGTTCTCTTTTTCAACACTAAACAAAATCACTAATAAAGGCATAGGGATATTAAGGGTGATTTTATTGTTAGTGCTTTGGTTGTGCTGATAAATACTTATTATAACACTATTAAAGGCCTTATTTGTAATAGTGTCTCCTCCACCACAAATATATATTCCCCATTTAAGTCACATCTCCCTAATAACCAGGCCTATAACATTTCTTTTAAACCATCGATCCTTGGATCACACACGACCACTCACCACTTTATGATTTAAATGGTACCATGTGTATTCAACATGCACAAAAATTCCCTACACAACAAGTGTGAAATATCATACCACATGATCATCTTCACGTGACTCATCCTCCCACAATTCGTTCATCAACAAGGCCAAGATGACCATGCTACAAGGCATGTCTATCTAATTAAGCCAGAATATCCCTTAGAAATCCTATTCAAAATTGATCACTTAACTTGTACTGTAATTTATTCCATGAAATCCCATCACATGGAATAATTTTCTGAAATTTAAGCATTAAACATGAAAACACTAGTTGATTGGGCCTGGAATTTGAACAGTACTACCCATCAAATTGAGTCTCAAAACAAAATCAGCCCAAGTGATTTCTCAAAAAATGAAGTCATCAAACTGCATATATCAAAAAACCTAAGAGCATACCATGAATTGGTCACAATAAGATCATAAAACCAATCTCATTTACTAGAATACATCTATAAATCTGGTCTATCCTTGCTCACATGTTTCTCTAGATCAAACGAAACATTGACCTACAAGGGTCTAAGTCACAACTAAGGTCCTATAGGTCTCCCACCTATCCCTACCTATTAAGTATCATATGAGGGTCTCTAGATCTAACCACGTATACCAAAGGTTAAAACTCTCAACAAGGTCACATATCATGGGGTGTTATCTGTGCAAAAATATTAGTATAAGGCATCTAATGTGTCTGTTGAATCTCTCTCTAAAATAGGTAAAGAAAACATCGACCTACAAGGGTAAAACCTATCAAGCATCGACCTACCTGGGCCCTGATCCTCTATGAGAATACTTATAATGTACTTCCCCCTATAGTATCATGATATGAACATAGGAAAGATAACAAACTAAAACTCATTGGGAATCCTCATAGAGTAATACCCCCCCAAGGTCCAGTTCACTCTATATGTTTAGGTATCTATCAGCATCATACAAAGAAATCTGACTAGATCACCTAAATAGAAAGAATCAAATACCGATGTTTTCATATAAGGGTAACAGTATGCACACAACATAATCTTAATGATCCATGTTTTATCATAAGTATGCAGTTCAGTTAAGTAGAATTTCATTCCAAGATATATAGGAAAACACTATATAGGTTATTACTGACACTTTAAATAACCTAACATGAGTAAAAACACCCTATGAGGGGTTCATAGTAGGGAACCATGTTCCCTATAGATCTATTAGGGACACTACAACTACTTTGCGTGAGGATCGAGTCATCATCCTCACTGTCGAACATCTCATGTAGATCCACCTGACCTTCCATCATAAGGATATATATATATATATATGAAAGTCAGCCATATTGAGTATAATTCCACCAAGAACCTATATGGGAAAGCACCATTTCGTTTGTTTTTGAAACTTTAAACAATTATCCCCTATCATCAGTAATAATCACACACTATCAAGCCTATAAAATGTGAATCCTATGTGTCAAGTGTGATACACGAGACACCTCTTTCCTTTTTCATCCAATAGTCAAAACCAATCACTGACCACTTTTTAGTGTTCCAAGAGATATAAATTCATAATAAATTATAAAATCCACACAACATGTGTGTCTCTCAAAGAAAACATCATATAAAACTATAACATCACATATCAGTACAATAATCCCATATCCCTAGTAACCCAAACTTCTTATTAGAACAAGTGTTATTGACGCACCAGTCCGATATCAATCATCAATTCCAACAAATTCCTAATACTCATGTATAGAATATCCCTAATACTAATACAAATGGAGAGTAATGGCATCTGATAAAAAAATTTAATGTCTCGACTCAGATGCCACTAATCTGGTTCCCAGATCCAGTTCTCCACAAGGCCTCAAGTGTGTCTCTCTGTATGCCAAAGGATTCCAACTAGAAATGAGGAACTAGAGTGTGTTTGTTGAGAGACTATAACCTCATATCAAAGTAAAAAAAATATAAAAAATAACAAGATATCATCCATAGAAGTAAATAAACAGAATGCATAAGTAGTAAATAAATTGAAATAGAATTATGTTGTAAGAATAAATAAAATGCAACAAGGTCCTAAAATGGCAAAGTAGTACATAAAAAATTTATTTCCCATTGGTATGATCACATATATGAGGGTACATAAGAAAACATAAATAAAATTGTAGGGATATTTCGCTAACTTTGAGCGAGGCCACATACCCAAACTCCATGAACATATTTGATCCATGATGCTCGATCAGTCATGGGCCTCAGCCCTACTTGTGCCTACAACCAAGTGAACATCTCCTCAGGTACCCCATTACAATTTCATATTGAGTAGGGTGTGAGTATAAAACTCAGTAGGGCACCACCAATGTTTTCCCATACATATCCAATAATATTCAGTGTATTTAAATGTGAACTACTCATCAAGATATTATTAATAATAATAATAATAACAACAACAACTATTGTAAAATAACTGAAAGACAAAGTCATACAAATAATTATCAGGGAAATTGACCGACCTAGTTGAGTCAAAATTGGATTGAGGTGTCATCATGTATATATTTATATATGTATATGTATTCCTATTAACACAAACACACACACACACATATATGAGTAAGGAGACACGTAACATGAAACAAACCACAATTATCCTTGTGGTTGTAATCCCAATTGTCTGGACATCCTATGAATAAAAAATTGAGTTAGATTTCATACCACTCAAATAATGTATAAATAAACTGATCCTTGGGTATATAATCCAGATTGATGATATCTACTTTGGCTGATGCCGAAAATATCTCTGATCAAGCTATATCACTGCATAGGGATACATGTACTAACCCTAGGATCACTCGTACTAACCTCCAATCACTATAATGAAGGATGTCATATACCTATTGAAAATTATGTAAATATGGAATTGCATCATCTGTGGCCTACACCAGATGTATCAAGTATCAGACCTATGAGGTATAGGACTTAGATCCATTAAAAAAGGAATCATTTTCGAGTCCATAGAGAACATACACATAAAAATCAGTATAATATAGGGCCACATGGGCTGGGACCCAAGACCATTGACCAAGGAGTCCTCTTTGAGTCCACAGATCACATCTATAAGAAACTTGTTATAATATAGACCTACATGGTCCATGTATTAGGTCTATTGACCAAGGTTTCCTCTTTGAGTCCACAATGTAAATATATAGGAAACTCGATAAATAGTGTCATATCAAGATATCCATATCTATCAATATATATCAAAATCTGGATCCCAAGAAAGGCCTATGGAAATCTTTGTCATATACCACATCACGTCAGGCTCATAGGTCAAAAAACTGGAATCATATATTGAACTCATAGTAGAATTAATAATAACGGAATGAAATAATAAATAAAATATTGAAGATTGTTGAATGCCTAACCCACCAATATTTTCACAACCCCATGGAATTACATGTTTGGTAAAGGTTATAGGTGACACCCACTACCATATCTACCCAACATATGTCATACAATCTCAGGGTCGACCAAACATTGGAACACCCACTAGATCTCCTAGGTTAGTGCTCAGAAAAGGAATCCTACTTGGTATCCTTGAGGTTTTCATGAAAATGGAGGCATCACTATTGCGGTCCTTCAATTCAATACATAGGTGAGGGAATCCATCTTTGGGTCCTAAAAAGGAATAAGGTAGTGGAGGAATATTAAATGGGATCCTCTTTGTAAAATCATAAGTAGAGGCATCCCATAGGGGATCCTTGGTCTCAATGATAGTCTCAAATCAAAGTATGAAGCTATCACACATGGGTTTTTAGTGATCCCTACATGATTGATTTAATTTAAATTGTTAATTAGAATGAATCTAAATAGGATTCATTTCCCTCAAGGGAAATCCCAAGTATACACATAATACCATAAACTGACATAAATACTTTCGGGAATGTATGATAGAATACCTAACTTTAGAAAGATTTACATTAATTTTCCAAAGGCTGAAAGAATCTACCAACTCCTATCCAATCTCATATGAGTCATATTGGGTCCTATATCATGGAAAACCATCATAAAAAATTAATTATAACAACATTATAATTAATTAAGTAAAATCCAATCATTTAGTTTAAAGAACCAATTTATTTAAAATAGTTATAACATAAAAAATATTATCGACACATATCCCATCACACTGAAATGGTGGCCTATATCTCACTAACATGCCACAACATAATCCAAACCTCAATAAAGGCATAATCCCTAACCGAAGACATCAAAAAAACATTTATCAAAACTAATTAAGGCATTAAAGATTTCGAAATTCACCACGGTGACATACCTCAATTAAACAATATGTGGCAAAGTATAAAAGAACTCTAAGGTTATCCTCTACCAAGGAATAGTGAAAAACCCAACATTGGTATCCAATTCCACCATCCTCTAGTTGAATCAGGACAAAAATCTCTAACTAGGGAACCAAGAGTCAAAGGAAGCTAAAGAAAACTACAATGGAAGTTAATAGAGTTGAAGACTCGCCTCAAGGCTTCCAATGAACAGAACAGAATTTGATTCAAACTAAGAATGAAGGATAACTCTCATGGAAGAAGGGAGAAGGAGGGATGTGTGTATAGGGTTGAAAGGGGTAAGAAAAAGGGGTAAACGTTTTTAAGGTTTATAGAGGGAAAATTGTAATTTTCCTCTATTTATGAGCCACACGGTTTGACCACATGTTTTCCAAACCATGTTTCAACAATGTGGTTGGAATTATCTCAGACCCTCCACCTCACACATTTTCAGTACACAGTTTAATAGACTGTGTGCCAACTGTGAGCCTCTATAGTCTGAGGTGCACTCCACCTCGCATGGTTGTAGTGCACGATGAGTCAAACCTTATGCCAACTGTGTGACATGTTAGCACCAAATTACAGACCCCATTCATAGTTTACCCTATCCTACCACACAGTTTCTCAAACCATGTGCCTATAAAAAACAGACCACATGGTTAGACCATATGGCTATCACTAACTGTGTTCCAACTGTGTTCCATGAGTTGTACCTTTCCAAAACATTAGTTTTAAGTCCCAAACCCCTAGGACACTCTGGAAACCTTCGATGTATGAACCAAGAATTATTCCACATCTAAAGCACTATTTAAAGGAATTATAACCTTTTAATTCTTGTAATTAATCTTTGATCAAGATTTAACCCATCCATTGATTTAAAATTCAGAATCCTTCATAAATTTCCAACTTGGAAAAACACAGGATCTTACAAATCACATGGGAAGGATCCGGTTGATACCTCATCATTTGGGAAACATGAAAAATTACATGGATAGATGTCAAATAAGATGGTAAGTCCATCATATATTCTACCTTTCCAACTCTTCTAATGATCTCAAAGGGGTCTAGAAACCTTGGTTCCAACTTACCCTACTTACCCAACCGATGATGTCCCAAGCGTGGTGAAACTCTAAGAAAGACTGAATTACTTAACTCAAACTCAAATGGATGATGATGATGGTATAAATAATATTTTTGAAGAATTTGTGCTCTGATAAATATCTTTTGGATAAAATGTACCATTTTTTCATATATTGAACAAGACTCGGCCAAACCAAGGACCATTCTCCCAACTTTACCCTGCACAATAGAGATCTACATGGTCACTCATACAAAGCCTCAAAGGGATCCATTTTATAGATTAATGGTAACTATTTTTATATCAAAACCTGAATAATTCCAAATTATTTTCTCAAGAACCACCAAAATTAAGCACACAAGCCTGAAGCATATCCTTAAGAACCTAGATAAACCTCTCTTTCTATCCATCCATCTACGAATGATATGTTTTGTTAAATTTCAATTGGGAATCCATATCCTCTTGTAAAACATTCTAAAACCAATATGTGAACATTGGGTACCTATTAGAAACAACCATATATGAAACCCCATAAATTATCACTATCTCTTATACATAAAATTCCCCAAAATGTTCCACTTTCATCAGCTCCTTGATAAGAAGAAAATACACTGATTTCATGAGTCGATCAATGATAACCCAAATCAAAAACCTTATGTCTAGGTGTCTATGGTAAACCAGTGATAAAATTTATGGAAATATCATCTCATTTTTATACCAGAAGAGGTAAGGGCTGTAAAAAAACTAGTAGGTTTATGGTGCTTTGCCTTAATTCTATAACAAGTAAGACATTGTGATACAAATTCCCCAATGGACCATCTCATCCCCAAACACCAATATCGACATCTCAAATAACGATATATCTTGGTAGTACCTAGGTTTATGGACCAACAAGAATGGTTAATACTATCCATAAACTAATTACTCATAGAAAAAGGAAAAACCAACTTATTTTAAAAACATGAAGCGCCACTAGGAGACCAAGACCACTCACCTGAGGTTTCTCCACCATAAAATATTTTATTAAAGATCTGGAACTCGGGGTCAGATATCTGTTGAGTCAATCTCTATTATCAAATTATGAGTTATACTTCATCAAAACCAAACATACCTTCCCACCATATTCTTCTATTCCAAAAATCATCTCAGTAAACAAACTCATTAAAGACCACTCTTCCATTGATTCTTTCACTATATGTATTAGTAATTTCCAAATCAGTGCATTGGTGAGAACATTATCTTTCCTAGGAGTATAATAAATATCAATATAAAAAGTATGTAGATACTACACCAAGTGTATATATTTCAAGTTCATATCCCTCTGGGTGAAAATATATCTTAGGCTCTTATGATCAAAATATATAGTAAAATTATCCCCAAATAGGTAGTGACACCATGTTTTTAATGCATGCATAACCACTGCCAAATCAAGATCATGTGTAGGGTAGTTCCAATAATGAGGGAATAATTTAAAAGATCCATATGTTACAACACGCATCCCCTACATCAAGACACACCCCAAACCTATACTAGAAGCATCATAGAGAACATCATAACCTGAAACTAGTTCCAAAAGTATCAAAACTAGATCTGAAGTTAATCTCACCTCAAGTTCCTCAAAATATATCTTAAATTTTTCATTTCACTCAATCATTACACCCTTGTAAGTTAAATATGACATAAAATATTCGATATTGGAGAAGTCCTGAAAATAATGCGTGTAATAACCATCCAACACCAAGAAGATTTAGATCTCAAACACATTTTTGGTCTACTCCCAGGACATAATTATATGTATCTTTTCAAGATCCACTAAGATGCCCCTATAAAATATACATTCTCCAAAAACATTACTTTTTGAATCCAAAAATCGCATATATAAATCTTACCATGAAATTGATGTTCCCTTAAGGTTTTAATAATGATATATAAATGGTATGTGTGATCCTACATTGACTTAGAGTAAACCAAAATATCATCCATATACACAACAAAAAAAGAGTCCAAGAGCCAATGAAATATATAATTCATCAATGCAATAAACACTACAAGGGAATTAATGAGTCTAAATGGAATAACCAGAAAAAATAAATTCTCATACCATCTTCTAAACATTTCCTAGGTATTTACTCTTCTCAGACTCTCAACTGGTGGTACCATGAATGAATGTAAATATTTACAAACTAGTGATCCCCTATAATATAATCAAAGATATCATCAATCTTGGGAAAGGGATATTTTTTATTAATGGTCACCTGATTTAACTTTCAATAATCAAGAAAAAGTCTGAGCCTCCTGTCTACCTTCTTAGAAAAGATAATAGGATAATCCCATGGTGACATGATAGGAAGAATAAATCCATTAACCATGAGATCTACAAACTGGACCTTATGTTCCATCAACTCAACTTACACTATATGATAATATATCATAGAATTGGGAATCATACTAGGTAGTAGATCTATTGTAAACTAAACCTCTCTTTGTGGTGTAAAACTAAAAAAATATTCTAGAAATACCTTAGGGAACACACAGAACACTGCAGAAAGTGGGATTCTCAAACAAGGATCAATGGCATCTAGGAATAATTCTAACAACTGACATGATATCACCCTAGTATAAGGAACAATAGGCCCAACTCTCACAGACCTAGAATCCCACTCACACTGAAAGATGTGAGTGATTTCATATAGAGATATAAAATAAACTCACTAATGATAATAATAAATCTATTACTTAACAATGATCATATAATCCATGTCAATAATCATGTCAAAGATATCAAGATCAAGCACCAAGAAGCCACACTCTACCTCATTGTATGCTATCATCACTTGACATACTGGACACTTGAAACCTTGTTAAGACCCCTTTCCCAAAGGAATAGAAATATCAAATAATAATAGAATAAGATACAAACTCAACCCCAACACATCTACAAACTTTGAAAATATAAAATAATGAGTAGCACCTATATCAAACAAACCTACCACCATATAATATGAAATAAACACCGTACTTCTAACTATAGCCATCCCTA
This sequence comes from Viscum album, assembly GCA_963277665.1. Taxonomy (NCBI): domain Eukaryota; kingdom Viridiplantae; phylum Streptophyta; class Magnoliopsida; order Santalales; family Viscaceae; genus Viscum; species Viscum album. The sequence continues at coordinate 808,595,926 of OY728150.1, read as the reverse complement.
CTTTAGATTCCTCTGGTGCATACTACACCTTATAAAGAAATATGATCTCAAATAATAACTAAGTTTTAATAGCCACATAAACACCCCCTTATCCTGAGGATAAGACCCATCACCCTTGGAATCATCATTACAAACCTATGAGCCCTTGGTGAGAGTGGATCTAGCCTTACTTCCGTGGGACATCCTTTCACAAAAACACTTCAGATAGCCATATTTTCCACAATGATGAAAATTATTGGGAGCCTACATGTAATTATTATTGGTATGACTAGGCCTTCCACACATATAGAAAATAACTTGTTGTTTTCTTGATAATCTCACTATGATTCACTGTTTCATTTTCACCATTACACCATTGTATTAAATTGAATTTGTATTGAAAATTAAAAATATAATAACAAATTTAAATTCATGTTTGATTCAATTATTTTGTTTTTATAACTGTTAAAAATGGAAATGTTACTTGTTTGGATAATTACATTGTAGGTGGAGGTGATTTGGAGGTCCCATGATGATGTCTAAGAAAAATGGTTCAAATCGCGTAGGATCTAAGAACACTAGTGTAATAAACCGCACACTACTACTGCACTGTGCATCCAAATGGGCTGAAATTTATTTATATGGTATAAAATATATTTTTTACATTTAATATAAAGGAAAATAATCTAAATTTATCCATTAAGTGGCCCAAATGACTAGATCTGTCCAGCACACTGAATCTACATAAAGTCAAAAGTGGTATGTTGTGATCTGTCTATATCTTGAGTTGTAGGTATCTAAATGAAGAAAAAAATTAGGTGGAGATAGAAAATAGGTGTATAAAAAAGTTTTTACTTTTATATAAATATATATAAGGCTTCTTAACCACCTAAAACCAAGGGACAAGTGGTTTTAAGAAATCTGAGTGCCCAAAACCACCTTCCACTTTTCCTTTAAAATGGAACATTGGGATCCTCATTTAGAAGTTAGAACCAAAAGTCAATATCTATCATTTTGGAGTCCCAAGGGATCCCTCTCCTCATCCAATAATTTCTAGATGCCCCTATCCTTATAGGGGGATCAAGAATGAAGAAGGTGTTCCACCCGAGCTTCCTCCTCCTCCCGATGTTGATCTAAGTGGTGGGTTATCGTTGCGAGGGAGATACAAACTTAAAGAGTGATTTCAAAAAAATAATTATTTAATTTATTGGTTTATATTTTGGTTTTGAATTTTTCTTTTATATGTATCTTAACTTGTTTTTATGCATTTAATTGAATCACTTTTTATTTCATAACCAATCAATGTGCAATTTTAAGTGTGCAACTTGGGTTTTTCTGATTAGACAACATAAGACTCCTCTTATTTCACAAACATTTGAGATTTTAGTGTTCCTTGAAAAACCTTGATTCATTCATAGGGTATGGAACTTGAATATATGATTATTATTTCAATTTTATTCATATTTTCATTTTTTAGGGGTTGTGGGTACCCAAGATCTTGGTTAACCCTCAATTGAAGGATTACACCAAAAACCTAATAATAAATTAAGAACAAATAACTTTTCTAGTGGTGTATTAACTTAAAAATGATCGCATAATTATCATATATTTTAAAAATATACTTCTTTCTAAATTATTAAAATCATTAAATTAATTTAGTTTCATAAAACTGTTTTCAAAATCACCCCCCTTTGAAGTACTTTTTATTAACAACACATACTCTAAACCTATAAATGATATTTTAGAGATGACCTAGGGTCTACCCTATAATATAAATAAACCTTAAAATCATAATCAATTTGATGTGTCATGACAATATGTTCAAATTTTGGCACTGTTTTCGGGGAGCACTTCGGTTTTTAGTGCGTTCTTTTGATAAGATTTTTATAAATTTTATCAATATTTATTTGTTTTATCTTATACCTTTACCTATCTTTTTGTGTTCTTATTTCTTTCTTGTGTAGGTTTTGTGAATTACGCATTCTACTCTGCGAAATTTACCACCTTTTGAACCCAAACCAGAGAGGATCCTACATCAGTGACACCAAGACGCACAAGAGAACATTTTGAAGGAGGACACACAAAACATCAACACTATTTTTGATAAACTGAAATAAAATTTCATAACATGGATGAAAATAACCATACATTAAAATAAATAACCTCACATGATGTTGACATCAAACTAACCTATATTCAAATACAAGGAGAGGTACTTAATTTTAAACTAAAATCTAGTCTAATTTACATATTTCCAAGATTTTATGGACTCGTTGGAGAAGATCTACACAAGAATTTAAAAGAATTTCATACGGTGTTTTTGAAATCCAAACCTGCTAATGTGTATGAAGAAAAATTAAAGCTCAGATCGTTCCCATTTTCATTAGAAGATACTGCAAAAGATTGGTTGTATTATGTTAATTCACCAATTAGAGGTTGGGAGGACATGAAATGAATATTTTTTTGAAAAATATTTCCCACCCTCTCTAACCACAAAAATAAGGAAATAAATTTTTGGGATAATACAATCGAAAGGGGAAACACTTCATGAATATATAGAGAGATTTAGGAGGTAATGTTCAATTTTTCTACACCACCAAATAAGTGATCAACTTTTAATTCATTATTTTTATGAAGGTTTAATTCATATTGATTGAAATATGATTGATGTTGATTCAGGTGGTTCACTAGTTGATAAAACCCCAATTTCTATAAGGACCCTTATTGAGAATATGGTTCAAAACACTCAATAATTCAGTTCAAGTTCTAGTGTACCCATTTAATGTCTCCATGAGGTGAAAAGTACTGAATTCGAGAAGAAGGTGGGCATGAAGTTTGAAGAGGTAAGTACCCTTCTTCAATAACTTCCACTTTCCCAAGGGAAATCCCAATATCCTCCTCCTATCCATTGTGGTATATATTCTTCTGACTCCCATTATACTGACCAATTCCCCCAACTGAGAGACACTTCTGAGTTTTGTGAGGCAATCTTTCCAGGCCGTCCATATAACCAACCCTTTAGGAAAGAACAATATTGTCCATACAACCCTGGGTGGAAAGACAATCAACCCTATAGGTAATTGGGTATTCAAACCAACCTCAACAACCACAGAACCAACCAAGTTAGATTAGTTAAGAACCACCACCCAGAAATACCCAACCACCACAAAGGCCTTTCCAACCACCCCCTCTAAAACATGAGCCTATACTAGAAGATATAATGAAAAAATGGATTAAAACAATCTCTAATTCTAACAAACCACCCAAGAAGTCATACAAGACCTAAAACCCCAATTAGGCCAACTCGCTAACTCTGTGGGGTAAATTCAAATTCATTGGTCAGGTAAACTACCCTCTCAACCAGTAGTAAACCCTAGGGATATGGGTAATGTTAGTTCCATCTCCCTTAGGAGTGGAACAAAACTAAAAATCCAAATGAATCCTCCATTAGAGTCATCCCCTCCTAAGTAAAACACTATACCAAATATTGAAATTAGTCCAAATGTTGAAAAAACATGTCCTAAGAGAAGAACTTATAAAGGAAATAGTGTTTCTATTTATGAGTCACCTAGCCCAACAATTCCTCTTATATTTTTTCAAAGGGACACCCAACCAAGAAAACAAAAATAAACTAAACTTGATGAGTAAATATTAGAAACTTTCAAAAAAAGTACAGGTTAACATTCCATTGATTGATGTCGTGAAGAAAATTACAATATACGCCAAGTTTATAAATGAGTTGTGTACACACCGAAGGAGACTTAAAGGGGATGTGAAGGTAATATTGGGGAGTAATTTCTTAGAATTGATAGAGCCATCACTTCCCACCAAATGTAATGATCCTAGAAAATTCTCAATTCTATGCACTATAAGAAACTATTCCTTTTCCAATGCTATGCTTGATTTAGGTGCCACTATAAATGGGATGCCTTGCCCCATTTACACTTCATTACAGTTCAAAGAACTGAATACCACTTGAATTGTTTTTCAATTATAAAATTGGATTACAACACACCTCCCTAGTGTATTAGAGGATGTTCTTGTGAGGGTGAAAATTTTAATTTTTCCAGATGATTTTTATGTGCTTAAAATGGATGATGATAGGATTAATGGACATGACCCAATTATATTGGGGAGAAAATTCTTGAAAACTACAAAAAATATAAATAATTTCCACAATGGTACATTGTATATGGATTTTTGTGGTGACATTGTCCACTTCAACATCCCTGATTCCATAAATCACCCATCGAAAGAACTTTCCTCTCTCTCTGTTAACTATATAGATGTACTCCCTTCCCCTAAAACACTTATTTTCATTACATTGATCCCATTTTTAGTTTTCACAATTGATTTAAATTTTAGGTAATGAATCATTGTACTAGTCTAGAAAAGTTTCATTCATTTTTATTAATTGATGATTTCTTGAACATAGAGGATCACATGACCATCAATGATACTACAAAGCTTGTAAAAGCTCATTCCTCATATGAGGGTGATACTATTGAGAAATTAGATGATATTAGTGACCTATCACTTTCACAAACACTCCCATAAATCCAAAATCACCCTAATATAAAACTAAAACAACTGCCTCAAGATTTGAAATATTCATATCTTGAGAATAAAAACAAGTTGCATGTCATCATTACTACTTTACTACCTCATAAGCATGAATTGTGACTGCTTGAACTTTTGAGGGAGTATAATAAATCCTTGGGATGGAAAATTTCTGGAATTCCAGGTATTATCCCTTAAATTTTCACACATCATATATTTTTAAATGATAATGCTAAACTAGTGTGGCAGGAACAATGATGACTGAACCCAAACCTCTTAGATGTGGTTAAAAAGGAGGAAAAAATTATTGGTTTTTGGAATTATTTACCCCATATATTATAGCCAATGTGTCATACCAGTATAAGTGGTTCCTAAAAAAAGTCGAATGGTAATTAAAAATGAAAATAATGAATTGGTTCCAACTTATGTGCAGAATAGTTAGTGTATCTGTATAGACTATCATCAACTAAACCAACACACTAGGAAAGACCATTTCCCATTAGCATTCATTGACAAAATTCTAGAGAGGCTAGTAGGGAAGTCCCATTACTTTTTTCTTGATGGGTATTTTGGATACTTTTAGATCCATATTTCCCCCGAGGATTAAGAAAAGGTAACCTTTACTTTCCCCTTTGGCACATTTTCATATAGGAGGATTCTATTTGGTCTAAGAAATGCTCCAGGTACTTTCTAGTGATGCATGGTTAGTATTTTTTTGGATTACCTAGATAATTTCATGGAAGTATGCATGGATGATTTCTTTATTTATGGATCCTCTTTTGATGAATGTGTGTGTAGTATTGGTTCAACCCTATGTATTTGTATTGAAAATAATCTCAAATTAAATTATGAGGAATTACATTTAATGGTGTGAGAAGGTATAATATTGAGTCATTTAATTTTTGGGGATGGTATCTAAGTTGATAAATAAAATGTGGATATCATTTCTTCCTTAACATTCCCTAAAAATTTACGGGATGTGTGGTCTTTCCTAGGTCATGCTAGATTTTACCATCGTTTCATTCATGACTTTAGTAAAATTTCACCCCCTCTCCCGATTACTCCAAAAATAAAAGGATTTTTTTTGATAAAAAATTTGAGGAATATTTTGATAAGTTAAAATGGATTCTCACATCACCCCCAGTAATCCAACCACCTCGGTAGGATTTACCATTTGAGCTCATGTGTGACACCTCTAACTATACAGTTGGGGAATTCTTATCATAAAGGGTTGATCGAGATCCACATGTCTTTTCCTAATCCTCACACACAATAGACCATGCCCAAGAAAAATAAACCACAACTGAAAAATAATTTCTTTCTGTTGTGTTTTCTTTGGGAATTAAATTTAGAAATTAGAGAAACAAATGAGTAGAGAATGTGGTGGATGACCATATCATTAGGATCCACCCATCCTCAGACATTGAATCATCCCCCTTTATTCCCATAAATGAAATGTTTCTATATGAGAAATTGTATCAAGTTCAATTTGTTATTCCTTGGTATGATGAAATTGTAAATTATTTGGTAGCATCTTTCATTCCTACCGATTTCAATAAAAATCGGGTTGGCTATCTTAAACATGAGTCTCGTTGGTACATTTGGGATGACCCCTAACTTTGGATCACATGTAGTGATAAAGTCCTCAGGCGTTGTGTTCTTGATATAAAGTTTCATTCCATCCATAGTTTCTTCCACACTCTTGCTTTTGGGGGCCACTTTGGTCCTTAACGGACTACTCGCAAGGTCCTTGATTCTGGTCTCTTTTGGCCAACACTTTTTTGGGATTCCCATGATTTCTGTAAATCTTTTTCTCACTGTCAAAGAATGGAGAATGTATCTATAATAAATGAAATTCCACAACAAACCTTGATATTACATGACATTTTCTATGTTTGGAGAATTGAATTTATGGGACCATTCCCCAATTTATTTTGGAACCTTTATATTCTTCTAGAAGTGGATTATGTTTCCAAATGGGTAGAGGCATGAGCTACAAGGACTTATGATTATAAGGTAGTTGTGGAATTTTTGATAACCCAAATATTCTATAGGTTTGGATTACCTAGGTTCATCATCAGTGACCAGGGTTCTCATATCTTCAACTGAACAATTCAATCTCTTTTGCATTAGTATGGGGTCAAGAATAGAGTTTTTACTACATATCACCCACAAAAAATGGTCAAAGTGGGTTGTCAAATAGGGAGTTAAAACAAATTCCTAAAAAAATGGTTCAACCTAATAGAAAACACTGGAGTCTTGTACTCGATGATTTATTATGGGATTTCCATACTACCTATAAAACTTTCATTAGAATTTCCCCTATCATCTTGTGTTTGGAAAGAGTTGTCACCTCCCTATTGAGATTGAGTACCAGACTTACTGGGACATCAAACAATTAAATTATAATCTTTATGGTGTAGGTGACCAAGGAAGTTATAGATTCAGGGTTTGTAGGAAATGAGAATAGATTTATATGAGAACTCTAGGATTTATAAGGAGTGAACCAAGGCTACCCACGACCATATCATCCTTCATCATTAGTTCACATTGGGCCAAAGGTTCTATTATATAATGAAAGTATGAAGTTGCATCTAGGTATTATTCATTCCTATTGGTTTGGAACATACACTATTACTAATGTATCTCCATTTGGTGTTGTTCAAGTTCAAAATAAAGAAACCAAGAAAACCTTCACTATCAATGGGCAGTGGCTAAAGCACTTCCACGTAGCCCTTCCAGAGTCCCAGTTGAAGGAACTCCAAGTTCAAGAAGAATCATACAAATAGAACTCACTAGGTTTTATCCTTTATTCTCACATTATCTTTTATTATAGTGAAGATAGTGCACAATCTAGGTGTGGGGGATGGGTATATTCCTGGGTTAGTTAGTATTTTCATCATCTTTCTTCTTTTTTTCTTTTTGGTTTCTGGATTATATTTTCACATGACCCCATTACTTTTTTTCCAAATTATTAATTTTTGATGCCCACTTTATCATGGAAAATGATTATTTTTTAATCATGGAAGTTATTGAAAATTCATTAAGAATTTCCCTTTTTCATATTGTTTTAACATTCAAAAAAATCTGATGAAATTTGAATTTAAAAATGAATTTAATACCATGGTGTGACTTTCTCTTGAAATTTGGTTGTTTTTCAATGATATAAATGATTGTATCATTTTTAATTACTTTATAAGAATAATACCCTTTATGTGAATAGTTCTATGGAAATTTTTTTCACTTAATCTCACCACACATCTTTTCACCCAACCATGAAGTGTGAAAATTTATTATATAATGTAATGTAAATATAAGTTAGGTTAACTTTTATCTACCTTAAAAAATGATTTTTCCATACGTTCTTTCCTTATATGATCTATTTAATTATTTTACCAGATTGACCTATGCATGTGTACCTTTTATACGACTATTGTAAGCCCTCAAAAAACAAAAACAAAAGGTTGTGTCTTGTCCTGGTCAAAAACCACCCTTCCTCAACTTTTTATCTTGTTATAACTATTAAAATTAGTGTCATGAGGAGATCAAACATGGGTTGAGAGAAGAGTGTGAGATTTGTTCCAAGTGTAACTTTTGAAAAAAAAAATGATGGGAGTGATGAAATGTACAACATATGGGGATATCTAGGTCAGAAGATTATGGTTTAACTTTTGGGAATGCTTAAGTGAGTGGTTCTTGAAATTTGATTACAAAGGATGTGGGGTAGGTTCAGTGGAAAGGATCATGTAAGTAGAAATTTTTTAAAATAAATTATATTTACTTGATAGAAAGTGTAAATAATAGCATGAAATGGTTGTAACGCACACACATGGAGAATTAATGACATGATTAACTTTTTAATTATTTTCTTCAATTGGTATCATGCATCTCTTTGGATTTAATTCTAATACAATTTTTGAGATGTCTTTTTCCATGCTCACTGAGAATAACTCCTCGGTGTGATTTTTTATTTGACCACATTTCAATAAAGAATTAAATTTTAATTGAATGTTAAATATTTATGAAGTTTGAGACATATACATGCATAAATTTTTTTAAATATTACTTTTCCTAGGAGTTTAAATGTTTAGGTGTGAGGGTGTGATCGCACTGCAATTCACTATTTCGTTTTCACCCTTACACCATTGTATTAAACTGAACTTGTATTGTAAATTAAAAATATAATAAAAAAATTCACTTCCTGTTTGATTAATTTTTTATCACTATTAAAAAGGGAAATGTTACTTGTTTTTATAATTACAGTGTAGTTGGAGGTGATTTGGAGGGCCCATGATGATGTCCAAGAAAAATGGACCAATGTGTGCAGGATTCAAGCACACCAGTGGACTAAATAGCACACTTATAATAAATCATTAATCCAAATGGGATGAGGTTTTGTGATATAGTCCAAAATATATTGGGATAAATTTCATATGAAGTAACCTAATTCCAGTTAGGCTATTAATTGTCCCAACCAACCTGATTTGTCCAGAACACCAAATCTGTAGGAAGTCAAAAGTGGTGTGATGTGATCTGTACATATGTCAAGATATATGTGTAAAAAGGAAGAAATTTTTTTTGGAATAGATATTACATAGATTATGTAAAATGTTTTTAGTTTTCTCTAAAGATATATAAGTCCTTTTACCCATCCAAAAACCATGGTCCAATTGGTTTTAAGAAATCTGTGTGCCCAAAACCACCTTCCACTTTGCCTATAAAATGGAACCTTGGGATCTTCATTTAAAAGTTCAAACCAGAAGTAGAGAACTACCATTTTTGAGTCCCAATGCATCCATATCCTCATAAAATAAGTTCTGGAGGCCCCTATCCTCATAGGGGGATCATGAATTAAGAAGGATTTCCACCTGATTTTCCTCCTCGTCCCGATGTCAAGCTAAGAAGTGGGTGATTGTTGCGAGGGAGCTACACACATGAAGAGGGAGTTCTGGAACATAATTCTCTACTAGTTTTGTGTATATTTTAGCCTGGAATTGTTTTATTTATATTTATCTTAACTTATTTTGATGCATTTAATTGAAAAACATTTTATTTCATAACCAATCGGTGTGAAATTTTAAGTGTGCGACTTGTGTTGTTCCGATTGGACAACATAAGACTCCTCTTATTTCCCAAAAATTTAAGCTTTCAGTGTTCCTTGACAAAACTTAATTTATTATTATGGGTTGTAAATTTACTATATGATTGTTATGTTAAATTTTAGTCCTATTTGAATCATTTTAGGGGTTGTGGGTACCCAAGATATTGGTTAACCCTCAATCAAAGGATTACACCAAAAACCTAATAATAAATTAAGAACAAGGAACTATTAAAGTGGTGTAGTAACTTATAAATGATCACATAATTATTATATATTATCAAAATCTACTTCTTTCTCAACTATTAAATTCTTTAAATAAATGTAGTTTTATAAAACTATTTTCAAAATCACCCGCTTTTTAGTACTTTTTATTAAAAACACATACTATAAACCTATCAACACTACTTGAAATACAACCTAGGGTATACCCTATACTATAAATAAAACTTAAAATCATAATCAATTTGATGTGTCATGACAATTCATTCACCTGAAGAAGCCCCTGAAACTGGTCCTGAAGAAAACTAGATTCCTTTGCACTTATTTTTTATCCAGAAGATACATCTTGGATAAAGATAGTACCAACTAAAGCTCCTCCCAAAACTATTTTCCATATTTGATAGCTTGTTCCAAATATTATTTATCAACTACCACTACAAAGGTTATAAAGCACATGAGAATCAACATCGACCAAATATCATACCTCAACTTTAAACTCAAACCTTCGGGCCTTCAGGTAATCATTGGTGACTATATCTGGTGGAAAGTGAACCAATATAGAAAAATGGGTGGAATACTCCAAAAAGATTTTCTCTTATTACTCTAAGGTCAAAAAATACTGGGTGTTTTCCCTTTGTAATGTATCGGGATAAAACATCTGGTTGAATATTTTATTAAAATATACCTTGGGGATATCCTCATGCAACTTATCGTTCACAATAGATTCCCACCATATCCTTCCTAGTCCCTCAATAATATACACATAAAAACCCATATTAGAGTTCTTATGAATCTTTATAAAGTTTAAGTTCCTCTCAATATGCTCAATCCATTCTTTAAATTCTTGAGTTCCTTTGTCACCATGGAAGATAGGTGGATGTTACTTAGTAAATTCTAAGTTGCGATCCACTTATCATCATAGGTTTTTGACACCTTATTAACCCAAATTATGAATAGTGTATATTATAGATTCTACCAAAGTGCCCACTTAAGGATTATCCTACATAAATTATCTTTCATTTTCATCACTGAAGTTTTCAAGAGATATTCTATGAGGCATTGTCTAATAACCCCAAGATAAAAAAATCAGTCATGATAAAATTCAAAAATCATAGGACCAACTTCAGGTACCCATATTAATGCTTTAAAAACATGAATTTAAAGAAATTATGTATTATTTGAACAAATATTGAACAAAAAATAAAGAATGGGTCCATTTAAATAAACTCTATATTGGGTTTATTCAAACAACCTCAATTTTCAAGTCTCAAGCTTGGAAAAATACCTAACCACCTATGGTAACTCGAATTCGGACTTGAATATGAGATATCCAGGCCCCTTTTCCACACTTACTACCTAAATTATGATGGTCCTAACTCCAGTCTCCCAAAACACCAAACCACACCTTGGTAGTGTCAATAACACTTCAGAATGGGTATTCCCTATGATGTCAATTTGTAATGAACTAGCCCAGATCAACTAGAAAAGTCACCCAAGATGGTTCTCCACATGGTTAGATATAGAAAATAACCACAAGTCTCATGTATAAATAAAGAAACATCAAATTATAAATGTGAAATAATGGAATAAATATCCATGATACATACAAGTCAATCCAAATAGACCAAACCAAAAATATAAAACCAATTAGACTAAACAAGTCTCCATGTGATAATTCTTCACCACCAAACTATCTCACTACAAAGGCAAAAAATTAAAAGAGAACCTGGTATGATAAATAATTCCCTTCCCTTTACCCAATTTATCTAAAAAATGGTCTACAACTACCCAAAGTCAAAAGTATGGTGTGAGAAAAAGAGCCCAGTAGGATACCACCAAAGAATCAATACAAGTTCTAATATCAAGAATGCATAAGTTTTGGATTTAAAACAAAATACAATTTATAAATAATTTTCAAAAATAAAACCATTTTGTAAACATTTATTAATTTTCCATAAATTCATATAATATTCCCCAAATCCAAAAACATGTAAAATATAAAATAAAATTATGTAAGCTTAGGAAAAACCAACCATGGATACACCATAACATAATCATGTGAGAAAATATCCATGAATTAATCCATCATGTGATAAACCAAGTATAAATGAAAAAGCACACCATTTGGTCTTTATCTTATAGGAATAAATACTAGACATAAAATAATCATAAACTAGGAATATGTTGGTTCCAATCGATACTGATTCCTTCCATGGTCTATAAATATCACAAAACCTCTAGCGGTATTATGAACACTAAAGTGGTATGTCCATTTCCCAACACACCCAAGGTTCCCATTATGCTAAGTTTGTCAAAACCCCTTCAAAATCCATAATTACATTTAATAAAACCTTGTATTATAAGAAAAATATAATTTTAAATCCAAACCCCTTTAGAAAAATAAATCATTTACAACAAAGCCTTTAAAAGGTAAAAACATTCATTTTCATTAAATAACAGAAAGTAATTGACAAGAACATGTAGAAATTCAAGAATTGTAACCAATTTCATAGATACGCCTACCTCAATAATGATGGGAACCTAACCTCCTCCGACAATGAAGATTGGAAACCAACAGATCGGCCTTCAAAAGAAAAGGAATGAAAGAAAACTACAAAGGATTGATAGAAAACACCAACTGATCACAATATGAATCAAAAATAAATCCAACGATGTTGTTGCAACTAGAGACAATGAAGAAGCAGGAAGACAACTTACCAGGGATATGCCACAAAAATTCCACATGATTCAAATTCTAAATGGAGCTATCTAGAAGGAAGTAGATCACCCAAAATCTCCCAAAATATACCTAAATACCAGGAAGGAGTTCTACTCACTGGATAACAAAAAGGGTTATGTGTGTAGAGTGGTTAAAACTGTTGAACTCATAGAATTCACATCATGGACCCCTTTCACAGTGTGAATTCCACAAATATAAAGTACACCAAAAATAGTGTCACCTTGAGTTAAATTAAAAACGGATCAACCCATTCACGATTTATAATGGTTTCACAGCTTGTAAATTTTCATGCTCTGAACCAGACTCATGACATATTCCCTGCAACAGGTTCATGTTGTGTAACCCATTCGTTGAATGAATATGACTAGTAGGCAGTGTATAGTTCAATTTCCAACAAAAAAATCCCTGAACTAATTCTTAAGGATCTTAGAACCTAAGAATCACCCTCTAAATCCATTTACACATTTATACCCAGACTCCATTAATTCAAACAAACACGAATCCTTTTAATTTAGATCATTTTCCTAATAAAATAATCTCCATCCTTGAGAAGCCTACAATGCACCCAAACAAAAAGGAAAAACCAAAACAAGATTCAAAGCATACCTACAGGACCTTATTAATATAATGAAGATCCATATGATACACAAATCGTGATTTATTAAATAATTGTTAGAAATAAACATATTGTAATAAATAAAAAATAAACAAATAAAATAAAACATGCATTAGTTTCTCAGTGGCTCATGGTCAGTTAGTATGCATTAAAACCACTTTAATAAATTAAATTTGGAGAGAATTATACTCGAGTGTAATTGTATATGAATTAAAATAAAATAAATTAATTTTTATTCAAAAAAACCAAGTCACACAATCACATAATTAATATTAATAAATTATAAATATTTTTAAATATTTTTTACAATTTTTTACAATTTTTGGGACTCCCTGGGTATTTTTTAAACCCTCTAGATGGGTTCTGAATCACAGGGAAACATGGAAGGGATAGCCAAGTCAGGTAGAACGGGACCTGGATCAATCAGGGTTAGGTTGGCCCAATAGGGGTTCTAGGTTGGTGGCATGTGCATGCTTGCATTCCTGGCACGCAGGTATAGAGAAAAGGGTATTTTATGTGGTTCCACTTATAAAAAAGTTTTTGTTTAATTAGTAAAACAATAGGAACAAATTTTTCTCCACTCCCCCCCCCCCAATGGGGGGATTCTTTCTATACAAGGGGCTGGTTGGGATACCCCCAAAGTCAACCTCATCATTTTTTATACCTTTTAAAAAACCTACAGATTAGGCTTGATAAATTTTTTTATTATTAATAAAAACATATCCATATGATCTCGAATCAATGTTTCTTTTATGTAATTGGGATATTGATGACGCCCTCTTATCGAATAATTGAAAATTTTATTTTTATTTCATATTAATTAAATTCATGATCACTTTGATGTCAATTGAAGGAACTCAGGGCATTGTAGAGGCATGAAAATGGTATTTTAAAATTTTTGGGTTATGATTAATATCAAAAATTGAAATCTGGTATACCCCTATCTAAATTGAACCATATATCAAGTGTAATTTAATTTAATCATAAAGAAAAAAATTATAAAAATCAATCAAAAATGTATATCATCTTATTTTGATTGGAAACATGTTTTGATCATCGTCAGAAATCATCACTCAAAGAAACTGAACCTTGATCCCTATAGATCATGCACACTCATTCCAACATCTTGATCAAAAACCATCCTATGATATTTAAGTTCTATTGTGAATAATTGGAGGATATTCATCATTATCATGTTTATGGGAGATTAAAATATCGGTCTTCTAACATGGATCAAATGATTCTTAATCTTATATTCACTTAATATATCTTGGAATTGAGAGATAGTTGGAGATTAGAGACAATTTTAGTAATCTCATCTTGATTTTGGGTCTTAAAATTAATTAAATAGTTAAGTTATAACTTTCTTAAATTTCATTTAAGTCCTTACATAAGTTAACCCTTTAAACATACCTAAAAACAAATGTAACTTAAAACATACTGTAGATGTCATGAATATTTTATCACATTATTGTATAGGATTCATTAACTCTAATATCCTCTCCCATAAATATTTAAAAAACCTTAAACCTAAAATATTTTATATTCATTCAAAAAAATATTTTTCATTATATTCACTGAATAACTTGTCAGTATAATAAGTAAATAAATTCAATGGTTATTATTTTAAACTTAGATAATATTGAATTTATTTATTTACTTTGTGATCATATAGAATTGGACATTACCCAAGCCTCACCATAGGGCCCACCATGTCCTAAACTCTAATTCAATAGAATTGGGAAGCTTCTGAATATTATTTTTGTGTGACACTCTATGCCCTCATCTCCATAGAAGTGAGTGATAATTATATATTAATAGTGAATTTTAGTGACCCATAAAGTCCCATAAGGTATAATGTTTAGTCATAGTAATGAAAAACACCTTCTAACAGACACCCTGTGATATAATCTCATTGTCTCGTGATATCTCATAAAGCATAATGCATACTTTGTGTAATAATCCTTTCTTGCTTTATCTATTTGTAACCTAATAGGATGTAATTTCCTTCAATCACCTTGTACATGGATTTAATAAATGTAATAACATTCATTTCAATTGGTCCTGAGATATCTCTTCCTTTTAGAAGTGAAAAAATATTTCTTGAACATTCAACCAATTTCATACCATCAATGACGCACCTGATGAAAGCTACCTCACCATAACATAAATGTACCAGTTTTCATCTTGAATAAAAGTATATGATTAGATGGTACACATTTATAATTATCTCAATTAGAGATACCAATACATGTGCTCATAAATAGTAATAACCAATGATACCTAAAACATGTGGTGTTATTATTGGAAGGTCAATTCTCATGATCTCCTATACCGGAGATCACTAAGTGTGAACTTCGTGAGAATAAATATCAATGATTATGATACCCCATCTCATAATAGTCATATATCATCTATTTCTTATCGGTATTATATATCTATACCATAGGACATATGTTTAAGATTTCTATCATAGTGTCTTGAGATTCTATTTATAGCCAAGAACTTCAATAACCTTTTGATATGAAAAATAATATAAATACATTACCATGTAAATAGTGGATGTAGAAGTGTCGAAACTATTATGGTAAAGCTACATCATGCATAAATATTTTTATATATGATTTGTTTATCAAAGATTACTTTTCATGTTGGGTCTAGGGAGACCATTTTCACAACATGACATACCCTGATTCACCCCATCAAGGTATTTACCTTATTTAGGACCAATATTTACTATCACCTCATTACAAATGAATATTCTTCCTATAACTTATTTTTTTTGTGAATTGTAAATAATAATATTATAGAATCTTTTGAGTTTATCAATTGTCTTTTTGTTATGGTTCCCTTTTGCTACAGTGTCCACTGGTGTTTTTCCCATTGAATCAAACCCTCTATAAAAGAACTATATCAAAAGAGAATGTGGAAATGTGTGATGGGTAACTATTGGTAGTAATATTAGAATCTCTATCTTAATTCATTGAAGGATTATTAATATTTCTATATAAAGTTATATAATCTAGTCCTTAAGTCCAGTTTTCTCTAGGTAGGAGAGAATCTACTTATAAAGGAATTCTAAATATCTTCCCATTTATTAAATATATTTACTCTTGTTTCAATAGTCTTATCCTTTCTTTCCCTTTAATACAATCGGGTAAGCATCTCGTTATGAGTTCATCTTCAGTCACTTTTTTGAGTGGAAAATACTGGACATTAGATAAAAATACCTTGACAGAATCCAGAGTAACATATGAAGACAATCCATTGAAAATTGGTAAATATTGTAGATGATAGTTCTTTATCTCATAGTTCCTTGAATTATATGTCAAGGTTATATAGAATGTATTTCCAAATAATCTAAGAACCTAGAGGTCCCAAATAATTGGTGGTCCATGATTATTTTGGATGTTCTCCTCGTTAAAATGTTTCTCTCCTATATTCTGTTGTCTCATAGAAATATCTACATTATCCATGACTTCTGTTTTTATTTATTTAATTATAGGGAAGTGTCTTTCAATATTAATAATAATAGATAGTATATGTATAATCAAATTCCTTATGTGCATGTAACTATAAAATGAGATAGTATAATCTATGAATAGTTTTTTATATTCAATTAATGTAAATTATGAAGATGAATGAATGATATATCAAGTATAATTACTATTTTTAGTTTTTTTCTATATGTATGACCCAAGAAATAATACCAAATTTTCATTATGATTAAATGTTTAGGGTAACTACACATCCTCCCTATAAGTTCATAAGGTCATGTAGCACATTAACTAATAGTCACCCTAGGTCATATCCATAAGTATGAATAGTTTAATCCACAATTAAAATATATTGTTGTGGTCATATAAAGTGGAGTGGTAGTGTATGTATTAAGTATATAGATATGTAATAGATATCATAGAAACAAAATAATAGCTATCATTCTAAGTATATGGGCATAAGAGAAATGTATTAAATATTTTGTAAATTAAATGAAAAAATGTGGGTGTTGGTATTGGTTTCATTATTTCATGCTAATTATTCTTTCATTCCTTATTTTTTTTCTTTAATAATCACTATTTTCTTCTAAGTGATCTATCGAGTTACTCTTCTGCTTAATAGTGCAATCACTGGTCTCCATAAGGTTTACTATGTTAACTATACTAAGAGTATTAAGTTATTTTATTTTATGATTAATGTATGTCTTATATTCCTTATACACTCTCGTGATTTAGAGAACTAATCCCATATTTCAAGTTCATGTGATTGAATTTCAATGCTAATTACTTCACCATCTACCCTATGTTTATCTACTAGTTAATCGGGATAATAAATCATTAAGGTGAGAAGAATATAGTATATATAATTTGTTTCATTTATTCTTAGAAAGAATCCACAATTGCTATAAGGACCCGGCCTTATTACATACATAATCTTGAATTTAGTCAAGAAAACATTTCCTTTACATTGAGGATCTTTTCAAGTTTATAGCTTTAGAGAATTGGGACATAACACATTCATGACATTACACATTATTAGAGAGTGGATACCATAAAAACAGTCTCCATCACATGAGCCTCAGCCCAGTTGGTGAGGACTCGCTAGGTGCATCCAAGAGACCTGAGATCAAATACGGGTGGAGGCATATTTCTGGGTACTATAGCAGTACTGTAGCAGGCACTATAGTAGTACTGTAGCAGGCATTGTTCGGTACTGTAGCAGCCGAAAATATTCATTCATCTGGGACTTCAGGCCACCGGTTTGGTCCTCAGGTCCTGCAAGGCTTTCGGGCCACCCAAGGCCTTCGGGGCAGTTGATTATCATGGCCTTTGGTACACCTTAAGGCCTTAGGTCCACTCCAAGGCCTTCGGGCCACATGAATACAGGCCCCAGACACACTACAAAAAAGGAGCAGCCCCAGAAGAGGATTCAGAACAGGTGCACTCACCAGAGCAGAGCCAAATGGATTGTCAGAATGAGAGGGTATGACTATGCCATCGGTACCAGCCTGTGCTTTCATGGGAAGCCTAGCCAGACGGTCATGCAAAGGTGGAGAGCTACTATCAAGATGCAGATGATGGGGAGGGGCAGTTCCTTGTAGATAGTTTGGTTGAATTCCCTTAGACCTTCAGGTCATGTAATCTCCTAAGACTACGAGTCATGTAATCTCTGAGCCTACGGGCCTTGTAAGGGTTCCCCCTTATCCCTTGAAAGGGGGGTTATCAAAAAATCAATAAAAATGAAGGCCTTCGGGCCATTCAGGCATAAAAACAGTCTCCATTTTTTTCAAAATATAAAACATTAAAACTTAAAACATGATTATTTGAAAATTATTCATCATTTAACATGGATTCCTTCTTTTTCTTACACATCCATTAACCTGCGAAAATCATTTAAAAGCTTGGGATGAGCACAAAATCTTAGTAAGGGATGAAAAATAAGGAAAGAGCACACTAGGCCATGAATACTTATAATGTATGAAAGCATTTTCAAAAGACATGCTTGTCACCCATATATACTTACTTAGTATAAGATGATATTTACACAAGATCCACACAAAAAAAGATAACATAAATATAACCATAAAGGTATCTTGGGTAATTACTTACATAATCTTATAACTCTCTCGGCTACCTTATAATTTGTAACCCTCACGACTACCTGAAAATTTGTGTAACCATCGCAGTTACACTTGGAGTAACCACATGGATGACCTCCAAATTACACATAACCAATGCATTGGAGGTAGATATAGGTCTCACCCTTCATCATAAATAATTCCCAAGAACCAAAACATAATCATACAACATGAATAATTCCATAAAAACATTACTTTGGAATTTCGTAAAACCAAATTTTAAGAGGTTTTTAAAAAGGAACCCCACTTATAAATTACATACAATTGAAGATAGGATTAATAGACTGGATGGAGTATGTATATATACTATAAATACACATAATAAAAAATAATATAAACAAAACTCACACAAGCAATTTAAATATCACATAAATAATGAAGTAGAAGGTTAACACAAAGAATGGAAATCGGGTTAAGAATTCCCTTACCTCAGGATTTTCTTACTTCAAACTTATTTAAACTTAATTTATAATGGTTAAAAGATTGTTCTTAGTATTTTAAATAAAAATTTTCATGTTTATATCATCTTATATGATCATTCCATGACATCATTTTACCCTTTAATTGTTAGTATTTTTCTCCTTGCACTGTTTTTTGGTGTGTTCTTTACATGATTTCCAATATTGGATCATGATAGATGTTCTTGTCGATTGGAAGTGAAACTAAAGAATTGTAATGGAGTAGTATTTAAATATTTATAATACCATAAATTATACCATTTATCATTTTTTAATTCTTACATGAGGATGATTCATAAGTTAAAACATTAATGATGTTCATTTAGATCATTTTAGTTGTTCTTTGATAATAACGACCTCATTTTGTTTTATAAATTAAAACCTTGTGTACAAAAGAATTAGAAAACCATGGATGAGAAATAATACATATATTATAACTTATTTATACCATAAAAATGGTTTCATGACCAGACTATAATGATTTAAAGAAAAATGAAATCACATCATCCACAATGTCGGTAATTCGACACATCATAGACAATGTTTTTAATTCCTTGAATAAGTTGGAGAGGAGCAGAAGAATGATGATTAATTTTACATAAACATGATAAAATAAATAATATACAAGATTATGGATCTTTCATGACTCTTGGTTAAGAGGAGGTGAGGAAAGAAGATGAAAATAAATGAATCATGAAATAAAAGAAAACTTGAGAAATTTATCACGAAAATTCAGCAGCCTAACAACGTCTCTTAAGATTTCATAAAAATAGTTTGATGATAGAAAGGGATATCTCACCACTCTTACATAATACAGACAGTAAGTGGTAATATGGAATAAAATATCCCAACATAATCCAAAGGAAATGAAGATAATAACATAAAATTAAAGAAAAGAAAGAAAATAAAAGAGGATGTTTACCTCTTGATCTCTTCTCCTTGAGATTCTTCTTAAGAGCTTCAGTTTTGGTCTTTTGGTGAGACCAGAAGCTCTAGGAAGTGGGGAAGATAATTGGGTAGATTATTGGGCAAAAATTAGGCATGGATCAAGGCTTGAGCAGTGTGGGAATAAGAGGGGAGTGAGGGTGGTATTTATAGTGGAGGAGAGGGGGTATTTTTCATTATTTTAATCATTATTATAATATTTTTACCCAAGATTATGAATATTCTTAGTTAATGTGACCTCAAATAGTAATAATGGCATGTGAGTTTGAATAAAATTTCCTTACATCACTTATGATCTCATAAATAGTGTATTTTATTGATAATTTGATTATACGGTATTTTATCGTATTTCACTATTCATCAAAAATTCATGAATTTTAGAAAAATTCCAAAAATTTAACCTAACCATTTTTCTACGTGTAGAATTTAAAAATAAAGTCCACTTTTTGAAAATAATTTTCTAAATATTATTAATTTAATTTTTAAATAAAATCATACTTAATTCAGAAATTAACAATTCTAATTCTATAACTACTTCTATATCATGATGAAAAATTAACCAAGATGTAATTATCTTAAAGCCTTAAGAAAATAAAATAATAATAAAATTTACTATTCATTAGGTTCATATTACTATTCATAAGGGTATGATACTATTCACAAAAAAATAAGTTGGTTTCATCAGACTCCAAATAACTTACTGAACACAATTATAGATGACAATTTCTTGAAATTCAAAACATAGAAGTGGAAAAATTATGTTTAAAAGCGAGTTATAAATATCTACTTAAAACAAAGTTTCATAAACTTCTATTTATTTTTAGAAAAACTTGGGGTGTTACATTATCCCCACCTTCTAGAAATTATGTCCTCATAATTTTATTTACTTATTAAACAAATGAGGGTACTTTTTCCTCATAGCATTTTCAGACTCCCATGTTGCCTCTTCAACCATGTGGTTTCTCCACAAAACCTTTACCTGGTGGATTACCTTATTCTAGATTACCTGTTCCCTTTGATCAAGAATCTAAATTGGTTTCTCTTCATAATAATGGTTCTCTTCCAGCTAAACTGCTTCTGGGCTCAAGAAATGTGATGAATCTAGAACATACTTTCTCAACTTCAAAACATGAAAAACATTGTGTACCTGAGACAAACTCAGAAGAAAATCTACGCGGTATTCCACTGTTCCAAATTTCTCCAATATTTCAAAAGGACCGATAAACTGTGGACTTAGCTTCTCTTTATTACTGAAATGTATCACACTTTTCCAAGGAGAGATTTTAAGTAAAACATGGTCACCTACCTCGAAAGAGAAGTCTTTCCTTCTATTATCTGCACAACTTTTCTGCCTACTCTGAGCTGTCCTCATGTGCTACTGGATCATCCTCACTTTCTCAGCCACTTCTTCTACTAATTCTGGCCCCACCAACTTTCTTTCACCGACTTCATCCCAAAATTCTGGAGTCTGACACTACTTCCCATACAAGGCCTCAAAAGTTGTCATCTAAATACTGGAATGAAAACTATTATTATAAGAAAACTCAACTAAGGAAATATGTTGATCCCAACTTCCCTGGTAATCCATTGAACAAGCTCGAAGCATATCCTCCAAAGTTTTAATCATTTGTTCTAACTTCCCATATGATTGAGGATTAAAATCTATACTAAAATTTAACTCTGTGCCCAATGACTTCTGAAGTCCCTCCCAAAATATGGAAGTGAACCTGGGATCTCGGTCATATGCAATGGAAAGAGGAACTCCATGTAACCTGACAATCTCCTTGAGGTACAATCGAGAAAGATGATCCAAAGACATTGTATCTCGAATAGAAATAAAATGTGCATATTTTGTCAGCTGATCAATAATAACCCAAATCGAATTGTTACCTCGAGAATTATTTGATAGTCCCACCACAAAGTCCATGGATACATTCTCCCATTTCCACTCTGGCATTGTAAAAGGATAAAGTATCCCCTTCGGTAACTTCCACTCTGCTTTAACCTATTGACATGTCAAAAATTTCATAGTAAAATCAATAATATCTTTTTTCATTCCATCCCACCAATAATACCCCCAAGGTCTCTGTACATCATAGCACTACCAGGATAAACTGAAAATGGAGAACTATGAGCTTCACACAAAAATTATTTCTTCAACTGGGAATCACAAGGCACACACAACCTTTTACCAAATCTAAAAAAATAATATTTATCAATATTAAATTCTGGTAACTTACCCATTTTAACCAATTATACCTTTTTTCTATAGCTCATGGTCTTTTTTATGCACTTTCTTAATTCTGTCTAACAATGAAGACTGCACTGAAACCTGAAACAAAACAGAGGTATTACCAACACGAACAACTTTTAATCCAAATTTCATCAAATCATTAATCAAGGGATCATGTTCCAAATGTATCATAGTTAATGATGCATGATTTTTTTGACTTAAGTCATCCACCACTTTGTTTTCTTTTCCTGGATAGAAATTGATCATGTAGTCATAATCCTTTATCAGTTCCATCCATCTTCTATGCCTCATGTTTAATTCATTATGAGTGAATATATACTTCAGACTTTTATGATCAATATATATTTGACATTTGGCTCTGTATAAATGATGCCTCCAAATTTTAAAATCAAAAACCATAGCTGCCGATTCTAAATCATGTGTGGGATAATTTAGCTCATGATGTTTAAGTTGTATCAAAGCATAGTAAATTACCTGATCATTATGCATCAAAACAAAACCAAGTCCCTTCAAAGAAGCATCACTGTAGATGACAAACTCACTATTCTGGGAAGGTAAGTCTAAAACTAGAGCATTCACCAATCTCTTCTTCAGTTCCTGAAAATAAACATCACATTCTTTTGTCTTAATAAATTTAACCCCTTTCAATGTTAACTTAGTTACCGGGATTGATAACCGTGAAAAGTTATTAAAAAATCGTCGATAATAACCTTCTAACCCAAGAAAACTACGAATCTCTGTAACATTTGTTGTTCTTGTCCATTCATAAACTACTTTTTTTTTGGCAGGATCAACTGTTATTCCATCTTTATTTATAATTTTCCCAAGAAAATAAATCTTTTGAAACCAAAAATCACACTTGCTGAATTTTCCATACAGTTTATTTTCTTTTAAGGTTTGTAAAACAACCCTTAGATGTTTTTCATGCTTCTCTTTATTTTTTGAAAATACCAGAATGTCATCAATAAATACAACCACAAAACTATCCAAGAACTCATGAAATAAAATATTAATAAGATTCATTAATACAACAGCTGCATTAGTTAACCCAAAGGTCATAAAAAAAATTCATAATGCCCATATCGAGTATGAAATGTTGTTTTTGGGATGTCATCCTATTTTACCTTTAACTGATGGTATCTGGATCTCAAGTCAATCTTGGAAAAGTACTAAGATCCCTGGAGCTGATCAAACAAGTCATCGATATGAGGGAAAAGATACTTGTTTTTGAAAGTGATGTTATTCAAATCTCTATAATCAATGAAAAGTCTCATGGAACCATCTTTATTTTTAATAAAAAAAACAGGGGCTCCACATGGTGAAGTGCTAGGATGAATGAAGCCTTTATCAAGAAAATTCTGCAACTGATTTTTCAATTCAAGAAGTTCTATTTGATCCATACGATATGGGGGTTTTGAAATTGTCTTAGTATCACGAACTAATTCAATTGTGAATTTGACTTCTCGATCAGGTATGACACCAGACAACTCATCAGGAAAAACATCAAGGTATTCATTTACCACTAGCACATCATTAATCTAAATAGTTCCCTTGTTTTAAACAATATGAGCAAGATAACATTCATTTATATCCTTCAATAGTTTCTTAGCTTCCTGATATGTTATCAATTGTATGGGTTCATTCTTGTATACAAATAGAAACTATTTCCAAAAAACAAATTCTTTATCTCTACAGTCAATCTTTGCATGATAAACAGAAATCCAATCCATTCCTAGAATAACATCAAACTCGACTAAGGGTAAAACAACAAGGTTTTCAGGTAAATTCTTTTCACATACCACAATATAAAGATTCTTATAATTACTCATTGCAATAATATTTCCCCTTGGTATTTTAACAACAAGTCCGGGTCTCATTTATTGAGGTGATATTTCCAATTTACTAAAAAAAATCTCAGAGATGAAGGAATGTGTAGACCTCGTATCAAACAAGACTTTAGTAAAATCTGAGTTAACAAATGAAGTACCAGATACAACTTCATTGGATGGTTTGACATCTTCTGGTGTAGTCTCAAAGGATCTCACTACACCTTTCTTCTTGTAGTCTGGCTTCTTTGCATCATTCATATATCTCTTTGGGCAAGCATTTTCATAATGACCCATCTCACCACATTTAAAACAATTTATAGTTTGCTTATCATGATTAGTCTTTGGATCATTTTCATTACAATAACAGGCCATATTTCCAAACATACCACATTTAAAGTGCTTCCCAGTTTTTCTAAGATATTCCCTAGGGTGTTTCTTGCCACACTTTTCACAAAATGGAAATTTTATTTTCTTACCATCAGATTTATTTGGTTGATTATTACCCATTGCTTGCCATCTGGACCTCTTCTTCTCTTTGTTTCCAAAATGCACGTGATCATCAGAAAACTCCATCTCTACCCTCTCAGCACATCATACAAGTTTCTCATAACTTTTGAATTCACAGGAGGCCAACGCCCTTTGATACCTTGGCTTCAATCCGGAGTAAAAGCGGTTGATTTTTCTATCAAGATCTAGAATAAGATTTGGAGCATACCTGGCCAATCCGGTGAAGTTCTCTTCATACATAGCCACTAAATCTTTCTCCTTCTGTTTTAATTCAAGGAATTTCTTCTCCATTCTAAGTCTCACCACCTTAGGAAAATATTTTTCAAGGAAAATAATTTTAAATTCATCCCACTCTAAGGCATCAAAATCCTCTCTACCCCTTATATTCCTTACCATTGACCACCAATGATCAGCTTCCCCTTCAAAATGATAAATGGAAAGACTTACCTTTTGATTGTCTGAACATCCCATAACATCAATATCTTTTCAATGGATTTTATCCATCCCTCGGCTACTACTGGGTCAGAAGATCCATTGAATGAAGGAGGTTTTTGTCTCATAAAATGTTCCACTACCGTCATGTTTTGTTGTGGTACCTATATTGGTTCTATTGTATGGAAGCCACCACCATTTATTTCCTGCATTAGCTGAGTCATTACTGTCACAAATTGCTCGGTTCCAAACCCTACCATTCTAGGATGTATATATGGAAGGATGTCGTTTTTTCGGTGCCTCTCCTCTTCAGCATCCATGTTCCTTCTGCGAACAACCATTCTAAACAAAAATATCTTAGATGAAGAAACATGGTAATATTTAAATTCTACAAAAATCAAATTAATCATAGAATAAAAAACATTTATAGTATTCTTTTAACATCAACCTAAACCCTAAAGTTATCTAAACCATCCTCTGATACCAACTATAAGGACCTGGGCTTATAACATAAATAATCTTGAATTTACTCAATAAAAAACTTCCTTTACATTTAGGATATTTTCAAGTTTAGAGATTTAGAGAATTAGGACATAACACATTCATTACATTACACATTATTATAGAGTGGATACCATAAAAACAGTCTCCATTTTTTTCAAAATATAAAACATTAAAACTTAAAACATGATTCTTTGAAAATTCTTCATCATTTAACACGGTTTCCTTATTTTTCTTACACATCCATTAACCTATGAAAATAATTTAAAACTTTGGATGAGCACAAAATCTCAGTAAGGGATGAAAAATAAGGAAAGAGCATATTAGTCCATGAATACTCGTAACATATGAAATCATTTTCAAAAGATGTGATTGTCACCCATATATACTTACTTTGTGTAACATGAGATTTAAACAAGATCCACACAAAAAATGAGAACATAAATATAAACATAAAGTTATATTGGAGAATTACTTACATAGTCTTGTAACCCTCTCATCTACCTTATAATTTGTAACCCTCATAGCTACCTAACAATTTGTGTAACCATCACATTTACACTTTGAGTAACCATACGATCGACCTCCAACTTATATATACCCAATGAATTGGAGGGAGATATTGGTCCAAAACATCATCATAAATAATCCCCAAGATCCAAAACATAATCATACAACATTAATAATTCCATAAAAACGTTGCTTTGGAATTTCGTAGAACCGAATTTTAAAAGAGGTTTTTAAAAAGGAAATCCACTTATAAATTACATACAATTGAAGATAGGATTAATAGAGTGGATAGAGTATGTATATATACTGTAAATACACATAATAAAACAAAATATAAACAGAACCCATCACAAAATCAATTTAAATAGCACATAAATAATGAAGTAGAAGGTTAACCCAAAGAATAGAAATCGGGTTAAGAATTCTCTTACCTTAGGTTTGTCTTACTTAAAAATTGTTTAAACTTCCTGTATAATGGTTAAAAGAGTTTTATTAGTATTTTAAAGAAATATTTTCATGTTTATAACATCTTATATTATCATTTCATAATATCATTTCACCCTTTAATTGTTAGTATTTTTCTCCTTACACTGTTTTTGTGTGAGTTCTTTACATGATTTCCAAGATTGGATCATGATGGATGTTCTTGTGGATTGGAAGTGAAACTATAGAATTGTAATGGAGTAGTATTTAAATATTTATAGTGCCATAAATTATAACATTTATCATTTTTTTTAATTCTTACATTAGTATGATTCATAAGTTAAAACATTAATGATGTTCGTTTAGATCATTTTAGTTGTTCTTTGATAATAACGACCTCATTTTGTTTTATAAATTAAAAACATGTGTACAAAAGAATTACAAAACCATGGATGAGACATAATACATATATTATAACCTTTTTATACCATAATAATTCTTTCATGACCATAATTGAAGGATTTAAAGAAAAATTAAATCACATCGTCCATGATGTCGGTAATTCGACACATCATGGACAATGTTTTTAATTCCTTGAATAAGTGGGAGAGGAGTAGAAGAATGATGATGAATTTTACATGAACATGAGAACATAAAGAATATAAAATATTATGGAGCTTTCATGCATCTTGGTTAAGAGTATTTTAGGAAAGAATAATAAAATAAAATAATCTTGAAATAAAAGAAAACTTAAGAAATTTCTCACGAAAATTCGGCAGCCTAACAACGTCTCTTAAAATTTCATAAAAATAGTTTGATGAGAGAAAGGGATATATCATCACTATTACATAATACAAAAATTAAGGGGGAATATGTAATGAAATATCCCAACATAATCCAAAGTAAAGGAAGAGAATAACATAAAATGAAAGAAAAGAAAGAAAATAAAAGAGGATGTTTACCTCTTGATCTCTTCTCCTTGAGATCCTTCTTAAGGGCTTCAGTTTTGGTCTTTTAGTGAGACTAGAAGATCTAGGACTTGGGTAAGAGACTTTGGAGGATTATTGGGTAGAACTTAGGCATGGCTCAAGGCTTGATAGGTTTGGGAAGAAGAGGGGAGTTAGGGTGGTATTTATAGTGGAGGAGAGGGGGTAGTTTTCATTATTTTAATCATTATTATAATATTTTTGCCCAAGATTATGAATAATCTTAGTTCATGTCACCTAAAATAGTAATAATGTCATGTTAGTTCGAATCAAGTGGCCTTAAATCACTTATGATGTCATAAATAGTATATTTTACTGATAATTTGATTATATGGTATTTTATCGTATTTGACTATTCATCAAAAATTCAAGAATTTTAGAAAAATCCCAAAAATTTACACTAAATATTTTTCAACATGTAGAATTCAAAAATGAAGTCCATTTTTCAAAAATAATTTTCTAAATATTATTAATTTAATTTTTAAATACAATCATACTTAATTCAAAAATTAACAATTCTAATTCTATAACTACTTCTATATCATGGTGAAAAATTAACCAAGATGTTATAATCTTAAAGACTTAAGAAAATAAAATAATAAAAAAATTATTATTTATTAGGGTCATATTACTATTCATATTACTATTCATAAGGGTATGTTACTATTCACAAAAAAAACAATTTGGTTTCATAAGACTCCAAATAACTTACTGAACAAAATTGTAGATGATAGTTTCTTGAAATTCAAAACATAGAAGTGGAAAAATTATGTTTAAAGGTGAGTTATAAA
This sequence comes from Viscum album, assembly GCA_963277665.1. NCBI lineage: Eukaryota > Viridiplantae > Streptophyta > Magnoliopsida > Santalales > Viscaceae > Viscum > Viscum album. Next base: position 808,567,440 of record OY728150.1, on the reverse strand, counting down.
TATCTTCTTAAAACAAAGTTCCATGAATTTCTATTTATTTTTAGAAAAACTTGGGGTGTTACAATTAAACCTCACCTAAAACCCACTAGGCGATTATCCACTCATATTAATGTTATATAATCAAAATAGTAAAAGGAAGAATAATTTTCTCTAATGATTAATGTTGAAGAAAATTCCTCAAAGTGTATGGATCTCCTTCCACCGGGTTTAAACTCTATAAATCAATCTCCACCCCTACCGATCCATAAAAATATTCTTGATAACCATCTTGGTGCATGTATTTTTTTACTAAGTACTTCAAAATAACATCTATTATCATTCCACATGGATTTTACAAGTGATGAGATTTATCCATATGGATAACAACTTTAATTTCCCTTGGGGAAGTTATGTTTGATTTTACAAATGGGACTTCTTCTCTCTCTATTATATAATTTTCCATTTATCATGCCTATTAATATATTTCCTAATTTATTTAGGAAATATTGTTTTATAGAATCTTTTATTTCCCACAACCCATGCATGTGCTTCACATGGAATCTTCAAAGATTAATGGCCCTTAGTTCTTAGTATCCCACTATTTACTCATCATTAAGTTTTTAGAGCAGTATTATAGTAATTTGGGGTCACATGGTCACTTCTAGTATACTTTTGAACCTTCACTGATCAAACTATATAAAATTATAAAATTAGATCCATAAGAATACATTAGAGTCAACATAGCATGTGTTGAGGCCTGAAATTACAATATCATGTAAATGTCATCATGAAAAGGTGTAATTGGGTTAATATTGGATTATTGGTGCATCATAAATTTTTTATTTATAATTCATTGGGAAGTGAACATATCCTCATGGAGTGATGTTGATTACATTGGTGAAAGTATAGCCTTAACATGCGATATAGGTCATTTTGGATTTGCAATTCAGTCGCGACCAATCAACTTTTTAGATTTTAGGAAACAGAGTATCACAACAATTACTAAATTACCTTGAATTTATATCCTAATTTGGTTTCTCTTTTTATATTTTATCTTGTATGTATCTTTTATTAGCTTCTTCAAGATAGTGTTGGTGGCAATGACATCTTAAGTGTTTCCCCCCACACTACATTATAGCTTGTGTAGTCCCAATAAGTAGACAGAGAATTCATTCAAGAGTGGATATAGACTTTAAATGATAAATATGGGATGGAATTAGAGTACCAATATACTCTCAATCTGTTAATAAATTTTTTTTGGCCTTTACGGATGCTCGCAGTTCTCTAAATTTCTATTTTGGCATACTAATGACCTCTCAAGTAAAGAGTTAAGACTACATCAATAGAAGAATATAGCATGAACCCTGAATGGATATTCTTATATAGCTATTTATCCTAAAAAATTAATCTTCTATGGCCCATTATTTATTCTAACATGACTCATATATCGACCCAACTTTTCATTACATGAATATTTCTTTTCATGATACAACATTTAACAATTCGGAATATCTTTTGGGTTTAGTGTCTTGGAAATAGGAACTAAATACATAAAAAATACATAAACATAAACATTATTCAAATACAATTTCTATATTTCATCATAGGTTATTTCTATGATACTTTATTTTATCTCATATACTGGAGATATACATCAAAGAAAAGGGTGAGCATAAATTCCTACACGTGAATAAACAAAGGAAACAATGAGCATGTGAGAAAGAGGCATATAAATAAGGCATGATCAAATGAATATAAGGAATATAATAATATAAATAACATGAATAATAACATTTAAATGTGTATAAAACATAAAAATAGGATATTCATAAACATATCACCAAGGTTTATCACCATGGTGTCATAAATCATAATTATTGAGTTTATTCACCAAGGTATTGTAAGCATGTCATTTATAAAGATTAATTATTTACCAAATCTATTGGAGTGCTATCAGGGTGAAACCTTAATATTTATTAAATAATTTTATCCACATTTATCATAAATGAAATAATTTCATTAATAACTCATGGAAATAAATAATGAGTTTCATATAAAGAACATTGTGTACAAAGTTCTTAAAAGTCTTGAACAAAATATCAGTTTTAATCCATTAAATGGGAATATGGGTTTAATATATGTATATACTAGAATAAATAATATATTTTAAATCTATGTAAACTCTCATGGAAATTTAAGAGGTTTGGGTATTCACAATATGAAAATATTTAATGAAAAATTGAAAAATTCATGAAACAATTTCGGTGGAATAATGGTATACAACATAGATTATGGGAAAATAATAATGAGAGGAATTAGATGTAGCCCATTGTTAAAATACCATATTGTAAGTATATAGAATAAAAAAATTAATTAATAAAAACTAATAATCCATACACTTATAAGACACATAATATGGACATACTTGAATGAAAAAGGAAAGGATGAGTATTCCCTTACCTTGAAGAGTTGCTTCCTAAATCATGGAGGAAGAAACCCTACGACCTTGAAGAAACCTTGGTTAAACCTTATAGAGACTCTTTAGGAGGGCAAAATACCATAAATTCGTTTCTTTTGAATTATTTTTGGAGAGTTTGGGAGGGAAGGGGTATTTATGCTTTAGGAGGGGTGGTTTTAAGTGAATAAAAATAATTATTTTTCATTTAAGGCTAATCACTATTGGGTGGCATTAATTCCATTTATTTTGGTTGAAAATTAATGTTTTGAAATATGTTTTATTTATTTTAAAACATAAAACACCCATTTAATTTGGCTTTTTTAATGTATTCTAATATTTTAACTTTTAATTTTAACCTACTATATTATTTTACCTATACCATGGTAACACTTTTTTTTACCATGGTAAATTATTTTATGTATAAAAATAAAATTGACCTTATTATATAATTTGGACTTTATGATTACAAGTATTCAATAAATTTTACCTAATTCAACTTAAGAAATGGTAAAAATAATTTTTAATTTGATACATGCATAACTCATAAAAAAAATCTAAAGGTTAACATTGTGGTTTTTAAAAATGAAAAGCATGTGTTTCTAAATGTAAACAATTATGTGCTCTGTTGTTCCTTAAATAATTTTTTTATTAATAATATAGATTCAATAATTCTAAATATTTTACATATCTTAATTATATTATAATATTTATTATATTTTGTAAAAACTATATTTTCATATTTTAACCCAAAAATCAATTATTATTAAAATTACCATAAATTAACCCTAAGATAATTATGATGTGATGAAATTAAAAATGACACTGATTTTATCAAAATATTAATCTAAATATTATAATCTTGGATTTTAAATAAAAATCCTTATTTATTTAATTTTAACATTTTTATGTTAGAAAGAAATTTTTGGCCATTATAAAAATTACTTAGGACTTCCCTAATTTATATTATCTTCTAAAAGTGTTTATAAGATAATTTCAAGAAAATAAAATTTATTTAAAAAATTTAAATTTATGATATTACATAATTTTAATGGAAATTAAATATTTATATAGTTTTTATAAAATAATCCCAATGGTCACTTTATTGCGCCAACAACAATAATATTGTCCAATCGTATTTTTAATTAATTTTCATAATTCCCACCGATCATATTGGACAACGCTCCTCATTTCGAATGTTCATATCTCCATATAAATACATTAACATTCTTATACTCTATCATTCAATTATATTCTATCAAGGTTCTATATCATTTCCAGAATGAATATATTATTACTAATTCTCAGTTTCTTTACTATAGCATCATTCATGTGTGGGATGATTATAGGGGATCTAGGTGACCCAAATTTTTATATTTTACTTAATTTATTATATATTAGTATTTCTATTTAAATATTTTAATTAATAATAATAATTGTTTTATGAAAAATGTAATGTTCGTAAATAAAGGAATAAAGCATTATTTGTTTTATAATAAGTTTTTTATTTCCTTTTATTATTCTTGGTTGTAAAAGTTCATCTCAACCTATGATGTAAAAATTTCTTATGAAATATAAAATTAATTCTATGTGATTTTATTTTTAAAACATAATAAAATATTATTGGGAGGAAAGAGATCCATTAATAAAAGAAGTACATCTTCAGGTTGTTACATTCTTCCCTTTTAAAGAAATTATTTCCTCACAATTTTAACTTATTGATCGGTACTTTAATTCAAAATATCAGGGTATTACTTAAAATTTATGATTATTAATACATCCTTAAGCAATAAGTATGAAACTTCAATATATAAAGTTTCAAGTCCATGGCGGTGCTTCATTTTTCAAAATAGATGACAGAGTTGAGCCTTTGAAATCATATCACAAAAATTCAATAATAGAAGAAATGAAAATGTGTTGGATAGATAAAAATGTTTATTTTAGGTGAGTTTGATATTTTAAAAACTTATGAAATAATTCAAACTCTTCTTTTTAATATTATTTATGATTAAATCTTCTGAAAGGGATAAAAATGTTGTACACAATTTCTTTGCTTCCATCTGATAAGTGTCTTATTTAAAAGACAATATTAAAACATAAAATTAATTATCTGTAACTAAATTATAACATGTTTTAAAAAAATACTTCCAATTTCTATCCATTAACTAAAATAAAAACATAAAAATGAAGAAGGATACTTTTAATAATAACAAATTCCACTAAAGAAGGTATAATATGATTTATAAGAAGTGCATTCCTATAAACTTTAACATGTGATACAATAAAACTAAATAGTTTTACCCCTAATGAAATCAACTCATTTTTGGTCATGAATTGATAATTTTGGAAAAAATATAACATAAAATATAATTTCAATAAGAAAAATATAACTCTTGTCTAGTGAATCATAATCATCATAGTGTAGTCCCAAAGTAGTTCCCTTGGTTTAGAGATTACATTTTCTTATCATCCTTACTAGACATTGGAATAGGAAAGTGACTTAGATAATTCCAAATTTCCCCACATCTATGATATAAAACTATTAATAGGTCCTTAGGTTGAATCTTTTTCCAATTCATTATATTTTTATTTGGACAATGTTTAGTTAAATTCCTAAGATCCCCGCACTTAAAGCATTGCATGATTGGTTGTTCTTTCACTATATTCCATTTATCATTATAATTTAGATTTCGAGGATTTAAATCTACATGATAGTTTCTAGCTATATTAACATATCTTACACACTTGTATTAAATTCCACTTCCTTTCAAATAACTACCCAAATTCTTTTTCCCGTACTTGTTGCATGTGGGGTGTTGTTCTTTCTTCGTGTTTAGATTCTTACTGAAATTTTGTTCTAACCTTCCCTTATTTTTTATGTTTGGAAAATCATATATATTATATTTGATAATCATTATACATAATAAATGGTGTGGAATAAACATGAGATTCCTTAATTTAACTCCCCCCCCCCCCCCGTATTTGGAAGGTCATTATCACATTTTCTATTGCATCCATTATTTGTACGATTCCTTTTATTTCTTACCATTTTCTTCCTAGAAAGAGAAAACCTATGTTGGAAATTTTTTACTATTTGTAATATTATAATAACAATTCTAAAGGAAATATTAATCTTAAAATTTTAAAATATCATGCTTCTAGGATGATATACTTCAATCTTAATAAATGTTTTAATTATCTTTATATCCTTTATAATGGTGTGTACAGGCTTTTGATTAACCGAAGAATATCCCCAAGAGTGTAAAACTAGGATTACAGCAAGGCCCATTATCATGAACTAGTACCTGATTGATTATAGATCAATTAGGTGTTTTCTAGTGTTACCCTTAGGTACATATGTGCTAGATCCACATCCACTTGTTTGTAAAAAGACAAAGATTTCATTTCTCAGAAACCACTTACTTAATACATAAAAAATACCAATATTTTTTCCTATATTTTTACTTGTAATTAGGGTTTTTACTAATGTTTTATAATCCTAATTTCCATAAATAAATAAATCTTCCTTTGATACCAATTATGGCGACAATCCTTTTTATTACATAAATATTTAATTTCATGATACAACATTTAATGATTCAAAATATCTTTTGGGTTTAGTGTCTTAGAAATAGGAGCATAATACATGAAAAATACACAACTATAAAAATTATTGTAATATAATTTCTATAATTCTTCATAGGTTCTTCCTAGGTTACTCTAACTATATCTCATATCCTAGGGACATACATCCAAGAAAAGGGTAAGCATAAATCCCAATAAGGGAATAAACAAAAGAAACACTTAGTATGCGAGAAATATTCATATAAATAAGGCATGATAAAATGAATAAGAGAAATATCATGATATAAGTAACATGAATCATAACATATAAATGTGGATAAAACATAAAAATACAATATTCATAAGAATATAACCAAGGTTTATCTCCATGGTGTCATAAATCATAATTACTGAGGTTATTCACCAAGGTATCATAAGCATGTCATCTCTGTTGATTAATTATTTACTCAATAAATTGGAGCACTATCCTGGTGAACCCTTAATATTTCTTAAATTATTGGATACCCATTTATCATAAAGTAAATAATTTTATCAATAACCCATTGAAATAAATAATGGGTTTCATATAAAATCATTGCGTAAAAAGTGCTTAAAAGTCTTGAACAAAATATTATTTTTAACCCATGAAATTAGAATATGGGTTTTATATATGTATATCCTAGAATAAATAAGATATTTTTACATCTGGGGGAATTACCATATAAATGGAAGATGTTTGTTTATTCCCAATATGAAAATACTTCATAAAAATAAGAAAAATTCATGAAATGTTTTTGGTAGCATAACGGTATACAACATGGATTATGGGAAAATAATAATGAGAGATATTTGAGGTATCTCATTAGTAAAGAAAATATTATTATTATATGTAATAATAAAATATAATGAATAAAAACAAAAAAATGGGCACTTAGAAGATGCATAATAAGGATGCGCTTGAATGAAAAAGGAGAGGAGGAGGATTCCCTTACCTTGAAGAGTTGCTTCCTAAATCGTGGAGGGGGAAACCCTAGAACCTTGGATGCACCTTGTGTAAACCTATTAGGGACTATTTTTGGGGGTTGAAAGAGTATAAATTCATGTATTTTAAATTTGGAGTGGATATTTTGGGTGGGAAGGGGGTATTTATACTTGAGGAAGGGTGGCTTTAAGTAAATAAAAAATGATTATTTTGTATTTAAGGATAACCACTATTGGATGGAATTAATTAAAATGATTTTGGTTTATAATTAATGTTTTAAAGGCTATTTTATTTATTTTAAAACATAAAAAACCTATTTAATGTGGTATTTTTTAGGTACTTTAATCTTTTACCTTTTAACTTTAACCTGCTACATTATTTTACATATATTTCGGTAACTCTTTTTTTACCCTGAATTTTTTTTATGTATAAAAATGAAAATGAATTTATTACCTAATTTTTACCTTATAATTCCAAATATTCAATACATTTTACTTAATTAAACATATATAAGTGGTAAAAATCAATTCTAATGTGTTACATGTATAACTCATAAAAAAATTATTTTAAAAGGTTAAAATTGTGGTTTTCAAAAATTCAAAAAATATCTTTCTAAATGAGAAATTATGTACTATGTTGTTTATTAAATAATTTTTTATTAAGAATAGAAATTAACTAATTTCAAATATTTTTCATATCCTAATTACGGATTGAAAATTATTTTATTTTATTATAAAATTTTCCCAAAAACAGAAGAACACTCACGAGGGACGGAAGTGGTGTAAACCCAAGGAATCTCCTTGGATAATGTCTCTACACTCCATAGGCAAGGATCCCAGGGTATCATAAATCCTAATGTCTTCTCTGGGTTTCCCCTAAAGAGCAAGCACATCAGCTGCAAAGTTTGCCTCCCTCCAAACATGATGAAGTTTCTACCCCAAGCACATCTCTCTCCTGCATCTACGGATTTGGTATATCATGTCCCATGGAACCTCCTGATGACCCTGTATGGACTTCACCAATACCTCAGAGTCGGATTCAATTTATGTCACCCTAAAATTTCTACTTTTACACAACGTCAAGCCAGAAATTAAAGCCTTCGCCTCCGCACCTAAGGAAGATCCCATTCCATAGAAGGCACTGAACCATATCAGCACCGAGCCATGTGAGTCTTGTAGGATACCTCCGCCTCTCATTTTACCTTGTAAAAGAGATCCGTCCACATTCAACTTCAGGCCACCAAGAGGTGGTGACCAACTGATCCAATGGCCCCTCACCATATTAGGCATGCAGGGGAGGTTCATCAGCCTGCACACTGTCTCCGATGATTTCCATCTCTTAAGGAGTGGACCCATCTCCATAATCAGTGATTTCAATCTCATTTTAAGGAACAAGAGTGAAACCTGGGATCCCCACTGTGCCTTACTGCGCGCCTCCCAAAGAGTTTAGCAAATGGAGGAAAGGATAATGGTCTTAACCTTTCTTTCAATCACCACACCCTTAGAACCCTGGAACCATGCTTCCATGAGGCTATGTATAGTGATTTGATCTCTTTCCAGATCAGGGTGGGGAGGGAACCAGGACCACAAAAATTGTGCCCACTCACTCTGAAAAAGGAGGTGCACAACTGAATCTATCTTTGGGAACTTGCAGCAGAAACACCGAGATACAATGGGAATACCTTTCCGTCGAATTTTCTCCTCCGTAGGAAGAGCGTTGTTCCTAATTCTCCAGGTGAGGAAATTCATCTTCGTAGAAATCTCCTTGGACCAGATTTTGCTAGCCGAACTTTCATGATGACCCTCCTCATGGAGTAGAAACTTGTAGTCTTTGATGTAAAATATTCCCGATGATGAACCGATGAAACAGTAGGTATCCGGAACGTCTTCCATGATTACCTCCTCAAACACCTTCTCCTTGTTCGGAGTAAGGTTGGAAGTAACGAAACCAGGGGTTTCAATAGCCTCTTTAAACAGGATATATGGAAGTGAACCGTAATTTAAATTCAATGTTTCTACTGACCAGTTGTCCTTCCAGAATTAGATCTCCCCTTGCCCAACGATCCATCGAGTCACCCCTTTAAGCTTTTCGAGATGCGAGAACATGTTTCAGGTGAGCCTAGAATGTCGGGGACCTCTCCCCCTCTCCGTAAATCGATGTTCACCATACCGCCATTTGAAGAACGAATCCCACATAGAATCTCCCCTGATAATATCCCACGCCGACCTGCCTTGGAGACCTTGGATGGTTTCCCAAATATTATGGAGACCCACTCCCCCTTCCTCAATCGGTTTATCCATACGTGCCCAAGCTGCCCAGTGACAATGTCCCTCTTGTTTGGAGTCCCATATAAAGGATGAAAGTATTTTCTCCATGCGATCCACAGTCCCTTTGGGAGGCTTAATCCACAAGAAAACATGCATGGGTATCAAAGATAACACGTTGTTGATGAGGGTCACCCTCCCTCCGAAAGACAGGAGGTTGTTTTTCTAGTTATGTATTCTTCCAAGCATTCGGTTGATAATGTCTTCAAAGTAATGTTTCTTGATGTGTCCACGGGAAAGAGGAACTCCTAAATATATCATTGACATCTGCTTCTGATGACAGCCCAATATGTCCTGAATACCCCTGCTGCGTCTTCCCGAACATTGGTTGGAAATAAACACCTGGATCTTCCCCTTGATGACATCCTGCCCACTCAGGTGCTCATATGCAACCAGAATTTCCAATAGGTTGTTAAGTGATCTTCGACTTCCACTGATAAAAATCAGGATGTCATCCTCAAACATGATATGTGAAACCAAGACAAAGTCGCACCTGCTCCGGAAAGGGGCTAACCAACCAGCCTCCGCACATCAGTTGAGGTTCCTGGATAAAGCATCTTGTGCCAAGATGAAAAGGGATGGAGATAGTGGATCTCCTTGGCGAACCCCACGAACTGATTTAAAGAAACCAAAGAACCTTCCCATCAAAGAAATAAACAGCCATGGTGAGGAAAAGCACCTGAAAAAAAATGTCACAGAACCACTCTTGGAATATGAGTCTTCGCATAAATCTGATGATGAAGCTCCACTGTAGCTTGTCATATGCTTTGTCCATATCCACCTGAAAAATAACGTTTGATCCAACCGACCTGGTGTTAATATCACTGACCAGTTCACTTGTTATTCCCACCGCCCTATGTATGTTCCGACCTTTGATGAAGCCATGTTCTTCCGGTGATATTAATCTTGGAAGAATTATACCAAGCCTACTTGAAAATGAGGGAGCCCAGGATTTTATAAGAAACGTTGTAGAGGTAAATGGGCCGGTAGTGACCAATGTTTCAGGGGTATTTGATCTTCGGAATAAGAACAATTCTGGAAGCACAAACCTTTCTTTTCAGGGAACCACTATGAAAGAAGTCTTGCACCGCTTCCACCACCTGAGGTCCCACCACCTCCCAAGCATTCGAAAAGAAAGCACAGGTGCAGCCGTTCGGCCCAGGAGCGCTGTCGCGGTGCAATCTGAAGGTTACCTCCTTGACCTCCTCCATCGAAGGAATCACCGATAGATCGTGGTTATCTTGTTCGTTCACCAGTTGCGACATGCAGCTCAAAAATCTCTCCATTGAAGTCTCGCCTTGAGATTTATCATAATGAGAGGGAATCTCTCCCGCAAGCAAACCCTTAAAGTGTTCTAGAGCAATCTGTCCTGCCACCTCAACGTCTGAGGTGAAGGCCCCGTTCCCCAGACTTATGTTGATCTTTGAGCAGTACCTCTCCTTCACACATGCATGAAAAAATGCACTATTATGGTCACATTCCTGGAGCGATCTCACCCAAGACCATTGTTTATAATTCTTTTACACCTCCAGCAACTTCTCTACAAAAATCGCGCGTTTGTCACAAAGGAGCACAAAGGAGTCATCATCCCAAAATTCCTATAGATTCTCTTCCAAACTGTTAATGTCTGTTTTAATTCCTTCCACCCCATATTCATCCCGAGGTCGCGACTCCAGCCATCCCTATATATCCAATTTAAGGCGATTCAGACGGTTAATCAAACCGTTCCATGCCCCATGCCACCATCTTCACGGTCCCATGAATCCTTCAGCATGATCCTGAAGCTCTCATCTTTATGCCATGCATTCGAGTAATGGAAAGATCTTCATTGAGGATCCTCTCTTTGGACATTATGAATGAGTGTCACATGATCGAACAGTAGCCGTAGAAGGTGAGTGACCGACGTTTTGGGAAAGGAGTCCAGCCCCTGCATGTTCATAATCCACCTATCCAGGTGGCTCCAAATGCGACTGGTGCCCCTCCTATTATTGCACCAGGTGAACTTGGGGCCGGTGAACCCCAGATCGAACAACCCAACACACAAGATGAAGTTTTTGAAATCTTGTATTCCACCGTTGCTCGCATTCGCCCCACCTTTTTTCTCTGAAGTATCTGTGATTAAATTGAAGTCTCCCCCTACAAACCATGGGAGTGAAGCCATTTTCAGTGTTTCTAGATGCCTCCACAGATCCTTCAGATTGATCTGGTTTGTGCTAGCGTAAACCACTGAGTAGATAGCAACTAATCCATCAAAGGAAACTCTAAAGTTCATACATTGTGACATGGTATCAACCAACTTGACAGACACATTCTTCTGCCAGCAAACCCAAATATGTTTGTTATCTAGGTGACCATGCAGAGAAAAAGGAAAGCCCATTTTCATGGCAATTGCTTGTAGCTTGGAAGGTTCAAGTTTTGGTTCAATAATCACCAGAATAGATGCCCCATGCTTCCTAGATTTAGAGGCACCAAAGGCCCTTTTGGCTTGCTCCCTAAAGCCATGAGCATTCCAGAGCAAGATGCTAACCATAATCATAAGTTCCTCCGGCTTTTATGGCCGGAGGCATTGGGTAGATATAAACAGGGGGGGACACCACTTTCTTTGGATCTTGAGCAGGTGAACGGTCCTGGAAGGGATGATGATGGCGAACACCTGGTGGGAGAGAGAAACTTCGTTTTTGGAAGCCCATTCAGATCCTCCGAGATCACCAAACGGTTAGCTACTGGTTTTGGGGTAACTTATCCTCCGCCCCGCCCTCCAACAGGGAGACCAGAATCAACCTCTACGGAGATTCCCGGGCCGAATGGATCGCCTTTGCAACACCTAAAGGCTTGAGACGCCCCAAACGCACCACCAGGGTCCGGTCGTGGAAGGATCCAGCCTTCTGCAACTCCTGCTTGGACAGAACCACCGAAGGACACCCTTCCACCAGACCAGGGCTTCGAGGTTCCAACGCAATCTCCGGGATAACAGGAGGAACCATACCGGCCTACAGCGGCCCACCTCCACCAGCAGCCGCCTGCGGACGCGCCACTCCGCAAAGGATATCCTTGAAAGAATCCCTTTTGGACCCGTCTCCCAGAGCACCGGCTGGAGCCCTCCGCGAATCAGAACCCAACGGCCGAGCCAGGTGGGCCGGAGGCGTATGGGAGGAAGGATCACCCGCCGCCTACAGAAAACCGGAGAGCAAGCAGGCACCGAAGACGACCGCCGCCAGCCCTCGAGCTGTGCGGGTTGGAGACCAGAAGCGCCGCCGAGAGAGAGGGCCATAATTCTTCATATCCTAATTACATCATAATATTTATCATATTTCATAAAAACAATATTTTCACATTTTAACCAAAAAATCAAATTTTATAAAATTACCATAAATTCACAGTAAGCTAATTATGATGCGATGAAATGAAATATGAAAATTATTTTATAAAAATATTAATCTAAAAATGATAATATCATATTTTAAATAAAAATACTTATTTATTTAATTTTAACTATTTTTATGACATAAAGTACTTTTTAACCATTATAAAAAGTACTTCGGACTTGTATAATTTATATTATCATCTAAAAGCATTTTATAAGATAATTTCAAGAAAATAATATTTATTTAAAACATATAAATTTATGATATTACATAATTCTAAAGTAAATTAAATATTTATATAGAATCTATTAAATAATCCCAATGGTCACTTTATTATGCCAATAATAATAATATTGACCAACCATCTTCTTAATTAATTGTCATAATTGCCACTAGTCGTATTGGCCAATGATAATATTTTAAAATAATCATATCTCCTTATAAATACATTATCATTCTTAAACTTCATCATTCACTTCAATTCTATCAAGGTTCTATATCATTTCTATAATGAATATTTTATTACTATCTCTCTGTTTATTTGTTATATCATTGTTTGTGGGTGGGATGATTCTAGGGGATCAAGGTGGCCCAAATTTTTATATTTTAATTTATTTATTCTTTTTTATCCATCCCATTGAAATATTTTGATTAATAATAGGAATTTTTATAGACTTAATGTAATGTTCTTAAATAAAGTAATAAAGTGTTGTTAGTTTTCTAGTAAGTTTTTTCTTTCGTTTTATTATTCCTGGTTGTAAAATATCATCTCAACCTACAATGTAAAAAGTTATTATGAAATATAAAAGTTTTTATATATTCATTTATTTTTAAAACATAATAAAAATTTATTGGGAGGTCGGTGATACATAAATAAAATACATATTTCGGGTCGTACTATTATCCCCCCTTAAAGAAATTATGTCCTTGAAATTTTCTCTTATTGATCAATAATTTAATTCAAAAGATCATGGTCTTCCTCAACATCTCTTATATTTAATTAATCCTTCATCAATAATTCCATAACTCTAATATAGAAAGTGTCAAGTCCATGATGGTGCTTCCTTTCTCGAAATAGATGATAGAACTGAGCCTTTGAAATCATAAAAAATTCAATGATATAAGAAAAGAAAAGGTTTTGGATAGATCAAATTATTTCTTACAGGTGATTTGAATATTTTAAAAAATTATCATTCAAACAATAATTCCCAATAATATTGATGATTAAATATTCTATAAGGGATAATAATGTCGTACATGATTTATTTCCCTCCATCTGATAAGTGTCCTATTGAAAGGGAAATGTTAAAAAATAAAATTAATTATCTATAACTAAATTATATCATGTATTTAAAAACACCCTCCTATTTTTATCCATTAAAGAGAAATAAAAACTTAAAAATGTATAAGGATACTTTTAATAATAAAAAATTACACTAAATGATGTATAATATGATTTGTAAGAGGTATATTCTCCTAAACTTTAACATGTAATACAATAATAATAAATAGTTTTACCACTAATGAAATCAACTAATTTCATGTCATGACTTGATAATTTTGGAACAACTATCACATAAAATATTCTCACAATAATGCAAATATAACTCTTGGGTAATCGATCATAATCGTCATACTGTATTCCTGATGTAGTTCCCTCAGTTTAGATATTACTTTTTGTTATCATCCTTATTAGCCATTGAAATAGGGAACTAACTTAGATAATGAAAAATTTCCCCACGTATATGACATAGGAATATTAATAGGGCCTTAGGTTGAATATTTTTCCATTTCATTATATTTTGATTTAGACAGTGATTATAAAAATTCCCAAGCACCTTGTACTTAATGCATTCCATGGCAGGTTGTGCGTTCACCGACTTCCCTTTTTCATTGTTATTTAGATGTTTAGGATTTGCATATCTATGGTATTTTTTGAGCTATATGAATATCTCTTCCACACTTTTAGCAATTTCCACTTCCTTTTAAACAATTACCCAAATGATTTTCCCACATTTGTTTCTTATGGAGCGTTGTACTTTCTACTTATCCAGATTCTTCCCAAAATTTTGTTCCAACCTTATATTATTTTTTTATGTTTGGAAACAAAGATATATTTCAGTTGATAATTGTGATACATGATAACTGGTTTGGTATAAACATGATATGCCTTACTTCAACTCCACTCATATTGAGAAGGTCGTCATCACATTGTCCGTTGCATCCATTGTTTGCATGAGTCATTCTATTTCCTACCATTTTATTTCAAGAAGGAGATAAACTAAGTGAGAAATTTGTTACTATTGGGAATATTATAATAACAATTCTAAAAAAATATTAATCTTAAAATTTTCTAATATCATGCTTCTATGATGATATACTTCGGTCTTAATAAAATCTTTACATTATCTTTATATACTTTATAATGGTTTGTACAAGCTTATTATTAACCAAAGAATATCTCCTCAGAGTGCCAAACTAGGTTTGAAACAAGGCCCATAGTCATGAACCAATTATTGATCGAGTCTAGATTAATGTGGTGTTATTAGTTTTTACCCCTAGGTACAACTTTGTTAGAGCCACATCCACTATTTTGAATCCAGACCAATTTTTCTTTACTCGGAAACCACTTAATTCTTACCAAAACACCATAATGTTTTCCTATATTTTATACTTATCCTTAGTGTTTTTACTAATTTTTTCTAATACTAATTTCCATAAATAAATAAACCTTCTTTTTATACCAACTATGGAAAACCAAATTTTTATTACATAAATATTTCATTTCATGATACAACATTTAACAATTCAGAATATCTTTTGGGTTTAGTGTCTTGTAAATAGAAACATAATACATAAAAAATTTAAAAACAAAAAACATTCTTCTAATAAACTTGCTAAAAAAATTTATAGGGTCTTTCTAGGTTACTCTTACTGCATATCATATCCTAGGGATATACATCAAAGAAAAGGGTGAGTAAAAATCCAAGCAAGGGAATAAAAAAATGAAACACTTAGCATGTGAGTACAATGCATATATATAAGGCATGATCGATTGAAGATGAGGAATATAATAATAGAAATAACATGACTCATAACATGGAAATGTGGCTATAATATAGAAATAGTACATTTATAAGCATATCACTAATGTTTATCACCATGGTGTCATAAATCAAAATTATCGAGGTTATTCACTAAGGTATCGTAAACATGTCATCTCTAGAGATTAATCATTTACCCAATTAATTGGAGTGCTATAAGGTTAAACCTTTAATATTCCTCAAATCATTTGATCCACATTTATCATAAAGGAAATCATTTCATCATTAACCCGTGGAAATAAATAACGAGTTTCATATAAAAATCATTGCGTAAAAAGTGATTAAAAGTCTTAAACAGAACATAATTTTTAACCCATGAAAAGGAAATACAGGTTTCATATATTTATATCCAAAAATAAATAATATATTTTTACATATAGGTGAATTATCATGAAAATTTAAGAGATTTGGGTATTCAAAATATGAAAATATTTCGTGAAAATGAAAAAAAATCATCAAATAGTTTCGACAACATAACGGTATACAACATGGATTATGGAAAATGAATAGTGAAAGATTAGAGGTATCAAATTGTTAAAACACTAAATTATATTTAGTAGTATTAAAAAAATATAATGAATAAAAACAAATAATATTGACACTTATAAGACACATAATAAGGATGTACTTGAATTAAAAAGGAGAGGAGGAGGATTCCCTTACCTTGAAGAGTTGTTTCCTAAATCGTGGAGAGGTAACCCTAGGACATTAGAGACACCTTGATTAAACCTTGGAGGGACTCTTTCATAGTGAAAAATATAATAAAATTCTTAATTTTTAATTTTGATTGTAGAGTGGTGGTGGGAAGGGGTATTTATACTTGAGGAGGGGTGGATTTAAGTGAATACAAATGATTATTTTGTATTTAAGGATAACTATTATTGGGTGGCATTAATTCCAAAAAATTTGGTTGAAAATTAATGTTGTAAAATATGGTTTAGTTCATTTAAAACATAAAACACCCATTTAATGTGGTAGTTTTTAAGTATTTTAAGCTTTTACCTTTTATCTTTAACATGCTATATTAGTTTATCTATATCGTGATAACTCTTTTTTTCATGATAATTGTTTTATGTCTAAAAACATTAAGCTTATTACCTAATTTGGACCTTATTATTCCAAATATTCAATAAATTTTACTTAATTCAACTTATAAAAGTTTTAAAAATTAATTCTAATGTGATTCATGCATAACTCCAAAAAATAGTTTTTTAAGGTTAAAATAATGGTTTTAAAAAATGTTAAGCATGTGCTTATAAATATAACACATTATGTACTATGGTTTTAATTAAATAATTTTTATGTGATGAAATTAAAAATGACACTTAATTTATCAAAATATTACTCTAAATATGATAATCTTGGATTTTAAATAAAATCCTTATTTATTAAATTTTAATTGTTTTTATGCCATAAATAACTTTTTGACTGTTATAAAATTACTTAGGACTTATCTAATTTATATTATCATATAAAATTGTTTCATAAGATAATTTCGATAAAATAACTTTTATTTAAAACATATAAATTTATGATATTACATAATTTTAATGGAAATTAAATATTTATATAGTTTCTATAAAATAATATCAATTGTCACTTTATTGTGCCAATAATAATAATATTGACCAGCCGTCTTCTTAATTAATTTTCCTAATTCCCACTGATCATATTTTCCAATATGCCTATTTTAGAATAGTCATATCTCCCTATAAATACATTATAATTCTTACACTTCATCATTTTCTTTTGATTCTATCAAGGTTTTATATCATTTCCAGAATGAATATTGTATTACTAACTCTCTGTTTCTTTGCTATAGTGTTGTTCATGGGTGGGACGATTCTAAGAGATCCAGGAAACCCAAATTTTTATATTTTACTTTATTTATTATCTATTAGTACTCCAATAATAATATTTTTATTAATAATAAGAATTTTTGTAGACTGAATTTAATGTTCTTAAATAAAGGTATAAAGTGTTGTTAGTTTTATAGTTAGTGTTTTCATTCTTTTTACTATTATTGGTTGTAAAATTTCATCTCAACCTATGATTTAAAAAGTTCTTATGAAATATAAAATTATTCTATGTGATTCTATTTTTAAAAAATAATAAAACTTTAAAGGGAGGTAAGTGATCCACTAATAAAGGAAGTAATTTTTTTGGGTCATTACAAGTCATTCCTCTGTAAGATTAATTTTAATCAAATCTTATGATTAATCTTATATAGCTCATTAATCCTTCCTTTTGTTCTTATAAAGCACATTCTCTTGTACCTAAACACTTCTGAAAATAGTTATTCATTTATAAATCATCAAGATTACAATTAAAAAATGAATAAACTAAAATTAATGCATGGATGTCAAAAATTAATATTTTGTTCTTAATTCTATCAATGTTCTACGAACTATTATAAAAAATATAAAAATAAAATACAAAAAGAAAAAATTAAAAAAAAATCAAAAACTATGATAGATTTGTGAAATATAGGTACAAACCTATACGGATAGAGGGCCCATGCCCCATCTCATGGGGGGTTACTAACTCTTTCTTTCATAAAGGACGATATATATCTTATTGAGTGTGTCTTAACTAAGGAAGTTATTAAATTTTAAATTTCATTTCTCTCTACCTCATGGGCACAAAAAATGGGGATTCGGTCTAAATAAAACACTAAGAATACTCCTAGGTGGAGGATCACACTCTATCTCACACAAAAATCCCACAAGCATGATAAATGAGATAAACTTATTAGCCTTCCACAACCCAAGTCAGTCTCTAACATAGAAACATGTTGAGAGTCAATAACCAACACTCACAATATTACTTCTCAAATATTACATATACAAACTTCATCCATGGAATTTATGTGGTAAATGAATCCAGATAAGCTATGTGTTGTCCTCCTTATGTCGTCTAACCTCCATTATACTGTGAGGGAACCCCAAAGGACTTTCTTATGGGTTTTGTGATATAAACTGTTTATCCATCCTTGATGAACCTTTATCTGCCAATAAAATTTGAATAAACACCAACTCCACTATCTTAGGGGGGTTTGAACTTCACACTCTACTACAAAACTAACCAATACCAATGGTTTTTAGTCACAATTTTGTTAAACCATTGGAATAAGTATGGTTTATAGCCACTTACAACAATGGTTTGACCAAATAATTGGTATAGATATTTCCAATAACCACCTATATCAATGATTTGACTAAAATATTGGTATAGGTGTGGTTTATGGTTACTTATACTAATAGTTTGACCAAACTATTGGTATAGTAGTGTCCAGTGTCCAACTACACAAATGATTTTACCAAATCATTCGTATAGATCACATATACCAATTATTTGACCAAAATGGTTAGTATAGGTCACAACGTTATTTATCGATTAAAACAACAAAAACAATGACAACAAAAATAAAAACAACAACAACAACAACAACAATAATAATAATAATAAATACTTCAAAAATAATAATCACTTTTATATATACGTATGTATATTTATCTATATATATACACAAAAATGGATTTTTATTGAGGGTTTGGTTTGGGTGTAGTAAATGATGAAGGATCAGTTATCTTATAATTTTATTATATTTTTAATTTTATGGTAGAAAATACACTCTTTAGGAAATTAAGGGAACATATTATTACTTATAAAAGTGGAGTCACAAGAACCGAAATTGATTATTTCTCAGTAAAAAGGCCGGATAAAATATTTAAAAATGATTTTATGGTTATACCCAATGAAAGTCGAACCACCCAGAATTTTTTATTACTTTTAGACCTATAAGTTAATAATTATAAGAGAAATGTGTAATAATAATGTAATCTAATAATTAGGTGGTGATGCCTAAAGAATAACCATATAATTAAACTTAAGAACAAAATTTTGAAAGAATTTGATTGGGAAGTTCAAGGAACCACTGACTAAATGTGGTATGAGGTAGATAAAAGTTCTTAAAACATATCTCCTTATATTCTAGGAGTATCAAAATGGTTTTTTATAAAGGTAAAAGAATTGTGGTGGTTGAATGATAATGTTTAAATAAAATTTAAAGCATAATGAAAATGTTTTAAATATTTACACCTTTATAGTAAAGAAGATACTTGAAATAAATATCTTATATCTCATAGAGAGGATAAGAATGAAATTTGTGATTCTAAATCTCAAGTTTTTTAGGAGTTTTACTATTTATTACATGCTAAGAATGGTGAAAGAAAAATCTATAGTTTAGTAAGAGATAGAGAGTAAAAATCTATACATTTAGATCAATTTTTATGTATAAATGATGAATAGGGGAATAAAATTTTTAAATTTTAGGAAATTAAGAAAATATGATGATGTTACTTTAATAATGTCTTCAATGAAGAGATGATGTGTGGATTTAACTTAGATAGTCTAAGTATTAGTATAGAGGAACTCAATTACATATATAATTAAAATGTTAATCATTTTCATATTAAATATTATTTAATAAGGATAGAAAATGGTCATATGGTTGGGATAGATATCATATACATTCAAGTGTATACATTTTTAGTGGATATGGGTGTTAATTGGATCATTGTTTTATTTAATTAGATTTTCTGCTCGATGAATGGGGGAAGAGTTATTTATTACTTGTGTATAAAAATAAAGGATAAATTTTAATTTTTTTGAATTATATATTCATTATGAATATGATTCATAATATGAAACTTTGGTAGAGAGTTATTTAATAGATTATTCAAAGGGAAACAAATCTTTTGTATAATCAATTTGGTTTTATGCCTCAACGTTCAACCACAAAATCAATTTATTTGATTAAATGTTTGATGGATTATTATTATGACAACATAGGTAATATTAATAATATATAAATTTAATTATTTACTAATATTCTTAAATTATTTCATAGATCCATATTTATTATAAGAATTATAGGTAATTTCTCAATAAAAATAAAATAGTTTTATTCTAACTAAATTAAGTTTCATGCATTATATGGTTTTATTCAAAAGTTTAATTTTAAAATTAAATAATTCAAATTTATAAAAAGGGATATAATTTTTTACATCATAAAGTTAAAATTATCTTAGATTGTATTTTGCATAATTTTTTGGAAGAGTTGATTTTTGGGTGAATAGTTAAAAATTCTGATTTTTAAGGAAACTATCTTTTCTTTTCAAGTATTAACAAAGTATAATTTTGTTTTGGATTGTTTTTAAAATTAAATTAGTTCCATTTAATTTGAAATAATTCAATTAATTTCAATTGGATCATCATTATACTTTAATTTTGTATGAAAACATTTTTATACTTAAAAAGGATTTATCCAGAAAACCATTTGTCGTCACATTACGTATTCTGATTTTAAAAGTATTTTTTACCACCATTTCATATTTATTATTAATAAATTTATTTAGTAATTATAAATATTAGGTTCATTTTTTTTAAATAATTCATCCCCATTTTTTCATTATAAATATTAACTTTAGTAAAAAAAGTCAGTTATCATGGTAAGAGTTAAAAAAAGTTAAAAGGGTTAAAACTAAAATAATAAGCATTAAAATGACATAAAAACTTGTATTAATCCTATTGGATGGTCATATTTAGACCATGTATGATCGACTATTTTAAGATGATTCATTTTGGATCCATTTTTATTGATTAAGACAATAATATATTTTAATCTTTTGAAAAATTCCAAGTGTGTCCTCTCCCTCATTTATAAAAGGACACCATCAATCCTATCTTCTTGGCACTTCAATATCATTTTATCTAAACCAAAAACTACCCAAATAAATTTAAAACATCCCTCCACACATATTATAGGTCATGGTTTTATCATAATACCATCCTAAAAGGGATTTAGTTATATAACTAAAGAGGTTTTCAGAAGAAGTGGGATAGTTCTTAACCGAATGTTTTTTTATTTATTATTTTACATCCTTAAAACCTCTCCTAAAAATTATGATATAATAACAAAGTCATATCCCATATAATTAAATGTTACTATTTTTATGTTATAATCCTTTTTCATCTACTTATGTATCTAATGGAAAATGAAAACATCTTTCATGAGTACGTATAAACTACCACCTTATGAATTGATGTATTTTATTTTTCATCACCGCCTCACATTGATGGTATATATATAAGTATATATAGAGTAATATAATTATATTTATGATATAATTATAATTTTGGAATGAAAAAATAATACTTATCTTTTTTCCCTCATGTTCATTGAAAAATAGAAACGCTACTCATACATACGTAAGGACTACCATCTCCATGTCATAACATAATTCATTTTTAATAAACACCTTACATAGTTAGTTATAAAAAATATAATTAATTAATAAAATGATAACAATAAAATGATTAAGATTATGTAAATGATATAACTAGGATCCATTTTATCATATTCAACATACCAAATTCATTTTTGACTTACGAACCTAACATCCTCAAAATGTCTAAAGTAGACTTAATAAATTAAGTGATTAAGTATGAAATGGTAATAATTGACATAAAATGAATAATAAAAATATAATGAACTTGAAAAATATTTTTTAAGAAATTAAATAGTTAATATAACTTTATTATTCAGGAATATGAAGAACCTACATGAAAATTTGAACTTGAGGTAAGGGATATTCTATCTTAAAACCTAGTTTTAAAATGTTTTAAATATTAATTTCTAATAATTATATTACATGTCTATATTATATAATGGATGTGTGGATATTTAAATAAATGAATTAAAAATGTCATTTTTTCACTCATTTGACTTTCTTACAAAGGTCTTCGAAATTAATTTTTTTTCTTATTACATAAAAAATGTTTGACTTTCTTTACAAAGTACATAAGGAGAATTTTTAACGTATACAACATCAAAGGAATTTCCCACCACTGAAACTATTATTTTATATTTTTATTAATTTAAAATATTTCATGTTTTATTTAAAGAAAAATATTTTTTGACTTTTTTCTTATTCTTTTAGTTTTGAAAATGGGGTTTTAAAGTAAAAGGATATATTAATATCAAAAAAATGATGTATTTATGGGTTAAAAAGTACATTTTTATGAGTTTGATGATGGAAATGAATGGTTTTATATGTTTCATGTATGTTATATCCCTTTTAAATTTGTTATGATGATGGGTGAGCCCAATATAGCTCTCAAAATCAATGTATAATGATTATGTTCACCAGATAATTATGTTGGAATTAACTAGGTATGTTATTCCAACTATAAGGGTTATCTCTCTTATATGGTATCATGGTTTTGAAATGGACTAACAAGTTTCTTTTCTTATTTGTATATGTATCTTACTGATATTTTTTTGATCATAACACATTTTAAAAAAAATCACCAGGTTTAAGGATGAGTGGGAATAATTATTAAGTCAGGTTAAAAATCATGATGATTTTCCATGAAAATAAATTTTATTTCATTTTAAAAGTGTTGTGCTGTGAAAAAAATAGACACTAAGTTTAAGTGTTTAATTTTTAATGAATAGGTTTTTATTTAATATTTATAACCTAATTATATAAAACTCTAAACAATAAAAGGTCTTCAAAAAAGAAATAAAATAAATTAATGTTTAAAAATAAATTATGGGTTAAATGAGGATCAGGTCCTTATAGTTTCTATCAGATCAAGGTTTAGATAATTTTAGAGGTTAAGATAATGTATATAAGTAATATTAGAAGATTCTAATTTATGTTTATCATGAGATGTATTTTTAATAGTATCATATTTCTTTATATAATCTATATATGTTTATAATGGTTTTCCATAGAGTAAATAGGGAAGTTATAGTAGTAAGGCACCAAGAAGAAAATATCCTTCAAAATCAGAAACCTATAACGGTTGGAATTGGTACTAAGTAGTTTGTTATTTTGATTGATCAGCTGATGTAGGATTTTAATAGTGGTGTAATCCATGTTATAAAGAAACCAAATTCACTATAGAGAAACAAATCTATAATAAATAATTTCATGAAACAAATATATCTATAATTCAATGAAATTTTTAACCAAATAGTAGTTTAGGGGTGGATTAAATCTTTGGAAAAGATATTAAAATTCATGGAATGTTCATAGTTTCAAAAATATATTCTCTCTATTTATAATTTTGATGGTGAATCCAATCAGTGGTGGTTAATGGTAAATAATATCAGGGAAATATAAGAGATTGATGCCCTAGAATTGGATGAATTTAAGAATATTCCCCTTGAGAAATATTTTCTTAAGGCTGTTCTAATTAGGATGGAAAATAAATTCTTGGAATTGAGGTAGGAGGAAGAAGATATAAGGGTTGGTGTCCTAAGAACCAACTATTTTTTACTTTGATTACAAGAATGTAAACTTATTATATATTGTTCATTGTTCTGCATGACTATAATATAATAATGTCCTGGAATATTTGTTACATTGATAAGGTCATGCCAGATCCCCGCTATGATGAGAACCTTAAAATTCTATAACAATATTATTAAATAAAGTTCTATGGTTGGATGACATAATATGATAGGACTCATAGTATACAGGTCGCCATGTGCGAGTACTCGTAAGAAGACAAGACTCTCTCTCATGGAGTTCGCACTTGGTAATCTCCAAGATGGGAG
This sequence comes from Viscum album, assembly GCA_963277665.1. Lineage (NCBI taxonomy): Eukaryota > Viridiplantae > Streptophyta > Magnoliopsida > Santalales > Viscaceae > Viscum > Viscum album. The sequence goes on along the minus strand of OY728150.1, from coordinate 808,543,035 downwards.
ATTATGAGAACAGACCTACCAGTATTAATTCCACATGTCTTGGTGTCATCATACATTACTACCTAAGAGCATGTGTAATGATCCTTAGACTGGATGATTATCATTAACTCATGTCATGAATCGCGCACTTAGATTTTCTGACAAAAACCGTCATGAAGACAGTTGGCGGGAAGTAGGATACGTTGGGTGTGTCACGAATGACATATTGTTAATGGCTAAATCAAGGAAGGATTTGTCCCTTCCATATTTATGGAAGTAGATATCTTGGGCTCTTTGATTGAAATAGAACTATCGAACAAATTCCATGGCCATGGTGACACGACGAGTTTATTTCTGGAAGTCAAAGAATGACATATCAAGCATATAGGTTTATGACACTGACATGAAACCTGATTTATGAGATGTTGAGAAAAAGGGATTAAAATACACAGTAAGCATTCGTATGAGGTGACACGTCAATGCAGCGTCAACTTCTTTCTCTTGGGACACATAGTATACTGGCAGTCATGTGTGAGTACACGTAAGAATACAAGACTCTCTCTCATGGAGTTCACACTTGGTAATCTCCAAGATGGGAGATTATGAGAGCAGACCTTCCAGTAGTAATTCCACATGTCTTGGTGTCATCAGAAATTACTACCTAAGAGCGTGTGTAATGATCCTTAAACTGGAAGATTATCATTAACTCATGTCATGACTCGTGCACTTAGATTTGATGACGAAAACCGTCACGAAGACAGTTGGCAGGAAGTAGGGTACGTTGGGTGTGTCACGATTGACATGTTGTTAATGGATAAATCGAGGAAGGATTTGTCCCTTCCATATTTATGGAAGTAGATATCTCGGGCTCTTTGATTGAAGTAGAACTATCGAACAAATTCCATGGCCATGGTGACACGACGAGTTTATTTCTGGAAGTTAAAGAATGACATATCAAGCATATAGGTTTATGACATTGCCATGAAACCTGCTTGATGAGATATTGAGACAAAGGGATTAAAATACACAGTAAGCATTCATATGTTGTGACACATCAATGCAGCGTCAACTTCTTTCTCTTGGGTGCCTTGACTCGTTGCTAGACAGTAATCTTGGACTTTAGGAAAGCCCGCCTAATGCCAATGAGAAAGAGGACTAGAGGGTCACAAACTAAGTGTATTCAAGTATCTCAAGTAGAATAAAGATTATTCCCATGCGTGTTTTAATAATAATTCAAGTAAAACTAAATCATTTTAATGTTGGAGGAAGAATAAAATGAAAACAAGTACACATCGTGTATTAATGATTACATGCCATGTAGTTTTTATTTTGAAAAACAAGTACACTTCGTGTATTAATGATTACACTCCATGTAGTTTTTAATGAAAAAAAGTACACATCGTGTATTTATGATTACATGCCATGTAGTTTTTTCAGTCGGGATTTTGAGGAAATATCATTTTATTAAATGATATTTATTATAATCAGTGTGGGCGCATGTCAAGGAATTAATGATTCTACATGGGGTTTTCAAAAGAGTTAATGAAATAAATAAAATGTGTAATGCATTCATGTATTGTCATAACTCTACAACATTAAACCTGATTATAAATATCCTCACAACCACAACTCTTTTTATAAGAATCGTTGTGCACAATAATTTAGGAGAATTATCTCAAGACTGAAAGAACTCCGTCCTCCAAGAACACTCTCAATACCGAGAGAGATCCACCTCCATCGGATCAAGGTGATCTAATCCAGACAACGCAAGCAGAGGCTTCTCCATGCTATCACCAAGAGATTCCTTTGGCGACGTCCAGAGATATGTGGTGCACATTTGGATCGCCACTAGAGGAAGTCTACACTTGGCTTCTGTGACGCAATGACGAATCACATCAGAACGTGATCAAGAATATCAATGAAGAAAAAACACCCAAAAAGGTACTTATTGTCAATCAATTAAATTAATTATAATCAACCTGTGACGGTCCTCATTTTTGGTTCCAGGACCATTCTTCTTCTTTGTCTATTTCTGTTATTCGATCCGTGGATACTGGCGTTTATCGTCATATTGATCCCGGATTAATCATTACTAATGAAAAAAATCCAAGTGGGTACATCAAACCATGAGCTTTTTCTACGGCCGGAACCTTCAAATGGTATTAGAGGGAGGTTACAACGTTGATTATAGTTATTTAATTTTTGTTGATAATTTATGCATTTATATTTGATTTGATTTATGATAAATCGTTTTATAAAACTAAATGAATGAGATCTGTTCTTCCTCCTTCATTTCTCGATTCAAATCATAGAAAAAAAACTTTTAATTTTAATTTTGATTAAATTAAATATGAGGAACTCATCCGGATGAGCCACTCTTTCTATCCGTGAAACACAAGAATACACGGCATGTAGTGAAAACTACACGCCGTGTACTTAGGTTCAATGAACCAGTACTGGTCCACTAGAGCACACCGTGTGAATTGAGTATGCCTAAGTATTTATTACACTATGTTGACCATAATTGAATAGCACGTGGAAACCAGAATACACGGTGTGTATGTTGAATCAACACCCCGTGTAGTCCGATCCGACCCAGGTGAAATCATGTACAAGGAGAAGCCATGTACCACGTACATGGGATTTCCAGGCCGGTAACCACGTAACAAGGAAGTACACACCATGTTAGATTAATCTACACACCGTGTACTCCAAAATTTTTAAAGTATAGAAAACACGCCAAAGTCACCAGCATGTACTTTGGATAAAGGGTAAAAAATACATGCCGTGTAATATATCCTACACACCGTGTACCCTCCAGAAATGGAATTTCACCAGGTTTCCTCCAAAGTACAAAGACCTGTACAGGGAATATGTATGAGAAGAATCTCAAGGAAATTCAGAAAGGAATTTAAGATATATAATTGATTAATTATAAGATCATAATTAATTGAATTCAAGCGTGACTTATCTTAAGTGAAAGAACGATTAAATGACTTTGAATTCTAAATATGCATAAATGTCATTGCATCCTATGGATGGTCATGAGCTAGAACAAAGACCCTTTGTGTGTGTATGGTTTCATTTAAATTTATTTAATTTAAATTCATTGGACTGTGAGCTTTCTTTTAATAATATGTAGGGAATGTGTGACCATGGTTTCTTTAATATAAACCCCATTTAATGGAGGATATATGAATTTAGAGGAGATGGTTCAAAATATGAAGCTGAGGTGAAACCAACCCAAGAAGATACAAAGGTGGACAGGTGGGAGCTGTAAAACACGAACCATCAGGTTCAAGGTGTTTTTCCCTAGGTCATGGTTAGCTTATCAAAACCACTAGATAAGCTAACCAATAGAATCTCATGATCATGCCATATTATTTTATTTCTGTATAATTGCATGGTTTATTTATTATGTATGTGTTTTCATGATCACATAATTAATGAAATAAACAAGCATGAAATGATGGAATAAAATAAAAACTAGATTATGCGTAAACATTAACATAACATGATTAATCACTTAAACAAGCATCACTTAATATAAAAAATCATGTGATAATGAAAAACTACGCATAACGAATAAAATCCCTCAAATACCATATTAAGTCAGACCAAGTCTTCCGTTTCTTGATTAAGGGCAAGACTCAATAAAATTATGTGTTTGACAAACCCTGATTGGGAAACTTACTTTTATAAAGGAAGCTCTTATGAAAGTTTTGGGTTGAATTAAACATTTTACATCAAGAGAAGTAGCCCTTTCTTGACTTTTTGTAAAATAGAGGCAAGTGTTGAGGAAATCCAAGTCAAGATTTCAAGATTGGGGATTCCACTCAATAGATCAAGGAACTGTAAGCTCATAGTTGGAAAATACCTTACTACCTAAATACCTTCAAATAGCTTGACTAACCCTTGTTGGGGTTATGCAAAGGGGAATATGGATCCTTGCCACTAGAATTTCATGGAAACTAGACATTCCAAGTTCAATGGTGAGGGCCATTGGGACTTGATAAAATAGTGGGATAATTAATAAATTCATTTATTATTTTTCACAAAATGTAATTAAAAGGTACTGATAAATCTTCTCCTTTAATTTGTAGAATCAATATAACAAACTCGTCAGCCACATTTTCTCTGTGATCAATTATGGATAAAGACAATATCCTCACCAGCAATAACTTTCAGCAATGGTTTAGGAGCCTTTGGGTTATCCTACACCATGAACGAAATTTTTATGTGATGGAGTCCTCACTTCCTGATTCGCCTGCCCAAGGGGCGAGTGATGAATATTTCCTGGTCTATGATCAACATTTGAACGATGCACTCGACATTCAATGTTTGATGCTATCATCAATGTCTAGTGAGCTCATGAAGTCTCATGAAGACATGGATGCCTATAGATTTTTTGAGCACCTCTGTGGTCTATACCAGGAGAGAGCAAGACAGGAAAGGTTTGAGATCTCCAAGGCTCTATTCCAGAGCAAGCTTGGAGAGGGTGCCCCAGCTGGGCCACATGTAGTCAAGCTCATTAGCTACATTAAGTGCTTGTAGGTTCTAAGGTTTAAACTCCCCGAAGAACTGGGTACCGATCTCATTCTTGCATCACTCCCCCAGAGCCTCTCTAACTTTGTTGTAAATTTCAACATGAAAAACATTGAGAAGTCTCTATCTGATCTCCTTATCCTCATTCGCCAAGTGGACAATGATATGAAGCGTGAAAAGCCTTATGTCCTTATGGTGAATAAAATGAAAGGTAAGGCGAAGAGATTTAATCCCAAAGCTTCTTCAAGGCCTTCCAAGAAAAGTAGGATCAAAGGGGAGGAAAGAGAACATGATGATGTTTGTTTTTCATGTGGCAAGAAGGGCCACTAGAAGAAAAATTGCACCTAGCCAAGGAAGCAAGGGGAAGCTTCAGGTGCATTTGTTATCAAATGCAATCTATCTGTTTCTATAAATTGGGTATTAGATATAGCTTTTTGTGCTCACATATGTATCCAAATATAGGAACCAAGTAGATTCAGGAAGATTGATCGAGGGGAGGTAGATCTACGAGTAGCCAACGGAGCCAGACTTGTTGTTGTAGCTATCGGGGACTACCACCTCACATTGCCAACTAGAATGATCTTGGTGTTAAAGGGTTTTTATTATGTGCCTTATATTACTAAAAACATTATTTCAGTATCTAGATTAGATACTGATGGATTCATCTTCATGTTTGGAAATGAATGTTTCTACTTTTATAAAGACAGAATTTTTTTTGGTAGGGAACATTTATATAACGACCTTTATGTGTTAGACTACATAAACCAGGTAATGGAAATCGATGACAATGTAAATTCACATGACTCATACCACACCCAACTTTGGCATCACCAGCTAAGTCATGTCAATGAGAAACTTTTGACAAAATTACATAAAGATGGATATTTAGATTCTTTCAAACTAAAACCACTTGGTGTATGTCATGCGTGTCTACAAGGCAAAATGACCAAAGCCTCGTTTAGTGGGAAAGGTGAAAGGGATAAAGAGATTCTAGAATTAGTTCACATAGATGTGTGCGGACTATTTTCAGTTGAAGAAAGGGGTAGGTTCTTGTACTTTATAACTTTTACTGATGATTTTAGTAGATATGGATATATTTACTTAAAGTGGTATAAGTAAGATTCTTTTGATCGGTACAATTAATACAAGACTGAAGTTGAGGACCATCTTGGTAAGAATATTAAGAAAATATGCTCACACAGAGGTGGAGAATATCTTAATCAGGACTTCATTGATTTCTCATGGGAGTTTGGGATTCTATCTCAACCCACTCCTCCTTACACGCCTCAGTGGAATGACATAAGTTAAAGGAGGAACCAAACCCTTTTGGACATGGTGAGATCAATGATGAGTCATGCGAGTCTTCCATTATCCTTTTGGGGATATGCATTACAAATAGCAGCACACATACTAAACCAAGTACCAAATAAATCAATAAATAGTATTCCATACGAATTATGGAGTGGATGCAAAGACATGTTATCAAATTTACATGTGTGGGGAAACGAAGAATTTCTTAAGGACTCTTTAGGTAACAATATTGCACCCTGAGGCACAAAGTGTGTCTTTATAGGATATACTAAGGAAACAAGGGGATATTACCTATACAACCCCTCAAATAAAAAGGCAACAGTGGCAAGAAATTCCACATTCCTTGAGAGGGATCACATCTCCAAAAGAGATAGTGGGTACAAGATAGACTTAGATAAAGTCGAGGCTCAAGATACACAAGAGTTGGTACAAGAACAGATTCCACAAAGCCTCGTGGAAGAAAAATATGTTCCAGAGACACAAGAACTGCGTAGGAGCATGAGAGAGGTGAGAGAACCAGAATGATATGGTTTTCTTATCACCGAGGATGGTGACTCATTATTGTTTGATAATGATGATCCTCTTACCTATAAGGAATCTGTTTAAGACACAGACGCTGCCAAGTGGAAAGAAGCCATGAATTCTGAAATGGATTCCATGTACCAAAACCAAGTCTGGATTTTGGTAGATCCTCTAGTTGATGTAAATCCTATTGGTAATAAATGGTTATTCAAGAAGACACTGGACATGGAGGGGAAAGTCATCACCTATAAGGCATGACTGGTTGCAAAAGGTTTTAGATAGCATCAAGGAATTGACTATGATGAAACCTTTTAACCAGTTGTGATGCTAAAATCTATCAGAATCCTATTGGCCATTGCCACTTACCAAGACTATGAAATTTGGAAAATGGATTTCAAAACATAATTCCTTAACGGGAACCTCTAGTAAGATGTCTACATGACACAACCTGAAGGGTTTTTGACTCCAAAGTATTCCAATAAGGTATGCAAGTTGGAGAAATCCATTTATGGATTAAAACAAGCATCAAGGTCATGGAACATTCATTTTGATGAATCCATAGCAGAATTTGGATTTATTAAGAATGAATGTGAAAATTGAGTCTACAAAAGGTTTAGTGGAAGTGCAGTTTTTTTCCTAATAGTATATCTTGATGACATATTACTAATTGGAAACCAAGTATCGGTCTTACAGTTATGTGTGAGTACTCGTAAGAAGACAAGACTCTCTCTCATGGAGTTCGCACTTGGTAATCTCCAAGATGGGAGATTATGAGAACAGACCTGCCAGTAGTAATTCCACATATCTTGGTGTCATCATACATTACTACCTAAGAGCGTGTGTAATGATCCTTAGACTGGAAGATTATCATTAACTCATGTCATGACTCGCGCACTTAGATTTGCTGACGAAAATCGTCACGAAGACAGTTGGCGGGAAGTAGGGTACGTTGGGTGTGTCACTAATGACATGTTGTTAATGGATAAATCGAGGAAGTATTTGTCCCTTCCATATTTATGGAAGTAGATATCTCATGATCTTTGATTGAAATAGAAATATCGAACAAATTCCATGGCCATGGTGACACGACGAGTTTATTTATGGAAGTCAAAGAAGGACATATCAAGCATATAGGTTTATGACACTACCATGAAACTTTCTTGATGAGATATTGAGACAAAGGGATTAAAATACACACTAAGCATTCATATGAGGTGAAACATCAATGCAGCGTCAACTTCTTTCTCTTAGGACACATAATATATAAACCTTCATGTGCGAGTACTCGTAAGAAGACACGACTCTCTCTCATGGAGTTTGCACTTGGTAATCTCCAAGATGGGAGATTATGAGAAAAGACCTGCCAGTAGTAATTCCACATGTCTTGGTGTCATCAGACATTACTAACTAAGAGCATGTGTAATGATCCTTAGATTGTAAGATTATCATTAACACATGTCATGACTTGCGCACTTAGATTTGCTAACAAAAACTGCCACGAAGACAGTTGGCGGGAAGTAGGGTACGTTGGGTGAGTCACGAATGACATGTTGTTAATGGATAAATCGAGGAAGGATTTGTCCCTTTCATATTTATGGAAGTAGATATCTCGGGCTCTTTGATTGAAATAGAACTATCGAACAAATTCCATGGCCATGGTGACACGATGAGTTTATTTCTGGATGTCAAATAATGACATATCAAGCATATAGGTTTATGACACTTCCATGAAACCTGCTTGATGAGATATTGAGACAAAGGGATTAAAATACACAATAAGAATTCGTATGAGTTGGTACGTCAATGCAGCGTCAACTTCTTTCTCTTGGGTACATTGACTCGTTGCTAGACAGTAATCTTGGACTTTAGGCAAGCCCGCCTAATGCCAATGAGAAAGAGGACTAGAGGGTCACAAACTAAGTGTATTCAAGTATCTCAAGTAGAATAAAGATTATTCCCATGCGTGTTTTAATAATTATTCAAGGAAAACTAAATCATTTTAATGTTGGAGGAAGAATAAAATGAAAACAAGTACACATCGTGTATTAATGATTACATACCATGTTGTTTTTATTTTGAAAAACAAGTACACTTTGTGTATTAATGATTACACTCCATGTAGTTTTTAATGACAAAAAAGTACACATCGTGTATTTATGATTACACTCCATGTAGTTTTTCCAGTCGGGATTTTGATGAAATGTCATTTTTTTAAATGATATTTATTATAATCAGTGTGGGCGCATGTGAAGGAATTCATGATTCTACATGGGGTTTTCAAAAGAGTTAATGAAATAAATAAAATGTATAACGCATTCATGTATTGTCATAACTCTACAACCTTAAACCCGATTATAAATATCCTCACAACCCAACTCTTTTTATAAGAATCATTGTGCACAATAATTTAGGAGAATTGTCTCAAGACCGAAAGAACTCCATCCTCCAAGAATACTCTCAATACCGAGAGAGATCCACCTCCATCGGATCAAGGTGATATAAGCCAGACAACACAAGCAAAGGCTTCTCAATGCTAGCACCAAGAGATTCCTTTAGTGACGTCCAGAGATATGTGGTGCACATGTGGATCACCGCTATAGGAAGTCTACACTTGGCTTCTGTGACGCAATGATGAATCACATCAGAACGTGATCAAGAATATCAATGAAGAAAGAACACCAAAAAAGGTACTTCTTGTCAATCAATTAAATTAATTATAATCAACCTGTGACTGTCCTCATTTGTGGTTCCGGGACCATTCTTCTTCTTTGTCTATTTCTGTTATTCGATCCATGGATACTGGTGTTTATCGTCGTATTGATCCCAGATTAATCATTACTAATGAAAAAAATCCAAGTGGTTACATCCAACCATGAGCTTTCGCTACGCCCAGAACCTTCAAATGGTATTAGAGGGAGGTTACAACATTGATTATAGTTATTTAATTTTCGTTGATAATTTACGCATTTATATTTGATTTGATTCATGATAAATTGTTTTATAAAACTAAATGAATGAGATCTGTTCTTCCTCCTTCGTTTCTCGATTCACATCACAGAAAAAAACTTTTAATTTTAATTTTGATTAAATTAAATATGAGGAACTCATCTGGAGGATCCACTCTTTCTATCTGTACAACACAAGAATACACGGCGTGTAGTGAAAACTACATGCCATGTAATTAGGTTAAATGAACCGGTACTGGTCCACTAGAGCACACCATGTGAATTTAGTATGCCTAAGTATTTATTACACCATGTTGACCATAATTGAACAGCGCGTGGAAACCATAATACATGTCGTGTATGTTGAATCAACACGCCGTATAGTCCGATCCGACCCAGGTGAAATCATGGACAAGGAGAAGCCATATACCACATACATGGGATTGCCAGGCCGGTAACCACGTAACAAGGAAGTACACACCATGTTAGATTAATCTACACACCGTGTACTCCAAAATTTCCAAAGTACAGAAAACACGCCAAAGTCCCCAGCGTGTACTTTAGATAAAGGGTAAAAAATACACTCCATGTAATATATCCTACACACCGTGTACCCTACAGAAATGGAATTTCACCAGGTTTCCTCCAAAGTACAAAGACCTGTATAAGGAATATGTATGAGAAGAATCTCAAGGAAATTAAGAAATGAATTTAAGATATATAATTGATTAATTATAAGATAATAATTAATTGAATTCAAGCATGACTTATCTTAAGTGAAAGAACGATTAAATGAATTTGAATTCTAAATATGCGTAAATGTCATTGCATGCTATGGATGATCATGAGCTAGAACAAAGACCCTTTTTGTGTGTATGGTTTCTTTTAAATTTATTTAATTTAAATTCGTTGGACTGTGATCTTTCTTTCAATAATATGTAGGGAATGTGTGACTATGGTTTCTTTAATGTAAACCCCATGTAATGGAGGATCTACGAATTTATAGGAGATGGTTCAAAATATAAAGCTGAGGTGAAACCAACCCAAGAAGATACAAAGGTGGACAGGTGGGAGCTGTAAAACATGAACCATTAGGTTCAAGGTGTTTTTCACTAGGTCAGGGTTAGCTTATCAAAACCGCTAGATAAGCTAACCAATTGAAGCTCATGATCATGCCATCTTATTTTATTTTTGTATAATTGCATGGTTTATTTATTATGTATGTGTTTTCATGATCACATAATTAATGAAATAAACAAGCATGCAATGATGGAATAAAATAAAAACCAGACTATGCGTAAACATTATCATAACATGGTTAATCACTTAAACAAGCATTACTTAATATAAACAAGCATGTGATAATGAAAAACTATGCATAAAGAATAAAATCCCTCAAATACCATATTAAATCAGACCAAGCCTTCCGTTACTTGATTAAGGGAAAGACTCAATAAAACTATGTGTTTGACAAACCCTTATTGGGAAACTTACTTTTATAAAGAAAACTCTTATGAAAGTTTTTGGTTGAATTAAACATTTTACATCAAGAGGAGTATCCCTTTCTAGACTTTTTGTAAAATGGAGGCAAGTGTTGAGGAAATCCAATTCAGGATTTCAAGATTGGGGATTCCACTCAATAGATCAAGGAACTGTAAGCTCATAGTTGGCAAATACCTTACTACCTAAATACCTTCAAATTGCTTGACCAACCCTTGTTGGGGTTATACGAAGGGGAATATGGATCCTTGACACTAGAATTTCATGGAAACTAGACATTCCAAGTTCAATTGTGAGGGCCATTAGGACTTGATAAAATAGTGGGATAATTAATAAATTCATTTATTATTTTTCACAAAATGTAATCAAAATGTACTGATAAATATTCTCCTTTAATTTGTAGAATAAATATGACAAACTTGTCAACCACATTTTCTCTGTGATCAATTCTGGATAAAGACAATATCCTCACCGGAAATAACTTTCAGGAATGGTTTAGGAACCTTCGGTTTATCCTACACCATGAACGAAATTTTTACGTGCTGGAGTCCTCACTTCCTAATTCGCCCGCCCAAGGGGCGAGTGATGAATATTTCCGGGTCTATGATCAACATTTGAACGATGCACTCGACATTCAATGTTTGATGCTATCATCAATGTCTAGTGAGCTCATGAAGTCTCATGAAGACATGGATGCCTATAGAATGTTTGAGAACCTCCGTGGTCTATACCAGGAGAGAGAAAGACAGGAAAAGGTTTGAGATCTCTAAGGCTCTATTCCAGAGCAAGCTTAGAGAGGGTGCCCCAGCTGGGCCACATGTAGTCAAGATCATTAGCTACATTAAGTGCTTGGAGGTTCTAATGTTTAAACTCCCCGAAGAACTGGGTACCGATCTCATTCTTGCATCACTCCCCCAGAGCTTCTCTAACTTTGTTGTAAATTACAACATGAACAACATTGAGAAGTCTCTATCTGATCTCCTTATCCTCATTCGCGAAGTGGACAATGATATGAAGCATGAAAATCCTTCTGTCCTTATGGTGAATAAAATGAAAGGGAAGGCGAAGATATTTAATCCCAAAGCTTCTTCATGGCCTTCCAAGAAAAGTAAGATCAAAGGGGGGAAAGAGAACATGATGCTTTTTGTTTTTCATGTGGAAAGAAGGGCCACTGGAATAAAAACTGCACCTAGCCAAGGAAGTAAGGGGAAGCTTCGGGTGCATTTGTTATCGAATGCAATATATCTGTTTCTATAAATTGGGTATTGGATATAGCTTGTGGTGATCACATATGTATCCAAATACAGGAACCAAGTAGATTCAGGAAGATTGATCGAGGGGAGGTAGATCTACGAGCAGCCAACAGAGCCAGACTTGCTGCTGTAGCTGTCTGGGACTACCACCTCACATTGCCAACTAGAATGATCTTGGTGTTAAAGGGTTGTTATTATGTGCCTTCTGTTACTAAAAACATTATTTCAGTATCTAGATTAGATACTAATGGATTCATCTTCAAGTTTGGAAATGAATGTTTCTACTTTTATAAAGATAGAATTTGTTTTGGTAGGGCACATTTATATAACGACCTTTATGTGTTAGACTACATAAACCAAGTGATGGAAATCAATGAGAATATAAATTCACATGACTCATACCACACCCAACTTTGGCATCACCAGCTAGGTCATGTCAATGAGAAATATTTTACAAAATTACATAAAGATGGATATTTAGATTCTTTCGAACTAAAACCACTTGGTGTATGTCATGCGTGTCTACAAGGCAAAATGACCAATGCCCCATTTAGTGGGAAATGTGAAAGTGCTAAAGAACTATCAAACAAAATTACATAAAGATGTATATTTAGATTCTTAAGGATATTCTAATTAGGATGGAAAATAAATTCTTGGAATTGAGGTAGGAGGAAGAAGATGTAAGGGTTGGTGTCCTAAGAACCATCTATTTTGTACTTTGATTACATGAATGTAAACTTATTATATATTGTTCATTTTTCTGCATGACTGTAATATAATAATGTCCTGGAATATTTTTTACATTGATAAGGTCATGGAAGATCCCCGCTACGATGAGAACCTTAAAACGCTATAACAATATTCTTAAATAAAGTTCTATGGTTGGATGACATAATATGATAGGACACATAGTATACAGGCAGTCATGTGTGAGTACTCGTAAGAAGACAAGACTCTCTCTCATGGAGTTCGCACTTAGTAATCTCAAAGATGGGAGATTATGAGAACAGACCTGCCAGTAGTAATTCCACTTGTCTTGGTGTCATCAGACATTACTACCTAAGAGTGTGTGTAATGATCCTTAGACTGGAAGATTATCATTAACTAATTTCATGACTTGTGCTCTTAGATTTACTGATGAAAACCATCACGAAGACAGTTGGCGGGAAGTAGGGTACGTTGGGTGTGTCACGAATGACATGTTGTTAATGGATAAATCAAGGAAGGATTTTTCCCTTCCATATTTATGGAAGTAGATATCTCGGGCTCTTTGATTAAAATAGAACTATCGAACAAATTCCATGGCCATAGTGACACAATGAGTTTATTTCTAGAATTCAAAGAATGACATATCAAGCATATAGGTTTATGATACTGCCATGAAACCTACTTGATGAGATATTGAGACAAAGGGATTAAAATACAAAGTAAGCATTTGTATGAGGTGACACGTCAAGGCGACATCAACTTATTTCTCTTGGGTGTCTTGACTCATTTCTAGACATTAATCTTGGACTTTAGGAAAGCCCGCCTAATGCCAATGATAAAGAGGCCTAGATGGTCACACACTAAGTGTATTCAAGTATCTCAAGTAGAATAAAGATTATTCCCATATGTGGTTTAATAATTATTAAAGGAAGCCTAAATCATTTTAATGTTGGAGTAAGGATAAAATTAAAACAAGTACACGTCGTGTATTAATGATTACACGTCGTGTAGTTTTTATTTTGAAAAACAAGTACACGTCATGTATTAATGATTACACGCCGTGTAGTTTTTAATGAAAAAAAAGTACATGTCATGTATTTATGATTACACATCGTGTAGTTTTTCCAGTCGGGATTTTGAGGAAATATCGTTTTATTAAATGATATTTATTATAATCAGTGTGGGCTCATGTCCAGGGATTAATGATTCGACATGGGGTTTTCAAAAGAGTTAATGAAATAAATAAAATGCGTAACGCGTTCATTTATTGTCATAACTCTACAACCTTAAACCCGATTATAAATATCCTCACAACCCCAACTCTTTTCATAAGAATCATTGTACACAACAATTCTGGAGAATTATCTCAAGACCGAAAGAAATCCGTCCTCCAAGAACACTCTCAAGACCGAGAGAGATCCACCTCCACCGAATCAAGGCGATCTAAGGCGGACAACCCAAGCAAATGCTTCTCCACGCTCGCACCTGGATATTCCTTTGGCGATGTCCAGAGATATGTGGTGCACATGTGGATCACCGCTAGAGGAAGTCTACACTTGGCTTCTGTGACACAACGACGAATCACATCAAAATGTGATTAAGAATATTAATGAAGAAAGAACACCCAAAAAGGTACTTCTTTTCAATCAATTAAATTAATTATAATCAACTAGTGACGGTCCTTGTTTGTGGTTCTAGGACCATTCTTCTTCTTTGTCTATTTATGTGATTAGATCCGTGGATACTAGCATTTATCATCGTATTGATCCCAGATTAATCATTTATAATGACAAAAAGCCATGTGGGCACATCTACCCATGATCTTCTGTTGCACCCAAAACCTTCAGAAGATTCAATTATCACGATGAAGAAAAGTTAACCTATTTGGAAAGGTATTCACTAAATTGTATCTAGGATCTTTATTGTAAATTAATTATTTTTAATCAGTATTGAATCCAATATATCAAAGGTATTTGGATTATTTTTAATTTAAAAGTTATTGAAAACTTTTTTCAATGTGACAAGAAGGTATAAATGATGTTTTTCAATGATCATGTGTTCTATGAAAATAAGTAAAAAAAGAAATCTAGGTGGTATAAAATGAGGAAGCAGCCATTAAGGAAATAAGAAGGTAAGAAAATCAAGTTTACATGTTGAGATAAGTGTGATTAAAAGAACACTAGAATATTTCTTATAAAATCTGGGAAGTGTTTTTAATGTGGAAAATTTTTATATGTGCATTGTGAATGAAAAAAAAGATCACACTAATGATAAAAAAAATGAAAATTAAATAGTAAGATGTTTTAATTGTAATGAAATGGGTCATTATGCAAGTACATATCTAAATATTCATCATGATCACATGAAGAAAGGTGTGGATAAATAATTTGTGGCTACTTTAGTGAATTTTTTACCTTTTAACGATGTAGTGTTGGGTACATTACTTGTTCATTTAGATAATGGAAATTTCTTGTTTGATTTGGGGTCTATATATTCTTTCATTTCTGAGAAATTTCCTAGTAAAATGGAATTTTTACCTCAATAAATTAATCTATAAACTTTTTATAATAATACTTGGTGGTAGTATTAAGAAAAAATAAATTATAAGAATATTCTTGTTATTTTATGTGGAAAGGATTTACTGATAAGTCTTGTTTTTACCTTCTAGAGTTTGACATTATTCTAGGTATATATTTTTTTTATATTTATCATACTAAGATAGATTTTAGAGTTAAAGAAGTTTTTTTGGAATGAGTTCTAGTTTTTATACAAATCATGTCAAGAAGCTGAGAAATTAATTAAATATGAAAAAAATATCTTGCATGTATTATTGGGAATAAGAAAACTATTCAAATTAGTGATATTATTATAGTAAATAAATATTTAGATACATTCCTAAAATAATTTACCTATATTATACCTGATCAAATTATTTAATTTACTATTGACTTAGTGTCTGATTCTAAGACAATATAAAAACATCCTTATCAATTGGACCAATTATAACTTTTGGAATTGAAAACGTAGTAACAAGAGTTTCTTGATAAAGGCTGAATTCTTCCTAGTGCTTCACTATGGGGTTCTTTTATTTTGTTTGTTAAAAATAAATATGGTTACCTGAAACTTTTCATTGATTATAGAGAATTGATCAAAAAAATTCAAGAATAATTATTTGTTGCATCATCCCCACCATTGGTGGTGTAGTGGTAAGGGTTTGGTGGTGAGGGATAGGTCATAAGGTCAACTCCCTAGGCCTAAAAGTTTACTGTAATTTGTTTCCTTCCTTTTTTGTGGTGGAAAATGTAATAGACTTTATATTTTTTTCCATATATTGATGACTTGGTTGATTAGCTCAAAGAAGCTCATTATTTTATGTAGTTTGATCTCAGGTTTGGGTATCATTAGCAGGAGGTAAAGTAGAATGACATTTGAAAGACAAAATTTCTGACTAGTTATAGGCATTATGAGTTTTTGGTTATGCACTTTGGGTTGAAAAATGCTCTAGCTGTATTATGGGACCTATGAATAGAGTTTTATATGAGTTCTTAGATAAATTTATGGTAATTTTTATTGATCATAACTTAATATATTATAAAAGTTATAATGATCATGAGAAAATTTTTAGGTTTCTTCTAAAAACCTTAAAATAAAATAAGTTATATAGAAAATTTAGTAAATGTGAATTTTGGCTATGAAATATTTCTTTCCTTGGACATATTGTGAATAAATATGAAATAACTATTGATCCAGCTAAATATGAAGTGGAAAAAGAGTGGTAAAGACTTAAAATTATTATAGATATTTATAGTTTTCTGGGATTAGTGGGTCACCATTGAAGGGTTTTTGAAAACATTGCTCAATTATCTATCCCACTAACTAAAAATAATAATATTATTCCCCGAGGTGAAACTATAGGCCCCAATATTTATAAAAAAATAAAATAGGGGGTTTTACAAATGTTAATAAAAAACCTACCCTTAATAAAATATGTCATATTTAAATACCAATTACATTTCCTAGATCCAACACCCATAGTTGCAAGAAAACTTGTGATGAAATTTCCATCCCAAAAAATTTATGATAGCAAAATTTTGATTTTTTTAATTGAAAATTTATGTAGGGTTACAATCGACTCCCAGAAAGGGGCCCTGAACAAGTCCAGATCGTGTTTTATGTTTTCTATCTTGTAAATGGATTTGAATGACCCTTTTTATAATATGAATAGTGTATGATTTTGGTGGGACTCAAGCCTAAACCAGTTAATTTGGATGAAATAATGTGATGAATGTTTATAGGGTTTGAAAAGAAGATTACTGAATTCTCCAGTTTTAGCCCTGTTATCCAAAAATAGTGAGTTCTGTCTATAATGATGCTTATTTAAAGTTACTTGGTTGTGTTTTTATATATAATGATTAGGTAATTACTTATGCTTCTTGATAATTGAAACCTCATGAGATAAATTATCCTATACATATACTTGAACTAGCAGCAATAGTTCTTGATTTAAAAATGCGGAGACATCATTTATATGTAGTAAAATGTGAAATATATGATGCAAAAAAAATTTAATCATATATTCAATAAAAAATAATTAAACATGATACATAGAAGATTATAGTAACTGATTACTAATTATGAATACATGATTCATTACCATCCAATAAAATCAAATAGATATTATAGTGTTTAATTTAGAAATATAATTCATCATTAATTATGATATAAATGGAATTTTACCCTTTGCAAAATGATTTAATTAATTATTTCCTATAAATTGTGCTTATAGGAACTTCCTCTATTTTTTTAGGTATCATTGCATCCATCATTGTCAAAAATAATTAAGCAAGCTCAAAAGGAGGATCATAATTTATAAGAAAATGTAAAATTGGTCAGGAAAGGTAAGTTTCCGGAATTTAACATTGATAAAGAAGGTGTTTTTAGATTCAAAAAATGTTTATGTATACTTTATGATTCCCAATTGAAGAAATAATTTTTGGGTGAAGATCATAGATCTTTATTTTTAATTCATTCTAGAAACACTAATATTTATAGATACCTTTAGGAAAATTTATCATGGAATGGAATGAAAATATATATTATTGAATTTACCATGAAATTTTTTACTGGTCAATAAGTTAAAGTAGAATAAAAATTACTGAAGGGGTGCATCATCATATTTCAGTTTCATAATGGAAAGAGGAGAATATTTCTATGGATTTCATGGTTGTTTTACCACATATATCTCAAGGTAATAATGTGATATGGGTTATTATTGATCTTTTGACTAAATCTATGTATTTTCTTCCTATTCGAGATAATATGAAATTGGATCATATTTTTAGACTTTATATTGAAGATATAATCAGATATAATATATTCCCTCTTTGTATCTGATTGTGATCTCATATTTACATATAATTTTGGGAAAATCCTTTAGAATTCATTATGTACTGAATTAAATTTCAGTACAAATTTTTATCCTCAATGTTATGGAGATTCAGAGAAAAAGATTCAGATTTTAGATGATATGTGTTGAGATTATTCATTGGATTACTAGAGAAGTTGGTATCAATATCTTTAACTATTTGAATTTTCTTATAATAATTTTTTCATTCTAGTATATAAATGGCACATTTTGAGGCTGTAAATGGAAATAAGTTTTAGACTTTATCTTTTTCAGATGAGGTTTTGAAAGAAGGTTTTTAGGACTAGAATTTTTAAAAGATATATTTGATAAATTAAATGTGATTTATCAGTAAATGAGCTAATCTCATAATAGAAATAAAATTAATGTGAATAACTAGAGGAAAGATCTTTTATTTGATCTAGGCATCCATGTATTTATTAAAGTGTCTACATGGAAATTTGTAATACACTTTGGTAAGAAGGGACATTTAAATCCATGGTTCATTGGTTTTTATAAAATTTTGGAGAATATTTCATCATTTTTATATTGATTGTATTTACCTCCGAGTTTATCTCTGGTACATGATGTGTTTTATATTTCAATGTTAAGTAAGTATGTGTCAGATTCATCTCATGTTTTGAGTCCTGAATTAGTTCTGTTGGAGGAAAACCTTTCTTATGAGGAACATAATATTTAGATTCTTGACCATAGAGAGTAGGTCATATTTAATAATTCAATTCTACATGTTAAATTTTTTGTAAAATTCTTATGATTGAAGATGAAACATGGGAATCTAAAAATGTTATGAACAAAAATATCCCTACTTGTTTAAGAAGTGAATAAAAATTACATGGATGGAATTTTTAGAATAGGGAAGAATGTGACAACCTAGAAAATATTAATAATAGATCAATTTAATTCCTTATTAACATTCATGGATTATATTTCATAGATTCATATTCATTATAATAATTATAGGTAATTTCTCAATCAAAAAGAAAATATTTTTATTCTAACTAAATTGAGTTTCATGTATTATATGATTTTATTTTAAAAGTTTAATTTATAAACCATATAATTTTAATTTGAAAAAAGGATATCATTTTTGATATTATCAATTCAAAATTATCTTAGAGTTAATTTTTTGGAATTTTCTAAAATAATTTATTTTTGGATCAATGGTAGAAAATACTGATTTTTAAGAAAACCCCCTTTTCTTTTCAAGTATTTAAAAAGTATCATTTTGTTATGAATTAGTTTTAAAAATAAATTATTTCCTTTTAATTAAATATATATTAATTAATTTCATTGGGATAACATTATATTTTAATTTCTTATAAAAAAATTTAAACTTAAAAAGGGGTTTATCCCGAAAACTATTTTTTCATCACATTATGTGTTCTAATTTTAAAATTAATTTTTAGAAAATTTTTATATTTCAACTTGAAAGATAGATTTTATTTTTTAATCAGGTGGTTCAAATTTTGTAAAAATTTAAATCTCATTTTTGTTCATTATGGATAGTCTCATTGGTTAAAAAATTTGGTTACCATGGTAAGATTTAAAACTGGTTAAAAGGGGTTAAAGTAAAATTATAAGGGTTAAAATGATCTAAAACATGTATAAATCCTAATTTATGGTCTTATTTTGACCCTATACCATCTCATATTCAATTATAATCCATATTTTAGCCATTTGGTTTGAATAATACATTAATATATTTTAATCTTTTGAAAAATTCTAAGTGTGTCCTCTCCCTCACTTATAAATGGACACCACATCTCTTATCTTATCCACACTTCAAGAGAATTTATCTCAAAAAATCCATACCCAAATAAATTACTAATATTACTACCTAAATCTTAGATTTATTCTCTTAATTATAATACCATACTAATATGGATTTAAGTATAATCCTAAGGAGGTTGTCTAAAGAATTGGTTTAGTTATTAACATAGTGTTTTCATTTTATTTATTATTTTACCTCTATTAAACCTATCATAACCATTATGATATAATAAAATATATATATCCCATATAATAATATTTTATTATTTTGTTGTTATAACCCATTTTCATCTAATTATCCATCTAATAGAGATTAAAAATATCTTTTATGCGTACATGTAGACCACCGTCTCGTGAACCAATGCATTTTATTTTTCATCACCACATCACAATACTAATATATATATAGGTGAATTTAAATAAATAATATTATAATTATTATATAATTATAATTATGTAAATATAAAATAATGCTTACCTTTTTTCCCTCATGTTTGTTGAAAAATGGAAAAGTTTCACATGAGTGCGTACAAACTATCATATCCATGTTGTAACATAATTAATTTTTCATAACCACATTTCATAGTTAGTTCTAAAAATATAATTATAACATTATTAATATTATTTAATTGATATAATCATGATCCATTTGACTATAGTTAACCAACTAAAGACATTTTGGACTTATAAACCAAACATCCTCAAAACGCATGAAGTAAACTTAATAAATTAATTGATTAATTATAAAATGGTAATAAGTGAAATAAAAGTAATAGTAAAAATATAATTAAATTAAAAAATATTATTAATCATAAAAATAATTAACATAACATTATTATTCCGAAATATAAATAACATGTGTGATAAATCGGACTTGATGTAAGGGGTATTCTATCTTAAAACCTAGTTTTAAAATGTTTTTAGGCTTTATTTATAATATTTTTCCTTCTTTTCCATATGATATATATGTAAATATTTAAATAAATTAATCAAAAAATATTATTTTACCTATCCTTTTAATTTATTACAATGGTATTAAAAAGGAATATTTTTTCATATTTCATACTAAATGTTGGAATTTCTTTATAAAGTACAAAAGGAATGTTTTTTAACATATAAGACAAAAAAAATATTTTCCAACACGATAACCATTATTTTATGTTTATATTAATTTACAAGATTTTATTTTTTCTTTAAATAAAAATTCTTACTCCCTTTATTCTGAGAATTTTAGTTTTGAAAATATAGTTTTAAAGGAAATAGATATATCAATATCCAGAAATGTTTTACTTATGGGTTCAAAAGTATATTTTTATGAATTTAATGATGTAAATGAAATATTTTATTTGTTTCATGTATTTTATAGTCCTTTTACATTGTTTATGACATATATATCTCCAATGAATTGGGTAATGATTATGTTATCTGAATAATTATATTATAATTAACCTGGTAGGTTATTCTAAATATAAGGGTTCTTTTGAGGGTCCGTGTAAGGGTTCTATTAAGATGATTTCCAAAAGAATCTACGTCAATTTTCTATTCTTTTAAATAAATTTTCATGGAAATATTTTTGATTTTATAAGGTATTCTAATGATCTTGTTTTTTGAAGGAAAGATTATTCCCTTTAAGGGTAAAAAGTATTTTTTTAAGAAAATATTTTTCATGGGTTATCATGTATTTAAGGATAACACATGATTTTGATTTTTCTTTTATGTTTTATTAAAAAAAAATTATGAAAAAATTTGATTTCATGTATAATTAAATGACTATTTGAACTCAAATATTATTATATTAAAGTAAAACTCTCTTGTATGATCTCATGGTTTTGAAATAGAATAACGAGTTTATTTTCTTCTTTGTATATGTACCTTACTAAGATTTTTATTCTCATCTAAATTTTTTAAAAAAAATTCATAGGTTTTAAGTATGACTGGGACTAATGATGAATTCAAGTTAAAAATCATGAATATTCTTCATGAAAAGAAAATTTGTTTCATATTAAAAGTATTTTATTGTGAAAAAATTGGACACTTAGTGGAAGTGTCTACTTTATAATGAATAAGTTTTTAATATAATAGTTATAAACTAATTCTATAAAACTCTAAACCTAAAAAGGTATTCAGGAATGCAAGTAAATGAATTCTTGTTCAAAAATTAAATTATGGGTTAAATAAGGATAGAGTTGCTATAATTATAATTAAAAAATCCCAAAATTTTTATATGGTTTTCATTGATTTAGAAAGGGGATATGATAAATTTCATATAGAGATTTTATAGAAATATCTTCAAAGAAAATGAGTTTATTTTCAATACATAAAACTCATCCAAGAAATGTATAAATGGAGTTTTACTTGATTTATAACTTCAATAGGTGACACTATATACTTCCTTGTCTTGATAGGACAATACCAAGGTTAAGATTTAAGCTGGTATCTTTTTTCTTTGGTATTAGATTTAGTAAAAATCATATTCAAGGTGAGATACCTAATTATATGTGTTTTTTGGCATGATACAGTAACTGTTATAGAATCAAAATATATTTTAAATTTAAAGTTATATATTTGAAGAGTGACTTTAAAATCAAAGGGTTTTAATATTGGTATGGATAAGACAAAATCTATGGTTTCATTTTAGTATAGGATTATCTAATAATGTTATGGATATGATACTAGTAGATAGTTTTTTTATAATAGTTGATTGTTTTTTATATTTAAGATCTTTTTTATAATGTGATGGAGATATTAAGGTAGATTTCTCACATAGGATTCAAACTAGAGGTTTAAAATGGATAAATTATTCTCAGGTTATTTTTTATTGTAAAATTACTTTTCAATTTAATGGTAAATTTTATAGTATTGTTATTAGAAAAACTATTCTATATGGTAGTGATTTTTTCCTTTAATAGGACATCTGGAATAAAAAATAATGGTAGTAGAAATGAAAATGTTAATATGAACATGTGGACATACTAAGTGGGTAATATTAGAAATGAATGTGTTTGAGAGAAATTGGAGTGGCTCTGATTGATGAAAAGATGTATTAGACTTGATTAAGATGGTTTGTACATGTTATAAAAAGACCTAGGGCACCTATTAGTAAGGAAAGATTAATGAAAAATTAACTTATTAAAAGTGGTAGTGGTGAACCTAAATAGAAACTTAAAAAATCATTCAACATGATCTTATTAAAAATATTTTGATGAAAATATGGTCTTCAATAGAGCAAACTGTAGACGTTTTATCCATGTACCCAAACCCATTTAATTAGGTTTTGGGATTGTTTATTGTTTTTCTTTGTTATTTTTGTTGTTATATATACAAAAAAATGGTTTTAGGATAGTAGTTAAGTACATAAATAATAATGGAGAGGCCATAAGTTCAAAACTTACTACTGCTTTATAGATTATATATACTAATGGTTTCACAATCATTGGTATGGGTCTTTCCTAATGAGTTTACAACCAAAAACACATCAAACTATTAGTATAATATATACTAATAATTTAAGGTATTATACCAATGGTTTCAACCCATTAGTATAACATCTATTTCTAGTATTGATAATGTATACAAAGGAATCACTCTCTATTATCAAATCTACCACCATGGGGATTCCAACCCCATTCCCACTCTAAAAGTCTCACTCAAACACATTTGTAATCACTACAAATTTGAGATAATTTATCTATCTATAACACCTATAAATTGGTCTCTTATAGTGAATAATATCACACCATTTCAATATAAATAAAAAATTCTCAGAATGAACTACTCATTTGTTCATTTATGATATCCGGGAGAGAAGATATAGGAGTTACTAGAAAAGAAAAAGTACATGACATTTACTTCTACTCAACACAATATGTGCACCACACAAGGCCAATTGGACACATAATACCAATTTACTATTAAGTAATTCCATCTTATATAGTGTTTTATTTATCCTTATATATAATTTGAAGCTCAAGGGTTAATTAAAATGTACTATTGAGACCTAAGTCATGTCATCTAAACCCTCATGACATGTCCATCAAGTGACATGGTGTGTAGAGACCAAGTGATAGACTGGAAATGTAACCTATTATGGTTCCATTACATGTAATAAAAAATGTAATGTTCTCACACACACACACACTATGTATGCTATATAGGGTGACTGGGTTTTAGGATGTGAATCATAGTTTCATATCACTAGAAGTTCATCCATTGGAATTACCTTCAATGGAATTTCAAGTATCAAATAATTTATTGAATTGATGTGTGTATGGAAGAATAAAATCTCTTTAAGGGGTAGGTGGGACCATTATAAGTTCATATATTTTGATGGATTCATGGATATTTAGAATATTTGGTGAACATGAAGTCTTTATAATAAAGTATCTAAAAGATTTTACAAAAGAAATCAGTTTAGGTAAACAATGTTACTAGAGATAAAAAATCACATTACATTTGTATGCCACTCCATTAAAGTAGGACGGTGGTGATAAATAGATTACAAACTAAAGTTTCCAATTAATGGATATGATGGCCTTCTTCATAGTGAGTCCTGATTATGAATAGT
Source organism: Viscum album (assembly GCA_963277665.1). Classification (NCBI taxonomy): domain Eukaryota; kingdom Viridiplantae; phylum Streptophyta; class Magnoliopsida; order Santalales; family Viscaceae; genus Viscum; species Viscum album. Next base: position 808,518,513 of record OY728150.1, on the reverse strand, counting down.
ATACCAGTAAAGTGCACAATGCATTAGTGAATTGTAGGGAGTTAATAATCTATAATGAAATATTATTGATGGTTTTATCATTTAAATGAAATATTTGTAAATATAATGAATATAAATAAAATAATAGTGCTTCTCTCATGCGCATAGGACACCATGTCTAAAGTTCATTAATATCATTCATTCTTTTCAACTTTATGTACTTTCATTGTTTGTACTTTCATAGTTTATAATTCCTTTTCCTTTGATGTTTGCGAGTTTTTATTGAGTGTGTGTGATGGTTAAATTTATATGGTGGGTAGGGTGTATCTACTTATTACTTATGATACGCTTAGTTAGGGTAGGAAACTTCTAGATTTTTGGTTTTCTGCTACGATGATCTACACTGTACTTATGATGTGAAAACTTCCATTTGATAATCATGAAAATTTATGGTGGCACAGACCCAACCTCCCAATAAGTGGTATTAGATATCAACTTGTGTTTTAGTGATCACTCGATGCATAGAGGCAACTCGTTTTTTATTCTCTCTTACCTTGTTGTGAGTTCATTCATAATGGGAGTTTATTTTCAGAAAAATGTATAGCGTCGGATGAAGGAAAGATCCTGATAGTTAAATTTTTTAGAATGGATTTTGGATTATAGAGAATAGAGTTGGAGTACCCTCTAATTAAAAAGGACATAGATATTTTGATAACATGTGTATGTCTAGATAAAATGGATAAGTGGAAATGGGAATAGTTGGATAATAAGGCACTATCATTGGTGATGATGTCAATTTCATGGAATATTGCCTTAAACTTTCGAGAAAGGAAAACTATTATTGAAGTGATAAAGTAACTATAATATATTTGAAAAACCAATGGATATTAACAAGGTTTTTATGATGAATTTTCAGTTTAGCTTAATACTGTCTAAAGGAATACCAATGGTATATCATGTGAATGACTCTAATATGATCTCCAGGTAGCTTGAATCAGTGAAGGTGACATTCACAGATAATATATGGGTGCTACTTGTGTTATCCTAAATTATAGAAAGTAGGTATACAATGGTAAATTAAGTTATTAATTATAATATAATAATGGATTTTTTGTTTGAGGATATCTAGAATCTGATCCTAAATGAGGAGCACCAGAAGTGGTTAGTCTAAGTGCCATCTTGTAGAACACTTAATGCTGATAGAAGGGTATAGTGACCCAAAAAGAGGTATCCTAATAAATAATTGAATAATAAGTCTTTATAAAGGAGTTAGATATTTTTTTAGTCCTATTAATATATAATGGGGTTGTGAAAAGAAATGAAATATTAATAATAATTGTAATAATCATAATAAGAACACTGGAAGGGCATCAACATTCAAAAGTTAAAATTCTATAATTACAATGTAAGGTAGAAATAATTTTTTTTAGTATTAATACTCCAGTAAAATTTATGTAAATTTAATCTGGGTCATACATTAATTTAACTGGAAAAAAAATATGAATGTTCAATTATATATCTAGTAAGTATATAAAAGTTTATCTAGTATATAATAATCCTTGGAAGTTATTGGAAAGGGAGATGTCAACATCTGAATGAAGAATAGAGGATTCTTAAAGATCACAAAATTAAATAATGTACCTGATATATAGAAAAAAATAATTTTTTCAGAAAACATTATAGGTTGCGTATGGAATTACCTTTTTCAATGGGTTATGGAAAGTTACTTGGGGATTCATGGTAGTTGCATGAGGTGTAAGGGATGGAACTCTTTACTAGACCAGAAGTTCAAATGAAATTATAGTTGGTCAAAGTTTTACTTCAGATAATCTAAAAGTATAGTATTTAAAACGTTTTTATCTTAATGAGAATAATATAATGTCTCTAAGAAAAAAATACATATTAAATCCTGATCACATAGAAATATGAAGATGTGAAAGTTGTCTTCTGAGAAAATAGAAAAGGGTTTCTTTCAATTTTAATTGATAGAATCTCAGAGAACAGTAGTTGGAACTAGTATATATGGATGTTTTAGGACCTTTCATGAAACACCCCAAGATTTTTATGAAATAATTATCTTTAAATAATTTTACTTCTTCAATAGCTTGTGTTACACATGCAACAGTGAATTTAGACGAACCATGTAACATTATTAAAATATTATACTTCTATTTTCACCTAGTCGTTGTATTAGAGGGGATGAATAGTAATAAATAAATTTTTAAAAATATATGGTCTATAAATTTATAAAATTAATTAATTTGTTATCAAATGATTGTAATTTGAAACAAAAAATATATATTTGAAAATTATAGTGATGTTTTTCTAGAAAAAAATTTAAGCGCCCAGTGTAGTTTTTATCGATAAATTAAATTAATCTCTATTTTATAATTATTTTAATGAAATTTAAGTATTATTTAATTTATCAAAAGTTTTAAAATTCCAAAAATATTTTTTTAAGCATAGGATAAGAATAAATCTATTTTTATACTTAAAAATGTATTTTTTTTTCTAAAAACAGTTTTTGTCGCATTTTGTGCACATATATTAAAATTAATTTCTAACATTTATAGTTATTGAATTATTTTAAATTAATTATACATTTGTAATTATTAGGTTTATATTTTTTAAATATACCCTTTTTATTTTTGGTCAATATAAATAGAAATCGTGGTAAAATTTTCCACCTCGGTTAAAGGTAAATCAGGTTAATCTAGGTTGAAAATAAGTAATAATGGAATAATTATTCATCTTAATTATTATTTTATGAATTTAATTTTACCATTATCACCTTATGCTCAAATTTTTTTTAATGTACACTTTTCCATAAAAATGACCGATATGATATTTAAATCAAAGAAAGTAACAAAATTTCTTTCTCTTAATTTTAAATATATATTATGTATTCACATAGGGAAAAAACAAGTTATGAACGAATATAAATGTCTATTTTGATCTTAATGAAATTATTTTGATTATATAAATTTATTTATATTTTTTAGTAATGATATAATTACCTTAAATTCTTATGCAACATCGATGAAGTATTTCTTCAATTATTAAAAAAAATATAATAAATGATTTTAAAAACATTAAAAGAAATATAATTTGATTGATTTAATTTATTCCATGAATTTTATAGATAAATATAAAATATTATTGTTGTGATATAATATTTTATTTTAATTTATACTTTTTATTTATGTCATTTAAGTCAAATTAAGTGAATTGTGTCTAACTTGAAAATAATGATATTCTATGATAATAGTATTTTATTAAATCACATAAAAATCATAAAAATATTAAAATAGGAAAAAATAAGTAATATATACTAAAACATTTAATTCATTTCCCATTTATAATCCATTTGGAACCATTTTTATTGATATTGACTTAATTATATTTTAATCATTTAAGAAATTATAAGAGTTCCCCTCCCCTCTCTTATAAAAGGGAACCTCTACTTTATATTATTCACATCACATTGAGCCTTATATATGTACCATAATCTTTCAAATTATATTATAAACTTACCTATTCACATTATAGAGGTGTTTTTATTCTCAAAATAGAAAATTTAGGGTCCTTAAGAGGTGATCTAAAGGATTTTTTTCTAAGATGAGGTAATCACCATAACCGATCACTTTCTTTTCCACTCTTATTTACCTCCTATAAATATATGGTATTTATAAAAAAAATTAAGTATAAAATTTTTTATTAAATTTTATTATGATTATTAAAACACCATTATACACCCTCTTTTATATCAAATAAGATGTGAAAGTATCACTCGTGCATACGTACAACTTACTGTCTCCAAGTAGCGATACAATTCATTTTTCATCACCATATTTTAAGAATGGGTATTATGGTGAGTTTAATGTTTATGTATGATATTTATGAAATAATTAAACTTATTTAATTAAAATATCATGTCTAATTTCTTACCATACAATCATTTGTAAAATGATATTGTCGCTCGTGCGTACGACGAACTACTTCCTCCACGAAGCGATGTGATACGATAATTATTTTATATTTTACTTGAATCGTAAAGATGATTAATTTGATAAATATATATTATATATATGATATAATAATTACTTTTAAAATGTTAATTATTATTTACCTTTCATTCATTCAATCATTCTAAAAATTGATATAGCGTTCATGCGTATGTATAACCTACCGTCTCCATGAATAGTGTAATTCATTTTTCTATCTCTAATTTTTATGAATGATTATAAATATGTATATAATTAATATATATTATTTTTATAACATTATTAAAATTCTACAAATTATGGAACCATGATCAATGTATAAGGTTTGATACTGTCAAACCAAAACATGCTTGAAAGATGAAGCAGTTGTCACCAAGAATAGTAATTTTAATAACAAATTATTAATAAATGGGTAATAAGATGTCATAAATAAATCATACATGGTATTATAGATATGAATATATTTATTTAATACATGTATAATAAATCCATATTTATTATATAGTAATTTTTAAATAGAACGAGTAAATCCACTACTTGAGGTAAGGGATTTTCGTCTCACTTTTGTTTTGATGAGACACATGCCATATTCACCACTTGTTTCATTTATGTGGTGAATATACTACCCATTAATGTATTTTATGATTCATGTTATGAAATTTATACATATATAAATATCTATATATTTTTATTTATTTCATGGGGATTATGAATCAAAAGTTACCAAAAGTGGTAAGGGTTTCATGTTACAATCACATTGTTTATAGGGATTGTTTATGATTATGTCTTTTATGATGAAATACTATGATATAAATCTCAATAAAATCATTAATTTTATTATCATATATTTATTTTATAAGAATAGTTTTTTTTAATTTCATTTTCCTCAACTGAAGTACTCAAAATACAGAAAATGTGTTTTTAAGGAAAATTGACTTTATTTATATATTTAGTCAAAAATCATTTTTCTTCCATATCTATGTTTTCTAAATAAGTTTTAAATAAGTTTTTTAATATTATCCTATGATTTTTAAAGTCGTTTTAACCCATGTTTTACCCTTTTTTTAAAAAAAATTGTTGTTTGAATGAGGTGTTTTTTTCACTTTTTTACAAAAGTTTAAAAGAAATATTTTTTTAAATTATACATCATGAACAAAACTTACCACCATTAAAACTGATCAATTATTTGAAAATTAATTATTTAGTTTTCATTATTATTTTAAAATAAAATTCTTTCCATAAATTTTTTGAATTTTTTTTATTTTTAAAGGGATGATTTCAAAATAAAAAGGATATTTTCCTCAATAATGTTTTAATGATATTTTAATTGTATTTATATTTATCAAAGACAATAACCTTTTATTCACTTGTGATATATAGAGTATATTATCCAATGATACCATCCTTATTATTTTTCTATTTGTTTTATGTTTATAGTGACATGATTTTTATGGAACTCGTTTCATTTCCTTGGGTTATGCTTTGATGAGATGTTTATGAAACCATTTTCTTTTCATGGGTTCTGATATGATAAATGTTTTAAGATATTATGGAATGCATATGTATGATTTTAATTATGTGGTGTGTGTAACCTATATCTCCCTCAAATGATTGGTTAAATATTTATATCTCATTAGATAAACAAGATTGGAATGGGAAGTGGACACATTTCATTAGGGTACTTTGTCCACTATGATAGTCTTGGGAGTGAACCTTGACTACTAAGATGGTTTGAGGAGTAAAAAAAATACACTATGATAGTATTGGTAATGATATTTGAGTACTAAGAAAATATTTTTCTATTCTTATATGTATGCCACAATTTCATGTATTATGCCAATGTTATGCTTCCATGGATTATGCTCTTTGATTACTTTATGATTCATGTTTTATGAACTACCGAGATTTATTTCATGACATGATATTATGATTTATTATATTTACAAGATGACTTTCAAATGTTATTATCATGTTCTCATACCCTTTTTTCTGTGTTATGCTCATGTGATCATTGATATATCCCTTATTATTCTTACTCAGTATCTAAGCTCACCCTTCATTATGTTTCATTTCCCAAGGTTATAAAGTGTGATATGTCTAAGAAGGGATCTAGTTATGATGAAATTAGTGGCATATGATGTAGATATTTTATGAACCAGTTTTTTATGTTTCCAAATACACTAGACCTATATGATTATGGCATGTATCATTATGTAATTTAATAAATATTCATCTAAAAATATGTGATATCTATATATGAAAAGTATGGTTCACTATAGTTGGTATCAGAAAAAAATTTAGTTAACCTTTTAAAACTACAATGAGAAAAAATTAGTGAGAACCCTGGGGATATATATATATATATATATGACAGAAACCTAATGTTTTTTAATGATCATTAATGGAGTAGATTTAACCTAAGGTTTCATAAATGAATGTGTCACAATTTATAAATCCATTAAATGATTTTTCTTGATTATGTGGTTTCCAACTATGATTATTGTTGTTCACCCATTGGTTTTTGGTTTTATTAAATGGGTAGAACCTAAAGTAATCATGTGAATTTTGAATGTGATGGTCAATGGAATGAATTTTCCTCATAAGAAACAAAGTAAAAAAAGATATGGAATGCAAAACCTTGTGATTATGACTAATCAACTATATCTTTATTTGATTAAAAATCTTAAATTTGGTGAGTTTCCTAACACACCAAATAATAGAAATATATAGTTTCATAAAGACCATGTAGGAAAGAAGATTTAACTTACAGCATCTTTATAACATGGGAAGAATAACTCAAGTGAATGTCTTATAAGAATGGGGAGATGTTTTGAGTATGGAAAAAAGGCCAGAAATCAATTAATTTTTTAGTAAAAATGAAAATTTCTGTTAAATAAATGGATGATAATAATGGTCACCCTAAGTTATCCTCGATGGTTGAATGTTTTAAATGTATAAACTATGGGAATTATGAAAATATATTTCCAAGGGGGAAAGCTTGAGAAGAGAATCAGAAATGTTGTATGAATAATGGTTTTACCAATGATGATAAAGAGACTAAAAATAATGTATGAAAGGTATGAGTTGTTTTAATAGTATTTCTTATGTTCAAATTAAGAATCATGAATAAATTTAGGCTTATGAATCTTAATACATTGTTCATATTTCATATTATAAGAAATAAGTATTTGGTAATATGATGATGAAGCCTAATTCATGTTTTAAGAAGAAAGTGGGATGATTAAAGTGTTTATGAATTTGAATTCAAGAATTATATTGTATAATTGGTATACTAATGGTATTCTGGTTATAAAATCATGAAACTTATAAGTATTTTTCCACATTAGTTTTTCTCTACATATTTGAAAATATATTTTGAATGTTACTAATCACCAAGAAAAGTGATATAGTGGTAATGTGATATTTTCGAAGAACACATGATTAAGGGAAAGATAAACCTTAATATGTGTCTGATTTTGAGTTAATAATGTTTAGTTTATATAAAGAGATGATTTAAATTTATAGTATTGGTAACCTTGAAATTGTTTTTTGATTAGATAAAAAGTGATTTAGGTTATCTTTGATGGAGTTTATTGCATTTTTTATTTATGGAAAATATTCAATAGTTGTGAACTTATTTAGGGAATAAGGATTGTGTTAATGTTTTAAGTATATATGTTTTTACATTATGTTAAATTAAATGTTATAGATTATATAATGGGTTTATAATTTTAAGGTTTATCATAAGTTCAAAGGCATCAACACCCTTTTTAATTTTTTAAGTTATGGAATATTAATACTCTATTGAGCTTTAAATTCCCTTTAAGGTAGGTATATGATTTGATGATAAGTTAATTATGGAATATAATATAGTGGGATGTAGATAATTTTGATGGTTTAAAAGTGATTCATTGACACATAAATATTTTTACAGATATTTATGGTCAAGATAAGGATTACCTTTCATATTAGTATCTAAATTTGATTCATGATATGTTTAGTTAATTTCATTGTATTATAAAATTATATAGTGGTTTATAATAACGATCAATGATATTTTCAGAGATTTTTCTTTGGGTTGTGGTTTAATAAGGGATTTAACATGAATAGTTATTTGGGAAGAATGCAATTTTTTTGAATATTTAAGCTAAAGGGTATGATATAACCTTTGAGATTAAAACATTATTTAATGTTGAGGTTTCTAAGGTAATTAAGGTTTTTGATATTAATGTTTTATTTCTTCATATGGTAGTCTATTAATTTTAAGTATTATCATGTGCTAACCATTTTTGGTTTTGATTAATTCCTAAAGATAGAAGGAATATCTCTATATAATTTTTTAAACCATTAGAAGTTGATTTTAGCGATTCACGCATAAAAAATAATATTGAATACTCATTGTTTGGAGAAACATATTAGATTTTGGTGAAAATTGATTAAAGGATAAAATTATACATGATAAATAATTATATTTCCTTATGTTCTTAGTCTAGAGGGTAATGGAATGCCTAAACTCTAGGAAAAAGATATTAGGACCAAAATATTTTCCAATAACCTTTAATTATAATGAATTGATTTTTTTTTACCCCTCATTGATCCATGGTTGTGTGGTTGTTAACATTCTCATAACCATTTTCTCTATCATTATATATTAGTTATTTGGCATTATTTTTCTCTTCTATGTAAATATTTCCACTTCCCACTTATGTTTTCCTATTTAGAAATCTAGGTTTGTGATGAAATTCATACTTCCCTTTTCCCCTTTTCAAGGGGAATTTTTATTAACCCTTTTTACGATGTGGTTTTTCAACAAAGAAATTTTCAAATATAAATCCTTTGATTACGGAGAATAAGTTCAAAATATAAGGCTACAATTTACTTAAAAGGGGGAATAATTGACCATGTTTTCGTGATATATAAAATTGATTAAGTTTTTAAAGTTAATTTATAGAATAGGTAGGACCCTAGATCATCTATAAAGGAGCATTGTAGTTTTAAAGTGTGTATCTTTAATAAAAAGGAATAAAATAGGGGGTGGTTTTGAAAATATTTTTAAAGATAAAATATCTTAATTAAAGAGTTTAATAGTTGAAAAACAAAAGTGGTATTTTAAAATTATGATAGAAGTAGTTTATTTCAATTTCACAACACAACTTTTTTAGTTCATTGTTCTGAAAATTACATATATTTTAATGGAATCCTTTGGTTAAGGGATAATCAAGATCTTGATTCTCTTCATGCCTATTAAAATGATTCACAAAGAACCAACTCTTAACATAGAAATTTTTTGTCAAGGTTTGGAACTCAAGCATGGAATAAGGGTCAAAAAATAATACTAAAATATCATCTATGTGTGAGATAAAAAGCATTCTATATTCTCTAATTCGAACAACCCAACATTCCTACTTGAAATCTTAACTCAATCAGTGTTGAGATAAATAGTGTTTCACTCGATTAAACCAAAACAATGCATTCAAAGAAGAAACATGTTAAGATAAAACTTAAATTAAATGTTTCATAGAAAAATTTCTCAAAAATAGTAGAATAATAAGTTTTGTAAATCCCTCTCCAGGTTTTTGTAGCTCCCTTGAAATAAATTCCCACCATTTACCACTCCATTGAGAGGAGAATGAGGCTCTAGTGGAATCTCACCTTCATCTTTGATATCCCAATGAGGATAGGGGTGTATAGAACTTTTAGGATGAAGATAGGACTCCTTTAAGTCTCAATTATGGTTGATATTTTCCTCCTAGTAGACCTTAAAAATGGGGTCCCCATGGTAATAATTTATAGGCAAAATGGAATGTAGTTTTGGGAACCAAGATTTCAAAATACCACTTGTATTATGGTTTTGGGCAACCAGACAGTCTTATATTACTTTAGAAAAAACTAAAAAGTTGTTTCCCCAATTCTTGAATATCTATACTTAAAATATGGCATCATTTTGAGGCCTACAAACCTATATGTGTTCAAATTACATGAGTGACCTCAAGACTTTGAATAGTGAAGATTCTCTCAATGATGGCACATTTTAGGCCTCCAAATGGAAAAATTGGGATCCATAGTCTTCTAGATAAATTTATCCTAAATGGTGGTTCTTTTGAAACCCAATTTTTAGGCCAATTAGATTCATGGGTTATCAAAAGTATGTATCTTAGTATAGATATATTATAGGGCGCTTGTGTAGTTTAGCCCGTTTTACTTGAATTTCGCCACGGGCTCTCCAAATCACCTCCTCCTATAATATAAACATAAAAAAAGTAAAGTTTACCTTTTGATAATGACAAAAATTAACTAATTGAATCAAATTTTAAGTAATTTTTTTATATTTGGAATTTACAATACAATATCATTTTAAAAAAGTGGTATAAGGGTGGAAATGAATAGCGAATCACTACATGATCACACCCCCACACCTAAACATTTACACTCCTAGGAAAAGTAACATTTCAAAAAAAATGCATTGATATATTACCAACTTAATGATTATTTAACATTCAAATAAAATTTAATTCATTATAGAAATGTGATCAAAGAAAAATACACACCAATGAGTTATTTTTAGTTATCATGGAAAAAGATATCTCCTAAATTATATCAGAATAAAATTTAAGGGGATGTATGATAATAGTATTAATAATGGATTCAAAAGTCAACCATGTTACTATATCTCTATATATGTGTGTGAAAAACATTTCATGATATTATTTCCACTTTTTATCTAGTAAATATAGGTTATTTTAAACAAATCTGCTTACCTGATTTTTTCCACCAAACCTTCCCTACATCATTGGAAGTAAAATTTCAAGACCAACTCACTCAAGCATTCCCAAAAGTCAAAACATAAGATCCCGACCTAGATATCCTCATATTTTTTACATTTCAACACTCCCATAATTAATTAATTATTTTTTATGGCATACAACAATTGGATAACAAGTACACACGTGTAGGTCAATTCAGTACAATATTGAAATATATTGGCTAAGAAATGAATGTATGTAAAAATAATTTTGTAAAGATGATAAATATTAACATAAATTATATTTAACTTATATTAAGTAATAAATATTCACACTTCATGGTTGGGTGAAAATATTTATGGAGATGTTAAGTGACACAATTTCCCCATAAACTACTCACACATAGGGTATCAATCATATCAAAGGTTTCATAGGGATAAAACCATTAATATCATCAAAAAGCAACCAATTTAATTGAAAAATTCACACCTCAATTTTATATTAATGTTAAAAATCACATCCATTAGTGAATCATTTTTTTAAAATGTTAAAAAAACTTGAAATAGGTAAAATTTTCATATATTTTAATAGTTTTTATGATAATGTGGGAATCAAAATTGAGTATCCTGACCCAAAATTGAACAAAAAGGGGGGATATGAGAATAACATGCAATAAGACAAAAAGAGAAAAGAATAATTATGATGAAAATCCTAACTAACCTGGGAATTCACCCACTACCCCCCCCCCCCCAACACCTAGAGTGTGAAATTTCCTCACTATAATAAAAGATAATATGGTAAGGAATATAATTCCCAGTTGGTGGAACTGGTAGGTTGATTCTTGAAGGTGGAGTTCCTCTATTGGGGACTCTGAAATGGTTTCATGAAAGTTACTCAACTTCTTCCCATTTATAGTGGATGTTTTTTTGGTTTTTTCATTTTGAAACTATAAAAATCTAAATGTATAGGAATTAGTAATAGTGTATTGGGAAGACTAGTGGGAACAAGGCTTACCTACATGGAAATTCAGTCTACCATTGAAAAGGAGGACCTTCTACCCAATTTGTAATTGATGATGAAGGATTATGAAGTCATGGTAATCCTTGGTTATATCCTTATAGATCTATTAGTTCTCATATGATTCTCTTCACATTTCCTCTAGTTCATGAATCTTCAACTTATTATACTCACCTACATCTATGAGATTCATATTACATTGTTTAACAGAAAAATATTTGTGGTTCTCTACCACAAAAGGGAGTTGAAAATCCTTTCCAAACACAATTCTATATGGTGAAATTGTGATTGGGTTTCTAAAAGATATAATGTACACAAAAATTTCATCATCCAAGTGTAACTCTAATCTTTCTTATTGGTTCATACCGTTTTTTCCAAGATTCACTTAACTTCTCGATTTGAAATTTGTACTTGTCCATTAGTTTGAGGGAGATATACAGTGGAGATTTTATGAACAAACCCATACTTAGGGAGAAATTTTTTCATATTTTTATTATAAAAATGTGAACCCTAATCACTAATGATGAATCTTGGTAAACCAAACCTACTGAAAACCTGAGATCTCACAAAATGAAAAACCACTTGAGAGTCATAGATCCTAGTAGACTTTGATTTCATAAATTTAGATACATAATCAACAACCAATAAGATGTATACAAATAAAAATTATTTTGTAAAAGTCCCCATGAATCTAATTCCCCTTGCATTGAATATCTCACAAAATAACATGGGTTTTGGGGGAATTTCATTCCTCTTAGAGATATTCCCTTTGAATTAACATTGTGCGCATGAATTAAAAAACCAATGAGTGTATTTTTATAATATTTTCCAATAAATTCTATATTAAAGGAACTTTAAATCTATATATTTAGATCCAAAGTGGCTCCCACAATCCAAAGTGTGGAAGAAGCTCAAAATAGAGGTGAACTCATGGTCAAGTACATAATGATGAACAACCTGGTCACTACAAATTCTCTATTAGTATGTGTCATCCCAAATGTACTAGTGTAAATCATGCTTAAATATTTGGGGTTTTCAAGTGATAAAATATTTGGGTACCCTAGATTCTCCCAAAAAAATCACTATTTTCTCATGCCAAGGGGTAAGGTTTACTAAATAACAAAGGTGCTCATAGTGGAAGAATTATCCAATGGGAATGGATGAGTCAAAATGCTGGTCTAATAGTGGGTAAATTATACTAATGTGGTTAGATACCACATTTCATACTCTTCTATTATCTCAAATATCTATTTCAAACTCTAATTGGAGGATTATCCACCATATGAGGCGGTTCTTAGATTTGGGTTTCTTAATGAGAAACTGATGGGCATCATGATCAGAAAACACAATATCTTTTAACCCAATAATATATGAATTTAATGAAGGTTCAAGACATAGAAAAAGTGTGTGGTGGTGGGAGATATATTAAATTTTATTTTAATATTGAGTTGCACAAAACCTTGAGTGAGGATCTTGAAAATAAAATTTACAATTAATTTAATTAATACTGAAAGAAATGAATACATTATTTAAAAAATATTTCTTAGATATAGATGTTGATCATCCAAAAATACCCTTCTGAATTACCTTAATTGCATCGTGACGGTCTAAGGATACAATCCCTCTAACAGTTATCCACATGTGCTCCTTTTATCTCTAAGAAACATCAATCAGTCTCTGGGTGAAAACATAATGAGTCGATTATATTGTGTTATTCATGTTGATTGTACATCCTTTGATCTTGAAGAGATCGCTTTTTCATTTATCATTCTTAAGTGTAAGAGATAAAGGAGGAGTCAAGAGATAGTTCTTTTGTGCACAATTATTCTCAAGTTTCAATTTCTGGATGCAATACACAACATATGGTATATTTATAGAGATAGGTTTTAGGTTAAAATAATTATTTAATTTCATGTAAGACATTAAATAATATAATAATACTTAATAAAACTCATTCCACATAATAATATTATTATTATTGTTATTATTTTTTGGCACATTCCAACTTGTGAAATAAAAAATATTATTTAATCATATTGTTAATTAATATTTTTCACTAGACTCATTCTTGGCCTATTTGAACTCCTATAGCATTTATTTAACTCCCAAATAAATATTTTATTCATCAATAAAAAATTTCGATCAATAAAACTTTAATAAAATTATCCCTCGGTCTTTAGAATAATATATATTCAATTAATTTAATTCAAATATAATTTAATTAAGATAATTGAAAATACTTAGTGTGTGACCCTGTAGAATTATTTCTCCTTGGAATTAGTCAAGCTTGCCTAAAGTACCAGATTACTTTCTAGCAATGGGTAAAACACCCAAGAAAAATAACATAATGTTGCAATGACGAAAATCATATATGAATACTCACTGTGTAATATAATCCATTTTTATAAATATCTCATCAATAAGGTTTCACATATGTATCACCAACCTATATACTTGATACGTATTTCTTTGACTGTCTGAAATAAATCCATCATTTCACCATGGCCATAGAATCTAATGTGATGGTTTAATTCCAATTAAAGGGTTGAGATATCAACTTCTATAAAAATGGAAGGAACAAATCCTTCCTCAACTTATCCATTAATGGCATATCAATTATGATGCACCTAATGTACCCTACATCTCTTCAAATATATGGAATCATGATTTTCATCATAAAATATAAGTGAATGAGTCATGAAATGAATTAATGATAATCTTAAAATCTAAGGATTGTTATACACACTCATAGATAGAAATGTCTAATGTCACCAAAACATATAGAATTTCTACTGGTGGGTCAGTTCATATAATATCCCATCTTATAGATTACCAAGTGCAAAATTCATGATAAGAAGACTCATTGACTTATGAGTACTCACACATGATACTTTATATACTATATGTACCATAATAGTGCGTTATCTGACCACATAACTATATTTAAGAATGTCTTTATAACACTTCAAGGTTCTCATCATAACAGAGAACTGATATGACCTTAACAAATGTGATGTATACTCTTAGAAAGTATTACATTAGAGTCATGAAGAATAATGAAAAATATATAATAATAAGTTTTATTAATATTCAATACGTCAAATATACTTGTAATCAAAGTAAAAAACAATTGGCCCTAGGAAACCAACTCTGAAAAACTCCCACTTGAACTAGAGCCATGTAATATCCTGATCTTTCATATGAGGTTTAGATTATTTAAATTTTTGTAAACCCTCTTTGAGGTTTTCTTTTTTGTTTTAAACAAACTCCCATAAACCATGCCTTTAGGATGGTCAGTTTACTTCAAGGAATCCGATAACAGGGGGTGAAGGCTGGCTGTAAAACCAATTCCTAACGTGAATTTTTTTTGACAGACCTTGTATATGACATGAATTTATTTTCCCTGGAGGGGGAAACCTAAGTTATTCACGACGTGAATTAAATTCATGTTGTGAATGTAATACACAATTTGAATCATATTCACATCATGAATATGTTTTGTCCTGTTTTTTAAGGGATAAAACCCCTTTTTTCTAACCCTCCTTCCACACAAGAGTTATGCATGGGAGCTTCCTCTTTTCCTCCTCATAGATTCCTTTGGTTCTTATTTATCTGATCTTGGATCAGTCACCATTCATATTGTTGGTTTATTTTTGTTAAGTGCTTCTATCTATTACCTTATTTTCATGGTTTATCTCTTTTCCTTTAGAGTTATTTTGGTGTGAGGTTATATTCCATATTTTCAAGTTGTTTGTCTGGTTTTCTTATTTCTTACATTATAGACCGAACCATAAGTTTATACTGGATGAGTACTCCTCTACAAGAATAATGTAGGTGGTCTAGTGATTATCCCTAAAGTATTATTACTTTATTTTATGCGTCATGATGTCGTATGCCATATTTTCCATGTGTTTTCATAAAAATACACTTCTCCCTTAATTAATTTGTTAGTCTTGATAGAAGTTACCTTATGACTTCTTATTCTTGTCAGTATAGGACCCTTTGAATAATGCAACCCCTTGAGGCATGATTATGGAATTTTTCACTTAATATTATAAATTCTTATTTGAACAATCCACCTTCTAAGTGGTTTGGGATTGGAATTTAGATGAAATCACTATAATGAATTAAATGGAAAGTGAGTGGTGTGACCACGTCATGTGATTTTATATAAATAATGGTTATACCATTGTTCAAGTGGAATTCTAATGAAGTATAAACCATTTACTGACACATGATAAAGCCTATTGGATTACGTATTATTTATCAAAATCAGGAATGGCATCCCATATACCTGTGATAATCAAGCATGGAGTCCAATATACCTATCATACTCAGGCATGGAATCCCATATACCTATGATACTTGAGAATGGAATCCCATATAACTATGATACTTGGTCATGGAGACCCTTATGATACATGATACTTGGGAATGGTGTCCCTTACTACTTTATGAGACTCTAGTGACTAGACACGGATGCCTGAATTACACCTCGGGTACTGGATAGTACTAAGTATATATATATAGATATAAACATTATTCCATATATAGTGAATATATATATACAAGAATACATATTTATATGTATATGTTAATGGTGACATTTATTTAGAGGTTTCCCCATTTAGGATGAAGCAAGTAGCATCTTCCAGGTGTTATATAAGAACCAAAGTCAACCATTTATAGTTTATATTATTAATTTATCATATATTCACATTGATCATATTATATGCACCATATGGATAATTTTAGATATTGTTGGTGGTGGCCTGCTGAGTTTATATCACACTTTTATCAGGCCGCCGATGGTACCTAGAAATACCTCATGTTTTTAGGTAAGGAAAAAAAGAAAGCACTCAAATTTTGATGCTTGATTCTCAATTTTAGGTTGGATTATAGGGAAAAGGACTAGGTTCATACTCATGATTCTATTTGAGATAGCTCTTTTGGATTTTTTTATTTTTTTCTATAGCATGATGTATCTGTCTGTTTCCATGTATTCTTTTTTTCCCCTTTTTTTATAGCTCCATAACATACTCGTCATTTTTTATGCGATGTTGAATTTGGATTAATTTATTATTACTATCTGGATGATTTAATACCATTTTTCTATTTATTATTATTATTATTTTATTTATTCATTTATTCCACCATTTTGCTACTTTGTTTATGAGGGTATAGTTTCTCCATTGTACCCACATGTACCCTCATTTTTAGTCGGTAGCCCCTGGCATATAAGGAAGTATGCTTAAGGATATCAGTCCCACTAATTCAACTACTATTACTGAGTGATCCGCTCTATGATGTCACAAAGTGTTATTAAAGGATCATTTTCTATTCATTTACTATTTGGTGTGGTAGAATGAAGATTAGGACATGTTACAATTTGGTAATGAGACTATTCATGGGAGTATCTAACCCATGTATAGAGAAATACAAATTATTGGGGATGGTACTTTCTATTTTTGGATTCCAATTATTATAGTTGTTTTTATTTCACCATTGGTTGAACACATGATATGTGATTTTTATTATTATTATGACTATGGATTCCATTTTACACTTAGCTCGGAATAACAAATAAGTTTTGAATCATGCATATTCATAGGCATATATAGATTCACATGTAATATATTATTCAATTGCATATAGATTCATCTCATTTCTTGTATTGCCTATAGTTTCTATGATTGTTTTGACCATTATATTTGTGGAATTGTGCTAATGTTTCTTGTAGTGGAATGAGAAAACATAATTGGTTACTTAAAGTGTCAACATAAACATAATAGTGTTTTCCTGTATAGCTTGATGCCAACACCTTAAGTAGTAAATTATGGCATGTTGATCCATGGACCATTAGTTGTATAGGATAGAACGTGTTTATGGTTGTGATTAAATGGATGACACATTTCAATTTATAAAGTGAATGGGCCTTTATAAATTAAAAATGGTGATCTAGATAATTCAACCATTTAAAAATATTTGATATATAAATTTGTATGAAATTAAATGAATTTAAAATTACAAAATCAAATGGTATCCATTAAATGGGGATTTCAATTGAAACTTAAAGGGTTTTTCCTATATAACTTACAATTGACACTCTGTATACTGAGACCACTGACTTATAGCAGAGAAATTAACCCTAAAATAGCCTTATTAGTGTGTAGTAGACAGTGTCTCTTGTGATTATTATGATCTATACATCACCCAAACCTAGATTTAGAAGTAGGAAGAGGGGTGTTACTTGATATAGGAAAGCTTTGAACCTATTATATTCTTATACTTGTGGATTATTCCATTACCAAATCTTTTTCTGAGGTGTGTGTTTGGAAATTGTAGAACTATTTCACCATGATATCCTCAAGTGGAGTTACAGGAAGGTGGTGATGACCATGATATAGAGATGGTGGGTCCTAACCCTCTAATAGTTCCACTTGCAATACCTCCTATAATATCTAACTTGGGTGGTTGTTTCTAGTTTTGAGAGGGATTCTCGAGGATTATGTAGAACATACAGGGAGCCCCACAACCTTCCCCTACTATGACAGAGTTGATGTAAGAGTTTCAGCAATAGCACCTACCCATATTTTAAGGGCATGGTGGTCCACGGGATACATATTCATGGATGGAGACCATGTTAAGTATCTTCGACCACCTCAAGACACCTCCTGAGGAGATAATAAATTTTTCTATGTATATGCTTTAAGATTATTCCAATCAATATAGGGATGTTATCACTCAGGCATATTTCCAACAAGGTATATCGTGGGTGAATTTTCAAATAGTATTCTTTGACTATTTATTTCCTAAAATGCTGATAGAATACTGAGCAAGAGAGTTTATTCATTTATAGTAAGGTACTATGTCTATGATGGACTATTCTACTTGGTTTGTGGAGCTCCAGTGTTTCACTTCGACTCTTACTGGAGATGTGTTGGAGAAAAAGAGGCATTTTGAGGATGGGATTTTATATTCCATCTGATATTTGGTGAATGTATTTTGGTTGACCACTAGTTTGAAAATAGTAAACCATACCATCATCACCAAGCCAAACATAAGGGAATCTGGTGGTGTGGGTTAGGGTGGTTCAGAATTGAGATAAGGGATTGGTTTAATGGGAAGTTGGAAATATCAGTTTGAGACAGCTTTCTAGAGTAGTAGTCTCCATATGAAACCCACTGATAGTTCATGGGTTTTCACCAGTGTGTAAATCTAGGGCATAAGAAGCCACAATGTCCCAAATACCCCATCGAGTGTTGATGCTATAACGATTGGGGTATCTTTAGAATTTTTTCGATACCTTCACATCTTTGAATTGTTATAGGGGATCCATATCATCTATTATTTTAAGAGTGGGATCTATAGAACCTTTCTAGGTAGGTATCTGGATTACTACTAGACATTCTGGAAGAGGAGGTGGTTGTGGCTGAGGTAGTTAGACCTCAGATATACAATTCCAGCAAGATGGATAGACTCAAGGTAGTCAAGTTGTATCTCAAGGTTTCATATCTATCCATTTCTATGTAGTGCATCCTTTACTAGATGGGTATAGTGTTGGACCTTATATAGTTTGAGGAACTATTCTAGTAGCTTTTACTTTAGTTTCTTCCTTATTCGATATCAATGATTCACATTCATTCATATCTATGGAAATCATAGAAAGTATCGGAGTTTAAATTCAGTGTTCTGGTTGAGTGATTACCCTTGAAACTCCTTAGGGTATACATTAATATAATTTACACTAGTGTAAGGATTTACCCCTTATGATAGGAGGCTATCATTTTCTATGTAACTTCTTCATCCTCGAGATGGCTGGTTTTGACATCATTCTCAGGATAGACTGGTTGGTTCCTTACCATGCCTACATGGGTTTCTATTACTTATGGGTGACCTTTACATCACCAGAGGGAGTTTTTTTATATAAATAAAGGTTAATGGGATTTCTAGGAAAGTAGATCTGGACCAGAGAGCATCATGGATTGAGTGGAGTGATGGTCCATATTTCTATCCTTAATATATATGATCAGGGATTATGTCAAACTAATTTACCTCTGATATTTGATCATTTCAGAGACATATTTACTAACAAAATTTCTAGAATACCTACTAAGAGATAGGTATTTTTTTATTGAGATAGTTCTAGAAGCTACACTAGTATCCATTCCTCTTTATGGGGTTTCTACTTTTAAGTTTTATGAGCTCAAGAGGCAGCTGGAGGATTTAGAAGATAAGGGTTTTATATGGCCCAGTACTTCACCCTAGGGTTCACCAGTCCTTTTCTCCAAGAAGGTAGATGGTGCCCTTGAGATTTGTGTAGATTATAATCATTTGAACTAGATTATAGTTAGGAATTGATATCCACTATCTCATATCAAGGACCTCTTCGACCAACTTTTAGGAGCTCAAAATTTTCTCAAAGATTGATTTGAGATTATAAAATCATTAGGTAAAAGTACGACCTTCAGATATACCATGTATGGATTTCTGAATTTAGTGTTATTTATATGAGTATTTGGTTATTTTTTTATGTTTCCTGAATTCATCATCCATTTTCATGGCCTTGATGAATCAGGTTTTCCATTCATACCTATATTCCTTCATTGTGTTATTCTTGGACAACATCTTGGTGTATTCAAGGACTCGATGCAGTCATGAAAAACACCTTGATATCATTTTTAGTACACTAAAAGAGAATTGTATTTATTTTAATATCAATAAATTCCACTTTTAGATTGATAATGTTAGCTTATTGGTTCATATCATCTCATAGATAGAAATATCAATTGACCCAAAGAAGGTGAATATTGTTGTTTCTTAGCAGCATCCCATGAATGTATTTGATATAAAAAGTTTATTAGGACTAGATTGCTATTAAAAGTGATTTATATAGGGAATATAATTCCTTATAAAACCTCCTAATATCTTGACTAAGAAGGGTGTGAAGTTATTGTGGTCTAAAGCATGCGATAAAACCTTTTAGTATCTAAAAGGAAGATTGACTTCATCACAGATCCTGATTCTTCCTAAGACGAGTAGAGGCTATATAGTGTTTTTTATGCATCAAGTATCAGTTTAGGAGTAGTTATGATTTATGTGGATCAAGTTATTGAATATGATTCTAGTTATTTGAGGCATAATTAGAGGAATTACCTGATGCACGATCTCGAGCAAGCATTTGTCATTTATGACTTATGTTTTTTTAGGAATTAATTATTTTTAGAATGGTTTATAGTGTTTACGGACCACAAAAACCAAAAATATATCTTTACATGGAATTAATTTAACCTAATATTGATAGGTTGGGTCGAATACCTTCATTCATTGTACTTTGATCTTGCTTATATTCCGGGGAAGGGAAACACGGTTGCTGATGCTCTAAGCCAGAAGACTCATACACAAGTTGTTCAAGAAACCAATGATGAATGGAGGTTGAAGGATCTTCTTTATAAGATGAATATGAAGGTTCAATATAGTCACAAGTGATATTTCATTACATCCTTAGTGGTAACTTCGTCACTTCTAGATAGGGTAAAGAGTAGTCAGTTCTCTTATCATGAGGGCTTAGTATTAAGGGAGAGTGTTTCAGGTGGGGATCCACCAATGGGTTGGTCTGTCGATGGGGATGAGATCCTAATTTTTCAAGGGAATGTCTAAGTTCCTAAATACATGTTAGAGTAACTCATTTTATAATACCATGCTTCATATTGGATTGTACACATAGGTATTTCTAATATTTATTGTGACATGTTCTTCCAGTATTAGTGGCCTAGGATAAAACATCATATTAAAGGTTTTATCACTAGGTATCCCACATGTTAGTAGGTTAAAGTAGATAACTAGTAGTACTCTTGCTTATTACAATAGTTACTTGACCAGAAATGAAAATGGAATGATGTATCTATGGATTCTGTGGCTGGATTTTTGAGGTCACCTCGAGGTAGAAGCGTTGTTTGGGTAGTTGTGGAAGGAATGATGAAGGTATCTCATTTTATTTATATAAAGGTGAACTTCGCAGTGGTTTAACTTGATATTATATACATCCATGAGATTATATTCCTACATGGGGTCCCTTGTTCCATCATTTCAAATTTTCTTGCATATTTCACCTAGATTGGGGCATTAAAAAATTTAAAGTTGGGGAAATTTATCACCTCCTTAGGTCAAGAATTTCGATATATTAGAGAGATTCATGATAGTGGAATATCAAATTGATCTTCCTTATAGGTTTTTATCCATGCATTAAATCTTCCATATATCATAGCTTCACTTATATCATATCGACTCATCTCATACTTTTGATCCGAAGGATGTTGAGTTGGAGGTCGATGCTACTTTTGAGGAGTACCCTATTTTTATCATTGATCGGAGCATGACTAATCTTCAAGGTAGGTAAAAGCCTTTAGTATTTATGATATGATATCATGACCACATACAGTATGAGTCCTATGAGAGAGATTCCAATCTACATGCTTATTAGTCATAATTATTCTTAGATGAAGATTTACCACCCCTGTAAGAGAAACTCAGGGCTGAGTTGTCTTAAGGGGGGAAGACTATAAGATGCTAGTTTTTTATATGAGTTATGGACCCTTTAAATTTATGTAAACCCTAATTTTGGATTTAATTTTAGTTTAGTCCATGAAACCTTGCCTTTAGGCTGATCAGTTTGTTTCTAGGAAGAAGATAGTAGGGGATGGAGGATGGCTACCGAACCAATTAATGATGTGAATGAAATTCATGATGTGAATGAAATTCATGATGTGAATGAAATTCATGATGTGAATTTTTCTAGCCAGCCCCCATGCATGATGTGAATTGGTTTTTCCTGAAGGGAAAAAACCTGAGTTATTCATGAAGTGAATAACATTCACAATTTTAATGTAATACAATACATGAATCATACTTTCATCATGAATTGTCATGGTCAGTTTATTTATGGTGTAAAACACCTTATTTTGTTTCTAAACTTCATTCTTCCTCACGGGATCAATGCACGAGAGATTCCTCTTTTCCTACCCCCAAGGTTTCTTTGGTTATTACTCATCTGACCTCAAAAATCAGCTATTTTTCATCTCTTTTGTTTCCTCTCGGTAAATTCTTTGATATGTTACCTTCTTTTCTCAGTTTATCTCACCTTATTTGGAGTTATTTTTTGTGCAATCTAGTATGCCCTATTTTCCGAGTGTTCATCCAATTTTCAGATTTATTCCATTATAGACTAAATCAAAAGTTGATACTAGATGATTACTACTCTACAAAAATAAAGTAAGTGGTATAATGATTATCCATCAACTGTTATTTCTTTATTTTATGTGTTGTTACATCACATGCATATTTTCCATGTGTTACCATAAAAATACACTTATCCAATAATTAATTTGTTAGTCTGGATAGAAATGACCTTACCCCTCCTTATTCTTATCAGAATAGGACCCTTTGACTAATGTCTCCCCTTAAGGTGTGCTTATAGAATTTTCCCCTTGATATTATAAATTCTTATTTAACCAAACCACCTTATAAGTGGTTTGGGATTGTAGTTTAGTTGAAATGACTATATTGAATTAAATGTAAAGTGAGTGGTGTGACCACGTCACATGTTTTTATATAAACAATTTTATTCCCTTGTTCAAGAGGAACTATAATGAATTATAATCCATTTAATGGATCATGATAAAGCCTATTAAACTAATTATTATTTATGATACTTGGGAATGGCATCCCTACTGATGTGATACTTAGGCATGGAATCCCATACACTAATGATACTTGATCATGCCATCTAATATACCTATGATACTCGGGAATGGAAAACCATATACTTATGATACTCGATAATGACGTCTCATATACCTATGATACTCAGGAATGGCATATCATATACCTATGATACTCAGACATAGCATTCCATATACCTGTGATACTCAGACCTGGTGTCCCTTATAGCTATGATACTTACACATGGAGACCCTTATGATACATGATACTCATTAATGATATCCCTTACTACTTTATGAGGCTTTTGTGACTAGAAATATACGCATGAGTGTCCTAGACATCACTATGTGTGTGTGCGTGCGCGTGCGCACGTGCGTGCATGTGTGTGTGTGTGTGTGTCTATAAACATAATTTTGTATATAGTGAATATATATATATATATATACATATATACATATTTATATTTATATATTCATAGTGAAATCTATTCAAAGGTTTCCCATCACAGGTTGAAGCTGGTAGGGTCTACCTAGTGTTCTCCAGGAACTAGAGCTGACCATTTATATTTTATATTACTTATTTCCCATATCTACACACTACTAATATTATATACACTAGATAGATAATTTTAAACACCATTAGTGGTGTCCTATTGATTTTATCTCACACCCCATTAGAGCTGCTGATGGTAGCCATACATACCACATGTTTTTAGGTATAGACAAAGGGAATCACCCATGTTCCAATGCATGATTCTTAGTATTGGGATGGAGTACAAGGTAGAGGACCAAGATCCTTATCGTGATTCTATTGGAGATGGATATTTTTGTAATATTTCTATTTTTTCTATAGCATGATGTATCTATCTCTTTCCATGCATTCCTATTTTTACCTTTTTGTTATATCCATAACATACTCATCATTTTGTATATGATTTTGCCTTTGGCTTGATTTATTATTACTATCTGGAAGATTTACTATCATTGTTATACTTATTGTTATTATTATTCCACTATTTATTCATTTATTTTACCACTATGCTACTCTAATTATAATGTTATAGTCTACCCACTTTACCACCATAGACCCTCACTGATATTAAGCAACCTATAGCATGGGGATGTGCACTTGAGGCCATGTGGCCCACTAGTTCAGCTACTATTACTGAGTGATCTAGGTTGGGATGTCATACGACAACTACCTATAACTTGTATTCTACTAGACCTCACAAGATAATCAGGTTTCTTTTGATTTAATGATTTAATCAAGGGGTCTTCTACATCATCTTCCATAGAAATAATGATCACTACAACCTCACATATCTTATAAAAACCCCTCAAGAGATGATACTTCCTAAGTATGAGCTTCATCTATTGATGTGACCTTGGATATTTTCTAAAAGCCACCATTATAGTATTATCACAATAGGGTGTGATGGAATCTTTACCACTATGTACTATGTTAAGCTCTTGGAAAAATTTGTGAATCCATACAAATTCTTTAGCTTCTTCAGAATCTACAATATACTATGAATCTACTATAGAATCTATAACTACAACCTACTTTGAGATTTTCCTAATCATTGTACCTCCTTTAAAAGTGAATATGTATCTCATTTGTGACTTCATATAATCTTGATATTTTTAGAAACTAAAATCTCCATATCCTTTTATGACTAGTTTCTTATCTCCTTTATAAACTGGTAACATATCCTTATTACACCTTAGATACTTAAGGATGATCTTGACTAACATCCAATGGAAGTCATCTGGGTTGGTTTTATATCTTCCTACCACACTTAATGTATAGGATATATCTAGTTTAGTACATATCATAACATACATCACTATCCCAATCACTTACATGTATGTAATCCTTACCGTTCTATTTCTTTCATCATATTCTTGATGACCCATCTTCCTAGAAAGATGAATTCCATGTGACACTATAAATAACCTCTTATTGTATTGTACCATACTGAATATCTTCAGTATTTTTTCAATGTACCCACTTTTACTTAGGTCAAGAAGTCTATTGAATCTATCATGGTGGATCTTGATCCCAAGAATATATTCTTCTTTTCCCAAGTCTTTCATGGAGAAGCATTTATTCAAGTATGCCTTAATAGACTGTAAGACTTAGTATTTCATTTCCAATTACTAATATGTCATAAATATATACTATTAAAAAATGATTTCACCAACAATAAACTGTTTTTAGACATAAGGATCACATTCGTACTTTATGAAACCAAATTCCATTATGGCTTCATCAAAATGAATTTTCTACGACTTGGATGCTCACTTTAATCCATAAATGCATTTATATAATTTTAATATCTTTTTGGAATCCTTTGGATTCACAAACCCTTCTAGTTGTATCATATAGTCATTTTCCTAAAGGTTCCCACTAAGTAAGTCTATTTTTAAATCCATTTTATAGATCTCATAGTCATGGTAATCCACAATGTAAAGTAGAATTCTGATGGATTTCAGCATTTCAACTGGTGAAAAAATTTCATCTTAATCAATTCATTGATGTTGTTTAAGATCTTTTACAACTATTCAGGCCTTATAGGTACTAATTTTTTCTTCCATTTCCAATTTCTTCTAGAATATCCATTTGCAATAAAAAATATTTACATCCACTGGAAGATCTACCAAAATCCAAACTTGGTTTTGGTATATAGAATCCATTTTAGAATTCATGGATTATTTTCACTTGGAAACAAATATGACACTTACTAATTCCTTGTAGGTTATAGGATCATTATTATCATCTAATAATGAGTTACCATCCTTGATAACTATAAAACCATACCATTATAGTTCTTTAACCTCTCTTGTGCTCTTATGTAGTACTTGTGTCTCTGGAATCGTATCTTATTCTATGGAGATTTGTGGAATCTATTCTTGTGCCAAATCTTATATACCTTGGGCCTCAAATTCATCAAA
This sequence comes from Viscum album, assembly GCA_963277665.1. Lineage (NCBI taxonomy): Eukaryota > Viridiplantae > Streptophyta > Magnoliopsida > Santalales > Viscaceae > Viscum > Viscum album. Next base: position 808,492,095 of record OY728150.1, on the reverse strand, counting down.
GTATTTCTCTCTCTCACTATATCTTTTCAATATTTTATCCCTCTCAAGGAATATATATCATCTTCCCACTATTAAATTTTTTCTAAGGGTTCATATAGGTAATATCCCCTTATTTATTTAGGGTATCCTATAAAGTTACAATTTTCACATCAGGGTGTAAGTTATCTACCTAAAGAGGAATTAACAAATACTTTAGAACCACACACTTTTAAGTATGCCAACATGAGTTTATTTCCATTCCATAAATGGTATGGTATTCTATCTTACACTTTAGTTGGAAATTTTTTTAGTATTTGTGTTGTTGTTTGTAACATGTATCCCCAAAAAGATAATGGAATACATGTATGACTCATCATTTATATCACAATGTCTAACACACTTTAGTTCCTCCTTTAACTTACACAGTTCCACTAAGGTGTATAAGGAAGAGTGAGTTGTGATAGGGTCCAAAACTCTTATAAGTAATAAAGGAATTACTGATTAAGATATTCTACACCATAGACTGAGTCAAGTTTCTTAATCTAATAATCAAGATAATTCTCAACTTTATTACTTCTTTCCTTGAATTTATCAAAAGAATCTAACTTATACTACATGAATTAAACATATCCATATATACTAAAATAATTGGTAAAAGTTATGAAGTATGAGAACCCACCCCTTGCCTAAATAGTAAATGGTCCACACATTTCTATATGAACGAATTCAATAATCTATTTCTCCCTTTCACCTTTTCCACTAAACGGGGATTTGGTCATTTTACCTTGTAAACATGCATTACATATACCAAGTGGTTTTATTTCAAAAGAATCTAAATATCCATCTTGGTGTTAATTTAGTCAAATGATTTTTATTTACATGATCTAGTAGGTGATTCCATAGTTGGGTGTGCTATAAGTCAATTTAAGAAGTTTCATTATCAATTTACATTACTTGGTTTATGTAATCCAGCACATAAAGACTGTTATTTAAATGTATCTTACCATAACAAATGTTTTATTATAAAATAAGAAAAATTCATTTATGAACTTAAAAATAAAACCATATGTATCAAGTATGGATATAGAAATATTTTTTTTGGTAACTGAAGGAATGTAATAAAACCCCTTTAAAACTATGATCATTCTAGTCAGAAATGTGAGGTGGTAGTCCCCGATAGCTACAGCAGCAAGTTTAGCTATATTGGATGCTCGTATATCTACCTCCCCTCAGTTAATATTTCTGAATCTACATGGTTCTTATATTTGAATACATATTTGAGGACCAAAAATTGTATCTAATACCTAGTTTATAGAAATAGATAAATTTCACTCGATGATAAACACACATGAATATTCCCCTTGCTTCTTTGGATAGGTGTAGTTTTTATTTCAGTGGACCTTCTTGCCGCATGAAAATCAGACAACATCTTGTTACCTTGCTTTTCCCTTGAGCTTCCTCTTATTAGAAGGGAATAAACAAGTTTGTACTTAGATCTATTCACTTTACATTTCTATTTGTTCACCATAAGGACCGAAGGATTTTCATGCTTCATCTCCTTATCTACTTAACGAAGAACAGTGAGAAGATCCAGTAGAGACTTCTCGATATTTTTCATATTAAAATTTACAGCAAAGATAGAGAAGCTCTAAGAGAGTAGTGCTATAATGAGATTGGTTCCCAGTTATTCAAGGAGTTAAAACTCTAGAACCTATAGGCCCTCAATGTAGTCAATGATCATGACTACATGAGGCCCAGCTGGGGTACCCTCTCCAATATTTCATTGAAAGTGTGCCTTGGAAATCCCAATCATTCATATCTAAAACTCTCCTGGTAAATACCATGAATGTGCTTAATCATGCTATACACATTTATGTTTTCATGAGACTTCATGAGTTCACTAAAAATATAAGAAAGAATTAAACACGGAATTTAGAATGTGTCGCTCAATTTTTTTCATAGATTAAGAACTATTCATCACTCGCATCTTGTGTAGGAAAATTAGGAAGTGAGAATTTTAGCACATAGGATTTCTTCTTATGGATAAAAACAACCCAACTGTGTCTAAATAAATCCTTGAATTTAATACTAGTGAGGAGATTGTATTTATCTAATATAGGTCAAAGGGATAGTGTGGATGAAGAACTTTTCATTTTATTCTACAATTAAATGAGCAGATTATTAGTATGTTTCTTGATTAAAAATTTTGTAAAAAATAATAAATTAATTTATTTTTATTAAATCTCCCACTATTTTATAAATTCTCAATATCCCTAACCATTGAACTTGGAATTTATAGTTACTAGGAAATTCTAGTGTCAAGTATCTATATGCCCCTTTGCATAACCCTAATGAGGGTTGTTCAAGCTACTTGAAGGTATTTAGGAAGGCATGCCTTTAAAAACTGTAGGATTGCAGCTCATTAATCTGTTGAGTACACCCCTATCCTAAAATCTTGGCTTGTATTTCCTCAACACTTTCATCCAAGTTACATCAAGTCTAGTGAGGGTTACTTCTCTTGATGTAATATGGTTAAGTCAATCCATGAACTTCATAAAAACTCCATGTTAAAAGTATGTTTCTCAATAAGGGTTGGTCAAAAACGTAGTTATAAGTATTTTATTCCTAATAAAATGATGAAAGGACATGATTAACTTAATATGTATTTGAGGGGTTTTAATTTATTATTCATAAATTTTATCGTTTTTATCCTTTATATCTCTTGATAATATTAAGTGGATGTTACTTAATTAATTAACCATATTGGATAAAAAATTTACACATAATCCATTTATTTAAATTCCTTATTTTCACATTAATTCATTCATTAATGTGATCATGGTCTTGCATCCAAAAAATTATGTAATTCATAGATAGAAATAAATAAATAATTTAATGACCCACTCAGGATCTTTATCTGGACTACATGGTGTGTGCATGACAGCTACACATCTTGTATCTACTTTCATGTGCCTGAGATACTCACCTAGGTCTTAGGTGTGTATCTCGGTGGGATCACACAACTTCTACCAGCTAGCTACATACCATGTATCCCTTATTTCATGTGTCTATTATTCTCTCTAAATGGATCAACATGTATTTTGGACATAGGAAATGATTAACTATATGGAATGTACACCACATACATGTCATGTATATCATTAATTCTCTAGGTTTTCAATATTTTTCATGACATGGCCCAATGGGTCCAAAATCCTAACTACCCTAATCTTTCTTCCAATAGGCCAGGGGCTTGAGAATAGAACCAAATAGGCATATAACTCACATGAGAGGCATTGTCCTAATGTACCTGTACACACACACACATTTTCAAGCCTATAAAATGTTGAAATGTAAAACAAATAAAACCAATGCATGAATTCATCTATAATCCCACAATAAGAGTATAATATTAAATTATTAAAAGTAATAAAGGGGAAAAATACAATCCCAACTAGAAATGGAAGAGAGTCCAAACTTCTCGGAAGGTGAGGACTACTATCAAATACAACCACCTGGAAAACACCTGAGTCTGTATAGATAAATCTATGCTCCACCAACACCCTATACTCTCAATACACCATCAAATGGGTTATTCTTTATATAAGACACAATAGGTGTGGGAAGGTCCCATGCAGGAGTGAGTATAGAAATACCCAGTATGACACCCTAAAAACACTAAACATGAAGCATCAATAATGGTAAGCTCATAAAAAAGATATAAAAATTAGAGGAAAAACAAACACCCAGATATACTCAGGAAGGACACTATGCCTATAAGTGGTCTCAACCAAATTGTCTGCCATGGGATTATGCTTGAAGCTTCTAGAAATATATTGCTTTAGGAGAACCCACTCCATGATCCATGATATCACTAAATATACTCATCCAAGAGTTCATAATCATTGGGCCATGCCAAAGAAAACTCACTGGTCTCCGAAGAACTCAATACCCTGATAGGGTATCACACCCAGGACCACTAAGGGGTACCAAAAACCCAAATATGGATCAACCCACTATGTACGGGAACATATACCAATGATATTGCATACCCTACTAAAACATCCTTCTAGATGGAGGATCAAAACCCCATGCATGGATTTCACACTAATTATATGAACTCCACCTAGGGTATAATAAAAAACGATAGAGGATCACACTCTGGTCTCAGAAAGGGACACCACAAACTCTATCTAAGACTCATCCTCCAAAGGGGATCACAATCCAGATATCTGGATGTAATGTTTAATTGTAACCTCAATGAGATGGACTAAGTGAACACACTCAACCAATAATGGTCCAATACTAAATAATATAAGGGCTTTAATCACCCTTAAAGGGGGTATATGATGTGTATTGGTGGTACATAGTGTGTTCATCCAACCCCTGGTATGTCTGTGTGTCACTGCATCACACGGCATGTAAGCCTCAAAATATATGTCATTTAAGTAAGTATACATGGATTGTATAGGTATTTCGACACCCTTCCCATTTCATCTGTCTATTCCCAAGTACTTTTGGCCATGCTCATATACCAACCTATGTAAACGTAGTTGTGATCATGTACACAAGTCCATGTCCAAGTACATGGCTCTACCTATGTACTCTGGCCATGTATTTGTACCAAAACTTTCCCATTCTCATCTATCCTCTGAGATACATTCCAAGCTACTAGCATGGGTCACACACCATGTGTATATGTCACATGGATTTTTATCTCTTCCCACTCTACAGAAACCCTAGAACCGCACAAATGGTCTCACACGACATGTATTTATGGGTTACACGTCATGTAAATCAGGATTTTCTATAACTTTCAGGTTCTTCTCCACATCTTCGTTCATGTTGTCACCAACATGATCCTATCTAGGAATCATGGATCTGAGTTCAAACATATTTTTCCATCATCAATCATTAGGATCTGGGTTCTGATCTTCTCTGAAATCACCTTCGTCAAGCCATCTTCCACCATTGTTTATCAAAACTGGGAAGAACGAGAAACCTCAATATGATATGGCCCACCTCCATTAATCCTCCACCATCTCACCTCAATATTAACCTCGATCATGAACCTCACCCTTGGTATTTATCCATTGTGCAGAATAGTAGTCATGTAATGATCTAATATTGGGTATTCCGTCGAACTTCGGGCCAAAGGAATTTCCCATGATGAACATGTGAAGAAATGGGGGAGAAATCCATGAATCATAAAATGTGAGGAATAAACCTTGGTCTTTGTTCATTTTAGAACTCAATTCATTGTCAAATAATTATAATAACATAGAAGGAAATAATCAAAAAATAATAAATCAACTGTAAATAAAATCAACCATAAATTTGCAAATCAATTCTTGTTTGTGGAATTGATTTGTGTTCGACCGGGATAAAAAATGGTATTGAATCACAAAAATCAATCATCCTACCTAGATTTTTTATTTATCACATATGAATAATAGTCTTGTGTTTCCTTATTTATTGAGATCCATGAACTCCAATGATACAATGATCCTTTATCTTACTATGATCCGATGTTGTTCCCCAAGAATGTTCTCCTCCAATGGCCATCTAGATCTCCAAGTCTAAGAGTCTAACCCTCATATCTCATCATAACCATGCACATATAATTAATTTTTAGCCATTAAAAATTAATAAAATAAATTAATTTCATTTAATTAATTAATTTAAAAATTATCTCACAATCGATCCCAACCTGAGCATCTGACATGCTCCAAGTTTATGTTGCACCTAGGGTAAAACCCACATTCTAAACTCAATGTCGACCTTAGATTTATTATTCAAGCCTCTATATAAAATTTATTCCATAATTTTAGGAAAAATATGCCTTCATGATACTAACATTTTTCAAATATCAATTATGAACTCACTGATACTTGGAATATCACACCATCTTGGTTCTTAGATTTGAAAATAGTTCATATAATATTCTAAAATAATACACGGAAAATCAGAGTCATTTTATTCTCCCCACCTTAGATATTTTCATCCCAAAAAGGGAAATCCATAATAAAAAATATATGAGGGTACTGAGCTCATATCTAGGTCTCCCGCCCAGGTTCTCTCATAAAGACTCTTGTACTGCCAACAAACATGCACTAGGGGAATAGATCACCTAAAAAGGATCCTCTCCTACCGATCCTAGATCTCTACTAGGAAGTAAAAATAGGTAGACTTTCCCTCAATGTATAGCTAACCCCAATCAATAACATGCAATGAGTCATGCACATACCACATTATCTCATACATGTGGAAGACGTCATCTACTCAGTCCAACTACAGTAATAGATCTAAGTGGTATGGCACCTTGCTAACTCGACGCGGTATCTATAAAGATCCAATGAATCTTAGAGATAGCTTTCTCTCCATCCAAATCTATATAATACAAATAAAGTTTATACCTTTAAAAAAACATGGTATCCCTCCTCTAACTCCATAGTCCTCTATCATAAGTCTATATAGGACTTATGTTGGCTCTGTGTAGTCCTTATCCGCTCTTGTATGATCTAAACCTTCTCTATATTAACTTGAACCTACTCTAGGCCCATGAGGGCTAAATATCCTAGATCAGTCCAACAAAGGGGTGACCTACAGGGTCTCCTATATAAGTCCATGAATAGTTCCATAATTATGGCAGAATGGTAGTTGTTTTTGTACAAAAACTTCACCAAGGGTAAGTGATCCTCCCAACTACAACCAAAATACAACATGAAATCCAAAATAATGTCCTCCAAGACTTGAATGGTCTGCTTAGTCTGGCTGTCATTCTAGGGGTGGAATTTTGTGCTCAAACACAACTAAGCCCTAAAGGCCTCTTTCAATTCTCTCCATAAGCATGATATGAAGTGAGCATCATGGTATTAAATGATCGTCGAGGGTACTCCATAGAGATTTAATATCTTCTTCATGTGAAATAATCTCAAGCTATCCACTGAACTCTACTCTTTTATAGATAGGAAATGGGATGAGTTTGTGAGTCAGTATATGATCACCTAGATGGCATCATTTCCCCTATATGTACATGGAAACCCTATCACAAAGTCCATGAATATCCCATCCCACTTTCAATATGGCACCTCAATGGGTTGAGTTAAACTTACTAGAACCTGATGCTCAACCTTCACTTACTAAAAATGGTGCTTCAAATATAGAGAAATTGGGTACAACCCATCAATGATACCCTACCAACCCAAGTAACATATGTACCTTGGTAACACTATTGGGTGAATCCCAAGCTAGCTTTGCCTCAACCTTCATCGGGTCTACTGCTACACTTTCCTCTGAGATGACATGTCCCAGGAGGTGGACCTATCAAATCCAAAATTTATTCTTTGAGAACTTCCCATAAATCAGGTTCTCTTAGAGTGTTTCTAGGGATATCCTCAAGTTTCTTGCATGCTCCTCCTCAAAATCCAAGCACACTGGGATATTTTCAATGAAGATCACAACAAATTAGTCTAAGAAAGGCTAAAGTATCTAGTTGCTGAGTCAAATAAACACTAATAGGAATTTCTTCACACTAAAAGGAATCACCAAGTACCCATAGTTACTATAGAGACATCTGAATGTCATCTTTGATATATCCCCATCATGTACTCACAGCTAGTGATATCATGATCTGAGGTAAATCTTAGAGAACCACCATTACCCTATAAACTAATCAAATAGATCATTGATACTTGGTAGTGGATACTTATTCTTCATGGTCACCTAGTTTAAGCATCAGTAATCCACACATAACCTCATGATCCCATCTGCCTTCTTAGTGAATAACATTGGGGATGCCCAGGGGGAAACACTAGATCTCAAAAATACCTTCTCCTAAAAGTCCAATAACTACACCCTCAGTTCATGAAGATATTTGTGATCCATCTAATATACTGGTGAAGATATCGGGGTCTTTATAGGGTGTAGATAAATAAAAAAAATTATCTCTCGATAGAGAGGTAATCCTGGCATGTCCTTAAGAAAGACGTCCTCATACTCTACCACCACCATGGAAAACTAGTATCCCATAGCATCAACTACTCTAAGATTAATTCTATACAACTGGTGAGTAATCTAATACACTCTCATATTCCTGAGCTCACACTTCTCTTAAAAGGTTTCCTTTTCAACCATAAAGGAAAACCACATCCCATCACTACAGAAACACTGCATCCTCCACCTAAAATATTAAATCCAGGTATGAATTGTGGATATTAAGTAAAAACCTAAGATGGAGGCATAAGGCCTAATTATTTCTATAAATAGATCTCATAATAATATCTCATCTCAAATAATCAAATCATACTATTGAAAGAAGTTTACAATCACTAAGTCACCTCATGTTGGAGTCTCCAAGCACAAGGTTTGAGCCAAAGGCTCAACAGGAATCTCTAAGTCCCAAACTAGAGAATTGGAAAGAAATGAATAAATAACACCTATCTTTATTAGTAATTAAGATAATGTATAAAATACATAGATCATGCCCCATATCATTCCTAGATACTCAGGGTTATAGGTCTCCATAACCTGAATTTTTCCTCTTCCTTAACCATCATCCCTCTAAGTCTGGTGTTGACCACACTGGGGTGGTGGTGGCAATAGGTCAAACCTCCGACCACCTCATGCTTCTCTACCAGCCCCTCTGCTACATCCTCCACCCTACATACCTCCATAATCCTACCTTTGTATCTACCTCGATGGTCCCTTGACTATCTTCTGACCATCTGTATGATGGATCATACAATCCTGAGAAAGATGTCCCCAACCATCACAGGAGAAACATCACATCTCCCTTGGCTAAATTGATCCATCCTAAGAGCCAAACACTATTTATCCTCAATCCTAGGATCATCTCCTGAAGTGTCTGGCATTCCTAGATCTCTAAGACTATAATTGGCTACCTGATACTGTGGTCTCAACTCCTAAGTGCCCACTACCAACACCCACTATCAAAACATTCTCTTCTAGGCATCTCACCACCACTACGGCCCACTCTAGCACTCTAGAATAAGTGGGAATGAAAATAGATATCACTAAATACCTAATATATCAATGTAATCAATTCTAAAAGGTTTGTGATCTGAAGAACAGATCTAGTATCATATCCATGTTGTGCCATGATAGATCATTAAACCTCACCAAATACTCTATCACATACATACTACCCTGATGTAGGTGCATAATCTCATAGATTCACAACGTGGTCAGATGAAACTCATCCCTAAATAGATGTTCAAAATATGATTAGGTGAGAGTTGTCTCATCATGTGACTGAGTCACCAAACTCCACCATCACCCAGTGAATCCCTGAATAAGAGTCATCATGAGGACTACCATCTAATCTGCAGGTTTCCTCAGAAGGAGGAAAACTCTAGTGACTAACTCTTACCAGTCCTTAGACACATGGGGTCTGGATCACCATGAAACCTAGGAGGTTTATACCTCTAGAACTCATTCAGTACACTCAGTTTGTATCCATCCTCTGTTAGAACTGCCTGCACCAACTTCTGCTCAAATGGTAGTGGTATAGCTAGTAAAACACTCGGAGGTACTATATTCAGTATAGGCCCCTATGCAGAATCCCCATCACTCATTAGATCATACTCATGAACAAACAATAGAACCCTGGATGGTTGTCTTCACAGAGGTATCCTTAAATAAACAAGATGTACCATAGTCATAGATTATATCTAAGGAGCTGACTCAAGAAGGACATGGAAACCACAACCTATTACTATATGATTCATGTACTATTTTTTCCCTATAACCAATGTCTATATGTAAAGAGTATAAAGGAAGGTGATTAGAGTCCTTATGTATGGACACATCTTGCCAACATACCAACATTAGAGCCCTGGCCTAAAATATGAACTCGAAACACTTAACACTATTTTTGTAAAACCCAAACCAATCTCACAGACTCTGATCCTAAGGTGGAACTCAATTCCTTTAATACCACTCTATTACGACCTAACCCAATGGGTCCCAAATCTTAAATACCCCAAGCCCACCTCCAATAGGCCAAGGGCTGGAGACTAACACCGAGTAGGCATATCACGCACATAGAAGGCATTAGAATAATGTACCAGTACACATGCACACATCTCCAAACCCATAAAATTATGAAATGTAAAACAACTAAAACCAATGCATACATGCATCTACAATCCTACAACTGGAGTATGAAAATGTAGTACTGAAAATGAAAAAGGGGGCCAAATACAATCCCAACCAAAAACTATAGAGAGACCAACCTACTTAGAAGGTGAGGACTACTATCAAATGAAACCAACCAGAAACCAACATAGTCTTTATAAATCAATATATGTTCCAAAATCTCCCTATCCTCCTAATACACCATCAAATGGGTCGTAGTCATCTACATAAGACATGGCACATGTGGGAAAATCCCATGTAGGAGAGAGTATAACAATACCTGATATGACACCCAAAAAATAATAAATAGAAATCATCAAGAATAGTAATCTCATAATAAGGATATAAAAATAATAGGAAAAAAACACCTAGATATACTCAAAAAGGACATTATGCCTCCTGGAAGTCGCAACCAAACTGTTAGCCACATGATTCTACTTGATGCTTCTCAGCAATGCTCATTCTGAGAGAACCCACTCCATGGGAAATGCTATCATCAGAGACTCATTCAAGAGGTCATGATCATTAGGCCCCGCCAAAGAAAACTCATTGGTCTATTAAGACCTTGATCCATAGATATGGGATCACACCTAGGACCGTTGGGGGACACCACAAACCCACATCAGGAACAACCCGCTATGTAGGGGATTGTAGAATAACCCGGCTGAAACAACCTTATAGATGGAGGATAAAGGCCATGTGCGTGGACTTCATGCCAATTCCATAAACCCCACAGAGGGTACAATAATTAATGATATAGGATCACACTATGGTCTCAAAGAGGGACACCACAAACTCTATTTGAGACTAATCCTCTAGAGGGGATCATAACCTAGAGATTTAGACATAGTTCCACAATGTACACTTGAGGGGATGGACCAAGGAAACACAACCAACCAATAATGGTCCAATAATAAAGAATTAAATGGATCTAAAAATCCTCAAAGTGGGTACACAGTGTGTACTGGTGGTGCATGGTGTGTACTGGTGGTACACAGTGTGTTCAGCTAGCCCCTAGTTTGCTTGTGTGTCACTGCCTCACACGGCATGTAAGCCTCTAAATTCAAAAGATGTAATTAAGTATATATGGTGTGTAGAGTTATTATAGATCCCTTCTTGTGCCATAATTTTTTGCCTTTGTAATTCTAGTTGTTCCCATGTACCAACTCATGTACACCTGTTTATGCCCGTGTACACATGGTTGTGTCCGAGTATACGGCTCTGCCCATGTACTCTACCCATGTATGTGTATCCTGGCCTAATCATGCCTATGTATCCTGCAAGATACATTACAATCCTCTATAATAGTTTACATGACATGTGACATATTTCACATGATGTGATATCTTTTTCTTTTCTATGGAAACCCTATTACCATACAAAGGGCCCCACACATCATGTATCTCTAGATTACATGCCATGTAAATCATGATTTTCCAAAACCCATGGTTTATTATTCTCATCACCATCCAGTTTTTCACTATTGTGATTCCATATAGGAATCAAATATCTAAGTCAATCTATCCCCTACCATCGTCGATCGCCTGGATTCGAGTTTTGATCTGCTCAAAAATCACCTTTGTTGATCCATCCATCACCTCCATGTATAAAAACTAGGAAGAATGGAAAGCATCAGTCCAATCTAGTCCACCTTTGATCATCCTCCATCACTAAACCTTAATCACACCCTCGATCATAAATAGCACCAGTAGTATTGATCCATTGCGCTAAAGAACAGTTATGCAACGATCAAATACCAGGTATTTTGTCGAACTGTGACCCAAAGGAATTTTCCACAATGAACGTGTGAAGAAACGAGGAAGAAATACATGAACCATAAAATGTGAGGAATATACCTTGGCCTTTTATCTTTTTTGTCCTTAATTCATTGTTGAATAATTAGATGAACAGAGAGGGAAATAATCAATGAACAATAAATCAACCATAAGTAAAATCGACCATCGATGCATGAATCAATTCTTATACATGGAATTGATCCACATTCAACTGAGATAAATGAACGGGATGTACTCACACAAATAAAACATACTACCTAGATATTGGATCAATCACTGATGAATAATGATCATGCATTATCGTCATCGGTGAGACCCATGAACTCCAATGATGCAACGATCCTCAATCTCACTCTGATCCAATATCATTCGCCGAGAATTATCTCCTCCAACAGTCCTCAAGATATATAGTACTAAGAATATAACCCTAATATCTCATTATAACCATGTATTTATAAGAAATTTCAGGGCTTGAAAATTTAATAAAATTAATTAATTTCATTTAATTTATTTATTTAAAAATTCACACACAATTGATCCCAACCCGAGTGTCCTACACTCTCCATGGTTATTCCATGCCTAGGGTAAAACAAATGCTCTAGACTCAACGGTGACCTCATATTTATGATTTGATCCCATGTTAATGAGTTATTCTACTTTTTCAGGAAAATTTTGTGTGCATGATATTAGTATTTTTTAAATATCAATTCTGGGATCATCGGACCTTAGAATCTCACACCGTCTCAACACCTGGATTAGAAAATAATCCATATAATATTATAAAATAATAAATTTAAAATCATTAATTACTATCTCACATGGTTTTTTCATGTATAATGACCACATGGATTACGTGATTTATGTTATTAACCAGTGCAGACTACATGACATGTATGCCATAAACATGTCGTGTAATCTGAAATACCATGTACCATACTGTCTGGTAAACACATAGTGCACACAAAATATAATAATTTTGTGTCATTATATGTATCCTATGTAATGGATAAGTGTAAAGACTAGGTCACACAGCATGAACTCCATCTACATGCTATGAAACTCTGTCTTACCGAACAAAAAATTGGTAGTTCTTGATGGAATCTTTAGTCAGTATTCATCTTTTTTTAGACCATTAATAAAATCACAAACTGAAAAAACATGATAAATATGTCGATAGAATGTTAATTAAAAAAATATTAAGGAACAAATAATATGAAATGAAAATTCAACCAAAATTGCATATGGATCAACAATCAAATAAATAATTGTAAATTTAAGTGTGATTGATCTAATACCTCTTAAAGGTTTTTGGTAGAAGTAGAGTACTCAAGAGGGAGGCTAATTGAGTATATATAAAAATTTATATTAAAATGTTCACTTAAAAAGCTTCCCCAATAAAAATTAATACATCCAAGTTAATCAAGGTAATATAGTTATAATATTTTAACTATTTGAATGACTTCACAAAAGATTGATTAATTCTCAGTAATATCAATGTGAGTTATTGATACAACTTTTGAAGCTACTCTAATAAGGAAAAGTAGTTATAACATCTATCTAAGACTAACTATCATAGTCAAATCTAGTGTTTTCTGAAATATACAGTAAAGTAGAGAAAAACTAAATTAAAAGACACGGTGGATAAGACAAGTGGTTTAGTCTCAAGCTGAGACCTAATCCACTCCACTTGGTGATCACCTTCCATCAAGTAGTTTATATTAATAAACTTGATCCATACTCTGGATCGGGGTAAACAATAGTGCACAAGACTTTCCAGGTTACATGACCTCTTCCACTGTTCTTCATGGGTATCAACTACAAGGTCACACAAGGACCTCTTCCACACTTATCTGTGGGAGTAAACAGATGTAATAAGTTTTGAGAGGAATGATATCTTATATCCTTCAATTTAGTATAGGAGACAATGGGTGTTTTTAATACCGACACACACACGCTGCTTGAAAGCTAAAAAAATTACACAACATATAAAAGATGATGAGAAAGGGTTATAAGTGATCCAAGGGTTATTTTATGAAACTCTAGGATTCTAGGATGAAGAAGATGTAGTTATTGAGTTTTCTTGTGAAAAACAGAGTGTCGCAAGTCTGGTTCTCTGGTTTCTAGTTAGATCTATCTCATGTTCTTCTTGGATTCGGTACTACGATGATGATTTTGGCTCTAATCTACAGTATTACAGCCTTTTAGAATCGAGAGTGAGTGCTTCATGTGTTCTTCAGTTGTTTCTTGTTGCATGTATCGATTCTATTTTTAAAATTCTCGCTCTTCTTCAGTATCAATTTGTAGCCAAACTTATCTTCCTTTTTAATTGTGGGTTCACACGTTGGAACCAACAGAATTCATTTATTATACACATAATACCTCGTACTGTTAGGTGAAATTTCAACAAATAAACATTAAATATATTAGTTCCTTTAAATGACTCAAATATGATCATTATAAATTAAATTGAAAAAGAAAAAATAGATTAAATAACAGTGTCATAGTTTGTTTTGAAATGGTATCACTTGGAAACAATGTCACCACAAAATAGTGTCATCTTCTTTGCCTTTGAGTGGTGAGACAGTCATGATGCTACAGTTGCATTGAGATAAGGAGCTGGTAGCATAGATGTGGTGTTAGTATCATGGTGTCTGGTCCTTTTCCAAACTTTGAATGGTGTCTTGGTGATGGTAGCAATGAACTAGTTTCACAGGATTCATGAGATCTAAAACTGGTTACGGTGTCTGGTCACAGTGTCTGGGTCACGGTGTCTAGGTCATAGTGTCTGGGTCACAGTGTCTGGGTCACGGTGTCTAGGTCACAATGTCTGGGTCACAGTTTCTGGGTCACATTGTCTAGGTCACAATGTCTGGGTCACAGTTTCTGGGTCATGGTGTTTGGGTCACGGTGTCTTGTCCTTTTCCAGAAAACCAGAACTAGTGGAAGACTCATGGTTTCTCAGACTTAGCCAAATATCTGTAAATAGTATTAAGAATTAATATTCACATAATTAATTAGACTTAATCATTCATATAAGAAATAATTATAAAACAACATTAAATATAGTTTACAATAATCAAACATGATTTATAGGAATCGGGATCTGTGAAAGTTCATTTAAAGCATAGGGAAATCAACCATCTCTACACATGATTTGAGATAGATTAAATAGGTTTAACATGATTTTTGATCATTAAAACATGATTAACACATGAGGAGTCCAATAATATCCCCCTTTTGATGATCACAAATCTTAGGAGTTGGATTTCTGTTCGTAGTGTTCTTTCTCCCCCTTTTTGGATTATCAAAAAGATTAGAGGAAAAATAAATAGATGAAGGAAATAAAATAAGAGAATAGACAACAACAGTTCAAATTTCATTGGATATAAAGATATTTTTCATTACAATAAATAGGAAAAGGTACAAAACATACCTATAAAGATACAGTTTTCACTTTTCTTTAGTATGATCAATCTTCTATTTGATTTTGGAAGCACCATCAAAGGGAGCCATATGAGAAGAAGTAGAGGTTGAATAAGGGAGTGAGACAACTGTTAGTAAAGGAAGAGGTAGCCCTTCAAAAACAGAAGGTTCCAAAGTGGGTTTGGTGGAAGAATGAAACAAGTTTTGGTCAAGGATAACAAGTCTGGTCTGGCTAAGATCCTGAGATACAGACATCGAGGCAGAAGCAAAGTTAATTGATGAGGAAGGAGTTAAACTAGGCTAGAAGGGTGTATCTGCAGAATCCATAATAGCAGTGCTCTGCACATGAATATAAGGCTTTAACAACTAATTGAAATCTGTAATGATCTCACCACCATACCGCATTGCTTTCTCTAAATCATCTTTGTTCTTCATGAACTTGTCTAATAGAGGAGTGAAAATTTTCATCTTTTGGACTTGAGTCTTGAAGGCTTGAGTGAAAGGAGGTATTTTCAGATTCTATATAAGATATTTGAAATTATTGGTCATATCATGCTTAGATAAGATTCTATTAAAGTAAAAATCCACTTTCTTAGTAATTTCTTCCTAAGAATCATTTTCAATCTTTGAATGAATCCTTACTAAATCAAGGACTATGTCACTATTATTAACAACTGTAGACAAACTCTCCTTATCAAAACCACTAAACACTGATTGAAATTCCTCCTTAACAACAATTCTGAGAAGACCACTATCAATGGGTTGAGATGACTGTCCAGAGGCATTAGAGGCAGTAACAGCTGAAGTGAGGTACTTGATCTGATTGAGAACATTCTATAGACATCCCTTGTACTCATTAGTCAGTTTGATAATACTAACAACAAGCTCACACATAGAATTGACTATATATATGTTTCTCTCAGCCACTTTGACAAATATTGAAGTCAAGTTGAGTTTAATCAGAGAGGCAAATTTCTATGGAATCTGATCACTAACATCCTCAATAGGATAAGAAATAGGATCTTGTCCTTGTTGCAACACTTTTTTCATATCTTCAACCATATCTCGGAGAGACTTAACCTCATTACTTAACTTCTTTTCTTCAATTCAAACCTCTTGTATTTCATGAATCATTTTTGGTTGAATCTACCATATGATTTTCTCTAACAGAAAGGTGGCATCTCTTTCACTAAGATTTGTCATAGGAGGAGGTTGTGTGTTCATGATCTTTTTAAATCCAGTTAATAAATTAGCTCCAAAGGATTTCAAATCACTTTGACTTATAGAATCATAAGGTTCTTGTGAATTTTCAAAAATAGGATCTGAGACAAGATCAGGTTCCTTTGTAGAGATAACTTCTAAAGCAGAATCTGGTTTTAATTGAAACATAATATATAGTTCTATGCCTTTAACTAAGGCCTCATGCGAATTATCCACATCAAAGTAACTAGGGAACTTATACCAGGTATCCATAGTGATTTGATCACTAGGATTAGGAACTTAAATACTTTCTAGACTGGGGTGATGCTCCCCTCAACAAGTGCATATTTTACAGGACTAAGAGATTCATTACATTGATTTGTTTCTAAAATTTCATCTCCAATAGCCTAATCCATTTATTTTCTATCCAGTTGTAAGGCTAGTTCTATTCTTTACTTGGAAGATGGTATAAATTCATAATTATCTTGTTCCTATAAATGTTCCTCAATAGAAGACTCTTCCTCAATAATAAGATCTTCTTCTAAATTATATTCAGGAACAACATTTTCTTTTACACTAAATGAAAATTCTTTCCCAGAAGCAGGTTCTTCGTAAAAATCGGCACTTCTTTTAGTAATAGGTGCCTCCTTTTCAACTATATTTTGTGGAACAGGTAGACCATTATCTTCTTTATCCAAGATATTTTCTTCTATAGGTGAAACAATTTCCTCTTCTTCAGGATCAAAAATGTTCTTAGGTCTTGAACAATTCTCAAATGGATTAAATTTTTCATATATCCTTTCATTATCCTCCACCCAAGACTTTTTCCAAGGATTATAACTTATTTTCATCCTTTTGACTGTAACCTTTGAGATACATAACTCATGGTCTTTGATGACTTCTTCATTTGGTCCAACCATTCCTTTAGTATACAACATTTTATAGATCATATTTGAATAGAACAAATAGGTATACTTTGAAGCTTTCTTAATCAATTCACATATGTTAAGTGTAACATACTTACACAGATTGATCTTGTGTCCATTTTTTTATAATATGTATCAAGAATACATCTTGATACTTGAGGGTAGAAAAATATCCTTTCCTTGGACTAATCAGATTCTGGATAAACTTAAATATCAACCTTGATTCACTATCCAACTCAGTAGCAATTGCTCTTCTTTTATTCTTATTCCCAATAAAATCTCATAGAGACTCTTCTAAGACAAAAATATAACTTTGAGGAGGAGGAACTCTCTAGTAGTACTCAAAAGTTCCTTCATGAGGTATCCCTAGTCAGGCAGCCCATAACCTTGAGGAAAAGGTATATCTTTGGCCATTAATCTAGCTTATTACAATAAACTATCATCTGTATCGAATGAAAATTGGACAAACTGATAAAACTGAGAATAAGTTTTGGATAAATCAGCCTTGTCTCCTTTGTGAACCAGTTTAGCCATCCCTACTCTTTCAGTACTTTCAAAACTAAAGACTTACTTATTAGAAACCACTTAGGACAGATTTCCATTTCTGGTACTACTATTCTATCAACAAGATTTGAGTTCAGCGGTCCTTCGGGCACTACTTTTGGTGCTCTTTTTACTTTCTTCTAAGATCCGCACTTCTTAGGAGTTAATGAAGACGGGCGCTTCATTCTGGGCATTCAACGATGGTTTGAGAGATAGAGAGATATATATTAAGGGCTGAAGGATGAATTATGGTTTGATAGAAGGGTTTTTATTTCAAGAGAAGAGTGCTCGAGTGAAGAGAAGATTGAAAGATATTTGGATTTTATCATTTAAGGATTTCATGCATCACAAATTAAAAGTCACTAGATAAAAACAATAAAATAATCAACACAGTGATACAGGTAAGAATATATAAATAAAACAAAAAGTTGTCATTACAGTGAGACAAGAACAAATTGTCACGGTGAGACTAGAACAGATTTTCACAGTGAGACCAGAACAGATTTTCACGGTGAGACCGAAAAAGATTATCATGGTGTCATCTTTACGGTGTGTCTCCAAATGGTGCGACCACATAATTTGAAATAGTAAGTTCAAGAAATTAACTAAGAGATATTAACTGTGATATTGAAACATTAATTTCAAGATAGTGGCTGGTGAAACCATAAATCATGAAACCATAAACTGTGAAATAGTAAGTTTTGAAAACATTACATTTTCTACTTGAGATTTATCATTCCTAATTCATGTATGATGTAATCTAACCTTTCATAATTTAATGAATTTTTGAATATATCCACAAGATGATATTTAGTTCTAATGAATTTCAAAGTGATATCACCTTTTTGATAATGGTATCTCAAAAAGTGATGTCTTAAATCAATATGTTTTGTCCTGGAATGTGAAACAGGATTTTTTGATATGTTAATGGAAATTGTATTGTCACAATTTATGGGTACGTTCCTGAATTGATATCCATAATCTAGTAATGTGTATCTCATCCACAAAATTTGTGCACAACAACTACCAGCAGCTATATATTCATCTTCAGTAATAGATAATGCAACGGAGTTTTGTTTCTTACTACACCATGATACTAGAAACTTGCCTAAAATGTGACATGTTCCAGAGGTGCTTTTTCTATCTAAATTACAACAACCAAAATCAGCATCATAATAGCTAACTAATTCAAATGATTTCCCTCTAGGTTAGATTAGTCCTAGATTAGGTGTATGTTTGAGGTATTTGAAAATCCTTTTAACATCATTTAAATGAGATTATTTAGGGTTTTCTTGAAAATGAGCACACATGAATACACTAAACATAATATCAGGTTGGCTAGAATTTAAGTAGAGTAAGCTTCCAATAATTCTTCTGTAAGTGGTTTGATCAGAAGATTTTCCATATTCATCAAGATCTAACTTACAAGTAGTACTCATTAGAGTATCACTACTTTTAGTTCTATCCAATAAAAAATGTTTCATAAGATCTTTAGTATATTTTATTTGATTTAAAATAATACCATATTTATTTTGAAATATTTTAAATCCAAGAAACAATTTTAGTTCACCCATTACACTCATTTCAAATTCATTTTTCGTCATTTTAGAAAACTCAATACATAATGAATTTTTTGAAGATCCAAAAATAATATCATCTACATAAATTTGAACTACTAAGACATAATTGAAAATTCATTTTATAAAAAGAGTAAGATCAGCTATAAATTTTGTAAAACCTTTGGAAATAATAAAAGTACTTAATCTATCATACCAAGCTCTAGGAGATTTCTTTAAACCATAAAAATCTTTTGATAATTTTGAAACATGATTTAGAAAGTGAGGATTTGTGAAACCATGGGGTTATTCAACAAAGACATCCTCAGCTATATACCCATTTAAGAATGCAGTCCTGACATCCACTTGATATAGTTTGAAATTTAGATGGGCAGAAAAGCAAGCAGGATTCTGATGGCCTCAAGTCTAGAAACAGGTGTAAAAGTCTCCCCATAGTAAATTTTTTCTTCTTCAATATAGCCATGTAAAACCAATCTAGCCTTGTTTCTAACTATTTTACTAGTTTCATCTACCTTATTTATAAATACCCGCTTAGTGCCTATGGTAAATATGTATTTTGGTTTTTCAATAAGTTTCCAAAATGTGTTCCTTCCAAACTGATTAAGTTCTTCTTGCATAGCCATCACCTGAAATTCATCATTGATAGCATCATTAATGTTTTTAGGTTCAATTTGTGAAAATAATACTTGATGTTCAACCTGATTTCTAAGAAAATCTCTAGTTTGTGTTACTTTATATAAATCTCCTACAACAACATCTAAAGGATGGTTCTTAAGGGTTCTAACAGCTCTAGAAAAATAGGGGCTAGTTATTTATGGTTCTTCAACAGGTTCGGGTTATTTATGACTTAAATCTAGAAAATTCCAGAATTTGAATTTTTTATAGATTCTTTTATAGGATAGTTGAAGGGTTTACCATTGATGTCCATATTTAACATATCATCCTCAAGATTATCTAGAGATTTCTTAGGCTTATGTGGATATGTCTCATCAAACTTTATATGGAAATATTCCTCCACACATTTAGTTCATTTATTAAAAACTCTATAGGCTTTACTAGAGATTGATTATCTTAGAAAGATTCCTTTATCACTCTTGGATAAAAACTTTTCAAGATTATCCTTAGTATTAAGGATATAGAATTTACAACTAATGACTTTAAAGTAGTTTACTGTGGGTTTTCCATTGTTTTGAAATTCATATGGAGTTATTTTAAGAATAGGTCTAATCAATACTCTATTAATAATATAGCATGTTATAATTACAATTTTATCCCAAAAGTAAATAGGTAAGTCATATTCACTAAGCATGGTTCTAGAAATTTCTTTTAAGGTCTTATTTATTATTTTTACAACTCCTTTTTTTTAGGTGTTCTAGTGGAAGAGAAATTATGACTATAACCATTTTGTGAGAAAAAGGATTCAAACTCTTGATTTTAAAACTCACAACAATGATCACTTCTTAGATATTTAATTCTAATTCTGCTAAGATTTTCTATAGTTCTATCATATTTTTTGAAATGAGAGCAGGCTTCACTTTTGTGATCCAAAAAGAAGGTATAAGTATATCTAGAAAATTCATCTACAAGAACATAAACACAGTGATTCCCATTTAAAATAGAAACTCTAGATGGTCCAAACAAATCTATGTGAATCAACTCGAGAGTTTGAGTAGTTAAAAGTTCTTTCTTTGTTTTGAAGGAAATTTTGTGTTTCTTTCCCTTTTGACAAGGATTACACACTTTATCATTTGGAAACTATAGTTTGGATAGATCTTTGACTAAACTTTTTATAGTTATCTTTATAAGGGAGTGAATATTACAGTGTCCTAGTTTTATATGCTAAATCCAATATTCTTTGTGAAATACACTTAAATATGAATAATTTTGAGATACTAAAGAATCTAAGTTAACAAAATATACATTTTAATTTATTAATTCAGAAAATACAAATTCATTTTTTAGAATTAAAAACATTGCAAGCATCATTTTCAAATTTAACATGAAATCCATCATCACATAGTTGTGAAATACTAAGTAGATTATATTTCATTCCATGAACAAAAAGTACTTTGGAAATTAAAACTGAGTTAGAGTTACCGATTTGGCCAAGGCCAATGATTTTTCCTTTGGAATTATCACCAAAGGTGACATGTTCACCATAAATATTTATCAGGTTCTTGAAATAGGAATATTATCCTATCATGTATCTTGAACACCCACTTTCCAAGTACTATAAGCTTTTACAGGATCTCTTTAAACAATTTCCCTACAAAATAGTCAAATAAAAATATACTTTGGTACCCATATTTGTTTGGGTCTAATAATATTAGTAACTAGTGCTTTAAGAACCCACATCTACCTTATAGGTTTCTTATAAGCATTATGTAAAGTATTTGATAAATAAACTCTATTTGGTATATAAAAACTCAAAACAGTAGAGAGTGTATCATAATTTGAACTAGCAGAATGTTTTCCTGAACTAGGAGTAAATCTGTATTTTCTAGATTTAGAAACAAAATTGGTTTTTCAAAAATTTCTTTTACTAGGTTGATATCCAATACCAATAGTGTATTTAGGGGCAATTTGTTTACCTAGAATTTTTACCAAGGTATATTTACCATTAGTAAACCTTTAAAGGTCATTTTTCAATTGCTCATTATATATATTTAATTCATTTTTTTCTTTGAGTAATTGAAAATTTTTCTCTCTTTCTACAGAAAGTTCAGATTTAACCATTAAGGTAAGAGCATACTATTTATTTACATAATTGTATCTATCATTTAGTTCATTACATGTCTCTTCAAGCATATTGAAATACTCAAACATTTCTTATTTAGACATATTTTCATAATCACTTTCATATCTAGAATAATAAGAATTTTGTATAGGTGATTCCAGGGTTACCTCAGATTTGTTTGTCATGAAACACATATTGGCTTTGTTAGCCTATTCATCATGTGAAGACTCTGAGTCACTTGAACTGTCCTCAGAAGCACTCCAAGTTTCTTTCATAGCCTTTTTATACTTTCTATATTTTTCCTCATATTTATTTTTATATTTGAGCTTGGGATAGTCAGCCTTTATATGTCCCTTTCATTTACATTCATAACATACTATCTCATCAGACTTTTCACTTCTTTTCCGATCTTTATTCTAGCTTCCCTTTTGATCATATCTTCCTTTGAAGTTAGGCTTTATAAAAAAATTCTTCTTTTTGTAAAATTTCTTAAACCTTCTGGCTAATTGAGCCATATTCTCATCACTGTTAGGTGATGATTTTTCACTGTTAAAACTTTCTACAAAGACTTGAAATTTTTCATTTTCTTTGTGTTTAGAGGTAGTGGTCTTGAATTCCACATATTTTCTTCTAGTTTCATCCTCATCTTCCTTTTGACTTTCAGTTATTCTTCATACATCATTAGTTTCTCAATGAGTTCTTTTATAGGTAATTTGCTGATGTTTCTTGACTCTCTAATAGAGACATAGGTTCCTCTCCCTCTATCAGGTAGGCATCTTAGAATCCTAATGATTTGTTCTTTGGAAGTAAATTCTCTTCCTAGAGAAATAATTGTGTTGAAATTTTTTTTAAACCTGAGATACATGTCAGAAATAGGCTCATCAAGATTCATTTTAAAGTTATCATATTTAATAGTATAAGCATTGAGTCTCATTTATTTCACACTAGAATTTAATTCATGTGAAACAAAGTATCCCAAATTTCATGGGCAGTTTTACAAGCAGATATTCTATTAAATTCCTCATCTCCTAAAGAGTAATATAAGGCATTCAGGGCTTTGCAATTGTTATTGTAATAAGTCTTGATTGGGTCATCCCAAGTAATTCTATCAGTAGAAGGAGTATTATACTCATCTATAATTGAAGACCAAAATTTAAAACCCATACATTCTAAATGCATTTTCATTTTCATTTTCCATTGGGAATAATTAGTTCCATCAAAGAATGGTGGTCTGTTTTTTGCATCACCTTCGATTATATTATCCATAATAAAGAAATAATTTTAATGATCTATAAATTTAGAATTAATAGAAATTTACAGATATTTAAAGTAAAACTAAAATCAAAGTTGAACATATTTTAAAAACATATTCTTAATAAGAATAAAATCTGTTGATACCAAATATTGGTCAGAGTATAGTACTCAAGAGGAGGGTGAATTGAGTATCTATAAAAAATTCTGTTAAAAAGTTCACTTAAAAAGCTTCCCCAATACAAATGAATACAACCCAGTTAATCAAGGTAATACAGTTATAATATTTTGACTGTTTGAATGAATTATCAAAATATTGATTAATTCTCAGTAATATCATTATGAGTTATTAATACAACTTTTGAAGCTGTTATAATAAGGAAAATTAGTTATAACTTCTATCCAAGACTAACTATCAAAGTAAAATCTAGTGTTTTCTAAAATATACAGTAAAGTAAAGAAAAACTAAATTAAAAGACATGGCAGCTAAAATAAGTGGTTTAGTCTCAAGCTGAAACCTAATCCACTCCACTTGGTGATCACCTACCACCAAGCAGTTTATATTAATAAAATTGATCCACACCCTAGATTGGGGTAAACAGCAGTGCACAGAACTATCTAGGTCACACGACCTCTTCCACTATTCTTCATGGGTATCAACTACCAGGTTATACAAGGAATGCTTCCACACTTATCCATGGGATTAAATATATTTAAGAAGTGATGAGAGGAAGGATATCTTATATCCTTCAGTTTAGTATAGGAGACAGTGTGTGTTTTTAATACAGAATCACACACTGCTCGAAAGCTAAAAATAGTACACAATAGAGAAAAGATGATGATAAAGGGTTAGAAGTGATTCGAGTGTTATTATATGCAGCTCTGGGCTTCTAGGATAAAGAATATACATGTATCGAGTCTTCTTGTGAAAAACAGAGTATCAAAATTCTGGTGATCTGGTTTCCAGTTAGATATAGCTCATTTTCTTCTTAGAGTTAGTACTATGACGATGATTTTGGATCTGATCTATGACAGTACAGACTTTGAGAATCGATATTGAGTGCTTCATGTGTTCTTCAGTTGTATCTTGTTTTATGTATCAGTTCACTTTTTAAAATTCTCGCACTTCTTCAGTATCAATTTGTATCCCGACTTATCTTCATTTTTAATTATGGGTGCACACATTGGAACTGATAGGATACATGTATTCTTCACCTCATACCTTGTATTGTTAGGTGAAATTTATACAAAGAAACATTAAATATGTCGGTGCCTTTAAATTACTCAAATACGACCGTTAGAAATTAAATTGAAAACAACAAAACATATTAAAGAATGGTCACACAGTTTTTCTTGAAACAGTATCACTTGGAAAAAGTGTCACCACAAAATGGTGTCTTCTTCTTTGACTTTGAGCGGTGATATATTCATGATGCTACAGTTTCATTGAGATTAGGAACCAGTAGCACAGATACGGTGTTAGTATCATAGTGTCTGGTCCTTTTCCAAACTTTTAACGGTGTCTTGGTGATGGTAGTAAGGAACCAGTGTCACAGACTTCATGAGATCTGAAACTGGTTACGGTGTTTGGTCACGATGTTTGGGTCATGATGTTTGGGTCACGGTGTCTGGGTCACGGTGTCTGGTCCTTTTCCAGAAAACCAGAACTAGTGGAAAAGTCACGGTTTCTCAAACTTAGCCAAATATTTGTAAACATTCTTAAGCAATAATATTCACATAACGAATTATACTTAATCATTCATATAAGAAATCATTATAGAACAAAATTAAATATAGTTTAAAATAATCAAACATGATTTATAGGAATCAGGATTTGTGAAAGTGTATTTAAATCATAGGGAAACCAACCATCTCTATACATGATTTGAGATAGAGTAAATAGGTTTAATAGGATTTGTGATCATTAAAACATGATTCACACATGAGGAGTCCAACAAAGGTTTCAGGCATAGTGGAATCATATGGTGGTGAGAGATATATTAAAATTTATTTTAATATTGATTTTCTGAAAACCCCAAGAGAGGATATTTCACATCAATTTTATAATTAATTTATTTAATATCAAAAGAATCGAATACCTGATCTAAGAACTCTTTCTTCAATGTAGATGATGATCATGAAAAAAGACCCTTTTAGATTACATTCATTGTTATTTGAGGACTAAAGGATATAATCACATAAAGGTTATACACACATGCTCCTTTGATCTCTAAGAAACTCCAATTAATCTTCAAGTGATAGAGTAGATATTCGATTGTTTTTTCATTATTCAAGTTGATTGATCATCCTTTAATCTTGAAGGGATCACTCTTGTATTTCTTGTTCTTGAGAGGAAAAGATAAAGGAGGAGTTGATATAGAGTTTCATTGTGCACAAATATTCTCAATATTTTTGGATGCAATACACAATAGATATAATTTTCTATTTATAAATATGGGTTTTATGTTAAAATAATTATTTAATTGCCTGTTAGACCTTAAATAATATAATAATCCTTAATAAATCTCATGCCATATAATAATAATATTATTATTATTTTGTGGTGCGTGTCAACTTGCGCAATAAAAAATATTATTTAACCAACTTTTTAATTCATATTTTTCACCGGACTCAATATTGGTCTATTCTAACTCCTCTATAATTTATTAAACTATTGAATAAATATTTCATTTAAATATTTCATTCATCAATAAACATTTCAATCTATAAAATAAGAATAAATTTTCCCTCAGTCTTGAGAATAAAATTATTAAATTAATTAAATTAAAAAATAATTTAATCAAGATCATTTGAAACACTTAGTGTGTGACCTTAAAGTGTGGTCGATTTTTTCCTATCGATCGTTCAAAGGTTCAGTTCTTTTCTAATGTGTATAGTAGTACTCGATTCAAATCCTCAGTGATGGTACATTTTTATATTCGATTACTTTTTTGTCTTTTTAATGGGGAGTTTATTTATATAGATTAATTAAATTGATTGAGGGTTAATTTTTTATTTCAAAACCTGATAAATATTGGGGTGAGTTCATTATTTGGTATTTATGCTTATTAAATCCTTGAGATTTTCTTTATATTGAATTAATTCAACACCCACTTCACAAGTTTATTTGGATTGGAATTCCCAAGTGTTGAGGATTTAATCCAAGAATTAACTTAACTAGGGTTCTAATAATAATAAATAAATGTTTATGGTAGTGTATTTATGGTTCCAATAATCCATGGAATCCACACATTAAACAAAAAATTCAATAATCAATGACATTTTTTGTTTAACATACTCAATGTTAACCTAAATAATATTCAATGAAAAGAATCCATCAATCACTTAATATACCAAAATAATGACACAACCCAATGGATGATTTAATCATAAATTTATATTTTTGTTAATATGGTTTAATATTTTTATTATGATGTGTTAAAAATAGAATAAAAATAACAGGATAAGAAAAGAGTTGTGCTCCGAACACACATGAAAACGGTGAAGAGAATTACATACAGACTTTCGATTGAATGAGAAATGGAAAGAATAGAATAGATTTTAACTTGATTTAAACAAATTTTAGAACATTAATATTACATAACAAATGGTGGATGCGGATAATAGAAATTAAAGAAGAAACATTCATTAAATTTCAAATGAAATTGAAAACAACTTATGCGGTTATAGTTGAAAATAACACAAAAGAAGATGAGAAAAAATAGAGGAGGAATGTTCTATCAAGTAAAAAATCAGTTTGGAAGATCCTCCCAAGAATTTTTCAGGGCCTTTTTATACTAATAAATCCTTCTATATTCTGAAATTCCAACCCCATGCAAGGAGAATAATTGGATGTATTTATATCCCAAGGTGGTAGACTGTTTGTATTCCAAATATACCCCTCCACTTGGATCTCAAATTTGGCCATATAGATATATGAATCTTGAGATATCTTATTCTTAAAAATTTTATATATTTATGTGGAATATAAACCCTCAAAATTTTGTGTCCATTGGACTTTTTAAGCCAAATTTATGGCTCTTTTACTAAATAATGTCATTCTTTCCATTTTTTGGTCAAGTTTTTCCTTGGTCTAAATGTGAATGAATTTTAGGATAATGATATACTATAAAATCTAAACCATTTATTCTAAAAATTAAACCTTATATATATATATATATATATATATATATTATATTTTACACCACAAAATATCATCTCCATTAGATGATTTTATTGGGAGAAAAGTCAAGAATGGTGGACTATTTTTAATTCCTAGACAGAATGGTGGGATAAAATTCAAAGCATAAGTTGGGACTTCAAATTGTTATCCATGATTCCTTTGGATAATAAAGAATGTATCCAAGAATTTCATAAAATTTGGTCTTCTGGATTGGTCCTAGAAATTTTATTATCATGGTTGGTCCAGTTTTCTTAACAGATTTTTTAGGCCTTCTCATGTGGTCCATATGACCCTTCAATTGGATGAATTGGCCAAAGATCCATTCTAATGATATGTTGTAATTTTCATCAGGAAAACTAAAAAATAATACTCACATAATTGTTATTATTATGTTGAAATATATGATCACAACATTAAACTGAAGTTTAATTAAATGAACTCGAAAAGTTCTCTTCTTATGTGTTTATGATCAAAACATGAACATTGATTGGAAATTGATCATTTTTAAGTGATAATTTTATTATGGGAGTAAAGTAAAATCATTATTAATATATAATATCAACTTCTACCACACTTATTCTTGTTCATTTTTTCATGTACATCAAATAAAAACATAACTAAGTCATTTTTACTCACCAAAAAATATTAAAATTTTGTTTTCACCGATCATGGGGGTCTAGACTAGCTCACTCATTGATAAAGAATTCTATCAAAAATTGTTACAGAAATAATGTTCCGAAAAAATTCATTTTTAATGCTTAAAATTATAAATGTAATATATGTAACTCTAGTTGAATCCTCGATGATGGTACTTTTTTATAGTCGGTTATTTTTTTCTTTCTAATGGGGGGTTTGTTTGTAGAGCTTAATTAAATTGATTGAGGGTTTATTTTTTATTTAAAAACTTGACAAATATTGGGGTGAGTTCATTATTGTGTATTTAAGCTTATGAAATCCTTGATATTTTATTTATATTTCATTAAATTAACACCCACTTCACAAGATGATTTTGATTGGAATTCCCAAGTGTTGAGGCTTTAATCCAAGCCTTAACTTAACTAGGGTTATAATCTCAATCAATAAATGTTTATGGTAGTGTATTTATGGTTAGAATAAACCATATAATTCAAAAATTAAACAAAACATGTCATTAATCCATGATATTTTAAGTTTAACATACACAATGTTTAACTAAATAATATTCAATGAGAAAAATCCATAAATCACTTAATATACCCAAATCAAGACTTTCCCCAATGGATGATTTACTCAGCCTTTTATATGGTTATTAATTTGTTTTAATATTTTTCTGGTGATGAATTAAAAATATAATAAAAATAATGTTATAAGAAAATAGTTGTGTGATGAACACACACATGAACAGTGATGATAATTACACATGGAATTTCGATTGAATGAGAAAGTGAAAGAGGCATAATGATTAATTAAAATAGATAATTAAACAAAAACTTTTGATTTAATGAGAAACCCAAATAAGGGAATGATTTTCAACTTGATTTAAATAATTTTAATAACTTTAATATTACATAATAGAGGTAGGATGAGAATTATAAATTATGATAAAGAAACATTTTTTAATATTTAATTGAAATGAAAACAAACTTATATGATTACAATTGAAAACAAACAAAAATGAACATGAAAATAAAAGTGGAGGAGCGGTATATATTATTGAAAAAATATCAATATAAGTCCTCCTAAATAATGTTATATCTTATTATTTAAAGTTTTAGATATTGATTTTTACTATAAAACCTCAAAATTTGGTGGTTATTGGACTTTTGTAGCCAATTTTATGCCTCTTTTACTAAACAATGTTATTATGTCCATTTTCTGTCATGTTTTTCATTGGTCTAAATGAGAATAAATTTTAGGCCAAAAATATTCCCTCAAATATGAACTATTTATTATAAAAAGTCGGACACCTATACCTATATTTCACACTATAAAATATCATCTCCATTTGATGATTGTATTGGGATAAATGTTGAGAATGGTGGGATGTTTTTAATTACCAGATAGAATGGTGGGCTGGACTTCAAAGCATCAGTTGGGCCCCTTTCTTATATATTTGGGAATTAAAAATTTTATCCATGATTACTTTTGATATTCAAGAATATATTCAATATTTTCATCAAATTTGGGATTCTAGATTGATCCCAGAAATTGTATTATCATGGCTAGTCTAGTTTTATCTATAGGTTTGTCGGGCCTTCTCATGTTGTCCATATGACCCTTCAAATGGAATAATTGGACAAAGATACCTTCTAATGATATGTATTAATTTTTATCAGGAACACTAAAAATAATACTCACATAATTTGGATTATCACGTTGAAATATATGATCAAAAAATTAAATTTTAGTTTAATTAAATGAACTCGAAAAATGATCTTCTTATGTGTTTATGATCAAAACACAAACATTTATTGTAAATTAATCATTTTTAAGTAAGTATTTTATGATGGGAGTAAATAAAATCATGAATTAATATGTAATATAATACCTATAGGATTATTTCTCATTGAAATTAGGCAGGTTTTCCTAATGTATAATATTGTTATCCAGTAACGGGTCAAGGTACACAAGATAAATAACTTAATTTCACGATGATGACGACCACATATGAATGATAATTGTGTAATATAATATCTTTATATCAATATCTCATTAATAAGGTTGAACATATGTGTCACCAACCTATATGTCCGATAGATATTTCTTTGAATATATAAAATAAATGTGTCATTTCACCATGGTCATGGAATTTAATGTGATGGTTCTATTTCTATCAAGGGATAAGATAACAACTTATATAAAGATGGAAGGGAAAAATCCTTCCTCGACTTATCTATTAATGACATTTCAATCATGATGCACCCAATGTGACCTACCTCACTATGAATATATGGCATCATGATTTTCATCAACAAATATAAGTGCATGATTCATGAAATGAATTGATTATAATCTTAAAGTATAAGGATCATAACACATGCTTGTAAATGGGAATATTAAATGACACCAAAACATGTGGAATTATTATTGGAGGGTCTATTCTCATAATCTCCCTTCTTGAAGATTACCAAGTGTTAACTTCATGAGAATAATCCTCATCCACTTACGAGTAATCACACATGACAGACTATATACTATGTATCCCATTATAGTATATTATTCGACCCCAGAACTATATTTAAAAATGTAATAATAGCACTTCAAGTTTCTCATCATAGTAGGGAACTACTATGACCTTATCAATGTGTCATATACGCTATCACATTATTATATTATAGTCATATATAATAATTAATAATATGTAATAAGTAGTTTTACTAATATTCAATACATGAAATATATAAGTAATCAAAGTACAAACATCTAGTCCTAAGACACCAACTCCAATAAAAAAATTGTCCAAGGAAAACATGATAGAAATAATTTATTTTTCAATGGATATGTAGTTTATATGGTTGGGTTCAAGGGTATATGATGTATACATAAGGAAATGAGGATACCTCTCAAACCTTTATGATAAAACTACCCCAACTGCAAAGTTAGATGAATCACACATAAGTTCAAAGGGGAGATCCCACCTTGGTGGTCAGATTATGGGAGGTGATTTGAGAATCCTTTTTAGTGAATTAAATTCATCCTCAAATTTTTTGTCAAAAAATAACTCTAAATATTTTTATAAAAATTGAGAGAATGGAAGTGTGATATTACTAAATTATTTAATGAATCAGTAGTAAAAATCATCAAAACCTAAGAAAGATCACACCTCATGAACACATTTTTTAAATGGAAGGGATGGAATCATTTTAATTTTTGATTTATTAACTTTAATTACGTTAATTGAAATAACATTCCCAAGAACTATCCCTTTCATTACTTTGAAATTAAATTTTTCATAATTTAATATGAGATCTTTATCAATGTAATATTGGAGGATAGAACCTAGGTGTTCCAAATAATCATCAATGGAAGAACTATAAATTTTGAAATCATCTATAAAAACTTCCATAAAATTATCAAGGTAATCAGAAAATATAATCAACATAAAACACTAAAAATTAACCAGATCATTATAGAGACCAAATGGCATCTTTAGATATGAAAATTTTCCAAATAGATAGGTAAATTTTGTCATTTATTGATCCTTATGGGATATATGGATTTGAAAATAACTCAAATAGCCATAAAGTAAATAATAATGGGAATTACCATCCAATATTTCTAACATTTGTCCAATGAAAGTTAGAATAAATTGGTCATTTTCAAGGATTTATTTTTTCAATAGAAGTAAATATATACTCGTCAACTATTTTTAACACGTGTTAGAACCATTTCGTTACTTTTATTTGACATTAAGGTTATTACAGTTTTCTTAGTCACAATCTGCACTGGGCTAATCCATTTACTATAAGATATGGGATAGATGAACCCAGCAGCCAGTAATTTACTACCTTCTAATTTTACTACTTTAAGTAGGATTATATTTAATTGGCGTTGAGTTTTCATTACAAATTTATCCTCTATATCTAAAATTATGTGGTGCATGAAAATAGATGGGATAATTCTAGGAATATATTCCATTGAAATCCTATCACCTTTTTACACTCTCTCAAAAGGTCAATCAGTTTTGATTCATTCTATGGAGATATTTTGTTGGTGATAATGACAAGAAATTGGTCAATACCCTCAAAATAGGCATATTTTAAATTATATAAAAGTTTTTTTAATTCCAATATCATTTATTTTTAGATTTAGGGAAGGGGTTTAGGGGGAGTGTGGTCTATGAAACTATATATATTATCATTTTTATTATTTATAGAAATAGAATCAATGGAAATGATATTTACATAATCATCGACTTCTATTGAATTACATCCCAAATCATGAAAGAGTGAAGAAGAATAAAAAGAAAATGAATCATAGTATGGTTCGAGGAGAGAATGTTGGTTGTGTCTATAATTGGAGAGCACTTCCATCAAGTAAACAGGAAGAGTGGAGTGATATTTAATAGTGTGTTTCATAGAATCAAGTATATTTAAACTTACCTTTTCTCTCCCAAACTCCATGGAAAATGTACCATTGTGAATGTTTATTATTGTATTTTATGTTTTAAGGAAAGACCTTCCAATTATAATAGAAGAATTACCTTGGGTATGAGTATCTTATATCTTAATAATGTAGAAGTTTGTCAGGAATATGAGATTATTTAATTATACAAGGATGTCCTCAATCACTCATGTTGGGTGTATTATAGTCCAGTTTGTAGTTTTCATGATGATTCCCAATGGTTTAATCTCTCCAACCTACAAAGAAGTATGTATAGAGTGAAGCATCACATTAATAAAAGCACCTAAATCAAGAATTACATCATAAAATAAAGTCTCACATATGTATCAAGGTATTTTAAAAGTTCATAGATCTTTTAATTTGGTCATAATCACTAGTTTTATCAAGGTTGAGACATTCCTTCCACAGTTTAATCTCTCATTACCCTTCATTCATTGTCTATGGGTGCAAAGTTCTTTAAGAAATTTGACATAATGAGGAATTTGTTTAACTGCTTCTAAGAGAGGGATGTTAACTTATACCTTTCAAAATGTATCCATTATCTATTTATCAATTTCATTATCAAAATTTTTCTTAGACTGAAATATTCTTTGAGTAAAGGGAAGAGGAATAGATTGTTCATGGGAATCCTCAATGATAACATTTTTAACCTTTTTCTCGTATTTGTTCACTTGAATATTTTGAGGGTATATAAATAGATTTTTCATGAGGAGGACATAACTAATGTGCAGAACCACTATAATGGGAAAGTTTTTTTCCACTATAAAGTGTTATTTCATATATATTACCTTTATACTTAGTAATTGTCAATAGGTTGGGTTGGTATTCATCCAAACCCTTAACTTTGGATTTCAACCACTGAGTTTTTTAGTAGGACTAATTTAATTTTCAGGTCTTTTATGCCTTCTTGGATGATTTTTTGGAATTGAATATTATTTTCATCCATTTGTTTCATCATGTACTCAAGGTTGGGCTTAGGTTTTTAAGGGGGTTGTTGGAAAGTCATTTTTTGGTGGTTGAGGATTTCTAGGTGGTGGGGGAGGATGAATACTCTTTCCTTGGTGGTTATAAGATTATTGTGTTTGGGTTAAATACACCATTTCCTATAGTATTAGTTTTTTTCCACCCAAATTTATATAGGTAGTATGATTCTTTCCTAATGGGTTGGTTATAGGGGTGCCCTAGGAAGATTTTCTCACAACTCTTAGAAGGGTCTCTCAATTGAGGAAACTAGTTTTAATAGTGGGTATTGGTGTCAAATATGCCAAAATTAATTGGAGGAGGTTGTTATTTCCCTTTTTAAATATCAATTTTTTAGATTAGGGTTCTTACCTCTTCAAACTTTGTGTCCACATTCTTTTAGAATTCATAAGTCTTCACATCATGGACACCTATGATGTGTACATTGGACCTTGTACCATAATATTGAGTGTTTTTATATTTTCAATGAGTTTCCTTACAATAATTGGGGTCTTTTCCACTAGGGTGACACCTATAGTAGCATCAATCATGTTATGATCGATTCGAGTTAAACCTTCACAAAAGTATTTTATTAAAACTTTCTCCACTATTTAGTGGTGTGGAAAACTTGAGAAAATCCTTTTAAAATGTTCCCAATATTCATGAACGTTTTCCCCATTATATTGGATTATTATAAAAAATTATTTCATTATTATTTCAATTTTATAGGCTTTGAAAAAAATAAATAAAAAGGTGTTTCATGTCCACCCATCCTCTAATTGGGGAGTTAACATAGTATAGCCAGTATTTTGCAGTGTCTTCTAAAGATAATGGGAATTCCCAAATCTTAATAAATTATTCATCCACATTTTCAGGTTTTAATTTTGAACACATAGTATGAAATTCCTTTAAGTGATTATGTGGGTTTTCTCTAGCTAGTCCATGAAATTTTGGTAATAAGTGAATGAGTCCATATTTTAGTTTAAAATTAGGTGTCTCACCTTGTATTTGAATGTATGCGAGTAAAATCTCTACATCATGAGAAAATTAGTCCTTTTAATGTCTAGTTATTTTCAGAAATATTATGAAATTTCATTTCCATATTGATGTTAGTTTCAAAATAAGAATAAATATTGATAAAAATTTTAATGTTTTGTGTGTCCTCCTTCAAAGGATCGTTTGATGCTTCTTAGTGTCGATGGTGCAAGATCCTCTCTAGTTCTTGTTTGAAAGGAAGTAGTTCACCCAATTATGATCACATCATGAAAAAGTCCTACATAAAAAAATATAATAAAACTTTATATAAAATTTTATGGAAGAAAAGAAGAACACAAATATTTACAAAATACACTATGTTCTTATAAAAAACACATACTAAAAACTGAACTGGTCCCTGAAAACGACGCCAAAATTTGATAGTATTATTATGCCAAGTCAAATTTATTAATTTTTTTAAAGTTTATTTATAGTATATGGAGAACCCTAGGTTTTCCCACAATGAGAATTGTAGGTTTAAAATATGTATCTTTAATAAAAAGTACTAAAAGAGGGAGGTGGTTTTGAAAACACTTTTAAAAATAAAATAAATAAATTAAAGAGTTTAAAAGTTGAAAAAAAGGTGATGTTTTTAGAGTTATGAGAGAATTATTTCATTTCATGTTCACTAAATATCTTGGTTAGTTAATTGTCCTAAAAATTACACATGGTTTAATGGAATCCTTTGGTTGAGGGTAATCAAGATCTCAATTCCCCTCATGCCTTTTAAAATGATGCATAAAGAACTAACCCTTGACACAAAAATCATGTTATCAAGGTTTGGAACACAAGTATGTAATGAGGACTTACAAATCATACTAAAATATCATGTATGTGTGAGAGAAAAATTATTCTTTTTTTTAATCGGAACAACTCAATATTCTTACTTGAAATCTCAACACAATCATGTTGAGATAAATAATGTTTCACATGATCAAACCAAAAAAAATTTAAAAGAAGAATAATGTTAATATAAAACTTAAATGAAATGTTTCACACAAAAATTACACAAAACCAATATAAGAAAAAGTATTGGAACTCCCTCTCCAACTGTGTGTAGCTCCCTTAAAATGATCGCCTGTTGTTTAGCTCACCATCAAAAGGAGGAGGAGACTCAGGTGGAACTTTTCCATCATCCTTGATATCCCAATGAGTATAGGTGAATAAAAAAGTTATAGAATTAATAGAGTACTCATTTGTGTTTTCAAAATGGTACATATTTTCCTCCTGGACGAACTTACAAATGGGGTTCCCAAGGTATCAATTTATTGGAAAAGTGGAAGGTGGTTTTGAGCACCCAAATTTATAAATACCACTTGGATCATGGTTTTGGGTCACCATAAATCTTTATATCACTTTTTAAAAAACTAAATTTTCCCCCAAATCTTGACTATCTCTTCCAAAAATTTAGCATCATTTGGATCCCTACCCCCTGAGATATGGACAAATTATAGAAGTGACCTTGAGACTGTGAATAGTAAATATAATGTCCAATGATGGTACATTTTGGGACTAAAATGGATACATTGGGATCCATGTTCTTATATATAAATTTATCCTACATATTATTTTATTCTCCCACCAATTTTTATCCTAATTGGAAGCATATATTAGCCAAAGTATGTATTTTATTCCACATATGTTCTTGGGATCTTGCGCAGTTTAGCCTGTATTTCTTGAATTTCATCATGGGCTCTCCAAATCACCTCCTCCTACAATATAGTAATCAAAAAAATAAATTTTCCCTTTTTAATCATAATAAAAATTTACTAATTGAACCAAATGTGAATTGAAATTTGTTATTATATTTGTAATTTACAATACAATATCAGTTTAAAATAGTTGTATAAGGGTGGAAATGAATAGTTAATTGCTACGAAATTGAGTGTAATAACATGATATTGTTATGAAATATTTATCTTTAAATAATTTTATTTCTTTTATAGCTTTCATTACACACAACAGTGAATTTAGACGAACCACGTAACATTATTACAATATTATGTGTCTGTTATCATCTAGCCATTGGATAGGTGGGTATGAATAGTAATAACTAAATTATGAAAAATATGTGGTATAACATTTATATAATTAATTAATTAGTTATAAAATTACTATAATTAAAAACAAATATATATATATATATATATATTTGAAAATAAAAGTGATTTTTTTATGAAAATAATTTTTTGTATGGATGCATTGTATTTTATATAAATAATTTAAATTAATCCGTATTGGTGAATGATTTTAATTAAATTTATATATTATTTAATTTATCATATGTTTTAAACATTCAAAAAAATATTTTTCTAATCAAAGTATAAGAATAAATCTAGTTTTATGCTTAAAAATGTATTTTTTTTATAAAAAGTGTCTTTTGCCGCATTTTTCAAACTTATATTAAAATTAATTTCTACCATTTATAGGTATTTAATTAGATTAAATAAATTAAATATTGATAATTATAATTTCCAAAAATTTTAAATAGCTCCCTTTTATTTTAGGTTAATATGAATAGAAATCGTGGTATGTAAATCTGCTTAATCTAGGTTCAAAATAAGTGATAAGGTCATAATTATTAATATTAATTATTATTTTATGAAGTTAATTCAAACCTTATCACCTTATTCTCTAATTTTATTTTTTTAATGGAAACTTTTCCCTAAAAATGACCTATATAATATTTAAATCAAATAAAGTTACAAAATGTCACTCTCTTAGTTATAAAGATATATTATGTGTTCACATAGGTTCAAAAACCAGTTATGAATAAATATAAATGTTTATTTTAAGATTAATGAAATTATATTTATTATATACATTTATTTATAATTTTTATTAATTATATTATGACCTAAATTATTATGCAACATCGATTTCATATTTCTCCAAT
Source organism: Viscum album (assembly GCA_963277665.1). NCBI lineage: Eukaryota > Viridiplantae > Streptophyta > Magnoliopsida > Santalales > Viscaceae > Viscum > Viscum album. The sequence continues at coordinate 808,454,328 of OY728150.1, read as the reverse complement.
TAATAAAAAATGTAATAAATAGTTTTAAAAACATTAAAAGAAATATAATTTGAGTGATTTAATATGTGAAAAAAAATTATAGGTGAATATAACATATTATTTTCGTGTTATAGGATTATATTTCAAATAAAAAAATTATTTATGTATTTTAATTCAAATAAAGTGAATAGTATCTAAATTGACAACAATGATATTTTATGAGAATAATATTTTATTTAAATCACATAAAAATCCTAAAAATATTAAATAGGAAAAAGGTGAAAATATATGGTCTAAAATTTCATCCATTTTCCATTTATATTCCGTTTGAAACCATTTGGATTGAGATTTACTTAATTATATTTTAATCTTTTAAGAAATTCCAAGAGTACTCATCCACTCTCTTATAAAAGGGAACATCTCCTTTCTCTTATTTGCATCACATTAAGCCTTTTATCTCAACCATTCTCTACAAAATTATCTTCTAAACTTCCCTATACACATTATATATATTTTTTTCTTTTAAAATACGAACTCTATCATCCTTAAGAGGAGATCTAACTGATTTCTTTCCATGAAAAGGTAATCTCCTTAACAGGTCACTTTTTTTATACTCTTATTTACCTCATATAAATATATGTTATTTGTCATAAAATAATAAATTTAGTATACTAAATGTTCTTAAATTTTATTATGATTATGAAAACACTATTATACACCCTCTTTCCCATCAAATGAGAAGTGAAAGTATCGCTCATGTGTACTTATGTCTTACCGTCTCCACGTAGTGATACAATTCATTTTTAATAAACATATTTTATGGATGAGTGTTATAATGGGTTTTATGTTTATATATTATATCTATTACATAATTATAAATATTTAATAATAATATGATAGCAATCTTCTTACCATATAATCCTTTGGGAAACAATAATGTTGCTCGTGTGTATGTGTGGACTACCACCTCCACAAAGCGATTGATTCATTTTTTATTTTTTTATTTTAATTTGATGGTAATGGGGATGAATTTGATGAATATATATGATATAATAATTATTCTTTAAATTTAAATTATTATTTACCTTTCTTTCATTCCATCAGTTGAAAAATGGAAACAACGTTCATGTGTACCTACGGCTTACCATCTCCATAAACAGTGTAATTCATTTTTCTATCTATAATTTTTATGAATAATTATGAATATGTATATAATGCATATATATTATCTTTATACCATGATTAAAATTCTTGAAATAAATAAACCATGATCAAAGTATAAGTTTCATTAATTTCAAACTAAAACATTCTTAGGAGACAAAGCAGATATCACTATGAATGGTGATTTCAATAACAAGTTATTAATAAACAGGTGACAATATGACATAAATAAAAAATGTTTTGATTGATAAGAATATGTTCATGAATAAATTTATAATAAATCTATATTTATCATATAGGATGTTTGAACATGAACAAGGAAAGGCGAGACTTAAAGTAAGGGATTTTTATCTCACTTTTATTTATGCAAGACGCACGCCATATTCACCACTTATTTATTTTATATTGTGTATAAATTGTCCATTAATGTATTTTATGATTAATATTATGAAATTTACGTGGATTTACATGTCCATATAAGGTTATTTTTTTCATGGGGCTTACGATTCAAAATTTACCAAAGTGTTAAGAGTTTTATTTTACAATATCATTGTTTATAGAGATTATTTTTTATTAAGTCTCCAATGATGAAATCCTATAATATATATCTCAAAAAACTAAATATTTTTCTTCTAATAAATTTATTTCATAATAATATGTGTTTTACTTTCATTTTACTCACCTTAAGTACTTAAAATACTGAAAATACGTTTTTAAGGACAACCAAATTTATTTATCTCTTCGGTCAAAAAGCTATTTTATTCCATATCCATGTTTTATAAAAAAGTTTTAAAGAAGGTTTTTAATATTATCCTATGATTTTTTAATGTCATTTTAACCTATTTTTTACATTATATAAAATAATTTTGAAATTAATATTCTTTTCCTTTTTCAAATGAGGTACTTTTTTTACTCTTTTTTACAAAAGTATGAAAGGAATTTTTTTAAACTTATACATAATGAACCAAATTTTCCACCATCATGACCACTAAATGATTTGAAAATTACTTTAAAATTATCCATGTTTATTTTCAAATAATTTTTTTTATAATATTTTTGAGATTTTTGGATTTTAAAGGAGTGATTTCAAAATAGAAGGGACATTTTCTTAAAGAATGTTTTAATTATATTTTAATGGTATTTATATTCATAAAAGACAATAAACATTAATTTAATTATGATATACTGGGGATATGGTCCAATTATACCATCCTTATTCTTTCTATGGTTGTTTTATGTTAACTCATTCATTTTCCATAGGTTATGCTATGATGAAATATTTATGAAACTCATTTCTTTTCATGGGTTATGATATGATGAATGATTTATGATTTTTGGTTCACATATGTATGATTTTCATTATATTATGGGTGGTACCACTACTAGGAATTTAGGCTATAGCCACGGTTCTAAACCGTGGCTATAGGCCCAAAAATCGTGGCTATAGGATCCACCCTATATATTCCAAAAAAGTCCACCTGAACCGTGGCTAGAGCCCTATATCCACGGTTTGAACCGTAGCTAAAGGCCTATATCCAGAGTTTGAACCGTGGCTATAGGTCTCTAGCCTGCATAAAAAAAAATCCAGCATGGTGAACCGTTCTGGCTATTGGGAGGACTGCACCAGCACCCCCCACCCCCTGCTCCTGCAAACCTCCCCTGCCCCACCCCCCTGCACCTTTCACCCCACCCACCTGCCCCCTCCTCACTGCACACCCCCCTCCCCCTAGACCACCCCCACCCTACACCAGCACCCCCCATACAAGGTAATCCAAATCCCATGGAACCACCACCTTCTTCAGAAATAGTCGAACCAACACAATTGAGTCGGATTCTACTTCATCAATCTCCTCAATGAAAATATTACACAACATAAGGCATGTATTCATCTCGCTCACCTCTTCCCCAATGGAGGTACCCATTCATTAAAAGGAATTGAAACACAGAATCACCAAGCCCCTATTGTTCTGAACCAACCCACCTCCCCTCGTCTCCCCCGCAATACACGATCCATCCACATTCAATTTTAATGCAAAGCCCCTATTGTTCTGAACCAACCCACCTCCCTTTATCTCCCCTACAATACATGATCCATCCACATTCAATTATAATCCCATAGCAGGAGGCTTCCATTGAAGTCGCCTTTCCTTGACTACCTTAGAAAGAATCAATATTCATAAAAATCCATGGATGAAATCTTATCAGGGTAGTATAAAAAATTCCTCCCTTGATAATCACTCCCAACTCTGCCCCAATCATTTTCACTTGAACATGAAAATAGATTGAGGAATTCCTCTTGCCTTCTCTTACATTATTCCTACTATCCCAAATAGTCCCACACACATCCAAGAAAAAACATAAATGAATCATAACCTCCACCCCTGGCTCTCCCCTTGGAACAAGGCCTCAATAATCTCCTACATGGAGTTCCCACTGCTATTGATATTCAGAAATCGTCCCATAAACCTCTAGATCCCCCTCACCCAGTCACTCTGAAAAAATAAGTTCTAAGAAGATTCATAGTGTGGCCTTTGTACAACAGTGACATCCAGAGGCCAGATCCACCCTCTAATTCGAAATATTCTCCTCCGTTGGAAGCGCTTGATGTCTCATTCATAAAAAAAAGAAAAATTATCTGGTTTGGGATATCCTTGTACCAGAGTTTCAAAGCCCATTCGTTCATTCCGCATCTTACATGAACCAAATTTCTGAACTCCCTGCTCCTGCACACCTCCCCTGCCCCACCCCCCTGCACCTTTCACCCTACCCCCCTGCCCCCTCCTCACTGCACACCCCCCTCCCCCTATACCCCCCCACCCTACACTAGCACCCCCCAATGGAAGTGAATATAAAGCAAAAAAACACAAGACCTGTAAAATAAATAAAATAGTAACAATCTGTACACATTTGTGGGAAATGAGCATAAAATTAAGTTTTTCACGAATATTAATTACTTTAATATATCCCATAATATGTTGGGTTAGTGAAATAAAGTAAAATAAATAAAATAGTAACAATCTATATGTAGATAACAAGGGTGGCCCACCAAGTGCTAACAATGTCACAACGATACTCAAATAAGATCCAATAAATTGGTTGTTTGAAACATTCCCAATAGCATCAGTAAAAGCAAGAAAAGATTAAAGACTTTGCACTAAGGATGCTCAGAATTCATACAAACTAAAGCAGTGAAATATGATTAATTACATGGTAACAATAACTATGTAAACTAGAAAGATGTCAATTCAAATAAGTGTTGTTTAAACATACCATCAACTTACAAATCATCAAGGGGAACGCCAGCAAGGGAATCAAATAGAACAGTGAATTCATTGATCTGTAAATACCTAAATAAATCCATAAATACATTAAAAAATGATAATTATCTTAACTAAAGTCTCAGTTTCTTACAGTGTACCAAGGCTTGAAAGCGACCCGAAACTGTGAGGTAAGTTCCCCGTCATTGAGTTGTATGAGAGATCCCTGTATGTGAAAAAAATCATTATAAAATAATATTCAATTGAAAAAGAACCTTCTAACATAACAGATTAAGAAAAGACAAAAGTGGACTCAATAAATGAAAATAATAATATGAAATAACTCTAAAAGGATTATTTACAGAAGCCCCCCCCCCCCCCTGGAAAGAATCCCCCCCTGCTGGACCCCTTGGACAGTAGCCCCCCACCCCCCCCCCCCCCTACTGGACCCCCCCTGGATAGCCCCCCTGGATAGAAGCCCCCCTGCTGGACCCCCCTGTACAGCCCCCCCTGCTGGACAGCAGCCCCCCCCCCCCCCCACCCTGTTGGACCCCCCTGGACAGCAGCCCCCCAACCCCCCTGCTGGACCCCCCTGGACAGCAGTCACCCCCCCCCCCCCCGGACAGTCCCCCTGCTGGCGCTCCCTGGACGCCCCCCCCTACTGGACAGCAGCCCCCCCTGCAAGAACCCCCTGGACAGACCCCCCTTCCGGACAGTAGCCCCCCTGGATAGCATCCCCCCCTGCATATTAGGATGATCTCCTTGATGTATTGTTGGAACATATCGAATGTTGGGTTGGTTGGGACTGGCTAGTTTGTTGTGGTATTCCATACATAAATGGAAGAAATTGGAAAGGTACCATGCAATTTTAGGCATGAAGGTAAGCATTTAATGGGTGTCATGACCATTTGAATATGTTATAGGGTCATGACACATGAACTAGGCTTTAAAAATAATGACATAGTGGATTCCAAAATAAAAAGGAAGGATTGAAAATAGAATATGGGGAGGGTGAGGTTATCCTAGGTTTGTGCTAAAGGTCTCTATGCATAAGGATAGTAAACATATTTCCTGTAATCATCATCAAAATTTGATGATCCCATATTTATTATTTACTTTACTTGGGTTGCAGTCAAATTATAATTCTTTTATCCCAAACTACACATGCTATAATTTTGTAGTATATTGATAGTGTGGGGTCGAACCCATGGAGAATGTTTGGTAGAATAGAAAATTGGACTCTAAAAATTTTTTTAAGAGTCCTCAAAATTTGTATTGGTTTTGGGATATGATTGATACTATTGAGTTTTGTTTAACATTTAGTAAGAAATAGGGATCACAGACTATTTCGGGATTGAGGTAAAAAGGATAACATTGGTCCTAACATGAAATAATCCTAGGGATTAGGCTTCGAAGTGGATTTTAAAACACTATTTTGTCATGGAAACCCCAAAATAGATCTATATAAGAGTTAAATATTCCTTAGTTTTGATATAGCTAAAAACGATGATTCTTTAATCCTATTTTAAATGGCAGAAAGTGGAAAATGTTAATATTCATAGCCAAATCAACTCTAATCAAGACAAGTTAAATAATATAAATATAATATGGTAAAGGATTCATAAAATAATTTAATACATAGAATTTATGTTACATTATTACTATCGTTTGGGTTAGATGGTTCTGATTTAGAAATTCAATAAGATCATAAGACTCATACACTCAACCCTTCCCCGTAGTGGTTTAGCCACTCCAGACTGTGATAATTAAGATCGAAGAAAAAAACAATTATTTAGATTTGATTTGGGAAAAAAATAAGGGAGAAAATGAGAATTTCTCCCTGCCCCCCCCCCCCCACCTGCACACCCCCTGCCCCCTCTCCTTGCCCTCTGCCCCCACCTGCACACCCCCTTTCCCCCTCCCCTACCCCCCCCCCCCACCTACACACCCCCTCCCCGTGCCCCCCCCCCCCACCTGCCCCCCCCCCACCTGCACACACCCTTCCCCCTGCCCTAGCACACCCTCTGCCCCCCACCTGCACACCCCCCTGCCCCCTCTCCCTGCCCACTGCCCCCCACCTGCACACCCCCCTGCCCTACCCCCCCCCCCCACCTACACACCCCCCTCCCCCAGCCCCCCCCCCTACCCCCCCCCCCCCCACCTGCACACACCCCTCTCCCTGCCCCAGCACACCCCCTGCCCCCCCCCCCCCCCCCACCTGCACACCCCCTGCCCCCTCTCCCTACCCCCTTCCCCCCACCTGCACACCCCCTGCCCCCCCACCTACACACCCCCTACCCCTGCCCCCCCCACCTGCCCCCCCCCCCACCTGCACACACCCCTCCCCCTGCCCCAGAACACCCCCCTAAATGATATCCTTACAAATACAACAAGGTTTCATTGATTTTCTATATGGGCCTATGAAACCCATTATGACTATTAATGAAACTGACCAAACCATTGATGAATACCAAGAATTTCCCCCAGGTATACTTGTTATTCCACCTTGTTGTCTATTACTTTATGTTGTTGATAAGGCCCTTATAGAATTTCTTAAGATTATACCAGTAAGGGAGTTTGGCTTAAACATGAAAAATTATACATGATTTCCCCATTTGTAGGAAAAATCTACAAGAAACGCTGTATATTGACATTCAAAATGAATCCTAGTACATCTATAAAAAACCATTTAGATGAGGTTACTAAATTCATGTTAGATTTAGACAATATTAATGTTTATATAGATTATGAGGATCTATAAATGATCATATTAATCACTCTTGAAAATAGATATAGAACACTTGTTACTACCATGATGTATGGTTGAGTCTATTTAACATTAAAAGATATCAAATCAGCCCATCTATTTAAGTAATTGCATTCTAGAACAAAAATAAAAGGTGAGGATAAGAGTTTTTCACAAGGGGGAGACCTTAAACTAAAGGTAAGAAAAAATAATTTAGTAGGGACAAAAATAAGATTAATAAATAACCCAAATCTAGGACAAGCTCTATGGATAGAAAAGTAATATGTTTTCACTATGGTAAACCTGGGCACATTAAGCCCGAGCGTAGGAAACTCATGTATGAGTTAGAATCCAAACAACCCACTAACCTATATTTTCTGGTTGATTCAGGCTATGAAATTTGTTTAAATCTTGAATGTTTCCATTTATACACTCAATCAAGAGTGGGTCCTAGACTCTAGTTGTTCTTTTCATATTTTCCAACATAGAGAGTCATTTTTAGAGCTGTTCAAAAAGAAAGAAGTAGATGTATTCTTAGGAAAAAATAATAGGTGCAAGGTTGAGGGAATATGATCCATTATTATAGAGTTAGATGATCAATCCATAATCACCTTACTTAATGTATGGTGGGTCCCCATACTTTAATGAAACATAATCTCCTTAGTGGTCCTAGATCAAAATAGATTTACCTCTGACCAAATCTCAAAATCTCTAAAGGATCAATAATTATCATAAAAGGATCTCTAAACAATGGGTTATATGTTTTGAATGGGAAGACCCATTTATGGAAATTGGGTAGTGTTTACAATACAAGAACTAAAAATAATATACTATAGCATATAAGATAGGGAATTTCATCTCCAAAGTCTTAGAGGAACACAACAACCAAGGGCTATTGAGTAACATCACAACTATAAATCTCTCATTTTCCAGAGATTGTGTGATGGGAAAATCCAAGAGGGTGAGTTTCAATAGGTCTTATTTCAATGTTTCCAGCCCACTTGAATACATACACTTAGATTTTTGGGGGATAGCCAGGACTAGTTCTTGTGTTGGAGGGTCCAATTTCATCATCTTCATATAGAGCAGTTAGTTGTTAAAACTGATTTCCATCTTGGTGATTTGAATGAAAATATTTATATGATACATATTGATGATTATCCAGCTGAGTTCAAACCAAAAAAAAGTATGCCATTTAAATAAATCATGGTCTGGCCTAAAACAATCCTCATGGAAGTGGTGCTTCAATTTTGATTCCTTTTTTCTAGGTAAAAAGTTCATTAGCATTCATTATAATGCCTTCTTTGAATTAAACTCAACTAAAACCTACATCATTTACCTACTATTGTATATTGATGACATTTTCATAATTTTAAAAGACATAAATATGATCTCTATTGTTAAATCCCAATTGAAAATTAAGTTTTAAATGAATGACTTAGGTGTAGATAAGAAAATCCTATGTGTTTAAATCATTAGGGATAGAATGCATAAACTACTTTATCTATATTAGCATGATTATATTTTAAAATTTATAAATAGGTAAATGTTGGAATCTCTCAGTCCTATTAATTTCCTTCTTGAACAAAATTTTAAATTGTCCTTGAATCAATCACCTACTGCTGAAGTTGATGTTGAATTTATGTCTAGAATTCCTTATTCTAACATTGTTGGTTGCAAAGCGTATTCTATGATTTTCTCTAGAACTGATTTTTCAGTTTCTATATTCACTCTATGATAGTTCATGGGCACTCCAGGGAAGCTATAATGGTATTCCCTTAAGTGGATCTTGAGGTTTCTTTCTTTTACTTCTAATATTTCATTATTATGTGGTACAGATGTGGATACTACTTAAATTATTTGTGGTTTGGTTGATGCTAACTATGCTGTTAATGTTGAAAATTGTAAATCCTTAACTATTAATGTGTTTACTAAATTTGGAGGTTTCATTTCCTAGAATTGAAATATGTAATCTATTATTGCACTTTCAGCTACTGAATTTGAATACATAGCTTTAACTGAGGTAGTTAAAGAAACTTATCGATTGAGAAGTCATGGCGGTAGGGCTATATCTAATACTAGACATAGTTAGCTTAAGGTAGATCTACAGGTTAGTAGTCATTCTCATTCCCAATAAGATATGGTAAATATTAATGATATTGATCAAAAAAGCAGTGTAATCAGATGCATGGAACTTGTCATACATTACCAATCCAAAAATACAATTTACATCAAAAGTGAGTCTCAATATCAATATCATCATAATCATGATAACCCCCATACACACATCCTACAGAAACACCATCACCACCTCTCACACCACCAACATCATCATCGGCATCTGCATCTGAACCGGCACCAGCACCAGGTCCAGCACTAGGTTCAGCTCTGGCTCCGACAGAAGAATCTACATTAGCAGAACGCATTGACATCAAAAAGTCATCAACCGTTGCAGCTGATTCTGGTAGAAGTGTAGAAGAAAGGGAAGACATAAATTTCATCATATTTGCAGTTATCTCCTGTTTAGATTTTTGACTTTCTTCTTTGATTGCGGCATTAATTTGTTCCACTGTGAAAAAACCAGAACTGGTACTCGAAGAAACGTTAGTAGACCAGTATCGAGATGGTACAATCTTCTTCCCAGGTCGACAAAGCACTCTACCCTGATGCTCATCTCCTAATACCTGATGTAGATGATCGTTTAGGCCCAAACTGTCAGGTTCTTTTTCTGCCAATGCCTCTAAAACATTTTGTTGATGGATATATAACATAAATTAAAATGATAAAATAATATAAGGAATTAAATTCAGTAAAAATCAAAGAAATTGAAATATACTTACAATTGCCTTCTTGGTGTCGGTATTTGGCACATTACCATCTTTCTTTTTCCGGCTTGTACAAAATAAAGTTGAGTGAGGAACGCAATCCTCGATATTCGATGACTTTTTCTGGAAAAAAAAACAAAGAAATAAATCAAAATTGGAAGTTAAAAAAATTACACTAAACAAAGATAAATATTTTAAATGTTAAATTACCTGTGTCTGCTCATGATCTGGTAATGAAGTGTGTCCGCGAGTATAAATGTGTTTCATTTCACTCTTGTTTGTTTTATTTCTGTTTGATTTCTCCTATAAACAAATAATTATATAAATTAATTAACATAAATAAAACAAGTAATTTAAAAAAAAATTCAAATAAATAAATGAATATATATATAAATTTAACAAACACCTTAAACACTGGACTCTTCAAATAGCTGATCATCTCTTTATATTGTGATATTGGGCAATCTTGAATCACCGATACTTCTTCAAGATCTGTACCAACTCTCTTTTTCCAACCAAGATATAAATCATACTTGTAGGCTCACCACATTTCACCTAAATCCATTATCCTTGCATCCTTTGAATTTTGTATATCAGGAAAATTATATCGAAGCTGCAATGGACATAATATTTGTTAAGAAAATATTATAAATTTATATATATATAAAAGGTGATTAACATTACTTACCCAAATCTCTGCCCAGGATTTTTCCTTTATTTGTTTTCCAACTTCCTTCCAACTTATCGGTTGAACCGGAATGATATTATTGTGTCTAGAAATTGTTCCCATAAAATTTTTACATTATGTGCCATTTTTATTAATTATATCATTGTCCTCATTATAGTAAACTATGATTTGCGTGTGTCGATTCCAAATCTCACGCATTTTTTGGGCAGCCTCGTCATCTGGTAGAGGCTGGAGCTAATCATGAAACCAAAAATAAAAGAAAATAATATATATGAATTTATCATTAATCAGTAACAGTGATGTTTAAACAAATACCAGTAGATGGGGGATATGCTGACCCCTGAATTGTTGTGTCTAGAGGGGGGGCAGCCTCCATGGTAGGTGAGATATCTACATGAGTACTATGTATAGTAGATGAAAAGTGTACTGATGGAGGCAGAAAACCCGATGGATAACCCTGTACAGATGAGGGTGGATATGGATATGGATATGGCGGTGGGATATATGGGGGAACAGTACCCTGCACAGTGGATGGTGGGAATGGAAAATGAGGGATGGGAGTCTGAGAACTACCATCCGATGTGGGTATGGGAAAAAAGGGATACGGAAAATGTGGGTATGGATAATATGGAGGTGGCATAATGGGAGGATGGCCTCCTGGTGTCTCAAGCGGCGTAGTAGTAGGCTGACCTGTAGAATCAGTACCCCCCGCCACAATATCATCCTCAGTGGCATAATCCAAGCGTCTCCTCAACGATGCAACCTAAAATAACATAGATGATAAAATAAAACGAATGATAACATGATAAATAATATGAAAGACCATAATATTCAAACATAATTTGTACTTACATTGTTTCCAGGAGGAGACCTACGTTGTTCGTTTCTCGGTATTCTTCTACTCCTTCTAGTATCATCATAATCAGACATTTTGACCTAGAAATTTAAAATAATATTGTCAAATAAATAGAAATAATGCAAAATGTTAAATAATACAATTGTATCATAAAACAATGAGATAAATTTTCATGTGTGATATGTATATTGATAAAATATCAAGACTTTTCTATGTTCAAGATTTACTAGATAAGTGGTTAAACATAAATTGGTGAGGCTATTAATAGTTTTATATTTGATAATGGTATAAAATATACTAGTTATTTTGATATCATGTATGGAAGTTAAAAAAAACACATACAATATTGCGATAATATCAGGTAAATACTTACAAATGTGTCAACGCTATGTGGGGTCTGTGACAATTTATGGTTTACAATCTATTCTAACAATTGCATCATCTGTATCATCAAATGCAACATTCGAATAAATACTGATAGGTTCATCCACAACATCATTTTCATCCATGCCTTTTTCGAAAATATTTCTAGGAATAACATCAACAATAACACGAAATTGTGGTTGTAATGGGTCACTTACATAAAACACCTATTTAGCTTGTGATGCAAGAATATAAGGTTCATCGGTACGAAGATGGCGGTTCATATCAATCACTCTAAATCCACAGTTATCAATATGCATTACTTGTCATGTCATTGAATCAAACCACTTGCATTTCATCATTGTGACACGATCATGTGCATAGTAATCTAATAAAATGATTCTTTTAACAACGCCGTAATATGATATATTTTTTGATCGAGGATGCATGTCCGATGCACTCGCATAACAATCTGTTGTGGCGCTTATCGTGACACTATCATGTTGTGTTTCCATTTTTTTTGCACAACTATTTATAACAAATTTAAATCCATTTACAACCATTGACTTACAATAACGTACCACATCGTTTGGACCAAAGGACAGTGCTTTTATTTCATCTGATACTTCAATCATTGGTAGAGTTAAAACCTAAAAGATACCAACATAGAATATTAAACAGAGACATGTGATTATGTTATGAGAAGAAGAAAAACAAATCTATTACCTTTGACTTTAACCAGGCAGCAAATTCTTTGTTGTGCAATAGTTCCTTCCTCTTAATAGATAGAGAGTGATGTCTCTTTTTTATAATTTCTAAATGTTCTCTATAGATATGAAAGAATTAAAATGTCAGAAGATATAAAGAAATCACACAATGAAAAAAATACATATTTATTAGTTTACTTACTTGATATAATCATCAAGAACACCACAGTTGAATAATAATGTGCGATGTGCCATTTCCCACTCTTCCCTGCTTAAAGTACACAACGAGTATGATCCAGATATCCCCCCTGTTTGGGGCAGTGAAGGAAGTGCAAGCTCAATGGGATCATATTGCTTATCTTCAGTTCTCATTAGTCGATTAGACTTCGTAGTGACGTTAGCCAAGTACGATGAACAGAAATACATGCATTCTTGTGCTAAATATCATTTCACAATAGAGCCTTCAGGATGATATTTATTTCTCACATAAGATTTCAATGTAAATATCATTCCTTCGGTAGGATACATCCACCGACTCGAAATAGGACCACCAAAGAGAACTTCCATGGGAAGATGCACTGTCAAATGTAACATACATGTGAAAAAAGACAATGGGAAAATTTTCTCCAAGTCGCAAAGAATAATCGGTGCATCTCTCTGCAATTTCTGAACAACACAACTGCTCAATCTTTTGGCACAAAGATCACGATAAAATTGACATAACTTAATCACCGCAACTCTAAAATTATGTGAAAGTAAATGGCGAATGGCAATGGGAATCAACTCATGTAACAAGACATGGTAATCATGGGTTTTAAGAGATTTGAGTTTCACATCTTGTGTATTCACCCTTTTCGAAATATTAATTGAATAAACATCCAAAACCTTCAAACTTTCCAAGACCTGAAGAAATTATTTTTTCTCCACATTTGTCATCGAATAACAGGCAACAGGGACTTTCCACTTATTTTGACCAATTAACTCGGGATGAAGTCATGCTCTTATACCCCAATCCATCAAATCATGACGACACCGCAAATCGTCTTTTTTTTTCCTTTGACATTTAAAATAGTAGCAAGTAACATCTCACAAATGTTTTTCTCGATATTCATTACATCCAAACAATGACGTAATAAATTCGATGACCAATAAGGCAACTCAAAGAATATGCTTTTCTTTCTCCAATTGCTATTGGAATTCGAATTATCATGATTTCACTTTCTGATATTTGATTGAATTTTGCCAAGAACATAATTCAAATCATCAATTTCTTTAACAATATCAGTCCCTGACATTCATTGAGGTGTCTCATCTGTCTCGATGGAATTATTGAACTGTCTCTGATTTTTCTTGTATGGATGATCCATTGGTAGAAAATGTCGATGCCCTATGAAGCTGAAAGTTCTTCGAAACTTTAATCTTAGGAAATGTGTATTTTTCATACAAATAGGACAGGATAATTTCCCTTTAGTACTCCAACCAGACATCATTCCGTAGGTAGGGAAATCATTTATCATCCATAATAAAGCTGCACGAAACATAAAGTACTCCTTTCTGAATGCATCATACACTTGTGCACTAACAATACAAAGCTCATTTAACTCCTCTATTAATGGTTGCAAGTATATATCAATATCATTTCCAGGATCACTGGGTCCAGATATCAATATACTCAGGATAGTGAATGGCTTCTTCATACACATCCATGAAGGAAAGTTATAAATGTGAATGAAAACAGGCCAAGTACTATATGCAGTATGCATTTGGAGAAATGGGTTGAAACTATCACAGGATAATCCCAATCTAACATTTTGTGGGTCAGCTGCAAAATCAGGATGTAACCTATCAAATTTCTTCCAAGAAAACCCATCTTTAGGATGCACTATTTCATCGTTATCCTTATTTCTTTCATCTGCATGCCATCTCATATTATTTTCCATTTGTTCTGACATAAAAAAATTTTGAAGCCTGGGAATTAAAGGGAAGTGCCACATCACTTTCTGTGGTATGCAAGATTGAGATCCGTCTTTATTAGTCTTCCACCTTGATGTGCCACACTGTTTACACTGACTCAAGTCTGCATTCTCCTTCTAGAAAAAAACAATAGTCTTTGAGACAAGAATGAATCTTACTAGATGAAAATCAAAATTTGTCAACCAACTTTGATGCCATGTAATCATTTTCTGGAATACATGAATCATTAGGCATTAAATCCCTAATAAATGTAAGGAGATAGTCGACCGAAAAATTACTAAATCCATACATTGTTTTCCCATGATATAATTTCATTAAAAACTCAAGTTTACTCATTTTTTCACATGCTTGATATACTAGAGTATTTGCATCTTCCATCAGATTTCTAACACTCGCAACGTTATCATCCTGATTAATAGATGAGAACTGTGTTCCAGTATTCATTTCCTCTTGCACTGGTCTACATGAGGAGCTAACTTCAGAAACAAAAGGAAACCGATCCGAAATCATATTTTTCATACCAATCTTTTCCGCTGAATTGATGTCATTCAACACTTGAGCTTTTTATCCATTGTGATACCACACATGATAATTTTTCTAAAAACCACTTTTAGTGATGTGGTAACTCACTTCCTCACAATTTAACCAAGGTCTTCCAACACAATCAAAACATGGGCATCGAATCAATCCGCCATCTGAATCATTAGTGAATGCAAAGTCCAAAAAATATTGTAACTCCTTCTAAAATTTATCAGTGATTCGATCAATGTTGTACATCCAGTATCTATCCATTCTGAGGTAGATAAACATACATTAAATAAATAATCTAGAAAATGACTTAACATTATATGTATTGTTTCATAAGATATTAAGTAATCATCAATAACAAGTTAATAAAAAATCATAACAAATATATTAAAATTATGGTTTAGGGAATTCATAAATGTTTTAAATTATAAAAATTCACGAATAGTCATACATAATTTCCAAGAATGAGGATTGATTATAGTAAAAAGAGTTTATATGAAATCTAAGAGATAATAATAATCAATTCCCAAAAGTTTTTGGGTTAATTCATAACGAGTTGTGATGTTTTGTATTAAATCTACAAAGATTTATTGAAATTTAGAGACATTTTGAAAATATAAACCATATCATATACCAAGAATTAATATTAAAGAATTGGATGAGAATTACAATAGTAAGAAGATGAGAATAATAACTAGTGTCTGAATCTATACATTAATGATGGTGGTCACCTTAGAAAAGGGATATCCCGTCAACTTGGTTGTTCCCACCCTTGCTCGTATCTATGAACTGTTGGGTCAAATACAGGAATGAAGATCCCCACATCACCTTAGTGGTCCATTTTAATTATTGTATGGATGAGTGGTGAAGTGCTATCAATGTTATGAGTACCGGTATACTGCAATAGTCCCCCACTCTAACTTTCATCCTACCCTACTCTACATTGTTGTCATTCTACTAAAATCCTTGGTAATTTATAGTGTGGTTGAGTTGTTTAGTAATTTTTCTCAGTTTTCTTTTATGCCTTACCCCACACCCTATTGAGTATTGTTAGATGACGGAAAATATAAATCATATCATATACCATAGTGTAAGGATGCGATGTCATTCCATTGTTGACTTTTAATCATGGAGTATAACACCGCATCATGGTGAAGGAGATTGAAAACTCTTTATAATCTTCTTTTATCATACCCAACAACCAAAACAAACCAACTTACCTTTTTCACACTTGAAGGCACAACCCAAACACCTAGATTTTTTTAGGGATAAAGTAGAACCTATGAACTAATTTTTTCCTAGGTTAGCATAACCAATACACTAACTTTTGATGGAGGCACAACCATGTGTGAGTTGAGTGATTACAACTCGATAAAACTTTACACCACAAAGTAAATTCATTATAATGAATATAGAATAATTAAACCAATCAAAGTTGTTGAGAATTATTACTAGTGTAGAATAACTGGATTTGAACCTTCACACGGTAGATATAGAACAATTTATCTTGGGAATTCTTGCAAGATCAATGAGTAGATAAGAAGCATTAAAACCCATTGGTAAAATGCATTTAACATTGATTATCTAAATAACTATCATTAATTTTCTTTATGTTTATTATAAAATAACTATCATCTAAATGAAAATATGAAATCCTATTTTTGTATTTGTGTTGGTACTTAAAAGAATGCTCTTCCAAATATCCAATCTCTAAGAGGGTATAGCTTTCAATCAACCCAAGACTAGTCAATTCCCAAAACATCCATTGTTAAAAAGGCACTTGAAGTATAAGGCATAAAGTTTCATGCCCAGTAAGGTGTTAATGTAGGGTATAAGAATTTATATACTCAATAGGGAACCAATGACATACCTCAAATCACAAGTGAATAACCAAGTGTAAGTGTGAACATTTATACTAATTAGCATGTTTAAATAAAAAACATTTTTAGGAAAATAACCAAAATAATATTAAAATAATTGTAAATAGGTAGCTGAAAGACAAATACAAGTTATATCAAGTAACTATCTATACTAGGAAAATGCATATTAGAACCTACCTAAGTTTATATTCTTTAATGGGGATCGTTATCGATGTCAATCTAGAGATATAGAAATATTGTAAGACATCTTGTCTAGGTTAGGTGTAGGGAAATCTTGTAGGCCATCCCACCCAGGTGCACTTCTAGAGTCAGGTCTTAAGCCCATCCCATGGAATGGGGAAGGATTATACAAAGTGGAGGCCTCATCCCATCCCATGTAATAATTAAATGGGTATACTCATTTATAACTCAAAATCATATCCCATGTAATTTACATGTACATAAATGGACAGAAAACATGCTTAATAATATATAATAAAAATGAAAAATATAAACATACCCTTTATAGCATGATCATAATCATATACAAGGGTATTCTATGAATATGGTTGATATAAAAAGGTAAAAATTGGATAAGTAAGGTTCTTTACATAGTGAAAATCCTAACTTTTGGAATTTAAGACTAAAATATCCAACTTTTGAATTCTGTAAATTTTAGAAATACAAAGTCTATTACCCAAAACACTTAGAAACAGATTAATAATTACATAATAGTAAATAGAAACATAATAATTATAGAATAGTAAATAGATGATAGAATAGTAAATAGATTAAACCATGAATACCAGAATACTAGATTAATTATGATAATTAGAATGAAATATAAACCATGAAATACCAGTGAATAATAGTCGATAGAATACCAGTCAACACACAAGATCCACAAAACAGGAAATAAACACAAACCCCTCCTTGAACTCCTCCTGCAAACTGAAAACTTCCTAAACATAATAAATACTGTAAACAATATTCAAAGAACCCACAAAACAGGAGCCACAAAATAGAAAACGCACCGAAAGGGTGTGGAGGAGGGGAGGAACCCTTCGGCCGATGCTGCACCGAATGGATGAGGAACACCCAAATAAGGGTATGGAGGAGGGGAGTACCGCGCGAGGGATGGAGAAACCCCGAATGGAGAAGCCGAGCCGCGATTGGAGAATCCATGATGTGGATGAAGGAACTACGATGAGGGATGGAGGAACTGAAGCTGGCAAGGACAATGAGAGAGGACAACAGCGAGTGCAAGAGATGACAGCCGCGAGGGAAGAGAGGAGGGTGTGGTGAGAGAGGTCTTCGGGAGGATGAGAGGTCGTCGGGAGGAGGAGCGGTCATCTGGAGGAGGAGTGGTCATCGGGAGGAGGAGGGTGTCATGATGAGGGTTTCAAATCGGGGAAGAAGGAGCCCGACAGGAATCATAAAAAAAACGAAACACAAATATGTAGCCATGGATGGAAATTAAACCGTGGGTATAACCAAGATATAGCCGTGGACTTATAAAACCGTGGCTATAGGTCCGTTGCTATAGCTTAAATTTCAAGTAGTGTACCTATATCTCCCTACAATACATTGGGTAAAGATTGATATGTCATGAGATAAACAGTACTATAATTGGGAGTGAACCCATTTTAGTAAGAGACTTTGTCTACTATGATAGTATTGGGAGTGAACCTTGAATACTATGTTGGTTTAGGGATTGAACCCAATCCACAATTATAGTCTTGTAAATGATATTTTTGTATTAAGGAAAATATTTTCTATGCTTATATTTATGACACAATTTCATATCTTATGCCAATTTTATTCTTCCATGGATTATTTTCTTTGATTCCTTTATGATTCATGTCTTAAGAACTACCTAAATTTGTGTTATGACTCAAGATTATGATTTATGATATGAAAGGTATGATTTTCAAATATTATGATCATGTTATCATACCATTTTGTTTATATTATGCTCACGTGATCATTGATATCTCCCTTTTTTCTCTTACTAACTATCTGAGATCACCCTTTATTATGTTTCCTTTCTCCATGTTATGAAGTATGATATGTCTAAGAAGTGTGCTAGTTATGATGAACTTATTGGGAGACAATGTAGATATTTTATTAAATGGTTGTTTATATTTCCAAGTTTCCAAAGATACTAGACCTATGTGATCATGGCATGGATCGTTATGTTATGTAATGAATATTTATCTAAATAGATGTGATATCTATATATTAAATGGATGGGTTACTATATTCATTATTCAGTTTCATGGTGGTTCCCTCTATTCTGTAACTTTTACTGATGATGCTACTCAAAAATTTTGAATTTATTATTTGAAGCATGCATCTAATGTGTTTTAAGATTTTATTCAATGGAAGGACTTGATAGAAAGGGAATTCTGCCAAAAATTGAAATGCATCTATTTAGACAATGGAAGTGAATACATAAAATGAAAAGTTAAGAACTTATTCTATATTAAAGGGATAATACATGAGAATATGATTCCTATGACATCACAATAGAATGGTGTGGAAGAAAGAATGAATTTAAATTTTATATATAAGGATTGTAGCATGTAGTTTCACTTAAGAATGCATAAGGTAATTGAGGTAGAGGAACACACCACAATAACATATATTTTCAATAGGATTCTAGCATTGGAATTTGGGTAAGAACTTACAGAGGAGATATAATCTAGTAAACAACTAAAATTTTTCCATATTAAAGTCTTTTGAAGATTGGAGTACATGAATTTTGATACTAAGGATCAAGACAAGCCAAAATAAAAATCAAAAATATATTTTTTCATCATATGTGGAGACAAAAAAATTGGATATCAGTTATGGGATGATGAAAGATGATAAATAATCTAGTTTAGAGATGTTATATGTAATGAAAAGGTTCTATAGAAATACTATAATTGTAACACCCCAAGATTCAATGGTATGTTTCCCTTTGAATAATGCAATATCTTGCAGTGTACGCAACTTGGAATTTTAACACATCACTACCAGTAAAACTAGCCATTATAAAAAGCAATACCCACTTTTTAAAATTTTATAAATTTAATTTTTCAAAATGGACTTCATATTTTGACTCGAAATATCAAAATTACCTTAGGGTGAATTTTTGGTATTTTTTTGAATATTTTCAATTTTATGAATAGGGAAAAACACAGCATTATTATTTAAAATCAAATTTTTATTTAAATAATTAGTTGTTTTATTTAAATTTATATTAGGAAAAAATAGATACATAATACCTATATATGTTCAATGTAATTCATTGGATTCATTTATAATAATATGAGATATATAAAATTTTATTGAACTTTTTACCGTCTTTTACCAACCTTTTAGGCGCATTTTCAAATTTGCATAAAACGTAATTTTACCACTTCGGAAAATTGAATTTCAAAAATCCAAGAGAAACGGTTGACATCAGTAAGTAAAATGTGGTTCAATAAGATGAAAATAATTTTTAGTGAATAGTAACTTTTGACTTTTATTTACCATGGATAAAAGTAAATAGGGCAATTAAAGGTAAAAAATGATATTATAATTACCCTAACACATGTACTAATTCTATTAGATAAGTGTATTTAGACCAAAATAAACCTTAGGAATAAAATATGATCCTTTTGGTCCACTTTTATTATATTAGGACATTTATTATTATTTTATTTAAAGAAGAGTTTAAAGTGTTAAATTTAAAGTTTAATAACTAAACCATTTTTAATATAGGGTTATACATAAGATAAATTCAACTATAAATATTCATTAGAAAGATAAAAATATTTACTACATAATGGTAGTTTATTTTTAATTTTTAGACATTAAATAATTAAATTTATTTATGAAACAATGATGATGCAGTAATTACCTTATTAATGAAAGATTAAGATAATTGATATTATAAATATCCAAATAAATATAAATTGAGACTTCTGATGAATTACACTAATTTTATAGTTTAATAATACATGTTAGGGTTGATTAAATAATTTTTTTTCTAAGTTATAAATTTGTTATGACTTTCACAAAAACGAAATATCAAATAGTGTCAAAATTGACATAAATGTGTTTTTAAAACAAATACTATATTATTAATTGATATAATATTCCTAAAAAACTAAGGTTTGAAAAAAGTAATTAGATAAGGTTAGATATATTAATAATTAAACACTTGGGGTTCACTTGGATTTTTATAGTAAGTTTATTAACCATTTATTATAATAATACAAAAATACATGGTAAAAGTTAAACTATTTAACTAAGAGTTAAATCTAAAATATAAGGTTAATATGGTGACATAAACCTGTCTAAACCCTATTAGTTGAGATTTTTTCAACCCATACCCACCTTATACTTGAAATAAATCATTTTTAGCTATTATAAACTGAATATGATTGTATAATAAAATAAAATTTCAAGTTTTTTTCCTAAAATGACCCTCACCTCTCTTATAAAAGGGCACTTCCCCTTCTCTCAAAATCACACCTACAAAGGAATTTAGATCAGACAAACCCTACTCAAATATCCTCCTAGATATCATTAATTTGACCTAGAGGCCTTAATTGGATCAGAAATCCAACCTAAGGAGCCCTTTTGATCAACTCAAAAGGAAACACCCGAAGAAGAGGTAATAATTTCACCACCTCTTTCAAAGTTCTTTTCTTCTTTCACTTCATCTTTCATTGTTGTTTCCATACCAAAATAATAACTCCAGTACCTTATACATATTTTTATGTTATTATAAATATAGTACAACCATATTCATTATTCTATTCATCCTATGAAAGACAAGTCACCATACGTGCATACGTACGGATTACCGTCTCCACGTCGTGGTGTAGTTTGTTATTCAAACACTTCATTATTTGGATGGGTATAATAAGGAGTATAAATGATGTAAATAATAAATATAACATGTTATGGATTCTTTATATATGATATACCATCCAATTACATATTATTTCACCATCAATAGAATAATATTGTCGTCCGTGCATACGTACGGATTACCGTCTCCATGAATGCAATGAAATTCATTCCCTATCATAATTATTCAAGAATAATTTTCATATTATGATTAAAAATAATGTTTAAGAACTTAATATAATTATGTATATGAATCAAATACATCCTATCCATAACAAACATGGATTACGTAACCAATCATATAAAGGAAAATGAATTAGTTAACACCCGAAACAATGATACTACTGAAATATTTTTAACAAAGTAATATTAGAAGATCATATATGATATCATATTTATTTATGTGGTTCTTATATAATTTAATAAAAATTATTTAACTATTATATATGAGGTTAACATACCCTCTATCAAGTAAAATTACAAGGTAAGGGTAAAATCTACAATCTCTTCATTATCTGAGGTTGTTTATACGTGAGTATCTACTGAGACCTCTTTATCATTCACATCTGTGCTTCTTAAAAATGTATTTCAAAAAAAAATTCATATTTTCTAGAATATGGTTTAAATTCATTTATACCATTTTTTGAATTTTTATGAGATGTTTATAAAGTAATCTTTCCATCGTTTTCCAAAAAAGGTCTTTTATGACCTTTTTGACAAAATTAAGGAAAAAATGTTTTTTAACTTATACGGAGGGTGCGGCTATTTTCCACCATTATAACACCTTTGAATCTTCCCTTAAAATATTATAATAATATTTTAAAAATAAATGTTTTCTTTTAAAATTATAGTACTTTTAAATGATTTCAAAATAAAAGAGATATTTCTCTCAAATAGTTTTGATTTCATCTATATCAACATCCTTTATTGGATTTTACGCTTGTTTGAAGTTGATTTATTATGATAAAATATTCCATATCATATTAAAGGTTTTGTGATATGTTTTACTGTAGATGTGTTATTTTTATACCATTCATGGTTTATGGTTAAAGTATTAACATTTTTTATGCTAGTTTTAATATGAATGTTTATGTTATGTTTCAACCTTTTCATATAAGGAATGCATTGGACTTAGTAAGTGACGGGTGGAGCCCACATTAGCTCCTTGATACATCGGTAGGTCTCATGAGACAAACTAGTGTCTTGGAATAAGGCCTTGACAAAATCTTATTTTTATTCTTGGCATGAGGCCTTGACTTTGTGGTTATGATGTTCGATATTATGCATACCATCATTATGAAATTGGCTATTTATATTACATGTGATTATTCAACTAGTAGAATATCCATGTGAATAAGTAAATGGAATTATTTGATTTATCTTTTCCATATTATTCTAAAGTTTATGTTTAAAAGGCTTGTGTTTTAGTCTTATACATTTTCCATAAATGTTTATTCTTATTTATCAAATTTTCCTCTATATTGTTATCCTTACTGAGCACCTGAGCTCACCCCTTTCTATGTTTTATTTTTCCTAGGATGCGAAGAAGTATATTATGGCTGACCTATAAAGATATTTTAAGGGATATGAATGTGTTAAAAGGAGACACAATGTTGTTGTTTTTAAATTCATAATGTATTGTAAAACTTATGTTTGTATCTAGTACTTCCAAGGCACTAAAATGATCAGTATTTTGGGATTTGATCCCTTGTGATCATGCCAATGTAATATAATAATGCACTGACTTTGGGTAACTAGGTTCAGGGCATTATAGTTGGTATCAAAGGATGTTTATTACAAACCTTGGAAACTTTATTTATAAAAATCTGATTAGATAACATTACCCTAAGATAGACTTTGAGGATTAGTATAGAAGAACTTCCTAGAATTTTGGTAATGTAGATATTTTGTGAGTTTTCCAAGCAATACATCCCTGTCTGGATATGAGAAAGTAGAGGAGGCTCTGGAAAATATGTACCTAGGAGTGAAAACTCTAACAATGAGTTTTGGGCTTGACCCGATGTATCCTGGTACATAACAATGGGCCTTGTTACACTCTTGGTTACGACACTCTCAGGGGATATTCTTAGGATAATTCACATTTTATTTACAAACCATTATGAAGGATTTATGAGTATATACCTTATAAAAGAAAACATTTTTATTATTATGGATTATATCCATAAATTGTTCAATTTATGTTAAGTGTTTTACAAGTTTGGAATTATGTATTGCGATTCATAAACTAATCTAGTGTATTCCATTGTTTAAAAATGGAACCTAGTGGAAGGAATGAAAACCGTATCAATGCACGTAATCCATGTAGGTATTTCCCTCCTACTAAATATAATTATAGTGGAGCTGGTGAAGCAATTGGTGCTGAAAAACTTATAACCATACTGGGATAACTCACTCAGATTATGAATAATAACCTTACCCATATGGATCACCCTGATCCACAATGTGGAGGATCAATGTTAGACCGTTTCATGAAGAAACAACCACCAAAATTCAATAGGACTATAAATCTATTTGTATCTAAGAAATGGATAGGTTCTTTAGAGAAAATATTTCATGCTTTGGGGAGTATTGAAATGGAAAAAGTTGTCATGGCAGTTTATCGACTCATGGGAGATGCAGATCAATGTTGGTCATTAATTCAAAACACAGATGATGAAGAAGTATAAAATATGGAATTTTGGGGGTTTAAAGAGATTTTGTTAGAAAAATACTTTCCTCGTGACCATCGAGCCGATATGGAAAGAAAATTTATGAGCCTGAGGAAAAATAAGGATAAGAATGTCGCAAAGTATGAGGATAACGTTATAAGTTTATCAAGGCATGAAGCAGATTATATATGTAACTGAAGGAGTAATATTGATCGATTCTTTGAAGGGTTAAAACCATTTCTCCATTGATCATTAGTCTCAAAATCCTTCTGATTGTATGAAGATATTTTCTTGGGTGTTATCGAGATATAAAATGAATTCTCTAAGTCTTACGACTTTAAAGCAAAAAAAGAGAAGAAGAGAGCTTCTGAACACTCTAGAAATGGAAATAAGGGGAAGAAGGGAAAAGTTGAATTTCCATCCTATAGTAAATGTGGGAAGAAACACCCCGGTACTTTCCTAAAGGGAATGGGAGTCTGTTACAAGTGTGGTGAAAAATTCCACCAAGCTCATGATTGAAATGTAAAGAAAGAGGTTTTCAATGTTGAATGCTATAATTGTAGAGAAATGGGACATTATGAAAATTAATTTCCTAATAGCCAAGGAAACTTACCTCATAAAATTTAAAGGTAGTAAGATCAAGCTTATGTGATCACTACTACTGAGGTTGAAGCTCCGAATGACGTGGTGGCAGGTAATTTAATGGTTTCTTCAAGTTTAGCCAATGATTTAATTGATTCTGGATCATCGCATTGTTTCATATCTTCCCAGTTTCTAAGAAAATTAGATATTTTTAATTTGATTTAACAAGGTATTTTTCAGTAAAAACTTCTAAGGTAAGTATCATTGCAACAAAGTTTTGTGAATTAGTTCCTATTAGGGTATATAAATGTGCTTTATCTACTGATCTCATTGTTATACCCATGATTGAATTTGATATAATACTCGGTATGGATTGGATTTTGGACTATGATGCAAAAATTTATTGTAAGAAGAAGGAAGTTACAATTTTTGATGATGATAAGGAGTACCTTATCTTTAGAGCAGAAGTGTCATCACCTAATTCTTATCTATATCCACCCCTAGTAGCTCAACTAAATTTAATTATTGGGGAGGAATATAATGAAATAACTATGGGTGAGTAAAATAATGTTCAAATATAGGATGTACCTATTGTGAAAGAATATGTTGATGTGTTTCAGAAGGATTTACCTGGACATCCTCCAGAATGAAAAATTGAGTTTTCCATTGACTTAATTCATGGTTCAAGACCCGTATCGAATACCCCTTATAGAATTTCCACTGTGGAATTAATGGAACTAAAGAAAAAACTATAGGAATTGAGTAATAAAGTATTTATTCTCCATAGTGTTTCTCCATGGAAAGCCCCTATTCTTTTTGTTAAGAAAAAGGATGGATCTAGGAGGTTGTTCATTGACTACTGGGATATTAATGATATAACAATAAAGAAAAAGTATCCCCTACCTCTCATTGATGATTTATTCAATCAACTTCATAGAGCTCAATATTTTTCAAAGATTGACCTTTTATCTGGATATCATCAGTTGTGCATGAAGAAGGAAGACATTCCAAAGACATCATTTCGTACCAGGTATGGGCATTACAAATTTACAGTAATGCCTTTTGGACTAACTAATGCACCCACTGTCTTCATGGATCTAATGAATAGAGTTTTCGAGGAATATCTTGATGAATTTGTAGTGGTATTTATTGATGATATCTTGTTATACTCCAAAATATATGAATATCATGAAAATCACTTGCACACTATTCTAAAGACTCTTAGAATAAATGAGTTATATGAGAATTTTAGCAAGTTTGAATCCTGGCTTCAAGATATTTCTTTTATTGGCCATATTTTCTCTAAGTATGGAATCTTTGTTGGTCCTTCTAAGACAAGAGCAATGCAATAATGGCCAGAACCAATGATTATAACTGAGGTATGAAGTTTAATTGGTTTAGTAGGTTATTATCAGCGTTTCATCTAGAATTTTGCATGATTGGATAACCCATTAACCAAGCTCACACGTAAAGAGGTTAAATTTTTTTGGAAAAAAGAGTGTGAATAATGTTTTGAATAATTGAATAAAATATTAGTCAATGATTTTATCTTAACTTTACCATTGGGGAATGATGGGTTTTTATTTATAGTGATGCTTCAAAGAAAGGACTTGGTTGTGTCCTTGTGCATAATGATAGAGTTATTGCCTATGCATCATGATAGCTAAAAATTCATGAACAAAACTATCCCACTAATGATCTTGAGTTAGCAGCTATAATATTTTCTTTGAAGATATAGAGACACTATCTCTATGGTGAAAAATGTGAGATATATACTGATCACAAGAGTTTGAAATATATTTTATCACAAAAATAACTCAACATGAGGAAAATACGATGGCTTGAACTACTTAAAGATTATGATTTCACTATACACTACCACCTGGGGAAGGCAAATAAGGTGGAAGATGATTTGAGCAGAAGGGATCATGGAGTTTTGAACAAGATGAGAGTTAAAAGGGATCCTATATTCATGGATCTAGTAAAGATGGATATAGGAATAATCGTGGAAGGTGAAACCTTAATACTTTTTCAAATAGTTTCTAAACCATCTTTACTAGAAAGGATAAAAAGTTCTTAGACTAATGATGAAGAGTTTAAAAAAATTAAAGTTGTGAATGATGGTAGATTGATCGACTTCGTATATGAAGATGGGATTTTAAAATTTGGGAAGAGACTTTGTGTTCCTGACATATCTAAACTAATAAGGGAATTGTTTTATGATTCTCATAGCTCCAATTTCTCTATACACCCTGGTAGCACTAAGATGTATAGAGATTTGAAGGAACATTTTTTGTGGGACAACATGAAGAGGGATATTATTGATTATGTGTCAAGATATATGGTTTGTCAACAGGTGAAGGATGTAAGACAATATCCTAGAGGAGTCATGCAACCTCTTCCCATACCTAAGTAGAAATGGGATGATATTACGATGTACTTTTTCATGGTACTACCAAAGACTACTATAAGTAATGATGCAATATGGGTCATTGTTGATCATCTTACCAAGTAAACACATTTTATTGCTATAAGAGAAGATTTACCACTTTAATTTTTAGCAAGACTATATATTAATGAAGTTGTAAGAAATCATGGAGTACCCATATCGATTGTTTCTGATCGTGATCTCCATTTTACACCAAGATTCTGGAAAATTCTTCAGAAGGCCTTGGATACTGAACTTCGTTTGAGCACTGCCTACCACCCTCAAACTGATGGATAATCATAATGGACTATTCAAACCTTAAAATACATGTTGAGATCTTTATAACATGACTTTCAAGGTATGTGGGATCAATATTTACCTTTGGTAGATTTTTTATATAACAATATCTTCTATTCAAGTATTCATATGGCACCATATGAAGCATTATACGGAAAGAGATGTCACACACCAACTTGTTGGGATGATGTTGGTGAAAGAAAACTCGTTGGCCCAAAATTTTTTGAGGAAACAATGTAAAAGGTAAATATTATCCAAACCCACATTAAAGTATATCAAACTAGGAAAAAAGAGATATGTCGATAACTGAAGGAATGATTTGTAATTTCAAGTAGGTGATCATGTTTTCTTAATGGTATCTCCATGGAAGGGTGTTATACGATTTGGTAAGAAAAGAAAATTAAGTCCTAAGTACATCGGACCTTTTGAAATTCTAGAATGAATTGGATTTGTATCTTATCATTTGGAAATGCCGCCAAGTCTCTCCAAAGTTCATGATGTGTCCCACATATTGCTGTTGATAAAATACATGCCTCACCCAATGCATGTACTCACCTATGAAGAAATAGAACTAGAAACCGACCTGTCTTATTGCGAAGAGCATATCAGAATTCTTGATACCAAAGAACAAGTGTTGAGAAACCAAACAACTCATCTGGTGAAAGTTCTATGGAGAAATCATAAGATGAAAGAGGCAACATGGGAAACCGAGGAACTTATGATGAATAACCACCCAAATCATTTTATGTAGTAATATTAAAGAAATTTAGAGGATGAAATTATTTGAAGGAGGGGAGAATGTAACACCCCAAGCTTCTATGGTATGTTTCCCTTTGAATAATACAATATCTTGTGTTGTACGCAACTTAGAGTTTTAACACACAATGACAAATCAAACTAGCTATTATGAATAGTAATACCCAATTTTTGAAATTTTATAAATTTTATTTTTCAAAATGTACTTCATTTTTGGATTCATAATATCAAAATTATCTTAGGGTGAATTTTTTGTATTTTTCTAAAAACTTTCAATTTTTGATGAATAGTGAAAAACATTGCGATATTGTTTAAAACTGACTTTTTATTTAAATAATTAATTATTTTATTTAAATTTATATTAGGTAAAATAGATATATACATAATACCTATATATGTTTAATGTAATTCATTGGAGTCATTTTATAATAATATTAGATATATAAAATTTTATTGAACTTTTTACCGTTTTTTACCCACCTTCTAGGTGCATTTGAAAATTTGCATAAAACGTAATTTTACAACTTCTGTAAATTGATTTAAAAATTATGAGAGATACAGTTGACATCAGTAAGTAAAATGTGGTTCAATAATATGAAAATAATTTTTGGTGAATATTAACTTTTGACTTTTATTTACCACGGTTAAAAGTAAATAGGGTAATTAAAGGTAAAAAATGACATTATAATTACCCTAAAAATGTCCTAATTATATTGGATAAGTTTATTTAGACCAAAATAAACCTTAGGAATAAAATATGATCCTTTGGTCAACTTGGAGTAGATTAGGACATTTATTATTATTTTATTTAAAAAAGAGTTAAAAGTGTTAAATTCAAAGTTTAATAACTAAACCATTTTTAATATAGGGTTATACCTAAGATATATTAGACTATAAATATTCATTAGAAATTTAAAAATATTTCCTACATAATGGTATTTTATTTATAATTTTTATACATTAAATAATTAAATTTATTTATGACACAATGATGATGTAGTAATTACCTTATTAATAAAAGATTAAAATAATTGATATTATAAATATCCAAATGAATGTAAATTGACACTTTTGATGAATTAAACTAATTTTATAGGTTAATATGACATTTTATAGTTCATTAAATAATTTTGTTTCTAAGTGATAAAGTTTTTATGACTTTCACAAAAACAAAATACCAAATAGTGTCAAAATTGACATAAATGAGTTTTTTTGAAAAAATACTATATTATTAATTGATATAATTTTCCTAAAAATATAAGGTCTAGAAAAAGGAGTTATATAAGGTTATATATATTAATAATGAACCACTTGGGGTTCTCTTGGATTTTCATAGTAAGTTTATTAACCATTTATTATAATAACACAAGAATACATGGTAAAAGTTAAACTATTTAACTAAGAGTTAAATCTAAAAGATAATGTTAATACGGTGACCTAAACCTATCTAAAAGCTATTGGTTGAGAGGTTTTAGACCCATAACCACCTTATAATCTAAATAAATCATTTTTTATCCATTATAAATGGAATATTATTGTATAATAAAATAATATTTCAAGCTTTTCCTAAAGTGACCCTCACCTCTCTTATAAAAGGGTACTTCCCATTCTCTCAAAATCACACCCACAAAGCCATTTTTATCAGATATAACCTACTCAAATATTCTCCCAACTACCCTAAATTCTACCTAGAGGACTTAATTTGATCAGAAATCCAACCTAAGGATCCCTTTTGATCAACCCAAAAAGAAACACCCTAAAAAGTTGTAATAATTTCATCACCTATTTCAAAATTCTTTTCTTCTTCCACTTCCTCTTTCTTTGTTGTTTCCATACCAAAATAATAACTCCAATACCTTATAAATAATGTGATTTTATTATAAATATGGTACAACCATATTCATTATTCTATCCATCCTATGAATGACAAGTTACCATACGTGCGTACGTACGGCTTACCGTCTCCGCGTCGTGGTGTAGTTTGTTATTCAAACACTTCATTATTTGGATGGGAATAATAATTTGTATAAATGATGTAAATAATAAATATTAAATTTTAATTATTATGTATATATGATATACCATCCAATTACATATGATTTCACCATAAATAGAATGATATTGTCGTTCTTGTATACGTACCGATTACCGTCTCCACGAACGCGATGACATTCATTCCCCATCATAACCATTCAAGAATAATTTTCATTTTATGATTAAAAATAATTCTTAAGAACTTAATATCATTATTTATATGAATCAAATACATCATATTCATAATAAACATGGCTTATTTAACCAATCATATAAACGAAAAAGAATCAGTTAACACCCAAAACAATGATACTATTAAAATATTATTAACAAAAAAATATTAGAAGATCATATAAGATATCATATTTATGTATGAGGTTCTTTCATAATTTAATAAAAATGATTTAACTATAATCAGTAGGTTAACATACCCTTGTTCAAGTAAAAGTACAATGTAATAGTTAATTCTACAATCTCTTCATTATCTGAGGTTGTTTATACATGA
Source organism: Viscum album (assembly GCA_963277665.1). Lineage (NCBI taxonomy): Eukaryota > Viridiplantae > Streptophyta > Magnoliopsida > Santalales > Viscaceae > Viscum > Viscum album. Next base: position 808,423,224 of record OY728150.1, on the reverse strand, counting down.
GTATCTACTAGGACTTATTTATCATCCACATCTGTGTTTCTTAAAAATGTATTTCAAAGCATTTTTATGATTTCCTATAATATGGGTTAAATTCATTTATACCCTTTTTTTACTTTTTATGAGATTTTTATAAAGTAATCTTTCTGTTGTTTTCCAAACAAGGTCCTTTACGACCTTTTCGACAAAATTAAGGAAAGAATGTTTTTTTAACTTATATGGAGGGTGTGGCTATTTTCTACCATTGTAATACCTTAGAATCTTCCCTTAAAAACTTATAAGAATATTTTCAAAATAAATGTTTTCTTTTAAAATTACAGGACTTTTAAATGATTTCAAAATAGAAAGAGATATTTCTCTCAAATGGTTTTGATTTCATCTATGTCAACATCCTTTATTGGATTTTACACTTGTTTGAAGTTGATTTATTATGATAAAATATTACATATTGTATTGAAGGTTTTGTGATATGTTTTAATGTGGATGTTTTATGTTTATACCATTAATAGTTTATGGTTAAAGTATTAATATTCTGTATGCTAGTTTTAATTCGAATGTTTATGTTATGTTTCAACCTTTTCATATGAGGAATTCATTGGAATTAGTATGTGACGGGTGGATCCTTCTATATCTCTTTGATGCATCAGTAGGTCTCATGAGACAAAATAGTGTCTTGGCACAAGGCCTTGACAAAATCATATTTTTATTCTTGACACGAGTCGTTGACTATGTGGTTATGATGTCTAGCATTATGCATTCCATCATTATGAAATTGGCTATTGATATTACATGTGATTATTCAAATAGTAGAATATCCATGTGAATAAGTAAATGGAATTATTTGATTTATCTTTTCCATATTATGATGAAGTTTATGTTTAAAATTATTGTGTTTTATTCTTATACATTTTCATTAAATGTTTATGGTTATTTATGAAAGTTTCCACTATATTGTTATTCTTACTGAGCACCTGAGCTCACCCCTTTCTATGTTTTATTTTTTCTAGGATGTAAAGAAGTATATTATGACTAACCTATAGGGATAGTCTAAGGGAGATTAATGTGTTAAAAGGAGACACAATTTTGTTGTTTTTCAATTCATAATGTAATTTAAAACTTATGTTTGTATCTAGTACTTCCAAGGCTACTGAACTGATCATTCTTTCAGGATTTGATCCCTTGTGATCATGCCAATGTTATGTAATAGTGCATTGACTCTGGGTAACTAGGGTCGAGGTGTTACAAGAACTTAGATAAGAAGTAATTTGAGTAAAATAAATCAACTATTGAAATCCAAGTTGATCAGAGTAAGGACACCAAAATGGAGAAAGTTCCAAATAACTCAGAAGATAATAATGAAAGCATCGGAAGTATAGTGGTGTGAATAGTGAAATATGTTCCAAAAATTTCATGGTTTGTTAAATCTTGAGTAAAATAATTAGAAGTTAGGTATCCAGAAGATATAGGATAGATTAGAAGTATAGTCTAACTGACTTATTTTAGGAGAATAATCAGGTTTAGTAGACCAGTTCTATAGTTTAGGGTTGATATGAACTTTCTATTATTAATTGATATAGTAGATAATGAATTTACATAAGAAGCAACGGCTCTTAGTGACTTAGAAAAATGGAATCCCACAATGGATGAATATATGACTTTATTGAAATCCAATATAACTTAGGAACTTATTTAAATAAATTAAGGGAAATGAGCTCTTGAAAATAAGTAGGTTTACCTCTTGAAGGATAAATCTAGTGAAAAGAAGAATTAAAAGGTGTGATTGGTGGAAACGGGATTTCAATAAAGGGAAGGAGTGTATTTTTTGGAAATATTTTCACTATTAATTAAATATAAAACAATCTTGATGATGATAAGTATAGTAGAATCAGGAGATATATACTTAGAATAGATAGATATAAATACATCTTTCCTTCATGGTGAGTTAGAGTAAGAAATTTACATGAAGTGTAACAGCCTAACCCGACTGAACACTAAAATAGTAGTCGGACTAGTCACCACATGACCTCAAGAGCATCGCCCCAAACTTCATAGGCTTCTAACTGGAAGTGAGGGCTTAGGGTGTGTCTGTGGGGAGAATATTCCCTCATATATCAGAGTATACATAATGGTATAACTTGTAAGAACCCGGTTCCTGATTTAGAGGTATGGGCTTCTTCTTTTCCTTTTCCTTAAGTGTTTTTGAGAAAATATGGTAAATGGGGAAAAATCCTGAATTTTGGAACTACACGCCGTGTACTTTATCCACACGCCATGTACTTTTGGCCTTGTAGGGATGAGTACACAAGGCGTGTAGCCATGCCGGTGACGAAGGGTGTAGGAACCGACTACACGCCGTGTAGTGGTACCTTACATGTTGTGTAGTCAGTCGGCAGGTTAAAAAGTAAGGCGGTGAAGTCACCGCCAGCTGTGCGGAAGTACACGCCATGTAATTGGGAGTACATGCCGTGTATTCTTGTCGGTAGATGAACAGTGTAGCGATGACGCCAAATAAATAGTTAAATGAAGGGAGTACACGTCGTGTACTTTGAAGTACATGTTGTGTACTTTGTTTTTCCAGCTTAAAACAGGCAGTAGCCTCCTCATTTGGCAGAGGAGGCATCTGATCCATTTTGGAGCCAAAGGAGGAGGTCGGACCTTTGAAGATCCGTCAGGAGTTCGTCTGGAATCCAATTCGGCTTCGGAAGATCTCGTTGGAACCGCACGGGTAAGCACTTCCTCCTCCTGGTGTCGTTCTTGCCAAATCTTCTCCCAACGTAAGTTATTTACGTTTGAATGGGTTTTGTTCTTCATCATATCTACGCCTTTCTTGGGAGTTTCTGGAGTCGGCGTTCGGGTATAGCGTTCGTTGACATATAAGGTAGGTGGCTTGGTGTTTATTTTCCAACTGTTGTGCATTTTTGTGCGTTTTTGTGCCACGAACCCATGTTGGGGTGTTGTGTGGCTGAGGTCGTTGCTATATTTAATGCCTATAATTGCATAGGTGATTAAATGGTGATAATAAAATGATGTTTGGGATCGTTTCTTGGATCCAGGACCATCCTGAGGGGTGTGTTCCTCTATTTAGCCGTTTGGCCAGGATACCTGAGGGTATGCCTTAAATGTAGTAACTATAGAATTGACTTTAGAGGAATTGCTTGTTTACTGCATTTTGATATGTTGGGCATGGCCCGGTTGCCTGTTTAGCCTAAGGGCGTTGTTGTGATTAGCCTGAGGGCGTGACTATTTTAGCCTGAGGGCTGTCGTTATTCCGCCTGAGGGCAACCTTTCGTGCCTGAGGGCTTGACTTCTGTGCCTGAGGGTGACACATCATATGACTGAGGGCGAGAATTTCTGTTACGCCTGAGGGAAATACCTGCGGTTTGGATTCTGTTTGGCCTGAGGGCAAGCCTGAGGGCGTGGTTACTATTTTAGCCTGAGGGCACGGTTCTGGTTAGCCTGAGGGCTTGGTGCTGTTGAGAACAAAAATGTTACTAAATTAAAGGAATTAAATGAATAATAAAATGGAAATTTAACTGTTAAGTTAGTTACTTTTGAGTACTGCTTAGTTATTTCATTTTACTACTGCACACTTGTTGCATGTTTTACACACAGTTGAGCATGAGCCTTTGGTGGGTGCCTACTGAGATATATTTCTCACACCCTGTTTGGGTCATGCTTTTCGGCCCGAACAGATTACGTTGCTGCAGGTGTAGATAGGGGAAAGAGTCCCTATACAGGTACTTGACTGTTGCTGTGGGCAGGAGGGCATGGGACCGAGCCTAGGCTCGCGATGCCGCTGCCAACTGTTTTGCTTTGCCTTGTTGTACTCTGCTTTTGGTTGTATCGTATTGATGTATAACATGTTCTGGCTGTTTTCTTAGAACTTGAGACATTTAGCATCATCATTTATATATTGTTGGTTATATCCACTACTGTTGTGTATTTCAGATGTGTATGGTTTACTGCTTCCGCTGTTTGTTGTATGTTTATTTTGGTATTCCGCTACGCTACACTTTGACAAATGAGGGCATAGTTTCCCCACTATCTGACCTGGGCCCTCGCTGCTAGTCGGCAGCCTCTAGCGTTTGGGGAAATGCGCTTGAGGTCACGTGGCGAACCGGGCTCGGGGCACCCGTTGCGTGGCACCCGGGTCCGGGACGTTACAAAGTGGTATCAGAGGTGTTTCTTTTCTTTGACTTACTATTTGAAGTCGTAGTCAGGGATAGGACAGAACGGTAGTTGATAATAAGTTGTGCCCGAGCATAGCTAACCCGCATACAAGGAAAATCCAGTCTACCTCGTATTTTTCATTATTTGATTTGCAATTTTACGGTTGATATGTTTTCATCATTGGGTGACGCACTTGTATTGTGCTGTTATATTTATCTATGGGTTCTCTTTAGTTGCAACCCGATGAGATGAGGGTATGCCGTCTCATGCATCATATAGGCACATTCTAGATATCACATTCCATGCATAGATTCCATGCCATGTAGGTGCATTAGAAATTCGCATTTTGTTGTGATAGTTGTTGTGCTAGAAAAGCATGTTGTTGTGATAGCTACTTGATAAATACCTGCCTTGTGATATGGTATTTTTGTTGAGCTTGTTTATAGAATGGACGCCAAACTTTGGTCTTTGGGGAGTATGGGCCCCCATTGACTGGAATTTGGTGGATCATTGACTGCTTATTGGTTATAACACTGATAAGATGTCAAACTTTGATTCGTGGGGAGTATGGGCCCCCACGGGTCGGAATTTGACACTTAGGTGTTGTTTTTCAGTATTTTCTGGGTTCCGGGGAAGTTTCTGAGGCATACTGTTCAGAATACCCAGAATACACGCCGTGTAGGACCTCATACACGCCATGTGTGTTCTTCTGTTTGGGGAAGAAAAATTAACTTTTTGAGTACACGCCGTGTACCCGGATTACATGCCGTGTAGTCTCTTCCCGTGTCACAAACCGTGTGGACGGCGACACGGGGTAGGGAAGGGCTTGGGTAAAACATGCCGTGTAGTTTTTGTACACGTTGTGCAGTGTTGACCCGGAGTCCGACCATGTAACTAACAACACAGGTTGGTGAACTCCTTGACAGAACATGTCGTGTCAGTTATGGACACGCCGTGTAGTCTTGTCCGAGGACAGACCGTGTGGAGTTAGCTGTGTGGCTGGGAAACGGGATGGTGTACATGCCGTGTGCGGGTGTAACATGCCGTGGAGTGTTAAGCCAAGTAGTTGGCCGTGTCACAGACAACACAGGCAGTTGGAAAATAACACCGTACACGCCGTGTAGATATTATACATGTCGTGTAGTTTTGTTTAATGGAAGCCATGTGGCTTAGCCGTGTGGAAGGACCCGGGCAGGGGAAGGGAAGTCAAGTACACACCGTGTAGTCGGTGTAAATGTCGTGTAGTCTTGTTTTGAAAATTTTGAAACGCCTTCTTCCTCTTGTTCATTTGTGGTTCCTTCGTTTCATTCTTGATAATCTTGAATCTAAGGCGTGCTTTTGACCTTGTAGAGTCATGCCGCCTAGACGACCGCGAGTTGTTCGCCAAGAGATCGGCGACGATTATACTCTGGAGATGGTGGGCCATGGGATACCAGTTGATCCACCAGCAGAGCCAGATACGGCACCAGCTGTTATACCGGACACAGGCACAGAAGCGCAGTTCCGTGAAGGCTTATTGTGGTTCATGCAGACCTTTCAGGGAGCACCGCAGGCTGCCACATCTATGGCTGAGCTGACGCGTATCTTTCAGCAGCAGCATCCGCCTACGTTCTCAGGGGATGGCGGAACATAGGCTGTAGAGTCTTGGCTAGGATCGATGCAGACTATTTTCGAGAATCTTGAGACGCCTCCAGGGCGGAGGGTCAAGCTCACGACTTACATGCTGTGTGATTCCGCCAAGAGGTGGTGGGATGTTACCACCCATTCAAAGCATCATAGGGATATGGCGTGGGAATATTTTAAGATAGTCTTCTATGAATTCTTCTTTCCCGAGATGCTGAGGGCAGATAGAGCTCGAGAGTTCATGAATCTGTAGCAGGGCGCTATGTCAGTGATGGACTATTCTGCTCGTTTTATGGAGCTTCAGTGCTTTGCACCCGTGCTGGTGGGTGATTAGACGCTGAGAGCCAGACGTTTTGAGGATGGTCTTCGGTATGACATCTGAGCGCTGGTGAATTTTTTTAGGTTGCCTACTGTACACGCGATTGTGAATCAGACGTTGATTACAGAGAGGAACCTGTGAGAATCTAGTGGTGTGGGCCAGGGCGGTTCAGCACCAGTTACTGGTACTATTTCTGCTGGCAAGAGGAAGAGACAGATGGACTTCTCTCAGGCCGGCAGTACCAGCCAGGAAGCTTCTTCAGGTGGCCCGATCAGGTGCTACCAGTGTGGTAGAGAGGGGCACAAGAGTCCGCAGTGTCCACGAGACCCAGTGGAGTGTCGAGCTTGCGGAAATATGGGTCATCTGCAGCGCTTTTGCAGGGCGTTTCTACCAGTGGTAAGTGAGAGGGGTTCTGTGAAGACTCCACGTGTGGGAGTAGGACCAGTGGCTTCTTACCAGTCAGGAAACTGGAATACGTCAGGGCATTCAGGCAGAGATGGTGGTCGTGGTCGTGGTAGCCAGACACCAGGATCTCAGAGGCAATAGGGCGGGATAGATCAGGGTAGCCAGGCTGTGTCGTAGGGCCGCAGCACTGGGCAGGCATATGCAGTGCAACAAACCCAGCAGGAGCAGGATCCTAGACCTTTGATAGTCAGAGGTACTATTCTAGTAGCTTATGTCTTGTCTTCCATACTTTTTGATATGGGTGCTACACATAGTTTTATATCAGTACCCGTTGGGGAGAGCCTTGGGCTCGGTATTTCTACTTCTTCTAATATCTTGATGCTAGACACTTCGTTGGGGACTAGGACGGTTGGTGTGCGTCAGTGCAAGGAGTGCCCCCTTGAGGTTGGTGGGTGTCACTTCCTTTGGGACCTCTATGTCCTGGAGATGACGAGCTATGACGTCATTCTCGGGATGGACTGTTTGGTTCCCTTCCAAGCTTTTGTAGACTGCTATCGTCGCAGGGTACGTTTCACGTCACCTGAGGGCGGGGAGTTTCTATACCAGGTCGAGTGGGATGTTCAGGCGAGTTGAGCTGGACCAGAGAATCATGGGCGAGGTGGAGTCACAGCCAAGATTGTGAGCTTATATCTGGATGACCAGGGGACTTGTCAGGCAGATTTCCCTCCAGTTGTCGATCATTTCAGTAATGTCTTTCCGGATGACTTTTCAGGTCTACCTTCGGTGCGTGAGGTGGATTTCTCTATCGAGCTAGTGCCAGGAGCAGCACCGGTGTCCATTCCTCCTTATAGGATGGCCACGCCTGAGTTACAAGAGCTCAAGAGGCAGTTAGAGGAGCTACATGCAAAGGGTTTTATCTGACCCAGTACTTCTCCTTGGGGTTCTCCGGTCCTCTTTGCGAAGAAGGCGGATAGTGCCCTTAGGCTTTGTGTGGATTATCGGAAGCTGAACCAGTTGACGGTTAAGAACCGATATCCCTTGCCGAGGATAGATGATCTATTTGATCAGATTCGTGGAGCACGAGTGTTCTCGAAGATTGACTTGAGATCCGGATATCATCAGCTGCGCGTTAGACCATCTGATATACCTCTCACAGCTTTCAGGAGCAGATATGGTCTATATGAGTATACGGTTATGCTGTTCGGACTTACGAACGCGCCAGTAGTTTTCATGGATCTGATGAATCGTGTGTTCCATCCGTATCTTGATTCATTTGTGGTAGTATTTGTGGACGACATCTTGGTGTACTCTCACACTTGACACGACCATGCCACCCATCTTGAGATCGTATTGAGTACACTGAGAGAGCATCGCCTTTATGCTAAGCTCTCGAAGTGCCACTTTTGGATGGACTAGATTCACTTCCTATGTCATACCATCTCAGAGGCAGGAGTTGCAGTGGACCCAGAGAAGGTGAGAGCAGTAGTTTCCTGGGAGCATCCCAAGAACGTGTTTGAGATACGGAGTTTCTTAGGGCTGGCTGGTTACTATAGACGTTTCATACAGGACTTCTCCCACTTAGCAGCACCGTTGACAGGTCTGACTAAGAAGGGTGTGAAGTTCATTTGGTCAGAATCTTGTGAGACAGATTTTCAGGACCTGAAGGGAAGGATGACATCAGCACCGATCCTGATACTCCCAGAGCAGGGGAGGAGCTATACAGTTTACTGTGATGTGTTAGGGATTGGGCTGGGAGCCGTTTTGATGCAGGGTGACCGAGTTGTGGCGTACGGGTCTCGGCAGTTGAGGCCACATGAGAGGAATTACCCGACGCACGATCTCGAGTTGGCTGCAGTTGTGCATGTGTTGCGCTGTTGGAGACATTACCTATTGGGAGAGAATTTTGTGGTTTTCACCGACCACAAAAGCCTCAAGTATATCTTTACTCAGTGTGACCTGAATCTGAGGCAGAGAAGGTGGGTCGAGTACCTACAGTCCTTCGATTTTGAGCTTTCCTATACACCTGGTAAAGGTAATGCAATAGTCGATGCACTGAGCAGGAAGACTCAGATACAGGTAGTGCAGGAGGCCAGTGGTGAGTGGCAGCTTATGGCCTTGTTCTCTGAGATGCATCTAGAGGTGCATGACAGTCAGGGGCAGACTTATCTTTCCTCGTTAGCTGTGACTTCTACCCTCCTGGACATAGTGAGGATGAGGAATCTATCAGTTTCAGAAGGCCTAGTTCTACAGGAGTCGGTGGCAAGCGAGGACCCTCCTCCCGGTTGGACGATAGGCGATGACAAGGTTTTGCGTTTCCATGGACGTGTATGGGTTCCAAGGGATATACGCGAGGAGCTGATGAGGGAGTTTCATGCTTCAACTTGGGCAGTTCATCCCGGGGTTACCAAGATGTACCGAGACTTGAAACGTCAGTACTGGTGGCCGGGTATAAAAAGAGAGATAGCTGGTTTTGTTATGAGGTGTTCCACCTTTCAGCAGGTGAAGGCAGAGTATCAGAGACCAGCTGGGATGTTACATTAGTTGCCCATTCCAGAGTGGAAATGGGATGATGTCGCGATGGATTTCATAACGGGTTTGCCGAGGTCACCTCGTGGCAATGACGTCGTTTGGGTTGTTGTGGACAGACTCATGAAGGTAGCTCACTTTTTGCCGATCAAGGAGACCTTTGGTGTGGATGAGCTCGAAAGGCTGTATATCCGAGAGATCGTACGTCTTCATGGGGTCCCCCATTCTATCGTTTCAGATAGGGACGCCCACTTTATGTCTCGTTTCTGGCAGAGTTTTCAGAGGGCGTTGGGTACACAGGTGCTTCTGAGCACAGCATACCACCCTCAGACAGATGGCCAGTCAGAGCGGACGATACAGGTGCTAGAGGAAATGTTGCGCACATGCATCCTAGACTTTGGGGGCTCTTGGGAGAAGCATATACCCTTAGTCGAGTTATCCTATAACAATAGTTTTCAGGCAACTATTAAGATGGCACCATACGAGGCTTTATATGGTAGGCCATGCCGATCACCTTTGTGCTGGTTATAGGCAGGTGAGGCAGCTTTACTGGGACCACAGCTCGTGCAGGAGACATCTGAGCAGGTCTAGTTAATTCAGAAGCGGATGGCTACCGCGCAGTCTCGTCAGAAGTCTTATGCTGATCGCTGCAGATGACCTTTGGAGTTCGTGGTTGGGGATCAGGTTTTATTGCGTGTTTCGCCGAGGCTGGGACACAAACGGATCAGGAGATAGGGTAAGATTTCGCCGAGGTATGTGGGGCCATTTGAGATTCTGGAGAGAGTTGGGATGGTTGCCTATCATTTACAGTTACCGCAGCGGTACCGAGCCATGCACGACATCTTCCACGTGTCTCAGTTGCGTCACTACCATTCAGACCCGTCTCACACCTTTCAGCCAGAGGATGTTGAGCTTCATCATGATGCGTCCTTTGAGGAGTATCCGATCCGTATCGTTGACAGGAGCACGAAGGTTCTCCGAGGCCAGTCAGTTCCTCTCGTATGGGTGCTATGGCAGCATGGCCGAGTGCAGGACAAGACCTGGGAGCGGGAGGCCGACATACGTGCTCAGTGGCCAGAGCTGTTCTGAGCTTTCTCTTTTCCACCCTTGAAAGGGCAATTCGGGGACAAATTGCTATAAGGGGGGAAGTTTGTAGGAACCCGGTTCTTGATTTAGAGGTATGGGCTTTTTCTTTTCCTTTTCCTTAAGTGTTTTTGAGAAAATATGGGAAATGGGGAAAAATCCTGAATTTTGGAACTACACGTCGTGTACTTTATCCACACACCGTGTACTTTTGGCCATGTAGGGATGAGTACACAGGGCGTGTAGCCATGCCGGCGAAAAAGGGTGTAGGAACCGACTACATGCCATATAGTGGTACCTTACACGCTGTGTAGTCAGTCGGCAGGTTAAAAAGTAAGGTGGTGAAGTCGCCGCCAGCTGGGTGGCAGTACACACCGTGTACTTGGGAGTACATGCCGTGTATTCTTGTCGGCAGATGAATAGTGTGGCGATGCTGCCAAATGAACAGTTAAATGAATGGAGTACACGTCGTGTACTTTGAAGTACATGCCATGTACTTTGTTTTTCTGGCTTAAAACAGGTAGTAGCCTCCTCATTTGGTAGAGGAGGCGTCTGAGCCATTTTGGAGCCAAAGGAGGATGTCGGACCTTTGAAGATCCGTCGGGAGTTCGTCTGGAATCCAATTCGGCTTCGGACAATCTCGTTGGAACCACTCGGGTAAGCCCTTTCTCCTCCTGGTGTCGTTCTTTCCAATTCTTCTCCCAACGTAAGTTATTTACATTTGAATGGGTTTTGTTTTTCGTCAGATCTACGCCGTTCTTGGGCATTTCTGGAGTCGGCATTCGGGTATAGTGTTCGTTGACGTATAAGGTAGGTGGCTTGGTGTTTATTTTCCAACTGTTGTGTGTTTTTGTGCATTTTCGTGCCACGAACCCATGTTGGGGTGTCGTGTGGCTAAGGATGTTGCTATATTTAATGCCTAGAATTGCATAGGTGATTAAATGGTGATAATAAAATGATGTTTAGGATCGTTGCTTGGATCCAGGAGCATCCCGAGGGGTGTGTTCCTCTGTTTAGCCATTTGGCCAGGATACCCGAGGGTATGCCTTAAATGTAGTAACTGTAGAATTGCCTTGAAAGGAATTGCTTGTTTACTGCATTTTGATATTTTGGGCATGGCCCGGTTGCCTATTTAGCCTGAGGGTGTTGTTGTGATTAGCCTGAGGGCGTGACTGTTTTAGCCCGAGGGCTGTCATTATTCCGCCTGAGGGAAACCTTTTGTGCCTGAGGGCTTGACTTCTGTGCCTGAGGGCGACACTTTGTATGCTTGAGGGTGAGAATTTCTGTTACGCCTGAGGGAAATACCTGCAGGTTGGATTTTGTTTGTCCTGAGGGAAAGCCCGAGGGCGTGGTTACTATTTTAGCCTGAGGGCACGGTTCTGGTTAGCCTGAGGGCTTGGTGCTATTGAGCACAAAAATGTTACTAAATTAAAGGAATTAAATGAATAATAAAATGGAAATTTAACTGATAAGTTAGTTACTTTTGAGTACTTCTTAGTTATTGCATTTTACTACTACACACTTGTTTCATGTTTTACACACAGTTGAGCACGGGCCTTTGGTGGGTGCCTACTGAGATATATTTCTCACACCCTGTTTGGGTCACGCTTTTCGGCCCAAACAGATTACGTTGCTGCAGGTGTAGATAGGGGCAAGAGACCCTATACAGGTACTTGACTGTTGTTGTGGAGCAGGAGGGCATGGGACCGAGCCTAGGCTCATGATGCCGCTGCCAGCTGTTTTGCTTTGCCTTGCTGTACTCTGCTTTTGGTTGTATCGTATTGATGTATAACATGTTCTGGCTGTTTTATTAGAACTTGAGACATGTAGCATCATCATTTATATATTGTTGGTTATATTCACTACTGTTGTGTATTTCAGATGTGTATGGTTTACTACTTCCGCTGTTTGTTGTATGTTTATTTTGGTATTCCGCTGCGCTACACTTTGACAAATGAGGGCATAGTTTCCCCACTATCAGACATGGGCCCTCGCTGCTAGTCAGCAGCCTCTGGCGTTTGGGGAAATGCGTTTGAGGTCACGTGGCGAACCGGGCTCGGGGCACCCGTTGCGTGGCACCCGGGTCCGGGACGTTACATAACTAGTTAAAATCAGTAGGAAAAAGTGAAAACATAGGTAATAAATGACTAATAGCAGAAAGTAAAAACAAAAGAGAGAAACAATAGAATAATTAATGTAAAAACTGAAATAAATTAGCCAATGTGAATTCTATATAATAATGCATGTGATTTTAGGTGTTACTAAAAGGTGCAAGCAGTACAATATAAAATAATAAAAGAAAACCCCAAATGGTCAACTCCTCAAGCATCATGAGCACGAGGCTAGTCCTGTTCTCCCTAACTCTCATATACACAACACGATATAAGGAATTAATCCAAAGACCTATGAGTAATAAGATCTACTTGGGTGTCAAATGGTATCCAAGCAGGGTGTGAGATATAAATCTTAGTAGGATGTCACCAACAGTGTCTAGGAAAAACCATCTTGTGTAATAAATAAATAAATAAACAGTGTTCCAATATGTATCAATGTAGAGTAGTAAAAAACTAAATAATAAAAACTTGGTCTGGTTTCCCAACCGGGGACCTGTCCCTTATCACCTACTTCACCCTAATAAGAAGTCTGAATAGGGTACCTATGCAACCTATAATATGTGTGCAAGGGTCCAAAGTGATCGAGGATACCCAAGAAGAGGTACAACCCCATGATAGTGCTTCGGTTTGGGGTCTAATTCACACATCATCATTCAAAAGTGCTAGTAAATCAAGGATAAGAATAAACATTCATAAGAAAACTCACAATAACAATTAAGGATATTCATATCATATGAATAATTAATCTAATCAGAAAATTCATCAAAACCATAGGTGGAGTCTCATTCCCATCCAAGGCATCATAAAATAATCTCTAGCATCACAATGGGAACATCTAATAATCTAATACCACCAAGTTCATCCAAAGCGATCCATATAAAGTCCCTTGTATCAATAAGAGGCATGGTGGCTTCTAATTCCTTCCTAGTTATCTCACATAGGGAACTGAGTATCATCCAAGGCATGGTGTAGACATCTTGCTAAAAGTTCCATCCACAGTTGCTCCCCTAGGAAATCGATATCACTCAGAAGTATAATAAACCTCCTAGGAATCCATTTCCTAGAAATCCAAATAATTTCCCCTATAATGTCATGGTATAACTACCTAATCATGTAATTCCATCCATGAATCCTTAATATGGAACCCATGTTTTCTCCCAACCCATTTTAAAAGATCCATATCAAGCATGACATATATCGCAAGGCAATACATTTATAATATTGAATACCACTAAATAAACATCTCATGGAATCAAGGGCAAGGCAAGATCCCAAGCTACTAAGCAAGACAAAGGACACAATTCAACCATCAAAATGGAATAAAGAATTTAGTACAAAAACAAGTATGTAACAATTACATGACATTATTATCATTTTAATATCTCAAGATAATAATCTTAGAATATATATCAAGCCACTAAATCCGAGCATAATAATTATTCACTTTCATAAGCTATGTAATATAAAAAAACGCACATGGAATCAACATGAATCGAACCATAGGTCCTCAATAACATTAAATAAAACAAGATAACAATATTTTTCGTGCATAGCATTAAATAAATGGGTTGGTCATGCCACCCTTCACATTTCATTCCTCTTCAAACCACTTAATGCAAGGAAAATAAATTTATAATTTATAGACCATTTAATCAAATACATGCCATTAAATTCAAATAAGCATGGAAATTCATTTTATTATAACAAGAACATCTCAATTTAAACATTCAAGAAAAGGTTTTTCATCATGACAAGACATTCCCTCCAAAACATGAAATTTACTTTATCAAAACAAGGTGATTTTATTTAAAGTGGAAAGAAGGAACTTATAATGTGATACGTTCAAGATGGAAATTACATACTTGGGTATTCCCTTATACAAATCAAGTCAAACAATTAGTAGGTGTTTGGTTCTAATTAGACATTTACCAATTGCCTACATGGGAAATTTAATTTAAGAAGTAAAGTCATCATGAGAATTTAATTTAATTCAATTCAATCCATTTGATTAATCAAACAAAGAAATTTATTTATCGAGTTTCAAGAGACACTTAGAAGTTGTCATTTACAAATGGGTATTTACCTACTTGGGAAAATCCCATTTATTAAACAAGTTATTCCATTTATAAAATGGTCCAAGTACTTAGAAGATGCTTAGTTCATTAAACATATACCATATGAAGATACAACCACCTATTTAAGAAAAAAATTGGATGGAAAAGGTCCTAAACATGCCATATTTCAAACATAACCTCAAGAATAATAAACACCAATGCAATAGGCCAAGAAAAAAAATTATAATCATTACTTTTTAGCTTAAAGATATCACACCTCCATTAAAGGGGTTTTATTACAAAAGCATGACATTGCTTTTTAAACAATTCATTTATCATATTTGATATTTAAATCATAAAACATACTAAACTCACATTTAAGAGGAATTTAATCTAAACACTATACTATATTAATTAAAAACTAAGGATAGTGCAATAAGTAAATTAAGTAATACATTCCTAAAATTAAAGGGAAAAGTAATGGGACCATACCTCATAAATTAGACCAAATCCAAGACAAACACTTTGTCACTTGACAGTTTTACTGAAGACCACTCAAAACTGCTCCACACTTTAATGCACATACATTCATATATATATATATATATATATATATATATCTTAACCCAATGCACATATTCCTCTCCCCATGAGTGAATATGTACCTGGAATATATATATATATATATATATATATGTATGTATGTATGTACCTATGAATATGAGTGTAAGTATCCATAGATTCACCAAACCCTCTACAGATTATACAAGGGACCCAAAAATCACCTAAAGGACCTAAATAAACTGAGTGAAACCACATGGTGGAAAGAAAACCTTACCACGGAAGACAACAGCAAACTGAATCGACCTAATCTACTTCTCCTTCAGTGGTAGATGTCAGAATAAGAACAAGGGGGTCCTGATAGACACTTTTCATACCCTAACATAGGAAGGAAAACAAAAAATAAGGTTAGCCTTCACCTAGGGTTTGGATGAACTCAAATCAAGCGACAGGATAGGATAAATCATCCAAATAATGGAGGATAAATGTACCAGAGGCCTTACCTTGAAGATTTTAGGGAGATTATAGTGGAAAACTGGTTGAAATCAGTACATAAGGGAGGCCATGAGGAGGGTGATGTCATGCACTACTTGGGATAAGGGAGGGGGTGTTCCGTGGGTGAGGAGAGGGGGAGGGGGTACCACACGCTGTGGGTAAGGGGAGGAGAAGGGAGCCCCTTTTGGGTTCCCTTAACACTTAAATATTAATAATAATAATCATCATCATCATCATCATAATCATCATAATAAATTATTATTATTATTATTATTATTATTAAAATTATTTATTTTTATTTCCCCATTTATATTCATTTAATTTATTTTCATTTAAATTTTAATTAAATTAATTAATTTATTAAAAAACACCACACGGTGTGCAACTGAGGGCTTCATGGTTTCATACTAACCATGCTCCCTTGCCAACTCCTCATGTCTTGTAGTTTTGGATCCTGATGCTCTCGAAACTTGATAGAAAACTCGGGGAACCCCCCCCCCCCCGGATCCTTGAACCGCATCCAAAAACTACACATTGAAGTGTTGAAAATCATGGAATTAATTTCTGAAGCTCAATTTTAAAAATGGTTTTTCCAATAATTAAAATTTTCAAATATCCTCTCCATTTTTGTCCAGTTCAAAACACAGATCATTACATGAAGAATCCAGTGGGTTTCACACAAGATGTAAAATGGAACTTAGTTTGTAAGTTGAAAAAATTTATTTATGTATTTAAGTAAGCATCATGATAGTGGACTCATAATTTATATGGATTTATGTTAGAATAGGATTTGAATGTAATAACTCAAATCATTATTGTTACCAAAATTAATGAAGTGATGGAACATTCATTATACTACTTTTTTATGTGGATGATATGTTTCTAGATGGTCTAGAGGTTTTTTAGATTTAGGAGTTGAAGCATAAGTTATCTGAAATATTTGAAATGAAGGGTCTTTGACATGATAGGAAAATATTGGGGATAAGGATTGAAAGGGATAATACATCTTGAACATTTTAAAGATTTTGGGCGCAGTGGAAGCGCTTGGTGGGTGGATAACCACAATTGTTCTTTCGAATTTTATGGATCATTCTCCAATTGTGAAAGAATTAAAAATCATGACCAATGAAATTTTTACACTGAATATTGACATAGAAAAGCCCAAAAATCATAGAGATGATCTTTTTCATGTTAAATTTATAATTAATTAAAATATGATTAGAATAAAATATAACTCATCTTAGGAACTTTATTCGATGAAGATGTTATTGATCGTCTGAAAAAACCTTTTTGGATTACCTCCATCTCCCATGTAGGATCCAAGTTTAGAATCCCTATAGCGGTGATCCAATATTTCTACTTTGATCTCTGAATGACACTGATTAGTTGTCAGGTGATAGCGGTGGATCAATCATTTTGCGTTGTTCATATTGATTTCTTTAAGATCCTTCAGGATTTAAGGAGTTCTTATCATTATTGAGAAGATAAGATAAGGAATAATCAATTGAGAAGTCTGTTGTGCACAATGATTCTTAGTTATCTATTAACCCTGCACAATAGACATAGAAGTCGATTTATAGAGTTAGGGTTTATGTTAAAATATAATTTAATTGTGTACTAACCCTTAAATAATATAATAAACCATTATTAACCCCATGCCATAATAATATTAATAATATTAATATTTTATGGATTTCACTAACTAGAACAACGATAAATATTATTTTAATAGATTGTAAATTAATATTTATCACTATACATGATCGTGGTTTGTTTTTCCTTCTCAGCATTTATCAAATACCTGAATAAATATTTATTAAATATTTATTCATAAATAAATATTCTATTCACAGTCTATAAAAAATATTCATTAAGAACTTATTAAATAAAATAAATATTTTATTCACAATCTAGTGAATAAATATTTATTAAATATATATTCATGTAATTAAATAAAATATTTATTAATGAATAAATAATTATTTATTACCTTATGAATATTAGAGATCAATAAAACTTGAATAAAATTATTCCTCAGTCTTTAGAATAATATTTATTATAATAATTAAACTCAAATAGAATTTAATCAATATCAATGGAAACACTTAGTGTGTATGACCATCTAGGATTATTTCTTGTTGGAATTAGGTAGTTTTTCCAAAAGTCCAAGATTACTATCTTCTAATAGATCAAGGAAGCCAAGAGAAAAAACATAATTTCTCAAAATTAAGAACCACATATGAATGCTTACTATGTAATATAATCCCTTTATCATAATACCTTATCAAGTAGGTTGCACATCTGTGTCATCAACCTATATGTTTGATATGTCTTTCTTTGACTATATAAAATAAAATCATTATTACACCATGGCCATAGAATTTAATATGAGAGTTCAATTTCAATCAAAGTGTTAAGATATAAACTTCCATAAAATTGAAGGGACAAATCCTTCCTTAACTTATCAATTAATAACATGTCATTCATAATGCACTCAACATATCCAACTTCACCATGAACTGTATCATCAATATTTAAAAAATACATTCAATTGTGTGATTCATAATATGCATTAATAATAATGTTAAATACTAAATACCATTACACATGCTCGTGGATAAGAATATCCAATGACACATAAACATATAGAATTCCTATAGGCAAGTATGTTTTCATAATCTATCATCTTATAAATTACTAAGTGTGAACTTCATGAGAACTATATTTAATAATATCCTCATGAAATTTCAAGGTTCTAATCATGGTAGGGACCATTATGAGCTTATTAATGCGATAGATACTCTAGAACATTATTACATTAAATTCATGCAAAACAATGAACAAAATGTGATAAGATGATTTATTAATATTCAAATCTTTTAATACACATCTAATACAAAGTAAAAAAAAATTGGTTCTAGAACACCAACTCTAATCGAGTCCCACTTGGACTAATTTCAACTGTCTATGACTTTTGTTCCACTTGAACTCACGTGATGATCATGTTTCTATTGAGTTAAGGTTTTAGTTAAGGGGTATGCTATGTTGTCTTTCATGGATGTTCTACTCACTGTGACTTCACCACTTTGAGAAAAAATCTTCAAGATATGATACTTCTGAATTATGTGATTCATCCTCTGATGTGACCTTAGATTATTTTTTATAGTCATCACTATGATTTTATCACAATATAGTGTAATATGATCTTCACTACTAGGTACCACATAAATCTATTTGACAAATTTGTGTGTCCAAACTAATTTCTTAGATGCCTCAAGAGCTAAAATATACTCATACTTTACTATATAATCAGCAAACATAGATTTCTTTAACCTCTTCTAGCTTACAACACCTCCATTGAGAGAGAATATGTATCTCATCTAGGATTTCTAATCATCTTGATCTATTTGGAAAATAGAATTTTCATATCCTCTGATGAATATTTCCTCATCTCCTCTATAAACTGGGAACATATCCCTAGTATTCCTTAGATACTTAAGGATAGTCTTAACTGCCATCCAAAGGTGGACACCTGGTTCAACCTGATATCTTCCTACCACACTTTATGCATAGGAAACATCTATCCTAATATATATCATAACATACATGACTGAGCCAATCACTGATGCATATGAAATTATTGTCATCCTATATATTTTCTCATGTGTTTAAGGACATATTTTCCTAGAAAGATGAATTCCATTTGACATTGGAAATAATCCCCTCTTAGATTCTCTTAGATTTTTTCATACTGAATATCTTTAGTATCTTGTCAATATATATACCTTAACATATACAAAGTAGTATCTTGGACCTATCACAATAAATCATGATCCCAAGAATATATGTTTTTTTTGCATAATCTTTCATGGAGAAGAATTTATTTAACCAGTATTTAACAGATTGTAATACTAGTATCTCATTTAAAATAAGTAGTATGTCATCAACATATAGTATTAATATAATTACCACACTCCCACCAAACTTTTTATAGACACAAGGATCACATTTGTTCTTTTTGAAACCAAATTTTGTTATGGATTCATCAAATCTAACATTCCATGACCTAGGTGCTTGTTTTAATCTATAAATGGATATTTTCAATTTTAATACCTTGTTGGAATCCTTTGGAGTCAAAAAAACTTTAGGTTGTTTCATATATACATCTTCCTAAAGATTCCTGTTAAGGAATGTTGTTTTGAAATATATTTTTCAAACCTTACGGTTATGGAAATATGCAATGGAATGTAGAATTATGATGGATTTCAGAATAGCTACTAGTGAAAAGGTTTCACCACAGTATATGCCTTGATGTTGTTTAAACCCTTTTTTAACCTTTAATGCTTTATAACTATGGAATTAACCATCCATGTCTAGTTTCTTCTTGAATACTCATTTACAACCAAAAAGTTTTACATCCAATGGAATATATACCAAAATTTATTCTTAGTTTTAGTACTGGAATCAATTACAAAATTCATAACTTCTTTCCACTTGGAAACATTTGTATCACTTACTTCCTCCTTGTAGGTTATAGTATCTTTATTTTCAACTAATAATCAGTCACCATACTCAGTAACTAGAAAATATTACCATTCCGGTTCTCTAATATCTCTTGTACTCATATGTAGTACTTATGTCTCTGCAACTTCTTCCATGGAGCTTTATAAATTTTTTCATGTGAAAAATATTTTGTATATTGATTCTAGAATTCATCAAATTATATCTTTCTCCCACTATCTCATTTATATATGTGATCCCCATAGAGAAATGTGGGATGTCTGTTAAACATAAATTTATTATTTGTCGGGTCATATAGGTAATATCCTTTATTTTCCTTAGGATTCCCTATAAATATACACTTAGTGCATTTTGGTTAAATATTATTGATAGAAATTTCCTTAACAAACACATAATAACCCCACACTCATATATGTGATAACATTGGTTTACTTCCATACCAAATCTGATATGGAATACCGGTTTCTAATTTAGTTAGAAATCATTTTAGAATGTATGTTATTGTTTGTAATATGCATCCCCAAAAGGATAATGGAAGACTCACATGACTCATCATTAGTCTCATCATTTCTAACAAGGTGTGGTTCATGCTTTCACTTATACCATTCCATTTAGGTTTATAAGGAGGAGTGAGTTGGGATACAATCCCAAAATCCCATAATAATAAATTAATTCTTTATTAAGATATTATCCATCATGGTATGAGAAAATTTTGATAATTTTCTTACCAAGATGGTTCTTTACTTTATTCTTATATTCATTTAATCTTTCAAAGGAATATAAATTATACATTATTAAGCAGAAAAAATCATATATACTTAAATCATCAATAAAAAATATGATGTATGAGTACCCACCCTTTGTTTTAATTAGAAATGGTTTACACACATCAGTATGAACTAATTCGATAATCTCTCTATCCCTTTAAACTTTTCAACTAAATGGAGCTTTGGTCATTTTTCCTTGTAAACATGTGTGAAATACACCAAGTTGTTTTAGTTCAAAAGAATCTAAATATCCATCTTGCTGTAATTTAGTCAAATGTTTTTCATTTACATGACCTAGATAGTGATGCCTTAGTTGGGTGTGGTATAAGTCAAGTGAGCTAGTTTCATTATCTATTTACATTACTTGTTTCATGTAATACAATAAATAATTACCATTATTTAAATATTCCTTACCATAACAAATTTTATCCTTTTAAAAGAATCAACATTTATTCCCAAATTTGAAAATAAATCTATCTTTATTAAGTATAGATATAGAAATAAGGTTTTTGGTAACAGATTTCATGTAATAACAATATTTTAAAACCAATATCATTAACATTGGAAATATAAGGTGGTAGTCTCCAATGTCCATAAAAGAAATTATATCTTCATTGAATTCTCATAGATCTACCTCCCCTCATTCAATCTTATGAAATCTACTTGGTTCCTGTATTTGAATACATATGTGAGAAATACATGTTGTATCTAATACCAAATTTGTAGAAATGGATAGATTTCCCTCAATAAGAAATTCACGTGATTCTTACCCTTGATTATTTTTCTAGGTGTAATTTTTATTCCATTGGACCTTCATGACATATGCGGAATGGATAGCATCCTGATCCCTTGCTTTTCCCTTGATCCTTCTCTTCTTGGAATGGAATTGTGAAGAATATTTGGTCTTAAAGTTATTTTCATTTACTTTTATTTTATTCACCATAAGAATGGAAAATTTTTCACACTTCATATCCTTTTAAACTTAGAAAATTAGTGTAAGAAGATCTAGGAGATACTTCTCAATGTTTTTCATATTAAAATTAATAGTAAATTTGTAGAATCTCCAAGGGAGTAATGGAAGAATGAGATTGGTGTGCAGATATTCAAGAAATTTAAACCCTAGTTACTCTAGGTGCTCAATGTAGCCAATGAGTTTGACTACATGAGGACCAACTGGCATGCCTTATCCAAGATTACACTGAAAGATCTCCTTGGGTATCTCAAATAGTTCATGTCTAGATATCTCCAGATTAAAACCACAAAGATATTAGAGCATGCTATAAGCATCCATGTCTTAATGAGACTTCATGAGTTCAATAAACATGGATAAAAACATTAAACACTAAACTTTAACCACGTCACTCATGTGTTTATCATAGATATTAAACTCTTCATCACTCTCCTCTTTTGCAGGAGGATCAGGTAGTGGGGATTCTAGCACATAAGATTTTCATTCATGGCACAACACAACCTGAAGGTGTCTAAACCATTCCTATTAATTACTTTCAGTAAGGAGATATTATCTATCCAATATTGATCACATAGATAATGTGGAATATTAAATTTCCATTATTATAAAATTATAAAATATCAAATTATTAGTACTTAACTTGATTACAATTTATGTGAGGAATAAAAAATTTAATTTTATTAAGTCTCCCTCTATTTTATCAATTCTCAATGGACCTCACCATTGAACTCAAAATTTCCCATCACTCAAGACATTCTAGTAGTAAGGATCTATATTTTCCTTCCTTATGATCCATACTATGGCCATGAAAACCATAAGAAGGTTTTTAGGTAATCGGTCTTACCAATAGAAAACTAGCAGTTCCTTGATCCATTGAGTAAACTCTCCAATCTATAAATCCTAATTGGGATTTCCTCAGCACTTTCCTCTAAATTTTAATTGAACAATCTATGTCCATTAAATTTATTACAATTTTTGTTAACTCGAACCTCATGAGAACTCCATGACAAAAGTAAGTGTCCAGACTATAGCCATGTAAACACTTAGTTTTATGGTTTCATTCCCAAACAAGTAATTTAAGGCTTAGTCTGACTTAATATTAACTTGAGGGATTTTTTTATTATTCTTAAATATTTCTTATTTTATCATTTCAATGACTTTTTAATATTAAGTGGATTTTACTTAAGTGATTAACCATGTTTTGATAAAACATTTACACATAATTAATTTATTTAAATTTAATCTTTTCATATTAGTCCATTTATTTAAGTGATTGTGATCTTGCATATATAAAATAAATTATCCATATGATAAAAATAAATAAATAAATAAATAACCTATTTATGAGAATATCTAATGGTTTATTTATTGATTAAATAATAAATCAAACTATAACCTAGGGGAAAACTCATTATAGTGGTCTTGGTATGAGTTATAGAATTAAACCTATCCACTTGTGTATCACTTGGGTTGGCATCATATCAAAATCATCTTGAACTACCTCTATGCACTGTGGGATACTCATTTTATTACATGTATTTATAACTCACATGCAGGTAAGGAGAACCAAAGTATTGGTTAAGGGGAATTACATAAATCACCCTGAACACGTAGGTCCTATATAATAAAGGATGTATGGATGACTTTCAGGTCATCATTTTTAATTTAATATTAAATAATTGAAAAACCATACAATAAATTTAATTAAATAAAACCAACACATACATAGGTCTTGGTCAAGATCATAAATGGTTATACACATGCAATGAATATGTAAAAGTACAGTATCTAACATTAACTTCTATTTATTCATTATTATTAAGATTAACAGTCTTATATTATTTAATAAATTAATTAGTTAATTAATTCCCTTTATCTTGATGACCATATGGAGTATCTTGGAGACACCCATCATAAATGGATTCATTGAAAATAAACAGCATGAATAATATATATAGATAATTTTAATAAATTAATTGGGAATTTTTTAATTCTTTAACAACTTTATTAAATAGTAAAATACATCTGGTGTCAATAGTGTAATTAGGTTTTAATGCTACAATTAAAAAATATAATTATATTTAATTATATATTTTATTTGGAGACTACATGATGTGTACTTAAAAGCTACATGATGTGTACCTAAATTATTTTGTATCCAAGAAAAGAACCTAGGGATTCAATGAGTACCTTGGCTGGACTACACAACTATATTAAACAACTACACACGATAGTTCCACTTCTCATGTTTCCACATAACCCACCAAAGGACTCACCATGTTCTTAAAACATGGGACTACATGATGTGTACTCCAGCTATATACCATGTGTTTCTCTATTTGCGTGCACATAAAACCCACCTAAGGACTCATCATATTCATCAGATGTGGTAAATAATGAGTTATATTCCATGTATGCCATATATACACCATGTATCTCATTAATTGTCCATGTTGTTAGTCTGACATAGTTAGAAACTATGTATTTTACCACATGGTTAGTGTGAATATATTCGATATACTATATGGACTATACGATGTGTACACCAGCTATATATCATATAATGTGACAAGTTATGTGCTATACTGGCTCAGTCAACACACGGTGTACAATAAATTCATTTCATGTTATTACTTCTTAGAAAAATGTGTATCCCACGACACATCTTGGTGAAATTCACTAGGGTATAGGTCATGAACTTCGAATACATTTAATGTAATCTAGTCAACTTGCTAGAATTCTTGGTACTTCCTGGTGGAATCACTGATCATTTTTTATCTATTCTTAGACTTTAAGAAATTATGAATCTTAAATGATGAAAATTGAAATGATAAAATAATGTTAATTAAACTTCATATTCAAAGAATGAATAATATGGAAATTAAATATCTAACCACTATTGCGTATATAGATCAAAAATCAAATAAATAATTATAAATTTAAAACATGACCATTCTCATACAACATGAAGGTTCCAAGTATAGCAAAATCACCTGATGTTTGGATAACCATAATTTTTTTAGATTTTATGGATCATTATCCAATTATGCAAAAATGTAAACATCAGGACCAATGAAATTTTTCCATCAAATATTGACATAGAAAATCCTAAAACCCATAATGAGGGTATTTTCCACATTAAATTTATAATTAAATTAAATATGATTGAAATAAATTTTACCTCATCTTAGGAACTTTGTTTGATGAAGATGTTGTTGATCATATGAAAAAACCCTTTTCAAATTATTATTGTTACACTTGTAGGATCCAAGTGTAGAATTCCTTTATAAATGATCCACACATTCTCCTTTGATCTTTGAAAAAAACTGATTGATTGTTAGGTGTTAGTGGTGGATCAATCATCTTGTGTTTTGTATCTAAATCACTTCAATATCCTTCAGGCTTGAAGGAGTAATTCTCTTTCTTGAGAAGATGAGAGATGGAAAAATCAAGTAAGAAGTTTGTTTTGTGCAATGATTCTCAGTTCTCAATTAACCCTATACAACATACGTAATAATCTATTTATAGATTGTAATGACCCGCCAATTCTCATTGTCTTGAGAGTACAATGAGTCATTACTAAGCCTTAAGAGACATCCCCAAGACAACAAAGGCTGGAAATAAATGCCGAAGGGTTTCAAATACAAGTGGGGGACGATTTACCCTTTCGAAAATAAACCAATAAACCTACCAACCATAACCAAACATTCACTATATGATGCATGAACAAATGAAAGACAACTCAACAACTTCATGAACTCAAAACCACATCAAAGTAAGAAACAACGGAAGGATAACCAAGTATTAGAGTACACAGTGGATAAAATACACAAGACTCTCCAAAGACCTCAAGACTCTATGCTCCACATGATCCAAGATCCAAAATCTCTAAACAGTCTAACATCACAAGGTAGTGATAAACACGTGTGAAACATTACCTTTTCCCATGTCCTGCAAGATAGCATCTGCAAAAGCACCAAAGTGCCAAAGCAAGGGTGAGTATAAAACTCAGTAGGTTTTCCCCCAATGACTTCCCTACTCACGCCACTAGGATAGAAGAGTTAGCAAAAATTATATAAAATGGTTAATATAAAACATTTTCTCAAAAGCAGCTTATAACTAAATATAAACAAGTTTCCAAAACCATTCATTATGAAAACCATACAAGTGCAATTGAAACCAATTTTTTCAGCAAGATATTTTTCTAAAAAAACAGCAAAACAATATTTACAACCATTTCCCAATATCCCTATATCGGCATACCCAACCATTACTCAAACCCATGCAACCAACCATGCATGCTACCTTATGACAGTTTCATACTCATGCGCAGTTTCTCATCAATCTACCAAGTCGTCATAAGGTAATTATTTTCCATGTTCCATTAATCCTTTGGCACTGAGCACAAGGTCATATTTCAACCAAGCCCTGTATATGCAATTTCCATGTTCCATTAAACCTTTGGAACCGAGAACAAGGTCATATTTCAACCGAGCCCCGTATATGCAATATGAAAACACAATACATATGCCCAACGATCAGGCCAAAATAAACCTTTCAATAAAAACACCATTTTATTGAAAATTATTTTCGTCAAAACCATTTCAATGCCAAACCATTTCAAATCCAAACCATTTCAATAAAACTTTATTTTTATTGAAAACCATTTCTATAGAAAACCCCTTTTTCATCAACCATTTAGAAATTCTAGAAAATCCATAATTTAAAATCATCATTTTAAATTAAACCCCCCTTTTCACTACTATTCACCAAAATCACGCAATTTCACAAAAACCATAAACCATAACAAATGAATATTTTTCCATACATTTCACAATAAATAAACCAATTTGAATCTAATACAATCAATTATAGAAAGAGGAGTCAAGAGAGAAGCCACCTACCTTGAAGGTTTTGATGAAACTTTAACAACACACGAAGAACGTATAAGGAAGCGGGTCGATTCTCCACGAGTGGCCTTAGATATCTTATCCTAGAAAGATCGTGACTCAAAATTGAAATATTTGGCATCAAAAAACATAGATCTACCCACTATAGGTTCATATCTGAGAAATAATGGAGATCGGATAAGTAGATCTAAGCAGATCTAATAAAACATGACAAATCCGTAAAGAATAGTGGCATACCTCAAGAATCGGACTCGAAATCACCAAGAGAATGCTCTAGAATGGCTTCAACTCGTGTGGGGAGGGTTCTACAGCCTTCTAGGGAGAGTAATCTCAAATTAGGGTCGTTTTGAAGCTAAAAATAAATAAATAGATCAAAAACGAGTAATCTCTTAGAAAATAGGATCTAGATTTGACCTCTGCACAAGATTTGACCAACACGGTTTGTGCCAACCGTGTATGGATCATGCAACCTTCCTTTTGGTCCCAACACTCCTTAAAAAACCCCAAATTCTTCCATCCTTCACCTTTAACCCCTTTTTATGGAAACATTCCAATTTATGGAAACACCCCACTTCATTGAAACACCCCACTTTATGGAAACACCACATACTCATGAGCGGTTTCTCGTCGATCTACCAAGTCGTCACAAGGTAATTATTTCTCATGTGCCATTAATCCTTCGGCACCGAGCACAAGGTCATATTTCAACCAAGCCCTGTATATGAAATTCCCATGTTCCATTAAACCTTTGGCACTGAGCACTAGTTCATATTTCAACTGGGCCCCATATATGCAATATAAACACACAACACATATGCCCAACAATCAATCCAAAATAAAACTTTCAATAAAAATACCTTTTTATTGAAAACTATTTCCGTCAAAACCATTTCAATGCCAAAACCTTTCAAATCCAAACTATTTCAATAAAACTCAATTTTTATTGAAAACCATTTCTATATAAAAACCCTTTTTCATAAACCATTTAGAAATTCCAGAAAATCCATAATTTAAAATCAACATTTTAAATTAAACCCCCTTTTGCACAACTATTCCCCAATATCACGTAATTTCACAAAAAAACATAAATCATCACAAATGAATATTTTTCCATGAATTTCACAATAAATAAACCAATTTTAATCTAATCCAATAAATTATAGAAAGAGGAGTTGAGAGATAAGCCACCTACCTCGAAAGTTTTGATGAAACTTTAACAACAGATGAAGAACGCACAAGGAAGCGGGTCGATTCTCCAAGAGAGGCCTTAGATCTCTTATCCTAGCAAGATAAAGACTCAAAATTGAAATATTTGGCATCCAAAAATGTAGATATACCCACTATAGGTTCATATCTGAGAAATAATGGAGATCAAAGAAGTAGATCTAAGCAGATCTAAGAAAACATGACAAATCCGTAAAGAATGGCGACATACCTCAAGAATCAGACTCGAAATCACCAAGGGAAGGATCCGGAATGGATTAAACTCATGTGGGGAGGGCTCTCCAGCATTCTAGGAAGATTAATCTTGAATTAGGGGCGTTTTGAAGCCAAAACGAAATAAATAGATCAAAAACGAGTAAGCTCCTAGAAAATAGGATCTAGATTTGACCTATGCGAAAGATTTGACTACACAGTTTGTGCCAACCGTGTATAGATCATGCAACCTTCCTTTTGGTCCCAAAAATCCTTAAAAATCCCCAAAATTATTCCATCCTTCACCTTTACCCCTTTTTATGGAAACATCCCAATTTATGGAAACACCCCACTTTATGGAAACAACCCACTTTATGGAAACACCCCACTTTATGAAAACACCCCACTTTATGGAAACACCCCACTTTATGGAAACTCTCTATATTATGGAAACTATATATTTTATGGAAACTATATATTTTATGGAAACTCTCTATTTTATGGAAAATCTCTATTTTATGGAAACCCAACCAAAGACACACTAATTAAAAAAATGTGAGGAAAGGATGTTATGTACCCAAAACTAAGGGTATTAAATTCTCCCCACCATTAGTCTTTCCATTCTCGGAAAGTAGAAAGCTCTTGCTAGCCAAAAAGTTTTCCTGCCACTACTCTTTCATTTCCTTCTCACGTTCCCAAGTCTCTTCCTAAATTTGACCATGTTTCCATAAAACCCACACTAGGTCGATGATTTTCCCATGCAAGACTTTCTCTTGTTTATCCATGATCCGCACTAGAATATGTACCAGTGATGCATTTGGTTCTAGCTCAATGTGATCCCATCTAATCACATGGTGAGGATTAGG
The DNA here is from genome assembly GCA_963277665.1 of Viscum album. NCBI lineage: Eukaryota > Viridiplantae > Streptophyta > Magnoliopsida > Santalales > Viscaceae > Viscum > Viscum album. The sequence goes on along the minus strand of OY728150.1, from coordinate 808,394,427 downwards.
GTGATACTTTTTCAACTGGGATACATGGAACACATTATGCACCGAACTAAACCGTGGTGGTAATGCCAACTGATATCCCACCTCTCCAACCTATTCCAGTATCTCAAAAGTGCCAATGTATCTAGGATATAACTTTCCCTGCTTCCCAAAATGATGATGTCCACACCTTGGAGAGATCCTCAAGAAGACATGATCACCCACAACAAACGACAATGGTCTTCGATGGTGATATACAAAAGATTTATGATGACTCTGAGCTGTCACCATGCTCTTTCTAATCAACTGGATCTTCTCTGTTGTTTCTTAGACAAGGCTTAGCCCAACTAGTGAATTTTCACCCGTTTCCAACCAGCATAGTTGAGAAAGACAAGGACGCCCATACAAAGCTTCAAACGGAGCCTTGCGTATCGAGGCTTGATAGTTATTATTGTATGAGAACTCCACTAAGGGTATATGATCCTCCCATGAGCCACCAAGATCCATTACACAATCTCGCAACATGTCTTCCAATTTTTGTATCGTCCACTCGGATTACCCATCCGTTTGAGGATGATACGTGGTGCTCATAGTCAACTGCGTTCCAAGGGCATGCTGTAATGATTTATATAAACGAGATGTGAACCTTGGATCTCTATCTGAGACTATTGAAACTGGTACACCATGCCTTTTTACCACTTCTTGGATATAGATTTTTGAAAGATCCTCAATCATATGAGTTTCACGAATAGGGATGAAATGGGCCAACTTAGTTAGACGATCCACTATCACCCAAATGTCATCGTGTTTCTGGACCGTTCTTGGAAGACCTATAACAAAATACATTGCTATTTGATCCCATTTCCACACTGGGATGGGCAAAGATTGTAACATACTAGCTGGTCTCTGATGCTCTGCTTTAACCTGCTGACAAGTTAAGCACCGTGAGACAAACTCAGCCACCTTCCTTTTCATGCTGCTCCACCAGAACTGTGCCTTAAATGCCTTATACATATTATGTGTACCTAGATGTACATCCCATCTTGAATGGTGGTAAACATGAAGGAGTTTTTTCTGACAAACCATAGGTACAACCTTCTGATCTATGAAACACAAAACTGAACCTCCATCAAGTTTCCAACCCTCAATGTTCTCCTCACCATTGAGTTTTGAACTTACAACCAGACATTCTGTATCAGATGTTTGTGCCTCTTTGATCATTTTTACTAAATCAGGAACAAGCGTAGTAGAAAATAAAACCACAACATCACCTTGGTCTTCACATTCCACATGCATGTCGGCTAAGACCGACATCAACTACCATTCATCTGAAGCTTCTTTCTCCAACTGAGCATATGAATTTCTACTCAATGCATCCACTACCGAATTTCCTTTCCCTGGTGTGTACATCAAGTCAAAGTCAAACATTTGGATATACTCCATCCATCTCCTTTCCCTCATATTCAAATATCTCTATGAGAAAATGTGTTTCAAGATTTTGTGTTCCATAAACACAGTAAATTTCTCACCAAAGAGATAATGTCTCCATGTTTTCAAATCATGGACGACTACAGCTAACTCCAACTCATGTGTTGGGTAATTCTTCTCATGCACCCTCAACTGCCTTGAACCATAAGCAACCACATGATCTCTTTGCATGAGAACACATCCCAACCCTGACCCTAAATCATCACAATACACCACATACCCCTTTCCTGATTCTGGAAAGATCAAGATAGGTGTTGATGTAAGCCGAACTTTCAGTTTCTGGAAAGAATTCTGACATTCCTCCATCTATTGGAATGGATCATTCTTCTTTTTCAGAGCTGTCATTGGTGAAGATAGTCATGAGAAATCACACAAAAAGCATCAGTAGTAACCAGCTAGACCAAGAAAAATTTGTATCTCGAACACATTATTAGGTGTTTACCAAGAGATAATGGCTTCTATATTTTCAGGATCAATAGAAACTCCTTTCTCTAAAATGACATGGCCAAGGAAACGTACTTCCTATATCCAAAAATCACACTTTGATAATTTGGCATACAAACGATGATCTCTCAATATTTTTAACACTGTTTCCAGGTGCACCTCATGATTAGCCCTTGTCTTTGAATAGACCAAAATGTTGTCTATAAACACCACAATAAAAGAATCCAGATGTTTTTTAAATATTTGATTCATCAATACCATGAAGACTGATGGTGCATTTGTTAGACTGAAAGGCATGAATACATATTCATAATGTTCATATCTACTTCTGAAATCTTTCTTTGGAATATCCTCTTTCTGAACTCTCAATTGGTGATATCCTAATCATAAGTCAGTCTTGGAGAACCACTGAGCTCCCCTTAATTGATCGAATAGATCATCAATGCATGGAAGTGGATATATATTCTTTATCATAACTTGGTTAAGCTTATGATAATAAACACGTAGATGAAGAGTTCCATCTACCTTCTTCACGAACAAAACTGGTGCTGCCCATGGAGACGTACTTGGTCAAATGAAACCCTTGATTTCCAGCTCCTCTAACTACACTTTCAATTCCTATAACTCTGTTGGTGTCATCCTATAAGATGGAAGGTAAATAGGAATAGTCCCCAGAAGGAGATCAATCATAAACTCCACTTCCCTTAGAGGTGGTAACCCTAAGAAGTTCTTGGGAAAGACATCTGTAAATTGATCCACAACATCTAGAAAACTATTTTCCTCGATCTCTTCCATTGATTCCAAAGTCAATGCTACCAATTGGTAAGATATAGTTCCAACCATTGGTGCCAACAAGCTCTTTGCACCTTTCTTTACAATCCTCTCTCCTCTAAAGTCAATGCTACCGAGGTTTCCCTGGTTGAGGAGTCATGGTATTTCTAGAATAACCATGGCTAGGTATGCTCTTCTGGTGAGATTGATTCTACTGTCCTCATCCAGTTGAAGCATATGATGCTTGCGATATCTAAGAAGTGTCTCAAGAACCTGACCTTGGAGCACTACGACAATAAAGCTGAAGATGTCCCATATTGTTACAATTATAAAATGCTCTAGGTTGTGTCGTACAATATCATTTTATGTGGTCAAGTGAACCACATTAAAAACAACCTGCTTTGCTCTAAGGTCATAGAGGAAGGTTTATTAATCCAGTCGTCGAGTTCTGATATCCACTTGCACTATGGAAATAGGTGTCCCTTTTCCTCTTGTTCCCAGTGGTTGAGTTCCCACCATTTACTTTATGTATCATCATGCCTCCCCCCATAGATCTTGAGATATCACATTCAGCCACAGTCACTCTGTTCACCATCTCTGTATAGTCTGTAATACAAAGTACTGCAATCTTTGATCGAATCTCCTGTCGTAGCCCTGATTTGAAGATGTGTGCCTTCAAAGAGGCACTTGTTGTGACTTCTAGTGCAAATAGTACTAAGTTCATGAACTTAGACACATACTCTATGACAGATATACTCTCTTGTTTCAGGCTGAAGAAGTCCATCGTTTTTGGGATCTTGAACGTGTGTGGATAGAATTGTTTGTTGAACAATTCCTCAAAATCCTCCCATGTAAGTCCTTCTTCCAATTTAACCTACACCTCTAAATTCCACCACTGACATGCAAGATCCTCGAGTATATATGTCACCAGTTAGACCTTTAGCTCTATTGGTGTGCCGATGAAGTCGAAGATACGATTCATTCTACATAACCACACCTCTGCCTTCTCGGGTTCAAAATAACCCCAGAAATTAGGTGGATTCTACTTCATGAAATGGATGGTATGATCCACATGTCATGGATCATTCCTCCGATTCCCTGTATCCACATCTTGAAAATCTTGGACAATACTCTGAACCAGCTCTTGGTTCACACGTGGTTCAGGTGCAACCACATTCTCCACAGCTTCTTCAGGTTGGTTTCGACGATGCCTACCAGGTTCCATTTTCTAAACTAACAACAAACTCTGTTAATCTCGATCTCTAGCAACTATAGGCTTAGCATTTCAAATTCTATCACATCAACTATCACAACCTTGTTTCCCAAATCATCTTTTTTCCATGTTCAACTATTTTTTAAATCACTTCACATGCTTTTGAAAATTAAACCATTTTCAAAATACGATAATCATTCGATTTTTCAAAATCTTTCATTTGAAAACCAATTCCATACTTTTCAAAAATGATCATTTCTCTAAATGATGTATGCACTCTTAGTGGGAATTCATTCCTCTATAATGCATGTCATGCTCGTCTCATTGGATAAACCCATGACAATGAGATTTTAAAATCCTATAAGTGTCTCCAGACACTTTTTTACCCAACTCCCTAGTAACTTGAAGTTTAGCATAAAAGGTTTATCTACATACATTTATGCTATATATTTCAAGTTTTGACAATCCTACTCTTTTCTAAGATTCCCACCCAAGGAATAGACAAGAAGGGATTTCATCTCCAAACCTAGGAACATCGATGACTACTTGTTAGGCAAGGACCAAACAAGCTGATACCATTTATAATGACCCGCCAATTCTCATTGGCTTGAGAGTACAATGAGTCATTACTAGGCCTTAAGCGACATCCCCAAGACTCCAATGGCTGTAAATAAATGCTTAAGAGTTTCAAATACAAGTGGGGGAAAATTTACCCTTTAGGAAATAAACCAATAAACCTACCAACCATAACCAAACATTCACTATATGATGCATGAACAAAGGAAAGACAACTCAATAACTTCATGCACTCAAAACCACATCAAAGTAATCAACAATGGAAGGATAATGAAGTATCAAAGTACATAGCAGATAAACTAAACAATAATCTCCAAAGACCTCAAGAATCCATGCTATACATGCTCAAAGATCCAAAATCTCCGAAAATCCTGACATCACGAGGTATTTCTAAAAACGTGTGAAACATTACCTTTTCCCCTGTCCTGAAAGATAGCATCTGCAAAAGCACCAAAGTTCCAAAACAGGGGTGAGTATAAAACTCAGTAGGTTTTCCCCGATGACTTCCCTACTCACATCACTAGGATAGAAGAGTTATCAAAAATTATATAAAATGGTTGATATAAAACAATTTCTAAAATGCAATTTATAACTAAATATAAACATGTTTCCAAAACCATTCATTACCAAAACCATACAAGTGCAACTGAAAACAATTTTTCCAGCAAGATATTTTTCCAGAAAAATAACCAAACAATCTTTAAAACAATTTCCCAATATCCCTATATTGGAATACCCAACCATTACTCAAACCCATGCAACTAAACATTCATGATACATTGTGATAGTTCCATAATCATGAGCAGTTTCTCGTCGATCTACCAATTCGTTATAAGGTGATTATTTCCCATGAGCCATTAATCCTTTAGCACCGAGCACAAGGTCATATTTCAACCAAGCCTCATATATGAAATACCCATGTGCCATTAAAACTTTGTTACCAAGTACAAGGTCAAATTTCAACTGAGCCCTGTATATGAAATATGAACACAAAACACATATGCCCAACGATTAAGCTAAAATAAACCTTTCAATAAAAAACACTTTTTTATTAAAAACTATTTCTGTCAAAACCATTTCAATGCCAAACCATTTCAATAAAACTCCATTTTTATTGAAAAAAATTTCTATAGAAAACCCCTTTTTCATCAACCATTTAGAAATTCCAAAAAATCCATAATTTAAAATCATCATTTTAAATTAAACCCCCTTTTGCATAACTATTCACCAAGATCACGAAATTTCACAAAAACCATAAATCATCACAAATGAATATTTTTCCATGAATTTCACAATCAATAAACCAATTTGAATCTAAGAAAATTAATTCTAGAAAGATGATTCAAGATAGAATCCACCTACCTCGAAGGTTTTGACGAAACTTTAACAATAGACGAAGAACGCACAAGGAAGCGGGTCGATTCTCCAAGAGCGGCCTTAGATCTCTTATCCTAGAAAGATCACAAATCAACATTGAAATATTTGGCATCCAAAAATGTAGATATACTCACTATAGGTTCCGATATAAGAAATAATAGAGATCTAAGAAGTAGATCTAAGCAGATCTAAGAAAACATGACAAATCCGTAAAGAATGGTAACATACCTCAAGAATCAGACTCAAAATCACAAAGGGATGGCTCCAAAATGGCTTCAACTCATGTGGGGAGGGTTCTATAGCCTTCTAGGGATATTAATATCTAATTAGGGGAGTTTTGAAGCAAAAAAAAATAAATAGATCAAAATCGAGTAAGATCCTAGAAAATAGGATCTCGATTTGGCCTCTGCCCAAGATTTGACCACATGGTTTGTGCCAACTATGTATAGATCATGCAACCTTCCTTTTGGTCCCAAAAATCCTTAAAAAAATCCCAAATTCTTCCATCCTTCACCTTTACCCCCTTTTTATGGAAACATCCCAATTTATGGAAACACCCCACTTTATAGAAACACCCCACTTTATGGAAACACCCCTCTTTATGAAAACTCTCTATATTATGGAAACTCTCTATTTTATGGAAACTCTCTATTTTATGGAAACCCAACGAAAGACACACCAATTAAAAAAATGTGAGGAAAGGGGGTTATGTACCCAAAACCATGGGTACTGCATAGATTTAGGGTTTGGGTTAAAATATTATTTAATTGCATACCAGACCTTAAATAATATAATAAACTATTCCTGGCCCCGTGCCATAATAATGTTAGTAATATTATTATTTTATAGATTATGTTAACAGGCATGATGATAAATATTATTTTACCAAATTTTAAATTAATATTTATCATTGGAAGTGATCTTGGTTTGTTCGTCCATCTAAAAATTTATTGAATATACAAATAAATATTTATTCATAAATAAATATTCTATTCATAGTCTGGAAAATAATTATTTATTAAATATTAAATAAATTAAATAAATATTTTATTCACAATCTAGGATATAAATATTTATTAAATATTCATGTAATTAAATAAATTATTTATTAATGAATAAATAATCATTTATTACCTAATTAATTATAGTGATCAATAAAAATTGAATAAAATTATTCATCGGTCTTAAGAAAAAATATTTATTCAAATAATTAAATTAAAATAGAATTTAATTGAAAAAAAATAGAAACACATAATGCGTGACCCTCTAGGATTATTTCTCATTAGAATTGGGTGGGCTTGCCTAAAGTATAATATTACTATCTAGAAATGGGTCAAGGTACCCAAAGGAAAGAACTTAATGTTACAACATTTAAAACCACATATGAATGCTTACCATTTAATATGATCCCTTTTTCATAATATCTCATCAATCAGGTTTCACATCCATGTCATTAACCTATATGATTGATATGTATTTATTTGACTATTTGAAACAAACTTATCATTACAACAAGACCATGGAATTTAATGAAAAATTTCAATGTTGATCAAAGGGATGAGATATCAACTTCCATAAAATATAAGGGATAAATCCTTCCTTGGTTTATCAATTAATAACATGTCATTCGTAACACACCCAACATATCCAACTTCACTATGAACTATATCGTCAAGGTTTATGAAATAAATATAAGTGAATGAGTCATAACATGTATTAATAATAATATTAAAGTCTATGGACCGTTACATATGCTCATGGATAGAAATATCTGATGACACATAAACATGGGGAATTCCTATAGGAGGTTATATTCTCATAATAAACTATCTTAGAGATTACCAAGTGAAAACTTCATGGGAATAAGTCTCATATTCTTATGAGTACTCACACTTGATAGTAAAATTTATATATGCCCTTTCACAGTATGTTATCTGACCATAGAACTATATTTTATAATATCATCATGGTATCTCAACGTTACCATCATAGAAAGGAATTTTTATGACCATATAAATATAAAAACATACTCTAAGACATTATTAAATTAAAGTAATCTAGAATAATGAATAATATGTTTTATTAATTTTAAAATCTTTGAATATATATATGTAATCCAAAGTACAAATAGTTGGTTCTAGAATACCAACTCCAATACATTGGTGTTTCCCTAAAAAGACTAAATTTATAAAAATGTGACAAGTTTGGGATGAGTAGATGTAATCCCATATCAAATCCTTTAATTGGAACCTTCAATTTGGAAAAGTCACATGCAATAGTAGAAAAAGAAAATAACCAGTACATAGAGAAAGTATAATCTATATATACGATCAGAAGTTTAATGTATTCAATGATATTTACACATCCATATATAGAATTTTCAGTTGGAGTTGTAAGTCGGTTTATGTAAAACCTTGGAAGGGAACATTGGGAAGCTATCAAGTGGATTTTTTATTAAGTGTAAGGAATAGAAGATGTTACTCTATGTTTTTAGGGGAATATCTATTATAAGGATTTGTGGATGTAGACTTACCCAAATACTAAGACACTCAGTAGATCATGATCATATTTGGAGTAAAGGTGCAGTGATCATTTGGATGTCACAGATGAAAATGATTATTACATTAAGTACAACAGAATAAAAATATGTGGTTATAATAGAAGTAAGGAAGGGGTTGGTTTGGTTAAAGAATTTAATAAAGGAAATCATAATAAGTCAGAAAGAATGAATTTTATTTTATGATAATCAGAGTATGATTTAATTGTCTTGAAATATGGTTTTTTGTATAAGGAAAAATCATATCAACATAAATTATTACATCATTAGAAACATGATGGAGGAGAAAGTGTTAAATATTCAGAAGATATACAAAATCCAAAATCTGGAGGACATATTCACTAAAACTTTAGTTCAAGAAATTTTGAGGTATAATTGTTCCTCAATGAATATTGAGTGAAAAAAAGGTGAAAAATAGAGAACTTTTCATGTTGTGAAATAGAAAAAAAAAACATTTTAAAATAAATGGATATTTTTCATAGGTGTCTCCCTAAAAAAATTATTCAAGTGGGAGATTATTAGAATGTGAAGCCTAGTTTTAGATCACCAAAATTTCATCCATCGGAATTATGTTCATAAAAATTTCATGCATCGTATGATGGCTTGACTTTGTGTGGTAACGGCGGTAGTAGAATCTCTCCAAGGGGTAACCATCATAAGTTCATGTATTTCAATAGATTCATAGAGGTAAAAAATGTTTGGTGAACAATAAGACCCTATAATTAAGTATCTAGAAGATTTTATTAAAGCAATTAATTGAGGTCAATGGAGTTACAATATTTCAATGATCACATTACATTTGGAAGAATCTCTATGAAATTTATAAGGTTCTGATACTTGGATGATCGAATGAAGTTTCCTATAAATGGAAGTGGGGGCCTTTTGTACTGTGCATCCTGATTATCATTAGTGTACCAACAAAGTACATAGTTCATAAGTGAATTACAGAGAGTTAATCCAATTTAATGAAATCTTACTGATGATTTTTTCAATTGAAGGTAATATTTGTACTTCTAGTGAATATAAAAAAAAAGTCATAGTGTCTGTCTCATACATGTAGGATAACTTGTATAAAGAATTTAATACTGTGTGTTCTTTCTTGTTTTATGTAATTCCATTATTTTAACTTCCATTGTTTTTAATTCTATTATCTTGGATTTTTTTTTGAGTTTTTTTTATTGTGTGTGAGGGTCAACTCTATGTGGTAGGTAGTGTGAATCAAATTCCTACTTCCAATACATTTAGTTGAGGGAGGTAACTTATGGAGGTATGGTTTTCTACTATGTTGAACTTCTGATATGTGAACATTTTGTTGATCTTCATGTAAATTTCTAGTGGTCACACAACCCTAGTCTCCCAACAATTTGTGTTTACTACATCACACCTTAGGTTATATAACCTAGTAAAAAATAATGTGTGTTTTAAAATTACACACTCTATGATATTTAACTCTACCATGTAAACCCTAGTAATAATTAAAATGAAACATGGAATTATCCCAAATTCTCTACACTATGTGATATTTAACACTTTGTAAAAACCATATCAAAATGAGGCATGAAATGTGTGCAAAGACTACACATCATTTGATCTGGTTTTATTCTTCGAGAATCCCCTATAGCAGACCTACCACCCACCACTCAAAATAGCCATTTTTTTCATTTTACCATACCTAGGATGGATCAAAATATTATTTCCAAAATATTTCTAGTTGACCAAAAAATCCACCTCTTCTTCATTATTTCAAATTCAGGCCTATACCTGAGCCCCCACTTCAAATTTCACCCAATTCCATGTTCAACACTACACCTCCTAACCAAAATGCTACCAAGTTTCCATCTTTCGGGTAACTTATATCAAACCTATGAAAATTAAGAAGTCCATAGATGGTCATTCACTATGAGGGGGGAGAGGGAAAAGGGGAAACATATAATGGAGGGGAAGATATAGTGCAAGTTTTTATTCATTGTTCATTGAACAAGACTACCAATTCAATAATAATAATAATATAATATCAATAACCAATGTATCTAGGATATGGATTCAAGAATTAAAATTAAATTCATCTTTCATGAATAATGAATCATAAATCAATATTAAGGTTTTTCCTTGATGATGAATCACTAGAGCTTCATGTGTTCATCCTCGATCTATAGGATCATCAACTTCTCCTCAAAGAACATGATCTCCCGTCTCTATTATTTCTAACTCTCTTTACAGTTTTTTTTTGTTCATGGAGGCTAACCCTTGGAAAGAGATTAAGAAAGATATTTATATGGGGAATTAGTTCGGAAAATATTTTAATTAAAATACCTTAAACATGATTGGTCTGGGGATTTAAACATTGAAACAAAACAATACCTCTATTAAGTAAAATCCATAATTCCAATAACAAATGAAATGTCAATATTTAGATTCAATTATCCATTTAAAATGTGTTGTTTAAAAGTTAAAAAATATTATTTTAATAAATAAATATTAAATATTTATATAAAAATTATTTTATTCAGAATCTCTCCAAAACTTCACTAAATGGTAAACATTGCACCTTGAGATTAATGGAACCATAAGAAATTTTTTTGAGGTTATTTACTTTGTTTGATTAACTATTTTACTTTTATAAATGGTTCATGTTTTCAAAACACAAAAATGAGTTGAGTCTTTATCAAGGAAAAACCTGGGTTACTACATTATTCCCACATTAAAAATTTTTATCCTTGAAAATAAAATAACCAAAATTGATTTACCTAAAGTCTCATAAACCAACCTCATTCTAGAAGATGTTTCACCACTACATGAGGTCCTCATGATTTTTAAGGTATAAAAATATATATGGATCAATAATGAAAAAAAATTAGGAAACACATCATCTTCTATCAATTTAATTTGAAGATTTTATTTAGTGATTCCCACTTATTCTCGAGAAGTGATCAACTTAAACTCATGTCAAGTGAATGCCACTATGTATGTGAAAACTTACACTTAATGAATCTTATCAAGTATTTTCTCCCAATTCCATTTATAACCACATTATTTTCATCTTCATTGGTATTAAGTGAAACCATGAACCATCAATATCATCTTGAAATGATTTTTCTAAAAAAAGGCATCTCCTGTAAGAGTGTGAAGCACCCCCACCTTATTAATGAGTATCCCCAAAGACTATCATATGGAGATAGTTTGATCTTATCAATCCCTATAATTGGGTGCATCGGTGATAATTATAAACCATTCTCATACAATATTGGGGTGATTCATGCTTTTAGGTGTATCATTACTTCTCATAATCTTTCAACAAGGCATGTGTATTGACTTCTCTATCTCATGGAACAAGGTTTACAACAAACCCTCATTACACTTTTATTTTAACCACTACAAGGATAAAACACCTATACTTTATACTCTAGTCAAGATATAATCCACTATTATTGATGACCAAATTAATTGATTGTCACTCCTTTATAAAATTTATTTAAGAGTAGATCGAAAAATTACACCAAACCCCTCAAACTTCCATGAAACCATTATATAACCATTTAAAGTGGGTGGTCATGACCCATTCATATGAACTAAATCTACATAATCTAAGATACAAGATAATAACTCAAACAATCATGACCCCAACCTATATAATTACACACTTCCTTCATATCTGAAGATATAACAAAGAATTTCCTCATTACATCCTTATCATTATATAGTTAAAGATACCACATAATGAATACAACTGACTACATGAAGAGTCATACATCATTAAAAACCCATTGTCTACTAATATAACCTTAATTTAAATTTTTTATCATGATGACACTAATAAAAACCATAAGGGGATATCACTACATAACCCCTTTATGAAAAATCCAAACTAATTATGAAAAACACATAGATGTTCATCATTATACACATCATAGGAGTTACATCATTCTTCTAAATCAAAGGTTGACATCCCTATAGAAAAAAAATTAATAATGTTTAAGGGTTTATAATGGAAATAAACAAAGTTCTAGCAATAAATCTATAGTTAATTTAGACACCTCTACAAAACTCCTATGAAGGAAAATGATCATCATCGAATAGTAAATTTCTAAAAAACACATCATTGTATGTATTAAAGGATCATGAATATGCTGAGAAAATATTGGTAAGCAAACATATAAATATTTATCATTAGAATAAAATTGCTATAAAATTTATCATGTGTCATCTTCCCACCAATCATAGAGCTTACTCGATGTAAAAAATGCTATCTCATACATAATAAAAGGAAAAAATCTGATCAATTTTATCCATTCAAGGATCCCATGCCTAGTGTAAAGTTTATTACAATCATAATTTCCTAAATGATAAATCCCGATAGGATATATTGATCCTAACAATGGAATTTTCTGGGGTTTCACCCTCAGTTTTGAGGTAACAAAAAACCATCACAAGTTGGATAAACTCTCATTAATCACTGATCCATGGTGACGGATTCATGCCTCAATGTGAAAATAAGTATTGGTTGAGGTTATCCAACCCACTATATGAAATTATATAATTAGTGGTGGATATATAGTGGTGGTTTAAAAAACCACTACTAAATGTGTGGATTATTGATTTCTATAATTTTTAGTGATGCCTTTAATAAAAAAGTATTGATAAATAATATTTAGCAGTGTATTTTATCAAAATCACAACTAAGATTTTAAAAAAAACCTACCTTCCTTTTACATTCCCCCTTAGCATCAAAATTTACCCCCATCCCAAAGTCCATATGTACATCCTCTATCACTGACCACTACTCATTTACCACCACCCATGCCTCATCGGCCTCCATGTGATCATCATGCTCCACTCTAATTCCGTACCCTTTTATCCTCAATCTCAATCTCTCAAGAACTAGCCATCCATATGTGTTTCCTTCATCACTAACCTCCAATATTCCACTTAGGTTATCTTTAATCGTTTTTATACTTTACCCATTGTAATGTTTTTTAATCAAGTTAATTAAATGTGTTATTAATATTATATTAACTATTGTTTTTTAATTATATTAACATTATTGGTTTTGGGTATTAGTGTCTTTTAAATTTAAAAGATCTCAGTCCAATTATGATTCACTATAAATCTACATAATGAAAGTTAAATGGTTCATTTGTGTAGAGTATAATTGAAGATGTTTAATCTATAAAACATATTTATAAAATAAATAAATATGTAACTTTAAATTTAATTTTGGTTGGGTATAACCATTTTGAAAAAATATTAGGTTTTTTATATATCATGTCTTAGTTTCATTTCCAAATTGAAGGGATTGTAAATTAGTGCGAGTTTATTAGGTTTTTTTCTTGGTTTATTTATTTTTCTACTTCCTCTTATTTAGTTTTTTCATTATAAAGTAATAAAATAAGTATCACTAATATAATTATATGTTATTATAAATATGAAACAACACCATTTCACCTTCAATTTATCCTATGAAAAATGAAATCATTGTGTGTGCGTACGTTCGGTTTACCATCTCCACGTCGAGGTGTAATCTGTTTTTCACCACCGCCTTAATTAGGTGGGTATAATGGTGGAAATGATAACTATATATGATTATTATAACATGATATTAATTTTGATATATTATTCATCATCCACTTTAATACCATTCAACAATTATGGGAATGATATCGTCGCTCGTGCGTACGTACGGCTTACCATCTCCACAACGCGATGAGATTCCTTCTCCATGTTAACCATTCAAGAATGATTATAAAGTATATATAATAAATAATAATGAAATATATGACATAATAATACTAATGGATTTATTTATATATATGTGTGTGTGTTATTTACTTACTTCCATTCAATTTAATAAGGAAACGAAAATAGCATTCTTGCGTACGTACGGCCTACCGTCTCCATGAACGGTATATTTTATTTCTTTTATCTATCTATTATATATATATATATATATATATATATTAATATACTGAATATATATAATATATAAATCATGTTTTAAATTATGAGATTAATTAAATCATGATATAAGTAATAATATGAAGAATAACAATTCAAAACACATACGATAAATAAAACAATTATTACCCAAAACATTTCTTTAACGTGGAATTGACAAATAAAAGGTAATATAAAGTCCTAAATGAATCATATATTATATCATAAATATTATTATGATTCTATTACAAGTTAATAATATGTTTAAACCAACTATATATTAGTTTTAGACACATATAGAAGAAATTGGACCTAACCTAAGGGATAATTTTTCAATCTCATTTTTATTCGATATTGTTTATTCGTATATATTTACTGAGGTATACTTATCATCCATGACCATGTTTTCCTAAAATGATTTCATAAAATTTTTAATATTTTTCTTTGTATGTTTAAAGTCATTGTTATCCAATTTTTACTTTCACTATATGGTTTGGAAGGAATCTTTATTTCGTGTACTATACAAGTTACTTTTTGACTTCTCCAACAAAAGTACGAGGGAAATGTTTTTTTTAACTTATACAACATGAATGGATTTTTACTATTTCATAACACATTATTTCCATGAAGATTAATTTACAATATTTCATGTTTATTTTCAATTAAGTTCTTTTCTTTTAAAATTTCATAATATTTTGATAAAAGAAAACATTTTTCAAGAAGAAAGGATATTTTCCTCAGGAATGAAGTTCAAGAATTTTATTAAAATTATTTTCCATATAAAATGACATAGGGTTATGTTTATACCCCTATTATTAAATTTATTTGATTTTTATTATGATGTAATTATTTTTATGAAATCCATTTATATTATATGGATTATGTTATGGTGGAGTGATGTTTAAGAAACCCATTTTATTTCTTGGGTTATGCTATGATGAATGATTTGTGTTTTTTTTGTGGCACATGTAAGAATGATTTCACTATGAGATGGAAGGTACCTATATCTCCCTCCAATGAATTGGGTAAATATCTATATCTTATGAGATATACATAAATAGAACAAAAATTAAATCTGGTTCAATAATGAAGGGTTGGAACGACATGTAAATCCGGTTCAGTAATACATGGATGGAAGGACAAGTAAACCAGGTTCAATAATGGACTATGTCCACTATGATGGTCTTGGCAGCAATTACTTGGCTACTATGGAAATCATATTATCTTATTATTATTTTTCCAAAATTACATGTTTTATTTCAATTTTGTACTATCATGGTTAATGTTCTTTTATGATCCATACCTTACGTACTGCCAATATTTATTTCATGACTCAATATTTTGATGTTTAAACTTTATGTTCATGTTTTTACATTCCAATGTTTATGGTTTGCTTTATGTTCTCCATGTTTACCCTTATTGAGAATTTGAGATCACCCTTTATATGTTTTTTCCCAGGATATAAAAAAAGGTTTTAGGTAGGAAAACAAAAGGGGAAGATCTTTATGGGAGATGTTGAAGATCTTTCACTATGATTAGAAGATTTTATTCCGAGTTTCCAAAGACACTAAAATAATACGATCTTTGGGAGTCTGTTTCTGTCATTTATTAATTATTCCACAAAATAAATGTAATATCCATGTACATAAATCTAGGGTCTCTACAGTTGGTATCAGAGTGAAGGTTTAGTCAACCTTTGGAAACTAGGATGCGGAAACTTTAGTGAGATCCCTAGAGATATTTATAAGTTATTTCTAGATATGTCCTTAAGGGTAAGTCTAAATATAGATTATAGTCCGATAATTATGGTAAAGATCATGAATAACCTAGGATTAAACCTAAGATGTTAGATATTTAAAGTACTCCCCCATGATATGTTGTTTTCCTAGTAATATTTTTGCCTCTCACACTATTATTTTTGGGTTTTAGAAAATGACTCGAAGTAGGAGGATTCATGCTAATGGAGAATATGATGGACAATGGAATGATATTCATCATGAGAAACAAAATGAAATGGTACTTGGAAGTAGAAACATAATTATTATTCCTAATAATAAATATCATAATATGATCAATAATCTCAACTTTGGTGAGTTTCCTGAAGCATCTAATAAAAGAATGATGGAGTTTCATGGTGATCATAGAGGAAAGAAAGTTCAATTTTTCTCATGTAAATAATGTTGAAAGAGAAATCAAGGAGAATGTTTCAAAGGAACTAGAAGATGCTTTGGGTTTGGAAAAGAAGGACACAAAGCTAGTAATTTCAATGGAAAAGGTTTCGTTAACACAATGGACAAGTATAATGGTATTACTAAGACATAGAAAATTGTTAAATGTTTTAAATGTAGAATGTAAGGGAATTATGAAAATTGATTCCCTAAGGGAAAATATCATGAAGAGAATAATCATGGTCATATAGGTAGTATTTATGTTGATGATGATGAAGAGACTAAAAATGATATATGAGATCAAAGAAGTGTTGAGGAATAAAATGATGAAGCTCAGTCAATGGTTTAATAAGGTAGTGAAATGATTGTATGTTTATCAAGAGTAATTTTTTATAAGTAATTTATTGGTACTATGGAATAAAGAAACATATAAGTATTGTTACACTATTTTTTTTCCTTAAGTATTTGAAAGTATATGTTGAATGTTACCAGTAACCATGAAAGGTTATTCAGATACTTTTGGAAAGCACATGATATGCGTATAATGAAGGGATAACGATATAATGATATGTTTGATAGTATTAATGAGATCATGACTGATATAAGAACAAAGCGATATCATGGTTTGAGTATATAGAATTTTTGGGATTTTGGTATGTGTAAAGAGTTAACTTTTGAGAGCATTAATGTTTTCACTAAGGTTATATGGTAATTCATGTATCAATAGAATACAAGATTAAGGTATTCACATGTTTGGAATGTGGCAACCAAGAACTACCTTATGAGATATGGGAGATAAATGTTATGTTGATTTAGTTCACCTATTTATATGTTTTATATTTTTGAAAGTATTTTAATGTTATCCATTTATGGATAGTATAAGTTATTTTCCATTTTAAGTTTGTTAGATTAATGTATTATCTCATTATAAGTGGACTTATGCTTATTTGATAACCCATTTTAACCTTTTTATTGAGACAGATGGAATGACCTATAATTCTATTGCATGAACTGCTAACACTTCACGAATGAAAATTTTAACTTCATTTATTTAAGAGATTAAGTGAAAATTGTTTAAGACACAAACAACGGTGAGATTGTCCCAAAATAAATTAAGTATTTATTCTCATGAAAAATTATTCAACTTTAGGAAAATGATCTGGAAAACCAAAAAATTTATCCAAGTACATTCTTATCTGATGAATCAAATGGTCTTTTAAATCATCGCAAGTTTATGGGTTTCTAGTAGTTAACTTTACCCAAACCTTATTCTCTATCACTATCCATCAGAACTTGATGGTTATATTTCTCTTATATATCCATGTTTTCACTTCCTACCTATGTTCTCCTATGTGGAAACCTAGTGAATATTTAATTTGGGTAACCGTTATTTTCTAAATTTCCTTTTTGAAATTAAGTTTCAGTATTCCTTTTTACAATGTGGGTTTCTATGAAAGGAACTTACAAGTAGTAAACCATTTATAACCCCGACGAATTTCGAGGGTGAAATTCATTTTAAGGAAGGTAGAATGTAACATCCCAAGAATTTATGAGATGGGTTATTTTTAATTTCTTTTATGTCTTTTGTTGTTCACTACACCAATATTATCTTGCGCGATACGCAACAATGTATTATCTTGCAGTATATGCAACACTATTCTTGGCTTATGTTGCACACAATTTCAAGTTCCTTTGATAGAATTTATTTCATGCAACACTGAGTATAGATTTTTTTCAATGCATAAATTAACTAAGTTTGGATTCTTTTATACACAAAACCAAAGGAATATTTCACTACACACAACACTGACTTGGCTTACGTTACACACAAGATATACCTTCCTCGATAGTTTTCATTATACGCAATACCGAGTTTCACTAAACAAAAATATGTTATTAAAATATCATATAACTAGCCATTATAAATAGTATTAACCACATTTTGAATTTTATATAACATTATAATTAATCTTAAACATTTTCTAGAATATGATATGAGAACAAAATCAATTTTTCGGATAAAAGAACTATTTTTCAAATAATGCAGTTTCACCGCCTTTTGATGGTGCACCCATTTTAAATCTTGTTTTTCACACTTTTATAAGTAAAATTTGACAAAATAAACTTATTATTTGGAATAGGGACATAAAAATTTACTTTTTTTTAATTTTTTATGTTTTTCTAATAAAATTAAAATTTTAATGAATAATGAAAATTACATCATTTTAATTCGAAACAGCCTTTTTTCTAATTTATTCATATAGATATATTATATTTTTAATTGGTTTTAAATTTTAATTAGATTATATTTTTATTATTTAATACAATTTTGGTCATTGTAAGTAATTTTACTTGTAAATTGTACATAAAAACATGTCAATCTTCTGATAGTTATTACTTCTTAAAAACCCGCTTTTTGGTTTTGACAAAGGGGATTAATTTTAAATTAATTAATGAAACTTCTATGTTTTGAATTTGGAAAAATGGATTCCATATTTGGAATCAAAAGTTTCAGATTGTTTAAATAGTTACCTTTTATTTTTTGACATTATGAATAGTAACTTCAGTAATTATTTTATTTACCATGGTTAAAAGGGTAAATCTGGTAAATAAGGGTAAAAAAATAATATTATAATAATATTAAACTACCCTAAAAAATGTCCTAATCCTATTGGATGATATATTTATGACCATGGGAATCCTTGGGCCGATTTTGGGACCCCATAGATTCACTTGGATGTGAAAATGACATTTTATAAGAATTAATTTAAAATAAAGATAATTATAACCTAAACATATATCTTTTACTAAATAAATATTAATATAGGGTTATATAATATATATATATGTCTATGAATATTTATTATAAATATAAAAAAAATAATACATCATGGTATTTTATTTATAATTTCTATACATTATATAAATATATTTATATATGACACAATTATGATGTAGTGATTACCTCATTAATGAAAGATTCAAATAAATGAATTTATAAATATTAAAATAAATTTAATTTGAAAATTTTGATGTCATCCATGAATTTTATGGATGAAATTGACATATTAGGGATGGGTTAATGTCTTTGTTTCTAATTAATCAGGTTGTTATTAATTTTTAAAAAAGTCAAGTATGAATAGTGTCCAAAATTGACATAATTCATAACTTAAAACATAAAACATTTTATTAAATGATATTAAATTCCTAAAAATCTAATATTTGTCCAAATAGTTAATATAAGTCCAAATATTTCATAAATAACTTTTTTGGGTCTTTTGAAATGATATGGTGATTACATTAACCCACAATTTGTAAATAACATGATATCACGGTAAGATTAAAAGGGATAAAATAAGGTATAAACCAAAAAGATAAGGATAAAAAATATTCAAAACTTATCTAAAAATTATTGAATGATGGTTATTCGAACAAAAATCATCTTATATTTAAATTAAAAAAAATTGGACCATTTTAAATCTAAATTTAATTTATAATTAATTAATATTTTAGGACTTTCCTAAAGTGCCCCTCTCCGCTCTTATAAAAGGGAACCTCCCCCCTCTCCTCTTCACTCCATTTTGAGCCTTAAATATCGTCCAACCCCTGAAAATTTATCTTCTAAAATTCCCTAGTTACATTATATAAGTTCTGGTCTTCTTAAAAGACCAACTCTAGTGCCCTAAGAGGAAATTTAAAGGAGGCACGTCGAGGAAGAGGTAATCTCTTCTACCAATTCTTTCAAATTTATTTCTTCTTCTACTTAATATTCTTTAGTTGTTTCATTATAAAGTAATAAAATCACTATCACTAATAAAATGAAATTTTATTATAAATATAAAACTACTCTATTTAACCTTATATCCATCTTACGAAAAATTAAATCATCGTGCATGCGTACGTAAGACTTATCGTCTCCACGCTGTGGTGTAATCAGTTTTTCACCATCACCTTACTTGTATGGGTATAATGGTGGAAATAATAACTATATATGATTATTATAACATTATACTAATTCTGAGATATTATACACCATCCACTTCAATACCATTCAACAATTATGGGAACGATATCGTCGCTCATGTGTACGTATGGCTTACCGTCTCTACGACACGATGAGATTCCTTCTCCACGTTAACCATTCAAAAATGATTATAAAGTATATATAATAAATAATCATGAAATATATGACATAATAATACTACTTTATTTATGTGTGTGCGTGTATATATATATATATATATATATATCATTTACTTAATTCTATTCAATGTAATAAGGAAACGAAAACAACGTTCATGCAGACGTACAGCCTACCGTCTCTATGAACGATGTATTCCATTTATTTTGTCTATATATTATATATATATTTATATACTGAATATATATAATATATAAATCATGTTTTACATTATGGAAGTAATTAAATCATGATATAATTAATAATATCAAGAATAACAATTCAAAACACATACGATAAATAAAACGATTATTACCCAAAATGTTGTTTTAACATGGAATTGACAAATGAATGAGTAATATAAAGTCATAAATGAATCATATATGATATCATAAATATTATTATAGTTCTATTAAAATTTAGTAATATGTTTAAACCCACTATATAGGAGTTTCATACACATACAGAAGAAATCATACCTAAGGTAAGGGATAATTTTGAAATCTCATTTTTTATCTAAGATTGTCTATTCGTAAGTATTTACGAGGGTATACTTATCATCCATGTCCATGTTTTCTTAAAAAAAATTCATAAAATTTTTACTATGTTTATTTGTATGTTTAAATTCATTTTTATCCAATTTTGACTTTTACTATATGGTTTGGAAGGAATCTTTCTTTCGTTTACCATACATGTTACTTTTTGACTTCTCCAAAAAAAGTACGAGGGGTAAGTTTTTTTTAACTTATACGTCATGAATGGATTTTTATGCTTTCATAATGCATTATTTCCATGAATATTCCTTTAAAATATTTCAAGTTTATTTTCAATAAAAAATCATTTAAAATTGCATGACATTTTGAGAAAAGAAAACATTTTTGAAGAAGAAAGGATATTTTCCTCAGGAATTAAGTTCAAGCGTTTTATCAAAATTATTTTCTATATAATATGACATAGGGTTATGTTTCTATCCCTATTATTAATTTGATTTTATTATTCTTATTATAGAATTATTTTTATGAAATCCATTTATTTTATATTTATTATGTTATGGTGGAATGATGTTTAAGAAACCCATTTCATTTCTTGGGTTATGCTATGATGAATGATTTATGTTTTTTTGTGGCACATGTAAGAATGATTTAACTATGAGATGGGTAGGATATATATCTCCCCCCAATGCATTGAGTAAATATTTAGATCTCATGAGATAGACATGACTAGAACAGAAAGTAAATCTGGTTCAGTAATGCAAGGCTGGAATGACATGTAAATCTGGTTCAGTAATACATGGTTATAACAGCAAGTAAACCTAGTTCAGTAATGGACTATGTCCAATATGATGGTATTGGAAGCAATGACTTGTCTAATATGGAAATCATATTATGTGATTATTATTTTTCCACAATTATAGGTTTTATGCCAATCCTATTCTATCATGGTTAATGTTCCTTTATGATCCATGCCTTACTAACAAGATTTATTTCATGACTCAAGATTTTGATGTTTAAACTTTATGTTCATGTTTTTACATTCCAATGTTTATGGTTTGTTTTATGTTCTCCCTGTTTACCCATACTGATCATTTGATCTCACCCTTTATATGTTTTTTCCCAAGATATAAAGAAAGGTTTTAGGTAGGAAAACAAAAGGGGAAGATATTTATGGGATATGTTGAAGATATTTCACCATGATTAGAGAATTTTGTTCTAAGTTTCCAAATACACTAAACTAAATGGTCTTTGGGCATTTGTTTGTGTCATGTATTAAGTATTCTAAAAAATAAATGTAATATCCATATAGGTCAAGCTAGGGTCTCTACAGATTTCATGTCATTTGGTGAGGGTGAATCTTAGTTTAACTATATATTTTATCATTTAACACTTGGTTGGAGTGGATTAGTTTATAATATTTAGGTAGCCAAAATTTATTTTTTCTTTGTGTTGTTAAATGGGAATAACTTTGGGATGTGGGGGTTATAATTTTTTGTTTATTGTAATAACATGATTAGTGTTTGGGCGGGTGTAATCCATATATGGTAAAGTATATTTTTTTTATTCTATATAAATGTGGTGGGATCTTAAAATATGTTTTTTTCATTTAAAAGGTGGAACTTCATGAGTTTAACTTTTGAATTTATATTTTTAGTTAAAATTACCATCTTAAATTTAAATTTTAATTTCAGTTTCAATTTTTAATTGTAATATAAGTATATTTTTTAATTTAAAAAATTTGGATTTCCTTACATTTTTAATTAAAATTTATCATTTTATTATTATATATTTATATAAATATTTTTTTTGAAATTTTAAGAAATCAATTATGTATGGATAAAATATAGATTACATTACCTCTAAACACATCTCACTATGTTAGGGGCTTATAGTTTTTTTTTTTTGTATTTTTCAATTACAAATCGATCTATGGATAGAAGAATAAATATTCATATCCTAAATGTAAATTCAAATTATTCTTGGGTAGTGTTGAATTATTTGATCACTTGATATTGAAATAATTTCCTATTAAATATTAACTATGAACTTGGCAGGGAGAATTGAACATTACAAAAAAATTGAGTAGTTATTTACAACATCAAAATGAATAAGTTAATTCCCTAATGGTGGATAATGAAGGTCAAAACTTGATAAATAGTGTTTTAGCATATTAGTACAACACCATCAAGAGAATAACATGTCATTTTATTCACATGTTTATATTTCAATTATTAATTATGCTTTCATAACTATAGGACAACCTGGCCAAGATGATAACATATTATTGGATGATGTTTTAGAGACTAATATAATGGAAAACTTAACTGATTAAACAACTAAATTTATAAATTTTTCAAATACAAAAATCAATAATTATATAAAGTATGTGATGAGTATTCACAACTATATTTTCAATTAAAATTTTACCGCATCAAGTGCCTATGTGGAATTTTAAATAAATCAATGTCTATGATATTATAATTATCGTATGATGCATTTGTTGAAGTTAAGATCCATGTATCATTTTATGATATGAAGAAGGTTATTATCAATCTTGGAATCTATTATTTTAATATTCCTGAATGTCCCAATAATTATGTGTTATACTATGGAGAGGGTAAAAAATATATTGTACTTCTAGATAGAAGTCAACAAAAAATGATTACTGTCTGAATCAAAAAAAGTCCATGAAGACCCAAAAAAAATAAAACTATAGTGAAGGTTTTACTTTGATTTATTTTAAAACCATGACTATAAATATTTTTTATGTCATCTAAAAATGTTGAACATATTAACTACCATGCATTTAGAAATAACAAGGATGAGTTCATGCAACATCCAAGATATTCGAAAACATGGAAGTCCTTTTATTCATTACATTCTGATTTCTTTATTGATATTAAAAATGTGAATATAGGATTATAAATGGATTAATTCAATCCTTTTTTGAATTTAATTTTTAATTATAGAATATGTATAATTTTTTTGAACTCTTTTAATTTACCTCTATATATTTGTATGTAACAAACTTAATTCATCACATCAATGATTATTCTTGAAAAAAAATCCTACAAATAATATTGATGTATATCTTTAATATATTATCCAATATTTTTAGTATTTATGGAATTATAGTGTAGAAACATATAATTAATCTACCATGTGAATGTTCAAAATTCATGCTAACCTAACATGGACCATCAGTGACTTTCCTAGACTAAGAAAATTTCTAGGTTAGAATACACACATTAGTTTGGGTTGTCTAGTTTGTAACTTTGATTTGGAGCCTCAAAACATGAATTATATATTAAAGTTTTGTTTCATGTTCCATCATCAATTCCTTGATACATTACATCCATATTGTTTTAACAAGTCATGGTTTAATGGAAAAACATATTTGAGGCTTCTTCCAAAGTTATTATCTGGATCAAATATCTTGATATAATTATTAAATTTTGTTATAGAGTTTGAAAAACACTTATAGATAAATTAATGAAGGAAAATAATTTTAACTCCATCATATACAATGGGAACACAACAATAGAATAAAATAATCATGTTTTAAATATTAAATATTTATAATTTAATTTGTTACATAATAATATTGATGTTATGCACATTGAGATAAATGTGTGTGATAGTTTTCTTTATATAATTCTTAATGAGTAGGGGAAATATAAGTATCGTCAAATTTATCATAAGAACATAGAATCACTAAATATTAAGAGTTATATATGGAAAAATTAGAATGATAAGTGTACATTAGTAATTTTTTCAATGAATAATTAGTAAAAATATGTTTCCCTTCAAAGATGAAAAAATGTGAGAGTTTTTTATGGATATTTAAGTAAAATTTAAAGATGTGTTGATTTGAGTCATTTAAAATTACATGGATTGAAAAATAATAACTCACATGTTATTATAGAGTAGTTTCTACCTTTATAAATTTATAATTTTTTAATGGAAAAAAATATCTGCATTTATAATTGACTTTTACACATTCTCCAAATAGTTTATGAGAAGACATTAAGCCCAATTAAGCTAGATAAACTTACAGAAAGAATTTTATGAACACTATTTCATTTGGAGATGATCTTTCCCCCATCAGTTTTCACTATTATGGTTCATTTGACGATTCATTCAATTAAGGAATCTTAAGTTAGAGGGCCTATACAATATCGATTGATATATCCCATAAAGAGGTACTTTATTTTAATTTCCTTCTCATTAATGAATAATAATTTTCATAGTAAATACTTATGAAGTTTTCTTATTAATATATTACATTTTTTCATTAGTTGTATTGGTAATTTTAAGACATATGTAAGAAATAAAGATTAACCAAAAGGTTCACTTGTTTAAGGTTACCTTGTTAAAGAGGGTTTAGCCTTCTGCTTAAGGTATCTAGATTCGATGAAGATGGGATTAAATCAAGTGGGATGTGTTTATGATAATACAAGTCACTCTCAATACAATAATAAATCAAAAATATTTACAAAGTTGAAGAATTTGAAATCATCCTCTCATTTTCATTTATAGGTTTATAGTTAAGACAAGAACACAAATATGTGCTACTCAATACTGATATTATTGATACATATATCAAAGAATTTAGAACACAAATTAAAAGACATCTTAGGAGTCGAGATCAAAATGTGGTGGGGGAAATTGGTTAAAAAATAAATTATTGATTGGTTTACAATCTATGAATGTTCTTAATCTAATAGGTATTTTGAATATATTGTTAATTATTTAATATAAGTAATAATATTTTATATCTATTCTGTAATGGTATCCAATGCTAATAATAAAGTTGAATTAATATAATATTTGAATGATTTATTAAAGGATATTTTTCTTAAATCCTCCACACATATGATTTGTTTTTCCTTATATCGTAAGGTATGTTATAGGCATGTGTATGGTATGACAAGTATAAACAAAATAAATTTTATATATTATAGTTTTTGAATATCCTTGGCTATGATATAATGATATCACAACCACTGTCTTTTCATTGAAATTGAATGTTAATAAGTTTAAATTTGAATATCCTCCCAGTTGGCTATCATTTATTTAGTGTTTCATTAGATGAAATGCATACAATAAGCATTTCATTCATATTATGAATGCATGAACAGGTTGGGTCATTAACTCATGCATTATATAACATATGAGTTAATTCATGGAGGTGATTTGAAGCTTATATAAGGAGGTAATATCATCAAGAATGGTGTATGATACACTTGATAAGATTCTATTGATTCTCCCTATATAAGAGAGCTCTCATCTTCCTCCTCCTTTTTTGTATAATATACTAGCATATCACATAAGATAAGAGGATATTATCCATATAATGGGTGATTTGGATTCAAATAGTGGGTACACCATGGAAGAGAGATTCCTGCAACTTCCTTAAAGGGATCTTCATAAAGAATATTCATTTAAGGTTATAGTAGAGGCATCTATGGTGTAAGTTAAACGTTTGTTCTTAATTTATATTATGCATGGTTTTGGTTTCAATGCATATCTTGGGTTTTAAGGTTTCTAATTGTTTTATTTGTGTTGAAAGAATGTTTTTTGGTCCTTAAAAACCCATTGGTTGTATCATATCATGCATGTAATTTGATTCTTAAAATCATGATTTAAAATGAAGATATTTGATATCATTTTTTATATCATATTAATGTTTGTGAGATACAATTAATAATTTATTTTCTGTTTTTGGGTTGTGATACATGAATAGGATATTATAGTCTTTAACATAGTTTAAACCTTAGGTTTTTGATGTATCATAGTGTACAATATATCTCAGTATTACCATATGATTATTCCAAAGAAATTCTTTAAAATTGATAATCATATCTCTTAAAGAAATATAAATGTTAATCACTAAATATGATTGTCAGACGATGAAATACAATGTAGTTTCTTATCATAAGTCACAACAACTTAGTATTTAGCTTATAATATGAGAGTCACAATGAATAGTTTTTATAAATTTTTTATAATTAATTAATAAATGTTTATTAAAATTTTATTAAATAAAAATCCATAAATATTAATTATTAATATTAACATACCTTTTTCAAAATTATATGGAATGATTTATAATTTAGATATAAAATTTTTATATGGAAATTATAAGTGTAATTTATAAAATGTTTATAAATTAAAAAATAAGGCATATACATAAAGGGGTTTATATTTAAATTGTGAATTGTTCATAATTATTAATTAATTATTCAAATTAAAGGACTTATTTGAAAATTATTTAAACCTTTTCAAAATATTTTGTGATATTTGATTTAACCAAGGTTAAAATAATATTAAATTAATGATAGTTAGATTATATAAATTGTTTACATAATATAAATATAATAAAATTTGTTTATATCTCACATAATATCATATATTTAAAGTAAATTATGTATAATGAAAGATATGAAGGAGTTTTTATTGGAATAGAATATAAAGTTTTTTTATTTACTTTTTTATGGTATGTTTATAATTAATAGAATAAATTATAGTGTTTATAATTATCTTCATTTTTGAATTTTTTATAAATTGTTTATCCTATGTTTAAATATATGAATTATTCATTTATTTAGTTTATTATCCTATTTTTTATTCATAGAAATAAATTATTAATATTATGAATACGTGTGTATGATTTAGTTTAAATTGTTAAACTGCTTCTATAAAATGACATACATGCATATAATGAGTTACGTGCTAGGTATTTTAATTAAATTTATTTTCCTTCTTCCTTAACTCTAACTTGTTCAAGAGTTATGTAAAGGGATACACATCTATAGGATTTGATAATATTTATTTGGTGTAAAGAATATGATTCTATGATAAATTATTAGAAGCATGAATACATGTAAATGTGATAGATGAGATAATATGGTGATATTAAATCCCCTTGTAAAATACTAAGGGTTAGATTCCTTTCAAATTGAACACTTATTGAGAACTCAACCATCTGATCATGTAGGTCATGCCAATGTTAGGTTCCCCTAGATTATATTTTGTAAGTCAATAAAGTAATGGGTGAACCTAAGAGGATTTGGTTCCCATTCATGGATTTTTTTGGGTTAAACTTATCCAGGAGACCCAAATAGGATTAGGTTAGTATGGGAATGGTGTTAGGTTCATCTATATGATGGATATAAAAAGTAGTTGTTTGCTCAAAAATACAAGGTTAATATATGATATGATTGGCATAATGGACTACCGAAATAACTAAGTGGTGAGATAAATGCCAAACTGGGCTTATTGCTTAGTAAAATATAGATCTTATCCCACTAATGGATGTGATAAATTTATAAGAGGGTCATCATTTTAATAGGAGAACGTTTAATAAATGTCCTTATTAAATGTTTTCAAAACTTTATACCCATCTAATAAAATATTTTTTTTGTAGATAAATGACATCATTATCTCTAAACTTAACTTTGTAGTAAAAACTTTAATATAAGAAGCTTAATGTAATAAAATTATTAAACTGGTAAAAAACTTATATAAATGTTCTAAATAAAGTAAGATTTTATGTGTTAAGGAAACCACCTTCTTGATAAACTTAATGTTCAAGTAGTTTAATATGTGTATTAAATATATTCTTAGGAGAAACATATAATGATTCACTGAAGGTTTCTTTAATTCTTGTTTTAGTTATGGAATTCATTCTATTATAATCACTAAAAATGTTTAGACAATGTTTGAGTTCAAGAAAATTTTATTCTATATTTTAAAAGTTTTGAGAATAGATGTATTGGGCATGTGATCTCTAGGTTCTTATACTATGTTTACAGTACAAGTGGGTAAAATTTCAAACCATAAGAAGAAAATTTAGTTTAAAATCTTGACAATATTTCTTCAAATAGTCATCTAAGGTAATTGAAACCTAAATAAAGATCCAGGAAGGAGGAAAAGTATTCCATATTTTCTGAAATACCTAAAGAAATTTTGAAAACTTCATGGAATGTCTATGTTAGGTAACAATGTTATAAAGATGGATTTAAATAAAGGATGTATATAGTTATCTCATTTCTCTTATCTGATAAGAGGATTTATTTTTTAACAAAGTATTTTTGTGATCATTATGAGATAATGGATTTTATACATAGGGTTTATGATTCATCAATCTCTATAACATGTTTGGAAAATTATAAAAAGGATAAAAAAATTAACTAGGATAAAAGAGTGTATCCAAGTGTTTATTAAATTCTGAGGAATTTATATTCCGCCACCATCAGTGGAATATTTTAAAGAATAAAGTCTTATTTTATATAAGTTCTCTAAACAAATAAAATATCATATATGATATAGAAACAATAGTTTATTTATTAGATATTATCACTAAAAGTAAATAAGATTTATTCCCTAATACAAAAGAGATTTTATATCTTATCAAGATATTTTGAAGATAATATAGTATCTAAGTGGGTATTAGGGGTATTCTTGGACTTCAAGAAGTTCAAAGTTAACAAATAAATGGTCATTCCAATTAAAATAAGAATTTAATATCATTTTATCCTAAATAAGTTTATAGTGTGTTGGAAAATTATTAATGTAATTAGTTACATTAGTTACCAAAATATTTAAATAAAAAATCGATGGAATTGGTTCCAAAGGATGATGATGATAATGATGATGATAATTAAATTAAAAAGAGTAATAAGCAGATAAAAGAAATTTTTAACATCATAACATTTGATGTTGTGAAGTTAAGGATTTTTAATACTTTGTTCAAGGAGTCGAACATTGGGAATATGATTCTTAAGACTCGCCATTATTCAAACTTTATTTCTTATAGATTTTACTCTATAAAGGGTTTAGTTAGAGAGTTTTATCAGATTTTTAAATAGAAATGTTATATGAATTACATATAGATGTAATGAGTTTAACAAAACCCTAAAAGTGTATCAAACATAAGTCTGGTATATCAGTCTATCATATGTGATATGATAGTGATATCATAAGATTGGATCTTATGTATGGTTTAGTTTAAATTTATAAAAGAGTTTAAGAATATAAAATGTATCATTTTATACAAAATACAATCTTCACTTTATCATTCCTTCACATTGGTTGCATAAAAATACACATATATCATGAATTGAAATGATAATTGACCTCTCAAAGTACGAATTTGATTTATCCCTAACTGATGTTCAACATGGAGTTTTATAAATTGTGATAAAATGTTAAGGTTAATGTGACTATAATTCTTGTATCGAGATACATAATATGCTCATGAGGCACAAAACACATTCTATGTATTGGATGACCCATGAAGTGTCATACATTATGTATTTAGTATAATAGGGGTGAATAGTTCATATTTAGATTCTCCATAACTAAGGTTGGTGAGATACCTTACATGAGAACCTTCATAATTTGATTCATTTATTACACAAGACTTGGGGATTATCTAATTAGGGGCTGGTTGCATATATTATTGATCATGTCACTGGTTGGAGCTTAACTAAGATGGGATGTGTCCTCTCGTGTGATGAGTATGACATTGGGGACCTCCATTGAGAGAAACTAAGGAAGTGTACTGTCATAACTAGATAGTACATATGATGTTATTATCTATTATATGTGGGACATTAGATGTGCTCCTCTATAAAGGTGAATGACATGTGATGTATTTTTCAACCATATCAGTTTATACTTGAATAATTTAGAACAAATAAGTAGTTATACAAGATTGACTTACTCTATGTCCCATAGTTACTCAATGTCTTGGACAAAGGGATCATATGAAAATACATTCAATCATATAATATAGTTGGTGAAAATAGATATATAGATACACATGTTTGATAGAGATCACATCAACTCCCAATGTATCTTGAGTAAAATTAATGATTTGATAATGGAACTCTTTACTTACATTTTTTAATTCAAGAATTCATATTTTTTATCAATACTAAAAAGGCCTGTGGGGTTACACCTTGTGGTTGAATGTTGGGGGATTGAGTTTTACTTAGAGAGAATTTCTAAAAAAGTGTTTCAGATTTTATCCAATATGAGTTTTGAAAGGGAATTCACAAGTTTTTTCATATGATATGATACAAAGTGAGGTTAATGATATCTTTCCAAAAGTTTTTTGGAAACATCCAAAATAATTTTTGGATATGGTTTCACAAATTATTATATAAGGTACAATATATGGTGAAATGACACTAAGTCTATGAGGCTTTAGTGAAAGTGGAAGATTGAAGGAGATATACCCCAAAATATTCACACACATGATGTGTTTTAGCATATATCATAAGTTATTATATAGACATATCATATGGTATTACATATATAGACCAAATACATTTTATATGTTGTGGTTTTTTTATATCATTGGTTGTGAAATAATGGTATCATAACCATTTTATTTTCATGGAATTCAATGTTAGTAAGTTGATGTTTAAATATCCTCCCTATTGGATATCATTTATTGAGTGTTTCATTAGATGAATCACATGGTAGAAGAATTTCATTCATGTGATAAATGCATTAACAAGTCATATCATTAACTCATATGTTATATAACATACAAGTTAATTCATAGAGGTTGGTTGAGGATTATATAAGGAGGTAATCCCATTGGAGATGGTGTGTGATACATTTGATAAGCTTATATCCAATATATATTATCGTATTCCTCCTTTTTTTATTAGATATTATCATATCATGGATAATAGTAGTATCCCACCCATATGATGGGTGATTTAGCTTCAACTTGTGGATACACCATGGATAAGGGATTCATTTGGCTCCTTATAAGTGGTATTTATCAAGAAAATTGATCAAAGGTTGTATAAGAGAAATTTATGATGTAAGGTACTCATTTTTATTCATTTATATTGTTCATGGTTTCAGTTTCCATGCATGGTAGATCTTCGTTTGTAAGGTTTATAATTGATTTTATTATGTTAAAAAAATTGATCCTTAGAATCCCATAATTTAGCTTGAGTTCATATGAAACATTCTAGGAGATTCAATACTTACAATATTTTTGGTTGCATGCTTCATACTATAGATCACAAGGATGGTTTGAAAACAAAAAATGGTGGTATATTTACATTTACATATCAAGGTTACTATGGAAAGTTGGTTAGTATTATCGAGTTAAATTATCATGGGAAATTTTTAGTTGAATTATTCAAATGAAATCGAGTCAATATTAATAGGGGTATAAATAAATAATCATTATAATTTACTTCTATCCACTTCTATCAGTTGACTGATACTATTGAACATGAATAATATGATCCATATATTTTTTATTCCCAAGAAAAAATGGTATATTATGTCGATGATATAATTGATGGAGGGTGGAGTGTCATTTTTTACATGAAACCAAGTGACATACATGATGTTGGAAATAAAGGTTATCTAATTATTGATAGTAAACCCCCTCAAAAATATCACATTGAATTATTTTTCCTTAGAGATATTGAAAATGTTAGTCTTATGAGGGAGGGTGAAGAAGAATAAAAATAATTGATGTTCAAAATAAAATTTAATGATAACATTAAAAACCAATAATAAACTGATTGTAAGATCAAATATAAAGTCATTTTTATGATTAAATTATATAAATAGTAATGTAATGACTTGTAATTGAATTTTTAGTTTAATTGAATTAGTTTTTTTTAATATTTTTTTCAATAATGACATGCTCAATGAGTATTTGAGATGGTATCCATTATATAGAATAGTATAGTTGTTTTAATCTTAATACCCAGAGTAGAATGAGAGTATAAGACAATCAATATACTAATGTTTCACAAGGTCCACTGGTTTCACATGACAATCCTTTTACTCCCGCTACCTAGAATACATCGAGAGCATAGGACAATTGATCTACTAATGTTATACAAGGTCCACTAGTTGAACATTAAAATCATTATACCCATGCTAAAAAAAGTATATAGAGAGTATAAGACTTTATATCTACTGATTCTACATAGGTTACACTCTGTCATATACCTTTTATACTTTTTGTTATTATATATATCTTGTTCTATTATGTTTTCATTCATAGATATGCACACTGTTGAGGATTTTAGAGAATCAAACATTCAAACTATAACTTATTTACCTCTGATAGGCAACTAGTATTTCATTATTATCGGTATGTATTATAACATGATAAAATTATTTTATTAAATATTTATATTGAATAGTTAATTTATATGTTAAATAGATAAAAATAATAATATAATGGATACAAAAATCAACATGTAAGATGTTTGGAATTTCATAAACTTAAAGATAGATATCCCATTTGATGTATATGGGATACCCATCCGGAATGTTGTAGTAATATGTGGGAATATTCTAGGAAAATTGTAATGTGAGGAGACCCCCCCCCCCAATTCATTATTTTGATTAGATTCATATTACATTGTCTTGGAAGAATGAGTTATTTAATAGTAAGGTAAAGGTACTCTCTTAATTATGTATTAATATATGATTAAATTGAATAATATTTCTTAGTATATTAATAACCTAATGAATTATATGTATTTTATTTTCATATGTTGTTCCATTTTCATTCCCCTGGTGTGATTTCACATTCATGGATGCTAAAAAACTTTGGAAAGAAATGGAAATGTTTTAAGTGGGGATATGTGGCATGAATTTAACAACACATCTATATAAGTGTCACATATGTACGAAAAGGTCCTTCAGGGTGTACCTAGGGACCAGTAGAAGGATTTTTATGATCATCATCAGGCCAATTCACATCATTTATATTATTATATTTCAATATGTTAATATTATTATCTAAATAATATTTTAATATTTATTTATACATAATTATTTTAGGTGTACTCTATGAGAAATATAGTTAGTCCTGAGATGAAAGTAATTCCCCACACATTCGGGTCAAAGAGTTCTTCTAGGAAATGATATGGCATGGTGTTATTTAATTTATTACAATATATATTTATACTTTATTAAGTAATGTAATTTTTTTAATTATTATTTATGTATTATTTTGATATAGGTGAAGAATATAGGTCATTCTATTGGATATAAAAATATTTGGTTTTATGTCCATGAAAAAATGATATAAGTTATGTGGATGTAACTATAGAAAACATAGGGGTAAGAAATTTTAATTATCACTTGGTGTTATTAAATTACTTTAAAATATAATTTATTCCATTTGTGGCATAATCTCAAAGAATTTTGAGATGTTGACCATTACCTCTATGGTTCAATATTCTCATAGGATACCATGGATCAAGTTTTAGTAAAAGTTAATTGAGATCTTGTAAGGTTTATGGGTTTTGGAGCATCTCTGTCACGTGTCTTTTTTGGGTCATGTATATTTTTTTCATCAATATCAGTTGTAGGGGGGTTACAATTGTTGGTGATACTAAATAAAATAAGGAAATTCATACACTTTATAATAATTTTAAAGATCATAAGTTTCTTATTAAGAAAAAATATGATCAAGTATCAACTTTGGAGAGTGTATTATATGTTGTGTTTCAGAGAATGGTAGTTAGTATTTCTGAAGAAACAGTGACATTGATAGTGGATTCAGGATTGGTAAATTTCAAAAATTCACACTTATGTAAAGTATTTTATTAATTACATTTTTTATTTTATTAGCCTCATTCACTTCACACACATAAACACATAAAAATAAATCGACCTCATATGATTTGTTTTAGTTTAGTTAGGGTCTCATTAGTTCTTTTTTATTCGATTCAGTTTAGTTCATTTTGATTCTAATGGTTCATTTTAGTTCCATTTGGTTAACTTTAATTCTTTTAGATTATAATCCATTAAATTTATTCATATTTTTCTACATTCAATCAATCTCTTTTTTTTATTGTATTATGTAAAACCATGACAAGTTTTTTTAGGTTAGTTTGATGCAATTTGGTTTAGGACATTTTCATTTTTTCGGTTTAGGTCAATTTAATTCATTCCAGGTTTATTTGGGAATATTAAATTTTACTATTTTTAGGTTAGGATAAATCATTTGGTTTTAGTTTTATTTATTATTTTATGTCATGTTTCATTCAATTTAGTACAATTAAAGGTATTTTATTTTTATCTAGGTCAGTTTGGATTACTTTGGGTCTATTCAATTCAATCTAGTTAGTTTGATGTATTTTTCTATGTTTTAGTTTAGTATAATTTCATTCAGCTATGTTTAGTTCGGTTTGATTTAGGTCATGTTGTTTTCATTTACTTTGGTTTGATTTTGTTTGGGTTAGGTTGGGTAGATTCAATTAAAATCAATTTAGTTCAGGATAGTCTAGGTGGGATCAAGTCTTTTCAATTCAGTTTTCATTGGTTCAGTTTTATTATTTAATGGTTATGTCTCAAGTATTCTATGTAATTTGATTTATATTGGTTCAGTATAGTTTGGTTCTACACTATTCATGTCATTTTAATTGGGGTTCATTCATGTCCATTCTATTTGGGGTGGTTTGAGTCAGGTTGGATTGGTTTGGTTTGATTTGGTTCAATTTAGTGTTTTTATTCTACATGTTATAGTTTATATCAAATAATTCTAGATTATTTTTGGTCAAATGGTTTCATTATATTTAACGTTGTTTGATTTATTTTAATATGTCTTCGTTTTATTTATTTAGGATTTATTTAGTTTGGTTAACTTTGGTTCAATTAAATATGGTTCTAGTTGAGTATGATTTTTTTGGTTTATGAAATTTTAGTTCAATTTTATATTAGATCATTTTAGTTCACTTAGGCATGATTTATTCCAATTTATTTTAGGTAAACTTAGTTAAGTTAACTTTATTCTATTTAATTTCATATTTTCTTCATTTAGTTT
Source organism: Viscum album (assembly GCA_963277665.1). Lineage (NCBI taxonomy): Eukaryota > Viridiplantae > Streptophyta > Magnoliopsida > Santalales > Viscaceae > Viscum > Viscum album. The sequence goes on along the minus strand of OY728150.1, from coordinate 808,358,416 downwards.
GGTTTTCCTGCATTTGAATCAATTTGGCCTATTATTATTTAGTTTAATTCAACCATCGAGTTAGTTCGACATGGTTTCCTTTGGTTAGTTTGGTTTTGGATTGATTTTTTTTATTCCATGTGGTTTAGGATATGTCATTTCTTTTATATTTATTTTGGTTTATGCAGGTTCAATTTAATTTGATTTAGGCCAGTTTAATTTAATTTTTTTGCTATATCTTACTCTCATCCATTCGATTAAGGTTAGTTCATTTCAGTTTATGTTCTCTCATTTATACTATAAGTATTTGGGATCAGGTCACTTTCAATAGATTTATTTCTATTCAGTTTACTTGTATTCTATATTTTTTGGTTTTCCTAGTTTAAACAATGTTAGGTTTGGTTTAGTTTTTTTTAGTTCATTTTAGTCTAGTTTGAAATAAATTTACTATTTTTGGAATATTTTAATTACTAATGAACATTTAACTACTATGAATATAGGAACTAGATATAGGAAGTAGGCAAGTATTTGATGAGAAACATGACCCATCAGAGGATAGTGAAGTTGAGCATTGAGGTAGAGTTATAGTAAGTGATGTTTTTGGAAAATTTATAAAAGGATATATTATTGATAAACATAATAGTTTACATTTTTTTAATTTTAATATTATGTTGTTATGTTATATAAAGTGGTTTGTTGTATGTTTCCATCTAAAAGAATATTTATTATTATGATATATTGTATGGATTAATTTTGTATATATTTATTGTTAATCTATTTTTTATGCATGAAGTGTAATAGGGTTGTCTGTATATTTACCCTGATATACCATATTTCATTATGGTTTTAACCTCTAAGAAATATAGTATAAAATTTTATAGATGTTCCATATTTAGTAGTGATTTTGTAAACTGCTACTAAAGATGGTACATTTGGGACAACTTTAGCAATGGTTTTTTAAACCACTGCTAAACAGGAACAACTTCCATAAATTCCTTTTTCATGAAAAATCATAAAAAAATACTATGAAACAACTATCGATGTACTACTTAAAGGTGGTTATTCATATCCACCATGAAATTATTTAATGGTGTTTTTAACTATCGCTAAGTATATATTTTATTATAGTTACCATTTTGGTAGATGACCCACACCCAATTTTTTGGAAAGTATCAAATCTGCTAATAGAGGACCCAAACCCTAGTCTTTAGGGGGTCAGTAACTCAACTAATAAAGGAACCACACCCCTATCATTGGTGGTTCCATTTCTGATAGAGAATCCATACCTCATCAACAGAAGTATATCAATTAATGGGGTATCGACTCCATCTGTCGTATAGAGGACCCACTCCTTGTTGGGATCAAGGGGGTAAAAACTCCATCTATTATATATAAGATCCACTCCTTGTCAAGATCAAAGGGGTACTAACTCATTAATGTATGTGGGTGACCCATGACCTAACATCAATACATCACTACGGGGTATCAGACCCTATCCAATATATAGGGAGCCTACTCATCATCGATGACACATTGAAATGGGGGTAACCAATCTCATGCCTATACCCAACACTCATGGCCACTAGAATCATTATTTTAACATTAGGGATATGCTGGGAAATTTTCTAGGAATTGATCTATTAAAGTATCAAGACATCATCAACCTAAGAATCTCACAGTATAGTGATTAGTCTCATTGGTTGTGTTATTTATAGAAGATCCATTCCACACCTCTAACAAATACATTATCATGAGGAATCTGATATCCTCATTTTACTATGAAACTATAAAAATTTAGATGTCATGTCATTAAAAAAATTGCATTGATTGTTATATGATGTATCTAAAAACAAAATTATACATTGTAAACAATTATTTAAGTACTCAAGTCAGTCAATAGATTATCAGAGTCCTTGTATTAGAATGTGTTGATTACCACATCCTAGCTAGGTTTCTTAGTCTGATAACTATAGTCAAACTCCTTAAGAAATGTTGCCCAATTTTCCCAAAAAAACCTTATAAAACTCCCAAATTCAAACTCTATCCCTAAGAAAAACCCACTTTGATACCACTCTAACATGACATAACCCATTGGGGCCCCTTTAGGGCCATTTAATAAACCAAGTGTGCTACTCCAAACCTTCCTCTAATAGTTCAAGGGATGGTGACTAGTACCAAGAAGGAATAAAATACATGGGAGACCTTATCCCAAAGAAAACCAAAAACAATAATCTACCTATAAAAATATAATATAACTACAGATAGAAACATGATATAAGATAAAGTAACCAAAATGAAACAAGGAATATATACATGACACCACTAATCATCCATGGATGATACACAAATATTCTCCTAAATAGGAAAACAAGGAACATAGAGAAAACAAGGACACAACAACCATCACCGTAAAGGGAAGGAATCCTCCTTTTTCCATTCAAAAGTTTTACTTTCTATTTTTCCTTTACTTAGTTTTGAAAATCACAAACACTTTATTAAAACTCTATTTTACTAACTTTGTATATTCCAAGTGTTTTAGTGTGTTTTTTTAACCCTACTTTTTATACTAAACATATAAATAGTTTTAATGTAAAATGAATATAAAATTTTTATTATAAAAACCAATTTATTAGATTGAAGGTGAATCTAGTACATCGGACCAACTACTATTCTAACCATTGTTTAGACTAATGTCCTATCTATCAGACTAACAAAATTCATAACCATCAAACTAAAATTAGTCTATATACATCAGATTAAACATTTTTCAGTTTATCATATTGAAAAACAATAGTGAAATCCATCATACTATCCAAAGTTTATAATTGTGGTATTTAGAATTGGTTCTATCAGAAGGAATCCATAATAGAATTGTAGTGGTTCTAAACAAAATTATATCGGACAATGAAGTACATTTCATGATTAGATTTCAAGATCAAATCCATATCATTATGAGCTGTCAAAATGAAAGTTCTATGAGTGTGTTGCAACCAACTTAGAAATATGACCAATGAAGAATCACCTATAAATAAGAGTTCATTTGAAGATATGGGTGTTGATGCATTTTGAAACTCAACCCATCTTAAGACTTATCTATGTGAACATATTTCTCTTTAGCTTTGTAATCTTTTGGAGAGTTGTAGTTCTAAGAAATTCGTGTGAGGGTTGTAAATTCCTTAGAGATTTTTTCTTTTGTTTTCACTTTGTTCCAATTATTAATATATTGAGATATTTTAGGGATAGGAAGGCAGGTGAATCTAATCCATCAAATCAAGCTCTTCTAGGGTTAGGAATATAGAGCTGACACCAATCATCATATTGAGGGATTCTAGGGTATTGGAAGGAATAGAATTTCCAATCATCATATCGATGTATTTTCTAGTAATTAAATATACACATTTATAATAGGTATTGAAACTATGGATATCTTAAGTTAGGATTTTTTTAATTCCTTAACTCTTAAGGTTTAAGAGAATAAGTATCATTTATAAATCTTATAAGTCATTCTTATTGTTATAGTATTTTTTTAACATATTTCTACAAGTTTATTATTCCACTGTGAATTGTTATTACAAATTTAGTTTATACTTATCTTTATAATAATATATTTATTGAAATGTATGTCATACAGATAAAAACTCCAACATATCAGATGTTTTCTGAATCCAATACACACTCTGATCATTGGATGAAATCTGATTCTGATCTTTTTTACTAAATATATTTTATGATTTTTGTTAGTTTAATTCTTTAAACTACAATTCACTACCCCCCCCCCCCCCGATATTGCAGCCATCATAAAATCTTATGATCCAACATCCCCATATCCATAGAACATATCACAAACATCGTTAGTATTAACCACCATCGAGTATAAAAAACCATGCTCTGTTGACTCCTCAACCTCCAAGATCACTTCTAAACTGTATATCATCTGGACTGACACATCATGTGTGGGATGGAATGACTATGCATGGATGAGTATAGAAATACCCAGTAGGACATCCCAAAACAAATAAAGTATTATAAAACTATCCAAATCAAATAGGTATGCACAAAGGATGATACCAAAAGATATCAGATGAAGTTATGGCTCCAATCTCAAATCACACCAAATCAAACTCCAACAAGGAAGATAGAAACCTAAAAATTACTCACCTTCTGATAATGAATTCCCCATAACTGGACCTTACACATCAAGGTAAAATAAAGACCTTACTTATCAAATAAAAAATCATATGAATAAAATAAGATATCCACATTCCTCAACCATAACCTCATAACTCTACATCTATTATAGGGTAATCAATAGAGAAAAACCCATGAAGTTAAACTCATTGCATCTATTAGAAATAGAATCCTCAAGAGGACCACATCTCATCTAAAAAGGCAATGGGATGGACATGGTAGTGCATCGTTATTTAGGGAACAATGATGTATGAAAAAAGAACCTATCAAGAAACCTCACTATAAAAACTACCCCAAAAATGTATGGATACAAGGAGGACCCATGCCTTTCCAGGAGATATACCTTAACTGAGGGGGTACCAACCTCATTTATGGGAGACCTACAACACCCAAACTATACATCTCTATAGCTTATATTTCACCTCTATAATTATAGTGTGGAACCCTCACCTCATGAAAGTAAGTATGACAATTGAAGGAGTACCAATGCCTGTGGATGGAGGGAAAACACCCCGTATCATGGTGTTGTTACCGAATCCATTTATCATAAATGATAATATATATCTCATTGAGTATGAATTAACTAAGTGAGTGCCTAACTCTAAGCTCATGTCACTCTCTATCTCATGGGCATCGGACTTCATAATGCATCTAGGGTACCCATTACCTATCATAAAATCTTCTACCAGGGGGTTACCAACCCCTACCTTCTCTCAAAGTATCACTTAAACATAATCATCATAATTATAGAGTTTAGATACTTGATATAACAAAAAATCATCATAATTGGTCTTTAATCGTAAATAATACCCCCATAATTTTGATATGTGTAGAAAATTTACCAGAATAGGCTGCTCATTTGTTTGTTTTTTATATTCAAGTGAAAACATACAAGATTTACCAAAATAGAATGCACATGGAATGTAATTCTACTCTATATGACATATATAGCATATAGGGTTATTTGAGCATGTATTTCCACTTTCTAGTTGTGTTTTGTCATCTTACATGTTGTTTCATTCATATATACATGGTGTGTTAAGTTGTGTGGAACCTAGGATATAGTTTGGGCATGTACCATCATCCCATGTCATGTTATGTAATCAGACATGATGTGTTATCCTAACAACATTCCATGTATGTTATACGAGGTGACTGGGTATACACTATATCGTACTAGTGTCACATGACCTCATCAAACATAGTGTGTATTTTAAAACTACACAACATGTGATATTTAACTCCAATGTATAAACCCCAGATATAATCAACATGAAACATGATGTATTCCCAATTCATATACACCATGTGATATTTAATGACTTTTAGAAACCCTGGTCAAATAAGATAAGGTGTGTGCATGAAGACAACATGTCGTGTGATTAGGTTTTCTTATCCAAGAATCATTTATGCCCAATCTATTATCCACCACCTGACACATCCATTCACCCACACTAGTGCTTCCTCATAAGTGCATCGTTGAAACATTTCCATGAGACTAGAGCCACTACCTCTTCATCATGTGTAAAAATTCGTGCCACACTAGTATAGGAAAGGGTCTTTCCCATTGGTTTTTTTTTATTTTTAACATCAGTTTATTATTTATGTCATTGAAAGAAATATTGTAAATGAGTTTTTATGTCAGTTATTTTAATCGATGTAAAAAATATTTTTCACATCGGTTATTATGAAAACAGACATCGAAAATCCTAAAAAAAGTAAAATCGATGGTTTTTTTTATGTCATTTATTAAATAACTGATTTAAAAAATTAGTTTTAAACAAAAGTTAATTTTTAAATGAAATATATCCAAACCTATAAACATCATAAAAACAATAGAAACAAATAGCACAAAACCAACAGAAATAAAAACACTAATGTAATTTCTTAAAAAATATTTACATTATAACCTTTTCCAAATTAAAACAAGTTTACAATTTGAAATATAATCTTATAAATCTATATTATAAATAGATATAAACAAAAACTAAATCAAACATGTAAAATAATCCACTTGTGCTCCTCGTAAATGATTTATCTCTTTTATACTAAAAGGGATAGGTTCATCAAAAGATGTAAATTGAAAGAAAATTATTTAATGTGTAAAAGATAGATAAAATGAAAGATTATAATAAAATATAACCTTACTGAATTTTTTAATTGTCCCAATTGTAATTATTTTTTATATAAATATTAGAACATAATATCCCCATATTTGATCTTTGTTGTCTTATTTCATCTAATTATAGCAATATCATGCCCTATTTTAAAATGATATGTATGAAATAGTATAAAAATTATTATAATATATAAGTATTAAAATAATAAAACTTTCATCCATAATACTTCTTTAATGTGTTCTCACACATCACCATGTATGAAGCATAACTAATAATATATATATTATTTTGGAAAAAAATACAATAGTCACTAATATACAAAAATATAATGCCAATGGTTATTTAATTAAGAGAAATAACACTTTATAAGATATATGTTTCATACACAAAACACATTTATTTATTATAAAGTCTTTAATAAATATATATAGTTGTTTCTTCATCCTTCATTGTCTTCTTTATTATTGAAATAAATTGTGAGTTCAAGAATTTATACACTAATTTCATATCATATTAAATACAGAGTGTATAAAGATACCTAATAAAAAACATAATTGTTGAGTTAGATCAATAAAGTTGATATAATTGAAATAAATTTGATAATTAACTTACATAGGAAATAATTACATAATTATTATTCCCAACATATATGTAGTTACAGGCTCCATGATATCCTTTTTAAAAATAACATAATCATATCATTCCCACAAATGTCAACAGCTCATAAATATCTAAAAACATAGATGCATGTGTTGATAATTTAAAAACCCCTTTAGAAAAGATATAATTCAAAGTCTAAGGGGACTTAACATATTTTTTCTTTTCATAAAACATGTATTTACATTTAATGTATATATATATATATATTAAAATATTAAAACAAATTTAACACCAATCTGAAATAAGGATATAATCTAAGCATACCTCATTAGTAAGTTTTCAAATAAGTTTAAATTTACGAAGTAAAAAAAAATGTGTTATACTTTTTACAACCATAGAAACTTAATATTTATGGAATATCGTTATAATTTATGAATATATTTGATCATGTACTTCTACATTAATTTGATCCACCTCCATCTGCTAATGTTTTAGGGTATCATTAATATAATATATGATATCATATTCTATAATATGATACTGAGTATCCTTAATATATAACCCATAATAGATGGGAATTTATAGAGGAGTAGGTGTAGGAGTAGGATTCATAGGAAAAGGTGGAGGAGTGTGATATATAGCCAGAGGTGGAGGAGTAAGATATATATCCTGAAAATATTTTTATATGTTAGCAAACATTGGTAGTACTAAAGCTCTATCACTCTCCTCCATCATTCCACCAATATCCTTAACTTTATATTTTAGAGAATCTATTTTTTCCTTTATATCAATCCTCCATTGATGAAGTTACAAAACAACCAAACAATTTTTTAATTAATAAACCTACCTTATATCCTCTTATGCGACCTCAGTGTTCAATATTGTCTAATGTAATAACTAAAATATCCTTCCTACCATCAGGTATAAAGGTCCCCTATGTGTTTTTATCCTCAAGGGATTCTTATATATAATACTTGAAAAACCTATTAGTGAATTTCAAAATATAGAGTTTAAAAATAAATTAAATATCTTGAATAACTCCTTATAATTTTATCAACTACAAAAATTTGACTCATTAGTAAGATATGTTCCCTTTTGGTCATCTGATCCCTTTACCATTTCTTATGTCTAGCTAGCAGGGGGGAGGGTCAACCTCTACTTAGCCTGAAGACTTTTCTCTCAATTTGTGAAATTTTGTATCCATTATTTATTCTTCTAATAACAGTTACCCTCCATAAGATAGGTTATATATTTTTTTACTATATATCCTGATGATATCTCTTTTTGTTATGTTAACTAAGGAAAAAACCATTAATATGATCATTTTTAGTCATTATACAAAAAAAATTCAAAAATATTACTAAAAATAATTCTTTTTTCCTAATTTTTATAAAATTATTCCATGTATATTCATCTATAAAAGCATATATATCACATGAATTTTTATTTTTCCTTTCATAAAAATGAAATATGAAGTGGGGGTTTATTTAAAATCCCTACATCCCCTAGCAGTAAAAGATAAACATTTCTTCCTGACTTATTTACTGTCAGGTATATCATGTCATATAATGAGAAGAAAAAAATAACTAATAATAGTAAAAACATGTCATGATAAGTAAAATAATAATAAATTATCTTACTAAAATTTCTCCCATGGCTGAACTAGTGTCACCTTATTAACACTCCTCTAATCAGAAATCAAAATGCTTACTTTCTACTGAGCTTACATAGCCACAAAACTCCTATATTGTTTTGAATTTGGACTTATATGATTTCCATTATCATTAAACTCAAAATGTATACTTTCATTCTGGATACGTGTAAGTGATAATCTTGGTAAATGTGTATTGTCATGTTTACCAACCCTAGAGGCCTTCTTTTTCCTTATGGAAGTAGTGGGATTTTATATCGAAAGATAAGGAGGCCCCTTACTAGAAGTATGGGTGGCATCCTCCCTAGAATATGGAGGTGAATTTTTTATTCAAACTATAATTATCATATAAATCAAATTAACAAAAAATTAGTACAAGAATATATAAATTCAAATATTACATATTAAATTAAATAAAAATTTAAAAATGATCCAACAAAAAATAAACTAAAAAAAATACATTTTTATTCATATTTGTTAAATTAGTTAACTAAAATGCTAAAAAAATGTTTCCAACATTTATAAGATATGAAATGATATAGATAGAAGGAAACAAAACTTAGGTAAAAGATTATACAAATCCAACTATTATATATAAATTTAAATAAAAATTTTAAATTATACCAAAAAAAAATAAACTAAACTAAACAAACTCTTAAACATATTTTTTATATTGTTTAAAAAAATTGATAAAAAATACTAACAACATTTATGAGACAAAAAATGATATACATAGAAGAAAAGAAAAATGGAAAAATTATACAAATATAATAATTACATATAAATTTGAATAAAAATTGGAAAATTATACAAATAAAACAAAGAAAAATCTTTATCATATCCATTAGAGTAGTTAACAACGATGCTAAAAGGTGTTGACAACATTTATGAAACTTAAAATTATAAAGATGGAAGAAAAAAAAGCTTAAGAAAAATTTTATACAAATCCAACAGTTACATGTAAAAATTAATAATTATAAAATGATACAAAAAAATAAACTAAACTAAACAAATAATTTATCGTGTTTTTTAGAATATGTGACTTAAGTAAAAAATAAAATTATAAATATTAAATATATAATTTTTAAAAATTAGAAAAGTTAAACAAAAATTAAATATATGTTATCTGTAATATTAGAATATTACTAATTGATCGTTTTCTCATATTCCTTTCTCGTGATAATTATGTATAAAACAAACCATTTATATGATGTTTTCATTAATATACTCTGATAATCTTTCAATGGAAGGATGGATCTCACATATCCAATCTGATTTTTTTGTTATTTTCAAACCACTTTTAAAAGGTGAAGTGGGAAGCCATAAAACCAACAGAGGGAAACAACCACCCAAATACAAACAACCATCAAACCAAATTCAAAATTCAAAAAAGAATAATTAAAACTTTCAAATTTCAAAACCAAAGACACACACATATGATCGAACCTCGAACCCAGTGTCTGACCCTACAACATCACATCACCACCTCAAATAGCCGCCTATAATAACTGTCATGAACTGTATCCATTTTTAACCGCATTAATTCATAGCTTAAAAACAGACTTTCAAAATTCAAATTTCAATTTGAAAATCATGAACGAAGAATAGTAGACTCGGTCTTCTAAACATCCTAAACCTCATGTGCAGTTGGAACCTCAAGCCCCAATCCAAATTGGCCAACCCTCATGACACTGCCAAAAATATTTTTTTATTTCTTACAGAGTAATAGACCATTACACATTTTAGGGATCTCGAATATAAAAAATTTGTTTTACATGTATTTACATGATAAAAGTTTCATATGTGTATTTCAATCTATTCATATTTTCTAGTGTCATGTCGAATTCATCTTATTTTACACAATTATTATTGAAAATCATTAATATTTGAATATAGGAGCTCAAAATTTAATGTAATAAATATCCCATATTTTTACAATAACTCTGTAATATTTACTTGACACAAATATTGAGTTTTTTCATTTTTCACTCAAAAAATGCATTGCTTTAGTGAACACTAATACATCACTACTCTGAATTTAACTTATGTGGTCCTAATATTCAGTATAAAATTTAAAGACATTAATGCCATACTCATACCATGTTATCATATTTAAACTTGGGTCGCTCACTAACTATCTCAATGTTTCTAATGCATTTTATCTACCATGCATATTTTTTTTAAACCATGGAAAAATGTTTTATTATGATCACTCAACACCCACATATCTTTCATATTTGGATATAGTCATTTTAAAACATTAATATTAAATTTTATATATGGATAAAAATCATCCTTGTTAGTCAAGATGTGTAAATTTGTCTTCTTTATTTTCTCACCTATCAATGATTTTATTTCCAAGTTATGGATTACCTTTCCCAAAAAACTTACTCATTTATAGAGAGTTATAGGCAAACTGACATGATCCACTATAGACAAGTGTTCTTAACAAAACTCTACAACCTCCTCAAAAATATACTTCTAAACAATGGAGGCTTCTGATTGATATGAATTCTTAACATACCCCTTCAATATCTTCATATATATTTCAAAATGATGTATCCAATGTAGATATACAGGACCATACAACTTACTTCCTGTACCAAATGAACCATTAAATTTACCATTATATCAAAAAAATATGTTGGAAAGTACATTTATAGTTGAAAAAGTGTATAAATTTCATCATTCTATAAATTGTTAAATGAATTCTGACCCATCACTTTATTGAAAATAGAATTGAAAAAATAATACACCTTTATGGTAGTAATTCTGGTATGGATGATTAGTATTCCATGTAATTAAACTGATAGGAGTTATTTCATCATAACATTAAAATCATGAGATTTCATTACCATAAGCTTTAAATCTTTTAGTGACATAAATTTTTTTACATTTTAAGACATCCTTGAGGCACTTTAATATCATGGAGGCACTAAAAACTGATTTTCTCCCTCTTGTATAATGTATGACAAACTGGAGGCAAGTATATTCATTTTTTCATTAGGAGTGAGAGCTAACTCCAAATTTATTCTAGTTGAAAGTAAATCCAATATTATATTTAAACCATCCTCCATCTTGTCTTTAATATCCAACAATGTTCCAATCAAATTGTCATAAATATTATTCTCAGTATGAAACATATTAATGTTATATTTGATTTCATTATATCTACAATATAGAAGCTAAAAATATATTGATCATTTCTTCCATATATTTATATCATTACCAAATATCCATATATTTTCAAATATTACATCAATGTTTTTCACCCTCTAAAAATATTGATCAGTTGAAAATAAATTTGGAGGAATGTCTAATTTTCATGAGCTATTGAATTCCTTTTTTAACACTATAAGATTAATCCTTATACAAAAATATTTGATGGCCCATGTATACTATTTTCCTCCCATTTAGTAGTTAATAAAATGAATACCCTTATTCACAAATTAGACATGCCTTGTGCCTTTTAACTCTGTATATAGACAAATTTACATATACTAGGAAGTCATTTATAGTGAGCATAATCATTAAATGAAATTGAAAATATTTATTTTTGTAATAATCATAAACTCTAATACCTTTATCTCATAAATGTTTCAAATCATCAATTAATGGTTCCAAGTAATCATGAATATCATTTCCAAACTACTTTGGTCTAGAAATCATTAAACTCAATATGATATATTTCCATTTCATACAAAATTTAGAAGATAAGATGTAAATTACAAAAAAAAATCTATGAACTCTATTTGCTTCTAAGCATACTATATGGATTAATTTCATTTGTGCACAACCCAAGATTCAAATTTGTAACTTCATTTCAAAATTTATGAAATTATTGATCAATTTTCTTCCATTGTGGAAAATCATCTAGATGATATAATTTTCCATCATATAGTCACTCATCTACATGTTATGTTATTCTTTTTTGCATCATTTTAATTTGAAAATAAACCTTTAAAATGATGAATTATAGTAATATTTAAAATTACCTTAGTAAGATTCCTGGTACATGCAATAATAGATAAATCAACTTATGATTTTTTTCCATAAACATATAACATAATGTCCCATGTTTAGTACACTCTAAAATAACTTTGTATTTATTCAAATATAGCACATATTAATTGGGTCAAACATGTATCTTCATGTACCCTAATCCCATAGAACATAATATTTTTTCACATTATAATTTGAATCTAGAAGATCATTGTAATAGTTTGTGCCTTCATAGATCATTATTTTTCCAGTTTGAGGTAGTCTAAAGTGTTTGTAGGAGCCTAGAGGTGGTATGGTGGATTTGGAGCTGTAGTAGAACTGCATAAGGCCCTTTACACTATAAAATATGGTTTTACAATGTAATATGGTGGTTTACGGCTTGTGTAGTTGGTGGTTTATGGATTGTATGTGGCTGAGATGCAGAGCGTATAATAGGTTTACATCATAAGGATGGGTTTTATGGAATAAGCTTATTTCATCCCTATGCTCCATGTTTTCTTGAGGAAAAGGAGATTATGGCCTAAAGTTTGGTATTATGGTGTGTGTTTTGTGGGAATGGGGAACTTATGATATAAAAGAGTATTTTACACCATAATTCAAGTGAATCACAGCCTGTATAAGTTTGATGTTCTTCAAATTTTCTCTTTATTCAGTTGTTCCTTTCTCTCAGTTGTGGGAGGAACCCTAGTGAATTTGGATGATCTTCATCCCTATCCTTCTTGTTTTTATTTTTGGGTTCTGGTGGTCAAGTTTTGGTGATCAATGGTGTGTTCTTTTCTCATCCTATGGTTTCCCTTACATTATTCTTCTGGGGATCCACTGTGGTAGTGTTTCTTTGGTTAGGGATGTGTTTGGGATGTTTTGTTTATGAACTTTTGATGCGATTTAGGTTAATCTTGGATTTCCTTATGCAGTTGTGGTTTGTGGGCTATTTATTCTTTACCCTATGGTGCACAGTGATATTGAAAAGCTTTCTTTGGGGTATGGGATCCTCATTCTCACATGTTTGCATGCTATGTGTGTGATTTTTATGCTTTTTATTTCCTTTGGGTGGATATTAAGGGTTGGAATAATAAAGATAATTAATTTTAATAACTTAAAATTATTGGGTATGGGGGATATATTACGTTCTTTATTGATTTGATATATTTTATTGAAAATATTTTTCCATGTTGTTTCCTTCCTGCAAATAACAGTTTTTAGAAGACTTTCTTTCACTATAGATTATATATGTTGAGACCCTTATTGTGTTATTGTGAGATCACACCTTGAATAAAAGGATAAAGAATGTATATTTGACTAATAAATTGGTTTCCCATAGAAACCTAGTTTTTATGATGATAACTATGCTAAATAAATAGGTAGTGTGATAAATTCCCATGAAGAATTCTGAAAGTCACGGTGTGTTTTTTTGTGGATGCTTGTGCTTTTTGTGTTTCCCTATGTGGTTTGGGTGAGTTTCTTGTGCTGTAATGGTGTTGACTGGATGGGTTGTGTGATTTTTGGGGTTGTGATGTGATGTGATGGTTAGTTGGCATGGATATGATGTGGGTGGTCTGTGATGTGGTGTGTAGTGGTTTTTGAAGAACCTTTGTGGGGTTTTGTTTTAACAAAGTTTTATATTTGTTGACAACTAACCTTTTTGTTAAATAGTTTTTTTGATATAAAGGAAGTTGAAGTTGTTGGTTGCTAGAATTTTGTATTTGTTACTAAGAAAGAGAGAAGTTGTTGAGTTTGAAAGATGTTGTTGAATTCCTTTTGGTTGATGAAGATTATTTAAAGAGAATGTTCTTGAAGATTCATACGTTATAAAGTTTCTCAACTTTTCTAAAAAAATTAGATGATGTTTTACTGATCATAAAGTTCTCACAAATCATGAAAAGTTTCATGATAAAATCTATTGAAGAAATGGTGAAGAGGTTTTAATACTTTCAATGAGAAACATTCTGGGAAAAATTGGATCCAGGATTCTGAGCAACATCCTAAGAAAAATTGGATCTAGAATTCTAAGCAACATTCAGGGAAAAATCGGAACCTGATTTCTGAGAAATTCAGAACCTTATTTCTGAATAATTTGGAACCTAATTTCTACACAATTTGAAATTGGAATTCTGTACAATTTAGAACCTGACTTCTAAACAATTTGGAACCTGATTTCTGAATAATTCAAAACCTGATTTCTATAAAATAAGGAACCTAATTTCTAAGAAATTCAGAACCAAATTTCTAAATAATTTAGAACCTAATTTCTGAACAATTCAGAACCGGATTTCGGCAAAATTAGGAACCTGATTTTTGTGCAATTTGGAACTTGATTTCAAAACAATTCAAAACCTGATTTCTGTATAATTCAGAACCTGGTTTTTGAAAAATTTGGAACTTGATTTCTATAAAATTCATAACCTTATTTCTGAGCATGCTTTTGAGAAAAATTGAACCAATTTTCTTAACATGTTTCTCAGAAAAACTGAACAACATTTCTGATGATGTTTCTAAGAAAACTAGAACCAAGATCCAGCATTATCATTCTAAGAAAGATAGGAAGAGTTCAACAAGGAAAACCTAAATTTCAAATTTGTGTAAATCTCAGAGAAATTTAAGGAGGTTTGAAGAAGTCAAATATTGAAGATTAAATGCAATATATTTGCAAAGTTTTTGGGATTTGAGGAGGTAGGAATGATTTTCAAGATTCCCACCTTTGTTTTTTGAGTTTTCTATAAATATGTGCTTAGATCATTCGCTCATTTTTAACTTTTCACACAGGCGGAAAAGGTGGAGTGCTGGAGAATTAAAAGTGAGAGGTTCCCACTAGATTGAAGAAGTTTTATTTTGAGTGTTTATGGAAAGGAAAAATCGAAACCATCTTTACCGTATTGAGAAGATCGAACTTATCCAAATCAGACTGAGGATTCAGACTGAGCATCTGTAGAGAAGATCTGACAAAGTATTTATTCTTGTGTTTGTCTTAATTTTTCTTTAAGAAAACATTGTAAACTGATTGGAGTTAGTATAATATTTACTATTTGGATATAGAAGGTGTCTAACAGGAGTTAACACAAGTTTTATTCACTTTTTCATTATAGTGGATTTCCATAGACCCACGAGAGTGGCTATGGTAAGGACGTAGGTTCTCACATTGAAGTCGAACCTTTTAAATCATGTGTTCCCTAATTTCTTTACAATTCTTGCATGATTAATTATTTTTTAAAGGTTTATAAGGAAATAAGACTTAACAGGTTATAGGGGTTAAGTTTCTTAATGCTTTTAAACTTATAAAAGGTGAAAAACTAATTCAACCCCCCCCCCCTCTTAGTTTTTATTTGATCCTTGGAACTTCAAGTGGTATCAAAGTGAGGTTTCCTTGTTTAATACTTATCATGGAGAATATTAATTCGATAAATATCAGAAGAATTCATACATTTTATGGTAATAATTATTATGGATGTAAAAATATGATGATTCCTTATATTTTATCTCTTGGCCTTGAAGTTTTTGATATTACTACTATTATTTTTCCACTGTTTGAGAAATATGATCCTTTGAAGTTTTCTGATAAAATAAATATAGAAGTTGATGGGAATGATAGAAATTATATTATCATTTCCTTATTATAAAATGTTTATTAAAATTTGATGGGCCTCGAATGTAACACCCCAAGATTTCATAGTGTGTTATTTTTTTAAAATAATACAATAACTTGCACTACACGCAACACCGAGTTCAAGCACACCATGACTTACCAAACAAGCCGTTCAAAAGAGGTTATGAATAGTATTAACTAAATTTTAAACTTTATATAATCCTTATAATTTTAGAATCCATATTATGAGTTTCTTAGACATAATGTAAGAACAAATTCATTTTCAGTATTGCACTTGTACCAACTTTTAATAGTGAACCCATTTTAAATACAATATTCTAAACTTTTTGAGTAAAGGGGGACATCAAAAAATTTAAAATGAAACATCCCAAGCTTCCACGGTACGCTTTCCTTTGAATAATACAGTAGTGTGTGTTGTACGCAACTTCGAGTTCTAACACACACCACAACCAATCAAACTAGCCGTTATGAATAGTAATACCTACTTTTTGAAATTATATATATTTTATATTTCAAAATGGACTTCATTTTTGGATTTGGAATATCGAAATTAGCCTAAGGTGAAATTTTGGTACATTTCGGATAACTTTCATATTTTGATGAATAGTGAAAATTACTAAATTTTAATTAAAAACAACTTTTTTAATCAAAATAATTAATAGTGATAAATTATGAATTTGAGTGGTTTTAAAGTATATTTAGAATATATTTTTACCATTTAATATAATTTTGGTCATTGGACATAATTTTACAATTAAACCGAACATAAACAAGTGTCAATCTTTTGATAGTTATTATCTCTTAAAAACACGCTTTTTGTTTTGACAGTGGGAATTAATTTTAAATTAATTTCTGCCACTTCTATGTTTTTAATTTAGAAAAATGGATTCGATATTTGGAATCAGGATTTTCAAATTTTGTAAATAGGTAACTTTTATTTTTAGACATTTTGAATAATTACTGCGGTAAATATTTTATTTACCATGGTTAAGGGTAAATCCGGTAAATAAGGGTTAAAAATTAATATTATAATAATACTAAATTACCCTAAAACGTGTCCTAGCCTTATTGGTTGATACATGTTCGACCATAGGAATCCTTGGGTCGATTTTGGGACCCCATGGTGCCACTTGTAGGTGATAGGGACACTTTATTTTAATTAAGTTAAAATGAATACAAAAAATGACACAAGCATATATCTTTTAGCAAAACAATTTTTACATAGGGTTATATATGTTGGATTTTAGATTATAAATATTCATTAGAAAGATAAAAAGATTTCCTACATAGTGATATTTTATTTATAATTTTTAGACATTAAATAATTTAATTTATTTGTGACACAATGATGATGAATTAATTACTATAATAGTAAAAAATTAAAATAATTGATATTATAAATACCCAAATAAATAAAATATGAAACTTTTAATGAATTAAACTAATTTTATAGGATAATATGATATATTAGGATTTATTTAATTTAATTTTTTCGAAGTAATCAATCTGTTATGAGTTTCACAAAAATCAACTATTGAATAGTGTCAAAATTGACATAAAAGAGTTCTTAAAACAAATATTATATTATTAATTGATATTAAATTCCTAAAAACCTAAGGTTCGGCCAAGAGACTTATATCATGATAGGTTCATCATTAATGGACCACTTGAGGGTCGCTTGGATGTATATAGTAAGTTTATTAACCATATTATATAAAAATACAAAGAGACATTGTAAAAGTGAAACTAATTAACTTAGAGTTAATACTTAAAGATAAGGTTAATATAAGTACCCAAACCTATCTAAATTCTATTGGTTGAGTTGTATTATACCCATCCTCACCTTAAAATTTAAATAATAAACTTTGGAGCCATTAGAAACCTAATAAGAATTTATTATAAACTAATATTTCTAGCTTTTCCAAAGGTGCCCCTCACCCCTCTTATAAAAGGGCACTCCTCCTTCTCTTTTCTTCACACCTTAAAAGCCTTTTGGTTCGGCCAAAATCTGCCCAAATACTCTCCCAACTTCCCTCACTACAACCTAGAGGCCTTAGTTTGATCAGAAAGCCAACCTAAGGAGCCCTTTTGATCAAATCAAAAGGAAGAAACCGAAGAAGAGGTAATGATTTCACCACCCTTTTCCAAGTTCCTTCTTCTTCCACTTATTCTTACTTTTTTGTTACCATTCTAAAATAATAAATCCAGTATCATATATATACTGTGATGTTATTATAATTATGTTACAACCATATTCAGTATTCTATCCACCCTTTGAATAACATGTCACCATACGTGCGTACGTACGGCTTACCGTCTCCACGTCGTGGTGTAATTGTTATTCAATATATTATTATTTGGATGGGTATAATAATGATGTGTAACTCATTTAAATAATAAATATAACATGTTAGTGATTCTGTATATATGATATACCATCCATTTATATATTATTTTAATATCAAAATAATGATATTGTCGCTCGTGCGTACATACGGACTACCGTCTCCACGAACGCGATGAGATTCATTCTCCATCATATCCATTCAAGTATAATTATCATTTGCTGATTTAAAAATGATGTTTAAGGACTTGATATCATTCTGGATATGAATAATATACAACCTATCTATTACAAACATGGCTTACTTAATAAAACATATAAAAGAAAACGAGTAAGTTAACACCCGAAACAACGATAATACTAAGACATTATTAACAAAGCAAAGTTAAAAGATCATATATGATATCATATTAATATATATGATTCTTGTATAGTTTAATAACAATTATTTCAATATTATACAGGAGGTTAACCTACCCCATCCAAGTAAAAGTACAAGGTAAGGGGTTTTCATCTCACTCCTTATTCCTGTGAGATTCATGCCATATTGCCATCATTACCTTTTGTGTGGTGTATGTACTGCCCATAATTATATTATTTGTGTAATACACTTTAATTTATGTGTATTTACATATTCATTTTATGATACCTCATTCATGGGTTTTACGTTTCATAAGTTTCCAAATTAGTAAGGGTTTATTTCACAATCTCTTCATTATCCGAGGTTGTTTATGCGTAATAATATACTGGGATCTCTTTATCATCCACATCCATGTTTCTTCAAAATGTATTTTAAAACATTTTTACTATTTACAAGAATATGGGTTAAATTCATTTATACCCTTGTTTGACTTTTATAAGTGGTTTATAAAGGAATCTTTCCGTCGTTTTCCAAACAAGGTGCTTTTTAACCTTTTCGACAGAATTAAGGTAAGAATGTTTTTTTTAACTTATACGGCGGGTGCGGTTATTTTCCGCCGTTATAAAATCGTCGAAGCTTCTCTTACAAGCTTATAAGAATATTTTCAAATTTAATGTATTATTTTATAATTATTTTACTTTTAAAATGATTTAAAAAAAGAGATATTTCTCTAAAATAGTTTTGATTTCATCTATGTCAACAAATTTTGATGGATTTTAAGCTTATTTGAAGTTGATTTATTATGATACAAAACATCCATATTTTATTGAAGGTTTTGTGATATTTTTGATTGTGGATAAGTTATTCTTATGACACTCATGGTTTTTTTTTAAAGTATTTACATTTCATAAGTTATTTTTAATCCGAATGTTTATGTTATATTCCAACTTTTCATTCAGATGAATGTGTTAGACAAGTATGTTCCGGGTTGGGGACCGGTAAAAGTAAGCCCTCCGGTTTGGTCTCCGGTTATTAGAGGAACTCCGGTTTGGTCTCCGGTTATTAGAGGAACTCCGGGTTGGTGTACGGTTATTAGAGGCACTCCGGGTTGGTGTCCGGTTATTAGAGGCACTTCGGGTTGGGTTCCGGTTACAGTTAGCCCCAAGGTCTTGGGACGAGGCCTTGACAAAGAAATTAAAGTTCAGCATTATGCATTCCGACATTATGAATGTGGTTATTGATATTTCATGTGATTATTCAATTAGTAGAATATCCATGTGAATAAGTAAATGGCATTATTTCATTTTACTTTTTCCATACTATGTTGAAGTTCAAGTTTAAAAGGCTTTTGTTTTAGTAATGCATTGCCTTAAATGTTTATGCTTATTTTTGAATGTTCCGCTATATTGTTATCCTTACTGGGCATTTGAGCTCACCCCTTTTCTATGTTTTATTTTTCCCAGGATGTGAAGAAGTAAGTTATGAATGACCTGCAGGGATATTATGAGGGGATAATAGTGTGGACTATGGAGACATTATGTTGTCGTAGTAGTTTTTCACTTTATGATGTAATGTAAAACTTATGAATATATCTAGTGTTTCCAAGGCTACTAAACCAATCGGTCTTTCGAGATTTGATCTTTCTTGTGATCATGCCAATGTTATGTAATAATGCACCGACTCTGGGTAACTAGGGTCGGGGCGTTACAGTTGGTATCAGAGGAAGTTTAGTACAAACCTTGGAAGCTAGATTTAGATAAACTCTGATTAGAGCACATAGATTTAAGATGGACTTTGAGGATTAGTATAGAAGAACTTCCTAGAATTTTGGTATTGTAGAGATTTTGTGAGTTTTCTGAGCAATACATCCCTGTCTGGATACGATCAAGTAGAGGCGGCTCTGGAACAGATGTACCTAGGGGTAAAACCCGAAAACACCGCTTTGAGCTAGACTCGAACGGGAACTGGTGCACGACAACGGGCCCTGCTGCACTCTTGGTTACGACACTCCCGGGGGATATGCTTAGGATAATTCTCATTTTCTTTACAAACCATTATGAAGGGTTTATGTGGATTTACTTCCTCAAAGGAGAAATTTATATGATTATGGATTATATCCATAAACTATTTAATTTATGTTATGTGTCCTACAAGTTTGGGATTAGGTATTGTTATTCATAAACTAATCTAGTGTATTCCATTATTTAGAAATGGTGCCCAGTAGAAGGAATGAGAACTCCAGCAATGCACATGATCCAAAGAGAAAGAAGGATCATATCTTTCATGGCCTTAAGACAGAATTTATAAGAGAAATAGTCTCCCATTTATTATCATCATATGAAGAAATAATATCATGTGTTGATAAGATAAGTAAAGATTTTACTGAGTCCTATGGCTTTGAAGGGAAGCAAGAGAAGAAAATTATGGAAGAGAGAAAGATGGATAAAGGGAAGAGGGAAAAGAAGAATTTTCCCATATGTGATAACTGTGGGAAGAAACACCCTGGAACTTGTCTGAAAGGAATGGGAGTTTGTTATAAGTGTGGTGGAAAAGGGCACAAAGTACATGACTGCAAGGGTAAGAAAATAGTTTCAAATGTACAATGCTTCATTTGCAAGGAGTTTGGACACTATGCGAACCTATGTCCCAGTCATCAGAATATGCCGCAAATGATGTTATTGGATAATAATCAAGTTATGATACTACCACAGATGAAGAGGAATGATTAGAGTTCTTATGTTGATTATGTCAATTGAGTGTTGTATCAACAATGTACTTGTTATAATAATTATGGAGTATATAAGGATTGTACTGCAGTACTATTTCATTAAGGACTTGAGATTGTGTGGAACAAAGAAAAGTGACTCAATAGTAGGTTAAATCTTTGGAAAATATATGGTTGAGAGAATGATAAACCATAATATGGTTCTGATACCGAGGTAGTGATTTTAGAATAATACATGATTGATTTGGATAAATTATATTGGATATTCTTGACTACCTTGAAACTAATTAATGATTTGTATATTCCATCATTGTTGGGGTTTAAAACATTTTTGGATTGATGAAGTATATCCAGCATTCTATATGGAATAAGGGAGCATGAATGTAATCAATATGGATTATGGTAATTCAGGATGTTTCAGTGTTTTAAAAGAATACATGATGAAGGTATTCATATGCTATTACGTGGTAAAAAGGATCTACATTATGTTTAACTTCCTTATAAATGTTGGACTGTGAGTTTGGTCAGAAGTATTTTGGATAAATTCTAGTTTGAGATTAATTTTGGATTTCCATAAAAGGACAACCCGGAGGTCGGGCGGCAACCCGTCGCGTCCGGCAAGGCCGTGAGACTTGAACCCGCAACCGAAGGGCGACAAGGGTGTATCACCTACCACTGGCCCAAGAGATGTCCTGGATTAAATAATGTAGTTTTTTTAAAAGATCTGGTAGATGAATTATAAATTCATTTATTTTGGAACCCTGTACGAATAGTATAAATAGAATTTTTTTTACGAGTGAAAGATGAGTTTGTGGTAGAAATTTATTAATGGACAAAAGTCTAATTATAAAGTAAGTATATCTCCTTATGATCTTAGCCAATCTCATAAATAAATTCCTCAACATTAAGAAAAGGAACTTAGAACAAAAATGTTGTCCTAGATGGTACCTTAAATCATCATTAATTTATGGCTTTGGGATTGTTGGCCTTTTCATAGCCATGTTCTCTACCACTCTCCATCAGATAATTGATGGTTAGATTTCTCTTCCATATCCATATTTTCCTACATGGAACCCTAGAATGTGTTATTTTCGGTAATCTTCATACTTTCCACTCTTTATTTTAAATAGAGGCCTCATTAATTCATTTTTCGATGTGGGATTTCAACTAAGATATTTTGAAACGTCAAAAATGTGTTATCCTAATACCCTATGTTTTGTTGAACCGACGGTATTTCAAATCATCATAGATTGATGAGTTTAAGGACCTCAATTTTATACTTGTTTGTGATTGATGACCTCAATCACTACCTATAAATATTTACGTTTTTCCTCCAATTATATGTCTCTAATTGCCACCAATGTTCTCCTAATCGAGATCATAATTTGGTGGTGACCCTTTCATTTCTCTTTTCCTCATATTAAGACTAAATTTTAGTAACCCAATTTCCGATGTGGGTTTTCCCACAAAGTTATTTTTTATTTTCAACCTTTTATTTTCGAAGAACAATTTCAAATTGCGAGGACGCAATTTATTGAAGGAGGGGAGAATGTAACACCCCAAGATTTCATAGTGTGTTATTTCTTTAAAATAATACAATAACTTGCACTACACTCAACACCGAGTTCAAGCACACCATGACTTACCAAACAAGCCGTTCAAAAGAGGTTATGAATAGTATTAACTAAATTTTAAACTTTATATAATCCTTATAATTTTAGAATCCATATTATGAGTTTCTTAGACATAATGTAAGAACAAATTCATTTTCAGTATTGCACTTTTACCAACTTTTAATAGTGAACCCATTTTAAATACAATATTTTAAACTTTTTGAGTAAAGGGGGATATCAAAAAATTTAAAATGAAACATCCCAAGCTTCCACGGTATGCTTTCCTTTGAATAATACAGTAGTGTGTGTTGTACGCAACTTCGAGTTCTAACACACACCACAACCAATCAAACTAGCTGTTATGAATAGTAATACCTACTTTTTGAAATTATATATATTTTATATTTCAAAATGGACTTCATTTTTGGATTCGGGATATCGAAATTAGCCTAAGGTGAAATTTTGGTACATTTCGGATAACTTTCATATTTTGATGAATAGTGAAAATTACTAAATTTTAATTAAAAACAACTTTTTTAATCAAAATAATTAATAGTGATAAATTATGAATTTGAGTGGTTTTAAAGTATATTTAGAATATATTTTTACCATTTAATATAATTTTGGTCATTGGACATAATTTTACAATTAAACCGAACATAAACAAGTTTCAATCTTTTGATAGTTATTATCTCTTAAAAACACGCTTTTTGTTTTGACAGCGGGAATTAATTTTAAATTAATTTCTGCCACTTCTGTGTTTTGAATTTAGAAAAATGGATTCCATATTTGGAATCAGGATTTTCAAATTGTGTAAATAGGTAACTTTTATTTTTAGACATTTTGAATAATTACTGCGGTAAATATTTTATTTACCATGGTTAAGGGTAAATCCGGTAAATAAGGGTTAAAAATTAATATTATAATAATACTAAATTACCCTAAAACGTGTCCTAGCCTTATTGGTTGATACATGTTCGACCATAGACATCTTTTGGTCGATTTTGGGACCCCATGGTGCCACTTGTAGGTGATAGGGACACTTTATTTTAATTAAGTTAAAATAAATACAAAAATGACACAAGCGTATATCTTTTAGAAAAACAATTTTTACATAGGGTTATATATGTTGGATTTTAGATTATAAATATTCATTAGAAAGATAAAAAGATTTACTAAATAGTGATATTTTATTTATAATTTTTAGACATTAAATAATTTAATTTATTTGTGACACAATAATGATGAATTAATTACTATAATAGTAAAAAATTAAAATAATTGATATTATAAATACCCAAATAAATAAAATATGAAACTTTTAATGAATTAAACTAATTTTATAGGATAATATGATATATTAGGATTGATTTAATTGACTTTTTTCGAAGTAATCAATCTGTTATGAGTTTCACAAAAATCAACTATTGAATAGTGTCAAAATTGACATAAAAGAGTTCTTAAAACAAATATTATATTATTAATTGATATTAAATTCCTAAAAATCTAAGGTTCGGCCAAGAGACTTATATCATGATAGGTTCATCATTAATGGACCACTTGGGGGTCTCTTGGATGTATATAGTAAGTTTATTAACCATATTATATAAAAATACAAAGAGACATTGTAAAAGTGAAACTAATTAACTTAGAGTTAATACTTAAAGATAAGGTTAATATAAGTACCCAAAACTGTCTAAATTCTATTGTTTGAGTTTTATTCGACCCATCCTCACCTTAACATTTAAAAAATCAACTTTGGAGCCATTAGAAACCGAATAAGAATTTATTATAAACTAATATTTCTAGCTTTTCCAAAGGTGCCCCTCACCCCTCTTATAAAAGGGCACTCCTCCTTCTCTTTTCTTCACACCTTAAAAGTCTTTTGGTTCGGCCAAACTATGCCCAAATACTCTCCCAACTTCCCTCACTACAACCTAGAGGCCTTAGTTTGATCAGAAATCCAACCTAAGGAGCCCTTTTGATCAAATCAAAAGGAAGAAACCGAAGAAGAGGTAATGATTTCACCACCCTTTTCCAAGTTCCTTCTTCTTCCACTTCTTCTTACTTTGTTGTTACCATTCTAAAATAATAACTCCAGTATCATATATATACTGTGATGTTATTATAAATATGTTACAACCATATTCAGTATTCTATCCACCCTTTGAATAACATGTCACCATACGTGCGTACGTACGGCTTACCGTCTCCACGTCGTGGTGTAATTGTTATTCAATATATTATTATTTGGATGGGTATAATAATGATGTGTAACTCATGTAAATAATAAATATAACATGTTAGTGATTATATATATATGATATACCATCCATTTATATATTATTTTAATATCAAAAGAATGATATTATCGCTCGTGCGTACGTACGGACTACCGTCTCCATGAACACGATGAGATTCATTCTCCATCATATCCATTCAAGTATAATTATCATTTGCTGATTTAAAAATTATTTTTAAGGACTTGATATCATTATGGATATGAATAATATACAACCTATCCATTACAAACATGGCTTACTTAATAAAACATATAAAAGAAAACGAGTAAGTTAACACCCGAAACAACGATAATACTAAGACATTATTAACAAAGCAAAGTTAAAAGATCATATATGATATCATATTAATATATATGATTCTTGTATAATTTAATAACAATTATTTAAATATTATACAGGAGTTTAACCTACCCCAACCAAGTAAAAGTACAAGGTAAGGGGTTTTCATCTCACTCCTTATTCCTGTGAGATTCATGCCATATTGCCACCATTACCTTTTGTGTGGTGTATGTACTGCCCATAATTATATTATTTGTGTAATACACTTTAATTTATGTGTATTTACATATTCATTGTATGATACCTCATTCATGGGTTGTACGTTTCGTAAGTTTCCAAATTAGTAAGGGTTTATTTCACAATCTCTTCATTATCTGAGGTTGTTTATGCGTAATAATCTACTGGGATCTCTTTATCATCCACATCCATGTTTCTTCAAAATGTATTTTAAAACATTTTTACTATTTACAAGAATATGGGTTAAATTCATTTATACCCTTGTTTGACTTTTATAAGTGGTTTATAAAGGAATCTTTCCGTCGTTTTCCAAACAAGGTTCTTTTTAACCTTTTCGACAGAATTAAGGTAAGAATGTTTTTTTTAACTTATACGGCGGGTGCGGTTATTTTCCGCCGTTATAAAATCGTCGAAGCTTCTCTTACAAGATTATAAGAATATTTTCAAATTTAATGTATTATTTTATAATTATGTTTCTTTTAAAATGATTTAAAAAAAAGAGATATTTCTCTAAAATAGTTTTGATTTCATCTATGTCAACAACCTTTGATGGATTTTAAGCTTATTTGAAGTTGATTTATTATGATACAAAACATCCATATTTTATTGAAGGTTTTGTGATATTTTTGATTGTGGATAAGTTATTCTTATGACACTCATGTTTTTTGTTTAAAGTATTGACATTTCATAAGTTATTTTTAATCCGAATGTTTATGTTATATTCCAACTTTTCATTCAGATGAATGTGTTAGAAAAGTATGTTCCGGGTTGGGGACCGGTAAAAGTAAGCCCTCCGGTTTGGTCTCCGGTTATTAGAGGAACTCCGGTTTGGTCTCCGGTTATTAGAGGAACTCCGGGTTGGTGTCCGGTTATTAGAGGCACTCCGGGTTGGTGTCCAGTTATTAGAGGCACTCCGGGTTGGGTTCCGGTTACAGTTAGCCCCAAGGTCTTGGGACGAGGCCTTGACAAAGAAATTAAAGTTCAGCATTATGCATTCCGACAATATGAATGTGGTTATTGATATTTCATGTGATTATTCGATTAGTAGAATATCCATGTGAATAATTAAATGGCATTATTTCATTTTACTTTTGCCATACTATGTTGAAGTTCAAGTTTAAAAGGCTTTTGTTTTACTAATGCATTGCCTTAAATGTTTATGCTTATTTTTGAATGTTCCGCTATATTGTTATCCTTACTGGGAATTTGAGCTCACCCCTTTTCTATGTTTTATTTTTCCCAGGATGTGAAGAAGTAAGTTATGAATGACCTGCAGGGATATTATGAGGGGATAATAGTGTGGACTATGGAGACATTATGTTGTCGTAGTAGTTTTTCACTTTATGATGTAATGTAAAACTTATGAATATATCTAGTGTTTCCAAGGCTACTAAACCAATCGGTCTTTCGAGATTTGATCTTTCTTGTGATCATGCCAATGTTATGTAATAATGCACCGACTCTGGGTAACTAGGGTCAGGGCGTTACATCAAAACATCAAAAAGCATGTGGGATAAGCTGGAAATTTTTTTCAAAGGAAATAAAAAAGTCAAGGAGGCCAAGATACAAATCTAACATAGTAAGTTTGAAGATATCAGAATGATAGATGATGAAACAATTGACGAATACTTCACCATAGTTAATGAACTTATGTGCAACATCATAGGATTTAGAGATTTCATGGAAGATTCTACAATTTTAAAGAAACTTATGATAAAATTTCTAGACATGTTAGATTCTAAAATTTATACCTTAGAAGATAAGGATGATTTAATTATTGATGAATTGCATAAATTTCTTATTTCATATAAAATGAGGAAATCTCTAATATTTAAGAATAAAATAAAATATTAAATTGATTTTTAATCCACGAGAAAGATGAAAATCCATGAAGATGATGAAGCCAATTCTTGTGAATCTGATGATAGGGAAGATGATGAGCTAAATGAAAAAAAACTTGTCTCTTATATCTAAGAACTATCTAAGAGGAAGAGGGAAGTATGGAGGAAAAGTTCCTCTCAATTTTTTTGAGTATAGTCGAATTGGGAACTTTTCTATGGATTTCCCTAAGAAGAAAGTTGGATAATATTGAGAATATTATGATGAAAAACCTTGATGGAAGAAGTGGAAAAAATGATAAATAAGAGAATTCTTCCAAAAAATTCAAGAAGAAATCTTTCATAAAGAATAAAATCATGTTGAGCAAGAAGGTTAAATCGGGATCAACTGACAACAATTATTTTGAAGATTAAATTTCACAAAAATTCATAACCTTCATTGAAAAAGTTGAGAAAAAAAATACTCCTCAGAGAGTGAATAAGGTGGTGAAGAATCATATAGAGAGTATCAGCTCAGAACTAAACTTCTTGCATGTCTTGAGAAAAACAAATCTCTCAAGAATGAAAATAGATTAATGAAGAAAGATCATGAAGAATTTGTTTATGGAAGAAAATATTTCATCAAGAAATAGGATGAATACATTCAGGAAATTCTAAACTAAAAACTTATAAATACTGAATAGGGAAAGGTGATTGAATATCTTAGAAAGAAGCTAGAATCTAAGGAAGAAGAAGTTAAAAAGTTGCAATCAAAACTTATTGAGTCTAAAAATTATCTAAGGAAGATGAGTGAAAACTTCAACAAAGCTAAAAAAGTAAAATCTATGACCTCTAAAATTGCTGAGAAGGATCATTACGAGAATCTGGTGAAACATTCTCTTAACAAAAATAATGTTTCATCTAATTCTTCTAACATTTCAGGTTCTGGGAGAAGTGTTGGGAAAGCTTGTGTGGAAAAAGGTTGTTTGAAACCTATCAAATATACAAAAGTTGAAACCTCACTTAAAGGAAAATATGGTCCATATTTGTATAATGTTAGTAATGAAAGAAGTTACCATCCTTAATAAAGTTTCTATATAAAAAGATCATTCTTTAATAGAAAATCAATATTTGAGGTCTATTATCAGTGTTGTGAAATCTATGGGAATAGAGCCTATAATTTTTAGCACAATTTATCTCTACCTGGAAGAAGGTTTGAGAAAAGTGGAAAAATAGTTAAAGAAGAATGAGTAACTTTCCTCACTCACAAAAAGTTGAAAACGTGAATTCTCAAGATGTCAGAAACATTCCAAAAAAGAATCAATTTGAATGTCTAGAAGAAGTTTGTAGAAGATGTGATCATTCTGTTCATCATTCCAAAATATGCATGACAGTCCTTCCAGAACAATTTTCTTATGATAAAAAAGAAAAGAAATCTGAAAATAAGAAGGTTGGTGAGAGATATTTTATTATTGAGATAGCTTTGAAAGCAAGCAAGAGGAAGAAACCATGGATTCTTGATAGTGGTTGTTCATCACACATGACTGGTGATATAAAAATCTTAGAACATGTTGAAAGTCATGATGGAGGAGTGGTTACTTTTTTCAATGATAGTTCCTTAAAAATTAAAGGAATCAGAATGGTGGAGATTGAATTAGAGAAACTTAAATCTAAGGAATTCTTTCTTATTGATGGGAGAAAATGTAACTTACTTATTTTAAGTCAAATTTATGATGATGATAAAGAATTAATCTTCATAAAGGATTATTATATCATCAAAAGTGTGAAAATGGAAAATTCATTACAAAAGGAGAAAGAACCAGTGGGAATCTCTTTCAAATTGGAGAATCCAATAATTCTTGTTATTTGAGTGCTGAAGATGAAAACAAGTTGTGGAACCAAGGACTTGACCACCTTGGGAAGAAGAACATAATAATATTTTTAAAGTAAATGTTGTTTGGAATTTTCCATAATTGAAAATAATATATGAAGATGTTTGTATTACTTTCCAGAAAGGAAAGATGACTAACAAAAGTCATAAAAGAGTTGTGATTCAATCTAGAAAACCACTTGAGCTTATTCATTATAATCTTTGTGGGCCAATGAAATATCAATCAACAAAATTGGATTTATAATTTATCAATTTTATTGATAATTTCACTTGGATAACAAACATAATGTTCATGAAGCACAAGTTAGAGGCTATTGAAATGTTCAAATTCCTCAAAAAATGTGCTGAGAAAGAATTGGGGGTTTCCATAAAGAAGTTGAGAACAGATAATGGTACTAAATTCACAAACAATTATTATAAATCCTATCTAGGAAATCATGGTATCAAACATTAGTATAGTTCTCCCTATATTCCACAACAAAATAGAGTAGCAGAAAGGAAAAAATAGGATCTTGGTGGAAATGGGAAGAAGTATATTAGTAGAATACAAACATTCAAAATTATTTTTGGAGAGAATCTATTAGTACTGTTGTACATGTTTAAAATAGATTCTTGTTAGGACTATAAACCATCATGACTCCTTATGAAATGTGGTATAACAAAAACCCCTCATTGATATACTTTAAAGACTTTGGAATTCCATGTCTTCTTAAAGTAAAAAAACATATTTGGGAAATTTTGATGAGAAATATGAGGAAGGAACTTTCATGGGTTATTCACCAAATGGTAGAAGTTAAAAATATTGGAACAAATGTTTACAAAAGTTGGTGGACTCATATGATGTGAAGGTAATTAAATATCAAAGGTCATTAACAAAAGTTGTTGAGAATGCTGAGGATGAAACATTGGAGAAATCCAACAATAGTGAATGTTAACATGGGAACTTGTTCTAAATCCATCAAATAAAAATGTTATCGGAACCAAGTGGATTTATAGAAATAAATTGAATGATCATAGAGAAGTTTCAAGAAACAAAGCAAGACTTGTTTATAAAGGATATTCACAAGTGAAAGGTGTGAATTTTGATGAAACCTTTTCCCCCTTTACAAGGTTAGAAACTATTCTAATGTTTCTTTCAGTGGATACTCATCCTAATTACAAAGTTTATTAGATGGATGTAAATTCAACGTTCTTAAATGGTGAAATTGAGTAATAATTTTACATTAAACAACCTTGTGGGTTAATACTTGATTAGGATGAAAACAAAGTTTATAAATTAAAGAAATCTTTGTATTGGATGAAATAAGCTCTATGTGATTTGTATTCAGATCTTGAAACTTGTTTGAGAAAGATGAACTTTTCTAAAGGAAAAGTTGATAGGAACTTTTATATGAAAAAAATTTACTCCAGAACATTAATTATAATTGTTTATGTGGATGATATAATTTTTTATGGAGATGAAAAAAAGAGTTTTTAAGAGTTTTCTAAATAAATGAAGAAGAATTTTGAAATATCAATTTTTGGGGAATTAACTTTCTTACTTGGATTACAAGTTTAACAAAAATAAAGATACATTTTCTTATCTCAAGAAAATTATGTTAGGGAATTACTAAAGAAGTTTGGAATGGTAGAATCAAAAGAAGTTTCAACTCCTATTTCAGTGAGTAAAAAGTTGAGAAAAGATGAATCTGGAATAAGTGAGAATTGGAAAGATTTTCAGAAAGTGAAAGGAAGTATTCTTTACCTTACAACTTCACGACTTGATATTGTTTATGTTGTGACTTTATGTGCCAGTTATCAAAGTAATCCAAAAGAATCACATATGTTGGTAGAAAAGAGGATTCTAAGATATTTCAAAGGAAAAAAATCATATGGGTTGTTATACAAAAGAAAAAGTGAGTTAAAGTTTCATGGTTACACTAATAATAATTGGGACGGTGATTGTAATGATAGAAAATCAACCTCAGGAAGAACATTTTTCTTGGGTAAATGTTGCGTGAGTTATAATAGTAAGAAACAAAGTTCAGTAACATTGAGCACAGATGAATCTTAATATGTTACAACTACTCTGGCTTGTACTCAAATGATGTGGATGAAATTTTAGCTGGAAGATTTGAAGGTAAAATTTTATAAACCATTGAAGATACATTGTGATAATCAAAGTGCAATTGATCTTTCGAAGAATATTTTCCAACACTCAAGATCAAAACACATTGATATAAAATTTCACTTTATAAAAGATAAAGTTTCTGATGGAGATGTTTTGTAGGAATACACATCAACAAATTATCAGATTTCTGATATCTTTAAAAAATAAATTTCGAAGGAAAGGTTTATCGAATTGAGGTTACAACTCTATATTCATCATCCTCCCATGTCTTCCTAAACCTCATAAGGAAGTTTCCCACACTATTATTTGGATTATGTTGACAAAGGGGGAGATTAAGAAACAACTTTTTAATTTGTAAGAAGCTTTTTTTCTTTATTTTATGAATCTGAAGTTGTGGTTATCATATAATGGGGGAGAGAACATGAAAAATGAGAGAGAAAAAGATAAGTGAGAAATATAAAGATAAAATTAAGGGGATTTTCTTTACATGGATGCAAAATTTTCTTGCCATCGAGGGATTTAAATCCTTAAAAAACATTACTTTATTCAATAGTGTGGTGTTAGGACACTCTCTTTTGAGAAAGGCTATGTTTTGATAAAAGTCAAAAACATGAGTTGTGGAAAAATTATGAGTTGGAAAAGTTGTTGACATGGGTTGTCAATAAATCTAAAGGGGGAGATTGAAGAACATTTGTGGTGTTTTTTTTTAATAATTTTTTGTATTTGTTGGCAACTAAACTTTTTGTTGAATAATTTTTTTGATATACAAGAATTTTAAGTTGTTGGTTGATGGAATTTTTTATCTATTATTAAGAAAGAAAGAAGTTACTGGGTTTTAAAGATGTTGATGAAGCCCTTTTTGTTACTGAAGATTCTTGAAAGAGAATGTTTTTGAAGCGTCAGAAGTTAGAAAGTTTCTTAAACTTTCTAAACAAAATTAGAAAATTATTTTCTGATCATAAAGTTCTTATAATTCATCAAAAGGTTCATGATAAAAGCTATTGAAGAAATGGTGAAGAGGTTTGAATACTTTCAATGAGAAATATTCTGAGAAAATTTGAATCCAAAATTCTAAGAAACATTTTGAGAAAAATAAGATCCATAATTCTGAGCAACATTTTGGGAAAAATTGGAACTTGAATTCTGTAAAATTCAGAACTTGATTTCTGAGAAATTCGGAACCTAATTTCTAAATAATTTGGAACCTGATTTCTGCACAATTTGGAACCTAAATTCTGCACAATTTATAATCTGGTTTCTAAACAATTCAGAACTTGATTTCTGAACAATTCAAAACCTGATTTCTATACAATTTTGAACTTGGTTTCTGAGAAATTCAAAAATTAATTTCTGAATAATTCGGAATCATATTTCTGAACAATTCAAAACTAGATTTCTGCATAATTCGGAACCGGATTTCTAAGAAATTTAGAACCTGATTTCTGAAAAATTTGAAACCTAATTTCTGAATAACTAGAAACCTGGTTTCTAAGAAATTCAGAACCTGATTTCTACACAATTTGGAACCTTATTTCTAAGCATGTATCTCAAAAAAATTTAACCACTTTTTTGAACACGTTCTTGATAAAAACTAAACAACATTTATGAGCATGTTTTTGAGAAAACTGGAACCAAGATCCAATATTATCATTCTGAGAAAGATATGAAGAGTTCAAGAAGGAAAACCCAAATTTTAACTTTGTGTAAATCTTGGATAAATTTAAGGAGGTTTTAAGAAGTCAAATATTGAAGATTAAATGCTAGAGATTTGTGTATTTTTTGAGATTTGAGGAAGCAGGAAAGATTTTCAATATTCCTACCTTTGTATTTTAAGTTTCCTATAAATATGTGCTCAGATCATTCACTCATTTATAACTTTTCAAATACATGGAAAAGGCATATCACTATAGAATTTAAAGTTAAAGGTTCCCAACAGATTGAAGAATTTTTCTTTGATTGTTTAAGGAAATGAAAAATAAAAACCATCCTTATTGTACTGAGAAGATCATACTTAGCCAAATCGAACTGAGGATTTGAACTAGGCATTTTTAGAGTAGATTCAACAAAGTTTTTATTCTTTTTTTGCATCAATTTTTCTTTCAGAAAATATTGTAAACTAGTGGGAGTCAGTGTAATATTTCCTATCAGTAGATAGAATGTTTCTAATAGGATTTGACACAAGTTGTATTCACTTTTTCATTATAGTGGATTTATATAGACCCACGAGAGTGGCTATGGAAAAGACATAGGTTCTCACATTGAGTATAAACCTTGTAAATCATGTGTGCCTTGATTTCTTTACTATTTTTTCATGCTTAAGTATTTGTTAAAGGTTAATAAGGAAATAAATCTTAACAGGTTGCAAGGGTTAAGTTTAATAAAGTTTTGAAACTTATAAAAAGTGAAAAATTGATTCAACCCTTCCCCCCACCTTCTCAGTTTTTATTCAATACTTGAACTTTAGTTTTGGTTTATAGTGGTTGTGGTACGTAGTGGTTGTGGTTCATAGTGTTTGTGGTGTGCAGTGGTTGTGGTGCATAGTGGTGATGATGTGTTGTGGTGCATAGTTTTTGTGGTGTGTAGTGGTGACGATGTGTTGTAGTGTGAAGTGGTGATGATGTGTGGTTGTTTATCCTATCTCTTGATACTATTTTATATTATAGATGGTAATTTCTCCAATTTGTGAGATTTTTATACCCTTTTTGCTAGTCGTCAACCTGAGGCCTCCTATAGGTAGGACTCGGGGGTCATTATCTCTCTCTCTTCATTGTGGTATCTTTGGTGGGAGGGGGTCATGAAAGAGTTGTATCAAAGGCTGATAATTGTGATATTGGATGAATTTTTTAGTTATACAAAATGAGTATTGCATGGGTTGGTAGGGAATTGATGCTAGTTGATCTTGGTGTGTGACATAAGCTTGGGAGACTTGCTAGGACCTGGGGTTTTAGGGCCCCCATGATCCAGTGCACAAAATCTAAGCTTATTGAATGACCAAGTGAGGTGGAACTATTTTTAGGGTAGATACCTAAGAGAGGTACATGCATCATGATTTATTATGTTTGTATTAAAGTTAGGTTGTTATAGGAAAATAAAATTAATTAAATAAATAGGATTTGATAAAATTCCATGCTATCAGGATTAGGGTGTTCTCCTTACTTTTCATGAATAGATCCTATTCATTTTCTGTGAGTGGATTGGGAAGTTGTGGTTCCAAAAGCTGATTTGGTTGATCATTTAAGGGTTTAATCGATAGATGAGGATGAGGCATTGAAGATAGATTTGTGTTCCTTTCAGTGGAAAATTTTGGGAAAGTATAAGGCGAGCATCTCAGATTTGGAGACAGAGCGCTGGCTAGAGGATCTCGATATTACTTTTAGTCTGATCCAAGTATGGGCTAATTTCTGGGTGTTTCTGGAAGTGAGTTAGATGTGGGGCCCTACATGTCAGTGATGTACATTGTTTCTTAGTGACTATGAGGAGTTATATGTTTTATGGTCGAACATTCAGAGGGAGTCCTAGGCGGAGCTCCAATCATTGACAATGAGGAAATCCAAGTGGAAGGAGCTTATCTCCCTTCATTAGGGATGTATGATCATGAGAGAGTTGGGGATCAAGTTCAAGGACCTCCTACAATTTTCTCTAGATATTTTATTGAATGAGGATTCTAGAGCACATTGTTATGAGGATTATTTGTGCCTAGTGATTAGGTATGTGTCCACTCTGTTTTCACTCCCTACATATCTAGAGGTGAATAAAAAGGAAAATTTTGTCTATTGGATTCTTTATTTGTGATTTGAGTCTCAAGAGAGTGTCCAGTAGCGCATCTCAAGGAGTAGGGATTTAGGTAGTGGGTTATGGGTGTTCAGGCAGACAGGGTTCCGATCAATGGGGAACCGACTATGATAGTTTCTTTCTCAATCGTCAAAGATGGGTGGTTTTCAAGTACCTACTGAGGGATTTCCATTTTCAAGTTATATTTAGGGGAGATATAGGAACCTCCATAACTAATTCCCAACCACTTGGAGAGTCCAGTATCAGGTGGGTGATCATTCCCCTTTTTAGCACCAGTAGTTTCTTCCAACATAGTTTCAAAAGCAAGCACCGCTGGTGTGTGTTTAGTAGCTAAGAGTAGATTTTTTTGGTAGAGGGAAACCTCCTAATGGTATCTGTCTATATCTATATCATGTTTTTTGAGGTCAAAAACAGAGAGGTAGAGGATATGGGCATGGTCAGATACACGCATTAGAGGTAGCAATGCCAGCAAAGCTAGGAATTGTTTGATATATGATTAGTTTATTATCTATCCATGTATGTGATTTTTTTGATTTAGGAACCTTGTACTCCTTTGTTTATCCTACTTTTTTGGTGCTTTGGTACTGGACATAGAGAGGATTCTAGTTCCCCTTGTGTTATCCACGTCATCTAGAGGTCAAGCTTCTTTGTTTGATGTGTACTGGGAATATAGACTAGTGATGGGGTAGCACCAGTTAGTGGGGGGATTCTTCTTATTGATAATACAACCATACAATGTTATCCTCATCATGGATTGGTTGTATTCCATGCCTGAAATCTTAAACTATTTATGAAGGTGAGTTTTTTTTCAGATGCAGATGACCAACAAGTGGTGTTCATTGGTGAGAAAGGTTATCGGATGTGTGGTAGTCAAGTGGATCCTTTTTTATTAGTTAGAGGAGTATTTCACTGTAAGCTTAGGTGGGGGATGTTCCTAGAGTTTTGTGGGAGTTATTGGATGTTTTTCTAGATGAGGTTATTCCACTACCCCCTTGACATGATGTCAATTTTGGGATAGGTTTATAGTCAGTTGTGTCTCTAATTTCGATAGATCCCTACCAAATGGAACCTACAGAGTTGTGTGAGTTGAGGTTACAGGTGGATGATCTGATGCAGAGGGGTTTCATCCAATCCAGTGTGTCATCGTGGGGTTCTACAATGTTGTTCTCCAAGAAGGCATGTGGTAGTCTAAGGTTGTGTATATACTGTCAGAGGTTAAATTAGGTAATGCTCAAGAACCATTAACCCCTTATGAGGATAGATGATCTCTTCGGCCAGTTGAGGGGACCTAGTTGGTTTTTGAAGGATGCCACCAGTTAAGGGTGAATGATGAAGATATTAAAAAGACTACATTAAAATGAAGGTATGGTCACTTCAAGTTTTTAGTCATGTAGTTCCATGTTAAAAATGAACCATCTATGTTCATGGGGATTATAAACTCCATGTTCAATGGGTTTCTGGACTGGTTCATTGTTGTATTCGTTGATGACATATTGATCTACTTAAATTTAGGGGAGGATCACATTGACAATCTTAGAGATTTTTAGGTCCTTTAACACCACTATATCTATGGGAAGTTATCCAAGTGTGAGTTCTGGACATGAGAGGTGAGTTTCCTTGAACATTTGGTGTCACGGCAATGTGTGGTCATAGACCCATCCAAGATTAAGGAAGTTTTTTCTTGGGAAGAACCCAATAATTTGGAATAGGTTCACCATTTCCTTGGTATCATGGGCTATTATAGAAGGTTTTTACCTTATTTCTCTTGAGTTGAAACCCTGCTAATAGTGTTGACTATTAAGGACTAGCCTTTCATGTGGACTGTCAATATTAAGCAGTGTTTAATTACTTGAAGTAGAATTTAGTCAGTGCTCCAATTCCTCATTTTTCAGAGGAGGGTGTGTTGTTTCAGGTTTTCTATGAAACATCTTATCTATTTTTAGGATTTGTATTTATAAAATAGAGAAAAATTATCTCATATTGGTCTAGGAAGTTACACACCCACAAGTGTAACTCTTCCACCATTGATCTGGAGTTAGCGACATTTGTGTTTATGATAAAGTTTTGGTGAAATTACCTCATTACAAAGCACTTTGTGGTTTTCAAAAACCACAAGAATCTAAAATATATTTTTTTAGTGATATTTTAATCTAATCCAATTAAGGTGGATGGATTTTCTCTAGGATTGTTTTTTTAGATGTCTTACACCTTGAGAAATGGGAATGTGGTTGCCAATGCATTGAGTCAGAAGTCCAAATAATATATAGTTCGAGATTCTACTGATGTTTGGAAAGGGATGGAGGATCTTATGGTGATTCTTCATGACATTAGAGAGATAAGTTTCTAAGGTTGTCTTTATCAAATGATTGTGGATTTGTATTTTATGCAGTGGGTAGAGTTTTAGTTGGGAGACTTAGGGGAATAGGTGATGCATGACTATGTTGGCCATAGTGATGCCCCTGAGGGATAGTTAGAGGATGGAAATAACTGGATGTTATTCTAGGGGAGTATTTTCATTCCATAGGTGATGCATGAGGTATTACTCCATGAGTTTCATACCTCACCTTTAGTGGTACACCCCAGTGTTAAAAATATGTATGTGGCTTGAGAAGACAGGTTTGGTGGCTATGGATGAAATGTCTAGTGGAAGATTTTATGGTGAGGTGTCTAGTTTTTTAGTAGTTGAAAGCATAGAAATGTGTTCCTAGAGGTTTTTTAAAGTCCTTATATATTCCTGAGTTTAAATGGGAAGAAATATTGATGTATTTTTTTCACGGAGTTTCCCCGAGCCCAAGGAGGTTGTGATGAAGTTTGGGTGATAGTGGATCAGTTGACATAGTCGACTCACTTCCTAGTAATCCATGAGTTGATTTTCATGGATGTTTTGGAAATTCAGTATATGTATGATGTGTTTAGGATTCATGGGGTAATTATTTTAATCATTTCTTATTATTAACCTCATTTACCTTGCAAGTTTAGAGGGTATTGCAGTATGATTTTGGCTCCCGGTTGTGCCTTAGCACTGCTTTCCACCCTCAGAAATATGGGAAGGAAGAGTAGATAATCTATATGTTTGAGGATATATTGTGATCCTATGACTTTTACTTTGTAGAATCATGGGTAATGAAATTGAATTTGTTTGAGTTTTCATACAACAACAGATATCACTCGTCTATTGGCATGGCCCTATTTATGGAATTGTATGGATGGCCATGTCATTATTCATTGTGTTGGATGGAGGATAGAGATTTAATAGTTTTTGGTCCTGATGCGGTGCATAGTGTAGATGAGATGATCCAGTTGCTTCGAGAGAGGATGAGGGTAGAACAAGACCATCATAAGTCCTATGCTGATTATAGGTGGAGGCCCCTAAAGTTTGAGGTTAGGGACCATGTGTTTTTTAGAGTCTCCCCTTAGTGAGGGGAGTGGAGGTTTGGTGGGGGGATAAGATTTATCCATGGTTTTTTGGTCCCTTTGAGGTGTTGGACATTTTGGTGAGGTAGTGTATTGGTTGAATTTTCCACCATGTTTGGAGAATATCCATGATGTCTTCCACATGTCCTAGCTTCATCACTATCTTTGTGATGAATACTATATTATTTAATGGGGATAGTTGGATATCGATGTTGATGTTACATTTTTTGAGCAGCTAGTAGAGATCTGGGATTGTCAAAATGAGGTGTTTTAGGGACAAACCATTCCCTTGGTTCACATATTTTGGTGGCATGGTGGTCTGCAGAAAAGTACTTGGGTGATAGAGACACAAATGTGTGCCTAGTACCTAGAGTTTTTTTAGTTTTACTTTTACTTGTTTTGTTTTGATGATGTGATATTTAGATCTCGCTATTTTATGAGATGTGTTAATTATTATTTATGTGTGATGTATGATTAATTTTTCGACATATGAAGAGGGGGGGACTTGAATCCTAATCAAGATGTGTTATACTTTGATGTGATTAAAACAATGCGGGTGAGTCAGTACTATCCAAAATGGATAATATATTAACATAGAAGATGGGATTTCAAAATTTGTGTGCTCAGGGAAGAGTTGTGTGTTGGTTGTGTTAGTGGTTGGTTTGTGATGTGTGGTGGTTGAGATGTTGATGTGGATGGTTGTGTGGAAAGTGGTGGAATGTGGCTAGAACCAATGTGTGGTGTTGTGCTTGATGATAGGTTGTGATGTGTTTTTGAATGATATTTTTGGGTGTTTCGGTTGGTGAGTTTGGATGGTGGTGTTTGAGGTGTAATGAAAACCTTGAGAGGTATCTCACGAGGTGGTTTTTTGAACCCCTTTCTTTATTCAGGTTTGGTTTTGATTCTTGAGGGTGATAATCATTTTAAAGGTATCTAATGTAATGGTTTGTGCCTTCCTAGCCTGTTACTTTGATAGTTTGAGGTAGTCATAGGAGTTTGGATGAGTATAGAGGAGGTTTGGTGGAGTTAGATCTCCAATTGGCCTTTTACACCATAAAAGATGGATTTACAATATAAGATGTTGGTTTGTGGCTTGTGTAGTCAATGGTTTAGGAATTTTATGTGGATGAGGTGTAGATCATAAAATAGGTTTATGCCATAAGGATGGATTTTATGGTGTAGGTTTATTTCAACCCTAGGTGTCATGTTTTTTGGTGGAAAAGCAACTTACAAACTAAAGGTTGGTCTTATGACATAAGTTTTGCAGAACCGTGGAACTTACAATGTAAAAGAGTAGTTTACATCATAAGTCAAGAAAATTATGGCATGTATAAGTTTGGTGTTCAGCTAATTTTCTCTTCATTCATTCATTCCTTTCTCTTAGTTATGGGATAAACTCTAGAGCTTTTATAGTATCTTCATCTATATCATTCATGCTTTGATTTGTGGGTTATGATGGTTGATTTTTGGTGATTTATGGTAAGTTCTTATACCATCCCATTATTTCTCTTGCATTCTTCATCTAGGGATCCACTACGGTAGTGTTGATTTGGTTTGAGGTGTGTTTGGGTTGTGTTTGTATGACCTTTTGATGTGTTTTAGGTTTATCCAAGGTTTCCTTGCATGGTTTTGGTTTGCAGGCTATTTCTTCTTCACCCTATGGTGTATAGTGAGATTGAAAATCTTTATTTGAGGCAAGGGATCCTCATACTCACCTGTTTATATGCTATGTGTGGGATTTTCATGATTTTTCTTTTCTTTGGGTCAATATTAAGGGTTTTCATAATAAAAGATAATTAATTATAATAACCTAAAATTGATGGGTATGTGGGAGATATTTCATTCTTTACTACTTTGATATATGTTGTTGATGATATTATGTCATGTTATTGCCTAGATAAAAATAATGGTTGTTGGAAGCCATGCTTGCACTACAAATGATATATGTTGAGATCCTTGTTATTGTTGTGTGATCGTACCTTGAATAAGAGGCTAAAAAATATATATCTGGCTAATAAATTGGTTACCCATGGAAACCTATATTGTGTGATAATAATCATGTTAAATAAAGATTTAGTGTGATAAAATCCCCTGAATAATTCTGTAAGTCGGTGTGTGTGTTGTTTTTGTGTGTTCTTGTGCTTGTTGTGTTTTGGTAAATTTTTGTGTGGTGATAGAGGTGATTAGATAGGTTTTTTGATGTGTGAGTTTGTGATGTGATTTGGTGGTTGGTTGGCATGGATGCGATGTGGGCGGTTGTGCAATGTGGTGCACAGTGGTTGTGGGGTGCAGTTGTTGTGGTGCATGGTGGTTGTGGTGTGTAGTGGTTGTGGTGACAATGTGTTATAGTGCATAATGGTTTTGGTATGCATTGGTGACAATGTTTTGTAGTGCGTAGTGGTGATGATGTGTGGTTTTTTATCCTATCTCTTGATCCTATTTTATACTATAGAGGGTAACGCCTCCCATGTTTTGATATTTTTATACCATCGATGCTAGTCACTAACCTAGATCTTACTGGAGGTGAGACTCGAGAGTCATTATCTCTCTCTCTTCATTTTGACATATTTAGTGGGAGGGGTTCATGACAATCATTATCTCTACGTAGTATTTCTTTCAATGGCTATATCAATTCTATAAAACTCTTATCAATCCATCCATTCCTAGCTTCTGGTTCAACAATCTAAACACTATTAATAAAACTATGAATTTCATACAATCTAGATACAATGGTTTTTCAACATCACCATATAAGAGCTCAATTGATGGTGTTTTCTCAATTGCCTCCACTTAAATATCATAAATCATTTCTTCAATTTGATCAGAATAGTCATTTTGAAAATCTTCATTATCATTAGATCTTGAATTCTTCCCAATTTCACCGTGCCAAATACAAGGACTATAACTTAGATTAAAACCATTACAAATTAAATGATCTTTGATTTCTATGCTTTGAAGCTTTCTCATATTTAAAATTTTTAAGCATGGATAGAAAAATGTGTCGATGTTTGGAGTGTTGTATTTAGAAAATTCCAAAAAATCAATAACTGCTTCCTCATATTCATCACTTATTCATCATACAGTAAACCAACAATGATTCATTATCAACTATAACAAATTTTAAGTATTAAATATAATTTTTTTTATTTTGAATTTAAATTTTAATTTACTTTTATAAATAATAATACAAATAAAAAAAGACAGATTGTTTACTTTTATTATCATTATTCACTATGTAATGAAATATTATTAAAACTATGTTGTTTTATTAAAAATAAAAACTGAAATAAAAATTTTTATTTATCAAAAATGTTTTTGGAATTTTTTTTACATATTTCACACATAAAATATAATAATTCAATTAAATATTTTCAAATAAAAACATTCAATATAAAATAAATAACTCAATACAAAATAATGATAATTTAGAACACATAAAATAAACAACCAAAAAACATTATTAAAATTAATAAAAACTAATAAAAATTATAAACATTTATAAAGTGTATATTTTAGCTTATAAATTATTTATGAATTTAATAATTCAAATTTAAATATGAAAGCAACTAATTTTTTTATATAAATTTTTTGAAAGAAAATTTATTAAAATAATCCTAGGTAAGAGATATTTTTAACCCTGCTCGCTCTCTTTTTTCTTTTTATTTCATATTTTAATAAAATTTTAGGATCATTTTCTTCTGGAGAGACCTATTTCATTGTTAATTATATTATTTACATTATTATTAAGATTTATTATTTTAATTATTGTAAATATTTAATTTTATAATTAATATATATTAATAATTTAATTACTAACATTTAATTATAATAACATAATTAATAATAATTCATAGTAATGTAATTAATAATATAATAATTAATAATAATTATGTCCATTCACATTTAAAAGTGAAAATATTATATTTTTAAGCAATAAATTTTGTGACATGTAAGTTAACTTTTGTTTATTATATTTATGATTTTTTTATTTTCAATTATATTTTATATGATGAGTCAATTTTTCAAATTTCATGTATATTGTATTTAAATTTTATATTTTATACGCTTTCAAAGTCACCTACAAGAAACATAATAATGTTTCAAGTACGTGGCTTTGAATGCTTATAAATAATAAAGTAGAGATACAATCTAAATAAAATTTGAAAAACTTACTGAACATGTAAAAAATAATTGAAAATAACAATCATTTCATAAAAGTTTTTAATGAAAAATAATTTTAGTGGCATAATATATTGTTGTTTTATAACATTACATTTTTATTTATAATTTTTTTTACATTCCTTTTATTTTAAATTATTTTTTATATATTTAGTCAACGTTCTAAATTTTATTTATATTTTAATTATACTATAATTTATGTTCATTTATTATTAAATATGTAAATATTATGTTTTTAATCAATGATTTTTATGTCATGTAAAATAATTTTGGTTTATTATAATGGTGAAATTATTTTTATTTTTAACAAAATTTTAGATGTTTAGGATATTTTTTAAGTTTTAATTAGATAGTTTTTATAGTTTATATTTTATAATATTTTAAATTTACTTACTTGAAATTAATAAGTTTTCCTATGTTTCAAGTAGTTGAATTTTAAATCTTATAAAAGTTAAACTATAATTAAAATATAAATGAAAATTAAAAAATTGGTGGAACATGTAAAAAATGGTTGACATTAAAAAGAATTTCATCAATTTAATTGACAAACAATGATATATAGAATAGAATGAATTATTATTTAAAATCCTTTAATTCAAGAGAAAACATATAAATGAATGAGTATAATCACTATCTATGATGAGGTCCCATCCCACATGATAGTGTTTGAATGGGATGCCCATGTCGAGATCATCAACCTCTGTGTCGAGGTGGAGTATGATGACCTTGATAGGGCTCTTCATCAGGTTCAAGAACTTTCAATATCAGAAGCTCTACCTATGACTCGTTGGGAGGAGGGGGTATATGGATTTCATCATGTGTACCTGATCCTTCTCCCACTACATAAGTGGAAGGACCTAACATCATCTGTTACGGGAACCATAAGGCCTGTGGAGGCTCGAGCACAAAAGGTGGAGGTAAGGTAAATGACCCTTGATACAATCATGGATCAGTTATACTCGGAGAAAACCTTGGATATCTGGACAACACAAATAGATATCATGATGCCTAATGCACATCCCCAATCTGCTGAGGTTGGATTACTAGAGGTTCAACCTATACCTATGGAATAGGAAAGGCCTCGCATGAAGCATGATGCAATCTATGTAGTTGTCTTTGTGGAACCTCAACATCAGTAGCTACTTGAGGAGGTTCCTGAGTAGGAACCTCCTATCACTGGGTAGAAAAAGCATCTCCCTGAATTAGATGATCAAAGATACTATCATGTAGAACATAATATGCTAGACTTATCCCCTGTTCTATATCATAGTATGTCGTCTGGCTAAAAACCTCCTCCTCCTTTGGACCAGACATGCAGATAATATGTTGTATTTGAGTATGATGTAAAGAGATCCAAAGTGAATTAAATAAAATAAAAAAACACACTAATATAAATTTATTAACTTACCAAATCCTGAATCCCTCTTCTATGTGGAGTAAGATACAATATTGACTTAATTCTATACCATAGCTCATACTCGATCTACTTTGGTAGAGGGAATCCCATCGTACACATACCCTCAATGTGAAAAAATGATCTTATATCC
Organism: Viscum album; assembly: GCA_963277665.1. Classification (NCBI taxonomy): domain Eukaryota; kingdom Viridiplantae; phylum Streptophyta; class Magnoliopsida; order Santalales; family Viscaceae; genus Viscum; species Viscum album. Next base: position 808,313,663 of record OY728150.1, on the reverse strand, counting down.
TAAAGGTCCAAATACTCTACATGTTGTTAGCACTAGTCGACATCCTACCTCCCTATCAGCTTCAGAGAATAAAGCATTGCTGATAATCAAGGTGGAAAGGGAATATGCTAAACAAATCCAAATTGGTGCATGACTCTATCAGGCTGGTTCCAAACAACAATATGAAAGTGAATGAGAGGCACTAAATTCATGGAATTGTGATGCCCATCAGTGTAGTATGTTGGAAACTAGACCAATATGGCTTAGTATGGAATCCATGTAATCTAAAATGACATGTGAAATTTGTTAAAAAAAATTGTTACTAAAAACCAAAAAATATAATATTATCAAATTAATTAGTCAAGGAAATACTGTATATAATAAAATCAATGGGTATTAGACTATCTTATATGAGAATATATGCACCTAAATTATGGCTCGGTGTCCTGAAAAAGTGGAATTCTTGACTCCACCTATAACGTACAACATAGAAAGTGATTAATAATAAGAAATTAAATTTAATAACTCATAGTAGAATCATAAAACAATAAATATGAGTGATCATACTAGTGTCTATGTAGAGAATCAATCAAAGGATCTATATAAATCTTCTGATCATAAAAAAATAGGGTAGAGGGTAGGTATGCACTCTCATTACCATATCTAAATAAGGATGACACATCCCCTGAGATTGGTGTGATCTGATAAGCATGTTGTGCATAATGTTCTATAAGTATATGCCAAGCACACAGATCCCCAAATTTATCTCTTGTCCAGATAAAAATCCTCTGGTATCCCAAGATACATCATGTGGATATACATACAATATTGATCGGTGCATAGTGTCCCTCCAATGAGCAGCAAGATATATACATGAGCATGATGCACAACAGTCTGATCGTCAGCATCAGCAGGTAACTGTGAAAAGTTAATCTCAATCCATCTCATAGATATTGACCCACCATATATAGAATCATCATTACCCACAATTTCAATACCTAAAAATCATTGTACAAGCTTAGGCCAGTCGCCACAAGTGGGTCATATAACTACATCCCTCTAGATAGGATGATCAATAAAAACTTCCAAATCATTAAGGGTGATAGTCATATCTATCTCAAGATAGTGGAATTTGTGTGTCTTGGGTCCCCATATCTTAGTAAGGTTAGTAAGGAGGTGACGATCAAATAATATTTAATAAGATACATCAATTCCATAGAAGCCAAAATATTTTAGGTATGGTATAATGGAAGCTGGAGGTGGAATATGATATGAATGGTTTTCTATATGTAATGACCTTGACCCTAGTATCCCAGAGATGGTGGATTCTTTATTACATTGTCATAAGATATAAGGAATCACATACCAAAGTAATAATATTTTAGTAGTTTTTGGTAAACTAGATATATACTTGAGTCTTGAATTACAATTGAATACAAAAATTAAAACATGTTTTTTTCAAAAATAATATTATTACCTATAGAATATTCTTTCATATCAAACATAGTAATATTCATGGAATCCTGATGAAAGGAAACAACTTAAGGGTGAGTTCAAATGTTCAGTGAGGGTTAAGTACAATGGAATCAATCATGAATAACTGAATCATCATAAATAATGAATTAACAATATGGAAAGGTAAATATCTGAACACACGTGCCATTTAAATAATTGACTAGCATAATAAATGGTAAAGTAAATAATTGAAAAAACATTTCATTTGATCAATAAAATGAATATCATAACTAGATGAGGAATAATCAATATTTTAAAGTAAATAACTGAAACAACATGTCATTAATAAATAACTGAGAATGAAATGCATCCATAGATAATATCATTGTGAAAATATCATAGATAGTAATAACTAAAATCTAAATGAAGGAAATTCTTAAATATCAGATGTCGTGTTTCCCAGTAACATGATACATTTACCTTCAAGACCTTTTACAAGAATATTTAGAACACACTAGTTGAAACCCAATTTAACTAAGGTTATCCAACCAATTCATCCCATGAGACTAATGATGAATCAAGTAGATTTCTATAAATGGTCCCGAACTTATTTCATGCATTTCCAAAGAATTCCTCATATATCAAATAATTGATTTAATTCGCAAATAATGTTCCTTTTCATTAAATATCCATACTGAGTAAAGAATATAGATTTATCAATATTTCTCCAGATGAACAAATAACTTTCAATGAAAACATCATATATTAAAATGGTATATGATTTAAGAAATAAGAATATCCATGATAAATAATGTGTTTATTTAGGGGAAATTTAATATTTAATGATCATATTAAAGTAAATATTTCAAGGGGGAGTTAATGACTGCAAAATGAAATAAGAAATTGAATGTCGATATGGTCAAAATAATCATAAACCATCCAGAGGAAGAATAAAGATGGTATTAATATATACCCATTGGAATAATAATAAATAGTTCTTTTTATTTATGAATAGAAATACCATAAAAATATCTTTAAAAACATTCTTGAGTAAAATATCCATTTCATTTTGAAAAACATTTTTGAAAATCCTTTTCATTGAAAATCACTTTTAAAAACATTTTCTTTAAAAAGATACACATAAAATTGTAAAGGAAGTTTAAATGAAATTATGGTCATGATGGTAATTAATTCTATCCATGCTTTAAAAGTTAAAAAACATTCCTTTTCAATATAAAATTTTTTAGTAAATTTCCTTGTTCAGAAAACAACAAGAAGATTCCTTTCACATTTTCGGTAAAAGCCAAACAGGCATTATTTTAAAAACAACCTAAGATTACTTTGAAAACTATTTGTGAAGGGTAAAAATGGGTAAAAAATTCTTTAAATCATTATGAAATGGTAAAAATAATTTTTGAAAACATTTTAAAAAAACATGGTTTTTGAAGAAAATAGATTTCCGAAAGAAGATAGAAATGAATTCAGATTTTATTAAAAAAACGTTTTATCAATTATTTTAAGTAACAAATAGTGAAAAAGGTACTATTAATTGAAAATATCATTAATAACCATAGGATAAGATAATTTAAGTTTTTATTAAACAATTATAAAATAATTTTCTTCAATTAAAATTCAAGAATAAATAATCTCAATTAGAATGATATTGTGAAATAAACCCTTAAAATGATCATAACATTGAAGTAAGAATTAATAAATAAATTGATTATATATATCAAATTTAAATCCACATAAAACGAGTGGAAATAAAATATAATGTAATAAAAATTCATTACACACGTAATCTTATAATATCAAGGATGATGAATAAGTAATATAACCCAATGAAAAGAAATTGAGTTATGAAATTATTTACCACTTGGTAACTTTTAATTCAAATACCCTTAGATGAAATAATTCAAATTAAAACTTAAAATACCATTAATAATGAATTATTCATGATATTACATGTAAAAGGGGTATTATATTCACCATATAAAAGAAATTAGGTGCATAACATTACAATATGCCTCAATGAAATGAAATTGAGACGAAATCTCTTACCTTACACTTCCCTTTGGTTGAACATTAAATAAACTATTCTATAGTGGTTTTAAACATGTTATTAAATTAAAATAGAACCATATTAATATTTATACTATCATATATGATCCTCTTATAACATCTTTTTACTAATTCATTAATAATCTCTCGTTATTTTCATTATTTCAGGTGTTAATTACCATGTTTTCTCATGCGTGTTTCATCATGAAAGATCTGGTTATAGCACATATTTTGTAGTTATATCATATAAATAATAATAATGAAATAATTATCATATTTTTACATCAATTTTAATTTTAAAACCAATCACAGATGATGGTTATAGAAAATGAAGTACGTTATGGTCATGGAGACGGTAGGTCGTACGTATGCATGAGTAATATTTCTATTTTTTCAATGATCATTATATAAAGGAGGTAAGTAATATTTTACCTTTATATAATTATCATAATATCATATATACCAATTTATATACTTATATATATCATTCATGTGGTTTGGTGATGAAAAGAGAGTCACATCGCTTTGTGAAGGTAGTGGTCCACGCGTACACGAACGATGTTATCATCTTTACATGAGTGAAAAGGAAAGAAATAAAATGATATATATTATATTTATATAATGATAAATCTTTCATTAATATAATATTATTTCATTTATATCACATATAATCCTTAAATTTATCTTTTTCACCTTCTATGTTAAGAGTTAGTGAAAGATGAATCACATCGCTTCTTGAGGCGGTAATCCACCGTACACACAAGAAACGTTATCGTATCTCCTAGAGAATGTAAGTTAAAAGGGTATATATTATATAGTTAATCAAGAGGTATAAATATGTTATAAATATCATTCATATACTTTATATTCATCATCATATCCAACCATGAAAGGTGGTAATGGAAGAATGAATGACATCGGTTCGCGGGGTAGTAGTCTACCAGACACACAAATGATGATTTTGTAACTCATTTGATATAAGTGAATATGATTTTAGGTTATTAACTTATTATAAAAACAATAAATCATATTTAATATATTTATGTTATTATATCACCATTTTTTAATAAAAAATTAAGGAGGTGGATAAAAAATAAAATAAAGATGCTTGTTGAAGAACATTACCTCTTCTTCGGGTATCCTCCTTAGGTTTACACTAAATCATTCCTAGGTTAGATTTATGTAAAAACTAAGGATTATAGGATAAGGTTAAGTAATTTGGTAATTTATTTGTATAGTTATTTATTTAAACCAATTAGGTTTGAAGGTTTGAAGAAGATAGGACATGGGGTGGCCTTTTATAAGTTAGGTGTGTGGCATACTTGTAATTTTTTGAAAATATTAAATCATACCCATGTTTTTATCATGAAAAAAGCTTCCAAAATGAGTAATTATATAATATTTTATATTTAAAGTCGAAATAAGTCTATAAAATGGGTTTTCAACATATTTTTATGTCATTTTTATCTCTTATCCTCTTAGTTTAACACCTAGGTAAATCAATTTTTACCTTAACCGCGGTAAATAATTTTTTACTATTTTCACTATTCATTTTTGTAAAAAATAAGTTGAACATATTAGGAATTATAAATTATGATTATTAAAAATATGGAATCTATTTTTTAAAATCAAATTCATATGAGTGTCAAATTTTAATTTAAAATTAATTCCACATACATGATAAGAAAGTTGGATTTTAAAGTGAAAATGTTCAAAAGTTTACAAAGTTTTTATATCTAAATTCAATATTAAAATGATTAAAATGAACTAAATTTTATTAATTGATATAAAATTTAAATTATTTTAATTTAAAACCAATTCAAAATATAATTTTACCTTATAAATTATTTAAATGAAATGCAGTTTTCAATTAAAATTCAGTATTTTTTCTATTCATCAAAAAAATGAAACTTCTCAGAAAAATCCCAAAAATTAACCCTAATATAAATTTGATATTAAAAATTAAAAAATTAATTTTATTTTTTCATATAAATTTTCTAAAATTGGTAAAAAAAATAATTTTAAAATAAGTACGTAAAGCATGAACAATCCCTCTTTTAGAAAAAATGCAGTTTTTCCAAAAACATTTATTTTTATTTTAAAAGATACTTATTTTATTATTAATAAATATATACTTAATAAAAATTTGTGGAATATATATTTTTATAAGTTAGTTAATTTTATTCATACCTATTATTTCAATTTCTATGAGATAAATTTCATATTAAATAATAATATTAAAAGTATATTATTGTTTGATAAAAACTCGGTCTTGCGCATAACGCATGATAAAATGAGTGTTGTGTTTAATTAAATATATTGAAGAGATTAAATTTATTTAAAAAATAAATATATCATAAAGTCTCAAGGTGTTATATTTTCTTCTAACCTTGGTGTTTCATGTCTCATATGTTATCAAATACAATGTTCTTATTTTGAAATCTCGGGGTGTTACATTCTTCTCGCCTTAAATAGATTGTGTCCTCATAATTTAAACTTGATCTCACTAATCCATGGTTTGATATTTGAAAATTTCATTGTTGAAAACCCAAAATAATAAAATGGTTAATAAATAATTCTATTTATAAGAGAGAAAAGAAAGTATGAAGGTCATCTGAAATAACACACAACTAGGTTTCCAAGTAGGATAACATATATGGGAAATGAAAACATGGACATGGAAGAAAAGTATAAATAATTATAGAGTTATTAAGGTCATTGATTCCAATAAATTGAATAATAAATAGAAATTTAAGGTACTTAAATCCATAAATATATGATGATCTCAAAGACCATATGATTCATCGGGTATGAAGGTGATAGGATAACATTTTTATTTCAAGATATTTTTCCTAAAGTTACGGAATTATTTTACTATCTAAGAATATAAGTAAATATAGTTACTTGATATGTTTCTAATTTATAAGAATAATTTCATCCTTTGGTTGTTCTTTGATCAATTTCCAATTCATCCCTTACTCCAAGAAATTAATATCCAAAAATGAATTTTTTTATGCCTGAAGCACTAAAATTCACTTTTAACAGATCGTAAGAACTACAAAACAAGTCTTTATGTTTGTCTCTAACTATTTTCCCAAACTAATATGGTTATCACAATCTATCAAATATATTAATCTCTAAACATCAGAAGTAAACCTTTTGGTTCATCATTAATATTAATTTTTTTCAAATTATTTAGCTAAAAGCAATGATGCATTAATCAGGACGTCATGTAGGCTGGTGTTAGGTGTTAAATCCTTATCATCATTTGATCATGGGTTCAAGCCTGATAGCCTTTCTTGATGAGATGGGTTATCACCTAGTATACAGTTTTTCCTTTTTCTAAAACCATATTAATATAATTCTTATAAGGTTACCAAAAAAATATGATGGACATCCTTGAAATAAAATCAATCATTAAATAACCATTTTACTATGATTTTTAATACAAATTATTTTTTCCAAAAAGTCTAATAATCCTATTTTAATATTATTACAATTTAATCAACGATCATATTAACCCTAAAGGATATCAATACCTTTAATATTATGTCTATAAAATGTGAATTCATTATTCCTAAAATAATTTTTTCACTAAAAATATACTTGCCATAAATTTATCTAAAATGTTCTTAATCTTGGTAGCCTCCCACCACATAAAACCTAAAAATAGTTCTTTAATACTTTGAACATATGATTAGTATTAAACTCATTAACTCATGAATGTATACATAACTCTTAATTTAATTAATACATATATGATTCTAACACAATCCAAAGATGTTTCATGATTCTTATAACAAAAATATAATTGGTAAAAATACTTCTAGAATTTAATTTTTTGAATCCCAATACATAAATACTTATTCTATTTTATTTCCACATTGTGTTGGATCATAATATTATATTATGGCTACAATAGGGGGGTGAATTGTAGTTTAAAAAATTAAACTAACATAAAACCCAAAACCACTTTTTTTAAAAATATCGGACTTAGAAGTTGTCTGATGATCAGAGTATATGTATCAGACTCAAAGGGGAGAAGTTATTTAGAGTGAAGATACTATCTAAGGGATACAATTTATTTAGGTGGAGAATAAAAACTAATAATATTTCTTATCGGATGAATAATTTTGAAAGAAAAAATAATTAAGATAGGGGGATTTATAATAAGAAAATGGGATTTATTTATTATAAATAATTTATTTGAATTTATTAAACGTATAAAAGTTTGTAAGTTTTTCAAAGTTAATATTTTTCTTCATTTTAAGTGTTATTTTTTTGTATTTTCCAAAAAGGGGAATATTATTGATTTAAAATTCTATAATTTATACTTTTCCTTTCCTTAGTTTTGAAAATCACAAACACTTTATTAAAACCTTATTTTACTAACATTTTATATCTTAAGTATTTTATAATGTTTTTGTAGAAAACATCCTTTTATACTAAGATTAGAAATATTTTCTAACTAAATGAATATAGAATTTATATATTCTTCAATCTGATACATGAGACTGACTAAGAGTTTGGTCCATCAGACTGATGAGTGTTATGTTCATTGGATTGACTAATGTTTTGTCCATCGGACTAACCAAAGTCATATCCATCAAACTGGATGTAGTTTAGATCCATAGGACTAACCATAGTTTATTCTATCATATTGGTAATAATTTAGTTATTTGGACTAACAAAAGTTTATAATCAGAGTGTTGGAATTATTTTTATCACATGGAATTTATTACATCATTTTAATGGTTCTTTCAAAATGGCATCGAATGGAGATGTTTTATTGAGATGTCAAGTGAAGAACATCTGAGGCAATTGCAACCAACTCCTGAATTTATATAAATATGACCATTGTAGGGATGCTTATAAATATTAGTGAATTATAGGATCTAAGAGCTAATGCATTTTTCAACTCAACACTTCTAAAGATCAATCTACTTGAACATCTCATTCTTACACTTTATAATCTTTCAAAGAGTTGTGTTCTAAGAATTCCAAGTGAGGAATTGTAAAATACTTATAATGGTTTTTCTTTTTTATTCACTTTATCCGATCGAGGTTTAGATCGAAGGCTTTTGGGGATAGGAAGATAGGTGACATTGATCATAATATCGAGGGATTCCAGGGTATTGTAAGACAGATCTAACATTGATCATAATATCAAGGTCTTATAAAGTATTGGAAGACGGTGCTATTTTGATATTCATATCGAGGGATTTTATGGTAAGGAAAGATAGACCTTATAGTTAGTTTGAAAACTGTGGATATTTTAATTCAATATCTCTAACTTCCTTAACTCTTAAGGTTAAAGAGTAGAATATATTTTATAAATATTCTAAGTCATTATTAATTTATTATAAGCTTTCATATTAATTATTTTAATAAGTTTTCTATTTATCTCGGAAATTTATATTATAAAGTTTCCTTTACTAAATATTTTTAATATATGATTTATCATATTATCTGTGAGACCGATTAATAACTCTGATTTATCTTATGAATTTTGAGTGTGATACATATAATATGATCATCAGAAAACTTTTGAGTCTGATATTTTTTAAAAAATAGGTTTTTTATTTTATGTTAGTTTAATTTTATAAAATAAAATTCACCCCCCTCTTATAGTAATTGTATACTTTTACAATCCAACACATAGGTCCTTATTTAGTCTAAGGTTTAACCTAGGTCATTCATTGTCATTATCTATTTAAATAATTCAGAATGGTTTGTAAAGGAAATGTGAATTATCCTAAGAATATCCCATGAGAGTGTCAAACCAGGTGTGTAGTAAGGCCTATTGTTGTACACTAGATTATAATCTGGTCAAGCCCAATGTTCCCTTTTCAGAGTTATTAACACTAAGTACATTTATTCCATAACCATGTCAACTTGTAGTATCTATATAAGGATGTATTTCTAGGAAAAACCACATAATATATACCTTACCAAAACTTTAAGATGTTCTTCTATAATTATCCTCAAATTTTGTCTTAGGGTGATTTTACCTAATCTATGTTTTCCCAAATCTAGTTCCTAATGTTTCTACTAAACCTCATCTGATAACAACTATAGTGACCCTAACCCCAATATCCCAAAGACAATTTTTACTTTATTACATTGGCATAAGATACAAGGAATCGCATCCCAAATAACTGGATAGTTTAGTAGCCTTGGTAAACTACATACATACTTGAGTCTTGAATTACAATTTAATACACAAATTACACCATTTTTTTAGAATAAAATTATTCCCTCTGGAATATACTTGAATAAAAAACAAATTACTCTTCATGAAATCCTAGAGTAAGGAAGAAAAATAATGGTGAGCTCAAATGCTCTGTAAGGGTTAAGTACAGTGGAATCAATCATTAATAATTGAAGCATCATCAATAGGGAACATACAATATGGAAAGTTAAATATCTAAACACACATATCATTTACATATTTGACTAGAATAATTAATGGAAATGTAAATATGAAAAACACATTTTATTTATTCAATAAACTGGTTATCATATCTAGATAATTCATAATCAATATGGAAAGGTAAATAACTAAAAACACAAACCATTAATCATTAACTTATAATTCAATGCATCCATATATAATATAATTGAAAAAATCTCATGGATAATAATAACTAAACTCTAAATGAAGGTAATACTTAAATATCAAATGTCGTGTTTCCTAAGAACATGATACCTTTACCATCAAACCTTTCATGATATAGTTTATATTATACTGGGTGAAAAACCATTTAACTAAGGCTAGCCAACTAATTCATCTCATGAGATAACTGATGCATCGAGGAGATTTTTATAAATGGTCCTCAACCCATGTTATGCATGTCTAAAGCATTCTTCATATATCGAATAATCAATTTAATTCATGAACAATGTGTCTTATCATTAAATATCCACATTGAGTAAAGAATATGTATTTACTAATATTTCCCCAGATAAACAAATAACTTTCAATGTAAACACCATATGTTAAAATGGTATAAATTTTAAGCAATAAATATATCCATGAAAAATAATATGGATATTTAGGGAAAATTTAATTTCTAATGATCACATGAAAGTGAATATTTCAAGGGAAAGTTAATGACTACAAAATAAAACAAGAAAGTGAATTTCAATACTATCCTTGGTCAAAATAATCATAAACCATCCAGAGGAAAAATAAGGATGGTATTAACATATACCCATTGGAGGAATAATAAAGGTTTGTTTTCATTGATTAATATAAATACCATTAAAAATATTTTAAAACATTCTTGAGAAAAATGTCCTTTTCATTTTGAAAAAAAAAATTAAGAATCCTTTTCTTTGAAAATAACTTTTAATAAAATTTTATTTTAAAATATACTTATAAACTTGTAAAGGAATATTAAAATAAATAATGTTCATAATGGTGATAAATTTCCTACATACCATAAAAGTTAAAAAATAACATTCTTTTTGTACTATAATAAGGGTTGGGAATGTACCTTGTTTAGAAAATGACAAGATGATTCCTTTCACATTTTTAGTAAAACAAAAACGACCATTGTTTTGAAAAAAACATAAGATTAATTTGAAAAAAATTAAAGAGTAAAAATGGGTTAAAATTTCTTTAAATAATTTTTATAATTTTAAAATCTTTTTTTTTACATTTTTAAAAAATGTGGTTTTAGAAGAAAAAAGATTTCCGACCAAAGAGAGAAATGATTTTGAATTTTATTAAAAACATTTTATCAATTATTTTAAATAAAAAATAGTATAAAATGGTACTATTACTTGAAAATATCATGAATATCTAAGGGATAATAAAATAAAATGTTTTATTAAACAATGATCAAATAATTTTCTCTAATTGAAATTCAAGAATAAACAATCTCGATTAGAATGATATTGTGAAATAAATCCTTAAAATTATCAAATGTTGAAGTGAGAATTAATCAATGAATATATTGTGTATATAAAATGTAAATAAATATAAAAAAATTTAAATAAAAAATAATATAATCAAAATTCATTACACACATAATTTTATAATATCAAGGACAATGAAGAAGTGATATAACCCAGTGAAAAGAAATTGAGTTATGAAATTCTTTAATACTTGGTAACTTTTAATTCAAATACCCTTAGATGAAATAATTAAAATGTAAACTTAAAATACCATGAATAATGAATTATTAATGATATTACATGTCAAAGGGTCATTATATACACCATATAAAATAAATTAGGTGTATAATATTACAATATGCCTCAATGAAATGAAATTGATATGAAATCTCCTACCTTGTGTTTCCTTTTGGTTTAACATTATTTAACCTCTATTATAGTGGTTATAAAAATTTTATTAACAAACACCATAACCATATTAATATTTATAATATCATATATGATCCTTTTATAATGTTTTATTACCCATTCATTAATAATCTTTCATTATTTTCATTGTTTTGGGTGTCAACTGCCATGTTTTCTCATGTGTATTTCATCATGAAAGATCTAATTATTTCATATATTATATAGTTATATCATATAAAAAATAATAATAATTACATAACTTTCATATTTTTACATCAATTTTACTTTTAAAACCAATCATGAATGATTTTTATTAAAAAATAAGTACATTACCATCATGAAGATGGTAGGTCATACATATGTATGAGTAACATTTCCATTTTTCAATGATCATCATGGAAAGAATGGTAATTAATATTTTAACTTTAAAAATGATCATAATATCATATATAATATACTTATATACTTATATATATCAACCATGTGATGTGGTGATTAAAATAGAATCATGTCGCTTCGTGAAGGTGGTAGCCCACACGTATATGAACGATGTTATCATATTTACATAATGGAAAAGGAAAGAAATAAGATGATATATATTATCTTTATAGAATTATAAATATTTCATAAATATCATAATTATGTCACTTATATCACATATAATCATTAAATTTATCTTTATCACCTTCCATGTGAAGAGTTAGTGAAAGACAAATCACATCGCTTCATGAGGTGGTAGTCCACCATACACACGAGCAATGTTATCAAATATCCAATGGAATAGAAGGAATATATATATATATATATATATATATACACATACATACATACATATATATATGATATAGTGAATATATAAGTATAAATATGTTATAAATATCATATATATACTTTATAACCATCATCATACCCAACTGTGAAAGGTGGTAATGGAAGAACGAATGATATTAGTTCATGAGGCGATAGTCCACCATACACACGAACAATGATTTTGTAAACCATTTAATGGAAGTGGAGATGGTTGTAGGTCATAAAATTATTATAAAAACATTTCAGTATATGGAATATACTTATTTTATAAAATCATTATGGTTTAATAAAAATTGAAGGAGGTGGAGAAAAAATAAAATAAAGATGCTTGTTGAAGAACATTACCTCTTCTTCGGGAATCCTCATTAGGTTTACACTAAATTCTTTCTATGTTGGATTTATGTTAAAACTAAGGATCCTAGTATTAGGGGAGTTAATTTAATAAGTTATTTGTGTTGTTATTTTCCAAACTAAATTTTTTTTAAGGTGTCAATAATATAAGATAGGGGAGGCCTTTTATAAGTTTGGTGAGTGTCACACTTGTAATTTTTTAAAAATATTCAATCATACCCACGTTTTTATCATGAAGAAAGCTTCCAAAATGGTAAATTATCAAAAATAAAAGATTTAAGGTTGAAATATGTCCATAAAATGGGTTTTTGAAAAAAAAAATTATATCATTTTTAACCCTTCTCCTCTTAGTTTAATCCCTCGGTAAATCAATTTTTTTCTTAACTGCAGAATTAAGTTTTTACTATTTTCACTATTAATTTTGGTCAAAAACTAAGTTGAACTTATTAGGAATTATAAATTATTATTATTAAAAATATGGAATCCATTTTTATAAATTCAATTCACTGAATTATAAATATTTAATTTAAAGTTAATCACATATACGTGATGAGAAAGCAGGTTTTTAAAGTGAAAATGTTCAAAAGTTTACAAAGTTTTTATATCGTCAATATAAAAATGATTAAAATGAACTAAATTAAATTAATTTATATAAAATTTAAATAATGTTACTTTAAAACCAATTAAATATATAATTTGACCTTATTAATTATTTAAATTAAAAATTGGTTTTCAATTAAAATTTAATATTTTCAATATTCATCAAAAAAAATCGTCTTAGAAAAATCCCAAAAAATCACCCTTGGATAATTTCGATATTATTATTTAAAAAATTAATTTTAATTTTTCATATAAATTTTATAAAATTGGTAAAAATTAATTTTAAATTAAGTGTTTAAATCATGATTAATCCATCTTTTAGAAAAAATACAGTTTTTCAGAAAACATTTCTTTTTTCTTTTAAAAGATACTTATTTTATCTCTAATCAATAGATAATTAATAAACTTGTGTAAACTATATATTTTCATAATTTATTTAATCATATTAATATCCCCCATTTCAATAGCTATGAGATAAATTTCATATTAAATAATAATAATAGTATATTATTATTTGATAAAACTCGGTCTTGCGTGTAACGTAAGATAAACTGAGTGTTTCATGTAATTCAGTCTATTGAAGAGATTTAATTTATTTAAAAAAATATCATAAATTCTCAGGGTGTTATATTTTATTTTAATCTTGGTATTTCATGTCGCATAACATTCTTATTTTAAAATCTCAGGGTGTTACACTCTACGCACCCTGATCCATCGAACCTCATGACCTGCTAGTACGTTATGTGAAACATGCCTATACTGCTCAGTGATTAGTGTAGTATCCTCCATATCTACATATAAAAATTAAATAAATATTAAGTGTAAGATGTAAAAATAATTTTATGGTTAGAAAAATGTTATGATCGGTATAATGTAAGACATAACATGTCTATTCCTATAATTTTATGAAGTTTTTTTACAAAAAGAAAAGGGCATGAATTCATGTTTCTAAAAAAATATTTATAGTTCTTTTAGAAAATTATTTTTAATCCATTTCAACATACTTTGATTATTTTCATCTTTCCCGATCTCCATTTTTTAAGGAGATTTATTTTTCCTCCTTTCTTGTTGTAATAGAATCATGTTTTTAAAGGGGTTTTACTTTAAAAACATATTTGTGAACACATAGGTTATATAATTTTAATTCACCTTATTTATTGAGTCTTTATTTCAAGTATAACATGTATACCAATAGTTTATATCCCAAATGGTGTACTTTGTAATTTATATATTATTTCTCACATGATGGTTTATTTCATGGTTACTTTCTCACATTATTGGTTTATAGTGTATCCATGGGTAGTTTAATTATGATTTCATGTCATCTCACATGTAATTTTCATGTTCCTTGTAATATTAATATGAAAGGATTATTATGAAAACCAAATTATGATTTAAAAAATGGTTTTATCATGTGAAAAATCTTTGTAAAGGGAAGGGAATTATGTAGAACAAAGTTTTATTTATTTAATTGTTGTAACATTTAGTAATTTTTAGCTTGTGTGTGATTTATGTAAATGGTTGTATAATTTATCAACTATTTATTATTTGATAGTAAAAGTATTCAGAAATTTCATATAATTCAAAAAAATGAATGATTTTATATTAATACCATGTAATTGATAATATAAAAATTTCACATTGGAGTAAATACATCATTTTGTCTGAGAGTGTGAAATTGATCCAGTAATGTTAGGGAATATTTTCCTATTATGACCTTCCTAGTGACATATATTACATCTCAAACATTTCCCTTGTTCTTGAGGCCAATCCATCTCATTATGTATCCTATTGGACTATGTTTCCCCTCATTATCACAACCTATTGATTTCAGGTATCAATATCAGCTAGTCTTTGGACATTAGGAAATATCAAAACTCTCCAATATGTGTCCATGGTACAGTATAGAAGTTATAAATAGTGTTCAGCTGGTATAATGGATCCACATATACTTCCTATGATATGTTCATAGAGGAACACACTACGATGGCACATGTTCTTAAAAACCACAATGCCTATAATTTTCCACATTGAAAATGCCTCGCTTCTAATAATACCACCAAGACTTGACCGCTACTACCTATGATGGGGTTCATACACTCTTGCAATTCAAATTGATATTCTTCGTAGCAGAAAAGGTGCAATCTATAAGAATAATATTCTTCAATGTTCTTTTCAATCTCTCATTTAAAGTGTTGTTCGTATCTTATCCCCTACTAAATCATGTTTATAATCTATTTTTATCTTTAAACAAAGTACTTGAAATAATGATAAAATGTATCTTGAACTAGGTTAGTTATAGGTAACTTTTTAATCCCCTTTAAGATTCCATTGATGCACTCCACAATGTTTTTGGTCATGTGTATGTACCTCTTCCCCCAAACATATGCCAATGTATGTTTTTTTTAGAATCTACATCATATAATCATACACTCCCTAATTATACCTATGGATATCTTATAATCGTTGATCAAACCTTAATTGATCCAAATCATATTCTACATAGAAGTTATCACCTTTCATATAAATTAATTATATCATTATGTTAAAATAGTAAAAAATAATAAATTGATTTTATACCAAGCCTCGTGTGTTACATCTTGGTCCGACTAAACACTAAATCGGTAGCCATACTGGTTATCACTTGGCCTCAAACTCACCTCCATGTATGTCATAGGCTTCCGAATAGGAGTGAGGGTCTAATGGTGGAATGGTGGGGAGATTATACCCTCATGATCAGAGTCACACAGTGGTGTAGCAGATATAAATAATCAAATAAAATAGTGGAATTAGTAATAATAAATGAAAAGAAGTGTAAGATAAATATACAAACTGAATAAAATAAAATGGCCAATTATAATACGTGTAATAATGTATGCATTTCCAAATGATGTTACAAGATATAGGCAAGGAAAATGCAATAGGCAGTACAATGTAATAAAATGAATAAAATATCAAAGACGAACTCCATGAGAATCATGTGTACTAGCTCAGTCTTGTGCTACCTAGATCCCAAGTAAGTAGAAAAACACAAGAAATAAATCTAAGGACCTATAAACATGAAGATCCTCTCGGGTACCCTGGTGCAATGGTGGCCAGAGTAGAGTGTGAGATATACTCAGTAGGCCACCACCAATGGTGTCTAGATCATTACATTTCTTGAGAAGTAAAATAAGTAGTGTGCCTATAATATTAAATTCAAGATAATAAATAAATAAAACATTATGAATTGGGCTCTACCAAGATACTCGACCACCACTACCTGCTCTATCCTAAGCCGGATGTATGAAACAAGGGTACCTCTAAAAAAGTGATAAGGTGTATACATGGGTCATAAGAATAAGGAATAAAGTGTGGAATAACCCCAAGCTTGTGTTTTTTCTTGGAATATGTGTCACTATTTTATTAGTGAAGCATTCTCAAAAATAGATAGTAAGGCATCACATGTAAATAAAACAAGGCATCTGTCAAATCTAACATGGGAAAGCTGAGACCATCCAAGGAAATCTAATAAGAAATCCCATGGGTCTCTACAGGAGACTCTATAATACCCAATACCATAGGGCCCATCCAAGGTGACCCGTAAAGGTGTCCCTTATATCACCCTCGACATGGTGTAAGTATAACCTCTGATTCCATCCTAGGTATCTCATATAAGGGACCAAGTATCACCTGAGGCATGGTATAACCATATTTCTAATGAGCCCATCCATAGTTTCTCCCCCAGGGAACCAGTTTTACTCAAGAGTATAATAAATTTCTCATATATCCCATTCAAGGTAATCCAACTATCGCTCCCAGAATATCTAATGGCTCTAATACCAAGCATGGTGATTCCATCCACTACGCCCTTAAGTTAGGACCCATGCTCGCTCATGGCCCGTAAGCATGTAAGGAATAGTAGAAATCACATTAATCAAGCATTCCAATTCATTTATTTCATTCAAAACAACTATGGAATAGATAATAAGGAAAAATCAAAAGTCTTAATACATGAATCATAAGCATAAATCATAAGCATAAAGTATAATTCTTAAGGAATACTCATAACCATTAATTCTTATTCTAATTCAATTCATTAGTTCAATTAATTTATGAAAAGAAACACACTTCAAGGAGTGTTCTAACCAAATAGACCATCTTGAAAGGATTCTAAAAAGGAAGATCATTTAACATGTGATAAATATCATAAAACTTAAGCATGAAGGTGTGAAACAAGGGCCTAAAACATAGAGTAAGGCAAAGGCCTAACTCATGGTCATTTAATATATTTATGTATTTCTCATTTAAAATATTTATTTCAAGTAACCCACACCCCTAAGGTGTTTTATCAATTTTAAGTTAAGTGATTAATGAAACTATAAGGTAGGAACACCCATTGGAGTGACTCAAGACAAGGCAATCAACCAATGGGTTGATTCTCTACTTGGTAGGATCATACCAAGCATAGGATACCTTTTTATTTAAACTAATTAAACATTTAAGAGCATCACCATAAGGATATAGCACATGACATAAGGGTGTACTATATAAATGAAACAAAACTTAATGGAAATAATCTAGACCACCTACTATATACCATGGATGACTCACACTTCCAATATAGAGGCTTGATACGGTTTAGTTTGAGAGAAATCAAAGAAACGAATGAATGCCATGAAAATATGGAGAATTAGGGTGAAATGAAATAGAATAAAATGATGGAATATAAATGAATAATGGAAACAATGGGATTAAATATATTACCTTTATAGATCCAACGCACTTAACAGTTCTTGATTCTGACACCGAATAGAGAATATAGCTCCATGCTCAGGAGGAGGCCAAAGGGGAGCTTGAGCAGAGGGGACAGGTTGCACGTGTGGGAGAAGAAAGGAGAAGGGTAAGGTTTAAAATAAAATAGGGGGAAGGGTAATTTTACCCCCCTTTAAAGAGGCGTATATTTTTTCCACATAGTTTGTCAAACCTTTCACCAACCATGAAAAATCCACTACTTAAGGATAAGGATCGCACGGTTCATGCACACATTTTGGGAAATCATACCCAAACCATGTGTTTTCCCTCTATTCAAAACCAGAAACAATCCACACGTCTTTTTATCTAGTGCGCGTATTTTTATAAAACTATGTGATTCCCCCAGCCCCTCTGAGCAGGCTTTACGGTTACTACTAGAAGGTCACACAGTTTCAGACAAACCATGTTCCCTGGCCAACTCTTCCCAATTTTGAGTTTTTAGATCCCAATGCTCCCGAAAATCAATGGAACACCCAATATACCCCTCGGGCCTTTAAACAAGTCTAAAAACAATTATTTTAAGCATTCCAACTCTTTTAATTCCATTCTGAATCTCCATTTACAAAACAAATCATCCACAAAATGACAAAATTTAAATTCCCTTAAAATTTCATTAGGTCTAAAAACCTAGGATGTTATAATATCCCCACCTTAGAACTTGTCATGTTTTAAGAAGCCTTGGCGAAATAATAGTAACCACACCCAACCTACTTGGGTTATGAAGACTTTATCAAGAGGTCGTGTTTCATTTCCAAATTCCCAATACACCTACAAGTCTCACTTAAACACATGATATATAAGCTGTAGAAACTCGAACCAGTGCTTGTTTTTCTAAATTGAAACATTGAGAAAACTCCTACCCAAGATTATCTTACCCGATACACAAACACATCATTGTATCCTTTTCCACTATAGATTATAGCATTTTTAAGGTAAAATCTGAGTCATAGTACCTCCACTATCGGAATTGTCCAATTAAGCTTTCCCTTGGTGATCTGGCGGTGCTTGTGGCATGATTCTCAGTTTGAGAGAACATTAGACTCCCAATCAAACTCATTTATCTAGGTAGATCCATATTTTAATAGAAGCCCCAGTCGACCTATACTTCACTCATCTCATCTTGATGACATTCTAAGAGTGGTTCCTCACCAACCGCATATGATAATAAATAGAGGTAACAAGTCGATCTATCTCTGGTCGACTGCCCTCAAAATGCTTGTCTTAGATGTCAATCACATTAAAAAAACTATACTTGGTGCTTTTAAATAAATTCACCTCATGAATAACTCTAATAATTCCCACTGAATCCTATATCTAGCTCCCGGTGACATTTCTAGAAAAAAAATCAACTTTAAGATGTCGTGACTCAGCACGAATGCAGGTGTAAGCCTGATCTAACACACTTGGATCATTACCATTTAGATATCTCATTTGAGCTTGACTAAAGTATGGGGTAACATCTAAATCAAAAACTAGAGTCTAGGGATACCATCCAAGGAAAACCATATTTGGTGTTTACAAGTGATATATCAGTACAAGACAAACTTTTACACATTAAGGACACTGATTGACCCCAAAGAAACATATATCTAGCGATCAAGTCACAAGGAATAGCTAGTGTCCATGATTCTGTCCATAGAGTTCCTACTTGGGAACCTAAGTGTCACTTAGGTCTAACCATTCCTCTAAGGACAACCATGTTTCCAAATCACACTCTAATGGAGACCATTAATAAAGACATGCGGTGCTTAAATTTAGCATGGCATATAGATGATGCTCCCTTAGTATACCTAGGTGATATCAAGATATGAAACTTGATTGTCATTTAACCATGAGTACAACAAGAGGATTTTAATGGTTTCCAAAAAGGAATCAAGAAACTCCCACTACAATGAGGGAAAAGTGCCCAATATGACTTCAAACCAACCTTTCCAACTACATAAAGAATAGTTAGTCGAACCTCTTAAGTCGATTTCCTTTGAAAAGTATTGGATTCACTCTCTGATGCATCACCATTAACCAATAATAATTCCTCTACTACCCAAGGCATCCCATAATCACTCAAACACAACCATTGTGTCCTATCTCTAACCAATGGTGTCTTTACAGGGTGTGTGTACATCCAAACACAACATCATCGTGCTCTCTTGCAAGCGCCAACTTAAACAAAAGATTACCATAAACAGGGGAATTTTAAGAAAGACTGAACATTTAAAAATAGTATTTCTATGGTTTCAATCCCTCTACTTAGAGGATACACTATAACACATCTGACATGATCCTCCCCACCTTAGGAGTTTCATAGTCGTCGGATCTACTGAAGAAGGGAACTCACCCCACAGTGCACTCTCCATCGACCACTAACCCTAGGTGCTAGACGTGACTAGAACACTACCATCAAGTATCAAAGTAAAGGAATATATAGACTAGATGCATACAAGATCACTAGTCCATAATCACTATAGGTGTATGCATGAAACTCCCTCCAGGATACATCCATGTGTGTCATAGCATTAGGCGTAAGATCCATAACACAACTGACCAGCATGCCCAGACACCCGATCCTATTTAAAACATCATCCCCAGCACTGGGGTGATTTTGATTTCCTCTAATTCTTAGGTAACACTACTATGAAGATGACCTATGATCAAGGCATCACAACTCAAGGATTAAACAGATCCCACCAAACTCAAACAGTTCTCTTTACTCTTTGTCAACTTGACGGTATCACGTATGTCGACGCATACTATATCGAGATCACCTGAAAAAATGGAACATCCCTAATACTATCCATATTATTATCAGTCCTGTTAATTAAAGTATATAATTTCTCACAAAAAATAACTAACCCATAGTTGCACTACCCTGTACGACTATAAAATGGGCTGAAAATCTCCTGAGTCATCCAACACTGAAGAGAAAGAAAAATAAGGGTCACATGACCTACTATGCAGCCGACCATTCCCTAGGAATGTTTATCCCACTAAAACTGATCATTTTATGATGATCATTCTAGAAAAAAAAAGGAAAAAAACACATGAACACCCATAAAAACAAGGGTTTCATTTTGGAAACTAAGAGTCCTACACAGACAACGACACTCGAACAGTACCATACACTAGAAAAAGATTCACAAGAAACTAGCAAGGGATTTGAAGATATGAGGGCACTACCTATAATAGTCCATCCCTTACCAAAATAACAAGCATCGACCCTATAAGGTATTAACTTCTATAAGGTCACTAGGCTTAAGGGTATATCATTTGTTTGAGCTACTGAGGAAGGGCCCATGAGTAATGATCACATTCCCACATCAAGAAAACTACCCAAAGAAACATCAATCTAACCTTACACGAAGGTAAAACTAAAAAACCATTTATGGTTCCATCTTAGTAATTTCATTAATTTTCATTTAATTATTTAATCATTTTAAGGGCTCAAACTAACATCAAGTATCAGTTAGGAAAAACATTTATACAAGGCACTTTATTTAGAAAAATACTCAAGGTAACATAGGTAGTTCTATAAAACTTTATTTTTAAGAATTATTTATTTTAATAGAATCCTATCATAATTAGGATATTCATTTCATATACCATATTTTATTCATCACTCATTTATTTATAATCTTTCATAATTGTAATAGTTAAAGAAAATTTCAATTTCAATCTATAGATGAAAACACTATTTAGGTTGTAGTTGGTGTTCTAATTAACTAATGCCTCATATAAATACAACCCAAAAGTAGTTAAAGGTCTTTTATTAATTAAGGAGGGAATTGTTAAAGTATGATTCCACTTTAAGTCTACATGTAAACCCATATAGGCAGCTGTGATCACTTTAAATAATCAACTTTATATAGTATAAACATTCCCCCATGGGGTTAAATGTTGAGGAAGAAAAGATAAGGTAAGGGAGACTTACAAGGGTCTCATTAAACCATTATGGGTTCATCCAAAATAAACCCATTTCATTTAAAACATTTATATTTTTAAATTTA
The DNA here is from genome assembly GCA_963277665.1 of Viscum album. NCBI lineage: Eukaryota > Viridiplantae > Streptophyta > Magnoliopsida > Santalales > Viscaceae > Viscum > Viscum album. The sequence continues at coordinate 808,291,302 of OY728150.1, read as the reverse complement.
CCATAATAGTTTTATCCCATAAGTACAAGTCACCATGATTGGCCTACTTGGGTCAAGTCAAGTCTATCTCATAATATCATGCCCCAAATGACCTACTTGGGTACAGTTGTGAATTTAAAAAAATTGGTCATACAGGAATTCATGACCAAGTAATAGAGGTGAAATTTTTTATACAGGAAACCAATTCCATTTTAAGATAAACAAAATTGAACATCTCTTATACTTACTTAATAGTTTCTAGATATATAAAACTCATAAAATATGGCTCGATTATACAGGTTACCAATTCTCAATTTATAAAGCACTCATACACCTTAAAAATTGCAGGTAGGCTCCCATTTAGCTACAACCATTTTATTTATAATTAAAGGTAAAAAATTATCAACTTTAACATTGATACAACAATCTTTAAGTGTATAAATCACATCAATAATGGTTTGATTATATGGGTTACCATCTTCCAATTTATAAAGTTCTCATAAACTTTATAAATTAAAAATTGGTCACCGCCTAATCATGACCAATATGTTTCATCCCATGAAGCCAGTGGTTCATGGCTCAAACAATTCATGATTAGTTTTTCAAATATAATTTCACCATAAATTTATTCAAGAAAACACCACTTATATTGATGTTTGAATTTTATTTGACCCACCTTTTCATTGCAATTATATCAGGGTATGTGACTACAAGTAGTGATTAAAAATAAACATATTGAATAATTACTAAAGCATGATAGTTATATAAGTAAAATTATATTTAAATAAGGAAAAAAACTTGTACATGGTATAGAATCAAGGAATGATAATTAAATCACAGAAGCATGTTTTGCAGGAAAATATATCACATATCATGTTATATAACAAGAAGGCTAATAAATACCAAGGCAGGCATAAAACTAAGCATGTTATTAAAATACCTAACATGATATATAACATTCATGAAAAATGAATCACAGAAACATAGTAATTAACTTCCTAGTAATGGTATAGAGATGAACATTCCAAATAAATATAGAAGCATGGAATAACACGCAAGGCATGGATTATAACATCTGACAATATAGGAGTGTAACCAACATGGCATGGAATATGCATAGCATGTGAATTTATATGTTCTTATAATGATGTGTGTAATGATAATAACATGTCATGTCATGCCAATGGTAAAATGATATAAATATCATAAATCAGTAAGCAGTGGAAAGAACTCGATTCACTCAAGGTAAAATCATAATAAACTGTAACAATGGGAAACATAAACAACAATTCCATCCCTATCCACTTGGAATTTCCCCTATATGTGGTTTGATCACTCCCAGGAATGACTATTTACCAAGTGCCAACACATTACTAGTCTCCCATCTACTAGCCCCAAATAATAAGAAAATGGAAAAAGAAAGCTAGGATACCACTTTGTAATTCCTCATTCTGACTGACCACTAAACTGGTAGTCACACCAGTCACCACATGGCCTCAAGAACACCTCCCCATATGACAGAGTATGTCGAATAGTAGTGAGGGTATAATGGTGGTATGTTGGGGGGGACTATACCCCCACGATTAGCATCACACAGTGGTGTAGAAGATATAAATAATCAAAGAAAATAGTGTGAGAGGTAATAATAAATGACAATCAATGGAAGATAAATATATAAACTAACAAAGACAATATATGTAATAATTCATGCATGTCTAGATAATGTTACAAGATATAAGTAGGTAAAATGAAACAAGAAATACAATACAATAAAATGAATAAAATCCCAAAGGCTAAATCAATGAGTATCCTGAGTACTAGCTCATTCATGCGCTCCCTAGCTCTTAAGTATGCCGCACAACACAAGTAATAAATCCAAGGACCTGCAAACATGAAGATATGATCAAGTACCCCAATGAAATGGATGCCTGAGTAGGGTTTGAGATATACTCATTAGTCCACCACCAATGATGTCTAGATCATCCATTTTTTATTATGTAAAATAAGAAGTGTATCTATAATATTAAATGCAAGATAATAAATAAATAAAACATGATGGACCAGGATCTACCTAGATACATGACCACCACTACCTACTTTATCCTAAGCCAGATTTCTAAACCAAGGGTACCTATACAAAAGTGATAAGGTGTATGCATGTTTCACAAGAATAAGGAATGAAGTATAGACCGACCCCAAGATTTTGTTTTGTCTTGGTTGATTCATCTCTATGCTATCAGTGAAGCATTCTCAAAAATAGATATTAATTCATCCCATGTAAATCAAACAAGTAATCTTTCAAATATAACATGGGAAACATAAGCCTCTCCAAGTAAATCCAATAAGGAATCCCAAGGGTTTCTAAAGGAGCCTATGTAATACCCAATATCACAAGGCCCATCCAAGTAAGCCTATAAAGACGTCCCTCGTATCACCCTCAACATGGTGTAAGTATAACCTCTTATTTTGTCATAGGTATATCACATAGGGGATAGAGTATCACCCAAGGCATAGTATAACCATCTTTCCAATAAGACAATATATGGTTTCTCTACTAGGGAACTAGTGTCACTCGTGATTATAATAAACCACTTTGGAGATCCTGTATAATTCAAGCCAAGTGTTGCTCCTGGCATGTCCAAAAAATTACAATACCATGCACAGCGATTCCATCCATGGCATCCTTAAGTTGAGACCCATGTTCAATCCTAGCTCATAAGTAGGTGAGGCATATAATTTGTCACATTAATCAAGCATTCCAATTAATTTATTTCAAGATAAAAAAATATGTCATAGAGCATAATGAAAAAATAATAAGGCTTAAGACATGCATCATAAGAATAAATAATAAGCATGAAGTATAAGGATTAAGGTCTACTCATAACCATTAATTCTTATTCTAATTAAATACATTAGTTCAAAGAATTTATGACAAGAAACACACTTCAAGGAGTGTTTTGACCAAATAGAGTAGTGGGAAAGGAGGATAACAAGGAAGGGAATATGACATGTGATATAAAACATAAAACCTAAGCATGAAGATGTGAAACAAGGGCTAAAATATAGATTAAATAAAATTCATAAGTCATGGTCATTTAATATCCTTAAGTATTTCTCATTTCAAACATTTATTTCAAGTCAACCCACATCCATAAGTTGGTTTATCAATTTTTAGTTAAAGTATTAATGGTTATAAAAGGTATGAACACCCATTGGAGAGGCTCAAGACAATTCCATTAACCAATGGATTGATTCGCCACTAGGTAGGATCATACCAAGCATAGAAAAACTTTTTATTTAAACTAATTAAACATATAAGAGCATCATCAGAAAGATCTGATGCATGAAAAAAAAGGTGCACCATATAAACACAATTAAACATAAGATAAAGAAGCTATAACACCTACTATATAACATGGAAAACCCACACATCCAATATTGAGGCTTGATACGGCCCAGTTCAAGAGAAATCAAATAAATGGACGAACGCCCAAAAAATATGGTGAATTAGGTCGCACCAAAATAGTATAGAATGAGGGGAAATAAATGAATAATGGAATCATGAGGATTAAGTATCTTAACATTATAGATCCAATACACCTAATAGTTCTTTATTTCGATAGTGAATGGGGAAGAGAGCTCCATTCCTAGGAAGAGGCCAAAGGGGAGCTTAAACAGAGGGGAGAGGTTGCACGTGTGGGATAAGAAAGGGGAAGTGAAAGGTTTAAAAGAAAAAAAGTTCAAAAGGGTAATTTTACCCCCTTTAAAGGTGTAGGAGGTTTGGCTACATGGTTGTAAAAAACATTCACCAACCGTACAAAACTCACTACATAAGGAGAGGGGTCGTACGGTTCATGTGCACAGTTTCCCAAACCATGCACAAACCGTGTGGTTTCCCTCTATTCAAAACATATAGAAATATGCATGGTTATGCATCCTAGTGCACATGGTTTTAAAAAACTATGTGACACCCTCATCCCCTCTGAGTAGGATGCATAGTTACTTCTAGAGGTTCGCAACGGTTTTAGACAAACTGTGTGCCCAGACCATCTCTTCTTGGTTTTGAGTTTTCAGATCCTGAAGCTCCCAAAACTCAATGGAACACCCGATGGACCCCTCAGTCCTTTAAAAAAGTCTAAAAACAATTTTTTTAATTATTCCAACTCTCATAATTCAATTCTGAAGCTTGGTTTACAAAACAGACCATCCACCAAACAATAAGATTCAAATTCCCATGGAATTTCATCCAATCCAAAAATGTGGGATGCTACATCATGATTTCCTTATTCATAGGTTCATCATTGAATGTTTTTTTCATGTTTATATAAATGTGTCTAATTCAATACTGGTGATCTGAATTTAGGGTTCTCTATGTAAAAAACCCAACCTGGATACCCTCTCAAACTGGTACCTGACCCAAATTGTCACATACCCGAGAGGCGTTCCTGATTCCCATGGGCTGGAAACTAGCACTCGGGCATCAAAAAAACCATAGAGAAGGAAATCACCCAAACTAAAGCAACAACATTGCATATATATACCCAATAGAAAGAAACAATGTAAGATAAAAATATATGTCATAATAGATAACGAACAATGGAAGCGATATAACTAAAAAAGGTAGCAAACAATCTCCAAGTGACAAGTCCAACTACAAAGGACTATAAAACCAAAAACCTACAACAATAGATCCATGTGATAACATGGGAAACATCCCACTATATCACTACCAGCTACCCAAAACCCATCTGATAGAAAACCTCACCACCTCACTATGATGCATTTCCTTTCCCTGCATCGAAAGACATAACTAGGTCTATTCACAACTAAATGGGTATTAAGGGTGTGAGCTAATAGGCTCAGTAGGGTCCCACCTAGGTGTTCCATATTAATTCTCTAAAAAATAATCCAATCTTGCTCAACTTTAAAGAAAATAAAGCATGATAATAGTTTAACATTTTTTATATCAAAAGCATGGAAAAACAATTTAATTTTCCCTTTTCCCATATTTCCAAATAAAATATGTAAATTAGTTTCAAATAATTTAATAACCATGTATCACATTAGATATATCATTTCAAAACAAATCATGCATCTCATATCATATAAAATCCATGGCAGTACAACAAAATAGTACGAGCCAAAAGCATAAGCACATGTAACATCGCATCTGGGATTACACTAGGTCAAGATAGCTAGGAAAATCGTACCAAACATAGACAATAATGTACACATAAATACACTATACATATGCATAAAGTCTATAGAGAAGATGAACACCCCATAAACTGAACCCCTCAACATATCTAAAAAGTCCCTAGAACAGCAAGCCTATGGAGTAGAGGAAAGCCCCATGAGTAAACCCTCTAATAGTGGATGAGTAATATTACTATACCTTCCACCTAAGTACCCAAGGATTCTCATGTGATCCATTTTCCAAACTATTTCATCAAACCATTTCTTTATTTAATAATTTTAAAACCATTTCACAATTCTTTGAAAAAACCCTTTTTATTTACCAAAACTAGGGGAAACCATTTTTTATAAAAACCCAATTCCACACACACACAGCAAATAAATCATATCATGAAATTTAATTTAATAAAAAAATTATCAAAAATAAAATCAATGCAGTTCACCAACACAGCCTAGAGATATAACCACCTACCACAAAAATCAGGTTCATACATGCCCACAAAGGGATTCACCAACAAGGAAGAACATAATAACAGCAACAGAGGTCCTAGAACCAATCTACACATCTTATAATTACTCTAATTAAATAAAAGAGTCATCATAGAAGTGGAAAAAATACATACCTTAAGACCACACATCTACTGCACTGCAACCAACAAGGATTGGTCCCCAGAACATGATCGCACAATGCATATATAAGTAAAAAAGAGTAATCATCACCACAAATCAAAAAATCTGATTGTGCAATGCAACAACACTGCTATGATAAAAGGAAATGAATAAGTATAAAGTATTTCTTAATCAGAGAGATTCAAAAAAACTTCCCTAATTATCCAACATCAAAATAATCAATATGGATTAAACAGAGGCTCCCAAAATCATCATATAATGGATCTAGGTCAATATAAAGTTGGGATATGGAAGAATGAATGAAAAAATCAGTCGATGCAGCACCCTAAAATATGACCTTTTGATAGTTACACAATGTGTAACCCCTTTAAATTTTGTTTAATCCATGGGGCTCAAGTATTCCAAAAAAATAATGCCTTTTTATTAAATCTTGGTCTTTTAAAATTACATATCATATAACCATTACACAACGTGTAATACTTTTAAGTTGTATAAACAATTCATGACTTGTGTCTGGAGACCAAGTACACATCGTGTAACCCCTTGACACATTGTTTAATCACCCAACACATTGTAAAAAATCACTTTTCTTACACAAAAACCCTAAAACAACTCGATCATTCTTCGTACTTGAGGAGAACCCCACAACTCCATTAACACATTTATACCCAGACTCTGTTAATTCAAAAAAACATAAATCCCTTAAATTTAGTTCATTTTTCTCAGTAAATGTTATCTATCCTTAGGAGTCCCAAGATGTACCCAATTAAAGATAAAAATTATCAAAGATAAGGTAAATACTTGAAATTGGGTAAATGGATGTTACAAACTCTCCACTATAAGAATTTTCATCCCTGGGAAGTTATGTGTAAGAAGGAATTCTGGTAAAGAGGTGAGGCCATTGCTCCCTCATCAATGACTCGCGTTCCCAAGTCTCGTGATAATCTTATCTATACCTCCATAACACTCTGACCAATGGAATATACTTCCCATTCAATACTTTCACTTGAGATTCAATTATCTCCATTGGCTAATCAACAATGGAAACGTCTCTCTCTAACTCAATATCTTCCCAACTCAAAACATGAGAGGGACCAAGATGGTATTTCCTAATTTGTGATATGTGGAAAACATCATGAATTCCTTTCAATTGAGCTAGAAATGACAACTGATAAGTAACCTTCCCAAGTTGTTCAATGACCTCAAACAGTCCAACATATCTTAGAGCCAACTTTCCTTATTTTCCAAGCTGACGGTGACCCAACCAAGGTGAAACTTTTAATAAAACATGGTCACCTATGGAAAACTCCAAAGTTCAATGCTATTAATCCACATAATAATTCTTCTAACTCTATGGTGTAACTAGACACCGATGTATATCCTGAATCCTCATAGACATCTCTTGAACCAAACTCAATCCCACAAAATAAGCTCTACCCACCTCTTCCAAACAAAGAGGTGATCTGTATAGGAAATCATAAAAATCCTCAAATAGATCCATTTTGATCGATGATTGATAATTTTTTTATAAGAAAAATCAACTAGTTCTAAATGGATATCCCATGATCCACCAAAATTCAAGACATGGGCATAGAGAATATCCTTCTAAATCTGAATAGCACACTCCATCTAACCATATATCTATGGATGATAAGTTGTACTCAATATAACCTAAGTCCCCATTGCCTCCTGAAGAATTCTAAATAAACTCAAAGTAAACCTAATATCCCTACCTAAAACAATGTTATAATAAACCCCATGTAACCTCACAATTTCCTACATATACAGCTTATCCAAATCTTCAACTTTAGCAGTTTCTTTTATTGAAATGAAATGTGATGTATTTTTTAACCAATAAATCACCGCCAAGATAAAATTACTCCTTTGGGGAGTCCATGGTAATCCAACAATAAAATATATGGATACCTCATCCCATTTCCAAAATGGAATCAGAATATTCTGGAGAAAACCAGAAGGTTTCAAATGCTCTACCTTAATTTTTTGGTGGGTATAACAGTGGGACACATAATCAACAATGTCATACTTCATACTCAGCCACCCGAATCGATGTCTCATGTCATAATACATCTTTATAGTGCCCAGATGAATAGTCCACTAAGAACTATCAAAATCAAACAAAACTATGCTCCTCACCAATGTGAGGATGACAAACCAATCCCTAAAACCTAGAAAACCATCTAAAGAGAGGGACCAACCAGAAATGGTCCCCCCACCATATAGGGTTTCTTTAATTCCTTTAAACTCGACATAATACTATCGATTCAGTGGAATAGACTCAAGTAGAGATGATGATAACTGAATATTGGTCAAAACCATGCCTAAAACATCATTCTAATCATATAGATTCAACTAAGGAAAAAAATTCCATAAGGTCCCACTCTTCCTTCAATTCCAAAATAGCTTGTGATGGAAATTTCCTACTAAGAGTGTCTCCAACAACATTCTCCTTCCCCAAGGTGTAGGCAATATCAAAGTCAAATGTCTGAAGTCATTCCCCTACTACCTTTGTCTAAGATTCAAGTCCTTTTTAGAAAATATATATCTCAAACTCTTATCATTAGAAAAGACTATGAACCTTTCCCCAAAAAGATAATGTCGCCAAAACTTAAGTGCATGTAGAACTGTGGAAATATCTTAATCATGAGTGGGGTAATTATTCTCATGTAGTCTAAGCTGAAGAGAACTGTAATCCACCACATGATCATCCTGTATGAACACACAACCAAAACTAGAACTAGAAGAATAATAGTAAACCATATAGCCCTTATTGAGCTTAGGTAAGATTGGAATTGGATTAAATGTTAGAAGTCTCCTATGGTCATTAAAAGAAGTCTAACACTTTTCATCCCATGTGAATTTTACCCCTTTCCTGGTAAGTTCAGTAAAAGGTGATACCAACTTAGAGAAATCCTTGATGAACCATCGATAGTATCTAGTAAGACCAAGGAGACTCTGAATCTCAAAGACTTTTTTTAGCTCTTCTCATGACAAGACAGTCATAAATTTCTCAAGATCAAATGATAAGTTATGCTCAGAAATCATTTTCCCCAATAACTTCACTTCTTGAATAAAAAAATTGAATTTTGAAAGCTTTCCATATAAATAGTGACACTTCAGGATTTCCAAAACCAAACTTAAATGGTGTTCATGCTTGTTCTTGGATCTCAAGTATACCAACATATCATCTATGAACACTATCACTAAAGTGTTGAGATACTGATGGAATATCCGGTTCATAAAAGACATAAAAACTATATGAGAATTAGTCAGACTAAATGGAAACATGATATATTCATAATGGCTATACCTACTCTTGAAAGTTGTCTTTAGTAAATTAGACTCTTGAAATCTGAGCTGATGATAACCCGACCAAAGATCAATCTTAGAAAACCACTTTTCCCCCCTTTAACTGGTCAAAATATCATCTACACGAGGCAAGGTATGCTTGTTCTTAGCCATTACCTAGTTCAACTTCCAATAGTCCACACACAAACAAATTGAACCATCTACCTTCTTGGAAAAGATCATTGGGTTTTTCCAAGGTGAAACACTAGGGAAATCAAAACTTTTTGTAATTAGTTCTTCTAACTGAATTGTGATCTCTTTCAACTCTGCAGGTGTCATACGATAAGAATGTATAAAAATTGGTTGTATACCTAGAACAAGTTCAATCATAAACTATACCTCCCTCTCTGGAGAAATCCCAGAGAAATATTTTGGGAAAACGTCAGGAAAATCCCAAACAATAGTGGAAATCTCAACAATATAAGAAATTTTATCGGGCATCGCTACTAGAGTAAACAACAAACTTCTGAGATCTAGGAAGGAAGGTCCTACACAAACATAACTTGGATACCACACTCCCTAAAATAACCACAAACTCCCATTGACCATAAGAAATGATACATGATGTTGATAACAATAAACCTCAACATAATGAGAAACAAGACAATTCATCCTGATGATGAAATCAAATAGATCTAGACCGAGAACAAGAAAATATCAGACTAAATTTGCAATAGCTATTGATATCATACAATAAGGACATAAAAATCCATACTCTTTACTCTTCCCAAGAGGTGTCTCTAACTCCATAACAAAGGAAATAAGATCCATTGTAAGGTTAAGAATATAAAAAAATAACCAAATATAAACAAGTGGGAGGCACCAGTATCAAATAAAGAAACTGTTGTTGAGGATGAAATAAAGATGTTGCCTCTCACTATTATTGGACCCACATATACCTCTGCTAGAAAATCATCTACTACATTAATGTGCCTTACTCCTAAGTCCTATGGATGTATCCTTATAGTATTTGAAGCATCTGATTGCACCACAATAGCCTTTTTATCCATCGATACCTGATCATATCGAGGTGTAGACATTATCTGACAAAAACATTATAGATCACCATAACATACACAACTATTACACATTTTTCTAGGTTAAGGACAAGAACTTTGTGTGTTTTCAACCTTTCCACATTGATATAAATTCATAGGCACACTACTATCTATAACTAGAGGTGCTGAAGAAGCATGCTACTGAGAACCACCTCCACTGCTCCTTCAATGATCTTTACACTTCCTATTCTTACCTAGAATATCACCGAAGCTTCCACTAGGAGTAATAGAAGAGGAAAAATATCCATATTTTCATTCCATATTCATTTATTCTATCATAGACTTTTCTAATATCTCCATATAGTTCAAAAGATTCAAGATAAATACCTACGATCTGATATCCAGTCGCAAACCCTATAGGTACTTCTAAGATTTAACTTGGTCATTATTCACTACCTCTGGTATAAAATGAATGAGATCAGCAAACCAATTAGTGTACCCTAACATCAAATGCTCTCTTGTCTATAAATATATGAACTCTAAAGACATCACCATTATCAGCGGCTCTAGAAAAAACTGTTGGAATAAGAGAGTCTTGAAACTCTTCCAATCCAAGCCCATGTTTCTATTTTCCAATTCCATGTAATCCCACCAATGATTTTTGGGTTCATAAAGTATTAATGTTGCACACTTTACCTTGATGATATTAGGTGTATCTAGGAAGTCGGAGATCTGATCGATCTTGTTAATCCAGTCCTCTTCCTCTTGAGGTTCACTCATACCTTTAAAGGATGGTGGATTCTCATGCAAGAACTCTCATGATTGATTTATTTCTCCTAAAACTCCTGGATATACCCCAACAACTACATTCTGATCTTTTGGTATATCCTAATCGACATCATGAACTACCTACATGATAGCTGCGATAAAGTTCTAATCCATTGTAGGATTCTCTTGAGAAGCATTTGTTCCACCCTCATAAGGAACTTGCAGAACACATCTCGGAGGCATGCTACTACACAACAAAATAGAATAAACGGTCATACAATAGAAAAAGCTCAGTTCAAACTAGAAAAAACATAATAAAAAAAGTGATATTAACTTCAATAACTCAACATATAAGACACACATCCCAACATCCCATGGAAACTTGAGTCTCATCATGAAAATAGATAGTTAGGAACTCACTATAATATACCTCTCAAGTATCAAAAAACATATATCTAATCTAAAAAACATAACATGAAAAGTAATCTTGTGGAAATAGAATCTCTGATACCAATTTTCAGTGAACTCGACCCGAATACCCTCTTAAACTAGTACCCAACCCAAATTTTCACATACCCAAGGGGCGTCCCGATCCCCACAGGTTGGTGACTATCACCGAGGTATCAAACAATAACTAGAGGGAATAATTTTTCCCAAATTAAAGAAATAACATGGAATATATATACACAACAGAAAGAAATAGTGGAAGATAAAAATGTATTCCATAACAGATAAGGAAAAATGGAAGTGATACAACTAAAAAGGTAGCAAACAATCTCCAAGTGAAAATTCCAACTAAAAAGGACTAAAAACCAAAAAGCTACACCAACATCTCAATGTGATAATGTGGGAAACCTCCAACCCTCTCACCATAAACTACCCAAAACCAAGCTAATATAAATCCTTACCACCTCACTACAACGACTTGACTTTCCCTACATCGAAAAACATAACCATGTATATGCACTACCGAATGGGTATGTAGGGTGTGAGATAACAGGCTCAGTAAGGTCCCACCCATGTATTCCATATCAATTCTTTGAACAATAATCCAAGCATGATAAACTTTAAAGGAAACAAGTCATGATAATGGTTTAATAGTTTTTATATTAAAAGCATGAAAAAAACTATTTAATTTCCCCTTTTACCACATTTTCAAATAAAATAGGTAAATTAGTTTCAATGAATTTCATAACCATATATCGCAGAAAATATATTATGTCAAAAAAAACATTCATAACATATCATATCAAATCCATGGAAGTACAACAATAAAATACAAGCCAAAAGCATAAGCACATGTAATATCACACCAGGTATCACACTAGATCTGGATAGCTAAGAAACTCATTCCTAGTATAGACAATTGCATATACATCAAGATAATAGACATATGCATCGAGTCTAGAGATTAGAGGAACACCCCAGAAAGTGAACCCCCCCCCAATAGGTCTAACAAGTTCCTAGAGAAATAGGACTAGGGATCAATAGAAAGATCCATGAGAAAACCCCTTGAAAGTGGGTAAGACCTATTACTATACCTTCCACCTAAGTACTTAAGGCTTTCTATGTGCTCTATTTTCAAAACCATTTCATCAAACCATTTCATCATTTCATGCTTTAAAAACCATTTCACAATGCTTTGAAAACCCCTTTTCATTTAATAAAACAAGGGGAAAACCATATTTTATAAAAACCTAGTTCCACACACACAAAACAAATCAGTCATATCATGTCATTTCATTTAATAAAACAATTTATCAAAAATAGGACCAATGAAATTCACCAACACAGGATAGATACAGAACCTACCTACCTCAAAACTTTGGGTCACACATTCCCATAAAGGGATCCACCAACAAGGAAGAACACAACAATAGAAATGAAATTCCTAAAACTAATATACACATCTTAGAATTGATCCAATTAAACAAAGGGGTCAGTGGAGAATAGGAAACAACGCATACCTCAAGAATGCACACCTACCACACCACAACCAAAAAGGATTGGCCCCTAGAACAAGACCAAAAAATGAATCTATAAAGAAACAAGAGGAATCATCACCAAATATAAACAAATCCAATATCTCAATGCAACGATGCTACCATGATCAAAGGCAATGAAGAATCATAAAGGATTCTTACCGGGAGATATGCAACACAACTACCCTAATGATCCAATGTCGAATGAATCAATATGAATCAAATGGAGTCTCCTAAAATAATTATTGAAGAGATCTAGGTTGAGATAAAGGAGGGATATATAATAATTGATGAAAAAATAAGTTGATTCAACACCCTAAAATCCAACCTCCCAACAGTTACACGACGTGTAACCCCTTTACATGTCAGGTAATCCATGGGGTCAAGTATGCTGAAAAACCTGAAATCTTTTTATTAAAACTCATTATTTTAACATTACATGTCATATAACCATTACACAGTGTGTACTCCTTTCATGTTGTTTATATAGTTCACAAATTGTGTCTAGAGACCAAGTACGCATCATGTAACTCCTTTACACATCATGTAATCACCTAGCACACAGAAGAAAATCTATATTCTTACACAAAAACCCCAAACCAACTCATGAATTCTCTGTAATCAGGTAGAAACTCACAAATACATTAACACATTTATACATGGACTCTATTAATTCAAATAAAAATACATTCCTAAACTTTAGATCATTTTTCTCATCAAATTTTATCTATTATTGAGAGTCCCAAGATGCACCCAATTGAAGAGGAAAACTAAAAAAATAGAATGGAAATATCTGAAATAAGGTAATAGGATGTTATAATTCATGTAATATGATATACATTGATTGCCTCATTTATTTATGGATGATGGTCAGATATCAAACAAACACCTTGAATGTGGGTGAAATGGTTGTTGATACATGCTAAAAACCAACTCCATGGTTTGTAATTTTCCTTATCCACAATGGAAAATGCAAGAGACAGAGGTGAACAGTTTTGATCTTGGGTTTCCATAATTAAAAATATTCCCATGTATTTTCCATATAGAAATGTACCATCAATTTATAGGAACTATTTTCAAAAATGAAATGTGGGAATATATGGAAGGAATGATCTGAACAACCGATGAAATTTTACATGATATGGATCTGTTCGGTTATCTTGAGACACATGTTCATTCATATTGAGATAGAATAAAACTTAGTCATTGTGTCTGGGTATGGATAGAAATTGAAGAAACACCCAATACAAGTCATCATCCCAATCACCATAGACTTTGACAATTGTCTTCTATTTCACCATCTATGCCTTTGTATAGGAAATATTATAACCAATTTTTTTTGTATCCTCTCCTGCATAAGGGATACATGCATATATCGGCAGGTCCTAGTCATATTAATGATAATAGATTACACAAATTCATCATCTAATGATGTATGATCTTTTGTTAGGTTTGGTTGAATGTGTGTATGAGCTACCTCAATCTTAGAAATTCTCCAACCTCTAAATGAAATGTCAGGAATCTCCCTCGATCAGAATCTACAATCATCCCCATATTTATCACACTGAACTACTAGAATGGATGGTTATACCAATGCCCCTATCCTAATGGTTTTTCCAAACCATAGGAATGGGCTATTTTAGCCAATGATTTCCCAACAGTTTTCAAAAAAACCATTGGGAAATCTTTCCAAAAGATCGTGACCCACCCATTCCTCCCCTCCTCCCATCACAATCTAAATTCGACCCTCATCTCCTCCCATGGTGATCTAAATGTAATCCATCCCCTCCTCCATTATAGATTCTCTAACCCTAGTGACACTCTCATCCAGATCTAAACCCTATCATCACTCCCATCCATATCTAATCCAAAACCAACAGCAGTGTATGCCTCTCCCCTCTGACATTCAACTGTCTTCCCAACCAGACAAGTGATTTCCCTACGTGATTTCATTTCATTATTATTCAATATTAAATCGGTGGTCTTTGAATTTTTGAGGTATTTTATCAACCATCCATTTTTTATTTTTGGTCTAAAACATCATCACATATTCTTAATTTTGGGGGAATTTAATTTATTTTGATCATTTGGTTTGATTTAGACTTTTTTATATTCTATTCATGTATTTTTGGGTTAGTTCAGACTAGTTTGGTTCAGTTTGGGTTCATTCTATTAAATTTTGGATTGGTTCATTATTATTTTTTTGCTTCATTTTGGTTCTAGTTAGTTTAGTAAAATCTCTATATTTTTATTTAAAATTCATATAGCTACAACATTATTAGGTATGGAACATCCCCTTGTAACATGAAATCATAAAAAAATTACTAGTGAATTGTTTAATTTTTCACTTGTTAGGAATGGATTGTGATTTATCATTCATATTTATTAGTATTTGATATATTCAACCTGACATTTGATCTTAGGTAATGGATTTTGTTAACTTATAGCATAACATGTCTAAGTACGTAGCTTCAATTCCTATTATATGTTTAACTAATCTAATTATTTTTATTTATTGTTTAATATTTTCATGATTTTATAATAAATTATTATCTCAATATTTTTTTTTTTTATATTTATGAATTTTTATATTCAATTATTACTTAAAAATAAAAATAAAATCTATTATTTTTAGTGATTTTGAAGAAAAATGATTTTTTTGTGAAAAAATATGTTAAGAAAAGATGATCATAGAGTGTGGAATTTTTTACTTATGGATTTATATGGTATGAATTTTATATCTCTGGTATGGTTGTGTGTGTGCAAAAAATAAATTATTCAATTAGTTTATTTTCTAACATATATACAACTACAAAGAGCCTATTGACATATTTTAGCCTTAGAAAATTGAATATTAGAATATGGTTTTTTTTAATCTATCTTTATGATTTTTAGAAACTAAGAACTTGATTCTCAATTATATAACATTGTTTCCTATATTCTATTGGAAAAATCATATCTTCCCCCTTGAACTCAGAAGATATATCGACAATTATTCTAGTAGGTTACACCTTCTCTCTCCCATGCATGTGTAAAGTTGTAATAGAAATGTTATAAGTATGAGTATATTTTTTCACTAATAAATTTTCAAATATAAACTTTTTATCTTCATTTTATTTTAATATTTGGAATTTTTGGACCATAACAAAATATATTTTTCATTTTAACATTACATTTATACTATTTAAATGCATTTTTATCTTTTTATCTGCTTTCATGGAATTATTAATTGATACTAGCTCATGATGTTTCAAAGAGTTATCTATCTAATATAAGATAATGTTTATTTTCAATTTGTACTTAATTCAATAATTTCAACAAATATCATAATGTCTAATATAAGATTTTCTAATTTTATTGTGAATATATGTATAATAAGATTGTTGTAAATGATCAGTAATAGGTATACCTATTTTTGAATAAAGTTTTATGGAATTATTTTGACATGAAACATATTTAATTCATATAACCCTTACCTTATTCCCACTCCAATGAGAAATAAAATAAATAAAATGGGATTAAAAATTCCCTTTCCCTATAATGTTTTGGATATTATTCCTTGAATCAATTATTTTATATGTTCTCAAATTTTATGTGTTGGTTCATTGAAGGTAATATAGGTCTAGACCATCATTACTTTGGGAGTTAGATGCCTCTAATAAAAAATATATCCAATATCTATGATTTACAATGATATCGATAATTGTTTTTACTCCTATATCTCTATATCATTTTCACAAAAAAATTATATTATAACATGTCTTATATGGTGGGTGGTGACTTCTTACTAGGTATATTATACTCAAATTGTTCATATGAATATCTAAGATGTGTAAAAATCCTTTTGTATGAGTATTATGTAATGGAAATGTCCTAAAGAAGGTGAGGAACATAGAGTGTGGAGTTTCAGTGGTTAAATTCGGATCTTTTGATGGATTAGCTAGTCCTTATTATGTGGGTTATCAGTAGATGTATTGATAGATGTTCTTATATATAGAACATATCATTTAAATAGCACCCCTAGGTATTTATATTCTATAAGAAATATTTCCATAATTAAATCCTTGACCCTCGATGGATTTGGAACATTGTTACTCATTTATATGATGAAATTAAATATCATGGTTTTATATTTATAGTAGTTTCTTATATATATATATATATATAGTATTTTGTTTTCTTTTATATTATGATTATCATATAGACTAGTGTGTCAGTTATGGTTTCATATAAATTCAAGAGTTCTCATTTCCTGAAATATATTTTTGATTAAACTTTAATATTATTTAATTTCTTTTAATAAATGACATGTAATAATTTTTTTACAGAATGGATGGAAGTTGGGTGTATGAAATGGATCATATCTCAAGCGATTTTCAAAACAATTTGGAGATTTTTTTATATTTTTCATTTGATAATTCTTTAGATAGTGGTCACATACATTTCCCATGTTATAACTTTGTTGGAAGACCTTGTTTGATCCATAAATTAGTTATTTAAAATATAAAAAAAATATTTTTTTCAAATAAACTACTATGTGTGGTATCAAAATGGAGAGAAAATTCAATCTCAAAATGCTCGTGATCCAAATGAGAGGACTAGATTGGAGAATTTGTTAGATGAATGATTTTTGTTTATTTTTCATCATGAGAAGGAAGGTATGAAGACCCAAGAACACTTTGATATGAGCAAACATGATTCATATAATGAAAATGCTGATGTTGATAGGTACTGTAGCAGGCACTGTAGTAGGCACTGTTCGGTACTGTAGCAGCCAGAACTATTCATCCATCTGGGCCTTCAGGCCACCGGTTTGGTCCTCAGGTCCTACAAGGCTTTCAGGCCACCCAAGGTCTTTGGGACTATTGTTTCTCAAGGCCTTAGGGACACCTTAAGGCCTTAGGGTCACCCCAAGTCCTTCAGGCCACATGAATGTAGGCCCCAGACACACTACAAAAAAGTAGCAGCCCTAGAAGAGGATTCAGAGCAGGTGCACTCACCAGAGTAGAGCCAAATGGATTGTCAGAATGAGAGGGTATGGTTATGCCATCGGTACCAGCCTATGATTGCACGGGAAGCCTAGCCAGATGGTCATGCAATGGTGGAGAGCTACTATCAAGATACAGATGCTGGGGAGGGGTAGTTCCTTGTAGATAGTCTGGTTGAATTCCCTAAGACCTTCGGGTCATGTAATCTCCTAAGCCTACGGGCCATGTAATCTCTGAGCCTACGGGCCTTGTAAGGGTTACCCCTCATCCCTTGAAAGGGGGGTTATCAAAAATCAATAAAAAATTAAGGCCTTCGGGCCATTCAGGTTGTAGCTTATTATAGGAGGAAACTACTAAACAAAATGACTGTATAAAATGTGGGACATCCTAATAGAATCCAAAATCTTATGGAACGCCATATCGTGTACCACATAAACTAATGTGGCACTTTTCATTGATCCTCGGACTCCAAAATATTTTCATGTCTGATAAAATATCAATAAAATATGATGGCATGATACCGAGATAAAGAAGAATGGTGATGATTTGGTTCACACTACAGATGGCTTTTCATGGAAAATATTTGATGTTCGATATCCTGATTTCACATCTGACATGCGTAATGTGAGTCTGGGTATTTTATGTTATGGTTTTAATCTATTTGGGAAAAAAATTACTTCACACGGCACATGGATAGTTTTCATACACAATTATAACATTCCTCCATGGATGTGTATAAAAAAGCCTTTCACTTTCATGAGTATTATAATATATGGACCTTTTTATCCTGGTAATGATATAGATGTATACATGAAACCTTTAATAAAAGAGTTAAAACATATTTGGAATGTGGGTGTACGCACATACGATGCATATTGGAAAGACATATTTCATATGTGTGTTGCACTTATGTGGACGATCAATGATTTTTCTACTTATGTAATGATGTATGGATATAGAATGAAGGGAAAACTATCATGTCTTGTTTGTATGAAGAATACACAATCCAAAAGATTGAAATATCACTGTAGTTTTATTTTTATGGGACATAGATGGTTATTTCCAATAGAACATCCATATAGCAATAATCATCCAATATTTTACAATACCATGGATATCGACAATCCACCTTGGTGTATGTCTATAATTTATGTGCTTAATGAATTACAAGATTTTATTTTTTCATTCGAGAAGGGTTAGATGAAATCTACAAACGGGAAGAATGTTTCCACTAAAACCTATTAAGATTAGAATAAGAAGAGTATCTTCTTTGGTTTTCCTTATTGGTTAACCATTTTGTTATGTCATTGTTTATATGTAATTCAAATTGAAAAGAATATATGTGAAATATTGATTTCAATTCCTCTAAATGTTAATGGAAATAAAAAAAGATGATTTACAATCTCGACATGACTTATCATGCCAGAATTTCATCCTCTGTGTATTAGTGAAAATAAATGGAAAGTTTTATATGATTCTTATGTGATGACACCTATAGAAAAAAATAAATTTCTAGAAGTACTAGAGACTGTTAAAGTTATTAATGGATATTCAAGCAACATATCAAAATGGGTCAATAGAAAATATTTGAAGCTAAAATCTTTGAAGACTCATGATTATCACATCTTTCTCTATGAGTTGATTCCAATAGAAATCAATCATCTTCTATCCAATGATTTAAGGGTATCATTTATTTTGTTGTGCCATTTCATTATAGATATTTGTGCTAATAATTTTTTGTGGTATTTCTTTTAAAAAAATTTGGCAGAGTCACTATTAATTTTTGTGTGAGTTAGAGAAAACATCTCCTCCATCATTTTTCACATGCATGTTGCATCTAACTATCCATCTTCCAAACAAAATACTTCTTCAAGGACCCATTGCTTTTCATTGGATGTATCCAACTGAAAGAAACATGTTCACATTGAATTTTATGTCCTGAACAGAAATCATTTTGAAGTTTCTATCATCAAAGGTTACTTGGCTCAAGAATGTATGGATTTATATTCAATGTATTTGTCTGATATGACTACAAGATGAAACAAACCAATGACAAATAAAGAAGAGCAGTATGATAAAATTGAACCCAGTTTTCCATCACTTCCCCAAATAGGGGGAATTATTGAATCATATACATTAATGACATTAAGTCTTGAATAGTGGGAGATGTCACATCACACAGTTTTATTTAATTGTGATTTGTTCGATGACTACGTCAAGTATGTAAATTGAACATGTATATCTTATTTCATCTCATGTAATTTTACATATTCATTAAACTATTTCTCTTTTTCGATAGGGAACATAAACAAATGATAAATAGAAAGAATCATTCTTTATCTTTGAGAAGGAGATAGGATTTTTATAGAAAATATATTTCTTCTTGGTAGAAATTGAAGGTAGAAATATTACTTTAATAAATTAATAAAATCAATACTTAATTAAGTTTAATATTAATTTATATTTCAGGTATTGAGTTTTCATGTTGGATCTATCATTGAGGAAATGAGATATTTAGTTTTTGGTCCTAATTCTATGGTACGTGAATGCAAATCAATTATGATCAATGGGTACGAATTTATTATCACTAAACAAGCAAAGAACATGAGCACACAAAATGATGGTGTTATGGTAACTGCTACAAGTGACTGTTATTCTAGTGCATCATATTGTAGACCTCGACTAGAAAATGTATCTTATTATGGAGTCATTGAGAAAATACTAATATTGGATTATTACTCTCATGGTTGAGTAACTCGGATGAAATTTTAGTGGTTTGATTCGATGATGAGGCATGGCACAATTTTTGATGATTATGGATTTCAAATTATTTTATTGACTTGTACTCTTGCTACCGATGAACCATGTATATTTTCATCAATGGAGAAACAAGTTTTTTATGTCAAATATCATCTTAAACCTAAATTTTGTGTCATTATTTAATTAATCCCAAGAAATATTTTTTATGATGGTGATGATGGAATTGACAGCATATTTGATCCTATTGGCCCCAATCCATTTATTACTTATGATGACTCCAATACTTCAATTATCAGAGTTGATTGTGAACCTAAATTTGTGGTGGGAAATATATAGAATCATTCATCTTTATTCTCGGTTCTTTTGGTTTATCTCAAATTAGGTTGTAGTGGTTGATTCTATACAATTTGATTTACTATTGACTATAAATATTTTGTATCCAACTAGACCTTCATGTGAATTTTCAATATTTACTAGTTGAATTTTTCTTTGAGTTGAATTTTATAATATTGAATTGAACTATATTAAAACATACCAAACCAGACAAAACTAAAACAATTAAATTGTAATAAAAAAAGATCAATTGAATTGGGTATATTAAACAAATTTATATGAAAATAAAAACTAGTGAAAATAATGACATAACAAAAAAAATGGCCAAATGACCTAACCCAAAATATGAAATTACTTACCTAAGAAAAATAAAAATAGACAAATGACCTAATAAATTGACCAAAATTAACCAAATTAACTAACTAAAATTTAATTAGATAAAATTAAAAATAGAAGAAAACTATATCATACCCATGTTAAACATGAATCCAGTATATCAGCAATGTGTTAAAATAAAGAAGCTGAAATTTTTAATCCATTTGTTTCATGGGAAAACAATGCGTGGGATTTCTAATATTTTAATTGATTAAATTATTACCTTTTTGGAGGACTTGCTTATAGATTATGAAGATATTCCCTCAAACCACTATATGGAAAGGAAGTTAGTTGAGGAACTTGGATTTTCAAAAAACAAAATTCATGCTTTCTTGAAAGATTGTAGCTTATTATGGGAGGAAACTATTGAACAAAATGATTGTATAAAATTTAAGACATCCTGATAGAATCCAAAATCTTATGGAACACCATATCGTGTACCACAGAAACTAATGTGGCACTTTCCATTGATCCTCGGACTACAGAATCTTTTCATGTCTGATAAAATATCAATAAAATATGATGGCATGATAGTGAGATAAAGAAGAATAATGATGAGTTGGTTCACACTATAGATGGATTTTCATGGAAAATATTTGATGTTCGGTATCCTAATTTCACATCTGACATGCGTAATGTGATTCTGGGTATTTCATGTGATGGTTTTAATCTATTTGGGAAAAATATTACTTCACACAGCACATGGATAGTTTTCATACACAATTATAACATTCCTCCATGGATGTGTATAAAAAACCTTTCACTTTCATGAGTATTATAATATATAGACCTTCTGATCCTGGTAATGATATAGATGTATACATTAAACCATTAATAAAAGAGTTAAAACATCTTTGGAATGTGGGTGTGCGCACATACGATGCATGTTGGAAAGATATATTTCATATGTGTGTTGTAATTATGTGGACGATCAATGATTTTTCTACTTATGCAATGATGTATGGATATAGAATGAAGGGAAAACTATCCTGTCTTGTTTTTATGAAGAATACACAATTCAAAAGATTGAAATATCACTGTAGTTTTATTTTTATGGGACGTAGATGATTATTGCCAATAGAATATCCATATAGCAATAATCGTCCAATATTTTACAATACCATAGAGATAGAAAATCCACCTCAGTGTATGTCTATAATTGATGTGCTTAATGAATTACAAGATTTTATTTTTTTCATTCGAAAAGGGTCAGATGAAATCTAGAAACAGGAAGAATGTTTCCACTAAAAACTATTAAGATTGGAATAAGAGGAGTATCTTCTTTGAGTTTCCTTATTGGTTAACAATTTTATTATGTCATTGTTTATATGTAATTCACATTGAAAAGAATATATGTTAAATATTGATTTAAATTCCTCTAAATGTTAATGGAAAGAAAAAAAGATGATTTAAAATCTCGACATGACTTATCATGCCAGAATTTCATCCTCTGTGTATTAGTGAAAATAAATGGAAAGTTTTATATGCTTCTTATGTGATGACACCTGTAGAAAAAAATCAATTTATAGAAGTAATAGACGCTATTAAAGTTCTTAATGGATATTCAAGCAACATATCAAAATGGGTCAATAGAAAATATTTGAAGCTAAAATATTTGAAGACTCGTGATTATCACATCCTTCTCTATGAGTTGATTCCAATAAAAATCCATCATCTTCTATCCAATAATTTAAGGGTATCGGTTATTTGGTTGTGTCATTTCATTATAGATCTTTGTGCTAATAATTTGTTGTGTTCTTTCTTGTAAAAAAATTTGGCAGAGTCGCTATTAATTTTTGTGTGAGTTAGAGAAAACATTTCCTCCATCATTTTTCACATGCATGTTGCATCTAACTATCCATATTCCAACCAAAATACTTCTTCTAGGACCCATTTCTTTTCATTGTATGTATCCAACTAAAAGAAACATGTTCACATTGAATTTTATGTCCAAAACAGAAATCATTATGAAGTTTCTATCATCAAAGGTTACTTGGCTCAAGAATGTATGGATTTATATTCAATGTATTTGTCTGATCTGACTACAAGATGGAACAAACCAATGAGAAATGATGAAGTGCAGTATGAGAAAATTGAACCCAATTTTCCATCACTTCCCCAAATAGGGGGAATTCTCTAATTATATACATTAATGACATTAATTCTTGAATAGTGGGAGATGTAACATCACATAGTTTTATTTAATTGTGATTTTTTCGATGACTACATCAATTAAGTAAATTGAACATGTATATCTTAAGTCATCTCATGTAATTTTACATATTTATTAAACTATTTCTCTTTTTTGGTAGGGAACATAAACAAATGATAAATAGAAAGAATCATTCTTTATCTTTGAGAAGGAGATAGGATTTTTATAGCAAAGAGATTTCTTCTTAGTAGAAATTGAAGGTAGAAATATTACATTAATAAATTAATAAAATCAATACTTAATTAAGTTTAATATTCATTTATATTTCAGGTATAGAGTTTTCATGTTGGCCTTATCATTGAGGAAATGAGATATTTATTTTTTGGTTCTAATTATATGGTACATGAATGAAAATCAATTATGATCAATGGGTACGAATTTATTATCACTAAACAAGCAAAGAACATGAGCACACAAAATGATGGTGTTATGGTAACTGCTAAAACAGACTGTTATTATAGTGCATCAGATAGTAGACCTCGATTAGAAAATGTATCTTATTATGGAGTCATTGAGAAAATACTAATATTGGATTATTACTCTCATGGTTGAGTCACTCTGATGAAATTTTAGTGGTTTGATTCAATGATGAGGCATGGAATAATTTTTTATGATTATGGATTTCAACTTATTGACATGACCTGTACTCTTGCTACCGATGAACCATGTGTATTTTAATCAATGGAGAAACAAGTTTTTTATGTCAAATATCATCTTAAACCTAAATTTTGTGTCATTATTGAAGTAATCCCAAGACATATTTTTTATGATTGTGATGATGAAATTGACAGTATATTTGATCCCATTGGCCTCAATCCATTTATTACTTATGATGAATCCAATACTTCAATTATCAGAGTTGATTGTGAACCTAAATTTGTGGTGGGAAATATATATAATCATTCATTTTTATTCTCAGTTCTTTTGTTTTAGCTCAACTTAGGTTGTAGTGGTTGGTTCTATAAAATTTGATTTACTATTGAGTATAAATATTTTGTATCCAACTAGACCTTCATGTGCATTTTCAATATTTACTAGTTGAATTTTTCTTTGAGTTTAATTTTATAATATTGAATTGAACTATATTCAAACATACCAAATCAAACAAAACTAAAACAATTAAATTGTAACAAAAAGAAAGATGAATTTAATTGGGTATATTAAACAAATTGATATGAAAATAAAAACCCGTGAAAATAATGACATAACAAAAAAATGTCCAAATGACCTAACCCAAAATATGAAATAACTTACCTAAGAAAAATAAAAATATAAAAATGACCTAATCAATTGACCAAAATGAACCAAATGAACTAACCAAAATTTAATTGGATAAAATTAAAAATAGAAGAAAACTATATCATACCCATGTTAAACATGCTAATTTGAATATATTATTTTTTCTATGACATGTATTAGGTTTTGATATTCTTCCCACTAAATATAAAATGTTTTTTATATCACTACATATACTATATTTGGTTTGACAAATGGAATTCCTTAATTAAGTCATGTTTTATATTATTTCTTTTTTTGGTTACAAATTAGTTATGGATTTATAATTAATTCCATATTTTTTTCAAATACAGGAAATAAAAAACACTAAGGAGATATAAAGAAAAAAGAAGGTAGACAAAAAACAAGGAATGATTGAGATGGGTGTCCCTCCTCTAGTGCTCGTTATGAGTATTTTATTTCAAAAATATATATCAATAATATATAATGCCATGTGATTAATTTTGTTTTAAATTTTAATCAGGATCCATCACTAAGGTACAAATTATTCACCAACTATCCTAATAGTTATATTGCTCAGTCTAGAGATTCAAGGGGGTGGTACTTCAGTTAGGTGTTCCGGTCAGCGTACCTAATCACACCCCGTCCCTCCCCCTGACATACCATCTACCACACTTTCTGATCCTGCAGTGTCATTTCAGACAGCAAGGATATTCAGGTTTTCCATGTTTGCACCTCTATTTTAATTTAAGCCTCCTTGCCTCTCTTCCCTACATATGATGATGATTCCTACTCCTCATCCTTATTATGCATTTGCACAGCCATCTATACTATCTTATTTTCCTTCTGTTTCCTTCTACTAGGGATACTACATTCCTACTTCTTCAAATGCTGCTCTAAAAAATTCTCATCCTACATAGCATAAACTGGGACCCACTCTATATGTACAGGTTAATGTTCCTTAAGTGCTTGGGGGACCAGTGACACCCACTGATTAAACTGCCTCAGGTATATTTATAGAACCATAGCGAAAAAATTACTATAATTTATTTTCATTATAAGATGTATTGATATGATTTTTTTTTCTTCTGTAACAGATGGATCTACCGATAAGCGATGTGGGAGTACACACATGTGTGTGGTGTGGAACCACCAAACATAGTTGATGTTGGAGTACAATGAAGATAAAAAAATGATTGGTAAAAAAGGACAGGAATGTAGGAGATTTTTTTCGACACTTTCCAAATACTCCAACATCATTCTCATCCATCCACTCTCTTGGTGACACCTACCAAATGAAGTAAAGGAAAATGCTTGGGAATAAATATGGGTAGGAAAATTCATTGTATTTAATGTAATATTATTATTTTATTCATATAAATTAATATTTTGGTGATAACTTCATTTTAATTTTCCCGATGGTGAGGTTATGAGGCCAGCATGGCTTATATAATTAGGTGAGCTCTAGAGAGGCTATAAGAATGTGTTGTATAGTGGCTGGCATGCTAGAGTTGTAATAGATTCAGAGGCCAAACATATCTTAGATTAATATCTGATAGAATATTATCAGGAAATGATTACTCATTGGATGAGTACTGAGTCCAAGGTATTAATCAAATTTTAGTTTTTAAAATGAAAATTAATATGATTTTCATTAATAATTACTTTTTTAATATTGATTTTTTTTAGTAATCGTCATGAAAAAATAAAAAAAACAAGGATTGTACAATATACCTTCACACTTTGGGGTGGACTATGATGTTTTACCATCATAGGAAGATGGTATGACATTCATTTACTTAGATGTAATTACTTTTTTATATCTCATGAAAAATATGGGGGTCATTCAGCTTATAAATTCTCTTGAAAAAAAAAGTAGTTAAAGTGATTTGGTCCTTCTTAGAGAATTGACTCCTAAATTTTATGTTTTATACCTTAATGATAGTGCTAAAATTATTTTACCTTATATTTTATATATTACTTTTTCTCATAGGACTTATGGATTTATTCCCTCAAGTTTTAATTCCCTAAAAAATGAAGATAATAAATAGGATTGGACCAATATGAATTGACCTAACTGGGTCTATACTCGAATCAACCTGGCTCAAAAAAAACTACATAGAACCAACATGAACCAAATCCATTGATATAGAATTGAACTAAATATAAGGGACCCAAAAAAACTAAACCAACCCGAACCAAATAGAAATGGAGCCAAATAGTGAATAGACCCAATATAAACTAAACCAAACTAAACTAAAATAGCTTGATTTGAACTAAATTGACTAGAACCAAACTAAAATAAAGCAAAATAAACCTAATCAAACAAATCCAATTTATCTAAAACCAAACTGAACAATAAGGAACTAAAAAAATTGAATCAAAGATAATTGAATAAAACTGAATGAAAAAAAAGAGAGAATGAATTGAACCAATAAAAATTGAACTAACCCAAATTGAATCCTTCAACTCTAACATTATCTAAATTAAAGAAAAAAACCTAACTATCCCAAAAAAACTTTCTTACACAAATATGTAGTTAGAAACCTAATTATCAGGAGAAAAAATGAACTAAACCAAACGAAACATACATAAATATACCTGAATAGACTTGATAGATCCTATACTAAACAAAATTTATTCAAAGTAATGTGACCTAAATCAACCAAATCTAAACCGACCTTGAATGACTTATTCTGAACTACATGAAACTAAATAGAAACTAACTTCATGGAATCAAACCATTTTAACTAAAATATTTTGACCCAAAGGGGAAATTGGTTTAATCCAATATAAAAAGAGTTAAGAATAAAATGAATTAAATTAAATTAAATTGACTTAACCTATAGAAAAAAAAATTGAGTATGAATAAATTTAACTAATCAGAAATGAATGAAACAAAATAAAAGTAGATATGATAGAAAAAATATTTTACCAAACTAAACTAAACTGACTCAGATGATCCTGAAGTGATCAGGCCCAACCCAAATTAAATTGAACTATCCAAAGAAGATGAAAATCAAGAAATCTAAACCTGCCAAAATTGAACCATACTAAACTAGATAGAATCAAACAAAATAAAACCATAGTAGACCAAATAAGGTTAAAAATAAAGGTATTAAAGTGAATATAACTAAATTGACCAAACCTAACATGAGTAAAACTAAGAAAAACTAAACTACACATTATGTAAACAAATTGAATTAAACTAAACTAACTTGAATAGAACCAAAACTAAATCAAATATAACTAACAAAATTATCCTAATATAACTCAAACAAAACTAATTTGAACCACTTATAATAAATAACCAAATAATATTAAATAAAACTATTTGAACAAGCCTAAACCAAGAAAAATAGATCCAACCCACACTAAAATAATCTATACTAAACCAAATCGACCTAACTAGACCCAAAGAAAACCAAACCAATCTAAAAAAATCACACAAAGTGATCCAAATCAAATCAAACCAAATAAATTTAAATATAACCTAACTAAAGCAATGTTAAGTGAATTGATTAAAACTGTGAAATGATTAATTAAAATTAACATACCAAGATTGACTCAAATCAAAGAGAATTTAACTAACCTAAATAGAATCCAATGAAACTAAACTGAATCAAAATGAATTAAAGTAAACCCAAATAAATTAAATCTTTTTAACCCAAACCAAATTTAATTTAACTTAATGGAACTGAAATGAATAAAACTATATAGAGAAATACTAAATAAAACATAACTATGCCAAAATAAAACAAAATAAATCAAACCAAAATAAACCAATTCAAAAAAACTACATGAAATTTAATCATATCAAAATACACTAAATCAAACTAAATTGAACTGAAACAAACTTATTTAAATAAAAAATAAATAAGATGAATTGGATCAAATTTCCTTTAAATGATATTAACTAATCTAAACTAATCCAAAAAAACTTAAATGAATAGGAAGGAAATAAAACTAAATCAAATTGAACTAAATTGACTTGGCTTAAATATAGGAAACTAAACAAAATAAAACCTAAAATATCAAATGATGATCCTTCAAACCAAATAAAATTAAATTAAATTAATAAAAATGAGAATAAGTTAACTCATTTTGATTTTAAAAAAATTGAACTGAATAGACTTGACATGAACCAAATCAAACCATCAAGAATGTATTAGAACCAAAACACAACAACCCAAACCCAACAGACCCAAATCTAACCAAACTAAACTAAACATAGATAAACCAGCTAGACCTGAACCAATATAAACTAAACCAAAAAAAAGTGAACAAACCTAAGAATAGTTTTACCAAATCAAATCAAAGTATTGAAACCAAACTATGTTGAATTAAACTAAATTTACACAAACAGACTCGATCCTGGTAGAACCAGAAAAAAAATAAACTCCACTAAACTAAACTGGACCTACTTGGTACAAACTAAATCGTACCTAATTAAAATGAACCAAATTGAATACAAATAAACTAAATAGAAATTATTTGATTTATAAAGAACCTCAATAAATTTAATTAAACCAAATGAGACATATTATAATATATCGGAACTAAACTAAGAAAAATTATGTCAAATTAATGTGAAAAACTCGAAAACAACCCAGACTAATCAAACCTAAAATAAATTTAATTAAAAAAATTAACCCCAAATGAAATTTTTTTAAAATATTTAAAAAATAAAAAGAAAATAATTAATTTTTATCAAGACTTTTTAAATAATTTTTTAATATTACAAAATTAAAAACACTCATTTTTATTTATCTTATTTATTTATAAACAATCAAATTTTTGTTAAAAATAAAAATATTACCAAAATTATCTTTTTATTTATTTACAAAAAAGGGGGAATACCCAGGAAAAAATTTGGATTATATAGAATACAATTAAAAGTTTTTCTTTTCATCTTTATTTAGAATTAATATCCATTTGATTTTAATTATGAAATTCATTATTAGTAACATATTTTCAATTATGGTTTCCAACATTAAATGTCATTATAGAGGGTGGTTTTAAATATTGAAGGACATGTCCCTTGAGAAAAATTATTTTTCTCAAGCAGAAAGAAAAAAGATGGAAGTGCAGTAAATTAACCGACATAATACAAAATTGTAAGTTTTACTTTGTTGATTTCAAATTTTAATATCTATTTTTTAACTTATTAGTCTATTTATATTTGTAGTAGTATAATTTTTAGGCCCTTAATTCCAAAGAACCTAACAACATTGGCCCAAATGATCACTTACATCAAGTTTTGAGAGATGAGCACCATGGTAGAGTTCACTGCCAACCAGGGAAGAGTATTGTCCCAATGAGGTATTATCCCACTTCAGGTGCAGGTTATAGTAACACCAAGTTGGGAAAATCTAATTCATGGGAAGCATAGGCTAAGTATAAGGTAGAAATGACCAAAAAAGTGCCATATAGGTGGAAGAATGGAATCAAAGGGAAAATGTTGAATTTATGAAACTAATGGAAGTTTTATGTTCATCACTTCCACCAGAGACCACCACATCTTGTGATGCATATATGTTGATGATGTGTACATTATATAGTGCATGAGGTAGTATTCCTAGTGGTGATCAGGATGATGATGTTCCTAGTAATGGTGATGGAGGGGATGACCGCAAGGAAGAGGGTGGGGATGATGGTGAGGAAGAGGGCAAGGCTGAGGTCGAGGCTAAGGATAAGGATGATGATGAGTCCAAGAATGACAGTGACGATAGTGATGGTGATGAGGGAAATATTTATCCATTACATTTTTTACAGATATTTATGACATTTATTATTTTATGATTTGGTGTGAATGAATATATGTGATATTTTTTATATTTTTTATCATTGGTTAAATGAATAAATTGATTTCCTCTTTTATCATTATTTCTATATTGGTTTGTTTCTATTTGAGGATGATCTATCTATTACAATGAAGGTTTTTTTGTGGATGATTTTTTGTTGTTTTCATTTTAGGTTGAGGGTGTTCTATTTTAATTGCATGTGTCTTATTTTTATTATAGGTGTTATAGTTAGTTAGTTTCATTATTTCATGTGTTCTATTTTGATCATAGGTAGTTTTGATTATAAGTGCAGTGTTCTGTTGGTTTGATTATTTCATGTGTTCTGTTTTGAAGTTTTGATTTCATGTGTGTATTGTTTTTAAAATTTTATTGCATTAGAGGTGTGTTTTACTTTGAAGTTTTGATTTCATGTGTCTTGGGTAGTGGGGATGCTGATCGTTGGGAATTTGGGAGGGGTCTATACCAATGGTTTGAATTGCTGGTAAATCTATTTCCCAATGGTTTTAAACTATTAGAATATCTCTATACCAATGGTTTATAATGAACTATTGGTAAAATCAAATTCTAACCACCCTATACCAATGGATCACTATAAACCGTTGGTATAGGGCTATACTGATATCCCACATACCAATGGTTCCTGGAACTGTTAGGATAGCCTATCCCAATGGTTTTAGGGGTTATCACAATGGTTTGAAACCATTGGTATAGGTTAAATTTTCAGTAGTGTCGTATGATGTATTTTGTATGACTTGATTCATGAACTAAATATCTACAGTGTATCTTAATATGAAATATTTTCAGTATGTTTTTCATTGCATCTTTACTAGGAAAATATCTTCCAACATATAAATTTTTGTCCAGACCAATAAATCTATCCTCTACAACTCCAAGAAACTCAGTTTTGGGTGTGATAACATTCCAGTTGAGTTTAGGAAAATGTTTCATTTCTTCCAACCAAGATGAGAAGAGTAGTGGATGATTTATTGTGCATAGAGGATGTTGTAAAATTACTACATTTCTAGAAAATTCTTCCCCAAATTATATAGCTTCCTCCTCATCAGCACTATTTTATCCATCTATCCCATCACTATAAACTTCATCATCATCAAAATGGTTTTTCTACATATCAAAGAGATCAATTAGGTTGTCTTCTTCTACATCATATGGAATAGCCTCCTTTTCTTAGAATGGACCTTATTCAACCACTATTTCATGTATATGTATTTGTACAATTGGATGTTGATGCTATATATTAAAAACCTCAACATATAACTCCATCATGGCATCATATAAACATTGGGAAAATTAAGTTGTTGCTTGGACCCAGTCCTCATCAACAGCCAATGGATAATCTTAATGTCATAACATATTTAGGAATTTCAAATGTCTATAACTAATAGACTGTATCTATTAATCAGTTCCTAGATTTAAACAACCATGAATTATTTCTTGAAGTTCTCATAGGGTTACACAATAATATGTCTTGACCATTGTTGTTGTTTGTTACTATAATAAGCTCCATGCTTAGTTTGAATAACCTCCCCATAGTAGTAGACACATGAAAACATGATTGTCTACATGAAAAATGTTTTTTATCAAGATTCTGATAGTGAAAATAATATTTACAATAAGGAATAATCATGTAGCATGGAGCACACAATCTTTACTTTACCAAAATTTTAAAACGTCTTCTAATATCCTAAAATATGAAACTAATGTTTCATAGTACAATTTTTAATCTTCCTAAAGTTATGTTCGGTATTTTATAAAGATAATGTGAATAATATAAAGCATATCCCCTGGGAGTGTCAAAATAGGTGTGTATAAAGGAATTTTCACATGAACCAAGTAATTATCGAGTCCATCTCAATCTCCCTTTTAGATTTTGTTACCCCTAAGTACCTTTATTCCAGAGCCACATCCACTTGAAGTATTTAGGCAGGGATTTCATTACTTATATAACCACACAATCATTACTTTATTTAAATTTTAGAATGTGTTCTTATATCTTAAAAGATGACACTATAGTTTCATAGTACAATTTTTAATCTTATTAAATGTATGTTTAGTAGTTTATGAAGAGAATGTGAATAATCTAAAGCATATTCTATGGGAGTGTTAAACCAAGTGTGCAGTAAGGCCCATTATAATGCACCAGGTTATGATCAAGTCTAGATCAATCTCCCTTTTCATGTTTTTTACCCCTAAGTACCTCTATGCTAGATCCACATCCACTTGTAGTATCCAGATAAGGATTTATTTGTTTACATAACCACATAATCTTTACTTTACCAAAATTTAAGAACGTCTTCTTATATCCTAAAAGATGGCACTATTATTTCATTGTACAATTTTTGGTCTTTCTAAAGGTATGTTTTGTGGTTTATAAAGATAATGTGAATTATCTAAAACATATTCATCAAGAGTATCAAACTAGGTGTGAAGCAAGGTATGAATCATCTAAATCATAGGAGTAACAAATCATGTGTACAGATAAGCCTCTTTGTCATGTATTTAACCATTTTTAATAACCCTATTCGATCCTATGTTAATTCTATGTTAATATGAAGTTAATCAATAGCTAATAATTGTTTAATGATAATTTAATCCTTAGTTATTCATTACTAAGTTAGTAGTTAATCCTTCATTAATTAATAGTTCTTAAGTAGTTATTTTAAAGTTAAATAATAATTAATCATTAATTAATCCTAAGTTAAGTGTAACTTAATCATAAGATAAGCATTACTTATTCCTAACTTAATCATTACTTATTCATGAGTTGATTATTACTTAATCATTCATTAATGAATCATTAATAACTAGTTAATAATTTGTTAAGCATTCATTAATTAATAGTTCTTAAGTGGTTAGTTTAAATTTAATTAGTAGTTAATCATTAACTAATTATTGTTTAATAATTACTTAATTATTAATTATTATTAAGGTAGTCATTCCTTAATCATTGAATAATGAATCCTTAATCAAATATTAATAATTAGTTAATCATTATTTAATCTTTCATTAATCATTGGTTAATCATTACTTAATCATTCATTATGAATTAGTTAATCGTAAGTTAACTACGCCCTGGTCATTTGTTAAAAAATCGTTATTCATTACTTAAATAATAGTTATTAAGTAGTTAATTTAATGATAATTATTAGTTAATTACTATGTAATCGTTATCTAAGAATTTATATTATAGTTAATTAAAAGTTAATCATTACTTAATTTTTGGTTAATCATTACTTCATTGTTAAATGATATTATATTAATCATTTCTTAATCATTGATTAATCATTATTTAATCACTCATTAATTATTATTTTACCATTAATTAATAATTCACTAATCCTTATCTAATCATTACGTAATCATTATTTAAACAGTATTTAATCATGAATTAATTATGCCTAAATTATTCATTAATCACTCATTAATCATTACTTAATTAACAGATATTGAGTAGTTACTTAATTATTAGTTAATCATTATTTAATAGCTAGTTAATCATTTTTTATTCATTATTTAATTATTATCTAATCATTAGTTAATCCTAACTCAATTATGCCTTACTCATTTGTAAATCTCATGTTAATCATTACCTAATTGATAGTTAAGCACTTTATAGTTAGTTATTTTTTAATTATTATTCATCATTATTTAATTATTAGTTAATAATTATTTAATCATTAATTAATCATTACTTGATCCTAAGTTAGTCCTAAGTTAATCCTAGGTTATTCATTACCTAATCATTCTTAAATCCTGAGTTATTCATTGGTTAATCAATACTTAACCATTACTTTAGCATTAGTTAATCATTAGTTATTTAATAGTTAATTATTAGTAAAACATTATTTAACTAATATTTATCTATCATCTAAATAATATTAATTCCTAATTATATCACTAATATTTTAAAACTACTAAGTTATACTAAATACTAATATCATTATAATAATAAATCAATTCCTAAGACTAATCATAAATTATTTTCTCAAAAGTCATAAATAAATAATAATATTTTATTCGCTAATATTAGCTATTATTTCTAAACTATATCTAACTAACTAAAAAACTAAGTAAATAAAAAATTTAAAATTAACTCAAAATAAAACAACTTAATAAATAAATAACTTTAAAATAAACAAGAAAAAAAATACCTCTAAATGATGTTTTGAAAAATTCAAAACTTCTTTTAGGCCACCAAAAATGTCGCGAACAAGAGATCAAATACTGGGAAACTTTTAGAGAGGGAGAGTATAATTGAGTGAGTATAATGGGGAATGGTTGTTTCCTATTTATAGGGGTTAGGGAAAAGGCTTTATCAATGATGTCACCTTTTCCGTGTCATCAATCTGGGTTTATGACTGGCAAAGGTGACATCGACCTTGCCACCTTTCAGCATTAGTTTTAAAAAAGGTAACCTAAGGGGATTTTAATAAATATTTTTTTTCAAAAAACATATACAGAAACTTTAAATCAACTTATTTAATTATATAACAAAAATTATTTATGAATAATTACCCATGAATTTGTTTTTGTTTATAAGAAGTATTATTTTTAATGAATATAGTCGGATTAAAAAATGGAAAATAGTATATATAAATGTAATGAATATTACTATAGATTATAAAAATACATTACAATATATTAAATAAATATCACTAATTATTAAATGTGTTGGCTAAAGGAATATTAATAATAACCATCAACTTTGTAGCATGCAATACTGGAATGATAATAAATGGACCTGTAATAATCAAAATGGTAAATAATGTATGAAAAAAATTACAATTTATAAGTAGTCATAATGAAATGAAGTTAATGATAATTAATATCCACTTAGTTATTTTCAATTAATTATTATTATTTTAAAATCAAAAAATAGAACTAATAAAATCAGTATCTCTAATAGATAATCAGTGAATAGAAATCCATAAAGTAATATTAACTGTTAAAATATACCACTTGTGATGATTGGATTGAATATCCCAATGAGATTTTCAAGAATTAATATGAATATTTAAAGTATACCACTTGTGGTGACACAATAGAATATGCTAATGATATTTTCAAACAATCAGTTCCTATATTTAAATTTAAAATAAATTAAAAGAAAGAAATGATATTTTAAACACATTTAAATAATTAAATTAAAAGGCATAAGTAACCATCAATTTTTCTTATATGTATAAGCAGCATCATTTGTGTATCAAACACATCTGTAATGAAAAAAATGAAAATTTTCAAAGAATAGTAAAACCAAGAAAAATTCAAAAAATAGAGAATAGTATAAGATTCCAAAATGTATTGAATATTAACATAGATTACAAGAAACTACTGTAGTTTGTTAAATGGATATCAATAATTTTTTAATGTGACAACTTAAAATAATAATATGATTAATAGACAAAATTTAAGTGTTCAAGCCATATACAAATACATAATAGGTGGAGAAT
The DNA here is from genome assembly GCA_963277665.1 of Viscum album. Lineage (NCBI taxonomy): Eukaryota > Viridiplantae > Streptophyta > Magnoliopsida > Santalales > Viscaceae > Viscum > Viscum album. Next base: position 808,255,207 of record OY728150.1, on the reverse strand, counting down.
GATAGGAACTCATTTGAGAATAAGTCTCTAAGAGCACAGAGGTGGCAGTCAACGATGGTTGAGGGAGGGTGATGGTGGTTGAGGCTGGTTGAGGGTGAGTAAAGGAGATGTGAGGTCAATGAATGAAGGAAATAAGGAATAGGTTTTACTTCATTAGAGAAAATAGATTTTTGTCACACGAATGAAGGAGAACAAAATGATGAGTCCCAATAGTTAAAAAAATAAAGGTTTTCCATTTCAATTATTTTAATAAATGACATGGAAAACAAATTTTCGACATTTTTTATAAAATAACCAACCTCGAAAACATCAATGTTTTATTTTTTACATTGGTTATTTTATAATAGACAAAAAAATATTTATAACATCATTTATAAATAACTAAAGTTATAAATGTGTCGTTTTAAATGGTTTTTTTAGTATCTCCACCACCCAAACGCCCCTGTAGTTTTTTTCCCAATGTCACATTCAACACTTCTCCCCCTTGTCAAGTCACCACTAGGTCGCCTTCTAGGGGTTCACCCATGTTATGAAGGTCTACGGTTATCATTCGTTATAAAAGAGGGAAAACATGGAAAATAGTGGATGGTATAGCACAAGTTGTTCTTTTTTGTTTATCGTACAAGGCCACTAATGATAATAATTATTATTATTATTATAATAACAATGATGATGACAATAATAATAATAATAATAATAATAATCACAATAACTAACTCAATAAAGAGAAGAATTTGAGAACAAAAAAAATTCATCATCCATAATGAATGAGGTAAGGGATCAGGATTAAGGTCCCACCTCGACACTGAATCAGCGAAGCTTTAGAGGTTCATCCTTAATTTTTGGGTTCATCGACTCCTCCTCTAAGAACACTATATCCCATCTATGTTCTCTCTAACTCACTCTATGGTTATGCATCATTGATGGAAACTAACCCTAGTTAAAACTCTTTATACCAATCAGAGTTGTGGGGAATTAAATCAATCGTTATTTTAAATAAAAGGCTTCAAATGGGCTTAGTTTGGGGCCTAAGACCTGAACACAAAATCACACCTCTCCTAGGTAAAACTTCTCATATCATGCACAATTATGGTGTTAAAATTTCCATCTAGAGCTCTATTTAGGTGATATAAATGGTTTCAAACATGATACAATTATTAATTTAATAAATAAATATTGAATATTTACTTAAAAAACAACTGGTCTAGAATATCTTTAAAACTTCACTCGAGGGTAAACACCATTCCCCAATCAATGAAACTATGAATAAAAAATTATGAGGTCATTTTCTTGGTTGAATTTACTATTACCCCTTTTAAAGGTCTTGTGAATTCGAACCCAAAATTAGGTTTGTCCAAATCATACATCAATCATGAATGAGAACCTATAGGGTAAGAGTCACACAGTTTGTCTACACAGTTTAACAAACCATTTTCAAACTATTCCAAAACCCATTATCAAAAATATAGACCTGGCCACATGGTCATGTGCCCCATTTCTCATGGTTTGGTCTAACCGTACGGCCTCATCCTACTCTCTTCCCAATCCTCAGATGGTTTATTTGACCGTGTGGCATACCCTTTACAATTTGAACTAACTGTGCACCAGGCATTTTTCTTCTCAAAAGTTGGGTTTCGGGCTTCGAAAAGGACTCGAACACCTTGAAACACCCATTATCCCAAAGGTCATTCATGTTAGGCCATATTTAAACATTTAAAATAAAATAAAAAGGATTCATAGATCATACAAAAACCCAGGTTATTACAAAATATGTCTGTCACGGGATTGTTTGAGGAAGGAATGGCTAGTTCAAAACAAATTCAAACCAAAACAGCCCAAAAATACACTTAAGGGACTAGTTCGTGAAGGTAATAATCTTTTTGAATGTATATGGTTCAAAAAATTCCTCGACCATGTGAAGTTTTAAACGGTAAACTTTGTGGAGTGAAACTCTAACTCACGGAAGTCCTCGGTCGCACAAAGCTTGAGGTGGAAACCTTTTCAAAGTATAACTCTGAATCGTGAAACCCCATCAGTTTGTGAAGATCATAGTATTCCATGAAAGCCTCCATATTTCTCAAAATAAATTCCCTTACCACCACTGATCCTATAAATACCCCCCTATTTCCAACATTTAAGGGGGTGTGGTGTTTCAGCTTTTGAGAAAAATTTTCCATTCGTGATACTCAAAAGATTCTCGAGTGATAGGGGAGATGAATTTCCCAAGGTATCCATATTTTATGAAACCACTTCTCATGGGTTTTTGAGAACATAAACCCATGGTGTAGATGCCTTTCATTAAGTTCTATATCCTTCATGTAAGAAGAAAACCCTTTGTGGATCTTAGGGTTTCTTGAGATAATTATCCTTCCCAAAACCAACCCCATAGGAACCAAGATTTTACTCTGAGACAGGGTCAACCTATTTCATGAAATGTATTCTTTCACGAGACCTTCTCCTTTGAGAGATCTCTGGAATTTTTGAATCCCAAAACTTTTGAAAAATCTCAAATTTTGTGAAACCCATCCTCCAAGCCTCTTTTTTGGTTCCTCCCTTCACCCAACACCCTTTCACAAAAGTTGAGTGCCTAGGGCCCCTATACCAATCCAGGACCAGTTCGACCACACCCAAAATCTTTGTGTGACTGGTACCACCAACCCTACATTTTGATTCTAATCATATTTACCCTAATTCCTTTTTCTTCTAAGTATAGTCACCCTAACATCAGGACCCCTAATTTTCACTCATCCATGACAGTGTTTACACCTTGCCCCGCCCAAAGGCGCATGAGTAGTGGACACGTAATCCCTAAGGGTAAAATCATCAAGGGAAATGACTTACCTATCCTAGTATATATTCTTTTTCCCATATCTTCCTATCGCCTTAACATGGCCCCCCTTGGGGTGTAAACCCCAACCACATCCTAGTAGTAAGATGTAAAACTTCCTAGCTCCACATCCTAGTCGTATGACATTAAAATACATGCAAATATCCTCAAACCATGATGTTAATCTATATACTTACCCTATGTAATGAACATAGGATGACCCATGTATGATCATCATGGGATTCCACATCCTACCCTACCATGGGATGAAACTCCTACCTCGGGAAAATTCAACGCATAATCCCCACACCATCCTTCGTTTACGCTCCTTTCATGACATGAGCATCCTTACCTCATGAAATTAAACTATATGGACCAGCCATATTAGGTGACCTTAAACTTAGGCATTAAACTATGTGGGTTTTTATCTCTTTTTACCAACAGATTAAGTTGGATTCCTCTAAGAGGTTCAATCCTGATAACCCCAAGTGTGAAATCTCCCCCTTGGGGACACACTTAACAAAATCCAGTGCATGAAATCTCCTCCTCCCCTTGGGGACACACTCAGCTAAACCTTAAATGTGAAATATTCCCCTTTGGGGATACACTCAACCAAATCTAAAGTGTGTAGTCTCCCCCCCCCCCTGGTGACTCACTTAACCAAATCTAGAGTGTGAACCCCCCCCCCCTCCTGAGGATACACTTAACCAAACCCCGAGTGTGAAATATTCCCCTTTTGGGACACACTCAACCAAATCCAAAGTGTGAAATATTCCCCCTGGTGACTCACTTAACTAAATATAGAGTTTTAATCCCCCCCCCCTTTCGGGGACACAATCAACCAAACCCCAATGTGAAATCTTCTCATTTGGGGACACACCGAACCAAATCCCAAGTGTGAAATCTTCCACATCAGGGAAACATTTAACAAAATATAGAGTGTGAAATCATCCCCCTTGGGGACACACTCAACCAAACCCTGAGTTTGAAATATCCCCCCCCCCTCAGGGACATACTCAACCAAACTCCGAGTGTGAAAATCTTCCCCTCTGGGGACACACTCAACCAAAATCCGAGTGTGAAATATTCCCCCTTGGGGACACACTAAACCATCCATCTTCACAAGATGTAAAACTTGTGACATGATCTGTAATACTTACCCCATATAATAAATATGGGATTCTTGAGGTAAAAATCCTTAGATTTATTACGCCTCTGATGTCAACTACCTCGTGACCGACATAGGATGCCTTGGGTTCCATTCTTAAGATGCATAACACATGAGATTACCTCTAAAAGGGGAATAATTTACAGTTTCCCAACCTACCCAACATTCATAAATTCCCATACACACCCAACATTACTACCTACTTTGACCGAAGGTTGTTGCCTGTCGAGACAGAAGCAACATAATTAACTGAAGTCCGCCTCGAGATGGCATTGGGAATGAGTTTCATGAACATTACTCAAAATTATGAGAGAGAACCAAAGTAGGTGATGATATTTAAGGAGGAATACATAGAAGAAGAAACCAAAATCCTATCATCTCATTTCAATCAAGGAGTTTGCATTGCTGATTAAAGTGATGGAAGTTGCTCGCCTTTGGAAAACGGGAATATGGGGCAGAAGCATGTGTGGCACATGGCCCCGATGGAAAGTGTTAGAAATAAAAATAGTGAACCTGACATGAAACTATTCTCCTTAAACTATGGAGACTAGTAGAATTTTGGCACCATCGGATTTTCATGTCACTGGATCCAGATATCTGGCACCAAGTCCCACCAAGAAAGTGGTGGGACCAGCATGAAACTCTCTTGCGACTTGAGGTATATAATGTTGGTCATCCTCAGTCTATGATATTTTCAGCATGGATAACTCCTATATTTAAAGAAAAATAGATTATGTTGGGGCATTGGGCATCACTTTTATTGTATTTTTATTGATGGTTGAATCCACATTCCTTATAGGACTCATGATATAGGAAACTGACAACCTAATGCCAACAGGCATAGGGGCAGGGGAAACGTTGGCGTGAAAATACCCCACAACTATACTCCTACCAAAAAACCACCCACTTTTATTTAATGGGTTACCATGATCCATCTCACCCTCTGAGATCATCTATGGAATAGTGATCGACACCCATGTTCATTGATACAAGTAAGAAGAGGTCATTCCCACTAGGGATATGGCCCACCAAGATCTTGAGGCATTTGCGCCTTTCCAACACCGCCACCCCCAAGAACCTAACATGGGGACCCCCCTGTTAAAATGGACAACCACTTCAGGATCCTCTTATAAGAGCTCTTTGACGGCTCACTCCCCTATACCGAGGAGTTAGGGGATGTTCGAGTTGTACCCATCGCATCCACTGCTCAGGAGCTAGCTAGGAGGGCTCTCACAAAGTTGTGTCAGTGTTAACACTGACTGGTACCACAGGTCGATGAGTGGGTCGACTCTATACCAACTTCATTGACCCCGTTCTAGAACATCTGATTCCAATATCAGGGGCAGACCCATAACATTTCCCAACAAGAAACATATTCTACAGCTTCAGTGGCCCCTACCACCACCGGTGTATTCTATTAGATCCCCAAGACTTCTCAATGGGGATTCATCTTCACCCTCCTGGGGTTGAGACCCCAACCACCTCCTAGGAAGGTCGAGTTGACTCTCAGTAATCGGTGCCACTGACATCTATTACAAGCCATCTCATGATGAGGAATACCAGTGCATAGGTTTTCCCTGCACCACCGCCAACTAGTTCATGGTTCTCCCTCCACCACCACCAACTAGTGTGAAGGTCCTTCCCATACCAAATACATGCACTATTCTAAAGAACCATCCTAGGGAAAGAGGGAGAACACCCATAGTGGGGGTCTTTCCCATGTCATAGGTCTCAACACATGTGGGAGAAACCCAAGCGACTCTCAACAGATATCGCTTAGATAATTCCTGAACCATTAGAGGCGGGACCTTGGGAAGTGTCATGTCATTATTGAGCTCTCAAACATCAAAGTGATATATGACTCAATGAGGTAACCTTCACCCAGGCTGCTAAAGTCTAGGAAAGAAGCCTTTCAATTGAGGATTATGATCCCAAAAGGTGATTTCTACAAGGTCCCTAAATCCCCTACATGTGTAGGAAATTTTGGCCTCTTTCCAAGTACTCACAGTACAACTGTAATAATCATCATCATCATCGTCAGTTTACCCCCTTTCTGCCACCAAGAAATAATTTGGAGAGATATCAGCATCTAGATTGGTGCCTTCAGATGATGGTGAGCACTTTGTTGAGAATCAAAGGGATGTTTTCACCCTCACAAATGAGGAAGTGGTAAACACATCGTCCTACATGGATATAATCTTGAAGTTGGATCCACCCCTTAGAGACATCCCAACAAGTAGCAAATATTTGACCTGTGTGGCACCCCCTCCCCCGATAGATCAGTTATAAAGTAGGTTTGCATAGGTGTATCCACCCTTATCTTGCCAATCAGGTCTTGGACCGACTAGGAGAAGGACCCTCTACTGGTAGTGAACAAGAGGACTTGTGGGAACTTCTCACCACCAACCAGCTATCAGTCGTGTTTTGGCCATCTGTAGTTCTAGATTTTTTCATCCCGGAGTCCCTCACCGAGGACTAGGAAATCTATTTTCGTCAAAACATCTTGGTGACATTCCAATGCCTTTGGGATTAGCAGTTGACCTACCCAGGGAGCCACAAGAACATCGATTTCATACACCAACAGTGCAAGAGGGTTGATATTGCAACACTCCCAATAGCTCAGCATCCTTGATCATAAAACAACCAAAAAAGTCTCCAAAAAACCTATATTAAGAGCCTCGATGTGCCTCATTGGGTCATAAAAGAGGCATCTCCACACGTGCATATCAGAGGTTGGGGTAGTATGTTTCCCTTCACTTTAGACCTATCCTACGATAGTGATAGGACCGTCAATCTTACTCATTCGTCGATAGTGAAGGTTCCTCTTTGACTACCACCATAGTGAATGTCATCATTATTGTCATGTTATAGGATCAAATAAATAGGGCCACCAACGCTGGTTACAATAGAGAAAACCCACCTCAAGGGGAAACACAGTACCAAGAAGACCTCTCGATAGGCACTTGTACTCATCAGTAGAGACTAACGCTAGGTCTTAGGAGTCCCCCTAATGAGATGTTATTTCTTACCTATCAGTACATTGACAAAGTCAAGGGATATGTCGAGCCGGATGACCCATCTGAGGTTGCACCAAAAGTGGAGTCAGGCCCCATGATAGTTTCCTTACTTCAGGAGCTCAAGGAATATAAAAGGATCACTATTGAGTTTATTACTAAGTAACACCCAAACCCTAACAAATTCATAAGGGACCTCGTCTCTCCTCCAGTGGGACACCTAGTGTCCCTTGGTCAGATTCCCTAATTTAAACTTTGTGGCTCCATGTACCTGGTCAGGGAAGAATCCAGGGGATACGCCAAATGACCAAGATATGAGTCGCCCACCCCACCTGAGTGATGTGATTATCCACCTCAGGATCAAGTTCATTATGCTCCCTAATTTAATGTGCTTTTCTATGCATTGGTGGCTAAAAATCCTCACTAAGATGATGTTATAGTTGCTCTCATCACCCGATTTGAGGCTCTAGAAACACGATAAGTGGAATTTCTGACTGAATGAAAGTCATAAACAGTATGGGTTGACCATTTTTGAGCACCCCCAGAGTTTTATAATCCAAGATTCACCCCATTTAATGGAATGGTTGACCTACTATAGCATTTGTACCACTTTTCCTCAAGGTGCAGTCCAATGATGGAGACTCCAAAATAGAATAAAGCTACCAGGCTTCAATTCTTTGTCCATAATTTGTAAGGACCTACATTCACCTGGTGTAGTCAGCTACCCATAGGGTCCATTTCCAGTTGGGAGGACCTCCGTAGAAAATTCCTCTACCAGTTTATCTCCACCTCACGTGAGACGAGCATCGCCTAACTCTTCAAATTCAAGAGGAGTCTTAATGAGAGATTTTCTGATTTCATCATCCAATGGAAGGGACTCATGTACTCACTTGACATGGTACTATTTTAGGAATAGATACTTACGATATGTATAGAGAATATCAGGAATGATCTGGTCCTTACCGTCATCTCCTTGAACTAACTGGGTGGATTTTTGGAGTTCTCTAAAAAGGCTCAGTTTCTGGAAAACTCTTTCCAATAGACTAAATAGAATTTGATCCCATTTCCCCTTTTAACTCCTATAAGAAGTCCCATAAAAACAGTGACGTCTACCACTATGCATGTAGAGGTTCCCGACCTATTACACCTACTAACCCATTTACCTGATGAGCCTCACCGAGAACAACCCTTCTAGGAACAACCTCGCTAAGCGCATCCACCTAGATATGAGAATGTGTCCTTGGACCCCCATCAAGGCCAAGTACCTAGAGTACCTTTCATAAAAATAAGGAACAAAACCCATTCCTTTAGGGATTAAAAAGTCCCAGGATATTTCATCTGCACCCTAGAAAAGGTAATCCTAAAGTTTCCATGATGAAAAATATAGCAAGAGGCCAGACTCACCGGTCGCTCCGACCATTTCCCATATCACAGAATCCTCAGACACACCATCAAAGAATTATTTGTATTCAAAGATTGACTTGAGGACCAAGAAGATCATGGATTAGTCAAATTGGGTGATGTTTCAGTGTAGGCGATACATGTTTTTTCTAACCCTAACAGTGATAGTGAAGACTTTGGAAGTCATCCATACCTTCTTTTGAAAGCTAGAACCACATGTGTTTTAATGCCTCCTCCAACTGCTACCTCCACATCTATGCTTCATCCCCCCTAGTCTCGGAAGAACATATGATGATGTTGTAAGAGAAATTGGTGTCCTTCATTGGTGCTAAATCCAACTCACACCCTTGGAAACTTCATGCCCCCCGAGTTGGGAGGTGTGCCTAGGGTCTGCCCCACCTTGTACTATTCCACTGATGAAGAGCAAGAGTACACCTCCATGAATACTGTTGAACTAGTGGACCGCTTCACAGTGCTTGATAATGAAGAATTTCATGCGAACCCCTCGGGCACCTCTGGTAGATGGCGTTGAAGGAGAGGTATAAGACACGCCAGCATATAGAATGCTCATTTCAGTAATTTGAATTGGGATATTCATGCTACTAAAACCAAGAAGAAATATTTTCATAGATCTTACCAAACCCAGTCCTCCTGGTCTGAATTGTTAGGTATGCCTCTGCAGCTGACAATATTAATTGATCACACAGCTCAGCCCCAACTAATCCATGATCAACCGCACCTATCCAGGGCCTGACCTCAGCTGACCGGAACAAAAATATTAGTTTTTTAAAGTAGAATAGCTAGCCAACAACCGAATATCGCTAGTACTATCTAGGATTTAGTGCCTCGAACAATGAAATTCGATGTGCCCCTGCTAAGGAACGACCCTTTGTAGGAAAAAATATTCCCCTAGTAGGGAATTATGATGTGTTAAAGCACCTTGCTGACATACCCACAAGACTTTAAATTCTTGAGGCCCCCTTTTTGTCAAAGTAAATTCATGGTTCCCTTGTCAAAGCTTTGAAAATCCCCCTTTAGTTTGAGGTTGAGATAGTTTCTACTAAGGCCTACTATGTAGAGGAGGCCAAGCATGAGGAATGTCGAGAAATTATCTCTTTTTATGGAGAAGATGATGGTGTCACCATTCATGGGCACATACATGCATTGTATATCATAGGCTAGTTCAATGGCATGGAAATTCACCATCACTACCTAATGAATACTGGCTCAAGGATTAACCTTATTTTAACATGGAATCTCCATAATTTGGGACTTATAGAAGTAGATCTGACTCCCTCCAACCTAAAAATTCAGCGGTATGATAAGAGAGAGAGAAAACCATGTGGAAAAATTCTAATGAAAACTCAATTTAGTGGCTCGGTATCAAGAATTGTATTTATGGTAGTCTCATAGGATATTGCCTATAATGTACTATTGGGAAGACCCTGGCTTTAGTTGCAAGTGGTAGTCCCCTCTTCATATTATCATTGCCCCAAATACTCTATTGATAGTCAAGTAGGGTTACTCTAAGGTGATGTTCCCCCCTTTGACTCTTGTGATACTCGCTATCTAAATGTTGGTTACTATAATAGGGAAGGAAAGCAATTCCAGACTGATGAGGTTGAGCGTATCAATTCCCCTAATGATCTAAAAACCAATTTAGTTGATCTATGGGTATATTTAAAAGATATATTTGTCCTCTAAATTCATCGGTTAGAGCCTACGATGCCATACCTTGAGCCAATTGTCCTAGAAGAGTTGCCTCCTCCCTCTGATTCCCCTGTTTATTTCAGATGACAAAGAGGCTTTGGACAACAACCCTCCTAAATTTGAAGATGGTATCTCCACCATTGTTGATGAGCTAACCCCAGTGAACCATGATATTGAAGAAGATATGAGTTTGACACTAGCAGCAGTATGTGACCTTCCTAAAACAGCACTGCAATGTATTCTCCTGGAGCTATGATGAGATTACAAGGTTAGACCCTCAGGTTGTCGTTCATCACCTTGGCCTCCCATTGAGTCATCACAGGTTCAAACAGCCTCCTGAAGTTGAAAACTTTATTAAAGACAAATTTTTTAGGGAGGTCCAGCACCCCAGGTGGCTAGCTAATATTTCCCCAGATAGGAAGAATAATACATAGATTAGAGTCTGTATCGATTTACAAGACCTAAATTATTATTGTCTGAAGGATGATTTTCCCCTTACAATGATTGAGTTGTTTATTGATTCTATGATTGGGTTCTAGGACCTCTCCTTCATGGAAGGATATTCTGGGTATGATCAAATCTGTATGGCCCTTGAGGATGAGGATTCCACTGCGTTTAGGGCCCCTTAAGGAACTTTTTTTCTATTAGGTGATGCCTTTCAACTTGAAGAATTCTGGAGCCACTTACCAATGGGACATGCACCACATCTTTAATCCAATTATTAGGATTTGAGTTGAATATTACGTAGATGATATGGTTTTCAAATCCTACAACATCAAGACCATCTCAATGATTTTGAGAAATTGTTTGGTTTCCTCCTATCTTGACACTTGAAGATGAACCCCCTAAAGTGTGCATTTAGAGTTACCTCTATAAAATTTCTCATATTTGTAGTAAGATATAGAGGCATTGAGATTGACCTAAATAAAATCAAGGGTATCAATAAAATTCCCCCCCCCAATCAATCTTTGAGAGTTGTGGGGCCTCCAAGGCCACTCATCCTATATACGCCAATTTATTGAAAATCTAGATGGAAAGTGTAATCCCTTATTGAGGAACATGAAAAAAGGAATCATTTACCAATGGGATGAGGACTTACAGACTTCCTTTGATGATATCAAGAAGTATCTACTACAACCTATGGTTCTGATGTCACCCATCTCGGGAAATGCTTTGGTCTACTGTGTGACCACTTTGGAATGGTTCTTCAAATCCCTTATAGCCCATAAAAACAATGAGGGTAAGGGGGAACTTATATTATCTCATCTGTATGCTCCTCAACACAGAAACCAGATACTCCCCCATTGAGAAGAGTTTCCCCACGCTGGTATTTTCAGTGTAAAAGTTGTGACATTATTTGCAGCACCATGAGACACTGCTGGTAAACTGAGTAAACCCATTAAAGTATACTATCAATATAACCATACTAAAGGGATTATTTTTTGCTGGAAGTTAATTCTTTAATATTTTTACATCAAGTTTGTCTCATAGAAGTTTATTAAAGGCTAGACACTGATATACTTTCTGTCTGCACATCCATCCCCTAAAGAGATGCCCCAGGATGTTGATTTCCTAGATGATTCCATTATCTCAATGGATTAGTTTGTATCATGTTGGTAGATTCATTTCAATGGTGCCTCTTGGAGCCTAACCATTAAAAGGATCAATGACCCCAAGATTAAAATGGTAATCCATATAATGGTTTACATTACTCTCTAACAAGTTTTCTTACTATACTCTTTCCTATTGTTAGAAGGTTTCACCAAAAATGAGGTAGAGAACCAGACCCTTATTACTGGTCTCGATTTTCCCTCAAGATTTATTTCCCCTATTTACACATGAAGGGAGACTTTGATTTAATAATAAAGTAGATCAAAGGTGACTAAATTGTTAGAAAGCAATAGCTACTACCCCTGCTGGAATGTACTCATCTGCTGATGATCCAATCCCCTTTCCAGCTGAAGGTGACCCATGTTCCTCAGTCATAGAAAGATCATGCTAATGCATTAGCAGGTCTTGATACATCTCTTTATGAACCTGACCAGGATGATATGGTTATTCATGTAGCACACCAGAGGATCATCACCCCAACCACTTCAGATAATGGCAACCAACAGGTATATCAGCTGACTACCAGTACTTCTGTTCTCAAACTCTTGAATCCCCTTATATAAGAGAAAACACCCTATTGGATGAATCCCTTTGTCAAATATTTCCAGAGGCATTCTTCTTACAAACCAAGCTGAGCATGAACAAATCTGTCAGTGTGATGTGTGGTTTACCCTCCATAGTGGGACTAACCTTGAGAAAACCCTCTAATGGAATGGGTTCGATGAAATTATCCTTCATTTCATCCAAGTAAAAGGGATACCTCATATCATGAAGGAGGTCCATGCGAGATATTGTGGATTCCATCAAGCAGGATTAAATCTCTCACACCAAATTCGGAGATTGGGGCTACCTCTAGCCTACCATGGTTCATGACTGCATTGAGTTCTCCAAGAAGTGACATTCATGTTAGATCTATGCTAACTTTGTGCATAAACCACTAGATATTATCCACACTACCAAATATTATTGTCCCTTTATAGTATGGGGACTCTACGTTGTGGGGCCATAACCACTAGCAAAAACTCAATAGTGTAGGTTTATTTTGACTAAAAAGACTTCTTTTTCAAGTGGGTAGAAGCAATTTACCTCAAATAAGTAAAAACTCAGTCTGTGATTGAGTTTGTGAGCTCCCACATTATCCATGGGTTTGAGGTGCCTCACATTATTCCCATAGACAATGAATCTAGTTTTCGAGCTGTCGAGTTGAGGAAACTATATTCCAAGTACAACATTTGGTCCAACCATACTTCCCGCTACCATGTGAAGACAAATGGATAGATTGAGGAATTCAATGAGACCCTCTCTAATATCTTGTAGAAAATGGTGGGCTAGAACAAAAAGTGTTGGCCTGATAAGCTCTCTAATTTCCTTTGGGCCTATCAGACAATAACTTGAAATTCCACTCATGCCAACCCCATATTCCCTTGTGTATGGCATAGAGGTAGTCTTACCCATTGAGGTTCAGTTTTTGTTGCTTCTAATGACTATTTATGACTACCAAACACCAGATATAATGACATAAGTCCTTCTAGATAAGTTATAATCCCTCTAGGAAAATTGGCTTCAGGCCTTGGATAACCTATAGAGGCATTATAACAAGATAGACAAAGCATTCAACAATAAGGTTCACCTCCTCTCCTTCATCTAGGGTGAGATAGTACTGGATTTCAGAACATTGATGATACCTAAAAAAACCACCGAAGTTAGATCCCAAATGAGAATGACCTTATATTATTCATAAGGTCTATCCCAATGAAGCATACTTTTTAATCACCATGGATGGAGAGAGTATCACACCTCCCACTAACATAAAGTTTCTCAAGCAGCACTTCACGTGTAACTATGGTCCAAACTCTACAATATTAAACTAGGAGTCTTGGTACAAACTCTACAACCTTAAACTAGGAGTCTTGGTCCAAAATTTATGACCATAAATTATGAGTCATGGTAAAAGCTATGTGACCCTAAACTGTAGAAACTAGGGTTCGAGCTCCATGACCTTAAACTAAAAAGAACCCCTTTGGTTCGAGCTCTATAACCTTAAACTAGTATCAGTCATAGTCCAAGTCATACGGCTTTAAACTATAAACCCCAATGTCCCTAGTGCACGACATTAAACTGTGATCTTACCTTGTGTAATAAATACAATATTCCTCACATACCAAAAGTGGGATGACCAAAACGTGAATATGCTCAGTACACAACAATGAACTATACCCTTACCCCATGACATAAATGTGGTGTGCCTAATGGAAACCATGGGATGCCTTAATGCCCTCACCAGAGAGGACATCCCCCACTTTCGACGTTGGTATTCTACTACACCAAGTCCCAGAACAACATGTGGTTTGATTACCATTCCCATGGGATATGTAGTGATGCCTAGACCCCTATCTTGGGGATCATCCATCAGTTAATCATAAACCTATCCCTTGGGGTAGGGGGGAATATAAATTATGTTCACCAAACATGTGGCCCTTTGTCCCCACTTACGATCCAATCATTAAAACCTTAAACTATGTGTAGTTTATTTCAAGGTATTTATGTGACATGTGGGATTGAATCTCTATCTTTTACATCAGGTTTTACCTCTTTTTTTCCATGAAAATACCCTTAAGAAAAACATTCCTCCAGTACAACCATCTTAACATTAAACTGTTTACCAAATTCCCTTGGTCCAAACCTTAAAACCTTAAACTACGTGCAACTAGTTCCAGGATTGATTTGAGTGGTGCATGGAATTTTTTCCCCTCCTTCATGTTGGGTTTCAACTCATAGGCATCGCCCGAACATCCTCAAAGTACCTACTCATGGTTCAAACATTATGACCTTAAACTATGTACATCTTCTCCTCATTTGCATGGTTTTTTTCACCCCCGATGTTTCAGAAGGCCAATTACCCATCTATTTTTCATCACATCCTCACTCAAGTGGATCACCCCTCTTTCATCAGTTTTCTATCACACTGCATTCCATAACTACATGTGGTTTTATTCTCATTCCCATGGGATACGTAGTGATGCCTAGACCTCTTTTCTTCGAGATCAACCATGAATTCATCACAAAACCACCCATTACCACAACATTATCGCCCCTAAATGAACTTATGGGCCTCCTATTTAGGTATAAGTGTAAAATAATGAGTTTTTTAAAAAGTAAATTCTATATTCTATAGCATACATGATGCACCACATTGAAATTAAACGAACAAATATATATTATAATTTAAATGTCACCATTAAAATAGTTGTTAGAATGGTGAGAATGAATAGTATTAACTGAATTATGAAAATATGGTTTACACATGTATATATGGTTAATTATTTGGTGACCAATTAATTATAAATGAATGTAAAACCCATTTTAAAATAAAAGGAAACTTTTTTCTAAGAAACTATTTAACTGTGCACAAATGTGTTTTATACCAATAAATAATAAAATCACTCTTGTTGGATTATATGAATGTAATATATATATATATATAACATTAAATATAATGTTTAAAATTAATCTTATGTGTTTTCTAGACATGACATATGAATAAATCCAATTTTAGGCATAAAGAAGTACTTTTCAAAAAAGGCAGTTTTTCCGCCTTTCGATACCGAACCTATTTTAAATCTAGTTTTTGAAACTTTTATAAGTTATATTTGACAAAATAAACTTATTATTTGAAATTAAAGTATAAAAATTTACTTTGGTTGAATTTTCTGTATTTTTTTGATAAGATTCATTTTTTGATGAATAGTGAAAAATACTCAATTTTATTTGAAAATTCCTTATTCACGTAATTTATTTATATAGTTAAATTATATTTTAAATTGGTTTTAAAGTATAATTATTTCAATTATACGTCAATAAAACCAATTTAGGTCATTTTAATCAATTTTATATTGAAATTAGATATAAAAATATTTCAAACTTTTGAACGTTTCACTTTAAAAACCCGCTTTTTCATTGTGTCTATGAGATTAATTTAATATCTAATTTTGCCAATCCTGTGAATTGAATTAGGTAAAATGGATTCCATATTTGGAATAATAAGGTACAAATTATGTTGTGAGTTCAATTTAATTTTTAGGTATAAAAAATTTACCATGGTAAAAAAAATATTTACCACTGTATTGGTAAAAAATGAAACATGTTAAAGTTAAAAGGGTAAAGGCTTAAAATACCTAAAAAACAACATTTAAAGATTTTTTTAGGTGTTTATAGACCCTATACAGCCTCAAAAATATTAATTATCATCCAAAGTAATTTAATTTAATGACACCTCAAAATGGTTGGCTTTAAATATAAAATATTCATTATTTAATCGCTTAAACCCACCTCTCCTCAAGTATAAATACCTCCCCTCACCACCCCATTTCGACCCAAAAATACTTTTAGATTTTCAAATATCTAAAAAAACCTCTCCTACTCACTATATACATATCCAAGTGCTCATGGTATTATCAAAAGACCAAATCCAAGGTCCTCAAGGGTCTCTCAAGGTGGTGATATTCAATAGGTAATTTTCCCAAAGTACCTCTCTTAATTTATTTTCTTTTTCTACTTTCTCCTCACCTTATTCATCCATAAATGCATGATAAATCCATAATAATGTATATAATGAAGTTTTATATCTCTAATGGAATATATTATATCCATTTCATTTCTCATCTCCTCTTATTCAAAGAAACAAAATTATTGTCCAAGTTATGTTTGTTAATCGCCTCCATGAATAATGTTTTTTTCATTATAGCCTTCATGGATGGTCTTAAAACTATTTTTATGGTTAAATAAGATTTAAATATGTATATTATAACATATTTAATATTTTTTAACTAATATATTCTTATAATAGTAAATAAAATGAAACTAGTTCATGGTGTTCGGAAAAACCTCTAAAATAAACTAAACATTTATCATTAACGTTTTATCTAATGAATCGCCCTCATGTAAGAAATTAAAATGATATATGGGACCATTTATAATTATATAAGTAAATTAATATTATTTAATTCCACTTCTAAAGTTTTAATATCATTTTACAATAACATTCATAATTTTACGCAAATGAATCGATCATGAAACTATGAAACAAACGCATCTGAAACCATGGAAATAACAAAATATTATTAATGAATAGGTAATAAGATGTTATAGAATCATCATATAAGGTACTATAAATATTAATATAGTTATTTAATGATTTAATAACCTTTTTTAAACCATTATACAACAGTTTTTAACACGTTTTAAGGAAGTCGAACATGAGATAAGGGACTTCATCTCAATCTCCATTCATTGAGACATATCTTGATGTTATGCACTTTATTCTTTTATAAGGTGTATATACATACCCTTTTACATTATATTTCCATAATTTATCTATTTTATGTTATTTAATGTTTTTTTAAATGTTAATATTTCATTGGGATTATGACGTAAATGTTCCAAGTGGCATGGAACACTTTGAATGTTTAAAGATTTAATTTAAAAAAATATGTTCTCAATGAAGATATTCTTGATATTATTTTACATATTTATTTATATGGTTAAAAAAGTGTTGTAAAGGAAATTTTATTTCTATTTTTAATTTTATTCAGTGCTTTTTAAAAGGAATATTTTTACGTGTTTTTATGAAATGTTTTCACAAACGAAAAAAGGAATGATCTATTTTTAACATACATGGAGACAATGACTTTTCTACCACCATGACCATTATTTTATTTTTGGATTCCTTTGCAAGACTTAATATTTTATTAAATGAAAAAACCCTCTTTATCTTTTGTGTATTTTGGTATTAAAAATGGTTTTCAAAATAAATGTGTATTTTGTGTTTAAAATAGACTTTTGAAATATAATGGTATCTGAAAGTGACTTGAATACGAGTTTAAAAGAGTTTTATCAAATGATTAATTGTTTTATTACATTTTTTGGTTATTGGAAATTATAAATTATGGGTTCACCTCTATAGCATCGGGTGATCCCATTATATCTTTAACGATGGGTGTGCCTAGATAGCGCTTCAATGCATTGGGTAATGATTTTGTTCTTTAAAGAATTATATTAGAATTAAGTCGTATGGTTATTCAAATATGTAAGGGTTCTTTAAGGGTTCTATAAGGGTTCTATGTGATGATGTCCCAATGTACCTACATAAATTTTCTATGCTTTATAATGATATTTTATAGAAATCATTTATTTTCAAAAGGTAAAATAAATGATCCTTATAAAGTAATGAAATTTACCTTGATGGGTAAAATGTTATGTTTTCAAGGAAAGAGTTTTTCAAAGGTTTTCATGTTTTTACTAAACTAACAGTTTCCTTTCTTTTTATATCCCCTAATGAGATTTTGTGCTCATAACATGTTTTAAAAAAATCAAATCGTTTAAGGATGAGTTGGTTCAAGGATGAGATCGAGGGAAAATTTTAAATATGCATCATGAAGATAAACCATGTTTTATTTTAAAATGGATTTGTTTGATGGAAAAAGTGGATACTAAGTATAGGTGTTCACTTGTATTTTATGGGTTCACTGTGTAATATTTTTTTCCCATTTCTCTAAAACTCTAAACCTAAAATATATTTTGGAAAAAATTTGATTTCTAGTTTTAAAATAACTGGAATAAGTTATATTTAAGGTCGGGCCCTTACAATAAGCCCCAATTAAATTCTATGTCTCTCCAGTGAATCAGGATAGCCTCATGACCTAACATGAGGAAAAAGGAATGGGAAAATCAATGAGCAATACCCGCCAACATACTCATCATAAGAAATTAAATGGTAGCCATACATCGTATAAATTCGGGATGCCTCATACCAAAAATAGGAGATCATTTAATATCCTCACTCAAGAGGACAGCCCCTACTGTTGTTGGTCTCCTACTACACCATGTTCTAAAGATATGTATAGCTTTATTCCCTTTCCCATGGGATATGTAGCAATGCTCAGATATCATATCATGGGTCTAGACTCCATCGTCAACTCATCATAGGGTCTTTTTCCCCTCAGCATTATGACATTGACTTGGGTATGGTTTGTCAAGTTTTGTGTGAAAAATGGTCTTTTTTGGCCCCCCTTCACATTAGGTTATCACTCTTTTATGTCACACAAATCCTCCTTAGGACACCCAATACCTTTTTTCAAATACTATGACCATAAACTAGCATCTACCCCAATGGTCTGACCTCTGTGACCCTGAACTAGTAAAATCCATAGTCTGAGTTGTATGAATTTAAACTAAAATGCACAATGTCCTCAACTCATAATGTTAACTTGTATCCTTACCCCATATAAATCCGGTATGCCTCATATAACAAGCATTGGATGACCAAAAAATTTCCTCAATACATGATGTTAAACTGTATCCATACCCCATATAAAACCAGGATGCCTCATTTGACATGGGATTACCAAAAAACAACGTCCTCAACACATGTCATTAAACTATAGCCTTACCCCATATAAAACTGGGATGCCTCGTATGAGAAGTATGAGATGAACAAAAACAAAATCCTCAACACATGATGTTAAATTGTAGCATTACCCCATATAAAATCAGTATGCCTTATATGAAAAGTACGGGATGACAAAAAACCAACATCCTCAGTGCGTGACATTAAACTATAGTCCCACCATATGTAATGAATATAAGATACCCCATATGACATATATGGGATGACTAAAACCAATTTCCTCATCACATGATATTAAACTGTATTCTTACCCGATGAAATGAATATAGGATACTTCATATGACCAATATGAGATGATTTGATATCCTCTCTAGAGAGGACATCACCCCATCGGTGTCAGTCTCCTACCATGTTGTATTATAGAACTACATACAACATGATTCTCATTCTCATGGGATACATACTAACACCAAAAATCATATCTTAGGTCCATCCCTACCATCAACTCATTTTAGGGTTCTCCCCTTTTGGTCGAGGTTTGACCCTCTCCTACTGGCATGGTCATCAAGTGTATTTGAGTGCATAATAGAATAGATCTCAGGACACTCAATGTTCCCTTCAGGACATTCCCCACTCCCACTTTCATGCTCCATGCTTTCTTTGATTTGGATAATCATCATCCTCCCTATAGAAATGGAAGAGTGAATCAAATACCCAAGGTGTATCTCTAAGGGATTAATTGGGGTTATTTTATAATGAATAGTAGATATTAAAAGATATGACAAGTCTTATGTGGTACTTGATACAACCTAATATCTAACACTCCCCCTCAAGCTAGGTGTTCCTATCTTAGATACATAATAAAAAAAATAACAAAGAACAACACCCCCCTCAAGATAGGTGTTCTTTTCTTTTATACATAATTAAACAAAAAACAAAGAGCAACACTCCCCCTCAAGCTGGGATATATGCATTTATCATGCCCAACTTGTTGCACAGAATTGTACTCGTGGTCTGAAACTCTTTTTGTGAGAACATCGTCAAGTTTATCAGAGGTGTGAATGTGGTCGAAGGTGATCTTCTTCTTTTCAAATTTTTCTCAAATGAAATTACAATAAAATTTAATATTATTTTTCCTCTCATGAAAGACTATATTTGTGGAAATCTTGATAGTATCTTGATTGTAAAACTATATATGTGTTGTTTTCTTGGTCGTATACCCAATCTCATGGAGAATTTTTTATGCCAAAATAATATCCACAGTCACATATACCATGACATGATATTCAGACTATGCAATTGAGAGGGAGATAACGGTTTTCTTTTTGCTTCACCATGAGATCAAATTTCCTCCAACAAAGATTGAAAAACCAGATGTAGATATCCTAGAAGAGATACATCCAGTATAATATGCATCACAAAATGACTCAATGTATGTATGACCATGATTAGAATATATAAAAACTAAACCTAGTTCCTTTTTCACATATCTAACAATGAAAAGAACATCCTACCACTACGTTTCTGTTAGATATTCCATAAATTGACTCACTTTTCTAACCACAAAATAAATATTGGGTTGAATCATTGTCAAGTAGTTGAGCTTCCAACAATTCATCTGTATTTGTCGAGTGATGAAAACATCTCACTATCAGAATGTAGTGACCTTTATCTAGGTTTGAGGAGTGAGTCAACTGAGTCATATTGAGTCATTTCATTCTCTTACAAAAGATCAATAACATACTTCCTTTAAGATAGAAAATTTCCTTTGGCACATCTGGAGACCTCAATCCCTAAGAAATATCATAGTGGACCCAAATCCTTCATATGAAAATGTTGATGAAGGAAGGATATGAGTTAATCAATTTCGTCGGTATCACTTCTAGTAATGAAAATGACATCCACATAGGAAATCAAGTTAATTTTTCCTATTTTATACTGGTAATAGAAAATAGAGGAATATTTAATGCTTTGACACATGCCAAAGCTAAGAAAAACAGGGAAAAAGCACCCGAACTAGGCATGATGTGACTGCTTGAGGCCATACAATGATATATGAAGGAAAAAACCATAGAAGACTCCCCTTGAGCAAAAAAAACCGATGGTTTCTCCATATAAACTTCTTTATCAATAAAACCATGAAGAAAAGAATTTTTCACATCCATATAATAGAGAGGATAGTGATAAGAAGTGGCAAGAGAGATAAATAAGTGGACCAGTGCCATTTTGGCCACTAGAGAGAAGGTTTTAGAATAATCAACGCCATATGTGTGTGTATAACCCTTGATAACAAATCATGATTTGAGTCAATTTAGAGAACCATCGGCATTGACGTGTATATTATAGATCCACTTGCACCCAACAATCTATTTATCCATAGGGAGAAGGAAAAGATCCCAAGTGTGGCTGGTTTCAAAGGCCTAAAGTTCATCTTATATAGAATGAAACCAACCGGGATGTGAGATGGCCTCAACAATAGTGCATGGTGTTGAGTAATCATCTAGTGTCTTAATAACTTGGGAGATAGATGCAGATAATCCCTGATAAGACTAACAGGAGCATGAGCCTCTACGGAGTGCAATAGGAAACTCTATTGATGGAGCATTAGGAGCAGATGATTCATCAGGTGTGGTGGTGATAGGATGTGGTAGGGCGGTAGATGTGTGAGGTTAGTGAATATATATCTATCCAAATAATGATCCAAAAATATCACTAGGAAGAGATAGGGGTGGTTGTGTATTCAAATAATATGGAAAAATAATTTCTGAATTAGGAAGAGTTGATGGGATGGGAACTTGGGAATAGAAATAACTGATGATTCTATAAAGGAAACATCAAAGGAGACAAAATAGTGATGAAAATATAGAGAGGAGCATCGATATCCATGCTCTGGGTGCAGTAATATCCAAGAAAGATGCATTTGAGAGCACATGCATCAAACTTGGTAATTGAGGGGCGAATATATTGAACATAACACATGCAAACAAAAATGCATAGGGGTAGGGAATGAGGGGTGTTTTTGGAAATAAGGAATGGAAGGGTGTCTCCCCTAAAGAACAAACGAGGGAAGTCTGTTGATAAGATAGGTGGATTTGAGAATGGCATCACCCTAAAAAGTGGTTGGAACTTTTTTATGAAATAAAAGTTCCCAATAAACTTCTAAAATATGGTGGTTTATCTATTCATCAACACCATTTTGTTGAGGTGTGTCAGTATAATAGGTATGATGGATAATTCCATGGTCACTGAGAAATGACTGGAAGGGTCTAGATAAATATTCACAATCATTATCAGAATGAAAGTAGTGGAGTTTAGCAGAAAACTGGGTGGTGATTTCTTGATAATAAGAGTAGAACACGGTAAATATTTTATAATGATTTTTCAACAAATAAACCCAATTCATTTGTGAAAAATCATCAATGAATGTAACAAAATATTGATAACCCAGTTTATATGGACTAGGACTGGGCCCCCAGATATCAGAGTGAACCAAATGAAAAGGATTAGATGCACAGGGAACTACTTGAGGAACATAGGTGACCTGATAATGTTTTTCGTAGTGACATGAATCACATTCAAAAGGAAGTAGAGGTCCCAATCCTAGATTTTTTTTTTTTTGAAGAATGGGGGTGGGTGTATGACCAAATTAATAGTGAAGTTGGAGGGAATTATCAGAGGTGTCAGGACAAGCGAAAGTGGGGGGGAAATTCAAGCACATACACACCACCCTAAATTCACCTAATACCAAGCACCTGAGTCATCAAATGATCCTAAAATATATCCAAATAAGGTGATAATATTGCCTTACACTTTCAGTCAGTCACCAGTTTACTAATTGATAGTAAATTAAAGGGACCAAAGTCAATAATGGATAGTGTCAAGATAGGTGTAATTGTACAACTTTATAGCCTATAATCGGCACTATCTAACTATTTTCTATAGTAATATTACATCTAGATGGGTTATCTCTATAGGACCTAATAATACCTGCATCGCTAGTGATGTGCTCATAGGCACTGGAGTCAACAACCCAGGAGGTGCAGTATTGGGAGGCACATGATGTTCAAGTATTTCTATGGGCAATAGTGGCGCTTGATGATGCCATAGAGTGTGTTGAAAATGCATGGATACAAGGTGATGAAAGTTCATAGTTGATAGATTATAGGTGCCAAAATTTCACGACTATACCATCCTGGTAGTAATTAGGTTATTGAGGAAATATCAACATGGATGATGTTGGGGCATGGTTGTATAATGTTGGGGGGGTCTTCACGTGTAATGGTTCCATTACAGCAGCACAGGGGAACAGGGATTGCTGGAGGTAAGGGGTCATCACGCGCATGAAGTAAGGGAGGCTGGTGACCATCATGCGCATAGGGGGGCCACAGGTGGTCAGCGTCTGTACAGGGGGCAGGTGGCCATCGTGCGCATAGGGTGGGTCCGTAGGGGTTTTTCACACCACACAGGGGGTGCACAGGGTGTCATCGTGCTTACAGGGGGGCTTCAGGGTGGGCCTTCACATGCATGGGGGTGAAGGGGGTCATCACCCGTATAGGGGGTATGTAGTCACGCCAGACCGGGAGTGCATAGGGGGAAGTTGTTCCAGATAGGGTGGACTGATAGGGGGCATCACATATAAGGGGCCCAACAAGGGGGTCCTCCTGAAATAGATAGAGAGGGTGGGTTAGGGTTGGAGAACCTGCTCTGATACCATGTAGAAATGGAAGAGTGAACCTAATACCAAAGGTGTCTCTCTAAGGGAGGCCTTGGGGTTATTTTATAATGAATAATAGATATTAGATGATATGTCAAGTTTAATTAGGGACTTGAAACAACCCAATATCTAACACTCTCAATCTAAAAGGTCTCCCTAATGGTAATGGTGCCTGGACACTAGGCTCACCTATCATCCTAGGCTCACGCCTTAAAGGATCCTCAGTAACATATAGCGACTCCTAAGTTTAAAACTTGGTCAACGGTCGATCCTGCATTGGTTATCCCTATCCTAAACTGATGTGGGTATAGAACCTATGTTTCAAACATGGTCAATGGTTGTTCCTTGACCATCATTCATCCACTTTTCACTATCCAGTTCTTAAAATTCATGATCTACCCTTGCAATATTTACTTTAGTCAGTCACTTTTTTCCCTTATTGTTTTCTCCCCTGCAAACAATGGGAACTTTGTACCGCTCCTTGTTTCTCGTATCGAGCATGGCTCACACAAATTTAGAAGTTTGGAGGGATTTTTACTCAAGTAATGTTGAGACACATGGTTACCCCCTTTTTGGTATAAACTCTACAACCTTAAACTAGGATCCCAAATCTAAGCCTTGTTACTTTAAATTGTTTGCAAGTCATCCTGGGAATGTGTCATGTGGCTTTGGGCCTTCTTAGCCCTCAATTCATGCTGGGTCACCTCCATTCCATGCCATGTACACTTCTTTGATACGTTCTCCCTTATGCATTATGATCTTAAACTATTTGCAATTGATTCAAACTCTACGACCTTAAACTGGGATCCTAGGTCCAAGCATCACGACCTTAAACTATGTGAAAGTTTTCTTAGAGATATTTTGTGTGTCGAGGCCTTAAAAGATATCCATTCACATCAGTTTACCCCTCTTTTATATCACACATGTCCCTTTGATATGAAAAACCCTATAGTCCAATCATCACAACCTTAAATTGTGTGTGAATCACCCCAAATTCTTTTTCTTAGTGGAGGGCCTCCTAGGCACACCATTTCCATCGGTTTTGAACCATTCAGCATCATAAAAACCTTTCTAGGGTGATACCCTTAGGTACAAACATTAAGACATTAAACTATTTGTATCACTATGGTCCAAGATCTATGACCTTAAACTAGGATTCATGGTCTAAGTATTATGACCTTAAACTATTTTCAACTTTGTGGTCTGAGCATTATGACCCTAAACTATTTGAAACTTCTTGGTCTGACTGGAGTGAACTTAAACTACCAAATACAAGACACACAAACATCTATAGGATTTAAAACCCATAAGGTAAACTGGAGCAAGAGTCATAATCCCATAGTTAGTTCACTTTTACGACTTGGGAAAAACTAAGGAGATAATAAGAAAGAGGTACAGAGAAAACAAGGACCCACTATGGACCCCGACAAAAACTAGGATTTCCTCACTAAACCCATCAGTTAAAACAAAACTTAGAGCCAAATATTGAGCTCCCTTTGTCTCACAAGCTCCTCTAAGAGGTACCCCATTGTGTTACCCTCTCATTCCCCCCACCACTTTGGTTGGGTGAGTGTTATTCATGTCAGTTCACACATCCCAATCACACGATGTTAAACTATGTAATACATTATCCTCACTATATGATGTTGAAATGTGTATCCATAATCCTCATTTCATGATGTAAAACTATGAATCATCTTAGTCTCGTGCCTGAGAATCCCATTTCCCCATTTGGTGTTGGTCACCTACCATACCATTCGAGTTCTTCAGTCACTTGACATCCAAGATGATGCTTCCCTTGGAAGATGAGTCTAACCTTTGTTCAGACCGATATGCCTACCCAATGTTCTCAAATCCATTATGGCATAATTCTGAGAGTGTTGAACTCCATTTGAACATTCCATCAGTTCATACCCACTCTTCACATCTCTCATGATTTGGATCTCCATCCTACTTCATGTCTAAATGGGCCACCTCGATGGAAATGGTTCCTGGCCATACTGGCTCACCTACCATCCTGGGCACATGCCCCTAAAGACTTATGATGACATATTGATATAGGTATAGTGTTTTGAACATGGTCAGTGGTCTACCTTCATTTGTTTGTGCCCATCCTCAACAAAATGATAATGGATTATGTGTTTCGAATATGGTCAATAGTTATCCTCCATTGTCATGCCACCCTCTTTGTGTTCCAGATCCTAATAATCTCGATTCATGATATTCATCATCCAGACATTTGGATAGAATTCAACACCCCTAGTGTTACCCCATTCATGCACTAGCACATGTTGAGAAAGAAATTCACCTGTGCAGAGAGTCTCACACACTCCAACCAAAAATTTTCCTTAGTCATGACACTCCTGATGGTCAATAAATAAGTTCAAAGACCAGTTGTTCAACCCTTGTATGGTAATCTCATATAAATGAACAATATTTTGTTTTCCCTTATTTCCCACACTGATCATGTAACAAACGGGTCTCGGTGATAGCACAGACACCCTGCCTTAACATAGACATCGGGTCTTGGCCTACCAAGTACCACCAGTTTCCCCACAGAAACATGGTCCCCACAGGCCAACACATGTCATTTCCAGTGCGCTTTATCCTCACTCACACATACCCTAGGAAACTTCTCAAAAGGTCACCCATACTGATCACTACTCCATGCCAAGCATGCTTAACTATGAAGTTATAATTAAGTAGGCTCCCAAAAAGGAAGGTGAACCTTTTTGACATGAGTCATATCATTTAGTAATTTAACCATTCATCATTCTGGGGTGTTACATACCCCCTCCCCATTTAGAGCACAACATCCTCGTTGTGGGCCCCACATATCATCCCAAACAGTGTGTTGAACTTAAGGTTGGGTACCACCTTTGATAGAAAATGTGACAACTGGGCCCCAGTGATAGCATAGACACCTCGCATTAACATGGTCGTCGGGTCCTGGCCCACCAGGTACCACCAGTTTCCCCGCAAACACGTGGTCCCCACCCTGGGGCCCACCTATGTGCCCGAACTGTCCATCTAACTAATAACAATCCCCATAGGCCAACACATGTCCTTTCCAATGTGCTTTGTCTTCACTCGCACACACCCTGGGAAACTTCTCAGAAGGTCACCCATCCTGATCACTACTCTAGGACAAGAATTCTTAACTTTGGAGTTCTAATTAGGTAGGCTTATGAAAAGGAAGGTGCGCCTTGTTGAAATGAGTCATATCATTTAGTCATTTAGCCCTTTATCATTCTAGGGTGTTACAGATCATGACTCGTGTGGGCTTGGAGATTCATTGTTGGTTGTCTTGTTAATATGACCAAAGATGCAAGAAAAAGAAAATATCTTTAAAACACACCAAGAATTTAAAATAAAATTACCTAGGGATCAACCCTAGAGACCAAGAACTCAAGCCCATCCATCCTCTATTAAGTAGCCTCCAGATTCTATTGTCTCTTTTACAGATTGGCCGCCTACTCCTTAGCAACAGGGCGAACTTCTTTGGTCCTAGTTCGCATCTAATTCTTCTTGGATTGGAACTCGACCACCATAGATTTGGAATCCGCTACCATGTCCTTAAATTCCACCTAATGATCCATTATTTGGCCTATGATCTCTATTTGAGTAGTGATGATGTATGTGTGCACTTGTTCCTTCTCCTCTAGATGAGCAATCTCTTCCTCAAGTGCCTGAAGTGCATGGGTACCCTCAGCCTTATTCTTGTGCTAGGTGACATCAAACTCTGTCCACTTGGAATGTGATCATTAAATTAGTAAGTCTAAAGCTAGTGTATGGAGGCCGCTATAGTCCACCCCACTAGTCCCTGGGTTGACTAGCCAATGGTGGAGAGATCCCACTCAGTTTTACAGGTCAACCAGTGGAGTGCGGGTGATGAAATTCCATGCACTCCTCCACACCTTACGCCGGTTGACTCGTTTCTCCTAGGTAACATCCGAGTTGGAATCCTCAAAGTCCTCAAGTGATGTAGACTTATACTGAGGAAATACTACCAAAATGTCAGTGGTCAGGTCATCTGCAGGCAAGTCCTCAGGTGGGATGAGCCCCAGGTCTAGGGAAAACGCATCCTCGCTAAACCCATCACCCACAATGGAATCCCTAGATACTTCCTATGGTGCTGCAGAAGCAGACTCAGCCACCTAATCCTCCTCAACTTCCTCCATAAGTGGCATAATCCTGACCACCTTCATTGAATCCTCAACTCCAACAACTATCACTGATGGCACTTCTGGGATAGGCACATACATCATAGCCTCCCTGATCATCTTGATTGCTGGCATGATTTCCACATCCTCCATTGAGGCTTTATCTCTAGTATCCACCCCATGTGGCACTTCTATGGTAGGATCAGTCACTATAGCCTCTTGAAACACCTTCATCAAAGGAATATCCTTGTCTGCTACTATTTCCCCAGGCTCAAGCATCGACACAACTGGTGCTTCTAGGGATTGGAGAAAGCTGAAGCTTCAGTGTCTTGATTCAAGCGGATAATTGGTGCACAAACCAATTTTAAAAGGGATGGACATATGAGCCTCCTTGATATATTATTTATATCCTTCGAGATTATTGGGAACATTCTAGATTTATTTGGGTAGATCTAAGGCATTAAAGAGATGAGTGGGAGCTCTATTGACCATAATAAATGCTTCCTCAAAGGGTCTGCCTCAACACCACTGGTTACCTAGTAGCCTCCACCGGGTAGCCGATGGGCTTCCTGCAAGTATATACAAACTGCCTACTCATATTGGCCGACAGGTGGGCCTTCTGCAGTTCTATAGATTCTGCCTCATGCCACCGGCTATCAGGTGTTGACCCTGCTCCTTGCTTCAAGAGGTGGATCCTACACTTCCTTCCAAGGTCCTCTATGGTTATTCTAGACTCCTTCCAAGGATTCAACACATCCATTATGACTCTTTAAAGGACTTCATTTTGATTATCCACGATCCTCAAGATTCCACCATTTGGTTCTTTAAAAACATGAATTGTATTATAAAAAGAAATAGCTAAGAAGCACTCAACGAAACTATTAGATACAAAATTGGGTGTTTTTGGTCATTAAAAACATCATGAGAGAGAGAGGTATGAAAATATATCCCTTTTTTATGATTTCAAACAATAAAAACACATTAAATAATCTCAATAATTAAATGAGATATACAAAAATCTCAAGACTAAAACTAACATCTCCCCAAAAACAATGAAACATATCCCCTTATAAAAATAAAACATTTATCCACTTTTGACCCCATAAAAATTTTCAAAAACTTCTCATACTATGAAATTTAAAACACCTAAAACTTATAAAAAAACAAAGCAACTAAAACTTATTCCCATTATGTTATTAAAAAGGAAAATAATGAGGGGAAAAGAGAAGATCATTCCATGAAATAAACATTTAAAACATGATTTTAACAAAATATTATCAAGATATCACATGTTTAGAAAAATATAAAAACATTACGAACAATTTTAGATAAGATATTAAAGGAGAATAGATCCTTTATACAACCCACTTTTAAAAAAATAGAGCATATAACAAGATTAAAATAAGTAAATCATTTGAGATGAGTCACCGTCAGCTCGAGCTACTGACAGAATGACTCATTGATTTTCATAATTTTTGCTAATTATGAGATACCGATAGATGACCCACCATCAAGTAGACCTACCATCATAATGACCTACTGATGGATGAGTCACTGTCAAGTCGACCTACCAACAAAGCGATCTACTAATCCTAACTCACCATTTCTGAGATACTGATCCTGACTCACCATTCCTGAGCTACCAATCATGGGACACCATCATTCCTTCCTTTTTCATTTAAATTTAAAATTATTTCTAATGGTAATATTTTTGAAACTTAGTACCATTATTTATTTTAATGAATTTTATGCCTTTTATAGACAACATTAATATCGATGTCAGAGTGCGAGGTATAAGGTTCTAGCACACGATCAATATCATGCTTCTTGTCAACCCTGCAGTGTATAAATCAAGCACCTAATCCAAAAGAAAAAGTGAGCTAAAATAATACAAGAAGTAGTGAATCTAAGAAACACACAAGTACAACCGCCTACTGTGCATACATGAAGACATTGTTGAGAACCAAAACTGAAGAACATATGCAACATAAAACGAAAAAGGATCATATTTATTGAACACGTCATTACTTCATTGGAAGCAGAAGACAGAATCTCTCATGATACTCTGATTTGATAGTTGTTTCCATAAATCAACTCAAGATGCATTTCAACACAACTTTGAGGAGTCATGAGCTACATTTCCAATCACATAGAGCCTTCTAAACTCTATTATCTATATTTTTCTCTGATTGTGTACTATTTTCTACTTTATGAGTAGTGTGTGTATTTCTCTTCTATAAACACACACTGACTCCTATTCCAAACTATAAGATATATTGATATCTTCACAAACCTATCTTTTTACACCTTGCACTCCCACAGATAATAGGGGAATAGGTCCCTACATGTTGTGTTGTAATTTTCACTCCTAAAAAAACTGTGGAAGAGTTTTATTGACCTAGATAGTTGTATATGATATTGTGTACCCCAATACAAGGTTTGGATCCTTGTTTATTTATATAAATTAGTTGGTGGAATGTGATCACTAAGTAGAGATGATTGAGTATTAGGTTGAGAATGAACCTCTTGTTTTATATGCACTATTCCTTTAAAAGTTTTGTTTTAAATCTTTTATTTATTCACTGAAAACTTTAATTCACTTTAATAGTAAATCTTAGATTTTTTTTATATTATAATTTTTTATAGTAGATTGATTTCAAAAGTTAAACTAATAATCCATATTGCTTTAACTGAGAACTAATAAATCTTCAAGAAATCTTTCAAATAATCGAATCTTTTATAAATCTGTTACTTTGATTAACTGGGCTATATTTGATTTTAAATTGGGGAACTTTTAAATATATGTTTTAGACATAAGTTTTTATATGAACTCAATTCACCCCCATCTTGAGTGTCCTACTCTGACCTACATTTGGTATCAAAGGGTTCAAGTTCTTTTTCAAGTCTCTTTTCAACTGTGATTTTAGTTGTGATTTTAAAGATCTCAAAATTTATATCAGTTAAAAATTTATAGTTCTTTAAAATTTGTTTTAAATGGAAAATATATAGAAATTTGATACTAATAATAGGATTACCTATTTTAATGGCACAAATTATGCTCAGTGGAAACTCAAAATAAAAATTCATTTAGAATACATGGGTTTTGAAATCTGGTCTGTTATTGTTGATGAATATAAGACTCCTACTGCTATTAGAAACACTTGGGATGATTCCACTAAGGTAGCATATAATAATAATTGCAAAACTATGAATGAATTATACTATGCTTTAGGTGATGAATAATTTAATAGGATTTTTTTATGTAAAACAACATTTGAAATTTGGAATACTCTAGCTATTTAACATGAAGGAACCACTAATGTTAAAGAAATGATGCTTAACACATATACCATTAAATATGATAATTTCGAAATTAAGACTAATGAACCTATCTCTGACATGTATCTTAGGTTCAATGAGATTTTGAATGTGATGATATCACTGGGAAAGACAGTCGCTACAAAAGAATAGATCATGAGGATCTTGAGATGTCTTCTAGAAAGGTGGAGAGGGACCTCAATATTCATTAGAGAATATTGTAACATCGATTCACTACCTACAAAGAAGATGATTAGTAAGATGATGATGTATGAGGAATAACTAAAAATTAATAGATAAGAAGATGAGGAACCTAAAATAAAATCATTTGCTTTCAAAACTATTGCTTCTAAACACAAATAAAAGGAGAAAATTCAAGTTCATGCTAAAAGTTCCAACTGTGAAGATGCATCAAGTGATAGTGATGAGAAAATGGATCAACTATCCAGGAGATCTAAGAAGTTTTATAGGAAGAATAAATTCTTTAGAAAGCCCAGCTATAAAGGGAAGTGTGAAAACAAAGGTAATTGGAAAAAAGGAATATAAGATAAGTGATAATACTAATGAGATAGTCTACTATGAGTGCAAGAGAAGATGACATGTAAAAGCTGACTGTTCAAAATTAAATAAAAAAAAGAATTATGAGGATGAGGATGGAAAGTAAAAGAAGATAATGAAGGATACCTAGAGTGATTTTATGGATATCTCTAGTGACTCAGAATCATCTCATGATGAAAATACTAACAAAGACAACATGTGTTATATAAAAAACACATCCAAGGTAACCTTAGAATCTCCTATACAGAATTATTATTATTATGGAGATGAATTTTATTTTGATAATTCTAAAAATATGACTAATGAATAGATTTTTTAATATTTTATAATTCTTGAGGAAACATGTAATGAACAGAAAGATAAATATAAAACTCTTAAAAATAGTATGCTCTTTCTACTATTATTAAGTCTGAACTCGCTACAGAAAAGGAAAAGAATGCTCAACTTCTCAATAAAAACACTGAACTTAAACTTTCCAATGAGAAATTAAATAAGGATTTAGAAAGATTTACAAATGCTAAAGATACCTTAGTTAAAATTCTTGGAAAATAGGTTTCTCTTAAATATAATACTGGCATTGGTTATCAACTTGGGAAAATAATTTTTTTTAAAACTAACTTTATATCAAAATCTTGAAAATCTAGTTTTAAGTCCAGTTATGGAAAATTTTCTACAAGTTCAAATTGTTGAACATCATTTACTACTTCTAGTTTTTCTGGACCTAATAGAGTTTATTTTTATAAAACTTTACAAACTATTTATATCAAACCCATAAAGAAAATTTGGGTTACTAAATATTTAATTAATAATATTATTGGACCCAAGAAAGTCTGGTTACCAAAGTCTTTTCTTATTTAATTTTTTTTTTAGGAAAACTGCTTGAAGAGTTCCTATAAGAGCTTATAGTACTTGGATGGTAGATGCTCATGACACATGACAGGGGACTACTCTAGCTTCATGAATCTTATAAATATTGATGGTGGTCATGTCACATTTGGTGACAATGAAAAAGGGGAAATAATTGAACTTGGAAAAATCAGTAACAGTAATTCAATTTTAATTTCTCAAGTTCTTTTTGTTTATGGTATTAAGTACAATCTACTTAGCATTTCACAATTATGTGATTATGTCTATAGTGTTAAATTTTAAAATGATTCTTGTAATGTTTTCAATTCTAAAAATGATTTCTTAGTTACTGCTTTTAGAAATAAAAATGTATATGCTATTAATTTGGATTCTTTAGTCTCTCAAAATGTTTCTTGCTTAAGTACCTTTCATAAAGAGTCTTGGATCTAGCATAGAAGACTAGGCCACTTTAATATTCATTCTCTTAGAAACATTACAAGAAAAGTATTATTCAAGGATATACCTAAACTAGAATTTCCAAATGATAAAGTATGTAATCCTTTTCAAAAAGGAAAACAGCAAAAAATATCTTTTAAACCAAAGAAAGAAGTTTCAACTTCTCAACCTATTGATTTGGTTCACATGGATTTATTTGGACATTCTAGAGTTTCAAGTTTAAATGGGAATTAATATGTATATATTATAGTAGATGAATTTTATAGGTATACTTAGACTTTATTTGTATCTCAAAAAAGTGAAGCTTGATCTTATTTCACTAAGTATTCTAGGTCAGTAGAAAACTTAAGTGGACTTAGAATCAAATCCTTAAGAAGTGAACATGGTCGTGAGTTTGAAAATCAAGAGTTTGAATCTTTTTTCTCTAAAAATGGATATACTCATAAATTCTATTCTCTTAGGACACCCCAGTAGAATGGAGTTTTAGAAAGGAGAAATAGAACCTTATAAGAAATATCTTGGACTTTGCTTAATGAATATGATCTACCTATTTATTTTTGGGCAGAAACTATGAATACATCTTGTTATATAATCAATATAGATTAATTATACCTATCCTAAATAAAATCCCCTATTATGTGTAGAATAATAAAAAACCCAAGGTTAATTACATCAAATTTTTTGGTTTCAAAGTCTTTATTCTCAATACAAAATATAATCTTGAAAAATTTGCCTCAAAAAGTGATGAAGGTATTTTACTAGGTTATTCAATCTCTAGTAAATCATATAGAGTCTTTAATAAAAGAACCAAGCGTGTGGAATATTTTTTTCATGTCATGTTTGATGAAACAGATCCTTATGAATCCAAAAACACCCTAGAAAATCTTGAGGAAAATCTATCAAATCTAAACTTAAATCCTAAATCTTCTCATTCTATTGTTAAAGAAGAAAAAAAATCTAATTCTAGAAACTCTATAGATTTTTAAAGGGAACCCAAACCTTTTAGATGAACCTGAATTAACTATCCATTCTTTCTCTAAATCTATTAGAACCCTAAAAAATCATCCTTTAGATTCTATATGTGGATACTTAGACAAAGGAACATGGACTAGAGATTCTCTGAGAAACCAAGTTGAACATAAAGTCTTTTTGTCACAGTTTGAACCTAAAAATATCAATGATGCAGTAAATTATGAATTCTGGATAATGGTTATGAAAGAATAATTAAATCAGTTTGAAAAAAAACAAGGTATGGAAACTAGTTGATAGACCCAAATACACCTTGAAAATAGGCACTAAGTGGGTGTTTATAAATAAGGTAGATGAAGTTGGTACTATAATAATAAATAAATCCAAACCAGTTTCACAAGGTTATAGTCAAGAAAAAGGAATATACTATGAAGAAACCTTTTCACATGTAGCTTGACTTAAATCCATTAGAATATTGTTAGCTTATGCAACTCATATTAATTTTAAACTTTATCAAATGGATGTCAAAAGTTCATTCCTAAATGGTTATATAGTTGAGGATGTTTTTTTTAAACAACCCCCTAGTTTTAAAAATCTTCATTTTCCAAATCATGTCTTTAAATTAACAAAAGCTTTTTATGGTTTAAAATAGACTCTAAGAGCTTGGTATGATAATATCAGCACTTTTATTATTTCTAATGGTTTTACTAAATGTATAAATGATCCTACTCTTTTCATAAAAATAATTTCTAAAGATGTTTTATTTGTTCAAATAT
This sequence comes from Viscum album, assembly GCA_963277665.1. Classification (NCBI taxonomy): domain Eukaryota; kingdom Viridiplantae; phylum Streptophyta; class Magnoliopsida; order Santalales; family Viscaceae; genus Viscum; species Viscum album. The sequence continues at coordinate 808,220,271 of OY728150.1, read as the reverse complement.
ATTTTTATGATATTATTTTTGGATCTTTAAAAAAATCTTTATGTGTTGATTTTTCAAAAATGATGCAAAATGAGTTTGAAATGAGTTTAATATGTGAACTCAAATTCTTTATTGGATTTAAAATTTCTAAAAATAAGCATGGTATTATTTTAAATCAAATTAAATATACTAAATTTATTTAAATTTTTTTTAATTTGGATAGCGCTAAAAGTAGTGATACTCCTATGAGTACCACTTGTAAATTGGATCTTAATGAAAATAGAAAATCAGTAGATCAAACCAATTATAGAGGTATGATTGAAAGTATTCTTTACTTGACTACTAGATGACCTAATATTGTGTTTATTTTATATATATGTGCTCATTTTCAAGAAACCCCTAAATAGTCACATCTAATTGATGTTAAAATAATTTTCAAATACCTCAAATTTACTACCAACTTAGGACTATTCTATCCTACAAGAAAACAATTTGACTTAGTTAGTTATTCTGATGAAGACTTTTTTGGTTTGAATTTAGATAGAAAAATAACCTCTAGAACATGTTTCTTTTTTGGAAAATTCTATAGTTTCATGGTGTAGTAAAAAATAAAAATTCTATTGCATTATCTACTACTGAAGCTGAATACATAGTTTTTGGTAGTTGTTGTGCTCAAATTTTTTGGATGAAACACACATTACTAGACTATGGCTATTAATTCAAAAATATCCCTATAAATTGTGATAAAAAAAGTGAAATTAACATCTTTAGGAATCTAGTTTTTCATTCAATGACAAATCAATTTGATGTAAGACATCACTTTTTGAGAGATTGTTATCAAAAAGGTTATATAGCTCTTGAATTCATTGGCACTGAACATCAAATTGCTGATATTTTTACTAAGACTTTAAATTCTGAGATAATGAGATACATCATACATGGGTTAGGGATGATCAATTTTGAGAAACTAACTATTGATGTCTTACCGTTGATGACTCACCGTTGATGAATCACTGTTTATGAATCATCATTGATGACTCGCCAACAGGACTCACCATTGTGTCATATTATTCTATACTTTGATATTTTTTGTCTGGAAGTTAAAACATTATTGTTTTATTTGTTTCATTTTATTTTAATCTTCATTTCTTGATTTATGATTCCTAAATCCCTAAATGATAAAACTTAAATTGATCCAACTCACTTGCTCACTCTCACACTCCTTCTCTCACATCCTTCTCTCCCAAACTACTACCCTTATCCTTTGAACTGAAACCATTAAATCTCACCAATGGATCAAGTTAAGCATGTCTTTGAGAAGTATTTTAATTAATCACATCCTTCTAAGAATAAAAAAGGTGAATCTAGTAAACCTAAACCAAAACCTATTCATCTCAAACTCACAAGTTGAATGATCACTCTTGAAAAGTAAGTTCATTCTAAATGGTTACTATCAAGTAAGTCACTTGTATTGAAAGTGTTAGAAGAACAAGGGTGGTTGGATTGGTTATCTAATGACACAAGATCATTTTATATTAAGATTTTTCATGAATTTTATTTTCATATGGAATTTATTCTTGAGGGCTCTAAAGAGTTTTGGATTAAGTCTTGTATAAATGGTGAAAGAGTTGTCTTTTCTTCCAATTAGTGGGATGAATGCCTGAAAGTACCTCATAAAGGTATATTTGATGATTAATAGGGAAATTTCCCTCATGATAATGATATTTTTAATTTTTTGGAAGCATTGGAAGAACTTACTGGAAATAGAGTCACTAAAAGGACAATATCAATAGAGGTTGATGTTGAATGCATGTTATTGTTCAAATTTATCTAGCACTAGTTATGTCTAAGAAAAGGGGATTTTGACTCTCTCAAATAACATTATGTGTATTTACTGCATCTGATGAAAAATGGACACAAGATTAACTTGTGTAGGTATTTAATGGTTTGTATGAATGAAATGATGAAACCGAAATCCAAGTCAACTTCCTTATTTTATCCAAAGTTTATTTTTGAAATGTTGAAATCCAAAGGTCTGGTGAATGAGAATGAAGAATCATTAACTGATTGTGATGGGTTTTTCATCACAAAGATCATTTGTAAGAGGATGAATATCAATTGGAATATGTGGAAGAAACAATGGGTTGAAGACAATGATAATCTATATGAGGCATTCAATCCCATTGAGCACCCCTCAAGTATAAGAGACATGGTTGATCCTAGTCTAGAACTAGATGAAGTGGATGAATATTTTGATGAAGAAGAAGAAGAATATGAATTAAATCAAGGATAATAATCTTCTATTGATGATAGAGGTGACCTAGATATTTAAGTAATACTAGAAAGAATGACCTATTGACCTACTAGCCTTCCTAAGTCTCTTCCTACAAAATAACCTCTCCTTCCATAAGATTATGATGAAGAGACTGAAGAATAAGAAGATGTTGAGTATGTTAGTAAAAGTGGTAGTGAAGAAGATGAATATTCTAATGGTGAAAAGGAATAAAGTAACAATAATAATTAAGAAGACAATGATGGTGATGAAGAGTAATAAGATTAAGATGAAGGAGAGGAATATGGTGAAGAAAATAAAGATGATGAAAAGTATGAGGAAGAAGAAAGAAGTGGTGAATATGATAGTGGATCAGACTATCCTGGTGATGATAAAAGTCTTATTACATAATTTATTTATCTCACTCTAGATCATATTGAGCTTGAAAATATTACTAATACTACTTTAGTGGAACATGAATCAGTTTTAGAATCCCATGAAGCTCCTAAGTCAGTTGTGGTTGAGGAAAGAACTCCACATGTTCCTATGCATGATGAAGTTAATGCTGAAGAAGAAGTTCTAGCTACTCCAGTGCAAGAGCTTACTTGTGTCAGGAAGAAAACACCTATTGAGAGGGAAGCACCTGTTTAAGATGAATTATTTGTTGAGGGGGAGAAACAGACAAAAAGGGTAAGAGTTGATACTATCATTCCTTATGATGTGATATTCTAGGAATGGGGAAAATACCCTAGGTATGTCACTTTAGGCTTAGAATACCCTAATTCAGATGATTAGGCATCGAATATTAAGGGATCATTGGTAGGATAAGTGGATTATTCTCAAAGATTTCCATTTGGAATAACTCTAGAAATAACACCTACTCCAATAGTATCTCCTGGTCTTGGTCCTGTTTATGCGCCTACTATTTCACCAATCCCTACGGACTATGTGACCCATCATGATTTCAAGGTATTTAAAGAGGATTTTTTTCAGTGATTAAAGGTATCTTTCAACCTCAACCATCTCCTATTTCAAGTCTTAGTGAAACAGATGTTGTTATGCTTGAAGATAGAGTTCTCTCCAAGATTCAACCTCAGTTAGTTTTAGAACTTCAAGAAGTGAGATTGGAAAATAAAATGTTAAGTGATGAGTTGGTTTTACTCATGCCAGTTGTGAAAGGGATATCAACTCAGTATGTAGCTTCCCTGGAAAAAGTGGTAAACACTCTTGAGGATACATCTTCTGAGGAAGATACTGCTACTCCTCCTCCAAATTTGGATCTAGACATTTTAAAATCAGTAGTGAAAGATGATGTTAATGAATCCTCCACTTTAGTTGCTTCTATTATTTAGTCTCCTAATGTTGAAATAATCAGAATAGTGATTAGAGAAGAGATTCAAACTATGATGGGTGGCACAGATCAGGAAATCCTCAGCAAAATCAAACAGAACAGTGACTATATACATGATATGGTTTTGTTTTATACGAAAGGGGATACTAATGCTCAGGGGGAAATTACAAAGAAAGTATATTTATACTTTAAAAGGATATATACCAAACACCAACTAGATATTCACTTTAAGTATTTGGTTGAGAATTTGAGTCTACCCCTATTACACAATCTTTTTAAGGAACAAGTGAAACAATTCAAAGAGTTAACCCCTGTTCTTCAAATGTTTATGGAGAATAAGGATAATTTTATAAAGGATATGGAGAAAGGTGGGAATATACTCATGAACTTTATCAACCTTTTTAATCCTTGCCTGAATCATTAGAGCACTACTATTGTAGCACCAGAATCATTTCCCATTACTCCAGTGACTGAGAACCTGCCTTTAGGATCTATCTACCAGTCACTTGATCCCCAGTTCAGATATGAAGTGACTAGAAACCCTTTTGATCCTCTACCTGCAACTCTTCAACTTTTTCTTATGTTTGTATCATAGGCTCTTATTCATCTAAGACCTATAATCTATAGGTAACTCGCTACTCCTACATCCTCTACTTAGATTCTTACACCTATTGTACCATCTGTAATCCCTATTCATCAGTTGTATACCACATCTCCTTCTATACATTTTGTTCATCTATCTACTACTTCTGATAAGGGCAAGGCACCCATGGATCCTTATTTGGAGAAGAAGTGATTGGATTGATCTTTGATAGGGATGTACTTTTGTCTTTTTCATGTATATTGTACTATCCATTTATCATAAAATGAATTATCACTTTTTCTCTATTCTATGTTCTTTATCTCTTGTTATTTACTCTTTATCATATAATTTATTTATTTTCCTTTTTGATAATCCCAAAAGGGGGAGAAATATTTTAATAGTGAGATAGAATTTCACTTAAATAACTTAACTAGAGAATTATTATGGCTTTTAGAAAATGCGATGGATTTACTTGGATTTCATTTTATTTTCTTTGAGTATGTCTCTCTTATGATTTAATTTCACATAATTTGTATTCTATGTTAAGCAGAATTGTTCCTTTAAACATTATGAATGGATTGTTAATGTTGTGATTTGTGATCATCAAAAAGATGGAGATTTTTAGACTCCTATAGTTCTAATGCTCAAAAATCATGCCTTATTAGGTTTGATCAATTTTAATTATGTTTATCTATATTTAATTATGTTTACATATAAGATTAATCTATTTTGTTAGTGTTTTACTACATAAGATAGGTTAGAAAAAAATTTCTAAGTATAAGTCACCATTGAGGATAAGTTACTGTTAAGGCTGAGTCACCATCAGGGTGGACTCACTATTGGACCTACTAATGATATGTCTCACCATCAGCACTGATACTGAAATATGTCAAAGGACAAGACACTGATTCCTGACCTACCGATAACTAATTCACCATCACATCAAGATACCAACATACTAATTCACTATTTTTTAACCTTCCGACATCAACTTAGAATTTATACTAAGGACGAGTCATTTTTCAAGTCGAGTTACTGATGGCATGAGTCACTGTCAGCTCGAGCTACCGACAAAATGACTCACTGATGTTCAGAATTTTCACTAAGTATGAGCTACTGATAGCTGACCTATTGTCAAGTGAAACTACCATCAGAATGACCTATCAATGGTTGTGTCACTATCAAGTTGACCTACCGATGGAGCAACCTACCGATCTTGACTCGTCGTTCCTAAGTTACCGATCCTGACTCACCATTCCTGAGCTACTGATCCTGAGACACCGTCATTCCTTCCTTTTTCATTTAAATTCAAAAAAATATAATGGTTGTATTTGTGAAACTTAGTACCATTATTTATTTTAAGAACTTTTTATACCTTTTGTAGACAACATTAATATTGATGTTAGAGTATGAGGTATGAGGTACCAACACACGATCGAGATCATGCTTTTTGTCAACCCTTTAGTGTATAAAGTAAGAACCTGGTCCAAAAGAAAAATTGAGTTAAAATAATAACAGAAGTCACGAATCCAAAAAACACACAAGTACAACTATCTACTGTGCATACATGAATACATTACTGAGAACCAAAACTGAAGAACATCTACAACATCAAACGAAAAGAGAATAATATTCATCGAACACATCATTACCTCACGGGAAGCATAAGATAGAATCTCTCATGATACTCTGCTTTGTTGGATGTTTCAAAAAATCAACTCAAGCTACATTTCAACACAACTTTGAGGAGTCACGAGCTGCATTTCCAATCAAAAAAAGCCTTCTAAACTCTATTATTTATATTTTTCTCTAATTGTGTATTATTTTCTACTTTACGAGTAGTGTGTGTATTTATGTTCTATAAACACACACTGACTCCTATGACAAACTATAAGATACATTGATATCTTCACAAACCTATATTTTTATACCTTACACTCCCATGGATAATAGTGGAAGATGTCCCTACGTGGCCTGTTGTAATTTTCACTCCTACGAAAACTATGGAAGAGTTCTATTAACCTGGATAGTTGTGTATGTTTTTGTGTATCCTGGTCCAGGGTGTGGATCCTTGTTTATTTATACAAATTTCTTGGTGGAATATGATCACCAAGTAGAGAGGACTAAGTCTCATATTGAGACTAAACATCTTGTTTTATATCTGTTGTGCCTTTCAAAGTTCTGTTTTCACTATTTTATTTATTCACTGAAAACTTTACTTCAATTTGATAGTTAATCTTAGATAGTGTTTATATTTGAATTTGGTATAGTAGATTTATTTCAAAAGTTAAACTAATAATTCATATTAATTTAACTGAGAACTAAAAAATCTTAGAGAAATATTTCAAACAATTGAATCTTTTATAAATATTCTACTTTGGTAAATTGGGCCATATTTGATTTTAAATTGGGGAACTTTTAAATATATGTTTTAGATAGAACTTTTTATAGGAACTCAATTCACCCCCTCTTGAGTTTCCTACTCCGACCAAAAAAATTATTTTAGAAAATTGAGAAGAAATAAAAAATTATTTTTTTCTTCAATATATAGTGTTTTTATAATCACATTCATAAATAATATGAAAAAAAATTAGAAAATAATTGCAAAACATATTTTTGAGAAACACTTCACAATGGTTTTATTTTTTGAAGAGATTGCATTATTTGAAAAACCAAAACCATGATTATTTCTTTTAACACATTTAGAACCAAGTATCATGTTAATATTTTGTTCACCTTGTCTGTATTTTGAAAAAGATATTTTGAGATCATTGATTTAAGATTTGAAAACTTCTACTTTCGGTTGACTTTTTTATTTTAAAATAAAATCATCTTTTTCCTTTTAAAGAAGATCTTTTTCATTTAAAACTTGTTTTTATTTTTTTTTAAAATATTTACATAAAGAATAAAGTTTATGAAAACCATTTTTGAGTTGATCACAAGAGTATTCAAGATCTTCATAGATTAGGGGTCTTGAAGAATAATAAGAACAAGAAGAATAGGTGGTAGAAGATTCAAAATTTAAATTGATATTTACTTTCCCAAATGTCCCAAAGGACTTATTTTTATTTATTTTTGATAATACCCATTTCAAGTTTTGAGGGGGAACCCTTACAAGGCCTGTAGGCTTAGTGTATTACATGACCCGAAGGTCTTAAGAGGAAATCATCCCAAACATGACTACTTGAAAATTCTCCTCCCCAGATTATAGATCATGAAGTCATATTCCTTCTTTTGCATTGCTTGTTTAGATATAAATACATATGAAGAGGTGCATGGGCCTGGTACTGATGGAAATTTCTATACCCTATCATTATTCCAAATTTGGATAACTTTGTTCTGGTGAAACCTCCTACTCTCAGCCCTCTTCTAGAGCTAGTTCCTTTGGTCTGTCTGGTTGCATACTTCACTTCATGATCTGAATGAGGTGGACCAAAGTCCTTAAGGTGGATTTAAGTCCTTGAGATGGCCCAAAATCCTTAACTATCCTGATGAACTTGGGTGTACCGAAGGCTTAAAGGACTCCAGGCCCAAACTGGTTGCCCAAAGGTGAATAGTATCAACTGCTACAGTACTAAACAGTTCCTGCTACAGTAACCTGAAAATATGCCTCCACCCAGATTCAAACCTGGGTCTTTTGGATGCACTTGAAGAGTCCTAACCAACTAGGTTAAGGCTAATGTGCATTGATACTTACCTTAATCTCCATCATGAGACATTTTGGACATGATTCGCTTGAGGAGGATGAGTCACCCCAAGTCAAAACTTTAAGAGATTTCTTTCATTTCATTTTCCCTTTTAACTTATTTTTGTAGATCGAACATTTTAGTTTAATATAACCCATTTTTTGTCATTCATAGCCCGTCACATTTGTAACTTCAATTTGATCTTCCTTTTTTGCATGTTGGGATGATTTCTTCTTCTTTAGAATTCCATACATCATTTTTAAAAATTGTTCAAGTTCATCATCTTCATCGGTGTGACTTCTAGAAGAATTATCATCTTTGATTGCTTAAAAAGCTATTTTATTCATGGTTTCCTTGAATTCCACTGATTCCTTTACTTCTTGGTATTTCATTGTGATATTATACGTCATTAAGGATCTGATTGGTTCTTCAACCGCCATTTTCTTTACATCCTTGGATTCTTGGATCGTCATTACTTTAGGATCCCATGAACTTAATAAAACCCATAGGATTTTATTTACAAGATTTTTTGTGGACAAATCATCACCGAGAGATTATTTACCAATGAAAATATCAATAAATCATGTAAACATGTTAGTATTAGATTCATTAAGATGCATAGAGAAAATTTCTAAATTTTGGCGATACATATCCAATCTAGTGTCTTTTACTTTATTCATGATTTTGTGTGTGAATTTTAATAATTTCTAGGTTTTATAATCTGTTTTTCAATAAGAAACATGATTAAACTCAATTTGATCAATTCCATAATGTAAATCATTCATAGCTTTTCTATTAAGTTAAAAATTCTTAACATCTTTGGGAGTCCACTTTTCTTTAGGTTCTTTAGCTTGAAAATATTCATGAATTACCATTTTCCAAACATGATAACTAATGCTATCAAGAAAATATGACATTCAATTTTTCAAATAGCAATAATTGGTGCCATAAAAAATAGGATCATGCAAATAATAATTAGATGCCATAATAAAATCGAGCTTTAAAACCAATTAATATTTAAAAACATAATTTTTGAAAACATAATTTTGAAAAATCAAATATTTTTGAAATAAATACAAATTATCCTTTGATGCCAATTGTTGATCGGTGAAATATGATAAGAGGGGTGTGAGAATTTCCTTTTAAAATTTAAAGTGATAAAAACAAATGAAAAAATTAAAATAAAATGATTTTGAAATGATAAAGAAATTAAAGCGATGAAATTGATTAAGTGAAAATTGATAAATATTATATGTATTAAATAGTTAATATCAAACTATATTAAATGTGAAAACAGTCGTATAGAATTTATTTAATTATGTTTAATGCTATTGAATGATGAAATTGTGAAAAATTAAAGATAAGATGAACACGATTTGATAAGGATTTTGATTATAACTCTATAAGAACCCCTACGTCTCCACCCCTCAACTTCTTGAAATCTTGGAGTTTTATTACTCTAGAATGTCCCTAAGGATGATAAGGGGTTTAAGAGAGGTGATTTGGGTAGATATTTGACTTTGATAAGTGATGGAGGAGTGGTTTTCCAAAGTAGGCTTGGAATATTATTTATACTTGAGGAGTGGGGCATTTTAAGGATAAAATATTAAGTAGGTTTGTAGAATGATAGAGAGGTAGACCCAATACCCAAGATGTCTAGTAAGAGAGGACTTAAAGTTTATTTATAGGAAAATATAAAGATGAAAAAATGATCACATATGATGTGGGAAACAGACTCCAACACTCCCCCTCAATCTAGGTCTACCTAACTTGGATGCATAAAGAAAAATAGATCAAAGAAAAGAAAAACAAAGAAAACAAGAAACACTTAAAACACCCCCCTCAAGTTGTAAATACCCAGATTGATTATAAAACATGATGAAACAAAAAAATCATGATCATAGCTCCCCCTTGAGATAAAAATGATGTATGATGGAAGATTGTGCTAAAAAAGATGTGTCAACCATTGTAGAACCAGCATGAATATTTAAAAAGTGGATTTAATGGTAGGAATAGTGGATTGAATCAGTGTTGTGGCAAGTCATCAAGGTGAAAAAAGGAACCGTGCAGGCAGGGTCAATTGACGGGGTGCTGGGAAATCCGCACAGGTGGGGCCAATCGACGGGATACTGGGAAAGCCACACAGGTAGGGTCGATCGATGAAGCGTCAGGAGAAGTCGCATAGGCTGATAATGAGAGAATAGAAGGCTCAATAGGGGGTGTGAGGGAGTCATACTAGCATGTCGACGACAAGGGAACAGGGTATCCATGCATGAGGAGTCAACAATGGTGTGTTGAGCAACCACAAGAGGGGATGATGATGGGAGGTGGGGATTCTGCAAGAAGGGTTGGCGACAGGAGCAATGACTTTTGCGTAGGGAGGTGCCACCACTGGTGAGGAATGCACATGGAGGTTGGCAGGAGAGGAGGATTTAAGGGGTGATCGACCACATTGGGGTTTCTTGATCTGGAGTGAGGTGGTCAGTCGATGATTGGCACATGGGAGGCGGCTGAGATTGAATAAAACAATGATGTCAGCCACGAATAGAGGGAGGCATGTGACGAAGGATATCAAGGAGAGCTAAGTATAGTGAATGTTGAGCTTGTGGAAATCCAGTAGAGGGGAGACCTAGTGCATCAGGGTCAGCTCTGGGTTTACACGATAGGGGAGGGGTCGTGAGGCATCAAGAAGGGATGGGCGTAGGACGATACGTAAGAGGTGTAGGTGATGGGACGTGGGGCTTCTGCAGGAAGGGGCAGTGATGGGGGGAGGGGTGTCTATAGGAGGCACCGGTGATAGAAGATGGGGCTTCCATAGGAGGGGGTGGTATTGGGGGGTAGGTCGTCTGCAGGAGGAGGTCGGTGTAGAGGTGGGGCTTCCTCATGGGTGGGTCGGCAAGGGGCAGTGGGAGGGACCCTCATGCTAGGGATCATCCCACAGGAGACATAGGGGGAAAATGCACAAGGAATAGTTGAAGATGTAATCTTTCAGATATGAAAGGGGGTGGCACTAATGGTGGCCAAGGGACTGGGTTCGCCACCCCCCAACAAGGGAAAATCTTTAGGTGTCTGCGAAAAAAGAGAGAGATGGGGGGTGGGTTAGGGTTAGAGAACTCGCTCTAATACCATGTAGAATGATATAGAGGTGGACCCAATACCCAAGATTCCTATTAAGAGAGGCCTTGGAGTTTATTTATAGGGAAATATAAAGACAACAAAACACTCACATCTGATATGGGACACAGAATCCAACAAAATTATTATATCCAAGGTAAACCTTTCAATTGTAATATTTTCGACCTTACGAAATATATTTGAATAAAATAATATTATTTGAGGACTTTGAATCACTTTATAATTTTAATTTATTAGTTTAATCAAAAAAAATTAAAAAAAATGGGAAAATGTTTATTTAAGGGGTCTATTTAGACTTTTAAGCTTTGAAAAATATTTTTTAGATTTGGAAATTAATTTTATTGTTTTTAAATGACATATTTATCTTATTGAGTTGATTTAAGAACCAAATAATAAATTTAACACTTATTAATTCATTATTACATCATCATTATGTCATAAAACATGCAGTATTTGAAAAACATTATTTTTACTATTCATGTAAAAATGGAATTTTTTTGAAAATTATCAAAAATTCACCCTTGGAAAATTTCGATGTGTTGATTTTAAAAATGACATTCATTTTATTAGAATAATTGTATATCATATCTAATTATAATTATTAACATAAAAAATATAATTTTTTTTGAAAGAAATTAAAATACAATTTATTAAAGTGTGTATAATTTCTTTGAGTTTTTTAATCTTATTATTTATTTTATGGTATTATAATATTTATATATTTTTTAATTACTCGTTATAAATATTATTTATATTACATTTTTTTATTTTGAGGTCAAATTGATATTCCAATGGTCATGTTACTATTCCCAACGGTTAGGTTACTATTCCTAACGGTCGAATTATTATTCCAACGGCCACATTATTATTCCAACAGTCACCTTACCTTCTATAAATACCTTTTCATCCCTTCATACATTATTCACTACAATCATTCCAAGGTTTTAAAATTTTCTTTTCTAAGATGTTGATTGATTTACTAATATTTTGTTTATTTTCTATAGTTTTGTTCATGGGGTGATAATTATAGCAGATTGGAATGATTTATGATTTTTCCATTATAATTTTTCTATTTAATATTTTACCTATTGTAATATTTGGTATTTTAATGGGTTTAATTACTGACTAATGTAATGATCTCCATTAATGAAATACAGTGCTAGTTTCTCTATGTGTTGTATTTGTATAATGCTATATAATATAACATGCATTTATTCAAGAAACAAATATCATCTATAAAGTCTAGGTTGTTATATTATTCCTCACTTTAGAAATTTCATCCCAGAAATTTCAACTCATATTCTTGGTTGAGAATAGATGAGAGTACTTCTGTTTCATCATTTCCTCTGGTTCCCATGTTGCCTCTTCATATTTATGGTTCTGTTGTAACACTTTGACAAGGTTAGTTGTCTTTTTGTATGGTAATTTGTTTCTACAATTCAAGATCTTTACTAGTTTCTCCTCATAAGATAGGTCATGCTCCAGTTGTACCACCTCCAGATTCAGTACATGTGAGAGATCAGGTATGTACTTCATCAGGAGAGATACGTGTAACACATCATGAACTTGATCCATATTTGGTGGAAGTGGTAGACAATACACCACTGCTCATATGAGATCAAGGATCTCAAAAGGGTCAATGTACCTAGGGATAAGATTTCCCTTCTTTCCAAATAGCATGACTCTCTTCCATGGTGATATTTGGAGGAAAATTTTATCTCTTACTTAATTCTATTTGACGACTATCAGCATAACTCTTCTATCGACTCTGATCATCTTTTATATGTTGTTGTATGGCTTGAATATTCTCTATCATCTCTTGCATAAGATCAGGTACAAGTAGATTTTATTCACTAACTTCATCCCAGCAAGTAGGAGTTCTACATCGCATCCCATATAGAGCTTCATATGGATCCATTTAAATACTTGAGTGGAAGTCATTGTTGTATGATAACTCAACTAATGGGAGATGTTGACCCCATACTTTTAAATTACATTGAGAAATCGCTCAGCATTTCCTCGAGTGTCTAAATGGATCTTTTAGATTGACCATTAGTTTGGGGGTGATAGGCTATACTAAAATTCATTTCTGTCAAGACCCAACCCAGTTCGACCCTGAATCGGTGACCTGATCCAGCCCGCAATATGGACTAATGGGTGTTCCCAATCCCCACAGGTTGTAAACTAGCGTCAGGAATCAAAACATACAAGTGGGAATGATTTAATCCCAAAAAAAATAAACAGGATCAACAAAATAAAAACTGAACAAGAAGATAACCCATAACTAAATCTTAAATAAATAAATAAACTGATTATGTTACAAGATACAACTAAAAAAAACAAAATATAAATATAAAATTGAAAATAGAACCACCCAACTATATCTCCATGTGACCTCAAGGTCACCACCAACCATAAGACCAAACTGCTACAAGTTCCAACTCAAACCAGATGAACCTGAACAAAAAGCAGAACCTCTAAAACATCTCGGGTCTACCGACACTGAGTAATACAAGTAGGGTGTGAGATAATAGCTCAGTAGGCAACCATCAAATATTCCATGTGTTTCCTTTCCCAAAATAGGTCATTAACAGTAGTTTTAAATACAATTAAAAAATAGGGTTTTCATATTTTACTTAGCAAACATTGTCTTTCCCGTTTTAAAAACCAACACACGCCACATTTCATTTTCAAAATAGACTATCCTTTTGATACCTAAAACTAAATCAAATACCTGATCAAAACAATTCAGGGTTTTGATGAAAATAAATAAATAAATATGTAAACAGTGCATGCTGAAAACTAAAAGCAACAGAAAGTACATAAGCAGATAGTAATAGTAACCATGGGTGACCCTAAACATCCCTAGAAGACCCCTGGACGTACTCGGTTCAGAACCACCTATCAGAATATGGTGAAGCCCCTAAGTCTATAACCAACTAGTCCCCCTCAACTAGTCAATCCAATGGCACATCCCACCTGGCCAAACTTCAATCTAGGGGGTACCAACCCATCTAATTGGAGTTGATTAGAAACTGTCACTCAATCCTCTAAAGATGCCCAAGAACCCATGGTAATGGTAATATCATGTAAGTAATAGGTCCTCGCATGTGTGAATCACCTTACCTATCATTACTGAACTTACCTACCCCAAACACGGACACCCTATACGATAACCCATAAAGGGATATCCCTCCTATAGAGGTTCCCTATATATATATATATATCAAATCATTTAAACTATCAATTGGTCCATCACATCACATTGACTCATAAAACATTTCATGAAAACGTTCAAATATGCCAATCAGACATTTATATTTTCAAATCCACAATTCATTTCTAAAAATGAAATAAAGAGTCAATCAGGCCATCAACACTATCAATCCCAACATATCACACAAATGAATCCAAAACATTTCTATAACAACATAACATTTCTTACATGTTTGCAAAGCCAAATGGTCCCTTAAGATTTACAAATCCAAATTTATCTCAGAACAAGATGAAAAAACACAACGTACTTAAATATGCTGAATGGGATTCCTTGTCATTTAAAAAACCAATTGTTCTTTAGGAAACACCAAACCTTTCCCAAAAATGATTCGCACCTCTTACATAATTTAATAAATCTTTTAAACAATTTATAAAACATTTCCAAATAGAACAACAAGGTTTTATACAAAAAATACACCCAATTCCACATAGAAATGCCACTTTAAAACCAAACGCATATTGAACCCTTCCAAAAACTACTTCTGCACCACACACAATTTCAAAACCACCATCCAACCAATTTTACAAAATCTCCAAATGTACAAACATCAACCAAATCACCCAATTTTTTTCATCAAAACACAATTGATACTTTATCACACCCATTTCATATAAATTTACATAGACATAAACAAAGAATCACTTAAAAACCTATTTTTAACAAATTCTATCAATATTAAAACACTAAAACAAACTAACAATATGCATTATCAAGGTGTTAATCATATTTAAAAAATTATTAAAACAAAATTTGTCATTTCATCAATACCTAAAGTGCATGTTCTCTTAAGTATAATTCAAGAATAACTTGAAAACCCATTTTAAAAAAATATATCAATTCCAAAACATCATAATAATATAGGAAAGGGTCTAATAAACACATGAATCATGTTTAAAAAATATTTAAAATAATTCAATCACCAACGAAATGCATCGGAAAGGAAAACATGGATTCACCTGCCTTGTTGGCATGCGAATGCGACAAAACTCTTAGAGAAGGAAGGATAGGCCCCCAAGAATTATATGCATACCCTAGACCCAAATCAAACCAAACTAAACATCAACCCTAATATCTAGGGTTTATCCAAACCCTACACACCCCATAAAATCAAGGAAATCCAAAAAATAGGGAAAGAGGGGGGTAAGGAGACTCACCAGAGGGGATCGCACGAATCGGCCACCGGGGGAGAGGGAGGTGGAACACCAGAAGTCCTCAGCCAAGGCAGTCATGTGAAGCCAGGGAGGCCGTGTGAGGGAGATCCGTGTGAGGAGGGGGTGCCACCGCCGGAGGAGGAGGGTGCGTCGGAGGAGAGGAGGGTTGTCGAGGGGAAGCATTGCAGGAGGGGGTTCAGGAGCAGGGAGAGGGAGAAGGGGAGGGGAGGTGCCGCACATAGTGGGGTGAGAAAGGGGAGAGAGGGAAACCCACTTAGGGTAAAAGAAAAGAAAAAAATAAAGAAAAAAAATAAAACTAATAATAATAATAATAATATAATAATACTAATAATAACAATAACAGTTTTGATGGTAATAATATTATTATCCACAAAAATAATATTATTATATTATGGTTAAAAAATTCACTTTGTTTTATTTTAATTAATTAATTTTTTATCTCATTTTATTTTATTTTATTTTATTTGAATACTAGGCAACTGTATGGTTACCCCACACTCAAGAGACTATGCACGGACTGTGTGGTAGCTTCTTCCTATTACAAAATTAGTCGCATGGGTACCTAGGCTAACTGCATGATTTCCGCTAACCGTATGGTGCCCGTGCACAGGCCTAAAACCCACCAAAAACTTACAACCTTCAAAAATTTAAAATTGGGACCCAAACCAAAACTTTGACCAAAATATGTGAAACCAAGAAAAGAATAAAATAAAAAGGATCTGAGTTTGGGGCGTGACAATTCTTCCCACCACAAAGACTTTTTGCCTCAAGGAATTCATCAAGCCCAAAGATAACCAAAACTTGAATGCATGCCTAGTCAAAACTGAGAGGAACCGAGAACCTTGGGGTGACCTTTCACTCTGCAAGTCACACCTAACTGACCCAAAATAAACCACAACATAAGAGAATAAGAGAACATGAGAGGGTTATCCCCACCATAAGGACTCAACTAGCATGGAAATTAAAACACAATACACCACCCCGGGGAGGGGGCCAATGCGAGAACTCTCAACCCAAAACCAACCCATATAAGGTTTAAACACACTCAAAAGAGAACAAAAAAAATCAAAAATACACATTCAAATGGGCACATCTTCTTGGATTTCAATAGAACATGTCAATCGTAACTTCACAATGAAATGATGAACTTATAACAATAGGGAAACAAGAGCAAGGAAACTATAAACATTTTCCATCCCAACACAGAACACAAAAACTAGCTTGGAGTTTTACACCCCCGACAACCCATAAATGTGTGAAAGATTCACCTTGAGACCTATGGTTGGGGATTTAATGGTTGAAGCATCTCCTTCCTCACAGTCAGGCACTAGAATCCTCCAGTCACAATGCCTTCTTCTGGCGGTGCTTCCTGCAAAACTTCTCCATATGACCCAGACAGCCACAACGATAGCACTCCTTAGGAGGGATGTAACAAGATGGATTCAAATGCCCAAACCGGCCACACTATTGGCACATCACTGAATGGTCTAATGAACTGGAAGCCAGGAATAACAAAGGATTTTTCTTAGAGACAGGTTCCTCTGGCATGCACTCCTCGCCAAATGGGGGACCTTTATGAATGATAGGAAACACTGGATTTCCAACCACCTGCACTCTGGAAACCAACTCATTGAAGTGTTAATCATAGGTCTTCACCGTATGCTAGACTTATTGAATACACATGAGTTCTTCCCTTATGAACCACCAAACAAAGACATACTTAAAAACTTCCCATGTTATCCTAAATCACAATGATGGTGGGGCGAACAACTCCCATCTCCCAAAGATGGACCTTTAAACAGCCCCTGGATAACTCAAACTCTAATAGCCTTGAGAGTTCCCAACATCCTAAAGACGTGATTCAATTCCTAAAGTCACTCTACTACCTCTAACTGACCTCGATCACTGCGAATAACAGGAAACATTCGAGAAGAACCAAAAACTAGGCATGACTCATCAGGAACTTTGGGGACCTTTCTGGGTGGCATTTTCTAAATAACACAAGGAACACAAATCTAAAACTAGCATCAAACCAAAACACAACTGAAAGAAAAAAAATTGAGCTAAAACATCAGACTCATAATTCAAACACACAGGCATAACCAAAACAACCCTTTTCAAGATCCACCATTTTTCATTTGAATTTCAAAGTTGTCTTCTTCCAGGGCCATTTTCCAAATACCAAAACCCTCTCTTTAAACCAAATTAAATTTCAAAAATCATTTCCTCTTATGAATTCGTTTAGGAAAAAAACCAAGACAAAGCATTTAATTTCAAATACACACCCAAGTATACCCATGAACAGTTGCACATGTGTTCATCCACTTCCATCTATACAAGCCAACAAACACTTTCCACACACATACCCACACATGTGCAAACGTCTATAAAGAGTACTGAGGGTTGCACCCAATCCATTTTCGTAGCAAATCCAAGCATTTACCAAATTCTCAAACCAAAACAATTTAAATTTTAAAACCCATTTTACCAATATAAATCCATTTAAAAGAAAGAATTTTCATTTCAAAAACCATTTTCACTTTCAAAACACACTTACATCAGCCAAAACTAAGACGAATCACAACTTACACCAAACTACCGGAAGGAGGAACTAGTGTTTATGCATAATCTGGAGACATGGTAGTGGGTCATGCCCCAATTAATCCATAGAAGTAATAGGAACTTGAACTGTGCACTTAAAATCCACATGGTTCACTAATCCACATGGGATCACAACATGACATTGGCTCGCCTCCTTTGTCATCCCTCAATCTAAAACAAATACAAAAGTCTCAATTTCTAAACTACCTATAGTAACTCAAGGATCAGTATGAGCAAGGTTTTATGACACACTTCCTTCACCTACCCATCGGGTCTCGACAGTCCTAATCTCCATCTACTAGACACCCCAAATAACAAGGGTTTGCTCTGATATCATTTTGTCATGAACCAACCCGAGTCAACCCTGAATTAGTCACCTGATCCGGCCCACAGCATAGCCTAAGGGGCATTCCCAATCCCCATAGGCTAGAAACTAGTGTTGGGAATCAAAACATACAAGTTAGAATGATTTAATCCGAAAAGAAATAACCATAATCAACAAAATAAAAAGTGAATAGACAAATAACCTACAACTAAATCTTAAATAAATAAACAGACTAATTCTGTTACAAGATACAACAAAAAAACAAAAACTAAATATAAAACTAAAAATAGAACCACCCGACCAGATCTCCATGTGACCTCAAGGTCACCACAAATCATGAGCCCAAACTGCTACAAGAGCCAACTCAAACCAGATAAACTTGAACAAAAAGTAGAACCTATAAAACAGGTCAGGACTACCGACACTAAGTGGTACAAGTAGGGTGTGAGATAATAGCTCGGTAGGCAACCACCAAATATTCCATGTGTTTACTTTCCTAAAATAGTCCATTAACACTATTTTGAAATATAGTTACAAAAATAGGGTTTTCACATTTTACTTAGAAAACATTATCTTTCCCATTTTAAAAACCAACACACGCCACATTTCATTTTCAAAACAAACTATCCTTTTTATACTAAAAACTAAATCAAATACCTAATCAAAACAATACAGGTTTGTGTTTAAAATAAATAAATAAGTAATTAAATAGTGCATGATAAAAACTAAAAGCAACGGAAAGTACACAAGCATATAGGAATAGTAACCATGGGTGATCCTAAACATACCTAGAAGACCCCTGGATGTACACGGTTTAGAACCACCTTCCAGTGTATGGTGAAACCCCTAAGTCTATAACCAACTGGCCGCCCTCAACTAGTAGATCTAGTGCAACATCCCTTCTAGCCTAACTACAATCCATGGGGTACTAACCCGTATAATCGATGTTTATTAGAAACCATCACTTTATCCTCTAAAAGACACCCAAGAACTCATGGTAATGGTAATACTGTGTAAGTAGGAGGGCCTCGCATGCATGACTCACCTTACCTTCCATCATTGCACTTGCCTACCCCAAACACAAACACCCTATATGATAACCCATAAAGGGATATCCCTCCTATAGAAGTTCCCTATATATATATATATATCAAATCATTTAAAGTACCAACTAGGTCGTCACATCACATCGACTCATAAAAAAATTCATGAAAACGTTCAAATATTCCAATTAGACATTTATATTTCACAATTCATTTCCAAAAATGAAATAAAGAGCTAACCAGGCCATCAACACTGTTAATTCTGACATATCACACAAACAGATCCAAAACATTTCTATAACAACATAACATCGCTTACATGTTTGCAAATCCAAATGGGCCCTTAAGATTTTCCAATCCAACTTTATCTCAAAACAATATGAAAACGCACAATGCACTTAAAGATTCCAAACGTGCTTCCTTGCCATTTAAAAAACCAATCATTATTTAGGAAACATAAAACATTTCCCAAACATGATTTTCACCTCTTACATAATTTAATAAATATTTTAAACAATTTATAAAACATTTCCAAATAGCACAACAAGTTTTTACACAAAAAATACACCTAATTCCGTATAGAAATGAAAATTTAAAAACAAACGCATATTAAACCCTTTCAAAAACTAATTACACACCACACACAATGCCAAAACCACCATCCAACAAATTTTATAAAATTTTACAGTGGACAAACATCAACCAAATCACCCAATTTTTTTTAGCAAAACACAATTGGTACTTTATCACACCCATTTCATATAAATTCACATAGACTTAAACAAAGAATCACTTAAAACCTATTTTTAACAAATTCTATCAACACAAAAACACCACAAAAAACTAACCATATGCATTATCAAGGTGTGAATCATATTTAAAAAATTATCAAAACAAAATTGGGCATTTTATCAACACCTAAAGTGCATGTTCTCTTAGGTATAATTCACGAATCACTTGAAAACTTATTTTTACAAAACCTATCAATCCAAAACATCATAATAATCTTGGAAAGGGTCTCATAAACATACAAATCATGTTCAAAAATTATTTAAAAGAATTAAAGAACCAATGGAATGCATCAGAAAGGAAAAACACGAATTCACCTACCATGTTGGCATGTGAATGTGAAAAGACTCTCAGAGGAGGAAGGATAGGCCCCCAATAATGTTTTGCACACCCTAGACCCAATGAAAACTGAACTAAACATCAAACCTAATATCTAGGGATTGAATAAACCCTATGAACCCTATGAAATCAAGTAAAACTGCAAAATAGGGAAAGAGGGGGGTAAGGGGAATCACCAGAGGGGACCGCAAGAATCGGCCGCTGGAGGAGAGGGAGGTGGTGCACTGGAAGACCTCGGTCGAGATGGTCACATGCGATCAAGGAGGCCGCATGATGGATGGGGTGTCGCGCAAGGGAGATCCGTGCAAGGAGAAGGGGGTGTCTTCATCGAAGGAGGAGGGTGTTCTAGAGGAGAGGAGGGCCTCCGGGGGAATCATCAGAGGAGGGGGTTGCGAGCAAGGAGAGGGAGAAGGGGAGGGAAGGTGCCGCACATAGGGGGTGAGAAAGGGGAGAGATGGAAACCCACACAGGGTAAAAGAAAATAAAAAATAAAGGAAAAAAACTAAAACTATTAATAATAATAATATAATAATAATAATAACAACAATTTTGATAATAATGATAAAATAATAATATTATTATTATTATGGTTAAAACCATCACTTTGTTTTATTTTAATTAATTAATTTTTTTATCTCGTTTTATTTTATTTTATTTTATTTTATTTGAATATTTGGAAACCACACTGTTACCCCGTATAGCTCAAGAAACCATGCATGAACCGTGTGGTAGCTTCTGTCTATTCTAGAAGTAATCGTATGAGTACCTGGGCTGATTGCACGATTTTCACTAACTGTGTGGTGCCCGTGCACAGGCCTAAAACCCAAAAAAACTTCCAACCTTCAAAAATTTAAAACCTATACCCAAACCAAAACTTTGACCAAAATATGTGAGACTGATAAAAGAATAAAATAAAAGGATCTGAGGGAGGGGTGTGACAATTTTAGTATTCAGATCATGTTGAAGACTTGTTTGGAATTTAGAAGCAGGCCTTGGATCATGACCAGAGATGATCGAAATCGGTTCCACATACAGTCTTACAACTTCCTTTATATATATTTTAGAAAATTATTCAAGTGAGAAACCTTCTTGAATAACGATGAAGTGGACAGTCTTGGTGAGTCGATCTAGCACAGCCCATATCGTATTGCTTCCTTTAGATGTCTTTATGTGACTAGTGATAAAGTCAATGATTATGTTCTCCCATTTCCATGTGGGTATGGGAAATAGTTGCATCACCCCCTTAGACTTCTATCACTTTTCTTTAACTTGATGAAATACCAAACACTTTGAGGTGTACTCAATGATATTCTTTTTCATGTTATCCCATGAGAAGTGCTCTTGGAGATCACCATACATCTTGGTTCTTCTAGGATGGATGAATAAAGATGATCCATGTTCATTATCCAATAGCTCTTCCTTTATCTCAAGTGATGAATACATACAAAGTTTAGTTCCAAATAAAATGATAGCATCTTCATCGATGTGAAATTCATAAAGATTTCCCTCCTTTACTGATTCCACCTTATTTTGAAGCTTCGGATCATCCCTTTATGCCTCTTTGATCTTCTCTTGGATAGAAGGTTGGGAAATCATTTAGGAAAGGTAATATGTATTCCCTGCCATTATAATTTCCAGATCCATCCTTTGCATATCCATAAAGATAGTGTCTTTCTCAATCTGCATCATGGATAAAGTAATGGGTTCTTTTTTTCTAATAGAACCAATTAACTTGTCCGCCTTTCTAGGATGGTAGTGAATAGAGCAATCATAGTCCTTGATCAGGTATAATCATCTTTGTTGACACATGTTCAGATTTTTCTATGTGAATGTATACTTTAGACTCTTACGATCTATATATATATCACACTTCTCGCCATAGAGGTAGTGTCACCCAATCTACAAGGGAAATATCATTGATGTTAACTCCATATCATGCATTAGGTAGTTCTACTCATGGATATTTAATAGTCATGTTACATGGAATATCACTTTATCATTTTTCGTGAATACACAACCCAATCCTTTCTTTGAAAAATCATTGTGTATCACAAACTCTTTTCTACTTGATGTTAGTGTGAGTACAGATGTAGTGATTAGCCTCTTCTTGAGCTCATTCTTCTATCCAGACATATTTTACCCCTTTCCATATTAACTTGTTGATAAAACTAGACAATCATGAAAAAATTCTCATAAAATGTTGGTAGTACCTAGCTAAGCCAAGAAAACTATGAATTTCTATGACACTTAAGGGTCTAGGTCATTCCTCAATTTCCTTTGACTTTGAAGGGTCTATAAAAATTTTCTCACTTGTGATCATGTGCCCCAAGTATATGATTTACTATATACAGAAGTCACCCTTGTTGAGCATACATTTTCTCATTTATTAATGACTATAGTACAATCCTTAGATGCTCTTAATGTTTCTCCTTGCTCTTAGAGTACATGATAATATCATCAATAAATACTACCATAAATTTTTCCAAGGTAATTTATAAAGACTCTATTCACCAAATCCATGAAGATTGTAGGGATATTAGTAAGTCCTAAAGGCATCACTATAAACTCATAGTGTCCATACCTTATAAGGAAGAATGTCTTCTTAATATCTTCCTTATTTACCTTTAGTTGATGATATCCAAAATGAATATTCACCTTTGATAAGTACTGAGATACTCATAGTTGATTGAAAAAATTATCAATCATTGGTAGGAGATACTTTTTCTTTATGGTGATCTTGTTGAGCTCCTGATAATTGATACACTGATGCATTGATCCATCATTTTTCTTGACAAAGAGCACTGGTGCACCCCAAGTGAATGCACTAGGGCATATGAACCCTTTGTCCAGATTTTTTTACAACTGCTTCTTTAACTCTTCCAGTTCTATCAGGGCTATCCTATAGGTGAATTTGGAGATAGGAGTGACTCTGGGTATAATATCTATTGAGAACCATACCTCACGGTCTAGGGGAAGTCCGAGTAACTATTTAGGAAATACATCAGTATATCCCTTATAATGGGTGTCTCCTCAAAGTTAGTGTTTTACTTTGGTATAACCATTTGGAAAAGATATGATTCTTCACTGGGTATTAACACCCACATAGTTGAGGGATTTTCTAATATAGATTCATGATCATCCTTTAATTTGTATAGGAGCATGAGATGGTTCAAAATATAGAAAGAGAATTCCTTTTCTCAATAGTTGATGCGAGCTCTATGTAATGAGATCTGTATAGCATCAAATTCCACTAAGGGAAGGATTACTATATTTGATGGAAGAATCTTCCCATAGATTCTAACAAGAGAATTTTCCAACATTTGGGTTGCATTGATTGCACCACTAGGTGTTTTTATGGATTTTTATACTTCAAGGTATCGATCTTGTGATTCAACAATTCTAGAAAACTTGTATGATATAAAGGAATGCATAAAATCATAATCAAATGAAACTTTTTACATTCTTGAGTAAACAAGAAGAGTACCTCATACGACCTTATTTTCATGTTCAACCTCATCGTTAGTGATTACATAAGCTTTTCCTTTCTCCTTTGGTTTTGATAGTTATTGACTATGATTACCCTCAAAGGCTTTTCGTTTAGTGCACTGGCTTGCATAGTTCCTTTGCTTCTTATAGTTGAAGAATTACATCATGGGCGGTGCATTGGAAGGTGCCTTCCTTTCCTCCATCACATTGGTTGGATTCTTCATGTCTCTTCGACATTCATGACTTTGGTGACCATCTCTCTCACACTTAGCATTTCCCTCTCCCTTTGAGGCAATTCCCATAATGCTTCTTCCCACTTTTTTAATATGTAGGTGGTTGGATCTTCTTTCCACCTTGGTCATTTGATGTTCTAGCCTGAAAGTATATCCACGTCCATGGGTTAATTCTCTAAACGCCATCTCTACTTTAAGATAAAATCGAACTACTTCTTCATAATTCCCAAAGAATGTGATAGATAGAGCCTTTCTAAAAGTGTGGTTTTAAACCACTAAAGAACCCATATGTTTTTCCATTGTTGTTGATAACAAAATATGATGTTTATATTTAAATCTTTGTAAAATTTTCCTTATAATTCATGAAATATTCACCATCATTTTTCTTAAACTATAGGAATTATCTCTCAAACTTTTTTTAAGAGTTAAAGGGAAATACTTGTTAAGAAATAACTTCGTAAATTATTCCCACACTATTTTTTTCATTTCATCCTTCAACTTGATATTATTTATCAATGTCCACCATTGACCAGTTTCTCTATCTAAATTCTAGACTTACAAGGTGATTTTCTCCTTCTCAGGATAGTGGAGCACAGAAAAGATCTTCTCCATTGATTTAACCTAGAGTTCTGCTTCAAGTGGATTAGAAGATATGCTAAATGTCGGTGGTCATTGCCACATAAAGAACTCGATGGCCAATTTCCCCTCCTTGGGTGAATGATCACGCCTTTTATCAATAAACATTTTTTGGATGCATCCTTTTGGTTTATGTTGATGTTATCATTAGACTATCAAGAGTGATGCTTACCTAGCTTTCTCAGGCTATGAAAAATAACCTGAACCATGTTGAATGTCCACCTTCGCTCTGAAATAGGTGTGATACTTTACCCAAGAAGGATAAATTGGCCATCGAATCCTTTATACGGCAATGAACATTGACATTTAATGGATCTTTCGATCCACTTATCACATAAAAATGGATTAACTCAATAGATAAGATCTTTTCTATGTCACACTATTCTGAAAAGAAGAAAGTACCTTGGTTGTCTATCATTTAGATAGAGAGACTGATCAATAGTAGGTGTTGATAAATAATATCAATTAGAATGATGAAATGGAATAAATGGAGTGGGAAGACTTTAAGAAGTTATTTATTAACATGAATTTCTCTCAAACTCTTCGAACAAAGATGAGGAGATAATTTCTAGTGTTTAATAAAAAGGAGGGTGAATCTATCACGGCTTATGAGGAAAAATTTTCAAGGTGTGCAAGAAATGCATCAGGTTTTGTTATCAACAATGATAGAAAAATAGATAGGTTCTTTAGTGGTTTTAAACCACACCTCCAAAAGGCTCCATCCATCCAAGACTTTGAGAGTTACTATTAAAATGGATGATCAAGTGACCTAATACCCAATATGCCTCTTAAGAGAGGACTTGGAGTTTATTTATAGAGAAATATAAAGATAAAAAAACACCCCCAAGTCTAATGTGGAACGAACACTCCAAAACTCACCCTCGAGATAGGTCCACTTAGATTGGATACATAATTAAAGAAAATAAATCAAATAAAAACAAGGCACATACACTTCTAGTACTTTCCCTACAAAAGAAAAATGATGAATGATCCGACTAAGGACCAGTACCCGTCATGCGGAACCAATATGAATAATTGGAAAGGGATTTCAATGGTAGGAATAACTTGATTAAGCCTCAATAGGAATGGTTGGGTTAGGATCACATGATGGGACACTATTTGAATTTTTTTCAGGTATAGTGGGATTGAATCAATGGGTAGAGGAGAGCACTGGACAGTCAGATCTGATGGCAAAGGGGCTAGAGCGCACAGGGTGGTGAGCACACAAGGGAATTGAGGGATGTTGCCAATCCATGGGGTTGTGACTGACATCGGAGGAGGGAGGGGTACTACACATCCATTGTGGGAATAAGGTTAGGTTGGGCGTGCCTCGAGGAGGATCTTTCAGATGTGGGAGTCAGCCAGGGAGACGTGCATAGTAGTAGTTATCGTGTTAGGGCAAGGTGACGGGAGGGAGGATAAGCAGGAAAAAGGCACGAGCGACACAAGGGGATGATAGATATGGGTGTAGGGGCTTTCACATCCACTAAAGAAGGGTCGTTGGGGATGCAGATAGGTATAGGGGGTCATCGCATAGGTGTTGGGGGGAACATGGGGAAAGGGGATGTCAGAGGTGCAGGGGGGTTATCGGGGCATAGGGAGTTGTAGGGGGTCATCACGCAGGCACCGAGGGTCATCACGTGGGGGGTGGGTTCATTGACCGGTGGGAAGCGATGGGTGGAGGGAGGTGTAATGACAAAGGGGTGGTGCATTGGGAGTTAGTGCGCAAGGAGTTAGTGTCACAAGAGGGAGGAGTGGCCTATTGTAGGAGATGGGTGGTGCATCTATTGGGAAGGAAGTGAGGAGGGGATGAGAGGCTAACGATGGAGAGAGAGATCGACGAAAATTATGGCTAGAGCCGCTACCCCCATTAGGGGTAAATATGGTAGGAAAAACTTTGGGAGAGAAGCTAAGAGGAAAAAAATAGGGTTTGAGAACCTGCTTTAATACCATATTATGGAGGAGCAGGTAACCCAATACCCAATATGTCTCTTAAGTGAGGCCTTGGAGTTTATTTATAGTGAAATTTAAAGATAAAAAATACCTAAGTATGATGTATGATGCAAACTCCAATAGTTGTGAAGAAATAGTTAGATGTTCTCTCAAAGTAGATATGAAGTTTAGAAAATGGACCCATGAACATGGAGATAAGAAGAGAATAATGGACTTTCAAGCTGAAAAATCAAATTAAAAAGGAGTAAATAAGATCCAACCACCCACATGTCAAAAATGTGTGAATAAAAATCATGAGAATTTCCTCAAAGGGACAAGTAAATGCTTCAAGTGCAAGAGAAAAGGACACCAAGATCATGAATGTTGAAGAGACATGAAGAAGCCGACTAACGTGATAGAGGAAAGGAAGACACCTCCCAATGCACCACCCAGGGTGTAATGCTTCAACTATAAGGAGCAAGGTAACTATATAAGCCAGTGTACTAAACTACAAGCTTTTGGGAGTAATCAATGTTATCAACCACCAAATCCAAATAAGCAAGGTAAAATTTATGTTATCACTACCATTAAGGTGAAATATGAAAATGAAGTTGTACAAGGTACACTAACTATTTACTCAAGAATGAAAAAAGTTTTATTTGATTATGTTTCTACACATTTTTGTATATCTTGCAAGTTTACTAGAACTGTTAAATCACAACCTTGATACCTTGAAGTATAGATATCTATAAAAACATATAGTGGTGCGATCAATACAACCCAAGTGTTGGAAAATTCTTTTGTTATCATCTCTAAGAAGATTCTTCCAGCAAATCTTATAATCCTTTAGTGAAATTTGATGTTATACTAGGCATGGATTGACTCTTGTTATATAGATCTTGTATCAAATGTCAAGAAAATAAAATCTCTTTCTATATTCTGAACTATCCCATGCTCCTGTACAAATGCAAGAAATATCATGAATCTCCTTTGGAAAATACCTCAACAGTGTGGGTGTTGATACCTAGTGAAGAAGCATATATTTCCCAAATGGTTATACCAAAGGCAAACACTAACCTTGAGGAGATTCCCATTGTAAGGGAATATACCAAATTATTTCCCAAATAGTTACCCGACCTTCTCCTAGATCGTGAGGTAGAGTTCTCAATAGATCTTATATCTAGAGCCACTCCTATCTCCAAATTTCCCTATAGGATGACCCCGATCGAACTGGAGGAGTTAAAGAAGCAATTGCAAGAGAATTTTTAAGAAAGGTTCATATTACCTAGTGCATTTCCTTGGGGTGCACCAATGTTATTTGTCAAGAAAAAATATGAATCAATGTGGTTGTGTATCGATTACTGGAAGCTTGAAAATATCACCATAAAGAACAAGTACTCTCTACCAAGGATTAATAACTTGTTTGATCAACTATGTGGATCTCAATACTTCTCAAAGATGGATATTCATTCTGGATATCATCAACTGAAGGTAGAGAAGTAAGTTATTTAGAAGACATTCTTCCATACAAAGTATGGAAATTATGAGTTCATAGTGTTGTCCTTCAGGCTTACTAATGCCCCTATAATCTTCATGGATTTGATGGATAGAGTCTTTAAAGACTATATTGAAAAAAACTGGTAGTATTTATTTATTATATTCTTATGTACTCCAAAATCAAGGAGGAACATGAATAACATTTGAGTATTGTGCTTACAAAATTAAGAAAGGAGAAAATGTATGCTAAGTTTAGAAAATATGACTTTTGGATGCAGTAAGTCACATTCTTGGGGCACGTGATCACAAATGAGAGAATTTTTATGGATCCTTCGAAGACAAAGGCAATTGGGGAATGACCCAGACCCTCATGTGTCATGAAAATCCATAGTTTTCTTGGATTATCTGGGTACTAATGATGTTTTGTGAGAAATTTCTCATGATTTTTTAGCCCGCTAACTAAGTTAACACGGAAAGGGGTGAAGTATGTCTAGACAAAAGAATGTGAGTAAATATTTAAGGAGCTTAAGAAGAGGTTAATCATTGTGCTTGTACTCACATTACCATCAAGTGGAGAAAATTTTGTGATACACAATGATATTTTAAAGAAATTTTTGGGTTGTATACTCATGAATAATGATGTAGTGATAGCATATGCCTCGCGTCAATTAAAGATCCATGAGTAAAACTTTTTGATGCATGATTTAGAGTATGTAGTTGTGATCTTTGCCTCGAAGATTTTGTGACACTGCCTTTATGGTGAGAAGTGTGACATATATACAAATCCCAAGATTTTAAATTATATATTCACACATAAAAAGATGAACATGCATTAATAAATATGGTTAGAGATGATTAAGGACTATGATTTCTTTATTCACTACCATCTTGGAAAGGTGAACAAGGTAGCTGATAATTTTAATAGAAAAGAACCCACCACTCTATCCATGATGAGGATTGAGAAATACCCTATCTTCATGGATATAAAAAGGATGGATTTTAAAATCACAATGATAAGAAATACATCCTACCTTAACTAAATAATTTACCAACCATCTATCTAAGAAAAGATCAAGTAGGTGCAAAGGGATGACATAGAGCTTCAAAAGAAGGTGGAAATAGTAAATAAGGGGAGACTTCATGAATTACACATTGATGAAGATGGTGTCATTCAGTTTGGAACTATACTTTGTGTTCCTTCATCACCTGTGATAAAGAAAGAGATATTGGATAATGTTCACAACTCATCTTTATTCATCCATTCTGTAAGTACCAAGATGCACTACTACAAATATGGCTTATAATAGCGCTAAAAATAGCCTTTAACAGCGCTAAAAAAGCGTTGTTAATATCGGCGAAGATAAAGGGGGGTCCCCTTTATCAGTGCTATTTTCAGCGCTGATAAATGTATAATATATCAGCGCTATTATGAGCGCTGATAAAAACTACCTTTATTAGCGCTCAAAATAGCGCTGATATATTATCCATTTATCAGTGCTTAACTAGCGCTGATAAAGGCCAAAGATCCTATCCAAAACCAGAACCTGCACAGAACCTGCCCAGCACCTGCACACATTACAGCACCTGCACATAGTCCAAACAAAACCTGCACACAGCACACACAACACCCACACACAAAGCACAGAAGAACAAAAATGATACATACATTTACTTGAAATCATGAATACAAAACAACACACTTCTATATACATTTCAAACAATGTTTAATTTGGTTACAATTACATTTATCCAACAAACAGTTAAAAAACAATGATGTTCCATCCTTTTTGCATCCATCCGCTCTAAAAAATTGTCGTCCATGGCGGCGGTTTCCGAACAAAGCATTCGAACTGAGGAAAAATATTTCACCTACATAATAAAACAAATATTATGTTAGTAATACAATAATGAAATAATGAATGGGGTTGCTAAATGGAATTATACTAGTGAGGCACAAAACATAAAATAACCAATTAACGAAATTGGTGCATGGTTAGGGCTAATCATCTATAATAATCAAATGGCCCAATGTTTAGTAGAACATGGCTATATGTCCCCCCATTCCATAAAAAAGAAGCACCCATGCCCCCTTCCCCAGCACACCCCCTACACACTGCCCACCCCCGAGCACACCCCATACCCCTGCACACTCCCTGCCCCCTGAACACCCCTTGCCCCCTTCCCCAGCACACCCCTGCCCACTGCACTTCCCCCTACCCATTGCACACCCCCCTACCCACCCCCTACATATTTCAAAAGAACCCAGCACACCCCCTACCCCTTCCCCCTACCACTTTGCCCCCTTCCCCCTCCCCCAGAAAACCACCCCTGCCCTCTCACCATGTCCCCTGCACATCATAAAGAAAATACCTTGTATGGAAATTGTGCTCAATTTACATTATACACATCATATATATCAACACATTCTCATATACTTTCATTCAATGTAAATACACATATATAGACTCTCTACATATCATAAGAAAACCCTCTTTAAAATTCCCAAACACATTAAATCCATTTGAAAACACCCATCACACAACTTTCTCATTTCTTCAAACACATTTAAAGGACTTAAGCATAAAAATCCACAAGAAATACAACTGCATTCATTTTAAAAATAACTTTCAAGTCTATACACACCCCAAATTCCTTTGATAACACATTTTTAACCACACAAACATTTCATATAGTACACTTATCAAGAAAATACAGCATAATAAAATCATCATATAATGTAAAAGCATGGAATCACCTACATAAAGCGTGGAATCTTCCAAAATCTGCTGGAAAACATAAAACCACACCTCCACAATACCTTAATAAGGACTGATTAAACATTAATATTGAATATATTAATGGAAACCCATGTTTAACTTGTGGTATTCTATGAGTTTAACATCCCAAAAGGATAGAGGGTCATGATTTAATGTCTTATAGAGATGTAAGACCTGGGTGGATCAAAACACTTATAAAGGTGGATCGGGTAGGTACATCTCTAGAAGGGAGCACCTGGAATGTTTACCTGATAGATGGATCAAAACGCCCAATGAGGTCTGAACCAAGTGTGGTGCATCCCATAAAGGTAAGGTTTCTCATTTTGAAGAATTATTCGGATGCCACTAAGGGAAATACAAGAGGGAAAATAAGCGAAGGTGTACCCCAGTGAGGGGGTCACCATGGTTTACCATTGGTTGGGATTTAACCTCATGGGGGCTTCCTACGTACCCTATTTAGAATACAAGGATCAAACCCCATATATTTAAAAGAGGTATGTTGTGGGTATTACCCATGGTTAGCTTCCCTTCACACTAGGAATACTCTTAGTTGGATGAGTATGGGTCTTGTGGGGCTTATGCATTGTCAGATTCTCAGGTTCTTCCAAGAGTAGCAATGGGATGAATGGGACATACGTGCTAAGATGGACCATGTGAATGGCGTGATCCTTGTAAAGAGGCATGAGGCACAAAAAACATGTGGAGTTGTCTGTAAACATTATTTATGGTGGCCATGGGGCTTATCAGACTCCCCATACCTTCCATTAACACCTAAAAACATCATGAGGACCAGATTCTACATGATGGTGCATCACAGGGTTGATTCTTTTGATGATGTACTGGTCGGTTGAGCTTGGATTTCATCTCAACCAGCCTTTCCCTTACTTGAATTATCCTGGGACACATATTTTGGTTCCAAAAAATCCCTCAAAAATACTGATTATCTCATGCATCTACCTAGAAATAATTGTGCAAGTCAAACAACAACACATGTGCTCAAATACAAGTTCAAACAAACGAGATACAGAAAATGGATTTTGTTGATCCTCGGTGGTTTCGTCGTTCACCCCATATGCACTGCACACCATCATGCCTTACTTCAATATTGATTTGTTCAAAGATCAATAATATGAATCCGGGGATAGAAAACATTGAGTAATAAATTAAGATTTCAATACATCGGAGCATTATCAATTCACCAAAGAAGGTTGGAGGATAATCAATGATCATATATAGATAACATAAGTGGTAGGAATTCACCTTCATCCTATTTGTGTACAATCTTCCATCAGGTATGTTGCCCATTCGTTTCTAAACACATGTATATCATCTTCTGAATATGAGTTTTTGTGACAGTCATAGTAGTACTGAAAAAATATAAATACACAAAGGATTAATAAATATTTTAAATGAACTCGTAATTATTTTCTAAAATACCTCATCAGGGATGATAGTTTGTTGATGAAATATGATCTATTTCATAAATTTACAAACATAATAACCATAGTCCTTTCTGTTTGTTTGTTTTGGACACTACAGAAACATCGACAACAATAAGTAATTTGTTTTGATATGTGTTTGGATAGTTCAATGTTATTGTATATACCCAGATACTTTTCCAGTTGTAGATCTTGTAGGCATGCTCATCCTTATGCCTTGGATTCATTCCATGCATTAGACGATATTGATGCACTGCCCTATCATAATAGAATCCTCATTAAAAGATAACATAAATTATATAACTAGATGTTTTGTTTTAAAATGTTGGATCTAGTGTATTAAAAATTAACAAACGCCATCATGCGTGGTCGGTTTGTTGGATATCCATACGTTGAATCCAGAAAATAAATCTTTGGAGTATCCAAATTGACTGCAATCAGCATCCAATGCTCCCTAAAAATACAAAAAGGAATAATTAAAGAAAGAAATGAAAATATAGTTGATATGATTAAATTGTAGAGTTTTACCCCTGCATCGTTGGTATTAAAAAGAGTCTGTCATCCGTAATTTTTTTTTCAAATGATTTGAGCAGAGATAACATTATTACAGCCTCTTTAACAGAATCTATTTCGTCTTTTGAAGATGTGGTGTGAGGACTAACGAGTCCAATTTTTTGTTCATGGGGAAATCCCCTCAATTGTTTTTCATATATACATCTGCGACAAATATAAAATGTATTTAGTCAAAATTATCAGAGTATATCAGCTTTTGTAAAATCAAATCATGAAAACTTACCTCATGTATACATTTACAACTGAGGCGCCTAACCATTCATACTTGAGGACTTCATTTACATTTTCAGCACTAATGAAATATGATATCTCCTCTCCATAAATATCTTTTTTGAAAGCAACTATGTGAGTACTGCCGTCTTTCAACTTTGTATCCACATGAGCCTACAATGATATTAACTGTGGATATAGAACGGGTGGGGTGAAGGTGCTCTCAGTAGACCGTTTCAATCGGTTGGTTGATCCTTGAGATAGTTTTGAGCTGATATTTCGTTTCACCCCACAGTCTTTGTCATTCTGTAATAACAGTCATCGGTTCAGACCTTTTTTCATTAAATGTTAAAGGTACAGCTTGAAAAATAAATAAGAAATGAATACCTTTTTGTCGACATGTTTTTTTACAAGAATTGTTGGCCATGCGATGAATGTTCCAACATCTTGTTCAATCGTATAAATGTCGTCATCGTCATTTGGAATAGGTAGCTCGGCACTCGGCTCATTAGCTACGTTAATTGACACTCTAAGATGATCTTTTGGAAGCTGTCTATTGTGTAGCATGTCGTTTTGCGTATTGAACACCGTAGCCCTCACTACAAGGCGATAGGTGGGAGTTGATAAATATAAATCAGTCATTTTCACCCTATGGAATATTAGTACAGGAAATGTATCAGTGTCTATGTAAATCACATTTCACAGAAACAATTATTAAAACATTGATTACCTCATCTAAGTCAGGTTTTTTAGGTGAATGGCTTGCCTCAAAGCTGGTGGGGGGTGGGGCGAGATCGTCATGCACGGGTTGTTGTTGAGTTGTTTCTTCTCTTTTCCTCTCCCCCATCAATTTTGCTATCATCTCTCTCTGGTATTGTAATTCTTCTTGAAAAATAGATAATTGTTCTTGCAGCTTTTCCATTTTTTCATTTTGATACTCCGCTTGTTTTTGTTTTTGAAAATATGTTCGGGGTGTCACCCCAAAACTCACACCTCTAATGCGGCCATACTTTTCTGGCTGCTTCAAGGCTGCTGAAAGTATGTCTGCATCTGGTGCGGTTGTTATTGATTCTTGTGACTATTTCAGATAGAAAATATAGAAAAATAAGTAGTTATTGTAATGTAATAGCGATTTAAAGCAACTCAAATTTATATTATGTCATACTTACACATGTTTCCCACACTTTTTTTGTGTTTTCATCTATCAATGTCCCCTCTTTATTTACACGAGCCTCCTTCCATAGCACATGGTGTGGGATGGATATGGCTTTCTATTTCAATTCATCAATCTGCATATAAACATAGAAACATTATTATGGTGTTGTTTTATGTCACATACTAGTAGTAGGGTATATTTAAAAGACGTACCAATTTTTTCTCAAGTTTAGCGTACCCCATCCTTGCTTTATGGTAAGGGTACGCTGGTTCTGTTGCACGTTTTTTATTTTCAGCACTCAGTATATGTTTCATAAATAAAAAATTGTCAATCAGAGTAATGAATACAAGCAAACGTCAAACAATGTATTACCCCACACAATGTACCTGAAAAGTATGCTCCCCACGACGGTTGCTAAACGCATCCCACGCTCCTTGGGATATCAAGTGTGCGTAAAGAGGAGGTGGGTGCGGCTTGATTTTCCCTTCTACATCTTTAAGATGATATTTCGTTAAAATTGTGCGGAAACCTCTATGAATCCTTCCTACAACTCTTAATACATATTCCTTGTGCGAGACATCTACTATAAATGCACTCTTCAATGGATGATGAAGAGTAATTCAATGTTTTGGTATTTTATTTTATTTTAATAAATTAAAAAAATGATATCATAATGTTACCATAATCTCTTCCCACATTAGTGTCTTCAGCCCGGTGACAACATGGTGCCACGACTGTACATCAATCGGCACGCGTTGCCGAGTGAGGATTCCAATGTAGCTACTAAAGATGGATTTTTTGGGGTTAACATGTTGGCCTCGCTTATTCCATCCCACCTCAAATTTGATGCCTTTTGCTTTTGCCTTAAGGATTTTGGACAACACTGTCAAACTACGATGCTCTTGTTTTTTTTGTGCTTTCAGGGTTTCATTTCCTACCATTTCTTCAGAAGTAGCATCAATATCTTCCCCCAGAGCGCTAGCATCGGCAATGGGACCAGCAGCAACAGGTTTAGAAACTTGTTGTACCTCAGCACTGGGACCAACAACAACAGGTTGAGAAACTTGTTATTGCTCTGCACTGGGACCACCAGCATTTGGTTGAGAAACCTGTTGTTTCTTTGCAGTGGGACCACCAGCTGCTGGTTGAGAGACCTTTTGTGCCTCGGGATTGGGCGCATCAGTAGGTGCAGAAGTCATTATCTACAGAAGTGGTTTGATATTTAATTTAGATTACATAAAAACAACAGCAAACAGATAATAACATAACGTAACACAATGTATGTTACAATAAACAAATAACCTGATTATTGTACTCTCTTTTTTTTCTTTAAAGGATGAAGTGATTTGACTCCTCTATAGACTATGTAAATTCCTTCATTGTGGTCTCGTCTGACATACAAAATTCCGTTTACATTTGGACCGCTACGAAATGATTGTGAAGTCCCTATAAAAGGTTCAACCTCCATTTAACTTTCATCTAACCCTTCAGTTGTTTTGGTTGATAACAGAACAATTGACCAATTCCGGTTTGCGGGGTCTGGAACATAAAATACTTGTACTGCCTGTGATGCCATTATAAATGGTTCATCTTTCTCCCCTTACTTACTGAAATCAACTTTCACGAATCCTAATTCATCTATTTTAATAGCAGTCCTGTTATTAACTCACTTTCATTGAAAAATCGGCACTTTGAATTTCGTATAATCCAACTCCCATATTCGTTTGATGATGCCAAAGTATGACATATTCACATAAATTGGATTTTTGTCCTTATCACCAGAAACATGCATCACCTTATCCACAAGTGTAACCCCGCTATTCTTCATGGTACTATCTTTATCATGTTCATTAGTATAGAATGTATAATCGTTAACTACATAAGCATTGTAAGATAATACGTACACACTTGCTCCTCCGGTCATCCATAGAAGTCGTTCTGAAATTGAGTATGGATTTTCATCTAACTGCTTAAAAATATAGTCTCTAAACCATCATATAAATTGTCGATTATGTGTATCTGATATCCATTTTTCATCCCTAGAAGGATTCAAATGCCTAAGAATTTCTTTGTGGGTTTGAACATATGGGTCAACGTCGAAACTGTTATGCAAAACGTAAAGGTGGGCTTGCTCTCGATTTGTAATATTGATTATGACAACCTCTCTTCCAGAAATTCCTTCACCCTCAAGCCACTCAGTGTGACGAGATTTCGGTAGGCCAATGATTTCCACACAAGACAGGTATTTGGTACAAAATTCAATAGCTTCCTCAACAATATATTGCTCCGAAATACAACCCTCTGGACGACTTCGGTTTTTGACATACCCTTTCAAAAATCTTCATATACCATTCAATGGGGTACATCCATCTATAATGTACAGGACCACATAGTCGAATCTCTCTCACCAAATGAACCATCAAATGAACCATCATATCGAAAAATGTCAGCGGGAAGAATATTTCCAATTCACATAATATGACGGCAATTTCTCTTTCCATAGTTGGAAATTTTGTTGGGTCTATAACTTTGCTGCATATAGCTTTGAAGAAGAAACAGAGCTTCGTTAATGTATGGCGGACATTCTTGGGAAAAATGCAACGTAAAGCTATAAGAATTAGATCTTGCATCAAAACATGGCAGTAATGTGATTTCAGACCCTTTAATTTTAAATCTCCCATTGACACGATGTTCTTGATATTTGATGAATACCCCTCTGGAACCTTTATGTCATTCAAGAAGTTGCAAAACTGATATCTCTCCTTCCTGGAAAGAGTGTAAGTAGCAGGAGGAAGAAATGTTCTTTTTTCACCCTTCACTGGTGCCAACTCTTCTTTTATTCCCATCTCAACCATGTCCAATCTAGCCTTAATTCCATCCTTTGTTTTGCCGGGTGCATTTAGCAACGTGCCGATGACACTATCACATACATTTTTTTCAACATGCATAACATCAAGAAAATTTCTGACATACAGACAATTACAGTATGGTAATTCAAAAAAAACTGATCTCTTTTTCCAACCATTTTTCGTAAGGTTTTTCGAAAACGTTTTACCAAAAGTAGTGTCCAAATCTTTCACTTTCTCAAAAAATTGATCACCTGTTAGTGGAGACGGTGTTGTACGTTCCTCTGAACTTTCGTCAAATGATGTCGTCCAAGATCGGTACTTATGTCATCGGGGTAGAAATCTGCGATGTCCTAGAAACACGGTTTTCGATGAATGTTTCAACCTAATTGACTATGTACCTTATTTGCAAACGGGACACCCTTGAGTTCCTTTAAGTCTATATCCTGACAAATTTCCATAAGCAGAAAAGTCATTTATCGTCCCATACAACATGGCTTTTAAAGTGAACTGTTCATTTTTGTAAGCATCATACATCGTAACACCTGAATCCCACAATATTTTCAAATCCTTGATCAATGGGGCCAAATAAACATCAATATCATTACTCGGTTGTTTTGGTCCTGATATAAGCATAAATAACATGATGTATTTTCATTTCATGCATAACCATGGTGGTAAATTATAATTTACCAACATAACCGGCCATGTACTGTGACTGATGCTTTGAAAACCAAAAGGATTCACCCCATCTGTAGATAACGCCAGACGAAGGTTTCTCGGCTCGTTCCCAAATTCAGGATACTCGTGATCAATTATCTTCCACTGAGGAGAGTCTACAGGGTGACGTAGTTCCCCATCTTTAATTCTTGTATCTTCATGTCATGTCAATTGTCTTACAGTCTCCTCACTTCCATATAGGCGTCTAAACCTAGGAATTATTGTAAAGTACCATACAACTTTCATAGGACTAGAATCATCTTTCTTGTATCAGGAAGCACCACACTTTGGGCATTCTTTAAGTGATTTGTGGTCCTTGAAAAACAATATACAGTCATTCGGGCAAGCATGTATTCTTTCAAAGATCATACCCATCGATCGTACCATTCGTTTGGCATCATATGTTCAGCTTGGGAGTTCATTATCTTCTGGTAGCATGTCATTCAGGAGAGCAAGTAGTTCCGTAAAACTGGCGTCACTCCACCCGTTGCCTGCTTTCAAATTATATAGCTGCAATATGACTGACAATGCTATATATTTAGTGCAACCAGCATACAATGACGTTTTTGCACAACTCTTTAACTTCTCAAACAATTTTGGGCAATCACGAAGTTCATCTTCAACTGTCCTTGTCATTTCCTCAATACGATCTTTATCATCATTCACATCTGTAATCACACCCTCCATACGATCGTCTTCACTGTTCATGCTTCTAATCATATCAGATGATCTACAAAATGTCATGTTCTCTGAGTCACTACCTATATTGTTTTTTCCCTATGTTTATTCCAAAATGTATAACTTCGATCTATTCCGTGATAGATCAGGTGTTCTTCCAACTCCTCTGGACTAATTTTTCTTGAATAACAACAGTGTAAACACGGACAAAGGATTTGAGAAGGGTCACATGCATGATCTTCTGCAAACTTGATAAACTCTTTCACGTCATCTTCATACTCTTTTGTCAACCGATTGGCATTCATCCATTCTTTATTCATATTCATCATCTTTATGGGTTCAATCTCGAGAACTTGCCTAATATTATAAGATGTTGGTCACATGCATGATCTATGCCTTAGAAAATACACGACATGTGAACAAGAGGAAACCAATGAGTAACAGGAGAAAACAGTAATAAATATGATGTTATCTCAATGTACTCAAGGTGATGATAAGATGTTGGTCAAGATCAACTATGGGTTGGGAGTACACTAATATTTAATTGAAAAAAACTACTAAAAACTGATCCAGAAAGGGATGAAATATCATATTCATCAAGTCCCTTAATACAACCAATGCATTAGTTAAACTAAAAATCATCGCTAAAAAATCATACAGGTCATAACTACTCCTAAAAGCAGTCCATGGTAGGTCCATCGATGTCCAACACATCTAATGGTATCCTAATGTCAAATCTATCTTGGAGAAGATCATAGAACCTCATAGATGATCAATGTGACTATCAATGCGTGGATGAGGATACATATTCATGACTCTCATTAGGTTCAATCTCCAATAGTCCAACAAAATAATAAATACCAATCAACCATTTATTTTAGAGAACTATAAAACCCCATGGTAAAGTACTATGCCATATGAAACCATTATATTCTATATCATCAAATTGTAATTCAAACAACTGATGCTCTTTTGGTGTTATTTTAGAAATTGTGATAGAAACTGAATTTTCTCCCAAAACTAACTAGATTATAAAGTTTATCTCTTTATTAAGAAGTAAATTTTATACCTCATTAGTGAAAACATCCTAAAAATGTACTACCATTAGGGAAAAATAATCCTATAGCATTCTAGCAACATCTACAATATGCCTGACTATTTGAGCCATTAGGGTACAGTAAATATATAATTATAACATGCTATTTAAAATGAAATGTGGAAACAAGAAATCATACAGACTCCTGATAAACCCATAATACAAAACATATCACCTAGTATGTATGTCACATATACAAATAAATAAATTAGAAAAAAAACATGCTACAAAGCATAAAGGTACCATTAAATACTTACATTGGTCAACTTGTTTTAGAAATTTTTTATCTTCACCCGTGCCGTGTACTTTCACCCATGAATTTGAAGGTGAGTATGCGTACATGATAGTTGACCTTATTAGAGAAGAGTTTCTGGAAGAGTATAAGAGACATGAAGCAATGAAGATCATTTCTATTCATTGTGGAAATCGGCTTGTGCAACGCAGCCTAAGTTACAATACCTGCAAGTTGTAACTTAGGCCGCGTTGCACAAGCCGATTGCCACATTGTTTGTAGCAACCACATTTGCTCCAACACTCTAATGATCTTCATTGCTTCATGTCTCTTATACTCTTCCAGAAACTCTTCTCTAAGAAGGTCAACTATCGTGTACACATACTCACCTTCAAATTCATGGGTGCAAGTACAAGGCACGGATGAAGATAAACAATTTCTAAAACAAGTTGACCAATGTAAGTATTTAATGGTACCTTTATGCTTTGTAGCATGTTTTTTTCTAATTTATTTATTCGTATATGTGACAGACATACTAGGTGATATGTTTTGTATTATGGGTTCATCTTTGTCTAATCATATAACTATGAGATTATGTTATGTGATGAAAATTAATATGGATCCATCATCATTTCCATTGGGATAATCTTTGGGAATCCATATAACCATAAGATTAAAAACTATTTCCTTTGTATCTCATACATAAATATTCAACTCGAAGGGGTAGAACTTACCGCCCATGGT
Organism: Viscum album; assembly: GCA_963277665.1. NCBI lineage: Eukaryota > Viridiplantae > Streptophyta > Magnoliopsida > Santalales > Viscaceae > Viscum > Viscum album. Next base: position 808,179,464 of record OY728150.1, on the reverse strand, counting down.
AACTCAAAATAAAAAAAATGAAAACAAGGGTTGGTTATCCACATAAGTCATCACACATAACCTTGGTAGACCTCTCACACATGTGAACCATCATAACTAACCAATTACCATATACTCCATCTTAGAGTCAAGATATCTCTATGGAACCTATAGGGTATCAAATTCCACATCATTCACAAACAACCCACTTGTGTTGCTAAATATCAATAACATCTCTTATTTCGACACTCATCACTAATTATGAATCACATCCCTAGACATAATCATAATCACATTAAGACCACACTATATATTATGGAAATCCTTACTGGAATTAGGATCAAGATATGGTATCATTCCTATCTCACATCTATATTCACTATTTGGTCCTCACACACACAATATATAAATAATATACCAAGGGAATACCATCCATGGAACTCACCTCCCACCTTGAGAGCATGAGGAGGAGGAGGACGAGGCGGCGGCGGTCGTGGCAGCGAGGGTGGAGGCGGCGGCGGCGGCAGAGGCGGAGGCGGCGGCGGCGGCAGAGGCGGCGGCGGTCGCGGCAACGAGGGTGGAGGCGGCAGAGGCAGAGGCGGTCGTGGTAGCGGGAGCGGGGGTGGAGGCGGCGGCAGAGAAGGAGGAGGACGAGGAGGATGAGGAGGAGGAAGGAGGAGGAAGGAGGAGGGAGGGGAGGACGAGGTCGCGCGGCGAGGGGCCTGGTTCAGCTTCCGCGAGAGCTTGACCACGTGCAAGCGAGGATGGCCTGTTAGGGTTATTAAATAAAAACCGACAGAACCTTTATTAGTGCTCGTTAAAAGTGCTGATAAAGGTATGTTTTATCAACGCTAAAATAAAAGTGCTGATAAAACATTCATTTATCAGCGCTTTTTTAGCGCTAATAAAGGGCAGCGCTTCCCTTGCCCTGTTTTGTGGTAGTGATGTATTGTGATCTCTGAGAACACTTTTGATGGGAAAACATGAAGTAGGAGATCCCTGAGTGCACTACAAAGTGCTTGGTATGTCATCAAGTTAAAGTAGAGTGATAAAAGTCCAAGGGGATGATGCACCCATTAACCATACCCACATAAAAATGTGATAACATCACTATGGAATTTTTCACTGGTCTTCTGAAGACATCCAAATAAAACAATGTGATATGGGTTGTAGTGGATCTACTCACAAGACTGCCCACTTCATCACTATTCAGGAATATTTCTCACTTAATCAACTTTTTAAGATATATGTAAAGGAAGTGGTGTAGCTACTGGGGCACCACTTTCAATTATCTCTGGTCGTGATCCAAGGTTCACTTAAAAATTCTAGAGAAGTCTTCATCATACTCTGAATCATGAATTGAATTTTAGTATGACCTATCACCCCCAAACTGAGGAACAATCTGAAAGAACCATTTAGATATTCTAGGACATGTTGGGAGTCTGCTTAATGGAATTTAAAGGTGGATGAGATCAACATCACCCATTACTCGAGTTCTTATACAATAAAAACTTCCACTCAAGTGTTCAAATGGATCCATATAAAGCTCTATATGGGAAGTGATGTATAAATAATACTTACTGGGATGGAGTTGATGAATGAAAGATACATTGACCAGATCTTATGCAAGAGATGATAGATAAGGTTCAAACCATCCAACAACATATAAAAGCTACTTAGAGTCTGTATAAGATCTATACTAACAATCGTTGAAGGAACTTGAATTTTGAAGTTGGGGACAAAGTTTTCCTTTGAATATCACTATAGAAGAGAGTCATGCGGTTTGGAAAGAAAGGGAGGCTTAGCCCTAGATACATTGACTTCATTTCAATCCTTGATTGTATAAGAGCAGTGACTTATTGGCTACCAATTCCACCAAACATGGGTCAAGTTCATGATGTGTTTTATGTATCTCTTCTTATAAAGTACATACATGATCCTTCACATATACTGAATCCAGAAGTGGTACAACTAGAGCATGACCTATCTCATGGGGAGAAGTCAATGAAGATCTTAGACCGTAGAGACAAATTTATATGCAACAAGATAACTTATCTTGTCAAAGTGATATGGAGGAACCATAAATATGAAGAGGCAATGTGAGAATAGGAGGAAATGCTGAAACAAAAGTGCGTCGTCTATTCTCAAATGATAATATGAGTTGAAATTTCAAGGATGAAATTTCTAAAGGAGGGAAGAATTTAACAACTCAGATTTTATAAATGATATTTGTTTCTTGAATAAATGTGTGTTATATTATATAACATTATACACATACAAAACATAGAGAAACTAAAAACACTCTATTTCATTAATGAAGATCATTACATTAGTCAAAAATTAAACCCATGAAAATTCTAAATATTAGAATGGGAAAAAATATTAAATAGAAAAAATAGAATGATAAAACTCAGATTATTCCAATCTACTAGAATTATCGCCTCTGCAAAACCCTATAGAAAAGAAACAAAATATTAGTAAATCAATCGAAATATTAGAAAATGAAAATATAAAATATTGAGAAGAATTGTACTGAATAATGTATGAAGGAATGGATAGATATTTATGGGAGGCAATGTGACTATTGAAATAATAACTTGATTTTTAGGAATAGTAACCTAACCGTTGAGAATAGTAACATGTCCATTGAAATAGTAATTTGACCTCAAAGTAATAAAATGTAATATAAATAATATTTATAATGATAAATTTAATAAAATATAAATATTATAGTTCCATAAAATAAATAACAAGATTAAAAAAAGTATACACTTTAATAAACTGTATTTTAATGTCTTTTGAAAAGATAAATGTTAATAATTATAATTAGATATGATAGAAAATTATCTTGATAAAATAAATGTCATTTTTATTTTCAACACATCAAAATTTCCCAAGGGTGATTTTTGATAATTTTATGAGAAACTTCAATTTTTATGTGAATAGTAAAAATATTGTTTTCAAGATACCGCAAGTTTTATGATATAATGATGATGTAATAATGACTTAATAAATGTTAAATTGGTTATTTCAGTCCCAAATAAATTTAATATTATAAATGGGTCATTTAAAAATATGAAAATTAATTTTCTAACCTAAAAAGTATTTTTCAAAGCATAAAAGTCTAAAGTGTCCCTTTAAATAAACATTTTCTCATTTTTCTCATTTCCTTTTGATTAAACTAATAAATTCAAATTAAAAAGTGATTCAAAGTCCTCAAATCATGTTATTTTATTAAAATATATTTTATAAAGTCAAAAATATTACTATTAATTGATTTACCTTGAATATAATAATTTATTCAATATTTTATCCTTAAAATGCCCCCCTCCTCAAATATAAATAACCCTGGACAAATCACTCCCCCCTCACTTACCAAATCCAAAAATCTGCTCAAATAATCTATATTAAGATCCTTACCATCCTTAGGGACATTATTCAGTAATCAAACTCCAATGTTTTAAGAAATTAAGGACCGTAGAAAAATAACAACTTTAAGAAATAGGTAATATCCTTTCGTCATTTTATTTTTTTTTCTTTTCTAATTTCATATCTTCCATATCTTTTTGAATCCAAACATTCTTAAAGCAATTAAAAATAATTTTAACATGATATTTATAATTTTAATATACTATAAAAATGTTATTTTTAATATAATCACATATTTTATATCTTGCACCTTCACTTTGGACAATGTATCATTAAAGGTCGGTTAACCACCAAAAAAGATGTTGTCAGTTTTTTTTCTTATCACCACCCTTATGGATGGTTGTAATAAATTATTTATAATATATAAATGTATAAATATAAGTATTTATAAGCTTCTATAGTTAATCTTAATAATGTATAACTAGCAATAAATCAAGATCATTAAATCAAAACAAGATGGGATATTTTATGAAAAATATGAGTTCAAAACATTTCAACTTTAACAAAGGGAATTAAGGTATAGAATATAATGATTATAATTGATCAGAAGTAAAAAAAATGAACATAATTCACTTTTGGTTCCATGTTTTAATAAACCTAAGTTTATTATTCAGGAGGCATAAAAATGGAAAAATAAAGTGGGATTTTTAATGGCCTGAACCTTTTGACTCGTTACTTTGTGGGAAATATGGTGATTGAGGTGTTTGGGGGAAAGTCCAAAGTTTTGTGGAGGAAGGGAGGAGTTTTGAGGTGTTTTGGAGTAAAATGAGAGTTTTAGAGTGTGGAGATATATCTCTGGCGATAGATCTCCAATGGTGGATCTCTGACGGTAGATTTACAGTAAATCCAGCTTTTCTAGAATTTATAATTTTACCTTTTTTACGTATTTTTTGACAAAAAATGGTTTTAAAGCCTTAATTAATGGAATTTAAATCCATTTTATAGGTTAATAATTATATCTTCTATTTCTTAAAATTTTGGAGATTTTTTAAATGGTTATACCCTGTGGATTTGATGAGATCTGCCTTTAATCTTCAATTAAAACCGTATCAAATCTCGTTAGTTTAGGATTTGTTCTTTCTAAAGAGAAGACCTTTCATTCATTCATTTGGGATTACTTTCTCCTAATATAAGAGGTTCCCAATCCTTATTCCCTTGGATTCTTGGAAACTTGTTGTTGTATTTGGTTCGAGTTTCTTATAGGTGGTTTTCTCTTGTGTGCGCACCCCATATTTCTGGTGCAGAAAATTGTGTAAACTTTATTTCTTCCTGGTAGGTAATTCATTCATTTCTTCTTTATGTGTATCATGTGTGGAGGGGTGATTATGTTTATCTATGTGGAAATTGTTGCATCCAAATTAACAAATATGAATTAGTTAAATGAATTTGATAAGTGGTAGGGGAACGCAAGTATGTTTTTATCATTTTTATTATGATTGTATATGCTAAATGTATGCTGAAAAGTATAGCCATTGAGGGTCCTTACTTGTGATATTATGATGTGAATTGTGGAATGCATGTTGTGTGGTTTTTTATAACACTTAAAAAGTAATTGTCTAATCACGTATACTTGGTTAATGAATTGGATTCCTCGAGATCTTATGATTTGTGTGATAACTTCCTTTAATAAAGAAGTGGAATTGAATGAAAGACCCTATGCCTAATCTGGAAAACGTTGTGTGTGGTGTGTAATGTGTTTGGGGAAGCCTATGTGTGTTGTTTCTTGGTTGTGATGATGCAATTATTGGATAGTTGCTATGTTGTGATTTGTCTACAGTGGGGCTACGATGGTGGTTGTGGTATAGTTGTGCAGCAGGGCTGCAAAAGTGGAGGTCAGCTTGGAGGTATGTGGAAGTTGGGTTGTCTGTTGTTGTGATGTGATGTGTTGTGCTAGTTTCCTGAGTAGTATTAGAATTAACAAGGTTTTAATTAATGGGATGGAAATTTTGTAATGAACTTCTTATTTTAATTGAAATGGTTTGGTAATGGTAATATGAAAATTGGGTTGGATTTTAATGAGAATATAAAAAAGTGTCTTGTGATTTGTAGCTTGTGGTGTTGTGTAGTGTATTTAGAGACAACAACAAAGTGAGGGAAAGTCGTGAGTTGGTTGATACTCTTGTTATAAACCCATAGGTTGGGCTCGTGTGTTATGATATTATATTCCATGTATATTCTTGTGATTTTATATATGTTTCCCACCCATTTAGAGCACTTAGTGCTGATAAAACCAAATGTTTTAGAGGTGTTTTTTTCCAACATTCCAATGATGAGGATGGATGAATGGCCACCCGCTCTTCCCCGCTCCCTCTCCAGGTGATGATGACATGCACATGTTGTGATGGGTAGAAGTCAAAAGCGTCGTTGTCGAGATGTGATGTGATGAGATGTGATGGCCCAGGAGTTTTTGGGTGAGATGTGATGAGATGACTTATGGTGGGGGTCGTGTATGGTAGGAGGAGGGCATGATTTTTATGTCATTCATGTTCACGATACCCTACTGCTCTGACATCATTCTCATCCATCCAATCTCTAGGTGACACCTGCCAAATGAAGTAAAGGATAACGCTTGGGAAAAATATGGGTAAACAAATTTGTTGGATTTAATGTTATATTATTAGTGTATTTATATGAATTGATATTTGGGTGTCATCTTTGTTTAAATTTCCTCGATGGTAAGGTTGAAAGGCCAACACAACTTATATAATTATATGAGATCTGGAGAGGCTATAAGCATGTGTTGTATAGTGGTTGGCATGCTAGAGTTGGCACAAATTTAGATGTCACACCTATCATGGATGACTGTCTAGTAGAATATTATCAAGAAATGATTACTCATTGGATGAGTACTGAGTTCAAGATATTAATCAAATTTGAGGTTTTTAAATGAAAATTAACATTATTTACATTAATACTTACTTTTTGTATTATTGATTTTTTTAAGGAATCGTTAATAAAAAAAAGGATTGACGACATACCTCTACACTTTTGAGGCAGATTACAATGTCAAAACATGAGAGGAAGCAGGTACGACACTCATTTAATTTGATGTAATTAATTTTTTATATCTCATAAAAATATGGGGTCATTTAGATTACAAATTCCCTTTCCAAAAAAGTAGTTAAAGTAAGTGATTTGGTCCTGCTTAGAGAATTGACTCATAAATTTTATGTTTTATCCCTTCATGATAGGACTATAATTCTTGTTTGTATTTTAAAGTTTACTTTTTTCCTATGCCTTAGGGAGTTATTCCCTCAAATTTTACTTCGCTAAAAAATGAAGATAATAAACAGGATTGGACCAATATGAATTGACCCAACTTGGTCTATACTCAAATCAACCTAGATAAAAAAAATAAACTACATAGAACTGACATGAACCAAATCCATTGATATAGAGTTGAACTAAATATAAGGGACCCAACCCAAACCAAATAGAAATGGAACCAAATAGTGAATAGACTCAACCTATACTGAACCAAACTAAACTAAAATAACTTGATTTGAACTAAATCAACTAGAACCAAACTAAAATAAATCAACTTGAACCTAATCAAACCAATCTAATTTATCTGAAACCAAATTAAATAATGCAGAACTAAAACAATTGAATCAAAGAAAATTGAATAAAACTGAATGGAAACAAATGAGAATGAATTGAAACAATCAAAATTAAACTAACCCAAATTGAATCCTTCTACTCTAAAATTAACTAAAATGGAAAAAACCTAGCTATCCCAAAAATACTTTCCTACACCAATATATAGAGAAAAACCCAATTATCAAGAGAAAAAATGAACTAAACCAAACGAAACATATGTAAATATACCTGAACAGCCTTGATAAACCCTATACTAAACAAAATTGATTCAAAGTGATGTAACCTAAATCAACCAAATCTAAACTGACCTCTAATGACTTATTCTGAACTGCATGAAACTAAATAGAAACTATCTTCATGGAATCAGATCATTTTAACTAAAATATTTTGACCCAAAATGGAAACTGGTTCAATACAATATGAAAAGAGTTAAGAAATATTTTTGAATTAAATTAAATTAAATTGACTTAACCTAGAGAAAAACAAATTGAGCGTGACTAAATTTAACTAAACTAAAATGAATGAAACAAAATAAAACTAGATATAACAGAAAAAATATTTTACCAAACTAAACTAATCTGAACTGAAGTAAACTAAACTAACTCATATGATCCTGAATTGGTTAGGCCCAACCCAAATCAAATTGAACTATCCCAAGAAGATGAAAATCAAGAAATCTAAACCTACCAAAATTGAATCATACTAAACTAGATAGAATTAAAAAAAACCATAATAGACCAAATAAATTTAAACACAAAGGTATTAAAGTGAATATAACTAAATTGACCTAACTTAACATAAAAAAAAGTGAGAAAAAATAAACTACACATTATAGAAACAAATTTAATTAAAATAAACTAACTTTAATAGAACCAAAACTAAACCAAATACAACTAAAAAAATATCCTAATCTAACTCGAAAAAAACCAAATTGAACCATCTATAATAAATAACCTAATAATATTAAATAAAACAAACTGACTTAACCTAACCCAAGCTAAATAGATCTAAACCACACTAAAATAAAATATACTAAACCAAATCAACCCAACTAGGCCCAAAGAAAACCAAACCAATCTGAAAAAATCACATAAAGTGATCCAAATCAAATGAAACCAAATAAATTTAAACAGAACCTAACTAAAGAAATTTTAAGTGAAATCATTCAAACTGTGAAATAATTAATTAAAATGAACATACCTAGTTTGAATCAAATAAAAAATAATTTAACTAACCTAAACAAAATCCAATGAAACTTAACTGAATCAAAATGTATTAAATTAAACCCAAATAAATTAAATCTTTTTAACTCAAACCAAATTGAATTTAACTCAATGGAACTGAAAGGAATAAAGCTATATATAGAAAGAATAAATAGAACATAACTCTGCCAAACTAAAACAAAATAAACCAATTCAAAAAAACTACATTAAATTAAATCATATCAAAATACACTAAATCAAAATAAATTGAACTGAACCGAACTAATTTAAATAAATAAATAAATAAAATGAACTGGATCAAACTTCCTCTAAATGATATGAACTAATCTAAAATAATCCAAAAAAACTTAAACAGATATGAATGAAATGAAACTAAATCAAACTGAACTAAATTAACTTGGACTAAATATAGTAAACTAAACTAAATCAAACCTAAAACATCAAATGATGATCATTCAAACCAAATAAAATAAAAGTAAATTAATAAAAATGAAAATAAATTAACTCATTTTGACTCAAACCAAATTAAACTAAATATACTTGAACTGAACCAAATCAAACCATCAAGAACGTATCAAAATCAAAACACACCAACCCAAACCCAACAGAACCAAATCCAACCAAACTAAACTAAACATAGATAAACCAACTAGACCCAAACCAAACTAAAATAAACCAAAAAAAGTGAAGAAACTGAAGACCAATTGGACCAAATCAAATAAAAGTATTGAAACCAAACTATATTGAATTAAACCAAATTCACTCAAATGGACTCGATCCTGGTAGAACCAGAAAAAAATAAACCATATTGTACTGAACTGAACCTACTTTGTACAAAACAAACTGTACCTAACTGAAATGAACCAAAATGAATATAAATAAACTAAATATAAATTATTTGATTCATGGATAACCTAAATAAATTGAATTAAACCAAATGAGACATATTAGAATAGACCAGAACTAAACTAAGAAAAATTATTTCAAATTAGAATGAACAACCCAAAAAACAACCCAAAATAAACAGACCTAAACTAAATTTAATTAAATAAAATAAACCCAAATGAACCAAGTTGAAAATATTTAAAAAACTAAAAGAAAATAATTGTTTTTTATTGTAACTTTTTAAATAATTTTTTAATATTAAAAAATTAAAAACACTCTTTTTTTATTTCTCCTATTTATTTATAAATAATCAATTTTTCATTAAAAATCCAAATATTATAAAACTTATATTTTTATTTATTTACCAAAAAGAGGGGGAATCCCCATACAAAAATTTAGATTATATAAAATACAATTGAAAGTTTTTCTTTTCAACTTCATTTAGAATTAATATACATTTGATTTTAGTTATGAAATTCATTATTAATAACCTGTTTTCAATTATAGTTTCATACTTTCAATGTCATTATAGAGGGCGGTTTTAAATATTGAAGGACATGTGCCTCGGGAAATTTTTTTTTGCTCGAGCAGAAAGAAAAAAGATGTAAACGCGGTAAATGAACCAACACAGTAGTAAATTGTAAGTTTTACTTTGTTAATTTTAAATTTTAATATCTATTTTTTAACATAATAGCCTATTTATATTTGTAATAGTCTACTTTGGAGGCCCTTGATGCCCAGGAACCTGACAACTTTGGCCTAAATGATCACTTACATTAAGTTTTGGGAGATGAGAACCATTGTAGAGTACACTACCGACTAGGGAAGAGTATTGTCTGGAAAAGGTATTGGCTCACTTCAGGTGTAGGTTCTAGTAACACTGAGTTGGAAAAAGATAATTTACAGGCATCACAGGTTGAGGCTAAGGTATAAAAGGTTGAAAAAAGGTCATACAGGTGGAAGAACGAAATAAAAGGGCAAATGTTGAATTTATGAAACTAATGGAATTTTTATGCCCATCACTTTCAAAAGAGACCATTGTAGCTTGTGATGCATGTATATTGACGATGCATATGTTATATAGTTCACCAGACAATAGTCCGAGTGGTGGTCAGAATGATGATGTTCCTAGCGATGGCGATGGTGAGGATGACCATGAGGATGAGGGCAGGGATGATTGTGAGGAAGAGGGTGAGGTTGAGGTTGAGGCTAAGGATGAGGATGAGGTCAAGTATGAGGAAGAGGATGAGGATGATGATGAGGTTGAGGATAATATTGATGATAGTGATGGTGATGAGGGACATATTTATCCATTACATTTTTTACTAATATTTATGACATTTTTGTTTGACGATTTGGTATGAATGAATATATGTGATATTTTGTATGTTTATTATCATTGGTTAAATGAAAAAATTGATTTTATATGTTATCATTATTTTTTTATTGGTTTTTTCCTATTTTAGGGTGCTTTATTGGTTGCATTGTAGGTTCTGTTTGTTGAGGATGTTTTGTTGTTTTCATTGCAGGTTGAGGATGTTTTGTTTTCATTGTAGGTGTTTTGTTTTGATTGCAGGTGTAGTGGGCAGTTAATTTCATTATTGCATGTGTTCTATTTTGATTATAGGTATTTTTTATTACATGTGGAGTGTTTTGTTGGTTTGATTATTTCCTCTGTTATGTTTTGAAGTTTTGATTGCAAGTGTGTTCTGTTTTGAAAATTTTATTGTATTATAGGTGTGTTGTGTTTTGAAGTTCTGATTGTAGGTGAAGTGGACAGTGGGGATGTAGTTCGCTAGGGAGTTGGGGGGGTCTATACCAATGGTTTCATAACTATTGGCATATCTCTATTCCAACGATTCATGATAAACCATTAGTAAAGGCCTATACCAATGGTTTAAACTGTTGGTAAAACTCTTTCCCAATGGTTTTAAACTGTTGGAATATCTCTATACCAATAGTTCACAATGAACCATTGGTAAAATAAAATTCTAACCACCCAATGCCAACAGTTCACTGTAAACCATTGGTATAGGGATATACCAACAACCTACATACCAATGGTTCATAGAACCATTGGGATAACCTATCCCAACAGTTTCAGGGCTATCCCAACAGTTTTAAACTGTTGGGATAGGTTAAATTTTTAGTAGTGTTGTGTGATTTATTTTGTATGACTTGATTCCTGAACTAAGTATATACAATGTCTCTCAATATGAAGTATTTTTCACCATATTTTCTATTGCATCTTTACTTGGAAAATATCTTTCAACATATAAATTGTTTTCTATATCACTGAATTTATCCTCTACAACTCCAGGAAACTCAATTTTGGGTGTGATAATATTCCAGTTGAATTTAGGTAGATGTGTCATTACTTCTGACCAATATGCGAAGAGTGGTGGATGATTTATTTTGCATCGAGGATATTGTAAAACTACTGCATTTCTAGAAACTTCCTTTCCAACTTATGTAGCTTCATCCTCATCAATATTGTTTTCTCTATCTATTTCATCATTAGAAACTTCATCATCATCAAAATTATTTTTCTATATATCTAAGAGATCTATTAGGTCGTCTTCTTCTACATCATAGGGAATAGCCTTGTTTTCTTGGAATGGACCATCCTCAACCACCCTTTCATGCCTATGTCTTCTTACAATTGGATGTCGTTTTTATACATTAGAAACTTTAACATATAACTTTATCATGAAACTATATAACCATTGGGAAAATCATGTTGTTGCTTAAACCCAATCCTCATCGATAACTAATGGATAAGCTCGATGTCATAATGTAGCTGGGAATTGAAAGTTTCTATAACTAATAGACCAGATCTCTTGATTGGGTCCTAGATTTAAATGACCATGAATTCTTTCCTGAAGTTCTCATAGGGTTACACAATCAGATGTCCTGGCCATTATTGTTGGTTGTTACTATAATAAGCTCCTTGCTCGGTTTGAATAACCTCCCTGTAGTATTAGACACAGGAAAACATGATTGTCTATGTGAAAAATATTTTTTGATCAAGATTACGATAGTGTAAATAATATTGACAATGAGGAATAATCATGTATCATTGACCACACAATCTTTACTTTACCAAAATTTTAGAATTTCTTCTTATATCCTAAAATATGACACTAATGTTTCATAGTACAATTTTTAATCTTCTTAAAGTCATGTTCGGTAGTTTATAAAGAGAATGTGAATCATCTAAAGAAAATCCTCTAAGAGTTTCAAACCAGGTGTGCAGAAAGACCTATTTTCATGCACCAGGTGATGATCGAGTCTAGCTCAATTTCCCTTTTTGAGGTTGTTACCCCTAAGTATCTTTGTGCCAGAGCCACATCCACTTATAGTATCCATATAGGGATTTTATTTCTTAGATAACTACACAATATTTACTTCACTAAAATTTTAGAACATATTCTTATATCCTTAAAGATGACACTATAGTTTCATAGTACAATTTTTAATATTCTTAAAGGTGTGTTCAGTAGTTTATGAAGAGAATGTGAATCATTTAAAGCATGTCTTCTGGGAGTGTTAAACCAAGTGTGCAGAAAGGTCCATTGTAGTGCATCAGGTGACGGTCAAGTCCATCTCAATCACCCTTTTTGGGTTTTTTACCCATAGGTACCTTTGTGATAGAGCCACATCCACTTGTAGTGTCCAAATAAAGATTTCATTGTTTAGGTAACCACATAATCTTTACTTTACCAAAATTTTAGAATGCCTTCTTATATCCTAAAAGATGACATTATCGTTTCATAGTATAATTTTTAGTCTTTCTAAATGTATGTTAAGTGGTTTATAAAGATAATTTGAATCATCTAAAACATATCCATTAAGAGTATCAAAGTAGGTATACAACAGAGTATGAATCATCTAAATCGTGGGAGTAACAAACTGAGTGCATAGTTAAGCCTCTTTGTCATGCAGTTAATCATATTTAATAACCCTCTTTTATCCTATGTTAATTCTATGTTAATCTAACATTAATCAATAGCTAATCATTGTTTTATAATAATTTAATCCTTAGTTATTCATTACTAAGTCAGTAGTTAATCCTTCATTAATTAATAGTTCTTAAACTGTTAGTTTAAAGTTAAATAATAATTAATCACTGATTATCATAAGTTATGTGTTACTTAATCATAAGTTAAGCATTACTTATTCCTAAGTTAACCATTACTTGTTCCTAAGTTAATCATTCTTTAATCATTCATTAATGAATTTTTAATCACTAGTTAACAATTGGTTAAGCATTCATTAATTAATAGTTCTTAAGTAGATAGTTTAAAATTAATTAATAGTTAATCATTAACTAATTATTGTTTAATAATTACTTCATCTTTAATTATTGTTAAGGTAGTCATTCCTTGATCATTGAATAATCATTCCTTAATTAATGATTAATAATTAGTTAAGCATTAGTTAAGCATTCTTTAATCTTTCATTAATCATTGGTTAATTAGTAATTAATAATTACTTAATCATTCATTTTACATTAGTTAGTCCTAAGTTAACTACACCTTAATCGTTCGTCAAAAAATCTTTATTCATTACTTTAATGATAGTTATTAAGTAGTTACTTTGAAGATAATTATTAGTTAATTACTATGTAATATTTATTTAAGTAGTTATATTATAATTAATTCACAATTAATCATTACTTAATTGTTGGTTAATCATTGCTTAATTGTTGATTAATCATCACTTCATCATTAATTGATCCTATGTTAATCATTCCTTAATCATTGATTAATCATTCTTTAATCACTTGTTAATCATTATTTTACCATTTGTTAATCATTCATTAATCCTTATCTAATCATTACGTAATCATTATTTAAACATTAGTTAATCCTAAATTAATTGTGCCTTAATAATTCATTAGTCACTCATTAATCATTACTTAATTAACAGATATTCAGTAGTTACTTTATATTTAATTATTAGTTAATTAATAGTCAATCATTATGTAATTATTAGTTAATCATTTTTAATCATTAGTTAAATATTTATTATTTATTAGTTAATTATTAGTTAACCATTTGTTAAACATCAATTAATCCTAACTTAATTATGCCTTACTCGTTTGTTAATCTCACATTAATCATTACTTAATTAATAGTTAAGTACTTTATAGTTAGTTATTTGTTAATTGTTGTTCATCGTTATTTAATTATTAGTTAATCGTTATTTAATCATTAATTAATCATTATGTGATCCTAAGTCAATCCTAAGTTAATCCTAGGTTATTCATTACCCAATAATTCTTTAATCACAAGTTATTAATTAGTTAATCAATACTTAATCATTACTTTAAAATTAGTTAATCATTGGTTATTTAATTGTTAATTATTAGTAAATCATTATTTCACTGATATTTATCCATCATCTAGTTAATATTAATTACTAATTATGTCACTAATATTTTTACTATGTTATACTAAATAATAATCTTATTATAATAATAAATCCATTACTAAGACTAATTATAAATTCTTTACTCAAAAGTCATAAATAAATAATAATATTTTATTCACTAATATTAACTATTATTTCTAAAATATATCTAACTAACTAAACAACTAAGTAAATAACATGTTTAAAACTAACTCAAAATGAAACAACTAAATAAATAAATAAATTTAAAATAAATAAGAAAAAATACCTCTAAATGATGCTTCGCAAAATTCGGCACTCCTTTTAAGCCATGTCATCGATCTGGGTTGATGACTAGCAAAGGCGGCATTGACCTTGACACCTTTCAATTAAACTGAAAGGCAACATTGACTTTGCTGCCTTTCTGTATTAGTTTAAAAAAACAACCTAGTGGATTTTAATAAATATTATTTTCAAAAAACGTATAAAAAACTCAAAAGCAACTTATGTAATTAGATAACAAAAATTATTTATGAATAATTACCCATGAATTTGTTTTTGTTTATAAGAAGAATTATTTGTAATGGATATAGTCGGATTAAAAAAATAGAAAAGAGTGTATCTAAATGTAACGAATATTAATATGGATTGTAAAAACCCATTGCAATATGTTAAAGAAATATCACTAATTATTAAATGTGTCGACTAAAGGAATATTGGGAATAACCATCAACTTTGTATCATGCAATGTTGGAATGATAATAATTGGACTTGTAATAATCAGAATGGTAAATAATGTAAGAAAAAATAATTACGATTTATAAGTAGTCATAATGAAACGAAGTTAATGGGAATGAATAAACACTAAGTTATTTTCAATTAATTATTATGATTTTAAAATAATAAAATAGAACTTATAAAATTCTTATCACTAATAGATAATTCGCAAATAACAATCCAAAAAGTAGTATTAATTGTTAAACTGTACCACTTGTGATGATTTGATTAAATATCCCAATGATATTTTCAGAAAGTAATATGAATAGTTAAAGTATACCACTTGTGGTGACTCAATTGAATATGCCAATGGTATTTTCAAACAATCGGTTCCTGTATTTAAATTTAAAATAAATTAAAAGAAATAAATGATATTTTAAACACATTTAAATAATTAACTTAAAATGCATGAGTACCCATCATTTTTTCTTATATACATAAGCATCACCATTTATGTATCAAACACATTTGTAATGAAAAAAACATAACAAAAAAACGACAATTGTCAAAGAATTGTAAAACCAAGACAAATTCAAAAAATAGAGAATAGTATAAGATGCCGAAATGTATTAAATATTGACATAGATTACAAAAAACTATTGTAGTTTGTTAAATGGATGTCAACAATTTTTGAATGTGCCAACTTAAAGAATAATATGATTAACATACAAATTTGAAGCGTTCAAGACAAAAAAATACATAAGAGGTGGAGAATGATAGGAATTCGTGTGAGAATAGGTCGCTAAGATCATGGAGGTGGCAGTCGACGACAGTTGAGGGTGGATGATTACCGTTGAGGCCAACTGAGGGCGAGTGAAGGAGATGCGAAGCTGACGAGTGAAGGAAATAAGACTTAGGGTTTGCTTCGTGAGAGAAAACAGATCGTTGTCGCACGATTTAAGGATAACAAAATGATGAGTCCCAACATTTTAAAAAATAAAGGTTTTCAACGTCAGTTATTTTAATAAATGACGTGGAAAACAAGTTTTCGACATTTGTTATAAAATAACCAACCTTGAAAACATCAACGTTTGATTTTTTACATTGGTTATTTTATAATAGACATATATTTTTTTAACATCAGTTATAAATGTGTTGTTTTAAATGGTTTTTGTAGTAACGCCACAACCCAAGCCCCCCTGCTGTTTTTTGCTCAATGTCACATTCAACACTGCACCCCTTCGCCAAGTCACCATTGGATCGCTGTCTGGGGGGTCACCCATGTCACAAAGGTCTATGGTTATTATTCGTTGTGGGGGAGGAGAGGAAAAGAGGGGAAACAAAGAAAATAGGGGAAGGTAGAGCACACATTATTCTTCGTTGTTTATCACACAAGAACACGAATGATAATGACAATAATAATTATTATAACAACAATGACGACGACGGTAATAATAATCACAAATATCTAACTCAATAAGGAGAAGGAGAAGGATTCAAGAACAAAAATAGAATTCACCATCCATAGCGAATGAGACAAGGGATCGGGATTAACCCACCTCAATGTTGAATCAGCGAAGCTTTGGAGGCTTATCCTTAATTCGCGGGTTCATCGACTCATCTAAGAACGCTATATCCTATCTCCATTCTCTCTAACTCACTCTATGGTTATGCATCATTGATGGCAACTAACCCTAGATAAAACTCCTAACACCGAGCATAGTTACGGGGAATTAAATCAATCGTTATTTTAAATAAAAGGCTCTAAACGGGCTTAGTTTGGGGCCCAGGACTTGAACACAAAATCACACCTCTCATAGGTAAAACTCCTCATACCAAGCACAATTATGGTGTCAAAAGTTTCATATAGAGCTCCGTTTAGGTGATATCAATGGTTGCACACACGATACAGTCATTAATTTAATAAATAAATATTAAATATTTACTTAAAAACCAATTGGTCTAGAATATCTTATATACTTCACTCGAGGGTGAACACCATGCCCCAGGATCAACAAAACTATCAAGAAAAATTTATGTGGTCGTTTACTAGGTTGAATTTACTGTTATCCCTTTAAAAGGGTTTGGGACTTCGAATCCAAAAAATGGCCCAAGTCTTTCTTAACAAAAACTCAAGGCTACAATATTCTATAATGTTATTGTAATACTTGGTTGTGTTTGTGTTATTTGACCCAAATCAGGTGATGTTTAAGGTCTAACCATGTGTGATGTTTTTGATAGACCATTGCATATTGTTTGAAATTATGTTAATGTTTGTAATCTTTACTTTTGTAATTGTTTTACGAATATCTCAACTTTTTACTAACCTTTTGTTTAGAACAATGGTTGCTTTAATGGGGTTTTGAAATATTTTTCAAACTTCTTTTATAAAAACGCCATGTATTTCTCAACATGATAAAAGCCACCACCATAAGTTAGCAGTTGTTTGAATTATTGGAATGTTTGGTAATGTTTGATTGTAAGGGTGACAGTTTATGACCGGACACAAAAACATGACCCGATATTAGCGGGTTTCGGTTTGAATTTCATGACGTGTGACAAACATGTCATGTCCGTCTCCCCGCAAGCGCCGCAGCGCCGTACCTCTGCCCCTCCCTCCTCGCTCTACTCCGCCGAGATCACCCCCCCCACCCCCACCACACACACACTTATTTCGTTTTCGTTGAATCCCACCGCGGGTCGCGCGACCAACCGGCCCTCTTATCCCGCGCCGCTGCGATTTCCACCTCCCCGCAACAGGCCTGCGTCGCCCCTTGTGCCACTGTGAGCTGCGAGCTCCACCGCCCCCTCCCTCCCCACCCGTGCTACCGAACACGCTACCAAGCTCTTTCTTGAATAAGGTAGTCTATGGTAAGCTAATTTGTAGCATGGAATGGTGTTCAGGCAGTGGTAATATTCTACTACTTTGCAAATTGTTGTCTAAATTTTTTAATCATACATTTGCATAATTTAGAATTGTATTTTTGAATCTGGACCGGAAGTTGCAGTGTAGAATTGTTGTAGATTTTGTTGAATTGGTTTGGTGGTGCTATTGGGTTGTTCTAAAGTTTTTATGTTCTGTAAAGCTGTTTTTATTAGCTGGTGGCGGCAAGTTTTGTTTGCTGCTCCTTAGGATGCAGAAGTTTGCAGCACGCTATCACTCAGGGCGCGTCTCCGTTTGAAAGAGTTTTGTTTGCTGCTCCCCAAGTTGGTGCTTCTTTTATTTGCCGTTTTTCTTGGTAAAAAACTATTATGTTCTATAAAGTAAAAGCTAACATGAATGTTTGATTTTACAAGTTAAATAATTTTCTATTATTTTTGTTAATCATGTTAACCGTGTAGAATTGGGTCAAATAGGGTTGTGTTGAATCATGTTAAATCGGGTTGTGTTGAATCATGTTAAATCGGGCAGTGTTAAACCGTGCTTCGTGTCGGACTGGGTCGGGTCATGTTGTGTGTAATCTTGCTGTATGATGTTATTTAAAAACTGAATTTTTGCTAATCTTGTCAAATGGATTGTGTCGTGTTAGCCATGTAATAAACGCGTTGTGTTTGTGTTTGAGTGTCTTGACATGATTAATTAAACATGCCGTGTTCGTGTTGAATATAATCGTGTCCGTGTCAGCAGATGACTCGACACGAATGCGACCCGCGAACATGAATTGGTGCCCCTAGGATTTAGTATGGTTTTGATTTTAAAATTTAATTTTAATGGTTTTCTAAACTTCTTAAAAGGGTTGTCCAAGGTGTGTAGATGGTTTTGATTTAAACATGCGGGATGCTGGAAAAGCTATGTGCTTTTATAAGTTGCTTTTCATGTCTTTTCAAATTGCTATGTTGGAAATGTGAAAATGGGTTTTCAAATATTAAAATGCTGTTTTCGGTTTTGCCATGCAAAATTGGTTTTATTTTCTTTATTATTATTATTATGCATATTGGGCTTCTTTTTTTGTGTGGGCTGTTTTTTTTTTGTTTGCTGGGCCTGTTCGCTGGGGTGATCCTGTGTTGTGGTCCGCTTGTTGCTCGGCCTCCCTTCCACCCTGGCGATCCTATTGTTTCGCCTCTTTTCTGACCGTTGATGCATGCCGATCCAACGACCCTGGTTCTGTCGTTTGTGTTTCTTTGGTGATCTTATCCGCGCCGCTCGTTCGATGGTAGCCGTCCACGTGTGCTGGTTGTTCGGGATTTGTTAAGCCGCCGTGCTTCGAGATTCTCCCGCTCCTGCGTTGCGTGCCGCGTGGCCTCGTCTGTTGCGCCCGTCAGTGGCGTCGCTTCGTTCTTTCCGCCACCATTATTAGGGCACGTTGGTTTTCTTCGGTGGTTGGTTCGTCGTCGTCTTCAACATTCCGCTCCCGAGAGCTCCGAGAGAAGCAGAGCCTTTGCTGGTTCGGTGACCCGCCGCTTGTACGTCGTCACCTCGACGACTGTTCCGGTGCATTTCCGGTGGAGACTTCTACGGAAATCAGGGAGGCAACCATGTCAGAGATCTGTGCTTCTCATTGCTTTTGTATTTGTGAGCCCGTTCTTTATCTTCTTGTTTGATCTTTGTGTTGTATATTCCTGGTTTCTATTCTGGTCTGTTTGTAGTCGGGGTTGCGTGCGTGAGTCCGTCCAGTTCGGAAGAGTACTGCACTAACTTCGAGCCAGATTTCACCACTGGCTCTTGGGGTGCAGAGGTCTTCGTTCTCGGATAGCTTCTGTGGTTCGCGTGTGTGGTCTGTCTTTGCTACTTCTCTGTTTGTATTTGCTCTGTTTTCTTTTTGCATAATAATAAAGAAACGGTGATGGTGTTCTTGCCGTGGAGTAGGACCATAAGGTCCGAACCACGTAAATCTTGTTGTTCCTTCTACTTTCCTGCAAGTTTCATTTTCTGTTTTTTCGACTTTGTTGATAATACGTTTTATACTCGGTTGTGTTTACATTGCGTTTATCTCTGTAAACTGTATCATTTCCGCAACAAGTGGTATCAGAGCCTGTTACTTGTTTTTATTTACAATGTCAGTCAAGTTTGAAATTGATAAATTTGACGGAGAAAATGATTTTAATTTGTGGAGAGTTAAAATGCGTGCTTTACTTGTTCATAATGGTCTTGCTGATGCTTTGCACGGTAGTAAGAAACCTGTTGTGACTGTCACTGCCGATGGTCAGTCCACCACTACCTTTGTCGATGTTGATCATGGTATATTGGAGAAGGCTCACTGCACTCTACTGTTAACTTTGGGTGATAAGGTGCTGCGTGAAGTAACACATGAAACTACTGCTAAATCGATTTGGGCTAAACTCGAGCATTTGTATATGACTAAATCTTTGCTTGGGCGTCTGTATAAAAAATGCGTTTATACAATTTTAAAATGTCGCCTGGTTCTTCTGTGCATGTTCATATAGACGAGTTTAATAAAATTCTGTTAGATTTAGCAAACATAGACATTGAAGTTAAGGATGAGGACCAAGCTTTAATTCTGTTAACCTCTCTTGATGATTCTTTTAATTCGTTAAGAGATTCATGATGTATGGTCGAGATTCCATTACGTTAGAAGATGTTAAGTCTGTTGTCCTGTCTCGTGATCTTCAAACGCATAGTTTGAAGGAAGAGTTGAGTTCTATTAAAAGTGAACCTCAGATGTTATATACCAAATCTCCTATGCAAAACAAGGGTAGGAAGGATAAGAACCGGTTTAAAGGATTTTGGTGTTTTGAGTGTGGTAACATCGGCAACGTTACTGTCCTAATCTGAAAGGAAAAGATAGTATGGCCCAGACAAATGTGGTATGTCCCGATTATGAGTCTGCAGAAGTCCTTTAGTTCTTTTTTAGCAGCCCCTTCGTTAGAACTAGACATAGGTTCTTTGTAGTTTTTTTCTTACGTTCCTAGGACTGGCTCCACTTGTCTTTGTGGAGGAATCGCGGTTTAGAAAAAAGGTTTGTGTGGGCTGGTCTAAGCTGTTCGGGCTTAGGTGGAGAGGATGTTCTCCTGTCGGTTTTCTGTTTTGTGATTACTGTGTTTAGTTTTCTACTGTTTTAATTAATGATGCATTGTTTTTAAGGTTTGATTCGATTTCATGTTTTTCCATTGTATTTTACCCCCGGGAAAGGCTGTTTGAATTTCAGGTTATTCGTGCATATCAGATCAACTGTTCTGGGTTGCCTGAATGGCCCGAAGGCCTTCATTTTTATTGATTTTTTTGATAACCCTCTTTTAAGGGATGAGGGGGAACCCTTACAAGGCCCGTAGGCTCAGAGATTACATGGCCCGTAGGCTTAGGAGATTACATGACCCGAAAGTCTTAGGGAATTCAACCATACTATCTACAAGGAACTGCCCCTCCCCAGCATCTGCATCCTGATAGTAGCTCTCCACCTTTGCATGACCGTCTGGCTAGGCTTTCCGTGCAAGCACAGGCTGGTATCGATGACATAGCCATACCCTCTCATTCTGACAATTCATTTGGTTCTGCTCTGGTGAGTGCACCTGCTCTGAATCCTCTTCTGGGGCTGCTCCTTTTTTTGTAGTGTGTCTGGGGCCTGCATTCATGTGGCCCGAAGGCCTTGGGGTGGCCCTAAGGCCTTAAGGTGGCCCGAAGGCCTTGAGAATCAACTGGCCCGAAGGCCTTGGGTGACCCGAAAGCCTTGCAGGACCCGAGGACCAAACCGGTGGCCTGAAGGCCCAGATGAATGAATAGTTCCGGCTACTACAGTACCGAACAGTGCCTGCTACAGTACTGCTACAGTACCCCGGAAATAAGCCTCCACCCGGATTTGATCTCGGGTCTCTTGGATGCACCTAGCGAGTCCTCACCAACTGGGCTGAGCCTCTTGTGCACTGTTCTGGGTTGAATCAATGGTAAATGCTGGGTAAGTTTGTTGAATTCGTTTGCTTTGTTTAAATTTCTGAGCATGTTTAATCTGTTCAGCAGTAGAAATGTAGCGTGGGTAGAACATGTGCTACTACCGGCACATGTTAAGTGATGTTCATTCTGGGTGAACATTTGTAGACTTAGGTTTTTCTGTTGTAGAGAATCTGCCCGCACTAGTGATAGGTTGTATCGGTAGTTAGACGTTTGCAAGAACACCATCTGTTTTTGGGTTTTAATTTTGAAAAGGTGGAGATTTGTGAAAATGGGTTTTCAAATATTAAAACGTTGTTTTCGATTTTGCCATGCAAAATTGGTTTTATTTTCTTTATTATTATTATTATGCATATTGGGCTTCTTTTTTTGTGTGGGCTGTTTTTTTATGTTTGCTGGGCCTATTCGCTGGGCCTATTCGCTGGGGTGATCCTGTGCTGTGGCCCGCTTGTTGCTCGGCCTCCCTTCCACCCTGGCGATCCTATTGTTTCGCCTCTTTTCTGATCGTTGATGCATGCCGATCCAACGGCCCTGGTTCTGCTGTTTGTGTTTCTTCAGTGATCTTATCCGCGCCGCCCTTTCGATGGTAGCCGTCCACATGTGCTGGTTGTTCGGGATTTGTTAAGCCGCCGTGCTTCGAGATTCTCCTGCTCCTGCGTTGCGTGCCGCATGGCCTCGTCTGTTGCGCCTGTCAGTGGCGTCGCTTCGTTCTTTCCGCCACCATTATTAGGGCGCGTTGGTTTTCTTCGGTGGTTGGTTCGTCGTCGTCTTCAGCATTCCACTCCCGAGAGCTCCGAGAGAAGCAGAGCCTTTGCTGGTTCGGTGACCCGCCGCTTGTACGCCGTCACCTCGACGACTGTTCCGGTGCATTTCCAGTGGATATTTCTACGGAAATCAGGGAGGCAACCATGGCAGAGATCTGTGCTTCTCGGTGCTTTTGTATTTGTGAGCCCGTTCTTTATCTTCTTGTCTGATCTTTGTGTTGTATGTTCCTGGTTTCTATTATGGTCTGTTTGTAGTCGGGGTTGCGTGCGTGAGTCCGTCCAGTTCGGAAGAGTACTGCACTAACTCCGAGCCAGATTTCACCACTGGCTCTTGGGGTGCAGAGGTCTTCGTTCTCGGATAGCTTCTGTGGTCTGCGTGCGTGGTCTGTCTTTGCTACTTCTCTATCTGTATTTGCTCTGTTTTCGTTTTTCATAATAATAAAGAAACAGTTGTGGTGTTCTTGTCGTGGAGTAGGACCATAAGGTCCGAACCACGTAAATCTTGTTGTTCCTTCTACTTTCCTGCAAGTTTCATTTTCTGTTTTTTCGACTTTGTTGATAATACGTTTTATACTCGGTTGTGTTTACATTGCGTTTATCTCTGTAAACTGTATCATTTCCGCAACAGGAAATATATGTGCATTTCTTGTGTCGTTTACTTCTTTTATGTCTTGCAATGGATTAATAGGTTTGGTTCATGGTTTAGAGGTATGTTATCAAACTATGTATTTTTCATCTAGAATGTTTTGATCACTGCTATTTTAAAGTGAAAAAGACCTTTTAAATAATTTTTTAAACCTTCTTTGTTGAATAATGTTATATTTTTAAGAAAGCAAAGGTTGATGCAACTTGATGAATGTTTTTATAAATGATTTTAAAAAGTAGAATTGAGCATTTTTTAGAAAGTAAGACCCATTTGGTGATATTTAAAACTGATTCTCATGATAAACAGGAGACAAATTCTTTAAGTGATGAATTGAAATGGATGAGAATTGGTTTATAATGATTTAAGAATGAAATTAGCGAGAGCTTATGTAGGTTAAATATTTATTTGATTTCAAAGTTTTTTTTAATGGGGTATGTTTCCTTGCTATTGAATAGTGTTTGGAATCATTTTAGGCTTTATGCTTTGTTGTATGGGTGTGTGGGTGTTTCCATGAGGTTTTGAAAATTTTAACTTCTTATGTTCAATTTCAATTTTTATTTGCGGTTTGTTTGGTTCATTTAAAATTGTTTTGAGGACAGTTTAAACTCATGGAGAATTTCTTAGTTGTATGGAAATACACTTCGGGTCTTAAATTTTCTAATAAGCGTTGAAGTTATGTAAAGTGAAATGATGGTAAATTGGTTGATTCATTTGGGGAGATTGCTTTATATTTATAATAGTGAGGAACTTGCTTATTTTTAAAGGCGCATCTCTTTATTATATGACTCATAATTGTTTATTTTGAAAGCGCATTGTATTGAAGTGAGTTTCCTTAAACGTTCGAGATGAAATGATTTTAATTGGAGGCATGCTTTTGAATGATTTTAGGTATTGTATATAAGTGGTATTTTTGGGCGAATGTTTGGTTATTTTGAAACAAGCATAATTGTTACCTAGTGATATTTCTTAGAGGATATGGATTAATGAATGTGGTTATTTCTTTTATCTTTATTTTAGATAAGGCATAGTTTTGAAACTTAAAAAGGAAAATATCACTTGATAAATATGATCTTATTTATCCAGTAACAAAACATGATTAGTTTATTTAATTGACTTTAATGCATGATGTGATATTAAAAGTTTTAATGCGGTTTTGTAAAGCATTTATTTGATTATTTTAAATTCCATGAGTTAGATAAAGAAGTTATGTATATTGTGATTTGCATCAATTAGTAAATACTAATGCCTATTTGCATTAGTCATGACATGGGTAATTTCTATCATGCATGTTAGTCGTTTGCTTGGTCATAACATATTTTAATTGAAGTATTGTTTTATAAGATAATGAAATAAGAGTAAGTGAGTTACTATTTTAATGATTACATATCTTGATTTGAAATGTAATCTTTACTTTATGAGTAAGCCCATTGACTACCATGGGAGTGGAGTTAAAGGGATATGTGATGTTGTTAATGTTTGTCAGTTAATCCATTTGGTATGCTTTGCATGTGTGACGCCCCGACCCAGATCATCATATCCGAGTTGGAGAGTCACGTGACCTCATACACGCCTCCCCGTATGCAAGAGACTGTCGATTAGTGGTGGGGGCCTAGGTCATACAATGGGGAGACTATGCCATCGATATCAGGTAACCGACAATAATAAACACATCGAAAACAATGATAAATGATTAACAAACAAAAATAAACACAGTGGAATCCAATAAATAATACATCGTATGTAATGTCAAAATGGGATACAATCACCAGTTCATCGAAGTAAAAAAGGATCCCTACATGCGGGTGATCAATATATACAGTAAACAAAGGAACAAAATAATGAAAGTGGCACAACAACAAAAATCCCAGAGTATGTCCCGACATCGCCTCAATCCCAATCCAACTCCACATGCTCAATAGCCCATCATAGGGCCCTCGCTCTTGGCCGAATCCCTGACAATAAAGGCACGCGCACCGGGGTGCCTGTGTAGGGTGTGAGTAATTAAACCCAGTAGGACACCACTGACGCGTCCTTAGCATGAGTGCAACACATACAAGCTGTATGCACGGACAAAAATAAAAACATAACAAGCATACACTCCCATCTCGTCATCGTGTGCTAACAAGGCAACCACGAACCCCTTCCATACTTACGACTATATGTTGAATCAACCCCCTCAGACGAGGTCACACAATTGTTCCCAAACCTACCCCTCTTACTCTGGGGAGGTCGCACAATAGTTCCCAAACCAACCCCTCTTACTCATGGGAGGTCGCGCAATTTTAGTATCAACATATCAAATATCATGCAACATAATAATAATAAGCAACCAACGCCAGCCTTTCGGCTACTCTCAAGCCAACCTCTCAAGGTTGCCCACATATCCTCGTTCACACACCCAAAATCATCACAAGTGAGGGGACTCGCCACCGGAACCCCACTACCGTTATACTAGGGCGCCCTGACCTCAACTGAACCCGAACGGCTTGCTCCAAGCCCAATTCCCCCCGACGGATAGCCCTACCTCTACCCATGGAATGAGGCGTGATTCCACCCCTTTGAAGCCATTAACCCGCAACTCCCCCTCTAAGGGGTCGACTATGTCTATATGGACCTACTCGGTCACTTTGATACTGTTAGGAATAAGCCTCCCTTAATTTACACCTATCAAAGGAAGGGTAAAAGGGTCCATACCGAATGAGGGGAGGCGGTTTGGGTTCGTGGCAGTGGGCCCCTTCAGAAGATAGTGGAGGGGAATTCTGTTTTGCTGTTAAAGAGTGGCCCCCTTGGGAGTTCTGTTAGGCTGTTAGAAAGGCGTGGGACCCTTTAAAAGGAGGAGGGAGGCTCTCAGGAGGGGGGCCGACTGAGGGATCAGTCGTGGATTAGTGCTGAAGCCGATTCTGCTTCCAGAAACAAGGGACTCGCACCAGCTCGCTGCAACCGAAAGAAAGTGGTACCCCGATTCCTCTTTATTTTCCCCTGTTTTCTTTAAATTCCTATAGTCCGTAGTATTGTAATAACTAGTCTGCCTATAGAAATACTGCATTTACAGACTCTCTCTTTGGAATCACACCCCTTCTTCCCTGAAATTCCTAACAATTGGCGACTCCGCTGGGGAAATATCGCGCAAGAGGGAGGAACACAACAGGGAATTACGTGTTGGAACGAGAAGGAATGGAGAACCGAGTTCTGGCCATCGAGAAGTCTTTGGATGGATTCCGGCAGACCATGACAGCAGTACAAGATAGTTTGGAGAAGATGATGCGGGGACAAAATGAGAACCAACGAATAGCCCAGAACCTAACCCAACAATCGGAGGAGCGGGTAGCATTACGGATGCGGGAAATGGAGGAAAAAACATTGGAGAGGTTGAAGGAGGTGGAGTTGCAGATGGAAAGGGGCTCGGAAGTAGGAAAACAGAGCAGGGCCGCTCCTGAGAAATCAGGAGGAAGTAGACACGGAAGTGAAGCGGCTGGAGAAAAACCCGAGGGAGAATCTGCAACCGACGAGATAGTGTACACGGAGGCCATGCGGAATGCAGTTAGGAAGGTAGAATTGCCAACGTTTACAGGAGAAGATCCGTTTGGATGGGCTGCCAGGGCAGATACGTATTTCCTGATCAATCGCATACCGGAAGACATGAAGTTACATTACGCTCAGATCTGCATGGAGGGTACAGCATTGTATTGGTTCCTCTCTTGGCATCGTTCCACGCAAGGGCCAACGTGGGATAAGTTTAGAAATGCACTAATGGAAAGGTACGGAAGAACCACTGAAGAAGACCCATTGAGGTACTTAAAAACGCTTCGACAGTCTGGAACAGTAGACGAATACATAGAAGAGTTCGAGCAAGTCGCGCTACGAATTCCGGACTTCCCAGAGCCTTGGCACATGAGCATGTTTATGGGGGGATTAAGAAGCGAGATTGAAAACCGTATTTCAACCCATGAACCAACAAACAAACTCAGAATGCTGGTTCTGGCGAGAAAAATAGAAAGGGAACTGATTGGAGAGGGGATTCTGAAGGGGAGCCGCGGCCGGACAGCACCACTGCCCCTTATGCGAGGAGCAGGGACTCTGCCAGTAAGTCTTCCCACCCACCGAGCTACTGTAGAGCGAAATAGGAGGAAAGATGATTTAAAGAAGATAGTAGGGGAGAATCGATGGAATGGGGTCCGAACTATCAGCCGACAGGAGCGTGAAGAGCGAAAATAGAAGGGGCTCTGTTTTCGTTGTGGCCAGCCATACAACCCAATGCACAGATGTCCTGATAAACACCTAAGGGTGTTGGTTTGGGAGTACGAGGAACCCGAAGAAGAGCCGGAGGAGGAACCTGACCCACGACAGGAAGACACAGGAAAGAAAAACGGGAAGGAAACAGAAGAAGAACAGTCCGGAGACCAGGTGGAGTTCCGCAGTATGGGTTTAGCAGGAGCAGAGTCAATGACCTTTGCTGGGAAACTTCCAGAAATACCAGTAACAGTACTGGTTGACAGCGGAGCAAGCCACAACTTCATCTCTAAGTCCCTTGCAAAGTTAGCTAACATAGAAGTAAGCCCAACAAGACCTTATGGAATAAGGTTAGGAGACGGGCATCGGGCAATATCCCAAGGCGTGTGTCGACGAGTAGAAGTAAGCGTGGGGGAGGTGCCCTTTACTGTCGAGGCATATGTGTTTGACATTGGGGGACCGGATTTGGTGTTCGGAATGAAGTGGTTAAGGAGCTTGGGTAATGTCTTAACAAATTGGAGCCACAAACCATGGAGTTTATTTGGGAAGGAGAAGAGATCAAATTACAAGGAGCACTCGGGATACCTGAACACCCGAACATTTTGCAGCACGTCCAGGCAAAAACATTATTATTAGAGGGATGGTATTGGCATTTACATCTGCAGACATCAGCAGAGAGGGAGAGCACGGAGGATAACGGACAGCAGCAACTGAATGGTCTGCTGCAGAAGTTTCAGAACTTGTTTAAGGAACCTAAGGGGCTACCGCCGATCAGACAAACTGACCATTCCATCACCATGATAGCAGGGGCAGCGCCTGTTAACATCAGGCCGTACAAACTAGCGCACTATTTAAAGGATGAGGTAGAAAGGCAAATAACAGAAATGCTATTGAGTGAGATGATTCGGCATAGCAATAGCCCTTACTCCAGTCCCATTATTCTAGTCCGAAAGAAAGATGGAAATTGGCGGATGTGCGTGGATTATAGAGCGCTGAACAAACTGACAGTCCCTGACAGATTTCTAATACCGATTATAGAAGAACTGCTGGACGAGTTACATGGGGCTTGTTTTTTTACCAAGTTAGATTTGAAGTCTGGATTCCACTAGATCAGGGTGAGGGAAGAGGATGTTTGTAAGGCAGCTTTCAAAACACATGAAGGGCATTATGAATTTCTTGTCATGCCCTTCGGACTAATGAATGCCCCAGCCACATTCCAATCCACCATGAACAGAGTTTTTAAGGGGATCCTTAGGAAGTATATACTGGTGTTTTTTGATGATATACTTATTTATAGCAGGACATGGGCTGAGCACCAATACCATTTAGAATCGGCTTTCCAAATACTGGAAGAAAATCAGCTACTGGTAAACCGGAAGAAATGCTTCTTTGCTCAAAAAACAGTGGAGTACCTCGGGCACATTATCTCTAATGAGGGAGTATCAATGGATCCCAAGAAGGTTGAGTGCGTACAAGGCTGGCCACAACCCAAAACCGTGAAGGGAGTCCGAGGGTTCCTAGGGCTTACAGAATATTACAGGAAGTTTATTGAAGGGTATGGGAAGATTGCCAAACCACTCACCGAACTAACCAAAAAGGACAATTTCTTTTGGAATCCAGCGGCTGAGCATGCTTTTATCACCTTGAAAAGGTGCATGACAACTGCCCCATTGTTGGCTTTACCAGATTTTCAGAAAACATTTGTTATTGAGTGCGATGCTTCAGGGAGAGGGGTTGGAGCAGTGTTGATGCAAGCACACCGACCGATTGCATACTACAGCAAGGCTTTAGCAGACTCTAACCTTTCAAAATCTGTTTATAAAAAGGAAGCGATGACCCTAGTTCTTGCTGCAAACCACTATAAGCAGTATCTGATGGGAAGACATTTTGTGATTTGCACGGATCATAAGGCTCTCAAACACCTTCTCAGCCAGCGTCCCCACACGGCTAACCAACAAGATTGGCAAGCCAAACTCCTGGGATTAGACTTTGAGGTGGTGTACAAACCTGGAAGGGAGAATCGGGCACCAGACTCTCTTTCCCGCATAGCAGAAGAGGAAACGAGCAACAACACTGAAGAAAAGCAACTAGGAACTACCGTTTCGGAGCCATTTTGGATGGAGAAGGACGTTGTACAGGCAGAATTACAGCAGGATCAGGAACTCCAAAAACTCATTGCAAAAAATTGAGAAATAACCAGAACTGTACCCCACGTACAGCTTGCTGAATGGGTTGTTATACAAGAAAGGGCGGCTGGTCTTGTCCAGCCAATCCAGCCTCATACCGAAATTTTTGCACTACTATCACTCTTCGGCAGCAGGAGGACACGTGGGTTTTCTCAAAACTTATAAGCGACTGGCAGCAGGGGTTTTTTGGAAGGGAATGTCACGGAGTATCCAGCAGTATGTCCAAGAGTGTGACACGTGCCAGCGACAAAAAAGTCAGGCCATATCTCCAGCCGGTCTCCTTCAACCGCTACCCATTCCAGAATTAGTTTGGGACGAAATTTCAATGGATTTTATCTCCGGATTGCCAAAATCTTAGGGTTTTTCAGTGGTGTTTGTCGTGGTGGACAGACTGTCAAAATACTCACATTTTATACCTTTAAGACATCCCTACACCGCAAAATCAGTGGCTGAAGTTTTTGTTAAAGAAATAGTCCGATTACATGGGATACCCAGCTCCATTGTTAGCGACCGGGATCCAATCTTCGTTAGCAATTTTTGGAAGGAACTATTCCGGATGGAGGGAACCACTCTGAAGATGAGCTCCTCCTACCATCCCCAAACAGATGGGCAAACAGAGATAGTCAACAAATATCTAGAGACTTATCTCCGATGTTTTGCTTCGGAACGACCACTATCTTGGGCACGTTGGATACCGTGGGCGGAATTTTGTTATAATACTACTACTCATACTTCTACAAAGCTGACTCCCTACGAGGTCGTATATGGCAGAAAACCTCCAACAGTACTGCGGTTTATTGGCAGAAGTACACCGGTAGACTCAGTTGCTTCAGCCCTCAAAGAGCGGGATCAGATTCTGTTCCAACTCAAGCAAAACCTTTCTCGTGCTCAACAACTAATGACACATTATGCAAACAAACACCGAAGAGATGTGACATACGAGGTGGGAGAATCAGTGTTTGTTAAGCTTCGGCCTAACGTGCAAACTTCCAAACTTACCAAGCTAAATCCTAAGCTGGCAGCAAGGTACTATGGTCCGTATCCGATTCAGGCTCGCCTGGGCAGCACAACTTATAAACTCACTCTACCAACTACTACACGTATTCACCCCGTGTTCCATGTATCACAACTCAGAAGAGCGGTAGGAAACTCTACAGTTTATACTGATCTACCAGAAGTACATGATACCGCTTTCACTTCGGGAGCAGAACCAGAAGAAGTGTTGGCCACCAAGCTCGCAACCGGACTACCACAGGGGTTATGGCTTATTCAGTGGAAGGAAAGGCCGCGGGAAGAGGCAACTTGGGAAGATGCTGAACTGATCTGTTCACAGTTTTCAGATCATCACCTTGGGGACAAGGTGGATTTTGAGGAGGGGCGAAATGTTAGGAATAAACCTCCCTTAATTTACACCTATCAAAGGAAGGGTAAAAGGGTCCATACCGAATGAGGGGAGGCGGTTTGGGTTCGTGGCAGTGGGCCCCTTCAGAAGATAGTGGAGGGGAATTCTGTTTTGCTGTTAAAGAGTGGGCCCCTTGGGAGTTCTGTTAGGCTGTTAGAAAGGCGTGGGACCCTTTAAAAGGAGGAGGGAGGCTCTCAGGAGGGGGGCCGACTGAGGGATCAGTCGTGGATTAGTGCTGAAGCTGATTCTGCTTCCAGAAACAAGGGAATCGCACTAGCTCGCTGCAACCGAAGGAAAGTGGTACCCCGGTTCCTCTTTATTTTCCCCTGTTTTCTTTAAATTCCTGTAGTCCGTAGTACTGTAATAACTGGTCTGCCTATAGAAATACTGCATTTACAGACTCTCTCTTTGGAATCACACCCCTTCTTCCCTGAAATTCCTAACAGATACCAAAGGCAAAACTCCACAGGGCTACACACACACCCACATGCAAGTCAAACTATACAACTTCATACAAAAGCCGTAACATGGTAAAGATTTCCTACCTCAAGCTTAATGGAGTGTCTATCCATGCCGCGCTCTCTGATTTACGCTCAATCCACCGTAACCCTAAAATCAACCCCAAACCTACATAGTTAGGGTTTTGTAAATGAAAACGAGGAACCGAGGAAGAAGAAAGCGTCTCGGGCTTAGACAGGCTTAGACTCACCAAAAGAAACTTTTCGCAATGAACGATGCTTCAAACGATCAAGACGAGGGGAGGAGAGAGCTCAAAACGCCAATGAGAAGCTCCAAAATCCGTCCAAACTCGCATGGAGCTTGAGGGAGAAGAGGAGTTAAAAAGGGTCAAGGGGATGCTACTAAACCGCCATTTAAAAAAAATAGCCCGGCGAATTGGTCACGACGTGACCATGAGAGTCATGCCGTGACGCCCGAGGCCTGCATTGCAGTGTGGCCCTTTTGGATCATGGCATGACCACTCCCAGAAAGTGCGCTTAACCCATCGGCCAAACGTCGTCACGACGCGACTAGGGTGGTCACGTCGTGATGACCCATTCTTCAGGGGCCTCATGGTGTGACTCCTAGTCGCCCAACCGTGGCACCCTGTCTTCACTTCGACCGTCACGTCGTGGCATACTCGCCACGCCACGACCTCTCAGTCACCCTTAAGAATGACTCTTACGTAAGGGACTTTACCAAATTTTCCATCTCCAGGTGCCATGTCATGGCGCCCTATCGCCACGCCTCGACTTCCTCCCTACATCACGTCGTGGCACCCCGATTGCTAGGGCGTGATCCTTGGATAAGCCATCCGTCACATCGCGACGCCCCTACGTCACACCGTGACAACCCACCTGTTGCAGAACTGCAGCTCCAAACCAGCTTTGAATCCTAGGCCATCACTGTTAGAAAATAGGGGAGCCTATTGGGGGGTGTCCAGTATGGAGTGAGTATAATATTCTGTTAAGGGGTAGTTTGGTATTTTAACATTTAAGTTGGTTATAGTTGCCAGCTGTGCTTTGAGCTAGGGGGTATTAAAGTGGCAGCAGGGGGTTGGGATGGGGTACGAACTCATTTCTGGGAAATCTGCACAGCTGGCTGCTGTGTGTGGGCTATTGCGTTGGGACGTCCAGCAAGGGGTGGGCTTGGAGGAGTGGTCTTCCACGGGTCTTCTCTCTCTCCTTCCATTGCTGCATTTCTGCTAGTTTTCTGCTATTGTAATTCTGCTGCTATTTCAATATACACAGTTTACTTCTATTTCCTCTCTCTCTCACATTTTTACATAATAATTTTGGCGACTCCGCTGGGGAATTGTCGTGCGAGAGAGAGGATCGCTGCTGTAGAAACACCTTCACTGCAGAAGAAAACCGATCACAACAGCACAGTGAGGTCGACAAGTGGAGAAGTCTGCAACGACTACTTAGAGAACCGAACGCAGCAGCAGGACGATCGCTGCTGTGTAAGTTGCCGAGTGAAGCGCGCAGGGGAGCAGACACTGTGGAGAATCGAACTGCTGTGCGAGTTTGTTGTTACTGAGAAGTTGGCATGCCAGACAGGGAAACATCGAGCAGTGTGTCGCGACAGTTGAGGAAGAAACGTACGAAGTTGGGGAAATGCGTCGTAGCAGGAGACACATATGAGTTGAGAGCGATCGCCTGAAGTGGATGATGAAAACAGATAGCAGTGGACGATCGTGACTGGAGTTTTGAGACAGGAACTCTGACGGAAGCCTTCGAAGTTGGGCGCACACACTGGTGAATTGCGTTCTGGAAGAGACAGACGCTGGGGATCGTGCGCTTGGAGGAACAAATGGAAGTAGTGACCTATGCGCACTGTTTCAACTAATTGAAGTGATTTGGAAGAATATATTTTGCAGGAGAGGACGAATGCGATCAGTGCTGGAGTTGCGAAGTCATTAAGTTGTGCAGAGCTGTAGGACAAAAAAAGAAAAGAAAAAAAAAGGCGAGTACAGTTAAAAAAAAATGCTGCTGGGGCCGTGATCCCTGCTGAGAGGGAATAATAGAGTTTGACGATGGATGGAGAAAGGTTGATGAAGCCGTTCAAAGTAGATTCTGATGTAGCAGCAAAAGAGGCGAGTTCAGAATGGATGGAGAATAGAATGGAAGCAGTAGAGTCGGCAGCGGAGAGTATACTGCAAATGCTTTTCACTATGCAAGAAAATTTGCTTAAGCTGGAATGTTGTCAAACAGAGTACTTGTGTTGGATGCGTGCACGGTTGCACCAATCAGACGAAGAAACGCCACTCAGATTGATTTGCAAGGAGCAACAACCAACTCCTGGCTTGAGATCTACTTCTTTTGCTGGAGAATTAGCTTTTCTGAGTAGTCTTTCGATAAAGCAAGAAATGCGAGAGAATAGAAAGGCAGTGCAACGACAGTCTGCTCGAGCTACACTTCAGCCTCTACCGCTGGCAGTGCAAGAGAGACCATTAGAGCTTGTACTAGAAAAAGAGACGTTGTTGGAAACGAGATCTCGTGAAAAAGATTCTCTAGATTGTGCGGTTGGAATTCATGGCGATGAAACGGAGGCAAGGTGCCTTAATGAAACCGGCCAAGAAAACTTTTTCATAACAGAGGTTGATGGACCAACAATGAGCTTGAGGAGTTTCTCGAATGGTCAGGAAAGTAACTATGAGGAGGGGCAGTTTGGTTCCACACCAGTTCGGTCTGAAGAAGTAATTTCTGGTCTGAACCCAAAACTATTTGAGGGGAGCGAATTTCTTGAGTGCAGCAAATTTCTTGCGATGACCGAGTTGAGAAGGAATTCTGTAGCTAAGGTTCTTTATGAGACGAGCAAGCAGTTCAGATTGGAAAACGAGGAGGCCGAGGAAGGAAGCTACAAACGACTATTAGCGGGAGTTGTAAATGTTGGGGCTAGAAAAGAGGCTTGGAAGAACAAGCAACACTACATTGGGAGGAGTTTAAGCATCATCCTAACATTTTTGCTTCACAGGAAGAGACAATTACTGCTACATATTTTAGTACAGTCACTAATGGACGAGGAACTGTGTTTTCACTGGTTTACGACACTGATTTTACTCCACACACGGTGTTTCCATTGAAGATGGTTTTCTATGTCTTAGCATTTGCTCAATATGAGGTCCTATGGTATTTTCAACATGTAGGAGTTGCTTCTTCGAAATCTAGAGCTGCCCGAGCGGTGCCGGTTGACATTGATCCAACTGATCCCACTATTGGGTTCTTGTTAGATGGGATGGACCACCTTTGTTGTTTAGTGCGGAAGTATACTACACCTATTAGGGGGTATGCATTGTTATATCTTTCAACTACTGCTAGGGGGATTAGGCCTTTGCTGGGCGCTCCAGGAATGGTGGCTCTAGATATAAACTCTAGATATAAATTTTGGCTTGAAAAGACTTTTTCAGATGATTGTTGAGCATCTTGAAAACTTGCCAAAGCTACAGGATGAAAGCATATTTGCAGCCATGTGTGATCTATCTGAACTGCGTAAGGATTGACTGTCAATATTGATGATTGTTACCTCTGCTCGGTCATCCATAAATATAAAACGTTTGGAAAAAGCTACAGTTTCCACTGGGAAAGAAGCCATTGTAGCGGAAGGAAATGCAGCATACCAGTGGTCAAGATGTATTGATGAATTGGATGCTCAACTCTAAGAATGGAAGTCTTATGAAGTTGTATTTCTATCACCAACATCTTACAGTGGTTTTCAGGAACACCATGTTTGGACCAGAAGGGCGTCCTCAACATTGTTGTGCATGGTTGGGAGTTGCTAGTAGTTTTCCACTTTGTGCTTCTCCTATAGTTCTAGAAGAGATCATTAGAATTGAGCGTGATGCTAGATTTACAATGAGAAGCTTGCTTAATTCAACATCGAGGCTTCTCGATCCTGATCTGGAGAGCTTTGTATCCCTTTTCATTGGAAGCTTAATTCTACAACTTATTTTGCACCTACCATCTCAAATGGCGGAGCATCTTCATGACCTCATTGCTGCTGTTTTTTGTACCGGAACCAGTGAAACTTCAACCTTACTTGGGGCAGCTAAAGAAGGGGAAGGCTACTCTGTTTCTGGCTTGACCGAGGCTGCAGAATCCTGGAATTTCAATGGAGAATTATTCCAGCAAAGTTATCTACCTACAAAGGTTGCTCTAGCTTGCCCAAGTGAGTTGCTGACTTCCAATGAAGATGCATCGATGTTGAGGCCTCCACCAAAGCTGCCACCGAGAGCTGTTGTCTCAATGCACAAGCAAACAAAGCTTTGGTTGTTCCACCTTGGGGACAAGGTGATTTTTTGGGTGGGAGGGAATTGTTAGGAAATAGGAGAGCCTACTGGGGGCTGTCCAATATGGAGTGAGTATAATATTCTGTTAAGGGGTAGTTTGGTATTTTAACATTTAAGTTAGTTATAGTTGCCAACTGTGCTTTGAGCTAGGGGGTATTAAAGTGGCGAAGGGGGTTGGGATGGGGTACGAACTCATTTCTGGGAAATTTGCACAGCTGACTGCTGTGTGTGGGCTGGTGCGTTGGGACGTCTAGCAAAGGGTGGTCTCAGAGGAGTGGTCTTCCATAGGTCTTCTCTCTCTCTCCCCCCATTGCTGTATTTCTGCTTGTTTTTTGCTACTGTAATTCTACTGCTACTTCAATATACATAGTTTACTTCTATTTCCTCCCTCCCACATTTTTACATAACAATCACTAACACCTCGAGCAACCTGAATTCATCAAGATGCATAATATTAAATAAAAATTTAAAGCATAACGCACCTTGAAATTCGAGGGGCATTACAAACCCCCCCTCTAAGGACTTCTCGACCCTGAGAAGTGTCTTTAGGGGTCCTCGCCGAACAGCTTCAGTCATTGTGCTCGCATATCCGATTTCCGCTCCCAAGTCTTCTCTTGGATGCAACCGTGTTGCTATAATACTTGGACGAGAGGCACTGTCTTCCTGCACAACACTTTCTTGCTCCGCTCCACCACCCGCACCAGACGCTCCTCAAACAACGCATCTGCCTCCAACTCAACATCATCATTTTTGATCACGTGCGTAGGGTCCGACTCGTATCTCTGGAGCCGCGACACATGAAATACATCATGCATACCTTAATGTCGTGGAAGAATAGCCACCCGACAAGCCACTACTCCAATCTTCTCCTCTACCTCGAATGGACCGACAAACTCTGACGCGAGCTTTCCTTGCTTCCTCAAATGCCAATGCCCCAATTGAGGCGATATTTGCAAGAATACTTGCTCGCTCATGACGAACTCTAAGGGTCACCGCTTCTAGTTGACATACGAGTGCTACCTGCTTTGAGCGGTAACCAACCACTTCCGAATCAACGACACTCGCTCGGTGGTCTCTTGAACCAAGCTCGGCCCAATCATCGCTGACCTGCTTACCTCTAGCCAACTCAACGGCGAGTGGCACGACCTACCATAAAGTGCCTCAAAGGTAGCTATCTGAATCGAAGTTTGAAAGCCGTTGTTATACAGATACCCCGCCAAAACCAGATGGTGATCCCATGCTCCGCCAAAAACAAGCACATACGCCTTGAGCATATGCTTCAGTATCTGGATCGTCCTCTCCGACTACCCGTTTGTTTGCGGGTGGTACGCTGATAGAAACTAAGCCCCAAAGATGCACTTCGATGTATTAAGATAGTAAAAGAGGAGGGTACAGAGAGTAAACTGACACTAACAGCAGCAGAATTCCCCTAGGTGAGCCAGAACCCAACTTGATTCAAGCCTCTAGGCCGAAGTACATAATATTTCCCCCCCCCTCACTAACTACAACTCCTGTACTATATAAAGGATATTTAGGGGAATCTTTTACAACTGGATAACAGACTCCCCAACTCCTAACAAACTGTTGGGACCACCACTACCCAAACAGAAACTGGGACCACAAGCCGGGTCACCCCATCTAATTGCTTGTGGGGTCCCTCAAGCCCCTCCGCTAATTGCCTGTGGGGACCCCTTGCCCTTCCTGGTGTAGACCCTCAAAGGGCTCGGATCCCTCCCCGTTGTAATAGTCGCCCCTTCTGAAAGTGCAGCCTTGTCCTTAAGGCTGTAGGAGGGAAATTGATTTTGAATGGTGTAATCATCTTCCTAGGTGGCGTCTTCCGTGGAGTGGTTCTTCCATTTGATTAGACTTTGGGGTGTAGCCGCACCGGTGGGAGAGCATGGGTGTCGGGCCAGAATGGTTTCTGGCTCAAGGGCGGGTGAGGAGTCGGCTTCCAGAGCCGACGACATTGTTTGCTACAGGGGATGATTGCCAAGGGCCCGCTTTAATTGGGAGACGTGAAATAAGGGGCGGATCTGGGCTGTTGCAGGTAAGTCTAGGAGATAAGCCACGTTGCCCACCCGACGGAGAATCTGAAAAGTGTTGGAGTTGGTGGCCTAGAACCAACTACTTTGTACTTTATTCATTAATAAAAGTCTTATCATATCTTGATTGTTCTTCTGCGTGACAATGCATGTGATAATGTTATAAGGATAGCTGTTGCATTAAAGGGTCACAGCGGATCCCTGCTATGATGAGAACCCGGAAGTGCCATAACACTGTCCTTGAATATATGTTCTATGACCGAATGATATTATTTACAGGCCATTAGGGGTGAGGACTCATAAAACTTTGAGGCACCATCTCATGGTGTGCGCCCTTGGTAATATCCAGGAGGATATTATGAGAACGAGACCCATCAGTAGGAAATCCACATTTCATAGTGTCATTGGATGTTCCTATCTGCGAACGTGTGTATTGATCCTTAGACTTTAAGATTATTATTAATGGGTATTACAACTCGCGCACTTAGATGTATTGACGAAAACTGTGACGACACACTGTTCGCAGCGATGTAGGATACGTTGGGTGCGTCACGAGTAATACTACATTAATAGATAGTGCGAGAAAGGATTTGTCCCTTCTGTTCCATAACGGAAGTAGATATCTCAGGCCCTTTGATGGAATTGATATAGCCTAAATAAATCCATGGCCATGGTAAAGTATGGGCGAATTCAATTCCGGAAAGTCAAGGAAATAATAATCGAGCACATGAGTTGATGACACTAGCATGCAACCCGCTTGATTAGAGATATCGAGGCAAAGGGATTATATTACACGGTAAGCGTTCGTATGAGGTGACACATCATTGCGGCGTTAACTTCTTTCTCTATGGGTGCCTTGGCGTGTTGCTAGACGCTAACCTTGGACTTTAGGCAGGCTCCGCCTAATGCCACTGAGAAAGAGGCCTAGAGGGTCACACACTAAGTGTGTCCATGTATCTCAGTTAAATATTAATTTAACAAGTTAAATAAATATTATTCCCGACTGTGGTTTAATAATTATTTAAGGATGCCTGATGACATTTATTTCGACACTAGTTATTCGAGAGAATATATTGTGGACGAAATAATATTTATTAGCGAGTGATGCGGTTATATTTATTTAAAAAATAAATAGCCATTACTCAAGGTCTAATAAATATGGTGGAGGAAATAAAGAAAAGTGGAAAATAAAAGTACACGCCGTGTATATTTAATATACATGCCGTGTAGTTTTATGAAAAACAAGTACACGCCGTGTATTAATGATTACATGGCGTGTAGTTTTTCAAGTCGGGATTTTGAGGAAATAATATAATTATTGTGATATTTATTATAATCAGCGTTGGCGCATGTCAAAGAATTAATCATTCGACATGAGGGTTTTCAATAAGAGTTAATGAAATAAATAAAACGCGTAACACGTTTATTTATTGTCATAAATCTATAACCTCAAACCCGATTATAAATATCCTCACAACCCCGACACTTTTCCACAAGAGAATCGTTGTGCACAACAATTCTGGAGAATTCTTTCAACGTCGAAAGAACTGATTCCTCCAAGAACGCTCTCAAGACCGAGAGTCCAAGGCGATCGAAGGCGGACATCGCAAGCGAAGGTTCTTCCGCGCTAGCACCCGGAGATCCCTTCGGCGACGTCCGGAGATACGTGGCACACGTGTGGATCACCGCTAGAGGAATCCTACACTTGGATTCTACGACGCAACGACGGATCACAGGATCGTGACCGGAGACATCGACGAAGAAAGAATTCCACCAAGGTAATTCTTGTGAATTAATTAAATTAATTATAACCAACATATGATGATCCTATCTCTATGGTTCCGGGATTCCCTCTTAAGTTTTTCGTTCCTCGTTCTATTCCGAAGATTCGGTGTTTTACATCGTGACGGATCTTGAATTGAACGTTGTTTAACGTTAAAATTAAAGTTGGGCAAACCCACCAACGCGCTTCCGCTGCGCCCGGAACCTACAAGTGGTATCAGAGGGGGTCATATTGTTGATTATAATTATTTAGTTTTTCGTTGGTCATCTATACATTAAATAATTTAGTTGTTTCAATTCAAGTTTAATAGTTTTGGAAATAGGAATCTCGAGATCTGTTCCTCCCTTGTTTCTCGCTCACCTCACAGAAACAAATTTTTTCTTTTAATTTTGATTAAAATAAAATAGAGGAACTCATCCGGAGGAGCCAAACGTTTCTGGCCGTACAACACCAGAATACACGACGTGTATTCGGAAGTACACGCAGTGTAGTCTAGGTTCAATGCATTGACTGATCCGCCAAATCAGGCCGTGTATTGGAGTATACCTATGTCATTTATGACACCGTGTGTTGACCAGGAACAAGTGGCACACGGTTTTCGGATTACACGCCGTGTGGTCCAACTGAACACGGCGTGTAGTCCCTTCGGGTTAGGGTTGGACCTTGTACCCTGTACACGGCTTGCCCGACTGGAAACCGTGTAACGCGGAAACTACACGGCGTGTGTCCCACTGTACACGCCGTGTACTCTGAAAATTTCAGAAGTACATTAACACGCCATGTCCCCGGGCGTGTACTTCGAATGGACGGTGAAGAAAAGTACACGCCGTGTAGTCGGAACTACACGTCATGTACTCACCCAAATTACGCAGATTTATTAAAATTTATTATTATATTATACAAACCCTTGAGATGTGTACCATAGTGCAGGCGTAAAGCTGAGGCACAACACGTGATAGGTGTTTTATATATATGTGTTTAATTTAACATCTGCGTGATAAATGAGAATTCACTGGGTTGCCTTCAAGGTACAAGTTACGTACAAGGATAATTTTAAATGAATTTATTTGTTTAAAATTATGATGGATGAGAATCTCAAGGAAATTCAGAAAAGAATTTAAGATAAAAGGATTGATTAATTAAAAGATAATTAATTGATTCGAGCGTGATTTATTTTAAGCAAGAACGATTAAAGAATCGAATGCTAGTTTTATTTATGCGTAAATATCGTTGCATGTATGGATGATAATGAGCTAGACCAAGACCTTTGTATGTGAATGATTTCTTTTAATTTATTTATTTAAATTTGTTGGCCTGCGAGCCTTCTTCTCATTAATATGTAGGGCCTGCGTGTCCAATGATTCTTTTATGTAAAAACCCCTTTTTACCCCTCACCTGCGTGTGAGATAAATGCATATGTAATGGATGGAGCTCCCAAGCTAGTGGAGGCGGCTTAAGTCAGGAGCAAAGGCGAAACCAATCCAAGGAGATACAAAGGTGGACAGGTGGAAAGCTGTAAACACAAACCCAAAAGGTTCAAGGTGTTTCTCCCCTAGGTCTTGGGTTAGTTTATCAACCGCTAGATAAACTAACCAATAGAAAAGCTCATGATCATACCATTTATTTTATTTCTGTCAGTTGCATGGTTTATTTATTGTGAGTGTGTTGTCACGATCACACAATTAATGAATTAAACAAGCAAGCAAGATGAAACTAAAATAAAAACCGGCTTATGCGTAAATATTATCTTAGACATGGTTAATCACTTAAGTATATCCCACTTAATATTAACAAGCATGTAATCAAAGATAATAAAATGACAATTTACGTATAAGGATAAAATCCCTCAAAAGAAATATTAAGTCGGTATAGCCTTCCATTATAGCGACCCAACCTTTTCTTACTTTACTATTCCATCATTTTAAAGATAAACAACATAATAACATTACACATAGAGGATCCAAAGGTTTAGTGTCTTGGGCAAACTAGGACCATACATAACAAATACAACATCAAACATTTAATTAATTTCTTCATCTCTAGCTTCTTATTGACACTTGTCATCTCCTTAGTACATGTAGCCACCTGAGAATATACATCAAAAGGGGTGAGCTAGAAGCCCAGTAAGAGGTTAGATAAGAACAATATAGCATGGGGTGAGCATAATCATGACATAGGCAAAAGATCATGAACATAAGAAGAGCATAAATAAAAGACTTGAAATGTGGCAATGCATAAAAATGAAACATCATGTCTTAGTGGTTAACTACCACACATACTTGTGAACCAAGCTAGCATCTTGTTCACACATCATTTCACATTTACTCATGAGATTTATCACTTTACCCAATGCATTGGAGCGCTGTATAATTCTGGGCGTACCCGTCACTTTGAAACATTCATAATTGCGCTATATAATTCCGGGCGCACCCGTCACATCATAACATTATCATTATCATGCTTGCCACATAAAACACATATAAAAAATGAACATAACTAACCCATGGAAAGGAATGAGTTTCATCTTATAAGAACACATTC
Source organism: Viscum album (assembly GCA_963277665.1). NCBI lineage: Eukaryota > Viridiplantae > Streptophyta > Magnoliopsida > Santalales > Viscaceae > Viscum > Viscum album. The sequence goes on along the minus strand of OY728150.1, from coordinate 808,137,013 downwards.
ATAAACTTTGGGTTCCCAAAATAAAGAGGGAATAACATACATGTTTCAAGAACTGTTCACTTTGAGTGAGAAGTAAAATGGGTGTTCTTAAAAAAGGAGTTCTTTTGGAAAACATTTGGTTTGACATAAAAACCGGTGAAAAACATGTATATCCCAGAAAAGTAAAGACAATGATGAACAATGATCTTTAAGGAGTAACCATATCAAAATGGAGTGAAAGAAGGAGAACTCGACGGAAGAAAATTGGGTTCAAGATTTTCCCCTTACCTTGTACCCGAATGCTTCCTTCTCTTTAATGTCCTGTATAATGACATTATATTCATTAATTAGAAATCCAGAACCATGTGTACATCAATAGGGTTCATTCTGGTTTCATTATGTCATATTATGTTCCTTTGGATGACTTATAGAGTTTAAAAACATTATTCGGGGATGTTCGTTTTTATGGTTTTTCTTGGGTGGTTCACTTGTATTCTTAAATTGAAGTTTGGGTAGAACATGAGTAAACATCCAGAAATGATATTACATGTCATTAATGATATTACAGGAGCTTGAATGATTTTATAATGAATTATATTAGATCCATGTGGATGAATCATTAGATAAGAATTAAATGATGGTTATTTGGGTCAATTTGGGCGGTTTTTGGATCACAACGAACTTGTTTTAACTTATCACTTAGTAATATGTCCATAGGTTATTTCCAAAACTTTAAATAGAACGTAATACACATAACATATTCTGGTTCAACCATAAAAATGGTTTCATGACCAGATCTGAAGGTAGAAATGGAAGAAGAAAGTATGTCGTTCTTGAAGGTGATAAATTAACACCTCACGAACAACGTTCTCTTTAATAAAATAAAAGGAAGAGAGAAAGGGGGTTGGATGATATAATATCCCATTAGAATCATAAAATTACAGTATGTGTATAATACTGGAGTTACAATACAATTTGGATGAAGATAGGTGGAGAGAGATCAAGAAATGAACTTGAACTTGAAAGGAAATTAAAGGAGAAGAGGGAGGGAAATTACCTTTTGAATCCTCCTCTTGAGAACCTCCTTGAGGGCATAAGCTTGGTCTTTTGATGAGACCAGCAGCTCTTGGACGTGGGGGAGGGGCTAGGGAAGGTGTTTGGGCAGAGTTTAGAGAAGGCTTTGAGCTTGAGAGGTGTGAGGAAATGAGGGTGTGAAGGGTGACTTTTATAGTGGAGGGGAGAGGGGTTTCCTTAATATAAAATTGATTAGTTTATTATTTCCCCACAAGACAAGGAATAGTGAGTCTTGAACGACCAAGAATAGTAATTTTATAATGTAATCCCGAACCAAGTGGGCTTACATCATCAGAACATCACACATGACCCTATAATTAGCTTATTTAGCATATTTTGTAAATTACGCTATTTCACTATTCATAAAAAATTCAAGTATCTCAGAAAAATCCCAAAAATTTACCCCAACCATTTTTCGACGTGTAGAATCCAAAAATGAAGTCCATTTTTCAAAAATAATTTTTTAAATATTATTAATTTAATATTTAATTAAAATCATAATTTACTTAAAAAACGGTTTTTAAGATTAAAACTGATTTTATAGTGCTTTCAAAAATTACGTAGGGTCTTATAAAATTATCTAAAAACTATAAGACATTGATTCAATAATTTATGAATACATTTTAGGGAAATAAATATTCTTTTAAATTAATTAATTAATTATAATTAATTATTTATGACTTACAAAATACCAAAACGTTTACTAAGGTCAAATTGTCACTTTCTAAGATGTCTAAATTTTATTTAATTATTCATAGGTAATGTTACTCTTATGTTTGATGATTTACTATTCATAAGGGTTATATTACTATTCATAAGGGTATGTTACTATTCATAAGGGTATGTCACTATTCACCAAAAATTATTTTTGTTTCATTAGACTCAAAAAATCATCTTGAACACAACCGTGTATGTCGGATTTTCAAAATTCCAAACATAGGGGTGACAAAATTATGTTTAAAGGTCACTTATCACTTAGTAGTTCATTATTTTGTGTTTTCATGTTATTTTATGACATAAATATAAGAGAATTTTCCATTGAAAAACTTTGGGTCGTTACATCCATAATCTTGGTTAGAATCGAATCATAGTTCAAAGTGCTTGACCAACCCTAGTTGGGGTGATTTCAATTATCGAGGAATTCTAATTCAAGGTTTTGGGTTGACTTGACTTGGTTCGCATCAAGGGTTGACTGCCACAGCAGGACTTGGTGTGACCAAGAGGCAAAGGTTGAGGAAATCCAAAATAAAAGGATTTCAGGATTGGGGAGTCCACTCAGCGGATCAAGGAGCTGCGAGTTAATGCAGCCGACATTTGGAATGCCTACCTAAAACTCTTCAAGTTGCTTGACCAACCCTAGTTGGGGTAATGCGAAGGGCAATATGGATCCTTGCCACTAGAATATTTAGGCAACAGAATATTCCGAAGTCATTGGTGAGGGCTATTGGATTTCGATAAAATAGTGGGAGACTAATAAGTATTAATTTATTTATTTGTCTCAGTTTTGTAATAAAGTACTAAACCTTTGCTCATCTTAATTTGTAGAAACGGCAAGAAAATGACTTCAAACATATCATTGCGAACCATACTCGAGAAGGAAAACCTTCTCACCGACACCAATTTCCAAGAGTGGCAGAGGCGTTTACGCGTCATCCTTCGCCACGAAAGGAAATTGTATGTGCTGGAAGAGCCTATTCCAGTTGCGCCTGAGAAAGAGGCCAGTGATGAGGAATTATCTCTTTATATGAAACACATGGATAATGCCACAGATGTCCAGTGTTTCATGCTATCGGCCATGTCCAATGAGCTCTTGAAACAACATGAAAACATGGACGCGTATAGCATGATGTCTCACCTTAAGGATTTCTACCAAGAGAAGGCGAGACAGGAGAGGTATGAGATCTCCAATGCTTTGTTTACAACTAAGCTTGGAGAGTCTGCGCCAGCTGGGCCTCATGTAGTCAAGCTTATTGGCTACATTGAACGCCTAGACATCTTAGGGATTAAATTCCCGGATGAGTTGCGTACAAATTTCATCCTATCATCACTGCCCAAGACCTTCTCTAGCTTCATTGTCAATTATAACATGAGCGGCAATGAGAAGAGTCTATCGGAGCTTCTAACCTTGATTCGCCAGGTAGACAAGGACATGGGGCGTGACAAACCCGCAGTCCTTATAGTGAATAGGAAAAGGAAGGACAAGGCAAAGAGGCCAAAGACTTATAAACGGTCTGAAACCCCTGAGCACCGTCCTTCCAAGAAGGGGAAGATCCAGAGGCAGGGCAAGGAACGGGAGGCGGTGTGTTTTGCATGTGGCAAGCAAGGCCACTGGAAGAGGAACTGCACTCAGAAGCGTGGGGACGCTAAAGGTGCGTTCGTTATCGAGTGTAATCTTTCTATTTCCACACATTGGGTATTAGATACAGCTTGTGGGACTCACATCTGTATTCAAATGCAGGAACCAAGTAGATTTAGAAAGATTGCCAGAGGAGAGGTGGATCTTCGAGCTGCCAATGGCGCAAGGCTGGCTGCGTTGGCTATTGACGATTACCACCTCTCACTGCCGACTGGGATGGTTTTGGTTTTACATAACTGTTATTATGTGCCTAGTGTTGTCAAGAACATAATTTCTGTATCTTGTTTGGATATGGATGGATTTGTTTTCAAATTTGGAAATAAGGGTTGTCTCTTTTATAAGAACAACTTATGTTATGGTATGACACATTTAAATAATGGTTTGTATGTATTAAATTACGAAAACCAAGTGTTGGCAATCGATAACGAAACAAACTCACATGACTCATACATCACCCAATTGTGGCATCACCGTCTCGGTCATGTGAACGAGAAGCGCTTGACAAAGCTCTGCCAAGATGACTATTTAGACTCTACTGAGCTAAAACCACTTGATAGATGTCACGCTTGTTTACAAGGAAAAATGACCAAGCCGCCTTTTGGTGGACAGGGTGAAAGGGCAACAGAGCTTCTAGGATTGGTACACACGGATGTGTGTGGACCATTTCCAGTAGAAGCTAGAGGTGGATATTCTTACTTCATTACTTTTACTGATGATTTGAGTAGATATGGCTATGTCTACTTAATGAGGTATAAGTCAGAGGTCTTAGAAAAATTTAAGGAATTCAAGAATGAAGTAGAGAATCAGCTTGGTAAGAAGATAAAGAAACTTTGATCGGATCGAGGTGGAGAATATCTGAACCAAGAGTTCATCGATCTTCTACGGGAGTCTGAGATTCTATCTCAGCTCACTCCTCCTTATACACCACAGTGGAACGGTGTTAGTGAAAGGAGGAACCGCACCTTGTTGGACATGGTGAGGTCGATGACGAGTCATGCGGATCTTCCATTATCCTTTTGGGGATATGAATTACAAACTGCAACATACACATTAAACCGAGTACCAACTAAGGCGGCAAATGGAATTCTCTCCGAGCTATGGAATGGAAAGAAACCCATTTTGTCGCACACACGTGTATGGGGATGCGAGGCGTTTGTTAAGGCATCCTCAGACAACAAACTAGCACCCCGGGGCACGAGGTGTATCTTTATAGGATATCCCAAGGAAACGAAAGGATATTACCTATATAACCCTTCAGACAAGAAAGTAACTGTCGCCAGACAAGCCATCTTTCTTGAGAGGGAGCACATCCTCAAGAAGGATAGTGGGAGCAAGATTGACTTCGACGAAGTTGATGCTCAAGATACACAGGAGTTGGTACAGGAACAAGTTCCACAGGTCCCCGTGGAAGAGGTTCTAGAAACACAAGTACTGCATAGGAGCTCAAGAGAGAGGTAAGGGAACCATAAAGATTTGGTTTCCTAGTCATCGAGGATGGTGAATCATTATTGTTGGACAATGATGAACCTCTCTCCTACAAGGAAGCAGTAGAAAGCTCAGAAGCTGCAAGATGACCAGAAGCTATGAATTTTGCGATGGATTCCATGTATCAGAACCAAGTCTGGGTTCTGGTCGATGAGCCAGTTGATGTAAAACCTGTTGGATGCAAATGGGTATTCAAGAGAAAACTGGACATGGAAGGTCAAATTAGCACCTATAAACAAGGCTAGTGGCTAAAGGGTTCAGACAGCGTCAAGGAATTGACTATGATGAAACCTTCTCGCCAGTTGCCATGTTTAAATCCATAAGAATCATACTTGCCATAACAGCTTACCATGACTACGAGGTTTGACAGATGGATGTCAAAACAACATTCCTTAATGGGAACCTTCAGGAAGATGTCTATATGACACAACCAGAAGGGTTTGTGACACCAGGTGAAGCCAAACGGGTTTGCAAGTTGCAAAAATCCATTTGTGGATTAAAGCAAACATCCAGGTCATGGAACATTCGATTTGATGAAGCCATAAAGGAATTCAGGTTCATTAAGAACGAATGTGAGCCATGTGTTTATAAGCGGTTTAATGGGAATGCGATCGTTATCCTAGTAGTATATGTTGATGACATATTGCTTATTGGAAACGATTTACCAGTCTTACAGTCAGTTAAAGACTGGTTGAACAAGTGTTTCTCCATTAAGGACTTGGGTGAAGCTGCCTACATTCTAGGGATCAAGATCATTCGTGATAGATCCAAGAGGCTGCTTGGACTAAGTCAGAGTACATACGTTGACCAGATACTAAAGAGATTTAGTATGGAACAATCCAAGAGGGGATTGGTTCTAGTGTCACATGACCTACATCTTTCTAAGAAAATGTGTCCTCAGACACAACAAGAGAAAGATAGAATGAGTAAGATCCCATACGCTTCGGCTATAGGATCCATCATGTATGCCATGTTATGTACCAGGCTTGATGTTGCCTATGCACTGAGCATGGTAGGCAGATATCAAACAGATCCAGGAGAACAACGTTGGACTGCTGTTAAGACTATCCTTAAGTATCTGAGAAGAACTAAGGATATGTTCCTGGTGTATGTAGGAGACGAGGAGCTTGTCATCAGAGGGTATGCTGATGCTGGTTTTCTGACAAATCAGAATGATCTGAAGTCGCATTCTGATCTGTCTGAAAACCGGCATCACCATACCCTCTGATGACAAGCTCCTCGTCTCCTCCATACACCAGGAACATATCCTTAGTTCTTCTCAGATACTTAAGGATAGTCTTAACAGCAGTCCAATGCTGTTCTCCTGGATCTGCTTGATATCTGCCTACCATGCTCAGTGCATAGGCAACATCAAGCCTGGTACATAACATGACATACATGATGGATCATATAGCTGAAGCGTATGAGATCTTACTCATTCTATCTTTCTCTTGTTGTGTCTGAGGACACATTTTCTCAGAAAGATGTAGGCCATGTGACACTGGAACCAATCCCCTCTTGGATTGTTTCATACTAAATCTCTTTAGTATCTGATCAATGTATGTACTCTGACTTAGTCCAAGCAGCCTCTTGGATCTATCATGAATGATCTTGATCCCTAGAATGTAGGCTGCTTCACCCAAGTCCTTCATGGAGAAACACTTGTTCAACCAGTCCTTAACTGACTGTAAGACTGACACATCGTTTCCAATAAGCAATATGTCATCAACATATACTACTAGGATAACGACCGCATTCCCATTAAACCGCTTATAAACACATGGCTCACATTCGTTCTTAATGAACCCGAATTCCTTTATGGCTTCATCAAATCGAATGTTCTATGACCTGGATGCTTGCTTTAATCCATAAATGGATTTCTGCAACTTGCAAACCCATTTGGCTTCACCTGGTGTCACAAACCCTTCTGGTTGTGTCATATAGACATCTTCCTGAAGGTTCCCGTTACGGAATGCTGTTTTGACATCCATCTGCCAAATCTCGTAGTCATGGTAAGCTGCTATGACAAGTATGATTCTTATGGACTTAAACATGGCAACTGGCGAGAAGGTTTCATCATAGTCAATTCCTTGACGTTGTCTGAACCCTTTTGCCACTAGCCTTGCTTTATAGGTGCTAACTTGACCTTCCATGTCCAGCTTTCTCTTGAATACCCATTTGCATCCAACAGGTTTTATATCAACTGGCTCATCGATCAGAACCCAGATTTGGTTTTGATACATGGAATCCATCTTAGAATTCATAGCTTCTGGCCATCTTGCAGTTTCTGAGCTTTCTACTGCTTCCTTCTAGTAGAGAGGTTCATCGTTGTCCAACAATAATGATTCACCATCCTCGGTGACTAGGAAACCAAATCTCTCTGGTTCCCTTACCTCTCTTGAGCTCCTACGTAGTACTTGTGTTTCTGGAACCTCTTCCACGGGGACCTGTGGAACTTGTTCCTGTACCAACTCCTGTGTATCTTGAGCATCAACTTCGTCGAAGTCAATCTTGCTCCCACTATCATTCTTAAGGATGTGCTCCCTCTCAAGAAAGACGGCTTGTCTGGCGACAATCACTTTCTTGTCTGAAGGGTTATATAGGTAATATCCTTTCGTTTCCTTGGGATATCCTATAAAGATACACCTCGTGCCCCGGGGTGCTAGTTTGTTGCCTGAGGAGGCCTTAACAAACGCCTCGCATCCTCATACACGTGTGTGCGACAAAATGAGTTTCTTTCCATTCCATAGCTCGGAGAGAATTCCATTTGCCGCCTTAGTTGGTACCCGACTTAATGTGTATGCGGCAGTTTGTAATGCATATCTCCAAAAGGATAATGGAAGATCCGCATGACTCATCATCGACCTCACCATGTCCAACAAGGTGCGGTTCCTCCTTTCACTAACACCATTCCACTGTGGTGTATAAGGAGGAGTGAGCTGAGATAGAATTCCAGACTCCCGTAGATGATCGATGAACTTTTGGATCAGATATTCTCCACCTCGATCCGATCGAAGTTTCTTTATCTTCTTACCAAGCTGATTCTCTACTTCATTCTTGAATTCCTTAAATTTCTCTAAGGCCTCTGACTTATACCTCATTAAGTAGACATAGCCAAATCTACTCAAATCATCAGTAAAAATAATGAAGTAAGAATATCCACCTCTAGCTTCTATTGGAAATGGTCCACACACATCCGTGTGTACCAATCCTAGAAGCTCTGTGGCCCTTTCACCCTGTCCACCAAAAGGCGGCTTGGTCATTTTTCCTTGTAAATAAGCGTGACATCTATCAAGTGGTTTTAGCTCAGTAGAGTCTAAATAGCCATCTTGATAGAGCTTTGCCAAGTGCTTCTCGTTAACATGACCGAGACGGTGATGGCACAACTGGGTGATGTATGAGTCATGTGAGTTTGTTTCGTTATCGATTGCCAACACTTGGTTTTCGTAATTTAATACATACAAACCATTATTTAAATGTGCCATAGCATAACATACGTTGTTCTTATAAAAGAGACAATCCTTATTTCCAAACTTGAAAATAAATCCATCCATATCCAAACAAGATACATAAATTATGTTCTTGGTAACACTAGGCACATAATAACAGTTATGTAAAACCAGAATCATGCCAGTTGGCAATGAGAGGTGGTAATCGCCAATAGCCAACGCAGCCAGCCTTGCGCCATTGGCAGCTCGAAGATCCACCTCTCCTCTGACAATCTTTCTAAATCTACTTGGTTCCTGTATTTGAATACAGATGTGAGCCCCACAAGCTGTATCTAATACCCAATGTGTAGAAATAGAAAGATTATACTCGATAACGAATGCACCTTTAGCGTCCCAACGCTTCTGGCTGCAGTTCCTCTTCCAGTGGCCTTGCTTGCCACATGCAAAACACACTGCCTCCCGTTCCTTGCCTTGCCTCTGGATCTTCCCCTTCTTGGAGGGACGGTGCTCGGGAGCTTCAGACCGTTTATAAGTCTTTGGCCCCTTTGCCTTGTCCTTCCTCTTATTCACCATAAGGATTGCGGGTTTGTCACGCCCCATGTCCTTATCTACCTGGTGAGTTAAGGGCAGAATTTCCGATCTAGGCGCAACTGGAACAGGCTCTTCCAGCACATACAATTTCCTCTCGTGGCGATGGATGACGCGTAAACGCCTCTGCCACTTTTGGAAATTGGTGCCGGTGAGAAGGTTTTCCTTCTCGAGTATGGTTCACAATGATATGTTTGAAGTCATTTTCTTGTCGTTTCTACAAATTAAGATGAGCAAAGTTTAGTACTTTATTACAAAACTGAGACAAATAAATAAATTAATACTTACTAGTCTCCCACTATTTTATCGAAATCCTATAGCTCTCACCATTGACTTCGGAATATTCTGTTGCCTGAATATTCTAGTAGCAAGGATCCATATTGCCCTTCGCATTACCCCAACTAGGGTTGGTCAAACAACTTGAAGGGTTTTAGGTAGGCATTCCAAATGCCAACTGCATTAACTCGCAGCTCCTCGATCCGCTGAGTGGACTCCCCAATCCTGAAATCCTTTTATTTTGGATTTCCTCAACCTTTGCCTCTTGGTCACACCAAGCCCTGCTGTGGCAGTCAACCCTTGATGCGAACCAAGTCAAGTCAACCCAAAACCTTGAATTAGAATTCCCCGATAATTGAAAGCACCCTAACTAGGGTTGGTCAAGCACTTTGAACTATGGTTCGATTCTAACCAAGATTATGGAAGGCTATACTGACTTAATATTTCTTTTAAGAGATTTTATCCTTATACATAAATTGCAATTTTATTATCTTTGATTACATGTTTGTTAATATTAAGTGGGATATACTTAAGTCATTAACCATGTCTAAGATAATATTTACGTATAAGCCGGTTTTTATTTTAGTTCCATCTTGCATGCTCGTTTAATTCATTAATTGTGTGATCGTGACAACACACCCACAATAAATAAACCATGCAACTGACAGAAATAAAATAAATGGTATGATCATGAGCTTTTTCTATTGGTTAGTTTATCTAGCGGTTGATAAACTAACCCAAGACCTAGGGGAGAAACACCTTGAACCTTTCGGGTTCGTGTTTACAGTTTTCCACCTGTCCACCTTTGTATCTCCTTGGATTGGTTTCACCTTGGCTCCTGACTTGAGCCACCTCCACTAGCTTGGGAGCTCCATCCATTATATATGAATTTATCTCACACGCAGGTGAGGGGTAAAAGGGGTTTTTACATAAAAGAGTCCTTGGGCGCGCAGACCCTACATATTAATGAGGAGAATGCTCGCAGACCAACAAATTTAATTTAAATAAATAAATTAAAGAAACCATTCACATACAAAGGTCTCGGTCTAGCTCATGATCATCCATACATGCAACGATATTACGCATAAATAAAACTAGCATTCAATTCTTTAATCGTTCTTGCTTAAGATAAATCACGCTCGAATTAATTAATTATCTTTAATTAATCAATCCTTTTATCTTAAATCCCTTTTTCTGAATGTCCTTGAGATTCTCATCCATCATAATTTTAAACAAATAAATTCATTTAAAATTATCCTTGTATGTAACTTGTACCTTGGAGACAACCCGGTGAATTTCCATTTATTATGCAGATGTTAAATTAAACACATATATATAAAACACCTATCACGTGTTGTGTCTCAGCTTTACGCCTGCACCATGGTACACGTCTCAAGGGTTTGTATAATATAATAATAAATTTTAATAAATCTGCGTAATTTGGGTGAGTACACGGCGTGTACTTTTCTTCACCGTCCATCCGAAGTACACGCTCGGGGACATGGCGTGTTAATGTACTTCGGAAATTTTTGGAGTACACAGCGTGTATAGTGGGATACACGCCGTGTAGTTTTCGCGTTACACGGTGTCCAGCTGGGCAGGCTGTGTACGGGGTACACGGTCCAACCCTAACCCGAAGGGACTACACGCCGTGTTCAGTTGGACCACACGGCGTGTAATCCGGAAACCGTGTGCCACCTGTTCCTGGTCAACACACGGTGTCATAAATGACTTAGATAGGATCAATACACGGCCTGATTTGGCAGACCAGTCCGATGCATGAACCTAGACTACACGACGTGTACTTCCGAATACACGCCGTGTATTCTGGTGTTGTACGGCCAGAAACGTTTGGCTCCTCCGGATGAGTTCCTCTATTTTATTTTAATCAAAAATTAAAAGAAAAGGTCGTTTCTGTATGGTGAACGAGAAACGATAGAGGAGGAACAGATCTCGAGATTCAGATTTAAAGAACGATTAACTTGAATTGAAACAACTAAATTATTTAATGCGTAGGTCACCAACGAAAAACTAAATAATTATAATCTACGATATGACCCCTCTGATACCACTTGTAGGTTTCGGACGCAGCGGAAGCGCGTTGGTGGGTTTGCTCAACTTTAATTTTAACGTTAAACAACGTTCAATCCAAGATCCGTCACGATGTAAAACGCCGAATCTTCGGAATAAAACGAGGAACGAAAAACTTAAGAGGGAATCCCGGAACCATAGAGATAGGATCATCATATGTTGGTTATAATTAATTTAATTAATTCACAAGAATTACCTTGGTGGAATTCTTTCTTCGTCGATGTCTCCGGTCACGATCCTGTGATCCGTCGTTGCGTCGTAGAATCCAAGTGTAGGATTCCTCTAGCGGTGATCCACACGTGTGCCACGTATCTCCGGACGTCGCCGAAGGGATCTCCGGGTGCTAGCGTGGAAGAACCTTCGCTTGCGATGTCCGCCTTCGATCGCCTTGGTCTCTCGGTCTTGAGAGCGTTCTTGGAGGAATCAGTTCTTTCGGCGTTGAAAGAATTCTCCAGAATTGTTGTGCACAACGATTGATTAGAAAAGTATTGGGGTTGTGAGGATATTTATAATCGGGTTTGAGGTGATAGAGTTATGACAATAAATAAACGCGTTACGCGTTATATTTATTTCATTAACTCTTATTGAAACCCCCATGTTGTATTATTAATTCCTTGACATGCGCCTACGCTGATTATAATTAATATCACAGTAATGATATTATATCCTCAAAATTCCGACTAGAAAAACTACACGCCGTGTAATAATTAATACACGGCATGTACTTGTTTTTCCTTAAAACTACACGGCGTGTATATTTAATATACACGGCGTGTACTTTTATTTTCCACTTTCCTTTATTTCCTCCACATTTATTAGACCTTGAGTAATGGCTATTTATTTCTTAAATAAATGTAACTGCATTACTCGCTAATAAATATATTATTTCACCCACAATATATTCTCTCGAATAACTAGTGTCGAAATAAATGCGATCAGACATCCTTAAATAATTATTAAACCACAGTCGGGAATAATCTTTAACTTGTTAAATTAATATTTTACTGAGATACATGGACACACTTAGTGTGTGACCCTCTAATCCTCTTTCTCAGTGGCATTAGGCGGAGCCTGCCTAAAGTCCAAGGTTAGCGTCTAGCAATACGCCAAGGCACCCATAGGGAAAGAAGTTAACGCCGCAATGACGTGTCACCTCCTATGAACGTTTACTGTGTAATATAATCCCTTTGTCACGATATCTCAAATCAAGTGGGCTGCATGTTAGTGCCATCAACCCATGTGCTCGATTATTCTTTCTTTGACTTTTCGGAATTGAACTCGACCATACCTTACCATGGCCATGGATTTATTTAGGCTATATCAATTCTATCAAAGGGCCTGAGATATCTACTTCCGTTATGGAACAGAAGGGACAAATCCTTTCTCGAATTATCTATTAATGCGGTATTACTCGTGACGCACCCAACGTATCCTACCTCGCTGCGAACAGTGTGTCGTCACCGTTTTCGTCAATACATCTAAGTGCGCGAGTTGTAATACCCATTAATAATAATCTTAAAGTCTAAGGACCAATACACACGTCCGAAGATAGGAACATCCAATGACACTATGAAATGTGGATTTCCTACTGGCGGGTCTCGTTCTCATAATATCCTTCTGGATATTACCAAGGGCGCACACCATGAGAAGGTGCTTCAAAGTTTTATGAGTCCTCACCCCTAATGGCCTGTATTATTTGTGTCCCTCAAATAACATCATCCGGCCATAAAACATATATTCAAGAATAGTGTTATGACACTTTCGGGTTCTCATCATAGCAGAGATCCGCTATAACCCTTTAATGCAACGGCTATCCTTAGGACATTATCACATGCATTGTTACGCAGAAGAATAATCAAGATGTGATAAGACTTTTATTAATGAATAAAGTACAAAGTAGTTGGTTCTAGGCCACAAACTCCAAAGTTAAATTGGAACCATGATGCCAGAATGGGGAGGCGATGGACAACGAGCAGGCAACCCATGCGTCGCGCTGGGATAGAGCATCGATGATTGTATTTTCCCGTCCACGTTTGTATCGAATGTCAAATTTAAAACTGAGCAACTTGGCAAACTGTGCAACTTGGCAATCCAACACTGTTGATCAAAGGAAGTGATGCGTTGGTGCAACAAATATTTAAGGCTGCGCTGGTCAGAAAAAACCACAAAGGGGCGACCCAATAGGTAGGGGCGCCAATGTTAGATGGCGAGAACCGAGGCCATAATCTTCTCATAAGTGGACTTGGAGAGGTTACGATCAGCGAGTGCGTTTTTGAAATAAGCAATAGGATGCTGATTTTGCATGAGGACCGCACTGACTTCGCGACCTACACTCAACTTCAAAAGGTCGAGAAAAATCCGGCATTGCTAGAACCGGGGGTGTTGTCATTGCTTTTTTGAGCGTGTCAAAGGCCTGCTGGGCAGCTAAGGACCAGGAAAACTATTAGGTGCGAGAGAGAGAGAAACTATGGAAATATATTGACTTAGGCAGTAGCAAGTACAGGAATTACAGGTTCTGCGGGAGAAGAAGAAAAAGAAAAGAGAAGAAAAGAGGAAGAAGAAGGAACTTCCCAGGGCTGTCGCTCCAGGGCCAAGGCCGTAGGCCTCCTCTTCAGCAGCAGCTGAAATCTCGAAGAAAAAATAACCAGTTCCCCTTCCACAAACCACCCCCATCCTTATTTAATACCCTCCAACACCCCCAACCACTTTAAAATGTAATTACTAAACTACCCTTACTTAACATCCCCTACACCTCCTTCCAAATGCCTTGGTCTCACCCCAGCCAAAGCCCCGTGCCCCGCCTGATTTTTCGTTTGCATTCCACCCGGACAAACTGGTTTTGGTAAAAACTATCTCCAACACCAAAGCAATGTTAGTTGAACCTTATGCATTCCACCCTGTGGTGAAATAACTGTCTCACCACAACTGAAAATCTTTGCATCTCCCTTCTAAACTCATCAACTGATACGACCATTGTAAGTGTGAACAACCTCAAAGACTTGTTAGCGACGAGCATAACGTGCCAACCAATTTTAAGATTTCGGCGCTGCTTGATAAGCATAAAAACACGATCCAAAACACCCAAACTCTGTGCTCCAAGCTCAAGATTCCCAACTATCTACACCAATACAGCAAGCCAGGAAACATCAGAAAATGTAGGCCGTAGCAACTGGCAGCGACGAGACACAATCTTGGAATGATAAGGTATTGCCTGTTGCTGCCAAGGAACGCCGAGCATTGGTAGAATTGGATGGCCATACCTGCCATCAAATTTATGGACTCTGATGCTCATCTCTCCTGGCCAACCTAACTCCTCCTTGGTATCCAGAATCAAGATCGCCATTTAAACAAGAGCTTGGTGCAACTGTGTATCCCTTCAAAACTACAATTACTATTATTTTTTCCCGATTGTTGTAGGACAACTCCATCCCATTGCCTCCAGCATTTTTTGCACAAGGTGCAAGGATGCATGCAAATCCGTTGTTGGCGATTGCTTTGATTTTTTGTCCATCAATGATAATGGCAGCTGTCATGTCCCCTACTGCAATATTGTTCGAAACACGTCGTTGCTCCTTTCGGTGCGGCGGTTCTTGGTCCCCTATTCCACCCTTACGAACCCCAGTACCACCAGCTTCAACTTGTTCCAGTTTATAGCATTTCATTGCAGCCTTCTGACCTGGTTGTCCGTCCTCACATGCTGCCTTCTCGTCATCCTGTACTCACTACATTTGCACTGATAAAACCTGTAGAAATAGGAGCTCAGCCTGTCCCCTAGTGTGCGCAACAGCACTGTAAGACCTCACTATAGAACTTCTGCCTTTTACACAGTGAGCGACGCTTCCGGCTCCCATCCCCCCGCGTACACCCTCACCTCTGCCCTTGCGCAAAGGATAATTTTTGTTTGGACAGGCTAGAGTGGAGTCCACCCGCCCTTTCCCTTTGTTCGACTGCGTGAACCTCTGAGTTAGCAGAACTACACCGTCCGCTGGCGTCATCTGGACTTGTTGCACCAGACGTTGCAGTCTCAGACTAGTATGCGTATTTACAACTTCTTTTTCTGCTCGCCGAACTCTGATTGGAGACATTTCCTCCACTTGTTTCGGTAAAGCTTGCAACAAACTTAGTGTCTCGTCATGCTGCTTCTGAATGGACGCCTCGTCCTGCGGCGTCACTTCTTCCGGAATTCGCAGTCGAGGTACTGCTGTAGCTAAAGGAACTGGGAAACTAGAACGAGGTTGTCGATCGGAGATAACTACCTCTGGTCTGACCGGTTCATAAAGAAGTTGCTCCTCTTGGACAAATTTATCCGGTTATGTCCGGACGATATGCAAACCTATAGTTTCCTTAGCGGGACGCCGTCATGGTGATTGCATGTCCTCGCCATCGGCAAAGATTTCACGTTCAGAAGAGAGCTGGCGAAACGAAAGTGCTTCCAACGTTTTCTAGAGCTCCCGTTTTCCGCGCAGAAGATCCGATTGGCAACAAATAAGCAAATCCACCGACGACTGTGCCCCCGCCAGCTGATCTGCATGTTTCTGTAGTGTCTCAGACTGATGTAACGCAGCTGCTGCATGTGTTTGCAGCAATTTTTTCAGACCAGAATTGACAGTTTCCACAGACGCGACTCGCGTTTCCTCCATCTTCATTTTGTGCTGCTTCAGACTGGAAAACGCATGAACAGGACTCAAAATTCTTGGAACAGCTAGAGGATCTCTCAATCGCGCTGCTTCTGCAACAATAAGTTCCTCCGTCTTCGTTTGTTTCAGACACACTTGTTGAAGCTCGAACTTCTCTCGGCGTACCTGGAATGGTGACGCAGGTTGCTGAACCTTGAACTCCTTGTGTGTTTTTGCAGAAACTTCAAGCTCGACGACCAATAGGTGTAGATAGTGCGTCTGCCTCTGTTGTTCAAGACAAATCAAATCTCTCTGCGTCTGGTGCATGATCAAGAATTTCTTTCCAGAACACCGCTGTGTCTTGAGTTCCAGCGGAGACTCAAGATTTTCTCTCAAGAAACTTGATGAAAGCACCAATTGTTAGGTGCGAGAGAGAGAAACTATGGAAATATATTGACTTAGACAGTAGCAGGTACAGGAATTACAGGTTCTGCGGGAGAAGAAAAAGAAGAGAAGAAAAGAGGAAGAAGAAGGAACTTCCCAGGGCTGTCGCTCCAGGGCCAAGGCCGTAGGCCTCCTCTTCAGCAGCAGCTGAAATCCCGCAGAAAAAATAACCAGTCCCCTTCCATAAACCACCCCATCCCTATTTAATACCTTCCAACAACCCCAACCACTTTAAAATGTAATTACAAAACTACCCTTACTTAACACCCCCTACGACTGGCACCCCATGCGTACTAGCCCTCAATCACAACCCCTACCCCCTGTGTTCCTATCAAAAACCCTTCCTTCCTGGTCAGGCAAGTGAGGGGTTGAGCAATCTTGCCGTAGTCTTAGACAAATTTGCGGTAATAGCTCGTCAGATCGAGGAACCCGCGAACGCCACAAATCGATTGGGGGGTTGGCCAAGCAAGGACGATCTGGATTTTGGTAGGATTCATAGCAACTCCTTGAGAAATTAGATGGCCCAGGTAGTCCACCTCGGATTGAGCAAAAGAGCATTTTCCTGCATTGACAAAGAATTGGTTGTCGTGGAGGAGCTGCAAAACAGCATGCAAGTGATGCATGTGGGAGTTCCATGCCGGGCTATATACTAAAATATCATAAAAAAAATGAGGACAAACTGTCGGAGATGTGACCGAAATAAATCATTTATTGTAGCTTGGAAGGTAGAGAGAGCACTGGAGAGGCCGAAAGGCATTACCAGATATTCGTAATGGCCATTATGTGTGCGGAAGACGGTTTTCTCCACATCAGCCTCGACCATACGAATTTGATGATAGCCGGACTGGAGGTCCAGTTTTGAAAAGAAGGTTGTGCCATGCAATTCATTTAACAATTTTTCGACCACCGGAATAAGAAATTTGTCCGGAATAGTGGCTTTGTTGAGCGCGTGAAAGTACACAAACATTCGCCGGGAGAAGTCTTTTTTTTAACCAAGAGGATTGGGCTAGAGTAGGCACTGGTGCTAGGACAGATGAGCCCCTGTTGCAGCAAAACCGTTACCTGCTGTTCAATCATAGTTTTGTGGGTATGTGGGTAACGGTATGGACGGACCGAAACCGGGCCTTGGCAGGGACACAAAGTGATTTTATGGTTGCGAGAGCGCTTGGGAGGTAAACCCGTGAGTGCCTGGAAAACGGAATGAAATGTCCCAACCAGTTGGTGCAGGTGATTGAGTTGCGGTGGGTGTAGCGGAACAGGTGGAGGCGCATTGGTGCTAGGGAGGAGGCTAGAGTAATGGGCAAGGGATTGACCGCGGGTGGTCAGGTTGTGTAGAGAGGACAACATGTTGGAGGTGTCATGCGCCCCCTGGTGGGCGCGGAGTTGGTGTCCGGCTCGAAATTTCATTGTCATCGTCTGCCAATTGGTGTGGACGTCACCAAGCGTTCGCAGCCACGCGATGCCTAGAATGAGATCCAGCCCGTCAATATCCAAGACATGAGCGTCAAGGGTGCAATGATATGAGCCCAAGACCAACTGAAGGTGTTGGCAAAAACCTGCGGTAGAGAAAAAGTGACCGTCGCCGAGTTTTATCGGGTCATGTAATAGTGGACTGGACAGGGAGGCTGAGTAATGTAGCTAAGGTTAGGGGAAATGAAATTGTGTGTGGCTCCACTGTCTATGAGGACCAATAAGAATCCTAGAGGGTCACACACTAATGCCAACGAGAAAGAATCCTAGAGCGCCATACACTGTTTTTCTTGTGGTCTCGATTAAATTTTATTTGAATTTAATTAATTGAATAAATATTATTCTCAAGACTGGAATAATTTTATTCAAGTTAAAATGATCGCATAAATTAAATAAAATATATTTATTTTATTGAACATTTAATAAATATTTATTTACTAGTTTGTAAATAAAATGTTTATTTAAAAGAATAAATTATTTATTTATTCGGGTGTTCAATAAATGGAAGTGTAGTTTGAGCGGACCAAGTCCGGTCCGGTAGTAAAATAATTATTTGCAAGACGGTAAATAATTATTTAACTAGTTGGCACAATACAAAATAATAATAACGTTGTTATCATTATGTGGCACGAGATTTCATTATGATTTCGTTTTGCGCAAGTTGGCGCACCACGAATAATGGTGGTGTTATTGTTATTATGTAGCATGCGTTTTCTCTAAGGTTATGAATGTATTTAATTGCTGTTACGCAATTAAATATGGTAACCGAAACCCATGTCGTTAAATAGACAGGTACGTTTATTGTGCCATTACGCCTGGTGAACCAAATTGCCTGTGGTGAGAGAATTGTTGAGCCAAAACAATCTCTCTATCGAATCCTCTCCTCTCCCATCTAAAAAACGTGAGACGTTCTTCAAGACCGAAGAACAAGCGATCAAGAACAACCGACGCAAGACATTCGCTTCGCCACGCTAGCACCTGGAGAACGAGTGGTGTCGATCATATGCCATCAGAGCACGTGCAGATCATCGCTAAAGGGATTCTGATTTGGATCCTCGCAAGCGCAACAAGACAATCCAGAAGGGTCATTCCGGACAATCAACATCATCAACGAAGAAAGTACCAAAGATCCAAGTATTTAATTTCTGCAGAAATTATTTAAATTAATTATAAACATGATGCGTAAGATCCTCTCTCTAGGATTCGGCGCCCTTTTCTTCTTTTGTCTAGATCTTTGATCTTAATACGTGGATACCGACGTTTATGGTCGTATTGATCTCAGATTGGTCATCGATTACGGCAAAGGGAAAGTTGGGACCTCCCAACCGCCAGACTTCCGCTGTGTCCGGATCCTTCAAGTGATATCAGAGAGAGGTTACATCATCATTTATAATTATTTAAATAATTCATTGATGATTTACGCTTTAATAATTTAGTTTGTCAATTCATGTTTAATCGTCCTTGTAATCTGAATTTCGAGATCTATTCTTCCTCTTATCGTTTCTCGCAGATATAAGAGAAATGAATAGTTTTTTAATTAAAATTAAATCGAAGATCTCATCAGGAGGCGCCGGCGATTCTGTCCAGGTAACACGACAGTACACGCCGTGTATTCGGATTTACACGCTATGTATTCGGATTTACACGCTGTGTAATATGCCATACACGCCGTATAATTCAGATTACACATCGTGTAGTTGTGTTCAGTGCATCGGGAGTAATTCGGCAATTACTCAAGCCGTGTGCATTAATGATACGTGGTATAATTAATTCTTACACCGTGTGTTGACCAAAACAGATTGGCGCACGGTCAACCGGATTACACGTCGTGTGGCCCACTGGACACGGCGTGTAGTCCCTTCGGGTCAAGGGTCAAACCGTGTATCCCATACACGGCTAAGCCGACCGGTAACCGTGTAACCCGGAGACAACACGGCGTGTGGCCCACTGGACACGCCGTGTACTCCATGATTTCCGAAGTACGCCTCACACGCCAAGTCCTTAGGCGTGTACTTCAGATAAGACAGTGAAGGCAGTACACGCCGTGTAGTTGGAACTACACGCCGTGTACTTTACCAAATTACACAGAATTAAAACTTTAATGTTTGTGTAATGTTCAGAATTACATATCATGTAGATTCGAACGGGTGTTCACCGTATTACCTCCAAGGTTATGGATAAGAATCTCAGGGAAATTCAGAAAATGATTAAGATAAAAGGATTGATTAATTAAAGATAACAATTAATCGGATTCAAGCACGATTTATCTTAATAAGAACGATTAAAGAATTGAATGCTAGTTTTATTAAATGCGTAATTCATTGCATGTATGTGGATGGTCATGAGCTAGACCAGACATTTGTATGTGATTGGTTTTCTTTTAATTTATTTTAAATTAAATTGTTGGTCTGCATGTCATCTCTTCTCATTAATATGTAGGGTCTGCGTGCCCATGGTTTCTTTTATGTAAACCCCCTTTTTACCCCTCACCTGTGTGTGAATTAAATAGCATATGTAATGGATGAAGCTCCCAAGCCAGTGGAGGTGGTTTCAGCTGGAGCCGAGACGAAACCAATCCCAGGAGATACAAAGGTGGACAGGTGGAAAGCTGTAAACACGAACCCAAAAGGTTCAAGGTGTTTCTCCCCTAGGTCAGAGTTAGTTTATCAACCGCTAGATAAACTAACAATTAGAAAAGCTCATGATCATGCCATTTACTTTATTTTATTTTTGTCAGTTGCATGGTTTATCATTATGAATGTGTTGTCGTGATCACATAATTAATAAATTAAATAAGCATGCAAGATGGAACTAAAATAAACCAGACTTATACGTAAATATTATCAAGACATGGTTAATCACTTAAGTTCCACTTAATATTAACAAGAATGCGATAAAGATAATAAGCAATTTATGCACAAGAGATAAAAATCCCTCAATAAAATATTAAGTCAGACTAAGGCTTCCGTTACTTGATTAAGGGAAAGACTCAATAAAACTATGTGTTTGACCAACCCTTATTGGGACACTTACTTTCATACAGGATGCCCTTATGAAAGTTTCAGGTTGACTTAACCATATTACACCAAGAGGAGTAGCCCTTGCTAGACTTGGTGTAATATTGGAGGCAAGTGTTGAGGAAACCCAAGTCAGGATTTCAGGATTGGGGAGTCCACTCAACGGATCAAGGAGCTGCAAACCCGCAGTTGGCAAATACCTGCCTACCTAAATACCTTCAAATAGCTTGACCCTTGTTGGGGATATGCAAAGAAAAATATGGATCCTTGTTACTAGAATGTCCAAGCAACTAGGCATTCCGAGTTCAATGGTGAGGGTCGTTGGGACTTAATAAAATAGTGGGAGACTTAATAAAATTAATTTATTATCTCTTATAAAATACAATCAAGAAAGTACTAATTATCTTCTCTTTTAATTGTAGAATAAAAATGACAAACTTGTCAACCACACAATCCCTGCGATCAATACTGGATAAAGACAACATTCTCACTGGCAGTAACTTCCAGTAATGGTTTAGACGCCTTCGGGTCATTCTACGCCATGAACGGAAATCTTACGTGCTGGAGTCCTCATTACCTGATCTGCCTGCCCAAGAGGCGAGTGATGAAGAGTTTCTGGTCTACGAAAAACATATGAACGACGCGGCCGACGTTCATTGGTTGATGTTATCATCAATGTCTAGTGAACTCATGAAGTCTCACAAAAACATGGATGCCTATAGCATGTTTGACCACCTTCGCGGTCTTTACCAGGAGAGAGCAAGACATGAACGGTTTGAGATCTCTAAGACACTCTTTCAGAGTAAGCTTGGAAAGGGTGCCCCAGCTGGGCCTCACGTAGTCAAGCTCATTGGCTACATTGAGCGCCTGGAGGTTCTAGGGTTTAAACCCCCCGAAGAACTGGGTACCGATCTCATTCTCGCATCACTTCCTCAGAGCTTCTCCAGTTTTGTTGTTAATTTCAATTTGAATAACATTGAGAAGTCTCTATCTGATCTTTTTATCCTTATTCGCCATGTGGACAAAGATATGAAGCACGACAAGCCTTCTGTTCTTATGGTGAATAAGAGGAAAGGGAAAGCGAAAAGCTTTAAGCCCAAAGCTTCTTCACGCCTTTCCAAGAAAAGGAAGATCAAAGGGGAGACAGGAGAACAAGAAGTTGTTTGTTTCGCATGTGGCAAGAAGGTCCACCGGAAGAAAAATTGTATCCAGCTAAAGAAGCAAGGGGAAGCTTCAGGTGTGTTTGTTATCGAGCAGCCAACGGAGCTAGACTTGTTGTTGTAGCTGTCGGGGACTACCACATCACGTTGCTGATTGGGATGATCTTGGTATTAAAAGGTTGTTATTATGTGTCTTCTGTAACCAAAAATATTATTTTTGCATCCAGACTAGATACAGATAGATTTATTTTCAAGTTCGGAAATAAATGTTGCTTCTTTTATAAAGATAACATTTGTTTTGGTACGACACATTTATATAATGGTCTGTACGTGTTGGATTACACAAACCAAGTAATGACAATCGATAACAAAACTACTTCACATGATCCATACCACACCCAATTTTGGCATCACCGGCTAGGTCATGTAAATGAGAAACGCTTGATAAAGTTACATAAAGATGAATATTTAGATTCTTTCGAACTAAAACCACTTGGTGTATGTCACACATGTTTACAAGCCAAAATGACCAAAGCTCCATTTAGTGGGAAAGGTGAAAGAGCCAAAGAGCTTCTTGAATTGGTTCATACCGATGTGTGTGGACCATTTCCAGTTAAAGCAAGGGGTGGGTACTCATACTTCATAACTTTTACCGATGATTTTAGTAGATATGAATATATCTACTTAATGAGGTATAAGTCGGATTCTTTTGATAAGTTCAAGGTATACAAGAATGAAGTTGATAACCAGCTTGATAATAAGATTAAGAAACTCCGCTCAGACCGAGGTGAAGAATATCTTAATCAAGACTTCATTGATTACTTACCGGAGTTTGGGATCCCATCCCAACTCACTTCTCCTTACACACCCCAGTGGAATGGTGTAAGCGAAAGGAGGAACCACACCTTGTTGGACATGGTGAGATCAATGATAAGTCATGTAAGTCTTCCATTATCCCTTTTGGGGATATGCGTTACAAACAACGTCACACATACGAAACCAAGTACCAACTAAATCGATAAATGGTATTCCATACGAGTTTTGGAGTGGAAGAAAAACCATGTTATCGAATTTACATGTGTGGGGAAGCGAAACATTTGTTAAAGCCTCTTCAGGTGACAAACTCGCACCTCGAGGCACAAAATGTACCTTTATAGGATACCTCAAGGAAACAAGGGGGTATTACCTATACGACCTCTCAGACAAAAAGGTTATAGTGGCAATACACGCCATATTCCTTGAGAGGGAGCACATCTCCAAAAAAGATAGTGGGAGTGAGATAAATTTCGATGAAGTCGAAGCTCAAGGTACACAAGAGTTGGTACAAGAGCAGATTCCACAAAGCCCCGTGGAAGAAAGATCTGTTCCAGAGACACAAGTACTGCGTAGGAGTACAAGAGGGTTAGAGAATCGGAACGGTACGGTTTTCTAGTTACTGAGAATGGTGACTCATTATTAGTTGATAATAATGATCCTCTAACCTACAAGGAAGCAGTAAGTGGCACAAACGTTGCCAAGTGGCAAGAAGTCATGAATTTTGAAATGAATTCCATGCACCAAAACCAAGTCTGGATTTTGGTAGATTCTCCAGTAGATGTAAAGCCTGTTGGTTGTAAATGGGTATTCAAGAAGAAACTGGACATGGAAGGACAAGTCTGTACCTATAAGGCACGATTGGTTGGAAAATGGTTTAAACAGCGTCAAGGCATCGACTACGACGAAACCTTTTCACCAGTTGCAATGCTGAAATCCATCAGAATTATATTGGCCATTGTCGCTTACCATGATTATGAGATTTGACAAATGGATGTCAAAACAACATTCCTTAACGGGAACCTTCAATAAGATGTCTATATGACACAATTTGAAGGGTTTGTGACTCCAAAGAATGCCAATAAGATATGCAAGTTGCAAAAATCCATTTATGGATTAAAGCAAGCATACAAGTCATGGAACATTCGTTTTGATGAAGCCATAAAGGAATTTGGTTTTATAAAGACGAACGTGAGCCTTGTGTCTACAAATGATTTAGTGGGAGTGCAGTCGTTTTCTTAATAGTATATGTTGATGACATATTACTTATTGGAAACGAAATACCAGTCTTTCAGTCTGTTAAGCCATGGTTGAATAAATGCTTCTCCATGAAGGACTTGGGCGAGACAACATATATTCTTGGGATCAAGATCCATCGTGATAGATCCAAGAGATTGCTGGACCTAAGTCAAAGTATATACATTGACAAGATACTGAAGATATTATGTATGGAACAATCCAAGAGGGGATTGTTACTAGCGTCACAATGCATTCATCTTTTTAAGAAAACGTGTCCTTAGACGCATAAGAAAATAAAGAGAACTATAAGGATTCTATACGCATTAGCGATTGGGTCAGTCATGTATGTTATGATATGTACTAGGCTAGATGTCGCCTACACATTGAATGCGGTAGGAAGATATCAAACTGATCCAGGTGACCGTCATTGGATGGCAGTCAAGACTATCTTTAAGTATCTAAGGTGTACTGAGGATATGTTCCTGGTGGCAGTCAAGACTATCTTTAAGTATCTAAGGCGTACTAAGGATATGTTCCTGGTTTATGGAGGAGATGAGGAACTAGTCATCAGAGGGTATGCAGATGCTAGTTTTCAGACTGATCAAGATGACATGAAGTCGCAGACGGGATACATTTTCACTTTGAATGGAGGTGCTGAGAGCTGGAAGAGCTCAAAGCAAGGTGTGGTCGTAAATTCTACGGCAGAGTCCGAGTATATCGCAGCTTCTGAGGCAGCTAAAGAAACAGTTTGGATGCAGAGTTTCATCTAAGAGCTGGATGTGGTACTTAGCAGTAAAGATCCCATCACACTTTATTGTGATAATACTACAGCGGTGGCTCTCGCAAAAGAGTCAAGGTCGCATCAACGGACGAAGCACATACTACGGAAGTATCATCTCTTGAGGGATTTTTCTTAGAGAGGTGAAGTTGTAGTGAGTAGTATTTTCACGGAATACAACGTGGCAGATCACTTGACTAAAGCCTTGACTCAGCATAAACATGATCATCATGTGAGGTCTAGCGGACTGAAAGTCGCAGGCAGTTGGCTCTAGTCCAAATGGGAGTTTGTTGGAGTTGGTGTCCTAGAACCAACTGTTTGTACATTGATTATATGAATATTTAATGTATTTAAATATTAAACATCTTATTACATATTGTTCATTGTTCTGTATGACTATAATGTAATAATGTCCTAGAGTATTTGTCGCATTAATAAGGTCATAGCAGTTCCCCGCTATGATGAGAACTTTGAAGTGCTATGACAATATTCTTAAATATAGTTTTGCGGTTGGATGATATACTATGATGAGACACATAGTATACAGATCGTCAGATGCGAGTACTCGTAAGTAGATGAGACTTCTTTTCATAAAGTTCATACTTGATAATCTCCAAGACGAGAAATTATGAGAACAGACCCGCCAGTAGGAATTTCGCATGTTTTGGTGTCATCAGATATTCCTATCTGCGAACGTGCGTAATGGTCCTTAGACTTTAAGATTATCATTAATACGTGTCATGACTCGTGCGCTTAGATTTGCTGACGAAAACCGTCAAGCCATATGTTGGCGGGAAGTAGGGTACGTTGGGTGCGTCACGAATAACATGTTATTAATGGATAAGTTGAGGAAGGATTTGTCCCTTCTATTTATGAAAGTTGATATCTCAGCCCTTTGATTGAAATAGAACCGTTGCCCTAAATTTCATGGCCATGGTGTAACGATGAGTTTATTTCAGGTAGGTAAAGAATGACGTATCAAGCATATAGGTTGATGACACTATCATGAAACCCGCTTGATGAGATATTGGAATAAAGAGATTATATTACACAGTGAGCGTTCGTATGTGGATGTCGTCGTTGCGACTTTAAGTTCTTTCTCTTGTGTGCCTTGACCTATTGCTAGACAGTATTTTTGGACTTTAGGAAAGTTCGCCTAATGCCAACGAGAAAAAATCCTAGAGGGTCACACACTAAGTGTTTCTTGTGGTCTCAATTAAATTCTATTTGAATTCAATTAATTGAATAAATATTATTCTCAAGACTGTGAAATAATTTTATTCAAGTTAAAATGATCGCATAAATTAAATTAAATAAAATATATTTATTTTATTGAACATTTAATAAATATTTATTTACTAGTTTGTAAATAAAATATTTATTTAAGAGAATAAATAATTTATTTATTCGGGTGTTTAATAAATGGAAGTGGAGTTCAGATCAAGGCCGGTCTGGTAGTAAATTAATTATTTGCAAGACGGTAAATAATTATTTAACTAGTTGACACAAGACAAAATAATAATAACGCTGTTATCATTATGTGGCACGAGATTTCATTTATGATTTTGTTTTGCGCAAGTTGACGCATCATGAATAATGGTGCTGTTATTGTTATTATGTAGCATGAGTTTTCTCTAAAGTTATGACTGTATTTAATTGATGTTACGCAATTTAATATTGTAACCGAAACCCCATGTCGTTAAATAGACAGGTACGTCTATTGTGCCATTACGCTTGGAGAACTAAATTGCCGGTGGTGAGAGAATTGTTGAGCCAAATTTTTTTTTCTCTCGAATCCTCTCCTCTCAAAAATGAGAGACGTTTTTCAAGACTGAAGAATAGACGATCAAGAACGACCGACGCAAGACACTCGCTTCGACGCGTTAGCACCCGGAGAACAAGTGGTGTCGATCGGAGGCTATCAGAGCATGTGCGGATCACCGCTAGAGGGATTCTGGTTTTGATCCTCGCAAGCGCAACGAGATAATCTGGAAGGGTCATTCCAGACAATCTACATCATCAACGAAGAAAGTAACGAAGATCCAAGTATTTAATTTTTGCAAAAATTATTTAAATTAATTATAAACATAATGCGCAAGATTATCTCTCTAGGATCCGACGCCTTTTTCTTCTTTTGTCTAGATCTTTGATCTTAATCCGTGGATACTGGCGTTTATCGTCGTATTGATCCCGGATTGGTCGTCGATTACGGAAAATGGAAAGTTAGGATCTCCCAACCGCCACGCTTTCGCTGCGTCCGGATCCTTCACTCTCCACATTCAAGCTGACGGCCGGCTTTATGCTTGAGGGATGAGCACACAGCTCGAGGATTGCATTTGTGCAGCCCAGCAAGCCATGCCTGTGTTATCCAGTTAACCACATGGCCAAGCTGAAATCAGACCCCTCATCGGGTTGACCTAATTCAGCCAGACCTTTTTTTGGGCCTTTGTCTCATTCATGCATTTGGATGTTGGGCTGAACCTGACCACATGCACCGTTTGGGATGGCTTGAGCCCCATAATCAGCAAAATTTTCCGGTCCAAGGCGGAGCCAGTGGGCTGAATTTACACTCCTATTCCAAACCAATTGCAGCTCAAGGGACCTGTAAAGGAGTTGGCTTTGGTTGAATTGGGGTACATTATACTTGGCCAAAGGGTGAGTTTTTTGTGAGCATTGTGCCAGATTTGCCCCTTCTGTTCCTGGGGGTGGTCTCTTCATTAGAATAAAGATGGTCTCATTTTTTTTCAGTTTTCATGCGAGAAAGAAACTGATTAGAAATGGAAGGCGGAATTTTTTGTGGCAGGGACTCGAGATGAAAATTCTGCTTGATTCAATTTATCTTGATATGCATGTCTGAAGCACAATTTTAGATTTTTTAATCCCATTTCTCGTTACTTCTCTTAAATTGGTGTGTTCTTAATTCTCCATGCGCTGATTCATTTATTGGAAGATACCATGTCTGCTTTCTTATTGGGTTTTGTTCGTTGTTTATAGTTGATTAAGCTCTTAAGTCTTCTTCTATGCAATTTCTTAAATCAAAGTTTTTATATATCCTGGTACTGAATTGTGTGAGCGATATAATTTTCTATTGCTTATTCTGTTTTTACTGGATCATTGTATGGAATTTAGAATCTGAAGCAGTCCCACATGTTTTTCCTTACCAAGTTTGTGCATACGCTGCGCTTGCCACCTTATCTCCTTAAACTTTGCTTGGAAGAAGCAATTAAAGGAGAACTTGAAAAGCTTTTCTTAGATAAGGTATGCTGTTTTTACTCTCCCCTTCTCATTCTCTTTGTATTAGGGATCGTACTTGATAATTCACGGTGATTATTTTTTATGAAGGTTATAACTGATTTGGGGCTTTGTGTATCTGTTTATGACATCTTTGACATTAAAGGAGGCTTTATTGCTCCAGGAGAAGGTGCCGCAACATACGAGGTTTGTTCATACTGAATGCATGTATTTATTTACGAGGTTTGTTCATACTGAATGCATGTATTTATTTATTTAGTGATATGCTTTCTGTTGAATCCCATTTTATTATAATGGGTATTTTCGAGTCCCACATCGGAATATCCCACCTTGTAATCTATATTACCCATCTGTAAAAGAATGCCTCCGCCTCACATTAAGGCAAAGGGAATTCGCCTCCTATACTCGTCTTCTACATGGTATGAGAGGGAATTTCCCGATAATACCTTTTTTTTATTCCTCTCCCTTCCGCGGCACTCCTCCCTCCAGGCGGCCCTCCGTCCTTCCTGACTGAGCCCTCTCGCCCGAGGAAATCTATCCCGCCTGTGCGGCTCCTCCTGCGACCCTACGTCCCACCCAAGCAGCGCCCTCCCGGCGGCCCCAACACCTCTGCTACCCCCCCCCCCCCACATCCAGCACGGGTTCTCGGCCCGACCTCGGCGACGTGTCTCGGCCAGCCCTCCGACCGGCTCCTCCCGCCTGCGCGACGCGGTTCCTTTCCCCCACGCCTCCGGTGGCGCCGACCTGCCTGCCTCCCTCCCTGTCCGTCGCGGATCCCGGATCCCCGCCTCCGTTTTGGCTCCCGCCCTCCTGCGGCCCCTCCCGGCTTCGCGATCGCCCCCGTCTACCAACTGCCTCCCGACGCGACTCCCGGCCTGCCCTCCAGCAACTGGCCCGCCTTCTCCACGGTCTCCCTTGCGACGACCGGCCGCATCTCCCGACGTCTCTTGGTCCCGCCGCGACCCTACGTCCTTTCCAACAACAGTCTCCCGCTCAGCCGCATTGTCCCTCCCGCAGCCCACACTCCTAGCCTACTTCAAACACGGAACCAGCACCGCTCTCCAGGTGGAACCCCTCCCGCGACTTTTTCCCGCACTTTCCCTCCCTCCAGCGGCCTCCTCGGCACTCCCCGGTTCGCCTCCGACGATGCATCCCGACCCTGCCCTCCTCGGCACTCTCGGCCCGCCTCCCGCGGTCTCCCGACCCTCGCCTCCCTCGTGGTTTCCCAACCCGCCTCCTGTGGCGACGTCTTGGCCCCCGCCCTACTCGACGACTCCCGACCCTCCATGCCTCGATGCTTCCCAGCCCACCAACTCTTCACTGGTTGGCTCAACCGCCCGCGGCCCTCCAGCACGACCTCCGATCGCCAACGTTCTTGCAAGGCCGCCCCCTCACCGCTGTTGTCGGTCTTTCCGCACGACAACCCCATGCTTCATCCGTGCGTCTGTGCGACCTCCTGAGCAGCTGTCTATGCTCCGTCGTCGACTCACCCGCAAGGCGGTTCCCCTTCATCCAATACCCGTTACAGAACGGTGCTCTCGCAGGAGGAGATTGCCTTGATACAAACTTATCGGGCTGCTCTGCCACCGTCCTCTTCTCTAACTCCCATTGCTCAGACTGATAGCTCTACCGCCTGTGTATCTCATCGACCGACAGCTTGGATGCTTGACTCTGGTGCGTCGGAACATCTCACAGGGGACTTCAGTATGTTCACTACCTATCATCCGTACACTGGGGCCTCTACAATTAATGTGGTTAATGGATCAACAATCCCTATTATCGAATTTGACACATGCCCCCTAACCTCGTCTATTCACCTGCCTTCGGTCGCTCATGTTCCTCATAGTCTATTTAATCTTATCTCCATCGGCAAACTCACCAGAGACTTAAATTGTGTTGCTACTTTTACATCATCTGGTGTTGTTTTCCAAGAGCGGACGACGAATCGGGAACTTGGTCGAGGTCATCTTTGGAATGGGGTGTACATGTTTGATACCCCGCTATCTCTTGCTTGCTCATCCACCTCAACCCGTGCCCTTGACCTACATTCTTGCATTGGTCATTCACCGGTCTCCGTCCTACATAAGCTTTGCCCATAATTCAGTCCCCACATTTCTTTCCATTGTGAATCCTGCAAGTTTGCTAAACATCATCGGGTGACGTATGTTCCTCGATTGGAACTGCGTGCAGCGAATCCTTTCGACCTTGTTCATTCCGTTGTATGGAGTCCTTGCAGGGTTCCTAGCCAGTACGGGTTCAGTTATTATATATCCTTTATTGATGACTACTTGTGCATGACCTGGCTTTACCTTTTTCATGATCGGTTTGAAGTTTTTTCTACTTTTCAGACCTTTTATAATGAAATTCATACTCAATTCTCCACCTCCCTTAAATGTTTCTGCTCCGACAATGGGTGAGAATATTCATCCACTTCCTTTTCAGCAGTTTCTCAAGGATAATGACATCATTTACCAGACATTCTGCCCCGATACACCTCTGCAGAATGGAGTGGCCGAGCGGAAATATCGCCATATTCTGGAGACTGCTCGTGCCCTCTTATTCCACATGAAGGTGCCTTTCATTTTTTGGTCCGATGTCATCCTGACTGCTACTTACGTGCTAAACCGACTCCCTTCTTTTATCCTTCAGGGGAAGACTCTTTCAGATTCTGTTATCCTCTCTCCCTCCTCACTCATTTCTACTCCGTGTGTTTGGGTGTTTGTGTTATGTTCGGGACACGTGCCCTAACCTCTCCAAACTTTCTCCCAAATCCCTCCGTTGCATTTTTCTCGGATATTCCCGCACTCAGTGCAACTACCGGTGCTTCTCTTCCGACTTACGACGCTATATCATCTCTGTTGATGTGTCGTTTGTTGAGAGCTCTCCTTTTACTCTTTTCTCTCTCCATCCAGACACCATCATCAATGATTTTCTTCCTCTCATCATTCACCCTCCTTTGGTGTCTTCCTCTGTTGATCACCGGTTTGGTACAGTCTACTCCCGTCGCCCATCGACTGTGCCCCCCGTCCAGGCTGAGGAAACCATCATCCCAACGTCGTCCGATGTTCTTGCCCCAGCACTAGACAATTTGCCCATTGCACTTCGAAAAGGTTCCCGTTCTTGCCAAAATACTCACCTCTATACATCTTCATACAGAAGTTTGTCAGCTCTGGAGACGATATCTATTCCCCGCACGGTTGGCGATGCCAAATCTCACCCAGGGTGGCTACAAGTGATGCGGGATGAACTGCAGGCTCTGGATGACAACCATACTTGGGATCTGGTCCCTCTTCCAGAAGGCAAACAGGCGGTCGGCTGCAAATGGATTTATACGGTCCGTCTCAATGCCGATGACACTCTCATCGTCTCAAAACCCGACTTGTGGCGAAGGGCTTTGCTCAGACATATGACATCGACTATTTTGAGACCTTTTCTCCGGTTGCCAAGATGACATCAGTCTGTTTATCCATCTCTCTGGCCGCTTCATCAACTGAATGTCAAGAATGTCTTTCTCCATGACTTTCTTGAAAAAGAGGTATATCTGCAGCAGCCCCCCGGATTTCGTGCCCTAGGAGCCGACTTCCATGTCTGCCGACTTTGTCGCTCTCTCTATGGTCTCAAGCAGTCTTCTCGTGCTTGGTTTGACCGCTTCAGAACTGTCGTCACCGCATTTGAACTCTCTCGCAGTATGAAGGACCACACCGTATTCTACCATACGACGTCTAACGGTTGCATCCTGTTAGTGGTATATGTTGATGATATCACCATCACTGAGAGCGACTCCACTGGAATCGCTCAACTCAAGAGGCATCTTCACCACCACTTCTACACCAAAGATCTCGGTCCTCTCACATACTTCCTTGGCATCGAGGTCTCCCGTTCTACGGACACCATCTTTCTTTTTCTCTGCCAACGAAAATATGTCATGGATCTCTTGCAGGATGCGGGTTTGAGTCGGGCAACTGCTGTAGACACTCCTTTTGAGCCTATGGAACGTTCTCTCTACGACGACACGACGCCCTTTCCTCACCTAGAGAGCTACCGTCGTCTTGCGGGAAAACTCAATTACCTCACTATGACACGACTGGACATTGCCTGCACTGTTGGCAAAGTAAGCCAATTCATGGAGCATCCAACCAAATCTTAGTGGGATGCTGTCCTCCGCATTGCCAAGTACATCAAGAAAGACCCTGCCTGTGGTCTTCGGTACTCACATCACGCTTTGAGGCCTTCTGTGATGCTGACTATGCCGGTTGCCTTGCTACCCGAAAGTCTACTTCTGAGTTTGCCGTTTTGATAGGTAACCTCATCTCTTGGCGCAGCAAAAAGTAGACAGTCGTCTCTAGATCTAGTGCGAAGTCTGAATACCGTGTCATGACCTCGGTCACTACTGAGATCATTTGGCTTCGTCATCTCCTCCACGGGTTTGGCTTCCCATCGCTGACGTCCGTTCATATCTGGTGTGATAATCAGGCAGCCACGAAGATTGCTTAGAATTCTGTTTTTCATGAACGAACGAAGCATATCGAGTTGAACTGCCACTTTCTTCACCATCACCTTGAGCAGAACCATATCAGTTTTGGCCACATTCCGACAGCAGATCAGCTTGCCGACATCTTCACCAAAGGTCTCTCAAGAGCTCGTCTGGACTCTCTCAGTACCAAGCTGGGTATCCACAACATCAACAACCTAGCTTGAGGGGGAGCGTGTATGGTCTTGTTCGTTATCGTCTTTTTTATTTTGTGAGACTCTTGGTCCAAGCTGGGCATGTCCAACTTGAGGGGGGTGTTAAACCCCATTTTATTATAATGGGTATTTCCGAGTCTCACATCGGAATATCCCATATTGTGATCTATATTACCCATCTATAAAAGAATGTCTTCGCCTCACATTGAGGTAAGGGGAATTCGCCTCCTACACTCGTCTTTTACCCTTTCTATCTATATGGTTGATAAAATGAGTTTCATGAAAGCTCTCGTAGTTAACCCTGTGTTTATACATATTTTCTATCCTGCAATAAAATTTAACTTTCTTCAAAAAAGAAAAAAAAGAAAAACTACTCTACCACTGCCAGCAGTTCCTTTATAGGAAAGTAGATTTCTTTCTCTTGTTTACCTTTAATAAAGAATTGTGGATGATAAGTACTTGAGTAGAAAACAATGAATGAGAAGAGTTTTATTCAGTAGAAATCAGAATTACAGAGCATAAAATGGCGTTTTGAAGAAGAAAGAAGAAATTCTCTCAGAGCAAACTCTGGTTCTGAGGTCACTTCCTCACTTTACTAGCTTGAAAGACCTGGTTCCTTTCACCCAATCAAAATATATAGTGGCCTCCCTTCCTAACCACTTAGCTAACTGTTTTCCCTGACAGCAGAAACAGGGAAGCAGTTGGAACCTGTTGGTCCCAAAAAAGGTTAATACGTGAATCAGGGTATGTCAATTTTTAAATTATCCTTTGCCAACAATCTTGTCCTACTTTTATTAGGGTCCTCTCTCATAGATGATATGAAACAATAAGACCAGTAAAAGAGAGAGAATGATTTTTATTTGGTTCACCCAAATGGGCTAATCCAAGGAGCATGCCTGACAATGTGCCCATGCACCTGAAACACTAAGCTCACTGGTTTGGTTACAATTTTGGAGCGGCCGCACTGACTCTCCTTGTTTGCAACCTTCACAAAGAAAGCTCACTGCTTTCAATCACTTGGGAATGCACTGCTCCTCCAAGCGCTCCTGTCTTCGATCTCCATGAACAGAGAATAATGTTACACCAATGGCGGTGTATTGATTTGCTCCACCTTCTTCTGCTTTAAGAACTTCATAAAAACTTCCCACGAGAAGTCTCCTGGAACACCACCTTCTTCATGCACAACTTTCCAGTGGGAGCCTGGAATTCTTTCTTTCCGGCCAATGTCTGGAAAATCCTTTCCACTATTCTTTATTCTCTCGACTCATAAATGTGTCAAAAATTCTCTCCTCTCTCTTCCTCCTCTGTTCTTATACATGGTAGGTCCGTGGGGAGGGGAACAAAGGAAAGAAAATCTGCAGACGCGGAGGCTCGAAACCAGGACCTCCTCAACTCACCACCACAGGTACAGCAGGGGCGGAACCACTGAACTGTGCCCTATGGGGCACTTATATTTTTATGAAATATTCACGTGAAATATTATTTCATATTTTGAATATGGAAACCTTCCTTTAATAAGCTCCCACGGTCCTTGTTCTTCAATTCTCCACAAAATCCGCAAGCTTCATTCAAATTTGACCTAGTTATCAATCGAATATTGCGATTGATAATTTCCCATTCATGCAGACTCATGGCCCACTGTTTTGAGTCGGAGTGATTTGCAGAACCACAAAATCTTCATTTTAAATTACAATAAACTCGCAGCATAATCCTCCTTCATCTTCGGCTTGATTTCTCTTCACATAATTGATTGAGTTATTAATCATATTTTATGATTAATAAAACGCTTTTCTACTGCTCTGGCGGATCCTCTGTTGAGATATATTAGAAGAATGAACCTTATGAAGTTTCCGTTGAATTGCCTTCAGACTGCCAGATTTTGTAAAGGCAATGAACCTTACGAAGTTCCCTGATGAACTTTACAAAGTCAAAGAAACAACCTTACGAAGTTCGGAAATCAACCTTACGAAATTCTCAAATCAACCTCGTGAAGTTCCATCAACCTTTTGAAGTCCCCTTATCAACCTTACAAAGTCTTCATCAAACCTTACGGAGACCTCTTATCAACCTTACTAAGTCTTCATCCAACCCTACGAATATTTTCTTTGCCTCAAAATGAACCTTAGGTTCACAGGGTGACTTCATGTCTTTGCCGCAGAATCAACCTTATGATCACAGGGCAACCTTACGATCCGGACTTGGCCAAAATTCAGAAACCTGCATTACATGAAATTCAACCAGTGCACTCCAGAATTTATCCAGCACACCTCCAGACTTCACATTATGAGTTCCTCCTGTCCTCTTGAGCTGTTTTGCATATTCCTTCACCAAACTTGTCAACAAACACAACTTAAAAACACTCCTAAGGGGATTTTTGCCAACAGAACCTCTCTGGACATCTGGTCTCCCTTCCTAACCACCTCTAACCGAAGAAACAGAACTCTCCACATAAACTGAAGGGTCAACAATCACTGGGAAGCAGATTTCTCTCCCTTTCCTGGAGTATCTGTAGACAATAGGTGGTTTGGGTAGCCCAAAGGCGGAATCTGGAAGTGGAAAATCAGGCCTAACAGTTGAGGTTTTAATTTCTTGGTGGATCTATCAGAGGTGGATCTATCAAGTAGTTTCTTCTCTGCAACCAACATCTTCCAACTACCACATGGTTACAAACCATGACGGTGTGGTTTGTTCTTTTATTCTCCAAACTCTTCCAAAACAACTTGCTTTCACCTTTTATTCTATATTAAGCATCAAATACTCAAATTAAGCAGAAATCAAGCCATATTTCAATTAAAACCAGACCAAATATTTCATACAAATATTGACATATCAACTTCACTACCTAGTTTAATGAATAACGTCCCTTCATTTTTCATTTTTATTTCTTCAATCACATGTTAGTTTGGTTCAAGATTCTAAGCATGTTTTTACCTTCAATTACCCTTCATGCTGGCAGGTGGAGTTCAGATTAATTATGTTCCGCCCTTTCGTGGGTGAGATCATTGCTGCTAAACTTAAGG
This sequence comes from Viscum album, assembly GCA_963277665.1. Lineage (NCBI taxonomy): Eukaryota > Viridiplantae > Streptophyta > Magnoliopsida > Santalales > Viscaceae > Viscum > Viscum album. Next base: position 808,101,220 of record OY728150.1, on the reverse strand, counting down.
AATTCGATGCCAATGGATTACGATGTATGTTATACAAAATTCTCTATTTTCTAATTTTATTAATGATCCAAATGTTTCTGATGGAAACGCAGTAGAGATGGGAGGGGGAACGCGAGAGAAATATGGAAAAGGTGCGGTGAAATATGTTGGATTATATAATTATAAAAAAATTATTCATTATTTATGAGGTATTCTTGACAATAATAAATAGAATTATGAATAATTATGTTCATAAAATTTATTTTCAGATGCAGGATTGACAATTACCCCCAAATTGGCCAGATTCCAAATATGATTTCTGCCTGTTTCCCTGTCATGTTTATTTATAATTCTATTTGCATGCATCAACGTAACCATACGAGTATAGTTATTAGATGGTTTAAGCTTATGTTCTTTTTAATTCATTGCATTTATTCATATGAAGGCTGCCATGACATCTCTTTGGTATCAGATAAACTAATTTTCTTTTTAAATTTTCCCTTAATCACCGAATTTAATTTATGAACTCCAGTGTCTGTGGGATTCTTTGATGACATTTATGTTCCAGCACATCTTCTGCCAATTCCATCTACTTTTGAGCCTCACCCGGACAACAAGTAGGTTAATACGTGTGCCTAAAATTAAAATGACCAAATTATTGTAATTATGACATCTTTTGTGGGTTGCAGGGAGTACATGGTATGGGTATATGAGTATGAAGAAAGCAAGTGTTACGTGGATGACGTAGATGAGATTAGGTTTCGGGTAAACAATATAACTTATCCTCCAATTCCGATTGAGCAACTGGAAGGATCAAAGCCGTTTGCCCCAATGATTATTACGGTGGGATCATCCTTTTCATGACATTTTGAAATAACTTTATGTAGAAAAATATTGATAAGATGCTAGTGTTTGATTTTGTGTTTGTTTACTTGATTAGTGTTTTTGTTATGGCAGGGAGCGATCAACGATTCTGGCCTGGGCCCTATTTCTTGGTGGTTGTGAGAAGCGGTAGAAAATTGATTACAACACTATCATGTTGAAGAATTAAAATTTTCCTTACAAGGAAATATAGCTTCCGAAGAAAATATAAAAATATTCATGCTAAATCATCAAGAGTAAGTATTAAATATGGAAGTGTATTGGAATCCGTAAATGTCAGAAGTAGTTTGGAGATGTGCCACGGACCTTTTATATCAACACATACTTTTCAGAGAAACCCTTAATTTTTCTCATTGTTATATCTCTATTGATGATGAGATATCATAATAGAATATTTTTTGGATGTATGATTTGGGGACCATGGCCATTTTGTAGATAAATTCTTGATTATCTTGTTAGTAATTTACATTTTTCGCCCATCATAAAAATAGAAATTACTAAAGTTTCTACACATTAAAGGGCCACATCCTATTAGATACATTAAAACACAAACTACCCAAAACTTAAAAGATCACTTTTAACTGATTTTAACCACACAATTATTCACATACAAACGTAATGTGGGATTAGTGATCCAATAATCTCATAATGCACTCGGCAAACAACTCTCAAGATTGGGGGTGAATTAAAAAATTAAGCAAAAAACTCTTTAATAAACTTCACACTTAAATCAATAAATCAAATCAATGAAAACTAAGAATGCATCCGAAAAAGGCGAAGCGTGAAAACAAAAACAGATAAATTAAGGAATAAGCTTAGGAATCAACAAAAAAGAGCATTTGGGAAATGATTTTCCAAATATAGATAAATTTGTTCCTTCTAATTTTAAAAGTATCGTTGGAGCTAATTATCTGATGTAAGATGAGGCAATAAAGATTATGAATATTGAAAGAAACCTTGGAGGATGACGAGTGAATGCTTTTAGATCACTCTTCAACTTGGTCATGCTCTAGAAATAATATAGAAATTAAATAAACAGACATGTTAGAGTAAAATGGATAAAGAAATTCAAAGCAAAGTTTGAAATGACAGGACACAGGAAATATTAATGAGGTTTGGGATAAGAAATCAATATTCCCATATTTTATACAAATCAAACAAGTTCTTGTTGGGATGTATAGTATGTTTTAGTTCACCAAATTCAGTTCACCAGAAGTTGGTGGCTGGAAGATGGGTTGGCTTGATATACAGAATCTCTCCAGGAGGTTGCATGACCATCAAAAGTTCGTAACCAGAAATTTAGCAAAGCACTAGTTTCTGAAATGATGTTTTCAAAAGAGTTTACTGAATCAGTCAAGTTCAACGAGACAATTGGAGATTTGCAGTCAAATTCCAAATGGAGGCATCTCCACGAATATTAGAAGTCGGTGTGACTGTGATGACAGGTTGTACATTCGTATAAAAGGGAGTGGGGACCTTATGCATAGTACACCTTGATCATAAATAGTGTATCAGAGAATTACAATGTGTTAATCCTCTGTAATTAATTCTTATTGACAATTTTTCAGTTGAATGTAATTTCTTATATTTTCGGTGATAATATAAATGGCATCAATGTTTCTCTCGTACACGTATGACTCATTGTTTGAAACACGTTAATCCCTCATGTCTATTTATATTTCCATTTGCTTTACTTCGCATTGATGTTTGTGAAGTGTGAGTTCGTTTGAGGTGTGTGTGAAGGTTGACTTTGTGTGGTGAGTAGGGTGCAAAGACTTCCTACTTTCGGTACACTTAGTCACGAGGAAGTTGTGGAGCTTTTCATCTATTGCGTTAAACTTTCGGCAAGCGATCTTTCGGTGGACGTAGGGTCTTGGTTCCGGTGATCGGCCCGCCACCTCTTTACCAACAAGTGGTATCAGAGCGGGGTATCATTCTAGTGTTTGATACCAACAAGTGATATCAGAGCTTGTGGTGGTTGTGCTTGCTCAACACACTCAGTGCTAGCTCATGTTTCACTCACTATTGCCTTGATGCTATTTCGTTTTCCGTGGGAGTTTGTTGTTAGCAGAAGGTATGACTTCAGATGAAGGTAAGGTTTGGGTTGACAGGTTTGATGAAATAGATTTTGGATTTTGGAGGATGCAGATGGAAAATCATCCAATTCAGAAGGACTCATACATTCCATCAACTGGTGTGCGTCCGGAGAAAATGGAAATGGTGGAATGGGAATAGATGGACATGAAGGCACTTGGGTTAGTTCAAATGTCATTGGCACGAAACGTTTCCTCTTAACATCCGTGAAGTGAAGTCGATGGTAGAGCTCATGAAGTCCCTGACAGATATGTATGAGAAACCTATGACACTTAACAAAGTGATCATGATGTGATGGTTGTTCATCATGAGGTCATCAAAAGGAAGACCAACGGTAGATCACATGAATGATTTCAACATGATTCGAAGGTAGCTTATCAGTGAAAGTGAAATTCACGGATGATGTATTGGATTTACTTATGTTATCATTGCTTTCAGAGAGTTGGGATGTGATGGTGACTGCCATTATTTACTCATGCGGAAAAATGAACTTAGTATTTGAGGGTGTTCAGAATTTGATCCTTAATGAAGAACTACGTCATAGGGAAGTCCAAGCATCATCCGATAATGTGCTCAGTACTGATGGATGAGGACGGTCACCCCAGGGGAGATATCAAAAGAAACTATTGGAAGATAAGTCTTGAGAGAGGAGTCAAGGTAATTCAGCTGGCCAAGGTTCTACATGCTGGAATTATAGGAAGAAGGGACATATCCAGAAGAATTGCAGAAGTCATAGGGAGGAATCTGGGTGGGCATCAACTTCTAAAAGTTCAAATTCCTTGAGTACTACAGAAGGGAGCAACATACTGCTTCTTAACGTCAATGTTCCAGTGGAATCATGGGTTGTCATTTTCGATGCATCCTTTCACTTGAAGTTCCTTAGGATCATGGGAATCACTGAGAAGATAGGGGGAGGGTGAATCAGTGTCAAACTTTTACAATTTCAAATTCTCTAAAACTAACACCTGCGACTTTTTAGAGTTTTTGTTCTTATCATTTTTTTATAGAAAACTCACAAGCATGCAAATATATGAAAGAAATGAAAGTCGTGCAAGATTTACAAGGTTCGACCTCAGCGTGAGAACCTACATCCTTATCATGATTACTCCCATGGTCCATGGAAATTCACTTTTAATAAGAAGTGAATAGAACTTGAGCCAACTTCTGTTAGACTCCTTCTATCTCCCTATAAGAATGATTATATTGACTCCTGTTAGTTTATAAAGTTTTTCTTATAAAACTGATCTACCACAAATATGTAAACTTTGTAAAACAACTCTCAAAAGGCTCGTCTGGAAATCTCCATCTGATAAGTGTTCGTTCGACGCGCCTCTCCTTCATCCAATATTTTTTTTCTGGTGTGCCTTACTGAAATTGTGCCTGTTTTCTAACCTTAGTTCTGTCTGATGAACAAAACCTCTGCACCTCACAAACTTCTTAGAATCTTTTCTAAATATTCTCTATTTGGTATGTTCTCTTCGATGGATTTTTTTCGATGTCTCTGGACTGAAAATCTATCTGGTTTCTCAGCTTCGAGTTCCCTGTCGAATTTCTATGATCGATTTCTCTCTTCTTCAACCAATTCAGTTGGAAACTCTCCTTGCTCAAACTTTTGGCCTTTGGATTCTTCGTCTTACATCACTATCTGCTACTTTTTCCTATAATACTTTAACTCTATGACACGCATGAGCAATACACATTTTCATACCGCACTTGCACCCTTTTTTTAGGTGCGCATGAAATGGAAAAGGTAGGAAATCAATTTCATTTTCCTGCTCATTTGAAATTTGCTTGAAGTTTCTTGAGCCTTCTAGAGTATTCTAGAACAATCTTTAACCTTCATGAAAACTCCAATGATTCCAACCTTCCTCCAACTTCCTTAACCTCTGTGTTAGGGAACTTCTTTAAACTTCCTTATCTTAGCTAGATAATAAACCAATTTAAAAATAAAACAACTCAACATTGTCACATTAAGGGTTTTACAAAGTTATGTAAATATTCTCAGAAATATATGTCTGGTGGAATGTGTGTCTAATGTCTTATGTAGGAACTCCTCTGTTCGATGAAAAAAACTTCATTTCTCCACTTTGCTTCGTTTGACCAACTCTATCTAGTCATCCTTCCTCAGCTCAAACTTCATACGTTGCTTTGATTCAAAAAACTCAATCCGATACAACATCTATGAATCATCCATTTGATGACATTGATAATGTTTGTCTGATGCTCATCTGCCAGATGAATCCTTCTTCGTCCATTGCACTTCCTTGCCACTGTTTGAATCTTCTCCATCCAATAGATTTCGTCATCCGATGGTTCATCGCCCGATGGACTCGACCCACTGCCTTCATTATTCAATGCTCTTCATAACTTTTAACTTCATACAACATGTAACATACAACTTTTCCATTTGAGATTCTTAAAAACTATTTGTCTAGAAACTTCATTAGCCACTGTCCAATAAGATTGAGTCGTTGAATATGACTAACTACATTGTTGCAACTCCTAAAGACTTCTCTCAAAGAAGGCTTTATCTATCTGATTATAACTTCCATGCTCTACAAATTTGTACTTCTTTTCTTTTTGGACTTCATACACTTTTGTAAAAATTCAACAACATCAGCTTCTTGCAAAACTTTGTCCAGAATAATAGCTATATTCCGTCAGGTATCCTGGTATGCACTTGGTATGTCCATTTAAATTATGAATTCCCCCCTTGGACTTTATACCGCTGTATACCCGTCCACTTTCATTTTTCAGATAATCTTCATCCAATGATATTTGTCTGATAATGTGTGTCTGGTGACATTATTGTGCCTCTCTCCCCTTTAAAAACTTCTTTGTTCTATCACGTTCCATCTGGTAAGCTGTATCCAGTGGTCTACATCTAGTAACAAAGTTGTACCTCTCGTCCTTTGTATCAAAATCTTGGATCACTAGTTTTTTCATAATGTTGGGAACTTTTTGAACAATTTAACATCATCTGACTTTGTAAGAAAGTTTCTTAAAAAAGTTAAGGAAATTTCCTAACCTCCTCTAGCAACTTCATAACCAAAATTTCTTAACTTCCAACAACTCTTTCTCACCTGTTTAACAAAAACATTCATAACAAAATATGTTGACAATAAATACAAAACTTTTTTATAAAAACATCACAAAGGTTCTTCAATCTCACTCTTTGGATTTGTTGGAAACATTCAAAAATGACTTTAATAACTTATTATTTTTTCACAACTCATTTTAAAAAAAAACTATTTTCTAAAAATTTTCAGCTTTTATAAAATCATAGTCTTTCTCATAAATAATGTCATGACACCACACTACCGGATAAATCAATGTTTTTTATGGAATTCCATCTCTTGATGACAAACAATTTTGTGGTCATGTTAAGATAAACCCCCTCAATTTTATATTATTCCCCCTTTTATGATAACCACAACTTCAGATTCATATTAGATTGAGCTGTACACCTTCTTAAAAAGTTGTATCTATTCTCCCCCTTTGACAACATAATCAAAATCATAGTGGGGGTTTTTCTTTAAGAACTTTAGGAAGTCATTGGTGGAGGCTGAACATGATGTTACAGACTCAATTCCACAAATCTTTCTTTTGGCATATCTTTGGTGAAAGCATCAGCAATTTGATATTTTGTAGCAATGTATTCAAGCATAACATCTCCACCAAAAAAAAATCTCTTTTACGAAGTGATACATAATATCTATTTCCTTTGATCTTAAATATTTTACATGGTTTTTGGAAAGATCAATGAAATTTTGATTATCACAAAGAATCTTCAATTGTTTTCTAACATTCACTCTCAAATATTCCAACAGAAATTTCATCCAAATCATTTGTGTACATGCATGGGTGGCGATAATATATTATGCTTCTAATGTACTCAAAGTAACTAAACATTGTTTCTTACTATGTCAGCTCATGCAACATTATCCCAAGAAATAATTTCCTCCAGATGTTGATTTTATATCGTTTCAATCTATAGTCCAATCAATATAAATGTATACAAGAAAGTGTATATCACAACTTCTTTTATACAACAACCCATAAGAATATGTTCCTTTAGCATATCCGAGAATTAATTTTTGCTGCCAACATGTGAGATTACTTAGGATCACTTTGATATTGTGAACATAATGTAACATCATAAACAATGTCTAAACTTGAAGCTGTAAGTTAGAGAAAGCTTCCTATCAAATTACAAAAAACTTGTTGATTCACATTTTACCCAACTTCATCTTTACTCATCTTCATGCCAACAGAAATAGGAGTAGATTATTCTTTGGAATCAACCATGCCAAACTTTTGTAGCTACTCCATGATATACTTTTATTGTGATAGAAAGATATATTTTCCCCTCTATTGAACTTGTAAACCCAAGAAGAAAGTTAATTATATGAGAATTGAGATTTCAATGTTTTTCTTTATTTCTTCATCAAACTCTCTACATGATTTATCTTTATCCCCTGCAAAAAAATTATTTCATCAACATAAACAATACGAATCAGGGTACATGTGGTAATTTACTTCACACATAAGTTTCTTTCAACTTTTCATTTTAGAAAAGTTCAACTTCTTCAGGAAACTATCAAGTTTTGAGTACTAGGCATGTGGAGTTTGTTTCAAACCATACAAAGCTTTCTTTAACTTACACACCATGGTTCCATCTTTTTCAAGTAAGAAACCACTAGGTTTCTCAATATAAAATTAATCTTAAATTTCTCTATTTAAGAAACCTGACTTGATATCCATCTGATAAACTTTTTAACAACGATGTGAAATAACTGCCAAGAACATTCTTATAGTTTCCAATATCGCAACATAGAAAAAAGTTTCTTCAAAATTTAAACCTTCCACCTATGATTAACCTTTGAAAACAAGTTGACCTTTGTTTCTCGAAATTTCTCCATGCTCATTCCGCTTGTTTCCGAACACCCACTTTGTTCCCATGATATTTTTTTCTTGTTGGTCGCATAATAAGTTCCCAAGTACCATTTTTCTCAATTTGAACTAACTCTTCATTCATAACATCAAACGACACATTATGTTTAATTGCCTCTGAAACTAATTTCAGTTCAACATGTGAGATAAGTGATGTTTGATTTTCTAATCTCAAATTTCTTTTGGTTTGAGTTGGATCTTTCTGATTTCCAATGTAGTTGTTAGATTCAATCTATTTTTATAGGGTATGAAATTTCATAATTTTTCTTCCTATATCACTTTCTCCATCACACGATTCCTCTGAATGTTCATGTATATATTTTGGATCACATTCATCTTCAATTTTTTTTATTCTCGTTGGAAGCCTTCAATTTATCTTTCGTAACATTTTCAATAACTTTTTTTAAGGAAGTTTTATTTTCAATAACTTTCACATCAGAGGATTCTACCAACTTTTATTGATGTTTATTTCAACATTTATAACTTATTCCATTGGATGAATATACCATGAAAATTATTTCCTCATCTTTTTTATCAAACTTTTCAAGATCTATATTTTTAATCTTTATTAAGCAATGACTTCCAAAAACCTTGAATTATTTCACTGAAGGTTTTTTCTCATACCAGATTTTGTAGGAATTAATTTTGGATTCTTTCTACAAAAAACATCTATTTTTTACATGGAAAACAGTACTAACAAATTCTATCTAGAAAAACTTAGAAAGTTTATATTTATCCAACATACTTCTTCCTATTTCCACTAAACTTATATTTTTCTTTTTCTCCACTCCATTTTGTTGAGGAGTGTATAAAGAAATGTATTGGTGTTTGATTCTATGTTTCTTCAGATAAGATTCAATTGTTTGTGTACTCCTTTTCATTGTCAGTTCTCATCTTCAATATATAAGCACTCATCTCTATTTCAAATTCCCTTTTGAAAAAATGAATATTTCTATAGTCTTTGATTTATGCTTCATAAACATTACATTAGTCATATGAGATAAATCATTAATGAAAGTAATAAAGTACAAACCACCTTTTTTCGATTGATGCCTCATCAAACCATAAATACCAGAGTGCATAAGCTTGAGTGGTCTGGTGGATTAGATTTCAACTTTCTTATACCTTCCATAAATCATCTTCCCTTTCCGACATGTTGTAAAAAAATAATATTATTTCCTTTTTAGCAGTGTTAAGTTTCTTATAGTATTTTCCTTAAAAAGTGTGGTCATACTTTTTTGGCCAAGATGCCCAAGTATTTGACGCCACACCTTATTTTCTTCCTCAACACTTAAGTAATATGAATTACAAAGTTCTCTATTTTGAAAAATATTTTTGCTGGTTCTTTCTCCCTTGGTAACGACTTTTCCATCTTTCAAGATTCTGATGATAAAAGAATCTTTCCTAAAGATAACTTCTTTGCCATCAACACAGAGCTGGATAACACTCAGTAAGTTGTGTTTGAGTCTATCAACATATAAAAATTACTTCAATTTCAATTTATAAGATTCAATCTTAGTAGTTATAATTCCTATGATTTTTATAGAACCATAAATTCTGAAAGTTGTTGTTCCTCCTTCATGTCCTTTAATATCTTTCAAGATCATTATATCACCTGTCATGTATGAAGAGCAACCACTATCAAGAATCCAAGTTTTGTTCCCTTTTCTAGATTTCAGATCCATCTCAACAAAAAAAATCTCTTTCATAATCTTTCTTCTTTCTAAATTACTTTTCTTTCCTAGAATAGGAAACTTTTATTGGAAGATTTGTCAAACATTCTTCAGAAAAGTGACTCGGTTGGTCACATCTTCTATAAACATCCATCAGGAAACCAAACTGATTTTTCATTTGAAACTTTCTAATATTCTGGGATTTTTCCTTTCTTTCTTCCTGCAACTTAGGAAAGTTAATCTCTTTTATTCTACTATTGGCCCTATAAGTTTATGCCTATTTATAGGGAGATACATGTTGTACTAATAGTTGTAAGTTTTGTGCCCATAGATTCCACAAAACTAACAAAAACCATCAAATATCAGTTTTCTGTAGAAGTGGGATCTTTCCTCGAAGAAAGTTTATTGAAGTTCAATATATCTTTTTGTATGAGAAACTCCTCGATGTGGGAAATCATTCTTATCGGGGTTATTTTTAAATTTTTTTGATGTGATGGATTTCTCACATCTTTTCTCAACCCAATCTTTCCTAACATTGTTTCTAACACATGTATGGCTAGAAATATCGGATGAACCTTTATGTTAGTGGGTAAATATGTCACCTGATTCTTGGGATGAGTTTTCTCAACTGCTCGAGATGTTTCATCTTTTACCTCTGGTGTTTTTTTTGAAATTTTAGTTCATCTTCCTTAAGGTATTTTTAACCTCAAGAAATCTCAGTTGAGTTTTATAAACCTCATCTTCCTTAGCAGTAAGTTTCTTACTAATATATTCCACCATCTTTCCCTGTTCTACAACTTTTATTTTGTGGTTATTAATTTCCTTAATCTAAAAATATTCCTTAAGAATATATTCCTTTCCTATATTATTTTTCACTCCTTTCTTGATAATTCAGATTTATTTCTTGAACTTTGTGTTTTTCTTAAGACATTCGACAAGTTCTGATCTTATCTAATAATCTCTATAGGCTTCTTCACCTCCTCCTTATTCACCATTTGAGGAATATTACTTTTTCTCAAAATTTTAAAATAAAGTTATGAACTTCTCTGTATTTTATCTTCTAAATAATTGTTTTCAGTAGATTCATACTCAACTTTCTTACTCGATATGCTTATTTTGTTTCCAATGAACTTTTTCTTACCACCAGTGAATTTATTATCCTCCTTAGAAGTTTTGTTCCACTTCTTCCACCAAGGATTTTCTTCTATATCATCTTCATATACTCTAACTTTCTTCTTAGGATAGTTCATATCAAAATGTCCAATTCCTCTACACTCAAAAAATTTAAGTGGGAGTTTTACACCATATTTTCCTCTACCTCTTTGGTAATTTTTAGAGATAAGAGACATGATTTTTTCATTCATTTCATAATAATCATTATCTTTCGAATCACTAAAATCAAAAATCTCAACATCTTGGATTTTTTTCTTTCTAATAGCTTCAAAATCAATTTCTTCCTTGATTTTATTTTTGAATATCGAAGCCTTCCTCATCTCATATGCAATAATAAATTTATTTAATTCATCAAGAGATAAATCATCTTTATCTTCTAAAGTAGATATTTTAGAATCAAACTTGTTAGGGAAGTTTCTCACGAGTTTCTTAAAAAAATTATAGTCTTCCAATACGTCTCTGAATCCTATGATGTTACAAATAACTTCATTAACTTTGGTGAAGTTCTAATAAACAATTTCTTTAACTTCTATTACGATATCTTCAAACTTTCTATACTATATTTATAGATTTACCTCCTTTGCTTTGGTGTTTACCCTAAAGATACTTTCGAGTTTGTCCCATGTTTCATTAATTTTTTTGAGACCCATCACATTCATGAAAAGATTTTATGAAAAAGACATTAGAATAAAGTTTCCAGCTTTCCCATCTACCCAAATATTTATTTTGTCAGTAGAAGTCAGAAGACCATTTTTCTCAATGGGCGGAAACCCAACTGTGGCCACATTAATTACCTCTAGGCCAAGATATAGAAGATATGGTATCATTCTATTTTTTCAACCATGATAATTTTTACGATCAAAATTATGAATACCTTTTCTATTCATTAAGTTGAGATTTTCCATGATAAGGATCAAATAGCGGAACCTTGGATCTGATACTAATTGAAGTTACTTATGAACATGAGAACCACTAAGAAAGGGGGGGGGGGTTGAATTAGAGGTGAAATTTTAAAATATAAAATTCTTCTAAATTAACCCCTAGAAATTATTTAAGTTTTTATTCTTATAAACTTTTTATAAAAAACTCACATAAATTTAAAGATATGAAATAAATTCAAGGTACATAAGATTTACAAGGTTCAAACTCAGTGTGAGAACCTACATCCTTTCCATGCCGACTTCCTTCAGTCCATAAAAATTCACCATTAATAATAAGTGAATACAAATTGATCCAACTCTTATTAGACTCCTTATATCTCCCAATAGGAATGATTATACTAACCCCCATTAGTTTACAATATTTTTCTTATAAAACCAAGCCACCAAAAATATGGGAAACTTTGTAAAATATCTCCAAGAAGGTTTTTCCAAGAATCTAAATCCATTTTTCTCCACATGATAAGTGTCTATCCGGTGCACCTCTCCTTCGTCTGGTATTTTCTATCCAGTGTACCTGACTAAAACCATGCCTATTTTCTAACAAGAGTTGTATATGCTCAACAAAACCTCTATGCCTCAAAAACTACTCAAAATATCTATTTGATATTCTCTGTCTGATATATTCTGATTGATGACTATGTCCGATGTTTATGGACTAGAACTTTTTCTGGTTTCTCAGATCTAAGTTATTTGTTTGATTTCTATGATCATTTTTTCTCCTTTTCAACTAATTTGGTTGGAAACTCTCCCTACTCAAAATTTTGGCTTATGTATTCTTCATATGTTATCATTGTCTAATAATTTTTTTCAACAACAATTCAACTCTCTGACACAGATGAATATTACACATTTTTATATTGTACTTGCACCCTTTTTAGAGGTTAACTTGAAATAGAAAAGGTGGGAACTCAATTTATTTTTCCCACTCTTTTAAAATTCACTTGAAGATTATTGATCCTTATAGAATATTCTAGAACAATATTGAACCTTCATGAAAAGACCAGTGATTCCAAAATTCCTCGAACTTCCTTAACCCTAGTGTTAAAGAAATTATTCAAACTTCCTTATCTTAGCTAGATAAAAAACCAATTAAAAAACAAAACAACTCAACATCTTCACATCAAGGGATTTAAAAATTTATGAAAATATTATCAGAAATATCTATCCTATGGAATGTGTGTTTGATTTTTTCTTTAGGAATTCCTACTTCTGGTGAAAAAAACTTCATTTATCCACTTTTCTTTATCTGTCTGACTTTGTTCGATCATCCCACCTCAACTCAAACTTTATACATTTCTTTGATTCAAAAAACATTATTCGATAAAATATCTTTGAATTATCTATCTGATGACATCAATAATATTCATCTGATTCTCATATATATGATGAAGTCTTCTCCATCCATTGCACTTCCTTGTCTCTGTTTGGATATTATCTGTCTGACAACTTTCTCCATTTGATGGTTCATCATATGATGGACTTTATCCATTGCCTTTATTATTCAAAAATATTTATAACATCAAACTTAATACAACTTGTAATATAAAACTTTTCCATTTTAGATTTGTATAAACTGTATATTTGGAAACTTCATCAACTAATGTACGATAATCTTGAGCCGTTGGATATGGTTGACTACATTGTTGAAAATTCTAAAGACTTCTATTACAGAATAATTTCTCTATCCAATTACAACATCCATGATCCAAATATTCATAATTTTTTTCTTTTTAGACTTCATACAATTTTTACAAATTTAGAAATACCATATTCTTTCAAAACATTGTTTGGAACATCAACTATGTTCCATTTGATATCTTGAAATTCACTTGGTATGTCTGTTTGGATGATAACTTCTCCACCTTGGACTTCACACCATTTTATATCCATCCAATTTCATTTCTTTGATCATTTTCATATGATGATCATTGTTTGATGATGTGCTTCCAGTGAAATTATTGTGCCTCTTCCCCTTTAGCAACTTCTTTGTCTGATCACCTTCTATTCGGTAAAATGCATCTAGTGGTTTGAGTCTGTTAGCCTGCATCTGGTAAAAAAGTTGTACCACTCACCCTTTGTATCAAAATATTGGATCATGATATTTTTCATGATGTTGGGAACCTTTTAAACAACTTAACATCACATGAATTTGTAATAAAGTTTCTTAACAAAGTTATGGAAACTTTCTAACCTCCTCCAACAACTGTATAACATATTTTTTTAACTTACAACAATTCTTTATCAACTATTTAATAAAAAAATTCATAAAAAATATGTTGACGATAAATATTAATCCTTGTTATGAAAAAATCACAAAGGATCTGTGCCACTAAATGGATTAATGTGTGTGCATGGTCAATTATGTATCTAAATATTTTGGCGAAGTTCATATAGAAGATAATAAAGATTTGGATATTGTTATAAAGGGGCATGTGAATATTCATATAAAGAACAGTGGTATATTGAAACTCAAAGGATTTAGGCACATACTAAAGAAATGAAATAATATAATTTCCATAGGATAACTTGATAAAGAAGGCCCCAGAACAACATTGTGGAGTCTAAAAAGTGACTCGAGGATCCATGGTAGTTGCATGAGGATTAAAGGATGGAATTTTGTATTTGATTTGAAGAAAAAAGGGATTGTAATGAAAAAAACCACACCATCATAAGATCCAAAGGTTTGGAATTTCTAGCCCAATCATCTCAGTGAGAATAACATGAAATTTATAATAAAAAAAGGCATACTGAAGCTTGATCACACTGACTTCGGATGGTGTGAAAGTTTTGTGCTAGAGAAGAAGAAAAGGGTGTACTTAAATTTAGATGGATGAAATCCTTGAGCCTAAAAATTATAACCAGTTCACCCAGATGTATGGGGACATGCCCTTTCCTAGTCTCATGGTGGTGCCCTTTACTTTGTAACATTTAATGATAACTCTACTAAGAAATTTTGGGTTTAATTTCTAAAGAATAATTACATTTTCATTTAGGATTTCATTCAATTGAAAGCTATGGTGGAAAGGTAAAGTAGTCAGAATTTTAAATTTCTATGTTTTGACAATGGTGGTGAATACACCAGACACAACTTCTATAACTTCTATAAGAAGAAGGGAATAAGGCATGAGAATATGGTTCCTGGAACACCATAGTAGAATAGTGTGACTAAAAGGATGAATTAGATGTTGACAGTGAAGGCTTGAAGCATGCATTTTCACTTCATAATGTCATAAGGAATTTGGATGGAGGCACTCAACATAGTGACACATCTCATCAATAAGAGTCCAACATTAGCGGTTGGGCAGGAAATTCTAGGGGAGCTATGGTCTGTTAAACAATTATAAGTTAGCCATCTTAATTTGATGATAATATTGGAATATGTTCATGTCAATGATAAATATTGAGATAATCTTGAGAAGAAATCAAAAGTATGTTTTCTCATTGGGCATGGAGATGAAATTTTGGATTTCAGTTATGGGATAAAAATAGGGGACAGGTCATCCAAGTATGATATTTTCTATTTAATGATAAGATTTTATGGAAATATTGAAACTTAGTGAAGAAATAAGTTGAGGTAAATCAATAAACTATTTAAGTCCAAGTTGATCTAAGAAAGGATATCAAAATATCACAAGTTCTGGAGAACTCAGATAAGAGAACTAAAAGTTTAGAGGTGAGGATAGTAGAAGACATGCTAAAAAGTTCAAGGATGGATGAAGCTCAAGTGGGTGTATCAAAAGTTATGGCTCTAGAAGATAGTTTAGGGGCGATCATAATAGAGAAAACTATTTGGTTTAGGATATTAATAAGGGTTATAAAATTAGTTTAGAGGTTTGGGACTGACATGAACTTACTAATTTTGATAGATGTAGGTGAACCTAAATACTCAGTAGAAGTATCACTTCTTAGTGACTCAAATTAGTGGTAGGCCATAATGGATGAAGAGATGTATTCATTAAAGTCCAAAAAAATTGGGAATTGAATTATTTTCTATATGGGAAATGATCACATGAGAATAAGTGGATTTAATTTTTTAAGGAAGAGGTTGATGAAAAAAAGTGTTTCAAAGCATGGCTAGAGGCAAAGTGATTTTAACAAAAGGAAGGATTTGATTTCTCATAAATATTCTCATTGGCAATTAAACATGTAACTATTTGGACAGTTCTAAGCATGGTGGAATCAAAAGATCTATACTTATAGTAGATGAATGTAAAGATGAATTTCTTCATAGTGAGTTTAAGGGAGAAATTTACATGAAGCAACCAATGGGTTTCTTGGAAGAAAAAAACTGGAATTTAGTATGTAAGTTGAAGAAAATTATTTATGTACCAAAGTAAGTGATGAGATAATGGAATTGGAAGTTCAAAACTTTTATATTAGAAGAAGGATTTGAAATGTTCAAAGTAGGTCATTTCTACTCTCAGAAGGCATAAAATGACGGGACATTCATCATACCACTCTTTTATGTGGATGAAATGTTGCTGGTGGAGCTAAAGTATAAATTTTCTAGAAGATTCAAGATTAAGGATCTTGTTTAAGAGGATAAAATATCAGGGATGAGGATTTAGAGGGATAAGAGAGCCATTACCTTGGTGTTATCCTATAAAGACCACATCAAGAAGGTCATCGAAAAATTTGGAATGACTAGATGGAATCCCATATCCACTCTTCTTGTTGGACACTTCAAACTGTCTAAGGAAAAATGAACAATGAAATATGAGAGATGGTATATAAAGAAATATCCATTTTCATCATCTTTCATAATTTTGATACACATGATGATTTGTACTCAGTCAGATATTGCATTTGCAGTGGGAGTTGTAAGCCAATTCATGTCGCATCTAAGAAAGTAAAACTGGTTGGTTGTGAAATAGATCATTTGCTACTTGGAAGAAGAAAAAGATGAAACCTTGTGATTTGGGATGGATGAACCTTTGTGCAGATATATTATGATAACTTTTCCAGGGATTTAGACACCTAGAAGATCATATCATAGTTTTTTTACCTTTGGTGGAACAATAGTTAATTTGATGTCATGGCTATAAATGATTATTATTTCAAGTACAAAAAAAATAGATTATATGAAATCAATATAATATAGTAAGGGGTTGGTTTAGTTGGTGAGTCTACTGAAATAACTTGAACAAATTCAGGAAAATGGAGTTCTATTTTGTGGAAATCATAATGCAATTCACTTGGACTAGAATTTTGTGTTCTGTGCATGAATGAAACATATTGACTTAAAATACCACTTCATCTGGAATTTGTGGAGGGATAATGATATGAATCTATGAGATACATCCAAAAGAAAAAATTTGATGAACATGTTCACTAAGGCATTATTTTAAGAAGAGATAATACAACATTGTGACTCAGTGGTACTTGGGTGAATGGAATGAGAATAGAGAACACTGCATGTTATGGAAATGGAAGGGAAGTTTTTTTTCTAATGCATTAGAGAGTTTCTAAAGTTTATCTAAAATAATATTCAAGTGGGATATTTTTGGTATGTGAAATTTATTTCAGTTAACTGGATTTAGTTCATCATAAGTTAGTGACCATAAGATTGGTTGGATTGATGTACAAACAACAAGAACCAAATCTCTCTAGAAGGCAGTAGTACCATTAGAAGTTTTTATCTTTAAATGGAGTGATGGAGTCCCATATGATCAGAAATTTGATAAATTAGAAGCTTTTAAAATGATGTTTCCAGAATAATTTACTGAAGTAAATGGTCAAGGTCAATAAGAAAACTAGAGATTTGCAGTCACATTCTGAATGGAGGAATCTCTATGCATATTGAAAGTCAATGTGATAGGGGAAACTTGCTGTACATTCCTATAAAAGGTACTAGGGACCTCATCCATAGTACACCCTGAGCATACACAATGCATTATAGAATTACAGAGTGTTAATCCTATATAATTAATCCTTATTGATGATTTTGTTAGTTGAATTTAATTTCTTGTACTTTTAGTCATAATATAGATGAAAACAGTGTTTCTCCTATTCACGTAGGACTCATTGTATGAAGAACATTAATTCATTGTGTCTATTTCTCTTTCCCTTTGTTTTACTTTGTATGTATGTTTGTAAAGTGTAAGTTTTTTTGAGGTGTGTGCGAAGGTCAAATTTGTGCGGCAATTAGTGTGCAAACACTACTAAAAATATTCCCTTTAATAGTGCACAAAAGGATATTAACAATGATAAAAAGCACTATTATCCTCAACACTGATAAAGGGGGCCCTTTATTAGTTCTAGAAATAGAATTGATAGAGGTCCAACCTACTGTAGTGTGTTGTTTATATAATAACACACCAACAAAAACCAATAACTTGTGTATGAAAAATATATAATTTAATTGAAATAAAATCAACATAATGAATACAAAAAAACATTACTATATACATTTCAAACAATGTTTTATATAATTACATCTACAATTATCCACAACCATTTACAAACATTAATGTTTCATCTTTTGGCACCTGCAATCCCATCCCAAAAATGTATGCCCATGGTATCAGTTGTCGAACAAATCATCTCAACCCAAGAAAAAGAATCCACCTATATAAGAAAACAAATCTTATGTTAGTAATACTATAAAGAAATAAATTAAACATTAATATTAAAGAATACATTAATAAAATATTAATTTTTAATAAAAAGGAACACTTGGTGTTATACAAGTCACACCATGCATCGTATTGATATGTTGTTGATTCTTACATGTAAAAAATGAGTTAATAATCATTGTCCTAAAGTATAAAAACAATCTGAATGTGTTTTCTCATTTTTGAGTATGTCACTTTTTCTTTTTACTAAAATTAATGTCAATTTTAAATAATGACACACTTGGAGTTATACTGGTCACACCGTGCACCAGATTGAGGTGAAACTGATTCCTAATCATAAAAAATTACTTATGGATCATTATTCTTAGGTATCAAAACATTCCAAATGAGTTTTCTTGGTTTTCAGTATAAAAATTTTGTTTTTCTACTAAAATGTCATTTCAAACTAGAAACACACACTTTGAGTCATACCAGTCGCATCATGCGTCAGTTTGAAATGAGAATACTTCATACGCATCAAAAATGACTTATGCATCATTTTCCTAGATTATCAAGATAATCAGAGTGCATTTTCTTATTTTTCAGTGATCGACACATGTTTTGAACTAAAATGTCAATTTTAAACAGATAATGGGAACTTTGAGTCATACCAGTCACACTGTGCATCAGATTGAGGTACAATTGATTCCTACACATCAAAAATGACTCATGGATCGTTTTACTAAAGTATCAAAAGAATTTTAATGTGTTTTCTTGGTTTTTAGTATGTTTCTTTTTTTACTAAAATTAATGTCAGTTTTAAATAAAAATACACACTTGGAGTCATATTGGTCACACAGTGTGTCAGATTGAGGTGTAGTTGATTTCTACACATCATAAATGAGTTATGGATTGTTTTCCTAAAGTATAAAAACAATCTGAATATGTTTTTACCAATTTTAATTCTCTCACTTGTTATTTTTACTAAATCAATGTCAATTTTAAATAATGACACACTTGGAGTTATAACGGCCACTTTGTGCGTAGAATTGAGGTGCGACCAATTCCCACCCATCACAAATTACTTATGGATCATTTTCCTAAAGTATCAAAACATTACAAATGTATTTTATCAATCTTTGATATTTCAGTCGTGTT
The DNA here is from genome assembly GCA_963277665.1 of Viscum album. Taxonomy (NCBI): domain Eukaryota; kingdom Viridiplantae; phylum Streptophyta; class Magnoliopsida; order Santalales; family Viscaceae; genus Viscum; species Viscum album. The sequence goes on along the minus strand of OY728150.1, from coordinate 808,081,813 downwards.
TTTTTACTAAAATGTCATTTCAAACTTTAAACACACACTTTGAGTCATACCGGTCACATCATACATCGATTTGATTTGAGACTGCTTCATACATTCCAAAAATGAATTACGAATCATTGTTCCAAATTATCAAAACAATCAGAGCATGTTTTCTTGGTTTTTAGTGAGTGACACATGTTTTGAATTAAAATTTCAATTTTAAACTTATAATGGATACTTTGAGTCATACTGATCACACCATGCATCAGATTGAGCTGAGGTTTATTTCTACGTGTCAAAAAATGACTCATGGATTGTTTTCCTAAAGTATCAAAACAATCCAAATGTGTTTTCTTGGTTTTCAGTATGTCACTTGTTCTTTTTACTAAAATTAATGTCAATTTTAAATAAAAAGACATTATTAGAGTCACATCGGTCACACCTTGTGTTAGATTGAGGTGCAGTTGATTCCTACATGTCACAAATGACTTATGTATTGTTTTCCAAAGTATGACATATTCAAATAAATTGGATTTATATCCTTAGTACCATAAACATGCATCACTTCAACCAAAAGTGTAACTCCACTATTTTATATAGTACCATTTTCATCATGTTCATTTATATATAACATATAACCATTAATTAAATAACCATTTTAAGATAATACATACACACTTGGACCTCTACCTAGCCATTGAAATCATTTTGAAATTGAATATGGATTTTCATCTGAATCCTTAAAAATATGGTCTCTAAACCATCCTATAAATTGTTTATTATGTGTATTTGATATCTATATTTTAACCCTTGATGGATTCAAATGGATAATAATTTATTTGTGGGTTTCAATATATGGTTCAACCTACAAAATTTTATGAAAAACGTAAAGATGGTCCGGCTCCTAATCTATAATATTGATTGCGACAACATATCTTCCATAAATTCCTTTTCCCACAAGACACCTAGTGTGATGAGATTTCAGTAGACCAATGATTTTCACATCGGACAGGTAGTTGATATATAATTCAATGGCTTCCTTAACAATATATCTCCCTATAATACAACCCTCTAGCCGAATTATATTTTTGACACACCCTTTCAAAATTTTCACATACCATTCAATGGGGTACACACATTTATAGTGTACAGGACCACATAGTTGAATCTCTCTCACTAAGTGAACCATCAAGTGGACCATTATATCAAATAATGTTGGTGGGAAGAACACTTACAATTAAAATAATATGACACTAATTTATCTTTCTATATTCATAAATTTCACCGGGTCTATAACTTTACTACATATAGCTTTGAAAAATAAATATTGCTTGGTTAATGTATAATGAGAATTCTTGGAAAAAATACAGCGCAAATCCACATGAATTATATATTGCATCAAAATATTATAGTGATGTGATTTAAGAACCTTTAAATTTAAATCTTTCATTGATACAATATTCTTGATATTCAATGAATACCCATATAGAACCTTCATATCATTCAAGAAGTTCCAAAACTGATATCTCTCATTCCTGGAAAGTGTGTAAGTAGTTGGAGGAAGAAAAGTTCATTTTCACCCTTTATTTACACCAACTCTTCTTGTATTCCCATGTCAACCATGTCCAACCTAGCCTTAATTCCATCATTTTTTGGATGCATTTAGTAACATGATGATGACACTGTCACATACATTTTTTTCAACATTCATAACATCAAGAAAATATCTAATGTATAGAAAATTCTAGTATGACAATTTTTAAAAAAACTAACCACATTTTCCAACCGATTTTTGTAAGGTTTTTTGAAAACAGTTTACCAAAAATAGTGTCTACATCTTTTACTTTCTCAGATAGTTGATCACCTATTAGTGGAGATGGTGATGTATGTTCTTCTGAACTTCTATCAAATGATGTTATCTAAGATTAGTACTTATTTCGTTAGGGTAGAAATCTTTAATTTCCTAGAAACACAGTCTTCGATGAATGTTTCAACCTAATTGATTGTGTACCTTGTTCGCAAATAAGACACCCTTCAGTTCATTTAATGCTATATCCTAAAAAATTTACACAAGCATGAAAATCATTTATCATCCGGTATAACATGGATATAAATGTGAAATATTCATTTATATAAGCATCATACAACATAACACCTAAATCCTACAATGATTTCAAATACTCGATCAATGGATCTAAATAAACATCAATATCATTACCCAATTGTTTTGGTCCTGATATATGCATAGATAACATGATGCATTTTCATTTCATGCATAACCATGGTGGAAATTTATAATATACCAACATAACCGGCCATGTACCGTGAGTTATTCTTTGAAAACTAAAAGGATTCACTCCATCTATAGATAATGTAAGATGGAGATTTATCTAAACACTTACAAGTTTTAGGATAATCATGATAATTTCTCTTCCATTGAGGAGAGTCTACTAAGTGAAAAAGTTTCCCATATTTACTTATTGTATTTTTATTTCATGTTAATTTCCTTACAGTTTCCTCACTTCTATATATACGTCTAAACCTTGGAATGATTGGAAATTACCATACAACTTTTGTAGGACCCGATTCATCTTTTTTGTATCAAGAATAACCACACTTTAGGCATTATTTAAGTAATTTTTGGTTCTTACAAAACATTATATAGTCATTTGGGCTGGCATGTATTCTTTCAGAGATCATACCCATTAAGCCTAGCATTTTTTAAGCATCTTATGTTTGGATAGGGAGATCATTATCTTTTGGGAGTATATCATTCAAGAGAGAAAGTAGTTCAGTAAAACTAGCGTCATTCCATCCATTGGATTCTGTCAAATTATAAAACTTTAGTACAGTTGACAATGATGTATATTTAGTGCAACCAACATACAATTACGTCTTTGCAAAACTCTTTAACTTCTCAAACAATTTTGGACAATCACAAAGTTCATCTTCAACTATCCTTGTAATTTCCTCAATATGATCATCATCATCATTAAAAACTATAATCAAATCCTTGATATGGTCTTATTCATTGTACACACCTGTAATCATATCATATTATCCATAAAATGAAGTGTTATACCAGTCACTATCCACATTCACTTTTCCTATGTCTATTCCAACATCTATAGCTTTGATCAATTCCATGACAGACAAAGTGTTCTTCCAACTCCTTTAGACTAATTAGTCTTGAATAACAACAATGTAAACATGGAAAAAGGATTTGAGAAGGTTCATATGCATGATACTTTTCAAACTTAATTAACTCTTTCACTCCATCTTCATAATATTTTTTCATACAATTGGAATCCATCAATTATTTATTCATATCCATCCTATTTGATTCGTTAATATTAATATTTAACAAAATAAATACACAAAACATATTCAATTAAATATGGATATCCTGAATTGATTAAAAGATAATGGAAATATTGAAAAATGGTTTATCATCCCACATGAGCAAACAAAAAAACTTATTAAAGGAAATTTATAAATACAACAATTGAATGTAATAATGGAAATAAAAAAAATAAAATTATTATATTTTTTTTAAAAAAAAATCCATACCTTTGATAAAATCTTGGTCATTACATGAGACCCAATGAATTTAATATAACGATGTGAGTAAATGTTTTTTTAAATGGGAAAAGTGACTAGATTTAAAATGTTGTGTGTAAACTAGAATTTGAAATTTAAGAAGGGGTTTTGAAGTGGAATTTTAAATGAATAGAAATACTTATCTAACCCTATTAAGAAGTTAAATTTGAATTTGATGGTTTTGAATAAATCTATGGAAATATTTTAATTTTGAAATTTTTGGATATAAAACGAGAATTTTAAATGGGTTTACTTTATTAAAAATCATAGGGAAGAACATTTTTATGAAAAAAATTAGGATATAAAGGTATTTTTCAAAAACCCCCTGGATTGGAGAGCCCCAATTTTGAACCATCTCATATAATCACCCTTTGGGGGAGGAAAGACGCACCCCAAAACCATCTCAATATTCCATTTACTTATCACCCTAAGGGAATAACACCCCACCCTAGAACCATCTTCAAAATCTCTTGGAAAATTAGTTCCCAATCTAAAATTCCCAAAAAGAAGATGTCAAGTAAGCACAAGATGATTTGATATCTCAATAATATTTCAAAACTAAATATAACTAAGTTATAAATTTTTCACAATTCTATCCTAGATTAAAATATCAATATTCAATTCAAGAGGTTGGAACTTTCCCAACCAAAGTTCTATATCCATATTCAACTAGAGTTAACATCAAAAAACTTAAATATCCTCTTGAGATAAACCAAACATCTCATCACCCTATCCAATTTATCCCATAACCATTACTTGAGAAATTATATAATCAAATGGAGAAAACGAATTATGAGGTTTCATCACTAAAATTTTAATTACAAATAATTGAAACTGGTAAAGCAACCAAGCCCACTTAGGATTTACCTTCCCTAATCTTAAAGGGATAATCTAGTTACATGAAAACCCCCATCATTCTTGGTCATCCCTTCCTAAAAACAATCAACTCATTCAAATCATTTAGGAATGGAAATGTAATAACCCGAACATTCATGAATAAAATTCCATTTCTTTTATTTAATTAAATGTCTTATGGATATAGAAAAAACATGCACTCTATTTATTATTATTATTGGGTTTAAATGACCTTTAAGTATCATTACCATTGATAATATATCCATTGAACAGTGATCACATTACTGATATAAATTTAAGGTTTTTAAAAATAATCCTTTCGACATAGACAAAGGAGAGGATATCCTCATTTAGTAGACTCGGGCCGTATAAAGCTCATTTTTTTGAGCTTAGAAAGGAGGTAGCATCACTAGGCTTCAATCTTGACCAATACCAAACTAAGATTCAACATGTTAATCTTTAACGGAATTTCTTACAAGAGAAGTTCAAGTTAATAAAGATTACCACCTGGGTGATGTTATCCGAGACACCCAAAGAGTCTGTCATTATCGCACACCTTACCCTTAGGTCTTATGTTGGTGTTATAAGCAGTTATGTAATAAGGCATTAGTTACTTATTATGTAATACCATTTTATAAATAAAATTATTATTCCATAAATTCCTTTATGAGAATATTTTTTCTTAAAAATATAATTAATTAGATAAATTGATTTTTTGGGTAAAATGATACTTTTTAGAAATATATAAATTATTATATTAAAAAAAGGTTTTATTAATATTTTTATTATAATAGTGTTTTAAGAACACTCCTTTTAATTATAAGTGGTGATTATATTCCTTATTGTTTTACTCTATAAATGATTAAGTATTCAGTTTGATAATAATTATATTTTCATACGATAAAACTGAAATTGTATTTTTAATTAAAGAATTTATTTTGATGAATTAATGAATTTTTGGAATAAATAATATTTTAATAAAATATTATTATTCTATAATTTTTATTAAATATAAACGATCATATAATTTTTATGAAGTCAAATGTATCTTTTATTAAGGTTTGGAAACTATCTTTGTCAAAACCCATCAATTTTCAATAAATAAAAGTTTTTATTTTAAAAGTGAAAATTCACATATTTAGAAAATTATTTAGATAAAATGAATATTATTTTTGGAATTAGTATGTCAAAATTATCCAACGGTGATTTTTTAATAATTTTCTGAGACAATCTAATTTTTTGGGTAAAAATTAAATACTGTATAAATATATAATGTGTTTTATGACATCATAATGAACCAACAGTGATGTATTAAAATAATATAAAAGGTATATTCGGTAAATATATGTTTTAACTTTAAAATAACGCGATATTATATTTTTTGATTAATTTTATAATACCTTAGTGAACCCTCCAAGACTTACAAAATATTTTGACATTTTAAAACGATTTCCTTGAGAGTGTGACTCACCTCCACATAAGAAAGCCTAATATTTTAATAATTTTGGACTTTTAATTTATAAAATAATATTTTATACTCCCCTTTGGAAAAAACCATGGGAAAAATCCATGCAAAGGTTTGTTGTTTTGAATATTTAATTATATAGATTCCAAAACCTAAGTTTGTGAAATATTAAATAATTCCCCTCTCATTTCCTATATAAACCCACAAAATATCCCACTTATATTCATTAAAAATAATTGTATCACATCTATAATCTTCCATCCTCTCTCTATAATCCTCCCAAGGCACCCCAATCTCTCAACAAGCCCCTACTTAATCTCTTGAAGTCACACGCTCAAGTAAGGGATTCCTTCCTTTCTCATTTTTATCCAAGTTTCTTTATTTGTAATACCATTTTAATTTCAATTAAAAATGTTGGGGGTATGATTTATCACCTACTAAATACTTCCCTCATTAAGTTTTAATGATGATATACCACTTTCCCTCTCATTAATGCCTTCCATGTATACCCGTTACCATGCCGAAATTCCGTAAGAGATTTCTCTCTTCTTATTTCCATTCAAGTATTTCTCCAAAACTATGCATCTAAATTCCATTTAATATATTGGGATATTATGTTTCATGATCCCCTTACTTTATATTTTATGTATAAATTATTACATACGCCTTCCTCTCTCATCAACCCAATGAATTTCCATATGACGACGTTATGCTACTGAAATTGCATCGCGGTTTTCCAAGCCAAAATCATCATATAGTAAATACCATACCTATTTATCGATCAAGGGTATTAAACTTTATGCACATATACATATTTAATTTTACTTAAATTTATGTATTACACATTCCTTAATTGTGGAATAACTTATGATGTTGAATGATTCCATGTTATATGATCTACGTGGCACACTTATGCATGAAATGAAATGTTTTTAAAGGAGGAACCCTAATAGCGCTCCAATGCATTGGGTAATGTTTAGTATCATGATAAAACATGTCTAATGAGGATTTAATTACGCTAATCCATGTTAAATGAGGGTTTAACCATGCTAATTCATGTGCAATGAGGGTTTACTCATGCAAATCAATATGCAATGATCCTTGGATCATGCTAATATCATGTTGTATGTCATTGCCACATTTCCATGTTATGATAATCATGCTATATAATGACTTTATGTTCATGTTTCTCTTGTTATACATTGATATTCCTATTTCCTAACATATGGAATCACACCTTTTTAATACATAACTTTTCATTACATTTTACAAACAGAGGATCTTTAAAGTCTAGTGTCTTGGAAATCAGGAACAAAAACACTTGAAAAAAACATAAAACATTCTTCTAATCCACTTGTAAGCCTTCATCATAAGTTAATCCTAAGTAAAATTACTGCATCTCATAAATTGGAGACATACATTCAAAGGAAAGGGTGAGAAGAAGGCCTAGTAAGGGTAAACAAGGAAATCAGTTTACTTGTGATATCAATACGAACTTGATAAAAACATAAAGACAAGAGCAATGAAAGAATAGGCATATCATAATGAAAATTACTTGAAACATAACTTGAATATGTGGATACAACATTTCATTTAGACATTCATGAACATATCACCAAGGTCCATCCCCAAGGTGTCATAAAAATTACCAAGGTTATTCACCAAGGTATCGTGAAACTTGTCATCTCTAGAGATTAATTCTTTACCCAATGCAGTGGAGAACTACCAGGGAACACCCTTAATATGAATTTATTTTAATATGAGTAAAATATATCATAATAAAACATTTCATGAATAACCCATAGATAATGAAAGAAATGGTTTTTATCTCAAAATCGTGATGTTTTAAAAGTTCTTAAAAATAAGATCATTATGTCATTTATAACCCATGGAAAGGGAGTGAGGGTTATATGTATGTAAATTATAGAATAAAATATATCATTTTTATATATTTATGAACACCAATATAAACGAAATAGGTCTGGGTATTCACATAAATAAACAATAGAATTTCTTGAGAGAAAGAGATAGAAATTTTGAGACGAAATTTCTGCAGCATAACGGCTATATAACATGGTTTTAGAAAACATTGAAAAGAGAGGGGAAAAGGGTCAACCACTAATAAATAATTAATAATACAGTATGGGTACTTAATAAGATCATGGTATGGATATTTGAATGAAATACCACATGAAAAGGAAACATGAAAGAAAAGAGAAGATGCGATTTCTTTTACGAGAAATTCGGCAGCCTAACGACGTCACTTAAATTTTTTGAAAACAAATTGATGAGAGTGGAAAGGGTATATCAACAATTATACATGAAATGGACAGAAATTATAACATATAATAACATACCCTTATCATAAAGATATGGAAATTAGAAGACAGAACATAAAGGAAGTCATGACTTAAAAGAGGAGGGTGAAAGGATCCCTTACCTTGAAAAGTAACTTCGAAAGCTTGAAGGTCGGGAACTTGGGAGGACTCCTTAGGTGGTAAAGAGACTATATCTTCGTTGAGGAAGATTTTGGAATGAAATGGATGAGGTAATGGCTTGATATTTATAGGAGAAGTGAGGGAACAAATCATTAATTTCCAAGGGACACCTCATCGGTGATATTGAAAAAACCATGGGCATGCCCATGGTATTTGCCCATGGTATTGACCACTTGGGAAACCTCATAGAATATCTTAATATTAATAAGTCGACCAGAATGATTATATAATTATTACATCCTTAATGATGTCATTAAACACCCGAAACTCAAAACTGTAATTTCACTATTCACTGAAAATTTAAGTATTTCAGAAAAATCCCAAAAATTCACCTTAAACTAATATTGATGCTCTGAATTCAAAAATAAACTCAATTTTATGAAAATAATTTTCTAATTATTTTTAATTTAATTTTTAAATAAAAACACTATTCACCCGTAAGAAAACTAATACATAACTAATAATTTTTGAAACAGTTATTTACTTATTTTATTGAATCAAATTACCTAATCAAGGTGCCTAAATTATAATAATAATTTCTTAAGTGAGGTTACTAATCCATTTGGTCACATTACTAATCATAAACACAAAATTACTATTCATAATTTACTATTCACCAAAAATTAAGTTGATCTTATTAGACTCTAAATTTCTTACTGAACACAACTGTAGAAGACCATTTTTTGAAAATCATTACACATTATTAATTATTTAAGGTTTATATAAATATTTTAAAATATCCATTTTTCCCAAAATTCATCAATAATATACATCCTATATTTATCAGGACATTTGAAATTCACAAACTTCACCATAATATGAAAAACAATTTTATTTATATCAAAGGATTACACAAAGCAGCTAAGGTATCGTTACATAGCCCCTTATAACACCAGCATAGGACCTAAGTGTAAGGTGTGCTAAGATGATATAATCTTGGCGTGGCTCAGCCAACATTAACCGAGTGGTGACCTCTATCAGCTTGAACTTCTCCCATAGGTGATTCCGTTCAAGCTTCACATGATGAAGTTCGGCTTGGGCTTGGTCCAGAGCAAAGCCCAGTGGTGCTACCTCCTTCCCAAGTTCCATCAGATGGGCTTTGAACGGTCCGAGTCTACTGGATGAGGCCATCGAATATTCTTTCTATATTAATTAACCAAGATCACTTGTATTTATAAACAAAAAAATTGTAATGTTAAGAGTTTAGATTCCAATGGTCATATTGACCAACGGTCATATAACAGTCGAAACCCAATAGTCTCATTTAATATACTCACTTCATTAATTAAAGAATATAGTTTTGTTGAGTATAAAATAAAATAACACACAAAATTTAGGAAATAAATAATAATAAAAATTTCAAGTCATTACATTCTCCCCCTTAAGAAATTTCATCCCTAAAATTTTAACTTGTACCCTATGAAGAGAAAAGGTGTGGGTACTTCTGCCTCATAGACTCTTCTAGTTCCCACGTGGCTTCTTCGCATTTGTGGTTCCTCCACAACACCTTGACAAGGTGGGTAGTCTTGTTGAGTAGATTCTTGTCTCTACAATCCAAGATCTCCATCGGCTGCTCCTCATAAGAGAGGTCATGTTTCAGTTGTACCACCTCTGGGTTTAGTACATGTGAAGGGTCAGGTATGTACTTCCTCAAGAGGGATATGAGAAAGATATCATGAACATGTGCTAGATTTGGAGGAAGTGTAAGCCAATAGGCCACTTCTCCTACGCGATCAAGGATTTTATAGGGGATAATGTACCTAGGGATGAGCTTCCCTTTATTCCAAAACCTCATGACTCTCTTCCAAGGTGAAATTTGAAGAAATACCTTCCCATCAACATCAAACTCCAAGTCCCTTCGACGATTGTCGGTATAGCTCTTTTGCCGACTCTGAGCCGCCTTAATGTGTTGTTGGATGGCATGGACTTTTTCTATCATCTCTTGCACAAGATCAGGTCCAAGAAGCTTTCTCTCACCAGATTCATCCCAACAAGTAGGATTTATACATTGCTTCCCATATAGAGCTTCATAGGGTTCCATTTGAATTCTTGAGTGAAAGCTATTATTGTAAGAGAACTCAACTAAAGGGAGATGTTGATCCCATCCTCCTTTAAATTCCAATGATCATGTTCTCAGCATTTCCTCAAGTGTTTGAATAGTCCTTTCAGATTGGCCATCAGTTTGGGGGTGATAGGCCATACTGAAATTCAATTCAGTGCTCAGAGCATGTTGAAGACTTCTCCATAATTTTTATGTGAACCTTGGATCATGACCAGATACGATAAAAAGTGGAACTCTATGTAGCCTTACTACTTCCTTCACGTAAATCCTAACAAGTTGATCAAGAGAGAAATCTTTTCGAATGGAGATAAAATGGACAGTCTTGGTGATATGGTCCACAATAACCCATATTGCATTGTTTCCTTTGGAAGTTCTCGGAAGACTAGTGACGAAGTCCATAGTGATATTGTCCCACTTCCATGTTGGTATGGGTAGTGGTTTCAATACCCCTTTAGGAAGTTTTCAATCTGCCTTCACTTGATGAAATACTAGGCACCTTGAAGTGTAGTCAGCAATCTCCCTTTTCATATTATCCCACCAAAAATGATCATGAAGGTCCCTATACAATTTTTTGCTTCCAGGATGTATAGAGAAAGTAGATCTATGATCTTCATCCATCAGCTACTTCTTTATTCCTAGAATAGATGGAACACATAGTCTTGTACAAAATTTCATTACACCTTCTTGATCAATATTGAACTCAGGAAACTTCCCATCCTTCACAACCTCAAACTTCTTCTATAAAAAAGGATCTTATTTCTGAGAATTCTTGATCTTCTCTAGTAATGATGGTTGAGAAATCATTTGGGTTAGGGTTGATGATGTCCCTTCCCTTATAATTCCCATGTCCAACTTTACTAGGCCATTGATCAATGGATCTCTTTGAATTTGCATCATGGAAAGAATAACTGGGTCTTTCCTACTTAATGCATCAAAGACTTTGTTTGCTCTTCCAGGATGATAATGAATTTTACAATCATAGTCTTTAATAAGTTATAACCATCTCCTTTGTCTCATGTTCAATTCCTTTTGTGTGAAAATACACTTCAAACTTTGATGGTCTGTGTATATATCACATTTCTCCCCATAAAGATAGTGCCTCCATATCTTAAGAGAAAAAATGACCACAACTATCTCCAGATCATGCGTAGGATAATTCTTCTCATGATTCTTCAACTATCGAGATGCATAAGCAATGACCTTGTCATTTTTCATAAGGTCTCACCTAAGCCCTTTCAAATATGCATCGCTAAAAATAACGAATCCTTCTACACTTGAGGGTAGAGTTAACATGGGTGTATTAACCAATATCTTCTTCAGCTCTTGGAAACTTTCCTCACACTCCTTTGTCCAGATAAACTTGACCCCTTTTCGAGTTAACTTGGTTAATGGATTAGAAAGTCATGAAAAGTTTTTCACAAACCTCCTTTAATATTCTGCTAATCCAAGGAAAATTCGAATCTCAGTTATTGTTGTAGGTTGAGGCCACTCCTCTACAAATTTTGTCTTTACAGGGTCAAATGTGATTCCTTCATTGGTAATAATGTGCCCCAAGAAAGAAACTTGTTGTAACTAGAATTCATATTTACTGAACTTTCCAAAAGCCTCTCCTTCTGCAGAGTTTGAAAAATAGCCCTTAGATGATCCTCATGATCCTCATGACTTTTAGAATATATCAAAATACCATCAATAAAAACTACCACAAAATTATCAAGGTAGTCCTTAAAGACTCTATTCATCAAATCCATAAAAATAGTAGGTGCATTAGTCAGTCCGAAGGGCATAACAACAAACTCATAATGCCCATATCTTGATCATAAGGTAGTTTTCAAAATATATTATTTCTTCACCCGCAATTGATGATAACTAGATCAAAGATCAATCTTAGAGAAGAATTGAGCCCCATGAAGTTGGTCAAATAAGTCATCAATTCTTGGAAGAGGGTATTTTTTCTTCAATGTGATCCCATTTAGTTCTCTATAATCAATGCATAGCCACATTGATCCATCCTTCTTCTTCACAAAGAGAACTAGTGCTCCCTAAGGAGACACACTCGGTTAGATAAACCCCTTCTCCAAAAGATCTTGGAGTTGTTTTTTTAATTCCTATAGATCTACATTTTCCATCCTATAGGGGGTCTTTGATATCATATGAGACCCATGTATGAGTTCAATGGATAAATCTACCTCTCTTTCTGGGGGAGGTTTGGGCAACTCCTTAGGAAATACGTTAACATATTCCTGGATGATGGGGATAAGTTCTATCCTTAAAATCTCATCTCCTTCTTATTCTTCACCGATAAACTCCATAAACAAGGATATAAGGGGTTCTTCTAGATGAAGATCAGGTTGAGATATCTCTCCTTGGAAGATAACTGTAGGTTTTCCATTCAAGACTACTGATATATCCTTGCTTCTGCATTTGATCTTAGCATTATACTTTGAGAGCCATTCCATCCCTAGTATAATGTCAAATTTTAGAATGGGAATAACTACTAGGTTTGAGATAAGATTGTTCTCACTAAATTAAATACTAGAGTTTCTAAACACTAATGATGCTTGGATAATCCCACAAGGAGTCTTGACTGATAACTCTACTTTTAGAAAATCAGGGGTTGATTCTAAATTCTTTGCAAACTTGGAGGAAATAAAGGAATGCGTAGAACCAGAATAAAAAAAATTACTTGCTAGATTTGAGAGAACAACAAGGGTACCTGCTACCACATCATTCAGAGCTTCAACTTCAGCAGTCATGATAGCAAAAGCACGACCTTTCTCCCTTATCCTTTGTTGAGGTTGATGGTGGTTCCCCTCCACTGCCCTCAGATTTGGATAGTGATTGGAAAAGTGACCAAGTTGTCCACACTTAAAGCACTAGACATTAGGTAGGGCCTACACCATATTCCCCTTGTCTTTTGTGTTAGGAAGTTGAGGTTTTACCTCACTATGACAATTCCTCACAATATGACCATCTCTTCCAAACTTGTAGCATTTCCCGCTCCTGATCAGGTAGTTCCCAGAATTATTCTTCCCTCATTTATTACACGTGGGATGTTTCACTTGTTTGCCTCCTCTTTTCTGATCAAAGGTCCTCCCTAAATTGGGCTCCATCGATCTCTTCTTGTCGTTTGATTTATGAGACCACTGCATCTCACCAAACTCCAGCTCGACTTTCATTGCAATCCACACGATCTTCTTGTAGCTATCATAGTCTCGGTTGTCTTGATTCTTCCGTAGATGATGTCTTAGTCCACCAAAGAATATATCGACCTTACCACTAGGATCCATGACAAAACTTGAGGTGTAACGTGAAATCCTTGTGAATCTCATCTCGTAGCTTCCCATAGATTCATTCTCCTTTTGATTCAGCTCGAGAAACTCCGTATCCATTCTTGTTCTCATGGAACGAGGGAAATACTTACTGAAAAAGATCCATATGAACACTTTCCACTCCATAACTTAAAATTCCACTCTTTGCCTCGTGTTTTTAATCAGTTCCCACCACTGATCAACTTCTCCTTCTAAGCGATAGAAAACCAAGGTGACCTTCTCTTTCTCTGAACAATGGAGCACATAAAAGATCTTCTCGATGGAGCTGATCCATTGCTCAGCAATCAATGGGTCAGTCGATCCACTGAAGGTTGGTGGTCTTTAACGCATAAAGGATTCAACAGAATTTTGTTCCCTTCATGGTGAGATCGGTCTCTCATCTCGATTCAAGTTATTTCTCATAACTTGAGTCAGTTGGTTCATCATTCGCATGAATGTTTCCATTCCGGCTTCCATCAGAGGGCCGTCAATGCATGGTCTATTATGGTCACCATTTGCACGGTTCCTCCTATTTCCCACCATTTTCTAAAAGAATAAAACCTTAGTGATAAGATTATTTCATTTATGAATATTATAACTATAAAGGATTTTATGTCTTAAAACTTCATGCTTAAACAATTACATTTCTCTATAATTTCTTCATAATGATTCATAAAAAGCTTATGATTAACCAAACATATCCCCCGGGAGTGTCATAACCAAGAGTGAAATAAGAACCATTTTCATGCACCAATTCCCATTTGAGTCTAGATCAAAGCGGTGTTTTTGGGTTTTACCCCTACGTACATCTGTTCTAGAGCTGCCTCTACCGGCTCGTATCTAGACAAGGATATATTTGTTCAATAAACCACTTACTCAATACTCACCAAAATACCAGGAAGTTTTCCTATATTTAAACTTTTCTATAGGGTTCTTCCTAAAGTTTTCATATCCTAATTTCCATAAATAACTAAACAATCCTTTTATACCAACTATGGCATCCCGCCTTTTTAATACATAACTTTTCATTACATTTTACAAACAAAGGATCTTTAAAGTCTAGTGTCTTGGAAATCAGGAACAAAAACACTTGAAAACAACATAAAACATTATTATAATACACTTTTAAGGCTTCATAATAAGTTCATCCTAAGTAAAATTACTTCATCTCATAACCTGGAGATATACATTCAAAGGAAAGGGTGAGCAGAAGGCCCAGTAAGGGTAAACAAGGAAATCAGTTTACTTGTGATATCAATACGAACTTGATAAAAACATAAAGACAAGAGCAATGAAAGAATAGAAATATAATAATGAAAAGTACTTGAAACATAACTTGAATATTTGGATACAAAATTTCATTTATACATTCATGAACATATCACCAAGGTCCATCCCCAAGGTTTCATAAAAATTACCAAGGTTATTCACCAAGGTATCGTGAAACTTGTCATCTTTAGAGATTAATTCTTTACCCAATGCACTGAAGATATATCAGGGATCACCCTTAATATGTATTTATTTTCATGTTATCCACATATATCATAATAAAACATTTCATGAATAACCCATAGAGAATGAAAGAAACGGGTTTCATCTCAAAATCATGACGTTTTAAAAGTTCTTAAAAATAAGATCATTATGTCATTTATAACCCATGGAAAGGGAGTGAGGGTTAAATGTATGTCAATTCTAGAATAAAATATATCATTTTTATATATTTATTAACACCCATAGAAACTATATAAGTCTTGGTATTCACATAAATAAACTATAGAATTTCTTGAGAGAAAAAGATAGAAATTTTGAGATGAAATTTATGCAGTATAACGACTATATAACATGGTTTTAGAAAACATTGAAAAGAGAGAGGAAAGGTTCACCCACTCATAAATAATTCATAATATAGTATGGGTACTGAATAAGATCATGTTATGGATATTTTAATGACATACCACATGAAAAGGGAACATGAAAGAAAAGAGAAGATGCGATTTCTTTTATGAGAAATTCGGCAGTCTAACGACGTCACTTAAAAATTCAGAAAACAAATTGATGAGAGCGGAAAGGGTATCTCAACAATTAGATATTAAATGGATAGAAATTAGAAAATACAAAAACATATCATCATCATAAAGATATGGAAATTAGAAGACACAAAATAAAGGAAGTCATGACTTAAAAGAGGAGGGTGAAAGGATCCCTTACCTTGAAAAGTAACTTCAAAAGCTTGAAGGTCGAGACCTTGGGAGGATTGATGGCACCTTGGGAGGACTCATTGGGTGGTAAAGAGACTAGATCTTTATTGAGTAGGATTTTGGAATGAAATGGATGAAGGAATGACTTGGTATTTATAGGATAAGTGAGGGAACAAATCATTAATTTCCAAGGGACACCTCATCGGTGGTATTGGCAAAACCATATTTTCCCATGGTATTGGTCACTTGGGACTACTCATAGTATATCTTACTATTCATAATTTTAATAGAATTATTACATAATTATTACATCCTTAATGATGTTATTAAACACCCGAAACTCAAAAGTGTAATTTCACTATTCACCAAAAATTCAACTGTTTCAGAAAAATCCCAAAAATTCACCTTAACCTAATATAAATGCTCTAAATTCAAAAATTAACTCCATTTTATGAAAATAATTTTCTAATTATTTTTAATTTAATTTTTAAATAAAAACACTATTCACCCGAAAGAAAACTAATACATAACTAATAATTTCTGAAACAGTTATTTACTTATTTTATTGAATCACATTACCTAATCAAGGTGCCTAAATTATAATAATAATTTCTTAAGTTAGGTTACTAATCCATTTGGTCACATTACTAATCATAAGCACGAAATTTCTATTCATAATTTACTATTCACCAAAAATTAAGTTGATCTTATTAGACTCTAAATTTCTTACTTAACATAACTGTAGAAGACCATTTTTTGAAAATCATTACACATTATTAATTATTTAAGGTTTACATAAATATTTTAAAATATCCATTTTCCCCAAAATTCATCAATAATATACGTCCTATATTTATCCGGACATTTGAAATTCACAAACTTCACCATAATATGAAAAAAAAAAATTATTTATATCAAAGGATTAAACAAAGCAGCTAAGGTCTCGTTACATAGCCCTTTATAACACCAACATAGGACCTAAGTGTAATATGTGCTAAGGTGATAGAATCTTGGGGCGACTCGACCAACATTGCCTGAGTGGTGACCTCTATCGGCTTGAACTTCTCCCATAAGAAATTCCGTTCAAGCTTCACATGATGAAGTTCAGCTTGGGCTTGGTCCAGAGCAAAGCCCAGTGGTGCTACCTCCTTCCCAAGTTCCGTCAGATGGGCTTCGAATGACCTGAGTCTACTAGATGAGGCCATCAAATCCTATTTCTATATTAATTAACCAAGATCACTTGTATTTATAAACAAAAAAAATTGTAGCGTTAAGAGTTTAGCTTCCAACGGTCATATTGACTAACGATCATATTACAGTCAAAACCCAACATTCTCATTTACTTATACCCACTTCAATAATTAAAGAATATAGTTTTGTTGAGTATAAAATAAAATAACAAACAAAATTTAGGAAACAAATATTAATAAAAAGTTCAGGTATTTACATAACATGTACTTTATTATTCATGTTATGCCTTGTTTACTCCCTTATTGGGATTTATAGCTCACCTTTTTATTATTTATGTCCTCATGTTATCCCATGCAATGGTAAGTACAAAAAAATTTTGTGGTCATGTAAAAGAAGTTTTCAATAAAGTTGTTGTATTTTATGTCTTAATTTGTCATAATTTCCCAATACACTAGACCTCTTGATCCTCAGAGTTGTCTTAAGTGCATGTTTATGTAATAAATCATTTTTAAATATTTAATAAAGAGCATGGTTGTTATAGTTGGTATCATAGGAAAGGTTTAGTTATTTTTGGTATTAGGATTAGAAAACCCTAGTGAAAGCCTTAGGGACAACACTAAGTATAAGAAAAACATCCCTAAATTTTTGTGAGTATAGAGTAAGTGGTTTATCAAGAAAATATATCCCTATCTGGATACAAACAATTAGAGGTGGATCTAACATAGATGTATCTAGGGGTAAAAACCAAAAACACCGCTTTGAACCAAACTCGAACGAGAACTGGTGCACAACAACGGGCCTTGATGTACTCTTGGTTTGACACTCCCAGGGGGAATTATTTGGTAAATTTATAAGCTTAGTATGAACCATTATTAAGGGAATAAAAAAAATTCCCCTAAGAATATATGTTGGCAAGTAGATCATGGATAATATAGATTGAAGACAATAAATTCATAATTTAAGGAAATAAATTTAATTTATAAGTTTTACCTTTTTATCATTGGATTCCCCTTTATGTGTTACCCCTAAATTTCCTTTTATTTCAGCCAATGGCTGGTAATAGGAGGACTCAGGCTAACAACTGATGAAAAGATAAATGTGATGAATGTTCTAATGAGATTCCAAATCTGATGGGAGCGGGAATCACAAACTTTTCCATGATACTCTTTCAGTTAACTATAGTTTTGAATAGAAACATGGGTCAAGAGGAATTTACAACCCCCCACCCAAGAAAGAATAAACGACAATCAATATCTTTATGAGACAAAGGCCTCCTACTTTTAATGGATCATCTGATCCCTCAATCACCAAAAAATGGATCAACTCCATTATGAAGATATTCTCCATACATAAATATACCAAACAAGAGAAGTTTCTTCTAGATACTTATCATATAAAGGGTGAAGCTGATCAATGGTGTACATTGATAAAAAATATGAAGTCTAAGGAAGAGATCGAGGTGTTAGAATAGAAGTATTTCTAGAAGGTTTTTTTGATAAATATTTTCCTCACACCCCCAAATTAAGATGGAAAGGGAATTACTTGATATCAGGTAAAAAGATGATGAATCTATTGGAGCGTATGAGGAAAACTTCATAAGGATTGCACGATATTCCTCCATCTTTTTCGTTACCCCCAAATACAAGGTTGACCGATTCTTTAGTGGGATAAAACCTAGCCTACGAAAATCCCTAGCGATCCGTAAGTTTGATAGTTATGAGGAAATTTTCCGTTGTGCCCTCAAAGTCAAAATAGAGATTGGTGAATCTCAGGGGTATCATGGGGATAAGAAGCAGAAAGTGGACTTTAATTATGGCAGTCTGATGGATAAATCCAATGGTGCTAAGAAATTCCAGCACCCCACTTGCCAAAGGTGCGGAAAGAAGCATCCCAGAAATTTACTTAAGGGGATGAGGAAATTATTTAGGTGTGGAATATAAGGGAACCTAGCCATTAATTTCTGAAAAGAAAAACCCAATGTTGTGACAAAGGAGAGGAATTCTATGTTAGAACCTCAACGCATTGTTCCTTGCAACAACTGAAAAGAACTAGGGAACTTTTCAAATTAGTGACCTAAGCCAAAGAAACCAACAAACTCCAAGGAAGCAAGGGAAAGCTTTTTAAATCACTACCAGTGAAGTAAATACTGAAAACAAAGTGGTGACAGGTATGCTAGTTATTCATTCAAGAATATCGAGCGTAATTTTTGATTATTGTTCTACACATTCTTTTATATCCTACAAGTTTTGTAGAACAATATCAACACCACCACAAATTATGGAAGTAGAGATATCGGTGAAAATGGAAAATGGGGAAATTATTTCATCCCATGAATATAAATCCTCCCCTGTCACAATTTGTGGATTGAACTTCCCGAAAAACCTCATCATACTCCCTCTGGTGGAATTTGATGCAATTCTTAGAATGGATTGGATTTCCCTATATAGAGCCAACATAAATTTCCATGAGAGGGAAATCACTATCCATATGGAGAATCGACTCCTGATTCTATATAAGTGCAAGGAGGAGAATGAATCTTCTTTAGCACCATCATCTCAAGCGTGAATATTACTGCCCTATGAGCACATGTATCTTGCTCAGATGATTGAGTCTAAGGTAGAAACCATCATAAAAGACATGCCTATTATCAGGGAATTTGTTGATGTGTTTCTTGAGGAATTTCCTAGTCTTCCTCCTAGAAGAGATGTTGAATTATCGATTGATCTCATACCTAGGGCATTAAAAATATCCAAGACTCCATATATAATGGGTGTTGTGGATATTGAGAATATAAAGAAATAACTAAAAGAGAATCTGGATAAAGGGTTTATATTCCCAAGTGATTCACCATGGGGTACACCAGTCCTCTTCATCAAGAAGAAGGATGGTTCAATGCAGTTTTTATTGATTATCATGAGCTCAACAAAATCATGATAAAGAACAAGTATCCTCTACCAAAAATTGATGACTTATTCAATCAGCTACATGGACCACAATACTTCTCCAAGGTGGATATGCAGTTGGGATATTAACAAGTAAGGGTGAAGAAGGAGGATATCCCCAAGATTGCTTTTCGTACAAGGTACGAGCACTATGAATTCATAGTAATGACTTTAAGACTCACTAATGCTCCAAAAATCTTCATGGGATTTATAAATGGAGTCTTTATATATTACCTTGAAATTTTTTTGGTAGTCTTTATAGATGATATTCTAATATACTCTAAAACCAAGGAGGAGAATGAGGATCATTTAAGCACTATACTAGAGACCTTGAGAAAGGATAAGATCTATGAAAAGTACATAAAGTGTGAGTTCTAGTTAAAGGAGGTTTTATTCTTGGTTCATATCATTACAAGAAATGGGATATCTGTCGATACCTCCAAGGAAAATGCAATTGAGGGATGACCAAGTCCAACATCTATGATGGATATCTATAGCTTCCTTGGGTTAGCTGGATATTATCACTGATTTTTGAGAAATTTCTCACGATTGTAAAACCCTCTTACCAAGATAACTCGGAAGGGAGTTAAGTTTGTTTGGAATGATGAATGCAAATATAGCTTCAAGGATTTGAAAAATAGGTTTATCAATGCACCCTTTCTCACACTACCCAAAAGTGTAGAAATTTTTGTGATATTCAGTGATGCTTAGAAGAAGGTCATGGGCTATGTGTTGATGCAAAATAACAAAGTCATTACCTATGATTCAAGGAAATTTAAAGTTCATGAGAAAAACTATCCAACAAATTATCTGGGGTTGGATTTAGTAATCTGCACTTTAAAAATTTAGCAAAATTACCTCTTTGGGGAGAAGTGTGAAATATATACGGATCACAAAAGCCTCAAGTATATATTCACATAGAAAGAGTTGAACATGAGCAAACGAAGATGGTTAGAGATGATCAAATACTATGAATTCTCAATTAACTACCATCTAGGGAAATCAAATAAAGTGGTAGATACTCTAAGTAGAAAGGATCCAACAAATATTTCATTGACGAGAATTGAAAAGGATCAAATATTCTTAGATTTGATAAAGATAGACATGTGAATCATAAAGAAGGGAACATCAACAATCCTCTCACAAATTATTTCTCAACCGTCTCTTTTGGAAAGGTTGAAGTATGCTCAAAATCATGATTTGGGAATTCAGAAGAAAGTAGAAACTATCATAAAATGGAAATCCTCATAGTTGAATATTAATGAATAAGGAATTGTGAGATTTGGGTTAAGACTATGTGTTCCATCAAATCCAGATTTAAAGAATTAAATTTTGGATGATGCACATAGTTCAAAGTTCTCCATTCACCCTGGAAACACATAGATGTATCGAGATCTATGAGAGAATTATTGGTGTGATAACATGAAGAAGGAGATCGCTGATTATACATCAAAGTGCCTGGTGTGTCAACAAGTGAAGGCTGAGAGGCATAATTCTAGGGGGATTATGAAACCATTACCCATACAAACATGGAAATGGGATAACATCACCATGGACTTTGTCACCATAATTCCAAAGACATCCAAAGGAAAAAATGCTATCTGGGTTTTTTTAGATCATATTAAAAATATTTCACACTTCATTGCAATTCAAGAGGATTTATCATTGGATCAACTGGAATTGATATACATCAGAGAAGTGGTAAGACTGCATGGAGTACCGCTATAAATTGTATCTGATTGAGAT
This sequence comes from Viscum album, assembly GCA_963277665.1. Taxonomy (NCBI): domain Eukaryota; kingdom Viridiplantae; phylum Streptophyta; class Magnoliopsida; order Santalales; family Viscaceae; genus Viscum; species Viscum album. The sequence goes on along the minus strand of OY728150.1, from coordinate 808,059,969 downwards.
CCAAGATTCACCTCTAAGTTTTAGAAGAGTCTCCAACATGCTCTGAATATTGAGCTGAACTTCAGTACAACTTATCATCCTCAAACTGATGACCAATCTGAGCAGACTATCTAAAAACTTGAGTACATGTTGAGATCATGATCAATGGACTTCCAAGGAGGATGGGATCAATATTTTATTTTGATTGAATTATCTTACAATAATATTTTACACTCAAGAATCCAAATGGCCCCTTATGAAGACCTTTATGGGAATAGGTGTAGAACACTGACATGTTGGGATGAAGTTGGGGAGAGAAAACTTCTAGGTCTAGAAATGTTTGAAGAAATGGTGGAGAAAGTTAAGACCAACCAACAACACATTAAAGTTTCTCAGAGTCGACAAATGAGATATGATGACAACTGCCGATGAGACCTAGAATTTGATGTTGGAGACATGGTATTCCTCCACATATCACTGTGGAAGAGCGTTATGAGATTTTGGAAGAAGGGAAATCTTATTCCAAGGTACATCAGCCATTTTGAGATTCTTGATCACATCAGAGTAGTGGGCTATAGACTAGCACTCCCACCGAACCTATCTCAAGTACATGATGTATTCCATGTATCACTCTTGAGGAAGTACATACCTAACCCATCACATGTACTCAATCCATAGGTGGTACCATTGGAGAATGACCTATCCTATGAAGAGAAGTCAGTGAAGATCTTAGATCGTAAGGAAAAGGTTATACGAAATAAGATAATGCCCCTCATCAAAGTGTTTTGGAGAAACCAAAAGTTTGAATAAGAAACATGGAAACTAGAGGAAGTGATGAGGTAGAGTTACCCACTTATGTTTTAGTGTGGGAAAAGGAAATTTCAAGGGCGTAATTTTTGAAGGGGGGAATTTTATAACGACCTGAACATTCATTAATAAAATTCCATTTCTTTTATTTAATTAGATGTATTATAGATATATAAAACACATTCATTCTTTTTATTATTATTATTGGGTTTAAATGACCGTTATGTATCATTACCATTGATAATATATCCATTAAACAGTGATCACATGACTGATATAAATTTAAGGTTTTTAAAAATAACCCTTTTGACATAGAAAAAGGAGAGGATGGCCTCATCTAGTAGACTCGGGTCATATGAATCTCATTTTTCAGAGATTGGAAAGGAGGTAGCATCACTGGGATTCAATCTTGACCAAGAAAAAGTTGAGCTTAAACACTTTAATATTGAACAAAATCACCTATGAGAGAAGTTCAAGTTAATAGAGATTACCAACCAGGCGATGTTATCCGAGCCGTCCCAAGAGTCTGTCACCATCGCACACCTTACCCTTAGGTATTATATGGGTGTTATAAGGGGTTATGTAATAAGGAATTAGTTACTTATCGTGTAATCCCTTTTTATAAATAAAAGTCTTATTCCAACAATTCCTTTATGAGAACAATTTTTCTTAAAAATGTAATGAATTAGATAAATTGATTTTTCAGGTAAAATGGTACTTTTTAGAAATATATAAATTATTATATTAAACAGAGGTTTTATTAATATTGTTATTATAATATTGTTATAAGAAAAATCTTTTAATTATAAGTGGTGATTATATTCCTTATTATTTTTACTCTATAAATGATTAAGTATTCATTTTGATAACAATTATATTTTCATACGATAAAAATGAAATTGTATTTTTAATTAAAGAATTTATTTTCACAAATTAATTAAATTTTGGAATAAATGATATTTTAATAATATATTATTGTTATATAATTTTTATTAAATATAAATGATCATATAATTTTTATGAAGTCAAATGTAACTTTTATTAAGGTTTGGAAACTGTCTTTGTCAAAACCCGTCAATTTTTAATAAATGAAGGTTTTTATTTTAAAAGTGAAAATTCACATATTTAGAAAATTATTTATATAAGATTAATATTATTTTTGGAATCAGGACATCAAAATTATCCAATGGTTATTTTTTCATAATTTTCTGAGACAATCGAATATTTGGGTAAAAATTAAATACTGTATAAATATATAATGTGTTTTATGACATCATAATGACCCAATAGTGATGTAATAAAATAATATAAAAGGGATATTCAGATAATATATATTTTAGTTTTAAAATAATGTGATATTATATTTGTTTTATTAATTTTATAATGCCTTAGTTCACCCTCCAAGACTTATAAAATATTTTAACATTTTAAAATGATTTCCTTGAGAGTGTGACTCACCTCCACATAAGAAAGCCTAATATTTTAATAATTTAGGCCTTTTTATTTATAAAATAATATTTTACACTCCAATTTTTCAAAAACCATGGGAAAAAACCATGGTAAGGTTTGTGGTTTTGAATATTTAATTATACAGATTCCAAAACCTAAGTTTGTGAAATATTAAAGAATTCCCCTCTAATTTCCTATATAAACCCACCAAATATCCCACTTATATTCACTAAAAATCATTTTATAACGTTTCTAATCTCCCATAATCTCTCTAGAATCCTCCCAAGGCACCCCAAGCTCTCAAGAAGCCCCTCCTCAAGCTCTTGAAGTCACACACTCAAGTAAGAGATTCCTTCCTTTCTCATTTTTATCCAAGTTTCTTTATTTGTAATACCCTTTTACTTTCAATTAAAAATGTTGGGGTATGATTTAAAACCTCACCCATAATTCACTCCTTATGTTTTAATGATGAGATACCACTTTACCTCTCATTAATTCCTTCCATGTATACCCGTTACCATGCTGAAATTCCGTAAGAGATTTCTCTCTTCTTATTTCCATTCAAGTATTTCTCCCAAATTATGCATCTAAATTACATTTCATATGTCGATATATTATGTTTCATGATCCCCTTACTATATATCTCATGTATAAATTATGATATACCCCTTTATCTCTCATAAACCCAATGAATTTCCATATGACAACATTATGCTTCCGAAATTGCACTCTGATTTTCCAAGCCAAAATCATCGTGTAGTGAATACCATACCCATTTCTATATCAAGGGTATTCAACATTATGCAAATATACATATTTAATGGTACTTAAATTTATGTATTCCACATTCCTTAATCATGTAATAACTTATTATGTTGAATGATTCCATGTTATATGATCCATGTGGCACACTTATGCATGAAATGAAATGTTTATAAAGGGTGCACCCTAATAGTGCTCTAATGCATTGGGTAATGTTTAGTATCATGATAAACCATGCACAATGAAGGTTTAATCATGATAATCCATATGAAATGAGGGTTTAATCATGATAATTTATGGTCAATTAGGGTTTACTCATGCTAATCCATGTGCAATGAGCCTTGGCTCATGCTAATATCATATTGTATGTCATTGCCACATTTCCATGTTATGATAATCATGCTATATCATGCCTTTATGTTCATGTTTATCTTATGCTCCATTGATATTCCTATTTACTAACATGTACTTTATTCTTCATGTTATTCCTTTTTTAATCCGTTATTGAGATTTATAGATCACCCTTTTCTTATGTATGTCCTCAGGTTATCCCATGCAATGATAAGTATGAAAGAATGTTGTGGTCATGTAAAAGAAGTTTTCAATAAAGATGTTGTATTTTATGTCTTAATTTTTCATGTAATGTTCCTAATTTCCCAAGACACTATACCTATCTATCCTTGGAGTTGTATTAAGTGCAAGTTTATGTAATAAATCATGTTTAAATATGTAATAAAGAGAAGGGTTATTATAGGAAATATGACACCTTTGAAAAGATGAGCCTTGATCTCAACATCTATAATCCAATCTCTCAAATTAGTGATTATGATGATGAGTTTCATGATGTGAATTGGTTGTATAATGTTTAAAGTGGTCTTGGGGAATATCAAGGAATTCTTAAAGGATGTTTAAGTCAAGAAAAAATTGATTTAATTTATTCACATGAGGGAAATTTGTCTTCTTAGCTTGAATGTCTTGAATACAACACTTTTGATTACTTTTTGGGATCACTAATCACTAAAACCTTAAGAGAAATCATGAACATAGAGTCTATTCCCATTCCTAACACTGAACCAAAAATTTTAGAGGTTGAGACATCAGTTCTAAAGGAATCAATAAAGCATAATTCCAACTCTCAATCTATTCGTTATTATTTAAAACATAAAATATTGTATATAATAAAATAACTCTTAATTAGCCAAATGAATTTGTTGAAAAAATAATAATCATATTAAAAAATTATAAAAATATAAAAGTATAATTTATAGAAATAAATTTTATGAAAGTATAAAAGTATTAAAATATTGATAAATTGAAAAAAAGTATATAAGTATAATAGTATAAATTACAAATGTATATATATTTATATCAGTATATAAAATTATAGACATATATAGAAGTATAAAATTATATATGAATTATAAAATAATATATATTTTAAATAAATATACATTATTTGAAAACCCTTTTCATAATAGAAAATAAGGCCATTGAATATAATAATGGTTTCCACATAGTTTATCAAACCTTTCTTTCTAACTACATGACCCATATAAATTTTAATCTTTTAAAACTTTGAGCATAAAAAAATACCTAAACTTAAAATAACTTATAATTATTTTAAATACTATTAAATATTTAACTACAGTAACACAAAATGTTACAAACTCATCACCATAACACTTTCCTCCCCTAGAAATCCATTTCTAAAGGATGGAAGATGACCAATCACTTTAAAACATTAATGCCCTGAGAAAAAGTGAGTGTTATGGGTGACTAGAATATATACTAATGAGAGAGACCATTACTAAAACTATTCCTTAAGACCAACAAAGAGAACCCTCATAAAAAATAAAACATTTCTAAGAGAAATTCAATGAATTAACAAGGGACATAATGCCCCATGAACGTTGATACCTATTAGGGTCTCTCCATAATTTATACATAATCTGAAAGGGTGGGTCTATAACATGCACACACTCTCACTTTAAAAGAAACAACACCAAAAAAGAAACACTTCAATAAAACACCAAAAAAAAACCAAAATCCTTCTACCAAACACATCAACCATACAAAAAATTAACATCAAAACACATCAAAGCTCATCATCTATCATGGAACCAAAATATAAACACCTAGTTATCTGCGCATAGATCTCTAGGTCTCAAATATTCAACCCACCATGGAAAGAACTAGATGGAATAAGCGATTAAAGAGGAGAATAAATAATCTCATACTTTAGAGCGGTAAGGAACGAAGGTGGTCGAGAGCGAAGGTGGTAGGGAGCGACGATGACATGGCAGGGAGCGACGTCGATAGGGAGAGACGGTGGCAGGATAGGGAGTGACAATGATAGCGATAACACTATAGATCCGCAAAATCTTGAAGGTGCAAAGGAAAGAGACTCTGTCAGGGTTAATTATATAATACTGGGGATGACTTTTATTAGCACTTTCAAAAAAGCACTGATCAAGACTAGTTTTATCCGGGCTAAAATAGAAAGCGTTGATAATAACCCCTCTTTATCAACATTTTTTAGGGCTGATAAAGATACCCCTTTATCAGTATTAAAATCATAGTACTGATAAAGACCAGTTTTATTAGTGCTTTTAGGGTTGATAAATGGGAATCTTTATCAGCGCTAAAAAGAGATGATAAAGATCTAAATAAATAAAAATATTTACTATATTTATAATTTTATAAATATATATAATTAATATATTTATTATATATAATTATAAATATAAAAAATATATTTATTATAATTTTATAATTATTTAAATAATTATATAATTATTTATACTTATAACTATAAATGAATATATATTTATTTAAATAATTATAAATATATATTTATTTATAGTTATAATTATAAATAAATATATATTTATTTAAATAATTATAAAATTATAATATCTATATTTCTTATAATTAAAATTTTATAAATTTGTATAATTAATATATTTATTATATATAATTATAAAATTATAAATATGATAAATATATTTATTATAATTATATAATTATTTAAATAAATATATATTTATTATAATTATATAATTATTTAAATAAATCAATATTTATTTATAATTATAACTATAAATAAATATATATTTATTTAAATAATTCTAAAATTATAATAACTTTATTTCTTATATTTATAATTTTATAAATATATATAATTAACATATTTATTATATATAATTATAAAATTATAAATATAATAAATATATTTAATATAATTTTATAATTATTTAAATAAATAAATATTTATTTATAATTATAAAATTATAATAAATATAAATATTTATTTATTCAAATAATTCTAAAATTATAATAATTATATTTATTATATTTATAATTTTAAAAATATATATAATTAATATATTAATTATAAATTTATAATTATTTAAATATATATATATATTTATTTATAAGTATAATTATAAATATTTGTATATAATTATTAATATTTGTATATATTTATAAATATATTTATATAATTATATATATTTATAAAATTATAAATATAATAAATATATTTATTATGATTTTATAATTATATATATATTTATAATTATAAGTATAAATAAATATATTTATAAATATTTGTATATAATTATAAATGTATTTATATATACATATTTATTAATATATATATATATATATATATATATTTATAGAATTATTATAAATGTATTTATTGTAATTTTATAGTTATTTATATTTATTGTAATTTTATAAGTATTTATGAGAACATAATAGGTTCATGGGTATAACGTGAATGAATCATATACCTAGTAAAGTATAGATCATAGAAAACCAATGTATAAATGAACATTCATGATGAATACATAACATATGCATGCATCACCATAATATAGCTAATCTTAACATTTGGAACCCCACAATCATGTCCACAAATAAACTTATAATCAAATAGCGTCAATTATACTCACGCATCAGTATATGAACATAAATAACGACAATCATGTCCATGAATATCATCATTATCCCATGATATATATATATATATATTGACCATATTCATTAGAGACATATATTTATTTATTTATAATTATAAATATAAATAAATATATTTAAAAAGTATTTATATACAATTATAAATATATAATTATAAATATAATAGATATATTTATTATTTTTAAAAAATATATATAATTTTATAACTGTTTAAATATATATTTATTTAATTACAATATTATAAATACTTTTTTAAAAACATTATATATAAATTTGAATTAATAAAAATATATATTAATATATCATATTTATATTAATTATAAACATGCATTTTTAATTAATGCATATAAATAAACATTATTTTTGAATATAAATATAATAATTATATATATATATATATATTAATAATATTTTTTATTAAAAAAATTTATCAGCCACTACTACAAATATACCCTTTAATAGTGTGCAAAAAGGATTTTAATAGCACTAAAAAAGTGCTGTTAAATGCCCTCTTTATCAGCCTTAGTTTCACACTTAAAAAGGGGGGACTTTTTTTTTAAAAATTGGGGCCGAAGCCTCTTTATTATTAAAACAAAGGAAAAACCTCTTTTTTTGAGTAGAGGAGACCGATTGCATGGTCTGTAGGCCTAGTGGGCATTATAGCCCATTACATGGTCCTAAAGACCCACATAATTAGCCCAAAGGCCCTATGATGAATAATACATGGGCTGTTATGGTACTTTCTACAGTACTGCCACCGCTACAATTCCTCCTATAGTGCCTGCAACCACTACAGTGCCGTCAGTGCTACAGTACCACTACAGTGTTGCTATAGTACTTGCACACAATGAGTTTTTGAACCCCCATCTTGGATGTAGTATTACGAAGTGTTTACCACTAAACCAAACCCTAACTTCTAAAGGGGGGACTTTATCAACGCTAGATATAGCGCTAATAAATTCCCCACTCGCTGTAGTGTGCTAGTTTTATAATAGCACACTACAACAACTTGTAACCTGTACACAAAATATATAATTTAATTGAAATAAATTTTACATTACGAATACAAAAAAATACTACTATATAAATTTCAAACAATGTTTTATATAATTACATTTACAATTACTATCCAAAAAAATTTAAAAACATTAATGTTTCATTTTTTTGTCACCCATGATCCTCTCTAAAAAAGGTCCGGCCATGGTATCCATTGTTGAACAAATCACCTCAACTCGAGCAAAATAATCCACCTATATAAGAAAATAAATCTCATGTTAGTAATATTACGAAGAAATAAATTAAAAATTAATATGAAAGAATACATTAAAAAAAATTCAACTTTAAATAAAAAGACACACTTGGAGTTATACTGGTCACACAATGCATTGTATTGAGGTGCAATTGATGCCAACAAGTCAAAATGAGTTATGGATAGTTGTCCTAAAGTATCAAAACAATTCAAATGTCTTTTCTCAGTTTTGAGTATGTTGATTATTCTTTTTAATGAAATTAATTTCAATTTTAAATAAAGACACCCTTGGATTTATATCGGTCACACTATGGATGGGATTGAGGTGACACTAATTCCTACATGTCAAAAATTACTTATGTATCATTTTCCTAAAGTATCAAAATAATCTGAATGTTTTTGCTCAGTTTTCAGTATGTCACTTGTGTTTTTTTACTAAAATATCATTTCAAATAGGAAGCACACACTTTGAGTCATATTGGTCATATCGTGTGTTGGTTTGACATGATAATACTTCCTTCACATCAAAAATTACTTATGAATTTTTTTCCTAAATTATCAAGTCAATCGGAGCACATTTTATTGTTTTTCAGTGAGTGACACACATTTTGAACTAAAATGTCAATTTTAAACTAATAATGGGAACTTAGAGTCATACCGGTCACACTGTGTGTTGTATTTAGATGTAGGTTATTTATACACTTCAAAAATGACTCATGGAACATTTTCCTAAAGTATCAAAATAATCCGAATTCATTTGCTTGGTTTTTAGTATGTCACTTGTTCTTTTTGCTAAAATTAATGTCAATTTAAAATAAAAAGACACACTTGGAGTCATACCGGTCACACTAAGCATCATATTGAGGTTTGGTTGATTTATACATGTCAAAAATGACTTATGGATAGTTTTCCTAAAGTATAAAAACAATCCGAATTCATTTTCTTAGTTTTGAGTAGGTCGATTGTTCTTTGTACTAAAATTAATGTCAATTTTAAATAAAAAGATGCACTCGGAGTCATACTGGTCACACCGTTCATTAGATTGAGGAACGTATTATTCCTACACATATCAAATGAATTATGGATTGTTTTCCTAAAGTATAAAAAAATCTAATGTGTTTTCTCAGTTTCAAGTAGGTCATTTTCCCTTTTGACTAAAATTGATGTCAATTTTAAATAAAAAGACACACTTGGAGTCATCCCGATCGCACCGTGCATCTAATTTAGGTATGGGTGATTTCTACACATCAAAAATGATTAGTGGATCATTTTCATAAAGTATAAAACAATCCATATACATTTTCTCAATTTTTATTATGTCACCTATTCCTTTTTCTAAAATTAATGTCAATTTAAAATAAAAATATGCACTTGGAGTCATATCGGTCACACCGTAAATTTGATTTAGGTGAGGTTGATTCCTACTTGGAAAAAATTAATTATGGATTGTTTTCCTAAAGTATCAAAAAAATATGAATGCATTTTATTGGTTTTGAGTTGGTTAGTTATCCTTTTTACTAAAATTGATGTCAATTTTAAATAAAAGATGCACTTTGAGTCATATGAGTCACACTATGTGTCATATTGAGATGAGGATGATTCTACATATCTCAAATGACTTATGGATAGTTTTCGTAAAGTATCAAAATAATGTGAATGTGTTTTCTTAATTTTGAGTAGTTTAGTTGTCCTTTTTACTAAAATTGATACCAATTTTAAATAAAAATATGCACTTGGAGTCAAACCGGTCACACCATGCATCAGACTGAGATTTGGGTGATTCCTACACATCAAAAACGACTCATGGATCATTTTAATAAAGTATTAAAATAATACAAATGTGTTTACTTAGTTTTAAGTATGTCTCTCGTTCCTTTTTCTAAAATTAATGTCAATTTCAAATAAAAAGACACAATTGGAGTCATATCGGTCACACCGTGCATTGAATTGAAGTTTGGTTGATTTATACGCATAAAAATGAATTATAGAAAATTTTACTAAAGTACAAAAATGATATAAATGCATTTTCTCAATTTTGAGCAGTTCAATTATCCTTTTTACTAAAATTGATGTCAATTTTAAATTAAAAGACACAATTGGAGTCATATCAGTCACACTGTTTGTCAGATTGAGGTGAGACTAATTCATAAATGTCTCAAATGATTTATGGATCATTTAACTAAATTATTAAAGCAATACTAATTTTTTCCTTGGTTTTGAGTAGGTCAGTTGTCATTTTTATTAAAATTGATGTCAATTTTAAATAAAAATATGCACTTGGATTCATACTGGTCACATCGTGTGTTAGATTGAGGTGTGGGTGATTACTACACATCCGAAATGTCTGAGGAATTTTTTCCCTAAAGAATCAAAATAATCTGAATTCATTTTCATGGTTTTCAGTATGTCACTTGTTTCTTTTGCTAAAATTAATGCCAATTTAAAATAAAAAGACACACTTGGAGTCATATCCGTCACATGGTGTGTCTAATTGAGGCGAGGTTGATTACTACACATCAAAAATGAAATATGGATCATTTTACTAAAATTGATGTCAATTTTAAATAAAAAGGCACACTTGGAGTCATACCGGTCACACCATGTGTCGAATTGAGGTGTGTATGATTTCTATACATCTCAAATGACTTATGGATCATTTTAATAAAGTATGAAAACAAAAAAAATGTGTTTGATAATTTTTGGGTAGGTCAGTTTTCCTTTTTACTAAAATTGATGTCAATTATAAATAAAAAACGCACTAGGAGTCATACTGGTCACACCGTGCATCATATTGAGGTGAGGGTGATTCCTACATGTCCCAAATTAATCATGGATCATTTACTTAAAGTATCAAAACAATATGAATGTATTTTTTCAGATTTCAGTATATAACTTGTTCTTTTTTCTAAAATTAATGTCAATTTAAAATAAAAATACACACTTGGAGTCATATCAGTCACACCATGCGTCAAATTGAGGTGCATCTAATTACTAAAAATTCCAAATGACTCATGAATCTATATCCTAAACTATCAAAACAATACAAATTAATTTTATTTATTTTTATTATGTAACTTGTCTTTTTTACTAAAATGTCATTTTAAACTAGAAACACACACTTTGACTCATACCAATCACATCGCATATCAGTTTGACATGAGAACAATTCCTATACATAAAAAATGATTTTAGAATATATGTCCTAAATTATCAATACAATAATATAATGTTTGCTCGGTTTTCATTGAGTGACACATTTTGATTTAAAATATCAATTTTAAACTGATAACTAACACTTTGATTCACACCAGTCACATCGTGTGTCAGATTGATGTGAGGATGATTCATACACATCCTAAATGAATTATGGATCATTTTTATAAAGTATCAAAAAAATATAAATGCATTTTTTTAGTTTTGAGTATGTCGATTGTCATTTTTACTAAAATTAATGTCATTTTTAAATAAAAATAAGCACCTAAAGTCATACTGCTCACACCATGTGTCAAATTGAGGTGCCACTGATTCCTACATGTCCTAAAGTCTAAAAAAAAATCCTAAATTCCAATTTTACCATGATTAACAAGGAATTTCTTTTTCAAAGTTCCAACAATTCATATTGAGTTTATGTTCTTAGTTGAAATATCTTTCTCATTGTTGAAAACCAGAAGAGTAGAGGAAGCTCTTATTCCCATTATATCATGATAAGTCACCACAATGGGCACTAGATCTTCCTTTACTATTCTGTTTTTAGACAACAAAAAAGATTTTTGGGCTAAGAACATAAACTCAATATGCAGTATTGGAAGACCGATAAAGAAAATCAAAGGAAATCATGCTAACATTAGAAGAAAGGAACATGTTATCTGTTTTGTGACTTGTTTAATATATTTGAAAGAAAAAATGATTTCCCAAAAGTTATATGAAAACAAATAAATAATTATTAGATAAAAATTCTAGGGAAAATATCTTACAAATAGTAGATAAAATGATGACAAAAACAATTCTTACATGATTAATACTAATAATAAATAAATTAAACATAAATACGAAACAATTAATTACTTATATGGAAGTCACATATTCATGTTATTTTTGTAAATTCTATGATTAGGTATGCTAGAAATTCATTTCTAAACAAATCTATATCATCTTGGGAATATGAGTATTTTTGATAGTCATATTAGTACTGAAAAAATATAAATACACAAAGGATTAATAAATATTTTAAATTAAATAGTAATTATCTTCAAAAATACCTCTTTGGGGATGCTAGTTTATTTATGGAATATGATATATCTCATAAATTTACAAACATAATAACCACAATATTTTCCATTTGTTTGTTTCAGACACTTTAGAAACATTGAGAAAAATATTTAATTTGTTTTGATATGTGTTTGGATAGAGAAATCTTATTATATATACCATGATACTTATCTAGTTGTAGAAATTTTCAGGCTCCTTGTTCTTAATTCCTATCTCCATGTTAGGAATTTAATGATATTTTTACACCAATCTATCATAATATAATTCTCATTATAACATAATATAAATTATATAACTTAAATTTTAGTTCTAAAACATTGAATTTAGTGTATTATAAATTGAAAAACTCCATCATGTGTGATTGGTATGTTGGGTATCCATGCAATGAATCTAAGAAATAAATATTTAGAGTATCTAAACTGACCGTAATGAGTATCCAATGTTTCCTAAAAACACAAAAAGGAATAATTAATGAAATAAATGAAAATATATTTTATATGATTAAAGTGTATATTTATTCCCATGCATCATTGGTATTAATAAGAGTTTATCATCTGTAACTTTTCTTTCAAACAATTTGGAAAGTTTTGTCACCATTCATTCATTTTTGTTAAATCTATTTTTTTGTTCTATAAAATTTTAGTGAGGACTAATGAGTCCAAATTTATGTTCATAGGGAAATTTATTCAATTGGTATTGATATATATGCTTGAAAAAAAATATGAAATGTATTTAGTCATAATTAACATAGTATATTAGATTTTGTAAAAAAAATCAGGAAAACATACCTCACATATACATATAAAAATGAGGATCCTAGACATTCATAGTTGAGTATTTCATTTATATTTTAAATATAAATGTATTCTATAATGCCATCTTCATACATTTGTTCTTAAAAATCAACTATGTGATTACTACCATTTTGTAACTTTGTATCTACATGAACCTTCAATGTTAGTAAATATGAATATTGAACGGGTGGGGTAAAGGTGTTGTCAGAAGATCTTGTTGATTGGTTTGTTGATCCTTTAGATATCTTTGATTCAAACGTTCATTTCACCCCTTACCTTTGTCCGTCTATAATAATATTCATCATTTCGGACCTTTTTTCATTAATTGTTAAAGGTTTAGCATGAAAAATAAATTGTAAATGAATAAATCCTTATCGAAATGTGTTTTTATAAGATCTAATGACCATGCGACAAATGTTTCAATAGCTTGATCAACCTTATGAATATCATATTCATCAAGTGGAATAGGTAGCTCAGTGCTCGGCTCATGAGCAATGCTAATCTCCACTCTCACATGACCTATTAGAAGTGGTCTGTTGTTTAGAACATCGTCTTGGATATTGAACACTATAGCCCTCACTACAAGTCGATGGGTGGGTGTTGATAGATATAAATTACAGTCATTTTCACCATGTACAATATCAGTATAGTAAATTTATCAGTGTATTTATGATCCAAATTTCCCAAAAACAATTATTAGAATATTGATTACCTCAATTCAGATAGCTCATTGAGGTGAATGGATCGCCTCAAAGATGGTGGGGGTGGGGTGAGATTTTAACAAAATGGTTCTTCTTGAGTTGTTTCTTCTATTTTCTTCCTCCCATAAAATTTGACAGTAACTCATTCTACCAATGAATTTTTTCTTTAAGGGAAACTAATCTTGCTTTCATATCTTTCATTTCTTTATATTTATCCTCCTATTGTTTTTCTCTCAAAATATGTTTGGGGTGTCACCCCAAAACCCACACCTATGATGTAACCATACTGTTATGGCCCCTTCAATTCCAATGATAATAGGTGTTCATCTAGTATAGGTTTTGATGATTCTTGTGACTATGTCAGATAGAAAATATAGTAAAAAAGTAATCATTATTATGTAATAGCGATTTAAAGAAAAATAATTTTTTTATATATCATACTTACACATGTTTCCCACAATTTTTGTGTGTTTTATTCTACTAGTATCCCGTATTTATTTAGACATGCCTCCTTATAGAACACATGGCATGGGATAGAAGTGGATTCAGATTTGGATTCATCAATCTTCCTAGAAATAGAGGAATATAATTGTGCTGTTGTTTCATGTCACATAAAATTATTACGTTATATTTAGAATACGTACCCATTTTTTTCAAGTGAAGCTTACCCTATACTTTATTTATGGTAAGGGTACGTTGGTTTTGTTTTCCATTCCTTATTTTCAGCACTCAGTTCCTATTTAATAAATAAAAAATTCTCAAATAAAGTGATGAATAAACATATTGTCAAACAATGTATTACCAACCACATTGTACCTGAAAAGACACCTCCACATGATGGCCAATAAATAAATCCCATGCTTCTTGGGTTATTAGGTGTGCATACATAATTGGTGGGTATGAGTTTATTTTCCCTTAAGTATCTTTAAGATGATATCTTGTTAGAATTGTTCAAAATACTCTATGAATCCTTCTATAAAGCATTAATACACATTTCTTGTGGGAGTCATCTACTATAAATGCACTCTATAAGGGATGATGAATAATAAGTCAATGTTTTGTTATTTTATTTTTTAGTAAAATAAATAAATGATATCATAATGATACCACAATCTCTTCCCACATCAATGCCTTAAGTGTGATCACAAAATGATTCCACGAATCTATATAAATAAACACGCATTATCAAGTGATGAGTCTAATGTAACTACTTAACATAGAATTGTTGGGGTTAAAATGCTGGACCCGCACATTCCATCCAACCTAGAATTTGATACCTTTTCTTTTAACCTTAATGATTTTTTTCTAACATCGTCAAACTATGATGCTCATGTTTTTCCTGCATCATCGGTCTTTCATCACCTACCATTTCCTTGGATTTAACATCATCAATATGTTGTTCCTATGGATCAGTAACACCAGAATGTGCATAAGGTTGTTGTTACTTTGCACTGAGAATAATAATAGGTTGATAAACCTATTGTTATTCAGGATTGGGAGCAACATCACATGAAAAAGGTCACTGATCCTCTACACTAGGAGCTATAGCAGGTTGAGAGACCCGTTGTTCCTTAGGATTGGGAGCACCAACATGTGCAGAAGTCATTATCCACAGAAGTGGTTAACATTTAATTTAGATTACATAAATAGAGCAGTGAAAAAAATAATAAAATGAGGTAACACAATATAACTTGTTTCAACCTATTCCAGTCATTTGAATAGTATACCATATGTGTATCATGTTTTAAACAAGGATCATCAAACTGAGGATCCAAACTAGGGATATGGAGTGCCATGTCTAACAATTCCAATAAATAATGTGGATTCCTTTCCTAATATCCCAATATAAAGAGTATGGTTTATCATGTCCAACAATCCTAATTATTGATGTGAAGGATCATGTCTAACATCCTTACCCATGGGTGTGTAGTTCCATGTCCAAAACCTTTGTTAATTTCATCAACAACCAATTACAATGGTCCAACCAAGATTACATAATTATCAAATTAATATATCTGGATTCACTATTTTTAACAATCATTATTCATCATGGTCTATTAAATTCAACATGTTTTAATCCAAATTCACAATTAAACCATTTCACCAGTAATTCAAATGTCATGATCGATAAATGTTCTTATAAAATATTTAACAATATAAACAAGCCCCATTAAACCATTTACCATTTATACTCTTTTTTCAAGTCATAAAGAATTTAATTCCCATATTAAACTAAATAGACCCTTAATACAATCCAACAAGTTGAACTGGATTAAACTCATAAACCCACTATTGAACCATTTTCTATAATGTTTTTCCAATTACATGGAATTGGAACACCACATGTGTGGTCATAGGAGTAGTCCAATGGTCATCAATAGACCCAATGAGATCTATGGAGGATATTATATATAATTTTAAGACCCAGTCTACTATTCTTAAACAAGGAAAAAATTATACATCACACTGTAACAATAGCAGATACCATGTACAAAAGAACAATATGACGACTATATAAAATTGTATGTATACCACCTATCATATACTGGTAGAAAAACAATCATCCAGCCACATCCTTTGATTATAGATAAAATATTTGAGACCAAAAAAGAAAATAACTACCTAAAAATAGGGACCATGAGACTTATAAGAAGAGGAATATCCAAGTTATGACTCATCTAGAATGTAGATGGAATCAGACACACAAAAATACACAGAGATTCTAATTGAATTAAATGGAACTTCATATGCCCTATAATCAATAGAGATCCAACCTGGGATGGGATGGAGAGTTTGGATTGCACCATAGGTAGCTTGGAGTGAAATAAAGGTGAAAACATGGGATGATGGATACAATATCTAGAAGGAAAATAATAAAATTTTCACTTTTAATTAGGCGCATTATTTGTATTTATGGGTTTTCAAACCATAAAGAAACTGAATAACCTTATCTTTCCAAGTAAAGAACTTGTATCATAGTCTATTTCACCACTTGAATATTTTGGAAAACCATGTGTAAGTCATGTGAATGGATCTAGAACTAACCCACATGGTGTCCTAGCCCCCTCACATGTTTTACACTACCATGTTTCACCTAGAACCATGTCACATGTTCATGGGGAAGTATATAACTAATCATATTTTAAACATGTGACAACTATTATAAACCCCATTTTCAACTTTATCATGTCTCAAACCCATAAGATACATTCAAGACCCTCCCAATTCTTGAGAAGAATTTAAAAATACATTTAAAAGGTTATTAAAAAAATTAATTTAAAAACAAATGACTATAGATGTTCATTATATTTCATAATAAACATGTGGTCAATCAGAATCAATATGTTGTCAATCCAAATAAATGTGTGTTTGATTTATATCTTCCATAATTCACCTCCATGGTGGATGTAAGAAAGGAACTATTTATTGAATCTCTTCTTATAATTGATCATCACATGCTCAATCATAACATGATTGATCCTAGAAAGGAATAGTCAATTGGATCTATTCATTTGAAGAAAATTTGGGAAGAAATATTCCCAAAATAATCATGAGCAATTTTCAAATCATTGTAGAATCCTATAATTTATCTATAATGATTCTTATATTTCTCAAAAAATTATTAAACATAATGAATAATTTATCGATATACTTATCATCATCGATCATCAAAACTTCAGATATCACATTCAAAATTATATATGTGAATTCCTTTACATTTACGTTTGCATTGTAAAAATTTATGTGATTGTCCAAAATTTTATTTGATGTTTTTAGTTCAATAAGTATTATCTATAATTTTAATATAAATAAAAATAGTATTTATCTCATTATCATCATAATAATAGATTTTTTATCATCACGTTTCATAGGAGAATCTAATTCAATTTGATTAAAACTAGTATTGGAAGAATAATTATTTTACATGTCAATAGATAGGGGAGAATGAATCAATATATATTTCCATTTATGGAAGATATTTCCATAAAATATTTTTATGAATATAATATTGATATAATTATGATTATCCATTAATTATTAAATATGTAAAGAGTATTTCACAAGAAACCTATGATGGTTTGATACCAATTGAATTTCCATTATGATCAATAGTGTCATACTGAGAAAGGGTGGTTATGTCAGGGTAACATTTTAATAATTTTATTCATGTAATTTACATCTATGGATAGATAATTTTAATATCAACATTGCCTTTTAATTATCACATGCAGTCATGTAATGCATAAATAAATATATATAGAAAGGAAAAATATATTTTATCAATGGATTCCTCCCAGGATGAGAGACTATGTCCTTTCTATGTTCAGAAGAATTCAAAGACATGAGTGACCAATTATTTAAAAAGTGAAAATGTTATTAGAATGTATAATTAATTAACCATAAATCATTCCCCAAAATCAAAAACTCTTGATAAAATCTTTATCAGTATTCATAAAAATTAGATATGATTTCAAAACTAAGTTAAAGAAATAATATATTAATATCCAAAATAGTATAATTAATATAAAGATAAACTATTGAGCCTTCAAAATGTATTGTATGTATTTCATCTCCATTATGAATTAAGAGATTCTATGTCTAGATGATTTGTTAAGAAATAACCAATATTCTATCTTCATATATCAATAACATGTCCTCAATATATTATTCGAATGATACTATAATTTTAAATACCTGGTGATATTTCGATATATAAATATCCAAACTAGTCATGATCTTTGGCCCTATAATTCATGTACCCATATTTGGAAATTTGATATGAGGGAAACCATTTATAAAATTATTCCTTAAGACAAAAAAGAGCATACTCATAAAAAATTCAACATCTCTAAGAGAAATTCATAAAATTAAAAAGGGACAAAAGACCTCATGAGAATTGATACCTATTAGGGTCTCCCCACAATTTATACATAATATGAAAGGGTGGGTCTACAACATGCACACACTCTATATTTAAAAGAAACAACACCAGGAAAGAAAAACTTCCCTAAAACACCAAAAAAAACAAATTTTTTTACCAAGCACATCAACCATATAGAAAAGTAAAATTAAAACACAACAAAGATCATCATCTATCATGAAACCAAAATAGAAACACTCAGCTACCTGCACATAGATCTTTTGGTCTCAAATGTTCGAACGACCAAGAAAAGATCTAGATGGAATAAGCGATTAAAGAGAAGAATAAATAATATCATACCTTAGAGTGATAGGGAGTGACGATGATAGGGTAGGGAGTGACAGAGGCAAGGAACAAAGGTGGTATGGAGAGATGATGGAAGGGTAGGGAGTGGAGTTGGTAGGGAGCATCGATGGAAGGGTAGGGAGTGATTCTTTCTCAAATTTACCCAAGAGATAAAGGAAGAATGGTCCTTGTAGTCTAGATTAGGTTGTCGAATCCACTGAGACCTAAGAAGATACCTAAGACACACAACCTATGAGGTGGATTTTTGGCTATGAAGTGACCAACTTGGTTTTGATTTTGGACGGTTTTAATGAAAACTAATAAAACTTATTGAATTCAAATAAATGAAAATGGGTTGATCTTAAGATTATGCTAGGGGTGTATTGAATGAATTTTACTTCTTTAGACAATTTTGGTTTAATTAATTCTTGATGAATCCATTCTTCAAA
Source organism: Viscum album (assembly GCA_963277665.1). Taxonomy (NCBI): domain Eukaryota; kingdom Viridiplantae; phylum Streptophyta; class Magnoliopsida; order Santalales; family Viscaceae; genus Viscum; species Viscum album. The sequence continues at coordinate 808,040,320 of OY728150.1, read as the reverse complement.
ATAACACCACCTTCATCATTTTCTGGTTTGATGAAACTAAACTCAATTACTAATCCACTACACACTTAAAGAACCAAATTCATGATGTCTCCAAGGTATATGGTCATTTTAGTAATTGGATTTAGCTTCCTCAAACACAGTGAAGATGAAGAGTGGAAATAATTGAAGAATGGAAGTCTTAAATTAGTTAACCAATTAACAACAATTTGTTCATAAAATAAGATTCAATACAGCCTTTTCACCTTTCTAAGATAAACCCATTAAAGGTTTATCCCTCCATTGATGGTATACTCTCAATGGTGGGCGGAAGATGGCTTACAAGAATTAGATTGAAGAAATTAAAACAGCAGAAATAACGAGCACTCCTCCGTGTGTGTGAATGAAATTCACACCTATGTGTGAACTAATTCAACACAAAAAAGAGATATCATTGTGCTTTGTGATTATAAAGTTTTAATGAAAGAAATGGGAAGAATAGAAGAGAAAGATGTTGATTAAGAACAAATAAGTACAAAAAGGAAACTTACATGGAAATTGAATTGCGATTACAAACACAAAGTGGCAGCATAACATTACAATTAAACCAAACATCCAAGATCCTTAAATCTTCCAACACCACTGCCTTAAATAGGATTTTTTGAGCCCTTGGGTCGATCCTCCAACAATAAAAGTCATCTCACTTGAGTATGGTAGGTCTAGGGTGGTGGAAAGTTTGTGGAAAGAAGACTTTCCACCCTTGACCCGAAAAGGAATCCAGCTTGCATCCACCAAACAGAGGCGCATGAAACACCATATATATGGACGAATTTTGGTAGGACATAGAAAACTTAAATTAATATCTGGATATCCCCTAACATCCTGTAAAATTGTAGCCCAAAAATAGTTATTTTTTTCGAGATATGGTTTAATTGGTGGGCTGTTTTTCTGGACTGCAGATTCTGGCCCAGATTTTGATATACTACTTGGGCCGCCTAAATAACAATAATGGAAGTCGAATTAGCATTGAATACTGAAGAATTATTTGTTAATATATATGTTTTCTAGAATCCCATGAAGTTTGGGCTTCATTGGGCCTATATTGTGAACCCCACATTCACATCAGTGGGATGGTGTCCAATCTGCCTTCTCCAGAATTGTTTCTGTTCATCGCCAAATATCTCCATCATCCTTTATGAATAATCCATTGATCCCTAAATGAAAAATGTTTAAATTTAAGTGAATATCCATTTAAAAAAATATAAAATTAAAATATGTATAATTAAATTCCTTAGAATCGGATGACTCATTGGGCCTAAATTGGTGTACATTTGGCATGAAGTGCACAAATGATGAGAATGGACGTTCAAAATCAAAATCCACTAACTCAGGACCATAAGATCAAAAATGAACATTTAATACCATTAAAATGTAATTAAAATATGAGTTTTTATTGGCTAATCACACCCCCAACTTGATATTTTCTAGTCCTGAGCAAATAATTCAATGATTTTATTTGAATTCCTTTCTTCAAACACATTATAACAAATAGTGCTCACAATGTAAACTGCACACAAATATATCTTTATAAGCTATCAAAATAATTTAAAACAAGATAAATTTAAAATCATAGCTCAATCCCAATCCCATTTCTTTGATCAAATCCATCATCATAATTCATCCAACTCAATTAGGTGTAATGATGTGTTGTGAATCACAATAGATATGAGGGTTCATTTTCATTCAAGGGGAAATCATGGAAGCGCTAGGTGGAATCACATTTAATCCTAATATGAGTATTAATTATTTTTTTCTGTTTTATTTTTTGATTTTTTTGATTTTTAAATGTTTCCATAGTAATTGAGATTGTAGTTAATCAAATTAACCCATGTAGCGAGACTTTGCCGATGACTTCCAGGCTCAAAGGCCTTAGGGCACCAAGTGAAGCCCACATACTTGGGAATCATCTCGAGTTATCTTGATCAAAAACAAAATCATATTACCATAAATAGAGATAGAATGAAAAACTCATGGCTAGAAAACTCTGGAGTCACGATCCCAAAGTTCCGAAAGCCTCTCATTTTATCAATCCATTGCTCTACACACAAATTTTTATTTTTTTATTTTTTTTATTTTTTTTGAATACTCACATTATTCATAAAAATAAAACCAGCCTATGCTATTTATTATGGGACCTGGAGAATTCAAATTATTACCCCACGATCTAGAGGATGTGCATTGTGGCATTTTGATTTAAAAGATGAAAATAAAAATGATTAAAATTCTTATTGGACAAACAAACTTCCAAAATAAATGCATTTAAACTTAATCATGAATTAAATTAAGAGTCAAGGAAATAAAAATTATTTTCTATGTAGTTTTAATGTGAGAAAATATGTTATTATATGAATGATAAAGGAATTTTACTTCTGTTTTATCATTGTTTTTTTAACAAACATTTTGTTTCCACACCCCCCAACTTAGAATGAAACTATCCCTAGTTTCGTAAAAAAAATTTAGAATGGGCTAGAGGAATAAAAGGGAAGTTCAAAAAGGAAATTGAAATATTAGGATCATGGAATGAAGTCACCTGGTGGTTGAAGTTTGAAGTTTTTGCTGCTCCAATTTAGTACTTTTATATCCACGTCGCTTGCAGAGTTCCCTAGTGGAAAAAGGAAAACAAACAAACAAAACAAAACAGTATATATATATATATATAAGTAAAATATAAGTATATATATAGAATAAATTGATAATAAATTGTCTTATTTTTAAATTTCTGGGTAAGGTATTACTCAAGGATCACACCACGTGACACATATGAATATAGTTCTCCTCTTTCGTACCCATCCATACTCATAATAGAAGAACATGTCAAAAGTCTATTTATTATTATTATTATTATTATTATTATTATTATTTTTTAAATATCAAAATGAATAATTAATCTTATTTGAAAAATAAATATGATTCAGAAAGATTAGAAACATGAAAACCACGGGTTGCCTCCCGTGCAGCACTTTTGTTTAACGTCGTTAGCTCGACATGGATCCTAAATCTATCAATTTTTTTTTCCGGTTCATAGGTTGGCTCAGTTAACTCAACCTCTATTTCCTATTTATTAAATGATTCAGCGAATGGTTTTAACCTATGACCATTGACCTTGAAAATGTGACCACTAGTGGGATCTTGAATCTCTACTGCCCCATGGGGGTACACATGATGCACTATGAAAGGACCTGACCATATAGACCTTAACTTTCCCGGGTGTAAATGAAGTTTTGAACTATATAAGAGCACAAATTTTCCTGGTTCAAAATGTTTGACTTTGATATTCCTAGATTGGTAGGCTTGAACTCTAGCTTTATTTATCCTTGAATTTTCATAAGCCTCCATCCTAAGTTCCTCAAGTTCATTAAGATCTAATTTTCACTTTTCTTCGGCTAAAGAAATGTCAAAATTCATTTTTTTGATTGCCCAAAATGCCTTATGCTCAATTTCAACAGGTAAATGTCATGATTTTCCATAAACCAACCTATATGGGGACATTTCTAAAATGGTTTTATATGCGGTTCGATAGGCCCAAAGAGCATCTAATATTTTCTCAGACCAATCTTTCCTAGAGGGGTTGACAGTTTTTTCAAGAATTTGCTTAATCTCCCTATTCGCTAACTCAGATTAACCATTGGTTTGAGGATGGTATGTAGTGGACAATTTATGAGAAATACCATACTTATACATGAGTGAAGAGAATGGGCCGTTGCAGAAATGGGTTCCTCGATCACTGATTATAGCCCTAGGAATTCCAAATCGAGAAAATATGTTCTCTTTCAGAAATCGAATCACAACTTGATGATTATTAGACTTAGTGGGAATGGCCTCAACCCATTTTGAGACATAATCAACAAATAAGAGTATGTAGAGGTATCCCCTAGAGTTTCAGAAGGGACCCATGAAATCAATTCCCCAACAGTCAAATATTTCAACCACTAAGATGGGAGTGAGTGGAATTTGATTCCTTTTTGTGATGAACCCTACTTGCTGACACCTAGTACAACTTTGAAAAAATGTGTTAGAGTCCCTTGAGAGGGTGGGATAGAAGATACCACACTAAAGAACCTTAGAATAAGTTTTTTTAGAGGAATAGTGACCTCCATATGCCTCACTATGACAGAATTTAAAGATGACCTCCTGTTCAGATTCTGGGACACACCTCCTAATAACTTGGTCATGGAAGAACTTATAGAGGTATGGATCATCAAACACATAGTTCCTAACATCATAAATGAATTTACTTCGAGCTTGAGTCCCTAATAATTTTAGAATTACTCCTGTAACTAAGAAGTTGGCTATGTCAGCATACCAAGGGCAGTCACTCACAGAGTATAGGTGTTCATTAGGAAATGAATCAGACACAAAAATGTGATTTGAGTTGTCTTTTAATTCCATCCTAGAGAGGTGATCAGCTAAAAAATTTTCAACACCCTTTTTATCCTCGATTTTGAGGTCAAATTCTTGTAAGAGAAGGACCCACCTAATCAGTCTAGCCTTAGCATCTTGTTTTTGGAAGAGGCATTTTAGTGCAGAATGGTCAGTGAACACAGTGATCGGGGATCCTAAGAGGTAGGACCTAAACTTATCTAAGGAAAACACAATATCAAGTAACTCATTTTAAGTGGTGGTGTAGTTGATTTGGGCATCATTTAAGGATTTTCTTGCATAAGAAATGACATAAGGATTTTTATCACAACATTTTCCTAACACAGCTCTTATAGGAAAGTCACTGGAATCACACATAAGTTCGAAAGGAAGGTTCCAATTTGGAGATTTCATGATGGGGGGAGAGGTGAGAGAGGATTTTGGGGTTGAGAATGAACCCTCACAGCTTCCTATCCAAACAAATGGAGCATCCTTTACTAGCAGAGCACAAAGGGGACGAGATATTGAACTAAAGTCCTTGATGAATCTTCTATAGAAACCAGCATGTCCTAAGAAAGACCTCACTTACTTGAAAGTTTTGGGTGATGGAAGGTGACGAATGATGTCAACCTTGGATTTATCAACTTCAATCCCCCTACCTGAGACCAGATGGCCTAGAACTAGTCCCTCTTTAACCATGAAATGACATTTTTCCCAGTTTAGGACTAGATTATTTTCTTCACATCTTGACAAGACTCTCTCCACATTCCTCAGACATCCCTCAAATGTATCCCCAAACACAGAGAATTCATCCATGAAGACCTCTAGAAATTCCCCTACCATGTCTGAGAAGATTCCCATCATGCACCGCTGGAAGGTTCCAGGAGCATTGCATAAACCAAAGGGCATGCGTTTGAAGGCAAAGGTGCCGAATGGACATGTGAATTTAGTCTTTCATTGATCCTATAGGGAGACCTCAATTTGATTGTACCCTAAGTACCCATCTAAGAAATAGTAGAAGGCATGACCTACCACTCTCCCAAGGACTTGGTCAATGAATGGTAAGGGGAAATGGTCCTTCTTGGTAAATGAGTTTAGCTTCCTATAGTCGATGCAGACTCTCCGGCCACTACTCACCCTTGTTAGAAGAATCTCTCCATCCTCATTGGTTATCACTGTGATTCCAGCCTTTTTTGGAACCACTTGGATTGGGCTCACCCATTCACTCTCAACTATGGGATATATGATACCAGCTTTTAACAATTTTAGAAGTTCTTTCCTTACTACCTCCATGAGATTAGGATTGAGCCTTCGTTGAGGTTGACGACATGGCTTTGAATCGGAATTTATAACTATCCTATGAGTCCCGATAAGTGGGATAATCCCAGGAATATCAGACAGGGTCCAACCAATGGATTTCTTATGTTTCCTAAGGAGATCTAGAAGAATCCTCTCATGATTGGCTTCAAGAGAAGAAGAAATGGCAATAGGATGTGTTTGATTGTCCCCAAGGAAGGCATACTTGAGTGTAGTGGGAAATTCCTTCAATTCAAGATCAGGTTGGTTTAGAATTTCATAAGAATATTGGGACATTGGATCAAGATCAATTTTATTTCAAAAAGTTTTAGATAGGATTGATTCCCCACATATAGAAGTTTCAGCTATAAGATTGGTTTGATCAGATTTAGGGAAGAAAGTTTGAAAGGTTTCACTGATTGTTGGACCTAAGACTTCATCATAAGAGCAATTTTAAAATGATTCAAGCCAAGGAGATTAACTTCCTTCATGTGAACAAAGGAAATCAATCTCATCCTGACTTAAACATCCATCAAATATTCCTTGATGTTCTATGGATTCATTATCAATGCTTCCTATCATATTTACTTCGTGAATGTCCTCATCATCCCCTATTTGTGAGCTTTCATTATAGATGTTCAAGTCTAGACTCATGTTCCCAAAGGTGATGGTCATGTTCCCATTTTAGACTCGGATAACAGAGTTGATTGTTGCAAGGAAAGGACGACCAAGGATGATTGGGGTTTGTTCCTTATTTCCTAAGTTTGGATGGTTGTCAAGGACAATTAAGTCAACAGGGTAGATGAAGTTTTCCACCTTTACTAGAATGTCCTTTAAAATCCCCTTTGGAACCCTAATGCTATGATCAGCAAGTTGGAGTGTGACAGATGTGGGTTGGAGTTCTTCTAGGCCTAACTGGCAGTACACATCATATGGGATGTGATTGACACTAGCACCTAGGTCACACAAGGCCTTAACAACTTTTCTCTCTCCTAGTGCAACATTGATGTAAGGGCAACCTGGGTCTTTCAACTTAGGAGGAATGGTCCCTTGAATGGTGGTACTCACATTAGCATCCAAAAGGACTTGGTTTTTATGTGAAAATTTTCTTTTAAAAGTGCACAAGTCCTTAAGGTAATTTGAGTAGGCAGGTATGGTTTGGATGTCATCGAGAAGAGGAATGTTCAACTTGACTTGTGAGAAGATTTCCGTCAATGTTTCACTCAATCCAGGCTTGGTTTTCCCCCTCATGCATTGAGGAAATGGTGCAGGTTGTGGGGTTGTTTGTTGAAGAGTTGTTTCTTTGACAATGTTATCATGTTTTTCTATTTGATCATTTGGTTCATTTGAATTTTCATCCAAGTTTGAATCTTCAGGTGGGTTTTGAATTAGTTGTTCAGGTTTCTCAATTGATTTCACACTTCTTAAAATAGTCACAGCCTTTAGTTGTTCATGAGTTGTTTGAGTGCAACTTGACTCTCCCCTTGAAGTTGAGGATGGCACCGCCTGAGTAGGCATGGGTGCCTTTACAGTTTTGATGGTTTGAAGTTCTTGTTTTAGGGAAGAGACTTCTGAGTTCATCCTCTCCATTTTTTTGCACAGTTGTTCTAGTAGGCTTTGTGATACAGTTTGGGTTGGTTCTTGAGAATATTGGTTTATCCTGGGGGGATATTTTGGAGGTGGGATGGTTTGTTGAAAATGGACTAGTGGCTGTTGGTATTGGATTGGTTGTGTTTGGAACTGGTTATGAGATTGGTAGTTCTGATGGGGGTAAGGAATTTGTCCCTGTGGTTGGCTAGGTTGTTGGTTATCTTTCCAGCAGAAGCCTGGGTGGTCATTATACCTTGGGTTGAAGTTGTTTTGGTATTGAGGCTTTTGAATGTTCAAGGAATTTACTTCCGCTGGGGGTCCTCCTAAAAGATCATCCTTGATGGATGGAATGGTTGGGCAGTTGTCTGTCTTATGGTCATTTTTGTCACAAATTGTGCCAACAGGGTCAATATTTTGGATTTCATGGACTTTCCTAAGGTCTATCTCTTCAACCTTCCTAGAGAGTGCTGCGAGTTTAGCCCTAAGGATTTCCTCTTCTCTAAGTGTATGAATTCCAGTATTTCTTTGTGTCTTTTCAGAATAAGGTGAAGTTCCCCATGTTTGGTTTTGTTCAGAAAGGATTTCTAGATACCCGTAAGCATCATTTGGGGCTTTGTTTTCAAAGGTTCCATTACACATCATGTCAATGAATTGTTTATTCCCTGGACCCAACCCTTCATAGAAAATTCTCACTTGTTCAGGAATAGAAAAACCATGGTGTGGAACCATGTTTAGAGTGTCTTTGAACCTCTCCCATGTTTCATAGAATGACTCTCCCTCTTTTTGAAAAAAGTTTTGGATACTCTTTTTAAGTGCAATTATTTTGTGGTGGGGAAAGTATTTTTTGTAGAATTCTCTTTGTAATTGGTCCCATGAGTGGATTGATGCAGGTCTCAAGTTGTTAGGCAATTTTTATCTCGATCCTTCAATGAAAAAGGAAATATCCTGATTTTAGCCGATTCTAGTTGATGTGGGGGACACATGGTTTCTATAATGTCATTGAACTCCTTAACATGAAGGTAGGGCATCTCAGACTCCATCTCGTGAAAAGTTGGAAGGTGGTTTAGAACACGAGGTTTAAAGATGTAATTAGAATCTCCTAGGGAATTGTGTCTAAAGCATGAGGGGGCATTGGTCCAAGATGGAGTGAGGTAGTCATTCATAGTTTGATCGACTACATTCCCTAGGTTTCGTGCTTCTTGGTTTTGGTTCCCCATTTGATTTCCCCCAGGATTTACAATTTGATTTCTTGGAAGACCCTCCATTAGAATTGGTTCAATTTTTGATTCTGGGGTATTATGAAGATTATGATTTAATGGATACAATCCCCTATGTTCACTTGACTCCCCTATCCTAGGAATTTCCACCCTAACTAGTCTATTTGAATTATCGCGGGTGTAGGCGGACATGCGCCAAAAAAACGAGAAAGGGACAAGATAAGAGATCTTGGGTGAGAATAGAAGAATGGAGGTGAGGAAAGAAGGTTGTTGGTCTATGGTACTTACTTGGTCCCTGGAAACGGAACCAAAATTTGATTCTCGCTCAAATTTACCCAAGAGATGAAGGTAGAACGGTCCTTGTAGTCTAGATTGGGTTGTCGAATCCACTGAGACCTAAGAAGATACCTAAGACACACAACCTATGAGGTGAATTTTTGGCTATGAAGTAGCCAACTTGGTTTTGATTTTGGATGGTTTTAAAGAACACTAATAAACCTAATTGAATTCAAATAAATGAAAATGGGTTGATCTTAAGATTATGTTAGGGGTGGATTGAATGAATTTTACTTTAGACAATTTTGGTTTAATTAATTCTTGATGAATCCATTCTTCAAAATAACACCACCTTCATCATTTTCTGGTTTGATGCAACTAAACTCAATTACTAATCCACTACACACTTAGAGAACCAAATTCATGATGTCTCCAAGGTATATGGTCATTTTAGTAATTGGATTTAGCTTCCTCAAACACAGTGAAGATGAAGAGTGGAAATAACTGAAGAATGGAAGTCTTAAATTAGTTAACCAATTAACAACAATTCGTTCATAAAATAACATTCAATCCAGCCTTTGCATCTTCCTAAGATCAACCCATTAAAGGGTTAGCCCTCTATTGATGGTATAATCTCAATGGTGGGTGGAAGATGACTTACAAGAATTAGATTGAATAAATTTAAACCGTGGAAATAACGAGCACTCCTCCATGTGTGTGAATGAAATTCACACCTATGTGTGAACTAATTCAGCACAACAAAGAGATATCACTGTGCTTTTTGATTATAAAGTTTTAATGAAAGAAATGGAAAGAATAGAAGAGAAAGATGTTGATTAAGAACAAAGAAGTACAAAAAGGAAACTTACATGGAAATTGAAATGCGATTACAAACACAAAGTGGCAGTATAACATTACAATTAATCCAAACATCCAAGATCCTTAAATCCTCCAACACCACTGTCTTAAATAGGCATTTTTGAGCCCTTGGGTCGAGCCTCCAACAGTACAAGTCATCTCACTTGAGTATGGTAGGTCTAGGGTGGTGGAAAGTTTGTGGAAAGAAGACTTTCCACCCTTAACCCGAAAAGGAATCTAGCTTGCATCCACCAAACAGAGGCACATGAAATTATTTAAATAATTATATAATTATTTATAATTATAACTATAAATGAATATATATTTATTTAAATAATTATAAATATACATTTATTTATAGTTATAATTATAAATAAATAAATATTTATTTAAATAATTATAAAATTATAATATCTATATTTATTATATTTATAATTTTATAAATATGTATAATTAAAATATTTATTATATATAATTATAAAATTATAAATATGATAAATATATTTATTATAATTATATAATTATTTAAATAAATATATATATTTATTATAATTATATAATTATTTAAATAAAAAAATATTTATTTATAATTATAACTATAAATAAATATATATTTATTTAAATAATAATAAAATTATAATAACTTTATTTCTTATATTTATAATTTTATAAATATATATAATTAACATATTTATTATATATAATTATAAAATTATAAATATAATAAATATATTTAATATAATTTTATAATTATTTAAATAAATAAATATTTATTTATAATTATAATTATAAATAAATAAATAAATATTTATAATTATAATTATAAATAAATAAATAATTATTTATAATTATAAAATTATAATAAATATAAATATTTATTTATTCAAATAATTCTAAAATTATAATAATTATATTTATTTTATTTATAATTTTAAAAATATATATAATTAATATATTTATTATAAATTTATAATTATTTAAATATATCTATATTTATTTATAAGTATAATTATAAATATTTGTATATAATTATTAATATTTGTATATATTTTTAAATATATTTATATAATTATATATATTTATAAAATTATAAATATAATAAATATATTTATTATGATTTTATAATTATATATGTATATTTATAATTATAAGTATAAATAAATATATTTATAAATATTTGTATATAATTATAAATGTATTTATATATACATATTTATTAATAAATAAATAAATAAATAAATATATATATTTATAGAATTATTATAAATGTATTTATTGTAATTTTATAGTTATTTATATTTTTTGTAATTTTATAAGTATTTATGAGAACATAATAGGTTCATGGGTATAACGTGAATGAATCATATACCTAGTAAAGTATAGATCATAGAAAACCAATGTATAAATGAACATTCATGATGAATACATAACATATGCATGCATCACCATAATATAGCTAATCTTAACATTTGGAACCCCACAATCATGTCCACAAATAAACTTATAATCAAATAGCGTCAATTATACTCACACATCAGTATATGAACATAAATAACGACAATCATGTCCATGAATATCATCATTATCCCATGATATATATACATATACATATACATATATATATATATATATATATATATTGACCATACTCATTAGAGACATATATATATTTATTTATAATTATAAATATAAATAAATATATTTAAAAAGTATTTATATACAATTATAAATATATAATTATAAATATAATAGATATATTTATTATTTTTAAAAAATAAATATAATTTTATAATTGTTTAAATATATATTTACTTAATTACAATATTATAAATAATTTTTTTAAAACATTATATATATATTTGAATTATTAAAAAAATATATTAATATATCATATTTATATTAATTATAAACATGCGTTTTTTAATTAATGCATATAAATAAACATTATTTTTGAATATAAATATAATAATTATATATATATATATATAATAATAATAATTTTTATTAAAAAACTTTATCAGCCACTACTACAAATATACCCTTTAACAGTGTGCAAAAAGGATTTTAAGAGCACTAAAAAAGTGCTGTTAAAGGCCCTCTTTATCAGCCTTAGTTTCACACTTTAAAAAGGGGGAATTTTCTTTAAAAAAATTGGGACCGAAGCCTCTTCATTATTGAAACAAAGGAAAAACCTCTTTTTTTGAGTAGAGGAGACCGATTACATGGTCTGTAGGCCCAGTGGGTATTATAGCCCATTACATGGCCCTGAAGACCCACATAATTAGCCCAAAGGCCCTATGATGAATAGTACATGGGCTGTTATGGTACTTTCTACAGTACGGCCACCGTTACAATTCCTCCTATAGTGCCTGCAACCGCTACAGTGTCGTCGGTGCTACAGTACCACTACAGTGTTGCTATAGTACTTGCACCCAATGAGTTTTTGAACCCCCATCTTGGATGTAGTATTACGAAGTGTTTACCACTAAACCAAACCCTAACTTCTAAAGGGGGGACTTTATCAACGCTAGATATAGCGCTGATAAATGCCCCACTCGCTGTAGTGTGCTGGTTTTATAATAGCACACTACAAAAACTTGTAACCTATACACAAAATATATAATTTAATTGAAATAAATTTTACATTACGAATACAAAAAAATACAACTATATAAATTTCAAACAATGTTTTGTATAATTACATTTACAATTACTATCCAAAAAAATTTAAAAACATTAATGTTTCATTTTTTTTTCACCCATGATCCTCTCTCAAAAAGGTCCGGCCATGGTATCCATTGTTGAATAAATCACCTCAACTCGAGCAAAATAATCCACCTATATAAGAAAATAAATCTTATGTTAGTAATATTATAAAGAAATAAATTAAACATTAATATGAAAGAATACATTAAAAAAATTTCAACTTTAAATAAAAAGACACACTTGGAGTTATACTGGTCACACAATGCATTGTATTGAGGTGCAATTGATGCCAACAAGTCAAAATGAGTTATGGATAGTTATCCTAAAGTATCAAAACAATTCAAATGTCTTTTCTCAGTTTTGAGTATGTCTATTATTCTTTTTAATGAAATTAATTTCAATTTTAAATAAAGAAACCCTTAGATTTATACCGGTCACACTATGGATGAGATTGAGGTGCCACTAATTCCTAGATGTCAAAAATTAATTATGTATCATTTTCTTAAAGTATCAAAATAATCTGAATGTTTTTGCTCAGTTTTCAGTATGTCACTTGTTTTGTTTACTAAAATATCATTTCAAATAGGAAGCACACACTTTGAGTCATATTGGTCATATAATGTGTTGGTTTGACATGATAATACTTCCTTCACATCAAAAATTACTTATGAATTGTTTTCCTAAATTATCAAGACAATCAGAGCACATTTTATTGGTTTTCAGTGAGTGACACACATTTTGAACTAAAATGTCAATTTTAAACTAATAATGGGAACTTAGAGTCATACCGGTCACACTGTGTGTTGTATTTAGATGTAGGTGATTCCTACACATCAAAAATGACTCATGGACCATTTTCCTAAATTATCAAAATAATCCGAATTCATTTGCTTGGTTTTTAGTATGTCACTTGTTCTTTTTGCTGAAATTAATGTTAATTTGAAATAAAAAGACACACTTGGAGTCATATCGGTCACACTAAGCATCATATTGAGGTTTGTTTTATTCCTACATGTCAAAAATGACTTACGGAAAGTTTTCCTAAAGTATAAAAACAATCCGAATTCATTTTCTTAGTTTTGAGTAGGTCGATTGTTCTTTGTACTAAAATTGATGTCAATTTTAAATAAAAAGATGCACTTGGAGTCATACTGGTCACACCATTCATTATATTGAGGAATGTATTATTCCTACACATCTCAAATAAATTATGGACTATTTTCCTAAATTATAAAAAAAATTTAATGTGTTTTCTTAGTTTCGAGTAGGTCATTTTTCCTTTTGACTAAAATTGATGTCAATTTTAAATAAAAAGACACACTTGGAGTCATCTCGATCGTACTGTGCATCTAATTGAGGTATGGGTGATTTCTAAACATAAAAAATGATTAGTGGATCATTTTCATAAAGTATAAAACAATCCAGATACATTTTCTCAATTTTTATTATGTCACCTATTTCTTTTGATAAAATTAATGTCAATTTAAAATAAAAATATGCACTTGGAGTCATATCGGTCACACCGTAAATCTGATTTAGGTGAGGTTGATTATTACTTGGAAAAAATTAATTATGGGTTGTTTTCCTAAATTATAAAAACAATATGAATGCATTTTATTAGTTTTGAGTTGGTTAGTTATCCTTTTTACTAAAATTGATGTCAATTTTAAATAAAAGATGCAGTTTGAGTCATACCAGTCACACTATGTGTCAGATTGAGATGAGGATGATTCTACATATCTCGAATGACTTATGGATAGTTTTCGTAAAGTATCAAAATAATATGAATGTGTTTTCTTAATTTTGAGTAGGTTAGTTGCCCTTTTTACTAAAATTGATACCAATTTTAAATAAAAAGATTCACTTGGAGTCATATCGGTCACACCATGCATCGGACTGAGATTTGGGTGATTCCTACACTTCAAAAATGACTCATGGATCATTTTAATAAAGTATTAAAATAATACAAATGTGTTTACTTAGTTTTTAGTATGTCTCTTGTTCCTTTTGCTAAAATTAATGTCAATTTCTAATAAAAAGACACAATTGGAGTCATATCGGTCACACCGTGCATCGAATTGAGGTTTTTTTGATTTATATGCATAAAAATGAATTATAGATAATTTTACTAAAGTATAAAAACGATATAAATGCATTTTCTCAGTTTTGAGCAGTTCAATTATCCTTTTTACTAAAATTGATGTCAATTTTAAATTAAAAGACGCACTTGGAGTCCTATCAGTCACACTGTTTTTAATATTGAGGTGATACTAATTTATAAATGTCTCAAATGACTTATGGATCATTTAACTAAATTATTAAATCAATACTAATTTTTTTTCTTGGTTTTGAGTAGGTCAGTTGTCATTTTTATTAAAATTGATGTCAATTTTAAATAAAAAGATGCACTTGGAGTCATACTGGTCACATCGTGTGTTAGATTGAGGTGTGGGTGATTACTACACATCCCAAATGACTCAGGAATTTTTTTCCTAAAGAATCAAAATAATCCTAATTCATTTTCATGGTTTTCAGAATGTCACTTGTTTCTTTTGCTAAAATTAATGCCAATTTAAAATAAAAAGACACACTTGGAGTCATATCGGTCACATGGTGCATCTAATTGAGGTGAGGTTGATTACTACACATGAAAAATGAAATATGGATCATTTTAATAAAGTATTAAAATAATATGAATTAATTTTCTCAGTTTTGAGTGGGTCAGTTGTCCTTTTTACTAAAATTGATGTCAATTTTAAATGAAAAGGCACACTTAGTGTCATACCAGTCACACCATGTGTCAAATTGAGGTGCTTATGATTTCTATACATCTAAAATTACTTATGGATCATTTTAATAAAGTATGAAAACAAAAAAAATGTGTTTGATAATTTTTGGGTAGGTCAGTTTTCCTTTTTACTAAAATTGATGTCAATTATAAATAAAAAGACACACTAGGAGTCATACTGGTCACACCGTGCATCATATTAAGGTGAGGGTGATTCCTACATGTCCCAAATTAATCATGGATCATTTCCTTAAAGTATCAAAACAAAATGAATGTATTTTTTCAGATTTCAGTATATAATTTGTTCTTTTTTCTAAAATTAATGTCAATTTAAAATAAAAATACACACTTGGAGTCATATCAGTCACACCATGTGTCAAATTGAGGTGCATCTAATTCCTAAAAATCCCAAATGACTCATGAATATATATCCTAAACTATCAAAACAATAAAAATTCATTTTCTTGATTTTTATTATAGAACTTGTCTTTTTTACTCAAATGTCATTTTAAACTAGAAACACGCACTTTGACTCATACCAATCACACCACATATCGGTTTTACATGAGAAAAATTCATATACATAAAAAATGATTTTAGAATATAAGTCCTAAATTATCAATACAATAATATAATGTTTTCTCGGTTTTTAGTGAGCGACACATTTTGATTTAAAATATCAATTTTAAACTGATAACTAACACTTTGATTCATACCGGTCACATCGTTTGTCAGATTGATGTGAGGATAATTCATACACATCCTAAATGAATTATGGATCATTTTTATAAAGTATCAAAACAATATAAATGCATTTTTTTAGTTTTGAGTATGTCGATTGTCATTTTTACTAAAATTAATGTCATTTTTAAATAAAAATATGCACCTAAAGTCATAATGGTCACACCATTTGTAAAATTGAGGTGCCACTGATTCCTACATGTCCCAAAGTCTCAAAAAAAATCCTAAATTCCAATTTTACCATGATTAACAAGGCATTTATTTTTCAAAGTTCCAACAATTCATATTGAGTTTATGTTCTTAGTTGAAAAATATTTTTCATTTCTGAAAACCAGAAGAGTAGAGGAAGCTCTTATTCCCATTATATCATGATAAGTCACCACAATAGGCACAGGATCTTCCTATACTATTCTGGTTTTAGACAACAAGAAAGGTTTTTGGGCTAAGAACATAAACTCAATATGCAGTATTAGAAGACCGATAAAGAAAATCAAAGGAAATCATGGTAACATTGGAAGAAAGGAACATGCTATCTTTTTTGTGACTTGTTTAATATATTTGAAAGAAAAAATGATTTCCCAAAATTTCTATGAAAACAAATAAATAATTATTAGATAAAAATTATAGGTAAAATATCTTACAAATAGTAGATAAAATGATGAGAAAACAATTCTTACATGATTAATACTAAAAATAAATAAACTAAACATAAATACGAAACAATTAATTACTTATACGGAAGTAACATATTCATGTTATTTTTGTAAATTCTATGATTAGGTATGCTAGACATTCATTTCTAAACAAATCTATATCATCTTGTGAATATGAGTATTTTTGATAGTCATATTAGTACTAAAAAAATATAAATACACAAAGGATTAATAAATATTTTAAATGAAATATTAATTATCTTCGAAAATACCTCTTTGGGGATGCTAGTTTATTTATGGAATATGATATATCTCATAAATTTACAAACATAATAACCACAATATTTTCCAATTGTTTGTTTCAGACACTTCAGAAACATTGAGAAAAATAGTTAATTTGTTTTGATATGTGTTTGGATAGTGAAATATTATTATATATACCATGATACTTTTCCAGTTGTAGAAATTTTTAGGCTCCTTGTTCTTAATTACTATCCCCATGTCAGGAATTTAATGATATTTTTACACCAATCTATCATAATATAATTATCATTAAAACATAATATAAATTATATAACTTGAAGTTTAGTTCTAAAACATTGAATTTAGTGTATTATAAATTGAAAAACCCCATCATGTGTGATTGGTATGTTGGGTATCCATGCAATGAATCCAGGAAATAAATATTTAGAGTATCTAAATTGACCATAATGAGTATCCAATGTTTCCTAAAAACACAAAAAGGAATAATTAATGAAATAAATGAAAATATATTTTATATGATTAAAGTGTATATTTATTCCCATGCATCATTGGTATTAATAAGAGTCTATCATCTGTAACTTTTCTTTCAAACAATTTGGCCAGTTTTTTCACCATTTAATTCATTTTTTTTAAATCTATTTTTTTGTTCTATAAAAGTTTCGTGAGGACTAATGAGTCCAAATTTATGTTCATAGGGAAATAAATTCAATTGGTATTGATATATATGATTTCAAAAAATATGAAATGTATTTAGTCATAATTAACATAGTATATTAGCTTTTGTAAAAAAAATCATGAAAACATACCTCACGTATACATATAAAACTGAGGATCCTAGCCATTCATAGTTGAGTATTTCATTTATATTTTAAAAAGAAATGTATTCTATAATTTCATCTTCATACATTTGTTCTTAAAAATCAACTATGTGATTACTACCATTTTGTAACTTTGTATCTGCATGAACCTTCAATGTTAGTAAATATAAATATTGAACGGGTGGGGTAAAGGTGTTGTTAGAAGATCTTGTTGATTGGTTTGTTGATCCTTTAGATATATTTGATTCAAACTTTCATTTCACCCCTTCCCTTTGTCCGTCTATAATAATATTCATCATTTCAGACCTTTTTTCATTAATTGTTAAAGGTTTAGCATGAAAAATAAATTGTAAATTAATAAATCCTTATCGACACGTGTTTTTATAAGATCTAATGACCATGTGAAAAATGTTTCAATAGTTTGATCAACCTTATGAATATCATATTCATCAAGTGGAATAGGTATCTCGGTGATCGACTCATGAGCAATTCTAATCTCCACTCTCACATGACCTATTGGAAGTGGTCTGTTGTTTAGACAATCATCTTGGATATTGAACACTGTAGCCCTCACTACAAGTCGATGGGTGGGTGTTGATAGATATAAATTACAGTCATTTTCACCATGTACAATATCAGTATAGTAAAGTTATCAGTGTATTTATGATTCAAATTTCCCAAAAACAATTATTATAATATTGATTACCTCAATTCAGATAGCTCATTGAGGTGAATGGCTCACCTCAAAGATGGTGGGGGTGGGGTGAGATTTTAACAAACTGGTTCTTCTTGAGTTGTTTCTTCTATTTGCTTCCTCCCATAAAATTTGATAGTAACTCATTCTACCAATGAAATTTTTCTTTAAGGGCAACTAATCTTGCTTTCATCTCTTTCATTTCTTTATATTTATCCTCCTATTGTTTTTCTCTCAAAATATGTTTGGGGTGTCACCCCAAAACCCGCACCTATGATGTAACCATACTGTTATGGCCACTTCAATTCCAATGATAATAGGTGTTCATATATTATAGGTTTTGATGATTCTTGTGACTATGTCAGATAGAAAATATAGTAAAATAGTAATCATTATTATGTAATAGCGATTTAAAGAAAAATAATTTTTTTATATCATACTTACACATGTTTCCCACAATTTTTGTGTGTTTTATTCTATTAGTATCCCGTATTTATTTAGACATGCATCCTTATAGAACACATGGCATGGGATAGAAGTGGATTCAGATTTGGATTCATCAATCTTCCTAGAAATAGAGGAATATAATTGTGCTGTTGTTTCATGTCACATAAAAGTATTATGTTATATTCAGAATACATACCCATTTTTTTCAAGTGAAGCTTACCCTAACATTTCTTTATGGTAAGGGTACGTTGGTTTTGTTTCCCATCCCTTATTTTCAGCACTCAGTTCCTATTTAATAAATAAAAAATTCTCAAACAAAGTGATGAATAAAGATATTGTCAAACAACGTATTACCAACCACATTGTACTTGAAAAGAAACCTCCACACGATGGCCAATAAATAAATCCCATGCTTCTTGGGTTATTAGGTGTGCATACATAAGTGGTGGTTATGAGTTTATTTTCCCTTCAGTATCTTTAATATGATATCTTGTTAGAATTGTTCAAAATACTCTATGAATCCTTCTATAAAGCATTAATACACATTTCTTGTGGGATTAATCTACTATAAATGCACTCTATAAGGGATGATGAAGAATAAGTCAATGTTTTGTTATTTTATTTTTTAGTAAAATAAAGAAATGATATCATAATGCTACCATAATCTCTTCCCACATCAATGCATTAAGTGTGATCACAACATGATTCCACAAATCTACATCAATAAACATGCATTGTCAAGTGATGAGTCTAATGTAACTACTGAAGATAGAATTTTTGGGGTTAACATGCTGGACCCACACATTCCATCCAACCTAGAATTTGATACCTTTTCTTTTAACCTTAATGATTTTTTTCTAACACCATCAAACTATGATGCTCATTTTTTTCCTGCATCATCAGTCTTTCATCACCTACCATTTCATTGGATTCAACATCATCAATATGTTGTTCCTATGGATAAATAACACCAGAATGTGGATAAGGTTGTTGTTCCGTTTCACTAGGAACAAAAGTAGGTTGATAAACCTATTGTTATTCAGGATTGGGAGCACCATCACATGAAGAAGGTCACTGATCCCCTACACTAGGAGCTATAGAAGGTTGAGAGACCCGTCGCTCCTTAGGATTGGGAGCGCCAACATGTGAAGAAGTCATTATCCACAGAAGTGGTTTAACATTTAATTTAGATTACATAAATAGAGTAGTGAAAAAAATAATAAAATGAGGTAACAGAATATAACTTGTTTCAACCTATTCCAGTCATTTTAATAGTATACCATATGTGTATCATGTTTTAAACAAGGAGCATCAAACTGAGGATCCAAACTAGGGATATGGAGTGCCATGTCTAACAATTCCAATCAGTAATGTGGATTCCTTTCCTAATATCCCAATCTAAAGAGTATGGTTCATCATGTCCAACAATCATAATTAATGATGTGAAGGATCATGTCTAACATCCTTACCCATGGGTGTGTAGTTCCATGTCCAAAACCTTTGTTAATTTCATCAACAACCAATTAAAATGGTCCAACCAAGATTAAATAATTATCAAATTAAGATATCAGGCTTCACCATTTTTAACAATCATTATTCATCATGGTCTATTAAATTCAACATGTTTTAATCCAAATTCACAATTAAACCATTTCACCAGTAATTCAAATATCATGATCGATAAATGTTCTTATAAAATATTTAACAATATAAAAAAGCCCCATTAAACCATTTACCATTTATACTCATTTTTCAAGTCATAAAGAATTTAATTCCCATATTAAACTAAATAGACCCTCAATACAATCCAACAAGTTGAACTGGATTAGACTCATAAACCCACTATTGAACCATTTTCTATAATGTTTTTCCAATTACATGGAATTGGAACACCCCATTTGTGATCATAGGAGTTGTCCAATGGTCATCAATAGACCCAATGAGATCTATGGAGGATATTATATATAATTTTAAGACCCAATATACTATTCTTAAACAATGAAAAAATTATACATCACACTGTAACAATAGAAGATACCACGTACAAAAGAACAATATGACGACTATATAAAATTGTATGTATACCACCTACCATATACTCGTAGAAAAACAATCATCCAACCACATCCTTTGATTATAGATAAAATATTTGAGAACAAAAAAGAAAATAACTACCTAAAAATAAGGACCATGAGACTTATAAGAAGAGGAATAGCCAAGTTATGACTCATCTAGAATGTAGATGGAATCAGACACATAGAAATACACAGAGATTCTAATTGAATTAAATGGAACTTCATATGACCTATAATCAACAGAGATCCACCCTAGGATGGGAGGGAGAGTTTGGATTACACCATAGGTAGCTGGGAGTGAAATAAAGGTGAAAATATGGGATGATGGATATAATATCTAGAGGGAAAATAATAAATTTTTAACTTTTAATTAGGCGCATTATTTGTATTTATGGGTTTTCAAACCATAAAGAAACTAAATAACCTTATCTTTCCAAATAAACAACTTGTATTATAGTCTATTTCACCACTTGAATATTTTGGAAAACCATGTAAGTCATGTGAATGGATCTAGAACTAACCCACATGGTGTCCTATCCCCCTCACATGTTTTACACTACCATGTTTCACCTAGAACCATGCCACATGTTCATGGGGAAGTATATAACTAATCATATTTTAAACATGTGGAAACTATTATAAACTCCATTTTCATCTTTATCATGTCTCAAACCCATAAGATACATTCAAGACCTTCCCAATTATTGAGAATAATTTAAAAATACATTTAAAAGGTTATTAACAAAATTAATTTAAAAACAAATGACTATAGATGTTCATTATATTTCATAATGAACATGTGGTCAATCAAAATCAATATGTTGTCAATCCAAATAAATGTGTGTTTGATTTATATCTTCCATAATTCACATCAATGGTGGATGTATGAAAGGAACGATTTATTGAATCTCTTCTTATAATTGATCATCACATGATCGATCATCACATGATTGATCCTGGAAAGGAATAGTCAATTGGATCTATTCATTTGAAGAAAATTTGGGAAGAAATATTCCCAAAATAATCATTAGCAATTTTCAAATCATTGTAGAATCCTATAATTTATCTATAATGATTATTATATTTCTCAAAAAATTATTAACCATAGTGAATTATTTATCGATATACTTATCATCATCGATCATCAAAACTTCAGATATCACATTCAAAATTATATATGTGAATTCCTTTACATTTACGATTGCATTGTAAAAATTTATGTGATTGTCCAAAATTTCATTTGAAGTTTTTAGTTCAATAAGTATTATCTATACTTTTAAGATAGATAAAAATAGTATTTATCTCATTATCATCATAATAATAGATTTTTTATCATCACGTTTCATAGGAGAATCTAATTCAATTTGAGTAAAAATAGTACTGGAAGAATAATTATTTTACATGTCAATAGATAGGGGAGAATGAATCAATATATATTTCCATTTATGGTAGATATTTCCATAAAATATTTTTATGAATATAATATTGATATAATTATGATTATCCATTAAATATTAAATATGTAAAGAGTAGTTCACAAGAAACCTATGATGTTTTGATACTAATTGAATTTCCATTATGATCAATAGTGTCATACTGATAAAGGGTGGTTATGTCAGGGTAACCTTTTAATAATTTTATTCATGCAATTTACATCTATGGATAAATAATTTTAATATCAACATTTCCTTTTAATTATCACATGCAGTCGTGTAATGCAGAAATAAATATATATAGAAAGGGAAAATATATTTTATCAATGGATTACTCCCAGGATGGGTGACTATGTCCTTTCTATGTTCAGGAGAATTCAAAGACATGAGTGACCAATTATTTAAAAAGTGAAAATGTTATCATAATGTATAATTAATTAACCATAAATCATTCCCCAAAATCAAACACTCTTGATAAAATCTTGATCAGTATTCATACAAATTAGATATGATTTCAAAACTAAGTTAAAGAAATAATATATTAATATCCAAAATAGTATAATTAATATAAAGATAAAATATTGAGCCTTCAGAATGTATTGTATGTATTTAATCTCCATTATGAATTAAGAGATTCTATGTCTAGATGATTTATTAAGAAACAACCAATATTCTCTCTTCATATATCAATAACATGTCTTCAATATATTATTCGAATGATAGTATAATTTTAAATACCAGGTGATATTTTTATATATAAATATCCAAACTAGTCATGATCTTTGGCCCTATAATTCATGTACCCATATTTGGAAATTTTATATGAGAGAAACCATTTATAAAATTATTCCTTAAGACAAAAAAAGAGCATACTCATAAAAAATTCAACATCTCTAAGTGAAATTCATAAAATTAAAAAGGGAAAAAAGACCTCATGAGAATTGATACCTATTAGGGTCTCCCCACAATTTATACATAATATGAAAGGGTGGGTATACAAAATGCACACACACTATCTTTAAAATAAACAACACCAGGAAAGAAAAACTTCCCTAAAACACCCAAAAAACTAATTTTTTTACCAAGAACATCAACCATATAGAAAAGTAAAATTAAAACACAACAAAGATCACCATCTATCATGAAACCAAAATAGAAACACCCAGATACCTGCACATAGATCTTTTGGTCTCAAATGTTCGAACGACCAAGAAAATATCTAGATGGAATAAGCGATTAAAGAGAATAATAAATAATATCATACCTTAGAGCGACAGGGAGTGACAACGATAGGGTAGGGAGTGACAGAGGCAAGGAACAAAGGTGGTATGGAGAGATGATGGAAGGGTAGGGAGTGGCGTTGGTAGGGAGCGTCGATGGAAGGGTAGGGAGTGATTATAGATCAAATTTACCCAATATATAAAGGAAGAACGGTCCTTGTAGTCTAGATTAGGTTGTAGAATCCACTGAGACCTAAGAGGATACCTAAGACACACAACCTATGAGGTGGATTTTTGGATATGAAGTGGCCAACTTGGTTTTGATTTTGGATGGTTTTAAAGAACACTAATAAACCTAATTGAATTCAAATAAATGAAAATGGTTTGATCTTAAGATTATGCTAGGGTTGGATTGAATGAATTTTACTTCTTTAGATAATTTTGGTTTAATTAATTCTTGATGAATCCATTCTTCAAAATAACACCACCTTCATCATTTGTTGGTTTGATGCAACTAAACTCAATTACTAATCCACTACACACTTAGAGAACCAAATTCATGATGTCTCCATGGTATATGGTCATATTAGTAATTGGATTTAGCTTCCTCAAACACAGTGAATATGAAGAGTGGAAATAACTGAAGAATGGAAGTCTTAAATTAGTTAACCAATTAACAATTTTTTTTCATAAAATAACATTCAATCCAGACTTTTCCTCTTTCTAATATCAACCCATTAAAGGGTTAGCCCTCCATTGATGGTATACTCTCAAGGATGGGCAGAAGATGGCTTACAAGAATTAGATTGAAGAAATTAAAACCGCAGAAATAACGAGCACTCCTCCGTGTGTGTGAATGAAATTCACACCTATGTGTGAACTAATTCAGCACAAAAAAGAGATATCACTGTGATTTGTGATTATAAAGTTTTAATGAAAGAAATGGGAAGAATATAAGAGAAAGATGTTGATTAAGAACAAAGAAGTACAAAAAGGAAACATACATGGAAATTGAAATGCGATTACAAACACAAAGTGGCAGCATAACATTACAATTGAACCAAACTTCCAAGATACTTAAATACTCCAACAAAACTGCCTTAAATAGTCAATTTTGAGCCCTTGGGTCGATCCTACAATAGTACAAGTCATCTCACTTGAGTATGGTAGGTCTAGGGTGGTGGAAAGTTTGTGGAAAGAAGACTTTCCACCCTTGACCCGAAAAGGCATCCAACTTGCATCCACCAAACAGAGGCGCATGAAACACCTTTTATATGTCATAATATGGATAGGACATATAATAATTAAATTAATAGACGGATGTCCCCTAAAATCCTGTAAAATATCAGCCCAAAAAGAGTTATGGTTTTCGAGAGATGGTTTAATTGGTGGGCTGTTTTTCTGGGCCACAGATTCTGGCCCATATTTTGATATACTACTTGAGACGCCTAAATAACAATCATTGAGGCAGAATTAGAATTTAATCCTGAAGAATTATTTGTTAATATATATGTTTTCTAGAAGCACACGAATTTTGGGCTTCATTGGGCCTGTATTATGGGCCCCACATTCACATCAGTGGGATGGTGTCCAATCTGCCTTCTCCAGAATTGTTTCTTTTCATCGCCAAATATCTCCATCATCCTTTATGAATAATCCATTGATCCATGAATGAAAAATGTTTAAATTTAAGTGAATATACATTTCACAAAATATAGAATTAAAATATGGATAATTACATTCCTTAGAATCAGATGACTCATTGGGCCTAAATTGGTGTACATTAGGCATGAAGTGCACAAATGATGAGAATGGACGTTCAAAATCAAAATCCACTAACTCAGGCCCATAAGATCAAAAATGAACATTTAATACCATTAAAATGTAATTAAAATATGAGTTTTTATTGGCTAATCACACCCCTAACTTGATATTTTCTAGTCCTGAGGAAATAATTCAATGATTTTATTTGAATTCCTTTCTTCAAACACATTATAACAAACAATGCTCACAATGTAAACTGCACACAAATATATCTTTATAACCTCTCAAAATAATTTAAATCAAGATAAATTTAAAATAAGATCTCAATCCCAAGCCCATTCCTTTGATCAAATCCATCATCATAATTCATCCAACTCAATTAGGAGTAATGATGTGTTGTGAATCACAATAGATATGGGGGTTAATTTTCATTCAAGGGGAAATCATGGAAGTGCTAGGTGGAATAAAATTTAATCCTAATATGAGTATTCATTATTTTTTTCTTTTTTCTTTTTTTTATTTTTTTAATTTTTCAATGTTGCCATAGTAATTGAGATTGCAGTTAATCAAATTAACCCTTGTAGCGAGACTTTGCCGATGACTCCTAGGCTCAATGGCCTTAGGGCACCAAGTGAAGCCCACATACTTTGGAATCATCTCAAGTTAACTTGATCAAAAACAAAATCATATTACCATAAATAGAGATAGGGTGAAAAACTCAGGGCTAGACAACTCTGGAGTCATGATCCCCAAGTGCCGAAATCCTCTCATTTTATCAATCCATTTCTCTACACACAATTTTTTATTTTTTTATTTTTTTTATTTTTTTGAATACTCATATTATTCATAAAAATATAACCAGCCTATGCTATTTATTATGATACCATGAGAATTCAAATTATTACCCCACGATCTAGAGGATGTGCATTGTGGCATTTTGATTTAATAGATGAAAATAAAAATGATGAAAATTCTCATTGGACAACCAAACTTCCAAAATCAATGCTTTTAAACTTAATCATAAATTGAATTAAGAGTCAAGGAAATAAAAATTATTTGATATGTAGTTTTAATGTAATAAAAGATGTTATTACATGAATGATAAAGGAATTTTACTTCTTTTTTATCATTATTTTTTTAACAAAATTTTTGTTTCCACACCCCCCAACTTAGAATGAAACTATCCCTAGTTTAGTAAAAAGAAAATTTAGAATGGGGTAGAGGAATAAAAGGGAAGTTCAAAAAGGAAATTGAAATATTAGGATCATGGAATGAAGTCACCTGGTGGTTTAAGTTTTAAGTTCTTGTCGCTCCAATTTAGTCCTTTTATATCCATGTCGCTTGCAGAGTTCCCTAGTGGAAAAAGGAAAACAAACAAACAAAACAAAACAGTATATATATATATATATATATATATATATATATATATAAAAGTAAAATATAAGTATATATATAGAATAAACTGATAATACATTGTCTTATTTTTAAATTTCTGGGTAAGGTATTACTCAAGGATCACACCACGTGACACAGATAAATATGGTGCTCCTCTTTCGTACCCATCCATACTCATAAAAGAAGAACAGGTCAAAAGTCTATTATTATTATTATTTTTTATTTTTATTTTTTAAATATAAAAATGATTAATTAATCTTATTTGAAAAATAAATATGATCCAGAAATATTAGAAACATGAAAACCACGGGTTGCTTCCCGTGCATCGCTTTTGTTTAACGTCATTAGCCCGACATGGATCCTAAATCTATCAAATTTTTTTTCGGTTCATAGGTTAGCTCAGTTAACTCAACCTCTATTTCCTATTTATTTAATGATTCAATGAATGGTTTTAACCTATGACCATTGACCTTGAAAATGTGACCACTAGTGGGATCTTGAATCTCTACTGCCCCATGGGGGTACACATGATGCACTATGAAAGGACCTGGCCATCTAGACCTTAACTTTCCCGGGTGTAAATGAAGTTTTGAACTATATAAGAGCACAAATTTTCCTGGTTCAAAATGTTTGACTTTAATATTCCTAGATTGGTAGGCTTGAACTCTAGCTTTATTTATCCTTGAATTTTAATAAGCCTCCATCCTAAGTTCCTTAAGTTCATTAAGATTTAATTTCCTCTTTTCTTTGGCTAAAGAAATGTCAAAATTCATTTTTTTGATTGCCCAAAATGCCTTATGCTCAATTTCAACAGGTAAATGGCATGATTTTCCATAAACCAACTTATATGGGGACATTCCTAAAATGGTTTTATATGCGGTTCGATAGGCCGAAAGAGCATCTAAGAGTTTCTCAGACCAATCTTTCCTAGAGGGGTTGACAGTTTTTTCAAGAATTTTCTTAATCTCCCTATTCGCTAACTCATCTTGACCATTGGTTTGAGGATGGTATGAAGTGGACACTTTATGAGAAATACCATACTTAGACATGAGTGAAGAGAATGGGCAATTGCAGAAATGGGTTCATCGATCACTGATTATAGCCCTAGGAATTCCAAATATAGAAAATATGTTCTCTTTCAGAAATCGAATCACAACTTGATGATCATTAGACTTAGTGGGAATGGCCTTAACCCATTTTGAGACATAATCAACAGCTAAGAATATTTATAGGTATCCCCTAGAGTTTGAGAAGGGACCCATGAAATCAATTCTCCAATAGTAAAATATTTTAACCACTAAGATGAGAGTGAGTGGCATTTGATTCTTTTTTGTGATGGACCCTACTTGTTGACACCTAGGAAAACTTTGAAAAAATGTGTAAGAGTCCCTTGAGAGGGTGGGATAGAAGAGACCACACTGAAGAACCTTAGAATACGTTTTTTTAGAGGAAAAGTGACCTTCACATGCCTCACTATGACAGAATTTAAGGATGGACTCCTGTTCAGATTCTGGGACACACCTCCTAATGACTTGGTTAGGGAAGAACTTATAGAGGTATGGATCATCAAAAACATAGTGCCTAACATCAGAAAGGAATTTCCTTCGAGCTTGAGTCCCTAAGAATTTCGGAATTACTCCCATAACTAAGAAGTTGGCTATGTCATCATACCAAGGGCAGTCACTCACAGAGTATAGGTGTTCATCAGGAAATGAATCAGACACAGAAAGGTGATTTTAGTTGTCTTTGAATTCCATCCTAGAGAGGTGATCAACTACAGCATTTTCAACACCCTTTTTATCCTTTATTGTGAGGTCAAATTCTTGTAAGATAAGGACCCACCTACTCAGTCTAGCCTTATCATCTTGTTTTTGGAAGAGGTATTTTAGTACAGAATGGTCAGTGAACACAATGATGGGGGATCCTAAGAGGTATGACCTAAACTTCTCTAAGGAAAACACAATAGCAAGTAACTCCTTTTCAGTGGTGGTGTAGTTGATTTGGGAATCATTTAAGGATTTTCTTTCATAAGCAATGACATAAGGATTTTTATCACAACATTGTCCTAACACAACTTCTACAGAAAAGTCACTAGAATCACACATAAGTTAGAAATGAAGGTTCTAATTTGGAGATTTCATGATGGGGGGAGAGGTGAGAGAGTATTTGAGGGTTGAGAATGAACCCTCATAGTTTCCTGTCCAAACAAATGGAGCACTCTTTACTAGTAGAGCACAAAGGGGACGAGAGATTGAACTAAAGTCCTTGATGAATCTTCTATAGAAACCAACATGTACTAAGAAAGACCTCACTTCCTTGATAGTTTTGGGTGATGGAAGGTGAAGAATGATGTCGACCTTGGCTTTATCAACTTCAATACCCCTACCCGAGACCAGATGGCCTAGAACTAGTCCCTCTTTAACCATGAAATGGAATTTTTCCCAGTTTAGGACTAGATTATTTTCTTCACATCTTGACAAGACTCTCTCCACATTCCTCAGACATCCCTCAAATGTATCCCCAAACATAGAGAAGTCATCCATGAAGACCTCTAGAAATTCCCCTACCATGTCTGAGAAGATTCCCATCATGCACCGCTGGAAGGTTCTAGGTGCATTGCATAAACCAAAGGGCATGAGTTTGAAGGCAAAGGTTCCTAATGGACATGTGAATATAGTCTTCCCTTGATCCTCTAGGGAGACCTCAATTTGATTGTACCCTGAGTACCCATCTAAGAAACAGTAGAAGGCATGGCCTGCCACTCTCTCAAGGACTTGGTCAATGAATGGTAAGGGGAAATGGACCTTCTTAGTAAATGAGTTTAACTTCCTATAGTCTATGCAGACTCTCCAGCCACTACTCACCCTTGTTGGAAGAATCTCTCCATCCTCATTGGTTATCACTATGATTACATCCTTTTTTGGAACCACTTGGATTGGGATCACCCATTCAATCTTAGCTATGGGATATATGATACCAGATTTTAACAATTTCAGAAGTTCCTTCCTTACTACCTCCATGAGATTAGGATTGATTCTTCGTTGAGGTTGACAACATAGCTTTGAATCGGAATTTAGAACTATCCTATGAGTCCCGATAAGTGGGCTAATCCCAGGAATATCAGACAGGGTCCAACCAATGGATTTCTTATGTTTCCTAAGGAAATCTAGAAGCATCCTCTCATGATTGGATTCAATAGAAGAAGAAATGGCAATAGGATGTGTTTGATTGTCCCCAAGGAAGGCATACTTGAGTGTAGTGGGAAGTTCCTTCAATTCAAGATCATGTTGGTTCAGAATTTCAGAAGAAGATTGGGACATTGGATCAAGATCAATTTTATTTCCAAAATTTTTAGATAGGATTGATTCCCCACATATAGAAGTTTCAGCTACAAGATTGGTTTGATCAGATTTAGGGAAGGAAGTTTGAAAGGTTTCACTGATTTTTGGACCTAAGACTTCATCATAAGAGCAATTTAAAAATGATTCAAGCCAAGGATATTAACTTCCTTCATGTGAACAAAGGAAATCAATATCATTCGGACTTAAACATCCATCAAATATTCCTTGATGTTATATGTATTCATTATCAATTATTCCTATCATATTTACTTCGTGAATGCCCTCATCATCCCCTATTTTTGAGCTTGCATTATAAATGTTCAAGTCTAGACTCATGTTCCCAAATGTGATGGTCATGTTCCCATTTCAAACTCAGATAACAGATTTGATTGTTGCAAGGAAAGGACGACCAAGTATGATTGGGGTTTGTTCCTTATTTTCTAAGTTTGGATGGTTGTTAAGGACAATGAATTCAACAGGGTAGATGAAGTTTTCAACCTTTACTAGAACGTCCTTTAAAATACCCTTTGGAACCCTAATGCTATGATCAGCAAGTTGAAGTGTGACAGATGTGGGTTGGAGTTCTTCTAGGCCTAACTGGGAGTACACAACATATGGGATGAGATTGACACTAGCACCTAGGTCACACAAGGCCTTGACAATTTTTCTCTCTCCTAGTTCAACATTGATGTAAGGGCAACCTGGGTCTTTCAACTTAGGAGGAATGGTCCCTTGAATGGTGCTACTCACATTAGCATCCAAAAGGACTTGGTTTTTATGTGAAAATTTTCTTTTAAAACTGCACAAGTCCTTAAGGTAATTTGAGTAGGCAGGTATGGTTTGGATGGCATCGAGAAGAGGAATGTTCAACTTGACTTGTGATAAGATTTCCCTCAATGTTTCACTCAATTTAGGCTTGGTTTTCCCCCTCATGCATTGATGAAATGGTGCAGGTTGTGGGGTTATTTGTTGAAGAGTTGTTTCTTTGACAATGTTATCGTGTTTTTCAATTTGATAATTTGGTTAATTAGAATTTTCATCCAAGTTTGAATCTTCAGGTGGGTTTTGAATTTGTTGTTCAGGTTTCTCAATTGATTTCCCACTTCTTAAAATAGTCACAGCCTTTATTTGTTCATGAGTTGTTTGAGTGAAACTTGACTCTCCCCTTGAATTTGAGGATGGAACCACCTGAGTAGGCATGGGTGCCTTTCCAGTTTTGATGGTTTTAAGTTCTTGTTTTAGGGAAGAGACTTCCGAGTTCATCCTATCCATTTGTTTGACCAGTTGTTCTAGTAGTCTTTGTGGAACAGTTTGGGTTGGTGCTTGAGAATAATCAGTACTAGTGGCCTTTCCCTCCCCCCATTTTCTAATATAATCAACAAAAACCAAAATATACAATAAACCAAATGAACTAGGAAAATGACCTATAAAATCAATTCCCCTTACATAAAAAAATTTCACAGAATAATATGGGCTGTTGAGGCATCTCATGTCTCCTAGAAATGTTTCCCGTATGGTGGAAACATGAGCATGACTTACAAAACAGATGAGAATCATGGAATAAGATAGGCCAATATAATCTAGATTCTAAAACTCTTCTACCTATCTATTGGGGTCCAAATTGTCCACCATAAGAAAGTGTATGACAAAAATGTAAAATAGACTCAAACTCATGATCAGGAATACACCTCCTAATAAATTGGTCACTACACATGCGCCAAAGGTAGGGATCATCCCAAACATAAAACCCAGACTCACTTTTTAACTTTTGGACTTGATATTTCTTTAAATTTTTAGGAATTTCATAGGTAATAAGATAGTTCAATAAATCAAAATACTAGGGATGTGTACCTGAGATGGAATAAATATTCTCATTGGGGAAAGTGTCCCGAAGTGGTACCTAGTATATGATTTCATCCTTTAGTGTGGGAGTAATCCTACTCTTTTGGTATGCCACTAGGTTTTATGACCCCTTCTTGTCCTTTATCTCAATATAAAATTCTTGAAAAAGGATCATCTATTGGATGAGTCTGGTTTTTGTGTCTGGCTTCTTCAAGAGGTACCTCAGAGATGCATGGTAAAAAAAAACCGCTTTAGAGACCACTAAATACGAACAGAATTTATCTAAAGAAAATATGATAGAAAGAAACTCATTTTCCATGATTTTTTAGTTTTATTGGGCTGAATCCAATGTCATTGATGCATAGGAAATCACATGTGAATTTCCTTCCACCCTCTGAGATAAGACATATCCAACCACAAATTTGGAAACATTACACAAAAGCTCAAAAGGAAGATCCCATCGTTGGGTCTGTATGATTCATGGAGTGTTAAAATTCTTCTTTAGATCATAAAATGAAACCCTACAAAAATCATCAAAAATGAAGTCAATATATTTACGAAGTAATTGATATGAGGGTAGATCGATCTTACTGAAATCTTGGATGAAGCATTGAAAAAATCCTACACTCCCTAGGAATGATCTAACATCTCTCAAAAATGAAAAATATGGTAGAGTTGAAATAATATCTCCCTTGGATCTATCAACCTCTATTCCATGTTTTGACACCACATTCCCTAAGACAATTCCATGCTCTACCATGAAATGACACTTTTCAAAGTTCAATAATAGAATCTTATCAATAAAATGATTAAAAACCTTTCCCAAACTAAAGATACATTCAACAAATGAAGATCCTTACACTATAAAATCATCCATAAATAATTCCATGCAGGTCTCAATGAAATATAAAAAAAATACCCACCATGCATCTCAAGAAGGTACCTTGGGTATTGCATAGTCCAAATGGCATTATTTGGTAGGAAAATTTACCAAATGGAAAATTGAATGTTGTCTTCTTCTGATCATTTGAAGCTATAAGAACCTGAAAGTATCCAAAAAAATCCATCCAAGAAACAATAGTGTTTTTTCCCAGCTAGTCTCTCAAGAATTTAATCAATAAATGGGATAGGGAAATGGTCCTTGCGAGTGGATTGTTTTAGTTTCCTATAATACATACAAACACGCCAACTACTTTCACCCTCATTGGAACTAACTCATCTCTCTCAATTTTAACAACAGTAACACCACTTTTATTAGGCACAACCTAAATAGGACTCACCCACTGGGAATCTGAAATGGGATAAATTATACCCAACTCGAGAAAATTTTCAACTTATTTTTTAACAACTTCTAGAAGAGTTGGATTGAGTCACCTTTGTGGATACATCACTGGTTTATCCCCATCCTCCAAAAGAATCCTATATATGCAAATGGAGGAGCTAATACCAGATATGTCAGCCAAGGTCCACCTGATTTCCCTAATGTTCTCCCTCAAAAGATTCAAAAGTTTTTCTTCATATTCAAAAGTTTTTCCCTAATACCAGTTTGTGTGCAGTTTACATTGTGAGCACTGTTTGTTATAATGTGTTTGAAGAAAGGAATTCAAATAAAATCATTGAATTATTTGATCGGGACTAGAAAATCTCAAGTTGGTGGGGTGTGATTAGCCAATAAAAACACATATTTTAATTACATTTTAATGGTATTAAAAGTTCATTTTTGATCTTATGGGCCTGAGTTAGTGGATTTTGATTTTAAACGTCCATTCTCATCATTTGTGCAATTCATGCCTAATGTACACCAATTTAGGCCCAATGAGTCATCTGATTCTAAGGAATGTAATTATCCATATTTTAATTTTATATTTTTTGAAATGGATATTCACTTCAATTTAAACATTTTTCATTCAGGGATCAATAGATGATTCATAAAGGATGATGGAGATATTTGGCGATGAAAAGAAACAATTCTGGAGAAGGCAGATTGGACACCAACCCACTGATGTGAATGTGGGGCCCACAATACAGGCCCAATGAAGCCCAAAATTCGTGGGTTTCTAGAAAACATATATATTAACAAATAATTATCCCATATTCAATGCTAATTCGGCCTCCATGATTGTTATTTAGGCGGCCCAAGTAGTATATCAAAATCTGGGTCAGAATCTGCGG
The DNA here is from genome assembly GCA_963277665.1 of Viscum album. Lineage (NCBI taxonomy): Eukaryota > Viridiplantae > Streptophyta > Magnoliopsida > Santalales > Viscaceae > Viscum > Viscum album. Next base: position 808,006,335 of record OY728150.1, on the reverse strand, counting down.
CCCAGAAAAACAGCCCACCAATTAAACCATATCTAGAAAACCATAACTCTTTTTGGGCTGAGCTTTTACAGTCTGTTAGGGAACATCCGGATATTAATTTAAGTATTCTATTTCCTACCCAAATTCGTCCATATAGAAGGTGTTTCATGCGCCTCTGTTTGGTGGATGCAAGCTGGATGCCTTTTCGGGTCAAGGGTGGAAAGTCTTCTTTCCACAAACTTTCCACCACCCTAGACCTACCATACTCAAGTGAGATAACTTGTACTGTTGGAGGCTTGACCCAAGGGCTCAAAAATTCTTATTTAAGGAAGTGGTGTTGGAGGATTTAAGGATCTTGGATGTTTGGTTTAATTGTAATGTTATGCTTCCACTTTGTGTTTCTAATCGCATTTCAATTTCCATGTAAGTTTCCTTTTTGTACTTCTTTGTTATTAATCAAAATATTTCTCTTATATTCTTCCAATTTATTTCATTAAAACTTTATAATCACAAAGCACAATGATATCACTTTGTTGTGATGAATTAGTTTACACATAGGTGTGAATTTCATTCACACACACGGAGGAGTGCTCGTTATTTCTGCGGTTTTAATTTCTTCAATATAATTCTTGTAAGCCATCTTCCATCCACCATTGAGAGTATACCATCAATGGAGGGATAAAACTTTAATGGGTTGATCTTAGGAATATGAAAAGTCTGGATTGAATGTTATTTTATGAACTAATTGTTGTTAATTGGTTAACTAATTTAAGACTTCCATTCTTCAGTTATTTCCACTCTTCATCTTCACTGTGTTTGAGGAAGTTAATCCAATTACTAAAATGACCATATAACTTGGAGACATCATGAATTTGGTTATCTAAGTGTGTAGTGGATTAGTAATTGAGTTTAGTTGCATCAAACCAGAAAATGATGATGGTGGTGTTATTTTGAAGAATGGATTCATCAAGAATTAATTAAACCAAAATTGTCTAAAGAAGTAAAATTCATTCAATCCACCCCTAGAATAATCTTAAGATCAACCCATTTTCATTTATTTGAATTAAATTAGGTTTATTATTGTTCTTTAAAACCATCCAAAATCAAAACCAAGTTGGCCACTTCATATCCAAAAATCCACCTCATAGGTTGTGTGTCTTAGGTATCTTCTTAGGTCTCAGTGGATTCGACAACCTAATCTAGACTACAAGGACCATTCTTCCTTTATCTCTTGGGTAAATTTGAGCAAGAATCACTCCCTACCCTTCCATCGATACTCCCTACCAACTCCACTCCCTACCCTTCCATCATCTCTCTATACCACCTTTGTTCCTTGCCTCTGTCACTCCCTACCCTATCATCGTCACTCCCTATCACTCTAAGGTATGATATTATTTATTCTTCTCTTTAATCGCTTATTCCATCTAGATATTTTCTTGGTCGTTCGAACATTTGAGACCAAAAGATCTATGTGCAGGTAGCTGAGTGTTTCTATTTTGGTTTCATGATAGATGATGATCTTTGTTGTGTTTTAATTTTACTTTTCTATATGGTTGATGTGCTTGGTAAAAAAATTTGTTTTTTTGGTGTTTTAGGGAAGTTTTTCTTTCCTGGTGTTGTTTCTTTTAAATATAGAGTGTGTGCATGTTGTAGACCCACCCTTTCATATTATGTATAAATTGTGGGGAGACCCTAATAGGTATCAATTCTCATGAGGTCTTTTGTCCCTTTTTAATTTTATGAATTTCTCTTAGAGATGTTGAATTTTTTATGAGTATGCTCTTTTTTGTCTTAAGGAATAATTTTATAAATGGTTTCCCTCATATCAAATTTCCAAATATGGGTACATGAATTATAGGGCCAAAGATCATGACTAGTTTGGATATTTATATATCGAAATATCACCAGGTATTTAAAATTATAGTATCATTCGAATAATATATTGAGGACATGTTATTGATATATGAAGATAGAATATTGGTTATTTCTTAATAAATCATCTAGACATAGAATCTCTTAATTCATAATGGAGATGAAATACATACAATACATTCTGAAGGCTCAATATTTTATCTTTATATTAATTATACTATTTTGGATATTAATATATTATTTCTTTAACTTAGTTTTGAAAGCATATCTAATTTGTATGAATACTGATCAAGATTTTATCAAGAGTGTTTGATTTTGGGGAATGATTAATGGTTAATTAATTATACATTCTGATAACATTTTCACTTTTTAAATAATTGGTCACTCATGTCTTTGAATTATCCTGAACATAGAAAGGACATAGTCACCCATCCTGGGGGGAATCCATTGATAAAATATATTTTCCCTTTCTATATATATTTATTTCTGCATTACATGACTGCATGTGATAATTAAAAGGAAATGTCAATATTAAAATTATCTATCCATAGATGTAAATTGCATGAATAAAATTATTAAAAGGTTACCCTGACATAACCACCCTTTCTCAGTATGACACTATTGACCATAATGAAAATTCAATTGGTATCAAAACATCATAGGTTTCTTGTGAACTACTCTTTACATATTTAATATTTAATGTATAATCATAATTATATCAATATTATATTCATAAAAATATTTTATGGAAATATCTTCCATAAATAGAAATATATATTGATTCATTCTCCCCTATCTATTGACATGTAAAATAATTATTCTTCCAATACTAGTTTTACTCAAATTGAATTAGATTCTCCTATAAAATGTGATGATAAAAAAATCTATTATTATGATGATAATGAGATAAATACTATTTTTATCAATCTTAAAAGTATAGATAATACTTATTGAACTAAAAACTTCAAATGAAATTTTGGACAATCACATAAATTTTTACAATGAAAACGTAAATATAAAGGAAATCACATATATAATTTTGAATGTGACATCTGAAGTTTTGATGATCGATGATGATAAGTATATCGATAAATTATTCATTATGGTTAATGTTTTTTTTGACAAATATAAGAATCATTATAGATAAATTATAGGATTCTCCAATGATTTGAAAATTGCTAATGATTATTTTGGGAATATTTCTTCCCAAATTTTCTTCAAATGAATAGATCCAATTGACTATTCCTTTCCAGGATCAATCATGTGATGATCGAGTATGTGATGATCAATTATAAGAAGAGATTCAATAAATCATTCCTTTCCTACATCCACCATGGAGGTGAATTATGGAAGATATAAATCAAACACACATTTATTTGGATTGACAACATATTTATTCTGATTGACCACATGTTCATTATGAAATATAATGAACATATATAGTCATTTGTTTTTAAATTAATTTTTTTAATCACCTTTTAAATGTATTTTTAAATTCTTCTCAAGAATTGGGAAGGTATTGAATATATATTATGGGTTTGAGACATGATAAAGATGAAAATGGAGTTTATAATAGTTGTCACATGTTTAAAATATGATTAGTTATATACTTCCCCATTAACATGTGACATGGTTCTAGGCGAAACATGGTAGTGTAAAACATGTGAGGGGGCTAGGACACCATGTGGGTTAGTTCTAGATCCATTCACATGACTTACACATGGTTTTCCAAAATATTCAAGTGGTGAAATAGACTATGATATAAGTTATTTACTTGGAAAGATAAGGTTATTCAGTTGCTTCATGGTTTGAAAAACCATAAATACAAATAATGCGCCTCATTAAAAGTGAAAATTTTATTATTTTCCCTCTAGTTATTTTATCCATCATCCCATATTTTCACCTTTATTTTACTCCCATCTACCTATGGTGCAATCCAAACTCTCCCTCCCATCCCAGGGTGGATCTCTATTGATTATAGGGCATATGAAGTTCCATTTAATTCAATTCGAATCTCTATGTATTTCTATGTGTCTGATTTCATCTACATTCTAGATGAGTCATAACTTGGCTATTCCTCTTCTTATAAGTCTCATGGTCCCTATTTTTAGGTAGTTATTTTCTTTTTTGGTCTCAAATATTTTATCTATAATCAAAGGATGTGGTTGGATGATTGTTTGTCTACCAGTATATGGTAGGTGGTATACATACGATTTTATATCGTCGTCATATTGTTCTTTTGTACGTGGTATCTGCTATTGTTACAGTGTGATGTATAATTTTTTCCTTGTTTAAGAATAGTAGACTGGGTATTAAAATTATATATAATATCCTCCATAGATCTCATTGGGTCTATTGATGACCATTGGACTACTCCTATGACCACACATGGGGTGTTCTAATTCCATGTAATTGGAAAAACATTATAGAAAATGGTTCAATAGGGGGTTTATGAGTTTAATCCAGTTCAACTTGTTGGATTGTATTGAGGGTCTATTTAGTTTAATATGGGAATTAAATTCTTTATGACTTGAAAAAGGAGTATAAATGGTAAATGGTTTAATGGGGCTTGTTTATATTGTTAAATATTTTATAAGAACATTTATCGATCATGATATTTGAATTACTGGTGAAATTGTTTAATTGTGAATTTGGCTTAAAACATGTTGAATTTAATAGACCATGATGAATAATGATTGTTAAAAATGGTGAATCCTGATATCTTAATTTGATAATTATTTAATCTTGGTTGGACCATTGTAATTGGTTGTTGATGAAATTAACAAAGGTTTTGGACATGAAACTACACACCCATGGGTAAGGATGTTAGACATGATCCTTCACATCATTAATTAGGATTGTTGGACATGATGAACCATACTCTTTAGATTAGGATATTAGGAAAGGAATCAACATTATTTATTGGAATTTTTAGACATGGCACTCCATAACCCTAGTTTGGATCCTCATTTTGATGCTCCTTTTTTAAAACATGATACACATATTGTATACTATTCAAATGACTGGAATAGGTTGAAACAAGTTATATTATGTTACCTCATTTTATTATTTTTTTCACTACTCTATTTACGTAATCTGAATTAAATGTTAAACCACTTCTGTGGATAATGACTTCTACACATGTTGGTGCTCCCAATCCTAAGGAACAACGAGTCTCTCAACCTGCTATTGCTCCTAATGTAGGGGATCAGTGACCTTTTTCATGTGATGGTGCTCCCAATCTTGAAGAAAAATAGGTTTATCAACCTACTCTTGTTCCCAGTGCAAAGGAACAACAACCTTATGCACATTCTGATGTTACTGATCCATAGGAACAACACCTTGATGATGTTGAATCCAAGGAAATGGTAGGTGATGAAAGAACGATGATTTAGGAAAAACATGAGCATCATAGTTTGACGGTGTTAGAAAAAAATCATTAAGGTTAAAATAAAAGGTATAAAATTATAGGTTGGATGAAATGTGTGGGTCCAACATGTTAACCCGAACAATTCTATGTTCAGTAGTTACATTAGACTCATCACTTGACAATGCCTGTTTATTGATGTAGATTCATGGAATCATGTTGTGATCACACTTAAGGCGTTGATGTGGGAAGAGATTATGGTAGAATTATGATATCATTTATTTATTTTACTAAAAAATAAAATAAAAAAACATTGAATTATTCTTCATCATCTCTTATAGAGTGCATTTATAGTAGATGACTCCCACAAGAAATGTGTATTAATGCTTTATATAAGGATTCATAGAGTATTTTGAACAATTCTAACAAGATATCATCTTAAAGATACTGAAGGGAAAATAAACTCATACCCACCACTTATGTATGCACACCTAATAACCCAATAAGCATGGGATTTATTTATTGGCCATCGTGTGGAGGTGTCTTTTCAGGTACAATGTGGTTGGTAATACATTGTTTGACAATATGTTTATTCATCACTTTGTTTGAGAATTTTTTATTTATTAAATAGGAACTGAGTGCTGAAAATAAGGAATGGGAAACAAAACCAATGTACCCTTACCATAAATAAAGGATAGGGTAAGATTCACTTGAAAAAAATGGGTACGTATTCTGAATATAACGTAATACTTTTATGTGACATGAAACAACAACACAATTATATTCCTCTATTTCTAGGAAGATTGATGAATCCAAATATGAATCCACTTCTATCCCATTCCATGTGTTCTATAAGGAGGCATGTCTAAATAAATATGGGATACTAATAGAATAAAACACACAAAAATTGTGGGAAACATGTGTAAGTATGATATAAAAAAAATTATTTTTCTTTAAATCGCTATTACATAATAATGATTACTTTTTTTACTATATTTTCTATCTGACATAGTCACAAGAATCATCAAAACCTATACTAGATGAACAAATATTATCATTGGAATTGAAGTGGCCATAACAGTATGGTTACATCATAGGTGCGGGTTTTGGGGTGACACCCCAAACATATTTTGAGAGAAAAACAATAGGAGGATAAATATAAAGAAATGAAAGAGATGAAAGCAAGATTAGTTTCCCTTAAAGAAAACTTTCATTGGTAGAATGAGTTACTATCAAATTTTATGGGAGGAAGCAAATAGAAGAAACAACTCAAGAAGAACCATTTTGTTAAAATCTCACCCCACCCCCACCATCTTTGAGGTGATCCATTCACCTCAATGAGCTATCTGAATTGAGGTAATCAATATTCTAATAATTGTTTTTGGGAAATTTGAATCATAAATACACTGATAACTTCACTATACTGATATTGTACATGGTGAAAATGACTGTAATTTATATCTATCAACACCCACCCATCGACTTGTAGTGAGGGCTACAATGTTCAATATCCAAGACGATTGTCTAAACAACAGACCACTTCCAATAGGTAATGTGAGAGTGGAGATTAGCATTGGTCATGAGCCAAACACCTAGATAACTATTCCACTTGATGAATATGATATTCATAAGGTTGATCAAGCTATTGAAACATTTGTCGCATGTTCATTAGATCTTATAAAAACACATGTCGATAAGGATTTATTCATTTACAATTTATTTTTCATGCTAAACCTTTAACAATTAATGAAAAAAGGTCTGAAATGATGAATATTATTATAGAAGGAAAAAGGGAAGGGGTGAAATGAAAGTTTGAATCAAAGCTATCTAAATGATCAACAAACCAATCCACAAGATCTTCTGACAACACCTTTACCCCATCCGTTCAATATTCATATTTACTAACATTGAAGGTTCATGCAGATACAAAGTTACAAAATGGTAGTAATCACATAGTTGATTTTTAAGAACAAATTTATAAATATGACCTTATAGAATACATTTCTATTTAAAATATAAATGAAATAATCAACTATGAATGGCTAGGATCCTCAGTTTTGTATGTATACATGAGGTATGTTTTCATGTTTTTTTTACAAAAGCTAATATACTATGTTAATTATGACTAAATACATTTCATATTTTTTGCAAGCATATATATCAATACCAATTGAATGTATTTCCCTATGAACATAAATTTGGACTCATTAGTCCTCACGAAACTTTTATAGAACAAAAAAATAGATTTAACAAAAATGAATTAAATGGTGACAAAACTGGCCAAATTGTTTGAAAGAAAAGTTATAGATGATAGACTCTTATTAATACCAATGATGCATGGGAATAAATATACACTTTAATCATATAAAATATATTTTCATTTATTTCATTAATTATTCCTTTTTTTGTTTTTAGGAAACATTGGATACTCATTATGGTCAATTTAGATACTATAAATATTTATTTCATGGATTCATTGCATGGATACCCAACATACCAATCACACATGATGTGGTTTTTCAATTTATAATACACTAAATTCAATGTTTTAGAACTAAACTTCAAGTTATATAATTTATATTATGTTTTAATGAGAATTATATTATGATAGATTGGTGTACAAATATCATTAAATTCCTGACATGGGGATAGGAATTAAGAACAAGGAGCCTGAAAATTTCTACAACTGGATAAGTATCATGGTATATATAATAAGATTTAGCTATCCAAACACATATCAAAACAAATTAAATATTTTTCTCAATGTTTCTGAACTTTCTGAAACAAACAAATGGAAAATATTGTGGTTATTATGTTTGTAAATTTATGAGATATATCATATTCCATAAATAAAATAGAATCCCCAAAGAGGTATTTTCTAAGATAATTACTATTTCATTTAAAATATTTATTAATCCTTTGTGTATTTATATTTTTTCAGTACTAATATGACTATAAAAATACTCATATTCACAATATGATATAGATTTTTTTAGAAATGAATATCTAGCATACCTAATCATAGAATTTACAAAAATAACATAAATATGTGACTTCCATATAAGTAATTAATTGTTTCGTATTTATGTTTAATTTATTTATTTTTAGTATTAATCATGTAAGAATTGTTTTTTCATCATTTTATCTACTATTTGTAATATATTTTCCCTATAATTTTTATCTAATAATTATTTATTTGTTTTCATAGAACTTTTGGGAAATTGTTTTTTCTTTCAAATATATTAAACAAGTCACAAAACAGATAACATGTTCCTTTCTTCCAATGTTACCATGATTTCCTTTGATTTTCTTTATTGGTCTTCCAATACAACATATTCAGTTTATGTTCTTAGCCCAAAAACCTTTCTTGTTTTCTAAAACCAGAATAGTATAAGAAGATCTTGTGCCCATTGTGGTAACTTATCATGATATAATGGGAATAAGAGCTTCCTCTACTCTTCTAATTTTCAGCAATGAGAAAGCTTTTTCAACTAAGAACATAAACTCAATATGAATTGTTGGAACTTTGAAAAATAAATTCCTTGTTAATCATGGTAAAATTGTAATTTAGGATTTTCTTGAGACTTTGGGACATGTAGGAATCAGTGGCACCTCAATTTGACACATGGTGTGACCAGTATGACTTTAGGTGCATATTTTTATTTAAAAATGACATTAATTTTAGTAAAAATGACAATCGACATACTCAAAACTAAAAAAATGCATTTATATTGTTTTGATACTTTATAAAAATGATCCATAATTAATTTAGGATGTGTATGAATCATACTCACATCAATATGACACACGATGTGACCGGTATGAATCAAAGTGTTAGTTATCAGTTTAAAATTGATATTTTAAATCAAAATGTGTCACTCACTGAAAACCGAGCAAACATTATATTATTGTATTGATAATTTAAGACATATATTCTAAAATAATTTTTGATGTATAGGAATTGTTCTCATGTCAAACCGATATGCGATGTGATTGGTATGAGTCAAAGTGCGTGTTTCTAGTTTAAAATGACATTTTAGTAAAAAAGACAAGTTCCATAATAAAAATCAAGAAAATGAATTTGTATTGTTTTGATAGTTTAAGATATAGATTCACGAGTCATTTGGGATTTTTAGGAATTATATGCACCTCAATTTGACGCATGGTGTGACTAATATGACTCCAAGTGTGTATTTTTATTTTAAATTGACATTAATTTTAGAAAAAAGAACAAGTTATATACTGAAATTTGAAAAAATACATTCATATTGTTTTGATAATTTAAGGAAATGATCCATGATTAATTTGGGACATTTAGGAATCACCCTCACCTCAATATGATGCACGGTGTGACCAGTATGACTCTGAGTGCGTCTTTTTATTTATAATTGACATCAATTTTAGTAAACAGGAAAACTGACCTACCCAAAAATTATCAAACACATGTTTTTTGTTTTCATACTTTATTAAAATGATATATAAGTCATTTTAGATGTATAGAAATCATACACACCTCAATTCAACACATGGTGTGAATGGTATGACTCCAAGTGTGCCTTTTTATTTAAAATTGACATCAATTTTAGTAAAAAGGACAACTGACCCACTCAAAACTGAGAAAATTAATTCATATTATTTTAATACTTTAGTAAAATGATACATATTTTATTTTTCATGTGTAGTAATAAACCTCACCTCAATTAGACACACCATGTGACCGATATGACTCCAAGTGTGTCTTTTTATTTTAAATTGGCATTAATTTTAGCAAAAGAAACAAGTGACATACTAAAAACCATGAAAATGAATTCGGAATATTTTGATTCTTTAGGAAAAAAATTCCTGAGTCATTTGGGATGTGTAGTAATCACCCACACCTCAATCTAACACACGATGTGACCAGTATGACTCCAAGTGCATATTTTTATTTAAAATTGACATCAATTTTAATAAAAACGGCAACTGAACTACTCAAAACCAAGAACAAAATTAGTATTGCTTTAATAATTTAGTTAAATGATCCATAAGTCATTTGATACATTTAGGAATTAGTCTCACCTCAATCTGACAAACAATGTGACTGATATGACTCCAAGTGCGTCTTTTAATTTAAAATTGACATCAATTTTAGTAAAAAGGATAATTGAATTGCTCAAAACTGAGAAAATGCATTTATATCATTTTTATACTTTATTAAAATTATCTACAATTCATTTTTATGCGTATAAATCAACCAAACCTCAATTCGATGCACGATGTGACCGATATGACTCCTTGTGTCTTTTTATTTGAAATTGACATTAATTTTAGCAAAAGGAACAAGAGACATACTGAAAACTAAGTAAACACATTTATATTATTTTAATACTTTATTAAAATGATCCATGAGTCATTTTTGATGTGTATAAATTACCCGAATCTCAGTCTGATGCATGGTGTGACTGATATGACTCCAAGTGCATCTTTTTATTTAAAATTGGTATAAATTTATTAAAAAGGACAACTAACCTACTCAAAATTAAGAAAACACATTAATATTATTTTTATACTTTACGAAAACTATCCATAAGTCATTCGATATATGTAGAATCATCCTCATATCAATCTGACACATAATTTGATTGGTATGACTCAAAGTGCATCTTTTATTTAAAATTGACATCAATTTTAGTAAAAAGGATAACTAACCAACTCAAAACCAATAAAATAAATTAATATTTTTTTGATACATTAGGAAAACAATCCATAATTAATTTTTTCCAAGTAGGAATCAACCTCACCTAAATAAGATTTACGGTGTGACCGATATGACTCCAAGTGCATATTTTTATTTTAAATTGACATTAATTTTAGCAAAAGGAATAGGTGACATAATAAAAATTGAGAAAATGTATCTGGATTGTTTTATACTTTATGAAAATGATCCACTAATCATTTTTTATGTGTATAAATCACTCATACCTCAATTAGATGCACGGTGCGATCGGGATGACTCCAAGTGTGCCTTTTTATTTAAAATTGACGTCAATTTTAGTCAAAAGAGAAAATGACCTACTCGAAATTGAGAAAACACGTTAATTTTTTTTATACTTTAGGAAAAAAATCCATAATTCATTTGAGATGTGTAGGAATAATACATTACTCAATCTAATGAACGGTGTGACTAGTATGACTCCTAGTGCATCTTTTTATTTAAAATTGACATCAATTTTAGTACAAAGAACAATCGACCTACTCAAAACTAAGAAAATGAATTCGGATTGTTTTTATACTTTAGGAAAACTATCCATAAGTCATTTTTGACATGTAGGAATCAACCAAACCTCAATATGATGCTTAGTGTGACCGATATGACTCCAAGTGTGTCTTTTTATTTTAAATTAACATTAATTTGAGCAAAAAGAACAAGTGACATACTAAAAACCAAGCAAATGAATTCGGATTATTTTGATACTTTAGGAAAATAGTCCATGAGTCATTTTTGATGTGTAGGAATCACCTAAATATAAATACAACACACAGTGTGACCGGTATGACTCTAAGTTCCCATTATTAGTTTAAAATCGACATTTTAGTTCAAAATGTGTGTCACTCACTGAAAACCAATAAAATGTGCTCTGATTGTCTTGATAATTTAGGACAAAAATTCATAAGTAATTTTTGATGTGAAGGAAGTATTATCATGTCAAAACAACACACGATATGACCAATATGACTCAAAGTGTGTGCTTCCTATTTGAAATGATATTTTAGTAAAAAAAACACAAGTGACATACTAAAAACTGAGCAAAAACATTCAGATTATTTTTGATACTTTAGGAAAATGATACATAAGTAAAATTTGACATGTAGGAAATAGTGGCACCTCAATCCCATCCATAGTGTGACCGGTATAAATCCAAGGGTGTATTTATTTAAAATTGAAATTAATTTCATTAAAAATAATAATCGACATACTCAAAACTGAGAAAAGACATTTGAATTTTTTTGATACTTTAGGACAACTATCCATAACTCATTTTGACTTGTTGGCATCAATTACACCTCAATACAATGCATTGTGTGACCAGTATAACTCTAAGTGTGTCTTTTTATTTAAAGTTGAAATTTTTCAATGTATTATTTCATATTAATGTTTAATTTATTTCTTTATAATATTATTAACATAAGATTTATTTTCTTATATAGGTGGATTATTTTGCTCGAGTTGAGGTGATTTGTTCAAAAATGGATACCATGGTCGAAACTTTTTGAGAGAGGATCATGGGTGACAAAAAAAATTAAACATTAATGTTTTTAAATTTTTTTGGATAGTAATTGTAAATGTAATTATACAAAACATTGTTTGAAATTTATATAGTAGTATTTTTTTGTATTCGTAATGTAAAATTTATTTCAATTAAATTATATATTTTGTGTACAGGTTACAAGTTGTTGTAGTGTGCTATTATAAAACCAGCACACTACAGCGAGTGGGGCCTTTATCAGCACTATATCTAGCATTGATAAAGCCCCCCCTTTAGAAGTTAGGGTTTGGTTTAGTGGTAAACACTTCGTAATACTACATCCAAGATGGGGGTTCAAAAACTCATTGGGTGCAAGTACTATAGCAACACTATAGTGGTATTGTAGCACCGACGACACTGTAGCAGTTGCAGGCACTATAGGAGGAATTGTAGCGGTGGCAGTACTGTAGAATGTACCATAACAGCCCATGTACTATTCATCATAGGGCCTTTGGGCTAATTATGTGGGTCTTCAGGGCCATATAATGGGCTATAATGCCCAATGGGCCAAGAGACCATGTAATCGGTCTCCTCTACTCAAAAAAAGAGGTATTTCCTTTGTTTCAATAATAAAGAGGCTTCGGTCCCAATTTTTTTTAAAAAATGTCCCCCCTTTTTAAGTGTGAAACTAAGGCTGATAAAGAGGGCCTTTAACAACACTTTTTTAGTGCTATTAAAATCCTTTTTGCACACTGTTAAAGGGTATATTTGTAGTAGTGGCTGATAAATTTTTTTAATAAAAATTATTAATATATATATATATAATTATTATATTTATATTCAAAAATAATGTTTATTTATATGCATTAATTAAAAAATTCATGTTTATAATTAATATAAATATTATATATTAATATTTTTTTTAATAATTCAAATATATATATAATGTTTAAAAAAAAGTATTTATAATATTGTAATTAAATAAATATATATTTAAACAATTATAAAATTATATTTATTTTTTAAAAATAATAAATATATCTATTATATTTATAATTATATATTTATAATTGTATATAAATACTTTTTAAATATATTTATTTATATTTATAATTATAAATAAATAAATATATGTCTCTAATGAATATGGTCAATATATATATATATATATATATATATATATATCATGGGATAATGATGATATTCTTGGACATGATTGTCGTTATTTATGTTCATATACTGATGCGTGAGTATATTTGACGCTATTTGATTATAAGTTTATTTGTGGACATGATTGTGGGGTTCCAAATGTTAAGATTAGCCATATTATGGTGATGCATGCATATGTTATGTATTTATCATGAATGTTTATTTATACATTGGTTTTCTATGATCTATACTTTACTTGGTATATGATTCATTCACGTTATACCCATGAACCTATTATGTTCTCATAAATACTTATAAAATTACAATAAATATAAATAACTATAAAATTATAATAAATACATTTATAATAATTGTATATATATATTTATTAATAAATATGTATATATAAATACATTTATAATTATATACAAATATTTATAAATATATTTATTTATACATATAATTATAAATAAATAAGTATATATAATTATAAAATCATAATAAATATATTTATTATATTTATAATTTTATAAATATATATAATTATATAAATATATTTATAAATATATATAAATATTAATAATTACATACAAAAATTTATAATTATACTTATAAATAAATATAGATATCTTTAAATAATTATAAATTTATAATAAATATATTAATTATATATATTTTTAAAATTATAAATATAATATATATAATTATTATAATTTTATAATTATTTGAATAAATAAATATTTATATTTATTATAATTTTATAATTATAAATAAATATTTATTTATTTAAATAATTATAAAATTATATTAAATATATTTATTATATTTATAATTTTATAATTATATATAATAAATATGTTAATTATATATATTTATAAAATTATAAATATAAGAAATAAAGTTATTATAATTTTATAATTATTTAAATAAATATATATTTATTTATAGTTATAATTATAAATAAATATTTATTTATTTAAATAATTATATAATTATAATAAATATATATTTATTTAAATAATTATATAATTATAATAAATATATTTATCATATTTATAATTTTATAATTATATATAATAAATATAATAATTATACATATTTATAAAATTATAAATATAAGAAATATAGATATTATAATTTTATAATTATTTAAATAAATATATATTTATTTATAATTATAACTATAAATAAATATATATTTATAATTATTTAAATAAATATATATTCATTTATAGTTATAATTATAAATAATTATATAATTATTTAAATAATTATAAAATTATAATAAATATATTTATTATATTTATAATTATATATACTTATATCAATATATAAATATATATAATTATAAATATAATAACTATACAAAGATGGAGAGCCTCTCTCTCTTGAAGGGAGACTTTCTCTCTTGAATCTCATGGCCACATTCTGGCACAAATCTTCTCAATCGAAGAAGATGCTATTGTTGGCCACTATGAGTTGTTTATGGCATGTGGTAGGGCACATCCTTGGACTGTGATTAATGATGAAGGTGACAAATCCCTGTAGAAATTAAGAGTGAGGCCCCCTATAAAGGTGATCCTTCTATAGATCGATGTCTATTTGAAGAGAAGATGTGTGAAAATCCCAAATCAGGTTTAATATGGAATTTTTTGTTCAATTTATCAAGGTTTGGTGTAGATTAATGGCTAGGAACCCTGACTATGGTGAATCACACTATAGATGGTGATGGAGGCCTGAGGAAAGAAGGATTTCCACAAAAGTTCATGATTCAGGTACGAAGGAACCCAATTAAAGATGAACAGTAGATCACCATCGAACAAGGAGAAGCCTGTGTGGTTTGGAACCTTGGCGGTAGTTTATGGATTTGGGAACTCAAGAATGGATCAACAATCATGTGGGGAAGGCCGACGTATTCCTCGATTAATAACAAGGAGAGTGTCTTGGATGGTGGTGGGTGGCATTGAAGTTCAACACAAATCGAGACATAACCTCTATCGACAACTTTGGGGAGCGGGCCATCACAGTAGAGTCTGATTGGGATTCCAGAGGTGGTGCATCTATTGGGGTTTTGGTCGGTAACGCATCCGATGATGCTTTCGGATGTCGATCATAGGCTGATGGTGATAAACTAATGAAGTCCTTAGTTGGGAAGTGAATGGGAGATGAAACCTTGGGATGCACCATACACAAGTTGGTGCAGATATGGTGTGATGACCGGTGATGAATTCAGTTGTGAAGCACTGGTCGACGGTGACCTTGTGATGCAGTGTAACACCCCAAGATTTCATAGTATGTTATTTCTTCAAAATAATTCAATAACTTGCACTACACGCAACACCGAGTTCAATCACACCATGAATTACAAAAAAAAGCCATTCAAAAGAGGTTATGAATAGTATTAACTAAATTTTAAACTTTATATAATCCTTATAATTTGAGAATCCATATTATGAGTTTCTTAGATATAATGCAAGAACAAATTCATTTTCAGTATTGCACTTTTATCAACTTTTAATAGTGAACCCTTTTTAAATACAATATTTTAAACTTTTTGACTAAATGGGGACATCAAAAAATTTAAAATGAAACATCCCAAGCTTCCACAGTACGCTTTCCTTTGAATAATACAGTAGCGTGTGTTGTACGCAACTTCGAGTTTTAACACACACCACAACCGATCAAACTAGCCGTTATGAATAGTAATACCTACTTTTTGAAATTATATATATTTTATATTTCAAAATGGACATCATTTTTGGATTCGGAATATTGAATTTAGCCTAAGGTGAAATTTTGGTACATTTCAGATAACTTTCATATTTTGATGAATAGTGAAAATTACTAAATTTTAATTAAAAACAACTTTTTTAATAAAAATAATTAATAATGATAAATTATGAATTTTAGTAGTTTTAAAGTATATTTAGAATATATTTTTACCATTTAATATAATGTTTGTCATTGGACATAATTTTACAATTAAACCGAACATAAACAAGTGTCAATCTTTTGATAGTTATTATCTCTTAAAAACACGCTTTTTGTTTTGACAGCGGGAATTAATTTTAAATTAATTTCTGCCACTTCTGTGTTTTGAATTTAGGAAAATGGATTCCATATTTGGAATCAGGATGTTCAAATTGTGTAAATAGGTAACTTTTATTTTTAGACATTTTGAATAATTACTGCGGTAAATATTTTATTTACCATGGTTAAGGGTAAATCCGGTAAATAAGGGTTAAAAAATAATATTATAATAATACTAAATTACCCTAAAACGTATCTTAAACCTATTGGTTGATACATGGTTGACCATGTACATCTTTGGGTCGATTTTGGGTCCCCATGGATCAACTTGTAAGTGATAATGACACTTTATTTTAATTAAGTTAAAATGAATACAAAAATGACACAAGCATATATCTTTTAGCAAAACAATTGTTACATAGGGTTATATATGTTGGATTTTAGATTATAAATATTCATTAGAAAGATAAAAAGATTTCCTACATAATTATAGTTTATTTATAATTTTTAGACATTAAATAATTTATTTTATTTATGACACAATGATGATGCAGTAATTACTATAATAGTGAAAAATTAAAATAATTGATATTATAAATACCCAAATAAATATAATATGAAACTTTTAATGAATTAAACTAATTTTATAGGATAATATGATATATTAGGATTGATTTAATTGACTTTGTTCGAAGTAATCAATCTGTTATGAGTTTCACAAAAATCAACTATTGAATAGTGTCAAAATTGACATAAAAGAGTTCTTAAAACAAATATTATATTATTAATTGATATTAAATTCCTAAAAATCTAAGGTTCGGTCAAGAGACTTATATCATGATAGTTTAATCATTAATGGACCACTTGGGGGTATTTTGGATGTATATAGTAAGTTTATTAACCATATTATATAAAAATACAAAGAGACATTGTAAAAGTGAAACTAATTAACTTAGAGTTAATACTTAAAGATAAGGTTAATATAAGTACCCAAACCTGTCTAAATTATATTGGATGAGTTGTTTTCAACCCATACCCACCTTAAACTTTGAATAGTCAACTTTGGAGCCATTAGAAACCGAATATGAATTTATTATAAATTAATATTTCTAGCTTTTCCAAAGGTGCCCCTCACCCCTCTTATAAAAGGGCACTCCTACTTCTCATTTCTTCACACCTTAAAAGCCTTTTGGTTCGGCCAAACTCTGCCCAAATACTCTCCAAACTTCCCTCACTACAACCTAGAGGCATTAGTTTGATCAGAAAGCCAACCTAAGGAGCCCTTTTGATCAAATCAAAAGGAAGAAACTGAAGAAGAGGTAATGATTTCACCACCCTTTTCCAAGTTCATTTCTTCTTCCACTTCTTCTTCCTTTGTTGTTACCATTATAAAATAATAACTCCAGTATCATATATATACTGTGATGTTATTATAAATATGGTACAACCATATTCAGTGTTCTATCCACCCTTTGAATAACATTTCACCATACGTGCGTACGTACGACTTACCGTCTCCACGTCGTGGTGTAATTGTTATTCAATATAATATTATTTGGATGGGTATAATAATGATGTGTAACTCATGTAAATAATAAATATAACATGTTAATGATTCTGTATATATTATATACCATCCATTTATATATTATTTTAATATCAAAAGAATGATATTGTCGCTCGTGCGTACGTACGGACTACCGTCTCCACGAACGCGATGAGATTCATTCTCCATCGTAACCATTAAAGTATAATTATCATTTGATGATTTAAAAATGATGTTTAAGGACTTGAAATTATTCTGGATATGAATAATATACAACCTATCCTTTACAAACATGTCTTACGTAACAAAACATATAAAAGAAAACAAGTAAGTTAACACCCGAAACAACGATAATACTAAGATATTATTATCAAATCAATATTAAAAGATCATATATGATATCATATTAATGTATATGATTCTTTTATAATTTAATAACAATTATTTCACCATTATACAGGAGGTTAACCTACCCCAACCAAGGAAAATTACAAGGTAAGGGATTTTCTTATCTCACATTCAATTCCGTGAGATTTCCATTATTCGCCACTAAATTATTGAAAGTGGTGTATTGTGTACTGGAATTTGATATATATATTATCATGATTATCTTTATATTCATGTTATTCTGTAAATAATTTGGTGTTTATTAACTTTTGTCCATACGACTCAGTTGATTAACGTGGTAAGGGATTTTCTTATCTCACATTCAATTCCGTGAGATTTCCATTATTCGCCACTAAATTATTGAAAGTGGTGTATTGTGTACTGGCATTTGATATATATATTATCATGATTATCTTTATATTCATGTTATTCTGTAAATAATTTGGTGGTTATTAACTTTTGTCCATACGACTCAGTTGATTAACGTGGTAAGGGGTTTTCATCTCACTCTTTATTTCCGTGAGATTCATGCCATATTTCCACTATTATCTTTTGTGTGGTGTATGTACTGCCCATAATTGTATTCTTTATTTAATACACTTTACCTTATGTGTATTTACATTTTCATTGTATGATACCTCTTTCATGGGTTGTATATTTCATAAGTTACCAAATCGATAAGGGTTTACTTCACAATCTCTTTAATATCCGAGGTTGTTTTTACGTAAGTATCTACAGGGACATATTTACTATCCATGTCCATATTTCATAAAAGAGTTTTCAAAGGGATTCTTTCTAAGGTAACTTTTACTAAAACATCATTTTAAATGTTTTAAATATTTATTCTTCTAAATCATTCTCATTTATGTTCATGTTTTCAAAATGGTTTGTAAGGATTTATTTATATATGAAAATGAATGTTTTAAAAGTGTTAATTCCATTCAAAAGTTTCAAAGTGGTATGGGACAATTTGATTCAAAAATGTATTTAAATGCCTTACTTTCTAAATTGTGTAACATTAAAATGTTTTCATGAAAAAGGGATATTTCTCTCAATAATTTTTAAAAAACATTTTCATCTATGTCAACATCCTTTGATGGA
The DNA here is from genome assembly GCA_963277665.1 of Viscum album. Classification (NCBI taxonomy): domain Eukaryota; kingdom Viridiplantae; phylum Streptophyta; class Magnoliopsida; order Santalales; family Viscaceae; genus Viscum; species Viscum album. The sequence continues at coordinate 807,986,678 of OY728150.1, read as the reverse complement.
TTTTAAGATTATTTGAAGTTGATTTATTATGATATAAAACTTCCATATTGTAATGAAGTTTTGTGATATGTTTGACTGTAGATGTGTCATTTATATAGCATTCATGGTTTATGAGTAAAGTATTGACATTTCGTATGCTAGTTCCAATAAGAATGTTTATGTTATATTTCAACCTTTACTTCATATGAATGTGTTGGACAAGTATGTTCCAGGTTGGGGACTGGTTAAAGTAAGCCCTCCAGGTTGGGGACTGGTAAAAGTAATCCCTCCAGGTTAGGGACTGGTAAAAGTAAGCCCTCCGGTTTGGTCTCCGGTTATTAGAGGCACTCCGGGTTGGTGTCCGGTTATTAGAGGCACTCCGGGTTGGTGTCCGGTTATTAGAGGCACTCTGGGTTGGGTTCCGGTTACAGTTAGCCCCAAGGTCTTGGGACGAGGCCTTGAAAAGAAATTAAAGTTTAGCATTATGCATTCCATAATTATGAAAGTGGTTAGTGATTTTGCATGTGATTATTCGATTAGTAGAATATCCATGTGAATGAGTAAATGACATTATTTCATTTTATTTATGCCATACAAAGTTGAAAGTTCAAGTTTGAAAGGCTGTTGTTTTAGTTATACATTGCCTTAAATGTTTATTCTTATTTATGAAAGTTTCCGCTATATTGTTATCCTTACTGGGCATTTGAGCTCACCCCTTTTCTATGTTTTATTTTTCCCAGGAAGTGAAGAAGTAAATTATGAATGACCTGCAGGGATATTATGTGGGGATATGAGTGTGGATTATGGAGACATTATGTTGTTGTAGTAGTTTTTCATTTTATGATGTAATGTAAAACTTATGAATATATCTAGTGTTTCCAAGGCTACTAAACTAATCGGTCTTTCGAGATTTGATCTTTCTTGTGATCATGACAATGTTATGTAATAATGCACTGACTCTGGGTAACTCGGGTCAGGGCATTACAGTTGGTATCAGAGAAAGTTTAGTACAAACCTTGGAAGCTAGATTTAGATAAACTCTGATTAGAGCACGTAGACCTAAGATGAACTTTAAGGATTAATATAGAAGAACTTCCTAGAATTTTGGTATTGTATAGATTTTGTGAGTTTTCCGAGCAATACATCCCTGTCTGGATACGAGCAGGTAGAGGCGGCTCTGGCACAGATGTACCTAGGGGTAAAACCTGAAAACACCGCTTTGAGCTAGACTCGAATGGGAACTGGTGCACGACAACGGGCCTTGCTGCACTCTTGGTTACGACACTCCCGGGGGATATGCTTAGGATAATTATCATTTTCTTTACAAACCATTATGAAGGGTTTATGAGTATATACATCCTCAAAGGAGACATTTTTATGATTATGGATTATATCCATAAATAGTTCAATTTATGTTAAGTGTTTTATAAGTATGGGATTATGTATTTTGATTCATAAACTGATCTAGTTTATGCCATTGTTTAGAAATGGCGCCCAGTAGAAGGAATGAGAACTCCAGAAATGCACATGATTCAAAGAGAAGGAAGGATCATATCTTTCATGGTCTTAAGCTAGAATTTATAAGAGAAATAGTCTCCCTTGTATTATCATCATATGAAGAAATAATATCATGTGTTGATAAGATAAGTAAAGAGTTTACTGAGTCCTATGGCTTTGAAGGGAAGCAAGAGAAGAAAAGGATGGAAGAGAGAAAGATGGATAAAGGGAAGAGGGAAAAGAATAATTTTCCCATATGTGGTAACTGTGAAAAGAAACACCCTGGAACTTGCCTGAAAGGAATGAGAGTTTGTTATAAGTGTGGAGGAAAAGGGCACAAAGTACGTGACTGCAAGGGTAAGAAAATGGTTTCAAATGTACAATGCTTCATTTGCAAGGAGTTTGGACACTACGCGAACCTATGTCCCAGTCATCAGACTATGCCGCAAATGATGTTATTGGATAATAATCAAGTTATTATACTACCACAGATGAAGAGGAATGATTAGAGTTCTTATGTTGATTATGTCAATTGAGTGTTGTATCAACAATGTACTTGTTATAATAATTATGGAGTATATAAGGATTGTACTGCAGTACTATTTAATTAAGGACTTGAGATTGTGTGGAAAAAAGAAAAGTGACTCAATAGAAGGTTAAATTTTTGGAAAATATATGGTTGAGAGAAAGATAAACCATAATATGGTTCTGATACCGAGGTAGTGATTTTGGAATAATACATGATTGTTTTTGATAAATTATATTGGATATTCTTAACTACCTTGGAACTGATTAATGATTTGTATATTCCATCATTGTTGGGGTTTAAAACATTTTTGGATTAATGAAGTATATCCAGCATTCTATATGGAATAAGGGAGCATGAATGTAATCAATAAGGAATATGGTAATACATGATGAAGGTATTCATATGCTATTATGGGGTAAAAAGGATCTATATTATGTTTACCTTCCTTATAAATGTTGGACTGTGAGATTGGAAAGAAGTATTTTGTATAGTTCTAGTTTGGATTATTTTGGATTTCCATAAAAGGACAACCCGGAGGTCGGGCGGCAACCCGTCGCGTCCGGCAAGGCTGCGAGACTTGAACCCGCAACCGAAGGGCGACAAGGGTGTATCACCTACCACTGGCCCACGAGATGTCCTGGATTAAATAATGTAGTTTTTATTAAAAGATCTTGTAGATGAATTATAAATTCATTTATTTTGGAACCCTATACGAATAGTGTAAATAGAATTTTTTACGTTCTATTATATTTTAGAGTGAAAGATGAGTTTGTGGTAGAAATTTATTAATGGATAAAACTCTAATTATAAAGTAAGTATATCTCCTTACGATCTTAGCCAATCTCATAAATAAATTCCTCAACAATAATAAAAGGAACTTAGAACAAAAATTTTGTCCTAGATGGTACCTTAAATCATCACTAATTTACGACTTTGGGATTTTTTGCCTTTTCATAGCCATGTTCTCTACCACTCTCCATCAGATAATTGATGGTTAGATTTCTCTTCCATATCCATATTTTCCTACATGGAACCCTAGTATGTGTTATTTTCGGCAATCTTCATACTTTCCACTCTTTGTTTTAAATAGTGGCCTCATTAATTCATTTTTCGATGTGAGATTTCAACTAAGATATTTTGAAATGTCAAAAATGTGTTATCCCAATACCCTATGTGTTGTTGAACTGATGGTATTTCAAATCGTCATAGATTGATGAGTTTAAGGACCTCAATTTTATACTTGTTTGTGATTGATGACCTCAATCACTACCTATAAATATTTACATTTTTCCTCCAATTATATGTCTCTAATTACCACCAATGTTCTCCTAATCGAGATCATAATTTGGTGGTGACCCTTTCATTTCTCTTTTCCTCATATTAAGACTAAATTTTTGTAACCCAATTTCCGATGTAGGTTTTCCCACAAATATATTTTCTATTTACAACCTTTTATTTTCGAAAAACAATTTCAAATTGCGAGGACGCAATTTATTGAAGGAGGGGAGAATGTAACACCCCAAGATTTCATAGTATGTTATTTCTTCAAAATAATTCAATAACTTGCACTACACGCAACACCGAATTCAATCACACCATGACTTACAAAAAAAAGCCATTCAAAAGAGGTTATGAATAGTATTAACTAAATTTTAAACTTTATATAATCCTTATAATTTGAGAATCCATATTATGAGTTTCTTAGATATAATGCAAGAACAAATTCATTTTCAGTATTGCACTTTTATCAACTTTTAATAGTGAACCCTTTTTAAATATAATATTTTAAACTTTTTGACTAAATGGGGACATCAAAAAAATTTAAAATGAAACATCCCAAGCTTCCACTATACACTTTCCTTTGAATAATACAGTAGCGTGTGTTGTACGCAACTTCGAGTTTTAACACACACCACAACCGATCAAACTAGCCGTTATGAATAGTAATACCTACTTTTTGAAATTATATATATTTTATATTTCAAAATGGACATCATTTTTGGATTCGGAATATCGAATTTAGCCTAAGGTGAAATTTTGGTACATTTCGGATAACTTTCATATTTTGATGAATAGTGAAAATTACTAAATTTTAATTAAAAACAACTTTTTTAATCAAAATAATTAATAATGATAAATTATGAATTTTAGTAGTTTTAAAGTATATTTAGAATATATTTTTACCATTTAATATAATGTTTGTCATTGGACATAATTTTACAATTAAACCGAACATAAACAAGTGTCAATCTTTTGATAGTTATTATCTCTTAAAAACACGCTTTTTGTTTTGACAGCGGGAATTAATTTTAAATTAATTTCTTCCACTTCTGTGTTTTGAATTTAGGAAAATGGATTCCATATTTGGAATCAGGATGTTAAAATTGTGTAAATAGGTAACTTTTATTTTTAGACATTTTGAATAATTACTGCGGTAAATATTTTATTTACCATGGTTAAGGGTAAATCTGGTAAATAAGGGTTAAAAAATAATATTATAATAATACTAAATTACCCTAAAACGTGTCTTAACCCTATTGGTTGATACATGGTCGACCATGGACATCTTTGGGTAGATTTTGGGACCCCATGGATCCACTTGTAAGTGATAATGACACTTTATTTTAATTAAGTTAAAATGAATACAAAAATGACACATGCATATCTCTTTTAGAAAAACAATTGTTACATAGGGTTATATATGTTGGATTTTAGATTATAAATATTAATTAGAAAGATAAAAATATTTCCTAAATAATTATAGTTTATTTATAATTTTTAGACATTAAATAATTTATTTTATTTATGACACAATGATGATGCAGTAATTACTATAATAGTGAAAAATTAAAATAATTGATATTATAAATACCCAAATAAATATAATATGAAACTTTTAATGAATTAAACTAATTTTCTAGGATAATATGATATATTAGGATTGATTTAATTGACTTATTTTGAAGTAATCAATCTGTTATGAGTTTCACAAAAATCAACTATTGAATAGTGTCAAAATTGACATAAAAGAGTTCTTAAAACAAATATTATATTATTAATTGATATTAAATTCCTAAAAATCTAAGGTTCGGTCAAGAGACTTATATCATGATAGGTTAATCATTAATGGACCACTTGGGGGTCGTTTGGATGTATATAGTAAGTTTATTAACCATATTATATAAAAATACAAAGAGACATTGTAAAAGTGAAACTAATTAACTTAGAGTTAATACTTAAAGATAAGGTTAATATAAGTACCCAAACCTGTCTAAATTCTATTGGATGAGTTTTTTTCGACCCATCCCCACCTTAACCTTTGAATAGTCAACTTTGTAGCCATTAGAAACCGAATATGAATTTATTATAAATTAATATTTCTAGCTTTTCCAAAGGTGCCCCTCACCCCTCTTATAAAAGGGCACTCCTCCTTCTCATTTCTTCACAACTTCAAAGCCTTTTGGTTCGGCCAAAATATGCCCAAATACTCTCCCAACTTCCCTCACTACAATCTAGAGGCATTAGTTTGATCATAAAGCCAACCTAAGGAGCCCTTTTGATCAAATCAAAAGGAAGAAACCGAAGAAGAGGTAATGATTTCACCACCCTTTTCCAAGTTCATTTCTTCTTACACTTCTTCTTCCTTTGTTGTTACCATTATAAAATAATAACTCCAGTATCATATATATACTGTGATGTTATTATAAATATGGTACAACCATATTCAGTGTTCTATCCACCCTTTGAATAACATGTCACCATACGTGCGTACGTACGGCTTACCGTCTCCACGTCGTGGTGTAATTGTTATTCAATATAATATTATTTGGATGGGTATAATAATGATGTGTAACTCATGTAAATAATAAATATAACATGTTAATGATTCTGTATATATTATATACCATCTATTTATATATTATTTTAATATCAAAAGAATGATATTGTCACTCGTGCGTACGTACGGACTACCGTCTCCACGAACGCGATGAGATTCATTCTCCATCGTAACCATTAAAGTATAATTATCATTTGATGATTTAAAAATAATGTTTAAGGACTTGAAATCATTCTGGATATGAATAATATACAACCTATCCTTTACAAACATGTCTTACGTAACAAAACATATAAAAGAAAACAAGTAAGTTAACACCCGAAACAACGATAATTCTAAGATATTATTATCAAATAAATATTAAAAGATCATATATGATATCATATTAATGTATATGATTCTTTTATAATTTAATAACAATTATTTCACCATTATACAGGAGGTTAACCTACCCCAACCAAGGAAAAGTACAAGGTAAGGGATTTTCTTATCTCACATTCAATTCCGTGAGATTTCCATTATTCGCCACTAAATTATTGAAAGTGGTGTATTGTGTACTGGAATTTGATATATATATTATCATGATTATCTTTATATTCATGTTATTCTGTAAATAATTTGGTGTTTATTAACTTTTGTCCATACGACTCAGTTGATTAACGTGGTAAGGGATTTTCTTATCTCACATTCAATTCCGTGAGATTTCCATTATTCGCCACTAAATTATTGAAAGTGGTGTATTGTGTACTGGCATTTGATATATATATTATCATGATTATATTTATATTCATTTTATTCTGTAAATAATTTGGTGGTTATTAACTTTTTTCCATACGACTCAGTTGATTAACGTGGTAAGGGGTTTTCATCTCACTCTTTATTTCCGTGAGATTCATGCCATATTTCCACTATTATCTTTTGTGTGGTGTATGTACTGCCCATAATTGTATTCTTTGTGTAATACACTTTACCTTATGTGTATTTACATTTTCATTGTATGATACCTCTTTCATGGGTTGTATGTTTCATAAGTTACCAAATCGATAAGGGTTTACTTCACAATCTCTTTAATATCCGAGGTTGTTTTTACGTAAGTATCTACAGGGACATATTTACTATCCATGTCCATATTTCATAAAAGAGTTTTCAAAGGGATTCTTTCTAAGGGAACTTTTACTAAAACATCATTTTAAATATTTTAAATATTTATTCTTCTAAATCATTCTCATTTATGTCCATGTTTTCAAAATGGTTTGTAAGGATTTATTTATATTAAAATGAATGTTTTAAAAGTGTTAATTCCATTCAAAAGTTTCAAAGTGGTATGGTACACTTTGATTCAAAAATGTATTTAAATGCCTTACTTTCTAAATTGTGTAACATTAAAATGTTTTCATGAAAAAGGGATATTTCTCTCAATAATTTTTAAAAAACATTTTCATCTATGTCAACATCCTTTGATGGATTTTAAGATTATTTGAAGTTGATTTATTATGATATAAAACTTCCATATTGTAATGAAGTTTTGTGATATGTTTGACTGTAGATGTGTCATTTATATAGCATTCATGGTTTATGAGTAAAGTATTGACATTTCGTATGCTAGTTCCAATAAGAATGTTTATGTTATATTTCAACCTTTACTTCATATGAATGTGTTGGACAAGTATGTTCTAGGTTGGGGACTGGTTAAAGTAAGCCCTCTAGGTTGGGGACTGGTAAAAGTAAGCCCTCCAGGTTAGGGACTGGTAAAAGTAAGCCCTCCGGTTTGGTCTCCGGTTATTAGAGGCACTCCGGGTTGGTGTCCGGTTATTAGAGGCACTCCGGGTTGGTGTCCGGTTATTAGAGGCACTCCGGGTTGGGTTCCGGTTACAGTTAGACCCAAGGTCTTGGGACGAGGCCTTGAAAAGAAATTAAAGTTTAGCATTATGCATTCCATCATTATGAAAGTGGATAGTGATTTTTCATGTGATTATTCGATTAGTAGAATATCCATGTGAATGAGTAAATGGCATTATTTCATTTTATTTATGCCATACAAAGTTGAAAGTTCAAGTTTGAAAGGATGTTGTTTTAGTTATACATTGCCTTAAATGTTTATTCTTATTTATGAAAGTTTCCGCTATATTGTTATCCTTACTGGGCATTTGAGCTCACCCCTTTTCTATGTTTTATTTTTCCCAGGAAGTGAAGAAGTAAATTATGAATGACCTGCAGGGATATTATGTGGGGATATGAGTGTGGATTATGGAGATATTATGTTGTTGTAGTAGTTTTTCATTTTATGATGTAATGTAAAACTTATGAATATATCTAGTGTTTCCAAGGCTACTAAACCAATCAGTCTTTCGAGATTTGATCTTTCTTGTGATCATGCCAATGTTATGTAATAATGCACTGACTCTGGGTAACTCGGGTCAGGGCGTTACATGCAGACCATAGGGGTGATGACCTCGAGATATTCTTCAAGTTTCTTTTCTCTTTTTTTGCAGGCTAACACAATGCCAGTGATACACTTGGGATGTTGTGGGGGAAAGAACAATTAAATTGGGATGCACTTACAAGCTGTCTTTTGATATTGACATGACTAACAACTGACACTAGAGGGTGTTGCATACTAAAAGGCACTGTCATGGGTTCTTTTAAATGAAGTTTGATTTTTGGGCACTTAGGTGTAGTAGAATTGCTGACCAAGTTCTTCTCCCAAAGGAGGAAGTAATTTAAAAACTTATTAAAGGTATTTTGAAAATAAAATAAAAGGAAAGAAACAAACTACTTAAATGGATGGGGGTTTCCATTTATAAATCTAGAATAAGTATGATGGAAGAAGATTGTAATTTTTTTTGAAATGAAATTTGATTAATAAGACACGATGAGAAGATGTTTTTTTAGAAAATATTTTTAGAAGGAGTAATCGATCTAAATCTACCTCTTTACTTAATTATAGATCATTATCATTTAAATTAACATCCACTTAATTACGATCCCCTAATTTTTTTACACTCTAACCCTATGAGAATTAACTTTACCACAAAGATGAAAAGAGTTAAACACTATGTTAGCTTTAGAACATGCAATCAAAACACCCTCATTTGATTTTCATTACAAGGATAGATTACCATCAGTGGTAAATTAGGGAATAAATCCATTATGGTAATAAGGATGAATTGAGTTTAGGTATTATATTTGAACTCTACAAATCTATCCTGTGCGTTTTTGTTTAACTTATTAAGTTTGTACTCTCACAATTTACAAAAATCTAGAACACACATGTTTTTATGTAAATTATTAAATTTATTTCTTAGTTTCTTATAATTTAAAAAATCAATTCGTGGATCATATTATGTGAATTAAATTATCTCATTTAATCAAAATAAATAAATGAAGAAGGTCAGAGGTAGATTGATTACTAATAAAACTACTCTTCCATGGGCGGTGTAGTCATCGTAGAAATGTATTGCATGTGCAAAGGTTTAGAAAGGGTATAACCCAATCTAATTTCTACTATTTATTTCCAGAACAAATAGGATGAGTAAATAATAAGATAATTGAAAAAATAAAAAAGAATAAGAGGAACTACGAAGTTTATTACAAAAACACAAATATTACAACATGAGAAGGAGAGGAAGGCTTCGATGAAGGGATCCTTACTTCAAGATATCCCCCTATGAGTATAGGAAGTTACAGAACCTCCAAGGCAATGATAGGAATCCTCTATAACTCCAAAATGGCAGAAATTCACTCCTTGGTCAAACTTAAAAATGGGGTTCCCAAGGTGCCAATTTATAGCTAAAATGGGAAGTGGTTTTGGAAGCCCAGATTTTGAGAAACCCCATGTGTATTAGTTTTGGGTTGTTAAATAGAATTATATCGACTTCGAAAAAAGATAAAATGTGTATTCCAAAATCTTGAATATCACAATGTAAAAATTTTCGGCCATTGGACATCTGGAATGAGAGATATAGCCAAAATACCGAACCAAATGTTTGACTTCATGCAGATTCAGTTCTCTAGACAGATAGGTTCGGTTGGGCCATCAGATGAACAAATTAGGCTTGGGTTTCTTGAGATTAGTTGTATCCCACTGAGTTTTGTATCAATTCAAAAAATTTAGCTCACTTGGATTCATGGGATACAAAGGACATGTAAAATAGTGTACATATGTCATTGTGATTCCATGAAAATTGGCCCATTTTCCTTCTACATCATCTCTGACCCTCTAAATCACCTCCTCCTACAACAAAATCACCAAAAAATATAATTTTTCTTTTTTAACAGTGATAAAATTTGAATAATTGAATAAAATGGGAAGTACAATTTGTTATTATATTTGTAATTTTCAATAAAAAACCATTTTAAAATAGTGATGTAAGCGTGAAATAATGCAGTAAATTGTGGTGTGATCATACCCCCACACTTACCCCTTTTCACTTTTGGGAAAAACCTCATATCATTTATTTCAAAAAAAATTATGACAAGATATGCATGTTCATATTCCTAAATCCACAATGGAAATATAGGCAAAGTAATAATCCCATTAAGAGTCAATATCAATAATTTTGAAAGTCATTTTCTCATAAATTTTATCAAAATAAAATCCAGAGAGATTAATGAAACTAATCATAGAAAAACAAGTTATGGTTCTATCATTCCATAAATTCCCCACGTGTGTGTGTGCCAACCATTTCAAGATCATATCTACACCATTTATTTAGTATATTCAGGTCAAGTAAAACAATTCTTCTTACGTAGTTTAATTCACCGAACCTATTCTATATTCCTTTGCAATCAAATTTCAAGACCCACTCACTTAAGCCTTCCTAAAATTTAAACCATAAGCTCCTGATCTAGATATCCCCATGTGTTTTACATTTCATCACTCCCCTCATTTATTATTTTTGTTTTTTTTCAAAATTTTCACTTGGAACAAATCTCACACTCATCCTTTAACCCTTGTTTGATCCCCTCACAACACTAATTGTAATAAATATAACAAGATCAAAGGTTGAGGAAGAGTGGGTTTTGACCTTCTCAAGACACAACCCACGTTTTTGTGTTTTTTTATTTATTTTTTATTTTTGAGGGTGTATAATAGTCATATAATAGGTACATACACATAGGTCAATTCGGTACAGTAATAAAATTAATCAGAATAGAGATGAATGTATGGACCAACCATTGATATAAGATGATTTGTTTACCTAACTTGGATATACCTCCAATTGAGTAGGAAAAATTTCACAATTCATGGTTGCATGAAATTTTTTGTGGAGAAATCAATTACATAATTTACCATGAACAAATATAAAAAAGAATGGTGTCAAAATTTAAAAGGTTTTATAATGACACAACCAATCATATAATTTATGACTTCTATTTTTACAAAAATCAGCCCTTGATGATGAAATTATGATCATGATTATCATGATACCAATTAATTTTGAAAACATTCATTTTATATATGTTCTATATGTAAATGAGCATGTTACATGATATTTTTTTTATTACTATTTTTTTTGTTTTGAACATTTTAACCAAAAACTTAACAGAAAACACACACAAAACACACAAATTAAAATCCTAAATAACTACCCCAAAATGTTTTCCCCTCCCCCACACTTAAAATATTTCATTTTCCTTAATTTGAATTTATGAGATGATATGTGCATATGAAATATATAATTTTAAATAGGAAAAATAATATAAAAGTGAAAGGGTTAGGAACAACCTGATATTCTCAATTGATGATGGGGTCATGCAGTGTGATGAAATCAACTGCATGGGTGGGAATTACTTCAATTTATTTCTTCAAACATTGACCATTGAATGTAAATCTCCTTCCTATGTCCTCTTATGTGATCTCCACTACACCATAATGAAAGAAATTAGACACAACATAAGGACCTAACCATCCAAAATGCAACTTAATGGGCATCAACTTTAGTCATGAACTGTAGAGTAGGGATTTATATCCAACATGAAACTCCCTTTTTTGGATCATTCTATCATGATCTTATTTTGATATTTCATTATAGAGCCTTGAGTTCTCATGTGATGAAAATTTAATTTCCTCAAACTCTTGAATTTGCAGCTTCCTTTGAATTCCAACTTGGTTCAAATCCATGTTGCATTTATTTATAGCCCAATAATTCTGATGCTCGACTTCCATTAGGAGATGACATGATTTCCCAAAAACTATTAGAAATGGGGAAATACTGATGGGTTTCTTGTATGCTGTCCTAATATCCCAAAGCACATTATCAAAGCTCTTTCTCCAATCCTTCCTATTCAGCTGCATGATTTTCTCTAAATTTTGTTTCAACTCCTGATTTGAAACCTCAACCAGACCATTTTTTTGAGGGTGGTATGGTGTTGATGTTTTTTTGGCACCCCATAATTACTAATGAGGGAAGCCAAATTAAAATTTCAAAAATGTGTCCCTTGGTCACCGATGATGGCCTTCGGTACTCCAAATCTGCAAAAAATATGTGCCTTGACAAAATCGACTACAACATGAGAATCATCAGTACTGGTGGCCTTTCCCTCCCCCCATTTTCTAATATAATCAACAAAAACCAAAATATACAATAAAACAAATGAACTAGGAAAATGACCTATAAAATCAATTCCCCTTACATAAAAAAATTTCATAGAATAATATGGGCTGTTGAGGCATCTCATGTCTCCTAGAAATGTTTCCCGTATGGTGGAAACATGAGCATGACTTAAAAAACAGATGAGAATCATGGAATAAGAGGGGCCAATATAATCTAGATTCTAAAACTCTTCTATCTATCTATTGGGGTCCAAATTGTCCACCATAAGAAAGTGTATGACAAAAATGTAAAATAAAATCAAACTCATGATCAGGAATACACCTCCTAATAAATTGGTCACTACACATGCGCCAAAGGTGGGGGTCATCCCAAACATAAAACCCAGACTCACTTATTAACTTTTTGACTTGATGTTTCTTTAAATTTTTAGGAATTTCATAGGTAATAAGATAGTTCAATAAATCAACATACTAGGGATGTATACCTGAGATGGAATAAATATGCTCATTAGGGAAAGTGTCCCGAAGTGGTACCTAGTATATGGTGTCATCCTCTAGTGTGGGAGTAATCCTACTATTGTGGTATGCCACTAGGTTTTTTGACCCCTTCTTGTCCTTTATCTCAATATCAAATTCTTGAAAAAGGATCATCTATTGGATGAGTCTGGGTTTTGTGTCTGGCTTCTTCAAGAGGTACCTCAGTGATGCATGGTAAAAAAACTGCTTTAGAGACCACTAAATACGAACGGAATTTATCTAAAGAAAATATGATAGAAAGAAACTCATTTTACATGTTTTTTTAGTTTTATTGGGCTGAGTAAAATGTCATTGATGCATAGGAAATCACATGTGAATGTCCTTCCACCCTCTGAGATAAGACAGATCCAACCACAAATTTGGAAACATTACAAATAAGCTCAAATGGAAGATCCCATCGTTGGGTCTGTATGATTCGTGGAGTGGACAAATTCTTCTTTAGCTCATAAAATGATACCCTACAAAAATCATCAAAAATGAAGTCAATATATTTATGAAGTAATTGAGATGAGGATAGATCGATCTTACTGAAATCTTGGATGAACCATTGAAAAAATCCTATACTCCCTAGGAATGATCTAACATCTCTCAAACATGAAAAATATGGTAGGGGTGAAATAACATCTCCCTTGGATCTATCAACCTCTATTCCATGTTTTGACACTACATTCCCTAAGACAATTCCCTGCTCTACCATGAAATGACACTTTTCAAAGTTCAATAATAGATTCTTCTCATAAAATGATTAAAAAACTTTCCCAAACTAAAGATACATTCAACAAATGAAGATCCATACACTGTAAAATCATCCATAAATAATTCCATGCAGGTCTCAATGAAATCTGAAAAAAAATACTCACTATGCATCTCAAGAAGGTACCTCGGGTATTGCGTAGTCCAAATGGCATTATTTGGTAGGAAAATGTACCAAATGGAAAATTGAATGTTGTCTTATTCTGATCATTTGAAGCTATAAGAACCTGAAAGTATCCAAAAAAATCCATCCAAGAAACAATAGTGTGTTTTCCCAGCTAGTCTCTCAATAATTTAATCAATAAATGGGATGGGGAAATGGTCCTTGCGAGTGGATTGATTGAGTTTCCTATAATATATACAAACACGCCAACTATTTTCACCCTCATTGGAAATAACTCATCTCTCTCAATTTTAACAACAGTAACACCACTTTTATTAGGCACAACCTGAATAGGACTCACCCACTGGGAATCTGAAATGGGATAAATTATACCCGACTCGAGAAAATTTTCAACTTATTTTTTAACAACTTCTAGAAGAGTTGGATTGAGTCACCTTTGTGGATACATCACTGGTTTATCCCCATCCTCCAAAAGAATCCTATATATGCAAATGGAGGAGCTAATACCAGATATGTCAGCCAAGGTCCACCTAATTTCCCTAATGTTCTCCCTCAAAAGATTCAAAAGTTTTTCTTCATATTCAAAATGATGATTGTTCACAATCATAACACGTAATATCTCACCACTAAAAAAGTATGAGTATTTGAGATTTGGTGTAAATGGATTGAGTTCCAATGAAGGGGGGTGCATTATGGAAGGAGACATTGAAGGAACTGAAATATGTGCACAATAAACATTAGTACTAGAATAAAAATCATCAAAATTAGAGAATAATGAATCAAATCCATCATCATACTCAACATCCAAGTCATAATCAGATTGAACATGATCAAAAATATAATATTAATCCATTTTAAAATAAAATATAAGATAATTTTGTGTATTAGAAACACGTATGTAAGTTCTCTTAGACATAAAACTAGAACCAATGATCATAATATCTAAAAGTATAGGGAAATAAAAATTCATGTGTTTTTTACTTGGTGGTTCAAAATGGGAGATAAAAAAAGAAGAATGGTCCTATGAGGGGTACTTAATAGAGTTCATGACATTAAAGATCACAACTTCATCTCCAAAATCCATGGAAAGTGTACCCTCATGAAAATTTATGATAGTTTTTTCAGTTTTGAGGAAGGGACTACCTAAAATAATGGGAGCATGAGAACTTAAATGATCATCCTCCATGTTAAGCACATAAAAATCTACTAGAAATATCTTGTCTCTTACTCGAACAAGTACATCCTCAAGGATTCCTGATGGATACATTGTAGCTCTATTCACCAACTGCACCACCACTCTCATCAGCTTCAACTCACCAACATGTAAAGTAGAGAGTGAGGCATTACATTTATGGAATCCTCTAAATAACATAATGCATCATAAAAGTGTAACTCCCCTATTGTTCATGGTATGGTGAATGTCCCGAGATCCTTGAACTTTTTTGGCATTGATAGAGTTGGTGTAATGAGTATTGACACATTCCTTCCAAGATTGATCCTCTCATTTCCCTTTAAGCCACTTCAATTGGTACAAAATTCTTTTAAGAAATTTTCATATCTTGGTATTTGTTTATTGGATTCAATTAGAGGTATTTTGATCTCAACACGATTTAATGTAACCAAAACCTTTTTTTTCATCACCTATTAAGAAATATTCTTGGTATCTATTAATATTTTTGTAAATGAAAGGGATTTAGGAGGAACATCATCAATATTTTTCTTACCTTTTTTTTATTCTTTGGTTTCTCAATGACTGGTGATGATAGAGGAATCTCCACAGGTTGGGTGAATCACGATGGAATGGTAGGTGAAAATTTATCATTCATTCGATCCCCGCTTCTCAATGTGATGGTACTAACATTCCTCTTAGGATTTGGAGTAGGTTGGGAAGGAAGATTTCTATAGTTCTTACTTACTAGTTCAATAAGGGTGATGGAAATCTATCTCATTTGTGTCTTTAATTAACTCAACTCTGAACCTTGAATATTTAGGTCATTATATTGATTAAGAACATTTTTTTCAATATGTAATCAGTTCTAGAATCTACCTTTGGTTTAGAATTACCTTGTTATTTAATTCTTGATGTTTAAGATTTAAATTTCCTTTGGGGTTATTGGAAACCCTGTTAGTAAGGCAAATGATGCTATAAGTTTTGTTGAAAAGGGGCCTTTTTTGTTGTCCATATCTATACCTCATGTCCGATTGATGCTTCCACCCTTTTTTGTATGTTGGTTAAAAGGAATAATAATTCTTCTGGGGATGTGTTTGTTGTTTCTGCTGATATAGTCTCCCAGTAAATATAGAAGTGCAATCCTCTATCTCTTGTAATTTTGGGCAACAGTCAGTTGGGTGGTCTATTTTAGTGAAAACACCACAAGGCCTTGTTGAAGAGTGTTGGGATATCTTTTGTGCTAAAGAAATCTGTCTCACCATAGTGGTCAATAATTCCAACTTAGTATCAATTAAATTACTTTCAAGAGAATTACTTACCTGATGTACTCCTCTAACATGTGGAGTACCTTGATCACCAAATTTTTGGGAGTTTTGTGCCATCTTTTCAATCAATGCATGTGAAACTGTTGGTGTTTTATCGACCAATACCCCTTCAGCTAAGGCATCCACCATGATTCTATCCATAGGTGTGAGGCCTTCGTAGAATTACTAGATGAAGAGTTTCTCATTGATTTGGTGATGTGGAAAACTTGTGCACAACTTTTTGAATCGCTCCCAGTACTCAAACATTGAACCCCTTGTGCTTTCTTGATCCCTAAGATCTCCTTAAGAATAGAAGTGTTCCCTGATGCTGAAAAAATATTTGCAATAAAATATGTTTCAAATTGTTCCATCATGTTACGTCTTCAGGTTGTAAATAATACATCAAGTCTTTTGTAGTTCCATCAAGCGAGAATGGAAATTCTCTTAGTTTTATCTAATCTTCAGAGACATTTCTTAGATTTAGGGTTGATAAAACCACATTAAATTATTTCAAATGTTTTTTTGGATCCTCACCATATAATCCATGAAATTTTTGAGGAAGGTGAATTAACCCAGATTTTAATTCAATGTCTGATTCTAGGTTTGGTTATGCGATACAATTTGGTTGATAGTTAATATCTAGTGGATCTAATTCTAGAATGGTTATGTTAAGTTAATTTTTATTGTTTTCATCTATTGGTTCTTCTTTTATTTCTGAATTAGAATTTCTCCCAATTTCAATGTTACCATAATGGAGGAATTCTCCAACTAGTTGAATGTTGAAACTTCCCATAGGTTGAGAATGTCATATTTGAGCCCTAAGGATGCACTCAATATTAGGGTCAAGATTTAAGAGATCATCGGGATTAGTTCATGTAATAAATTAAATAAATATGAAAATAATAAAAGTATACCATAATAAAATAAAATTTAGAAGTTTGATTTGATGTTCTTACAAAATAAGAAGAAGAAAACAAATAAGAATAAGAAAACAAAATAATAATAAAAATTCCAAATTGAGTAAAAAAGGAATAAATTAGAGGAGAAGAGAATAAAATGAAAAATAAAATAAATACCTATAATTTTTTGAAATAATTACTTACCTCCCCAGTAATTATGCTAATTTTAAATTCACTATCATGGGTGCTATCAAACAAAGTGTGATTTTTGGGCACTTAAGTGCAATAGAGTGGCTGACCAATTACGTCTCTTAAAGGAGGAAGTAACTTTAAAACTTATTAAAGGTATTTTGAAAATAAAATAAAAGGGAAGAAACAAACTACTTAAAAGGATTGGGGTTTCAATTTATAAATCTATAATAATTATTCTGGAATAAGATTTTAATTTTTTTATATTTTTAAAATGAAATTCAATTTATAAGATACAACGAGAAGATGTTTTTTTAGAAAATATTTTTAGAAGGAGTAATCGATATAACTGTACCTCTTCACTTAATTATAAATAATTATCATTTAAATTAACATCCACTTAATTATGATCCCCTAATTTTTTAACACTTTAACCCTACAATAATTAACTTTACCACAAAGATAAAAATATTTAAACCCTATGCTAGCTTTAGAACATGCAATCGCAACACCCCCATTGATTTTTATTCTAAGGATAGATTATTGTTAGTGGTAAATTAGGAAATGAATACATTATGTAAATAAGGATGAATTTAGTGCAGATATTATATTTTAATTCTACAAATTTATCCTGTGTGGTTTTATTTAACCGATTAAGTTTGCGCTCTCACAATTTACACAAATCTCGAACTCACATGTTTTTGTGTTAATTGTTAACTTGATTTATTAATTTATTATAATTTAAAAACTAAATTCATGGATCATATTATGTGAATTAAATTATCTCATTGATTCAAAATAAGAAAATGAATAAGGTAAGAGGTAGATCGATTACTAAGAAAACTACTCTTCCATGGGCGGTGTAGTCATCGTAGAAATGTATTACATGCGAAAAGGTTTTGAAAGGGTATAACCCAATATAATTTCTACTCTTGATTTCCAGACCAAATAGGATGAGTAATTAAGAAGAAAATTTTACAAAATAAAAATAAAACATAAGAAATAAAAGAGGAACTAATAAGTTTATTACACAAACACAAATATTACAACATAAGAAGGAGATGAAGGCTTCGATGAAGGGATCCTTGCTTCAAGAGCTCCCCCTATGAGTATAGGAAGTTAAAGAACCTACAAGGTGATTATAGGACTCCTCTAGAACTCCAAAATGGCATAAATTCACTCCTTTGTCGAACTTGAAAATGGGGTGCCCAATGTACCAATTTATAGCCAAAATGGGAAGTGGTTTTGAGAACCTAGATTTCGAGATACCAATTGTGTCTTAGTTTTTGGTTGGTAAATGAAATTATATTTACTTGGAAAAAAGATAAAATGTGTTTTAAGGAATATTTAATATAACCATGTAATATTTGGTGGCCATTGGACACCTGGAGTGAGAGATATAGCCAAAATACCAAACCAAACATTTGACTTCATATAGATTTGGTTCTCTAGATAGATCAGTTCTTTTGGACCATCAGATGAACGAATTGGGCATGAGTTTCTTGAGATTAGTTGTATCCCACTAAGTTTTGTATCAGTTAAAAAAATTTCAGCCCATTTGGATTCATGGGTTACTTAGGACATGTAAAATAGTGTACATATGTCATTGGGATTCCATGCAAATTGGTCCATTTTCCTTCTACATCATCTCCGACCCTCCAAATCACCTCCTCCTACAACAAAATCACAAAAAAAAAATATAATTTCACTTTTTAATAGTGATAAAATTTGAATAATTGAATCAAATGGGAAGTAAAATTTGTTATTATATTTGTAATTTTCAATATAAAACCATTTTAAAACAGTGATGTAAGGGTGAAATAATGCAGTGAATTGTGGTGCGATCACCTACACCTCAGGCGGGTCTTCTATGTCTTGATGGATAATGGGCCTACTGACCATGAGGATGGGGTATGAGACTTTGGGTCATTTGATGTGGGTATTCTGGCCTTTTTATTTCCTTATGTGGTGTTTTTCCATTTTGATGTTCTGGTGGGCTTTGTTGTGCCACATTATTTTACATTGATGTTATTTGTTTTTATTAATAAATTTTTAGGACTGAGTATGATCGGTACCTAAAATTTTGTAGTATAATAACCATACTTATTATTTAAATATATCTATTATAATTTTATAATTATATATATATATATATTTATAATTATAAGTATAAATAAATATATTTATAAATATTTGTATATAATTATATATATATATATATTAATGTAAATAAATATATATTTATAAAATTATAATAAATGTATTTATTATAATTTTATAAGTATTTATGAGAACATAATAGGTTCATGAGTATAACATGAATGAATCATATACCCAGTAATGTGTAGATCATAAAAAACTAATGTATAAATGAATATTCATGATGAATACATGACATGTGCATGCATAATCATAATATAGGAAATCTTAACATTTAGCAACCCACAATCATGTCCACAAATAAACTTATGATCATATAGCATCAATTATACCCACACATCAATATATTAACATAAATAATGACAATCATGTCCATGAATATCATCATTATTTCATGATATATATATATATATAAACCAAATTCATTGGAGGCGTATATTTATTTAAATATATATATATAAATATATTTATAATTATAATTATAAATAAATATATTTAAAAAATATATAAATATAAATATAATAAAATGATTTATTATTTTTAAAAATTTATTATAATTTTATAATTATTTAAATATATATTTATTTAATTAAAATATTATAAATAATTTTTTTAAAACATAATATATATATTTGAATTATTAAAAAATATATATTAATATATCATATTTATATCAATTATAAACAGGCATTTTTAATTAATGTATATAAATAAATATTAATTTTGAATTTAAATATAATAATTTTATACATATTAATAATGATTTTTATTTAAAACTTTTATCATCAATAAGAATAGAGCTAATAAATATCTCCTTTATCAGCAGTAAAACAAGCATTGTTAAAGGTGGCCTTTATTAGTGCTTTTATCTAGCACTGATAAAGGTTAGACTTTTATCAGTTATTTTTTGCTTAGTGTTGATAAAAGAAGGTGTTTCCCTTACCTGGATCTGTGGTAGTGATAGTAGGTTAATAGAGGCATGTTAAATAAAATAAATTATTATTTTATATATTATAAAAAACCTATGTCATTACACTATCAGATATTAAATGAAAAGTATAGAGAAAGGGTTTTTGTAGAAAAATCTTGCAAATATATTTTTACTCCCCATAATGGTGAAAATTATCCTATCAACTTCTAATTATCCCTAGAAGTCTCCCTTGGCCTTGACTCAATTTTCCTCTTCTTTTTGCATGACTTTGATCCTATAAAGTCCAATCCACTCTTTATTTTCCTTCTTCCCTTATTATACAACATATGAAATTTTCATTTGGAACCAACTTGTGTGATATGAACACTTTTACAGTGAATATTGGATCAATTTTACATGGAATGTACTTCATTCAATATTCTAGTTTATTCCTATAAATTTCTCAACCAATTCATACATGGAATATTACATCTTAGCTCATGATCATGCCATGTAGAGATGTTGTGGTCCCATTTCATGATTTATTCAAGTATAATGAATGAAGAAATTCCTCCTTATTCATGTCATCCATGCAACATAGAGATGATGTCAATGGCCAAAAAGTAGACTTCTCAACCCTTCCTTGCTTCCCACAAAAATTATGATGGATTTGGTTGATATTGAGGACACTAGTTAGGAATGAACTTAACACTAAGGGGGTGGGGGTAAATCAGTGTTGGTGACTTTAAAACCAATTTATAATTTTTATCCATTTATCTTTTTACCTTTGTCACTTGTTAAGGTGAGTGATTCTCTTGTTCTATTTTATCACCTATATTATCACATGTAACATATCTAAAATACACACACACTAAGGGAACACTGATGTACATGGTTCACCCCTCAATGAGAGAAGGCTAGTCCTTGGTGAAATATGGATTCCTCCATGATCACATGACCCACTAGATTCATCATGTGAGCTTTACATTGTAGTATCCAGATAATGTATGAGTGTGTATCCTTCATAACTTGGTTTGGTGCATCCCTTACTCAGGTACATCCTATACCTTTACAATGATAATAGTTTGGGTAACAGCAAGTGATTATGCCACCAATTTATAACTTTGAAAATTTATTTATGACCTTATTGGTCTTATTATTCTTCCACTCTTAGTTTCATAACAATATGCAAGCATTTACTCTTCCTCCTATATTCTTCTTCCTCTTTATAGTAGTAAGATTGTAATGATATTTCTTCTTCCTCTATGAAAAATGAATTACACAGTACACTCTTCTTCTTCATCTTTCCTATAATTCTTTTACTTCAGTTCACTACAATACTATATTGTCTCTTCCTCTTCACTAACTTCAACACACAAAGATTCTTTAGAGAATATAGTGTCAGGGATTTATTCTTGATCATATATACAAGTAAATATTCTTTTTCTGATTTGAAACATAGTGGTTCTTTAATCTATAAACTGTGTTAGGTGTTATGTTCTCGATACTCACTTTTTTTTCAAGATGGATCAGTATCGAGTCTCCAATCAACCAATTCACCGACAACTTGAAAATATGGAATATGATTTTGCAATGTCAGTTTCTTCTTCATCACTATACACTAAAACTTGTGAATCTTTAATGTTGAATCAGCAAGTTTTTTTTTGGAAATTCAAACTCCCTCTATCTTTTCACACTACCTTTAATTTGATCCAAAAAACTCCATCTCTTATTCTATTTATAAAAACCACTCCCACAACTGTAAGATTCTACATATATACATAGAGAAACCGCATGGACTTCATTCTTCAAATTTCAATTTTATCCTTCATTTATTCATGAATAATGAATTTAAATATTTTTATACATGCATATATGATATTTATAGTTTCCTATAAATATATACGATCTTGGATTCACCATTAACATAAAAAACCTTATGATCCCTTTTTCTATTCTTTAATATTAGAATTATTCATCTTCTCTCCACAATAATTAACATGCATTAAAAATTTCATATAAATATGCATCCATGTGAGACATTCTATGTCTCATTCATGGAATCTTCACTTGTAGCGTAACATGATATGCAAATTCTTCTTATTATTTATAGAAACATATATAATGATAGACGTATCATGATTATTGCTTTATTAATTTAAGAAAAACATACCTAGAATTATATGGTTTAAGAATCTTATTTATTCATTCATATTATCATGTCTTGTTTGATGGAATATTTATTCTTATTTTAGACTTTCTGGTCATTTTATTCTTCCATCAATCAAAACCTCAAAATTTCAAAAAATACTCAAAATTACCACTAAAAATAGTTCATGTTATGGTCCCTACTATTTTATCTTCTCAAATATCCACCATTAAAATTCCCATTTTTGTTTTGAAACTTCTTAATATATGGTCAAACTTCAATATTTCCTAAGTTTGGATCTAAGCATGACCCTTATACAATGAAAATGTACCTTTAGAAAACATTATATACAGTAATGATGACCCTTATATAGAGTGAAATTCTTATATAACACATACATGGCATCGTTAATGACCCTTATGTAGGTATTGATGAATTTTACATAAACTAGTTTTACCCTCACACAACTCTTATGATCTTTGAATTACCACTGTACAAGTGGATTTTTCCTTTACATATCTCTAAAAGACCTTTATGAAGAGTGAAAAATCTTTAAATTACCTCTACACATCTCACCAAACTTCAACATTACTCTTACATAGAGTCTAATTACCTTTACATAGGTCCTATATTTATGAGTTACACCTATACATCAGGTCAAGTGACCTTTATATAGTAATACTTAGCTAGACGACCTTTACACAGAACTTCATGATCCTTATGTAGTTAGTGTACTCTCCATATGAACTTTACAAAACAAGAAATTTTTTGAGTTCCCTTTACATAGTCGATGCTTTTTCCAAACTACTAATACATAGGTCCTCTACATCTACTGGAATTCATGGAATCTCTTATACTTTTTTGTTTACAAGTAACAAAATGAAATTATTGTGATATATAAATCATTAAAGTTTGGTTCGATTTGAAATAACTGATACCTACCATTATCCATTTTATTCAAAATGAACACCATCGATAAACAATGACATAATAGAGCTTCAATAATTTACATAGGAGGAACTCACAGGAAAAACATCTTGAAAAAAATCCTATGTCAAGAATATCTCTCCATTTTTTTACTTTTACTGACATGGATAATGATCGGGCTTAATATAGACAACATGTATAATGATTTCATTTAATCTTAATATTACAAGCTTCTTCAATGACGGACAATACAATTTTAAATGCAATCCCACATTGAAACCTCCCTAGGATGTAGTGATAGTTTATTAATCAATACACTCTATTAGTGGGTTAATAAAGTCTGATGAGAGACATTGATCTACCATGAACTAGTGTTCCAACCTGTATCTGTGGATACTAAGAACGCTTCACCCATATAGGCTATGCCTCTATCGTGTTGTCCTCACTATCATGGATTTAAGATTGTTTATTTATCTATGATGTCTTGGGAGTTTGGTCAGTGTCAGGTTGAGGGGTGGCCATATTTTTTTCTAACTCTTCTTATATTCCTTGTAAAACATGAAATGTAAGAATAATAGTATAGTCAAAACATAGACTCAAGTACCACACTCCTTAACTTATTTTCTTCATATACTTTAATCAATACTTCATCGTCAACATCATCACAAATATAAGAGGATTTTTCATTAGAAACTCTCCATGGGACTTCAAATATTCAAAAATATTTTGTCTTCAATATATCTCCCAAACATCCAAGGAAAGGAATTCAAACAATTTCAAACCAACCTTCCAAGATGTGTTATCCAAATATGAAGCACCCACTATAAAGTAACACATTACTTGGGAACTTCTTCTTCTCCAAAAACAATCTTGGGTTCTAATTATAATATTCCAATTTCTTTCTTATTTCATTTCTAAAACATATTAACATCAATTTCATTGGTATTTAAAGATTATTGAAATTAAATAAAACATATAAAAAGTGGGTACAATAATCCCACCCTTTTTGTTTATTATCAATACCATTTAAAAATGTCATGTCAATATGTGAACTTAATTATCTTCTAATCTTCATTGCTACTCCCCCTTTTCTTATCAGCCTTTCATTTTCCTTTATCTACCCCTTATTGACAAGAAATAAAATGTCTATTAATAGAGATAGTTTTATTTCATACTTAAGTAATGTTCCATCCACCATTCTACTCTAAGTCTACATGATCTATGCTCGAGGTAGAAAATAAGAGAGACTGATTTAGACAAAAAAGTTATCCATTACTAAAATAATATAATACCAATTTAAATAAAATAATTTAGAAACTATCTTCAAGGCCTGTCCATCTATTTTTCAGGATTATATAATTAATTAAAACCAATTGAGATAAAATTTCTCATGAAATATGTCAACATGAATTTCTTGCACCCACTTGAATACACATATTAAAATATTCAAACATACTAGTTTTTACAATATCCTTGGAACTCCTTAAACCTTTCATCTTTATGTAATTGATTAAAATTAATATCTCCTCCTTAATATTATGATTTTATTCTTATTTATAAATATTTGAGATTTAGAAAACATACTTTATCAATGAAATTCCTTTAAGGACATTCCAAAATATTTATATTTTCATGAAATGATAATTTTGGTAGCTTTTTCATTATTCATCATTTGTATCCCCCTCAAGGAGACACTCTACTTGAATTCATGTAGCTATCTAGATTTGACAAATTCCACATCTTCAAAAAGGATGATCTTATCATTTTATTTTTCTTTAGAATACCATTTGAAAAATTAATCCAGAATGATTGCTTCTCTATATTTTCTATTCATATTTTGACGCAAAACTATCCTCCTCAGGTTCTCCCCCTAAGACCATGCTTCACCTTCAA
The DNA here is from genome assembly GCA_963277665.1 of Viscum album. NCBI lineage: Eukaryota > Viridiplantae > Streptophyta > Magnoliopsida > Santalales > Viscaceae > Viscum > Viscum album. Next base: position 807,961,263 of record OY728150.1, on the reverse strand, counting down.
TTCCCTGTATTGTAATCACAAATACAATACACAAAGGTTAATAGAATAGGGTGGGTCTTCTTAATTCTCAATGTGAATAGTAATGTTGAGAAGATCTTCTCAACCAAGTTTCTACATTATCTCAAATATTCATGCTTTTACATCTATTATTTAAATTTTATTTAACTTTGGAAAGCATGGATCTATCCACATATTCATTTTATTTTTGTGAATTTCTTATTTCTCATTTATCCCTTTAGATAAAGGCATATCTAAGTGTAGCCTTCATTCTATTAAAAGATTCTTCTTGGGGTGGAAGTATTATTAAACAATCTTTGAAAAAGTATCCAGCTATACTAAACCTCCCATATAGTCACTCTTTTTTAATACATGATTTATCTTTTGTTGAAAAACTCTCATAAAATTCTACTTATTAAAGTATAATTTCTTATCTTCCTTTGCAACTAGATTTTTCTTATGCTTCCTCCAAATTTCTTACTCTTTCCAAATGTACTAGAAAAATTACTAAGCACTCTTTAGGTACATTGGAAGATTTTTTAGATCCTATACATGGATTATTATTTTTTTCCTTTATTCTATTTAGTCCTTTTAGATAAAGTACTCCTCTTAGACTTCTTAAACTTTATTTGGGTCAAATTTTCCTTATGCTTGTCACCCAAGGAAAACTCTCCCTTATCCTAAAATTTCTTGGGAGTAATCTAATTTTGGTGATTTTTTAAGATTCCTAACCAAGGCTGAATATTATTATTATTTTTCCATATTATATAGTATTTTTTATCCATTTTTATTTTATACATTCTATGATAATAATGAATCGTTTATGTGACTACACCCATTGCAATCATTATGGATTACTTCAAGTAATTCAAATCTATTTGAGGTAGATATATTCTTTTTAATCTATGGATATTGCTTACTCATAGGATTACTACCCTAGAAATGGTCTTCTTTTATGTATATTAAATGAATGGATTATACCAAAAATCAAATCAAAATTCCCAAACTTGTTGCACCGCCACCACTAACCCACACATCTTGATCTCCTAATTTAAACTGCTTGTTGTCTAGAAATTATAGGTTTGTAATAAATCTATTTTTATATCTTTTAAACTGATATTTATGATTATTTTGGGGATATAGTACTAATACTTGTAATTACATCCACCACTGATGTAATGGCAGGTTTCTCATATCTTCTCCTCATCCATTTTTACATAGATTTTTTATTCAAACCTATATTGTCTATTGAAACAGATTTAGAATAAACATTTGAATTTAGGATGGATGATACGTTGTTCATTAAGTATTTTTGAGAAATGTCATAAAATTATGTCATGATATTATTTTCACAAAATATAGGTCTTTCAAAATTATAATCCTCTTTAAAATAGTTCATGACAACATCTTTTTTTATCAATTGTGAAGGATCAATATTTATTATTTCAAGATTGAACAATTTCACTTCTAATTCTAGACACATCATATTGAGATATTTATTTTAATATTTAACAAATATCACATATTATTACAAATTCTTCTTCATCCTTACAAATTTTTATTCATGCATTTTATTTCTTTCTTATAAAAATGTGTCTATCTCCTTGATTTTTTTATTTAACCTAAAATTGTAAATTCTTGACATCAATGCCATTTTTTATTTTTTTCCAAAGCATGAGTATTCTTCTAAAATTATTTAGTGGAATCATCATTTTCTTGGATTTTATTGATTAAATATTATTCAAATGTAAATAATATATCTTTTATAATCACATTTGTGTCTTATTTAAACCCAATTTATTTAGAGTGATTCACAACATGATGAAGTATTTTCTTTCAAAGACTTCTCCATATTATTTGACTAATCTTTAAGTTGATATACTTATTCCTTCTTACTTTCAAAAATCCCACAAATGAAATCAACTATTTACATGGGAAAATAATGAAACAAATCCTTTAATGATTCAAAAAATAAATTAATTCACATATGATCACTCCCATAGGTTATTAGTTATTTTATAGGACAAATTGAACAAGATTTTACACTTACCACTTGATCACTTGAGTGTCTTGATTAAATTGAGGTAGAAAGACTATACATCTCCATTGTGATTGACCAAACCACCTATTCTTCTCCATTGATTCTAGATTGATATTTTTCATAATTATTGTATGGAAAGACTCAACTTTTTTATTATTTTGAAAAGTGGGATAAATTCTTTTTATTATTCTTCTCTTTATTTATATTTTTCATCATGGTCTTAGTAGAGACAAATTCTGATGTGAAATCAATAGATCTTCATCAAAACTATAATTCATTATAAATTTAGAGAGAATCAAATCTTCAAAAGAGAATAACTTCAAAAATAGAGAATCCAATCAGAGGTGAATTTAGATTTGATACCAATTTAGGGGGATGATTAAGAATGAAATTAACACTAAGAGGGGTGGGGTGAATCAATTTTTAAGACTTTAAAACCAATTTATACTTTTTATCCCTTTTTATTTTTATCCATGTCACTTTTTATGGTGAATGGTTCTCTTATTCTATCTTCTCACCTCTGTCTCACATGAAATAAATCCAAAACACACACATAAAGAGAACATAAATGTACAAGGTTCACCTCTCAATGTGAGTAGGCTATTCCTTGGTGTGGTATACACTCATCCATGATCATATAACCCGTTAAATTCATCATGTGAGATTTATACTATAGTATCGTGATAGTGTATGAGTGTACATCTCACACAAATTTGTTTGGTGCATCCCACACTCAGGTAGATCTCACAACTTTATAATGATAACAGTTTAAGTAAAAAATAAGAGTTTCTTATACCAATTGATAACTCTGACAAGTTTTTGATGTGTTGTTTGGTCTTCTTCTTCTTCCTATCTTACTTGTACAACAACATGAAAGAACTTAATATTCTTATTCATCTCTTCTTATTACTCTTCATAACAATAATCCTATAATGATTCCTCCCCTTCCACTGTGAAAACTAAATTACACATTACAATATTCTTTTTATTCCTTATACTTATTATACTTTAGTTCACCATAATACCACACTGGATCTTCCTCATTATTGAATTCAAAATATAGAGATTTAGTATAGAATATATTTTTAGGGCTCTATTATTCCTATTTTATACCAAAAAATATTCCTTTTCATCTTTGAACATAGTGGTTCTTTAGGTTAGAAACTATGTTAGGTTTTTTGTCTTCAATACTCACATGTTTTTTTCAAGATAGAATAGTATGGGGTCTCCTATCATCCACTTCATTGAAAAACTATATATATATATATATAACAATATAATATTATATGGAAATTATATTTTATTATTCATCAGTATTCACTAAACCAAATGAATCTATCATTTTAAATTACTAAGTATTTCAATAATTAAAACTCCATGGATCTTTTCACACAACCTTTATCCAGTTCTAAAAAACTAAACCTCTTCTTCTCTTTGTATAAACAATTTACAAAACTGTAAGAGTCTGCATGTAGATATGTAGAAACAACGTGGTCTTTATTCTTTAAACTTTTATTTTCCACTTCATCTATCCACGATTCTTGAATTTAAATATTTTAACACATGAATTCATGAATTTTTTAGTTTCATGTAAATACCTGCGATCATGGATTCACTATTCACAACACAAACCTTGTGAACACATTTTATATTCTTTAATATTGGAATGATTCCTCTTCTCTCCATGATAATTCATATAAATTTAAAACAACATATAAATATGCATGCATTTGATACATGATATGACTCAATTATAGAATCTCAACTTATGGAATAACATGCTCTGTAACTTATTATTCTTCTTTATAGAATCCTGAATCATGATAAACTAATCATGATTTTTGTTTTTTCATTTATGAACAACATGCCTAACATAATTTGGTTTAAGAACCTTCATTCCTCCTTTATCTTATCACAAATTATTCCATGAAACATTTCTCCTCATTTCAAACATTCCATAAATTTTCTTCTTCCATCGATCAACACATTGACATTTCAAAAATACTCAAAATGGATATAAAAAATATACCACAATGTGGTCCTTGATATTTTTTCTTCTCAAATAGTCACCACTTAAATTATTATATTTTTTTTAACACTGCTTAAAATTTGGATGAACTTCAATATTTTCCAAGTTTATAACTGGGCATGACCCTAAACTGTAAAAATATATCTTTACAAAACATTTTGTATAGTGATGTTGACCCTTATATAGAGTGAAATTCCCTAAAAACTCTTACACAATATCAATAATAACCCTTAAATAAGTATTGATGAATTTTATATAGATGGGTTTTACCATTATGTAGCTATAATGATCTATACATTACCCTCTTATAAGTGTATTTTAGTTTTAAATATCTCTAAATTACTTTATATAGCATTAAGAATCTTTGAATCACCTTTATACATCTCACTAAACTTCAAAATTACCCTTATGTAGAGCCTGACTACCTTTATGTTGGTCCTGTATTTATGAGTTACCCTTACACATCAGGTGGAGTGACCTTTACATAATAATGCGTAGCTAGATAATATTCACACAGAACTTTATGAGGGTAGTTAGTTTAATCTTCATATAACCTTAATTCAACAAATATAATTTTAGAGCTACCTTTAAATTGATGTTGCCTTTTCTAAACTACTCATACGTAGGTCCTTTTCATCTTTTAGTCTTTACAAATTCTATTCTCCTTTGATATTTTCAAGAATCGATATGAAAATACCGTGATATATAAATAATTGAATTTTGGTTTAATTTTAAATGACTTATACCTATCATCCTCAATGTTCTTCAAAACAACCACCATGGATGTAACACCCCAAGATTTTAAATTATATTTTCCTTTAAAACCTAAAGTGTTTGATGAATTATTCACACAAAATACTAAACTAAAATGAAACAATGATATTTTTTTAATACGATTATTATAAAATAACTATTTATTAATATAGTATAAATATAAGATTCATGTTATAAAATTAATTAAAAGAAATGGCATCAAGAAGTGAGAGTATTTTTTACAAAGATCATTTGTCTGAGCTTGGGAAGGAGCTAGCTTCACTAGGATTTTCCATGGACCAAGCCTAATATGAACTCAAACAATTATGGTTTGAAAAAAACCACATGTGAGAGAATTTTAGGCTCATAGTTTTTCCCCATGATCCATGCTAGAAGAACCACCACACACAACCGCCACCAGATCTTACATTATCCTTAGATCTCACATGAAGATATTGAGGGGTTATGTAACTAGAAATTAGAATGATATAAATAAGTAATTATTAATGTAAAAATTTATTTATCACATGTATCTTTTTACATTTCACACTTTTTACTTTTAAAAAGAAATAAATTTTATTTAATAACGAATTGATAAAATTAACAAGACCATTTTACTCTCAAAAATGTATTTTATTTCTAAAATTGGTTTTTTATAATTTTTTTTAAAGAAAATAAATATATCATAGATAATATATATTTTTGATAATAATAATATTTTAAAACAAAATTTTATTAATAATTGATAGGAAATAATAATAAGAATAGTTAATATTTTAAAAAGTTATTTTCCCATGAAAACAATTTTCCTTATATATTTATGTTTTTATTTAAAAGTTAAATTCTCAAATTTTAGAATTTTAATTTAACCAAATTGTCTTCATTTTTTTATTTATAATAACAATATTATCTTAATATAAATATTTTGGGTTTTTTAGAAAAAATTTATTTTTAGGTGAATAGTAAAAAATACTGATTTTTCTAATACCATCACTTTTATGACATTATCATAATAAAATAATGAATTAATTTTTTTGAAACATTTTTATATAATAAAATATATTTTTATAAATTAAAATAAATTATTTAATAAAACTATGTTGAATTTATAAAACTCATGTTCAACGTTTTGTAAACTTAAGTAATATTTCACTCTTAAAACTGTTTTTATTCTCTTATATTAAAAATTAGTTTTCATAACTTGTAGAAATTAAATCTAAAAAAATGAATTTCATATTATTTAATAATGTCAATTTCATTTTGAGGTATAAAATCAGGATTACTAATATTAAAGTCAATGACCATGATAATACTAAAAGGTTATATTCAAAGAATTATTTTACAAATGTTGTGTAATTTTTTATCTAATAAATTAAAATGATATAATTTATATAATTACTCTGATATGATGTTTAAACATGTATAAAAATATATTATCACTCTTTTAATATTTAATTAATTTTATATAATATTAAGAACACTTAATGATTAAAAAGTGATTTTTCTACAAAAAATGTTTTTCTATATCTTAAATGATTTAATTTAAAGGTTAATTATAAATTATTTAGTTAAATTATATTATATGGATATTAAATTTATGTTTATCAAACCAAAATTTGGTAGAAAGGGTTATCTTATATTTTTAGTGAAACACAAATTACCTAGTTAAAAACAAGTTACTAAGGTAAAAAAAGGTAAAGTTAAAAACCTTGAAATAAATGATTTTAAAAATGTTTAAAACATGTGTGAAAGTAAGTTTTAGTGGATTCATTGGAATTATACCACCCCAAACTCCATTATTTATCAACTTTTAAACCATTGTCCCTTTAATAGTGTCATTCCATTATTGAAAAATAATGGGTGTTCAAAGAATTTCCCTTTTCTTAACTTATAAAAGGGGATCAATCCCACCCTCTCAAAGTTACACATAAACTTTGAAATTTACTCGAAACCCTACAAAATTTCCCTCTATTATAATTTTATTTAACAACATAAATCCCTTGTTATAAATCACCCTACACAATTTCCCTCTATTATAATTCATTTCCCTCTATTATATTTTATTGAACAACATAAATCCCTTCTTCACCATAGGTCCCAAAGTGAGTATTACTTAATCCTTATCATTTTATTCTTAATATTTCTCTTAAAAAACCTACCCTAACAATAATAGTATAATGACCTTAGTATTATTATACTGAACTATTATTATATTAATGGAATAGCCATTTTTTATTCCATCCCATCCCCTTAGAAAAATAAAAGAATGTCGATCGTGCGTTTGTGCGGACTACCGCCTCCATGAAGTGACATCTTCCATTTTTCCTCATCGACTCTCTTCACTAGTTATAAGGATAAAATTGATGAATAAATATAAATATATCATATAATTTTTATAATTTATATATAAATTATAAATCACCTTTATCCCCTATCGTTCTTTCAGAAATGAAAATGTTAATAATGTGTTGTGCGGACTACCACAACCACAAAGTAACGTATCTCATTTTTCATCTAGTTTATTTATTATTTACTAAAATATATTAAAATATGATTTAAAACCTGAAAAAATCTAAATAATATCATTATGTATCTAGAATAATGATACTATACTAAAATAAACCAATTTTATAACCATGATCATCCATTAATTATGGAATGTTCATGTTTAGATCAGTCTAACCGCATACATAAACAATGATATAAAACTGTATCATGGATTATTTTGGGAATTTAAATACTAATATTATTATAATTTAATAGAAAATAATAATTGGTTTATGGTTATGGAAATGTAATATTAATTATTAAATTTACTAATAAAAAAATCATCTTCGATCGCTAAAATTATAGAAACAAGCCGATATTGATTCCATTTTCACACAACATAACTAAAAAACTTATGATGAACTTTTTATCAAATACTGGGTACTGATATTGAAATTATAAAATATTAATGAAACAATTAAAGTTAATAACACTTGATGGTGAAAATAAGATATAACTAACTAATATATTCATAATAAATGATCATAAATAAATTATATAAATGGTAATATATATTAATAAGGTTTTAAAATATTATATTAATATATTTATGTTTTTATAGTATATTCAAGTGATTTAGTGGAATTTAGGAATTAGGGTAATGGTTTCTTATCTCAATTTTCACCCATTGAGACATATTTCTTATTATAAACCATTGTTTCTTTTGTATGGTGTATCTACCACCCCGTTAATATTTTGTATCATTATCCAACCATTATTCATGGAATTTAATGTTTCATTTGAAATTATTTCATTCAAGGGGTTTTTATTCAAAATCTTCTAATTTTGTGAGGGTTCTTTGTCTCAAATTTCAATTCCTCGAGACATGTTTATGTTATAAACCATATTATCTATTATATTATGTAATTACTGACCCTTTTATATTTTATTTCATTATTATATCATTATTAATGGTATTTAATTTTCCATTTGAAATTATATCCTTCAATGGGTTTTTATTTGAAAGTTCCAAAAGCCGTAAGTGTTATTTGTCTCAATTTTTAATTCCATGAGACATGTTTGAGGGTGGTTATGGCCTGCCTATTTGGATTGTATGTGTGATGTGTGTGTGTGTTTGAATGTAATTTTACCCAACTAACCTAATATATATACATATATATATATATATATATATTAATTTCATGTTATACCTCTCATGTTTTTTTTATTCTTACGTTACCTTTATAGTAAAGTCTCTTTGTCTCATTTTTTGATTTCCTTGAGATAGGTTTCATAATGTGTAACTTGTTTCTTTTTATGGCGTAATGAATAAATATTTGATTTATTATATCATGATTATTTTTTTATTCATTATATTCAATATTTCACTTCATGTTTCCTCTTTCGTGAGGTTTTGATTCAAGAGTTATCAATGTCTTGAATGTTTTGTCTCTAAGTTTCCTTATTCTAGACATGTTTTGAGTTATGCACCTACCTTTTTTATATGGTGTATATATAGTCAATTTGACAAATTATATCATGATTCAATATTATTTCATGGTATTGGGTTTTTTATTTCATGTTCACTCATTCAAATGTGTTTTTCATCTACATCAACATTCTTTGACATTACTTTTGTTATACTTGGGTATATATTGTTTAACCATCCACCTTCTTTCTATGGATGGATTATATCTAGTTTTCACATTTACTTGAAGGAAAATTGTTTATTTTCCATATATTTTTATCTCAATATGGAGGTTATTGATTCATATTGGGATTTTATTAACTACTTTTTAACCACACACCTTCTTTCTCCAAATGAATTATGTCCATGTTATCCCATTTATTTACTAGGAATGTTTTGATGTTCTGTATGTTTATATCTCAATATGGATTGTTAATAATTCCAAAGGAAAGTTTATTATTCATTGTATTGATATCCATATCTTTTATATGGTGAATACATTATACTTAAATAATTTATAAGTGGGGCCTGATATTATATAGCCCCTTGATGCATCAATTGGTTTCATGAAATAAAAGGTTTGGGTCTTTGGTGTATTACTAACCAATGAAAGCATGCTATATTAGTAAAAAAATTTAATATAATAATGATGTATTAGATGCGACCTTTATGAAAGGAATATTTTAATGTTTGAGGTTTTGACAATGACGTTCAAGATATTTTACATTATGCATTCCATCACTATGAATTCAATTATTATTGACCATGTGTTTATTTATATTGTTAACCATGGATTTATTTTGAGATCATGTGATTAGTTATATGATATTATTTGATTATAATTTGTTTCCTACCAAATTATTCATACCATTTTTATACCTTGATAACTTTTGATATAAGTTTTTCTTTATTGATCATTTAATATCACTTTTATTATATTTCCATTTCTACAGGATATGAATAAAATTATTACACATGGTATATCTTGAAGCATATGATTTGTGAAGAATTTTTTGGGATAATTAGAAGTCTTATTATGTATTAAGTAGTTTTTATATATATGAAAAATGTCCATTTTATTGGGATTTGTTAGTTAAAAGTTTTTCCAAACTCTCTAAAACAATAAACCTAAAAGGCACTTCGAATGTAAGTGAATCAATATTTTTAGTGATATTTTAATTATTGATGGTTAAAATTGGGTCACTTCAGTTGATTTTAACTCTGATATGTAAAGAGTGTGTTTATTCACACTAGATTTTGGGAGCGTGGCTCTGGGGTTTCACAGTCAATATCAAAGGAGGGTTAAGATAACTTTAGAGGTTAAGATATTAGTTGAGGATAACATATGGGTTGATAAGTTAATGTTGATAATAATTTAAATGGTATAGATGAACCTTTAGGATTTATTGAGGTATTATTGAATATTTTATGTTGTTTAAGGATTAAGATAAGAGAACTTTAGTGAAATCCCTATGGATAAATCAAGGATCAGTCTAATTATATGATAAAATTATGAAATTTTGGCATTGTAGAGATTATGTGGTCCTCCTAGAAATTATGTCCCTATATATATACTAAAAAGGGAATTTGGTTCTAGCATATATGTACCTAGGGGTAATAAAATTGAAAAGGTAGTGTTGTGTATTAACTCAATTTCTACCTAGTACACGACAAAGAGTCCTAATTACGCACTTGGTCTAACACTCCTAAGGCATATATTTTGGTTAATAATATTCTATTTACAATCCATTATGAAGGATTTATTATGTTAAGGAATTAATATAATAATTATGAGATAACACAACCCAATAAAACCTAGATTGAACTTGGATTGAATTTTTCATCACTCATGATTAAATTATTTTGGTTTTAGTAATGGATAAAGACCAAAGGATCCAAGTTAATAATGGATTCCATGGAAAATGAAGATATTGTCCCAATGAATAACCTTACGAGATACGATCTAGAGTGAGGGTTATTGTGGTTATTCCTAATCAACTATCACGAATTATGATTAACAACATGAACTTGGTCAAGTTTCTAAACACATAAAAGAAGAGAATCATGGTGTATCATGGAAGTTTAGGTGATAAAGATGATGGAGGAAAGAATATTCAATTAACTTCATGTCAAAAATGCGGCAAGAATCAATAAGGGGAATGTCTAAAAGGAACTGGAAGACGATTCATGTGTAGAAAATGATGGAATAAAGTAAAAAGTTTTAATGGAAAGATGAAGTAATCAATTTACACGATGAGGAGAAAATATGTGTTTTCTAGTAGTACCAATGATATTAAGGTAGACACATCATTTGATATTATATCTTGAGTTATTCCTATATTTTAGATACAATTAACTAATTTTATTAGTAGGTGTTAATTAAAATTATGTGGAAACACGTTATTTAAGAGGGGAGAATGTAATTGCCAAATATTTTAAATTATATTTTCCTTTAAAATATAACGTGTTTGATAGATTTCTCCTCACAAAAATCTAAACTAAAACAAAACCGTGATACAATTTTTTTAATATGACTATTATAACATAGTCATTGAGTAAGCCAATATAAGTATAAGAACAATATTATAAAATCAAGTGGAAGAAATGGTATCTAGAAGTGAGAGTATTCCTTATGAAGATCATTTTTCTATGCTAAGGAAGAAGGTAGATTTACTAGGGTTTTACCTAGACCAATCCCAAGCCAAAATCAAACAATTATGATATGAGATAAATCATATGAAAGAGAATTTTGATCTCATATAAATTTCCATAAGATCCATTCTTCAGGAATCACCACCCACGACTACCACCAGAGCTTACCATATGATTAGATCTTATGTGAAGATCTTGAGGGGTTATGTAATTAGAAATTAGGATGATATAAACAACTAATTATTAATTTAAATATTTTTTATCAAATATATTTATACATTTCACATTTTTTAATTTTAAATAAAAAATAAATTTTATTTGATAATTCATTGATAAAATTAACAAGATCATTTTACTTTAAAAAATGTATTTTATTTCTAAAATTGTATTTTTATACAATTTATTTAATTAAAATAAATATATTATAGATAATATATAGTTTTGATAAGAGTAATATGGAAACACAAAATATGATTAGTAATTGATAGGAATTAAGAATAAGAATAGTTAATATTTCTAAAAGTTATTTTTCTATAAAATCAATTTTCATTATATATTTGTGTTTTTATTTAAAAGTTAAATTATAAAACTTTATAACGTTAATTTTAACAATTTTCATTCATTTTTTATTTATAATAAAAATATTATCTTAATGTAAATTTTTGTAATTTTTCCTAAATAATTGATTTTTGGGTGAATAGAAAAAAATATTGATTTTTCTAATACCGTCACTTTTAGGAAATTATCATAAAAAATAACGACTTAAAAGTTTCTAAAACATTTTTATATGAAAATATATATTTATAAAGTAAAATAAATCATTTTAAAACACTATTTTGAATTTATAAAACCCATGTTTAATGTCTTGGAAACTTAAATAACATTTTACTCTAAAAACCATTTTTATTATCTTATATTAACAATTAGTTTTCATAAATTTTATAAATTAAATGTAAAAACGGATTTCATATTTTATATGAACATATTAATATTATTTAATAATAAAAATTTAATTTTTAGGTATAAATTCATGATTACTAAGTTTATAGTTAATGACCATGATAATGGTGAAAGAGTTATTTTCAAAAAATTGTTTTATTATTTTTTTATACCTTTTTATCTAATAATTTAAATTGATCTATTTTATATAATTTATATAATATTTTTTTAAACAAATATAAAAATATATTATCACTCATTTAATTGTTAATTAATTTTATATAATATTAAGAACAATTAATGCTAAAAACATCATTTTTCTACAAAAATAGTTTTTCAATATATTAAATGATTTAATTTAGAAGTTAAATATCACTTATTTAGAAATTTAAATAGATTATATCAATCATAAATTTAGTTTCATCACACTCAAATTTTTTAAGTGGGGTTATCTAATATTTTTATTAAAACATAAATTACTTAGTTAAAAACTAGTTACTAAGGTAAAAAAAAGGTAAAAGTAGAAACCTTATAATAAATGAATTGAAACATATTTAAAAAATGTATGAAAATAAGTGGTAAATGATTTATTATACTTATATCAAAACAAAATCGATTATTTCTCACTTTTGGAACCATTGTCCCTTGAATAGTGTCATTCCATTATTGAAAAATAATAGATGTTCACAAAAGTTCTATTTTATTCACTTATAAAAGGGTATCATTCCCACCCACTCAAAGTTACACATCCCCAACAAAATTTCTTTGAAACTATACCAAATTTTTCTCTAATATAATTCCATTGAACTACTTGAATCCCCTAATCACTATATTTTATCCCAATCCCTTCATTTTGAAGGAGACTTTCAAGAGAAATTTCAAGGCCCCAAACTGAGTATTACTTAATCCTTATACATTTCTTCTTAATATTTATCTTAAAATCCTATAATAACCATATTAATATAATTAAATTAGTATAATAAATATTATTATGTTTTATTATATTAGTTGAACAATTGATATTTATTCCATCCCACCCATTTTGAAAAATAAAAGAATGTTGATTGTGCGTTTGTGTGGACTACCGCCATCACAAAACAACATATTTTGTTTTTAAAAATTACCTATATTTTTTTATTATAATGATTTAATTGAAGAATAAATATGAAATATATAATATAATTATGATTATTAATATAAAAATTATAATTCACCTTTATTACCCCTCATTCGTTGGGAAATGAAAATCTTAACAATGTGTTGTGTGGACTACTACCTCTATGAATTAACATATCTCATTTTTCACCTAGTTTATTTATTATTTACTAAAATATATTAAAATATGATTAAAAAAATAAAAAAATAAAAAAATATAATTATTATTCTATAATAATTATATTATTCTTAAACAAACCACTTTCATAACCGTAATCATCCATTAATTATGGCATGTACATATTTGGGTCGGTCTAACTACCAACTTGAACAATGCTAAAAAATTATATCATAGATGAGTATGGGAAATAAAATAATAATATTATTTTAAGTTAATAATGAACTAATGATAGGTTTATGTTTATGTAAAGTTTATATTAAGTATTTAACTTATTGTTAAAATATCATCTTTGATCACTAAATTACCAAAATAAGACAACACGAATTCCAGTTTCACACAACATAACTAAACAAATTATGGAATGATATAATAGATTTATAAATAAATATAAGTTATATATTATATTATGATAAAATATCTAGTAATTGTGAACTTTTTATCAAATAATAGGTACTGATATTGACATTATAAAACATTCATGAAATAATTAAAGTAATTAACACCCGATGGAGAAAATAAGATATAACTAACTAATATATTCATAATTATAGATCATAAATGAATTATATAAAAGGTAATTTATTTGAATAAGTTTATTAAATATAATATTAATATATTTATTTTTTTACAGGATATTCGAGTGATTTAGTGGAATTCAAGAATCAAGGTAAGAGTTTCTTGTCTCAATTTTCACTCCTTGAGACATATTTATTATTATACATAAAGCTTTCAATTTTATGGTGTATATAATTCTCATTAGATATTTTTTATCATGATACACCCATTATTCATGTTATTTAATGTTTCATTCAAAATTATATCCTTTAAGGGGTTTTTATATGAAATCTTCTAATGTCGCAAGGGTTCTTTGTCTAAAATTTCAATTCCTTGAGGCATGTTTATGTTATACACCATGTTATCCATTGTATGGTGTAATTAATTCCAATTTTATATTTTGTATTAGTTTTATATCATTATTCACGGTATTTAATATTCTATTTGAAATTATATACTTCAATGGGTTTGGATTTAAATGGTTCTAAACATGTAAGTGTTATCTGTCTTAATTTTCAATTCCATGAGACATGTTTGATATTGCACACAATATTTTATTTTACATAGTGCATTCACTTCACTATTAACCATATTTTCATGAAACATAAAATTTAATAAGTTTGAGATGATTAAATATAGTATATGTAATATCTTATATCATCATTCAATGAGAATTGGTGGTTTATAGTGTGTATTTCTAATAATTTTTTAAAAAAAGAAAATGGGTGGGTGGTCGAAAATAGTTTTCAAAATAAAATAACTTAATTAAAGAGTTTAATAGTTTGAAATGGAAGTGGGTTTTTAGAATTATGAGAGAAGTATTTCATTTCAATCTCACTACACATCTAGTTTTGTTCAATGTTCTAAAGATTACACATGGTTTAATGGTATCCTTTGGTTGAGGGTAATCAAGATCACGATTCCCCTCTTCCTTTTAAAATGATGCACAAATAACCAACCTGTGACACAACAATTTCAGTGTCAATATTTGGACCTCAATCATAGAGTTAATTCTATGAAATAATACTGAGATCTCGGTATGTGTAAGTGAAAAATTGTACTTATATTTTACAATTAAAACAACCCAATATCCCCACTTGATATCACAACCCAATTAGTATTGAAATAAAAATTGTTTCACTTGATCATACCAAAAAAATGCATTTAAATGATAATAATGTTAAGAGAAAACTAAAATTAAACCTTTATCACATAAATTAAACCAAACATATAGAATAAAAAGTACCGAAACTCTATCTCCAAGTGTGTGTAGCTCCCTCAAAATGATCGCCCACTGTTTAGCTCACCCGTGAGAGGAGGAGGCTTAGGTGGAACTATAACTTCATCCTTGATCTATATATGAGGATATGGGCCTAGAAAACGTCCAAATGGATGAGAATAAACCTTAGTATATATAAATTTTCAAAACCTTTCACCTTGGTCAAACTTTAAAATGGGGTTCCCAAGGTTTTAATTTATAGGCTATGTAGAAGGTGGTTTTGGGTAATCTAAACCTAAAAAACCACTTGTATTGAGGATTTCGGATGTTAGAAAGTCTTATATCACTGTTTAAAAATAGAAAAAGTTATTTTCACACCTCTTTAATATATCCACCAAAAATTTGGAATCATTTGGAGCCCTTTATCCCAAGATATGGCCAAATTACAAAAGTTAACTTGAGACTGTGAACAATGAAGATTATCTCTAATGATGGTGAATTTTGGGCCTCAAAATAGATGAATTGGGATCTATGATATTCTATAGAATTATATCCCACATATTTTTACATTCAATAACCTAATTTTATCCCAATTTTATGCACATATTATCAAAATAATAAATTTTAGTCCACACACGGGCTTGGTATCTTGCATAGTTTGGCATGTTTTGTTTGAATTTCATCTTGGTCTCTCCAATCACCTCTACCTACAATGTAATCATAAAAACAATTAAATTTGACCATATTAGCAGTGATAAAAATTAACTAATTAAATCAGATTTTAATTGAAGTTTTTAGTATATTTGTAATTTAAAATACAAAATCATTTTAATATAGTGGTATATGGGTGGAAATGAATAGTGAATCACTACATGATTACATCCCCACACCTAAATATTTTTACTCCATAGATAAATCACATGTAAAAATTAAGCATGGAAATGAGTGTATCATAAAATGTATCCAAAAAAATTCAAGGAGATATATGATACTAATTTTATAAATGAAATCACAAGTTAACCATGTCACTAAATCTTTATATGCGTGTGATAAATGTTTCATGATATTATTTCCACTTTCTATACAGTAAATATAGGTTATTTTAAAAAAATTATACTTACCTAATTCTTTCCATTTAACCTTCCATACATCCATTGAAATAAAATTTCAAGACCCACTCACTTAAGCAGTCTTGGTTGTCAAACCTTAAGCTGGTGACTTATATATCCCTGTTTGTTTTATATTTCATCACTACCCTCATTATTTATTTGTATTGTTTTTTATTTTTTTATTTTTTTATTTTTAGGGAATAAAACTTTCAGATAATTGGTAAAAAATCCTAGGTCAATCTGATACTGTAATGAAACATATTAGATAAGGAACATAGACATGGAAAAATCATTTTGGAAAGTTGAGGATTATAATGATACAATCATTTATATTATTATAAAAAACTGATTTTACTTAAAATAACCCCATTTTATATTAATTATATGCTCAAAATGACATTACCTTAGTGAATTGTTTTCTTAAATGTTAAAACAACATAAAATTGGGAAGTTCATCATGCTTTATCAATAATTTTCAGAATTAGATGTGCTTTTAAAATGAGTATTCTGACAAAAAAGTAAAATAAAATGAAAAAAAGGAGGGGTAGGGGAGTAAAAATACCATGAAATAAGAGAAAAATATAAAAAATAAGAAAGGATATGAAAATACTAACTAACCCAGGAATGTACCCCCCACCTAGAGTGTGCATTGCCCTTACTGTAATAAAAGAGAATGTGGGAAGGAAGGATAAAACCTAGAGAGTGTTATTAATAGGTCAATTCTTGAAGGTAGAATTCCTCTACTAGGTACTCTAAAATGGTTTTTTTGAAGTGTTTTATCCACTTCCCATTGAAAGTAAATGTTTTTTTGGCTTTGTTCATTTTTAACCTACACAAACCCAAAAGGATAAAAATTAGTCACTGTATATGATCCTAACCAGTGGGAAAAAGTTTATCTGGGTGCCACTTCAGCCTTGAATTGTAATGGAGGACCTTCTATCTAATGTGGAATTAATGATAAAGAATGATTAATTCATGGTAAGTCTTTTTTATCTCCTTATATATTCAAGAGTTATCATATGATTCTATTCACATTTCCTCTAGATCATATGTCAGGAACTAGACTAGATACCCCGTACACTAACACCTAAGATAGTTCCGACATGGAACGAATGGTGTTCTTGATCCCCATGGGTTGGTGACTAGTACCCAACATCATATCAAGATCAAGAGGGAATGGTTTTTCCTCAAAATAACCGAAGATAAAGAATACAAGTCGGCATGCCAATGCTCCTAAAGAAGAACATACTGGAAACAAATAGGTAAAATAATACCCAAAGAGTACATCATAAAAAGACACAACATCTGACACGGTTAAAAATAAAAAAAACACATAATGGGTGGATCACATCTCCACTGGTCACCTCCATCACTCTAGGTCCCACGAATCAAGTACACCTACCACAACCAAGTGGTGCTTTACATTTTCTTACACCCAATATAAAATAATCTACAAATTCATGAATGAAAAGGTAGGGTGTGAGGTAAAAAACTCAGTAGGGTCTCACCAAGTGTTCCATAAGAAATTATAATACTAGTAAATTGTACATGATTTAATTTTAAATAGAAAAGGAATGTCACATCATTTACATATTTTAAACCAAAACATGATTTCAAGTCAAAAGATTGAATTTATATCAAAGTATGATTAAATGAAAAATCTTTATAAAATGAAAAGGACATGAATAAAAAAATTCTATAAATGTCATGTAATCATCAAATCAAAATACATTACATCACTATGTCATAATCTCCGTGATCAGTTAGTTTCTAGTTTAAGGATCCTCTCACATCTCAACCAGTGATCATGGTTTAAGTGTGTACACATCCCTTGGCTCATTAAAATGGGAAAAACAACCCATTAAGGGAAAATCATGATGAAAAGGTTTTTTAGAGTTTTTATCATCAATCCATTGATAGGGAGTAAGATTCCTAGAATTCTTATCCTATTCACCACTAACTACCTATGGTCACATGTGATTTAATCAATCAAGTAAACATGGGAAAATCATTCATTTAAAAATGATACATCATTAATAATTCAATTGACCAGTTTTTAGTTTTTAACATGCCTTCTCAATTTCAAAAACAAATAATTGTTTTCATAAATTTCATTCCTTTCAAATACATATTTTATTTTAATCGATTTTCTAAAAAATCAACCATCAAATCAATCCATCAAATTATTTATCAATCCAAACCATATTTCCTCAAAATACATCAAGTTAATCAAAACCATAAAAAAGGGTTTTCCTTAAAAAATTAATGCATTTCTAAAACATCCAATCAAAGTTCATAAATCAATTAAAACCCCATTTTAATCAAGCAATAAATCAGGGTTTCATATGAATATAAAAGACTTACAAAACCACCTAACCTTAATCTCAAGATCAAATGATCAAACACCCAAAATGGGAATGCCAACGAATATTCGAAGGAATGGTAGATTAAGAATTAATCCATATAAAAAAACCCCATTTTAATATGTATCTAATACATCAATAACATGAGGATCTATTCCTATAAAAAGAAATAAAAGAAAAAAAAGGATTCTAGACAAGAATGAGGTTCTCTTATCAAAATGGGATCAAACGCATCCACCAGTGCTTCAATACACGAAGAAAAATTACTATAGGAGTCAAAAAGCCTATTTAGAACCTTAAAAATACAATAAGTCGAATGATGTTCAAGTAGGTGAAGTTGAGATTTTAATTTGGACATGGGAATTTTAAGTCTGGGAAAACACAAACTATGTCACAGCCTCTAAGGCTACAGTGTAGAAATACTGAAAATAGCCAGACCATAGAAAAACCACCCCAGACAATGCCATAACCCCTTCTAGTTAACCAAAATCTTAAAAACATACCATATAACTCAACCATATCCTATTAAACTAGTGTGAGACCATGACATAGACTAATCACCATGCAAAAACTACCCTTGAAAAGGCATTAGGATTAAAAACCTACACACTATAGCAGACCCCCCACTACATTGTAGGGATTAGCCACCCATGGAGGGATACAAAACAACCCTTCCTCCATAGTGAAGTAATTCAAAAATTGGATGTATCTTTGAAAAATATTCTCTGGGGCTCTATGACACAACCAACCACCAACACTGCATCCCTTCCCAAACTCAAACTCCCCTACACCACAACCAACGGTCCACAACATAGCCCCTCCAACTCCATGCCACATCACTACCACCATAGTGAAGGATACTATAGAAAACCTTTATATATTTATAAAACTCTATAAAAACTTGAAACCATGCTCAAACTAAAAGGGGATCAAAACTAAGTGGGTAAGTGGTATCTAAAAATGGGTCATTGGATGTTACAACCTCTCCACCATAAGTATATTTTGTCCCTACAAATCATTTCAAGAAGATTATATATCAAATATATGAGGCCAATAATCTCTCATTAGTGCCTAATTATCCAAAGTATCATGTGAGTTGGAACCATTATTCTATAGAATATAGACCAAAGGTATCATATTCCCATAAATAACCTTTGTCTCAAAATCAACAATCCTAATTGGGCTCTCAGTCATGAATTAATCAAGTTCAACATCATGATCTTCCTAGATCAGGACATGTGAAGGGTCAAAAATATAATTCCTAAGTTTTGGTACATGAAACACATTGTGGATAAAATTCAACCATGGTTAAAGTTACAAATGGTATGACAATTTCACCACCCACTAAAAAATCTCAAAAGGACCCACAAAACTAAAATATTTCCCTATTTTCAAAGCCATCGGTGAACCAAACGAAGTGAAAATCTCAAGAACACCTAGCCACCAACTGAAAAATATAAAGGTCATCAAAGACGACAAACATAGTATTTATACCAGATCTGTTTCTTCACCATTATCTGATGAATCGAATGTATCTTTATTGACATCTCTTGGAACAAACTCATTCTAACTAAGGAAGCTTCACTAATATATGACTAACAAAGATGACATATGTAAGGCCAACCATAAAAGGACTCAAAATGATCTATTCTAATCGTATACTAGTAACTATTGTTAAAGGAAAACTTAACTGGTACCAAATGGACATACCAAGATCCACCAAATATGGGAATATAAGAACAGATAATATCTGCAAGAATATCTATAGCTCATTCTGTCTGGCCATCTATCTACAGATGATATGACATGATCAAATGTACATGGGATCCCATTTTCAGAACTCTTCTCAAATGAAACACATGGTCCTCCTTGAGTTTGGAGTAAACTAGGATGTCATCTATAAATACTACCATGAATGAGTTGAGGTACTCATGGGATATCCTATTCATCAGTGCTATAAAAATTATAGGATCATTGGTTAGACCAAAAGGCATACAAAGGTACTCATAATGGTCATACCTACTTCTGAATGTGGTCTTCTAAATGTCAAATTCTTTAATTCTCAACTGGTGGTAACCATATCAATGATAAATCTTCAAGAACCAATTCACCCATTTAAACTAGTTAAATATATAATTTATCCATGGTAATAGATACTTGTTCCTTACGATAACTCGATTGAGTTTTTAGAAATCAAAAAAAATTTGAAGTGTTATATTAGATTTATTTGAAAAAGTATAGGCACCACCCATGGTGGTACACTCAGGAATATAAATCCTTTTTGTATCATGATCCAACCATTATTCATGTAATTTAATTTTTTATTTTAAATTATTTCATTCAAGGGGTTTTTATTGAAAATATTCTAATTTTTTGAGGGTTCTTTGTCTCAAATTTCAATTCCTTGAGACATGTTTATGTTATAAACCATATTATCTATTATATGATGTACTTACTGGAACTTTTATATTTTATTTCATTATTCTATCATTATTCATGGTATTTAATGTTCCATTTAAAATTATATCCTTCAATGGTTTTTTGTTTTAAAGTTTCAAAAGCCGTAAGTGTTATTTGTCTCAATTTTCAATTCCATGAGACATGTTTGAGGGTGGCTATGGCCTGCCTCTTTGGATTGTGTGTGTGATGTGTGTGTGTGTTTGAATGTAATTTTACCGAAAGAACATAATATATATATATATATATATATATATTAATTTCATGTTTTACCTCTCATGTTGTTTTGATTCTTACGTTACCTTTATCGTAAGGCCTATTTGTCTTATTTTTTTTGATTTCCTTGAGACATGTTTCATAATGTGTAACTTGTTTCTTTTTATGGTGTAATGACTAACTATTTGGTTTATTATATCATGATTATTTTTTTTATTCATTATATTCAATATTTCACTTCATATTTCCTCTTTCACGAGGTTTTGATTCAAGAGTTATCAATGTCTTGAAAGTTTTGTCTCTAAGTTTCTTTATTCTAGACATGTTTTGAGTTATGCACCTACCTTTTTTATATGGTGTATATACATTCAATTTGAAAAATTATATCATGATTCAATATTTTTTCATGGTATTGGGTTTTTTATTTCATGTTCACTCGTTCAAAGGTTCTTTTCATGTACATCAACATTCTTTGACATTCCTTTTGCTATACTTGGGTATATATTGTTTAACCATCCACCTTCTTTCTCTGGATGGATTATATCTAGTTTTCACATTTACTTGATGGGAAATTATTTATTTTTCATATATTTTTATCTCAATATGGAGGTTATTGATTCATATTAATAGTTTATTATCTACTTTTTAACCACACACCTTCTTTCTCCAAATGAATTATGTCCATGTTATCCCATTTATTTACTAGGAATGTTTTGATGTTCTGTATGTTTATATCTCAATATGGATTTTTAATGATTCCAAAGTCAAGTTTATTATGCATTGTATTGATATCCATATCTTTTATATGGTGAATACATTATACTTAAATAATTTATAAGTGAGGCCTGATATTATATAGCCCCTTGATGCATCAATTGGTTTCATGAGATAAAAGGTTTGGGTATTTGGTGTATTCCTACCCAATGAAAGCATGCTATATTAGTCACAACCTTGAAGATAATAATGATGTATTAGATGATACCTTGATGAAAAGAATATTATAATGTTTTAGGTTTTGATAATGATGATAAAGATGTTTTACATTATGAATTCCATCACTATGAATTCAGTTATTATTGACCATGTGTTTATTTATATTGTTAACCATGGATTTATTTTTAGATCATGTGATTAGTTATATGATATTATTTTATTATAATTTGTTTCCTACCATATTATTCGTACCATGTTTATACCTTGATAGATTTTGATATAAGTTTTTCTTTATTGATCATTTAATCTCACTTTTATTATATTTCCATTTCTAAAGGTTATGAATAAAATTATTACACATTGTATATCTAGAAGCATATGATGTGTGAAGAATTCTGTGGGAGAATTTGAAGTCTTATTATGTATTAAGTAGTTTTCATATATATGAAAAATTTCCATTTTATTGGTATTTATTAGTTAAAAGTTTTTCCAAACTCTCTAAAACACTAAACCTAAAAGGCACTTCGAATGTAAGTGAATCAATATTTTTTAGTGATATTTTAATTATTTATGGTTAAAATTGGGTCAATTCAGTTGATTTTAACTCTGATATGTAAAGAGTGTGTTTATTCACAACAGATTTTGGGAGTGTGGCTCTGGGGTGTCACAGTCAATATCAAAGGAGGGTTAAGATAACTTTAGAGGTTAGGATATTAGTTGAGGATAACATAAGGGTTGATAAGTTAATGTTGATAATAATTTAAATGGTATAGATGACCCTTTAGGATTTATTGAGGTAGTATTGAATATTTTATGTTGTTTAAGGATTAAGATAAGAGAACTTTAGTGAAATACCTAGGGATAAATCAAGGATCCGTCTAAGTATATGATAAAATTATGAAATTTTGGAAATGTATAGATTATGTGGTCCTCCTAGAAATTATGTCCCTATATAGATACTAAAAAGGGAATTAGGTTCTAGCATAGATGTACCATGGGGTAATAAAATTGAAAAGGTAGTGTTGTGTATTAACTCAATTTACACCTAGTACACGACAAAGAGTCCTAATTACGCACTTGGTCTAACACTCCTAAGGAATATAATTTGGTTAATAATATTCTATTTACAATCCATTATAAAGGATTTATTATGTTAAGGAATTAATATAATAAGTATGAGAGAACACAACCCAATAAAACCTAGATTGAACTTGGATTGAATTTTTCATCACTCATGATTAAATTATTTTGGTTTTAGTAATGGATAAAGCCCAAAGGATCCAAGTTAATAATGGATTCCATGGAAAATGAAGATATTGTCCCAATGAATAACCTTAAGAGATAATATATAGAGTGAGAGGTATTATGGTTATTCCTAATCAACTATCACAAATTATGATTAACAACATGAACTTGGTCAAGTTTCTAAACACATAAAAGAAGATAATCATGGTGTATCATGGAAGTTTAGGTGATAAAGATGATGGAGGAAAAAATATTCAATTAACTTCATGTAAAAAATGTGGCAAGAATCAATAAGGGGAATGTCTAAAAGGAACTGGAAGATGATTCATGTGTAGAAAATGATGGAATAAAGTAAAAAGTTTTAATGGAAAGATGAAGTAATCAATTTACACGATGAGGAGAAAATATGTGTTTTCTAGTAGTACCAATGATATTAATCTAGACACATCATTTGATATTATATCTTGAGTTATTACTATATTTTAGATACCCTTAAATAATTTTATTAGTAGGTGATAATTAAAATTATGTGGAAACACGTTATTTAAGAGGGGAGAACATAATAGCCAAATATTTTAAATTATATTTTCCTTTAAAATATAATGTGTTTGATAGATTTCTCCTCACACAAAACTAAACTAAAACAAAACCGTGATATAATTTTTTTAATATGACTATTATAATATAGTCGTTGAGTAAGCCAATATAAATATAAGAACTATATTATAAAATCAAGTGGAAGAAATGGTATCTAGAAGTTAGAGTCTTCCTTATGAAGATCATTTTTCTATGCTTAGAAAGAAGGTAGATTTACTAGGGTTTTCCCTAGAACAATCCCATGCCAAAATCAAACAATTATGATATGAGATAAATAATATGCAAGAGAATTTTAATCTCATATAAATTTACACAAGATCCATTCTTGTGGAATCACCACCCGTGACTGCAACTAGAACTTACCATATGATTAGATCTTATGTGAAGATATTGAGGGGTTATGTAATTAGAAATTAGAATGATATAAACAAGTAATTATTAATTTAAATATTTTTTTATCACATATATTTATACATTTCACATTTTTGAATTTTAAATAAAAAATAAAGTTTATTTAATAATTCATTGATAAAATTAAGAAGATCATTTTACTTTAAAAAATGTATTTTCTTTCTAAAATTGGATTTTTATACAATTTTTTTAATGAAACTAAATATATTATAGATAATATATAGTGATTATAAGATTAATATGGAAACAAAAAATCTGATTAGTAATTGATAGGAATTAAGAATAAGAATAGTTAATATTTCTAAAAGTTATTTTTCTATAAAAGCAATTTTCATTATATATTTATGTTTTTATTTAAAAGTTAAATTATAAAACTTTATAAATTTTATTTTAACAATTTTCATTAATTTTTTATTTATAATAAAAATATTATCTTAATATTAATTTTTGTAATTTTTCCTAAATAATTGATTTTTGGGTGAATAGAAAAAAATATTGATTTTTCTAATACCGTCACTTTTATGAAATTATCATAAAAAATAACAACTTAAAAGTTTCTAAAACATTTTTATATGAAAATATATATTTATAAAGTAAAATAAATCATTTAAAAACACTGTGTTGAATTTATAAAACCCATGTTTATTGTTTTGGAAACTTAAATAACATTTTACTCTAAAAACCATTTTTATTCTCTTATATTAACAATTAGTTTTCATAAATTTTATAAATTAAATGTAAAAACGGATTTCATATTTTATATGAACATATTAATATTATTTAATAAGAAAAATTTCATTTTTAGGCATAAATTCATGATTACTAAGTTTATAGTTAATGACCATGATAATGGTGAAATAATTATTTTCAAAGAATTGTTTTATTAATGTTTTATACCTTTTTATCTAATAATTTAAATTGATCTATTTTATATAATTTATATAATATTTTTTTAAAAAAAATATAAAAATATATTATCACTCATTTAATTGTTAATTAATGTTATATAATATTAAGAACAATTAATGCTTAAAACATCATTTTTTTACAAAAATTGTTTTTCAATTTATTAAATGATTTAATTTAGAAGTTAAATATAACTTATTTAGAAATTTGACTAGATTATATCAATCATAAATTTAGTTTCATCACACTCAAATTTTTTAAGTGGAGTTATCTAATATTTTTATTAAAACATAAATTACTTAGTTAAAAACTAGTTACCAAGGTAAAAAAAAGGTAAAAGTAAAAACCTTAGAATAAATGAATTGAAACATATTTAAAAAATGTGTGACAATAAGTGGTAAATGATTTATTATACTTATATCAATACAAAATCCATTATCTCTCACTTTTGGAACCATTGTCCCTTGAATAGTGTCATTCCATTATTGAAAAATAATAGATGTTCACAAAAGTTCTATTTTCTTCACTTATAAAAGGGTATCATTCCCACCCACTCAAAGTTACACATCCCCAAAAAAATTTATTTGAAACTATACCAAATTTTACTCTAATAGAATTCCATTGAACTACCTAAATCCCCTAATCACTATAATTTATCCCAATCCATTCATTTTGAAGGAGACTTTCAAGAGAAAGTTCAAGGCCCCAAAGTGAGTATTACTTAATCCTTATCCATTTCTTCTTAATATTTATCTTAAAACCCTATAATAACCATATTAATATAATTAAATTAGTATAATCAATATTATTATGTTTTATTATATTAATTTAACAATTGATATTTATTCCGTCCCACCCCTTTTGAAAAATAAAAGAATGTTGATTGTGCGTTTGTGTGGACTATCGCCATCACAAAACAACATCTTTTGTTTTTCAAAATTACCTATATTTTTTATTATAATGATTTAATTGAATAATAAATATGAAATATATAATATAATTATGATTATTAATATAAAAATCATAATTTACCTTTATTACCCCTCATTCGTTGGGAAATGAAAATATTATCAATGTGTTGTGCGGACTACTACCTCTATGAATTAACATATCTCATTTTTCACCTAGTTTCTTTATTATTTACTAAAATATATTAAAATATGATAAAAAAAATAAAAAAATAAAAAATATCATTATTATTCTATAATAATTATATTATTCTAAAACAAACCACTTTCATAACCGTAATCATCCATTAATTATGGCGTGTACATATTTGGGTCGGTCTAACTGCCAACTTGAACAATGATAAAAAACTATATCATAGATGAGTATGGGAAATAAAATAATAATATTATTTTAAGTTAATAATGAACTAATGATAGGTTTATGTTTATGTAAAGTTTATATTAAGTATTTAACTTATTATTAAAATATCATCTTTGATCACTAAATTACCGAAAGAAGACAACACAAATTCCATTTTCACACAACATAACTAAAAAAATTATGGAATGATATAATAGATTTATAAATAAATATAAGTTATATATTATATTATGATAAAATATCTTGTAATTTTGAACTTTTTATCAAATAATAGGTACTGATATTGACATTATAAAAAATTCATGAAATAATTAAATTAATTAACACCTGATGGTGAAAATAAGCTATAACTAACTAATATATTGATAATTATAGATCATAAATGAAGTATATAAAATGTAATTTATTTGAATAAATTTATTAAATATAATATTAATATAGTTATTTTTAGAGGATATTCGAGTGATTTAGTGGAATTCAAGAATCAAGGTAAGAGTTTCTTGTCTCAATTTTCACTCCTTGAGACATATTTATTATTATACATAAAGCTTTCAATTTTATGGTGTATCTAATTTTCATTTAATATTTTTTATCATGATACACCCATTATTCATCTTATTTAATGTTTCATTCAAAATTATATCCTTTAAGGGGTTTTTATATGAAATCTTCTAATGTCGCAAGGGTTCTTTGTCTAAAATTTCAATTCCTTGAGGCATGTTTATGTTATACACCATGTTATCCATTATATGGTGTAATTAATTCCACTTTTATATTTTATATTAGTTTTATATCATTATTCATGGTATTTAATATTCTATTTGAAACCATATACTTCAATGGGTTTGGATTTAAATGTTTCTAAGCATGTAAGTGTTATCTGTCTTAATTTTCAATTCCATGAGACATGTTTGATATTGCACACCATATTTTATTTTATATAGTGTATTCACTTCACTATTAACCATATTTTCATGAAAAATAAAATTTAATAAGTTTTAGATGATTAAATATAGTATATGCAATATCTTATATCATCATTCAATGAGAATTGGTGGTTTATAGTGTGTATTTCCAAAACAAATTTCAAAAAAAAAAAGAAAATGGGTGGGTGGTCAAAAATAGTTTTCAAAATAAAATAACTTAACTAAAGAGTTTAATAGTTTGAAATGGAAGTGGGTTTTTAGAATTATGAGAGAAGTATTTAATTTCAATCTCACTACACATCTTGTTTAGTTCAATGTTCTAAAGATTACACATGGTTTAATGGTATCCTTTGGTTGAGGGTAATAAAGATCATGATTCCCCTCCTTCCTTTAAAAATGATGCAAAAATAACCAACCCGTGACACAAAAATTTCATTGTCAAGATTTGGACCTTAATCATAGAGTTAATTCTATGAAATAATATTGAGATCTCGGTATGTGTAAGTGAAAAATGGTACTTATATTTTATAATTAAAACAACCCAATATCCCCACTTGAGATCTCAACCTAATCAGTATTGAAATAAAAATTGTTTCACTTGATCATACAAAAAAAATGCATTGAAATGATAATAATGTTAAGATAAAACTAAAATTAAACCTTTATCACATAAATTAAACCAAACATATTGAATAAAAAGTACCGAAACTCTATCTCAAAGTGTGTGTAGCTCCCTCAAAATGATCGCCCACTGTTTAGCTCGCCACTGAGAGGAGGAGGCTTAGGTGGAACTATAACTTCATCCTTGATCTATATATGAGGATATGGGCCTAAAAAACGTCCAAATGGATGATAATAAACCTTAGGATATCTAAATTTTTTAAAACCTTTCACCTTGGTCGAACTTTCAAATGGGGTGCCCAAGGTTTTAATTTATAGGCAATGTAGAAGGTGGTTTTGGGTACTCTAAACCTCAAAAACCACTTGTATTGAGGATTTGGGATGCTAGAAAGTATTATATCACTTTTTAAAAATAGAAAAAGTTATTTTCACACCTCTTTAATATCTCCACCAAAAATTTGGTATCATTTGGAGCCCTTTATCCCAAGATATGGCCAAATTACAAAAGTAAACTTGAGACTGTGAACAATGAAGATTATCTATAATGATGGTGAATTTTGGGCCTCAAAATGGATGAATTGGGATCTATGGTATTCTATAGAATTATATCCCACATATTTTTACATTCAATAACCTAATTTCATCCCAATTTGATGCACATATTATCTAAATAATAAATTTTAGTCCACACACGTGCTTGGTATCTTGCATAGTTTGGCATGTTTTGTTTGAATTTCATTGTGGTCTCTCCAATTACCTCTACCTACATTGTAATCATCAAAACAAGTAAATTTCACCATATTAGCAGTGACAAAAATTAACTAATTAAATCAGATTTTAATTGAATTTTTTTATTAGATTTGTAATTTAAAATACAAAATCATTTTAATATAGTGGTATATGGGTGGAAATGAATAGTGAATCACTACATGATTACATCCCCACACCTAAATATTTTTTCTCCATAGAAAAATCACATGTAAAAATTAAGCATGGAAATGAGTGTATCATAAAATTTATCCAAAAAAAGTCAAGGAGATATATGATACTAATTTTATAAATGAAATCACAAGTCAACCATGTAACTAAATCTTTATATGTGTGTGATAAATGTTTCATGATATTATTTCCACTTTCTATACAATAAATATAGGTTATTTTAAAAAATTTATACTTACCTAATTCTTTCCACCGAACCTTCCATACATACATTGAAATAAAATTTCAAGACCCACTCACTTAAACATTCTTGGTAGTCAAACCTTAAGCTGGTGACTTATATATCCCTGTTTGTTTTACATTTCATCACTCCCCTCATTATTTATTTGTGTTGTTTTTGCTTTTTTTTTAGGGAATAAAACTTTCAAATAATTGGTAAAAACTCCTAGGTAAATCTGGTATAGTAATGAAACATATTAGATAAGGAACATAGACATGGAAAAATAATTTTGGAAAGTTGAGGATTATAATGATACAATCATTTATATTATTTTAAAAAACTGATTTTACTTAAAATAACCCCCTTTTATATTAATTATATGCTCAAAATGACATTCCCTCAGTGATTTTTTTCCTTAAATGTTAAAACAACATAAAATTGGGAAATTCATCAGGCTTTATCAATAATTTTCAGAATTAGATGTGCTTTTAAAATTATTATGAACAACCTCTGTGAGATGATATTTTCTTAAACTCATTATCTTCTAATTTTATTGATGCTGAATTTAGAATCACATCCCCTTTCCTGAAATTTTAAAATTTGGAAAACTTATGTTGTTCCTTGGGGGATGAGGAAGAAAACTAAGATGCACTTGATGAGGAACATATGAAGCCCCCATAACTTGTTGAACACTTATTGGATGTAGTTCAAGAAGAAAAAAAGTGGGTTTGCCTGAGGAAAAAGAGGTGTAATCTTCTTACTTTGAAAGGGAATAATTTGATATTGATTCATCATGTTTTAATGTAATTAAAATGGAATTACACTCTGATTCTCCCATTTACTATTCTTTTGATGTAGCATATCTTGAGAAACCATTGGAGAATGAAGAAGAGGTTGTGAAAGTGGCAACCATAAAAGAGGATTCATTATTTATCCTAATCCCAATATACAAGATGCATCTTATTTACTTGGGGATGGATTTGGAATATTATATACATGAAGTCCTCAACAAAAAATAAGATGTTCATGATGGAAGGAAGAAGTTTTGGTGGTTCATATTAAAGAAACTTCACCCACCATCAGATTGGGGATAACCAATTAGAATTGCCCATCTGGATGCAGTCAAAAACCAGGGCCCACTTAGGGGATTAAACTAAGATATATCCTTCTTTTCTTATTATCATTCTATTTTTTTCTTTTTAATAAATTTATTATGTTATTTTCTCTATTTTTGGTTGTAGGTTTTCATGTGTGTAACACTTAAGAGCTTAACTCATCACTTCACTACCAATAAGTCAGGTTGTACCTTTCCTTTACACTTTCTTGCTTACTGTGATTTAATTTCAAATATAATTACATGTCAAATCCACTTGAATTCATTGCAGACACTGCATCATTTAAGTGTGGGGGAGGGAACCATCGTAGTTTAGTAATTTTAATTGTTTGTTTTTTATGTTTTTTTAAAAAATAAAAATTAAATTTGTGTGTTTTTTAATTTTTTTTTTCTGTTTTTGAATATTTTGAGTTGAAATGATTCTCATCACCATTTTTGAAACCCAAGTATATGAGTGAAACAATATATCCAAAGAAATGGAGCTGAAATGAATGTTGAAAATGGTTTTGTTTCAAGTTCACATATTTGGAATTTCATGAAAAGTGCTCTGATTTTTTAATCTCATGCCACATCTCACTGTCTTTATCTTTGAAAATCACTTTCCCATGAAGCTTCTAAACCTATTTTTCATATTATTTTCATTCTCCTAACTTCTTGAGAGAACCAATACCACACTTGATTTAACCAGAATTTTATTTATTCATGTCAAAACATGAAGGCTTGAGGTACACATGTTTTAAATTATTGATACATTTATTTTGTTTTAAAGATCCCTTTTCTAATAATCCTTTTTATAATGGCCTAACTTGAAAATTCAATCCTTGTAGCCTTTATAATCCATGAACATCCTATTAGGTTAGCCACATTACAAGCCAATTTTCCCTATCCAACCTGATCTTGAAGTGAAATTGCATAATCTAGTTGAACTTAAGTGTGGGGGAAGTTATCTTGTATTATTCTTTCTCATTTGGTGATAATTTGGGTGGAAAATAAAATGTTGAAGAGATGCGTTTGATGATGAAATAAAAAAAATAAATCATTCTGCTGAAATTTGTGCCTTTTATGGAGTTTTCATGATAAAAGAAGTTGTGTCCTTCTAAAGCTTTTAATGAAGAATGAAATTTGTGTCTATCTAGAGCTTTCAGAAAAAATCATGTTTGAGATGATTGAAATTTTTTCTTCTTAAATGATGAATGGTGTGAAATTTCTTTGATTTTTCGTGTTTATAGAGCTTACTTTCTACTAAGGGGAGTGAGGAGGAGTCCATACTTGAGTGAAAATTAGAATATTTCAATTTTTCTTCAAAAAGAGTCAATCCCTCTTTATTCTACCTCAGAATTTTTCACATCAAAATCCTACCGACCAAAAGACATAGAATAACCCTGAAAAGTCCTCATGATAATGATATGTCCTTGACTTACATCGCGTGGAGATATAGGAATTTATCAAGACTATGGTGACCCTTGCATGAGTATTGGATGAGAAAGACATTATTGAATATTGACACTTGTGTGATAAGGGAAAATGAAAGTGAGGTAAGTGTTTTGTGTGCATGGGATGAGAAATGAAGTGGAAATATAATGAATTATATAAATGGATAACTTGTAATAATATTTTTTATTGAGGCATGATATCTTTTGTTTCTTGGTGATAAATTGTTGAATCTCATGGATATGTGTTTTAAATTTGATTTGATTTGATTTTGTTTTTTACTTATTCAAGAGTCCAAGTGCTAAGTGTGGGGGAATTGATAGAGTTAATATTTTCATAATTATTCATATGTTTTTCAATAATTTTATCCCTAACAATTAATCAATTTGAGTTTCTTTGGATCATTTTAGGTTTTTTGGTGAGTTTTGAGCTTAAATGTGAAAAGTGGTTAATTCTATAAATTTAACAATTTTCTTTCACCTATGTATTTCATAGATAACATTTACAATATAGATCCAAATGAATTGATTAATTTTTTTTAATATTTCATGGTTTTTGGGATACAACTTATTCTTCCGAAACATGATCCAATTCGAAATCCTACAAACCCAAAAAAATTAAACAATTTGAACACTTATTCGGGCTGGCAGAATGGACCTTACCACATTCAAAGAGTCATATCTCAAGATAAAAACCACAAAATGGGATGATTCTAGGTAGGATCGAAATCCAACTCGATGAGGAAGTTCCACATTAAATTTCATGGATCAAATATTTCATTAAGGCCTCCATTGAACCAATCAAAGTGGGGTCAGCGGAATAGTGTTTGGTGGCCAGAATAAGTCAGCTCAATTTAGGCGGCCATAAATTATTTTAAAAGAATCCAATTTATCTGAATTTTTTAGGGAATATTTAAAAACCTAGTACTTACATCCTATAATAAGGGACCTAGGCCTTATTAGACCATATAGTGGGATAACCGAAGCTAAAATTCTGGCAGACAAATTCTAAAGGATATTTTTTATGTTCTTCTTTTTACCTCTTTTCTTTCTTTTAGTTTTATAATGTATTCTTATTCCCCATTCTTCTCAATTAACTTTACCATGGTGGGGTAAATATTATGAGTTATTTGGGATGGTTATGTTTTCCATTTTTTAATATTTGAGTTCATCCGCTTAATGTTATAAAATGTTTTCTCTATTCTGCGAAGTTGGTTTCAATTTGTAATAACAATTTATATTATCTTGTGGGATTGTATTTGATTTTATATTCTGTTGTTATTATTTCTTTGTTTAATGAAAATTATATTCCTCACTAGGTTTTGGTCTATATATGATAGAATAGATCCGAGTTTAGTGGTGAAATACTTGGTGATCTTCAATACGTGTGAGAGTTGTAGTGCATATTCAAGATTGTTTGGGATAAACAAGACCTGATCGGGAATTGCCTAAATAAATTGAGGGTATTCGATGCAAATATTTCACAAAAAGAATAATAGTATACCAAAATAATATCTTTTTAAGGTTTACTCTCACCAACCACATTGACCAAATAAGTGAGAGGAAGCGATTGTGGAATATCACTTTAATCAGCTTAACAGAAGAGGATTGAATTAATCAGAACTATGATAACATTTGAAATGGAAAACTGACCTCTACCTGATCACCCAATTCATATAACTATTTTCAATCGCATGATTTTTCAATTTTATTTCAATCATTTACGTAATTTCTTCCTTTAGTTTCTTTTCAAAATCAATCATTTCAAAAACAACCACCACTTAATTATCTAATTTTAAAGTGAAATACTTGATTGTTGAGTGCTCTTCTCTCAAAAAAACCTAGGTTAACCACCGTACTATATTTTAACTTAGTAAATAACTTTTTTCCACACCCCATGATAGTAATGTGTTAAAACTTGTCATCGTTTCTGGGGAGGCAGTGCCAACAATCTAATTGAAAATATTTGACTCTTTTCAAATTTAAAAAAACGTAAAAAAATATTTTTCCATGATTTTTTCAAATGATTATTTCCTTAATTAATGGAAAAAATATCCACATGTGGAAAAAGTAGATTATGATTGTTATGATATAGTTCAGATGAAAGAACTTCAAAAAGACATAGAAAAACTAGAGAGAAAAGTAGAACTAGCATTTGAATATGTCTGTGCATTTATGGAACTACCAGAACCTAAGCATGAACTTGAGGAGGAAAAGATGAAAGAATTGACTACAGAGTTACATGTGGAAGACCAACAATATTTGTATGGATTCTGGACTGAGTGTGAATACCTACTTGATCCCCTTATTCCTTACAAAGTTGAAGATCCAGAACCATTGAAAGAAGACACCACCAAAGTGGTGGAATTTGAAGTGAAGATGGATGAGCCTAACTACCTACCTCTATTGAGTGGAATTAATCTCCAATAAGAACTTTACACTGAAGAAGAAATTGAATCCGAACAACCTTTGGGAGATGATATTTTCTTAAACTCATTATCTTCTATTTCTATTGATGCTGAATTGAGTATCAACTCCCCTTTCTTGAAATTTTTAGATTCAGAAAACTTATGTTGTTCCTTGGAGGATGAGGAAGAAAAATAAGATGCACTTGATGAGGAACATATGGAGCTCCCATAACCTGTTGAACACTTATTGGATGGAGTTTAAGAGGAGACCAAAGTGGGTTTGTATGAGGAAAAAGAGGCACAATATTTTTACTTTGAAAGGGAATAATTTGATATAGATTCATCATGCTTTAATTTTATTAAAATGGAATTACACCCTAATTCTCCCATTGACTGTTCTTTTGATGCAACATAACTTGAGAAAACATTAGATAATGAATAAGAGGTTGTGAAAGTGGAAACCATAAAAGAGGAGGACTCATTATTTATCCTAATACCAATATACATGATGTATCTCATTTAATTGGGGATGTATTTGGAATAATATATCCATGAAGTCATCAAAAAAGATGTTCATGATGGAAGGAAGAAGTTCTGGTGGTTTATATTAAAGAAACTTCACCTTCCATCAGATTGGGGATAACCAATTAGAACTGCCCATCTATAGGCAGTCAAAATCCAGGGCCCACTTGGCAGATTAATCCAAGATATATCCTTCTTTTCTTATTCTCATTCTATTTTTTTATTTTTAATAAATTTATTTTGTTATTTTCTCTACTTTTGGTTGTATATTTTCATGTATGTAAGACTTAAGAGATTAACTCATTATTGCACTTCCAATAAGACAAGTTGTACCTTTCCTTTACACTTTCTTACTTGTTGTGATTTAATTTCAAATATAATTACATGTCAAATCCACTTGAATGCATTGTAGACACTGCATCATTTAAGTGTGGGGGAGAGAACCATCATATTTTAGTAATTTCAATTTTTTGTTTTTTCTGTTTTTCAAAAAAAATAAAAAATAAATTTGTGTGTCTTTCAATTTTTGTGTGTTTTTGAATATTTTGAGTTGAAATGATTCTCATCACCTTTTTTGAAACCCATTTCTATGAGTGAAAAAATATATCCCAAGAAACTGAGCTTAAATGAATGCTGAAAATGGTTTTGTTTCAAGTTCATATATTTGGAATTTCATGAAAAGTTCTCTGATTTTTGAATCTCATGCCACATATCATTGGCTTTATATTTGAAAATCACTTTCCCGTAAAAGGTATGAACCTATTTTTCATATTATTTTCATTTACCTAACTTCTTGGGAGAACCATACTAATCTTGATTTAACCAGAATTTGATTTATTCATGTCAAAACACAAATGTTTGAGGTACATGTGTTTTAAATGATTGATGCATTTATTCTGTTTTAAATCCATCTTTTCTAATAATCTTTTTTATAATGGTTGTAAGATCCTGTTTCTATTTCAGGTATTCCTAAACCTTCTTGTGTTAAATTATTATTATGTTAAATGGAAAAGAATGATTTATCAATGAAAAGTTTCATTTTTGTTAAACACATCACAGAATGGTAAAACGCCCAATTAATACTCTGGAATATTCAATTAAATATTTTTTTTGAGTTAAACACTCAATAAGTATGAGTTTTCAAGGTCTGCAAAGTTTGGTGGAGGGCAGAATAAAAATATTAAATATTTTTTTTAAGCACGATCAATTTATTCAAAATAATTGAGTAACTCCAAAATGGTCCTTCGTATGATAAATTTAAGACCACAATTATGTCTAAAATATGGTTTTTATCCTAGGAGGGGTATAACATTCGAAGGCGCCAAACCTTTGGATGCCTCGCTCATGAGAAAAAGTTTTTAAATAACATTTAATATATTATTTATTAAAAATAATTAAATATCTCCCAAAAAATGCGTCATATGGGAAATTCGAGACCACTGATTGGTCTGAAATGATGTGTTTACCCTAGACGGGGTATAACATTTGTTAGTGTTGGGAATTTGGCCTCCTCTCTCACAAAAACAACTTATTTATTTTAATTAATTATTTATTTCAATTTTTAATTAATAAATCATTAATATCTCTCAAACGGTTCATCGTTTGAGAAATCTAAGACCACCGTTGTGTTCATAACGGGGTGTTTATCCTATATGAGGTAGAAATTTCATGAGCAATGGAAATTTGATCACATCGCTAAATAATTGATTTTTTTTAATAATTACATTAAATAATTAATTATATTAATTTCACTTAATTATTAAAAAATAAGTATATTGTTAATCTTCTTCAATAAATACACGAACCTCTATTTTTTACCACTTTAGAAATCCAAAAGCATCCGTTTATTAACTTTTTCAATCCGTTTCTTTTGTAATGCAATAGTATGGATAAATTAATGACTCTATAATAATTTTCCAGTTGAATAGTGGGTTAAATCAGATGTTTTAAATTGGGTTTCTCAAACCTGCATTTTTAGGGTTCTTAAACTCGTCGAACGACTTTTTCTTGACTGTTACTCGACCGCATCAAGTTTATACTATCCAAATATTCCTTGGATGCGATTATAAGGTTCTGATTCATGGAGTTTTGATCTCTTCCTCCTTCTGCGGCCAAGTTGGGTGACCTCCTATGTGTGGATCACATGAGGTGTTCCATTTTTATATATTTTATATATTTTATTTATTCTATTTATTTATTATTCTTCATATCTTCTAAATTCAATAATTTTTTTGTTAATGATCAGAATTGTGCATCGTCGGTACCATTGAATTCATCTCAACGAGAAGAATCAAATAATATTTTTTGTTTTGAAGGCATAAAGGTATTACTCAATATGATTTTTCACATTTTAATGGATCTTTGAAAATAAATTTTTAAAGGATAATTTCTAAATTATAAATGGATAATTTGTGAAAAATTATCATAAAATAATTATACATGGATAAATTGTAAAATAAGATATTAGAATATATCAATGATACTCCTACAATATTATCAAATGACTTTTTAAGTAAAATTATCAAAAAAAAATTATTAGATTATCATATGTAATATTCCAGAAGATAGTTATTGTGAATTTATCAAAAGATAATTGTTAAGAATTATCGAGTGATAATTGCAACGAGTTATCAAAGAACAATTGCATGGAAATATAAAAAATAAATATTTTACATATATTATCAAAGGATAATTAATATAATAATCAAATGATAATTTCGAGATTATCAAAGGTTGATTATTAATATTATTAAAACGATAATTGTGAGCTTATCAGAGATAATTATTCTGATGGATAATCGCAAGTGCATGCGTTGACCTAACGATAAACTGAAAATTTTCCTTGAAAGATAAATATTATCACATGTGATAATATATATGTAATTTGAAACTTATCCTGGTGAGATAAATTATCATTGCATGTGATAATTTAAATGATAATCTAAAAATTATCCAGGAGAGAGAAAATGTTTTCGTATTTGATATCTTATTTCCTTGTGAAAAAAAGATAATTTTGGTTCTAGGAACCATTGACAAACATTGACCATTTGTTTGTCGATTATTACATTAATAGGGCCGTGTGGAGGTTTATTGAATCACATGGGGTGGTTTATCATTGATGATAACATCGAAAGCCTTGAGGTAAGTGGTTTCATTATGATTAGCCAAATTTATTATCCTTGTATTTATTGATTTATCTCAATTGTTGATTTAAATTAAATTGCTCAAATATTCTTTCAATTAAATTGATAAAAACTCAATTCTAGTGAATTGAGATATTTGAAATGGTTTTGGCATGAAAATTCAGAAAACCTCTAATTCCATTGAATTGGGTGTGTTTATGTAAATTGGATGATTTAAATTATTTAATTTATATTGTGGATTTGATCGAAATGGTTTCAATTAAATTGTTGAATTTAATTGTGGAAATAAATTGTGTGATGATGGAATTGGTTTTTGAATAGATTTAAAACTAGTGAAAATGGCTTAAAATGATTTGATAGAAACCCAGTGGTTTTATCTTGTGAAAAAGGCATGTTTTTTAATAAAACCTGTTTTGGTTTTAAATAGAAAGAAATTAGCACTTTTGAAATGGAAGAATGGGATTGATCATATTTTTAAGAAGTCTTAAAATAGTTCACCCATCATGTAAGAGTGCTTGTAAGCCTTAGGTAGTTAGTGAGTTATTTGTATACACTCTATGCTATGACAACATTATAAAACATACTTGCGGCGGGTCACAACCTCGACGGGTTAGTGACAAGTCTCCTTTGGCCAGTGTCATAGGGACTTGTGTATACACAATTTTTTGAGTTCACGTAAAGAGTACGGAATCCTGTAGCTTGTTCATACTATCGTACCTTTTGGAAGATGACCATGTTGTTCGCTCGTTTATTTATATTTGAGATATAAATGTATGCCAATGTTTGTTTAAACTATATTACATGCCTGCGGAATTTATATAAACTATTTTATATAAATATTTTACACAATCCATTATTTTATAAATATCCCATCGTTTGTAAAATCATTTCTTAAAATATTTATTTCCATCAATTTAAAATGTATAGCTTGTTTTTTTAAATATGCTTTTGAATTTCCAAACCCATTTATTTGGAAATTGAAATCTTTTCTTTGAATAATCTATATTTGGCATCCGTTATGGAATCTTTGGTGGTATCCTACTGGGCTTAGGCTCACACCCTACTTTTTCCTTTGGCTGTTTGTAGACTTCATTCTTCCAAGTTCGAGCAAAGGGAAGAGATCTCTTGGAGGTGGATCCGGCTGTTGAGCTTTGGTCTTGGTGAGTTGTGTACTTAGGGACATTGGGTTTTCTTTCCCATTTTAGTACTTGGGTTGTAGTACTTTTTGATTTTTATGCCTTATTGTATTCTAGTACTTCACTCCCAATAGAGTTTCTTTCGTTATGCATACTACCTTGTTTTCTTTTTCTTCCACGTTCTTGTAGCAAAATCGTTCCCACTTGTATGTTGTATGATTCCATGTGCTAGTCTTCGACCCGTGGGGATCAGGAATGCCCTTTGGGCTATGTCAGGGCTGGTTCAGTTATCGAGTTACCAGGGCACCAGGGATGGTTTGTGACAAAATGGAATCAGAGTAGAGGTTAAGCATCTTGCCTTGATGACAGTATGCATTTGAGTATTCTTTTCGAGACTTAGGAAATAGTTGTGATTGAGTGCCTGGCCAGCTCTCACCGCAATGAACCTTAAGTCACCAGGGGTAGTTAGGGAAAGTTGTCTTGTGGATTAGTTCTAGTATTTTCTCTATTTTGATTTGGATAGAGTGAAATACAAATCATGTATGTTCTACCGGCCGGGATCATGTTTCCCTCGTTGCTATGTACGAAAATTATCTAATGTCTTCTTTATTGTCTGTTCATGTTATGTAACATAATGCCTCCGAGAAGACATGTGATTCAAATTCAGGAAGGGGATACTGCTGAACATCAGTGAGCGAATACTCGAGTAGACCCGAGCCTAGTTGAGGTGATTGTGCGCACTATCCAAGTTCTGGGATAGACACCACCTTTAGTCCTCATCCAGGATCCCGCTATGGAACCTGGGGGGTGCTCTTAGAAATTTTTATCAAGAGTTATTTCACCAGAAACCACCAAATTTAAAAGTCTCCACTAATCCTCAACATGATGAGGAATGGTTGGGCAGGATAGAACTTTTGTTTGAGTTCTTTTAGACACTGAACGAGATCAAGGTAAAGTGTTCTATCTTTGTGTTGGAGGCACCAAGAAGGAGATGGTGGGACATGATGGTGATGAAAAAGAAACATGAGAGATTATATTAGAAGGAAATCAAGTTTATTTTCACCAAATAGTTCTATCCAGAGTTAATGGTGTTGACTAAAGTTGTGGAGTTTTTCAAGCCTGAGTAGGCTAAAAGAACTGTCGCTCCTATAGATGTTTGGGAGATTTGAAAAAGTTATGCCCCAACTTTCCCACTCCATGCAATGAAACAAGATCATAAAAACCTTCAAAAACTGTGGGGAAATAAAATGCTTCATGTACAAAAGGGTTCTAGCCATAGGAATCTAGAACAAAGCTTCTTCACATAGTGGAAGAGTCTCTAGAGGAAGCAGATACTAGTCCAACAACTGTGATTGGTACTATTACTATAGCTTTGTTTTAGTGACTACTCTTCTGATACGAGTGCATCTCACTCGTTTATTTCAACCCGTACTATTAATCTGATTAATCTTCCTATAGAGATTTTATCTTGTACAATGGATATTACTATACCCCTTGGTATAAAGAGAGAGCAGGGCTCTGTAATCCCTCTTGTCTCTTCTCTCTATCAGCTGTCAAACATGCTTGGATTTTTTTAGGTACTCGACTTGAAATCTCTTAAATTCATATTCGGGATGGATTGGCTCATTACCAATAAATCCAAAATTGATTGTTATCTTCGAAGGGTCTACATTTCTATAACCAGTGGTGTGCCTCTTGTCCTTTAAGAAGAATGTGACCCAAGGTCGAGCAGATCTGGATCTTCTTATCTGGAGTTGGGAAAAGTGATATCAGTGTTTAATTTTGATTTGGAGTGAGATTCAATGAGTGGTGATATCCCTCCAGTCATCGTTTAGTTTCCTGACGTGTTTCCTTCTAGCTTCTCTAGTTTTCTACCGTTAAGTTATGTTGATTTTTCTATTGACTGAATGTATGGTACTCAATCAGTTTCTTTTCCCTCTTACCAAATGGATCTAGTTGAACAGGAAGAACTAATGAACCAGTTGGAAGATATTATTTAGGAATCCTTTATTCACCCAAGTGTGTCACCTTGGGTGACGTCGGTTCTCTCCACCATAAAATGTAATGGTTCTCTGAAATATTCTCTTCTCTAGATGATTCTTCTAGAACAGAATCTTATTGAATTTTTTTTAAGCATTAAAGACTCTCTTTATAGTGGGGAGACTAATTCCCAATGATCATTCTCTAAAGGGGGTGTTCTGTGTTATCGAAATTGTTATGTTGCACCGTTAGTGACAAGGAAGGAAATAATAGGGGGATTTCCATATTTTCTAATGGGTTGTGTACCTAGGAATTACTAAGACATTCTTCGAATTAAAGCAGCAGTTTTGGTGACCATGTATTCTTGAAGGTTTCACCTCGGTTGGGTCATCAACGGATTTGGAGGCAAGGGAAGATTTCTCCTCATATTGTGGGACCTTTTGAGGTTGTTGATCAGGTGGGGAAATTTTCTTACCTTTTAGCACTACCACCACATCTAACGTCAATACATAACATGTTCCATGTATCATATCTACGAAAGTATCTTTGTGATACATCTCACGTTTTGAGCTGGAGTGATCTTGATATTGAACCTGATTTATCTATGACTAAACGACCAGTTATGGTTGTTGATTCTGAGACTAAGGTACTTCATGGGAGGATGATACCTCTGGTCCGTGTGTTATGGCATGATGGTTCTGATTCTCATGAGACATGAGAGAGAGAGGCATTGATGAGCTAATAGTGGCCTTGTCTCTTTTG
The DNA here is from genome assembly GCA_963277665.1 of Viscum album. NCBI lineage: Eukaryota > Viridiplantae > Streptophyta > Magnoliopsida > Santalales > Viscaceae > Viscum > Viscum album. The sequence goes on along the minus strand of OY728150.1, from coordinate 807,919,020 downwards.
ACATGGAGGTTTCTTCATAGGCTTTATAGGGACATAAAGTTCCTATGGTGGGGAGATTATAACATCCCATTACTGTTTCAAGTATTCCTAAACCTTCTTGTGTTAAATTATTATTATTTTAAATGGAAAAGAATGATTTATCAGTGAAAAGTTGCATTTTTTAAACACATCACAGAATGGTAAAACACCCAATTAATACTCTGGAATATTTAATTAAATATTTTTTTAATTTAAACACTCAATAAGTATGAGTTTTCAAGGTCTTTAAAGTATGGGGGATGACATAATAAAAATATTAAATATATTGTTTTAAGTAAGAGCAATTTATTCAAAATAATTTAATAACTCCAAAATGGTCTGTTGTATGAGAAATTTGAGGCCATGATTATGTCTGAAATATGGTGTTTACCTTAGGAGGGGTATAACATTCGAAGGCACCGAACTTTTGGATGCCTCGCTCGTGAGAGAAAATTTTTAAATAATATTTAATATATTATTTATTAAAAATAATTAAATATATTCTAGATGGTGCATCATATGGAAAATTTGAGACCGCTGATGTGTCTGAAATGATGTTTTTACCCTAGATGGGATATAACATTTGTCAGCATCGGGCGTTTGGACTCCTCACTCGCAAAAAAAACTTTTTGTATTTTAATTAATTAATTATTCCAATTTTTAATTAAAAAATCAATAATATCTCTCAAATGGTTCATCATTTGAGAAATATGAGACCACCGTTGTATCCGGAACATGGTGTTTATCCTATATGAGGTATAAATTTCACGAGCAATGGATGTTTGATCATATCACTAAATATTTGAAGTTTTTTAATAATTACATTAAATAAATAATTATATTATATTAATTTAATTATTAAAAAAACGGAGTATATTGTTCATCTACTTCAATAAATGCACAGACCTCCATTTTTAATAGCTTTAGAAATCTAAAAGCTTTTGTTTATTAACCATTTCAATCTGCTTCCATTGCAATGAAATAGTATGGAGAAGTTAATGACCCTGTAATAATTTTTCAATTGAATAGTGGGTTAAATCAAATGTTTTAAATTGCGTTTCTCAAACCTACATTTTTAGGGTTGCTAAACCCGTTGAATGTCTTAGTCTTGAGTATTACTTGACCGCGTCAAGTTTATACAATCCAAATCTTCCTTGGATTAGATTGTAAGGTTCTGATTCATGGAGTTTTGATCTCTTCATCCTTCTGCAACCAAGTTGGGTGACCTCCTATGCGTGTCTCACATGAGGTGTTCCATTTTTATATATTTTATTTATTTAATTTATTTATTATTCTCCATATCTTCTAAATTCAATAACTTTTTCATTATTGATCAGAATTGTGCATCGTCAGTACCGTTGAATTCGTCTTGATGAGAAGAATCAAATAATATTTTTTGTTTCAAAGGCAAAAAGGTATTCCTAGATCCTATTTTTCACATTTTAATGTATCTTTGGAAATAAATTATTAAAGGATAATTTCTAAATTATAAATGGATAATTTGTGAAAAATTATCATAAAATAATTATACATGGATAAATTTTAAAAGAAGTTATTAGAATATATCAATGATAATACCACCAGATTATCAAATGAATTTTTAAATAAAATTATAAAATGTTGTTTATCAGATTATCGTATGTAATATTCCAAAAGATAGTTATTGTGAATTTATCAAAAGATAATTGTTAAGAATTATCGAGTGATAATTGCAACGAATTATCAAAGACCAATTTCATGGAAATATCAAAAATAATTATTTTATATATATTATCAAAGGATAATTAATATAATAATCAAATGATAATTTCAAGATTATCAAAGTTTGATTATTAATATTATTAAAATGGTAATTGTGAGCCTATCAAAGATAATTATTCTGATGGATAATCACGAGTGCATGAGTTGACCTAATGATAAACTAAAAATTTTCCTTGAAATATAAATATTATCAAATTTGATAATATATATGTAATTTGAAACTTATCCTGGTGAGATAAATTATCATCACATGTAATAATTTAAATGATAATCTAAAAATTATCTAGGAGAGAGAAAATGTTTTCGCATTTTATATCTTATTTCCTTGTGAAATAAAATAGATAATTTTGGTTCTAGGAACCCTTAATGAACATCAACCATTGGTGTGTTGATGATTATGTTAATAGGGCTGTGTGGAGGCGTATTGAACCATACGAGGTGGTTTATCATTGTCGTTGACATCGATGACCTTGAGGTAAGTGGTTCCATTCTGATTAACCAAATTGATTATCCTTGTATTGTTTGATTTATCTGAATTGTTGATTTAAATTCAATTGCTCAAATTTTATTTCAATTAAATTGACAAAAACTCAATTCCAGTGAATCAATATATTTCAAATGGTTTTGGCATGGAAATTTAGAAAACCTTCAATTCCATTGAATTGGGTGTGTTTATGAAAATTGGATGATTTAAATTGTTTAATTTATATTGTGGATTTGATGGAAATGATTTAAATTAAATTGTTGAATTTAATTATGGAAATAAATTGTGTAATGATGGAATTGGTTTTGAATGGATTTCAAACTAGTGAAAATGACTTAAAATGATTTGACAGAAACCCAGTGGTTTTTTCTTGTGAAAAAGGCACATTTTTGAATAAATCCTATTTTAGTTTTTAATGGAAATAAATTGGAAATTTTGAAATGGAAGAATGAGATTGATCATATTTTTAAGTAGTCTTAAAATAGTTCATTTATCATGTAAGAGCACATGAAAACCTTAGGTAGTTAGTGAGGTATTTGGATATCCTCTACGCTACGACAACATTATAAAACATACTTACGGTGGGTCACATCCCCGATGGGTTGGTGATGAGTCTCCTTTGGACAGTTTTATAGGGATGTGTGTATACACATTTTTCTGAGTTTGCATAGAGAGTGTAGAATCCTATAGCTGGTTTATATTATCGTACCTTTTGGAAGATGACCATGTTGCTCTCTTGTTTATTTATATTTTAGATATAAATGTATGTCAATGTTTGTTTGAACTACTTTACATGCATGTTGAATTTATATAAACTGTTTTATATAAATGTTTTACACAAGCCATTTTTTCAGAAATATTCCATCATTTGTAAAATCTTTTCTTAAAATATTTATTTCCATCATTTTAAAATATATAGAATGTTTTGTTTAAATATGATTTTGAATTGCCAAAACTATTTATTTGAAAATTGAAAGATTTTATTTGGATAATCTATATTTGGCATCTATTATGGAATCTTTAGTGGTATCCTACTGGAATTAGGTTCACACCCTAATTTTGTCGCCGACTGTTTGTAGACTTTATTCTTCCAGGTTCGAGAAAAGGGAAGGGATCTATTGGAGGTGGATCCAGATATTGAGCTTTGGTCTTGGTGAGTTGTGGACTTAGGGACCTTAGGGTTGTTTTTTTCCCATTTTAGTACTTGGGTTATAGTATTTTAGGATTTTTATGCCTTATTGTATTCTGGTACTTCACTCCCAATGGAGTTTCTTTCGTTATGCATATTGCCTTGTTTTCTTTTGCTTACGCATTCTTGTGGAAAAATTATTCCCACTTGTATCTTTTATAATGCCAGGTGCTAGTCACCGACCTGTGGGGATCAGGAACGCCCTTAGGACTATGTTAGGGTTGTCTCGGTTATCGGGTTACCTAGGTATCCGAGATAGTTCGTGATAATGGCCTAACTTGAAAACTCAATCCTTGTATCCCTTAGAAGCCATGGAAAACCTATTAAGTTAGCCACATTACAAGCCAATTTTGCCAATACAACCTGCTCTTAAAGTGAAATTGCATAATCTAGTTGAACTTAAGTGTGGGGGAAGTTGTCTTGTGTTATTCTACCTCATTTGGTGATACTTTGGGTGGAAAATAAAATTTTGAAGAGATGTGTTTGATGATGAAATAAAAAAAATCATTCTGTTTAAAGTTGTTCCTTTTCTAGAGATTTCATGATAAAAGAATTTGTGACTTTCTGGATCTTCCAATGAAGAATGAAAGTTGTTCCTATCTAGAGATTTCAAAAAAACATGTTTGAGATGATTGAATGTTTTTTCTACTGAAATGAAGAATGGTGTGAAATTTTATTGATTTTTCATGTTGAATGAGCTTATTTTCTACTAAGGGGAGTGAGGAGGAGTCCATACTTGAGTGAAAAATAGAATATTTCAATTTTTCTTCAAAAAGAGACAATCCCTCCTTATTCTACCTCAGAATTTTTCACATCAAAATCCAACCAACTGAAAGCCACAAAACAACCATGAAAATTCCTCATGATAATCATATGTACTTGACTTGCATCGGGTGGATATATAGGAATTTATCAACACTATGGTGACCCTTTCATGAGTATTGAATGAGAAATAAATTTTTGAAAATTAACATTTATGTGATAAGGGAAAACGCAAGTGAGGTAAGTGTTTTGTGTGCATGTGAGGAAAAATGAAGTGGAAATATAATGAATTATATGAATAGAGTACTTGTAATAAAGTTTTTTTTGTTGAGGCATGATATCTTTTGTTTCTTGGTGATAAATTGTTGGATCTCATGGATATATGTTTTAAATTTTCTTTGATTTGATTTTGTTGTTTACTTGTCCAGGAGTACAAGTTCTAAGTGTGGGGGAATTGATGGAGTTAATATTTTCATAATTATTCATATGTTTTTCAATAATTTTATCCCTACTAATTAATAAATTTGAACTTATTTGGATCATTTTATGTTTTTTGGTGATTTTTGAGCTTAAATGTGAAAATTGGTTAATTCTGTAAATTTAACAGTTTTCTTTAACCTATGTATTTCATGAATAACTTTTAAAATATAGATCCAATTGGAGTGATCCCTTTTTTTAGGATTTCATTGTTCGTGGGATACAACTTATTCTTTTGGACCATGATCCCATTTGAAATCCTACAAACCCAAACAATTCAAATAATTTGAACGCTTATTCTGGATGGAAGAATGGACCTTACCTAAATCACATGATTTTTCAATTTAATTTCAATATTTTAGATAATTTATTCCTTTAGTTTCTTTTCAAAATCAATCATTTAGAAAAAAATCATCACTTCATTATCTAATTTTAAAGTGACAAACTTGATTGTTGAGTTCTCCTCTCTGGAGACAACCAAGGTTAACCACTATACTATATTTTAACTTGGTAAAAATTTGTTTTTTCCACACCCCACGATAGGCATGTGTCACTAACACCCCTCATATCCCGAACCGCATCGATGCCCACTGCTAGGTCATGTTTTCTCTGCCACAACCCCCATGTGTAGCTAAAACTCAGCTACCATTACCTAGTACTGCTCCTGGTCTGATCTCAGAACCCTGAGTTTGCGATAGTCCCTGATTGTCGACTGTTTGAGAAGGATTCTTGTAGATCCTCTCGAGATGCCCAACCTATCCACATGCACAACACTCCCTTGGAGGTTGCTTGCACTGAGTCTGGACATGTCCTAGCTGCCCACATTGGAAGCACACCATCGACAATCCACTCTGAGGTGGTCTGGCTTAGTCCTTAGCCTAACTGCCCTGCCAGAACTCCTCTCGGCCTCACTTCCTACTATCTAAAGCATCACCATTGACATATCCTAAAGTTGTCACCTGGCTCAATTAAGATTGAACTGTTAAGTTTTCCTAGGTTATGAGAGCATGATTCACCACCACTTCTGAGTATGAGGCCAACCTAAATATGTTCACCTTCACCCAAATGGAGTGTCGTAAACCATCCTCAAAACACCTCACCCTTGAGGTGTCTTCGCTCACCATACTGGGTGAAAATCGAGGCAACTTGGTGAATATTTCTACATAGTCCATGATGAAAATCTCACCCTATCGAAGGCTCAAGAAATCCTGATCTCTATATGCCCTCAACATCTCCAGGAAAAAGTTCTTGAAGGACCTAGCCTCAAAGTCCTTCTACACCAGTCCCTTGTATCTGCCTTCCTGAACTTGCACATCCCACCAGCACTTAGCCGATCCTTTGAGGATGTAGGTCACCAGCTTCACCCTCCACCATGGAGGCATCTCTAATTGTTCAAAGATCATATGCATGTACTTGATATAGTTCTCAACCGCCTATAGACCACCCTCACCCTAAAACAATGACGAGTGCTGTGACTGGAACTCCTGACTCATATTTCCCATCGAAGGATCCACTCCCTGAGATCCCATATCAATCCCCTAGATGACATGTACCAGGATCACTCTGGGATTCTCTTCAAACCATGACCCAAAAGTTGTCAAATCTGGTAGCTGACCCGCCTGCACCTGTGCCTATTCCTGATCTTGTACCTGCGACTCATGGTCTTCCTGACCCTCAAGGGCCTCAACCTATGCCTTCTCTAGCGACACCCTGTCACAACCCGCCTGACACTCCATCTGATTCATCTAGAGAAAACCTATTGAATACCATTACATGGTCAGACAACCCATATATCATATATATACATACATCACAGATAGGGAAATTAGTAATTGGAAGCACGATCTCACTACCCTTACCCTCCCCCATCGCAACTGTGTCACAAGATAGCCCAGCCTCATCGCCTCCTTAACCACCCATATCAAATCCAAGTATCAAATATGACCCGGTCCATTCCCATCCTGATGAACCACATTGCCTCAAACCTATGACCACATCTCCCAACCTGGTGATCAACATCACCCCACCTCATCATACCTTCCTTCTCCTATAAGATCCAGGACCATATATATATATATATCACATGGAATCACTACTGAAAATATGGACTTTATCAGTGCTAGAAATGGACATTAACAACGCCATAAAATCACGGTTAATCGAGGTGAATATAAAGGGGGGGGGGGTCCCTTTTATCAACACTAAAAAAACTGCTGATAAAAGGGTCATTTATCAGCACTTTTTTAAAAGCGCTGATAAAAGTTAAAAAACATTAAAAAAAAATAAAAATAAATCTGCAATTCTGGGAGGGGCTTCAACAATGCTTGAAGCCCCCTTCAGCAGCACCCCAACTCCCACCGCAACCCACATGCACCGACCACCCTCCTAGCCATTAACAATGCCCCCACCCCCATTAATAGTGCTAGGCCTTATTCCCCACCCGCGTGCACAACCAGCTTCCTCCAGGATTCGAACTCGGGACCCGTTGCCTGCGCGCCTAAGCCTTTACCTCTCCACCATATTTATTTTCTCTTCATTTATTAATATATCTATATATATATATATATTTAGTTATATTTACTCGTATATTATTATTATATATATATTAACATATATATTTATATTAATATATATTTAGTTATATTAATATATATATATTTAGTTATATTTATATATATATCTGTATATTAATATATATATATATAGTTATATTTATATATTAATATATTAATTTGTATATTAATATATATTTATAAGATCGGTTTTAAATACATTTTAAAAATATTCTTTTTGTGTGTGTTTATAAATAAATAAATACATATATACAACACACACACACACATATTATATGTGTATTTGTAACTATAATTATACATATTTATATATATTTTCAAATATTATATATTAATATGTATATACATATGTTTAGAATATATAGATAATATATATTAGTTTGTCAATACAGACGCACACAAAGACACACACACACACACACATCATATAGGTATATAAATATAAATATTTTTTATTTTAAATAAAATGGATATTAGTTTTTTATTTAGATAACCTTATATATTGAGAAATAAACTTTATATGTAAATATGATTAATTATTTATTTATAAAATTAAATTTTTATGGGTGAATATATAAAAAATATGTATATATTGTTATATAATTGATTATAAGTAACACTACATTATGAAAAACAATAAAATTTCAAAGCAATAATATCAATATAAATGTAACCCCTTGGAATAAATTCAATCCCCAGTGAAAAAGGTCAAAAAGACCCCCTGAAACGAGTCTGAAATTTCATCGAATGTTAAAAAATTATGTATCCGAACTAAAAACTTAGTTTTGAAAGCCTTATGGGCCCTTTTTGGCCTTGCAAAATGTGACAAATGTTCCCTTGGGTCACAGTGTGTAGAGCTCATCGCAAGCTTCGATTTGATATGCTGTAAAGCTCAAACGGACACACAGATCAAGAGTTATGGTTGTTTGAAGTTTGAGTTATGTTTTCAACTTATTTTAGATCTTTTATTAATTTTGTTTTTGATTTTTTGTGTCTTAAAATTGTTATTAAATGATTATTAGTCGATGATAATTATTAAATTATTAATTAATAAATTTTTAAGATATTTTATTAGCCATTTTCACTACATATCTTACATATTAAGTGAAAATGTTTATTTATACTTATCTAAAAAACATTTAAAAAATATATATTATATTTATATCAATATAAATATACTTATATATCAATATATTATTTTTTATGAAATATAATTTTTTTTTAAATATACACTTTATCAGCGCTAAGAAAAAGTGCTGATAAAACTCCCCCCCTTTATCGGTGCTACTAAAAAAAGCACCGATAAAGGGGGGCCCTTTAACAGTGTTGATAAAGGGGGTGCCTTTATCAGCGCTAAAAAAGCGGTTATAAAGGGTCACTTTTAACAGTTCTTTTTTTAGCGTTGTTAAAAGTTCTCTTTATCAGCGCTTTTCTTTAGCGCTGTTAAAGGGTGGCGCTACGGAAACCCAATTTTTTGGTAGCGAATATCACATTTCATAAGGCATTTCATATCACATGCACATGAATATATAAAATTAAACATCTTATGTGCCTAATCAAAAGCATAAACAAGCATAACAGACACTCCTTGTTGTACCGGGAAAAGGATCCTAATCTCCTTCCTTATCATACTAGACCAAGGATCACATATCACAACATGTAACAATTAAAATTACAAGTGCAACACTTAATGTGGAAATCATATCAACTGTAAAATGAGAAATAACATAACAATAATTCCCACCCCTGACAACTTGGTCCATCCCCCGTGCATAGGGATGTAGGCACCCAAATACGAGTTTTAAACCTAATTATGACAACATCCTAATCTTTGGTCTACCATAACCCAAATAGTAATACCAAGAAATGGTTAAAAGAAACATCGTTGATACCATTTATAGCGCCCCGATCCGAATCTCTACCCAAACAGTGCAACGAGACGAGTGCCACTAGGCCTTAAGCGAGCCACCCTGAATGCCAAAGGATGCTGAATAGTAGCGAGGGTGTAAGAAGGTGATAGTGGGGAGACTATACCCTCTAGTGATGATATATAATGGCCTGATATAAATATATAATAAGAAACAAAAAGGAAATAAATACATACTCAAACTAGTTCCCCACCCACAACGAAGGCATAAACAAACTCATACAATAACAAAAGTATAATCAACAACAATAGTGGAAATAAATATGAAACTCAACATTCCATTTGTAGATACTAAAAAAACATTCATACATATCAGGTCATTCATATAAATAGATAAGAGGGTCTCTAATGGTTGACCTTAGTACATACATACATATAACATGTTGATATAGAAAAGTAAACAAAATAGGGTCTCCAGATGAGGCAGGAACTTCAAGGTCCCTAGCCTTTCATCTCAAGCAACAAAAATACTATGATCCAACTCTTGAAGTTGATCCCTTACCTGAACACAAAAGCATGAAATATAAATACGTATTGAAGGGCCCATGTAGGGTGTGAGAACGAGTCTGAGTAGGACACCACTAACATGTGCTTACTCTATATTTGTGATCAAGAAATTGTATACTAAAAATAAATAAAGACAACACATGCATTAAATAAACTCAAGATTCATTGGTGCTCAAGTTACTAGGAAGCTATCACTTGCCTCAGCCAATGCTGAAATGTCGTAGTAGAGAGGATCCTTATCCCATGGCCCAAGGCATACCCTGAGATAGAAATGTCCAGTTGAACCCTCAGGTTCCACCTATGAATAAGTCACCCGACATCAAGTGCCTCCCAACACCTCGTGTCCATGTCAAGTCACTGACATCCCAAAGGCACACCCAATCAATGAAACCATGGTCCCTTTGACCCCTACTCGAAAGCACCCATGGGCTCGAAGCCCTACGTCCAGAGGAACATTGATATTATCCCTCAAGGTAATTCACCATTGAATCCAAGCATAAAGTCCTGAGAAACAGAAATGTTCATCCTCCAAAATAAGTCTTGGCCCAATGGCCTCTCGTACGGTGAGACTCATCCACCAACTGATAGTCTCAACACTTTAAACTAATGGCTCCTCACCATCCCCATGTATTTCTAAGGCAAACACCCCCAACCTATTACCTAAGATGAAACTATTAAGGGCTTTTACCCACATGAGTGGTCAATACCACCTCATCATCTAAGTTAACCTGTGTGCACATAACTGCAAATGACACATTGTCCAACACAAGTGAGTTGCAATCACCAATTTAGAACCTAATCCACACCAATTCAGCACCTCATTCCCCTATGACCACATCGGTCAATTCAATGGCCATGCCATCCCACATATCCCTGGCCATTCCTACAACCTGACGGCCTAACTGCCTCAATCCGATGACCGAGTCACCCAATCGGTGATCATCATCGCCCAAATTTCTTGGGCCAAGCCCGTCCTGATTATCACATCACCTCATCCAGGTGGTCACCACTACCTACATCCTTAGGCCTTTCCCATCACAATCTCATCACATAAATTCATATATATATATATATATTCAAATTAAACTAAATAATTTAATTCAATTTAATTGAACAACTCAAATTAAATAAAACAATTCAAATGAATAAAAACAAATCAATTCAACATGAAGAACACACCTCAGACTGACTACCTAAGGTCCTAAGCCTCTCGCATGGCTCAAACCATTTGTAGACTCTATTGAGCATTCCCATAGGCATCTCATAAGGATATATTCAATTAATTATAACAACCAATAAATTACAAGGGTATCACTTAGTCAAAACGACGATGCACTAAAAGCCACACCCCCAAACACTCGTGAAAACACAAAGAAAAATAATCACCACTTACCTCATAGTTGTAGAAGTATGCACATCAGATCTTAAGCCTCTAAATCGGACTGATTTGGAAGAAATCAACATTTCCAATGAACACCCTAAAAATAGGGATAAACGAATCGAACAGATTTAGTGGTTCGTGAGGCAAGAGAAAAGAAGAAATGAAGAAAGAGATAGGAGAAACTTATTGAGACAAACCCAACACCGCAAACAACTTGAAGAACAGTGGTTATATGGATTATTGGGATAAAATCCAGGGAGTGGAGGAGAAGGAGGGTTCCTCCTTACTGTGTGTGACTCACATAGAAGAAAGTAGATGAGAAAAATTAGGTTTATAGAGAGGAGGGTAAAAAGGTCATTTCACCTCTTTAATGATTCACATGGTTATCTCACATGGTTTTCCAAACTATGTGGCAGCCATGAGGATCTTGTAGCTTAGGAACCAAACCCCACATGGTTAGACCTAACCGTGCATAAACCGTGCATGAAATAGTGCATAGGTACTACCCAAATGACACTAACAGTGTAAAAATCATATGGATACCCTCTGCAAACACTATAGAGGTTCTCACATGGCCATACACATCCTCTTTCATGATTTAAAAAACTATGCTCAGTGCAAAAAGAGGGCACACAGTTTTCACTAAGAGGTTGCACGGTTAAATCTAATCGTGTGCCTCAACCTTTACTACACAAAAATAGGGCCTTAGGGCATTCGACGCACCTGAAACCCTTCCAAACACCAGAGGATTTTTTTCAAACCTCTAAACCCATTAAAAATAAGGTTTTGGGTTAAGGAAGAACTCAGAATTAAGTTTGGATGAACGAGAAAAGAGTTGGAATACCCACCAAACTCCAAAAATTCAAAAAGGGCAAGGAATTTGACCCACTAAAAAACCCGAGTCGTTAAACTGGGGATTTTTGTGGATTGTCCTAATGCACTGGTTTCACACTAAAAATTTGTTGGTGCATTCCACCTAGATGGTACTTCCCCCATGTGTACCATTGAAACGTCACTTCCTACCACTGGATAAACCACTACTCTACCTGAAAGTTGAACCGCTTTATTTCATGTCACATGATTCCATTAGGTTTCGCTCAGTGATAAGAGCCTAGTTCTCTATCACTAAAATAGTGGTTAGAAAAAATATGTTCACCTATGGGCGGATGGAATATGAAAGCTCATCCTTGAATCGCCTTACTGTCATCAGCTCGTCGCTAGACAAGGTCAGTGTGAAACACTGCAATTCAGTGAAGTGAGATGAGTATTCCATCACTAACATGTTACCTTACTGAAGGGGCATGGACTCTCGAACGTGATCAGTTCTCAAGGTCTACATAAAGAAGAATTTAAATAAGACTATTTGGAACTCCACCCAGATCATACCCTGATGTCAAACAGCTTGAGTCAAAATGTCCCGCCAACGCTTGGTGGCGCCACGTAGCATATAGGTCAAGAGCTTTCCCTTTGCTCCTGAGGTGTCTCTATCTGCTCGAAGATTGAAAGGACGACCTCCAACCATGATTTAGTAGCATGAGGTCCACCATCCCCTGAGAAGGTGGGAGGATGCTGTTGTTGGAACTCGTGGGTCAGCTCTTCTATGGCAGGAGCAGGTCGGGGAGCACCCTGAATGGTCTGCATGAGCCGAAAGAAGCTATCACAGAACTGAGCATCAGTTCCCAGTGTAAGTTCTGGAGAAGGTTCTTTAGGTGGCACTACAAGAGGCATCACAGGTGGATCAGGTCCCAACACCTCCGGAGTATGATCATCTCCACTCTCTTGGAGTACAACATGAGTTCATTGTGGAGGCATAACTCTACAATTTTCAAGCTCAAACCTTAGATAGGATTTATAACATGTAACAGCCCGAGATTTTATGAAAAATATTCTTTTTTATTTCACTAATGTCTTGTGTTGTACGCTACACCAAAAGGATCTTTCACAACACGCATCCTTGACTTGCCTTGCATTACACGCAATCACGACCTTCCTCGATAGCTTGCGTCGTACGCAATACCGAGTTTCACTAAACAACGATATGCTATTAAAATATTATTAAAACTAGCCGTTATGAATAATATAACCACTTTTTGAAATTTTATAAATTTTATTTTTCAAAATGGACTTCATTTTTGGATTCGGAATACCGAAATTAGCCTAGGGTGAAATTTTTGTATTTTTCTGAAAACTTTAAATTTTTGATGAATAGTGAAACCACTAAGTGGTAGGTTAAAAACTGAATTTTGCATAAAACTTAATTTTATCACTTCTGTGAATGGAATTTCGAAAATCCGATAGACACGGTTGATATCAGTAAGTAAAATGTGGTTCAATGAGATAAAAATAATTTTTTGGTGAATAGTAACTTTTTACTTTTTTTTACCGCAGTTAATAGTAAATAGGGTAACTAAGGGTAAAAATGATATTAATATTACCCTAACACATGTCCTAATTCTATTGGATAAGTTTAATTCGACCAAAAACAAACTTAGGAATAAAATATGACCATTTAGGCCCACTTGGGTTAGATTAGGACATTTATTATTAATTTATTTAAAGAAGGGTTAAAATAGTTAAAATCAAAGTTTAATAAGTAAATAATTTTTAATATGGGGTTATACATAAGATAAATTCGACTATAAATATTCATTAGGAAGCTAAAAATATTTAATACATAATTATATTTTATTTATAATTTTTATACTTTAAATAAATTAATTTATTTATGACACAACGATGTTGCAGTAATTACCCTTTTATGGAAATATTAACATAATTGATGTTATAAATGCTCAAATGAATGTAATTTGAGACTTTTTATGAATTACACTAATTTTCTTGGTTACTATGATATATTATTGTTGATTTAATCAACTTGGTTCAAACATATAATTCTGTTATGACTTTCTCAAAAATCATATATCAAATAGTGTCAAAATTGACACAAAATAGTTTTTAAATCAAATATTATATTATTAATTGTTATTTTATTCATAAAAATCTAATGTTCGGCCAAATGACTTAGATAAGGATATATATATTAATAATAAACAATTTGGGGTTCGTTTGGCATGTTATAGTAAGTGTATTAACCATATAGTGAAAGAAAACAAAAAGACACGGTAAACGTTAAATTATTTAACTTAGAGTTAAATCTAATTGATAAGGTTAAAATAATACCCTAAACTTGTCTAAATCCTATTTGTTGATATTATTTCAACCCATCCCCACTTTAGCTTCGAAATAAGACCCTTTGGAACCATTATAAACCGATTTTGACATTAATATAAAATAATATTTTGAGGTATTCCTAAGGTGCCCCTCTCCTCCCTTATAAAAGGACACCTCCTCCCCCTCCTCCTCACACCAATCTGAGCACTCAAGCTCGGCAAACCCCTGCCAAAATATCTTCTCCACTTCCCTAGAAACATCCTAGAGGTTCTGGTCTTCCTCAAAGACCAATTTTAGTTCCCTAAGAGGAGGTCTCCAAAAGGCGCTTCAAAGAAGAGGTAATTACCGTTACCAATTCTTTCATCTTTATTTCTTCTTCCACTTCTTCTTCTTAGGTTGTTTCATTATGAAGTAATAACATCAGTATCACTCATATACTGATATGTTATTATAAGTATGAAACAACCCTATTTCACCATCTATCCATCCTACGGAAAAAGAAATCACCGCGCGTGCGTACGTACGGAATACCGTCTCCACGCCGTGGTGTAATCTATTTTCCACCACCACCTTACATGGATGGGTATAATGGTGTAAAGAATAACTATAAATAGTTATTACAACATCATATTGATTCTGATATATTGTATAATCCACTCCAATTCAATTCAATATTTATGGAAATGATATCATCGCTCGTGCGTACGTACGGACTACCGTCTCCACGACGCGATGAGATTCATTCTCCATGTTAACCATTTAAGAATGATTATAAAGTATATATAAGAAATAATAATGAAATATATGACATTATAAAGATACTGGATTTATGTATATATATATATATATATGTACGTCATCTACTTACTTCCATTCAAGACAATAAGGAAAGGAAAACAGCGTTCATGCGTACGTACGGACTACCGTCTCCATGAACGGTGTTTTTCATTTCATTTATCTATCTATTATATATATATATATACTGAATATATATGATATATAAATCATATTTTATATTCTGTAAGTAAGTAAATCATGATATAAGTAATAATAATGTCAAGAACAACAAGTCAAAACACCTACGATAAATGAAACGATTTTACCCAAAACGCTTCTTTAACATGGAATTTACAAAAGAACGGGTAATATAATGTCATAAGTGAACCATATATGATATCATAACAATGAATATGATTCTGTAATAAGTCAATGACATTATTTAAACCATTATACAGGAGCTTCGGACACGTACAAATCAAATCGGACCTAAGGTAAGGGAAATATCACAATCTCATTTTTATCCGAGATTGTTTATACTTTGGTATTTACTGGGGTGTATTTTATCATCCACATCCATGTTTCCTCAATATGTAATATTATTTTCATTCGCCTACAATTGTTTAAATCCTATTTTACCCTTAGGTGTGTTTTTTAGTAAATGATATGAAAGGAATCTTTTGTTGTTTTTCGTACGAGGTACTTTTTAACTTTTCCGACAAAAGTACGAGAAGAATGTTTTTTTAACTTATACGGCATGGATGGATTTTTAAAACATTATTTCCAAGAAGCTTCCTTTACAAGTTTTCAAGTTTATTTTTAATCAACTTCTTTTATTTTAAAGTCGTATGACATGTTATGAAAGGAAAAATGTTTTTGAAGTAGAAAGGATATTTTCCTCAAGAATGGAGTTCAAGTATTTTATCAAAATTATTTTCCATCTAAGATAATAAAAGGGTTATTTTTTTATCCCTATTATTACATGTATTTGATTATGTTGTGATGGAAACATTTTTATGAATTCCTTTATCTTATATGAATGGTTTTATGATGTCATGTTGTTTAAGAATTCCATTTTTATTACATGGGTTACGCTATGATGTATGGTTTATGATTATGTGGAACACATAAGAAAGGATTCATTATAAGATGGGTGGGACCTATATCTCCCTCCAATGCATTGGGTAAAGATTTTATATCTCATGAGATAGACAGGGCTGGAACGGTAGGTTATACCGGTTCAGTGAAACAGGACTGAAACGAGGGTTACTCGATTCAGAAAGGGACTTTGTCCACTAGGATAGTCTTGGCAATGAGTCTTGACTAAAAAGAAATGATTCTCTATGATTATGTGTGAATGCCACAAAGTTTCATGTTTTAAGTTATGATTATTGTGATTACATTTCACTGCCATGATTTACCCCATGTTATGAAATTATGATCTCTTTTGCAGGTTAAGATTTCCAAAAGTTATGTGCTTATGTATATGATGTGATTGGTATTTCTTTTGTTTACCCTTACTGAGCATTTGAGCTCACCCTTTTATGTTTTCTTTTCCCCAGGATATAAAGAAAGGTTTTAGGTAAAAAAAAGGAAGATCTTTATGGGATATTTTGAAGATCTTTCACCACGATTAGAAGATTATATTCCGAGTTTCCAAAGACACTAAACTATTACGATCCTTGTGTGTGTGTTGTTTGTTATGTACAAATTATTCCGCAAATGTAATGTAATGTCCATGTACATTAAGCTTCGTGTCTTTACAGTTGGTATCAGAGGAAAGGTTTAGTCAAACTTTGGAAACTAGGATGCGAAAACGTTAGTGAGATCCCTAGAGATATTTCTACGGTATGTCTAGGGATGTCCCTAAGGTTAAGTATACGTATAGATTATAGTACTAGAACTACGCTAACGATCATAGAATTAAACCTAAGATGTTAGATATTGAAGGTACTCCCCCTTTATTATGTTGTTTTCCCTAGCATTATTTTTGCCTCTCACACTATTTTTTTTGGGTTTTAGAAAATGGCTGGAAACAAGATGATTCACGATAATGGAGGATATGATGGACAATGGAATGATATTCTTCATAATTAAATGGGATTTGGAAGTCCAAAAATCATTATTATGCCGAATCAGCAATCTCATAATATGATCAATAAAGTAAAATTTGGTAAGTTTTCTGACTCGGCTAATAAGAGAAAGATGGAGTTTCATGATGATCATAGAGGAAAGAAAGTTCAATTTCCCCTATGTAAATCATGTGGGAAGAGGCATCAAGGAGAATGTTTCAAAGGAACTGGAAGATGCTTTGGGTGTGGAAAAGAAGGACACAAAGCAAGTAAATGCAAAGGAAAAGGTTCTGTTAACAACATGGATGAGGATAATGGTATTGCTACGACATCAACAATGGTTAAATGTTTTAAATGTGGAATGTGCGGGCATTATTCAAACCAATGCCCTAAGGGAAAGTCTCATGAAGATAATCAGTATGGTCGTATGGGAAGTATTTATGTGGATGATGATGAAGAGACTACAAATGATATGTGAGATGAAAGAATTGTTGAAGCTCGGTCAATGGTTTAAGAATGTAGTGGAATGATTACATGTTTATCATGTGTAATGTTGTATAAGTAATCTCATGGTACTGTAGAATAAAGAGACATGTAAGGATTGTTACACTGTTGTCTGATTAATGTTACCAGTATCCATGAAAGGTTATTCAGATATTTTTGGAATGTAGATGATATGCGCATAATGAAGGGATAAGGAGAAAATTAAATGTTTGATAGTATTCATGAGCTCATGATTGATATAAGGACTAAGTGATATCATGGTTTGAGTATATATAATTTTGAGTATTTTGGTATGTGGAAAGAGTTAACTTTTAATAGAATTCATGTTTTCAATAAGGTTCAATGGGTATTCAAGAGGGTACAAGATTAATGCCTTTGAATGTTTGGAATGTGACCAACAAGATATATCTTATGATATATGGGGATCAACGATGGTATTAAATCTCTGGTAATCGTTTTCACTATGTTATGAGAGTGAATTGCAGTATTATGGATAAGCCTAAAGATTGGAATGGATTATGTTGGACATAAGTTAGTATTGTTTAAGGATAGAAGTTTTTTCGATATTATTGATGGGATGTTATAGTAATATAGTTTTAGAAAAAGGACAACCTGCAGGACGGGCGACAGCCCATCGCGTCGGACAAGGATGTGGGAATCGAACCCACAACCGAAGTGCGACTGTCCTTTATCTCCTACCAATGGCCTACAGGAAGTCCCTGTTTAGTAGAAACTAGTTTTATTATATTAAGCAGTATGATATATGAAGTATAAGTCCATTTTAGGAACCATATGTGATTAATATCACTATAGATCGACTTATGTATATAATTTTTGCTAACCTTTTGTTTGAGACAGATGGAATGACCTGTCATACTAACACTTCACGAATAACAAATTCAACTTCATTTATTTAAGAGATGAAGTGGAAATTGTTCAAGGCATGAACAACAGTGAGATTGTACCAAAATAAAGAAAGTATTTATTCTAATTCAAATTTTTAACTTTAGGGAAATGATCTTGAAAACAAAAAATGTTGTCCTAGTGATCTTATACCTGATGAATCAGATGGTACCTTAGATAGTCACAAATTTATGGATTTGTGATTACTCGATTTTCCATAGCCATGTTCTCTACCAGTCTCCATCAGAACATGATGGTTAGATTTCTCTTCCATATCCATATTTTCACCTATGTGGAAACCCAGTGATTAGTTTATTTGGGTAATCGTTACATTTCATACTTTAGTTTTTAAAGCCAAGTTTTGGTATTCCTTTTTACAATGTGGGTTTCTATTAAAGAAACTTTCGAATAGTAAACCATTTATAACCCCGACGAATTTCGAGGGCGAAATTCATTTTAAGGGGGGTAGAATGTAACAGCCCGAGATTTTATGAAAAATATTCTTTTTTATTTCACTAATGTCTTGTGTTGTACGCTACACCAAAAGGAGCTTTCACAACACGCATCCTTGACTTGCCTTGCATTACACGCAATCACGACCTTCCTCGATAGCTTGCGTCGTACGCAATACCGAGTTTCACTAAACAACGATATGCTATTAAAATATTATTAAAACTAGCCGTTATGAATAATAATAACCACTTTTTGAAATTTTATTTTTCAAAATGGACTTCATTTTTGGATTCGGAATACCAAAATTAGCCTAGGGTGAAATTTTTGTATTTTTCTGAAAAATTTCAATTTTTGATGAATAGTGAAACCACTAAGTGGTAGGTTAAAAACTGAATTTTGCATAAAACTTAATTTTATCGCTTCTGTGAATGGAATTTCGAAAATCCGACAGACACGGTTGATATCAGTAAGTAAAATGTGGTTCAATGAGATAAAAATAATTTTTTGGTGAATAGTAACTTTTTACTTTTTTTTACCGCGGTTAATAGTAAATAGGGTAACTAAGGGTAAAAATGATATTACTATTACCCTAACACATGTCCTAATTCTATTGGATAAGTTTAATTCGACCAAAAACAAACTTAGGAATAAAATATGACCATTTAGGCCCACTTGGGTTAGATTAGGACATTTATTATTAATTTATTTAAAGAAGGGTTAAAATAGTTAAAATCAAAGTTTAATAAGTAAATCATTTTTAATATGGGGTTATACATAAGATAAATTAGACTATAAATATTAATTAGGAAGCTAAAAAGATTTCCTACATAATTATATTTTATTTATAATTTTTATACTTTAAATAAATTAATTTATTTATGACACAACGATGATGCAGTGATTACCCTTTTATGGAAATATTAACATAATTGATGTTATAAATGCTCAAATGAATGTAATTTGAGACTTTTTATGAATTACACTAATTTTCTAGGTTAATATGATATATTAGTGTTGATTTAATCAACTTGGTTCAAACATATAATTCTGTTATGACTTTCACAAAAATCATATATCAAATAGTGTCAAAATTGACACAAAATAGTTTTTAAATCAAATATTATATTATTAATTGTTATTTTATTCCTAAAAATATAAGGTTCGGCCAAATGACTTAGATAAGGATATATATATTAATAATAAACAATTTGGGGTTCGTTTGGCATGTTATAGTAAGTGTATTAACCATATAGTGAAATAAAACAAAAAGACACGGTAAAAGTTAAATTATTTAACTTAGAGTTAAATCTAATTGATAAGGTTAAAATAATACCCTAAACTTGTATAAATCCTATTGGTTGATAGGATTTATAACCATCCCCACTTTAGCTTAGAAATAATACCCTTTGGAACCATTATAAACCGATTTTGACATTAATATAAAATAATATTTTGAGGTATTCCTAAGGTGCCCCTCTCCTCCCTTATAAAAGGACACCTCCTCCCCCTCCTCCTCACACCAATATGAGCACTCAAGCTCAGACAACACCTGCCAAAATCTCTTCTCCACTTCCCTAGCAACATCCTAGAGGTTCTGGTCTTCCTCAAAGACCGATTTTAGTTCCCTAAGAGGAGGTCTCCAAAAGGCGCTTCAAAGAAGAGGTAATTACCGTTACCAATTCTTTCATCTTTATTTCTTCTTCCACTTCTTCTTCTTAGGTTGTTTCATTATGAAGTAATAACATCAGTATCAATCATATACTTATAGGTTATTATAAGTATGAAACAACCCTATTTCACCATCTATCCATCCTACGGAAAAAGAAATCACCGCGCGTGCGTACGTACGGAATACCGTCTCCACGCCGTGGTGTAATCTATTTTCCACCACCACCTTACATGGATGGGTATAATGGTGTAAAGAATAACTATACATAGTTATTACAACATCATATTGATTCTGATATATTGTATAATCCACTCCAATTCAATTCAATATTTATGGAAATGATATCATCGCTCGTGCGTACGTACGAACTACCGTCTCCACGACGCGATGAGATTCATTCTCCAAGTTAACCATTTAAGAATGATTATAAAGTATATATAAGAAATAATAATGAAATATATGACATTATAAAGCTACTGGATTTATGTATATATATATGTATGTCATCTACTTACTTCCATTCAAGACAATAAGGAAAGGAAAATAGCGTTCATGCGTACGTACGGACTACCGTCTCCATGAACGGTGTTTTTCATTTAATTTATCTATCTATTATATATATATATATAATGAATATATATGATATATAAATCATATTTTATATTCTGGAAGTAAGTAAATCATGATATAAGTAATAATAATGTCAAGAACAACAAGTCAAAACACCTACGATAAATGAAACGATTTTACCCAAAACGCTTCTTTAACATGGAATTTACAAAAGAACGGGTAATATAATGTCATAAGTGAACCATATATGATATCATAACAATGAATATGATTCTGTAATAAGTCAATGACATTATTTAAACCATTATACAGGAGCTTCGGACACGTACAAAGCAAATCGGACCTATGGTAAGGGAAATATCACAATCTCATTTTTATCCGAGATTGTTTATACTTTGGTATTTAATGGGGTGTATTTTATCATCCACATCCATGTTTCCTCAATATTTAATATTATTTTCATTTGCCTACAATTGTTTAAATCATATTTTACCGTTCGGTGTGTTTTTATTAAATGATATGAAAGGAATCTTTTGTTGTTTTTCGTACGATGTACTTTTTAACTTTTCCGACAAAAGTACGAGAAGAATGTTTTTTTAACTTATACGGCATGAATGGATTTTTAAAACATTATTTCCAAGAAGCTTCCTTTACAAGTTTTCAAGTTTATTTTTAATAAACTTCTTTTATTTTAAAGTCGGATGACATGTTATGAAAGGAAAAATGTTTTTGAAGTAGAAAGGATATTTTCCTCAAGAATGGAGTTCAAGTATTTTATCAAAATTATTTTCCATCTAAGATAATAAAAGGGTTATGTTTTTATCCCTATTATTACATGGATTTGATTATGTTGTGATGGAAACATTTTTATGAATTCCTTTATCTTATATGAATGGTTTTATGATGTCATGTTGTTTAAGAATTCCATTTTTATTACATGGGTTACGCTATGATGTATGGTTTATGATTATGTGGCACACATAAGAAAGGATTCATTATAAGATGGGTGGGACCTATATCTCCCTCCAATGCATTGGGTAAAGATTTTATATCTCATGAGATAGACAGGGCTGGAACAGTAGGTTATACCGGTTCAGTGAAACAGGACTGAAACGAGGGTTACTCGATTCAGAAAGGGACTTTGTCCACTAGGATAGTCTTGGCAATGAGTCTTGACTAACAAGAAATGATTCTCTATGATTATGTGTGAATGCCACAAAGTTTCATGTTTTAAGTTATGATTATTGTGATTACATTTCACTGCCATGATTTACCCCATGTTATGAAATTATGATCTCTTTTGCAGGTTAAGATTTCCAAAAGTTATGTGCTTATGAATATGATGTGATTGATATTTCTTTTGTTTACCCTTACTGAGCATTTGAGCTCACCCTTTTATGTTTTCTTTTCCCCAGGATATAAAGAAAGGTTTTAGGTAAAAAAAGAGGAAGATCTTTATGGGAGATTTTGAAGATCTTTCACCACGATTAGAAGATTATATTCCGAGTTTCCAAAGACACTAAACTATTACGATCCTTGTGTGTGTGTTTTTTGTTATGTACAAATTATTCCGCAAATGTAATGTAATGTCCATGTACGTTAAGCTTCGGGTCTTTACATAACAGATAGGGAAAGTGGTAAAGAAGGGATAGGCACAAGACCCTACTAAAGAAAAACACCCCTCTACCTATTCTTGGAGTTAGGTTTGGGTAATAAGGACAAGACACAAAAGGATCATAGGAGATGCGGCCTAATGACCACTACTAATTCAAGTCAGGGTCAAGGTCTCATATAAGGTAACCATTTTAATTTAAAAGTTGTTTAAATTTTGATTTATTTATGAATTTAAATTCCCTTTAAATGGTCGAATTTTATGGATCCTCATTTCCAATTTATTAGGGACCATACACCTTATAAATTGAAATATGGCGTCCACTTAATCCTACCACAACATGTTCCAGCCCATGCGACTGATGTTCCATGACACAACGTGCCACAATTGGATTCTTAAGGCATCTTCTTTAACCTATATAGAAAATCACTATTAGGTTAAGGTAGATGCTTTAAGTGTCGATTGTGTTTTCTCTCTCCTTAAGGAAATATCAGCACACACACACACACACACACACACATATATATATATATAACAATCAATCACTACAAGGCACAAAGAATAAGGTGCATACAACAATCACATGAAAAATAGGCAATCCAAGCTGAAAAGTAGATAGGCATGACACAATGAATGCCATTTTAGCCTATAGTGCCTAATATGATGCATGATTTAATATTACCTCATATTATCAGCATAAAATAATAGATATCCCCTCATGATAATAACAATGTAAGGAATGTGCATCACCCTATGGTGAAATCCATGAAATTGTGACAACACAAGCAATAACAACAATTACCCATCCCAAGAAATTTTTGTTTCCCTTGTATGTGGGTTAGCTATTCCCATGCATATGCTCATTACCAAATTAATATGTCCTAGTCTTCTGTATAATAATAAAATATTAAAATAAAAGGAAAATAACTTTGATACCACTTTGTAGCATCCCGATCTGGATGCCACTTAATAGTGCCCTGAGACGGTGGCCACAAGACCTCAAGTGCGTTTCTATGAACGCTAGAGGCTTCCGAATAGTAGAAAGGGCCTATGATGTGTTTGTGGGGAGACTATACCCTCATTTATCATAGTGTAGTATGAATATATATATATATAATAAGAAACATCAGAAACAACAAAATTAGATGCTATGCGACCAGACTAGTAACCCATTGTAGCAGAAGCAATGTCAATAGGAAGATAAAAGAAAAACAATAATAATAAAACATACAGAAATAATAAACAATACTCAACTAGAAAATTTACCTATGACCACGGTTTGGAACTATGGAAATAGCCTATTGCCACAGTTTTCCCTAACTGTGGCAGCTGACACAGTGGCAGTAGGGGTACCCTGTTCCCACAGTTTTAACTGTGGAAATATACAGACTATTTCCATGGTTTAAACTTTGGAAATATTCCCTCTATTGAAACAGTTTAACCGTGGTTGTAGACCCCCTATTTCCACAGTTAAAACTATGGAAATAGTCTCATTCCATTTTAAAAAACGGCAGTAGTACCAAATTCTAGAAACCCCTGCACCTATAACA
This sequence comes from Viscum album, assembly GCA_963277665.1. Lineage (NCBI taxonomy): Eukaryota > Viridiplantae > Streptophyta > Magnoliopsida > Santalales > Viscaceae > Viscum > Viscum album. Next base: position 807,894,660 of record OY728150.1, on the reverse strand, counting down.
TATAAATACTCATGCAACAAATTTCAGAAACCACCCTACACCTGGAACATACAAATACACCCGCAAAAAATTCTAGAAACCACTTTCAACATCTCATTTACACCCAAATAAAAAAACTAATACATATAAAATTGGAATTTTATAAACAATGAAAACAAAATGATAGATAAAAAACTGTCAGTAATGTCGCTCCAAAATATAATCTGAATTCTAATCATCATTAGCACCGATATCAACAACATCGACATGTGTACCACCAACAATAGCAACATCGTCATCACCATCAGCACCCTCTCCACCATCTTCAGCCTCTCCACCAACACTCTCTCCACCACCATATTCAGCCTCTCCACCAGAATCTTCAGCTACACAATCATCGACATCCTCATACATTGAGCACAAACTCAATAAACATCCATCCAATGTTGTTGTGACCTCTGGAAGAAGTGAAGATCATATAGTTGATATCACCTTGAACAATTGTTCATTTTTTTGCGTCTTTTGATACTCTTGTCTAACTTGTTTCTTTGTTGTGTCAATGAAAGCATGTAATTGTTCTTCGGTAACCATTACTATAATATTTCTAGAAGGTTCAATACCCGATGACCAATATTTTGACTACATGATTTTCTTTCCAGGTTTACAATGAATTTTTCCACTGTGCTCATCGCCTAGAACCTGATGTAAATGATCATTTGGTCTAAATGTGTCTAGTTCCTTCATCGCTAGATCTTGAAGAGCATCCTATAAAAGGGTGTTACCATTTTTGTAGATAATCAAAAAAATAAATAATATAAAACATGAATGTAACTTATAAATAAAAATATCTTAAAGAACCATCTGGAGATACAGTTTATCATTGCCTACATGCATTGATTTGAGGTTGGTTGAGTGTTTGAGAGAAAATAATATAGAAGTCTAGGAAATTTCCCAATACTGAAAGATAAGATTGAAAATGATATGATGATTCTACTTATAAAACTGATATTAAGGATTTATTGATTTTATTGAAAGTTTCATTTTATAAATTGAGTTCCACACTGAAAGATCTATTTTCTGGATATCTTATATAGCTATGGAAAATGTAAGTTGTGTATTTTGTGGACATATTTTTAGGAATAATAGTTCGAGCCTGCTGGGAATATAATATGATAATATATTAGGTTTATTTGAGAATAATGAAAAAAATATAGAATAGGGTGAGGATTTCATTTAGACGAGGATAGCCATTAAAAAACAAAAAGGTGATCCTGAGAATCTATGGGTGTTACATGTGCATATGTTTTTCTTGCACACATTTACTATAAAATTTCAATTCATGGAAATATGAGGAGGAATACACATAAATATCACATCCACTTGGATAAAAATGGACATCATGGAAGAACCCCACATATAGGTTATTGAGATATGGGAAAACATGGGCAATCAAATTTGAAGAATGTTTCTATTTTATATGATAGAAAATATACATTGGTGACCTGCATACAAAAACATAAATATGGTGATATAATAGTGTGCCTCATCAATTAACTTTTTTTCTATAAAAATTTATCTGAAGAACATCTCTCAAAGAAGGATACAAACTTGGACATCATTATAAGATCACTTTCTGGGAGTCAGAGTGGTGAAGAGAATAATAGTGCATGCTGATGACTTGTTGTGCATGTACTTAGATATTGGTGTCCATCATTCAAATATACTGAGAAACTATTGGGTTTGAAGATCATAGGATCTCATTGAGTGAGAAATCTAGGTGAACATATTCAGTTGAGGTTCTTTAAATTTGAGTTATAATAATTGACCGAGTTAGGCTTAGAGACCACCTACATAATACATATACAAACCCACATATCCATTATCAGACTCTTGTATTTCCAAAGTCATATGAAGTCAAATAAAAAGGAATACTCTATGAAAATATCACTTATTGGACAAAATGAGAAAGATAATTATTAATAATTGGACAGACAATGATTAGAGGAAAGTGGGTGTGTAGTCTTTCCTTGATCTCTACATCACAAGGGATAAAACTTCAGAAAATCAAGGATCAAGGGAGATCCCTCAATGGGAGAAGAGAGGGAGGAGTCTTGTATAGGGGTCTTACTAGCCTCCAAGTGGTCAAAACCTCAAGTAAGAAGGAAAATAGGTAGACCATATGAAATTATCTATCTTCCCCTTATAATAATCATCCATGAAGTCCACAAGATAGATGGTGACCTCTATCATCTCACAGGTGAGGCATTATTTAGCTGAACCTGGGCCACTATCTAGATAGTGGCAATAAGAAATACCTAGGCTCCTATTTTTAGTAATTTACTTGCCATTAGACCTGTACTTGTTTTTTGATCATGCTGAAGCAACACATTATAGCCCCAGATTCATGTCCTGAGACCCCGGTTCAATCTGATGACTCCTTCAACCACCCATTAAATATCATTCCTTGTCTAAAAATACATGTTTTAGGAGAACCAACCTTCAAAACCATGATCTAAAGTCCAATTCAAAATCCAACCCTTGGTTCACTTTCAGTATTTATATCCTTACCACTCATTTGATAGAAAATTCACAAGATGTTGTTTCATGTTCCAATACAAAACACAACTAAAATTTTAGAAATACTATGAAATAATCATTACTATATCAAAACCTACATGAGATGATATCTTTCTTTTATATAATAATTATAAGTTAAAATTCAAGTTCTTAGAATAATTCCTTATTTCAAATCCATCCTTTAAAAACTATAATATATTTTACTGAGATTTACGACCCCTAAATATGTATCTATAAAATTATTTATTATGATTTAATCCCATAAATTCAATAACTTGTTTTCTTCCTTAAGAAAATGGGAAAATGTTCCACCATTATATATTAATTATAGCCTATAATATTCTCTCATTTCAAATACATCATCTCCCAAAATGTGGTCATAATTAGCCTTACTGATCATTCAACACCACTAATAAATAGTAGTGGTAAATTGTTTTTGTTGGAAAATACACACTACTGCAAATATGGACTTCATCAATGCTAGAAAAGGGCATTAACAGCACTAAAAAGCGCTATTAATCGAGGAGAAGATAGGGGGTCACCTTTATCAGCGCTTAGAAAAGTGCTCATAAAGGACCCTTTTATCAGCACTAAGAAAACACTGATAAAAGGGTCCTTTATCAGCACTTTTTTTAGTGCTGATAAAAGTTAAAAAGAACATTAAAGAAATTTGCAATTCGGGGGAGTCTTAAACAACGCTTGAATCCCACCCTTTAACAGCGCCCAACCCCCACACTGCATGCTCGAGCCACCACCCCTACCCACACCCTTTAACAGCGTCCCCGCCCCCCCCCCCTTAATAGCACTAGATGCTATTCCACCCACTCGAGTGTAACCTGCCTCACCTTGGATTCGAACTTGGGACCTGTTGCCTGCACACCCTAAGTATTTACCACTCCACCATATTGCTTTGCTCTTCATTTATTAATATATATATATATATATTAACACATATATATTTATATTAGTATATATATATATATCTGTATATTAAAAAATATATATAGTTATATTTATATATTAATATATTTATTCGTATATTAATATATATTTATAAGATCTGTTTTGAATGTATTTATAAAATATGCTTTTTATGTGTGTTTTTAAATAAATAAATACATATATACAGCACACACACACACATATATATTATATGTATATATGTATGTATAATTATACATATTTATATATATTTACTAATATTATATATTAATATGTATATACATATGTTTAGAATATATAGATAATATATATCAGTTTGTCAATACAGACGCACAAAAATATATAAATATACACGTACACATTATATAGGTATATAAGTATTCATATATTTTTATTTCAAATAAAATGGATACTAGTTTTTTATTTAGATAAGGCTTATATATTGGGAAATATATTTTATATGTAAATATCTTTAATTAAATATTTATAAAATTAAATTTTTATGTGTGAATATATAAAAAATATGTATATATTATTATATATTGGATTATAAATAACAGTACATTATGAAAAATGATAAAATTTTAAAGCCATAATATGAATATTAATGTAATTCATTGAAATAAATTCATTCCCCAGTGAAAAGGTCAAAAATACCCTCATAAACAAGGTTGCAATTCTATTGAATGTTAAAAAATTTGGGTATCTAGACTAAAAACTCAGTCTTGGGAGCCTTTTGGGCCTTTTTTGGCCTCAAAAATGTGATAGAAGGTTTCCTTCAGTCACTAGAGCATAGAGCTCATCACAGGCTTCGATTTGATATACTTTAGAGCCCAAACGAACACCCGGATCAAAAGTTAGGGTCGTTTGAAGTTTGAGTTACGTTTTCAACTTATTTTAGATATTTTTTTTTTGATTTTTTGTGTCCTCAAATTGTTATTAAATGATTATTAGTCGATGATAATTAGAAAATTATTAATTAATAATTTTTAAGATATTTTATAAGCCATTTTCACAACATATCATACATATTAAGTGGAAATGTTTATTTATACTTATCTAAAACATATTTAAAAAATATATATTATATTTATATCAATATAAATATACTTATATACCAATATATTATTTTTTATGATTTTTTTTGAAATATACATTTTATCATCGCTAAGAAAAAGCGTTTATAATCCCTCCTTTTATTATACCTACTAAAAAACACTGATAAAGGGGGGCCCTTTAACATCACTAAAAAACTTTGTTAAAGGGGGTGCCTTTATCAGCGCTAAAAAAATCCCTAATAAAGGGTCACTTTTAACAGTGATTTTTTAGCATTGATAAAGGCACCCCCTTTATCAATGATTTTTTAGCACTGTTAAAGGGTGGCACTGTGGAAACCTAGTTTTGTGGTAGTGATAATCTATCATAGATTATATTTTACCATGTATTATTTGTGATATAACAGACTTCCATTGAAAATTATTTATGCGGCCTCATTAATAGTGATGAAAATTTCTTATCTATCTCAGAAATGTGATATAAATTAGGTAAACATCGATGGGATATAAGGGTCTTAATGAAAAGTGTTTAGAGTCTATGGTTTTTTCCATAAAAAACTAGGTAGAAATCATGTAACCCAATAAACTTAACCTTCATGTCAATTATAAATTATGATGGAATTGATATATTGTTAGCTACTTTTAACATATTGAAAACCATAGGTTAACAAAAAATTCAAAACCCTATATGATAGGAACATGGGATGCATCCCTAGTATGAAGTCCGTGATAAAGCCGGCTAGTGTGTGGACTCAGTCAGGGTCCTAAGGTGCTGAGGGTTTCTACTGAAAATAATACTTATGGTTGGAGGTTGGTTTTATAAGGGGGTAGTTAGTTTGGGATGGTAGGAGGAAGGGGTTAATAATTATGGACTTATTTGACTGAGTTTATATATAATGGATCAATTGTTTTTAAAAGATCCTTGTTTTGAACATGAAATAAATCTATTCAACTACAACCAAATAAATATCTAAAACTTATGAAATATAAACTAAAAATTTATAAACATTCTTACAATTTTTTCCTGTGTTTCCTAATTCACAGAAGTTCCATATTTCTTTTTCCTACTAGAACAAAAAAATGATGACCGGGGAACACATCCTTAAATATTTAATGATTGTTTCTACATTAAATTGAACATAAATAAATGAAAAAATAAATGTATATTCAATGTTAAATCATATATTACCTGCGAAAGTTCATGATCTGGCATTGTAGTTCTCCCTAAAGTATGATTATATTTCATGGGGACCTTATTTCTTATGTTACTTTTAGATGAATCCTATTAGTAAGAAAAAATAAACTAGCATTTAAACAAGTTCAAGAAATAACTCAAATAACCAAGTTTGAAAAATAAAACTAAACACAATCGAATCTAATAAAATCATCCACTACTGAAAATTGAGATTAATGAAAAAAGAAGAAATGTATTAAAAACATTAAGACTATAAATTATCTTGAAAGAGGAACTACTCCAATATAAAATTAATTATTTGTATTGTGAAAGTGTATATTCATTGAAGTTCAGTATATTTTTAAGATCAATGTCTCTTCTTTTTTTTCATCCAACATGCAAGTCATGCTTGTAGGCTCGCCATATCTCACCTAGTTCCATTAACCTAACTGTCTTTTCATGCAGACCATCCGAGAAGTTATATCGAAGCTGAATATTAAAACAAATTTGTCGATAATACTTTATAAATAAATTAAAAATTAATTTTAAAAAATATATTACCCAAATTTCCACCCAAGCCTTGTCTTTTATTTCCTATCCAACTTTTTTCCACTTGATTTCTTGAACTAGAATAACATTTCTATGTCTCCTGAGTGTCCCCATGAAACTCCACAATTATTTACCATTTTTTTCAATAATTTTCATTTCCTGGTTATACTGAACCATGATTTGTGTGTCTATTCCACACTATATGCATCTTTGTACGACCACATCTTTTACTAAAAAATGATTCTGAAAAAAGAAACGAATATTATATATATATATATATATAATTGAAATTTAATAGAAATTTATTAATTTCATTACTTTTTTAAACATTCACTATTAGCACTATTTGTTGATGCTCGATCATGCACACTATGTTATGGGGGATACAACTAGAGAAGTGTCCTCTATAATTGACTACAGATGCTGAGGTTGGGTAAGAGGGGGTGCAGATATACAGGGGGATAAACAATGGAGGTGTATCGTGTAGAGATGAAGGTGGATAAGGCTAAAAAGGTTGATGGATATAAGGAGATGGACTACCCTACATGATAATAGGAGGAAATGGATAAGAAGGATGATCACTCATGTATGGGTAAGGCATATAAGTGGGGGCATGATGGAAGGGAAGCATCCTAGTGACTGCAGAGCCATGGAATGTGAGGTTCTACATGTAGGGGGGATGCATGTAGGGTCGATCCTAAATTCTGGAGTGCCTGAACTATCCTCAATGAACGCGAGTTTCCTCCTTGATGATTCATGTTCATATTAAATATGATTTGTGTAAAAAGTTCATACATAGTCAATAAATAAATAAGGTACTCACCAGAATAATCATATCTGTTAGGCCAGATTCTCAAAGCCGGTGATTGTTTTCCTCCATTTGTTTTCTACGAACCTCCTCGTAAGACATAATGACTTGAAAATGCCAAAAATGATGTGAAAATTTTAAAAATATAACAAAGCATTAAATAAATGTAAATATTCCAAGAAAGTTCATATTATTTTTCAAAACTTTATATCTTCCATTAAGTTTTTTTTCATTATATTGTTTACTCGTAAAATGAAAACATTACAAAATAAAAAAAGCCACTACTTTAAATTTCAAATTAAGCAAAATAATTTTGTCCAGTTGTCTGATGGGATTTTATTCTTAGTTAACCATAAAAGAACATCATGATATTTATGAGAAGTGGGATCCCCCAGTGATTAATGTTCTATCAAGATGGTGAATGGATTGTTTTTCTTCAAGATCTTGTTGGGTCCATCAAATGGGAGTTTCAAGTAAAAATGGGAATTGTCCATAAAATAAATAAAAATCTAAGGCCTTCAGGCCATTCCGACAAGTATAAATGAAAAAATAATTTTCATTTTATATAAGACATTTTAGAAATGTGACACTAAAATAAATATCTTCTAACAGACAGTTCAGGAATTAAAATATTTCGCAACTATGTAAGAAACATAAAAACAATATGAAATTAGATAACTAATATACTATACTTAACAAAAAAAAATAAAAGTTTAAAAAAACACATACCAGGTCAAAATAATATAAACTAAATACTTTGAAACATGTAACGCTATGCATTCTCTATTATAATTTCTAGTTCACAATCCATTCCCACAATTGAATAATTCGTACCATCGAATGATACATTTGAGTGAATATTGACTGGTTCATCCAAAACATCACCATCATCCAATCCTTCATAAAAAATATGTCTTAGAATAATATCAACAATAACAAAAAATTATGGTTTTAAAGAGTCATTTACATAAAATACTTGTCTATCTTGTGATGTAAGAATATAAGGCACATATAAGGGTGTAATTTTGGCCTAGCGGCCCGAAAGTCCGACCGGCCCGGCCCAAAAGCCCGAGCACCTCGGCCCGGTAAAGCCCGTGTCGGGCCAGGCCGGGCTCGGGCCATAGGTTCAGCGGGCCGGGCCTAGGCCTATCCAAGAAGGCCCATGGGCCAGGCCAGGCTGGCCCGAAAATCCCAGCCCGCTAGCCCGCGCAAAGCCCATCCCGCTAGCCCGTGCGAACCATGCCTGCTGTAAATAAATTAACGGGGAAACTGCTGGTAGGGGGATTTGATCCCCCTACCACAAGCTTCCAAGGCTGCGCCTGTTAAGTTATCACCATCCTGTATATATATATATATATCAATAATATATTTATATATATGTCATTATATATTAACAAAAAATAATATTATATATATACATATAATTATTATTATATATAATTATAATGTGTATATATACACACACACAACTATATATAATTATATATATATATAATAGTGTGTATATATAAATAATGCTATTAATATATATATATATATCAATGATTTAATATTATATATATATAATAACTTGTTATATATTAATAAAAAAATCACACACTCACCTAATGATATTTGTGCAAATCCCTCAACCTCATTAATTTTTTTGTATGTATGTTGCAACATGAATATATCCTATATACTATACATATATAAATCTATTTAAAAAAATTAACTCACCCACTGCGATGCACCCCCCAACCCCTAATTATTATTTTTACAATTTTCTCATATTATATATATATATATTTATATTTATATATACCAATCATTTAACAATATATATATAATAACTTATTATATATTAACAAAAAAAATAACACACTTACCCAATGATGTTCGCGCACACCCCCAACCTCACTATTTTTTTTAAATATGATGAAACTTGCATATTATATATATGTATATATAAAAACAAATCTACTAATTATAATATATATATATATATATATAAACAAAGCCATTAATAATATATATATATATATATATATATAAAGCTATTAATAATATATATCAATTAAGTGTGACTTTTAAAAATCCATTAATAATGTATATGTGTGTGTGTCAATGATTTAATATTATATATACAATAACTTATTATATATTAACAATAAAATAACATACTTACCCAATGATGTTCGCGCACACTCCCAACCTCACTAATTTTTTTTAAATATGGTGAAACTTTCATATTATATATATGTATATATAAAAACAAATCTACTAATAATATATATATATATATATATATATATATATATAAACCGAGCCATTAATAATATATATATATAAATCTATTAATAATATATATCAATTAAGTGTGGCTTTTAAAAATCTATTAATAATATATATCTGTGTGTGTGTGTGTCAATGATTTAATATTATATATATAATAACTTATTTTATATTAACAAAAAAATAACACACTCACCTAATGTTGTTCGTGCACGTCCTCCAGCCTCATTATTTTTTTTAAATATATTGCAACTTGCATATATTATATATAAATCTATTTAGAAAAAAAATTAACCCGCCCACTACGGTGCACCCCCCAACTACTAATTATCTTTTACAATTTTCTCATTATATATATATATATAATAACTTATTATATATTAAAAAAAAAATAACTACTCACCCAATGATGTTTGCACACCCGCAACCTCATTATTAATTTTAAATATGATAAAACTTGCATATATTATATATATTATATATACATATATAAATCTATTTAGAAAACAATTAACTCACCCACTACTGCACACCCCCTAAGGGTGTAATTTCGGTCCAGACAGGACCGAGTTGGGCCTACCCTGCAAAAAAAATTAAAAATTGTTTAAAAAAATGTTTTAAATTAAACAAATGCTTAAAAATACTTTTCATAAATAAGTCAAAAAAAATAAATGTAAAAATATTTCAAATAAATGATAAAAAAAGATTAAATAACAACGCTTTAAACTCACCACCCACTGCTATACACCCCCCAATCACTCATTATTTTTTTTTCAATTTGTACATAATATATATAAGTTCACAGACATATATAAATCTATTAAAAAAATATAATATCCAGCCACTGTAAAATATTTTTATATAAAACATGTTAAATGTTTAAAAAAATACATGTAAAAAATATGCGTTCAAAATAACATTTTAAATTAAACGTCTAAAAAAATGTAAAAAAACGCTTTAATCGAGTGTTAGAAAATGGTTTAAATAATGGTTTAAATAAAAATGATTAAAAAAAGTTTTTAAAACAAACATTTAAATTAATGTTTTTTAAACAAACACATAAAAAATATTTTTTACATTAAAATATGAAAATAAAGTTAAATATTTTTAAAAAATACTTGTAAAAAGCATGTGTTTAAAAAAATTAAAAAATGTTTAAAATTAATCATTTAAAAATAAATTTAAAAAAATGTTTAAATAAAAATATTAAAAAATGCTTAAAAATATTATAAATAATTAAAAAAATAAATGTAAATAAATGTTTTAAATAAATATTATAAAAACATTTAAATAATAAGGCTTTAAACTCACCCAATACTGCAGCGCACCCCTCATCATTTTTTTTCAATTTGTAAATAATATATATATATATATATATATTCACAATATATAAATCCATTTAGACAAAAAAACATATTATACCCACTGTAAAATGTTAATAAAAAATAAAATAAACATTTTTACAAAAAACATGCATTTAATAATAAATGTGAAGAAACATTTTAAATAAATGTTAAAAAATGTTTAAATAAAAATGTTTAAAAAAAGTTTTAAAACAAATAATTAGTTTGAAAATAATAAAATCATACCATGGCCCAACTCGAAAAAGTGTGGCCCGGCTCGAAAAAGCCCAGCCCGACCCGATGGTTTGGGTCGGCCCGAGGCCGGGCTCGAGCCGCCTCATGGGGTTGTTCGGGCCGGCCCGACCCGACCCAAATATTGGTCAACGACCCAAATTTTTGCATGGTAGGCTCGGCCGGGCCCGACCCTATCTGGGCCAGGCCGGGCCGGGCCGGGCCAAAATTACACCCCTAGGCTCATATGTTCGCAGTTGATGTTTCATATCAATCACTCTAAAATCACAACTATATATATATAAGACTTGTCATGTCATTGAATCAAACCACTTTCATTTCATCATAGAGACACGGCCATGTGTATAGTAATATAATAAAAATATTCTCTCAACAACCCCATAATATGTCATATTTTATGATCGAGGCTATCTATATGATGCACTAGTACAACAACATATTGTTGCGCTTATTGTAACATCATCATGTTGTGTTTTCATGTTTGTCGCACAATTATTTATAATGAATTTAAAACCATCGACAACCATTGCTTTACAATTACGAATCACATTGTTCAGCCCAAATGACAATGTCCTTATTTCAGCAGATACATCATCCATCAGTAAACTTTGAACTTGAAATATATCAACAATGAATATTGAACAACTACCAACGATTTGGTAATGTAAAAAAAAATAATTTGTTACCTTTTAATTTAACCAAGAAGGAAATTCTTTACTATGTAATTACTCCTACCTCTTAACAGATAAAGTGTGATGTGCTCTTTTTATAATTTCAGTATGTTCTCTAGAAATATAAAAATTTAGTGATATAAAAAACTATGAAAAAAATACATAAGAATATATATATATATATATATATATATAATTTTACTTACTTTATGTAATCGTTAGCCATGCCACTATTGAATAATACCATACGATGAGACATTTCTCACTTATCCCTATTCAAAGTACATAACCTATATGATCCAGATATCCCCTAGTTTGGGGAAGTAACAGAAATGTTGTCTCAATGGGATCATACTTCTCATCTTTAGTTCTCATGGACCGATTAGATCTCTTGATGACATTTTCCAAATATATTGAACAAAAATCCATGCATTCTTGTGCTAAATAACCATTCAGAATAGATCCTTTAGGATGATTCTTATTTATCACATAAGATTTCAATTTAAACATCATTCTTTCTATTGGATACATCCAACGACTAGAAATGGGACTACCAAAAAGAACTTATGTTGGAAGATACATGGTCAGATGTAACATACATATGAAAAAAAATGGAGAACTTTTTTTCTCCAAGTCGCAAATAATGATCGGTGCATCTTTCTGAAGTTTTTTCACAACACTTTTGTTCAATATTTTAGCACAAAAATCTCGATAAAAGTGACATAATCTAATCACAGAGACCCTAAAATTATGTGACAGTAAATATAGAATGACAATAGGAATCAATTCATGCAACAATATATGGTATTCATGGGTTTTAGGGGAATTTAGTTTCACATCTCGTATATTCACTCGTTTTGAAATGTTACTCTAATAACCATCTATAACCTTTAAACTTTTCAAGACTTGAAGAAATTGTTTTTTCTCTGCATTTGTCATTGAAAAACAAGAAAAATGGACTTTCCATTGATTCTGACCAATTAACTCAGGACAAAGTCTTGGTTTTATACTCCAATCCATTAAATCGCGACTTGAGCGCAAATCATTTTTTTCTTTCCCTTTACATTTAAAATCATTGAAAGTAATATTTCACACACATTTTTATGCATTACGTCTGAGAAATGATGCATCAAATTTATCACCCCCCTGACATTCATTGAGGCATTTCATATCTTTATGGAATTATCAAACATTCTTCGATTTTTCCTGTATGGATGATCCATTTGTAGAAATCATTGATTCACTATGAAACTGAAAGTTCGTCGAAACTTTAATCTCCTAAAACGTGTATTTTTCATACATATAGGGTAGGATAATCTCCCTTTAGTACTCCAACCATACATCATTCCATATACATAAAAATCATTTATTGTTTATAATAATGTTGCACGACACATAAAGTAATCATTTCTAAATGTATCATATGTTTTCACCTCAATGGTCCCACGCTCCTTCAATTCATCTATTGATAGTTTCAAATATATGTCAATATAATTTCTAGGATCATTAGGTCTATAAATCAATATACTCATGATAGTAACTGGCTTTTTTATACACATCTATGACGAAAAATTATAAATATGAATGAAAATAGGACAAGTACTATGTGCAATATACATCTGTTGAAATGGGTTGAAACCATCACATGACAATCCTGATCTAACATTTCATGGGTCAGCTGCAAAATCAGGATGTAACCTATCAATTTTTTTCCATGAAAACTCATCGATAGGATGAACAATATCATCATTATCCTTATTTATTTTATCTTCATGTCATCTCATATTCTTAGTCATTTGTTCTGACATAAAAATTTTCTGAAGTCTATGAATCAATGGAAAGTGTCAGATCACTTTTTCTGATACACGGAATTGAGTTCCATCTTTATTAGTCTACCAAATCGATATACCAAATTGACTGACTAAATGAAATGAAGGCCTTTTTTTATTATTTTGATAATCCACCTTTAAAGGGGTGAGGTGGAACTCTTACAAGGCCCGAAGGCTTAGAGACAATTACATGACCCGTATTCAGAAATATATGAATCATCAGGTAGCAAGTCCTTAAAAAGGGTAAGTATATGGTTGATCACAATATTACTAAATTCATACATTTTTTTCTCATGATAAAATCACATTAAAACTCCAGTTTAGTCATTTTCTCACATAACTGGTATACTGGGGTATTCGCATCTTCTAAATTTCTAACATGCTCAACGTTATCATTCTTATCATTAGATAAAAACTGTGTTCCCGTATTCATTTCCTCTTCCACTACTCTACATGAATTATTGGATTTAGAAACAAATGGAAACCAATTGAAAATCAAAATTTTCATTCCAATCCTTTCAGCTAAATCAAAGTCATTATTTGTTTGAACTTTTTCTCCATTGTCATACCAAACATGATATTATTTTTTGAAATTTTTTTTAGTGATGTTATAACTTACTTCCTCACATGTTAACCATGGTCTTTCAATATAATCAAAACATGGGCATCAAATCAATCCTTCATCTGAACCATTATTGAATGCAAAATACAAAAAATATTCCAACTCCTCAAACTCATCAGTGATCCGATCAACATTATACATCCAACGTTTATCTATTTTAATATGAATAAACAAATAGTTAGTAAAATTTTTGATTTTAAATAACATTGAAACTCATTCATGCTTAATAAAAGTAGTATATGGACTCATTAATTTGTTATCCTAGTTATTAATGAATTTAGAATCCTGACATTCATTCTAGAATAGATAAAAGTATTTTCATTTATAGATATTTAAGAGATTGTTTTTGTACAAACCAGACATTGTGGTATAAGGAAGTCACGAATGATTGTTTAATGTTTGATTGGAATGCGAATTATTATATGATATAGGTGTTACTCTGGTAGAATCAGTTTAAGTAAGACTCATTACACCAAAGAGTTGAACCAGGAATAAATATTTTACATATTTTAGACAAATTGATTGTTTGTTACTCTAATTCGATCATAATTGATCACTTTTACCATCTTCCATGTCTTAATCCACAAATATCTTGTCAAGTATGATTTCCTCAAATTAATTCCTCTAAATTGATTACTTGAGATTAATATATTTTTCATACCACCACCATAATTACATGGAACACAAAAATAAAATACAATAATTCTCCTAATATGCCATTATGGCTATCATAAAAAAAATCTAGGTTAAAACTCCATCAATTTCCCTAGTCTTCATAATTAACCAGGAAATATTCCTTATCAATAACACAAATATTAAATTCATTAAATTAATTAAACAAATTATTTAGTTTTCATTAATGTCTTGTGAATCATATTAATATCCTAATAATAATTGTATCCTTTTAAACCAAAAATATATGTTAATAATATTCTCAATTAAGTCCCATGAATTAATCCTTTTAATCGCCCTAATTACATGTATAAAACTACAAAATTACTCCAAAAATACCTGCCTAATTAAATAATCCAAAATCCACTGACATTGATATAATATTTAATGGACATAAATACATGTTAATGTCATCACATTACGTAGCATGAATTTATTATTAAACTCATGTATTTTTTATAACTCTAACAATAATGTGTCGACATATGTAACATTCCATAATTAAATAATAAAAAATTTAATTATGGGTCATTACACTAACTTTTTAATCAATAAAGTGAAATTAAAAACTACTTCATTAACTCACACAAAAACACTAGTCTTTCCACATTTTTACCTCATTTCCTCTTAGAAAAAAAAACTCTTCCACCTACTAAAATAAATATAAATTAATTTCATTTAATATATAATACCTTCCCAAAAAATTATATAAATCTAAATATAATTAATCAAGTTATTTCATAGGATTCTATTCCTTACATGCTTCTCGAGAAACATCAGTAAATGTATTCAAGATTAATGCATCATCTATAACATTATCATTTACTAAAGTATATTAGATCTCTAAATCATAATAATATAACTATACCCATATCCACTAATTAATATTTATGTCATGTTAAGAGAATACATAATGAAATCTCTTATTATCAATTATTACACCACAACAAATCGACCTTGGGCTGCTAGAAAGTTCCCAGATTTCTAGATATTGGTAAATATTCTAAATTAATAAATCATAATCATTAGTGATTTACATTATCTAAAAATAAGAGACTAAAATACAAGAGATACAAGTGGAGGTAACATTTTATATCCTAATGAAAATATAATAATACATGCAAAACAAATTAAAATTCATTTGATAATAAAACCATCTCAAATCAACACAACATCATCACCTAAACTAAAAAAAGAACATCCATATTGTATAGGTATGGGTGTGTACAAAAATACCAAATATAATTTTTTGATACAAAACGTTTCCCATGAAAATCTATTCCAAACCATGTATCCAATTCCATTGAATAATATTCATCTTATTCCAAAATTTAATAGTTTATCATTTAACTCGAAATAAATATACTTATCAAATGAAAAAATCTCAGATTAGGGTATCATAGGATTAGAGTAACCATTACCAGTTCACCTATGGGAAAGGGTAAATCACGAAATAAGGGAGCCGATAGGGTTTTTCCACGAGAGCAGGAGTAGGTAGGGTTCCTTCAGAAAATCCAGAGAGGGTAGGAGCTGATGTCGCGAGAGCAGGGAACGAGTAGACTTCATTTGCGTGAGTCGATGTCGTGAGAGCAGTAGAGATCGAGTTCTTTGCAATAGAAGTTAGACAGGGAAAGGGAGTTCAATCAGCACCCGATCAGGTTCTTCATGAGAGCGGTCGGGGGTTCAATCCCGAAAGTGGAAGGGAAAGGGGAAGGGGTTCGATCCCAAAAGAGGCAGGGAAAGGGGAAAGCGGAAGGGGTTCGATCAAGAGAGAAGGGAGTTCGAGTGGGGGTAGCCTGATATGTGGTGGATGGTTGCTATAATGGACATAAAACCCATGGAAAAAAATATTCTACTGCCACAGGTAATTAAACCATGGAAATACAAGTGTGGCAGTATCCCCATTTTCAAATTGTGATAAGCGAAATCTAAATGATAAACATATACAAGATAATGATGATGTTAAGTTATGTATCTCCACAAAAGGAGAAAGGGGAACGTGGAAAACAAGCATATACTATATGCTATCAAAATATAAAAAAAAGATAGAAACTGTTATGTCTAGAATCTCGAGCATAGGCGCGATCCTCTACTCCCAAACTCCATACTGTAACTAACAATCAAGAATTGGAAGTTAACTGCTTCTCTTTATATATATTTGCAACCATAAAGTCTATTTGGGTACCAAAGGTGGCCCAAGCAGGGTGTGAGATAAAAATCTCAGTAGGTCACCACCAACGGTGTCTAGATCAATCCAATATGTTCATTATAAAATGTGAAGTGTATCATAGTAAATAAATGAAAAACAAAAATAAATAAATAAGTACATTGGATTGGGTTACACTCGGACATTCTTCTAATTTACCTGCTATCGAGCCCGTCCATGAGGTCTCCCCTAAGGAACTGGTTTCACTCGTCTGGAAGTAAAATAGGAAACGCATGGTGAGACCATCCCAGGCATAGCTAGTGTCGCCCTCAATGTGTTTACAAAGCATTAAAAAAATATAACAAAAGGAAAGAGAGTCCATCCAAGGGGTCCTTAAGTCGGGACCCCTTGTATCACCATCAACACTAAGGTGAAGGTATTTAATCAATCAATGTACATATATAACATGTCTAGAAAAAAAGGACCATTTCATTAGTTCAAGCATTTATAACATGAATAAAAAATGTATCCATGGTATCTAATCAAGAAAAATCATTTATGGAACAAGGGGAAATGCATAGGCATGTCTCCAAATCACCTAGTCCAACCTTTTAATTTATGGAAAGGGATATAAGAGCCTAGATCTAGGCACACCCTTATAATCATTTAATGTAACAATTCATGGTATTTAATGTTGGGTATTGGGACGACACAACGGAAGCCGGTGGGCTGGGGATTTAAAATTTTCTGCATCACCGGAGTGACGTAACCCTTTAAACTCCGGTGATCTTGTCCCGGTTTGTTCCAAGGATATCACAAGGTTTAAAAGAGCACAAAAATAAACTGAACATGTACCTAGTTCATAATTGACGTGTGCAAGCCCACTGCAGGACACCAGTGATTGTTGCTCGAAGACTCCGACATCGAAGCCCTCTAGATCATCCACACATGCCTCTCGAATCTGCTTGCGTGCCATTCGTCATGATCCGAGTGATAGCGTGGATCTTTAATGTTCACTTCAACGCAACGACGATCACTACAAGGAAAGATCCTTCAATCCGCGATGAACGAACTTAAAGATCTTCTTTCACTTGAGAGACTCTCTCTCTAGATTCCAGGAGGAGAGGGAAGCTCTCAATCCCAACACATGAATAGTCAACATGGGAGAGCCTCTCTCTCTCACTTATATAGGGAGTGTTTAAAACACGCGGTATGGATTCCCGTCCCCCGTGTAATAGACGTCTGCTGTATAAGTGTTATAAATAATTATTTATGACAAATAAAATTATGCCATAAATAATATTTAAAATTTATCAATTACTTGTAATATATAAATATATATTACATGATAAATTTGAGTCTTTAACTCGACTCACATCTCCTGCTAATATTAAACGAACCTAGGATATTAAAATCCATTTGAATAATATCAATACTTGTATTTACTATATAACTTGTAAATACATGTAATAAATAAATTCAACGAATTATTCTAAACTTGAATAATTAATTAATTAATTTATTCTTTGGTGATCCATAGAACTTGGATAGTGCTCGAACCCTTTGGTGGGGCCCACCAAGTTCTATATTCCTCTTCCCAGAATAGGGAAGATCCTCAAGGCGCTATTGTGTGTGACCCTCTAGGCCCTTACCACAATAGCAGTGAATATTATCCACCAACCTAAAGCGGGGTCTAGAAACTCATCGAGGCCCCTATAGAGATAAGGAAAAGTCAAAGCAACAAATGCCTTCCTACGAACATGGTCTGTGTAATATAATCTTTTCGTCATCAATATCTCAATAAAGTAGAATGCATACTAGTGTCATCATTCTTTATTTTGCTTTATTTTATTTGTTGATTTGTCCAGACGGTCTTACCTTCCACTACCATGGTCATGTATTTAATGAAGGTGGAACCATCCTAATCAACCAGGCCCGAGATATCTCTTCCTGAACTAGGAAGCGGAAAATCATTTCTCAATCATTCAATCAATACCATGCCATTAATGACGTACCCTATAAAAACTACCTCGCCACGACTTTGTCACCATGGTTTTCACCTTGTATCAAATGTACGTAATTAAATGACATCTATTGACAATGATCTCAAGTCTAAAGACCATTACACATGTCTGTAGATAGGAATGACCAATGAAACCTAAGACATGTGGTGTTCCTATTATGCGGGTTTGTCCTCATGATCTCAACTACTAGAGATCATCAAGTGAGAACTTCCTGAGAAGAAGTCTCAATGCTTATGAGCCCCCAACACCTAGTGGTCACACATCATCTGTGTCCTTCCAGAATGATGTAACTGGACCATAGGATGTTACTTTAAGATTAATATCATGAAATATTAGGGTTCTCATTATATCCTAGGATCTACTATAACCCTTTGATGCAACAAGTAATATAAGGACATTTACATAAACAAAGTGGATGCAGAAGTATCTACACTATTATGGAAAGATAAACACATGTATTATAACAAACTGAATACATGTAGCGGTAATCAAAGTACAAAACAATTTGGGTCTAGGGAACCCACTTTAAACACTCCCACTTGCACTAGAGCCAACTGCTAATAGGTTTCAATACGCTAGCTCTCACATGTGAATCATGATTCTGCTAAGAAATGGCTTTAGTCAGGTGGTCTGACATGTTTTCCTCTGTGGCTACTCTTCTAACTGTCACTTCACCTCTTTGATTAAAATCCCTCAAGAGATGAAACTTCTGAAGAATATGATTTGTTCTCTGGTGAGACCTAGGCTCCTTGGCAAGCACCACTACAACAGTATTATCACAATATATTGGTACAGGGTCTGAACTGCTAGGTACAACACCAATGTTTGAGCTAAATCTGCATATCCAGACTTCTTCCTTTGCTGCATCAGAAGTTGCAATATATTCGGACTCCACTGTAGAATCAAAAACCACAACTTTCTTTGAGCTTCTCCAGCTCACTGCACCACCATTCAGGAAAAAGATGTAGCCTGACTGCGATTTCATATCATCATGATCTGTCTGGAAACTAGCATCAGTGTATCCCCTCAGAACTAGTTCCTCATCTCCTCCATACACCAGGAACATATCCTTAGTACACCTCAAGTACTTTAGGATAGTTTTAACAGCTGTACAATGAAGCTCTCCTGGATTGGATTGATATCTACCCACCATGCTTAAATCAAAGGCGGCATCAAACCTAGTACATAACATGACATACATGATAGAACCCACTGCCGAAGCATAAGGGACTCTACTCATTCTGTCAATCTCCTCCTGTGTTTGTGGACACATTTTCTTGGAGAGATTTACACCATGTGACATAGGTAAAAATCCTCTATTTGATTGTTACATACTATACCTTTTGATTACCTTTTCAATATATGTACTTTGACTTAGCCCAATCATCCTTTGAGATCTATCTCGATAGATCTTGATTCCTAGAATGTAGGCTGCTTCACCTAAGTCTTACATGGAGAAGCATTCATTTAACCAAGTCTTAACGGACTGTAAGACTTGCACCTCGTTTTCTATAATTAATATGTCATCAACATATAATAATAGGGAAACGATGGAATTCCATTAAACCTTTTTATATACACAAGGATCAATTTAATTTTTAACAGAACCAAAATCTCTTATGGCCTCATAAAAACGAACATTCCATGATCTTGATGTCTGCTTCAATCCATAAATGGATCTATGTAGCTTTCATACTTTATTGTCATTATTTGAATTGACAAACCCTTTAGGTTGAGTCATATAGACGTCTTCAACCAACTTCCCATTTAGAAAAGTAGTTTCGACATCCATATGCCAAATTTCATAATCATGAAAGGCTGCTATTGAAAGCAATATTCTAATGGATTTAAGCATTGCTACTGGTGATAAGGTTTAATCATAGTCAATACCTTGACATTGTTTGAAACCCTTTGAAACCAGTCTTGCTTTAAAGTTATTAACCTCACCATCCATGTCCAGCTTCTTCTTGAATACCCATTTGCATCCAATGGGCTTTACATCAGCTGGAGGGTCTACCAAAATCCAAACTTGATTTTGGTACATGGAATCCATCTCAGAATTCATGGATTCTTTCCATTTAGAAGCTTCTTTGCCTTCTATTGCTTCCTTGTAGGTTAGAGGTTCATCATTCTCAAGGACTAATGTGTCACCTGACTCGGTGACAAGAAAACCTTAACACTCTAGTTCTCTAACCTATCGTGTAGACCTACGTAGTATCTGTGTCTTAGGAACAATTTCTTCTTCCACTTGTTCTTATGGAGATTGTTCCTCTACCAAATCTTGTGCATCTGGAGCATTAACTTCATTGAAGTCAATCTTGATCCCACTATTTCCAATAGAAATGTGTTCCCTTTCTAGAAATGTGGAATATCTTACCACAATGACTTTTCTATCTAAAGGGTTATATAGGTAGTATCCTCTAGTTTCCTTAGGATAACCTATAAATATGTACTTAGTTCTTCTGGACGCTAATTTGTCACTTGTTAAAGTCTTGACAAATTCCCCACACCCCCATACACGCATGTGTGTCAGGTTAGGTTTCTTTCCATACCATAACTGATATGGAATCCCATCTGAAGCTTTAGTTGGTACTCAGTTAAGGGTATATGCTGCTGTCTGCAAGGCGTATCCCCAAAAGGATAATGGAAGAGTTGCATGACTCATCATTGATCTGACCATGTCAAGTAAGGTCTTATTCCTCCTTTCACTAACACTGTTCCATTGTGGTGTATAAGGAGGAGTGAGTTGGGGTACTATCCCACACTCCTTCAAGTGATCAATTAAATCTTTGTTAAGATATTCTTCACCTCTATCTAAGTGCAGTGCTTTTATCTTCTTACCAAGTTGGTTTTCTACTTTATTTTGGTATTCCTTAAAAAAACGAAAGGAATCTGACTTATACCGCATTAAGTAGATATATCCATACCTACTATAGTCATCAGTAAAAGTAATTAAGTATAGAAAACCACCCCTTGCCTCTACTAGAAATGGACCACATACTTCAGTATGTATTAATTCCAGCACTACATTGGCTCTTTCTCCCTTTCCTGAGAAAGGGGCTTTGGTCATCTTTCCTTGTAAACAAGCTTGAAATACATCTAAGGGTTCTAACTGTACCGAGTCTAGATACCCTTCTTGATGCAATCTTTGTAATTGATTCTCGTTTACATGACCAAGCCTGAAGTGCCATAGGCGGGTGTTATTTGAGTCATGTTGGTTGTTTTTGTCATTGATTTCCATTACTGAGTTCTCTAGTTCCAGCATATATAAAACAATGTTAATATGTGCCATACCATAACATATTTTATCCCTATAAAGGAGAAAATTTATTTCCAAACTTGAAATAAAAACCCATAGTGTCTAGACTCAACACAGAGATAGTGTTTCTGGTAACATAAAGTACATAATAGAAATTGTTTAAAACTAAAAACCAAACCTGTTAGCAAGGTTAAGTGATAGTCTCCCACGACCAAGGCTGCCAGACTTGCACCATTTGCATCTCATAGATCCACTTGACCTTTTTCAATCTTCTTGAACCTACTTGGTTCCTATATATGAATACAAATGTATGATCCACATGCCGTATCGAATACCCAACTTGTAGATAAAGATAGATTGAATTCAATGAAAAAAAATAACTGAAGTAGAAGCATCTGTTTGCTTCTTCTTCCCAGATCTGCAATTCTTCTTCCAGTGACCTTTCTTGCCACATTAAAATCAGATAGCTTCCTGCTCATTACTTTGCCTCTGAATCTTTGGCTTCATTGCAGGATGATGCATTGGTGTCTTTGGACTTGACTTGGCCTTAGACCCCTTTGCCTTTCCCTTGTTTTTCTTGTTCACCATAAGGATAGATGAATTAGTATTTTTCATATCCTTATCATCTTGGTGAACTAAATCCAAAAGGTCTGGGAGTGACTTTATCATATCATTCATATTATAATTGACAATAAAAGTCGAGAAAATTGATGGTAAAGAGGCAAGAATGAGATCCACTTCTAGTTCTTGGTTTAGTTTAATCCCAAGGGCTTCAAGCCTCTCAATATACCTAATCATCTTGAGTACATGAGGACCGGCTTGGTGCCCTTCTGCTATCCTGGACTTATAAAGTGAACTTGAGATATCATACCTTTCTTGCATGGACCTCTCCTCATATAGTTCTTGGAGATGTGAAAGCATCTTGTAGGCGTCCTCATCCTCATGCATTTTTTGCAATTGGATGGACATGGATGACAATATGATGCATTGTAAATCAATTTCATCATCTACATGCTTTCTCCATTTATCTTTTCCACCTTACTTTCTCTCTGAGGAGGCTCAGTAGGAACTGGGGATTCCAACACATATAACTTCCTTTCTTGGCATAGTACTATGCGCAAGCTCCTGTACCACTCCTGGAAGTTATTTCCGGTCAGGATATTTTCTTTATCTAAGATTGATCGCAGTGATAAAGTACTTGTAGTGTTGGTGATTTCCATTTTGAATCTACATCAGATAAACATTTAGTAGTTGGAACTTTTTCTTGATTACCTTTTGACATTTATGATTAATAAATTATTATATAATTTTAATGTCTCCCACTATTTTAGCGAACCTTGATAGCCCTCACTATTATATTCGGAATACTCTATTGCTTGAGTATTCTAGTAGAAAGGATCCTCAAAACCTCCCTCGTAGTCTACAATCTAGGGCTACACCACTACTTTGAGGGTTTCAAGGTAGGCACTAGACTGGCCAACCACTTGTTCTTGTGGTTCTTTGTGTTGTTGAGTAAAGTCCCAGCTCTTGGAATCTGAACTTGATTCCCTCAACATCTTGCCTCTAAAGTGATAGAAAGTTAACTAAGGCTAATCCTTGATTACTCACTTTATTTAAGTCGTCCCATTTCTCTCATGAAAACACCCCGATAGTAAGAGGCACTCTCAAATATAGCTGACGAGCACCCTAAACACCCGATTTTGTTTAGATGAGAGAAATGGAAGGGTTTTAGACTTAATATATCTTTGAGAGATTTTGATATTTATTTATTGAAGAATATAATACTTTTCTATTTATTATGTTCATACTAGGTTTTCGCGCTCACAACTGAACATGAAACAGAATATAATTCATCACATCTTTACACATTTTATCTTGTTTACTATTCTATGTGATCACACAATAATCATGCAAACACATAAAATAATAAACTATGTATAAAGTAAATCATGCGATCTGACTGGTCTTGAGCATTCTATAAAGATCAATCCATAACGGATCAATCTTGACCTAGGGGAATCTATACCTGGTTCGTGACTTGACTCACATCGCAACTTGCCTAGTGTAATGCGCTTGGCTCCCGTCTGGTTTACCGCCTCGTCTTCGCGGAGTTTGAATCTCAGATCATCATTTAATAACAAATATACTCGCACATAGGTGAGGGGTTCTAGGGGTACAAAATACATCTTGTGCATTGGACACACATGCCCTTATACATATTTGATATTAAAAGGATGATTCACAGACCGTAATTTATCTAATTAATTATTATAAAGATCACACGCATTGAATAAATAATTAAATAAATAAATAAATACCAGACATACACAATTCAATTGCTTGCTCAAGACCAGTCAGATTATAATATGCGCAAGAAAATTAAATTGCAATAAATTTAAATAGTGCGAGGGTGTTCTAATAAATTAAATGAATTTGATTAAATTAAAATAATTTATTTTACTGGTTCCATTTCTTTAATTTAATTTTAATTCTAAAAATTAAATTAAACCATTAATTTAATTTTATTCTTAAATTAAATTAATATTTCGGATTAAAATAATTTAAACCCCCAAATTAATTCTAATTAATTTAATTTAAAAAAACTAAATTAATTAAAATTAATTTAAAGTAGGGTTACCTCTAGCCGGGGAGTCCGGAAGGACTACAAACCGTCATGGGGTGTCGTTTTGGAGCAGGGTCAATTACGACATAACTGAAGTTTGACTGCGGCGTGACCGTGACGTGACCGCTCGGTCCAGCGACTCCCGCGGTAGAAACAACTTCTGGCGAGGTTCGAAGGGAGAAGGAGGAGGCCGGGGAGAATTCCAGCCAATCTCATGGTCGAAAGCCCGCTACTTCGGCGAGCCGGCGAGGCGGCGGCCCAGTCTGACACAGCCTAGACCGGCGGTGACCTCGTCCGGAGCGGCCGGGACCAGCAGCGGCCGGTGCGGGGGTCTGCCTACACGAGGAGGGACGAAAGGGGTTCGGGAGTGGTGCGGCGCAACGCTCCGGCGGTGCCCAGGGCGATGCAACCAGGTGGTACGGCGGGGCTCGGGGCGGCGCGACCAGGCGGCTCGGGGCGGCACGATAGTCCGGCGGGAGGTGTCGGTCTTGCGTGAGGTGGTCTGGCAGGAGGCGGTGGTCCAACACGAAGGGGAGGCCAGCTCGAAGCTGGGGCGACGCTCCAAGGAAGTTCGGCGACCGACTAGGGTTTCTCCAAGGGGAATCGACCTCCCTTGTGCATCGCGTGAGAGAGGAGAAGACCCACTTGGGTCTCCCTTTTTTTTATTTTGTCCTTAGACAAAAATGCCATCCCTTTTTTATTAAATTAAAAGGTAGAATACCCTAGAAATGGGATCTTAGTCTCTCCTCCCTTTTTTTATTTAAAATAAAAAAGAGGAAGACCCCAAAATGGGGTCTTGGTCTCCCCTTCTTTGTGGAAATATTTTATAATAAAATATTATATTATATTTTATAATAATAAAATATTACATTTAATTTTATCTCAATTATGATTGAGATTAACATCAAATGAACGAAAAAAACTATGACGTCGATCCGATTAATTTTTTTTAAATGAACATAGCTTGATCATTTGAAAACAAAACGACGTGCGGTTGGATTCGAATGAACCGTTTTAACACCCCACACTTAAATTTAATGAATCTTAATTTTTTTGACTCAGAAAAACCTTGATATCCCTCTGATACCACTGTTGGGTACCGGGACGGTGCACCAGAAGCTGGTGGGCCGGTGATTTAAAATTTTCTGCATCACTGGAGTGACGTAACCCTTTCAACTCTGGTGATCTTGTCCCGGTTTGGTCCAAGGATCTCGCAAGGTTTAAACAGAGCACAAAAATAAAATGAACATGTACCTAGTTTGGAATTGACATGTGCAAGTCCGCAGCAGGACGCCAGCGATCATTGCTCGAAGACTCCGACGTCGATTCCCTCTAGATCATCCACACATGCCTCTCGAATCTCCTCACGCTTCGTTCGTCAAGATCCAGGTGCTAGCGTGGATCTTCAACGCTCACTTCAACACAACGAAGATCACCGCAAGACAAGATCCTTCAATCCATGATGAACGAACTTGAAAATATTCCTTCGCTTGAGAGAATCTCTCTCTCTAGATTCTAGGAGGAGAGAGAAGTTCTCAATCCAAAAACATGAATAGTTAACATGGGAGAGCCTCTCTCTCACTTATATAGGGAGTGTTTAAAACACACGGTATGGATTCCCGACCCCCGTGTAATAGACGTATGCTATATAAGTGTTATAAATAATTATTTATGAAAAATAAAATTATTCCATAAATAATATTTAAAATTTATCACTTGTAATATATAAATATATATTAGGTTATAAATTTGAGTCTTTAACTCGACTCACACCTCCTGTTAATATTAAATGAACCTAGGATATTAAAATCCATTCGAATAATATTAATACTTGTATTTACTATATAACATGTAATAAATAAATTCATTGAATTATTCTAAACTTGAATAATTAATAAATTTATTTATTCTTTGGTGATCCATAGAACTTGGATAGTGCTCAGACTCTTTGGCGGGGCCCATTAAGTTCTATATTCCTATTCCTAGAATAGGGCAGATTCTCAAGGTGCTATTGTGTGTGACCCTCTAGGCCCTTACCTCAATAGCAGTGAATAATATCCACCGACCTAGAGCGAGGTCTAGCAACCCATCGAGACCCCTATAGAGATAAGACAAAGTCAAAGAAACAATTTTATTCCTACAAACACAGTCCGTGTAAAATAATCTATTCATCATCGATATGCCAATAAAGCAGAATGCATACTAGTGTCATCATTATTTATTTTGATTTATTTTGTTTGTTGATTTTTATGGACGGTCTTACCTTCCACTACCATGACCATGGATTTAATGAATGTGAAACCATACTAATCAACCAGGACCGAGATATCTCTTCCTGAACTCAGAAGTGGCAAATCCTTTCCTGATCATTCAATCAATGCCATTCCATTAATGATGTACCCGATACAAACTACCTCGCCACGACTTTGTCGCCATGGTTTTCTCCTTGCATCAAATGTACGTAATTAAATGACATCCATTGACAATGATCTCAAGTCTAAAGACCATTACACATGTCCATAGATAGAAATGACCAATGACACCTAAGACATGTGGTGTTCCTTTTATGCGGGTCTGTCCTCATGATCTCAACTACTAGAGATCATCAAGTGCGAACTTCATGAGAAGAAGTCTCAATGCTTATGATCCCCCAATACCTGATGGTCACACATCATCTGTGTCCTTTCAGAATGATGTAACTGGACCATAGGACATTACTTTAAGATTACTGTCATGGAATCTCAGGGTTCTCATTATAGCATGAGATCTATTATAACCGTTTTATGCGAAAAGTAATATAAGGACATTTCCATAAACAAAGTGGATGCAGAAGTATCTACACTATTATGGAAAGATAAACAAATGTATTATAACATACTGAATATATATAGCGGTAATGAAAGTAAAAAACAAGTTGGGTCTAGGGAAACTGCTTTCAACATTTAATACAGGAAATTTCCCCTCTAGGGTGTGAGGAAAATTAAGACAAAGCGGAAAACTAGGCCTCTAAGGCGTAGCACACCCATTGGGGTGGATTGAACCAAGGCGATCAACCTAAGGGGCTGATTCACCACTAGCATGGGTCACATTTGTCATGGTAAGGGTTTCAATTTAATTGAATTAAAAATTATGAGACGTAACTGGAAGGGTTCGCCTTGTCACATGACAACACATAATATATGATGCAATGAAACGAAGGGAAAGAACCTAGACCACCTACCTTAGCCTCATAGAGCTTCCCTCATCCATTGTTGACCTTTGATTCAATATAGAATGGGTGAAATCAAAGAAATCATCAAATGACACTATGCCAAAAACTGGCAAGGGAAGCGCTACCCCTTTATCAGCGCTAAAAAAAGCACTGATAAAGGGGGCCTTTATCAGCGCTCAAACAAAGCGCTGATAAAGGGGTCCCCTTTATCAGCGCTTCCTTAAGTAGCGCTGATAAAGGGGGGATTTATCAGCGCTTTTACTGAGCGCTGATTAATTTTGAGTTTCAAAAAAAATATTTTTTCATGAAAAATAATATTTTGTTATATAAGTATATTTATATTGATATAAATACAATATATATTTTTTAAATATGTTATAGATACGTATAAATAGACTATTACATTTAATATATAAGAAATTTTGTGAAAATGGCTTCAAAATATTTTAAAAAAATATTATTAATTAATAATTTTCTAATTATTATCGATTAAAAATAATTTAATATCAATTTGAGGACACAAAAAATAAAAACAATTAATAAAAGATCTAAAATATGTTGAAAATGTAACTCAAACTTCAAATGACCATAACTTTTGATCCGGGTGTCTGTTTGAGCTCTACAACATATTAAATCAAAGCTTGCGACGAGATCTATGTGCTAACAACCTAGGAAAAGCCTATGTCACATTTTTGGAGCCCAAAAAGGCCCAGAAGGCCTCTAAAACTGAGTTTTTAGTCGGGATACCCATATTTGTTAACATTCAAACAAGTATAACTTCTGATCCGGATGTCTGTTAGGCCTGTACCACATATCATATCGAAGATTGTTTCATTTTCTTCGATTTGA
This sequence comes from Viscum album, assembly GCA_963277665.1. Lineage (NCBI taxonomy): Eukaryota > Viridiplantae > Streptophyta > Magnoliopsida > Santalales > Viscaceae > Viscum > Viscum album. Next base: position 807,865,801 of record OY728150.1, on the reverse strand, counting down.
CTGGTTGTGGAATTGAAATGGAATTCTAGATTATAAGTTATGGTTGTTTTAACATTCTATGGCTTTTCAAATACACATATATATGTATTTATTTGTAAATATATATCTGTCTGTGTGTGTGTGGGTGTGTATGTGTGTGGCTATGTGTTGTATATATGTATATATGTATGTATTTATTTATTTACTTACTTATAAACACACATCAAAAACATATTTTTTCTTAAATGTATTTAAAACCAATCTTCTAAGTACATTATATGGCTATTCAAATACACATATATATGTGTTTATTCGTAAATATATATGTGTTTGTGTGTGTGTGTCTCTGTGTGTGTCTGTGTGTTGTTTATATCTATGTATGTATGTATGTATGTATTTATTTATTTATAAACACACATAACAAACATATTTTTTCATAAATGTATTTAAAACTAATCTTATAAGTACATATTAATATACAAATAAATATACGTATAATAAATTATAACTAAAAATGTATAAATATATATAAATATATTAATATACGAATTAATATTTATATACTAATATATGAATAAATATATTTATATTAATAGGAATCTATATCAAAATATGAAAAATATAACTATATATATATATATAGATATATCATTAAATATAGAACAAAATGAAATGGCATATTGGTAAAGGTGCATCCACGAAAGGGGGAAGGTCTCGGGTTCGATTTCGGGTGGAAGAGAAGGGGGTGCGCGCGTATGGGGGATGAGCGAGAAGGGGGTGTGTGCGTATGGGGGATGCGCGGGAAGGGAAGTGCGCGAGAGACCTCCTAGCGCTAATAAAAGGGGTGTGAAGTGCTGATAAAAGAAATCCCTCGTATTATTTTTTATTATTTTTTATTTTTTAAATTTTTTTTAACCTTTATCAGTGCTTTTTAAAAGCGCTGATAAAGGCCCCTTTTATCAGCGCTAAAAAAAGCGCTGATAAAGGGGTATTTTATGAGCGCTTTTTTTAGTGCTGATAAAAGCGGCCTTTATCAGCGCTTTTCGGAGCGCTGATAAAAGGGACCCCCCCTATATTAGTGCTGAGCTTTTCAGCGCTTTTTTAGCACTGTTAAAGCCCTTTTTTAGCGCTGATATATGCCGTTTTTGTATTAGTGTGACCTAAAAATGGGGAAAATGAGCTTGCACAGAGATAACATAACAGATAGGAAAAAGAATTTGAAATAGAAGGGAGAGGATTGAGGAGCTTACCGAGATCTTTTCAATGGATTCGATGATGAGTGAAATGGAGATCAGACGGAGGAGGTAGCTTCATCCTTAGGATGAGAGGTAGGAGCGCTCCACGTGAAGGAGGAGGAGCCCGCTAGAAATGAAGAGGAAGAAAGAAAAGAGTTAAATCATTTAATACAGTAAAAAATGTAATTTCAACCTAAAAAACAAGAGCACACGATTTGACTACATGGTTGGCCAAACTGTGCGACAACCGTGCACCAAGCCACTGTTTGAAGGGGAACCCTACATGGTTAGGCACAAATTTTATCTAACCATGCATAAACCGCACAAAAAATCACTGTAAAAAACCATTGCGGCCCAGTTTACCTCTTTCAACTTCAGAGCTCCAATCCCGGAATAGTCTATGATGCACCTGAAACCTCCTTCACTCTATTAGGATTCATTAATAGGGAAAAACAAAAGAATTTGAACCAAAAACAAGATGGTCCATACCTTTTAAAAAACCCAGAATGTTACACTTTAATCCCATACAAAAAGCTTCCTCTACAGTCCACTCCACCGACACCCACCATCACAAATAGAAACCCAAATGAAGTCACCAAAACCTGTTTCCGCCGTCCCCACCGCTCGTATTCGACGAAAATTGTATCGCCTGAATCTCCAACAGCAGACCCATCATCGTCACCCTCGTTCAACACCATTCACCATACCACACAAAACCGATCATCGAATAAGAGAAAACATACCAACAAAACCATCACAGAAAATAAAGTTGAACAAAAAATAGAAGCACCGACACCGCCTTGAACTAGTACAAATCACCGCCACCGAACACCGGAATCATAGGAAGATAGACCATGAACACCTTTGAGATTGCAATTCCATCCTGTCGAATAACCAGATCACTTGAAAATGCAACACCATCGAAACCCAAAACACCTCTTTCGTTGCACTGCAGAGAAGGGGACGAAATTCATCCAAGGAGAGACCAAACAAACAATTACATCAGATCAGCAGCTTGCACACAACACAAAATTCCTGAACGTCATGGAAACAAAGACATCAACAAAACGCCTTCCGAAGCGAACCCACCATAATAATAGAATAATTATAATAAATATAAAATTATAATTACAATAATTATATAATTATAAAGATAATAAAGATATAATTATAACAATTTTATAATTGTAATAAATATATAATTATAATTATAATAATTATATAATCATAATAAATATACAATTACAATAAATATATAACTACAATAATTATATAATTATAAATAGAATAAATATATAAATATAATAAATATACAATTATAATAATTATAAAATTACAATAATTATATAATTATAAATATAATAAATACAAACTTATAATTATTATATAATTATAATAAGTATATAATTATAAATATAATAAATATATAATTATAAATATAATTGTTATAATTATTAATAATTATATAATTGTTATAATTATTAGTAATTATATAATTGTTATAATTATTAATAATCAGAACAATTATATTTATAATTATAATAAATATATAAGTATTGTAATTACATAATTATTATAAATATATAATTATTATAATTATACAATTATTTTAAATATATAATTATTGTAAATATACAATTATTGTAAATATATAATTATTATATATATTTATATAATTAATAAGGTTTATTTATATAAAGATATGATTATAATAATTATATCATTATAATAATTATATAATTATAAATATAATAAATATATAATTAAAAATTTAATAAATATATAGTTATAAATCTAATAAATATATGATTATAATAATTACATAATTATAATAAATATGTAATTATAATAATTATATAAGATTTAATAAGGTTTATTTATATAAAGATAAATATTTTTAGTAATGTTTATTTAAATATAAATTTATAAAATTTAAATATATGGTTTATTTATATATAATTATTTATAAATTTATAAATTTATATACAATTATTTAAATACATAAATAAAACATATTAAATTTATTTATAAATATAAATATATATATATATAAACATTATTAAAATTATTTATATTTATTATATTTATTATAATGTATTATAATTATGTTTTTATTAAATTTATAATTATATATTTATTATAATATTATATTATGTATTAAATTTATAATTATGTATTTATATTTAATAAGGTTTATTTATAATAAATATATAATTATAAATGTATAATATTATAATTATTATAATAAACCTTATTCAATTCCTGCTGATTCAGGCGATCTTGCTCGAACGAACGTGTTATAGGTTAGGGGCACTGATCGATTATTTACTGGTTCTTGACATGGTGGCTCTGTCTCTAATAACCTGATCTCGCAAAATGGTGCACGAGCAGTTTTCGAAGCGAATCCGTGATTTTTTCAAGAGTGTAATGACGCTTGTAAACATTCTATGATTGGTCATCTGATTTCACAGATGAATGTCTCGTGGAAGCTTGAGGATCTTCAGAAACGCCTTCAGGTGATTTGGGGTTTTAATGAATGGCAAGTGGTATCACTTGGTATGAATTTTTATCAGTTTATTTTCTGTTCGAATGATATGAAGATGAAGACATGGAGTCATGGGTTAATCAATCTTAAGCCAGGGATCCTCAGGTTTCAGAACTGGGATCCCTGGTTTGACCCATTTTGGGCCAAGAACACAGTAGCTCAATCCTGGATTCGCATCAAGGGATTGAACTGGGTATTCTGGCATCAGAGTATCCTTTGGGACGTTGCACTAGCAGTAGACACTCCTATTAAGATTGATAAAGAAACTGATATTGTTCATTACAGACATTTTTCTCGCATTCTTGTTGAGTTTGATATGTCATTGCCACTTGTTGAGATAGTGTTGTTGATTGCTGGTGATTTTAAATTTGAACTTGAGATTGAATTCAAGAATGTTTCTTATTTCTGTTTAAATTGCTTAACTATTGGACATGTTCAAGTTAACTGTAATAGGGGTTTACACTGCTCCAATTGTAAACGCTATGGGCATCTTGCTGAACGTTGTAAATGGAAATTAGCTCCTGTGCCATCAATGCATGTGAGGAGAGGTCTCCCAGATGGTGGAAAGGTTAACTTATATAGCTATGATGGTGGGCATTTTCCATCTTCTATCGTGAGGCAAGATTGTGAGAAAGTTAATGGGAAGGGGGGGGGTCCCTTTCTTTTGCAGATGTTGTTGCTGGTAAGGCCAAAAGGCCTCTTGATGGTAATATGGGTGGAGGTATGCTGCCTGATGGTGATGGTGAACCTCCACCTTGCACTTCTGAACAGGGGATCCCTCTAAGTGGGGTGATGTATCAGATGGTGATTGTGATGTGGATGTTGTTGTTATTTTGGAAGAGCAGTTTCATTCTAAGGGGAAATTGAGTGGCAATTCCATGCCGGTTTGTTTTGATGGTCGTGGTCCATCTGATCCTGCTAAACAGAATCGTTTCCACTTCTCCGCACCTGCTGCTATGTGTACATCAGGTGATCCTTGTGGTCTTGATGCTCATGCTGCACAAAAATGTGTGCAGAATTCTGCTTCTGCTGCTGTGTGCACAACTAGCAATTCTGCTGATGTGCGCATTATTGATACTTCTCTGGTTTCAGCTGGGAAAGTTACTCCTGGGCATGCTGCTACCCTGGTGGAAGCCCCTTTGGGGGACTTCACCATGAAGGCCTCCAGTCTTTCTGCCCTGTCTTATGATGGCTCGATGCTGCCAGTTTTTCCTCAGGTGACAATGGATGATCCTGTTTCCAAAGTATCGGTGTCCCCTACCAATGCTGTTGTGAAATCTGACTTCTATACGATGCTTGAATCAATCAACTCTCCGGATTTTGACCTATTATATATGGAGAGTCGTGAAAGGACTAACTCTCATTTGAAAAAGCCTATTGAGGCATCTTCGTCTTTGTTAGTTGTATAGGCTGGCAGTGACCAGGATGGACAACTTCATGGTGTGGATCAGTTGGATGATGGAGCTCAAGGAATGGAGGACAAGGAGCATGCAGTCACTCACGGTGGCTTTGGGGCCAATGATGATGGCGAAGAGGGAAATATTCCAGGAGGCATGGTGGTGACTATGGAAGGGGTGCTGGTGCCTGATCAAAGTGTGGAGCATAATGATGATGCAGTTGATGATCCAGTGGATATTGTTGATGCGGTTGGTGCTTGGTAGACCCCTAAATAGTGGCAAAGGGGAAGACATCCAAGAGGCAGAGGTGGACCTCGTGGACGAGGTTGTGGAAGGAAATGTTAACTTATCTATCTGTATTTTGAGTTGGTGGGGTACACTCCCTTTTACCCTTAACTTTGTGTACTGCTTATTCTCTTTTATAGTAATTTTCGGTGCCATGGTTTATCCATGGCCTGTAGTTTCGGTGTATATATATATATATATATATATATATAAATTTATAAATAAATTTAATATTGTTTATTTATGTATTTAAATAATTATATATAAATTTAATATGGTTTATTTATGTATTTAAATAATTATATATAAATTTAATATGGTTTATTTATGTATAATAATACATAATTATAAATTTAATACATAATTATAATATTATAATAAATACATAATTATAATATATTATAATAAATATAATAAATATAAATAATTTTAATAATTTTTATACATATATATATATATTTATAAATAAATTTAATACGTTTTATTTATGTATTTAAATAATTATATATAAATTTATAAATAATTATATATAAATAAACCTTATATTTTAAATTTATAAATTTATATTTAAATAAACATTATTAAAATTATTTATCTTTATATAAATAAACCTTATTAAATCTTATAAAATTATTGTAATTACATATTTATTATAATTATATAATTATTATATTTATAATTATATATTTATTATATTAGTATATTTATATATTTATAATAATTATATATTTATTATAATTATATATTAATTATAATTATGGATTTGTGATATTTATAATTATATACATTATTGAAATTTCATATTTATTATATTTATATATTCATTTTATTATAAATTTATTATAATTAAATATTTATTGTAATTATATTATTATTATATTTATAATTATATATTTATTATATTATTATATTTATATATTTATAATAATTAGATATTTATTATAATTATATATAATTATAGATTTTTTATATTTATAATTATATAAATTATTGTAATTTCATTTTTATTATATTTATATATTCATTTTATTATACATTTATTATAATTATACATTTATTATAATTAAATATTTATTATAATTAAATATTTATTATAATTAAATATTCATTACAATTATATAATTATTCTATTTTTGTATTTATTATATTTATAATTATATAATTATTATATTCATATAGTTATTATTATTATATATTTATCATAATTATATACTTATTATACTTATCATATTTATTGTTTTTATTTTAGCAATTATATTTATTATAATAAATTTATTTATTATAAATATTATATTTATATATTTAAATGTTATATTTATATATTTAAATATTATATTTATATATATATGTGGGGGGGGGGGTTGAGGGAGCCGAAGGGGTCAGCGTCACTTCAAGTGGCGCTGTCCCACCAATTTGTCCAGTGCCAATTCAAGTGGCGCTGGACAAACCCATTTCCCCAAATAAAGTTAGCCATACCCCATAAACCAAAAAAACCCCTTCTAGTAAATTTATTCCCCAGGGCAAGATGTACCACCACTAGAACCACAAGGGACCCCTGAGAATAGGATCTGGAACAATCGAGACAGAGGACCGCCACCTGAGATTTGAGCTCTGAATTGATCAAAATCAGAGGATCCCGAAAGCAGGTGATGTAGCGAGTGACAAAACCACACAACAAAAATTAAAATGGGCCGAAAAACGAGATGAAAATGGGAACAAAGGGATAATCAATGAGGGAAATCCAGGGATCAGAACTGTCAAAGCAAGCTAATACAATCCCAAACGAATGAGGAGCCGGCCAAAACTGAAAGGGGGGAGTGATAAAACCCTAGGAGCCGAGTTGAGTTCCCCCAGCGAGTGTGGATCCATTCTCATGCTTCAATATTCCTCTCACTATCTATATCTTTTGATAACTATCCACTCACACTTTTTCTATTTTAATAGTAAGGGCATGCGTGGAAGCAGGGAAAGGGAATCCAGATATCTAGAAGTCACATAACTCTTATTTATGGATTTTCTTTTACATGCACATTCCCACACACACTTTGTACCTATACATCTTAGAATTTTCAAGTGGGGTCACATTTTCCCAATTTACTCCAGTTTCAAAGAACTTTTATGATTTTATTTTAAGTTGAATTCCTTAGGTTTTTCACCTCGCAATAGAAAATTCACCAAAATTTAAGTTCAAATTACATTGTAAACATGTATAATTATAATTCCCCTAAAATATTTTTCTTTTAACTTTTATTGGACATGTTCCAAAACTATAAATTCCTTAATTTTTAACTGATCTATCTTCTAGAGAATCTTTGGGTAGAACAGTAAAGTGTTATTCACTTCTAACCATAACACATTACACACTTATCTACTCTCCCCAACACTTGCTGATAAATGTTTAATAAATGCATGAACAAGTATGGGGATGCATAAATGATTTTAAATAATGATTTTAGGAATCATGGAATTAAAAGTGATGGTAATTAGGACACTATCCCTTCTAATGAAGCTTATTCTTTGGTAGTGCATGATTCCTTTTCTTCCAAAATGGCTTTGTACTTGTTTCTAATCATGTTCCAATAAAAGAAAAAGAATACTTAGTGCAATGGAAAAGTGAATTATTGAAACTAAAATCTAAATAGAAAATAAAAAATCCTTATTTGTGTTGGGTTTCCTCTTAACCAGTTCTTGGGTTTTAAGACCTTCATCCAAACTCCACAAAAACTACCCCTATTTTGATGGGTGGGGGTGGCTTCTTAAGAAAGAACCACTAGTAGTGGGTGTCTCCTCTGCTCCTCATTATGAGGACCACTTCTTTCCCCATTATAGGCTTTATGGAAGGAAACTTCATCTCCCATGCTGTAACCAGCCCTTGGAATTACCCATATCAAATAAAGTGTATAAAATAGTCCACTACCTCCATATTAAATTCAATTTCACTTAAGCATATGAAGGGTAGTTGTGAGGTGGGGATGGTCTACTTGAGTCGATCATTCACTTTATAGCCATTGACTATTTCTTCTGGGACCAATTTTTTCCTCTTGGACAACCTTGTTCATGGTGTGCACACACCGTTTTCTTTGTATGTGGAGGTTACCTTTTTGGATTTGATCCATCATAGTTCCAAAATGGATTTCTAAAGTTCCAAAAAATACTATAGATATCATCCTATTGATTTATCCACCAACGTTTTTCCATTATTACTCAAAACAGAACTAGTCTGTGACTTGCAAATGTTGTGGAGTCAAATGAAACAAGTTATAAAAGAAATTTTAACTATAGAAAGATGCTTAAAATGATATAGAAATGACACTCTTATATATTTGTAGTCTTTTTTATTTTTTTTTAAATTTTTATAGTTTGAAGGGTTTTTCAAATGTTTTTGATATTATTCCTCTAAAAATATAGCAATCAACTCTTATCCCTGGAAATGATGCCAATTTGTGCATTGAAATAATTTGGGCATAAATAAATTTATACTGCTAAATAACCATGTCAAACAAAGGCATACGAGTTATGAAACTAGTGTAATGGATGGGTTAATACCTTAGGAATGGTGAAAATACACCTAATGGGGGGGGGGGGGGGGGTGAATCCGATGCAGTCAAAAATTTCCAAAATCCAAATCTTCTTATGATCTTTACCCCTTGAGTCTTTGAACCTTTGTTGTTGGTTAAGAAAAATGGGTGTTTTCTTGTTTAACCTACCACACACACTACCACATAACGGGGTAAGGGAAACACTAGGTTTTATCAGCGCTAAGCAGAAAGAGCTGATAAGGGGGGGGGGGGCTTTATCAATGCTAGAAAAAGCGCAGATAAAGGATCAATTTATCAACACTAAATTTAGCGTTGGTAAAAGTTTTTAATAAAATATATTATTAATTTATATAAAATTATTATATTTATATTCAAAAATAATGTTTATTTGTATATATTAAATAGAAAATGCATGTTTATAATTAATATATATTTTTCAATAATTCAAATTCATATATAATGTTTTAAAAAAAGTGTTTATTAGATTATATATATATATATTTAAATAATTATAAGATTATAATAAATTTCATTAAATAATAAATATTAATTAGATTAATTATATTAATTAGATTCATTAGATTTATTCGATTTATTTGATTCATTTTATATATTATATTTGTTATATTTATTATATTTATTATATTTATTTTATTTATAATTAATATATATATAAATACTTTTTATTTATTATGTATCATCATGAATGTTCATTTATATATTAAACCCTTCTTATTATTCATGATGTCCATTGATGGCTCGTTTTTTATTATGTATATTTTATTACTAGGTATATATGATTAATACATGTTACCCATATATACTATTATGTTCTAAAAAATACTTATCAAATTGCATTAAATATATTTAAATAATAAATATATTTATTACATTTATAATTATTAAATTTTAATTATATATAAATACTTTTAAAATATAATTATTTTTAATTATAATTATAACTATATATATTTATTTAAATAATTATAAAATTACAATAATTACATATATTATAATTTTATAAATAAATAAATATATATATATATATATATTATACAACTTATAAAGTTATAAACATATAATTAAATAAATATATTTACAAATAAATACAAATATTTATTAATATAATCTTAAATAAATGTAGATATATTTAAATAATTAAAAAATTATAATAAATATATTAATTATATATATTTATAAAATTATAAATATATTTGTTATACTTTTATAATTATAATTATATATATATATATATATATTTATACTTACAACTATAAATAAATATTTTTTTATTATAATTTTAAATTACAAATAAATATATATGTATTTAGTAGTTATAATTATAAATAAATATTTATTTATTTAAATAATTATAAAATTATAATAAATATATTAATAAAATAATAAATATTATAAATATAATTTTTTTTATAATTTTATAATTATTTAAATAAATAAATACATACCCATTTATAATTATATAATTAAAAATAAATATATATTCATATGAATAATTATAAATTTAGAAGAAATATAGTTATATATATCTGTAATCTTATAAATATATATATAATTAATATATTTATTATATATATTTCTAAGATTTTAAATATAATAAGTATATTTCTATTATATTTATAATTATTTAAATTATAATTTTATAAATATTAATATATATATATATATATATAGTTAAAATTATAAATAAATAAATAAATATTTATCATATATATAATATTATAAATATATATAATGATAAAAATAAATTAGTAACATTGTATCTTTATCAGCACTTTTTAGCGCTAATAAAGGCCTATGTTTATCAGTGCTAAAAAAGTGCTTGTAAAAGGATTCTTTGTCAGCACTATATTTTTAGTGCTAATAAAGAAAGCCCTTTATCAGTACTAAAAGAGCACTGATAAAAGACATGTTTTATCAGCGATTTCTATTTTAGCACTGATAAAATATACCTTTATCAGCACTTCTTAGCTAGCGCTGATAAAAGGTTCACTGGGTTTTATAAAAATACCCTAACTTTCTCCTCCTCCCTCACACCCCTCAAGCTCTCGTAGAAGCTGATCACCACCACCGTGCCTCCTCCTCCTCCTATCTCGCCACCTCTCCTCTACCGTGAACCACACCTCCGCCCCGCGCCTCTCCTCTGCCGCTAACCAAGTCGTTATGTGCCTATCCTCCACCGTGTGCAACACCTCCACCGTGCGCGAACCAGACTATCATGTGCCTCTCCTCCACAGCGCGCCACACCTCCATCGTGTGCCATACCTCCATCGTGCTCCTCTCATCCACTGTGTGCCTCTCCTCTACCGATAAGTTTTATCCTCTTTGCCATCTATTTTGTCTTGTTGGCATGTAATTATAGTTTGATATTGATGGTATGTTGTGAATTGTATGGGCTAAAGTCCCCACTAAAAATCATGGCTGTTGGTGGTCCTTGTTTGCACACTAAATGAATTGCATATTTGTTGATGTTCCTCTTCATATTTTTTTTCTTTGATTTTGTGTGACTTGGTTATGGATTTGAAGTGTGATGCCACTAGAGCATAGTGAAATTTATTTTTAATGATGAGGATTTTTATCATTAGGGGTTGAGTAGTATGTCACTTGACATATTTATGTGTTCTCCATTAATTTCGACAAGTTTTATCTTTGATTTTTCTTGAGCGAGGTAGGTGTTTCTTTGGAACTCCCTTGTAATACATGTTATAAATTTCTTGGATGTTTTTAAATGATTTCTTATGAAATTATAATCCTATTTTATGACTTTGTTGGGCTTCAATTGGCTTGAAAATGGTTTAAAGACTTGGCATAGATTTATGTCACGTGCCAAGTGTTTTGTAAAAGGCCTGAGTGGATGTTTTAAAGGAATTTAAATATTTGGAAGTTTGGTCATAATTTTTTTCCTTTAAAGTGAATATGTGATATTTTAAATTCATGTTTTTCAAAATGAATATAATTTACCTTAAACCTATTTAAATGGTTTTGAGACCCTTAACTCTCATGGGGGATTAATATGTTTTCAAAAGGATATTGAAGCCTAATAAAAGGATTCTTAGCACATATTTCCTTAAAAAATAAAAGGGTTTATTATTTTTAAAATTTATTTATAGAAAATGGTTGGGTTCTCAAATGGGATTTATAGTGCATTTTGATAAATGGTTTTTGGATTAAATTTAAAATGTTGTTCTCAAATGGGGTGAAAATGGATTGGCTTTTCGAGCACATTTGTAAAATCCTAGTTGGTAATTTAAAGGAAGTTATTTTATAAATATGGGAGACCCTCAGTTGAGCTCCATGCTTTTGTTGTTCCTGTTGTGGCTTGTGACCCCATGAGGGATTTTTTATATCCTTATGCCTATTGTGAAGCTTATAAAAGGATGTGAAATGGGTTGTTTCTTGTGAGGGTTTAGGAGGTGGGGTGAGGTTAAATTTCAAATTATTGAAATTATATTTATGTGATGATATATTACTTCATTGCTTTCTTACTTCCACTATTGAAATGTCATGGGTGTCCTAGGATACTTGTAGGGATCTGGATAAGTAAAATCCCTAGTGTAAATTGTGTTTCCTAGTGTAAGGACCCAGTTATATTGAGTGAGTTTTTGAGATGTTTCAGTGTCCCTAGAATGTACTATAAGGGACCAAGGTTTCTTTTGATTCCCTGATCATGATAGAGCCTAATGAGTTCTATAGGACTACTTGGATATGAAAAGTTAAATATTATCAACCTAGGTTCCTCATATCCAGTTAAGGATCCAAATACACGAGTCTTAGGAAGTTTCTCATGATGGTTACATCATTCTTAGGACACTTTAGAGGATTTATTTTCTTGGCTAGATTGTATTCCCCTAGTATTTTGGATTATATGGCACCATCATTTGGTTATTTTTTAGATCATGTTTCCTTATTTCTTTAGTTCCTATGTATGATCATTGTTTCACTTCGAGTTTTTATTTTTATACTTTCAAACAGGTTGATTTAAATGGCTAAAAAATTTATTTAAAGAGGAAACAATTGGTTATTTGTTAAATGAGTTTTAAGAAAATAGCTTTTCATTGTGGTTATTTATGAAAAAGAGGTTTTCAGAAAATGTTCTCAAAGAGGGATAAACTATGATTTGACATGTCTTATATGGTTTAAAGGCTCTCTTTCCATTTTTTTGATATTTTTATTTCAAATTTAAAGTCATACTTGTTTTTAAATTATAAAAAGGGTGGTTGTTTGAAAATATGTAAGTTTATTGTCTTCACACTTTTTTTATAATTCATGTGAAAATATATTTTATACCCTATGTTCAAATTAGAAATTTATGAACCATATTATTAAGGGATTCAAAGAGAATTCTTTATGAAATCATAAAAAAAATTATCTCACACCCTACATATGAACTAGTGTACGGGGGTGTATGATTCCCTTATATACCCTATTTTAGTGCCATTTTTTTGTTCTTGATGCAAAAATTGGTCCATGGTTGGACGATGGGATGTGTTAAGTTACCGGTGGTCACTAGTGTTGATGTTGGAGTTATTTGGGTTTTGATTCCCTTTCAACTTTCCTTTTAGGATGTTTTAGTAAGAATGAGTTATGATTTTTTTAGGAATCTGGTGATTGTTCTGGAGTGGGTTCTTAATTACTACCCTTTGTAACAATGATTAAGTTTCTATAGGCAATTTATACTCCCCACATTAATGGTATGGATAAGGAAAGGTAGTAGATAAGACTCTATGTGAGATGGTGGAGTATTCTAAGATGATATTTGAATTATATGAGATAGGGATGAACTACTTACTTCAAATTTCCATCTAGGATAATACCATTGAAATAGGCATGGAATTATATGATACCTAACCTAAGTTTTTTATCTCAATATGAGTATTTATATGTTCATGAGTGATCCTTCTAAGATCTTAATGGGAGATTAATGAAAACACCAATCTTAACCATAAATGAGCTGTGTAATGAGTATGTATTATATTATGATGTATCAAGAGTCAGGATTTGAACTGTTTCAGTCCATGATGGTCACGTGGTTGCTTATGGGTCAAAATAGTTAATAACACATAAGAGAAACTTCTAAAATCCTTTCCTAGATTTGGAAATAGTGGTGCTTTCCATGAGGTGTTATTGGAATACATTAAAAACAAGTGTTTGAAAAGCGTGTTCAACATACATTTTTTTTGGGTTTTAAATAACTTTAAAATGATTTAAACACTTTACATGGACTTAGGTTGCATGAAAAGTGTTTCTCAACTCACCTGATTGGATTTCATAAAGGTATGTGAATGTTTTGAAAGTGTACGTAATGATGGTTTTATTTTAATAAGGGGTGTGTGAAGTTTTAAATGAAAATTTCTAAAATATAGAGGGTTGTCGCTCATTTTAAACAATTAACATTATTGGGTCATGAAGTTTACTTGAATGCTTTATAAAAAAGGAATTGGGGTTTTGAGAAAGAGTGTTTGAATCTGATTAGTTTATTTTAAAAAGGGTGTGTTATTTTAAAGAGGAATCTGTGTAAATGGTTGGTTTTTTAATGGGATTTAAATTGTGATTTTAGAAATAGTTTTCAAAGGAGGCTTATAGTCTATAACTATTTTTATCCTTGGTTAATTTTTATATAAACTTTTTGTCTATTTATTTTGTTAAAAATTAATATCACCAAATCAAATAGGATGGATATGAATAAATACTAGATGGATGCCAATTGTTTGATAAGAGAGTATGAATATGGAGTGATAGAGTTCATCAAGTTTGCAAAAGATCATGCACATGAATCTTCTCAAATATTTTTTCTGTGTTTAAGTTGTTGTTATTCAAGACAGGTTGGTCCAGAGGAGTTGGAAGAACAATTGATATGTTGCAGAATAGATCGAAGTTATAAATGTTGGAATAAACATGGGGAAAAAGATAATGTAGCTAGTTTATGGGATAATAGCACATTTTATGGATCATATGATATGATTACAAGTGTAGAAAATGAAGAATACCGTATTGTGGATGTGACTATATATGTGAATGATGATGAATATTTTATTGAGGAAATGACAAGGATAGTTAAAGATGAACTTCGTGATTGGCCAAAATTGTTTGAATTGTTAAAGAGTTGTGAAAAGATTCCTTTGTATCGTGATTTCACTAAATATATAGAATTTTCGGCCATACTGTATCTGTATAATTTGAAAGCAGGAAATAGATGGAGTGCCACCAATTTTATAGAATTACTTTCTCTCTTGAATGACATGCTCCCAGAAGATAATGAGCTCCTAATCCAAACATACGACACCAAACAAATGATATGTCCGATGGGTATGATATTTGAATGAATACACACCTACCTGAATGACTGTATACTATTTCGTAAGGACCAAAAATAACTTAGAGAATGCCCAAATTGTGGTGCTTCTAGATAAAAGAAAGATGAATCTGGTCCTACAAAATTTGTATGGTACTTTCCAATCATTCCAAGTTTTAGGAACCCATATATAAGTGAGGATACCACATGGAAATTGATGTGGCACACAGATAGAAGAAATAAAGATTGGAAAATACGTCACTCAGAAGACTCTCCTCAATGGAAGAGAATCGATCATGAGTATCCTGATTTTGGAAATGAGATGAGAAACCTTCATCATGTGTTATATAAAGATGGAGTGAATACTTTTGGTTTTCAAATCAATACCCACAGTACATGGATAGTTATGTTGGTAAATTATAACTTTTCACCATGGTTATGCATGAAACGAAAACATATCAGACTATCTATGCTTATATTAGGACCGAAACAACTAGGTAATGATATTGATGTTTATTTGGATCCATTGATCAAGGATTTTAAATTATTATATGATTCAGGTGTTACGTTGTATTATGCTTATGGAAATGAAGATTTCACATTGAGATCCATGTTGTATGGGACGATAAATGACTTTACTACTTATGGGAATTTTTCAGGATATAGCATTAAAGGAAGTCATGGGTGTCCCATCTATGAACAAGGTACACAATCAATTAGGTTGAAACATTCATTAAAAAACTTGTTTCTAGGACATCACAGATTTATACCCTGATTACATAAGTACTGATATTATACCACATCATTCGATGGAAGTTCAGAAGAATGTACAACACAATCTCTACTAACTGGTGATCAAATGTTTGAGAAAGTAAAATATGTGAACACTGCTTTTGGTAAACCATTTTCGAAAAACCTTATGAAAACCAGTTAGAAGAAGAGATCTTTTTTTTTGAATTACCATAATGGAATTGTCTATATGTCAGACACTTTCTTGATGTTATGCATATTAAAAAAAATGTATGTGACAGTGTCATCAATACATTTCTAAATGCATGTGTAAAAAAAAGGATGAAATTAATTCTAGGTTGGACATGGTTGACATAGGGATACAAAAAGAGTTGGCACTAATGAATGGTGAAAAGAGAAATTTTCTTTCTCTAGCTGATTAAACTCTTTTTAGGCAGGAGAGATATCATTTTTTCAACTTCTTAAATGTCGTAAAGGTTCGAGAGGGGTATTCATAGAATATCAAGAACATTGTTTCAATGACTGATTTAAAGTTAAAGGGTCTGAAATCACATGACTGCCACATTTTTGATGAAATATCTAATTCCTATAGATTTAAATTGTATTTTTCCCAAGAATGTTTGTTATATGTCAAAGAATCTCTATTTATTCTTCAAAGCTATATGCAGAAAAGTTATTGACCGGGAAAAATTTCCAAGTATGGAAAGAGAAATTATCGTCATATTATGTGAAATGGAAATGTTCTTCCCAATGACATTATTTGATACGATGGTTCATTTAATGATTCAATTGATGAGAGAGATTTGACTATGTGGTCTTGTACACTATAGATGGATGTACCACATTGAACGATATATGAATGTTTTGAAAGGGTATGTCAAAAATTGAAGTCATCCAGAGGGTTGTATTGCGGAGCGATATATTGTCAAGGAACCTATTGAATTCTATACCAAATACCTTTCTGGTGTGGAAAGTATTAGTACACTAAAATCTCATCACACTAGGGGGCTTACAGGTGAATGAATTTTTGGAAGAGAGGTTGTCACAATCAATATTACAGATCAGGAGCAGACCCACCTTTACGTTTTGCATAACAGTTTGTAGGTTGACCCATATATCGAAACCCACAAAGAAATTCTTAGGCATTTGAATCCATCATAGGCTGAAAATGGATATCAAATACACATAATTTACAATTTATAGGATGGTTTGGAGACCATATATTTAAGGAGTCATATGAAAATATGGACTCAATTTCATAATGACTTCGATGGCTAGTCGGAGGACCAAGTGTTTATGTCTTATCTTATAATGCTTATGTAATTAACAGTTATACATTCTATACTAATGAACATGATGAAGACAGTACCATGTAGAATAGTGAAGTTATACTTATGGATGAATCGATGCATGTTTCCAGGGCTAAGAACATAAATCTAATTTATGTGTATACATCATACTTTGTTATCATCAAACAAACATGGGAGTTGGATTATACGAACTTTCAAGTGATAATTTTTCAATGAAAGTGGGTTGATAATAGTGATATTAAAATAGATGAGTTGGGATTTGTGAAAGTTTATTTCAGTAAGGAAGTGTACGAAGGGGATCCATTTATAATGGCATCAAGGTAGTACAAGTATTTTATGTTCCATATCCCACAAACTAAAACTAGTCAATTGTTGTGTTATCCATCAAAACCACTGAAGGGTCAGATGAAAATTCAATGGAGGATGACCCTTTCATTAGGACATTGCAATCATTTCACAATAGTACTAATGTAGACAATGTTTTTTATGTCAGAGGAGATCACAATGAAGAGATTTGGATAGTCAATAAAGGGTTCAAATCCCTTCAGCCTTTAAAAAAAGAGTTCAATAATTAGGTTATATTTTTTTTGTAATATACATCGTGTTACCTTATGTTATTATTTGTTCACTACTACTTTTATGTAATCTTTAATTTACTTGTTGAACCACTTCTACAGATAATGACTTTTGCACACAATGATACTCCCAATCCCAAGGCACAACAGGTATCTCAACCTGTTGTTGCTCATAGTGCAGAGGACCAACACGTTTCTCAACTTGTTGCTGCTACTTCTCCAAGTGTAGTGGTACAACCACCATCTGCACATGTCGATGATAGCACTCTAAAGGAATATATTGATGATGTTGAAACTGAGAAAATGGTAGCCACTGAAACACTGGTGGCGCAAAAAAAATAGGAACACTGTAGTATGACGGTGTTAGAAAAAATCCTTAAGGCAAAAGTGAAAGACATCAAATACAAGGTTGGATGGAATAAGTGGGGCCAACATGTTAACCCCAACAAGGCCATGTTCAGTAGTTACATCGGAATCATCACTCGATAAAATGTGCTGATTGATATACAGTCGTGGAACCATGTTGTCATCATGATTAAGACATTTATGTGGAGAGATATTACGGTAACATTATGATATATCATTTCTTTAATTTACTTAAAAATAAAATAATGAATCATTTACTTACTATTCATCATCCCTTTTAGAGTGTATTTATAGTGGATAACTCTCACAAGGACTATGTATCAAGGGTTTCTGGAAGGATTCACAGAGGATTTCACACAATTTTAATGAAGTGTTATCTTAAAGACGTTGAAGGGAAAATAAACTCTCACCCACCTCTTATTTATGCACACCTAATAACCAAAGGAGCGTGGGATGCGTTTACTAGCTGTTGTGAGGAGCAGTATTTTCAGGTACATTGTGTTTGGTAATATGTTGTTTGACGATATGTGTATTCATCACTTTGATTGACAGTTTTTTATTTATGAAACAAAAAACTGAGTGCAAAAAATAAGGACCAAGCAACAAAACTAGCGTACCCCTACCGTAAAGTAAGAATGGGGTACACTTCACTTGAAAAAAATGGTACATATTTTAAATCTACCGTAATAATTTTATATGACATAAAAAAAACATCATAACTATGTTCCTCTATTTATATAAAGATTGATGAATCCAAATCCAATGTCACTTCTATCCCACACCATGTGCTACGGAAGGAGGCACGTGTAAATAAATATGGGATAATAATAGATGAAAACACACAAAAGTGTTGGAAACATGTGTAAGTATGACATAATAAATATTTTTTTTCTTTAAATCAATATTACATAACAATTATTACTTATTTTATTATATTTTATATCTGACATAGTCATAGGAATCAACAACACCCAAACCAGATACAGACATACTTTCAGTGGCCATGAAGTTGCAAAAAAAGTATGGTCGTGTCAGAGGTGCGGGTTTTGGGGTGACACCCTGAACAATTTTTGAGAAAAAAAGAGGTGGATCAAAGTGAAGAAATAAAAATGATGAGATAAAGAATATATATCCATTAAGAACATATGAAATTGTAGAGAGAGTTCATATAAAATAAGATGGTGAGTGAGGGGGAGAGAAGAAACAACTTAAGAACAACCAGCACATAAAGATCCCACTGCACCCCCAATAGATTTGAGTCTAGCCATTCCCCTCAAAAACATGTCTTAGCTAAGGTAATCAATGTTCTAATAGTTGTTTATGTGAATTTTGAATCAGATAGATACTGATACCTTTCCTGTAATGATATTGTATGGGGTGAAAATTATTGTGATTTATATCTATCAACACCCACCCATTGCCTTATAGCGAGGGTTATAGTGTTCAATATTCAAAACGTCATGATACACAACAAACCAATTCCAACCAGTCATGGAAAAGTGAAGATTAACGTAGCTCATGATTCAAGCACCAAGCTACATATTCTAATTGATGATGAAGATATTCATAAGGTCAAAAAATCTCTTGGAACATTCATTGCATGGTCGTCACAACTTGTAAAAAAACATGTTGACAAAGAGGTATTCATTTCCATTTTTTTTCAAGATAAACATTTAAAATTTAATGAAAAATGGAATAAAATGATGAATGTTATTACAGACGGACACATAGAAGGGGGTGAAAAGAAAGAACCGCTCAAAACCATCTTAAGGATTAATCAATAGATCAAAACAATCTACCAAAAGCACCTTAAACCCGACCATTCTATATCCAAATTTAGTATCATTACAGACTCATGTGAATACGATTGTGAAAGATGGTGGGATTCACACAATTATTTTTGATGAAAATATGCACAACAGGAAGATCCATATTTCATTAGTGTTGAAAATGTAAGTGAAATATTGGAGTAAAATTTGTTAGGCAACTCAGTTATAAATGTATACATGTGGCATGTTATCATGATTTGATTTTCCAAAAGCTGATATAATTTGATAATTATGAATAAATACATTTCATATTTTTCACAAGCGTATATATGAAAAACAATTGAAGGTATTTCCCCATGAACAAAAATTTGGACTCATTGGTCCTCATGTCACCTCTAAAGAACAAATAGATATAGAATCCAAGAAAGAGGGTGAAATAGTGGCAGGCCTACTCAAATATTTTAACAAAAAAATTACATATGAAAAACTCTTCTTAATACCAATGGTTTAGGGGTAAAACTAAACAATTTAATCATATCAAATTTATTTTAATTTCTTTCATTACTTATTCCTTTTTGTGTTTTTAGGAAGCATTGGATGCTCATTGCAGTCAATTTGGATACTCTAAAGATTTATTTCTTAGATTCAATGTATGAATATCCAACAAACTGACCACAAATGATGGCTTTGATCAATTTTTAATACACTACATCCAACATTTTATAACTAAACATCGAGTTATATAATTTATATTATCTTTTAATGAGGATTCTATTATGATAGGGCGGTGCATGAATATCGTCTACATTATGGAATAAGGCTAGGGAAAAAGGGAAAAAAACATCACAGGTACTATGATTAGATACAAATTTGGGTATATATAATAATATTTCACTATCCAAACACATATAAAAAAATTACTTATTTTTCTCAATGTTTCTGCAGTGCCCGAAACAAAAAAAAACGATAAAGAACAAGTGTCATACTAAAAATTGAGAAAACACATTAGGATTGTTTTGATACTTAAGGAAAATGATCTATAAGTTATTTTTGATGTGTAGGAGTGAACCACACCTAAATCCAACACATGGTGTGACCGTTATGACTTTAAGTGTGTATTTTTATAATAAATTAATAATAAATTTAGAAAAAAGAACAAGTGGAAAATAGAAAACCAAGAAAACACATTCAGATTGTTTTGTTACATTAGGAAATGATCCATCAGTCATTTGTGACATGTAGGAATCAACCACACCTCAATCTGTCGAATGATGTGACCGATATGACTAAAAGTATCCGTTATAAGTTTAAAATTGACATTTTAGCTCAAAACACACCAATCACTGAAAACCAAGAAAACTCACTATGATTGTCTTCATAATTTAGGAAAATGATTCATAAGTTATTTTTGATGTGTATGAAGCATTATCATATCAATCCGACACTCAATGTGAATGGTATGACTCAAAATATGTGTTTCCTGTAAAGACCCATAAATTTCAAGGAAAATTTTTTCTTAAATTATTTGGGATTTTACGAGTACGCAGTTTCTAACGGAACCTGATTCTGAGTCCCGGTGTGCCCGGAATCAATTTCTGAAGTTTAGCTCGGGTACGTTCAGTGAATGAACGAGCGGGTTTTTCGAACTTTTGAACCGGTGCTCGGAATCGAAATCCGAGAGCACCGATGAAACCGCAGCACCGGTAATTGCTTAGGAAGACATTTTATGGAGTTGCGTTTTCACGTGAGGAGTTGTAAAAAAAATTGGGAATTAAATGATAAGTAAAATAAAATTGTGTGCAATTTTATTTTATCTATGGTAGTTAAACTCTCTCATGGGAAGTTGTTGGTGGGGCCCATGAACACCCAACTTCCCATGTGTGGTTATGAGGGAGGTGGGGCCCACACGAGCCCCCACCTTTTAAAATTCCCTAACCCCTCTAAACCCCCTCTTAAATTATGTGACTCTCCCCCACTTTAATAATGCCAACTTAACATATCATTCATTTTGAAAACTCAAGTTTAATTTATGAGGTGTGTTGTTTTGAATTTTGTATTTTTAAAATACTTGCCATGCTTAAAAAAAATAAGGTAGACTTATTTTATTTGGGTGTTGTCTCGTTGTGTTGGGGATTGGAGGAGATAAAACTCATCTCCTTCGTTGAAGAACGTCAAGACTTCGATGAAGAACGCCGTCACCGCAAGGAGAGATCGACGTACCATTCCTTCTCCTCTCTGCAACCGGTGTGTGACGCCATCCCCTCCTTGGACGTATGCCAATGCCATCGTCGAAATCACCCCCCGCGATGCTAGATTCCGAAAACTTCTTTGAGGTAGGGGTTGATTTTACGTTCGAGATAAATTTGACGTTATTCGTAAATTTTTGGCCGCCTGTTATCAATTTAACGGGAGGAGGACGGACCGTACGAACACGGCCGGACCTCCTCCCCATTTTGTCGTTGATTTTCTTCATGGCTTGAAACGGAGGCGGTGTCGTTGCACCGCGCGAGGTTGAGAGAACTGCAGCTGGAGCGGGCCGCGGCGGAGGAGCGCGGTGCCGTCGCGCCGCGCTGGTGAGACCGAAAGAGGCCGCAGCCAGAGTCGGGCCGCGGCAGAGGAGCGCTGTGCTGTCGCGCCGCACCAGAGCACCAGGAGGCCGCGGCCGGGACGGGTCGCGGTGGAGGGGCATGGCGCAGTCGCGCCGCGTCGATCAGACAGGGGCCGCGGCCTTTGGCCGCGGCGGTTCAGCAAGGGGGCGGCCGGAATTCCGGCCACTGGCGCTCCAGGATGCGGGACCGGTGGGTCCCGCAACGACTCTCTGGCCGGCCATTACGACCGGCCATTTTTCGGGAAGTCCAGGGGTTTTAACCTCCGGCAGCTGGTAAGGGCGAGCCCAAAAAAAGGGGGCCACTGTTTCAAAACAAGGGGGGTCGCCCCCCCCCCCCCCCTTCCGCGTCCGCCCGCGCTGGGTCGGCCACCCGCGCTGGGCCGGACCGCCCGCGCTGGGTCGGGCCGCCCGCGCAGGCCGGACCGCCCGTGCTGGGCTGGGTCGTGCTGGTTGGGATGGGCCGCGCCCAACCGGGCCTGACCCGGACCCGGGTCGGGTCGACTCGGTTTAGGCCATCCCAGGGGGTATTGGGCCGGGTTGGACCGGGCCCAAACCCCCTGTTTTCAGACTGATCCGTTCAAACGCCCATAACTTGGGCTATAGACCTCCGATCAACGCACCGTCAGTTGCGTTGGAATCCTTGGATCGAGATTGTAGTTTAAGTATATTACACTCAAGGTTTTAGAGAACTTTGGGTACGTCCGGGTTGGTTCGAACACGAAACCAACCGGGCCCTCGGAGCGGAAACGCTTATAACTTGAGCTCCGGATGTAAGATTGACGTGCCGTAGACTTTGTTGGATTCCTCTTAGTGAGATGGTTCTTTTGGATTACTCAGATCAATGTTTGGATGCAGCTGGAGTATGGTCGGGTTGGTTCGTACACGAAACTAACTGGGCCCCCGGGTTGAAAAGGCTAATAACTCATAGACCGGGCGTCCGATTGACGCGCCGTCTGTTGCATTGAGACCCCTTTGACGGGGCGGACCTTTGTGATACTTATTTGTGGGACTTTGTGATACTTGGAGTATCAAGCAGTGGCTCGTGGATCAGACCCTCCCAGAGACGAGCGTACAGAGTGCGGAGACCAAGTAGCTGTAGACCTGATGACTGCTTGAATGATTCGAGTCGGAGTGATTCGATTAGCCCAGTGGATGGAGTTCCCGGTATTTGTCGACAGACCCATGGAGGACGGAGCATTTGGTAGTTGGCAGCAGACCCGCGGTACTCGACAGGTGAAGTACCTCTGATGGCTATTAGGGGGAGCACCCGGTATTTTGCGGCATATCCACAGCGGACGGAGCACCCGGTATTTGGCAGCAGACCCGCGGTACTCGACAGGGGAGGAGTTCTCCAGCAGTTGTGGTTTCAATAATGAAAATCCTGATTTGATCTGAGTCAATGACCTTTGTGTTTTCCTCATGATTGAGATGGGTTACTTGATAACTTAGGTGTATGTATGGGCATATACCTACGTCATAGTTATCCGTTGATTTCATATCTGTGTGATACGTCTTGATTGAGATGGGTTGCTTGATAAATTAGGTATAAGTATGGGCTTATAACTAAGTAAGAGTTATGTGTTGAGATCCTTCTTTGTGGTGATCCTTGTTGGTTTAGTGAGACCTTGAGGGTCTCGGGGTCCCTACTGAGTATCGTTATACTCACCACTGCACGGGCTATGCCCACACCTCATTGTGTTGGATGTAGACGATGGACAATGCTGACAGAGACTGAGTGTACGAGGACTAGACGGTACCCGGAGGTGGACCTCACGACGAGTCAGTACCCATAGGTGGACCCCACTATGAGTCAGAACCCGGAGGTGGACTTCACGATGAGACGGTACACGGAGGAGGTTTGCGGGTGAGAGAGTTGAGGAGGCTATCTGTACCTACCCTTCAGGTAGGATCCGAGGTGGATGAGCCAGGAGATGCTTCTACCTTCCATCTGTTAGTCTTTTCTGTTGTACTTCCGTTTAGTTGTAGTTGTACTTCTCAATTGGGTTTGTATTCTGGCCCATTTACTTTTCATCACTTTCTTTTGTACTTAGTGTTTTACTTCCGCTTGTACTCTGGTTGGATGTGTTATGTTTTATAAAGGCAATTCCTTCCCAGTTATCAGGATTTATGCCTTTGGTGCTAGTTGCCAGCCCTTGGCCTATGGAAGGCGGGCTTGGGGTAGTCACAGCACGGGCCCCAAGGACGGGATCGTTACATTTCCTGTTTGAAATGATATTTTAGTAAAAAAACACAACTGGCATACTAAAAACTAAGAAAATGAATTTGAATTGTTTTAATACTTCAAGAAAATGATCTTTAAGTCATTTGCAACGTGTAGGAATCAACTGCAGCTCAATCCGACGCATGGTGTGACCGGTATGACTCAAAGTGTCTTTTTTTTTAAAAATTGACATTAATTTTAGTAAAAAAACAACTATCATATTGAAATATGAGAAAAAACATTCAGATTATTTTGATAATTTAGGAAAATGATCCATGAGTCATTTTTGATGTGTATAAATCAACCCTACCTTAATACAACACACGATGTGACAGGTATAAATCTAAATGTGTCTTTTTATTTAAAATTGACATTAATTTAAGTAAAAAAGAAAAATTGACACACTAA
The DNA here is from genome assembly GCA_963277665.1 of Viscum album. Taxonomy (NCBI): domain Eukaryota; kingdom Viridiplantae; phylum Streptophyta; class Magnoliopsida; order Santalales; family Viscaceae; genus Viscum; species Viscum album. The sequence goes on along the minus strand of OY728150.1, from coordinate 807,840,504 downwards.
AAACTAAGAAAAAACATTCTAATTGTTTTGATACTTTAGGAAAATGATATATGAGTCATTTTTGATGTGTAAGAATCAACCAAACCTCAATCCGATGAACGGTGTGACCGGTATGATTAAAAGTGTTTGTTTTCAGTTTAAAATTTACATTTTAGCTCAAAACATGTCACTCACTAAAAACCAATAAAATGATTTTTGATTGTCTTACTAATTTATTAAAGTGATTTTTAAGTATTTTATGATGTGTATGAAGTATTATCACATTAAATCGACACACGATGTGACCGTTATGACTCAAAAAGCGTGTTTCTGGTTTGAAATGATATTTTAGTAAAAAAACACATCTGACATACTAAAAACTGAGAAAACACATTTGGATTGTTTCAATACCTTAGAAAAATGATTCATGAGTCATTTTTGATGTGTAAGAATCAACCACACCTCAACCCTATGAACGATGTGACCGGTATAAATCCAAATGTGTTTTTATTTAAAATTGATATTAATTTAAGTAAAAAGAACAAGTGATATACTGAAAACTGAGAAAAACACATTAATATTGTTTTGATACTTTAAGAAAATGATCAATGAGTCATTTTTGATGTGTAGGAATCAACCAAACCTCAATCTGACACACGGTGTGACCAGTATGACTAAAAGTGTCCGCTTAGTTTAAAATTGACATTTTAGTTGAAAACGTTTCACTCACTTAAAACCAATAAAACACCATATGATTGTCTTCATAATTTAGGAGAGTGATTCATAAGTCCTTTGTGATGTCTATTAAGCAGTCTCACCTCAAACTGATGCATGATGTGACCGGTATGACTCAAAATGGGTGTTTCCGATTTGAAAATATATTTTAGTAAAAAAACACAACTGTCATACTAAAAACTAAGAAAACACATTCAGATTGTTTTGATACTTTAGAACAATGATCCATGAGTCATTTGTGACATGTAGGAATCAATAACACCTCAATCCGATGAATGATTTGACAGTTATAAACCAAGTATGTCATTTAAATTTGATATAATTTTAGTAAAAAAACAAGGGACATACTCAAAACCAAGAAAACCCATTCAGGTTGTTTTGATATTTTAGGAAAATGATCCATAACTCATTTGTGATGTGTTGGAATCAACCCCACCTTAATACAATTCACTATGTGACCTGTATAAATCAAAATGTGTCTTTTTTATTAAAAATTGACATTTTATTAATGTATTCTTTCATATTAATGTTTAATTTATTTCTTTATAGTATTACCAACATAATATTTGTTTTCTTATAAAGGTGCACCATTTATCAGTGCTGATAAAAGAAAGATTTATCAACGCTATTTTTAGGGCTGATAAAAGATTTTAATAAAAAATATTATTAATTTATATAAAATTGTTATATTTATATTCAAAAATAATGTTTATTTGTATTCATTAAATAAAAAATGCATGTTTATAATTAATATATATTTTTTTAATAATTCAAGTATATATATAATAAATTTAATTAAATAATAAATATATATATTTATTTTTTAAATTTATATATTTATATATTTATAATTATATATAAATACCTTTTAAATATGTATACTTATAATTATATATAAATAGTTTTTAAATATGTATAATTATAGTTATTATTATTATATATATATATATATATATAAATAAATATATGTTTCCAATGAATTTGGTCAATTGATTCGTGAATATAATTGACATTCATATGTTATGTATTAATCATGAAAGTTTATTTATACATTACACCCTCATTACTATTCATGTTGCCCATATATATTACTACCACAAATGTAGGTAAGGGAAGCGATTCAGTTTTATCAGTGCTAAAAAAAAGCACTGATAAAAGGGGGGATTTTATATGATTAGAAAAAAGTGCTGATAAATCTACCCTTTATCAGCGCTACTATTAACACTGATAAAGGACCCCCTTTATCACCGCTAACAAAAAGCACTAATAAAAAATGGGACTTTATCAGCGCTAATAATAGCGCTGATAAAAGTTTTTAATATAAATTATTATTAATTTATATAAAAATTTTATAATTATGTTCAAAAAATAATGTTTATATGTATACATTAAATAAAAAATGCATGTTTATTAAGTTTATGTTTTATTTATGTTTATTATGTTTATTAGTTTTAGTTATATCTTTATTATAAATTTATTATACTATATGTTTATAATATTATATATAAATACTTTTTAATATATATATATATATATAAATACTTATTAAATATATATATATTTAAATAAATTTATGTTTCTAAATGAATTTTCAATTTATTCACAATGGAGGATGTTCATATTCATCACATGAATATGTTCATTTTTTACCCTAATGTTGTCCATATATATTATACCTCATGTATTATTTTATTTCATATATATATGAAGCTTTATGTTCTCATAAATACTTAAAATTATGATAAATATATTTAAATAAACAATAAATGTATTTATTATATTTAAAATATAAATATTTAGTTATATTTAATTATATACTTTTTAAATATATTGTATACGATTATAATTATATATAACTAATTAAATGAAAATATGTTTAAATAATTATAAAATTACAAAATATTTTTTTTAAATAATAAATATATATTTATGAATAACTTTTGAATATATTTATTTATAAATATATCTCTTTAATGAATATATACATAGACATAGACAATTATATATATATATATATAATTATAGTTTAAATTATAAAATTATAATAAATATATTTATTATAATTTTATAATTATTTAAATATAAATATATATTTATTTAAATATTTCATGAAATTATAAAAAAATATATAATTAATACAGATATATTTAAATAATTATTAAATTATAATAAATATATTAATTATATATATTTATAAAATTATAAATGTAATAAATATATTGGTTATAATTTTATAATTATGAATAAATGGTATTTTTTATCAGTGCTAATTAAAAATCGCTGATAAAACATATATTTATTAGTGCTTTTTACTAGTCCTAATAAATGTTTTCCCCGATTTTGTAAATGAACCCTAATTGCGTCCCCTTCCTTCCACATCCCTCAAGCTCTCATGGAATCCTAACCCTATGCCACCCAATCCTCCTCCTTCTCCACTGCTTCCTCCTCCTCCTCCGCTACCACGGTCATCAAATCGTCATCCTCCTCCTCATCCTCTTTTGTGGACTCCTCCTCCTCCTCCTCCCCCATCGCCGCTGCGACGAATGCGTCCTCCGGCTCCTCCACCGCCGTTGCCACCTCCTACTCCTCCTACGCCACCACTTCCGCCTGCTTCTCCTCCTCTACCGTTTCCCCCACCGCCACGGCCTCTTTTGCTGACTCAGCCACCTCTTTCACCATTTTTACTGCCAATAAGGGTACTCTCCCTTCTAGAGTAACTTCATTCCTTCTTCTTCTTCTTAAAATAATAATAGTCACAGCTGTTTGGTTGTTCTCTTGGTTTGGTCGTTCTAGATTTTTTTTCATATTTGTTCTCAATGTTTTGTGATATGATATTGTGGTATTTTGATCCATATTGAGTGTATAGGTGGTTTTGGGGTCACTTTGATCTTTTGGGGTGAAAATAGAAAAAGATCCCAAGTTCCAGGGTTAACTCACATGGTCTAGAAAACTATGTAGACCCCATGAATTTCGGTCTATAACCATCGTGATGGTTTTTCATGATTAGTGCATGGTTATATAACCCATGTGGTCAAACCATACACAATTATTCTTCCCCCTAGATTTTTAGTTTTGGATCCCTTGATTTTTTCATTAATCTTGACGGTTCCTAGCATTGGTGTGTGTTTGATTAAGGTAGTTTTATGGTGGTTTAACATTGTTGGGTGATGTTTAAATTAATTATCCGGGCCTTGTTGTGCGGTCCTGTGTTTGGAAAAGATGGTTTTATGTTATAGAAAATTTTATTTTTTGGATGAAAAAGTTGATTTTGTTGTTCATAAAATGTTTTGAAATGGTAGTCTTCCTCTTCATTTTGAAATGGGACATTTTTTTGAATAGAATTTTTTTTATTGTGCCTTGGTTTTTAAAACTAGGTATAATGGTTTATTTTTAAGAGAAATTTCAATTATCTTAAATTTTATAAAAAGTTTTTGATTTCATTATGAAAAATTAAAAAGAAATTAGAATTGATAGAAATGTTTTTGAAATGATTTAATTTTTTTAAAATAATTATAAGTTAAAGTGGGTTTTTATTTTGAAGTAAAATGAAATATTTTCAAATCAAGTGCATGATTTGGGTGAAAAGATTCCCTAGACTCCTTTTAAATGTGGTAGTACTAAAGAAATTGATTTTTGTGAGTGTTAAAATTTTATTGAATCATTTTTACAAGGGGTTGCATTATTTTCAAATAGTGCGTTCATTAAAGAATAATTAACATGAAACTTTTATATATGGGTTTTTTTAAAGAAGAGTGATCATATTTAAAGACTTTTTTTTATGTTTTGGGCTCAATAAATTTTGTGTATTTGATTTATTTACTTGGTGTGCATTAAGATTCTTTGCTTTATATTTTGAAACATGAATGAGATAAATTAATATTTACTATGTGGTATTTTATCCTCTCAAAAAGGTCTTGAGAAGATGTGAAGAAACATCCCCAAAGGTGAATTATTTTCATGAATAGGTATATCAATTTGGGTTATGGGATTTACCCAAACTTCAGATGGGGTGTTGAATCTAGATTATCATTTTCTTTAGGGTTTCTTAAATTTACATACTTACTTACATGGTGATTAAGGTCCTCCTAATGTTGTGAAGTGGTTAGGTTATTTTTTATAATCCCTTGTGTTTAATTACCCGAAGTGGTCTGGGGTGGTTGTTTATCTTGGAATCTGTGCTTGTTGAGTTGGAATGTCTTGAGGCTTTGAGGTAAATTTTATTTTATGTATTCATTGTTTTTTTGGTTCCTATTATGTGAGGGTTTGTTTATAGAGGTTGTGAATATTCTTTAGTGTTTTATTACTCATTTTTTTTATCTTCTAGGGTTCACCATGAGATGGTTCTCTCGTAATGTGATATCCTAGATCGCCCCTTTCCTTTAATTTTCTGACTCAAGGTTATATTAACTATATAAGGATATGGTAAGAACTAGATAAGGGTATACTATAATTAAAAATACTTAATATGGGTTACTCATGAATAAAAAATGACATGTAAGGGTTTCATTGGAGTTTTTATGGGTACCTAGGGTCTACATATAGATTAGAAGGAGTTGTAGAAGAAACCATCTCATAAATATGGAATGCCTCAATTATGTTGGGAAATAATACACTAATGAAATTTAAGCCCACATTATCCACGCTCAGTATAGGAAGTAGTTAGTATATGAACATTACCTATGTTATACAAGAGCACACAAAAGGATAAAATGTGTTGGGGTTGGAATGACATATTGGAAAATATAGAAATCCCAAAAAATTGGGAGGTTGGTTAGGGAATGACCCTACAAGAATGACTTGATTTACTGGTATGTGTAGTTACTTGAGGGGGTAATGTTGAGGGAATTTTAATTCTAGTAGAATAAAGGAGAGTGAAAAAATTACACCACCATGAATTGAGAACATCATGTGGCATGTTAGTATAAGTGAGGGTTAAACCTTTAGATAGGATCACTATGAGAGTGTTAAGCATGGGGAGGGAACCTAAAAAAGGGGGATCTAACATAATATATTAAGTATGGTTGTGAAGTTGGGACTGAAGTTTGTATAGTTTAACATAATGTATAAAGTGTCTCTCTTGGGATTTATGTCTTTGTGAAAATGCCTAACTGTCTCTTTTAAAATGATTCAAATGTTTTGAAATGTTTCTAAAAAAATTATATGTGTTCAACATACCCTTTTTGGTTTTAAATATCTTTAAAATGGATTAAAAAAAGAATTGGGGTTTTGAGAAAGGATTTTTGGAACTAATTGGTTTATTTTAAAAAGATTGTGTTATTTTAAAGAGGAATGTACATAAATTCTTGGTTTTTAATGGGATTTCAAATATTATTTTTAATGGTATTTTAACTATGTAAATGTTTTTTTTTCTAAATTATCTTTTTGTTATTTTATAAATAGTTTTAAAAAGAGTGTGCTATTTTAGACTTGGTTAATTTTTATATCAACATCTTGTGTATTTATTTTGTTAAATATTAATATCACCAAATCAAATAGGATGGATATGAATAAATAATGGATGGATGCTAATAGTTTGACAAAATAGTATAAAGATGGAGTGGAAGAGTTCATCAAGTTTTCAAAATCTTATGCACATGATCCTTCTCAAATCCTTTTTCCGTGTTTATGCTGTTGTTATTCAAGAAAAGTTAGTCTAGAGGAGTTGGAAGAACACTCGATCTGTCACAGAATAGATTGAAGCTATAAATGTTGTAATAAACATGGGGAAAAAGAGAATGTAGCTAGTGACTGGGATAACACTACATTTTATGGATCATTTTATATGATTACAAGTGTGGAAAATAAAGAATACCATATAAAGGACGTGATTATAGATGTGAATGATGATGAAGATTGTATTAAGGAAATGAAAAGTACATTTGAAGATGAACTTTGTGATTTCCAAAAAATTTTTGAGCAGTTAAAGAGTTGTGCAAAGACACCATTGTATGGTGGTTGTACTAAATATACAGCATTGTCAGCCGTACTGAAGCTGTATAATTTGAAAGAAGGCAATAGATGGAGTGAAACTAGTTTTACAGAATTACTTTCCCTCTTGAATGACATGATCCTAGAAGATAATTAGCTCTTCAGCTAAACATATAATTCCAAAAGAATGGTACGCTCGATGGGTATGATATTTGAAATAATACATGCCTACTTGAATAATTGTATACTATTTTGTAAGGACCAAAAATAACTTATAGAATGCCCAAAGTGTGGTTCATCTTGATACAAGAATTATGAATCTAGTCCTATGAAAGTCGCATGGTACTTTATAATCATTCCATGGTTTAGGCACCTATATATAAATGAGGAGACTATAGGGAAATTGACATGGCATGTAGTCAGAATAAATAAAGATGGAAAACTATGGCACCTGGCAGACTCTCCTCAATGATAGAGAATTGATCATGAGTATCCTGACTTTGGAAACGAGTTGAGAAACCTTTTCCTTACGTTACCTATAGATAGAGTGAATCTATTTGGTTTTCAAAGAATAAGTCAGAGTACATGGCCAGTTATGTTGGTAAATTATAACTTTACACTATGGTTATGTATGAAACAAAAACACATCATGTTATCTATGCTTATATCATGACCCAAAAAACTGGGTAGCGATATTGATGTTTATTTTGCTCCATTGATTGAGGATTTGAAATTATTATGGGATTCATGTGTTATGATATATGATTCTTACAGCAATGAAGATTTCACATTGAGAGCCATGTTGTATGGGATGATAAATTACTTTCTTGCTTATGAAAATTTGTCAGGATATAGCATTAAAGGAACTCTTGGGTGTCATATCTGCGAACAAGGTATACAATCAATTTGGTTGAAACATTCATTGAAAAAATGAGTTTCTAGGACATCATGTATTTCTACCCTGACGACATTAGTACTGATCTTGGATGACATCATTTGATGGAATTTCAGAAGAACATAAAACATTATTTCCACTAACAGGTGATCATCTGTTTGAGAAAGTTAAAGATGTGAACACTACTTTTGGTAAACTATTTTTGAAAAAACTTCTGAAAATCAGTTGAAAAAAGAAATCATTTTTTTGAATTACCACACTATAATTGTTTGTACATCATACATTTTCTTGATGTTATTCATGTTAACAAAATGTATTTGATAGTTTCATCGGCACGTTTCAAAATGCACCTAGAAAAAAAAGGATGGAATTAAGGTTAGGTTGAACATGGTTGACATGGGAATACGAGAAGAGTTGGAACCAATAAAGGGTAAAAAATGAACATTTCTTCCTCATACTACTTACACTCTTTATAGGTAGGAGAGATATCAGTTTTTCAACTTCTTGAATGCGTAAAGGTTCCAAAGGGGTATTCATCGAATATTAAGAACATCGTGTCAATGCATGATTTAATGTTAAAAGGTATGAAATCACATGAATTATATGTTTTGATGAAAGATCTAATTCCTATAGATTTACATTGCATTTTCCCCAAGAATGTATATCATACATTAATGAAGCTCTATTTCTTCTTCAAATCTATATGTAGCAAATTTATACACCTAGTGAAATATCGGACTATGGAAAGAGAAATTATCGTCTATTAGGAAATGTTTTTCTAGCCGACATTCTTTGATATGATGGTTCATTTGATGGTTCACTTGGTGAGAGAGATTCAACTATGTGGTCCTATTCACTATATATGGATGTACCCCATTTAATGGTATATGAATATTTTGAAAGGGTATGTCAAAAATAAAAGTTGTCCAGAGGGTTGAATTTCAGAGCGATATATTATTGAGGAAGTTTTTGAATTCTGTACTAAATACCTGTCCGGTGTGCAAATCATTGGTCTAAAGAAATCTCATCACATTGGAAAACTTGTGGGTGAAGGAATTTCTAGAAAGGAGGCTATCACAATCAATATTATAGATCGGTAGTAGGCCCAAATTTATGTTTTTCATAATAGTTTGGACGTTGACCCATATGTTGAAACCCATAAATAAATTATTAGGCATTTGAATCCATTAAGGGATGAAAAATGAATATCAAATAAACATAATAAATATTCTATAGGATGGTTTCAAGACCATATTTTTAAGGAGTCATATGAAAATCCAGACTCAATTTCAGAATAACTTTGATGGCTAGCCAAAGGACCAAGTGTGTACGTATTATCTTACAATTCTTATGTAATTAATGGTTATACATTATATACTAATGAACATGATGAAGACAGTACCAGACAGAATAGTGGAGTTACATTTGTGGCTGAAGCGATGCATGTTCTGGTGCTAAGGACAAAAATCCAATTTATGTGAATATTTCATACTTTGGAATCATCAAAAAAATATGGGAGTTTGATTATACAACATTCTGAGTGCCAATTTTTCAATTCAAGTGGGTTGATAATAGAAGTGATATTAAAATAGATGAGTTGGGATTTGTGAAAGTTGATTTCAGTAAGGAAGGATACAAAGACAAACCATTTATAATGGTATCATAGACAGTACAAGTATTTTATGTTCCAGATCCTATAAACCAAAACCGGTCAATTATTCTATTATCGACCAAAACCACTAAAGTGTTAGATGAAAATTCAATGGAGGATGACCCTTTCATTGGTACATAGCAATAATTTCACAACAGTCCCAGTGTAGACGATGTTTTGTATGTCAGAGTAGATCACAATGAAGGGATTTAGATAGTCGATAGAGGGGTCAAATCCCTTCAACCTTTAAAAAAAGAGAGTTCAATAACTAGGTTATATATTTTTTATAATATACATCATGTTAATTTATGTTAATATTTGTTCATTGCTTCTTTTATGTTATCTAAATTAAATGTTAAAACACTTTTGTAGATAATGACTTCTACACATGATGATGCTCCAAATACCTAGGCACAACAGGTTTCTCAACATGTTGCTGCTCGCAGTATAAAGGAACAACAAGTTTCTCAACCTGTTTCCTTATGTTAATATTTGTTCTCTACTACTTTTATGTTATCTAAATTAAATGTTAAACCAATTTTGCAGATAATGACCTTTGCACGTGATGATTATCCCAATCCCCAGGAACAATAGGTTTCTCAACCTACTACTTCTCACAGTGCAGACGAACAACATGTTTCTCAACCTGTTGCTACTCCCAATGAAAAGGTACAACCGCTATTTTTACATGTTTATGCTAGCCCTCTAGAGCTGGAGGAACATATTGATGATGGTGTATCTAAGGAAATTAAAGGTGATTAAACACCGATGACACAAAAAAAAACAAGAGCACCATAGTTTGATGGTATTATAAAAAATCATTAAGGATAAAGAGAATGACATAAAATACGAGATTGGATAGAATAAACAGGGCCAACATGTTAACCCCAACAAGGCCATGTTCAGTAGTTACAATGGAATCATCAATTGGAAACATGTGGTGATTGATGTAACTTCATGGTACCATGTTGGGGATGATATTAAGACACTGATATGGGGAGATAATACATCAAAATTATGATATCATTTTTATAATTTACTAAAAATTAAATAATGAAACATTAACTTACACTTTATCATATCTTGAAGAGTGCATTTACAGTAGATGAATTGCACAAATACTATGTCTTAAGGGTTTTTGGAAGGATTCACAGGGGTTTTCACACAATTTTAATGAAATATCATCTTAAAGATGCTAAAGGGAAAATAAAACTACACCCACCTCTTATTTATGCACACCTAATAACCCAAGCATTGTGGGATGCATTTACTGGTCATCATGCGAAGCATTATTTTCAAGTACATTATGTCTGGTAATACATTTTTTTGATGGTACATGTATTCATCACTTTGATTGATAGTGTTTTATTTATGAAACAACAACTGAGTGTTGAAAATAAAAAACAGGCATCAAAACTAGTGTACCCCTATCATAAAGAAAGGATGGGGTATGCATCACTTGAAAAAAAATTGGTTTGTATTTTAAATATACCATAATACTTTTATGTGACATAAAACAACACAATAACTATGTTATTTTGTTTATATGCAGCTTGAAGAGTCCAAATACAAAGCCACTTCTATCCCATGCCATGTGCTATGGAAGGAGGCACCTGTAACTAAAGATGAGAAACTAATAGATGAAAACACACAAAAAGTGTGAGAAACATGTGTAAGTATGACATAATTTTTTTTCCTTTAAATATCTATTACATAACAATGATTACTTATTTTCCTATATTTTCTATCTTACATAGTCACAAGAATCAACAACACCCACATCGGATTCAGACATACTTTCAGGGGACTTGAAGCATCCAGAAAAGTATGGCCGCGTTAGAGGTACGGGTTTTGGGGTGACACCCCGAAAATATTTTGAGGAAAAAAACAAGTGGAGGATCAAAATGAGAAAATAAAAAGGATGAGATAAAAATTAGCTATGTTTGAAGAAGAATTACAATACCATAGAGATATGATAGAAACTTTGATGGGGGGAGGCAAAGAGAAGAAACAGCTCAAGAACAACCCATGTGTGAAGATCCAGCCCCAGCCCCACTAGTTTTGAGGTGATCCATTCCCCTCAAAAAAAATTCTTAACTGAGGTAGTCAATTTTCTAATATTTTTTTTGAAATGTGAATCAAATAGACACTAGACACTAATACCTTTCCTGTATTGATATTCTATAGGGTGAAAATGACTGTGATTTATATCTATCAACACCCACCCATCGCCTTGTAGCGGGGGCTGCAATGTTCAATATCCAGAATGACATGCTACACAACAGACCACTTCTGATAGGTCAATTCAGAGTGTCAATTACTGTAGCCCTAGAGCTGAGCGCTAATCTACCTGTTCCAATTGATGATGAAGATATTCATACAGTCAAACAAGCTCTTGGAACATTCATCACATGGCTATCACATCTTGTAAAAAACATATCCACAATGAGGTATTCATTTCCAATTTAATTTTCAAGCTAAAACTTAAACATTTAATGAAAAAAGGTCTGAACTGATCCATGTTATTACAAACATACAAAGGGAAGGGAGTGAAATGAAATACCGGTTCAAAACCATCTTAATGATCAACCAACTGATCAAAACGATCTACCCAAATCACCTTAAACCCCCATTCTATATTCACATTTATTATCATTGAAGGATCATGTGGATATGAAGTTAAAAGATGTTCAGACTCACATAATTTATTTTGAAGAAAATATGTATGGAGGGGAAGATCCATACTTCATTGGTGTTGAGAGTGAAACTGAAATCCTTGAATATGAATTGTTAGGTGGCTTAGTTGTAAATTTATACATGAGGTATGTTTTCATGATTTATTTTTTAAAAAGCTGATATAATGTGTTAATTATGACCAAATACATTTCATATTTTTCACAAGCTTAAATATGAAAAAAAATTGAAGGGATTTCCCCATGAACATAAATTTTCACGTGTTAGTCCTCACATCACCTCTACAAAACAAAAAAGACATAACTTACAAGAAAGAGGGTGAAATAGTGGCAGACCTACTCAAATCATTTAACAATAAAATTACAGATGACAGACTCTTCTTAATAGCAAAAATTCAGTGGTAAAACTATAAAATTTAATCATATCAAATGTATTTTAATTTCTTTCATTACTTATTCATTTTTTTGTTTTAAGTAGTATTGGATGCTCATTACGGTCAATTTGGATACTCAAAATATTTATTTTCTGGATTTAATTCATGGATATCCAACAAATCGACCAAACATGATGGAGTTTTTCAATTTTTAATACACCACATCAAACATTTTAGAACTAAAAATCCAATTATATAATTTATATTATCTTTTAATGAGGATTATATTATGATAGGGCAATGCATCAATATCATCTACATCATGGAATGAGGCCTGGGGAAAAGGACAACCAACCTCACAAGTACTATGACTAGATAAGTATTAGGGTATATATAATAATATTTCACAATCCAAACACATATAAAAGAAATACTTATTTTTATCAATGTTTCTACAGTGTTTGAAACAAGAAAACAGAAAATACTATGGTTATTATGTTTGTAAATTTATGAGATAGATCATATTCCATGAATAAACTAGCATCCCTAAAGAGGTATTTTCTAAGATAATTTCTATTTCATTTGAAATATTTATTAATTCTTTGTGTATTTATATTTTTTTAGTACTACCATGACTTCCAAAAATATCCATATTCACAAGATGATATAGATATTCTTAGAAACGAATGGGAAACATACCTGATGGAATAATGTACAAAAATAGCATGAAGATGGTAAAATTCTCAAATAATTTCTACCTTAATAATCTTGTCTACATTATATTTCTCTTTTTTGAAGGTAATGTTGTGATTTGTACGGGCTAAATTCCCCACTGAAAATCATGGCCATTGGTGTTTCTTGTTTCCACATTAAATGAATTGAATGTTGGTTGGTTTTTAAAAAGAAATTGGTGGTCCTCATTTACAGGGTATGTGTGTTGTTGGTAGAACACTAAAGATAACGAGTATCCAAAATGGGGTTCCCTATCCCTTGAGTTTTTTGTGGCATCTTGAGACATAACAGGCACATGAGATTACTCCACTCTTCTTGTTTTCAACAAAGAGAAGGGGTTTTATCCAAAAAAACATCGATTCAATCTGTAATATTGGCAGTTCCCCTCGTTAGTCGACCTAGTGAAGAACCAACTGTCATATATTCATTCAGACGTCCTGAATATATGATAGTTGGTTCTTCACTAGGTTGACTAAAACTATGCTACATAAGGATGATGTTATTCTGTGTCAACCGTATAGGGATCAAAGGGTTTTCCATAATCCTTCTAAACTGGGTAGATTGAGCATATTGAGCAAGTAAGGTCTCTTTTTTTAGGTTTCAAAGGCAAGGGTGCATTGACTTTTAGGCAGAAAAATGTACTTAATTTTTTTCCTGATAATTTAGGACAATGATCCATGAGTCATTTGTGATGTGTAGGAATCAACCACACCTCAATCTGATGCACAGTGTCACCAGTATGACTCCAAATGTGTCTTTATTTAAAATTGACATTAATTCAAGTAAAAAACACAAATAACATACTAAAAACCAAGGAAATGCATTATGACTGTTTTGATACTTTATAAAAACAATCTATTAGTCATTTGTGATGTGTAGGAATCAACCACACCTCAATCTAACACACGATGTCATCGGTATGACTCTAAATGTATCTTATTATTTAAAATTGACATTAATTAAAGTAAAAAAACACAACTGAAAAACTGAAAACAGAGAAAATGAATTCATATTGTTTTGATACTTTAGGAAAATAATCCACGAGTCAGTTGTGATGTGTAGGAATCAACCCCACCTCAATCCAACAAATTGTGTGACAAGTATGGCTAAAAGTGTCCACTATCAGTTTAAAATTGACATTTTTGCTCAAAATGTATCACTCACTAAAAACCTAGTAAACACACTCTGATTGTCTTAAAAATTAAGGACAATAATTTGTAAGTCCTTTGTGTTGTGTATGAAGTAGTCTCCTATCAAACTGACGCACAATGCGACTGGTATGACTCAAATTGCATGTTTTTGGTTTGAAATGAGATTTTAGTTAAAAAACACAATTGATATACTGAAACCCTAGAAAACACATTCATATTGTCTTCATACTTTAGAAAAACAATATACTAGTCATTTGTGACATGTAGGAATCAAATTAACCTCAATCCGATGTACGATGTCATCAGTATGACTCCAAATGTTTCTTCTTATTTAAAATTGACATTAATTCAAGTAAAAAAATACAGCTTACATTCTGAAAACTGATAAAATGCATTCAAATTGTTTTGATACTTCAAGACAATGATCCATGAGTCATCTATGATGTGTAGGAATAAAATACATCTCAATACGATGAATGGTCTAACCGATATGACTAAAAGTGTCCACTATCATTTTAAAATAGATATTTTAGCTCAAAACACGTCACTCACTGCCTGAATGGCCCGAAGGCCTTCATTTTTATTGATTTTTGATAACCCCCCTTTCAAGGGTTGAGGGGGAACCCTTACAAGGCCCGTAGGCTCAGAGATTACATGGCCCATAGGCTTAGGATATTATATGACCTGAAGGTCTTAAGGAATTCAACCAGACTATCTACAAGGAACTGCCCCTCCCCAGCATCTACATCCTGATAGTAGCTCTCCAACTTTGCATGACTGTCTGTCTATGCTTCTCGTGCAAGCACAGGCTGGTACCGATGGTATAACCATACCCTCTCATTCAGATAATCCAATTGGATCTGCTCTAGTGAGTACACCTGCTCAACATCCTCTTCTGGGGCTTCTCCATTTTTGTAGTGTGTTTGGGGCCTACATTCATGTGGCCCGAAGGCCTTGGGGTTTCCCTAAGGCCTTAAGGTGGCCCAAAGGCCTAGATAATCAACTAGCCCGAAGGCCTTGGGTGGCCCGAAAGCCTTGCAGGACCCGAGGACCAAACCGGTGGCCTAAAGGCCTAGATGGATGAATAGTTCCGGCTGCTACCGTACCAAACAGTGCCTACTACAGTACTACTACAGTACCTCAGAAATATGCCTCCACCCGGATTTGATCTCGGGTCTCTTGGATGCACCTAGCGAGTCCTCACCAACTGGGATGAGGATCATGTGCACGTCACTCACTAAAAACCCAACAAACACACTCTGATTGTCTTAAAAATTAATGATTGTTTTTGTAATTCCTTTGTGAAATGTATGAAGTAGTCTCCCATCAAACTGACAGACGATGCGACCGGTATGACTCAAATTGCGTGTTTTCGGTTTGAAATGACTTTTTATTAAAAAAAACAACTGGTATAATAAAAACTAATAAAATGCATTTGGGTTGTTTTGATAATTTAGGAAAACGATCCGTTATTCATTTGTTATATGTAGGAAACAACCCCACCACAATACAACGCACGGTGTGACTAGTATAACTCCAAATATGTATTCTTATTTAAAATTGAAATTAATTCAAGTAAAAAACACAACTGACATATTGAAAACTGAGAAAACACATTCATATTGTTTTGATACTTAAGGAAAATGATCCATGAGTCAGTGGTAATGTGTAGGAATCCACCCCACCTCAATCCGATGAACAGTGTGACTGGTATGACTAAAAGTGTCCACTATCAGTTTAAAATTAACATTTTAGATCAAAAAGTTTCACTCACTAAAAACCAAGAAAACACACTCTGACTATCTTCAAAATTAAGGAAAATGATTTTTCAATTATTTATGACATGTATGAAGCACTCTCGTGTCAAACTAATGCTCGATGTGATCGGTATGACTCAAATTGAATGTTTTCGGTTTGAAATGAAATTTTAGTAAAAAAACCTAACTAATATACTAAAAAATAAGGAAGTGCATTCCAATTGTTTTGATACTTTATAAAAACAATATATCAGTCATTTTTGATGTGTAGGAATCAACCAAACCTCAATTTGACGCACGATGTCATTGGTATGACTCCAAATGTGTCTTTTTATTTAAAATTGACATTAATTCAAGTAAAAAAACAAAAATGACATACTGAAAATTGAGAGAACTCATTCATATTGTTTTAATACTTTAGAAAAATGATACATGATTCATTTGTGATGTGTAAGAATCAACCCCACCTCAATATGAAAAACTATGTGATCGGTATGACTAAAAGTGCCTATTATGAGTTTAAAATTGTCATTTTAGCTCAAAACATGTCACTCACTGAAAACCAAGAAAACACACTCTGATTGTCTTCAAAATTAAGTATATAAATTCTTCAGTTATTTTTGATGTGTATGAAATAGTCTCATGTCAAACCAATGAATGATGCGACCCCTATGTCTCAAATTGCATGTTTTCGGTTTGAAATGACATTTTAGAAAAAAACACAAATGGCATACTACAAACCTAGGGAACACATTCAGATTATTTTGATAATTTAGGACAATGATCTATTGGTCATTTTTGATGTGTAGGAATCAACCGAACCCTAATATGATGCACAATGTCACCTGTATGACTCTAAATGTGTCTTCTTATTTAAAATTGACATTAATTAAAGTAAAAAAACACAACTAACATACTAAAAACTGAGCAAATACATTTAGATTGTTTTGATACTTTAAGAAAATCATCTATGATTCAGTTGTGATGTGTAGGAATCAAACCCACCTCGATCAGATGAACGGTGTGTCCGGTATGACTAAAAGTGTCTGATATCAGTTTAAAATTGACATTTTATCTCAAAATATGCTACTCACTGAAAACCAAGAAAACACACTCTGATTTTCTTAAAATTAAGGATATCGATTCTTTAGTTATTTTTGATTTGTATGAAGTAGTCTAATATCAATATGATGCACGCTACGACCGGTATGACTCAAATTTCATGTTTTCGGTTTGAAATGACATTTTATTGAAAAAAAAACAACTGACATACTGAAACATGAGGAAATGAATTCCAATTGTTTTGATAATTTATGAAAATGATCTATCAATCATTTGTGACATGTAGGAATCAATCCTACCTCAATCCGACGTATGGTGTCACCAATATAACTCTAAATGTGTCTTCTTATTTAAAATTGACATTAATTCAGGTAAAAAAACACAATTGGCATATTGAAAATCGAGAAAAAAACATTCATATTGTTTTGATACTTTAGGAAAACGATCCATGAGTCGGTTTTGATGTGTAGGAATCAACCCCATCTCAATCCAACGAACAATGTGGCTGGTATGACTAAAATTGTCCGCTATCTGTTTAAAATTGACAATTTATCTCATAACGTGTCACTCATTGAAAACCAAGAAAACACACTATGATCATATTTAAAATTAAGGAAAACGATTCTTCAGTTATTTGTGACTTGTATGAAGTAGTCTCATGTCAAACCGACACACGATGAGATCGATATGACTCAAATTGCATGTTTTCGGTTTGAAATGACATTTTAGTAGAAAAACAAAACTAACATACTAAAAACTGAAGAAATGAATTCCAATTGTTTTGATACTTTAGGAAAATGATCTATCTGTCATTTGTGACATGTAGGAATCAAAATCACCTCAGTCTGACACACGATGTCACCGGTATGACTCTAAATGTGCCATTTTTATTAAAAATTGACATTTTTTAATGTATTCTTCATATTAATGTTTAATTTATTTCTTTATAGTATTACTAATGTAATATTTATTTTCTCATATAGTTGGAACCTTTTTCTTGAGTTGGGATGATTTTTTCGGTGACTATTACCCTCAGAGGAAATTTTATAGAGGGGACAACAGACGTTAAAAGAGAAAACATTAATGATTTTAACTATTTTTTGGATAATTGTAAGTGTAATTTTATAAAACATTGTTCAAAATGTATATAGAAGTGTTTTTTGGTATATACCATGAGTGAATATTTTTGTATTCATGATGTCAATTAAATGTATATTGCATTATTTTCCAAACCTTTGTGTGCGCTGCTTGTTTTTTCATCATTTGGATCATGCATGTGGTTCTTTTGTATATACTATGGGTGGTTATTTTTTAATAGGTTTTTGCTGGTTTGTGCAAGTTATTTTTGGTGGTTTGGTTATTTTGGTTTGTTGTTTATTTTTGGCAGGTTGTTGTGTGTGCTGTTAAATAAACAACAAACCTAGGCAAGGAAGCTTTTATCAGCACTTCAATTAGCATTGATAAAGACCCCCCTTTATCAGTGTTAATTGAAACACTGATAAATGAGGACTTTATCAACACTTCCAATAGTACTGATTAAGGATAACCTTTATCGGCACTTTTTAGAGTGCTGATAAAGGGGACCCCCTTTAATAGTGGCTCTATTATCAGCATTTTTTTAGCACTGATAAATGCCTTTTTTAGCGATGATAAAAACCTGTTTTGTGGTAGTGTATGATGACTCGTTTTTTATGAGATCTATACTTTACTCGGTGTATATGATTCATTCATGATCCCATGAAGCTATTATGTTCTCATAAATACTTAAAATCATGATAAATATATTTTAATAATAAATATATTTATAATATTTATAATTATAAATATTTAGTTAAATATAATTACTTTTTAAGAAATATATATAATTATAATTATATATAAATAAATAAATAAATATATATATATATATTCAAATAATTATAAAATTATAATAATTTTTTTAAATGATAAATATATTTATTATATTTATAATTATATATAAATACCTTTAAAATATATTTATTTATAATTATATATATATATTCATTAAAGAAATATATTTATTGTAATTTTTTAAATGAAAAATTATATTTATAATTATATATACACTTTTTTATAAAATTACAATAAATACATTTATTATAATTTTATAAATATATATTTATTTATATATTAATATACATATATATACATATAAATATATCTATAATTATATACAAATATTTATAAATATATTTACTTATAATTATAATTATAAATATATAAATATATTTATTTATAATTATAATTATAAATATATAAAAATATTTAAACAATTAGAAAATTAGAATAAAATATTAATAGTAATTATAATTTTATAAATATATAAAAATATCGAAATATATTTATAAATATATAAAAATATTTATACATATATACAAATATTTATAATTATAATTATAAATAATATATATATGTAAATAATTATAAATTTATAATATATATAATAATTTTATATATAATTATATATATATAGTCATAAATATAAATAAATATATATATATATATACATATACATTTAAAAACTTATGAAATTAAAAAATAAATATATTAATTATATATATATTTTAAAATTTTATAATTATTTAAATAAATTAATATTTATTTTTAAATAATTATTAAATTATAATAAATATATTTATAATTAATATATTTATTATATTTATAATTATAATTATATATAAATATATATCTATTTATATTCATAAATATAAATAAATATATATATATTTAAATACTTATGAAACTAAAATAAATATATTAATTATATATATTTTTTATAATTTCATAAGTATTTAAATAAATAAATAAATAAATATTTATTTATTTATATTTATGACTATAAATATATATATATATATACATATATATTTACTTATAATTATAATTATAAATATAATAAATATATTAATTATAAATATATTTATCATAATTTCATAATTATTTAAATATAAATATATATTTATTTAAATAATTATGAAATTATAAATATATATATAATTAATATATTTATTTTAATTTCCTAAGTATTTAAATAAATAAATAAATATAAATATATTTATATTTATGACTATATATAATTAATATTTTTTTTAATTTCATATTAGTGCTGATAAAGATTGCCCTTTATGAGTACTAAAAAAGTGCTGATAAAGACATGTTTTATCATTATTTTCTATTTTAGCGCTGATAAAACATACCTTTATGAGCACTTTTTAGCTAGCACTAATAAAAGGTTTACCCACTTTTATAAATAAACCATAACAGTCTCCTCCCCTCACACTCCTCAAACTCTTGCGAATGTCGAACCATGCCTCATCCTCTTCCTCCTCCTCCGCTTTCAACTACTCCTTCACCGTCGTTGCCGCCTACTCCTCCCCCCCACTGTCGACTCCTCCTCCTCCTCCTCCTCCTCCGCTGCCGACTCCTCCCCTGCCGACTCCCCCTCCTCCTCTTCCACTGCCACCGCTGCCGACTCCTCCTCCTCCTCCTCCTCCACTGTGGACTCCTCATCCTTCAGCTTTCATACACATGTTTCATGCTTGACATCATCTTCAGGGCCAATGTTCATGATTTTTACTTATATATAACGCATTGTCGATATCATATAGGTTTTCACATTGGTGTTGTGGTAGCTTATACCCCTAGTAATTGTTTTTATGATTAGTGGATGCGTTTGAGGTCTGAGAAGCTAGACTCATATATTTGGTATTTCTGAAGAGATTAACTATTTTTCATCAGTTTCACTGTCCAATTTATATATATGAACATGAGATAACCATTTTGGAATCATTATATTATGGATTATTTTGATTATAGAATTCAATAATTGTTCCCCATAGGAATTATTTTAATGGTTGATATCATTCCTTCTTTCTTTTATAAATTAAGTAAGGCATTGTAAAGGGTCATCAAGGGTAGTGAAGTTTGTTTTAGAATTCATGTTCCTTATTTTTTTGAGACAGTGATAACAGTGGAAAATCTATGTCTTATGTGGGGTTATTTTAGCTACACAATGAATTATTTCATTCTAAGTGTTGTATTTATAGTCACTCGAGTTTGTTAGGTGTTATTTAGTGGTTTATAGCCTATAGTGTATGGTTATCTGAATTATCGTGATTGTCTTCTTGAAATTATGGTGGATTGGGAAACCAACAAGCTTTAGGTATGTTGTATAATGGTTTGATGATTTTGTTATTCTTTCATGATACGATCATAGGTTTCATTCATATGAAGAAATCATTTCACAATTAGGAGAATTTTAACAATTTATGTGAGCATTTGGTTTTCTCATTTCTCAATAAAGGTTTGTTCTATAATGCTCTCTTTAATGGTAACCTTCATTATGGGACAATATACATATGATGTTTATGGTTATTGGGTTTCTTCCTAATATGTGGATTGATTATCAATTTTTATAAAGATAATTGGTGTCAAATTAGGGTATAATCTACATGACATGAGCTTACACCATTTTCTCTATCCCTACTAGAATAGGAATGAGTATAGAGATAACTATGAGGAGATGAAAATATATATCCCTAATAGTATAAAGATTACCTATCTTAATGATTGGTAAGATGCATCGACTTATATTTTTCAAAAGTAAGAGATAATCTATTTTTTATTTTTGTAGGTCTTGTTCCATTATGTCGGTAAAATTGTAAATTTACTCTCATGGATGACCTTATAAGATGTAGCGGCTTAATTTTTTTGATTCTCATTATGAGAAGAGTCCTTATCATTATTATTAATACCACCCCGGATATAGAGACCCATACTTACATATATATAACATCTTAATATATATCCTTGATTTATTTCCCAAGGACTTCTCTAGGTTACCACCCAAGGGATAGATTGAGTTTATGATTGTGTTCTTACCAGGTGTGGAGCATATATCTATTCCACCATATAAGATGGATTTTTTAGATCTATGAGAGAAGAAGGCTCAATTGAATGACTTCGAGGTGAAGGGGTGACTGGTATGACTCCAAATGTGTATTTTTATTTAAAATTGACATTAATTTATTTAAAAAGAACAAGTGACATACTGAAAACCGATAAAACACATTCAGATTGTTCTGATACTTTACGAAAATAATCCATGAGTCATTTGTGATGTGTAGGACTCAAACGCACCTCAATATGATGCACTGTGTGACTAGTATAATTCAAAGTGTCTTTTTTTATATAAAATTGACATGAATTTAAGTAAAAACAACAAGTGAAATACTGAAAACCAAGAAAAAGTATTCATATTGTTTTGATATTTTTGGAAAATGGTATATTAGTCATTTTTGAAATGTAAAAATCAGACACACCTCAATAAAACACATGGTGTTACTGATATCACTCAGAATATCTCTTTTTATTTAAAATTTTCATTAATTTAAGTAAAAACAACAAGTGACATACTGAAAACTGAGTAAACACATTCAGATTATTTTGATATTTTAGAAAAATGATCTATTAGTCATTTGTGACTTGTAAGAATTAGTCATAACTCAATACAATGCACTGTGTGACTGGGATAACTCAAAGTGGCTCTTTTTATTTAAAATTGACATTAATTTAAGTTAAAACAACAAGTGACATACTGAAAACCAAGAAAATACATTTGGAT
Organism: Viscum album; assembly: GCA_963277665.1. Lineage (NCBI taxonomy): Eukaryota > Viridiplantae > Streptophyta > Magnoliopsida > Santalales > Viscaceae > Viscum > Viscum album. Next base: position 807,817,903 of record OY728150.1, on the reverse strand, counting down.
TGTTTTGAAATTTTAATAAAATGATCTATTAGTAATTTGTGATGTGTAGGAATTAGCTTCATCTTAATACGACATTTGGTGTGGATGATATCACTCAAAGTGTCTCTTTTTATTTAAAATTTACATTAATTTAAGTAAACACAACAAATGACATACTGAAAACCGATAAAACGCATTCAGATTGTTTTTATATTTTAAGACAACAATCTATTAGTAATTTGTGATGTGTAGGAATCATCTACACCTCAAACCGATGCACGATGCAACCGGTATGACTCAAAATGCATGTTTCTAGTTTGAAATGACATTTTAATAAAAACATACAACTCACATACTGAAAACTGAGAAAACACATTCATATTATTTTGTCACTTTAGGAAAATGATCCATCAGTAATTTGTGACATGTAGGAATCAGCTGAACCTTAATACAATGCATGGTGTGACCGGTATAACTCCAAATGTGTCATTATTTAAAATTGACATTAATTGTAGTAAAAGAACAAGTAAGAAACTCAAAACTAAGAAAACACATTAGGATTGTTTTGATATTTTAGGACAACAATCCTTAACTCATTTGTAACATATGATAATCAAACCCATCTCAATAGGATGCACGGTGTGACTAGTATAAGTCTAAATGTGTTATTTTTATTAAATATTGAAATTTTATTATTGTGTTCTTTCATATTAATGTTTAATTTATTTTTTTATAGTATTACTAACATAATTTTTGTTTTATTATATAGGTGGAATATTTTTCTCTGGTTGAGATGATTTGTTCGACAACTGATACCATGGGCATAGGAGATCACAAACATCAAAAGATTAAATATTAATGTTTTAGAATGTTTGTTGGATAATTTTGTAAATGTAATTATATAAAACATTTTGTCTGAAATGTAAATAGCAGTGTTTTTTGTATATACCATGAGTGAATTTTTTTTGTATTCATGATGTAAATTAAATATATATAGCATTGTTTGAAATTATAGCAAAATTGTAGGTTTTTGTAGGTTTTTTCTTCTGGTTGTGCTGATGCAGGCGGCTAGACCTTTGTCAGCGCTATTTTTAGCATCGATAAAGGTGGTATTTATCTGTTCTTTTTTAAAGTAGTTTACTATCCGTCGCACATGTTCTTTATAATGGAATCCCACTATTTTTTTTAAGCACTTTCCCTTCAAACACTGATTCTTTGTCCACCTCTTGATATTCCAATAGATAGTCTTGATTTCAGGCCTTGTATTGAATCCAAAATAAAGACTTCTCTCACACAAAATCAAAGGTCTTCAATTTCCTTTTGGATGATCATAAGATCTTTGTGAAAGTCAGTCTATCTCATCTTATTCAAGAAAAAACCCATAAATTATTACCTAGTGAGCATATAATGAAATGCACAACCTCAGAATATTTCCTAGAAATAAAACATTGAAACTCCATATTACTCTTTCTCACTGTATGTGGATCCTTGTAGGTCTGCTACTGCTTCTTTTTCATAGATTGTATTTGAACAACATAAATAGTATAGAACCGTATTTCTCTTCTTCTTCCATACCCAGCAGATTTTTGGTTCAGTACAGACTCAACTTCTCAGACATGTATCAACTTATATTCTTCTTCCTTGAGAGAGATATTCTTCTCTCTTGACTTACTCAACATTTCCCCGTTACATTATGAAACAAATTTTTATTCTTCTTACTTGATACATAATTTTATAGATGGTGCCTCACATTTCTTGGGTTCATTTTCATATTCCCATAAATGAAAATATTTAAGAGATATCATGTACACCAACAAGTCCCATGAACCAAGACGTTTTCTTCTATCCATGATCTTCTTTTTCTCTCCCGAAAAATGATAACACTACCCTTTATTTATTTTCTCTTATTATTTTGTATCAGCTGAATATATCTTCATATATTTTCTATAGAAAGACCGGGTTATTATCTTCTTAAAATAACACTACTAGCATCTGTAGTAAAATCATTCTTCAAAGCTATATATATAAAAATACACAATAGTAGTACTTGCGGCATGGAGACTTCCTTTACTACATGAGAAGTTCTAAAAAACCAGTAGATTCCTACTTGTATGAATATTTTATGAAAAACCCACTTCACCCATATTATCATCTTTCCATCTTGAATCACAAATCTTTCTATGATATTTAATTCCATAGAAAGTACAACACTTGCATCATCATGTTTAAACTCCATTTTGATCAAAGATATTGATATTCAAACATTATCATTCAAAACTCACTGAATAATTGAACACGATCTTCTCAACTCATATTCTTAAAATAAATATTGAATTAAGGATTACCATACATCATGATTATTTGAACTAGAATATCATCTTTAGCATCATCAGATATAATTTTCATCAGAATCATGAATTATGGAAACTCTATTTTCATACTTTAAAAGGCCACTAAAACTTTCCTCTTTCAATGGTATTCTTCTGCACATCTTGAAGATAAAATTCTCTTTATTTCTCTTGCTTGAATCATACACCATTTTAGGGGTTTGTGATGTTTAGAAAAATGAAGAATGACTTTGGGATCATCACACTTATTTTCCTCATCTTTAAGTCTGGAAATTTCTGTTTCCACGTAAGGATAAAATCCCCTTACATGGATCCCTAGTTCAGAATCCACTTATTTCAATAACTCAGATGTGGATCACTTCATGTAAATCCACATGCATGATTGGATCTTCTTACACACGTCAATCTCTATGAATAGTGATAAAATCAATCCCCGTATGTGAGGAATTAGTTGTGAATCCCTTTATGGTGTTTTTCATACATCGAACTCCCTTATGTGAGTACTTTATTATTTTGCATCCTAAACTAAAAAATTATAAAACACTTCAAATGACTTCAAGGTTTTTCTAATTATTCTCCGAGCCTCCTCAAGAACTTCAAATCACTTTAGAACTGATCCAATAAATGTGGGAATTATTAGAATAATTCCAAACTCCTCTTGTACATTTCTAAGTCCCTTTGCAGTATATATACCTAGTTTAGATTATTTCAAGAACTTCACTACCTTTATGATTCTAGATTCAACTAATTCACTTTAAACCTTTACACAAAGATATTCAAAAATGATTTTAGTATCCAACATGAAATGTACACCAAGGATGGTTTCTCCACAACCTCATCCAGCTTCATTCTAAACTCTCACTACTACAGATAGTGCTTTTAAAAGTGCTAGAAACCACTTTTAACAGCGCTAGAAAATCAATGTTAATCATAGGAAAGATAAAGGAGGTCCTTTATCCATGTTAAAAAAAGCACTGATAAAGGCCTAACTTCCTGTGATGTGCTATTTATATAACAATACACCCATCGGCACCTACACAACGGACACACACCACCTGCACAAACCAACACCTGTACAATGCACACAAGAACAATGTAGTGAATAAAGAACAAATTTGTGCACACAATAGTTTAACAAAAAATGCTATATAAATTTAAAATAATGTATTATATAATTAAATTTACAATTATCCAACAAAAAATTAAAAACATTAATGTTTAATCCTTTAACATCTGCGATCCCATCTCAAAAATGTCCTCTCATGGTATTAATTGCTAAAATAATCATCCCAACTCAAACAAAAGGTCCCACCTATATAAGAAAATAAATATTATGTTAGTAATACTATAAAGAAATAATTTAAACATTAATATGAAAGAATACACTAATAAAATGTAGATTTTTAATAGAAAGACACATTTGGAGTTATACAGGTCACACCATGCACCGTATTGAGGTGGGGTTGATTCCTACATATCAAAAATGGGTTATGGATCATTGTTCTAAAATATCAAAACAATACGAATGAGTTTTCTTGGTTTTGAGTATGTCCCTTATTCTTTTACTAAAATTAATATCAAATTTAAATGACATATTTGGATTTATACTGGTCGCATCATTTTTTAGATTGATGTGTGGTTGATTCCTACACATTACAAATGAATCATGTACCATTTTTATAAAGTATCAAAACAATTCGAATGCATTTGCTCAGTTTTCAGTATGCCAATTGTGTTTTTTTACTAAAATATAATTTCAAACAAAAAACATATATTTTGAGTCATATAGGATATATCGTACATCGGTTTGAGGTGAGACTACTTCATACTCATCACAAAAGATTTAAAAATCACTCTCCTAAATTATGAAGACAATCGGAGGGCATTTTCTTGATTTTCAGTGAGTGAAACATTTTGAACTAAAATGCCAATTTTAAATTGATAATGAGAAATTTTAGTAATACTGGTCACACCGTGCATCAGATTGAGGTGTGGTTGATTTCTACACATCACAAATGACTCATGGATAATTGTCATAAAGTATCAAAATAATCTGAATGTGTTTTCTCAGTTTTCAATCTGTCACTTATTCTTTTTTACTTTAATTAATGTTAATTAAAAAAACAAACTTTTGGATTTATACTGGTCACATCATTCATTGTATTGAGGTGTGGTTTATTTTTACACGTCAAAAATGACTCATGTATTATTTTTCTAAAGTATCAAAACAATACAAATGTGTTTGCTTAGTTTTTAGTATGTCAGTTGTGTTTTTTTTACTAAAATATCATTTCAAACTGGAAACACGCTTTTTGAGTCATCCTGATCGCATCATGCATCGGTTTGATGTGAGACTACTTCATACACATTACAAAGGACTTATGAATCACTTTCCTAAATTATTAAGACAATTGTAAAGAGTTTTATTAGTTTTCAATAAGTGACACATTTTGAGCTAAAATGTAAATTTTAAACTGATAATAGATACTTTTAGTCATACCGGTCACAACATGCATAGAATTTAGGCGTGGTTGATTCCTACATGTCAAAAATGACTCATAGATTATTTTCCTAAAGTATCAAAACAATCCGAATGCATTTTCTCAGTTTTCAATATTTCACTTGTTCTTTTTTCTTAAATTAATATCAATTTTAAATAAAAAGACACATTTGGATTTATACCGGTCACTTCATGCATTTTATTGAGGTGGGGTTGATTTCTACACATCCAAAATTACTCATGAATCATTTTCTGAAATTATAAAAACAATCCAAATAAATTTTCTCAGTTTTCAGTATGCTATTTGTGTTTTTTTACTAAAATTAATGTCAATTTTAAATAAAAAAAGAACTTTGAGCCCTACTGGTTGCACCATGCATCGGATTGAGGTGAAATTGATTCCTACACATAACAAATGACTTATATTGTTTTAATAAAGTATAAAAATGATCTGAATGTGTTTTCTTAGTTTTTAGTATGTTAGTTGTGTTTATTTACTAAAATATCATTTCAAACTGAAAACATGAATTTTGAGTCATACAGGTCACATTGTGCATCAGTTTGATATGATACTACTTCATATACATCAAAAATAACTTATGAATTGTTGTCCTAAATTATTAATACAATCAGAGCGAGTTTTCTTGGTTTTCATTGAGTGACACATTTTGAGCTAAAATATCAATTTTAAACAGATAATAGATACTTTTAGTCATATCAGTCACACCATTCATCATATTGAGGCGTGGTTGATTCCTACACATAAAAATGACTGATGGATTGTTTTCCTAAAGTATCAAAATAATCCAAATGTGTTTGTTCAGTTTTCAGTATGTCACATGTTCTTTTTGCTAAATTTATTGTTAATTTAATATAAAAATACACACTTAAAGTCAAAATGTTTACACTATGCGTCAGATTTAGGTGAGGTTGATTCCTACACATCAAAAATGACTTATTTATCATTTTCCTAAAGTATCAAATCAATCTTAATTCATTTTCTCAATTTTCAGTATGCCACTTGTTTTTTAACTAAAAATACTATCAATTTTAAATATAAATAGACACTTAGAGTCATACCGGTCACATCTTCATGCTATTTGTGTACATTCTTCCATCAGGTATGCAACAAATTTGTTTCTAAATGAATCTATATCGTCTTATGAATATGAGTCTTTTCAAAAATCATGGTAGTACTGAAAAAATATAAATACACAAAAGATTAATAAATATTTTAAATGAAATAACAATTATTTTCAAAAATACCTCTTCAGGGATGCTAGTTTGTTCATGGAATATGATCTCTTTCATAAATTTACAAACATAATAACCAAGATCTTTTCTGTTTGTTTTTTTTCAGACACTGTGTAAACATTCATAAAAATATGTAATTTTTTATATGTGTTTGGATAGTGAAATATTATTATATATACCCTAATACTTATCCAGTCGTAGTACTTGTGATGTTTCTTGTTCTTTTCCCCTGGCCTCATTCCATTATGTAGATGATATTCATGCACCAACCTATCATAACAGAATCCTCATTAAATTATAATATAAATTATATAACTAGATGTTTAGTGCTAAAATGTTGGATGTAGTGTAATATAAATTGAAAAATGAAATCATTTGTGGTTGGTTTGTTGGATATCCATGCATTGAATCTAGGAAATAAATCTTTGGAGTATCCAAATTGACCACAATAAGCGCCCAGTGCTGACTAAGAAAATGAAAAATAATAAGAAATAAAAGAAATTAAAATATATTTGATATGATTAAATTGTAGAATTTTACCCTTGCATCATTGGTATTAAGAAGAGTTTTTTATCTGTAAAGTTTCTGTTAAAGTATTTGAGTAGGCTTGCCACTATTTCACCCTCTTTATTAGATTCTATTTTTGTTTGTTCTCTAGAGGTGATGTGAGGACCAACGAGTCCAAATTTTTGTTCATGGGGAAATCCCTTCAATTGTTTTTCAAATATACACCAGTGAAAAATATGAAATGTATTTTTTCATAATTATCATAGTATATCAGCTTTTGGAAAATCAAATCATGAAAAAATACCTCATGTATACATTTACAAATGATCCACCTACCTAGTCATACTCCAGGATTTCACTTACATTGTCAACACTAATGAAATCTAGATCTTCACCTCTGTACATATTTTTATCAAAAACAATTGTGCGAGTACCACCATCTTTTAAAATTATATTGACATGATCTTGTAATTATAATAAATGCGGATATAGAATGAGCGGGTTTAAGGTGATTTCAGTAGATCGTTTTGATTGGTTGGTTGATCCTTGAGATGGTTTTGAGCTGTTATTTTTTTTCTTCAAGTATAGATACTATTTCTCTCGTTATTTTCATTTCTTCACTTTTATCCTCTTGTTTTTTTTCTCAAAAAATGTTTGGGGTGTCACCCCAACACCCGCACCTCTGACACAAATATACTTTTCGGGCTGCTTTATGGCCACTGAAAGTATGTATGCATCCAATTTAGATATTACTGATTATTATGACTATATATAGTAGAAAATAAAGAAAAATAAGTAATCATTGTTATGTAATATTGATTTAAATCAAAGAAAATATTTATTATGTCATACTTACTCATGTTTCTCACACTTTTTGTGTATTTTCATATATTAGTATCACTTCTTTATTTACATGTGCCTCCTTCCATATCACATGGCGTGATATGGAAGTGAATTTGGATTTGGATTCATCAATCTTCATATAAATAGAGGAACATATTTATGGTGTTGTTTTATGTCACATAAAAGTATTATGGTAGATTTAAAATAAGTACCAATTTTTTTTCAAATGAAGCATACCCCATCCTTGCTTGATGGTAGGGGTATGCTGGTTTTACTGCTCATTCCTTATTTTTAGCACCCAGTTACTATTTCATAAATAAAAAACTATCAATCAAAGTGATGAATACACGTTTCGTTAAACAACATATTACCAAACACAATGTACCTGAAAAGACTGTTCCGCACTATGGCTAGTAAATGCATCCCATGATCCTTGGGTTATCAAGAGTGCATAAATAGGAGGTGGGTGCGAGTTTATTTTCCCTTTAGCATATTTAAGATAATGTCTCATTAAAATTGTGTGAAAGCCTCTATAAATTCTTCCAGCAACCCTTAATACATAGTCCTTGTGTGATTTATCTACTATAAATGCACTCTAAAAGGGACGATGAAGAGTAATTAAATGTTTCATTATTTTATTTTTTAGTAAATTAAAGAAATGATATCATAATTTTACCATAATATCTCCCCACATCAGTTTCTTAAGCCCAGTGACAACATGGTGCCATGTCAATAGATCAATCAGTACGCATTGTCGAGTGATGATTACAATGTAAGTACTAAACATGGCCTTATTAGAGTTAACATGCTGGCCCTGCTTATTCCATCCGAACTCATATTTGACGCCTTTCTCTTTTTTTCCTTAAGGATTTTTTCTAACACCATCAAACTACGGTGCTCCTGTTTTTTCTACGCTTCCAGTGTTTCATTCCCTACCATTTCCTTGGTTTCAACACCATCAATATGTTTCTTCATAGTGCTAGAATAGGAATGTGCAAACGGTGGTTGTACCTCTATACTGGGAGAAACAACAGTAGTTTAAGAAACCTGTTGGTTCTCTGCACTGCGAGCAATAATAGGTTGAGAGAGGTATTGTTCATCTACACTACGAGCAGTAGCAGGCTGAGAGACTTGTTGTTCCTTTTCATTATGAGAAACAACAAGTTGAGAGACATGTTATGCCATGGGATTGGAAGCATCATCACGTGAAGAAGTCAATATCTACAAAAGTTGTTTAACATTTAATTTAGATTACATAAAATCAGCACCAAACAGATAAAAACATAAGGTAACATGATGTATATTAACAAAAAATATAACCTGATTATTGAACTCTCTCTCTTTTTTAAAGGTTGAAGGGATTTGACCCCTATATCGACTATCCAAATATCTTCATTATGGTCTTTGATGACATAAAAAACGCCATCTACATTGGGGCTACTGTGAAATTATTGTGATGTACCAATTAAAGGGTCATCCTTCGTTGAATTTTCATCTGACCCTTCAGTTGTTTTGGTCGATAACAGAACAATTGACCAGTTTCAGTTTGCAAGATCTGGAACATAAAATACTTGTACTGCCTGTGATTCCATTATAAATGGTTTTTCTTTGTACCCTTCCTTACTGAAATCAACTTTCAAAAATCCCAACTCATCTATTTTAACATCACTCCTATTATCAACCCACTTTTATTGAAAAATAAGCACATGGAATTTCTTATAATCCAACTCCCATATTTGTTTGATGATGAAAAAGTATGAAATATTCACATAAATTGGATTTCTGTCTTTAGCAGCAGAAATATGCATTGATTTAGCCACAAGTGTAACCCCACTATTTTGCATGACACTGTATTCATCATGTTCATTAGTATAGAATGTATAATCATTAATTACATAAGCATAATAAGATAATACATACACACTTGGTCTTTCAGCTAGCCATCAAAGTTGTTATAAAATTGAGTCCAAATTTTTATCTAACTCCTTAAATATATGGTCTCAAAACCATACTATAAACTATCAATTATGTGTATTGGATATCAATTTTTCATCCCTTTATGGATTCAAATTCCTAAGAATTTATTTGTGGGTTTCAACATATGGGTCAACTTCCAGACTATTATGAAAAATGTAATGGTGGGCCTACTCCTGATCTATAATATTGATTGTAGCAACCACTCTTATAGAAATTCCTTCACCCCCAAACCGCCTAGTGTGATGAGATTTCGGTATACCAATGCTTTCCACATCATATAGGTATTCGGTACAAAATTCAATGACTTCCTTAACAATATATCGCTCCTCAATACAACCCTATGGATGACTTCGATTTTTGATATACCCTTTAAAAATATTCATGTACCGTTCAGTAGGGTACATCTATATATAGTGTACAAGACCACATAGTTGAATCTATCTCACCATGTGAACCATAAAATGAACCATCATATCAAATAATGTCGACAGGAAGAACATTTCCAATTTACATAATATGATGACAATTTATCTTTCCATACTCAGTAATTTCACCGGTTCTATAACTTTGTTGTATATAGCTTTGAAGAACAAAAAGATATTTGTTGATGTATAACAGAAATTATTGGAAAAAATGAAATGTAAATCTATTGGAATTAGATCTTGCATAAAAAATGGATGTCATGTGATTTCAGACCCTTTAACTTTAAATCGATCATTGACACGATGTTATTGATATTTGATGAATACCCATCTTAAACCTTTATGTCATTCAAGAATTTTTAAACTGATATCTCTCCTACATCACTACTAGAAATTTAAGCTATATCCATGGATCTATAGCCACGGTTTTATAGACCCATGGCTATAGCTTATTTATAGCCACAATGTTGTATATAATCCGTGGATAAAAATTTGCATTGTCTTTTTTTTTCAAATCGTGTCGGTCTCCTCCTTTATTCTTCCTCGATCACTTTTTTTTTCAAATCGCGTTGGGCTCCTCCTCCATCCTCCCGCGATCGCGACCCTCCGAAACTCAGTCTCTCACGGCGGCAACCCTCCGAACCCTGGACATCTCTTAATGCGCATGACCCTCCTTCCCCAACCCATCGTGGCCTCTCCTCTCCCTAATCCTCCTCCACTGACGGTGCCCCTCATGACCCTCCAAACCCTCAACGTCTCTGATGGTGGCGCCCTCCTCCCCGATACCCACTGTGTGCGACCCTCCTTCTTCGACCCCTGGCGACCTCTCCTATCCTCGATACTCCTCCACCGATGGTGCCCCTCGCGACGGTGCCCATCACTAACACCGAACAAGGCAACCCCACCGCGAGCCGCTGCCACAGAACGTGGGACACCTCACCTCCCCCACCGACGCTGCTCCTAGGTGGCCTCCCCACCTCCTCCGGCGTGCCTCCAATGCAGCCAACCCCCTTCAGGTGATCCTCCTCCTCCTTGTTATGAATAATTACATGTTCATTATTTTGTTATCAGTGTGTAGGAGTAAACTAGAATAGTTTCACATGTTTGAGTATGGTAAAGAGGTTTTTTAATTAGATACATAATTCTAATTATAATTTATATGCGTGGAGTGAGGGACAAGTGGTTTTCAGTGAAGAACCAATTAGTCTAGATTGGGAACCTGCATGGTGGAGTTGTGGACAGTTGGAATGGATAAAAAGTGATGGTATCAAATTTTGATGGTTAAATTGGGAATCAGGGGATCATCCTGGACACTTATCAAGGATTTAAATTCTTATGGTTGGGAGTTTTTAATGACCCACACAATTAGAGGGTTGGTAATTTTAGAGGAAATTTGATTTTTTTTGCCTGTAGAAGGGAGATTTTTGAGAATTGGGATATGAATTGGAATTTCAAGAGTTAATACATCTCTGGGATGTGTTTTCATTAGAGGCTAATGGTTATTTAGAGGGTTGGTTTCCAAATCTTAGGGTGGTGGCTAACTGCAATAAACTGCAGTAGTTATTGGGTATTCAATTGGGAGGCACTAGGTGCCTCTTAATGGGTTTGTAAAAAACTACACCCTTTATAAGGTACCCGATAGAGGGGTACCAGGTACTCGGTGGGCTGGAAAGTGTAGAGAACCTTTTATAAGGTCCATAAGGTACGCGGTGGAGGTGGATTGGTTACCAAGTAGGGATGGGTGTTTTTTTAAGGATAACAAAATAGTTATTCTGGATTCCACCTCTAAAAATGCCTTATGGGGTTCTTCTACTTTAAATGGATAGAGGTAAATATTCCTCTTCTACCTCCATTATTCTTTCGTATTTATATGTTTTAATATTTAGTTTTTTTAGGGTATGGTTTGTGTCAGATTTCACCAAGACTTATTGTGGAATATGAGAATGTGATGTTTCCAAGATTTATTTATACATTGACATGTTAGAAATATTGTGGCACATGGAAACATTGTTTTCTTTTTCTCATTATGTTAGATACTCCAATTCTTTATTATTTATTCATGTTATCCTTGATGAAATCATTACATTGTCACCATTCCCTCATAGAATGTGGTGCAATGGCATTAAACTTCCACATTCTCATATTTAACCAAGATTTCATGTGATCTTATTCTTTCTTATATTTTGATATCTTTACCCAAAAAAACATACCAATTGATATAGTATATGTTTACTAGCATGATTATTATTTATCATGGTTGATTCCCTGCGTAAATATTTTCACAACAGTGTTTCTTACAGATTGATTATATGTTAATACTATTCTAATATTTCTTGGATTCATGTATGAGAAAACATGACCAAGAGGTATCATGATCAGATTTCGGTGTTATATTTAAAAATATAGATGTTCTAGAATCATCACCAAGCTAAAGGTGAGCTCATGGAATTTACGGATCTATCCTACAGTGATAAAATCGAATATTTAACCACTTATTATTCTTTGGTGGTTTATCATTATTAGATTTAAAATTCTCAACAGTGATAATGAAGTTACCATCATTGAAGCTACTATGTGATGACATGGGTCCAATGATATTCTTACCACTCGGAAAATTTTTAATGTTACATCTTCCACTTTACCTATAGTTATCAAGAATAATATATATTTTTTTCTAAAAACAATAAGTAATTTTATAATTCTGAAACTAAAACTCTAAACATGTCAGAGTGAATAATATTTTTTTTTCAGATTGCTTAATTAAAGAGTATTTTTCATGCCATTCATATGAATTCCCCCTCCCCCAGAAATATAAGTGCAAGTGTTTTTTCAAAAAATGAAATAAATGCTACTTATTTTTTTGAAACAATTATTATGATTGATAAGTGATTTAAACAATTTTTGATAAGTGATATCAAATACAGCCTTAAATTTATTATCAATGTAGTTCATTTATCTAGAATTTTTGAGATGGATGTGTCAAGGACTTAAGATGAGAAGCTTGGAGTGGTAGTGGTTTATGCTTCAGATTTTGCTAATGTGAGATACCATCATCACTAATGTCTGTTCATGATCAACATTAACCTACGAGAACTGTGTATTGGAGAAGTGGATTGAATTTTGGAGATATTAAGTGTTCATTTTTGAGTGGGTGTCACTAAACCACTAAAGATTTGGATGTAGGTCACGGCTAATGACATGTTTCAATGTAGGTAGGCAAGGATATAATGTTATATGGAAATGAGTGATGCACAATTGTTCACATAAAAAAACATAGAACCTCCATCAGTTATATTTAGTCATTCACCACAAGCTCTTTGGATTATGATTTTGGTTGTTGTGGATATTGGAGTGGCAATTGGATTGGGGGGGTGGGGTGAAATGGGGCCAGTGGAGGCTGACGGCGCCTGTTTGATTGGAATTTTGGGCTTTTAGTTTTCTTCTATACCCAAATACAGCACTTCACCTATTGATTAGATGTGTAGACTTACATTGAAATTTTAGGGCCTGTTTGTGTATGCGTTTGTAAGGGGGTGGGGGGAAACGTTTTCCTGCACTACAACTTGTAACATCTTCTAAATTTGGGGGAGGTGTGGGGGGCAGATAGGGAAAATTAAAAAAAAAATCACGCCATTATATGTGTGGGGATTGTGATGTAAATCAATAATGTCTAAAATTGGTGCAACTGAAAATATGGAGCTATTGAATCCGCAAGCTTCTGCATGGTATTGAGACTGGTCATTCTGCCAACATATTTTGTATGAAATTTGTTCCTGAAACTTTAAACAGTCTAGTGGCCTCTGGATCTGGTGATGCAGAAGTAATGCTGGGAATGGCTAAATTCTTCCTTGATTATGCTTTATCGAAGTCATGCTCATGTACTATGTTTTCCTTTTCTTCCCCATAGGTTTGGCTTTTCAATTTGTCTCACCTTGATAGGAGAGGACCCGAAGAGAGCGCAATCACTCCATCAACACTGTTTCAATGTCATACCAGAAGGGTGAAAAAATTATCCGTGAGTCCGGAGAAATAGTTTCTTCAATGTTGAAGATTTTTATTGAATTCCAAGTATGATAGATTATTTTTGAACTTCGATAGCTCTCCTTTTCTTCTTAAATTATGCATGTCGTGTTTTCCAGGTTGAAGTTGGTAATCCCAATGTGGTATGGAGCGTAAGTGAAGACGGGACTCTGAGACATCATGACTTATGAGATGGTTCTTCCTATCCTCCATCTGGGTCCTCTCATCAAGAATGTCGCAATGTTTTGGGGCGGGCTTAACTACCCCCCCACACATATGTGAAGTTGCCTATGCATGCAAGTGGAAAAAAAGGAAGATTCGAGTTGTCGTTAAAAGCATCGTCTTGAGGTTGAGGTAAGTTTCCTTTTCCTAACCCTTTAATTTGAATTATATAATTTCTCTAGTATTTTAAAAACTTTTTTTCATTATTATATAATGTGTATATGCTATTAAAATTGGTTGTGTATCTTTATAATGAAATTTTATCCTATTTTACATGATTTCCCTAAGCCTTCAATGTGGACTAGTAGAAAGTTTCAGCCAACTCAATAGTAGAAAATGAAATTTCCTTCACTTTAGAGATGACAATGTCCTCATTTTGAGAAAACATCAACCGAGAATTCTCATAAAAATATAAAACTTAAAGAAAATATTTGTTTTCATTTCATCAAACACAAACAACCAGCTTTGAAAACTTGATACTTTCTTCAATAACATCATTATGAAACACTTGAACCAGAAAAAGACAAAATTTAACCTATTTTAATAAATCCACCTAGGCATGATTCATGGTGTGACCAGGGGTTTCACACCATGAATCCCTACCCTTGGGAATTTCATGGCTTGAACTGAGGTTCACAGCCAGAAATATTATTTGTTCATTGTTAGTTATGGATTAATGTATCATTTATCATGTACAGTTGACACACTGATAACATATATATAAGAAGTCATTATATCTCATTTTTTCCACTATTTTCTTATAGGTGGTTTCTTATGATGAGGTCGGTTCTATCCACCACCATCGATGACAATGAGTTAAACATCAGATTTGGGTAAGGTTTATTCTGTTTTTATTCTTTGGCCCAATTTTAATTAGGGCATTTGTGATTTTTGGGTTCCTTATATTTTTGCAGTGCGTTTTGCATTTCGTTGAAGTGGATTTGAGTCACAGTTGACGAAGGATTACATGTGTATTCATAGGTAGGCATATACATATATAAGTTCCCCCTTTATATATATTCACTCATGGAAGTATGAATATATATATTGGGGCTATGTGTGCTTATATATGGATATGAAAAATGCATACATGTGTAAGTGTAAAGGGGTATATGCAAGTATAAATTTATATCTAAGGACCCCCTTGTGCGTATTTGGCCATGAAAATACTTACATAGGGGCTAGGTGTCCTTATATATATATGAAGTTGCATATGCATGTAAGTGGAAAAAGGGAAGATTCGAGTTGTCGTCATCAAAAGAAAACGCGACTTGAGGTTGAGGTAGGGTCCCTCTCCTAGCCTATTTAATTCAAGAATGTTTTAAATTGCATTTAGTTTCCTTCTTAATTCTTCATGTTTATATTAAATTACAATTCTTGAATAAGTTTTAGTTACGATAATTGTTTTGTTTTACAAATAAGTCATGGTTTTGTAATAAAACCCCACCAACGGAGGTGCGCTGTCTGCAAAAACTCACAGTGGTATACCTTGCTTAACATTATTGTATTTATGTTTTCCTTATACTTGATGTCATTGTTAGTCATAAAGCACACATCGTACTTGACCCTTTTTATATCCCTGTAGGGGGTTTCCCTCTTTTTATTAAAATGGTTGTTTGAACCAAGACACTCTTTAAGTGCCGTTAGACTTTTAAGATGGGTCCCATGTTGTGTGACCATGTCACATGGCATGTGATATTTAAATCCAACCAAAATCCTAGTTCCATAGCCCAGGGGTCCCACAATACCAGTAATGTTAGATTACATGTTATGTAACCTGTTATTTTCCTGATCCCATGGGGTATTAATTCCTCTAGGTATTCCTACACATTGCTAGATCTCCAAACCTCACCAAATTAGGTATATCAGGGGTCATCCAATCCTCTATTCATCACATATTAGAATTCATTTCTTTAAATATTATGAGAAAACATCCTCTCATGCCATCCATATCATCCTATTTGAAACTAAGTGGAAGATGCTGCCCCGCAGATGTCACTGGACCGGGCCAACACTCTGTGGTCACGCCGCGGTAATGCCGTGATTTGGCCCTGCTCCAGCCACATCCAGCCAACACCATCCCCCTTCCACCTTCATTTCAGCCCACTGCCACCATCATTCCAACCCGAAACAACCCCCTTGCAACCTTCGAATCATCCCGCACCATCCCCCCCAGCACCTGCAACCAACCCCCTTCCACCAGTATTCGAGCCCTCACCGAATTAGGTATATCAGGGGTCAGCCAATCCTATAGTCATCACAGATCAGCATTCATTTCTTTAAATATTCTGGGAAAACATACTCTCATGCCATCCATATCATCCTATTTGAAACTAAGTGAAAGATACTGCCCCGCGGATGTCGCTGGACCGGGCCAACACGCTGCGGTCACGCCGCGGTCACGCTGCGGTCACGCCGTAGTCACACCGCGGTCACACCGCGGTAATGTCGTGATTTGGACTTGATCCAGCCACATCTATCCCACAATAGCCCCCTTCCGCCTTCATTTTTAAGGCGTTTTATGGTTTTTAGACTTTTTTTAGGGTTTTTAGAAGTTTTAAGTTTTTTTAGTTTTTTTGCAAGGAAAAAATAGTACTATAAATATCAATGAAAAGATGAATTGAACTAGATCACTCAAAGGTGAAACGACAGTTGAACCAAGAAACCAAATTCATAGATCAACCATATAAAGACACGGGAACCAAGAAAAGTGCCCATTAGACACCAAGAAACCAAGAAAATAAGCGAACATGCGACCCTACGATGTCCAACCAAACAGAAACTGGATGGTGAGGTTCGCTTCCAAACTGGCAAAGCAACATCCACGAATGCAGCAAAAAAATAGCAATGAAACCATGACATAATGAAGAAATAACCAAGAAGTCATAGACTGAAAGCACCAGTAACAGAAACTAGGGAATAAGGGAACATCTAAGAGCCGCCCCAAGCCCTTCCATACTCCAAGAGAGGCAACTAGCATCACCATTAATCGCATCCAGTAGAAGATGGGCACACACAAAACTAACAGGAGACAGGGTGGATCCCCCTCCCATCCAGTGGCACTCGAGCACTATAGAGACATCACCTATGAACTCATAGAAAGTATCAACAGAAAATCCCATGAACCCAGCAAGAAAGACCTACAAGTGAAAAGAGGATTCCCAAAAGGAACAAGCCAACCAAACTGCAAGCCAAACTCAGAATCTATATCAACCAAACCGATAAACGCACACTCTAACACACCACCAACCATTGACACTACCCAATCCACTCACTCACACACACACAGACGCATAGACTCACTCATGAAATACCACCCAAGAAAGCTCTTCTCAAATCCTAATAAAGTAGCAACAAGAAAAGAAACTGGAATCCCCCCCAATCAACGACCATCCCCTAACCACCTATAAGAAACCACTCCCACACACCAGTCCATATGAGCCTGCACCGCACCAAACAAAAAAATAAATGACAAAAACTTTCACCATATGGCAAAAAAGAACAATCTAGCACACCCATGACACCTGACCACCGAACCCAGAAAAGACCAGCCCCATGCAAAGCAACCTGCAAACCAGCTGATGCCCACCCAATAGACTTCTAACCAAACTACTCCCAAACCGTCCTAATCTACACCTCAAACCAGCCAACTCCACTCCTCCATCCATCAACACCCAAGCACCACTGGAAACCTTATCCCACACCAGCCCTAGCACGACCACCAATCAATGACCAAGGAATCCCCAAGAACCTATAGAAAACCTAGGAGAGTAGGCACGCTATTCCCTTCACCCCACCAATCCACGATCACACTAGAAGCAAGCCGCAACCCAAATTCTCCTAGAAAACTAATCTAAAAAAGACAACATGAAACCTCACTAACCAAGAGACACACACCATCCACATGCCCCATCAAGAAACCACCTGCACCGAAAAACCCATCAAAACCATCAACTCAGAAACCATCAAAAAAATATCCAGACAAGAAACATTACAAAATACTATATCCTAACCAATGAACAACCATGAAAAAAGACCAAGCCTCACAAAAACCTGCCTAAACCAAATACCATTAAAGGGAATCCCACTCCAACCGAGCCTGCATCCAGCACAAGGGAATCCATAAGACCTACAAGAAGAAAACAACAACCAAGGAGGAATCATTCATCCGCAATAGCCCCTGTCAAACTAGAAGAACACACCTCTATGGGTCGGCCACACTAAGATGCACCAGACACAACCTATAATGAGAACCCAACCAAAGATATCCGAGACCAACACTAGAAAAACAAAACACAAAAACCCAAAAAAACCATCAAATCCACTTCAAGATGCTCCAAAACTAGAATACTCCATGCCTCGACGAGAAACCGGTGGAAGGAAAGAAAACCAGTAACAACGGAAGCCAGCAACTAGCCCAAGCATCATAACAGCTGCACCGCCAACACATCCCCTCTACCCTGCAGAAGACCCATTGCTAGAAGCACCAGTAGCTCCGTCCAGAGACCCCAACACCACAAAATCAAGGCTACCTATAATTGGCTGAAGCCCTGATAAGAAGAGAGTCCCACAACACATGAAACCACACCTGCAAGTACCACAAAGACACCCGCAACCAACTCCAACTACATGAAACAATAGCCAACAACCTCACGAGTCCAGAAACCAAAGACATAAAAATGGAAGGCACAACATCAGACTTCACTAGATTCAAGACACTCCATGTACACACATCCAAACCCTACACTAACAAGAGTATCCCAATCCTATCCAACATCACCTCAACAAAACCCTCAAGTACAACAACCAGGACCCTCACCCAAATCCCGACAACAAACATCTAGTTCCCTCTCAACCCAATAGGGGGGAGGGGTGCTGTCCATGGGAGGCTTTGCAGGGGGAGGGGGCTGCAGGGGGGGTGGGGGTTATTTTGGGGGGGGGGGGGGAGGGGGGGCTGTCCTGGAGGGTGGGGGGATGTACAGGAATGGATTCATAGGGGGGAGGGGGATGTCTAGGGGGGATTTGTAGGGGGGAGGGGGCTACAGGGGGGATTTGCAGGGGGAGGGGGCTGCAGGGGGGGGGGGGGGGGTTGTCTACTACAAGGGGAGTAGGGGGGGTGTCTAAGGGGGATTTACAGGAAGTGGGGGCTGCAGGGGGGGGGGGGGTTGCAAGGGGAGTGGGGGGGGGGTGTGCAGTGGGGTTGGGGGGGTATTTTTTATGTATTTTTAGACCCTATAGACACAGTATTAAACCGTGGCTATTGGTTAATTTCCACGGTTAAAAACCGTGGATATAGGTCTAATGCCACAGTTTTAAACCGTGGAAATAAAGTTTATCTATCCTCTTGTATAACCATGGTTCTAAACCATGGCTATAGTGATATTACCACGATTTGAACAGTGGATGTATACCTATAGCCACACCAAACTTAGCCACGATTCCTCAAACTGTGGCTATTACCTATATACACGGTTTGAGGACCTATAGCCACGGTTTAAAACCGTGGCTATAGCCCGAATTTCCAATAGTGCATGGAAAGACTGTAAGCAGCTGGAGGAAGAAAAATGTGTTTTTCACCCTTCACTAGCACCAACACTTCTCGTATTCCCATGTCAACCATGTTCAACCTAGCTTTAATTCCACCCCTTTTTTCAGGGGAATTTTGCAACGTGTCGATGACACTATCACCTACATTTTTTTTAAACATTCATAACATCTAGAAAGTGTCTGACATATAAACAATTTAAGTATAATAATTAAAAAAAACTGATATCTTATTCTAACTGGTTTTTATATGGTTTTTTGAAAATGGTTTACCAAAAGAAGTGTCTGCATCTTTTACTTTCTCAAACAGTTGATCACCTGTTAGTGGAGACGGTGTTGTATGTTCTTCTGAACTTCCATTGAATGATGTATTCCTAGATCGGTACTTATGTCATTAGGTTATAAATCTGCGATGTCCTAGAAACATGGTATTTGATGAATGTTTCAACCTAATTGACTGTGCACCTTGTTCGTAGATGGGACACCCATGAGTTCCTTTAATTCTATATCCTGGAAAATTTACATAAGTAGGAAATTCATTTATGATCCTTTACAATATGTATCTCAATGTGAAATCTTCATTTTTGTAAGCATCATATAATGTAACACATGAATCCCAAAATAATTTCAAATCCTCAATCAATGGAGCCAAATAAATATCAATATCATTACCTAGTTGTTTCGGTCCTAATATAAGCATAAATATCATGATGTGTTTTCATTTCATGCATAACCACAGTGGAAAGTTATAATTTACCAACATAACTGTCCATGTACTATGAGTGATTATTTGAAAACAAAAAGGATTCAATCCATCTATAGATAACACAAGATGAAGGTTTCTTGGATCATTTCCAAAATCAGGATACTCATGATCAATTCTCTTCTACTGAGGAGAGTCTACTAGGTGATGTAGTTTCCCATATTTATTTCTTCTGTTATCATGCCACACCAATTTCCCTACAGTCCCCTCACTTCCATATAGGTTCCTAAACCTTGGAATGATTGGAAGGTACCATAAAACTTCTGTAGGATCAGATTCATCTTTCTTGTATAAAAAAAACCACACTTTGGGAATTATCTATGTGATTTTCGGTTCTTGTGAAACAACATATAGTCATTCGGGTAGGCATGTATTCTTTCAGAAATCATTCCCATCGAGCTTAGCATTCATTTGACATTGTATGTTCGGATCAGAAGCTTATTATCTTCTGGGATAATTTCATTCAAGAGAGAAAGTAATTATATAAAACTAGCATCAATACATCCATTACCTACTTTCAAATTATACAACTTCAGTATGACTGAAAATGCTATCTATTTAGTGAAACCACCATACAAATGTGTCTTTGCACAACTCTTTAACTTCTCAAACAATTTTGGGAAATCATGAAGTTCATCTTCAACTATCCTTTTCATTTCATAAATATAATATTCATCATCATTCACATCTGTAATCACATCCTTGATATGATATTCTTCATTTTCCACACTTGTAATCATATCAGATGATCCATAAAATGCACTATTATCCCAGCCACTAGCTACATTCATTTTTCTCCATGTTTATTCCAAAATTTATAACTTTGATCTATTATGTGATAGATCAAGTGTTCTTCCATCTCCTCTAGACTAACTTATCTTGAATAAAAATAGTGTAAACATGGAAAAAGAATTTGAGAAGGGTCATATACATGATCTTTTGCAAACTTAATGAACTATTTTACTCCAGTTCCATACTCTTTTGTCAAACAATTGGCATCCATCCATTCTTTATTCATATCCATTCTATTTGATTCAGCGATATTGGTATTTAAAAAAATAAATAAACAAAATATTGATATAATTTAATGGTTCTCCTAATTCTATAAAAATATAAACTTAAAAGATTATGGAAAAACTATAGTTCAAATTTCATTTTAAAACTATTTAAAAAATCACAGTAGAAATACCATTAAAAAACAAACCATTTACACAAATTCCTCTTTAAAATAACATTCCCATTTTAAAATAAATAAATTAGTTTCATACACTGTTTCACAAAACCGTAATTCCTTTTTTTTTTTGAAAATTTATGGCAACTTCATGAACCAAAAATCTTAATCATTTTAAATGAGCGACAACCCTCTAAGAAACATTTCAAAAAACATGAATCATTTTAAAAGATCCACTTAGGAATTTTAACAAAAACATAGATCCTAAGAGAGTTACTTTATAAAAGATACATAGAAAACACCTTGATTTATTTCAAATCAATCAGTGTGGTATGATTCCATAACATTATTCCAAAGGTTGGTTTAATAATAATAATTTTCATAAGCATTTCATATTGTGATCCCTACCATTTTATATCCCTTATCTATGCTTCCATTGTCCAATTATATCAATTATCCTTCACCACAACACCATATTCCCAATGGATATGTTCCATAGTTAGTTACCACACTCACAACCATGAAACACACATGTTAAATTTTACTACAAACACCGCATTATCCCAATGATCATTGGCTCACACCAAATCAATTGGTTTTACACCCCAAGAATAATGTATATGTCTCTCACATGAAGCAATATTGGTTCCTTCCTTTATAAATACACCTAATAAAATCTATAAGCATGAACCCAACTACTAGATCGAGAGCGCTCCCAACACTCCACTTCTCAAGTCCAATGCATCCACATGCCTACCCACAAAGGTTTATTTTTATATAATCATCTCTTGGTGATGGAAGACCCCTACAGGCTTAATGAATTGGAAGATCATCCACACCCATCCAAGCCCCTGAAAAATATTAGTCCCTCTATCTCCCACTATAAGACCCGATAGATAACACTTGGTAAGAATTTCCCCTTCTCCCCTACGAGGGTTTGGAACACCTTCACCGAAACTTGAACCTTGAATATTTTAAAAAAAACCTATGATATTACTGAAAATTGGGAAATATATTAAAAAATATAATCTAAAAGGAGCATAAAGTAGGCTGAGGAAACATCTAAGAAATAAATGTAAGAAGATAAATGAATAATAGAAAAGAAATAGAAGATGATTGGTTGTTTAGTGAGTAAGAACCACTAAAATATCAACCACCACTACCCTTTAAAGGGAGTGAAAGGATGAGTAGAATGAAAAATGAGAGAAATTTTTAGAGTTGATTAAGAAATAATAAATTAACATTGCATTTGTTGAGGCTATTGTGAACATGACTACCTATAGAAAATTTATGAATGAAATGGTTTATGAAAAGATAAATACAATGGAATTGGGTACCATAACATTGATGGGGGTATTGTTCTATTATTGTATGAAGAAGCCTATTGAAGAAGTAATGTGATCTCATTAACTTTTCCATTCTGATCAATATTGGGTCTAATGAGTTTGGTCAGGATTTGAGTGGATTATGAGTTAGCATGAATGTAATATATTACTTTATATTTAAAATATAGGGATTGAGATAGATTGATCCAAATAGATTTATGATTGAACTTTCAAATACTAAATTCTAGTATCCACTAAGTTTTCTTGAGGATTTCATTTTCAAGGTGGACAAGTTCAAATTCCCAGTGGACTTTCTTTTGATAGACATGGAAAAAGAGAAGGTTCTTAAAATCTTGTGAGGACCATACCCATAAATGGTAGGTAATTTATATAAGTTCAAATTGTGGATTTACTCTTTAGAGTTAGTGGACTAGAGGTGATGTTCAATATCCATCAAACAATGAAAATATGGATAATAAAGTAGATGAGTAGGGAGAATATACATTACAAGTACTTGAGGATACTAATGTCCTTGGAAAATTATTTTATGTAGAAACATTCGTTGATAAATAAGTGGGTGAAAAAGATGTATGGAACTAAAAAAGGATATTGTAGATACTTTATAATACTAAATATTCATTTTCAGTGAAATCACACATAGAAAAGCATATGTCATGTTAATCATGCATGCCTAGAATGATGAATGGGAATGGGCCTCTTACCAATAATCCAAGATCCAAAACCCTTAAATCATAATATTAAAACTCAAGTGTATCACCCAAGGTGAAATCATATGATAGTAAAAATGGAAATAAAGATCAACAATCCCATCACCCTGGTAACGTGGAATTCCCATCGAAAAAGTTTTTCATGACGCACTAGTTTGAGGTATGTCATATGTTGTGACACATCCCTAATCCTATTAACTAATAAATCCCCAACTCATGCCATGCAAAAAAAAAAAAACTCCCCAACTCATAAAAAATATATGCATTGATGGCATTTTTTCATGAACTAGAATGAGTTTACCCGACCTATCACTCGATCTAGCATGCGAAAAAACCTATAGAAACCCCCCTCATAGGTCATAGGATACCAAATAGTCATGAGAGCATAAAAAGAATATGGTTGAGAGAATATTTCATTGGATTAGAGTGTATTAACAGTATAAACAAGGATAAACAACATGAAATTCATTTAGTGTTCAAACAAAGACCACCAACGACCACGATTTTCAGTGGGGTGTTTATCCCATACACTTAACAACATCGCCATTAATATCAAACTATAATAAATGAAAAACATATGAGAAAGAGGAGAAAAATCACCGCAAAGGTGTGGTTCAGTGTGCAGTAGATGTGCATTCACAGCGGATGAGAAGCGCACGACAGAGGAGTCCTCCGACGGAGGAGAGGCACACAATAGAGGAGTCCTTCGGTGGAGGAGAGGTGAATAGTGGAGGAGAGGCGCACAGGGAAGCTGGGTTTGCGGTGGAGGGAATCACGGAGGTAGAGGAGTTTGTGGTGGAGGAGAGGCGTATGATGTAGGAGTCCTCCAGCGGAGGAGAGGCACCTGACAGAGGAGATTCGCACAGTAGAGGAGATTCACATTGAGGAGGAGAGTCGCGTGGCGAAGAAGAGTTGTGCGACGAAGGAGAGGCACATGATGGAGGAGAGGTGCATGGGGAAGGTGGGTTCATAGCGGAGGAGTTGGCAGGAGAGGAGGAGGAGGAGGAGGCGACGACAATGACCAGCTTTCACGAGAGCTTAAGGGGTGCAAGGAATGGGAGAAAGTTAGGGTTTCTTTATAAAACTCGGTGAACCTTTTATCAGCGCAACCAAAAAATGATGATAAAGGTCTGTTTTATCAGTGCTAAAATAGAAAGAGCTGATAAAACATGTCATTATCAGCAATTTTTTAGTGCTGATAAGGATAGACCTTTATCAGAGCTAAAAAAGCATTGATAAAGATATAAAGTTAATAATTTATTTATATTATTATATATATTTATAAAATTATATATATGATAAATATATATTTATATTTATAAAATTATAATTTAAATAAGTATAAAATTATAAAAAATATCCTTATTATATTTATAATCTTAGAAATATAAATAATAAATATATTAATTATATATATATTTATAATTATAATTATAAATGAACATATAATTATTTATTTAAATAGTTATAAAATTATAACAAATTAATATTTCTAATATTTAAAATCTTATTAATATATATTTAATATATTTAATATAATTTTATAATTATTTAAATATATCTGTATTTATTTATAACTATAAATATAAATATTTGTATTTATTTCTTAATATTTCTATATATTTGTAAATATATTTAGAAATATATTTATCTAATTATATATAACATTATATATGATAATAAATAATATATTTTTTATGAATTAATAATTATTTAAATAAATAAATATTTATTTATATTTATAACTAATAAATAAATATATATTTATTTGTAATTAAAAATTATAATAAATAAATTATTTATAGTTGTAATTATAAATATATATATAAATAATTATAATATTATAATAAATATATTTATAATTTTATAAATATATAGAATTAATATATTTATTACAATTTTTTAATTATTTAAATATATCTTTATTTATTTAGAATTATATTTATAACTACTTATATTTATTTATAGATATTTTTATATAAATATATATATATTTATAGTTATAATTATAACTATAAATAAATATATTTATAAATATTTGTATATAATTTATATATATATAAGGTGTTTTGGGGTATAATTACATTAAACACACATACACACCACACAGACAGACTGGAAAAGTAGGCCATAGTCCCCCCAAAGGGATAACTCACCCATCAAGCCTTAATTATTTAGTACATGACCTGAAAACTCAATGTGCATGAAACCCATTATATAGCCTGATGGCCTAGTGCAACGTCTTGCCTGCATCATACTACCTATGTCATGTCTGCGTCACCACCTTCTTGCGTCATGCCTGCGTCACTACCTGCCTGCAGAAATTCGCTCCCACCCAGATTTAAACCCGGGTCTGACACAGGATTACGAGGAGCCTTTACCACTCGGGTAAGCCTCCAACTACAATATATATATATATATATATAATATGTATATATTTATTGTAATTTTATAATTATTTAAATATATATAGTTATAATTATAATTAAAAATAAATATATTTAAAAGTATTTATATATAATTGAAATTTAATAATTATAAATATAATAAATATATTTATTCTTCAAATATATTTAATGTAATTTTATAAGTATTGAGAACATAATATAGTATATATATGGGTAACATGCATGAATTAATCATATACACCTAGTGAAATATACATAACAAAAAACGAGCCATCAATAGACAACATGAATAATAAGAAGAGTGTAATGTATAAATGAAAATTCATGATGATACATAACATATATGCACATGTGATCAATATATTTATTGATAAAATTCATTGGAAATAAATATATATTTAATTATAATCTTAGAAATTCTTTTAAAAAATATATATATATATTTTTGAATTATTAAAAAAATATTAATTATAAACATCTGTTTTTTATTTAATATATACAAATAAACATTATTTTTGAAAATAAATATGATAATTGTATATAAATTATAATTAAAATTTTTTATCAGTGCTAAAAATAGTGTTGATAAATGTGTACCCTTTATCAACACTTTTTTAGCACTGATAAAGGATACATTTATCATCACTTATAGCTAGCACTGATAAAGCCCCTCCATATCATCACTTTCTACTTAGTGATGATAAAACAAGGCGCTTCCCTTGACACATTTTGTGGTAGTGTTTGAACATGTTTAAACCCTTTGAAATATAACTTATACAGGATATTCAGAACCAGGTTCATTAGATAACTCCTTTAACATTAGGTTCAGCTCCTCTATTTAAACTATTGCATACTAGACTTCTCACAGTTCAACACTTTTCTTTCTTTCCACACAAACCAACTCTAAAATCACATATGATGACTAAAAATTGAATATGTCCAACCAACTATTCAAGGGAAACAACTTTATTACCCATCAAAGAATGGATAGCTCATTTTCCTCCTTTGGGTAGATACTCAATAAATCATCCATTACTTTAAATTTTCATAATTACATTGACAAGCTTCATGAAAACAAAGATAATTGACTAAAAATACAACTTCAACCTAATAGAACTTCAATCCTACCCTTTGGATTTGTTTTCAATTCCAAATCTACTCCAAAATTCAATACAATTCTTATCCCCCTAATTGAAAATAAATGAAAAGTGTAAGGTTTTCTTCCCCTTCTTGACACCATGGGTGAAAGGGATGGATTTATAATTTCCAACTAACTCTTCTAAATTTAAGAAACTTATTATCCTTTTTTCACTTTAAATGTGATAAATTTATTCCATGAGAAAAGGGTGATATCATATGTTTCTTAACAATATGAAAACTACTAATCAAATCTAAGAATACATGGTCTAACATGGTGTAGAAATTTGGAGTGATTAATTTAGATAAAAAATCTATCTATAAACAAACTATAAGTATGATACCAAATTTGAAATTATTTCCCTATGGGACAACAAAATAAATTTTCAATAAACCTTATAATCCTACACTAAACTCCACAAAAAACATCCAGACATTTCAAGTGAAAGTTTATTGTTCTCCATATTTTGTTATAAAATAACTCCCCTTTGATAACCATATAAAATATAAGTTAAAATAATGATAGAAAAACAAAATTCATACCTCAACCTTCAATGTTGAAGGGTTATCCAGAATTCCCGATTCAACAATAATGAATAAATCTATTAGAAGCTTTCTTCTTTGATAGATCCCCATCAAGGGATACTCCATACTTCATCATGGTTCATTCCAAGAATTCATGATATTAGTTATATCCTGATACAATTCTTGATATGAATACCAATGGCATATTCCATGATAGATAATCCTTCTAACTATCTAGAAATTACAAATTTCATCATTTATCCTAATATTTACCTTTAATTCCCTCTTCCATGATGTATATTTAACATAATATGGGAATTAGGTGGGTCATCATCATCACTTTTAATATGAGAAATAGGGTTGAGACTTTTCTATCAACCTGAAAACTCCTTTCCATGAAAGTCTAAAGTGTCTAGACCGCTTCATTATTTCATTTTCTTTGGATTTATTGATCCAAACTTCTTTAGGTATTATGGTTTTTTCCCTTTAATGATTTTTTTCATATCCAGAATTTAGATTTTCCACTCTAGTAATCAAGACACTTTCACACTTTTTATCCTTTTCCATATTCTTATCTAACTCCAACCGATTAGGATATATGAGTAAACAATATCTTGGCACATTACCAAACTTTTTTTTGCATGTTAATTCATTATTCACAATAGTTTGGGTTTTAGGATTCATTGGTGATTTCCCATCATTACTTATCAACTTCTTTTGACTAGGAATCCATGTCATACATCTAAACTCACTATGACCAACCTATTTACACCTTCCAAACACATCTTTAACAACCTTTGGGGTACCCATTTTGGGCACCCACAACCATAAAACAAGGTTTTATCAGCACTAAAAAAAACCTTTATCAGTGCTAAAAGAGCTCTCATAATCGAGGTGCTATTAAAAGGGGGTCCCTTTTATCAGCGCTAAAAAACACTAATAAAGGTCAATTTTTTTTAAAAAGAAAATCTACAAATAAAAGGGTCGAGAACCCCCCTTTTATCAGTTCTTGACCCCCCTTTATCAGTGCTAGCCTCCCATGCCCCCTTTATTAACGCTAGGCACCTTCTCACCCCCGCCTGTGTGCCCTTGACTTTGCTCGGTTTCAAACCTAATACCTCCTCCTCATGCAACCACGAATCTTCCACTCACCTATATTGTTTTTTTCTTTCATTTTATGATATATCTATACATTTTTATATATTTAGTAAGATTTTTTATCCATATTTATATATATATTTATTTAAATACACATATAAAATTTGTTTTGTGTGTGTGTGTTTATAAATACATAAATATATATATGTGTGTGTGTGCATCTATACATATAATTATACATATTTATATTTATTTAGAAATATTATATATTAATATTTATATACATATACTAGAATATGTAGATAAACATATATATGTGTGTCAATACACACAAATATATATATATATATATATATATATATTATATACATTAATTGTATATGTATATGTATATAAATATTCATATATTTGTATTTTAAATAAAATGGGTATTATTTGTTATTTATATAAGGTTAATATATTTAGAAATATATTTTATATGTAAATATGTTTAATTATTTATTTATAAAATTTAATTTTTAGGGGTGAATATATAAAAATATGTACAAATTTTTATATATTTGATTATAAATAACAGTAGATTGAGAAAAAGATAAAATTTCAAAATCGTAATATCGATATGAAATTTAGCCCTAGAAATAAATTCAGTCTCTACCAAAAAAGGTAATAATACTTGATGTCACCTTATTTTACATAGTTTTTCCACATCTTTTAATTTAATATTTAGCAGTTTAATTAAATAATTCTCCACTTTTTGGTTAATTTTGTCACTTTTGTATTTTTATTATTAAATTTATTATCTAATCAATTTTTATAATTAAAATTGTATTTTTAGCTTTAAAATAGTTAATTTATATCTTACTTTAATTTTATTGTCTAATAAATTTTTATTTAGTTTGATGATTTTTGTCTACATAATTAATAATTTAGCATTTATTAATTAATTAGTTAATTATGCTTTTTCATATAAATAATGTAGTATTAATTAAACTTTTCTTGTATTAAATTTTTATTTAATTTAAATAACATAATACATTTTTTAGATTTATTTTACTAATACATTAATTATAAATTTATGTTTTTAAACTTTATACATTAATTAAATCCTTTTAATTTTAAGTTTTATATTAACTTAATTATATAATAACAAAATAACTAACTGCTTACCTTAAATTAATTTAATTTGTTAATGTAATTAATTTAAATAAATTAACTTTATTTTGTTGTCGTTAATTTTAAAACCCAATTTTCTTTTAAAATTTTAAAATATAATGGTCTCCTAATTTAAGTTTTTATTTTGTTCTAATTTAAATGTTTTATAATATTTTTTTGATAATTTAATTAAATACCTATTTGTTTCATTCTTTTTATTTAAGTTTATTTATGTTGTTTATAATCGTTTTAATAAATGTTAGTTTTTCAGTATGTATTTTAGTTTAAGTTTCTCTATCTGCATTTAATAAATTTTATTTTTACAGGTAAATTCAGTCTGTGTGGCATCGTCAATATAGATATAGTGGCACCATTTCGACTCTTTACAGTGCCTCCTCACACCGTTTCCGACCCCTGCCCCCGTAACCTCTCCTACTCCCGCTTCCTCATCATAGTGCCACAACGATTCTTGGAACTGTTTCTTCCATTTCACTGTCTCACCACTTCGCTCATAGCACCACCACTGCTGCACACACCATAATCTCAAGCCACTGTTTCTCATCCTCCTCTACAATCGGTGCCACAACAAAGTCACTACAAACCTTAAAATGGCAAATCCGATTCATCTCTAGACTAGAATTAGACTCGAACTGAATCAAAACCATCCATTTTTCAATGAAATTGAACCCTATGAAACACGATGATGCCGGTATCATAGAACTTCCACCATTTTTAAAGTAGGATAGTTTCAGGTTTTTGGAAGAACCATGATGGGGTTAGTTCGCACCGTTGTGAGGCCAACTCGAGGAGGCCCATTGGGGTTTTTCGGAAGAGATTTTGAGGCACTGCTAAGGAAAAATAGAGCCGCCTCGCCTAAAGGATTCGCTACCTCAAACCGGGGAGTTTCTGTGATTTTTGGAGACCAGGTTGATGAAGAGAACCGCGCCATCGCTGACCTAGAGTCACTGCACTGAATCGAACCCTGTGTGCCACAAATATGGAATTATGCATCATCGCGAGTAGATTCCAGCCAGTGCACCAATGTTTCCCTAATGATGGGTTGAAGTGGCGCCACATGGAGATGGGATGTGCACTGTAGATCTAGTTTGAAGACCTATCGTCACCGCTTGAACAGGAAGCTGTGGACCGACTTGGAAGAAGAAGATAGACTGTCCTCCCTGGAGGGCTTTTCTGTGCACCGAGAATTTGGGGGAGGAAGAAGGTGGTTGAAAAAATAAATTAAAATATTAAACATTAATAATTATAAATAAATAACAAATTTAAGATATTTAATTTCAATAAAACAGAATTATTAATTTAATTAACTTTAATTAAACTAAATTAATTAATAATAATCTCTAATTTATGTTTAAATGAATTGTTATTTTAATTCTCCATACTTAATATTTATAAATAAAATATATAAATAATAAATTATAAATAAAATTATAAATAAACTAAACTAATTAATTTAAAATGGAAATAATTTTAAACAATAAAATAATAATGAACTTAATAATTATAATTAACATTAATAATAATAATTAATCATAATTATCAACTTAACTATTTAATTTAATATTTAGAACTAAAATTTTAATAACTTATAAATTTTAAATAAAGTATTTTAATAAAATTAACTAATGAAAACATCTTAATTTACCACAAAATTTTTAATTTAATAAATATATTAAATTAAATTAATTACTTATTTTACTTAATATCTAATAATTAATAATTAATTAAAATTCCCAAATTCAATTGTTCGTGGGGATTTATTTAGTTTTCATTAACCAATTTAATAAATGTCATATTTAAATATATAATTAAATATTATTATAACATTATTATTTCATCTCAATATAATTTCTAAAATATAATTACTAGTTTTTAATAGTACTAATAGAATAATTTATTTAGCAACATTATTTAAAATTTTATTAATTCATTTAAAAGACAATTTAATAAGCTATTTTCTTAAATTATAAATTTTTATTTCCTTCTTGTTATAACTTTGTTGTTTGTTTTTCTTGCGCAGGTTCATTCAAGAGATTGGGAAACATCCAAGTACTTTCAACTAACTCACTGGAAGTTAGTTTCAAGGGAAAAGCTATCGCGATGTGCAATTCACAAAAAAAAACGCATGTGTGCGGTGCATAAGTGAGAGGACAGTTGAAGTCAGTGGAAAACAGGGGGTGACGTGCAACAAATGAAAATGGATATTAAAGGAATAGTAGCAATATAATTTCAGGGGGACTCTAATTATCCTTCCACAATCACATAATTTTGAGAGTGGAGACTCCTGGGATACACAAAGGGCAGTACTAGAGATTCGAGGTTGCAGGAGTAGCGCAGAAAATCATGGACATCATTCAGAGAGGGAGGATTCTTCTTCCTCTACTCTATTTTATTTGCAATGTATTTGATGCTTTTGTATTGAAAATGATTTTCTTTTAATTTCTCATTCGAGAAATTAGAATTTCTATTGGTTCATATTTTCTTCTTCTTCTGTAAGTTTCTTCCAATGAGAATCAGATTCCTTCAGTGAGATTAGATCCAATACTCAAATCTAAAATTGAATCCGCACCTTCTTGCAATTAAAAATTCAATCCTTGATATTTCGGTGAGATTGATCTTGTATTCTTTTTATCAAAGATTTAAAGTTCAAACTACAACAACTTTCGGTGAGATAGTTTTCTGTTAACATCGTTAATTTTTTTTGCTGTATGTGGTTTTTGATGTGGTGAACTTCAAGAACTATAATATAGAGTGTTATATCTTCTGGATAGGAAGAATTGACAACTAATTTTCAAGGTGTGAATTCAATCTAATGAAGAATCATTTATATAACTAGTAGATTTCAATTCACCCGAGCTTACCATTTGATCAACTCTCAGCACTTCTGTTTACTTTTTATGTTATCTTTAGTTAACACTATTAATTTTGGCTGTTTCGTTCTCTTGTTTAGTAAATAGAAAATTCTCAGTATTATTTAATTATTTATTAATAAAAAAATATAAAAAAATTATTAAAAAGTAATAAATATAAACATTGTTCACTCTTTCCACTACTGACAACAATCGATTTTATTTTGAATAAAACCTTAGATTTCTCACCTTCCTTCTATATGAATCAACCCCGCACCACTGTGATAGTATAGGAGTTATAAATAATATTTTTTGGGCTTTGCCTACCTCTGGAAATATCAAAATTTGGAACCGTTACCTGGGAAGGCACGCGTTTAGAAAATAAAAAAAATAAAAAAAACATAAAAAAAATCATATTAAAAAATCTGCTAAAAAAACTGTGAACATATGCTTCTTGTGTTTCATGTTTAAATTCTTATTGGATTTGAGTGTGTGTTTAATCTAATTTTTTTTAAAAAGGAACATTATGAAGGCTCAAATTTTCATACCGGACCTTACTGTGTTTGTTGTGGAGATTATGGACACACTACTTGTAGTGTATCTATACCCAGCCACAACAAAATTTTTTCATTGAAGATGATGAATATTTTGAGCCCAGTACTGAAACTCTAGCTAAAATTGACCTATTTGATTCTAAATTGGATGCTAGGGTAAGACATTGTAATAATTTGTTAAATAAAACCCTTAAAATTGAAGCTAAATACACTCAAGAGAAAGATCAAAGAATGAAAAGATTGGAAAACATGCTCTTGGAATTACAAAAATGGGTTAAGGAACAAGAAGAAATTGAAGAAAATGAAAAAAAATTATAAAAGATTTGAAAATCAAGTTTAAGAGGAAAGTGATAGTGAAACTGGACAACAACACTTTACTTTGAAAAATCTGAATATAGTGAACCAAATATGGAAATAATGAACTCAAAAAATCAAGAACACATTGATGAAGACCCTAAAATGAATTGTAATGATGTTGAGTTAGAAAATTCTGAAGATGATTTGAAATAGATTGAAAAGGATTGCCTAGTTCTTTTCATCATTCATTCTTTCAAGAAAAATCACTATTTAAGAAATTTTGAGAATGAAGTCACTCGGGTTGAAGTCAAACTAGAAAATGAAAATTTGGATGTTAAAAACTCTTCCCCCAACTTTTCTAAATTTGTGAACAATGAGTCTGAACATAATATTGGGAACACTTTGGAAGACAACCTTAAGCTAGAAATCATATAATCTGAAATCTTTGAACCTAAACTGATAACCACTCTTCCCTGTTTTGAACCTGTAAACCAAATAATTTCTAAAATGTTGTTGAATGAAGAAGTTGAGGTAGTGTGTTTTGAGGAAAAGTTGATTAATGAGATTTCACTGCCTTGTTTACATAGTAATCACTTTTCTGAAACTGTGTGTACTAAAATGGAAAGTAGTGTTGTCTTTCATTGGAAAAACTGCCTTAATTTAAAAATTCTGGAAACTAAACTTATTAAAACTGAATTATAAAATCCATCCACTGAAATTGAATTGCAACACTCAAATGACATGGTTTTAGAAAGTGAGCCTTTTGAACTTGAACATGAAAGAGAGGTTGAGAAAAAACTAGATTCAAGCAGAATTGATTTTTCTAAAGCAGTTGATGTAATCTTATTTTATATAATGAGGAATTGTTGGAAGAGATTTATCATATTGTCAAACCTGAAAGTTTGGTTGAACAATGATTAAATCTTCCCAATAGTTCACTTTCTTCCTCAACTGAGTTGGGTGAAAAATATTATCATTATGCTAATATTAGTATAGAAGTGAATTTATGCTTGAGTTCCATTGTATATGATTTTGTTCAACACTTTAATGAATCCCCTTTTGAACCTACTAATCATAACTTACCCATTTTCACCCTTGAATTTGAATCTGTTAATGTTGAGGTTGAGAGAGATAGCTTTGAGGATAATGTCACATCCTTTGAAGTACCCAATTCATTTCCTTCTCTACCAACAAATGCTAATTTTTTCAAATTTGAAACAATTATGGAAGTTGACAGCATCATGTCCATAACTATTAAAGGGTGCTATTTACGGATTTTTGCAGCTTATGAGAATTTGGTTTTGGTTTACTTATGCTTAGGTTCCCATAGATTTCATTTTTCCATTAAAAACATTTGGTACAAAAACATGTGGTGGTTCCTATTAAGGAAACCACATCCACCTAGTGACTACAGTTTGTTTTAGGTGAGTTCGGCTGGGGACTATAAATCTAGTGCTACATGGGAGGCAACCCATGGTTTTTGTCGTGTTAATAAAATAATTGTAATTAAATAAAGTCTAACTAAAGACTTTAAAACTCAGTGCTGCATGGGAGTCAACCCATAGTTCTTATTTTGTGTTTACTTTTGTTTATGTATTTTTTTTCTTTTAATAATGTTCTTCTCTGTTTTATTCTATATGCTTTATCACAGCTATATTTTTGTTCCTGGTTGACATGCTCTATGTTTTTAGGATGTTGCTACTGTGTTAATAAAAGAGTGGAATTCCCACATTGAAGGATTAATGAAAAAATTTTAAGTCAGTGAAGTACCTTACTATTAATTTATATTTCATTATTCTACTTCTTACTACTTTAAATTTTTTTTTTCATGTTTTTCATTAAAAAATATGCTTTATATGTTGTTGTTTTTTAAAAAAATTCTGCTTGTATTAGAAAATCTGCTATATTCTTGCTTGAAAAATATGCTACATGTCTTACATACTAAAAGTTTTTTCTGCATATCACTAAATTGAATAAAATAATTCTTCTTGTTTCTCCTTGATGAAAAATTGAATTTCACTGTTTTAAAAATCATTCCACAGCTTTAAATTAAGTGTGTGTGGGGGGGGGGGGGCGTACATGCAGGCTGAAAAATTTTGTATTGAATTTGATTTAGGTTGGGGTGTTTTAGCATTCATTTTTTTGCTATATTTAACATTCATTTAAATCATACTTTCTCAAATTGCTACACCCTGTACACAGTGCATCTACAAATTACATGCTAATTTTTGTACTTTAATGGAAAATCTTTTTCACTGGACTTAAATGATAATGCATGTACTTGATTAAGAACCTTCTGTTAAGTTATTCATTGTGGAAAACAATACTTTTTGAAATTCAAATAGAACCTTCATACATGTCATCAATCTACTAAATTGAAAATATATTTTGAACCTTAATTGCTTAATTTTTTTTCTCTACTTTATAAGT
Source organism: Viscum album (assembly GCA_963277665.1). Taxonomy (NCBI): domain Eukaryota; kingdom Viridiplantae; phylum Streptophyta; class Magnoliopsida; order Santalales; family Viscaceae; genus Viscum; species Viscum album. The sequence continues at coordinate 807,781,832 of OY728150.1, read as the reverse complement.
CATCTTTGGGGACAAAGTTGGGTTTTAAGTGTGGGGGAGGGGATCAATTCTTGACTGTGCTTAACTATGCTTTAATGTGAGCCCATCCACTACAACTTAAAACTTTTTTTCAAAAAAATGGGTAAATGTTTTCAAAATTCTTTTATAATTTTAGGATTTATACTTTTCTCAGTTGGATATTTCCTTAGGATGATGTTTGATGGGTAGTTAAGAGCTGCGAAGAATCTGGAATTATTGTGGGTGGATTATTGTTGATTGAGTAAACTTTGTGATTTTATGAGATCTTGGTTTAGTACTACTTTTGAGAGTGATATGGGTAACCTGTTATTGAAATTATGATCATAACCCTTGGAATTGGAAGTTTGATCTTGGTTCTAGGGAACTCATTATTCTTTTAATTATTAAAGTAATCACCTTAATGAGCCAATGTAAATGGTTGTCATAAAAATATTTTGAAACTGGAGTAGTTCGGGCATCTGGGATCCCACGGTGAATATCTGAGACCCTAAATGCTGGGTGCATTTCTATTTACTATAAAATCCCTCTGTACACATTGAATAATTGCACTGCACAGTGCTTAACACATGATACATGGCTTGGAAAAAATTAAATAAAGTGTCTAGGGTCAAAAATGAGTTCATTAAGGTGAGGGGAATGATGAATGCCAGATGAATAATGGGTAAATTAGTTTATATGAGTCATCTAGGTTGTATTGTTAAGGTGATTCGAAAAAAATTATTTATTTTTGGAATCTTGGATTGAGTCAAAGTACAAAGTTTCTCTAGTTAAGTTTTTAATTCCACATAAATCTTACCCTTTATGGCTCTTGTAATTAGAACTTGAGTTTGTATTGAAGTGAGTCACTAAGTAATGTCACATATGAGGCATGACACTTTCTTTGATTGACGAATCATTGCTATCTTGATTACCCTTTGAGTATTTGTTTTAGGAAATACTAAATTTGAACAATTCATTTTCTAAAGCCTACTGACATGTTTTTGTCCTTTGTTTCAAACTAATCAACATGTTACATTTTGATCTGAATCATAAACATACTTTTGTTTTAAAGGTTAATAATGAATGGGATTGTTTGAGGAAAAAAATTCTTATGTATGAGGGAATTTGATATGGCCTTATTTTACATATTTTTTCCACATATTTTACTTTAATATTTAACAATTTAATTAAATAATTCTCCAATTTGATTAATTTTATCAATTTTGTATTTTTATTATTAAATTTATCATTTAATCAATTTTTATAATTAAAATTTTATTTTTATCTTTAAAATAGTTAATTTATATCTTACTTTAATTTTATTATCTAATAACTTTTTATTTAGTTTAATGATTTTTGTCTACATAATTAATAATTTTACATTTATTAATTAATTATTTAATTATGTTTTTGTATATAAATAATGTAGTTTTAATTAAACTTTTCTTGTATTAAATATTATTTTATTTAAATAACGTAATCCAATTTTTAGATCTCTTTTATTAATATATTAATTATAAATTTAAGTTTTTAAACTTTCTACATTAATTAAATCCTTTTAATTTTAAGTTTTATATTCACTTAATTATATAATAACAAAATAACTAACTACTTACCTAAAATTAATTTAATTTGTTAATGTAATTTATTTAAATAAATTAACTTTATTTTGTGTTTGTTAATTTTAAAAACCAATTTTCTTTTAACTTTTTAAAATATAATGGTCTCCTAATTAAAGTTTTTATTTAGTTCTAATTTAAATGTTTTATAATAATGTTTTTGATAATTTAATTAAAGACCTATTTGTTTCATCCTTTTTATTTAAGTTTTTTTATGTTTTTTATAATCATTTTAATAAATGTTAGTTTTTCAGTATGTATTTTAGTTTAATTTTTTTTTATCTGAATTTAATAAATTTTATTTTTACAGGTAAAGTCAGTCTGTGTGGCACCGTCAATCTAGACACAGTGGCACCGTTTCAGCTCTTTACGGTGCCTCCTCACACCGTTTCCAGCCCCTTCCCCCGTAATCTCTCCTACCGCCGCTTCCCCATCTCAGTGCCACAACGATTCTTGACACCGTTTCTTCCATTTCACTGTCTCACCGCTTCACTCATACTGCCATCACTACTTCACAGACCATAATCACCAGCCACTGTTTCTCATCCTCCACCACAACCGGTGCCACAACAAAATCATTAAAAACTTTAAAATTGAAAATCTGATTCATCCCCAGACCAAAATTAGACTCGAACTAAATCAAAACCATCCACAGTTCAAATAAATCGCACCCTGTGAAACATGATGATGCTGGTATCATGGACCTTCCAACATTTTTAAAGTAGGATAGTTGCAGGTTTTTGGAAGAACCACGAAGGGGTTAGTTCGCACCACTGTGAGTCTAAGTCGAGGAGGCCGATTGGGGTTTTTCGGAAGAGATTTGGAGGCACTGCTAAGGGGAACTGGAGCCGCCTCGCCTAAAGGGGTCGCCAACTCAAACCGGGGAGTCATTGTGGTTTGTTGAGACCAGTTTGATGAAGAGAAATGCGCCATCACTGACCTGGAGTCGCTGCATTGAATCAAACCTTATTCCCCACAAATCTGGAATTTGGCATAGTCATGACCAGATTCCAGCCAGTGCGCTGCTGTTTCCCTAACGCCAAGTTGAAGAGGCGCTGCGTGGAGATGGGATGTGCACTACAGATCTTGTTTGAAGACCTGTCATCACCACTGGAACAGGAAGTCACAGACCAGCTTGGATGAAAAAGACCGACTGCCCTCTTGTGCGCCGAGAATTTGGGGAGGAATAAAGAGATTGAAAAAACAAATAAAAATAAAACTAATATTAAAACTAAAATAAAAATAAATAAATAAAAATATTAAATATTAATAATTATAAATAAATAACAGAATTAAGTGTTTAATTTCAATAAAACTGAATTATTAATTTATTTAACTTTAATTAAAATAAATTAATTAATAATAATCTATAATTTAAGTTTAAATAAATTATTATTTTAATTATCCATACTTAATATTTATAAATAAAATATATAAATAATAAAGTTTAAATAAAATTATAAATAAACTAAACTAATTAATTTAAAATGGCAATAATTTTAAATAATAAAATAATAATAAACATAATAATTATAATTAAAATTAATAATAATAATTAATCATAAAAATCAACCTAACTATTTAATTTAATATTTAGAACTAAAATATTAACAACTTATAGATTTTTAAAAATCAATTTAATAAAATTAACTAATTAAAATATTTTAATTTACAACTAAAAGTTTGCTTTAATTAATATATTAAATTAAATAAATTACTTAATTTACTTAATATCTAATAATTAACAATTAATTAAAATTCTCAAATTCAAATGTTCATGAGGATTTATTGAGTTTTCATTAACCAATTTAATAAATGTCATATTTAAATATATAATTAAATATTATTATAACATTATTATTTCATCTCAATATAATTTCGAAAATATAATTACTAGTTTTTAATAGTACTAATAGAATAATTTATTTAACAAAATTATTTAAAAGTTTATTAATTCTTCTAAAAGACTTTTTAATAAGATATTTTCTTGAATTATAAATTTTTTATTTCCTTCATGTTATAACTTGGTTGTTTTTTTTCTTGCATAGGTTCATTCAAGAGATGACAAAATGTCCAAGTACTTTCAAGTAACTCACTCGAAGTTAGTTGTAAGGGAAAAGGTAGTGCGACGTGCAATGCATAAAAAACACACGTGTGCGGTGCATAAGTGAAGGACACTTGAAGCCGGTGGAAAACATGGGGTGACGTGAAACAAATGATAGTGGATATTAAAGGCATTATAGTATCATAATTTCAAGGGGACTCTCATTCTCCTTCCATGATCACATAATTTTGAGAGCGGAGACTCCTGGGAGACACGAAGGGCAGTACTAGAGATTTGGAGTTGCAAGAGCAGGGCAAAAAATCATGAAGATCATTCATTGAGGAAGGATTCTTCTTCCTCTGCTCTATTTTATTTATAATGTATTTGCTGATTTTGTATTGAAAATTATATTCTCTTAATTTATCATTTGGGAAATTGGAATTTCTATTGGTTCATATTTTCTTCTTCTTCAGCAAGTTTCTTCCAATGAGAATCGAATTCCTTCGGTGAGATTAGATCCAATTCTTAAATCTAAAATTGAATCTGCACCTTCTTTCCATTAAAAATTCAATCCTTGATCTTTTGGTGAGATTTATCTTGGATTATTTTTATCAAATATTTAAAGTTCAAACTACAGAAACTTTCAGCGAGATAGTTTTTTGTTAACATCATTAAAATTTTTTGCTGTATATGGTTTGTGATGTGGAAAACTTCGAGAACTATAATACAGAGTGTTATTTCTTCTAGAGAGGAATAATTAACAACTAATTTTCAAGGTATGAATTCAATATAATGAAGAATCATTTATATAATCATTAGATTTCAATTCACCCAATCTTACTATTTGATCAACTCTTAGCACTTCTGTTTACTTTTTCTGTTATCTTTAGTTAGCACTATTATTTTTTGCTATTTTGTTCTCTAGTTTAGTAAAAAGAAAATTATCAGTATTTTTTCATTACTATTTAATAAAAAAATATAAAAAATATATTAAAAATTAATAAATATAAACATTGTTTACTCTCTCCACTACTAACAACAATGGAGTTTATTTTGAATAAATCCTTAGATTTCTCACCTTCCTTCTCTGTGGATCGACCATGAACCACTATGCTAGTGTAGGAGTTATAAATAATACTTTTAGGGCTGTGATGATCTTTGGCCACATCAATTCTCCCTTAAACAAGGTTAACAATCCATCAAATGTTAAAAAATTAGGGTATCGAGAAAAAATACATTTTTGGAGGGTTTTGGTCCTTTTTTGGCCTCAAAAAATATGATAGAGGTTTACCTATGTCCCTAAGGTCATAGAGCTCATCGTATGCTTCAATTTTATATGTATTAGAGCTCAAAGAGACACATGGATCAAAATTTATAACCATTTGAAGTTTGAGTTACATTTTCAACTTATTTTCGATCTTTTATTAGTTTTTTTAGTTTTTTTATATTCAAATTTTTATTAAATGAATATTACTTGATAATAATTTGAAAATTATTAATTTTAAAAAAATAATTATTTTATAATCCATTTTTACTAATTATCTTATATATTTAGTGTAAATTCCTATCTAGATTTATCTAAAAAATATTTTAAAAATATATATTATATTTATATATTAATTTTTTTAATGAAATATAATTTTTTATAAGTATAATTTTATGATCACTTATAAAAAAGAACTGATAAAGGGGGGTCTTTATCAGAACTTCTAAAAAAATCACCGATAAAGGGGATCCCTTTATGAGCACTTAAAAAATGCTAAATAATGAGGTACTTTTATGAGTGCTAAAAAAGTGATAATAAAGGGGGTACTTTTATCAGTTCTTTTTTAGTGATTTTAAAAGTTCCCTTTAATAGCACTTTTTTAGCACTGATAAAGGTACCCCTTTTATCAGCACTTTTTTTAGTGCTATTAAAGGATGGCACTGCAAAAACACATTTTTGTGGTAGTGACCCTCTCAAATTCTTCAATAAGAGTTTCAACCACCATGCCAATCCTACTGTCTCTTTATTGGATGGAATCTTTTCTTGGTTAGATATTTATCCCTTCCTTCTTAAGATTCATAGATATCTTATAATGGTCCATGAATTGGAACTACTTACCAAAATATATTAATCTTGTATTCTCTAGTGTTACATCCTTCTTAGTCTTTATCACTAACTTTTTAGGAGTACTTTTCTTCCAATTCAGCCCCAAGGAAGACTTTCTTATTTTACTTTGTTTCTTGATCTACTATTATGGAATCCTCTTATTATCTGTATTAGAGTTGGGTTGGGATACTACATACTAACACTCCTCATAATAATTACCATATATGTTTAAAAAATCGCAAAATCTCTCTAATCTCTCAAATCTATTTTTACTAGAAAGATTATTCCTTTTCTGTGAGATCTGATTTTTTACAGTAGGTCTTCTTTGCATTTAAACTTTTCTCCCCTAAGTTCAAGCCTTCCACAAATTCTAAAATTTGACATATTATGATAACACTCTATGTCTATGTGTCCAAACCCCCAATATTAACAATATCTACCAATAAGACTATTTCTTTTCACTTTAGTTATAGTATACCTCAAATGACATGACTAATGTTTTTGAGAAGTTTATCCCTTGTTTTAGAATTTTTTGAGGACATTTGTTTCTTAGAAATGGATACATTCACACTTGATGATGTGGTGGAATTTTTCTTATTCCAAATTTTTATAGATTTTGACTTTTTTCCTACAATAATTTTCAAAACTATTTAGTAAAAAAAAGTATATGAACAATGGGATACCTTTTTCACTGAGATGATTATGGTTTGATCATGATATGATTACTAGCTCTTTATGGAAAAATTATTAGTCTTATTAGTGTAAATAACCATTTCAGATGTTTCTGTGGCACCAATTACCTTCTCAACTATTTTGGAATAATCAACAAGTGTTGAATTTAGTTTTTTCTATTTTATTTCCAATTCAAGAAACCTCATGTTTATGATAGTCTTCTCAGATTCAATTGAACTCAACCTTATTTCCAATTATTCCTTCATCTTTAGAATATGTTCATCTTTCATCTTACTATTATCATGTATAAAATTATCAAGGTTTTTTATTTTATTGGATTTGATCTCTAATTGGACATCCTTGACACTGATACAAGTTTTATGGTTTTATTCCAAATCCTGGATCTTCTCCTCACCAGTTTTTCTAAGTTTATCTTTCTCAACAATAAAAAATCATAATTTATCGTAAAAAATTAAATATTTTTAATCTTAAAATTTTTAAGGATTGATCCTTAGACTTCAAATCCATAATGACAGAGTTACATTTTTACAACTGTCCTACAAATGATTTTTGAATTTCTCTTGCATCCTTTCCATATATGTATTTCCATCATCTAGATGTTAAATAAACAAAAATACATGAGTGGAAAATTCTACAGGAACTTCATTCAAATGAAACTTTATACCATAATAAATATTTTCAAATGAGTCAGTAAATCTATCCTCTTCACTATCTAAACTTGATTTTACTGAAGGACGAATCTTAAGAGATTTATCAGATGAACTAACACTTTGAATACATTCAAATAATAGTGTCACTTATATCTTATTTGGAAAATTTTTAAGTGCAGACTAAAATTGATCGAAGCCTACACCCACCTCTCATACCATTTCAAGATATCATGGTCAAGTATCATCCTGTAACCACATAGAGTGAAGGCACCCATGAGTTCTCACATTCATGATACTGTTTTCATTGGTGTTTAAACTTCCCAATTTTTGTCCCTAGGATATATCTTAATAGGAAAATGGATCAAGAAATGGGGAGGTCCATGCCCTTATTATTATGTTCATAACTATACCTCCCACCCAGAATTTAAGAATCACATATTTCTAGCAGCACAAACCCAAGGCAGTGCACAAGATACCAGATAAAGTCCAATCACTAATTAATTTTTAGGAAAAGCGGTGCATATGGCATAACATGTTGGATATTTAAAATGAAATTAAAAAATGTGTGTGAGGATTAATGAAGATCAATGGCCAAGTATGGGAATAAAATAATCTAATTTAGGGTTATAACATGTAATTCACTTTCATTGGGATTATAAAACTCAAGTGAGGGAAAATATATTATCCAAACTACCCCATGTATTCCCACTGATCAAGTAATTGTATTGATCATACACCAATGGTTATCTTAGACCACTCTCACAAGACATTCCCAACCCCAACCTAGATGAATTTTAAGACCCCTTTAGGTTACTTTTCAATCTCTAACTAGAATCATGAAGCTCTCAAATTGATTATGTGTGCACTACCACTACTACTCTCATTTTGGGTATTCAGTACATTCTTTTCATTCCCCCACTATTGTGTTTTTTAATCAATATATGTGGGTGTCACTCTCTATGATTCCCTTGAGAAAATAAGAAATAATATAACCACTAGTTCTTAAAGTGTCTAATTGATATTAAATTTTTTCTTACAATCACAGTTCAATACTCAATAGAATAAATTTGACAATAAGTGTTGAAGGGAATATCAACTCTCTCTTATTGAGTCATCTACACAGGCATCCTCTCAATCTCAAAAAGTAAAAATTAAGATAATGTGACTGATTCAATCAATATATGTAGTTATAATAGGTTAATAAATGTAGTTCAAATAAAATCAATTTCCATTTTATACATTACAAACATCTCTAATCATTACTATTAGAAATTCACTAAAAGGGTTAGTCATAAAGTAAAAATCATCCATATCATAATGTATAGTTTAGAAATGTTGCATATCATATTAAATGATATAGCCATATTGTTAAATATATATGATTGTATGATATGTATACATTTTTTTTACTAATATGGGTTACTGAGTGAAAAACTACTGCCACATCTACCAAAACAATTTCCTTTGATTTTGTGTCATTAATATGACTCATTTATGGATTTAAAAACATGTTATAATCTTTATAAATGTTTAAATTATGAATAGGATTTCATTTTTGGTAATGCATTTCATTTTCCATGTATTGAATGCTAGCATACGACTTCCTTCATTAAATGATGAAGGCCCATATAAAGGGATTTTATCTCTTCATATTGTGTGTACCACACTGTCTTTCCCTAGACAAATATCTCTTCTCTCCTGGTTCTCCATTTATCTTCATAGAGAAGGTTCCTACAGACCTTTGGAGTTTATGGGATACTCTCATAGTGTATGAATATTATAGTTACTGGTGTACAACCCATGAAGATGAGAGTCCTTAGGTTGTAATTTGATGATCTCTATTAAATATACTCCATCAAGATTGACCGAGATAGATCACACTAGGGTAAAGTTACACATATTTATATTTTTATTCTTAGTACAATTTTTTAATTTGATGATGATAGACCAGGAATTCAATTTTCTTTCTTTCGTTGTGTTGGATATGAGATAATCCTTCAAAACCCATTAGTGGTATTAGATTCATATTCATATTTTAATCAGCATGTTTTTCTATTGATTTTATGAAGAACATGTATATCATATAACATTTGAGGGGATATTATAATATATGATATAATACGGCTGATCATTTTCCATTGGATCACTTTTCCACTTTTTATGATATAAGATATCATAAGATACCCAAATATCCCGAAGGACTTCTTTTTATTATTGATTTTTGATAACCCCCTTTCAAGGGATGAGGGGGAACCCTTAGAAGGCCCGTAGGCTTAGAGATTACATGACTCGTAGGCCTTAGGAATTATATAAACTATACTTGGAACTCCTCCTCCTGGATTTTTCATCATGATGTCAGCTCTCCACCTTTTTCATGGTTGTTCAACTAGGCATCCCATGCTAGCACATGCTGGTCCCAATAGAAATTCCATACCCTATATTTCTAACAATCCTCTTAGCATCTGATATGGAGTCTGTTCCTTGTAGAGTCTGTCTGAGCATTAAGTACAAATTTTAGGTGGCTTGTAGGCCTTGAGGTGGCCTTAAGGCCTTGGGGTGGCCCGAAGGCCTTGAGGTGGCCTGAAAGTCTTACTGGCCTGAAGGCCTTGGGTGGAACAAAGGCCTTAAAGGACCCGAGACCCAAACCGGTGGCCTAAAAGCCCAAAAGGATGAATAGTTCTGGCTGCTACAATACCGAACAGTGTCTGCTATAGTACTAGAACAGTACTACTACAATACTACTACAGTACCAGAAATATGTCTCTACTCTGTTTTGAACTCGGGTCTCTTGGATGCACTTGCTGAATCCCCACCAACTGGGCTAAGGATCTTGTGCAAAGATATAATAAGATATGATATATTGTTTTTCTTTATCATATAATAGCACTGGATGAATTATAATATACGATTCATAAAATCCAATGATTCAACACTATTTCATAAGTTATGCTATGTGATAGCATAGCCTATAACTTGAATTTTGAGTTTTTCAAAATAGAGCATTGAGTTGTAAAGATGATATAGCATATATCATTAAAAACAGCACACCATAAGAAATGTCTATCATATGTCATTATTCGATCATAGTTTATGATAGATAAACATCTTTATCTATCATAAAATATGATATCAGTATAAAAATGAGAAAAATATAGTTATATGTAAAATTGATTATGGTTTATAAATTATTTATAAAATATAAGAGTTGGGTATTATAAATGGAATGTTTTTATTCCTAAATTAAATATGAAATTGTATATTGATATCTCATGTTTGGAAAAAATATAAAATTATTATTTATTTTTTTCTTTAAATATTCATGTGTATAAAATATTTATATAATATGAATATTCTGTATGCTTAAATTCAATTGATAAATTACTTATAAAATTTCCATGAAAATCTAGGTATGATAACATAAGATTTAATTATCATCCACCTTGAATTAAGTTTTTTATGAAGTTATGATCTTGAATTTATAGGTTGAATATAGTTTATGCATACTAGGAATGAGAGTGATAATGGAATTGAAATCTATATCATGTAATATATCCTTGGGTAGAGTGGATTTAGTCTTGACTACTCACTGTTCTAGAGGCTTATTCCATGTCTATAATAGAAAGGGTTATCAATCCATGGATCTAAGATTAATCTTGTAGAGATTATTAATTTCATATAATTCTAAATCTTGATATGAAATAATTTCATGCGCCTTACTCATGGGATTCATTTGGATACCTATAAATATATTTTTCTTTTATTTTTGGGTGGTTAACACAAACAAGGAGTTGTGTAAAGAGTTATACATTAATATGGGTTGAACATATTAATTTGGGATATGGAATAAGGATTCTAAAACTAAATCTTTAACAACATGCATACATTAAGGGATGAAATACGAGAGAATAAAAATTTCATGGGATACAATGGTTATGGATTTAATATACATGTTATGTATATTAAAATGGTGAGATTTTTAAATAAAAACCCTAAATTACTAAGAGTATGATTACTTTCAATGAAAATACCTTTCAAGACCTCGATCATTAAAATAATATATTTTTCAAAGAAGGGTTCCCATAGAATATCTTGAGTAAGGAATGGTGTAAATAGTTAAACCTAAGCGTTAGGTAACCAAATCTTGATATGTTATTTGGGTAAAAATAGATGGAAAACCTTAAGAGTTAGGATACCAATGGAATAGAGTTGAGTTTATATCCATATTATGGACCAGGTAAAAGGAATTTCCACTCAACTATCTAAGATTCATATGTGATATGATTGATATGATTGTTTAACTAAATATATTTGTGGTAATATGAATGATAAAGTGTACTCATTAATTAGTGGGATAGGGATCTTGTCCCACTAAAGGTATTTTTGTATGGATTCATCATTTTTGTGGGGCCAATTTCATTAAAATTACATGATAAAAATACATAAAACATGATAATCACCCCTAGACATGCATTTATTGTAGATTATGGCATGCATAATGATAATCATTTTGAGGTCTATTATATATATGACCTGTAAAATAATTCAATATTTGTATCTAAGGTTTATAATTATTATAAAAGAGAATCATTTTGAGTATATGGATGCGTATGTTATTGAAATCAATTTCTTCAATTTAGACTCATGGGTATTAGATACCTAGTATGAATCACACATTTTTTTCAACAAACACAATCTTGGGAATGTGATATAATTTATAAAATGTGGTGTAGATATACATGTTAGCAATGAGGCAAGATTTATTTCATTATATGTTAAAACTTATGATCTAATCCTACCATGTGGATTAGTTCTGAAATTAGAAAACTATTATTATGTTCCTTCCATAAACAAAAAGTTTATGTTTGTTTATTATTTTGACAAAATGCAATATTTATTCATTATTAATTACAAGATTTGTTCAATATATATTAATTAAATGTTTTAAAACATTGGGAATTTGGTGAATTGTTTATAAATTCCGGATATGGATAATATTATTTATATCATTTATAATCAAAAGGTCAAAATTGATCGTAACACCACTTATCTTTTGAATTTTCATCTTAGACATATAAATGATAAATGCATTCAAATACTCCATAGAGATGGATTGTTAGAATGATTTTATTATGAATCATTTGACACATGTGAAAATTGTTTATTAGAAAAAATGACGAAAACACCTTTTAGTGGAAAATGTGAAAGGGATAATGAACTATTAGAACTTATAAATTGTGATACATGTAGACCAATGAGTACTCTATAAATTAGTGGGTACATGTAATTCAAAACCTTTACTAATGCTTTTTTTGATATGGTTATGTGTTTCTAATGAGTAAAAAATTTAAAAATTTTGAAAAGTTCAAATATTTTCAAAATGGATTACATAATCGATTGGGAAAAATTATTAAGATCCTTTTCTCAGATCAGGGTGGAGAATAATTAATCCCTGAATTCATTGACCATATGAGAGATTATGGAATTATTATACAAGTCACTCCTTCTGGAACACTATTAAGGAACATCTTTAAAAATTACATAACCTCATGTTTTATTTCAAGAATTTATTCTCATATATTTGAGTATCTTTACTATTTATAGTTTTAAAGGATTAATCCATTACCCATAAATAAATAAATATCGCAATACAAAGTTTAAACTTCTACTTAGTATCCATTTTTTCAACAAATCAAAACTTTTAAGGTATGCAAAGTTTTATTTTCAAGACAGGTATTCACAATTTTCATATTGACCCCATCCTAATCCCTACTCATCCTTAAAACCCTATAAAAAGATTTTAAAATATGGTACAAGAACAAAAATATAATTAAGAGACATATAAATAGAAATAAATAAACCTGTTAGTCCACGAATACTTATAAAAATTTTTCCTTTTCAAAAATAAACTTTAGGATATAAAAAAATATTTTCTTGCCCAAGATATTGAATTCTATGCCTAAATATTTTTATAAAACAATTCATAATAAATGTTAATGGAAAAGTAAAAATCATAAAGTTTTATTTGAAATCATATAAACTCATAAAAACCTTTTTTAAAATTTATACATTTCACCCTTAAGAAGTAAAAAATATTTTTTTAAACATAAGTACACTCTCTCACCTTATGAAATCATGAAGTTTTTGTAAAGAACATAGGAATCACAAATAAATAATTTATGTAACTTGATATATCATTTAATTTCCATCATGATTATCCAGAGAACATAATCATTACCCAATTCATTTGAGGGTCATAATAGACCAACATGTCATTGGTTTATAATGTAACCACTTGTCCTTGGTTTATAACAGAACCACTCATCCTTGGTTTATAACAAAACCAACAACCCTTGGTTTATAACGAAACCACCATTCCTTAGTTTATAATAGAACCACCCAACCTTAGTTTATAACATAACCACCCTTCTTTGTTTTTTATGGGAACTACCCATCCTTGGTTTACAAATGAATCACCCATCAATATGAAAAATTACCAAGAACCATAACATAATCATAACACATAAAATCTTATAATTTTCAACATTAAATTCATAAAAATATTCTTTACACCAATAAAAGAAAATTTATGGATATTGAAATATCCATTCCATTTTAAACCTTTTTTGAAAATACTCAGAATAAAGTAAAAGAGGGGTTTTTGAATAAAAAATTAAATCTTGTGAAATAATCCAAACATTAAATAAAGGATATGATGGCATGAAAACCATTGAAATAATATATGTTAAAATAGTACATTTCTTTTATATTTTTTATCAAAACATTGTATATAAAATACATAAAAAATTTACATTTGAAAACCTTTGAAATAAATTCAAAAGTGACATAAAATTTCCTTTATAAATAATTTATTTCCATATAAATTCATTAATAAAATAATTTTAGGAGTATGGAGAAGGAAGAAAAATATTTATAAAAAAAACTTTTTATAAAATGTAAAACTAGGTTTAAGTTAAAGTGTCCCTTGCCTCGAGTCCTAATCATAATGTACATCCTTTTTCTTTCTAAATAATAAAATTATGTTAATTATTTACTAACTTAAGACCCTTTTTCATATTTATTATTCCCTTTATTTTATTTATTACCTTGTTATATATAATTACTTAATCAATTAATTTCACATCAGATGTTTTTGATGATATTCATCTCATATTACCAAAAAGACTTCAGTAGGTTAAATATGGTCAATAAGGTAATTATTTAATCATTAACAGAATAATAATCATGAAATAATTATAATTTTAATACATCAATTATACTTTTATAATCAATAATGAAATATGGTAATGAAAAATGAACTATGTTACAATCATGGAGATAGTAAGCTATATGTACGCATAAGTAATGTTTCCATTTTTCAACGCTCATAATGAAAATAAGGTAATTGTTATTTTATATTTAAAAAATGATTATTATATCATAAATATCATATTAATTATTTAAATATACCTATATATAGCTATAATGTGATGTTACAAAAAACAAATCAAATCGTTTCATGGAGGTGGTAATCCACACATACACATGAACGACATTATAATTTTTCAATAGATCAAAAGGTACAAATATATATGATATATTATATTTTAATAGAAATATATTTTATATATAAATATGTTTAATTATTTATTTATAAAATTAATTTTTTATGGGTGAATCTATCAAAAATATGTATATATTTTTATATATTTGATTATAAATAACAGTAGATTGTGAAAAAGATAAAATTTCAAATGTATAATAGAAATATGAATTTAATACCTAGAAATAAATTCATTCTCTATCAAAAAAGGTAATAATAATTCCTTAAACGAGGATAAAAATTCATCAAATGTTAAAAAATTAGGGTACCCAGACAAAAAATTCAGTTTTGGAGGCTTTTGGGCCTTTTTTGGCTTAAAAAAATATGACAAAGGTTTACCTGTTTCACTAAGGGCATAGAGCTCGTTGTAGGATTCAATTTGATATGTGGTAGAGCTCAAAAGGACACTCGAATAAAAAGTTATAACTTTTTGAAGTTTGAGTTACGTTTTTAACTTATTTTTGACCTTTTATTATTTTTTTTAAATTTTTTTATATTCAAATTGTTATTAAATGACTATTACTCGATAATAATTAGAAAATTATTAATTTTAAAAATATTTTTAATTATTTTATAAGCCATTTTTACTAATTATATTATATATTAAGCATAAATGCCTATTTATATTTATCTAAAACAAATTTTAAATATATATATTATATTTATATCAATATAAATATATTTATATATGAAAATATTATTTTTAATGAATTTTTTTAAAGTATACTTTTATCATTTCTTGTAAAAAATCACTGATAAAGGCGGTTCTTAATCAATGATTCAAAAAAAATCACTGATAAAGGGGATCCCTTTATCAGCACTAAAAAATGCTTAATAAGGGGGTACTTTTATGAGTGCTAAAAAACGATGATAAAGGGATACTTTAGCAGCTCTTTTTTAGCATTGGTAAAAGTTCCCTTTATCAGTGATTTTTTTAGCACTGATAAATATACCCATTTTATCAGAATTTTTTTTTGTTAAAGGGTGGCACTACAAAAAACCATTTTTGTGGTAGTGACCCTCTCAAATTCTCCACTGGGAGTTTCAACCACCATTCCAATCCTGCTGTCTCTTTCTTGGATGGAATATTTTCTTGGTTAGATATTTCTCCATTCCCTCTTGAGATTCATGGAGATCTTATAATATTCCATGAAGTGGAATTACTTACCAAAATAGAATAATCTTCTCTTCTCTAGTGTTATATCCTTCTCAGTCTTCATCACTAACTTATTGGGAGTGTTTTTATTCCAATTCAGTCCCAAGGAAGACCTGTTTATTTTAGTTTGTTTATTGGCCTAGTATTGTGGAATCCTCTTATTATCAGTAGTAGAGTTGTGTTGGGATTCTAAATACAAACACTCATCATAACAATGACCATATATGTTTAAAAAAATCACAGAATCTCTCTAATCTCTCAAATCTATTTTTCAAGGAAATATTTTTCCTTTTATGCAAGATCTAATTTTGTACAAAAGTCTTCTTTTAATTTAAACTTTTATTCCCTAAGTTTATGCCTTCCACGAATTCAAAATTTTGAAACTTTATGATAACACTCTATGTCTATGTGTCCAAACCTCCAAAAGTACCAAAATTTACCAATAAGTCTATTTCTTTTCACTTTAGTTATAGTGTACCCCGAATGACATGCCTAATGTTTTTGAGAAGTTTATCCCATTTTTTAGAATTTTTTTGGGACATTTGTTTCTTAGAAATGCCTATATTCACACTTGATTATGTTATGGTGTTTTTCTTCTTCCAAATTTGTTTAGATTTTGAAATTTTTCCTGCACTAATTTTCAAAACTATTTAGTGAAAATAAAGTACATGAACAATGTGATACCTTTTTCCCTAAGATGGTTATGGGTTTATCATGATGTGATTACTAGCTCGTTATTTCACTATTATGATTCTTATTAGTGTAAATAACCATTTCAGGTGTTTTTGTGGCACCTGTTCTCTTCTCAACTATTTGGGAATAATCAACAAGTGTTGAATTTAGATTTTCCAATTTTCTTTCCAATTAAAGAAACCTTAAGTTGATGATAGTCTTCTCACCTTCGATTGAACTCAACTTTATTTCCCATTCTTCCTTCATCTTTAGAATATGTTCATCATGCATCTTACTATTATCTTGTATAGAATTATCAAGGTTGTTTATTCTATTGGATTTGATATCTAATTGGACATCCTTTATTCTGATACTAGTTTTATGGTTTTATTCGTAATCCTGAATCTTATACTCACCAATTTTTCTAAGTTTAGCTTTCTTACCAATACAATATCACAATTTATCTTCAAATTTGTTAAAAAAATTATCTTCAAATTTTTAAGGATTAGTCCTTGGACATCAAATACATAATTAGAGAGTTTAATTTTTATAACTATCCTACAAATGATTTTTTAATTTCTCTTGAATCCTTGTCCATATATGTATTTCCATCATCTAGATGTTAAATAAACACAAATACATGAGTGGAAAATTCTATAGGAACATTATTTTAAAAAACTTTTATACCATAATAGATATTTTCAAATGAGTCAGTAAACCTATCCTATTCACTATCTAAACTTGATTTTACTCAAGGAAAACTCTTAATAAATTTATCAGATGAAATAATACTTTTACTGCATTTAAATAACAGTGTCACCTCAATCTTATTTGGAAACTTTTTATGTCTATTCCTAAAATCGATTGAAGCCTACACCCACCTCTCATACCATTTAAAGATATTGTGGCCAAGTATCATCCTATAACCACATAGAGTGAAGGAACCCATGAGTTCTCACATTCATGATACTCTCTGCATTGGTGTTTAAACTTCACATTTTTCGTTCCTAGGCTATATTCAAATAGGAAAATGGCTCAAGAAATGGGGAGGTCCATGCACTTATTATCAGGTTCATAACTGGACCTCCCACCCTCAATTTGGGAATCACATATTTCAAGAAGCACACACCCAAGGTAGTGCACAAGATTCCAGATAAAGTCCAATCACAGATAAATTTTTAAGAAAAGCACTGCATATGGAATAACATGTTGGATATTTAAAATGAAATAAAAAAATGCGTGTGAGGATTAATGAAGATCAGTTTCCAAGTATGGGAAGAAAATAATATAAGTCAAGTTTAAAACATATAATTCACTTTCATTGAGATTATAAAACTCAAGTGAGGGAAAATATATTATCCAAACTACCCCAAGTCTTCCCACAGATCAAGTAATTGTATTGATCATACACTAATGTTTATCTTAGACTACTCTCACAAGACATTACCAACACCACCCTAGATGAATTGTAAGACCCCCTTAAGTTACATTTCAGGCTCTAACTAGAATCATGAAGATCTCGAATTGATGATGTTTTCACTACTGCTTCCACTCTTAGCTTGGGCATTCATTCCATTCTTTTCATTCCATCACTGATGTGTTTTTTAATCAATGTATGTGGGTGTCACTATCTATAATTACCTTGAAAAAATAATAAATTATATAACCACCGGCGCTTAAGTGTATGAAAGATATTAAATTGTTTCTTAAAATCATATTTAAATACAAAATAGAAGAAATTTGACAACAAGTGTTGAAGGGAATATCAACTCTCTCTAATTAACTCATCTACACAAGCATCCTCTCACTCTCAAAAAGTAATAATTAAGATAAGGGGACTGATTCAATCAATATATGTTGTTACAATAAGTTAATAAATGTAGTTTAACTAAAATCAATTTCCATTTTATACATTACAAATATCTCAAGTAATTACTATAGAAAATTCAATAAAAGGATCAATCATAAAGTACAAATCATCCATATCATAATGTATAGTTTAGAAATGTTTCATATCATATTAAATGATATAGCCATACTATTAAATATATATGATTGTATGCGATGCCTACATTATTTTGACTAATATGGGTTACTGAGTGCATAAATACTGCTACATCTACCAAAACAATTTCCTTTGATTTTGAGTCATTAATATGACTCATTTATGGATTTAAAAACATGTTATAATATTTTTAAACAGTTAAATGATTATATTATCAATAGGCTTGCATTAATGATAATGTATGTCAGTTTACATGTATTGATAAATAGAATCTGACTTCCTTTATTAAATTATGAAGGCCTATAAAAAGGGATTAGATCTCTTCATATTGTGTGTAAAACACGTTCTTTCTATAGACAAAGCTCGTTTCTCTCCTGGTTCTCCATTTATCTTCATAAAGAAGGTTCCTACACACCTTTGGATTTATTGGGTTGCTCTCATAGTGTATGAAGATTAAGTAACTGGTGTACTACCCATGAATATGAGAGTCCTTAGGTTGTAACCTGGTGATCTATATTAATTATACTCTATCAAGATTGATTGAGATTGATCACACTAGGGTAAAGTTACACATGTTTATATTTCTATTCTTCATATAATTCTTTGATTTGATAATGATAGACCAGGAATTTAATTGTCTTTCTTCCATTGTGTTGGATATGAGATAATCCTTCAAAACCCATTAGTGGTATTAGAGTCATATTCATATTTTAATAAACATGTTTTTATTTTTATTTTATAAAAAACATGTATATCATATAACATTTTCAAGGATATTATAATATATGAAATAATATGGCCAATCATTTTCCATTGGATCACTTTTCCACTATTTATGATATAAGATATTGTAAGATACATTATATTGTTTTTATTTTTCATAGAATACCAATAGATGAATTATAATGTACGATTCATCAAATATAATGATTTAACACTATTTCATAAGTTATGCTATGCAATATCATAGCCTACAAATTGAATTTTGAGTTTTTAAAATAGAGCATTGAGTTGTAAAGATGATATAGAATATATCGTTAAAAAAAATATGCCATAAGAAATGTATATCATATGTCATTATTCGATCATGGTTTATGATATATAAACCTATTTATCTATCATAAAATATGATATCATCTTAAAATGAGAAAAATATATTTTTATGTAAAATTGATTTTGGTTTATAATTTTTTTTATAAAAGATAAGAGTTGGGTATTATAAATGGAATGTTTTTATGCCTACATTAAATATTAAATGGTCATATTGATATATCATATTTTGAAAACAAATAAAAATATTATTTATTTATTTCTTTAAATATTCATGTTTATAAATTATTTATATAATGTGAATATTCTGTATGATTAAATTTATTTGATAAAATACTTATAAAATTTCCATGCAATGCCAGGTAAGATAACATAAGATTTAATTATCATCCACCTTGACCTAAGTTTGTTATGAATTTATGAGCTTGAATTTATAGGTTTTATATAGTTTATGCATATTAGGAATGAGAGTGATAATGGAATTGGAATCTCTATCATGTAATATATACTTGGGTAGAGGGGCTTTTGGCTAGACTACTCACTATTCTAGAGGCTTATTCCATGTATAGAATAGAGAGGGTTATCAATCCATGGATCTAAGCTTACTCTTGTAGAGATTCTTGATTTCATATAATTCTAAACCTTGATATGGAATAATTTCACATGCCTCACTTAGGGGATTCATTTGGATACTTGTAAATATATTTTTCTTTTATTTTTTGGTGATTAACACAAACAATGAGTTGTGTAAAGAGTTATACATTAATATGGGTTGAACTTATTAATTTGGTCTATGGAATAAGTATTCTAAAACTAAATCTTTAATAGCATTATTACATTAAGGAATGAAATATGAGATAATAAAAATTTCATGGGATACAATGGTTATGGATTTAATATTCATGTTATATATATATTAAAATGGTTAGATTTAAACCCCCCCTAAATTACTAATTTTAAGATTACTTTCAAAGAAAATACATTTCAAGACCTCGATCATTAAAATAGTAGTTTTTTTCAAAGAAGGGTTACCATAGATTATCTTGTGTAAGGCATGGTGGAAATAGTTAACCCTAAGAGTTAGGTGACCAAATCTTGATATGCGATTTGGGTAAAAATTAGATGAGAAACCTTAAGAGTTATGATACCATTAGAATAGAGTTGAGTTTATATCCATATTATAGACTAGGGAAAAGAATTTTCCACTCAACTATCCAAGATTCATATGTGATATGATCAACATGATTGTTTACCTAAATATATATGTGGTAAGTGGAATACTAAAGTGGACTCATTAATTAGCGGTATATGGATCTTGTACCACTAAAGGTATTGTTGTATGGAGTCAACATTTTGGTGGGATCAATTTCATTAAAATTACCTGATAAAAATACATAAAACATGATAATCACCCCTATAAATGTCTTTATTGTAGACTATTGCATGCATCATGATCATCATTTTGAGGTCTATTATAGGTATGACTTGTAAAATAATTCTATATTGGTATATAAGGTCTATATTTCTTATAAAAGAGAATAATTTTAAGTATATGGATGTGAATTTTATTGAAATAAATTTCTCCAATTTAGACTCATGGGTATTAGATACCTGTTGTTCATAACACATTTTTTCCGACAAACAGAAACTTGGGAATGTGAGATAATTTATAAAAGGTGGTGTAGATATACATGTTATCAATGAGGCAAGAGTTGTTTCATTATAGGTTGAAACTTATGATCTAATTTTACCAAGTGTATTAGTTATGCAATTAGAAAACTATTATTATGTTCCTTACATAAACAAAAAAATTATTTTTTGTTTCTTGTTTGGACAAGATGAGATATTTATTCATTATTAATTACAAGAGTTGTTCTATATATATTATTGAAATGTTTTATAAAATTGGGAATATGGTGAATTGTTTATAAATTATGGATATGGATAATCTTATTTATAATATTTAAAATTTTAAGGTCAATATTGATTGTAACAACACTTATCTTTTAAATTATCATCTTAGAAATATAAATCAGAAATTCATTCAAAGAATACATAAAGATGGAATGTTAAAATGATTTTATTATGAAACATTTGACACATGTGAATATTGTTTATTAGAAAAAATTACCAAAACACATTTTAGTGGAAAATGTGAAAGGGATAATGAACTATTAGATCTTATAAATTGTGATATATGTAGACCAATGAGTACTCTAAAAATTAGTGGGTACATGTACTTCATAACCTTTACTAATGATTTTTTTCGATATGGTTATGTGTTTCTAATGAGTCAAAAATTTGAAACCTTTAAAAAGTTCAAATATTTTCAAAATGAATTACATAATAGATTGGAAAAAATTATTAAGATCCTTTGCTTAGATCAGGGTAGAGAATACTTAGTCCAGGAATTCATTGACCATCTGAGATATTATGAAATTGTTACATAACTCACTCCTTCTGGAACACTATTATGGCACATCTTTAAAAATTACATAATCTCAAGTTTTAAGTCAAGAATTTATTCTCCTATATTTGATTATATTTACAATTTATAGTTTTAAAGGATTATGCTATCACCCATACATAAATAAATATTACATTACAAAGTTTAAACTTCTACTGAGTATCTATTTTTTCCACAAAACAAAACTTTTAAGGTATACCAAGTTTTATTTTCATGACACATATTCACAATTTTCATCTTGACCTCATCCTAATCCCTACTCATCCATAAAACCCGATAAAAAATTTTAAAATATGGGACGAGCATAAAAATATAATTAATGGATATATAAATAGAAAGAAAGAAACTTGTTATTCCATGAATACTTATAAAATTTTTCCTTTTTCAAAAAAAACTTTAGGATCCAAATAAACATTTTCTTACAGAAGGTATCAAATTTTATGCCTAAATATTTTTATAAAACATTTCATAATAAATCATAATGGAAAATTAAAAATCATAAAGGTTTATTTGAAATCATGGAAAATCATAAAAAACTATTTTAAAATTTATAGATTTCACCCTTAAGAAGTATAAAATAATTTTCTTTAAATATAATCTCACTATCTCACATTTTGAAATAATGAAGTTTTTTTAAATAACTTAGTAATCAAAAATAAATAATGTCAGTAACTTGAGATGTCATTTAACTTCAATCACGATTATCTAGAGAAAATAATAATTACCCAATACATTGGAGGGATATAACAGAACCAACTGTCCGTTTTTAATAATGTAACCACTTGTCCTTGATTTATAATGGAACCACCCAACCCTGGTGTATAAAAAAACCACAAGACCTTGGTTTATAATGAAACCACCATTCCTTAGTTTATAACAGAACCACCCAACCTTGGTTTATAACCTAACCACCCATCCTTGTTTTATAAGGGAACTACCCATCATAGGTTTATAAAGGAATTACCCGTCAACATGAACAATTACCAAGAACCATAAAATAATCATAACACATAAAAGATTAAAATTTTCAATATTAAATTCATAAAAATATTCTTTACACCCATAATAAAATATTTATAGATATTGAAATATCCATTCCATTTTAAACCTTTTTTGAAAATCCTTAGAATAAAGTAAAAGAGAATTTTTTTAATAAAAAATGAAAGCTTTAAAAGGAATCCAAAAATTAAATAAAGTCTATGATGGAAATAAAACCATTAATATCATATATGTTAAAATTGAACATTTCTTTTGTATTTTTTATCAAAATGTTCTGTATAAAATGCATAAAAAATTACATTTGAAAACATTTGAAATAAATTCAAAACTGACATAAAATTTCCTTTACAATTAATTTATTTCCATATAAATGCATTAATAATATAATTTTAGGATTATGGACAAGGAAGAAAAATATTTAGAGAAAATAAACTTTTAAAACATTTAAAACTAAGTTTATGTTAAAGTGTCCCTTACCTCATGTCCGACTCATAATGTACATCCTTTTTCTTCCTAAATAATAAAATTATGTTAATTATTTACTCACTTAAGACCCTTTTTCTTATTTATTATTCCCTTTATTTTATTTATTACCTTGTTATATATAACTACTTATCAATTAATTCCATATCGAATGTTTTGATAATATTCAGCTCATATTTCCAAAATGACTTCAGTAGGTTAAATATGATCAATAAGGTAGTTATTTCATCATTAATAGAATAATAATCATGAAATAATAATCATTTTAATACATCAATTATAATTTTAAAACCAACCATGAAACATGGTAATGAAAAATGAACTATGTTACGATCATGGAGATAGTAAGCCATACGTAAGCAAAAGTAATGTTTCCATTTTTCAACGTTCATGATGAAAATAAGGTAATTGTTATTTTATCTTTCAAAAATTATGATTATATCATAAATATCATTTTAATTCTTTAAGTAAACCTATAAATAGCTACAACACGATTTTACGAAAAATGAATCACGTTGTTTCATGGAGGTGGTAATCCACACATATGCATGAACAACATTATCATTTTTCAATAGATCGAAAGGTAATAATATAGATGATATATTATATAATAATAATGGTAAATATGTAATTAATTTCATATATATACATTAAATCCATAATTATAACCATCTGTGAGAGGCGGTGATGGAAAAAAATTACAACGGTTCGCGAGGCGATTGTCCGCCACACCCATGAATGTTAGTTTCTTTTCCCATTTGATGGAATGTGTGATGGATATAGGTTATTAAATTAATATAATAACATATATGTTTATTTAAGATAATAGTGATACTATTTCATTATGTTTGAATAATATTTTGAGGTATAAGAAGAAATTATACTAAAACATTCAGTTAAAGACTATACCTCTTCTTCAGACAACTTTATTTTCTTTACACCTTAAACCCTATATGGTTGGTATTATGACCAAAAAAATAAATCTAGAACATGGTGAGGCATGTTAATAAGGTATTTTGGTATACATTGGATAAAATAAAAGGATTTTTAGTTTCAAAAATAGGATAGGAGGTACTCTATTAAAACATTGGGGAGGGGAACTCTTGGAATTTCTTAAAGTATTAAATTAATATAAATTATTTATCAAGTAAAAATGGATCCAAAATGATATAATTAGAATATAGTATGAGTATGGGAATATATAATTTCATTTATTAATATTTTTACAAGTTTAGACTATGTTTTTACCCTTATCGTTTTTAACCCTTGTTAACCTTTATGGCAATTATGACAATAATAAAGTTTATTTACTTTTTAGAGGTTGAGATAATTAATATAAAATGAAAATTGACCCATAAATGGACCATGGTTGAGATTTTAAAGCAAATAATAATTTTTTTCCAAATATAATATTTTGATGAATTTTAAATCATTTAATAAAATATTATTTATTATAAAATATCATTAATGTAAAGTTTTGAACTATTCATTTAATTTGACTTTGAAACCAACATAACAAAAAAGAGATTATAATATAATACTTTAAAATATCCCTAACATGTCATATTTATTTAAAAAAATCATGAAATAATATAATTCATTAAAATTATATTACTTTTAATATTTTTAGAACCATTTATTTTATTTTTCTATTAATTGATTAAATAATGTGTCGGCGTTGCATAATCATTTAAATTAATTATTTTACTAATAACAAAAAAAAATGAATTAAAATTATAACAAAAAATAATTTATCTCCCAAGTGGAAATTTATAATTGAGAATAGGATTTTTTTATCCCTATGTCAAAAATTTATAGATAATAAAACAAAGATAATAAATTTTTTTACTTTTCTTTTCATAAAATAATATAAAGGTCAAAATCAAAGAAATATAGAATCAAGTTGACATATTTTCAAAAAATATATAGACATGGCCAAAATAAACTCTTATAATAGAATAAATAAAAGTTTTAAGGTCATTTTTTATTCATTATTATATTATTTTTATCCATAATTACCTGATTTACCCTTACCATGGTGATAATTATTTACTATGGTTGCTATTAATTGTGACCAAAAATAAAAAGGAAAAATTTTAAAATTTTGAAAATCATGATTCCATATATGGAATTAATTTCTTAAAATTCAATTTCTATAAGTTTAAGTAATTAATTTAAGATTAAAACACAAAATTCAACGAAAAATGTTTTTTTAAGAAAAATACCCTTTTAAGTATAAAAATGTTTTTATATCGAATTCAAGTGTAAAATTCATTCAAAATACTATAATTGGATTTTATTTAATAAAAATTAACTAATTAAATTTTAGAACTAATCTAAAATAGAATCTTACTTTGTAAATAATTTAAAAGAAAATATAGTTTTAAATAAAAATTAGTATTTTCACTATTCATTGAAAAATCAAAATTTTCAGAAAAATATCAAAATTTCACCATAAGATGATTTTGATACTTTGATTTAAAAAATAATATCATTTTTATGAAATAAAGTTATTGAATTTATAAAAACTAATAATAATATTTTCTCATAAAAAGCAACAAAAATCATTATTGAAGAAAACATATTTTTGAAAAATAAAATGACTTAACTTAAAATTGAGTGATTATTTAAAAAAAAATTGTCAATATGTTTATATTGAGTTGGACCTTTATATATATATATATTAAATTAGTTAATTCTATTCATACCTGTCAATTTAATGGATAAGTTATAATGGTCATATTTAAATAATAATATTTCATGGTTCGTTTAGTCTTGGTGTTGTATGTTGCATATTCTATCGAATAAAGGTTTATTTTTAAAACCTCAGGGTGTTAAATTCTACCCCCTTTAAAAAATGTAATCCTCAAAATTTGAAATTGAACTTTTTAATCAATGTTTTGACATCTGAAAATTACTTTTTTGAAATCCCACATTGTAAAAAGTTTAATAAAACATCCTATTGAAAATAGAGAAAAGGGAAGTATGAAGGTCATTTGGAATAACACATACCAGGTTTCCAAACAAGAGAACATTAGTAGGAAGTGAAAATATGGGTATTGAGAAAAAATGTAATGTCAAAATAATTATGGAGAGTGATAGAGATCATTGATCACAATAAAGTGAATGATCATGAGAAATTTAATTACCATAAATCCATAAACCAAATAGGTGTGAAAAATACCATCGATTCATCAGAAATGAATGTAATAGGATAATATTTTTGTTTCAATATCATTTTCTAAGTTTTGAGGAATTTATTTACCATTTATAATAATATAATAATAAAATATACTTAATTGATAAATAGAATTTCATCCATTAATCAATTTACACCACAATATTATCTTTTTCTCCAAACATTTATTATTCAATATAAAATTATAATTCATGAAGCAATAAAATAAACTTTTAACAGATTTTATAATCCAAAAAAGGGTAACAAGATATTCCTCCTATATTTGTACATTAACCAAAACCAAAATGGTTAGAACAAGGTAATATAATTCCACAAAAGAATAAACCTTCACATAAAGAAATAAAACATTAATATCCAAAGCCTCAACAATAACACCCAAAGCTCAAATTAGATCATTTGATAAATAAGTAACCTCAAAATTATTCAAAATATTCCCAACCAAGTTTGAAACCCAAAAAGAAAAAGTTTTTTGGTCACAATTTCTTTTGAGACTAATTTAACATTTATTTCTAGTCAACATTAGTCACTCATAAGATCATATAGCCAAAAATTTATATAAACTAATCATATAATCTAAAAAAGGTAGTAATTTCTATAAATAACTTGAATCACCATAAATCCACATTAAAATTATATATCCTTCCAAAAGATAATTCAAACTTTATTCCTCAAATAAAATCCCATCATATAATGTTCTTTAAAATTATAGCAATATTATTTCAAAATAACCTTAATTAATTAATCACCAAATCAGTTTTCAATCCCATGGTTATCTTTACAATAAAACAAATGTTTATAAAATCAAATTAATCATTATCTGTCAAATATTTTTAAGTAATAAAAAATAATTTCATATTAACCAAGAAATCACATTGGCTTGTGGTAGGCACTACACCCTTATCTCCCTTCAGTTGTGGGTTTAAACCCTACAGCCTTGTCAAATGAGATGGGTTTTTTCCATTGGATTTGGGTTGTCCTTTTACTATATAATTATTATAACATTCCCAAAAATATGATGAACATCCTAAAACATAACCTTAATAACTTCAATATTAAATAATGTTTTAACCTCAATGGTCATCTCATAACTTTTATCTTACTTCCCCAAAATATAACAACATTCTTCTAAAATAATTATTTAGGTTAAACCTATGGGATATATATATGTCAAACTAATAAAAAATATCCAAAAATATCATTAATCACCTTAAAATTCCATTATATAAAACCTTAAAAGTTGGTGTCTATTCCTTTGAATTTATGATCAACCTTAAACTTATAAACCCATCATGGTATTTATAACTCTTAATCTAACCTCACATGAAGACATATATTCTTCCAAAAATTAACACAATCCTTAGATGTTTCATGATTCTTATAACCAAAACACTATCGATAAAGATACTTTCACAATATAATTATCAAATCCCAATACATAAATAATTAAAAACTTTCATTTAAATTACTGGTATAACATAGGTTTTCCCTTGGTCTAGGAGTTAAACTTTAGAAGAGGGAAGCGACTCACATAATTCCCAGGCTACCCACATTTATTACAAGGATCTATAAATGGATCTCTAGGATGAAATTTATTTGTCTCCATTGAAGTCCTTATTTTTCCTCTATAATTAGTTTCTATATGTCCTTATTTTCTACACATAAAATATTTTCTATTTCTTTGATACATTCTCTTGGGTGTCTCCTTTCACATTTCTAACATGAATGAAATTGATCATTCTTTTCCACATTGTCTCCACCACCCAAGCTCTTAGTGGATTCTATATTTATCTTATTTGGTGAGTTTGAGAGTTGGTTAAGGTATAGGTTTTTAATCATATATCATAATGAACAATTAGAAATAATAAAAATATTCTTTACTTCAATCATCATCCCATTTTTTTCTTAGAATCACTGCATTTCCATCACATCCAATGTTAATATCATTCCTCCTGGTTCTAACCATCGACAAAAAAAATCATGGTGTGAGCAAAGATAATCATAATCATGAATAATAATTTACTATATGTCAAAGTAATGAAACCTTATTTTTAATCTATGGAACCTTATGTTTAACCTGGTTAATCCATGATCATCATTTATTCAAATCTTTCTTGATAGTTCATAAATAAAATTTTAATTAACTCAAAAATATCCCTCATGAGTTTCAAACTAGGTGCGCAGTAAGGGAACACTCACCATGCATCAGAATGATGGATGAGATATACTCAACCAACTATTTTCAGGGTTATTACCCATAGATACATCTATATTAAAACCACATCCACTTGTATTATTCTTTCAGGTAATTATTGCTAGGAAAATCACACAATCTCTATCTTACCAAAGATTTAGGATGTTATATATAATTAGGATTATACCTTGTGTTTTCACCAAAGATCTCTAATAATAATATATAAATTTATCTAAAACATTCCTCTAATACCAAATACGAATAACCATCCATAAACATCACATAATATTGAGTTTTAAGTCAATAATTTATTCTCTTACATTTTAGGATCTTTACAGTTTAGAGTTTTAGAGGATCGGGCCATCACCCATACATAAATAAATATTATATTATAAAGTGTAAACCTCTATTTAGTATCCATTTTTTGTATAAAACAAAAAATTTAATGTATAATAAGTTTTCTTTTCATGAAAAATCTTCATAATTTTAATATTGACCTCATCCTTATAAACCCATGAATTTTTTTTTTAAATATGGGATGAGAATAAAAATTTCATTATGGGACATATAAAAAATAAATAAAGAAACATGTTTGTCGATGAATACTTATAAAAAATTTCGCTTTTCAAAAGTAAAATTTGGGCTCAAAATAAAAATTTTCTTACCCAAAAAATCAACTTCTCTATAAAAATATTTTCATATAACATTTCATAACAAATCTTAATGGAAAAATAAAACTCATAAAGGTTTATTTGAAATCATTGAAACTCATAATTTTTTTTTTCAAAAATTTATACATTTCACTATTAAGAAATAGAAAATATTTTTCTTTAAAAATAATCTCATTATATTACCTTGTGAAATCATGAGGTTTATATAAAAAAATAGCATTCATAATTAAATCATTTAGGTTACACTAGACATCATTTTACTTCCATCATGATAATCTGGAGAACATAATCATTACCTAATGCATTGGAGGGATATAATGCACCCACCCATCCCGGATTTATAATTTAGTGACCCATATTTGGTTTATATTGAAACCAAACATCATTTATTATAACATAACCACCCATATTTGGTTTATAATGAAACAACCCATCCTTAGTTTATTACCGAACTACCCATCTTTGGTTTATAACAGAACCACCCTTCCTTGGTTTATAATGGTACCACCCACCATTGGTTTATAGTAGAACCAACCGTTCTTGGTTTATAATGGAACTACCTATCAACATTGAACAATTACCAAGAACCATAATATAATCATGAAACATAAAATCTTTCAATATTCAACATTATATTCATAAAAATATTCTTTTAAACCATAAGAAAACATTTCTAGATATTGAAATATCTATTCCATTTAAAACCATTTTTTAAACTACCCAGAACAAAGTAAAAGAGGGGTTTTTTAAGTCAACATGAAATCTTAAAAAATAATCCAAACATCAAATAACATTTATTATGTTGGAAAAAACATTTGATTCTGTATTTGTTAAAATATAACATTCCTTCTGTATTTTTTTGTCAAAACATTCTGTATAAAATACGTAAAAATATTCCTTCTTTAAAACATTTTAAATAAAGCCAAAAGTAACATAAAATTACTTTTATAACTCATTCTTGTCCATATAAATACATCAATAAAATAATTTAATGAATGTGTAAATGGAAGAAAATTATATAGAAAAAAACAAATCTTTAAAACATTTAAAATGAGGTTTAAGTTAAAGTGTCCCTTACCTCAAGTCTGACTCATCGCATACATTCCTTTTCTTCCTGAATAATATAATTATGTTAATTATTTACTTTATTATTTTTTTTCAATTTTATTATTCCATTTATTTTATTTATTACCTTGTTATATAAAATTAATTAATAAATTAAGTTCACATCGGATGTTTTGACGATATTTGGCTTATATGTCGAAAATGACTTCGATAGGTTGACTATGCTCAATGAGGTCATTATTTCATAATTAAAAAAATAATTATCATGAAATAATTATCATTTATATAAATAAATTATAGTTTTAAAATAAACCATGAATGATGGTTATGAAAAATGAACCATCTTACAATCAAAGAGACGGTAAGCAGTACGTATGAATAAGTAACGTTTCCATTTTTCAAAGATCATGATCAAAAGAAGTTAAGTGTTATTTTAACATTAAATAATGATGATTATATCATAAATATCATATCTATTATTTAAATACACTTATATATACCATCTATGTGATGTGGTTATGAAAAATGAATCACATCACTTCATGGAGGTGGTAATCCACATGTACTCATAGACTACATTATCATTTTTCAATGGATTGAAAGGTAAGAATATAGATGATATATTATCTTTATTGAATGGTAATTATGTCATGAATATCATACATACATACATACATACATATATACATTAAATCCATAATAGTCAACCTCAGATCACGGTGTGATGTGATGAGGTCCTATAACGGGATAACGACGACGTGGATCATGTCACGACCATTTTTTTCCAAATGTAGTTGTTTAGGACTTGTGGAAACATATTTTGGGGTGATGATAAAATGTTCTGATGAGGATCTTCATACATCTCTTATTGTAGATACATTTTCAAATCAAGTTCACCATTTCTTTGGTTTCGACAGATTATGTATCATTATACTTTAAAGGAGGATTGGATTAATACCGAGGGGACCGGGTATTTTAACCCTTATATGTTGCGAAGGAGGTACCACAATCAAATGGTCCCAATAGGAAATTTCATGGGGTCAATTACTTATGCGTTCTTTCCTTCTAGGATATAAATTCCTCAGATAGTCTCCAACGGGTTTATTCGTGGAGCCAGAAACACCCAATGACCCTGGTATCTATGATTCATGGACCTGCTTTCCAAAGGCAGGTGCCCATTTGATGATCATTTGTCCAAAGACACTTAAGGACCCCATTGGTCGAGAGGATGAGAATTCAGTCTCACCAAACCCTTTTTTTGGGGGGATTATTGCCTATTCTATAACTCTCTTATAGATTTAAGTTGTGTTCATATGTTCATTAATCCTCGGTTAATTATCGAAGAGTGTGTCCAAAAGCTACCCCTGGTCTGCAGGATCGTCATAGGTATACATAGATTGGATGATATAGTGGTAATGCTGACTTAAGCCATGTAATAAGGCACTCTAGAGTTTATCATCATCAAGGGGGTGGAAGGTGACTTGATGTCAGGATCAGAACCATAAGATGGGTTTCCTACATATCCTCAGGAGAGGAATCAGAACCCATGTAGTTTAGAAGAGCTGGGGATTATGCTTGGAAGCTTCCCATTTGAGGGGACATGATTGGGTGAACCCTTTTAGAAGGGAACCCTTTTTGAGCTCGGGCCTTCAAGTAGGCGTCCTACGTATCTTGGTTTGATCAGGAATCAAAGTTCTCATAGTTCAGAATTGTGTGGATGTTGTAATCATCACAAACCTCTAAGCCCATGTGAGTCATGCTCGGTGTAAGAAACAAGAGGATGTGAGAGATCCAACCAACCACACACCTCCTCTCCTACTGATGGGAGAGTGAGGGCCTACGATGGAAGAGGCTGGGGTGACCGTGGGTGAGGGTGCAGAGCGATGAACCTTTCAATGTGGGATGATTTTAAAGGTCATGAAACTCGGCCTTCGGGATATTGGGGACTTACCTCATTGGGAGTTCCCTAAAATGCGTTTTGGGAAAGGGGAGGAGTGTCGACCTCATCACGAGGAGAAGCAAACATAACTCCTTCGACTGATCACTATTACTCATTGAATGGAAAATCAAGTGATCACCCTTAATCCCTAGAACAGGTTGGTTTACGTTAGCATCCCAAAGTTGGACTTCGGGTTACCATGAGAATGTAGACTTACAAATATTCTTGGAGTTTGAAACATTGTGGGGAGAGCCTTTGTGACTCCACTTACCATGGGTATGTAGACTCAAAGGGGAACTCTGATGTGCCTGATGATCTGATCATATGGGCCCTGTGGCTTTGAAGGAGTATTTGGCCTAAAGTCAGGGGACTGGTTTACAGAGGGACTATGGAGGACTGGATGGTAACAGAGGGAAGATATTGGAAACAGAGGGAAGAATACCCAAAAAAACCCTATTCCACGTACTGTTCCCTCATGCGGGATAAGGGGGAGCTCCGCATACCATAGTGGTATGCGGGTTGAGGGGTCGTCCGCATACCGAAGTAGTATGCGAGCATGGGCATGGACCACCACGCACCACAATGGTATGCGGTCTTGGATATGGTCTGTCATGCTACTTCGGGTTCCATCCACATTCTGATGTAGTACATGATGCCAGGTTGAATCCGCATAGTGATTCACTATGCAGAACAACATATCAATGGAGGGTCTTAGGGACTATCATTCGCAATGAGTTCATCCACAAGAAATATGTGGTTCGTGATTTCAACAATTAGGTTTGTGGACCTCTTATTATTATTAAGTTCATTAATTTTATGGTTCGTGAATGGTTGTACCTATGGAAAACGTGGTTTTCAATTCGTTCTTCATCGATGATTCAAGACTGAAGCCAGAATCCTCTATGAATCCTTTATTCCAATCTCTGGGATTCCATTTTTTCATTCTTCATCCATCCTCCCTCATTTCCTTCTGTTCTAATTTTATAGGGCATTGGGGAAATCATATCTATGGGCATACAACACCATTTGTGGAAGCCCATTAAGAGATATCTTGACCCATAGAAGACTCGGTCAACTGGGGTTTACAGAGGCTGTGGTTCATGAATCATGGTTCGCAGAACCCTGCCAATTTTCTTTGTCTGTCAACTACTACGTTCACGAGTCGGTATGCAGACGACCTTCGCACGCATGATTCCCTCCGAAATATGGTTAGAAGGAGCCTGGGTTCTTTGGCCATTGCTCCGTGGGCCAATCTCTCATGGGTCATTCTGCATACCAGTGATTCACAGTACATTCAATCTGCGAATACTTCCTGGTGATGGTACATGGTTCAATTAAAACTCTTTGAAAATTATAATTCCTTCAAGTTTCATTCAAACTTTCAAACTCAATTTGTGTCTATTCACCTTATTAGACTTGTTGGAATGATTTATTCCTTCTGAAAAATGATTGTGGGAGTATTTTCTTCCCTTTGAGAAATTTTCAGGACCCTACAAATTCCCCCCATAGAAATGGGGTCCGTTCGGAAAGAAGAGAAGAATATTCCGATGTAGAAGTGGTTCTGAACTGAAATGGTTTGCAGTAGAATAGATAAGTATAGTAGGAGGGGACCATACCTATATATAGAGGCCCATGTCATTTGTCTTTTACTATTTCTCATAGAAAAAAGTGATCTCAACTCTCCCTCAGCTTTCTCTTCCTTTGCGTACCGTTTCTTTTGTGAAAACCTTGCTCGCAAATCACTTTGTACGTGCCTTGAACCAAATGTTTCACTATTTCACTACCCGAAAACCAAATTTTGGGTTTCGTGAACAGTCATTATGGAACATAAAACCATATTCCAGATTTCCATGTAGGATAATGTTTTGTGGTTTTTGTGTCCCACACACTGAGCTTGAGCCAAAAAACTGAACTTTAAGACTTAATAATCCAAACATAAACTTTTAATCCCCAGCTTTGAATATGGCCTTGGTTCGAGGTATCCACCTTCCATAAATCCTCTTGTTCGCTGGCCAATGCTCCATGGGCCAGTGCCTCATGGGTGTTTGGCATACCATGGCTATACATGGTATAATGCTTCCACATACCATAGAAGTACATGGGGATTTCCTCCACATATCATGTAGCATGAAATAAATGGATACCATGTATCATGCAGCACACAGGAAATGGATACCACGTACAGTTTTCAGGAATAGTATGAATATCCCTATATGGACATATTCTTAAGTCCTTTAGCCATTTTCCCATTGCCTTTATCCAACAATTTTTATTTGAAAAACTTTTTGTCGGCTTTTGAATATTTCTGTGCCGGATATAATGGATCTTTCACATGATATGATGAATTCGACGAAGACAAGGGAGACTATGGTGGTGGATAGTGAGGAGCATCTTCAATCTTACATTGTTCCTCGTGAAATCTTCTTAAAAGATATCCTCACGCTAGATCTCCTAGCATAACTGTTGTCCATACAGTTTCCACTTTACAACTTTGGTCTTCCTGATGACATTCATCTACCATTGGCTGACCCCAATACCCATTTCATTCTCTTAGAAGCACCAAAAAGACATGATTAGGCCACTTTTTACCTAGCAGGAGAAGGCATAGCTACTCAGATTCAAGAAAATGTGTTCATATTAGAAGGATCAGTGTGGACTCAGGGCGATCACAAGTGTTGCAACACTGCCTTGAGACTAGTCACCCGAGAGTAC
This sequence comes from Viscum album, assembly GCA_963277665.1. Classification (NCBI taxonomy): domain Eukaryota; kingdom Viridiplantae; phylum Streptophyta; class Magnoliopsida; order Santalales; family Viscaceae; genus Viscum; species Viscum album. Next base: position 807,746,528 of record OY728150.1, on the reverse strand, counting down.
CCATCTATCTTCAAACTTTCCTGAGAAAACCCTAATGGCAGGTGGAGCACCAAGTGGGATCTGCGAGATGGAGGATGTTTCTCTGACGAATGGGCCTAGGAATTCTGGGAACACCAAACCTGTTTGGAGTCCCCTGACCAGTTGAATACAGTGAACTTATATCAAGACACCTAAGTTTCTCAGTTCACAGGCTTCTCCCCCGGTGAAATCCTTCCGAAGCTGCTGAACCACTGGCTCTCAAGCACCAACACCTTCCATTTTTCATATGGGGTTGTGGAAATTATCTTATGGGACATCTATCAACTCAGAGGAATCCCCATCCTTGGAGAGATGTAAGAGGAGTTTTTCCCGACAGCCGCTAATTGGGATAATACTGACCATGTGTCCCCATTGATAAGGAGGACACTAGTTATGACTGAGGGATTACTAGATCATCCCCTCTAGGATCACCCTCTTATCACATTCGAGTAGGGTTGTTCTTACAGGTGAACGAACCTAAGATGAGAGATCACTGCAGTCGAACTCATCCATCCCATCAGTCTCGACAAACTCCAGGGTCATATTGCACTACCCTCAAAGTAGGATGATATACTGCATGGGGATACGAGATTCAATCATACGTCTCACCTACGCTTAGATTAGAAGTTTTCTTTGCCATGTTTTTGAGTGGATGGATTTTCCCATCCCACGATGTATATACTAGGGTATGGACCTGTAATTTAAGGATGGCGGTTGTTCTGGAAGAGGTTTGACTAATTAATTTGGCCATTCCTAATCTTGCTCGACTTTATGAGTTGTTGGGACAAATATAAGATGGTAGGACCCACATCGTCTTAGCAAACTATTGCAATTCCTATATGAGTGGATGGAAGAATACTTCCCATACTACAAATATTGACATACTTTAAAGGTTCCTAGTTCTGACTTTCAAACATACCTTCTCAACATTTTCACCGTTTGTCCCCAGACTTTAAGCATTAGTGATGTAGTGGGGTTGCTGAATGATGCCTATTCCTTTTCATTTGCTCCGCATCCTACCCCTCACGGGCCATTAAGAGATGATAGAGGAAATTCTTTAGAATAATGATCATACATCATTGCGCTTTAGGATGGGATGATCACTACTCGCATAGATCGAGTGTCCATTTGTGAGACATAACTCCCTTACCAGTTTTCCAGGCAATTCAAGTGCCTTAAAAAATGCGTTTCATTCTACTATTTAGCTAAGGAGAGAATCTCATCCCACAGTTATTATCCATTTATGGATTATGATGGTGCAAGGAGGTGCTGCTATAGAATTTATCATCCCCAACATGATGGGATCCACTTTTCTATTGCTAGAATACACCCAACTGTGGGTGGGTTGTTATCCTGAAGGGGTGCTAAGAAAACCAGTTTGGTGGTTCCAAAAGCCTCTAACCATTATTCACCCTAATCTGACCCAATGTCGATGCCACACATTCCTTCTTCTGCAACGAGTGTAACAAATACGTCTTCTACTCTTGTACCTATAGCAGCCACGATGGATACACCACCTAATCCTTCCCTTGGGATAAGAAGATGCTCGATTCTCTTCCAAAAGCATCTAGAAGGGACTTCATCAGTAAAATCTATCTCATTGGGGAGTGATTTAGACTGATCATCTCTTGTGGATACTTCCCATGACCCTAATGAGGCCAACCCTAGTAGAGTATCACCAGAAACCATATAATTCATAGCTAGTCCCCCACGTTCGGCTCCAGTGGTTGAACCATATAAGGGAAGGGAGAGTGCCCCATCTTGGGTAACCTATCTTAGGTCCCTTCCCAGTCCTGTAATGACACTTCCTACCTATGTAGCCATTGCGGCGGGGGATGATCGAGGTACTGGTGCCGCGGGGAGGCACCGAGAAGTGCGAAAATATGCATGGCGTTAGTTATGTGCCCTTGCTGCAAAAACACCTATGGATAACTTTGTTGACTAGATTGAAAACTTTTGTCGGTTATTCACTGAGCTGGATTCTGGTGGCCTCAATTATCAGCACTTACATCTCCTTATCTACCAGATCATCATAGCTCGAGAAGACCTTGCTTCTTGTGAGTACAAGCCGGCCAAGTTCAATTCTTCCCATCATTAGGTGACGAACTTATGAGATGTTTAGGAGGAACTCTATCTCCTAACGACCAAAGAGGCGAAATCTCGTGATTTGCTGATCACCCAAAAGGAAGAGCTGTGGGAGTGCGAGGCCCATGCAGTCAGGTTGAGGGCTTAACTAGCCTCTTCGTTCACCAATTAAAAATCTATCTAGAAGAAAGGATGGGAACTTAAAGTCTTTATGGAATGGGTGCGTGCAATGGTTAAGGCTGAAGTAGATGAGAGAGATTCTTTAGAGAAAAATCTTGATGGGTTGCAACAGTCACTCGCTATTTTTATGGAATGGACGAGACTTGCCTTATTATGAATTTCCTCAAATCATGATGTGTACTCTTTTTATTTTTGATACTTTGGAGAGACTCCGAACTATGTATGTTCCTCCATTTTTTATTGAACTCAATGAAGCTAATTTTCCTTCAAATACTTCTTATTTGTCTTTTCCTATCTTGTAAATTGATCAAAATCAATTATATAAACATCATTTTGATTAGGTATTAATTTTAAACCATGATTCGAAAATAAAAATTTGAAATAATCGACTCAGGATCTAATGTTTTCCTAAGACATAGGACTCAGCGAGTGTAGTTCGACTATTGCTGAGGTTTTATGGAAAACCTCATGAACTTTTGTGTCTTTTTTATTCTTACCCTAATTTTTTCCTAAGCCTGCTTGAGATGGGATTAGAGGGTATAAATTAACTTTTACTTAGTCTTCCCTTTGTGAGTTTTCAACCCAACAAGCTTTACATATATTTTTATAGCTCGAAAAACATTTATATTTTCTAAACCATACATGGTGTCGTTTTAATGAGATTATACTCGAATTTTATCCAGAGGTGCCCTTTGTGGATTTCCACTTTGGTGAGTATGGAATCTTTTTCGCTGGCAGTTCACAATCCTACTAATCAAACTTATTACTAATGTTTTAGTTCAAATAGATTTGAATGAACTTGATGGTCCAGGGGCCCTAATTAGGAACTCATCATTCGGGAATATCCTAATATATTTCAAACATGAATGATGGATTTTTCTTGACCCTAAATTTGTGAATTTTAGACATGCATGAGGATCAGGAGCCGTTTTATGAATATGTAGGTAGGAGAGGACTCTCCTGAGGATTAATTTTACTTTAACTAACAAATGTTTTATAGGTAACATATGCAGATCCACTAGGTCATGATTTGCGTAGTCAAACAAAGGTGTCCACAGGACACTAGTCTTCCCTCTCCAATGGCCTGGGAGGACTTACAATCCTTTGAATTTATTTTGATGTTGGGAGCCATAGTGGGTGGCATTTCTGAGTTATGATGTCCAAAAGTATTAGGGGAATTCATATCGTCTTTGAGTAGGCAAATGTTTTCACGTGATTCTTATTTGCGTAAGGGAGAGCCAGTGAATGGTCATCTTGACATCTTTTTCATGTTAGGGTACTTAAAAAGGAAAGGTATATGAGTCGTTATCCAAAGGGGTTTTCCAAACCCGGGGAGTGATAGGGGACATGGATGTCCTATGAGTGCACAAAAACTGGAAAGGACTCTCTTGAGGATGATTTTTTTTTGATTTACATCTGTTTTGTAGGCGATATATGCAGAGCCTCCAGGGCATGATGTGCATAATCAAACAAAGGTGTCCACAAGACACTGGCCTTCCATCTCCGATGGCTATGATGTATTATGGAGATTAAGACATTTCTGAACATGGTATATGTCCTTTAACAAGGGGTGCACCTGAATATGAAAAGGTACATTTATTTTAGCTGAACTTCTCCGAGAAACCTAGAAATAAGTTGGGGAATTTTTTTCTCTTATACGTGGATCAACTTCATGCATATGGACGAGGTATCTTTATTTTATATAAACCTCAAAAGAGACCAGAGATGAATCGGTCCAAAATGATCTGAAATATCCAGGACGTGGGTAAGAAGGAGAATGTAAACCATGACTTTGAGGGCCCCTGAATTAGGAGGGATGTTACGAGGCTTTGAAGCCATTGGGCGTACTGAGATAGGAGAGGAATCTCCCAGTGGGGAATTTTCCTTTGATTGATGGTCATTTTGTAGACAACATATACGGATCCACTAGGGCATGATGTTCATAGTCAAACAAAGGTGTCCAATGGACATTGGCCTTCCACCTCTAATTTCCATGGTAGATTATGGGGATTCAAGATAAATTAGAGTACAGAGTTTGAGGTATGTTAGGAGTGTATCCAGATATATTAGAAACATTCAGGCTATGCTTCACTCCTGGAATCAGGTATCCCTTAAGTAGATCTAACTCATACACATGATGAGTCATTCAGCCCATATTTGGGATACCCTATAATTTAACATTGTACGACTAGGACATGGGGTTACTTATGGGGAAGGGAACTGTGGCATGCCTCTTAGGGTCGTGCTACTAGGACCAAATTCTTGGACCGTTTTTCCATAATGCCATGGTGGATCTCTCTCTAAGATCCCTAAGATCACGTGATCTATGCTCGGTGTGAGAAACAAGGGATTATGAGGATTATGGATCACCACCTAAGAATAGAAAAATCTTCCTCAGAGATCACTTTAGGATTAAACCAATGCTATGCAATTTAATGTCATAAAATAAGGATGATTCTAGACTTGCAGTTTAATGTCATGTGGTGAGGACATTATACTATGAAAGTTAGAGTCATGTAGTGAGGACATCATGATGTCACAAAGATCATTAATAGATTTGAGTTAATCATGATCAGGGTGTTCTGGAATTCTTTAGACATGAGTGATGATAGAAGGTGTAAACCATAATCTTGGGGGGAAACTTGAACTAGGAGGGATGACATGGGGATTGAAATTCATTGGGCATACTGAGATAGGAGATGACTCTCCTGGGGATGAATTTTCCTTTAATAGATGATCATTTTATAGGTTACATATGCAAATCCACTAGGGAATTATGTGCATATCCAAACAAAGGTTTCCATAGGACACTGTCCTTCCATCTCAAATGACCATGACTTTTTATGGGGATCCAAGTTTTCCCAGAGTGTGGAGTTTGAAAATGGGAAATATGTGTCTGAGAATGTAAGAAATACCTAGATTGTGATTAGTCATGAAATAATGGAGTTTCCACATAGGTATAACTCATATATATAAGGGGAAGCATAATATTTTGACTCCTTATGAGTGGGGGGCATGTGCGGGGTCTCATAATATTGACAATCAGTCCACACATGACTCTTGAAGAATCTCGTATTTTTTTTCACGAGGTTATGACCTTTTATGGACTCCCCATACAAGTCTGGCCTATGCACGGGGGAAGGGGATTTTTTTTAAATGGTGGCTGGGATGAGATGCTAGATCCAGAAATCACTACGTATCCTAAAAAGGTAGAAATCAATCCATACATATTTCTGAACATTCCCCACAAATATTTTTTCCATGCGTAGGGACATGCGAGGACATTTTTTTTCAGTGGATGGATGAATATTACAAATCCGAGTGACATTATGTATCCTTCAAGGTTAGTAATCAAGTCTCAAATATTTCTAAATGTTCTTTGTACTGATCTGTCTCAAACATAGGGGTAGGGGAGTTTTTGTTTCATCCGCTACAGATTCCAAGTCTACCATATTTCTCTATAGTTTTTTTGCACAAGGGGATCCTTACCACTGATCCTAAGCTCATGTGAGTTATACTCGATGTGAGAAACAAGGAGTTATAAGGGTTTCCCTCATAAATTTAAGAAGATATAGGATCTAATATAGAATTTTTTTAGGGTTATGGGTCAAGATCGATGATCGAGGAGTCGCTACATATCCCACTAATGAGTGGGAATCAAGCTTTTGGTCAGAGCAGAGTACTCAAGAGGGGGGGGGGGGTGAATTTATTATCTATGAAAATTTATGTTAAAAAGTTTTCTTAAAAAGGTCCCCCAATAAAAAATGAATACAAACCAATTAATCAAGGTAATACGGTTATAAAGGTTTGACTATTCAAATAACCTCTTAGAAGATTGATTAATTCTCAGTAATATCGATATGAGTTATTGATACTACTTTTGAAGCTATTATAATAAGAAAAAATAATTATAACTTCTATCAAATATTAACTATGAAAGTAAAATCTAGTGTTTTTTGAAATATACAGTAAAGAAGATAAAAACTAAATTAAAAGACACAATGAATAAAACAAGTGGTTCAGTCTCAAGCCCAAACCCAATCCAATCCACTTGGTGATCACCTTCCACCAAGAAGTTTATATTAATAATCTTGATCCATACCCTGGATCGGGGTAAACAAAAATGTATAGGATTTTCCATGTCACACGACCTCTTCCACAGTTCTTCGTGGGTATAAACTACCAGGTCACATAAGGACCTCTTCCACAGTTATCCATGGGAGTAAAAAACTATAAAAAGATATGATAGGAAGGATATATTGTATCCTTTAGTTTATTGCATGAGACAATGTGGGTTTTAATACAGACACACACACAATGCTTGAAAGCTAAAAACAATACAAAATAGAGAAAGATGATGAGATAAGGTTAGAAGTGCTCTGAGTGTTATTCTATGCAGCTCTAGACTTGTAGGATGAAGCAAAAACGAGTATCGAGTCCTCTTGTAAAAAATAGAATATTGCAAGTCCGGTGCTCAAGTTTCCTATTAGATCTAGCTTGTGTTATTCATGGAGTTGGTACTACGAAGATGTTTTTTATTCTGATCTAAGGTATTCCAGCCTTTGGATCAAGAGTTCTTCTTGTGTTCCTCAGTTGTATCTTGTTGCATGTATCAGTTTACTCTTAAAAAAATTCACGCAAGTCTTCTCTTCTTCTATGTATATTATTGCAACCCGGATTATCTTCCTTTTTAATTGTGACTGAACACATTGGAGCTGATATGATGCATGTATTCTGCACCTTGTACCTTGTATAGTTAGGTGACATGTCTACAAAGAAACATTAATCATGTCAGTGCCTTTAAATGACTCAAATATGACCGTTATAAATTAAATTGAAAATGAAAAAAAATATTAAAGAACTATGTCATAGTCTGTCTAGAAATGGTGTCATCACAAAATGATGTCTTCTTTTTTCCTTTGAGTGGTGAGACAATCATGATGGCATAGTTCTATTGAGATCAGCAACTGGTAGTAAAAATGTGGTGTTAGAATCACAGTGTCTGGTGCTTTTCCAAACTTCGAACTATGTATTAGTGATGGTAGCATGGAACTGGTGTCACAGACTTCATGAGATCTAAAATTGGTCATGGTGTCTGGGTCAAGGAGTCTGGGTTACAATGTCTGGATCATGGTGTCTAGGTCACGGTGTCAAGGTCATAGTGTCTGGGTCCTTTTCTAGAAAACTAAAATTGGTGGAAAACCCATGGTTTCTCAGACTTGGCCAAATATCTGTATACAGACTTAAGTAGTAATATTCATAGAATTAATTATACTTAATCATTCATATAATAAATCATTATAGAATAAAGTTAAACATAGGTTACAATAATCAATCATGGTTTATGATTAACAGAATCCAGTGGATGTTTATTTAAAGCATAAATAAACCAACCATATCTACACATAATTTGAGACAGATTAAATAGGATCAACATGATTTGTAGGATTTTTGATCATTAAAACATGATTAAAACACGAGGAGTCCAATAATATCCCCCTTTTAATGATCACAAATCATATTAATTTGATATATGTTCTTAGTGTAATTTCTCTTTTAGGGCCTTAGTGAGTGTTGTTATCCCCCTTTTGGGCTTATCAAAAAGAGTACACGAAAGAGAGAAGAAAAAAATTCAAGTAAAGAAGAGAATATAAAACAACAGTTCACTTTTCATTGAGGAAAAAGATATGGTTGTACAAGCAGTATGAAAAATATAAAATATCCCTATAAAAATACAATTTTCACTTTTCTTTTGCACTAACTGTCTTCTCTTTTCCCATGAAAGCAGCATCAGAAGGATCTACATGAGCATAATTAGAAGTTGAGGAAGGTAGTGATCCAACAGTCAGAGAAGGAAGAGGGAGTCCTTTAAAAATAGAAGGTTCCAAAGTAGGTTTGGTGGAAGACCGAGGCATTTTTTGGTCAAGGATAACATTTATGATGTAACTTAGAGCCTGAGATATATACATTGAGGTAGATTCAATAGAAATGGATGAAGAAGGAGGTAAACCAGACCACAAGTGTGCAGTTATAGGAGCCACAATAGTAGTGCTCTGCCCACGGAAATAAGGCTTAAACAGCTGAATGAAGCCAGTAATAATATCACCACCATACTGCATTGCTTTCTCAAAATCATCTTAATTATCCATTATTTTTTCCAATAAAGGAGTGAAATATTTTAGCTTTTGAACTTGATTCTTGAATTCTTGAGTGACAAGAGGGATTTTTAAATTCTCTACAAGATACTTGAAATTATTGGTCATATCATGCTTAGAGAAAATCCTATTAAAGTATAATTCTACTTTCTTACCAATTTCTTCCTAAGAATCATTTTCAATCTTTGAATGAATCCTCACAAAATCAAGTACTATATCACTATTCTTGAAAACAGTAGATAAACTATCCTTGTCAATACCACTAAACAATGAATGAAGTTCATCCTTAACCACAGTTCTGAGCAGATCATAGTCAATAGATTGAGATGACTGTCTAGAGGCACTAGAGGTTGTAACAGCTAAAGTGAGGGACTTGAGTTGATTAAGAACTTTATGTAGACATCACTTATACTCATCAGTCGATTTTTTGAGACCAATAACAAGATCACACATCTCTTGGACTATCTGCATGTTTCTCTCAACCACTTTTTCAGCTAATGAAGTCAAGTTCAGTTGAATCAGAGAGGCAACTTACTGTGGAGTCTGACCACTAATATCCTCAACAGGATAAGCAATAGGATCTTTTCCTAATTATAAGACTTTTTGAATATCTTCAACCATAGATCTGAGAGACTTCACTTCATCACTTAGCTGTTTTTTCTCAAATCTGACCACTTGAATTTCATGAAGCATTTTTGACTGAATCTTCCATATAATTTTCTCTAATAACAAGGAATCATCTCTTTCACATAGGTTTATTATAGGAGTAGGTTGGGTGTTCATGATATTTTAATCTCCAGCCAATAAAGTAGCTCCAAAGTCTTTCAAATCACCCTGAATCACGAAATTAGGAGGTTATTGTAAAGGTTTAGGAACAAGAGATGAGACAAGATCATGTTCCTTTTTAGAGATTACTTCTAGAGAAGAAATTGGTTTAAATTGAAGCACAATATACACGTCTATGCCTTTAACTGAGGCTTCCTGGGTATCATTCACATAAAAGTAGCTAGAGAACTTATACCAGGTATCCACAATGCATTGAATAATTGGATTAGGAATTTCAACACGTTCTAGAATAGGGTACAACTGCTCCTCAACAAGTGCATCTCTCACATGACTAATAGATTCAATTCCTTGAACCATTTTTAAAAGATCATCTCCAATACTCTCACCCATTTATGTTTTAGCCATCTTGAAGGCATGTTCCATTATTTCCTCAGTAGAAAGGACAACATCAGGATTATCTTGTTCTTCCAAATGTTCTTCAACCACAGCTTCTTTCTCAAGAGAAATTTCTTATTCTAGATTCTCCTTAGGAACAACCTTTTCCCTTTCATTAACAATATATTCTCTTCGAGAAGCAGGTTCTTATTTAAAATCAATACTTCTTTCAGTAACAGGTGCTTCCTTCTCAACTAAGACTTGTGGAAAAGGTGGATTACCGTCTTCCTTATACAAGACAATTTCTTCTAAAGGTGTAATAACTACCTCTTCTTACTCTTCAATAGGATAGTAAAAAATTTCATCTGATTCCAAAATTGTATTGATATGTTCTTAGGTTTTGAGGGATGATAAACTAGATTAAAATTTTCATATAAAATTTCATTATCCTCACCCAATCATTTTTCCACGCATTCCATCTAATTTTCATTCTTTTGAATGTAACCTTTAAGATAAAAAATTCACAGTCCTTAATGAATTATTCATTTTTTCCAACCATTCCTTTATCATATAGAATATCAAAGATTAAACTTGATTAGAACAAGGAGGTAGACTTTGAGGTTATATTAATCTACTCACACATATGAAGTATAACATACTTGAACATGTTAATCTTGTGTCCATTATTTATAATATGTATCAAAAATAAATCCTGATATTTAAGGGTAGAAAAATATCATTTTTTTGGACTAATCATATTCTGAATAAACTTAAATAGCAATCTGGTTTTACCATCCAATTTAGCAGCAATAGATCTTCTCTTCTTTTTATTTCCAGTCAAGCTTCTCAAAGCCTCTTCCAAAACAAAAATATCACTTGGAGGAGGAGGACCTCTCTGGTAGTTCTCAAAAATTCCTTCATGAGGTATCCCTAGGCAGGAATCCCATAACCTAGAGAAAAAGGTTCATTTTTTGCCATTGATATAGATCCTCACCTCCAAACCATATTCTGTATCAAATGAGAACTAGACAAACTGATAGAACTAAGAAAAAAGTTTTGGATAAATCATCCTTGTCTCCTTCGTGAACCAGTTCGGCAATACCAGTTCTTTCAGTACATCCAACACTAAATACTTACTTGAAATCAACCACTCAGGGTAGATTTTCTTTTCTAGTACCACTATTCTATCAACAAGGTTTGGATTTAGTGTTCCTTTGGGTTCTACTTTCGGTGCTCTTTTAAATTTCTTCTTAGATCTGCACTTATCAAGAGTTTAAGAAGATGGGTGCTTCATTTTGAGCATTCAATGAGGGGTTCAATAGAGGGAGAGAGATATGAAAGAGTTCTTACAGTTTGAGAGAGAAGGTTTTTGGTTTTGAGAAAAGAGAGATCAAGTGAAGAAAAGAGTGAAACATATTTCATTTTTATCATTTAGGGATACCAAGTGTCGCAAATTGAAAAGTGGGGGACGAATATAGTAAAATAATCAACACAATTATATGGGTAATAAAATAAAAATAAAATGAAAAAGTGTTATTATGGTGAGACCGGAACAGGTTGTCATGGTGAGACCGGAACTGGTTCTCATGGTGACATCTTTACGATGTGTACTGAGATAGTGTGACCGTAATATTTGAGATAGTAAGTTCAAGATAGTAAATGAGAGACAATAACTACGATACCGTAAACATGAAACAACAACTTTAAGATTGTAAACTATAGAACTATGAGAGTGAGACAATAATCTTAAGAAAGTGACTTGTGAAACCGTAAACTGTGAAACGATAAGTTGTGAAACATTACACTTTTTACTTAAGATTTATCATTCATAATTAATGTATGATGTAATATATCCTTTTAGAATTTAATGTTTTGGTGAATATATCAGCAATATTATATTCATTTCCAATGAATTCCAAAGTGATATCACCTTTTTGAAAATGGTCTCTCAAAAAGTGATGTCTTACATCAATATGTTTTGTCCTGGAGTGTGAAACTTAATTATTTGATATTTTAATAGAATTTGTATTGTCAGAGTTTATAGGTACATTCCTAAATTATTATCCATAATCTAGTAATGTGTGTTTCATAGAAAATATTTGTGCACAAAAACTACTAGAAACTATGTATTCATCTTCATTAGTAGATAATGCAATAGAGTTTTGTTTCTTACTACAACATGATATTAGAGGCTTTCCTAATAAGTGACATGTTCCATAGGTTCCTTTTCAATCTAACTTACAACCATCTAAATAAGCATCAAAATAAATAACTAACTCAAATGATTTTCCTCTGGGATAGAACCATCCTAGATTGGGTGTATGTTTGAGGCATTTGAAAATCCTTTTAACATCATTTAAATGAGATTCCTTAGGGTTTTCTTGAAAACGATAAAACATACATACACTAAACATAATTTCAGGTTATCTAGTAGTTATGTAGTGTAAGCTTCCAATAATTCCTCTATAAGTGGTTTGATCAACAAATTTTCCATATTCATCAAGATCTAACTTACATGTAGTACTCATTGGAGTATTACTACTTTTAGTGTTATCCAAGCCAAAACGTTTTAGAATATCTTTAGTATATTTGTTTTGATTTAAAATAATACCATCTTTATTTTGAAATATTTGATATCCAAGAAAGAATTTTAGTTCACCCATTAAACATATTTCAAATTATTTTTGCATCATTTTATAAAATTCAATACATAAAGGATTTTTTGAAGATAAAAAATAATACCATCTACATAAATTTGAACTACTAAAACATTATTGGAAATTCATTTTGTAAAAAGGGTAGGATCAAGTAAACCTTTTGTAAGACCTTTGTAAATAAGGAAATTACTTAATCTATCATACCATGATCTTGGAGCTTTATTTAAACCATACAATATTTTTGATAATTTGAAAACATGATTTGGAAAGTGAGAATTTTTTAAACCAGGATGTTGTTCAAAAAAAACATCCTCAACAATATACCCATTTAGGAATGCACTCTTGACATCTATTTGATATAGTTTGAAATCCAAATGTGCAACATAAGCAACCATAATTATTATGGCTTCAAGTCTATAAATAGGTGCAAAGGTCTCCTCACAGTAAATTCTTTCCTCTTGAATATATCCTTGTGCAACCAATATAGCCTTATTCTAACTATATTACCAGATTCATCTACATTATTTCTAAACACCCACTTTGTCCCTATGGTAAATATGTCTTTGGGTTTGTCAAAAAGTTTCCAAATTTTGTTCCTTTCAAAATTATTTAGTTTTTATTGCATAGACATCACCCAAAATTCATCATTGATAGCATCATTAATGTTTTTAGGTTCAAGTTGTGACAAGAAAACTTGATGTTCAACCTGATTTCTAAGAGAAGCTCTAGTTTGAGTTCCTTTATCTAAATATCTTATAACAACATCTAAAGGATGGTTATTAAGGGTTCTAACAGCTCTAGAAAAAGAGGTACTAGTGAGTTCGGTTCTTTAATAAGTTTGGGTTCATTATGAATTTAATTTGGAGAATTTTCAGAACTAGAAGTTTTCATAGATTCTTGTATAGGATATTTAGAGGATTTAGAATTGATTTCCAGATTTGACATATCATCCTCAAGAATCTCTAGATAGGTATTAGGCTCGTGTGGATTTGTTTCATCAAACTTGACATGGAACATATTCTTCCACACATTTAGTTCTTTTGTTAAATACTCTATAGGCTTTACTAGAGGTTGAATATCCTATAAAAATTCCTTCATCACTCTTGGATGCAAACTTATCAAGATTGTTCTTAGTATTAAGTATATAGACTTTGCAACCAAAAACATTGAAGTATATTACTTTGAGTTTTATATTGTTCCATAACTCATACAAAGTTCTTTTAAGAATAGGTCTAATCAAAACTCTATTAATAATATAGCATGATGTATTTACATCTTTATCCTAGAAATAAATATGTATGTTATATTCACTGAGCATGATTCTATCAATTTCTTGAAAGGTCCTATTTCTTCTTTCTACAACTCCATTTTGTTGAGGTGTTCTAGGGTCATATAAATTATGATTAAAGCAATTTTGTGAGAAAAAGGATTCAAACTCTTGATTTTAAAACTCACGGCCATGATCAATTCAAAAGGATTTAATTCTAAGTCCACTAAGATTTTCTATAGTTTTAGAATATTTGGTAAAATGGGAGCATACTTCACTTTTGTGAGCGAAGAAGAAATTCCATGTATATATAGAAAATTCATCTACAAGAACATAAACATAGTGCTTCCCATTTAAACTAGAAACTCTAGATGGTCTAAACCAATCTATGTGAACCAACTCGAGAGGTTGAGAAGTTGACACTTCTTTATTTGGTTTGAAGGAAATTTTGTGTTGCTTTACCTTTTGACTAGGATTACACACTTTATCATTTGGAAACTCAAGTTTGGGTAGGTCTTTGACTAAAATTTTTATAGTTATCTTCCTAAGGGAGTGAATATTATAGTGACCCAGTCTTCTATTCCAAATCCAGGACTCTTTTTGAAATACACTTAAACATGAAGCATTTTTAGAAACTAAAGAATCTAAGTTAACAAAGTATACATTTTCATTTCTCAATGCAGAAAATACTAATTCATTTTTAGAATTAAAAATATCGAAAGCATCATTATCAAATTTAAAATGAAATCCATAATCACATATTTGTGAAATACTGAGCAGATTATATTTCAGTCCATCAACAAAAAGTACTTTGAAAATTAAAACTGAGTTAGAGTAACCAATTTGGACAAGGCCAATGATTTTTCCTTCAGCATTGTCACCAAAGGTGACATGTACAACATCAAACTTTATTAAGTTCTTGAATCATTAATAGTCTTCTATCATGTGTCTTGAACACCCACTTTCCAAGTACCATAAGCTTTTACAGGATCTATTTAAACAATTTTCCTACAAAATAGTCAAATAAAAATAGAATTTGGTACCCATATTTGTTTGGGTCTAGTAATATTAGTGACTAGTGATTTAGAAACCCACATCTACCTCAAAGTTTTCCTATAAGAATTATGTAAAGTACTTGAAAAATGAAATCTATGTGGTCCAGAAAAGCTTAAAACAATAGAGAGTGTATCATAATTTGAACTAGCAGAATATTTTCCAGAACTAGGAGTAAAGCTGTATGTTCTAGATTTAGAAACAAAATTGGTTCTTCCAAAATTTATTTTAACATGTTGATAGCCAATACCAGTAGTGTATTTAAAGGAAATATGTTTACCTATAATTTGTACCAAGGTATGTTTACCATTAGTAAACCTTTCAGGGTCCCTTTTCAATTGACCATTAGATAGATTTAGTTCATTATTTTCTTTGAGTAATTGAACATTTTTATCTCTTTTTACAGTGAGTTCAGATTTAATAGTTGAGGTAAGAGCATACTATTTCTTTAAAGAATTATATTTATCTTTTAGTTCATTACACGTCTCTTCAAGCATATTTCAATACTCAAACATCTCTTCATTAGCCATATTTTCAGAATCACTTTCATCTCTAGAATAATAGGAATTTTTTATAGAATATTTTAGTGTTACCTCAGATGTGTTTGTCATGAAACACATATTGGCTTTGTTAGCCTATTCATCATGTGAAGATTCTGAGTCACCTGAACTATCCTTAAAATCACTCCAAGTTGATTTTATTTCCTTTTTTGTAATTTCTATCTTTTTCCTCATATTTCTTTTTATACTTGAGCTTGGGAAAGTCAGCCTTTACATGTACATTTCTCTTACATTCATAGCATACTATCTCATCATACTTGTCACTTATTTTCTAATCTTTCTTTCATCTTTCATTTTGATCATATCTTCCTTTGAAGTTAGGATTTTTGAAAAAAGTCTTCCTATTGTAAAATTTGTTAAACCTTCTGGCTAATTAATCTATCTCCTCATCACTGTTAGGTGATGATTGTTCACTGCTGTAACTTTCTCCAAAGACTTACAGTTTCTCATTTTTTTTGTGTTTAGAGGTGGTGGTCTTGAATGCCAAAGATTTTCTTTTGGGTTCATCCTCATCTTCCTTGTTTAATTTTATCTTCTCTTCATACATCATTAGTTTCCCAATGAGTTCTTTGACAGGTAATTTTATGATGTCACATGACTCATTAATAGAGATAGAGGTTCCGCTCCATCTATCAGGTAGGCATCTGAGAATCCTCATGATTTGTTCTTTTGCAGTGACTTCTCCTCCAAGAGAGATCATTGTATTGAAAATTTCATTGAACCTGAGATACATGACAGAAATAGGCTCATCAAGATTAATTTTAAAGTTATCATATTTAATGGTATAAGTATTGAGTCTCATTTTTTTCACACTAGAATTTCCTTTATGTGAAACAAACAAAGTATCCCAAATTTCATGGGTAGTTTTACATGCAGAAATTCTGTTAAATTCCTCATCTCATAACGAACAATATAAAGATTTCATGGATTTGAAATTGCTATTGTAGGAATTATTAGTTGGACCATCCCAATTAATTATATCAATAATAGGAATTTTATACTCATCTATAATTTAAGACCAAATTTCAAATCCCGTACTTTCTAAATGAATTTTAATTTTAATTTTCCATTGGGAATAGTTAGTTCCATTAAAGAATGGTGGTATTTTTTTTTCAACACCTTCCAGTATATTTTCCATAATAAATAAATACTTTTAAAGATAAAGAAATTTAGAATTAATAGAAATTTAAAGATCTTTAAAGTTAAATTAAAATCAAAGTTGAATAGATTTAAAAACAGAGTCTTAATAAAAATAAACTCCTCTAATACCAAATGTTGGTCGGAGTAGAGTACTCCAGAGGGGGGGAGGGGGTGAATTTATTATATATTAAAATTTCTATTAAAAGGTTTTCTTAAAAAGTTTCCCCAATAAAAAATGAATACAACCCAGTTAATCAAGGCAATACAGTTATAAAGGTTTGACTGTTCAAATAACCTCTCAGAAGATTGATTAATTCTTAGTAATATCAATATGAGTTATTTATACTAATTTTAAAGATATTATAACAAGACAAAACAATTATAACTTCTATCCAAGATGAACTATCAGAGTAAATTGTAGAGTTTTTTGAAATATGTAGTAAAATAGATAAAAACTAAATTAAAAGACACAATAGATAAAACAGGTGGTTCAGTCTCAAGCCAAGAACAAATCCACTCCACTTGGTGATCACCTTCCACCAACCATTTTATATTAATAAAGTTGATCCACACCCTGGATCGAGGTAAACAACACTGCACAAGACTGTCTAGGTCACACGACCTCTTCCACAGTTCTTCGTGGGTATAAACTACCAAGTCACACAAGGACGTCTTCCACACTGGAGTAAACAACTGTAAAAAGATATGATAGGAAGGATATCTTGTATCCTTCAGTTTAGTATAGAAGATTTTATGTGTTTTAATACACACACACACACACACTACACTAAATCTTAAAACAATACACAACAAAGAAAAGATGATGATATAAGGTTATAAGTGCTCTGAGTGTTATTCTATGAATATATGGACTTGTAGAATGAAATAGATGCAAGTATCGAGTCATCTTGTAAAATACATAGTATCTAAAGTCTGGTGCTCTAGTTTACAATTATATCTAGATTGTGTTCTTCATGGTGTTGGTACTATAAAGATGATTTTGATTCTGATCTACGGTAGTCTAGCCTTTGGATTTAGAGTGCTTCCTATGTTCCTTGGTTTTATCTTGTTTCATATATTGGTTAACTCTTAAAAAAATGCTCGCACATCTTCTCTTCTTCCATGTATATTTTTTCAACCTGACTTATCTTCATTTTTAATTGCGAGTGCACACATTGGAGCTGACAAGATGCATGTATTCTACACCTCATACCTCGTATTGTCACGTGACATGTATATAAAGAAACATTAATTAAGTAAGTGACTTTAAAAAACTCAAATATGACCTTTATAAATTAAATTGAAAACGAAAAAATAGATTAAAGAAACATTTCAAAGTCTGTCTAGAAATGGTGTCATCACAAAACCATGTCTTCTTCTTTGCCTTTGAGTGGTGAGATAGTCATGATGGAATAATTGTATTGAGATCAACAACCAGTAGAACATATGTGGTGTTAGAATCACAATGTCTAGTGATTTTCCAAACTTTGAATGGTGTCTTAGTGATGGTAGCATGAAACTATTTTCATAGACTTCATGAGATCTAAAACTGGTCATAGTGTCTCGGTCATAGTGTCTGGGTCACGGTGTTTGGGTCACAGTGTCTATGTCCTTTTCCAGAAAACCAGAACCGATGAAAAACTCATGATTTCTCAGACTTATCCAAATATCTATATACAGACTTAAGCAGTAATATTCATAGAATGAATTAGAATTAACCATTCATGTAATAAATCATTATAGAACAAAGTTAAACATAGGTTACAATAATCACGAATGGTTTAGGATTAACAGGATCTAGTGGATTTTTATTTAAAGCATAAAGAAACCATCCATCTCTAAACATGATTTGAGATATATTAAATAGTAAATAAGATTTTTAGGATTTTTTATCATTAAAATGTGATTAAAACAAGATGAGTCCAACAGTCTCCTCCTTTTTTATGATCACAAATCATATGAATTAGATATCTATTCTTAGTGTGATTTCTCTCTTAGGGCCTTAGTGAGTCCTATTCTCCCCCATTTGATATTATCAAAAAGAGTACATGGAAGGGAGAAGAAAAAAATGAATGTAAATAAGAGAATATACAACAACAATTCACTTTTCATTATAGAAAAAAGATGTGGCAGTACAAGAAGTAGGAACAAATACAAAATATCCCTATCAAAATACAATTTTCACTTTTCTTCAGCACTAGATATCTTCTCTTTTCCCTTGTAAGCAACATCAGAAGGAGCCACAGGAGGAGAAGTAGAAGTTGAAGAAGGGTGTGAGCCAACGATCAGAGAAAGAAGAGGGAGTCCTTCAAAAATAGAAGGTTCCAAAGTAGGTTTGGTGGAAGACTGAGGCATGTGTTGGTCAAGGATAACAGGCTTAATCTGAATTAGATCATGAGATACAGACACTGAGGTAGATGGAAAGGTATTGGATGAAGAAGGATGTAATCCAGACCACAAGGGTGTAGTTACAGGAGCCACAAAAGCAGTGCTCTGCAGACGAAGATAAGGCTTCAACAAATGAATGAAGTCAGTAATAATATCACCAACATACTGTATTGTTTTCTCAAAATCATCTTTTTTCTCTATGAATCTATTCAATAAAGGAGTGAAATATTTTGGCTTTTGAAATTGAGTCTTGAATGCTTGAGTGTTAGGAGGGATTTTCAAATTCTGTAAAAGATAATTTAAATGATTGGTCATATCATCCTTAGAGAAAATCATATTAAATTAGAAATACAATTTCTTAGTAATTTCTTCCTGAGCATCATTTGTAATCTTTGAATGAATCCTCACCAAATCAAGTACCTTGTCACTATTCTTGAAAATAGTTGATAGACTCTCCTTTTCAAAACCACCGAACAATGAATGAAGTTCCTCCTTAACCACAGTTCTGAGCAGATCATAGTCAATGGATTTAGATGAATATCCAGAGGCACTAGAGGATGTAACAGCTGAAGTGAGGGACTTGAGTTGATTCAAAACATTCTGCAGACATCCATTATACTCATTAGTCAGTTTTTTGAGACCAATAACAAGCTCACAAATCTCTTGAACTATCTACTTGTTTCTGTTAGCCACTTTGTCATCTAATGAAGTCAAGTTCGATTGAATCATAGAGGAAAATTGATGTGGAATCTGACCTCTAACATCCTTAATAGGATGAGAAACAAAAGATTGTCCTAATTTCAATACTTTTTTCATATCTTCAAACATAGATCTAAGATACTTCACTTCATCACTTAGGTATTTGTTATCAATTCCGACCTCTTGAATTTCATGAAGCATTTTTGGATGAATCTACCATATGATCTTCTCTAACAACAAGGTATCATCTCTTTCACTTAGGTCTTTTATAGGATCAGGTTTGGTGTTCATGATATTTTCAACTCCAACCAATAATGTAGCTCTAAAGGCTTTCAAATAAATCTGACTCAAGAAAGAAGGAGGTTCTTATGAAGGTTCAGGAATAAGAGTTTTGACAGGATCAGGTTCCTTTGCAGAGATTACTTCTAGAGAAGAAACCAGTTTCAATTGAAACATAGTAGATAGGTATATGCCTTTAACTAAGGCTTCATGGGAATCGTTAACATAAAAGTAACTAGGGAACATATACCAGGTTTCCATAATGCTTTGATCAATTAGATTAGGAATTTCAACACTTTATAGACTAGGGTGCAGCTCCCCCTCAACAAGTGCATCTCTAATAGACTAAGAGATTCAGTTCCTTGAACCGGTTCTAAAAGATCATCCCCAATACTCTCACCCATTTCTTTTCTAGATAGATGGAAGTCTTGTTTCATTCTTTCCTCAGTAAAAAGGATAATATCAGGATTAGCCTGTTCTTCCAAATGTTCTTCAACCACAACTTCTTTATCAAGAGAAAGTTCTTCTTCTAGATGCTCCTCTAGAACAACCTTTTTCATTTCATTAATAAAAGATTCTCTTACATAAGTAGTTTCTTATTCCAAATCAATACTTCTTTCAGTAACAGGTTCTTCCTTCTCAACTAAGACTTGTGGAACAGGTGGATTACTATCTTCCTTACCCAAGACAATTTCTTCTAGAGGTGCAATAACTACATTTTCTTCCTCTTCAATAGGATAGTCAACAATTTCATCTGGTTCCAAACCCAGATCAGATATATTCTTAGGTTTTGAAGGATGCTCAACCAGATTAAACTTTTCATATAACCTTTCATTATCCTCCACCCAAGCCTTTTTCCATGGATTCCAACTAAATTTCATTATTTTGACTATAATCTTTGAGATACAGAATTCACAGTCCTTGAGGACTTCTTCATTTAGTCCAACCATTCCTTTAACATATAACATAGGAGAGATTAACCTTGAGTAGAACAAGAAGGTATAATTTGAGGTTGTCTTAATCAAATCACACTTATAAATTATAAGATACTTTTACAGGTTAATCTTGTGCCCATTATTCATAATATGTATCAAAAATACATCTTAATATTTAAGGGTTGAAAAATATCCTTTTCATGGACTAATAAGATTCTGAATAAACATAAATAGAAATCTGGTTTCACCATCCAATTTAGCAGAAATATCCCTTCTTTTATTTTGATCACCATTCAAGCTTCCCAAAGCCTCTTCCAAAAATAAAAATATCACTTAGAGGAGGAGGACCTCTCTAGTAGTCCTAAAAAATTCCTTCATGAGGTATCCCTAGGTAGGAAACCCATAACCTCTAAGAAAAGGTGAATATTTCTTCATTGATCTATCTCCTCACTACAAAACCATCTTCTGTTTCAAATGAGAACTGGAAAAACTGATAGAACTAAGCAACAAGTTTTAGATAAATTGACCTTTTCTCCTTTGTGAACCAGTTCAACTATCCTTGTTCTCTTAGTACTTTTAACACAAAAGACTTACTTGACAAAAACCACTTAGGGCATGTTTCCTTTTCTACTACCACTATTCTATCAACGAGGTTTGGGTTCATTGATCCTTTGGCCTCTACCTTAAGTGCTCTTTTCACTTTATTCTTAGATATGTGCTTATCAAAAGTTTAAGAATATGGGTTCTTCATTCTAGGCATTCAATGAGGGGCTCAAGAGATGGAGAGAGATATGAAGGAGGTCTTATGGTTTGAGAGAGAAGGGTTTCAGTTTTTAGAAAAGAGAGATCGAGTGAAGAAAAGAGTGAAACATATTTCATTTTTATAATTTAGGGATACCATGCATCAAAAATTCAAAAGCACAGGATGAATATAGAAAAATAATCAACACATTGATACGGGTAATAAAATACAAACAAAATGAAAAAGTGTCATTATGGTGAAACTGGAACAGGTTGTCACAATGATACCGAAATAGGTTCTCATGGTGTCATCTTTATGGTGTGTCTCCACATAGTGCAAACATAATATTTGAGACAATAAGTGCACGATAGTAACCGAGAGATAGTAACTATGAGACTGTAAACCTGAAACAAATACTTTAATACAGTAAAATATAGAACTGTGAGAGTGATACAGTAATCTTTAGATAGTGACTTGTAAAACTGTAAACTGTGAAATAGTAATTTTTGAAATAGTACACTTTCTAATTAAGATTTATCATTAATAATTCATTTATGATGTAATCTATCCTTTCAAAATTTAATGGTTTGGTGAATATATCAGCAAGTTGATATTCTGTTCTAATGAATTCCAAAGTGATATCACCTTTTTGATAATGGTCTCTCAAAAAGTGACGACTTACATCAATATGTTTTGTCCTGGAGTGTGAAACAAGATTTTTTGAAATGTTAATAGCACTTGTATTGTCACAATTTATAGGCACATGCTTGAATGGATATCCATAATCTAGTAATGTGTGTTTCATCCACAAAATTTGATCACAATAACTATCAACAACTATGTATTCAGCTTCGACAGTAGATAATGAAACAAAGTTTTGTTTCTTACTACACCATGATACTAGAGACTTTTCTAAAATGTGACATGTTCCCGATGTGATTTTTCTATATAACTTACAACTACTGAAAGCAGCATTAATATAACTAACTAACTCAAATTATTTTCCTTTGGGATAAAATATTCCTAGATTGGGTGTGTGTTCAAGGTATTTTAAAATCCTTTTGACAATATTTAAATGAGATTCCTTAGTATTTTCTTGAAAATGAGCACACATACATACAATAAACATAATGTCAGGTCGATTAACAGTTAGGTAGAGTAAGCTTCCAATTATTCCTCTGTAAGTGGTTTGATCAACAGATTTTCCATCTTCATCAAGATCCAACTTACAAGTAGTACTCATTGAAGTATTATTACTTTTAGTTCTATCCAAGCCAAAAAGTTTCAAAATGTATTTAGTATATTTTCATTGATTTAAAATAATACCATCTTTATTTTGAAAGATTTGAAATCCAAGAAATAATTTTATTTCACCCATTAAACTCATTTCAAATTCGTTTTGCATCATTTTAGAAAATTCAATACATAAAGAATTTTTTGAAGATCCAAAAATAATATCATCTACATAAATTTGAACTACTAAAAAATCATTGTAAATTCGTTATATAAAAAGGGTAGGATGATCTATACCTTTTGTAAAACCTTTGGAAATAAAAAGGGTAGGATTAGCTATACCGTATGTCAAACTATTATAGGATGATAGCCCATCATGATAGGTGTCTAGTTAGCATGGAACAGTTGAGGATATATTTGTGTGGGTTGCAGCGGGAGACCAGGTGGACCTCATGGTGCTGCATGTAATGATGGAGTTTCTGAATTGTGAAGATTAGGGCTAGGAATTTATTTTCGATTCTTGAATATTGAGTTTCATCATCAATCATTGTTCGACAGAGGTAATAGAGGTTGTTCTCACTACAATCATCATTCTTTTGTGTGAGGAAGGCACCTAATGTCCATTCCAAGGTGGTTATGTACAAAATGAGTTGTATCCCATCAACTGGAGGCATCAACACTAGTGGGATCAGGAGATATCTTTTGAGATTGTGGAACGATTCTTAAAAATCATTATCACACTCATACGTAACCCCTTTCTTCATTAACCTGGTGAAAGGTATACATTTACTTGCTAGGTTGGCTATGAAGTGTCATATGTAGGCCAGGTGCCCCTAGAGACCTCTCAACTTGGTGAGGTTGCGAGGTGGGGATATTCCAATGATATATTTTGTCTTCTTAGGGTCAGATTTGATGCCGCGATGGCATATAAAGAAGCCGAGGAATTTACCAGAGGGAATGCTAAAGGCACACTTTAGGGGACTCATCTTTAAACTATGCTGTCACATTTTGTTAAACATAGTTTCAAGATCAGCCATGTGGTTTGAGCGTTATCGTGATTTAAACACTAGATCGTCGACATAGAACTCGATGAATCTTCTCAAGAAGGGCTTCAAAATATGATGCATGGAACACTAGTATGTAGCACCGAAATTTTTTAGACCAAATGGAATCACCATATAACATAACACTCCTTGAGGTCCCCCTAAAAGCAGTGGCTTCTTCATTTATTTAGTCTATTCAGATCTGGTTGTATCCAAAATAGCCATCCATTAAAGTGAGGTCCTCATATCCTATGGTTACATCAATCAACAATTCTGTGATCGATATTGGTAATTCATCTTTCAGGAAGTTCCAATTAAGGTCCCTGAATTCGATGCTAATTATAATATGTTTGTTCTTCTTTTTGACATGGACTATGTTTTCAAGATAGATCGGGTATTGGAATTTCCATATGAAGTTGGATTTGATTAGCTTGTCAACTTCAACCTCTATTTTGGAAACATGTGTCAGGTGGGTCCTTCTGGATGCCTACTTATAGCCCTGATGATCTTCTGAAAAACCCAGATAATGAGGGGTAACCTCAGGATCGAGGCCTGAAATTTATGTGTAATTCAAGGAAAACACATCTCAATTATTCTTTAGAAAGGAGGTATATGTCTCTTACTGCTTGAAAGGAATAGACACACAAATTAGAGTGGGCCATGGTTTGTCTTCAGTGCCCAGGTTTATCTCCCTAAGTTCATCGATTATGGTGGAGACCACTTCTTCGAATGTGGGAGGGGCATATTTGAGGTATTCTTATTCTTCTTCTTCTTCTTTATCATCATCTGCATCATCTTCTTCATCTTCTGATGGATATAGGATTCTCAATAATAACTTTAAAATATTGGGAGATAAATCATCTTTCGCCTTCATGAGTAAGGCAGGGGTAGTTTGAGGTCCCGAGGATGGGTCATGAGCATCTTTGGTAGGGTCTTTCCTATAATCATAGGAGTCAACCCATTCTTCTGCATATTTAGACTTGGCGGTTATAACGGAAATCATGAAGACAATTGAGTCTATTTCCAGAATTAAACTTATGCATTCAACTTGGTTGATCGGTATTACATACTCTTCCCCAAGATATTGGAGGGGGTTGGCAGAATCCATTTCCAATCCATTTGGGGCAGTGATCTAGTCAACGTCGTTAGCCAAAACTTCTTCTCTTTTGTTTCATAGACCCCTGTTTCAATGTAATGCATCTCACAAGACTCAAATGGGGGTTTATATGCATGAAATGTCCCATTTTTCCCATTAGAAAAATATTTAACGCACTGATGGTATGATGATGGAATTGTAGCATGATGATGCATACAGGGCCTCCCTAACAGGATGTTGAAGGCTGTACATTGCCGCACTACCAGGAACTCGGAATCCAACATGAGGTCTCCAATCTAAGTTTTAATCTTTATTTTTTTCAATGTATTCTACTCTCTTTTTTCATATCCCAACAGAGTTGTGGAACATGGTGTCAAAATATATTCATCATAGCCCAACCGATGAAGCATTCGCAGTGGGAGGAGGTTGACTCTAGAGTTGATTTTGATGAAAATCGTCTGAACATCAATTAAAGTTTCTTTCCGGACACATATAAGGGTTTGATGTCCCCTTGAATGATGGTCTCCTCATCCCTATCAATGAAGGAGATGATGAAGTGACATTTTTCGGGATTGATTTCTTTCAGATAGATTTCAACCACTGTTACTTCAGCCTTGAATTCCTAGTGAATTAGTAAGGCTTCAATGAGCGCCTCCCTAAGGTATTCAAATAGACTCAAAGAATCCAGGGTTGATAGGTTTACTGGTACTAAATCCATCTACTTTAAAATATCATATTTCTTCTCTAAAGGTCATCTCTTCATGGATCATGGTTTATCTTTCATAGACACTTTAGGGGGATGAGCTTTGGATGTAGACGGTCCGACCTCTGTGACAGGAGATGGTGGCACTACGATCTTTTCTGGGTTTGGATAGACTACTTCGCCCATATTCATTGGGAAAATTTATATTTTTCCTTCCTCCGATGGGTACTCCAAGATAACTAGGCTCAGATTTCTTCCGATGGGGGTGGAGGAACATTCCAGTTATCTTTGTGTTTGTTGGAGGGTCCTCTCGTGAGTTTCTGCAGTGTTAACGGTTTGAGTTAAAGCGTGGACGAAAATTTGACTCGTTCTACTCTCATGCCTTCTAGAAAACCTTCAGACTATGTGGCCTCTTCCTTCGGCTCTATAGTTGGGCACGAGGAATTTGGTTTTGTGTCCATAGTCTCCATCAGATAAGGGGACCATCATGTGAATGAAATTAATGGAGCTGAACATCAGTTCCTGATCTGAAAATGTTTATGTCTGACTGCCTCCTTCTGATGGTGCCATTTGACAGGACGATGCTCGTCATACCATTTGGCGGGGTGGCGCCCATTTTACCGAGTATGCTGGCATGGGATCCGAAAGTGTCAAGACTGTCTTTGACTTTGGTGGTAGCCCATATTCTTACTACTTTATTTCTTCCCTTTTCGGACCTTATAGGACTACGGGGATAAGGATGACGACTGTGTTTTATTATGATATTTTGGGGTCACAATTGATTGTTTCAACTGTGCCTAGAGGATTCCATGAACTTGGTTGACTATTTTTCAGGTCATCCAATTTTCAAAATTTTTCTCCTTACTTGCAACTGTTTTCCATTCCTCTTCTTCTCTTGAGTATGAGGTGGAAACATATGCAACTTGTGCTGGCGGCAAACCCAACTTGACTTGCCTGAAAGACACCATATTTTGCAGGAGATCCTTGAAGACGAATCATTCATGGATAGTGTGTCCTAGTATCTAGTGATAGGGACAATAATTTGAATGGTCATCAAGACCCACTTCATCAGCTTGCTTTGGCTCTTGTAGCAAGATAAAGTTGCAATTCATGGCAGCTATGAAGTAGCTGTGGACCTGGTCATCTTAGAACGAGTAGAATTTATTTCTTAGTCCTTCAAACTGATTTCTTTTTGCACCCCATTGCTCATCTTGCTGAGGTGGTGGTGGATGTTGGCATACAGGGGTCCCACACAATTTGGTAGAGGCCTCATAACTGGAGCTGCTGCTGGGGGTGGCTTAAGTGTGACAAAATATGCTTCAGCTTTCCATGCTCTTTCCCTGGGGCTGGTGGGGCCACTCGGGACTTGAGATTGGTCCACTGCAAGGAGTCTTCTATTCTTTGGGAAATGGTAAAGAAATCTTAGAACCCACTTTTTTACATCACTAGGATGATCGACGTTCATAGTTCATCATGATGGTTATTGATGCACATGGAGAGCATTTCATCTTAGGGAAGTGGCTGGTTTAAGGAGTAAGTTAGGCCTTTCCATCTAGAAATGAAGTATGAGACTCTCTCAATATCTCACTACTTGCAGTTCATGATATCACTAACCATTGTCTTGGGTAGCATTGAACTAAACTGGAAGAGAAACTATCACTAGAGGTCCTCCCAACTGGTGATTAAGTTAACTGGAAATCTAGTATACCATATGAAAGATGAGCCCTATAGGGTTCGCACAAAGCATCTGAGTTTTACTGCCTCTTGCTACTCCGGGGTTCCCATCATGGGGTCACAGTAATAGTAGTAGTGCATTAAATGATGTTCCAGGTCCTCTAAGACATTGAACACTAGGAATATGGGGTTTATGAAGTTTGGAAGTTGTGGAACATTTCTCACCCAATCAGGGTAGGGTTTGTTCTCTAGTTGTATCAGTGCACGTCACCCTTCCATGGCTTCTAGTCGAGCTATTAGTTTCTTGACAGTATTCAACATCCCTTGATGCATATCCTGATGGGATTGAGCTTAGGCTAGTGTGGAAGCATCCAAAGCTGGTCATGACGACACTGCTGGAATTTGGGGTGGGTACCCAGCTGGGGGTATCCTTTGTGGGTTTACCTAAATATATTCCAGCTACCTTCCCAGCACGGAGAAGTCTTGATGTCCTTCTAGGGCCGGGTTTAAGTAGATTGACGGTCCCTGTTCCAAGTTAGATGAGCCTCCAAGCTTGACTTCAATCCCCGGGATGAGTTCTTGTGGCAATGGAACCTCTTTTGGGAATACCTACTAACGTTCCACAGGGTTAACACATCCGGAAAGATAGTTCCCTCAATGCAGCTCGACATTAATTCGACTAAGCTCTTTCATTTATTCCTCCTGCTTGAAGAATCTTTCCTTGAGAGTGAGGGACACATTCTCGGGGGGAGGATGAGGTGGGTCATGAAAAACCTAGGATTTATTCTTCTCTTTGTTTGGGTTTCACATTGGAGGTAATGAGAGATTAACTGAGGGGGTGCCCAAATTTAGTACCGCTCTCTGGTTCCGGGTATGTACACCATCAGGCTCAGTGTGGGATGCCTCTGGGAGGGAACCATCTTCCCTTGTGTCCTCTCCCTTTTTAACATTTTCTGTTATATCCATGGGGTTTAAGTTACCATGTTCACTGATGCACACCACATTGGGGGTGGTGTACCTGGTGTTGAATAATAGGAAAGATTTAAGCATCCTTTATTGGATTTTCTCCTTCCATTCTGTGATATTATTTAGTTTTCTTGGTAAAGATTGACCTAAATGGAGCCCTGATATAACCTTGTAATGTGCCTTCATCTTAGAGGGTGAGAACCAAAAAATGGTGTGGAATGGGTGACTTTCCTACTCATCGTTCTTCCTAGACGGGAGAAGATAGACGTCCTTTGTACGGGAACTTGAGGTAAAAATGTCCCCAACCCCACGGGCTGGGTTTTTTAACATTCTTACATTGATTCATTACGAACTAGATTTTTTGGTCTTATTGGGGAATTTTGAATTAAAAATTCCCCCAAGCCAGTGGGCTGGGGTTGTTTCCACATTTCGGAGGTAGCCACCATTATTTCCACCTTTTTGTTTTCATGCACTTCCTTACGGGTTTGAGATGAGTATGGAATTGGACTTGCAAGAGGTCTATGGGATTTTGAAGATGTGAGCACTTCTTACTGGTTGAATTCCCTTAGGTCGGATGCTTGATGGAAGTTCTCAGTTTCCTGGCTTAGAAGCTCTTCAATGGATTGATCTCTTCGGTCCTGATGCTTTTGAGACTTACTCTGAGCTGTTTTTTGTTGAGTATTCCATCTTTCCTGAGCGTGGATTTTATTTGATTTCTACCTTTGGGTAATGAAGTTTCAAGAAGTTATTTCTAATTAGGTCTATTGGACAAGATGCGGGGTAAAGTGTAGATCTCCATGTTCTACCCATCCCAAAATATGAAATCTAGTCGAGGCATTGCCAATGAGGTGACACAACTTGTGTAGTGCATGAAGGCAAGAAAGTTCAAGGTTTTTCTTTTTTCCTTTATGATCATGGATTCCATGTGGATGGGGGGGGGATACCAGGTCAATTAAATGAAAAATCTCCCCTAACATGTTGACATGGTCCGCATACCCTTCGTAGGGAAGGGATTTTTCTTTTAGTTGGCAGAGAGTTGTCCATATATTGAGGTGAATGTCATGAATACATTCCCCAGACAACTCCCCTAGTATTCCGAAGTGAGAAGTGGTTGTAGGAAAATACATAACTAGTATATTATCCTTATCTAGTTGTCTTATCATGAGAAACATATCCTACTATTGTTCTTATAAGGACTCCCCTACTTGATATGCCCATATTGACTATTTCTTAATAATTTTGTTCCAAGATACTTGGATAGTGGGAAGCTCATTGATATGTGAATGGATCAGGGGTGTCTTAGAAGATGAGCATGGCCCCAGACCATCCTCTAGCTGAGAAAGGATATCGCTATTTATAGAGGAAGTGCCTTATATGTATGTCTTCATCTTTTCGAGCACCTCGACATAGGAGGGATTTATCACATCTGTTCTGGAAAGGGGAAGGCCTTCTTGCCAGTATGAATTTATATTGCGGGGGGGGGGGGACCTCTTCAATTGGTGCTGCAATGGTGAGGGATACCATTAAAACTTGATTTCCGACCACATGGAGTGTCCCTACAGGGTATACCCTAGGGAGGACCTTCAGGGAATTCTACAGTGAGGGGATAACCTTCTTGCTGCTTGATGTCACTGAGGGGAGAACCTTCTTAATGACTGCTTTGATGAAGAGGACTACCATCACTTCTTAATAACTGGCTACATGGAGAATTTAGGCAGTGTACATCTTGGGGAGGGCCTTCAGGATGTACTGCAATGAGGGGAGGACCTTCTCATTTCTTGATGTTACTATGGGGATGGTCTTCATAGAAACCACCATTGCGGGGAGGACCTTCTCAATGACTATCATCTGAGAGAGGACTACCATCAGGACTCTACGTATGACTATAGGGAGAAGCATATCTGCAGCGTATACCCTGGGGAGGACCATCAGGGTGGATGATAGCAAGGGGAGGACCTTCTTGCGGTCTGATCTTTAGGTCAAGGGGAGGGCTACCCTGATGCACATTAGAAGATAAGATATCTTTATTGATCATTCCTGGCCCATGGAGTGAGCCTCCGTGGGTGCTCTAGGGAGGCCCTTCAGAGCTGCTGGTAGAGATATTGCAGGGAGGGCCTTCACAACGGCTACTACCAATTCCATAATTTGGTAATGGACAGAAAAGGTCTTGATCCTTTATTGATATATTTTTGAGGGTGTAAATAACCCCGGATTCTAGTAGAGCAGGATCATGTATGTTATCTTCATTTTCTGGTTTCTATTGGCACACTTTATTTTTGAGCACTCTTTTTCGGGTAATTGGGGCCGCCTGCTATTAGTAACGACCTTCATATACAATTCATTGTCTTGTTGGGTCCCGTGATGCCGCCGGGATATGCCAACATGCATCTTTAGTTTTTTAAATAATATATGCCTGCGCTGGACCGACCACTACATTGGAACGACATCCCCCAGTTGGAAAAGGTGTATGTTCCAGATCCGGTTGTCCATGTATCACGGGATATCACCGTAGACCCTCCTGGACTGGAGTATGGATGCATAACTTCTCCAAAGTCACTAACTCATTTTGTGAGTAAGTCATTCCATTTTAGGGAACTGGGTCGTGGTCATAGTTTCTCACCTTTACCGCTGATGGAATAATATCTTGGTATGTTTGGATGATATGGTCTGGGATCGACGTATGATCTTCCATCATTGTCAAGATGTGATGAGATACATATTTAGATGGAACTGTTATGAAATCCCATTCCTATGTTGGGGCAGGAGTTAGTGCCTGCTTCAGTCCTCCATGGGTAGCTAGTAGATACTGGTAGTTCTCCTAAGTTGGGACAGAGGAACGAGTATACCATTAGTTTTCTTCTCCGATTTCCACCATATTTGATTAGTGGGCTTCATATTCACGAGCATGGATTTTCATATGCTCTCTTACCACTATATTTGTCTCACGGGCTTTGTATGCATCCATAGTAATTTGACTCTTCTCATATTCTCTTACCTCTCTATTTGGATGAAAGGATTGATATGCGTCATCATGTATTTATGCCTACGGATAGCTAGTTTCCATCCAATTTGGCCGACAAGATTCTTGTGCATCGGCAGATATCTGTATCTATCTATAGTTTTCCAATCTGTCTGCATAGTGGGACCAACGAGCACTAGCAGGAATGTGCACATGCTTTTATTTTTCCACCCTATTTCTATGGTAGGCTTGAGTAGAGGGGGCAGAGTTGTATGTCTACCCGTTGAATGCTACTGTGTTTATATGGAAAAGATGCTCCTCATGAACCAGGGTGATAACCTATTTTTGATTATATATTTTCCTCCCTTGGTGGTCAGTCTAAGGGTCTCGGGTCATCTAGACTTCATTAGGTTCCCTCAGCATAAGGTCCTCTTCAGCGTGAGGAGACCTGGTCACCCAATGTTGGTGGCAATACTCTCTAGCAGGGGCTTGTGAGAAGGAACCCTATGCAGGTGAGATGAAGTTGACAACATCTACTTCATCTTCCTCCCTAATATAAGGGAGGTACTCATTGTCACATTCTAGGGATAGGATCCTAAAATAGTTTGAGATGACCCCAAGGGCCACCTTGTGCTGGGGCGCCGGCCATGGCTGAGGAGGTGGCTGGCGAGCTTTTGCAGACTGGAGGCCTTGTCTCCAACTCTACTGTGGGGAGAGTACCATTTCAGTGGTACTCTTTAATCAGCATGTTGGATACCCCACATTGAAGATGTTGGGTAGGCAAGGTGGTCCTACTCTTCATTGGGGCCTCAGTCGCCTACAAGATCGTTGAGGCACATGTCTGTATTGGTCGTCAAGATGTCATTTGGATCTAAGGTTTCTCTTTTGGAACCTTCAATACACATATATGGCATATAGACAACAAAACCCCATTAAATTACATTCTTTGGAACATATTTATATTTTACAATTCATCTTGGCCTCCTCCCCCCTTTTCTCTTATTGTGATGTGAAGGGGATTGAGTGGGGTAAGAGCACCACCTTGGTTAAGGATTAATGTTAGGTTCACCATTTTTGTTTCGTCCCTGAGGTGACGCGTTTTGGGGTGATGATAAAATGGTCTGACAAGGATCTTCATACATATCTTATTGTAGAGACTATCTCACATCAAGTTCACCATTTCTTTGGTTTCAACCCAATATGTATTGTTATCCTTTAAAGGAGGATTGTATTAATACTATAGGGACTAGGTAGTTTAACCCTTCTATGTTGCGAAGGAGGTTTCATAGTCAAATGGTCCTAACAAGTGATTGCATGGGGTCAAGTACTTATGCAATCAATACTTCTAGGATATAAATTCCTCTGATGGTCTCTAACATGTTTCTTTGTAGATCCAGAAACACCCAATGACCCTAGTATCCATGATTCATGGACCAAATTTCCAAAGTAAGGTGCCCGTTAGATGATTTTTTGGCCAACGACACTTAAAGACTCCATTGGTCGAGAGGATGGTAAGTCGGGCTCACCACACCCTTTTTGGGGCGGGGGGATTATTTCCTATTCCGAGACTCTCTTATAGATTTAAGTTGTGTTTAAATGTTTGTGAATCCTTGGTTAATTCCCTAATAGTGTGTCTATGGGCTACCTCTGGTATACAGAATCATCATAGGCACACATAGATTGGATTCTATAGAGGTAATGCTGAGTTAAGCCATGAAATAAGGTACTCCGGAGTTTATCATCATCTAGGGGGGACATAAAGTGACTTTATTTTAGGATCGGACCCATAATATGGGTTTCCTACGTATCCTTGGGAGAGTAATTAGAACCCATGTAGTTCGGAAGATCTGGGGATTATTCTTGGAAGCTTCCCATTTGAGGGGACATGATTGGGTGATCCATTTTGGAAGGGACCCTTTTTGAGCTCGAGCCTTCATGTAGGCATCCTACGTATCCTGGTTTGATTAGGAATTAAAGTTCTCATAGTTTATAATTGTTTGGATGTTGTAATCATCACAAAACTCTAATCCCATGTGAGTCATGATCAGTCTGAGAAACCAAAGGATGTGAGATATCCAACCAACCACACACCTCCTCTCCTGCTAATGGGAGAGGGAAGGCCTACAAAAGAAGAGGTCGGGACAACCGTGGGTGAGGGCGTGGAGCGATGATACTTTTAATGTGGGATGAAATTAATGGTTATGAAGGTTAAACTTCAGAAGATTGGGGTAGTACCATAGTGGGAGTACCTTGAAATGCATTCTGGGAAAGGGGATGAGTGTTAACCTCATCATGAAGAGAAGTGAACATAAATCCTTCGACTGATCTGTATTCCTCATTGAATGGAAAAGAAAGTGATCACCCTTAATCCCTAGAATGGGGAGGTTCACGTTAGCATCCCAAAGTTGGACTCCGACTTACCATGTGAATGTAGACTTACACACATTCCTGGAGTCTGAACTGTTGTGGGGAGAGCCTTCGTGACTCTGCTTGCCATGGGTATGTAGACTCAAAGGGGTAGGATGATGCACTCGATGATCTAATCACATGGGTCCAATGGCTTTGGAGGAGGCTTTGGCCTAATGCTGGGGTACTGGTTCGTGGAGGTATTATAGAGGATTGGATGGTAATGGAGAGGATATAATGGAACTAGAGGGAAGAATATCCAAAAACACCCCATTCCGCATACTTTTCCCTCATGTGGGATAAGGGGGAGCTTCTCATGCCATAATAGTATGCGAGCAGAGGGGTCGTTTGTGTTCCGAAGTAGTACATGGGAATGGGAATGGACCACCATGCACCAAAATGGCACATGGTCCTAGATGCGGTTTATCATACCGCTTCGGATTCCATCTGCATACTGATGTAGTACACGGAACTAGGTTGAATCCAAATTGAAATGCACTATGCAGAACCCCATATCGAAGGAGGGTCCTGGGGACTATCATTCTAGAGAGTTCATCCATGAGAAGTATGTGGTTCACGATTTCACCAATTAGGTTTTTGGTCCTCTTATTATTAATAAGTTCCACCGTTTTATGGTTCACGGCTGGTTGTACCTACAAAAAACATGGTTTGGAATTCGGGCTTCGCTCATGATTCAAGAATGAAACCAGAATCCTCTTTGAATCCTTTCTTCCAACCTATAGGGTTCCCTTCATGCTTTCTTCTTCCATCCTCCCTCAATTAATTTTATGATCCATTTA
This sequence comes from Viscum album, assembly GCA_963277665.1. Classification (NCBI taxonomy): domain Eukaryota; kingdom Viridiplantae; phylum Streptophyta; class Magnoliopsida; order Santalales; family Viscaceae; genus Viscum; species Viscum album. Next base: position 807,712,329 of record OY728150.1, on the reverse strand, counting down.
TAGGGAATTAGGGAAATCACATATATGGGCATTTGACACCATTTAAGGAAGCCCATTGTAACGCCCCGACCCCAGCTACCCAGAGCCGGTGCATTACTTTGTAACATTGGAATGATCACAAAAGATCAAGTCTCGAAAGACCGATTAGTTTAGTAGCATTGGAAACACTAGATACATTCATAAACGTTACATTACATCATAAAGTGAAAAACTACAATAAAAAAAAGTCTCCATAGTCCACACTCATATCCTCTTCTGACTATCCCTGCAGGTCATTCATAAAATACTTCTTCACATCCTGGAAAATATTAAAACATTGAAAGGGGTGAGCTCAAATGCTCAGTAAGGATAACAATATTGCGGAAGCTTTCATAAATAAACATAAAAATTTAAGGCAATGTATAACTAAAACAAAAGCATTTTAAACATGAACATCAACATAATATGGCAAAAGTAAAATGAGATAATTCCATTCACTTCTTCACATGGATATTCTACTGGTCGAATAATCACATGAAATATCAATAACCACTTTCATAATGAGGGAATGTATAATGCCAGACATTCTGAAACATTTTGTCAAGGCCTCGGCCAAGACGTCTAAAATGATTAAGGCCTCGGCCAAAACCATAAATCAAATTGGGAAAGGGCCTCGGCCAATTCCATGTCTAGTTGTCTCATGAGACCTACCGATGCATCGAGGAGCTATAGCGGGCTCCACCCGTCACTTATTAAGTCCAATACATTCCTCATATGAATAGGTTTGAACATATCATAAACCATAACATAATCGTATCACATAAAACATGCATAATGGAAACATAACATTTCCACATTTCAATCACAAGATATCAATACAACACATTGATATAATAAAACGCTTTCAAAACCATTTTCAATACCAACATAAAATAAAGTTAAAACTTTGTATTTATTTTTTCATTAAAAAAAATGATGGCTTGTAGAGGAAGCCGAAACTCAAATAATGGTCACGGCGGCGGAGAAGTCGTTTTCGCCGCATAAGTACGGAAAGAAAAACATTCCCTTTTGTCGTTTATAAAAACGCTTCGTATAAAAAATATTCCTTTTGAATAAACTTAAAATTCAAAGGGGTTTATACATCGTATAAAAGAAAGTTGTGTATAAAACCAAATATGCCTCAATGAAAGGAGATTGAGACGAAGTCCTTAAAAAGATCATTTTTTAAATAAAATAGATCTATTATGTGTATTCACTATAGGTACACATAACGAAAGTAAAAATATAAAATAGGACATAATAATATCATGACATAATTTGAAAGTAGGAGATTAACCCAAAGAATGGAAGTTGGGTTAAGAAATTCCCTTACCTCGTGTCTGACTTGACTCAACCGTTCTTTAACCTCCTGAATAATAAACTAGAATTAATATATACCTTATTAAGAACCATTTTCAATTTCATTATCCTGTTTATATCACTTATTACAATGATATGAACATTATGTAATTATTTAAGTTAATAACGGTCATTTTGTCAATCTTTGGTACTTGAGTCAACAATAAACTTCTTATAATTACAAGTTGTTTATGTGGTAGAATATCCATTATCTCCAGAATTATATTCATGATTTAGATGTCATATATATCATATATATCCTGTATATACATTCATTACGTAACATTTAGAGGTAAGAAATGAAATGCACCGTCCATGGAGACGGTAAGCCGTACGTACGCATGAACGCTACTTTCATTTCTATTTCATATTTAATGGAATGAAATCATAATGATATGAATGTATAATATAATTCCAGTATAATATAGTGTATAATACCATTTAATCCATCCTTTATACATCCCACATATGGCATTAACGATTCAAATCACTTTGAGGGGGCGGTAGTCTGAACTTCCTAAAATGAAATTATCGCGTTTTACCCATAATGGAAATCATAAATTATGCCATAAATGAGAAATATAGAAGCATAAGTAAAACATAAACATATTATATATCATATATAAATATAGTGACATCTTAATGTCCACCTTTGAAGGTGTTATATGAGTGTCGAACAATCATCGTTTCGTGAGGCAGAAATTCGCCATCCATAGAAACCGTATGTTCTTTAACCATTAGATGTAGGTGTGTGTAAGTGTAGCTCAAATACTTCTTATAAAAACATCCTAGTATATTGAGGATACTGGTGTTGTTAAAAAATAAATGAATAAAAAGAGTTTAGTGGGTTGGAGAAGAAAAATAAAACAAAACAACATTAGAGAAGACATTACCTCAAAATCGGGTAACTCTTTTTGATTTGAGCCAAAGGCTTCCTTGGGAAGAGTTCTGCCCAAATTGAGGCTTCTAGGAGTAATCGGGGGAAGTTGGGAGAGTATTTGGGCAGAGGTTGGCCAAGCCAAATGGCTTGAAAGTGTGAATGAGGTGGTAGAGGTGGGGGCCTTTTATAAGTGGAGAGGAGGGGCACTCTTGGAAAGTAAAGAAAAGTCACTTTACTATAAAATGAGTTTTGGATTTTAGAGGTCCCACACTTATATAATTCTAGGATAAGGTGATAAGGGTTCTAAATCTACTCATCCAATAGGTTTTTGACAAGTGTAATCCTTGGATTTTACATTATCTTTTCATTTTATTAAAATCGTTAAATAATGAGGTCATCGCTGCATCATAATGATGTCATAAATAATTTAATTTATTTAATGTCTAAAAATTATAAAAAAAAAATACTATGATGTAGGAAATCTTTTTATCTTTCTAATTAATATTTATAGTCAAAATTTGGACTTGTGTAACCCCACTTAAAAACTATTTTAGTAAAACGACTCATGTTTGTGTCAATTTAATTTTAACATTAAATATATATATATATTAATGTCATTTTCCAACCAAAGTGGCTCCATGGGGTCCCCAAGTTGACCCATGGGTTGTCTTGGTCGCCCATGACTCATCCAATAGGAGTAGGACAAGTTTCAATCTCATCTCATATTATTAAAACATTATTTTTACCTTAAACTACACTAATTACCTCTAATCGCGATTAAGAACTTAAAAGTTACTATTCACAAAAAAAATATTTTAATCTCACTAAACCACATTTTACTTCTTAATGACAACCATGTATGTCAGATTTTTTAAAATCAAATCACAGAAGTGGTAGTATTTCATTTAAACGAAAAATCAGTTATTTAACTACCACTTAGTGGTTTCACTATTCATCAAAAATTGAAGTTTTTCAGAACAATGCCAAAATTTCACCCTAAGCTATAATTGATATTCCGAATTCAAAAATGATGTCTATTTTACAAAATTCAAAACATATAAGTTGCATTAATTAATTTTATAATTAATTCCCGTTGTTACAACAAATAGCGTGTTTTTAAGAAACAATTTTTATCAAAAGATTTGCAATTGTTTATGTCCAATTTCAATGTTAAATTAATTCTAATGACCACCATTGGATAAAATGGTAAAAATATATTCTAATTATACTTTAAAACCACTAAATAGTATAATTTATCACTACAAATTATTTTGATTAAAAAAGTTGTTTTTAAGTAATTTTCACTATTCATAAAAAATTAGAAGTTCTCAGAAAAATACCAAAAATTCAACATAGGCTAATTTTGATATTACGAATACAAAAATGAAGTCCATTTTGAAATATAAAATTTCTATAATTTTAGAAATTGGTTATTACTATTCATAACAGCTACTTTGATTAGTCGCGGTGTTTTAGAACTCGAAGTTGCGTACAATGCAAGCTATTGCATTATTGAATGAGAAGCGTATCGTGGAAGCTCGGGGTGTTACATTCTCCCCTCCTTCAATAAATTTCGTCCTCGCAATTTGAAATTTTTCTTTGAAAATAAAAGGTTGAAAAGAGAAAATACGTTTGAGGAAAACCCACATCGGAAATAAGGTTAATAAATATATAACATTAAAAGAAAGCAAGATAAGTACAAAGGTCACCCGATATAGCCCATTCTAGGATTCTATGAAAATATGGATATGGAGGAGAAACAAACCATCAAGGTCTGATGGAGAGTTATAGAAAATAGGATTAGGAGAAAGTTTAACTACAAGAAAATCACAAACTTGTGATTGGTTAGACGGTCATTGAATCCCCAGTTGGAAAAGTTAACCGACAACATTTTTGTTTTAAGTTACCTTTTATAATGTTGAGGAATTTATTTAGGTGATTTACTAAGAACGTAAGGGAATATACATACTTGTTATGTATACTTTCATTCGTTAATAAATTTTTACCACAAACCCAACTTTTACTCCAAATGGTAACGGAACTCAAAAATATTCTATTTATCCTAATTGTATATGGTTCCAAATGTTAACACATGCCATTTAGATTAGTAAAATTATTTTGTAATAACCAGGGACTTCCTGTAGGCTAGTGGTAGGAAATAAAGGCCTGTCGCACTATGATTGTGGGTTCGATTCCTGCAGCTTTGTCTGACGCGACGGGTTATGCCCCACCCTGCAGGTTGTCCTTTTCCTAAAACTATAGTATCATAATATTCCAAAAATAATCTTCATAAATTTTTTAACCTTAAATAATACTATCCAAAGATCAACTTAATCCACTCCAACCTTTATAATTATCCAATATACCTCTGTCCAGACTTTCTCTAAAAGGTCTCTTAATTCCAAAATCAATTTATCAGATTCCCCAAACAAAGTAAATTTTCTCTTATTGTCACATACTAAAAATACAATTACCTTCATCATATTAAAACCTTACTGAAATAAAAAAGTACTACAGTACAATCTTTATATATATCACATTATTCTTATAACCAGAATATAATCCTTGAGTCCAAAAGCACCAATACATTAATTATTCCGCTTCAACTGTAGTCACAGCATAAGATTGGCCTTGATCCCTTGGCCTTTTCTGAGGTAAGTTTCCTTGACTCTTAGGACATTCATTTGCATAATTCCCCATTTCCCTACAATTGTAGCATTCAACATTGATAGCCTCTTTCTTTCCCTTGCAATCACGAGCTTGGTGACCCTTTTCTCCACATTTATAACAAACTCCCATTCCTTTTAGGCAAGTACCAGGGTGATTCTTCCCACAATTATCACATAATGGAAAATCCTTCTTTCCCTTTTTCCCTTTATCTGTCTCTTGTTCCACCGTTCTCTTCTTCTCTTGCTTTACTTTGTTGTCATAAGACTTAGAGAATTCCTTTTCTGTCTTGATAGCACACGAGACAATATCTTCGTATGATGAGAAGGATTGTGATACTAAAGCTCGACGGAGAAATGGTTTTAACCCATCAAAGAAATGATCAATCTTACTCCTTGGGTTACGTATATAATCGGCATCATGCCTCTCTAACCTTGTAAAGTTAGCCTCATACTTTGCGACATTCTCATCCTCCTTCTGCCTCAGACTCAGAAATTGCCTTTCCATATCTGCTCGATGGTCACGAGGAAAGTATTTTTCTAAGAACAGCTCTTTGAACTCCTTCCATTCCATGTTTGTTAATTCATCATCTTCCTTTGTGTTTTGAATTAGTGACCACCATTGATCGGCATCTCCAGTGAGGCGGTAAACTGCCATGACAACTTTCTCCCTTTCACTACTCCCCAAGGCATGGAATATTTTCTCTAAGGAATTTATCCATTGCTCAGCTACTATAGGATTTGTACTCCCATTGAAGGTTGGTGGTTGTTGCCTCATGAAACGGTCTAGCATTGATCCTCCACGTTGCGGATCAGGGTGCTCCATACGAGTAAGGTTATTATTCATAACTTGAGTGAGTTGTCCCAGTATGGTAATAAGTTGATCACCACCAGTTGTATCTCCAGATCCACAATAATTATCTTGAGCAGGAGGGAAATCCCTACACGGAGTTCGTGCATTGATACGGTTTCCATTCCTTACACTAGGCACCATTTCTAAACAATGGCATAAACTAGATTAGTTTATGAATCAAAATACATAATTCCATACTTGTAAAACACTTTACATAAATTGAACTATTTATGGATATAATCCATAATCATAAAAATAAATGTTTTCTTTGAGGAAGTATATACTCATAAACCCTTCATAATGATTTGTAAAGAAAATGAGAATTATCCTAAGCATATCCCCCGGGAGTGTCGTAACCAAGAGTGCAGCAAGGCCCGTTGTCGTGCACCAGTTCCCGTTCGAGTTTAGCTCAAAGCGGTGTTTTTGGGTTTTACCCCTAGGAACATCTGTGCCAGAGCCGCCTCTACCTGCTCGTATCCAGACAGGGATGTATTTCTCGGAAAACTCACAAAATCTCTACAATACCAAAATTCTAGGAAGTTCTTCTATACTAATCCTCAAAGTTGATCTTAGGTCTACGTGCTCTAATCAGAGTTTATCTAAATCTAGCTTCCAAGGTTTGTACTAAACTGCCTCTGATACCAACTATAACGCCCCGACCCCAGCTACGCAGAGCCGGTGCATTACTTTGTAACATTGGCATGATCACAAAAGATCAAGTCTCGAAAGACCGATTAGTTTAGTAGCCTTGGAAACACTAGATACATTCATAAATGTTACATTACATCATAAAGTGAAAAACTACAATAAAAAAAGTCTCCATAGTCCACAATCATATCCTCTTCTGACTATCCCTGCAGGTCATTCATAAAATACTTCTTCACATCCTGGAAAATATTAAAACATTGAAAGTGGTGAGCTCAAATGCTCAGTAAGGATAACAATATTGCGGAAGCTTTCATAAATAAACATAAAAATTTAAGGCAATGTATAACTAAAACAAAATCATTTTAAACTTGAACATCAACATAATATGGCAAAAGTAAAATGAGATAATGCCATTCACTTCTTCACATGGATATTCTACTGGTCGAATAATCACATGAAATATCAATAACCACTTTCATAATGAGGGAATGTATAATGCCAGACATTCTGAAACATTTTGTCAAGGCCTCGGCCAAGACGTCTAAAATGATTAAGGCCTCGGCCAAAACCATAAATCATATTGGGAAAGGGCCTCGGCCAATTCCATGTCTAGTTGTCTCATGAGACCTACCGATGCATCGAGGAGCTATAGCGGGCTCCACCCGTCACTTATTAAGTCCAATACATTCCTCATATGAATAGGTTTAAACATATCATAAACCATAACATAATCGTATCACATAAAACATGCATAAAGGAAACATAACATTTCCACATTTCAATCACAAGATATCAATACAACACATTGATATAATAAAACGCTTTCAAAACCATTTTCAATACCAACATAAAATAAAGATAAAACTTTGTATTTATTTTTTCATTAAAAAAAATGATGGCTTGTAGAGGAAGTCGAAACTCAAATAATGGTCACGGCGGTGGAAAAGTCATTGTCTCCGCATAAGTATGGAAAGAAAAACATTCCCTTTTGTCATTTATAAAAACACTTCTTATAAAAAAGATTCCTTTTGAATAAACTTAAAAGTCAAAGGGGTTTATACATCGTATAAAAGAAAGTTGTGTATAAAACCAAATATGCCTCAATGAAAGGATATTGAGACGAAGTCCTTAAAAAGATCATTTTTTAAATAAAATAGATCTATTATGTGTATTCACTATAGGTACACATAAAGAATGTAAAAATACAAAATAGGACATAATAATATCATGACATAATTTGAAAGTAGGAGATTAACCCAAAGAATGGAAGTTGGGTTAAGAAATTCCCTTACCTCATGTCTGACTTGACTCAATCGTTCTTTAACCTCCTGAATAATAAACTAGAATTAATATATACCTTATTAAGAACCATTTTCAATTTCATTATCCTTTTTATATCACTTATTACAATGATATGAACATTATGTAATTATTTAAGTTAATAACGGTCATTTTGTCGATCTTTGGTACTTGAGTCAACAATAAACTTCTTATAATTACAAGTTGTTTATGTGGTAGAATATCCATTATCTCCAGAATTATATTCATGATTTATATGTCATATATATCATATATATCCAGTATATACATTCATTATGTAACATTTAGAGGTAAGAAATGAAATGCACCGTTCATGGAGACAATAAGCCGTACGTACGCATGAACGCTACTTTCATTTCTATTTCATATTTAATGGAATGAAATCATAATGATATAAATGTATAATATAATTCCAGTATAATATAGTTTATAATAACATTTAATCCATCCTTTATACATCCCACATATGGCATTAAAGATTCAAATCACTTTGAGGGGGCGATAGTCCGCACTTCCTAAAATGAAATTATCGCGTTTTACCCATAATGGAAATCATAAAGTATGCCATAAATGAGAAATATAGAAGGATAAGTAAAACATAAACATATTATATATCATAATTAAATATAGTGACATCTTAATGGCCACCTTTAAAGGTGTTATATGAGTGTCGAACAATCATCGTTTCGTGAGGCAGAAATTCGCCATCCACAGAAACCGTATGTTCTTTAACCATTAGATGTAGGTGTGTGTAAGTGTAGATCGAATCCTTCTTATAAAAAAATCCTAGTATATTGAGGATATTGGTGTTGTTAAAAAAGAAATTAATAAAAAGATTTTAGTGGGTTGGAGAAGAAAAATAAAACAAAACAACATTAGAGAAGACATTACCTCAAAATCGGGTAACTCTTTTTGATTTGAGCCAAAGGATTCCTTGGGAAGAGTTATGCCCAAAGTGAGGCTTCTAGGAGTAAGAGGGGGAAGTTGGGAGAGTATTTGGGCAGAGGTTGGCTGAGCCAAATGGCTTGAAAGTGTGAATGAGGTGGTAGATGTGGGGGCCTTTTATAAGTGGAGAGGAGGGGCACTCTTGGAAAGTAAAGAAAAGTCACTTTATTATAAAATGAGTTTCGGATTTTAGAGGTCCCACACTTATATAATTCGAGGATAAGGTGATAAGGGTTCGAAATATACTCATCCAATAGGTTTTTGACAAGTGTAATCCTTGTATTTTACATTATCATTTCATTTTATTAAAATCGTTAAATAACGAGGTCATCGTTGCATCATAATGATGTCATAAATAATTTAATTTATTTAATGTCTAAAAATTATAAAAAAAATACTATGATGTAGGAAATCTTTTTATATTTATAATTAATATTTATAGTCAAAAGTTGGACTTGTGTAACCCCACTTAAAAACTGTTTTAGTAAAACGACTCATGTTTGTGTCAATTTAATTTTAACATTAAATATATATATATTAATGTCATTTTCCAACCAAAGTGGATCCATGGGGTCCCCAAGTTGACCCATGGGTTGTCTTGGTCGGCCATGACTCATCCAATAGGAGTAGGAAAAGTGTCAAGCTCATCTCATATTATTAAAACATTATTTTTACCTTAAACTACAGTAATTACCTATAATCGCGATTAAGAACTTAAAAGTTACTATTCACCAAAAAATTATTTTAATCTCACTGAACCACATTTTACTTCTTAATGACAACCATGTATGTAGGATTTTTGAAAATCTAATCACAGAAGTGGTAGTATTTCATTTAAACGAAAAATCAGTTATTTAACTACCACTTAGTGGTTTCACTATTCATCAAAAATTGAAGTTTTTCAGAACAATGCCAAAATTTCACCCTAAGCTATAATTGATATTCCGAATTCAAAAATGATGTCTATTTTACAAAATTTCAAACATATAAGTTGCATTAATTAATTTTATAATTAATTCCCGCTGTTACAACAAATAGCGTGTTTTTAAGAAACAATTTATATCAAAAGATTGGCAATTGTTTATGTCCAATTTCAATGTTAAATTAATTCTAATGACAACCATTGGATAAAATGGTAAAAATATATTCTAATTATACTTTAAAACCACTAAATAGTATAATTTATCACTATAAATTATTTTGATTAAAAAATTTGTTTTTAAGTAATTTTCACTATTCATAAAAAATTAGAAGTTCTCAGAAAAATACCAAAAATTCAACATAGGCTAATTTCGATATTACGAATACAAAAATGAAGTCCATTTTGAAATATAAAATTTCTATAATTTTAAAAAGTGGTTATTACTATTCATAACGACTACTTTGATTAGTCGCAGTGTTTTAGAACTCAAAGTTGCGTACAATGCAAGCTATTGCATTATTGAATGAGAAGCGTATCGTGGAAGCTCGGGGTGTTACACCCATGAAGATATATCTTGACCTGTAGAAGAATCATTCAACTGAGGTTTTCAGAGGTGGTGGTTTTCAAATCATGGTTCATGGAACCCTACCAATTTTATTTGTCTGAAAACTTCAAAGTTCGTGATTTGGTATGTGGATGGCCTTCATGCTCATGATTCCCTCCGTGATATATTTCACAGGTGCCTGGGTTCACTGGCCATCGCTCTGCGGGCCAACTCCTCCTGGGTCATTCCACGTACCGGTGATTCACTATTCATTCGGTCCATGAACCCTTCCTAGTGATGGTACATGGGTCGCTTAAAAATATTTGAAAATTTTCATTCCTTCAAGTTTCTTCTGAATTTTGAAACTCAATTTGAGTCCATTCAACTTATTAAACTTATAGTAATTCTTAATTCCTTCTTCAAAGTGATTGTGGGAGTATTTTATTCCCTTGGAGAAATTTTCAGGAGCCTACAACAGTCCAATTAATATAATTTAAATTATATAATTATACAAAAATATATTCTAAAAAAATAAAATATGATAAATAAAATATAAAAAAGAATAAAAATAATACATATAAAATAAAAAAAGTAATAAAAATTATAAAGGGATGTTTATGAAAATATTAAATAAAAAAAAATAACAGTAAAAAATAGGGATAATGGCATATTGGGGCACAACAGGATGGATGAAGAAAACAGATAAATAAATAATTAAATAAATAAATGATGTAGGGATCGGTGTCGGTCAAGGTTGACTTGGGGGGGGGGGGTTGTCATCTAAATTGAGGGACTGTAATGGTGTAGGCCAACCAAAGCAGGATGTAGTGGTCATCAACATAGAGGGGTCGTGGTGGTGGTTGGGAAAGTGAGAAAACAGGATGTGGGGGTTTTTCATCAGCATCAAAGGGCCATGATGACGGTGCATGAGAGAAAATAAAATACAAGGACCTTTTTTTGGATATAAAAATGTTATGTTTCCACTCCCACTGAGATCCCAGAGGACCCGTGACATCCAAAATTACAACAGAAGTGGCGGGATCACTTTCTATGCGCTATCCATCCACCAGATGTGGGGGAGGGGGTGCTCTATAAAACACCAGTGAGATTGTGGATGCTACCACACTTTTTCAAAACTATTATTAAATCCATCATTATAACCATCTGTTAGATGTGGTCATACAAAAAAGAATACATCAATTTTCAAGGCGGTAGTTCTCCATACACACAAAAGTGAGTTTTTTCCCATTTGATGGAAGAATAAATGAATATAGGTTATTCCATTAATAGAAAAATAATATTAGTATATGGAATATATTGGTGTTATTATTTCAGAATTTTTTATGAAGATTTGTGGGATGTAGGAGAATAAATAAAACTAAAACATTTGGTTAAGGACTATACCTTTTCTTTAGAAAACTTCCATTAATTTACACATGAAACCATATAAGGTTGGTATTCTACAAAAAAATAACTCTATAACATGGGGATGATCTTAGGAAGGTAATTTGGTATTTATTGGATGAACTAAAATGATTTTGAAATGTTAAGAAAAGAGGAGACTCCCTTTTATAATAGAGGGGTGAGACACTCTTGAAATTTCATAAAGTATGAAATTAATATAATTTATTTATCATAGAAAAATGGATCCAAAATTATATATTTAAATTATACTATAAGTATGGGTATAAATACTCATAAAATAATTTTTTTACAAGTTTATACAATTTTTTTACCCTTATATTTTTATTTTGACCCCCATTAGCCCTTTTGACAATTATGATGATAACAAAGTTTTTTACACTTTAGGTGTTGAGATAGTAACTATAAAAGGAAAATTGTACCATAAATGGACCATGAATGGTATTTCAAACAATATATTTTTCATTTTTATGAAGATAATAATTTTAATAATTTTAAATCATCTAATAAAATATTATTTATTATGAAATATCATTAATGTAAATTTTAGAACTATTCATTTAATTTGTTTTTGAAAACAACATGAATGAAAATGAATTAGGATATAATAATTTAAAAATAAAATAACATGTTATATTTATCTAAAAAATCAATGGAATATTATAATTAATTCAAAATTAATCACTTTAATATTTTTAGACTCATTTATTTTATTTTTAAAATTAATTGAATATATACTATGTCAGCATTTTGTAAAACATTAAGTCAATTATTTATTTACTAAAAATTAGAAATAAATTATCATGATAATAATAAACCATGTATATCTAAAATGGTCATTTATAATCTAAAATACCCTCTTCTTATCCCTATGTAAAAAATTTATAGATAATAAAACAAAGAGAATGATATTTTTTAATTTTCTTTACATTAAATAATAAAAATGAAAAAGTAAAAGAAGTATACCACATATTTACCATATTTTTGAAACATGGATTTAAATTTCTTAACTACACTCTTTAAATAGGATAAATGAAAGTTTTATGATCATTTTTAGTTCTTATAAATTATTTTTAACCTCAATTATCTGATTTACCCTTATAGTGGTGACAATTATTTACTATGGTAACTATTCATAATGATAAAATATAAAAGGGTAATCCTGATACAAAATATTTAACTCATGTTTCAAGATTCAATTTCTATAAGTGGAAAAAATTAATTTAAGATTAAAACAAAAAATTTAGTGAAAACAATTTTTTTAGAAAAATGCATTTTTAAGTATAAAAATGTTTTTACACCAAAATAAAGTATAAAATTCATTCAATAGAATATAATTGGATTATTTTTAATCTAAAGGAACTAATTAAATTTTAAAACTCATCCAAAATATAAATTTATTTTGTAAATACTTTAAAAGAAAATACATTTTTCAATAAAAATCTGCCTTTTCACTATTCATTAAAAATTCAAACTTTTAAGAAAAAACTCCAAATTTCACAATAAAATAATTTTTATATGATGATTTAAAAATAATATAATTTTTATCAAATAAAATTTCTAAAAGTAATATAAATTAATTATAATACTTTCTCCTAATAAACAATAAAAATTATTTTTGAAGAAAACACATTTTTGAAGAATAAAATGAATTTACTAATAATTGTGTGATTTTTTAATAATAATTTATCCATAAATTTCTATTGATTAGGAAATTTATATATTTTTCATAAATCAGTTAACCTTATTCATACACATGAATTTAACATCTAGGTTATAATGACCATTTTAAAATAATAACATTTCATAGTTCATTCAGACTCGGTATTGTGTGTCGTATACGCTAACAAACATAGTTTTATTTTAAAAAACTTATGGAGTTACAAAATTCATAGTATAATGGTGTATCTTAGAGGAGGAATCTTACCCTATTTGACATGGTTCAATTTATGATGAGTCAGTGTGACCTTACTGTTTGATTCTAGGGATATTCTATGTAAACTGTTACATTCCTATTTAACCATGTTCCATATAAAGAAGTCATGAAGGTACCATATGATATTTGGATTTGGAAACATCATAAAATTCATTTTATAAAAAATTTCTTTTGAATCATATGTAGGATGTTTGGATTCTAAAAAACTTTAACACAAGTTAGATTATTTATTATTTGTTAGTTATCCTAAGGAAACTAAGGGATATTATTTATATAATACCACTAGGAAAAAAGTGTTTTTGGATCAATTTGATAAATTTCTAAAGAAGAAATATATCAGTTGAGGATTCAGTATGATGAAATTTATATTTAGATAAGTTCAAGACCAACAAACATGATGTGTTCTTGAGATAGAAATAGACCTGATTCCATAAAGAGTTGTAGAAGAATAATTGACCATGGTTACACATGAAGTTCATAGGTTTTCTAGGATTAATAATATACTTGAGAGATATGTATTTATTATGGTAAATTATTATGATGATATGTTAATAAATAATGAACATGGTATATATTGAGAGGCCAGTGTGATTTTTTTAATGAAAAATGGATAAATTCCATCAAATATAAAAATGAATCCTTATACATTAACCAAGTTTAGAACTTGGTGGATGAAAATAAAGGGGTGATATCCATAGGGTGCAAGTGGGCTTTCTAAAAGAAAAATTAAATGGGTGGTATAGTGTCTAACTATAAAGCTCATTTAGTGGAAAATGGTTGAAAATGACCTGCAAGATCGATGAGAATTCATTGAGGGGGGGGGGGGGTGAATATGTGATTTCAATTAATTTTAAGTTTCTTTTAGAATATAACTTTATTTCCTATTAAAGTCATTGATTAGATTACTTTCACACAAACCAACACACACATACACACAAAGAAGTCCCAATATATTGTTTACAAGGTTCTCTACTAAAAAATGAGTAGCTAATCCTTGGAAAGATTTAGAATCACCCAAGACCATATATTCTATAAATATCATCATTGTATATTATAAAAGAGTAGGGTTTATCCTTTACTCATGTTACAAAAAAATTTTCATTACTTTGTAAAGATAACCTATACTAATACAGATATATAAGGGAATTATTTATACTAGAACCACCAGTCTTCAAGAATCCATTCCTCTTTTTGTTTGAAAAAGAACTTTACTAATTTTTTAATTTTATCAGAATCATAGTTAGGATCTTCTTCTTTAGGATCAGTATTCAAATTACATGATAATATTAAAAAATAAACATGCGTGTCGGCCTCCCTTATCAATCTTTAAAAATACGTGACACATGAATGAGTGAATTAAATCACACTATGGTCTTCTTCATCCTCAAAGGTAATCCTCCATATGATCAACAACTCACATGCTCTCCTTGGAATAGATGATTAAGCTATAAATATTCCTTGTCGATATCTTCTTCTTCCTCTTTCCATGATACATGAATTATCTCTCATGGAACATTATAGAATTATCAATTCTTGAACCTCTACCATTTCTTTATTTTTTCTTATTATATACTTGGAATTATGTGAATAATATTTCCATAATAAAATATGGATGTTCCCTTTTTCTCTCAACTTCACAATAATTTCTATTCATTTCTTCCTAATAAATAACATCTTTCATCCAGAATAATAATTTCAAATATTTTAATATTAAATTACTATAATTATCTCCCCATGATCATCTCAGTCAATCTCCATTTAAAAATCCAAAAATCCTAGCTAGAATCACGAACTTGACTAATAACCTATGTTATTTCATGATTTGAAGTCTATATCAACATCATTTGATTTAGTTTTCAATTTCTTGTCAAAATCCTAAAAAGGAACTCAAAATTACAGAATTACATATATTTTCCTTTTCAATAAGAGTAAAAACAACTCTTACAATGCAAGATTATTCCAAAATATTAGATAATAGACATTCCATAAGAGTAAATGACTCTTATAGGAATTACTATTACAATACTCTAATATCTCATGATTTTAACATTTTCAACGTCAATATATATTCCATAAGAGTAAATGAATCTTATGATATGAAATAATGACTCTTAAAATATACACCAATGATTATTATGCAGTTTATTCTTATTGAAACTCATTGATCAATACACTGCTATAAATTACACTTATGAAGTTTTATGATATTTAAGAAATTTTGAAATGATCCTTATTCAATCTTAATGGATCTTATAAAATCCTAAATCAACCTTATATAATTGTAATTAATTTTATAATTCTTATCTATAGAGTCTAAATGACTCTTATAATGTACTGGATGACTCTTACATAAATGAAATTTGTGTAATTGGATTAATAAATTTTCTTCACAATTACATAAATAAAAAATAAACTATAATTTCCTCAAAAATGATTTTAAAACAACTCCATTAGCTTCATGTCATCTCAAAAAAATCCAAGTCCTCTTAAAAAATTCCTAACCATATTCCACTAATCCCAATGAATAGTCAACAACAAATAAAACCGGTTATAAAAATTCAATTAGGTTCATAAATCTCCCCCTTTGGGTTTGTTGTTGAACTCAAAAGATCACTTAAAGACACATAAAATCAAAAAACCTCTCAAATATAAATTTTTTTTACACCACACCACTAGGTAAAAAGTTTTTTTGATAGAATTCAATCCCTTGGTATTAATATATTTTTTTCTAAGTGAAATTAATTCTCAACCCTTAATCCAAACACTCATTCATATTTTCTCTATTTTTTCAATAATCATAGGTTTGGATTCATAAAATATAAGATATAAAGTTTTCCCTTTTATCCACTTTAAAAAAACATATAAATCATAGTGGGGGAAAATCCCAAAGTCCCTCAACTACTAGGGAAGGGATGAGCATTCATGTTCATCCTTAAAGTCTTAAATCTATCCTTGAAAATTGTCTTGATAAAGATATCAACAAGTAGATTTTTATAGTAATGAATTCCAGCTTTATATACCCATTGGAATCACTTTATTTAATAAAGTGAAAAATATCAATATTATTATACTGAGAGTGTTTTAATTTTTTTAAAGATACCAGTATAAATTTGATTGTCATATAAAATTCTAAAAGGTATGTCAATATTCACCCTCAAATATTCAAGTTTTTCATTCATCCAAATCACCTGGGTACAAGAATTTGTAGCAATAACATATTTATATTATGTTTTTATTAATGTAACCGAGTTTTTTTATTGTAGTTCTAGATAACAAAGCTTCATCCTTATAGAAATATCACCAGAAGTAGACCTCCAGTCATGATAATCACCTTCCCAATCAATATTGTTATAATTAGATATATTCAAGTGACCACACTATATATACAATATTCCACAACTCAAAGAACCTTTTATACACTTCAGGAATCTCTTATAAATCATAAAATTCGATTATTTTGGATCACTTTGGTACCTGGAACACAATATCACCACATAAACAATATTGAGGATGAATGTAGTGTGATGGAGTAAGATGATAATAAATCTTATAAACTCCCTTTTATTGGCACCTTTTTCCTTTAGAGTCATTCAAAAAGTTTAATCCAAATTTTATTAGTGTTTATTATAGTTTAGAGTCTTCCATTAAAATATTTTTCAATAATCCCCTTGCATAATTTTCTTGGTATATAAAAATAAACTTTTCCTATCATAACACTTGCAATCCCAAAAGACACCTCATCTTTCCTAGAATTGAAATCTTTAAATGAGTTTTCATTTGTTTATAAAATTATTTACAAAATATCCTAAAAAATTATATCTTTGATATATACAATTATAATAAGAGTACCTTATTTAATTTATATATGTATAGGTTAAGGTCCACTTTTACCATTGTTAATATCATAATTCTTAGATGATGGTTCATATTTGAGTACCAAGCTCTAGAGGTCTATTTTATCCCATAGATACCCTTCTTTAGCTTTAAAAACTTTTTTCTATAATATGTTAGGATAAAACCATTAGTCTACTCACTATAAAACTCTTATTCAATCTCTCAATTCAAGAAGGTGGGTTTTACAACAATTTGTTATATTTTATAGTACATATGAATTTTAACTTCTAGGAAAGTTATTATGGACTCCAGTATTGAAATAGGTTTAAAATACTCTTCAAATTAAACTACTTTAATTTATGAGTATACTTATCACACACGTATATACTCATTCCTTGTTATTTACTCTTTATCATCCATCTTATTCTTGAATATCCACTTAGTTCCAATCAAATTTTTGTCTCTATTTATGAAATTAGAGTAGTTTGGTCATCAATACTCAATTTTATTCTTTCCTGAACTAGTGAAATTTGGTTCCAAATAATGTTTTCATCCTCCATGAGTTTCTTTAGTTTTTATTTTATTTTTAGAACATCATTTTTTATCACTAGCCTAATTAGTTTCACTATTATCTATTAGTGGCTCATTTCAAGCTTTTCTCCACATACTTTCTTAGAAATCACCTCACTATATTTATCAAATTCTTCATAAAAAATTCTTCTGGAATATAAATGTTGAATTTATTTTAAATAAAATTTATTTCATAACTATAAACCCACTTATTAATATTCTTTTTCTAGCATTCTTAACCTTTTCCATTAGACAATTATCCTACGAAAATACTTTCCTCAGCCTTCTCATCAAACCTCCCTATATTTTTGGTTTTAATTTCGATTAAAAAGGGATTTCCAAAGAATCTAAAGTTATAAAAATTCATTTTATTTCTTTACCACATCTCATAATGATTCATGTTAGAATCATGTCTCATAAAAAAACTATTCTGAATATGGAAAAATATGCACACAACTTTATCCATAGAGACTTACACCTATTGAAATATGAAAGAATAATTCTTCCCATTTTCACAAGACTTCTATTAATTATCTTAGTAAAAAAGTTATATTGGTTAGTGTAATGAGTAATTTATTATTTATTGGTTACATTATTAATAATATAGGATTTAAAATCATTCATATTAAACTTCCTTCCCTTATATGTTCTCAATTTTTTTATTGGAATCCCTCGCTCCATCTCAGCTTCTCTTCTGAAAATATTGAACACATCTAGTGATCATGACTTATGGTTCATAAATAATTTTTTTTAATTATTTTAAATTATTAAATGAAGATAATAAGGTACATGAAAAATATATTGGAGTTATGCCTCATTGATCCACAGAAATCTAAGTGGATTAATTCAAGTATCCTAGTTATTTTGATTTTCACATTCTTATGTTTTCTCTATATTTTCTTCCCCATTTAGAAAGATTCAAAAATAATATATTTCTCAATAATTAATTAGTTAAGAAATATCATGTGATTTTATATTAAATTTTTTATCAAACTATTTTTACTAAGATAGAAAATCACCCCATTCCAAAGATATTTTTTTTTATTTTGTACTATGGTAACAAGAAATACTTGGATCATTAATCTAAAAAATATTTCCACTTGTTCTTTAACCATTAACGATAATCCTTATATCTTTAATTATTCTTATGATGCATGTGTTTACATTTAAAATAACCAAATTAACTTCATTATAGAGCTAAATTATACTCAATAAGTTATGACTGTACCCATCAACAAACAAAACTTTTTTAGAATTCAAATTTTTAGATTCAATTTCTATAGATCCTATTCCTTTAATATTAAAACATCTCCCATTTCTAAAAGTTAAAACACCCCCAATGAATTTTTCCACATTAATTAGGATATTTATATCTCCAATCATGTCTAATGAGTAACTACTATTAATAATCCATGTGTTATCCCTCTTGATAGCTTTGAATGAAACTTTAGAAAATAATAATTTATATGTTTTGTTTTTTATCTAAGACCTCTTATCTTCATAAGCATGATGAGATTGTCCTAGAAACATTCTCATATATTGCTCAATTAAATGAACTTTCTGTTAATAATATCAAAAAATATTCTCTATAAAATCAAATATATTTTCAATACATAACTAAGATGAATTTATTTTAACTACTAGTTTCTTTTCAAGATTGATCCTTATTTCCTCTGGATAAATCTCTTTCAATTTCTACCTTCTCTAATTCCATGGAAGATATGTTTTGAATAAGAAAACATATTCTTTAACCCCCAAACCCTAAAACAGAAATAATATCCTTTAAAACTATTTCTTCCTTAAAAATATTGAGTTTTTCAATAGTCACTATCTTGTTGTCGTGGTATTTATCTAGATTCCATCTACTTTGGTTTTGGGGAATATTTCATTCTCTTATTTTTATCAACTTTCTTTGATGTAGAAATTATCTTCCTCGAGTTATTCTCAACCCAATATTTTCTAGATTTCATTTTCAGAATTTCACTATTAGGAGAAACAAATTTACATTTTTTATGAGATATAGGTGAAATATTTACTTGATATTATACATCATTCTAATCAGCACTTTGTGATGATCCTATATTTATTTCAATAATCTTATCATTTCAATATCTCATTTTTTCCAAATTTTTATCTTCCTTATAGAACTATGACTATTTCATGCTCAATTATTCATCCTTAACAATAATTTTATTCTCAAGATCTTCCACCATTATATATCTTTTATCAAGTTTTACTTAGATAAAGTTGATTTCCTTAATATAACCAAGTTCATTTACTTAATATAACCATTTTATTTGTTATGTAATTTATATTTTTCTCTCTTCAAATTTATAATTTAATTCTTTAGATTTTTTTTTCTTTCTTATGTTATGTATTTCTCTCAATATACACTTCAAGATCAAATTTTAGTTTTTGTTTAGTGTAGGATTATTCTATTTCTCCCTTACCACTTGATCATTATTCTCATCTCTCAACATGTTCCATGAAGTTACTAACCTTTTAAATAAAATATTCTTCAAAATGACTACTTGAGGTAGTGTAATCTTCCTTTTCCATACTCTACATGCTCCTCTTTTTTATTATTTAATTTTTTTTCCATTCTCTCATCACACTTTTTGGATTATTTATAACTTCTACTATATTTCTTTATTTGGGGTATTTTTCCATCATCCTCATCTTCATATTCTATATTCTAGTTTCTTTTAAATTATACTATAAAGTGTCAAATTTTTTCACACCTAAATCATTTCAATTGAATTTTTCCCTTGTACTTACATGTTCCCTTATTTGTGTTTCTATAGATAAGGTCTATCCTCATCCTATGTTCTTCATCATTCTATTCATCATATGATTCACTAGATGACTTAACTTCCTTCTATTTGATCTTGAGTTTGTTCATATATTTTAATTCCATTCCCCCTTTAGGATTTTTATTAAATATAGGATCTATTCAAATATCATAATTGATAAGTGTGTTATGAAACTCCTATAGAGATACATATTCATTCTCTTCTAGGGATAATATATTTAGATAAAATATATCAGTATAGTTCCTTATAATCATCTTGAACATAATAGAGTCTTCTAAAGAGTCACCAAATTTTTAGATATGGACAACTAGTTCATTCAACCTGGTGAAATAACTGTAAACTATCTCATCTTTAGTCATCCTAATGTCTTCAAACTTATCTCTCCAAATGTGGAATTTTATTCACTAATTTTGACATTCCCCTGACATATATTCTCAAGATTTTACGAAATTTCATTATATTTATTGATCCTCATTACTTTTATATAGAATTTTTTAGATATATATGATATAATCGAATTTATGGATTTACTATGTGCCTCCATAATTATTTTATCTAAAAATGACATAGGAGCATCTCTCACATAGGGTGGGGAACCCACTATCACAAAATCACTTAATTTAAGGCCTTAGGATAAACGATAGGAAAA
The DNA here is from genome assembly GCA_963277665.1 of Viscum album. Taxonomy (NCBI): domain Eukaryota; kingdom Viridiplantae; phylum Streptophyta; class Magnoliopsida; order Santalales; family Viscaceae; genus Viscum; species Viscum album. Next base: position 807,690,950 of record OY728150.1, on the reverse strand, counting down.
AATTACATTATTTTATCCCTGAAGGTTCTTTTCATCAAATATTGGCACTCCTCTAATGTTGAAAGAATATGGGTTCTTTATAATTCACAGTTTTATTAGAGTAGGATCACAGATAGAACTGTAACATCCTATATTTTCATGAAGGAATGAATCATTTGTTTTTAAAGTTTAATTACTCTAAGAATCCCTAATAATGAATCTTAATAATGTTAAGGAGGTATCGAGTGTGTCTGAGGTTCATTCAGATTCGGAATCCCCCAAATGGGGAGAAAAGACGGGGTCACATAGTTTCTATGAAAAAGTGCAGTTGTAGATAATAGATACCCAGGGGCTACAAAGTTTATATATAACTATGAAAACTCAGCTGCATGGACATGCAATTCTATTGAATTTTATGATAGAGAGATTTTTCCTGGTTTGAACTCAGTTTGGAAAACTGTGCACCTAAAATGTGTACCCTTATGGTTTGAGGTGAAAAGTAATTTTTCCATTAATGAAATAATAAACCTATTTTTATTTCTCCTCCTACACATTCCAGTGGCTGAGGGTGTTTTTCTTCTCCTATAGAATCTCTTAATCCCCAATATAGGATTTTGGATTGATTATTCATCCAAATTCTGATCCAAGATCCATCTAAGGCATTGGATATATTAAGGTATGATCTACCTTCCTCTTAACTCATATTAAAGTTTATCTTGGAATCCACCACATAATTTAGGTGAAATATTATTTCCCCTATTTTTAGGGTGTTGGACCATTCCTTTGATTTCTTCCAACCTACTCCGAATCTAAGGCCGATATCGAGCGAGGAGTCATCTATAAACTTGAGGTAGGTGGTCTCATCATTTTCCACATGAGTTTTGGTGTTTTGTAATTATTTCATTATGACACATGCAGAATTTTTCCGAGTGCCCTCATTAAATTGAGTTCTTCATATTTAATTGATCCTTGTACCATGAAACATTCTTGTTGATCCCTGTTTAGTGAATTATAGGTCGTTGATCTCTTTTATGGTCACCCCATGGGTGTCCCAAGTTGAATTTCCCTTTTTGTTAAATTGTTTAATTTCCCAAAACGCCCTTTTATCTTCCAGCTTAGCTTTTAAAATGAACATAACTTTTAATATGAATGTTAAATAGAACCCAAGGCACCACTTAGGTGTTTGAATGAACCTATAGTTGGGATTACCCAAGTAGGAAATTACCTCATTAACCACAGAACCTATATAAATGATCCCTTGAGACTATAAATTGAAATTCCATGTTGAATGAATTGAATTGGTTAGATTTATATAGGATGTAATATCTATGGTGGTTTCCTTTTTCATTAAATGATTTTAAATTTTTAAATAAAATGGATTTAATGGAATAAATTATTAATGATGGTTTGTTTTCCTTTGATAAATGAAATAGATTCTTTGAAATGATTTATAAAGGGTGGAAAGACCAAATATTATGTTTATGATGTATCAAATATCATTAAGAAATATAATGCCATGTATGTAATTGAACATGGCTAACATCTCACATGAGAGGTAATGACTCATGTATTAAATTATAAATGTGAGTATTCCTTATTTATATATATGAGATGGATAAAAGAGATTCATGGGAGGTAATTCCTCAGGCCAATTATAATTATGATACACCTTGGTATAGGATATGGTATAATGGTAAGGGATATTTTGAGCATGATGGTATCATGTTCTCTTACATCGGATGTTGATAAAGATGTCTCTCACCATTGACACTAGCTGGGCGTTGGTCTTTACACACCACATCCATGTTCGAGTTTTGACATGATGGAACAATCACCATCCTGAGTGAAGATCATGATGTCTCCCAATATTTATAGGATATAGGGAATTTACCCTATTGTAGAACATTATAGGCTCATTATATTGGTCATGGATGTTTGGGTTATGCCCTGGTCTAGCCAATAACTAGTACTATAGGTATATGTCCACTTACGTCCGCACATACTTCGTTTATAGAGGTTGATGAAATATATATATATATATATAATCATTGTATATATTTATATAAATAATATTACTATATATATGGTATATGATCAAACATTAATTCTGGATATGAACCGAAGTAGGTCGAGCCTCCAAGTTTCTTTTAGAAACCTGAGTGGGGGGTAATTTATTTATTCATTATTGTTAATTAATTATTTATACTTGCACAATACTTTGTTATAAGAACTACTTGGATTATGGGTAGACAACATTGGTGATGGCCTACTAATATTTTTATCTCACACCCTATTTGGGCCTCCTTTGGTACCCAAGAATATTATTTTTCTGCAGGTACTGGTAAGGGAAAACACCCTGCTTTTGGCCTTTGATATGCTTACTTATAGATTGTAATGCCCCAACCCCAGTTTCTCGAAGATGGTGCATTATTTTATTACATTGGCATTATTACAAGAAAATTTTATCCTAAAGGATTGAGTAGTTTAGTAGTTTTTGAAAACTAGATACGTACATAAGTTCAACATTATAACTTGAAATGAAATACAATATAGTAGATTGTTGAAGCTCCTTTTCGTCACAGAGTCTAAATGACTGAAAAAGGGGAATACCGTAGCACAAAGAGATTCATCCTTTCAAGAAACATCAAAAATTGACAAAGTCCTGAACAAGGATTTGTTTGAGCATGGGCCGCACAAGTTCCAAGATGGTCATGCAGGTATACCTGCGCGCCACATATTAGGTGTGCATGTGAATTGCACGCCCTATTTTATTTTCACCCAAGGTCTTCAGTAGCCTATAAATACCCCTTGTGGACCCCCCATTTTGGGGAAGGAAAATTCCAAAAGTCATATTTGAGCTCACGATGCCCTAGTCTCTTCTTGAAGTTTTCTGAACACTTCTAAGGTAATTTATTACCTAGAATGGAAGATCCAAAGAGGGGGAACAAAGCCTAAGTGTCGAAATTCACCAACATCTGTTCTTCTAAGTGTCTAACCCTTAAGGGAAATGAAGACACATGCGCGCCACCTTCTCTCTTTCAACAGAACTTGCGCGCCACACTCTTGGAAGCCTTTAGGGATAATACTAAGGGATTGTGTTAAGTCTCGCCCAAGTATTACCCTATGGGTTAACCGTTGCGCAAGTACACATGTGTCGTGCAAGTATACCTGCGCGACCAGTACTTGTGCGCCCTAACAGGACTTGCGCGCCTACCTCTTTTTGGGTGCCCCTCTTGCTTATTCAAATCTTTTTCTTCAAATCCACCTTTCCTCTTCAAGATTTAGATTTCAAAACCCTCTTCAAATCCATTTTTGGCATGGTTACTTTGTTGGATTCCTTATCTAAAAGGAATTATGTGGAACATCTCTCAAAACGTAGTGATTTACATATCTTCATGTCACTAAGGTTAGAGATTTCATTCACTCAACCTCATCCTCTAAGATTGGAAGTTCGCCAATTTGGGCCTCCTTTTTAGGAGTAAGCCCCAGTCCAAGTTCCCTAACCTGGGCCTTCTTTTTAGGAGTAAGCCCCCAGTCCAAGTTCCCTAACCCGGGCCTCCTTTTCAGGAGTAAGGCCCAGTCCATGTTCCCTAACCTGGGCCTCCTTTTCATGAGTAATCCCTAGTATTAATTTCCATTAATATGGGCATCCTCCTCAGGAGTAAGCCCCAACTTCCCCAATTTGGGCCTCCTTCTCAGGAGTAATCCCCAAATTCTCAAGTACTCTTAACCTGGGACACTTTTTCATGACTAAGACCCAGTCATAATTCCCTTAATATGGGCATACTCTTTAGGAGTAATCCCTAAGTCCCTTAATTCCCTTAACCTAGGCCTACTTCTTAGGAATAAGCCCCTGTCTTAATTTCTTCTGATTTGGGTTTCTTTTTCAACAATGAAACCCAATCATAAGTCCCCTCTAATTTGGGCATCCTCCTCAGGAGTAATCCCTAAATTAAGTATCCAAATCTCCATAAAGCACATATACCTTTATGGACCATATTCTCGGGCTTCTTCCAGGAAGTAAGTCCTGATCTTCATCTATATGGGAAGTTATACATACATAAGCCACACATCATTTCTTATGGTTGAATCTTTCATGGAACAGTTGTCAGGTTTTACTAATACCTCTTGTTTCTCACATCGAGCCTGACTCACGTGAGCTTAGAGTGTAGAAGTAATCATGACATCTTTCTTTGGGCCATCAATCATCCATAAAACTCATACTTATTTACTTGAACTACGTGGGTTCTGATTAATTTTTTAAACAAGGATACGTAAGTAGCACATCTGCGGGTACGATCCCAACTCTGAAATAACCCATGTCCTTCTGAATGACAATAAACTTCAAGTGCCCCACTGATTGGCTTTAAAACCAGTATGGTTATCATAATGACCAAGAGATCTCTATACAATTTATTGAAGGATACCATTGTCTAAGAATCTATAACAAATACAGATGATTCTCTATCGATTAAGAACCTCAAATACATATAAAAGATTCTTTAAATATCATTCATATTAATCCTTTATTGTCAGATCTAAAGGAAAACTCATTTTTATACATGGTAACTTAATAAGGATTCACAAACATAACTCAAATCTATAAAGAGAGTCCCAGAATAGACAATAATTCCCCCCAAAAAGGTGTGATGAGTCTATCCTCCCATCCTCCTGACCAATGCAAATTATTAAGCCTCATCGGTCCATAACTAATGAGAAAATACCTTTGGAAAGTAGGTCCAAATTGATATAGAATCATTGGATGTTTCTGGTTCTACGAACAAACCTGTTAGAAACTGATTGGAATTTTTGAACCTTAAACAAACGTGGTCATCCCCATTTCCAGAGACGAAACAAAAAAGAGTTAACCCGACGTAAATCCTTAACCAAGTTAAAATTACGTTTTAATTATTTTTTAGGCCCCTATTTCAACTCAATGAGAGGGACAACAAAACAATCAATGACATATGTGCTCATCCAAAAGATGTAGTGGCCGAACTTATCTTGATTATGTCTATTATATAAAACAAGCACTCGTTTCCAAGATCTATCTGTGTTACAGAAATGGCTTCTCTAAAGTTCACACCTGTGAATGCATTTGCTGCTACTCCTACTAGATCTTCGTCCGCTCTGAAGACGACATCACCTACTCAGGGTCTTCAACACTGGGTATCAAATGCACTGGTTAAGAAATACCGTCAACATGGTACCATTCTGACTCTAGTGGCCGCTCAACAAGCCCTCCAAGTCAATAATTCACCCTGGTTGTTTAGATAGAGATGACCAGTGATCCAGAAGCAGGTGGTTCCAACCACCGTCTCCAACCATTTTGGGTCTTTATCCCTGGAACACAATCACTAGTCCCTCCCATATTATGAGGAGGTGAATGAGAAGGTCACTCAAGGCCTTAATTCAAGGATATAGGAGTCCTTCATGAGGGCTCCCATCTACAATCACCACTAGACTCGTGCAGCAGTACACCCTCAACATGATGAGGGTATTGCCTTTAGGGGTTCAGATTAGGTCCATTAGACCCGAGCATGTAAGACGAACTGCCAGAGGTGAAATCTGGTCAACAGGGAGTAGGTCCTTACTTATGCCCCCTCTAGAGAAGTCCATCAAGCCAACTTGATGGCAAGAAACGAGCGGGCATATACACAAGTCCGTCCTGATGTTACTACCCATCAGACTCGTCTGGCAGCAACATGCCAATCCCACCAGGAAATTCCAGTGGAGTATTATAGGCTGGCATATACACTTGTTTATAACTCATCAGTTAGTTAGCAGGCTCTTCTGACTAAAACCAAAGAAGGTCACCAATCTGATATGGTGGCAACTGATAAACATGAACATACACCTGTTTACAATCAACAATTCTGTCAGTAGTCTCATCTGCCAGTATTGAAGGAAATTCATCAACCATACTTGATGAAGAATTCACATCAGGCACATACACCTACCAATGTTCATCAAGCCTTCCAAAAGTCTCATCTGGTAGCACTCGGAGAAGTCAGTCGAAAAGCTCCGACGAAAAATTTGGAGCAGACTCAACTCTCTTCCCCCACACATGAGTAATGTCAAAATTCAATGATAGGAAAAGGAGGACAAGAGCATGCACATACACCTGCTCCAAGAATGGAATGGACATATATTCCCGTTCCGGCAGCTAAAGTCACCAAGCACATTCTGACAATGGTGAAAGAGCAGAAACAAATCCCTTCTCATATTCTGGATGCCTTCTAGGATATTATAAAAACTTTAGAAGCATATCAGGTAAAGACACATAAATCTGTCCCTACCAGTGGAGTGACACATCAAAATATCACTTCGGAACAGATACACACCTTTGTTTGAGTCCAAGAGGGTTGTGGGGCATACTCCCCCATGTCATACGGACAGTCAAATCAGGCACATACACCCGATTTGAATAAAGATTGTCAGCCAAAACTGGCCATCTATCTTGAGCAGTCACATATACCTACTCAGAGTAACCAATTTCATCAACAAGTGGTTCCCAAAATGAGTAAGAAGGTGTCTAAGAAGAAGACCCATCCAACACAGTTAATAAATCAAGAGCCAATCTGTAATAAGGCCTTGCTAGATGTTGGAGTTCTTGAAGCCCTCAGACAATTATCTGTTGGAACTCAAGATTCTACTCCCTCATTTTCCAATAGTGGGAACATTAATTATGAAGGTCTTCATCAGAAACTTCCTCAAGAAGGATTTCTTTATGACAGTTTGGTCGATCTTGAAGTATCATCTTCAAATGAGATCCACAAGAACCCTCTATGTGGCCAGAAGATCAAGAATCAAAAGGTTTCATCTTTTTCTATAACCCACCATGGTGGTCCTCCCCATGATGACGAATTTAGCTGCGAAAGTCCTCTCCGTAGTAGTAATTCACATTTCCTGGAAAATGCTCTAATGGACAATGTAGTGATGAGAAATCCCTCTTATCTTTAGGCACTTGAAAATGTGAATCAAGTCATGTTTGATGCTTTACCGTTATCAGGTGAAATACTTTCTCAATCAGAAGATAGACAAGGATGCAAGTCATTCTTCGAACCACCCCTGGGTCATTAATCTTCTAGTTTGATAAATGAAATATCTACCAATCTTGTTGAATCTGATGAAGCAACAAGGAAGAACCAACTCTGGTCTAATCAGGTAGAATAATCTTCATTGAATGATAAGGAGGAAATGCGGAATATGAGAAAACAACTGGCGAAAGGTGAAGTACCAGTCATGTTTTGGCCTTTGGCTGACTCTCATTATGACATTCCAGAAATGTTGACGGAAGATTGTAGTCATGATATTCGTCTCAACATGTGGAAAAATCTTTGTCAATTGAAAAATAAAATATTATCTTAGGATGAGTATGAAAATCATATCAAGATAATATAAGGGTTACAACGCCAAATTTATTTGGCCTCTCTCTCAGTTTCTCGATATCCGAAGGCTAAAAAGCAGTAAAGAGACCTTCAGCATTCATGCCTTGGTGCAATAAAAATATTGCGTCAGTTAATTTCCAATGCCCCATATGGTATTCATATCAGGGGATGTGGTGTTCATAGAGCACTGCATTTCACTGTACTCCCCAGTCAACAAATCCCGCAAAAAATGGTTTCATGCAATGTTATTGCCCATGGAAGGCCACAACCAATTGGCTTTGTTTGTAATCAAAGGCTTGCTCAGGAACAGGCCTCAACTAGTTCTTACCAAAGTCAGTCATACAAAGAACAAGTTATCGAATTACTCTTTAATCAGGCAAATGAGAATATCTAACATGCCTCTCGTTTAGAGTAGGCACATCATCAGGTGACAGAAGTGTCAGAAATCATCCAGCGATCATTTGAGCTAGGTGATTTGAGTGGATGTAGGTTGATGCATCCAGCCAATTTACAGACTAAAGTCCGTAAGACCAGGAGGGATTTTAAGAAATTATTAGATGTAACAGCTCAAGAACCACCCCAGCTTTCCATACTAGGGACTCTTTTAACCCAACCCTCAGAATCAACAAATAGGATTCGAGGAGTTGAGCAGAAACAGCAGGAACAACCCCAGTCCACCTGACTGGGGACTTTTTCAAATCCTCAATCTCTTCCTTAGAGAAAGTCAGTCTTCTCTCGATTAGTAAAGAAACCACAAGATGAACAAAGAGCCGAATTATCAGGAGATTCCCTTCAAATTACGGTTCGTCAAGAAGTTCCCAAGGGATCAACTCAAGAGAAGGAATTGTCTGGTTAGGGACATGAAAAAAGTTAGTATCACCGAAATGTCGATAGAAGGGATGAAATGCATTATGCATCAATAAATGTCATCAATGCCATTGTTGCTGATCCTCCGGAACATGAGGCTCATTCAGAGGGATCAGATGAAGAAGTTCCCGCTTAGCAATTTGTACACACAGACACAAATGAAGAAGGTGTGCGTACACGAAATCAAAGGATTACCCAGAATCTAGGTATTTTTTTCAAATAATCAACTTCCCCCTCTCCGAAAGGCATCCAACAAGGGGAAAGGAAATAATCAGATTACATACCCTTCCTTTGGAGAAGGCCAATTACTCTCACTAGAGCAAAGATTTGCACAACAAGAGGAATAAATAAAGGAATTCAGGAGGTCGAATGCAGAACTACTTCAAAGTAGTCTTCCTCTTAAGCGTGTTGAAGTCAGTCAGCCAAGGGAATTTGTTGCAGCTAATAAGATGGATCAAGAGTATCTTCCTTTACCAGTACACCCTCACAGGTCTAATCCTATGATTCATGCACAACAACAATCAGTGGTGCTACCATCAGTTGCAGTACCAGCCACCACATCTGTCCAAGCTCCCGTTATTGCAGCTGCTCAGGTCCAAGGTCAGCCAGATGTTTCTCAAAAGTTAATAACTACCATTGAGTCATTAATAGCTCGGTTGGAGGCCATAGAGGGAAAATGTTCACAAATTCAACCAGAAAAGAGAGCTTACCTTGAATGGGTTGATGCAATTCCTCCCCCATCAAATTTTGAAAGTACCACATTCCTAATCTTTAATGGTTTGGGAGATCCAGAGCAACACTTAACACATTTTCTTTCTCGTTGTGATCCTATGATGGGAACCCCTCAGCAAAAATAAGCAGTTATGCTCAGGTGTTTTTTATATTCATTATAAGGATCTGCCTTTTTCTGGTATACAAGCTTGCAATCCCAGTCAATTACCGGATGGGAAGATCTCTGCCAAAGATTCCTTCTTCAATTAAGCTCAATGTTTCCAAAGAAAACAGTTTTTGATCTTACAAATTGTAAGAAAAGGGAGAATGAAAGGGTTTCAGATTTCATTGCTCTTTGGAAAGGATTAACATATTCCCTAAACATAGCACTCCCTTAAGAAGAATTGTCGCCAATCTGTGTGGAAAATTAGCATGCTGAATTACGCACACCATTTATCCATGTGAAATACATAGGATGGTTTCGAGACCTTACTTAAATCGCTCAAAAGATTGAAGACTCTCTTACAAAGACTAAGGATAAAACTTGTGTAATTCCATCAGTTCTAGGAAGAAGAATGGGTAGAGCAGATACTTCTATAGTTACGCTTAAAAAAGCACCTGTACCTGATTCTACTTCAAAACCTTCATCTTATGGAAGGGCTCCACCTCCTGAATGTCAAAAACAGAGACCATTTTGTCAAGATGATCAAAGAGATCAAAGACAAAAACAATTTGAGGAGTTGAGAGGAAAATTTTACTCTTTCCGAAATGAACAGGTTCTTGGTTACTTCATTTCGGCTCTGGAAAATAATTTGGTTCAATTACCAAATCCTAAAAGGCCGAACAAGGAAGGAGATGAAGACCATCCCAACTATTTCCCATTTCATCAGATGTTGGGGCATCCCATTCAGGAGTGTTTTGTCTTCAAAGACCTCCTACAAAAAATGGTGGACTCAGGACAAGTAAAATTGAAAGGTTCTTCAGCCTAGGTAGCATGTGTTACTGCTACAGATCTAGAAAAAGAAGGCAAGTGGCAAGAAGTCAAAAGAAAAAATGTGCAAAAATATGATGATTGGATGGTCAGAAAAATGATCAACCAAACTTATTCCATTTTATGAAAACAATTAAAGAAACCAATTGTGTCTTCTTCTATGAATGCCACAGCAAAACCCCCTTCATTAGAAGGAAAATCCTCAAAGAAACAGTATAATTCAAAGAAAAGAGAGAAATTAGAAGAAGATGAGATCGTGTCAAAGCCTAAGTTGTCTTTGACTCTAGAAGATTCTATGCCATCTACTTCAAAGCCACGAGCACCACCCCACCAAACGGCACAACCTAAATTGGATAATCAGGTAGAGTCTTAATCAGATGAAGAGTTGATCTTTGGTTCTATTAACATGTTTCACTTAACATATCCTTATGCCAGTCACAGTTTCGATCTTGATGAACCTGATTTACCTATATCAAACAAAGGAATTAGAGGGAGTTCCAGAGGTGTGGGATACAGAGGAAGACGTGTCTATCCCAGAAGCCACTATTATAAATCTACTCCTGCTAGAACTATATATGCAGTGGAAACCCATGGTAGAGCCCTTCAGTGAGCTCAATAAGAACAATAAAATTATTCCATGCATGGCAGATTCAGTCCTGCCACAGTTATTTTGGAAGATCGATTGGAGGTTAAACCTTCTTCCTCTCAGCAAGTAAATAGACCTAGTCAGTCTAATCCTCTAAATCCAGGAGTATTTCCAACTCCAACCCCGATACAAGAAGCATCTACTTCCAAAGCATAAACTTCTAAGACACCTGTGAAACCACATGTTCCTATTGGGAAATCCAGACCTTTGGACCAAAAGTATGATTTCTTGAAAAATTTGGCCCAAGTACTGGCCAAGTTATCAATTCTGGATGCTTTAAATCTATCAAAGGATCTTCGGGAGGCACTCATTGAGGCTTTGTTAATTCCTTAGGAATTCTAAACTGAAATTTCTGCGGTTGAAGTCTACCATGTAGAGAATAATCCTGCAGAATTCCATGCATTGATATCTTTCATAGATGAAGATGAAGATGATATTGTGCATGGACATATATGATGTTGCAAGGATATGATAAAAATTAACAAGAACCTATGGGTGAGATCACACTCAGAACTCAGTTTGGAGATCTTGTATCCAATTTAGATTTCATGGTTGTTCATCAGGACACATCTTTCAACATTTTTCTTGGAAGACCATGGCTACATCAACATGCGGCTATACCCTTATCATACTATCAATTTCTCAAATATTGTTTCAATGGTCAAATTGGGACATTGTATGGTGATAAATCCCCATTCAAAACATGTGAATCTTAATACATTGAGGTGGAATTCTATCACATGGAGGGTAAGGAGAAATCCACAATAAGGGAGGTTACCAAATTTAATGCGTCATATGGTTTGGAAAAGATTCCAGTAAACCCATTCATACATGTGAGGTGGTCCTGGGACTATCACTACGGATGGTGGATCCCAAGGATGGTGTTGAAGGCCATTCTTCTTCGGCCTGTGAGGCCTTACCTGATATTCCATCGATTGAAGTGGAGATTCATTCTCCTCGGTGGGTGGAGGGGGTCCCTATGGTGAGTTTTTCGGCTCAAGATCTTCGAGAGGTGGCTTCTTTTCATGATCTCTCTCTGGTGGCGCATTTTGGAGGCAACAAACCCTCTTTGATCTGTTTTTGAAGCTTTGTGGACTCTTGGGGACTGGCTTTTCTGGCAGCAGTTTCGGATTTCTCGAGGGTTGATTTTTGCATTCATCTTGCTTCTAGGGAGGACTTTGTTAAGGCTTGGATGAGGGGGTCTAGGATCTGTGGCTCATGGCTCTTTTCTTTAGTGAGGTGTTCCTGGGACTGTCACTACGGGCGGGAGTCGTATTCGGATGCAGTGGTTAAATCTTCCAGGCTTACCTATACCTTTGCATAACCCTGTGATGCTAAAGGAAGTGGGAAAATCCATTGGCACATTTCTTTGTTTTGATGACAACACCAGGTGTCTTCAGGCTGCTTCTAATCCTCACATTTGTGTTGAGATGGATTTATCAGTGAATATTCCTTCCATGGTTTTGATTGAGGCCAACGATTATTTTTCATGGAGGCAAATAATCTTCTATCAACAGGTGTCGGGGTTCTTCATTGGTTGCGGTTTGCATGGTCACTTGGATAAGGATTTCCGTAGGTGGCGAGAAGTTGCGAAATCTTCCCGATGGGGTCCGGTTGATGATTCGGGTCAGGACCCACCTGCTTCAGGTCGAAAAGAGATGGGAGAGGTTACTGTTGCTCCCCGACTGTTTTCAAATTCAAATATTTTTTACGGTCATTGTACGATGGAGACAATGGGAAGGGAAAAGGCAGGTGACTTGCTCAGTATGTGGTCGTCCTCTGCTTCGGAACATACAGAACTTATTTCCTAGTCACCAGGACCGGTTTTCCAGGAGATGTCTCCTCTCCATCGTGCAAGGAATCTCTCTCAGAAGGATACGGAGGTCTGCATGGCATTTTCTTTAGGGAGCCCATTCAGATCGTTGTCTCTTCCTTCCTCGCCTATCTGTATCACCTATCAATTGTCACCAGAGACGATTTAAATGTCACTAGTGAGTATCCTGACTTTATCTTCAAATGGATTGAAAGAGAATATTTTCATGTTGAAAGGTGTTGAAAAAGAGTTTATGGTCTCTCGCTTCTCTCCCCAACAGCGACTTCTGTTCTCCTTGGTTTAGGGGGAGTTGGGGGCAAGTGGCACAAGTTTTCTTCAGTCGGGGAAGAAACCTCATTTAGAGGATGCAAATAGCTCGTTTAAGAAGGTGATTATTTAAACAAAATGGAAAAATTGTGAGGATGATTGTTCTGGACCAATTACCCGATCCAAGGCTAAGGAGAAAGGTATTTTTTTCTCATGCTCTTTTTCCTCTTTCTTTGTATCAGAAGGATCGAAAGGGCTTGTTGTAACTATTTCACTCATTATATGGAATTCACGTGGCCTTGGAGATCAATCTAAGCGTGCTTACTTGGCATCAGAAGGCAGGAAGGCTAGGGTGTCTTTGGTCATGATTTTGGAACCGAAGAAAGATCCATGAAAACTTTCGAGGATTGATAAGAGGATGGGATTTCAGAAATCTTTTCATGGAGGCTCTTTAAATTCACCGATTTGGATTGGATAGAAAAGAAACATTTTGGTAGAAATTATGAATATTATGCCTCAGTGTATTGATACAAAGATTGATGTTGGCGGATCTAATCTTCTGTTCTCGTTTGTCTATGTGAGTACTATGGCTACAGGAAGAAGGGAGCATTGGAGTCATTTGGAGGCAATGCAAACAAGTTCCCTACCGTGGTTTTTGGGAGGGGATTTCAACACCATTGCAGATATTTTAGAAAAAATAGGAGGATTTGGGTTTAATCAAGAGAGTATTCTAGAGTTTCAGGAGATCATGATACACACAGGTCTGCTTGATTTGGGATTCATGGGATCTAAATATACATTGTGCAATAACCGTAAAGGTCCTAATCGCATCTGGAGTCGGCTGGACAAATTTCTAACAAATATGCAAGGGCTGGATTGTTTTTCAAGAACTTCGGGCATTCATCTTACACGTATACTCTCGGATCCTGCTTCCCTTCTAATTGAAGTTAGACATGAAGCGGTGATTGGAATGTCCTTCCATTACTCTAGTGAATGGAATCATGATCCTAAGTTCACGCATCTGCTGAATGTTTCTTGGATGAAGGAGGAAGGAGAACAGTCTTGGGGAGGGCTTGTGAATCGTCTCAAGTGTCTTAAACATGATATTAGGGGATGGCTGACCAATCAACCAGATATCTTCACCGTGGTGGCTAGTATTCAAGATGAGGTGGGGAGATTGTAAGATTCCCTCCATAATTCATGGGATGAGAAAACTTTTATTATTTTATGTGATAAGAAGGTTGGCCTCGCTGAAAAACTCTTGGAGATGGATAGAGTCTACAAACAACAATCTCAGGTGCATTGGTTAAGATAATGAGATCGAAATAATGCCTTCTTTCAGGCCTGCATTTAGGAGAAGAGAAGCATGAAGGTCAATCAAAAACTGGAGGATGTCTCCTACACGTCAAACATTAATATTGTTGGGAATATATCTTTGGAGCATTTTGAGGGTCTTCTAGATGGGGAGATTACTCCGTGTTTTGAGAGGGATGATGTGGATTGACCTGATTTCTTGAATTTTCTACCGCATTTGGTGAATTAAATAGATAATGATTGTCTCTACTCTATTCCACAGGATAAAAAGATCAGGTAAGCGCTGTTGAGTATACCGAAGGAGAGTGCTCCTGGCCTGGACGGTTTTTCGGATTCCTTCTTCAGTGCGGCCTGTGATGTCATGGGATCACATGTTGTTCATGTGATACAAGATTTCTTTGGCGGTGGATCACTGATTAGAGTTGTGTCTTCGTCAAGGGTGGTTATTATTCCAAAGATCAAGGACCCCAACCTCCTTAATCATTTTCAGCCCATATGTCTTTGCAAAATTTCGTATAAGATCTTGGCCATGGTTATTAGCAGGAGACTGTCCAGAATTATTCCCAAGGTAATCTCATCAGAACAACATGGATTTATTCAGGGTCGAAGCATCCAAGTGGCTGTGGGTATTGCTAGTGAGTTGGTTCATGACATAAACAAACGTACAGTGGGATCCAATATAATTTTCCAAGTTTACATGAATAAGGCTTACAATAGGATGGAATTGAGTTTTATCATTGGTATCATGAGAGGGTTCGACTTTCAAGAATGGTTCTGCGACATTTGTTTTAGGTTCCATTCCTCACCCTGGCTCTCGGTCTCTATTATGGGGAAGTGTTTTGGTTTCTTTAAAAACGTCCGAGGTGTTCGTCATGGCGATCCTTTGTCCTCATCTATTTTTTTCCTTTCTCAGGATGCATTGTCCAGGAATTTGGTTAGAAGCTTATCGGAGGGAAAGTTGAAACCGTTCTATGGAAGAAGAAATACAGGTTACATATCACACTTGATGTTTGCTGATGATATTTTTCTCTTCATGAATGGTAGTAGTGGATCCTTGAATCATCTCAATGACATATTGGACAGATATGTTAGGTTTAGTGGACAATCTATCAACCCTCTTAAGAGTCATGTTTTTATCTTGGATAAATGCCCAGGAAGAAGATGTAAGGTCATTCAGGGGATCCTAGGTTGCAAGCAGAAACAGTTCCCTATTTTATACCTTGGGGTACCGATTTCTTGTGGTTGAATCAAGATACTTCCCTTCAATGAGACTATTGATCAGCTCTGGGGAAGGATTTTCAATTGTAATAACAAGATACTGTCGTTTTGAGGAAGGGTTATGCTCATTAACAGTGTTCTTCTATCTATTCCCATGAATATTTTTTCTGTCATCAAACCATTGAAAGGTATAGTGGAGAAGATGAAACGTATTCTTACTACCTTTTTATGGGATACTAAAATGGAGGGGCAGTGTCATTGGTCATCTTAGAAGCAGATGACCTGTCCATTTGAAGAAGGGGGTGTTGGTCTTCACGACATTCAAGACACCATCTTGGGTTTACAGGCTCGGTTAGCCTGGGAAGTCATTGTTGGGGAGTCCCTTTGGGTGAGATTTTTCAGAATGCGGTATGGATGGTAGGGGGATCTTAACAGGCAGGGCGCGACTGGATTATCCAAGTGCATGTTTTCACACATGGGGAACTTGTCTTGCTACGTCAGGTGGATTGTTGGCTGGGGGATATCAGCTACTGGGAGGAAAACTGGGCTGGTGAAAGGCTGAAATTTTCTGGTTGTCCATCTCCTCATATCTCATTCAGGGAAGCAAGTGAAATGTATGATTTTATTCACGCACCACTTAACTCCAACCAGTTAAACCTGTTTGAAGGCATCATGATGAGTGATGATTCAGATTTGTGCTATTTCACGGAGGCAAGATCTGGGAGGTATAATGTCCTTGACTATAGGAAAATGCTGTAGAGAACTAGATCTATGGAGGAATGGGGACCGATTTCTTGGTGCAAGGAGATTCTGGTGAGAATGAAATTCCTGGTGTGAAGGATCAAAAAAAGAGCAGTACTGATGGAGGAAAATATACAAAAAAGGGGTCTTCATGGTTTCATGATGTTATTGATGTGAGAAACCAGGGACAGAAACGACAACTCACTTTTTTTTTCAAGGTAAATGGGCCACTTCCCTTTGGTCACTCTTCACCCATCCTCCATTCTCCGATGGTGAGTTCCGGTCCACCCAAGATTTTATGTCGGTCTGGATCTCGAGTACTGAAAATAGAGCAATGGAACAGACTGTAAGGACTATCATTCTTGTTGGTATTTGTTGGGTAATATGGGAGGTGAGGAACCAGGTTAGGCTGGGATCTAAAATATCTCTTTTTTCTATTCAGTTTCGACTTAAGTCTCTCATTGTGGAACTGGCTTCGCTTGTCAAAGGTGGTCTCTCCTCAGTTGTAGTTTCCAATCTGATTAACCGCCCCTACATTCATCATAGAGGGAGAGGATTTTGGGTGAGGTGGCATCCTCTGGGACATGGTTTGAAGCTGAATATTGACGGATCCTTCATGGGGGGAGTCATGATGGGCGGTGTCTTGCTTCGGGACTACTGGGGATTTTTTCTTCTTGCCTTTAGTGCATTTTATGGTCCAGGGAATTCTTTGGGTGTGGAGGTTCGGGCACTGCTCTCTGGCTTGATAGTTTGTAGGCGGAGAGGGTTGCAGGTGACAGAGGTGGAGTCTAACTCTAAGGATTGGATTAAGGCATTTCAGGGAAAACATGAGGCACCTTGGGAATTGATATACCTCATCCGAAGGTTCAAGACAGAGACCAATCATGGAAGGATTATTCACCATAATTGGAGGGAATATAACTTTGCGGAGGATTCACTTGCTCGTTTGGGCAGACAAGAGGAGTCACTTAGGATCTACGTTAGCCTGCATTCTCTTCCCCTTGAGTGTTATACTTTGGTACAAGGGGATGCCCTAGGACTTCATTACTTTTTTCCTCCTTGAAGGGATATTCTTTGGTTTTCTTTTTCTCTTCTAAAGAGTAATAAAAAAAGTTACTCTCAGTCAGCTAAATACTCTTATAGAAACATCCATAATGTCAATTATGACAATCAAGTCAAACAGCATGGGAGAAACTGGTGATTCACCAAGCAATGATGAAAGCTCAAATGGAGATGTCTTCATTTCATCCGCTGAAATATAGCAATTATATACTTCGTCAACCAGGCCAGAAGAAGTTATAGCAATGTTAGAGATGAACGATGATGTCGATTCTCAATCCATCATCTTTTCTTTATCACCCAAGGAAGACCCTTCATCATCAATAGGGTCAGAAATGGTAGCCTCTTCTTCAAGATGTTAAAATTTTAACATCTCTCTTGATCCTGGAAATTTTGTTTCATCATCTACTATGCAAGTAAAAACAGAAGAAATAACACATGTTGAAGAAGAAGATGAAGATCTCAGGGATTCTCCTCCATCTTTTGAAGAGGGTATCTCTACCATTGTGGATGAACTCAAAGAAATAAATCTGGGTACAAAAGAAGATCCACAACCCACTTTAATTAGTGCGGCCCTGACTCTTGAAGAGTAGGAAATATATATTTCAGTTTTGAAGAAAAATTGAGATATATTTGCTTGGAACTATACAGAAATTTGAGGGCTTGATCCTGATGTTGCTAGTCATTGTTTGGGTTTTCCAGAAGAACATCGAGGATTCAAGAAAGCTGTGAGAAGAACACACCCAACTTTTTCTTCCAAAATTGAAGCTGAAGTGGATAAGATTATCAAAGCTAACTTCATTAGAGAAGTTCAGTATCCCAAGTGGCTAGATAATATTGTCCCTGTGAAAAAGAATAATGGACAAATTAGAGTTTGCATTGATTTCAGAGATCTTAATCGGCATTGTCCCAAGGATGATTTTACAGTTCTGATCACAAAACTCTTAATTGATGCAACAACTAGCTATGAAGAAATTTACTTCATGGATAGATATTTAGGGTATAGTCAAATCCAAATGGCTCCATAAGATGAAGAATATACAGCCTTCAGATCCCCTCAGGGTGTGTTTTTCTATCGGGTAATGCCCTTTGTCCTGAAGAATGCAGGCACAACATATCAGCGTACCATGCATCGTATCTTCAAACTCTTTTTAGGTAAATTTGTTGAATGTTATGTGGAAGATTTGGTTGTTAAATCCAAATAATTATCTAATCACTTGACTGATTTGGAAATCATATTCCACAAACTTTGACAACACAATTTGAAGTTGAATCCCTTAAAATGTGCTTTTTGGGTAACCTCAGGTAAATTTCTCGGCTTTGTTGTACGCCATCGTGGTATAGATGTCGATCCTGAGAAGACAAAGTCAATCCTTGGTATGTCACCTCCTCGAAATCTGAAAGAAGTGAGAGGAATTTAATGAAAATTGGCCTATATTCAGCGTTTCATCGGTAATTTGGCAGGAAAAAGTTTACCCTTCACCAAATTGATGAAGAAGGGAGTCACTTACCAGTGTAATGAAGAATGTCAAGAAGCATTCAATATTCTCAAGAAATATCTCTTGAGTCCACCGGTATTGATGCCACCTGTTGAAGGAAGACCACTTATTCTTTATGTGACATATTTAGAGCGATCAATGGGTGCCTTCCTTGCCCAGAAGAATGATGCTGGGAATAAAAACAACCTTTACTATCTCAGTCAGACTATGCTTGAAGCAGAAACCCGATATTCAAGTATTGAAAAGTGCTGACTAGCATTAATATTTGCAGTTCAAAAATTGAGACACTACCTACAACATCATGAGATCCAATTGGTATCTCGCAATAACCTGCTCAAATTCATCCTTAGTTGTCCAATGCTTACCGGACATCTGGCAAGGTGGGCAGTTATTTTTCAGCAATTTGATATCCAATATGTGTCTCAAAAGGCAATAGAGGGCCAAGCTCTGGCTGATTTTCTTGCTGAACACCCTTCAGTAGAAGATACATATTTAGATATTGAACTTCCTGATGAGGAAGTCTTTTCTATTCAAGATAATCTTCAAACATGGGAAATGTACTTTGATGGTGCCTCTAGAAGTCCAATAAGGAAGAAAATGGAAGATCCTAAATTAAACCAAGTTGGATTAGGAATTGTGGTCATTTCTCTGGAAAAGGTAGTACTACCCCATTCCTTCTTATTATGGGAAGGTGGTACAAATAATGAATCAGAATATCAAGCTCTCATCGCAGGATTGGAGTTGGCGCTTCAAGTACAAGTGAATCACTTAAAAGTGAGAGGTGATTCAGACCTGGTAATAAAACAAGTCAATGGGGATTATGTCATCAGAAAAGAAGAGTTAATCCCTTTTTATGATTACGTCAAAGAGTTAATGGCATAATTTCCTTCAGAACTGACATTTTCTTATGTCCTGCGATCAAAAAATGCCCAAGATGATGTACTGGCTAATATAGCCACAGCTCTGGAAGATCCAAATCGGGACGAAACAATCATCAGTATTGCCCACTGTCATAAAATTTCACCTTATGTTCAAACCAGAACAGAGGAAATCAATTAAATTATCCCCATTTCTGAACCAGATGGTCATACTACAGGTTGGATGACACCTATCAAGGAGTACCTTTAAAATGGAACACTTCCACCTGATAGAGCTAGGAAAAGAAAAAATCCAGCGACATGTGGTAAATTTTACTCTTTATGATAGCCCTGATCACCTAGAGAAAATTCTCTACAAAATAGGTTTTGATGGAGTTCTCTTCAGATGCATTGATGGTGAAGAGACAATGGATGTCATGAAAGAAGTACATGCAGGAGTCTGTGGTGCCCACCAGTCTGGACATAGACTGTCTGATCAAATTCGAAGGCTTGGATACTTTTGGTCTTCAACGATACAAGATTGTGTTGATTTCACAAAGAAGTCTCATTCATGTCAAGTATGTGCCAACTTCATTCATCAACCCCTAGAGTTTATTCATACAGCTAAATACTCATGGTCATTTGCCACATGGGGAATGGATGTAGTGGGACCTTACCCTTTTTCTACAACCAAGCAGTTTAAGTATATTATTAGTGCTACTGACTTCTTTTCCAAATGGGCAGAGGAAATACCTATCAAATAAGTTAGTTCTAAAATCATTGTTAGCTTCATCAAGTCTAACATAATTACTAGATTTGGTGTCCCTCATACCATATTGACGGACAATGGCACCAACTTCTGTTCGTCCGAGGTAAGGAAGTTGTATCAAGAATACAACATAAAATCCAACCATTCATCTCGGTATCATGTAGTGGCCAATGGCCAGATAGAAGCCTTCAATAAGACTCTTTAAAATATACTGCAAAATATGGTGGATAAAGATAAGAAGTCACGAACTGATAAATTTTTTCATGATTTATGGGCTTATCGAACCACCACCTGCACTGCAACGCGGTTAACTCCATATTCATTGGTATATGGAATGGAAGCAGTATTTCCCATTGAAGTTCAATTACCTTTGCTTAGAGAAGCCATTTGTGATCAGTTATCTATATATGAGCAATCTCAAAAGATATTGGATGAATTGGAACAATTAGATGAGAAAAGATTGTGTACCCTGCATCACTTGGAAGTCTATTAGAATTGAATAGCACAAGCTTTCAACAAAAAAGTTCGTCTTCATTCATTCATTCAGGGAGAATTGGTATTGGTTCTCAGAACTCCAATGATACCAGGAAAGAAACCGCCCAAGCTTGAGCCAAAGTGGGAAGGACCTTACTCAATACATAAGGTTTACTTTAATGGAGCTTATTCTTTAATCTCAATGGATGGAGAACTCATCACGACTCCAACCAATGCAAGATTTTTCAATAAGTATTTTGTGTAACGAAAATACTCTCTACGTCCAACACAACGTTAAACTATGCCGTCCTTGCTATATGATGTTAAACTATACGTTCTATGTCCAACATGATGTTAAACTGTGTCGTCCTTGCTATATGACGTTAAACTATACAGTTTATGTCTAACAAGATGTTAAAATGTGTCGTCCTTGCTATATGACGTTAAAATATATAGTCTATGTCCAACACGATGTTAAACTGTGTCATCCTTTATATATGACGTTAAACCATACAATCTATGTCCAACATGGCGTTAAATTGTGTCATCCAAACATGACGTTAAAATGTATTGTTCACCCTTACATCCAACATGATGTTAAACTGTGATGTCCTAGCTACATGACGCTAAACTGTACAGAAGTCCCTTACGTCCAGCAAGATGTTAAACTGCATAACCATCGTCCTAGTTATACGACATTAAACTTTGCACCTTTTCATCCCACATGATGTTAAACTACGAAAAAAGTCCTTAATACGTCCTAGCTACATGATGCTAAACTGCACAACACTCCATCGTCCAACATGACGTTAAACTATATTGTCCCCTTTTCGTCCAGCATGACATTAAACTGTGTTGTCTTTACTACATGACATTAAACTGCATAGTCCCTAAAGTCCTTATAGTAAGACTTTAAACTGCATAATCTTATCTTTAGTCCTACCTATATGACGTTAAACTATACAACCCCATATTTTTTCCTTACTACATGACATTAAACTGTGTAGTCCCTGATTGTCCAACATGACATTAAACTGTGTTCAGTCCCTTATACATCCAACATGACATTAAACTGTGCAACGTTAGGGTTATTTCTACCTCTTGTTTCTCACACTGAGTATGAATCACATGAGCTTAGAGTAAACTTCAACCATAACACCTTCTATGGGCCGATAACTACGTGTAAGTCCCAACACCATCTTTTAGGTCGTTGTCCTCAAGAACAACTTGATCACTAATTCATTCATCAATTGAACTATGTGGACTTTGATCCTTGACTTCTAGGCTGGGTACGTAGGCAACCTCCTGAGGTTCAATCCCAAAACCAATCTCTTCACATCGGTTTACCTCCATCTCATACGATATTGATTCGTGAAGCCGCCCCTAGAACCAATATTTTTTACATTGGTTCACCATTGTCCTTGATATATGACATTAAACTATTCAAACTTTTGACCTGTACGACAATAAATTGCAAAATTATTTGACACCCTCACCTGAGAGGGAATCATTATTTACATTGATCTCCAATCATGTTATATTCCAAACACTACGTGCATACATGGAAATACCCAAACCTTTAACCTTTGGTCAAACCATCATTGCACTAAAGTACCCTTTCACACTTTATATGTACGAACCAAATCTATACAGAGGGTATTTCAAGAACTACGTGCGGCTTGATTCCCATCCTTATGGGATACGTAGGAACATTCGAGCATCCCTCGAATCCAGCCCCAAGTCTTTGGGCCTAACCCCAAATTTCACTTTCAGTCCCCTGGCTGAAAAGTCCCCCTGTGAAAACATGAATGTGGTATAAAAACCCTGGTCTTCATTCACATCAGGTTTATAAAACACACACTATGTATTCATTATTTTGGTCCAAGTTCTATGAAAATAAACTAAGATCTCCTATAATGTCATCCCACATGACGTTAAACTGTATTTCAAGAACTACGTATGGATTGATTCCCATCCTTATGGGATACGTAGTGAAGTCTAGCATCTCAATTCAGGACCCAACCACAACATGATTATGGTTAGAATTGTTCTGTTTATCTCTACATGCATTAAATAATGCCCATTTTGATGTATCATACTCCTAACCTTAAATACTTCCAGATCTCCATAACCCTTTTTCTTGACTTCTGGTTACAAAATGTCCGATACCCGAGAATTATTTTTTCCTGACTATACAGCACGTTCCCTTAGGTGTCCTTGCATAAGTAGTCTACATAATGGACCTGTCAGTCGAATGATACTGTTATTTGACTATGCAGCCAATGCCCGTAGGTGTCCCTACATAATTCAACCCCATAATGGGTTTGTAAAATAGTGGTAACTTCATTATTGGTAGGAAAACCTCTTTTGTCCTTATTCGTCTTAATGACAATATGTAGGGATCTGCAAAAAAGCCATCCTTAACATATTTTTTCCTATACTCTTTTTCATGATATGAAAGTATTCAAGTCTACGGTTTATATTTCCCTTCCCAACATTTGGGTCAGACTTTCGCAGGAGTGATATTCATCCAATTATTTGACAATCTTGATTGAAAATATCCTCTCCATATTCAAGTACCTTTCTCCATACATCAAACTCTATACTTTGGAAAATTTGAATCTCCATAAACTTTCACTGGCTTTTTAGTAATAGAAAAGTAAAATTTCGGAGAGTTCTTTTGCCTGACTATACAGCACGTGCCTTTAGGCAGCCTTGCATAAGTAGACTACATAACGGACCGATCAGCCAAAAGATACTATTATTTGACTATTCAACCAATTCCCGTAGGTGGACCTGCGTAATTCAACCCCCTAACGGGGTTGAAAAATAGTGGTAACTTCATTCTTGGGAGGAAAACCTCTTTTGTCCTTATTCGTCTTAATGAAAATATATAGGGATCTGCAAAAATAGCCATCCTTAACATATTTGTCCCATACTCTTTTTCATGATCTGAAAGTGTTCAAGTATACCGTTTATATTTCCCTTCCATAAGTTTGGGTCAGAACTTCGCAGGAGTGACATTCATCCTATTATTTGAAAATCTTGATTGAAAATATCCTTTCCATATTCAATTATCATTATCCATACATCAGACTCTATACTTTGGAAAATTTGAATCTCCAAAAACTTTCACTGGCTTTTTAGCAATAGAAAATTAAAATTTCTGAGAGTTCTTTTTCCTGACTGTGCAGCACATACCCTTAGGCGGCCTTGCATAAGTTTTCTACATAATAGACTTGTCAGCTGAAAGATGTTATTATTTGACTATGCATCCAATGCCCTTAGGTGGCCCTGCATAATTAAACCCCCTAACGGGTTTGTTAAATAGTGGAAACTTCATTCTTGGGAAATACTTCTTCTAATGAATTTTAGCCCTTTTTCGTATCATTCCTCATATTCAAAATTTCTTAAGTCATAGTTTACATTTTTCCCCCAAACATGAATATGGTAATACGTTTTTAGATAAATTATCAAGGAATTGAGTCAATTTTAATCCATTCGGTCAAAGATATTTCGACCTTAAAGATTAGACTTTTTATTTCTGATGTGCATGAATTTAAACTGCCCACAAAAGATAAGGGAACTCTGAACAAAAGTCAAGTCCAAGCTCACTAAACATATATTTTTTATGATTTAGGTAAGATTGAGCAATAAAAATATTTGAAGTTTGTAGGGTTATTTATAATAATCCTAGAAAAAATCAAACTATGCTTACAAGGCCCATTGGCTTAGGTAAAATTTAAAGCATGTAGCAAATGAATGCAGGAACAAATGATTAAAGATGAACATGTTTTTCATTGATGCACAAGAGTTATAAGGAAATCCATAGACTGGAGTCTCTTCTCTTTTTCAGGGATTACAAGATACTTTCAACATAACTGTTCATTTGATTTACGACATCCCGAGCTTCATCAGCAGCCACCTGGAATTCATTCACTCAACTAGATACAATAAGAGATGCAATGATACCAGCTCTGCTTGGAACAAATGTAAAAGAATGTTCTTGATTTCGGTTTGAGAAAATTTTCTGCTAATCAAACAGTGACTCTGTTTCTGTCCAAGAGACTTGGAAGATGGATAAATGGATTTGAGAATGGAGCATTGGAATTAAAGAGCCATTTAGAGAGAATAATCTTTTCATATATAGTTCTAATTCCATGATAGTCTTTTCTCCACCAACCGAAAACGAAAAACATTTTAGCCCATGGGTTTTCCATTTTCATACCTGCAAGGAAATGACATGGAGGAAAAATTTGAAAGTTTACACCATTGTTACTGTTCTTAATGCATAGCATAACCGAAATAGAGGAGTAGCAGTGCGACTGCATTTCTGACATATAATTCTTTTCATCTAGAACATTGACTCCTTGAAGATGACCATTCCCATACAAAGGCAGGTAGATGCTCTGTGGGAAATTAACATGATATTTCTTCAAGTAGTTGGACAAATCTGGGAGAGTGTTGTTGCAGATATTATAATAATCATGGCCAACAATGTTAATCATATCATCAATTTGGTTATTATCCAGTTCATCAGCCATTCCAATTCTTCTAGAAGCCATTTAATCTGCACAAAGGTCGAATGATTAACTCTTAAGTAAGTTGGTTTTTCATAAAATTTGTGAAGAAAAGTGAAAAAATGGATAAGGAATTAAGGTGCGCAATTCCAAAGTTGGCACGCAAATGTAACTATGTCGCACATGTTTTGGCGCGCAGGTATCACCGCGCAAGTCTAAATACCTCTGCAGAAGCGCGACACGAACAGAAGCAATGAAACAGTGGAAAATCAGTATACTTGCGCGACGAGAGCAACCTGCGCGACAAGAGAGAAGTGCTTTGAGTCCCAGGTTCTTTACGCGAGAATGACCGCATATTTATAGGCAAAGGCTGAACCCAGCGCGCCACACCCAGCATGGCTCTCACTTATGTGATTTCACTTGCGCGCCTCCCTTCCTGGGTTTTCTCCTTTACCTTAGAGTCAAATCCTCCTTCCTTTCGGATCCAACTCTGAGGGGGGACTTTTGTTGATGTTTCTTTCCATCAAATAGTCTAAACGACTGAAAAAGGGGAATACCTTAGCACAAAGAAATTCATCCTTTAAAGAAACATCAAAAATTGACAAAGGCATGAACAATGATTTGTTTGAGCATGAGCCGTGCAAGTTCCAAGATGGTCGCGTAGGTATACCTACGCACCACATATGGGGCGCGCATGTGACTTGCACGCCCTATTTTATTTTTACCCAAGGTCTTCAGTAGCCTATAAATACCCCTTGTGGGCCCCCCATTTCGGGGACGGAAAATTACAAGAGTCAGATTTGAGCTCCTGACACCCTAGTCTCTTCTTGAAGTCTTCCGAACACTTCTAAGGTACTTTCTTACCCAGAACAGAAGATCTAAAGAGGGAGAACAAGGCCTAAGTGTTGAAATTCATTAACACTTGTGTGCCTAAGTGTCTAACCCTTAAGGTAAATGAAGACACTTTCATGCCACCTTCTCCCCTTCAACAGAACTTGCGCGCCACACTCTTGGAAGCCTTTAGGGATAATACTAAGGGCTTGAGTTAAGTCTCGCCCAAGTATTACCCTATGGGTTAACCATCACGCAAGTAAATATTTTTCTTGCAAGTATACCTGCGCGACCAGTACTTGTGCGCCCCAATAAGACTTGAGAGCCTACCTCTTTTTGGGTGACCCTCCTACTTATTCAACTCTTTTCTTCAAATCCACCTTTCCTCTTCAAGATTTAGCTTTCAAAACCCTCTTCAAAGCCATTTTTGGCATGATTACTTTGTTGGATTCCTTATCTGAATGGAATTATATGTAAAATATCTCAAAACCTAGTGATTTACATATCTTCATGTCACTAAGTTTAGAGATTTCATTCATTCAGCCTCATCCTCTAATATGTGAAGTTCCCCAATTTGGGCCACCTTTTCAGGAGTAAGCCCCAATCCAAGTTCCCTAACCTAGGCCTCCTTTTCAGGAGTAAGCCCCTAGTCCAAGTTCCCTAACATGGGCCTCCTTTTCAGGAGTAAGACCCAGTCCAAGTTCCCTAACCTGGTCCTCCTTTTCAGGAGTAATCCCTAGTCTTAATTTCCCTTAATATGGGCATCCTCTTCAGGAGTAAGCCCCATGTTCCCCAATTTGGGCCTCCTTCTCAAGAGTAAGCTCCAAATTCTCAAGTCCTCTTAACTTGGGCCTCTTTTTCAGGAGTAATCCCCCATCATAATTCCCATAATATGGGCATCATCCTTAGGAGTATTCCCCAAGTCCCTTAATTCCCTTAACCCGAGCCTCTTTCTCAGGAATAATCCCCACTCTAAATTTCTTCTCATTTGGGTTTCCTTTTCAACAATGAAACCCAATCACAAGTACCCTCTAATTTGGGTATCCTTCTTAGGAGTAAGCCCTAAATTAAGTATCCAAATCTCCATAAAGAACATATACCTTTATGAACCCTATTCCCGGGCTTCTTCCCTGAAGTAAGTCCTGATCTTCATCTATATGGGCAGTCATACATACATAAGTCCCACATCATTTCTTATGGTTGAATCTTTCATGGAACAATCATTAGGTTTTACTAATACCTCTTGTTTCTCACACAGAGAATGACTCACATGATCTTAGAGCGTAGAAGTAATTATGAAATCTTTCTTTAGGCCATCAATCATGCATAAACCTCATACTTCTTTACTAAAACTACGTGAGTTCTGATTCCTTTTCTAAACAAGGATAAGTAGGTAGCCCATCTGCGGGTATGATACCAACTCTGAAATAACCCATGTCCTTCTGAACAACAATAAACTTCAAGTGCCCCACTAAGTGGCTTTAAAACCATTATGGTTATCATAATGACCAAGATATCTCTATATAATGTATTGAAGGATACCATTGACTAAGAATCTATAACAAATACAGATGATTCTCTATCGATGAAGAAACTCAAATACATATAAAAGATTCTATAAATCTCATACATATTAATCATTTATTGTCATATCTAAAGGAAAGATCATTTTCATACTTGATAATTTAATAAGGATTCACGAATATAACTCAAATCTATAAAGTGAGTCCCGAAATAGACAATAATTCCCCCCAAAAAGGTGTGATGAGTCTGACCCCCCATCCCCTCGACCAATACAAATTATTAAGCCTCATAGGTCCATAACTAATGAGAACCTAACTTTGGAAAGTAGGTCCAAATGGATATAGAATCATTGGATGTTTCTGGTTCTACAAAAAAACCCATTAGAAACCGATTGGAATGTTTGAACCTTAAACAAATGAGGTCATCCCCATTTCCAGAGACGAAACATATATCCATTAGTAACTCCCATAACTCCTAGATTATCCCTGCAAGTCATTAATAATACACTTCTTCACATCCTGGGGAAATATAAAACATGATAAATGGGTGAGCTCAGATGCTCAGTAAGGGTAAATAATATCATGGAAGTAATCATAAACATAAACATTAGGCATGATGAATAACTAAAAACACATTCCTTTAAAAATAAACTTGATCATAATATGGAAGGAATAAAAACTAATTAAATAATGTAATAAAACATAACCATGGATATTATACTAGTCTAATAATCACTTGGAATATAAATCTATAGTTTCATAATGAGGGAATGTATAATTTTGGACATCATAATCATTCTGTCAAGGCATCATTCCAAGACCATACATAGACATGTAAAAACCCAAACTAGTTTGTCTCATGAGACCTACCGATTCATAGATGGGATATAGTGGGATCCACCCATCACTTACTACATCCAATACATTCCTCATAATATAATGGTGAAACATAAACAACATAAACATTAATTTTGAAAAACTAGTATACAAAATGTATATAGTTTAACTATAACCCACGAATGGTATCAAATTAGCACATCCACAGTCAAAATGATCATCAACCCTTCAAAAAAATATTTTAGATGATATAATAAGAGATAGAACTCAATGAAGTTCAAGATTCAACAATGTATGTTGACATATATTAAGATACTTTTAAATGAGACCATTGAAAATTTATGGGGAATATTCCTTAAACATTCCATACTGTCCCATACCACTTTGTTATATTCAAATCATGATCCCTTAGAATATTAGAAGAATAATGAGACACTTTATATAATATATAAAATAGAATTACATAGAACACATGCAAGAAATAAGTGGTGAAAAAGACATATATATATATATATATATAAAGTTAAAGTGAGACAAAAAGAATCCTTTTTTTACTTTGGAAAGAACAATTATTTTGGAAAATCATTTATATTTGTCATAAAATAAGATTGTAAACATGTATATACAAAAAAAAAATTAATTAAATTGAAATTATATTTTAGGCATAAATTATGTCCCACTGAAGTGAAATCATGTAAAAAATATTTTTTAAGGAACTTTATAAATAAAACATTGTAGTGCGGTTTAAGGGAAATATTAAAGAGATTTTAAAGAGGAAAGGAATGATTGATTTCCTAAAACCAGAAATGAAGAAATATATTTTTTTCATGATAAAATAGGTGATTTTATAAATATAATTATGTATTAAAACAGATTATATAGTGAACTTGAAAATGGGTAAGAATTTGAGAAGTTCCCTTGAATCAGGCTTGTTTATCGAGAAGAATTGACAAGGGAACCATTTTAAAACATAAAATTCCAATAAAATAAAGATAAAAATAAATGAATATATGATTTTGGAAAATAAAAAAATAATATATAATAATTACACAAAAATAAATAAACATTACATTGGGGTAAGGACAGTGAAAGAATAACCCGATGGAAAAATGAAGGTTCAGGTGGAATCCCTTACTAGTTTGTAATCAGTCAAAATATATGCCCCAAAATTAATAATCATCAAAATATAAGTTTAATAAAATTAAAATAAATATATTAATGATATGTTACATCAATGGGAAGTATACATACTTCATACTTAAGAAATAGCGGTGAATAAGGAATATCTCACAATAATGGAAGTGAGATGAGAAAACCCTTACTACTTTGTAATCAATTGAATCATATGTCCAAAAATTAACAACCACCAAATAATTAATTTAATACCAAGAATATAAATGGATTCATGATATTATATATCAAATTTCAGTATACATACACCAAATACAAGAAATAAATGGCGAATAATGGAAATCTCACAGAAATAAAAGTGAGATGATAAACCCCTCACCTTATGTCCGAACATGTTCTGCACATGACCTTAACATCCTAGATAATAAAATTAAATCTTTTAATTAATTAATTAATAACCTTATATATATTTATTTGATTTATTATAAATTTTTATGTTCTTTTATGGTTTTTTGGATGAGTTATAAGATACAAATTTATCACTCGGGAACATTTGTTTCCTTGGTTTTCACAATTGACATACTTGTATATGAGTATAAAAGTTCATGCGGAATGTATAAAATTATATATAATTTAATTTATATATTATTAATTAAAATAAAAAATTTTAAATGGTTATATATATCATTTGGTTACATGGTATGAGGATGAATCATTAGATAAGTAATTTAGCGATGATTGTTTAGATTATTACAGAGGTTATTTGATCACAACGAACTCATTTTGTTTTATCATTTAGTATTATGTAAATATTTTACTTAAAGAACCTAAAAATGGTTATATTATAAATTTTAAAATCTGTATCAACCATTAAAATGGTTTCATGAACATATTTGAATAATAATTTGAAAAATGAAACTTCATCGTCCACGAAGGTTGTAAATTATCACCTCTCGAACAATGATTTCATTTACAATATAAAAGAGAGTAAGGAGATTGATAATGGTTATTACATTAACATGATAAAATTACAGTATATATATGATATTGGATTTATCATGATCAATAGGACAAATAATTTTTGGATAGAATAAGAAAATAAGATAAATTGAAATAAAATTAAATGAAAAAGGAAGAAGATTTACCTCTTGAAATAACCTCCATGAGAACCTCCTTAAGGGAAATGGTTTTAATAGTTTGGAAATAAAAATTGATCTTAGATGTGGGGAGGGACTATGAAAGAGTATTTGGGTAGAAATTTTATAATATTCAAGGCTTATATAAGTTAAGAGAAGGAGTGAGGGGTGGTTTTTAAAGTTAAGGATATAAGGATTTTCCATTATTTTAATCATTATTTTATTATTTTTGCTCAAGCCTATGAATAGTCTTGATTATTGTGGATAAAAATAGTAATAAGTTAATTTTAGTTTGAACCAATGGCCATTTACATTATCCATGACTCAATCATGATGAAAAAATTCGTTTATTTAGCATATTTCGTAAATTATCGAATTTCAATATTCACAAAAAAATCATGTATTTTAGAAACATCTCAAAGATTCACCATAATTTTTTTCTATGTTTAGAATTAAAAAATGGACTCCATTTTATCAATATAATTTAAAAAACATTTCAAATTTAATTTTTAAATAAAATCATTATTTACTAAAAAAATACAGATTTTAAATATAATGTGATTTTATAATATTTTAAAAATTTAACCGCGGTCTTATAAAATTATCCTAAAATCATAAGACAAAAAAAATATTTTTTAGGAATACATTTATTAAAAATATTTTTTTTAATAAATTTATTAATTTAAAATTGTAATTAAATATTTATTACTCACAATATACCAACACTCAATTATTAATTTTTAAAACATTCACTCTCATTTATAAGGTGCCTAAATTTTATTTAAAATTTCATGTGTGAGGTACTATTAATAAGGGTCAATTTACTATTCATAAGGGAAAAATTACTATTCACAAGGGTACATTACTATTCATAAGGGTCAAGTTACTATTCAATAAATAATTAAGTTGATCCTATTAGACTCTAAACAAATTACTGATCGCAATGGCATCTGTCTGTTTTTCGAAATTCAAAACTCTTAAGTGGAAAAGTTATGTTTAATGGCTAGGTTATAACTATCCCATGTAAATAATTATAATAGAAAAGTTTTTTTTTTCACAAAGACTCAATTTTGTGTGAATTATATGCTATATTTATTTTTAAATTCATGGGGTGTTACATTCTCCCATCCTACAATAAATTTATCCTTGAAATTTGAAATTGAACTCTGAAAGTTAAAGTTTGATACTTGAAAATTCCCTTTTTCGGAAACCCACATCGAAAATAGGGTTAATAAAATATCCTCTTAAAAAGAGGGGGAGTAAAATGCATAGGTTACTACAAAACTAAACATTTGAATTGGTTAACATTAGTGTGATGTAAAAATATGTACATTGAAGAATAATCTAAACATTATGTTCTGGTAGAGAGTGATAGAGAACATGGTCATTAGAATTTTAACCGTTACAAAGTTGCAAATCTTGTGATTGGTTAAAAGAACATTGAATTCTCAGAAATAAAACTACATGGAAAACATTTTTGTTAAAATTGTTTTTCCTTGAAATGAGGAATTCCTTTAATATCTAGATAATCACTTTAGAAACTAAACTTAATTGATTACTTTCATTGTCATAATAATAATATCATACTTTGGTTATGCTTCGATCTATTTTTCACTTCATTCCTTATACCTGGTAATGAATGCTCTCATTGATTTTTTCACACCTGAAGAATTTGAATAAATTACATAGATCACAAATCTTACAAAAGTATAATGATGTATTCCTATTGTCATTATACATCAACCAAATCCAAAAATGGTTAGGATAAGATAAGATAATTCCCCAAAAATAATAAACCTCTATATGATGACAAAACTTTAATCTCTAAAATTCAAATGTAAAGCTCAAGGTTCAACATAGATCATTTTTAAAATTATAATCATTTGTAAAACAACATTCTAGACTATAACCTTAAAATCAGAATGATTTGTTTATATAGTCTTCCAAATGAAATCGATAACTCTTAATCTCTTATAACAAATATTTAATTTCCACTATCACATAATCTCCAAGATATTCTATCCATTTCCATATATAACCTGGATCACTATATGTCTACAATAAAATCATATTTGACTCAGAAATACAATTCAACATTTATTCCTCAAAATATTCTATTTACCAAAGTTTTATAGGATTCCCAAAATTGTGAACATCTTCCAAAATAACATTAATCACTTAACCAAAAAATCATCTCCAAATCCCAAAGTTATCTATTTGATAAAAAATTCCCTAAAATAAAAATAACATTTATCCATTATATGTTTTAACTAAAAAAAGTCATGATAACTTGGACTTCACGTAGGCTAGTGGTAGGCACTGCACCCTTGTCACCCTTCGGTTGTTGGTTCAAACACCACAACATTACTAAATGCAGTGGGTTGTCACCCGAAATGCGAAATGTATTTTTAATAAAACCATATATCTTCCAAAATAAATATGATAGATGTCCTTGAAATAAGGTCAATTACTAAACATTATTTTAACAAGGATTTTCCATAAAACCTCAGTAAAGAAAAACATCATAAATTTATTTCGACATAGGGCCTTCCTTGGTCTAGAGGTTATCCTATAGAATATGGAATTGAATCGAGTAATTACCAGGTCCCTTACATTTAAGGAAAATAACTACAAATGGATTTTTAGGATCAGTTTTATTTCATTCCATTATAATATTCATTTTTTCCTAAGCAATTATTTTATTTATGTCCTTCCTTTACACACATAAATCATTTCTCTAATCCTTTGAGACACTTACCTAGGTGTATCCTTCCACATTTATTTCATGCTAGTAGTCGATCCTTCCATTCTCTATGGTCTCCACTATTGGAGATCTTAGAAAACTCCATTCTTCTCTAATTTGGTGGGTTCATGTGTTGGTTAAGATATATGTTGTTAATAATATTTTGGGAAAAATGATTAGGTATGAACACGATATCCTTTAATCCTATCAACATCACATTTGGTTGCTTATCACCACAACCTTTTTTATCACGTTCAATGTTAACACGACTCCTTTGGATTCCAGCCATTGACTAAAACCAGAAAGCATAGTGAGAGTAACAATAGTAATAGTGATAAAAATGTATAATCATTTATAGAATATCATGACAACTTATTTTCAACCTAAAAAACCTTAGGTTTAACCTAATTTATTCATTTTAATTATACATTCAAATATATAATAATTTTTTGTAAAGAAAATTTGAATTATTCTAAGAATTTCCCCTAGGAGTGTCAAACCAAATGCATAGTAAGGCCTGTTGTCATGTACCGGGTTATCCCGATTCAAGATTGGAACACCTTGTCAGAGTTGTTACTCATAGGTACATCTATTATAGAACCACATCCACTTGTATTATCCCGTAAGGGATGTATTTTCTAAGAATATCCATATAATCTATTCCTTTCCAAAATTCTAGTATGTTCTTGTATGATTATCCTCAAATTCTATATTAGGGTTTTGTTTACTAGTCTACATTTCCAAAATCTAGTTTCCCAAGGATTCCACTAAAATTCCTCTGATACCAAATGTAATTCTAGGAACCCAGTTGACCAAATATGATGCCTTATTTTATTACATTGGAATGATTACAGGAAATTCATATCCTGAAGGATCAAGTAGTTTAGTAGTTTTGGAAAACCAAATACATACATAAGTTCAACATTACAACTTTAACTAAAATAAAATATAGTAGATCGATTAGTAACACCCACAACTCCTAGATTATACATGGAAGTTATTCATAATACACTTCTTCAAATCTCGAGGAAATATAAAACATAAGAAAAGGGTGATCTTAGATGCTCAGTAAGGGTAAATAATACATCAGAAGTAATCATAAACATAAACACCATGCAAGATGAAGAACTAAAAATACATGCCTTTAATAATAAAATTGATCATAATATAGAATGAATAAAAAATAATTAAATAATGACATAAAACCTAAACATGTACATTCTACCAGTCGAATAATCACATGGACTATCAATCTCTAGTTTCATAATGAGGGAATGCATAATGTCGAACATCATAATCATTCTGTCAAGGCCTTATGCCAAGACCATACATAAATGGGTAAAAACCCAAACTAGTTTGCCTTATGAGACATAATAATGAATAGAGGGGCTATAGTGGGCCCCACACATCACTTACTAAGTCTAATACCTTCCTCATATGAAATGGTTGAAACATAAACAATATAAACATTTGTATTGAAAAACAAGAATAATAAATGTGAATACTTTAACTATAACCGATGAATGATTTCAAATTAGTACATCCACAGTCAAAATAATCATAAACCATTAAAAAAAAGTGGTATATGATATCATAATAGATATATATCAATAAAGTAATAGATTCAAAAAATTATGTTGACATAGATGGAGATAATTTTAAATGAGACCATTGAAAAGTTCATGAGGAAATATTATTTAAACATTCCAAAGTGTCCCATACCACTTTCAAAAATTCAAATAATAATCCCTTAGAATATTAGGAGAATAAGGATACTCTTGTTATGATATATAAAAGTTAAGTATATACAACACATTAAAGTAATAAGTTTTGAACAAGGAATATATCTCATAACAGTTAAAGTGAGACGATAAAATCCTTTTTTACTTTGGAAAGAAGAATTATTTTGAAAAATCATTTGTATTTTTCATAAAATCAGATTGTAAACATGTATATACCAAAAAAATGGTAAGGAAATTGAAATTATATATGAGTCATAAATTATGTTCCACTAAAGTGAAATCATGTAAAAATTGTATTTAAGAAACTTTAAAAATAGAACATTTTTGTGTGGTTTAAGGGAAATATTAAAGAGATTTTAAATCGGAAAGGCATGTTTGATTTCATAAAACAAGAAATTAACAAATATAGTTTTTCATGATAAAATGATTTATTTTATAAATATAATTATGGATTAAAATATATTATACAATGCACTTTAAAATGGGTAATAATTCGAGAAGTTCCCTTTAATTGGGCTTGTTTATCGGGAAGAATTGAGAAGGGAACCATTTAAAACATAAA
The DNA here is from genome assembly GCA_963277665.1 of Viscum album. NCBI lineage: Eukaryota > Viridiplantae > Streptophyta > Magnoliopsida > Santalales > Viscaceae > Viscum > Viscum album. Next base: position 807,655,329 of record OY728150.1, on the reverse strand, counting down.
ATTCAAAAAAAAAATAAAGATGAAATGATATGAATATATGATTTTGGAATATATAAAAATAATATATAATAAGTATAAAAAAATAAATAAACATTACATTGGGTTAAGGATAGTGAAATAATAACCCGATGGAAAAATGAAGGTTCTGGTGGAATCCCTTACTAGTTTGTAATCAATCGAAACATATGACCTAGAATTAATAATCATAAAATGATACATTTAATAATATTAAAATAAATATATTCATTATATGTTACATCAATGGTCAGTATACATACACCATACACAAGAAATAGTGGTGAATAAGGAATATCTCACAAAAATGGACGTGAGATGAGAACACCCTTACTACTTTGTAATCAATTGAATTGTATGTTAAAAAATAAACAATCATAAAATGAATCATTTAATACCATAAATATAAATACATTCATGATATTATATATTAAATTTTAGTATACATACACCACATATAAAAAATAAGTGGAGAATAATGGAAATATCACGGAAATAAAAGTGAGTTGAGAAACCCCTTTCCATATGTTCGAACGTGTTCTGAAATTGACCATAACATCTGAGATAATCAAATTAAATCCATTAATTAATTAATTAAGAATATTATATACATGAATTTTATTTATTATAATTTTATTATGTTCATTTATGGATTTTTTGGATGAGTTATAAGATATAAATTTATCGCTCAAGAGCGTTTGTTTCCGTGGTTTTCAAGACCGGCATACTTGTATATGAGTATAAGAGTTCACGTGGAATGGATATAATTATATAGAATTGAATTTATTTATAATTAATGAAAATATTTAATTTAAAATGGTTATATATACCATTTAGTTACATGGTATGAGGATGAATCATTGGATAAGTCATTTAGTGATAATCGTTTAGATTATTATGGCAGTTATTGATCATAACGAACTCATTTTGTTTTATCATTTATTATTATGTAAAAATGATAATTTAAGAACATAAAAAGGGTTATATTATAAATGTTTTCAATCTATATCAACCATTAAAATGGTTTCATAAACATGTTTGAAGAATAATTTTAAGAACAAAACTTCGTCGTCCACAAAGGTTGTAAATTGGCACCTCCCAGATGATGATTTCGTTTATAAAATAAAAGAGGGAGAGTAAGAAGATTGATAATGGTTACTACATTAACATGATATAATTATATTATATATATGATACTGAATTTATCATGATCAATTGTATAGATGAGGTTTGGATAGAATAAGAAAATAAGATAAATTGAAATGAAATTAAATGAAAAAGGAAGAGGATTCACCTCTTGGAATAACCTCCTTGAGAACCTCCTTAAGGGAAAGGGTTTTGGTATTTTGGAAATAACAAGGGACCCTAGATATGAGAAGTGACTAGGGAAGATTATTTGGGAATAAATTTGAGAATATTCAAGGCTTAGAGGAGTGAAGAGAAGAGGGCGTGAGGGGTTTTTTATAGTGGAGGAGAGGAGGGGTTTTCTATTATTTTAATCATTATTTTATTATTTTGGTTCAAGAATATGAATAGTTATAATTATTGTAACTAAAAATAGTAATAAGTTCATTTGAGTTCGAACCAATGTCCATTTACATCAGCCATGATTCAAAAATGGTTCATAAATTAATTTATTTAGCATATTTCATAAATCATCGAATTTCACTATTCACCAAAAATTCAAGTATTTCAAAAAAATCCAAAAACAATCACCCAATTTTTTGACATATAGAATTACAAAATGGATTATGTTTTATCAATTTAATTTTATAAATATGTGAAATTTAATTTTTAAATAAAATCATTATTTACTTGAAAAATACAAATTTTATATTTAAAAATTATTTTATAACACTTTAAAAAATTAATTGCGGTCACATAAAATTATCCTAAAATAATATTACAAAAAAAATTATTTTTGAATACATTTTTTAAAAATTAATTTTATTTTTAATAAATTTATCTATTTAAAATTTTAATTAAATATATATTACTCACAAAATACTAACACTTAATTATTAATTTTTAAAGCATTCAATCTCATTTATAAGGTGCCTAAATTTTATCTATACTACTTCATGGGTGAGGTCACTATTCATAAGGGTCAAGTTACTATTCATAAGGGTAACATTACTATTCATAAGGGTACAATACTATTCATAAGGGTCAAGTTACTATTCACCAAAAAAACTATGTCAATCCTATTAGACTCTAAAAAACTTATTGATCGTAATGGTGTATGTCCGTTTTTCAAAATTCAAAATACATAAGTGAAAAAATTATGTTTCACGGTTAGGTAATAACTATCTTGAGTAAATAATTATAATAAAAATGTTTTTTCATAGAGACTTAGTGTTGTGTTCATTACATGATATATTTATTTTAAAATTCTTGGGGTGTTACATAGATGGATCTTAGGAGCAGAGGACTGACCATTCACTCGAGATTATAGTGTGGAAATTTTTGTTATTTTTTGTAGTATTGTACAACATGCTTATATATATCTATCCCTTGTTACCCTTTCGTATATCGACATTCCATGAATCCATGTATATGACAATGCCTTATAAATTTTGAGTTATTTATTCAGCTGTTCAGTTATTCATTCTTTCAATGCTTTATTATTCTTTCTGTTATATTATGTTTCTTCTATTTATTGATTATGATTGTTCATTTTATGCTTCCACTATTTATTGAATCTATTGTATTCCATTGTTCCACTCTGATAAGAGGGTATAGTCTTCCCACTATTCCACCTTTACACCCTCACTGCTTGTCGGTAGACTCTGGTATATAGAGTTGCAAACTTGAGGCCATGTGACCCATATGCTTAGGGAACAAGTTAAGTGGACCCCAAGTTGGGTCATTATAAAGTGGAATACGAGGTAAAATTTTCCTTTTTCTTACTGTTTGGGTATCAAATAGGAGACTAAGAGTTAAAGGGATTTTGAATTGACCCTGTTTCAGGTTGTAGCTAACTCATGTACAGGGAAAACCAAAATTACATGGGATGGGAAATTGATATTTTTGGTTATGTCATTTAAAGTCGAAATAACTTCACTGTTGGGTGACACACTTGTCTTATAATGTTATTAATATTGATATTATTGAAATAATTATTTTTTTACCATGGTCCTATTAAATGAGGACTTTTAATTAGACCATGCATCATTAATAGGCACACTAGGACTAATGTACCATGCATTTTTTCCATGTCACATATTTGTTCAATGTGCATTTTCTTATTGCATAATGTGTGTTACTTGAGTATGTAATGAATTTTTCTGACACTTATTGTAGGGAATGTAAAATATAATTGATACTTAAAGTTCATACCTTAACCTAACAATGTTTTCCTGAATAGGTTAAGGCACACACCTTAAGCATTCAATTATGGCACGTTGAGCCATGGACCATTAGTCACAGGAGATATAAAATGTTATGGTGTGGGTAAATTGGATTCGATATTTTGGTTCATAATGAGTATGGGCCCTTATGGATTAGTGATGGTAATCCACCTAATTCAACTATTTAAAGTGTTTTAATTATTTGAAAAATAAAAAATCTAAAATGGATATTACTTTTAAAGTTAAATTAGTTATCCTATTCATGTGAAATCGAGACTTAGACCCAAACCTGACCTTTTTAGTGGGTAGTGGGGTATCTATTATGTTCTTATTGCCTTTATATTATATTCTAATGTCTAGAACTAGATTTTGGAGAAGGCATAGAGGCCTGATCATTTCTATATGAAGGATTTGTACCTATCCCAGTTTTTTTATCTTTAATCTTATTAATTTTTGTATCTATTTTGAGGAATTTATTTTTCATTGTAATATCATGCCTTCATGACATCCTATGACTAAACTTCTTAAAGGTGGTGACAACCATGCTCATGAGTTGGCAGGCCCTGAGCTACCCATGATTCCTCATGCAATAAAACCTATAAAACCTCTTCCTATACCAGATATAGGCACTAAATCCTAGTTACTAGAGGGTTTTATTTAGATGATATAGAATATGAAAGGTGCATTTCAACCTTCTCTGAGTATGGAAGAGTTGACCTCTGAATTCAAACAGCATCATCATCCCAACTTTTCAGGGAACGATGGACCACACAATGCTGATTCGTGGCTCAAAGTCATCTTTTCTATATTCAATCATGTTGATATTCCTATAGAGTGGAGGTTTAAGCTAGATAAATATATTATATATGATTTTTCCACGTGGTGGTGGGATGTTATCACCCAGTAGGATCAACATTTCAATATAGTATGGGTGGATTTTCATACGATCTTCTATTATTATTTCTTTTCTCAGACTCTGAGGGCTGACATAGCTAGAGAGTTAATGAACCTATATTAGGGGAGTATGTTAGTTATGAATTACTCTTCTCATTTCACAGAGCAGCAACAATTCACTCTTACTTTTGTAGGTGGTGATATTTTGATATCTAGGTGATTTGAGGATGGGATAGTGTATTTTATCCGGTCGTAGGTCAATGTGTTCAAGTTGACTACCATTTCAAAAATTGTCAACTAGGCACTTATTTTAGAGTGAAACATGGGGGAAGATGATGGTATGATTTAGGGCAGTTTGTCACTTAGAGCTACCAGTGATTGTTTTTCTAGGTGAAAGTGTTTTTTTGAGGCTACTTGTAGGGGTAGCAGTAGTCACACTCTATGTTCAGATTGTTTCTTGATCTTTCACCAGTGCAGAAAGCTAGGATATATTAAACCTCAGTGCTTATGGGATCCCGTGGAGTGCAGAGGCTATGAAAGGATGGGAAATATTTAGCATAGATGCATAACATTCCCTTCAGTTCCTAGTGAGTGGGGATCTACACCCACTCCATGTGCATGAGTGGGGAAATTAGTGTCATTATTGATAGGTAGCTGGAATACCAATGGATTATTATATAGATGTGGCTGTCGAGGTAGTGGAAGTTAGACTTATGATTCTTAGTGCTAGCAGTGTAGGTTTGCTCAAGGCGGTCAGGCAGTGACTCAATGCCATGCTACAAGACAGTTACATGCATTATAGCCTATTCTAGAGGAGTAGAGAATCATACAATCTACTGTATGATGTACTATTTTAGTAGCATCCACTTTAGTGTTTTATTTATTTGACATAGGCACATCTCACTATTGTATATCTAATGCAATCAATGAGAGTTTGGGCCTTATAATAAAGCACATTTATGGTTTTATGATGCTTGAAATCCCATTAGGTATCCATTATGAGGGAGTTCTCCCTTTTAAAGGTTGTACCCTTAATATAGGATGATACCTTTTCATGTTGAATATTTTCTTCCTAGACATGATGAGATTTGACTTAATCATCAGGATGGAATGGTTAGTTCCCTATCGAGCCCATATTCTGTACTATCATAACAGAGAATGGGATGTCAGTGTGAAATGAGAAGGACCTGAGTAGAAGAGGTTGGGTAATGTCACAACTTAGATCACTGGTCCTATCCTCTATGACCATGGGTTATGACCCATTATTTTTCCTCCTATAGTGGAGTGATTTAGGGATGTATTTTATCATTACATCTCTGGTCTACCTCCAATGTGAGAGGTAATTTTTACTATTTAACTTGTTCTAGGAGAAGCACCAGTGACTATTCCTCCTTATAGGATGGCACCTAAGGATCTTCTAGAGCTCAAGAAGTAGTTGAAGGATCTGGAGGCTAAAATATTTATATGACCTAATAATTATCCCTAGGGTTCATCAATCATCTTTACCAAGAAGGAATATGGTATCCTTAGGCTCTTCATGTATTACTGTTGATTTAAATAACTCATGGTAAAGAATCTATATCCATTTCCTAGAACATATGACCTCATTGATCATCTTCAATGAGTGAAAGTGTATTCAAAGATATATATGAGGTCGTGATATCATCAGGTTCTTTTTAGGAATTCAAACATACCTCACATATCTTTTAAGAGTAGGTATGGTCTATTCGAGTACCCAGTCATTCTATTTAGACTCATGAATTCACCTGATGTCTTTATGGATCTTATGAATTGAGTTTTACACATGTATATAGATTTATTCATGGTAGTCTTTTTTGATGATATATTGGTGTATTATCGCTCCATACATGACCATGAATCCCATATTGATATTGAGTTGAATACACCGAGATAACATCAACTCTATTACAAGATCAAAAAATTCCACTTTTGGATCGACAATGTCCACTTCCTGGGTCACATCAGCTCAGAGTCAAGAGTCTCATTAGACCCAGATAAAGTAAGATCTATAGTTACTTTGGATCATCCCAAGAGTGTTTTCTATATTTGGAGTTTTTTAGGGCTAGGTGGATATTAAAAATGCTTCATCCAAGATTTCTCATGTCTTGCATCTCCACTGACGGGCTTGGAAATGAATGGTGTGAAATTCGTATGGTCAGAAGCTTGTGTAGAAGCCTTTCAGGAGTTGAAGGGATATTTTACTTCAGCATTGATATTGATTATACCTGAGCCAATAATAACCTTTAAATTTTTCTATAACACATCATGTATTGGTATTAGAGTTGTCTTGACGTAGGATGAGTGGGTTTTTGTTTATGAGTCTCATCAGTTGAGGCCTCATGAGTAGATTTACCTAACACATGAACTCTAGTTAGCTTCTATATTTCATGCTCTATGTTGTTATAGAAATTATCTTCTTGGAGAGAGTTTTTTTGGTATTAAGGGATCAGAAAAGATTCAAGTACATATTTACACTATAAGATCTCGATCTCAGGTAGCATAGGTGGGTTGAGTACCTATAGTCATTTGATTTTGAGCATCCCAACACTCATGATAAAGGAAATTCTATAGTTGATGCTTTGAGACAAAATAATCAGACCCAGATAGTTTAAAAATTCAGTGGAAAATGGAAACTCATGGTTATATTCTTAGAGATGCATCTCGAGGTTCAGGAGGACTATGGCCAGACTATCCTCTTGGACTTAGCAGTGAATTATACTCTTCTAGAATGGGTAAGAATGAGGAAAATATCTAATCCTGAAGGCATTTTTCTAAGGTAAATAATTTAAAATGATGATAAATTTTTAGGTTGAACCATGGATGTAGGTGATACCTTACAATTCCTTGGGCGTGCATGGGTCCTAGAAGACACTAGAGAGGAGTTGAAGTAGGAATTCCATGCCTTAGTATGGTTAGTTCACCCTGGTGTCACCAAAATGTATCAATATTTATATAACCAATATTGGTGGCCTGGTATGAAACACAATATATCTAGCTTCATCACTTGCTTTTCCACCTATTAGAAGGTGAAGGAAGAGCATCAACATACGATGGGGATTTTACAGCCATTTTTCATTCCTGAGTGGAAATGGAATGATATTTTTATGGATTTCGTGACTGGTTTACCCAGATCGCCTCATGGAAATGATACAGTGTGGGTTTTCATTGATCTTTTTTATGAAGGCTACAAACTTTTTACCAATGTGAGATACCTTCTAGATAGACGATCTAGAAAGGTTGTATTCTGAGGAGGTTTTATGTCTTCATGGAGCTTCTCATTCTATCATTATCTATAGAGACACTCATTTTACATAATGATAATAGAAGGGGTTGAAGATGGACTTGGTTACATAGGGGCTTCGAATCACAGCCTATCACCCACAGACTGATGGACATATAAAGCGTAAACTTCAGGTTCTAGAGGAAATGCTTCGTACATGTGTCCTTAACTTTGGAGGTTAATGGAAGAAAAAAATTCCCCTCATTTAGTTTTATTATAATAATAGTTTTAAAGATACCATCGAGATGTCTCCTTATGAAGCCTTATATGGTAGGCCTTTCCACTCACCTCTATGTTAGCTAGAGGTAGGGGAGGAAGCTATGCATAGACCACGACTCATACAAGAGACTATAGAGTAAGTCCATCTAATCAGAAAGTACATGTTGAAAACTCTGTCTAGATAACATTAATATTCCAATTGACACTAAAAACCACTCTAGTTCAAGGTCGGATAATGGGTATTCATGTGTGTTTCACCTAGGTTGGGCCATAGATGTATTCAAAATTAGGGCAATCTCTCACCAAGGTCTGTTGAGCCCTTTGAGGTTTTGAAATGAATCAGACCAGTGGTTTACCAGTTGACACTTCCTTATAGATTCTAGTCTATGAAAAATTTCTTTCATGTATCTCATATTCAATGATATCATCTAGACCCAAAACATGTCTTTCATCCTAACATGGTTGGATTGAATGTAGATGCTTCCTTCTAGGATTATCCCATGCACATTGTTTATCGGAGTATGAAGACACTCCGAGGCAGGTTAGTTTCTTTGGTATGTGAGATATGGAAGTATGACTGAGTAGATGAATATAACAAGGAACAAGAATCTGATATATGAGCTCAGTGGCTAGACCTCTTTTCTGATGATACCTCTTTACCCTCATAAGGTTAACTTAGGGAAAAATTACTTTAAGGAGAAGAGTTAGTAATAACCCACATTTTCATGAAGGTATGAATAATTTGTTTTAAAAGGTTAATTCCATTAATAAAACCCTAAAAATGATGAATAATCATGTAAAGTAGGTCTGATGTGGATCTAGGGCTCATTCGAAGTCTGAAGCTTTGAAATGGGGAGAAAATACTGGGCTACAAGGTTAGAGAAAACAATTAAGTTTCAAAAAGTGGAGACCTAAGGGCCAAATGGTTTGTATACAACCATGTTACCTTAGGCAAAATACCATAAAATGATTTTTTTAATTTTGGGATAGATTATTTTTTCACAGTTTTCACACTGTTAGATAAACCATTCGCCTAACCGTGCAAGGTTCCCCCTTATAGCAGTGACTTGCGCAAGGTTTACGTGTGGTTTGGAAAACTGCGCACCTAAACTATTAACCCTTATGTGTTGAGTTGAAAAGTCATTTTTACCTTAATTAAATCCTTAACCTATTTGTCTTTATTTTCCTTCTCATTCCAATGGTTGAGGGTGTTTTTCTTCTCCCATAGCATCTCATCCTCCCCAATATAGGATTCTTGATTTCTTCTTCATCCAAAGTCTGATCCAAGATCCGTTGAAGGAGTTTCATAACTTAAGGTATGATCTTCCTTCCTCTTACCTTCTATTAAAGTTTATCTTGGTATCCATCACACCATTTGGGTGAAATATTATTTTCCTTATTTCTAGGGAGTTTGACCATTTCTTATATTTCTTCCATACTACTCTGAATATAAGTCCAATATTGAGTGAGGAGTCATATATAACCTTGAGGTAGGTGGTATCATTATTTTTCCCATGAGTTTTGGTGTTTTTTAATTATTTCATTATGATGCATGCCAAATTTTTCCAAGAACAACCTATAAATTAAGTTCTTCACATCGAATTTATCCTTGCACCTTGATACATTCTTGCTGATATCTATTTAGTGAATTAGAGGTTATCAATCTCTTTTATGGTCACCCCATGGGTGTTCCAAATTGAATTTTCCATTTTGTTAATTTTTTTAATTTCCTGTAAAGCCCTTTTAGCTTTTGTATTAGCTTTTAAAATGAATAACCCTTATTATATGAATGTTAAATAAAACTTAGGGCACTAATTTGGTGTTTGGATCAACCTTTAATGGGAATTTCCCAAGTATCCAATTTCATTAATATCTATGGAACCTATCTAAATGAACCCTTGAGCTTGTAAATCTAAATGATATGTTAAATGAATTGAATGGGTTGGATTTATATAGGATGGATTATCCATGATGGTTTCCTTTTTCCTTAAATGAATTAATTGCTTTAAATGAAATGAATTGAATGGAATGACTTCTTCATGATAGGTTGTTTTCCTTTAATAAATTAAATGTATTCTTTGAAATGATTTTTAAAGGGTTGTGATACCACTCCTTATGTTTATGTTGTATCAAATATCATTGATAAATATAATTCCATGTATATAATGTAATTGGATAACAAGTCTCATACAAGGTAATTCCTCATGTATTAAATTATTAATGTGAATATTTCTTATTTATATATATGGACTGGATGAAAGATGTGCATGGGAGGTAATTCCCCATGCCAATTATAATTATTATACACCTTGGTATAGGTTGTGGTATGATGGTAAGAGATCTTTTGAGCATGGAGGTATCAATATTCTTTACATCGGGTGTTTAGAAAGGTGTCTCTCACCATTGACACTAGTTGGGCATTGGGATTTACACGCCACATCCATGTTTGAGTGTTGACATGATGGAACACTCATAATCCTGAATGTTGAGTATGGAATCACCCACTATTTATGGGATGTAGGGAATGTACTATATTTCTAAAGCTTATAGGCTTGTTAGACTGGTCATGGATGTCTGAGTTATTCCACAATCCAGCCAGAAGCTTGTACTCTAGGTATATATCCACTTACATCTACACGTACTTGGTTCATATAGGTGGATGATATATATATATATAACAATAATATATACATAAAATTTTACTATATATGTGGTATATGATCAGAAATTCATTCCAGCCATGATTCAAAGTAAGTAAAACCGCTAGGTGTGTTTTCAGAACATGATCGAGCAATTATTTATTTATTCAGCATTGTTAATTAATTATTTATGCTTGCACACTATTTAGTTATGATCACTACTTGGATTATTGGTAGAAACCATTGGTAGTGGACTACTATGATTTTTATCTCACACCATATTCAGGTCACCTTTGGTACTCGATAAGATTATTTTCCTATATATACCGATAAGGTAAAGTTCCCTACTACTAGTCTTTTATATTCTTACTTACAGATAAAGCTTAGGAGAGGAGGACCGAAGTTTCACTCGAGATGATAGTGGAGTAGTTTTTATTATTTTTTATAGTATGGTGAAACATTCTTGTATATTTATATCCCCTATTCCCCTTTTTTATATCATAATTCTGTGTATCCTTGTATATGAAAATACCTCGTGACTTTTGATATATTTATTCAGTTGTTTACTGATTCATTATTCTGCTGATTATTTATTCTATCTTTTTATATTATCTTTTCATAATTTATTGATTCTGATTGTTTATATTATTCTTTTAATATTGATTGTATCTATTATATTCTACTTTTCTACTATTATAAGAGGGTATAGTCTCCCCACCGTACCACCTTCACACCCTTGCTTCTAGTCTGTAGTCTTTGGCATACAGGGAGGCGCGCTTGAGGCCATGTGACCCACCGACTCAGGGAACGAGTTAAGTGGACCCCAAGTAGGGATGTTATAAGAACCTAGTTATCCATGATACCAATTAAGGAGTCCATTTTCAATAGACAGACCACTGGGGGGGGGGGTGAATCAATGATGTGTGGTTTTTTATAATTTATTTTAGAAATAAACTAATGTGAATTTTAATGTAATTATCCACTTATCTCCCATGTATTTATCACTTGTATGAAACTAAAATGGAAATAATAAAACGTGCACAATTATTTTTTAAAATGTTTGGATTTAATGAGGAACCCTACTCATTTCTGTGTTTGGTTAATTATTAAGAAAAAAATATATCACCATTTGAAGTTTACAGTGATTAAAAGTTCATAACAATCACTCACAATCATTGGGTAAGTATCATATACTTCTCAAATGAAAAGGGTTGTATTTATACTGGAACCACCACTCATTAAGAATTACTTCATCTCTTAGTATGAATAATATCATCATTAATCTACTGGATGTGTTAACATAAAATCTAGGATCTTATTTCTCAGGCTCGGTCTTTAAGTGCTACAATAATATCAATAAATCATCATATATTCCATCCTTCCTTCTAAAACATTCAGAATAATTTGCATGTGCATGAGATCATGCAAGAAAAAATTGGCATTCTTCTTTATTAAAATAAATCTTGTAGATGATCAATAACTCATAATATTTCCTCAACATAGATAATCGATCAAGAAATATCCCTTTTTGATCTCTTATTATTCCTCTTTCTTTGATACAACAATTTTATCTCTTCTCAAAATATCAACTTCTCAATTATCAAACCCAAACCATTTATTTATTTTTTATATTTATATTCACTAAATTATTTGAATAATACTTCTATAATAAAATAATAAAACTCCCCTTACTTCTTGACAACATAATAATTTTAGGTCAATAGATTCCTGATAAATAATATCTTTGATCGTGAATAATAATTTCAAAAAATTTGAATTTTAAATTCCCATGAATATCACCCCATGATCTTCTCAGTTAATCCTTATTAAAAAAATCCATAAATGTTGAATAAAATCATGAATTTGACAGAATATTTCATCATTTGAAGTCAAAACCAGCATTTTATGATATAGTTTTCAACATATTCTAGAAATTTTATAAAGGAACCCATCCTTATATAATTCCCTATATGATCCTTTTTCAGAAGAGTAAAAATGACTACTATGATCCAGGAATTTTCCAAAATACCAGAAAATAGACATTCCATAAGAGTAAAAGAATCTTATTGAAATGACTCTTATGATCCTATGATATCTCATGCATTTTTTAATTTTACACATCAACTTATATTTTATAACAGTAAATGGCTCTTATGAAGTTTGATAATCCTTATGTAATTCCAAAATGATCCTTACACAATCTCAATGAATCTTTCAAAGTCTTGAATCATCCTTATATAATTGAAATTCCTTTTCTAATTCTTTTCTCCGTATTCAAAATGACTCCTACATTCACACTTGATGTGGTAGAATTTTTCTCTTTTTAAATTTTTATAGATTTTCACTTTTATCCTATATTATTTTTCAAAATTGATTTCATGAAAATATAAGTATCTAAATAATGGGATACTTATTTCATTGAGCTGATTATGGGTTGATCATGAGATGATTCCCAAATCTTCATTCTATAATTAGAAGTATCCTTTTCCAAAATAACCCTTTAAAATGTTTTTTTGGAAACCTTTCTCTTCTCAAATATTTGGGAGGACTCAAGTAGTGTAAAATTTATATTTTTTTGTTGGATTTGCAGTTTAAGAAATTTTTAGTTGATGACATTCTTCTCATATTCTGTTAATCTTAGCTTCACATCACATTATTCCTTCAAATTTATAATATGTTCATCATGAATATTATTTCTTTCTTCTATATACTTATCAATACCTTTTATTCTATTGTCTTTGATCTCTAGTTGGACATCCTTAACACCAATAGTAGTTTTATTATTTTCTTTGAAACCACGAATCTTCTCCTCACTAATTTTTCTAAATTTATCTTTTTTATAAAGACTAAATTGAAATGTATCTTAAGATATTAAAACGTTTTCTAAATATATTTATAAGGATTTCTCCTTTTCCATTAAAACCTTGATGAGAGAGTTTCATTTTTGAAATTGTCCTGCTAATTATTTTTTAATTTATCTTTCATCCTTGGAAAATCAGGTATTTTCATTATCTATATCTAAAATAAACTCAAATAAATGAGTGAAAACATACTCAAGAACATTATTTAAATGATCCTTTAACTATTAATGTAATTTTTTAATTGACTCAGTTGATATATCCTCTTCACTTTCTAAATCTAACTTTACACAATGACGACTCTTAACAGATTTACTAAATGAACTAGCAGTTTGAATACCTTTAAATCATGGTTCAACTATATATTATTTGATCTCTTCTAAGTGAATTACCTAAATTTATTAAATATTATGACCATATCATATACCATTTACAAACATGGTTTCCAAGTATCATCCTGTGACCACACAAAGTGCAGCCACCTACCAGTGCTTACATTCATGATACTGTTCACTTTGGTGTTTGAACCATAATATTTTTTATGTAGGCTATATACCAATAGGAAAAGTCCTTGGTAAATAGAAAGGTTCATTACTTTATTATTAGACACACAACTGGACCTCCCATTCCCCATTTGGGTATCATATCTTTCTAGGATCGCACACCCCAAGTAGTACACTTGAGACAAGTTAAAGTATTATCCTTAATCAATTTTTGGGAAAAGTGATGTATATGGAATAACTATGTGTACATTTAAAATAAATTCAGAAAATAGGCATGTGTGAGTATGAATGAAGATAAGTGTCCAACTAAGGGAATAAAATCACTTAATTTTGGTTGAAGACCTGTAATTCAATTCTATTAGATGTGGAAAACTCAAGTGAGGGAAAATATATTAGCTAAAATATCCCAAGTATTACCATTGATCAAGTAATTATGTTGACTAGACACCATTTTTAGCTTATAATATTCACACAAGACAACCCCAAACCCTCCCTAGAGTAACTATTAAACCCATTTAGGTTTCCTATCAATCTTTGGCTAGAAGCATGAAGCACTACAACCGATGATGTGTATACTTCCATTGCCTCTCTCATCTTTGGTCTCAATTATAGGATTTTAACTCCCTCATCGATGTAGTTTTTAATCACTATGTGTTGGAATTACTCTCTATACTTCCCTTGAAAAAAATAAGCAATTATCTACCCTTGGTGATCAAATGTCTTCTTGAAATTATCTTGTTGCTTACACACATAATTTGATACTCAATGAAAGAAATTTGAAAAAAATATTAAAGTTAATCTCTTTTCTCCCTTGTTTTATGACCCACACAATCATCCTATATCTTTCATAAAATAATAATTATGATAAAATAGAATGATTAATTTAATTTATGCAATTATAATAGGTTAATAGAGGTGGGTCAACTAAAAAAAATCCCCATTTTAAACGTTACAAACATATTGAGCCATTACTATTGGAAATTAATTAAATGTATGTATCGTAAAGTATAATTAATCCATATGATAACATAAAATATGAAAATTTTACATATCATATTAAATGATATAATCATATCATTAATCTATATGAGTGTATGTGATGACTACAATTTCTCAAATGATATGGGTTACTTATTGAATAACTCACATAACCTAACCCATCGAGGTCCTACCTGGATTGACAGTAAGTGGAGTGTTTCATAAAAATATTGTCTCTAATTGGATAGGGTATGGTTACTAGCGCCGATTAGGCATAACACACACATGGGAGGCCTTAACATGTGATAAACTATAATTGACTCATATCTCTAAGGAACAAAATATAAAACAACATCTGTAGGATATATATAAATACAACTAACTAAAATAAATATAACACATGCATGAAACTTCTACCGAGATATGTAAGATGAATAATATGAAAAAAATAATGTAAAAAGGGTCAAAATACACACCAAATATCCAAAAAGGAAACTAGAAACCAACCAAAGAAAAAGAGTCTCTCACTACATACTGACTCCAAACATGAATATCTCTTACTACCATACACTCATATTACCACTAAATATCTTCCACCACTATATCCCCCAAGGTCACTAGGAATTAACTCTGAAATAAGCCACATCAACCCCACACCAAAAAATTCATCTCCGACCTATACATCATTTTCATTAACACAACATGTGTGGGCCCAATGCCTATGTAGGAGTGAGTATAAACATACTTATTTGAACACACTGTAAAAAATAAGGGGGTACAAAGAGAAACTCAAATTAAATCCTAAAAAAAATAGGTTTCTAGGAGGTGTAAAATAAGTATAATTAAGTTAGCTCAAGTTACTAATACTAAGGAGTATCTGAAGGGATTCAAAAAGATTAATCAAGATATTCTCAACAACATGAGTCTCCGAAAAAAAATAGTTCTATTAACCTCCACTAAAATCCTTGAGGCCATATTCCACAGGAAACCAAAGGTTCTCAAAGAAATAAGGATTCCATGAATTTATAATTCAATAGCCAAATGTAGCATCACATCCCAATGGAAACCCCCAGGTTGTCAAGGAATCACGGGTCTTGCATAAGTGATCACTGTATAGGTTTCTAGTATCCATGATACCTTGAGAAGACAATAAGGGGAGTATACTCAAAATTGAAGTAATCTTAGACACTGAGGTAGAGAGAACTATATAAGGGTGAATTATAGAAGAAAATGTGGTCATAGTGGGGGCCTAAGACATCAAGTATATTATCAGTCTTTGCAGTTAGACCAATGTTTCTGAATATCGCCAAAGATCTCTATCTTGTTCATTCCTTCAACCTGTGTAACATCTTTATAACTGTAATAGAGGATCATGTGTCCCTAGTAGTTTAGTAATGGATTCCAAACTTGGTGGAGAATCGTACACCCCATACAAACTCATTTGATAAGAGGGATTCTAACTATGAAAATAAGGATCATGCACCCTATAATAGATGGAGGGATATTGAACCTATTTGATTAACTAGTAGATGATAACAAACCCCTTACCCATATGAGGTATTTCTAACCCTACATAGGTATGTTAAGAGGTTACTGAACCTATTCCTCTTTTTAGGGTGGGTTTCCACCCATCACAGATGTCAAAAAGGCGATCATGATCTCCAAGGTGCTGATACAATTGACCATGCTCAATTTTCCATGATTTACATCTTTTCCTTTAGTTATAAACCCATTATATCATTATAAATGCAAAACCACTCATAGGTAACTAGTTGGAGGTCCCAATCTAAATACAAGGAAAGCACATGATGTGTCCACGAGCGGTATATGATGTGTTCTCCCATGCCAACTCCCTAGTCATGCGCTGTCGCCCAATGTGGTGTGAAGAAAACCAAATACTTGACATATAGGGTTGGGATTCAACAATCGACATGTACCTATGCTTGAGTCATGTTTCACCAGGTGGTACACAGGGTGTAGGCTACGTATACATGACTACGTAGGCTACTCAGGGTCCCTTGTACATGTACTCCCTATATTTGCTGAGCATGTCTTCTTGGGTTACATGAAATGTGGGATCAACCATAAAACCATGTGACACTTAAATCAGTCCATAAAACATATCATCATAGAATATAAATTACATGGAATGCATTTTTATTAACTACATGTCGTGTAATTGGGAAATTTATAGAAAATAATCTTCTCCCATAAAATTCACCTATGCCACCTTCGTTTCTACAACCATCATTGGAAAAATTGAAAACCATGTTAATAAACATCAATAACATGCCAGAAGTCATATTTCATACACCCTTAATCAGAAAAAATTACCAACACTCTAAATGCCTCGAGTCATGAAAATCCAATATTTTGTTCTCTTCCCTGATTTTTTATCACCAAAAATCCCTCTCCATGCTGTGATCCATGAAGATGGATCCAAAATAATTATACTTGGAACCCAAATTCAATTTCACAAATAAATGGTATAAAAAAATATTCAAAGCACTAACAAAACCAAATATAAATAATGAAAACACGAATAATTGAGGGAGAGATGCACAAACCACAAGGATAAGAATCAACGACGGACGTTACATGATCAGTAATTACCAATGGTTAAAGAATATGAAGAAGCAAATAAATATTTTAAGTTCAAAAAAATATAATTTGATAATGATTCACAATAATCACCATTGATTAAATTATAGGAGAAAATAACCCATTACACAATGATATCAAAGAAGGAGTAAATCCAACAATTATACAAGGAATAAGAATCAGGCATAATCCACAGAAAGAAGTGCCACCTCAATAGAAAATCATTAACACTTCAATCATGCCATACTCATTGAATGATCTGATAATCAACATTACTACAGATCCAATACTAATCCTCAAATCCATCACCAACACCAATATCCGACTCATTGATGTAGAAAATTAGGTCTTGATTTATTACTGATACTTTTATACCATAATGGGAACTTTTTAAATCCCTCTATTTAGGGTTATGTAGTTTATAAAAGCAGCTTCCCCCAGATAGAATCATAAAGTTCTTTTTATACGGTAAATTAGGGTTTTCATCACCTAAAAATAATAGGATTAATTAATTAATTGATCTACACCCATGATGACATATCTCTGAAACCTCAACTCTTAAAAAACATATATCATATTTAGGGTAAAACCCCCCATCTCAAACACAACCCTGAAATCAAGTTCTCCATAATATGCTTGTTTTATGATATATAATCATTTATTTGAAAATCAATATGCATGATTTAAAAATAATATAATATTTTATTATATTATCATCAAACCTCTATAGTGCTCATATTTATATTTCAACTCAACTAAACACCCCATAAATATCATTAAATATGTTCCAGGGTTTCAAACAACATAAATTGAGGCCACAACACCACCATTTGAGTTCCAAGATTATTATTTATTTAAGTAATAAATATTAAATATCATGTAAAACCCAATATGCTCATAAATTAATTGAAATTTTAACTAGGGGTAAACACTAATACTCAATACTAAAAAAAACATTAGAATAATTTCCCAATTTCACTTATTAGGTAAAATTTATAGTTTTACCTTGTAGGAGGTCCAAAGACTCTACAACCTAAAAATTGAGTTAATTATTGTCTAAGAAAAAATCTAGGTCACTACATTATCCTTACCTTAAAACTTGTCATCCTAAAAGTGGATACAGTTAGAGATGAAAAAAAACAAACCACAATAACATCCCTATGTGAAAAACATAATTTCATGACACATAAAAATTCCACCTTTTGAGATGTGGTCTCTAAGAGAACTCAAAACATGACTATCTATATTAGATAACACTACCCCTCATTTGTAGAGATACTGAATCTAATCTAACTTGAATCAAAAGGGAAGTGGAATCTTTCATCCTTGGAACATCCACTCACCATTCATGTCTTAAATCCTTCTCTATATGGTATTCATTCTAACTCATGAGATGAGATAAATTTCGAAATCCATTGACAATACACCCCAAATGGTTCACCGAAAAGGCCGGATTAGCTAATATCATTCCATTACCCACCTTTTAAAGAGTGTTCCTTATGAACTTCATAGAGATCAAACCATCTATTACATACAACCAAAATTGGAACCTAACCATTTTCACATTTCATCACTGATAGGTTTGTTGTCACTCATTTTAAAAATATATCAATGAACACACTAGTTACAAAAACCACTTTATCTAGTTAATCAATGTTACACCATAGATATTTGAGTGATCCAATCCTCCAAAATATAAATTACATAGTCATGACTATTTAAATAACCCATATCTATTTTATCCATACTCAGAGAAAGAAACTGTTTGAGTAACAAACATTTATAATCTCTTAATAAGAAACTCCTTCATCATGCAATAGGGTTCACCATATAATAGGTGCACTAATAAAAACTGTTAGAAAATACAAACTATGGACTATTAGTTACTAGAGTGATATCAATTAAGGATTTCTAACTCAATTTCCATTATGAGAATCAAGGAAGAATCAATTTACACCAAAGGAAGTAGATGACGTGTTCCCCACCTTCAAAAAAACCTTTTGGTCCCATGAGACTAATAAACCGACATCATTATAATAGAATCCTTCACCCAAAAGAGAATGTTTGAGGATACTAACATCAACCAGAGGTGATAAACATATCTCTTATTTTCACATTCTCCATGGATTCAACTACATGAAGACCAAATCCACTCCACAAACATGGGTTCACACCATAAGAACCCAAATTACTAATAGGTCCCACCCCAAGTTGTTTCAAGGATATATTAATCTTAGAATACCACAACTCCAAAAAGGTGCTTATTATCTTTGGTATGCTGGTCTATGCATACAACAACTCCTCAATAAAAGTCAACCGTAGGTTACCCTTTTGAAGCATTCACACATTACTTGAAATTAATATTGAGTAAATTTATTCTCCATGCACATAGAACATGAAACCATTACCACTAACTAAGGTAAATCCAACTTAACATCCATTGGGTTGTCTCCACTTTCCAAACTTGAGGGATCCTACTCAGTACCACAAATAAGACATGTCCCATAAATACAATCTTTAAAAACTCATTATGTCTACAAAGGGTATCCAATTTCTAATAAGGTGGTTAACATTACACCTATTCTCCAACATGAAGGAATTTAAAAAAGGGATTCCACATCTCAAGAGAGGTAAACTCACTCCACTAAAATGATTAGTGGATAAATATGAATATCAGTGGATGATTTTTGGTTGACTGGAATCTAGTTTAAGATTACATTGGAATCTATAAACCTTGGAAATATAGAACTAGGTAAAAAAATACTATGAAAAATAGCACGAGGATCCATTGGAAAACATACACAATTCATACTCTAGTTCACATCAGTTCTCTCTCGAGAATTAGCATTTATTGTGTGTGTTATTCCAAAACTCAATTCATCAGCACTTCGTGCTAGTCAGGATCTAATAAAAGGGTGGTATTCATGGGAAAGAATCCATATATCACCCCAATGACAATGTCTCTCACACCACCTATCATCCATATCCATGGTGCACCACTGCCAAGGTTTAAAACCTGACCTAGATCACTTGGGTGACTCTGGAATAAGTGGTATTTTCAACAAGCTAAACCAAAGCTCAATATCTTTCATCTGTAGTCTTCTCACATTAATGAGTTCAAAAAAACGACACTATAAAACCTTCCTAGAAAGGAACTAAAAAAGACTAGTGTGTCCCAATGTGTACTTTAACAAGGTTTTGTAGTATTTCAGAGGATTCAATGTCCTTTGATGAGAAATCCACCCCATATAAGGGATCATACTCTAGCCATGATAGTTCAGTCCCAACATGTTTTCTAGAAATAAAACATCCACTAACGACTCACAATGCCATATAAAAATATCACCACACAAACCAAAATCTCATAATTAAATTCCTGAAGATGTTATAAAAGATACTCCCAAACTTTAGATAACCCCTATCTTGCAAGGATAAGGTTCACCTCAAAATATCACAAGGACTCTACCATAGAATACATGCAGTGTAACCAGCCTACTGGTATTATCATCCAACTTAGTAGGTACTACCATATTCTCCATGTGAAAGATCCCACCATGAAAAGGGGAAGATAATCATCCTAAAATAATGGGGTGAGAAATCCTCTCAACTGAGTCTTAGGAAACAACATCTCATCACTCACCATATAGTGGTGAAAGGACCAACTGCAGAAATTGTAAGATCTAGAACTTTTTTGGAGTTGACTCAAGATTTTTTAAGGTACTCTTTTGTCCTTATTTGAGTACTTTTTGTTTGGTTATAACTTGGGGTGTGTTTGGGTGAATTTTGAGAAAAATTGAAGGAAATATGGATATTCTTGGATGGGGAATGGTTTTTCAAACTATGCGCCCTAAAAATAGAAACTATGCACCCTTAGAATAATAGGAACATGGTTGGAACACGATTAGATAAAACAATGCGCCTCTACCAAGGAAATCATGTGCAATTTTTAAAATGGATTGAAAATTAGTTTTTAATTCCCCAAACCACCAAAACTCAACCATTTTGACCGAAACTCAAACCCTTATGATTTTGGATGATTTCAAGGATTTATAAAGGGATTCCAAGGATTTCTAACCTATATTATTTTTTATTCAAAGCTTGTATATAAGATCTTATCCTCTACCAATAAGTGGATTCTATCCCATTGATTTCTCATTCATCATCCTTCCTTATATCATTCATTTTGTAGGAAGTTATCTAATGTTTTTCTTGATCAAGATCTATATTTGATGAATATAGATATAGGATTGTGGATATAAATATGGAATTAAGGGATATTGAATTGTTTAATATTTATTTAGGGTTTTAGATCTTGATCCTGATCTATGTTGTTGTGCTGCATGATTTTTGGGATTTCCATTGGGAAATCTTTTGTCAGCGAATCGTAGTCGGTGGTATAATATTCAATTCCCATAGTCATGATTAGACATGTGTATGAAAAATTGTAGAATTGATAAATTTGTTTATAAATTTAATTTCCTAATGGAATTAATTAATTTGGTGAATTGATTAATTAATTTGTTTTGAAATTATGGGATTTGGGGAAAATTAATTGGGGAATTAATTATAAAATATCGATCTTATGCTTTAAGATAATTAATTAGGGAATTAATTTGGATGAATTGATGTTATCGTTTGAGATAATTAAATGGA
This sequence comes from Viscum album, assembly GCA_963277665.1. Classification (NCBI taxonomy): domain Eukaryota; kingdom Viridiplantae; phylum Streptophyta; class Magnoliopsida; order Santalales; family Viscaceae; genus Viscum; species Viscum album. The sequence goes on along the minus strand of OY728150.1, from coordinate 807,633,318 downwards.
AAATTAATTATGGGATATAGAAATAATGATTTGATATAATTAATTGGGGAATTAATTATGGGATATTGATGACATGAATTTAATATTTAATTGTTTAATTAATTATTATACATTGAATTTGTGTGTTTGAATAATTAATTGGTGAATTAATTATTTTATGTTTATAATGTGAAATATTAATTAATTGTTGAAATAATTAATTTACGTGGATAAATAAATTTATGAATTAATTAATGGAAGTTGTGTTGGTTAATTACGATAAGGGAATTAATGTTGTTTAATATTGATTGATGTGAAAATGTGAAAACATGTGATAACAAGATACATGAAATATTGTGATAAGAATGACATATAGGTATGGTTGATAAATGAGATTCTAGACACAATGATCTAGGCCAATGATATATATGCATGATTAATAATTGGACTACTGGAAATGATGATCTATGATAATGATATATATGAAGGATTGATAATTGGAGTGATAGACATGAAGATCTAGGATAATTATATATATGCATGATTGAGAATTGAGGTTCTATATATGATGATCTATTCCAATATTATATATGAATGACTAAGAATTGGGGTTCTAGACATGAAATTTTGTTCCCTTTCTATAGAAGTGGTTTAGGACACTCTTGTGATTTTTTAGTGCCTTTATTTTGAGTTGCATTTTAGACACAAGACACATACATTAACATGTAATGCTTTCTTATTTAGTTGGATATTGTGATTCCTAATTTGATTAACATATGTTATTGGTATTGTTTATGGTTATATATATTCTTCTTCTATTGTTCATTTATTTATAATATTGTATTACTCTAATAAAAGAGGGTATATTATCCACATGTTCTACTTATCAAACCCTCACTGCTATTCGTAGCCTCTAGTATATGGGGAGGTGCGCTTGAGGTCATGTGACCAAATGAATCGGGGCACCGATGTGTGCCACCTAGGTTAGGATGGTACACAGTGGTATCAGTGCCCAATTTGATTTTATATTTATTTTATATTACTATTTGGGAAAGGTAGACATGATACTAGGAAGAGTCCGACCTTGGTAATGTGCTTGTGCATGGGAGTCACAAAACCATGTATGGGGGGAAACCCAAGTACATAGGGTGGGATTTTTGTTATTTCTATTTGTTGTTACTGTTGAATATTATTTCAGCTTTGGTGATACACTTGTTGTGTGCTCTTATTATTATTTTTGGTAATTGTTGATAATTGACTCATGGCCTGGTATTGAATGATATTTGAGTCCACATGTATCATTCTAGGTACTCAGGATTATTTTATGACATGTATCATTCTAGGAATGCATGGAAAAAGGGTTATGGGTAAGTTGTTGTACTTGAACTATTTTTCCTTTTTTGTGAAATTGAATTTAAAATGGTGCATAATATGAAATTGAGAATAGTAAAATGATGAAAAATGTGAATAAATGGGTGTATAAATGAGGAACTTGATATGAGAACGTGTTTACCCTTATTATCCAAGACCTAGGTATAATATGGTTAAGGGTAATGAAAGTGCCTCAGTTTTAACCGTGTGGTGAGGTTTTGGGAAAATACTTATTGTGAAATGTTATGATTTTCCTCTTACATAAATGTGATAAAGTTGTGTTGAGTCCTAAGATGTGTGTTTGTCATTATAGAGATATGCCTCTATGATGAAACCTTTTGAGTGGATAGTAGGAGGAGATGGATGAAGAAGGTTTACAAGTAGTGGAACCAGAGGAACCAATTGTTCTGAGTGAGGAAGAAGGGGAGAAGTTCTGAGAGAACTTCAAACGCTTCCTGAAATTCATGGAAAGAGACCCCAGGTGGGTTGTGAAGAGTATGTATGACCTAAATATGGAGTTTTAGTTGCGTAACCCTCATACCTTTACTAGAGAGGATGGACGTAAGAGATATGGGTTCTAGATTGATTCTATCCAAACTATACTTGACTGTTTAGAGAATATAGCTGAGAAGAGGGTCAAATTGGATGGTTATATTCTATGAGTATTAGTGAAGTGCTGGTAGGATATCCAGGCTCTGAACGGATAGAATGATGGTATGTTATGGAATGACTTCTTAGAGAGGTTCTTAGAGGACTTCTACCCAAAGATGCTAAGGCAGAAGAGAGTAACTAAGTTCATGAGGTTAACTCAACGGAGTATTTCCACGATGGACTACGGTGGACCCTTTGATGATTTATAGAACTTTGTTCCAGTGATGGTAGGAGATGAGGATACTTTGGAAAAATGATTTCAGGATGAAATTAAGTGTGAAATTAATCTCTAGGTGAATATCTTTAGGCTGAAGAAGTTTTTATAAGTGGTAAGATCTCATATCATAAGGGAAACCGAAGGAGGCTTCCAGTGGTGGACATGTGGTTTATTTTGTATGATTTGGAGTACATATTCTGAGATCAGGAAGCATTGTTATGAGAACATTATCCAGAGCAATGGGAAGTAGAGTGTCCAGTCAGGGGGGTCAGTTGCTCATGATTCTACCCAAGTGATTTTCCACCAATGCTGTAATATAGGAAAGTATCATAAATTTTTTCCGCAAACACAAGTAGAGTTATAACCTTAAGAATATATGGGACATATATAGGGTTTTTACAAGAATTTGAGATAGAAAGTTAGTGATGGATGAGTTAGATAAAACCAGGGTGTAATAATGGGATCTTCGGTACCATATCAGTCTAGAAGCTGGAGTTATACTAGATGAGGAGGTAGGGGCAGTGGACGTGATACTTTTTGTAAAGAGCACCAAAATCATTAGAGTAGTGAAAATCAGGGGAGCCAAATGACATCACATGGAAGAGGGGTGGGAAAGTTGTATGCAGTAAAGCCTAAACTTGTTGGCCGTGAGGTTGGGCCATCAATAGTGAGAGGGAATATTCTTGTAGCTTCTATATTATATAGTGTCTTATTTGATACCAGTGCCTCTTATTCATTTATATCTACCAAAATTTTTAATGGTTTGAGCCTGAAAGTGGAGTTTCTGAGTGTAGTAATAATGATAGATACACCATTAGGAGTATAGTCTAGTGACATCTATCTGTGCAAGGGATGTTCCCTCGAAGTTGAGGAGTATCATTTTTTGTGGGATCTCTATATCCTTGACATATATTGATTTGACCTAATTATGTGTATATAATGGATAGTCACATATCGATACCACATTGATTTTTACCATAGGATAGTGACCATTACGTCTCCTAAGGGTGAGAAATATTTTTACTGTGGAGAGTGGGATAGCCAGGAAGGCCAATCTGGGACAATTACTCAGCCACCGGGATAGCTCACAACCAATGTTTCTAGTCTTTTTCTATATGATGGAGGATTAAATAATGATATCTTTCCAAAAGTGGTGGAACAAATTTAGTTTGTTTCTCCTGAAGACTTCTCAGGGCTTCCACCTGAGATAGAGATGTGGAATTCAGTATTGATATAATTCTGGGGGCTGATCCAATATCTATTCCTCTATACATAATGTCACTAACATAGATTTAATAGATTAATAACCATATGAAGTAATTATAGGATAAGGGGTTTATCCGTTTGAGTATGTCACCTTATGAATAGTCGGTGTTTTTTTGTAAAGAAGATAGATGAGAGTGTGTGATAGTGCATTGTTTATTGGAAGTTGAAGTGGATGATAGTGAAGAACCGATATACCCTTCCGCATATCAAAAATCTATTTGAGTAGTTGATAGGAGCTTATGTGTTCTCAAATATTGACTTGAGATAAGGGTAACAAAGCTGAAATTTCATACTTCTGATATACCAAGGAATACTTTTAAAAGAATGTATGGCCTATATGAGTTTGTTGTAATTCTATTTGGGTTGAAAAATGAAATAATAGTGTTTATGGAATTGATGAATAGAATATTCCATCCGTACCTGGATCAGGTTTTGGTGGTGTTTGTGGATGAAATCTTGATTTACTCCAAGACTGATGATGATCATTCCCAACATCTTGACATCATCCTGAGTACATTTAGAGAGAATCAGTTATATGCCAAGATATCTAAGTTTCTGTTTTATATTTACCAGGTAAACTTATTTGGACACATCATCTCAGAGGAAGGTGTGTTAGTGGAACTATAGAAGGTAAAAGAAGTGGTTTCATTGGAGAATTCCAAGAACGTGTTCAGTAGCTGAGGCCACATGAATGAAATTACCCTACGCATAAACTCAAGTTGTAAGTTGTTGTTTATACTTTGAAGTGTGGGAAAAATTATCTATTGGGAGAGAAGTTTATTGTGTATACTAATCACAAGAGTTTAATGTATATCTTCTCATAATTATATTTGAGTATTCAGTAGTGAATATGGATTGAGTATATGCATTAATTTGATTTACAGCTAGAATATATGAACGGGAAAAGGAAAAGTTCTTCTAATTCTTTGAGTAGGAAAACTCAAACTCAGATGGTTCAAGAGTATAGTGTTGAGTGGAGGATGAAGACCTTACTAGCCGAGATTCATGTGGTGGTTCTAGAGAACCATGATAAAATGAATATACTATCAGTTTCAATAGAGTCTACTATTTTGAGACAAATCCTATATAGGAATTATGAGGATATAGAGAGTTTGACCTTGAGGGAAATCCTTGAAGGCGGGGATTAACCTTTAGATTAGAGCATAGATGAGGATGAGATCATCTATGTTAGGAATCATGTTGTTGTGTCTACGAGCATGCGAGAGGAGATAATATAGGAATTTCATGCCTCATAGTGGGTGGTACATCCGGGTGTGACTAAAATGAACCATGACCTATGAAGAAAATTTTGGTGTCCAGGAATGAAAAAGGATATAATAGGATTCATGGAATGATTCTACACATGTCAACAGGTGAAGACAGAGCATCAACGACCTAGCGGTCTGTTGCAGCCATTTCCAATTCTAGAATGAATGTGGGACGACATGAAAATGGATTCTATATTGGGTCTTCCGAAGACACCAAGGAAGAATGAAACTATCTGGGTTATTGTGGATTTACTGACAAAAGAATCACATTTATTTTCTATATGGGAAACTATCTCAGTGGAGCAGTTGGGAGACTTGTATGTTCGAGAGATAGTCTGTCTTCAAGGGGTGTCACATACTATAGTTTTAGATCATGACCCAAGTTTCACTTCACACTTCTAGAATTTCTTATATAAGGTTCTAGGTATACAATTATTATTGAGTACGACCTTCCACCCATGATAAAATGGGAAGTCAGAATGTACTATACTAGTTCTTGAGGTTATGTTGTGGGCATTGATTATTGAATTTGGTGGGTCTTGGGAGACCCACTTGGATTTAGTAGAGTTTTTATAAAACAACTGTTATGAGGTAACTATAAATATGGAACCATATGAGGCTCTTTATGGAAGGCCATGTAGATCACCGCTATAATGGATGGAGGTTAGCGAGTCAATGTTGTTGGGATTGAGTCTTTTGTAGGAGACATTAGAGCAGGTACAACTGATTCAGAATCATATGGATACAACTCAGAGTAGATACAAGTTGTATGATGATATATGTTAATGATACCTAGAGTTTAAATAGGGTGATTCTGTATTCTTTCAGGTGTCACCTAGGTTGGGTTATTGCATGATACATAAATAGGTAAAGTTATATCTTAGGTTTATCGGACCGTTTGAGGTTGTGGAGAGAATCGGGCCGGTGGCACACCGATTGGATCTTCCATAGAAATACAGTGCTATGAATGATGTTTTTCATGTATCGAAACTATTATGGTGTCACCCCTACCCTTATAATGTGATCTATGTGGATGATGTTGAGATTGAGATAGATGCATCCTTTGAGGATCATCTGATATGTGTGTTGGATCCTAGAGAGAAAGTGTTGTGGGTAAAGACCATGCCTATAGTTCATGTATTGTGAAAAAATGGGCATGTGTAAAAGAAAACATGTGAAAAGGGAACCAGATATGTGGGACCAATGGCCCAACATTTTTGGATGAGAATCTTTGAGATACTAGGGAGAGTATCTTGAGGATGAGCTGTTATAAGGTGGGCATATTGTAAGATCATGAACTTGTATCTAGTTAACTTAGGCTAGTTTTATGGTACTCTTTTGTTCTTATGTGAGTAATTTTATCTTGGGTTATAACATGGGGTGTGTTTGGGTGAGTTTTGATAAAAATTTAAGGTAATAGGTATGTGCATGATTGGTGCATAGTTAGAGAAAATCATGTGCCCCATCCCAGAAAACTGTATAACCCTGGACAGTGGGGGTTCACATGACTAGCGCACGATTTATCAAACCACGCACCCTAAAAAAGTGAAACTATGAACCCTTAAAATAATAGGCATATGATTGGTTTACAATTAGGGAAAACAATGTACCCCTACCTATAAAACTGTGCACAATTTTTAAACTATCCTAGAAATTAGTTTTTAATTATACCGAACCCCAAAAACTCACCCATTTTAACCCAAACTTGGACCCTTAAAAATTTGGATGATTTTAGAGATTTATCGATAAAATAAAAGACCATCCTACCTACATTATTCATGATTCAAATCCTGGATCGTAGATCTTCTCCTCCCCCAATTAGTGGATTCTCTCCCATTGATTTCCCATTAATCCTCCTCCCTTCTCTCATTCTTTTGGGGGAAAGTAATCTACAGTTTTTATAGATATAGATCTAGGCTTGTGGATATAGATATATAATTAATGGATCTTGAATTTTTTTAATCTTGATTTAGGGTTTTAGATATGGATCCCGATCTATGTCGTTGTTCTGATTGATTTTAGGGATTTCCATTATGCAATCATTCATCAATGAATCGAGGTAGGTGGTTTAATCTTAAATTCCCATAGTCAATATTTGATATGTGTATGAAAAATTGTTGAATTTCTAGATTTTTTAGAAATTGAATTTCATAATGGAATTAATTAATTTGGAGAATTAATTAATTACATAATTGTTAAATTAGTGTATTTGGGGATAATTAATTGGGGAATTAATGATGATTTATTGATGTTATAGTTTGAGATAATTAATTTGGGAATTAATTATGATATATTGATTCTATGATTTGAGATAATTAATTGATTGATTTATTAAGAGAGATATATATATATATCATGATTTGAGATAATTAATTGGGGAATTAATTATGGGATATTGATGCTATGTAATGATTAATTAATTGGTGAATTAATTACGTGACATTGAATTTGTGTGTTTGAATAATTAATTAATGAATTAATTATTGGATGTTTATATTTTGACATATTAATTAATTTTTAAATCAGTTAATGGACTTGGATTAATTAATTTATGAATTAATTAATGGAAGTTGAGTTGGTTAATTGTGATAATAGGATTAATGTTTTTTAATCTTGGTTGATGTGACAATGTGAAAACATGTGATAATGATATACATGAAATATTGTGATAAGAATGATATATATGAATGGTTTATAAATGGGGTGCTAGACACGATGATCTAGGCCAATGATATATATATGCATGATTGAGAATTAGAGTACTATAGATGATGATATAGGACAATGATATATATGCATTATTGAGAATTAGAGTTATATACATGAAGATCTAGGAAAATTATATATATGCATGATTGAAAATTGGGGTTCTAGACATGATGATCTATGCCAATGTTATATATGCATGATTTAGAATTGGGGTGCTAGACATGACGTTTTATGCCCTTGGTATATAAGAATAGTTGATCAACGAGATAATAGACATGAAATTCTACACCCAACACATTGGAATTGGAATATGGTTCCAAGTGGTCATAATTAATTAATTGTGAATTGAATTTGTAACATGGTTCAGAGTCGATGTGGGCCGAAGTAGGTATTGAGTTTTTGGTGTCCCTAGGAACCCAGTGCTTTATGTGGTTAAATAAATTTTAATTGATAAACTGATAACTATTTACTAATGAATTGTAATTATTTATTTATACAACTGCATACACTTATTATTGATTAGGTTTTTTTAGACACCGTTGGTGGTGTCCTACTAATTTTTACTAACACCCTACTCGGGCTACTTGATTAGCACTCAAATAGATTTCATGGATTCTAGATAGGTTAAGGGAAATGGCCTCAAGATAGATTGTTGAGTTAGTATGGAGCATGGTTGAGGGATCTAGATGTGGTTTGGGACCTGCTTGGGAGTCATCCGTGTCTTTCTTTTGAGTTACATTTCAGACACATGACACATACACTAGCATGGTGTTTTTTCTACTATAGTTGGATTTTGTGTTTTCTAATTTGATTAACATGAGTTATTTGTATTGTTTATGGTTATATATATGCTTTCTCTATTGTTCATTTATTTTTGTTAGTTTATTACTTTGATAAAAGAGGGTATAGTCTCCCTATGTTTGACTTATCAGACCCTCACTACTAGTCAGAAGCCTCTGGTGTATGTGGAGGCATGCCTGGGGTCATGTGACCAACTAGATCGGGGCACCGATTTGTGCCACCCGAGTCAAGATGTTATAGGAATGGTATAGTAATAACCACACATCTATACACAAAATGGATATTAGTAGGTGGAACCCTAGAATCAATAGGTCACACCCATATGAGTTATAACATATTTGGATGATTTGAAACAATAATAACATGAAATATTGAAACCAAACACTATATGATTCATGTATTGACTTACTTGTACCCCCAATGAACATCTTAGGGTTTTGGGTTGACTAACTGGTCATCAGAGTACTAGAAAAAATGTACACCAACCATTGAACCTAATATTGTTTCCTTGGTATGTTAACTAAACTCAATACCCCATTTACATCATTTCTCCAAGTTCCCAACCCAATCCTCACATGATTTCTAACTCTAATCATCATCCCTAGGACCAAACCACTTTAATACTACTGTAACATGACCAGACCCCCTCGGGTCCCTCCTAGACCAATGCTAAGCTATGTATTCCAGCTCAATCCCACCTCTAATAGACCAAGGGTTGATGAATAAAATTGAGTAGGCATAACACACAAATGGGAGACCTTAAACTTTTATAACCCGAAACAGACTTATATATCTAAGGCATAAGGTAAGAAACAACATCGGTATGATATATATAAATGTAACCAAATTAAAAGAATATAAAACATGAATGATAAATAAAATTCGATCTATAATATAACTGGTATGAACCACATAATGTAAAAAATGATCAAAAATAAATTCCCAATAGCCAAAAAGAAAAACTAACATCCATTTAAGGAAAAAAGGCCCTCACTACATGCATGCTCCAATCATGAACATCTCCCACTACCATAAAATCTTGGTACCATAATATCTCTACCAACTCCATATCCTTTAAGGTTTTTAGAAATCAAATCAAAAAAATATGTTAATTCCACACCAATAAATGCATCTCTAACCTATACATCATTTACATTGACATAATATATGTGGGAAAAAATCTTGTATAGGGGTGAGAGGAAACATATTTAGTAAAATACCACAAAACCATAAATGTATAAAAAATAAATGATAAATTTTAATCCTCTAATAGGAGGTTCCTAAGAGGAGGATAATAAGTAAAACTAGAACACTAAATCATTTCAAGTTCTCGTTACTAAGGAGCAGCTGAAGGAAGTCAAGAATAGTAATCTAGATATTCTAAAATATAAAAGTCTCAGAAACATTGAATAGTCCTAATAACCTTCAATACAATACTTAAATACACATCACATAAAAAATTAGAGGTGATTGGAGCACTGAGGTTTCCGTGAAGTTTGAATCAAATAGACAATCGTAACATTATATCCAAAAGGTAACCCTCAAAATGTCGAGGAATCATGAGTCTTCCATAATCCAATACCACATAAGCTTATAGTTTCCATGTTGCCTTAAAAAGTAAAAAAGGGGAGTCTACTCATCCCGGAAGAATGCTCACCTACCGAGGTAGAACGCACTACCTGAAGGAATGGATATACCCAAATATGGTCATATAATGGATCAAGATATCGAGTATGTTCCCATTCTTCACAGCCAGTTAAAGGATTTTGAATGTTACCCAAGATCTCTATGTTGTCTATTATTTCAACCCAAATAACCTCTATGTACCTATAATGGAGGATCTTTTTCACCTAGTAGTGTAATGAGAGATTCTGACCCTAATAGAGGAATTTGATCTCCATCTGATCTCATTAGTTATGAAGGATTTTGAAACAACATATAGAGTATCCATTGAATTGTAATAATGGGAGGGATATCAAACCAATATGATCCATAAGTAGTGGATACTACACCCCAACCACATGGGAGGGATTTCCAACCCTACCTAGGGATAATAATAGGTTATTTAACTTGGCTCTCATGTCAGAGTGGGTTTTCTCCCATCATGAATGTATGAAATATGATCCTAATCTCTGAGGTGCTGATATAGTGGATCATGTTATCTTCTCCTTGATTTCTATCTCTACATTCATTTATAACACCATCATTGAATTCTAAATAGAAAAATACTTAGTGGGTATTTCTTGGAGGTTCCAATCTAATCATAAGAAATCACAAGACATGTATAAGGGTGGTGCACGGTGTGTCCTACTAAATCGACCCAATGGACATGAATTTTCACACAACATGGTGTGTAAGGAACCAACTAAACTATGTGTGGAATTATCCAAATTTTTTTAGGGTTGAGGTTTTGGCATTCAGCATGTGCCTATCCCTGAGTATTATTCCATTAGGTGGTATACAAGGTGTATCCTAGGCATGCATGGATGCGTAGGCTAGTTGGGTCCCCTAGGAATATACTCCCGGTACACATAGAGAAAGCCATATAGGGTCACACAATGTGTGGGTCTAGCCACCTGATCTTGTTATACTTAAATTATTTTAGAAACCCTAGCACCACATAATAAAAATTACACAGTTTGTGTTCTTCTGAACAACATGATGTGTAGTTGTTAAATTTATAGAAAGTTATCTTTTTTCAGAAGAATCACCAATTCATCCTAACTTATATCAATTATCACTAGAAAACTTGAAAAACATGTTAAATGACATCAATTCCATGTTGAAAGTCATATTTCATCCAACCTTCATAAAAAAATGTGTTATCAACACCTTACATCACAGTCTTATCTCCCCACACACCTTAGATTAAAAATATCCAATATCCCATTCTCTTCCTTGAATTATATTATCTCTAAAAATCCCTTACCATGCGAGGATCCATGAAGATGAATCCACAAAAATTATCCATGAAACCCATGTTTTATTAGGAAATGAAATGGCCCATGGAAATAGTGGAACCACCAGCCAATCCGAATATCTGCGATGAACATATGAGAAAAAGAGGGAGAGATACACAAACCACAAGGGTGAGAATCAATGATGTCCATTGTATAATAAACCATCATCAATGATTAAATAATCTAAAGAATATGATAAATATTACACGTTCAAAACATATTATTTGATAGTGCTTTACAATGATCATCATGGATTAGATTATAGGGAAAAATTATCAATGGAAAAATGATATCATAGAAGAAATAAATACAATAACTATCCAAGGATGAAGAATGAGATATAATTCGATGAAAGAATCCATACCTTGATGCTTAATCACTGTCAATTTAATTTAATCATCTTCCTCACATGATCCAATCATCGACATCACTACAAATATGATCTTGATCCTAAAATCTGTCATTATCACCAATATCCAACTTCTTGATGCCACAAATTTGGTCTAGATTCATTTCTAATCCTTTTATACCATAATTGGATATTTTTATCTCCCTATATATAGGTTTATATCATTGATAAAACTATACATCACTATAGAGAATCCATAAAGAGAGTTTTATAAGGGAAATTAGGTTTTGCATCGCCCAAAAATCATAGCATTAATTAATTAATTAATCTATACTAATAATAGAATATCTCAGAAATATCAGTGGCGAATTAAAATTATATCGAAATGAGGGTAAAAACACCTGTCCATACCCAACCAAGACAATTTTTTCTCTATATGATTCTCTATTTAGTAGATATTTTTATTTCCTTTTAAATACACATGCACATGAAAAAAATAATATAATATTTTTATTATATTATTATATAACATTTTTTGTTCTCATATTTCTATAAAATCTCGTACAACCATCCCTAAAATATCATTTAATAGATTCCAAAATTTCAAACAACATAAACTGGATTCACAAAACCACCATTTGATCTCTGGGATAATTATATATTTAATCAATAAATATCGAATATCCTGTAAAACCCAATATGCTCAGAAATTCACCAAAAATAACTTCAGGGTAAACAATGAAACTCTATACTAACATATATATTAGAATAGTCTTTCAAGGTCATATACTAGTGTGAATTTACCATTTTAACCCTTTGGAGGTCCTGGGACTCCACAAAAGAAAAATTGACCTAAGTCCTGGCCAGAAGAAAATCCAGGTTACTAAAATAAGTACCACCAAATATACCATAATGATTTACTTTGATTTGGAATTATTAATATGACTCTTTTTTTTTATTTAAAAACATGTTATAATCTTTTTAAATGTTTTAATGATTATATTCTCAACATGAATTCTTTATGGGTAACTCATGTCGGCTTCCAAGCTTTGACAACCGATGATCGAATTTCTTCATTAAATGATAGAATCCTATTTAAATTGATCTGATCTCTTATTGTTGTGTGAGAAAAAATATATTTCTAGAGAAGAATCTCTCCTATCTCTTGTTTCTACATTTATCTTCATGGATGAGGTTCTAACACACCTTTGTAGTTCTCAAGATACTCTCATAGTGTACAAGGATTCTAGTGACTAGTGAACTACTAATGACACTATTATTTTCATTAATTTTTATATGTATTTAAGTGATTTAATACCCACCAATTATTCATTTTAAGACTAATTATATCATTTTTTTTTATTTTTGGTGATTTTTTTGGCATTATTGTGCAAATTTCTTAATTTTGAAATTTTAACTTTTTTTATCACTTTGATGTTTCTACTAGAAATATTATTGAATTGATCAAAATTACGAAATTAATTTTTATAGGTTTTAATGTTTTGTGGGATTAATTTCCTTCACCTAGGAATAATGATTAATCTAAATCTATGATTCCCAAATAAATCATGTGAAGTACAAAACTTTTTAGGTCAATATATTTGACCACTTTTCAAAAAATGAGGCATATCTTATGACAAGAGACCTGAAATGGGGTTATTTTAGTTTTCAACAAAAATGGAGGAATAAGTATTAATTAAAATTAAATTTCATGAATAAATTTTTTCATTAAGGAAGTTTATGAATGTGTCAAAATGGAGTAGAATAAATAGTTTTTTCAGACATAAAATAGTGATTTAGTAATTAGAACATAATTTTTTCTGAAAATTTAATATAGTTCTCAAATTCTGGGAGAATAAATAAAACTCAAGGTTGAAAAAAATTATAGAAGAAAAAAATACCAATATTATAACATTTAAATTTCCAAATATGCTTAAACATTCATAGAAAAGAAACTGGATGGAAATCTACCACACCCTTTATCTATAAATAAGAGTATCCACTTCTATTAACGGGAGTTAGAAGAAGATGGAGAAATATGATGAAGAATTCACTATCTAAAGATATGATTTCATTTTCTTTTCTATTTTAAAGATCTCCCACTTCATTCTTATTCTCTATGACCGCTTGAATGGTGGGGTAATTTTTGGGTGATTGTGGAATGGATGAGAGGCCTTTGGTAATACTTGAGTCTTGTATAATAATTTTAAATTCACATTTTCTATTGAGTTATTTATATTTACATTGGTGTTCAATTATTTTAATGCAGTTTTATTTAGGTTTTTGGTGTTATTAATTCTTTAAATATTTGGTTGAAGTTTTATAAAGTCCCTCCACCTAGTTTACCTTGTCTCGATTGAGAAGAATGTGTTTAATGGAGGGTATTTAACAATCACTAACGTGTATATAAAAGCCGTTAGTTTTTTCTATATTGTTAAGGAGAACCATTTTTTTATTGGGATTTACCTTGGTAATTTTGGAAGATTTTGATGACTCTCTCACACACAAGAGTAGTTTTCATTAATTCCTTCAACCAATGGTTATTGAAAACCCAATCAATGAGTCATTCATCTATCATTCAATCAAAAGAGAGGTAGAACAATTTTTACGAGTATGATAGAATTATAAAAGGCAATCCAAACCTAACCATATCACTTTATTCATTAATATTTTTATAACCATTTCTTATTACTTTTCATTAGTTTTAAAATAATTACCACAAAAAACACCACCTTTTACCTATAATTTAAAGTTAAAAACTTGGTTGTGGTTCCCTTCACTCTGGAGAAAACATTGGATAACTATTATACTATAATTTAACTTAAGAGATAATTTCTTTTTCCACACCCTGTGATGGGCTCATATCAAAATTTAGTACCATTTTTGGGGAGGTAGTGTCAACAATCTAATTCTTACATTTCACGACTAACATCACTAACACTAATACTTACCCACTATATTCTAAAATTAAAAGAACCTTATTGACTAGATTTATAAATATTAATTTTCAATTATAATTTGAGTAAATTTAAATTTCATAATCAATTGAAACCTCAAGTGTTCACTCAAATTCTATCATCAGGGTTGGAAATCCCAACCAGACACTCAAAGACCTTTTTTCACCACAATTCCTCAGTCAAAACAATCAACTTGTTATGAAAAAATTGAAAAAATAATTTGAAATTAAAACCAACATAATCTATTTTCTTCCTAAATTCCATGTCATGGAAGGATAGTACCTAAACAAACATATTGAGAATTTCACATATGTATAACACAATTTTAGACTCCAAGGAGTAGTTGAAGAGTAGGTAAAGTGGAGGGAATTCCCCTTCACACTTAAAGGAGTAGCAAAATAATGGTTGTACAACCTATAATTATGTTATGTATATGACTAGAATGAATTATAGATATTATTATTATAAATATTCTTCCCCACTTCCAAAATAATGTCCATCAAATAGTTATATATCCCATCAAAAAAGCATCTAGAGATACCCTCTACGAGTATTGGCTGTAGTTAAAGATGCTATTTGATATATGACCACATCAAATAATCAAGGATCATCACTTACTTATTTTATTTTAAAATTCAAATAGAAAATTAGAAAAAACCATAGTATGCATCATTTGGAGGATCTTTGATTTATAAGTCACCAACATAACTCAAAGGCATTATTGAGAAGATTTCTTAGAACTCATAAAAATTAATACAAGAGGTACCAATATAAGTTTCATTCATAAAGTAAGAACTTCATATCCATCAATCATGTTTAAAACTTATCCTGAATAGATAACTATTTTGTTTAGACAAATGTCCATGAAACATGCAAGTGAACAAAAAACACTAACTAAGGTGTGTGGTTTATGCTCATCACCTAACCATTTCACTGACTAGTGCGATAAAGTGTAGGGAATGTATATTTTTACAGAAACCCTTCATATAAAGAAATTATAGAAAAAAAATATGGAGATAGGATAACCAAGCCTAGTATGGATTTTGAAATAAGAAAAATTAGTTTTGGCCCCTAATAAAATCATTACTGAAACCAACCCCCATTATAGAAGCAATTCCAATACATACAAACATTTTAAACAAATAAAGATTATAACCAACATATTTACCAAAAATGACCATCCCATTTATAAAAAAAGAGAACCTATGATTAGTCATACACTAACTCAAAACTATCAATATAATAAAAACAATGTATAAAAATGGAAGATCATAGAATTCAAATGACTTAGATAAGAAAAATATTGGAAAAAAATGTTTAAAAATATACGAAAAATACTATCTCAAATAGTAATTAGTCCAAAAGAGACTATAAAAATGATCACAAAAGGAATAGAAAGGGATATTCAACAATGAATTAATAATAATGAATTAATCCCTCTGAGAATTCAGAAAAACTGGAAATTCTATATAAATTATATAAAATTAAATAAATTCACTCAAAAATGTCATTTACCTATCACCTTCATTGACTTGATCCTGTAGAGATTGAAAATGAGAACACATTAATGATTTTTGTATGGATTTTCATGTTATTTTCAGGTACCCATTGCTCATAAGGATTTAGAGAAGACTACCTTTACATGTATCTTATACAATTTTGATTATAAAATGATGCCATTAATATTGTGAAATTACCCAGGTACATTTTATAGGTTCATGGTAAGTATTTTTTTGGATAAAATTGATTATTTATTATAGGTATTTTCGTGATGATTTCACTATTTTTAGAGATTCATTTGACATTTTTTTTAAAAAATTTGGAAAATGATTCAAATGAATGTATCCAATAGAATTTTTTATTTTATTTTTAAAAGTTTCATTTTATGGTGGAAAAATTAATTTTCCATGGCCTTTTTATACCATAAAAAATAATTTAGGTTGATAAATCAAAAATTGAAGTAATAAATTTATTTCCTTACACAACTTTTGTGAAACACATTATATAATTTTTATACATGCATGATTTTACTAGAGGTTTATCAAATATTTTAGCATGATTGATCTCCCTCTCTCTATATTAATTTTTAAAGATATTAATTTTGATTTAAATGAGGAGTTTATGTAATCCTTTTGATGAGTTAAAAACGAGATTGATAACTCCACCAGTGATGGAGACACCAAATTGGGAATAATCAATTGAGATAATTTGTGATGCTTCCAACATATTAGTCAGAGTAGTCCTTTCTCAGAGAATTGAAGGAAAAATAAAATTCATTATATATACCTCCATAAAATTATATGTTTCCCAAATCAACTATACAACCACTAAAAAAGAGTTTATAGAAGTTTTATTTTCTTTAGATAAATTTCGATCCTACCTTCCTTGAACTAAATTCACTATGTTTTATAATCATGCTACTCTTAGGTACTTTATGAAGAAGGTTTAAGCTAAACCAAGGCCATTCATATGGATGTTGTCACTTAAGTAATTTAATTTGGAAATAAAATACTATAAAGTAACTAAGAACCAAGTGGTCGAACACTTCAGTAGGCCGACTGAAATTTATAAATTTAAAATTCTAGACCAAGAACCACTGAATGATCATATTACAGGAGAGTAGTTATACTTTATTGAAGGATAAGTGCCTTATTATTCTGAAATTTTCAATTATATATAACTTATCAGGTCCCATATAACTTAAATACCCACTAAATTCAAAAACTAAAATTTTAATCCAAATTATACATTTGGTATGATCCATTTCTTTATAAAGGTTACAATGATCAAGTGATAAGAATATTATTACACGGAAGTGAAATTGAATCTATTTTTTATTTTTACAACACCTTAAATTGTTGAGTACACTTTGGAACTAAGAGGATAGTATGAAAAGTATTAGAATCTTAAATTTTCGGGCCCACTCAATTCAATGATGCACATGTATTTTACAAAATATGTGAAAAATGTAAGTTTTCTATAAATATTTCAAAGAGATAAAAAATACCCCAAATTTCACTTAATTTTTTTTTTATTTTTTAAGTTTGGGGAATCGATTTTTGGAGACCTTTCCTAATTTTATTTGGAAACTCTTATATATTACTTACAATGGATTATGTTTTAAAATGTGTGGAATCCAAATCCACTAAAACTTATGATGATTATTTTGTTTGTTATTTTACTAGGGCTAACATATTATTTAGGCTTGGAGTGTTCAAAGCTGTCATTAGTGATCAAGGGACTCACTTTGTCAATAGTATAATGGATACTTTGGTGAGGAAGTATGGGTAAAATCATAAAACATAATACTATAATATCCAAAACCAATATTCAAGATGGAGTTTCCAATAGGTAAATAAAAGAAATATAGGAAACTACTATTAAAACCAAGAGAAAGGATTTGAGACAAAAGTTGGAAGAAAAATAATGGTATTATAGGTTATATTACAAAACCCCTCTAATAGTGATCTCATATAGTTATATTTATGAAAAAATCTATCACTTTCATGTGGAATTAGAGCACAAGGTATACTGGGCTATGAGAGAGATGAATTTGGACCTAGATAGAGTTGGAAGAGATAAAATATTGCAGTTGTAAGAGTTTGAAGTAATTAGAAGATAATAATTTAAATATTATATGATTTATAAATAGAGAACAAGGGTGTCTCATGATAATATTATTCAACCAAAATCATTACTTCTTGGAGATCAAGGGCTATTATATAATTCAACACTCAAATTGCTGCTAGATAAACTTCATTCTAAATGATAAATTCAATTTAGATTCACTCATTTTTATCATTTTATTTTTGTTAATATTTTTAAATAAGTATAATAAAACTCATTGACTATTAATGGTAATAGGTTAAAAAAATTCCAATGAAAATTTTCCCATGAACCAGTGAAGAAAATCACTCACCTCCAACTTGTTTACCATTAAATTCCATCATTTTTACCTCATCTTAAAATTTAATTGATTTATTATATTCAATTAAATAAATTATTAATTTTTTAATGTAATTTAATACATTAAGTACACTTCATCATTTAAGTGTGTGAGTGGGGGGGGGGGGGCTTTATAGTTTAGGATTCTAAAATTAACATTTTTCAAAAAAAATGTATGTTTATTTTTAAATTTTAGCATGTTTTTGAGACTTGTGAGATCAAATGATTATATTTTCCATTTTTTAAATCTATTTCAATGAGTGAACCAATTTATCCCCTTAAATTGAGCTTAAATTAATACTATAATTGACTTTGTTTTAAGTTCTAAACTTTGAAAATTTTATGAAAATACCCCTAATTTTTGAATCTCATGCCCTAAATAATTATATTTATATTAAAAATCAACATCATATTAGGATTAAAAACCTTTTTAAATATTCTTTACCTTAACCTCACTTTTTTAGAGTACTGAAAATGATTTATTAACTATAATTTTGTTTATTTCTATCAAAACTTGAAAGTTTTAGGTGCTCGTGTTTTAAATGATTGAGAAATTTATTTAGTATAAAGACCCCCTTTTCAAAATAATACCTTTTATTCTAGACTTAAATTTAAATTTAATCCTAGTATCACTTAGTTTCTATAAACAACATATTATATTGTTACATTATAATCCATTTTTCCTTATCCTACCAACCTTAGAAGTAAAAATTACATGATATATTTTAACTTAAGTGTGGGGAAAAGTTTTATTATGTTGTGATACATAATTTTGTGTTGATTTTAAAGAAAAATAAAAGGATAAAGAGATGTATTTTCTACTGAAACTATTATTATACTAAAATCTTTTCTTTAATAAATTGTTTTAGCAGATTTCTAAATTTTTTTGAAGAATAAAATATGTTGTGCGGAAGATGCTGAAAAATAAAACAAAAATAAATTTAAGAAAATCAAAAAAAGAAGAATAAATATTTAAAGTGAGGGGATGAAATTAAAACCAAATACTTTAAATTCAAATGACCCCTACTTCCTTAAAAAATCATTTTGTATATAATTTGAAAATATCAATCAAAAATTCAATTCATTTGAAGGTAGTTGAGTGTATATTATACTGCTACTAAAAATATGAATGATGTTAAATTTCTTTGAAGTTTTCAAGATTATTGGGGATAATTAGATTCTTGGGGAGTGAGTTTGAGACCCATTCTTGAGTTTAAATTAGATTAATGTATTTTTTCTTCTAAAAGATCCAACTCTTCTTATTCTACCTTAAATATTTTTGACATAAAAAATATACCATCCCCGAGACAATGAATATACCCTAGAATATCTTAACAGTAAAAACATGTCCTTTTCTTACATAGGGTGGATATTTATGAATTTATAAATCCTATGGTGACCCTTTCATGTGTTTATATGAGAAAATATTATTTTAAAATTTCAATATGTTTGATTAGGAAAATATTTAGCGGGGTAAGTGTTTTGTGGGCATGAAAGGAGAAATAAAATGTAAATTATTTGAATGAACTAAATATATAAATTAATATAATTGTTTTTAAAGATCCATAATATATTTTTTTCTTGGTGTTAAATTTGTGGATCTCATGGGTATGTGTTTTAAATTTTCTTTGATATGATTTTGATGTTTACCTATCTAGTAGTCCAAGTGTAAAGTGTGGGGTAATTGATAAAGCTATTATTTTCATTAATTTTATATGTATTAAAATGATTTAATCCTCACCAATTTTTTATTTTGAGCTGAATTATATCACTATATTTTTTTTTGAATTTTGGGTATTATTATAAAAATTTCTTAAGAATTATAACTATTTTTATCACCTTGATGTTTCATCCATAAATCTTTTTAAACTGATCCAAATTGTGAAATTATTATTTTTAGGGGTTCTTGTTTCATGTGATTCATTTCATTAATCTAGTACAAGTACTTAATAGAAATATATGTGGCCTAAATAAATCTTGAAATGTGGAATTTTTTTGGGTTGACATATTTGACTTCTCCATAATAAATGAGGCATATATCGAGATATAAGATATCAAATGATGTGATTATTATTACCACTAAAACAAGCCTCATAGATTGACATGAAAAGTAAGATTAATGGAGATTTTTTTTCATTAATTTAGTTTTTTCATATATCAAATTTGAGGAATATGAAGAATATTTCAAGTCATAAAAAGTTTATCTTATATAATTAGAATATAAATTTTTTTAAACATGTAATAAGGATTTAAAATTTTGGGATTAGAAAGAAAACATGAGGTTGAATTTTTTTCTAGAAGTCATGTTAATTAATAAAGGTTCTTAGAGTTATATTACCCTTATATGTTTGGGGTGTAAATCAGGGTATGTAATTCTTATGTAACTCATCACCTTTCCTTTAACTTCCACTACCCTAAATAGAACTCAAACTCTCAACCATGAGGGTTACTTTCTATAATATTATTTTTAAAAGATGATATAATTTAAACATTTATAAAAAATCATTCTTTAATAGCACTAGAAAAGGTCTTTATCAGTGCTAAAAAAGCACTGATAATCAAAGCACCGTTAAAAGCCTAAAACCTTTATCAGCGCTAAAAAAGAGCTGATAAATGCTTCACTGATAAAGGATATATAAATTATTTCCCATGCCCCACCCACTCCCCTTTATTAGTGCTTTCCACCTACCCATCCCTTTATCATTTCTTTAGATAATCCCATCCTCCCACGTGCGCACCTGCCATTAATGAGCTTTGAACCTAAGACCTCCAACTTATACATCCAACGCCTTTACCACTTCCCTATACTATTTTTTTACATTTTATGATACATATATATATTTATATATATTTATTCACATATTTTATCTATTTATTTATATATATGTTTATATATATATTTTTATATATTAATAAATATATTTTATTTAAAAATATATTTAATTTATTTATTTATAAAATTATTATTTTATGTTTGAATATATAAAAAATATGTATATATTGTTATTTATTTGATTAAAAATAAAATTCCATTTTGAAAAATTATATAATATTAAATCCATAATATCAATATGAATGTAAGACTTGGGAATAAATTCAGTTCCCACTAAAAAAGGGAAAAAAGACCCCTATAAATGAGGCTTAAAATCCATTGAAAGTAAAAATTGGGGTACCCTGACTAAAATCTCAGTTTGAAGGCCTTTTGGACCTTTTTATCCTCGAAAAGATAGTTACTAGGGTCCCCCTGGGTCATGATGTCCTAAAGATCATCACATGATCTAATTTGATATGTGGTAGAGCCCAAACAGATACCCAGATCAAAAGTTATGGCCGTTTGAAGTTTGAGTTATGTTTTCAACTTATTTGAGATATTTTATTATTTTTTTATTTTTTATCTTCAAATTGATGTTAAATGACTATCACATGGTAATAATAAGAAAATTAGTAATTAGAAATATTTATTAGTTATTTTATAATCAATTTTCACTAAATATCTTATATTTTTAGTGTAAATGCCTATTTACCTTATCTAAAACATATTTCAAAAAATATATATTATATTTATATCAATATCAATATATTTATATATTATTTTTAATGAAATATTTTATGAAGTATATTTTTATCAAATCTTGTAAAAAAGAGCCGATAACCCCCCTACCAGCACTTTTTTACAAGCACTAATAAAAGAACCCATTTATCTGTGCTTGTGAAAAAGTTACAATAAAGACCCCCTTTAATAGTGCTTTTTTTAGCACTGATAAAGGGGGTATTTAACAGAATTTTAGCTAGCACTATTAAAACCTCAGCAATGGATAAACCCATTTTTTAGTAGTGAAATCAATTGATGATACCTTTATTACCATATATTCTTTAAGATCCATTTTACCCTATTTTGGTGTGTATTTAGAAAATTAATGGGTACATGAGAATTTACTTGGTTCACCTTCACTTGGCTACTCCAAGGATCATAAAATCAACAATGTGTTGATGCACCAAATCACTAAAAGATCATTGATCTTCATATTGGGTTTGGGATATGTCACTCCTTTCCCAGGTTTACTACCTTACTAAGTTTAGGTTCAACTCATTATAGCCCAAGGCTCACTGATGAGTCACTTCCCTCTTCTCTTATCTACTTACTATGGTGGAAGTCATCACCTTCACATAGTTTATGGAAATGCATGTCCCTTAACCATCTTTAATTTATCATCATTCATACAGAAGTATAAATATTTTCTCTCTTTTAGCTCCACTGGGATGCTCCTTCACAAACTGTGAATGTCTCCATGCTGCAGTACCTATTCTTATGGAATGTAACTAGTTCTTTTCTTCTCTTTACTATTTAATGTAAATTCTTTATGCTTCTTTGGTAGAGTCTTCAATAGGTGATAAAAACTTCTTCTTTCTTCCAGACCCTTGAACAGAGCACGTTTACTCCAAAGGGAAGATCTTAAAAATCTCTATGTCTCTATCTCTATCACTTCCAGTCTATCTCCCCTCTTTAAATAGGGAGGCCATTGAATCAATAAATGTACATCTATCAGCATCATTATGGGCCTTTCAAATCTCCCAAAAATTCCTATTATTTTCCTCCATGATTTATATAACCATATTCAACATATAACTGCTTCATGGATATATTTCTATCTCCTTTGTAGTGTGAATTAAATCTCTAATTAATTCTATTTTTGAATCACTAAAATCACCATTGAATCTATCTTGGATCATGGTATAAAACTAAGATACATTATGTATGAAGCCTTGATGATCCATTCAAGCATAATGAGGATAAAATCCTCCGAATTTGGTTTTTCTTCAGATGACACACACAACAATATGGTTTTTCGTCAAATAGAAATACGTGGGATTTATATTTATAGGCTAACTATACCTTCAATATACCTAGATCCACAACTTGTTGTCCATGTTTCTTTATCCTATAGAAATATAAACCACCACTTATATCATTGAGAAAAAAAAACATAACCAAAACCATCATCATGAACATAAGAGTCCTTCTTATGGATCATAGGTAAATTCTCAGGAAACCATACCCATCACCATGGAAGAGTCCATCTCTCTTGTCTAGGTTTACCACTTTATATATTTAATGTATTATAAATTCTTGACCATGAAAACTAGTCTATGGTGTGAAAAAATAACATCCCTATGTTAAAATTACCACAACATATTCAGACATTTACTTTTCAACTTCACTATTCCCACTATCCATGGAATGACATTTCTGTTGTTGGGAAACTTGAACACAAAGTATCACCTTCAATACTGTATTTGTAAATAATCCACATCTTGTTAATAAATATAAAATTTCTCCATAGTTTCTTATTTTAGAAAAAAAATTTAAAAAACCACTTATTTTCAACAAATACAACAGAATTCGTTGGGGTTCCAATAAGACAACATGTAAATATTTAGATATTGAACTTTTCAAATATGCTTAAATTTTTTGAGGAAAGAAACTGGAAGGAATTCTACCACACCCTTTCACTATAAATATAAGTCTCTGCTTCCATTCAAGAAAGTTACAATTAGATGATAGAATATGATGGATAATTTAATCACTAAATCATTTAATTCATTTTAATTTCTATTTTTAAAATCTCCCACATCCACCTTCTAATCTGTGAGCCCTTGAATTGAGGGGTAATTGTAGAGTGATTAGGGAAGGAAGGATAAAATTTTTTTAATGCTTGAAAATTGTTCTATAATGTTGAACTCCATTTTTCTATTTAATAACCTATATTTATAGTTATTCTTAATTATATTAAAGATATTTTATTTAGGGTTTTTATTTTATTCATTTTTACATATTTAGTTGAAGTTCTATAAACTCCCTCTACCTAGTAAAACTTGTCTAGATTGAGAAAAATGTGCTAGGTGGTGAGGGTCAATTGATCACCATCATGTGTATGAATGTAGTGAGTTGTTTATGTATTTTTAAAGCTCTTTAATTCCTTCTTGGTATTTTAATTGTTAGTTTAGTAATACTTTACTAACTCTCATGCATATTGGAATGGTTCCCATTATTTCCTTCAACCAAGGGTGATTGAAAAATCAATTTAGGAGTCTTTCATTTAATATTCAAAAAGAGGAGAGGCAAAAAAACTTGTAATAATATAATGGAATTGAAAAAGATAATCCGACCCTAACCATTTCTCTTTCTTCATCAATATGTTTCCAACCCTTTATTACATATTTACTTTAGTCCTCAAAGAATCATTACAAAAAAAACCACATTTCCCCTCTAATTTTAAGTTAAAAAATGTTTGTTGTGAAATATTCTATGGATACTACCAAGATTTACCACTATGACATATTATAACTTAGTATATAATTAATTTTTACAAACCCCACAGTAGGATAATGTTAACTAACTATGGAGGAAAGAGTCCTAAGGTTGTTACTTAGTGATCTTAGTCAAATATTCTCCGTCGATATTGACTGATATGGATCACCCTCGGATAGAGTCATGCTTATTTATATTTATATTCTTCATACTCATGTTGATTCTTTGATTATATACTAAAAATACTTTCTTTTTATTCCACTATGTTGGACACAAGAAAATCCCTCAAAAACCCATAAGTGGTATTATAGCCATATTCACCTTCGAATCAACTTGTTTTTATAATTAATTTATAAAGAACATGTTTATAAGAGGTTTATTAAGGGGATATTATAATATATGATATAACATATCCAATCATTTTACATTGAATCACATTTCCATTGCCTATGACCTAAGATATCACAAGCTACCATATGTTGTTTTTCTTAGTCATAGAGTATGATTAGATGAATCATACAGTATGATTTATCAAATCACGTGATTTTATATTAGGTAAAAAATTTTTCTATGTAATATTGTATATTATAACTTGAATTTCGGGTTTTTGAAAAATAAGAATTGATTCGTAAAGCTGAAATATCATATATTGTTAAAAATGAAACACCAAAAGCGATATCATCGAGAATATGTCATGATCCAATCATAGTTTATGATAGATTAACCCCTTTATCAATCATAAATTATGATATGGGATTAAAAATGAGAAAAATATATTTTTATATAAAATTGATTATGGTTTATAAATTCCATATAAAATATAAGTGTTGAGTATTATAAATAGAATGTTATTATACATAAATTAAAAATGAAATGATCAAATTTATATCTCATGTTTGGAAAATAAATTAAAAATTTATTTATTTATTCCTTTAAATATTCATGTTTATAAAATATTTATATAATTTCAATAATCTATATACTTAAATTTATGTGATAAATCATTTATTATAAAATTT
The DNA here is from genome assembly GCA_963277665.1 of Viscum album. Classification (NCBI taxonomy): domain Eukaryota; kingdom Viridiplantae; phylum Streptophyta; class Magnoliopsida; order Santalales; family Viscaceae; genus Viscum; species Viscum album. The sequence goes on along the minus strand of OY728150.1, from coordinate 807,607,516 downwards.
TTATTCCATGCTTGGTACAATAACATAAGATTTAGTTTTTTCTACCTTGTATTCAATTTTTTATGTAGTTGTGGGCATGAATTTATAGGTTGAATATAGTTTATTAATATCACACATTAGAGTTATAATGCAATTGGAATATCTCTTGAGGTATATATCCTTAGGTAAAGTGGTTTTGGGTCAAGCTGCTTGTTGGACTAGAGGGTTATGACTTGTCCTGAATAACAGGGGTTGGCTATCCATGGATCCATGATTTCTTTTATGGTTATGGATGATTTCATACAATTCTAAACCATTATAAGAAATAATTTTATGTACCATATACGTGGGATGAATTTGGACTTGTGTAAATATATTTAACTTATTTTTTAGATGATTAACACAAACTATGAGTTGTGTAAATCGTTACACATTAATGTGGTTTAAACATATTAATTTTTTCTATAAAGTAAGGATTTCAAACTAAATCATTAAAACCATGAATACATAAAGAAATAAAATATGAGATAGAAACCATTTCATTGGATACAATGGTTTTGGATTTAATATAGATGTTATGTTTATTAAAATGGTGAGACTCTGAAAGAAAACCCCTCAAATACCACATTTAATATTCCTTCTGAAGAAAACACATGTCAAGACCTTATTCTTTTATGTGGGTAGGTTTTTCCAAAGTAGGGTTCACATGGATTATCTTGTGTAAGGCATGGTGGAAATAGCCAACCCTAAGATTTAGGTTCCAAATCTCAATGTGTTATTTAGGTAACACTTAAATTTGAAACAATAAGAGTTTGGATAATAGAAAAATAAATTTTATTTTATATCTACATGATGTATTTTGGAAAATAATTTTCTTCCCAAATATCCAAGAGTCACATGTTATATAATTTACATGATTTTTTTTACCTAAATAGATAAGTGATAAGATTAATACAAAAGTGGACTCTTTATTTATTAAAATATGGATCTTGTATCACTAAAGGTGATATTTTATGGGTTTATAATTTTAGTGGGACCATTGTCATTAAAATTACTTGATAAATTATATAAAATATGATAGTATCCCATAGACATGTCTTTGTTTTAGATTATTTCATGAATCATGATTATCATTTTAAGGTTTATTATAGGTATGAACTATAAAATAATTCTATATTAGTATCTAAGGTTGAACATTATTCTTAAAGATAAATATTTTGAGTATATGTATGTGAATGTTATGAAAGTCAGTTCCCCAAATTCTATGCAGCACCCCCGATTTCAAGTAAGTAGCCCTTAATTTATGCTTTTAAGTATATAAGGTATAAGGGTGATGTTTGGGAGATTTTGGGGAAATTTTGGAATATTTTTGGAGATTTTCTATAGGTACATAGTTTGAGAACAATTTGGTAAAACCGTGCAACACCTATAGGAAACCATGAACAATGAAACAAGTGATAAAGGAAGGGTGTATGAGTGGCACATAGTTTATCCAAACCCTACGGTAGCCTAGGAGAAACTGTTCCAATTGAGACAGTGGAATTTGTTATGTCTAGCGCACAGTTAGGAAACAATGCAAGTTAACCATGTCAAGTTCTTACTTGGGATAGAACATGGGGAACAGTTATTGCTTGGTTTTCTTAACCATGCAACTAACCATGCACATGTCAAAAGTGAGATCCTAAAATTGTGAATCTCACTCATTTTGAACTTTAAGTCTGTCATTTTTTAACTTATGTGGTTCTAACTTGATATTATCTCTTCTTGAAGGATAATTAAGCTTCTCCCATTGATCTGGAGGTGATCCAAAGGCTTCTATTAGTGTTTTGAATTCAGATTCTTGTGGTAAGTCATTGTTCTTGGTCATTCTTAGTGGTTTTACTTAGATATACTTCTCTACCAATCTTGGTTTCTTAGATAAAAATCCTATATAGATATATCTAATATATTTTTAGAGACCCAATTTTTTTACCCTGTAAGACTTTGGAATTTTTCAACATATAATTCCAGAGCTAGGCACGAAGACGGCATGCGATTCCAAGGCCCGGTGTTCTCGGAATAATTTTTATAAAAGTTTTAAGTGTTTTTGCACAATACACATGGAGGGGTTGTGTTTCCTCCTAAACAGTGGCTCAGATCAGAAATCCAAGGGCACGGTTTCATCCGGAGCATACCGTTTACCCTAGGCAGGGTGTAAAGGTTGCAGGCGCGGGCCTGCGGTGAGATATGTCACCCAAGGGAAAAATCATCATTTTGAAATAATGACTTAGTGATTTTTATCATTGGATTTCTTTTCAAATAAATTTATAATGAAGCCTCAGAATGGAAATATGAGACTTCTGTTGAGTTCAAAATAGGGCATTTTTTCTAGGCGCAATATAAAATGAAAGGGCGCGGTGAATTCAGATTCTGTGCTAAGTGGAATCCCTATAAATAGAGTTAAGTGTTTAGGGTTAAGGAAAATCCCTAATTCATTATCTCTCTCTCTCTCTATAACACCCAAGATCTCTCTCCCTCTTTTTATTCTTCACCGTTCTTCGTCTTATCAAGGAGAGACCACCGCCGGAACTTCGGCAGATCGAAGCGGGGGTGTCATGGACGCGTCACTAGCGGCAAACGGGCTGATCGAGGTAGGATTCTTGTTAAATTTCGAATCTTCGTTGATTTATTAAATTTTTCATCAAATGTTTCATTTAAATTCTATAATTATAGAATTAGGACGATGTCCAAACAAACACGACCATCGTCCGAACCCCATCCTAAACCCCGTTCTTTAGCGTTCTTCGTCTAAATTTCGGTTGGGTCAAATTCTCGACTATTCGAAAAGGGAGGGGCAGAGTTGTGAAGCTTCAACCCCAAGGATTCCAAAACCAGTGTCAGATAATTTTTTTGACCACCGGAGTGATCGGGGGGACTGGCCGAAGGTTTATCTCCAGCGAGGGGCGGCGACCGGAGGTTGAGCTGGAGGCGGCAGAGCACGGCGGCGCGAGCAGGGGGCACCGGGGCGGTGCGGTCGAGCAGCGTGAGGCGGCGCGGTACGATCCGTGGTGGTGATGGGGCGCGACCGGTGGGTAGCAGGGGCAGTACAACGGCGCGAGCAGGGGGCACCTGGGAGGAGCCGAGCAGGTCGGCGAAGCTCGGTGGCGAGGCATGGCCGGAGTCGGCTTCGGAGCGGCGGAGCACGGCGGGCGTAGCGGTGTAGTAGCTGGTGCAGGCGGCGTCGGGCGACGTCGGGCAGCGTGAGCCAGGGAAGCGCGATGGTGCGCTGCGGGAGGTAGAGGCGCTGAGGGCGCTGGCCGTCACGGTTGAAGAGGAACCCGAGGCCGTCAGCGCCTCGGGCATGCAGAGTGGACAAGGACCAGCCGAATGTGGGTCCTGCCGACGTGGCGATGACCGTCCAAAAGGCTGGTCTGCTAGGGAGAACCAGACTCAAGGGGTCCAATGTAGCTAGAGTGGGCCACAACAGTTCGGGCCAGACCCGTGGCTAGGCCACGGGCCGGTGATTCGGACCGGGCCGACCGAGGTGAACCGGCCCAGTTGACCCCCTTGCATTCAGGGGGACGTATCTTCTAAACAGCGCGGCCGTTTGACATGCCGTCTATGGGTGCGGGTTCATGTCGGCGAGACGAACCTTTCAAAGTGAGTTTTGAGGTTTTGTGGTTCTTTGTCCGAAGTTGGGTGACCCGAGGATCTTTATTTTAATAATAATAAATTATTATTAAAGTTGCGAAGAACGTGGCTAGCGATCCGGACGTCCATTTGAGGTGCTATCAGAGGCGCGGTGGCCCCGGAGTTGAGACGGTCCTTACAAGTTGGTTCGGAAGCATTGCGGGTTGGTTTCGTTGCTCGGTGGCACGAAACACTAAATGTGAATAATTAATTAATTAATCTTGCGTCAGACCCAACTCATGTTTGGGATGTCCGATTGACGCGCTGTCAGCGGCAGTGTGACCCCAGTCCTCGTGTGGAATTTTTGATACGCTTTCCAAAGCATTCGGGTTGGAGACAAGGTATGGGACCCAGAGGGGCTAGTTCACACGTTTCATGAAGAAACACCACTTTTTCACCCGACATCCATTTGGGGTGTTTGAGTACTCATTTCTGAGTGTTTTTCCGAGGGGACTGCAATGGCGCAATACGCCCGCATAAATTTGGGCTCGAGGCATGGGCTCCAGGATGTGACTTTTGGACGTATGTTGTGTTTTTACGACTTATGCTTCATAAGTCTGTTCAGGGCAAATGAATAGCCTACGCCGCTTAGTTATCTGCAAGGAATGTAATGGTTCGATCTGCGTGAAGTGTTTCGGGGTTGAGGTGTGGGCCCCACAGGGCCCCGTTTGCATATAACGTGGGAAGTTGCAGCTTATGCATCTAGAGTCCATTTTATGCATCGTCAGTGGCGTTGTGACCCTAGAATCGAGACAAAGTTGACCAGGGAGGTTTTAGGCACTGAAGCCGAACTTGAGGCATGGGCCCCATGGCCTGTCTTTTGAGTTGTGTGCAGCGTACTGCGACTATTTCACCAGGAGTCCATTTGGGGCGTATGAATAGTCGATTTAGCGTGTTTTTTTCGAGAGCATCGAGATGGTGTAGTTCGCCCAACCTCTTTTTGGACCGAGTTGTGGGCCCCATGAGACGACGTATGTGCATAATGTAGTGTTGAATAACGTTTTCGCTAGGAGCCTGTTTCTAGTGAGTAAGTAGTCAATCTCGTGTGTTTTTCCGTGGGGATTACAACGGTGTAATATATTTGGAATATCATATCATATTTAAAGATCTAATTAAATGTGGAAACATGAAAGAGAGTTGGTCTGAGGTTCCTTTGATGCAATCCTAACCTACGCACGGTAGTAGTGTTAGTGAAACCCAATGATGGTATGGGTAGTGCGGAGTAATCGGACCAGTTCCGGGTTTTCCCTACAGTGGGACTAGGTAGTGGGTTACCCGTTGACATTAGGGTTTTTCCTTAAGTGGGGCTGGGTAGTGGGTTACCCTTTGAACTTAGTGTTTACCCTCCAGTGAGGCTCAACAGTGGGTTACCTGATGACCTTTTGTGGTTTACCCTCCAGCAGGGCTGGGTAGTGGGTTACCTGATGACCTTTTGAGGTTTACCCTTCAGTGGGGCTGGGCAGTGGTTTACCCGATGACCTTTTGTGGTTTACCCTCCAGCGGGGCTGGGCAGTGGGTTGCTTGGCGGCCTTTTGTGGTTTACCCTCCAATAGGACTGGGCAGCGGGTTTCCTGACGACCTTTTGTTGTTTACCATCCAGCTGGGCTGGGCAGTGGGTTACCCGACGACTTCTTTCAGACTCGGTCTCTCTATGAGGCTAGTCAGTGAATTTTCTCCGTGATTAACAGAGTGAGAATTTGGTTGTTCGGTTTAGCAAGAAATCAACTTTGGCGTGCGAGATTGTTGGGAATCAAGGATGGATATCCTTTGAACTGTTGGTGACTTTTCCTGGGCTGAGCTTGGAGATCAAGATCCCCTTACATTGTCGTTCGGTTTTCTTGTTGATCACATATATATAAATCCTACATTTTTCCACTCCTTGGGTTCAGTTACTCTCTTTATATAAGGGGTGAAGACGCGTGAGGTATGCCACGTGCTTTCCATGTCTAGCTCCTCTTGGTTGGAAGAGCCTGCTTCCTTTCTCTTGTCAGGTTGAGCTGCACTCTCTCTTTTGTACTCTTACACTGTTCTTGCTTCATTAACTACTCACCATCTTTAGCATCTCCTTTGTTTCTTTCTCGAGCTTTTGAGGTATCCTACTGAGTATCTTTATACTCACCCCTTCTTGGGCTTTCCCGCACATGGTGTGCCCTTACAGATGACGGATAGGTCGATCGAGACTACGGAGGAGCGTAGAGGAAACATGAGCTTGGGATGTGTTCAGTGGATGTAAGAGGATTTCTTGGTGTGAGACTCACTAGTTTTTTAGTTTTGTTTATCTGTTGCTGGGTTGTGGCACCTTTCTAGTTGGGTGCGTGTTTTCCCCCTTTTTTAGTTCAGTTATACTGTCATCAATTTACTTGTACTTTGTAGAGGTTGATGCATGTATGTTGGTTTCTCTTTTGTAGCAGTGTTGTATCTTGATTTCTTTTCTCTACACTTTTTCATTGAGTTTGCTGCGTGTGTGTCTGTACAGTTTCTTAGGAAAAGGCCTCCCCTAGTTTGTTGTGCCTTCGGCGCTGGTCGCCAGCCCCTGTCCTATGGAGGCGGGCTTGGGGTAGTTGTGACTCGATCCCCGGTACGGGTCGGGTCGTGACATATTTTATTCCAAATATGATTATTTTTGGATTTTGTTTTTCTATGGGAAGATATCTAAGATGGGTTTTTGGAGTTTTAACCATATTTCTTGGATGTTATCGTGATGTTTTCCATTTTCACCATGTTTTATGAGGTAGTTGGATTCATTGTTGACTCTTCTATTTAAAATATAATTTTTTTGTTCTAAATTTATTGTTTTTTTTAAAATTAATTGTGAAAATTGATGTGAAAGCATGATATAAATCCCTTTTGGTAGGGGTTGTAAATTTTGTGGATTGTGGACTTGTTGTGAAAAGTGATTTGATAAATGATTTTAAAATGTTGACTTTAAAATAGTTACTTCGTTTGATTCCTGGAAAAAGGATTTGTTAAAAAGGTTATTCAATAAAACATTGTTTTATTGAAATGGTTTTGGGAATTGAAATGATTTTGTAATTGAAATTGATTTGGCATTAGAATGATTTTGGCCTGATTTTATTGCTATAATTTTTAGACATACTTGGTGGTGTGTGTTCATATTTCATATGAGGCATGGTTGTAATATTACCTTGTTCTTGGTTCCAAAGGTTTAATGGCACATGAGATATTTTTTACCATGTGATGAGTTGGTAGATCGATGAGAGACCGCTCATGAGTATGGAACTATAAACTAGGCATGCATGGGTGGATGTGTGGGTGTGTGGTTTGGAATGGGTTATGCGAATTGTATTATGAAATGGGTTGGAAAAAATTCATGGTTGTTTTCTAGGGAAAATAGTTTTGATTTGGAAAATTATTTTTCTTAGAAATATTTTTGATTTTTTGATAATATATTTTCAATTGTTTTATATAATTTTTTTATATAAATTTGCTAACATTTTCTATCCTAGTTGTGTGAGTAGGAAAGTCATTTGGGGAAATACTGATGAGTTTTAGTACTCACGACTACTTTGGTATTTTGGTGATTTTACAGATATCATTTATCAGGACATGGTGAAAGGTAAAGTATCACACTTCTATAGTAAATCATAGTGATACTTAGGATGTTTTGTGGAGTTAGATCATGGAGCTTATTGGAGCTTGGAGTTTTGTCTTGGAGTCTTTGTGTTTTGTTGGTTATGTATTTCTCTCTGTACTTGGTTGTTTTATAGTCTTCTATTATGGTACTCTTATGTTGTTTCATTTTGATATAAATGGTATGATTGAGTTGTCTTTAATTTATACCATGCATCATATTGTGGTTTATTTTGTTATGGATTATTTGGTTAGTTGTTTTATTTTCAAAGGGAACATCATCCACCACATGTTCATGAAGGCCTTGAAATTTATTTTTAGCCTTTGGAATCATGAGGATGTTGCTTAAGGCCAAGTAATGTTCCACAAACTTATCATTCCCATGAGAAGGGGAAGGATGTTACAAGTGGTATCAACTTGTTCAGTCTCTACCTAACAAGTGGTCTTTAGTTCTCTCAGTCTTGGAGTTGATATTCATTATGTTTTATTCCTTAAGTCGGGTTCATAGAAAGGATTAGGATCATCAGGACTTGAAATTTAGAGCATAAAAAGATGTAACTAACCTTTTTATGCTGAACTTCAAGTTACTAGGGAGTTGGGTACATAAGTATTTTAGATACACTCATAAGAATTGAAATCTCATTTTCATGGGTTCAGCCAATGAGATGAGCATGACATGCATTAGAAAAATGATTTCCCACTAGGAGTGAATATATTATTTTAAGTAATTATTTGTTGCAATGTGTTGATTTTTGATAAATGTTGAAATTATTTTCAAATGTAATATTATTAAAGGAGGATGGTTGTGATATTTTTAAAATGTTATGATTTTCAAAATAAAATTGAATTTTTGTCAAAAATGGTTGAACATGGTAAAATTTAATTTTAGAAATCATTGTTGTGATAATTGTGATCTGGTAAAATTTTAAATGCTAAGCCTTTAATTGATACATATTGATATTTATGGATTTTTTTTGTGTTTCTAGAAAATGGAACCCATTAGGCGTTGTAGAAACCAACCAAAAGAAGATGTTGATAATGTGGTTTCACTTAAGCCACATATGAACCAAAAGCTAGTTCAGAGCATATTTTAATATTCTTAATGCATGGATATAAGAATATGAGGTATGGGCCATGGAAAGTGGATCATTCAGTCTAGTTTTAGAGGGAGAATCCACCCAACTTTTAGGGTGATTCTGAACCATAGAATGTTGAGGTGTGGCTGAGTAGGACGAATCGTATCTTCAATTTTATTAGAACACAAGTAGACATCAAAGTTAATCTAGCTATGTATATATTAGAGGATATTTTATGCAAGTGGTGGGATTTAGCAGTTTAGGCTAAATTGGACCAAGGAATTTCATGTGAGGATTTTATAGAATTGTTCAAAAAATAAGTCTATCCTCACACGTTCAGAATTAAAAGAATGGAATAATTCTTCAGTTTAAAGTAAGAAAATATTTTTTTCATGGAGTATGTGTGTAAATTCATGAATTTTGTTCTCTTTTAACCCAAGGTTGCTTCTAGTACATCCTTAAAGGCACACATTTTTTATTCGAGGCTGAAGCTGGATATTCTCTTGAAGATTGTTGTGCTCTTTATTATGGATTATACAGAGATGGTAAACAGAGTGGAAGTTGATGAGTGAGAAATATCAGGAGATATGGAAGGTGGAAGTATGTTAATACCTATGGGAAATGGTGAGAACTTTAATACTGGTAGAAAGCATAAGAGGGAAACTTATTTCTAAGGTGGGAGCATGAATCAAAACTAGAGAGGCAGATCGGTGAACATTCCTCCACGACCTAAGAGAAAACCTAGATTTTTTCCAATGTGGTTCACTTGACCACATGAAGCGAGAGTCTATGACACAACCTAGAGAATTCCGTAACTGCAATCATATGGGGCATCTTCAGTGCTATTTCTGTAGTTCTCCAAGGTTGGGTGTTTGGGACACTTCTTATGTGTCACAGGAATCGTATGCTTCATCAAGAAAAAGAAAAAAGAACAATCCTCGTTAGAAGGAAAAAGATATACAAGGTGATTATAGAAGTACCATGAATCTTCAGTAAGAGAAATTCAACAGGGAAACAAGGAAAAAAGTGTGGTGGGCAAGAAATTATATAGAGCTGAACAAGTTATTATGGATGATCAGTCTGGAACATCAACTGTTAGAGGTATGATTCTTTTGAATTCTACCCTTATAAAAGTTTTGTTTGATACGACTGAATCACATTACTTTACTTCTTCTTGTACTCTTGATTTGTTGAGTTTAAAATTTGAGATGATTCCTTTAGTGATAAACCATCAAACTCCACTTAGGGAAAGAGAATGTCGAACCATTGTGTGTAAATTATGTTCTATAACTATTGTTGGAGAAGAGATGAAATGGGTTTTCTCTATGATAAAGATGGATTTTTATGATATAATCTTGATTTTGGATTGGTTGACCATGTACAAGTCTCACATAGACTGTTATATGAGAAAAAATAGTTTTATAACTAATGATGGTGTCAAGAATCTCTTTTGAGGAGACATGAATGTAAGGGTAATTACAACTAGATATTTGGAACTAACAGTTGGAATGATCACATACTAGTTGGTTGAATTGAATTTAGAATCGATGAAAGAGATCGAGAATGTAATTTTTATAGTAGTGGTTGATCAGTTTCATGACGTTTTCCTTAAGTTTCTCAGGGTTACCACCTATAAGGGAAGTGGAGTTTATGATTTATCTACTCCCAAGGAACAATCATATTTCCCTTTCATCTTATTGGATGACGCCAATAGAATTAAGGGAATTGAAATTGTAGTTGGAATATTTGGAAAGCAAAGGGTTCATTCGGCCTAGTATTTCTCCATGGGTAGCACCTGTAACATCCTGATTTTTTAAAAGAAACCACAATGTTCGATAACATACATGATACACCACATCGAGCTTAAACAAACAACTAAATATTAGTAATTAATATGGTAGTTATAAATTATCCTTTAGAAGAAAGGGAATGAATAGTGTTAACTAAATTACAAAAATATTATTTACACATATTTATATAATGATTCATTCGTTACCAAATTAATTTGAAATGAAACTAAAAACCAATTGAATATAAATGATGTATTTTTATGGAAAACTATTTAAATGTGAATAATTATGTATATAAAATAATAGAATAACTCTTGTTGGATTATATTAATGAAATATTAATTCAATATAATGTTTAAAATTCATCTTATGTATTTTCTAGACATCATATAAGAACAAATACAATTTTATAGATAAAATGAGGGTTTTTTTCTAGAAATATAGTTTTACAACCTTTTGATGGAGAACCCATTTTAAATATAATTATGACACTTTTATATGTTATACTTGACAAAATAAACTTCTTATTTGTAGGAGGGACATCAAAATTTTCACTATTTGAAATTTTGGTATTTTTTTGACAAAATATTATATTTTAATGAATAGTTAAAAATACTCCATTTTAATTAAAAACTTCCTTTTTGTATAATTTATTTATATTGTTATATTACCCTTTTAATTGGTTTTAAATTATAATTAGAATAATTTTTTATCATTTAATCCAATTTTTGTCATTTTAAGTAATATCACATTGAAATTAGATATAAACGCATGTCAATCCTTTGATGGTGTTTACTTTTTAAAAACATGTTTTCTTGTTTTGATAACGAGGATTAATTTTAAATTAATTATTGAAACTTATGTGTTTTGAATTTGAAAAAATGGATTCCATATTTGGAATAATAAGGTCTAAATTATATAAATAGGCCCCTTTTATTTTTAGTCATTATGAATAGTAACTTTAGTAATTATTTTTATTACAACTGTCGAAGGTAAATCGGGTAATTAAAGATAAAAATAATATTATAATAATATAAAATTACACTAAAACTTGTCCTAATTAAATTTTATGAGTGTATTAAAACCTTGATAATCCTTGGGTGGATTTTAGGAACACTTGGATCCACTAGTATGAATTTAATGCATTTATAATATTATATTCAATAAATAGTAGATTTTGTTACACTTTTGTTTTTAAAATGTAATGTATTTTAATATGGAGTTATACAGGGGATCTATTTGACTATAAATATTAATTGGAAATATTATAATATTACTTACATCATGGTAATTTATTTATAATTTTTTAAAATTATATAATTAAATTTAATTATGACACAAAGATGATGTAGTAATTTCTTAATTAATGAAACAATGAAATAAATGATATCATAAAAATTCAAATAAATATTATTTAACAAAATTTATTCCATAAAATAATAATAAGGATATATTTGACATCTTGTTGATGATGTAAAGGAGTTTTTTTGAACTAAGCTTATTTTATGTTATTTTTTAAAAGTAAACTATTGAATAGTGTCAAAATTGACACTATTGGTATTTTAAAATATAAAATAGTTTATTAAATGTTATAAAATTACAAAAAATATAATATTCATCCAAAATTTTAGGATAATTACTAATATGTTATAAATGACACTTTTTTTATCATTTGACATGTTATGTTAATTAAATTAACCCACAAAGTGTAAATAACATGATATCATGGTAAGATTAAAAAGGGTTAAATAAGGGTTAAAACAAAGAGATATGGATTAAAAAATATTTAAAACATGTATAATTTTAATTGGATGATTTTTATCGAGATAAAATAATATTATATTCTAATTAACTTAGTTTGGGACCATTTAGAATCGAAATTGAATTTATATTAATTTAATACTTTTAATAATTACAATGGTTCCCCTCCTCTCTCCAATAAAAAAGGAACCCATTAATCTATATTACCCACACTTAAATAACCTTTCTGTTCATCCAATATATGCACAAATAACTTACTATAATCCCTCCACACATTCTCGATGCCTTATATTATACATAACACCCTTATTAGAGCTTTTAATGTGTTTTTCAAAGGCGATCAACCGAAGAAGAGGTATTGTTTTCTTTAAGTATTTCTTTATATTTCTTCTTCAGCATAATTAAAATATCCTCCAACCATGATGAAATAATAAATAAAATATTCTAAAGATAATGAGATGTTATTATGTCAATTTCATCACCTAAATCCATCTCCACTTCCATTAAATGGTAAAAGAATTAATCGTTCGTGCATACGTGTGAACTATCACCTCCATGAACCGATCTAATTCATTTTCCATAACTGTATCTCATGAATGTTCATAATAATGTAATTAATGTTCATATGTGATATTCATGAAATATTAATCATTATAATATAATAATATATCAATTATATTCTTACTTTCCATTCACATAAAAATGATAATGTCATTTGTGCGTATGTGTGAACAATCACCTCCATGAAGAGATGTTCTTCCTTTTTATTAACTAAACCACATGTATTATATATAAAAGTATATTTAAATTATTAATATTATATTAATTATTTTATGATAATTTATTAAATATAAACAAATACTTACTTTCTTTTCATGATGATCAATATAAAATGAAGACGTTACTGAGGATTACGTATGACCTACCGTCTCCATGATCATAACGTTGTTCATTTGTCATAACCATAATTAATGGTTTTATTTAAAAGTATAATGGATTTATAAATTTTATCATTATTTCATGAATATTAATATAGAGATTATGGGATTATGACCACGTGGACTATTGACATCGTACCAAGTTCATTTTCGACTCAAGTACCGAATAACAAAAAAACATCTGATATGAACTTAAATAAACATGTAATTATTATAAAATGGTAATAAGTAATATAAAAAGAATAATACAAATGAAAAATGTTATAAAGAAAGTATAAATTAACCTATGTTTATAAGTCAGGATTATAAAGATTTTACGTGACGATTCAGGCTCATGGTAAGGGATTTCGTCCCAATTTAAATTCCACTAAGACTTATTTGTTGTTATGCACCAATTCACTTTTATATGGTTTATATACTACCCTTTGACATATTATATCATGAATCAAATTATTCTCATGGTATTCTATGTTTTGTTTAATGTTATACTTTAATGGTTTTTATTCCTGTGTTTCTTAAGTGGTAAGGTACTTTTTAACTCAAAACCTCATTTTAATGTTTTGATGATTTATTATTATAAATATTTCTATTTAATTTCCATGTTTTAAAAATGGTTTTAAGGATTTATTTATATAGACACGAATGTTTTAAATTATTAATTCATTTTATTGGTTTTGATGGAGAATGAATCGTTGCAGGATGCCAGGGTGGATCCAATTCAGTCCGGTGGTAAGGACTTGCATTCTCAATCTTATGCTAATGCTTTAAAGAATATAACTTCAGGGACAAATCTGAATGGTATTAGTTCTTTGGGTTTGTTCAAGGATTCATGTCCTGGTAGGATCCTTCATAAGGGTTCACCAGCTCACGTTGAATCTAATACTACAACACTTACTGAGAGACTTGTGATTGGAAAGAACTCTTTGATTGCACGCATTGTTTTAACTAAGGGTAAAAAAATGGAAACTTGATGATTTTATTTTTCTAATGTCAATTTTACGGGGATTCTCTAACTAAAATTGTGTTTCTCTTGGTCGAGGATTTTTTCATATTCTGTTTCCTTCAGATGACTTGAAACTTCATGCATGGAGAATGGGGACTCTGATACTGAAACCTGTTTGGATTTACTTACACAAATGGTCTTTGGATTTTAATATTTGACGTGAAAGAAATGCCTTTTCTCTGGTCTGGGTTTGGCTGCATGGGATCAATTGTGTTCTTTGGAATCCGAAGATTTTATACGATATTTCTTCAGCTATTGGGACTCTTATTCGTCTCGACAAGGAGACTGAAAATGTATGATTTGGTCACTTTTCTAGGATGTTGGTGGAGGTTGACATAAGCTACACCTTGATTGACAAGTTAACTCTTTATAATCCCTTGGATAACATTCAAATTGATGTTGAATATGAAAAAAACCTCTTTTCCACAATGAATTCATGGCTATTTGACACTCTTTAGAGACATGTCGAAAACGTGTTTCATGTGAGAAATGTGGAATGAGAGGTCATTCAGCAAAACGTTGCTGAAGAAAGTCAAGGATGGAAGATTCAGCTTTGTCAAATCCCATCGTGCATGATGGGGATACAATCAAGGAGCCAGTTTCAATTGTGGCTGATGTGATGATTTCTGAGAAATATGACTCTCATGTGCCTAAGCTAAAAGGAAAGGGTTTGCTAGTGGATATGTCTTTTGAGAGAGGTCATAGTGGCCCCTCAGACCCTTAGGATGATTTAGTTAAATAGTTTAATTCAGCTGGGGAAATACTTACTCTGGGACTGAAGATCTCTGATCACTTTCAGGTGGAAGTCAATGATCAGACAGATGCACAACAACATGTTGATTGCCATCCGGAAATCCAAAATCTCTTTCAATCTTCTGAATTATCTGGGAAATGGGGGGTATGTATTTGATGATGAAAGAGAAAATGTTACTCCTATTAAGGCTTTAGGAAGTGGTGGTCATGCATCTTTAAATGAGATAATATTGAGTGGCAATGAAAAGATGACTGATGGTGAGGGTTTTACCTCTTTTCCCACCAAGCAGAGACCATTAAAGGATTAATCTAACCTTCCAAGAAATGTTTCTACTAGAGCATCTTCGAAGATGCTTAGTAAGGTGGACTATGAAATTTTTAATATTTTTGATCAGGATAAATCTCAATCTGAGTGAGAGGATGCTAGTGGCTCTGATTATGGAAATGATATGTCATATTATGATATCTATATCTGTTGTTAGGTGGATGAGGAAATTTCTATTTGTTTCATCCCATTCTCCTCTTATCTGTACTTTTTTATTTCTTTATAATAAACGGCCAGAATATTTGCTTCTGGCTAGACTTGTTGGGTATGATTATTTTATTGTTCTTGTTAATTTCTTATGTATATGGGTGGTTCTATGATAAACTAGGGGGGTGAGCCTGGGATGTCTCTAAAATTCATTGGGTAATAAAACGGAGTTAAACGATAAGGTTTATCCTAATAGATTGAGGGATATACTATGATGAGTATTCCAAATATAACCATGAAGGTTACTCCCTATGTATCTTTGAAAGCTACAATGTAAGTTTGATATGGATGTCATGAGTTACCTTTATGTTTTATGATTTCTATGATGTTTTATAAGAATATTATTATTCCATGAGGTAAGATAATGAATTTATATTTTATGGGTGAAAAGTATGATTTTGTGAACATATTTTCATGATTTTAAAATATTCATTGACTAGTGGTTTCATTCCTTATTTTACATCCCTTACTAAGCTTCTTATGTTCATCCTATGTTTTTGAAATGTTTTTTCACATGATTTAAGGTATAATAGAGTAAATGATGGGATCAGGGAAAATTTATGAGGATAAACATGAAAAAATAGAAATTTAATTTTAAAAGGTTCTGTTTTATGGAAGAAATGGATATTGTTGGAATTTTCCACTATGTATTTCTTTGGTTCTATTTTGTAAGATTTATGGACTAATTATATCAAGGATTAAAATTAAAAATATAATCAATGTGAAATAAATATAAATTATTTGCTTTACTCAAGATTATGTGAATTTTAATGTTAGAGCCTTATAGTTGGTATCAAAGGATGGTTTAAACAACTTTGGAGAGTAGAATGTTTTCTAAAGGGTTAGGGATGCCATCATTAGTTTATAATTTTAAGGTTGATTAGAATATTAATTTATTAGAAATCCATTTGAGGATTTATTTTCCAAAATTTTAAGGTGATTAATGGTATTTTTGGAGACATTTATTTTTGAGGTAATTATGGGTTATTACATTTTTTGATGCAAAATGAAAGGCATGAGATAAAACTTGAGATTAAAATATGTTATGGTTATTTTTGAGGATTTTATCTAGTTTTGGGAATGTTATAAGAATTATATAGTTTTAGAAAAAGGAAAACCCATAAGAATGGTGACAACCTATCACACCATACAAGGCTACATGAATCGAAACCACAACCGAAGTGTGACAAGGCTTTATCACCTTCCACTGTATTATGTGAAGTACCTGGTTAGTATGACTTTATCTTTTAAGTTAAAAGAGTTTATTAAATAATAATAAGTTGATTTTTTGAAATTATGTTTTATAAAATGGATATCCTTGGTATTATAAAATTATTTTCGAATTAAGTGATAATTTTTATTTTGGAAGACGTTCACTAATTTTGAAAATTTATATGATTAAGGTAAATAGAATACTATGCAATTTTAATTGAGGAATATTGGTTGAATTGTATTTTGGAATAATCTATGATTTTATTTGTGGATTTATAGGGAATTAGGTTATTTATGGAAATGATTAACCTGTCTTGGAGAATATGTGACTATGTTAATTACTTTTTTCTATGAGACTTTAATTATGATTTATGTTATTTGGAGAAAAATGTTAAAATTTATCTTAGAATAATATGTGATAAAATCATTCTGAATTTTGGGTTTCAATCATAGTTTGGACTATTTTGAGGAATTTTAGGGATAGTTATTTTTTGAATAGTCTATTTAGAACTTTAGGTATTATTGTTAAATTTTAGAGATTAAAATTAGTCTTTATTCTTATAAAGGATTATTCTTTTTGGGGAATTATCTTATTTTTATCCTAAAATTTTTATTTTGGTAAATTTTTCAAGACAATATGAGAATATATTATCTTTTTTAGATTATGTGATTCAATAGAAGTTGATTCATCTTGAATACACATAATTTGGAAAAAAAGATGATTTTGCGGTGGAAATTGATTAATGTATGAAACTCTACTTTTAAAGTGCTTATGTTTCCTTATGTTCTTAGTCAAGGAAGTAAAACAATTCCTCAACTTTATGAAAATTATGTTAAAACAAAAATGTTTTCTATTTACTTTTCCTACTACGAAGTCAAAGACCGTTTAACCTATTACAAATTCATTGCTTTGTGATTGTTAACTTTTTTTTCTTGATTTTTTTTTCTTTCACTCTCCATCAGAACATGATGGTTTGTTTTTATACCATATACATTTTTCCTACATAGATTCTAGTATGTGTTATCTATGGTGACCTTTTTACTTACCTTTCTTTCTTTTAAATTTAAATTTTTATTGATCATTTTTCTTATGTGGGAATGAAATAAAGGTATTTTGAAGAGTCATACCTTAGTTATAGAACCCAAATTCAAATTTTAAGGACAAAATTTCCAAGGGGGGGGGGAGAATGTAACATCCCATTTTTTTAAAAAGGAAACACAATGTTTGATAGCATACATGATACACCACATTGAGCTTAAATGAACAAGTAAATATTATTATTTAATATGGTAGTTATCACCTAGCCATTAGAAGGGAGGGAATGAACAATGTTAACTGAATTATGAAAATATGACTTACAAATGTTTATATAATGATTCATTGGATACCAATTTAACTTGAAATGGAACTAAAACCCAATTGAATATAAAAGATGTATTTTTATGGAAAACTATTTAAATGTGAATAATTGTGTTTATAAAATTATAAAATCACTCTTGTAGGATTATATTAATGAAATATTAATTCAATATAATGTTTAAAATTCATATTATTTGTTTTATAGACATTATATAATAACAAATTCAATTTAAGGATAAAATGAGTGTAAAAAAAACAATTTTACCACCTTTTGATGGAGAATCCATTTTAAATCTAGTTTTGAAACTTTTATATGTTATATTTGGAAAAATAAACTTCTTATTTGGAAGTGGGACATAAAAATTTACTTTGGATGGAATTTTGGTATTTTTATGATAAAATTATATTTTAATGAATAGTGAAAAATACTCCATTTTAATTCAAAATATATTTTTCATCTAATTTATTTATATTGTTAGATTATATTTTTAATTGATTTAAAAATATAATTAGATTAAGTTTATATAATTCAATAAAATTTTCTTCATTGGAATTAATTTAACATTGAAATTAGATTTAAACGAATGTTAATCTTTAGATGGTTTTTACTTTAACAAATCCATTTTCTCATTTTGAAAACATGGATTAATTTTAAATTAATTACTAAAAATTATATGTTTTGAATTTGGAAAAATGGATTAAATATTTGGAATCATTCGTTCCAAATTATATAAATATGTTCCTTTTATTTTTATAAATTATGAATATTAACTTTAGTAGTTTTTTTATTACCACACTTGAAGGTAAATTGGGTAATTAAAGGTAAATATAATATTATAATAATATAAAACTACCCTAAAACTTGTCCTAATTTAATTTGATCAGTGTATTCCAACCATTATAATCCTTGGGTTTATTTTAGGTCTACTTGGAGCCACATGTATGACTTTAATTCATTTATAATATTATATTCGATGAATAGTCATTTTATGACACTTTTGATTTTAAAAAGTAAAGAATTTTAATATGGAGTTATACTAGGGATAACTTAGACTATAAATAGTCATTTTAAATCTAAAAATATTACATAAATAATGGTAATTTATTTATAATTTTTATAAATTATATAATTAAAATTAATTATGACATAATGATGATGTAATAGTTTCTTAATTAATGAATAAATCCAATAAATGATATTATAAATATTATAATATATATTATTTGACATAATTTATGCCATAATTAAATTTTATGGATATATTAGACATGTTTTGATGATTTAAATGAGTTGGTTCTAACTTATCTTTCTCTTATGATATTTTTAAAAAGTCAACTAATGAATAATGTCAGAATTGACACTATTAGTATTTTAAAATATAATTAGTTTTTTAAATGTTTTAAAATTCCTAAAACTATAAGATTCATAAAATGGTTAGGATAAGTCCTAATATTTTATAAATGAAACTTTTTTGATCATATCACATGTTATGGTAATTACATTAACCAAAAAACCGTAAATATCATGATATCACAGTAAGATTAAAAAGGTAAAATAAGGGTTAAAACATAAGATACATATTAAAAAATATTAAAAACATGTATAGTTTTAATTGGATGATGTTTATTCGACCCAAAATAATCTTATATTATAATTAAATTAGTTTGGGACTATTTTTAATCAAAATTGAATTTATATTAATTTAATACTTTTAATAATTCCAAAGATGCCCCTCCCATATCCTATAAAAAGGCACCCATTAATCTCTATTAATCACACTTCAAATACCTTTTGGTTCAAAACATCTCTACCCAAAAACCTTACTAGAATCCCGACCTTCATTATTGAGGCCTTATATTAGGAATAACACCCTTTTTAGAGGTCCTAAGGGGTTTTTCAAAGGCAATCAATTGAAGAGGAGGTATCATTTTATTTAAGTATTTCTATTTTATTTATTCTTCCACATCCTTCAAATATACTCAAAATAGGATGAAATAATAAATCTTGTACTGTAAATATACTGAGATTTTATTATGTCAATATAATCACCTAAATCCATCTACACTTCCGTTAAATGGGAAACAAATTAATCATTTGTGTGTACATGTGAACTATCACCTCCATGAACTGATCTAATTCATTTTCCATAACCATATATCATGACTAGTTATAATAATGAAATTAATGTTAATATTTAATATTTATGACATATTAATCATTGTAAGATAATAATATATCAATTAAACTCTTAATTTCCATGAACATAAAAATAATAACATCGTTCGTACGTACGTGTGAACTATTACCTCCACGAAGCGATGTGATTTGTTTTTATTCACTACATCACTTGAATGATATATATAATTATTTTTAAATTAGTAATATTATATTAATTATTTTACAATCATTTATAAAATATAAAACATTACTTACCTTTCTTCCATAACGATCAATGAAAAATGAGGATGTTACTCATGCTTACGTACGACCTACCATCTCCATGATTATAACAATGTTCAATTTCCATAACCATAATTAATGGTTTGATTTGAAAGTATAATGGATCTATAAAAGTGATCCTTATGTAATGAATATTATTTTGTATATGATAGACTTATGACCACACGGACTATTGACATCGTACTAAGTTCATTTTTGACTCAAGTACCAAATAACGAAAAAGCGTCTAATACGAACTTAAATTAATATATAATTGTTATAAGATGGTAATAAGTGATATAAAAAGAATTATAAATATAAAAAATGTTCTAAATAAATTATAAATTAACCTATTATTTTTATTCTGGATCATAAATATTGTACATGATGAGTTGGACTCAAGGTAAGTTATTTCATCTCAATTTACATTCCATTGAGACTTATTTGTTATTTTACACAAATTCACTTTTATATGGTGTATATACTACCCTTTTACATATTATATCATGAATATAATTATTCTCATGATATTATATTTTTTGACTAATGTTATTATTTAATGATTTTTATTCAGGTGTTTCTTAATTTGTAAGGGACTTTTTAACTCAAAACCTCATTTTAATGTTTTGATGATTTATTCTTATAAATATTTCTATTTAATGTTCTTGTTTTTAAAATGGTTGTAAGGATTTATTTATATGGACATTAATGTCTTAAAATTTTAATTCCTTTCAAAATTTTCAAAGTGGTATGTGACACTTTGATTAAAAAATATTCTTTTTAAATGTTTTAATTGTGTTTTAAAAATAGATTGATTACGTCAATATCTTTAAATGATATCTTGTTATTACAATGCAAAAATGTTATTTTTTCCCTTTATTATTGTTAATGTGTTATGATTATGTTATGGTTCATGGGAATTTATTATGTATATGAGTGGTTCTATGATAAAACACGGGTGGGTGAGCCCGTGATATCTCTCCAATGAATTGGGTAATGAGACAATGTTAAATGATAAAGTTTCTCTTAAGTGCTTTAGGGAATATACTGTGATGGGTATTTCAAAGGTAACCATGAAGGTTACTCCCTATGTAGCTATGAAATCTATAATGTTAGTATGAAATTGATGGCAGACTTTACCTTTATGTTTTATGATTTTTATGAAGTTTTATAGGAATCTTATGATTTCATGAGGTAATCTAAAGAGTTTATGTTTTATGGATGAAAAGTATGATATTTTGAACATGCTTTAATGATTTTAAAATATTCATGGACTAACAGTTTCATTAATGATTTTATATCCCTTACTGATCTTATTATGGTCATCCCATGGTTTTGAAATATGTTTCATAGGATTTAATGGAGAATAGAGTCAATGACGGGATCAGGGAAAAGTTATGATGATTAAACATGAAAAGAAACCACATTTCATTTTAAAAGTTTCTATTTTATAGAAGAAATGAATACTATTGGGAGTGTAAACTATTTATTTATATTGTTTTGTTATATATGAGTTATGGACTAATTATTTAGAACTCTAAACTTGAAAAGACCCTCAATGTGAAATAAATTCAAATTATTGACTTAACTCAAGATTCTGTGATGTTTAAGGTTGGGACCTTATAGCCCTGGTCATATTTGTTGAAAGGAGGATGAAAATCCAAGGATGTGTGTGGATTATCATAAACTTAACCAAGTTATGATAAATAATAGGTATCCACTTCCATGGATTGATTATATTTTCAATTAATTGAGGGGAGATCGATGGTTTTATAAAATTGAATTGCAATCAATAGATCACTAATTTCTAGTTTGGAATGAGGATATCCCAAAAAGTGATTTCAAGTGAAGATATGGACATTATGAATATGTAGTAATTACTTTTGGTCTTACAAATTCACCAATTTTATATATGGAATTAATGAATCATATATTTTAGCGATATATGAATTATTTTTTGGTTGTGTTTGTGGATGAAATATTAGTGCATTCAAGGATAAGGGATGAGAATGAGCAACACTTGGAGATAATGTTGGGAATATTAAGGGATAATCGTATATGTTCTCAATTATCAAAGTTTGATTTTTTGGATATAGGTGGTATGTTTTATTGGCCATGTATTTTCTGAAAGAGTCATTTTAGTGGATCTAGAAAAGATAGAAGCTATTATCTCTTAGAAACCTCCAAAGAATGTCTTTGAGATACAAAGTTTCCTTGTCCTAGATGATTATGACAGATGATTTCTTCATGAATTATCACAACTATCTTCACTTATTATATATTTTAAAAATACTAATGTTCCATTACAATGGGGAGAGGAATGTAATAAATCTTTTGAAGAGTTGAAAGTTCCCCTTACATTATCACCAATATAGATTTTTTTTCCCAAATCAGGAAAAGGGTATGTGGTGTATTTTGATGCTTCAAGATTAGGGTTGGGATGTGTTCTCATGAAAGGAGACCATGTTTATTATTATATATGAATATATCCGGGAGTTCATGAGGGGAACGACCCAACACACTATTTGGATTTAGCTTCTCTAGTCCATGTTTTGAAGACTTGGCATTACTAACCCTTTGGTGATATATTCACTGTGTTTTTGGATCATAGAATCCTTAAAAATATTTTCTCACAAAGGTATTTGAATATGAGTCAAATAATATGGATGGAGTACCTCCAAATTCTGGACTTTGACTTGATGTATACACCGGATAAAGGAAATCCAGTGGTGGATGCATTAAGCAGAAAGAAATATGCTCAGTCGAAAAAAGAAGATTTAGATGAGTGGCAGTTAATGTTGGTCCTAGACAACATGCATGTGGAATTTGAAGACTGAGGAGATGATTCAATTTTCCTTCCATTATTATTAGTTAATAATTAGTTAAATATGGTTAAATAGGTAAAAATGTATGATTTAGAATGTGTTGGGTTGAGTTCAAAAATCAATGGTGGGGTGACCATTGAGGGATGGAAGTTGGATGAGAGTTCAATGATGTGGTTCATAAATTGGATGGTCATACCTATGGATTGTTAGAAAAAACTTATTCATGTTTAAAATTATTCACAATTGGATATTCATCCTAGAATATATAATATATTTAAGGCTTTTACAACAATGTTTTAGTGGGATGTTATGAAAAGAAAGGTGGCTGATTTTGTTTCAATATTCTTAACTTGTCAGCAAGTTAAGGAAAATAATCAATGACAATCAGGTATGTTGTAGTCTTTACCAATCCTTATTTGGAATGGGAGAAGATAACTATGGATTTTGTAATAGATCTCCCAATAATAGTTTTCAAACATGATTCCATATGGGTGATAGTGGATCATCTCTTAAAGTTGGTCCATTTCATCCCTATTCGTGAATATCATATGGTGGAGGACTTGTCCAAAATATATATCCAAGAAGTGTTGAAGAGGCATGTTGTACTAGTTTCAATCGTATTAGATAGAGATACAAGGTTTACATATAATTTCATTAGATACTTATAAAAATTCCTTAGGACTTAGTTGACTATTAGTTTGGTTTATCGTCCTTCAACAGATTTCCAATCTAAACATATGATACAAACATTGGAGTAAATGTTGCGGGCTTGTGTAATAGATTTTGGTGTCTCATGGGAAGATGACATACCATTAGTGGAATTATAATATAACAATAGCTATCAGGCCTCTATATATACATATGGATCCTTTTGAATCATTATATGGGTGTCCTTTTCATTCTCTACTTTTTTGGGTGGATGTCGGTGAGACTTCACTGATTAGGCTGAGCCTTGTCTAAGAAACAATGGATAAGATTCAGTTAATCAGGAGATAGATGGTGATGACTCAAATTCATTAGAAATCATATTTGGATCATCATCTATGACCATTTTCGTTCATGGTGAGTCATCATGCGTTCTTGAGGATCTCTCTAAGGCTTTTACAACATCATTTTGGGAATTAGGGAAAGTTATATCCTCAATAAATAATCCATTTTGAGATACATGAATGTGTTAGTGAGGTGGAATATCGATTATCATTCCCACCATGATTCAGTTCAGTGTATAATTTGTTTCATGTATCTCATTTGAAAAAGTATTAGCCTGATCTTGACCATGAGATCATATGGGATCATGTTTACCTAGAGTTGGATGCTTCATTTGTGTACATGTTAGGGCATATTTTGGATAGGAAAGAGAAAGTATTATGTGGAAAAAACATCGGTCTAGTGCGGGTTTTGTGGAAACATGGTCAGGATCAGGAAGAGACTTGGGAATGGGAGAAAGAGATGAAAGATTATTGGCTGGAACTCTTTCAAAGCATCCATGATTTTCTTATTTCCAAGGATGAAAAGACTAATGGTGTGGAGAATATAACGCCCTTAGTTTCATGTAAGTAACCCTTAATTTATTATTTTTAATTATGTAAGGTATATGGGTGATGTATGGTAGATTTTGGGTATCTTTTGGAATGTTTTTGGGTCTTTTCTATAGGCACACGGTTTGAGCATGGTTTTGGAAACTGTGCAACACCTACAGAAAAATGTTCACAATGAAACATGGGCTAAAGGGAAGGTTCATGGGTAGCACACAATTTATCCAAATTGCATGGAAACCTAGGAGAAACCATCCCACTTGAGACAATGGGATTTGGAATAAATGGCTCATGTTTTGAAAACCAAGTGATCCAACCATGTGAGTTTCCTGCTTGTGGCAGAAGCTAGTTCACAATTAGCACATGATTTTCATAACTATGAAACTAACCATGCACAAGTCAAAAGTGATATCCTAAAATTGTGGATCTCACTCATTCTGACCTCTAAGGCTCTTTTTTTCCTTCTATGAGGCCCTAACCCAATATTCTCTCTTCCCAAAGTGTAAAGAGGATTCTCCCATTGATCCAAAGTTGATGCAAAGTCTTCCCTTGGTGTTTTGAAGCCGAATTCTTATAGTAAGTCATCATTTCTTGGTTGTTCTTGGTGGTTTTCCTTAGATCTAATTATCTATCTATCTCAATTTAATAAATCTACACAATATTTTGATAGATAAAATATTTTTTATGCCAAATATGATTATATTTTTATTTTTTATCTCTAGGGGAAGATATATAAGGTAGTTTTTTTGGAGTTTCAACCTGATTTTGTGGACATTTTCATACTGTTTTCCTTTTTTACCATGTTTTTTGAGGTAGGTGGATTCAATATCAACTTATTAATGATTAGTTTAAAATTTATTTTTCTAATTAAAATTAATTTTAAAAAATTGATGTGCAAGCATTATAGAAACCCTTTTTAGTAGTGGTTGTATGTTTTTGTGTAATTTTGGTATTTTTGTGAAAAGTGATTTGATAAATGATTTTAAAATGTTTATTTAAAAATAGATAATTGGTTTTATTCATGTAAAAAGGTTTTGTGAAAATGGGGTTTCAATAAAAATATTGTTTTATTGAAATGGTTTTGAGAAATTGAAATGGTATTGGAATTGAAATGGATTTGGCATTGGAATGGTTTTGGCATGATTGTATTGGAATGGTTTTTGGGAATACATGGTGGTTTTTGTTCATATTTTATATGAGTCCTGGTTGAAATATGACCTTGTGCTCAGTTCTAAAGGTGTAATGGCACATTGGATATTGGTTATCGTGCAAAGACTTTCTACAACAATGGGATACCACTCATCAGTATGGAACTATCATATAGACATGCATGGGTGGATGTGTGGGTGTGTGGTTTGGAATAGTTTATGCCGATTGGATTGTGAAATGGTTTTGAAGAAATTCTTAGTTGTTTTACATGGAAAACCATTTGGGTTTTGGAAACTATTTTTCTTAGAAATAGTTTTAATTTTGTGATAATCTGTTTTCAATTGTTTTATATAAACATAATAACATGTTCTATCCTAGTGGTGTGAGTAGGGAAGTCATTTGGGAAAATCCTACCGAGTTTTTGTACTCACTCGTTCTTTGAAACTTTGGTTCCTTTTCCAAAATTGTTTACCAATGCTCAAGAAAAGGTGAAGTATAACACCTTTCTAGTGGTTCTTAGTGATAGTTGGGATATTTTATAGATTTTAAGCATGGATCTTGTTTGGGATTGAAGTTTGGTCTTGAATACGTTAAGTTTTGTTGGTTATGTCTTCCGTTGTGTACTAGGTTGGTTTTTAGTCTTCCAATACGGTACTCTTTTATAGTTTCATTTTGATATAAATGGTATACTTGATTTGTCTTTCATTTATATCATGTATCATATAGTGGTTTATTTTTTTATGGCGTGTTTGGTTAGTTATTTTATTTTCAAAGGGAAAATCATACCCCACATGTTCATGAAGCCCTTGGAATATATTTCCAGCCTTTGGCATATTAGGGACGTCGCTTAAGGAAAGTAACATTCCACTCCATTATCAATACAATGATAAGGGGTGGGATTTTACATTCTGAATCATGGGTATTAGATACCTGGTGTGAATCACACCTTTGTTCTGATAAACATAGGCTCATGAATATATAATAATTGATAAAATTTGATGTAGATCTACATGCTATTAATGAGAAACGAGTTATTGAACTGGGTGTTTTCATTTATGATCTAATTATACCAAGATTATTAATTCTAGAATTAGAAATCTATTATTATGTTCCTTTTCTTAATTGAAATTTGTTTTCTGTATATTTTTTGGACAAGATGAGATATTTATTCCATATTAAGGACAAGATTTGTTCCATATATGTGAATTTAATATTATATGGAATTTGGAGTATGGTGAATGGTTTATAAATTCTTTATATGGAAAATCTTATCTATACCATTTAGAATAAGAAGGTTCAGATTTATTGTAACACCACTTATATTTAGCATTGTCACCTTCTAAATATAAATTATAAATGCTTTTAAAGACTCTATATAGAAATTTTTCTAGACTCATTAGATTATAAATCATTTGAAACATGAGAATCTTGTTTATTAGGGAATACATCAAATAAAATTTTAGTGTAAAAGTTTAAAGGTCTTGTGGAATATTATATCTTACACATAGTGATATATATGGACCAATGAGTACTCATTAATTTAGTGGGTCCATATAATTTGTAACCTTTACTATTTAATTTAGAAAGTATGGTTATATTTTTATAATGAGTAAAAAATTTAAAACTATATAAAATTTCAAATATTTTTAAAATGATGTACACAATTATATAGGAAAAGTGTTTAGATCCATTGACCACATTAGGGTGGTGAATACTTAATCCAAGATATCATTGACAATATGAGATATTGTTGAATTTTTTCAGAACTCAATCCTCCTAAAAAACCACAGTATAATGATATATATGAGATAAGATATCATATACTATTGGACATAATTTTATTGTTCATGATTCATTCTGACCTTCCTATTTGATTCTAGAGACATGATATAGTAACTGCTATATTCTTATTTAATCGTGTTCTATATAATGTAGTCATAAAGTAACCATATAATATATAGACTAAGAAACACCCTAATATGTATTTTATAAATATTTAGCATTATGAAGCATGTGTATGAAGTTTTTATTATAAAAAAATTAACCATATGTTAAAAAATTATTATTTTTTAGTTTTCCAAATGAAGATAAGGGATATTATTTATATAATACCATTGAGAACATAGTTTTTATGGTATGTTTTGATACTTTAATTCTGAATGAATATATCAGTGAAAGAGTTAGTGGGAGTAAATTTTGAATTAGATAAGTTCAATACCAACAAACAGGAAATTTTATTGAGATGGAAGTAGAGATAATTCTCTGAAAAGTTAATGAAGAATAACCCACCATGGTTGCACAAGGACATGAAAGGTCTGATATGGTTCTCTAGAATCTTGAGAGATGTCGATTTTATATGAAAGATAATGATGATTTTCGGTTTATAAATAATTAACCTATTACCTATTGAGAGTCCATTGAGAATTTTATTTATGAGAAATTGTTTAATTTCATCAAATCTAAAAAGTACTCCATGTACACTAACCAAGTTTGGAAATTGGTGGATGCACCTAAAGGTGTGAGATCCAAATACAGTAAGTGTAGTTTCCAAAATAAAATTGACATGGATGATACAATGTTTACCTATAAATTACACATGTTGAAAAAGGGTTAAAAAAGACTCATAAAATTAGTGGGAATTCTTGGGGGGGGGGGGGTTAGTGAATTATATTCCTTTTAGTTTTATGTTATAAACTACCTTTATTACCCATTAAGGTGAATGACTCGATTATTTTCATATATACCAAGACACACACACACATAGAATGCGCATGTATTTTTTTTACAAGGTTCACTACTAAAAAATGAGTAGCTAATCCTCAGAATGATCTAAAACCATCCAAGACCATAAATCCCACCCATATCATCATCGTGGATTATAAAAGAGTAAGGTTTATCCTTTAAATGTGTTACAAAAAACGTTTCTTGAATATGTAATGTGTAACTATACATATAAATATATAAAATTAGTTTTCAATAAAAAGAGATTCTTCAATAGAATCTAACTTCCATCATGTTGCGGTAGTGCTTCTTTTTTCCCTCCTATTCATCTTCTAATTTCACACTAATAAGTACTATCTTCTTCTAGAATTTATTTTTTTCATAATATATTTTTTTAATTTAAGATATCAAAAATATTTACATAATTGAAGAAAATATTATTTAGTAGTAGAAATTATTTTTCCGTATTTTAATTTGAATTTAAATTTTAAATGTTTTGAAAAGTAACTACCTTCATTTGTTCTCAACTTCTTCTCTAAATTATCAGTCATATAATTTATCTATATGGACACTAGAATATATCATAATGTGAATATATTTAAGATGAATTCAAAAATTAGTTCCACTAATTCATTCTTTAATTTATTATTCTCCATGTGACATTACACTCCATTTTTCATGGTGGTACATTTTTATACCTTTTTATAGGCATTCATGTCATGGAGTGAGACCATTAATCATGGAATAATATATGAAAACACCTTAAAATAATCAAAATCATAATAATCATAGCTTTACATCATGATGTGACTTCATCTTTACAGCAAGAACCTTCTCTTCTTATAACACCATGAGATAATTATGAGATAGACATTTTTAATTTCTTTGATGTAGTGTGATGTATGCTACACCAAGATTAGCTCGTTCTATACGCAACACTATCTTAGCTTGAAATGTATTCAACATTCTGCTTGGCTTGTGTTACAAACAATTTTAAGTTCTTTTGATAGAATTCATTTCACACAAGATTAAATTTAAGGAAATTTATAAAATAATAAGATCACTTTTTATGGATTTTATTAATTTAATATATGGGTAATATATTCAATATAATGTTTAAAATTTATCTTATATGTTTTCTAGACATGATATAATAATAAATTCATTTTTTAGTTAAAAGAATTATTAAAAAAGGCATTTTTACCACCTTTAATGGTGAACCCATTATAAATCTAGTTTTTACACTTTTATAAGTCATATTTGAAAAAATTAACTTATTATTTTGAATAGGGATATAAAAATTTATTGTGGATTATTTTTTGATATTTTTTTGATAACTTTTATGTTTTGATAAATAGTAAAAATACGCTAAATTTTAATTGAAAACAACTTTTTTCATCGAAATATTTTATATGGTTAAATTATAGTATTGAATGGTTTTAAAGTATAAATAGAATATCTTTTTATCATTAAATATAATTTATATCATTATCATTAATTTTAAATTTAATTCAGATGTAGAAGCATTTCAATCTTTTTTTTGCAATGTTTTAGATTTTAAAACACATTCTCTCTTTTCTGACAACGAGATTTATTTTAATTATTTTTTCCCAATTATGTGTTCTAAATTTGAAAAAAATGGTTTCCATATTAGGAATTAGTAATTCCAAATTATTTTAATAAGTATATTTTATTTTTGGGAATGATGAATATTAATTATGATAATTTTTATTTACCACAGTTAATAGTAAATCAAGTAAATTAATAGGACAAGCAATATGATAATCATAAAACAATTACCCTAACACCTAATAAAATAATATTGGATGACTAAAAGTTGAACCTTAACACCTAAGTATCAAAACTTATTTGTTTAATGGACTTTTTTCCATGAAAGGGATATAATTATTATTAAAAAAAAGAAAGTGACAAAATGTCCCTCTCTTATCTCTTATGAGTATAAAATTTTTAGTGTAGTGATAAAATTGATGAAACTAATATAATAAGAAGTATAAAGAAAAATAATTAAAATATATAAATAATTATATTTTATTTATAATTTTTATATATTAAATAAGTACCGTAAATATTGACACAAAAATGATACAATAATTATTTTATTAAGAAAAATATCAAATAAATGGTATTATAAATATTAAAATAAATATTATATGAAATTATTTATATCATAAAATATTTTTATAGATGAATATGACATGTTATAAGACTATTAAATGATTTTTTTAGAATTTATCTCTTTTTTTATATTTTATTTAAATTCAATGAAATGAATAGTGTCAAAATTGACATAATTGATGTTTTATAAAAATATTAATTTATTAAATTATTTAAAAATTCTAAGAATATTTTAAAATCACAAAGTGACTAAGATAAGGTCTAAAAGTTCATTAAGTTTCCAATTATAGGAAATTTAACCCTTCTAAGTAAAATTAATAGCCTCTCAATAATTAACATGTTGTTACCAAAAATAAAATTAAAAGAAAATAATTAAGGGTAAAACTGAAAGATAAGGTTTAAAATAAAGTCAATACATGTATAAAAATTATTAGATGAAAGGATTTAGAACTATACACATCCTATATTATAAATATCTAACTTTTGAGCCATTTATATTAATAAATTATTTTTTATTAATTTAATATTTTATGAAGTTCTAAGGGTACCCCTCACCTCAATTATAAAAGGGAACATCCTCCCTCACATATTCACTTCAACTTGAGACTTATATATTGTCCATACCCCACAATTTTACCTTTTATAGATCACCTAGTTACATTCTAGTGGTTCTGGTCTTCTCAAAATACCAACTTTACTACCTTTAAGAGGAGATCTAGAGGGAGCTCATCGAAGAAGTGGAAATCTCCTCTACTGATTCTTTCAAACTTCATTCTTCTTATAATTATTATTAATGAGTTGTTTCATTATAAAGTATTAAATATAGTATCAATTATATACTAGGATGTTATTATAATTATTAAATAACCATATTCTACCTTCTATCCATCCTACGAATAATGATATCACCATGCTTGCGTACATACAACTTACCTTCTCCATGTCGTGGGGTAATTTGTTAATCAACACTCCTTTATTTAGATGGGTATAAAGATTAATATAAAAAATTTAAATAATGAAAATGACATGATAATTATTATTTATAACTAATATATCATCCAATTCCTTACCATTTAACCGTCAAGGGAATGATACCATCGCTCGTGCATACGTACAACTTACCGTCTCCATGATGCGATGAGATTAATTATCCATGTTAACCATTAAAGAATGATTATAAAGTATATATAATAAATAATAATAAAATATATGAAATAATAATTTAACTGAAGTTATGTCTATATATATATAAGTCATTTACTTTCTTCCATTCAATTCAATACTGAAATAGAAACAACGTTCATGCGTACGTACGACCTACCGTCTCTATGAATGATGTATTCCATTTTATTTATATATCTATTATATGTATTTATATAAGGAATATATATGATATATAAATCATGTTTTACATTATAAAAATAATTAAATCATGATATAGGTAATAAGATCAAGAATAACAGGTCAAAAAAAGTACAATAAACAAAATGATTATTACCCAAAACGTTGCTTTAACATATAATTGATAAATGAATGGGTAATATAAAGTCATAAGTGAATATTATATGATATAATAAATATTATTATTTTTCTTTTACAAGTTAATAATTTGTTTAAAACCACTATACAAGAGTTTCATAAACATATAGAAGTAATCAGACCTAAGGTAAGGTACTATTTTTTCTCACTTTTATTTATGTGAGACATATGCCTTATAAACCACATATTTATTTTCATTTGTGTTTATGATTCAAATGAATGTTTTTATGATTATAATTATGAAGGTTATGATATTTACATAAGTATATAATATTATTCGTTTTATAAGGCATACAATTTGACTGATTATATATTGGTAAGGGAAATTTTTTCAATCTCATTATTTTCTGAGATTATTTATATATAAGTATTTACTTGGGTATATTTATCATCCATGTACATGTTTCCTAATTATAAATTATTTAATATTAGTTCCATTATTATAAAATTTTTTAAAGTAAGTTTTACCCATTGGGTAATTTTTATTAAGCGGTATGAAAGGAATCATTTTTCGTTTTCAAATACAAGGCACTGTTTGACTTTTCCTAAAAATGTACCAGAAGAATGTTTTTTTAACTTATACGATATGAATAGATTTTAATGCTTTCGTAATTCCTTATTCTCCATGAAGCGTCCCTTACAAATTTTTATGGTTATTTTTAAATAATTTTTTTTTTAAATTTGACAACATTTTTAGAAAAGGAAATGTTTTTTAAGAAGAAATGATATTTTCCTTAAGAATCAATTTCAAATGTTTAATAAAAATTATTTTCCATCTAAGATGAAATTATTTAATACTGTTATGATTCAATTATACTATCCTTATTATTTTTATGGTTTTATTATGTTTATTCTATTTATGACATCTATTTGTTGTTCTAGGACTATGTTTTGTTGGAATGATGTTTAAGAAACCCATTTTATCCCTTGAGTTATACTATGTTGAGTGATTTATGTTTTTATGGTACATGTAAGAATGATTTATTTATGATATGGGTGGGACATTTATTTCCCTCCAATGAATTGGGTAAATACGAATAACTCATGATGTATGTATGTTATGCATGATCTGATTTCATGTTCACCATTCTATGTGTGGACCTAGTTTTTATGTCCATAATTTTATGAGTAGACCTAGTTTACATGTCCATATGTTTTTAAAAGTGCATGATTTCATGTCCTTAATTTAATGAGTGAACCTGTTACTATTTATACATGTTTACAATGTTATAAGTTTATGAGTATTCCCCAATTTCATGTCTTATGTTATAGTTATGATCTTATGTATTATGATATTTGATTTTACTTGTGATTCAAGTTTTTCCATTGATATACAGTGCATGATCTTATAATGTTATGATCATATTCTCATACCCTTTATGCTATTGTTTATGTTTACATATCACCCTTGTTTACCATTACTGATCATTTGAGCTCACCCTTTTTATGTTTTCTTTCCCCTGGGATATAAAGAAAGGTATTAGGTAGGAAAACTAATGGGGAAGATCTTTAGGGGAGATGTTGAAGATCTTTCACCTAGATATAATAACTTGTTCAAAGCTTCCAAAGACACTAAACTAATATAGTATTTGGATGACTATTTTTTTATTGTATTAAGTATTCCATAAAAGAAATGTAATATCCATATAAGTCAAGCATGGGTCGTTAGAGTTGATATCAGAGCAAAGGTTCAGTCAACCTTTAGAAACTTTGATGAAAAAAATTAGTGATATCCATAGGTGGAAATATCATGAAGAGAATCATGATGATGGTATGAGTATTGGTCATACTAATAAGGATAAATAGGTTGTAAATGACATGTGAAAGGTATGTGATGTTCTTCAATTATGGTTTGCATTAAATATAAAAAGCTTAAGGTTGATAAATTTTAAGACATGATTCATATTTTAGGAAATATGAAGTTGATGGTTTAAGAATAAAGTCAGATGATTGAGGTATATATGTTTCAGAATTCAAAAATTATGTTATATTAATCCTGAAATATATAAGTGTTTTTAGTATAAGTTTCTCATTAGAGATTAGAAAGGATATGTTGAATAGTTATAAAGAGCCAAAAAAGTGATTTAAGGGTAAGGTAGTATACCTATAGAAAACATGATTAAGGGATAGATAACACTTAATATGTACCTTAGGTTAAGATAATGATGTTTGGATAAAGATATGTTGGATTTGAATACCTAAATTGGATGATTCTTTTTTCATGGGAACTAATTATGGAGTTATTGACAACAAGTTTAAGCTATCATGGATGATGTATACAAATTTTTGGGACATAAGAAATATATCCAATAAGTTTTGGAATAAATAAACATTCATGTTTTCAATAATGATATCTAATAATTCAGGTTATTACCATGACTCAAGAGAATACATGATGAAGGTGTTCACATTTTTGGAATGTGACAAACCCGAGATATCTTATGATAAATGGGGGATAAATGTTAAGCTAAGTTTGTGAACCTTTTTATATAGTTTTGGATTTTCATATTTTAAAAGGATTTTAAGGTTATCAAATTTTTAGAAAGTTTAAGTTAAAAATCATAAGAGGTTTTTTAGAATAAATTATTATCTCACCATATATGGAATTATTCATGTTTGATAACTTTTGATAACCTTTTTGTGATAAAGACATATGGAATACCCTATCATTAAATTTATGGATCAGATGATCTGCTAACACTTTAGGAATAAAAAATTAAACTTTATTTCTTTGAATAAGAGATGAAGTGTAAATTGTTCAAGGCATTAAAAACGATGAGATTTTACTGTAATCAAGTAAGAATTTCTTCTCATGTTCTTCGAATTTAGGAAAAAGATCATGAAAACAAAAAATGTTATCATAGTACATTCTTATACAATGAATTAGATAGTACCTTAAATCATCATAGATATATGGATTTCTGATTCTTAACTTTCTCCTAACCTTTTTCTGTATCACTCTCTATCAGATTATGATGGTTAGATTTTTCTTCCATATCCATGTTTCCGCTTCCCACCAATGTACTTCTATGTGGAAACCCAGTGATGAGTTACTTTGGCTAACTATTTTTTTTAAATTTCATTTTTAAAATGAATTTTTAGTATTCCATTTTACTATGTGGATTTATATAAAATAAACTTTATAGTATTCAACCTTTTATAACCTAGATTAATTTTTAGGGTGAAATTCATTTTAAGTGGGGTAGAATGTAATATCCCAAGATTTTTATGAGATGGATTATTTTTTTTTTTTATTTTATTTCATGTGTTGTATGCTACACCAAGAGTTTATTGTGATATATGCAAAACCATCTTAGCTTGCGATATATGCAACATTATGATTGGCTTCTATTAAAAACAATTTTACGTTCTTTTGATAAAATTCATTTCACGCAAGAGTAAGTTTAAGTGAGTTTATGAAATAATAAGATCCCTATTTATGGATTTTATTAATGTAATATATGTGTACTATATTAAATATATTGTTGAAAATTCATCTTATATGTTTTATAGACATGATATAACAACAAATTCAATTTTTTAGATAAAAGAACTATTTTTCAAAAAAGGCATTTTTACCACCTTTGATGGAGTACCCATTTTAAATATATATTTTTACAATTTTATAAGTTATATTTTACAAAATTAACTTATTATTTGTATGTGGGAAATAAAAATTTACTTTGGATGAATTTTTGATATTTTTCTGGCAACTTTTATGTTTTGATGAATATTAAAAATACACGAAATTTTAATTGAAAACAAATTTTTTCATCGAAATAATTTATTTAGTAAAATTATAGTATTGATTAGATTTAAAGTATAAATAGAATATATTTTTATCATTAAATATCATTTATTTCATTAACATTAATTTTACATTGAATTCCTATGTAAAAACATTTCAATCTTTTGCAATGTTTGAGCTTTTAAAATATGTTATCTCTTTTCCGACAACGGGATTAATTTTTAATTAATTTCTGCCAATTATGTGTTTTGAATTTGAAAAAATGGATTCCATATTTTGAATCCGTAGGTAAAAAGTATTTAAATATGTCCCTTTTATTTTTGTAAATGATGAATTATAGCTACGATATTTTTTATTTACCATGGTTAATGGTAAATCGGGTAAATTTTGGTAAAAAGCAATATGATAAGGACAAAAAAATTACCCTAACACCATAAAAAGTCTAATTGGTTGATTAAAATTTGACCCTTAACACCTAATAATTAAAATTTACTCGTTTAATGGACTTTTCTCTATGAAAGTTATATAATTATTATTAAAACAAAAGAAAGTGACAACTTTTCATTCTCTAATCTCTTATAAGTATAAAATATTTAATGTAGTGATAAAATTCATGAAACTACAAAAATAAGTAGTCTCAAGAAATATAATGAAATTATTTACATCATTTTAATTTAATTATAATTCTTAGAGATTAAATAGGTATCATAAATATTGACACAATGGTGATACAATAATTATTTTATTAAGTGAAATATCAAATAAATGATATTATAAATATTAAATTAAATATTATATGAAATTATTTATATCATAAATTATTTTAAAAGGTGAATATGAAATTTTATAAGACTATTAAATACTTTGGTTCGAATTTATATCTCTGTTTCTATTTTATTTAAATTCAATTAAATGAATAGTGTAAAAATTGACATAATTTATGTTTTATAAAAATAGTAATTTTTTAAAATTATTTAAAAAAACTAAAAAACTTTTAAAATAACAAAGTGACTATTATAATTTCTAAAATATCATTAATTTTCCAATTTTTTATAATTTACCCCATATATGTAAAATTAATAGCCTCTTAATAATTAAAATGTTGTTACCAAAATTATAATTAAAAGAGAATTATTAATGGTAAACAGAAAAGATAAGGTTTTAAATAAAGTAAACACATGTATAAAAATTATTGGATGAGATAATTTCAACTATCCTCATATTATGTTTGAAATATCTGAATTTGGAGCAATTTGGATTAATAAATTATGTTTTATTAATTTAATATTTTATGAATTTCAAAATGTGCCCCTCTTCTCAATTATAAAAGGAAACCTCCTCCATCACCTCTTCACTTAAATTTGAAAGTTAAATATCATCCATACACTTAAATTTTCCTTTACAAACTCCTTTAGTTACATTATAAAGGTTCTAATATTCTCAAAATACCAACTCTAGTGCATTTAAGAGGAGAGCTAGAGGGATCTCGTCGAAGAAGAGGTAATCTCCTCTACCGATTTTTTCAAACTTCTTTCTTTTCCTACTTCTTCTTCATGAGTTGTTTCAATATAAAGTAATAACTAAAGTATCAATTATATAATTAGATTTTATTATAATTATGAAACAATCATATTCCACCTTCTATCCATCCTACGAATAACGATATCAGCATGCATGTGTACGTACAACTTTCCGTCTCCACGCCATATGGCAACTTGTTATTCAAAACTGCTTTATTTAGATGGGTATAACGATAAATATAAAGAATTTAAATAATTAATATGAAATGGTAATTATTATTTATTACTAATATATCATCCAATTCCATACCATTTAACCATTAAGGGAATGATACCATTGCTCTTGCGTACGCACGACTTACCATCTCCGCAACGCGATGAGATTTATTCTCCATGTTAACTATTAAAAAATGATTATAAAGTATATATAATAAATAAGAATGAAATATATGAAATAATAATTCTACTTGAATTATATATATATATATATCATTTACTTTTTTCCATTCAATTCAATAATGAAACGGATACAACATTCATGCGTACGTACGACCTACCGTCTCCATGAATGGTATATTCAATTCCATTAATCTATTTATTATTTGTATTTATATACTGAATATATATGATATATAAATAATTTTTTACATTCTATAAGTTAGTAAACCATGATATAAGTAATATTATCAAGAATAAAATGTCAAAACATGTACGATAAAAAAATGATTATTATCCAAAACGTTGCTTTAATATAGACTTAATAAAAGAATGGGTAATATAAAGTCATAAGTGAATCATATATGATATCTTAAATATTATTATGGTTATATTAAAAGTTAATAATATGTTTAAAACCACTATACATGAGTTTCTGACGCATACGAAAAAATCGGACATAAGGTAAGGGATTATTATGTCTCACTTTTATTTTTGTTGGACGTATGCCATATACACCACCTATTTTTTCAATTGTGTTTATTCTTACCATGAATGTTATTATTATTCTCATTATGAAGATTATGATATTTAAAAATTTATATAATTTTATTTATTTTAGGGGGCATACAATTTTTATAATTATATATTGGTAAGGGATAATTTTTAAATCTCATTATTTTCTGAGATTGTTTATACGTAAGTATTTACTAGGGTATATTTATCATCCATGTCCATGTTTAATAATTATGAATTCTATAATATTATTTACAATCATTTAAATCTTTTTAAATTCAATTTTACCTATTGGGGAATTTTTATTAAGCAGTATGAAAGGAATCTTTTTCATTTTCAAATACAAGGTACTTTTTGACTTTTCCAGAAAATGTTCGAGAAAAATGTTTTTTTAACTTACACAAAATGAATGTATTTTTATGATTTCATAATTCTTGATTTCCAGGAAGATTTCCTTACTAGTTTTCAATCTTATTTTTAAATAAATTATTTTATTTAAAAATTTCATGACATTTTAC
Source organism: Viscum album (assembly GCA_963277665.1). NCBI lineage: Eukaryota > Viridiplantae > Streptophyta > Magnoliopsida > Santalales > Viscaceae > Viscum > Viscum album. The sequence continues at coordinate 807,568,770 of OY728150.1, read as the reverse complement.
GAAAAGGAACTATTTTTTTAAGAAGAAACGATATTTTCTTCAATAATCAATTTCAAGTGTTTTATAAAAATTATTTTCCTTATAAGATGAAATTATTTAATAAGGTTATGTTTTATGTATTCTATACCTATTATTTATATGGTTTTTTATGTTTATTCTATTTATGAAATCTACTTTTTGGTCATAGATTATGTTTTGATGGAATTTTGTTTAAGAAACCCATTTTGTCCCCTAGGTTATACAATGAAGATTGATTTATGTTTTGTGGTAAATTTAAGAATGATTTATTTATGATATGTGTGGGACCTTTATCTCCCTCCAGTTCATGGGGTAAATATGGATAACTCTTTATGTATGTATGTTATGCGTGAACCTGATTTCGTGTTCACAATTCTATGTATGGACCTGGATTTCATGTCCATAATTCAATAAGTGTACCTAGTTTTCATGTCCATATGTTTATGAAAGAGCTTTATTTCATGTCCTTAATTTAATGAGTGAACCTGTTACTATTTATACATGTTCACAATGGTATAATTTTATGTGTATGCTACAATTTCGTGTATTATGTTATAGTTATAATCTTATGTATTATGTCTTTTATTTTCCTTGTGATTCAAGTTTTTCCATCGATATGTAGGGAATGATCTTCTAATGTTATGATCACAATATCATATCCTTTATACTCTTGTTTATGTTTATATATCACCCATGTTTACCCTTAATGAGATTTTTATCTCATCATTTTTATGTTTTCTTTCCCTCAATATATAAAGAAAGGTCTTAGGTAGGGAAACTAAAGGGGGAGATATTTATGGGAGATGTTGAAGATCTTAAAACAAGATATAATAATGTGTTTATAGTTTTCAAAGAAACTAAGCTAATATGGTATTTGGGCATCTATTTTTGTATTGTATTAATTATTACTCAAAATAAATGTAATGTCCATGTTAGTCAAGCATGGTTTGTTTGACTTATACTCCTCTATGTTTGTTAGATTTCAATATGATATAAGTTTCACAACATGAGAATTATTAATCATGAATTTTACATGGTATTCAGGGTGTGTATTACAGTGTGATTCCAATTTCATAACCTTTATATATCATCCTTTTATTTCATTATGTTTTGACAGTCATCTTCACAACATGATTGAAATTTGTTTCTTTTATATACAGAGACCCCAGGTTCAATAGATGCCCCTTGGGGTGAGGGGGGGGGGGGGTGACGGTGAATCAATGGTATAGATTTTTTTAGAATTCATATTAGAAATAAACATATATAACTTTCTAAGGTAATTATCCACTGATCTCCCATCTATTCCTCACCTGTATTCACCTAAAATGAAAATAATTAAAGGCATATAAGTAGTATTATAAGGTTTGAATCCAATAAGGAAACCTACTCTTTGATGTGTTTGGTTTGTTACTAAACATATATTATATCACCATTTCAAGTTTGAAGTTATTACAAGTGCATAAAAATCACAAAAAATGGTATAAAAGGTATCTTATACTTCATAGGGAAGGTATCATCCAATTTTTTAATGCAAAGTGAATTATTTGTACCAGTAACACTAGTCTTCAAAATTCAATATACTCTTGGTATGAAAAAGATCTTCAATAATATTCTGAATTTATCAGAATTAAAGGCTGAATCTTATTCCTCAGAATTATAATTCAACTGCTAAAATAATATCAATAAATAAACATGTATGTTTAACTTACTTATAAAACTATCAAAATACATTATATGTCTATGAGATAATGAATGTAAATAGAGGCCTTCTTCTAATAAAAACAATCATCTGGATAATCAATCACTCATACTATTTCATTGATATAGATTATAAAACTTTACCCCTATTGATATATTATTCTTCCAATTTATTTAATACAACATTTATCCCTATTTACACAATATAAACTTCTCAATTCTTGAACCTCTACCATTTATTAATTTTTATATTTTTATGTTCCCTAAATTATATTAAAAATATTTACATAATAAAATATTGATGTTCCACATTATTCTTAGCTAAATAATAATTTATCATCAATTTATCCCAAATAAATATAATCTTTAATCATGAATAATAATTTTATATATTTGAATTTAAAATTTCCATGAATATCAAAGTGTGATATTCTTAGTTAATATCCATTCAAAAATCCCAAAATCATGGCTAGAATCATAGATTTACCAATAGTCTCATATGATTTAGTTTTAAACATATTTTAAAAATCATGTAATGTGACTCATCCTTAAAAAATTCCATGTGCATTAATTTTCTATAATATTAAAAAAGAATCTTAAAATGTAAAAAATTCCACTATACTAGATAATAGACATTACATAAGAGTAAATGAATAATATGGAAATAAATCTTATGATCTTATGATATCTTATTAATTTTTAATTATCCACCTCAACTTATATTCCATAAGAGTAAATGGATATTATGATATGATACAAAGACTCTTAAGTTACATTTTAATGACTCTTATAGAGCATATTCTTAGTGAAACTCAATGAATCTTATAATGCTGGAAATGAATCTTTTGAATTTTTATAATCCTTATAGAATTATAAAATGACCCTTACAAAATCTCAACTAATATTACAGAGTTATGGATTATACTTATAGACTTGTACTTCCATTTTCAATTACTCACTACAATGTAAAATTGATTCTTATGGAGTTATAAATGACTCTTATGAAAATGAATCTTAATGGAATCGACTTATCCATTGTTCTTACTAATCCCACATATCAATACTAAACTATAATTTACTCAAACAAAATTGTGAAAAAACTATAGTAGATTCATCTCATTTATATAATATTATAAAGCCTATCAAAAACATCCATAACACCTTACACTAATCCACATGAATAGTCAAAAAAATATATCTTAATAATTAAATTAAGTTATTTAATATTGTCCTTTTGATTTGTTGTCAACCTCAAAAACACAATTCAAGACTCACCCAATGATAGAAATTATCAAATAGAAAAATCCTGGAACCACACCATTGGATAAATTAGTGTTTATAGATATTTAAATTCATAATTGACAATAAAATTTTGGTCAAGTGATCTAGAAACTCCCTCCATAATGCAAATAATCATTTGAATTTTCCTTGCCATTTTTTTCATAATCACTAATCTAGATTAAAAATAGAGATGATACAAATGTTTTCCTCTTATAACCCTTTTAAAACACATATAAATCATAGTTGAGTAAATCCAAAAGTCTTTAAATTTATAGGTAATGAAAAAGAATTCATGTTAATCTTTAAAAAAATCAAATCTATCCTTGGAAATTTCCTTGGTAAAGATATCAAAAAGTTCATATTTGTTATGAATGAATTATAGCCTTATATCTTCATCATAAAACCATTCTTTTAGGATTTTAAACATGATATCAATATTCTTATATTGAGAGTGTTTTACAAAAATTTTGGAGATATAAATAAAACTTTGATTGTCATATAAAATTATGAGATGTATATTGATCTCCATGATCAAATATTCAATTTGTTCTTACATCTAGATCATTTGGGTATATGCATTTATAGTATCCATATATTCAGATTATACAGTTCTTAATGTAATTGGGTACTATTTTTTCTAGTTCCAACTAACAAAGTTTCCTCCTAAAATAAATATCCCACCTAAATTAGATCTTCTATCATAATAATCACTTTCCCTATCAGCATCCTTATAACTAGATAGATTCAAGTACTCACCCTTATTACACAATAATGAAAAACTAAATGCACAATTTATATACTTAAAGACTCCATTATAATCCATAAAATGTTATTATTTTGTATTACTTTGGTACCTATAACACAATATCACATCACAAATAATATTAGGTCTTGATGTGGTGTGATGGTGTAAGCAACAAATCAATATTACAAACTCTCTTTGATTCAAACTTTCTCCTTTATAATCATTATACAACTTAAATCCAACTTGTATTGGTGTGGATAATGGTTTGGATCCTTCAATTATAATCTTCTTTAATAATTCTCTTACATAGTTTTCTTGGAATAAAATAATTTACACTTCTTACTATATCACTTGCAATCCCTAAAAATACCTCATTTCACCCAGTACAGATATCTCAAAATGAGTTTTTATTTTTTTTAGAAAATGCTTAAAAATAAATCTTATAATCTCTTGAAAAAATGATATTAGTGATACAATATAATTACAATGAGAGTACCAACTTTAAGTTCTCATTTGTATAAGTTATTGTCATTTTTTCCTTTTATTGACATTATACTTCTTAGAAAACCATCCATATTTGAGTATCAATCTATAAGGGCCCATTTTAGTCCATAAAGAGACTTATTAATCTTGAAACCCTTGTAAAATACTTTTCTAGGATAAAACCATTAGTCTACTCAATATAAAACTCTTCTTACATCTCTCTATTAAAGAAGGTAGATTTAAATCAATTTGATATATTTTATACTACCTATGAGTTAAAACTACAAGGAACATCATTTTGGCCTCCAATATTGAAACATGTATAAATTCCTCTTCAATTTCAACAAATTTAACCTGTGTGTATCCTTTTCACACATGTCTAGACTTCTTTCTTGATATTTCACCTTTATCAGTCAATTTTTTCTTAAATACCTGCTTGGTTATAATTAGATTTCTTCTTATTGGTTTGGGGACAAGGACCCAAGTGACATTTCTATCAATAAAATGAAGTTTATCATTTATAGAATCAGACCATTATTTATTCTCAATAGTTTCAATAACTAAATGTTTCTCTATTTGTGAAATAAGAGTAATTTAATCATGAGTCCTTAATTTTAATTTTTCCCAAACCATGCATTCTAGTTACCAAAAATGGTTTTAGCCACCACATGTTTCATTAATTTTTTATATATTTTTTTAATTTTTAGAATCCCATTATTAATAACTAATATTACTATAGTCACCATTATCTCTTTGTGTATTATTTATAGATTATTCTCTACTGAAATTCTTAGAAATTTTCTCACTATCTTAACTAAATCCTTTAAAAACTACTTTTTTTGGAAAATAAATGTTAAATTTATTTTTAATAACTTATGTATCATAACTCTCAAGAAAATTATAAATATTATTTCTCTATAATATATGGTATTTTACATTAGAAAAGTATCATAAAAATATACCTTACTTATCCTTCTCATTAAACTTTCCTGGATTTTTTGTTATAAATTTTAATCAAATAGATTTTACCAAAGTACTTAAAGTAGTTAATAGTTGGTTTTATTTTGTAAGAAAATCATAATAATTCATATTAGAATTATTTATCTTAAAATAACAATTATAAATGTGAATAATTATTCACATAGCTTCCATCTAGAAAAACTTATACATTCCAGACTCTTAAAGTATATTTCTTCTCGTTTTTACAAGAATTTGGTTCATTATCTCAAAAACACCATTATAATGGGGACTATAGGGAGTAATTTATTAGTAATTTATTAAATTTTTAGAAATATTGGATTAAAAATCATTCCTAGTAAACTCCATTCAATTATTTGTTCTCAAATTTTTGATAGGAATCTCCAACTATCTCCCATTTTCTCTTCTAAAAATATTGAACCTCTCAAATTCTTATGACTTATTGTTCATACATAACACATTTTTCATTATATTAAATTAATTAATGAATATAATAAAGTATGATTCACTGTATTTTATTGATTCCTTATACACCCACATAAATTTTAATGGGTTAATTCAAGCGTCCTAGTTAATTTTATTTTCACATTATTATGTTTCCCCATATACTTTTTCCCTTTTATAAGGATGCAAAAAATAAAAACACCATATCTGTTCAATTGGGGAAGATCACTCAGATAATTTTATCTTGAAATTTCACTTAAAATATTTTGACAAAGATATCCAAGTAAACTATTCAAAATATATATTTTTTATTATGTATAAAGGTAACCTGAATTACATTGGTTAACAATCAGAAAAATATTTTCACTTGTTCTTTCACATTTAGTGATGATCCTTCCATATTTAATTATTTTGATATGGTATGTGTTTCTATATAAATAATATAATTTAATTCATTAAAGTATTGAAATTAAAAAATAAAAACCCAATTTTTTATGAAATGTTTCTTCAAAAAAATTTAATTTCATTGATATCTTGCGTTAAACAAACCACATAGTTTTAATAAACCATGATTTACTATTAATATTATTACTTAAACATGACCATTATAACCTAGAAATTAAACTTGGAGGTATGAATATGAATAATTTTTTTTTTGAAAATTAATTATAATGGTTATATGTAATGAAAATATGTTGATAAATAAGTACTTATTTTTTTGGTAACGTCCTTATATTCTTCGAAAATACATTTTTTTTTCAAAAAATGAGATTTATTTCTTTTTATGAAAAAATAATAAAATTAATTTTTATAAATTTTAGAAAATATATTTTTAAAAAATAAATAATTTTTTTAAATTAACATGTAAAAATTAGATTAGGGATAATATTTGTGAGTTTTTGAGAATGTTTAATTTTTTAATGAATGATGAAAAATACTGGTTTTTTATTAAAAACGACCTTTTTGTTTGAATCATGTACAAATTTATACTTTGTTTGAAAATTTTTTTGAAGTAAAATTAGTTAAATTATGTAATAAAAAATACAATTTATGTTTTTATAATCAATTAAATACTGAATACTAATATTGAAACATTTTATACTTTTGAAAAGTTTCTCTTTGGAAAACAGCTTTTTCATCGCTTTAGTAGGTTTAATTTTAAATTAAATTTTTATAATTATGTGAATTGAATTTGGAAAAATTATATTCAATAATTTGAATCATAATAATTAATATTGTATAATAATTTCAACTTAATTTTTTACCATAATGAATATTAAAAACAATAAAAATTAATTATTACGGTTTAGGTTAAAACGAGTTTGGAGGGGGGGTTAAACTAAAAAGATAAGGTTTAAAATTGCCTAAAAACTTTTAAAATTAATATTTATGGAAATATTTAAACACTGTATCATATAATGTTTGACAATGATCCATTTTTGAGCTTTTTTCATGTTTAAAACATGGTTAAAACTTTTTCCTTTCAAAAATTCCAACTGTGTCCTCTCCCCCACTCATAAAAGGGAACCCCATATCCTCTCCTATTAACACTTAAAAAGCCTTCTAGTTCATAAAAGAACTGAAAAAATATATTTATTAATTATCTCCCCACATCCTAGAGGATTTAGTTTTATTATAAAACCCCCATAATAAGGACTTTGGTGCTAACCTAAGGTGGCTGTCTGAAGCACATGTATCGTTCTTTACCGAGCATTTTTTTTATTTATTCTTCCACATCATTATAATCCTATTGAACTATGGTGATATAATGAAATAATTATATCAAATATGATAATATATTATTATGTTGATTTCATATCCTATAACCATTTACTCCTCAATTAAGTGTGAAATCAAACCATCGATCGTGTGTACAACAGACTAGCACTTTAAAAACTGATGTAACTCATTTTCCATCCCTAACTATCACAGATATATATAATGATGGATTTAATGTTTATATATGATATTTATGACATATTTATAATCCTTTAATTATAAATTATAATCTAACTTGTTACTTTGAATCCATTGAAAATCAATAACATCGTTCATGTGTACGTGTGGATGGCCGCCTCCCCGAAGCGATGTGATACATTTTTTATTTTATTTTGACATGGATGGTAATAAGGATAGATTTAAAAAATATATATGATATTTATGAAATATAAATGATTCTGTAATGGTGACATATTATTTACCTTTATTTCTTTCCATTCATTGAGAAAATGAAAGAAACTTTCGTATGTACGTACGACCTACTGTCTCCATTAATAGTGTAATTAATTTTATATCTATTACTTTTATGGATTAATATAAATATATATATATATATATATAATTAATATATATTACATTTATATTGAGGTTAAAATTATTTAAATTATTTATCCATGATCAAAGTAAAATGATCAGAAATACAAAACCAAAACATAAATGAAAAACAGAGCAGTTATTACCTAAAACGCTAATTTAACAAGGACTTATTAATAAATAGGTAATAAAAGGTCATAATTAAATAATATATGGTTTGATATATATTATTATTGTTACTTTATAGATTTATAATAATCCTATATTTATTGTAAAATAGGTTTTTATGTGTATGAAGAAAGATCAGACTTGAGGTAAGGGAATTTTGTTTCACTTTTATTTTTGTGGGAAACATGACTTATATACCACTTATTTATTTTGTGTTATATATATATATATATAATAGCCATTAATTTAATTTATTACTATTCTCATGAAAATTATGGGATATAAATATCTATATAATTTTATTTCTTTCATGGTAATTATGATTTAAAATATACCAAAATGGTAATAGTTTTATGTTACAATCTATTTGTTTGTTGGGATGGTTTAGGATTATTCTTCCGATAATGAAATATTATTATTTATATCACAAGAAACTTATGAATTTTATTATACACTAGTTATTTATAAAGAATACATGTTTTAATTTTATTTTAATCTCTTTAAAAACTAAAAATACCAAAATAATGTTTTTAAGAACAAATTCTTTATTTCTATCTTCGATCGAAAATCCTTTTTCTTCCATGTTCATTTTTGTCACAACCCATCCCACAGGGCCCGTATCGTGACTACCCCAATCCCACCATCTATAGGATAGGGGCTGACGACTAGCACTAAAGGTGTAAATCCCTAAAACTGGGAAGACATTCCCTTTATAAGAGTAAACACACACAACATAGTACACAACTGGAAGAAAAACTCTTAGTAAAACAGTATACAGAAGAAGTGCTGGAAAGTGAAAGGGGCTAGAAATAGAAGCCCAATAGGAAAGTACAAGTACAACAGAAGATTAAGTACAACAGAAGGAAAGTAAAGCAGCTACTGGGTCATCCTCCGGGGTTCCTACTAGAAGGGTAGGTACAAATGGCCTCCTAATCACTCCACATCCATCCGTCTCCTCTTTGTACCGTCACACTGAGTGGTCCACCTCCAGGTACTGTCTAGTCCTGCTACTCTCTGCCTCAGTCAGCGCTGTCCATCATCTGCAACCAACACAACGTGGTGTAGGCTTAGCCCATGCAGGGCCGAGTATAACGATACTCAGTAGGGACCCCGAGACCCTCAAGGTCTCACAAAATACAACAAAGATAAACCAAAAAGTATCAAATCAACATATAACCATTACTTAGGTATATTCCCATACATATACATAAGTTATCTAGTAACTCATCTCAATCATGAGGAAAAAACAAAAGTCATTGACTCAGCTCAAACCTGGCATTTTATTATCGAAACCATGGCTGGTGGCGTACTCCTCCTCTATCGAGTATAGTGGGCCTTCCATGTCACACAGAGGAGCTTCCCACTATCCTTGGACTGCTGAGGTACTCCTCCTGTCAAGTACCATGGGTCTACTGTGCTAAAAAAAGTCTCTCCCCACCACTGGTCTGCTGCGATCACACAGAGACGCTCCCCCTCGTAGCCTGCAGAGGTACTCATCTTGTCGTGTACTATGGGTCTGTCACACTCACATAGAGGTGCTCCCCACCATGGGTTGGTCGCGTCACATAGAGGCCCTCCCCACTGGGCTAGTCGAGTCACTCCGAGTCGAAACAGTCAAGAAGTCGTCAGGTCTCAGCCAGCTACTAAGGTCTCTGTACTCTGTCCTCTTGCCTCTAGGAGGATTCGCTCCAAAAGCTACTAGTCAATACTCCAATTTTCACGAAGTTCCACGAAGAATTATCTCAATGGTCCACCACATCATAGGGGTCTCAATGCAATAGGCGACGCATCGATCAGACGCCCGGTCTGTGAGTTATTAGCTTTTTAGTCCCGGGGGCCCGATTGGATTCAAGTACGATCCAACCTAACTGTAACTCAAAAATACCCTGAACTCTAGTGGGGTAATCTCAAATGGACCGTCGCATTCCAGGAATTCCAATATCGTTGACTGTTCGTCAAACAGACGTCCGATGCCAAATATATGGCCAAAAGAAAGTACAAGGGTCGGTATTGGGCCTGGGTCCTGTCTGACCCGATCAGACCGACTCGGACAAAACCATTCTGGGCCGACCCAGTCAGCCCGCTATGTTTGACCTGGTCCGCTGGGCCCGGACCAGCAGAATGCGAGGGTGGTTTGGCCCGGGATCGGGGCCAGTTCGACCAGAGCGTTGCAAGGGTGCGACATGGCGCGACTCGGCCCGGAGGGCGCGAGGGAGTCAGGACGCCGGCTCAGCCGAACGAGTGCGGGTCATGCGGAGGCCGGCTATAGGGTGGCTGGTTAAGGGTGGCTCATGCGGTGGCCGACTCGGTGGCATCCGGGTAGGCCACGACAGGGTGCCGGGTAGGCCGCGGGGGTGCCGGGCAGGGTGCGGCAGGGTCCGGGCAGGCCGCGGGGGCACCAGACAGAGCACCGGTCAGGCCACAAGATCACCAGGCAGGGTACGTCAGGGCTCCGAGAGGCCTAGGGGGCACCGGCAGGGCACCGGGCAGGCCGCTGGGGCGTCGGGTAGGGTGCGTCAAGCCACGGGGGCATCGGGCAGGGCGCGACAGGGGCCAGGCAGGCCGCTGGTAGGTGGGCCACGCGCTGGTCAGGGTGCCAGCGGTGTTCGGTTGGGAGATTCGGTGCGCCGCGGGGGCAGCACGATTTGTGGAGGCTGCAGGTAGCGTTTCCTTCATAGCTGTCGCCTTCATCGCTGTCACCTCATCGCCATGCCGTAGAATGACACAAGAAAATAGAAAACGACGGAGGATGTCAGGCCATGTTAGGTTGGCCCTCACCACCCGCGTTTAGGGAGGTGTCATTTGGCTCATCATGAGAATAAGATTATCATTAATATGTCCACAATAATCCCATTTTATCATTTTAAGAAGGTAAGAAAAAGGTATAGCATCAACAAGCAATAAACCCCAACCTCTTGTTCATCGCTCTTTGGAGGAGTCTCAGAAGGAAGACGATGAAGACCGTCGTTCATCGCATCCACCACACGCCCCCAATTCCGAGCTACGTCAGTTCGTTGAAGACGTTTCCGAGGGTAGGTCGATAGGTGTCCGGGGTAGAAGGTCGAAGAAGAATCATCATCGGCGTTCTTCACATTCTTTGTTGGGAGCTTTTCTACCTTCTCCCAAATTCCACCAAAAGAGAATGCCAACCCAACTAATAATAATAGATTGTCTATTATTTTAATGTTGGAATGTAATTCAAAATGGAGAATTAAATTACATTGGCTCCCCTTAACTAAACCACGAGTGTTGGCACAATTAATTAAAAGGGGTAGGTGGCACCAATTAATTGTAGAGGAGGTCAAGGGACTTCCCCCTCATTAATGAGGGGAGTTGGGATATTTTCCACCCTCCCATTAATTGGGTGGTTTTAGTCTCGTGTGGTCCCCACGTCGTAACCTCTCACAGGAGGTTAAATTTGGTTGGGCCCCACCACCATTTCCTCTCATGGGAGGTTAGGGTGTGGCGGTCCCACCTCTAACTCCTAAGTGGAGGTTTTAACGAAAAAACACACACATGGAAGCATAAAAATAAAATAAAGTTTTGTACACTTTATTTTATTATTTTTTATAAAAAGACAAAAACTAACTCTTATTCTTGACCATCCGCTATCAAGGTGAAAGTTTGCTTAAAAAAAATATCGGCTCTACAAGTTCAAAGGTGCCCTCAGATATCAGTTCTGAGCACTGGTTCAAAAGTTATAAAATCCCGCTCATACGTTTACTGAACATACCCGAACAAAACTCCAGAAATTGATTCTGAGCAAACTGGGCCTCGGAATCAAGCCCCGTAAATTTTTACAGACTCGTAAAAATCCCATGTATTTAAGAATAAATTTTCCATGGAATTTCCAGGTCTTTATGTTCTCCCCACCTTATGGCTTTACATCCCCATAAGCTACAACTCGAACTATGGAAACAAATTGGGGGTACTGAGGACACATCTGAGCCTCTCGCTCCCATGTGCTCTCCTGGAGGTTCCCATGATGCCAGTGAACGCACACCTAATGTATTGACCGTCTTTGTAGGACCCGCTCTTGTCGATCCTCAATCTCCACTGGAACCTCCGTGAAAGTCACCCCATCATCGACGTCCAGCTCTCCATGGTCGATGATGTGGGAAGGTTCGTGCACGTATCTTCTCAGCTGGGATACGTGGAAGACATCGTGCACCCGGTGCAACTTAGGTGAAAGAGATAAGAGGTAAGCCACCACATCTACTCTGCTGGAGACCTGGAAAGGTCTGATGAACCTTGGAGATAACTTTCCACATTGGCCAAATCCCTATAGACTTCGTCGAGGTGAGACCCGTAGAAAGACGTGGTCGCCATCCTCAAAATCCCGAGGTCTTCGTCTCCTATCAGCATACGACTTCTGCCTGCTCTGTGTAGTCTTCATTCGCTCCTGGATGATCTGCACCTTCTCTGTGGTAGCTCATACCATCTCTGGTCGCACCAGTGCTGACTCCCCAGGGTCTGTCCAGCACAAGGGTGATATGAAAGGTCACCCATATAACGCCTCAAAGGGTGCCATCCCTATGGTGGAGTGATAGCTGTTGTTTTATAAAAAGTATACCAAAGGCAAGTGATCCTCCCAGCTGTGACAGAAGTCAAGAAAACATGCACGTTTCATGTCCTCGAGGATTTGAATGGTCCACTCAGTCTGACCATCTGTCTGAGGATGGAAGGCGGTGCTCAAGCGAAGTTGTGTCCCGAAAGCCTCCTGTAACCCCTTCCATAGTCGAGAAGTAAACCATGCATAAAGATCGGAGAAAATAGAGAAAGTTAATCCATGTAGTCACATAATCTCCTGCACATAGAGGCGTCCCAAGCTCTCTACTGAACCCTACTCTCTAATCAGTTGGAAGTTGGCCGACTTGGTGAGTCGGTCGACGATAACCCAAATCGAGTCGTGACCCCTGGATGTACATGGAAGACCCGTCATGAAGTCCATCGATATCCCATCCCACTTCAACTATGGGACCTCTAAGGGCTGAACCAAGCCTACTGGTACCTAGTGCTCCTCCTTCACTTGTTGACAAGTGAGGCACCGTGAGACAAACTCTGCTACTACTTTCTTCATACCTGGCCACCAATGCTGTCGTCCAAGGTCCTGGTACATCTTCGCCACTCCTGGATGTACCGCTAGAGGGGATGTGTGTAACTCCCTCAAGACTTCCTCCTGAAGTTCCACTGGTACCATGGTACGTCCTCCAAAGAGAATGACCTGCTCCCCACCTTCACAGAATCCATCAGGTACCTACCCTATGGATATCTAAGCACATCGTGTCTCGCAGTCATCGTCCCCATGCTATGCCTCCCTGACTCACTGAAGAAGTGGGGGAGTGAATGTAAGAGACTGTAGGAAAGATGTTCCATCTCTATCCACAAAGGATATTTGTAAAGCATCCAGCTTCTCTATCGCTTCGCCTAGTAGATGTATACCATTTCTCCTACTGAGTGAATCTACAACAACGTTCCCCTTCCCAGGATTATAGACTATCTCTAAGTCATAGTCTTAGAGGAACTCAATACATTGCTGCTGTCTCAGGTTCAGGTCCTTCTGAGATAAGTTATACTTGAGACTATTGTGATCAGAGCACACGATAAAACGCTCGCCCATCAGATAGTGTCACCACATCTTCAAGACGAAGAACACTACTGCTAACACCAGGTTATGGGTAGTATAGTTCTTCTCGTGATGTCTCAGCTATCGAGAACCATAAGCAATCACTACTCTCTCCTTCATCAGGACACACCCGAGTCCGGTCCCTGATGCATCGCAGTAGACTACGTACCCTACGCCTTCATCTAGAAGCCTCAATATGGGGGCACTAGTCAGCCTCTGCCTTAGTTCTTGAATGATCCGATGACATCTATCCGACCACACGAAGGGTTTCCCCTTCTTTGTCAAGGCTGATAGTGGTGGTGCAACTCTAGAGAAGTCTGGAATGAACCTCCGGTAGTACCCAACCAAATCCAGGAAACTCCGTACCTTCGTCACACTCCTGGGTGTCTCCCAAGCAAGTACCACCTCGATCTTCGCTGGATCCACTGCAATTCCAGCCTCTGAGATGATGTGTCCCAAGAAGTGAACCTCTCAAATCCAAAACTGGCACCTTGAGAGCTTACCATAAAGCTGGTGCTCTTGGAGTGTGTCCAGTACTACCCACAAATGGTAGGCATGATCCTCCTTAGTAGTTGAGTAGATCAGAATGTCATCGTTGAAGACTATGACAAAGTGATCGAGGTATGTCTGGAAGATCCTTTTCATGAGTCCCATGAACACTTTTTGAGAGTTGGTTACGTTGAAGGGAATAAAAAAGAACTCATAGTGGTCGTACCGACACCTGAAGGTCATCTTATACACATCCTCGTCTCAAACTCTGAGCTGGTGATAGCCTGCTCTGAGGTCTATCTTTGAGAACCACCGTTCTCCCTTTATCTGATCAAAGAGGCCGTCAATCCTCGAGAGTGTGTACTTGTTCTTCACGGTCACCTAGTTCAAGCGACAGTAGTCAACACAAAGTCTCATGCTCCCATTCGTCTTCTTGGCAAATAGAATCAGGGCTGCCAAGAAAGAAACACTGGTCCAGATGAATCTCTTCCCCTGCAAGTCCTCTAGTAGTACCCGCAGCTCACGAAGCTCAGAGGGAGCCATACGATATGCTGGAGTCAATATCAGTTCCTTCCCAGGGTATATGTCAATGTAGAAGTGCACCTCTCCACGAGGAGGTAGTCATGGAACATCATTAGGGAAAACATCCGCGTACTGGTCCACCACTATAAGATAAATCAGACTCACCACATCAACTACTCTGAGGGTAAGGCAAGCCAACTAGTGAGTGATCGGCTGCACCCTCCTCTGAGTAAGTCTATCTAGTGCTGCAAAGGTTACCTTCTTGCTGGTGAAAGTAAACCTGGTCCCATCCGTGCAGACACACCACACTTTTCACCTAATACATTTGATCTGGGAATGGACTGTAGATAACCAGTACATACCCAAGATAACGTCATAAGGCCCTGATGCCGCTATGAGGAGATCCCAGCTAAAGCTCTCGCCTCCTAGAGTAATCTAACACTACTGGAACCAGTGCGAAATCATCAAGTCTGCTCCCATAGGAGTCTCTAGCCATAAGGATCGAGCCAACGGCTCCGTCGGAATCTTCGAGCTCTGAATGAGGCCAGTGGTAATGAAATAGTGACTGGAACCTATGTCTATAAGAACTGCGACTAAGGTGGATTAGACACAAATCGTACCTCAAATCATCTCCGAAGCGCCATGGTCATATGCTTCAGCTGCTTGAAGCTGAGCTCTCACCTGTCCACCTGCTCCCTGCGGTTGGGGTGGCCTCCTGGTGGTGGTGGTGGAAACACCTCGAAACGTCATCCACCACCAGATACACATCCAGATCCTCTTCCACGTCCTCCTCCTCCATGCGGACCGCCTCACTTGAACATCTGCCTCTGCCTCAGAGGTCCCTCAACTGTATGGTGATCATCTGAACGGTGGGCCAGACTATCACGAGCCATGTGACCCTGCCCGCCGCATGAGTAACACTGCATGCTATTGGCATGTGTGTCTCTACTCCGTGTGCCCCAAATAACTGATTATGAGTCATGCGGTCGACCACCTGTAGGTCTGGTCCTCTTGGAACTCTGCGACATCTGTCTATTTCTAGCTACAGAAGACTCCACTTCGTGTCGGCTAGTGGTGGGTCTCGCTACTGGAGACTGCTCAGCAAGGAAGCTCTCCACAAAGAGGGATCTCTCTAGCACCCCTGTCTGTGTCGGGATGCTAAGTGAGATCATCATAGCTCTGATCTCTCTCCTGATCTCCTGGTCGAATGTCCGGGTCCTAAATAATGGGTCTCGTACCATATCCGTGGAGTAGTGTAAGAGGTCGGTGAACCTCGCTGTGTACTGTGCTACCGTCATGCTGCCATGGTACAGATGAAGTAGCTCCTGTATCCGCACCACACGAAGGGTGGCTGGTACAAACTTCACCTGGAACAGGCTCTCGACGTCTGGCCAGATTAAGGTCGCCTTGTCATGAACATGGTGCATCAGGCTCCACCATCTCCCTACTACTGCCTGAAGGAGACTCACGGCAAGGATCACCAAGAATTCCGCTAGTTTCCCTACTAGCCTGAAGACTCTCACCACAACCTCCATCCAATCCTCATCCACTTGTGGGTCCATCTATCCCTTGAACCTGGGTGGCCTCTAGCGTTGGAACTCACGCAACGTGCTCAAGCGGCGTGCATCGTCTGCTACTGGGGATGGTGGAATTGGTGTCCCAAAGGGAAGTAGTACCGCTGGTGCCTTCACTAGAAAAGGGCCCTACACCAAGGCCTCGTCACTCGGTGGGCTATCAGTTTGTACGACTCTCGGGGATCTAACTCATCATCCACAAGGAGGCATCCTGAAAGAAACAAATGCGACACGGTCAAAAGATTATACCTGGTGAGCTGACCTGGTAGAGCCAACTTAAAGAAAACTTTTGAAAAAATTCACGCAATAAGTGTATTCGTGCACTGAGTCAAAAATCAGAAGTCAGGATCCCGGTGTATGGGTACGTCGGCCGCCCACAACAACACTGGTCTCCCTGAAGTAAAAACCACACTTATTTCCCTTAACACTATTGCTTCACAGAAAAGAAAGATTAGAGTTCTAAGTTCTGCGGTAGAACCGACTCCTCTGATACCAATTTCTCACGACCCGTCCCCCGGGGCCTGTATTGTGACTACCCCAAGCCCGCCTTCCATAGTCCAGAGGCTGGTGACTAACACCAATGGTGTAAATCCCTAAAACTGGGAAGGAATTGCCTTTATAAGAGTAAACACACACAATATAGTACACAACTAGAAGAAAAACACTAAGTAAAACTGTATACAAAAGAAGTGTTGGAAAGTAAAAGGGGTCGGAAATACTAGACCAACAGGAAAGTACAAGTACAACAAAAAATAAAGTACAACTGAAGGAAGTTAAAGTTTCTACTGGGTCGTCCTCCGGGGTTCCTACATGAAGGGTAGGTACAGATGGCCTCCTCACCACTCCACGTCTGTCTGTCTCCTCCGTGTACCATCACACCGAGTGGTCCACCTCTAGGTATCGTCCAATCCTGCTACTCTCTTACCCATTCAACACTTTCCTTTATCTGCAACCAACAAAATGAGGTGCGGGAATATCCCGTGCAGTGGTGAGTATAACGATACTCAGTCGGTACCCCGAGACCCTCAAGGTCTCACAAAAATCCAACAAGGATAAACCAAAAAGTATGAAATCAACAGATAATCATTACTTAGGTATATTCTCATACATATACCTAATTTATCTAGTAACCCATCTCAATAATGAGGAAAACACAAAAGTCATTGACTCAGCTCAAACTAGGATTTTTATTATTGAAACCACGGCTGGTGGTGTACTCCTCCTCTATCGATTATAGTGGACCTGCCGTGTCACACAGAGGCGCTTCCCACTATCCTTGGCCTGCTGAGGTACTCCTCCTGTCGAGTACCATGGGTCTGCTGTGCTCACACAGAGGTGCTCCCCACCACGGCTCTACCTCGCTCACACAGAGGTGCTCCCCCTCATAGCCTGCAGAGGTACTCCTACTATCGAGTACCGTGGGTTTGCCGCGCTCACACAGAGGCTCTCCCCACCGTGGGTCTACCGCGTCACACAGAGGCACTCCCCACTGGGCTAGTTGAGTCCCTTTGAGTCGAAACCGTCAAGCAGTCGTCAGGTCTTAGCCAGCTACAAGGTCTCCGTACTCTGTCTGCTCGCCTCTAGAAGGATCTACTCCACGATCTACTAGTCAATACTCCAACTGTCACGAATTAAGATGAAGAAGTATCTCAAAGTTCCACTACGTCATATGGGTCTCAACGCAACAGACGGCGCATCGATCAGACTCCCGGTCTGTGAGTTATTAGCCTTGTAGTCCCGGGGGCCCGGTTGGATTTTTGTACTATCCAACCTGACCGTAACTCAAAAATACCCCGAACTCCAGTGGGGTAATCTCAAAGGGTATGTTGCGTTCCAAGAATGCCAACGCCGCTGACGGTTCATCAAACGAACGTTTGGTGCCAAGGATATGGCAAAAAGAAAGTACAGTGGTCGGTAGTGGGCCCGGGTCCGGCCTGACTTGGTCCAACCGACTCGGCCCAAACCAGTCTGGGACGACCCGGTCTGGTTCGACCCGGTCAAACACGCTGGGTCTGAACCGGCCCGTTGTGCGGGTCAGCCTGCTATGTTCGTCCTGGTCCGCTGGGCTCGACCCAGCGGACTGTGGGGGCGGTTCAGCTCGGGCTCGGGGCCAGTTCGGCCCAGAGCATTGCGAGGGAATGACCCAACGTGGCTTGGCCCGGAGGGCGCAACAGAGTTGGGACGCCGGCTCGGTCGGGAGAGCGCGGGTCGCACGGAGGCCGGCTCGGGGGCGGCCAGTTCGGGGTGGTGCACGTGAAGGCCGAATGAGGGGCGGATGGGCAGGCCATGACAGGGTGCCGGGCAGGCCGCAGGGGCACCAAGAAGGGTGCCGAGCAGGCCGCAGGGGTGCTAGGAAGGGCGCGATAGTGTAACAGGATGCCGCAGGGGTGCCAGAGGTCGCTGGGGCACCGAGCAGGCCGCAGGGGCACCAGGCAGGGCGCAACAGGGGCTGGGCAGGTTGCGAAGGCACTGGGCAAGGGGGCGGCAGGGGCCTAGCAGGCCGCGGGTAGGCGGTCCGCGCGCCAGGCAGGGCACCAGCGGTGTTCTATCGGGAGATTCAATGCGTTGTGGGGGTGGAGTGATTCGCGGAGGTCGCGGGTAGCACGACCTTCGTCATTGCTGCCTTCGTCGTCGTCGCCTCATCACCATGCCGTAGAACACAACAAGAAAAGTGAAAACGATAGAGGTTGTTGGGCCATGTTAGGTTGGCCCGCACCCTCCTCATTTTGGGAGGTATCATTTGACCCATCATGAGAAGAAGATGATCATTAATACATCCACAACAATCCCATTTTATCCTTTGAATAAGGTAAGAAAAAGGTACAACATCAATAAGCAATAAACCCCTACCTCTTGTTCGTCGCTCGTTGGAGGAGTCGCAGAAGGAAGACAATAAAGACCGTCGTTCGTCACGTCCGATGCACATCCCCAATTCCCAGATGCGTCGGTTCATTGACGACATTGCAGAGGGTAGGTCGATTGGTGTCCAGGGTAGAAGGTTGAAAAAGAATCATCGCCGGTGTTCTTCGCGTTCATCATTGGGAGCTTTTATCCCTTCTCCCAAATTCCAACAAAAGAGAATTCCAATCCAACTAATAATAATAAATTGTCTATTATTTTAATGTTGGCATGTAATTCAAAATGGAGAATTAAATTACGTAGGCTCCCCTTAATTAAACCATGAGTGTTGGCACAATTAATTAAAAGGGGATTATAGCACCAATTAATGGTAGAGGAGGTCAAGGGACTTCCCCCTCATTAATAAGGGGAGTTAGGAGATTTTCCACCCTCCCATTAATTAGGGGGTTTTAGTCTCGTGTGGTCCCCACATCGTAACTTCTCGTAGGAGGTTAAATTCGTGTGGTCCCCACCACCATATCCGCTCATGGGAGGTTAGGGTATGGAAGTCCCACCTACAACTCCCATGTTTAGGTTTTAACCAACAAACACACACATGACAGCTTAAAAATAAAATAAACTACTGTGCATTTTATTTTATTATTTTTTTATAAAGCCAAAAACTAACTTTTATTCTCGACCATCCACTATTGAGGTGAAAGTCTTATTAATCAAATACCAGCGTTGTGAGTTCAATGGTGCCCTCGGATTTCAGTTCCAAGCACCAATTCAAAAGTTATAAAATCCCACTCGTACGTTTACTGAACGTACCCAAACAAAACTCCACAAATTGATTTTAGGCACACCGTGCCTCGAAATCAAGTGCCCTAAATTTTCACAGACTTGTAAAAATTCCATGTATTTAAGAAAAAAAATTCCATGGAATGTCCATGTCTTTACAATTTATTCCAAAATTGTTTTAAAGAAAGTATTGAATATTATCTCATGACTTTTTAATAAAATTAACCATGGTTAATTGTTAAAAAATGGTTTAAAATGATTCTTCTTGTCATTTTTCTAATTAAGAAGTTTTAAATTTTTACAAAAAATGTGAAATGAATATTTATTTTAATATGTATGACATGAAAAATATTTTATGCCATCATGAATAGTTAATTATTTAAACATACCCTTAAAAATTTACAAGGTTATTTTCAAATAATATTTTTCTTTAATATTTGGAAAATTTTTATATTTTAAATAAGTGTTTTCAAAATGGAAAGGATATTTAAAAATGTTCCAAGTGAAATGTTTCAAAATAATTTTTCATCAAATATTATATCCTTTTATGTCTCTTATCTGTTAGTGGGGATATGATCCAAGGGTACCATCCTTATTATTTCTCTATATGGTTTATGATTATTAAATTAAATGTTTATGAAACCCATTTATTTCCATGGTTTATGCTATGAAGAATTGATGGAATGTTTATGAAACCCATTTCCATTTCACGATTTAGGATATGATGATATAATGAATATTCTATGATATTGTGGAACACATATGAATGATTTTAATAATGTGATGGTTGGTTTTATTATGAACCAAGGATGGTGGTTACATTATAACCAAGGACATTGGTTAATTTATAACCAATGATAATGGTTACGTTATAACCAAGGATGGGCAGTTATGTTATACACTGAGATGGGTGGAACCTATATATCACTCCAATTATTTGGTTAAATATTGATATCTAATGGGGTAAATAGTACTAGAATGGGGGGTGAACCCAGATCAGTAAGGGACTCTATCCACTATGATAGTCATTGGAGTGAGTGATGACTACTATGATGGTTTGGGGAGTGAATACAATCCTTTATGATAGTCTTGGGAGTGAACCTTGAATATTATGATGGTTTTGGGTGTAAACCCAATCCACTATAATAGTACTGGTAGTGAATTCTTGACTACTAAGGAAATGATTTTATATGATTACGTGTATGCCAAAAATCTATGTCTTATGCTAATGTTATGTTGTCATGGCGTATATTCTTTCATTATTTTATGATTCATGTCTTATGAACTTCCAAGATTTATTACATGAATCAAGATTATGATATTTTATATATAGAATAAGGTTTTTAAATGTTAATATCACGTTCTTATACCCTTATACTAATGTTATTCTTATGTGATCATTGATATCTCCCTTGTTTATCCTTAATGAGCATATAATATTACCCTTTTTTATGTTTCCTTTCCTAGGTTATAAAGAATATCTTTAGGTATGATATTTCTAATAAGAGTTATAGTTATGAAGAATTTTGTGGGAGATGATGTAGTTCACTTATGAACCAGTTGTTTATGTATCCAAGTTTCAAATACATTAAACCTTTATAGTCCCCATGTGTGTTTTTGTAAGATAAAAATAATATTCATCAATTAAGATGTAATATCTATGTATGAGAAGTTAAATATTTTAAAGTTGGTATCAGAGGATAGGTTTAGTTAATATTTGGAAAATAGTATGAGAAAAATTCGTGAGATACCTAAGGATAAGTCTAAGGATGAGTCTATGTATAGGAAATTATCCTAGGATTTTATTGAAGGATAGAGAGAGTGGATTCCAAGAAATAAAATCATTGTATGGATACTATAAGTGGATGTGGATGTAAAATAGGTTTACCTAGGGGTAAAAACTTCAAAAGGGGTTCATTGATATAGACTCAATTATCACCTAGTGTATGAAAATGGGCCTTGTTGCACACCTAGTTTGACCCACCTACGTCACATGTTTTGGTAGTTCATAAAATTATTAAAAACCATCATTAAGGATTTGAATAATTATAATGAATGACCTAGGATAAAACTAAGGCATCATATATTGAAAATAAGGTGTCATGATTTAGACATCCTATGAATGATTGATCAATCTGATCCAAGATGCCTGATAATCATGCCGACCATTTTGGTTTTACTAAGAGATTGATGATAGAATAATGAAGTTGGGGTGGTGATAGGTATGCTTATATATTTACGTATATTATTTGAGATTAGTTATATAAATTCACTTATATCATGAAAAGTATCTAGTAATGTTTATTACTATCCCTAATGATTAGGTGTTGAATTAGCAGTGAAAACCCTTAATGGAATGATGATTGAATCTCAAGTATATGATTATTCTCTAGTTTAAGTTTGTGGTAATGTGATTCTAAAAAATATTTTCATTATCCATATGTAACGAACCCGGTGGGCCTAAAGCCCAACGAACTCGGCCACGCCCGAGCCCAGCCCTCGGGCAGATAGCAAACCCCCACCCTCAGGAAGATAATAGGGCCCCACCTCAGACCGGCCCAGATAACACGTGGCAGGAACTGTCCCCTGCCTCGCAAGGATTTAATATGCCTCCCCCGCAACTCGAACCCATGACCACATGCTTAAAGGCCAACCGGGAAACGTTACGAGTACCACTGGGACAGTTCCTACCACGTGTTATCTAGGCTGGTCTGAGGTGGGGGCCTATTATCTGCCTGAGGGTGGGGGTCAGCTATCTGCCAGAGGGCTGGGCTCAGGCGTGGCCGAGTTCATTGGGCTTTAGGCCCACTGGGTTCATTACACCATATGGTTGAATTTTATGTTATCATAGGCATGTATTGGATTTATGTACATAAATCCAACATCAATTTCCAAGTAAGGGAAGTCACATTTGATATTCCATACCAAACTATGATCATCTATCAGTGTGATGATAAATATGAAACTCCAATGGAGATCATATCCATTGTATGTTTATTTATTCCTATTTAAATGGGGTGTTTATATCATCTGGTTAGGGAAAAAATCAACAAAGATTCTATGATTATTGTAACGGAATTTTTTTATGTCTTTCCAGAAGAGTTTCATAGTCTTACACCAAATAGTGTAGTTTAGTTCTCAATAGAACTCATACCTGGTGCTACACCTATTTCAAATACTCCCTATATAATGGACCCGATTGAGTTGTAGTAATTGAAGAAGAAAATACCTGAGAATATTGAAAATATATTTTTTTATCCAATTGGGACACCTTGGGGTTCAAATGTTCTTTTTGATAAGAAGGAATATGGATCAATATGGAACTGCATTGATTATTAGAAGCTGAATAAGATCACAATCAAGAAAAAGTATCATATACCTCATATTGATGATTTCTTTTATCAACTTCACAAATCTAAATACTTTTCCAAGAATTACCTTCATTATGGATATTAATAATTGAAGGTCTAGAAGTTGGTTATACCCAATAAATCATTCCATAAAAGGTATAGAATCTATGAGTATATAGTGATTTCATTTGGTGTTATTAATTCCACCACTATCTTCATTGATTTAATGAATAAAGTATTTAGATATTACCTTGATCAATTTGTGGTAGTATTTATAGATTGAATTTTTATATATTCAATGAGAATGGAAGATAATTAAGATCACTTGACGATTGTGCTGGAGATCCTAAGGAAGGATAATCCATATGAAAACATTAATATGTCTGAATTTTGGTCATAAAAAGTTTTACTTTTGGGTCATATAATCTCAAGTGAGGGTATATCAGTGGATACATCAAAGATAGAGGCTATTGAACACTGGTCTTGACCAACCATAGTGAATTATATCCATAGTTTTCTTGGTTTAGATAGATATTATAGATGCTTTGTGGAAAATTTCACATGGCTTCCCAATATAGGAAACAAGTTAACATAAAAGGGAGAAATTTTTTTTTTGATAGATGAATGTGAATAAAATTTCAAGGAACATAAGAAAAGGTTATTAAGTGTAGCTATGATTACACTAACTTGCATTGGATAAGGGTTTGTAACCTATAACGATGCTTCAATGAAGGTGTTGGATGTGTTCTCATTTATAATTATATGGTTATCTCTTATGCCTCATGATAATTGAAGGTTCATGAGAAAAATTACCCAACTCATGATTTTGGAGTTAGTTATGGTAATTTTTATATTAAATATATAAATTAATTATCTTTATGGAGAAAGGTGTGAAGATGGTTGGAACTGATTAATGATTTTGACATTTTAATACATTACCGTCTTGGGAAAGTGAATAAGGTGGTTGATGCTTTGAGTTGAAAGGATCATACTATATTTTATATGATGAGGATCACAAAAGATCCAATATTTATGGATTTTCAAAGTATGGACTTGAAAATTTTTAAAGGAAGGGGAGAAATATTATCTTTCTCAAATGAGTGTTCAATAATCAAAACAAGTGAAGATTAAAGAGACACAAAAAAGATATAGAACTATAGATGGAGGTATGGGATATTCTGAACTGTAAACTTGATATAGATGTAATGATAAGTCTAAATAACTATTGTTTGTTCCATACATACCAAATTTTAAAGAGTTTTTAGAGGAATCTCATAGTTATTCATTATATATTTATCCTAGGAGTAAAAAAATATATAGGGATTTGAAATAAT
Source organism: Viscum album (assembly GCA_963277665.1). NCBI lineage: Eukaryota > Viridiplantae > Streptophyta > Magnoliopsida > Santalales > Viscaceae > Viscum > Viscum album. Next base: position 807,544,108 of record OY728150.1, on the reverse strand, counting down.
ATTTCTTGTGGGATGGAATAAAAAGAGATATTATAGAATTTGTATCTTTGTGATAGGTATGTCATTAATTTAATGCTGAGATAAAAAATTCCAAGGGGATGTTACAACCATCACCCTTACCAGAATGGAAATGGAAAAATATAACCATGGATTTTGTCATCAGACTCTTCAAAACATCTAAACAGAACATTATTATATGGGTTGTAGTAATTATCCATAAATATTCATCACACTTAATTACTATCATATGAAATTTAAATCTTGATTTCCTTTATGATATATACATTAAATAATTATTAATGTTTCATGGAGTACCAAATTCTATTGTATTTGATTGGGATCTAAGGTTTACCTTGATGTTCTGGTGAAGTATTCAGTAAGATCCAAATACGAAATTGAGTTTCAACACTATGTTTAATCCTCAGAAAGATAGAAAGTTTGAGATAACAATTCAAACCCTAGAGAAAATTCCAATATAATTTTCTATGTATTTAAAATTTTGGTTTAGATCAACACATTTTTCTAGTCAAGCTTTCTTACAATAATAGTTGTCACTCGAGCATTCAGATTGATCCTTATGAAGCCCTATATAGAAATAAGTATAGAACTCCAAAATATAGAGATGCATCAAGGGAAAGAAACCCATTTGGATACGAGAAAGATGAATAAATGGAAGAGAAGTTTAGATCTATTCAGAGACACATAAGGGAAACACAAAGTCGACATAAAAGTTATGATAACAATCATTAGTGTGATCTGAGGTTTGAATTTTGTGAGTATATTTTTCTATAAATTTATCCTTGGAATAAGGTTATGAGATCTAGGAAGATATAAAATCTAATAACTAGGTATATTATCCCTTTCTATATTAGTGATTGAGTAGGGATGATTTATTATCTCATATCACTTCAACCGAACCTCTCTCAAATCCATGATGTGTTCTATGTATCTCTCCTAAGGAAGTGCATACCTAATCGTTCACATGTATTGAACTCATAGGTAATACCATTGGATTAGGATATTTATTATGATAAAAAATAATTTGAGATTCTGGATCATACATAGAATGTTCAATGAAATAATTCCACTCCCCTGGTAAAATTTTTGTGGTGAAACCACCAATTTAAAGAAGCTACATGTGGACCTAAGGATATGATGGGGCAGAATTATCCTCATTTTTTTAGAGTGAAAAATTTTGAGGGTGAAATTAATTTTAAGGGTGGTAAAATGAAACAACCTGAGTATTTATGATTTTTTTTGTTTTTAAATAAATTTAATTTCTTTGATACCTTATGTTAAACGCAACACCAAATTTTAATTAGCCATAATATACTATTAATATTATTATTCAAATATGATCATTATAACATAGAAGTTAAATATGGAGGTATGAATGGGAATAAATTTATTTTTTAAATTTAGTATAAAGGTATTATATTAAGAAAATATAATGGAAAATAATTACTTATTTTTTTGGTTAAGCCTTTTTATGCTTCAAAAATACATTTTTTTAAAAATGACTTTTTTTGGCTTTTTGTAAAAAATAATATTTTTTTCTTCTTCCAATTTTAGAAAATTTATTTGAAAAATTTAACTTATTTTTTTTGAATAAAAATGTTAAAATTATCTTAGGGTAACATTTTGAGATTATTCTGAAATGTTTATTTTTTTAATAAAGAGTGAAAAATACTGGATTCTATTAAAAACTCCCTTTTAGTTTGAATCATGTAAAAAGTTATATTTTATTTTAATATGGTTTAAAAGTAAAATTATTAAAATTAATTTATAATTAATCTAATTTATTTCATTATAATCAATTTATTTCTGAATTTTTATATTAAAACTTTTTATACTTTTGAAAGTTTTCTCATTGGAAAACTGCTTTTTCGTCACATATGCGGGTTCTATTTTAAATTATATTCTTCCTATTATATGAATTGAATTTTAAAAAATGGATTAAATATTTTTAATAATTATAATTAATATTATATAATAAGTTTAACTTAATTTTTGGTTCTAATGAATAGTAAAAACAACAAAAATTAATTACTACAGTTAAGGTTAAAATAGGTTTACCTTGTTGTTAAACGAAATTACATAAGGGTTAAAATAACATGAATACTTTCCAATTACAGTTTTATGACCATATATAGACCTTATATAATATAATTTTCAATAATTATCAACTTTGTTTATCTTTTTTGAATGTTTAGAACATGGTTTTAACATTTTCTTTTCAAACTTTTCAATTGTATCCTCTCCCCCACTTATAAAAGACCACCCCTTATCCTCTTCTATTCACACTTAAAAAAAATTTATTATTGTCAAATACCAACCTAAATATATTAATAAATTCACTACCCATGTCATATATTCCTTATTTTTATTATTAAAACCTTTTATGAAGGAATTTGGTGCCAACTTAAGGAGGTTTTCTGAAGTAGCAGTATCATTCTTAACCGAGCGCTTTTATTTTATTTCTTATTACACCTCTATAAAATATTATTAAAATATTACGATATAGTAAAATAACTATATAAAATATATTTTTAGAAAATTATTTCAATTTATTAACCTATATCTATCTCCTCCTCCTTCAAGTTGGAAACGAAACCATCGATCATGTGTACGACGAACTACCCCCTCACGAACCGATATAATTCATTTTCTTTAAAATCCACTCATAGATAGAGATAATTATGGATATATTGTTTATATATTATATTTTTGACATATTTATACTACTATAATAATAATATCATGTCTAACTTATTATCTTACAAGATTTTGGAAAAGAACAACCTTGTTTGTGCGTACGTATGGGATACCACATCCATGAAGTGATGCGATACATTCTTAATTTTATTTTTACATGGATGTTAATAATAATAGATATTATGATTATATATGATATATATAAAATATAAATAATTCTTTAAAGTTGATATGTTATTTACCTTTATTTTTTTATTTTCATTGAGAAAATGGAAACAACGTTTATGCGTACGTACGACCTACCGCCTCCATGAATGGTGTAATTCATTATATATATCTAATTTTTATGGATTAATATAAATAATTATATAATGAATATATACAATAATTATATCATATTTTAAATTCTATAGATTATTAAACCATTATAAAATTATTTGGAATGAAGTTACTAATCCAAAACATACATGAAAAATGAAGCAATTACTACCGAAAACATGATTTTAACAAGAAATTATTAATAAATAGGTAATAAAAGGTCATTAGTAAATCATATATGCTATTATATATATGATTAATTTTATTTAATAAATTTATAATAAACTTATATTTATTATACAATAGGTTTTAACATGTATGAATAAAGTCGATACTTGAAGTAAGGGAATTTCGTCTCACTTTTATTTTGGTGGAACACTTTCCTTATAAACTACTTGTTTATTTTGTGTAGTGTATATATATTACCCATGAATATATTTTATTATTATTAGAATTAAAATTATGGAATATAAATATCCATAAAATTTTCTTTCTTTCATGGGGCTTGTGGTTCAAAAGATGCCAAAGTAGTAATGGTTTTATGTTATAATCTCTTTTTTTATCCAGACTATTTATGATTATTCTTCTAATGATAAATTATTATGATATATCTCTCAATAATATCATGAATATTATTAAACTCTATTTTTTATGGAGAATAAATTTTTTCCATTCATTTTACTATCTTTAATAACTAAAGAGACCAAATAAATGTTTTTAAGAAAAAAGACTTTATTTCTCTCTTGGGTTGAAAATCCTTTTTATTTCCTATCTATGTTTTCCAAAAAAAAATTAAAGGAAGTTTTTAATATTCTCCCATTATTATTTAAAGATATTTTTATTCATTTTTTAATTTTTACAAAATGCTTTAAAATGAATATTCTTATCATTTTCTGAATGAGGTACTTTTGAATTTTTACTGAAAATGTGAAAGGAATATTTGTTTTAACATGTACGACATGAACAATATTTTCTACCATCATGAACAATCAATGATTTAAATATTTCCATAAAATTTTCCATGGTTATTTTCAATGAAAATGTTTTCCTTAATGGATTTTAAATTTTTATATTTTAAAGAATTGTTTTAAAAATGGAGAGGATATTTTCCTCAAGAAATGTTCCAATTGATCTTTCAAAATAATTTTATATCTAAGATGATATCCTTTGATGTTACGTAAGATTTAATGGGGATATTATTCAAGGGTAATATAATTATTATTTCTTTTGATGGTTTATGATTATGAAAACAAAATGTTTATGAAACCAATTTATTTTCATGGGTTGCACTATAAAAAATTGATGAAATGTTTATGAAACCCATTTTACTTTCAAGGGTTATGTTGTGATGATATGATGAATGTATTATGTGGTATTCATATCTATTATTTTAATTATGTGATGGGAGGTTAAATTATAAACCAATTATAGTGATTATGTTATAACCAAGGATGGTGGTTATGTTATAACTAAGGATAGGTTGTTACAATATAAACTGAGACTGGTGGGACCTATATCTCTCTCTAATGCATTGGGAAAAGATTTATATCTCATGAGATAAATAGGAAATTAATGGGGAGTGAACCTAATTTAGTAAGGTATTCTATACACTATTATATTCATGGTAGTGAACCATGAATAATAAAATGGTTTGGAGAGTAAACCCGATCTGTCATGATATTCTTGGGAGTGAACCATGACTACTATAATGGTTTAGAGAGTGAACCCAATTTACTATGATAGTAATATAAGTGAACCCTTTACTTCTAAGAAATTTATATTTTATGCTTATGTTTATGCTAAAAATATATGTCTTTTGAAAATTTAATTTTCTCATGGATCAAGTTCTTTGATTTCTTTATGATTCACATATTATGAATATATTATATTTATTCCATGAATCAAGATGATGATATTTGATAAGCAGGGTATGGTTTTAAAATGTTAAGATCATATTATAATACCTTTATGCTCATGGTATGCTTATTTAATCAGTGATAACTCCCTTGTTTACCCTTAATGAGCATTCGAGCTCACCATTTATTATTTTTACTCTCCTATGTTATGAATAAAGGTTTTATGTATGATATGATTAAGAAGTGTTAAAGTTATTAAGAACTTAGAGGGAGATGATGTACTTCACTTATGAACAAGTTGTTTATCAATTCAAGTTTCCAAAGACACTAAAACCTTAAAGCTTTCATCCAATTTGTTTTATAATATGAAATGAATATTAATTTATTAATATTTAATATTTATGTATGATAAGTTAAGATATTTAGAAAAACTTATTAGGTTATGAATAAGCCTATCAAAAAACAAAACATATTTAGAATTCATCTTTTGAGATTCAATTTCAATAGATCCACTTACTTTAATCTTTAAAGAGATCTCATTTACAAAAGTGATAGTACCACCATTTTTTCAATTTTATTTAGTATCATTACATCTCTATTAATGTTTAATGAGTAACCACTATCAAGAATACTTGTCTTACCCCTCTTTAAATCTTTCAAACCTACTTTAGTAAATTCTAACATATATGGTTTTCCTTTTCGATGAGATCTATTTCCTTCATTAGAATGATGGACTTTTTCAAGAACTATGTTCATACATTCATTATCAAAATTAACATATTATACTCACCATACATAGATCTCCTATATAAAATCAAATCATTTTTGGATAGTTAATGAAGATGAATTTCTATTCAATACTGGTTTTTTAGTCTTTCTCCCTTTGTACTTTAGATAAATCCCCTTTAATTACTACCTTATATGATTACATGAAAGTGAAATTTTATGAAAATAAACATATTAACTATTCCTAAAAACTTTTCAACACTAATATTTACTTTTAAGACTTGTTATTCCTTAAAACTACTGTGTCAATCTATAGTCTCCATCTTGTTATCTTGATATTTTTATAGATTACATATACTTTGGATTGGATTTTTTTTATAATAATTATTTTATCAACATTAAGAGTTAGAGTTGATATTAACATATTTATTTTCAAATCAATCTTACCGAAATTATAATTTAGGTATCTCACAATTAGGTGAAACATATTTAACATTTTTGTGAGCTATAGGTGTAATATTTCTCTTTGATTATACATCACTTTTCTCAACAATTTGTAGTGATTTTTATATTATTTAGAAAACCTTATCATAATAATATATAATATTTCCATCGTTTTCTATGACTTATGACACCTTGACTTTGTCGTGCTCAATTATTCATCCCCAACAACAATTTTATTCTCTATCCTTCCACCATTATATCTGTTTCAATATGTTTTTATAAAAACCTAAGATTTCACTTTATTTTCTCCTTAAATAAATGATAGTGTGTTTCACTCACTATACCAAATTAAAATAAAATAAAAAAACCTTGATATATTTTGAATATTAAATATGGATGTTAAAACTTAGCTGTCAACTTAGCTAGTATATATAGAAGTATCTATATCAAAAAATCAACAATAAAAGTAGGAAAAAATGAAATCTAGAAGAGTAATTCTTCCATATGAAGCCTTATTTATATCATAATAGAGGTATCTTTTCTAGGGTTTTCCCTAGACCAATACCAATCTACACTAGAGAAGGTATGACTTGAGATAAATTGATTGTGGAAAAATAAAAAGCTTGCAAAACATGTTATGAAATCCATACTAGAAGAATCATCACCCACAAACTAACACTATAAATTATATTACCCTTAGATCTTATATGGAGGTTATAATGTTTTTTAGTTAGAAATTTTTATGATACCTATATTTATTTTTTTATCTATATAATCTAATGTGCATATCAAAATAAAAGATATTTTTAGCTCAAAACATTTTGTTTTTTGTTCCTCTTTTAAAATGAACTTATATCACTTTTAGATATGAATATTCATAAAAAATAAATTATCATCCATTAAATATATATATTCCTTGAAAATAAATAAGAATAAATAATAGTTATCATTCTAAAAATCTATTTATCAATACGAACATTTTTGCATTATATTTTTGGATTTTATTTAAATATTGAATTCTCAAACTTCATAAATTTTATTTGAAAAAATTAATATCATATTTTGGATTTATCAGGGTGATATTATCTTAAGATTTTTCCTTTTCTATAATAATTTAGTTTTAGGTGGATAGTGAAAAATATCACCTTTTGAAAATGCTATGGATTTTATAATATCACTTGGAAATAAGAATGAACCAAAACATAAGAAAACTTTTTATATAACAAATATATGTATTTTAATTAACATTTTATATTTTTAAATATTATGTTAAATTACAAACTTATATTTGACATTTTAAAACATAAGTAATATTTTCTCATAATTTTTTTAAATACATTATATATTTGTAATTTAAATTTATTTTGTATCAATTTAATCAAATGAATTTTTTTTAAATTTATAATTAATGGGTATAAATTATATAATAATCGGAACTTTATTTTTATGCATAAATATTAATTTTCCAGGTGTAAATATTAGAAACCTTGATAAAACCATTATTTTTTCAATGAATAATACTTTTCTAAGTACTATGTATATTTTAAATTAAATGTAAAAAATTGAAATTAAAATTGTAATATTATTTTTAAACATATATAAAATGTAATTTACACTCATTAATTGGGTAATCAATGTTATAATAAATCTAATAACACTTAATGATTAAATGATTTTTTTCTAGTGAAATATTTTTTTAAATCATTATAATATTTTTTGAAAGTTAATTTTCTACCATTTAGAATTTGAATTATTATAATTGAAACCCAAATTAATATTAATCATTTCAAAAATTTTTATAAAGGTATAATTATATTTTTAGTAATAAAATAATTGACGACATTAATATTTAATTAAGATTAATAAGTGTTTAAATGCCTAATCTAAGGCAGATCAAATTTTCCTAAATTAAAATGACCATTATACCTTCTAGAAAACATTTTTTAAGTTATAAATTCTTACCCAAATTCCTAAAAAATATTTCCTTACCTAACTCACTTAAATTTAATTCCTTTCCATTATTACCCCTTACCATTATTTTCCATGGAAAAGTTCTTCTTCCATACTTATAAAAGGGGGGTCACTTCCACCATTTCAATACTCCAATAATGTTCTGAAATTGGATTTAAAATCCACAAATATTATATCCTTGTATTTCTTTACACATAAAAAATCCCCTAATCACCAAAAATTATCCTAATTCCATAAAATCTGTGGTCTTCAACAATAGGAACTTCAAGGTATCAATGTTTGTATCACATCTTTCTTAATGTTTAATTCTTATTCATTACTTTTTAAAAAACAAGAAAAATGGTATAATAATAAAATTTAATCATTAGTATTTTGATTTATTATAATAATAATGGTAAAACCATTATGTATTCACTTAAACATACTATGAAAAATGAGAATCATCATTAGTGAATGCGTGCGGATTACCACCTCCATGAAGCGATATTTTCAGTATTTTAATAACCAAAATCATGGATAGTCTTAATGATAGTATTTATGAATAAATATGATTTATATAATTTATTTATGATTCTGAAAATATTATTTAATATCCACCTTTACCCCTCTCATTCGTTGAGAAACAAAAACGCTAATCGTGTATTGTGTCGACTACCGCCTCCTCGAAGAATCATTTTCTAATTTATATTATATTTTTTCATTATTTATAAACATATTAAAATATGATTTAACATAATAAAAATATCAAAATAATATATTTATATTTATTTTATAATGATATTATTTCAAAAGAAACACCTCTTTAACCTTACTCAGCAATCGAGTTAAAGCGTGCTCAAGATTGCGTCAATTTGACCATCTACTTGGATAATTATATGAAATTATATTATGGATGATTATTAAAACTTAATTTATGGTATAATATTAAATAAATATTTAAATTAATATATTTCAGAGTCTAAATTAATATTTAACTCATTAATTAAGAATAAAACCTTCATAGGTTGAAAATCACTGAAAAATGTTTATTGTTGATTTCATCTTATAAGATAATTAATAAAGTACTCATGAATTAAAATTTAAACTTAATAAATAATTATAATTCAGAAATTTAGTAAAATTAATAAAATTTTAATGATTAAATTTGGAAGAATAATGAACATTAACCCCACTCATACGAAACTACTACAAATGGTCGAAATTGTAAACACCTGATGTAGAAAAATAGGCAAAAACTAACTAATATTTATATCAATAATGATTATAAATGGAAATTATAAATAGTGCAAGGCATTAATATGGTTACTAAATTATTCATTAAGATATATATTTTTGTTATACTAGATCATAAAGTGCATTTGATTAATAAGGGAAGTAAGGTAAGGGTTTATTTTTCTCCAATTTGAATCCATTATGACATGCTTTTGTAATACAACATGTTTCATTTTCAATGGTGTAAATAATACCCTATTTCATTTTTGTATCACGATGAAATTATATTTCATTTTTTATAATGTTTTATTTGTTGCTCATTCTCCCTAGGTGTGTTGATTCAAAAGATAGAAATTCTGTAAGGGTTTCGTCTCAAAACTTACTTATTTGAGACACATATTATTTGATGAGCCTAATTTATTTTAAATAGAATATATACTAAAAATTAGATATTTAATAACATATATTATTATTATTCAAGGTATTTTAACTTCAAATTTAATCTATCTTTATTTTAATTGGGTTTTATTAATATGTTTCTTTAGCCGTAGTGGTTTTCAATTCAAATTTCTCTATTTGAGACATGTTTTGTATTACACACCCAATTCCATTTATGTGGTGTATATACTACAAAATTTTGATATTATATAATGGATTAATTTTTTTAATGGTAATTTATGTTTAGTTTGAATCCATCTCTTTCATGAGGATATTATTTAAATACTCATCATGTTTTAAGTGGTTTTCATGGATTAATTCTCTTCTTTGAGTTATAAGCACTCATTTTTTTCTATTATCTTTCAAAAATGATATATTATAACCTATGATGATTTTATAATGTATCTAAACCTTATTTTATAGAGTAATAATCATTAACAACAAATAATTATTCCTTTATGATTTTATTTGTTTTGTTAAAATGCATTTTCGTTAAGAATAATTCCCATTAATTTTAATGGATTTTTCTTACATGTCTAGATTTTTACTTCCCAAAAATATTTTTATATCAAGTGATAATTTTATTCCCCTTTATTAATTTTAAATTAAATGTTTTATTATCCTTTTAATGATGTTGGGTTTCAACAAGGTTATTTAAAAAATTTCAAAATGTTTTTATATCCTTTCGAAATAAAATGATTTATCATCCAATCCTTATTTTATTTTGATAAATTTTATATCATTTTCAAGGATATTTTACTATTTATTAATTTTTTAAGTAAAATTATTAAAATTATTCACACTTCCTTTATTTAAAACATTATGTATTTTCCATGTTTCCATTAATAAAGATTCATTTAAAATTAACTATTTCCAATGTAATTTCACTTCACCTTTATTGAAAAAATTATGAATTTTAATAATTTTTTTGGAAATATTTATAATGGGAATTTAAATATTATTATATTTACCTTCACAAAAATGTTTTTGAATGTAATTTATAATTTATTGTTTAAAAGGTTTTGTGATTTTTTTATATTCCAATATATTTACACTCAAATGTTTATAGTTCATGAAGTGGTGTTTTGACCACCCTTTATATGTGTTATTGTGATATGAATCCTTTTTGGAAAATAATATTTTTATTTACTACGATTTATTAAGATCATTGTATGTGATGTTTTTTGGAAGGTTTAAGAAGTCCATTCTTTTTACATGGGTTATTTAGGATATTATTGATTTTAAGTGGCTGAAATATATGCAGATGATGATGGATGGGTTCCTATATAACCCTCTAAGGCATTAGTTTAAGATCACATCTCATGAGATAGTCAGGTGTGGAAATAATGAGTTTTTTCACACATGCATGAGCATGATGGTTTCACTCACATTTTTAAGCATAGAGATTATGAGTTTTTTTTACATTGGCAAGGGCACAATGGATTTCCTCACACAAGTTTTCCTTTTATTATGGTTGTTCAAATTTTCAAGTTATTTATCATGTTATTCAACACTTAAAAATTTCTCATCATGTTATTCCAAAATTTCATGATGCATTTAATTTCCATGAAATGGCATGTTTTCAATATTACATCTTATTTTTGAAGTATTTCACAATTTTATGTCATGATCACCTGCTATATGACAATAGAGATGTGTTTTGATATTTTAACACCCCAAGATTTCATGATAAATTTCCCTTTGAGTAATGCAATATCTTGCCTTGTACGCAACTTCGAGATTCTAACACACCGTGATCAATCAAAGCAGCCGTTAAGAATAATAATAACAACTTTTTAAAATTCTATACATTTAATCTTTAAAAATGGACTTCATTTTTGGATTCGGAATATCGAAATTATCCTAGGGTAAAATTTTGGTACTTTTTGGATAACTTTTATATTTTGATGAATAGTGAAAATTACTAAATTTTAATTAAAAACAACTTTTTTAATAAAAATAATTAATAGTGATACATTATTATTTTGAGTGGTTTTAAAATATATTTAGAATATATTTTTACCATTTAATAAAATTTTGGTCATTGGACATAATTTCAAAATCAAACCGAACATAAACAAGTGTCAATCTTTTGATAGTTATTATATCTTAAAAACACGCTTTTTGTTTTGACAGCAGGAATTAATTTTAAATTAATTTCTGCCACTTATGTGTTTTCAATTTGAAAGAATGGATTCCATATTTGGAATCATGATTTCCAAATTATCTAAATAGGTAACTCTTATTTTTAGACATTTTGAATAATTACTTCAGTAAATATTTTATTTACCATGGTTAAAGGGTAAATCCGGTAAATAAGGGTAAAACAAATAATTTTATAATAATAATAAATTACCCTAAAACGTGTCTTAACCTTATTGGTGGATACATATCCGACCATGAGCATCTTTGGGTCGATTTTGGGACCCCATGGAGCCACTTTTAGGTAATAGGGACACTTTATATTAACTAAGTTTAAGTAAATACAAAAATGACATAAGCTTATATCTTTTATAAAAACAATTTTTACATAGGGTTATATACGTTATATTTTCAATTATAAATATTCATTATAAATATAAAAAAATATTTCCTACATAATTATATTTTATTTATAATTTTTATACATTGAAAAAGTAAAAATATATATGACACAATAATGATGCAGTATTTTCCTTATTAATGAAAGAATGAGATAATTGGTATTATAAATGTTACAATAAATATAATTTGAAAGATTTGATGACATAAACTAATTTTATTTGTTAATATTACATGTTATTATTTCTTAAATGAATTTGGTTCTAATTAATAAAGTTGTTAAAACTTTAAGAAAAATAAATTATTGAGTAGTGTCAAAATTGACATAAATGAGTTTTTTTTTTAAAATATTATATTTTTAATTTATATTCTATTCTTAAAAATCTAAGGTTTGGAAAAAGAACATATATAATTATTGGTGTATCATTAATGGACCAATTTCGGGTCTCTTTTATGTATATAGTAAGTTTATTAACTATATATTATAAAAATACAATGTGACATGGTAAGTGTTAAAGTAATTAACCAAGAGTTAAAACTAAAAGATAAGGTTAATATAATGACCCAAAACTGTCTAAAATCTATTGGTTGAAAGGATTTCGACCCATACCCACCTTATCCTTTGAATAATACACCTTGTATCCATTATAAACCGAATATTATTTTATTATAAAACAATACTTTAAGTTTTTTCTAAAGATCCCCTCACCCCTCTTATAAAAGGGAACTCCCCCTTCTCATTAATTCACACCTTAAAAGCCATTTGGCTCGGCCAAACCCTGCCCAAATATCCCCCCAACTTCCCTCAATTTATCCTAGAGGCCATAGTTTGATCAGAAATCCATCCTAAGGAGCCCTTTTGATCAAATCAAAAGGAAGAACCCGAAGAAGAGGTAATGTTTTCACCACCCTTTTTCAAGTTCATTTCATCTTCAACTTATTCTTTATTTGTTATTACCATTATAAAATAATAACCCCAGTATCTTATATATACTGAGATGTTGTTATAAATATGGTACAACCATATTCAGTATTCTATCCATCCTATGAATGACATGTCACCATACGTGCGTACGTACGGCTTACCGTCTCCACATCGTGGTGTAATTGTTATTGAAAACATTATTCTTTGGATGAGTATAATAATGATGTTTAATACATGTAAATAATAAATATAACATGATAATGATTCTTTATATATGATATACCATCCAATCATATATTATTTTAATATCAAAAGAATGATATTGTTGCTCGTGCATACGTACGGACTACCGTCTCCCCGAGCACGATGAGATTCATTCCCCATTGTATCCATTCAAGTATAATTCTCATTTGACGATTAAAAATAATTTTTAAGGACTTTATATAATTTTGGATATGAATAAGATACAAAATATCCATAACAAACACGTCTTATGTAACAAAACATGTAAAAGAAAATGAGTAAGTTAACACCCGAAACGACGATAATACTAATATATTATTAACAAAGCACTGTTAAAAGATCATATATGATATCATATTAATGTATATGATTCTTATATTATTTAATAAAAATTATTTCACCACTATAAAATAGGTTAACCTACCATAAACCAAGGAAAAGTACAAGGTAAAGGTTATTTCACAATCTCTTCATTATTCAAGGTTCTTTATACATAAATATCCATTGGGACCTCTTTATCATCAACATCCATGTTTTATTAAAAATGAATTTCAAAACATTCTTACTATTTTACAGAATATGGGTTAAAGTAATTTATACCCTTGTTTGACTTTTATAAGAGGTTTATAAAGGAATCTTTCCGTAGATTTCCAAACAAGGTCCTTTTTAACCTTTTCGACAAAATTAAGGTAAGAATGTTTTTTTGAACTTATACGGTGGGTGCAGCTATTTTCCGCCGTTATAAGATCGTCAAAGCTTCACTTACAAGCTTATAAGAATATTTTCAAAATAAATATTTTCTTTATGTGACTCTTAAATAACTTCAAAATATAAAGAGATATGTCTCTATAAAAAAAGGTTTTCATTTCATCTATGTCAATATCCTTTGATGGATTTAAGTTTATTTGAAGTTGATTTATTATTATACAAAACTTACATATTGTATTGATGTTTTTGTGATATGTTTGATTTTGGATGTGCTATTTTTATACCATTCATTTCTTATGGTTAAAGTATTCAAATTTCGTATGCTAGTTTTAATACAAATGTTTATGATATGTTTAAACCTTTTCATATTAGGAATGTATTAAACTTAGTAAGTAATGGGTGGAGCCCGCTATAGCTCCTCGATGCATCGGTAGGTCTCATGAGAAAACTAGACGTGGAATTGGCTGATGCCCTTTCCCAATTTGATTTATGGTTTTGGCCGAGGCCTTAATCATTTTAGACATCTTGGTCGAGGCCTTGAAAAAATGTTTCAGAATGTCCGGCATTATACATTCCCTCATTATGGAAATAATATTGATGGTTCATGTGGTCATTCGACTAGTAGAATACCCATGATTATGTTTTATTATGGCATTATTTACACATCTCATAATCATTCCATAAAAGTATTCATGTTTATTATTTTTAAAGGAATGTGGTTTTCAATTATTTACCATGATTAATATTTATGTCATTTTCCGCGGTATTACTTACCCTTACTAAGCGTTTGATCTCACCCCTTTCAATGTTTTATTTTTTTCCTAGAATATGAAGAAGTTAGTTATGAGTGACCTGTAGGCATATTCTAGGAGGCTTGGATGTTCTTAATGAAATATATTTGTGTTGTATATCTCCTCAAGATGTAAATTTGAACATATGTATGAATCTTGTTTCCAATAATACTAAACTGATCGGTCTTTCGAGACATGATTTCCTTGTGATTATGCCAATGTTATGTAATAATGCACCGACTCTGGGTAACTAGGGTCAGGGCGTTACAGAGATTGTTTATATCCTTTATACTTAATGATATTTTTATGATATTATGTTACGATAACATATTTTATTATTATGTTATAAGGTCTTTTATCGTTTATTATGATAGTTATGTCCCCCTCACGTTTTTCTTCGTGTTATGTTTTTCTTCACCCTTACTGAGCGTCAAAGCTCAACCATTTATTTTTATTTAAATTCCCAGGTTATAAATATGATTATATCATGTGATATATCTAGAAAAGGGTATAAATTAACATTATTATGGATAAATTTCACAAGTATTGTAAAATAATATGTCTATGTAGCTAATTTCGAAAACACTAAACACTTTAATCCATGGCTTGTGAAACTATTGTGAGATGAATTATTTGAAACATGAAATTATTTTATTATTTAAGTTATATTTATTGTGGTTAAATATAGTTGTTATTATAGAAAGGTTTATTTATTTTTGGTGTTTATTTCAGTTATTTTGGGTATTAGTTTAAAGAACCTTAGAGAAAAAATTAGAGATGAGTCTAAGTACATGATGATATCCCATAATATTTTTAAAGTCTTGAGTAGATGGTTTCCCTATAAATACATCCATTTATAAATACTATAAGTGGGTTTGGATGTGGAACACATTCACCTAGGTGTAATCAAAATAAAAAGGGTTGGTTGATTATTGTCTTGATTGTCACCCCGTTGTACAATGAGTGGGCCTAAACCTTCAAACCTAGTTTAAAACACCTGGAGGATATTATTTGGTTAATCACATGATCATTATTTACCACTATAAATGATTGATTTTCCCATTTATTTTGAGAAATTAAGTTGAAAAATGTAATGCAACCCAACTTAAAGCAACCTAGGTCAAACAAATATTGGTATATGTCAAATTGAAAGAACTATTGAAAAACATGACAATGTAAAATAAAAATACTTTTTAATATGAAATTAATTTTATGATTATGATACTTACATAAAATTGTTAATATTTATTCAATAATATAAACTCTTTATGGTTTTAGTGGTGAATTGAAAAAAAATTAAATGATTTAACCATGGGTTTGAAGGATAATATGATGATTACCTCAAAAATAAACCCATTGGAATGTGATATAGGATAAAAAAATTAGTGATTTTTACAAAAAAACTAGCATGATACATGATTAATAATAAAACCATATTGGAAATAATATGTGTAACAAAGAAGATAATAATGAAGAATCATGAATATTAAGGCAATGAAAATGAATAAAGAAAGAATATTCAACCACCCATATGTAAAATATATGGGAATAATTATCAAAGAAAAATTTTCAAGGGGTATTTAGATGATTTACTTAATGTAAGGGAGGGAGTTGAGTGATAAAATATTAATGAAAAAATAAGGATAAAATAAAGGAATATAATATTCTTCGTAAGGATCCACTAATGATTATATGTTTTAGATGTGATGAATTTGGTCACTATGAATCCTAATGCACCAATCCAATGGTTAAAATAGATGACACCAACCACCTCCTTGGTCATGCAAGTAAGTAAAACTCTATGTAATGACTTCTGCAGAGATAGATTTTAATTTTTTACTCAAGAATTATTGATATCTTATGTCATGTAATATTTGAACTATTATGTATTGAGATATAAATAGAAACATTTGGTTGTATAATTATTATATCTATGGTATATGAAAATTATTCAAGGTTTGAGTAAAGTTATGACTTATAGTTTTATATCTTCTTCACTCATTAATATTGCATTAAGAATAAAATATCACTTTTTAAAAAGGCTCATATAAAATTTATTATTGGTGAATTTCACTTTATATCCTAAATCAACTCATGATTAACTATTAGTTCATATTTAATTAGGTTTTTCCCTATGAAAATTAGTCCCACTATATGAGTTTTAAAATTTTGAGGACACAATTTATTTAAGGGTGGTAGAATATAAAAAATTGATATTTCACTATATTTTTATCGCCAAATAAATTATAGTGTTTTTAAAATACTCTATAAAATTAAAATAAAAGATAAAAACCTTGATATATATTTAATATTAAATTTAATTTTTCAAACTTATCCACTAACTTAGCTGGTATAAACCATATCGAAAAATCAATAATGAAAGTAGGAAAATTGAATTTAGAGGTGGAAGTATTCCATATGAATCCCATTTTCTAATATCATAAGGATGGTAGATCTATTAGGGTTTCCCTAGAATAATCCCAATATAAATTCCAGATATTATGACTTAAGAAAAACCGATTGCAGGAAAAGATTAATCTTATAGAACTCACTTTGAGATCTATGCAAGTGGAATCACCACCCATGGCCGCCACTACTAGTTATCTTATATTTATATCTTATGTGGAGGATATAATGGATTTTATGATTAGAAATTGGTATGATATCAACATTTAGTTTTTATTTATAAAATTGAATGGGCATATCAATATAATCCCATTTTTTATTAAAACCTTTTGTTTTATGTTCCTATTTTAAAATGAACCTATATCACTTTAACTATGAATATAAATAAAAAAAATAAATTATCATCCATTAAATATATATATTACTTAACAATAAAGAAGAATAAATAATGGTTATCATTTTAAAAATCTATTTATCAATGTTGGAACTCCCTAAATACATGAAGAAGAAAAGGCGTGATGGAGAGTAATGAACTTCTCCCAAAACCCCTAGAGTGCACACAAAGAAGACTTCCATATAACACTTATAAAAACAACTATTTCATGCATGTATATTTTCATATCTCACATTTGGATAAAATTTAGGATTATAAGAGAATGTAAATGGATGAAATTGGGGGGTGGGGGTAAATTTTAGTTTATAAAATAAAACTTACAATTTCCTTAAACTCCATTTTTAGTAGATCCAAAAAAATTTATATATGATGTATAATGTTTTCATCTAACATGATTTCTTCCAATAGTTTTTATAAATAGAGTAATCGTAAAAGTTTATAATAAAGTTAAACTTTCATTACATATGCACAACAAAAATGAAACTTATAAAAACAATAAAAGTAAAAATTTATAAAGATGTAAATAAAAATATAAAGAAACATTATAAAATAATATCCACACTTTAACCTTCAGTGTAAAGTAATACAATTATATTAAATTAAAGTATCCATGGTTTAACCTAACCATTAAATTATATCATTCTTCAGAAATAAATCCCTTAACCACAAATATTGGGATAAATTTTTCTTCCTAGACTTAGAATCCCTTAATCACAAAGATCATACACAACAGTCTTCATATCCCTAGATTGCCTCAATAAAATATGATCATACACAATTAATATAATCATAGAAAATGTTTTAATAAATTTTGAATCCTCACATGGAAGCCTTAAAAATAAAAAACTCTCTAAAGATTATAATGAGTGTACAAGTAACAAGATGTTACAAAAATCTATAAATAATCTCCAGATCAATTTAGTTGAAATAGAATATGCTCTCTCATCCTCGAATAAACCTCTATTTATAGGAAAAGATCCAAAAAATCATATTCCAGGATTCTTCGAGTTGGTTAAAATGAATTTGGTAGAACTTTTTATCCACTTGGAATGTTTTGTATAGACTTTTTCCAATATTCTTTTTTGCAGAATCACCACAATGCTGTAAAATAATTCTTATAATAGAGAAAATTTTGTTTATCTATTAGGATGGATTTTAATAATCTTGTGAAATGAAAATAATAATTCGATAGTTGTTACACAGTTTCATTCTGAGAGTATTTTTACCTCTATCTAATGAATGTATGTTAGGTTAATAAAGTGTATATTTTTCCAATGTTAATTAGTTATAGTTTGTATGTTAGACATTATAAAAACATCATTTGATGAAATATGAAATCATCCATCCAATATACAAAGGACATGATTGTATGTTTATAAAGTTAAATTAAATTATAAATATCATCCTATTATAATGATTCATCTGATTAAAAAAATATCATTTTATTAACAAAGATCATATGATTAACAAAGATCATACAATTTATGATGTTTTCAACATCTGATAAAAAATATATGTTTTCTATAAAAGCATTGTAAAACCTTAGAAAGTATAAATTTAGTAAAACATGGTATTTTAGAAAGTGTGTTGTAATTTTCAAAACAAAATGGTGATAAAGTGTTTAAATTACAACTTTCAACTCAAAAATATTCCCCGTTTTGAAAATCACAAAACAAAACCTTAAAGATAAAAACATTGAAAAAATTACATTACCATTTTTTACTTACACATTTAAAAACTCCAATCTTCAATTATAATTCTTAAAATAGTTCTTTTTTTATTATTTATTTTATACACTATCTTTATTTGTACTATTTTTTAATAATATTTATCTAAAATATTTTTTAGAACATTAGGTTTTCTAAAATTTATTAGTATAGTTTATTTTCATAAATTTCTACCACTTTTTTATTTTTTAAGAAATGGGATGTAGAAAGTGTACTTGGAAATTTAAAAATAAATATTCCTACAAGACAATTTAGTGTAAATGAATATTCATCCAAAAAATATAGAAAGAACATTTATCCAAAAAAATTGGAAAAAATTCATTCATAATGATATGGAAAAACATTCATTGAAGCATTCATTCCAAATATGGATTTTAATAGTTAAAAAATCCTAAAGAGTTCCAAGAAAAATTAATATTTATTATTTAATTTCATAAAAATTAATTTCATATTCTCAAATTAATCCTATAATTTATTTATATTAGTAGAAAAAGACTCAATCTTGGAAATATTATCCTCTATCACTTGAAACTTCTTATTTACCTACTTCAAACTTTGCACATCTTCTCAATAAATTTCACTTTATTATTCTAGAAATTAATCTTTAACACTTATTCTTTTATATTTAGAATTCTCATAGTATGTTATGATATTTATTCTTCACAAATTAATGCAATATTCTTTATTTTATCTACCTCATATTTTCTTTCCTAAAGTTCATATGAAAAATATTTGATTGTAATAACCAAAGTGGATTTATTAAAATCTTAAATATGAAAATCATGATACTGGATATCTTCTTATGTTTGTTTTAATTATTCTAAAAATTATTTATACCTACTTATTTTTACTTTTAACTCTCTTTGAAGGATTTAAAATCAGCTTAATTTAGAAAAACTATCTTTGTATGTTATTTTAATGCATTGGAGTTTTCCAAAACAACCAATCTTTCTGGAATTTATTTTCACCTAGATTCAATTTTTGTGAAATAATGAAGTGCTTCTTAAAATTTATTCAAGAAATTATTAAAGGAAGTGATTCATATCTCCATCCTTTCATGAAAATAATCTGTTGGTGAATGAGTTGAATCAGATGAAACATCCAGAGCTTCGTATTTATAAGATTAAACTTTCCCTTATTTCTCTTAAATTTTACTTCATCTAAAATTTATACAACTTCAAAATTTTTATCTGACATAGGTTTTTATGAAACCATTTTGTTTGAATGTTGATATTATTATTTTTTTATTATCAATTTTATTGTCTCTCTGATACTTCATGATCAACATCCTTTTGATACTGAGAAGAAAAATAAGTATATTTAGATGAACTTTATTCTTCTTCTCCTTCATTTAAAATTACTTCTAAATAATTGGCTAATTAATCATATGTTCTCAAATATCCTTTTCCAAAAATTTTCAAAACATTAAAAATTATTCTTCTTGAGAATGTTGAAATAAATATTTTTAATCAACCATTATTTTCCTTTTCCTTTCTTAGTAGGTTAAAAAAAATTTGAAGTTCCACTTTTCTCTCCTTCCATTGAAAAAAATTGAGTAGAAATAGAATAAGGTAGGAAAAACTGAGGAACTATATAAGGATTTGATAACAGTGGTATCAGTTGAATAATAGAAAATGAAGAAACTAAAATAGGTTTTTATTCAATATAAAGTTTCAAATATACATGTAATTCTCTCTATATTTCATTAGACACTATAAAATTTTATCCTTACATAATCTTTGATTTTTACTCTTCTAATTTTCCTCATTCCTTGTAGTTTTGTTGTTTTATTATTTTAAATCCAGTGATTCTTCCTAACTCAGTTGAAAAATTGGATCTTCGGGATTTTTTTATTCTTTATAATTTATCAATTCTCTAAAAACCTCATCCAAAAATGTTTATGATATATTTTTTGGACACCAATGAGAAGTTAAAACCATCATATTTTCTTGAAATTTCTCTTTGATTTTTTTAACTTTGGATGAATTCTTGTACAATTTATTCACAAAATTTTTAAACTTTGGAACATAAATCCACATTATTATATTTATGGCCTCTTATTAGATAAAATAAATTTTCTCTCTAACTGGAGTTACCTTATTCTTAATCATCTAAATATTCATAAAATTTACTAACATCCTATTAATAAAAATTAGAAATAAAATAATATTCAATTTGATAGTTTGTTTTTCTATATCCTCTACTAATAAAAACATGAATTTCACCATATTGAGATTTTCATGTTACACAAACAATCAAGAACATATATATCATTCACCTCTAAAGTAACTTTATCCCCTTCCTTGGGATAAGATAATTTTTCATTCACAAAACCACTACCCTAGAATTCGGTGAAAAAATATAAAACTTACTCACTTTACCATAATAAGTAAATAAATATGTTTCCAACTTTAAAATTTCAAAATATTATAACTTATCAGAATGATTGTGGGTTATGAGATTCAATTTTCCTTGAAGTGGAACTCCAACCATGTATGGATTTTTTTGAATAGTTATATTGTAGTAATCATTTAATAAGTTGAAAGCTATGAATTTAATACATTATTATTCACTAAAAACCAAAAAATAATAACATTCAATTACTATAGTTGGATAGTTAAGATCCAAATCATCCTTTTCAATAAAGATATCATCCAAACCTTGGAATATAATCCCATTTTTTAGCTACAAATGAATCTTGTCGAACTATTTTTTCAATTAACCTTTCCTTAAAAAATTATCTATTTTCCAAACCTTATAAAGTTTCCATTGTTATAAATTAGATAGAAGTATATTTAATGGATGCAGATGAAATAATTGGACATAGAATAACTCAGGTGGTGAGAGATGGTAATAGAAGAGAAATGGTGAAGAATAATGGTGACACACACTCCTATTTATAGATCTCAGAGGGATGAACCTTCAATTTTTATTGTTCCAGAAGCTCATAAATAAACCCGTTATAGATTTAACTACTAAAAATTTTTCTTAGAATATTTAATATATTTTCTGAACTATTAATGGTTTTTTTTTAAAATTCTCAAATGAAAATTTTATCTGATAAATAAATTATTTTTAAAAAAATTATTCAAATAAAAATATGTAAAAAAACATAAAATATAATTTTAACAAAGATAATAAAGACTTAATATTCTCCTATTGTAAAATTTATACTTTTAGTATTAAAGTTCATCAGTAATATATTCTTATTTTTTTATGAATAAAATTTTGTTAAAAATTTTTTCTTACAAAAAATTTGTCCAAAAAGTTTTTAAAAAAATTTAGAAAACTAAAATTTCAAACCCATAAGTTTTTTGAAAACTGAATATTCTAAAAAACAAAATATATTAGAAAGATAAAAATTTAAGAAAACTAAAAAAGTTAGAAACTAAAAATTTAATAAAACTAAAAAAATATACTCTCCATTTGTAAAAGAGTTTATTTATGTAAGGAGATAATTTAAACAATAAGTAAATATGAATAAACATTTTATATTGACCATTAATAGATTTTGTTTAATATATTAAATTATATTGTAATTTAAGGATATTTTAAAAATATTAGCAAGTTGTTCTTGCATTCTGATTAATTGTAAAACAATATCTACTTTTTGTGTGTGGTATTGATGGAAATGGTGTCTTATATCTATGTTTTTACCAGGAAAGCTCAGTCTGAGGAAAAGCCTTAGACCATTTATTAAGAAAGAAAAGTCCAGTGAACAAGAAAATAGGCAGGGAAAACCAATTACATGTCATAAAAGTCATACCCGTCTCTGCACCCATGGAGATCCTCTACAATGACTGATTCCCATTCCGAGCTCTCATAGTGCTTAAGGATCTTCGAGTACTTCCTTCTGAGGTTCAGTTTCTCTAGAGATATCAATTCCTTAGAGGACTGATTGATGGAGGACCTTGTCGCCACTGGCTTTGGCAAAGTAGAGTAATCCTTCCTCGGCCTTCTCTTAATTAGAGGAGGTTTATCCAATCCATAATTCTTCTTTCCATCCTTGAAAGCATCACAATAAGAGGGCCTCACTGAGCCATTCAGATTTTCTATGTCACTTCCTAACACATCCCCCCATTTTCCAGTGACAAGATCAATTTGGCAACTAGCTTGCCCCTGGTCATATCGTCCATTACGGTCAGTCAAAGACACACATTGTGGAGGATCCACAGATTCATACCCAACATCAACCTCCTTCTCTAATCCATCCTCTATGGTAACCTGCATAAATTTATTCCTCATTGAAGATCTCCCCTCCTCTTCAACATGAGACAACTCCTGGAATTGATTGAAAATGTCAACTGAGACCTGCAACACACCATTAGATGTCGGCTGCACTTCCTCCTGAATAGCCAGACAGAGGTTTCTTTCTTCTTGAGCTAGCCCATCACAGACTGGACCTAGTTGCAACTCTCCCTCCTTCTGCTGATCATCTCCAGAACCAATAGGCCCACTACCCTCGCCAGCAGCATCTTGACCCGGCCAATGCACGCGATGCAGATCCTTCCCAGCAGAGTCAAGAACTCCCGAGTTGCCTCCATCACCAATACCAGGACCATTCACACCATTTTCCAGTTGAATATCTTGCTTCAATCTTTCAAAAACCGTAGCTACAGATGGATTAAAGCATTACCCCACTTGTTTTCCCAACTCTGATCTACCCAAGTCAGCCGCACTACCAAACTTGCCAGCATTTGTACTTCTCATCCCCTCACCAGGCAACCTACCAGGTCTCTTCAACACAACAACCGACCTTCAGCTCCTAGATCCACCTAGACAATGACTGGCTGAGTGGCCCAAGTGGCTACAACTCGAGCAGAAATCAACCCAATCCTCAAAGACAACAGCCTGCCTCCAACGGAACTCCTCCCCTACAGTAATCCATACCCAATCAACTGGTGGCCTCGATGCATCCACTTCAACACAAATGCGTGGATTTACCGGGTGGCTCACAGAGGATGTGCGGGCGTCAGAACATAAAAAAATACCAACTAAGTTTCCTATTATACGAATTATAGAGGGATTTTGAAAGGGCAAAGGGGGATTCGGCAAACTTACCCATGTTGCAACCGCATGGGGGTCTCGGTTCATGCAAAGGTCGAAAGACCATCGAAGAAGGAAGAAATTTCATCCTCTGCATCTGCGAGGAGAACTGGACCATGCATGGATTAAATCTTCCTCTGAAGAGAATCGTATCATCATGTGACGATTATCAATTAACCCTATTACTGCGCGATCATGTAGATCCCAATCGCTGAAAGCAAAACGGTCAAAATCATCAACTGAAGGCCGTCGATGCGAGAACCGGGCAACCAGGGTCAGATCCAAAAATCTTGAAGCTGCAGAGAATTCTGATAAAGTGATCTAGAGTTGCGGTTCCCCAAGGTGAAGATCTAGGACTTTCGGGCTTATGGAAATCGACGGGAAATCATGGAGGAAATCAGGGTTCGAAAATGGTATAAAGGGCCTTCGTTCCCCTAGATGCGGTGATGCCAACCCATCCTCCCCCCTCCCACCACCAGGGAGGGGGGAGTCCATTCTCAGTCATTGGCTAGGGCATCTCTATTGCCTCGCCATCGCCGCGATCTCGCCAATCGACCTATATCTATGTTTTTATCTCATGAGTGATGTGCTGGGTTTTTTATTAAATCAATGAAACTTGTTTTATCACAAAAAATTGAAGTTTTACTTAAACTTAATCCAAAATTAGTAAGTGTGTGTTGCATCTACAACACTTGATCACAAAAACATCTAGTTGAAACATATTCTTCTTCAAGAGTGGAAAGTTCTATATAATGTTGTTTCTTACAAGACCAAGATACTAAAGATTATCATAAGAAATGAAAAGTTCCAAATTTATTTTTTTATCCATTTTACATCCCCCAAAGTCATAATCTAAAAATAATAATTTCAAAATAATTTCTAGAAGAATAAAATAAGAAAATATCCATAGTTCCATTAAGATAATGAAAAATTAATATTACAACTTTAATATGGGATTATTTAAAATACTCTTGATATATTTCACATAATAATACAAAAAAAATCAAATCTGGTTAACTATCTATTAAATATAGTAAACTAACAATCATTCCTCTAAAAATATTTTGATATTCTTATAGCATCCTGCCTTGTTATTTAATAACTTTTTATTAGATTTTACAAATAGTGGATATTTAAAGTCTAGTGTCTTAGAAATAAGGAAAAATATACATGAAAACATAATAAATTATTTTAATCCACTTGTAAGGATTCATCATATGTTCAACCTAAGTACAATGAATTCATCTCATTACCCGAAGACATACATAAAAGGAAAGGGTGAGAAGAATGCCCTGTATTGAAAACAAGTGAAACAATTTACATGTGAAATTAAGAGATATCAATAATAACATGGAGATAAAAAGGAATATAATAATAATAATAACTTGAAACATAACATGAAAATGTGGCTACAAAATTTAATTTAGTCATTACAGAACATATCACCAAGTTCCATCCCCAAGGTGTCATAAATAATACCAAGGTTATTCACCAAGGTATCGTAAAACTTGTCATCTCTAGAGATTAAATTATGTACCCAATAAATTATAGAGATATCAGATAACACCATTAATATTTCACTGTTTCCATGTTATCCATTTATATCATAATCATACATTTCATAAATAACCCAAACATAATAAAATAATTGTGATTCAAATCGAAATCGTAACTTTTTAAAAAGTACTTAAAAATAAGATCATTATGTAATTTATAACCCGTGAAAAGGGATTGAGGGTTATATGAATGTAAATTATAGAATAAAATATATAAATTTTATGTCTTGATGAATACACTTGGAAATGAAATAGGTTTGGTTATTCACATAAAAAATAAGATAATTTCTCGAGAAAAAGAGAGAGATTATAAGACGGACATTCTGCAGCATAACTGCTATACAACATGGTTTTAGAAAAAAAAATTAAAGAGAGGGGAAAAGGGTCACCTACTCATAAATAGATCATAATACAGTATAGGGACATAATAAAATGTAAATAAGATCATGGTATGGATGTTTGAATGACATACCACATGAAAAAGAAATTTTACGGAAAAGAGAAGATGTGATATATTTTAAAAAAAAATCATCATAACGATGTCACTTAAAATTTCAGAAAAGTAGTTGACGAGAGAGGAAAGGTTCTCTCATAATTTTGAAATAAAATGGACAGAAAGAATTATTTATAATAACATACCCCCACATAAGAAAATGGAAACTAGAAGACACAACATAAAATAAGCCATGACTAAAAGGGGAGGGTGAAGGGTTCCAATACCTTGAAGAGTAACTTCAAAAACTTGAAGTTTGGGACCATGGGGGGATTGAGGGAACATTTGGAGGTAAACAGACTAGATCTTAGTTGATGAGGAATTTGGAATGAAATGAATGAAGGAATGAGTTAGTATTTTTAGAAAAGGTGAGGGAAACTTTTATTAATTTCCAAGGGACACCTCATCTGTGGTATTTGAAAAACCATGGGCTTTCCCATGGTATTGGCCAATTGGGACACCACATAAAATATCTTACAATAAAAAAGTTTACTAGAATTATTACATCATGATTAAATCATTAATTATGTCATTAAACACACTGAAACTCAGAACTATATATTTTTTACTATTCACTAAAAATTCAACTGGTTCAGAAAAATCCCAAAAATTCACTCGAACCATTTTTTGATGTGTAGAATCCAAAAGAGAACTCAATTTTATAAAAATTAGTTTCATTTTAAATTAAATTGAATATATAAAATACCAATACTTGACCAATAATTTCTAAAACAGTTATTTACTTATAATATGATATAATTATATCACATTACCACTTAAGATGAATAAAACATAATTATACCTCCTTAAGAGATGTTACTATGACATTGGTAAAATTAACATTCATAAGGGTTAAATTACTATTCCAAAGGGAAAAGTTACTATTCACCAAAAAATTATTTTGATTTTATTCAACCACATTTTCACCCTGATTACAACCATATATTTCAGATTTTTGAAAATAATTTCACCGAAAAAGATATTTAATAATAATTTTTTTACTATTCATCAAAAAACACTATTCATAATATACTATTCATAAAAAAAATATTCATAAAATAATATTTATCAAATTGAATCTTCCTAGAAAAAATATAAAACTTCATCCTAGGTTAATTTTGACATTTGAAATTCAAAAATTATGTTTATTTTTCCATAATAATTTTCTATGTATGAAAAATCTCTACAAAGTAAAATTTTTACTTCTAAAACCAATTTCTCAGAATTTTGTTAATTAAACATATACTTTATTAATAAAATCTATTCCTAAAATAGGAAATATGAAATAAATTTTTTATTTATACCAAGGGATTACAAAAAGTAACTAAGGCCTCATTATATAACCCCTTATAACGCCCGCATAAGACCTAAGAGTAAGGTGTGCTGTGGTGATTGAATCTTGGGGCAGCTCAGAAAACATTAGCCGAGTAGTGATTTCCATCAGCTTGAACTTCTCCCATAAGTGATTCCATTCAATCTTAAAGTTTTGGAGTTCAGATTGGGCTTGGTCCAATTCAAATCCCAGTGATGCTACCTCCTTCCCAAGCTCTGATAGATGGGATTCATGCAGCCCAAGTCTAATAGATGAGGCCATCGAATCTTCTTTCTGTATTAATTTACCACAATCATTTATATTTATAAATAATAATCATAATTTAAAGAGTATTGTTTCCAACGATCATATTTACCAATGGTCATATAACAATTGAAACCCAAAGGTCTCATTTTAATTATACTCCCTTCAATAATAAAAGGATATAGTTTTTTGAGTATAAAATAAAATAACACTCAAAATTAGGAAAGAAATATTATTCAAAAGTTCGGGTCATTAAATTATTCCCCCCTTAAGAAATTTCATCCCCAAAATTTCAACTCATACCCTCAGAAGAGAAAAGGTGTGGGTACTTCGGCCTCATAGACTCCTCAAGTTCCCATGTGGCTTCTTTAATTTTTTGGTTCCTTTATATCACCTTTACAAGGCGGGTAGTCTTGTTGCATAGAACCTTGTCTCTACGATCCAAGATATCCACCAGATGATCCTCATAAGAGAGGCCATATTCTAGTTGTACCACCTATGGATTCGGTATGTGAGATGAGTCAGGTATTTGCTTCTTCAAGAGGAATACGTGGAATACATCCTGAACTTGTGCTAGATTTGGAGGAAGTTCAAGCTGATAAGACACTACTCCAATGCAATGAAGGATTTTCATAGGGGCCAATGTACCTAGGTCTGAGCTTACCTTTCTTTCCAAACCTCACGACTCTCTTCCAAGGTGAAATTCGAAGAGATACTTTGTCACCCACATCAAACTCCATGTCCCTTTGACCATTTTCAGCATAGCTCTTTTCCCGACTATGAGCAGCCTTAATGTGTTGCTAGATGTCATGGACCTTTTCTATCATTTATTTCACAAGATCAGGCCCAAGAAGATTTCTCTCACCAGCTTCATCCCAACAAGTAGGAGTTCTAAAACGTTTCCCTTATAAGGATTCATAGGGTTCCATTTGAATTATCGTGTAGAAGTTGTTGTTGTAAGAGAACTCAACTAATGATAGATGTTGATCCCATCTACCTTTAAATTCTATTGATCATGTTCTCATCATGTCCCCAAGTGTTTGAATAGTCCTTTTAGATTTGAAATTATTTTGGGAGTGATAATCCATTCTAAAATTCAATTCAGTTCTTAAAGAATGTTAAATAATTCTCCATAATTTTGATGTCAAACATGGATCACGATGAGATATGATAGAAAGTTTAACTCCATGCAGCCTTACCACTTACTTCATGTAAATCAAGGAAATTTGATCATGAGGGAAATCTTCTCGAATATAGATAAAATGGGTATTCTTGGTGAGAATTTCCACAATAACCCATATCTCATTGTTTCCTTTGGAAGTTCTCAAGAGACTAGTGACAAAGTCTATAGTGATATTGTCCCACTTCCATGCTAGTATGGGTAGTTATTAAAATACCCCTTTAGGAGGTTGTCTCTATAAATTCACTTTCTAAAAAACTAGAAACCTTTTTTTGAATTCCGCAATCTCTCTTTTCATAGTATCCCACAAGAGTGATCATGAATGTCCCTATACATTTTCGTGCTTCCTGGATGTATAGAGAAAGTAGAGCTATAGGCTTCATCCACCAGCTCTTTTATTTCTAAAATATATAGAACACATAGTCTTGTACGAAATTTTAGCACACCTTATTGATCAATATTGAACTCATAAAACATCCCATCATTCATAACCTCAAAATCCTACTTTAACAAATGATATTATTTTTGAGCTTTCTTGATCTTTTCTAGTAATGAAAGGTGAGAAATCATTTGGGTCAGGGTTGATGATATCCCTTCCCTTATAATTCCCATGTCCATCTTTAATAGGTCATTGATCAAAGGATCTCTTTGAATTCTCATCATGGATATAAAAACTGGGTCTTTCCTACTTAATGCATCAACGAATTTGTTTTCTCTTCCGGGATGACAATGAATTGAACAATAATAGTATTTAAGAAGTTCCAACCATCTCTTTTGTCTCATGTTAAATTCCTTTTTTGTGAAAATATAGTTCATACTTTGATAGTCTGTGTATATATCACATTTCTCCCCATAAATATAGTGCCTCCATATATTCAGAGCAAAAAACAACTACCGTTAGCTCCAAATCATGTGTAGGATAGTTCTTCTCATGAGTCTTTAAATGTCTAGACGCATAAGAAATTACTTTTTTATTTATCATGAGGGTGCACCCAAGCCCTTTCTGGGATGCATCTCTAAAAATAATGAATCCTTATCCACTTGAGGGAAATGTTATCATGGGTGCAGTAACCAATCTCTTCTTCAGCTTTTGAAAACATTCCTCACACTCCTTTTTCTATATGAACTTGACCCCTTTTCGAGTTAACTTGGTTAATGGATTAGAAAGTCAGGAAAAGTTTTTCACAAACCTCCTATAATATCCCGCTAGTCCAAGGAAACAAAGAATCTCAGTTATTATTTTAGGTTGGGGCCACTCTTCCATAACTTTTGTCTTTACAGGGTCAACTTTTATTCATTCATTTGTTACAATGTTCCGCAATAAAGAAACCTGTTGTAACCCAAATTCACATTTATTGAACTTTCCAAAAAGACACTCCTTCTGCAGAGTTTTCAAAATAACCCATAGATGATCTTCATACTCCTCGCGACTTTTGGAATATATCAAAATATCCAAAAAAACTACAAAAAAGTTTTCAAGGTAGTATGTATGGACTCTATTCACCAGATCCATAAAAATAGAAAGTGCATTAGTCAGTTTAAAGGGAATAACAACAAACTCATAATGCCCAAATCTTGATCAGAAGGCAGTTTTTAGAATATATTCTTTATTCACCCCCAATTGATGATAACTAAATCAAAGATCAATCTTGGAGAAAAACCGATCACCATGAAGTTGGTAAAATAAGTCATCAATTCATGGATGTTGGTATTTTTTTTCACTGTAACCCTGTTGAATTCTCTATAATCAATGCATAGCTGCATTGATCCATCCCTCTTCTTCACAAAGAGAATAAGTGATCCAAAAAGAGACACACTTAGTTAAATAAAACCCTTCTACAAAAGATGTGGGAGTTGTTTCTTTAATTCTTCCAGCTCCAAATTTTCCATCCTATATGGGTTCTTTGATATCAGTTGAGATCCAGGTATGAGTTCAGTAGAGAACTCTACCTATCTTTTTGGGGGAGGTCCAGGTAACTCCTCAAGAAATACATCAATGTATTTCTGGACTATGGAGACAGTTTCTATCCTTACACACTCATTTCCTTCTTCTTATTCACTAATCAACTCCATAAAGAAGGATATAGGAGGTTCTTCTAGACAAATATCAGATTGAGATATCTCTCATTAAAAGATAACGGTAGGTTTTCCATTCAAGACTACTATGATTTCCTTGCTTATGCATTCGATCTTAGCATTATAATTTGAGATTCAGTCCATCCCTAGTATACTGTTCAATTCCAGCGTGGTAATGACTACTATATTTATGATATGATTGTTTTAACTAAAGTAAATACTAGAGTTTTTAAACACTGACAATCCCACTATGAGTCTTCACTGAAAACACTACTTTTAGAAATTCAAGGGTTGATTCTAAATTCTTTACAAACTTGGAGGAAATAAAGGAATGCATATAACCAGAATCAAACGAAGTACTTTCTATCTGTGAGAGAGAAACAAGAGTACCTACCACCACATAATTTGGAACTTCAAATTCAGTTGTAGTGATTGCAGAAGCATGACCTTGTTCCCTTAGCCTTTGCTGAGGCTTATGGTGGGTCCCCTCTCCTGCCCTCCGATTTAGACAATGATTGGAAAAGTTCCCATGTTGTCCAAACTTATAGCATTGGAGATCAGGTAGGGCGTTCACCATCTTCCCCTTGAAGTTAGTGTCGGAAAGTTGCGGCTTCACCTCACTATGAAAATTCCACTCAATATGGCCTTCTATTCGACACTTTTAGCACTTCCCACTCCTGAGCAGGCAGTTCCCCAAATTCTTTTTCCCACATTTATTACACGTGGAATGTTTCACTTTCTTTCCTCCTTTACCCTAATAAAAAATCCTCCCTAATCATGTATCCATCTACCTCTTCTTTTAATTGGATTTATGAGACCACTTCGTCTCATCGATCTCCAGTTCAACTTTCATAGCACTACGCACGATCTCCTCAAAGATATCATAGTCTCGGTTGGCTAGATACTTCAGTATATGAGGTCTTAGTCCACAAAATAATCAATCAAACTTCCCATTAAGATCCATGAAAAATATTGAGGTGTAACAAGAAAATCTTGGGAAGTTCATCTCGTAGCTTCCAACAGATTCATTCTCCTTTTACTTCAGCTCGAGAAACTCCTTATCCATTCTTGTTCTCATAGAACGAGGTAAATAATGACTGAAGAAGATCCCTCTAAACTCTTCCCACTCCATAGCTTCAAAATCTACTCTTAGCCTCATGTTTTTAATTAGTTACCACAACTGATAATATTCTCCCTCTAAACGGTAAATAGCCAGGGTGACCTTCTCTTGTTTCAAATAGAGGGGAACAGAAAAGATCTTCTCGATAGAACTGATCCATTGTTCAGAAATCAATGGGTTGGTAGATCCACTAAAGGTTGGTGGTAATTAACACATAACAG
The DNA here is from genome assembly GCA_963277665.1 of Viscum album. Lineage (NCBI taxonomy): Eukaryota > Viridiplantae > Streptophyta > Magnoliopsida > Santalales > Viscaceae > Viscum > Viscum album. Next base: position 807,511,425 of record OY728150.1, on the reverse strand, counting down.
ACTCAATATAATGTTGTTACCATCATGGTGATATTGGTCTCTTAGCTTTATTCCTGTTATTTTCCATAACTTGAGTTAGTTGGTTCATCATTCTCATGAAAGTTTCCATTCTGGCTTCCATCAGAGGGTTGTGAGCGCATGGTCCATTATGGTCACTATTTTCATAGTTACTCCTACGTCCCACCATTTTTTAAAATAATAAAACCTTAGTTATAATCTTATTTAATTTATGAAGCTTTTACCTATAAAGGATTTTTATGTCTTAAAACTTTTTTCTTAAACATAGTATTATTTTATAAAAATTACATTTCTCTATAAATCCTTCACAATGATTCATAAAAAGATTGTGATTAACCAAACTTATCTCCCGGTAGTGTCAAAATAAGAGTGAAACAAGTCTTATTGTCATGTACTAGGATACCCTGGGTCAAGCCTGAAAGTCCTTGTCAGAGTTTTCACTCCTAGGATCATTTGTGCCAGAGCCACATCCACTTGTTCGTATCCAGACAAGGATTTTTTTGTATTGAAACCACTTACATAATATTTCACAAAAATATAAAGACGTTTACAAATATTTAAATTTTCTATAGGGTTATTCCTAAATTTTTCATAGCCTAATTTCCACAAATTACTAAACTATCCTTTGATACCAACTATAGCATCCCACCTTTTTATTTCATAACTTTTCATTACATGTTACAAACAGTGGATCTTTAAAATCTAGTGTCTTGGAAATCAGGAAAAATAGACATGAAAACATAAAGCATTTTTATAATACACTTGTAAGGATTTATCATAGGTTAATACCAAGTAAAATTACTACATCTCATAACCTGGATACATACATCAAAGGAAAGGGTGAGCAGAAGGCCCAGTAAGGAAAACAGGTGAAACGATTTACATGTGAAATTGAGAGATATCAATAAGAAGATGGAGATAAATAGGCATATCATAATAATAATAACTTGAAAAATAACTTGAAAATGTGGAAAATAAAATTAATTTATACTTTCAGGAACATATCACTAAGTTCCATCCCCAAGGTGTCATAAAATTTATCAAGGTTATTCACCAAGGTATCGTAAAACTTGTCATTTCTAGAGACAAAATTCATTACCCAATGCATTAGAGTGCTATCAGGGATCACCCTTAATATGTATTTATTTTAATGTGATCCACATATAACATAATCATACATTTCATAAATACCCCAAATAAAATAAAAGAATTGGGTTTCGTATCGAAATTGTAACATTTTAAAAAGTACTTAAAAATGAGATCATTATGTCATTTATAACCCATGAAGAGGGAGTGAGGGTTATACACACGTCAATTAAAGAATCAAATATATCAATTTTATGTATTGATTAATACACCTATAAATGAAATAGTTTTTGGTATTCACATAAATAAAATAAGATAATTTCTTGAGAAAAAGAGAGAGATTTTGAGAGGAAAATTCTTCAGCATAATGACTATACAACATGATTTTAGTAAATATTAAAAAATCAATGGTTAGGACCCTAGGGGGCTTGAGGGAACCTTGGTAGTACTACATGGGAGGTAAAAATACCACATCTTAGTTGAGGATGAATTTGGAATGAAATTAATGAAGGAATGGGTTGGTATTTATAACAAAAGTGAGGGAATATTTTATTAATTTCCAAGGGACACCTCATCTGTGGTATTTCCAAAACCATGGGCTTGCTCATGGTATTTTCTCATGGTATTGGCCACTTGGGACACCTCATAACATATATTAATTTAAAAAATTAGACCATAATTATTACATCATGATTAAATCATTAATGATGTAATTAAACACACCAAAACTCAAAACTGTATCTTTACTATTTACTGAAAACTCCACTGTTTCAAAAAAATCCCAAAAAAGTCACCCTAACCATTTTTTGACATGTAGAATCCAAAAGTGAACTCCATTTTATAAAAATTTATTTCATTTTAAATTAAATTAAATAAACAAAATACTAATACTTGACCAATAATTTCTAAAACTATTATTTACTTATACTATGATATAATTATATCACATTACCACTTAAGATGGATAAAACATAATTATACCTCCTTAGGTGATGTCACTATTCCATTGATAAAATTAACATTTATAAGGGTAAAATTAATATTCCAAATGGTAAATTTACTATTCACCAAAAAATTTTTTTACCTTATTCAACAACATTTTTCACCCTGATTACAACCATGTATGTCAGATTGTTGAAAATCATTTCACATAAAATGTTATTTAACAATAAAATATTTTTTTTACTATTCATCAAAAAACACTATTTATCAAACACTATTAATAAACAAAACACTATTCATACAATACTATTCATCAAACCTCATGACTCACTTCTAAGTGAGATTCAAAGAAATAAATTGTCACCCACATCAATCTCCAAGTCCCTTCGATGATTGTCAGTAGAACTCTTTTGTCGACTCTGAGCAGCCTTAATGTGTTGCTGGATGGAATGGACCTTTTCTGTCATCTTTTACACAAGATCAGACCCAATAAGATTTATCTCACCAGCTTCATCCCAACAAGTAGGACTTCTACATCATTTCCCATATAGAGATTCATAGGGTTCCATTTGAATGCTTGAGTGGAAGATATTGTTGTAAGAGAACTCAACTAAAGTGAGATGTTGATCCCATCCACCTTTAAATTCCATTGAGCATCTTCTTAGCATGTCCTCGTTTGTTTGAATAGTCCATTAGGATTGGATATCAGTTTGGGGGTGATAGGATGTACAGAAATTCAATTCAGTGCTCATAGAATATTGAAGACTTCTCAAGAATTTTGATGTGAACCTTTGATCACGATCAAATATGATAGAAAGTGGATATCCATGTAGACTTACCACATACTTCACATAAATCTTGTAAATTTGATCAAGAGATAAATATTCCCAAATTGAGATAAAATGGGCAGTCTTAGTGAGATGGTCCATAATAACCCATATCACATTGTTTCCTTTGGAAGATCTCGGGATACTAGTGACAAAGTACAAATTGATATTTTCCCACTTCAATGCTGGTATGGGTAGTGGTTGCAATACCCCTTTTGGATGTTTTCGCTCTGCCTTCACTTTCTGAAAAACCAGGCACCTTGTAGTGAAGTCAACAATCCCCCTATTCATATTATCCCCCCAAAAATGATCACAAAGGTCCCTATACATTTTCATGCTTCCTTGATGTATAGAGAAAGTAGATCTATGAGCTTCATCCATTAGCTCCTTATTTATTTTCAGAATAGATGGAACAAATATTCTTGTATGAAATTTTAGCACACCTTTTTAATCAATATTGAACTCAGGAAACTTCCCATCCTTCACAGCCTCAAAATTCTTTTGTAACAAAGGATATTCTTTCTGAGCTTTCTTGATATTTTCTAGAAATGATGGTTGAGAAATCATTTGGGTTTGGGTTGATGATGTCCCTTCCCTTATAATTACCATGTCCAAATTTACTAGGTTATTGATGAAATTATCTCTTTTAATCCTCATCATTGATAGAACAACTGGTTCTTCCCTACTCAATGCGTTAATGACTTTGTTTTCTCTTCCAGGATGATAATTAATTGAACAATCATAGTCTTTAATAAGTTCCAACCATCTCCTTTGTCTCTTGTTAAATTCATTTTGTCTGAAAATATACTTCAAACTTTGATGGTCTATGTATATATCACATTTCTCCCCATAAGGATAGCGCCTCCAAATCTTCCGTGTAAAAATGACCACTGCTAGCTCCAGATCAGGTGTAAGATAGTTCTCAACTATCGAGATGCCTAAGCAATGGATTTGTCATTTTTTATGAGGACACACACAATCCCATTCAGAGATGCATATCTAAAAATAACGAATCCTTCTGCACTTGGGGGAAAATTTATTATGGGTGTAGTATGTAATCTCTTCTTCAGCTCCTGGAAACCTTCCTCACACTCCTTTTTCCTTATGAACTTGACCCCTTTTTGACTTAACTTGGTTAATGGATTAGAAAGTTGGGATTTTTTTTATGAACCTCCTATAATATCTCACTAATCCAAGGAAACTACGAATATCAGTTATTGTTGTAGGCTGAGGCCACTCCTCTACAACTTTTGTCTTTGCAGGTTCAATTATGATACCTTCATTGGTTACAGTATTCCCTAAGAAAGAAAATCTTTGTAACCAAAATTCACATTTACTAAACCTTCCAAAAAGACTCTCCTTTCATAGACATGGAAAATTTACCCTTAGATGATCCCCATTCTCCTCAAAAATTTTGGAATATATCAGAATATAATCAATAAAAACTACCACAAGGTTATCAAGGTAGTCCTTAAAGACTCAATTCATGAGATCCATAAAAATAGAAGGTCCATTAGTCAGTTCTAAGGGCATAACAATAAACTCATAATTCCCATATCTTGATCAAAAGGAAGTTTTTGGAATATCTTCTTTCTTCACCCTCAATTGATGATAACCAAATCGAAGATCAACCTTGGAGAAGAATTGAGCCCCACGAAGTTGGTCAAATAAGTCATCAATTCTTGGAAGTGGGTATTTGTTCTTCACTATGATCACATTCAGTTCTCTGTAATCAATCCAAATCCACACTGATCCATCCATCTTCATCCTGAAGAGAATAGATTCTCCCCAAGGAGACACACTCTCTCGGATAAAACCCTTCTCCAATAGATCTCGAAGTTGTTTCTTTAATTCCTATAGCTCCACATTTTCTATCCCATATGAGGTCTTTGATATTAGATGAGATCTAGGTATGAGTTAAATGGATAACTTTACCTATCTTTCTGGGGGAGGTTCAAGTTACTCTGACAAAAATATTTAAATGTATTACTAGATGAAGAGGACATTTTCTATCATTCTACTCTCATTTTCTTCTTCTTCTTCACTGAATAACTCCATAAATAGGGATATTGGAGGTTCTTCTAGAAAAATATCAGGTTGATATATCTCTCCTTGGAAAATAAATTTGGGTTATCTATTCAATACAGCTAATATTTACTTGATTCTTCATTTCATTTTAGCATTATACTTTGAGAGCCAGTCCATCCCTAGTATAATGTTGAATTTCGGAATGGGAATGACTACTAGATTCGTGATAATATTGTGCTCACTAAAGTAAATACTATAGTTTCTAAACACTGATGATGCTTAGATAATCCCACTATGAGTCTTTACTGATAAATATAATTTTAGCAATTCAGGGGTTGATTCAAAATTCTTTTCAAACATGGAGGAAATAAAAGAATATGTAGAACCAGAATAAAAAGAAGTACTTTCTATCTTTGATAGAACAACAAGAGTAAATTTCACCACATCATTTTGCTCTTAAAATTCAGTCATAGTTATCACAAAAGCACGACCATGATCCATTGTCCTTTGCTGAGGCTGATGGTGGTTCCCCTCCACTTCACTCAGATATGGACAATGATTGGAAAATTGCCCAAGTTGTCCACACTTATAGAATTGGATATCAGGTAGGGCCTACACCATCTTCCCCTTGTTGTTAGTGTTGGGAATTTGTGGATTCACCTCACTACGACAATTCTACACAATATATCTATCTCTTCCACACTTGTATCACTTCCCTCTTTTGAGAAATCAGTTCCTAGAATGCTTATTCTCACATTTATTACATGTGGGACATTTCAGTTTTTTCCTCCTCTACCCTGATCAAAGAACCCCCCTAATATTGGATCTATCGATCTCTTCTTTTCATTGGATTGATGAGACCACTGCATCTCACCAAACTCCACTTATACTTATATAGCACTCTGCACGATCTCCTCATAGATATCATTGTCTCGGTTGGAAATATTCTTCTGTATATGAGGCCTTAGTCCACCAAATAATCTATCAAACTTCCCATTAAGATTTATGAGAAAGCATGAGGTGTAACGAGAAAGTCGTGTTAAGTTCATATTGTAGCTTCCAATAGATTCATTCTTATTCTACTTCATCTCCAGAAACTCCTTCTTCATTCTTGTTCTCATAGAATGAGTTAAATAATTATTTAAGAAGATCCCTATAAATTCTTCCCACTCCATAGATTCAACCTCTAATCTTGGCATTGTGTTTTTAATTAGTTCCTGCCACTGATCAACTTCTCTCTATAAATAATAAACAGTTAGGGTGACCTTCTCTTGTTCCGAATAGTGGAGACTAGAAAATATCTTCTCAATAGAGCTGATCCATTGTTTAGAAATCAATGGTTTGGTAGATCCACTAAAGGATGGTGGTCGTTGAAGAATTAATGACTCAATAGAATGTTGTTTCCTTCCTAGTGAGATCCGTCTCTCATCTTGATTTAAGATATTTGCCATAACTTTAGTAAGTTGGTTCATCATTATCATAAAAGTTTACATTCTGGCTTCCATCAGAGAGTCGTCAGCGCAAGGTCCATTGCGGTCACCATTTGCACGGTTCCTCCTATTTTCCACCATTTTCTAAAATAATAAGACCTTAGTTAAAAGCTTGTTTCATTTACTAATATTCTAACTATAATGTATGTTTATGTCTTAAAACATTAGGCTTAAAAATAGTATTCTTTAACAACAATTACATTTATCTATAAATACTTCATAAATATTCATAAAAAGCTCGTTATTAACCAAAATTATCCCTCAGGAGTGTTAAAATAAGGGTGAAGCAAGGCCTGTTGTCATGTACTAGGATACCCCAGGTGAAGCCTAAAACTCTTTGTCGGAGTTTTCACTCCTAGGTACATCTTTTCCATAGCCACATCCACTTGTTCCTATCCATACAAGGATTTATTTGTTTGGATACCACTTACTTAATATTTCACCAAAATACCAAGATGTTTTCCTATATTTAAACTTTTATATAAGGTTTTTCCTAATGTTTTCAAAGCCTAATTTCCACAAATAATTAAACTATCTGTTGATAACAACTATAGAATCCCACTTTTTTATTTCATAACATTTCATTACATTTTAAAAATAGAGGATCTTTAAAGTCTAGTGTTTGGGAAATCAGGAAAAATATAAATGAAAACAAAAAAAAATTATTCTAATACACTTTTAATAATTCATCATAGGTTCATCCTAAGTACAATTATTTCATCTCATAACCTGTAGACATACATCAAAGGAAAGGGTGAGTAGAAGGCCCAGTAAAGAAAACAAGTGAAACAGTTTACATGTAAACTTGAGCGATATCACTAAAAAAATGGAGAATAAGAGGCATATAATAATAATAATAACTTTAAACATAACTTGAAAATGTGGATAAAATATTTAATTTATACATTTATGAACATATCATCGTGGTCCATCCTCAAGGTGTCATAAAAATTACCAAGGTTATTCACCAAGGTATCGTAAAACTTGTCATCTCTAGAGATTAAATTCTTTACCCAATGCATTAGAGTTATATTAGGGAACAAACTTTATATGTATTTATTTGAATTTGATACACATATACCATAATCATAAATGTCATAAATTATCCATAGAGAGTAATAGAATTGGGTTTCATATTGAAATCGTAATGTTTTAAAAAGTACTTAAAAATGAGATCATTATATCATTTATAACCCATGAAAATGGAGTGAGGGTTACATTATTGTCAATTAAAAAATAAAATATATCAATTTTATGACTTTATAAATAAACCTATAAATAAAATATATTTTTTTATTAAGATAAATAAAATAATATAATTTTTGGAGAAAAAGAGATAGATTTTGAGACGAAAATTCTACACCATAACGGCTATACAACACGATTTTATAAAAAATTAAAAAGAGAGGGAAAAGGGTTTCCCACTCATAAATAGATCATAATATAGTATAGGGATAGAATACAATGCAAATAAGATCAAGGTATGGATGTTTGAATGACATACCGCATGAAAAGAAAACTTGAAAGAAAAAAAGAGATTCGATTTCATTTACGAAAATTCGGCAGCCAAACGACGTCACTTAAAATTTCATAAAATTAGTTGACGAGAGCAGAAAGGGTCTCTCATAATTTAGACATAAAATTTAATTCAATAATTATATATAATAACATACCCCAACATAATAAAATGTAAACTAGAAGACATAACATAAATGAAGTCATGACTAAAAGAGGAGAGTGAAGGGTTCCCTTACCTTGAAGAGTAACTTCAAAAACTCTATAGTTGGGATCTTGGGGGGATTGAGGGAACCCTAGGAGGACTTATTGGGAGGTACATATACCAGAGCTTTTCTGAGGAAGAATTTGGAATGAAATGAATGAAGAAATGGATTGGTATTTATAGAAAAAGTGAGGGAATATTTTATTAATTTACAAGGGATACCTTATCGGTGTTATTTGACAACCCATGGGCTTCCCCATGGTATTTTACCATGGTATTGGCCACTTAGGACACCACATAACATATATTACTAGAAAAAAATCAACCACAATTATTAAATCATGATTATATCATTAATGATTTCATTGAACACACCGAAACTCAAAAGTGTATTTTTACTATTCCCTAAAAATTCAACTGTTTTAGAAAAATCCCAAAAAGTAAACCTATCCATTTTTCAACCTGTAGAATCCAAAAGTGAAATCCATTTTATAAAAATTAATTTTATTTTAAATTAAATTAAATAAATAAAATACTAATACTTGACCAATAATTTCTAAAATAGTTATTTACTTATAATATGATATAATTATATCATATTACCACTTAAATTGACTAAAACATAATTATACCCCCTTAGGTGATGTTAATATGCCTTTGGTAAAATTAACATTCTTAAGGGTAAAATTACTATTCCAAACGGTAAAGTTACTATTTACCAAACAATTATTTTTATCTTATTCAACCACATTTTCACCCTGATTACAACCATATTTATCAGATTTTTCAAAATCATTTCATAGAAATAATTATTTAATAATAAATTTTTTTTACTATTCATAAAAAACACTATTCAAAAACACTTTTCATCAAATACTATTCATGTCAATACACAATTCATAAAACACTATTCATGAAATTGAATCTTTTTAGAAAAATTCCAAAAAATCAGCCTAGGTTAATTTTGACATTTAAAATTCAAAAATGATGTTTATTTTACCATAATAATTATCTATGTAAGAAAAATCTATGAAAAGTACAATTTTTTACTTATAAAACCAATTTATCAAATTTTTCTTAATTAAACATATACTTTAATAAGAAAAGCTATTCCTAAAACCGGAAATATAAAATAACAATTTTATTTATACCAAGGGATTACAAAAAAGTAACTTATGCCTCGTTACATAACCCCTTATAACTCTCTCATAACACCTAAGAGTAAGGTGTGCTATGGTGATAGAATCTTGGGGCGGCTCAGGAAACATTTTCCGAGTGGTGATTTCTATCAGCTTGAACTTCTCCTGTAAGAGATTTCGTTCAAGATTAATGTGTTGGAGTTTGGCTTGGGTTTGGTCCAGACCAAAGCTCAATAATGCAACCTTGTTCCCAAGCTCTAACAGATGGGCTTCTGACAATCCAAGTCTACTAAATGAGGCCATTGACTCTTCTTTATTTATGAATGAACCATGATAATTTTTATTTATAAATAATAATCATAATGTTTAGATTTTAGTTTCCAATGGTTATATCAACCAACATTAATATAACAGTAAAAACCCAAAAGTCACATTTTAATTATACTCACTTCATTAATAAAAGGAATTTTTTGTTGAATATAATATAAAATAACACTCAAAATCTGGAAATAAATATTATTCAAAAGTTCCGGTCGTTACAATATTGGTTTCCAATCTTCATCAATATCTATAGTGTTTGAGGTTTCGATAGGAATACTTTAAATTTTAGTATTTTCAAATCCAAATTTCATAAGAATATATTTTATATAAATATGTATAGATATAAAAATTCCTTCTTCTTTTTCTGAAATTTGTTAACAAAGAAAATGAATAAGTTTTCCCATCATGATCATCTCAAACTCATATTTCCTAAGATCTACAATGGAATCTGTAATATATTTTTGAGTTGAGACAAATATAATATCATTGATATAACTTTGAATAATGATGGTATCCTTAAATTCATTTTTAATAAAAAGATCTGGATCTGCAGCTCCCTTAATAATTTTTTTGTATCAAAAATCCATATAATCTATCATACCAAGATCTAAGGTCTTGTTTAAGTCCATATAGATCCTTAATAAGTCTAAACACATGAACTATATTTTTTTTTTCAAAACCAAGTGTTTTTTCTACATAAAATCCTTCTTGTAAATATCCATTAAGAAATGTCACAAACAAATCCGGGATGCCATTTAATCTGACACTTGATCCAGCCCGAGATATGGCCCAAAGGGCGTTCCCGATCCCCATGGGATGGAAAATTGTTCTCGGGTATCGAAAATGAACTTTGGGAACAATTTCACCAATTTATATAAAAAGACAAACAAGAATAACCATCACATAACTGATAATCATTACCAGATGAGGTAGAATAATTTTCAAATTTTTATTTTTACAACTTAACCAAAACCAATAATACTACAACAAAATGAAAAATAACCATCCCCAAAACCTCCATGAATCAGGAGGGTCATCAACTTAAAGCCACCACCCCCCAACCCCTGCAAGAAGTGGGACACTATCAATATGATCCACCACCACCACCACGATACATCTTTCTTTTATCTGGGTTACACATAACAATGTATACACACACCCAAAGGTGTATGTAGGGTGTGAGACAAAGCCCAATAGGATGCCACTCATTCAAAATATATCATGATATAACATTAGATAATAAATCAACATGCACATTTTAATTAGAACATTTGGAATCATTTTTCAAGGAACAATTATAGGAAACATTTTTCGTAAAACACTTTTAATGAAAACCTTTCTCAAAATAATCTTTCCTTGAAACCATAATGTAAATAAGGTCCACCATATATCGATGGTAGACACCACATCACAAACATCATGCCATAGGAGAGCACCATGGGAAAATCCCTAAGGGTAAATAACACAAGCAGGACCCTATGAACCTCATACTTTGGTGATCAAAATCTTATAACCATAACCAACAGTGTCCTCATGCATGATCTAATAGAGGGGAACATCTCCCAAGGTCTAGTAGTCTCCAAATAGTAATCCAATACCAACAAAATTACCATGCATGATCCACTATAAATAATCCCATTACAATTTCTTGCGGTCTTCGATCATATCAGATTTTTAGTTAGTGTTGTAGTGTCAATCATGCTAGAATAAACTGGGACTCAACCCCACTGAATCAAATAGTATACTAGTTCTAGTTCTCCCACCTGGATACCTAGGATTCCATTTATGATCAAGTTCCATTTCACATGTCACAAAAATAAACCATTTTAATAAAACATAAAAAGAAACACGAATAGATAATAAAATAACCATTTTTACAATCCATAATGATCCAATGATCAAAGCTCACATAGAAATGATCAATTTTCCTTTTAAAAACCACTTCTATTTCTCACACACATCAAAAAAATTTGGAAATAAATTTCACACCACTTGAAAAACTCATAAATTCCATTTGAAAACCCAAAAAGTAGTGTATACACAAAATCTAACCATTTCCATGGGAAAATACCCTTTAAAAACTGTAAATATTCCAAATACACTAAAAAAATGTGCTTCAAATCACTGAAAAATTTTACAAACCACATATAAGGTGCACAACAAGAAGCAGACATGAAAAAACCACATTTATTTTTGATAAAAAAACAATTTCAAAACATTATCACCATCAAATCCCTTTAAAGACTCATTTTTCAACATTTATAGAAATCAGAAAACACTTTCAATAATCACCCCAATTAGGAACACATGAAACATAATAAAATTTCATTTTGAAAACAAAATTTCATCTCATATACATGTAAAAAAATTACAAAAAATATTTCACGCAACAGAAATATTACATATAACATATTTAAACAACCAAGAAATAAATCCAAAATTATCTAATAATGTAAAATCATGAAACCACCTACCTTAAGATTATAAAATTTCAGAAACTGAGGAAAAACCACAACCTCACCTCAATATGACTATAAATGCAATATCAAACAACAACTATCTAGATTTCACCCAACAACACAAGATCGACCACTCATTAAGGAAAAACCCTATGAAAAAATGAAAACTCAAGAATGAGGGAAGTAGAACCCTAGAAATAGTGAGAAACCAATGGAGAAATGAATTACATGATGATTCCTTGAATATCCAAGGGGAAAAAGACCCATATATTGATGCTCAAAAGATATAATAAGGTGTAGAGGGAGCTCATAGGGTTAAAAGTACTATAAGGATATGATTATGGTTGATTTAGGGTTAAATTTGAAGAGGCCAAGAAGGCAATTATCCACTTTTTAATGACCTAGATAGGTCACATGGTTTGAACAAATGATTTTATAAGCTGTGCAGAAACCGTGTATTCTCCTCTGTTCATGAGGAAATTGGCCACACACTTACCAGGGAAAGGGTGCATGGTTTTCCCTAACCGCATTCCAACCATGAACCAACTTCTATCAATCCCAAAATCTCAATTTTATCATAAAACCCATGGATAACCCAAGGAAAAAATACCAGAACAAAAAGAAACAAATTCATACCTGAAAAAATCATGGGTTTGACTATTCTCCCCACCATAAAACTTTTCTCCATCGGAAAATCACTCCAAAGTTTGATAAAAAAAATGAATTCTCATCCTCAACCAAAGACTTCCACTCTTATGTATCATGCTCATCACTACCATGCTACGAATGAAATAATACTGATGGAATAGACTTCCCACAAAGAACTTTCTCCTAGGAATCAAAATTTTTCACTGGCCACTCAAATATAGATAGATTAGGTTCCAACTACAACTCATCCAAATTCAACACATGGGAAGGATCTAGATTTTACTTTTTTATCTGAGATACATGGAACACATCATGAATTTATTTCAACTAAAAAGGAAAACCTAAATTATATTCTACGTTACAAATTTTATTGGTGATCTCAAAAGGTCCGACATAACTCGACATTTGATTCACTTTTTTACCCAAAACACAATGTCCCAAGTGAGGTGCCACATTCAGTAACACCCATCCACCCATATAAAACTCCAAATCTCAGGATCTCTAATTAAAATAAGACTTTTGATAACTCTTTTCCATAAAAAAACAATGCCAGATCAACTTAACTTTATTAGTTGTTTCTTACACAAGGCTTAATCACAACAATGAGGTCTCACCCGCCTCATCCCAGCACAAAGGGGACCAACATGGCCAACCATAAAGCACCTCAAAGGGAGCCATTAAAATAAAGTATTGATAACCATTATTATATGAAAACTTGATAAATCCAAAATGGTTATTCCACGAGCCTCCTAAATACAAAAAACATGCCCCGGAGTATGTCATCCAAGATCTAATTCACCCACTCCATATAACCATCCATATGAGGGCGGTATGTCATAATTATCTTGACCTATGACCCCAATTCCTTTTTAATGCCTTCCCAAAACCTGGAGGTTAAATGGGGGTGCCTGTTAGAGACAATTTCCGATAACACACCATGAAGCCTCCCTATCTCTTGAATGTACAATCGAACAAAATCATCCACTTCGGTAGCATCTCTGATCAAAATAAAATGGGATGATTTGTTTAGATGGTTGATCACTTCCCAAATAGTATTTTATCTCCAAGGTGTACAAGGTAATCCAAAAATGAATTCCATGGAGATATCTTCCCACTTTCAGGTAGGAATAGGTATTGGATGAATCAAAACAGAGGGCCTTTGGTGTTGTGATTTAACCCGCTATCATGTTTAACATCGTGATACAAACGAATCTATGTCCTATAACATACCTGACACTAGAACTACCAACACACATCATAAAAAATCTTGGTGACACCAGGATGAATGAACAACCAAGACTGGTGGCTATCCTGCATCACTACCTTCCTCAACAACAATGACACCACAAAGTGACCTATAAAGCAAAAAGATCCATTAAGAGACAATAACCATTCATAAGGAACCACCCACCATTTATAAATTACATAGAACACTGGAATAAATAATCACTAGGAATCTCCCACACAATCAATTCTAGAAGGGAATGTGTCAGCTATACACTAGGAAAGAACACACCCCCAGTGCGTTCCGTGGTCTCCAGATGTATCTGGGAAAAGATCCCCATCAGACACATCACTAGAATCATTCAATGATTTCACTGGAACTTTCTTGCTCAAGGTATCAGCCACCACATTACATTTTCCTATGGTATATATGATTTCAAAATCAAACCCCTATATTACTCCACCCAAAGAATCTACCTCAAATTTGTATCTTTCTAGGAGAAAATATAATCCAAGATCTTATGATCTGAATAGACTAAAAACTTATCCCAAAAAATACAATGATTCCACATCATTAAGTCTTGCATTAGAACTTCTTACTCGAGGTCATGGGATGGGTATTTTTTTTAATGTGTTTAGAGTTGGCATGAACCATACACCACCACATGGTCATCCTGTATAAGAACACACCCAAGACTAATAACATAAGCATCAAAATAGTCCAACTATCCCCTTACATATTATGAAAAGATCAAAAATAGGGATTTTTTAAAATTCTGCTTAAGATCCTTCAAGGATTCTTGACATTTTGGGATCCAATCAAAATTTACCCCTTTTAAGTAAGTACTATCATGGATGAATCAAGTCAGGAGAAATCCCAGAAAAACCACCATTAATACATTGCTGGGCCCAAAAATCTCTAGATTTCAAAAATATTATTCGACTTCTCCCATGAAATCACTACACTAATCTTCTCATGGTTTACCAAAACCCATCCTTCCAAGATTTAATAACCAAGAAACATCACCTCCCTGATCTAGAAGGTGCATATAGAAAACTTATCATAGAGACAACGATCCCAAAGGGTGCCTAATGAAATCCTTAAATGTTTTTATGATCCTACTTGGTCTTGGAATAGACTAACATTTCATTCATAAATATCATGAAAAATGAGTTAAGATAATGATGGAAAACCCTGTTCATAATCTCCATAAAGACTGTTGATTCATTCGTCAACCTTAAAGGAATGACCAAATACTCAAAATGGTTATACCTTCTTCGAAGTCTATTTTGGAACATCCACCTCTCTAACTTTGAATTAGTGATAACCATAATGAAAGTCAGTCTTGGAGAACCACATTTCCCCTTTAAGCTGATCAAAAAGGTCATCAATACAGAGAAAAGGGTACATGTTCATGATCATCACCTTATTCAGCTTCTGGGAATCGATAAATAACCGAAGAGATCCATCGGCCTTCTTAGAAAACAACACTGGGGTGAACGAAGGCGAGACTCTATAGAGAATGAATCATTTGGATTCCAAATCATTATGTTGTACCTTTAATTCTCTCAACTTGGTGGGGACCATATCGTACAAGGGAACAAATATCGGCTGTGTTCTCTACGCCAAATCAATAGTGAACTCTACATCCTGCTTCGGAGGAAAAATGAGAAATCCACTGGAAAAACATCCGAGAACTCATTCACCATAGGAGGTAATAGACCCTCAAGAGAACCATCATCATTCCTATAAGAGCTATGATATCTGAAAAAATATTTTTCCCAATTTTGGAATTGGAGGTCCAACATTTCCCAATCGAGGATCCCCTAACAATGGAAAACCTTAGTGATTTCATCAGGTTCCGTGAAACTCACTTGTCACCTATAACAATATAAGTTCACCGAAAAACACACCATCCAATCCATAATGATAATTAGATCAAATATGTCTATTTATAGAACCAAAAAATCCTAGTCCACCTCAAACCCTAACACAGTTAGTGCACAAGACTGACACATGAAATCTAACCCTCAATTATTACTAAGCGACGTCACCAACTCTATAGAATACAACATCAGATCAGTTGGTAACATTAACACATACATGATATGGGAATAAATAAAATAAATAGAGGCACAGATATCTAATAGAACAAAAACCAAATATTACCCAATAATAACAGTACCATGAACTATCATAGGTCCTACATCCAACTCCACTGGTCCTCAATCCACTGTATGATGTTACCTCATCTTTGCCTAAGCCTGAGAATGACCAGTTTACTGCAGCTCTGACCTAAAGTTACTCTTCCCATAAAATGATTCAGCCCTACCCCCACAACCTTAGAACCAATAAACTGATTTTCCTAGATGGTTTTGACTGGACTGACATCCCTATGGAATCCATAGATCCTGCACTACTATGATATTGGTGCGTCACTTTTCAAAAACACTACAAGTTCCCCAAGGTTCCACACCAGTGAGAAGGTGTGAGTAGAGATGAACATATATAACATATGTAACCTTACTTCTCACACTGACAACACATAACTAACCCATCACCTGAATCCACTGATGAAGATATCTAGGAAGGATGTTCTGAACTAACACCTCACCTCTTTTCCTACTCATCCCACTTTCTCTTCTTCTCAGATGAACTACCACTTCCCACTAATGAAACTACTCTAGAGAAAGAATGATTTTTTTAAGATCAATTTGTATCATCATTTCATGGTCAACCACCTCAACATAGGTCTTAATATTGAACAAAAATACTTTGAATCATATTTTTAGATTCATCCCCATCTCAAACTTTTGAGCCTTCAGCTACTCATTGAAAATAACCTCAGGTGCATATTAAACTAGATCTGTGAAGTGGTTAGCATACTCCATCATGGTTTGGTATCCCTGGTGAAGCTCTAAAAACTATAGGGATATGGAAATGTACAAAATCTATAGAAAATAATATTCATTTAATAAAACCTTAAAATATTTCCAACCCCTTTGATCGTGCTTCCCAACTTTCACCACTGTGTCCCCCCACTTTTGACTGAGACCTTCCAATATGAATGAAGAAAACTATTGGAACCACTTTGTGTATAGGTTTGTATTTGTTGTCAATAGTTGTCAATGGAATATCAAAATGAAATAGGAGTGGAAGCTCACAATGAAGGAGACCATGAAGTACTCCGATGAAGTAGAGGAGTAGTGACTCAGACGATTGTTGTACTGATCTTGAGTTCAAAGAACATGTGTCAAAGGTGATACATTGTTTACAACAATGAAGAATGTGGGGTGCGATCCATCTGAGGTCGATTAAAGAAGAATGAGGTGAGAACCATGCAAGAGACTTCTTGACGAATCAGATCACATGTTTTGCATGAAGTTGATCATGACGGCTGAAGAAGAAGACAATGTGCAATGATTGGAATTCTGCAATAGCCATGCACATCACATTGTCATAGAAGATGATGATGCTAAAGTTGTTCCTTCAAAGACTACATATCACAATAGTGGAGGTTGTGATAAAAGCAGAAGAGTTGCTGAAGTATATAGATCACCAAGAAGAAGCGTTGTTGAGGTGATCGTCCTTGTCGAAAAAGCTAACAGACGACATACAAATTTGTTGGCAAAAGAGATTCTGTGGAGGCAGGTCGAGTTCACGGACTGTGGATAATGATCCATGTTTCATTCAAGGAACGTCGAAAAAGGAATGGATGAACTGGAGGCGGACAAAAAGAACAGCATTGAAGGTGGCGCCGTTTTCCAGTGTTTTCCAAATTTTTGGGGTCCAAAATTTGGAGGTTGGTGAGCATCACGAAAAGTGGATTTCCAGGAAGATCATAATTTAATATGGCAAAGGCATGCGTTTCGCGAAGATGGGATGCATGGACTGGATTTCTCGAATACCAGAAGAATGGAGTCGGTGAGTCTTCGCGATTACGTCAAGCTTCACAAACGGCAGCGGCTGGAGAGCTTTGCGGCGATGAAGGGCTTTGCGAGGGTGCTTCGCGGTGAAGGCGCGAAGGAATGTTGGGCTTCGCGAAGGGAGCATCGCGGCGCTGTCGCGAAGGTATGTTGACGGTGATTCTTCGCGATTACGTCAAGCTCCGCGAACGGAATATTGCCGTGGAGCTTCGCGATTTGGACAGAATTCCGGAAGACACTTTGGAGCTTCGCGATTTGAGATGACGTGGCGTTGACTTCGCGTGGAAGGGATGAGGGTCGGTGGAATCCCCTATAAATAGAGGCTGACCCCCTCAATAGAAAGAGAGAGAGCTCTCAACGAAACACCATTGCTCTCGGTTCGCAAAGGTCACTCGCGAAGGTATTTTTGCTTCGCGAAAGTTGAGCTTCGCGGCGGCTATCCGAGCTCCGCGAAAAGGTTGCGCCCCATGTTGGCTCATTGAGCTTCGCGAAGAGACAGGAGCTTCGCGGCGGCTTTCCCAGCTCCGCGAAAAGAGTTCACCCCGCGTTGGCTCAGTGAGCTTCGTGAAGTGGCAGGAGCTTCGTGATAGTAAATCATTGCGAAGGCTTGAGCATCGCGAGAGTGCTTCGCGATTGAGCTTCGCGAAAAGGCAGGGGCTCTGCTCAGAATTGCTTGAGCTTTCCAAAATTGGGAGCCGTGCGTAGTAGGGTACTTCGTGAAGACCCTTTCCTAAGGTTGTTCGCCCAGTGGACAGGGGCAAGAGGAGTATTCATCAGTGGATGAAATTTGGACTTTGACAGAGCATAAATTATTGAGCAATCACACAAGTGATTGTGATTCAGGCAAACAAGAACATGGGATCTAGTGCATTCAGTCATTGCACTAAAGGAGGATTGAACAGAAAAGTGTATCAACTCTGAACTCTGATGCAAGCAAAGTCTCATGTTGAACAGGAGACACAGAACTTCATGTCTATCCATTGAATAGACCTTCATGTCTATAAACTGAGTGGGACTTCACCAACGGCAGTGAGCCAGGGGGAGTCAACGGGAGTGACCCGAGGGACATAGTCTGCGATCCCTGAACAATTGTAAAGGCAGTGAGCCTGGGACAGAGTGTCTATATCTGAACATTTGTATCCGCAGCTAGTGAAGCATAGTGGATTTAGGTACGACCGACAACCTGTCGGCGTATACTCCTTGGACGTAGCCCTTAGTGGTGAACCAAGTAAAAATAGATGTGTCATCTCTCTGCATGTGAATGTTTAATTGCTAATCATATCCATCATACAGGTTTAAGTAGTTCCTACCAATGTGGGAACAAGATCCACAACTAAAAGAAGAAAAAGTTGCCACCCTGATTCACCCCTCCCCTCTCAGGGTGTCCCGGGGTCCTACAAGTGGTATCAGAGGGAGGTTAACGTATGTTGGATATTCTCCCGTAATTATATTGAGAAGAGGATTTGAGTTTCTTTCCGTGAGTCAACAATGAAGAGCAGTCTTGATAATGATGTAGTCATTTCTGAGCAGAAATCTATATCCACCAAGACTTTGACAAATAGGAAAAAGAAAGATAAGAAGATGATGAAGAAGTCCCCCACATCCAAAGAAGATGCAGTGTCTTGTTCTCCATGACATTCCAATAATGAAGAAACATTAGGCTTGGAAAGTATCAATCAGGTGGCTCAGAACTCATCCAGAGGAAAGGATGATACCCCTAATTCAAGCTTTCAGGAACAACTCAGAACATATCTTCATGATATTCCAGAAGAAAGGGTCGTTATTATTTGTAGCCTATTCCAATCTATGCAGTTTGAGATCAATCGATTAGAAAGGGAAGCTGACAATATGGAAAAGGGGTTGGAAAGTTATGGAAAGTATGAAGCTCATAAAATGGGTGAAAGTCTTTGAAGAAGAAGAGGAAGTCAATAAGACTTTAAAAGAAAGGATCCATGCACTTGAAGCTGAGCTGAAGAAGAGCAATGAAGTCAATAATTTTTGTTTGGAAGAAACTTCCATTAAATTTAGGGAACTTGAGTCTTTGTTACAAAACAAAGTTAAGATGCATGAAGATGAGGTTGAAAGGTTGAAGAAGACTTGTGAAGAGAAGATGATCACGATTGAAGATCAGAAGATCATCCTCAATACTGTGGGTCAAAGATTGGAAGCTCAGTTGACCAAGATTGAGAACACACATATTGAGACTTCACAAAAGAATGAAATGAGTGATGCTTGCACTCAATGTTCATTGGAGGAGTCTAAAGCTGAAATGCCTCCAACATGTGATAAGAAGATTATGACAACTCTTGATTATCCACATCAAGAATCAGTTGCTGCTGGTACTCAATGCTCACTGGAGGATTCTATTGTCAAAAGACCCCCAACATGTGATAAGAAGATCATGACTTCACTCTTTGATCTATCACAAGCAACTGAGAAAGTGAAGGTACCGTCCAAACCATCTTGTACTCATATTTCTAAATACACTCCTACAATCAGTGCAGGTGGGAAGAAAAGTTCTAAACAAGTATGGATGAGGAAAGGTGAGAAGAAGAAACCTACCACCATGGCTAGGGTGGATGGGAAGAAAAAGGAGGAAGTGGGTTCCTCAAATAGAGCACAAAAGATTAAGCAGATGGCCCAACAACTTAATAAAGAAGACACAAAGAAGAAAAGATTTGTGGGTCAATGTTAGTGCTGCAACAGATTTGGGAACTGTGCACTGGATTGTCTTTATAATCCCTTACATGAAAAAGCACAGAGAATGCCTATATCAAAGAGAAGGAAGCCAGAGAAAAAGAAGCAACATCAGCAGGTCCAGAAGCATCTGTTTACTGCAACCAGATTTGGAATTCTTGATAACATCTGTGATGTATGCAACGGCAGCGGTCACAATGCAGGCACATGTCCATATCAACATGCTTTCACTGTTGAAAAGAAAATAAGACCTCTGATTCCATCAAATAATGAAGCAGCTACCTTGGGGAGAAATCAGAAGAATGTTGTGAACACACATTTCCCTAAGAAGATCTCAAGTAGGGAAGCTGAGAAGGCCCAGGATTTTAGATCCATGAAATTGAAGGGTCATTCATCCAAAAGAAACACTAAGTGGGATGAATCTCCGATGAACCCATGTGGAAGACCTAAAACAGCTGCAAAAGTCCCAAATGACATATTGGTCATCTGGCCAGAAGATTTGAAAAGAATAAGGAAACTTGAAGATGAGAAGGCCAAGGCTGGTGACAAAGGAAAAGGAAAACTTTCACATGATGAAGACAGAGTGCAGGAGAGATTGAAAACAAAGAGAAACACACGTGTCAAAGAAGTTCTGTGTGAGAGATGCAAGAAATCTGGTCACATTGCAAAAGGTTGCCTAACCTTAATACCAGAGCAAGAAGCAGTTCTTAAGAGTAAGAATGTATCATTCATGATGGTTGCTAAGCAAAACAATTCTCCACACAACGCAGAAGAGAATGTGAACAGAGCCATGCCACATCGACAGATGTCAGAACATATGTTCAAATGTGCAGGCATGAAGACTGGAGTGAACAGGGGAACTTGGTTGAGAAAAGAACCTCAACCAAGAAAGTCTTCTTGATGAAGCAAGAAGGAACCACCTTTTCCCGTAATCATTTGTGTATTGTATTTGTGCTAATAATGCAGGGAATTGATGGTGGAGCATGCTCTCAGGGGGAGAACATGAGAAGTAGTGAATGCTGTCAACTCTTGATAGCCAAGCTGAAAAAGTTTCCATACTTAGTAGATTCTTCAATTGATATTCAAATATTATGATGATGAAGGATCACTCTTGATGAAGATGATGAGGAGTGTTTCCCTTGAGGGGAGAATAATGAAGAAGCTTCCATAATCACTGTTTCAATCAACATCAACTCCAGCTGGACTCAAAAGCAGTTACTCTGTGAATTTCTTGAAGAACACGCCAATGGAGAAGGTATGTCATTTCTTAATCTCTATCCCTTGGTTACTCAAATCAAAGATAATCCTACAAAGGGGGAGTAACTTAATTGATCAATGACATAACAAAAAATTGGAAGTGCCCCAAGGTCATTTTTCCTACCGATTGCACATGAATGTTTTTGATCTATTTGCTGATGTGAGTGCAGGAGTTTCAGGTTGATTTTTCCTTATCACATTAATTGTTCTTCTACCTGAAATAACAGTGGTAAACCCTTGAAGACAAGATACATGAGTTATCATCTCATGTTGGTATCATAATCTGTTGATAATGGACAGCCTTGTTGACTTAATCAAATCCTCTTGTTTTCTACATCGAGCATTGCTCAAGTAGACTTAGAGTTAAATGATTAATGAAACATTGCTTAAGTGAGGATTGATACCCTCCCTACCATACGCTTTGTATTTCTTGTCAATAAGGGGGAGAGAAAGTGAAATGAAGAAGATTCTCATTTTGACATTGAAAAATTCATTTCAGAAGATGTATAAGGTATTGACAACAAAATACAAAGGGGGAGATTGTTGGAACCACTTTGTGTATAGGTTTCTATTTGTTGTCAATAGTTGTCAATGGAATATCAAAATGAAAGAGGAGTGGAAGCTCACAATGAAGGAGACCATGAAGTACTCCGATGAAGTAGAGGAGTAGTGACTCAAACGATTGTTGTACTGATCGTGAGTTCAAAGAACATGTGTCAAAGGTGATACATTGTTTACAACAATCAAGAATGTGGGGTGCGATCCATCTGAGGTCGATTAAAGAAGAATGAGGTGAGAACCATGCAAGATACTTCTTGACGAATCAGATCACATGTTTTTCATGAAGTTGATCATGACGGCTGAAGAAGAAGACAATGTGCAATGATTGGAATTCTGCGATAGCCATGCACATCACATTGTCATAGAAGATGATGATGCTAAAGATGTTCCTTCAAAGAGTACATATCACAATAGTGGAGGTTGTGATAAAAGCAGAAGAGTTGCTGAAGTATACAGATCACCAAGAAGAAGCGCTGTTGAGGTGATCGTCCTTGTCGAAAAAGCAAACAGACGACATACAAATTTGTTGGAAAAAGAGATTCTGTGGAGGCAGGTCGAGTTCGAGGAATGTGGATAATGATCCATGTTTCATTCAAGGAACGTCGAAAAAGGAATGGATGAACTGGAGGCGGACAAAAAGAACAGCATTGAAGGTGGCGCCGTTTTCCAGTGTTTTCCAAATTTTTGGGGTCCAAAATTTGGAGGTTGGTGAGCATCGCGAAAAGTGGATTTCCAGGAAGATCATAATTTAATATGGAAAAGGCATGAGTTTCGCGAAGATGGGATGCATGGACTGGATTTCGCGAAGACCAGAAGAATGGAGTCAGTGAGTCTTCGCGATTACATCAAGCTTCACGAACGACAGCAGCTGGAGAACTTTGCAGCGATGAAGGGCTTTGCGAGGGTGCTTCGCGGCGAAGGCGCGAAGGAATGTTGGGCTTCGCGAAGGGAGCTTCGCGGCGCTGTCGCGAAGGTATGTTGACGGTGATTCTTCGCGACTACGTCAAGCTCCGCGAACAGAAGATTGCCGTGGAGCTTCGCGATTTGGACAGAATTCCGGCAGAAACTTTGGAGCTTGGCGATTTGAGATGACGTGGCGTTGACTTCGCGTGGAAGGGACGAGGGTCGGTGGAATCGCCTATAAATAGAGGCCGACCCCCTCAAGAGAAAGAGAGAGAGCTCTCAACGAAAAACCATTGCCCTCGGTTCGCAAAGGTCACTCGTGAAGGTAGTTTTGCTTCGCAAAAGTTGAGCTTCGCGGCGGCTATCCGAGCTCCGCGAAAAGGTTGCGCCCCGCGTTGGCTCATTGAGCTTCGCGAAGAGGCAGGAGCTTCGCGGTGGCTTTCCCAGCTCCGCAAAAAGAGTTCGCCCCGCGTTGGCTCAGTGAGCTTCGCGAAGTGGCAGGAGCTTCGCGATAGCCAAGCATTGCGAAGGCTTGAGCATCGCGAGAGTGCTTCGCGATTGAGCTTCGCGAAAAGGCAGGGGCTCTGCTCAGAATTGCTTGAGCTTTCCAAAATTGGGAGCCGTGCGAAGTAGGGTACTTCGTGAAGACCCTTTCCTAAGGTTGTTCGCCCAGTGGACAGGGGCAAGAGGAGTATTCATCAGTGGATGAAATCTGGACTTTGACAGAGCATCAATTATTGAGCAATCACACAAGTGATTGTGATTCAGGCAAACAAGAATAGGGGATCTAGTGCATTCAGTCATTGCACTAAAGGAGGATTGAACCGAAAAGTGCATCAACTCTGAACTCTGATGCAAGCAAAGTCTCATGTTGAACAGGAGACACAGAACTTCATGTCTATCCCTTGAAGAGACCTTCATGTCTATAAACTGAGTGGGACTTCACCAACGGCAGTGAGCCAGGGGGAGTCAACGGGAGTGACCTGAGGGACGTAGTCTGCGATCCCTGAACAATTGTAAAGGCAGTGAGCCTGGGACAGAGTGTCTATACCCAAACATTTGTATCTGCAGCTAGTGAAGCATAGTGGATTTAGGTACGACCGACAACCTGTCGGCATATACTCCTTGGACGTAGCCCTTAGTGGTGAACCAAGTAAAAATAGCTGTGTCATCTCTCTGCATGTGAATGTTTAATTGCTGATCATATCCATCATACAGGTTTAAGTAGTTCCTACCAACTTGGGAACAAGATCCACAACTAAAAGAAGAAAAAGTTTCCACCCTGATTCACCCCTCCCCTCTCAGGGTGTCCCGGGGTCCTACAAAAACTTTACCCGAACTACCTCAAGAGTATCAATGAAATAAAACATTCTATATACATTCTTAGGCCACTCCTTAACATCATGGGGTTATGTGCTACCTCAGAAAGAAAGAGGCTTGTTCTTGAGGAACTCCCAAGCTTTGTCCATTCCAGGACCTAGTTCGGCTTCCCTAACCTGAGTATGACCAGATTCAACTCCCTATCCAAAATCTTAGATAGCCTAAACCACAATTTCCACTAGGATCTGATCATTTGGTGAAGTATAACTCTCTCTAGCCACATCCCCTTGTCTCACAGGAAGTATTCTAGGAGGAATTTTTCTACAACAAGCAACAATAATAAGGGAAAACCATGAACACAACACTCTGATTTTTTTAGCAAAAACCACACTTCCCAAACACTCCAACAAATAAAAAAATCCATATCCAAAACTATAACAAGACAAACCACTTTAAACCACTCCACACCCACACAATGTATATATAAAATATGTAGTACACACATCTCACCTCAAAGAGTAGTTAAACCTAATTCTCAATAACCTATAGTGACTCGAGTCATATCACAAGGGGTGTTGGTTAGACACCACACTCACAACTAGAACCTAAATCCAAGACAATACTAGCTCCATTATATCTAGACTCTTCCAAAATAACTTGACTAAAAAAATAGGGAATCCACATTTGATACTATTTTTTCATGAACCAAGCAGGGATTCCATCCAATCAGACACCTGACCTAGCCCGAGCAAGCTCTGAAGGGAATTCTTGATCCCCTTAGGATGGAAACTAGTGCCTAAGTATCAAAAATTCACTTTGGGAATGATTTCACCCATTTATATACCCATACTAAACAAACAAGAATAAACATAAAATAACTATTAATCATAACCAAATGAGGTACGTATATATATTTAAAATATTTAAGTTTTATATATTAACTAAAACCAATAATACTACAATAGAATGGGAATAGTAAAACCATCCCAAAACCTCCATGAAATAACAGGTTCATCATCCTCAAGACACCACTACCAACACCTGCAATAGGTTGATCACTAGTAATCAAATCCACCATCCCCACCATGACACATCTTTACATTACATGGGTCATATATAAAAAAGTCTACACACACCCAAAAGTGTATGTAGGGTGTGAACCAAAGAAAAGTCAGATTTCTCCCAAACGAAAGATTCCATGAAATAACATTATAAGATTAATTAATTTTCATAGTTTAATAATAAAATTTGGAAACATTTTTCAAGGAACAATTCAAGGAAAAAATTATAGGAAAAAACATTTAAAGAAAAACGTTTCTCAAAAGAAAATTGCATTGAAACCATAATTTACACAAGGTCCACCATATACTGGAAGTCGACACCACATCACAAACATCATGTCACAAGGGATAACCATGGAAAAATCCCTGAAGGCAACTAGTACAAGGGAGACCCTATGAACCTCATACCTCGGTGATCAAAATAATCTAACCAAAACCAACAACATCCCTATGCATGAGCCACTAGAGGGGAACATCTCCCAAGATCTAGTGGTATCCAAATTGTAAGACAATACCAAAAATGTTCCCATGAATGATCCACTATAGGGGATCCCATACCAAGGTCTAGTGGTCTCCAATCATATCACATGTTTATTTAGTGTTGTAGCATCAATCCTGCTAAAAGATTCTGGGCCTTGGCCCCACCAAATAAACTAGAATACTAGTTCTAGTTCACCCACCTAGATACCTGGGATTTCCTTTGTGCACAAATTCTATGTCACATGTAACATAAATCATAACATTCATAGAAACATTCCAAAAATCATGAAGACACAATAAAATCACCACTTTTAGAGTCCAAATTAATCCAATGATCAAATCTCACATGGAGACCATCACTTTTAATAAAAAAACCACTTCCATTTCTTACGCAAAACAAAAACATTTGGAAATACATTTCAAAACACTTTTAAAACTCATAAATCCCATTTAAGAACCAAACAAGAAAAGTAAACATGTAATCCAATCATTTATATGGGAATAGACCCTTTCAAAACCATACAAATTCTAAATCCACTTTAAAACAGGCTTTACATCACTTACACATTTCTCAAACCACATTTAATTATTTTGGAAAAACCCACTTGCAACACAAATTAAAATCCCTTTGAAAACACATTTTTTCACTTTCACACAAATAATATAACACTTTATAGAATCATCATAAGAAAGAACACATTAGACACAACCAAATTTCCTTAAAAAACCCAACTTTTATCGTATATACATGTTAAAACATTTTCAAAAAAGATTTTTCACCACAAAATTAATCCATAGAACATATTTAAACAACCATGAAAGCAATCCTAAATCATATAACAGTGTAAAATCATAGAACCACATACCTCAATCTTGTAAACTTCTGAAAACCTATGTGAAACCACAATTCACTTCAAAAAGGTACTAAAAAGGAAATATCTAACAAAAACCATCCATATTTCACCCAAAAACACATGATCGACCTCTAATTAGGTAAAAACCCCACTAGAAAAAGGAAAACCCAAGAAAGAATGAATAAAAACCCTAGAAAGATGGATAAATAACTCAATTGATGATTTATTAAAGATATAAGGCCAAAACTACCCAAGGATTGATGATAAAAGGATCCAAGAAGGTGTAAATTGATATCATAGGGATTCAAATCCAATCAGAATTATATTAGGGTTGATTTAGGGTTAAATACAAAGAGATAAAGAAGTTAATTTTTCATGCTTTAATGACCTAGACCGGTTGAACAGTTTTCCTACCTTGTTTTCCAAACTGGGAAGAAACCATGAGTCTCTAACTATCCAAGAGGAACATGCCACACATTTATACTATATGGTTTTTCAAAACATGCATCAATAGTGTGTTATCCTCTATTTAAGAGGAAACCAACCACCTAGTTACCTAGGGAAGGGTGCATAGTTTTCCATAACCGTGCACCAACTATGCACCACCTGTTATCAAGCTAAAAATATTTATTTTTCTCAAAAAAATATTGGTAAACCCAAGGAAAAAATACCATAGTGAAAATAAATGAAGGAATACCAGAAAAAATCCTGGATGTGACAAGAAAAACATAGTTCACATCAATGCAAAAAAGAGTGAAATTTGGAAATGTCATATGTTCTAGAAGTTTATGAATAGATTCAAGTTTAGTTACTGGAGCATATGTTTCTTTATAGACTATCCCTTTTTTTATCATAAATATTTACAAAAATTATATCTTTTATTCTAACTATGACTCTATTTTCATCACATTTATTTAAAAAAACCAATTTTATACCAATTGTAGTTGAATCTTTAGAAAATTTAACCAAATTACAAAATTAACTCCTATAAAATTCATTGAGTTCATCTTGTATAATTTTTATCCAATACTCGTCCCCTAAAGTCTTGTTTGGAGTCTTAGGTTATAATTGTGATAAAAGTAAACACTATTCAATTTCACTTCTTAAATAACTTTTAGTTTTAACAGGTTGATGTACATCACAAATGATTTTATCACTAGGATGATTCCTAAAGAATAACTGATTTCTTGGATTTGTAAAAAATTATTATTCAAAAATTGATTGTATTTTTTATTGAGTTAGAAAGTTATAAAATGTTTCATTATTAGTTATCTTATGATAAAAACTTTTCAACATGGGTTGACCATCAGTTTTTGAAATAACATTTGATGATGTAGTCTGAGGTTATTTGAAAATAAAAGGATATGTTTCAAAAAATTTAATATATATTGATTCCTAATTAGTACTTACGTTTTTACTAAAAATTCTATAATCCTTACTTATAGTGTGATAACATATAAAAATTCCTTTATCATTTTTTTGAATGAATTTATGTGAACTATCATTAGTATTCAGGATAAACACTTTGCATCCAAAAACATTGAAGTAAGAATGTTTTGGATTTAATCTAGTCCACAACTCATAAGAATTTTTTTTATTAAAATGTCTTAGTAAAATACGATTTATAGTAAAAAATTAGATACTAACTAATTCATCCCAAAAAATTAGCAATTGACTATTCAATCAACATGCTTTTTATAATATCCTAAGTAATTCTATTAATTCTATCAATTAAAACATTTTTATGAAGAGTTATAGGTGAGGAGTAATTATCTATTATACATTTTTAAATAAGAAAAGTTTCAAATTCATAATTTAAAAGCTCTCCACTATAATCACTATGAATAGTTAGTGAAGGTATATTTTTTAATTTTTAACCTTTGCTACAAAAGTTTTAAAAAAGAAAAAGTCTTTTTAAATTTTTACTAAAAAATAGACCCAAGTGTCTCTAGTATAGTCATAAATTAAAAATTATACATAGTATTTTCTACTAATAGACCTAGTTTGTGTGGGGATAAATAAGTCAATGTGTAGTAACTATAAATCATCATAAGTTGAAACTTCATTAATTGATTTAAAATTTGACATATGTTGCCTTATAAACTAACTAGGACCACAAACTCTAGAAGAATTAAACTTATGCCTCAGTAGATCGTTAACTAATTCTTTCATAGAAATTTCAGCTAAAGATATAGCATTAAAGTATCCTAAAATTATATGAAACAACCATGTTTTATCTTACATTGCACTAAGGCAAGGTAGATCTTGGATCCTAAGGTATTCTATGTTAAGAGTGTATATATTCTCATGCCTATTGGCAGAAAGAATAAAATTATCTTCAAAACTATGAATGGTAAATTTATCATTCTTGAATTTCATAAGATAACCCTTATCACATAATTTAATTATGACAATAAGGTTGTTCTTAATTACTAAAATATAGAAAACATTTTAAATTAAGGATTTTCCAAGATAAATGATATTACCCAAACCAATAATTTATCCTTGAGAATTGTCACAAAATTTCCTTTTCCACCTTTCATATTAATAATATTATAGAATAATTTATTATTTCCATTCATTTGAAGGAAACATACACTATCCATGTACCAAATTTTTTTACTACTGGTACTCTTATTATTCTCCAAAAATTAAGAAAATTAATATTTTGGTACCTAAACTTGCTTGGATCCATCATTTTTAGATAAAATTATTTTAGGAATTCACATCTGTCCAAATTTTTTATGTTGAACAGTTAATAATTCTATAGAAAAATAGGCTTTATAAAATCCTAAATATTTCACCCTATTTAAAGAACACTTATTCTTCTAATGTACACCACTTTCAAACTTAGTACAAAAGGTACATTTTTTGGAGCAAAAGAGTTACATTGGAAATATGCTTTTGAGTTTGTAAAAAATATTTTTCTCAAAACATTCCTTTGAGATTTTATTTTTCTATATATATTATCAATATTTACCTTACCATAATTAAATTTTGATATTAATTTATTTAGTCTCAAAATTTTGGAGTTTAGCTGAAAAAATAATCATATATTCTCATTAGATGTAGTGAATTTTTATTTGTCCAATTATTTTAAAAGATTTTATTTTTTAAAATTATATTCTTATAAATATTTAGAAATATTTTAAATTTCTATATTAAGTTTATAAATTCTCATATATTTTTTGCTAAATCTGTTTAGGCACATTTGATTTTTTTACAAACATTACTATTTAATTTTTTCTAATAAAGTTGAAAATGGAGAAACTTATTCAATTATAGGTAAAGTATTATCCCCTTATGGTGAAGTAGATTCATCATTTGAATATATAAAAATATTATCATTTATAGAAATAGGATAATTTTCATTAAGAGAATGGTTTTTTTAAGGTTTTAGAATATACCTCAACCTTGAAATTTTTTATTATTTGGAATTTATACTAGATTGCCAATGTTATTATAATTGTCACTCTCAGTTTTCAATGAATTATATGAAGAACCATATACCCCAATTTTACTACATGTTTCATAAGCTTTCATAATTTTATTAGTATTATTCTTGTATAATTTCTTATAATTTCTGTCAGAATTTAAATATTTTTAACTTTTATTTTCAATTTAGGACCATCAAATCTAATGTGATTGGGCTTCTTACAATTATATATGATCATTCAATATGAATAATTTTTATCATTTATAGATTTGAAATTATTCTTATACTTATATCTAAAATATTTATTTTAAAAAATATTATTCATTTTCAGATCTAGTTGGGAAAGCTCACTTCAACTTTCTTTAGAAGAACTACTTTTAGTATTAAAATTAACCTTCTTATTCTTAGAATATTTGGTAAAATTTAATATAAATTTTACATTCTTAGAAATAATTGAATTTGAAGTAAAATATACTGCATTTTTCTTTTTCATATTTTAAGAACAACTCTTTAATTTACCCCCACGCTACATGAGAGTCCGGATTATATGATCTAAACTCAACTTTTAAATTTTCTTCATATCATTGAGATTTTTTCTTTTAGATTCCCATTCTTTTGGCGCAATACCAATGATCTTCCCAAACAAAATATCATTAGTAAAATCTTTATCATTAAAATAATATAAACTATTCAAAATCATTATTATCATCTAATAAATCTTTGTATCATATTCTCATGGTAAAAATTTGAATGCTTGATTTTCAGCTCCTAGCATACCTCTCCTGATATCAATGAATTTTTTATTTTCAATGTGAGTGAAATATAAATTTTTCTATATACTATTAATAGATTCAAATGAATATATATGATTGTATATATTTATATCCACTGAGCAAAGTAATGTGTTTCTATAATCGATTTTATATTCCACCTTCTCCAAATTCATAAAAGTTGAAAATTATTTTTCTAGAATTACATAGTTACTTTTAAGCATGAAAAAGTTTCCAAATATTGTGATAATAAAACTCTTAATTCTATATCTCTAATATTAATAATCATCACCATCAAAAATTGGCTCTCTTCTACAATTTATATTCTCAAGAATTCAAACATTTAAACCTAGCATCTTTAAAAACACAAACATACGCAATCTAAAATTACACATTAGGGTAAAAATAGTTAATAAAAAAAAATTTGATTACAAATTTGTAAACATAGAGACTTAACTGATATAATAATTTATAGAAAATTAAAAATATTATAATTTATAGTAGTATAACCTCATTTGATACCCAATTCAAGATTGTAAGAGTACATAAATGGTTATAAGATGGCGGTGTATTATTGTTCATAAAATAAAAATCACAATTTCCTTAAACTCACTTTTTAGTATGTCATAAATACTTTCTTTATAACGTATAATGTTTTTATTAGACATGATTTAATTTTATACATTTATAAATAGAGTAATAATAAAAGTTTACAACAAAGTTTAACATTAATTACATATGCAAAGTAGAAATAAATCATGTAAAAACAAGAAAATTAAAACTTTATAAAGATCTAAATAAAAACCTATAGAAAATATATATAATAATACCAACACTTTACCTTCAATGAAAAATAATTAAATCACCATGAATTAATATATTTATTATTTAACCTAACAATAATGTTCTATATTTCTTCAATAATAAATCCCTAGATCATAATGATCAGGATAACTCTATCTTCCAAGACCCGAAATCCCTCGATCATAGTGACCAGACACAAGAATATTCCTATCCATAGAAGCCCTCGAGGAAACCCAATCAGACACATTGAATACAATCACATTAAATATTTTAAAGAATTTACAATCCCCAAATAGATTCCTTAAAATAGAAAACTCTCTAAAGATAAAAATGATCATACTAGAAAAAAGATGTTATAAAAATATATAAAGAATCTATAGATTTATTGAGCTAAAAAAGTATATGCCCCTCCTCCTTTAATGAACCTCTATTTATAGTTAAAGCTACAATGGTCATATTCTGTGATTCTCAGTGTTGGTTTCAATGAATTTTTATAAACTCTTCCTTCATTTATATTGTTATATACAAAAAAATTTCAATAGTCATTTTGGTAGCATCCTCACAAATCTTTAAAATATTTTGTTTAATAGATTAAAATATTTTTTTTCAAATTGAATATATTTTAATCATTCGGTGAAATGAAAATCATCGTTCAATCACTACGGGAAAAATGGGCATTTGCGACGGGTTATTTGCGACGGGGATAAATCCCGTCGCAAGTAGTCCCGTTAGAAACTTATTTGCGACGGGGGAATTTTCCCGTCACAAATAAGTAGGTATTTGCGACGAGAATATACCCCCGTAGCAAATAACTGGCGGTAATAGATATTTGCGACGAGAATATACCCACGTCGCAAATAGTATGTCGGCAGGTTATTATTTGCGATGGTACCCGTCACAAATAACTATTTAACCGTTGACCGTAATAAATGAGGGCCAAGGTATTTGCGATAGGTACCGTCGCAAATAATACTATTTGCGAGGGGTATCCCATCACAAATAGTCCCGTCGCAAATAATCTAACCTATAAATACCCCCCCCCCCATCCGTTTTTTTTCATTCATTCTCAAACTCCATATTTTCCTTCTCTCAAAACTCTATTTTTAGAGTTCAGCGTTTCTTAAGTTTACTTTTTTTTGGAGTTGATATTGAAGTTTTCAACAACGCTCAGAGATCAACCTCAGATCAATTTTAAAGGTATTTATGTTTATTTTAATTTAATATTTATTTTAAATTTTTTATTAGTTTCAATTATATTTAATTAGTTGTAATTTAATTATGTTTACATTGTTTTGTTACTTAATAAATTTAAATTATTAGTATTCATTGTTCATAGTTAATGGTAATTAGGAATAATTAGTAATAATTTCCAATAATTAAGAATAAATGCTAATAATTAGTAATAAATACCAATAATTAGGAATAATTAGTAATAATTAACAATAATTACCAATAATTAGTAATAATAAGTAATAATTACTAATAATTAGTAATAATTACCAATAATTAGTAATAATTTCTAATAATTACCAATAATTAGTAATAATTTCCAATAATTACCAATAATTTGTAATAATTAGTAATAATTAGTAATAATTACTAATAATTAACAATAATTAGTGATAATTACTAATAATTTGCAATAATTACTAATAATTACCCATAATTAGTAATAATTACCAATAATTACCCATATTTAGTACTAAATAGTAATAATTAGTAATAATTAACAATAATTAGTAATAATTAGTAATAATTACCAATAATTACCAATAATTACTAATAATTAGCAATAATTAGTAATAATTACCAATAATTTGCAATAATTAGCAATAATTAGTAATAATTACCAATAATTAGTAATAATTACCAATAATTAGTAATAATTACAAATAATTATCAATAATTAGTAATAATTACCTATAGTTATCCATAATTAGTAATAATTACCAATAATTATCCATAACTAGTAGTAATTACCAATAATTATCCATAATTAGTAATAATTTCCAATAATTATCCATAATTAGTAATAATTACCAATAATTACTAAGAATTACCAATAATTAGTAATAATTTACTAATAACCAATAATTATCCATAATTAGTAATAATTACTAATGATTAGTAATAATCAGTAATAATTACCAATAATTAGTAATAATTACCAATAATTACCAATAATTAGTAATAATTACCAATAATTATCCATAATTAGTAATAATTACCAATAATTACCACTAATTAGTAATAATTAATAATAATTTCCAATAATTAGTAATAATTAATAATAATTATCAATAATTAGTAATAATTACTAATAATTACCAATAATTAGTAATAATTACCAATAATTAGTAATAATTACCAATAATTAGTAATAATTACCAATAATTAGTAATAATTACCAATAATTAGTAATAATTACCAATAATTAGTAATAATTAGAAATAATTACCAATAATTACCATTAGTTAGAAATAATTACCGATAATTATCCATAATTAGTAATAATTACCAATAATTATCCATAATTACCAATAATTACCAATAATTACCAATAATTACCAATAATTAGTAATAATTGGTAATAATTAGTAATAATTACCAATAATTACCACTAATTAGTAATAATTAATAATAATTACCAATAATTAGTAATAATTAATAATAATTACCAATAATTAGTAATAATTAGTAATAATTACCAATAATTAGTAATAATTACTAATAATTAGTAATAATTAGTAATAATTACAAATAATTAGTAATAATTACCAATAATTAGTAATAATTATCAATAATTAATAATAATTAATAATAATTACCAATAATTACCAATAATTACCAATAATTACCAATAATTAGGAATAATTACCAATAATTAGGAATAATTGCCAATAATTAGGAATAATTACCAATAATTAGAAATAATTACCAATAATTAGGAATAATTACAAATAATTAGGAATAATTACCAATAATTAGTAATGATTCGTAACGATTACCAATAATTAGTAGTAATTATCAATAATTAGGAATAATAACATTATTACATTATTAGTATATTTTATTATTAATATTAAAATAATATAATTTTTTATATTATATACAATTCTCCTTTCATCTGTGTGTTTTCTGTCTCCACATGTAATATTTGTATGTGGAGACAGAAAACACACAGATGAAAGGAGAATTGTATATAATATAGAAAATTATATTATTTTAATATTAATAATAAAATATACTAATAATGTTATTATTTCTAATTACCAATAATTACCAATAATTAGGAATAATTACCAATAATTAGGAATAATTACCAATAATTAAGAATAATTACCAATAATTAGGAATAATTACCAATAATTAAGAATAATTACCAATAATTAGGAATAATTACCAATAATTAGGAATAATTACCAATAATTAGGAATAATAACATTATTACATTATTATTATATTTTTTTATTAATCTTAAAATAATATAATTATCTATATTATATACAATTCTCCTTTCATCTGTGTGTTTTCTGTCTCCACATGTAATATTTGTATGTGGAGACAGAAAACACACAGATGAAAGGAGAATTGTATATAATATAGAAAATTATATTATTTTAATATTAATAATAAAATATACTAATAATGTTATTATTTCAAATTATTGGTAATTATTCCTAATTATTGGTAATTATATGAATAATTACCGATAATTAGGAATAATTACCAATAATTACCAAGAATTAGGAATAATTACCAATAATTAGGAATAATTACCCATAATTAGGAATAATTATCAATAATTTGGAATAATTACCAATAATTAGGAATAATTACCAATAATTAGGAATAATTACCAATAATTAGGAATAATTACCAATAATTAGGAATAATAACATTATTACATTATTAGTATATTTTATTATTAATATTAAAATAATATAATTTTCTATATTATATACAATTCTCCTTTCATCTGTGTGTTTTCTGTCTCCACATGTAATATTTTCATTCTTTTTCAAAATTATCAACCTACTCACTAATGGAGAGGTGAAAGTGAATGCAAATATTACATGTGGAGAAAAGATGTTAAACACACAGATGAAAAGAGAATTGTATATAATATAGAAAACTATATTATTTTAATATTAATAATAAAATATACTAATAATTTAATAATGTTATTATTATATAATTAATATTTATGAAAAAATAATATTAGTACTATGAAAATAATAAAATTTTTATATAATATTAAAATTATCAATATTTGTAACAGGTTTTTCTTTATTCTCAACATATTCAATTCTTAAAGGGTCAAATTTTAGGTCTATCTCAATAAAAAGTTTGCGTCAGTCGTGTATGATGTAAACTCTATAATTATCCTTGCTTGAGTGTTTTTTCTAACAAATTATTCAAAACCAGTAATGCTTTTATATTTTATAGAAAAATATGGAACAACGAGGTCGTTAACAATCATTATTAGGTGACCGTATATGGATAAATCAACGTAGAAATCCAAATGGTTCTGGTTTAAATCCAGTATATGTTGAGGGTGTGGAGACTTTTTTATCATTTGCGGCATCAAATCCAGAATTTGTTTCAGAAGGCAAAATAAAATGACCTTGTAGAAAATGTGCATTGAGAACGTTTGACACATCTGACAAAGTGGGGGGACATCTCATGTGTTTTGGTTTTCAACCAGATTATGTTTTTTGGTATCAACATGGTGAACGCAGTTCCAGAGCAGGTGATACCAACTTGATTCTGGATCCATCCCGGTTTCAAGATTTAGTACATGATGTTGCAGGTTCATCTGTTCAACATACAGAAACTCCAGATGATATAGCTTCAAATCCTGAGTTGGCACCGTCTGAATTTTATGAGTTGTTGAGGTCTTCTGAGGATGCATTATATCCTGGCTGCAAGATGAGAAAATTAGAAGCAGTTGAAAAATTTATGGCTATCAAATCAGATAACAGAATGTCAAACACCTGTTTTGACCAGATATTTTCTTTTCTTAAAACACTGTTACCTGAAGTAAATGTTTTTCCTGCAAATTACTATGAGAGTAAGAGGCTGGTTCGAAATTTGGGACTTACTTGTCAGAAGATTCATGCATGTTCAAATGACTGCATTTTATATTCTAGGGAAAATGAGTTGTTGGATAGTTGTCCCACATGTGGGAAACTGAGATATAAATAAGGACAACATGGGAAGTCTAGTTTGATTCCTGTAAAATAGTTGAGATATTTTTCGCTTACATCCAGACTTCAGCGTTTATTCATGTCTAAGAATACAGCGACAATGATGTCATGGCATAAAGAGAATATTTCAACCGATAAAAGCTTGAATCATCCAGCCGATGGTGATTCATGGAAAAGTTTTGATAGAGTTCATCCATCCTTTGCTTTAGAAGCTAGAAATGTTTGACTGGGCCTTTCCACTGATGGTTTCTGTCCGTTCGGATCTTATGGTAGTCAATATTCATGTTGGCCTGTTTTTTTAACTCCGTATAATTTACCTCCATGGATGTTGATGAAGGAGCCATATATATTTTTGACTTTACTAATTTCAGGACATCCGAAGAAAAATATTGATGTTTATTTGAAACCATTGATTGATGAATTAAGTTTATTTTGGAGTACTGGTGTCAGTACATATGATGTTGCAACGAAACATAATTTCATACTGAGAGCAGCATTGATGTGGACAATTAGTGACTTCCCGGCTTATGGGATGTTATCTGGATGGAGTACACATGGTCAGAAATATTTTCCTTACTGTATGGGAGAGAACAAAGCATTTATGCTCATTCATGGAAAGAAACCTTGTTATTTTGACTGTCATCGCAGATTTCTTCCAGCTGATCATCATTTTCGCAGAAACAGATCTCATTTCAGAAAAGGAATAGTTGAAAGGGATGGACCTCCAAAAATGCTATCAGGTTAGGAGTTAAAATCAGTTGTATTTTCATTACCTCCCATCACTTTTGGTCCCACAATAAACCAACAGAAAATTTCAGGTTTTGGAAAAGAACACAATTGGATTAAACGTAGCATATTTTGGGATTTTCCATATTGGTCTGATTTGTTGGTCTGACACATGTTAGATGTCATGCATATTGAGAAGAACTGTTTTGATAATTTGTTTCATACAGTTTTGGATACGCCATGAAAGAGCAAAGACAATGTAAATGCAAGTTTAGATCTTTCCCGAATTTGCAGGCGTCCAGAATTGGAACTGTTTGAGAATGTCAGAACAGAAAGTTTACTGAAACAAAAAGCAGATTATACACTATCTAAAGAAAACCGTTTATTATTTTGTCAGTGGATTGAAGATTTGAGACTTCCAGATGGCTGTGCTTCCAATTTGGGTAGATGTGTAAAGAATGGTCATATTACTGGATTAAAAATTCATGATTGTCATGTTATAATGGAAATACATATACCCATTGGATTAAGTGGTCTGTTGAATTCTGTGATTTGGGATTCCATAACAGACATGTCTCATTTTTTTTGGGAAATTTGTGCGGCTACTGCAGATTATGATGCTCTATGCAAACTTGAAGAAGATGTTGTTGTAATTATATGTAAACTGGAAAAAATATTTTTTCCATCTTTCTTCGACTCAATGGAACATTTTATGTTACATTTTCCATATGAAGCCAAATGTGGAGGTCCAGTACAATTTCGATGGATGTACCCATTTGAAAGCTGCATGCAAAAATTGAAAAGAAAAGTACGTAACAAAGCATCTGTTGAAGGATCTATTACAGAAGCTTATTTGCAAGAGGAAATATATTTTTTCTGCTCCCATTATTTTGAATCTGAGTGTCCTTCAAAACAAAACCGAATGGGACAAAACGAGAGGAATATTGATGAAATCGACAATCAATTATTTGTTTTCAACCAGCCATATCTTGGTTTTGGTGGAGTTTATGAACGCTGGCTTTCAGATGATGAACATCACAGAGCTCATACGTATGTTCTGCTCAACTGTGAAGAGATGACATCAGTTGTACTGTAAGTGTTTATATCACTTATTCTATTATTTATGTTACAGTAAATAACTTTGGGTTTTATAGTTTGTATGATAATCATATCAAGAAACAAATTCCACAAATTACAGTAGCTGCTCTCGAAGAACGCCGACTGAAAAATTTCTCTCAGTGGTTTCAAAAACTGGAAACATAAATTCTTTATATTTTAGCAACTAATTCAATGTATAGTTTACTATATTGATAATTATTTCACAAATTTTCAGGTGTGTTAACATGCTGATAAAATTGAAAAACGGTTGTGTATATTGAGTAACCCACCTTCCAAAATTTTTAAAACTTATAATGCATATGTGGTGAATGGATTTCGATTTCACACACATGCATATGGGGAATCGAAAAAAACAATGAACAATAAAGTTAGATTGAGGGGATATCATCATCGAGAAAATGAAGTTGAATTTTATGGAATACTTGATGAAATCATTGAACTCTGTTATCTTGGACAACATTACATAACCATGTTCAAATGTCGGTGGTTGGTTACAGAGAGAGGCGTGCGTGTTCATCCGACTCATGGAATCATCGATATTAAATGTAAAAGTGTTCTTGCAGTAAATAAACCATTCTTATTGGCTCAACAGGCACATCAAGTTTATTACGAAAAGTACTGTGCTACATCAAGAGACTTGACTGATTGGTGGAGTGTAATAAAAATCAAAATTCAAGACAATCATTTTAGTCAAAGTGAATGTGCTTTCACGGATGTGAAAAGAATTGAAGTTTTTCAAGAGAGTACTCAAAATCAATCTTTTTTACTAAGAGACATGAGTATCGATGAAGACACCCCACATTTAAGAGTCGGTGATGATGATGATGTTAATGATGTCACATATGAATTTTAAATGGTAAGAGATGAAGAAACTGGAACTCGAATGGATATCGATGATGTTGAGGAGGAATATGAAGATGACATTGACATATATGAAGATGATGATGAAGATGAACACTGATAGAATTCCATGATAGTTATATGCAATCATAATATATATATATGTATATATAATAGTAATTATAAATTATTTTCTAACAACATTAACATTTTCTATTTCAGATGGACGACGACACATTTCGTGAGTTGGCGGATGCTGACCTGACTTTCAATGCGGATGAGTTGCTGGCAGATGACCCTCAGCCTGCAGGCGCTCCAGGGAGTACGCGGAGGGGGTGCGGTCTTGCACGATTGATGATTCCTGACCCCATCCCCGAGCGACGTCCACGTCTTGGGTTTGATCCACGCACACAGAGGTGTGATAATCTATGGATTTGACTAAGATTTCATTAATCTATTCACATAATAAATGTTTATTATTTTTACAGTTTTCCACATATAGTAGTCGTACATGGAAGCGCTATTTTGCACAATTATTTCTCTCAGCCGTGGACCACATGGGAGCAGATTCTCATTGATGTGCAGCATGCCATGTTCGGCCATTGGTTGGTACGTACGTAAATAAGTAATTTTTTTTTTGAAAATTATTTCATTTCTAACTTGATATTTTGATTTATTTTTAGGTTTTATGGTATCCAATCGAGGATACCATGCGTGACTCCATCCACAAGGCATGGGAGGTGGCCATTCGTGATCACTTTCGTCAGTTTTTTCACAATTTAAGAAAAGCTGCCACGAAGAAAGTAGGAGTGTCATATTTTGACGAGTCATGTAGAGCACACCGACCATAGTACATTTCATCCCATGTATGGGATGGATTATGTGCGCACTGGTTGAGTGGTGCCTTTAAGAGGAGATCATCAGTGGGGAGGCAGAATCGGGGGAGACAGGAGGTGACTCATCGAGCTGGGAGTCGTTCTTTCAGTACTCATAGACAGCATCTGGTACGTACATTATTTATAAATATTTTACATAACTATAAATATTAACAGTTTATTTTTTATTCTTATAGGCTGTCGAGAACCCCGATATTATGGAGTACGACGTATATCAGAGGATGTATAGTCATCCTGCTAATGGGGAGCTCAGAGGTGATCGTCAGCATCACATCGTGGTCAGTATTATTTGTTTTCAAGTTTAAAAATTAACTGCATATAATATATTCACAATTTTAATTTTAAATTGCAACTACAGGAGTCATATGAGGCCGCAGCATCACAGACCCGACCTGAGAGTCAGGCCGAGTCATCAGATCAGACCATTGGCCGTCAGTTTGATGAGGCGGCATGGATGCAGGCCACCCAGTATGCCTTCAAGAAGGGCTGGGTAGTTGGTATTAGCTCTCGACTGACTCCCGGAGATTATTATGGCAGTGCTGCGATGTCGGCGTCCAGCTCGAGAGGAGCTCGTGCATCTTCTTCTTCTACACAGTATGAGGATCAGTTGCGATCTCAGACTGCACTGATAGAGATTCTCTGACAGGATCATGAGTAGATGCGTCAGCAGCAGCAGCAGCATGAGGAGGAGCATCGATGCCAGCAGCAGCTGTACGAGGAGAAGATGAGTCAGTGGAAACAACAGCACCAGGAGCAGATGGAGTACATGCACCGACTCACTCATGCATTAGGGATGAAGTTTCCTCCACCAGCATTTTCAGATCCCCCCCTCCCCCCCCCCCCTCCTTCAGATTAGAGTTTGTTTTTATGTTATAAACTTTGTTAAATCAAAATATGAATTTTTTTCTATTCGTAGTTTCTGTCTCATTATAAAATATTAATCATATTATATTTTGAAATAACAATATTAATATGAATAATAATTTTATTTATATTTTATAATATTAAATTATATATATATATATTAAAATTTTATAATATTATAATTTAATTATATTTTTTTGTAATATTTGAATTATTTTAATATTTGAATGTAAAATAATTCTACTATTTTTATATTAATTAAAATAACTTATTAATATTTTTTTATTTATGAATTCTAATTCTAATATTATTATATTAATTACATCATTTATTAATATTCTATTATTTTTTATTTTTGAATTATAATTCTATTATTATTATATTAGTTAAAATAATTTATTAATAATTTATTATTTTTATTTTTGAATTATAATTCTATTATTATATTAATTAAAATCATTTATTAATATTTTATTATTTTTTATTTTTGAATTATAATTGGATTATTATTATATTAATTAAAATAATTTATTAATAATTTTTTTATATTTTTTTTATAGTATTTGCGACGGGATACTATGCTCGTCGCAAATAGTATTATTATTATATTCATTAAAATAATTTAATAATAGTTTTTAATTTTTTTTAAATAGTAATTGCGAGGGGCCCCGTCACAAATACCTGTTGCGACGGGCCCTATCGCAATTACTATTTTAAAATTTTTTACAAATATATGGAGTAATATTTGCGACGGGAAGGATCCCCATCGCAAATAATATCTTTAGCGACGGGCCCGTCGCAAATAATTGTTGTTGCGATGGCATTTTCCGCAACGAGCGATTTGCGACGGTCCCCCGTCGCAAAAGGCCATTTGCGACGGGATCTCATCGCAAATGACCCGTCACAAATACCTATTTTTCTAGTAGTGAATAGTTTTTAAATTGTTTTTTACAAATATTATGTCTACCTCCATCTGATGAATTTCTATCAGGTTAACAAAGTGGAACTTTATCCAGTGGTACTTAGTTATATTTTGTAAGTTATACAATATAAAAACGCTGTTTGATGAAACGTAAAATCATCCATTTGATATAAAAAGTACATGTCTTTCCAATTATACATTTCCATTCTATTAAAAAATATTTCCTGATTAAAATAGTTTTCTACGTTTGATAAGAACATATATATTTTCTATAAAAACATTATAAAATCATGGGAATTATACAGTTAGTAAAATATGTTATTTAAGAAATTGTGTTGTGATTTTCCAAATAATGGTTAGAAAGTATTGAAATTATAACTTTTGACTCAATAGATAACATGCATGATTTCTATCCATCACTCAGGGTACCTAATTTTCCTATAAATAAACCCCTTAATATCCTCATTTATACCTTTTGGAAGACCTAGAGATATATCAATGATAATGTTGCCCAAATCTCTCACCTATGTCTTCAAACCCTCATGTATCCTACTAATATTTAGGATTATAATTAAGTAATCAATAGGGAGGGTACTGAAGTTACTAGAGGTTTAAAATGCTAAGGACCTGCATGAGGAACCGCTTCCCCTCTTTTAGTCCGATTGATCTAGGGTGAATGAACCTTCCCTAAGACCAAAAATTCATTGAAATCTTCCAAAAATGTTCAAGGAGACCCTACACCCTTAAGGAAAATATTTACCTAAGTTCTATTGAATCTTCCTTATCCCACCCAATCCCTAATTGGGTGAAGCCTCCTCCCTTGTCCAAGTCTCACTTGGGTGAATCCTCAACATCCACCTAAAGTGATACTTGGGTGAAGCCTTCTTATTTCATGCAATATTTATTTGGGAAAACCCCATTTATCTCATATAATTTTTATTTGGGCGATGATACCCTCATTTAACTCGGTTCTCTGTCTAAGAATTTTGACTCTATGGCCTCCCCCATGACCACCAGATTTATATAGTTAGATAATGGTGAAACCATTTTGTCCTCATGATTATTCATTCCCATGGTAAATGATGTTCCCATATTTAACTTCCCCTATATCTGGGGTCTATAGAATATTCACAATTATGCATTACCATAGTAATGAGGATCCTAGCCTCATGGGTACTAAAGAGAGATTTCTCAATTTAGGTAGTGGAATTCATCTCTTTCATGGTGCCTGAAGTGTGAAGAGACTCGGCCCATATCCATGTGTTTTTTTTTCAATAAATGAATATATATGTCATAGTTCATGGTTCAAAAATATCTAGGAAGAAGATAATGGAAAATATCTATCTTTATTTCTGGACTACCTTGACATAGCCTCACCCTCATCTACTAGAAAATAAGGAGAAAATTTTCATCATGTTATTCACTCATAGAGTAATCCCATATCCTTTCTTCTAGGACATCATACTTCTCCTACCTTCCATATCCCTACCCTCATCCACTAGTAGATGAGTAAGTCATATCTATCTCAAAATTTCAATTAAGGTGAAAGTCCCTTCCTTAAAATTATTTTCTGACATGAAAATATTAT
This sequence comes from Viscum album, assembly GCA_963277665.1. Lineage (NCBI taxonomy): Eukaryota > Viridiplantae > Streptophyta > Magnoliopsida > Santalales > Viscaceae > Viscum > Viscum album. The sequence goes on along the minus strand of OY728150.1, from coordinate 807,467,288 downwards.
ATATTATATTTTTTCTCACACCAAGCATGACTCATGTGAGATTATATATATTATTGGTGATCAAGTGACTAGAATGGTTGAAATCCCCCCTAGGCCTCCCCCATGGGTGTAAGTCCCAATTAATATGAACTACTTGGGATTTTATTTTCGTATATATGTCGTACATAGGAAACCTCCTTGAGGTTCAAACCAAACATCTCAATTCCATTACCACCTTTTATTGGGCTATATTCCCAGTAAGATCATTCCCCACCTTAGATGCTATATTGTTTTCGGGTTCTTTTCATCTCATTCTCATTGGACCACATTATCAGTGAGATAAATCTTCAAAAGTCTATATTAATTTTAAGATCAATCTGATATTGTCATTTTATATTCAATATGCGATTAACTTCAAATGGTCCTTTCAAGAATAAGTCTCACACCATCCTTTTCTAGGCACATTTTGGCGAAAAATCATCACCACAAAACATTAAATTGCATGGACCGGTCCTTTTCACATGAAAATAAAGGTATGATGTGTCTTGTTAAGTGGGAACCAAACTGTGAAGATTATAATCCATTAATAAGTATATATAGTAAGCCCTTATCATGGTCCCAATCCCATCATTGAAACAACTCTTACCTTTATGGATGATGATAAATTCCAGAGTTCCCTTATACATTGCTTAAAACTAGAATCACGAAATAATAAATGAAATAAAATATAGAACCTATTATACATACATATGGTAACATTTATGGAGAAACTATGATACATACATATGGAACCATTTATGGATAACATATGATATATAAATATGATTTTACACTAACACATATCAATAAATGATTGTGAGCATTAGAGTGACTAGTCTCACACTTTGGATTTGCAAATGATTCATGAAAATGTCTCAAATCTATAAGAGATCCATAGAGTAGGATATAATTCCCCCAAAAATGGCATGATGAGCCCAAAATCTCATCTTATTGAACAATTTATGTTCCTAAGAATCATTGTAAAAATACCCAATGATTACCTGCCTTTGTAATTCAGGTTTGTGAACAATCATTAATGTGGGAACCATTGGGTGTTTCTAGATCCATGAATAAAAATCATTAGAAACTACCTAAATAGGGGTGAGAAATAAAACTATTGAACCCAACATGAATCCCCCTTACCCAAATGTCTACATCTCCCACACACAAGGCCATTTTGTCTTATAAACTTTTAAAAAGTGAAAATGGCCCCAACATGGATCCTTTAAAGAAATCGATCATACATGTGTTGTTATTTTTGATGCTAATTTGATAGATTTTCTTGTTTGTGTTTGTTATGTATACATATACAAATACACCAAAACTCCCTTAAATCACAAATGAAATCTAACCACTAATAACAAATGTATGCATCTGTTTCCGTATGATCCGAATCCTCATCCGACCTGAGGATACTGTCACCCACCCAGTGTCTTCAATGCCATGTGTAAAATGCACTAATTAAGGAGTATCATCTGAATGGTACAATCATGACCTTTATTGAGAACCTGAAAATATCTATAAGACATTAAACTTAACTTAATTTCCTCCCTACAATGGAAAGTTAAAAAATTCAAACAACACTTTTCACTATTTTGAATAATTTTGGGATCCTTTCCCCAGAATGAAACAAAAAGTTCCTACCATATCTTAAGAAGGTTGATCAAGAGGTTGATATCAACCTCATATTTACAAAAAAGGAGTTTTCATTAAAGGATTCTACTATTATTCTTCGCTTCCAACACAATGTGGCATCAAAACCTCATATTATTGAGGACCCCACCCTACAACGTCTAGCTCTGGTCACCCAGGTCCGTGTGCCCAGAATAACCTGATAAGGGTGGGAAAATTTTAATAGTAGAAGGATTATATGACCCTTACCTCTAGGTAATACATCCAACATTATATAGAGACACTTCATGGGTAAGAAATTATACCTTCCCAGACCCATCAAGACTGCCAACATAGTTTGGTAGCTCATGGAGAAGTTTTTTGGAATATCCAGATAATAAATAGGGGAACAATAATATATACACTCATACATATGATGAATATTAGTATATCCTAATATTAATTGGAGGACATGAATGGTAATATATCCCAACACTAACTACGAAACATGCATACATTCTAATTCCATCAGCAGAGGTCATCCACCACATCCTAGCAGTAATGGAAGGGCTTGAATATATACCATCCCAAAATCTAAAGACCTATCAAAATATAATGAAAGAAATGAAAATAGTTAGGGAACAAGAACACAATACTATAACCTCAATTGGGGTATCTCATCATCATAATGAGAAATCTACTTAGAAGCATGAACATACTCCCACACACATCCCAACGTGTTGTCAGTACAATTCCATGATAAATGGATAATAGGATCAGATATATATCCTCATTACAATAAAAGATCATTACTCTGTTTTGGTTTCTATTTCATGGGAGGAATATATCCTTTTAAAAACCTCAAAATATTGTCTTCAATTATAGAAAATTACACTTTAGTCACTTAGGTAGGATCCCGTGTATGGAAGTAACTTTCCATAACATGTGACTCCAGCTTCCCATAGGAGAGAACCTAAAAATAAGTCTCACCAATGGTTATTTTAAATCCAAGACCAGGCCCATTATCCATCTCTACTCAATGCTAGTTTTCTTAATTCCCTTTAACATCTATAAATTGTGGACCCCAATATAGGTCAAAGTATATTAGTTTCAGTTGTGAAGGTCCTCCTTGAGACTTCACTACCAAAAGCTCTAGCAATAAAGTCTTCCTTTGGAATTTCACTAAGATCGATCATAAGATCCTTTCTCAGGATGAGTACTATGAAATCCCTCCTCATGGTCAGAAGATAGAACCAAAAGAATGTTATTCCATTTCCATTTTCAACTTTGAAGTTCCTTCCTAGGGTATATTCCATAAGATTTATCCCTTAAATATGACATTAAGCCATGACGGTCCTACCCGAAGCGATGTTTCTTTTCAACAAGAAGGCCCCCTATCAAATAAATTACAATAAATCCCCCATATCACAGGGCACTTGGGATTTCAAGAACATCCATATTAAATACCTTTTTATTGACAAGTGATACTCTTTTTCACCTAAAACAAATCCTTAGACAATAATCATTCTCTAAACCAGTCATGGATTTCTTGGATTTTTCTAGAGTAAATTAAATTCACACCAATACCACTTCCCACAATAAGGTGTTTAGGGAATTTCAACTTTGGTCAAACCATTGGAAGAATATTTTTTAAAAGATTAAGGGAATAAATTTCTCATGAGAAAGAAACTATCTAAAGATAATATATCGATCATGTTTTGTCCCTTAGACAATCCTCAACATATCATTCCAAATTTATTTTCAGAAGAACGTGTGTATGAAATTAAACCAAATTTATGGAAGAACCTTTGAAATTTTAAAAAAAAATTCCTACCTTAAAAAGGATATACAATCCATATAAAGGTAATATAATAACTTCATAATCAAATTTACTTGGGTGACATTTTAGCTAAATGACTCCTGATATTGGGAAAATAGTAGGAGGGACTTCAATGAAAATTTCTTAATGTTTTATGAAAGATATGTTAGTTGATTTAAAATTCCCCATCTTATATCGATATCGAGGGATGGGGTAAACAAAAATAATTTCATTTTACCTCACTCACCGATTAAAAAAGATCGCTAGAGTGACATTATTCAATGTAATTGCTTTGAGTCGAATCATAGAAGTGAGATCTAGCCATGAAAGATGGTATGCTCAGTAGGAATATTCCATGAATAGATATCAAATGTATCAATATCAATAGGAGTGAGCTATCAAAATACTCTTGAACAAGGAATCCAAAAATTTCAAGCAATCTTCCTTCTTAAGGATGCCCAATCATCAAGTAATAAAAATATCTTCCAAATCAAGTAGATCATGTATAGAACATATAATACACCCAAATTATACTCAAGAAAATATTGATAAGATCAAGAGAGAATAAATAATAGCTACAACCATGACAATATAAGATAATACACAATACACAGTGTTTGGGAAATTTTTAACACAACCAATTCCTTTGAGTCTGCCAAATCTTGCCTAAAATTTTGAAGTAATGGAGTAAAAACAACCCCATCCCATAGGGATAGGGGAATTTTTTTTCTTCAACCACATCTCTAATGTAATTTATTCTTTTCATGTCGAGGAGGATAATTGTAGAGTGAGTCCTCCCATTTCATATCATCTCATGTTCCAAATTCCTCATTAGGAATGTCTTCTCTTCAGATAACCCTTTTCTAGGAAGCTCTAAGAGAATCCTTGAAGGGAAGGATGCTACACCATAATGTTTATAATCCAAATCAACCTATAAAGGGTACAACCTATCCTAAATATCAAAACCCTTTCAATGGATATAATAAAGGAAATTGACCCTCATATCATTTTATTGCTAATGGGGCACCTATAATGCATTATACATCATATAATTTCAATATAACTGCCCCTATATATGATTTAAAACATTAATCCAGTGTCAGGGAATAAGAGGAGGATGTTTCCATTCGAATCATGGTCCACAATAAAGTGAATAAAGGTGATGGTAATACTAGGAATCATAGATTTTCTAAGAATTTAGTGACTAAATTTAATGTTTCATTTCCACCTCCACGGTGGTTATTAATAAAATAATGTATAAAGGTGTGGCTACATCAGACCTACTACCTAAAAAGATTAAACCAATCACACTTGATTAATCATTTTCTTACTATGAGTTAGAGATTAAGGAATTGAGCAATCTAAATGAATAATTACTCATAGGTAATGTCCCTACTAGGTATGTTATTCAAGAAGATCCTCATACTACCTTCTTAGTGGATCTCCCTCAAAAGGAACAACACAATGAACCAACAAAAGTGGTGTTAGTAAATTTTTTTTATACAATATCTCAACAACTAGTATATCTAAATCTTGTTTTGACTTGATGTCAGGAATTCTATCCATTAGTCTAACAACCATAATTATGTTAGATAAGTTATAATAGGACATCTCATACAGGTTATCAATTTTAAATGAAGGTACAACCACCACACCTAGAACAACCCATTTATCCCCTGTTTAAACTTTTTATCAGATAGCCTTCACCCAAGATGTCAACAAGAATATTGATTTTTTGATATAATGATTATATGATATGAAAGGATGGAGTGAACTAGTACAGTCGAAGAAGAACCCATACCCTTAATGGGCAGACACAACTATTCCCCCACCTAACGTAGGGAATTCTATGTTCCCAATATTAAATTGATTGGGGGATCTAGAATAGATTATAACACATTTCATGTATTGATTCAATCCCATAATGGGAACCCTTAAGAAATAAGAAGAATCCAAAATCAGTTTTTTTGTATACCTTGGATGGACTGACCATTATTTGGAATATTGGATTACTAGCTGGGTCGATCAATGGGAGGGATAATATTTTCCAATAGTTTCTTTATAAATTTAGCTCTATACTATAGAAGAAAATAAACCTTGACATTTAAAATTGAAAATAGTGATAAAATGAGAGGGTCTTAGATATCATTTCCAGGTTGAAGGGTTTTACCTATTCCCCAAACCTGTATATTTTTCAATAATACTTGTTGGGTATTTTTATAGAGAACTTATGAGACGAGATATAAATGATGATCATTCCAATAAATTATCTATGTGGATTTTGAGAACTTCATGCATTATCATAGAGTTTGGAAGATCCAATTTGGTGAACCAATGACAAGTCTTGATGAATGCTGGATGTTCAAGGAAGGATAATAGGAATAGTGGAAACTTTATCTTTCCAAATTAATTCGGCTCCAACTCCAAATCCCATGCCTTATCATGTGGAACCTCCTCCTAAATAGAAGAAGAAAACAATACCCATGTTAGGATAAGATAAGGGAGCATAAATTTATTCAATTTAGATATTATAAGAATAAAGATTATTCCTTATGAGGTGAACAAGTTCTTGGATACTTTATAGTAGCTTTAGAAAATAATTTAATTAGGCTGCTATAGCCTAAAATACATAGTTATTTTAGCCTCAATGACCACCTGAATTATTTTACCTTTAATCAAACATTTGGTCACACTATTTAGGATATATTTTTTAAAAATATATTCTGTAGAAGATGGTTGATTTTGAGAAGGTAAATATGGGTTAACCACAAGCATAAGTAGCACATGTCTCCATTATCACCCTATAGGAAGAAGAAAATTAGGAATAGGTTACTAGAAAGGGTGCACAAAATTCCAATGATTGGATGTTGAGAAATATGATCAATTGGACTCATTCTATCTTCATGAAACAAATAAAGTAATATATTATGCCCCCAGTCCCTCCCATGGTAGTGTAACCAACTTCATTAGAACTTTAATACTCTAAGAACCAATCTTCCATGAAATGGAATAACTAAGAAAAAAATAAAGTATATGATGATGAACTTTTACTAATATCAAAGCCAGTCCTGGCCCTCTTAGACTTCATACCTCTAGTCCTGAGGGGACATGCACCGTCACACCAAATGATACTATAGGTATTTCCATACCAAGTAGAGTCCTAATTTTCTGAATAATTACTCTTAATTTCCATTAACCTTATTCATCTAATGAATCCTTTCTCTGATGATGAGTACACTTATGAACTCGAGTTCCCTATACCAGATAAAGGAGATAGAGGTAGAGGATGTAGGAGACAAGGAAGTAGGGGAAGACATGATCACAGAAGAGTCCAACACCAATGACATATATTTTATGAAGCTATATACATGGATGAAACTTGAACATACACTTTATCGAGACCAATGGATTTAGGTAGGCACCCGAACACCTCTCAAGATTCAACCAAATCTAATTATTTTGGAAGACCTATTATTTTGTGAACAATAATCCAATTAGACCAGGCATGTGGGAAGACCTAGTCAACTTAATCCATCTGAAATAGGAGTGCCTCTAATGTATGTTCAATTTACTGACCTGTCTATGTTAATAAATTCAACATATAATGTGCCTACTAGGGAGAAAACCCCTTGGGGAAGCATAGAACTTTGAATAAAAAATATGACATCCTAAAATAGTTGGCTATAGTCCTAAACAAACTTTCGATTTTAGATTCTATAAAATTATCAAAGGGTCCTTCGGAAGTGATTATATAGGTTATATTTATCCATCAATAGATTGAAGATAATTTCACTTCCACTGAAGTATATAATGTATAGATTGACCTTGTGGAGTTTAATGCATAAATAAATTTCATGGAATATGAAATTGATGCTGTTATAAATGGGTACATCAGACCCTTATATGTATTTGGTAACTTAGATAACATTTATATATGATGATATTTAATTTATAATAGCATAGGGATCAATTTCATTCCTGTTAGAATGATCAATCGATTGGGTTATAGTAAATCCATCTTTGTCCCCTTCCACTTTAGCACTTTAGGGTTATAAAAAAGGGATAAAAAACCCCTCCTCAAAATCAAGACTAGAGCCAAATTTTGGGACCCTGTATATTATTATGAATTTCTATTTATACAACATAATAATGTTTTTAATGTCTTCCTTTGAAGGCCTTGGTTGCATCAGTATGTGTAATCCCTTAAAAATACTATCAATGCCTCAAATATTCTTTTAATGGACATAATAGGACATTTCATGGTGACAAATATCCATTTGAGCATTGATAATCTCAATAAATTGATGTGGTATTTTACTATAGGTAAGGAAAAAAACCCACAATTTATTAGTTTGACTAGGTTACTACCCCAAATGGTTTGGAAATGACCCCAACCATCCTATTTAAAGAGCTTGATGATAAATACACACCACCCATCATCTAGATTGAAAAAATAATATTATATATGAGTATGTACTGATTGAACGTAAATTATAATTTAAAAAAATAGACCTAGAAATGATGAAGAGGTATTGGGTCCTCACAATAGTAGCAACACCTTAGGTAAAAATTACCTCACTTTGTCCACATAGCTTCATCAGACCCGTATGTTGTCAGCTAAATTAGAAAGAACTATTGTATCACCAATAGAGAATAGGAATAACCCCAACATCATCTCCCATATTTTAGAATATTTAATTTTATTATAACTCTAAATATTAAACATCATCATACATCCCTCCTGAGGTTAGTATGGAGGAATAGGAGGAAGAAGAAAACCAGAAAGATGCCCCTCCATCATTCAAGGAAGGTGTCTCTACCACTATTGATAAACTCTAAAGATAAACTTGGGAGTAGATGAGGATCTTCTACCTACCCTGATATGCATGTACATATTCCCCAATGAACAATAGGTATATACCACTTTCATAAAATGTAAGACCCCATATTATTTCATAAGGTATGTTTTTTTACGCTTCGGTTTAAGTCCCTTATTTTTATTAAATAAGTGTATCCAAATTTCATGAGGAATCTTGAGGGTATTATGGTTGTTAAAATCATGAAAGTGGATGAAAAAGGATCTTTATGGGCATGTTTCATGGTTTGTGCATAGTTAGTGAATACCGTGCAAAGCATCCTAGGTAACTGTGCTGCCTTGGACATAGGATTACTCACAGTTACCGTACAGTTTATCTAATCATATGTAATTACTAGAAAACTATTGTAAGGGGAGATTTTTGGATAGTGTATCACACAAGGTTTTCACATAGTTTGAAAAATAATGCAGGAAAACCATGCAACTGAGTAAAGTTGATAAATTTACAAAACTGCCATTACAGGATTTAAACCCTAACTCAAGATTATCCTCTATTTCACCTCCTTCAAACCTAGTGATGAGATTTTATGATCCAATCTTACCAAGTGAATTAATCCTTTGATTATCAACCATTTGGAGAAACGTTGGTTGTAGATCGAAGGCCCAGGTAAGTCTAACACTCTTCTTGCTTCGCTTTTCTGGTTTAGGGTTTGTAGTTTTTCCCATCTTTTTCTGAAACCCTAAAACCCTCTTTTTCTGGTGATATATAGTTTGAAGCTTCATGTTTCTGTGGAATTGGTATTTGAGACTTCGATTGAGGTATAATGTTTCAATATATTTGAGGTAGGTGTTCTACAAGTATTATTCTATAGTTTTGTTACGTTTCATGCATGTGCATTGAGGTCTTGTCCCTCTCTTGTTGTACATTTGTTACCTTTAGTAATATTTGGTGATTTGGGTGTGTAAATAATTATTTGTCCCCCTCAAGATCACCATGGGATGCATCGATAAAGAAAATTACATTTTAGTGCCACCCATGGGGCGCAACAACATTCTTGAACCTAGGAATTGACAAAGTCAGGGGTTGAGTTGATGCATAATAACATGAAGCCCTTATGGAACATGAAAATATGGTTAGTTGAGTTGAATATTAAATATTGATAGTTATACCTAGGTTGATTATGGATTAAGGGGTTGTTTGGCATGGATTATTAATGAGTTAATAGAGTGAAATGAGATTTTGTTGAAGGGGTTTTAAATTATGTTGAGATGCCCAAAAGAATTAGTATATATGAAATTACGTGCTTGCTAAATTAGAAATGGATTGTGAATTGACGATCATGTAAATGGGTTGCATAAGAGAATGGACGAATATATATTGAATGGGTTAGTACATGGGAATTATGGGGTATACCTAATGGGTTGAATGTAATAAAGTGTTTGTGTTATGGGATATAAAAATTGTACTTGAAATGCTTAAGTGTAAAAATGATTGAGCAATGATAAATTGGTTAAATGTGGTAATGTATGGTAATTGATGAATATTGGCCAATGTATGGGAGTTGTTGAATATACTTAATGGGTTAAGGAATGCAAATAGGGATTTGGATAAATGGATATGATTTGTATATGGAAATGTGTTAATAGGTTAGGGGAAAACATTATTTACAATGTTGATTGTTATGGATTATGATTATTGAATGTATTGGTTATGTTTGGTTGTGATATGGTTTGCGTGTGGTGAATGGATGGAAAAGAATGTGCACATGGCTTGGTGGTGGGATAAAGGACTTATTCTCCTCCCATGGGTAGGGTTTGAATGATGATCTAACCTATATAGGAATGCATGGGTTGGGGAGTCAGACTAACTCTCTATTCCCCCAATGATTATATTCAATGAAAATACTTGGAATGAGGCTACAAGGTAAGTGTGGTGATCACTTGATGTGATCATCCCTAGTGGTATAGAAACATAACTTGTTCTCTTCTGCAAAATGATATATTCCATGAACTTTGCCTGAATTATGTGAATTCTTAACTTATGAACTTCATGACTAATGATGAACTAGTAATAAAAGAGACATGATGAGTTGACACCTTGGTTAGTAATAGTTAAGTAGAGATTCATGATCAGTGGCCCCTAAATTTCCATTCCCTCACTTTCCATTAATTTATAATTGCGTGAACTATCTGTCAGACTGGATATTTTGTAGACACTGTTGGTGGTGGCCCAATGAGTTGTACTCACACGCTACTCGAGCCTCCATTGGGAACCCGAGCAGATTTCATACTTGTAGGTTAGAACAAGGGTAAGTTCCCTATGATAGGGAGTTTATTTGAACATGGTACATGTATGGATGAGGTTCCAAATTTGTAGTTAGAACTATTTTGTAGATTCCACTGTTTTTATTTATTTTGGGTTTTTTTTCACTTGACATTGGAGCATGACATGAAATATTTAATGTTTCTTGTATATTGAACCCAGTTTGGGAGATGTTTGACTATGCATGTTATTGGTTGTTTCCTATTGTTTTTACTATTTATATTGTGTTTTGTAGTGGCCTACTCTCGTAAATAGGGTGTAGTCTCTCCACGTGACCTATTAGACCCTGTTTGCTAGTCGGAAACCTCTGACGTATGGGGAGACACACTTGAGGTCATGTGGAGACCTGGCTTGGGGAACCAATTTAGTGGAACCCAGTTCAAGGATATTACAAAGTGGTATCAGAAGAGTTATTTTCTACTTATTACTATTTCGGTATGGTAGAAAGGATATTATGATAGTGTTGTCCATGGTAATGAGGTCGTGCTTGGGAGTAGCTAACCCAAGTATGGGGAAAACCCAATTCACCCAAGTCGAGAATTTTTGTTCTTGTTGTGTATTGTTACATTTGATGATATTTCACCATTGAGTGATGCACATGTGTTGTGATGTGATAGTTTTATGATATTTTTCTCATGACCGGAATGTAATGAGGTTTCACATTCATGCATCATTCTAGGCACCTATGTATATAAGTGACATGCATCATGATAAGCACACACAACATGGGCGTATGAGGTATAGAGAGTAGAATTCATTTCATTTCCTTGAAAATTTAAAGAAAATGGTGTCTAATAATTATGATTCATGTGAGTAAATTAAAGAGATATAAATTAATAGTAAGTGATAGTGTGTATAAAGAAGTGGTAGACCCATGTTAAAATTTCAAGTGGTGATAAATTGTAAAGATTGAATGGTGTCTAAGAGAGAAGGATTTTCATAGTGATGGAGAAATGATTGATGAATTTTTTCTTATGAAAGGTGTAAATGTGTTAAAATTATTATTGTAGAAAGTTTTGGAAAAAGGTGTTTAAAATGTGAATATATGGGTTCAAAAAATGGTGATGTTAATTATGAAGTATGTGTAATGGTGGAACTTTGGTATGAACATGGTAAATATAACTACTTGTGTTGTCAATTTGACCCTTTGTATGAGTGTTTTGGGTAGTGAGAGTTCCCTAGTTTAATACCTTGGATATGATTTGTGAGGCCTTATTGGTTTTGAGATGGAATAAGAGTTATGCTTATGGAACCCTCAGTAGGCTATGGCCTTTGGGCCGTGAGGCGTTGTTCGGTAATGTGAGCATGGAAACTCTCATGGATCGTGAACACACAGAGTGTAGATTGAAACTTAAGGATGGTGCTAGGTTTTGGTGAACATGTGAGTAGGGACCTTGTAAGTAGTGTTTTAAATCCCATAGATGGTGTTTGGATTTTAGTTTTGATGTATGTGTGTAATTTCATTTCATACATAACCTAGAGTAAGTGGTTGTTGGTGTTCTAGGAATAGTGTGTATTGGAATGTGGGTGAGAGTTCCATTCGAGATCATTTTATTGTTTATATCTAGATGTTTATGGTTGGAGAGTGGTCGAAAAGGATTTCTAGTAATTTTGGGTGTGTTTCAAACATGTGGATGTTTGGAATTTTAAAGTGTGATGAAAAAGATGTCATCTAGTGTGGGTTTGGATTAAAGGGCCAGTGGGAGGATTGATAGTAGGTGATGCAACTTGAGTTGTGGTTATGTGTTGATAGTTTCAGGAAATTCAAGGGTAACATTGTGGGAGGCTATCCCAATGGTGAAGGTTCCTTAGAATATAAAGCATGGGAGATGCTTCAGAGGTGGAATCAAGGAATAATGAGTACCATACATCTTTGGTGAATGGTATGGCTTTACCATGGTCTGTCATAGGGGAACCTGAGTGCTGGTAGTGGGTTGTAAGGATTTTTTTGAAGGGTTGTATCATAAGAATTCCTGAACAATTTGTTTGGATGATGAAAAATGGATGTATCAATGTTGTTCTCGGTGGGAGAGACGAGGGTGACTGAAGTGTGGTTAGATGCTTTTTTCCCAAAGGTGACACTAAGGTGAGGGTGATCGTGTGGCTGATCTTACAGTGTGAATGATTTGGTTTATGGGTGAGGTTTTCAGAATGTATTTGTGACTAGGATACTAACTGAACAAGAGGCATGGTTTGGGTAATTGAGTGGGAGTCATGCGATGATCGGGTGATGGTGACTTGTGGGGACTATATTCAATTAAGTGTGGCTGTAGGAAAGTGTGAGCTTAAAGGCCCTAATGATGTAAATATGTGGGTATGCATCGGTAAGGAATGACTTTGATTGGGATGAGTGTGTGTTTTTCTTTGCATAACCAATGTGGAATGCATCAATATGTGAGAGACCATTGGTTCAATTTTTGTGGTCTATCATTATGGTGGTTGATGGTCATTAGGGTCATTCTAGAAGAGCTCAAGTGGCTTGGTGGTAGTAGCGTCAGAGGAGAGTTTGTTCATGACAGCTTGGAGGACAGTCATGGAGCAGTGGAATGTCTTGGTTGGAAACCACACCTGAGTGGTGATGGTTAGGTACTGTTGGGATGTGATAAGATGTGTACGGAATGGAAGCCCTAGATCTTGGAAGGAAATTGTGTCCCATAATGGGACATGACATCTGTAATGGATAATTTGGATGTGGTGTTCTTCGAAAACTTCTTAACATACCCAAGCCAGCGATGATTATTCCCAACATCTTGACATTGTCCCAGGTACATTGAGAATCTCTGGTTTTATGCTAAGAGATTTGATGTTTTTTGGTTTTTTAAGGGACATCATGATTTTTACACTCATGGAAGCAGTATATATAGAACTGGATGATGGAAAACACACCCTCTATGGATCCAAGTGAAATCCTTGGGATGGATTAAATATTGACGAATTTAGTGGGTTCCATTCGCAGTGGTCAGGAAGGGGCCTTAGGTGGCGTTCGTTATATGGTTCTAGAAAAATCTAGACAACCAAGTTTATGTTTTGGGGTTCATCTTGTGATTGAGTATGAGTCGTGGTGGTTGGAAACCCTCATAGAGAAAAATATTAATGGCACTCCTAAGGTGGGGAGTGATAAATCAGTCCTGGATGTGGACGGTATAATGTTGAATTGATGTAGCGACAATGGTATATCGATGAAGAACCCGAGAGGTTCAAGTCAAGTCTGTCAGAGAGGCCAAATGGGTCATTATTATGTTGGAAGATTGATCCAAGAAGTGGCATTGGGATCAATGTAGTTCTATATGAATTAGAGAAGTGTGTGTTAAGCCAATGACGGGGGTGGAAAGATGTGGAAACTGTTGTTAAAAAAATATTTGGGTTCTATACTCCAACGAAGATTGGGAGTAGACCCAGGTAAGTGTCTTCAGTGCTCTGAGGCCATCTATTTGTGTGAGTTACAACACGTTATGGTGACTAAGAATAGGTTTGGTGAGAGGGACCCACCTTTGGTTGATTCTGCAAGGATAAGAACCTTGTGGAACTGTGTTCATACTCGAGTGAGGTTAGGTTAATCTTAGTCCTCAAATAGATGGTGTGGGAATGTACTTCCGTACTGTTTCAATGGTGAGGCTGGATTCCAATGATGGGTAATGTACCTATGGACACTCGGGTGCATTGAGTTCAGACATGTCAAGTGGTGAGAAAATTGAGATGAGATTATGGTGGTTTTTCTTCAATGTTCAGATTGAAAAAAATGGAAGATGGTAGAGAGAACCATAAGGGAAAAGTGGTTGGTTGATGATGTGATCAAAGTTTCAGGTTGGACAAACTTGAGTGATCACAATTCGGGCGAGTGGCCCTGGTGGCGAGCGTTGGCATGAATTCAAAGGGCTGAGTAACCTGGGAGTTTTGGTTGTGTTCAGATTTATAGTTATGGAATTGGATCATTGATATATTAGTGGTGGATTGACATATGTTGGGAAATGTGATTGGAAGGATCATGTGTTTTCCTTCAGGTGATATCGGGTTTTAGTCAACACTAGTGATTTAAAAATAGAGGAAAAATAATGCAAAGTGATTTGGATCATGAGTTTTGAGGAGAATCAGACCATTGGGGTGCCGAATGGTTTCTCTATGAGGATATGATGTTGTGTGATAATTTTCCATGTGCTGTAAATCAGGACTTGTAGGCTATGTTTTCCCTATGATGTTCTAGTGGTTGATGTATGATTGAAGTTTATGAGTCCATTAAGGAGCTTCTGTTTCATGTTGTGGGTTGTGGTGAGGGAGGCATGCGGGGAAAGACTATGGCCTTGGTTTGAATTTTGTGGAAATATTGTCATGTTCAATGAGAAACATGGGAAAAAGGTGAATAGATAGGTGGTACTTGTTTTTTATTCTCTTCGTTATAGAAGATCAATTATGCTTGGGAGTACGACTCGAGGACGAGCCGTTATAAGGTAGGGAGGTTGTAAGATCCCAGATTCTTTCTTAAGGAATGTTTTGTTTAAACATCAGTTTTTGTCCCTTAATTTTATTAAATAAGTGTATCCTAAGTCCATGAGGAAGCTTGAGGGTATTCTGGGGGTTTGGAGAATAAAAGAGGATGAAAAAGGATCTTTCTGGCCATGTTTCATGGTTTGGGCATGATTAGTGAAAACCATGTGATGCATTCCAGGAAACCATGCAGCCTTAGACAAGGGATTGCACATGGTTACCACATTTTTAAGATAACTATGCAAAATTCCCAAGAAAACATGTTATGGGGTGATTTTTGGACAGTGTCTCACACACGATTTTTGAACGGTTTGGAAAACCCTATGGGTAAACCGTGAAACCCAGTAAAGTTGATAACTTTACAAAAATTCCACTTTGAGATTTTAACCCTAACATCGGATTCTCCACCATTTAACCTCCCACTACCCTAGTGACTAGATTATATGATCCAATCTTCCCAAGGGACTTTATCCTTTGATTCTTGACCATTTGGAGCACTGTTGGTTGTGGATCGAAGCCCTAGGTAAGTCTAACACTCCTATTTCTTCAATTTTCTAGATTAGGTTTTGTAGTTTCTCCCATCTTCTTATAAAACCCTAAAACCCTCTTTTTCCAGGGAGATCTAGATTGAGGCTTCAAGGTTTGGTTGAATCGAGATCTATGTATTCAATTGAGGGAGCGTTAGTCAACGTATTCAATGAAGGTGGTCTACAAGTATTATCCCAGAGTTTTGTTATAGTTTCATACATGTGTGTGGAGATCATGCATCTCTCTTGTTGTTCATCTGTTACATTGAGTAATATTCAGTGATTTGGTAGTCTAAATGATGATCTGGATTCCTCACGGTCATTGTGGGATGTGTCGAGGAAGAATATAATGTTTTAGGTCCACCCATGGGGCGAGCCGACATTCCTAAACCTTGGAATTGACAAATTCAAGGGTGGAGTTGATGTGTAATAACATGGAACCCTTATGGAAGATGTTAATATGATTAGTTGAGTTGAATATGGAATATTTATATTTGTATCTAGGTTCATGATGGCTTAAGGTGTTGTTGATCATGGATTAGTAAAGATTTAATTGAGTTAAATGAGATTGTGTCAAAGGGGTTATGAATTATGTTGAGATACCCAAAAGAGTTAGTATATATGAAATGATGTGCGTGATAAATTGGAAATGGATTATGAATTGAAGAAAATATAAAGGTGTTATGTAATGGAATTGATGAATATATATTTAATGGGTCAGTGCATTGGAATTATGGGGTATACCTAATGGGTTGAATGTAATAAAGTGGTTTTGTTATGTGATATAATAATTGTACTTGAAATTCATAATCATAAAAATTACTGAGAAATGATAAATGGGTTAAATGGGATAATTTATGGTAATTAATGAATATTGGCTAATGTATGGGAGTTTTTTTAATATACTTAATGAGATAAGTCACAAAAATGAGGATTTAGCTAAATGGATATGAATTGTATATAGAAATGTGTTAATGGGTTATGTCAGAATATTATTTACCATGTTTATTGTCATGGATTATGATTACTGTGTGTATTGGTTGTGTTTGGTTGTGATATGGTTTGTGTGTGGTGAATGTATGGATAAGTATGTGCACATGAATTGGTGGTAGGATAAAGGACTGATGCTCCTCCCACATGAAGGGTTGGATTTATTCTCTAACCTACCCATGATTGCACAGGTCGAGGAGTCAGACTGATGCTCTATTCCCCCAATGGTTCTATTCAATTAAAATACATGGACTAAGGCTCTAAGTTATGTTTGTTGATCACTTGATATAATCATCCCTAGTAAGATAGGGATTTAACTTTTTATCTTATGAGAAATGATATATTCCATGAACCTTGCGTGAATGATACAAATTCCTAACTTACAAACTTCATGATTGATTATGAACTAGTAATAAAAGAGACATGATGAATTGAAACCTTGGTTAGTAATATATAAGTAGAGATTGATGACTAGTGGCCCCAAATTTTCTTTCCCTCACTTGAAATTCATTTATACTTGCATGCAGTATGTGTCAGACTAGATATTTTTTAGACACTGTTGGTGGTGGCCTACTGAGTTGTACTCACACCCTGATCATGCCTCCATTGGGAACCTGAGGATATTTCATACTTTCAGGTCAAGAAAAGGGCATGGGACCTATGATATGGGGTTGAATTGGACATGGTACATGCATGTATGAGGTTACAAACTTATAGTCAGGACCATTTTGGTGATTCCCCTGCTTGTCTTTATTTTGGGGTTTTGTTCACTTAGCATTGCATCATGAGATGACATATTTACTGTTTCTTGTCGATTGTACCCAGTTTGGGATATGTTTGAATATGCAAATTATTGGTTTTTTTCTATTGTTTCCACTATTTAAGTTGTTTTCTACTATGGAATACTCTAGTAAATAGGGTATAGTCTCTCCATGTGACCTATTAAAACCTTACTACTAGTCAGTAACCTCTGGTGTATGGGGATGTGCACTTGATGTCATGTGATGACCTGACTCGGGGCACCGATTTAGTGGTACCCGAGTCAGGGACATTACATAAAATATCACCAAAATGTGTTCTACTATAATATTATAGAAATGCTAGGCATTGATCTCGATATAGCCACACACCACTTGGGTTTTCCCAAAGACAATCATAGTTACAATCAGGTATCTAGAAGAATGCATCCAACTCACACCACCAAGGTTAAATATAAAGTTGAAAATATCTTCAAGGTCAATTTCATTTAGGAATTCCAATACTTGAAGTGAATTTACAATATTTTCCAGGTCAAGAAGAAGAATAGGAATATTAGAGTTTTCATAAATTTTAGGGATCTTAATCAACATTGTACAAAATGTGACTTACTGGTTCCTATTAAAAAAATTCTGATTTCTAAAAGTACCAGTTATCAAAATTTATATTTTATGGATGGTTACTAAGGATACAAACAAATATGGATAGTCCTTTAAGATGAAGGGACCATTTATTTTAGGGGACTTCAAGGGGTATACTACTATTTGGGTGATTCCCTTTTGTTTGTAAAATGATGGTGTCACATATCAACATGCCAAGCACTGCATTTTAAAAACCTTCTTAGGAACATCAGTTTAATGATATGTCAAAAATATGGCTGTGAAATATCAATAATGAACTGATCATATTTTCCATCTTAATACCATTTTCAAAAATCCATGACAACATACCATAAAAATGAATCCCTTATAGTGTGATTTTAGTGTTACCTAAGGAAAATTTTATAGATTCATAGTATGCCACTATGGCATAAAATTTGATCTTGAGAAAACCATGTATATACATGATATGTCCCCTCCTAAAAACCATAATGAGTAGAGAGGTTAATAGGTATGCCTCACCTATATTTGACACTTCATATTAAATCTTTCAATAAAAAATTTACCATTCACCATGTTAATGAAAAATGGATCCCCTTATCAATGGAATGATGATTGTCAATAAGTCTTTGATAGTATCAAAAAAATCATTAAAGTCTTCTAGTACTAATGAAAATTTTCAAAGGAAATCCACTAATTTTATATGTGAATTCCCCAAAGAAATAACTGGTAATTTTCTTCACATAAAACAATGACACTAGGAAAATGAATAGGGTCTATTATCTTAGTCGAACCATACTTGATATTGAGACTCAATATTTAGATGATGAGAAGAGTTTCCTTACATTAATATTTATAGTTAAAAACCATGGTACTGCCTAAAACATCTTAAGGTACACTTGGTATCTCATAATTAATCATTAAAATATATCATCACCCTTATTATACTGAATAGACCTTTGGAATAGTGAGTGTTCATTCTACAGTTGTTTGCAATTTGGTTCATACCAAAAAAGGAAATAAATGTGTATGCATTAACTGATATCCTTAAATAACATCCCTCTATAGAATTAATTCTATTGAATAATGAATTTCACAATGTATATATATTTTCTATTCCATATTTTCCCTCTACAAGGGAAATGTATATTTATAGAATATCTAGAATACCAACATAAAAGATAATGGAAGACCCAAAAATCAAAAAATTCAGTTTAGAAGTCCTTATTATCTCTCTAGTAAATAAAATTCAATATTATTCATTCTTGTTTTTATAAGGATGCACCAAAAATGGTGTGGAATACAAGGCCCTAATTGTAGTATTAGAACTGGCACTTCAAATACCAGTGGCCAACATAAAGGTCATAGGTGATTCCAAGTTAGTAATCAAGTAGATCGACAATGAATAAACCATCAGAAAGGAAGAGACGATCACCTAGTTTAACTATATCTGAGGTTTTATGATTGAATTTTCATCATAACCTACATTAACTCATGTCTCACACTCACAAAAAACCCGAAAGGATTCATTATCCAATGTAGCCTTGATCACATAGCGATTCACTATTAAATTCCACCCTTACACTGCTGTTTTAGACTGGTTTTGTAATGAATATTCAAAATATAATAATAAATTGTACTTCATACTTGATTCAATGAATTAATTTTTATCATTTTTTAATTGATAAATTTTACTTTTTTTGGTGTTTATATTGTAGGAGGAGGTAATTTGGAGAGCCCATGATGGAATTCAAGCAAAATGGGTGAAACTGCACGAGATCCCAACCATGCATGTGGACATTAATATGTACTATGGATAATAAATTCATTAAATTGGGTTAAAAATGGATTTATTAATGAAAAAATGTGGTCTAAATTTCTATATAATATCATGGAGCCCAATTCTTCCATTTGTGGGCCCAAATAGGCCCACAATGTGAAGAAATTTTGGGCGGGCTAGATTGGAACAACCTTATGTATTTGAGCCATAAATCGGGCCTCGGAGATCCAATTGGACTTATTCTACCTCCCTTGTATAGATAACTCTATGGCTCACCTCTCCACCGAATTTCATGAAAATTGAACATGTTTTGTTTAGTCAACCAGCTAGATAAAGAAGGATTAAAAAGTATTCCATGAATATTGACCTTGTCCCTTAGGCACTTGACTTCTTTTGTAGAAATTTTAATGTTTTGGTCCATAAAATCACTCCTCCCACCCATTATATCATGTGTCACGACCATGTGTAAAGTCTAGTCAAATTATAGAGCACTATTTACCCAGTTTAGTTCTCTGCTCCCACTTGAACTTCTAAATCTCTTAGTGATCAATTTGGGGGTGTCTTTTGTTGTAATCCCGCGCTCAACACATGTAATCATTATAAGGTAATTTATTTTCAGGTTTTTGGTCAATTTTTATTCATTTATACCTTCTAAATTTGTTTTTATTCTGGAATGATCCAATAAAAATCAAAGGAATAATAATCCTCATGCTTTCATGCATAACCTAGATCTTATGATGATTTGAGTGTGGTTGCCTCTTCTCTCGTACCTTATATTTCATGAGTGTGTGAATGGATTATGTTGGTTGATAAATTATAGGATCTTGAACCCATCAATATGTATGTTCTTGTCTTGTGTAATATTTTATCATTGAAACAAATATGGTCATATCATCACCATGTCGATGTGATGCCTTGATTGAGTTCCATTTTTACATCGATTCAAATTTGTTGATTTTCAGCAGTTTCCAGTAATCAAAATCATTGATAGAGAGAATCCTAGTTGGTAACATAGTAATAAATCAAATTACATACTGGTTTTAGGGTGTATAAATACAGGAATCAATGATCCTTCTCATTCCCATGAGTGCGATGATAGATTGAGTATCAAGGGACACTTACCCGGGTTGATCACGATTTCTCCATCTTGTTCTCTCACTTAGTAGTATAGTTTCAATTTATGTTTTGAAATAAACAAACCCCGTGTTTTATAAATAAAAATTACTATTTTATTTTAATAATAAAAACCTATTTTTAAATTAATGATCTAAGGCTCCATTGAGAGATGACCTAGGGTTGTTGATATACTATAGAAATTCTTGTTAAAAATAAACATCTAATTGGGTGAAATCAACAACACGATGAAGACCCAAACATGGTAGATCCAAAAAGAGATGAAATATTTATTAGTATTTTGAACCATAGGATGGTATCACAATTATTTTATAATAACATGTTACAGACTAATGATATCAATTCCATGCCTCAACCAAATAATCCTATAAATGGTTGGATGATGCCCATATTAGAAAACCTACAAAACAAAGTTCGTCCATCAGAAAGAGCTAGAAAAAATAAACTTCGATGATAAATAGTATACTTTACTCTTTATTACATCTTTAATTATCATAAGGTATTCTATAAATGAGTCTCTAATGGAGTCCTACTCATATTCATTGATGGAGAGAAGACTATTGTCGTTATATAAGAAGTCCACACCGGTTCCTATGGAACCAAACTATTAGGGATTAAAATATCACTCTAAATCACATGGCTTGAGTATTTTTAGCCATAAATGACACATGATTGCACAAAATTTACTAAAAGCTTCCATTCCTATCAAATACAATACAACTTTATCAATCAACTCCTAGAGCTATTTCACACTTCCAATAACTCTTGGTCATTTTATGTATGGGGAATGGATATCGTAGGACCATATCCTCTACCTAAAACAAAATAGTTTAAGTAAATCCTCACTAGTACTGAATTCCTCTCCAAATGGCCCAATTAAAAACTCCTCCAGGAAGTTGGGATAAAGAACATTCACGATTTAATGAAGTTTAATATTATCACTAGTTTTGGTGTACCACACGCAATAATGATTGAAAACAATACCATTTTTTGTTCTTAAAAATTGACATGTCTATACTCAGAGTCTAACATTGAGTTCAACCATTTTCCCTTCCACAGTGTAGCAACTAAAATTTATATACAGGCTTTTAAAAAAACTCTATGATACATAGTTTAGAAAATTGTGGATAAAGAAAATAATTCTTGACTTGACAAGCTTATTTATCCATTGTGGTATTATTGTAATACAACCCATACTATCAAATAGGAAACCCTGTATTCAAAAGTATACAAGATAGAATCAGTTATTCCCATAGAGTTACAGTTTCCCCCACTCCACATTTCTATTTGTGATTAGATATCCGCATCCGAGCAATCTCAGAAGTGATTAGAAAAAATATAATGAATCAATGACAAAAGATTATTTTAATTTCATTATATATAGGTTAAGAAAAACCAGATACCATTAGATTTTAATAAGAATGTTTTCCTGCCTTCATTCCTCCAAGGAGAATTGGTTTTGGTTTTAAGGACCCTGATGATACTTGGGGAGAAAATTATAAAACTAAAATTCAATTGGGAGGGACATTTTTTCCATTAGAAAAGTTGAATCCAATGGAATATACTCATTAATTATCATGGATGGTGAGCATATCACATCCCTCCCAATTAAACATTTCCTAATAAATAGTTCATGTAATTGAAGTCTTCTGGTCCTTGTTGTATGAACTTTAAAGGCATGACTATTGGTCCTGGATGCAAGACCTTAAAAGGCACACCATCTGTCGATGACACATGAATCAAAATAGTCAAAAAAAAAATAGATATACTCACTATAACATGTTGAACTACAAGGTAAAATATCCATCCTTATTGTATTATGTAAAGAAAAACATTTCTATTTCCCTCATGTTAGTGGACCTCCAATTCCAGTGCAGTTCTCTCACCACACCAACCCTCTTGTTTCTAACTTCCACAAGACAAGGTATGTCCCCCACCTTTACTTTTTTATCACACTAAGAAGGGTTCACATGGAATTAGAAATCATAGTAGGGGCCTTCCTGCATGGTTTAGATGCACCAAGGAAGCCTTCCAGTCCACACATCATGAGCTGAAACTATCTGTAACTTATTCCAAAGATGTTTGTGCAGTGTGAGGCCTCCTTGGGACACTGATAATGTAAAACTAATAACTTCATAATACTATATGATCTTTTAGAAGTTCCCCCATTCACTATCAATCCAAGCATTATGAGATTAAATTTAATGAGGCCCCTTTATGTTTCATTCTTTCTCAAGAGGTATGACCCTTTTTTTGTGATAGTCTTATGTTGCACAAAATTATTAGAATGTTGTGTGTCTTGATTATAATTACAATGAGATATGTAGTGATGTTTAGATTCTCTATCGTGAACCCAGATGTGAAAGAATATACTTAAAAATTTCTTTTTCTTTATATATGAGATTGATATATGTAAATAATTTTCCACTCAAGCATGGCCAATTCCGAAAAAATAGTTCATTTATATTCCATGAACAACTTGATTTCAAAAATCAACTTAATTTTTTGGAGAAAATTATATACCCATAAACCTTAATTTGTTATCAGTGATTGGAGAATCCAAATATAAAGGAATCATCTATTTTTATTGTTCATACTATGCGCCGTTGTCTACCTGAAGTAGTTTCATCCTTAGGTGAGAATCCTTTTATCTCTATACACACTGACAACATCGTGATGGAATCAACCTTTAAAACATGGTCCCTGACCATTCCTTATGTAGCTATTCCATTTCATTATCTCATATTCAAGATCCCCAAGACCGTGGTTTATAACTATTCCCCACATGTTCAAAAAAATGTTGGAGCATTTCTGGCATGACATATTCCTACCATGGGATAAAAAATCAAGAGTAATACGTTGTAAATAACCCTTGATTGATGTTTTTTACAATTTCAAGATGATCATGACTCACATGAGCTTCTATATTTTGGTCTATTATTATAATATTCATAATTAAACCTTTCCTTGAGTCAAGGAGAAATCAGTCAAGCCTGCACGAACTTAAATTGATTAGAGTTTCCTACCTCATGGGGCATATCCTTACATATCATCCAGATATATTTAATGATATATATTAGAACTATAAGTGGATTTATTATCTAAATTAAGATATGCAGTGACACCTAGACCCCATATTTGGGACCACCCAGAAAACAATCTCAATACCCATTTTCCCTTACCTATGAGCTAGATCTATGAAAATAAATCCTGATGATATACACTTGAAATTTAGTATTGGAATCAAAATGGGTTTGTAACCACCTAGTCATGGATGACTAAAGTTTAAATTCTTCCATCATGATTTTTCAGCATCCTATTTTCACAAATTAGATTCATTTTTTTTAGAAATTTGAATCCTCACAAACCTTCCTTGGCAATTAGTGATAGGAGAATCAAACTGTAAAGCACACCTATGTTTTGACTATGCATACTACTCCACTATTTTTTCTCTACATAATACAACAACAATGTCTCTTTTCAACAATATTCATATTTTTCCTCAGGTGAAAATACTTTTATTTATGTATTCCCTAATAGCATCGTAATGGAATCCACATTTCGAACACTCTATACAACCATTCCTTGTGTACCTATTCCATGTCACTATCTTATATCCAAATATATAAATACCTTGATTTATAGTGTTTCTTATCTATACTAAAAATATTTTGGAATAAACCTCACCCATTAAGTCCCTTTCAGGCCATTTCTCTCATTTTAAGGGTTTGAACACGATGTCCTTAAATTATGTGCACACCACTTATGGGTTTGGTTCCTAATGAAAAATCCCCACATTTAGTGTTCACCCCATGCATAGGGATATAATCACTATGGGGTAGAAACCCTTATTATGTATTTATATTCCCCATAAACCTACTTATTTCCCGTGATACTCGATTCAACACTAATCAAACCTCCGAGTGGATCATTCCTCATAGTTTTCTCTACCAAAATTGGTAGCATGGATGGAATGAGATTGGAAAAAACCAACCTACTCCCACCATCATCCATTGATTGAGTTCGGATTATTTTTCCACCTTACTAATGGTTATTTAATCCCTGATTCCCCTTAAATTCAATTGATCCATAAATTCTATTTATTATTAAATATTAAGAAGGAAAAAAATTAAAAGAGATAACAATATTATTTTTATTTATAGATAAAAAAGAGAGAATAATACACTAGTTTGAGTCACTATTTGCTAAATCATGTATCAAAAAAAAATCCACATAGTTTTGATTCACTGGATTGATACTCAGGATTCATCAATTATTTTCTAAAACTTGAACAACTCCTTAGCTTCAAATTCATCAATAAGAAAGAGGTACTTCATTTTGGCATAAATGACACATTTTTCCATTTCCTTGGACCTCCTCCAATGATCAGTGAAATTGTATAATCCCCTATTAGAATAATCTAGATATTTTTAGAGATGTATCATTTGAATATATTTCTCTTTAAATTGGAATTTAAATTAATCCATCTTGATAGTATGATAATGTTACTCCCAAGAAAATATGACTCAAAAGTAATCAGATTTTGTATGCATCCTCACCTTGATGAAATCCTATTGAGAATTTTTCTCATATTCCCATTGATAGATGACTTACTTTACGACATATTGAATATCATGATAGTAAAATATAATCTGTCATAGTGTAGTAA
This sequence comes from Viscum album, assembly GCA_963277665.1. Lineage (NCBI taxonomy): Eukaryota > Viridiplantae > Streptophyta > Magnoliopsida > Santalales > Viscaceae > Viscum > Viscum album. The sequence goes on along the minus strand of OY728150.1, from coordinate 807,441,764 downwards.
AAATTATCTATATCTGATAAAGTGGTGAGGGTTGGTCTTCTAGAGGCATCTCTGAAACTAGCTTCCATACGTCTTACCAAAAAAATCAGCAAGATATCCAAAAAGAATTTTAGGCATCTAGGTTTGACTCTAAATTTATCTTAGGGGGATAGACATGCCCTATAATCAACTCTCTCATACAATTATCTTGTTAATTTCTTCCCTAAAGTGAAATCATCACCACTTTTCACTATTGGTTGAACTGGAGTAGAGGGTTCCCGTTCCAGGACAATTACTGAATTTGATTCCAATTAATGTTTTTTAAAATAGAAGTTCATCACTACATGAAGAAAAAAATGGAGGGGATATAAATTCAATTAAAAAAAATCAATACTCACCCACAAATTGATCAGCTAGTTGGTTTGATTCTCCCCTAATACACCCAAATTCATTGACTTCAAGGGAGGATACCCCTTAAAGGGTGAAATTCTCCCCACGGTTCACGTGGCACACTTCAAATGAATAGTGAGAACCTTCCACAACAATAGTTTGGGGTGGCTCTTCCTCAATTGTACGAACATGGAAGACCACAATGCCTTATTGGTGGATCACATTGGTAATAATCTCTATAGAAAAAATCACAACAGTCAATAATCTTGATTAATAAACCATGAATAAATACATTAACTATGCATAAATAAACACTTACATCATTTCAACTCTTTCTTGAAATCCACAATCTTCTTAAAATAGTTTTGGATACCAATGTGTGTAAAAAGTCGTCAATTGCATTTTTTCATCAAATAAGGCCTTAATTCTTATCATGTCCATGCTAGAATATACATATGTAATGCATGAATGAGTTCCCAAATTTTTATCCTCACTAGCTTCACCTACCATGATTTTATAGAGTGTTCATTAAGGGGGTTGGATAACCACAAGAGCTGGTAGGGATAACACATTTGGATCCCAAGAATAACTGGACTCCGATGAATGTACCTTATTCCATTTCCAAACATCCTTGATGGACCATACCTTGTAGAAAATTATTGGTAATGGGTTTGTCTCTTTAGGATTAATAGATCTTTCATTCACATCCCCCGTTGAATTAGGACTTTCTCTATGATTTACATCAGACAACTTGAGATCCTGTTTGAACATTTTTAAAACACAAACATGATAAGTAATGGTCACCATAGGTTCCTTTGATGCTCATGATGAGTCTGAAAAAATAAAAAGAAATACATCCATCATGAATTTAAATTTTTATAAGAAAAATCATAACTACTATATTCCCCACGAGTAAGAGGTTCAGGCAAGGTATTATCCCTCAACACATCTTCCACTGAAGGTGGGGAATCATTAACAAGAATCTATGCTTAATATGGAACATCCTCCTCAATACCTGAAGGATTAGTGCCAGATCCTTTAAGTGAGGAAATAGAATAAGATTAGAAAATCCAAAAGTATGGTTAGATTCATATGTTGGGAAGATTAGGGATAAGTGGAATTGTAAAAACTTCTATGAATAATGACACATCCAGGTAATGTTTTTCCTCCACTAGAATTTCACATTGAATGATGGAAGACTAGTTATTTTATTATCAAATAATGTTACTAGGTGTTGTAGGTGAGAAATTTATCACACCATTTCCTCCTCTATAAGAATCCATCATGGGGATAATTCCACCATATCTAAAGAAGTTTATTCCTTAGTCCCAATAGAACTCCCAACCACAGTATATCTTGGTGATGCAAAATCTAGTTACTCTTCCTCTTCCATTTGAAAATAAATGTTATGTATTTTATCAGTAAAACCCACATATTTACAAAAACATACGGTGGGGGGGGGAGGCTTACATACTCTAGATAAACTAACTCATCCCATTCATTAGTGGGTTGGTCACCTACCCCTTCGGAAATTACATGATCCATCATATTGGTCACATGTTTCATAGAGGGGATCTAACTATCAATGGAATAAATGTGCCTATCTTTCTCCTAGATATATTTTCCCACTATTGAAATATTAGTATCATAATGAAATACCAAGGGTTATTAAATATCTCTAAGTTATGAAATAAAAATACCAACTTGAAGAACTATAAATATATCCCTAATTTTAGAAAACATATTTTTCAAAAAAATGAGCCATTTTTTGCTGTACATTTTCCAATGTTCCCTTGGAGGGAAATGAGGAAGTCCCAACATACCTAAAATTTAATGTATTTCAAGGAATCTCTATTCTAGTAGGAGGATCGAAAACTGGATCTTTAGTCTCTTCCCAATGATATTTACTAGATCACCTTCGCTCATCCTCAACTATATTGGACTTTTTATCTTGGCTCACTATGTGACCTATGATCGAGATCATTTGGGTGATCTTGGAGATTCATCACTATCACCATTATAATGACATATCTTATTGTGGCTACCTTGTCCTATGGTTTTGGAAAAAAATTCTCAGAATGCTTTTTTCCAACAACCTTTGAGGATATAAATTAATACCAGAGTTGTAATACCTAGGAGTTAACCTAAGAATGCGATAAGTGGTGAAAAATTGATTACAAACTTGGAGACTTTATATTACATAAGAGGATAAAGATTCTTGGCCACCGTATGATGCTTCTATGATTGGTCTTCCATGGGAGGAGACATGGTTGGTTTCATTAGCCATCTAAATTGGTGTGTGAATCTATATTGTGTATAGGATTTACAATTAATTTCACTATCTACTCATGTAACTAGAAAGAAATATATAAATTTAATCATATAAGAACTAAAATCATAGTATTGAGGTCATTATCATTAATCATCTTCATGGGAGGATCCATATATGTAAAGAAATTGAACTCCCCAAAAGAACTTAACATTCTCACAACCAACCCATACATTAAATTTAGGGCTATGATGCCAAAGATGGCTTGAAAAAATGCTTAGAAATGGAATCTGAGGATACCTACTTCTCTTATAATCTCATAAGAGCTAACATTTGATGATAATAACCCCCATGTCACATAAAATTGCCCTAAAATTCAAAATGGGGTTTTCTCGCATTAATTTTCATCAATCATCGATGGTTCTTCGCTAAAGTATGGGATTATATTCGTATATTCTCCCCTTATACTAGATTTTATTTCATGAAAAATTTCCACGACATTACACAACCATTGCAATCATGAACCGACATCATATAACTACTCAACAAACATACTAAAAATACATTAATATGAGTTTTCATAGGGTTGTCAGGTTTGATGGTATACCACCACGTGTTATATTTTCCATTACACAATACATTGTGGTATTTTCCTATGATTAACCAATTTTCTATTAAAGAACACCATGTTTGACACTAATAGATAGGTTTGTGTCCTTGGGACTTCCAAAAGACATTCATCCATATTTCAGTATGAACAACAACCCTTGGGTTAGGATCTTTAACTATGACCTCCAGGGTTATTTTCAATAACTCTTGAGACAAGGCAGACGTTCATTCAACATCATCCCAAATTGACTTTGGGGGGATGAAATAACCATAAATATATCCAAGGATAGAAGCTTCTGAGATCTTATAGACACCCATAAAATGATGAAAAATTATTAATGCATCAAGGGAAAAGTGTTAGTTTTTAGACTCCATTGGTAAAAGAAACTTTAGGACTATATTTGGATTATTGTATAAAAAAATTTGGGAAACCCATATTGATTCATAAATACCAACCTCCTTTAGTTTGGTTTTAAATTTAGCACATGTCTGGTTTACCCCATAATCACACATCCATTCCATCTTAACCCCCCATCCAACATGAAAATACTAGTATTCATTCAATCCATTTGATTGGTCAGCATGAGAGTGATGAAAAATGGATGAGAAACAATTCTTATTCAACTCATATATATGAGGTTTCAAATCTAGATCTCTCATGATGTAATTTATGAAAACACCAAGTCTTCCATACATTTATTAATATATAATCCTTTTGTAGAAATATTATCTTTTATAAGATTTTTATATTCATTGAACCAGGAATGCAGTTTATAATTTTTCATCCTTGGGATGAGAACTTCCATCCGAATACCATGGTCATATAATAGAAGTATCTCACCCATAGGATACTTCAAATGTAACTTCTTTAGATGTATGAAAAGTGTCACTAAAGTTTCAATGCATGAATGATAATATCTGTGTGTAATAATGTATAGTATATCCACGATGTGAGAATCTTCTTGGTTTTAAGAAACAAGAAACTTTTCCTATACATTAATAGTCATAAAAAAGAAACATATAATATTTCATTAGTACCAATACTATAAATATAATATTTCTTTGGGATTGGGAAATATTGGATAGATTATTAGTCAATTCTTTCAAAAATGGTTTGAGCAGCCTTGGGAAAGAATTTGAAAAATTAAAGCATATTACCACCCAAGAAATACATAAAGAAAACCCTCCCAAGTATCTCTCTTAGTCCAATTTGTATAGGCCCCTTTTTTAATCCCCCTTCATATAGGCTAGATAGAAAAAGTACCTTCATGTAGGATAAACCCACAAGTAGATGCATACCGAAGGTTTTCCCAGAATACTTTAGTGAGTAGAGGATTTCCATCATTGATAAAGTGAAATAATACAAATTAATGTGTGGGGGACCACTAGGAATATGTATCTATTTATAGGTGAGTCTATGCACTATACACAGAACCTATGTGAATTACCTTAGGGATCAATTTGGGTGAAATACATTATTGTTAATGTTATGACAAGTCCCAATTCTTAACAAATATGCATGAACATTTTATGCCCAACAAAAGTGAAAATGATGAATTATATCCAAGACCAGATCAGATGAACGAGCATCCCTTTCCTAAGGGTTAATCCATGAAAATGTTTTTTAGTTCCTTAGGATTAAATCCTCCATTTTTCTTATGAGGATTTTTTGAAGTGATGATACCTCAAATACATGAATAAGAAAAGGCATGATAATTAGAAATTAAAATCACCTAAAATCCCTAGAGTGTGAATAAATATAACTTGTGTGTAACAATTGGAAAAAAATGAAAGACTAACTTTCACTACTCGATTTCATAGAGAAATTTCATATAGAACATACGATAGTTCAATCCTTCACCCATGGTCCCTAATTTTCAAATAAATTAACCCATTGTCCTCCCTATTTTCACCTTTTGGAATACCTAGAGACAAATTAAAGCTCTTCATGACCAACTTTATTGCCCTAGTCTTCAAACCCTCATGTAGGCTTGTAATTTTTATTATTATAAGAAAAAAAATCAATAGGAAGGATACATGATTTTATGAAGGTCTAAAAAACTAAGGACCTACATGAAGGACCACTTCTCCCCATTTTAGTATGATTTAACTAGGTAGAAGAACCCTTATCTAACACCAAACTTGTTTTCCATTCTTCCAAAAGTTTCCAAGGAGACCCCTAACCCTTAATGAAAATATTTTCCCATGTTTTTCTCAAGCTTACATATCCACCCCAAGTACTACTTTTTCAAATCCTCCTATCTCTTCCAAGTATCACTTGTTTGATTAATCAATATCCCACCCAAATACTACTTAGGTTAATCTTTCTTTATTAACCCAATATTAATTTGGTTTAACCCCATTCAACTTGCCTAATTTTTAATTGGTTGATTCCACCCTCTTTTACACAAGTTATTTATATGAGAAATCTAGCTCTAAGGCATCCCCCATGACCACCATATCTATATAGTGGGGGACTGGAAACAATAGTGTGTCCTATTGATCTTTAATTTCTATGGTAAAGGAATACCCCACATTTAACCTCTCTAGAATCTAGGGTTCTTATAATATTCACAATCATGCATTCTTATGGTAACGAGGATCCCGGTCTATGGGGAGGTGGCGAGAGAGCTCTTGGTTTAGGCAGTGGAATTCATCTCCTAAATTCTTCTTGAAACTTAAAGAAAATTAGTTTAAATCCATGAATTTTTTCCAATAAACATATACATAATTCCTAATTTGAAGTTTATAAACATTTAGGAATAAGATTATGAGAAAGATTATTTTTTCTTTCTAATTACCCAGTCATAGCATCTCTCTCATCCAACAATTAAGGGGGAGAAAATATCCATAATGGGAATCCATCCTAGATCTATAACCTATCTTTTATTATAGAATATCATACTTATCATACCATATATATCCCATCCCTTTTACACAATAAAAAAAGGAAAAAATCTCCATTGTTGGATTCCAATTCATGTGTAAGTACCTTCTCAGACATAATTATACAATATAAAGATCTTATATAGTCTCTCATTTATCACAATAATAATGACTCATGTGGTCTTAGATATCAATGGTGATCATGTCACTTTCACTGTCGAAATCCCCCCAATCCCCCCCATGGGTGCAATTCCTAATTAATATGAACTATGAAGGATTTGATTTCCATCTCAATAGGATACATAGAAAGCCTCCCTATGTTTCAAACCTGAAATCTCAAATCCACCATTACCTTTTATTAGGCTATATTCCCAGTAAGATCATTCCCCACCTATGAGTCCATATTCCTTTTGGGTTATTTTTATCTCATCCACATCAACCCACATTCATAGTGAGAGCTATCTTTACATGTCTATATTATTTGTATGATTTATCTAATCTTATCAGGTCATATTCCCAATGGGATTAACCAAAAAAGTGACACTCATACATAAGTCACACACCATCCATTTTTTGGAACATTTCACCTAAAAATACTCACTACATGATGTTAAGCTACACGGATTGGCCCTTTTCACATGACCTTAAATGGTTTTCCATGCCCTGTTATGTGGTAGTAAACTATGTGGGTTCTAATTCCTTTCATGAGGATATATAGGAATCCACTTTCATGGGTCTCATCCCAACATGAAAATAACTCCCATATCCCTAGATGCTAATAAATTATAGAGTTACATACTTTTTTGGATTAAAATTACCATCAAAAAACAATAAATGAATCAAATTTTTGAATCTCTCATAATTAAATATGGTACCATATTTGTAGAACCTATGATACATGAAAATGAAAACATTGATAGACAATATTTGATACATATAGATGGTTTTACACTAAGAAATGTAAATAACTATTTGTTAACATAAGTGTGACTAGTTCAACACTTAGTTCTTGGGATAGATTTATGAAAATTTCTTAAATCTATAATAGAGTCTTGGAGTAGAAAATAATCCCTCATAAAAGGGTGTGATGAGCCCATCCTTCCATCCTTTTCACTAATGTGAGTTTATATGAATCTTTGGAAAAATAACCTATTATCACATTCCTTTGGAAATTAGGCATGCGACCCATCATTTATGTGGGAACCATTGGGTGTTTCCAATTCCATGAATAAACCCCGTTAAAAACTACTCGAAAAGGGGGGATAAAAAATCAATATAAATAGTTTTCCATTATATTTTGGATTTTATTTAAATATAAAATTATAAAAGTTTATAAATTTAATTTTAAAAAATTAAAATCATTTTTTATTTATCATGGACATATTATCTTAAGATTAATTGTTATTATTGTTCTAAAATAATGGTTTTTTAGGTGAATAGTAAAAAATATTTCTTTTTGAAAATAACATGGATTTTATAACATCACTTGTATATAAGCATAACCTAAAAATTAGGAAACCGTTTTCATTACCAAATATATTAATTTTATGTAAAATATTATATTTTAAAATATTATGTTTAATTACAAAACAATATTTGATATTTTAGAACCTAAGTAATATTTTCTCAAAAATTGTTTTAAATATGTTATAAATTAGTATTTTAAAATTATTTTTTATTATTTGAATGAAATGAAATGGATTTTAAATTTAAGATAATAGGGTAAAAATTATCTAATAAGGACCACATTATTTTTAGGCATACATATTATGTTACTTTGAGTAAATATTAGTTCCCCTAGGAAAACAATTATTTTTCAAAGAATAATACATATCTAAATACCATGTACTTTTAAAATTAAATGAATAAATTTTTAATTAAAACTATAATATTATTTTTTAACATATATAAAACTTAATTAATAATAATTTAATGGTAAGTAAATGTTAAATAAATCTACCAACACTTAATGATTAAAAAAATTTCTAGAAAAAATAGTTTCTCAACACAATATATGTTTTGATTTAAAGGATAATTTTATTCTACTTATAAACTAAATTAGGATAAATGGATAAAAAATTTGGAATTATTATGTCAAAAAACTAGTAATAATGTTTTACATATATTTTTAGTGATAAAATAATTGACATGATTAATATTTAATTAAGAGTAATAAGTATATAAATGACTAATCTTTGCTTGCTCAAATTTTCCAAAATTAAAATGAACTTTAAAACTTTTAGAAAACATTTTATAGGTTTTAAAGTCTTACCAACATGTATTACTAACCTTACCTCTTCTAATTCATCAAAATTTGATACCTTTTCATTATTACCCCTTACTTACCATTCTTTTCCATAGAAAAGTCCATCCTCCCAACTTATAAAGTGGGATCAATTCCACTATTTTAATACTCCACTCCTATTTATAAATTTAATTTTAAAAATACCCAAATTTACTCTCCTTGGGTTCTTTTAAATTCTCTAATTCCCCTATTCACAAGAAATTATCCTAAGTCCCTCATATCTAAGTCCTTCATCAAGAGGAAGCTCAAGGTCTCAATGTAGGTACCACATATTTCTAAATGTTTTGTTATTATTAATTTCTTTATAAAAAAACATAAAAATAGTATAATAATAACATTAACATAATTAGTGTGTTGATTTGTTATTATAATTATGTTATAACAATTATTTATTCATTTATACTTACTAATAAATACAATAATCATCATTAGTGTGTTTGCACATATTACTACCTCCATGAAGTGATGCTTTATTATTTTTTCATAACCACCCCTAATGAATGGTCTTAATGATGGTATTCATGAATAAATATGATTTACACAATTTATTTATTATTCTTAAATGATCAATTACTATCAAAATTCACCCCTATGATTCATTGAGTAACGGAAACGCTAATCTTATGTTTTGCGGACTACCACCTCCATGAAAAATGAATTTTTCAATTTATTATAGTTTTTAATTATTTTTCAAAAAATATTAATATATGGTTCAAAATAATAAAAATATAGATATAATATATTTATGATTTTGTTATAATGATATTATGTGAAAATAAATACCTCCTTAACCTTCCACACTGACAGAGTTAAAGCGTGTTAAAGATTGGATCAATTTGACCACCCTCTTGAATAATGCTATGAAATTATATAATGGATGATTATGAATACTTAATTTCTAGTATAATATGAAATAAATATATAAATAATTATTTTTTTTGTTCTTCAAATGATACATAAGTATTTAACTCATTAGTTATGAAAACACCCTTCGTAGGTTGAAAATCACCAAAAAATGTTCATTCTTGGTTTCATCTTTGAGGATAAAGAATAAATTACTATTGGAAGAAAATTAAAAATTCTTAAATCATTATAATTCATAAATTATAGTACAATTAATTAAATTTTAATGATTAAATTTAAAAGAATAATAAACATTGACACTACTACTATGAAACCACTGCAAACAGTCAGAACTGTAAAAACACGATGTGGGAAAATATTAAAAAAACAACTAAAATACATCTAGATAGTGGTTATAAAGGAAAAATAAAATAGTTTTACATATTAATATGGTTATGAAATTAGTCATTAATATATTTATGTTTTCTATATAGGATCATATATTGCATCCAACTAAGCAAGGAAGAAAGGTGAGGGTTTCTTTGACTCAAATTTGAATCCCACAAGACAAGTTTTATGTTATACACCATATTTAATTTTCAATGGTGTAAATACGATCTAATTTTTATTCTATATCCTGATATATTTATATTTAAAGATTTGAAATGTTTTATTCCATGTTCATTGTCTCTTGGGGTTGTTATTCAAAATACACAAAGGATGTAAGAGTTTCATCTCAAAAATATTCTTCTTTGAGGAAGATGTACATTTATGAACTATTTTGATGGGAAAAGAGGCGACCAAAATTAATTTTTGGTATGATCTTATGGTTGATTTTGGGGGGTTAATTTATTTAATAATCATTAACATCATGTTATAATTTTCACTTTTAACAAAAATTCTCAGTGGTTCCCTCATCCATAACTATGTATAAACATACATTCCAAAGGCTAGTGGTCACTTGGGGTTTCAGAACCAATGAGACATAGGAACTCAAATTGGTCAAGAGGATGGGATTATGGGCTCATCACACCCTTTTTATGGGAATTATTTCCTACTCCAAGACTATCGTATAGATTAGATAAATGTTCACAAATCTCTTTCTAATCCCAATACAAGACCGGTTACCCTAACAAAACAATTATAGGTTAAATATACATTGTTCATAAAAGGAGGGGGTAATATCATTATTGAATCCATCTGTATATATCCAAGGTTCTTCATACATTTAATAGTAAATAATAGATACTTATTATTCTGAATTATTTTAACCAAACACTTTGTAATTTTCTGCCATGCAGGGAGGCAGTTGATATTATGAGGAGGGGATTGATTTATTATGAGGTATCCCATGTATCCTAGGTATTTCATGAATAAAAAACCTTGTAGTTCATTAAAAGCATATAATTTAACATCATGAGGAGAGGACATATGTATGGGCAGTAGGGTGCTAAATATTTGATCTTGAGTCTCGAGGATACGTCATACGTATCCTGGTTATGGCATGAATCAGAGTTATTGTAGTTCAACCACACCCTTAGAACTGGCCCAAAGGTAGATGACCTCATATGATGTTGGTTTATATCATTCCACTAATTAGGGAATATATCCTAGGATTTTTTTAGCTAGTGGAGATTCATGATTCCAATGAGGTATTTATTTTTATTCGCAAATCTGACATGATCTATGCCTAGTGTGAGAAAAAAAGTCATCAAGTAACTAGCCTCATTGAATATAGTTGTGGATATTATGTACTAGGACTACCCTTGGGATGTTTTAATATGGATCTCGAGCCTCAGTAAGCTGTCCAATGTTTCCTGGTTATGGAAAGAATCAGAGTCCTCATAGTTCACTTGATTGTTGATTTCACACTGACGTTACCCTATGAATGAATGATAGGATTATTTCAATTACCTAATCCCATGTGGGCTATACCTGATGTTTTAAACAAGGTATGAAAAATAATCAGTCTCATTGTTTGTCTATGTGGGACTTATGTGACGAGACTACCCTATGCATATTTAATATAAATCTCGAACCTTAGGGAGGTGTCCTACGCATCCTAATTATGAATGGAATTAGAGTCATTATATTTTTACTGATATAGGATTAAAAATGATGTTTCCCTATGAATGGGGAATAAATATCGAGGGTGGACAATGTTGTTGAGTCCTAGGATGTCCTGTGATCTGGTCTAATTGTCTACCACATCTACTTGACTTCCTGCTTGACATGCCTTGGTTATCTGATTGGTATAATAGAGAATGTCTTCTTAACATGTCCAAGTAAAATTGAATGATCCATTTGGATTATATGAAGGAAATTACATACCCTGGGTGGAATGTTTTAGGGTCCTCACATGTTAATGGATAACTTGTCTAGAGGATATCACGAGACTTGGATGGTTGATCATGGAAGCCATCACATGATCCCGACTGATATATTCATAGTGTGTCACATGATCCACCTGACTCTTCCTATTGTCATCACAAGATATTGATGACATATATGGAGGGTGTCATGAGATTCAATGTGACATATCTCAAGGGTAGATCATGATCAAGGATGACTTGTATGGAGGACATCATGAGACCTGGTCAGATGATCTTTGAAATCATCGCCTGATCCCAGACGATATATTCAGAGGGTTTTGCATAATCCACCTAACTTTATCTGGTGTCAGAACAATATATGGTTGACACATGTAGAGGGTGTTATGAGATTTAAGGTGAAATGTCTCAAGGGTGGAACATGATCCTAGATGTCATGCCCTAAGGACAACACGATAGTTGGTTGGCGTGCTTAGGGGGAAGTCATGAGAGCCAGTTGACATGTCTGAGTGCTTCCACGAGACTCAACTGAAATACATTGGTGTCTCCATATGCAATGTGAAACATGTATGAAAGACACTATGAGGTCTAGATAATGAGATCAGAGGGCTTCATGAGACTTGGGTTGTTTTCCCCTAGGGTGCGATGTAACTTTCTTTGACACATCCATCAAACTTTGCATGATCTATGTTGCATACTAATGGAGCAACGTGAGACCTCAGTGACATGTCTTGATGTTCTCTACTGTCTTGGATGGTTAATATGAAGTTCATGAAGATTAGATTATATTCCATTCACATAAGTCTTCTTTTTTATTTAAGTATATATTTCATATTTTTATTGTGAATGCCTTAGATTTATCCAGTATTGATTTATTTTAAGTCTCGTGGGATCTAGTAGGTATATGGGGTTCTCTTCACGTATCCTTACAAGAGTACTTCACATGATCTATGATGATCACATGATGTGTATGTGAATTCATCATGATCATGATAGTTTTTTACCTAGATTATACCTAACATGAATCTTTTCTAGTCATGAGATCACCCACTCAAAGAAATATGCTCAAGCGATGGTGTGATATTTGAATAATTAATTCATCTTCTTTGAGATGATGGTAATATTGTGTGTTAGTCCTCATTTTTCATAATGGGTTGGGGGATTTATAGGACTCTCAACCCTAGTTTTTCACTGCTTTACACAATGTATCTCATGCAGATCCAGGATGGAGTTGGAAAAGGGATTCGATGTCACATGCCTTGAAATGTCTCTGATGTGGATTACTCTGTGGGTGTCACCTAATTTTCAGCGGTTGTGAGTCCCTCTCATCAATTCCTCCTTTATTGGATTATTTTCAATTAATCATGACTTTTTTAATCCTAAAGGCATGCTGAAGGAATTTTATATTGTCATATTGACATGTCCTAGGGAATTCGTGATATCAGAACGCCTATCAAAAGGCCTTCACGTGATCTCAGGTGACTTTTCTAAGACATTCCTCAAGACAACGATGACTTGTCAAAGGGCCATAATGGGATCAAGCTGACTTTCCAAGGGGTATTTAAGTGATATTTCTTTAGATATCCTTAGCATGTTGTGAGAGTTTTATGAAAACAAAAGGCTCCCACCTCCTCTTTTATTTATTTTTTTGTTTATTTTTATGTCAATTTTAGGATTCATATGATCTTTTATGAGTAATTTCAATGATAATTACAACATTTTTTGGTGATGCATCACATAACCATTAAAGGTTCCATGGTGATGCGTGATTATTTTGGGCACAATTTCAACTTTTTCTTTAGGGAGATAAGGGGGAATGAAAAGTCGCCTAAACATACCAAAGGTGATTCACTTGATGGGGATGACATGCTGGTGGGATCTTGTGAGACGTGGTGTGAATTTCTTTGGGGTCTTTTTGTGTACTGGGAATTTCAAGGGGTTCATCATGTGATATTTCACAATTGAGAGAGCTACCACCACCCTTTATTTTATTTCCTTTGTTTTATTCTATTAAGGTTGAGGATCTCATGAGTTTTCTTTAATGTGGTCAAATAAAAATATTCTCCCCATCAGTGAAAAGTCACATGTGATTTTAAGCCCACAAAAGGCCTCCTACTTTAGGAAAATTTCCTACTAATTTTGAAGGATTTTTTGATGGGTTTTTAGGCACCCATCCATTGATAACCCACTTGGCATGGGGAAACTTATTTGGATACCACCAAATAACCACTAGATCTCAGATTTACCTTTGTGAAAGAAGAAATACTTTTTGGAGGGACTTTGTGGGACTTCCTACAAGTTATTTTCTATACATGGTACCTTTGTGTGACCTCATTATAGTCACCGGATTCTGCATCCTTTAGAGGCTCATGAAATCTATGAGTCTCAACCACCTTCCCATAATTTTCTATTTTGGGGAGCGAAATACCCATATTCAGGTATTTCTTCTTTTAAGGATTTTCCAATTCTCATTTGGTCGGAATGAACTAATCCCCCCTTCAGGACTGATGTCCTCATGGACAATGGATCAATTAAAAGGGAAGTAAATGACCTCCCGAGTCTTTGAAATTGTCACGAGTTGGTGTATTTAGTGATGTTTGGTTTGTCAGCTGATGCTTAGTATTCTAAAAAATGACCTATATATAGGGGAGTGTAGAGAGATTCACTTCACTAGCTACTCATTCCGCATAGCTCTCTCACATTTTTATCATTGCATCACCTCACCACAAGACCATTATGAAAGTCCTAATCACAAGACCTCATTGTGAACATACTTTCATGAGAACTATTCTGCAAGACTGATTTTTTTTCATTTTCCCATTGAAACTTCACTTCAAATATATCTGGAAATTCAGCCATGATTATGTGAGGTTTTCTTCAAGGCTTCATGATATTTTCATGCTTGTTTGTATGATTTATTGACCATCATATGGCTTGCGTGAACATATTAAGGTCACACGATTGTGAGTCTTAAAGGGGTCAAGATATTACATGATGCTTTTCAAGTTTCATGCAACCCATGAGAGATACAAGGGTTAGGTGATTTTCGAGCCCCTAGGTCAATTCATGAATGCCTTTGATGATTCATGTTACATGCATTATGCTTCCAGTTTATTTATGAATTTTCTTTTGAAAAGACTGTATTTCATCTATCTGATATATGATAATTACTTATTTTAAGAGGGATTCTAGTTCCCATCGATCTTCTCCTACTATAGATAACCAAAGATCCATGATTGTGAGAAATCACAACATTGATCTCTGATACCATGTGGATTCTAATAACATGTTTATGAAGTGGATCCTATCATTTGGACTTCAAGATTATGGTCTCTCACACCGACTTCATCTATATGGGTTCATCTTGTAGATGATACAACCATTCCTCCACCAAACTTCAATATTCCATCTCGATGGGTGTCAAATTCTCTCAACTGTGTTTAGATGAAAATTTCTGAGGACAACCAAATTATTGTTGCTAGATCCTATGGTTTTTATTATATATTAGAAAACTCTCCCTTGGTTCAAAATATAATTGAGGTATCTCATCTCCCTATTTCTCATAGATACCTGAGTATAATAACCTTATCTCTGAATAACCTAGGTGGATGATGGAGTACAAATTAAATATCCTCCTAGGTGGTAATTTTTCGAATGAATGGGAATGACCTTTCTATGTAAAACAATGCTATTTAGAAATTTTTGATTATTTATACATGGTTTGTCTTTATGAATCTGTATGAATCTCCTAGTTTATTTTCTATCACCAACATGATCATCTCCAAGAACTAATCATCCATTGGTTCCCTATAACTAACACATTCCATTTTTCAAATGGAGAAGTGGGTATCAACTTGTGGGACATCTACCAAGTAGGTGGGATTCACCCTCCAGGAGATGCACGATGAGTTCCTCCTTACTATAGATGATTGGGATGATCCCTTGCAAATCCATTCTTGGTGAGTGATATGCTCATAATTGTGAAGGAGAAGCTGATAACGGAGCTAAATATTCACTTTCTTATCTCTTTTGAGGATGTATCAGCATTTCCCTCTATCACATAGAGGAGAGGCCAACTGCTATATTCCATCATCGATTCCCCTCTCAACACGTTCATGATTGTTTCATCTCATATTGGGTTATTCTGGAATTTGGGGATTATGACTTGTGGTGTTATTGAGTGAACTTGGAGATCTATATGAGTCTTAAATTTATGGTATTTATGGAGATGTTTTTGAATGGATAGATCTTCCCACCTGGGGAAGAGAATACATGAATTTGAGTCACCATACTAGTTATGGAAGCATGATTGGAGAAGGGACAACATCTCAACTTGGAAGTGTCATTCCTTGCACGTCTTTATCAACTCTCAGGTCATATTAAATAAGGTATCACCCACTATAGGATCATTGGATACTTAATGTTTTTATTTGGCTAGATAGGAGATCACATAAATTTCTATTAGTATTAAAACACTGCCAAGATCCCTGATGACTTATTACATCCATGTTTTTTGAACATATCGAGGGCCAAGTCCATGTCACTACGCCATGATGAGGTTAGATATACATTGATTCAATCTAAAATCATTTATTTCACTCCTTATCATGCATTGAATGGGGTGGTCATTAACAACGATAGTGGAACTCTTGATTAAAGGTCGGGCGTGATCTCTCTTCGGGATTGAGTTCTTATAGTCAGGGTGGATGAGATGGTCATTTGTGATCCATATACACCTCATTGGTTTTCTCATCAGTTTGAATGTACCCAAATTCCCCCTCCTTTGGATGGTGTGCAGGGATAGTGACACCCTGGGATCATCCACCACTTTTGGATGGTGTTGGTGCTTGAAGATAATGACACTAAGATCATTCTTCCACCTACTGAATCTTCCACTTTTCTCACTCAGTAATATGGACAATATTGGGTAGAATCCTGTCTAGGTATCATGCTAAGATTAATGGTCCATCATGTAGGAAATCCATTTTCTTCACCATCCCCACTATATGTAGAAATAATGGAGTTGGTTGATGACCTAGGTGAGACATCGAGTAAGCACCCTAGTCCTAGTAGTGACCACCCTAATAGTGGGCCAGAATCTGTTGATGAAGTTATTAATCTAGAACAAGATATAATTGATACAACTTCTCCATTGGTTATATAGTATCAGACAATGTTCCGGAAAATTTGGATGTAGATTCATATCTTGGTTACCGAGACTCCTTTAGGAATATTTTGTTAACAAAAAGATATTTTTTCTACATTTTTGGTGACTTGGGGGTGAGTGGATTTTACTATCAACCACTACACAAAATCAAGAAGAATATCATCTAGTTTAGGAAAAATTTGGCCCCTGATGAGGGGGATTTCATGATTTTGTGAATGAGGTTCCACTCATTGAGCAGATGAAGGAGGCATTAGAGGCATCAGAGTAGATTCAATAGTTGATATTCAAATCAAAAGCCTAGATGAATTCATGGAATATGTAAATATAGAGATATGATGAGATCATAGCATTTTTGAAACTCTACCTTTCAACCCCATCCTCATCACTGGAAATTAATCAAAATAGAGTGGAGGAGCTAGCTAAATTAGTCGAGACCCCCTCCCTAGGGTAGTAGCAGAGGAGGTAGGCCGAGCGACACTTCACCATTCAGTTGAAACTTTTCACTAGGATCTCATTGAATTGGCTAGTTTATTAGATAAAATCTTATCATAATTCATTGTATCAAATTTTTTGTTAAGATCGTCAGAGAGACTCCGAAATGTAATGTTTCTCATGTTGCATGAATTATCAATGAATAGATTTTATGAACTTTATATGTGATGTACATATTTTTTTTTCATGATGTGAATGAATTTGCACTGATCCAATGTTATTTGAATCTCTAAAGATACTCATCTTGTGCATAATATTAATTAAAACAGAATTTTTTGAATTTTAATGTTGAAATTTCATCTAATTATTTTCAATAAATGTTCATGAATGCCCACTAACATGATATGCTTCATTAATAGGTTTGTTAGAAATATCTTGAGATCACTAGATTTGTAGAAGGATAAACAAGTAACATTTATGTCCCCGAGGGAGATTAATATTATTTTCCAAAGCTGATAGGCTTGTTGGGAAAAAATTGATTTTTACCAATGATATATGATGGGTCTTTCAAGATTTTCCATTATTTTATATTAAACTACTACTGTGTAGTAGTTTATAGTCTTTTAGTGTAGACCTCAATTGCTTTAGTTTAGATTCCTTTAGCTCAAACCTTCATTTCATTAGTTTATATTCTTTTATATTAGACCTTAAATTGCATTATTTTAGAGTCTTTTATCTCAATCCTTCTATTACTTTAGTTTAGGTTCATTTAGTTCAGAACTTCTATTGCTTTATTTTAAATTCTTTTATCTCAGACCTGATATTACTTTAGTTTAGGGTCTTTATCTAAGACATGATATTTATATAGTTTAGGGTATTTTAGCTATGACCTGATATTTATTTAGTTTAGGGTATTTTGTTTTATAACTAATATTGATTTAGTTTAGGGTATTTTATCTCAGACTTGATATTGCTTAAGTTTAGGGTCTTTTAGCTCGGACCTGAAATTTCTTTAGTTTAGAGAATTTTTTCTCAAACCTGATTTATGATCATGGAATATAGTGCAGACATACTAGGAGTGACCCAAAACACTCTAGGGTGTTGAGATCTGATGTCGTGCTGCTAAGGCTCATAAGGATTATAAAGACCTTTTTATAGAGTGACACATTCAGTTGATGATCATAGGCACATATGCAAGATCCATAGGCATTCGTACATAGTCATGAAAAGGGTCTATTGATGCATGTATCTTTTCTTGAAGATATGGTTGATTTATGGAGGTAATATCTATTTGGGGGAGAAATACTAGGGAATATGGGTCTTCCTGGATAGTTGGAATATGAGTGATATAAGTCCTATCCCAAAAGTTTAAGTCATGAATATGATATGGGTTAGACATTCCAGCTATGTCCTATGACATTATGAGATTACAGGTTGCACCAAGTTGTTTCCAAGACAAACAAGGATTGAATATCATTTGTAAAAATCAGTAGATTCAATTAATTAGTGTGTCAAGTCCCTTACAAAAACGTATTTTTGTTAAATAAAAGATGATATCCACTAATTTTTGAGGGACATGGAATATTTGTAAAAATTCAAACATTCAGATGATTATGTTGGGTATAGAGTAAGGCCATACAAGAAGAGTTATAGAACCCTAGGGTGGTTTAGCTCTTGATTATAAAGCTCGATACCAACTCCCTATGGTTTCAAATCACATGGTGTGGGTTATCAATGGTTTGGGAATGGTGTGTCACATTACTGTCTTGAGAAAGGGTATAAAAAATGGTGATGTAGTGTCGAGGATTTTGAATCTACACAGATAGTTTGATATGGAAACTGTAATACATGCCCCAAAGTTCTTGGAGCTGGAGGATGATATAGGATAGTCATACCAGAAGTAGTTCAGACACATTAAGGTGTTGAGTGCTTCCACTATGATGTTATGGATCCCAAGGGTCATAATGTACTTTTTTCATAGTGATGCATTTTATTGACAACCATATGTTCATATACAGGAGCCATAAGAATACATCCATAGTTAACCAAAGGGTTTCTTGAAGCCATATATAATTTCCAAGGGCCATGTAAGGCTCATAGTGATTCGAGGAACCCCAAATCATGACGTGTGATTTGTGGAGAGTGTAATATCCAAGGAGGTTTTGAGAATCCTAAAATTAGTGTCCCCACCTAGTGAATTTATTCTCACAAAAAAAGATCTGAAAAATAATTAATCTAATTTTTTCATGAAATTGGGGGTCTAGCGAGCATAACTTGGCTTTTACTAGGAATGGAGAGTATTCCCTATGAGATTTATGGATTACTTATTTGTGCCATAATTTTTTTCTCTAAAATATAGAGATGAGGAGTTTAGCAAGAAAAGGCTTGAATTTTTCAATGGATTCCCTTTGAGGGTTTTTAACCCTAGAAGTTTTATGTATCTGTTGCTATAAGTTTAAGGTCTTTCAATTTGGACCATTATAGGATAATATTTAATTTCATACAAATTTGACCAAAATTTAGGAAGTTTATGGTTATGATGCACATGGAATAAATGGAGATGATTAAAAAGATCCTAATTAGGATACCCAGGGTTAAGAGTTCCCCAACATACTCATGAGTAGTAGATGAAATTATTTTAATTCATGTATTGAGGTCCTCGGGTCATGAGTAATGATATGTGATAGTCGTACCAACAGTAGTTCAGATCACACTAGGGTGTTTAGTGATTCCATAGTGACGTTAAGGATCAAAAAAATAAAAAATATATTTTTTTAAAAGATACACATTTAGTTGAAGACTATAGTCATATATGCAGGATCCATACGCATACATGCATAGTCAAGAAAATACTCCCTTGAAGCCTGTTATATTTTCCAAAGGCCATCAAAGATTTATGGAAACATAAGGAACTTGATTCATGAAGTTTAAATTATTGATGGGGGTTCTTAAAAGGTGATTAGAAAACCCTATACTTTGGTTGGTCAGGTTAAAAATCATGTGGTCCCTTGATAAGTGCCAAAAATAGGTGATGGCTTTAAAAGTTTATTGTCATATAGTGGGACATCTTCTATGCAGATTAATGTCATGTTGTAAGTATGTTCTTTCATGTAGTTTAATTTCATAAAGTAAGGATGTGTTTCATACACTTTACCATCATACAATAAAAAAGTTTTATGTGTAGTTTATCATCATGCGTTTAGGACATTTTTCATGCATTTCTATCATCTTGTGGTAAGGAAATACCTCTGTGAAGTTTAACATCATGAGGTAAGGTCATGGAATCACCAATGTGAAATTGTAATGTTGTAGATGGGCCCATGAATGTAATTTTGGGTGTCTCTATATATACCATAGTGGTAAGACTCAAACCACATGTAGTTTTTAGGAAGACTCCCTACGTGGGTTTGACCCATACACAGAGAGGGCAATTTTTTCATTTTCTAATTATGACTAGACTCAGAGTTGGAGACCCGAGAATCGCTACGTATCCTGTAAGGACATAATCATGTCTTACATAGTTATTGAATGGAAAAAATCTCTACATAGGTCTGAACTATACATGGGTGTGGGTAATTTTTCTAGTAATTGTAGTAGATGGGCCAAATATTAGAGATCCAAGATTCACTATGTATACTGAGATGACAGGAATCAAGCAACGTGTTATTCTTGAATGGTGGCATGGTAAGATATCAACACCATAAAAAGTGGTCCTCTTAGTTGAGATCCACAGGAATGTGAAATTTTACATCTAATAGAGGACATCAAACATGCAGTTTGACATCATGCTATAAGTAATCATGATATTCTTTTTATTGTCTTGAATTCAAGACCACGGTGTGACTATCATGGGACTTTGTGTCTTATTTGTGTAGGGAATATCTGAACAGATTTCTTAAGATCATGCAAGCCATTATTGGTGTGAGAAACAAGGAATGGTAAGGTTTTCTCCTACCATGTGGGGGAAATGAAGGATATGATAGTGGATTTTTTATCAAGTGGTGGCTAGACCAATATATAGGATTAAGGTGACCATATGCATATCATTAAAAGTGATAATCAAGTAATAAATTTTTCTAGAAAACATAGGTTGTTTAATATCATGTGGAAAATAAATCTTCCATGAATTTTAACGTCCTTAGGTAAGAAAATGGGTGACTCAATTCAAAAAATGAGAGATGTTACATTTGGACCAATGAATGGCATTCTGGGTGTCACTACATATCCAATGATGGAAAAAAAATCAAGCGAAACATAGTTCTTCAATATCATGTACTTTAATTTAATGAGGTATGGACATTAGGACATCCAATGTGAAAAATAGGTAACATAATGGATATATATAGTTTTACTTCATATGGTAAGGACATCTACTATTCATTTTAATGTCATTTAGTAAGGACCGACTCCGTACACATTATCGTCATGTGGTTTGGATGTAGAGTTTCTTGTAGTTTAATGTATTCCTATTAGGAATTTACATACCATGCAGTTTTATTATCTTGTTATCGATATGGATCCATATAGTTTGACATCATGTGATAAGGATGTAGTGGCAGGTCTTATACTGATATGGATTCCATTTACTGGTTGTAGCTTTTAAAAGTATTTCTTGAGAAATCTCGCATTGGTGTGGGGTGCAACATAGTTCCCATCTACTGTGGCCAATAAGTAAGCTCCATTATGGTAGAACTTATTTATGACATAATTACATTCCAATTTGGGTTCCATCTTAAGAGGTTTATTTCCTGGTATCATTGGGGTCCTGATAGATAACTCCATCTCTCCTTGGAGGAATGAACTGAGGAGAACCTTTTTTATTAAAGGCCCTTGAGATATAATTATGATGAACCTCTTGGTTGTGAAATGTATGAAACTATTATCTTCATGTTGCTCCAACTCATCCATCCACATCTGAAATTTCTCACCATCTAAGTGATGTCTACAAATGGATATCTGAAGTGAAGGTAGCTGGACCTCTATGGGTAACACTACCTCAGTCTCATACACCAATGAGTACGATGTTGCTTGTGTAGTAGTATGTATGGGTGTACATTAGGCCAAAAAAGAATAGATATATCATCCCGCCTTTTTATCACATAAACTTTCATTACATTTTACAAAACCGAGGATCTTTAAGGTTTAGTGTCTTGGAAACTAGGAACTTAAAACATGAAAACATAAAACATTCTTCTTGAACACTTGAAAGGATTATCCTCATGTTCATCCTAGGTTCATTACTGCATCTCATAACCTAGGGACATACATCAAAAGAAAGTTTGAGAAGAAGGCCCAGTAAGGGAAACAAGAGAAACATTTTACATGTGAACTTGAGATACTTCAATAAGGTCATGAAAAGAACTTTAAGGCATGAGAAAGAAATCATGAGGAATATCATAATAAAAATAACATTTTTCATAACTTTAAGATGTGGCTACATCATTTAACATATACAATCATGAACATATCACCAAGGTCCATCCCCAAGGTGTCATTTGAAAATTACCAAGGTTATTCACCAAGATATCGTGAAAATTGTAATCTCTAGTGGTTACATCATTACCTAATTCATTAGAGTGCTATCAGGGTACACCTTTAAATTTTCCTTTATTATCATGTGATACACATATATCATCATCAAAAATTTCATACATAACTCATATAGCATAAAATAAATGGGTTTCATTTCATAATCATAACGTTTTAAAAACTGCTTTAAAGACATGATCTTTACGTCACTTTAAAACCCACAGAAGGGGAGAGCAAGTCTCATGTATGTAAATCCCAGAAATTAAAATAGAACATTTTGATATATATGTGAATACCCCTGTAGAAATAGGAGCTTTGAGTATTCATTTTATAACATAAAATAATTTTGAGAAAAGAGAGAGGCATTTTGAGATGAAAATTCTCCAGTATAATAGCCATGTTTTGGGGTTTTAGAGAACATTGAAAAGAGAGGAGACATGGGTCACCCACTCATAAATGATCCATAAAACTGTAGAGGGACAGAATATGAAGGATATATGAACATGGTAATTAAATTTGAAAGATGTACCATATGAAATGAAGAAAATGAAAGGAAAAAAAATAAGATTTATCTTATGAAAATTCGACAGCCTAACGACATCACTTAAACTTCAAAAAATGAATTGACGAGATCAAATAGGGTATCCCATCATGTGAAAATAAAATATCAGTATGATAGATATAGATATAATACCCCAAAAGAATAAAAAGGAACTTGAAAGACTTGACATGAAAGTAGAACTTCAAAACGATAAGGGTGAAAGAACCACTTAAAAATTCGGCAGCCTAACAGCGCCACTTAAAACTTCAAAATACTGAATTGAAGAGATAAAATGGGGTATATCATCATATGATCATATAATATCAGTATGATAGATATAAAGATCATACCACAACATAATAAAAATGAACTTTAAAGACTTGACATGAAAGTAGAACTTCAAAACAAGAAGGGTGAAAGAACCACTTAAAATTCGGCAGCCTAACGACGCCACTTAAAACTTCAAAATAAAGAATTGAAGAGATAAAATGGGGTATCTCATCATATGATCATAAAAGATCAGTATGATAGATATAGAGATCATACCCCAACATAATAAAATGGAAATTGAAAGACTTGACAAGAAAATAGAACTTGAAAATGAGAAGGGTGAAAGAATCTGTTATAAAAATTTCGGCAGCCTAACAGCGCCACATAAAATTTCATAAAATGAAATGATGAGAGTAAGAGGGGGTCTCTCATAATGTGAACATAAAAAGGAAATTATAATTAATATACAAGAACATAATCCTACATAAGAACATGGTTCATAAAAGAAATGACATAAAAGAGATTACTTGAAAAGAAAGAAAGGGGGTCGGATCCCTTACCTTTAAAATGTAACTCTTAAAACTCAAAGGTTGGGACCTTGAGGGCTTGGGGGAACCTTGGGAGGACTTCTTGGGAGGTAATGAGACCATAAATTCGTTGGGGGAGAGTGGATAGTCGAATGGATGAGAGGATTTCTTGGTATTTATAGGGAAAGTGAGGGGAAAAGGCATTAATGGCCAAGGGACACCTCACAAGTGGTTTTCTCAAAACCATGAGCTCTCCCATGGTCTTTCCCAGGGAGTTAGGCCACATGGGGCCCCCAATACAATAATTCATCATCCTTGGTCGTCCAACCCTTAAAATATCTAATGGAATCATCATGACACAGTTATGATGTAATTAAACATACCGAAACCCTAAAACTATATTTTTACTATTCACTGAAAATTCAACTTTCTCAGAAAAATCCCAAAATTTCACATTAATGAAATATCAATGCTCTGATTTCAAAAATGAACTCTATTTTATAAAAATAATTTTCTAAATATTTTTAATTTAATTTTTAAATAAATACACGTTTCACCGAAAATTCATTTTTTTCAGAAAAAACCCCAAAAATTACCTTAACATAATATCGATGCTCTGAGTTCAAAAATGAAATCCATTTTATAAAAATAATTTTTGAAATATTTTTAATTTAATTTTTAATTAAAAAACACTATTCACCAAGTAAAAACTAATACTTGAATTATAATTTATGAAACCGTTATTTAACCATTTTATTTAATCACATTACTTAATCAAGGTTCCTAGATTATATTAATACTTTCTTTAAGTGAGATTACTAATCCATTTGGACACATTACTAATCCTAATCATGAAATCACTATTCATAATTTACTATTCATCAAAAATTATGTTGATCTTATTAGACTCTAAATTTCGTACTGAACATAATTATAGAAGACCATTTTTTGAAAATCATTACACATTTTTATTTATTTAAGGTTTTCATAAACATTTTTAAAATATCCTTTCTCTAAAATTCATAAAAATATGCATACTATATTTATCCGGACATTTGAAAATTCATAAACTTCATCATAAGAAGAAATCAAAATTTTTATTTAAAACAAAGGGTTACACAAGGCAGTGACGGTCTCCTTACATAGCCCCTTATCACACCAACATAGGACCTATGTGTAAGGTGTGCTAAGGTGAGAGAATCCGAGGGAGGCTCGGCCAACATCGCATGAGTAGTAATTTCTATCAGTTTGAACTTCTCGCAAAGGCGATTCCGTTCTAGCTTCACATGATGAAGTTCAGCTTGGGTTTGGTCTAGAGCAAAGCCCAGTGGTGCTACCTCCTTCCCAAGTTCTGTTAGATTGGCTTTGATCGGTCCAAGACTACTAGGTGAGGCCATCGAATCTTCTTTCTATATTACTTAACCAAGATTACTTGTATTTAGAGACAATAATCAAAACATTTAGTTTCCAGTGGTCATATTGACCAATGGTCATATAACAGTCAAAACCCAATGGTCTCATTTTAATTATACTCATGTTATCAAATGAAAAAGTTTTGTTGAGTATCAAAAATAAAATAACACACAAAATTAGGAAACAATATTTATTCAAAATTTTGGGTCGTTTCAATCTTCCCCCCTTAAGAAATTGCATCCTCACAATTTTTTAAAATTGGGTTCTGAAATTTCATTGAAATCCCACATCAGATGTAGAGACCCGAAGCTTGACGTACATGAACATTACATTAATTTTGCGGAATACTTAGTACATAACAAAAACACACACACAAGGATCGTAATAGTTTAGTGTCTTTGGAAACTCGGAACGTAATCTTCTAATCGTGGTGAAAGATCTTCAATATCTCCCATAAAGATCTTCCTTTTTTTTAACCTAAAACCTTTCTTTATATCCTGGGGAAAATAAAACATAAAAGGGTGAACTCAAATGCTCAGTAAGGGTATACCAAATAAAAATCAATCACATCATATTCATAAGAACATAACTTTTGGAAATCTTAACCTGCAAAAGAGAGCATAATTTCATAACATGGGATAAATCATAGTAGTGAAATGAAATCCCAATAATCATAACATAGAACATGAAACTTTGTGGCATACACACATAATCATAGAGAATCATTTCTTGTTAGTCAAGACTCATTGCCAAGACTATCTTAGTGGACAAAGTCCCTTTCTGAATCGAGTAACCCTCGTTTCAGTCCTGTTTCACTGAACCGGTATAACCTACCATTTCAGCCATGTCTATCTCATGAGATATAAAATCTTTACCCAATGCATTGGAGGGAGATATAGGTCCCACCCATCTTATAATGATACCATTCTTATGTGTTCCACAAAATCATAAATCATACATCATTGCATAACCCATGTAACAAAAATGGGATTCTTAAACAACATGACTTCATAAAACAATTCATATAAGATAAAGGAATTCATAAAAATATTTCCATCACAACATAATCAAATCCATGTAATAATAGGGATAGAAACAGAACCCTTTATTATCTTAGATGGAAAATAATTTTGATAAAACACTTGAAATCCATTCTCGAGGAAAATATCCTTTCTACTTCAAAAACACTTTTCCTTTCTTAACATGTTATACAATTGTAAACTAAAAGAAGTTGATTAAAAATAAACTTGAATAGATGTAAAGGAAGCTTCTTGGAAATAATGTTTTATAAATCCATTCATGTCGTATAAGTTAAAAAAAACATTCTTCTCGTACTTTTGTCAGAAAAGTCAAAAAAGTACCTCCTACGAAAAACGACAAAAGATTCCTTTCAATCTTTTACTAAAAACTCACCGAAGGGTAAAATTGGATTTAAAAAATTGTAGGTGGATTGAAATAATATTACATATTGAGAAAATATGGATTTGGATGATAAAATATACCCCAGTAAATACTAACGTATAAACAATCTCGGATAAAAATGAGATTGTGATATTTCCCTTACCTTAGGTCCGATTTGCTTTGTATGAGTCCGAACCTCCTGTATAATGATTTAAATAATGTCATTGACTTATTACATAATCATATTCATTGTTATGATATCATATATGGTTCACTTATGACATTATATTACCCGTTCTTTTGTAAATTCCATGTTAAAGAAGCGTTTTGGGTAAAATCGTTTCATTTATCGTAGGTGTTTTGACTTGTTGTTCTGGACATTATTATTACTTATATCATGATTTACTTACATCCAGAATATAAAATATGATTTATATATCATATATATTCAGTATATATATATATATAATAGATAGATAAATGAAATGAAAAACACCGTTCATGGAGACGGTAGTCCGTACGTACGCATGAACGCTGTTTTCCTTTCCTTATTGTCTTGAATGGAAGTAAGTAGATGAAATACATATATATATATATATATACATAAATCAAGTATCTTTATAATGTCATATATTTCATTATTATTTCTTATATATACTTTATAATCATTCTTAAATGGTTAACATGGAGAATGAATCTCATCGCGTCGTGGAGACGGTAGTCCGTACGTACGCACGAGCGATGATATCATTTCCATAAATATTGAATTGAATTGGAGTGGATTATACAATATATCAGAATCAATATTATGTTGTAATAACTATGTATAGTTATTATTTACACCATTATACCCATCCATGTAAGGTGGTGGTGGAAAATAGATTACATCACGGCGTGGAGACAGTATTCCGTACGTACGCACGCGCGGTGATTTCTTTTTCCGTAGGATGGATAGATAGTGAAATAGGGTTGTTTCATACTTATAATAACATATCAGTATATGAGTGATACTGATGTTATTACTTCATAATGAAACAACCTAAGAAGAAGAAGTGGAAGAAGAAATAAAGATGAAAGAATTGGTAACGGTAATTACCTCTTCTTTGAAGCGCCTCTTTGAGACCTCCTCTTAGGGCACTAAAATTGGTCTTTGAGGAAGACCAGAACCTCTAGGATGTTTCTAAGGAAGTGCAAAAGTGATTTTGGCAGGGTTTGGCCGAGCTTGAGTGCTCAAATTGGTGTGAGGAGGAGGGGGAGGAGGTGTCCTTTTATAAGGGAGGAGTGGGGCACCTTAGGAATATCTCAAAATATTATTTTATATTAAAGTCAAAATCGGTTTATAATGGTTCCAAAGGGTCTTATTTCGAAGCTAAAGTGGGGATGGGTCTAAATCCTATCATCCAATAGGATTTAGACAAGTTTAGGGTATTATATTAACCTTATAAATTAGATTTAACTCTAAGTTAAATAATTTAAATTTTACCGTGTCTTTTTGTTTTATTTCACTATATGGTTAATATACTTACTATAACATGCCAAACGAACCCCAAATTGTTTATTATTAATATATATATCATTATATAAGTCATTTGGCCGAACCTTATATTTTTAGGAATAAAATAACAATTAATAATATAATATTTGATTTAGAAACTATTTTGTGTCAATTTTGACACTATTTGATATATGATTTTTGTGAAAGTCATAACAGAATTATATGTTCGAACCAAGTTGATTAAATCAACACTAATATATCATAGTAACCTATAAAATTAGTGGAATTCATAAAAAGTCTCAAATTACATTCATTTGAGCATTTATAACATCAATTATGTTAATATTTCCTTAAAAGGGTTATTACTGCATCATCGTTGTGTCATAAATAAATTAATTTATTTAAAGTTTTAAAATTATAAATAAAATATAATTATGTAGTAAATCGTTTCAGATTTCTAATGAATATTTATAGTCGAATTTATCTTATGTATAACCCCATATTAAAAATGTTTTAGTAAATAAACTTTGATTTTAACTCTTTTAACTCTTCTTTGAATTAAATAATAATAAATGTCCTAATCTAATCCAAGTGGGCCTAAATGGTCATATTTTATTCCTAAGCTTGTTTTTGGTCGAATTAAACTTTTCCAATAGAATTAGGACATGTTTTAGGGTAATAATAATATCATTTTTACCCTTAATTACCCTATTTACTTTTAACCGTGGTAAATAAAAGTAAAAAGTTACTATTCACCAAAAATTATTTTCATCTCATTGAACCACATTTTACATACTGACATCAACCGTTTCTCTCGGATTTTTGAAATTCCATTCACAGAAGCGGTAAAATTATGTTTTATGCAAAATTCAGTTTTTAACCTACCACTTAGTGGTTTCACTATTCATCGAAAATTGAAAGTTTTCAGAAAAATACCGAAAATTAGGCCTAAGCTATATTTGATATTATGAACTAAAAAATGATGTCTATTTTACCAAATTCAAAACATATCAGTTGCATTAACTAATTTAAAAATTAATTCTCGTCGTCAAAACAAATAGCGTGTTTTTAAGAGATAATAACTATCAAAAGATTGACACTAGTTTATAACTGGTTTAAATGTGAAATTACATCCAATGACCAACATTGTATTAAATTTTAAAAATATATTATAAATATACTTTAAAACCACTCAAATTAATAATTTATCACTATTAATTATTTCGATTAAAAAAGTTGTTTTTAATTAAAATTTAGTAATTTTCACTATTCATCAGAATATGAAAGTTATCCGAAAAGTACCAAAATTTCACCCTAAGCTAATTTCGATACTCCGAATCCAAAAATAAAGTCCATTTTGAAAAATAAAATTTACAAAATTTCAAAAAGTTGTTATTACTATTCATAACGGCTAGTTTTAATAATATTTTAATAGCATATCGTTGTTTAGTGAAACTCGGTATTGCGTACTACACACGCTATCGAGGAAGGTCGAGATTGCATGTAATGCAAGGCAAGTCAAGGATGCGTGTTGTGCAAGCTCCTTTTGGTGTAGTGTACAACACAAGTCATTAATAAAATATTTTTCATAAAATCTCGGGCTGTTACATTCTACCCCCCTTAAAATGAATTTCGCCCTCGAAATTCGTCGGGGTTATAAATGGTTTACTATTCAAATGTTTCTTTAATAGAAACCCACATCGTAAAAAGGAATACCAAAACATGGATTTAAAAACTAAAGTATGAAATGTAACGATTACCCAAATAAACTAATCACTGGGTTTCCACATAGGTGAAAATATGGATATGGAAGAGAAATCTAACCATCATGTTCTGATGGAGAGTGGTAAAGAACATGGCTATGGAAAATCCAGTAATCACAAATCCATAAATTTGTGACAATCTAAGGTACCATCTGATTCATCAGGTATAAGATCACCAGGACAACATTTTTGGTTTTCAAGATCATTTCCCTAAAGTTGAAAATTTGAATTAGAATAAATACTTTCTTTATTTTGGTACAATCTCACTGTTGTTCATGCCTTGAACAATTTCCACTTCATCTCTTAAATAAATGAAGTTGAATTTGTTATTCGTGAAGTGTTAGCAGATCATGTGATAGAATGACGGGTCATTCCATCTGTCTCAAACAAAAGGTTAGCAAAAATTATATACATAAGTCGATCTATAGTGAGATAAAGCATATATGGTTCCTAAAATGGACTTATACTTCATATATCATACTGCTTAATATAATAAAACTAGTTTCTACTAAACAGGGACTTCCTGTAGGCCAGTGGTAGGCGATAAAGGCCAGTCACACTTCGGTTGTGGGTTCGATTCCCACAGCCTTGTCCGACGCGATGGGCTGTCGCCCGTCCTGCAGGTTGTCCTTTTTCTAAAACTACATTACTATAACGTCCCATCAATAATATCGAATAAAATAACAAAAAACTTCTATCCTTAAACAATACTCACTTATGTCCAACATAATCCATTTCAATCTTTAGGCTTATCCATAATACTGCAGTCCACTCTCATAACATAGTGAAAACGATTACCAGAGATTTAATACCATCGTTGATCCCCATACATCATAAGATATGTTTTGTTGGTCACATTACAAACATTCAAAGTCCTTAATCATGTATTCTCTTGAATACCTTAGTGAAAACATGAATCCATTTTAAAGTTAACACTTTCCACATACCAAAATCCTCAAAATTCTATATACTCAAACCATGATATCACTTAGTCCTTATATCAATCATGAGCTCATGAATACTATTAAACATTTCATTTTCTCGTTTTCCCTTCATCATGCGCATATCATCTTATTTCCAAAAAATATCTCAATCACTTTGAATACCACATCAATAAATATTGCAATACTCAATGATACAACATTATTTTGGAATCCCATTACATAAACACTTAATCATTCCACCACATTGTTGTCATATTCAACATTGCCAATAGTGATCGCATGTGACTTCCCTTTGTCCTTTTCCTTCAGTGGTTGCTCATGTTGATCATCACTAACCCTTGGATTAGGGCATTTATTAGCATAATGCCCCATTTCCTTGCAATTGAAGCATTGAAGTGTTGGTGGTGCGTTCTCTGTAGTGTTTGCTTTATTCACATCATTAGAAACCCTTTTTCCATTACTTCGACACTCAGCTGCTGGATGACCTTCTTTTCCACACTTAAAACATTTTCTTGTCCCTTTAAGACAATCTCCACCATGCTTCTTTCCACACTTTGTGCATAAGGAAACATTCATCTTCTTTTCACCATTATTCTGAGATTTCTCCTTGAACTCCATCTTTCGTTTCTTGTCCAAACCATGAGATGGATATGTAACACCAACTTCCATTTCTACCTTGATAGAACAACGCACAATTTCTTCATAGCTACTGAAGTCTCTTATAGATAATGCCCTTCGAAGACTTGGTTTTAAGCCACTGAAAAATCGATCAACTTTACTTTCAGGTTGGATGATAATGCCAGATGCATACCTTGAAAGTCTTGTAAAATTCACTTCGTATATACCAACAGATTCATCATCCTTTTGCTTTAGTTCAAGAAAATCTTTCTCCATCTTTGTTCGAAGAATACGAGGGAAGTACTTATTGAAAAATAAGTTCTTGAACTCGTCCCATTCCATGGACTCAATTTCATCTCTTTGCCTTGTATTCTTGATAAGATTCCACCATTGATCAGCTTCACCTTCCAAACGATATACTGCTAAGATGAATTTATCATGTTCAGAACATTGAAGAACTGAAAATATCTTTTCAGTGGTACTGATCCATTGTTTAGCAACAAGTGGATCAGAAGACCCACTGAAAGAAGGTGGACGTTGCCTCATGAAGGACTCAATAGAATATTGTTCCCTTCTCTGCTCATTTGGAAGTCCAGAATGATTCATAGCTTGTGTAAGTATAGCAATAAGATTTTTCACTCCATCTCCCATAACATTTGCTTGTTCAGGAGGACAATCATTTCATTGTCCATTGCATTGATCAACACGGTTCCTTCGGGTTCCAGCCATCGTCTAAAACCCAAAAAGAATAGTGTGAGAGGCAAAAATCATGCTAGGGAAAACAACATTATAAATGGGGAGTATCCTCAATATCTAACTTCTTAGGTTAAATTATAAGATCGTTACCATAGTTATAGGATTGTATCCTATACATATACTTATCCTTAGGGACATCCCTAGACAAACCTTATAAATATCTTTAGGGATCTCACTAAAGTTCTTGCATCCTAGTTTCCAAAGGTTGACTAAACCTTTCTTCTGATACCAACTGTAGAGACCCGAATCTTGACGTACATGAACATTACATTACTTTTGCGGAATACTTAGTACATAACAAAAACACACACACAAGGATCGTAATAGTTTAGTGTCTTTGGAAACTCGGAACGTAATATTCTAATCGTGGTGAAAGATATTCAATATCTCCCATAAAGATCTTCCTTTTTTTTAACCTAAAACCTTTCTTTATATCCTGGGGAGAAGAAAACATAAAAGGGTGAACTCAAATGCTCAGTAAGGGTATACCAAAGAAAAATCAATCACATCATATTCATAAGAACATAACT
The DNA here is from genome assembly GCA_963277665.1 of Viscum album. Lineage (NCBI taxonomy): Eukaryota > Viridiplantae > Streptophyta > Magnoliopsida > Santalales > Viscaceae > Viscum > Viscum album. The sequence goes on along the minus strand of OY728150.1, from coordinate 807,408,767 downwards.
TTTGGAAATCTTAACCTGCAAAAGAGAGCATAATTTCATAACATGGGATAAATCATAGTAGTGAAATGAAATCCCAATAATCATAACTTAGAACATGAAACTTTGTGTCATACACACATAATCATAGATAATCATTTCTTGTTAGTCAAGACTCATTTCCAAGACTATCTTAGTGGACAAAGTCCCTTTCTGAATCGAGTAACCCTCGTTTCAGTCCTGTTTCACTGAACCGGTATAACCTACCATTTCAGCCATGTCTATCTCATGAGATATAAAATCTTTACCCAATGCATTGGAGGGAGATATAGGTCCCACCCATCTTATAATGATACCATTCTTATTTGTGCCACAAAATCATAAATCATACATCATTGCATAACCCATGTAACAAAAATGGGATTCTTAAACAACATGACATCATAAAACAATTCATATAAGATAAAAGAATTCATAAAAATATTTCCATCACAACATAATCAAATCCATGTAATAATAGGGATAGAAACAGAACCCTTTATTATCTTAGATGGAAAATAATTTTGATAAAACACTTGAAATCCATTCTTGAGGAAAATATCCTTTCTACTTCAAAAACACTTTTCCTTTCTTAACATGTCATACAATTGTAAACTAAAAGAAATTGATTAAAAATAAACTTGAATAGATTTAAAGGAAGCTTCTTGTAAATAATTTTTTAGAAATCCATTCATGTCGTATAAGTTAAAAAAAACATTCTTCTCGTACTTTTGTCGGAAAAGTCAAAAAAGTACCTCGTACGAAAAACGACAAAAGATTCCTTTCAAATCTTTTACTAAAAACTCACCGAAGGGTAAAATTGGATTTAAAAAATTGTAGGTGGATGGAAATAATATTACATATTGAGAAAATATGGATTTGGATGATAAAATATACCCCAGTAAATACTAACGTATAAACAATCTCGGATAAAAATGAGATTGTGATATTTCCCTTACCTTAGGTCCGATTTGCTTCGTATGAGTCCGAACCTCCTGTATAATGATTTAAATAATGTCATTGACTTATTAAAGAATCATATTCATTGTTATGATATCATATATGGTTCACTTATGACATTATATTACCCGTTCTTTTGTAAATTCCATGTTAAAGAAGCGTTTTGGGTAAAATCGTTTCATTTATCGTAGGTGTTTTGACTTGTTGTTCTTGACATTATTATTACTTATATCATGATTTACTTACTTCCAGAATATAAAATATGATTTATATATCATATATATTCAGTATATATATATATAATAGATAGATAAATGAAATGAAAAACACCGTTCATGGAGACGGTAGTCCGTACGTACGCATGAACGCTGTTTTCCTTTCCTTATTGTCTTGAATGGAAGTAAGTAGATGAAATACATATATATATATAAATAAATCCAGTAGCTTTATAATGTCATATATTTCATTATTATTTCTTATATATACTTTATAATCATTCTTAAATGGTTAACATGGAGAATGAATCTCATCGCGTCATGGAGACGGTAGTCCGTACGTACGCACGAGCGATGATATCATTTCCATAAATATTGAATTGAATTGGAGTGGATTATACAATATATCAGAATAAATATGATTTTGTAATAACTATGTATAGTTATTCTTTACACCATTATACCCATCCATGTAAGGTGGTGGTGGAAAATAGATTACACCACGGCGTGGAGACGGTATTCCGTACGTACGCACGCGCGGTGATTTCTTTTTCCGTAGGATGGATAGATGGTGAAATAGGGTTGTTTCATACTTATAATAACATATCCGTATATGAGTGATACTGATGTTATTACTTCATAATGAAACAACCTAAGAAGAAGAAGTGGAAGAAGAAATAAAGATGAAAAATTGGTAACGGTAATTACCTCTTCTTTGAAGCGCCTCTTTGAGACCTCCTCTTAGGGCACTAAAATTGGTCTTTGAGGAAGACAAGAACCTCTAGGATGTTGCTAGGGAAGTGGAGAAGAGATTTTGGCAGGTTTTGGCCGAGCTTGAGTGCTCCAATTGGTGTGAGGAGGAGGGGGAGGAGGTGTCCTTTTATAATGGAGGAGAGGGGCACCTTAGGAATATCTCAAAATATTATTTTATATTAAAGTCAAAATCGGTTTATAATGGTTCCAAAGGGTCTTATTTCGAAGCTAAAGTGGGGATGGGTCGAAATCATATCATCCAATAGGATTTAGACAAGTTTAGGGTATTATTGTAACCTTATCAATTAGATTTAACTCTAAGTTAAATAATTTAACTTTTACCGTGTCTTTTTGTTTTCTTTCACTATATGGTTAATACACTTACTATAACATGCCAAAAGAACCCCAAATTGTTTATTATTAATATATATATCATTATATAAGTCATTTGGCCGAACCATAGATTTTTAGGAATAAAATAACAATTAATAATATAATATTTGATTTAAAAACTATTTTGTGTCAATTTTGACACTATTTGATATATGATTTTTGTGAAAGTCATAACAGAATTATATGTTCGAACCAAGTTGATTAAATCAACACTAATATATCATAGTAACCTAGAAAATTAGTGGAATTCATAAAAAGTCTCAAATTACATTCATTTGAGCATTTATAACATCAATTATGTTAATATTTCCTTAAAAGGGTAATTACTGCATCATCGTTGTGTCATAAATAAATTAAATTATTTAAAGTTTAAAAATTATAAATAAAATATACTTATGTAGGAAATAGTTTTATCTTTCTAATTAATATTTATAGTCGAATTTATCTTATGTATAACCCCATATTAAAAATGTTTTAGTAAATAAACTTTGATTTTAACTCTTTTAACTCTTCTTTGAATTAAATAATAATAAATGTCCTAATCTAATCCAAGTGGGCCTAAATGGTCATATTTTATTCCTAAGCTTGTTTTTGGTCGAATTAAACTTTTCCAATAGAATTAGGACATGTTTTAGGGTAATAATAATATCATTTTTACCCTTAATTACCCTATTTACTTTTAACCGTGGTAAATAAAAGTAAAAAGTTACTATTCACCAAAAATTATTTTCATCTCATTGAACCACATTTTACATACTGACATCAACTTTGTCTCTTGGATTTTTGAAATTCCATTCACAGAAGCGGTAAAATTAAATTTTATGCAAAATTCAGTTTTTAACCTACCACATAGTGGTTTCACTATTAATCGAAAATTGAAAGTTTTCAGAAAAATACCAAAAATTAGGCCTAAGCTATATTTGATATTATGAACTGAAAAATGATGTCTGTTTTACCAAATTCAAAACATATCAGATGCATTAACTAATTTAAAAATTAATTCTCGTCGTCAAAACAAATAGCGTGTTTTTAAGAGATAATAACTATCAAAAGATTGACACTAGTTTATAACTGGTTTAAATGTGAAATTACATCCAATGACCAACATTGTATTAAATTGTAAAAATATATTCTAAATATACTTTAAAACCAATCAAATTAATAATTTATCACTATTAATTATTTCTATTAAAAATGTTGTTTTTAATTAAAATTTAGTAATTTTCACTATTCATCAGAATATGAAAGTTATCCGAAAAGTACCAAAATTTCACCCTAAGATAATTTCGATACTCCGAATCCAAAAATAAAGTCCATTTTGAAAAATAAAATTTACAAAATTTCAAAAAGTGGTTATTACTATTCATAACGGCTAGTTTTAATAATATTTTAATAGCATATCGTTGTTTAGTGAAACTCGGTATTGCGTACTACACACGCTATCGAGGAAGGTCACGATTGCGTGTTATGCAAGGCAAGTCAAGGATCCGTGTTGTGCAAGATCCTTTTGGTGTAGCGTACAACACAAGACATTAATAAAATATTTTTCATAAAATCTCGGGCTGTTACATCGGAAAAGGAGTCAGAAAAACTATTACTTTAAAAGAAAGAAAGGGAAGTACAAAGGTCACCCGAGTTAACCCACACTAGGATTCCATGGAGAAAAACATGGATATGGAAGAAAAAACAAAGGGTCAAGTTCTGGGGGAGAGTGATAGAAAACATGATTAGGATAAAGTTAACCATAAAAAAATCCCAAACCTACGATGTGTGTAAATGGTCTTTGATTACCTAGTAGGAAACATAAACCAACAATGTTTTTGTTTTACATTCCTTTTCATAATTTTGAGGAATTCATTTACAACATAGAACAAAAACATAAGAAGATATACCTACCTTCAAGTAGAGTTTCATCCTTTAATAAGTCTCTACCAAAACTAATCTTTTCTCCAAATGATGAGAATTCAAAAACACTTGGTCTCATCAAAATCACAAGAATAATCTTCTAGAGAATCACATAATCCACAAAATATTAACTATCTATTTCTTCTATCTTTAAACATTATCCCAAAAATAGAAAGGTTAAGGTAAAACAACTCTTCAAAAAGAAAGAATCCCATAGGAATGGAAACTGCTTTTAAATCTTCAAAGATCCATGGTACTACCCAAAGTTCATCATAGACCATTCCATAAATAATGGTCCTTAAAATTCCTCAAAATAAACCAAACTAAGATTGAAACCCAAATACAAGAAGGACTTGATAACATAGTCTTCCAAAATAAACTTCATTGTTCATCTCCAATCAACATCAACCACTCATAACATCTTATAACAAAAGTAGCTAACCTAAACATATTTTACCCAAGATAGGTTAATTATTCCCAGAAGTAACCTAAATTACTATAATTCCACCTTAAATTCATCGATTCTTCAAAATATAAGTCAAACTTACTCAATGAAAATACCGTAGCAATCTATTTACCTCGATCATATAGGGTCCCCAAAATAGTGAACGTCTTCCAAAATAATAATCATCTTTTAATACCCTAATCATCTATGTCATTTTAATACAACAATCGTCGCATTTCCTATCACATTGGTTGTTGGGACATGTTCGTCCATTTCCCACCATTAACTAAGAAGAGAAAGTATAATTAGGGCCCTAAATACTTAGCCAATAATCATGAAAAGGAACTTAAAGCATATGAGGATAACTTTTAGAAGAAAAGTATACCCTAACTTTTGATCCCCTAGGTTCCCATCTAGGTTATCCATGATCATATATTATTATGTGAATCTTTATTTTATTTTATCTTTGTTCCTTTAACAATGGTTAATACTAAGCTTTTTAATTTACCAAAGAATATCCCCCGGGAGTGTCATAACCAAGAGTGCAGCAAGGCCCATTGTCGTGTACCAGTTCCCATTTGAGTCTAGATCAAAGCTGTGTTTTCAGGTTTTACCCTTATGTACATCTATGTCAGAGCCACCTCTACCTGCTCGTATGCAGACATGGATGTATTTGCTTGGCAACCCATTACTCAATACTCACCAAAATACAAGGAAGATTCCCTATATATATAAACTTTTCTATAGGATTCTTCCTAAATTTTTCATATCCTAATTTCCACAAATAACTAAACCATCCTTTGATACCAACTATATCATCCCGCCTTTTTATCACATAATCTTTCATTACATTTTACAAAAATGAGGATCTTTAAGGTTTAGTTTCTTGGAAACCAGGAACTTAAAACATGAAAACATAAAACAATCTTCTTAAACATTTGAAAGGATTCTCCCCATGTTCATCCTAGGTTCATTACTGCATCTCATAACCTGGGGACATACATCAAAAGAAAGGGTGAGTAGAAGGCCCAGTAAGGGAAGCAAGAGAAACATTTTATATGTGAACTTGAGATACTTCAATAAGGTCATGAAAAGAACTTTAAGGAATGAGAAAAAAATCATGAGGCATATCATAATAAAAATAAAATTTTTCTTAACTTTAAGATGTGGATACATAATTTAACATAGAAAATCATGAACATATCACCATGGTCCATCCCCAAGGTGTCATTTGAAAATTACCAAGGTTATTCACCAAGATATCGTGAAAATTATAATATCTAGTGGTTACATCATTACCCAATGCATTGGAGCGCTATCAGGGCACACCCTTAAATTTTCCTTTATTATCATTTGATCCACATATATCATCATCAAACATTTCATACATAACCCATATAGCATAAAATAAATGGGTTTCATTTCATAATCATAACGTTTTAAAAACTGCTTTAAAGACTTGATCTTTACGTCACTTTAAAACCCACGGAAGGGGAGAGCGGGTCTCATGTATGTAAATACCAGAATTTAAAATAGAACATTTTGATATATATGTGAATACCCCTATTGAAATAAGATCTTTGAATATTCACTTTATTACATAAAATAATTTTGAGAAAAGAGAGAGGCATTTTGAGACGAAAATTCTGCAGCATAACAACTATGTTTCGGGGTTTTAGAGAACATTGAAAAGAGAGGGGACATGGGTCACCCACTCATAAATGATACATAAAGAAGTATAAGGAAAGAATATGAAGGATATATGAACATGGTAATGAAATTTTAAATATGTACCATATGAAATGAAGAACATGAAAGGAAGACAAAAATAAGATTTCTCTTATGAAAATTCGGCAGCCTAACAGCGTCACTTAAACTTCAAAAAATGAATTGATGAGATCAAATAGGGTCTCTCATAATGTGAACATAATAGTTAAGTATGATAGATATAGAGATAATACAACAACATAATAAAAAAGAACTTGAAAGACTTGACATGAAAGTAGAACTTCAAAACGAGAAGGGTGAAAGAACCACTTAAAAATTCGGCAGCCTAACATCGCCACTTAAAACTTCAAAATACTGAATTGAAGAGATAAAATGGGCTCTCTCATAATATGATCATAAAATACCAGTATGATATATATAGATATCATACCCCAACATAATAAAAAGGAACTTGAAATACTTGACATGAAAGTAGAACTTCAAAATGAGAAGGGTGAAAGAACCATTTAAAAATTCGACAGCCTAACGATGCCACTTAAAACAACAAAATACTGAATTGAAGAGATCAAATGGGGTATCTCATCATGTGATCATAAAATATCAGTATGATAGATATAGATATCATACCCCAACATAATAAAATGGAACTTGAAAGACATGACAAGAAAATAGAACATGAAAATGAGAAGGGTGAAAGAATCCGTTACAAAACTTTCGGCAACCTAACAGTGCCACTTAAACATTCATAAAATGAAATGATGAGAGTAAGAGGGGGTATCTCATCATGTGAACATAAAAAGGACAGTATAATTAATAAAAAATAACATCCTCCAACATAAGAACATGGAGAATAAAAGAAATGATATAAAAGAGATCACTTGAAAAAGAAAGAGAGGGGGTCGGATCCCTTACCTTTAAAACGCAACTCTTAAAACTAAAAGGTTGGGACCTTGAGGGCTTGGGGGAACCTTGGGAGGACTCCTTGGGAGGTAATGAGACCATAACATTGTTGGGGGAGAGTGGGGAGTCGAATGGATGAGAGGATTTCTTGGTATTTATAGGGAAAGTGAGGGGACAAGGCATTAATGGCCAAGGGACACCTCACAAGTGGTTTTCTCAAAACCATGAGCTCTCCCATGGTCTTTCCCATGGAGTTAGGCCACATGGGGCCCCCAATACAATAATTCATCACCCTTGGTCGGCCAACCCCTAAAATATCTCATGGAATCATCATGACACAGTTATGATGTAATTAAACATACCGAAACCCTAAAACTATATTTTTACTATTCACTGAAAATTCAACTTTCTCAGAAAAATACCAAAATTTCACATTAACCAAATATCAGTGCTCTGATTTAAAAAATGAACTCCATTTTATAAAAATAATTTTCTAAATATTTTTAATTTAATTTTTAAATAAATACACTATTTACTGAAAATTCATTTTTTTCATAAAAAACCCCAAAAATTACCTTAACATAATATCGATGCTCTGAGTTCAAAAATGAAATCCATTTTATAAAAATAATTTTCTAAATATTTTTAATTTAATTTTTAATTAAAAAACACTATTCACCTGAAAAAACTAATTCTTGAATAATAATTTATGAAACTGTTATTTAACCATTTTATTGAATCACATTACTTAATCAAGGTTCCTAGATTATATTAATACTTTCTTTAAGTGAGATTACTAATCCATTTGAACACATTACTAATCCTAATCATAAAATAACTATTCATAATTTACTATTCATCAAAAATTAATTTGATCTTATTAGACTCTAAATTTTATACTGAACATAATTGTAGAAGACCATTTTTTGAAGATCATTACATATTTTTATTTATTTAAGGATTACATAAACATTTTTAAAATATCCTTTCTCTAAAATTCCTCAAAAATATGCATACTATATTTATCCGGACATTTGAAAATTCATAAACTTTATCATAAGAAGAAATAAAAATTTTTATTTAAAAAAAGGGTTACACAAGGTAGTTACGGTCTCCTTACATAGCCCCTTATCACACAAGAATTGGATGTAAGTGTAAGGTGTGCTAAGGTGAGAGAATCCGAGGGAGGCTCAGCCAACATCGCACGAGTAGTAATTTCTATCAGTTTGAACTTCTCGCAAAGGCGATTCCGTTCTAGCTTCACACGATTAAGTTCAGCTTGGTTTTGGTCCAGAGCAAAGCCTAGTGGTGCTACCTTCTTCCAAAATTCTGTTAGATGGGCTTCGATCGGTACAAGACTACTGGGTGAGGCCATCGAATCTTCTTTCTATATTAATTAACCAATATTACTTGCATTTAGAGACAATAATCAAAGCGTTTAGTTTCCAGTGGTCATATTGACCAATGGTCATATAACAGTCAAAACCCAACGATATCATTTTAATTATACTCATGTTATCAAATGAAATAGTTTTGTTGAGTATCAAAAATAAAATAACACAAAAAATTAGGAAATAAGATTTATTCAAAATTTCGGGTCATTACAATAGAGGAGCTTCTCCGGCTAGGACTTCTTATCATTTTTCACTATCTATTAGATTCTGTTTGACAGAGTCTTTTTGAAGGCCCCTATCTATCTGTTTTCTACTTTGTGATAGTGAGATGAGTGATTGGACTAAATATTGTAGTCTTGGTACAGTTTCTTCAACTCTTTAGAATAGAAGTTGGTGTTTTTGTCCATCATTATTATGCGGGGGACCCCTAACCTGGTGATTATATGGGACTTTATGAAGTTGACTATGTTGTTCATCCTAAATTCATTTATGGGCATTTCATTATCCCATTTTGAGAAGAATTTGATAACAGTAAGGATGTACATGTACTACTTAGCTGTGGTTGGAGGATATGACCCCATAACATCCATTCCATAAACATAAAATGACTAGGAATATTCAGCTTTATGTATCAATTATGGGGGTTTATGGATGAATTTTTCATGAATCTGAAACACAAGGCATTTCTTGGTGAATTCCATGCAGTCCTATATCATGGTTTACCCGTAATATCCCATCATCATAATTTTATAGGCAAGCTTGGTCACAGATTGATGGGCTTCATAGGAGCGTGCATGGAATTCTTCCATGACGACAAGAATCTACCCTACTACTATGCATCTATGGAGGATCCTATAAAATCCATTTTTATAGAGGATCTTATGATCATTTTTACCACTCTGAAGAGTTAAGTTTGTTGAACAGTGCTGAATCAGTTCCCTTTCAGTGCTATCTGTCGGAAGAGTCCTATTTTGGAGATAACTGATTATGGGCTTCATCCATCCAATGGTCGATTCTAGTTCCTCATGATATAGGGTGGTGTTGACCAAATTTATTTCTTCTAAATCACATATGATGATCTATGATACCATTATCGGATGCGTGATATAGAATATTTCTTCCTCCTAACCATGGTCTGCCAAGAGTATGAATGCATTACCTAATGAATTGATATGAGAATTATGTGATCGGGGAAGATGATGAAATGTGGGATTAAAAGGGAACTCTACCCTCATCCCCCTAACATATCTAGTGATATGGGCTAGTTCTTTCTTCATGATGGAATATTAACAATTAATTTTTTTTATCACTAGTTCTGAATCCCCTTTGATATTTAGGTAGGATATATGTAGTTTTAGGTATAGTTCCAAACCAGTTATGGGGGCTTGGTATTCCACCTCATTATTTATGCGGCCTTAAAATATTGAGAAATATGATGTAAAAACTAATTTGTCTAGAGAGACCAAAAAAATCCCAAACCCAACCTGATTGAGCCTCAGGTTTTTTATCCTTTTTCTGAAAGGACTTATGGAGGCACCATCAAAATACATCTCCCATGTACAGGGAGTGTAATGGGAATAAAATTAATACTCATCTAGAATCTTTGTGTCCATCGGTGTATTTTCTAGGGTAGGATGTGCTGTAAGAAATCAGCCAGGGCTTTCCCTTTCACCGAATTATGTGATACAAACTAAATGTCACATTTTATTGAATTTCCACCCATCATTATAGAAAACCTATCAAAATCAGAATACCATGGATTTACATTATTGGATAAACAAATGTGTCCATATACACTTCATGGTGCTACAAGCAATGAATCATCTTTTTTCTGTGAAGATAAGTGCAAGGAAGTTATTCTTGACATCCGAGATTCAGGTCTCAGAACCAAGCATAGTCCATATGAGTTAGTAGAAACTATTCATGCTTCCAAAATCATTTTTCAATGTATGGATGGTTCCAAATTAGAATAAAATTTTGACCACTTATAATATGAGTGGAATCCCTTCCACCAAATTCACCAGGACTTGTGGGTAATATAGATACTTCATGATACATTCTAAGGATTCTTGAAAATCATCATCCAATCGATAAGTGATTTATTTCTTCAATATCATGGTTAAGGGGAGAGATTTTCAATCTAGGATTCCAATGAAACAACGAATTTTGGTGAGGTTCGATTGGACCCCCCTTAGTTCTATGAGATTTATGTGGGGTGACATTTCTAAAATAGCACAAGTCTTATCTAAGTCAACTGTGATGCCACTGTGGCATACTTCACAACCAAGAAACTTCCATGATGTTACCCTACAAGCACATTTCAATAGATTCATATCCAAAATGTGCTTAAAAAACTTTTCAATGAATCTTGGGAGATCCGTGAAGTAAAAACAATGCTCTTGGTATTTAACCACTAAGTCATCAACAAAACATTCACTATCTTTCCCAAGAACAGCTTAAAGGCATGATACATGGTGTGTTGATCTATGGAACCAACATTCTTCAAGACAAAGGTCATGAACTAATAGAAAATGATCCTCTATGGTGATATGAACGTAGTGAATTCTTCATCTTCATGGGTCATCATTATCTAATTGTACCATGAGTACCCATCCATAAAGGGAAGGTCATAGTATCGAGCAGTTTCATCGATCAAGAGTCCTGTGATCGACAATAGGAATTATTCCTTTGGTAAATGTCAATTAAGGTATCTAAAATTGATGTAGACCCTAATATTCCCATTATTTTTCTTAACTGGGATGATGTTTTCTAACCATATTAGGTATTTCACTTCTTAGTAAAGGTTGGATTTGATCAACTTATCAACCTCTTACTCTATATTTGTGGCATGGGAGGGGTGAATCCTCCTGGATACCTACTTTAAGCCATTATTCTCATCTAGTAATTTAAGACGGTGCATAGACACATCTGGATTTAGTTAGTGAATTTATTTATAGTTCTAGGTAAAAACATATTGTTACTGCTTCAAAAATGAAATGTATATATCTTTCTTTTTGAGGGGAATGGTGACACTAATTAGGGTTGGCCGCAAGTCTTATTTTGTTCCCAAATTTACCTATATGATCTCAACGATGGTGGTGGATACACCTTCCTCAAATGCAAGAGGGATGTTCCTAAATTTATCCTCTTCCTCTTCCATCTCTGATTCCGTGGAGACATTTTCAGAAGAATATAGAAATATGGGGGCTTCACCATCATTTTCGGGGTGAGAGAGACCATGAGAAGAGACATTATAATTCCCAATCACTTGATTCATTATAAAGATATGTCAGAAATGATTTTATTCCACACTATCACTGAGGAAAGGAGGATATTTGATCTCTTAGGTAAAGACTATCACTTGGACAAGATTTATGGGAACCATATATTAACTATCTAGAAGACTCCATGGATTTATAGGGGTGGTCCCGAAACAGTTGGAGGATGCGACTTGTATGTCATAATCCTCCATTGGTTGTTTTAATCCCCTTTTAGATAAATCTTCCTCAGAATATGTGGCTCTGTAAGCCTTGAAGGTGGAATTTTCACCATTTAGTGTGAAAACCATTCAATTGATGGGCTACTTAAAGCACTAATGGAATAATGATGGTACTTCCAAGTAGATATGGAGCCAGGTCCTTCCATGTAGGACATTATATGTGATATCTTATTAGATAATCATAAATTCAGAATCAAATATGAGATCCCAAAACAGATATTCAAGTTTAATCTTCCTGAGGGGTATTTTTTCACATTTATCATCCCCTTGAATCGTCATCTTTGTGGGAGAAAAACCCCCTTTTCTATATAAAAAATGTCAGAAGGTCAAAAAGAAATGAGTTTTATCCTGAAACCATAATCAATATGATATATTTGAACATCAAAATTATTTAGTTTTTAAAAAACATATAGGTGCCTGATGTGACCCCATATGACCTCTTCCTAATCATGGTCAGTGAACGAGATGGTGACATGAAATTCTGCTAACATAGCATCCAATCAATAGACATCAGCTACAATTACATATATCTCTAATTACTATGGGATTCATTGGGATTCAATAAGTTCCTCCATGTGTTATTTTGAAAGACATATCCTATCAAGGATTGAAATATTGGATAGAATAATATCCAAATGTTTCATAATGTCATACTTGTTTTCCAAAGGTTGGTGCAACCTGATATGGGGTTTCTCTTGGGCATGCAGCTTAAGATTTTAGGTATTTGAGGTGGATGGGCTAGGTGATTTTGTATAAGTTGATGGAATGTATTTTGAAAGTAGTGTTGGTTGTGATGACTTTATTTGTTTCCTAGGTTGATTGGACAACTAAACCCATTCTACGTAGTCATTCAAGAAAATGTGGTGTGGATGATTTATGAAGGGATATAAGGTAACTACATGCCTCTTATGGGCCTACTGAAGCACTTTACCATGAGTCTTGTCTATATATATGTTCTCTATGGGGACATGATTGAAATATTGGGTCTGATCACATCCATGTTGTCCCCTGTATCCTCAGTTCCAACACATACGGCCTCCCATTAGCTGGTTATGTACATGAAACTCATATTTGGGGGAATATTTATCATTGAATATAGGATCTTGCAAGTGTATCATGTTGAAAAACCCAACTATTATCTCCTCATTTGAGGATTATTATATTCGGTGGGGATGTTCCCATTATGTGGATGTCACAGGGAAGAAATATACAGGAGTTAGATCTTGAATTGGAGAAGAACATGACTCCTCCACTTTTGTTTCTTCTTCCTTCTGGTGGTCAATCCCACCTTTGGGAGGAATAGTTGATGTTTCCTCAGTGGGTGGTGGAGCTATTATGGGTTTCCTTAGCTGTTATATTAGAGTTTCATGATCTCGGACATTTCTTTTTTCGAGTCATCTAGTTGATGAACTTCTGCTCATGCCTGGCTAGAACTTTCTAGCATCACCTTGTTCTTCTAATTGAGAAATAGTTATGAAAGTCACCTAATTTGAGATGTTATCTAACACCACCTGTATATAATACACCACGACTTTAAGGAAGTATCTAAATATAAAATAGTTATGGTTATTATGACCTAGATTTCTATAGAAAGGGTAGTAATCGAGATGGTCGGTGAGGTTGATATCATCTCTTCTTGGGAAGTGGTATCTTGAGTAGGTTGTTGTCCATGGATACTAATAAATAACTAGATATTTTTTTTTATTTAGAAAGGATTATGATTTATCTATCATTTCCTCAAATCCTGGGCGACCCTGATTTCCTTGTGCTTCTGGATGAGGGTGATTCTGTGGTTATCACCACTTGACAGGAGGAGCTGGGTGGTTCGGGACCTACCTAGGTGCTTGAACGGGCACTAATATAGGTTTGATAGTGATAACTATAGATTCTTATTTTTCTATCATTTTCCCCTATGATATGGCCATGAGCCGATTTTTGTACTCGGTCTGCTGAATGACTTCCTCAAGATGTTGTGCTACTTTTGCAAACCCAAAAAACCCACCGAGACAGTTCATCAGGATAGAGGGTCCCTACAATTCATCCAGGATATTTTTAGCATAGGGTTCTAATAGTTTCTCTTTCAAGAGAGGGATTTTCAGTGAATATTTCAAACCCTTCAACCTAGATATGAATTCAAACACCCTCTCATTCTCGCGTTGTTTGCAGTTCATCAGGTCAATTATTATTGTTTTCTTTAGTGTGGATCTAAATAGATAAATTAATTGGGGATGAAGGTCTTCCCATCAAAAAATCAATCCTACTGACATGTTGTTGTACTATAAAGAAGGTAGAACTGTCAAAGTATTTACAAAACACCTCAGTTCTATTGCCCCCTGTTGATCTCAGGGGCCCATAATCATCCCACATCAAGATACGAAGTGTGTGAGATGCTGTTTAGGGTCACCACTACCATCAATAGTGGATAAGGTAAAGTATTAAAAATTGGGTGGTGGAAAATTTTCATCCACCCAGTTGAGATATGGTTTCCTCCCACACTTGACATGTGTGTGTCTCCATTCTATGTATTCAATTCAAGTAGCTAGGGACTTGATGACATTAATAAGCTTTGGGGGAACTACTGTCTGAGCTTCCTCCCATCTATAAGGAGTGGGTGGGGCTAAATGTGGTGGCACATCCTTTTTCTCCCATTTATTCTTGATTCATACTAATACTGAATGATTAGCCTTGTGAGGGAGAGTCTTAGTTTGAATTAGAGGGAATTCATGATCATTTTCAACTTACTCATCTATGTAGACTAAATTCCTGGATTTAGAGTGAGTTTTATGCACAAATACCGCTCTTTTTGGTGGATCAAATATGATAGGTAAAATATTTTTCTCAAACTGAAGATGATACCCACTTGGAATATTTTCCCAAATTAGCTATTTATTGAGTTTTTAGAGAGTTTGTATTTCAATATCATATAGTGACAATTGTTCCTCCATGGAAGGAACCTCAACTCTTCTAAATGGTGATCGAGATATAGCCACATCTTTCCCTTTTCTTTGGAAGTGTTCCACCAGATAGGTGGAAAGTATTTATTAGGAGGAGCTAGATTTTGGATTTTTCTCTAGTTCTGGGTGCATGAAACCTCAATTGGTGCATCCAAATCACCCACTTCTTGGGTATATTTTCCATATTGTGGCCTTCTAAAATTGCATATTGATCAATGTATATCAAGTTGATAGTGATAAAATTCATAGAGTAATATCAAGAAATGATGGTTACGCCATTAATTTCAATTCAACAGGATGATTATTCACATATTTCATTAGGGTAGTTATTCGAACACTTGGCTATATTGGGACATTTTATCTTCTAACCCTGGTGGGGTCTGATTACTTTTTCTATACGCTCCTCTGATATTGGTCTATAAAAAGTGACCATGAGGGAGTTTTTGATCATG
Source organism: Viscum album (assembly GCA_963277665.1). NCBI lineage: Eukaryota > Viridiplantae > Streptophyta > Magnoliopsida > Santalales > Viscaceae > Viscum > Viscum album. Next base: position 807,393,154 of record OY728150.1, on the reverse strand, counting down.
ATTACCAAACATTCCCCAACCATAAGAGGTATGTCTTATGGTGGGAGGAACTTGTGGCACACTGACCAATGATTTTCCCTCCTAACCTAGAGAAGAATTATTCTATTTGTGGTGATGATGAGGAGTAAAATGCCACCATCCCTATGGGATGGGGGTTATTTGAGGATAAAATTGGTATTGATTGGTTATGTTTTTTAGGATGTAATAATTCCTGATAGGGATTTCATGATTCTCAAGATGGACATAAAGATGTAAAATCACATAACCTAGTAGGGTGGGTTGATATGGAATCACCGTGGATTTCACTAGGACCCTATAAGGTGATGATGAACCTGGTAATGGTGATTGAGATATAAATTATCCCATACCAGTGGGATGGGTTATGTTTTCATCTACTGTGATATATCCTTAATTATCTCAGGAATTGATGATCTGAGAGGTGGAGGTGGCGATAGATATTCCCCCAGCCCAGTGAGATGGGTCCATTCCTAGATGGATGATATGGAAAATTTTACTACCTTCTATTTGATTTGGTATAGTGGTTCTTGTGTAGGAGTTGGTTGTGATGGAATCCCATGATGGGAATCATTCTTTATGGGGAGTTTTCTAGGTGATCACAACTTTGGTCCTCGTGCCTGAAATGCATTCTCATTACTTTACGGGGACCGGTTCAAAGAATTTTTGTCTATCACCTCCCTCCTTTCATGATGTATGAGTACCATTGAAATGAGGGAATTCTATTTTAGTGACCAACTGGCCCAAGCGTTACCTCGTTCTCTAATTTTTCTGGAGGCTATGACATTACATGATTCCATATCTAAGAGGTTCTGCTATTCTAGGGGTGATAAAACGTTTAATTCTTCATACTCTTCCCATCCTCAAATACATATGCATGACATGGATTTAGAGATCATATTATAAAGGTTTTTTATGGAATGGTTAAAATCATGTTGTAAATTTTTATTGTGATTTTCTAGTTTTAGATCCTAGGCACTGGAGATAGTATCCAGATCTAGCTAACAAAAGAGTATCTTGATGGTATGAAGGTGGCCCTTGTGTCCTGTATAAGGAAGGTACCTAGCCTTCAGTCATTGATAAATAGTCCTCATATTTTGGCATAGATAAGACATACAGTCCTTTTCTAGCTCATTTAGGATCTCATAGACACAGGTAGCGAGGGCTCAGAACATGATGTGTAGATTATTTTCATCTAACTCTTTACATATTTCAATGTTGTCTTCATCTTCATCATACTTACATGCCTCCATATGACCAGACCACAAAATATTCTTCTAGGGGTCACCTACTGACAAGATTGGAGTGCTGCTAGAAGTTGATTGGGAACTATAAGTAGTTGAACCTGATGCTTCAAGTACCTATCTATATGAAGGTGTTTTGTATTTGAACACAAATCTATATGGAGGTGCCTGATATTTGAACTCCTCTCTATATGAAAGTTCTTGGGAAAGGTGAGAATTTACTTGTCTGTGGGGTATATCACTGTGGGTAGGATGACCATGGATAATATCAAGAGTATATTCCCTATAATCCATATCCACACTACCACAATGCAGACTATCATGGTAACGATCATCTTCTATTTTAGTGGAATAGTTGAAATACCCTTGGGGAATTTAGAATGTGTCTCAAATGACCTCAAGGAAATTAGCATTTAGAAAATTAGGAATATGGTCCATGTTCTATATCTTTGTTAGAATATGATGAACTTCCTTTTATAGTTGTGCATGGATATGAGACTATTGTATGATGTTTACCAAAAATTTCTTATAATCGTCTAATGTTGCGAGAATATGTGCCTGCTCCTAAGAATCTATAGAAATATTCGGCTGATCTATCTCTTTATTGATAGGAATATGAGCCTTTCCTGAGGCATGTTCCATTCTAGCTTAGTGAGTGTTGGTCAAGAAAAGAGTATTGGCCCAATCCAGAGAATTTGGAATATCCATTGGACTTTCTTGACAAGAGTATGAGCCTTCCCCGAGGCATGTGAGACTCTAATTTGGGGATCCATGACTGTAGCATGAATATGATCATGGTATGTATATGAAGTGTTATCTAGAATATGATGATGAACCTCAAAAAAGAGATAAGGGATATGATCATCCTACTGTATTTCCTTGGAATGATGCTGGTGCAGTCGTTCTTCAGCGAAAGTACGAATATGTGCCTAAATTCGGTGATCGACAGGAATATTCTAGGAAAATTTAATGATAGGAATATGAACCTATCCATAGGATTGTTCCATTCACACTTGGTTATCCCCAGCTATAATGGGGATATTTTCTCTATCCTAAGACTTTGGAGTGTGTTTTTGGAATTATTCAATAGGAGTACGAGCTTGTACCGAGGCTTGTGACTCTCTCACTTGGTTTTCCCCATCTAGAATGCAAGTGTGAGCCTTATCCCAAGCCATTGGAATATTCCACTAGACTTATTTGATAGGAATGTTCCCCTGTCCCGAGGCATGTTCCTCTCTCACCTGGCGATCCCCATTTGGAACGAGAATATGAGATTTTTCCGAGGCCTCACCATTTATCAGAATATATCAATAATCCTCATATATAGGAGAAATAATGTGTGCTTACTTTAGTGCAGCCACTTGTTCATGATTATCAGAGCATTGATCTATCCTTACAACAGGGATAAGAATATGTTCCTATCCCTTTATCTATAATAGTTCTAGAATATACCAGTAGAGTTCTTCATCTATTTCTAAAAGATATTGGATTTTTAGAAAATCATGTGTAGTGATATAACCCAACACATTTTCAGACTCCACTATGTACTAGAAGATGTATTTGATTGAAGTGAGGATATGTGCCCACTTTTTTCCTCCTTGGGCCATTGGATTATAATGATAGAATTCATGCATGAGGGTAGGGATATGTGCCTCCCCCATGTCTTCTATGGGAATATTCCCACAAACTTGTTCTAAGCGGCTAGGGATATGAGCCTACTTACTGGATACTACTGGAATATTACATCATACATCATCAGTGGGAGTGGGTATAGGATCCCACCCCTAGATATATTTACCCTTCCTTACTATACGAGTCATCCTTACTGACCATGCTTGGGAGTCAGAGGTGTTAGTGTGTCGGGTGGTACACTTAGAAGGCGACTGTTGGCTACCAATGGGATGATACTAGTGACATTGGCTTATAGATTCCCTCCTTAGTAGAAAATAAATTGAATAGGAACCATATTTGGATTATTGGTCCTCCTTAATTATACATTTAAGTTTATAGTTTTCATTCTCTATAGATAAGATCCCTAAATGTTTGGTCATACCAATGAGGGCCACAGACTTAGTTGCAACTTTCCCTGGGTGATGCAAACTCACCAGGTTTCATGCTTGGAGAACCTAGAAGGAAGCTTCTATGGATGGGATCATACCATGTTGATTATACTCCCATACCATAGTGTTTTACACCTGATGTTAGAGTTTTCAAGAAGGTGAGATAATTTTTGTGACACATGGGGGTAGCTGTAGTAGGTGATTTACTAGAAAAATCACTGGATGTAGAAAAAATTATCACGGGTTGGGATTTTATCAATGAGAGAAATATCTATAGTCACAAAGAAATCAAGGAAGAAGTTTATTGATTAGTGAATTATCATAAGCATGATGTTCTCAATCAGATATTCATGGCTAACACAATTATTATATTATTCCTGATCTGAAAATTCTTCTCACGTAAACTTGCCAACATGAGGATGGACTTATTTCATAGAAACCCTGGTTATAGAGGATCAGTCATAAGATAATGATGGCCTTACTTATTTTTTTTTCAGAATAAAGTGACCTGATGTAGGATTAACCACATCAATTTATTATTTGAGAGATTCAAGATGAGTTCATCATTTTTTACCTATAATTGAAAAAAAATGGTTCGATGGATTATAACCAAATCATTTTTTATTTGATAGATTCACATCTGGTTCACCATTTTTTTCATATAATGGTAAAACAAAATGGTATGACATATTATAACCCAATCATTTTTTTATTTGAGAGATTTAGATTGTGTTCATTATTTGTGTTTCAAAAGGGAAATAGGGGACCATGGTGCCTGTTTGGTCTAGTTTTATGGTTGATTGGAGGGGGGGGTCATTTATTACATAATCATTAACATCGGGTTACCATTGTGGCTATTAATGAAAACTCCCAATGGTTCCCTAATTCATAACTAGGTATATACCTACTTTCCAAAGGTAGGTGGTCACTTTGGGATTCAAACCCAATGATTCTTAGGGAATCACATTAGTTAAGAGGATGGGTGGTCAGGCTCATCACACCATTTTGAGGGGAATTATTATGTACTATAGTTGTAGATTTAATACATGTTTGAGAATATCTTCCCAATTATGATATGTGACCGGTTACCCTAAAAAAACTATAGGTTAAATCTGGTTTCTTCAAAAAAGGAAGGGGAAATATCATTACTGAATCCATATATATGTATCCAAGTTTCTTTATCCATTTCCCAGTAATGAATATATAGTATATATGATAAAGTCGTTCAACTAAATACTTCGTAATTTACTTTGATGCATGGAAGAAATTGATACTATGAAGAGTGGATTGAGCCATTATGAGGCATCCAACACATCTTGGTTATTAAAATAATCAAAACTTATATAGTTTTTTAAACCCATGTAGTTTAACATCATGTGGAGATGATATATGTGTGGGTAGTTGGGTGCCAAATATTTTAGCTCGAGTCTCGAGGATATGTCTTATGTATCCTGGTTATGGAAGGAATCATATTTATTGTAGTTCTATTATTCCATTGGGACTATAACCAAGGTTTATTTTCTCATAAGAGGGAGGTTTATATCTTGCCACTCATTGAGGCATATATACTAGGATTCCCCTAACTTTTGGAGATTCATGATTCTAATGAGGTGTTAATTACTATTCCCTAATCCCTTTTGAACTATTCTCAGTTTGAGAAACTAGGGAGAATAAGTGAGTAGCCTCATTGGATATAGTTGTGGAGCTTATTTATTTGGAAAAACCTTGGGGATTTCTTGATATGGAGCTTAGGCCTTAAGAATTCATCTTATGTATCCTGGTTATTGTAGGAATCAGAGTCCTCATAGTTCACTTGATTGAGGCTTACACATTAGCTTTTCTTTATGAATGAATGATATGATTATTTCAATTCCCAAAATCCACGTGAGCTATGATCAGTTTGGGTAACAAGGAATGATAGATAAGCAGTCTCATTATTTGTAGATGCAGGACTTAAGAGATGGGATTTAACTATGGATATTTAATATAAATATAAAACCTCGGGGAGGTGTCTTATGTATCTTTATTATTGAACGAATCAGTGTCATCGTAGTTCAACTGATCGGGGCTTACACACTAATGTTTCTATATGACTGGGGATTACACACTGAGGATAGAAAAGGTTGTTGAGTCCCAGGATTCCTTGCGATCTAGTCTTCTTGTCTGCTAAACCTACTTGAGTTCCTTCATGACATGAATTGGTTGTTTGATTGGTATATCGTAGAATGTCTGCATGACATGACCAAGGACAATTAGAAGATTCAATGGGATTGTCTGAAGGACATCACATACCTTTGGTGGAATATTTTAGGGTCATCACATGATCAATGATGAATTGTCCGATAGACATCATGAGACCTAGATGGTTGATCTTGGAAGTTGTCGCATGATCCCATATGATATATTTAGAAGGTATCACATGATCCAGATGAATTTCCTTGGTGTCATCGTAATATCTGGATGAAAGATACGGAGGGTACCGTGAGAGTAAATTTGACATATCTCGAAGGTGGTGTATAATCAAGTATGAATTGTTCAAAGGACATCACGAGACATGTTCGACTAATCTTGGAAGCCATCGCATGATCACGACTGATATATTTAGAGGGTATCGCATGATCCACCTCACTTTCCCCAGTGTTATCAGAAGATATGACTGACTCATATTGAGGGTGATGTGAGAGTCAATGTGACATGTATTAAGGGTGGGGCATGATCATAGATGGAATTCCTCGAGGACCATGTGATACATGGTTGGCATGCTTGGGGGGCATCGTGAGAGCCATTTTACACACTCGGGTGCATCCACAAGGCTCAAATGACATATACTAGAGTCGCTATATGAGTTGAGCGACACATCTAAAGGACCCCATGAGGTATGGATGATGATAAAAGAGTGATTTTGAGACTCGGGTGGTGTTCCCATGGGGTAAAATGGGACTTTATTTGACACATACAAAGGACTTCGCATGATCCATATTACATACCAAAGGAGCATCGTGATACATGGGCGACATGTCCTGGTGATGTCATGTGTCTTGGATGGTTCAAACAAAGTGAATGAGGATCAACGTATATTCCATCAATAGAAGTATTCTATTATTTCAGTCTTTTTTTCCATATTTTTATTGAGAATTCCTTATATTTATCCAGTGTTGATCTATTTTATGTACCACATGATCTGGCTGGTATGTAGGGCACTCTTCATGTATCCGGCCAAGAGTCCTTTTTGTAATCTGTGGTGATAATGTTAAGTGTTTATGCATATTGTGTGATCTCATCAGTTTCTCCCTAGATCATACTATATGGGAAGCTTTTCTAGTCATGAGATCAATGAGTTTGAGAAACCCTCTCTGGAACTGGTGTGTGATTTCAAGAATTCATTCGTATTCTTTGAGATAAAGGTACTCCTATGTGGCAGTCATCATTTTTCATGCTAGGGTGGGGGATTTATAGGCCTCACTACCCTAGTTGTTCCCCGATTTTCATGACATATATCACATATATCCAGGATTAATTTGGCAAAGGTATTTGGTGTTACATGCCTTCATGTGTCTCTAACATGGATTACTCTGAGAGCATAGAATAATTATCCACAACCGCAAGTACATACCATCAATTATTCCTTCATTGGATTATTTCCAATTAATAAGGACTTGTTAGATCATGAATTAACACAAAATTACTTTTATATTTTCATATTTACATTTCCTAAGGACTTCGTGATATCAGGGCACCTGTCGAAAGGCCTTTGAGTGATATCAGGTGAATTTTCTGGGAATTTCTTTGAGACAAGGATGGCTTCTTAAGGGGCCTTCACAAGATCATTATGACTTGTCAAGGGGTCTTTACAAGACCATGAAAAAAAAACCTTAGCATGTCATGAGATTTTTAGGACAGTGATAGTCTCTCTTGTCTTCTTTTTTTATTTATTTTATTTATTTTCTACAAAGGTCGGGAGTCAAGCGAGATTCCATGAGTAGTGTCAAGAAAGATTACTCTATTTTTTGGTGATGTCTTGCGTAACCATTAAAGGTTATTTGCAGATGCATTAGCATTTCGAGAAAAATTGTTTCCATTTATCCTTAGGGAGCCAAAATGGGAACACAAGGTCTCTTGGACATACCTAAGGCCCTTCGCGTGATGGGGATGACATGCAAGTGGGCTCTTGTGAGATGAGGAAGGAATACTTCCGAGGTATTTCAATGTCTTATGGATTTCTAGGGGCACATCATGTGACTTTTTATAAAAAAAATATCTCTTTCCTCCCCTTATTTTTTTTCCTTTGTTTTATTTTTCAAAGTCTGTGGATCTCTCGAGTTTGATTGAATATTGTTAAGGAAAAAAATTCTTCCCATATGTGATCAGTCAGGTGAGATCTTACACCTACAAGATGCCTCCTCCTTTTGGAAAATTTCATCATTTTTTCAATTTATTTTTAATGGGATTTCAGGCACCCACTAGTTGACAACCCACATGGATTGGGGGAACTTATCTAGATACCGCTGCATAAACACTAGCTGTTCGGATCACCTTCACGAGAGTAGAAGTAATTCAATAAAGAGAGTTTACCAGACTACCTGCAGGTTATTTTCTACAAATATTAACTTACAATGACCTCATTATGGTCACTTGATCGCACATCCTTTGGAGGTTCACCAGATCAGTGATTCTCCACCACCTTCTCCATTCTTTGGTTTTGCGGGGAGGACAATACCCATATTCAGGTACTTCTTCCTTTATAAATTTGATGTTTCTCATTTTGTGGGAATCACCATGCACCTAATTTATTTTAAATGGTTTTTATACTGCAAATTTTATATCTAATATAATATATTATTCTTATAATAGATATTTTAACTTCATCTTTAAGATATTTCTCTTTCAAATAGTTTTTATCAAGATGTTACTTAAGTCGTTAGTATTATCATATTAAATTTATCTCTTTAAGACATGTTTTATATTATGAAACTAATTCCTTTTATGTGGTATAAATAATTAAAATTTGAGAAATTATTTCAGGAATTAAATTTTATTTTTGTTAATTAAATTTTAATTTGAATCTCTCTCTTTCTTGAGGATTTTATTTAAATACTTCTCAATTTGAATGTGGTTTTCATGACTCAATTAAATTTTCTGTGTCATAATTACTACTTTTTAACTATTATATTTCAAGATTGATATATTTTATAATATTATGATTACAGATTTTATCTAAACCTTGATTAGGGAAATCATGTTTCATACCAAAGTATCCTTCATTGATGATTTTATTGTTTCATTAGAATGCATTTTTGTTAAAGATAATTCCCAATAATTTTAATGTATTTTTATTCTATGTTGAAATTTTTAATTCTAAACAACATTATACTTTTGTAAAATCAATTTATTTTTATTATAAGTGATCTTTTTATTACCTTTTGTTCCTTAAAAAATGTTTCACTATCCTTTTAACAATATGGGTTTTTAATAAAGATATTTCAAAATCTTTAAGAGGGTTTTCTATCCTTTCAAAATAAAAAATTTTGTAATACACTATAAACATTCATTAGAAAAATTTTATGTCATTTTAAAGGTTATGTCTCTATAAATTATTTTTAAAAAGTAATATTATTTAAAATATTTATAGTTTTTTATTAGAAACATTATTTCATTTCCATGTTTACATTATTAAAAAAATTAAAATAAAAATTTTATAAAGTATCTTCAATTTAACTTTTTTAAGACTTTATTTATTTTTAAGAACTTTTATTTAGAACTCTTTAAATTTTGGATTTCAAAATTCTTATCTTTATAATTAAAAAAATGTTTTTAATGTAATTTTTACTTCAATGTTTTAAAAGGTTCTGTAATTTTTTTTGATTTTCACATCTATTTACCCTTCATGGTCTAACATTCATAAAGTGAAGTTTTGAACTCCCATTATATATGTTATTATGATATGAATAATTTTGGAAAATAAGTTTTTATTTCCTATGATTTATTAAGTTCATTTTAGGTGATGTTTTCTTGGAAGGTTTAAGAAACCCATTACTTTTTCATAGGTTATTTATGATATGGTTGATTTTACGTGGTGCACATATGTGTGGATAATGATGGATGGGGTACTATATTTCCCTCCAATTAATTTTTTTAATCTTATGTGTGATGATATAGTCAAGAATAGACATAATTATTTTGTTTACATATTCATGGATGTGATGGGTTTGCTCACATTTTTAGGCATGAACATAAGGAGTTTGTTCACATTGGCATGGAAATAATTATTTTTCTCACACATGTTTTCCTATAATAATGTTTGTTCCACATTATCAAGTTTTTTATCAAGTTATTACACAATTTAAAAAATTTCATCCAGTTATGCCAAATTTTCCAGATACATTTCATTTCCATGAAATGCCTTGTTTTTAGGATTAAGTTTAATTTTTATGGATTCAAAACTTTTATATCATGATCACATGTTATATGGTTATAGTGATGTGTTTTGAGGATGTTAATATCCTTTAGAATTACTTTATGATCTTTTTATGATCTTATGTTACTCTAACATATTTTATTACTATCATATAAGGTCTTTGATCGTTTATTATGATATATATGTCCTCATCACGTTTTCCTTCACGTTATTTTATGAGTTACCCAGAATGATTGTATGAGCTTATCCCTTTCTTATATATCTAACAAATAAGTTATAAAGATGATTATATCATATGATATATCTTAAAAAGGTTCTATTAGAGCATGATTATAGAGAAATTTTAACAATTTTAGTAAAATAATATGTCTGTGTAGCTAATTTACAAGACACTAATCATTTCTGTCCTTTGTTTGTGTTTCTATTGTAAGATTTATTATTTAAAAAATAATATTATTGAATTATTAAGTTATGTTTATCTTGGATCAGTATATTTTTTCTTGGAGAAACTTAAATTCTTTAACATAATTATTTTCATTGTTATGGAATTCATTTTTTTCTTTATTAAACTTCACAAATTATTTATTTAGAGATTTGATTTCTTTCCTGTGTTGTTTGTTTCTCTCAAAAAACCCTTCATGGTCATATTTTAACACATGATTATTTTAGAATGATTATACATCTTACTCAATTATCAAAATTTATTATTATCATTCAATATTTTTCATGAAGTTACCAACCTTTCCAACATATAATTCCTAAAAATTACTACGTAATGTAGAGTAGTCATACTCTTCCTTATTCAAAATGATGCTATTATTTGTTGTTTGAAAAGTTTACTTAATCTCACTATAATTATTTTCTATTTAGAATGGATTCCCAATTTATTTATTTGGGGACTTTTTCAACCTTCTCATATTCATATTCTACATTCTTGTTTATTGGATAGTCTTCTACATAGTGTCCTGTATTATCACACCTGAAGCGTTTAAGTGGAAATTTTACTTACAATCAACATTTACCTTATTTATGTTTATTTTGATAAGGGACATCATACTTGTATGTTATTCATCATTATATTAATCATCTAATTCACTAAAGGACCCAACTTACTACTCTTTTCTATTGTGTTTGTTCATGTATTTGAATACCATTTAATAATTATATTTTTTCTTAAATACAAGATCAATTTTCCTCTAATAATAAATATGTTTTTCTTTAAAATAATTTATATAGAAGTCTTATTTATCTTCTAGGGCTGATCTAATTACATTAAATATATCATAATTGTTCCTTATAACTTCATGATGATAATAGAGTCTTCTAAAGAGTCACAAAAGCCCCTAAGATGACTAACAATTTCATTAAACCTGGTGAAATATTCATAAATTGTTGCATATTTATCCATCATGATGTATTCAAACTTACATCTATGGACTTAAATATTTTCTTCTTTAATTATAACATTATCCTTATACATATCCTTTGGATTTTCTGTTATTTTATTAGAAATATTAAGTCCCATTACATTTTATAAACCTTTTTTGATAAATATAATATAATTAATTTTTTGGATTTTACATATGAATTAAAAATTATTTTATTTGAAAATGACGTAGGATAATTCCTCTAATGGGGTAGGAAACCCATTGTTAGAACACCAATTACTTCAAAAACATGGGACAAATAAACGAGAATAATTATATTCTTCTATCCCTGAAAGTTGTATCTATAAAATATCATTACTCTTAATATATTAAATAAATTTTTGTTATCTATAACTCATCTTTTTATTAGATTAGGATCAAAGTGGAGACCTATTTAGCTCTAATACCATTTGAAGATCCCAGGTTCAATGATACACCACTGAAGGGGGGGGGGTATTAGTGGTGTAGAGTTTTTATAATTTCATTCATAAATTATACTTTGTGATTTTTTAATGTCATGATCCATTACTCTCTTATATCTTCCTCACCAGTATAGAACTAGAATGAAAGAATGAAAGACATATATGGATTTTTAAAAGTTTTGACTCTAATGAAGAAAATTACTAATTTAAATTATTGGTTTTTTATAAAATAAAAGTTATATCACTATTTCAGTTTTTCGGGATAAAAATTTCATAAAAATTGCACACAATGGTTGGGAAAGTATTATCCACTTCCTAGGGTTTGTATCTTCCAATTATTTAATGTAAATGGTGTTATTTATTTGAGTAACACCACTCTTCAAGAACCCCCTAAGAACTTATTATAAACAATATCTTTAGTAATATATGGGTTGCATTAACATAAAATATAAGATCATCTTCCTTAGTCTTGGTCTTCAACTACCAAAAGAATATCAATAAATCAGCATGCATGTCAGTCTTCCTTCTCAATCTTCAAGAATAATTGAAACATGCATGAGAGCATGAAAAAACACGATAGTATTCTTTATCCTTAAAAGCAAGCCTCCACATGATAATAACTCATATAATTTCATCAATATAGATGATAAAACTAGAAACATAAATTTTTGATATATTGTTCTTCTTCTTTCTTTGATACTTATGTTCTCTCTCTTCAAACAATATAGACTTATAAATTCTTGAAGGTCAACCATTTTTTAATTTTTTTTCATTCACTAAACTAAATGAATAATAATTCCATAATAAAATTTAATAACTCCCCTTTATTCTCAACAACATAAAAATTTATGGTCAATAACTTCTGAATAAATAACAGATTTGATCATGAATAATAATTTCAAATATTTAATATTGAAATTCCCAGGAATATCACCCCATGATATTCTTAGCTAATTTTCATTCAAAAAACCTACAAATCATGGATAGAATCAAAACATTGACCAAATATTTTATGATTTGTGGTCCATCTATGAATAATCTAATTTTGTTTTCCATATCTTCTTGAAATACTGAAAAAGAACTCATCATTATAAAATCCCCAATATAAGATTTTATGATAAGATTAAAAAAGTCTCTTACATTTCATGGATTTTCTAAAATCCCAAATAGTATAAATTATAAAAGATTAAATTATTCTCAAGGAAATGAATCTTACGATCCTATAATATCTCAGGCCTTTTTTACTTCCTACCTCAAATTTTATTCAATAATATAAAATTAATCTTAAAAATTTGTATGATCCTTAATAAATTCAAAATGATCTTTACACAATCTCAATAGAACATAAATAGTCCCAAAACATCCTTATAGAATTGTAATTACTTGGACAATTATTCACCATATATTCAAAATTGATCTTATATAGTTCTATAAAACTATTACTGAAATGAATCTTATGGAATTAACTTATCCATTTTTCTTCAAAATTCCACATTTCAGAACTAAATAAAAATTTCCTCAGAACACTTTTTAAAACAAATCATAAATCTTTAAATCACAAAAAATATATTCTAAATCCTTATAAAATCATTCTAAACATATTCCACTAATATACATGAATTGTTGACAACAAATACAATTTATTTTAATAATTTTATTGGGTTATTCATAGTATAAATTAAAATTAATCTTATGTATACATGGGGGATTTTTTTATTTTCTTATTTTTTGGAATTATGCATATAGTTTCTATTTAAAATAGAGTATAACTACTATTTTAAATTTTTGTAATTATAAAAAATTTACATCAAATTTAACTCAACGCTAAAACACTACCAAATTGCTTATAAAAAATTCTAAATCTCATCAAAACACTTCGAAACATCCAAATAAGCCTCACCTCACATAATAGACTTTATTTTAAGTCAGTTTTAATATAATTTATTTATTTCTAATAGAATAAAACAAAATAACCATATCCAATTATTCTTTTACAATTATTATTCCCTATATAAATAATACAATGCTAGGGGAATATTTTTTAACTCAAGATGTTAGAAAAATCCCCTTAGATACTATAAAACTCACCACGATCCCAACAACTTATTTATCTTTACTTCTTGTTTATCTCACCTTCTTCTTCCGGATCTAAAAAATCTCCCCCTTTAGATATTTCTGGTAACCATTGAACATAAATTAGTCTCAAACTCATAAAAAATAAAAATTATTCATCATTCAATCATTCCTAATCCAATGTGAGAAAACTTGAGGTAATAAATTTCAACATTGAGCAATTATATCATGTTGTCTATAAATAGTCACTTATATCCACTTCTTCATAAATATTGATAGTAATTGAGAATCTACTCTAAATTTTCTCCCACTTATCATAATATTCCCTTGAACCTATGTATAAAAATTTCCTATATACATGATCACTGTACTTGTTAGAATAGTTTACATGACGACTTCATTGGTTACCCTTTTTAAAAATTTCCTATAAATATATTCCCCTTAAATAACAGATATATAAACTATTATAAAAAACACATATATTTGAATCCTCTTAAATATTAATCTTCTATATATTTGTAAAACCATCAAGTAATGAACATAAACATATATTTATGTTATTTTTCTCCTAATTTGACAAAAATAACCCAAAGAACAAGTGAGATATATGATATAATGACCATATCTTAGAATTTATAGGAATGAGGTTGAACTTTCATAATCATCCTCAATATATATAATGAATCTCTTGGATGTTTTTTAGGGTATACATGTGATATTTTCTCTATTGTTGGGAAAAAATCAAGATTCAACACATTTTTCTATACAATATCCTTAATGTAGTTATATTTTATACAAATGTTCTTTGATCAAGAATGTTGAACTATTTTTCTCAATAAATTGGTGGAGCTTTGATTATCACAACCCTAAACTAGTGTAAAATTCACTTACATATTGAAATATTCCAATTGAGTCCTAATAAAAATTAATGGGGTTATTTATTGATTTTCAGTCACATATTTTCTTCTGAAATATATAAGTTCATCAATCTTTATTTCTTTTTATGAAAACATACATACACATCGCCCAAATATAAAACTCCACTAAATGTTAATCTTTGATCATATATATTTCTAGACCAATGCACATACGTATATCCAAATTGAGAAACCTTTACAATACTATCATTTTTCACTCCATATTACATTGTATCTTTAATATACTTGATAATTCTATTTACCTCATTGAAATGGGACCCCTTCTAAGCACATTTATAACTATCACATAATTTAAAACATACACTATATTTTGTATTTAGGATTTCATGTATAAAAAATTTCTAATAAGATTCATGAATTATATATAATTAATATAATATCCTTTTTGATATTTTTAAATATAGGTTCCCACTGAAATTGGGGAAAAATAATCTTTGAATCCTCCATTACAAAATTTTTTATATGTCCTCAAACATGCTTTTCTTGATTATGAAAGATGTGATATTTCTCTAGAAAAACTTTCAAGCCTAAGATGTAGATTATTTCTCTAAGAATAGACAAATCAAAAATATTATTCATTTCCAAATATTTTTTTCACTTACATTATTTATTTCTAGTAAATATGATATCATAAATATAAATAATAATAATAAGGGATACATCTTTTTAATTTTTAATGTAGAGGTTGTTGTCCACTCTACCTTTCTTCAACTTTAGATACATCATGAAAGTATCTAATTTTTAATACCATGATCTCATGGATTGTTTTATCCCATAAATCTATATTTAACTTTTAAAAATATCCTTAAACTTATTCAATAAAGAATCCATTGATTCTATCAATGTAAAATTCATATTCTAACACTCAAATGTGGAAGGAATACTTGACATATATTTTGAAAATATTGTATCACCTTGGAACCAAAATAATAAAAAAATATCCTAATAGTCCAAATCTTAGATACTAATGTGAAGTTCTCAAATAAATCAATTAATTTAACCTAAGAGTAACCTTTTGACATAATTAATTACCTGTTTCTTAAAACTTCTTATCTTTCATTCAGTTTTTCATAAGAAATATACATTATTACAACAATATTCTTTTATATTCGATTGGGTAATAATTAAAAATTATCTTTCTTATTGATCTAATAAAAATATTCATTGATAGAAAAAATCATTTCTTTATTCTCCAAATCCTCTTTTAAATCTCTTGGATAGACATCAGAAAAAATTAGGTATGTGTTGCGATCCTCAAAGTTATTCTTTTCTGAACTGATTTTACTTATTATCTAATGATATTTTAGACCTCCACCTTAATTATTAGCCTTATATGAGTTGAAAAAAGTTTTTATTCATTATTTTAAACATTATAATCACCTTTGACCTTTTTAAATCATATAAATTCTCATTAGTTTTAGAAACTTCACCTTGTTTCTAACCAAAACAACTTTATCTTCACTTATAGAAACTTAATATTGATATGTGATTTCATTATTGAAATTTTACCAAACATTTACATTATTAATATCCATAATATTTCTTATCTCTTTATTTTAACAATGATATCATATTCCAATTTAATGATAGCCTATGAAGATATGTTTAACTTCTATTTTCTCAAATTTCCAAATATTTTCTCATTTCACTTCTCTAATAAAAAGTAGGAAAAAAATTAAATATTATAAACTGAGGGAATTATAATACATATCATATAAATACATATCTATTTTTTTGTTGATACAAACAAAAATATTTAATATAAAACATTTCCTAGATTTATTTTCTCTAGAAGTATTTAGAAGTATTATGCTCAATCAATATGAAATCCACTATAACCACCAAACCTTGTTTATTCTGTGTAGTAATTTTTTTACTATGGTATTTATAATTCACTAATTTCATACTAAATACCATCATTGATAAGATATTATTTAAATCATTCACTATTATGTTCAAAATTATTAATTGTATGTATTTTCTTTATGTATAACCCATATTCCTTATCATTATATCTTCTAAAACATTTGAAAATTTTTAGATCCTATATCTTATGCTTTGTGAACATAATGAATTTAATATGACTAAATTAATATGTAATATAAATAAAATAATCATCTCCATTTTTATATTTCTTCCTCATAGGCACTCAAATTTCTAATTAATGAGATGTTGAATCTTAACTTTCTTGTTTGGAGAATTAATAATCTCCTCCTTTTGACATGTAAAGAACATCCAATTTCTCTCTCGCACTCAATATATCTCTTTATAATATGAAAATATAGAGTAATATCTCATAAGGAAATATTTATCATATTATTCTATCTAATATAACCAAGTATTCAATGTAATAATTTATTTTCCTCCTTTACACATAGATACCATGATTTTTCAATCTCATCAACCTAGAACATGTTTCCTCATGTTCTCTATACTCTAATCAACACACAACCATCATTTAACCCATTTAATAATAAAACATCTTTATAAAATACTACTTCATTTATTTTATCATATATTTGAGATATGATTAATAAATTGTGTTTCATCCTATAAATATATAACATGTTCTTAGACTTCAACTTATCTCTACCTATCACTACTGATCCAACTTCTTTATTTTTAAGTGAACCATCATTTCCAAAGTCCAATAAGACTATATTTAATTTTTAAACATCATTAAATATATTTAAATATATATCCATGTGTAAAGAACAACCACTATCTAAAATCCATGGACATTCAATTTTTTATGCTTTAAGAGAAACTTAAAAAACGAAAGACATTTATTTTACATTATCTTTCTTATTCTGAGTATTTTATGTATTATTGTACATAATATAAGGGATGTTAGAATGGTGATAAATATTTTAGTAGAGTAATCTGGTTTATCACATCTTCCACAAGCCTCTTCCAATTATTAGAACATGCTCTCAAACCTTCATTATAAAATTTTTAACTTTCTTATGATGCTTTCTTCTTTGATTATATTAACTCCCATTAAAAAAGCTATATATTCCTTAAAATATTGTTAAATAAACCAAAAATTTCTTAACATGTTCCCAAAGCCTCCACAGTTCCAACTATATCCATAAATAACACACTTACCTTAGAAAATAGCTTGTTGTCTAGAAGTTGACACCTAGACATCATTCTTTATTTTGGCGATCAATTTTTTATCCTTATTTCTAACCAAAATTATTATAGGATCTGAAAATTTTATCCCCACTCTATATTTCATTCCATAATTTTTTAATAACTATTTATAGTATTTTTTATTTTTAATTTAGTATTCCTAGAATTTCTATATTTTTTAAATCCTTGTTGTTTTACCAAAAACATGACATTATTTAGTTATGACTTATAATGATATTTTCCATCATCACCTCTGAGATATTTATCACACTTTGAATGTAATAATTTTTTGTATAATTAAATATCTTAATTTTATAAGACTTTAACCCGTTTCACAATATTTTTATTTAACTATTCTCTAATTTCTTGAATAAAATTATAAAAGATGAAATTATACATGTCTAATTAATTTTCAACATTTATCAACTTTATTTGGAAAATTTAAATCTCCATGTACTTTAATTTAACTCTATATTCAATTTTAACTTTTAAAATACTTTTTTTAATAAGAATCTTATTCATTTCATCAATCTGTTTTGAAATCACTGAATCTTTAGCAAAATGAATTGAATAATTGTTTCTTAAATATTTATTATATTTATTTATATTTTGATCTATTTCTCAAATTTTTTTATCTTTAAAATAAATTCCTTGATATATCACTTCAACATGAACTACATTTTAGTTTCTTCCTCAATTTTAGCATTTCTTCCTCTATCTCTAGTGAACTCTTCCCCATTCACTTTTAAAATTAGTAACTTTTAATAATATTCACTATAAGTCTCAATATTCTCTCCATTCTCACAAATATCTTCATCATGAAGATTAGATAAAAAAATTACATATTGTTAAGAAGTACTTACCTTTTCCATTTGAATAAAACTTTTATTTTTCAAATTTTATAGCATTCTTATTTGAGAATCTCCTTGGAATCTTATCTATATATTCATAACCTACTTCTTCTTCTAACTCTGGAAAATATTCTAAAAAATGTCTAATAGATTCACACATAAAATACCTCAATAGTATATTTTACTTAAACTTTACATTCTTCTTCTCATACTTATATAAATGAGTGAAAATTGTTTTTCGAATTTCACTTGAACATATTCTTCATAATCTAGTTCCTCTTATTCCAAAACTACTTCATTATTACTATTTTATTATCTCAGTGATCTAATTAAAATATATCTATCATACTTACATTTCATATTGATGAAACATCCCTTCTAAATTTGATAAGAAATCATGATTCTATAAAAATATCCAACAGAAGTGTACTCAAATATCATTATCCTAGAGCTGAGACCTTGGCATCAAGCCTATCCAAAATAATACAGAGTATCTTGTAAAAACTATAGAATCCTTTAACTTATCACTAAAAACTTTTATGTTTATCACAACTTCATTAACTTGAGTGATTAATTCATCATAAGATTAATCATTATTCATTTTTATATCCTAATATTTTAAACTATAAACTTATAAATTAACATGATTCAATTTTTCGTTTACTTCCAAAACATTTTCAAGTTTAACCCAAATTACTTTTTCTACCTTGATCGCTTTAACCATAATAAAAAAAAATTTTAGATAGTTTACTTAATGGAATTTGAATTAATATCTTTATTCTCCAAATTTGTTTTATCAACTATTTTCATAAAAACTCTATTATATAACTTCTATATACTTTATCTCATAATATTACATGATTTTAAGAACAATTAAACATAAAATTACAATCCAAGGATTGTAAAGTCTAGTTTCTTGGAATAATAGATACATAAAACTGAAAAACATGGGGCTAAATAAAACATTCATTTATTTAGTATTTTTAAAGTTCTCCTAAATTCCATTATAGTCATACATATTCATAGGATAACCTGGGGATAACATGAACATAAGGATGAGATAGAAGCCAATAAAGGGAATAATAATAATAATAAATCTTATCACATGGGTTATAAAGCATAACATATTGATATAAAAGGCATGAAACATGATTAAATGTAAGGAATCATAACATGTAGAACATGGGATCATATAATAATGAATTAATAGTAATATGGTAGAAACATAAAACATGACTTTATCTTGATTAAAGGTTAATTTCACATAGAGAATCATGAGTTAAGGCTCGTTTCATATAGAGGAGCATGAGTCAAGGATAAGCACCAAGATCGTTGCACATGGATCACGACTCAAGGCTAACCACAAATACCATTACAAATAAATTCTCATGAGACTAAAATTTACCCTATGCATTGAAGTTCTATATAGGTATACCCTTTATAACATGTTCATGAATATATGTGCCACATAAATAATCATATATAAGGAATCAAAAATAAACAAAAAGTTTACCCATGGAAATATGTTGGTATCTGAACCATGTCATAAAGCATAATAAATGGGCATAACATAAAATTTTCCATGAAAGAAAGGAATTAAATCATACATGAACCTTAATAAAGGATAATAGGAATATATAATGATAATTTCTATCAAACTAAAGTGATAATATGTAAAAAGAGTATTTACGAAAATTTATAATTAAAACATATTAGTAAGGTTTAAAGAAAATATCAATGATCATTTAAAATGAAAAAATTCATAAAATTATACATAAAACTATAAGTGAACCAATAAGGGTTTCATAAGAAAATGAGTGGTTTTATAAAAAAATGTTAATTTAAAACATGTTATAGTGTTAACTTGAAAATGAGTAAGAATTCAATAAGTTCCATTCAAATGGATTTCTTATTGGGAAGAATATAGAAGGGATCCACTTAAAACATGTATATCCCTGAAGGAGGATGAAAACATCTAGATAAATGAGTTCAGAACATGTACATAGTATTTAGAACATTTAAATGAAAAGAAAATATAATTTCATTTGGATAAAAAGAGAGGAATATAAACTCGAATGAATAATGGGGGTTTGGGTAGAATATCTTACCTTATGTACGAAATGATTCTGCACTCAATTTTAATGTCCTGAATAATAAAATTAGATTCATTAATTAAAAATTCAAGAACCATTTATACATTTAATTGATTTGGTACAATTTCATTAAGTTCATTTATGTCCCTTTTGGTGGGTTATGAACTTCAATTTCATCGTTTCAGAGAATTTATTTCCTTGGTTTTCATAATCTGTTTAATTGTATATGAGTATGTATGGAGTGTACTTGAAAATGGGTAAGAATTCAAGAAATTCCCTTAAAATGGATTTCTTATTGGGAAGTATCGAGAAGGGAACTAATTAAAACATATATATATAAAAATGAGGATGAAAAGACCTTGATAAATGATTTTGGAACATGAACATAGTATTTAGAATATTTAAATAACTAGAAAATATAATTTCATTTGTGTAAAAAGAGAGCAAGAGAAACTCGAAGGAATAATGGGGGTTCTGGTAGAATCCCTTACCTTATGTCCGAAATGATTCTGTACTCAATCTTAATGTCCTAAATAATAAAATTATATTTATTAATTAAAAATTAAAAATCCATTTATACATGTATTTTATTTGGTACAATTTAATTATGTTAATTTATGTCCCTTTTGATGGGTTATAAAATTCAAATTTATCTTTTCAGGGCATTGATTTCCTTTGTTTTCATTATCGGTTTACTTGTATATGAGTATGGAAAATTATGTAGAATGAGAGTAGTTGTCCAGAACATAACTTATATGTTATTAATGGACTTATAAAATATTAAAATTACATTTTATTTCTAGAAGTTAGGATTATTCATTAGATAAATCATTAATGATAAACACTTGGATAATTTTGAGTGGTTTTTCTCACAATGAACCTGTTTTGTTTTATAAAT
Organism: Viscum album; assembly: GCA_963277665.1. Classification (NCBI taxonomy): domain Eukaryota; kingdom Viridiplantae; phylum Streptophyta; class Magnoliopsida; order Santalales; family Viscaceae; genus Viscum; species Viscum album. Next base: position 807,371,583 of record OY728150.1, on the reverse strand, counting down.
TAATATAATTTTTAAAAAATTATTATAGAATATTAAATTGGATATATTACATATATAATAATTTTTTTAACAATAAAAATGGATTCACCACCATAATTGAAGATGATAATATAAACTAAAAACCCATCGTCCTTGATTGCGATAAATTAAGACATCTTGGATAGTGATTTCATTTCATGTATAAAAGGAGGTTAAATGAGAGATGATGATGAATATTTCCATTAACATAAATAATTATAGTATATTTAAGGTACTAGAGTTTTCATACCTTTTTATGAGTATATGTGAGGATATAAAAAAAAGTAATGTAACTTGAAAAGAAACTGAAATAAAACGGAAGAGGGTTTTACCTCTGGATTCCTTCCTCTTGAGAGCCTCCTTAAGGGATTGGTTTTTGGTATTTTTTTCAGACCAAAATAAATTGGACATGGTAGAGAGGGTTGGGAATATTATTGGGGAGAATATAGACAAGGATCAAGCCCTGAGAGGTGTGGGGAGAAGAAGGGGTTATGGGTGGTATTTATAATGGAGGAGGGGAGGGGTTTTTCATTATTTTAATCATTATTTTATTATTTTATTCAAGAAAATAAATATTGATGATTCCTGAGACTAAATAAAGTAATTTTTTTGCATTTTAATTCTAAAAAATGGTCATTGACATCATCCATTACTCAAGCATGACTCAAAAATTCATTTATTTACATATACTGTAAATTACTGTACTTCACTATTCATAAAATAATTCATGTATTTTAGAAAAATCCTAAAAATTCACCCTAACCATTTTTATATGTGTATAATTAAAAAAAATCTCAATTTTATTAAAATAATTTTCTAAATATTAAGAATTTATATTTTATTTAAAATCATTATTTACATGGAAAATACAAATTTTAAAAATAAAACTTCTTTTCAAAAGTTTGAAAATTTTATTAAGGTCTCAGAAAATTATCTTATAATCATAAGATAAAAATAATAATTTATGAATAAACATTATGAAAATATAATTTATCTTAAATTATTAATTATTCATAAAATTGTAATTAAATATTTATGACTTACCAAAATACCAACACTAAATTAATAATTTTTAAAATATTTATTTACTTATACTATGTAATAATTATATCATATTGTAACTTATAATATGGATAAATTTTATTTCTATTTATTTATTGAGGTTACTATTATATTGGCTGATTTACTATTTATAAGGGTCACATTACAATTCTAAATGTTAAGTTACTATTTCATCGATATTTGTTCCTTAAATTCTAGAGATACCTTTTATTTCACCCATTCTTCATTTATAATGTTTGTATTATGTTTTATATATAATATTATGTAATTATACTATAAGAAATAATTATAAGAAGGTAATTTCATTTATAAAACATTAGGTCATTACATTCTTTCCTCCTTATGAAATTTCACCCAAAAAATTTTGTTTTACATTCTAAGATAAAAACATTTGTGGGAATATTTCCTTCATCGCTTCCTTTGGTTATCATGTTGCCTCTTCATACTTATGGTTCCTCTATAGAACTTTGACTAGGTGAGTAGTCTAGTTATGTAGAACTTTATCTTTATGATCAAAGATCTTTACTAGATGCTTATCATAAGATAGATCATTATCTAACTATACCACCTACAAAAACAATACATGTGAAGGGTATCATATGTATATGATTAATATGGATACATTGAATACATCATGTACTTAATATATGGTAGATGGAAGTGCTAGTTGATAGGCCACATCCCCAACACAATCAAGAATCTCGAAGGGGCTGATGTACCTCAGACATAGTTTTCCTTTATTCCCAAATATCATGAACTTATTCCATGGAGATATTCTGGGAAATACCATGTCTCCAAATTTGATTTAAAGGTCTCATTGATGATTGTCTATGTATCTCTTTTTTCATCATTGGGAATCATTGATGTGTTGTTGAATGGTTTTCACATTCTACACCATTTCAGGGCCTAGAAGCTTACACTCACTGAATTCATTCTATCATGCTAGTGTTCTACAACGTTTCCCATAAAGGGCTTCATATGAAGCCATTTGGATGTTGGAATAGAAATTAGTGTTTTAATATAACTTAGATAGATTCAGATGTTGGTCCCATCCTCATTTTAATTTCATAGAATATGCTATCAACATGTCTTCTAGTGTCTAAATAGTACGATTAGATTGGACCTTAGTTTGAGGATGATAGGTCATACTGAAGTTCATCTCAGTGCATAGATCATGTGGGATACTTTTCGAGAACTCTGAGGTGAATCGGGGATATCGTTTGGATACAATATATAGTGGTAATCCATGAAGCCTTACCACTTATTTTATGTACATCCATGCAAGTTTATCCAGTGAGAATTCCTCTCAAATTGCGTTAAAGTGAGCTATCTTTTTATGACAATTCACAATAACCAATATAGAATTGTTTCCTCTAAATATCCTTAGAATTGCAATGAAAACGTACATGGTGATGTACTCCTACTTCCATGTTGGTATGGTTAATGGTTGCATCATCCCTTTCTAATTTTATATTTCAACCTTCACTTTCTAACATACCATGCACTTTGATGCATATTCAGCAATATTCTTTTTCATATTTTATGACAATAATTTCACCCTGAGATCTTAATACATATTTGTGATCCCTGAGTGAATAGAGAAGGTTGATATATGTGCGTTAACCAAAATCACTTCCTTTATATCTAAATTTTATTTTACACATATTCATGACCCAAATCTTATAAATCCATCATCATCAATCTTGAACTCAAAGGATTTCCCATTCCTGATAGGTTCCACCTTTTTCTGTATTTCCACATCATTTCTTGGAGAATCTATTATTATCTCCACAAGGGATGGTTGAGAAATCATTTGATAAATGATCAATAATGTTCCTCCATGAATGATTACCATGTCTATCCTTTGAAGTTATAATAATATTAGATCCTTCTCAATTCTCATCATTGACAAAGATGCAGGATCCTTTCTAACTAGAGCGTCTGCCTCTTCATTTTCCTTACCAAGATGGTAGTGGATTGAGAATTCATTATCCTTGATGATCTCAAACCATCTTCACTGGCGCATATAAATCTCATTTTCTCTAAATATATATTTTAGATTCTTGTGATGAGTATATATCTCACACTTCTCCCCATAAGGATAATGTCGCTATATTTTTAATGCAAATCTCATGGATTCCAACTCCAGATCATGTATGGGATAGTTTTTCTCATGGATTTTCAACTGACTTGAGGAATAGGTTATAAAATTAGCATTATTCATCATTGCACACCCTAATACATTTTTAAGCATCTTTGTACACCACAAATAGTTCTCCAATTATCAATAGTGTGAGTAATAGAGTAGTTATAAGACTCTTTTTTTAACTCCTTGACACTTTCTTCTCATTCTTGAGTCTAGAAAAACTTCAATCCCTTCTGTGTCATCTTGTTCAGTAGGTTTGAAAATCATGTGAAGTTCTTCACAAATCATTGGAAATACCTATCTAGGCCAAGGAAACTATGGATATCTATTACAGATCTTGGCCCATGACCCTTTTCGATTTCTTTTTTCTTAGAGGGGTCCACAGATATCCCTTTTCTGGTGATAACATTCCCTAAGAATGATACTTCCTCCATTCCAAACTCACATTTATTATAATTTTCAAAAAGTTTTTCCCTTCACAAAGTCATCAACACAATATTCAAATACCCCTCATGTTCATCCTTGATCTTGAAGTATATCATAATATCGTTGATAAATATTACCAATAATTTGTCAAGGTAATCTTTAAAGATAGTATTCATTAAATCCAAGAAACTTTCTGGAGTAATAGAGATTCCAAATGGAATCACTATGAACTCATAGCGTCCATACCTCGTTTGAAAGGAAGTATTGGAAATAATTTCATTCCTTACCTTTAATTTATTATTTCTTGACCGAAGGTCCACCTTAGAGAAATAACTAGCCTCATTTAACTGATTGAAAAAAGAATTTATCCATGGTATGGGATACTTGTTCTTTATAGTGATTTTATTTAGCTCATGATAATCAATGTGGGGGTGCATTGATCCATTATTCTTCTTAATGAAGAGGATTGGTGGACCCCATGGGGAAGCACTCTGGCCTATAAAATCCTTATACGGATTCTCCTGTAACTTCTTCTTTAGATATACCATCTCAACAGTGGTCATTCCATAAAGTGTATTTTATATATGAAGAGATCTAGGAATAAGCTCAATTGATAAATCAACCTCTTGGTCTGGTAGATGACCTGACCATTATTCAGGGAATACATCATTGAAATCCCTCACGATGGGCATATCTTCAATCATGATTATCTCCTTTGTCTCAATAATTTGAGAAATATATTCTTCCTAATTGGGTAATAATATCCACACTTGAGATAATGGTTCTGAAATAGATACATCTTCCTCATTACACTTGTATAGAATTAGAGTATGATTCAGGATGTGAATTGTGATCTTACTTCCTTGATAATTGATGTTGGATTTTATAAAGACAGCCAATACCTTCCCAAAATAGCAGCGAACTCCACCAACGAAATTAAAACAAGATTTTTGGGGTGGTTCAGTCCCCAAACATCAATCAGGGAGGAGTTATGTACTTCGAATGTAATAATTTCCCCATAAGCTATTATCACAGATAACTTAATCTCCAAATTTTGAGGTGGTTTTTGAATAGTTCTACCAAACATGGAAGATATGAAATAATGCATAGAAGTATAATCAAATAGTATATTCAATATTCTTGAATGAAAACCCAACATACCTTTCACTACATCATTTTCTGGATCCACATCAGTAGTAGTGGTTGCATAAGACCTTTATTTTTTCCTTAGAGGTTATTGTTGAATGCCAATGATGACCCTAGGATTAAGGAATTGGTTTGAAAAATTCCTAGGTTGCTTGTAGTTGAAACACTGCACTACAAGATGAATTTTGACCTGAACATTTATTTATTCTTTAGCATTAGTGTAATTCTTCATATCCCTTCGGTTGTTCTTAGCCAGATACCACATTCTTCCACATTTCAATAATTTTCTATTTCCCTTCAGATAGTTCCTAGGATACATCTTCCCACACTTTTGAAACATGGGATATTATTTCTTCTTTCCATTAGGGGATTTTTTTGCTGATCCACCCATGCTAAACTCCATTTTATTCTTTTTTTCACTAGGCCCATGATATCACTAAGAGTCTCCGATATCCATTTAAAACTTAAGGGAATAATGTAAAATCTCCTCATAAATTTGAAAGTGTCGAATAACCAACAATTTTGGTATAGTCGGCTTTATTCTACTAAAGAAACAATCCACCTTGCTTTTAGTGTTCATGAAAAAGTTGGAGGTGTACTTTGCAATCCTTATAATGTTTGCCTCATACACCCCGATAGACTCAATCTCCTTTGTATGTCTGAGGAACTCCCTTTCCATATTTAGATGGAGGGTTTAGGGAAAATATTTTTTCAAAAACATTTTATGTAATTCCACCCAATCCATGGCATCAATTTCCCCCTTGGAATTCAAATTTTTGATCATTTTCCACCACTGATCAGCTTACCCATCAAAACGATAGACCGCTAGCATAAATTTATCTTTATATGAGCACTAGAGGACATATAATATATTTTCAATGGAGTTAATCCATTATTCCATGAGGAGGGGATCAGAAGATCCAATAAACATGGTAGGCCTTTTCCACATGAAGGATTCAATGACAGCTTTCTATTTCCTTAGAGAAGGAGGGTGTTCCACACGATTCATGTTATTATTCATAACTTGATCCAGTTGAGTGAGTACTCTCATAATTTTTTGAGCACCCATTCCCATAATATTTTGAATTTTTTGTCATTAATAACATTCTCTATCACATTAATTGTTGTAATGTGTTCTTCTATTTCCCTCTATTATCTAAGAAAATGAATTTAAAATTAGGGGGCTTACATTCTTATCATAATAAAAAGAATATTTTAAACATAAAGGGATAAACGTTTAATAGAAAATTATATCCTAAATTGAGATTTCTTAGGCTTCAATATAGGTTAAACATGATCTATTTACTAACATATATTCTTATGGTATTTTATTTTGTCCCTTAATAATGGTTTTTAATGAGCTTATGAATTTACCAATGCATATCCCAGGGCGTGTGAAACTATGTGCATAGTAAGGCTTGTTGTTGTGTACCAAGTTACCCCGAGTCAGTCCCAAAACACCTTGTTGGATTTTTCCCTCTTAAGTACATATGTTCCAGAACACAATCCACTTGTAGTATCTGGATAAAGATTTATTTTCTTAATAAAACACTTACTCTATACTTACAAAAATTATGGGTTGTTTTCTTAGTCTTAGTCATATCCCTAAGGTTATTACAAAATTTTCATATTCCAAGTATTAAAAAAATTTCTAAACATGTCATATGATACCAAATATAGAGACCTTATCATTTAACATATAATATTACATGATTTTAAGCATAATTAAACATAAAATTACAATCCAAGGATTGTAAGGTATTCTGTCTTAGAAGACTAGGTACATAAAACTATAAACATGAGGCTAAATAAAACATTTATTTATTTAGTCTTCATAAAGATCTCCTAACGTCCATTGTTATCATACACATTCATAGGGTAACCTGGGTATAACATTAAAAAAGTGGTGAGCTAAAATCTTAGTAAGGGAATAATCCTAAGAATAAATCTTATCACATGGTTTAGAAAGCATAACATAATAATATTAAAAGAATGAAACATGATTAAATGAAAGGAATCATAACAAGTAGAACATGGGATCATATAATTATGAATTAATAGATATGTATAAGAAACATAAAACATGACATTGTCTTCAGTCATGGCTCATATAACATAGATATTCACAAGTTAAGGCTCATTTCACATTGAGGAGAAAAAGTCAAGGCTAACTACCAAGACCTTTTCACATGAAGCACAGGTCCAGGATAACCACCAAGACTGTTGCCCATAACATCTCATGAGAATAAAATCTACCCAATTAATTGGAGATTTATCTTGGCTCACCAATAATAGCATTTTCATTAATATGTGTTCCACATAAATAAGCATACATAAGGAATCAAACATAAATATAAATTTTACCCATGGAAAGAAGCGGGTATCTTAATCATGTCATAAAGAAAAATAAATGGGTATACCAAAAAAGATTCTATGAGAGAAAATAATTAAATAATAAATTAACATTAATAAATGATAATAAGAATATATCGTGATAGGTCATTCCAAAATTAAGTGATAACATGTAAAAATAGAATTTAAGAAAATTTAGAATTAAAACATTTTAGTGCGGTTTAAAGAAAATATAAAAGATCATTTAAAACAAGACATATTATTTTTTATAAAACCATAAGTTTACTTAGAATGTTTTCATAATTAAATGAGTGGTTTTAAAAAAATAATGTCAGATTAAAATAGCTTATGGAGTGTACTTGAAAATGGGTAAGAATTTTGGAAGTTCCCTTAAAATGGATTGCTTATTGTGATGTATCAAGAAGGGAACCACTTAAAAAATGTATATCCGAAAATAAGGAGGATGAAAGTATCTTGATAAATGATTATTTAACATGTAAATAGTATTTATAATATTTAAATAAAAGGAAAATAAAATTTAATTTGTGTAAAAAGTAGAGGAAGAGAAACCCCAAGTAATAATGGTGTTCGGGTTGAATCCTTTTCCTTGTGTTCAAAATGATTCTGCACTCGATCCTAATTTCCAAAATAATCAAATTATATTCATTAATCAATAATTAAATAAGAATTTATACATGTATTTTATTTTTTATAATTTTATTAAGTTTATTTATGTCTTTTTTGGTTGGTTATGAAATTCAATTTCATCAATTTAGAGCATTGATTTCCTTGGTTTTTATTATAATTTTACTTGTATATGAGTATGAAAAATTATATAGAATGAGGATAGTTGTCAAAAAATGAACTTATATTTTATTAATGGAATTATGTAAAATTAAAATACCAATTTTGTTCTATAAGTGAAGATGATTCACAAGATAAATCATTAATGATAAATGCTTGAGTTATTTTGAGCGGTTTTTCTCACAATGAACTCGTTCTGTTTTATAAATTAATAAAATTTTAAAAAAAGGATTCCAGAACATTACATAGTATATATTACATATAATAAAATCGGGTTCAACCATATAAATTTTTTCATGACCATAATTGATTATGGTAATAGAAATCAAAAACTCATCGTCCTTGAATATGATAAATTGACACATCTCAGGTGGTGATTTTGTTTCAAATATAAATGTAGGGGAAAAGAGAGATGATGATGAATTGTTACATTAGAAGAAAAATATTACATTATAATTAAGTTTCTGGATTTTTCATACCTTTTGGATGAGGATATGTGAGGATAGAAAAGAAATAAAGGAACTTGAAAAGAAATTTAAAGAAAACAGAAGAGAGTTTTACCTCTTGATTCCTTCCTATTTAGAGCCTCCTCAAGGGATTGGGTTTTGGTCCTTTTTTAAGACCAAAAGATATTGGACATTGGGGAGAGTTTTGGGAAGAGTATTGGGAATAATATGAATAAGCCTGAAGGCTTGATAGGTGTGAGGAGAATAGGGGTGAGGGGTGGTATTTGTAGTGGATGAGAGGAGGGTTTTTCTGTTATTTTATTCACTATTTTATTATTTTGTTCACGATAAGAAATAATGACGATTATTAAGACTAAATACAATAATTTGTATATTTTAATTATAAAAAATGGTCATTGACATCATACATGACTCAATCATGACTTAAAAATTTATTTATTTACATATACTGTAAATTACTGTGTTTCACTATTCATAAAATATTCTCGTATTTTAAAAAAATCCAAAAAATTCACCATAACCATTTTTTGATGTGAGTAATTAAAAAAAACTCCATTTTATGAAAATAATTTTATAAATATGATAGATTTAATTTTTAATTAAAATCCTTATTCACTTTGAAAATAAAAATTTTAAAATTAAAAGTGCTTTTCAAAAACTTTGAAAAAATTATTAAGGTCTAATAAAATTATCTTATAATACTAGGACATAAAAACAATAATTTATGAATAAAAATTATGAAAATAAATTTTTTTTCTAAATTATTAATTTATTCATAAAATTTTATTTAAATATTTATGACTTTAAAAAATACCAAAACATAGTTAATTTTTTTTAAATATTTATTTACGTATACTATGATATAATAATAACTTATTGAAACTTATAATGTAAAAAAATTATATTTATACTTTAATTGGTGAGGTTAATATTAAATTGTTCGGTTTTCTATTCCTAAGGGTCACATTACTATTCCAAAGGTCAAGTTTATATTTCATCACTATTTGTTCCTTAACTTCTAGAGCTACCTTTTATTTACCTCATTATTCATTTATTATGCTTGTATCATTTTATATATGTAATATTATTTAATTATACTATAATTCATAATTTTAAGTAACGAATTCCATTGATAAAAAATTGGGTTTTTAAACTTCAACACAGGGGAAAATTCATTAGCAATAGCCTCCAAAACATCAGTATAATTGAACCCAAGTAAGGTAACATATAATATTTCCATATATAATATTTTTTTCTCATAGAAATTTGGAATCACAAGAATTGCATTTTCATAATATAAAAATAGAGATGAAATCATAGAACATTGTGTAACTCTTTCTCTTCATAGTCAAAAAAGTAGATTGTATTTGAAGGGAACTTGAGTGCTCTGATACCTCTGGAAAAGGACTAAAGATCAGTGATAATTCACTAAGATTAGAGGGTGAATAATTGAATTAAATTCATTTTAACTTTCTTTTAAGGACAAAAGTTTTCACCTATTAAAATTAATGACTATATTTTAATCACACATACCAAAACAAAAGGCATAATATATTTTTTACAGGGTTCACTTCTAAAAATGAGTAACTAATCTTTGGCATGTTACAAATCCACTTAAAACCATATATCCCACCAGTATCATCATTGTGGATTAAAAATGAGTGGGTATTATCCTTTACTCAAGTTACAAAATATATTACCTGACATTGTAATTTTCTCCCACACTAATAAATATATACAATTATTTTTAAGCAATAATATCTTTAAATATAATCATACTTCCATAATTTTATTATAGTGATAGTTCCCATTTTCCCTCTTCTTCCTCTTTATCTTCTGTGTGGATAGAATCATATATTATTTTCATCCTTTTTTTATTTTATTTTTCTCCATATTATTTTTATTTTAGTACTCATAAATATTTTCTCATAAGAAAATAATATTCTACAAGAGTAGAATTTTTTTCCATCTTCGAATTTTAATTTCAAATTCAAATATTAAGATAAGTAACTACCTAAAACCATTCAAAAATTATTCTCCAACATATTATTAATAGGATATATCTATATAAATTCTAAAATTTATCATGGACTGAATCCATTAAACTTTGAATGGAAAATCAATTCCCTTAATTATTTCTTCAACTTCTTCTATTACACATGGCATGTAAATATTTTATTCATGGTGAAAAACGATTCTTTGTTTTCCCTAGGTATGAAGGTCATGTTGTGACACCACAATTCACTATGTGATATAGGAAACCATAATAAAATGGACCAAATCATAAGAATAATGGATTTTAATCACAATATGATTCCATATTAATGGAATTACCCTTCTCTTATACTCCTCTAATTCTGAAAGATTATTGTGTGATATAAGTTCCACAACATGACCATTATTAATAAAAAAATATTAAGTATCATCCATGGATTCCATCATGGAATAAAATTAATATTATTTACATGAATATAATTTTATGGCATCTATATATAATCCATTTCTCTTATCACAGTGTTATAGAAATTTTCATGGTGTGAATCTAATTAAAAACCTTTATGTATATAGAAACGTTACTATCATATATACATGGGGTTTTTTACCTTAAAATTTTTATAGAATTATTAATTGAGTTATTCTTATGTATATAGTAAAGCTAATATTATTTATTGAGGACTTATCCAAATTTTATAATAAATTCTACCCAACACTAAAGTAATTATAAATTGATTAAATTTCTTTTATATCTATCCAAAACACTAACAAACATCCAAAAAAATTCACCTTACAAAATAGACTTTATTTTATGTTTTTGTGAATATGATTTAAATTTTGAAAGTAGAATACAACATAATAACCATATCAACTTCTTCTTTTCCAAATATTCTCTTTAATAAAAACACTATAATTTCTTAGGTATCTTCTTTATCTCAAGATATCAAAAATCCCCCTTGGATATTATAAAACACACTATTTTTAAAAACCTTCTTTATCTCAACTTATTTTTCATGGTATCAACATGGGTTAAAAAATTTATTGTATTGGATATAAATAAACATTTTCTCCAATTGTGATGATATATTCAATTCAGATAATGATTTCCATAACAAATAATTATGATTTTTAGATATATCAAATATATATAAAAATGATTTAATTGATTGGAATTTAGATTTATATGACACAAAATTATGGTTTTGAAGTTCTAAATGAGCATGATATGGTTTTTAATTTTCATTAGTCCATTTATGGATTGAATAAAGATTCTAAGAGTTGGAACATATGGTTTAATTATGGTATCAAAGAGTTTGGTTTCATAAATAATGTATATGATTCTTTTATATGCATGTGTAATATTTGGAGTGTTATGGGATTTATAATATTTTTTGTAGATGACATACTACTCATCAGAAATGATATCCTAACTCTGTAAAAATTTGGTTGGTAAAGTGATTCTCTATTAATGATATTGGTGGATAATCTTACATAATGGGTATTTATATCTATATAGATATATAAAATTGTTTTACTGGATTAAGTCAAACACATTTATCAGAAATTTGATAAAGTGGTTTAGCATAGAGAACATTAAGAAGGGGTCCTTGTTGATGTTTCATGTCCATAAGATTATGAATATTATTGAACTTTACAATGAGTTATAAGGGATGTATATTTTTATTTATACATATTCCATATGACCTTTCATGCATGACATGTTATTTACTTGACTTGATGATGAAAATTCATTGAGAATAAAAAGTATATTACAATCCAATATGGGTGAGAGTCACTGGAAAACAATCAAGAATATCCTTAATTACTTGACAAGAAGTAAGGATATATTCTTGGTATTTATAGGATATGATTAGATCATTTTAAGGGCTTATTCTTATTCTACATTATAATATAAAAAATAATATGGGATCTTAATCTTGTTATGTGTTTTCATTAATCACTAGATCTATCACTAGGAATAGTTCCAAACAATACACTATGGTGGACTTCACAATAGAGCTAAATTATATCAACAAATTAGATACTATGAAGGAATCTATTTGGATAAATAAGTTCATAAGTTAACTTAGGGTGGTTTATGTTTCCCAATCAAGATCCAAGTATCACTCATAAAGGGAGGGGTGAATCAATGATAACTTTTTGTTTTATGTTTCCTTCTTTTTGAAAAAACCTTCACCTTCTATTAAAGAGTAATTTCCCCACTGAACACAATCAAAACACATATCCACATGAACACAAGATTTAAAAGGTTCACTACTCAAAAAGATTAGCTATGTCTCTAGTATAGTATGGATACAATCCAGTACCACACCATCCACTAGAAAATAATCTTTTTATGTGGAATAAATTGAGTATGATATACCTTTAAACTTTTGTAGCACATTGAAAACAATCTGCAAGCGTGTGTGCCCCACTCTTAGAATAAATAGGGAATTTAATGTTTATGCGCTTATTGAAAAACTTTAACAAAACTGACATCTTAAAATAATTCCCCTATTTTCTACTCAGAATATAGTCGGAGCTTCTTGCATTTCATAATGATACTTAATCTTATACCCCAATCATATATTGATGTAATTAAAAAGAAATTCCTACTTAAATTGGTTACTGAAATCTTCAACATGTAGTGCTCCTTCGCAGATCCCATTTGCGAATATCCCAATATCACAGAGCACTCTAGTTAGAAGATATCACTATTTCGTAGAGGTAACTATTTTTCAGAGCACATTTTGGTCTTTGTAAAGTTCACTTCTTTCATAAATCTCAATGGTCCTCTATGAAGCTCCTTCCCTTCACAGAGCTTACTGCCTTCATAGAGATCACTTCCTTCGTAATCCTTTTTCACAATTCAAGAGTTCTAAAATTCTCGTTGACTCTATCTACAATTTTCAAGAGGTCGAAGCATATTTATAGGCATTTCCTACCAATTATAGAACCTTCCATACACCTCAGTGACACGTGAGCACCAAATCGTAGAGATATAAAATTTCATCCAAAATTCTCTTTATTTTGTGAAGCTCCATGGAAATTTTACCATATCAAAAATATCATTGTAATTGTAGAGCATTCTGTCAAATCCTTTTATTGCTGAAATTCTTCACTAGCAGTTCTCTTCAATGCTGCAATGCTCACTTGTAAACCTCTTCACCTCTGCCATTCGCAAAGCTCATCATAGTAACAGAGAACACTATAAAAATTCTTCTTATCTTTTAGAAATCTACTTCATGAATCCTATCTTCAAGAAATTCATGTATTTTCCATATTTTTATGATATCTTCAATGAAATACACTTTTCACAATATTATCCCAACTCCCAATTTTGGACCCCAAAAATTTGGAAAACATTGGAAAACTGGTCCACCTTAGACACCTTATTTTGTTAAACCAACCATGCTGATTGACAAAAAAATTTCTCCCCCTTTCCTTTGTAAATATTGAATCACAAGTTCTCTAAACAACTTATGATCTCTGTAAAATACAGACCAGAAAAGTATCGTCATATTTACCATGGAAAGCAATTTAAATTCCCAGTCTTCCCTCATCCACTTATACAACGTGAAGTGATTTCACATATTCCCAAACTTCCTTAACAACAAAAGATAATACCTGAAAAAGATACTCTTCATTTTCAGCTTGGTCCTAATAGTGGTTCCTAGAATTTATGAAGTAATTAATATTTACAGTGATTAAAATGAATCGATTTCATAGTCCAAGGAACCCCAATCTCACCAATTAACTAACACATCCTTCAAAAATACTATCTCATTCAAGAGAAATTTGAAATGGAGGATGTAAATATTTATTGGTTACCTATATATAATAATTTAATAGATCCTTTAACAAAACCATTAACACAAAAAATAATTATAATTATGTTTTATATCTTAGTAAGAGATACATGAGTGATTTTATGTAATGGTTATAAAATATCAAGGTCTTATAATAAAAGAAAAACCCGTTTATCATTCATTTATGTGTGTTGAATTTATTACATGAATAGTAAAATGATAATATCCATTAAAATTATGACTTTGAGTTATCCCAAATAAATGATCATCATGGAGTATTATAGGATTTAATGATATGTTAATATTAGTGTAAGTAGAATCTTTTAGTCAATATAAATAGTTTCATATGATAAAAGAATAAAACCATGATGTAATACACCAATACTTATTGTTTGGAATTACCTGTTAAAGTATATCACATGGAATTTCATATATACATTGATGTAATTAGGGATTTATGGTTATTATGAATCCCCATTACTTGAGGTTGGTTATATACTTAGGATGAGAAAATTCAAACAATAATACCTTTTTTACGTAAGACTTGAGGCTTAGCTAATCTGGGGTGGTTGGGTTTTTTATTGATCATGCAGTATATTTTGCATAAAAAAGGTGAGATTTTTATATTTTAATTCCAAAAAATACATTTTTTCACTTGATTGAACTATTATTAGAAAATTTATGGCCATTACTAGTTGAGTTAAATGTGATGTGATCAACTACTTTTATGAATGACATGTGTTTTATTTATTCAAGATGGTTAGTATATTTAAGAGAATCACAAATATGTGAGATGATGTTTACTAGATAAACATTTTCCTTATCTAGTGGTCACATGATGTAATTTAAAAAAATATTTAATAAGTATAAACATTATTAATATGGTAGATCACATGGAATAATTGTTCTTATATATATGATTATGTTTGATTGAGATCAAAATAGACCCTTATGTAGCTTGAGTAGCATTAGAATTTTTCTAGAGCCTCTCTTTTCTTACATTTATGAATTAGAGAATTAATATATTTTTTAATACAAAATATTTATGTAAGGCAACACATTTAGGCATTAGTATAATGATTAAATTATGGACAAAGGATCTGTTCTAAAATGAAGAGAGTTTGATAAACCGTATCTAAAAGAATTTGGATGGATACATAAAGTGTTGCAAGGTTCTACATAAAGTCTTTATACATTTCATTGAATGAAGAAGATTATTTAAAATTCACTAAGAGGATATATCATAAAGTAAAATTCATCCATATCATAATGTATAATATGAAATTTTTTTATATCATAGGAAATAGTATAAACATATCATTAATTCCATATAAGTACATGTGATAACTTTATAATTTTGAACTATTTGTTTCATGACCTTCTCCCACTAGGAACCCTTCCACGAGCTACAATGAAGATGAGTGTTACCCCAAAATCCCATCTCCAACAAGACATGGGTTTGTAACTAGCATGGAGGGTATAAAACAAACAAATTGGGAGTCATTTACCTTATAAATACTAGAAAAAAATGAATAAAAACACCAATAAAATATATATTATATAAAATAAAACCCTTCCACTTTCTATGTAAATGTAATACATTAATTAAACTCCAAAATAAAACACAAAGACCAACACTTATGGTATTAACCCATTTACACCCGCCATAAATTCCTCAAGATTATAATGTCCAACTCAATGAGCAACTCCCTCCAAGAAACATGTAAGATATATTTATATATATATGGTTGATCATAGAAGTATACTGTCTTGAACTAACCCAGGTCAACCCTGAACTGATCACCTGAGCTGGTCTGTGGCATGGATCGAAGGGCGTTCCTGATCCCCATAGGTTGGTAATGAGTGTTAGGAATCAAAAAATACATGTGGGAATGAATTTATACCAAAATAAATAACATAGACCTGATAAATAAATGGTACAAACTAAAAACACAACAATACTAAAAATTGAACCTCAAATAAAAGAACAACTAATTCGGTTATTTGATATAACCAAAAATACTGAAAATAAAAATATGTAATACTAAACTATTTCCATGCATGCTATCTCTATGTGACCTCTTGGTCACCACCAACAACAAGACCAACCTTGCTCCAATAATTAACAAATAAACAGAAGAACTTGAGAAAAAGGAACCTACAACTGAAAATATAAAATAGGAATGATCACTAAAATTCATAGTAGGAATTACAAGATAAACCACAAGATCTATGTGTTTCCTTTCCCAACCAAGTCCATTAACACTAGTTTGAAATACATAAATAAAAATATGTTTTTCCATAATTTTAATAAAAAAACATATATTTCCATTTTTTAAATCCAACACACACCACTTTCAATTCAAAATATACTTCCATTTTATAAATAAAACCCAAACCAAAAGATACTAGGGTTGTGTTGAAAATAAACAGACAGGGTAAGAAGAAAACCAAGTGAAAAAAATACTGACAGGCAAATAAATAAATTAACCAAGAAGCATAAATAATAACCATGGGTGATCATAAACATCCCTAGAAGACCCCTAGACATACTCAGTTCAGAACCACCTATCGGCGTACGGTGAATCCCCTAAGTGAATATCCATCTAGCTGCCCTAACCTGGCCTCACTAGTGGCACATTACTCCTAGTTTGTCGTTAACTCCAAGAGGGTACTAAACTATCAAATCAGGTCTAGAAAGAAACCATCACTCGATCATCTAAAAGATGCCCATGAATCCATGGTGGAAGTAATACTAGGTAAGTAGGAGGCCCCGCATGCGTGACTCACCTTTCCTGCCATCACATATCTTGCCTAACCCAAACACAGATGCCACCTATATGATTACCCATAAAGGTATATCCTAGATAGGAATGGCCACTATATCCATGTATATACATTTACATCATTTTATCCAAGGTTCCAACTGGTCTATCACTTCACATATGATCATAAATAATTTCTTCAAAACATTTCCATATTCCAATTAGGGATTACACTTTCAAAACCACAATCCATTTCTAGTACAACATAAGGTTCCAAATGGTCCTTCAAAAACATTCAAACCCATAATATCATACAATCAATCCAAATCATTTCCAAAATAACTAAATACCACTTTTCTATTTTCATGGCCAAATGATCTCTTAATAAAAAAATTTACCAAACACACAATAAGATCCAAACAAGAATACCCTTTGATATTTAATCATAAATCATTTTTTGAAACCACAAAAAATACCCAACATCATTTAGAAAAAAAGATCCATTTTAAAAAAGTTACCATTCACTTTCAAACCAAACCCTAATGCACACCAAAAGAACATGCACCCATGATTCACATTTCAAACATCATTTACTAAATCATTTACTCAACTAATAAAACATTTAAAAAGAATAAAACATAATCCAAAATCATTATTTCATCAATATAACATGCAAATTCTATTTTAAAACCAATTTCATATCCAAACCCTTCAAAAACTACTTTCACACCTTTCAAAACTGAACTCCACCACTCGCACAACCAAATGAACAAATTCCATAATTTATGAAAACTAATAAATGACCCAAAATAGGTTTTCACTAAAAAATTACTCCATATCATATAAAAATGAAACCAAATATAAATATAACACATGTTAAACTCCCTTAAAAACCATGTTCGCACCAAAATATTTCATTAAATAACATGAAAAATAAATTAGAAAAGAAAAATAATGTATCAAATAACGTCTATACACGAAACCACCAATACATACTCAAATAATCAATTAAAGAGCTATTTATAACAATTTTGAATAACATAAAAACACTATAATAAATTAACTACGATACTTATGGAGGTGTGAAAAATATTTAAAAATTAATTTAAACATGTAAGTGCACATGGGTTATGCCGGAAAAAAAAGTTAGAAATACATACCTCAATTGCATAAAAACATGATGAAACTTCAATATAAGGGAGAGAAAGACCTCGTGGACCAATCACACACCCTAACCAATGAGAAAAAAACACAAACTTCAATGATTAGAGTTTTTCCAAGATGGAGGAAAAACTGCCAAATTGAAAGAGGAAAATACCAGAAGAGGAGGGTTGTACCAGAAAAGGGTGGTGCAGCTAGAGTAGTAAGAAATGAGTGGGTTAGAACTATTGGAACTGAACGGAGGGTGGCCATGTTCTAGAACAAGTTAGAGCATGGAGTTGGGCTGTTAGGAGAAGGGAGTTCGGGCCGCTGGAAGAAGGGCATGCTGGGAGATCAGGCCATTGGGAGCCGGACATGCAGAGAGGGGGAGCTGGCCGAAGCACTGACGAGGTAAGGATGGGTCTGGGTTGGGGGTCATGTGCACATAAGGGAGCATGGGGGGGAGGGTTTGGGTGGGTTCATGCACCATGGAAGAAGAATGGGGGGCCCTAGGGTTTCCTCTAATAAAAAAATAAAAAAAAAGAGAATTAAAATGAAATAAAAAAGGAAAATCTACAATAATAACAATTAAAATAATAATAATAATAATAATAATAATATAATAACATAATAATAATAATAATTCTAATAATAATAATAATATTACTACAAAATTTAACACTAATAAATCATAACAATTTATTAAAAATATAATTTTAATAATAGTAATTTTATTCTTAATGCTAATATTAATAGTAATATAATCATAATATTATCAATAATTATCTTAATAATAATATTATTAATCCTATCATTAGTAATAACCACATTATCTTTAAATAATAATAACATTAATAATAATTTAATAATAAAAATATTAATAACACTTTTAATAAAAATAATAGAATTATTATCTACCCCAAAATTTATTATCATTATGGTTTACACATTCAATTAATTTTATTTGCCTAAAAAATTTATTTATCTTAAGCGTTAAAAAACTACACGGGCACCTGGTTCAACCATATGATTACCTCTAATCGTGAGGTGCTCATGCACCTGCCTGAAACCCACCAAAAATTTCAAATATTAAAAATTTTAACCCAGCACTCAACCCGTGCCTTGATAAGGATAACCAATGCCAATAAATAATAAAATAAAATAATTTTAAAGGTTAGAGTCTGAAAATTATCTCCATGACAAAAATTTATACCCTAGAAAGTCCCCAAGACGAAAGTTAGTCTTGAATTGAGTCCATGCCCAAACACAACCAGAAGAAACAGGGAATTATGATGTGACTATTTTTTCCCCAAGTCACACCCGACCAATCAAGACGAAACCAAAATCCAAAACATGGGGAGAACACGAGAGGATTCTCCACATCACAAAGATTCAACTAGCACAAAAACTTCAAAACCCAACCAACAACACCAATACATAAAAGGAAAAGACACTCTGGGAGACACCCAATGTGTTCATTATTCTGTGATACATGCCATCAACACTTTATTCTAGTCAAGATCCAATCCAAGGGTGGTATTGATTGGGAATAATAAATATATAAACCCAATTAAAATGAATCTCACACCACCAATATATCTAGGGTGAAACTCTACAATGATTGTCAACTTGAATAAGCCTGCTTGGGTGACTTCGGTAGAAGTGGAATTGTCATAAAGATCAACCAAAAATCAAGATATTTCATGTTGAGTCTTACCATGTATTCAAGATCAAACAAATACCCCAAAAAATATAATCATAAATCACCATGAAAAGACCATTTTTCCTCAACTAGTAATTTAAGACAGACATGTCGTCCTATTGAATATTCAATGTCCTATGATGAGAACTGGACCCCAGACATGGGATCAAACTATAAAAATGGAAAAGAAATCTCATCATATGTTCAAGAAATAAACATTCTAATAATTAATTTTAGTTTTTTATATTTATCTCAACACATGAACTGAGATATGAAAATTAAACTCCTTAACTATATCTAAAAGTGATTCACAGACT
Source organism: Viscum album (assembly GCA_963277665.1). Classification (NCBI taxonomy): domain Eukaryota; kingdom Viridiplantae; phylum Streptophyta; class Magnoliopsida; order Santalales; family Viscaceae; genus Viscum; species Viscum album. Next base: position 807,351,434 of record OY728150.1, on the reverse strand, counting down.
CTAGTTGATCCCATATCACACAAGGACCTATTTTTCCTCATAAGTTAATGTGGTCTCTATTGTTGAAAGTATTCCACATAACTATCACATTGGTTGTATCATATAACCCAATGGGTATTACCATATTCTCTATGTGAAATATATACACCATGTACAAGGTCATACAGGCCACCTCATATCACAAGTTGAGAAGACCTCTCAACCAAGTCTTGTTAAAAAATGCCTCATTTGTCACTATCTAGTGGCGAGATGACCAAACATAGAATTGGGATATTGATAACCATACATTTATTAACAATACTAATATCGAAGAGTAGAACCTTAAAATCAGTAGGTCGCATCAGAAAGTTTTATAACATTTCAGAATGATTTGGCATAATAAGAATATGAAAAATCATAACTAACCACCATATGTACTAACTTACATGTATACTGTAATAGATGTATTAGTGTTCTAGGTCATCTAATACATTATTAGAATCTTGAGGAAAATATATTTCAATAGTTTCACTGATGCTAGTGTCCCGGTGTGTTAACAAAACAGGATACCCCATTACCACTGCTTCCATATGTTCCATTCTAATCCTCAAATTACTAATAACTCCAATCAACTTCCCTAGTGTATACCCTATTTGATACCACTTTGAAATGACCTAACACATAGAGGTACCACATGGATTGAAAGTTTCCAAGTATGCCACCCCATTCCTTCCTATAATAGGATATGGGCTGGTGACTAGAATCGAATAGAAATTACAAACACATGGAAAGTATTATTCTATGATAAATTGTGATAGAATTATATATTCAGGGAACAAGGTAAAAAATAACACCTATAGGATATATAAATATAATAAATTTAACTAAATATAACACATTAAAAGTATATATACTAATATACTCAAGATAACCAGTTTAAAAAACATAATTTAAAAAGGATAAAAATACATTCCCAACTACCAAAAAAAAGAACAATTAACCAACCAAGGAAAAATAGGCCCACTTTACATAATGGCTCCAAATATGAATGTTTCTTATTTCCATTAGATCCTGGTACCACAAAATCTTTTCCAACACCATATCCAAAAGGTTTTCATATTTCAACTCCAAATAAGATTTGTCAAATATACACCCAAAAATCCATCTCTAACTAGTACATTATCTAAATTGAAAAAAAATGTGTGGGATAAAGACCTATTCAGGGGTGAGTATAAACATACATAGTAAAATTCCCTGAAAATAATAAGGGGAGTACAATGAAAAAGTCAAATTGAAACCCAATATAAGAGGTTTCTAGGAGGAGAATAATAAGGAAAACTAGAAATAAAGGAGGATCATGTTCCTAGTACTAAGGAGTAGCTGATGGAAGTAAAGAATAGTAATTTAGATATTCTTAGAACCAAGAATCTCAAAAACACAAAATAGTCATAATCACATATACTCTAATCCATGAATCCATGTGGCCTGGAAAACATGAGTTTATCTAGGAACCAAGGTGTACAGGATGTTTGAAGTCAATATCCAATCACATAATTACATTCCAATGGAAACCCCTAGGGTACTGAGGAATCTTAATTTGTGTATAATTTAGCAATTTATAGGCTTCTAGTAGCCACACCACCTCAAGAATCTAAGAAGCGGATTCCTATAAATCTTGAATAATACTCACTAACTGAGGTAGCATACGCTACATGATGGTGAAGGATATACCGATATATTTTCATTGAAGGGAAAAAGAAACTGATTATGTTATTTTTCTTTACATATATCCCAAGGATTTTTAATTTCACCAATATTTTTCCATTATTTCAACTCACATATCTTCTGTAGACCAATAATGTAGGATATATCACCCCTAACAATGCATGGAGGGATTATGAACCCAGTAGAGGATACTGTTCTCTATCTGAGCTCATTAGACATGAGGGATCTCAACTTCACAGATAGAGGATACCACACCTTGTAATAATAGGAGGGATACCGACACTATCTGATCTTTAGGTAGAGGATCTTGTTCCCCAACTTCTAGGGATAGATTTTAAACCCTACATAGGGAAGGTAAGGTGTTACTTCACCTAACTCTTATGTTAGGGTGGGATAATTCCTATCATGAATGTATGAAGGTTGATCTTGATCTTAGAGGAACTGATATGGTTGATCATGATCTCCTCTACTTTAATTTTTTCTTTCAATTTATGAATAAAACCATTATTACTTTCCACACACCCGCTTAATGGAGATATATTTGAGGTTCTAATCAAAGAACGAGTAAATTACATGGCATGTCCAACTATAGTACATGATATTTCTTCCTAACTTGACCCCTTGGATGTGCACTATCTACCAATATAGCATAAAAAACCATCTACCTGAAGTGTTTAATGAGAATCATGATGTGTAGGGTTGAGGTTCAATACTCATAATGTTCCTATGCCCGATTCATGTTGCATTGATTGGTACACATGGTGTATCCTAGGAATACATGGTCATGTAGGCTACCTAGGTCCACTCGTCATGTACTCCATGTGCAGGCTCAACATTCCTTCTAGGGTCACATGAAATTTTGGATCTACCAAAAAACCATGTGATACTTTACTCTGTCTAGAAACCCTATTACGTATAATATTGATTACATGGTGTGTATTCTTATGAAATTTACATCAAATTGTCAATAAATTTATAGAAAGTTAGCTTCTCCCATAATCATTTCATTTTTACCCTACCTTTCTATAATTTTCACAAAAAAATTATAAACCAATTTTAACATATTTAATTCTTTGAAAGAAGTTAAATTTTTTCTACCCTTCATAAAAAAATTGAACCCCCCCTTCCATCTATCATAATCCTATCCACACACATGTCTAGACTTGTAAAAATTAGACATCTCTTTCTCTTACACAAATTTTATTTTCACCAAAAATCCACTTCCATGTAGTGATCCATGAATATGAATCCGTCATAAGGAACCTTGGGACCCATGTTTGATTACACAATGAAATGTTCAACATACATAGTTATACCCCCATCCGAAAAAGATACTGGTAATGAAAAAATAAAGAACAAAGCAAGAGATGAACAAACCATAAGGGTGAGAATCAATGATGGATAGTATGTGATAGAACATAATATATAGTTAAATAATATGAAGAATAAGATAAATATTACAATTTAAAAAATATATAAATTTATAGGGCAACACAATGATCCTAATGGATTCAATTATATGGAAAACTAACACATGATGCAATGATATCAATGATATAATAAATCCATCAATTATATAAGGATTAATAATGAGTAAAAATCCAAGTGATGAATCCATACCACGATTGATAATCACCAACACTTTAATTTTTTTCATTGTCAAATGATCTAGTAAACAATATCACTGTAGATCCAATCCCAATCCATAAATCCATCATTTCCACTAAAATATGACTCATTTATGTTATGAATTCAAGCTTGATTCACTGCTCATCCTTTTCACCCATCACAATATTTCTTTATATCCCTCTATATGGGGTTATTGCATTGAAAAAAGTGGATATCCCTTGATAGAATCTGTAAAGAAATTTTTATATGATAAATTAGGGTTCACAGCACAAAAAAATATAGGATTAATTAATAAATAAATAAATAAAAACTAATGATGGTATATTTTAGTAACCTTGGTTGAAAACTGAACTTATATTTCACTTAAGGTAAACCCCCCATTCTGGACCTAACCCTTATAGTGACATGAGCATAACATACATAAATATTACACTATTTTCGATTAATATTTATTACATAATATAACAAAATATACCCCATAAGCATAAAGATTTAATGTCTTTAGAGACTCAATACATAATCATTTTATTTAATGAAATATCTCAAACATATCCCACAAATTTTTTCTCACATAGTACAATTCATAGACATACCCTACTTAAAACCTTTATTCCTAATCTGAGGAAGGAAATATATAAAAGAGTGATCTCAAATACTCAGTAAGGGTAAAAATTGGAGATATCAATCAATTATTATAAGTGATAATAATATAAGTGTAAGGGTATGAGAACATGATTATAACTTATAATAATCTTACACAATCAATTAATGATCATTATTCATAAATCACTGGATAAGTATTTTTTATAATAAAATACATAAGTCAAAAGTGTACAGAATCATAAAAAATAAACCAAAATTTATGGGAACATATCATAGTCATAAGATATAATTTTATGGAATACACATAAGTATTTAAAATCATTTACTTAGTCATGTATAACTACTAATACTATCAAGGTGGATTATGTTCATTACCCATTCCATCATTTCCTTATTCAAGTTTAACTTCCAATACTATCATAGTGGGAAACGTATCTTACTGAAATAGATTTACTCCCTATTCTAGTCCCTGTTATCTCATGAGATATCTATATTTACCCATTGAATTGGAGGAATATATAATTCCAAGAGAAATTTTAATTTAATGAAAACCATACATAGATGTGCCACAGGATCATAAAACATTCATAATAACATTATATCATCATATCATAACCAATTGAAAGGAAATGGGTTTTATAAACATTACATCATTTCATCATAGAATAACCCATGTAGAAAAAAATGGTTTCATAAAGGTTTCATCACATCCTAATTAATCCATGGGAAATAAATGAGTTTCATAGAGCAATCCAATCATCATAATCCATTTAGATAAATAAAGTGGATGTTATCATAAGATCATGTCCATTGTGAAGCATAAAAATCCACAAGGGATACTAAAAGGGATTAAAAATACCTTTAAAAGGACACTCGATTTTTTATTTGAAATCATGAGAAAATATCATTTTATTTCAATAAAATTTTAATTGAAAATTCATAGAATATTGAAAAATTTATTTTCATTGAAAGTTACCATAGTAAATTGTAAATTAATATAAGAAAGAAATAATGTTCACGAGAGTGGGAATATTCATTCATACTGTATATGTTAAAATAGACCATTCTTATTATACATTTACAAAAATTCAAAATTGAATATATTGGATTTTTTTTTCAAAAGAATAATTTTAATAATTTTTAAATAAAGTAAAATTTAATAAAGAGGAACTTTCTAAAAAATTTCATGTAAAGGTAAAAACTCTTATAAAACAAATTTGAAGAGTTAGGACATTAACGAAGAAGTTCATCGACCAAAGGGGGTATACGAACGAATTTTCTTCCAAAACATTTTATTAGTCATTTTAAGAACCAAAGAGAGTAAAATGGTACTAATAAATAAACATTCAAGGAATAAATAGTGGAATAAAATAAATTTTGTTTAAATGATAATACCCATATAATTTCCATCAATAAAAATTTAGCACAGATAATTCAGAGAAGAAATGAGATTGTATTATAAACCCTTTACTCAAGACACATATTTCATTATATACATTAAAATATCCTATATAATAAATATATATTTATTATAAATATAATAAAAAGGAAAATTCATACATAAATTACCTTGTATAATTACTTTATAATTTTTAATGACCTTTTTTATTAACAATTCTTTCTTAAAATGGACATTTGGGTAAAAACTACTCTGTTTTCCATTCATGTTTCTGTTTGATGGTTCTGATAAATGAACCTTATTCATGGTTTAATAATATTAATAGTATATATCCTTAAATAATTTTCTTATTTATTCATTTCATACATATTTATTTTTATTTATATAAAGTAGTGTTGAAAAATGAGTTACATTACTTTGTGAAGAAGGAAGTACATAAGCATGCATGAGTGATGTTCCCACTTTTTGATGGATGAAAAAAAAGAAAGGTAAATAATAACTAAACATTTTACAATAATTATTATTTAATAAATATCATATATATTCATTAAATCTATCCTTATTACCATCAATGTAAATTTAAAATGATAAACGAATCACATCACTTCGTGGAGGTGGTAATCCACTGATATGCACAAACACCATTATCATTTCTAAAAGGATGGGATGTTAAGAGGGAAGATAAGATAATATAATTAAAAAATAATAATTATTTTATAAATACATTATATAAATATTAAATATATCATAATAACCATCACTGAATGATGGTTATGAAAAAATAAATGCATCGTTTCGTGAGGCGGTAGTCTGCATGTACACATGAACGATGATTAAATTTCCAATTTGATAGGGAAAGAGAGGAACAAAGGTTGCACCATAGAGATAATAAAATATAATTATATTTTATATTGTTATGTTATTATATCATACTAATTATTATATAACTTAATGAGGTGTAAGAATAAATAAAATGAAAAAACTCAGTTAAGAGTTACACTTCTTATTTGGACAACCCCCTTTGGATTACCCCTAAACCCTTATAAGGATGGTATTTTGATCAAATTGGGAACTATAAATCATAGTTAAGGATTTTATAAAGTGTATTTATTTTTTATTTTCCAATATATAAGAAACATTAAGTGTGATGAAGGTAGGATACGTGGTGTTCTTTTATAAGGCAGGGAGATGACACACTTGGAATTTTTCAAAAGAAGAAAATATATAAATCTATTAATTTGAAAAAATGGCTCCAAAATGACTCATATGAGAATATTTTATGAGATAGGTTCTACATATTACTATAAATATAATTTATAAAATTTTATGTGTCCCCTTATCCCTTATAATTTTATTTTTAACCTTTTTAACTCGTTTTAACTCTTTCCATGGTAACTGACTTTTTTTAACAATGTTACTATATATAATGACCAAAAAATAAGTTGACCTTATTAACTAATATAAATTATTATAATTAAAAATTTGGGATCTATTTTTGATTTTAAATTTATATAATATTTATAAATTCGTTTTAAAATATGTTCACTAAACACAATAAACCCATTTTTAGTAAAATGTATTTTTAAGCATAAAACCGAGTTTACCTTAATTATTTACCAAGTAAAAAGTATAAAATTAATGTTAAAATATTTTATTTAATATTATATATATATAGTAAAAATAATATATAAATAAATATTAATTTAATTTATCAAGATAAAAAAACATTGTACGCATAAAAATAGTTTTTTAGGAAAACATCTCTTTTATCTTTAAATGATTTTATTTTAATTTATAACAAATTGAAAAATACTGAATTAATTATATATATATATATGAAAATGATAATTTTTCATAATTTATTAATTTATAGTATGACTTTGTAATCTAATATAAATATAATAATTGTCTCATGAAATAATAATAATTCAATAGTATATATCTATTCATTTAAACATGATGTTGCATTAAAAGAAAGATATCAAAAAAATAAAACAATTTAAAGAGAATTTCATCATAAAATATTAGGTTGATGAATTATACTCTCTTATAATAATATATCCCTTAGAATTATATCACTCTGATATAAAAAAATGAGGATACTTTTGCCTCACCACAAATTTGCATTCCCACATAGCTTCCTCAAATTTATGGTTTCACCAAAATACTTTGACCAGGTGTGTAGTCTTATTTAATTGATCATTATCTCTTTGATATAAAATATAAACTAGTTTTACCTAATAATAGATATCATTCTCTAGCAAGAAAACCTATGAGTTCATTACATGTGAAGTATCAAGTATGAACTTCCCCAGAAGAGATACACGGAACACATTATGATATTGAGAGAGATTCCATGGAAGATATAAGTAATAAGAAAACATACTGACATGATACAAAATTTGTAAGGTACAAATATATTTAGGTACCAAATTTCCCGTATTTTCAAATATCATAATCATATTCAAAGGAGATATTCTTAAGAATACATTATCACTGTTAGGTCCAATAGGGGCCTATATACCCTGAGAGGGGGGGGGGGGTGAATCAGGGTATGGATATTATTTTCAAAAATTATTCCTGCCACACTGGATCTTGACCTCTTTATTACAAGGGTAACTTTGTTTTCACTTATTTGTTTTTTATGATCACCTATTTTCTTCTTTGTCTGATGATGATGCTTCAAATGCAATGCAGGGAAGTAAGTAGGCAGACATAAAGATTTTTACTTGGTTCACCCTCACTGGGCTACTTCCAAGGAGCATACACCGACAAGTTGCCGTGTGTACCAAATCCCACTAGTCTTCATAAGATGTGGATACAAAATTTATGATAGATCACTTCTATTCCCAGGCTCACTGCCTTTACAAAGTTTAGGGTCAGCTCACTACTTTCCCAAGGGTCACTCCCTATTTCTCTCTCTCTGGCTCACTGCCGGTGCAAAGGATCACCTTCTTCCTCTTCCTAAGCTCACTTCTCTAGAAGGGAATCCACTCATAGTTTATAGACCTATAGGTCTCTTCATTTTATGAAATAATGCATCTTCAACTATTGATAGATTCTCTATTGAAGTCCAACTTTCATCCACTGATGAAAACCTCTTTGCCTCAGAACACTGGGCAATTCCTTTTGGAAACACCTTCACAAAGCACCATACTTCGCGAAGCTCCCAATTTCGCAAAGCTCAAACAAGCCTTCGCGAAGCTCCTGCCTTTTCGTGAAGCACTTTCGCGAAGCACTTTCTCGAAGCTCAAGACGTCACCAAGAAACGTCACTCGCGAAGCTTACTAAGCCAAGGCAGAGCTCGCAGGTTTCACGGAGCTACAATAGCCGCCGCGAAGCACCTCTTTCACGAAGCACACTGGCTCCGCGAGCTACCTTCGCAATACGAGAGCAAAATATTTTCTATGAAAATTCTCTCTACTTCTGTCAAGGGGGTCGGCCTATATTTATAGGCGATTCCACCGACCCTCGACCCTTCCGCGCGAAGTCAACGCCACGTCATCGCCAATCGCGAAGCTCAGAAGTTTCCGCCGGAATTCTGTCCAAATCGTGAAGTGCCACGGCAATTTTCCGTTCGCGGAGCTCATCGTAATCGCGAAGCATCACCGTCAACATTCCTTCGCACCTTCGCCTCGAAGCTCCCTCGCAAAGCCCTTCACTGCCGCGATGCGCTTTAGCCTCTGCTATTCGCGAAGCTCGTCGTAATCGCAAAGAATCACCGCCTCCATTCTTCTGGTCTTCGTGATTTCCAAACCATGCATCCTATCTTCGCGAAATTCATGCCTTTGCCATATTAAATTATGCTCTTCATAGAAATCCTATTTTCGCGATGCTCACCAAAATCCAAATTTTGGACCCCAAAAATTTTGCAAACACTGGGAAACAACGCCACCTTGTACTGCTCTTTTGTACCACCTCCAGATCGTCCTTTCCTTTGTCATCGTTCTTTGTCAACAAGGATTGTCAACAAATTCTTGGGAACTCGACAATTCTCCATGGAATCCTGCTTTGTCAAAAAACACAATCAACCCAAAAATACTTCAATATTACCTTGAGGGATGTTTTCCCAACAATCCCCCCCTTTGGGTTTGTTGACAACTCTTCACAAATCTACTCAGAATAATTTTCTGCACGTTGATACCTCACTGAGTCTTCTTCCAGCCGCTACCACCATTCGCCTCTTGCGATTCTGATAGCGTTCAAGGATTCACTTAACACGTACTCTAATCCCACATGAGCAATGCTCGGTCTGAGAAACAAGAGTAGTATAAAAATTTTATCAATGAATCACTTCATGTCAAACACCAATTGTCGATTCCAACCTGATACCAATTCAAAAATCGGTACCAATTGTTGAACCACACTGATCCCAATTGGTGATAGTAGGACACATTTTCACACCATTCCAACATCACTCTTCTTCTTTTATCACGATCCTTAGCTGTCGTGATATCTATGCTTTGATCGATCACTTCTAGCATCATCAGATTTAATACTCTCCCCCTTTCTCATTTCTCTCCCTATCTGGATGCTCCACTGGTCATCTTCTCCCCGTATCATTCATGATTTATCAAATCTCCACACTATCTCCCCCTTGAACAATCACTATTTTCTCCCCCTTCATCAACGAACCCAAAGGTCACTTCTTTGCAGTCTGTAACAGAGTAGAGAACACATATCAGCACATTAGGGAAAAACACATCATACCTCGGGGAGAGGGGGGGGTCCCACATCCACACTATTTCAAGTGCGTGAAATCGACTAAACTCCCAGAGCCAGTCGATGCCTCTCAAAAGCTTCCTTGGGTAAGGCCTTCGTCAGAATGTCTGCAACCTGTAGCTATGTAGGCACATACTCCAACTTCACGATTCCCTGCTCAACTTTCTCCTTGATAAAATGATACTTTATCTCAATTTTCTTTGTCCTTGAGTGATGGACGAGATTTTTGCTGAGATTTATAGCACTTGAGTTATCGCACTGGATTCTGATCAGAGACTTCACTTTAACTCCCATATCTTCAAGCTGCTGCTTAATCCATAATAGTTGGGTGCATGCTTGAGTGGCCGCAATATACTCAGCTTATGCGGTGCTCAATGAAATGCAATATTGCTTCTTACTAAGCCAAGAAATACACAATCCACCAAGATAGAATGCACCACATGACGTTGTTTTTCTATCCTCTGCTGAACCGGCCCAGTCTGCATCAGTATATCCCAATAACTCGGTCTGAGATTTGTCAGTATATGTCAAGCCAAAGTCCACTATGCCCTGGATATACCGAAGTATTATTTTCACCGAAAGCATGCGGATTTCCCTGGGATTACTCTGATATCTCACTGCTTGGCATGTGGAGAAAACAATATCAGGCCTTGTTGCAGTTAATTACAAAAGACTTCCAATAATATGCCTGTATTCTGTGATATTAACTGCCTTTCCATCATCATCATTTGATAATTTCATCCGGGTAGCAACCAGAGTCTTTATCTCCTTGGAATTATCCATTCCAATCCTTCTTAGAACCTCCTTGGCATATTTTTATTGAGAAATAAAAGTTACATTCCTTCCTTGTGTCACCTGTAAACCAAGGAAAAAACGTTAGCTCTCTAATCATTGACATTTCAAACTCATTTTTCATGAATTCAGAAAACTTTCTGCATTGAGCTTCATCCGATCCGCCAAAAATTATGTCATCGACATACACCAGTACCATCATCTTTTGATTACTGTCATTGCTGAAATAAAGATTGTAATCAACTCCTCCACGTTGAAAACCAAGATTCTTCAAGTACTGATCAAGCCTTGAGTACCATGCCCTTGGTGCATGTTTCAGCCCATAAAATGCCTTCTTCAGCCTGCAAACATTGTTCTCATCCTCATGAATGAGAAACCCATTTGGATACTTAGTGTACACCTCTTCTTCCAGAAACCAATTTAGAAATGCAGTCTTGACATCCATCTGGAACGCTTTGATATTTCTTTGCACTGCAATGGCTAGGAATAATCTGATTGTCTCCTGCCTTGAAATCAGTGCAAATGTATCATCACCGTATATTCCATCTATCTGGGAGTCTCCTTTGCACATCAGTCGTGCTTTGTTCCGAATCACTATGCCATATTCATTCATCTTTTCTTAATAGACCCATTTAGTCCTGATGACGTTTTTATCTTCTGGCCTCAAAACAATCTCCCACGTCTGATTCTTCTCAATTCTGATCTAGATCTTCATTCATAGCCTGAACGCAGTTTTCATCTTTAGATTTTTCTTGTCTGAACTGAATCCAACTGATCACCAATGATATTCTGTCTATCAATTTCAGTTCATATATTTGTATTTCTTGTAGACACAGACTTGACACTTTCTTGTTCATCATTAGTGTCTTCTTCTGAATCAGTATCAGCCACTTCTGCTCTCCCTGTGTTTCTTACTTCATCAACACTTTCATCAGGAAGTTATTCACTAACTCATTTTTCAGTGGATTCATTTCTTTCAGCTACTTTTCTCTGTGTCACTGTTCACTGATGTCATTTCTTTGAACTTCTTCTCTCAGATTATTATTGACACGCCTTTGATTTTCCCTCACAGCTTCTTGGTATCCTAAAAGCAGTTAGCTGATACCACATTGTTAGATCAAAAAAAGATAAGCATGATATGCATGATTATTTTTGCTTCTCCCTGTGTTTCTTTCTTCCCTCGAAAAGGAATGCCTGAGCTGAGTCATCTAATTATTTCATTGATGGCTCTTGCATCTAATTCTGTTATTGAATGATCCCCCTATGTTATGCGACACTTCCTAGGGTTAGGCCCACTGTTTATACTCATAACCATTCTTCTCCTCCGGCATCTTCTATTCTCATCTTCCACTTGGAATTGAGCCATTAACAAAATCTCTAAGCCTACTGAGTCAGAACTCGGTGTAAGAAACAAGAGATAAAGTTAATAACACAATCACTTCCTATTGTGCTCTGTTGCTCCCTTTCTTCTTTCAACTCTAGTACCTGATTTGAGTCAATTGAAACTCTAGATCATATCACCTCTTCACTTCGCATCGTTAGATGCCACTTCCCCTTAGATCGTATCTCCCTAAAACCTGAAACACATGAATCATCAGTTAATAGCATTTATATTCATAGGGAGAGGGGTTGTTTCTTGAATCCTCAAGACGAGGATAGTGGTTGATCCTGATGGGTCAACCCTTTCATTCTTTTATGTAGAGCATCACACTCCTTCATGGATTCTTCTAGTTGCCTAGCCAACTTCAACTGCTCTGGCCATATGATTAAACATTCATTACCCGCATGCTGATCCTTTTTCTGATATGTAGATTCTGCAGGCTTGGCCTTTCTCACCATTTGGGGTTTAAACCCACGAGTGCACATATCCGTCTTTGATGTTTCACCAAAATTACACTTCCCCTGGTTCTTTCTCTGAGTAAGAATCTCTTTTCTTTCCATCTTCCCTTGCCTCTTTCCCCATTGCAAGGACTGTTCTCTTTCCTCCACTTCTCGTTGAGGAACACGACATGTATATTTTTCAATGTAATCTTTGTTTATCTTTCTTTTATTAGATGTTTGAGTCACCACACTCTCTTTCACTGGTGGTGATTCCTCTACTGAATGTGAATTCTTCTTACTCACAGCTGAAGTAGATCTCCCCTTAATCTTCCAGGTTTGTTCACATTCTTTCCATGAGAGTTGTTCACTTTTTCTTCCAGTGCATAATTCCTTATCTTGCACACCTAGAGTTGAGAATATCTTTTCGAGTTCCTTTTTCTTTCCTACTTTATTCTTGCTACATTGTCTTGCCAAATGCCCATAATCATAAAATATAAAACATTTTACATCAAATTCATACCTCATTTCATCATTTCTCTGTCGATATGTTGATGCATCTTGAGTTCTTCTTCTGAGATTGTGCTCTTTAGATTCCTGACACATACTCATGGTATGTCCCATTTTTCCATAGTAATAGCATCTAATAAGTGATTTCCTCTAAGAGACTCTTCTCTTGGATTTCTCATGATGCTTCTTCTTATTCTCATATTTTTTACGGATTCTGTTTTCACATCCTGAAATGTATTCCAGAGCCTCTGAACAAAAGCTTGATGTGTGGCCATGAATCCCGCAGAAATAGAACATGTCATCACTTCTTCTTGTAACTATCCTCTTAGGCCTATCTCTATCACCTACATGATTTTCTCCATTTCTGGAGTTATTCACGGTTGTCTTCTTATCATACATGGGAGGTGATTTATCAAATCCAATACAAGCTTTTCAGAAACTTGCTGGTCTTTGAGCTGAGAAAATATTCTGTTGTTTCTCTTCAAAAATAGCATATCTGTTCTTCATTTCATCATCACTTGTCAAAGGATGATCAAATAGAAAGTGTAAGGCATCCTTCAATTTTGGAATTCCTTTAGTATTGGATTTATCCAATTTCGTCTTTACTGTTTCAAGCTCTTCTTCCAACTTTTGAATCTTCATATCCCTTGATTCAAGTTGGACATAAAGTTCTCCCTTGAGAAGCTTCCCTCTACTCGTCTCATCTTCCAACTCACGTGTCAGCTTATCCACCATGTCACTCTGCTCCTTTACTTTCAATTTTTCTTGAGCAACAGAATCAGAACAACATGCATTGTCTTGTTGTAGTCTTTGATTCTTCTGAACTAGCTCAGACATCTGTGTAGCAAGATCAACATTTCTGGCTTTCAGATTCTGAACATCGTCTGACTTTTTACTCTCTTTATAATCACCAGCCTTTTGTTTTCCTTTTATTTTAGCCATCTTTTGTAGTTCCTCACCCTGAGAATCATTATTCTCCTTTAGGTCAGTTTCCACATCAATAAGCCTTTGATTTAAGCCTCTTAGCTTGTTGACCTCAATATCCAGTGCTTGGATCCGAATGTCTTTAGACTTAATTTCATCGGTGTTTACAACATAACTTGGAATATCGTGTTCTTCGATTCACTTGACTTGATATTTCACTTTTCTATTCAAGCCATCGATCTCCATTTTCTGTTCTTCAATTCTATGCTCATACTCAAAAACTGATTCTGAGTTCTCTGGTGCTGATAACTTGAGTTTCTCAATTTTATCCATAAACTCAGACTTCTCTTCTTCCTGCTGCTGCATATATACTTTGGCATCACGAACCAGTTTGTTAGCTTTATTGGTTTTGGCTCTCCAAATATCTATATCTTCAAGAGAAGCCTCTAACTCAGCTTGAATATCTATTCTTCCTTCAATTATTTCTTCTTCATCATCACTTGTTTCGATATCACTTTGAAGTTAATTTACATCACTCATTCCTGCATCATGCTTGAGTGAATCAATCTTTTCCCTGTCAGATTCATCCAGACCTTCCTTTAGTAAACTATTTGATTCTTTTAATTGAATCACACTTTTTTCATACACACTTCCACACTGAGGAATACCACCTGACTTCTGCTTCTTCTTGGATGTTTTTCCCTTTTCCATGGCTCACCTAGATAAGAGCATACTGATTCTTTAAACACACAGATCGACTACACCAAGTCGGAGCAAACAAATCTGATAAAAGAAACCTTCCCGCTGATACCAATTGTTAGGTCTAATAGGGGCCTATATACCCTGAGAGGGGGGTGAATCAAGGTATGGATATTATTTTCAAAACTTATTCCTGCCCCACTGGATCATGACCTCTTTATTACAAGGGTCACTTTGTTTGCACTTGTGTGTTTTTTATGATCACTTATTTTCTTCTTTGTCTGATGATGATGCTTCAAATGCAATGCAGGGAAGTAAGTAGGTAGACACAAAGATTTCTACTTGGTTCACCCTCCCTGGGCAACTTCCAAGGAGCATACGCAGACAATTTCCCTTGCGTACCAAATCCCACTAGTCTTCATAAGATGTGGATACAAAATTTTGGA
This sequence comes from Viscum album, assembly GCA_963277665.1. NCBI lineage: Eukaryota > Viridiplantae > Streptophyta > Magnoliopsida > Santalales > Viscaceae > Viscum > Viscum album. The sequence continues at coordinate 807,336,188 of OY728150.1, read as the reverse complement.
TAGATCACTTATATTCCCAAGCTCACTGCCTTTACAAAGTTTAGGGTCAGCTCACTGCTTTCCCAAGGGTCACTCCCTATTTCTCTCTCTCTGGATCCCTGCCGGTGGAGAGGATCACCTTCTTCCTCTTCCTAAGCTCACTGCTGTAGAAGGGAATCCACTCACAATTTATAGACCTGTAGGTCTATTCATTTGCATGAAATAATGCATCTTCAACTGTTGATAGATGCTCTATTGAAGTACAACTTTCATCCACTTATGAATAACTCTTTGCCTCTGAACACTGGGTAATTCCTTTTGGAAACAGCTTCACAAAGCACCCTACTTCGCGAAGCTCCCAATTTCATGAAACTCAAACAAGCCTTCGTGAATCCGCTGCCTTTTCGCGAAGCACTTTCACGAAGCACTTTTGAAAAGCTCAATCCATCGCAAAGCAACGTCCCTCACGAAGCTTACTAAGCCAACGCGGAGCTCGCAGGTTTCGCAGAGCTACAATAGTCGCCGCGAAGCACCTCTTTCATGAAGCACACTGGCTCCGCGAGCCACCTTTGCAATACGAGAGAAAAATATTTTCTCTGAAAATTCTCTCTACTTCTGTCGAGGGGGTCGGCCTATATTTATAGGCGATTCCACCGACCCTCGACCCTTCCGAGTGAAGTCAACGCCACATCATCGCCAATCGTGAAGCTCCGAAGTTTCTGCTGGAATTCTATCCAAATCACGAAGCACCACCGAAATTTTCCGTTCGTGGAGCTCGTCATAATCGTGAAGCATCACCGTCAACATTCCTTTGTGCCTTCACCGAAAATCTCTCTCGTAAATCCCTTCATCGCCGCGATGCGCTTCAGCCTCTACCATTCGCGAAGCTCGTCGTAATCACGAAGAATCACCGCCTCCATTCTTCTGGTCTTCGGGATTTAGAAACCATGCATTCTATCTTCGCGAAATTCATGCCTTTTCCATATTAAATTATTCTCTTCATGGAAATCCTATTTTCGCGGTGCTCACCAAACTCCAAATTTTGGACCCCAAAAATTTGGCAAACACTGGGAAACGGCGCCACCTTGTACTGCTCTTTTGTACCACCTCCAGATCGTCCTTTCCTTTGTCATTGTTCTTTGTCAACAAGGATTGTCAACAAATTCCTGGGAACTCAACAATTATCCATGGAAACCTGCTTTGTCAACAAACACAATCAACCCAAAAATACTTCAATATTACCTTGAGGGATTTTTGACCAACAATCACCAACATTGAAAACTAGAACTCACCAATGATTGGAAATATAAATTTACTAGTCAACTCTGAGATACCCTAACATATATATGAATGGATATAATTTCCATTTTCATTTAATTATATAAATAATTTCCCACTAGGTTTATTTTTCCAAATTTATCCCAACATATTGGAGTTATGCACTTCCTTCTATAGAGGTATTTGTAAGGATCCATCTAAATGCTCGAGTGAAATCTATTGTTGTATGAAAACTAAATCAAAGAAAGATATTAATAGAAACCAAAATTTAAATACATTTAAAATTATCTCAACATATATCCAAGGGTTTTAATTGAACTCTCACACTGAACATCTATCCGAGGATGATATGCATTGCTATAGTTCAACTTTCTATTCAATAAACACTAAAGACTTATCCAGAACATTGAGTTAATCCTCATATCCCATTGAGATATAATATAATATGGAACTCTATAAAATATATTGAATTCCTTTATTTATATCCTAGAAATATAATCAAGAGATAAATATTCTCTTACTGTAGTGAAATGTTTTTACTTATTAAGGTGATTAACTACAACCTAAATAACATTGTTCCCTTTATATGTTTTGTGGATTTAGATGATAAAATCCATGGAAATGTTTCAACATTTCCATTAAAGTATCGGTAATTTTTATAGAATCCATTAATAATTTTGTACATTAGTCTTAAATTTTTGGAATACTTGGAAACAAGGTAAATGATTTTCAATTTATTTCATGTTGCCTGAACAAAAATACTCTTTTAGATCCCTATACATATTCTTACTTCTAGGATGAATAGAGAATGATGAGCTATGAGATTATTGCAATATATACTTCTTAAAATATTGTATTGATGGGAAACAACTTGGTTCATGAACCTTATCATTCCATAATAATCATGTTTAAACTTACTGGCATTTTTCACATTCTTCTGTACTTCCACATCCTCCTTATGTACCTCTTTAATCCTCATTGGGATGGATGGTAAACCATTCATCTAATAAAGATATTATTTTCCCCTTATACCATGATTTCAAGATACATATTTGTGGAATCCATAAATATTGGTTCACTTTATTTCCTTATCATGGACAAAGTATCATGTTCTTTTTGATTCAAAGCAATTACCATCTTGTGCACCTTCCCAGGGTGGTAATGTATTGAGGATTCATAATCTTCAATCAGTTCCAACAATATCTTGTGGTTTATAATAAAATATTTATGTGTGAATATATATTTTAAACATTTATGATCGGTATATATATCACATATTTCACTGTAAGGATAACCCCTCTACATTTTTAATGAAACATTTACTACAACCAACTCCAAATCATTAATCGGGTAATATTTGTTGCAAATTTTCAATTGGTATGAGGCATAAGCCATCACTATATCATTCTCCATAAATATGAATTCTAGTATTTTTTAATGAATCAATATAGATATTAAATCCATATCCATTGTGGGGTAGTTTAAGAACAGGTGTGCCATCCAACCTTGTAACACCATGAGATTTTAAAAAGAATAATATTATGGTAAATGGTGTATAAAACATGTAACACCGGTCGTAATGACTCGTGAAATATATTATTTAAATACGAATCAAATAACCTAGATGTTAAATTGGAGGGTATGAATATAAATAACTAAATTATAATAATTATGTGGTTTAAAATGTATAAAATAAATTCATCAGTTATAAATTTATTATAAATACAAATAGAAATCAATTGAAAGTACAAAAAATATTTTTCTGAAAAACTATTCTTATAGGTAAAATGTGTCCATACCATAATAAATTAAATCAATCATTATTTTTTTGTTATTTTACTAAAATTAAAATATATTATATATTCAATATTTTTTTTAATTCTAATAATGTTTTTTCCAATCATGATATAAGAATAAACCCACCTTTATCCTTTAAAACAATGATTTTTTAAAAATTAGTCTCATCACATTTTACACACTTATTTTAAAATTATAATTTCATAATTTTAGATATATTATTTAAATATATAAACTTAATTTTTGGAATAATCACGTAAAAATTATCTTAGAGTGAAGTTTTGATAATATTTTCAAAGATCAATTTATCAATGAATAGTGACAAAATATAGATTTTTATTGAAAAATCCATTTTCATTTAAAGCACTACAAGTTACATTTTGTTTTAAAAGTGTTTTAAAATTGAATTTAGTAAAATTATATTATAATTAATCTAATTTATGTAATTAAAATCAATTTTATGTTCAATTTTTAATATAAAAATGTTTTATTCTTAAGAAAATGTTTCCTTTGGAAAACAATTTCTTCATAGAACTTGTGGGTTTAATTTTAAATTAAATGATGTAAGTTATATGAACTGGATTTGAAAAAATGGATTCTCTATTTTGAATATAAATTATTAATATTATATAATAAGGTAACATAATTTTTTTTCTAAATGAATAGTAAAAATGTAAATATTAACTATCATGGTTAATGTTAAAATAGGTTTACTTGGGGTTAAACTAAGAAGATATGGGTTATAATAACCTAAATTATTTTCCAATTCCTATTCTACGACCATATTTTTACCTTATATAATCTACTATTTTCTAATGAGCCTTTTTGGATCCTTTTGGAATGTGATAAACATGGGAACAATTTATTCTTTTTAATAATTCCAAGCATGTCCTTCCCCTCCACTTATAAAAGGGAACCCCTCTCCTCTCCCATTTACACTTAAAAATCCATTTTTTCATCCAAAAAAATCAAAATATAAATTCTTAAACACTCTCCCCATTATTAACAGTCATTTTTTACCATTAAATAAATCAATTAAGGCATTATATATGAACTTAAATAAGTTTTTCGAAGAAGAAATAATTTTTTTTAACCATTAATTTTAATTTTATTTCATCCTTTAACTCCTTAAAAACTTTTTAAACTATGGTAAAATAAAAAAACAGTATTTATAATATATTGAGATGTTATTATGTCAATTTAATGACCTATATACATATCTTCTTCCATCAAAATGGGAAATGAATTTGTCCATTGTACGTTCGGTAGATCATGGCACTAGTGGAAAAAACATTTAACACGTCGGTATTTTTCACGTCGGTTCTATATAACCGATGTGCAAAGATATAAAAATCGATTTATCACATCGGTTATTCAATAACCTATGTGATAAATATATGAGAATCAATTTATTACATTGGTTATTTTATAACCGACGTGATATATCGAATCTCGGCTCTTTATCATTTCGGTTATAAAATAACTGACGTGATAAAGCTAATCTCGACAATTTATCACATCGGTTACCAAAATAACCGATGTGATAATTTTTTTCTACATCAGTTATTAAATAAATGAAGTTATAAACATAAAACAATCGTTTACCACGTTGGTTATTAAATAACCAATGTGAAAATGCATTTAAATGATTTATCGTACCCTGTATTCAGTCATTCTGTTTTCTTTGATCAGGCGACATGCGACTCGTCTCTCTCTCGCGGAAAACCTAGAAATGATTCTTTGAAGTCGTGCCCTCCAACCTCATTTTTCCAACATCATTCTCTATATTTATTATCATCATATCTATCAGGTCAACTAGAAACACTCAAGTAAGCCACACATGGCTCAGTTTTAGTTTCTATTTTTCGCGATACCCTAAACTAATTTTTTGAGATGCTATTTTTATTTCTTCTTGCTATCATGGTATGTTTTATAGCATTCATTTGTACCATGAAAAATTATTTTCTGGTAAAACAAACCTATGGAAGATATATCATACATGTCTCTGATTTTTGTGTGTTCTATCATGTGTGTGTGCGCGTACAAGGGGGATTCCAAGGGGGGGGGGGGGGGGGGGGGGGGGTTGTGCAAGTGGGTGGGGGTGTCCATGGGGGTGGGGGGATGCCTAGGGGGTGGGGGTGTCCAGGGGGTGTCAAAGGGGGTAAGGGTGGTGTTCAGGGGGGTGCGAGGGCTGTCCAAGGGGGTTGGGGTGTCTAAGGGGATGGCGGGTGGTGTCCATTGGGATGATGGGTATATCCAAGGGGGTTGTTCTGTCTAGGGGTGTGGTGTGTCTAGGGGGTGAGTGGGTTGTCCAAGGGGGTAGGGGTGTCCAGGGGGTGGGGGTGTCCATGGGGTTGGGGGGGGGGTCTATTTAGAGGGATAGGGTGGCTGACCAGGGGGGTGGGGGACTATTTAGAGGGTTGGAGGGATGTCTGAGGGGGTTTCCAGAGAGGTGGGGGTCAGGGTGGGTGGGGGGGGGCTATCTAAGGGGGTGGTGGTGTCCAGGTGGTGTCCAAGGTGGTGGGGGTGGTGTCCAGGGGGTTGAGGAAGATTTCCAATGGGGTAGGGGTATCCAGGGGGTGGGGTGAGGATGCTGTCCAGGGGTGGGGGTGTCCAGGGGGTGGGGGGTGGTGTCGAGGGGGGTGAGTGGGTTGTCCAAGGGGGTATGTGGTTTCCATGGGGTGGGAGTTTCCAGGGGGTGGGGGGCTATCCAGAGGGGTTTGAGGGCTATCCAGGGGGCTGTCCAAGGGGGTGTTGGTGTCTAGGGGGAGTCCAAGGGGGTTGGGAGTGGTGTCCTGGGGGGGGGGTGGGTGTGCTTTCCAAGGGGGTTGGGGTGTTCAGGGGTTGGGGGTGTTTAGGGGGAGATGGGGATGTCTAGGGTGTGGGGGTGTCTAGAGGGTATGGGGGTGTCCAGGGGGATGTCCAATAGGGTGGGGGTGGGGGTGGTGTCGGGGGGGGGGGTGAGGGGGCTTTCCAAGGGGGTAGTGGTGTCCAAGGGGTGGGGGGTGGCGTCTAGGGGGGTGAGGGGGCTGTCCAGGGGGTGGGGGTGTCCAGGGGGGGTGTCCAAGTGGGTAGGCAGTGGGGGGTGGTTTCTAGGGGGTTGGGGATGTCCAGGGGGATGGGGGTGGTGTCTAGGGGGTTAGTGGGCTGTCTAAGGGTGTATGGGGTATCTAGGGGGTGGGTGGGGTGTCCAGGGGTGCAGCCTAACAGTACGTAGTACCCAAGTTCTTTAAAAATGTAATTTTTTTTACCATTGCTGCCATCAAATTTTAACACCAAAACGCCTCTTTCTCCCCCATTTGGAACATGAAACCCTAAGCGTATCCTACTCCTCTTCTACATGCCTCTCACCTCCTTCCAATGGTGATTCCAAGTGGTTTCTACAAGTTTTTGGGGTCATTTTTTATATAATATCCTCCTTCTCCCTCTTATTATATCTTCCTTTTTCTTCTTAGTTATTCTTCTTCATTATTGGTTCCTTTGGTCTAGGGTTCTTGTTTCTTTATTTCTAAATTTGTGGTTTTTTCTTGTTATAGTTCTTCTTGGTATTCCTTTCTCATTTGGACCTTCATGAAGCCATTTGGAGTGGTCATCATTGAAGGCGTCTAGTATTGAGGTAGGTTTCCCTATGTATTGGCCTTTAAATTTATGAATCATTGATTTCTTAATGTTTATACCTTGATTTTATGTTTTTTAAAAATATATAATTTTTAGAAATATTACTTGAATTAAATCAAGTTTCATTACCATTGAATTAAATTTTATGGAATTATTTTACATAGCCCTGCACAACAAGTATTTGATTAAAATCCTGGTTATCCCTTATAAGTGGTTTATGATTTCCAAATGATGTTGTGACTTTTCAAATTTATTTTAAATATTTCATTGATTCCTAAATGGTTTGTTTGTATACTTTTGAAAACGTTTTTATTTTAAAATAGTGGTTGTGGCCCAGTTGGAACTTTCAGAAAGTGGTTTTTCTTTGGAAAACGCTCTTGGGAATGTGTCTCTTACCTTATCTTTATTAAAAGGAATGAGAACGTCCTTGGTATGGGATTTCCATTGTCTGTTGATGGCCCTAAGGCAAGGGGACATCCTTGGAGTGGTGTTCTGGGGTGATTCTTGTGGGTGTGTGGCTTATGTGTGTCTTGAGATTATTCTTTATATATTGTTGATAGTTTGATACTCCTCAGATGACCCCCATTTTATAAATAACATGGTAACATATAATTTTTAGTGTATTATTCGAGAATTCTTGCTGCACTAGTTTAAGATTATGCTCTGGATAAATGACCCTTAGTATAAACATGATCTACTTTGGGGATAGTTCCTCTCATGCATTAGGGCTGTATTATTGCATCCAACAGGCTAAAAGGATGGATTAGGTTATAATATGTTCTATATTTTCCTCTAACCTCCTAGGTATTACCATGGTCTTTGACACTTGTTTATTCATGGAGGATAATCTAGGTTCCTCATTTGGTATAGCTAATTGAATAATGCATACCCATTTCCCTCATTATGTCGTCATTGATTATGCTCCCTAATTTGGGTGTGTCTCTTTAGTAAAATTTAAAGCTTGTTTTTAAATGTTTTCATGTGGATTATTTTTAGGAAAAAATGTTTATTTTCCTATATTTCACACTAGAAGAAAATGAAATCATTCATTTAAACAAAATGCATAGGGACAACCCCTACCCCCTAGAATCCCTTACCCCCTTGGACACCCTAGATAACCCCTACCCCCATGGACAGTCCTTGCACCCTTGGACAGCCCCCACCACCCTTGGATATCCCCCTACCCCCATGTACACCCATTGGTATATATATACCCCAACGGTTTCATTGAAACCCTTAGAATATTTTATATTTAAGTAGTTTATACCAACAGTTCCTATATAATCGTTGGTATAGGGCTATTTCAACGACCATCATGCCAAAGGTGTGTGAAACATTTGGGGTATTCTATCCCAACAGTTTTAGGGGCTATCCCAAAGGTTTCAAATCCTTTGGATATGTGTAATTATAATTAGTGAATGTATACATATTTTGATATATACACTTCATATTTCTATTTTACAGAAGGGTGAATTTGGAATCCAGTTGCATCATGACGTATTCTTTGTGTGGCTTAAGAAGAAGGAATCCAAGATGAATTTAAAACTATTATATCTAACTATATTTTCTTTATAAAATCATTTTCATGCATATTTTTTTCAAATACGCATAGATTTGTTTTATATTTCAATTTTTTACATTCAAATTATGATATATTTTATATAAAAATATATTTTTCTTAACATAACAAGATGTATAATTTTTCTATTTGTTATAGGTAATAATGAGTTGAATTTGGATTACGGTACATCGAATGAGTAAAGAAAATGAGGAAGGTGTTGATGCATTTTGAAAATTTGCTGAATGAAATGTTCCAAGTGACATTTTTTTCTATCCATGCGTGAAATGTTTGAATATGAAGAAGTTAAAAAGTAGAGAGATAAAATATCATCTAATTATTCATGGTTTTAATACAAGTTATAACCCTTGGATTTGGTATAGTGAAACTAGAAAGAATGTCAGATCTACTGATGATGATGATTTTCAAGATGGTAACTCCGATGGAATTGAAGAAACGATCTGTGAGATTGCTGGAGAACAAATTAAGATAGAACGGGCAGTTTGGCATCTATATGGTGATGTGGAAAAAATATTGTATCATGGTTGTATGTATTTTATAGTTTTTCCGATGGTGTTAAGATTTATTAACCTGAAGGCTAAACATGGATAGAGTGACATAAGTTTTACAGAGCTGCTATAATTGTTTAAAGACATTCTTCCAAAAGACAATGATCTTTCATATTCACATTATAAGGGTAAGAAAGTATTATGGATAATGGGATTGGGATACAAGAAAATACATTCCTTTCCGAATGACTGTATGATTTATAGGAAGGAATATGAATTTATTTCAGAGTGTCCTAAATGTGGGACATCACAGTATAAGTTGAAAGAAAAATCACATGCTGATGTAGAGATTACAAAGATCCCTTCTAATACATTTAGGTATCTTCCTATAATTCATCATTTGAAATGTTTATTTTCTAATTCACATTATGAAAAAAGGTTAAGATGACATGCTGATGAGCGGATATGAGATGGAAAAATATGTCATCTAGCTAATTGTCCACAATGGAATAAAATTTATGAGTAGTATCCTACTTTTGGAAATGAAATTAGAAATCTCATACTAGGGTTGTGCACAAATGGAATAAATCCATTCTGAACCCTCAGTAGCCCACATAGTTCATGGCTTGTTTTATTGGTAATTTACAACCTCTCTCTTAAAGTTTGTATGAAACAAAAATAATTCATGTTGAATATAATGATCTCTGGTTCAAAGAAACATGAAAATGATATTGAAGTTTTCTTTTAACCATTGATTGATGATTTGAAACTTTTATGGGAGGATGGTATTAGGGTGTATGATTCTTATAAAAAGGAATACTTTCAACTACATCAAGTGCTTATGTTCACTATAAATGACTTCCCATCTTATGGAAATTTTTCTGGATACAATGTTAAGGGGTATAAAGCATGTCCAATTTGCGAACAACAGACATCATATTTTCAATTTCATCATAGGAGGAAAACAGTGTACATGGGTCGTTGAATGTTTTTACCTATGGATCACTCGTTAAGAAGACTAAAAAAGGAATTCAATGGCTCACAAGAATTTGATATTGCTCCAAAACCTTTATCCCCTGATGAGAATTTAAAGAGGGTGAAAAAACTTGAAGTGACATTGGAAAAAACAAAAAAAAAATCTGGTAATGATAGACATATTTGGAATAAAAGGTCAATATTCTTTGAGCAACCATATTGAAGATATCATGAAGTGAAATATAATATTGATTTCATGCATGTGGTTAAGAATATCTGCGACAGTTTGATTGGAACATTGATATATATTAATGGAAAGCCAAATGATGGGTTGAATGCAAGATTAGACTTATTGTCAATGGGAATATGTTTGGAGTTAGCTCCCACTCCTAATAGAAGATGAACATTTCTTCCCCCGAATTGTTATACATTATCCAAGAGGGAGAAAATTATATTTTGTCAGTGTCTTCATGATTTCAATGTGCCTCAAGGTTATTATTCAAATATTAAAAATTATGTATCTTTGAAGGATTTGAAGTTGATAGGTATGAAATCCCATGATTGTAACATCACGACGCAACAACTTCTACCAGTTTCATTGCATGGAATATTGCCAATCTTTGTCAAAAAGACTATAATAAAGTTGTGTTATTTTTTAAATTCAATTTGTAATAAGGTGATTGATGTGAATTAGTTGATCATTTTGGAAAAGGATGAAATTTCTATACTTTTTCAATTAGACATGTATTTCCCCCCATAATTTTTTGAAATAATGGTGAATTTAATGATTCATTCGGTTCGAGAAATAATGATTATTGGACATGTATATCTTCGTTGCATGTATCCTTTTGAAAGGTATTTGAAAATATTGAATTGGTATGTTAAGAATCCATATCGACCTGAAGCCTCCATTATTGTAAATTATATTTTTGAGGAGGTTTCGGAGCTTTGTACAACCTACTTGGCTATGGAGGAGCACATAAGTTTGCCTCTATCTCGCTATTAATGAGTTAATAATGAGGATAATGGGATTCAAATCTTGAAAGTCAAATCGTTGTCAGCTGAACAAAAAAATAAGTTAGAATTATACATATTTAATAACATAGATGATATTCAACTGTATATCACATTGCATATTAATGAGTTGAATCAAATTCATCCAAAGAAGAAAGAAATGTGGATTTTGAATGAGGAAAACAAATTTTTTTTTTCATGGTTTAAAAACTCTTTGCTTGGTAGATCAAATATATCAGAGACATTAAGATGGTTAGTGGGTCTTCAATATTTAAATGCGATAACATGGTCTGGTTATGACATTAATGGATATACATTTCATACAAAAGCTCAGGACAACATAAGTGCGGTTCAGAATAGTGGTGTATTGGTGTTTGCAGAAGAAATTAATTTTTCTAGTTCTAAAGAAAAAAACCCAATTTCTGCATCAACATCATATTATTGAGTCATTGATGAAATATGGGATGTGGATTAATTTAAAATTAAAGTTCTTGTTTTTAACTGAAAATGGTTTATCGGTAACAACAGTATCAAACACGATGAATTTGGAATGACATGTGTTAATCTAAATAGATTGAAAGACACAATAGATTCTTCTATAATGGAAACACATGAAAAATGGATTTTCTATGTAATTGATCAATCAGATATACAGTTGTCTGTTATTTTACAAGGAAAAAAATATGTTGGTGAGGATCAACTTGATGAAGATTATGATTAATGTGAGATCCCTACTTCCATGAAAAGATTAGTAGACTATAATGATGAGCATGTTGAAGACATGGTTTGTTCTATAAGGAACGATCATGACGAATGAATTTGGGAAAACAATCCATTTGTACATTCCTAATATTAATATTAACAAATGTTTATTTCTTGTTTACATTTATCTTTTTTCATAAAATGTTATATATTGTAATTTTTTCTTTATTAAAACACGTATTAAAACAAATAAGTTGTTGTTTTTGTTGATTTTAATTTTTTAGTTTAGTTTATCATGATTACCATTACGTTAATTTTATATCTATTATTATTGTTGAATGATAATTACTTTACCATGTTTACCATCTTTACCATGTTTACCATGTCTACCATGTTTACCATGTTTACCATGTTTACCATGTTTACCATGGTTACCATAGCTTACCATAGTTTACATTTACATAACTTATATATTTATTGATTTTGTTGAATGACAATTACACTACCATGTTTACCATGTTTACCATGTTTACCATTGTTTAACATGCTTACCATATTAATCATGTTTTCTATTATGAAACTTAGTTCAATTTTCCATTTTCTGTTTACATTATTATTATAGTATTTGAATTTGTATATTTGTAAACTAATGCTTTTTTGAAGGATAATGATAGATCAATCAGTTGATCAACCACATGATTCTGGAGATGAGAATAATGATCATACCTATGGGGAATAACATTTACATGCTCCTCTTAATGTTACCCAATCTTCCTCATGTGCTCCAATAACAAGAAATAAGAGTTCAAGAGTTGGTAAACGTAGGTGCAAATGTTTACCAAAAGTATCACTTTCTCATAGGCAGTACCAGAGGATAGTCATTGAGTTTGATGAGAATGATATTCCTAGAGGTCCAAATGCAAAATATTTTAAGAGTTTTGTGTCAACTCAAGGTAAGAGAAAAGTAATTATTTTGTATGATGATTGGAGAAGTGTGGAAAAAGCAATAATATCTTAGTTTTGTGAGATGATTTTGGTATGATCTTTTTCTATTGTCTTCCCATTATTTAAATGTTTCTAGTATAATATGTTTTACCTATTCTTTATCAGATCAAATTTGATATTCTTGAGACTGGAGGAGTTTGGACGAAATGCTTATTGATGGCTACAAGGAGATGGAGGGATTTCAAATCAACCTTCACATTTGATTTCATTTTTGGTCATAAGAGTAATGAAAATCCATGTCATATTTATCCTTTCATAGATGAAGATACATTGACATGGTTTGTTAAAAGTAGAAGAAAAGATTCTTTTTTTGTAATGGAAATGTAAACTTTTATAATCTTTCTTATATAAATGATTTTATTAATGTTTTGTTAATGATTTCTTATTCTTAATCTACAGAAAACAAGGACATCTCATCAGGAGATCCAATCAAAAAATTTATACCCTCATATTTTATATCATAGAGGGTATATATTATTGGAAGAACAAATGATGGAGAAAAAATTACAAATTCATAGAGCTGAATCTTCAAGCTCTGGAGAGGTTTCCCCTCCATCTAGACATGAAAAATGGAAGACATCTCAAATGGGAAAAAAGGGGTAATATCATTCCGAAGATTTGAGAATCATAGATGGGAGGATTTTATGATATTTATTTTATTTATTTATGTTAACTATATTCTTTATATAACTTGAATCATTACAGAAACGTTCAATTAATTAATACAGGATCCTCTTGAGAAGCAGAGCTCACAGGGGGAATTTACAGCTGCGGGGAGCCAAGATATTTTATCTACAACATTGGGAAAGCCCGAACATCCTGGTCGTGTACAAGGATATCTGACGGGTGTATCGGTAAGAAAAGTGTTTCCACGTTCTTCAACTTCTTCCATTTAGGGTGTTTATAAAAAAAATCTATGGAGACTGAAGTTCATAATATTAATGCGACGATGGAGGAAAAGATTAGAGCGTCGATACAGTCGATTTTGCAGACACGAAAAGACTAATTCAGACAGCATCTCCCACTCCTCCACCTCCCCATACAGACCCCATTGTTTATCCTCCACCCCCGTCAGTAGCTCCCACTCACCCACCTCAGCCTATGGACTCCATTTTTTGTCCTACTCCTCTGCCACAACTTTATAATTATTGTGAGTTGTATATTGATGATCCTCAACATCATACAGTTGTATATGGGTTGGTATATTGTATAGAAGTTGCAATTCATCATCAATAGTCAAAGGTAGAGAATCATAGGGTCACTGTACATGATATTATAGATAGATCATCTCGAGTACCATTACCTACAGATGAGGTGATGACAGTTGGATATAGTATCAACCATTTTTTATTTGTCCATCCAGACTTCTACGACTCATTACCATAGAGGTATGTATGTTATATATTCTATTTTATTTTTTATTATATTTTTTTAACATTTGAAAAATAATATATTTTTCTATTTATTTTTACAGGAATAATTCAAAGGTAAAAAAATACTATATAGACAACAACAAAGAAAAATGGATGTGACATGAATGAAAAATTCTAGTAGTCTTGACAGATTGTCAAGATATTCAATTTTTTTGTGGATCATTATGAGTTTCCAATGGAATCTAATGTTTGTGGACATGAAATAAATGTGGGGATTCTAAAAAATGATATCATGGATCTTGTTACTGAAGATAAGTTGGGCATCAACGTGGTGAAATTGTTTTCCATGTAAGTCTTAACAACTTTTCCCTACGTTATATTTATTAAAGATGTATACTTATGTCTATTTTGTATTAAGTATCTTTATAAAATGTGTGAGAAGAATGAGAGGACAAATGTATATGGATTCATGTACCCTCATTTTATTTCCCCTAAATAACATGCATTGTATGTGGAACAAAGAATGATTTATATTGATGAAAGATTTGAACAGAATATAATCACACAATGTTGGATGATTTATTTTTGTGAGAGGTATGAAACATATCTCTGGAAAGGAGTTCATTATATTTTATCATAAAAACCACTAACCTTAAATTTTCTTTTTTTGGTGATCTTTGGATGTTAGGTGTTTTTTCCCAAGGGAGAAAACACTTTATTGGATATGCTCTGTCCATGGAGATGTGCAGGAAAGTTTTAAGAATATGTTGTAAAAGTAAGTTCAAATTTCTTAATAGTTTTATATATTATAATTAATTTTAAATTTATCCCATTCGTATTATTTTCTAACAGGGGATGGGTCTACTTTCGAAAAAAGACAAAGAAAAGGAGTTCCAATATCAAATATGTAAAATTAATGGTAAATTAACATTTATAATTTATACTTTTTGATGTTTTACATAAAAATAATATTTTGAATTTACACTCATTTAAATAGAATTTTCATAAACAACAATGCATCGTCGAATGTGGATATTATATGTTAAGATTTATGTATGAAATAATTACAACTGGAACACTTGTGCACTTTGACCTGGTAAGATTTCCTTTTAAAATTTTATATAATATTTCATTTGATTTATTCATTATACATGTTAACTACTATTCTTTTACTTTGTATCTATTTGATGACCATCAACCCTATAATTCTCAAGATTTCAAACACTTACAAGTGGAATGGTCGAATTATTTTACATGTTTGATTGTATTTTAGTTTGTTGGTAGCGTAAAATGTAATTTTGAATATTTTAATTATAATTGTGTATTTGGTAGTCGTTTTGGTTGGATTTAGGTTTTTTGGTTGACATTTTATGTTCTAAATGTTATATATGTGATTGTTTAATTTTGGTCTACTTCTTATTTCAGTCTAGTTTTGATGGTTTTTCTGGTATGAATTATTGTCTTAGGGGGGAGGGTGTCCAGGGTGTTCATGGGGGTGGGATGGTTTCCAGGACAGTGGGAGGGCAGTCCAGGGGTTTCCAGGTATGTGGCGCGGTTTCCAGTGGGGTGGGTGGGTTTTTAGGGGTGTGGGAGGGCTGTCCTTTGGGGTGGGGGTGTCCAGGGCGTCCATGGGGATGGGAGGGTGTCCATGAGGGTGGGAAGGGTGTCCAGGGGAGTGGGAGATATTTATGAGGGGTGGGGGATGTCCAGAGGGGTCTCTAGGGGTGTGGGGGGAGTCCAATGGGGTGGGTGGGTGGGGGGAGGGTTCCAGGGGTGTGGGAGGGTTGTCCAATGGGTTTGGGGGGGGGGGTGTCCGGGGTGTCCATGGGGGTGGGATGGTGTCCAGGAGGGTGGGGGTGGGAGGGGGGGGTATTCAGGGGGTGTCCAGGGGTGTGGGGGGTGTCTAGTGGGGTGGGGGTGTCTAGGAGTGTGGGAGGGCTGTCTAGTGGGGTGGGGGTGTCCAGGGTGTCCATGGGGGTGGGAGGGTATCCAGGAGGGTGAGAGGGCTATCCAGGGGCGTGGGGGTTGTCCAGGAGGGGTAGGGGTGGGTGTTTTCCAATAGGGTGGGAAGGTTTCCAGGGGTGTGGGATGGCTATCCAGTGGGGTGGGGTGTCTAGGATGTCCATGGGGGTGGGAGGGTGCCCAGGAGGTGGGGGGATGTCCAGGGTAGTGGGGGACTATCCATGAGGGGGGGGGGGGGCAGTCTAGGGGGTCTCTAGGGGTGTGGGGGTGTCCAATGGGGTGTGTTTGTGTGTGTGTGGGTGGGAGGGGGGTCCAAGGGTGTGGGAGGGTTTTCCGGTGGGGTGGGGTGTCTGGGGTGTCCATGGGGGTGGGTGGGTATCCAGGAGGGTGGGGGCTGTCTAGGGGGGGTGTCAAGGGGTGGGGGGGGGGGTCCAGGGGTGTGGGAGGTCTGTATAGTGGGGTGGGGGTGTATAGGGTGTCCATGGGGGTGGGAGGGTGTTCACGAGGGTGGGAGGGCTATCAAGGGGAATGGGGGGATGTCCAGGAGGGGTGGGTATGGGGGGGGGGGTCTATCCAGGGGTGTGGTGGTGCCCAGTGCGGTAGGGGGTTTCCATGGATGTGGAAGGGTTTTCCATTGGGGTGGGTGGTGTCCATGTGGGTGGGAGGGTGTCCCAGAGGGTGGGGGTTTTCCAAGAGGGTGGGGGTGTCCTGGGGTCTGAGGGTGTCCAGTGGGGTGGGTGGGTTCCAGGGGTGTGGGAGGGATTTCCAGTGGGTGGGGGGGGGGTGTCCAGGGTGTCCATGGGGGTGGGAAGGTGTCCATGAGGGTGGGAGGGTTGTCCAAGGGAGTGGGGGGGATGTCCAGGAGGGGTGGGTGATATCAGGTGGGGTGTGGGGATTTCCAGTGGTGTGGGAGGGCTATCTTGTGGGGTGGGGGTTTCCAGGGTGTCCATGGGGGTGGGAGGGTGTCCAGGAGGGTGGAGGGATATCTAGGGGAGTGGGGAGCTGTCCAGGAGGGGTGGGGGTGTCCACAGGTTATCCATGGGTGTGGGGGTATCTAGTGGGGGGGGGTCTAGGGGTGGGGAAGGGTTTTCTAGTGGGGTGGGGGTGTCCATGGGGTTGGGAGGGTGTCGAAGAGGGTGGGGGATATCCAGGAGGGTGGGGGGGGGGGCTGCCCAGGGGGTGTCCAAGGGTGTGTGTGTATAGGGGGGGGGGTCCAGTGAGGTGGGGTGTGGTGGGGGGTCTAGGCGTGTGGGAGGGTTGTCAAGTGGTTTGGGGGTGTCCAGGGTGTCCATGGGGGTGAGAGGGTGTCCAGTAAGGTGGGAGGGATGTCTAGGAGAGTGTGGGGAAGTCTACTAGGGGGGGTGTCTAGTGGGGGGGGGGGGGGGTTCATGGGGTGTGGGAGGGGTGTCTAGTGGAGTGGGGGTGTCCACAATGTCTATGGGGGTGGGAGGGTGTCCAGGAGGGTGGAGGGCTATCTTGGGGTGGGGGGTGTCCAAGAGGGGTGGGGGGGCAGGGGTGTGGTAGGGTTGTAAAGTGGGGTGGGAGGGGCTTCTGGGGTGTCCATGGGGGTGGGAGGGTGTCCAGGAGGGTGGGGGTGTCCAGAATGGTGGGGGGGGGGGGGGGGGTTGTACATGGTGTGTCTAGGGGTGGGGTGTCTAGTGGGGTGTGGGGTTTCTAAGGGAGTGGGGCTGTCCAAAGATGTGGGGGGTGTCCAGGGTGTCTATGGGGGTTGGAGGGTGTCTTGGAGGGTGGGAGGGCTGTCTAGGGGAGTGGGGGGCTATCTAGGGGGTGTCTAGGGGTGTGGGGGTGTCCATTGGGTGGGAAGGTTTCAAGGGGTGTTGGAGGGTAGTTCAGTGGGGTGGGGATGTCCAGGGTGTCCATGGAGGTGGTAGGGTGTCCAGGAGAGTGGGAGGGCTATCCAGGGGAGTGCGGGGGATATTCAGAAATGATGGGGGTTGTCCAAGGGGTCTCCACGGGTGTGGGGGCAGTCTAATGGGGTGAGGGGGTTTCCAGGGGTGTGAGAGGGTTGTCTAGTCGGGGGGGGGGGGGGGTCTGTGGTTTCCATGGTGGTGGGAGGGTTTCCAGGAGGGTGGGGGCTATCTAGGAGGGGGGTGTCTAGGGGGGGTTCTAGCAGTGTGGGATGGTTGTCCAGTGGGGTTGGCTGGTTTTGGTCTTGTTTAGGTCTGTTTTTTTTTTTCTGTTTTTGGCATGTTTCATTTTTTCTTTTTTAGGGCATAGTTTTGGTTGAATGGTTTTATTAAAAAAATTGTTTTTTATGTCAGTTATTTTATAACCTATGTAAATAATGCATGTTTATGGGTTTTAATAGCGGCTATTTGAAAACCGACGTAATAAATGCATGGGAATGGGTTTTTAAATTTGTTATTTCATAACCGAAGTAAGATATGGAATCAAGATAGGTTTTTAGGTTGGTTATTTGATAATCGATGTAATAAATGGAATGAAATCGGTTTTTGTGTAAGTTTTTTTAAAGGAAAATATAAATTGTTGATCAAGGGAACCAGGATTACAAAGCCAATCAGGGAACAAGTTCACCCAAGAATGATCACCCCAATGTTTCCCAAAATGATCCAAATGATTGGCATTCGAATTACCATCTATTTTGATGAAAGAAATTTGCATGCATCGAATCCATCAGTCAGGGACCAGATCTTCGTCAAGATGAGGCCATAAGGCTGGGAATCCTCATCTTTTGTTGAGAGAGTGTTCACCACTTCGAGGCAGTTGGATTCCACCAGAATCCTAGGACAAAATTTTGAACAGCCAAAAAGAATCCACATGAGGATGGCCAAGGCTTCTACCACCACATGGCTTTATGAGTTAGGCACTGCCCTACACTGAGCTTCTACAATCAGGCCAAAACTGTTATGAGCAATGAGCCCAATACAGACCCTTGAATTAGTAGAGACAACACCATCTGTATTAATCATCAAGAAACCCTCAGTGGGGAACCAAAGAGGATCCTCTTGTCGAGTGTGGATCAAAGAATTCCCCACATCACTTTTCTTCCAACCATTCATCCACTCTAATGATCTATCCACCAAAAGGTGATCAAGGGTCACCTTCATCTGGAAAATGAATTCATTCTGTCGAGTCCAAACCAACCAAGTAATTGTGTATATCAGCCATACCACTCTTCGTTACAGAGAAGACACCCATTTAGTAAGGTTTGGGACCAACCCAATAAAAAGATCAAAGAAAATACCAAAATATGGCCTCCACACCTTCCACACCCCTTCCTCCCCCCTTAGAGGAAAGAATTGCATGTAGAGGGGATTACACTTCATGGAGGTACAAAGGACAAGTGTCGTCCTCTTCCAAATGTCACTACACCAGAAAGCCACGGGTTGGAAGAACCCCAGCACATACCCGCCACTAAAAAAATTCACCTTAGGGGGATTTGTGAGGGACCAGCGGAACTTCCACCAATTATTAGTAAAGACCTAGGACAAACCTTGAACCCTCATTTTGTAACTCGAACGAACAGAATATCTCCCATGATGTTACCTACTCCATCAAATCTGATAAATACCCATTCCTGGTGTGAGAGGGATACTTAGGATGAGCTGACGATCCACCTCGTTGAACCAGCAATAATGATTCTCCCGATCCCAATCCTCAAGCGAGTCATCGAGCAGGTCATGTACCATTTTATCTTTGAATCCATGAACAACCGGTGAAGAAACCCTATGATTGATACCATCTTACATCCATGGATCATTCCAAATGTTAATATTATGCCCATCTAAAATTTTCCACACGCAACCCAAATCAATGAGATATTTTTCTCCCCAAATGCTCCTCCAGAAAAAACTCATTCATGGACCCAACTAGGCATTAAAGAAGTTAGAATGAGGGAAGTACTTAGCTCACATCACCTTTGAGAATAGGGTATTTGGGTGGGAAAAAAGGTTCCATCATTTCAACACAAGAAGAGCCTCGTTAAACCAATTGAGATTACAGAAGTCGAGGTCACCACAGAATTTTGAAACACATAGCTTCTCCCAAGACATCCAATGGGAATTATATTTGACCTCATGGGAGCCCCACCAAAAATTTCCCAACCGGGAGTGGAGTTGGTCAACGAGAGTTTCTGGGAATTTAAAAAGAGACATAGAATAAGAAGGGATTTCTTGGGCCACTGACTTAAAGAGAACTTCCTTTCCCGCCTTGTAAATATTCCTACTAGACCAAAGAAAAATTAGATTATCCACCCTATCCTCAATCACACCGAAAACTTGTTTCTTCGACCTACCCACCACGGTCGGGAGGCCAAGGTACTTAGGATGGTTATCAACCAGAAGAAACCTACACATTCACTGCAAATCCTCTCTCTTAGCTTGTGGGATGCCTTTACTGAAAGATAACTCTAATTTCAAAGTATTAATACGTTTCCCAGAGGCCTTTTCATACAAATTGATGATATTCAACACTGCACTGCATTCTTGCGGGGTAGCACACGTGAAAAGGAGGCTATCATATACAAATAAGAGATGAGAGATAGGGGACATTTCTACACACTATAGAACCATCGATAAATCCTTTTTCTGCCTCCTTCAGGATGAGATGAGAAAAGACATATTTCACCAGAATGAAGAGGTAAGGTGACGGCGGGTCCCCTTGTCTCAAACCTATTGATGGTTTAAAGATCACTGAAGGGACCCTATTAATATTGATTCTGTTGGAGACAGACGTAACATAATTCATGACATTAGAGATCCATTTCATCCCAAATCCCAACCTAGATAGAACAAGTTCGAGAAAAGGCCATTCAACTTTTTCAAAAGCTTTCATCATATCAAGTTTCATTTCCATGGTGGAATGCTTGGATGAGGAGCGAGTTTTCATAGAGTGGAATAATTTGAAGGTACTTACAACATTGTCCGTAATATATCTCTTTGTAATGAAAGAGCTTTGCTTATTTGAGATAAGCAATGGGAGAAAATTCCTAAGTATGGGAACCATGATTTTGGAGAAAATTTTGTAAATCACATCACACAGGCTGATTGGCTGAAACTCTGAGATTTTCTAAGGGCACTGGGATTTGTGTCAGTTATTTAATAATCTATGTAGTATATATGTTTTAACATCGGTTATTATTTAACCAATGTGAATAACGCTTGGCAGACTGGTTTATAAAATCGGTTATGAACATAAAAGACGTGATAAACTCTTTAGAGGCATAGTTTATTACATCAGTTATTCTAGAACAGAAGTGAAAAAGTAGATACCATGTTGGTTATTTAAAAACCTCCATAATAAATCACAACTCCATATCATTTTCCACGTCGGTTTTTGATAAACCAATGTAAAAAATCCTTCGGATTATTGGTTTTTATGTAATTTTTAAAATAACCATCATAAAAAACAATATTTATAATGTCTCTAACAATAACATCAACCAAATTCCGATGTAAGAAATAAAAAATAACCAATGTAAAAAACATTTTTCGTACTAGTGTGGCCTCACAAACTGATGTAATTTATTTTCCTTCACCACCAGTCATGGTTGGATATAACGATGGATTTAATATATATATATATATAATATGAAATAATTTCTCCTTTTTCATTATAATATCATATCTACCATATTACAGTTAAATTAGTTGAAAAATGATAATGTTGCTCATGCATGCATATGGATTATCGTCCCCGTGAAGAAATATGAAATATTATTCAATTATTTTTAAAATCGATGAAAAAAGGATATATTTAATGAAAATATATGATATTTAGTATAATATAATTATTATTAAATTTTGAAATATTTTTTACCTTCTTTTCATTCCATCCATCAAAAAATGAAAAAAAATGTTCAGGTGTATGTACAACCCATCGTCTCCAAGAACGTTGTAACACATTATTTTATCAATAAATTTTATGAACTATAGAAAATACATTAATAATGAATATATATGATATTTATATCATTATTAGTGTTATATTTATGATTTAACTTTATAAAAATTACAAGTACTGAAACTACCGAACCAAAACATACATGAAAAATGATGTAGTTATCACCCAAAATAGTTATTTTAACAATGAATTGTTAATTAATAAGTGATAAACGACTATAAGTAAATCATATAAGTTATTATATATATTATTATGGTTATGTAGTATATGTATAATAAATCTATATTTTCTATACGTGAGGTTCATACACATACAAATGATTTGATACCTAAGGTAAGGGTTTCTCATCTCACTTTTACTTCCATTGGACAAATGTCATATTCAAAATTTATTTCTTTTGTGTAGTGTCTATAATAATCATTTTATATGTTACATAATTAATATATTTATCTTAATGGTATTTAATGTTTTATTTTAATTTATTCCTTTAATGGGGATTATTATTTAAAAGTTATCAAAGCGGTAAGAGTTTATTTTATAATCTCATCATTATCTCGGATTGATTATGTTTAAGTCTCTTTTGAGAAAATAGTATTATATTTATATGTTAAACACAATATATTTTATTATCCTCTATCTATTCGTGAAATTTTTATGTAATATAACAATTTTCATCTCTTTGGTAGTTAAAATAATTGAGAAAATGCTTTTAAAAAAATGGACGTTATTTCACTCTTCAGTCGAAAATCCTTTTTCACCCACATCCATGTTTTCTGAAAATATTTAAAAAAATGTTTCTAAAATTATATAAATGATTTATTGAATAATTTTATAACCTTTTTTTTCTTTATATAAAATATTTTAAAATAAATATTATTGTCTTTTTCTAAATGAGGAACCTTTTAACCTTTTTATAACAGTGTGGAAAGAATGTTCTTTTCAACTTATACAACATTTAAAATATTACCTACTATCATGACTACAAAATTATTTTAATATTAATTTAAAAATTTCCATAACTATTTTCAGAGAAAATATTTTTGAAAATATTTGGGGTTTTTTAATTTTTGAAAGTTATTTTCAAATTGAAAAGGATATTTACCTCAAGAATGATTTAAAGAGAATTTTTTTATGGTATTTATATTCATCAACTACAAAAACCTCATTTTACTTATGGAATATTGAGAATATCATATAATGATACCATAATAATTATTTCTATAGATGGCTTATGATCAGTTTGATTGGGGATGTACTATTTTGATGAAACTCTCCATATTACTCTAAAAGGTTTATAATAATTTAGATTAGGGGACCTTTGAACCTTTGTATACTAGTTTCCCAATTTGAATGTTTTTGTTGATTATGTTTATTAATTTGAAAAATTATTGAGACTTAATATTCTATATTTTCCATATGAATGTTTACATTTATTATGTTTCTCCCCTTTCATATGAGGAATGCATTGGACACAGTAAGTGATGGGTGGGGCCTGTTATATCCCCTTGATGCATCAATAGGTCTAATGAGATAAACTATTTGGATATTTGGCCAATTACTTACCCATTTATATATGATTTATTATAATGAGTAATTGACAGTATGTTTATGATTTCCAACATTATGCATTCCCTTATTATGAGATTAGTTATTGAAGTCCATGGGATTATTCGATTAGTTTGAATATCCATGGATAAATTTTAAACTCATGTGATTATTTATATGGAATTATTTTGATGATCATTTATTCCTACAATATTATGATTCATTTTCAAGTAATTTGTTAAATGTAACATAATACAGTTTTTAATTTTCCTTATTTATTATGAATTATTTGTTTATGATATCTTATGCGGTATGCATACCCATAATGGGAATTAGAGCTCACACCTTTCTTACATGTCCTTTCTCCAGGATTCCATGAAGTGTTTTATGATTGATATGTAGTGACATGCTAAAAGGAATAATGGTGTTATCAAATAAAATTATTTTATTTATTTTAAATTTTAAATTATAATACGATATTCAAGTATATATCTAGTAATCCAAGAAAACTATAATATTAGGTTCATTAATTTTTTGATTCCTTGTATATATTCCAAATATAATAAGGTAACCACTAATATTAGGATAATAAGGTTGGGGTATTTATCATTGGTATTAGATAAATTTTATTAAAAACATTGGGAATAATATTTAGTTAAATATATATTAGAGAACATTACACTATGACTGACATTGATGATAATTCTAATTATATGACTACATTTTAATGTTATGGTAATATAAAGATTATTTGTATTTCTTAATAATACATCAATATTTTGATAATACAAGTGGATGTTGATCTAGAATAGTAGTACCTATGGGTAGAAACTCTAAAAATGAAGTATTCAGATTTGAACTGATCATAACAAGGTACATGAAAATGCGCCGTGTTGCACACCTGTTTTGACACTCTCTGGGGATATTCTTTTGTTAATTTATATTTTATTTACGAACCCTCATGAATAATTTGAATATATGTTGATAATGAATGAACTAGGTTAACCCAAATGTGTTTTATATTAAAAATAATATGTTATTATTTAAACATCCTATAAATAATTATATAGTTTTCCACTATGATTATTATTGCTCACATTATGCCTTTTGTTTTTTGTCAACGGTTTTATCTTGAAGGAATCATGTTAGCATCGAATTTGATGGAATATGTGGTAATTATGAGCTCCCAAATGGGATGAAGAATAGAGTAAAATATATAACAATTATTCCTAATCATATTTACTAAAATATTACTAAAAACTATACCTTAAACCACCCTTATTCTCACTAAAGAAGAGAAGGAGGAAGTTTTATAAGAGCTAGTGTGGTAGCGACTATGGAGGAAAGAAGACTAAATTTCCTTCAAATATAAAAATTTGGAAATTAATACCTAGGTTAATATTTCAAAGGAATGGTTAAATGATTTATATGTAGGAAATAATGGCATAAAGAATTTAATTTCCAAGGAAAATTTAAGAGTGTGATAGGAGGAAAAAAATTCCATCCTAGGGATCCATTTATAGTTAGTTGTGTTAAATGTGGGGAACTTGGGAATTATCCCTGTCAATACCCTCTTTTAAAGGTTAAATACCAGAACAAGGAAGGAACTATGCTATAAAAATCATTGAAGTAAGAGTATTGAAGTATTTATGTACTTTAATTCAATTATTATATTGAAGAATTATTTTTATCAATTTTATATTTGATTATAAGAATCATGAAACATCAAAAGATTTGTGTTAATTTTTGAAAGCATAAATCTCTTCATCATAGATTAACTTAAGAGTTGTGAATAAAATCTTGTGTTTATGTGTTTAAGTTTGATCATAAGTTCTATGATTTAGAAACCCCTTTTAATTTATTAAGTGATGGGATTTTTATATGAT
This sequence comes from Viscum album, assembly GCA_963277665.1. Taxonomy (NCBI): domain Eukaryota; kingdom Viridiplantae; phylum Streptophyta; class Magnoliopsida; order Santalales; family Viscaceae; genus Viscum; species Viscum album. The sequence continues at coordinate 807,311,104 of OY728150.1, read as the reverse complement.
TGAAGAAATTATGGGATAAAATTATAGTAACATAACCCTTGGTATTAATATGGGTTTTAGTGAATAATTTATTTGAGTAAGAATTCCTTTAATTTTGTGTGTATATGTTTAGAGATATTCATAAAATTTAGGGTTTATATGATTTTGATGATGAGGTAATTACAGGTTACTAAAATATGGGAACATATTGTAAGAACCCGGATCTTCATTTCAGGTTTTTTTTCTTTTCTGGCCATTTTTTAGAAAAAGAGGAAAATATAGAAATTTTCAAAGTACATGCCGTGTACTTTATAAGAGCATGTTGTGTACTTTGATGCTGCAAAAGGCCGTGTGCTGGCCATGTCCGGGCCATACAAACGGTGTGTAGGGGCAATGTGGAGGCTGCTTAAAGCGGATTACAGAAAGGGCTAGTACACGCCTTGTACGCCAGAAGTACATGCGGTGTAATTTTTTTCATAAAATGCACTGGGGTCACGTCTTAACCCTAGAAATATCTTTTTCTAGACGTTCTTCGATCGGGAGAGACCGTACGACCACAAATCTACTCCGAGCCCCCAAGCCTCCATCCGTTCTCTGAATCGACCGCCATTTATTGCATTAGAATAGCAATAATATGATCTTCCTTCTTCGAGAGCATCGTTTTCCAATGCCTCCTCTTTTGAAAGTTTTCATGGGTTGAGAGTTTTGTGAATTTTCATAGATCTATGATGTTCTAAGGAGAATAAAGCCTCGTGTTCCAAGTTTATTGATCTCCTAACTCAAGGTAGGTGGTTTGTGCCTTATCGTTTGAAGTCTTTAATTTTTATGTTCAAATTCCACCAATACCCATGAACGGGGTATTTTTTGTTTACCATTTTGCCCCTGTTATTTTCCTGGATTTCTTGAATGCTTGTGTAGAGGTAGTTTGATCATGTTTGAAGATAATTTTTGTGCTTGGATGTTTTTCCCATGCCTTTTTCTGTTTACAGCCTTTGGGTCTTGTTAGACTTTGGCCATTATACCTGTCTTCCATGCCTTGTGACCATAGGATGGAATAATATTCTTGACATGCTTGTTTTTTTGTAGACTAGTTAACCAAGTAGCTCTATAGTTGTAATTTGTCCTTATAGCATTATTATGCACTGATTGGCATGGGACCGTGAGAACCTGGTGCTATAGACTATAAGGGATAGACCGAGTGAGCTTCCCAGAGAGTCTTGGATGTTATAGGATATACAGGGATAAACTGAGTGAGATTCCTCAGAGAGTCTTGGACATTATAGACTATAGGGGATAGACCGAGTGAGCTTGCCATAGAATATTGGATATTATAGACTACAAGAGGGTAGACTGAGTGATCTTCCTCAGAGAGCCTTTACTTGTTTGAATTTCCTTAAACCATTCCAGGCTAGAGGAGGAATTGACTGAGGGAGCTTCCTCAGAGAGTCTGTGATAAACCTAAGACTATAATAGGATTGACCGAGTGAGCTTCCTCAGAGAGTTTCTATGCCTTGGGGTTATAAGTGTGTTTGACCGCATGACCTTCCTTAGAGAGTCCCTGACTACCCTAGACTATAAGGGGAATTTACCGAGTGAGCTTCCCCAGAGAGTTTTATAATTTCGTATGACCAAAATAGAGGGGTTAGGCTGAGTGCACTGCCCAGAGGGTTGTTGGTACTTCTTGGATAGGACCAGATGGGTTGGCTGCAAGTACTTCCCAGAGGGGTTCCTATTGTAGTTAGTTGTTTGCTTAACTGCTGCTTTTTTTTCTGTGTATTGATTACTGTTGCATATCATCCTGTTACTACTTACTGATTACTGCCCATTGTTTACTATTAATATTGACTGCTTACTATACTATTACTTTCCATATACTCACTGAATGTCAGGCACAGATCTTTGGGTTGTTTCATACTAGGATTTGGTCTCACACCCTTGTTGGGCCATGCTTTTGGGCCCAAATAGACTATTTTGTTGCAGGTATAGACAAGGGAAATTGCCCTTCGACTACAGGTACTTTATTGATTTGGAGCAGGAGAGCATGGGACCAAGATTAGGCTTGTGATGCTGAGGATCTGTTTATCTTTTCTTTTGTACTTGTTTTGGTACTATTTGTATTTCCATCATTTTTACTTGTTTGGATGCATTCCTAGATATGTATCATGCATCATTTTATATATACATATGTGCTCCAGTTGTTTATTGTTTTGGACTTCCGCTGTTTATGGTTGTTGGATATTTACTGCTTCTACTATTGCATGTTTTGTTTACTTCCGATGTATACTCTTCCAATGAGGGCATAGTTTCCTCACTATCACACCCAAGGCCCTCGCTGCTAGTCGGAAGCCTTTTGCATTTGAAGAAACGCACTTGACACCATGTGACCAACCGGGTACGGGGCGCCTTTGGGTGGCTTAGAGAACCGGGATGTTACAAAGTGGTATAAAATGAATTATTTTCTCTCAATTTACTGTTTGGAGCCTTTAGCCAGGGATAGGACGGATTCAGTACTTGGCAATAAGATGTGCCCGGGAGTAGCTAACCCGTGTATAGGGAAATTCCAATCTACCTTGTTTATTGCAGTTTTCTGGTTTTGAGATTTTATAGTTGATATTATTTCACCTAGAGTGATTCTCATGCCTTGTGTTATTATTGTTGTGTTTTTGTGGTTCTATTTCTGTCACAACCCGATGAGATGAGGGTACGCCATCTCATGAATCATATAGGAACATGTTAAAAATCACATGCCATGCATTCTTTCCATTCCATCTAGGGTTCATTAGCGATTCCATGTTGTTTTGATAGACGTTGTGTAGATTATGCATGTTTTTGTGATAAATGATTGATAGAATCCCTGCAGTTTGGTATAGAAATATTTTGTTTTGTACCTTTCCTAAATGAACGAAAAAATTTGGTTCTTGAGGTGTTATGGGCCCTCATGAATCTGAAATTGGTGGATATTTGACTTGTCTCTCATGTATATGACTTGTATAGTATGCCAGGCTTTGATTCATAGGGAGTATGGGCCCTCACGGATCAGAACATGTCACCTCCATGTTTGTTGTTCAGTGTTTTCTAGGCTTCAGTTCAGTTTCTGAGCTACCACTCGGAAAGAACCCAGAATACAAAGTGTGTACTTTATTACTACACACAGTGTAGTTTTTAAACCGTGTCACTGACTGCATTGGCATAAACATGGGGTTGTGCAAAGTCTTCAGAAACACGCCCTGTACGGTAGGTACACGCCGTGTAGTAGTGAGCCGTGTACCCAGCCATGTCACTAACAGCATGGGTCGGGGAAGCTCGCATAGTACACACCGTGTTTGTTAGGAACACATCTTGTAATGGTCACCCATGTAGCTAGACGTGTAACTAACAACATGGGTCTCCTAAACCTTGTCTAGTACACACCGTGTCCTTAGTGAACACGCCGTGTAGTCTATGGTTAAGAGGTCCGTGTGGGTTAGCCATGTAAAGAGACTCTGGTAGGGGAATGGAGTTCAAGTACACCCCGTGTGTGGGAACAACACACCATGTAGTCTGGGGTGTTACACGACCAGGGGTGTCAGAAGTACATGCCCATGTGAATGGCCTTAAGGAACACACCATGTAGTATTATACACACCGTGTATTTGTGTTTAGTAAAACTTAAGTGTTTCTTTCACCTGTTCCCATTTTGTACTCTTGTGTTCTATGTCCTTGATAATCTTGATCTAAGGTGCGCTCTTGATCTTTCAAGAGCTATGCCTCTGAGACGTCCTCTGGTTGTACATTAGCTTCCAGACGGTGATCAGACATCAGATATGTCGGATCAGGGACCTCCTGTAGATCCTCCTATTGTGCCAGCCTCGGTACCAGTAGTTATACCCGTTGCAGGGGCCGACGCGTAGGTTGGGGAGGACTTCCTGAGGATGATGCAGACCTTTCCGGGAGCACCGCCTCCTACCCCATCGATGGCTGAGTTGACGCAGGTTTTCCAGCAGTAGCATCCTCCTACTTTCTCAAGTGATGGAGGAACCCGGGCTGCACAGTCATGGTTAGAGGCCACATTGACGATCTTCGAGCATCTCGAGATACCTCCATAGAAAAGGGTAAATCTTGATACATATATGCTCCAAGACACCACCATGAGGTGGTGGGAGGTGATCTCACAGTCAGGGCCCCAGTAGAGTATGACATGGGATTATTTTCACCACATATTCTACGATTAATTTTATCCAGAGACCTTGAGGGCCGACCGAGCACAGGTGTTTATGAGTCTCGAGCAGGGTACTCTTTCTGTTATGGAGTACTCATCTCATTTTACCGAGCTGCAGCGCTTCATGCCGATTCCAGTAGGTGATTAGTTGTTCATTTCTAGGAAGTTTGAGGATGGTCTCAGGAAGGAGATCCGTTCCTAGGTGAATATCTTCAGGTTGACTTCGATATACTCTATCTTCAACCAGGCGTTGATCATTGAGCGCAATATGAGAGATTCTGGAGCAGTGGGCCAGGGCGGTTTGACATCTAGAGTCGGCGTTCCTCCTACTAATAGCAGGAAGCACCACAGAGAGTCTGCTCGAGGAGACTAGAGTATGTGGGATATATCTTCTAGAAGCTAGGTTGTATGCTACCAGTGTGTTTGGAGTGGGAATACTAGGCCTTAGTACCAGAGAGACCTGATAGAGTGCCGATCTTGCGAAAAGATGGGCCATCTTCAGCATTTTTGTCAGATCTTCTTGCCTATAGCTAGTGGTAGGGGTTCTTCAATGTCCCCGCGTTTAGGGAATGTATCTTCAGTTTCTCACTAGTCTGGGAGTTGGAGTTATTCTGGTTGTTCGGGTCGAGGTGGAGGTCGCGACCATGGTGGTCAGTCACCTGGTCACCTATGACAGCAGAGTGGATCAGCTCAGAGTGGTCAGCCTGGGGCATAGGGCCACATTACAGGCCAGACATTCACCATGGAGTAGGATCCCGACCCTTCTACAGTTCGAGGTATGATCTTAGTAGCCTTAGTTTTATCTTTATCCATTTTCGATTCTGGTGCTTTGCATAGCTTTATCTTTTTTTCTATTGTGGAGAGCCTTGGGCTCTATATCTTTACGTCTACCGACATGTTGAATCTTGATACACCGTTGTGAATGAGGAAGTATAGGGTATGTCAGTGCAGAGAGTTCCATCTTGAGGTTGCAGGGTGTCACTTCTAATGGGACCTCTATGTCCAAGAGATGACACACTATGTTATCATTCTCGGTATGGAATGGTTAGTTCCCTTCCAGGCAGTTGTCGATTTCTATCCCCACAGGGTGAGTTTCGTATCACCAAAGGGTGGATATTTTCTTTATAGAGGCGAGTGGGATGTCGAGGCGGGTAGAGCTGGACTAGAGCATCATGGGATAGGAGGAGTTACAACCATGATTGCCAGTATTTATCTGGATGACCAGGGGACTTCACAGTTAGACTTTCTCCAGTGGTGGATCGTTTCAAGGATGTCTTTCCAGAGGACTTTTCAGGTTTGCCTCCAGAGCGTGAGGTAGACTTCTCGATTGAGCTCACGCCAGGAGCGGCACCGGTGTCCATTCCTCCTTATAGGATGGCTACACCTGAGTTGTAGGAGCTCAAGAAGCAGTTGGAGGAGCTACAGGCAAAGGGTTTCATTCGACCCAATAAATCTCCTTGGCGTTCTCCTATCCTGTTTGCGAAGAAGGCAGACAACACCCTTAGGTTTTGCGTGGATTATCAGAAGCTGAACCAGTTGAAGGTCAAGAACCGATATCCTTTGTCGAGGATGGATGACCTCTTTGATCAGCTTCGAGGAGCACATGTGTTATCGAAAATCAATTTGAGGTCCGGTTATCATTAGTTACATGTTAGACCATCAGATATACCTATTATAGCCTTCAGGAGAAGGTATGGTCTATACGAGTATACAGTCAGGTCATTCGGTCTCACAAATGCGCCAGTAGTTTTTATGGCCCTAATGAACCGAGTGTTCCATCCATACTTGGATTCCTTTATGGTGATTTTCATGGACGACATCTTGGTGTAATCTCACACTCGACACGACCATGATACCCATCTTGAGATCGTTCTGAGTGCACTGAGAGAGCATCAGTTATATGCTAAGCTCTCAAAATTCCACTTTTGGATGGATATGATTCACTTCTTGGGTCACGTTATCTCAGAGATAGGAGTATCAATAGACCCAGATAAAGTGAGAACAATAGTTTCCTAGGAGCATCTGAAGAACGACTTTGAGGTGCAGAGTTTTCTAGGGCTAGATAGATACTACAAACTCTTCATAAAGGACTTCTCACGCCTTGCAGCAGCATTGACAGGTCTAACAAGGAAAGGTTCAAAGTTCTTATGGTCAAATTCCTATGAGTCATACTTTTATGATTTGAAAGGGAGGTTGAATTCAGCACCAATACTAGTCTTTCCAGAGTCGGGAAAGAGCTATACAGTCTACTGTGATGTTTCAGGTGTCAGACTAGGAGCTGTGCTTATGCAGGGAGATGGAGTCGTTGCGTACGGGTCTCGACAGTTGAGTCCACACGAGAGGAATTACCCGACACACGATCTAGAGTTGGCAGCTGTTTTTCATGCCTTACACTATTGGAGACATTAACTTCTGGGAGAGCACTTTGTGTTTTTCACCGGCCACAAGAGTTTCATGTACATATTCACTTAGCGTGATCTGAATCTGAGACAGCGTAGGTGGTTCAAGTATCATAAGTCCTTTGACTTTGAGCTTGCCTATACGCCGGGAAAGGGAAATGCAGTAACTGATGCATTGAGCAGGAGAACTCAGATTCAGGAAGTTCAGGAGGCCATCAGAGAGTGGCAGCTTATGGCTCTGTTCTCTGAGATGCATTTGGAGGTGCATGAAAAACAGGGGCAGACTTTTCTATCAACTGTAGCTATTACCTCTACCCTTCTTGATCGGGTGCGGATGAGGTAGCTATCAGACTCAGAAGGCCTAGTCCTACGGGAGAGTGTGTCAGGAGAGGACCCTCTTCCTAGATATATTGTGGGCAAGGATGAGATATTTCATTTCTAGGGACACTTATGGGTACCAGTGGACATACGCGAGGAACTAATGCGTGATTTTCATTCTTCAATTTGGGCAGTTCATCCTGGCATCACCAAGATGTATCATGATCTACACCGCCAGTACTGGTGGCCAGGTATGAAGAGGGATGTTGCTGGTTTTTTCTTGAGATGTTCTACTTGTCAGTAGTTGAAATCGGAGCATCAGCGACCAACATGGCTTTTACAGCAGTTACCCATTCCCGAGTGGAAGTAGAATGATGTCGCGATGGACTCCATGACCAGGTTACCGAGGTCACCTTGAGGGAGTGATGCTGCCTGGGTTGTCTTCGACAGTCTTACGAAGGTTTCTCATTTCTTTCTGATCAAGGAGACCTTTAGTGTTGATGACCTGGGGCGGTTGTACATCCGAGAGATTTTACGTCTTCATGGAGTTCCACACTCCATTGTTTGAGACAGGGATGTGCATTTTACTTCTTGGTTATGGCAGGGGATTCAGAAGGCTTTTGCTACACTGGTACTATTGAGTACATCATACCATCCCTAGACAGATGGCCAGTCCAAGCGTACAATCCAGGTGCTTGAGTATATGCTCCGAGCTTGAATTCTAGACTTTGACAGTTCTTGGGAGAAGCATATTCCTCTTGTGGAGTTTTCTTACAACAACAGTTTTCAGGTGACTATTCAGATGGAACCTTACGAGGATTTATACGGTAGGCCATGCCGATCCCCATTGTGCTAGTTGGAGGTAGGGGAGGTAGCATTGCTGGGACCTCTTCTTGTTTAGAATACCTCATAGCAGATAAGAGTTGATTTAGAAGCGGATGGACACAACACATTCTCGACAGAAGTCTTATGCTGATTAGCGGAGATGACCTCTGGAGTTCGAGGTCGGGGATCAGGTTTTCCTGCGTGTCACATCGAGGTTGGGACACAAGAGGATTCGTAGACAGGGTAAGCTTTCACCATGGTACGTCGGGTCGTTTGAGGTGTTGGAGAGAGTTGGGCCGGTTGCCTATCGGTTGCAGTTACCTCAGAGGTACCGGGCTATGCACGACGTCTTCCACGCCTCTCATCTCCAACATTACTTTTCAGACCCGTATCATGTTTTTCAACCCGAGGAGGTTGATCTCGAAGCAGATGTGTCATTTGAGGATCATCCAATCCAGACTTTCGATCACCGTACGAAGGTTCTTCATGGCCGGTCTATTCCTCTGGTATGGGTGCTATGGCAGAATGGGCTAGTACAGGACAAGACCTGGGAGAGGGAGGCCAATGTACGATCATAGTGGCCAGAGTTGTTCGGGGTTTCTTCTTCAATGCCTCGCTAGGGAAATTCGAGGATGAATTTATTTAAGGGGGGAAGTTTGTAAAAACCCAGATCTTCGTTTCAGGTATGTTTTTCCTTTTCTGGTCATTTTTGTGAAAAAGTGGAAAATCTGGAAATTTTCAAAGTACACGCTGTTTACTTTATAAGTACACGCCGTGTACGTCAAAGCCGTGAATGGCCGTGTTCTGGCCATGTCCGGGCCATACAGATGGTGTTTAGGGGCGATGTGGAGACTGCTTAAAGCGGAGTATGGAAAGGGATAGTACACATCGTGTACCCCAGAAGTACACGCAGTGTACTTTTTTTCATTAAACGCACCGGGGTCATGTCTTAACCCTAGAACTGTCTTCTTTTAGGCATTCTTTGATCGGGAGAGACCGTATGACCTCGAATCTCCTCCGAGCCCCCGAGCCTCCGTCCATTCTCCAAATAGACCGTCGTCGATTGCGTTGGAATTGCAGTGGGAAGCTCATCCTTCTTCTAGAGCATAGTTTTTAAATTCCTCCTCCTTTTCAAGTTATCATGGGTTTAGAGTTTTGTGAATTTTCATAGATCTACGACTATCTAAGGATAATCAAGCCTCATGGTCCAAGTATATTTATATCCTAGCATCAAGGAAGGCAGTTTGTGCCTTACTGTTCAAAGTCTTTGAGGTTTATGTGCAAATTCCACCAATATCTGTGAACAGGGTATTGTGTGTTTACCTTTTTTCCCCTATTATTTTCCTTCCTTGCTTGTATGCTTGTGTAGAGGTAATTTGATAATGTTTGAGGATAATTGTTGTGCTTGGATGTTTCTCACATGCCTTTTTCTATTTACGACCTTTGGGTCTTGTTATCCTTTGGCCGTTATACCTGTCTTCCATGCCTTGTGACCATTGGATGGAATAATATTCTTGACATGCTTGTTTTTTTTTGTAGACTGGTTAGCCAAGTAGCTCTATAGGTGTACTTTGGACTTATAGAATTATTATGCACTGACTGGAATGGGACCGTTAGAACCTGGTGCTATAGACTATAAGGGATAGACCGAGTGAGCTTCCTAGAGAGTCTTGGATATTATAGGCTATATGGGGATAGACCGAGTGAGATTCCTCAGAGAGTCTTAGACATTAAAGACTATAAGGGATAGACTGAGTGAGATTCCTATAGAGTCTTGGTTATTATAGACTACAGGAGGGTAGACCGAGTGAGCTTCCTCATAGAGTATTTACTTGTTTGAATTTATTTAAACCAATCTAGTCTAGAGGAGGAATTGATCGAGTGAGCTTCCTCAGAGAGTCTGCGATAAACCCGAGACTATAGGAGGATTGACCAAGTGAGCTTCCCCAGAGAGTTTCTTGACCTTGGGGATATAAGAGGGTTAGACCATATGATCTTCCTCAGAGATTCCCTGACTACCCTAGACTATAAGGGGAATTGACCGAGCGAGATACCCAATAGAGTCTTATAATTTCGTATGACCAAACCAGAGGGGTTAGGCTGAGTGCACTGCCTAGAGGGTTGTTGGTACTTCTTGGATAGGACTAGAGGGGTTGGCCACGAGTACTTCCCAGAGGGGTTCCTATTGTGGTTAGCTGTTTGGTTCACTGCTGCTTGTTGTTCTATGGATTGATTACTTTTACATATCATCCTATTACTGCTTAATGATTACTGCCCGCTATTTACTATTACTATTTACTGCTTACTATACTATTACCTGCCATATACTCACTGACTGTTAGGCACAGATCTTTAGGTGGTTGCCTACAGAGATTTAGTCTCACACCCTATTTGGGCCATGCCTCTGGGACCAAACATACTATTTTGTTGTAGGTATAGACATGGGAAAGCTCCCTTCGACTTTGGGTACGTGATTGCTTTGGAGCAGGATAGCATGTGACCAAGCTTAGGCTTGTGATGCTGAGGAGCTGTTTATCTTTTCCTTTGTACTTGTTTTGGTACTGTTTGTATTTCCAGCATTGTGACTTGTTTGGATGCTTTCCTAGATATGTATCACACATCATTTTATATATACATATGTTCTCTAGTTGTTTATTGTTTTAGTCTTCCACTGTTTATAGTTGTTGCATATTTACTGCTTCCACTATTGCATGTTTTGTTTACTTCCGCTGTGTACTCTACCAATGAGGGCATAGTTTCCCCACTATAACACCCAAGGCCCTCGCTACTAGTTGGAATCCTCTAGTGTTTGGTGAAATGCGCTTGAGGCCATGTGACCAACTGGGTATGGGGCGCCTCTGGGTGGATTCCTGAACTGTGATGTTACACATATGTTTTATCATATAGAAAACCATAGGATTAAAAAGTTAGTTGATAGTCAATGTTTTCTTAAGGATGATCATCATATTTTTGGAAATATTTTAGGGATTCTATTAATATAGTTTTATGAAAAAGGAAAACCCATATACTGGGTGACAACCCATCACATCCGAAAAGTCCTCATGGTTTGAACCCGTAACTGATGGAAGATATGGGTGAATCACCTACCATTTGACTACTTAATTTCCTCGTTAGTAGTAAATTATTTTTTCTTAAAAGATTTGATAGAAAAATATTAAATTTATTTTTGGAAACATATTTTAGGTAAAAATATTATCTATTATTAATGAATTATATGTGTTTAATAATATTTTGGGAGACATATATTTAGGGCGAGGAATATATATAACCCTTTGTTTCAACTTAAAGGATTATTTTGAACAAATTACTATTATATTTTTTGAGGTGTACGATGAAGGGTATGAAAAAACCTTTGAAGTTAAAAAATTCATTAATGTTAGGGTTATTTGTGTTATTTAGTATATACGGTTATTTATTTAAGTAATGATCTATGTTAAACCTTCGGTTTTATTATTGAATTTCAGAGATTAAGGTATTATTTCATCATATAAATGTTTATTGATTTTAGAAATTTCATACATTGTGAAATTTATTTATTATTAAAGATAGGAATAATAAAATTTTATTCTCTTTTTGGAATATATGATTCATTAAAAGTTAATTTTAGTGCATCACACAAACAAATTTCTTCTTAGATATTCATTTCATGGAGTAAGAAATGAAGTTGAAATTTATTTAAGAATAACCAAAGAATAAAATTGTGTTTATCAAATAAAAATATATCAAGTAAGTATATTTTCTGGTTTTGTATACCAAGATATTAAAAGAATCCATCAAATTTAGGAAAATTAAATTGAAATTAAAAGGTTATATATTTACGTTCAATTTCAATGAATCGATGGTCTGTTTCACACCTCATCAGTTTGTGGTTTTAGGGTCATTAAATTTTTCTCTATCATTCACTTTATTGTGAACAATTATCATTATCACACTCCATATTTTTTAATATTTTCTATGTCCATAATTTTTCCCACAAATATTTCCTATATTTAAACCTAGTTATGGGTTTTTCTATATGTCCTTCTTATTTCCATTTTCACTCTTTTAAGATGAAGTTATATTTAACCTTTTATGTTGTGGATTTTCCATAAAGGAAATCTCAGATGGAAAATTGTTCATTTTTGAGTAAAATTTCAAATTTTTAGGATTAAATTTATTAAAGTTATGGAGAATATAACACCATGAGATTTAAGAATGATAACTCTATGTTCAATAGAGTATATGACATGCAAGACTAAGATTAAACTAACCTCAAAATATAACATATAAATATGATTATAATAATGTAGCTGTTAAATATGTGGTTAGGAATAGAAATAACTAACTTTAGAAAAATATATGGTTTACGCAGGTTAAAAATAAATTCATTGTTTATAAAATTATTAGAAATAAAAATTAAAATCAGTTGAAAGTAAAAGAAATAATTATATGAAAACTATTTTTATGTGTGTAATATGTTATTATCTTAAAAAAATAAATTTATCACAATTAGTGAATAATTTTAATGAAATTTAAATATTATATATCCAATAATTTTTTTATCATTCATTTAATATTTTTTTCTAAGCATGAGATATTAATAAATCTAGTTTTATGCTTAAAAACATTATTTTTCTAACAAGTGGTTTCATCATGTTTTAATCCATTATTTTAAAATTAAAATTTAACCTAATTAGAAAATTTAGTTTTGAAAATAAAATTCATTTTTGAAAACTGCATGTCAAAATAATCTAAAAGTGAATATTATACGTTTTTAAAAAAAATTAATTTTTCAATGAATATTGAAAAATATTGTTTTTACTGAAAATTACCTTTTCATTTAAAGAATTTATAAGATTAATTTTGTTTTAAAAATTGTTTTTAAAGTAAAATAAGTTCAATTATATTTCAATTAATCCAATTTTGTTTATGTTAATCAATTATATGTTCAATTTTAATATAAAAACTTTTTATACTTATGAAAACATTTCATTTGGAAACCCAATATTTTTCATGTTTTGGAGTTTAATTTTAAATTAAATTCTACCAATTATATGAATTATATTTGAAAAATTATATTTCTTACTTCTAATAATCATAATTAAATATATAAATTAATTTCAACTTAGATTGTTTTCATAATGAAAAGTATAAATAGTAAAAATTAATTACCGCGATTAATGTTAGAATGATTCTACCGGTGGGTTGAAATAAAATGATAAGTGTTAAAATGACCAAAATAATTATCAAATTTCTATTTTATGGATATATTTCTACTTTATAAAATATAGGGTTTGAGAATGATCTATTTTATAATCATCTTTCATATAAATGTTGTGGGTTTAATTTATTTTTTTCAAAAATTCCAAGTGTTTCCTCCCCCAAGACTTATAAATTTGAACCACCTATTCTCCACTATTTACAATTAAAAACCCCTTATGTTGAGAAAATACCTCTCCAATTACCTTCCTTAAATCCCTCCCCTTGACCTAGCTTTATTTTATGATCAGAAAACTTATCTTGGAAGGTGCCCTGATAATAAAAAAACTATCTTTATAGGAATAAGAGGCATACAGAATTTCAATTTAGTTCCCAAAAAAATTCAACAAACTATACATAGAAATAATAAGGATGGTATCATTTAAAAATATCCCTGATGGATCAGAAATAATATAAAGGGTTTTTATCATTGATGAATAGGAAGGAAACTAAAGTTCACAAAAAACATTCAAGAGGAAAAATCCCCTTTGACATTGAAAATCACTTTTATAAATTAAAAACATTATATTTAATTATTAAAACATTTTCATGGAAAATAATAATTGAAACTATTTATGAAGTCTTAAAGGTATTGAGTGGTCTTAGTTGTGGTAAATTCCTCTCATTTATATTATTTTAAAACTATGTTTCCATTAATATTTTTAATGAAATGTAAAAATGAACATTGTTTGGAAAATTAAACGAATATACAGATGAATAATTTTTATAGAAATTAAATCTAGGATAAAAAGTATCTTAAACAATAATATTAGAATTTTAAAAATAATCCCTATTCATTTCATGTAAAATATGGACATTTAAGGAAAGGATTGTTGATTGAATAGAAAAAATGTCAATATTCATTTAAAAAATTAATTCTATATCCAGAATCCATAAATGGTGGAAAAGAAAGGAAATAGTTTAATTTTCACAAATAACCAAAGGATTATAATATATATTGGGTTTTTGATATAAAAATCAAATAATTTCTATAATGGTGGTTAAAACGAAAATAATTCTGATAATGATGAAATTGTCAAATTAACCCTTAGAATAGTCATATCATTAATGTGATAATTAATCAATGAAGCTATTATGTGTGAAATATTTAAATCCAAAATAATTATTTTAAAACAATATATTAAAATAATATTTTATTTTATACATTATAATGGAATTACATAGACAATGAACTAGATGTAATACTCTGTGAATGGAAATTATTTTATTTGTCCCATTACATCACGGTTTGAAATTGTTGAAGATTTTATCACCTCTAATATAATGATTTTAATTTTTTTTATTAATTTATACCGAGAACATATTAATTTTCAGAAAATAATATATTACAAACTTATAACATTTCTACAACCATGCATTAATATTTGTTTTATTAAAATCACCATTTCTGAGTTTTCATTGTCTCATTTTTCATGCAACATTATGTTAAATAGTTTTAGTCCTGACACATTAATCATGGTTCTATAATATTAATAATTGTGTTCATAATTTAGGCAATAATATATTCAATGTATATTTATATTCATTAATGAAAGGTAGAGAGAGAATAAATAATTATACCATTCATATAGACTGTAGGTCATAAATAAGCATATACATTCTTTCAATTTTATATTGATGGAATAAAAGATAGGTAAACTATAATTAAACTTTATAGAATCATTATTTTTTTATATAGATCTTATATATACATTAAATATGTCCTTATTACCATCAATGAAAAATAATCACATCACTTTGTAGGGGTGCTAGTCTACACGTACGCATGAGAAACACAATCCTTTTCCAATTAATTGATTAGTAAGAAGTTATATTTTATATTATAATATAAAATTCATAATAATATCATAAATATAAAATATATTCATCAATTCCATCTTTATAACAATCCATAAAAGGTGGTGATAATTAAAATGAATTTCCCCACAACATGGAGGTGGTAAGTCATACATATGCAAGAATAATGACTTCACATTTTTTAGGATGGAATTGAGATAGAAAAAAACTATCTCATAATCCAAATAACATATCCTTATATTGAATATTCTAATGTTATTTTTTTCTTATAGGTATAATTGATTTATAGGTCTTAAATGAAAAAATAAACTTGAAGGAGTCGTTAAATATGACTACATATTCTCTGGTTCACTTCCATTAGATCCATTCTTAATGAACCTTGGAATTTTATGTTGAGAAGAATAAAACCTATAAAGGGATGTGCAAAATAAAATTTGATAGGTTTTGGTTTACTTAGATGGACCAATTTGGTGTAAATAAAATGAGGAAGGGGTTTCCTTTTATAAGTGATGGGAGGTACACTTTTGGAAATTCATGAAATATTATTATATAATATGTGTCTCACTCATGTTAAATTATTTTAAAATTGAATATAATTGATAATAAGGATGATATGGTATTAATATAATCATCCAATCAATACTAGATAGGATTAGATCTTATTTTAAACGTTATCCTTTAGATTAACCTATTAGTTAACCAATTTTAACCATAACCATGGTAATGAAATTTTAAATACTAAAGGTTTGAAATTTTACATTTAAGGTAAAAAAAGGATCATAAATTGTGAAGGGATGATATTTTAGACCAGATCATAGCCCCTTATACTCTTTCATGGTTTTATGATTTAAAAATCATATAATATCATATAATATTATTAAATTATAATTAATTTCATTAACACACGTGTTGTTGGATGCATAAAAATTTAATATTTAAGAACCAAATTACTTATTCTAACTAGTAAAATCTTAATAGGGTCAAAACATAGGGACAGACTAAGTTTTTTTTAGTGAAAAAAGACAAAACCAAAATTAAAATAAAATATATAAGAAATAGTGGATGAAGGTGATGAAATAGTGTTGAGGATGATGAGTTGTGTGTGAGTGTGAAAGTGAGTGAAATTTTAGAGTGGTAGGGTGACAGAAAAAATAGAAAAGGATGTTGAAACAAAAAGTTGATGGATATAGGGAAATAGGATGGTAGATTTTTCTAATAATTTTTCCTTATTCATTCATTTCAATATAAAAAATTGGATCAAATTGAAAGTGGCTGAATAGATTTTTCATCAAGTCAACATTTGACTAAATGACCTCTATATTATATCATGTACAAACACCTTGTAAAAAATTAATGAGAACAGTCCTGCAATCACTGTATTTAAATTGAAATTTGAACTCAGTGTACTTATGTCTCATGAGTCTAATTTTTGTTTTATTTAAATGCCCAGGATGAAATCAAATTGAATTAATGTTCAAGAAAGATAATTTTTCACTGACTCTTTATGTTTTCCAATAATGGATTATCCAAAAGAGCGAGGGAAACATCCTATAGATAAGAAATGCATGAAAAATTTAAAATGGAATTATCAACTCGGCCTATTCCATCAAAAATTATTATCCTGAAATCATAATATCATTAAATAAATAAAAATATTGTAAAACATAGATATTCAAGATAATGGAAAAGAAAAGAAAAAAAGAGGTAAGAGTGTCCTCACTCCTTGCTCAATATCCTTAAACTATGAATGCCCCAACTCTATGTTATATACCTACTATCTATGGTGAATGGTAAGTGGTGATATTGGATGTTTAATTCCTATGATGGGTCTTTAAGAGAAGCCTAGAATATAATAATTGATGTAATGAATAGTGATCTTCCCCTTCTCTCGAAGTGTATGGAATCAGTGTAGTCACTCTCTATTGACTTTTGGATTCTTATTACGCTTGTTGCAAGCTCTTGTCACAACTATCTGATGACTTCCCTTGCCTCTATGTCACAACTTCACCGTGCCTCTTTATCCTCATTTGTGACCCAAGCATAATCCCCTCAAATAGAATGATCAACCCTAAGCCTTGTAGCATGATCCCCATTGTGCATCAACATACCTTAAGAAATCAAAAAAAAAAGAAATTTAAAAAATATCTAGAAGTATAATAACGTAGATATAAAAAATTTATATGTTATTTAATTGGGATATAAATATAAATATGTATACACATTATTAAATATTGATTTATTAATAAGTTTATAATAATAATAATAATAATAATCTAGAAAGATAAAATTATTTATATCAAATATACTTATTAATAAAATATATATTCACATATACATACTAATATATATATATATATTTATAATTAAACTATTTATTTATATTTAATATTATACAAATTACTTGGTATAAAAATTTGCAGACATATATTTATTTCTGTAAGTAAATAATTACTAATCTATTTATAGTTACTTATTATTATTATTATTATATTTATTATTATTATTATTATTATTATTATATAATAAATATATTATTATATTTTAAAATGAAAAAAATGAATAAAAAATAGGGGGTGGTTCTGGTTTGAGCACATAGGCTCGGGTGGGGTGTTCGGGTCCTCGGTTGGAAGGGGATAGGGATCACCAACATTCAGGTGGCATCCCACTCCCGGAAGATGGGTATATCACTGGTGGAATGGTAGTGAGTCTTGACTCAATGAAACTCATGTGGACTATTCAACTTCAGGATGTCGTGACAGCTTCGTGGACTCCTAAAGGGGTGAGATTCTGGTTTATCTTCCTCCAATGACTGATCTGATTTGGTATCCCTTATAGATTTGGTTTTTATTTTTTGTTGATATTTATTGTTCTTAATTGTTTAATATTAGCAGCATTTGATTTTTCTAGTGGTGGGTCTCACGTTCTGGTTTCGTGGGATTGTAATTTCTGAAGAAAAAAAATCAACGATTTAAGTTTCTTTCTAATTGTTTTGATTTTCCCTTTATCTATGGTGGGCCTGGTTGGGTCTAGAAGAAGCACCATAGGATGGAGGTACTAGAGATGTGTGGGGGACACTCCCAATTAAGGAGTGATTTTCATGATTTTTCTTTCATTAGTAGCTTTCATCAAGTGAAAACTAACCCATGGGGCTGTAAGAGAAATATCCTTGGTTGATAGCAAACATTGTTGACATGCAACAAGCGACAATTCAAGTCTTCATGGGTAGATGAAATACCCATGAACTGAAGGATAAATTTGGATTTAAATCCATCTATAAAATGATATTCATTACCACAAATATAAAATATATATGTGTGTGGTGATCCTACAAAGTTTGATCTGGAGAGAAATAATAGAGAATTTCCCCCTTCTCCTGTTGACATAGGAAATCTTGGTGAATCACTTTAAATCCTTGTGTTCTTTGTTTTCCCTTCTATTTTTAATGTTTTTCATTTCCACAAACCTCTTCTACCCCAAAAAAGTTGTATAAAAGGGAAGTTTTTTGAAATGGGGAAGCGAAATAGAACTTTCCTAGTGACCAGAAAATTGAAAGGGCTCAAAATAAATTTTGGGACCAGATCCATGAATATCTTGGTGAGACGATTCAAATGGCATAAGAAGTGTTTAAAACGGAGTTGAAACAAAGTAGTTAGAGCCAGAAAAAGTTTCGGTCAAATTTTGGGTGCTATAATACCCCTTACCAAAGAAGAAATTTTATTCATTATAGTGGAAAGTTTCCAACATATTTTAAAGCCACTGTTCCGTCGAGCCACATCAGTGTTGCATCAGCGTCGCATCAACGGTCAATTTGGACCATTGTACTAATTTTTTCTATATCTCAACCAATAAGAGTCCATTTTCAGTGATCTAGGAGTCCTTTTTAGCTATTTCAATCATTAAAAATTTATTCTGTATTGTTAGACTTTTAGAATTTTCAATCCATAAAATGGTTTCAAATGGTTTAGACACCGACAATGGAAATCATGTTTTGTTAAAATAACGATGGATGAGGTCAGATCGCTAAAAAATTGATTTTGAAAAGTTTGATGGTCATAACAATTTCAGCTTGTGGAAAATCACGGAGAACGATATTCTAGTTCAGTAGGTAATGATCAGACTGTTGATCGAAGAAAATCCTGATATAACCAGTGACTATGATTGGCAAAAGCTTGAGATGCGGGTTGTCAGCACAATTCAATTTTTTCTAGAGAATGACGTAAAATACTCGATGTTGGATGAGACATCTCTAAAAGAGATCTGGAGGAATTTGGATCAGTGCTATATGATGATATCACTCACCAAAAAATTATTCCTAAATAAGAAATTGTACCAATTGTGAATAGATGAAAGAACAAATTTGTTGGATCACACCAATGAATTCGACAAGATACTGACACAATTATTTGAGCTTGGTGTGAAGGTTGAATAGGAAGGCAAAGAAATTTTTCTTTTTTTATCTCTACCATGCTCATTTAATGGACTAGTGACTATATTTCTCATGGGGAAGGAAACGTTAAACCTTGACGGGGTGAAAGCATCACATCATGTCTCAGAGGCATTATGAAGACCCGTAATGCATTAAGGCGAGCAAATCATGGTTATTTGATATGATCAATGTGGTAATAACCAATATCTAAGGTTAGGAGGTAAATAATGGAAGCCAAAATTGAGGGGACATGATACTAGATAAATCACATGTTTTTGGTGTGAGAAAAGGGCCACTATAAAAGTGACTATGGAGACCACAAATGGTACATTTCTAGGAAACTGAAAGATTAAGATAAGGTTATGAACATCATAGAATCATCGAGAGATGATGATATCTTGCTAAAAACTAGAATCTCGCACTCCTATGAGAAAATTGAATGGGGAAAAGTGCAGTGTCATTACTGCAAAAGATACTGGCACAATAAGCAGGAATGTCAATTTTCAAAAAGGAATAGCAAATGGGCTCAAAACACAAAATAAGATGGATGAGTTTATAATTCAAGGAGCTTGGTAAACATATGTATGATAAATGGTGTGTTTCATACATTTCAATGGGTGAGATATTTGGTGAGATGTGGTGATGGGTCAACATGTGGGGTTTGAGAAGTCAGGATTGAGAATTCAAAGCCACCCGATGGAGAAGTACGAAACCTGGTAGACATGAAATTCACTCTGAGGATGTGATGAAACTTGGTATCATTATATAGGCTCAATGAGGAAGTTTACAAGTTTTCTATAGCTGGTGGTGTGTTTTATGACTCACATGGTGATGCAACAATTCTTACATGGAAAGAGTCCCAAGGGTTGTATCATTTGATGAAGACTGTAGTCATATTGATATTGATTAAAGATAGTGGGAGTGATATGTCATATAGTAAGAAAAAGCATGTTATATTTTCTAATGATTTTTGGAATGCCTTCAACAAGAATATAGGTATATCTTCTTCCCCAAATTGTTCGCAAGGAGGAGATTTGTGGGGGTAACTCCAAATTTGGGAGTTATTGGTGAGTGTTTTCTATTAGAAAAGACTTTCATCACATGACAACTATCCCAGGTTGTTTTGGTAGAATTCTCTTTAGTTGGAAGATTACACTGTGGAAATCCAATAAGAAATAGTGCAAGTCTTCATGTATACATGAACTACCCACGAATTGAATGAAAAATATGGTTTTCAGTCCATATATAAAACTAGATTCAATCCCATGAATCTAAAATATGTGTGTGTGGTGACCCTATGAAGTATGATACAGAGATAAATAATATAGAATTGTCCCCTTATCCCTTAGACGTAGGAAATCTTTTCGAACCATGTTAAATCTGCGTGTTCATCATTTTTACTTTCTACTTTGTGTGTTTTTCGTTGCCACGAACCTCTGCTGCCCCCAACAAGATAGATGTGGGAAACATTGGCTTCTACGACACTGATTCCTGGCTGGGGGAGACTCATTATTGTGGTGACACCCTCAAGCGGTGTCTCCTATTGGTGGTGAGTCCCTTGGAAGGGAATCCCACTAGATTGTAGTGGCCTGAGAAAAGTTTCAGTGTTTAGAAGGTTCTCTATCTCTCTAGCAGTGGGTTAGAAAATGGAAACGGCTTGGGGAGTTAAAGAAGATCCTTGTGGATACATAGAAAGAGGGATATTAATCCAGGATGCTATTCAAGAGAGGGAGGTTTTGTGTTCATCAATGGATTAAAATGGTAAGCAGGCCCATTATCACCTGGTGCCAGCCCATGCTACTGGTGGCTTCTATTAGCAGAAGATGCTCTAGCAGTTACTACTCTATCGACTACTCAATCTCCTGAATAAAAAAATAAAGTAGAGAAACTATATAAATAAATTTTAAAATTAAAAAAACAACAAAATAAATTAAAATGTATGAATAAAATTGAAACAAGGAAATTTATTTAAATGAAATGACTGAAAAAAATTACTAAATAAAATAAATAAAAATAAAAAAAATAATAATGAGAGGAAAATAATGAAAATGAATAAATATATTAAAAAATATTATTTAATGAAATTAATATTTATTAATTTGATGGGAATAAAATAAAAAATTAATGGAATAAAAGAATAAATGAAAAAATTATTTTGAAAAAAAAACAAAAAATGAAATAATAAAAGAATAAAAAAATAAAAATATTAATTTGAATAAAAACAAAAGAATTAAAATTAAAATTAAAACATAAATAATAAATTAATTTAAATTATTCAAAATGACAAAAAAAATCAATAAATCCATATTTTTACAAAAATCAATTACGTTAATAATTTAATAAAAAAACAAAATTAGTTAAATTTTATAAAAAAATCCATTGTTTTAATAATAAAAAGTTAATAAAATACAAGAAATGATGTGGAAAGTGCATTGAAAAAAAACCACATCAATCCCCCTCACACATAAATATATCTTTCCTAAACAAATATTATGATTTTTCTAATTATTAAGCAGAAACAAAATAATTTACCTTAATACCAAAAATAATGCATTTGAAGACTTCTAATTAAAGAAAAATATAGTCTAGTTAGGCCTTTCAAAGACAGCTCAAAGTAAGTACTGCCTAAATTTTAATACACATCAGAAATCAAGTGTACAAATACCCATTTAAATACCTTTATACTTCAATTAAAGTTCATGTTCCTATTTTATGAGTGTTGGAATATTATATTTACATGGGAATAAAATCTTAAGAAACAATACGTTCCATTTCCCCCTATTCTGGGTTCCAATATTTTTTTATAATTTTTATAACATTATTTATAAATCTAAAATTATTTTCATACAAGTTGGTAGTCCCATTATTCATCTAATTTCAAAATTCCTCTTACCTTAATGAAATCATTTTTGACAAATAAGTACTTTATTGTATTTTATATTTTATATTTTATATTTTTTTTTGAATTTTACCCAACTATTTATCTTGTTCAAAACAATGTAAAAAATATCTTATTGATATGTAAAAGGGATTACACACACAAAAATGTAGTGCCTAGAGTCTCATACATTTACCATGAGATTACATTTTCACATTTTCTTCCAATTTCAAGGGGCTTATAAGATCATCATCTATGTTGGCAACATAAGGTGAAATTTTTTCAAAAATATAGTCCCATAGGTTCTAGTTCAAATTTCCAATTACCTAATGTTATGATCATAATTCCACTAATAATTATCCCCTATCACTCCCATTCATAGTTACTAAAAAACATATTCATAAAAAATATTAACAACTCCAATCCTAAATCATACACCCCGATTAATTTCAGATAAAATGAAAAAAATAAATAACTGATATGTTATTATCCATAACTATGATAGAAATTAAGTGTATAATAAACCATAAAACTATCATTCTTTGAATTAATTTAAATATGGCGACCATATTTTGTCATCATATATAGGGGAATTTTGATGTGTATATAATTGAAGAACATCATAGCACATAATGACCCATATCCCCCACACATAAAGCCCAACATTGTCCCTAATGTTGACTATCATGGTGGGATACAACTTGGTTCAGAATAGATTTGAATTTCGGAAGTTAAAAAAAAATTAAGGGGTTACAGGAATGTTCAAAATTCATCTTTCCACACAAAAAATTTGAAAAAAACAAAAAAAGTATGAGACCCTACAACCCATCACTAGTATATGAAGATTTTTTTTATTGAATATTTCTTAATTTTTTGTATTATAAAAATATAAATGGTTTTTTTAGTTCATTTAAAATAGAAGAATAATAATCAATAATGTATAGTAGTAGTTGAGTGAGAGTGAATGCAATGAGAGGCAAAAGGTTTCACATTACAGCTCATCTACATTTTCAACTCACTAAAATTCAATAAGATAAAACCCAAGAATGATAAAAGATTATCATTTTAAAAAAAATTAGGGGAGCCACCCACCCTAAGAAATATATAGAAAGGAAAAAAAATAGAAATGAATATAAATGTAAGAAACATAAAAAGAACTTCCCTAAATGTAGGATCTTTGACTATTACTATAAATTGAAGACATCCTCTTCTGTAAAAGAAGTGATGTGATTTGGTTGTTCTTCTCATTTTCCTACAAGGTTTATAAAATAAACATAATAATCCATACATTATAGTTAAATTAAAATATTTCTACAAAATAATGAGTTTAATAGGTTTTATCTAGATGATTTATTGGGTCACTCCATTTTTTCCCTTGATAATTATCCAGATGAATTAACACTCTAGTGGTACAAATAATTTGACACCAAAAAACATGCATGATATGGGACTAAAGAATAGAGAATAAGTAGTTATCTTTATTGAAAAAGAGAATTGAAATAAAAATATAACAAGAATAGTGGGTAAGTTTCCATGAAACACTGAGTATTTAATCATTAGTTATACTTGAGACAGATTCATCATTCATGGATGGAAATGGTATCCAATCCCTTTGGCTACCATTCAATGAAATGTTTGATCCTATGATAATTAACAAAGAATGGTATGTTTTTCTCCCCAACTAGATACACATATCCATTAACATGATCTCTCAGAATGGTTAAGTGTCCAGACCACTTGGTTTTCAATTTTACTGGGATGAGTTTCAACCTAGAATTGAACATCATGACCCACTTACCAAGACTAAAATCATATTCTTAATTATTGAGTCAAGGAATTTTTTTCCTCTCTTGGTAAATTTCCACAATATCATAATGTTGGTTGGAGTGGAAACTCAATATGGGTGTGAATTGAGTTATTACTTAAATTTCTGTTAAAAACATTGTGTTAAAGTTATCCCAATTTTCAAAATACCTAGTTAATTAAATCACTAGAGATATAAATGTTTAGTTGGTCAAAAAGTTTCTCAAAGGGTGATTAATTCTCAGTTGAATAAGTGTACAAAACTTGTAGAAATTTTGAAATAGTTTTAATGAATTAAACACATATAGAAACTAACAAAAACTAACTGTCATAGTCAATGAAAACATAGTTTTCTGTTTTTGAAATTATGAGTAGCAGAAAATAGGAAAACAGAGTATTACAAAAACATAGAACATAGCATATTTAAACAAGAGGTTCAGTCTCAAGCTGATATTTAATCCTATATACTTGGTGATCACTTACCACCAACCAATTAATATTAATAATAAACATGATACACAACCTATATCGGGACTTACAATAGTTTTCACAAACTATCCAGGGGTCTGTTTTGTTCTATTTTTCGGCCACAAAATGCCCAATGGCTCCATATCCAATAATTGATGGACCTACTTTCCAATGGCAGGCGTTCACCGGATGGTCTGACCAGCGACCCTTAAGAACTCACATTGCTCGAGAGGATAGGAAGTCGGGCTCATCACACCCTTTGGGGGGGGAATTATTTCCTGTTCTGGGACTCTCTTATCGATTTAAGATGTATTCATATGTTCACGAATCTTTTGTTTCTACCCAAACATAGTATCCATGGATTTAACCTTGGTGGGCAATGGTCAACTGAACGCAGGGGTTCAGAATAATTTATGCCTGAGGTTTACCATCCCTCATTGGATTAATGACCCCGAAGGGCTGGAACTCTCTTGAGGCGACACAAGGAGTGGCGCGGTGAACCTATGTGGAGATGATCGGATCGACTGGTTGTTGGGATTGAACCTCATGGAGGCTTCCTACATACCCTGTCTAGGAGGTAGGGATCAAAGTCCACATAGTTCGCTTAGGTGTTGGGGGACCGACGTGAAGAGAGACCAGGTGGTCTGATGGGTGGTGGGCTTGAACCTGATGGAGGCTTCCTACGTACCCTGTCTAGGAGGCAGGGATCAAAGTCCACGTAGTTCGCATTGTCTTGGGGCTTACGCTCTAGGGCAGCCCAGAATTATGGATTGGGGCTTACACTCTGAGGAGGCCCACAGGAGGATGTCATGGTCCATGCTCACTCAAAGCCCACGCGAGTCATGCTCGGTGTGAGAAACAAGAGGCAACAGGGACCAGAGGATCAAATTAGGAAGGGTTCGTCCGTGAGAAGTGAAGTGGGGATTATGCATGAAGGTGGCCTGTGGTGATGAATTGGGGATTACACTCTAAGGAGGCCCAGAAGGTCGGGGCTTACTCCGAGATGGATGCCCAGAGCGACAAAGCCCAGTGGGAGAGGGAAAGGGGGTGCTCCTGTTCCCATCTCCTCTCTTGTAGCACACGAGGGCTTCCTTCTGATGGCTATTTTACCATCTTCGAGGAACCCTTAACAAGTGGAGGGGCATAAAGGGGATTCTTGAGCTTAGTCTCCACATTACCGTGGGAATGTGACCTAGGAATACTTCGGGGATCTGCTCAAGGGTCGGGGAAACCCCTTTTCCTTAGTTTACCGTGGGTATGTGAACTCAAAATGGTGCGTCGACGCACCTTAAAGTTATACCACGCGGATTTGGTGGCTCTGGAGGAGGCCTCGGCTCGGGGCTGATGAATAGGCCAATGAGGGAGTTTCGGAGGACCTGGCTAGATCAGAAGGATTTTAATTGGCTCGGAAAATGATAACACCGAGGTATTTGGAGAGCCACCGAGAGGTATGGGTGGTGGAGACCTTCGCGTGGGGAAGTGCCACACGACTGGAGAGGCCGTCCGTGAACCAGGGTGGTCTGCAGACTGATTGGCGTCCCACACACCAGTGTGGTTCGCGGCTTCAGGTTCAATCCGCGAATCAGAGTGGTTCGTAGCTTCAGGTTCGATCTTTGAACCAGGGTGGTTCGCGGCTATGGGTTCAATCCGCGAACTAGGGTGGTTCACAGACGGTTCCAGGTGGGCAGTGGCGGCCAAGGGCAGCACCAATCAGAGGCTCATCAATCGGTACTTCGCCCACGGAGGAGGGTTCTACGTGGTACGACGGATGGGAAAAGAGGCATAAACTCCCTGGTCCGTGGGGAAGTCATCCGCAGAGGGGGTGTGGTTCGCGGTTCTCCATTTTGTTATTTTAGGTTCACGGTTCACCAAATTATTATGAGTTTTCCAATTCCTTCTTAATTCATATACCTGTTGTGGTTCACGGATGGGAATTTCACTGTTTGAAAAATCCGAAGCCTTCCTTCAACTGATCTCCTTCCAAATCTCCAATCCCTCCGAATCTGATTCCAGTTCTCCGATCCTCTATCATTTCCCCCTTGGTCTCCTTTTATAGAGCGGGTAAAGGAATGTATCTATGGCCACGCGTCACCTTTTGTAGAGGCCCTTAACCAAATACCTGGTTTACAGATGACTTGGTAAATCCGCGATTCATGGTGGGTATTGAACGCTCCCCCCTCCGTTAGGCGAACTCAGGGAGTGCTCCGCTACTGTGGAGGGTTCCCCCTCTATTCTGTGAACGACAGCGGGTGCGGCTTGAACTAGTCGATGCGGTCCGTGGTTGGGGTGGTTCGTGATGGTGAACCGGACCGACACCCATCCTACCTCACGAGTGTGGAGGCTCCTCGCCTCCATTTTGCGAATGACAATGGTTTGCAGAGGGGGTGCCTCGCGGTGCTTCCATGGACCGGTTCGTGGAGGGGGTGCCTCGCAGTGCCTCTTCTTTGAATATTTTACCCAATTCTTCTGGGGGATTTGGGTAAAATTTCCTTTGCGGATTTTTCCGGACCCTAAAAATTCCCCCCATCAGAATGGGGTCCGATCGGAATGAAGAGGAGGCCATTCTGATGCAAAGTGGTCCTGAAACTGAGATGGTTTGCAGTAAGAAGGTGGACTCGGTAGGGGCCCACGCCTATAAATACGGGGATCCCTCACTTGTCCTCTACCAAATTCTTCGCAAAACCAGATCTCCTTCGCCTCCGCGTGTTTGCTCCTTCACGAAGTGCCTCGTCCGTGAACTGGCAGCAACCTCCGTGAACCATTCCTTCTTCGCGGTCACCTTCATTCACGAACCAACTTCCCAACCTCGAACCATTACTCTTAATTAATTAAAAAGTAAGTGATGACGGGTTGTGGAGGAACTTGTTTCGCGGTCTCGATGCTCTGTGGACTAAAATCTCTTGAACTTGAAAAAGTATCCGAGTCTTCTGAATAAACTTGGGGTTGAATATCTGCAGAGCAACTTGGTTCTCGGTTTCCTGGACAATGCTCTGCGGGCCAGGTCATTACGGACTGATTTCGCGAGGGGCTGGTTCGCGGGATGATGTCATCGTGAACCGTCCTCCAAGGCCACCTTGTGGATTTTGATTATGAAGGCATCTTGACCATTTATTTGGTTATTTTTGCCCAGATTTTTATTCCGGACTGATTTCACTCATTGGGTAGGGAGAAAATATGGTTCCCCCTCATTCTGCGCCGAGGCCGGCTGCAGAGCCCCTCTCAACTGGCTCAGAGAGATGTTCATCTATGATTCACAGAGCAGAGGGCATCAAAGAGGACCCTAGTCGGTCCATCATTCCTGATGACGGTCCACTGAAGAACCTGCTCTCTCTGGAGCTTCTGGGCTATCCATTATCCAATCGGATCCTTCTCTACGGCTTTGGTCTTTAGGATGATGTCCCTATCCCCCCTACTTTCGCAGGTCTCCCTTCTCCTTTCCTGGAAGCACCTTCGAAATGCATCCATGAAAACCTTACCCAATCCGGGGATATAATCTCTAATTTTGGCCCGAAAGACACATTTATTATGAGGGGCTCTGTGTGGAACCAAAGCGATCAGTTCACTCGAGACTTCTCTTAAAAATATTTCCTTAAGGACTATCCTTCTACTATCAACCTTGCTCGAAGGGATCCTGATGCGGGATGGGTTCCCAGGTGGGATCTTCGGTCCGGCGGGCTCTTATCAAATGATTGGGCTTGGGATTTCTGGTTCCATCATCATTGTCGGGAGTCTCCTGATTCACTGGAAGCGGTCAACCTATACTCCACAGTTTGGGATTCCCAATTTGCTGTTTACCCACCATCTTTGATCCTACCCGACCTGCTCAGCCGCTGGTGTTCAAGTAATAATAATTTCCACCTTGCCCATGGTGAAGTCGACATTAGTCTATGGGACATCTAACAGATAGGAGGACTACCGATTGTTGGTGAGATGTATGACAAATTTTTTCCCACTCTTGATGCATGGGACGACGTTGAACAGGTTCCTTTACTGGCGAAGGATCTGCTGACCGTGGTGGAGCAGTCACTGGGTCAGGCCTTGTGTGCCCACTCGCTTATTCCTTATAGCACTGGATAGGGTTATTTATGAACACCACTAGTCCTACGCCGAAGATTAAGCTACCCAGGACTCATCCTTCCCAACAGTCACGAACCATTCAAGGTTCTTACTGGGCGGTTCTGGAATCAGGCGACTACCTTTCATGGGGTTACGAGGTGTGCCCTGGTGTGTCACCTATGCTCCTATTGGCCGGTCTATTTGCAATGTTTATGAGTGGATGGATATTTTCTTCCTTGGATGTTAACCCAGGTGTCTGGGCCTGCACTTTGATGATGGCCGCCGAGTTAGTAGAGGGTCGCTTGGTGAATTTAGTCGTGCCCACATTGGCCCGTATCTACGAGCTACTGAGCCACATGCTGGTGGGCAGGTCACCCTACCATCTAAGTGGTCCATTTCCATTTTTGTACGGCTGGGTGGTAGATCATTGTTGTTGTTATGAATATCGTCATAACACGGCCTTCCTGCTTCCTACCTTTCGGCATACCCTACTAGATATTGCCGGAGTTCGCTTGAAGTCTCTCAACTCTAGTGAAGTCCTCGAGCTCCTGAGAGACTTCTCCTAGTTCATCTTCACTCCCTACCCCACCCCTTCTGGCGTCTTAGTTGACAACCATCGGGGGAGCCTGGAGGAGCGCTCTTACATGGTCTCCCTGCAGGATGGGTTTCTATCCATATGGATCGACGATGTTTCTTTGTGCGAGCTTTACGTCCCGTATCGCTTTTCTCGCCGGTTTGGGTGCATGAAAATACAAGTTTCCCTTCCCTCTTCTCAAGATCAAGGACTACATCCATCCATACTTCGTTAGTGGTGGCTGATGTTGATGTGGGAGGGATCTGACACAAGCGTTCCCATGCCTGATACGGGCGCGGCTGCCGGCCTTTCCATGGAGTATGAAAAAACATGGGTAAAATACTATCCTGATGGGATCCTAGGGAAGGATGTCTAACAGGTTCCCAAATCAGGAGGTATGGTGGCTACTGCATCCACTACACCTTCCTCATCGGTTTTAAGGGAGGACCGACTAATGTCTCATCAATCAAAGTGACTCAGATAACTTCCCTCTCCCAACCCTGTGGTGGCCGTAGTCCAGACAAATTCATCATTCTTGTGCATGGATGAGGACGACCCTATGGTGCCGGGTCCCAGCGAGACCATCCCAGAGGTTCCTCTAGTCGATATCGGGATTAGAAACTTGGTCCCTAAGCCTGAACCGGGGTTAGGGGCTCCAGACTTTCCAGCATTAGAGTCAACTTCTAGTGAGTAAATGTCTGGGCGGGCTGCCATGACAGACTTTGTTCTCGTGTCGTCCAGCGAGGATACCAAAGATCCTCATACCCTGGAGGACAATCAGGCAGTGCACAGGTGGGCCTGGACCCGAATCTATTAAATCATCATCGAAAACCCCTTATCCGAAATGGAAATGAAAACTGATGCTCTTCATCAGCTCTTCCTGGGTTTGGGGTCAGGTGGCTTTGACTATCAGCAGTTCCATTCTCTTGATTTCCAAGATGTCATGGCCCGCGAGGAAGCTATCACTTACGAATGGAAGCTTTATCACTTTAAGACCACTCATTGTGGGGCCCAAAACGTGGAGGAAACCACAAAAAATCTCCATGAACAGATAGCCCAGGAGGTGATCTCTCGAGTTCAGGCGGCCATCATATCCTCTGAGTTGCATGAATGCGAAGAACAGGCCGCGATGCTGAGGGATCTGTTATTGGCTATGACTAGTCGTCATGAAATTACCATAAAGGGAATCAACGATCTCTATAATGTAGTGGAGCATATCCATATGGTGGCTGAGGTTGAAACCGGGGAGAAGGCAGTGTTGGAAAAATCCTGCAAAGACCTTCACCGCGCAGTCGCTGATCTGGTGGGGAGAACAAGTTAGGATACTTTATAACTATCAGACCTACTTTTGTATCCCCTGTTTTACTTACCCCTTTGCCCCCTTTTTTTTATGGAGAGACCCCGGCTTGTGGGCGTCCTCCCTTTTTTTGTTCGAATGAAACACAGTCTCTGTCAATCACTCGTTGCTGTGGAATTTGATTGTTTCTTAGAACAATTGTTATGAAAATAACAATTCACTGAATCAGAACTAATCATAACTCAGGAAAACAAGCCCTAATTTTTTCCTAGACCATGGGATACAGTGAGCGTAGTCTGACTATTGCTAGGGTTTTATAGGAAAACCCTACAAACATTTTGTCTTTTTCTTCTTTTAATGCCTTGATTTTGCCTGGGCCCATTCGGTATGGACCCAGCAGGTATAACCCGACTTTTTCTTAGGTCGCCCTTTTCGGGTTTTCAGCCTAACAGGCTTTCTGCCTCTTTCTTCTGCGAGCGGTTTAAAGTCCCACCAACAAGACTATCATTACTGATGTTTTAGGTTGAACAACTTTGACCAAACATGGTGGGGAGAGGGCCCCAATGGGGTTCAACTGATTAAAAGATGTCTTAATACCCTTCAGATGCACGTGTGGGGAAAATGTTTGAATTTGAGCGGCATGCAGGGCATGTCTCAGGGCATGGGAGTCGTGCCGACGTACATAGGTAAGAAGAGCATTTCCTGAGGAAAACATGCCTTTGATAGAAGAGCCAAGGGAAATCAATATGTAGAGACACTGAGGGCATGGTATGCATAGTCGTACAAATGTGTCCTTAAGTCAAAGACTTATCCATTTCTGATGGCCAGGGTACTTCATGGAAGTCCAGATTATGGAAACCATGATGGGTGGCATGGAAGGTTATGAAAACCACCAGGGGTGGATCAGAAGGGGAGTGTGACATATGAAAGGGTTTTGGGAACAATCGTACTAATCAGGAGTGTGGTCTAGAGACCACCTCCCTACGCATTTAGTTAGCATAAGGGATGGTTGAGGCTTGACGCAGTTTAAAGTCATGCAACTGGGACATCATCTGAAATGGAACGACTTCTCCTGGTTCTCGGTAATCTCTTCAAAGACGTTCAGCCGCATTCAGGTAGGATTGTGAAAGACGATGGTAATATGTAGCTCATAGGGTTTCCGAATCCCGGGATGGACATGGGGGATTAGAGGCCAAGATGCATACGAAAGCAATCATTTCCCAATGAAAAATTGTCTTTGGTAGACGGGCCAGGGGCGATCAATATGCAGAGCCGCTGAGGGCATGGTATGCATAGTCATACAAATATGTCCTTAATTCAAAGACTATCAACTTCCGATAGCCGAGTAACTTCAGGGAAGTTGAGATTTGGAACCACCAGGGGTGGATTATGAGAGTTCGGTTTTTTTTTAGTACAGAGTATGGTTTATGATGAGAGGGTGCCTGAATATGGGGGAAATATCTAGACTAAACTTCCTGAGAATGGGTGAAGTAATTCTTTCTCACGCTTGTGTGAGGCGGTGGTTCATGCAGGTCTGACCCGTACACTACAAGAAAGAGAAAAGACTCTATTTTTTACTGAACCTATGATGGGTTTGACCGTGCAGTTTAACGTCATGCGGTAAGGAAAAGGAGCATTATTAAAGGTTGCTATGCAGTTTAACGACATGCAGCGAGGACGAATTCCATGCAGTTTAGCGTCATGCAGTAAAGACAGGGTTATCTTTAAAGGTTACTGTGTAGTTTAATGTCATGCAGTGAGGACATAGACATTTTTAAAGGTCGCTATGCAGTTTAACATCATGCAGTGAGGATGGGTGCATTTTTAATGGTTGCTATGCAGTTTAACGTCATGCAGTGAGGACAGTGACATTTTTGCAAAGGCTTCTCTTTATCAAAATGTAACTAGGCTTGAATACCTCAACATGCCCCAGATGTGGAAGGGGGTTGATTGGTGTAAATCATGGTTCTGGGGCTTCTTGGATCATGAAAGGTGATATGGGGGCTGATCACACCGCGATTCACTGTTTCATTTTCATCCCTACAGCACTGTGGTAAACTAGTTTTGTATTGAATATTATAAAAATAATACCAAATTGAATTCCATATTTGAATCATTAATTTTGTGTTTATCACTGTTAAAATGGGCATTATTACTTTTTTTGAGGATTTGATTGCAGGAGGAGGTGATTTGGAGGCCCTGAAGATGATCCAGAAGGAAAATGGGCCAAAGTTGTATGGATCATAGGGACACTTGTCTACTTATTTGAACAGTACGCGAAAGCCGTGCATGAAAATGGGATGAAATTTTGTGGGCATCTCCAAATATTTTTGGGCTACAATTCATCTCAAATAACCAAAGTCCAATTCGTTCATATGGTTTCCCATCCGAACCATTCTGTCCAGGGGACAGAATCTGCACGAAGTCAAGGGTTTGGTTCGGTTTTATGACTATATCTCCATTTATTGATGTTCAATGGCCACCAAATTTGCCATGGGGATAGTAAAGACCTCGTGGAACATATTTTATCTTTTTCCCACGTCGATATAATGCCATATACCAACCCAAAACCGAGACTCAATTGGTATCAACAAAACTAGGTGCTCAAAACCACTTAGCAATTTGGCTATAAAAGGGCACCAAGGGAACCTCATTTGCAAGTTCGATCAGGAGGCAAAGCTCTATTATTTTGGATACCCAAGGGAGTACTATAATCATCTATGAAGTTCTAGAGGCCCCTATCCTCATAGGGGGATCAGGGATGAAGGAGTTTCACCCGAGCCTCCTCCTCCTCACGATGGCGAGCTAAACAGTGGGCGATCATTTCGAGGGAGCTACACTTACTTAGGAGGGAGTTCCAGCACTCGTTCTTTCACTGGTTTTGTATAATTTGTGTGTTAAATATTTCAATTATGATTAATCTCTATGCTCTTATCTTCTGAATTCATTTTTGTGGTTTAATTTAAGTGAAACACTTTTTATCTCAACACCGATTGGGTTGAGATTTCAAGTGGGGATCCTGGTTTGTTCCGATAGGACAAGACAAGAACCCTATTAATATCACACATACATAAGATTTCAGTATGTTTTGGTAGCCTTAACTCTGTTATGGAGATCCAAACCTTGACGACACGATTGTTTTGTCAAGGGTTGGTGCTTTGTGGAACATTTTAAGGGGCAAGAGGGGAATCAAGATCTTGACAACCCTCAACCAAAGAATTGAACAAAACCATGTCAATATTTTCAGAACAATGAACTATTCAAGTTGTGTAGTGAACTTGAAATGATCTCCTTTATCTCATAATTTTAAAACACCTCTTTTATTTTTCAATTATTAAACCCTTTAAATCAATTCATTTTCTTTAAACTGTTTTCAAAAATACCCCCCTTTTAGTCCCTTTTATTATAAACACACAGTCTAAACCTACCAACGCTCCTTGAGAGACGACCTAGGGTATTTATCTAGACTATATATCATCCTTAAAAACATAATCAATTTGACGTGTCACGACAGCATGATCAAATTTTGGCGTCGTTTCCGGGGAGCGCTTTGGTTTTTTGTGCATGTTTTTTATAAATTTTTTGTAATTTTTGTGAATATTTGTTGTTTTATCTTCTACCTTTGCATTTGTTTTTGTGTTCTAATTTATTTATTGTGTAGGTTCTTTTTATGACGCGTTCTACTCTAGGATACCAACAAACTTTCGAACCCAAACCGGAGATGATCCTACATCAACGAAACCGAGACATACAAAGCCACACTTTGAAGGAGGAGACATCAAATCTTAAAATTCTTCTTGATCCTTCTTCTTCTTCTGAAACCAAAGTTAAAACTGAACATAACTTGTATATCATGGCTGAAAATAATAGAAAACTAAAAGAACTAACCTCACCTGATGTTGATATCCGACCCACTTACATTCAATTACAAGGAGGGGCACCCAATTTTGAACTAAAATCTGGTTTAATTCATTTATTACCAAGATTTCATGGACTGCCTGGAGAAGATACACATAAGCATTTAAAAGAATTTCATACTGTGTGTTAAACATTAAAACCTGCTAATGTGGATGAAGAACAAGTAAAAATTAGGGCATTTCCATTTTCATTAGAAGACGCGGCTAAATATTGGTTGTATTATGTTAATTCACCTATTAGAGGTTGGTCTGACATGAAATGAATTTTTCTTGAAAAATACTTCCCAGCCTCTCAAACTGAAACAATAAGGAAAGAAATATGTGGGATAAGACAATCTCAAGGAGAAACCCTTCATTAATATTGGGAACGCTTTAAAAGGCTTTGTTCAAGTTTCCCACACCACCAAATACATAATCAACTCTTAATTCAGTATTTTTATGAAGGTTTAATTCCACTTGATAGTAATATGATTGATGCTGCTGCAGGTGGTGTGCTGGTAGATAAGACCCCATTTGCGGCAAGAACCCTCATTGAGAACATGGCATAGAACACTCAACAATTCGGTACATGGTCTAGTGTTCCCATTCGAGGTGTCCATGAGGTGCAAAGTACTGAGTTTGAGAAGAAGGTGGACACGAAGTTTGAAGAGGTAAGTACCCTTCTACGACAACTTTCTCTCTCCCAAGGGAAATCTCAATCACCTCCTCCCATCCATTGTGGAATCTACTCTTCTGACACCCACTATTCTGACCAATGTCCTCAATTGAGAGAAACTTCTGAGAGTTGTGAGGCAATATTTATAGGACACCCCTTTAACTAAACCTTTAGGCAAGAACCATACTATCCATCTAACCAAGGGTGGAAGGACAAACAAGCCTATAGGCAAGGGGGTATTCAAACCAACCTCAATAGCAATGGAACCAATAGGGTCAGAGTAGTCATCCACCACCACCCAGAAATCCTCAACCACCCCAAAGGCCATTCCAACCACCCCCTCAAAAAACCGAGCCTAGCATAGAAGATATGATGAAGCAAATGGCTTCCAATAATATCCAGTTCCAACAAACCACCCAAGCAGCCATACAAGACCTCAAAACCCAATTAGGCCAACTAGCTAACTCAGTGGGTGAAATCCAAATCCATGGGTCTGGTAAACTACCCTCTCAACCACTTGTCAACCCTAGGGATAAGGAAAATGTTAGTGCCATCACACTTAGGAGTGAAACTCAACTTAAAATCCAAA
The DNA here is from genome assembly GCA_963277665.1 of Viscum album. NCBI lineage: Eukaryota > Viridiplantae > Streptophyta > Magnoliopsida > Santalales > Viscaceae > Viscum > Viscum album. The sequence goes on along the minus strand of OY728150.1, from coordinate 807,275,645 downwards.
TGAACCCTCCATTAGAGTCATCCCCTCCTAAGGAAACCACCATCCCAACCATTGAAAAAGGTTCAAATGAGATGGAACCTTGTCTTGAGAGAAGTACTACCAAAGGAAAGAGTGTGTCTATTGATGAGTTACCAAGCCCATGAATTCCTCTTACATTTCCCCAAAGATCCACCCAACCAAGGAAACAAAATGAAACTGGACATGATAAAGAAATCTTGGAGACTTTAAAAAAAGTGCAGGTTAACATTCCATTGATTGATCTTGTCAAGCAAATTCAGAGATATGCAAAGTTTCTGAAGGAGATGTGTACCCACCGAAGGTGACTTAGAGGTGATGAGAAGGTGATCTTGGGGAGGAACGTCTCAGTGTTGATACAACCATCACTTCCCACCAAGTGAAATGATCCTAGAACATTCTCGATTCCGTGCACCATAGGGGAGTATTCTTTCTCCAATGCTATGCTTGATTTGGGTTCTTCTATTAATGTGATGCCTCACTCCATATACTCTTCTTTGCAGGTCGGTGAACTAAAGCCCACATGAATAGTTGTTCAGCTAGCAAATCGGATTACAACACACCCTTCCGGTGTGTTAGAGGATGTCCTTGTGAGGGTTCAAAATTTAATATTTATGGATGATTTTTATGTGCTAAAAATGGAAGATGATAGGATGAATGGGAATGCCCCAATTATATTGGGGAGACCTTTCTTGAAAACTGCCAAAGCCATAATTAATGTCTATAATGGTACATTATCTATGGAATTTGGTGGTGACATAGTCCATTTCAACATCCTTGATTCCATGAATCACCCCTCAGAAGAACATTCCTCTCTCTCGATAAATTAAATTGTTTTACTCCCTTCCCCTAAAATAACTTCATTTGTTTCCCCTGATCCCCTTTCTAAATTATCCTCTTTGATAGAAATTCTTGGAAATGAATCATGCATTGATTGTTGTAGCGGTCCAGAGAAATGTCATGCATGTTTGTTAATTGATGATTTCTTGAACACAGAGGATCACATGACCATAGATGATACTGCTAAGCTTATAAAAGCTCAATCCTCATTTGAGGATGTCACCATTGAGCAGTTAGATGAGATCAGTTACTTCTCACTTTCACACACACTTCCGTCAATCCAAAATCCCCCAGAATTGGAACTGAAACAACTGCCTCAAGATTTAAAATACTCATATCTTGAGAATGGAAACAAGTTTCCCGTCATCATTGCTAGTTTACTCCCTCCTGAGCATGAATTGTGACTGCTTGATCTTTTGAGGAAGTATAAAAAAGCTTTGAGATGGACATTTGCTGACATTCCTGGAATTATCCCATCAATTTGTACACATCATATTTTATTGAATGATGAGGCTAAATCAGTGAGGCAGTCACAACATCGACTGAACCCAAACCTACTTGATGTTGTTAAAAAGGATGTAACAAAACTATTGGCTGCTGGAATCATTTACCCTATCTCTGACTGCCAATGGGTCAGTCACGTTCAAGTAGTTCCTAAAAAAACCGACCTTACTATAATTAAAAATGAAAACAATGAATTGGTTCCAACTCATGTACAGAATAGTTGGCGTGTCTGTATAGAATATCGGCGACTAAACCAACACACTAGGAAGGACCATTTCCCATTGCCATTCATTGACCAGATGATAGAGAGGCTAGCAGGGAAGTCCCATTACTGTTTCCTTGATGGGTATTTTGGATACATTCAGATCCATATTGCCCCTGAGGATCAGGAAAAGACAACCTTTACTTGCCCCTATGGTACATTTGCTTATAGAAGGATTCCATTTGGTCTGTGCAAGGCTCCAGGTACTTTCCAACGATGTATGGTTAGTATTTTTTCAGATTACCTGGAGAATTGCATGGAAGTTTTTATGGATGATTTTAATGTTTATGGATCCTCTTTTGATGAATGTTTGAGTAGTCTTGTTTTTGTCCTACGTCACTATATTGAAAAGAATCTCGTATTAAATTATGAGAAATGCCATTTCATGGTGCGACAAGGCATAGTTTTGGGACATGTCATTTCTGGGGAAGGTATCCAAGTGGAAAAATCAAATGTAGATATCATTTCCTCCCTACCATTCCCTAAAAATGTTCAGGATGTGTGGTCTTTCCTTGGTCATGCTGGATTTTATCTTCGTTTCATTCGTGACTTTAGTAAAATTGCACTCCCCCTCTCCTGATTACTCAAAAATGAAAAAGAATTTGTTTTTGATAAAAAATGTGAGGAATCTTTCAATAAGTTAAAATGGAGTCTCACGTCACCCCCGATAATCCAACCACCTCGGTGGGATTTACCATTTGAGCTCATGTGTGATGCCTCTAACTATGCAGTTGGGGAAGTCTTATCATAAAGGGTCGACCGAGCTCCACATGTCATAGCTTATGCCTCACGTACTCTGGACCCTGCCCAAGGAAATTATAGCACAACTGAAAAATAATTTCTTGCCATTGTGTTTTCCTTGGATAAATTCAGGTCATACCTTCTAGGGTCCAAAGTCATTGTGTTCTCATACCATGCAGCCCTCCGGTATCTCCTTAATAAACCGGAATCCAAACCACGTCTCATTCGCTGGATGCTCCTCCTTCAGGAATTTGATCTAGAAATTAGGGATAAAAAAGGAGCAGAGAATGTGGTTGCTGACCATATCAGTAGGATTCTCCCATCCACAGACATTGACTCATCCCCCTGTATTCCCATAAATGAATTGTTTCTTGATGAGAAATTTTACCGAGTGCAAGATGATATTCCTTGGTATGATGAAATTGTAAATTATTTGGTAGCGTCTTGCATTCTTGCTGATTTCACCAAAAACCAGGCCGACCGTCTAAAACATGAGTCTCGTTGGTATATTTGGGATGACCCCTACCTATGGCGCACATGTACTGATCAAGTTATTAGGCGTTGTGTTCCCGATAGTGAGTTTCAGTCTGTCCTTAGGTTCTGCCACACACTTGCTTTTGGGGGCCACTTTGGTCCCCAACGGACTACTCGCAAGGTCTTAGATTCTAGTCTCTTTTGGCCCACATTGTTTAGGAATGCCCATGAATTCTGTAAATCTTGTCCTCGCTGTAAAAGAATGGGGAATGTCTCTAAAAGAAATGAGATGCCCCAACAACCCTTTCTCTTCCATGACATTTTTGATGTTTGGGGAATTGACTTTATGGGACCATTCCCCAATTCATTTGGGAACCCTTACATTCTTCTGGCAGTGGATTATGTTTCAAAGTGGGTAGAGGCATGAGCCACGAGGACAGATGATTCCAAGACAGTTGTGGAATTTTTGAGAACCCAAATATTTTGTAGGTTTGGATTACCTAGGTTTATCATCAGTGATCAGGGTTCTCATTTCTGCAACCGCACAATGCAATCTCTTTTGAGCAGGTATGGGGTTGGGCATCGAGTGTCTACTGCTTATCACCCACAAACAAATGGTCAAGCTGAAGTGTCAAATAGAGAGATAAAACAGATTCTTGAGAAAACGGTTCAGCCAAACAGAAAAGACTGGAGTGTTAGACTCGATGATTCATTATGTGATTACCGTACTCCATTCAAAACTCCAATTGACATGTCACCATATCGGCTAGTTTTTTGGAAGAGTTATCAGCTCCCCGTTGAGGTAGAGCACCGGGCCTACTGGGCTATTAAAAAAAGCAATTATAATCTTTCTGGTGCATGTATTCAAAGGATGTTGTAGATTCAGGAGTTGGAGAAACTGTGAAGAGATTCATATGAGAACTTCCGAATTTATAAGAAGCGAACCAAGGCTTCCCACAACTGTCTCATCCGTCATCGTCAATTCCACATCGGGCAGAATGTCCTCCTCTACAATGCAAGGCTGAAGTTGCACCCTAGTAAGCTTCATTCCCATTGGTCTGGACCTTACATTGTCACTAATGTCTCTCTATTTGGTGTTGTCCAGGTTCAAAATGAAGACACCAAGCAAACCTTTACTGTCAATGGGAAGCGGCTGAAGCACTTCCATGAAGCCATTCCGAAGTCCCCAATGGAGGAACTCCATGTTCAAGAAGCAAACTCTGAATGACATCCACCGAGTTTTATCCTTCCTTCCCACATTCACTTTTACTACAGTGAGGACACTGCATACTCTAGGTGTGGGGGGATGGGTACATTCCTGGGTTAGTTAAGAATTTTCATTGTTTTCTTTCTTTCTTTTTCTTTTTGCTTGCTGAATGGTATTGTCACTTGCCCCCCATTCCCCCGTTCCACCCCTTACTTTTGTTTCGGAATGTTAATTTTATCATGGAAAAAGATTACCCCTGAATTGAATCATGAATGTTACGGAAAATGCATGAAGAATTTCCCTATTTTATGTTATTTTAACATTTTTTAAAAAAATCACTGATGGAATGTGTGTTTTAGCTTGAATTTAACATTGTGGTGTGTCTTTCTCTTGGAAATTAGTTGTTTTTCGATGATATAAATGGTTGTATCATTTTGAAAACTTTGAGAAAAATAGTACCCTTTATGTGAGTAGTTCAAAGGAAAATTATGGAACTTAATTTCTCCACACATTTTTGCACCCAACCAAGAAGTGTGATTTTTACTTACTCAATAGAAGGTAAATATAAGTTAGGTTAATATTTATCTATTTTCCAAATGATTTTTTTCCATATGTTCATTCCTTATCCGATCTTTTTCATTACTGTACCGGATTGACCTATACGTGTGTACCTGTTATCCGACTGTTGTACGCCCTCAAAAAAATTGTATCTTGGGCAGGTCAAAAACCACTCTTCCTTGACTTTTGATCTTGTTATAACTATTACAATTAGTGTCGTGAGAAGATCAAACAAGGGTTGAGAGAAGGGTGTGAGATTTGTTCCACGCACAACATTTCAAAAAAAAATATAAATAAATGAGGGGAGTGATGAAATGTACATCATATGGGGATATCTAGGTCAGGAGCATAGGTTTGACTTCCGGGAATGCTTAACTGAGTGGGTCTTGAAATTTTATTGCAAAGGGTATAGGACAGGTTCAGTGGACATAATCATTTAAACAGAAAAATATTAAAATAACCTATATTTACTGGATAGAAAGTGGGTAGAATAGCATGAATTGGTTCTCACACACACACGTGGAGATTTAGTGACATTGTGGACTATAAGATAACTTTCTCAAATTGGTATCATTAATCTCCCCGAATTTCATGCTGATACAATTTATGAGACACATTTCTGCATGATCATTGAGAATAACTCCATGGTGTGATTTTTTCTTTGATCACATTCCTTTAGAAATTTAAATTTTAATTGAATGTTAAATCTTCATGAAGTTGGAAATATCTCTATGCACAATTTTTTTGGAAATATCACTTTGCCCAAGAGTACAAATGTTTAGGTGTGGGGGTGTGATCACACCGCGATTCACTGTTTCATTTTCATCCCTACACCACTGTGGTAAACTAGTTTTGTATTGAATATTATAAAAATAATACCAAATTGAATTCCATATTTGAATTATTAATTTTGTTTTTATCACTGTTAAAATGGGAATTGTTACTTGTTTTTAGAATTTGATTGCAGGAGGAGGTGATTTGGAGGCCCTGAAGATGATCCAGAAGGACAATGGGTAAAATTGCATGGATCCTAGGGACACATGTCTACTGTTTTGAACAGTATGCGAAATTCGTGCATGAAAATGGGCTTCACTTTTGTGGGACTCTCCAAAGATTTATGGGCTACAATTCATCTCAAATAACCGATGGCCAATTCGTTCATCTGGTGGCCCATCCGAACCATTCTGTCTAGGGGACAAAATCTGCACGAAGTCAAGAGTTTGGTTCGGTTTTATGACTATATCTCCATTTATAAATGTTCAATGGCCGCAAAATTTGTCATGGAGATAGTCAAGACCGCGTGGAACATATTTTATCTGTTTTCCAAGTCGAGATAATGCCATTTACCAACCCAAAACCGAGACTCAACTGGTATCAACAAAACTGGGTGCTCAAAACCACTTAGCAATTTGGCTATAAAAGGGCACCAAGGGAACCTCATTTGCAAGTTAGACCAGGAGGAAAAGCTTTGGTATTTTGGTGACCCAAGGGAGTACTATAATCATCTATGAAGTTCTGGAGGCCCCTATCCTCATAGGGGGATCAAGGATGAAGATGGAGTTTCACCCGAGCCTCCTCCTCCTCACGATGGTGAGCTAAATGGTGGGCGATCATTTCGAGGGAGCTACACTAACTTGGGAGGGAGTTCCAGCACTTGTTCTTTCACTGGTTTTGTATAATTTTTGTGTTAAATATTTCACTTATGATTAATTTCTATTCTCTTATCTTCTGAATGCATTTGTGTGGTTTAATTTAAGTGAAACACTTTTTATCTCAATACCGATTGGGTTGAGATTTCAAGTGGGGATCTTGGTTTGTTCCGATAGGACAAGACAAGAACCCTATTAATATCACACATACATAATATTTCAGTATGTTTTGGTATCCTTAACTCTGTTATTGAGATCCAAACCTTGAAAACACGATTGTTTTGTCAAGGGTTGGTGCTTTGTGCAACATTTTAAGGGGCAAGAGGGGGATCAGGATCTTGACAACCCTCAACCAAAGAATTGAACAAAACCATGTCAATATTTTCAGAAAAATGAACTATCCAAGTTGTGTAGTGAACTTGAAATGATCTCCTTTATCTCATAATTTTAAAACACCTCTTTTATTTTTCAATTATTAAACTCTTTAAATCAATTCATTTTCTTTAAACTGTTTTAAAAAATACCCCCCTTTTAGTCCCTTTTATTAAGAACACACACTCTAAACCTACCAATGCTCCTTGAGAGACGACCTAAGGTCTTCCCTAGACTATATATCATCCTTAAAAACATAATCAATTTGACTCGTCATGACAGCACGATCAGGGGCTCTGAGGCCGGTAAGCGTATGGAGCTAGGAAGAGCATCACCTGTGGAAATCTTTCCTTTGATGGATGAGCCAAGGGCTATCATTATGCATGGCCGCTGGGGGCATGGTATGCATAGTCATACAAAGGTGTCCACGGGTCAATAACATTCCACTTCTGATGTCCGTGAGTGGTTATGAGGATATGCGATTGTCCGGCCACGAAGTCTGTCATTTGGTGAGGAAATATCTAGGCATATTGGGGACATTCATCACTGGTTGTTGTTAAAGCTTAAAGAGACCCCCTGTGCTAATTTATCATGTTTGTGGGGGTGTGCCTTCACTCCGTGTAGTTTAACGTCATGCGGTGAGGATGGAGTACTCCTAGTTTATCGATCATAGATCGCAAACCCTTGGGTGACTATTGCTGCACTCACTCAAAGGATAATAGATTCAACATGTTCTGATATACTTAGAATAGGGCGGGGGATGAAGGTTGTAATCTACAACTTTGAGCTTTCCCGTATCTGGAGGTATGGTGTGGGGACTCTGAGGCCAGTAGGTGTACCAATCTAGGAGAAGTACCGCCCGAAGAAATCTTGCATTTCATGGACGAGCCAGTGGCTATCATTATGCAGAGCCGCTGAGGGCATGGTATGCATAGTCGTACAAAGGTGTCCCCGGGTCGATAAGTTTCCACTTCTGATGTCCATGAATGATTATGAAAATATGCGATTTATCACAATACAGAGTTCGGCATGTGGGGATAATGGTGTCTGGATATACAGAAAACATCCTCACTGAAATTGTCTTTTGAGTCAAAGTAGCATAGTCTTGGATTGATGTTTGTTGATGCAGGTCGCTTTGTGAACCACTGACAGACACACATGCTAACCAGATAAGGATACCCTGTCAACATCTGGATGTGAAAAGGGGAATGAACATGTAAACCACTTTGCCGTAAACTTCTGGATCAGGAGGTATGGTATGAGGGCTCTAAGGCCAGTAAGAATATGGAGCTAGGGAGAGTGTCTCCTATGGAAATCTTGCCTTTGATGGACGAGCTAGGGGATATCAATATGCAGAGCCGCTGAGGGAATGGTATGCATAGTCATACAAAGGTGTCCACGGGTCGATGACTTTCCATCTCTGATGGCCATGAGTGGTTATGAAGATCCATAATTATCCGGGTCGTGGAGTCTGATGTATGAAGAGGATTTATCCAAATGCGCAAGTAGTATCTCCATCTCGCATCGCCATGTGTCCTGGGTGGGTCACGACGAAGTCTGTGCAGTTTAACGTCATGCGATAAGGACGAAGGTGACCCAATGTGAAAGAAAAAGGGGTCTGCTCAGTTTAACATCGTGCGGTGGGGACAACTTCTATGTAGTTCAATCTTCATGCGGTAAGGACGAATATATACACGCTGTGAAGGTCTGGTCCGAACATGGGGGAAGGGGCATTTTAAACATCATTGTCCGTGCAGTTTAACGTCATGTGGTAAGGGTGAGAAGTACACCCCGTGTCGGTCTAGTTTGCACACGGGGGGGAAAGGGAATTTTTTTGTTTTAAGGGGCTGGGCCAAGACTGGTGATCCTGGCGTCGCTACGTATCCTGCGGGGGAAAGAATCAAGCCTCAAGTAGTTCTCTGAAAGAAGATACACCATGTGCAGGTCTGGTCCGTACACAGGGGAAGAGGGCATTTTTTTTGAAGTGGCTGGGCTAGGATAGGGAATCCCAGCGTCGCTACCTATCCCGCAAGGGTAGGAATCAAGCCATACATAGTTCTTCATAAAGATGATACACCCCGTGAAGGTCTGGTCCATACACGAGGGAAAGGGGACATTGTTTTGAAGTGGCTGGGCCGGGATAGAGAATCTCGACGTCGCTACGTATCCCGCAAGGGCAGGAATCAATCCATACATAGTTCTCCGTGAAATCCGTGCTGTTTACCATCATGTGGTGAGGACGAGGTACGTACAGTTTAATGTCTTGTGGTTTGGACGAGGGGGAATTATTATATTCTTTGCAGTTTAACGTCATGCGGTGAGGACGGGGTGCTTGGCAGTTTAATGTCATACAGCTCAGATGAAGAGTTCTCTGTCTCTATTCGAAATACTTCTTCAGGAATCTCGCATTGGTAGGAGCTGTGGTGGATTGCCCGTCCATGGAGATCAGGGCATACACTCCGTCGAGGAGAGATCTCCTGACACGATCTCTTGGGAGTCTAGAGGCAAGGTGTTGTGGGTGTCCTTGTTCGAGTTTTCATCCCCATATTTAGGGTTAATAGACGTTCCCACATTGTCACACTCGGTTGTTATGGATGAAGTCATGAGGATGTCCGAGTGCATGTCTGGACTTGAACTCCTACGCTCTATGTGGTTGATGGGAGTGACATAATCTCTTCCAAGATGCCTGAGGGGGTCATTAAGAACCATTTCCAGGCCATTTGGAGTGGGAATCTAGTAGAATCCAGCGATCAAATCCTTCTTCTTCTTTTTCTCATAGAACCCGACGTCGATGTAATGTGACTCAGAGAGCTCTAAAGGGGCCTTGTCAGCATGAAACGTCCCGCTTTTTCCGTTGATGCAGTACTTGATACACTGGTGGTAGGATGAAGGAATGACCATGTGCTTATGGAGCCAAGGCCTTCCCAGCAGGGCATTGAATGTCGTGCTCTTCCGGACCACCAGGAATTCTGTGTAGGCTACCAGGTCACAAAAATGGGTATTTAGCTCAATCCGTCCCATTGGTTTCTGTTCACTCTTGTCGTAACCTAAAAAAGTTGTGTATGAGGGAATTAGATCATCCTCACTGTAGCCCAACTTATAGAGTGTCCGTAGGGGAAGGAGGTTAACTCTATAGCCATTGTCTATAAAGACTTTTTGGATCACAATACCATTCAGTGTGCCGGACACATATAGCAGTCTGATTTGTCCTTGCATGATAGAATCTTCGTCCTGGTCGGTAAAGGAAATCATCGCATTGCATTCAGTCAGGCAAGTCTCCGTTTGGTAATTCTTGGCGGAAGCTACCCCGACTTGGAATTCCTGGGGGCTGATCAAAGCTTCGATAAGAGCCTCCCTAAGGCCGGCTGATAAACACAGGGCATCCAAGATTGACAACTTGGCTGGTACTGATGCCAACTGCTTAAGGATGTCGTATTTTTGCTCAAGTGGTCGACACTTCTCCGTTGGCGGGAGAGTCTTAGCGGGTGATTTGGGAGCTGGAGCATTTGATGAGGAGGGACCGGCCGCGGGGACATATGTCGATGGTGTTCCCATATTTTGAAGACATTTCCTGGACGGTCTGTTTGTGTGCATTAGGCGAACAGACACTTGCTCCTCCTCTGGTGGGTATCACAGGACAACAGGTCCACAGTGGCTGCTTGTGGGGGTGGAGGGGAATTCCCTCTCTTGCTGAGTCCGCTAAAGGGCTCTCCCACGGTTTTCTGTGGTACTGACGGTCTGGGCCGGGGTCCAACTGTCGGGTTGGTTTCGGTCGCGGCTGCACCTCCCCTGGTATCCCCTGCCTCTGCGATTCCTCCTCCCGGCTCCTCGTGCAGGGAACTCGTGTTCGTAATCATACCCTTCATTAGGGAATTATTCCATGAGATGGATGAAGTTGATAGAACCAAGGATTGGATCTTCATCCTCTGACAGGTCAACCTGGTCAGTTATCTCTGATGGTGTCGTTTGGTGGGTCGGTGCCCGTGGTGCCAAATTCGAGTGCATGAAATCCGCCAGGTTCAGGACTAACTTTGGCTCGGTCGCGGACTGCTCCTCTTGTGATTGTCTCCTCCTTCGGCTTCGTCCAGATGACCGGATTTTGGAGGGTTGTGGGGCCGATGTTGTTAGCTTTGCGGCTCCAGGGGCTACTGGTGGCAACACCATCTGCTGTAGTTGAGCTCGGAGTATGCCCTGGGCTCGGTTGATAGTCTTCCGAGTCATCCAGTTGTCAAATTTCTGCCCTTTCTTACTGGTGACTTTCTGCCACCCCTCCTCTTTGTCAGAGTCGGTGGTAGAGATACACGCCACATGTGCTGGGTGTGGTCCCAACTCGACTTTTCCGTAATCTAAAAGCCTCTACAGGTGGTCATTGAAGACAAAGCACTCTCAGATACTTTTCCCCAACATCCGATGGTAGGGGTAGTAATCTGGCCTGTCCTCGCGGCCGACTTCTTCAGGTCTCATCGGTTCAAGGAGGCGGAGCAAGTTTCAGCTCATGGCGGCAATGAAGTAGCCACGAACTTGATCGTCTCTAAACGAGTATACTTTTTGTCTTTGCTCCTCAAATCAGTTCCGCTTCGGTCCTCTCTGATCATTCTGTTTAGGTAGGGGCGACCGCTGATATGCTGGGGGCCGTAGACGATTTGGTGGAGGCCTGAGTAGTGGAGCGGGCACAGGGGCCGGCTTGAGTATAACAGTGGACGCTTCATCTCTATGAGATCTCTTCACCGGAGCCTGTGAGGATATTTGGGACTTTGAATTAGTCCGCTGTAGGGAGTCCTCAATTCTCTGGGCAATAGCTGAGAGATGGCGGAAGCCAGTGGTGCACTCCACCGGTATGAGCGGTGTTCGAAACTCATCTCTAAGATTATCGATGCATATTTCTAGCATCTCATCTTGGGTCATTGTCATGTTCATAGAATAGGTCAGACCTTTCCATCTGGCGTTGAAATCTGAGGCCCTCTCATTCTCCCTCTGTTTGCAGTTCATGAGATCCCTGACCGTTGTTTTAGGCAGCGTTGAGCTGAAGTGGAACAGGAACTGTTGCCGGAGGTCCTCCCAGCTCTTTATCAACTAGGCCGGCAGACTCGTATACCAGCTGAAGGCAGATCCTTTCTAGGTCCGTACGAAGCATCTGTGTTTCACTGCTTCTTGCTGTTCCGGAGTCCCCATCATAGGGTCGTAATAGGATGAATAGTGCATCAAATGCTGCCCCGGATCGCCTGATCCATTGAAGAAGGGGAATATAGGGCTCCCAAAATTGGGTGAAGGTGGTGTTTTGGTCACCCAATCTGGGTAGGGTTTCCGCTCCGGCTGTATCGGAGCACATCGACCTTCCATAGCTTCCAATCGAGCTGTTATTGCTTCGATGGTATTGGCGAGTCCCTGATTCACATCCTGTTGGGCCCGATCTTGGTCAGGCGTAGCCCGAGGCATTTCCCGAGGATCCAGATTGGCCGACACCAAGGGTTCATATTCCATTTGGGGTACCCTCGGAGGGTTCGGGCGTACTTACGCCGATTTCCTCCTAAGTGGAGGGAAATCCTAGTATTCATCATCCATGTTTAGGTAGTTGGACGAACTAGGCGCCTCATTAGGCAGGAGCCCTGATCGTGCTTCATTTGCTGGGGCAAGCCTTAGCCTTTGAGGTGCACTTGCTGGGAGTGCATGACGTGGCTCTTCTTGGGATGCACTTTCAATAAGGTGGTTCCTCTGGAGCAGCTCGACGTTAAGCCGCCTCAATTCTTTCATCTCTTCTTCCTATCGAGCGAACCTCTTTTCGAGCGTGAGTGGCTCGTTTTTATCGAGGGAAGGGGATGGGTGAAGGGTAACCGTTCCTTTATTCTTATCCTTGTTGGAATCTCACTGGGAAGGCGAAGGGAGGTTAGCTGAAGGGGTGGCCATATTTAAAAAGGCCCTCTGGTTCCAGGTGTGCACACCGGGGGGTTCATTGTGAGTCACAGCCTGACCGGAACCGTCATCTCCCAATCCATCCAAATTTTCATATTCTCCGGTGTCACCTACGGTGTTAGCCTCTATGGTGTTGATGAACGCATATTGCATGGTGGAGGGGACGTCATCTTCCAAATAGGAAGAGGATCTCCCGAATCTTCAGCTGGCCTTCCCTTTTATGACATGGGATTGCCCTTGGACTTCTTGACGAAGGGTAACGCGGAGAGTTCCTTGATGCGACCTTACGGTGTTCCTCCCTCTCGGAGGGGATGATGATTCGAATGATGGGATAGGACGAGAACCTCCTCTTATGACTGTACTCCCTAGACGAGAGAATACTGATTCTCGTGGGGGAGATTGTTGTTGAGGGGGTAATAATGCCCCCATTTTTGAGGGATGGGGCTGGCTCCGTTCCCCGGACGTTGAGTCTATTCCCGGTTTCATTGGTCTTACGGGGGCATTTTTTGTTAAAACTGCCCCCAACCCTTCAGGTTGGGGTTGACCCTGGATTTCAGCAGTAGCTGCGGCTATCGTGACCTGCCTGATCTTGCGTGCCCCCATCCAGGGGTGAACCAGATCTAATGCTGAATTCACCTGTGGATCAGTCCCTTATGGGGAGGCAGGCAAAGATCGTTGATTGGCCTCTCTTAGGTGAGAGGCCCGCTAGATGCTCTCGGTGGCCTGATTCAGGAGTTCTTGAATGGCTTGTTCCCGCTGGTCCTGATGCTTCTGGGACTTACTCAAGGCCCAAATCTGTTGGGTGTGTTGCCTTTCCTAAACAAGGGGTCTACCCGATCGTCATCTCGATGTGATGACGTTACACGATACCATGATGAACGGGTTTTTTTGGGCAGGGAGCGGAGTGAAATTAAGAGCTCCGTGTTCCCCCCATCCCCTGATATGGACTCCCGTCAGAGCGTCACCGATGAGGCGGCGCAGTTCGTGCAGTGGACGGAGGCAAGCTGCCTCCATATTCCCTTTGCGCCTCTCGAGGCGTTGTTGTCGCGTTGAAGAAAGGGCCTATAGGTCGATGTGACGCAGGAGGTCCCATATTGTCTTGACGTGGTCTACATACCCGTCATAGGGCAGGAAGCTTGACTTCAGCCGGCGGAGGGTCGTCCATATATTATGGTGGATTCCGTGTCTGCATTCTTCTGACAATTCTCTGGGTATGTCGTACTGAGAGGTGGCTGTGGGCCAAAACATGACTAGTATATCATTCCTGGACAGTCGTTTCCTCAGGTGCAGCATATCAGCATACTCCCCCTCCAGGGATTCCTCAACCTGGTCAGCCCAACTAAGGATATCACTGTAGTCATAGGTAGTGGGACCGTTAGGTATCGAATTGTCTTGTGGGTGATTCCGAGGTGGTTCAGAAGATGAACGTGACCCTAGAACGAATCCTGATCGAAGAAGGGTGTCGTTAGCGACAATCTGGGAATCTGACATGCTCGATCCCATCCTTCTGACTGCCTCAACATACGGGGGCCTTTCGGTGCTTGATTCAGCAAGGGGAGGGCCTTCCTGTCAAAATGGTATGTCATCGTGGGGAGGACCTCCGTAATGGTGATCATAATGGAGAGGAATACCATTACTGCTTGATGCTTCACTTCATAGAGGACTTTTGCAGTGCACACCCTGGGGAGGACCTCCAAGGTGTGTCACAGCAAAGGGAGGACCTTCTGGCTGCGTAGCATTGTTACGGGGAGGACCTTTGCAACAACTGCCACCATGGTGTGGATGACCATCATGGATTGATGTTCGACGCGCATCCTGGGGAGGACCTCAGGACACACTATGACAAGGGGAGGAACTTCTTGTTGCTTAGGGACATTGTGGGGAGGACCTTCGCAATGGCGGCCGTCCTGGCAAGACTACCATCACAGCTGCGACAATGGTGAGGACTACCATTACTGCTGTCGCAGGGAGAATATCTACGGGATACATCCTGGGGAGGGCCTCCAGAATGTACCGCAATGAGAGGAGGTCCTTCTCGTAGCTTGATGCCTCTACGGGGAGGACCTCCATTATCAGGGTGGGGAGGACAAACACCGCGACCTGATTCCTAGCTACGTGGAGTTCCATTACAGCGTAACCCCTAGAGAGGACCTTCAGGGTATGCTACGACAAGGGGAGGACCTTATTGTCATAATGAGATGTCACTACTGGGAGGGCCTCCGTAGTTGCGACTATGATAGCGGGGACTACCATCACAATCTATGGTCCCACTGCATGGAGAGTGATTGAAGTGCATACCCCGGGGAGGACCTTCAGGGTGGACCACAACAAGTGGAGGAACTTCTTTCTTCTCGATCTTCTGGTCACGTGGAGGGTTTCATTGACTCACATTAAGAGATAAGATCTCGTGACCGATCGTTATAGGCCTGCGGGGGAGGCCCCCACAGGTGCTCTGGGGAGGACCTTCAGAGCTGCTGGTAGCGACATTACGGGGAGGACCTTCACAACTACTACTTCCACTCCCATAATATGGTAAAGGGTGGGCATGGTTCTGAGCCTTTGACGTGTGCTTAGTGGCTTTGGGAACCCCAGCTTCAAGGAGAGCGGAGTCATGAACCCACTCTTTATTTTCTGGCTGCCTTCAGTGCATTTGGGGTGCTCTTTTGGAGGCAGCGGGGACCGTCTGCTGTGGAAAACGGCCTTCACCTTTGGGTCCCTGTCTAATTAGGTCCCGCAATGTTTCCAGGATACAACAACGAACATCTTGACTTTTAGCAGGGATATATGCCTACTCTGGAGCATCCACCGTGATGGACGGGTGTCCCCCAGTTGGAACGAGTGAAGCCGCTCGATCTAGTTGGCCTTGCGTCGCAGAATATAGTCGGAGAACCTCCTGAGCTGAAGCAGGGATACAGATCTACTCCGAAGCGGCTATCTCTTCTCTTAGATGAGTCACATCAATTGGGGATATGGGCTCACGGGCCCGATTCCTTGCTGTTGCTGCCGATGCAATTACATTCTGGAAAGTCTGTAAGATATGATCTGGGATCGATACCTGCTCCTCCATCATTTCTAGGATATGTAGAGAGACATCTTTGGCTGGAACAGGTATGAATGACCATTCCTGTATCAGAGCGGGAATATCCTGCTCTGGTCCTCCAGTGGTCAGTGGGTACTGACAATTCTCCTGTGTCGGGGCAGGTGAACGAATCTTCCCCTGTACCGGGATACACCAGTTTGTCTCTCCATTTGCCGCCACATCGGGGTGGTGGACTTTACTTGCATCCGTAGGGATCTGGCCCTGCATATATTGGTTTCCCACCGTATCGAGTCGGTGGCCTTTGTTGGCGGGGACACATTCCCGCCTATGATTTTCCACCACATCTGGGTGGCGGTCATTGTTGATCGCCACCATATCAGGATGGCCGGCGTCTGAAGAAACTGCTAGGAGCTAGTCCTGCAGGTGCCGGGTCACCACCATGTCAAGCTGGTGGGCTTCACGACACTCGGCAGGGAGAGGTTCCTGCCTGGTAAGTGCCATCCTGCATGAGCGACGTACTTGATGGAGCTTGGTGGGATTGCGCGCCGGCTCGTACGATGCCGCAATGTCTGGATCGAGGGCTTGGGATGAGTGAACAGGTGTAGGTGCCTGTCCATGGTACGTCTCCATGGCTGGGTATTGGAGCTCCTCCTCAGGGACCAGGGTGATGACTGGTCCCCAATTGTACGTCTGCCACCCTCATCGGGCAGTCTGAGGGGCCGGAGCTCGGGGAGAGTGGGCCTGAATCCTCGGGGAAACATCCTCCTCGAGGTGAGGTCGTTGAGTCGCGGTGTGACCACGATGACGCCTTTAGGAGGGGGCCTGAGAGAGGAACCTCCATTCGACAAGGATGAAGTCCTCAACGTCGACCTCATCCACCTCCCTAAGATAATGGAGGCACACATTTTCCTGTTCCGGGGATAGAATCCCAGAACGGTTGGAGACAGCGAGAGGGGTTGTCTGGATCCGCCTTTGTGGTCGCTGCTGGGTAGGAGGCCAGCGAGTCTTGATGGATTGGAGGGTGTGCATGGTCGCCTCCACCGTTGGGAGAGTACCATTCGGGTGGTACTCTCGGATCAGTGTGTCCGAAACCCAGTGTTGAAGACGCTGGGTGGGTGATGGGGTTCTCCATTGTTAAGGAAGTTGTTGGGCAAAAATCCCTCAAGGTATCATTGAAGCCTTTTTGAGGTGATTGTGTTTGTTGACAAAGTGGACATCTGAGTTGTGATTGTTGACATAGAGGACTTCGTGATGGAATGTCGAGTTCAAGAGCTGAGGTCAACGATCCAGGTTTGATTCAAGAACGTCGATAAAAGGAATGGAAGATCTGGAGGCGGTACAAAAGAACAGATATAAGGTGACGCCGTTTTCCAGTGTTTGCCAAATTTTTGGGCCTGAAAATCGGCAAATGAAGAAAAGTGTTTTTGGCAAAGGGACTTGCGCGCCGTGGACTTGGAGTATAGGAAACTTGCGCGCCACATGTTTTTCAAGATCAGAAGATCAAAATATGGCTAAGGAAATAGGTTCGCGCAAGTTTGGGAGTTGGTCGCGCAAGTGTCTAAAGGAGGGGAGACTTGCGCGCCGAAATTGGGTCGCGCAGGTGACTTGCGCGCCGTCGCGCAGGGTGGTCAGATCGCCTATAAATACCGGACCACCCCTCCTCATTTCTCACCGGAGTTCAAGACGAGAGCTCCCGTCGCGCAGGTGTGGTGGTCGCGCAAGTGGTGTGTGTTGTCGCGCAGGTGGGACTTGCGCGCCAGTGGTTGAAGTTGTGCGCCGGTGTTATAAGTTGCGCGCCGGTTTGCAGTTGCGCACCAATGGTGGTTTGGGCGTAAAGGGAAGAGAGTCGCGCAAGTTTGGAGTTGAGGAAGCTTGTGTCGCGCAAGTGTCAGAGGAGGACTTGCGCGCCCGTTGTGACTTGCGCACCGATACTTGCGCGCCGAGGTTGACTTGCGCGCCAAGTAAGGTTTTGTTCCCGCAGTGATTTTCAGACTGTGTGGAAGCTGGAAGTTTGCCCGATACCTTCGGTGCAAAGAGATATTCATCAACGGGTGAAAGTTAACCTTCAACAGAGCATCTACATACAAGAGAAGATGCATTCTTTCAGGAAAATGAAGAGACCTACAGGTCTATAAACTGTGAGTGGATTCCATCCAAGAGCAGTGAGCTCAGGAAGAGGAAGAAGGTGATCCTCTCCACAGGCAGTGAGCCAGAGAGAGAGAAACAGGGAGTGACCCTTGGGAAAGCAGTGAGCTGACCCTAAACATTGTAAAGGCAGTGAGCCTGGGCATAGAAGTGATCTAGCCCGAATCTTGTAATCCACAACTAGTAAAGATTAGTGGAATTTGGTACGACCGGCAACCTGTCGGCGTATGCTCCTTGGACGTAGCCCTTAGCGGTGAACCAAGTAAAATTGCTGTGTCCTGTGCTTGCTTTACATTCTGTTTATATCGTGCAACAGGGAAAAGAGAGAAGAGTGTTTTGCTTAACAGCGAAACAAGATCAGAACGGGCATTAATTTTTAATTAGTCATACCCTGATTCACCCCCACTCTCAGGGTATCCAGCATAGTGGACCTAACAAGTGGTATCAGAGGGAAAGGTTGAAAGTTGTTCTTCTCTCAATGGAGGTAACCAATCATAAAGGGATTCTGATCTTCGACGGATATAATTTTCAGATATGGAAGAATCGGATGCAACACTATTTCCGATCCTTGGGAATGGATGTGTTTTCAGCAGCTATGCATGGTATCACAGCTGATATTAATAGTGGTGCCTTATCAGAAGCTGAGCATAGAGAGTTGGATGCTGATTCCAAAGCAATCAATGCCTTAGGGGGAGCCCTTTCCAATCCCATCTACACAAAGGTGATGTCATGCAAAACGTCACATTCCATGTGGGAAAAGCTTTTGAATATATATGAAGGGGACACAAAAGTCAGAGAGGCAAAGCTGCAGGTGTTGTGGAACAAATATGAAGATCTGAAAATGAACCCGAATGAGTCTGTTGACGCATTCTTTGATAGGGTAAACATTGTTGTGGAAGATATGCGAGGTCTTGGAGAAGTCATTGAAGACATAAAGATTGTAAAGCGCATCTTGAGGAAACTTCCACCTCGGTTCAATCCGAAAGTTTCAGTACTAGAAGATAAAGATCCAAAAGAGCTGACATTGGACAATTTGCACAGTACCTTGGTTGCATATGAAATGAGGAACGATGATAATGAGGCTGTGGAAAAGGGGAAGTCTAAAGAGGTGGCATTTAAGGCCATGAAGAAGCTCACCATTGAAGATTCTAATGAAGAAGAAGAGACAGATGAGGTGATGTCATTCCTTTCTTCAAATCTACAAAGAGGAAGAGGAAAGTTTAAAGGTAAACTTCCACTAGCATGCTTTAGATGTGGAAAGGTTGGTCATCTTGCGGCAAGATGCCCCAAGAAGTTTCAAGATGATGATGATGATGATGACGCTGAAATTCCCAAAAAGAAGTCTTCAGCTTTTGTGAAAGGGAAGAAACAATTCAAGAGAAATTTCTTCAAGAAAAAGAATCTTCTCTCACAAGAATTTGAAAGTTCAGATGAGTCTGAGGATGAAGAAGTTGAGGAAATAGAAAATTGCAGAGATCGTGGGGTAAATGCCTTGGTGGCAATTGTTGGTAGTTCTCAAAAGGGAGAAGAAGCTGATGCTAAAGAAGAAGAAGAAATTGAAGGGAGAATTGATATGGAAGCCGAATTGGAAGCAGCTCTTGAGGAGATAGATGTTTGGAGAGCCAAAACGAAGAAAGCCAATAAAGTGGTTCGTGATGCCAAACTCTACATGCAACAACAGGATGAAGAAAAGTCTGAGCTGTTAGAAGAAATTGAAAGACTAAAATCCTCAACACCAAAGAGCTCAGAAAATATTGTTGAGTATAAGCTTAAAATTGAGGAACAAAAGAAGGAAATTGATTGTCTGACAAACACAGGAAAGGAGCAGGTTAGATGTATCAAAGAGCTTGAAGAAGAAGTGGTCAGTCTGCGACAAAAACTCAAGGATCAAGATAAACTCTTGACCCCCAATGTGATATCTGAAAAGCAGTCTATTCAGAAGACAGAGAAGATGAAAGCGGAGCCTAGCAGTTCAGTAGGAAAGAAACAGCAATTGAGCTCAGATGTTAAGGTCGTTTCTGGGCTTAGTCAAGAACAAAAATTGGCGACAATTGCAGTCAGACCGCAAGCACTCATCCCGAAAGTGAAGATTGATTTGGGAACAAAACAGAATCAGAATATTCAGAGATCCCAAAGGGGAAATCACAGTGCTGAAATATCACGAGGGAATGCATCCTATATCAGGTGTTATTGCTGTGGGAAAATGGTACATTCACAGTTTGTGTGTTCCATAGCCAAGAGATACAGAAGGGAACATGAGCAGAGACGGCAGCCAAACAGAGAACGGTTTTCCAGAACACATTTTGAAGGACACTGTTTTTGGTGCGGAGGATTTGGACACATGGCTAGGTATTGCACATCAATCATTCAGAGAAATGTGTCAAAGAATAATCAAAATGTTCGCAAGCAGCAGATCAATAAACCAACAAGTGAGCTAAAAGTTCAGAACAGATTTGCAGCTCTGCAAGATGAGGATGGTCCATCATACTCTGAGAAAGAACAGAAGCCTCAATCCATGCCGAGTGTGAAAGAAAAAGTATGGACCAAGAAGAAGAAAAATGAGAAGGCTGTGGTTGCAGAGATTGCCCTTAAAGCATCAGATCGATCTGGTGTTTGGATCCTTGATAGTGGTTGCACATCCCACATGACGGGTAATAAGGATCTTGTTACAGGCATGAAATATGACAAAGAAGGAGTTGTAAAATTTGGAAATGATGAAGGCCTGAAGATTGTTGGCTCAGGGAAAGCTAAGTTTGGGGGCAAAGAGATGAAACGTGCTGATGTCTTGGTAGTAGAGGGTATCAGTCATAATCTACTCAGTGTCAGTCAACTATGTGACTCTAGGCACTCTATCCAATTTACCAAGAAGATGTGTATTGTGAAAGGAAAAGATGGAGCAGCTGTTCTGCAGGGAAAAAGGTCAAAGGGAAATCTCTATCTTGTAAGTGGGGAAGAAGATACTTGTCTTTTATCCAGAGAAGAAGAAAACCAGCTGTGGCACAAGCGACTTGGTCATCTATGCCAACCATCTATGGAGGATCTCGTTAAATGTGATGCTGCTAGAGACCTTCCCAAACTATCACGTGATCGCACTCATACATGCGATGCTTGTCAGCAAGGGAAAATCATCAGAAAGACATACAGGCCAAAGGAACAGAAATCAACTAGAGTGCTCGAATTGGTGCACGCTGATGTATGTGGACCTATCTCACCACGAGCTATAAATGGGAAAAGGTACTATGTACTTTTCATTGATGACTATAGAAGAATGGCCTGGGTATTCATCATAACCCATAAGACAGAGGTATTCAGTTGCATAAAGCAGTACAGGAGGGAATCAGAAAAGATGCTTGGGCAGAAAATTCTTAAGTTTCGTACTGATAACGGTACGGAATTTACAAACAGTCAGGTTGAAAACTATCTCGAGAAACATGGGATAAGGCATCAAGTTTCATCAGTAAGAACTCCCCAACAGAATGGAGTAGTTGAAAGGAGAAATCGGATCATCAACAACATGGCCAGAACAATGCTTATTGATAAGGACCTGCCAGAGAAATTTTGGAAGGAAGCAGTTCTGACATCAGTCTATGTTTCAAACAGGTCCCTGTTATGTCCGAAGCAAGGGAAGACTCCATATGAACTGTGGTACAGAAAGAAGCCAACGTTGAAGTACTTTCGAATCTTTGGAAGTAAGTGTTTCATTCTCAACAAAGAACATCATAGGAAGTTTGAGGCACGAGGAGATGAAGGGATATTCCTTGGCTATTCCGGGAAAAGCAAAGCGTATAAATGTTTCAACAAAAGGCTGGGAAAAATCATTGAAAGCAATGATGTCACTATAGTTGAAAATGAGCAGAATACTCAACGATCCAGTGAACAGTTCCTGGATGAAAGTGATGATGAGGTAAGCAACCCAGGGGGAGCAGAAGTGGCAGAAGCTGACTCAGAAGAAGATACTGACAATGAAGAGAAAAGTGTCAAGTCGGTGTCTGTGAGAAAGCCAAAGAGTCGAGCTGAAATTGATAGGCAGAATATCATTGGTGATCAAACAGCTCCAGTTCAGACTCGAAGAATGAAATCATCGCAACAAGCATCGTTTTTGTCTCAAGTGGAGCCGAAATGTTTTTCTGATGCAGCTGAAGATGAAAACTGGGTTCAGGCCATGAATGAAGAGCTTGATCAGATTGAGAAGAACCAGACATGGGATATTGTTTCGAGACCAGCAGACAAGAATGTCATCGGGACTAAATGGGTCTATCGCAACAAGATGAATGAAGATGGAACAGTGATTCGGAACAAAGCACGACTAGTGTGCAAGGGATACTCCCAGATAGAGGGAATAGATGTTGATGAGACATTTGCACCGGTTGCAAGGCTGGAGACAATCAGATTATTTTTGGCCATAGCAGTGCAAAGAAAGTTCAAAGTGTTCCAGATGGATGTCAAATCCGCATTCTTGAATGGGGTTCTGGAAGAAGAGGTGTATATTGAGCAGCCAGATGGTTTTCTTATTCATGAGGATGAGAACAAAGTTTGCAGGCTGAAGAAGGCGTTGTATGGGCTGAAACAAGCACCAAGGGCATGGTACTCAAGGCTTGATCAGTACTTGAAGAAGCTTGGTTTCCAGCGAGGAGGAGTTGATTACAACCTCTATTTCAGCAATGACAGTAATCAAAGGATGATGGTGCTAGTGTATGTCGATGACATAATTTTTGGCGGATCAGATGAAGCTCAGTGCAGACAGTTTTCCGAATTCATGAAAAATGAGTTTGAAATGTCAATGATAGGAGAGCTAACGTTTTTCCTTGGTCTACAGGTGACACAAGGAAGGAATGGAACTTTCATTTCTCAATCCAAATATGCCAAGGAGGTTCTAAGAAGATTTGGAATGGATAATTCCAAGGAAATGAAGACTCCGGTTGCTACCCGGATGAAATTATCAAAATATGAGGATGGCAAGGCAGTTAATATCACAGAATACAGGCAAATCATTGGAAGTCTGTTGTACTTAACCGCAACAAGGCCTGATATTGTTTTCGCCACATGCCAAGCAGCGAGATATCAGAGTAATCCCAAGGAAAGTCACATGCTTGCAGTGAAAAGAATACTTCGGTATATCAAGGGCACGGTGGACTTCGGTTTAACATACAACGACAAATCTCAGACAGAGTTATTGGGATATACTGATGCAGACTGGGCCGGTTCAGCAGATGATAGAAAATCAACGTCAGGTGGTGCATTCTATCTTGGTGGATTGTGTATTTCTTGGCTAAGCAAGAAACAAGATTGCATTTCATTGAGCACCGCAGAAGCTGAGTATATAGCGGCCACTCAAGCATGCACACAATTATTGTGGATGAAGCAGCATCTTGAAGATATGGGAGTTGAAGTGAAGTCTCCGATCGGAATCCAGTGTGACAACTCAAGTGCTATAAATCTTAGCAAAAATCTTGTCCATCATTCCAGGACAAAGCACATTGAGATCAAGTATCATTTCATCAAGGAGAAGGTTGAGCAGGGCATCGTGAAGTTGGAGTATGTGCCTACAGAGCTACAGGTTGCCGACATTCTGACAAAGGCCTTACCCAAGGAAGCTTTTGAGAGGCATCGACTAGCTCTGGGAGTTCAGTCGATTCCCCGCACTTGAAATAGTGTGGACACGGGACCTCCCCCCTCTCCCCGAGGTATGCTGTGTTTTCCCTACTGTGCTAATGTGTTCTCTACTATGTTACAGACTACAAAGGCGTGACCTTTGGGTTCGTTGACAAAGGGGGAGAAAATAGTGGTTGTTCATGGTTGTTCAAGGGGGAGACAGTGCAGAGATTTGATAAATCATAAATGATATGGGGAGACGCTGACAGGTGGAGCAGCCAGATAGGGGGAGTTAAGGTGGAGCAGCCAGATAGGGGGAGTTAAAAGTTGAACGTGCTTAGCCAGAGCTTAGCTTGGACAACACGTGAAATATGGCTAAAGAGGTGTTGAAGCTGTGAGCAGAAAGGGGGAGCGTATTAAATCTGACGATGCTAGAAGTGATCGATCAAAGAATAGATATCACGACAGCTGAGGATCGTGATAAAAGCAGAAGAGTGGTGTTGGACAGTGTTTGGTGTCAACAATGGATGTTAGAGACAAAGTGATTCATTGATGAACTTTTCATTTACTCTTGTTTCTCACGCCGAGCATTGCTCATGTGGGCTTAGAGTATGTGTTGAGTAAATCCTTGGTCGCTATCAGAATCGCAATGCGGCGAATGGAGGTTGAAGAATCAATGACGTATCTTTGTTTGGAAGAGTTGTCAACAAACCCAAAGGGGGAGATTGTTGGGCAAAAATCCCTCAAGGTATCATTGAAGCCTTTTTGAGGTGATTGTGTTTGTTGACAAAGTGGACATCTGAGTTGTGATTGTTGACAAAGAGGACTTCGTGATGGAATGTCGAGTTCAAGAGCTGAGGTCAACGATCCAGGTTTGATTCAAGAACGTCGATAAAAGGAATGGAAGATCTGGAGGCGGTACAAAAGAACAGATATAAGGTGACGTTGTTTTTCAGTGTTTGCCAAATTTTTGGGCCTGAAAATCGGCAAATGAAGAAAAGTGTTTTTGGCAAAGGGACTTGCGCGCCGTGGACTTGGAGTATAGGAAACTTGCGCGCCACATGTTTTTCAAGATCAGAAGATCAAAATATGGCTAAGGAAATAGGTTCGCGCAAGTTTGGGAGTTGGTCGCGCAAGTGTCTAAAGGAGGGGAGACTTGCGCGCCGAAATTGGGTCGCACAGGTGACTTGCGCGCCGTCGCGCAGGGTGGTCAGATCGCCTATAAATACCGGACCACCCCTCCTCATTTCTCACCGGAGTTCAAGACGAGAGCTCCCGTCGCGCAGGTGTGGTGGTCGCGCAAGTGGTGTGTGTTGTCGCGCAGGTGGGACTTGCGCGCCAGTGGTTGAAGTTGTGCGCCGGTGTTAGAAGTTGCGCGCCGGTTTGCAGTTGCGCACCAATGGTGGTTTGGGCGTAAAGGGAAGAGAGTCGCGCAAGTTTGGAGTTGAGGAAGCTTGTGTCACGCAAGTGTCAGAGGAGGACTTGCGCGCCCGTTGTGACTTGCGCGCCGATACTTGCGCGCCGAGGTTGACTTGCGCGCCAAGTAAGGTTTTGTTCCCGCAGTGATTTTCAGACTGTGTGGAAGCTGGAAGTTTGCCCGATACCTTCGGTGCAAAGAGAAATTCATCAACGGGTGAAAGTTAACCTTCAACAGAGCATCTACATACAAGAGAAGATGCATTCTTTCAGGAAAATGAAGAGACCTACAGGTCTATAAACTGTGAGTGGATTCCATCCAAGAGCAGTGAGCTCAGGAAGAGGAAGAAGGTGATCCTCTCCACAGGCAGTGAGCCAGAGAGAGAGAAACAGGGAGTGACCCTTGGGAAAGCAGTGAGCTGACCCTAAACATTGTAAAGGCAGTGAGCCTGGGCATAGAAGTGATCTAGCCCGAATCTTGTAATCCACAACTAGTAAAGATTAGTGGAATTTGGTACGACCGGCAACCTGTCGGCGTATGCTCCTTGGACGTAGCCCTTAGCGGTGAACCAAGTAAAATTGCTGTGTCCTGTGCTTGCTTTACATTCTGTTTATATCGTGCAACAGGGAAAAGAGAGAAGAGTGTTTTGCTTAACAGCGAAACAAGATCAGAACGGGCATTAATTTTTAATTAGTCATACCCTGATTCACCCCCCCTCTCAGGGTATCCAGCATAGTGGACCTAACAGAAGTATCATCCTTGTGTCGTTGGAAGCGCGCACTTGTGAGTTCCTTTGCGATGCCATTGGATCAAAGGGAGTTCTGCAAAACATTTTAGCAAATACAAGCAGCAAACCCATCAAAGCAGTATCTCATAATACCATGCGTAATTAATGACCTTGCTTGGCCCTCCTTTGGAGAATAAGGGGGCACTAGGTGAGATTAAGTTGAATCCGTCATGTTTGGTTAATGAATCACATCGGTTTCACCATTTTTTGTTTCATTATCGTTTTCGGCCATGAAATGCCCAACGACTCCATATCCAATGATTGATGGAACTGCTTTCCAAAGGTATGCGTTCACCGGATGGTCTGACCAGCGACCCTTAAGAACTCACATTGGTCAAGAGTATGGGAAGTCGGGCTCATCACACCTGTTTTGGGGGGAAATTATTGCCTGTTCCGAGACTCTCTTATAGATTTAAGACGTATTCATATGTTCGCAAATCATTGGTTTATACCCAAACATAGTATCCATGGATTTAACTTTGCTGGGCAATGGTCAACTGGAAATAGGGGTTCAGAATCATTTATGCCCGAGGTTTACCATCCCTCGTTGGATTAATGACCCTGAAGGGCTGGAACTATCTTGAGGCGGCACTAGGAGTGGCGCAGTGAACCGATGTGGAGATGATTGGATCGACCGGTTTTTGGGATTGAGCCTCATGGAGGCTTCCTACGTACTCTGTCTAGGAGGCATGGATGAAATTCCATGTAGTTTGCTTAGGTGTTGGTGGACCTACATGAAGAGAGACCGGGTGGTCTGATGGGTGGTGGGCTTGAACCTCATGGAGGCTTCTTACATACCCTATCTAGGAGGTAGGGATCAGAGTCCACGTAGTTCGCATTGGCTTGGGGCTTACGCTCTGAGGAAACCCAGAATGATGGATTTGGGCTTACACTCTGAGGAGGCCCATAGGAGGATGTCATGGTTGATGCTCACTCTAAGCCCATGTGAGTCATGCTTGATGTGAGAAACAAGAGGCAGCAGGGACCAGATGATCACGTCGCGAAGGGTACGTCCATGAGAAGAGAAGTAGGGCTTACACATGAAGGTAGCCTAGGGTTATGAATTGGGGTTTACACTCTTATAAGGCCCAGAAGGTCAGGTCTTACTCCGAGATGGATGCTCAGAGCGACAAAGCCTAGAGGGAGAGGGAAAGGGGGTACTCCTGTTCCCGTCTCCTCTCTTGCAGCACACGAGGGCTTCCTTATGATGGCTATTTTACCATCTTCGAGGAACCCTCAACAAGTGGAGGGGAAGAAAGGGGATTCTCGAGCTCATACTCCACATTACCGTGGGAATGTGAACCCAGGAATGCTTCGGGGATCTGATGAAGGGTTGGGGAAACCCCTTTCCCCCTGTTTACCATGGGTATGTGAACTCAAAATGGCGCGCTGATGTGCCTGAATGTTATACCACGTGGATCTGGTGGCTCTAGAGGAGGCCTCGTCTCGGGGCCAATGAATAGTCCAATGAAGGAGTCGCGGAGTACATGGCTGGATCAGAAGGATTTTACCTGGCTCTGGAAATGAGAACACCAAAGTATTTGGCGAGCCACCGAGAGGTATGGGTGGTGGCGTCCTTCGCGTGGGTAAGTGCCACGCGGCTGTAGAAGCCGCCCGTGAACCAGGGTGGTCTACGGACTGATTGGCATCCCACGAACCAGGGTGGTTCGTGGCTTCCGGTTTAATCGGCGAACCAGGGTGGTTCACGGCTTCAGGTATGATCAGCGAACAAGGGTGGTTAATGGTTGTGGGTTCAATCCGTGAACCAGGGTGGTTTCAGAGGGCTCCAGGCAGGTAGCGACAGCCAAGGGCGGCATCGATCATAGGCTCGTCGGTCGGGGCTTCGCCCGCGGAGGAGGGTGCTACGCGGTACGACGGATGGGAAAAGAGGAATAAACTCTCTGGTCCACGGGGAAGTCATCCGCAGAGGGGGAATGGTTCACGGTTCTCCTTTTTGTTATTTTAGGTTCGTGGTTCACCAAATTATTATGCATTTTACAATTCCTTCTTAATTCATATACCTGTTGTGGTTCGCGGATGGGAATTTCACAATTTGCGAAATCTGAAACCTTCCTTCAACCGATCTCCTACTGAATCTCCAATCCCTCCGAATCCGATTCCAGTTATCCGATCCTCTCTCCTTTCCCCCTTGGTCTACTTTTATAGAGTAGGGAAAGGAATTTATCTGTGGCCACGCGAAACCTTTTGCGGAGGCCCTTAACCAAATACCCGGTTCACAACTGACTTGGTCAATTCGTGATTCATAGTGGGTATTGAACGCTCCCCCCCTCTACGAGGTGAACTTAGGGAGTGCTCCACGGTTGCGAAGGGTTCCGCCTCTATTCCGTGAATGACAGCGGGTGCGGCTTGAACCGGTCGACGCGATCCACGGTTGGGGTGGTTTGTGACGGTGAACCGGACCGGCGCCCATCCCGCCTCGAGACCGCGGAGGCTCTCCACCTCTATTTCGTGAACGACAACAGTTCGCGGAGGGGGTGCATCATAGTGCTTCCATGGACCAGTTCGTGGAGGGGTTGCCTCGCAGTGCCTCTTCTTTGATTATTTTCCCCAATTCTTTTGGGGGATTTGGGAAAAATTTCCTTTACGGATTTTTCAGGACCCTATAGGGTCACACCCTCTTCCACAATTCTCCGTGGAAAAAACAAACAATATAGTCTACACACGGTCTCTTCCATAGTTATATGTGGGGAAAAAGGTGTAAGAGAAGGTTGATGTGATGATTTTTATTATTCTCCAGTTCAAGAAAAGAAGATATTGTGTGTAACAAACAAGCACACACTTCTCAGAAATGTAACAATAAAAGAACAAAATCGAGAAAATATAATAAGATTCACTTTAGAAAAATATATGTGTTAGTAGATCAACTCTTGACTCGTCGGAGTGAAGAAATTACAATTCAAGTCTTTCTCTGGAAGTTTTCCTCAAAACAGAGTGTCACAAATCCAGGTTCTAGCTTCCAAGTACTAAGGTGTTATTCTTTTTGGTTAGATAGATATTTGAAGAAGCAAACAATATAGATGTGAAATTTGTTCTCCCAAATGATCTTCATGATTCTCTTGAGTTCACAGTGTAAGTGTTGTATGGTTCTTTATTGTTCTCTTTGATCTAGAGAGTAAGTTATTTTTCATGAATTCCTCTTACACACCTTTCCGGTACAATTATATCTTTTTCCTTAGTATTATATTTTATATTTGAGGTCTGATAATTGGAATAAGTAAACCCCATGCGGTCCTCCTCGTACCTTGTACTGTCTCCAGATATGGTCTCTTGATATGTCTATAATCAGAATTAATTAATGTTAGGGGCATTAAATTTACCAGATATGACCATTAGAATAATATTATGAATTTTACAATGTATGGAGTAAAAGAGTGAGTATCAGTAGACTAGTAGTAGCATCTTTATCAATAGTAGGATTAAATGGTAGACTCCATCAGTAGCCTTCATTGGAAAACTTCTATTGGTGACCTTCATCGATGACCTTCCATCGGTAACCTTTATCGGTGACCTTTCATCGGTGACCTTTCATCGGTGGTCTTTCATCGGTGACCTTTCATCGGTGACCTTTCATCGGTGACCTTCATCGGTGACCATCATCGGTGACCTTCATCGAAGACCTTTCATCGGTGAACTTAATTGGTTACCTTCATTGTTGACCTTCTTTAATGACCTTTATTGATGATCATTCATCAGTGACCTTCTATCGGTGACCTTCATCAGTGACCTTCATCGGTGACCTTTCATACTTAGATAAAATTTTCACTGTAATCTTAAACAAGAGAGTAGTGAGATTAATAGTACATAGTTATTACTTGATATAAACTAGAAATATTAATGAAACATGATTATCCTATAATAGAAACATGATTATCACATAAATTAAACATGATTTAGGATTATCAAAATAGGTGAGTCCAACACATATGACTCCGTCCCAATTTCCTCTATATAATTTAACTATAATAATCCTTCTCCCTATAACATACTTGAAGTCAATTTTTAGGGACTTCTCTACCAAATAATACTTTTGAAGTAATACCAAAAGAAGATGGAAGGTTGTTCAAAAGATCATCCTATATGGGGATATCCCTATAGAATTCTTATAATAAGTTCTATAGTCTCACATAGACTCATCCAGTATCACTGAAAAATCCTTTCTAGTAATGGAAACCATATTCTCCAATAAATATTTGATCTCTCTATTAGAAAATTCTGCCTACCTACCAGATTATGGGTGGTAGGTGGAGCCATTTCTGTGAGAACATCCATATTTCTCAATTATGTTCTCAAGAATGTAATTTATGAAATTAATAACATTTTATATATTAAATTTTATAGTAAATCCATACTTGGAAGAAAATTCTTGATAAATTTCACCATACTAGTAAAATAATTTTTGGGTAAAGCCACTATCTCAACCCACTTGGACACATAGTCTATAAATAGAGGAATATATTCATTCCCATTAGAGTAATATAAGGGTCTCGTGATATCCATTCCCCAAACACCAATAACTTAAACCTCTATAATTAATTTTTAAGTAAGATCCTACATTATATCTACATTTCAAAGCATTTTAAACTTATCCCATCTAATGAAGAAACTACTAGAATCTTTAAACAATGTTTGACACATGAGACAATCATGTAGAACATTTTGAGTAGTCTATTCTCCTACATATTGGCCACCACAATGTGTTTAATTTCTGCTCCAAAATATGGGTCCTCAGAAATATATCTTCTATTAATACCATCTAAACATCACTATTAAAGAAGAGGGTAACCCATATGTAGTATTTCAACTCATAAATAGTTTAGTTTCTTTGGTTCTACGAATGGTCCTTGGGAATAACACCAATAACAAGAAAATTAAAAAAATGTGAAAACTTAGAAAATTGATGAAAATATGTAGTGAATAATAGTTCATCTAGAAATGAGGTATTAATATCTATTGGTTCCTCACATTGGTGGTTATGTAGTCTAGAAAATATGTCAACAAAAACATTTTATACCCCTTTTATCCATGATAACAAAATCGAATTACTACAATTGAAGTTTCCACCTCAAGATCATGGGTTTTGAGTCCTTTTTATTCAGTAAGTACTTAAGGGGTGAATGGTTAATAAAAATGATCATTATAGATGCTGTCAAGTGGAATTTAAATTTTTTAAGTGAAAACAACAAAAAAACCAATTCTTTTTTTGTGGTGGAATAGTTCTTTCGACCATCATCCAACAACTTGATGTTATAGTAAAAGACTATAAGCTTAATATCATTCCTCTACCCCAAAATAGAATATACAACTAGATCACTAGCATCATAAATTACTTCAAATGGGAATTTCTAGTGTGGTTCAATGATAACTAGTGAGGTAATAAGATTATAAATAAGAAATTTTATAGACTACATGTATTTCTCATAAAAAGTTGTAGTATCCTTTATAATCAGTGAACAACATGGCCCTATAATCTTTTAAAATTCTTTAATGAACCTTCTATAAAATCCACCATGTTCCAAGAAACTTATCATCTATATGACATTATTAGGTGAAGGAATATTTTGGAAAACCTCACTATTGGAATTATCAACTTCCATCCCATTCATAGAAACTTTGTGACCCAACATAATTTCATCAGTATCCATGAACTGGAACATTTCCCAGTTTATCAGAGGAATTTTTTATTTGAATCCTTCCAAAATAGCTTCCAAATTCTCAAGGTCATTTTCAAAATTATGTCTGACAACTGAAAATTTATCCATGAAAAATTCAATTATCCTTTCCACTATGTTTGTGAAAAATTCCATAATGCATCACTAAAAATTAGTTGGTAAACCACCTAGGCTATAGTGTATCTATCGGTAAGGGAATGTACTAAATGGATATGTGATAGTGGTATTCTACTAATCCTCAAGATAAATAGTAAGATGATTTTATCCAATGTAACTACCATGAAAACAGAAATATTTATTTCTAACTGGTCTCTCTGATATTTGGTCCAAAACGGAATTGGAAAATTATCCTTCATTACAGTTGAATTAAGTTTTCAATAATCAAAACAGACCATTTATTTCTTCATAAACCATGTTTTAATTTTCTCAATTTTTTCAATTTTTAACAAAGTCACACCACTCTTTTTGGGGACTAATTAGATCAGAATTACATAAGGACTATCATAAATTTGAAAAATTATACCAGCATTAAAAAATGTGATAAATTATTCTCATATCACTTCATTAATGTTTGGTTTAATTCTTCTTTGGGTTGCAATATTAATTTACACTCAATTTAAATTTGAATTTTATACATGCATAATTATGGAATGATAACCTTTAAATCATTAATTGATCAACCAATGATATAAAATATTCTTAAAAACTCTCATAAGATTTTCCTCTTGAATTCTCTCCAATATGGATAAGATAATCACATACATTTTATATCTCTCATAAAAATATTAATAATTAAAATAGGTTGGGAGGGGTATATTGCTAAATGGGGTGGTAATTTTCATAATTTAAGAAACATGGGCATGGGTGGACCTAGGACATCATGATGCCTCTTAAAGAATGATGTGAAGAAGGCTTCCTCTTCATTGTTGTTACGTCTAGAAATGTTTTCTTTACATTTATTCAATTATTTTGGTGACTAGATATATTCCAAAACAAACATATCTTGGGGTTCTAGGAAAACCCTATAAAACTTATCTAAAGGTCCATACTAATTACCATAACATATCCACATGTAGGTTTCAACAGGAGTATTAGGTACACCATTGATATATTCCATCATCCTAAAAAACATTTCTTTCTCCTCATCAACATATTCTTTATATACTAAATCTCATCTCTAGGAAATATTTTGCGACTAGATTCATTAATTTATTTTAAACCACAAAACTCTAATCATAGTTCCCCTAGTTTAAAAATTAATTTCCACATTTGATAAATCTATGAAAGCTCCCCCTTTGTCCAAGAAGGCCTACTAAGGATGATAGGGGCCTCCTAGTCACACTCCAAATCTAGTATGAGAAATTCAGTGGGAAAAATGATTTTCCATACTCTCATTATCAAATAATCTATCCTAATAACTGGGTGAGTTATGGATCAATCAATAAGTTGTAGAAAAATAGTGGTTGGTTGGGGAAATCCTAATATAATGTGTTGAAATATAGAGAATGGAATCATGTTGATATTATCTTCCAAATCACACAAAAAATTGAATTATCCACATCTATCTCCATAGTTTAAAGGAATGAGAAAGCTCCATGATCATGAATATTAGGAGGTATCTTACTCTACAATATAATAGTACACTTCACTATCAGATTGTAATGTAAAACTACTACAGGGTCATTATTTTGCCTATTTTCTTAAGGACTTTTAAGAAAATATGGGATTTGAAGGAATAATTCATATAATGGGAAATCAATGTTCATTTTACCCCCTCAAGAAGTTCCAGCAGCTCAATATCATGGGTTTATTTTTTAATTATTTGTAGAAAAGAGATTGTAAGAGAAAGGTTCCTCATATTTTTGGGAATTATTTCAACATACTCTTCATGATTCATTTTCCCTTTATTTTAATTATTTTTCAAGACATATACATTTTTTTAGTTGGAAAAGTAGGATCCAATCTACTTCTAGTGCTGCAGTCCAAATTTTAGATTCAACATTTTCCAGATTCAAATTTTCAGATTATACTAGGTTTTCATTTTTATATCTTTTGGGAATTTTATTAGATTCTTGGAATGTTTGGATACAACTTCTGATTATACCAGCCATGGCATTTTCTTTAGGGTAGTATTTAGTGGTACATGGAATCTTACACTTTTCTTTACTACCAACCTCTATAGCCAACTTCCCCATTTTAATTTCCATATAATTCATCCTGGATTCCATTTTAATTTTTTCAAAATCAAATTTTTATTTTGTTCATAAAATCCTCCTATCAATTATTGGAACATACCTATTAAATAATCTTGTTAATTTTATGATTCAACTTTGGGATTGGGTTGGAACTGTTACCGTGGTGGTTATAAGAAACTTGAGAGAGCAACAGGTTTATGAACTCCCTCATCCCTCCAAGAGCGGTATAAGTGGTTTCTATACCATTGATTATATGTTTCTGAAAATAGTTCATCTATAGGATTCATCCTTGGAAAATAACTAGTTATTTTTTCATTCCTAAGAGCTTTTTTAGGCATTTCAAAATTTGAATTGCAAGTCTGTGAGTGCCCAAACAAGACATAGTGGCGGTGTTTCTCTGTAAGAGCATTTTCATTGAAAAATATAGTAGATTGAGATTCATAATGAGTGATAGGGTTGGGATCATTACTGAAAATGGTTCATCTCCTAAAAACATATATGTTTCATGTTATGTTTTAAGGTATTAATTATTTTTTTCAACTACACAGTAGTCTAATATCTAAAATCCCATATTGATGACTAGTCCCCAAAGGATTGGGGGAAAGGTGTGAGGTTATTGTAAAACATTTCCATGATTATTTAGGAAATGAACTAGTGGTTTGGATACTATCTAAGTAATCCTATGAATCTATCCTAGTCTTCATGGAATAACTCTCAATTATCTTGTAAGAAATTGGTGATTTAGTGTCTAATCTATGAATTCATTCTCCTATGATATAATTTCACAGTGAAGGAATTATAGACATGATCTCAGGGGAAAGAAATTCCTCTTATAACTATTTAAACCAAGACCTGGCATTAACATTGAGAAAAATTGGAATCACTCACATCTTAAGCTCTTCCTCACTCAGGAACCTTAGTGGTTGTTGTTGAACTCTACAATTGAAGTCCCTACTAAAGTCAATGGAGTTTTCACTAGGTATTCTACTTATGGTTTAAAGCAGGGAAAACAAGGATTTTTTATCTCTTAATTTATTTACCACAGTGAGATCTTAGAATAAAAAGGGTTAATAGAAAATCATTTATTAAGAACTCTCTTAGTATGTTCCACTCTAATATTTTATTTATAGGACGTTTTTCATTTCCTTTTAGTGGATTATTTATGTTTTTGTTCTCAACATATCTATTATCATCCAATTTGATTTTCCATTTTTTATTTTTTAACTCTCTGTGACATTTATCAATTTATATAATGGTTTCCTCAATCATATTAGGTTTATACCTAGTGTGTATAAAGTAGTAGCTTCAAAAAAAAAATTAAAACCTTCTCAGAGAAATTTTAGTTTAATTTTTTTAAATGTGTTTTTGTTTTTCTGAATTTTTTGATCTTTTTTTTATATTTCTAATTTTTTTAATTTTTTTAATTTTTTATTTTATTTTATTTATTTACATGTGAATTTTTTCCTTTTTGGGTTTTATGAATATACCATAATGATAATTCCAAGATTTGATACATGATACATTTAATGCCTAAAATTTTAATATTAAATAACCTACTTAAAAATTATAACCATTATTTTTGTAAGATTCTCAAATAATAGGGACAGACATAGTTGTGCTTGAGTGACAAAGAAAAATATAGAAACAAAATACAATCAATAATGGATTGAGGTGATGATTCAGTAATGATAATGAATATTTATGTGTCAGTTTTAATGTTAGTAAATACTTAGGTTGGTAGGATGATATAAAAAAATAGCAAAGACAGTGGTAAAAATCATTGATGGATAGGGGAAATTACCTGACCTATTTTTATAATAATAATTCCATTGTTGATACACTTAAATTTAATCATTTGGATCAGATTTAAAGTGGATAAGAAAATTTATCTTTAGTTCAACCTTTGAATGAATGACCTTTACTATATATCAATTATAGACATCCTAAAATCATTAAATGAGAATAAATATGCAATCACCGAGTTCAAATTTTCAGTTGATGTCAGTGTACTCCTCTCCCTCGATCCAGATTCACTTTTCATACAAATGCTTAGGATGATATAAATATGAATTAAAGTCCGATGAAGATCATTTTTCACTTATTCTGGATGTTTTTCCAAAATTTATTGTCTGAGGAAAGATAGAGAATCTTCTAGTTGAACTGAAATTCAAAAATAAAGAAAAATTGAGTTACCATCTCAGCCTATTCCCCTAATGGTTATTAGTCAAAAATCATGATTCTATTCAAAATATAAAAATATTATGAAACAATGATGTTCATGTTGAAGTAAATGAATATAATATAAGAAAATTGATAAATTATTTCTCTCTCTCTTTTCTTGATCTTCAGAAACTCGGAATGTAACAACTCTATGTTATCTAATTTCTGTCTATGGTGAATGGTAAGTGGTGGTCTCAGATTCCCTATTCTAGGAATGTATCTTGAAAAGAAGTCTGTAATGGATGATGTGATGAGATTAATAGTGATCTTCCCCTACTATCAAAGTTTATTGAATCAGTGTAGTCTCCCTCTATTGTCTTCTGGAGTCTTCCTAACCACGTCACGATATCCTATCATAGCTCCTATAATAATTATCTCACCGATGCGTGGCACATAAATGATGCATAATCCTCTTTATTGGTGAATGAAGAAGAAGCCCCTCAAATAGAATTGTCAACACTCGAGCCATGCAACATAATATACTCCACACAACATCATATCTTAAACAAACAAAATAGAATGGAAATGTTAAAAAATTCCAAAAGTAAAAGGGAGCAGCTACGACAAATAAATAAATAAATATATATATATATATTAATACGTATATAGATATAAATATTTATATGGATTATTAAATATTTATATACTAATAATTTTGTTCAAATAATAATAATAATTTTATAAAAATATAAAAGTATTTATAACAAAAATACTTATTAATATAAATATATATTCACAGATGCATACTAGTATTATTAGATATATTTATATATATAAATATAATTATACTATTAATTTATATTTAATGTTATATAAATTACATAATTATAAAATGTATATACATAAATGTTTATATATTTATATATATAATTACTAATCTATTTATATTTATTTAGTTATTATTATTAAAATTATTATTATTATAACATTTATTATTATTATTACTATTATTATATATATTATATGATATATATAAACATATATAAAAATATGAAAAAAGAGGGGGTGTGGTTTTGGTTCAAGCACAGGGGCTTAGGTGGGTTTCTAGGTGCTCGGCTGTAAGGTTGTAGAAATATTTGGCCTCCAGGTGGCTGATGGATCCAGTAAAATGGAAGAATCACCAGTTTCATGGTGGAGTGTCTTTAATTAGTGAAATTTATATAGATTCTACAAATTTTGGTTGTTATGGAGGCTTCAAAGCTTTAGGGGGGGGGGGGGGTTCTATTCCAGCCTATCTTTTTCAATTGAGGGATCTAATTTAGCATCACTTGTGGACCAGGTTTTAATTTTCAGTTGAGATTTATTGTTAATTGATTATTTAATAATAGAAGTTCTAGATTTATTAGTCTTTGGGTCTTAGTATCTAGTTCATGGGGTTTGTGATTTCCTAAAAATTTTAATGATCTATCATTCTATTGATTTTTTTAATTTTTCTCTAAATCTGTGGTGGATCTCTTTGAGTTTGGAAGGAGAATCAATTGATAGAGGCACCGAAGGTTAATTAAAGATATGGTGGATCATTTGGAAATGACTCTTGGACAGTGACGACTCATCTTGGAGGTCAGTCCATATGTGGGGAGTCCTGCTGGTGGTGACTTCTGTTGGCGGTGAGTCCCTTAATAGTGATTTCAGTTGGTCAATTATTTCTTATGAAATGTAGTGGTGATTGGATGGTGCTCTATTTCTTTGGTGGTGGGATGGAAACTATAGGATGATTAAGGAGCATAAGAAGATCCTGACAACTACTTAGTAGGGTGGATACTCATTCTGGAGGATATTTAATAGATGGAGGTTTAGTGTTTAGTGGTGGCTCAGTATGTGAAGCTGGTTGTGACTCACCTGGAAGCTACTCATTCCAGTGTCAGATCCTACTTGCGGTAGAGTATCTTGCTATAGATTCCCTGGTGGAACCTTATTTTCCTAATGATAAATAATGTAAGAAATCCTAATGAATCAACTTTAAAATTACAAAATCAACAAAAAAATTAAAATGATGTAATAAAATGGAAACAAAATTATTTATCTTCATATTAAAGAATGAAATAAAATAAATACATGAAATAAATTAAAAATAAAGAGAAAATTTTAATTAAGTTACAAAAATATGATGAAAATGAATACATCTACAAAAGAATTAATTTGATCAAATTATTATTATTTAATTAGAAAAGAATAAAATAATGATTTAGTTGAAAAAATAATAAATAAAATATTTTTTTGGAAAACAAAAAAAATGAAAAAATGAAAGTATGAAAATAATATAAAATAATAATTTATACAAAAAACGAATGAGTAAAATATAAATGTTAATACATAAATAATTAAATAATTATAAATTATTCAAAATGGTAAAAATAAAAAAAATACACATTTTCTCAAAAACTCTTTACATTAGCAATTTAATACAAAAAAGAAACCATTTTAAATATATCAAACAAAATAAATAATTTTGATAATAATAAAATCAATAAAACACAATAAATGATATATGAATTACATTAAAAAACACTTAATTCATTTTTGAAGAATATTCATTGTAATTAAAGAAATCTATAAAAATATATAACTCAAATTTAATCTTTAAAAAGTTGTTAAGATGATATATTAATAAATAAAATTATTTTAGCACAATAACTTGTCCAAATTATATTACATTTAATATTTTTAAAATCATTTATTTTATTTTTCAGTAAATTGAATAAATAATTTGTCTATGTTGCCTAACTCTTTGGTGAATTATTTAATGTCTAAAAAAATAAATTACCATGTTGAAAATAATTAATTAATTTTTCAAATGAAAATGTAAATTTGAACATAACCTATTAATATCCATATGAAAAACTTTTAGTGTTATTAAATTCAAGGGTGAAAATTTATGTTTATTTATTTCTTGATGTTTGATATTGTTAATATCCATGAAAAATGGAACAATGTAGAAATATATTCGTGATGTTGATGGATATGGATAAATTTAATTCATTCAGAAGGATAAATTTAAGTGTTAGTGAAGTTTTAAAGCCTTATCCTAAAGTATTTACCTTGTTTTACCCATATTACCCTTACCAAGTTGGTAAATATTCACCATAGTTACTATTCATAATTTCCATAAATAAGAGGAATATATTTAAAAAAAATTATTCTCTTGATTATGAATAAGGAATCAATTTTATCAAATTAAATTAACTTATTTTTCATAAATTTATATAATATAAAATAGAAAACGACACAAAAAACTATTTTTTAAATGTGTTTTTATGTCCAAAAATAAATATATACCAAAAACATATATATTGATGATTAAAATGTTATTAATTATAATACATCAAACTTATTGTTTCATAAGATAATGTTGTATGAAAATAAATGTTTTCGGGGAATTATATAAATAAAATAAAAGTTATATTTATAAAAATTAGTATTTTCACTACTCAATGAAAAATAAATATTTTCAATGAAATCAAACAATTTCACCCCAAGAAAATTCTAACATGATTCATTAAAAAATAATTTTATTTTTATCAAAGACACTTTTTAAAATTTCTTGATATTAATTATAATATTCTATTACAAAAAATCAATATAAATCGCTATGTAATTAAATGGCTTTAATAAAAAAAATAGTTATTTATTATACTTTAATCAATATACTCGTATTATATAAATCCTTTAAAAATATTTTACATAATGTTGTTATTCCTATTAAAACATAAAATTTTAATGAACAGATTTTCATGGTAATGATTAAATAAAAATATATAATAGTATATCATAATTCGTTTAAGCTCGATGTTTCATGTGACATAAGCTATCAATGAAATTATATTTGTTTAAAAATAAATTGATTCTAAAATCTTAGGGTGTTACATCCATGTTGTAAAGGAATGAAAGGATAACCCCCCCCTTTGACCCTATTAACTTTTGTTTATAGTATTATGTGATAGTATGAATAATCATTATAATTCATTTTATATGTATGGAGGTGGATATCAAATCTCATGGTCTATAGATCTTGTCCATCAACCTAGTCTCATCGTTGCATCCCTCATGGTTTCCTTTTCAGAGGGGGTGGATGCTTGGTGGTTGGGTCACTTCTCTTGGTCCTTTAACATTGTGATGCACCTTCTGGATGCCCTGATGCTCTGTGATGCACCTTGTGGCTGCTCTGATGTATTTCGTGATGTGCCTTTGGATGATCTGGTTCAACATGTGTCATGGTTCTCTATTTCACTACTGATCCTATGTTGTATGGCTGCTGAGGTTTGGATATGGACATGGTTCATCACATTGAGGAAAACTTTAGTTGACTTTATTAGGTTTTCTCAGATGCGTGGTGGGGATCTGTTTTTGATTCAGAAGACAGAGATGAAGACTTCCTTGTATAGATGTCATTTTTTATTGTTGTGTTTTCAATATGGTTGTTTCTAATTTTTCATTGATCAAGGACTATTTACTTTAGTTTGGATTGTTGAAGTCACTTTAAGATTTTACCCTTGTATGTTTTCATTTACTATGGTACATGAAAGTGTTTCTGGGTGGGTGACATAAAAGTTGGGACGAGTGTGTTGACACCCATCATTAACCATCTCTTTCTTTTTGAATATATTGGAACCTTGTTTTTTAATTATTGAATAGAATATACTATGTGGTTTTTGTTTCATTAATTTGGCATTGTAGTGATTTTTTACTACTTTTCAGGAGGGAGACTCAAAAGAGAGATAAGTGTGCTAGCACCTGTCATCTTACCCTCCTTCCTCATTCTTGTGGAAGGAGGGGTGCTCTACCACGTTGTGTTGCTAGCATGACATAACTTATTGGAGGGGGTGGGGGTATTTAACCATTAATAGACTCTATTGTTGAATTTTTATGGAAGGGGGCAACGAGACTTACAATGATTCTTTTTTAATTTTGGTTTTCCATTGAGAATTTTGTTCAATATCACCCCATTAGGTTTTCTCTCATCATGGAATTTGTGCCAATGCTTTGTATGTGTTCACATGAACCAATTTTTAAAAGGGGTTTCTTCTATTTATCTTTCAATAAAATGGGGGCTTAAACCTCAAACTTTAAAAAAATAGATGGATGAGGATGTGTAATAATGGGGAAGAGTGAAAATTCAGCGGGGAAGAGGTATAGGGGTACCTTATTATATTATTAAATTTTATGATATCTTTTTTGAGATACATGGTGAGATATATACATTATGATAATGCAAAATAAAAAAATGTTTTGGCAATGAAAAAGATTCAATTATTATTAATTAGGTTACGTATGATTTAATTTTTTTTCAAATTGGCTATGGGGTGGATCATAATGAGTAAACATGTTATGCTCACCTTATGTACTTTGTGAGGTTTATAAGAGTGTTTAGTGTTTGGTATGTACATTATGACCTCCTATATTGTTCAGGAACTGCTTATTTGGAAAAGGATTACCATTTTACACTTGTTTTTTATATATTATGTTATATGTCATTACATGAATGTATTCAGAATATATCATTTCTTTTATCTTGAGCAGAAGTTGTTGGGTATCTCAATATTATCTCTTATTTCACATATAATAGTTAGTAATGGCTTCTATATGTGTATATTATATCATCAATGCTTTCTTCTAACCTATGGCCTATTAGAGGAATTCTATAGGTGTTATTATCAAATTTATCATTTTTTTATCAATGTTGGTGTACATTTGTGAGGAGGGGGTCATGAAAATATGAGTTTTTTGTTATAACATTTAGGTTCAAAAACAAACCCATTGGACTTATTGATCTAATGAATAAATTTTTCCATGATTTTATGGTTAAATTTATGGTTATGACTGGTGATGATATTCTGAAATACTCAAAAAACTATTAAGATAAATAGAAAAACTTAAGTATTGTATTGTAAAATTTACAATAAATAATGATTTATAAAAATTTTATTAGATTATAATTTTTTCAACATCATATTTCTTTCATGGGAATATTATTTATTAAGATAGTATAATTATTTATCATCTCAAAATAAATATAGTGACAGTTTGCGCAAGTCCAAATAATTTCACTCATATTTGATATTTTTTTGGACTTGTGGGTTTCTAATGAAAATTTTTGGACAACATTTCCTAGTTATCTAGATCACTAACAATGTCATGGTGAAAAGTACATAATTTAATCTAGATAAAGAATGTTATGAATGATTTTTGGAATAGAAATAAATATTGATTAATTTTTTAGTTTTATCCTTTATCAAAGTATTTTTTGAATTCATTATTTTCAATGTGGATTCTTTCATTGGAATTGGTTGTATCTTGATGTAGAATGATATGGATATAATACATTCATCTATTTTATAGAAACACCATGGGAAGAATCATTTGAAACACATGTTTGAGATGACTGGATTTTTTATTTAAAAATATTGGCACATCATCTATATGTGGTGAAATTTTAAATATATAATAATCATAAATGTTTAAATTATATATTCACTAAAAAAGAGTAGAACATGTAGAAAAGAAGATGGTTTGAAGGTATTATGAATTTTTATTTCACAATTCACTATGAACCTAGAAAAGAAAACAATGTGATTGATTCCATTAGAAAAATTGATAATGCATCTTTAACTTTTTCATTACTAGAACATTATTCTTTAGTTAAAGATTTAATAAATATTGAAAGGAAAACTCTTTATGTAGAATATTTTAAATTGGAATTATGAATCAGTATAACAATATTCATTTGAAAATATTATGGAGGCCTAAAAACAAGGTCTTGGTGTCCAAGAATGTGTATAAACTATAATGAATGGAATGTTTATTGAAATTAAAATAAATAAATAAAATGTTTTTAGATTTGAAAAAAGGTTTTTGGGGTAATGTGATTCTAAATTGAATAAGGTATTGTTATGTAAAGCTTATAGCTCTCCATTTTATAATAATCATTCCCACAATATGATATAAAAATACCATTATGAATAATTTTTTGGGATGATTTAAAGTCAAATATTTCAGATTTTACTATGATTTTTTGAATTTTAAATAGGTTAAATATGATTGATATCTACCAAATGGGAGGCTTAATCACTTTAAAATTCATGAATATAAATTGGAAAATATATCCATATTTTTTTAGGCTTTCCCAATTCATATCAATAAAGTACTTTGATTTTGTTTATTGTTTATTGTTTGACTAAATCTGTTCATTTTATACCAATATTATATATTATATCCTTAGAATAAATTTTAAGAATTTATCTTAATGAGATATTTTGGATATGTGGAGTTCTATTATGTAATGTATTTAGTCATGATTTTAAATTTACTATAATTTTTGAATGGATTTCATATGTATTTGGGTATATAAATGAATTTTAGAACAAATTTTCATCAAAAATCTAATGCAATATCAGAATCAGAATTTCAGACTTTGCAAGACATTATTTGGTATTCCCTTTGGATTATCATGGAAATTGAGATGAATATCCTTAATTGGTTTAATTTTTATACATTATCACTTTTAACTCAAGTATACTGATAAAAAATTTTGAGGAATTATATTGAAAATGATGTTTAGATCCATCATGTTTAGAAAAAGTTTTTTGAAATATTATGTTGAGACAAGAACTATTAGAAGATACAATTGAGAATAAAAAGATGATTAAATTACACATGAAGGTAACATAGATTAAGGAAA
The DNA here is from genome assembly GCA_963277665.1 of Viscum album. Classification (NCBI taxonomy): domain Eukaryota; kingdom Viridiplantae; phylum Streptophyta; class Magnoliopsida; order Santalales; family Viscaceae; genus Viscum; species Viscum album. Next base: position 807,232,352 of record OY728150.1, on the reverse strand, counting down.
ATATTTATATAGTTGATTGAAGGAAGAGCCATTTTTTTGAGGGTGGTGACCATATATTTTATAAATTGTCTCTTTAAAATGGTTGATTACGACATGGTAAAATTATGGAAAGTTTAATCACGATTCATTAGACCTAATAAAATTATATATATTTTGGGATTATTTAATTACAGGGGACCCTCACCCTCATTTATGTTTTTATAACATTATGTGATTCATGATTCATTACTAAAAATGTATGTACTTGATGCATCTCATTATTTGATCCCTAAAGTAGTAATATTGGAGGATAGTATACCATTTGAATAAAATATAATTCATTTTTTGGATCAAAAAGAGTAGTACAGATAAATAATGTTATTCTTAAGGTAATTATTTTATGGAATAATAACATGATTGAGGAAGAAACATGAGAATCAGAATGTGTTATGAGGGAAAAGTACCATAACTTGTTTGAGGAATGAATAAAAATTTCACGGATATAATTTCTTAAGGGGAAAGATTGTGAAAATGAAGGAAATCATAGAAAAAATAAATAATATTATCTTAATGTATTCATTTTATGGATATATATTCATCATTGTTTTATAGGTAATTTTATAAAAATTTTCAATCAAAAGGGAATTGTTTTATTTGTATGTATTGTTTTCAATGAATTAAACTAAATCATTTAAAAGATAGAATTTATGATTTTAGAAATCTAATTTGATAAAAAGGAAATTATTTTCTAAATAAAAATGTGTAATATATCATTGGATAATTTTTTATCATTTTCCTGAAATGATTAATTTTTCAGTGAATAGTGATAAAATTTAATTATTACAGTTATTTCATTTATTTTCATTCAATAAAGTATTTTAAAAATCCAATAATGTTTTTTATTATTTTTATGTAACATAATATAAAATTTACATACATAATAAAAATAATAAAATATAAATTATTATCATATTTTTTCGGTTTTAGTTACTCTTTATGAAAAAACATTTCTAAATAATATTATTCCTTGATTTTTTGACTTATATTAAATATATTTTCTTCCATTACTATAAATATAATCTCTAAAAATTAATTTCACATTTTCAATTAAGTGGGTCAAATTTATTGATGATTAAAATAACATTTTACTATATTTTAAATTCAAACCTCGGTAAAAATGTGATGTCATGGTAAATTTAAAATCGAGTTAATTGAGGCAATATATAAATGGAAATTCCTTGAAATATCACATTAATTCTTATTGAATTATGTAATTTTGAACCTTATCTAATAATATTTTAAATCGGATACTTTAGGAGCCACTATCCTATAATTAATATAGTATAATATATAGAATATTTATAAAAATTACATGTTTGGCATTACCCTCACTTATAAAAGGTTACCTCCTCTCATCATTTAATCACACGTTATTAAAACATATTTTTAGGCCAATACCTACTAAAAACTCTACCTAGCATCACTAATCATGTCCAAGAGGTATTTTTATTCTCTAAAGACTATTTCTAAAAGGATTATGGTGTACTTTACAAAGAGATATCATAAAATAAGGTATAAGTCCTCTCTAACTTATTAAAAATTTATCTGTTCTTCTATATCATTAAAATATTCTTCAAATATTCTAATATGAAAACATTATTATCATATATATAAGGAACGTTTATTATTATTATGGTAAAAAAATTATCTCTTTTTTCATGTTATAATAAATGGATACCTCACTTGTACGTACATGCGGAATACCACCTCCATGAAACATTGTGTTTTATTTTTAACACCATATCATATGTATAGTTAAAATGATGGAAAATGTGTATATATTATAATTATTAAATAATTATGAATCTTTTAACATAAAAAATTACATTCCTTTTTACACTTTCCATTAGTTGAAAACTAATAATGTCGTTCTTGGATACATGTGGAATTCTACATCCATGAAGCAGTTCAATGAAGTTTCCATTTTCAAAATATATGGATGGTAAATTTGATGTAAATAATGAACATATAATGAATTTATTAAATATTTTTGGATATATAAATATAAAATATTATCTACTTCATTTAATTTCTACCCATTCAATAAATTAAAATACTACTTTAGCATACGTACTGACAACCATCTCGAAGAAATGACATGGTTAATTTTTCATGGATCCATTACATGGTAGTTTTTTAAAATTTTATAACATAAAAATATGATAACTGTGAATTTTTTTTTATTTTTTTGATAATGGTACCATATAGAATTTGAACACTATAAGTGTAATGATGTTATTTTATAGTTATAAACCAAATGGGTATGGACCCGACCTTAAACATAACTTATTCTAGTGTTTTTGAACTAGAATTCAAATTCGAGGATCTTTTGAGTTTAGAGTTTTAGATAATTAGGAAGAACTCTTACATATTAAACTCTAAAATTACAAGTGGACTCTAATACCAAGTATTCGGTTTTTCCACCAAAGGAATCCCTTTAAAAAACACGACATCATTTTGAGACACATATTTTATTATTTCATCATGAAATCTTATTTTTCATTACCAATACTAATACCTATGTAAAACAATTAAAAACATGGTATGATCACAAAAAATATCATTAAGGGACCTAAAAGAAGGAAATAAAATGTTAGTCCATGAATAATTTAAACCCATGAAAATATTTCCACCAATTTATACATTCCACCCATAAAACATAAGTACTTTATCATACCTCATGAAATCATAAGATTCCTAAAAAACAATAGAAATAATAATTCATAAAGGTAACTTTTTGAATCAATTACATTTCAACCTTACAATATATTTCATTTATAAATAGGGAGTAACCTTTACTGAGACATTTGGAATACTCATCTTAGTATATTCACCTAATTTATTAGGAGAAACCCAACTGGATAACTTCATCTCATTACCCAATGTATTGGAGAGTTATTATGGGCTCTCCCACCATCAGTTATTTTACAGAACCACCCTTATAAAAAAATAATTCCCAAGAACCAAAACATAAGCACTACACATAAATCATGAATAAAATAATAATAACATTTCCAATTTGAAATCACATTCTATTTTTACAAAGATACACAATTATTAGTGAAACAATATTATTTGAAAATAAAATGGTAAAATTGTAAATGAAGCATCAAGACAATAAATTTATATAAAATAGGTAAAATCCATTCATGCGATATAAGTAAAAAAAGTCTTTTTGATTTTTTAAAAATAGTTGAAAGAGTAACTTTTAATGTGGTTTTCTAAAAGAAAGTCAAATATTCGATACAGAAAACAAAAAATGATTCCTTTTTGAAAACCATTGAATGAAATCTAAAATAAGCATATAATGTCCTTCATAATCCTTTTATATACATATAAATAAATTTTTAAAATAATATCCAGAATATTTAAATGGAGAAAATTACTTTATAATTAAATCTGTAAACATTCAAATTGTTACCAACCAATTTAAAATTTTAAATAATAGTATACGAGGAAGAATACATTTAAAAAACATTAATTAAAATAATTATAAATACAATATAGATATGAAATTTCATAGTAGATGTATATACACCTTATAAAATAATAAAGGTGCATATCATCGAGTAATTCCTTAATGAAAGGAAATTGAGATGAAATCCCTTACCTTGAGTCAGAATCATCATGTATAATATATATCTTCCTGAATAATAAAAATAGATGAATTATTTAAATTTTTTATAACCTTATTAAATGTTATTATTCCTTTTTTTTCACTTATTATTATGATATAACAATTACTTAATTATTTAACTTCATGTCGTACGTTTTGACAATATTGGATACTTGAGTCCAAAATAAATATGGTATGATGTCCACAGTAAAAGAGGTCATAAATACATCATATATATAATAAAATTAATGATATAATAATTAATTTTATACATAAATAATACTTTTAAATCAAACTATTTATTTATGGGTATAAAAAATGAACAACATTGTAATCATGGAGAGGGCAGGCCGTATGTATAATTGAGTAACATTTCTATTTTTCATTGATCATTTATGAAAATAAGGTAAGTATTTTTTTAATTTTACAGGATGATAATAATCTAATTAATATAATATTAATCATTTAAATAAACTTATATATATCATCCATGTGATGTGGTGATGAAAAATGAATCGCATCACTTTGTGGAGGTGAAAATTCACACATAAGCATAAACGACGTTAACATTTTCATTTGCATGAAAAGTAAGAATATAAATACTATATATATCTCTTATAATGATAAATATTCCATAAATATAATTTATAAACGTTAATTCCATCATTAAAACTATTCTTTAGATATGGTAATGGAAAAAAATTTATATCAATGCATGGAGGTGACAGTTCACATATACGCACAAAAAATTAATTCATTTCCCAATTGATGGAAGAAGAGATGGTTTTAGGTGATAATATTAACATTATAAAATATAAGTATATTCACAATACTATAGTTATTATTACATCATGGTTGAATAATACTTTAAATAAGATAAATAAGAAACAAAATAGAAATAGTTAATTAAAATCATTACCTTTCCTTCGGAAGACATCCTTTGATTAACAAGTTAACACCTCTAAGAAGGGTTTTATGCCTAAAATAAGGACTCTAGAATGTGGGGATTGATTCTAGTAAGGTTTTTTGGTAGATAGTGGAAAAAACAAATAGGTTTTAAGGCATTAAACAAAGTTAATAATGGGAACCATTTTATAGGAAAATAGAGGGGTATTCTTTGAATATTTCAAACAATTAAATTAATATAAATTTATTTTCTAATAAAAATGGGAAAAAATAGATTTATTTATTATATATGATTATTATTAGTCTAATAAATTTCATTGGGTTAAAATTAGAAATTTTTTACTATTTTTTAATTCTTATTTTTTTGTTTTAACCCTTATTAATTCTTACCACAATGTCATATAATTAACACTTTGAAAGTAAATATAATTAATATAACATTACAAACAACCAATAAATGTTTCATTTATGACATTATAAGACTTATCCCAACTAGTTCCCAAAGTCATATATTTTTATAAATTCTATGTCATATAATAAAAGATTTTAGATTTTAGATTTTTACTAGTGTTAATTTTGGCACTATTCTATATTTGACTTTTAATAATAAAACAATAACTTCGCATATTATAAATAACAACATTACATAAACCCTAACATTTAAATGTTATCCAAAAAAATTCTGTATGACATCAATTATATACATTTATATTTATATTAATATTTATAATATCATTTGTTATTCCTTCATTAATGATGCAATTACTGCAACATCTGGTCGCCATTTAATTTAATTATTTATTTAATAAAAAATATAAATAAATTAAAATTATTTAGTTAATAATTTTTTATTTATTAATAATATTTATAGTCAAATAGATCCCATGTATAACCTTATATTAAATATACTTAAATTGTTAAATACAAGGGTGTGGTGAAATTGTTCTTCTCTTTGAATATGATATTATAAAAACACGAGGTCATTGAAGTGGCTCTTAGTGGTCCTAAAATATTAAAAAGGATCCTATTGATCTGAAAATATTATCCAATTAAATTAGGACAAGATTTATGGAAATTTTATAATATTGATAATATTATTTTTTCCTTTAATTACATGATTTACCCTTAACCATTATAATAAGAATAATTATTAAAGTTACTATTCATAATTTCCAAAAAAAAATTGATCCATTTATATCATAAATCATATAATGATTACATTAATATACTTATGTTTTCAAAAATTAAAAACACATAAGATTATAAAATTAATTTAAAATCAATCCCTTTGAGAGATCAAGGAAACAAGTTTTTAAAGTAAAAACATTCACAAGATCATAAAGTTTTAATATCAAATTTCAATTTGAAATTGTTTCAAATGAACTAAATTATATTAAATGATAAAACATTATTTAATTATACTTTAAAACAAATTAAAACAATAATCTACCTATATAAATAAATTAGATGAAAAAGTAGTTTTGAATTAAAATGAAGTATTTGTCACTACTCATTAAAAACGGATATTATTAGAAAAATAAAAACAATTTAACCAAAGTAAAATTTGATATCCCACTTCCTAATAAGAAGTCTATTTTTTCAAATATAATTTATAAATGTGACAAAAAATATATTTAAAATCTATTTTCCATTAAAAGGTTGTAAAACATCTTTTTTTGAAAAATACACCATTTACTATTAAAATCATATTTTCTCTTATTTTGGGACTTTAAAATAAATAAGACATTTTTTAAACAATAAATGAAATATATATAATATATATTACATTAATATAATCCAACAAGAGTTATTTTTTAGATTATTGGTATAAATCACACTTGTGCACATTAAAATTGTTTTTTCAGAATTTTTTTCTTTTTATATTGAATTTGTTTTTATTTCCATTTATAATTAATTTTATAACCAATGAATAATTATATAAAAATTTGTAAAACCTATTGTCATCATTCAGTTATTACTATTCATTCCTTCCATTCTAATGGCTAGGTTATAATGGTCGCATTTAAATAATAATATTTAATTTTTCACTTAAGATCAATGTGGCGTATCATGTACACTATCAATCATGGTGTTTACTTTTAAAAATATCCGGTGGTTACATTATACCACAGTTTAATAAATTTATTCCTCACAATTTGAAGTTGGGGTAAAAAACAAGAAGTTTGACTTTTCAAAATACCTTTATTGAATCTCACATCGGAACAAGGGTCCATAAATTTTCAGTTTATAAGAAACAAAGGGAAGTAAGATATTCACATGGGATAACACATACTAGGTTTCCATATAGGAAAAAATGAGAATGGATGATAAAACTAACCATAATGTTCCGATATATGGTAATAGAAACCACGGTCAATAGAAAGTTAAAAATAATAAAACTGTAAATCTGTGATTGGTTAAAAGGTCATTGATTTATTAGTAAAAAAATTAAACGAATATATTTTCTATTTTGATATCCTTTTCATTGAGTTGAGGAATTAATTTAATTCCTATAATAAGAACATAATGAAATATACTTACTTGAAAGGTTGAGATTCACCAATTAATAAAATTCCACCACAAACTCACCTTCTTTTCTAAACGATGAGTATTCAAGATAAAATTTTCAAACCCAAAGCACTAGAATCAATTTATATGGAATCACATAATCCACAAAATTTTAAATATCTATTTATCTCGTATTTCATCATTTATAAATAAAAAAGTTATTATAATATTATACAATTCCCAAAATATTAATCCTTTATTTTATTAAAAACTACATTAATCTAAAAAATTCAACTGTAATACCTGAAGATCAATATAGACCATCCAAAAAATAGTTATCCTTAAAATTCATCAAAACTTCTATATACTATGATTGAAACGCAAAAATCAGAAGGATTTTATCACATAAACATTCAAGATAATATTTAAAAATTATCTTCAAATTACATTAATTACTCTTGAAGTGTCATACCAAAAATAAATTATCCTAGTAATCATAAAGATATTCCAACCATTTCCATAAATAACATAAATCAACATAAGTCTGAATTTAAATCATATATTAGTAAAAATATAACTCTTCCATTATTCCCCAAATAAAATACCACAGTATTCTATTTACCTTGATCACATAGTATTCCCAAAATAATGAATGTCTCTTGAAATATAATTAATCACTTAATCACCAAATCATTTTCCAATCCCATGGTTTTATATTTTATAAAATATATGTTTGCAAAATAAAATAATTCTTAATATATAAACTCATTTAAAAATAAAAAATTATCTTAATGGGGACTTCATGGAGGCTTGTGGTAGGCGATTCACCCTTATCGCCCTTCGGTTGTGGGATCGATTCTAGCAATCTTTTCGAACAAGACAAGTTCTCAAAAGATTTACTAGATGAACTTTTAAAAAAATATAACTCTTATAACATTCCAAAAATATGAAAAAGTCATAAAATGTAATCATAACATTTTTTAACCACAATGTTTATCTCATACCTTTAATTTTACATCCCAAAAAGTAATAACCCAAAATTACCAAAAAATGAATGTCCCCAAAAATACTGTTAATCACCAAAGAATTTCATTAGAGAAATCATCAAATGGGTTTTTAAGATAATGAACTTATGATAGACATGAAAATTTTAAAACCATGAAGATGTCCACAATGATTATGAAAAAATACTAATGAAAAATGTTTTCTAAACCATCATTTTATACTATTAGTAAGGACCCGACCTTAAAAATAACATATTCTAGTGTTTTTGAACTAGAATAAATATTAAAGTATATTTTTAGTTTAGAGTTTTATAGATTTAGGAAAAAGTATTACATAGTAAATTCTTAAATTAGAAGTGTAATCTAATACCTATTATCCACATTTTCCACCAAAGGAAACCCTTTAAAAAAATGGGACTTCTTTTCGATACAGATATTCAATTCTTTCATCATGACATCTTAATTGTCCTTACCAATCTTAACACCCGTGAAAAAAATTTCAAAACTTTTTAGGAGCATAAAAAAGCTCAGTAGGGGACATAAAAGAAGAATATATATTATTAGTCCATGAATACTTTAAACTAATAAAAACATTCCCAAAAAGTAATACTTTTCCCCCATAAATCATAAACTGTTTAACATACCTCATGAAATCATAATATTAAGGGAAAAACCATAGAAAGCAAAAATAATAAATGAAAACTTGTTGCATAAATTTAATTTCTTTCTTACAGTAGCTTTCACAACTACATAGGGAGTAACCTTTATGATCACATTTGGAATACCTATCATAGTATATTCTTTTAATCTCTTATGAGAAATACAACTAGTTTTCTCTATCTCATTACCTAATTCACTGGAGATCTATAAGAGGCTCACTTAACATTTTTTTATCATGAAACCAACTATATACATAAATAATTCCGATGAACCAAAAAATAATCACTACATTTAAATAATGAATAAAATAAAAATAACTTTTCAACATTGAAATCACATTTCATTTTTACAATTTCGCACACTCATTTATAAAAAAAATTATTTGAAAATAAAATGGTAAAACTTTAAAGGAAGAATCAATAAATTAAAGAGAAAAAAAAGCAGGAAAATCCATTCATGTGATATAAGTAAAAACACATTCTTTTTTCTTCTATTAAAATAGTCAAAAGAGTAACTTTAAAAGAAGTTTTTTAAAATAAATTCAAACATTCTGTACCGAAAACATAAAATGATACATTTTTTAAAACCATTGAATTTAATTCAAAATAGACATAAAATTTCCTTCATGATCATTTTAGAACCATAAAATTAATTATTTAAAATAATATGAAGAATATTTACATGGGGAAAATGATTTGATAATTAAATATTTAAACATTCAAATTGTTCTATACCACTTTGAACATTTAAATCATAATCTCCATGAAAGAATACATTTACCAAAAAATTAATTATAATGATTATTAATATAATATGGATATAAAATTTAATATTATCAGTATATATACCTTATAAATGAATAAAGTTTAATATCATCGAGAAATTCCCCAATTAAAGGACATTGAGATGAAATCTCTTACCTCAAGTCTGACTCGTCACATAAAATATTTATATTTATAAATAATAAAAAAATTAATAATTTAGTTTATTTAGAAACTTTTTTAAGTTTATTTTTTTGGTTTATATCACTTATTATCATTATATAACAATAACTTAATTATTTAAATTCATGTCGGATGTTTTGATGATATTTGATACTTGAGTCCTAAATAAATTTGGTATGATGTCAACCGTCAAAGTGGTCATAAATAAATAATATCTAGAATATTATTAATAAAACAAGAATTACTTTTATACATCAATTATACTTTTAAATCAAACCACTTTTTCATGGTTATGCAAAATGAAAAATGTTATAATCATGGAGACGGTATATCGTAAGTACACATTAGCAAAGTTTCAATTTTCATTGATATTTTATGGAAAGACGGTAAGAATTATATTATCTTTACAGAATTAGTATAATATAATTAATATCATATTAATCATTTAAATATAATTATTTATATCATCGATGTTATGTGGTGATGAAAAATGAATCACATCACTTCATGGAGGTGATAGTTTATAGGTATGCACAAATGATGTTATAATTTTTATATACAGAAAAAGTTAGAATATAATTGATATATTATTCACATAAAATTATTAATATGTAATGAATATCATTTAAAAAAATTAATTTTATCATTATAACCAGTCTTGAGAGGCAGTAATGGAAAATGAATTATATCAGTTCATGGAGGTGATAATTCACACGTACACACAAACAATTAATTCATTTCCCATTTTATGGAATAATAAATGATCATAGGTGATGATGTCAAAATTATAACAGATTAGTATATTGAGTATATTGGAGTTATTATTTCATCATGTTTGATGAATATTTTAAGGAATATAAAGAAGAAACAAAATAGAAACACTTAACAAAAAACATTACATTCCCATCAGACGATCTCATTTGATTAACACCTTAACACCTATATCGAGGATGTTATTACTAAAATATGGACTCTATAATATGGTGAGGGAATCTAGTAAGGTATTATGGAAGGGCATGGATGATCCAAATAGGTTTTTTGGTGTCAATAAAATATAAGAATGAGTACCCTTTTATATGAAAGGGGAGGGGCACTCTTAGAATTCTTCAAAGTATTGAATTAATATAAATTAATTTTCTATTCCAAATAGGTCAAAATTTATTTATTTATAAGATCAGATGATTTTTAGTTTAATACCTTTAATCCCATTAAAATTTAATAAGTTTGACTGTTTTTTAATCATTATCTTTTTGTTTTAACCCTTATCAATTCATACCATTATATCATGTAATTTAAACTTTGAGGGTAAACATAATAACCATAAATTTCCAAACGACCAATAAATGAGTAATTTATAACACAATAAGAATTATCAAAACTATTTGGATGAATCTTAGATTTTGATAAATTCAATACAATTTAATAAAATATTTTATATTTTCAAATATCATTGTTGTCAATTTTGACATTATTCGTTATTTTACTTTTTAATAATATCATAACAACTTGATATCTTCAAAAAAACTCCATTAACTCAACCATAACATGTAAAATTTATCCAAAAAATTCATATATGACATAAATAATATAAATTTATATTTTTAATGTTTATAATAACATTTTTTATTAATCCATTAATGATCTAATTACTACATCGTCATTATGTCACAATTTAATTTAATTATTTATTTTCTTATATTTATAAATAAATTATGATGATGTAGTTAATTTTTTTATATTTATAAATAATATTTATAGTTTAATATATTTTGTGAATAATTGTATATTAAAAATATGTTACTTGGTAAAAATAGGGGTGTGACAAAATTTGTCTTATCATTGAATATAATATTATAAATGCATTAAGGTCATCAAATTTGAACCAGGCGGTAATAAAATAGATAAAAGGATGATATTTTTTGCAATAAACTCATAAAATTAAATTGGGACAAGTTTTAGGGTACTTTTATAATTTTTATAATATTATATTTTCCTTTAATTACACGATTTATGCTTAACCGTGGTAATAAAAACAATTACTAAAGTTACTATTCATAATTTCAAAAAAATATTTTTATCCTATTAGATCATACATTTTATACATAATGTTTATGTGTATGTATGTTTCTAAAAATTCAAAACACACAGATGGCTAAAATTAGGTTAAAATTTATATCATTGACGGATCAAGGAAACATGTTTTTAAAGTAAAAATATTCAAAATTTCATGAAGTTATTATATCCAATTTCAATTTGAAATTGATTACAATGACATAAATAAGGTTAAATGATAAAAAAATATTTAATAATATATTAAATCCAATTAAAATTATAATCTTCCTATATAAATAAATCATATGAAAAATCAGTTTTCAATTAAAATGCAGTATATCACACTATTCATTAATATGAATTTTATCAGGAAAATTCCCAAAAAATTATCCAAAGTATAAACTGATAGAAAAAATCCAAATAAAATGTTTATTTTATAAAATATAATTTATATTAGTGAAAAAACAAAATTTAAAATCGGTTCACCGTAAAATGGCGTTAAAACTATATTTTTTCGAAAAATATTTCTTTTATTCCTAGAATCAGGTATGTTCTTATATTAGTATTATAAAATAAATAAAATAAATTTTAAAAGTTAAATGAAATATATTTCATATAATTTTCATTAATATAATCCCAAAATAGTGATTTACTAACATATTGGTATAAAACACACTTGTTCGCATTTAAATTGTTTTTCAGAAAAATATTTCCTTTCATATTCAATTGGTTCTTATTTAAATTTCCAATTAATTTGGTAACCAATCAATAATTGTATAAAACTGTTTAAAACCTATTTTCATTATTTATTTAACACTGTTATTTCCCTATATTCTAATGGCTAGGTTGTTATGGTAATATTTAAATAATAATATTTAGTTTTTCACTTAAGCTCGATGTGGCGTATCAGGTATGTTATCAAACATAGTGTTTTGTTTTTAAGAAACTTGGGATGTTATAGAATGAACCAAAAATGTCAAATGGGATACAAAACAATTTTAGTAAAAAAACATTACATGGTAATATATAAAATAATATGAAAAATAATAATGAAATGAACATGAAATTATTGTTAAGAATTTGTAAGGAATATAATATTTTATTCTTTAATAGTTACGAAACATATACAGTTAGATGGGAATTAAGGTATGTTATTTTTACATAACTTGTTTTATAGTATTTCATTAAAAAAATTCCTTTATATTCATGTTTATAAAAATTATCTAGTTATGTTTATATTTATATATAAATGACTATGACTGGATATTTCAAACATCTTTTGAATTTATTTTAATTTATTAATATAAAGAACACTTGAAAAAATTAAAACATTTTCTATTTAAATAATTTACAAAAATGAAAACCAATGTTTTGTTTACCTGTGTAATGTTATGGAAATTTATCTCCATCATAACCATTATTTATTGTAAATATTCCAAAAACATATTCCAATTTCATTTTCAAACAAAATTATTTTCACAATATTCAAGGAATAATTTTTTAAAAATTTTATTCTAAGTAAAAAAAAATTTCTCATCTCTATGATTTAAAAATAATAATTATTTATTATGGGATTGAATTCCAATTCAAATTGGGTGGATGATTACATTACAATATATTTATGTATTATTAATTTTATGGTCATTGGAAATTTTATATGAACTATTGAGTAGATCCTCGAACCAATTGATGTATTTAAATTTACAAAAATATCAAATCATGATTAATTATAATTTTTATAAATATACTATGTATTACCTATATTTTTTTTAATTATTTATAAGTATTATTACATCGATAAATATTTTTTGTTTTATTCACATTAACATATATCTTATTTTGGTGTTATATTTTGGTTGTTATCCTCTATATTGTTTAAGGTACACTTTAATTTGATTATTATATAACATAGATTTTCTATAGTTTGTTATCATATTTGTTTATTAATTTATGCTTAACATTGATTAGGTTATAATATATCATTTCTTAAAATATGTTTATATTTCAAGTTTTTATTATTCAAAACATGTTCTATAAGCTTCATGTTGATTTCCTAGGATAAATAAATCATTTAGGAACTATAAATAAAATTTATATATAATTTTCACTATTCCCATATATCCAAATTAGTAAAAACCATGTATCCAATTTGAAAATCATGCATCCAAATTGAGAACCATGTAGTCGATTTGTGAACCACATTGCTTATTTCTTAGTTTTGATTACATTCTATATTTAGTCCATAATATTGGATACGAAACTCCAAATTAAGTGATTCAGGATGCATTAAAAAGAGAAACAATTATATACAATAAATTAAAATATAATAAACACTAATTATAGTTATATTAGGTGATAATGTTTGATATAAATTACTATATGTTTTCAGTATTAAATTTATAGTTTTTACAAACAGTTTTTCTACTATATTTTCATGACAACATCAGCTACATACTCTGACTAATATGATTCATTATTATTCGTAATGATGATGAAATTATATAAATATAATTAAACTAGAAATAAAGATAATTTTTTCTTTTTTGAACTAATTTATTAGTTCTAAAATTGGATAATTTATTTATTTTTCTAATTTCCAAAAATCCCTTACATGAACATGGCTATGTGATAAATTTTACTTTTGTGAGAAATAGATACTTTGATATTAGGATATGTAAAAATTATTTCCTTTATGAATAAATTGGATATGTAGTTATAAAATGTTATTTTAATTTTATTATGTGAAGTGGAAACATAAATTTACTTATGTAAACCTACTACGTGAAAGCGAGTATGTGAAACATCTATGTGATTTTTCAATCATGAAATCGGGAATTTGAATTCCCATATGTCGATTCCACTTTGTTGATTTTCTTATATAGTGAATAATGGCTATATAAGAGTAGATTTGGTATTTTTCAACATGGTTCTATGAATTTCTATAGGTTTCTCATAAAAAAGGTAATATGCATTGTTTTACATTATTCTTTACATTTCTATTTGCTTCATGTTCTTTATAAATATTATTAGTGTTTTATTAATTTTAAAATTACTCATTAAGTATATATAATCCATGTGAACTAGATTTAATCTATTTAATGGTGAATTAACTATGATTCATATGGGAATAGGCATGTTTGTAAATTCAGGCTGAATTGTTTGAACTAGATATATTAAAATTGAAACCAGTTTAAATATATATAGTTTCTCTCAAATATTGTTAGTGAGTTCCCCAATAATATTATTTTTTATTATTAACTTCATTATTGACATCAATTTGTTGAAAATTTCATGGGGTTATTAATTATATCTTTTTTTTAAAATACATGTTCATAATTTATCTGTAAAATAAGCATGAGAGACGTTAAAATTGGAATTAAAAATATGAATAGTTAATCTTGCAAAATTTATGGGACTATTCCATGGAATTTATTATCAACCTTTTTGGATATTTTTATTTTGGTTTTAATTTTTTATTATTTCAACATCCCAGGTATTTATAGAATCACACATTTTCATATCAATTAATATATTTTGAATTTAATATTAATTTTAATTTAAACGGACACTATGTATGATAGTGTTCTTTAAATGCAACAACAAGTTTTTCTGAAATCTTAAATTTCTCACAACACTATGTTATACTGAAAAATAATATAAAAATAATATTATTATTTTAAATAATAGTTAACACCAAGCTGTCACATTAGTGGGAATGAACAGAATTAACTATATTACAATTTTACATATTTTTTAAATATTTTTATATTTATCTAATGAATTTTAGAGGCTTAAAATGTGAATTAATTCACTTTTAAGTATAAAATAATCGAATATTTTTAAAAGGTCTTTTTACTGCCTTTTGATGGTGAACCCTTTTTAAATATATTTTTGTCACATTTATAAACTCTATTTGACAAAATAAAATTCTTCTATAGAAGTGTGACATAAAAATTTACTTTGGATAAATTTTTGGTAATTTTCTAATAAAGTTCAATTTTTTAATGAATAATGAAAAATACCTTATTTTAAGTCAAGACAGCCTTTTCATCTAATTTATTTATATAGTTAGATTATATTTTTATTGGTTTTAAAGTGTAATTTATCAATTTTTTATTAGTTAATATAATTTTGGCCCTAGACAGTAATTTTATTTTTAAATTGGACATAAACACCTATCAATCTTTTGATAGTTTTTACTTCTTAAAAACTTGCTTTCAAGTTCTGACAACGAAAATTAATTTTAAATTAATTAATGAAACTTATATGTTTTGAATTTAGAAAAATGGATTCTATATTTGGAATCATAACTTCCATATTATGTAAATAGGTACCTTTTATTTTTGGATATTATGAATAGTAACTTCAGTAATTATTTTTATATACCATAGTTGAAAGGTAAACTAGGTAAATAAGGGTAAAAATAATATTATAATAATATAAAACTACCCTAAATGGTGTTCTAATATTATTTTATGAGTAATGGGAGACCAAAAAAATCCATAGGTCGAACGTTTTTCATTTGGGAGCCACTTGGGTGTGAAAATGACATGTAATCATAATTAATTTAAAGTAAAAGGAAATATATCATAAACATGTATATTTTTTCTTAATAAATTTTAAGGGGGGACCTTATAAGTTATCCATTATACTATAAATATTAATTAGAATTATAAAAATCTTTCCTACATAATTGTATTTTATTTTTAATTTTTAGAGACTAACTAAATAAGTTTTAATTATGACGCAAGGATGATGCATTGATTGCTTAATTGATAAAAGATTCAAATAAATGATATTATAAATATTCAAATAAATATTCTTTTAGATAATTTATTTCATCCAAAAATTTTATAGTCTTATATGACATGTTATTATACTATTAAATGGTTTCTTTTTTAAGTTAAATTTCCGTTTTTAGATTATTTAAATTCAATAAACAAAATAGTGTAAACATTGACTTCATTGATGTTTTATAAAAATAATAATTTATTAAATTATTTAAAAATCCAAAAAATATGTTAAAATCAAAAAGTGATTATGATATTGTGTAAGAGTTATTCAAGTTTCCAATTATGGTAAATTTACCCCCTATAAGTAACAATTAAAATCTTCTTAACAATTAAAATATTGTTACTGCATTTAAAATTAAAAGAGAATAATTAATGGTAAACTGAAAAGATAAGGTTTAAAATAAAGTCAATACAAGTATAAAAACTATTTTATAAGAGGATTACGATCTATCCTCATCTTACCTTCTCTATATCTCATGTTGGATCCACATGGATGAAAAAAATAATTTTTATTAATTTAATATTTTAATGCATTCCAATGGTGCCCCTCCCCTCTCATATAAAAAGGCACCCATACCTCCCTATTAATTACACTTAAAAAACCACTTAGTTAATCCAAAATATATCCAAACCTCTTCCTAGAATACCTCCCCCAATTATTGAAGCCTTAGTTTAGGAAAAACACCCTTTATAGAGGTTTTTAGGTGTTCTTCAAAGGCGATCAACCGAAGAAGAGGTATCATTTTCTTTAAGTGTTTCTATTTCTTTTCTTCTTCCACTTAGTAAAATCCTATAAAACCATGATGAGATAATAAATATAGTATCATAAATATAATTAGATTTTATTATATTAATATAATTCCATAAATCCATATCTACTTCAATCAAATGGGAAAGGAAATAATTATTCGTGCATACGTGTGAATTATCATGTCCACAAACTTATTTAGTTTGTTTTCATTACCGTCAATTAGGATTGGTTATAATGATATAATTAATCTCAATATGTGATATTAATGGCATATTAATCATTATACGAAAATAATATCTGAATTATATTCTTACTATCAGGTTCTTAAAAATGATAACGTCATTCGTGTGTACGTGCGAACTATCACCTCCACAAAGCGGTGTGACTCATTTTTATTCAGAATATAACTTTTATGATATATATCAGTATATTTAAATGATTATGATGATTTTAAAAATATCATGACAATTATGGAAATATTAAATTATAATTATCTTATTTCCATAATGATCAATGAAAAATGGAAACGTTACTCATGCACATGTACAACCTACCGTCTCAATAATTATAATGTTGTTAATTTTTCATAACCATATTTAATGATTTAAATTAAACAATATGAGTTATGTGTAAATGTGATGAATATTTCATGAATAATATTCTGGATATGATGGACTTATAACCACATGGACAACTGACATCAAACCATATTCATTTTCGAATTAAGAACTGATTATCAACAAAACATCCGACATGGACTAAAATAATTAACTAATTATTAAGACTTGGTCATAAGTGATGTAATGGGAATAATAAACTCGAAAAGGGTTTTAATAAATTATAAATTAACCTAAGTTTATTATTCATGAAGATAATGAAATAATAAGACATGTTAGACTGAATGTAATGGATTTTGTCTCAATCTTCTTTCATTGAGGCATATTTTGATTTATATTACACCTTATTTTATATGGTGTATAATCAAACCCTATTACTTTAATTTCATTCAATTTTTTTTAAAAGGAATCTTTTTTATGAAGCATTTTACTAAACCATTAAAGGAAGGTTTATTTTTTAAATACGAGATGACAACATCCTTTCTGTCATCACGGGCATTATTTGATATTTGGCTTCCTATACAAGATATAATGTTTTTAAAAAGAAAAGTAAATACCATATTACTTTTTAGGCATTTTTTATTGAAACTATTTTTGATAATGGATTGATTATATCAATATATTTATATGATGTCTTATGATTTCAATGTGGAAATTTTATTTTTTCTTTATGCTTGTTCATATTTTATGATTATATTGTGGTTCTTGGAAATTTATTATGTATATGGGTGGATCCGTGATAAAATGAGGGCGGGTGAGCCCATGATAGCTCTCCAATGCATTTGGTAACACGATAGAGGTAAACTTTATGGCTAATACTACGTAATTTAGGGAATATACTGTGATGGGTATTCCAAATTTAACCATAAAGGTTACTCCCTATATATATGTGAAAGCTACAATATATGTATGTTATGTATTACATAAGTTACCTTTATGATTTATTATTTCTGTGAGTTATTCCTAAATATTATAATTTCACGAGGTATGTTAAAGATAGTATGTTTTATGAGTGAAAATTATGATTTCCTTTATTTATATGTATTCATGGACTAATGTATTCATTACTTATTTTATAACCCTTACTGAGCTTTTTATACCCATCCCAAGTTTTTGAAATGTTCTTCACAGAGTTTAAGGATTGGTAAGAGAAAGGAAAACTTCAAGAATATTTTTATCAATTAAATAATTCTTGTTTTATTTAGGGAGTTTTATTATTGTGAAAAAATGGATAGAGTAAAAGTGTCTACATTGTAATATCTCAGATGTAATATATTAAAAATTAACTAATTCTTTAAAACTCAAAACCTAAAAAGATCTTACATGTGAATTAAATTCAAATTATTAACATACATTTTTATTATGTAATGTTTTAAGGTTGGAGCCTTATATTTGGTATTAGAGGCCAATTTATATAAGTTTAAGGGTTATGTTATTATTAATAGAATATCCATAAATTAATTTTTAATTTATGGTAAAATTTAAATAGAATATGTGGATTACCATGTTTATTTCTCTATGATATGTCTGGTCATAATGTTTTTCTATAGAGGAAACGGGGTAGCTATGCTGGGACGACATCTAGAGGAAAAAAACCCTCCAAATAAGTAACTTTAGAAGGTCAGAATCAGAACTGAGTAGTTTTTTGCAGTGATGGCATAACTGAATCAGGCTATAAATGAGGTGGTATCCATGTGTGAGATCATCTAGATCAACAATAGAGGAACATGTCAGTAGTGAAGTATTTCCTGAAGCAATATCCCCTATAATTTAGAGGATCATATGAACATGTGATAGATGAAGGGTGGATTAAAGTACTATAATTTGTTTTGATTTCATGGGGTTTTTAGAACATCAAAAGGTTAGTCTTACTATTTACCTTTTAGAAGGTGAATTAAATCAGTAGTGGTTGATGGTCAAAAATATTTGGTATAGTGAGGAGAATGATGCTCTTTATTGGTATGAATTCA
Source organism: Viscum album (assembly GCA_963277665.1). Classification (NCBI taxonomy): domain Eukaryota; kingdom Viridiplantae; phylum Streptophyta; class Magnoliopsida; order Santalales; family Viscaceae; genus Viscum; species Viscum album. The sequence continues at coordinate 807,212,492 of OY728150.1, read as the reverse complement.
ATGTTATGCTTCTTGAGAAATATTTTCCTAAGGTGGTTAAACTTAGGATGGAAAAACAATTCTTGTAATTGAGTAAGGAGTATGAATAAGTGGCTTCTTATCAAGAAAAATTCACTCGAATGGAAAGGTATGCTCCAAATTTCATATGGGATCTTGATAGTAAAATCAATCATTTTTACTCAAGATTAAAGCCAAAGTATTGAAAGTCATTAGCTTTTAGTGAGTTCAAAAGTTATGAAAAACATATTTGATGTGCAGAAAAGGTGTAAATAGAGTTTGATAATGATCAAGTGTTCTTCTGAAAATAATATAATTAGAGGCTAAGGTGGCAGAAGAAAGGGAAGAACTCTTCAAAAAATACATATTTTAAGAATCTTAAGATTACAGTTTTTGAAAATTGTGGTAAAAATCACACTATGGAATGCTTTTTTAATTATGGTAAGTGCTTCTGATGTGTTAAAATAGGATATAAGGCGCATAAATTCACTGACAAATATCAGGGTAGTGGTAAGATAAAATATGATTTATAGTAAGTAAAATGTTTTAAGTGTAATGGGATGGGTCATTATGAAAATGATTGTCTGACAAAGAACTCAAATGGTAAAAAGAAGTTGAACTAAAAGAAGAAAGAGTTGGTGAAATCCATTGAAACTACCTTAGTAGATGTTGGGCCATCAAATGAAGTAGTATTAGGTACATTGTTTGTTTATTAACAGTATTCCAATGTGTTTCTTGATTATGGGTCTACACATTCTCTCATTTAGGAGAAATATTCTCGTATTTTGGGAATTCCATCTGAAGAAATGAATTGTAAATTTGTGGTAAAAACACCTGGGGAAAATGTTGAGACAAAAAGGAATTATAAGAATTTTCCTAACCATATATTTGGAAAGAATTTACCTGTAAACCATATTGTTTTTCCTCTAACAGATTTTGATGTTATTTTAGGTATGGATTTAATTTTAATTTATCATGATAAGATTGAATGTTGACATAAAGAGGATTCTTTTCAAAAATAATTTCAATTAGTGTACTAGAATTAACACCTTCTATTGATAACATATCAAGAATCTTTAAAACTAATAAAAGATGGAAGTGAATGTTACCTTGCACATATTGTTGAAAAAAAAGAAACTGTTCATATTAATAATGAGCCAGTTGAAAATGAGTATCTTAATTTTTTTCCTGATGAGTTTAATGGTACAATACCAAATCAAAAACTTGAATTTACCATTGACATGGTTCCTTATGCTACGAAAATTTCAAAAACCTCTTATAGAATGGCTCCAATTTAACTATTGGAGTTAAATAATCAATTTCAGTAGTTATTAGATAAAGGTTTCATGTGACCAATCACATCACCATGGGGTGGTTCTATCTTTTTTGTTAAAAAAAATGTGGGATTAAAGGTCATCCTGTCAATCTTTTTCAAAGGAATCCAAAGATGAAGGATGCAGATTTAGAAAATCCCATTGATCAAAATGGTGATACACCCACCGAGCCATTGCCCACTGTGGTTGATGTGTTGATTTCTGGGAAATCTGCTTCTCAGGTGCCTAATTTGAAAGGCAAGGGGCCACTGGTGGATGAGTCGCTAGTGAGAGTTAATAGTGGGCCTTAAAATACTCGATTTGACTTTACCAAGGAGGTTACTGCAATAGATAACACTACTGTACGATCTCATGAAGGTACGCAACTAGTGACTTCTGATCCCCCTCTAGATGTATCCAATCCTAATGATGCACTACAAAATATTGATTGTCATCAGGAAATTCAGAAATTATTTCAATCCTATAGATTTTATGATAGATGGGGTAATGTCTATGAGGATGATAGGGTGCATTTTGGTACCCCTATTTGGTCTTTGGGCAGTGGTGTGCATGCCTCTTTTAAGGATGCATTCCTACGTGGCAAGAAAAAGATCACTGATAGTGAGGGCCTTACCTCAGTTCCTCAAAAGAGGAGACCACGAAAGGATTATTCTACTCTTCCTAAGACTGTTTCTACCAGATCGTCCTCTACGCTACCAAGGAAGGTGGATGAAAATATCCTTAAGATTTTCAATCATGGTAAGTCTCAATATAAATGGGAAACATGTGATGATTCTGATTATGGGAATGACATGTCATATTATGATCTTTTACATTGTTGTTTGATGGATGAGGGTATCTTTGTTTGTTTGACCCCGTCCGCCACTTTTTTACTTTTCCTTTCTTTTTAATAAATGGTTATAGTCTCTGCTTCTGGCTGGACTTGGATGATAGAGACTTGAATAACATAATTGTTAAGAACAAGTATCCGCTGACTCATATCGATGATTTGTTTGATCAGCTCTAGGGAGCGTAGTATTTTTTAAAGATTGACTTGAGGTCGAGGTACTAAAAGTTGAAAGTAAAGGAATAATACATTAAGAAGACTATGTTTCTTACTAGATATGTCCATTATTAACATGTAGTTATTCCTTTTGGTTTAACCAATGCACCTATTGTATTCATGGATCTTATGAATAGAATTCTCTATGAGTTCGTGGATAAGTTTGTGGCCAGATTTATTGATGATATTTTGGTATATTCTAAAAGTAATTAGGATCATGAAAGTCATTTAAGTGTTGTCTTGAAAACATTAAAACAAAAGAAACTATATGGGAAAATCACAAAGTGTGAGTTTTGGTTACAACAAATTTCTTTCCTTTTTCACATTGTTTATAAAGATGGTATAACTGTTGATCCTGCTAAAAAAAAAGTTATTGAAAAATGGACAAGACCCCCAAATATAACCCAGATTATTATTTTTATTTTTTTATGAAGTTATTACCATAGGTTTGCTGAAAATTTTCATGGTTATCTAGCCCACATACTAAGTTAACTAGAAAAGGTGTTAAGTTTATATGGACAGAAGAATTTGATGAATGTTTTCATGAATTGAAATGAATATTGGTGAATTCTCTACACTTGGAACTTCCTTCAAAAAATGGTAAATTTGTTATCTATAGTGATGCTTCGTTGAAAGGACTTGGTTGTTTCCTAATACAGAATGATCAGGTAATTTTTTATGCTTCACGTCATTTGAAATTTCATGAGCTATATTACTATACACATGATTTGGAATTATTTTTTGTTATTTTTTGATTTCAAAATTTGGAGGCATCATATGTACGGAGTAAAATGTGAAATATATACTAACCTTAAAAGTTTGAAGTATATATTTACTCATAATGAATTGAAAAGGAGACTAAGAATATGGCAGTAATTAATCAAGGATTATGATTGTATGATTCCTTACCATCCTAGAAAAGAAAACAAAGTGGATGATTCTTTGAGTAAAAAAAGTAATGCTACATTATCCATGTTATGTTTAGAACATGACCCTTTGATTAATGATTTGATGAACTTTAGAATAAAAGTTTTTGGTGTAGAAAATTCCTCTGTTTTGTTTTAGGTTTCAATGAAATCATCTCTAGTAGACAAAATAAAGCAAGCATTGAAGGAAGAAATTAAGTTGGAGGAAATGGTAGAATCAGTTCAGAAGGGTAAGTTTCCTAAATTTAATATTGATAAATATTTTGTTTTGAGGTTTGGAAAGAGATTATGTGTGACTTTTGATTTATTGTTAAAGAAATAGTTGTTGTGTGAAGCTTATAATTATATATTTTTAGTTCATGCTGTCAGTACTATGATGCACAAAGATCTTGGGGAGTATTATTAGTGGGATAAAATAAAAATAGATATTTATAACTTTACTATGAAGTGTTTGACTTGTCTGCATGTGAAATCATAAAGACAATTTTCATAGGGGATGCTTCATACTTTTATAGTACTAGAGTGGAAATGGGAAAATATATCCATGGACTAATTTGTGGGATTACCAAATACATATCTAGGTAATAATGCAATTTGGGTTATTGTTTATTGATTAACTAAATCTTCTCATTTTCTTCGTATTTGAGATACACCATATCTAGATCAAATTTATCTATTATATATTAAATGGATAGTCAAGTTACATGGAGTTCATATCTATATTGTATCTAATTGTGATCCATGGTTCACTTCTAACTTTTTTAGAGGCCTTCAGAAGACATTGGAAACTGAATTAAATTCCAGTACAAATTTTCATCCACAATCAGATGGTAAGATAGAAAGAAAAATTCAGACATCAGACGATATGCTGTGTGCTTTTTCAATAGATTACCAGGGAAGTTGGGATAAAAAATATTTCTTTAGTTGAGTTTACCTATAATAAAATTTTTTCATTCTAGTATACAGATGGAACCATTTGAAGCATTATATTGAAATAGGTGTCTAACTCCATCATTTTGGGGATGAAGTGGGTGAAAGGAAGTTGATGGGACCAGAATTGGAAGAAGAGATGGAAAAAAAGTTCAATTGATTCAGAAGCACATGAGGATAGCTCAGAGCAGTCAAAAAAGTTGTGAAAATAATTAGAGGAAGGATATTTCTTTCGAATTAGGTGGACATGTATTTCTCAAAGTTTCTCCATGGAAAAGTGTGATGTGTTTTGGTATGAAGAGAAAGATGAGTCTATTGTTCATTGGACCCTATGAAATCCTGGATAAAGTTGTATAATTTGAACACAATGTTTCTTTACCTCCATGTTTATCCAAGGTACATAATGTTTTTCATTTTTGAATATCAATAATGTATATTCCAGATCCATCTCATGTATTGAGTCCAGAGGTAGTTTCTTTTCAAGAGAATCATTATTATGAAAAACAACTAGTACAAATTCTTAACCATAGAGAGAAAGTTTTTCTAAATAATGTGATTAATCAGGTAATGGTTCTGCGGAAAAACTATATTTTTTAAGTGGAAACACGAAAATATGGAAATTCTATAAGGGATAAATACCCCACTTATTTGATAAGTGAATAAAATTTCCAGGACGTAATTTCCCAAAGGGGGAATGATGTAACATCTCAAGTATTTATAGAATAATACATTTTCATATCTATTAATTTTTTTTGAATTCAATAATAATTTTATTTAAAAAGGGACAATATATATGATAGCGTACCTAATACACTAAAATTAGTTTCTCTGAAATCTTACGTTTCACACAACACAGAGTTATACTGAAATATAATACAACAATAATATTATTATTTTAAATGGTTGTTATCTCTTAGCTGTTGTATTGGAGGAAATGAACAAAATTAACTATATTATGATTTTACATATTTATTAAATGTTTTTACATTTATCTAATTAATTTTAGAGGCTTAAAATGAGAATGAATCAAATTTTAATCATAAAATACTCTAATATTTTTAGAAGATCGTTTTTACCACCTTTTGATGGTGAACCCATTTAAAAAATAGTTTTTGTCACTTTTATATGTTCTGTTTGAAAAAATAAAATTCTTATATATAAGAGATAAATCAAAATTTAATTTGGATTAATTTTTAATAATTTTATGATAAAGGTCATTTTTTAATTAATAGTTAAAAATACCATATTTTAACTCGGAACTGACTTTTCATATAATTTTTTTTATATAGTTAGATTATATATTTTTTTGGTTTTGAAGTTTAATTTTATTATATTTTTACCATTTAATCAAATGTTATCCATTTTATGAAATTTTACATTAAAATTGGACACAAACATATGTCAATCTTTTGATAATTTTTCCTTCTTAAAAACCTACTTTCAGGTTTTAACAACAGGAAATAATTTTAAATTAATTAATGAAACATAAATGTCTTTAATTTTGACAAATTTATTCCATATTTTTAATAATAAGGTCCAAATTATGTAAATAGTTACTTTTTATTTTGTGATAGTATGAATAGTAACTTTAGTAATTATTTTTATTTACCACGGTTAAAGTGTAAATTAGGAAAATACGGGTAAAAAGAATATTATAATAATATAAAACTACCTTAAAAAACATACTAATACTATCATAGGGATATGGGTGAAAAATAAAATTCTTTGGCAGAACGTTACGTATTTTGGAGCCACATGAGTGTGAAAATGACAGGTTTTCATAATTAATTTAAAGTAAAGGTAAATATAACATAAACATGTATCTTTTTTTACTTAACCAATTTTAAAGAGGGGTTATATAAGTGATATGTTATAACATAAATATTAATTATAAATATAAAAATATTTCTTACATCTTTTTATTTTATTTATATTTTTTAGAGATTAAATAAATAAATTTAATTATGACACAATGTTGATGCAGTGATTTATTCATTAATAAAGGATTCAAATAATTGATATTATATATAATAAAATAAATATTATTTGACATAATTTATGTCATACATGAATTTTATATAATAATATGACATTTTATTATACTATTTAATGTTTTTTTGAAGTTATCTCTCTATTTTGATCTTATTTAAATTCAATAAAATGAATAGTGTAAAAATTTACACAATCAATGTTTTATAAAATTAATAATTTATTAAATTATTTAAAAATCAAAAAAATATTTTAAAATTACTAAGTTATTATGATATCTTCTAAAATTTTATTTAGTGTATAATTATTTGAAATTAACCCCATATAAGTAAAATTAATAGCTTCTTAACAATTAAAATGTTCTTACAAATTTTAAAATTAAGAGTATAATTAAGGTTAAACCAAAATGATAAGGTTCAAAATAAACTCTATACATGTCTAAAAACTATTTTATGAGTTTATTTTGATCTATAATCATATTATCTTTACCATATCTCAAGTTTGATCCATATGGTTTAAAAAAATAATTTATATTAATTTAATATTTTAATACATTCCAAGGGTGCCCTACCCTTCTCCTATAAATATGAACCCTTAACTCTCTATTAATAACTCATAAAAAGACTTTTAGTTCATCCAAGATCTATCCAATCCTCTTCTTAGAATACCTAACGACATTCTAGATGCCTTATTTTAGGCATAACACTCTTGAAAGAGGTGTTTATGTGTTCTTCAAGGTGATCAATCGAAGAAGAGGTATCATTTTCATTAAGTGTTTATATTTTTTTTCTTCTTACACTTCCTAAAATATTATCCAACCATGATGGGATAATAAATATTTTATCCTAAATATACTAATATGTTATTATGTTAATATCATCCCCTAAATCCATTTCTAATTCTGTTAAATGGGAAGAAAATTAATCGTTCTTGCGTACGTGTTCATTATCACCTCCAAAAATTGATTTAGATAGTTTTACATAACCATCTATTAATATTGGTTATTATAAGGAACCAGCCTTAAAACATTACATAATATAGAATAAAATTAATAATTCACATTGAGGATCTTTTCAAGTTTAGAGTTTTAGAGAATTATGACATAACTATTACATCTCAAAAGATTACAAAGTATACACTTCTACTCAGTTTCCATTTTTTTCAAAAAATAAAAACTCTTCAAAAAAAGAAAAGAGTCAAGTATTGTTCCATGTTTTAGATATCAATACTTTTCCTTGATCACATCCTTGACCCTCTTCATCTTTATGTCATGTGAAAAACAACTCAAAACATGGGATGTGGATAAAAATCTCTGTAAGGTTTATAAAAAAAAGAATGATAACATTAGTTCATCATTACTTACATAACATAATCTCTTTAACATAACACATGAAATTATACGATTTTTGAATAACACATAGAAAATATAATTCATAATGGTAACTTGTGGCATCCATATTATACTTACATTGTAGCTATCACAGCTACGTAGGGCGTTGCATTTGGAATATCCATCATAGTGTATTCCATAAATATCTTAGGAGAAACATTCATGTTTACCACCGTCACATTACCCAATGCATTGGAGAGCTATCTCGGGCTCACCCATCCTTGTTTTATCATGGAACCACCCGTATACATAAACAATGCCCAAGAACCATACCATATTCATCACACATTAACTAAACATAAAATAATGATAACATTTTCACATTATAAATATATAATTTAAATATATTGACATAAAAAATACATTATCAAAACCATATTCAATACCAAAATACATAAAATAGTATATGGTATTTATTTTCCTTTTAAAAATATTTCGGCTTGTTAAGGAATCCAAAGATCAAATCATACTCACGGTGGCGAAAAGGTCATTGTCACCATGTACATTAAAAAGAAAAATTCTTTTTTTTTGTTGTTTAGTAAAACACCTCATAGGAAAATATTCCCTTTGAATGAAATTAAAATTAAAAGGTATTTATACACTGTATAAAAGAAAGTTGTGAATAAAAAAAAATATGCCTCAATGAAAGGGGATTGATACGAAGTCCCTTACCTCGTGTCTGACTTGAGTCGATCGTTCTTTAATCTTCTGAATAATAAACTAAAGTTAATTTCTACTCGATTAAAAACATTTTTCAAGTTTATTATTCCTTTTAAATCACTTATTACCAAGTTATAAACATTATTTAATCATTTAAGTTAATAATGGTTTTTTTGTCGATATTTGGTACTTGAGTAAAAATGAACACCTTATAATTACAAGTTGTTCATGTGGTTGAATATTCATTATCTTCAGAATGATATTAATGATGTAGATATCATATATATCATATATATCGAGTATATAAATGTATTTATATTAGCACAAAAAATTTGGAGGTAAGAAATTAAATGCATCGTTCATGGAGACGGTAAGTCGTACGTACGCATGAATGATACTTTCATTTAAATTTCGTATTTTAATGGAATGAAAACATAAAGATAATTATGTATATTATAATTACCATATAATATCTTAAATAATATCATTAACTTGATTCTTTATACATCCCACATAAGGCATTAACGATTCATATCACTTTGAGGGGGTGGTAGTCTACACTTCTTAAAATGAAATTATTGCGTTTACCCATTATGAAAACCATGAAAGTTTGATATAACTGAAAAATACAGAAGAAAAAAAGAAAACATAAACATAATGTATATAAAATATAAATAATGTTTCGTCATAATGGCCACCATGATAGGCGGTAGGAGATAATTTAACAATCATGATTTCGAGAGGCGTTAGTTTTCCATCCACAGAAACATTGTGTTCTTTACCCATTAGATGGAGGTGTGTGTAAGTATAGTTCAAATCCGTCTCATAAAAACATCCTAGTATATTGAGGATACTGGTGTTGTTATAAAATAAAGGAATAAAAAGAGTTTAGGTATTGGAGAAGTAAAATAAAACAAAAGAACTTAAGAGAAGACATTACCTTTAAATTGGGTAACTCTCTTTGGATTGAACCAAAAGGGTTTCTTGAAGTGCTTTCTGGATAAGGTTAGGATTCTAGGATTAAGAGAGGGATATTGGGAGATTATTGGAGTAGAGGTTTTATGAGACAAAGACTTGATAAGTGTGATAAATTGGTTATAAGTGAGGGATTTTTATAAGGGAGGGGAGGGTCTCTTTAGGAAAGTTTGAAACAATTATTTTATTATAACCTCATCTTCGGTTTCAAAAAGGTAAAATATTCATTTAAATAAAAATTAAGATGACTCATGGTAAAATAAAATAATCCAATAAGAATTCGACAGGTTTTAGATATTGTTTTAATATTTATAATCTTATTTATTTAATTCATTTATTAATGAGGTAAATATTGCATCATTACTGTGTCATAAATAATTTAATTTATTTGATGTCCAAAAATTATAAAAAAGTACCATGATGTACAAAATATTATTATATTTCTAAATAATATTTATAGTCCAAAAGAAAACTTATATAACCCCTTGTAAAAATTTATTTACTAAAAGATATTTATTTATGTCATTTTTGTCTTTAATTTAATTTAATTAATATAAAGTGTCATTATTACTCCCATGTGGCTCCATGGGGTCTAAATTCGACCCAAGTATACCCATGGTAAGATATGTATCATCAAATAGGATTAGTACACATGTTAGAGTAATTTAATATTATTATAATATTATATTTTACCCTTATTTACAATATTTACCTTTCAATCATTGTGAATAAAATATTTACTCAAGTAAATATTTAAAATATCTAAAAATAAAATTTACCTATTTAAAAAATTTGGACCTACTGATTACAAATATGGAATCCATTTTTATAAATTCAAAATACATAAGTGTCAGAAATTAATTTAAAATTAATTACCACTGTCAAAACAAATAACATGTTTTTAAGATATAATAACTACCAAATGATTGACATTTCTTATGTCTAATTCCAAAATGAAATTACTTCCAATGACCAAAATTATATTAAATGGTAAAAATATATTCTAATTACACTTTAAAAACAATTAAAAAGTTAATCTAACCATACAAATAAATTAGACGAAAATGCTGATTTGAATTAAAATACAGTATTTTCACTATTCATTAAAAATGAATTTTATCATAAAAATACCAAAATTTTATCCAAAGTAAATTTTGATGTCTCAATTCTAAAGATGAATTTTATTTTGTTAAATAGAACATATAAGAGTGAAAAAAACTATATTTAATGTGGTTTCTCTATTAAAAGGTGCTAAATTGACCTTTTAATGAAAATTATGCCTAAAATTAGATTCATTCTCAATTTAAGACACTAAAATTAATTGGATAATTTTAAAAAATTTAAAAAAAAAATATAATCATATTTTATTTAGTTCTATTTATTCCCACAAATACAATGGATAGGCGTTAACTACCATTTAAAATAATAATATTATATCATTAGTGTGCAACGTAAGATTTTAAAGAAACCCTTTGTTGCGTATTAGGTGCGCCATCAATCATAGAGTCCCCTTTAAAGTAAAATTAATATTTAATTCACAAATATTAATAAATATGAAATGTGTCTTTTTCCTTATTTATCTAGGATGTTACATCCTTCCCCCCTTTTGGGAATTGCATCCTCACAATTTTAAAACTGGGCTTGGAAACTTCATTAAAAGTCCCACATCGGAAAAGAGTCAGTAAAACTATCACTTTAAAAGAAAGAAAGATAAGTACAAAGGTCACCCTAGATAACCCATACCAGGATTCCACATAAGAAAACATGTATATGGAAGAGATAACTAATGGTCATGTTTGGATGGAAAGTAATAGAAAACATTATTAGGGTAAAGTTAACCACCAGAAAATAAAAAACTTATGATGTGTTAAATTGTATTTTATTACTTAGTAAGAAATGTAAACCCACACCATTTTTTTAAATTTCATTTGAAAATTTTGAGGAATTAATTTAATAAATAGAATAAGAACCTAAGGAAATATACTTACCATTAAGTAGAATTTCATCCTTCAATAATTTTCTACCAAAAACTAATCATTTCTGAAAGCAATGAGAATTAAAAAAGACTTGGTCACATCAAAAGCACAAGAATAATCTTTTAGAGAATCACATAATCCACAAAATAAGGACTATATATTTCCCTTGTCATTAGACACCAACTAAAACCAAAATGGTTAGTGAGAGATCAGATAATACCCAAAAAAGAAAATCTTTTACAAGAAGAAAAACTACTTTTATCTCAAAAAAATTTCATAAAAACCCCAATGTTAAAAAAAGACCATTCAACATAAAAATGTCTATAAAATTATTCAAAAGTGATACAAACTAAGATTGTAACCCAAATATCATAAGGATTTAATTACATAGTCTTCCAAGATACATCTAAACATTTATCTCCAAATAACACTAGTTACTCATAAAGTCTCATATTGAAAAGTAATTAACCTAATCACATATTCTCCATTATAGGTTAATCATTTACATAAATAAATAAAATCATCATATGTCCACAATAAAAACCGAGATTCTTCCAAAATAAAATTTCAACCATTATTCCATAATCGAAATCCCAAAGTATCATATCTTCCTTAGGCATATAGTGTTTCCGGAAAAGAGAGAACGTCTTCCACAACAACCTTTATCACTTAATCACTAAGTCATTTATCTATACTAATTATATCCATTTTATAAAACATAAGTTCCCAAAATAAACGTATTCTTGGTCCATAAAATCATTTTACTAAAATAATAAGTCATACTAACTAGGGACTTCAAGTAGTCCAGTGGTAGGCGATGTTCCATTGTTTCCCTTCGGTTGTGGGTTCGATTCCTACAGCCTTGTAGGATGCGACGGGTTGTCACCCATCCTACAGGTTGTCCTTTTTATAAAACTCAAAAATAACCTTAACATGTTTAAACATCAACGGTTTCCTTATACCTCTCATTTTCATCCCAATTCATTATGATCTCAACATCATAATTCTTGAAGTCTTATTTCACCACCATATGATAAAATAAAATGGTCCTCAAAATGAAGAACATAATACCATGATCATGGTGTCCATTTGGTTTCATCGTCATCTTTTCCCCGTAGGTAGAAGGTCCATGCATTGCAATAATGATTTAGAGATCCTTCAAAATAATTTGCTTCCTTCATCCAAATATACCTTGTACGACATGGGTCATATTTGTGTTCAAAGAAAAATAGTTTTGGAAAATAATCATGCATGACATATAATTTCAAAACATCTGAAAAAACATGATTTCTATATAACAGTCTTACCGAATTTTAGTGGAAACTTTCAATTAACGGTCCTTTTAAAATACCATAAGTATGTGCTGAGGGACTATATTGTAAAAGAAAATATAAATAGGTTGTGCACGGGTGTCCTTATTTATAACCTTTTTCAAAATCATAATATGCTTCAAAATATTGTGATAAGGTAAAATATTTGTAAATGCCTTGATAATATTTAACTTTCTTGAAAATATGAGAATATTGTGAAAATTGGAATTGTTTAAATACAACTCATTATCCATGATGATAATGAGGTATAGTAATGGTGTCTGATATCTCAAAAAACTTTGTGCAAGTGAGTTTTATGCTAGACAAAGTTTCCCAATCATTGGAACATGACATTTCCATTATTATTGCAAGAAAGTAATTTGGAAGAGATAAGAATGTCATTTTAGATCCTCCTCCTTCCATCTGTAACTAACTTTACTTGATCTGAAAAAAGTTATAAAATAGTGATTTAACTGAAAAAATAGGCATAAGGACTAACCATGAGTTTAATAAAATCTCATATTCCCTAAATTTGTCTAAACAAACCTCTGATATGAACTATAAGGACCCGACCATAAAACATTACTTAATATAGAATTAAATGAATAATTCAAATTAAGATCTTTTCAGGTTTAGTGTTTTAGAGAATTATGACATAACTATTACATCTCAAAATATTACACAGTAGACACTTCTACTCAGTTTCCATTTTTCATAAAATAAAAACTCTTAAAAATAAAAATGTCTTGTTCCGTGTTTTAGACATCATGACTTTTCCTTGATCCCATCCTTGACCATATTCATATTTAAGTCCTGTGAAAAACATTTCAAAACATGGGATGAATATAAAAATCTTAGTAAGCTTTATAAAACAAAGAATGAGAAAATTAGTTCATCATTACATACATAACATAAGATCTTTAACATACCTCATGAAATCATAAGAATTATGAATAACACATAGAAAACATAATTCATAAAGGTAACTTGTGGCATCCATATTATACTTACATTTTAACTATCATAGCTATGTAGGGAGTTACATTTAGAATACCAATCACAACATATTCTCTAAATCTCTTAGGAGAAACATTCATGCTTACCACCGTCAAACTACCCAATTCATTGGAGAGCTATCTCGGGCTCACCCGCTCTAGGTTTATCATGGAACCACCCATATACGTAAACAATGCCTAAGAACCATAACATTTTCATAACACATAAAATAAACATAAAAGAAAGATAAAATTTCCACATTATAAATATATCAATTAAAAATATTGACATAGAAAATCCATTATCAAAACCATATTCAATACCAAAATACATAAAAGAGTATACGGTATTTATTTTCCTTTTAAAAATATTTTGCCTTGTTAAGGAAGCCAAAGATCAAAATAATAATCGTGGTGGTAGAAAGGTCATTGTCACCACATATGTTAAAAAGAAACATTCATTTTTTGTCTTTTAGTAAAAATCCTCATAAGAAAAAATTCCCTTTGTATTAAATGGAAAGTAAAAGGTATTTATAAATTGAATAAAATAAAGTTGTGAATAAAACAAAATATGCCTCAATGAAAGGTTATTGAGACGAAATCCCTTACCTCGTGTCAGACTTGACTCGATCATTCTTTAATCTCCGGAATAATAATCTAAAGATAATTTATACTATCTTAATAACCTTTTTAAAGTTTACTATTCCTTTTATATCACTTATTACAATGTTATAATCATTATGTAATCATTTAAGTTAATAACGGTAGTTTCGTCGATATTTGGTACTTGAGTAAAAATGAACACCTTATAATTACAAGTTATCCATGTGGTAAAATATTCATTATCTTCAAAATGATATTAATGATATAGATATCATATATATCCAGTGTATATATGTATTTATATTAGTACATAACATTTGGAGTTAATAAATGAAATGCACCGTTCAAGGAGATGGTAAGCCGTACGTACGCATGAACGCTACTTTCATTCCCATGTCATATTTTAATGGAATGAAAACATAATGATACATATTTATATTATAATTATAATATAATATATTAAATAATATCATTAACTCTATCTTTTATATATCCCACATAAGGAATTAATAATTTATATCACTTTGAGGGGGTGGTAGTCCGCACTTCCTAAAATGAAATTATCGCGTTTACCCATTACAGAAACCATAAAGGTATGCTATAAATGAACAATATAGAAGAAAAAAAGAAAACATAAACATAATATATATCATATATAAATACAGTGCATTCATAATGGACACCATGAAAGGTGGTAGGAGATAATGGAACAATCATCATTTCGTGAGACGTTAGTTTTCCATCCAGAGAAACATTATGTTCTTTACCAATTAGATGGAGGTGTGTGTAAGTGTAGTTTTAATGATTCTCATAAAAAAATCCTATTATATTTAGGATACTGTTATTGTTATAAAATAAAGGAATAAAAAGTGTTTAGGTCGTTGCAGAAGTAAAATAAAACAAAAGAACTTAAGAAAAGACGTTACCTTTAAATCGGGGAACTCCCTTTAGATTGAACCAAAAGTGTTTCTTGATGTTATTTATGACTAAGGTAAGGATTCTAGGATGAAGATAGTGATCTTGGTAGATTATTGGAGTATAGGGTGCATGATACAAAGTCTTGAGAAGGGTAAGAAATGGATTATAAGTGAGGGATTTTTATAAAGGAGAGGAGGGGCTCTTTAGAAATGTTTGAAACAATTATTTTATTATAACCTCATCTTCGGTTTCAAAAGGTTAACTATTTTCTAAAATCAAATTTATATTGACTCATTGTCGAAATAAAATAATCCAATAATAATTGGACTGGTTTTGGATATTGTTTTAATATTTATAATCTTATTTATTTAAATCATTTTTAATGTGGTAATTATTGCATCATTATTGTGTCAAAAATAATTTAATTTATTTGATGTCCAAAAATTATTAAACAAATAGAAAGATGTATGAAATATTTTTATAATTCTAAATGATATTTATATCCGAAATGATAAATTATATAACCCCATGTAAAAATTGATTTACTAAAAGATATTTGTTTATGTCATTTTTGTCTTTATTTTAAATTAATTAATATAAAGTGTCATTATTACTCCCATGTGGCGCCATGGGGTTCCAAATTAGACCCATGTATGCCCATGTTCAGATATGTATCATCCAATAGGATTAGGACACATGTTAGTGTAATGTAATATTATTATAATATTATATTGTACCATTATTTGCTATATTACCTTTTAATCATGCTAAATAAAATATTTAATGAAGTAAATATTTAAAATGTATAAAAAAAAGTTACCTATTTACCAAATTTGTACCTACTGATTCCAAATATGGAATCCATTTTTCTAAATTGAAAACAAAGAAGTGGCAGAAATTAATTTAAAATAAATTCCCTCTGTCAAAACAAATAGCGTGTTTTTAAGAAATAATAACTATCAAAATATTGACACTTGTTTAAGTCCAATTTCAAAATAAAATAACTTCCAATGACCAAAATTAGATTAAATGTTAAAAATTTATTCGAATTAAACTTTAACACAAATTAAAAAGATATGATAACCATATAAATAAATTAGATAAAAATGAAGATTTGAATTAAAATAGAGTATTTTTCATTATTCATTAAAAATGAATGTTAACAAAAAATACCAAAATTTTATCCAAAGTAAATTTTGATGTTCTGATTCTAAAGAATAATTTTATTTTGTCAAATAAAACATATAAGAGTGACAAAAAATATATTTAATGGTTCGATATGAAAAGGTGGTAAATCGATCTTTTAAAGAACATTATGCCTAAAATTAGATTCATTCACATTTTAAGCCTCTAACATTTATTGGATAATTTTGAAAACATTTAACAAACCTTTATAATTATATTTTTGTTAGTTCTATTCATTCCCACCAATATAATGTCTAGGCCTTAACTACCATTTAAAATAATATTATTATATTATTAGTGTGCAACGTAATATTTCAAAGAAACCTGTTGTTGCGTATCGGGTACGCCATCAAACATATTGTCCCCTTTAATGTAAAATTAATATTTAATTCACAAATATTAATAAATATGAAAAGTTTATTATTCCTTATTTAACTGGGATTTTACATTTATAATGATAGAATTAATATTAATATGTGATATTCATGACATATTAAGCATTATAAGATAATAATATATCAATGAGAGTCTTACTTCCGTGTGTATAAAAATGATAATGTTATTCCTGCGTACTTGTGAACTATTACATCCACAAAGAGATGTGACTCATTTGTATTCATTTTATCACTTTTATGATATATATAAGTATCTGTAAATTATTATGATGATTTTAATAATATCATATTCATTCTGGAAAGATAAAATGATAATTACCTTATTTACATAATTATCAATGAAAAATGGAAACATTACTCATGCGTGTGTACGACCTACCATCTCCGTAATTATATCATTTTTCATTTTTCTTAACCATATTTAATGGTTTAAATAAAAAAAATATGACTTATGTTTAAAAGTGATGAATATGTCATGAATAATATTCTAGAGATGATATAATTATGACCACGTAGACTAGTGAAATCATACCATGTTCATTTTTGGCTCAAGAACTGATTATCGACAAAACGTATGACATGAACTCAAGTAATTAACTAATTATTATAACATGGTCATAAGTGATTTAATGGGAATAATAAACATGAAGGATGTTGTGAAGTAAGTATAAATTAACCTAAGTTTATTATTCAGGACGATAAATAATGAGTAAGACAAATCTGACTAATGTTAAGGTACTTCATCTCAATATCCTTTCATTGAGGCATATTTTGATTTATATACAACCTTAGATTATAAAATTTATAATCAAACCCTTTTACATTTAATTTTTTTCAATAGTTTGAAAAGAATTATTTTCTTTCTGAAGCATTTTACTGAATGAAAAAAATGAATGTTTCATTTTAATGCTTACGACGACAACAGCCTTTCCACCGTCATGAGCATTATTTGATATTTGGCTTCCTTTATAAGCCATAATGTTTAAAAAAAAAGTTAAATACCATATTCCTTTTTAGGTAATTTTTTTATTGAAAATAGTTTTGATAATATATTAATTATATCAATATTTTGATATGATGTCATATGATTGCAATGTGGAAATTATATTTTTCCTTTTTTTCTTGTTCATAGGTTATGATTATGTTATGGATATTTGGAATTTCTTATATATATGGGTGGTTCCATGATAAACTAAGGGAGGGTGTGGATATGATATCTCTCCAATTAATTGGGTAACATGATAGAGGTAAATGTTAATGTTTCTCCTAAGATATTTAGGGAATATACTATGATGAGTATTCGAAATGTAACCATGAAGGTTACTCCCTAGGTATATGTGAGAGCTACAATGTAAGTATGTTATGAATTCCACATGTAACCTTTATTATTTATTATTTCTATGAGTTATTAATAAATTATTTTATTTCATGAGTTATGTTAAATAACTTATTTTTTATGGGTGAAAATTATGATTTCTTTGATTTTTATGTATTCATGAACTAATGTTTTCTTTCCTTATTTTATAACCCTTACTGATATTTTTATGATCATACCATGTTTTTGAATTGATTTTCACAGGGTATAAGGAAGGGTAAGATAATAGAATAATTCAAGAAGATTTTTATCAAGAAAATAATTCTTTTTTTTATTTAAGAAGTTTTATTATTGTGAAAAAAATTGGATAGAGTAAAAGTGTATACTTTGTAAAATTTGAGATGTAATGTATTAATAATTGCCTATTTCTTTAAAACAATAAACTCGAAAAGATTTTCTATGTGAATTAATTTCAAATGATTAACTTATCTCAAGATTATGTATTTTTTTAAGGTCAGGTCCTTATAATTATTTATATGATACTATCTATATAGAATATTTTTTATTTTTATATTTCATCATAGAAAAACAAAATCTACCACCACATAAAGGTTTTAACGTTGGAATTTTTGAAGGAGTATCATGTTTTCCAATGTGAAGAAAATATATACTAATATATAATATTTAAAAATTCCAATCATTTCAGTCAATTAGAGAGACATGACTCTTCTTTTTCTCATTCTTGCTTCATAGTTGACAATAGTGTCCTATAACTTAATCATTCACCTGTTTACTGAAAGTACACTATGTGATTCCTGATCTTTACTATTTCAATATCTAGAGGGGCTTGAAAATTACTTGATCCAAATACCAATATATCCAATGATAATCATCCACTATGTTAAACTATTTTTTCATTCCTTGCACTATGGTAGTTTTTATTTTATGGTCACACAGAGTGATTCATGTATAGGGTTATAACACCCAAAAAAAGTGTACGTATGGTTTTGGACTATCTCCTTATAAAACAAGGTTCATTTTTTCCCGCTGGATCACAACCTCATGATGAAATTTTAGGGGTCATGTATCAATGGTAGTATGAGGGGTGATGTGGTTTTTCAGAATTCAGTTGGGTCTTTCATTTTTTCTTTCGTCACTCTGTTTGGATAGGATGATTCAATACTTGATGAAGCATCTTCCATGATCAAGGGTCCTGAATAGTGTATCTCCAACAAATTCTCACTAGCTAGGGTTGGAACATATTTTTTAATCCTTCATATGTACATCAAAGAACACATTCCATCCCCAAGGGATATTACCTATTTGGTATGAAAATAAGAAAAATTTATTCACCAATCTCATGTCTATTAATAACACTTGGCGGAAATGGAATATGGTTGAGTATTTCCAAGCCTCCTAGGACTCACTTATAGAACAAACAATACTTTCACTGTCATAGGTTCTCTCATCCCATGGTGTGTTAATCTTGTTAGGTCTGATGCACTTAGTCTTCATTATTTTAGACCCTCATGATTTTTTGGTGTCATTCCCCACTATCAATAAAAATTTGGAAATTTAGAATAGATTTTTCTCCATATAAGATTATTTTTCAATTAACCCAAAAAATAGTATAGTAAAGGACTGCTCGTGTAATATTCTCGGTTTAGTCAGCCACCTAAGAAGACTAGGTTCTCATAGACCCGTAACATAGAAGAGTTTAGGATTGAGATTATGAAAGTATAGGGTGGGTTTTCACCTATAAATTACCTAGTTTGGAGTTCTACCATATTAGACTAGGTTCCATATATAATTGAAAATGTATAACATTTAGGATTATGCCTATAAAATTCTAGTTCGGGACTTCTTCTATAAATGACTATTTCTTTATGAACCTATTCAAGAATAAAGAATTGGTATGATCATATAGGTGTGGAAAATGAATATGTAAAGAGTTTATATACTCTATAAAAAGTGATAAAACCTAGTGGGTACCATTAACTGGGTTGGTGTGTGAAGTGGAGACATAGGATCATTAAGATCTGAACTACTATAGAAATTAATTATGTCAATCTTTTCATTCATGCATTATCTTTTGTTTATATTTATAATTTTGGAATGGGAGGATTGTTTAATATTTGAATCAACTAATTTAATATCAAAGGATAATATTCCTATTTTTAAAGAAAGACAATCCATCCCCCACTTGTGCATTTCCATAAACTCTTTGGATCCTAACAATTGGTATCAAAGGGTGGAATCTATAAGGATATCTTTAGTTATCTGATTTGTATGATACCTTACACATGGTATAAGAGAGGGGCCTTTTGAGAATATGTCAGTTTGATATATTATTTATATTATTTGTGATTACATTTTATCATAGTCCTTAAAAATAATAAATAAATTATTGTTTTTAGTGTTGATCAACATGATGAAAAAAATTGGATTTAATCCAAAAATATTACCACATTTCTATGGTAAAAGGTATACTAAGTGGATGATCCTGAAGGAGGATTATCCAAATCGTATTAATATTCTATTTTTTATATGAGATTAAATCTTCTGATTTACCTGAATCCGATCTGGTTTATTTTAATATAGAATATTCTATTAAATAGGATATTAATTATTATATCACGAATATTGTTTATTTTTGTTTTAAAAGAAATATTTCTGAAAAAATTTGGAGTTTCGACACCAGTTATGAGATTTGGAAACATCTTGAAATAAATGACCTTGAAGTTGGAGATTCTATGAAGTATATTCACTCTAATTATAGAGAATCTAAACACATTAAAATGCAGAATCCAACCATGATATGGGAAGGACATCATTTTATTGAATGAGATATCATTAAAGGTAATTTAAAATTCAATTTAGATTGTTAAAATGTAATTTTTTATGGTTACAAGAATAGATGACATATTAAACCCAATTTTTTGTAGCTCAAAAAATCAATTAAGGTTGATAAGAATGAAAAGAAATATATGAAAACATGTAATGATTACAAATGATCTTACTAAAAGGATAAATGTCCCAGAAAATCTAGTAATGTTTGATTTCTTGAAAAATACTATTATATTAAATTTTTTTCCTACATATTCTAGTTCAAGTGAAATAATTTTGTATTTTTTAAATTCCACTAATATATGTGTGATTAGTATAACTAAAGATATTGATTTTAGTTCTGCATCACTTTGTTATAAAAATTCTAGAAAAGATGAGACAAGTAGTAAATAACTAAAGGAAACATGTGTTTTATATTTAGTTAAAATAAATTAAATTAATTCAATACATGTATCACTAAAAGATAAATATAATAGGGTTTGAAAAAAGAAATGTTCTTATCTTATAAATTCTTGAATGATTATGAAGATAAGAAGGGTTTATCACTTGAAATTAAAAATTTGAGAAAATTAAATATTGATTCTGAAATGTTTAAGCTTTAATCTGAATGTGATATGATTATATATATTAATTATTTGAATAATTAATAAAAAGAAAAAAGATTTAATTTATTTTTGGAAGACAGGTATAATGCAAAGGATCTATAAAAGAATATTAATATTCCAAATTTATGTCATTGAAAAAATATTCTTCATCAATTGAAAATGTCTGTTATGATTAGAAATGTGTTAAAAAAATTAAAGGCCAAAAAAGGAAATAGATAATGTTTGGAATTATTTTTTTTTTCAAAAAATAACATTTAAACACAATGAAATTAAAATTTTAATTTCAAAAGGATTCCTTATTTGATTAAATGTATTGATAAAAGTAATTATCATGATTGTGATTATTTTATTCCTATTATGTTTAAATGAAATTATGTTAAATGATTTTTATTAATCTAATTGGTTTATTATTTTAAATGTGTATATTATAGTCATTAGGATTTTGATTTTCCTTCATAATCCACCCAATATTTTGGAAACAAAAGGAATTTTATGTCAAATTCTAATATCATGGTCAAACTATCAATCCATATACTTCTTGGGTTACTAAATGTATGTATTCTAATTCATGAAAAATTAATCCCATATTTATTCCAAGGTAATAAGTAACAAATGATTATTATTTTTAACATTAATTCCAATATATATTTATCCATATCAAGTTAACATAATAATTATAATCAAGAATACTATATATCATTTTGGACGAAATCATATCATTTATTTTTTATATGAACATTACTCTATTTAATATGCTTATATGGCCAATAAATATGTTATTTATATTTGTAAATTCTGGTTAACATTTATGATATTATCATTTGGTTACTTTCAAAATTTCATTGAACATCATATAACATATTTTGTGGATCCTTATGACATAAAGGTGTGTTTTTGGAGAATTTTTCACTGTTGAAATTAAAATCCTACTCACAATGTTTTGATATTTTCTTTTTGAAAGAAAATCATAAATTTAGTGGGATTTAATCTTCTTATTATCTTGTATATCATCATGTATATTTCAGTTATTGAAAAATATTATACATAGTTTTATTTTTCTAATTTTCATAACATTAAAATTATAAATTTCAATTTTGAATTTTTAAAATACACTAGAGCTTGTTTTTTATTCCTGAAAAAACAAAGGGGAAATTGAAATTTAGGGTGAAGTAATACTTAAAAATTATTTTTAAATTTATTTCCTATTTATAAATTTTTTAATTTTTAATTTTAAATATTTTCATTTCACTATTAAAAATATGTTTTCTTTAATTATGAAGCCTTTTATTATGTAAAATATTTTTGTGAGGCTTCAATATGTATAATTTTTTTATTTTGAGTCTGATATAAGATGATTTTAAGGTAGTATTTTTCATTTGACATTTCAATTGTTTGAATTGAAATGTAGAATTGATAAATTAAGGAGGAGAATGAATTATTGTAATTCTCGTATATTTCCTAGAAAATTATATTTTTATTTGGTCTACTTTGAGAATCTTTGAATCTGATTTGTATTATAGTTTGGATATTTTGAAATCCTAAATATATAGAATAATTTTATTCTATTACACTCATGGACAATAATAAATAATTCTCAAATTTATGAGAAGTTTGAGTAGTGTATGTATTAAAAAAATTATAATGATCTGTAATTTGAATGTCCAGAAATTTCAAGATTCTCATGAAATCAATAAAATATAGAAACTATTTCTTAGATTAAAATTATACAATTCAAATATACATTTTTTTATATTTTTTCTTTAATATTTATAATCTTTAATATATAATATTAACACACTTTCTAAACAATTAGTTTTCATAAAATGAGAATTTAAGAAGGATTTTCCATTATATGTCACAAACATCTTTTAAAATACTACTCACTCTATGCAGTTCATGGTCAAATGATATATGGTTTTATAGTGAATTATTGATTGATATTTTTTAATATGGATTCTTAATAATGTCAAGAAATAAAATGTGTTTTATTTTTATGTTTTATATTTAATGTGAAGTAATTTTTTTATATTAATTTCAAATAGAAAATTTTTCTTTTAAAACATTATCTTCTTAATAATTTAAAATAGGGGAGAAGATTTAAAAATATACAAGATTTTGTAATTATCAAAAATGGGGGGAATATTGAGTGCTTCCTCAATGAACATCATTTTCTTATAATTACATAATATCATATAATAATTTATTAAAAATTATATAACATTAATAAGTGTTTTATTTAGTTTCTCATTCTTTGTACATTTTAATACATTAGAAAAATCACTTGTTTTAATATCAATACCATAATTCTTAATTATGTTTTATAATTAAGTTGTTATATTATATATTAATTAATGTATAATTCAAATATGTTCTAATGTTACATAGTTTTTATTCAGTTTGTTATATTATGTGTTTATTAATGTATACTTAACATTGACAAGATCAGAATATTTCATTGCTTAAAATGCAATTAGATTCCATGTTTGGTTTGTTCAAAACATATTCTAAATGTTTAATGTTAATTTCCTTGAAAAAATAAATCATTTAGTACCTTTAAATATATTTTATTTATAATTTACACTATTCCCATATATCCATAATAACAAAATCCAAATATTATATATGAAATTATCATAGCCAAATTGATATCCACCTAGAAGATTTTTGAACCATGTAGCTGATTTCAATGTTTCATTTACTTTATTTTTTTATACCATAAAACTTGTTACAAACCTAAAAATTAAGTTATTAATGATGATTTGGAAAGATAAATTAATTATCTAGATATCCATAGAATGTATTAAAATAAGAATATTTATTTATTAGGTTCTCTAACTTGTGAAAAGTTACTCCATGTTTTCAGTATGAAGTCTGCAGTTTTTTAGAATAGTTTTTCTACTATATTTTAATGGATTAATGGGATACCTAACACAAATTAATTTTATTCTTAACAATTTTTAAATATTATAATAATATAGAAATATAATTATACACGTCCTAAAGATAATTCCTCTATTTAGATGGTATTTATTATGTTTATAATTGCATATGTCATTCTACTTTTCAAATTTATAGAATCCCTTATATGAGTTCAACTATGTGAGAAAATATTATTATATAATAAAAAATACATGGATATTGATTTACATGAAAAGTATTTCCAACGTGAAAAAATTGGAAACATTGAATGAAATGGTTCTATGAATTTTCTTAACTAAAATAGCTACATAAATTTCATTATGTAAATCTGGAAAGTGTAATCTAGTACATGAAATTCTTATATAATTTCAATTATGAGAAATCGGGTTCATGAATTTCCTTAAATATATTAAGTTACATAGATTTTATTACATAGTGATAAATATATATGTGAGAATAACTTTTGTATATGACTACATGTTTTAGTGAATTTCTAAAATATTGTCTAAAAATAGGATATATAATAGATTTTATGTTATTCTTAAAATTTTCATTTTATCATGTTTATTATTAACATAATTAGTATTCTATTAATTCTAAAAATACTCATTATTTATCTAGAATCCATGAGAAATAGTTTTCTGTTTTTTAATGATAAATTAATTTAGATTCAAATGGGATAAAGCATGTATGAATATTTACTCATAATGTTTAAAACACGAGATATTAAAATTAAAACTAGTTGGAATATATAGATTACATCTCAAATATTTTTATGCTTTTTCTCAAGAATATTATTACTTATTATTAACTACTGTATAGATTAAATTTCAATGAAATTTTCACATGAATATTAGTTGTCTTTATTATTTAAAAAAACACATGAATCATTTTTCTAGAAAATAAAAATTGGTGGAGATAAAATATGAATTTGGAATATAAAGAGTTAGTCTTTCATGATATAATGGTGTATTCCATGTATTTTTTATGAACCATTATTGATACATTAATTTTTGTTTTAGTTATTTATTATTGTAATGATACAATATGTGTAGAACATTTTTTAAATTTCACTTTTCAATAATTATATTTAAAAGCTACTTCCATATGATGGTTATAACATTGGAATTTATGAATCTATATAATTTTATACTATATGGAGAAAATAGATGACAGTTGATGTTTAAAAATGACCAAATCATGAAGTGAAATAAATATATGTGACTCAAATTTTACTCATTCATGTTTCATAACTCTCAATAGAGTCTCGATGCTTCATCAATCTTTTACTTTTTTAAAATAAATTATTGGATGCCCGGGCTTCATTGTTTCAACAACTATAAGGGGAAAAGATTTACTAGATCTATATTCTATCATATCTATTGAAAATCATTCACTATGTTAAACATTTTTATTCATTATTTTTGTTGTAACTTTCTATACTATATTTTCAAACTTAGTAAATACTGTATGGGGTAATAGTAACCTAACAAAAGGTATGTCTAGTTTGATATGTACCCTTAGAATTATAGCTTTAGTTTTCCCCCTTTGATTATTGGGTGTCACTTAAACTATAAAAATGAATAGGAAATGACTCATTTTATAAGAGTCTCAATGTAGTATATCCTTGTAAAATAAAGGGTTTCTCTGGGCCTGTAGTATAGAAGTGGTTAGGATTGAGCCTATAAAAGTCTGTGTTGGGTATGCACCTATAAAATAATGCATTTAGATTTCTCACATGAAATACTTGGATCTGTATAAACCCAATAATGACCTATGGTTATGATCGAGACTATAAATTTCTAGGTTATGTCTTATCATATAGAAGCATATGTTTTAGTTTGAATCTATAAAAGATAGGCTAATTAGGTTGATCCATTAGGTGTGAAATAGGAATATTTAACGAGTTTTACTCACCATCAAATGTGATATACAATATTCAGTTCCATACAATGATAAGGTGTTTAAAGATTAGACATATAATCATTTTATCTGAATTGTAACAAAATCTTATTTGGTCATATTTTCATTCATGTATTCTATTTTACATTTATTTTCTTATATGGGTGTGGATGAATTGTTTAATATTTGAATATATCAATTTATACTCATAATGGTTATATTTTGATTATAATTTTTTAAAATAAATAAAAATCACCCCTCTTTTCTATTTGCATCACCTCTTCAGGACCTAACACGAATAATGTATGAGATCGATATAGCTATGATAATATCTGAACCTGATATATCAATCCATTTCATTAGTTAATGTGATATTATTTAGTAATGATATATTATTTTTATGTTATGTGATAATTATCTAATTATGTGAATCCATTGTAAGGTTTCTTGTAGGGTGAATATAAGACTAATTTCCCAAGGTAACTACATTATATTCTTGTAAAAGTTTGTAATAGAAATATTTTTAATTAAAATGGTATTAAAATAAGAATATTATTTGGAGTATATTTTCTAATATATTATTAATTATGGCGAAAGGATTTCATTTCATGAAAAAGTATTCATGAGTATTCATGTTTTCCCAGAGACACTTATAATTATGGTTTTCTTTTGTAAATTCATAAAAAATAAATCAATAATTTTACTAAGAAATTATGTTTTTTCATTGAAATTTAAATGTATATTTGATATCAAATATTCATTGTGAATAAGGAAAACAATTAGTCAGATTTTTTAGGTTTCCAAATGGAATAAAGAGTCTCATTTCAATTATATCCCATAATTAGATATGTTTTTTCATCAAATGTTCTAAAATTATTTTCATAACTCTTAAGGATCTTTATATATGTCAATAAAAATGATATTTATAACAGGGAGTTAACTCAAACATAGAAATAGATTCTTTATTAGGAACTTTTTAGTGGGAAAAAGTCATACGATATAGAAATTCCAACATCATTATATATTTGTTTTACCTAATTCTCTATAACTATATATAGAAAGATCCCATAATTGTAATGAATTGTGACCCTCAATACAAATCATGTATTTATGGGTTTTTATGTAATGAGGTATTATACAAATTTTTATTTACTTTTTCAATTATAAAAAATATTCATTTTTTAAAATATAATGAACTACTACATAGTTGGTTATAACTTCATCAAGATATAAATATAAAAAAATATTTAAAATGTAAATCATTTAAAAATTTAAAAACATTATAACTTTTCAATAGTAATGTCCATGTAAAACTCTATAAAATCACATGATTCTAACTCTAAAAATTTTAAAAATTTATTTTTTTTGTATCAAATAAATTAAATATACAATGTGAATATCAATACATGAAATTTATATTATGGTTTTAATGTAATTATACCTATAATAGTTCCAAATATCTTCTATAAGTATTAAAATAAGTCATAAGTATTTCTAAAGAAATTAAAAAAATAAATTAATAAACATAAAATTAATGAAAAGAAAAATGTCAAAATACAAGTCAAATAGAGCATATTAATACATTTTTTAAAATAGTTTTTTTTTCTATATGAATCATGTATTTTTTTTAAAATCCATGTCTGAATTTAATCATATATTATTGTGTGAAATATATAGTTATTTATTAAGTAATTCAAAACTATAAAAAAACGATTTAAATCATGAAAGAGTTTAGAATAAAGGATATTGGTTTTGTTTTATATGTTATTGAAATAAAAAAGTATTTAAAATTAATTTTTATGACATATAAATACTTCTTAGACTTGATTTTAATTAAATTTAAGAAAAAAATACATGAAATAGAAATATCACATGACTTATAAATAATGTAATTCAATTTTGGAAAGCATCAAATAGAGCCCACATAATATCCAGAATTACTTAATGTGAATCTTAAATAAATGTTTTAAAAAAATGTAATGAAAAAACATATTTTATTCCATTGTGAGTATGAGTAATCAATTAATTAAAATATGAATTTCTCCAAAATTCTATTCCTAGAACACATAGTGGGATAAATAATAATTTAAATTATAAATAATGTTAAACCTGTTCAATAAATAACCCAACAAATTTATTTCAAAATAATTCTTTTATTGGAAATGTTTTAAAGTCATTTAACATTTCATTAATCAAGTTAGAGGGATTAAAAAAAGATTTATTAGTTATAAAAACATGATTATGTGAAGATTCATGGAGATACTCAATAATCTCCCCAATTTGATAATTACAAAAACAATCCAACTTTCAAAAACCATTCCCCTTTTTTAAATAATAAAAAATATTAAATAAAAAGTAAATCATTCTCCTTTCATAGAAATGTATCAAACTTTTTCAATATGAAAAATTAACTCCAAATCATTTATATAGTATCGGTAAGGATAAAATTATTTTATTCTCAAATAACTAATTATTCACAGAAAAGAATCAAAGCTCCCCCAAAATTTATACTTTCTATATAGATTAAAAAATATTCTTGTTTGGAAAATATATAAAAACTCACCCATAATTTTTATTTGTAATTTAATTATATGTGACTAATACTTTTTTATTCTGAATTTTAAATATATTCTATAAATAATTCATAAAAAAATTTTATGCATAAGTAATTTAATGAAACTATAGAATATAACACTTTAATAGGTATATTAATCTAGGAAAACTTTTTTAGATATTCTATGAATTAGATAACATTATATAATGAATTAAGTAGTGAAAGTTTAAACCAATAAAATATAATTGATATATATATATATATATATATATATATATTAGTCCATAAAGGACCTTTTAAAAATGTAAAACAATGTTATGATTTGTTTTCAAAACTAGGTAGTTATAATACATATACTTCCCCATAAATACACCCATTTAGAAAGGAACGTTTGACATTCATTTGAAATTATTTAATTTTATGAATAAATATATAGGATAATAAAATTATTACAACTTTTAACTTTTTAGTCAGGGAAATAATTTCATCATAACATATGCCTACTTTTTGGAAATAACCTTACGTATCTAATTTCTCTTTATCCCTAAAAATATTTCTGGAATCATCAAGTTTACTAAAAATATCTATTTATTTAAAAATAAATAAAAATATTTATGAGGTTCAATTAGTTTACACAAATTATTTCTATTAAATTGGCCTCAATATATTTATAGGGAAAATATCTAATTAATATTCATAATTTTTCATCAATATCTTTTAGGAAAAAAATCAGAAATTTCATAACAATGAGTTTAATAATTCCTTAAATAATTTATAATATGAACTTGAGCATTAAAGTATCAAATTATTTTATGCACCAGACAATGTATAAGCTATTTCAAAAAAAATCACGAGGTGTATTCTTCCCATATACGTGTACATTTTAATTATGATGTTCACCAACTCCAAAAATAGAATATGTCATGTCTTCATCATGCATCTGTGAATCACTTAAATTTCATTAATAGTATTTTCATCAAGCATAATATGAATAAAGTCTCCAAATACCATCAGTTTATTATTGTATAATGTAATCAATTTACATTATTTGAATAATTAAAATTATATAGTAATAAAATATTTTTAATGAATAATTTTTATTATTAATATAAAAATTATATCAAAATACTCAAAAATATATTTTTTCTTCATTAAAAAGTTAATACTATGTCTTCTTTAGGATATATCGTAATAGAATTAATTTAGAAACATATAACAATATATTTAAAACTTATTAAAAGAAATACCTATGGGATTTATAGTATCATAGAAATTTTTTAGTCATTTACTATATTATTATATTTGTTTTCATCGAAACATACTTTTTTTTATTTTCCAATGGAGTAAAAAAATATGGGAAAATAAATTTTCATCATTTAATATTTCAAATTCCATAATTAAAAACCCTCCACCCCTATTACTTCTAATAGATAATATTATGTAACATTTTTTATCATCATCTGACTTATAATATGAAATAAACATAGATAATTAATTAGATTTTGAAATAAGAATATAAACACTTATATATATATATATGATAAAATCATCAAATTTTTTAAAATATACATTTTTCTACTGATACTAGATGTTATTATAGGTTATGAAAATCAATATGAAAATAATATATCGGTCTTATAATTCTTACATTGATAATAGGTCTCAATTTGAGATAGAATAAGATGAGTTAACTAGAATATGATGTTAAACACATATTCCATACATGCTTTCTGTAATTCCTAGACTCAAATCACAATATTCGAGTAAGAATTACACATAGCCTCATATGTGACTCCCCTTATGAAAGAGGTTTCCATTTAGCATTGTGGGTCTGAGTTCTATCATTAGATATACTATCCCATTAGTATCAATAATACCAATTATAAATAGTATCACAATAGAACATAAAAAAATTACTAATTATTTTTCATGGAAACTATATAGAGTCATATAAAATTATTAACTGATGACACCAAAATTGGAAAGTAAAAATTGTGTGTGAAAGTCCGGTATATAAATAAACATTATAGAATCACTCTGGTGGCCATCATGGTACCTACATTGGTCACCATTCCCAGTCTACCAACTCCCTATTGATGGGGCCTTTCTCTTTCATATATCCATGATAATGAAATATTCATGTGTTTTGGGATTCCATTAATGGGTTTGAGTAAAACCTAGTTAGAAATAACTTCTGTATCCTTAATATATGTGAATATCAATATGATTTTATTCCATGATATTAAATTAAAACTCAAAAAAAAAACATCCAAACATGTATAATGTGTTTTTGGACAAACCAAGCTACCACAACCCCCTAACATACCTTCACCGGGTTAGTGAGATAAATGTATTGAAAATAAAAGACATGAAACAGATTCAACCATAAGGTCACAACATGAACTCCATCATATCTACAATGATAATGATTCATGAGACCATTATGTCATTCCTCTAACTCACTTGGGTAAGGCCACAAGGCCACTATTCCTTGAAAGAAACAAGGGTCTACATAAAATTCCATCATATCCTAGAACTATGTTCCGAGTTTGGTCACTAATGACCTTAATACCCAACTGGTACCACATAGGCCAGATCACACACAACCATCATTTTCCCTGGTGAGGACACAAGGCCATATTTACTGATCATATAACACAATACAATCATCATGTGACATACACATATGAACACATTCCCCCTCTATACCCCACAATCCAAAATGGGTCAACCTATCACTTTGGTACCATGCATAGAGAAACAATCACATAGGATATACCAAATTCATCACATGAAAATTGTTTCATTGTATTAGTATCATGCATCTATAGGCATAAATCATATAACATGGTACCATTTTCTAAACACACACATGTTATTAAACTTAATCATGGACCTCAAGGTCAATTAAAAAACACAAATTCAATAAAACATAAAACTAGGAACCATGATCAATAAACCCACACATGAAAAAATGTGAACAAACATCAATCATAGTATCATCAAATACACTATAATATAGATATGGTCAAATTTAATCATATTCTATGAATATAAGTAGAAAATTTCATATCCTCATAAAAATCACCTACATGGACATTAAATGGAAAGGATATCCTAAAACATGTGTGTGACCACCAATGTCAGGGTTCTTTAAGAGAATCATCACCAACCCGTATTCACACACCTATTAGAATAAGCTCACACACTACAATTTCCTAGAATTTATACCCATCCAATATGAAATGATTCTAGAATAAGATTGGAGATATGAATTCTGAGGATCATGACAAAACATACCCAATGAAAATTACTGATAATGGTAGAATATGAGCTTGGCAGATGAAAGTGAAATTCAATGATTGTGTAACAACCATAAAAGGATATTACATGTGGCTCCGATGTCTCCAATTCAACTATAACATCATCAATATTCTTTGTTTATGATTCTTCCAATAAGAAGGAAAAAACATAGAGAAGAATCTTGATTTCAAAAGGAAGAAACTCAATACAAGGGGGTCAACCAAATTTAACCTAATATAATCTACAATTTATATAGAAAAACATCTAGTTCAAGGGTTTATCAAGTTGGATATACAAATCCATTAATAGTGGTATGGAGCTAATTAAAATTTTATTAGATATCCAAAATTTATTATCCAATCATATTTATTTTAAATAAAAATTATTAGAGTAATAATAAATTGTTTAGAAATTTCAAAATTCATATAGATATCATTATTCCTACAACCTTGGTGGTGGTGTTCTTAGACTACCTTAAAATGACCAACTCGCTACAGAATGGTGATAAAAAATTTGTGGGTTTACTCCACCATGGACTATAACAAAGTCATGGTGTATTAACTTATATTGTAGATCATAGTTTGAGAATAAATTATCTAAATCCATATCCACATGAGAGATTCCCCATTTTTCATACGTATTTCACATCAGCGGCCAAAAATCCCCACACCACTACAATTATGTAAACTATTTTTTTACAAAAAGACACTAAATCCAACTTTTAAGCGAATCTTAATCATCATAATACTTGGAAAAAAAATTTTAATGTAAAAAAACAATGAATAATAAATGATTCTAGAAATTTCATATTAAGAACAACATTATGAATATTTTCACTATCTTTATTACCAAATATTGAAATATAATTTTAACCATCCAAAATTACAATATCTTAAGATAATATTTATTTAGTTACATAGCAATAAAATTTTATGTTTAGAGTATTGTAAAATTAATAAAAACCCTTATCATAAAAAACATGTGTTTATCCTAAAATATTTCTTTTTTTCTATTATAATTAAATGTACTTGATTCATAAAGAGACATCGACATCTCAAAAAAATCTGCACACATGATACCCATATAGTCCAATCTTACCAAATATTATTCTTTATAACCTATTGATAATAGATACATAAGAAGGGATGAGCTCCATTACTCGGTAAGTATAAGAATTTGAGTTATCAATCAAGGATAGTATGTAATAATATGATAATCCTAAGGGTATGAGTCCCTGATTATAACTTATAATGTGTATCCTAAATCTTTCATTTATTGTTAAACATGATTCATGGATTAAATATTTAGTATTTCATAAGACATGAGTCATAGATGTGAGGAATCATCATTAATCAATCCAAATACATTATACAATTTAATAAGAATAATAAAGTTTCATTGGAATTATGGAACAATTAAAAGCATATAAAATCAATTCATTAGTTATGATTTTATTCTAAAACTATTATAGTGGAACAAATCACATTTTGGACTGGGTTCACACCCCATTAAATCATTTCCTTAATCTAGGTTCACTCCCAAGAATATCATTGTGGATAGATTATCATATATAATTGGGTTTGATCAACAATATAGCCTATATTATCACTTGAGAGGTCAATTATTACCAAATTAATGAGAGTTATTTGAAAGACACATTTAACTTATAATGATAACAAGATACATTTTTACCACATGATCATAATAACATTCATTAATTCGTCATAGAATAACCCATGGAAAAGATATAGTGTTTGTAAAAATGTAATAAAAATATAATAACAATCCATCCATAAAAACATCATACATGAAATAATTAGATTACAACCCCATCGAATCACAATAAGTATCTATTGATGCTGATAAATCTTAAAAACACTATTAAAAGATAATTTTATCATTTTTTTGAAACCATGGGGAAAAAAATTTTCCACGGTATCATTAAAACTAAAAATATATATAAAATGAAAATTATCTTATTTGAAACTAAGCATAGTAAATTTTAATGTATGTTTCTATGGAATCAAATTTCATGATGGTGGGAAATAAATTTATGCAATATACTTCAAAACAATTATTTCGTTCATATTTTTGGTAAAATTTCCAAAAGTACATAATTTGGAAATCTAGAAGAAAAATTCATTTAAATAATTTAATAAATTCAAATTATGATTTATAATGACTTTAATAAATCATTGGAGAATAATTAAAACATTTATTCCAATAATTTTAGATTACATGGGTATCAAGGTGAATGATTCATGAATAAAAGTGAAAAAATTCCTTTTTTATTTAAAAAATTCATATCTTGTTATATAGAAATGAGATGATAGTTAAAGGAATACATGAAAACCCCTAGGAATAATCGGAATTGAATAAAATATATGGGTTATAAATGTTAAGTATCATATAATTTTTGTCAAATAAATTTTAATATAGAAAATCTTGAATATAAAATAAATTGTAACAAAAATCAATAACATATTTGGTAATTCCCAAATCAAAAACCTCATGTAATAGATAAAATTATATGAATTTTTTAAATCCCAATATTTTTCAGGAAAATAATAATAATGAAAAATAATGGGTAATATATAAACCAAAAAATTGAGATAGGTTGGGAAAATGGAATATGTCACACTGATATAAAAGTTAGATGGGGAACCATGACCTCATGTCGTTTCTTGTTTCATACAAATTCATACCAAATAAATAATAAATATAGATATTTTATATAATCATTAAAACCATATCCATATATATATACTACTATATATCATTCTATTGTAATAAATAATTATCCCATTATTATTAAGTCATTATAAAAATATTTATTTGGGTGAAAACTGGTCCATTTTTCAGGCATGATACTGTTTAATGATTCCATTCCGTGGACCACGGTCAAGGTTTCATCATCTAAATAATAATAATAAAGAAATAATAAAAATTATTATTAATTTATATATGTTTATAATCATCCATATTTGTATGTGATGAAAAAATAATTACATTATTTCATTAAGACGGTAGTTCGTACACACTTGTGAATGATGTTTCAACTTTTCCATGGTTAGAAAAAAAAGGAGGCTAAGAAATAATTCACCTACAAAGAGTAATTATTATACAATAAATTGAATTTAAATTCATAAAATATATCCTTATTAAAATATATGTAAAGTTGAAATGAAAATCAAGTAATATCTCTTTATAGTGGTGGTGGTTGTCCCCAAGTGCCCACAAACGACTTTATCAATTTCCACTAGATGGGAAGATAATAAAATAGATAAATTATATAGATTTTTTATTTATATTTTTGTTATGAATATCATATATAAAAATTAAATCCATCATAATAAATAACATTTAATGGAGGTTATTGAAAATTAAATACATCACTATGTGGAGATGATAGACTGTATATATGAAAAAGCAATGTTTTCACTTCTCTTTCGGATTGAAAAGTGATGAAAAAGGGGTTTTTACAGGATTATAATAAAAATTCATATTATTTATGATAATTATGTAATTATACCAGTATGGTTATATTATATTTAGAATATGTGAAATAATAAATAAACATGGAAACTCATGGTTAAGAGTTATACCTCTGCTTTTGATAACCACATTCGAATTATAACTTATGATATGATGTGGTGATGGAATTTAGGATGTTATTATAGTAGGTAATGTCCAAAATAAAGTACAAAAATTTTTGATGATGTGATTATTGGAGGTTCTCTATTATAAGTGATGTGGGATGGAAAAAGATATATACTTGAATCTTAAATATCTAATTTATGTTTAACTCACATAAAATGGATCCGATGTTACATAAATTAAATTATTATGAGTATATTTTAATTATACAATAAAACAATATATATTATAAATTTTTAGGTGGCATAATAAATGTCATCTTTTAGATTGATCCAACTCATTTACCATAGATAACCTTATCAGATGAAACAAATTTTTCACACTTTAATTTACATAGGTGAAAGTTTAAATAATTATAAGTAGAAAATTAATGAAACATGGATGTTATTTTTGAAATTTTACAATCAACCAAATTCATGATATTATATTTAAAATTTCCAAATTATTTTTATTTAATTGTAAAACATTAAATACCAATTAAGGTTAGTTTCATTACTATTAAATTATCATGAAATTATCAAAATAAAGATAAAAAATTTAATTATAATATAAAATATATGAACATAAATTATACATTATAATTATCTATTAAATTATTACTATATCATAATCCATCCACATCTTATACCCTTTAGGGGCACTCAGGGTCGTAGGTTTCATAGGAATAGATAATCCTCATTTTGGGTGTGTTTGACCTCTTTGAGACAATTGAGTAAATAAAGATGAGTCTAAAAGCATTCATGGTATAGTGACCCACCATGAGGTGGAAGGAAATTATGAGATAGGTTGTTATATTTGAGGATCTCACCTGAGTGGATTTCAAGGTCTTTCTCAGTAAATAATTATTTCTCAATACATTGAAGCTATATTGATTGTAGGATTTAATGAAGATACCACATGAGTCAATTATATAATCTACATACTCAACTTGTTTTAATGAGATACATCACATTACATAATTTATGTATAACTCACATAAAATCGAACCGATGTTACATAGATTAAATTATTATGAGTATATTTTAATTATACAATAAAACAATATAAATTAGAAATGTTTAGGTGGAATATTAAATATTATCTTTTTAATGGAGCCAACTCGTTTACCATATATTACCTTATCTGATGAAACAAATTTTTAACACTTTAATTTACATGAGAGGAAGTTTAAATAATTATAATTGGAAAATTAACGAGCCATGGATGATATTTATGAAACATTACCATCAACATGATTCATGATATTATATTTAAAATTTCTTAATTATTTTTATTTAATTGTAAAACATTAAATACCATTTAAGGTCAGTTTCATTACTATTAACTTATCATGACATTATCAAAATAAAGATAAAAAATTTAATTATAAAAATATCTAATTTAGGATCTCACCTGAGTGGATTTCAAGGTCTTTCTCATCGAAGAATTATTTATCAATAAAATTAACCTATATTGATTATGGGATTTAATGGAGATACCACATGAGTAAATTATATAATCTACATACTCAACTTGTTTTAATGAGATACATCACATCACATATATCTTAGATGTGAATGAGGCACAAATTAGATGGAAATATATGACTTTTCTTCATTGAGAAATCATACGATAGGTAATGTGTTCTAATCTTATGATATAATTAGTGGTTCTGTGTGAGGCCTTATATTATGAGAAGGAAATGGAGAAAGATCATGTAGTTGTCCTTCTTATACCATTTAGTAATCGGGTAGGCAGACCTTTTGTTAATGAAATGATTTTCAATTTCGGTACAATAATGTGGATTATCGGAGGCATGAAATATGATAGTAGTATCTAGGAAAACTAGATTATGAACTCCTAATCCCACTAAAGTTGAGTTCCATAGTCATTTAACTACTAAAAGGTATGAGATACAACACATTACATATATCTTAGATGTGAAAGAGGCACAAATTAGCTAGAAATATATGATTTTTCTTCATCAAGAAATCATACGATAAGTTATGTGTTTTAATCTTATGATATAATTAGTGGTTTGGTGCAAGCCCTTATATTCTAAAAAGGAAATCGAGAAATATCAAGTAGTTTTACTTCCTATACCATTTAGTAATCGGGTAGGCGTACCTTCTATTAATGAAATCATTTTCATTTTTGGTATAATAATGTGGATTATCTGATGCATGAAATTTGATAGTAGTATCTAGGAAAACTAGATTATGACCTCTTCTTCCCACTTAATTTGAGTTCCATAGTCCTTAACTTCTAAAAGTAATGATATTATCACATGTTAAGTATAAAACCTCAAATCATGTGTTAATAGTATTGTAATATGGGGAATATCTATCATTTTTTATTTGTAGATTCATAGTTGAGGTTCCGTAGGGGTGAAGGAAAAACCTGATCAAAGACCTAGGTATCTTTCCTGGGACCTTAGTATAATAGTTAATTTTTTTTCTCAGGTATGTCTTTTATCTCATAGATGGGTTCATAGAGCTGAGGAAAACCAATTATATTGAGTGTATCAGACTCCCTCAAATTGTAGTATTTGACAATCTAGTTATCTATGTATGTTTTATCTCACTTCTATGTAGTCTATAACTTTGTTCAATATCTTTTGTTTCTTTTTACCCTTATATATGCTAATGTTATTCTAGAACCTTACTTACAAGTAATGTTATCTTCTCGGTAACATTACCTCTATACATAGTCGGCCATTAAGGTAGAGCATCAATAGAATTGGTCAGAGTCTCTTATAGGCATTTTCTATTATGGAAGTGTATGAGGGTTCATAGTTTTGGAGATGATGATATTCAATGTGATTATAAGAAAGGACTATCTTTTTATATGATGATCTCATATTTATTTATATAAGAGAGCGTTATCATATAAATCAACCATAATATAGATGTACATGTTCTTCATAGAGTACAAAATAAGATAAGGTAGATTTTTAACAAACAATAGTCTAGTTGGGATGACCATGGATTATATTGTAGGCTATGTTCTTTAACAAGATCAATTTTAGTCCCCTTGACTTTTCCTACAATTATCGATCTCTATCAGGTTTCCTTTCATAATGTCATAAAAATTATTACCCAATATAGATAAGTTTAATTCATGATAGAACACATGGTAGGTGAATAACCCATATTAATACCCCTATATTGTATAACATTAACCGAGTTGAAGGAGGGAATGACACAACACTAGAACGTAGAATCAGAGGGATTTACCAAGATGAGTAAATAACTATGGGGTAAACTATTTTTCCCCAAGAAAGAGGAAGGTTGTCTTAAAATTTAAATTTCATCCCAAAGGCTAAATTAGGTTATGTTAAAGAATAGAAATCCTCTTCCAAGGATTGAATATCTCCTTTATTATTTATGGGAAGATCTATGGTTCTCTAAGATGATCATTGACTGGGCTATCACTAATCGTGGAAATGGTTGGATGAAACCCAGATGATGGTGTTTCAAAACTATAATGGGATATACGAGTACATTATTATATATTCTGGAATTAAGAATTCACCAATAGTTTCTATAGTCCTCATGAATATGATATCTATCCATAAAATTAATCATTTATTATGGTGTTTGATGATGACATCCTAAATTACATATTGACCCCAGATATGAATGAATAAAAATAAAGATACTCATGAGTATAATTCATGGACATTGACTTTATTACAATCTATCCATGTGCTACTTTTCTATTTAGGATGAGAAATTCTGGGGGAATGTGGTGTCTTATACTGTTATGTTGATGGAAATAAAGAATTTTGAGATAATAATGTTTTGGACTCATCCCCAATAAGTGTTAAATATTAATATCTCTTTGGGTTTAGTAGGACACTATCAACATTTTATCTAAGAATTTTTTTGTTCGTTATCACCCATGATCTCATCAAAGAATAAATGGGTTAATTTTCCCGGATAAAACAAGTGTGAGGTGGATTTTCTTGAGCTCAAGTTGAGGTAAAAAATAGATCCATTTTTAATACATCTTGAGACATGGATTGGTTACACGATATGTTAAAATGAATCTTGAATTAGTTTGTGAGTAGTAATGATACAGAGGGAGAGGGGATTAGGTTATGGGTTAAATCATCTAGGATCCTATGACTAGAACTATTCCACCCATGAGTTGGAGATAGTTTTGATGATCTAAAAAATAAAGTGTTGGTGACACAATCTATTTAGTGAGAGGATAAGTTTCTTCATGTTCCACAATATCCCTCATGATATCACTACACACAAATTCTTAAATTTTATATAAAGTCACTTTTAATAGTATCTATTGATGTATGAATTTGGTATAGTCCATGAAACATAATTCTATATGCTCTTAACCAGAATAGGTAGGTTGTATAGGATCATGTAGAATGGAAGGTAAAATAACAATGGTTCTATATGGGTTTATTAATCAAATGGATGAATTATTTCTCCAAGTACATTTGATCAAAAATGTATACCCCATTAATAGCCAAATCTTACTTACTAGTCCATGTAAGATATGTACTAGAGACTATTATTGATTATATTTAAATTATGTAATATCTTATCGGAGGTGAATCGATACCAGGGTGGTAATTAGACCTTGATGATGTGATCCGCGTACATGGAATAGTTTTAGTCCCTTCATCCATTGTGGAATAGCTGATGTGATACTTCCATAACTATAAAATGATGGTGCCTCCTACTAAAACAATGATATACCATGAATTTAGGAAGAAGTTGTTTTTTATAAGTAAGAATAGTGACATTTATAGATTCATTTCTCGATGCCTTACATGCTAGAGGATAATGATCGAGCACCATAATTTTAGTTGTTTTCAAGAGAAACATATAGTTCCCATTAAATGTGTGAGGTTGTCACTATGGATTTTTTATGGGTTATACCATGACCCTTATGATATGTGATGATGGTTTGGTGATTTTAGATGGATTAATGAATGTTACTCATTTTATACAGATTTTTGAGGCTCACTCAGTAGATGATTTTAGAAAGATATATGTTTTTGAGTTTTTATATGAGAATTGAGTGACCTAGAGTAATATATCTAAATGAGGAACATGTTTTACATTTTGTTTTTGTAAGGTATTTAAACACAACTTAGGGACTCAATAGAGATTGATCGCAATATAAATTCCCTAGGAAGAAGGATATTAAAAGTTTAAAATTAGTATATTGGAAGATATGAATTGGGGTTACACAGAAGACATTGGCAGAGTAGGGTATGATCACATAGAATTGGTTTATTTTTCCTATAAAAAATTATCATGCATCAATTCATATGGAACATTATTAGTGTCCTTATAGTTCTCCATTCCGTTCATTGCTTTACTAGAATGAGGTTTGTGAGGGAGTAGTTGTGGGGACCAACATGGTACAGGAGACCTCTAAGAGGGTACATATAATTTTGAAGTGGTTTATAACATCTCAAAATAATAGAATATCTTCTTCCAATAATAGTAGGGGAACTTTTTAGTTTTTTATAGGAAGACATGTATTCTTGAGAGTGACTCCTTAGCTAGGCCATCACTATTTGAAGAAACATGTTATGATAGAACTAAACTATGCTACACCCTTGAAGGTCATAGAATGGGGTTGAACATTGGAATAATATCAAGATATTAATTATCACTATATAGTTTTTGTAATGTGTTTCAGGTTTATTAGCTCTACAAGTACATGATAGTCCATACACAGGTCATGGAATTCAAGTATGTTGAGTCAGATCCTAATGCATCATACATGTAGTGACCAATGTTGATTTTAGATTCATTAAATAATGTAATATGATGTAATAAGGTACCACTATTCTAGATTTTATGAAATCATGGAATGATATAGGAGGATACTTGAGAGTGGGAGCATGATGTTCAAATTCAAGGGCCTGAGTTGTTTGAGTGGAACCCTCGATGGTACATCTCAATGATGAGATGTCACTAGAGGGGGATTATTGAAACATCCCAAATATAAATTTATGTAAGATATATTTTTTTACAGGTTCCTTTTCATATTTTACCTCTATTATATGGTTCTTGAAGAGCTCAGTTTGTAGTGAAAATGGGTCATAGAATCAATGATTAGAGTGTGGGAAAAAGCATCAGTTCTATGGTGGCTAAAAGACTTCCACCAACAATTATATTCGAGTCCAATTTGTAAAAATAATTCTTTAAACCCCTCCAACCATCTGATTTTCCATGAAGAAACATGATGGTTTTTCCAAGAATCCTAACTAATTGATAAGGACCATAAATTTGATGGAACCCCTGGTTTAAGGTTGGAATAAATGCACCATGTGGGATTTTATTACAATTTTTTGCACCATTTTAATTACCCAATTACAAACCAAAACCTTATATTGAATTTGATACCTATTCACTAGTTCCTTTTCCACTCCCATTCATC
Organism: Viscum album; assembly: GCA_963277665.1. Lineage (NCBI taxonomy): Eukaryota > Viridiplantae > Streptophyta > Magnoliopsida > Santalales > Viscaceae > Viscum > Viscum album. The sequence continues at coordinate 807,170,363 of OY728150.1, read as the reverse complement.
TCACCTTGATTATCAAGCATGGAATAATCTAGTGATGCAAGTACAATCATCTTTTCTTGACCTTTGCCAAATTCATCTTCCTTCTTGAGAGATGGACATAGTTCTATTATGGACCTTGAATTTTAATGATGATGTGATAATTAATTATTCATTACTTAATAGATCAATGATATATTTCGAATTTTTAATGATATAAATTGATCATATCATGATCTATAGTTTATTATGTAGGATTTATGGTTTTGTGTTTATGAATCATATTACTAGAAATTTTATTGATATTGGATATATGATATAACTTCAATAAATTTACAATACATCAGTAGATTGGATGTGGATTCAACATTTCAATGAAATATTTTTGTCCAGTGCTTTTTTCCCCATGAGTAATTTATATTTTGAAGTAATCTTTCCTTAAATTAATCATCTTCAAATATTCTTCTATATAAGTATCCAACTTGATATTTTTTACATTGATGGATTTTCATTATACCGATGTGAATAGGATATACCGGAGGATATATTATTGAATTTATAGGGAATTCATGATCTATTATTGAATAAAAAACTAATGTTGTGAATTAACATCTTCTTCTTTGAGATATCTCAAACCCAGTTTTGTTTTTTGAACTCGTGAGTTATGTAATAATATAAGATCCTTCATGAAAAGAACACTTATAGGATATCTTTTGTAAGCCTCTTTATTTTATTAAATGGAATAGATATTTAAATAATTTACATGAGATCAATTTCTCCTTAGGTTTCCAACATGTCCCGAGCTTTCATCCTTTGATGAACCTTGGAATTCATCATCCAAAACTAATACGTTGGAAGTTTATTTCCTTTTGGATTCCCTTGTATACTATTTTTTTCATTATTCATGATGTGTTGGAATGTACTATTATTTATGATAGATTATGTTTTCTGGAGGTTTTTTGTGTCTCTTGAGATACCGATATACAAACATTGATTCTATGATTATTATTGATATAGCTATTTATCGGGGTTGATGTTGATGAGATGATTTTATGTGTTAATTCTATATTCTTTTCGTAAATTTCTATAATTTTCTAAGTTCATCCTTGTTATGTTTGTTAAAATTAAATTGGGGGTCTTTTATGGGTATTTTTAATTGGTGGAATGTTGAGGTATGATTACCCCAGAGAGGTGAAATGAACAAAACGTGCATTAGTGATGGTGGTGGACCAATACATAGACTATGAGGATGATATTATTGTGGACCAACCAATACTCTATTCCATAAGGATACTAATTAACATGCTATAAAAAATTCCCTAAGGATGCCATGTAAGATTCTCCATTGATTACGTGAAGATTTTATGCAACATTTTTCTAGTCTTGTGGATTATTCTTGATTAGATCTGGAATCTTTGATCATCTTACCATATTAATAACAATGTGAGTTTTTTTAGATCACATTTTGGATTGGTTAGCACAATAGTTCATGACATAATATTAGTTATTATTTCTTGAAATGTTATTTTTATCATGTCATACACTTGTTATACATGTTTTCACTGGATGATAATGCATTGGCAGTGTCCTACAAAATTGTATTACTAACACATAGTAGGGCCATCATGAAGAACATAAATAATTCATGTATGGGGATCCATGAAAGGAAAAGGGAACATGAAATATATTTGAGATGAGGATAATAGATCTTGGAGATATAATCGGACATACAATGAAGAATACAACACTTTATTTAATAATTATAACACACATTTACTCTATATCGGATTTCCATTCATGGAGTGAAGTTATTTATATATATTTATCTGTATAATATGTGTTCCATCTTATATTAATTTATAATGACTTATCTTTTTCTTGGATTATATTGAGTTATTATATGGTTTATTTATATTATTTGATAAATTAAATGATATTAAAGGTATAATATCCCTACTAACAGAGTCTGTACCCTTTATACTAGTAGATATCCTATTGTGTACTGTGAGGCACATATGATTTCTTAATGATATCTATATTTTAATGAGTGATTTAGGTCAGGGAGTTAGATCATAAATTTGTGGATGTATTCATGATGACACAACCATCATTGATTAGGGACACATATATGTTGAATATAACATTGTAGAGACCCATATCTTGACGTACATGGACATTACATTACTTTTGTAGAATACTTAATACATAACAAAAATATACACCAAAGGACCGTAATAGTATAGTGTCTTTGGAAACTTAGAACATAATATTCTAATCTTAGTGAAAGATCTTCAACATCTCGTATAAAGATCTTACTTTTTTACCTAAAACCATTCTTTATATCCTGGGGAAAATAAAACATATAAATGGCGAGATCAAATTCTCAGTAAGGGTAAGCATGGAGAAAATAAAACAAACTATATACATTTGAACTTCAAAACATGAACATAAAGTTTGAACATAAAAATCTTGAGTTGTGACATAAATCATGGTAGTACATAAGGCATAGATCATAAAGAAACATAAATCATGATGAAATAGCATGGGAATAAAATATTTAATTTTGGAAAACCATTAAGTACGTGATATTATTTCCATAGTAGCCAAGGCATTTCTTCCAAGACCATCTTAGTGGAAAAAGTCCCTTACTGAACCGGGTTTACTTATCGTTCCATCCCTATATTACTGAACCAGATTTACCTGCCATTCCATCCATTTCTATCTCATGAGATATTAATCTTTACCCAATGCATAGGAGGGAGATATAGGTCCCACCCATCTCATAATGAAATCATTCTCACGTGTGCCACAACATAAACATAAATCATTCATCATAACCCAAAGAATAAAAATGGGTTTCATAAACATCATCCCATTATAACATAATCCATATAAACCAAATGGATATCATTTCATCATAAAAAAAGTGAAACCATGTAAATCATAGAGGTATTATACTTGTAACATACACATATGAAATAACTTCATCTTAGATGGAAAATGGTTTTGATAAAACACTTGAAAATAATTCTTGAGGAAAATATCCTTTCTTCTTAAAAATAATTTTCTTTTCACAAAATGCCACACAATTTTAAAATAAATGATTTTATTGAAGATAACCATGAAATCTTGTAGAGTAAACTTCATGAAAATAAGGCATTAAGAAACTGTAAAAATTTGTTCTTTCCGCATAAGTTAAAAAAACATTCTTCTCGTACTTTTGCCGGAAAAGTCAAAAAAGTATCTCATAACGTAAACAAAAGAAAGATTCCTTACAGACCATATAGTAAGAGTCAAAAGAGGGTAAAAAGGACTTTAAACATACATAAAACCATTTTTAGAAAATAGGGACATGGATGATAAATATAACCATAGTAAATACTTACGAATAAACAATCTCGGATAAAAAATAAGATTACGAGATTTTCCCTTACGTTAGGTTCGATATGATTCATATGTATCTGAACCTCTTGTATAATGATTTAAATAATGTCATTTACTTATTAAAGAATCATATTTATTGTTATTATATCATATATGGTTCCCTTATGACTTTATAATACCCATTCTTTTGTAAATTCCATGTTAAAGTAGTGTTTTGGGTAAAATCGTTTTATTTATCGTATATGTTTGGACTTGTTGTTCTTGATATTTTTATTACTTATATCATGATTTACTTACTTACATAATGTAAATCATGATTTTTATATCATATATATTATGTATATATATATATATATAATAAATAGATAAATGAATTGAAACACACCGTTCATGGAGATGGTAGGCCGTACGTACGCATGAACGTTGTTTTCCTTTCCTTATTGACTTGAATGGAAGTAAGTAGATGACATATATATATATATATATAAATAAATCCAGTAGCTTTATCATTTCATATATTTCATTATTATTCATTATATATACTTTATAATAATTCTTGAGTGGTTAACATGGAGAATGAATCTCATCGCGCCATGGAGATGGTAATCCATACGTACGCACGAGCAATGATATCGTTCCCATAATTATTGAATTGAATTGGAAAGGAAAACAACGTTCATGCATACGTATGGCCTACCATCTCCATGAACGGTGTGTTTCAATTCATTTATCTATTTATTATATATATATATACTGAATATATATGATATAAAAATCATGATTTACATTCTGTAAGTAAGTAAATCATGATATAAGTAATAATAATATCAAGAACAACAAGTCCAAACATGTACGATAAATAAAATGATTTTACCAAAAACAATTCTTTAACATGTAATTTACAAAATAACGGGTATTATAAAGTCATAAGTGAACCATATATGATATAATAACAATGAATATGATTCTTTAATAAGTAAATGAAATTATTTAAATCATTATACATGAGTTTTGGATACATATGAAGCATATCTAACCTAAGGTAAGGGGAAATCTCTTAATCTTATTTTTTATCCGAGATTACACCGCGTGTGGAGATGGTATTCCGTATGTACACACGTGCGGTGATTTAATTTTCCATAGGATGGATATAAGGTGAAATGTGATTGTTTCATATTTATAATAACATATAAGTATATTAGTGATACTGATGTTATTACTTTATAATGAAACAACTAAAGAAGTAGAAGTTGAAGAAGAAAGAAAACTTGAAAGAATCAGTAGAGGAGATTACCTCTTCTTCGACGCACCTCTTTTAAGATTCCTCTTAAGGAACTAGGGTTGGTATTTTGAGGAGACCAGAACCTCTATAATGTCTCTAGGGAAGTTTAAAAGGGAAATGGGTAGGGGTTGGCCGAGCTTGAAATCTCAAAATTGTGTAAAGATAAGAGGGATGAGGTTCCCTTTTATATGGGAGGAGAGGGGCACTTTTGGAAACCTCTAAAATAATAATTTATAATAAACCCTAAACCAACTAAAATACTTCCAAAAATGACTCATATTCGAAGATTATATGATATAGGGTTTTAATCTCATCAAAAAATAAAATTTAGACATATTTTGAATTTATTTTAAACATTATCAACTTGATTTATCCTTATTTAATCTATTTAATTTAATTTGTGGTAATAAGATTCTAAATTTTAAATTGTTATAAATAATTACTTATGTGAAGTGCACTATGTTAAATTTGTTGTCAATGAGGCATGATATTGTCAAGGAATGAATGGATGGATGTCAAGGAGTTTCAATATGTGAATGACAAAGGATGTGATGGTAATGGTGATGAATGGAGAATGGCCATGGAACTAAGATGCATGTCACTTAGGAGATTCACTTAGTGACATTGGAGGAAATGGTTGAAACATTCTTATACAATATCAGACGATTGTAGAACTGATCATAATGTTTCAATACTTGTATCACGATGATACTAAGTTACACCACATGAAGAATTGATGATGATGGAGCATCATTACATCAGACGATTGATGAGATGATCTTTTAGTTCCAAGAACTTGTATCAACTGGATACAATGTCATCACAATGTTAGAAGACCATGCATTGTATTGACAATGCATGAGGAGATGAAGATGATCCATCCACAACTTCTATGTGGATGAAGTGGATTCGTGGAGATCATGCACTATCTTTTAGTGTATGAGAAGCTGAAGAAGTTCCAATTTGATCTCTGATTGGATCAGTGAATCACATTGAAGAAATAATTGATCCAAGTGATTCGGTTGATGATGAACCTTTGGGAATTCCACCTCCTAAGTCTAGATTAAATGTTTAAGAGGAATGGAGGAATTCTTAAGAAGAAGAGAAGAGAAGAAATGAAGAAGGAAGAATGGCTTGGGAGAAGATGAATGGTGATGTGGCATTTGGCATTTGAACTTGGACACTTTGTTTTTAAAACAAAGGACTTGTTCTATACTCAGGCAAAAAGAAGCCACCAAGGGCCAGCCTTAAGGGTTCAACCCCAAGGCACATGTGGGACTCGAGGTCATCACGCCCAAGGGGGATCCCATGGGGCCAGCCTGAGAGGCCGCGGCCGTGTATAAGCCCTGGGCCTCACAGGGGAGTGTCAAGCCCTGCGCAGCGTGGGCGCAGGAGCGCGTGCCCGAGGGCAGAGTGGGCGCCAGTGGCGCGCCCGAGTGGCAGGGGTGGGTGCAAGAGCGCGCCCGCTAAGAGAACTCGGTGCGGGGCGGCACCAAGAGGGGAGAAGTGCAACTGAAGGGAGGCCGGCAATGCGAGGTTGTTATACCGTGGAAAAACCGAGCGCCAATTTGATGTGGGACGCAAAAATCTCAGCCAGGATCTAATCTCGATCGTCCGTTCCATCGCGCGTTGATCCGCGCCGTCCGATGCATCTGTCATGGCGATCTTCTAATCCAGGCCATCCGCCATCATTTAAACGCCCATCCGATGGCTGTGAAGGTCGTCTTCAACCCCGCGACGAGCCGCTGCCACCCGCGAGTTCTGTTCGAACCAGAGCCTCTCCGAGCACATAATTTGGGTTCTCGGCCACTATTGTACAAGCTGAAGACACCTTCGAGTTCGTCTGTCCACAAAGAACCTATACATGCATAAATATTGGTTTGCATGCAACAAATGGGAGAATTCATGTTCGGCCTAGGCAACCCGAATTGGCCGAGGCCACGTGGAGTTTATGCTTTGCGTGAATCGGGATAAACAGAGGCATGCGTACATTTCCATGCACATGCATGAAGAGGAAAATAAAGAAGGATAACCCGCGGTGAACCGAGGAGAATTATCAAGATTCACAGAATCTTGAAAACCGGAAAGTTGCGGGGATTTGAGAGATATCTCACGCGGAAGTTTTGGACCTCCTCTACCTATAAAAAGAGCAACTGAGGTGCTTGAATTGCTTGCTAAATTTTTTGTTGAAGATCCGGTGTCCCGTGAGTGCTCTGCCTCACGAAGGAAGAAGCCCGTGCAAGGTACTTGCGCGGCTAAGGTTCCTTTCGCGCATACTTGCGCGAAAGAAGAAGAAGGATTCCCTGTGCGCTACCCCTTGCGCGACAGGAAGGAAAAGTTGGGCAGCGCACTTGTCCCCCCTTCTTGTGCTCGCGGCAGTAGCACCTGCGCGCTGTTGCACTTGCGCACCCCGCGGTGTTGCACCTTGCACACCCGAGGCAGTATCAACCTTTCTCACCCAAGGCTGGTTGCACCGGCGCGCCGCCTTGTTTATTGGACTTGCGCGATAAAAGAAAAGAAGTTGGCCGCACCCCTTGCGCGCCTTCATTTGATGTTCGGGTGTGTGAAAGATAAGGTCGAGACCACACTATCTGTGTGTGAGCTAAATGCAAATTGAATAACACCCTTAGGAAGTGAGAAGTCCAAGCTCAAGTGTTGGAAAAATGAAGAACAAGTTGTGTGTGCTAAACAAGTGAAGGCCGAACCATAGTATATGCACTAAAAGTGTATACACTTAGAAGAAGAAGGAGAAGACGCTCACACAAAGTAAAACACACATTCAAGTGTGTAAGCAAAAGGAATAAAATGTGTGAAGGACAAGAAGAAGGTGTGTGCTAAAACAGTTTACACCCTTTGTGGGTTTATTGCACCAAGAGAAGAAGAAGGGGAGTTCATGCTTGCATGCATGCACATGAACACATGAACAAGCTCAAATCAGTGAGTGTGCATTTGAGGAGTCCAAGACCAGAAGATCTTGAAGAATATCAGAGATGCCATGCACTCAGTGCATGAAGTTGATGTGAAGTCAGACTGAAGCCAGACTAAAGTTAGAGACATCAGTTGTCTGAGTTTTCAGTAATTGAGAAGATCTTGATCAACTGAAGTGATCAGAAATCTTGAGCAAGACCAACAAACCTTATCAGAGGCTGTTGAAGATTCTTGAAGAGAGAGGCCAGGTCAGCCTGAGAAGAAGGAGATAAATCCTGAGAAAGACGAGAAGACCTGATCAACTCAACTGATCAGAGGTACAGAGCAAGGCCAACAGCCTTTATCCCAGGCTGCTAAAGATACATGAAGAGCTGTACTGAAGAAGAGCTACTCGTGTGACTCGAGTAGCCAGGAGAAGCCCCCTGTGAGACTCAGGGTGGAGGATGTCTTCAGTGGGATTCTGGAGCAGGCCAGTGGGACTCTGGTAACACTGTGGGACACAGTATAAAGACCCTCCTGTGGGACTCAGGAGAGATACAGTGGGACTCTGTATCGACCATTGTAATACTAACAGATTATAATGGAAGAAACCATGTTGGGGTGTTTAACCAATATGGCAAGGACGTAGGCCTTTGGAGCCGAACCTTGTAAATCCTTGTGTCATATGCCTTTACATTTACTTAATCACTCGAGGAAAGGCTGAGAGATACAAGAAGAGTGGATCGAGGCCTTAACAAGCCATAGAGGTTTAATTGATAAAGAATCAATTAGTAAAAAGTTTTAAGGGATCACTGATTCACCCCCTCACCCTCTCAGTGATTCACACTGATCTGGGCACTTCAATTGGTATCAGAGTGGAGGTTCCCTCTAAAAGATCCAAGGGAGTCTTTATGAAGTGCAGATTTTAGGAAGTGAGTGAATACCCTCAAATGGAGATATCTGCCAAGACTCAGAAAAATAAGAAGAAGAAACAGGCCAAGAAGATGAAGAAAGCCTGTCCTAGCTGTGATGGAGTTGGAATAATGAATGATCTTCAAAATGCAATCGAATATCTTCAGAAGACAGTCCCCAAGGAAGTGGAAATGTGTATAGCTACAGGCATCCTTGATCTTCAAGAAGAAAAATCACAGTTAGAAGAAGAAGCCAATGCAATGGAAGATCAATTGGAAAAAGGGTTGGCATAACCAACACTCTCAGAAAGCTGGTGAAGGCTAAAGATGAAACCGTTTCTCTTTGCAATGAAAGATATGAAGACACTACTGAAGAATTGCAAAGAATCCTTTCTGAGAAATAATTCTTTAAAGTAATAATCAAAGATGTTTACCATGCACTGGAGAAGAGGCATAGAGTATCAATGGTTGTTAAAGATGCTCAACTTGAAGATAAAGTAAAAAGGGTGAAGGAGATTGACAACTCATTGCTTGAAATGAATAAGGTGCATAAAGACCAGATGAAACAGCTGGAAGAGAAATGGGAAGGAAAGCTAAGAACTGTTGAGGATGAGAAGAACTACCTTAGTATGAAGTGTTTAGAATTAGAGGTGATATTGAAAAATCAGCAATCACCCAAAGCCAAAGCCTCCCAGACAGCTGGAAGAAGAAATGTTGCCACTCAAGTGAGCATTGAGCAGGATGATTCTAAAAGAAAGAAATCCTCTAATAAAAGGCCAACATCTTCTAGAAATAAGGTACCATCCATACCATCTTGTTATCATGATTTTAAAAGTGTTTCCACAAAAAGTACAGGATGGAAGAATAATTCCAAACAAATATGGATGAGGAAAATGAAGAATGAAAGCTCTCCTGAAACAACACAGCAGTTCAAGAAAAGTACCCTACAATCAGAAGGACTCAAGAGGTCAAGATTTGTGGGTCAATGTTGGTGTTGTATCAAGAATGGGAATTGTGCAAAAGATTGTTGGTACAATCCTCTGAATGAAAAAGCACAAAGGAAGCCCATGCCAAGGGGGAGCAAGCCAGAAGAAAAGAAGCAACATCCACAGGTCCAGAAACATCTGTTTACTGCTAACAGATTTCGATTGCTTGATAACATCTGGGATGTTTGCGAAAGTGGTCAAAATAATGCATGTAAATATCCAACTGTATCCAAAGCTCAAAAGAAGGGAAGATCACAGAACCTGGCTAAGAGATATTCCTTGGGAAGCAAGAAGAAGAAAGTTGACAATGCTCCCATGTAGATTTTGAAAAAGGAAAAGAAGTCCTTGGAGTCTGAGTCCAAGAAGGGTGATGCATCCAGAAGGACCACCAGGAAAACATGCTTCTACTGTGGAAAGAAAGGACATACCATGGATCTTTGTAAACAATACATGAAAATCAATAGAAGCAAACTGAACTCACATAGACAATCAATCCAGAAGAAGCAGAAGGGATTGATTGAAAACAAGTTTCCTAAGAAAGGTAGCTTGACAGCATCAAAATAACCATGTGGAAATTCCAGAACTGAGGCCACACTTCCAAACGATTTGTTAGTCATATGGCCGAATCAGTTGAAACATTCCATAGAACTGCAAAGAGCTGAAGATGAAGCACTGGCAATTGCTAAGGGAAAAAGGAAACAAAAGATTTCACATGAATATGTGTTGAGATCCACACCAGCGCAATCATCATTTAAGATCAGATGTGCAAGTGTGAAGAATGGTGAAAATGGGGCATCTTGGTTGAGAGAATCTTCTCAACCTTTTTGTTCACATTGATGAACCAAGGAGGTTCCATATTATTCCCTAATCACTTGTATTTACATGTGCTAACACTGCAGGGAATTGAAGATGATGATCATTCTCAGCTGGAGGATGGTTTGGAAGGAATGGAGTGCACCCCTTGAGGGGGAGCCAATCTGGAGAAGATGATATTTTTGGGATTTAATATCATCTTGAGAAAAGTGAAGGTATTCCAATCATACTTTCATCCCTTGTTTCTTAATTGTATTCATCATGAAAATTAAGGGGGAGTATTGATTGAAGTCAAATGGTTGAAAGGGGGAGCTTTATCTTTGCACTGAACTTTCTAATGAGTCTTGTGAAGTATGTGAAGGATTTAGCAATTTATTGTTATATCTGAAAAATTTCAACCACTTGGAGAATGATCTCACATGTACAGTGAATGTTGGACAGCATTGAGTACTTTGGTTACATCACTCTTGTTTTCTACACCGAGTTAGCCCAAGTAGACTTAGAGTTGATTTACTAAAGGTTCTTTGCTAAAGAGAACTTGTGACATCATCCCTCTCTCAGTGTTTTTCAAGAAAATACTTTTCAAAGGGAGGAAGAGATTTTTGAAAGAGAACCACACCACACCTTTGCATTTGATTTCCAATAAGGGGGAGAAAAGATTGGCACACATATTGACCCATTCATATGTGCTGAAAAAGTGTATTGACAACAAATACAAAGGGGGAGATTGAAGTGAACAGTGTTTCATTTGTTGTCAATGAGGAATGATGTTGTCAAGGAATGAATGGATGGATGTAAAGGAGTTTCAATATGTGAATGAAAAAGGATGTGATGGTGATGGTGGTGAATGGAGAATGGCCATGGAACTAAGATGCATGTCACTTAAGAGATTCACTTAGTGACATTGGAGGTAATGGTTGAAACATTCTTATACAATATCAGACGATTGTAGAATTGATCTTAATGTTTCAATACTTGTATCATGATGATACTAAGTTACACCACTTGAAGAATTGATGATGATGGAGCATCATTACATCAGACGATTGATGAGCTGATCTTTAAGTTCCAAGAACTTGTATCAACTGGATACAATGTCATCACAATGTTAGAAGACCATGCATTGTATTGACAATGCATGAGGAGATGAAGATGATCCATCCACAACTTCTAAGTGGATGAAGTGGATTCATGGAGATCATGCACTATCTTTTAGTGTATGAGAAGCTGAAGAAGTTCCAATTTGATCTCTGATTGGATCAGTGAAGCACATTGAAGAAATAATTGATCCAAGTGATTCGGTTGATGATGAACCTTCGGGAATTCCACCTCCTAAGTCTAGATTAAATGTTTAAGAGGAATGGAGGAATTCTTAAGAAGAAGAGAAGAGAAGAAATGAAGAAGGAAGAATGGCTTGGGAGAAGATGAATGGTGATGTGGAATTTGGCATTTGAACTTGGACACTTTGTTTTTAAAACAAAGGACTTGTTCTATACTCAGGAAAAAAGAAGCCACCAAGGGCCAGCCTTAAGGGTTAAACCCCAAGGCACATGTGGGACTCGAGGTCGCCACACCTAAGGGGGATCCCATGGGTCCAGCCTGAGAGGTCGCGGCCGTGTATAAGCCCCGGGCCTCACAGGGGAGTGTCAAGCCCTGCGCAGCGTGGGCACAGGAGCGCGCGCCCGAGGGCAGAGTGGGCGCCAGTGGGGCGACCGAGTGGCAGGGGTGGGCGCAAGAGCGTGCCCGCTAAGAGAACTCGGTGCGGGGCGACACCGAGAGGGGAGAAGTGCAACTGAAGGGAGGCCGGTAGTCTGAGGTTGTTATACCGTGGAAAAACCGGGCTCCAATTCGATGCGGGACACAAAAATCTCAGCCAGGATCTAATCTCGACCGTCCGTTCCATCGCGCATTGATCTGCGCCGTCTGATGCATCTGTCGCGGCGATCTTCTAATCCAGGCCATCCACCATCATTTAAACGCCCATCCGATGGCTGTGAAGGTCGTCTTTAACCCCGCGACGAGCCGCTGCCACCCGCGAGTTCCGTTCGAACCAGAGCCTCTCCGAGCACATAATTTGAGTTCTCGGCCACTATTGTACAAGCTGAAGACACCTTCGAGTTCGTCTGGACACAAAGAACCTATCCATGCATAAATATTGGTTTTTATGAAACAAATGGGAGAATTCAAGTTCGGCCGAAGCAACCCGAATTGGCCGAGGCCACGTGGAGTTTATGCTTTGAATGAATCGGGATAAACAGAGGCATGCGTACGTTTCCATGCACATGCATGAAGAGGAAAATAAAGAAGGAGAACCCGCGGTGAACCGAGGAGAAATATCAAGATTCACAGAATCTTGAAAACCCAAAAGTTGTGGGGATTTGAGAGATATCTCACGCGGAAGTTTTGGACCTCCTCTGCCTATAAAAAGAGCAGCTTAGGTGCTTGAATTGCTTGCTGAATTTTTTGTTGAAGATCTGGTGTCTCGTGAGTGCTCTTCCTCACGAAGGAAGAATCCTGTGCAAGGTACTTGCGCGGATGAGGTTCCTTTCGCGCATACTTGCGCGAAAGAAGAAGAAGGATTCCCTGTGCGCTAACCCTTGCGCGACAGGAAGGAAAAGTTGGGTAGCGCACTTGCGCGCCCTTCTTGTGCCCGCAACAGTAGCACCTGCGCGTTGTTGCACTTGCGCACCCCGCGGTGTTGCACCTTGCACACCCGAGGCAGTAGAAACCTTGCTCGCCCAAGGATGGTTGCACCTGCGCTCCGCCTTGTTTATTGGACTTGCGCGATAAAAGAAAAGAAGTTGGCTGCACCCCTTGCGCGCCTTCATTTGATGTTCGGGTGTGTGCAAGAGAAGGTCGAGACCACACTATCTGTGTGTGAGCTAAATGCAAATTGAAGAACACCCTTAGGAAGTGAGAAGTCCAAGCTCAAGTGTTGGAAAAATGATGAACAAGTTGTGTGTGCTAAAAAAGTGAAGGTCGAATCTTAGTATATGCACTAAAAGTGTATACACTTAGAAGAAGAAGGAGAAGACGCTCACACAAAGTAAAACACCCATTCAAGTGTGTAAGAAAAAGGAATAAAATGTGTGAAGGACAAGAAGAAGGTGTGTGCTAAAACAGTTTACACCCTTTGTGGGTTTATTGCACCAAGAGAAGAAGAAGGGGAGTGCATGCTTGCATGCATGCACATGAACATGTGAACAAGCTCAAATTAGTGAGTGTGCATTTGAGGAGTCTAAGACTAGAAGATCTTGAAGAATATCAGAGATGCCATGCACTCAGTGCATGAAGATGATGTGAAGTCAGACTGAAGCCAGACTGTAGTTAGAGACATCAGTTGTCTGAGTTTTCAGTAATTGAGAAGAGCCTGATCAACTAAAGTGATCAGAAGTCTTGAGCAAGACCAACAGACCTTATCAGAGGCTGTTGAAGATTCTTGAAGAGAGAGGCCAGGTCATCCTGAGAAGAAGGAGATAAATCCTGATCAAGATGAGAAGACCTGATCAACTCAAGTGATCAGAGGTACAGAGCAAGGCCAACAGCCTTTATCCCAGGCTGCTGAAGATACTTGAAGAGCTGAACTGAAGAAGAGCTACTCGTGTGACTCGAGCAGCCAGGAGAAGCCCCCTGTGAGACTCAGGGTGGAGGAAGTCTTCAGTGGGATTCTGGAGCAGGACAGTGGGACTCTGGTAACACTGTGGGACGCAGTATAAAGACCCTCCTGTGGGAATCAGGAGAGATACAATGGGACTCTGTATCGACCAATGTAATACTAACAGATTATAATGGAAGAAACCATGTTGGGGTGTTTAACCAACATGGCAAGGACGTAGGCCTTTGGAGCCGAACCTTGTAAATCCTTTTGTCCTGTGCCTTTACATTTACTGCATCACTCGAGGAAAGTCTTAGAGATACAAGAAGAGTGGATCGAGGACTTAACAAGCCATAGAGGTTTAATTGATAAAGAATCAATTAGTAAAAAGTTTTAAGGGATCACTGATTCACCCCCTCCCCCTCTCAGTGATTCACACTGATCTGGGCACTTCACTTATGTGTTGTGAATTGTCCAAAATTAAGTAATTTATGACATTTTAGACAATATAAATTTTATTTTATAAGTTTTAAATATTTTTGTGATTTTTAAAGAATTTTATATTATGTTATTTTTATAAAATAACAATAGTGTCAATTTTGACACTATTCATTTATTTGAATTTAAATAAACTCCCCACAGAATATATGTTTGAAATAAAAGATTTAATATATTCATAACATGTCATATGTATCTATAAAATTAGTGGATAACATTAAATAGTTTATATAATATTTATTTTAATATTTTTAAAACCATTTATTTGATATTTCAATCAATAAAATAATTTCAACATCACTGTTGTGTCACCTTTAATGATAATTATTTAATCCCTAAAAATTCTAAATAAATTCTAATTATGTAGATAATTTTGTTATATTTCTTGAGACTATTCATGTTCTATTTTTTATGAATCTTATCACTAAATTAAAATTATTTTACATATAATATTTAAGAGAGTGACATGTTGTCACATTCTTTGGTTTTAAAAATAATTAAATTATTTTCATGGTAAAAAGTCCATATAATGAATCTAATATGACCCTTAGGTGATATGGGTATACCTTTAGTCATCCAATTGAATTTTGGCATGTGTTAGGGTAATTTTATAATCTTATTTTTACCCTTAATTACCTGATTTACCTTTAACTGCTGTAAATAAAAATTACCGTAGTTACTATTCATAATAAAAAAAAATAAAAGTAACCTATTGACATAATTTGGTCCCACTTAATTAAAATATGGAATCCATTTTTCAAAATTCAAAACACAGAATTTGCAGTAATTAATTTAAAATTAATCATGTTGTTAAGAAAACGGGGATTAAAAGTTAAAACATTGCAAAAGATTGAAATGATTTTACCTATGAATTCAATGTAAAATCAATGCTAATGAAATAAATTATATTAAATTGAAAAAATATATTCTATTTTTACTTTAAAATCATTTAATATTATAATTTAACCATATAAATAATTATGATGAAAACTGTTGTTTTTAATTAAAATATAGCATGTTTTTACTATTCATTAAAATATAAAAGTTATCGGAATAATATGAAAAATTTAAACAAAGTAAATTTTTATATCCTGATTCCAAAGAAGAATTTTACTTTTTAAAATTGAATTAATAAACCATTCAAAAACTAGATTTAATGTGGGTGCACCATCAAAAGGCGGCAATACTTCATTTTTTGAAAAATACTTATTTTACCCGAAAAATTTATTTTGTTCACATACCATGTTTTAGAAAATGTGTAAGATGAATAATAATGTTATAAAATTCAAAATGTAGTTAATAATATTAATAATGTAAAGTCCATAATAATATTATAACAATATACTGTTGTTTAGTGAAACCCGGTATTGCGTACTTCACACGCTATCGAGGTAGGTCGCGATTGCGTGTAACGCAAGACAAGTCAAGGTTGTGTGTAGTAAAAGACTCCTTTGTTGTTGCGTATAATAGAATCCAACCATATTTAATTTATAAATTGAATATATATATATATATATACACACTCAATGTTTCATAGAATAACCACTATCAAATGAACTTGAAATTGTGTGTAACACAATCCAAAAAAAAGTGTTGCGTATACTGCAAGCTAATACGGTGTTGCGTATAGTGTAAGCTAATATTGGTGTAGCATAAAACAGAAGATATGAAATAAATTAAAAAGAATATATCTCATAAAATCTCGGGGTGTTACATTCTACCACCCTTAAAATGAATTTCTCCCTTGAAATTCGTTGGGGTTATAAATTGTTTATTACATGAGAGTTTCTTTCATAGAACCCCAAATCTTAAAAAGGAATACCAAAACTCTTCTTTAAAAACTAAAGTATGAAACGTAATGGTTACCCAAATTAACCAATCATTGGGTTTCCACATATGATAACATAGGTGAAAATATGGATATGGAAGATAAATATAACCATCAAGTTCTTTTGGAGAGTGGTAGAGGACATGGCTATGATAAAGCCAACAGTAACAAGGCCATAAATTTGTGATGATCTAAGGGAACATCTGATTCATCAGATATAAGGGAACTAGGAAAACTTTTTTGGTTTTCAAGATCATTTCTCTAAAGTTGATGAATTAAAATAAATACTTACATGATTTTGGTACAATCTCATTGTTGTTCGTGCCTTGAACAATTTATACTTCATCTCTTAAAGAAATTAAGTTGAATTTGTTATTTGTGAAGAGTTAGCAGACCATGTGATAGAATGATGGGTCATTCCATCCTTTTCAATCAAAAGGTTAGAAAAAGTTATCAAATATACATAATTCTATTTATGGTGAGGTTAATCGTATATGATTCAAAAAATGAACTTATACTTCATCTATCATACCACTTAATAAAATAAAACTAGTTTCTACTAACTAGGGACTTCCTGTAGGCCAGTGGTTGGTGCTATAGTCCTGTCGCACTTCAGTTGTGGGTTCTATTCCCGTAGCCTTGTCTGACGTGATGGGTTGTCACCCATCCTATGGGTTGTCCTTTTTCTGAAGCTACACTATTATAACATTCCTGCAATAATATCGAAAAAAGTTCTAGCCTTAAACAATACTATATTAATTCATTACAATCTTTAGGCTTATCTAAAATACTTCTGTCCAAGCTCATAGTATAAAGAAAACAATTATTAGAAATGTCATCTACCGAGCATGTGAATACAATCATTTATCCCCCATATATCATAAAAGATATATTGTTGGTCACATTCCAGGCATGTGAATACCTTAATCATGTATTCTATTGAAAAATGAATACCCATTGAACCTCAGTGAAAACATGAATGTTGTCAAAAGCTAACTCTTTCTACATACCAAAATCCCAAAAATTCTATATATTTAAACCATGATATCACTTTGTCCTTATATCAGTAATGAGTTCATTAATACTATCAAATATTTAATTTTCTCCTTATCCCTTCATTATGCACATATCATCTGCTTTCCAAAATATTTGAATTACTTTTCATGGTTACTGGTACCATATAATTATCGAAAACCACAATAAACCATTACAAATATATTCCAATTTTCCAAAATTATGATAACTGATATTCCACAACATTATTTTGGAATCCATTTACATAAACACATAATCATTCCACCACATCGTTGTCATACGCAACATTGCTAAGTGTGATCACATGTGACTTCCCTTTGTCCTTTTCCGTAAGAGGTTGCTCACGTTAATCATCATTAACCCTTGGATTAGGGCATTGATTAGAATAATGCATCATTTCCTTTCACTTGAAGCATTGAAGTGTTGGTGGTGAATTCTCTATAGTATTTTCTTTATTCACATCATTAGTAACCATTTTTCCATTACTTCGACACTCAGATACTCGATGAACTTCTTTTCCACACTTAAAACATTTTCTAGTCCCTTTAATAAAATATCCACCATGCTTCTTTCCACACTTTGATCATAAAGAAACATTTATCTTCTTTTCACCATTATTCTAAGATTTCTCCTTGAACTCCATCTTTCGTTTCCTGTCAAAACCATGAGATGGATATATAACACCAACTTCCATTTCTACCTTGATAGCAAAACACACAATTTCTTCATAGCTACTGAAGTCTCTTATAGCTAATGCCCTTCTAAGGCTTGGTTTTAATCCACTGAAGAATCAATAAACTTTACTTTCAGGATGGATGATAAAGCCAGATGCATACCTTGCAAGACTTGAAAAATACGCTTCGTATATACCAACAAATTCATCATCCTTTTTCTTAAGCTCAACGAAATCCTTTTCCATATTTGTTCGAAGAATATGAGGGAAGTACTTATTGAAAAATAAGTTCTTGAACTCATCCCATTCCATGGATTCAATTTCATCTCGGGGCCACATATTCTTAATTAGAGTCCACCATTGATCTGCTTCACTTTCTAGACGGTAATTAGCCAGAATGACTTTTTCATGATTTTAATAGATAAGTATGGAAAATATCTTTTCAATGGTACTGATCTATTGTTCAGCAACAAGTAGATCAGAAGACCCACTGAAAGAAGTTGGATGTTTCCTTATGAAGGACTAAATAGAATATTGTTCCCTTATTTTCTCATTTGAAAGTCCAGAATGATTCATAGCTTGTGTAAGTATAGAAATAATATTTTTCACTCCATCTCCCATAACATTGGTTTGTTTAAGATGAAAATCACTGCATTGTCCATTACATTGATCAACAAGGTTCCTTCGGGTTCCAGCCATCGTCTAAAACCCAAAAAGAATAGTGTGAGAGGAAAAAATCATGATAGGGAAAACAATATAATAAAGGGGGAGTACCTTCGATATCTAACATCTTAGGTTTAATTCTAATATCATTATCGTAATTCTAGGACTATAACCTATACTTATACTTAACCTTAGGGACATCCCTAGACATACCTTAGAAATATCTCTAGGGATCTCACTAAAGATTCCGCATCCTAGTTTCCAAAGGTTAACTAAACCATTCCTCTGACACCAACTGTAGAGACCCAAAGCTTGAAATACATGGACATTACATTAATTTTGTGGAATACTTAATACATAACAAAAACAGACACCAAAGGACCGTAATAGTTTAGTGTCTTTGGAAACTTGGAACAAAATCTCTTAATCTTGGTGAAAGATCTTCAACATCTCCTATAAAGATCTTCATTTTTTTACATAAAACCTTTCTTTATATCCTGGGGAAAATAAAACATATAAAGGGTGAGCTCAAATGATCAGTAAGGGTACACAGGGAGAAAATAAAACAAACTATATACAATTGAACTTCAAAACATGAACATAAAGTTTGAACATCAAAATCTTGAGTTATGAAATAAATCTTGGCAGTACGTAAGGAATAGATCATAAAGAAACATAAATCATGATAAAATAACATGGGAATACAACATTTAATTTTTTGAAACCATTAATCACATGATATGATTTTCATAGTATCCAAGGTATTGCTGCCAAGACCATCTTAGTGGACAATGTCCCTTACTGAACCGAGTTTACTTGCCATTCCAGCCCTGTATTACTGAACCGGATTTACTTATCATTCCAGCCATGTATATCTCATGAGATATAAATATTTACCTAATGCATTGGAGGGATATATAGGTCCCACCCATCTCATAATGAAATCATTCTTACGTGTGCCACAACATAAACATAAATAATTAATCATAACCCAAAGAATAAAAATGGGTTTCATAAACATCATCCCATCACAACATAATCCATATAAAACAAATGGATATAATTTCATCATAAAAAAATTGAAACCATGTAAATCATAGAGGTATTATACTTGAAACATACACATATGAAATAATGTCATCTTATATGGAAAATGGTTTTGATAAAACACTTGAAAAGAATTCTTGAGGAAAATATCCTTTCTTCATAAAAATCATTTTATTTTAACAAAATGCCACACAATTTTAAAAGAAATTATTTTATTGAAAATAAACATGAAATCTTGTAGAGTAAACTTCATGAAAATAAGGTGTTAAGAAACTGTAAAAATCTGTTCTTGCCGTATAAGTTAAAAAAACATTCTTCTCGTACTTTTTCCGGAAAAGTCAAAAAAGTACCTCGTAATGTAAACAAAAGAAAGATTCCTTACATACCATGTAGTAAAAGTAAAAATGGGTAAAAAAGACTTTAAACATAAATGAAACCATTTTTATAAAACAGGGACATGGATGATAAATATAACCCTAGTAAATACTTACGAATAAAAAATCTCGGATAAAAAATGAGATTGCAAGATTTTCCCTTACCTTACGTCCGATATGCTTCGTACGTATCTGAACCTCCTGTATAATGATTTAAATAATATAATTAACTTATTACATAATCATATTCATTGTAATGATATCATATATGGTTCAATTATGACTTTATATTACCCGTTCTTTTGTAAATTCCATGTTAAAGCAGTGTTTTAGGTAAAATAGTTTTATTTATCGTACATGTTTGGACTTTTTGTTCTTGATATTATTATTAATTATATCATGATTTACTTACTTCCATAATTTAAATCATGATTGATATATCATATATATTCAGTATATATATATATATAATAGATAGATAAATGAATTGAAACACATCATTCATGGAGACGGTAGGTCGTATGTACGCATGAACGCTGTTTTCCTTTCCTTATTAACTTGAATGGAAGTAAGTAGATGAAATATATATATATATAAATAAATCCAGTAGATTTATCATGTCATATATTTCATTATTATTCATTATATATACTTAATAATCATTTTTTAGTAGTTAACATGTAGAATGAATCTCATCGCGTCGTGGAGACGGTAATCCATACGTATGCACGAGCGATGATATCGTTCCCATAATTATTTAATTGAATTAGAGTGGATGATATAATATCTCATAATCACTATTATTTTATAATAACTATACATAGTTTTTCTTTACACCATTATATCCATCCAAGTAAGGTGGTGGTGGAAAAACAGATTACACCACGGCATGGAGACGGTATTCCGTACGTACGCACTGGCGGTGATTTCATTTTCCATAGGATAGATAGAAGGTGAAATGGGGTTGTTTCATATTTATAATAACATATCAGTATATTAGTGGTACTAATGTTATTACTTTATAATGATACAACTAAAGAAGTAGAAGTTGAAGACGAACGAAAACTTGAAAGAATCGGTAGAAGAGATTACCTCTTCTTCGACGCACTTCTTTTAAGCTTCCTCTTAAGGCACTAGGGTTGGTATTTTTAAGAGACAAGAACCTCTATAATGTCTCTAGGAACGTTTAGAAGGGAAATGGGTAGGGTTTTTCTGAGCTTTAAAGCTTAAAGTTGTGTAAAGAGAAGAGGGAGGTGGTGCCCTTTTATAAGGGAGGAGAGGGGCACTTTTGGAAACCTCTAAAATACTAATTTATAATAAACCCTAAACCCACTTAAAAACATCCAAAAATGACTCATATTCTATAATTATATGATATAGGTTTGTAATCTCATCAAACAATTATTTTTAGACATATTGGGAATTTATTTTAAACATTATCAACTTGATTTATCCTTATTTAATCTATTTAATTTTATTTGTGGTAATAAGATTCTAAATTTTAAATTATTATAAATAATTACTTATGTGTTGTGAATTGTCCATAATTATTTAATTTATGACATTTTAGACAATATGAATTTTAGTTTATAATTTTTAAATATTTTTTTTGATTTTTAAACAATTTTATATTATGTTATTTTTAAAAATAACAATAGTGTCAATTTTGACACTATTCATTTATTTGAATTTAAATAAAATCCCCATAGAAGACATGTTCTAACTAAAAGCATTAATAGATTCATTACATGTCATATGTATCTAGAAAATTAGTTTATCACATTAAATAGTTCATAAAATATTTATTTTAAATTTTTTGAAACCATTTATTTGATATTTCCGTTAATAAAAAAATTTCAACATCACTATTGTGTCACCTTTAATGATAATTATTTAATCTCTAAAAATTATAAATAAATTCTCATGATGTAGATAATTTTATTTTATTTCTTGAGACTGTTGATGTTCTAAGTTTTATGAATCTTTTCACTAAATTAAAATTATTATACTTATAATATTTAAGAGAGTGACATGTTGTCACTTTATTTGGTTTAAATAATAATTAAATTATTTTCAGGGTCAAAAGTCTTTAAAATGAATCTAATACGACCCTTAGATGATATGGGTATACCTTTAGTCATCCAATAGATTTTTTTCATGTGTTAGGGTAATTGTATAATCTTATTTTTACCCTTAATTACCCGATTTACCTTTAACTGTAGTAAATAAAAATTACCGTAGTTACTATTCATAATATCAAAAAAATAAAAGTAACCTATTAACATAATTTGGATCCACTTAATACAGATATGGAATCCATTTTTCAAAATTCAAAACAAAGAATTTGTAGTAATTAATTTAAAATTAATCTCGTTGTTAAGAAAACAGGTTTTAAAAGTTAAAATATTCCAAAAGATTGAAATGATTTTACCTATGAATTCAATGTAAAATCAATTCTAATGAAATAAATTATATTAAATGGTAATAATATATTATATTTATACTTTAAAATCATTCAATATTATAATTTAACCATATAAATTATTACGACGAAAAAATTTGTTTTTAATTAAAATATAGCGTGTTTTTACTATTCATTAAAATATGAAAGTTATCAGAATAATATGAAAATTTTATCCAAATTAAATTTTTATATCCTGATTCCAAATAAAAATTTATTTTGTCAAATTGAACTTTTAAACCTATCAAAAACTATATTTAACGTGGGTGTGCCATCAAAAGGCGACAAAACTGCATTTTTTGAAAAATATTTATTTTACTCGAAAAAATTATTTTCTTCACATACCATGTTTTAGAAAATGTGTAAGATGAATAATATTGTTATAAAGTTCAAAATTTAGTTAATAATATTCATAAAATCTAGTCCATAATAATATTATAACAATATATCTTTGTTTAGTGAAACCCGGTATGTCGAACTACACACGCTATCGAGGAAGGTCGTGATTGCGTGTAACGCAAGCCAAGTTAGGGTTGTGTGTAGTGAAAGGCTCCTTTGTTGTTGTGTATAATAGAATCCAACCGTATTTCATTTATACATTGAATATATTTATATATATATACACACTCAATGTTGCGTAAAATAACCACTATCAAACGAAGTTGAAATTATGTGTAACACAATCCAAGAATAGTGTTGCGTATACTGCAAGATAATACGGTGTTGCGTATAGAGCAAGAAAATATTGGTGTAGCATACAACAAAAGACATGAATGAAATTAAAAATAATATATCTCATAAAATATTGGGGTGTTACAAACATGATCTTCATGGAGTGTCCATTTGAAATTTAGGATCTCTTGGAGTAGCTATTGTATGTGATTTTTATTCCTTTTATGTACATTCTATAATGGAATTATAGATTAAAGAAATTAATGTGAGAAATATAGTAATATATGCATAC
This sequence comes from Viscum album, assembly GCA_963277665.1. NCBI lineage: Eukaryota > Viridiplantae > Streptophyta > Magnoliopsida > Santalales > Viscaceae > Viscum > Viscum album. The sequence goes on along the minus strand of OY728150.1, from coordinate 807,146,966 downwards.
TCAGTTTCTTAATATGTTCATATCTTTATTTTTCTATCATTTTTTTGAGATGATTGGATAAATATTATGTTAATGTTATCAATAATTTAGTTATGATTTAATTGAATTTCAAATTTTCCAATTGTTATATCTATTTGATGTAATTTTATTATTTTATTGATATCTCATTGGGAGTTTATGGTTGGAGGTGTCTATGGTTTTTTCTTCATGGTTTTATTCTGGTATTTGATGATGCAAATATTTTGACAGGTACCAAATGTAATGGTTATGACCTTCCTGGTCTGTTAATTTTAATTATATATGTGTTGGAAATGTGTAGATGATATCTTGGAAGTAATTATGGAATTTGAGTTTAAATGAAAAATGAGATATATATTTTTTCATAGAGGTATGTAATTTAACAAAAGATATCATGTGAAAAGTCTGAATACAACGTGGAGTTGAGGGTTTTTTCATAGGTAACTAGTGGACGATTCCGGTGACATTTTATTTTGAGGACCCTATCATCATGGATTTTGGATTCACTATTTCCAAGGTTTGAGACTGATCGAGATTAAAAATTAAAAGTTTTTTAAATTTTATTCTATAATACTATAATGTGGAGCCTCATGGTATGACTTTATTTCCTCAATTTGATAGTGGACTGATACTACATAGTGAAAGTGGTATACTCTAGATGAGTCTGAGATTATAAAGTTTACACCATGGATATTATATTTATAAAGTGGCCCCAAATTTATTGAAACTCATATTTTGGAACTTCCCAACCTTACTAACTATGAACAGTAACTAGACTGGGGGTACTACATGACCTCAAAGACTCCTCCCCATAAAATTGAAGATTCCAACTACTAGGAGTGGTCTAAGGTTGTACCATGGGGAAAATTTACCCCCATATATGAGTTTGTAATAATAATAAAATATCTAGGAATAATATACATTAGAGTGTACATAAATAATAATTAAATTATACATGGTATTATTAAATGGAATTCATTCATACAAGAATAGAAGATCAATTATACACTATTCCCATCACATATACATAATAGATAAATGAAATCAAGTATAATGGAGGCCCCACACCAAATGAAAATCCCCATCTCATTAAAGTATGCCTACTCCAAAGAATCATACTTAATGATGAGATCTAAGTACTTAATGATGAGATCGAATACTCAACCCAACCTAAACCTAAAAAATCGAGATCAATTTGGGTATCCATGTTCTATGGAAAATTGATTTTGTTGTGAGCACAGAACTCATTAGACAAGCACCAATGCAGTCTGATACAAACCAACATTGAAGTGATATGTGAAAGTTACATGATCTAAATAAATGATAAACATATGGAAATAAATAAATAAATAAATAAATAAATTTTTTATCTATAGATTCATGAACCCAATCAACTATACCTACTTCGGTTAGTGCCAGAGTGTATCTAAGCACATCATGATGATCGCGCTAATGATATTATGACAAACCTATCAAAAAAAATTCATATAGTAACATATACCATCATATATGGGGTGTTTTCCCTATTTTATTATAGGAATATTAAAAAGGGGTTTTATTTAGTATCACATATTCCATTTAAGGATAGTTTTCTTTAATATCAAATACCAACCCTATAAGGGGAGTTTTCTTAAGTTTCATAGGCCTCCATACAAGGGGATTTTTCCAGACAACCCCATCGAATTTATTCATTTATAAAAATATAAAAACTATAACAATGAAATTTTCTATACGTATCATTAAAAAACTACCACTTTGGAATTTGCACTCAAAACATTAGAAAAATAAACAAGGGCCAATTCTATGGCTCACCCTCTTTTACCACTAAATTCTCCATGGATCACATGAATACATGATTCCTATGGTGAAATAAAAAGACTTATTTGGTTTTCAATACCTACATGCACATGGTTAGGTAACTCTTAGAGAAAAACTTGGGTCACCTTGGTCATCATAAAAGTATGTAACCTGAGATGGGTTCCTCGATTTTAGTCTCACTTAAATGGTCAACACCTATCACATGGAGGTCCCCACATATATCAACATATTTTTTACATGGTAGGACCTCAAAATCCTCAAGGGAATTACACATAAAAAAATAAACAGGAAGATGAATCCTGAAAAAAAAACTCAATGTTTTGGTTTTCAATAGGTCAGTCCATACACCCAAGATATTAATAGTCTTAACATGGGATACTAACATCAAGTATTATCATCAGATGAAACTGTGGAACCTTCTACATTTTCAATCTAATGATCATTTGGTCTCCAAGGTATAACTAGAGCCATGTTTGGTCCAAGGGAAAACTATTATATATCACAAAACCACTTCTATGAGGTACTAAATTACCCTAAATAAGGTCCACTGAGTCTCATCACCTCCCGTCTCACCCATTAAGGGGGTAACATGTGATAGGGATTCATAATGATATTCACATCCTTAGCCATTGGTATTCAAGGAAAGTAAGACAGTGTTAAAGATTCCAACATATCCCTTAAAACATTTATTGATCCATAGAATATTGCATATGTTTAAATATTCAAATCATTATAACACCATTCGATACAAATTTGGAAAATTAATTTTGAAGAAATAGTCGATCAACTAATGTGAAAAGAATAAACATCAATATTCACCATAATGATATCATAAAGCTATATGGGATGTACCAGGTCCACCTTTCTCATTTAATTTAATGGGAAATTATTTTCACATCCCATTATCTACTTCTTGAGTATTTATAAGATCATAGAAGCCCAGACATGTGTCCTATGATCATATCATAATCCAAAATATATGACAAAATTAATCTCTGTAATAAAAATTTTCTATTAAAAATAATTTAAAATATGAATATTTTTTATTAACTCACAAAGAATCCAATGATCACCAATTATATTTATAATGGGTTTCCATCCATTTTATCAAACCCCCATACCTAAAATGTAAAAAAAATCCAAAAAATGTACCTATACTTACATAATTAAATTAATTTAAAATAATTAAATAACATGTAAATAAAAAGAGAATTATATTACAAAATCAAATTAATGAGGTATGTAGTGAAGATGATATTATTGAATTCCCTCTTCCTAGGTAGTATAGAAGCACCATCATCATGGGATGATTTAACAATGATCATGAGGAATCTTCCCCAAAATCCTTATCCAAGAGAATTGAAATTGTAGTATATGTATGGAGACAATAAATATATGTAAATGGATGTTAAATCGTACCATAAAGAACCAAATAATTCACTAAAAACATTTGTTCTCTAAATGAGAGGATTGGAGGAATAGGGAGCTAAATTTGGGGTTACTGTAGTAATAAAATAGAAGAAATTGGCTTCTACCTAATAATATTCTATGTGAAACTATTATTTTTCCCCAAAATACCATCATCAATATAATGATGGGCCACATACATGCCATTGGTCTTCTAAATCTTTTCAAGGCACTAACTCACTAGTGGCAGCAATAGTACGCGCACTGTAGTGTCGACCACCCCGAGTTTCCTCTATCACTTACCCAAACAACCAAAAAACCAATAAGCCCTTATTCCCTATCCAATATAAATAACTTATGGAATTGAAACTTTTAAAATTTAATTTTCATTATCTTTTATTCAAATAATTAACTATGAATTGAATATTCAATAATCCACTTGAAAACCCTGACTTTTATAGAAGCATGTTCTTATAACCTCTCTACAATTAATATTATAATCCTACGCATGCCAATAATTATAATTCATACAAGAACTAGTCTAGTATCACTAGGATGCCTATAGAGTGTCTCCCCATATTCAAGAGGCTATTGAAAATTAGGGGGGTGTAAGTTAGTATCATGGGGAAACTATAGCTCCATAATAGATAATAAAAAATAACCATCAATCATGAAAATAAATGTACAAAAAGTAATTAACAAATTGGGCATGCTACAAAAAGTGGAATGAATCAATAAAATCACACAAGATTGATAAATAAGATTAAAAATCATATATATAAAATTTAAAAATTTAATAAATTACATAGAATTCCATACCCCTTATATGAATCCTTGCCTCATCTAAGACTCTAGAATCTGAATTGTCCTACATGATGATCATATCCCAATCCTCATCCCATCCAATACCTTGGACTTGTAAAATAATCATGGGGTACTCGAGTGTAATGATCAATTATATTGCGTGTGAGTACATAACTCATTAGGAAACCACTAAAATCTTCTCATGCATACTAGTAATGTAGTGATATGCGAAATTGGCATTATTTTCATAAATATAAATCTTCTAAAAATTAATATATAGATATATAAACCACCATCAATCCTTATTCACATGGCCTCAATCGACTGTAATTTATTAGTATATATTAGATTGTTTTTTAGAAAATAACAATGGCCAAGCCAAAAACAATAACAAAGACCTCTCTAATGGGGTTTCTCCTTAGTATCAGGGAACACCCTATAAGGATCGTCTTATTTACTATCATAGACATAAAAATAAGGGGATATTTATTTTGTATGAAATACATACCTACAAGGGAAGTTTTCATAAATTTCATAGACATCCCTATAAGTTTGTTTTTTCAGTATTATAAACCTCCTAATTAATGAAATTTTATAGACCATCACAATGTTTTATTTCATTTCAATCAATATAAACAACACCATAATGGAATTTGTTATTTAATCATAACATACCAACCTCTTCAACCTATGAATCATAGTATAAGGAAATAAAATAACAAAGGTTGGGTCATATTAATTTCCCACCTATACTAATAAAAACTCTAGGAATCACATTGAGAATTGGGATATGAAGTGACACCGATATTCATATCTACTAGTCATTACACATTCTCTCTCGGTCAAGTAACTCTTGGAGAATCCTTCAAGTCCCCTAAGTCAATTTTTTTAGTGAACCCAACATGGTTTCCTATATCTTAGTCATGAGACTAGGATAAAAACCCATCATATGTTGGGAATCACTTTCCTTGGTTGTTCCATTTGTTGTAAAACATAATTAGTCTCAATGGAATTCCAAATTTTTCAATGGTCTAGAGATATGGCTCATTTCCTGCCTAAATGTCAAGATTTTCTATGATGGTACACAAAACAAACAAATCTATACTATAATGATGGTAAAATTACATTGGTATTATCATATCAAGGAAAAGGTACACCCATCCTAGGTTCAATTCATTGATACTATGTGATAAAGGTATCACTAGGTTTGAAAATAGTATATGGTCTGAACTCCTCCAAGTCACTACATCTATTGTAAGTGGTCCCAAGGTCTTCAAAAAGTGTTCCAAAATGTATCACTATCTATGGTCTCAACACTAATATGGTTCATATGTCAGAGGGAATAAAAATTATATTCAATTAGTTATCCAAATAACAGTTATGAGAGTAAGATAATGATCATGGGTTGTATGTGGCCCACAATACTTTCCATGGTCCATGAAACTTTGAAGATTTTTAAAAATTCATAATTATATTACTCCATTTATTTTTAATTTAGAAATTAATTTTAAAAAATTGCCTGATCACTTATGTCGGTGAGATCAATCATCCTGATTCACTATAAAGGAATAATAAATCTGTTGGGTTTGTAAAATGACCACCTAACTCAAAGAACAAAAAACCAATTAATTCCATAAGCCAATAGCCATTCCCATTACTCTCTCATTATCATGCAAGCCCATAAAATTATATATAGATCCTATCACAGTAGATTAATTCCCAAAAATATATTATAAATATATAAAAATAACTATCATATATAATTTCAAATAGGAATATTTCTAGCCCACTCACGTTGAATCCTTTTATTTTTAGTTCTTCAATAAATGGGGTCTGGACCATTGCTAAAATACCCCTAAACCTATATTAAACCAAAACCCCAACATCTTTCTATATCCTATAGAATTACTCCATGACCATATATCTTATAGACTGTGAATTAAATTTTAATCACCTACTGATATTCATTCATTTTCCATTCAATCCCTCTAAAATTGGGGTTGATTAAATGGGATATTGGTTGAACCCTTATGACACTAATTTATTAAATTTTATCAATGGAAATGGATATTTATTATTGGTTATCCATGGTTGGTTACCCCCTTTTTATCTTGAGTTTTTCTTTATTATTCATTAAATGATGGTTGTTGTAATGGGATATGGTTAGAGTTTTTGAGGTTTATGTGACTAGTTAATGGTGGATGTTGTGATCGAGGTTGTTGAAAATAAAAATTCCATGGTCTTGATCTTGGGGTTGTTTCTTCCATGCCTTATTTTCATATGGATATTCAGAAATCCTTAATATAGATAGGTTATCTAGGAAATATTTTTTACATTGTCTATTATGTGAAGTTAGTATTATTTTTCTTAAAATGGTATATAACATGGAATTAATGGAAATATTCCATGAGATAACATAATAAAAATGATGGGAAATAGGAATCCCACAAGTGTTTCCCTATTTTTATTATATTTTATACACCATTAATATGTATTAAGTGTTATTACAGAATATAATTTGGGTGTGGATAATTATGCGATAATATAATATATTTTCATCTTGAAATCAAATTTTATTAATGGGTATTCACTTAATTACATTAATTAAATTGGTAACATTATATATGATCATGTGATATTTTTTATTATAAATTTGGGGGGGGGGGTGGTAAATGTTAATAAAATCATTATTTTATGTTGTTGATGGTATTTTAATTTTATGATATCAGATTGGAATATGTTTGGTCCTAATTTTATAGTTTTATTTCTGTGGTTGGGGGAGTATATTGTGTGGTAGATTACATCTGAATAATGGTGGGTATTATTTCTAATAAATAATTTATAGTTATGATAAAGATTACTTACCCTTGTTTCTTGGAGTTAATAATGGGGTTATTGATTATTTATGGAATAAATATTGTAAGATATTTTTTTGAGTTTTATTATTGTAGTGGGTAACAATTTATAATAATTACTATGAATGTAGTGATGGATGGAATAGAATTGAGAGATGGAGTTTGTGGTAACCAGTAAATATGATTAATATGATATAAAATGAATTAAATATAGTTATTTATTTGGATTATAGGAGTTATTTAAATTATATTAAATGATATTAAATTATACATGTTTGTAGTATATTTTTTTTAATTGGGGTTTTCTTATGGTGATTTTTTCGAACCGTTTCTATGGGAGGGGACCGATGCGCCCAACGGTCGATCTCACGGAGGGCTGAGCTCTGCTCAATCACTAAGGTCGGGTATATCGGTCTCAGTATCGAAACGCCCAACGGTTCTATATCCAACTATCCATGGACCTGCTTTCCAAAGGCAGGCGTTCGCTGAGCAATTCAGCCAGCGATGCTTAAGAACTCACATTGGTCGAGAGGATGGGAAGTCAGGCTCATCGCACCCTTTTTGGGGGGAATTATTACCAGTTCCAGGACTCTCTTATAGATTTAAGACGTATTCATATGTTTGTGAATCTTTGGTTTATACCCAAGCATATTATCCATGTATTAGTCTTGGTTGGAAATGGTCTGCAGAACGTAGGGATTCCGAATCATTTAGGCATGAGGTTTACAGTACCTCAATGGATTAATGAATCCAAGGATTTTTGGATCGTTTAGATGACACTAATTTGAAGCCTCATAACTGGGCGCTCTGGAGTTTATTTTCGTCCATGGGGGACATATAATGACTTGAGCATTTGGATCGAACCTGTGATATGGGCTTCCTACGTATCCTAATGAGAGGAATCAGAATCCACATAGTTCGGTGCCACTTGATGGGACACATCACCTTTTTAGGTCGTGCGACGAGGACCCAACCATACAATTTAATGTCATGTGGCATGGACATCCAGGAGAGATATTACCGATCAAAGTCAGCGCCAGACATACGCCGAAGCGGACCATAAGACCCAAGGAAAGTTATTTCCTAGGTCTAGAGATGGTCCTGCTGGAGTATAAGGACATGGTCTGATAGAGACGGATTTGTATCAGACTTAGATATCGGGCTTGCACCTCGGGGAGGTTTCTTACGTATCACGGTAGGTCAGGAATCGAAGTCCATGTAGTTCTTGGAAGATTATGGCTTACACGCGAGAGTTTCCTATTGTTGGGATTGAACCTCGAGGAGGCGTCCTACATACCCTGCTTAGGAGATAGGGATCAAAACCCACGTAGTTCGTTCTAAGGGGCATGATTGGGACTTATACATTGTTAGTGGCCCGAATTGGGATTGAACCTCAGGGAGGCGTCCTACGTACCCTGCTTAAGAGATGGGGATCAAAACCCATGTAGTTCATTCTTAGGGGAATGATTGGGACTTATACATGGTTAGTGGCCCGAATTGGGATTGATCCTCGAGGAGGCGTCCTATGTACCTCGCTTAGGAGATAGGGATAAAAACCCACGTAGTTCGTTCTGAGGGGCATGATTGTACAAAATCCGTGACCATCACAAATATCTAAGCCCAACTGAGTCATGCTTCATTTGAGAAACAAGAGAATGAAATATACTTGTAAAGCCGCTCACATTCTCCCTATCGATGGAAGGGGAAAAAGACGATGAGTGGAAGAAAAGGTTGGGACCACTGGACTCTCCTTCTCCCTGATGTTCGAGGAAGGTAGAAGTCGTGCAGCGGAGCAACGAACCTTCAGTGATGAAAGGGGAAGGGCCATTGGCTTTCAGCTAGGATGTTATGGGGATTACTCCAAGAGGGATTCCCAGCCACTCCCAAGAGAGTGGAGAGGTTCTCACCATTGGCGCACGTCAAAAGGAAATGTTAGCAGGGTCCGGGGACTCTCGGGCACGGACCCTGCACTACCATGGGGATGTGAACCCACGAGTGTTTTGGGAACCCGCTCAAGGGCCAGAGCAACCACTTTTCTCTCGCCTACCGTAGGTATGTGAAGTCAAAGTAGCGAACTTATGCACCTGAGGATTGCATCATATGGATCTGGTGGCTTCAGTAGAGCCCTTGGCTCGGGGCCGATGAATAGACCAATGAAGGGATTGTGAAGGATCATGTCAGATTGGAAGGATTTTATCCGACTCAAGGAATGGGAAAACCGAAGGAGTTGGCGGGCCACATGGGTGTATGAGGAGTGGCGCCCTTCGCTTAGGGGGGTGCTACATGGCTGGAGAAGTCGTCCGCGTACCAAGGTGGTGCGTGAACTGATAGGCATCCAGCATACCAGGGTGGTACGCGGCTTCGGGTTCGGCCCACGTACCAGGTTGGTATGTAGCGGAGTCCGCACGAGCAATGGCAGCCAGGGGCGATGCTGGTTGGGGGTTCATAGGTTAAGGCTTCGCCCACGTAGGAGGGTGCTACGTGGTGCGTCAGATCGAAAAAGGGGCATAGACTCCCTGGTCTGCGGGGAGTACATCCATAGAGTGGACATGGCTCGCGGTCTTCTCTTTTTTTATTTTAAGTTCACGGTTCACCAATTTATTATGCATTTTCAGTCCCTTATTAATTCATTTCCAGTTTCATACCTGTTATGGTTCACGAATTGGGACTTCTCTATTTGTGAAATCCTAATCTCCTTCCTCTGAAATCCTTCCACACAAATCTGATTGGCCCCTTTATTCTCCACCTTGATCTCCTTTTATAGAGGGGGGAAGGAGATGTATTTATGGTCATGTGGATCCTTTTTCAGAGGACCATGACTGAAAAACTGGTTTACAGATGACTTGGTCAATCTGCAACTCGCGGGGGGCATTGAATGCACCTTCCCCACGAACCAAATTGGTCCGGGGAGTGCTTCGCGTCCGCGCAGGGCTCCTCCTCCATTCTGCGAATGACGGTGCATGCGGTCTGATCCGGTTGACATGATTCATGCCTGGGGTGGTTCATGACTGTGGACTGTCCTGGCACCCATCTGGCTTCATGCCCATAGAGGTTTCCCGCCTCTGTTTCGCGGACGATGATGGTCTGCATAGGTGACGACTTTCTGGACCGTCCGTGTACCATCATTGTTGGATCGGTGTGTGGATCGGTTGGCCCTTTGCCAATCTTAAGTATTCTTCACATTTTCATCTAATTCATTGATGGAAATTGGGTAGAATACCTTCCCAAATTAAGTGGGTTCCAATTTTCCTTTGTGGATTTTTTAAGACCCTAAAAATTCACCCCATCAGAATGGGGTCCGATCGGATCAAAGAGGAGACTATTCCGATGTGGAGTTGTCCTGAAATGTGGATATTTTGCGGTAGAGTGGACTGAGTAGGGGACCATGCCTATAAATATGGGGGTGGGGGGCTTCCATTGTGTTTTACTGGATTCCTTTCCACGAAAACAGAGCTCTTTTTTTGTCTTCACGTGACTTCGTCCTTCGCAAAACCTTTCGTCCGCGAACCGGCTCCTGTTTCTGCAAAACATTCCTTGTTCGCACTTGCCATAACCCACTGACCGATTTCCCAACTGCGAACAAAAACTTTTAAACAATTAAAAAGTAATTCATGACGGGCCACATAAGAAACTGATACACGGTTTCAAATGGTCCACGGATTGGAAATCTTCCAGACTTTGAATACTTCTGAAGTCTTCTGAACTTAAACACTTAAATTCGAAGATTTCGTGGGGAAGCCTGGTTCGCGGGAAGCTGACCAATGCTCTACGGGTTAGAGTGTCATAGACTTCTTCCGTGTAGGGCTAGTTCATGGGATGCAACTATTGTGAACAACCTTTTTAGGCCCTATGTGGATGTTGTCATGAAGGCTCCTTGGAGTCTTTTTCCTTGTCCAAATTTTATTATTTTGGACTAACCATCTATATGGTTTCCATAATGTAGGGAGAATATATGGTTCCTACTAGACTTGCGATTAGGCCTACTACCGAGCCTCTTCCGATTGGTCCAGGGAGACGTCTAGATATGATCCATAGAGCTCAGAGCATCAGAGAGGACCTTAGCCAACCAATCATTCTCGAAGATGGTGGTTTGAAGGACTTACTCTCCCCAGGAATTCTGGGCTATCCACTATCGAATATTCTTCTGGTTTATGGTTCCATCCTTCAAGACGACGTCCCTATCCCCCCTGACTTTTCAGGTCTTCCATTCCCTTGTTTGGAAGCATCGCCAAAGTGATCTCAAGCGAACAGACCCATTTAGGAGAGATGATATCTGATTCTGATCTGAAAGGCACTTCCATTTTTAGAGGATATGTTTGGACCCAATGTGATCAGTACACTCACAGATTCTCCCAAGAGGCCGTCCTCAAAAGTTACCCTCCTTGATCAACCTTGCTCAAGTGGATCCTGACGTGGGATGGATTCCCTGGTGGGATCTTCAGTCTGGTGGGATTTCCTCAAATGACTGGGCCTGGGCCTTCTGGGTCCATTATCATTTCCGGGAATTTCCCGAATCATTGGAAGCGTTAAATCTCTACTTTGATGTGTGGGCTTCCCAGTATGCTGTTTACCCACTATATTCGATCCTACATGACTTGCTCAGTCGCTGGTGTTCGAGCACTAACACATTCCACCTTTCCCATGGTAAATTTGGTATTAGTTTATGGGACATATACCAACTAGGAGGGCTTCTAATCATTTGTGAGATGTATGGAGAGTTTTTTCCCACACCTGACGCATGGGACAATGTCGAACATGTGCCTTTGTTGGTGAGGGATCTGCTGGTTATGGCGAAGTGTTCACTGGGTAATCCCTTGCATTCCTGCTCTCTTATTCCCTATAGCACATGGATAGGGTTATTTCTTAAGTCTACTAGTCGTGTGCCAAAGATCAAGCGCCTTAAGACTCATCCTTATCAACAATCAAGAACTATCCCAGGTTCCTACTGGGCAGTTTTGGAGGCGGGCGACTACCTTTCATGGGGTTATGAGGTGCGCCCCGGTGTGCTACCTATGATCAGGCTGGGAGGTCTTTTCTCCATGTTTTTGAGTTGTTGGCTATTCCCATCTCGGGATATCAACCGAGGTGTTAGAGCTTGCACCCTGATGATAGCCGCTGAGATGGAGGGGGGCCACCCGACGAATCTAGTTATGCCCACTTTGGCTCGTATTTACGAATTACTGATCCACATGCAGGAGGGAGGGTCACACTATCGTCTGAGTGGGCCATTTCAATTCTTATATGGCTAGGTAGAGGATCATTTCTACTATTATGAGTATCGTTATAACACAGTCATCCCGCTTCCTACCCTTCATCCCACCCTGCTTGATATAGCAAGAGTTCGTCTGAAGTCCCTTAGCTCTGATGAAGTTGTCAAGTTTCTGAGTTATTTTTCCCAGTTCGCTTTCACTCTCTACCCCACTCCTTCTGGAATCACGGTTGAAGACTGTAGGGGGGGTATAGAAGAGCGTTCTTACATGATATCACTGCGGGATGGGTTTTTATCCGCACAGATTTATGTGGTTTCTCTAGGTTAGTTATACGCACCATATCGTTTTTCTCGCTAGTTTGGATGCATGCAACTCCATATTTCCCTTCCCCATCCCCGGTCTTGAGGACTGCATCCGTCCACTCTCCGTAAATGGTGGTTGATGTTGATGCAGGAGGGATGAGACACAAGCATTCCCTTCCCTAACCTAGGAGCGGCTACCAGCCTATCCTCAGAATATGTGAAAATGTGGATAAAGAATTATCCAGATGGTATATTGGGGAAGGTTATCCAGTAATTTCCCTAATCGGGGGTTACTGTGGCTGCTATGCTTACCACACCTTCCTCTTTGGCATTGGGGGAGGACCGACTGATGGCTCGCAGGTCGAAGAGGCCCAGGGAATCTTCCTCTTTCAACCCCTCTATTTCAAAAGATCAGATAGATCCAATCGTTTTGGATGTAAATGAGGATGACCCAGTGACTACGGGTCCCCATGATGCAATTCACGAAGCTCCACCAGCCGATAAAAGACTTGCAACCTCAACTCCTATGCTTGAACCAGGGCTAGAGGCATCTGGACCTCTAGTCTCGGAACCATCTTCTAATGCGTACATGTCTACAATGGCCACAATACTAGGATTCATTCCTGTGCTATCTAGAGATGATACTAAAGACCCTCATGTCATGGCAGACCACTGAGTAGTGTGAAGGTGGGCCTAGCCCCGGATCTATGAGATTGTTGCCAAAACTCATCTGACTGAGATGGAGACTAAAACGGAAGCCCTTCGGCAACTCTTCTTAGGCTTGGGGTCAAGTGGTTTCTACTATCGACAACTTCGTTTTTATTCAAGCCAGGTCATCATTGCCCATGGGGAGGCTACTTCTAGTGAAAAAAAACATTCCCACCTTGCTGCCTCTCGTTGTGGGGCCCAAGCCTTTGAGGAAGCTATGATGAAGCTCCATCAGCTGATAGCACTAGAGGTGAGATCTCAAGATCCGGAGACCGCCCTATCTACCGAGATGCACGAATGTGAAGCTCAAGAAGCGATTTTGAGGGATCAGTTTTCATATCTGACTGGTAACCTTGAAGCTACTAGGAAAGGGATCAACAATATCCAAATGACGGTGAGGCATACTCATTCGGTGGCCAAAGTTGAGGCCAGGGAGAAGGCCATACTGGAGAAAACTTGCAATAACATTCGCTGCACGGTTTCTGATCTAATGGAGAGAGTGATCCAGGCTCCTTTGTGATCATCGTAGCTATTTCTGTACATTCCGTTTTACCTCTTTTTTTTGGCGGTAAAGGAGAGACTCCGGCTTGTGAAGATCCTCCTTTTTTTCAAATGGAAAACAATCTATTGTAGATCTCCCCTTGCTGTAAAATATGATTTTACCGGAACAACTATTTTATAAATAACAACTCACTGAATTAGAATTAATCATAATTCAGGAAAATGATAAAATATAAATGAGCTCTAATTGTTTCCTGGATAATGGGATCCAGCGAGCATTGTTTTACTATTTCAAGGGTTTTGTAGAAAAACCCCACAAAACTTTTGTCTCTTTTGTCAATACCCAAATTTTTCCCAATCCCATTTGGTGTGGACCCAGCGGGTGTGGCTCGGCTTTTTCCTAGGTCGCACTTTTCGGGTTTTCAGCCTCACGGGCTTTGCGTCTTTTTTTGTGAGAGGTTTAGAGTACTGCTGACAAGACTATAATTACTAATGTTTTAGGTTGAATAGATTTGACCAGATATGGTGGGGGTGAGGTCCCTAATGAGGTTTGGTTGATTAAAAGATGTCTCGATACCCTTCAGACATGCGTGGGGGGAAGATGTTTTAGATTCGAACAACATGTAGGGCATGTCTCAAGGCATGGGAGCCGTATCAGCGTGTAGAGGTAGGAAAAGCATCACCTAAGGAAGACTTTCCTTTGTTAGATGGGCCAGGGGCGATAATTATACAGATCCACTAAGGGAATGGTATGCATAGTCATGTAAATGTGTCCTTAAGTCAATGACTATTCATTTCTGATGGCCTGAGGACTTCATGAAAGTTCAGATTATGGAAACCACTGTGGGTGGATTGGAAAGGGTATGTGATGTCTGAGAGAGTTTGGGAACATCTGTATTAATCAGGATTGTGGAGGTAGGGTCACTGTCCTATGCACTTAGTTAGCTTAGAGGATGGTTGGAGCTTGGTGCAGTTTAAAGTCATGCAGCTAGGATATTCTATAAAATGGAACGACTTCTCATGGTTCTCGGTAATCTCGTCAGAGACGTTCTAGTGTATTTAGGTAGGGTTGTGAAAGAGTTTGGTAAACTACAGATCAGGTGGTTTCCGAATCCTAGGATGGATATGGGGGCTCAGAGGCCAAGAGGTGTATGGAGAGAAGAATTGCCTAAGGAAATCTTTCCTTTGGTAGACGGGCTAGGGGAGATCAATATGCAGAGCCACTGAGGGCATGATATGCATAGTCATGCAAATGTGTCCCTAGGTCAATGATTGTATTCTCCCGATAGCTGAGCAACTTCAGGGAAGTTGAGATTCGGGACCCCCAGGGGTGGCTTACAAGGGTTCGACTTCTTCTGAGTAAAGAGTATGGTTTATGAAAAGAGGGTGCCTGAATACGGGAGAAACATCTAGGATAAACTTCCCAGGAATTGGTGAAGCCATCCCTTTTCGTGCTGGTGTGAGACGGTGGTTTGTGAAGGTCTATCCCATGCACTAAGGGAAAGGGGAATGCCTCCATTTCTGACTAAACCCATGACCGGTTCGACCGTGTGATTTAACGTCATGCGGCAAGGACAGAGGGCATTTTAAATTTCTTTCAATTTAATATCATACAGTGAGTACGGGGAGAATTTTTTAATATGATGTGCAGTTTAACGTCGTGTAGTGAGGACATTCCATTTTTAAACCTGTGAAAATTCTTGTAGTTGGAGGCATTTGCCTTGATGTTTAATGCTTGGTCTTCGCAGTTCATGCCAAGCAGCCAAGATATGTTCCGTGCAGTTTCAATCGTCATGCGGTAAGGACGTAGTTGCAAAGGCCACTCTTGATTAGAATGTAACTGGGCTTGAATATCTCGGCATTTCCAAGACGTGGAGTGGGGTTGATGGTGTAAATTGTGGTTCTTGGGCTTCTTGGATCAGGAGAGATGATATGGGGGCTATGAGATTGGTAAGCGTACGGGGCTAAGAAGAGTATCGCCTGGGGAAATATTTCCTTTGGTAGACGGGCCAGGGGCTATCAATATGCAGATCCACTGAGGGATTACTATTCATAGTCATGCAATGGTGTCCACGGGTTGATAACTTTACACTTCCGATGGCCATGAATTATTATGAGGATCCGCGATTGTATGGGCCGCAAAGTCTGTTGTTTAGTAAGGAAGTATCTGGACATGCCGGAGATGTTAGACCCAGGTTGCTGTTAAAACATGAAGAGTTTACTACATTGATTTATCTTGCGCATGGGGTATACCTTTACTCCATGTAGTTTAACTTCGTGCGTTAAGGAATAAGTACTCTTAGTTTAACGGTCGTAGAGTTCGGACCATTGGGTGACTATTGCTACAATTACCTGGAAGGGAACTAATTTAGAAGGCTCTAGTATACTTTGAACAAGTGTGAAGGAATGATGGTGTGAACTGTAACTCTGGGGTTTCCCTGATTAGGAGGTATGGTATGGGGGCTCTGAGGCCAGTAAGCATACGGGCCTAGGAAGAGTACCGCCTGAGGAAATTTTTCCTTTGGTAGACGGGCCAATGACTATCAATATGCAGAGCCATTGAGGTCTTGATATGCATAGTCATGAAAAGGTTTCCACGGGTTGGTAACATCCCACTTCCGATGGCCATGGATGATTATGAAAATCTGGGATTTCTCACAGTACAAAGTTCGGCATATAGGGATATTGGTGTCCTAGCGTACAAGAACATCTTCACCACAATTGCCCATCGGGTCAAAGTAGCCTAGCCTTGACTTGATGTTTGTAGATGCAGATCATTATGCTATCCACGGGCGGATACATAGGCTAACTAGGTTGGGATACCCTGGGAACATTTGGATGTTAGTGGGGAATGAACTTGTAAACCACTGCTCCAAAAAAATTTGGATCGAGAGATATGATATGGGGGCCCTGAGGCCGGTAAGCATATAAAGATAAGAAGAGTACCACCTGAGGAAATATTTCCTTTGGTAAACGGGCCAGGGGATATCAATATGCAGAGCTGCTAAGGGCATGGTATGCATAATCGTTCAAAGGTGTCCACGGGTCGATAACTTTCCACTTCCAATGGCCATGAATGATTTTGAAGATCCGCAATTATCTATGTCTTGGAGTCTGATTCATGTAGAGGATTTATCCAAGTGCTCAAGGAGTATTCACATCTCATTTTTCCGTATATCTTGGGTGGGATGCAATGAATTCCGTTCAGTTTTAACATCGTGCGGTGAGGACGAAGTCTGTGCAGTTTTAACATAGTGCGGTGAAGATGAAGGCGAACTGACGTGAAAAGGGGATTCTGTGCAGTTTAACGTCATGAAGTAAGGATGAGGGGTATATATACAAGTGTTTTCTTTTATTGGTGGCTGGGCTAGGAGGTAAGATCCCGACGTCTCTATGTATCTTGTGAGGGCAGGAATCAAGCCTCACGTAGTTCTTTAGGGGAATACACCCCGTGCAAGTATAGTCCGTACATGAGGGAAGATGACATTTTTAACTTTATTTGGGGATGGCTGGGCCAGGATACAGAGTCCTGGTGTCTCTATATATCCTGTGAGGGAAAGAATCAAGACGTACGTAGTTATCTAGAAGATAATACACCCCGTGCAGGTCTGGTCTGTACACGGGGGAAAGGGCATTTTCAAGCCTTCTTATCCGCGTAGTTTATTGTCATGCGGTAAGGATGAGGAATACACTCCATACAGGGATGGTCCATACATGGGAGAAAAGGGTGTTTTTAATCTTCATTCAGACATGGATGGGCCAGGATGGGGGACCCTGGCATCGCTACATATCCTGCGAAGGCAGGAATCAATTCGTACGTAGTTCTCTAGAAGATAATACACCCCGTGAAAGTCTGGTCTATACACGGGGGAACAAGGAATTTTCAATTATTCTTATCTGTTCTGTTTACTATCATGTAGTAAGGACAAGGAATACACCCCGTGTAGGTTTGGTCCGTACTTGGGGGAAAAGGGCATTTTTATTCTTCATTCAAGGGTGGCTGGGCTAGGATGGGGTACCCTGGAGTTGCTACATATCTTGCGAAGGCAGGAATCAAGCAATACATAGTTCTCTGAAAGGGATATACCCCATACATGGGGGAAGAGGGAATATTTTTTTTATTTCATTTGGGGGTGGCTGGGCCAGGATGGGGGACCCTACCGTTGCTGTGTATCATGTAAAGGCATGAATCAAGCCATACGTAGTTCTCTGAAATCCATGCAGTTTAATGTCATGCAGTGAGGAAAAAATACTCTTAGTTTAGGGTCATAGAGTTTGGACCATTGGGACTTCGCAATTTAACGTCATGCAGCTCAGATGATAGGCACTTGGAAGTTTAACGTTCTGCAGCTCGGACAATAACTTCTTTTGATTATGCGAAATACTTCTTCAGAAATATCACATTTTTAGGAGCGGTAGTGAATTTCCCGTCCATGGATATTAAGGAATATGCTCCATTGGAGTAGACCTTGTGTATAACATATGGTCCTTCCCACTTGGGCTCCATCTTTGGAGGTTTCTTTCCGGGTATCATTGGGGTCCGGAGGACCAAAACCAATTCTCTTTACAAGAAAGAATGAAGAAGAACCTTTTTACTGAAGGCTCGTGCAATCCGGTTCTGATATACCTCCATATGGTGCAAATTGTGAAGCATCGTCCCATCTAGCTGTTCTAATTCACCTAGAAATTTTTCTGATTGCTCATCGTTGGATAACTGATCATAAATGGAAACACGTAGCGAGGGAAATTGGAGCTCAATGGGCATGACCACTTCTGTTTCGTACACTAATAAGTACGGAGTAGCCCGAGTAGTGATGTGGATTGTGGTTCGATAAGCCAATAATGCATGAAGAAGTTTATTCGGCCATGATTTATTGTCACTGTCCACCATTTTCTGGAGAATGTTGGACAGGGTCTTGTTGAAAGGCTCTATCTATCTGTTGGCCGCTAAATGGTAGTGGGATGAGTGGTTATCCTTGATACCATATTCTTGGTAATGTTTCTCCAATTCGGCCGAGCATATGTTCATACCGTTATCCGTCAGTATGGTATGAGGGATGCCAAATCTGGTGATGATATTGGTTTTCACAAAGATGACAATGTTTCTTGCCCCGACTTCCTTGAGGGGTACAGCTTCTACCCAATTGGAAAATAAGTCGGTTGTTGTGATGATGTACTTTAGTTGTTTGGCCGTGGTGGGAGGATATGGTCCCACGACGTCCATTCCCTAGATGGGAAACGTCCATGAGTACTTACCCTAATGAAGTAACTCCGGGGGTTGGTTTATGAAGTTGGCATGAATTTGGTATGAGTGGAATTTTGTGGTAAAGTGCTTGAAATCTCGTGATATGGTGGGCCTATAGTGCCCAAGCCTTCGAACCTGATGGGAAAGCTTGGACCCTAACTGGTGTGCTCCACATACTCCGGAATGCACTTCAGTCATGACGGCAGCAGTTTCTTCTCCATTAATGCATCTGAGGAG
This sequence comes from Viscum album, assembly GCA_963277665.1. Taxonomy (NCBI): domain Eukaryota; kingdom Viridiplantae; phylum Streptophyta; class Magnoliopsida; order Santalales; family Viscaceae; genus Viscum; species Viscum album. The sequence continues at coordinate 807,127,861 of OY728150.1, read as the reverse complement.
GACTCGGTCGAGGCCTCATTTGTAGATGACCTCTTACTGACTCGTGCCACCGTATAGGATAAAGTTGATTTCCCTTCTCCGTATTTTCTCTTGTTCAGCCCTATTTGATGGGAGTTCTCCCCTTTGAAGGTAGTTTGTAATGGGGGTCATCCAGCCGGTGGTAGGACCATATGGCTCGGGGCAGGAATGAATTCATTGATTTCTTCTATCTTAGTCTGAACAAACATCTAGACCATTCAATTATCATCAATACTGATAATTGTTTCATCCCGGTCTAGGTCATCTAGGGTTATGGCCGCATTAGCTAGTGCATCGGCCTGGGCATTCTGGGACCAGGTAATATAGGTCAATGTTGGTTCTGTGGAGATTTTCTCCATTCACCCTCGGACATGTTCAAACATGGGAATCATCTCCTATTTTTAATAGCATAGTCACCATTGACTTTCTTGATGACCAGTTCCGAGTCACCTTTTACCTTAAGGTGTTGTACTTGTGCCTGGAGTGCGAGCTCCAGGCCTGAAATGAGGGCTTGATACTCTGCCTCATTGTTCGTACATCCTTCTAACAAGAGAAAGGAATATGGAAAGACTACCTTTTCTGGGGATATGAGTATTATCCCCAAACACACCTTGTTAAATTTGGGATCTTCCTTCCTTTTACCTATCGGGCTTCGAGATGCATCGTCGAAGTACATTTCCCATGTTGGGAACTCCTCTTGCACCGATAATATGTCTTCATCAGGTAACTAGACGTCCAGTGTGGTGGTCCCTGTCGAGGGGTGCTCTGCTAGAAAATATGCTAATGCCTGGCCTTTGATGGCTTTCTGAGGCACAAACTGGATGTCAAACTGTTGCAGGATGAGTGCCCATTGGGATAGGTGCCCGGTCAACATTGGGAGGCTGAGAATGTACTTGATCGGGTTAATACGAGAGACCAAATAGACTTCATGATGGTGAAAATAATGTGAAAATTCTTGAACTGTGAAAACCAAGGCCAAAAAACTCTTCTCGATGATTGAGTATCGAGTTTTAGCATCGATCATGGTTCGACTGAGGTAATAGAGATTTTTTTCCCTGCCAGAGTCATTTTTCTATACAAGGAAGGCTTCCAGTGACCGCTCTAGGGCTATCACGTATAGAATAAGAGGTTTTCCTTCAATCGGGGGCATGATCACCGACAGGTTTAAGAGGTATTTTTTTGGCTGTCGAATGCCTCTTGGCAATCATCTGTCCATTGGTACGTAACCCAATTTTTCATTAGCCTGGTGAAGGGAAAACATTTTCCCACCAGGTTGGCTATGAACCGCCGAATGTAGGCCTGGTGTCCTTTGAATCCTCTCAACTCAGTTAGATTGCAGAGATGTGTCAGGCCAAGAATTGCCATTGTCCTTTTAGGGTTGACTTTAATGCCATGATGACATATGAAAAATCCATGGAATTTTCCTGAGGTATCCCTTGAAGGTTCATTTCAAGGGATTCATCTTCAGGCAATGTTGTTGAAGTTTGTTGAAGACGGTTTCAAGGTATGACAGGTGATCTGAGCATTTTCTTGATTTGACCACCAAGTCATCCACGTAGAATTCAACGAATATTCCGAGGAATGGTTTAATGATATGATGAATGGAGCATTGATATGTGGCGCCATCATTCTTGAGACCAAAGGGAATGACCTTGTAACAGAATATTACTTGAGGGGATATGAAGGCAGTGGATTCTTCATCTTCTCGGGCCATCCGGATCTGATTATACCCAGAATAACTGTCCATGAAGGATATAGCCTCATACCCGGCCATTGCGTCGATTAATAACTCAGTAATTGGGATTGGGAAATCATCTTTCTGGCAGTGCCGATTGAGAACTCTGAAATCGATGCAGACACAGATTTGTCATTTTTTTCTTGATGGGGACAATGTTGGATAGCCAGATGGGGTATTGGATCTCCCGAATGAATCCCGATTTGATAAGCTTGTCGACTTCAGCCTCTATTTTGGAAGCATGTGAGGGTTGTGTCATCCTGCCGGCTTGTTAAAAGCCCTGGTGGTCTTCTAGTAGACTTAAGTGGTGGGTGTCCACTTTGGGATCGAGTCCCGGAATTTCTGTGTAATTCCAGGCAAAAAAATCTTGATATCGCCTCAGGAAAGAGGTATATACCTCATGCTGCTCGGGGGACATTGCTGTACTAATGAGAGTGGCCCTTCGGTCTTCTTTGGTACCCAGGTTTACTTCCCTAAGCTCGTCTACAGTGGTGGACATACCTTCCTCAAATGCAGAAGGTGCATCCCTGAGATCTTCCTCCTCTTCTTCCCCCACACTCTCATCTTCTTGATCTGACGGGGGAGGAGTTCCCGACAATGGCTCTTGGGGTCTAGAGCCGAGGCATTTTGGGTGTCCTCACATAAGTATTCGTCCCCAAATTGAGGGTTAGCGGTCATTTCTGCACTTCTATGCTCGTCCGTTATAGCCGAAGTCATGAGGACAGTTGAGTGTGTGTTCGGGCTTGAATTCCTGCTCTCAACATGGTTGATGGGTAGTACGTAGTCTCTACCGAGCTGCTTGAGGGGGTCATCTAGAACCATTTTCAGACCATGTGGATCGGGGAGCCAGTCAATATCATCGAGCGAAGGCTTCTTCTTCTTTTTCTCATAAAACCCGGCGTCAATGTAGTGTGACTCGGAGAGCTCGAAAGGGGCCTTATCAGCATGCAATGCCCCACTTTGTCCATTGGTTCAATACTTGATACACTGGTGGTAGGATGAAGGAATGTCTATGTGATTATGGAGCCATGACCTTCCAATTAGGGCATTGAATGTTGTGTTCTGCTGGACCACCAGGAACTCCGAGTAGGCCACAAGGTCTCCAAAATGGGTTCTTAGCAATATTTTTCCCATTGGATTCTGTTCACTCTTGTCGTAACCCAACAGAGTTGTGGAAGAGGGTACTAGGTCATGCTCACTGTATCCCAACTTACATAGTGTCCATAGGGGTAGAAGATTAACTACAGATCCATTGTCAATAAAGACTTTCCAGATCTCAACATCATTTAGTGCGTCGGACACATATAGTGGTTTGATATGTCCTTGCATGATGTCATCTTCATCCTGATCGGTGAAGGAAATCACCGCATTGCATTCAACCGTGCCAGTCTTCGTCTGGTAATTCTCGACGACAACTACCTCAACTTGAAACTCCTGGGGACTGAGCGATGCTTCTATAAGTGCCTCCCTGAGATCTGATGACAAACTCTGGGCGTCCATGATTGATAGCTTGTCTGGTACTGATGCCAGCTACTTAAGGATATCGTACTTCTGCTCCAGCAGTCAGCACTTCTCCATTGGTGGGAGTGTTTTAGCAGGCAGCATGGGAGCTGGAATACGTGATGAGGAGGGACCGTCCACAGGGTCGGATGTCGACGGTGTTCCCACGTTCTGGGGGCTCAGCCCGTCCAGTTTTTTTGTGCGCACCAAGAGGCTAGACACTTGTTCCTCCTCTGATGGGTACCACATAATGATGGGGAGAGAGTGTCCGCTTGTGGAGGTGGAGGGATATTCTTTCTCCTGTTGAGTCCGTTGAAGGGCTCTCTAATGGGTTTCCATGATATTAATGGTTTGGGCCGGGGTAAAACCTTAGGGTTGGTTTTGGCAGCAACTGTGCCTCCCCTGGTATCCCCTACTTATGTGATTCCTCCTCCCGACCCCTTGTGTTGGGAACTTGGGTTCGTAACCATACCCTTCGTCAGGGAACGATTCCATTAGGTGGATGATTTTGATGGAACCAAAGATTAGTTCGTCATCCTATGACAGGTCAACCTGGTCGGTTGTCCCTGATGGTGCCGTTTGGTTGGTCGGTGCCTGTGGCACCAAGTTTGGGGGCATAAAATCTAACAGTGTTGGGGCTAACTTCGTCTTCGTTGAGGACTGCTCTTCTTGATCTTGTCTCCTACCTCCTTGATTACACCTGGATGACCGGCTTGTGGAGGGTTGTGAGGCCGATATTATCGGTTGTGCGGCATTAGGGGCTGTTGGTGGCAACCCTGGATAACGTAGTTGAGCTCAAAGTATGCCCTGAGCTCGGTTGATAATATTCTGAGTCATCAAGTCATCAAATTATAGACCCTTGTTGGTTACATCCTTCCACCCCTCCCCTTTGTCAGATTCAGTGGTAGAAATGAATGTTAAATGTGCTGGGGGTGGTCCCAGCTCGACCTGCCCGGAGTATACCTTCCTTTGTAGGAGGTCTTTGAAGATGAAGCATTCCTGGATATTGTTCCCCAACATTCGATGGTAGGGACAGTAATCTAGTCTATCATTGCTGCCAACTTCTTAGGGCTTCCTTGGCTCCAGGAGGTGGAGAAAGTTGCAATTCATGGCAGCGATGAAGTAGCCGCAGACTTAGTCTTCTCAGAATGAGTATACTTTGTGTCTTCATTATTTGAACTGGTTCTGCTTCTATCCTCTCTGATCATCCTGCTTGGGCAGAGGTGGCCGCTGATATACAGGGGGGCCTTGACGATTTGGTGGGGGCCTAGGCAATGGAGCAGGCGCAGGGGCTTGCTTGAGCGTGACAGAGGATGCTTCAGCTCTATCTGTTCTCTGTGTAGGAGCCTGTGAGGCTATTTGGGACTTCAGATTGGTCCACTGTAGAGAGTCTCCAATTTTCTAGGAAATGGCTGAGAGATTGTGGAAGCCAGTGGTGCACTCCACTGGTATGAGCGGTGTTCATAACTCAACTCGAAGGTTATCGATGCATATGGCTAGCATCTCATCTTGGGGCATTGAACTGTTCAGAGAGTATGTCAGACCCTTCCATCTGGTGATGAAATTTGAGACCCTCTTGTTCTCCTTCTGTTTTCAATTTATGAGGTCATTGACCGTTGTTTTAGGCAGCGTTGAGCTGAAGTGGAACAGGAACTGCTGCTGAAGGTCTTCCCAGCTCTTTATAGACTGATCTGGTAGATTTTTATACCAGAAGAAGGCAGATCCTTACAGGGTCCACAAGAAGCATCTGAGTATCACTGCTTCTTATTGTTTAGGGGTTCCCATCATAGGGTCGAAATAAGATGTGTAGTGCATCAAGTGATATTCTGGATCGCCTGATCCACTGAAAATAGGAAATACATGGATCCCACAATTGGTTGGAGGAGGCGTGTTGCTCACCCAATCTGGGTAGGGATTTCGCTCTGGCTGTATCAGAGCGTGTCCACATTCTATTGCTTCCAATCGAGCTTTCGGTGCCTTAATGGTGCTGGAAAGTCCCTGGTTTACATCCTGTTGGGCCCGGTCTTTGGTAGGTGTAAACCGAGGCATTGCTTGAGGATACGGCTTGGCCGGAACCAAGGGTGCATATACCGTTTGTGACACCTTCGGAGGGTTCATACGTACTCGTTCCGGTTGCTTCATGAGTTATGAGAAGTATTGGTATTCACCCGAATAAATGTTCAGGTAGTTGGATGGACTAGCTGCCTCATTGGGTGGGGAAAACCTTGGTCTTTGAGGTGCACATGCTGGGAGTGCAATGTGTGGCTCTTCTTGGGAAGCTCTTTCAATAAGACGATTCCTCTAGAGTAGCTCGACATTAAGCCACCTTAATTCTTTAATTTCCTCTTCCTATCGAGCTAATATCTCTTTGAGTGTAATTGGATCGTTTTTATTGAGAGGAGGATGCATCTTAAGGGTAATCGGTCCTCTGTTCTTATCCTTGTTGGAAGCTCGCAGGGTAAGCATATAAGGGTTAGCTGCAAGGGTGGCCCTCTGGTTCCGGGTGTGCACACCTTGTGGCTCTTTTTGAGTCATATCCTGACCGGAATCATCCTCACCTGATCCATCCAGATTTTCATCATCTCTGGTGTCACCCATGGGGTTAGCCTCTATGGTGTTGATGGATGCATATCACAGGGCGGAGGGGATTTCATCTTCCAAATAGTAAGAGGATCTCCCACACCTTTTACTAGTCCTCCCTTTACTATCCCTAGATTGCTTTCAGACTCCTTGATGAAGGGTGACACAGAGTCTTCCTTGATGCGACCTCACAGTATGCCTCCCTCTTGAAGGGGATGATGATTTAAAAGATGGGATTGGGCAGGAACCTCCTCTTCTGACTTTCCTCCCTAGATGAGATAATATTGATTCTCGTGGGAGAGGTTGTTGTTGAGGTGGTAAAAATGCCACCAGCCCTAAGGGGTGGGGCTGGCTCTGTTCCTTTTACGTTGATCCTTTTACCATTTTTATTCGTCTTACGGGGGAATTTGTTATTAAAAATGTCCCAGCTCTGCAGGCTGGGGTTGACTCTGGATTGTAGCAGCGGCTGCTGCTATCGTTACTTGCCTGATCTTGTGTTCCCCAATTCGAGGGTGAACTAGATATGATGTTGATTTCACCTGTGAACCAATCCCCTCTTGGGAGTCAAGCAATGATTGCTGATTGGCCTCTCTCAGGAAAGAGGCCTATTGTATGATTTCATTGCCCTAATTTAGGAGTTCATGAATGGATTGTTCCCATCGAGTCTGACGCTTCTGGGACTTACTCAAGGCCTATCTTGGTTGGGTGTGTCGCCTTTCGCGAACAGGAAGACCACTAGATTGCTGTCTTGATGTGATGAAGTTTCAAGATATTATGCCGAACAGGTTCTTCTGGGCGGGGAGCGGAGTGAAATGCAGAGATCCATGTTCTCCCCATCCACTGATATGGACTGTCGTCAGAGCGTCACCAATGCGGCATCGCAACTAGTGCAGTGCATGGAGGCAGGATAACTCCATGTTTCCTTTACACCTCACAGATCATGGTTGCTGCGCTGGAGGAAGAGATTCCAAGTCGATGTGATGCAGGAGGTATCCTATTGTCATGACGTGGTCTACATACCCATCGTAGGACAGGAAACTTGATTTCAACCGGCGGAGTGTTGTCCATATATTGGAGCGGATGTCATGCACACATTCTTCTGACAAATTTCTAGGTATGTAGAATTGAGAGGTGGGAATGGGACAAAACATAACTGGTATATCATATCTAGCCAATCGTTTCCTTAGGTGCAACATGTTGTCATACTCCTACGCTAGGGATTCCTCTACCTGGTTGGCCAAACTGAGACACTCATCGATAGTGTGTTCAGAGGCGGTGGGGCCAGTAGGTATTGAATTGTCATGTGGGTGATTCCGAGGTGGTTCAGAAGATGAACGTGGCCCCGAAACTTCTCTTGATTGAAGAAGGGTGTCATTGGTGAGCAGCTGGGAATCTGACATGCGTGATCCGTCCTTCTGAGTGCCTGGGTATATGAGGGATTTTTTGTGCTTGATTCGGCAAGGGGAGGACCTTCCTGTCGATATGATATGGCACTGCGGGGTGGACCTTCGCAATAACTGCCATCATGGTGAGGATGACCATCACGGTTGGACGTTCGATGTGTATCCTAGGGATGACTTTCAAGACACACTATGACAAGGGGAGGACCTTATTGTTTCTTGGGGCCATTGTGGGGAGGACCTTCGCAATGGTGGTCGTGGTGGTGAGGACTACCATCAGAGCTAACGCAATGGTGAGGACTACCATCAAATATGCAGCAGGGAGAATGTCTGTGGGGTACACCCTAGGGAGGTCCTTATCTTTGCTTGACATATCTACGGGGAGGACCTCAGTTATCAGAGTGGTGAGGACTAGCACCATGATCTGATGCCTGGCAGCGCGGAGTGTTGTTGCAATGTAACCCCTGGGGAGGACCTTCAGGGAAGGCCACGACAAAGGGAGGGCCTTTTTTTCATGATGAGACGTCACTGAGGGGTGGGTCTCTGTAGTTGCGACTACGATAGCGAGGACTACTATCATAATTTGTGGTCCCACTGCACGGAGAGTGTTTGTAGTGTATACCCTGGGGAGGACCTTCAGGGTGGACCATAGTAAGGGGAGGACCTTATTGCTACTCGATCTTTTGGTCACAGGGAGGGATTCTGTGACTCACATCATAAGAGAGGCTCTCGTGATCGATCGTTATATTCCCATGGGGGAGGCCCCTGCGGGTGCTATGGGGAGGACCTTCAGAGCTGCTGGTAGCGACATTGCAGGGAGGACCTTCGCAACTGCTACTGCCACTCCCATAATATGGTAATGGGTGGGAAGGGTTCTGAGCCATTGATATGTGCTTAGCGGCATTGGGAACCCCAGGTTCCAGCAGAGCGGAGTCATGAACCCGCTCTTTATTATATGGTTGCCTTCGGTGCATTCGAGGCGCTTTCTTATGGGCAATGGGGACCGTCTACTGTTGATAATGGCCTTCACCATTGGGTACCTTTCTAATTGGGTCCCATGATGCTGCCATGATATTCCAGTGAACATCTTGACTTTTAGTAGGGATATATTCCTGCTCTGGAGAGTTCATCGTGATGGACGGGTGTCCCCCAGTTGGAACGAGTGAAGGTACTCGATCCGGTTTCCCTTATATCACAGAATATGGCTGACGACCCTCCTGGGTGGAAGCATGGATGTATATCTTCTCTGATGCAGCTATCTCATTCTTAGATGAGTCACCTCAATTGGGGAAATGGGCTCACGGGCCCGAGTCATTGATGTTTCCGCTGATGCAATTATATTCTGGCATGTCTGCAAGATATGATCTGGGATCGATACCTGCTCCTCCATCATTTCCAGGATATGTAGAGAGAAATATTTGGCTTGAACGGGTTTGAAGGCCAATTCCGGTATCTGAGTAGGAATATCCTGCTCCGGTCCTCCGGTGGTCAATGGGTACTGACAATTCTCCTGTGTCAGGGCAGGTGAACGAGTCTGCCCCTGTGTCGAGATATGCCGGTTTATCTCTCCATTTTCCGCCACATCGGGGATGGTAGACTTTACTTGCATCCATAGGGAGATGGCCTGACATATGTCAGTTCCCCACCATATCGAGTCAGTGGCCTTGTCTGGCAGGGAGACGTGCCCACCTATTAATTGCCCCCACATCGGGATGGTGGGATATATTGATCGCCTCAAAATCGGGATGGTAGGCATTAGGAGCATCTGCAAGGACCTAGTATTATAGGCGCCGAGTTGCCACCATGTTTGGTTGATGGGCTTCATGACCCTGGTTATGGTGAGGTGCCTGTCGGGTAGGTGTCGTCCTGTGTGATTGACGGGCTTGATGGAGCTCGGTGGGGATGCGCGCCTGCTCGTATGATGCCTCCATGTCTGGATGGTGGACCTTGGAGGACCAGACATGCATATGTGCCTACTCGCAATACATCTCTGTGAATGGGCAGAAAATCTCCTCTTCAGGGACAAGGGTGATGAACGGTCCCTGGTTGTACGTTTTCTCACCTCGTCAGGCGGTCCGAGGGGCCGGAGCTCGATGAGCATGGGCCTGGATCCTCGGGGCGACCTCCTCCTTAGTGTGAGGATATCGAGTCATGGATTAACTGCGACGACGTCTTTCGGCGGGGGCCTTAGAGAGGAACCCCCATTCAGTGGAGATGAAGTCCGCAGTGTTGACCTCATCTATCTCCCTAAGATAAGGGAGGTACGCGTTGTCTGGTTCCGGGGATAGACTCCCGAAACGGTTTGAGACGACAACATGAGCCGTCTGGATCTGCTTTCGTGGCCGCTTCTGGGCAGGCGACCAGCGAGTCTTGGTTTATTGGAGGGCATGCATGGCTACCTCCACTGTTAGGAGAGTACCTTTTAAGTGGTATTCTCAGATCAATGCATCTGAGACCCAGCGATGAAGACGCTGAGTAGGTGACGGGGTCCTTCATTGATGAGGAAGTCCAGTCACTAAGTAGATTGAAGCATGCACCTGTGAGTTCCTTCGTGATGCCATTAGATCGAAGGGAGTTCTAATTGGCACCTGTAAAATATTTTAACAAATACAATTAGCAAACTCGTCATAGCAGCATCTCATGATCCCATACATAATTAATGACCTTGCTCGGCCCTCCTTGTGAGTATAAGGGGGCACAGATTGAGATTAGGTTAAATTTTTTCATTTTTTGTTAAATATTCATGTCAGGTTCAACATTTTTTTTTTCGAACCATTTCTATGGGAGGGGACCGACGCACCCAACGGTTGATCTCACAGAGGGCTGAGATCCACTCAATCGCTAAGGTTGGGTATATCGGTATTCGTTTAAAAGTTCCCAACGGTTCCATATCCAATGATTCGTGGACCTTCATTCCAAAGGCATGCATTCATTAAGTGATTCGGCCAAAGATGCTTAAGAACTCACATTGGTCGAGAGGATTGGAATTTGGGCTCATCGCACCCTTTTGGGGGGAATTATTTCATGTTTCGGGACTCTCTTATAGATTTCTGACATATTAATATGTTCTAAAATCTTTGGTTTATACCCAAGCATAGTATCCATAGATTACTCTTGGTTGGAAATGGTTAGAGAAATGCAGGGATTCACAATCATTTAGGCCTGAGGTTTACCATCCCTCATTGGATTAATGACTCTGGGGTGTTTGGGCACATTGAGAAGGCACTAATTTGAAGCCTCATAACTGGGCGTTCTTGAGTTTATTATCATCCAGGGGGGAAAAATAATGACTTGAGCATTTGGATCCAACCCATGATACATGCTTCCTACGTATCCTCGTGAGAGGAATCATAATCCACGTAGTTCGGTGCCACTTGATGGGACACATCACATTTTTAGGTCATGCAACGAGGACCCAACCATACATTAACTACTACAAATACGACTTTTATCAGCACTAAAAATGGATTTTAACACCGCTAGAAAAGCACTGTTAATGCCAGCGAAGATAAAGGAGGGGGTTTCCCCTTTATCAGCGCTCCAAAAAGCACTGATAAAGACCCCTTTTATCAGCTCTAAAAAAGCGCTAATAAAAGATGTCTTTTTTCAGTGCTAAAACAAAGCGCTGATAAAAGGGTCCTTTATCAGGGCTTTATTTTAGCACTGATAAAAGACCCCTTTATTAGTGCTTCATTTATCAGCGCTTAATTAAAAGCACTGATAAAAGTTAAAAAAAATAAAAAATTAAAAAAAATTAAAAAAATAAAAAAAATCAAAAAAATACTGCCAATCGGGGGGGGGGGGGTTATAGCACTTGATCCCCCCTTTTACAGTGCTTTTCTACCCACATACAGTGCCCCACACACCCCCTCTACCCTTTATCTGTGCTTTCTCCCAAATTCCCCCATGCATGCGCACCCCTGCCTCCACCAGGATTTGAACTCGAGACCTCCCCCCTACGCGCCTAAGACCTTACCACTCCTCTATTTTGATTTTTTTCCATTTCATGATATCTATATATATATAGTTATATTTATTTGTATTGTAATATATATTTATATTAATATATATAGTTATATTAATTTATATATATAGTTAAATTAATATATATCTCTCTCTATATATATATTTAGTTAAATTTATTCCTATAGTAATATATATATAGTTAATTAATATATATATATATAGTTATATTAATATATATCTCTATTTATATTTATATATATTTAGTTATATTTATTCGGATAGTAATATATATTTATATTAATATATATATATATAGTTATATTAATATATATTTATAGTGATATTAATATATATATTTATAGTGATATTAATATATATATATATAGTAATATTAATATATATATGTAGTTATATTAATATATATATATAGTTAGACTAATATATATATAGTTAGATTAATATATAGGTATATAAATATTTATATTTTTGTATTTTAAATAAAATGGAAATTAGTTATTATTTAGATAAAGCTAATATATTTTATATGTAAATATATTTTATTATTTATATTTATATAATTAAATTTTTATGTGTGAATACATAAAAAATATGTATATATTATTATATATTTGATTATAAATAGCAGTGCATTATAAAAAACGATGAAATTTCAAAGACATAATATCAATATGAATGTAATACCTTGTAATAAATTCATTCCCCACCAAAAAAATCCAATAATATCCCCTTAAACAAGGCTGAAAATCCACAAAATGTTAAAAAATCGGGGTACCCCGACTAAAAATTAAGTTTTAGAGGCCTTCTGGGCCTTTTTTGGCTTCAAAAAAACCTTGACCAGGCCCCAAAAAGTCATAGCGATGTAGAGCTCATCGCAAGCTTCAATTTTATATGTGGTAGATCTCAAACGGACACCCGGATTAAAAGTTATGACCGTTTGAAGTTTGAGTTGCGTTTTCAACATATTTTGTATCTTTTTTTTAATTCAATTTTTATTTTTTTAGCCTTCAAATTTTTATTAAATGACTATTACTCCATAATAATTAGAAAATTGTTAATTAAAAAAAATTAATTTTTTTATAAGCCGTTTTCACTAAATATGTTATATATTTCATATATTAAGTGTAAATGTATATTTACACTTATCTAATATATATTTAAAAATTATATATTATATTTATATCAATATAAATATATTTATATATTAATATATTAATATATTATTTTTAATTTTTTTGCATTCGATCCTTTATCAGCGCTTTTGAAAAAGGCAATGATAAAGGGGGTACCTTTATCAGCGCTTTTTCATTAGCGCTGATAAAGTTTGTCAATGGGAAAAACTGTTTTTGAGATAGTGAGTTTAATGTCTTGTAGCAAGGACATCCAGGAGAGATATGCCCAGTCAAAGTCAGTGCGGGAGTTACACCGAAGCGGCCCAGAAGACCCAAGGGAAGTGATTTCCTCGGTCTAGAGGTGGTCCTGCTGGAGTATAAGAACATGGTCTGATAGAGACGGATGTGTATCAGACTTAGATATCGGGCTTGCACCTCGGGGAGGTTTCCTACATTTCCCGGTAGATCAGGAATTGAAGTCCTCATAGTTCTTGGAAGATTAGGGCTTACACGTGAGAGTTGCCTGTTGTTGGGATTGAACCTCGAGGAGGTGTCCTACATACCCTGCTTAGGAGATAGGGATCAAAACCCATATAGTTCGTTCTGAGGGGCATGATTGGGACTTATACATGGTTAGTGAACCAAATTGGGATTGAACATCGAGGAGGCATCTTACGTACCCTACTTAGGAGACATGGATAAAAACCCACGTAGTTCATTCTGAGGGGCATGATTGGGACTTATACCTGGTTAGTGGCCTAAATTGGGATTGAACCTCGAGGAGGTGTCCTACGTACCCTACTTAGGAGACAAGCATAAAAACCCATGTAGTTCATTCTGAGGGGCATAATTGTGTAGATGATGTGACCGTCACAAATCTCTAAGGCCACGTGAGTCATGCTCGTTGTGAGAAACAAGAGAATGAAACATACTTGGAAAGCCTCGTACATTCTCCCTACTGATGGAAGGGGAGAAAGATGACGAGTGGAGGAAAAAGCCGGGACTTCTGGAATCTACTTCTCCCTAATGTTCGAGGAAGGTAGAAGTCACGCAGCGGAGCAATGAACATTGCATGATGAAAGGGGAAGGGCCATTGGCATTCAGTGAGGATGGTATGGGGTTTACTCTAGGAGGGATGCCCATCCAATCTTAGGAGAGGAGAGAGGTGCTCACCGTTGGCTCTCGTCAAAATGAAATGTGAGCGGGGTCCCTCAATCCTGACGAGTGGAGAGGCAGAAAGGGGACTATCGGGCTCATACCCTGCACTACCGTGGGGATGTGAACCCAGGAGTGTTTTGGTAACCCGCTCAAGGGACGGAGAAACCCCCTTTCTCATTCCTAATGTGGGTATGTGAACTCAAAGCAGTGCGTTTATGCAACTAGAGATTGCATCATACGAATCTGGTGGCATCGGTAGAGGCCTTGGCTCGAGGCTGATGAATAGACCACTAAAAGGATTGAGAGGGATCAATCCGAATTGGAAGGATTTTATCTGACTCAGGGAATGGGAACACCGAAGGAGTTGGCGGGCCACATGGGTGTATGAAGAGTGGCTCCCTTCACATAGGGGGTGCTACGTGGCTGGAGAATCCGTCTGCGTACCTGGGTGGTGCGTAGACAGATACACATATTGTGTACCAGGGTGGTACGTGGCTTTGGGTTCAGCCTGTGTACCAGGATGGTACGTGGCGGAGTCCGCGCGAGCAATGGCAGCCAGGGGCGACGTCGGTCGGGGGTTCATTGGTCAGGGCTTCACCCGCGTAGGAGGGTGCTACACGGTGCGTCAGATCGAAAAAGGGGAATAGACTCCCTGGTCTGCATGGAGTACATCCGCAGAGGGGCCATGGCTCATGGTCTTCTCTTTTTTTAAGTTCGCGGTTCACCAATTTATTATGCATTTTCGGTTCCTTATTAATTCGTTTCCAGTTTCATACCTATTCTGGTTCGGGAATTGGAAATTCGTTGTTTGTGAAATCCTAAGCTCCTTCCTCTAAAATCCTTCCACTATAATCTGATCGATCCCTTTCTTCTTCCCCAGGATCTCCTTTTATTGAGGGGAGAAATAGATGTATTTATGGTCATGAAGCACCTTTTGTGGAGGCCCATGACTGGAAACCCGGTTTATGGATGACTTGGTCAATCCACAACTCGTGGGGGGCATTGAATGCATTTTCCATGCGAACCACATTGGTTCAGGGAGTGATTCGTGGGTGCACAGGGCTCCGTCTCCGTTCCGCGAACGACAACGCACGCTGTCTGAGATGGTTGATGTGGTTCGTTGCTAGGGTGGTTCGTGACGGTGGACCGGCCTAGTGCCCATCTTTCTTCGCACACATGGAGGGTTCCCACCTCTTTTTTGCTGACGATGCTAGTCTATGGAGGGGGAGGCTTGCTAGACCGTCTACGTACCATCATTGTTTGATAGGTACGTGGACCAGTTTGTAATTTTCCAATCTTGAATATTCTTCACATTTTCGTCCAATTCTTTGAGGGAAATTGGGTAGAATCCCTTCGCAAATTAAGGGGGTTCCCATTCTCCTTTGCGAATTTTTTTATGACCCTACAATGATATTATAGGAAAAAATGGCATCCCAAGTCAATGGTAGTGTGTTTTTTCTAGTGGGATGTTACAATACTACTTAGGTTTGACCCATTTATAATGGTATTATGTATAAATATATCTATAATTTTATTATTCTTATGATTTTTATGTTAACCCACCAAATTTAATAACCTTACCAATTCCCGATATTTTGTGGGTTCTATGTGATTCCCCCAATTTTTAGTTTGGAATGGGATGTTATATCTGACATATGAATTCTAGGTGTATCATGAGTTGTTATAACACTATGTTGGTACAATAATGATACCATTTTTTTGGTGTAATAGAAGATCCTATGAGTTATTGGTGTGACAATAGTTAGTGTATTGAATGCCAACACATGGTATATAGTGTACAAACAGAACCTCTAGGGTATTAATATGTTTATATGATATGGTGGGGTTTTCTATTTATCTAGTAGGGAATGAGTTTGATGGCCAAAATTTTAATGATACCGAACTATAATCATAACGAGATGTGTGGATTAGAAGTGATATGCGGTCATGGATATGGGATGATAATGACAATAGGTTTATGTTATGTGGTTTATGTTTTGATATGAGACATGGTTTGCTACAACAAAACTATGTAAGAGATTGTGAGAATGATATATATGGTGTTGCGTTGGGATATTGAAAACCAATGGGGTTGTTGTTGAGTGGAAACTTCTTATGATATTCATCTAAAAATTGGTTAATATTATCGACAATGATATTTGATGAGTGGGCCTCTGAGTGGATGGGTGGTAGTTTTCATGATTGGTGCTTCTCATTTGTGTTTTTATTTACTCACTCATTAGTATGATCCATTCATATTTTACTAGGATGTATTTTGTATGGTGATACATAGTATTCATGTTATGTTGACACCTAAATAAATAAATTGGTTTTCATGATTCCATAGAGAATTTTTGTGACTGGACTAGATAATACTCACTTATAGATGGAAGTTTGTTGTGATGTTTTTGTATAGGTATTTTATTTTATATTTCAATATAGAGACCTATATTTTTTGATAGATCTTGTATTGAGGATATTTATATAATTTATATTATTTTATCTAATAGTGTGGATTTTTGGTATTATTGATATGTTCTATGAATGGTTGTGGGTAATACCTTGTATTTTAATGTTTTATACCCTTGTATCTTGTACAAAACATGTGGCCTTTTGGAGGTGAGCCTTGGTGGGTCACCCACATGATCACTACAACACCATGAGGGGTTTACATTGGGTGTGGTGTTTTAATTTTAAAGAGTTTTAATTAACTTGATGATGATAATAAAGAAATTAATTTTATCTAAACTCATCACTATAAATTTATATTTTTTATAACTTCTATTGATGTTATTGTTAGGAATATCATCACATTTAACTAGTTTTTAATTTATTAAAATTTTAAAATTTGAGAACTAATGAACTATTATAGAATTATTATAAAAGTAATTAATTGGTTGTATAAGATGACTTTCCTTGATTTCAAATTTATTAATCTCATGTAAATCAATTAGAAGATACACAGTCGATTTTTTTTATAAAAAATATTACAACTACATCTCCGAGAGAAACAATTAGTTTTATAAAACCCATATACAAATTATATAGTAGTTTCATAATTAATATATCTTATTCAATGTGACTTATTCTGTAACGACTCTTAAAAATATATATAACATCATGTAAGTGTTCAATTAAATAGATGACCCCAGGATACAATTGATTTCATAAAAATACTATATAAAATAAATAGATATATTAAAATATAATTGGAATATGGTTATTGATGAGTTCATTCACTATAATTAAAACCAAATATCATTCAATATAACATATAAAGACCTATATCAATTGTTTAGTTACCAATGTAAAATAATAGAAATCATTTCATTTTTATATGATCATGGAATATTTGGTATATCAAATGACATTTATATATTAGGAAAATATATATGAGATCTATATAAATAGTCCAAATCAATTCATAATATTACATTAAATTATAAAAATGAACAAACAACTAGATTTTTAGGTTATAGTACTTCAAAAATCTCAATTGAATATAATTTATATCCATTGTTTGAAATAAACCCACTAGTAGTATTTTTTTATTGACATCTCAATATCTGATCATTGAGTTAGTGAATATATATTTTTACTGTCAATTCAATACATAGAGTGTTGAAAAGAAGAGGAATAAAATAACATAATTCCAATATTAGAATATATTATTAGGGAAACATTAAATATATATTTTTTATGATTATATTCAACTATAGTGATTGAAAAATATCTTAACTAATCCATTTTTTAGAGGATATTAATTTTTTTTGTCCTCTTTATCCCTTGAATTAGTGAATTTTTTTACAATGTTCAAAAATTCAATAAATTTTATCCATGGAATTATAGTTTCATTAGAAGGTATATTATTTTTTTTATTGTGTCAATTTTAATCCTAATAAATTTTCAATAATCATATTTATTATGTCATTTTAATCTTCACAGAACAAATATTATAATTCCATAAAGAAATTTTCTTCTTGGTTCATCACATAAATTCACCGTGTTGTATTTTTATTCTTAATTACTCTAGGAGCTTGTCCCATTGAACATCTGTGAATGTGAATTTTTCATTTTTTATCATTAAATCAAATAATTCAGTGATAATATCCATCATACATCTCATATTTATGTGAATGTCAAATAATTTCGTCTTATATAATAATGTCTCTTCTATCACCATTTTTGGTGACTTTTTAATTACATTAATTAATTAGGTTATTGTCACTTATGGATCAATGATTACAAAAATGATATAAAATGAATTTCTACATGTTTTTTATTATATAAATCAATGAATTATTTCTCCTTTTAATGATGTCCAATGAATTCATTATTAATTTTAAAGGAAAGGGTTCATGGAAAATATTTATTGAAAAATATTTTATTAAACTCCACCCATTCCTTAGTATCAAGTTTAGAATATTGAATTATATTATTTTTCAATGTTCACAATTAGTTTACAACACTATAATAATTTTAAATCATAATACCAACTTTTTTATGTATCCAACATTAGAGAAAAAATCACTTTTATAGTTTTTTGAACCAATTACTTTTAAAAATGTATGTTATATGATCAACTAAATTATGGTGGTAGATATAATATAAAAGATTCTATATCATATTGATTATTTATTAATGTAATTTTGATATTGAAATGTTTTATATTTTTATAGAAAACCATTGATAATATACTGATGAATTATTTTATATTATCTCATATCAAAAATACTTTCTTATTAGGAAAAACATCACATTTACCTTTATATTCATTATGCACTCAATTTATCATGGTTCTATGAATTTAATATAAAAATAGTTAACATGATAAATAAGAAAAAATATTAACATTAAATGAAAATAAATATTTACTTAAATAGAAAAAAACAAATAGATGATGTAATACAAAGTAATATTTTGATAACAACCCCATATAATTTTTGATCATTCATGGATTCCTTGAATCTTATTCTATATATCATATATGTATAATACATATAAATACCTAAACCATGGTGTGATAACATATGAGATAATCGAAAAATAAAACATATAAATTTTACCTCCTTTAATATGTTTATACATAAAAAACATTACGCCTCATCTGAAAATCTAGATGTTTAGTCTCATTATATTTTTTCCCCATAAAATCATATATTAGAAAAAATATTAAATTCCATTCACAACAATCCTCATAGTTACTTGGGGAAATATGAATCATATAAAATATGATAGATCAATATATAATTACTCAATTAGAACATATCATTTTTTATAAACATAGAAGAATCTTGAACATGGGTGGAATTAATTAATTTATGGAATGTTATTATAAAATCATATTTTGTGACAAAAAGTAACCAATAAAAAATCTATTATCAAGATAATGGATTGTAAAACTATAACAGAATCCCCATTTAATTATATTATATGTCTTCAAATAGGAATGTGAAGTCAATAATAAAGAACCATTGTGACATAAAGTTGAAATATACATTACATTATAATTTGGAACATATATAGTCCTATAAAACTAAAATAATATGTCAAGGATAGTAACTAAGAGATTCAAATAATTATGGATTTTTTGGACCACCTACATACAATAACATAATAGATTCGGTTAAAAACTCATGTTATGGATATTTAAACTAAATGAGGATATTATAATGGGGGTTTATGCCACAGCATGACCTATCATTATGTGAAACACAACATAGTTGATAGACTGTCACATGAAAATATTCATTGAACTATCACATTACATGATAATGTGTTAACTTCTTCATTCACTAATTACAAATGGTTTCATGATTTCTGATTCATTATTCCATGACTGAATTAATGGTTTGTAATTTTATACATTAATGAGTTAAAAAATAATCAATTAATTATAAAGATTGTATAAATACTACAAAATGTTGTAATATTGAGAGGCGTTTGTTGAATGTCTCAAAAATATAGAGTAGAAAGTTTTGGTAATTCAATTGATATACAATTTTGGTTTGATATTGATATATATTTTTTCATTCTTTTTTTATTGAGACACTGATAAATCACCTCAAACTGATATAATTATCTATAAATCTTTTACATTTAATAATAAAACTAAATGATGTTTTATGTATTATTTTTGGGAGATATATATCCCTATAATTATAAAATATCCAAAAACTGGGTATTACAAGTAACAACAAACACATATCATATATATATATATATATATATATTAAATATTAGTTGATGAACATTTCGTATGTTACTAAACGATATATACAAGAATTGTATAGGTCTAATACTTTGGGAAATTGAGGAACATAAAAAATTGGATCATTGGAGATCAATTTAATCTATCACTATGTTAATAATAATTATAACCCTTATTATAACTTTAATACATAATAAATTTATTCTTAACCAAGGTAAATGAGACATAAGAAAGGGTGGAGGTAAAATGAGCAGTAATGGTAATGATGAGAGATATCAATATAACACAAGAATAAGGGATTGAGAACATGATAATAACCTTTAAAAAACATTCCTGCTGAATAATTAATCATAAAATGAAGTAATGTGATAAATATTCATAGTTCATAATCATGAATAATATATGGATTCAATAATCATTTTCCATGAGAGAATAACATTGGAATAAATCATAGATGTTTTCATTCCCATAAGAATAGAAAATCATTTTCTTATTTGTCAAGTCACATTTCCAAACCAATCATAATGTATTATGATCACATTAAAAATCATCATTATATTATATGTTAACTCAAAATATTATCCTAAAAAAAATTCCCTTATTAAACTAACTTCACTCTCCATTCTTATTCTATGTATCTCATGAGATATCAATGTTTACACAATACACTGGTTGGAGATATAGGTCCCATCCATCCATGGTTATAAAATAACCACCAAATGTTTTTATATATTAACAAATTTCACTTAATGAAATACATATATATGTGTTATAAAAGACAAAAAAAAATTCATCAAATCAGAACCCACAAAAATAAATAAGTTTCATAAGCATTTCATAATAGCATAACTTGTGGAAAATAAATGGGTTTCACAAAAATATTATCATCATATAAATAATGTTTCCAAGGAATGTATATAGTTTGTGACATTATATTATTTAACTAATAAAATGCAAGAAACATAATTTTTTTTTTATTTTTATGAATAAAAATTTCATAAATGGTCACAAAAACATTCATGAGGAAAATATGACACTCATTTTATATCAATGTATATAAATATAAAAATATCTCAAATATTAAGGTAAAATTTTTCTTTCAAAATAAAATTTAAATTATGAAAGACAATCTTTAAATATTTGTGTGGTAATAACACCATAAAATTACATTCATGTTGTACATGTTAAAAAAATATTTCTTTTATGTTTCTATTAAAAAGTTAAAACTACATCATTCAAAAAAAGTAAAGAATATTCATTCTAATTTTTTTTAAATTCAATAATGGTCATAAAATCAATTACAAAATAATTTTATAATAAAAAATATCTATTTCTATAATTTTTAGAAATCAGGAATGTGGAAGGAAAATTGTTTTTGACCAAAGAGAGAAAAAAATATTCATTTCTTCCATAAAAATATTATTTTCGAATATTGATTACATAAATAGATGAATGAGATATGAAAAAAATAATTTCTAAAATTACCATATTAGAATAAATTTCAATATTTTCTTGAGATGTTGGTCATATTATCTCATCATTTTAAGCATAATCGTAAACAATCTCAATAAACAATGAGTTTGTAACACACAACCATTACCACTTTTTTATCCTTTTAATTGGGTGGTCCATGAACAAAATAAAATTATATTGATATTTATATCCCATAATAATAAGGATAATAATCCTAAAATACATTCTTATTTAGTATATTAACCATAAAAATGAAATTATCGGTGTATAAGGCATGTCTTTCACAAAAATAAAAGTGAGATTAAAATCCATTACCACTTTAGTAAATTTTGAATAAAATAAATCATTAATGTAGTAAATAAAATTGAACTCTAATTATAATTAAAATCATGTTATTAATTATATAACATGTCAATGTGTTAGTATATTCACAAAAATGAAATGAGCGGTAAATATGGCATATGTATTTCGAAAATAAAAGATATACTAGAAATTTATTAACTTAAGTCCCAACATAGTTCATACACATTATAACCTATTTTATAAAAATTATTGCTATATTATACACTTTTTCAAGAACTATACATATATATAACATACTACATATGATTTAATTATGATCTCTGATTACCTTTTTTTAAAAAGTCTTTGTTAAGATTGTGTTTCGGGTAATAACGGCTTCATTTTTTATGGATTTTATGGTTTATATTTTTTCTTACTTTTACTTTGATAATGGTTCTATAATAAATATAATGTTAAATATGATATTATTATCATATATAATCATTATACATTTATATATTGTTATCCTTAAAATTTAGTTATTTAAAATGAATTGCACCATTCATTGAGAAAATATGATGTATTTACAAATGAATATTTTTTACATTTTGATGAAGATAGAAATAATAGAAATAAAAATAAAATATCACAATTCTATATTAATTATTATTTATTAATATCATATATATTTATTATAGTTTCTTTATCACCTTCCATTTAAATCATAAGTGAAAAATAAATCACATTGGTTCGTGATCCAGTAGTCTGTTATACACAGGATCAGTGTTATCATATTCCCATGAAATGTATAGTAAGAAGGTAAATGTGATATTTAATTCTCGTAGTACATTAATTCCATACATATAATATATATGTTAAATATATAATCATATCAATTTGTGAGAGGTTATAGTTCGTCGTACTAAGAAGTTGCTATTTCATTTCCCACTTGATGGAAGAAGAGGTGGTTTTATGTTCTTACAATGACATAATAATGTATTATTATATGGTATATGTGGGGTTATTATATAATCATATGAGGAAAATATTTTATGGAGGTTAAATAAGAAATAAAAATCAAAATATTATGAAATTTACCTCTTCTTTGGAGAACATATTTATGTTTATATATAATGCATTATTAGGATGATTTCCAAAATTAAAAAATTTACTATATGATGTGGGTAGGGAATAAATTAAGATATTTTTGGAAAGTGTTGGCTATATTATAGAGTTTTTGACATAAAAGTGGAGAGGAAATGGGGTTCCATTTTATTAGTGGGGGAGAGGAAAACATGGAATTTTTTTAATGAAAAAGTGTACTAAAATTATAGACATGCCTCAAGGCACTAAAATTGGTCACTATAAAACTATACATTTTTTTAAGGTTGAAATATTTCTAGAAAATGTGATATAGAAAAGGTTTTATGTAATTTTACCTATTATATTTTCAGTTTACCCCCTGATATTATTGTTTTAACATTAACCATGGTAAATAATTTTTATTATTTTTACTATTCACTTGAACCAAAAAGTAAGTTTACCTAATTATATAATATCAATTATTATAATTCCAAATATTAGATCAATTTTTTCAAATTCCATTCACTAATTTGGGAAAATTTATTTAAAATATGCATAGATGTGATGAAAAAATGGATTTTCTAAGAGAAACTTTTTATAAGTATAGAATGTCTTCATATTGAAATTCAAGATAAATTTAATTCCAATGACCAAAATTGGATTAATAGTAACATTATTGAACTATTTTTTCCTCTCAAATAATTGAATACAAGATCTATAATTATAAATGATTTAAACAAAAAGAATGTTTTAAATAAAAATCAGTAGTTTTCATTATTCAATGAAAAATTATGATTTCCATGAAATTATCAAAAATTTCATCCAATGACACTTTAGACATGTTGATTCAAATATAGAAGTCAATTTTCAAAAATAAATTTCTAAAAAGTTTAAAAACTAATTTATTTATTTTTCATAATTATTAAATAAAAAACCATTTTGATAAAATATATTTTCAAGGCATATAAAGAATTTACTAAAAATTATATACTCATTTAAAAATATATTTTCAATATAAATAACTATATACATAATTTAAGTAATATGATTATTCATATTCATACTAGAAAAAATAATATACAGTTTAAAATTGATATAATAATTATTATAGTATATCACATTTCTTTAAAACATAGTGTCTCCGGTAATTCAAGATATCAAATAAATTATATTTATTTGAAAACCTATTAAAAAAATATCTGGGTGTAATATTAAACCCCCAAAAAATGAAGTTATCTCTTGATATTACGTCATTTTGGTACAGAAAACTAAGGGTAAATTTACCTAATTACTTCCTCATTTTTCCCTTTAGCTTCCTCGAGATAGTGGTTTCCCCTAAAACATTTCCTATGTGAGTGGTACTATTTCATTATACATTTTCTGTATGATCCAGAATCAACACATATTTTTCCTCATTAGAAATTTCTTGCTCTAAATGTATGATCACTATGTATATAACCTTTTATGGATCAGGTATGTACTTCCTCATGCGAGACATATGGAACACATTGTAAACCTAAGAGGGGTTTAGTGTAAGTAAAAAAATGAAAAGTTATGGTCATGATAAAATCCAAAATTTAATGGAATGATATAACTAGGCATTATTTTCCCCATATTTCCAAATATCGTAACCATATTCCATAGATAAATTTATAGAAAATCATCCTCACCAAAATAAAATTCTAGATATGGTTGATGATTATATATATTATTTTCTCTCAAAATCATACCCCCATTATGTGTTTTTGAAAGGATCTAAACTTTTCTACCATTTATTTTAACTAGATTTTTTCATAATAAAAGTAATTCTCCAAATTCATCCCAGAAAGTTGTATTTCAACATTTTTTTCTTATAGAGGTCTTTATAAGGAGCCATCTAAATTCTCACTTGAAAGATATTATTCCAATAAAACTAAAATATAACAAGGTGTTGATCCCCACAAACATTGAATAATATATAACAAGATATATGAATCTTATATGGGGTTTTAATTTTTCACTAATAATAACAATCAATTTTATGATGATACATAGTTCTGAAAACTCAAATCTATAATAAGATATTATTGAAGACTTCTCCAAAACAATTAGGTAGTCCTCAGTTCCTGATCAGGTACAATGGAATATGGTACTACCTGAAAAAATAACATTTTTGTATTTTATATCTTGAAAAATAATCAAAAGATAAATCTTCCCTGATAAATATGAAGTGTTATGGATTTATAAGGAGATCATCTATAACCCATATATAATTAGTCCCTTTAGAAGTTTTTGGGAGTCTATTGAAAAAACAGTGGTGTTGTTTCCCAATTCAAATTCTATTATGGGTAATGTTTATTTGATCACATGTGAGTTTTTTATCTCATCCTTAACATGAAGACATACAATGAACCAAGACACAAACTCTATGATATATCTCTTCATTCCATACTACTATAAATAATCTTTCAAATATCTATACCTATTTCTACATCTAGCATGAATAGATAGGGAATAACTATGAGTCTATTCTAATAGATCCATCTAAAAATATTGTATAGATGAAACATATAAACTCTTCTTAACACATTAATATTTCTCACATTTTATTATACCTCAATATCATCCTTTCACACTTCTCTTGTCCTCATATGAATATTTAATTTAAAAATTATTTGATAATGATAAAATTTATCCCCTAACACCCATATTTTAGGATCTAACATTTTAAAATAAAATAAATATTAGATCTTTTTTATCATCATAATAGATAAGGAAGCATGACCATTTTGAATCCAAACAACATCCACCTTGTTTTCTTTCCAAATGTGGTATTGTATTGAGAAATAATAATAGTTATCCCATTTCAACTATCTTCTATTGTACATATTACACTCCTACATTTTCAATATATATTTTTTACTTTTTTTGATCAATATATATATATATATATATACATATAACATTTTTAAATAATGAAAACACCTCAATATATTTAATTAAATAATTATAATATCTAACTCTAAATCATGCATTGGGTTAATCTCAAACCATGAAATATTGTAAGAGAATGAATCTTAATCTCTTCTTGTATGAATTAATAAAAATTAAAAACCCCTATCCCTAGTAGTGTAACGTATCTATAGGTGCGGTGAATAATATTATCTTCATTTACAAGAATTAATCCTCCCATTTATCGATCAAGAGGAATATTTTCTCTATCCATGTTAACATGGTGAGTGGATTAGTCAGTCATGAGAAATGTTCCACCATCCATCGATAATATCTATCCAATCCATGAATAAATCAGAAATTAGTTACCATCATTGGTCTAGACCAATATTCAATAGCCTATGTCTTTGATAGATCCACCCATATACCCTATCATGATAATATATGACACAAAAATGAATCCTTCTATATTTAAAATTAACTCTTTGTTCATTTTTAAAATAGTTTCTTCTTCAATGTGGTCTTCAATACTATTCTCAAGTGATATAAATTATACACATGGATCTATAAAAAAATTAGAATATAATCATATATAATATAAAAAATTAAAAAATGTAGTCTCAAAATATTTTACTCATTAAAATCATGAAGATAGAAGGGGAATTTGTAAGTCCAAAATGCATCCTGATATAATCATACTATCCCTACATTGTGTGGAGATCTATCATGGGTATATGATCCTTCATAAATTATATTTGATAATATCCTGAATAATGATATATTTTGGAAAAGTATTGTGCTCCGTGTAGTTGATCAAACAATTCATCAATACATAGTATAGAATAACTGTTCTTGATTGTGATATTGTTAAATTTAAAATAATCAGTGCACTATCTAATTGTTCAATAACTATACATAAAAAATGATTCACTTAATGGTGAAAATATTGAATGAATTAAATGCTTCTAAAAGTTATACATGAGTAGTCTCTTCAGTACCTACAACTCGGTCAGGGCCATTCTATGGGGACTGATAGAAAGAGGCGAGGCATCAAGTATGAGTTCTATTCAGAACTCAACTTGACAGTTCATTGGATGATTATGAAATACTTCTGAAATGAAAAAAACCCCCCACAAAATTATTATATCATCATTTTTTAGTATCTCCAAAACCATCTAAGATAAGAGTCCCATTTTAATAGGAATTTAATCCTCAACAATAGATGTTATTTCCAACATAATTTCATATTTATAATCTACATGATAGATGATCATATATTGGTTTAGAATATCAAATGTAAATTCAATTTTTTGATAATTGATGTGGAATTTATATAGGAAATGGAAATCCATGACTAAAATAAAATCATTTTCAACAAGAGGGAAAATCACAATATTATCTGCAATCACATTCCCTTAAACATTAGCTGAGGGTGAATCATAAACATAAGAGGAGAATATCGAACCATTATGGGATTTCAATTCTAATTCATCATATAATCATTGAGGATTATAATGAACATCCCTATATAATCATCATGATATAAATGAACTCATATAACTACGATCCAATAGGTTTTATACGTATTTGAACATACCAGTAACCACCTCAACTTTATTTTTATATCTTTAACCCTATACTCAAAAAAATGTTAACCAATCCAATGTGAACCATTAGTCAAATTGGATGATCATGAAAATAATTCATATGATATATAAATGTAGACAGCACTTTTTAATATTTAGAAAATTTTTATTTCACCTAGGAAATTCATGGTCATCATATATACGATTACATCAGGATGGTTTGGATATAGACTCTGAATATCCAAAACATTTCCACCCTATTAATGTCAAACTGTGTAGAAAGGACCATTTTCATCCACCATGTGATGATCATATCCAGATCAATTCACCCCTTTTATTATTATTACCCATAATTAAAATTATAATAGTGCCACAACCACTTATAGTATCCATAAAGTGATTTTATTTCTTTTAAAACAATCACTCTGTCTTCCACCAAAATTCCATAACATTATCCTATACCGTGACCTATCCTTTGAAAAATCCTTATATGTATCCTTATACATACCCTTAGGTATATCACTAATATTTTCTCATCTTGTTTTATAAATTTCAACTAAATGTTTATTTGATACCATCTGTAATAACCCGCACTTTTCATATATCGATATTAAATCATAATAAATGAATATTGATTACAAAACATAATAAGAGGTTACAGAATCATTTAGGGCTAGTAACTTTGGAAATATAAAAACATAAACAATTGTTTCATAGGTGAACCATATCTTAGGCTAATAAATTCATTATATCTATAACACCTTTTAGACATGTCACAAAAAATATTTTTCTTCATATCCTAGGGTAAGAAATCATAAGAAAGGGTGAGCTTAGATGTTTAGTAAGGGTAACCAAAACAGATATCAACATATCATTAGCATAAGGGTGTAAAAACATGATAATAACATTTTAAATCCATATAATTCATATTTTAGATACAAAACATAAGTCATGAAATAATTCATGGTTGTTCAAATGAAATGAATTATAATGGAATCAATGAATGTGATCCATGATAAAAAAACATGGTTATAAGACCTAGATTATTAGAATACACAAAATAATAGAAATTAAATTACTTAGTATTCAAGTCTCAATAAAAAATATAACATATTTGAATGGGGTTACTCCGTAAACCATTGTATTAGTCAAGGTCCACCAATAAGACTACCATAGTGGACAAAGTCCCTTACAAAATTGGGATTACTTCCCATTCAACTCCTATTTATTTAATGAAATATCTATTTTTACCTAGTGCATTAGAAGGAGATATTGTTATCTCCCATTATTGGTTAACCAATATACATTTTTTATATCTTAACCACCATCACATAATGAAAACCATACATAAGTGATCCATATATCATAAAACATTCATCATATCAGAACACATGAAATGAAATGGGTTTCAAAAACATTTCATTATATCATAACCAGTGGTAAAGAATTGGGTATAGTAAACACATTATCATCACAATAGAAAAATAAATCCAAGGAACAAATAAATATTGTAAAATTGGATCATATACCCAATATAATATAATTAAAACCATTTTTTATCTTTGATGAATAGAAAACCCCTAAAAAACCTTAATATATTATTGATGGATTTTTTTTTCATTTGATATGACATATTTTAAATTTAAAAATATTCCCATTTTTATATAAAAAGCTTATTTGAAATTATACATAAGAATGTGTAGCATATGATTAAAATAATTTAATTGTTAATTGTGGTGAAAAATTATATTCATGTCATTAATTTTAACACACAGATTCCTTTTACATTTATAGTAAAAATTTAAAACAACCTCATTATGAAAATGACTGTAAAACTAATTTTAATTTGTTTATAAAAATAATAAATTGTTTATATTTCATAAAAAATTAATTAGCTAATAGTAAATTATTATTTAACTCATTTTTGTATAATATGGACATGAAATAAAATGGGCTTTTAAACGAAGAGTGAAACATGTTATAGTTTACATTAAAAATATTATTTTGGAATCTTTAGTACATACCAGGAGGATAGTGAAAGGATAAAATTTAATTATAATAAATAACAATAGGAGAATAAAATAATTGAGTTTTTTGAGATGTGTATTTTATGATCTCATTAATGGAAGCATAATCATAAGTAATCCTGATAAACAAATAGATTCTAACATAAAACATTTTCCACCATTGAATCTTTTGAATCATAAGACTCATAAAAAGAATAAAATTTTATGGATATTCATTTCCCATAATTATTATGATAATTATCATAAAATTAAACCACAGGTATTATATACACCTCCTGATATAAAAATGTGTTGTATATGGCATGTGTCTTACAGAAATAAACGTATGATTAAAATACCTTAAAACATTATAAATTTTGAATAATAAGTAAAATTAAATAATATTATCAAACGAAATATTAAATATTACTAAAAGATATATATTCATGATACAAAATTTCAAGGAGGAATTATATAAACCACTCAATGTAAATGAATGGCGAATATTGCATATATATCACATAAATAAAAGAGAGACGAAAAATCTGATACCTTAATTAATGAATTCTTCCAGACACATTAAAACCTAATGTATAATAAATATATTTTTTATTATATTTTTATTAAATAAACATAAAAATATATTTTTTATTTATTATTAAATTTTGATACCGATTTATTAAAAAATTAATTGTTAAAATCACTATTTAGGTAGTAACTACTTGGTTTTTTATGCATGATTGTTTTGTAATTTTATACAATTTTAACATTTATCGTGGTTTAATAATCTATATAATGTTGAATAATATATAATAATCATATATATTAACAATATATGTATCTATATTAACCCAACAATTCTAGAGATACAAAATGAATTACATTGTTCTTGGAGATAATAAACCGTATGTACGCATAAACAACTTTTCCATTTCATCAATGATAAAAATGAAATAAATAAAAATAATATATCAAAATAATATATTAATTATGATATAATATATATTTAATATATTGATTAAATTTATCCTTATTACCTTCCATGTAATGAGCAAGTGAAAAATGAATCACATCACTTCACAAGGCAGTGGTATGCTTGTACACACGAGTGATATAATCGTAAACCCATAGAATAGAATATTAGAGGGTTTATATGATATTATATTTAATATAAATATGTTAAATCCATCACTATATGAATCCTAAAAAGGTTTTAATGAAAAATTAATTAAATCGACTCATGAGGTGGTAGCCTATCGTACATATGATAAACAGTTTCACTTACCACATAATGGAAACAAAGTTTGATATATATTATGAAATTAACAAAATGAAATCATGTTATTTGGGAAATGATTATGTTATTATATAAATATATATTTTAGAATATTTTAAGGATGTGGAATAGTAAATTAATCAAAAAAAAGTTTAAGAATTTCATTAATTCCTCGGAGAACCTCTTTAGTTTTAAATCTAAAGCCGTCATAGCAGGAATACTAATCAAAATAAAGACCCTATGATATGGGAAAATATTTAAAGATTCTACTTGAGAAGATAAATAATGATAAATAAGGTTTTTATGTGTCAATATTAGAGGAGAGGTGTTTCTATTTTATAAGTGGGGGAGAAGACAGAATTGATTTTTTTGAAAAGAAAAAATGCGTACCCATATTTTAAGCATTCTAAAAGGATTAAAAAATGGGGAATTATCAAACCATAGAGGTTATAAGGTATTTTTTTCAAAAATATGGTATATTAAATGATTTTAAGGCCGTTTTGACACTTTTTATTTTAGTTTACCCCCTGGAAACATTTTTTTACTTTAACCATAGAAATTAATTTTTACTATTTTTACTATTAATTTAGGCAAAAAATTAATTTTAAATTTTTATATAAAATTAATTATTATAATTTCAAATATGGAATTCATTTTTCCAAATTATACTCATATAATTGTAAAAATTTAATTTAAAATTTGACTCATAGAGGTGATTGAAAAATAGTTTGAAATAGAAACTTTTCATTAGTATTGAATGTTTTAATATAAGAAGTCATCAAAAATTTTATTCCATCAAGATAAATTTTTTTAGAATAAAAAAATTTATATAATTTTGAAATTAAATAATTTTTAATCATTATAGAACTTATTAAATTCATTTAATGGAAATTAATTTGATAGTAAAAATCTATAATTTTAACTATTCCTAAAAAAATTATCATTTTTAGATAATTCCCAAAAAACACTATAAAATAATTATGAAATTTTGATTACAAAAAAAATTAACATTTTTGACTAAATTTTCAAAAACATTATACAAATACTTTTATTATTTTTTCACAAAAACATTTGGAATCATTTTTTGAGAAAAAATTATTTTTGAATAACATAAAAACTTTACAAAAAGTTAAGTACTTTTAAAAAACATTTTTTATTTATTTAAAATATTTAAAATATTTTTAAAATTGTGATTATTACTATTCATACATAAAATTCAATGTATAGGTTATAATGGGTATAATAATATTAATACTAATTTGTTTTTCTAACATACTCATTATTTAATATAGCACAAGCCATAGAAAAAATTAACATTATTTTAAAAATAATTCTATAAATTCTGACAGTATTAAATTTCATAAGTGGAGGGAGTCTCTTTAAAACTATTTATTTGATAAAAATCAATATCATGGAAAGAATAGATTTTCCAGATCATTAATATATAAGGAACATAGTTTTTTTATATTTTTATTATTTATTCAAAGTATATACTTAATTAATAATATTAATGGTGGTTTGGAGTTTCTCTTTCCCTATTTATAATAGGTTTGAAACACAATAAAAAATATATAGTTTAATGTTTTTAGATCCCTCAACCTTGGTTTTTAATATTCAACAAAGAAAAAAATTACAAAAAATTATCTTTCTAAGACGACTACACATCTTAAGAGCTACAATTGTTTTTTCCTTAAATAAGTGGACCACAATATATATTTAATAAAAAATGGGGGTTATGGTCCTTTTTATATTTACTATATATTCTCCCTAAATATATAACCATTTTAGAATTTTAAAAAAATCACAAATAATAGATAATTTTATGTTCATGTTCCATATAATGGTTAACAAATCACTATGAAATGGTGACACCACCATGTAGACAAGGCTTTTGTCCATGTTATTGGAACACTTGTACTTTGGACTAAAAGATATGTAATGGGTATCTCTCACCCCATATAGAAGTAAATATTTACATTCACTATAAATAAAGGCTTCATCCCCATCATTTTTAATAAAAATCATATTCAATGTGTAATAGTTTCTACTGAAATACCCAAAGTAAAACTAGTAGAAGACATGGTGTATATTTTAGAAAGAATTTTTCATTGAGGGTCACCAAAAACAACTTAAATACAAATAATACTAATTTATATATCCAAAACAGTCATGATCTTCCCTCACAAAGTGAGTCCACCACATGTAAGACCATGTTGTGGTGCAATCCATTTTGAGGAGTACATTAAAAATACAAAATATTTATGAAATTGTAAAAAAAAATCATTAGATTAGGATTGAATATCCCATAATGAACTATTTGTCTGTCTCTAGATAATAAGAAAATTATTTTTTGTATAAAATAAAGTTTTAATGTAGATTTAATTATAATGTTAAAATAAATTTAACATAAAAAATTAAAACAAATATTGTTATTAATTTGTGAATTTTTTATAAATGATAATACATGATTTATATGTTGAATTGATTTATAAAATATTATTTAAATCATTCCAAAATGAGTTCTGGTATATTTTTCAAAAATATTTAAATTAAATATAATTTCTTATTTTCCATTTATGCCAATTATTTATATAATATATGAAATTTTTATTATTATAAAATAAATATTATCTTAAATTACTAATATTATGAAATATAAAATGAATTAATTTTAATATCATGTATGTGATAATATTAATTTTTATATTGGGATAAAAAATAATTGATTACTTTTAACAATGTGAATATTATAAAGTTTTAATAATAGTTTATTTTTCAGTTGTTTATAAACGTTTACACCGAGGAAAAATTGAAAAATTTATCATTTATTTTGTTTTATTATTTAAATTATTATTGTGAAATATAAATGGTATATTAATTATTTTATTTATCAATCGATTTTAAATGATATAAAATTAATCATTATAGTACTTTAATTGAATTTAAATATTTAAATGGTTGATATAATATGATATGAAAGAAATAAAATATGTTTGGTACTTTTGATTCAAGAAGTACATTGAATGATGTGTGTATATGGGAAAATATACATGTTTATAGTTTTTATTTTAACAGTAATGGGGTTGGTTGCGGTGTTATTATAAGTTTAATTATTATCCACACTCAGTGGTAGTGTGTTGCGGTTTGTAGTATGTTCCAATTCTACTTTGGTTTCTCCCACTTAAGATGGTCTTATGTATAAATATATCTACCCATTTACCTTCATTAGGATTTTATATGCAACCCACATAATTTAGGTAAACCTACTAATGCTTAATATTCTTTGGGTTCTAAGCATTTAACCCTAACATTTTTGTTTTCAAGGGAACTTATGTCCGACATATTCTTTCTAAGTGTAGTATGAGTTTTTATAACACTAGGACGATACAATCATGATATTTTTGTTTCTTTTTTAATAATAGATCCTATGAGGTATCAGTCAGACTCTAAGAATACGATGTATTTAAGGAAGACATGAGTTTTTTTAAGATTCATATAGTGTACTAAAATATCCTCTAGGGTATCAATGATTTGGTCAGATATGGTGAGGGTCTTCCATTGTAGGAGGAGGGCATGTATTTGATGTCCTTCAGTTTCATTATATCCTACAATATTGGAGATGGGATGTATGGATTAGAAGTGATATGTGGTCATGGATACTAGATTATAAGGGTAATATATATATGTCATGAGGTTGGAATATTGATATGAAGTATGGTGTGCTACAGTAGAACTACAGAAGTGATTGTGGGCATATGATATTTTATGTTGGTTTGTGACATTAAAAAACCAATGGGATAGTGCTTGAGGGGTGAATTCTTATTATATTATTAGATTAATAATTTATTATTCTATGAAATGATATTTATTGAGTGGGCCTTTGAGTGACTGGGTGATAGTTAACATGATAGTTTCTTCTTACTTTCTTTTTGTTATTTTCTTATGAATTATAACGATCCTTATATATTTTACTAAGACATATTGAGTATGTTACTACTCATTATACATGTTATTATATAAACTATATATATAATAATTTTTTTTGGTTTCCTGTGTAACTTTAGTGATCGAGCGGGACAATAAACACTTTGATATGGTGGCTGGTTATGACGATACTGTATAGGAATTGAATTTTATATTTCTATTTGGAGACATTTATTTTTCCGAAACATCATGGATTGAGTACATTTATTGGTTTTAGTTTATTTTATCT
Organism: Viscum album; assembly: GCA_963277665.1. Classification (NCBI taxonomy): domain Eukaryota; kingdom Viridiplantae; phylum Streptophyta; class Magnoliopsida; order Santalales; family Viscaceae; genus Viscum; species Viscum album. Next base: position 807,093,313 of record OY728150.1, on the reverse strand, counting down.
AATGGGGTTGATTTTTGGGATTCTAGATATGTTTCTATAATATTTTAGTGTAATGCACATATTTTAATGTTTTATACACTAAACTCTAGTCTCCAACCCATGGCCTATTAGAGGTTATCCTTAGTGGTTCACTAAGGGCATCACTACAAGCCCATGAGAGGTTCAGAAGGGTGGTGGGTTTTTACATTAAAATATTATTCATTATGTTAATGAAGATAATATCCAAAAAAATTGAATGAAAGGAATCACTATCAATTTATATTCATCATAGATTCTATGGTTAGTTTAATTTAGTATATCCTCCTTTTTACTCATGAGTTTTGTTACATCCCAACTCGAACAACCAGGCCTGAGAAGGAATTCTATTTGACCTCATGCATGTCTCCCATTATGTAAGAGGTTGTCGACTACTAGTGTGGTTTTGAGTCCGTCAGTGGGGAGAATAAACCCCCAGAATCATGGAATAGTTTCAATAATCACCAGAATAAAATATAATAAATAATTAGTTTAAAACATGTGTGGTGATAATATGTAATATATTTCACAAAAATAAAGAAGCTCTAAATTTGGAAAGAAAAAAATTGTGTAATAAAAAGTATAAAATGGTTTCTCATCCTAGTAATTTTTTAATTTTTTCATTTATTTCGTCATATTTTTTTTTCTTGGATCATCTCTTCAGTTTTAGATGTTCCATATTTAAATTTTTATCCCTGGTATATTTCCACTGTGTTTCAAAGTTTAATTGAATGGTTAAGAGGTAACCATGCGACCTCTTATGGCTAAGCTCATTTTTACCTCATTTTCATCATGCATACATAGATTTGAATGGATTCTACATGGATTGATACAAATGGCATAGATCTTAGGAGAATCCTTTTAGGTCCCTAGGTTTCTCTGGTTGAGGCCTTGCGATCCAAGCATGATTAGGTAAACTGTATAGAAGGCATGCATATGGGTATGCAATCATTTTACAGAACCATGTATCACTATTGGTGCATGGTTTCCCAAACCTTGTGGTCAAGACATGCAGGTTCCCAGTATGTCTAGTAAGGGTCACATGATTGGCGCAAAGTTTGGAAAATCATGAACAATACCCAGGTGTCCTAAAAATATGTATTTAACTTTCTACCCTATTCTGATTTTAACCCCAAATTCCCCCTCTCTATAATTTTTACTTGTGCGGCCTAGGGGAGATCATTAATTTTCCTTCAAGCCTCATGTTCTCTCCAAATGGGTAGGTCTAAGTAGTTTCTTCTAGTTTTAGGAAAAATATTAATGGTATTCTACTCCTCTTTTCTTCCCCTTCCTTCTTTTATTTTCTGTTATGTTCCTATTCTACCTTGTTATTTTGGATATAGGGTTCATGTTTATTTGAGTTTAAATTATTTGTTTTTTTGTTTTTAGGGTTCCTCTTAGATGATAATTACTTTTTGGACCCTTGATAGGGTGTTTCTTATGGGCTTTGTTGAAGCTCTTGCAGTTTGAGGTAGGATCACATTTCATTTTACCTTTTAAATTTAAGAACATGGTAATTAATTGGTTTTTTTAACTCCCATGGATATAAATTAATGACGTATGATTTTAATAATAAATATTTAATGTAAAATGAGATGGTTTCCTTATTTTTTTAATTGAATGGATTTTTTATGTATTTCACATCATGATTTTGATAAATTTCCATATTGGAATTTGTAAGTAATTTTTGATTTCTAAAGTGTGGTTTTGGTTTCTTTAATGGATTTATAAATGGATATGGATTTATATGTGGGGTGTTTTGTTCTTCTATAAAATTCAGGTTTGGGTTTCATAAATGTATTCCCAAGTGGTTTCAGATTTGTAAATGGGTAGTTTTATTTCCTTCGAAATGGTTAGACTCTAAAAGAGTTTTTGATGCCCATTTGGAACAATTATATAATTACTTTTTTGAAAACACACCTTGGATTAATCTTTGTTCTTGTTCATGTTGAATGATGTGGGAGGTCCTTAGTATGGGACTCCATTGTGAGAAAATTATTGAATGGGATGTGATTGTTCCATGGGGTGACTCCAGGAGATGTTGTTTGTGATTATTATGTGTGATACATGTATATATGGATGGTTTATAGTTTGAATCACCTCTTAGCCTCCGAGAGGCTTCTCCTCTCCCGATCGTGGTGGCTAGGGTTTCCCCTCTGCCTCGTTTCCCCTTCCCCCTCCGGCCTGTCTCGTTCTCGATGCCTTCTTCCTCTGGATCGCCTCGGCGCAGGCATGTCTTGGTGATGGCGCGGCGCGGTGGGGTTTTGTTTTGTTGTGGCATTTTATTCGGTTTCATTCCTGGCGATGACGTTACTCAGCGGAGCACCGACTTCTCATGTCAGTTTGGCATGGCTCGTCTCTCGGGGACATCGGCTCAGCGCATGGCTCAGACCTTGCGACGATGGCATGGTGCGGAATGTATCCGACTTCCACTAGTCTGGTGTGGCCAGGCGCCATTTCTAGCATGCTTCCAGTGTGGGTCGGCGACAGATATGGAGTGGCTCGGAGGGGGTAGGTCCTTGATTCTGGTGTTCGGACTTCATGGGGTCCAGATTCCTACAGGCCTGCTCTTGGTGATTTTCAATTTTTTGGTTGCGGTGATTTGGTGGATATGCTTCGGTGAGTTAATTGCATCAAGATGAAGGGGGTGCTGAGAAGGTTTTTTCGTGTTTGATTTTGAATGTGTTGATATGGTGGTGGAATTCGTGAATTTCTTGGATGTTTTTCTCCTTACAATGGAGGTCTTTTATACAGCCTATGGTTCTGGATGCTGATTTTTTGTTGAAGACTGTGATTTGTCTATCGAGGACGTGGATCGAGGCGGATCGCAACTAGAGATTTGGTGACGTGAGGCGCTTCGATGGTGATTGGTCCAAGGCGCGTCGTTTTGAATTTCAAATGTGGTTATTGTGGCTCTCTTTTGAATTTTAAATTTGGGATGTGATGGTGTGAACAACTTGAATGTGTGGTTCCCACTTACCCATAAAGTGGACTCTTATAAAATACCAAAAAATGGATTTTGCATATAGTTTTCATCACCCCACTTTAGCCATCACACGGGAAAATGGAATACATAGTGGATTTTTAGAGAATGATTGTTTTACTAGTATATATTATACACTGACTATAGGCCATTAGTATGGACCTCGCTCTTCTTTGGGATTGTTCCCCTTGGTTTGGTAATGTAGGGTAAGATCGAGTGTGTGGGTGAGTTTATATCATCGGGTGAGCCATGCCCAAAGGATGAATCAGATGTATGTATGTTTCAGATTATCCACTAAGCTCCTTGTTTTCTCCCATTTTCTTTGGAACTTAGTTGGCTATAAAATATGATTGGGATTCCTGGTTTGGTTGGTTACATGCACATGATATATTCCATTTCTCTTGTTGTGTGATCATTTCTTCTTTCTCTCTTTTATTGTGTACTTCTTTGTTAATAGTGAAAAAAAATTTCCAAAATTTTTATGAAAAATGTAATAAAAATGCATTACACTTTATCTATCCCTATTTAAGTAAATAAATCATTCATATCCTTTAAAATTATAATATCCTATTATTGGAAAGAAATCTGATTTTTAATGAAGATGGAAATAAATAGTGATTTCTCTTTAAGAGATAATGTCTCAAAAATATATGTTTTATATATTTTAATTCAAACCTGAAATTTCTGTTTGTTTTATTTAGAGAAAATGCTTTGGGAATAGATTATTTGGAAATGTCTTCTGAGTTTTAATACTCATGCATATACTTATTATCTTTTTTTATCTTTCGGTGCAGGTTCTGTCATGGTTTAGATCTCCATATGCGGTGTTCAGTTTTGGGATCAGAGGTTGAATAGTGGTGACCAATAGGGTAACATTGAGTTTTAGTTGTTTCTAGGTTTTGTTGGGTTTCTATGTTCATCTTGGTTTTATTTTCAATTTATGTACAAATATTTTCTAATTTCTATGTTAATCATATCAGGATTCTCTTTTAATTTTCACTGCAACTATTCTTTATTTAATTTTGATGAAATTTTTCTTTTGTTTTTTATGATTCCCTTGGTGCTTGTCGCAAACCTAGGTGGATCAATAAAACCTCTCGGGCTTGCCACTGACCAACTCAGGGGACCAGTTTAGTGTCAACAAGGGTTGTCTTGTGACAAAAGTAAACAAATAAAAAGTGGGTCCTCTATTGTCTGTCTTGGTCTGCTAAATTCTCAAGACTCCTTTTCTTAGTTTCCACCATAGGTCCCTTTCCCTTCACCATATCCTTCATTAAATATAAAAGCACATTAAAATTCCTAATTTGGGTGTGAGTAGAAGACTCAGTAGGGCACCCCAAATGCTTTGTTAACATAATGCACTCAATTATAATAATTTATTCTATAACAAATATCAATGAATATCATGAATTATCACAAAATGAAAAACTGAGTGGTTATTCTCTAACCAAGCCACCAAAACCCCTAGTCAAACCTACTTTAGCTCCATGGTGGAAGGATGACCAAGGTGATAGAAGAATAAAGGTTTATCCATGAGTATAATGATTCATACCACTCTAAATCATGTGATCATGAAACTTAGTTCCCCTAGGAATCAATACTAACTTGAAACCCTTGAGAAATTGGGAAGCATACCGCTCGACATCCACCGGTCATCCAGTGCATCACACGACAGCCATGAGGAATCATCGTATCATTACCCTATGAATAGGTCCCTATTCCTCAACATTGTAGATCATGTACACTCCCCCTATATGGGATAAACATGTTATAAATTCCCACCTTCCATTGGTTCCAAGACCAATACACATAAAGAACACATAGAATGATATGATACATGAGCCAACATATCATATCATCACAATTAAAGTAAAACACACAATACATGTGATCAAAATAAACCATGAATAATACGCTCCAACATACACATGGAAACAAGTGTATTATAAGGTTCCCAGGGCTATGCACACAACCACATGAGGTTATATTCTAGAAAAATCATCAAAATATTTCTATGAATAATTATTGTGACAACTAGGGCCTGGTGACAGCATAGACACCCCTCCATAGGGGTGTCAGGTCCTATCCCACCAGACACCTCTAGTTGCAGATCATCGTGGATCATGTGCACTCCCCATATATGGGATAAACATGTTAAAAATGTCCACCTTTTTTTGGTTCCAAGACCAATACCCGTAATGAACATGTATAATGGTATGATACACGAGCCAACATATCATATCATGATAATTAAGGTAAAAAACACAAAAAATTTGATCAAAATCAATCATGAATAATAAGCTACAACATACACATGGAAACAAGTGTATCCTAAGGTTCCCAAGGCTATGCACACAACAACATGAGATCACATTCTAGAAAAATCATCAAAATATTTCTATGCATAATAATTGTGACAACTGGATCCCAGTGACAACACATACAACCCGCCATACCATGGTTATCGGGTCCTGTCCCACCAGGCACCACTAGTTTCCCCACAGTCATATGGTCCCCACCCTCCGACCCACCCATGCGCCTGAACGGGTCATCTGACTAATGACTCCCAATAGTCCAACACATGTACTTTCTAGTGTGCTTTTTCCTCACTCACACACACCCTTGGAAACTTCCAGAATGTCACCCATCATGATCACTACTCCAAGACAAGCACCCTGCCTTAACATGGCTATTGGGTCCTGGCCCGCCAGGCACCACCAGTTGCCCCGCAGACACGTGTTCCCCACCATGCAACCCACCCACGTGCCCGAATTCATCATCTATCTAATGACTGTACCCAAATTATAACACATTTCTTTTCTAGTGTTCTTTTTCCTCACACACACACACCCTGGGAAACATCCCAGAAGGTCACCCAACATGATCACTACTCCAAGCCAAGCTTGATTAATAGTGGAGTTCTAATCAGGTAGGTTCCCGAAAAGGAAGGTACTCCTTGTTGAAATGAGCCATATCATTTAGTCATTTAACCCTTTATCATTTCGGGGTGTTACAATCACCCCCCCTTAGAGCACAACATCCTTATTGTGGGCCCTATATCTCAACCTAGGTAGTGCACCGCACTTAAGGCTGGGTTCTTTATCTGATATCAAATGTGACAACTGGGTCTCAGTGACAGTACAGACACCCCGCCTTAAACATGTCCATTGGGTCCTGGCCCGCCAGGTACCATCAGTTGCCCCACAGACACGTGGTACCCACCCTGAGACCCACCCACGTGCCCACACGGGTCATCTGACTAATGACTATCCCCACATTCCAACACATGTCCTTTCTAGTGTGATTTTTCCTCACTCACACACACCCATCATGATCACTACTCCAATCCAAGCACCCCACCATAACATGGTTTTCGAGTCCTGGCCCGCAAGGCACCATCAATTGCCTCGCAGACACGTGGTCCCCACACTTTCGACCCACCCACGTGCCTGAATGGGTCATCTGACTAATGATTGTCCCCACAGGCCAACACATTTCCATTGTAATGTTCTTTTTTCTTCACTCCCACACACCCTGGGAAACTTCCCAGAAGGTCACCCATCATCCATTAGGCTCCCAAAAAGGAAGATGAACCTTGTTGACATCATTCATATCATTTATTCATTTATCCCTTTATCATTCTGGGGTGTTACAATCACCCCCCCCCCCTTTAGACCACAATGTACTCGTTGTGGGACCAACATTTCAATCCATCTAGTGCACCGCACTTAAGGTTGGGTTCCTCCTCTAATACCAAATGTGACAAATGGGTCTCGGCGACATTACATACACCCCACCTTAAACATAGTCATTGGGTCCTGGCCTGCTAGGTACCACCAGTTGCACCACACATATGTGGTCCCCACCTTGGGACCCACCCACGTGCCTGCACGGGTCATCTGACTAATGACTGTCCCCACATGCCATCACATGTCCTTTCTAGTGTGCTTTTTCCTCACTCACGCACACCGTGGGAAACTTCCCAGAAGGTCACCCATTATGATCACTACTCCAATACAAGCACACTTTACTATGGAGTCCTAATCAGGTTGGCTCCCGAAAAGGAAGGTGCACCTTGTTGACATGATTCTTATCATTTAATCATTTAACCCTTTATCATTCTAGGGTGTTACAATAATATTATTAAAACACATGTAAACAATACCAAAAGGTAATGAAATTCCAATCTTAAAAGTCATTGATATCAAAAGGTGATGATAAACTAACTAAGAACCCATCTTCATCGCATTATTATTAAAAAACATTGACAATCGAGATTCACCAAAGGTTCCTAAAGCCAAATCCAATTAATGTAATTCCATAATAAATGAAATATCAAATGTTATGGTACTTTATCATTCATGGATAATTTTTGAATTATCAATAAAAAATATTTTAAATAAGATAATCTTGTACTCTCTTGGATAATTTTAAAATTATAATTTAAAATATTACATCTAATAATATTTTATTTCACCTAGAAAATTTAAAAAATATCATTTAATATATTATATGTTATAATATTTCATATCTCATGGATAATTTTCATGTTATCATTTTAAAATATTAGATGAAAAAATATTTTATCTCTCTAGGACATTTTTTAATTTATCATTTAATGTGTTAGATGTTATAATATTTATTTCTACAAGATAATTTTCTAAAATTAATGTTAAAAATATTACATGCGATATTATCTTATCTCTATAGGATAATTTTCAAATTATCTTTTTCAAATATTATATGTTATAATAATTTATCTCTCTTGAATAGTTTTCCAATTATCATTTAAAATGTTACATGACATAATATTTAATCTCTCTTGAATAATTAAATAATTATCATTTTAAAATAATAAATGTGATAATACATTACCTCTTATAGATAATTTTCAACATTTCATTTAAAATATTACTTTTGATAATATTTTGTCTATCTTAAATCATTTTAAAATTATAATTTTTGGCCAACACATGAATTTATAATTATTCGGGGTGATTGGGTGAAATTATCATTTTATAATTCCATATAATTATATTTGATAATTAAACAAAATTAAATTTATTTTTTTCATTAGTTTTCAATTGATAAATATTTATAATTATTCATTTGTATTTCCTTATAATCATTTATAATTATTATTTATGAAATTATCAAAAATTATCATTTGATTATTATTTTATATATTATCATGATAAATAATTTTTTCATCCTTTGATATTTTATTTTGTAAATAATGTATTGATGATTTAATTTTTTTCCATGAAATTAAAGTTTAATAACTCTTTAAATTATGTTTTTTTAATTTTATAAAAATATTGTTCGGTAATTATTTTTTAATTATCATTCACTAATTTCAGAAAATTATTCTTTGTTAATCATTTAAAAGAACTTATTATGAAAAATATTGATAATATAAATTTATTTATTCAAGATAAAAATAATTTTTTATTTTATCTATTACAATTTTCAACATGTTATTTTTGAAAACCATGAATAAATAATAAAATAGATGAAAATAAAAAAATAAAAAATATATAATGAAAACAAACTTGAAATGCACGATACACCATGGAGGTGGAGAAGGAGGAGGTCACTTCTATTGGAGATCAAAGTGAAAATCATCAACCTAATCACCTCAAGGTAGTATGATGATATTTACACTCGAACAAATCCATCATGAACCATAATGATTGGTTCAATTATAAAGGATACCTGAACTTGTGTGTTTATAAATTCCCAAATTTATGTACCAGATTTTATTCTATTATTCAACCTAGAAATAAATTTAGAGTTTTTAATTTCACCTAATTAAGGTGTACCCATATTTATTGAGTTAAAAATGATGTTAAATGGATGTTTTGAAGTCCTTAGGGCATAAAAAATTGTGGTTCCAATGTTTTGGGAAGAATATGAATAGTAAATCAGAAAAATATTAATTTACAAAAATTATTTATTTACAATTGATATTAAATAACTTATATTAACTAGTGGTCTAATAAAATTCCCAAATTACATAAAATTTATTCCCCATATAAGGTAAACACTGCTTTCTGGTCTTAACATTGGTCTATATTTTGTCATACAACACACCATTTGAGATATGTTCAACTATTTTTTACTTAAAATTGGGACTATTTTATAATTAAATATTATAAATTTATTACCACGTGTTATGTGACCAAACACCCGACGTGGATAATATTTATACCTATCATTTGGTAAACCCCAAGTGTAGGACCTAAATGCGGTCTCTAATTTTTCAATACGATGAACAATTTGAGAAAAATGAAATTAATTTTAAAATATTATATAATAAAAATATTATATCACTTATAGTCATGTTTTATCTAACCAGATGGTTGAAGTAAAAAAATCTATACTCTTCAAATTGTAAAAGCTATGCATTAGACCTAACTGTTGCCTTGTGTTTCTCATAAAATGCATCGTTTGATAGATATTATATTATTTTGGATAAATAGAATGGGAATACTATAATATATTTAATACTTTTATTGAATATGTGTTGAGTATCTACTGGCCTCAAAACCATACACTAACTCAGTTCCTAACTTTGAAAATATTTCATGGAATATTGTAAGGGGATAAAAAGGATTTTACCAATATTTAATTACTCTAAAACATTTATTATGTTATTTTTATTGAAAAACATCATTTTCCGAAAACAATACAAAAAAATATTCAATAATATGGTTTTTATTATCTTCTAAAAAACCTGATATTAGAAGTATTCCTCTTGATCAACTTCTTTTCACTCAGAAGTATTCCTAGTGGTCTTACTTGAACAAATCATGCCATTATGTTTGAGAACAACTTATAATCCTCAAACTGACAGAAAGTCTGAGTAGATTATAAGAATATTATTTGATATACTTAAATCATATGTGATAGACCTTCACAAAGCATGGGATAATCACATATCCTTGATTGAGTTCACATACAATAAAATTTATTAGGTTTCGATTCAGATGAGTCCTTATGAGGCTCTTTATGGTAGGCCATGTCGCTCACCGCTCTATTGGTATGAGGTGGGGAGGCATTAGTTGTTGGACCTAGTATTATTCAGGAGACCTCTGAGAGAGTGTGGATGATATGGAAGAGTTTTATCACCACTCAGAGTATACTGGGATCTTATGCTTACCATAGGAGAAGACCCTTTGTGTTCCCTGTCAGAGGATAGACATTCATGGGTGAGACTCCTCGGTTATGGAACATTTTTCAAGGGATGAAGGGAATGGTAAAACCATGTTATGTTGGGATATTTTAGATCACAGGAGAGATACGAGTAGTGGTATACAATCTAGAACTCCCTTATATCTATTGAGGTATGCCTGGAGTGTTCAATGTGTCATAGCTTCAAAAGTATATACCTAACCCATGTGTGTTTTTGATTATGAGGATGATGAGTTAAATGATGATGGATCTTTTTAAGATCGTACATTTCAGATCATATAATGAAGTGATAATGTGTTGTGAGGAAACATGATACCACTAGTTTGGATTTGGTGGAAGCATGGACAAATCCATGAAGAGATCTAAGAGCATGAGTATAATGTTCAAGATCATAGGCCTAATATGATCATGTAAGACCACTATATATGCATTTTGGGGATGAGATTGAGATAGAGGGGGAGAATTTAAATATCTAGAAAGTATCATAACATGTGATATTTTATTTATTTTTAAAATTATATAGTACGTTTTTTCTTTAAAAACCATTGGTGAACCTCGAGTGTCAATGTTTTCCAATAATAATTCCATAAAGATGTTTTATTGGCTGGATTATTCTCACATTTTGGCAGCGACCAATTTTTAGGTAGAAATTTTCATGCATTTCTTGAATCATTTACACATGTTTCCTTAATATGATTTTTAATAGAAATATTTTGTTGATCGTTCTATATTATGATCATATTTGGGTATGTATGTATCCCTAGAAACTTTATGTTACACATGATTGCCTGAGTAAATTGTAGATTATTATTCATGTTGGTTGATGATCACGTGTATTTTGTATTCTAACTTAATTATAATGATATGTTATGGTTTCTAGGGCATCATTCCATGATATGTTTTCTTCTGTGTTATTATTCTTCGAACCCAATGATGGTGGATCATCCTGAATGTTTTATCCCTTACAGGTGGAATGCATACGATTTGAGATGTTTACAAAAAGGGACTTATGATTAGGGTAGGGTTATGAAGATGTCTTGGGATTTCCATTTAATGTACTAGATTAATATCAGATACGATGGGTTATGTTTCTTAATGCCAAGGTATAACAGGAACCTCACGATCCCTAGGGGATGCTGAGAGCAAGACTTCCTCAATGTACAATGATTCAATGTTGGATGATCACAAAATTATGATTATATTGATTCTTTAGCCTCACAGATAATCCTTAATTCTTATGAAACTCTAGTTATCCATCACGAATGGATACAAAGTAGGCATGTTCAAGGGTATGTAGTGTCATGGATAGCATATGACAAGTTAGTTTTGGAACATATGTCTATTCGGGCTATGCATTGATCATTATTATCATGACCTGTCCCAAACGGGATCGTTCCGCGACTACCCCTATCCCACCTTCAATAGGCCAGGTTATTGTGAGTAGCACCGAGTAGAAATATCCCACCAATTGGTTGAATTTTCATATGTATCTATATGTACACACACATCTCCAACCAAAAAATGATTAAATGTAAAATCACTAAGAAAATAATTCATGAATACTAATAAGATCCCACATAGAGTACAATAGTGAATCAATAGGAAAGTAAACATGAAAAAAAACAATCCCATTACAAAGAGTATGTAACTACTAGTCCTACCTATAAGGAAAAGGCATTGTAAATTCTTTATGATATGAAGGAAAACACCTCGATTTGTATGGCCTTGCTAAGTACTGCCATGTCCAGGTCCACCTAGGACTCCGTCAATGGGTTGATCGCCTACATAAGACATGAAACATGTGAGCGAATCCCAATCAGGGGTGAGTATAACAATACCCAATAGGACACCCCAAAACTTGATATGAAATATACCACATATGAAATACCATAAAGGAAATCCCTATGAAAAAACACAAAAGAATGAAAAATGGAATACCAGGAAGGAATAAAATGAAGGATTACCATGAAGGAAAACCATGAAGGATTACCATGAATGAATACCACAATGGATTACCATAAGGGAATTCCATGAAGGAATTCCATGAAAGAATACCAAAAAGGATGCAACAAAGGAATACCATGAAGGAATACCACAAAATATTACCATGAAATAATATCATGAAGGAATACCATGAATAGATACCATGAAGGATACCATGAAGGTATACCATAAAGTCATACCACGAAGGAATACCATGAAGGGATACCAGAAATGATACCATAATGGAATACCATGAAAGAATACCATTAAGAAATTCCAAAAATGATTACCGAGAAGAAATATGTGGAAGGAATTATACAGTTAGCTCAACATAGTTATATTTCTAAATCTCATGTAATAAGAATATCCAGATATACTCAATCCAATAAGGCACATCATCTCAAGAAGGCACACAATCTTTAACAAGACACATAGTCTTCATAGGTCACCCAATATTCATAAGACACACAGTCTCTATAAGACACACAGTCTCCATAAGACACACATTATCTATAAGACACATATTATATATAAGAAACACAATCTATATAATAAACACAATATCTATAATGCCCACAGTCTCAAGTTCACATCCATCCACATGATTCCTCTCAAAGCACACTTGTTCTGGGGGAACCAATTACTGAATCCATTAGTTACTAAGAAAAATTCAACAAAAACATAATTAAAATATCTCTAAAATATTATCTCATTACAAGGGTCCCATCCCCAAAGATGGATCGTCAAATGGATTTTCCATTTGAAAGTTATGGAAATTTGAAGAAAACCTATATGCAGTCCTAGAGCTGACCTGACTGACCCAAAATAGTCCAGCCTAAACTGGTCCAGTCTGGTCAGCCCGACCTAGGTCGGGATGGTTCCTCCCTGACTGATTCGTTAGGCCTACTGGGCCGCGGGACGCTGGTCATTCTGGCATGGTCTGTTGGGCCTCCAGGAGTGTGGCCTGCACGGCACGCCATTCTTGTGTGGCCCATGCACATGCCTAGCTCGTGCCCCATTGGCTCCATGGTGACTGTTCCCTCCCGAAACAACTACACGTAGTCAAATGCCACATCCAATGGCCAGATGACACATCACATGGGTGGCTACCATGTTCACGTGCCCCATTCACTCGCACAGAGCTCCTAATCTACCAAGATGCTGACTCTAAGTGGATCCATCACCATGCGTACCGCCGTTAGGCACACCTGCTTCTGCACATGGCCTACCACCGCATTCCACATCTAGTTATGGCATGCCAGCGGCCCCTTCTATGGACCATTGGGCCTCCTCCAATGCCCTAATTTTGATGTGGTCATAGATATGGGTCCCTATCTACACTATTATAGCCTCTGCGGCCTATTTTCTTCCAATCTGGGGTTCTGATCACCTTCAGAGACCCCCAAAAAGTCTAGCCATTTCCATGGGGTCCAATGATCAAGAACTCTAATAACATGGGGGTGGAATCCGAAGGAGCAATTAAGGAATGAATGTCTACCTTTGTTCGTGTATAACTCAATCAGTTCTCATTATAATGAAGAATGAAGAAGAGTAATCAATCCCCCAATATAAACCACACAATTATAAACCATCCCACAACAATGATTGAACCATGGTTAAATATATTCTTGGATTGACCAACATTCATCGTAGTAATCATGAACAAGGAAATATCACCAAGAAATAACTTCCCTACCTCAATTCAAATCAGTAATTGATGAAGGATCATTGCATCATCATCGTCATCAAAGTTCCTTCAAGTCAGCTACATATCAATCATCAATCCACAATCTATTGAAAATTTTAAATAGAGTTATAGACCATGTCTTAGAGTAGTTCTAGGGTAATTTTGATAACCCTGAATTCCAGAAAATGGATCAATAAATGAAAACCCATCACTATATAAAAAAGATTAATTAAATTATTTAATAACGATTACATCCTTTTCATGTTTTTCCACAGAATACCAATGTTGACTAAAGTTAATTCACACCTTGGGTAAATCCACTTCTTTGAACCCAACCATGTCCTAATATTTCTGATATGGGAAACAATTTAAGAGTTATTCCACATTTTTCAGAATACCATGAACGTGTGCGGTTAAAATTTTAACATTTTTCAATGAATTGTTGTCGGCACACCAGGCATCAGAATCAGATGTTTCTTGAGAACCAGATCATGTAATTTTACAAAATAATTTCTAAAAATAAAATCTGGAAAATAAGAGTCATTAAATTCTTCCCACCTAATGTATTTATGTCCCCAAAAGACAAACCAAGGGTGACCCAAAAATATGAGGGTACCACACATGAATCTAAGCCTCCTACTCCCATGTTCTCTCCTGGAGAGCTCATACTGCCACCAGACATGCACCTATGGAATCAGCTACCCAGGAAGGATCCTCTTCTACAAAATTCTCAATCTACACTTGGTAATCAAAAAAGGTCTCTCCATCCTCTATGTTCATGTCATCCAAGTCAATAAAGTGCAATGGGTCATGCACGTACCTCCTTATTTGAGACACATAAAAGATATTGTTTACCTACTCTAACTAAGGAGGTAGAGACAAGAGGTATACGAACTCTATGAAGAATCTATAAAGGGCTAATGAATATCATAGATAGCTTGGAAGTGGGATTACATGTTGAGTCGATCAACGATCACCCAGATAACATCGGGCCCCCTAGACATATGTGGTAAACCCATCACAAAGTTCATAAATATTCCACTCCACTCTCATTTAGGCAACTCAAGTGGTTGATATATACCCATTGGAAACTTTTTCTCATTCTTCACTTGCTGAAAAGTAAGGCATCGAGAAACAAAATATGAAACTCCATTCATCATTCATTGCCACCAAAATTGATGTCTAAGTTTCTTGTATATCTTATCCACACTTGGATGTACCACAAAAGGGTATTTAGGAAAGTCCTTAAAAACCCCCTCCTGCAATTCAATTGGTACTGCCGTGTTTCCTTTAAAAAGAATGATGTGCTCCCCACATTACAAAAATCCATCAATAGTATGTCCTCTGGATATTTGAGCATGTAAGGTCTCACAATCGGTATCCCCAAACTGTGCCTCCCTAACATACTGTAAGAGTGGGGGATAACAACCATCAGATGGAGGTTAGATTCTTTAAATAAATCCACAAAGGATATATACAATAAGGTTAGCTGCTTGGATTCCACATTTAGTAACTATGAAAATGATCTCCTGCTAAGAGCATCTGCCACCACAATCCCCTTCCTAGGAGTATAGAAAATAACTAAGTCATATTCCTAGAGGAACTATAACCATCGTCACTATCTCAAGTTCAGATCCTTTTGATAGAAGATGTAATTGATACTCTTGTTGTCAGAGTAGATGATAAACTGATTGTCTATTAGGTAGTGTCTCCACATCTTTAATGTGAAGAGTACCGCAACTAACTCATGATCGTGGGTCACGTTGTTCAACTCATGTGGTCTCAACAAACATGAACCATAGGCAATTATCACTTGTCTCTACATTGGTAAATAACCTATCATGTTCCCTAATGCATTGCAGAACACTATGCACTTGACACCCTCCTTTGGTAATCTCAATATGGGAGAGTTCATCAACCTATGCTTAAACCATTGAGAATCCTTCTGAAAATCCTCTATCAACACGAAAGGCAGCCCCTTTCAGGTCAAATCTGTCATGGGTTGTTCCACTCTTGATAAGTCGGTTAAAACCCTTTAATATTATTCTACCAATCCAGGGAAACTATGCACCTCGATAACACTCTTGGGTGGCTCCCAAGTAAGCACTGCCTCAACTATCATTGGATCCACTACATCTAGGGTTAGGCTAGCCAACTGATGAGTAATCAGCTATACTCACCTATATGTGAGTCCATATTGAGATTCTAGGCTTTCCCTTTAATATATAATGGAAAATCTAGTTCCATTATAGTGAACACACCATACACTTTTCATACAACAACCAATCTAAGCATAAAATGTGGATAACCATTCCATACCAAGAAGGACGTTGTAAGGCATCAACACTACTACCAAGGGATACCAACCAAAAATCATGATGTTAAGAGCTAACAAACACTTATAGTGCTAGTTTGTGATCATCAAGTCTCCTCTGGTAGGTGTCTCCAAGTGTAATGGTCAAGTCAATGGCTTAACCAGAATTTCTAAGTATCAAACAAGATATGTGGCAAGAAATGAATTAAAAGAAAATGTTTCTATAAATACATAATATAATGTAGAAATACATTTATCATACCTTGAATCATTCCTAGTGTTTCGGGGTGATAAGTCTCGAATGCCTATAACTGTTCTTATCCCTGAACACTAGCTCCCTAAGGCTGGCGTGGACAACCTGTGGTTGGTGGTTGTAATAGGCCGAACCTCCACCCACCTCCTGCTTCTCTATCAGCCTCTCTTCCATGTCCACCACTATATGGACCACCTTTCTCCTATCTCTGCCTATACCTTGGTGGTTCCTCAACCATCTCTCGATCAGCTATATGACAGGTTGGGAAATCTCATGCCTGATGTCACCGACAAGCTCAGGAGTATCATTGCCTATCTTTGTGATGTCCTGATCCACCCTAGGAGCCCCAAACCACTGATCCTCAGTCCTAGGATCACTGAAAATGTGGATGATCAACATGGATCCCTATGACTGTCATCGGATACCTACTGTTGAGGTCTCATCATCCTAGTTCACACTACTAGCTCCAACTACAATTTTTTTTCTCTTCAAGAAAACTTATTACCAACTGGGATCAATCAAGTACCCCATCATAAGTGTAGATGCTAAGGGATACCACTAACACCCTTATTTCCTAGAATATTTCCTTCTTGATGGTCCGAGCCCTAAATAATTTATCTAATACTAGTAAACCTCATGAAATACCCTGCAACGATCATACTGCCCTGATATAGATGCTGAAGCTCCTGTATGTGTATCAATCACAATTTGGCCTAGTATAACTCTTCTATGAGGAGACTCTTGATGTCTAACTAGGAGATCTATCTCATCATGTGTCTAAATCACTATGCACCACCATCACCCCATAATGCCCAAAATAATACTCATGGCTAGGACTGATATCTGATCAATAGGTTTCCTCACAAGGTGGAACACATGGGTGAACACCTCTAGATAATCCCCATACACCTAGGGGTCTGGCTCACCCCAAAACCTAAGAGGTCGCTACCTCTAAAACTCTTGCAACACATTTAGTCTATGTGATTCATCAACTGGTAGTGTTGGTTGTATCTTCTTCTTAATAGGTGGTGGTATAGATAGAAAACAACCCAAAGTTCTTATCTCTAGTACATGCCTCTATACTAACGCCTCATCACTAGGTGGATCATCCTCATGATCATGTAGTGAAATACTGGTTGGTTTTCTACATAGATGCATCTTGAAATAAAATAATATGTACCACAATTAATAGAGTATATATGGAGAGTTGACTCAAGAAGGAAATTGAAGACACACACATTTCTATATGACGCATGCACCTTTGTTTTACCCAAAATCAGTGTTTTCATGTACTGAGTCTAAAATGAGGATTCCAGAGTCCCAGTGTATGGATACATAGGCCGCTGTACCAAAACTAGATTCCCTAGCCTAAAATCCGAACTCAAAACACTCAACACTATTTCCCAAAACCTACCGCAAATATTCCTAGTCCTAAAGTAGAACTGACCAATTTTAAATGAATTTATCATGACACGTCCTAGAGGGCCCCATGTAATGAATACCCCAAGCTCGCCTCCAATAGGCCATTGGCTTGTGACTATAACCGAGTAGGAAAATCACTAAAATGGGAGGCATTTTACTTAGTACCTGTATGCATACACACATCTCCATGCCAAGAAAGATGAAATGTAAAAACAATAAGAAAACAATGCATGCATACCACTAAGATCCTTCATAGATTACAAAAGTGAAATTACTATAAAGTAAACATGACAAAAATTCAATTACAAAGAGTCTACAACAATAAGTACAACATATAAGGAAAAGGTATGAGAATTGATGTTTGATATGAATGAATACACCTCAGTCTATATGGCCTCACTATGCACCGCCTGGTCCTGGTCTACCTAGTACTCTGTCAAAGGGTTTATCACCTACAAAAGACACAACACATGCAAGAATAACCCGTGCATGGGTGAGTATAAAAATTCCCAATAGGACTCCCCAAAACCTGATAGGAAATATACCACATAGGAAATACTATAGAGGAAATCCCTAAGGAATATCACAAAGGAAAGTACAACTGAATACCTCAAAGGATTACCATGAAGGATTACCAAGAAGCAATACCACAAAGGATTACCATGGAGGAATACCACGAAGGATTACCCTGATGGAATACCACGAAGGAATATAAAAAAGGATATAATTATGGAATACCATGAATGATTTCCACTAATGATTAACATGAAAGAATACCAAGAAGGGATACCACAAAGGATAATATGAAGGAATACCATGAAGGGATAACATGAAGGATACCCTGACAGAATAACACAAAGAAATAACATGAAGGAATATAAAAAAGGAATACAACAATGGATACCATGAAGAAATACCATAGAGGAATACCATGATGGAATATCATAAAGGATTTACACAAAGGAATGTCGTGAAGGAATACCATGATATAATTATATAATCAGATATAGATAGGTACATTTCTAAATCCCATGTAAAAATAATATCTAGATATAATCAATCCAATAGTACACGTAGTCTCAACAAGACACACAATCTTCAACAAGACACACAGTCCATGTAAGTCACATAATCTCTATAATAAATGCAGTCTCTATAAGACACATAGTCTCCATAATACACACAGTATCAATAAGACACACATTCTCCATAAGAAACAAAATATCTATACAACACACAGTCTCTATAAGACACACGGTCTCAATGTCACATCTATCCCCATGATTCGACTCAAAGGACACTCATTCAAAGAGAACCCACACCTCAAGCCATTAGTTCATATGAACACATCCAAAACCCCCTTAGAATATATCTAAAAGACTATCTCTTTACAAGGGTCTGAACACCACAGAAGACTCGTCAACCACACTTACCATTTAAAAGTTATGGAAATTTGAAGAAAATAGGTCTGCAGACCTGGATCTGACCAATCCCACTAGCTAATCTGACCCAGTCTGGCCGACCAGATCTTGTCCAACCAACTCGACCCAGTCTAGTTAGCCTGACCTGACCCTATTCGCTAGGCTTGGTGGGATGCAGGTTCTTGGGAAACTTGGACCGGCTTGATAGAGTGTGGACTATGTGTCCCACTTATCCCACGTGTCCCACACCCATGCATATCCTGCACCCTATGGGCTCCGTAGTGAATGATGCATCGCAAAACCACTACATGCAGCCAGCTACCATGTCCCATGCCTAGTTGTCGCATTT
Organism: Viscum album; assembly: GCA_963277665.1. Lineage (NCBI taxonomy): Eukaryota > Viridiplantae > Streptophyta > Magnoliopsida > Santalales > Viscaceae > Viscum > Viscum album. Next base: position 807,073,692 of record OY728150.1, on the reverse strand, counting down.
GTATTCCCCTTGTTCTTTTTGCGTCCTTCGGCTTCTCCACAGCCGGAAGCTTCCACATGGACAAGCTGCCTACTCTACGCCTCTCCTCTATAGTGCGAGATACCTCCCATATGCAGTCTGTCACCACGTGCCCCTATCGTTTCTTATGTTAGCATGCTAGTGGTCCATTTTTTGGACCGTCGAGCCTCCTATGTAGCTCGAATTTCAATGCAATCGTAGATCCGGGTCCCTCGTGTCACGATATTCACTATTATAGCCTCTGTAGTCAATTTGCCTCCAATCTAGGGCAATGATCCTATTTAGAGCCTCAAAGAATGTCAAACTATGGCCATATGCTCTAATGGTGAAGAACGACAAGAATGTGGGAGGGGAAAAGAACAAGGAACACCTAAGGAATGAACCTCAACCTTTGTTCATGTCATCCTCTATCCATTTTCATTAGAACGAAGAACAAAGTATAGTAATCAATCCCCCAATATAAACCCTACAATTATAAACCATCCTGCCACAACGATCAAACCATGGATTAATGAATTAGTGGATTGACACATGTTGATTAGGGAAGTTATGAATGGGGAATGTTCATGATGGAATAACCATTCTACTCGATTCAGATCAGTCACTAACAATGGATCATTACGTGATCATCGTCATCAAGGTTCCTTTGAGAAGGTTATGTGCCGATCTTTGATCAATGATCCATCTATGTTTGTTGAGAGAGTTATTTTTCACATCTCATATGAATTCCAGGGTTATTGTGATAACCCTAAATTACTAACCAATGCTTAATAAAATAAAAACCATCACTACATAAAAAACATTTATTAAATTATTTAAGGTGGATTACGTCCTTTATAGGGTTTTACATAGAAGACCCACACCGAATAAATTTAAGTCATGCCTTGGGTAATGAAACTACTCTAAAAATAGTGCCCTCATAATTCTGATAGAGGCACCCATTGAAGAGTTATTCCACCTTTTCATGAAAACTATATGCGTGTGTGATTAGAAGTTTTTAAATTTTCAATGAATTATTCTTAGAACACTAGGCCTCAGAATCACACTCTATATGACCACCTGGTCTCGAAATTTTCCCAAAATAATTTCTATGAAAATAGAGATAATATGAGTCATTACAATTATTATGACATAAATTGTTATACTTGAGATCATCAAGCTAAAGATGAATTGGTGGTGTCCTACTGAGTCATGTACTCACACCCTACTTGTGCGTTACAATTCCCTTGTATATTTCATGAGGTATTTAGTAAATCAAGAAGGTATTGTGGTTGAAAATTGACTCGAGGAGGGTTTGTTAAGACCAAGATGATGAAGAGGGTATTTGTTTTCAAGTGTTGTATTTTATTTTTAAGGAATGTTTTTGAAAAAATGAAAATAATCACACATTATATTTGATGAAAATCCTATTGATGGTTTTCTTCAAAAGAATCAGACTCACTTTGTTTACGAAAATTCCATTGTAACAAAAAAGAAGATGTTTGAAGGAAAAGGCTCTGATTGGACTCACCTTGGGTCTGAAATGGGTGAAGATTGTAATGAGAAAATTATTTTAATAAGATTTACACTTAATCTAGAATGAATTAATCGATTGTATTAGTGGAGTTGCATGTGGAAGGTTGTTCGGGTGATGTTTCTGATCTTTTAGATTTTTATCAGTTTGATTTCCCTTTTTGTTGTGATGATGTTTGGATGGTATGGCGGTGGATGGTCCATTGGTGACTCTGGTTTTCTGAGAGTAAAGATGAAGCTGTCTTGGTTGTTGATAATGGTTGTTCGATGTTTGGGTTTACATTTGATTATATATAGCTCTGATGGATTGTTGATTATGATATTTCAGATGCGGCGATGGCGGTGGTTCCCTGTGGCGGTGGGCGACGAAGCAGGGTGTCCGCCGGTGAGCTGCTTCATTGATGATTCTTTTTTATAGGCATATAGTATGGGGTCTCAAGGACCGAGGGGTGATAGAAGGATGCATGGAGTACGGAGCTCAAGAACCGAGGCCTATCATGATTGTATGCAGCTTTCATGTTGACGTTTTAGATTTGAATTTGAAATGGTTTTTCTGGAGTGGTGAATGGGAAGTGTTGATTTTTGTAATGGGTACCGGCCACCCTTAAACCGGCTTTTAGAAAATGAAAAAAAAATGATTTGTAGGAAATAATCGATTGTATTGAAAGTATATCTTGTTGTAAATAAATGGTATCATATTTACACTAGATCTGGTGTGGAAGGAGTGATTGCTTTGATATTGAAATGGATTCTGCATGACCGAGATTAATTAAATGTGATGATGTTATGTTGATTTTAATTCTCATAAATCATAAGTATGTTGTGAAAAATATAATCGAATATTGTTGATAGAAAGGGGGTGAAAGAGATGCAGACAGTTGTTTTAAGATTGGTCAGATCTATAAAGAAGGGAAAATAGGCATTCAATATCATATCCAGATTTATTTCATCCAGGTAGAAGATAAAAAAAGATGTTTCCAATCAAAAAAGAATTCTAACCAGTATAATTATATCCATGAGGAAGAAAAGAAAAAGGAATATGAAGATTATACACAGAATGATTGTATCCAAAATGAGTGTACCCATAATGATCATATCCAGGATAATCATTTTTAAGAAAATCGTATCCAGTCCAATTTTATTAAAAAAGATCGTACTCGGGATAAGAAGAAAATAAAGAAACAATAGTGAATAGAAAGTCACAATAATTTTTAATTAAATCATGATGATGATAAATCTGTTATCCAATGAATTTAATATAATGAAGGAAGTTATGATACAAGCATAGTTTTATGAATGAAGAAAGTAACTAAAATCAAGCTAAATCTAATGAAAATCATAATGACAAAGACTGATCGACAATGTTTTCAACCATTTGAGATGGTTGAATGATTTTATGAAGAAATAGATATATAAAATCTGATTTATTTTCCAAATGAATTCATAAAATGGTTCTTGAGTTGAATTAAATTGTATTCTTTTCAAGTGAATTGTCAAGTGGGTCGAGAGAGAAGGTTAAATAGTGATACGTGGTTCAAGAGAAGTGATGAAAGAGTTATCTGAATATGATGTCATGGGGGATATAGAAATTTAAATAATAATTTTATTCAATTGATATTGAACATCATATTAAGAAAATCAGAGTGGTACCGATTTCTTCATTTATTTAAATTTAGTTGATAACAATATTTATTTTAAAGAAATAAAATTAATATAAAGAAATTATAAAGTTTGATAAAGATTATAGAATAATCATAAAGCTTTGGGCAGAGTTGATGAGTCAAAATTCAATAGAGAATTTAAGGGAAATCAACATTTGATAGAATTTTTTTGAGTGAGAATGATTTTGGGATTCCTACCAAAACATTCATGGGTCACCAATAAAAAAGTGTACTTTACACTTTTTTTGACTGGTGTACTATTCAATACAAAAGACAGAGAAGCTCTAAGTTTTAGAGAGAAGAATAAGTTTTCATATTCAGTTGTGTTGAAATATTTTTGATGGATTGATTTTAAAGTGAAGAGACATGATAAAAATGTGGTATTTAGCTGATCATCGTATTCAGTGACTAACATACTCATTTGAATACCATATTATTCTCTTCAATTGTATTTTTTTGATCATCATATTGGGATGTATTAATTGGGTCGAAGATTTCAATATTTGGATTTCCAAACAGATAAAAACTTTGTAAATTGTCTCAACTGTACATAGATATTACTATATATTTTTTTATTGATTTTTTAGATTTGAAAAATCATACAGTGTTTTTCATAAATAGAATTGAGCGGTACCAATTAATATGTATCATATTATTTTAACGTAATATTTTTTCACATTTAGGAGAATCATACCTGGAAGAATCACACAGAGATGAATCATATTAGGGGAATTATACTCGGAGGAATCAAACTGGGAAAAAAGGATTGGAAAATCAGACTGAGTTTCATAACAAATTATAGGATGTTCTTACCATATTCTGGGTAATAAATTGAATAATTGTTTTAAAATAATACATTTATGGAATTTATATGAATTACATGTAACATGTATTGTTACAGAAATATTTTTTAGCTTGTTTTTGTTTAAGAGGGTGCATACACACAATTGGAATTGTCTACATAGTGCAACATGAGTGAAAGGGTATATCCTACTCATTGTAATCAAAGGATTGTTTTCTAGTGGATTGTGTGGTATTAGATCATTTCCATACAATAATAAGGATGTTGTTATTCTTATTTACTAGTGAACCTTATAAATACTTCTATTTCTATAGAAGCGTGTTTGTTTTGTTTTAATAAGGGAAAGAAATCATTAACATGAGGTGAATTTTGTTTTAATTGAATGGAAACATAAAAGAAAATGTATCACTGGTTCTCCCCCACCCCATCTTAGTGATACAATTATACTGACTAGGAACTTTCAAGTGGTATTAGAGACTTGGTTCCACTATATTTTTCATTACTAATAGAGAATTTGAATTGTCTGAATAGTTAAGGAGTTCCAGTTTTTTATGGAAAGAATTTTAATATCTGGAAAGATATAATTTTGACTTATCTTATGTCTATTGTATATGATGTTCTGGAATATTCAATAGATGGGTTTTCTCATATTTATTATAAAACTCTTCTTACAAATATTGATAAAAGTATCTTTAGAATGATGGAAGGTCTAAAAATGCGATATTATCATTACTTTTTGAAATTAAATTCATAAGGGTGAAAGGTGTTTCCATATCCAAAGTTATATGGGATAAATTGAAATACATATATAAAGTCAATAAAAAAGTGAATAAGGAAAAAATTAAATTATGGATATTGAATTATGAAGACTTACGGATGGGTGAGTACGACTGTTGGGGACTTCTTTACCCGGGTAAATGGCATTATTAGTACTAGCAGATGTCTTGGTGAAAAGTTAGATTATTACTCACTTGTTAAAAAGATCTTGAGAATACTTCCTCACAAGTTTGGTGCAAATTTTTCTTCATTAGAAGATATATATCTTGAAACATTATATATTGATGATTTTCATAGCACTCTCATCACTTATCAAATGATAAGGGAGAAATATATGAAAAGAAAAAAAAATTGATAGAGAAATTTCATTCAAGGAATTTAATAATGAAAATTCAAATAATATTTTTATTGAATATGAAGCAACTGATTCTGACTCCAAAAATGAGGTATGTAAAAACCATGATGATATTTTATCCTTGTTTTTTAAGAATTCTAGAATAGGTATAAAGAAAAACAAAGGGAAAATTCCCTTGAATTTTTTTGAATATGGAGGCATTGGTCACATTACGAATAATTTTACTTGTAGAAAGATATATGAGAATAGTTACGAAGAAGAAAGAAATCCAAGAATATTATGTAATAAATAGGGAGATAAAGGAAAATTATATTCCATCAGAAAAGAAAGAAATTTATTCAAATCTAAATGAATAATTTTCTAATCTAAAGATAATGAATAAGAATGTAGTGATGTTGAATTTGAAAAATATTTTGAGTTTGGTATTGAAAATAATTTCATTGAATTAATGAATGATGAAGAGTTTGGAAGTTTTAGTTCCAAAGAATAAGTTACTCAACTTGAATATCATTTATAAGAAGAGCTGAAACAATTTTTGAGAATGTTTAGAAGACTTGAAAAGAAAAATATGTTTGTTATATTATTCATATTAAAAAAGAAATCAATAATGTTTTTTCTGATGAGAAAGTGAGGCTATAAAAACAAATTGATGATATGAATAAATATCTTTAGGAAGAAATAATTGTAATGAGCATTTGAAAGTGAAGTATAAGGCAGAATAAGAAGAGTTGGAACTTATCCAACAAAAATGCTCCAAAGATATAAATATAAATAAATTTCTTAAACACACTATTTCAGAATCTGGTAAATGTTCTCAAGGGAGAAACCAGAGAAGGATAAATAAAATATACCTTCAATGGTTGAGAAGAAAGATGGAATTGTTTTGGGAAATAAAAATGTTGAGAAAGTCAAGCATATAGACAAAACCAACAAAGATGGAAATTCAAAAGTATCAATGAACCTGAAGTTTGAAAATGTTTTGAAACATTATTGATATGGAAATGATTTCAATACTTATAGTTTCAGTAAAGTGGAAAAGAAAATGAAGACTCATATTGACAATATAAAGGTTAGTGACTCGGAAAAGAAATCGAAGAAAGTGTCTAAGAAACATATTTACAATTCGAATCAATATGGAAGTTCAGAGGAACATGCTCATTATATGGATATTTCTAGTATTGTATACATATGGAAAATATTTCTTGGTTTAACCGAAAACATTAATATTATTCTATTTGTTAGGAAAGACAATGGCTGAGTTGGTGTCAATCCCCATAGAGAAAGAATTTTGAGAAGGTTGTTTTAAAGAAACCTGAAAAATTGATGTAATGACTGAAAATAGGTTCCAAACATTGAAAAATATTTTTGAAATATGTAATAAACTATGTAAACATGTAAAAGGATTTCGTTTACTGTTATTAGAAGAACAAAAGTTCCTTAACAATCCTCAAAAGTCATAGGTAAAGAATGAAAAGATGGAAAAAATCTCTTATTATTGAAACTACATTGAATGAAAATAAAGTATAATGACCTTGTTGTAGAGACCCAAAGCTTGACGTACATGGACTTTACATTACTTTTTCAGAATAATTAATACATAACAAAAACAGACACACAAGGACCGTAATAGTTTAGTGTATTTGAAAACTCGGAATATAATCTTCTAATCGTGGTGAAAGATCTTCAACATCTCCCATAAAGATCTTCCCTTTTTTTATTACCTAAAATGTTTCTTTATATCCTGGGGAAAAGAAAAAATAAAAGGGGTGAGATCAAATGCTCATTAAGGGTAAGCATAGAGAACATAAAACAATCCTTAGAAATTTGAATATAAAAAAACATGAGCATAAAATCTAAACATCAAAATATTGAGCAATGACATAAAACATGGTAGTAGGTAAGGAATAGATCATAAATAAACATTAGGAAAGATAAAATAGCATGGGAATAAAACATGTAATTGTGGAAACCATTAAGCACATGTTATTATTCCATAGTAGCCAAGGAATTTCTTCCAAGACCATCTTAGTGGACAATGTCCCTTTCTGAATCGAGTTCACTCCTCGTTCCAGTCCTGTATTACTGATCTGGTTTAACTTTCCATTCCATCCATGTATATCTCATGAGATATAAATCTTTACCCAATTCATTGGAGGGATATATAGGTCCCACCCATATCATATTGAAATCATTCTTTCAGGTGCCCCAATATAAACAAAAATCATTCATCATAACCCAAGAATAAAATGGGTTTCATAAAAATCATTCCATCATAAAGTAATCCATAAAAAAATTTGGATATTATTTAATCATTAGAAAAGTGAAACCATGTAAATCATAGAGACATGATACTTGAAACATAGACATGTGAAATAATATCATCTTAGATGAAAATGGTTTTGATAAAAAACTTGAAATGAATTCTTGAGGAAAATATCCTTTTTTCTTCAAAATCATTTTCTTTTCACAAAATGTCATGCAATTTTAAAAGAAAATGATTTTTTTGAAAATATTAATGAAATATTTTGGAGGAAGCTTCATGAAAATAAGGCTTTATAAAACCGTAAAAATCCTTTCATGCTGTATACGTTAAAAAAACATTCTTCTCGTACTTTTGTCAGAAAAGTCAAAAAGTACATTGTAGGGTAAATAAAAGAAAGATTACTTCTATACCATGGGGTAAAATACAAATTGGGTAAAAAGGACATTAAAAATACATGAATACACTTTTATAAAACATGGACATGGATGATATCAATAACCCTAGTAAATACTTATGAATAAGCAATCTCGGATAAAAATGAGATTTGCAAAATTATCCCTTACCTCAGGTATGATATGCTTCATACATATCTGAACCTCCTGTATAATGATTTAAATAATTTCATTGAATTATTACAGAATCATATTCATTATTATGATATCATATATGTTTCACTTATGACTTTATATTACCCGTTCTTTTGTAAATTCCATGTTAAAGCATCGTTTTGGGTAAAATCATTTCATTTATCATATGTGTTTCAACTTGTCATTCTTGATATTATTACTTATATTCTGATTTAAATAATTCCAGAATTTAAAACATGATTTATATATAATATATATTCATCATATACATATATATATATTATAGATCGATAAAAGGAATGAAATACACTGTTCATGGATACGGTAGGCCGTACGTACGCATGAACGATGTCTTCGTTTCCTTATTGAATTGAATGAAACTAAATAGATGACATACGTATATATATACATAAATCTAGTAGAATTATTATTTCATATATTTAATTATTATTCATTATATAAACTTTATGATCATTCATTTATTGTTAACATGGAGAATGAATCTCATCGCGTCGTGGAGACGGCAGTCCGTATGTACGCACGAGCGATGATATCGTTCCCATAATTATTTAATATAATTGTAGTGGATGGAATAATATATTAGAATCTTTATGATGTTACAATAACCATATATAGTTATTCTTTACACCATTATACCCATCCATGTAAGGTGTTGGTGGAAAATCAGATTTCACCACGGCGTGGAGACGATATTCCTTACGTACGCACGCATAGTGATTTCATTTTCCGTAGGATGGATAGATGGTGAAATAGGGTTGTTTCATACTTATAATAAAATATCAGTATATTAGTTATACTTATGTTATTACTTCATAATGATACAACTAAAGAAGAAGAAGTGGAAGAAGAAATAAATTTGAAAGAATTGGTAACAGACATTACCTCTTCTTTGAAGCGCCTCTTTGAGACCTCTTCTTAGGGATCTAAATTGGACTTCAAAGAAGAAAAGAACCTCTAGGATGTTTATATAGAAGTGTAGAAGAGAATTTTGTAGGGGTTGGCCGAGCTTGAAGTATCGATGTGGTGTGAGGAAGAGAGGGAGGAGGTTCCCTTTTATATGGGAGGAGAGGGGCACCTTTGGAAAAACTGAAAATATTATTTTATTATAAAGATATATTTATTTTTTAATAGATCCAAATTTATTTATTATGAAGGTAATGTGGGGATGGGTCGAAATACTCTCATCCAATAGAATTTAGACAGGTTTAGGTTTCTATTGTAACCTTATCATTTAGATTTAACCTTAAGTTATATAATTTTACTTTTTCAGTGTCTTCTAGTTTTCTTACAATATAAGGTTAATAAACTTACTATAACAAGCCAAAAGAACCCCACGTTTTCTATTATTAATATATATAACCTTATCTAAGTCATTTGGCCGAACATTATATTTGTAGGAATAAAATAACAATTAATAATATAATATTTGTTTTAAAAACTATTTTATGTCAATTTTGACACTATTTGGTAATTGATTTTTGTGAAAATCATAACAGAATGATTAGTTCGAAAAAAGTTAATTAAATCAAAACTGACATGTCCTATTAACCTATAAAATTAGTTAAATTCATAAAAAGTCTCAAATTACATTTATTTGGGTATTTATAACATCAATTATGTCAATATTTCATTAATAAGATAATTACTCCATCATCATTGTGTCATAAATAAATTAAATTATTTCATGTCTAAAAATTATAAATAAAATACCATTATATAGGAAAACTTTTTAGATTTATAATTAATATTTATAGTCTAATTTTTCTTATGTATAACCCTATATTAAAAATTATTTACTTATTAAACTTTGATTTTAACTATTTTAACCCTTCTTTAAATAAATTAATTTTAACTGTCCTAATCTAATCCAAGTGGGCCTAAATGGTCATATTTTATTCCTAATATTGTTTTTGGTCGAATTACACTTATCCAATAGAATTAGGACATGTTTTAGGGTAATAATAATATCATTTTTACCCTTAATTACCCTATTTATTTTTAAGAGTGGTAAAAAAAGTAAAAAGTTACTATTCACCAAAAATTATTTTCATCTCATTGAACCACATTTTAGTCCTTGATATTAACTGTGTCTCTCGTATTTTCGAAATTCAATTCACAGAAGTGGTAAAATTTCATTTAAATGAAAACGTCAGTTTTTTTAACTACCACTAAGTGGTTTCACTATTCATCGAAAATTGAAGTTTTTCAGAAAAATACCAAAAATTCAGCCTAAGCATTATGTGATATTCCAAATTCAAAATTGATGTCTATTTTTCCAAATTCAAAACATAGAAGTGGAATTAATTAATTTTAAAATTAATTCCCATTATCAAAACTAATAGCCTGTTTTTTAAGAAACAATAACTATCAAAAGATTGATACTTGTTTATATCCAATTTCAAAGTGAAATTAATTCCAATGACCAACATTGGATTAAATGTAAAAAATATATTCTAATTACACTTTAAACCCAATTAAAAAGATAATATAACCATATAAATTACTGTGATTAAAGAAGTTGTTTTTAATAAAAATAGAGCGTGTTTTTACTATTCATTAAAATATGAAAGTTATCAGAATAATATGAAAAATTTATCCAAACTAAATTTTTATTTCCTGATTCAAAATAAGTATTTTATTTTGTCAAATATAACTTATATAAATGTCAAAAACAAGATTAAAAGTGGGTGCGCCATCAAAAGGCGTCAAAACTACATTTTTAAAAAATACCTATTTTACTCGAAAAATTGATTTTTTTCTCATACCATGTTCTAGAAAATGTGTAAGATGAATAATGATGTTATAAAATCAAAATTCAGTTGATAATATTCATAACGGCTAGTCCATAATAATATTATAACCACATATCATTGTTTAGTGAAACGTAGTATTGTGTACAAGACACGCTATCGATGAAGGTCGCGAGTGCGTGTAATGGAAGCCAAGTCAGGGTTGCGTGTTGTTCAAGATTCCTCTTTTGTTTCTTATGATAGAATCCAACCATATTTCATTTATACATTGAATATATATATATACACACTCAATGTTTCATAGAATAACTACTATCACAATTGTGTGTAACATGATCCAAGAATAGTGTTGTGTATACTGCATGCTCATACGGTGTTGTGTATAGTTCAAGGTAATCTTGTTGTAGATTACAATAAAATACATCAATGAAATTAAAAGAATATTTTTCATAAAATCTTTGGGTGTTACATTCTACCCCCCTTAAAATGAATTTCTCCCTCGAAATTCGTCGGGGTTATAAATCGTTTACTATTTATAGAAACCCACATCGTAAAAAGAATACTAAAATTTAATTTTAATAATGAAAGTATGAAATGTAATGATTAACCAAATAAACTCATCATTGGGTTTCCATATAGGAGAACATAGGTGAAAATATTGATATGGAAGAAAAATATAACCATCAAGTTCTGATGGAGAGTGGTAGAGAACATGGCTATGAAAAAGACATCAATCAGAAATCCATAGATTTGTGATGATCTAAGGTACCATCTGATTCATCGGATATAAGGGCACTAGGAAAAAATTTTTGGTTTTCAAGATCATTTCCCTAAAGTTGATGAAATTGGAATTAGAATAAATACTTTCATGATTTTGGTATAGTCTCACCATTGGTCGTTCTTTGGACAATTTCCACTTTATCTCTTGAAGTTGAATTTGTCATTCATTAAGTGTTAGTATATCATGTGATAGAATGATGGGTCATTCCATCTGTCTCAAACAAAAGTTTATAAAAGTTATCAAAAATACATAAGTCTATCAATAGTGAGATTAATCATATATGGTTCCTAAAATGGACTTATACTTCATATATCATACTGCTTAATATAATAAAACTAGTTTCTACTAAACATGGACTTCTTGTAGGCCAGTGGTAGGCGATAAAGGCCAGTCGTACTTCGGTTGTGGGTTCGATTCCCACAGCCTTATCTGACGCGTTGGGCTGTCTCCCATCCTACAGGTTGTCCTTTTTCTAAAACTACATTACTATAACATCCCATCAAAAATATCGAAAAAAATTATATCCTTGAACAATAATAACTTATGTCCAACATAATCCATTCCAATCTTTTGGCTTATCTATAATACTACAATCCACTATCATAATACAGTGAAAATGATTACTAGATATTTCATATAACAAGCATGTTAATACCATCGTTGATCCCCATATATCATAAGATATGTCTTGTTGGTCACATTCCAAACATTCGAAGGCCTTAATCATGTATTCTCTTGAAAAATGAATACCCATTGAATCTTAGTGAAAACATGAGTGTTGTCAAAAGTTAACTCTTTCCACATACCAAAACCCCAAAATTATATATACTCAAACCATGATATAACTATTTCCTTATATCAGTCATGAGCTCATGAATACTGTCAAACATTTCATTTTATCCTTATCCATTCATTATGCACATATCATCTTTTTTCCAAAAATATCTCAATCAATGTCCATGGTTACCGGTACCATAAAATTATTGAAAACCACAATAGACCAATACATAAATATTCCAATATTCCACGATACTATATACAACATTATTTTGGAATCCCATTACATAAACACTTAATCATTCCACCACATCATTGTCATATTCAACATCGCCAATATTGATCGCATGTGACTTCCCTTTGTCCTTTTCCTTAAGTGGTTTCTCATGTCGATCTTCACTAAACCTTGGATTAGGGCATTTATTAGCATAATTCCCCATTTCCTTGCAATTGAAGCATTGAAGTGTTGGTTGTGCGTTCTCTGAAGTCTTTTCTTTATTCACATCATTAGCAACCCTTTTTTCCATTACTTAGACACTCAGCTTCTTGATGACCTTCTTTTCCAGACATAAAACATTTTCTAGTCCCTTTAATACAATATCCACCATGCTTCTTTCCACACTTTGAGCATAAGGAAACTTTCAACTTCTTTTCACCAATATTCTGAGATTTCTCCTTGAACTCCATCTTTCATTTCTTGTCAAAACCATGAGATGGATAAGTAACACCAACTTCCATTTCTACCTTGATAGCACAACAATTTTTTTTTTCATAGCTACTGAAGTCTCTTATAGCTAATTCCCATCGAAGATTTGGTTTTAAGCCACTGAAGAATCGATCTACTTTACTTTCAGGTTGGATGATAAATCCAGATGCATACTTTTCAAGCCTTGTAAAATTCTATTCGTATACACCAACAGATTCATAATCCTTTTGCTTTAGTTCAAGAAACTCCTTCTCCATCTTTGTTCGAAGAATACGAGGGAAGTACTTATTGAAAAATAAGTTCTTGAACTCGTCCTATTCCATGGACTCAATTTCATCTCTTGGCCTCCTATTCTTGATAAGATTCCACCATTGATCAGCTTCACCTTCCAAATGATATACTGATAAGATGACTTTATCATGTTCAGAACATTGAAGAACTGAAAATATCTTTTCAGTGGTACTGATCCATTGTTCAGAAACAAGTGGATCATGAGACCCACTGAAAGAAGGTGGACGTTGCCTCATGAAGGACTCAAAATAATATTGTTCCCTTCTCTACTCATTTGGAAGTCCATAATTATTCATAGTTTGTGTAAGTATAGAAATAATATTTTTCACTCCATCTCCAATAACATTTGTTTGTTCAGGAGGAAAATCATTGCATTGTCCATCGCATTGATCAACACGGTTACTTCGGGTTCCATCCATCATCTAAAACCCAAAAAGAAGAGTGTGAGAGGAAAAAATCATGCTAGGGAAAACAACATAATAATGGGGGAGTACCTTCAATATCTAACATCTTAGGTTTAATTCTAAGATCATTAACATAATTCTATGACTATAACCTATACTTATACTTAACCTTAGGGACATCCCTAGACATACCTTAGAAATATCTATAGAGATCTCACTATAGTTTTCACATCCTAGTTTCCAAAGGTTGACTAAACCATTCCACTGATACCAACTGTAGAGACCCAAAGCATGACGTACATGGACATTAAATTACTTTTGCGGAATAATTAATACATAACAAAAATAAACACACAAAGACCGTAATAGTTTAGTGTCTTTGGAAACTCGGAATATAATCTTCTAATCGTGGTGAAAGATCTTCAACATCTCCCATAATGATCTTATCTTTTTTCCTTACCTAAAACCTTTCTTTATATCATGGGTAAAAGAAAACATAAAAGGGGTGAGCTCAAATTCTTAGTAAGGGTAAGCATAGAGAACATAAAATAATCCTTAGACATTTGAATGTAAAAAAAACATGAGCATAAAATCTAAACATCAAAGTCTTGAGCAATGACATAAAACATGGCAGTACGTAAGGCATAGATCATAAAGAAACATTAAGCACGATAAAATAACATGGGAATAAAACATGTAATTGTTGCAAACATTAAACACATGTTATGATTTCTATAGTAGCCAAGGAATTACTGCCAATACCATCTTAGTGGAGAAAGTCCCTTTCTGAATCGAGTTCACTCCTCGTTCCAGTCCTGTATTACTGAACCGATTTAACTTACTGTTCCAGCCATGTCTATCTCATGAGATATAAATCTTTAACCAATGCATTGGAGGGAGATATAAGTCCCACCCATATCATATTGAAATCATTCTTTCGTGTGTCACAATATAAACATAAATCATTCATCACAACCCAAGAATAAAATGGGTTTCATAAATATCATTCCATCATAACGTAATCCCTACAATAAAATTGGATATCATTTCCTCATTAGAAAAGTGAAACCATTTAAATCATAGAGACATTAAACTTTGAAACATACACATGTGAAATAATGTCATCTTATAAGAAAATGGTTTTGATAAAACACTTGAAATGAATTCTTGAGGAAAATATCCTTTTTCTTCAAAATCATTTTCTTTTCACAAAATGTCATGCAATTTTAAAAGAAAAGGATATTGTTGAAAATATTCATGAAATATTTTGGAATAATCTTCATGAAAATAAGGCTTTATAATACCGTAAAAATCCTTTAATTCTGTATACGTTAAAAAAAATTCTTCACGTACTTTTGTCCGAAAAGTCAAAAAGTACCTTGTAGGGTAATTAAAAGAAAGATTCCTTCCATGACATGAGGTAAAAGTAAAAATGGGTAAAAAGGAATTTAAACATACATGAATACAATTTTATAAAACATGGACAGGGATGATATCAATAACCCCAGTAAATAATTACGAATAAGCAATCTCGGATAAAAATGAGATTTGCAAAATTATCCCTTACCTTAGGTCTGATATGCTTCATACGTATCTGAACCTCCGGTAAAATGATTTAAATAATGTCATTGACTTATTACAGAATCATATTCATTGTTATGATATCATATATGTTTCACTTATGACTTTATATTACCCTTTCTTTTGTAAATTCCATTTTAAAGCAGCGTTTTGGGTAAAATCATTTCATTTATCGTATGTGTTTTGACTTTTCGTTCTTGATATTATTACTTATATCCTGATTTACATAATTACAAAATGTAAAACATGATTTATATATAATATATATTC
Organism: Viscum album; assembly: GCA_963277665.1. Classification (NCBI taxonomy): domain Eukaryota; kingdom Viridiplantae; phylum Streptophyta; class Magnoliopsida; order Santalales; family Viscaceae; genus Viscum; species Viscum album. The sequence goes on along the minus strand of OY728150.1, from coordinate 807,058,136 downwards.
ATCATATACATATATATATTATAGATCGATAAAAGGAATGAAATACACCGTTCATGGAGACGGTAGGCCGTACGTACGCATGAATGCTGTCTTCGTTTCCTTATTGAATTGAATGAAACTAAATAGATTAAATACATATATATATACATAAATCCAGTAGAATTATTATTTCATATATTTCATTATTATTCATTATATAAACTTTATGATCATTCTTGTATGGTTAACATGGAGAATGAATCTCATCGCGTCGTGGACACGGTAGTCCGTACGTACGCACGTGCGATGATATCGTTCCCATAATTATTGAATAGAACTAGAGTGGATGGTATAATATATCAGAATCTGTATGATGTTATAATAACCATATATAGTAATTCATTACACCATTATACCCATCCATGTAAGGTGTTGGTGGAAAAACAGATTTCACCATGGCGTAGAGACGGTATTCCGTACGTACGCACGCGTGGTGATTTCGTTTTCTGTAGGATGGATAGATTTTGAAATAGGGTTATTTCATACTTATAATAACATATCAGTATATTATTTATACTGATTTTATTACTTCATAATGAAACAACTAAATAAGAAGAAGTGGAAGAAGAAATAAAGTTTAAAGAATCGGTAACGGACATTACCTCTTCTTTGAATCGCCTCTTTGAGACCTCCTCTTAGGGCACTAAAATTGGTCTTTAAAGAAGACCATAACCTCTAGGATGTTTCTATGGAAGTGTAGAAGAGAATTTGGCAGGGTTTGGCCGAGCTTGAAGGCTCAAAGTGGTGTGAGGAAGAGAGGGAGGAGGTTCCCGTTTATAAGGGAGGAGAGGGGCACCTTTGGAAAAACTAAAAATATTATTTTATTATAAATTCATATTCGGTTTTTAATAGCTCCAAATTTATTTATTTCTAAGATAATGTGGGGATGGGTCGAAATCCTCTCATCTAATAGAATTTAGACAAGTTTAGGTTTCTATTTTAACCTTATCATTTAGATTTAACCTTAAGTTAAATAATTTTACTTTTACCGTGTCTTCTTGTTTTCTTACACTATATGGTTAATAAACTTACTATAACAAGCCAAACGAACCCCAAGTTGTTTATTATTAATATATATAACCTTATCTGAGTCATTTTTCCAAACCATAGATTTTTAGGAATAAAATAACAATTAATAATATAATATTTGTTTTAAAAACTATTTTATGTCAATTTTGACACTATTTGGTAATTGATTTTTGTGAAAATCATAACAGAATGATTAGTTGGAAAAAAGTTAGTTAAATAAAAACTAACATTTCATATTAACCTATAAAATTAGGTCAATTTATAAATAGTCTCAAATTACATTTATTTAGGTATTTATAACCTCAATTATGTCAATATTTCATTAATAATATAATTACTGCATCATCATTGTGTCATAAATAAATTAAATTATTCAATGTATAAAAATTATAAAAAAAATACCATTATATAGGAAATATTTCTTGATTTCTAATTAATATTTATAGTCGAATTTATATTATGTATAACCCTATATTAAAAATGATTTACTTATTAAACATTGATTTTAACTATTTTAACCCTTCTTTAAATAAATTAATATTAAATGTCCTAATCTAATCCAAGTGGGCCTAAATGGTCATATTTTCTTCCTAAGGTTGTTTTTGGTCTAATTACACTTATCCAATAGAATTATGACATGTGTTAGGGTAAAAATAATATCATTTTACCCTTAATTACCTTATTTACTTTTAACCGTGGTAAAAAAAGTAAAAAGTTACTATTCACCAAAAATTATCTTCATCTCATTGGACCACATTTTAGTCCTTTATATTAACCGTGTCTCTCAGATTTTAGAAATTCAATTCACAGAAGTGGTAAATTTTCATTTAAAAGAAAAAGTCACTTTTTTTAACTACCACTAAGTGGTTTCACTATTCAACGAAAATTGCAGCTTTTCAGAAAAATACCAAAAATTCAGCCTAAGCATTATTTGATATTCCGAATTCAAAATTGATGTCTATTTTTCCAAATTCAAAACATAGAAGTGGAATTAATTAATTTTAAAATTAATTCCCGTTATCAAAACAAATAGCGCGTTTTTTAAGAAACAACAACTATCAAAAGATTGATACTTGTTTAAATCCAATTTCAAAGTGAAATTAATTCCAATGACCAAAATTGTATTAAATAGTAAAAATATATTATTATTACACTTTAAACCCAATTAAAAAGATAATATAACCATATAAATTATTGCGATGAAAAAATTTGTTTTTAATTAAAATATATCGTGTTTTTACTATTCATTAAAATATGAAAGTTATCAGAATAATATGAAAAATTTATCCAAAGTAAATTTTTATATCCTTATTCCAAAGAAGAATTTTATTTAGTCAAATTGAACCTATAGACATGTCAAAATCGAGATTTAAAGTGGGTGTGCCATCAAAAGGCGGCAAAACTACATTTTTTGAAAAATACTTATTTTACTCAAAAAATTGATTTTGTTCTCATACCATGTTCTTGAAAATGTGTAAGATGAATAATAATTCTTTAAAATTTAAAATTTAGTTGATACTATTCATAATGGCTAGTCCATAATAATATTATAATCATATATCGTTGTTTAGTGAGACCTGGTATTGCGTACAACACACGCTATCGAGGAAGGTCGTGATTGCATGTAATGCAAGCCAAGTCAGGGTTGCGTGTTGTGCAAGACTCCTCTGTTGTTTCCTATAACAAAATCCATCCATATTTAATTTATAAATTGAATATATATATATATATATACACTAAATGTTTCGTAGAATAACTACTATCAAAATTGTGTGTAACATGATCCCAGAATAGTGTTGTGTATACTGAAAGCTCATATGGTGTTGTGTATAGTGCAAGGTAATCTTGTTGTATCTTAAAACACAATACATCAATGAAATTAACAGAATATTTTTCATAAAATCTTGGGGTGTTACACTTTTTGTCTTCATAGTGGTTTTTATACTCATATGAAAGGAGATTTAAAATTTTTGATGAATGTGAAATACTTCAAATAGGAAATAGTGACATTTGGAAATGATGAATCCTTGAAAACCAAAGGTGTTAGGTCATCCATCATTGGGAAATAAAAGATGAAACCTAATAAATTTTTTTATGTTGATTGGATGAAACACAATTTTTTAAGTGTTTCACAATTGTGTGATTAGGGTAAAAAAGTTATATTAAAAAAATATTGATTTTTTTTGTGAAATGTGAAGAAGATAAAAAAATTGTTACAAGGGGATAACCTACAAAAGGAATATTTTTTTTCAAGATGGTGAAATACAAAACTCATATTACATGAGTGTGGTGGAAGAGAATCAATTATGGAATAAAAGGATGGGACACATGGGTCAAAGAAACATGAGAAAGTTATATAAAATAGATAGTGTCTGAGTCATACCTTATTTTCCAAGAATAAGAGATTGGTGTTGTAGTATTTGTCAGAAATGAAATATTACAAACTCAGTTCATAAGAAATTTTAGATTTGATAAAGAAAAAACCTGGAGCTGATTCATTCTGATATTTGTGGGCCTATGAGAAAAAATTCAAAAAATGGAGATAATAACTTAACCACTTTCATTGATTATTTTACTCTCATTACTTGTGTTATGTATATGAAATATAAATCAGATGCATTGAATTTTTTTTAAAAGTTTCATAAGGAAAGCTGATAAGGAATGTGAATATTAGGTGAAGAAGTTGAGAAAGACTATTGTGGTGAATAAAGTAAATAATTATAAGTTTACATTGAGAATAATGGAATTCATCATGAGTATAGATCCCCATACACTCCTCAACAAAATGGGGTTGTTGAAAGAAAGGATATATGTTTTGTAGAAATGGGAAGAACTATGTTACTTTAACATAGTATTTGTCATTACTTTTAGAGGAAAGATATGAGTACTATTTCTTATATTTAAAACTATTGTTTATATATGACTCATTGATATGTGACTCCATATTTATTTTTTTGGAAAGACTCTATGTTTCAAATAATTTAATGTTCTCAAGAGTCCATGTATTATAAATAACAAAGGAAAAAACAATGTAATGTTTGAGAGGAAAATTAATTATGGAATATATCTTATCTATTATCAATAGGGAAGAGGATACAAATGTTTCAATAAAGAAACAAAAATATTTTCTGATTCGGTTGATTTGAAATTAATTGAAAAGGAATTGAAATAAAAACATACTCAGGAAGACATGGATGTTGAGAAAGATAAGAAAAAAAATGCAGATAATGATACATAAAATTGCATTCCTACTCAAGAAGAAAAAACAAACTCAGGTATTTCTAATGATGGGGAATATAATAAACAAAATCATCCTAGGATGAGGAAACTAGTGAAAGCTCAAAATAGTATTAGTGATCAAAATCATAAGGTTTACACATTAAGAAAAACAAATTCCATTACACATACTTCTTTGTATTCAAAAGTTTAGCTGGTTGATGTAAAATATGTTTTTTAGCATCCAAAATGGGTTTTCTGGAAGAAGATGAATAAAGGAGGTTAATTTGTAAGAAACAAAGAATGATTGGTTTTCAAAGGTTATTTAAAATTGAAGGTATTAATTTTGATGAAACCTTTACTTTGGTTGCAATATTAGAAACAATTATAAATTTTATTTCTGTTATTGCCCAAAAAGGTTACCAGATCTTTCAAATTTATTTCAAATATACATTCTTAAATGGTGATCTTGATGAAGAAGTTTACATTGAACAATCTTGTGGATTTATTTTTCGGAAAGATGAATGTTATGTGTTTATATTGAAAAAGGATTTGTATAGGATAAAACAAGCTATAAGGGAATGGTATTTCATATTGGATACTTACATAAGGAAGATTAACTTTATGAAAGGAAGAGTGGAAAACAATCTTTGTATTAGAGAAAGTCATGATTATTTCTTCATCGTAATTTTTTTTCAGGAAATTATGTTCACTGTAAATGATGAAATAAGTTGTGAACGATTCGATGAAGAAAAGGAATAGCTATTTTAAATGTCTATGATGGGGGAAATGATAGAATTTCTTGGGTTATAAATACAACAAAAGAAATAATACATCTTTCTTTCTCAAGAAAAGTATTATAAGAAACTTCTTAAGTGGTTCAGCATGGAAAACTGAAAAACCTATTTCTACACTGATATTAGTGGGAACAAAGTTTTCAAAAGATGGAGAAGGAAAAGAAGCAGATCAAAATGAATTTCAAAAATTGATTTGATGTATGTTTTTTAACCACCTCAAAACCTAAAATTGTTAATTTTATTACCTTATATGAAATATTTCAATTCTCTCCTAAAGAACAACATTTAATTTCTTGAAAAAGAATTCTCAAATACATCATAGGAACTATAGAATTCAGAATCAGGTATGGAATATCAGATAGTATTGAATTTATAGGGTATTCAGATGTTAATTGGGCATGTAATGTTAATGATAGAAGATCCAAATCCGTTGGAGTATTTTCATGGGAAGGAATTGTGTTAGCTATCATTTAAAGAAACAAAATTTAGTAATTATCGTTATAGCTGAAACTGAGTATATTGCTAGAACTCAAGACACTACTCAACTTAGGTGGATGTAAACTCAATTAGAAGACATACTTATTGAAATTAAGTTAACCTTGCTACTGGGGTGTGATAATAAAAGTACAATCAATCTCACCAAGAATCCAGTTCAAAATTTTCTTTCAAAGCATATTGATTTCAAATATCATTTTATCAATGATCATGTGAAGAATAATGAATTGAATATAGAGTATATTCTTATATCAGAATAAGTGGAGTATATTTTCACAAAACCATTACTAAAGGAATTCATTTCTAAATTTATGTTTAATATAGGTGTACAACCTATTTTTCTTCAAGGTCGAGGTCTGTGTTTCTGTCCCCTCTCTCAGATTACATTTGGATTGTATTTTACAGAGGGATAATTGTTTTATAAATCAATGTATTTCATATATAAATAGGGATTTATGGTTCAGCTATGAATTTAGCATTGTAAGTGTGTGAACTATTATAACTATTTGTTGGAGTGTTTCTAGGAAACAATTGTTTTCCAAGAAAGTTGAAGAACTGAGGAAGAAACATGAAGAAGTTTTTCATAATCACTACTATTGGAAAACATGGTTTTGCTGTCATTAATTCTTGTTTCCTAAAATGAGTTAGCTCATGTAGGCATAGATTTCTTAAAAAGTGATCAATTTCAAGATGATTTAATGTTTAGTTATTTAAAAACATGGTTGAAATAAAAATCCAAAGGGTAGATATTGTTGGGACCAAGATGATGAGGAAGTTAGTTGTTTTCAAGTGTTGTATTTTGTTATTAAGGAATGTTTTTGAAGAATAAACATAACCTCACAATGTATTTGGTGAAAATCATATTGATGGTCTTTTCAATAGAATCAAACCCACTCTGTTTAAGAAAATTCTATCATAATGAAAAGAATATTGTTGAAGGAAAAAGTTCAAATTAGAACCACCTGGGGTACATAATGGGAAAATATCTAAATGAGGAATTGATTGTAATAAAATTCATGCAGAATCTAGAATGAAAGGATCGATTTCATTGAAAATATATCTTACTAGAAGTAAATGGTTATCAAATTCACTCTGGATTTGTTGTGGAAGGAGTGATTGATTTTATATAGAATTAGAGTCTTCATGACTATGATTAATTAAATGTGATAATGATTTGATAATATATAATTCTCATAAATCATAATTATTTTGTAAAAATTACAATGCATGCTTGATGAAAGAAAGGGGGAGTGAAATAAATGCATCCATTTTATTTTTCAGATTGATCAAACCTTGAAAGAAAGGAAATGCGGTATTCAAAATCATACATAGATTTATCATATCCGGGGGGAAGATAAGAATGATATGTTGAGTATTAAAAAGGAATCATACCTAGTATAATTGTCTCTCGGATGAAGAGAAGAAAAATTAAGCTTATGATCATACTGAGAATGATCGTACCGATAATGATCATTCCCAAAATGTTCACATATAGGATAATAATTTTCCGGATGATCATATCTAGGCCAATTGTATTCAGAAAATATTATACGCATGTTAAGAAGAAAAGAAATAAACTGGAATGAATGGAAAGTTATGATACATTCCAATTGAAGTATGATGATAATGAAGTATTTCTCAAATAAATTTAAAGTCATTAAGGAAGTCATGATACTAGAATAGTTTTGTTAATGATGGAAGGTTCTGAAATTGAGCTAAATACAATGAAAATCATAATGATGAAGACATATCACCAATGAAATCAACCATTTGAGATGGTTGTATGATTTACTAAAGAAAGAGATAGATGAAATTTGATTTGTTTCCAATTGTCTTCCTCATGTGTTTATAGAGTCGAAGTACTTTTTTTCCATTTTCATGTGAATTTTCATATTTTTCAGGAGAGTAGGTGAAATATAGAGAAGTGGTTCAAGAGTAGAGATATAGGAGTTTTTTGAATATGCTATCAATGGGGAGATTTACATTCAAAAGGATAATCGTATTCAACTGATATATAACATCTTATTCAGAAAAAGATAATGGTACCCATTTCTTTATTCATTTAAATTCAATTGATATAGAGCTATGATTTGAATAAATTGTATTGAAATGTAGAAGAGATAATGTTTGATGAATATTATAGAAGAATCGAGAATCTTTAAAAAAAGTTGATAAAGGAAAAATTCACTCTATTTTTTAAGGGAAATCGAGATTTGCGTGAATTTTTTTAAGAAGGATAGATTTTGGGATACCTTCCATAAATATTTGTGGGTGACCAATAAAAGGAGAAGTTTTCTTTTCACTTTTTCTAATGGATGTACTGTTAACTACAGAAGAGAGAGAAGCTCTGAGTTTTAGAGAAAAGAAGAAGTTTCCATTTTAACTTTTGTTGAAAAAGTTTTGATGGATTAAAGTGAAATATAAGAGACAATATCACAATGTTGTATTCAACTAATCATCATATTTAGTGATTATCATACTAAAATGATTACCATATTATACTATTCAATTTTATTCAGTTGATCATTGTATTAGGATGGATTGATCGGATTGTCGATTTCCATATTGGGATTTCTAGACAAATGAAAAAAAATTTGAATTGTCTCAATCATACTCAACCAGTGCTATATCTTGTTAAATTGAGTTCTTCAGATGGGAAGAATCATATTGATTTTTTCATAATCATAATTGAGTGGTGAAGATTAATCTGTATCATATTCTATCAATGTTATATTTTTTGTATTGAAGAGAATCATATCTAGAAGAATTGTACAAAGCGGAGTCATATCGGGGAGAGTCGTACTCATAGTAATCAGAATAGAAAAAATAGACTGTGTTTTATAAAAATGTTCAAGACGTTCTTACCATCTTCTAGGTAAGAAGTTAATGATTTTTTTAAAATAATACATTTTTGGAATTGAAAATAAGTACAGGTAACATGCATTGTTACACAGATATTATTTTACCCTATTTGTGTTAAGAGGGTGCACTTGCACAATTGGAATTGTTTACACAGTGCTATACGAGTGAAATGGTATATCCTACTCGTTGTTATCCAAGGATTTTCTTATAGTGGATTATGTGGTATTGGATCATTTCCATACCATATCAAGGACATATATATTCTTATTGAATACCAAACATTGTAAATAATTTTGTTCATGTGGATGTGTGTTTGTTTTGTTTTCAGTAGGGAAAGAAATTTTTAACAGGAGGTGAAGGTTTTTTCAATTGAAATGAAACATAAAAGAAAATTTTTCACTAATTCACCCCATCCCCCTCTCAGTGATAAAATTATCCTAACTAGGAATTTTCTGTGTAGAGCTAGTAGCATATTGGGATCAACTCAAGAGGACCCTGTATTTATTTAGAGACTTTTTATACAACTTATTAAGGTTTTTCATGACACTTTAGGAGATTATTTATTTGTAAGATATATATATTCCATCTTATATTTCAACATTTTTCTCTCTGATAATTTATTATATTGTTTATTATTTATTATTTATCCTTTGAAATGATATTTAAGGTATAGTCTCCCCATTGAAGGACTTAGACCCTTGCTTCTAGTTGACATCCTCTTCTGTATAAAATCCATGCATGAGGTAATATAGTTTTATAGCTTGGATCGGGTGGTTTGGGTTGGGATGATTCAAAAAGGTTTCAGATTCAATACCCATCAGAAAGTGTAGAGTAACTACATTGGATTGAGGCTTGGGGTCTACAATTATGGGGTTTTTCTTTAAAGTGGTGGTGAGAGTAATTCCCATTGAAAAAGTGATACTAAAAAGGATAACTTTTATTACCGATTTAAATAAGAGCACATTTATTTTCAGGGTCCTTCTTGATTAGAAATCCATAGTTAAGCATTCTTGTACTATACTAGTGATTTGGATGGGTAACTTTCTAGGATGATTCTCAAGGTGTGTGTGAGTGAGGAAAAAAACATTGAAATAAAATTTACAGGTAATAGCATGTGGTGTGATATCAAGGTAAACAAGGAATTATAGTAGACCCAGGGGGTAAGATGACTAGGTTCATGTCCTTGGGAATGATTGGTCATAAAAATTTTATTTTATCATATATGAATACTAAACTTTGAGAACTAATGAACTAATCTATAATGGTTATACAAGTAATTAACTTGATTTTTTCTCTTGGTTAATAATTTATGAATGCTATGAAAATAAATTAGAAAATACATAGAGAAATTTATTTTTAATAAAAAATATTATTACTGGAACCCATGGAGAAATACACAGTTATAGAAAAACTATTTTCAAAGTCTCTAGTATTTTCATCATTAATTTCACTAATTAAATGTGGTTTATTCTATTAGGACTCTTCAAAATAGGTATAGCACCAAGTAAGTGTTCAATTAAAAATTTTACTTTGGGATATGAGTGATGTATTGAAAATAATATGAAAATAATATAGATATAATAAAATATAATTGGTATATTTTTATTGATGAGTTTATCCCCAACAATTTAAGCCTAATATCATTCAATATTGTGTATCAAAACCCATATCAATTCTTTAGTTACTAATTTTTTTCTTCTTAATCCCTTCATATATATATATATAAATGACCGTGTATGATTTGGTATATTAAATGATATTTCCATATCATGAAAATATTTATGTGAACTATATAAATAGTACGAATCCATTTATAATATAATAAAATATTCTTATGAGGAATTAATAAACAAATTTTTAGGATATGTCTTTAAAAAAAATATCAATTGGATAAAATTTATATAAATGGAATTAAATCATCACACTACTAGATGTTTTCATTGATAACTCAATATCCAAAAATTAAATTGGAGAACATATAATTTTAGTGAACATGAAATACAAGTTGGATTATAAAGAAGAAGAATTCAAATAATACGGTTTTAATTTTGGACAGGATAAATAAAAAAACATTCACCACAAATTTTTTTCTGATGGAATTCAACTATAGTTATTTCATAATCTCTTCCCTACTCCAGTGGTTCTATATGAGCCAAATTTCATTGTCCTCTTTAGACCATTAATTAGTGTATTTTTTATACAATTCCAAAATTCAATAAATTTCAATAGTAGAAACTTAATTTTGTTAGAAGGGATAATATTTCCCTTCATTGTGTTAATTAGAATATTTAAATATATTTAATACTCTTCTTCATTATGTCATATAAATAATTATAGAAAAAAATTTACAATTCCTTTAAGGAAATTTTATTCTTGTTTAATCACATAAATTTATTTTGTAATAATTTTATTCATAAATGTTATATGAGTTTGTCCACTTGAATATCCATTAATGTGAAATTTTTTGTTTTTATAAATAAATAAATTACCTCAATGAGAATATCTATCCTCAATTTAAACCATTTTTGTAAGTAAAGTTATTTATTCATATATAATAAATTCCCTCAGATCAAATAATTTTTAGGGAATTTTTTATTAAACATATTAATTGGCTAATTATTCATTAAGGATCTATGCTAAATCAAATTATTTACATTTAATTTCTTGTTATTATTTTCATATATGAACCAATATAAACTGTTTACTTTTTATTATTCCCCTATAATTCCTTAATAATTTTAACGGGATGTGTTAGAGGAAAAATAATTACCTGAAAATATATTATTAAACTCTTACCATTCCCTAGGGTCTATTACACCCTTTGGACTTGTACTGTATTTCCAGGTACCCCATTTTCCTTGGTCACTTTAATAAATGTTAACTATAAAATCATTATTTTAAGCAACAAAAATTCGATAAAATGCAACTTTTATGGTCCGTGGACCCAATTACTAGAAAAAATGTATATTTGATGATCAACTAAATGATGGTGTTAGTTGTCATATGAATGACTCACTATCATGTTGGAAATTTATTAATGTATTTAGGATATCTAAATGTTTCATCTTTATGAATAAACTATTAACATAATACCCAATCATGTTTTCATATTATATTGTATTCTATTTATATTTTTATTGGTTCAATCATCACATTTCCCATTTTATACATTTTCACTCTATTCCTCCTTGTTCTAGATATTTAACTAAAAAATGTTCACATGAATAATACAAATTGATATTAACATAAAATAAAAATAAATATTTATTTAAATAGTAAAAACAAAAACAATTACGTGTTACCTATAATACAATTATTTCAATTCATGATAGTTTTTTGATTTTTGGATTCCTAATTATTTATTCTATACATCAGTAATGCGTAATCACCAAATATAATTAACCATTATTTGATAATAGATGATATAATGAGAACCTATAAAATATAATTGTTACCTAATTTAATATTTTAACACATAAAAAAATCCTCATCCAAAAATATAATGGTTTAGTCTACTTATTAATTTTACTCATAAAAATCATAGATTAAAAGAAAAAATAAATTCTAAAAAAAATAATCATATTTGTTACCTAGTGATATATGAAACTTTAGAAATCTAGGAGATAAATATATAATTATTTAATGAGAACATATATTTTATTTATATACAAGTCAGAAACATGAAAATGAGGGGAATTAAATTGTTAATGGAATTTATTTATAAAAAAATATGAAGTGATCAAAATGCATCGAGAAATAATCTATTATCAATGTAATGGATTATAAAATTGGAAAGTAATGCCCATTAAAGTATCGAATATATCATGGAATAGGAATTTAAAGTCAATGATCAAGAACCACTATGACATAAAGTGCAAATATACATTACATTTTAATGTAAAAAATATAAATATAGAGATTCAGAATACTAGGATGAAGACTACTGCTCTTCCTCCTCATTCCAAGGTGGTTGTCATTGATAGTTCATTATTTAATGATGATACATAAATGAAAATAGTGATTTTGATGACTCTGACCCAACTGTAATAGATCCCTATCAATATGATGAGGATGTGTCAGAAGATTTAGAATCCTAGATTGATGAGCATGACACAATAGTTTTCCAAATATACAAGAATGGTGAAATTACTGCGGAGATCTGCCTTCAAATCAGAGAAATAATTTTCATAAAATTGCTAGAGTAATTTAAACATAACCCTAATTTTAAATTCATAGACCTTCCATGGAAATGACACACCCTTCTTCTCATGTTCAAGGGCCTGAATCTTGGATTTCTTGTGCCTAAAATTCAGATGATCGGTTCTATTCTGTCTTTCATTATTTTCTTCATTCACTTTTCTATATGCTTGGAGGGAGGATTTTTTGACTTACAACTTTTAACTATTTTTCCAATATCTCCCTACTAGGAGTATGATAGCTATTTGTAGTCTTTAAATGATGATGATTTCACAATACCTTGTGCTAGATCTTATTTTGAATGAGAAACAGAATTTTCAACCTCTTGGAATCAAGCTCCATTTGCTATTTTGAGCTACAGTGCTACTCACTTGACTGTTAGTTTAGTATAATTTGATCATGAAAGTTTTTTTTCTTGGTTTCATGTCATGTCTATACTCTCCTTTAACTCTAAGGTGGAGCAATTTCTTTGCACCGCATTCCTTCACTATATTTTGAACCTTCTTTAATAAATTCTTTGGGGGGGGTATGGGTTGGGAAAACAACTCATATCTCATTCTTGAAAAAAATATTGAGAGTCAGAATAATATGTCCGGGATTACCATAATGAGATTCAAATAATAGTGGATTTGGAAGACCACCCATATCCAATAATGTAATATAATGGGATAACCACTAATTTTGGGGATATTTGAACTAAACGTATGAAAATTTCAGGGTAGTTTAGGTCACATAATGACCGATATTTATGTTAAGCACAACATGGTGTGATAAAATATTACATGTAGATATTCATTGAACTATCACATTATAGGATAAAGTTCTCTCATATTTATACAATCATTCCAATTAGTATCATACTTAGTTTTTCATTATTTCATGATGTAATTAATGTGTTTTAATTTTATTATTCAATGAATTAAAAACAAAAAAATTATTATAATGATTGAATAACTGTTACAAAATTTGTGATATTGATTGGATTATATTGAATGTCTCTCAAATATATGGTTGATAATATGGTAATTAGGTTGATATATAATAGTGGTTTGAAATTTAGTTGGCTTTTTAATTCTATTTTGGTTCAGACATAATTATACCACCTCAAATAGAGTTTTTTATACTCACCTTTTTTCAATTTAGCAATTAAACTAAAAGTTAATTTAGTTCTTAGAATTGGGATAGATACTTACCCATTGGAAAAATATTTCTAAATGAAATGGATTCCAATTAATGAACCAAAATTAATATATATATAATACATGTTAATTGTTGAATATTCATTATATAACATAATGATACACATAAGAGTTCTATAGGTCAAGTGTCTTTAGAAACATGGACACAAACAATTAGTTCATTGATGAAATATTTCAAATCCAACTAAGTTTTTAATAATTTTAAACCCTCATAGACATGACATACATAATAAATATTTTCATAAGTTTGGGAATAGAAACAAATGAAAGGGTATGCTCAGATTCTTACTAAGGGTAAACAAGGGAGATATCAACATAACAAGAGCAAAAGGGTTCTAGAACATGATAATAAAATTTTAAAACCATTACCTTAAAATAATTCTTCCTACACATGATTCATGACATAAATATTCACAGTTCAAAAGACATGAATAAAAATTTAATCAATTAACATGATCCATGTCACAAACCGTCCCCCGGGACCCGGACCGTGACTACCCCAAGCCTGCCTTTCAAGGCTAGGGGCTGGTGACTAGCACCAAAGGCGCATTCCCCAAAACTAGGAAGGAATTGACTTTATAACCGGTAAACCCATGCAACCAATCACACAAAAAGATATGAACTCAAGAAAACTGAATAGTAAATAGTGCGAGTACAGTAAGAAAAAGGGACCAGAATACAAGCCCAACTAGAAATTAAAAGAAACTGAAAGTATAAGTAAACTGGAGAAAAAAAGAAGACACCGGATGGGCCGTCCTCCGAGGTTATTACCTAAATGGTAGGTATAGATTTCCTCCTCAACACTCCAAGTTCGTCTGCCTACTCCATGTACCAACTCATCTTATGGCCCACCTCCGGGCCATCGTCCAGTCCGGGTACCCTCAGTCTTGATCAACGTTGTCGGTCGTCTGCACCAAACACATCAAGGTGCGGGTATAACCCATGCAGGAGTGAGTATAACGATACTCAGTAGGGACTCGAGACTATCAAGGTCTCACAGAATCTACAAAGGTAAAACCTCAAAGCATGAATTCAACTATCAACCCTACTTAGGTATATTCCCATACATACACCAAAGTTATCAAATATTAACATCTCAATCATGAGGAAACACAGGGTCCAACCCAAATTCCCAATGCTCAATTGTTCCACAAAGGAAGGAAAACCAAAAAGGAAAGTACCACACAGGTATGCCACACAGAAGAATACCGCCAAGGTATTTCAAAAAATGAAAGTACCACACAGGTACGAAATCAACTCACTCCAGGTATAACATAGGTACATTAGTAGATATGATTATCTATAGATACTAAATCATATTACTCTGTTAAGAGTCTCTACTGCTGACCTACACATGATCTCTTGGAGCTGACCCACATAGGATCTCTAGGAACTGACCCACACATGATCGCTTGGGACTGACCCACACAGGATCACTAGGAGCGAACCCACACAAGATCGCTAGGAGCCGACCCACACATGATTTCTAGGAGCTGACCCACACATTATCTCTAGGAGATAACCCACAGAGCATCTCTAGGAGCTCACCCACCCAAGATCGCAAGGAGCTGACCCACACAGGATCACAAAGAGCTGACCCACACAGGATCGCTAGGTGCTGACCCACATAGGATCACAAGTCATTCTTCTCGTCACAGCTTGATACCGGGTTCCCACACTAGTCTTACCCATCTCTAGGAGAGTCTGCTACCCAAGACACGAGTCGATACTCTAACTGCCACGAATTCCCACGAAGAAGTATCTCAAAGGACCGCCATGTCATAGTGGTCTCAACACAATAGATGGTGCATCAATCAGTTTCCCGGTCTGTGAGTTGTTATCCTTTTAGTCCCGAGGGCCTGGTATGATTCCTGCTCGATCCATCCCATTTGTACCGCATTCTTATTTAAAACTCTAGTGGGGTATACCAAAAGGGCCATCTCTATCCATGGTTTCCGGTTCTGTAGACGGTTCATCATTATGAAACCCTATGCGGGAGATATGTCGAATACAAGATCTCTCAATAATAATAATAGTAATTATATTGGGTGTTTCATGGACCTGAGCCATGAACCAGAATTTAATATTAACATTAGACATAAATTTATCATCTTAATGTCAGGATCACGTCACCACTTATGGTATGTCATTCGGATATCACACATAAGAGTTTTGGATAGTAGAAGATTTAATAATAATAATATATTATTATTAATTGAGCCTTTCAGGTACCCGATCCAAAAACCTGAAAAAGAAATCCAATATGGGACTCATAATTTACGTCTCAATGTTACGGTCATATTGCCACTCACGGCTCGTGAAACCGAGGTCGCACGAAGAAGTTATAGTCAAAACATGGTTTTCCCCACAAAAATTAAAATAATAATATTTTAATAATAATATTAATATTTTGAAATAATCCTTCCATGTATTACGTTGCATCTCCCTTCTTTTCAATTTGACCACACATCCCTCTTAATTGAAACGTTATATTCATTTTTAATATATCTATCAAAATATTTAAGCTTCTCTCTCCAATCTAATTCCATATTCATTCATGATTTTTCCTTCTTCCGCACGGCCAGACCGCCGCCACCACCTCCGGCTACCCGAGCCATGATGCCTCTAGACTGCCGCACCACCTGGATGCTACCTCCCATCTGTACTCTATCGCTGCACGTTCCACCGTCTACCTTGCCTGGTGCCGATCCCTGAACACACACTAGAAATTAAACCTTCACATTGCACCTTTAGTGGGTCTCCACATCTTCATTCTAAACCTGAAAAATATAATGATTGCATATTCGTGATCCTTAGTTCGAGGGCACCACGTCCATATGTCACGCTCAACAGAATATTGTGTTTCCAACACCAATAAATATTTGGCCGCCTCCTTCCGCGAGCCATTGCGGATTCGTTCCAAGCCCGAAAAATTAAACGATCGCATATTTGCAATCCTTGCGTCGAGGGATTCGCGTCCATATATTTCACTCAGCAAAACTCAGTGTTTCCAGCACCAATAAATATTAGGCATTGAAGAACGCATGAAAAACGCGCGAAGAATAAAAAGAAAGAGGAGCATGGTTTATGTGCGTAAAGATGGACATGTTCATTTGGTCATCATCATCGTGAATTTTGGATATGAAGAATAAATAAAACAAATTCAAACATATATAAAAACCCTACCTAATTTCTTGGAGACAATGCAAGGAGGAAGGAAAAGTCGTCGTAGAGGACGTCGTCGTTCGTCACTCCCACAACACGCTCCATGTCAATTCCTCATTCTTTGATTCCAGAAGTCGCTCTACATTATAGTGGATGTTCTTCATTGATGAATCTCCTTCCAGGTTCTCCAGAGCTCTCCTTTTTGACAAAAATCCTTCAACCAAATGGGGAAGTTCCAAATAAGTTTATTAAATATACTAATTGAGTTGGCACATCATTAGAAGGAAAACCAAGAGTTATATCCTATTAAAGTGGGAGGTCAAGGGTCAGGTGGTTCCCACCTTTGAATTTAAATTGGGGGTTTTTAGTTCGGGTGGTACCCACCACTAAACATCAAATGGGAGGTTTTAAAAATAAAATAAAATTTGTTCATTATTTTATTTTTATTTTTTAACTCTCCCATGAAATTCACAAAAACCATCTTTCACCCTTGACCTACTGCGGTCAAAGTGAAGGTCTACTTAAGCGAATATCGGCACTGCGAGTTCAACAGTTCCCTCAGATTTCAATTCTGAGAACTGGTTCAAAAGTTATATAACGCTGCTCGCGCGTTTACTGAACGTACCTGAAAAAAAGTTTGGAAAAATAATAACAGTCACCCTTGACCTGCATCGGTCGAGGTTAGGATCTTCCTAAGTGAACCATGCCCCAACAAAACCAACGATACTCTCATATTTCCTACGCGAGTTACCGTTTAAATGTTATGGATTTTACAATAAAATAATTGTCACTTAATTATTTTATTTACGACCAAAATCTAACTTTCACTGGTGGCCCGTGTTGGCCAAAGTTAGTGTCTACTTATAGAAAGAATACCCTCATGAGTATAGCAGTGGTCTCAAATTTTCAATCTGAGCTACCATTTGTGAGTTATATGCATTTGAAAAATAAAATAATTTATTTAATTATTTTATTTACGGTTATACCATTTTTGGGTTTTCTCACAGGAGGCCCGCGCCGACTAAACTTAAGTCGTGCCTAGGGTAAACCTTCCATCCTGAACCCAACAGTGCCCTTTTATTTCAGATTGGAGTTATCATTTAGGATTTATTTATAATTTTTCAGAAAAACTACTTATGCGTATTAAACAAAACTCAACCAAACTTCGACGGATCATTTCGGCCACTCCAGGCCTCGTAATCGTGCATCGTCATATTTCACAGTCTCGAAATAATTCCATATAATTTCTAAAAAATTATACATAATTTCTAGGATATTACATTCTCCCCATATTAGGGATTTACGTCCTCGAAAGCCAAAACAAAGGGAAAACAACCAAAAGAGGATACTGAGCACGAATCTGAGCCTTCCGATCCCATGTGCTCTCCTGGAGGTTCCTGTGATGCCAGCGTACGCGCACCAGAGCAATTGACTACCCACGAAGGACCTTCTCCTGTCGATCCTCAATCTCCATTGGAACCTCTATAAACGTCTCCCCATCATCAAAGTCCTGCTCGACGGGGTCGATGGTGTGAGATGGGTCATGTACGTATCTCCTCATCTGGGATATGTGGAAGACGTCGTTCACGCTCTCCAACTGTGGTGGAAGATCCATGCGGTATGCTACCTCGCCTATCCTCCGAACTATCAGAAAATGACCAATAATCCTCATTGATAAGTTGCCACCTCGGCCAAATCTTCGTAGTCCCTGTTAAGGAGAGAATCACAAGAATACATGGTTCCCCTTCTATAACTCCAAGGGGTTCCAAATCTTGTCGGCATAAGACTTCTGCCAACTCTGTGCAATCTTCACTTGCTAACAAGTGAGGCATCATGATACAAAATCTACAACTATTTTCGTCATCCCTGGACACCAGTACTGACACTGAAGGTCCGGGTACATCTTCACCACACCAGTTTGTACTGCATAAGGGGACGTATAGAACTCCCTCAACACCTCCTTATGTAGCACTACTGGTACCATGGTACGTCCTCTTAAGATGACAACATGGTCCCCAACTTATGAAAATCCATCAGTTGCATGCCCTGATGATATCTGATAACGTCAATCCTTGAATTTAGCACCCCCATGATGTGCCTCCCTGACTTACTGAAGAAGTGGGGGGGGGGGGGGGGGGTGGGGGGTGACAGCAAGATATTGAAGAAAAGATCCTCCATCTCGACCCACAAAGGATATCTGCAAAGCATCTAGCTGCTCTATTGCCTCACTCAGCAACTACAGGCCATGCCTCCTCCTGAGTGCGTCTACTACCTTGTTCCCCTTCCCAGCAGTATATACTATCTCAAAGTCATAGTCTTGGAGGATCTCTAGCCACTCTTGTTGGGAACAAAAAACTCAAAACTTCTGCTGCCACAAGTGTGAGGTTGGCTGACTCATGAGTGATCAGTTGCACCCTCCCATGTAGAAGTTTATCCTATGCTACTTGAGATTCCTTTTTCACCGACTAAGGAAAACCTCATCCCAATATTTTAGATAAACCACAACCTTTTTTTATAATACAGTCAATCTGAGTATAAATTATCAATGTCCAGTCATACCCAAACTAATGTCATAAGGCCTCGATGGGACCCCCAAGAGGTTCCAACCAAAACATTCGCCTCAAGGTCCAGATCACAACGTCGACATTAGTTTGATTATATAGTCTCCTCCCAAAGGTAACTCCAGACGTGAGGTTCAAGTCAACGATTTAACCGGAAACACTAGGTCATGGACAAGATTCTTAGAAGGAATGACTGGTTCCTATGTATATTGATACGACAGCTAGTAGTAGACACAAACAGTGCTGTGAATCATTCCTAGAGTCCCTGGTTCACACTCTGTGACTGCATGCAGCTACTCACTTCCCCTTTCCTCCGAATCTCTAAGCCTGGTGGGGCCCACAAAAAGGGGGACATTATAACATGTCTAAATTTACACCACCTCATGCTTCTCTCCTAGCACTCCTTTCATATCTACTGCCCTGCAGATTCATCTGTCCCTAACACTACGTCTTCCCGAAACATTTTACATGCCCATGTCTATGAGAATTGAGCCAGTTTCCTGCCTTCCCACTACTAACATTCAATGGCTATATCCGCTCATCCAAAGAACATTCAACCACAATAGTTCTCTCTAGCACCCTAACATAAGTAGAAATGCATAGAGGAATAGTGGTGGCTTAGATGTCCTTAAACACACCTCACTCAAAAGTAGAAGCCCTGAAGTACTGATCGTATCGTATTCATCGAGTACCAGGAATGGTTGGTATGCCTCGATGAATAATGAGCTACCGAGATATCGTCCTACTGATGCTATTTAAGCTCGAGAGAACTCTTAGTAACCTCCTCAAGACATTACTCAACCGCCTGTGAGTTGGGCTCACCTCGGAACCTGAGGGGTATCTGATGAAGAAACTCATGTAAGGCACTAAGCCTAAATGTGTCCTCTACCAGTACCACCAATTGTAATTGATGACCAACAGGAAGTGATATAATAGACACACTACCTGAAGGTACTATCTCGGGAAATGGTCCATGTACCAAATCCTCATCACTATGCAAACCATCCTCATGGTCACTCGCTGGAAAAGACTAGTAGCTAAGATCACCATCTACTCTACTGGTGTCTCAACTAGGTGGAAAACTCTAGCAATCACCACCATCCATCCCTCAGCTACATGGGAATATGTCTCACCTTGAAACATCAGAGGCCTCTACAGCTGGAACTCGTTCAACATGCTCAGTCGTCGTGAACCATCTGCCAGTGCGGTTGGTGGTATATGTTTCCAAACGGGTGGTGGTGCTGCTGGTACACCACCCTAAGGTGACAACATAGTAAAAGGGCCCTACACTGGAGCATCGTTGCTCGGTGGGCCATCATCGTGTACTCTGTCGGGAATCTCAACTGGTTGTCTATGCAGCAACATCCTGATAAGGAAAATGTGCGCCATGATAATTATGTTATACCTGGTGAGCTGACTCAAAGAAAACACACAAAATATTTTCAAAACACACACACAATCAGTTTTTTTGTGCACTGAGTCAGAAATTAAAAGTCAGGGTCCTGGTGTATGGATACATCGGCCTCCACACCTACTATGGATTCCCTAAACTGAAAACTACACTCACTACAATTAACAGTATTTCCGTTAAAAAGATAAGAGTCCTATATTATATGGTAGAACCGACTCCTATGATACCAATTTGTCATGACCCGTCCCCTGGGGCTCGTGCCCTGACTACCCCAAGCCCACCTTACATAGGCTAGGGGATGGCGACTACCACCGAAGGTTTTTTTCCTAAAACTATGAATGCATTGACTATATAACCTATAAACACATGTAACCAAGCACACTACAAGATACGAACTCAAGAAAACTGTATAGTAAATAGTGCGAGTATAGTAATAAAATGGGGCTAGAATAAAAGCCCAACTGGAATGTACAAGAAACTGAAAGTATAAGTAAAATGGAGCAAAAAGGAAGAAAACTTCTGGGTTATCCTCCAAGGTTCTTAACTGAAGGGTAGGTACAGATCGCCTCCTTAGCACTCCACATCTGTCCGCCTCCTCTGTGTACCGACTCATCATATGGTCCACCTCTTGGCACCGTCCCATCCTGGTACCCTCAGTCTTGATCAACACTATCCGTCATCTGCATGAAACTCAACAAGATGGAGGCATAACCCATGCATGGGTGAGTATAATGATACTCAATAGGGACCCTGAGACCCTCAAGGTCTCACAAAATCCACAAAAGATAAAACTCAAAGAATGAAGTCAAATTTCAAACCTACTTAGGTATATGACCAAACATATACCAAAGTTATCAAGTATACTCTTCTCAATCATGAGGAAACAAAGGGTCTAACCCAAAAGCCCAAAGCTCAACTGTTCCACAATGGAAGGAAAAATACAAAGGAAATTACCACACAAGTATACCACACAAAAGAATACCACTAAGTTAATACCATGAAGGAACATACCACACAGGTACGAACTCAGCTCACACTAGGTAAAACTTAGGTACGGTAGTAGAGATGATTAGTTATAGATACTAAATCATCTTACTCCATGAAGAGGCTCTATTGATGACCTACACAAAATCTCTAAGAGCTGACCCACATAGGATCATTAGGTGTTGACCCACATAGGATCACTAGGATCTGACCCACACAAGATGACTAGAAGCTGACCCACACAGGATCGCTAGGAGATAACCCACACAGGATCACTAGGAGCTGACCCACACAAGATCGCTAGGAGCTGACCCACGCAGGATCGCTAGGAGCTGACCCACACTAGATCGCTAGGAGCTGACCCACACAGGATCGCTAGGAGATGACCCACAGAGGCTCGCTAGGAGCTAACCCACACAGGATCGCTAGGAGCTGACCCACACATGATCGCTATGAACTGAGCCGCACATGATCGCTAGGAGGTGACCCACACAGGATCACTAGTTAGTCTTCTCGTCACAGCCAGCTACTGGGTTCCCGCACTCGGCTTGCTCTTCTCCACGAGGGTCTGCTCCCTAAGCCATTGGTCGATACTCCAACTTCCACGAAGTCCCAAAAAGAATTATCTCAAAAGACTGCCCTGTCATTGGGGTCTCAATGCAACAGACAGTGCATCAATCAGACGCTCGGTCTATGAGTTAATATCCTTTTAGTCCCGAGGTCCCGATTTGATTTTTTATAAATCCAATCAGACCATACCCCCATCATTATTCAAAACTATAGTGGGGTATACCAAACAGACCATCCCAATCCAAGGTTTCAAGTGCCGCAGACAATTATTTATTTCGACACTGTATGAGGGAGATATGTCAAATACAAGATCTCAGAAAATTATTATTATTATTATTATTATTATTATTATTTGGTGTTTCATGGACCTGAGCCATGAACCAGAATTTCATTTTCAACATTAGACTTAAATCGACCATGTTTATTTCAGGATCACATCTTCACTTACCATAATTCATTCGGGCATCACACGCCAGAGTTATGGATTGTCTAATATTTAATAATAATAATATATTATTATTATTTGACTGTTTCGGGTACCCGATCCAAAAACCTGAAAAATACATCCAATATTTGACTCATAACTTACGTCTCGAAGTGAGGGTCATACTGCCGCTGACAGCTTATGAAACCGAGGTCGCATGAAGAGGTTACAGTCAAAACACGATTCTCCCAACAAAAATTAAAATAATAATATTTTAATATTTTTTTTAATATTTTTTTTAAACCTTCCATGTATTACGTTGCATCTCCCTTTTTTCATGTTGAGCGAACATCCCTCTTAATTGGAACCTTATATTCATTTTTAATATATCTATCAAAATATTTATGTTTCTCTCTCCAATCTAATTACATATTCATTCATGATTTATCCTTCTTCCGCAAGGCCAGACTGCTGCCACCACCTCCGGCTACCCGAGCCACGATGCCTCCAGACTACCACCCCGTATGGACACTGCCTCCTGACTGTCCTCCACTGCCGCACGTCGCACCGTCTACCTCACCCGAAGCCGCGCCCTGAACACACACTAGAAATCACACCACCACGTTGCACATTTCGTGGGCCGCTGCATCTTCATTCTAAACCCAGAAATATAATGATCACATATTCACGATCCTCAGGTCGAGGGATCCACATCCATATGATGCGCTCAAAAGAATATTGTGTTTCCAGCGCCAATAAATATTTGGCCGCATCCTTCTGCGAGCCATTGCGGCTTCATTCCAAGCCCGAAAAAATAAACAATCACATATTTGCAATCCTTTCATCGAGGGCTTTACGTACATATATTTCACTCAGCCAAACTCTATGTTTCCAATGCCAATAAATTTTAGGCGTTGAAGAAAGCATGATGAACGCGTGAAGAATAAATAGAAAGAGGAGCATGGTTTATGTGTGGGATGATGGCCATGTTCGTTTGGCCATCTTCGTCGTGAATTTAGGATATTAAGAATCAATAAAACAAATTCAAACATATATAAAAACCCCTACCTCGTTTCTTGGAGACAACGTGGGGAAGAAGGCGAAGTCGTTGAAGAGGACATAGACATTCTTCACTCCCGCAAGATGATACAAGTCGGTTCCTCATTCTTCGATTCTGGAAGTCACTCTTCATTGTAGTGGATGTTCTTCATTGAAGATTCTCCTACCATGTTCTCTAGAGCTCTCCTTTTTTCCAACAATCCTTCAACCAAATGGTGAAGTGAAAAATAAGTTTATTAGATAAACTAATTGAGTTGTCAAATCAATGGGAGGAAAACCAAGAGTTATCTCCCATTAAAGGGGGTGTTTAAGGGTCGGGTGGTCCCTACCTTTGAATTAAAATTGGGGGTTTTTAGTTTGGGTGGTCACCACCACTAAACATCAAATGGGAAGTTTTAAAAATAAAATAAAAGTTGTTCTTTATTTTATTTTTATTCTTTTAAATCTCCCACAAAATTCACAAAAACCAACATTCACCCATGAACTACTACGTTCAAGGTGAATGTCTCCTTAAGCGAATATCAACACTGCATGTTCAATGGTTCCCTCAGATTTCAATTCCATGCACCGGTTCAAAAGTTATATAATGCTGCTGGCATATTTAATGAACGTACCTGAAAAAAGTTCAGAAAAATTATAACAGTCACCCTTGGCCTGCGCTGGTCGAGGTTAGGGTCTGCCTAAGTGAAACACGCCCCAAAAAAACCCAACAGTACTCTCAGATGTCAAATCTGAGTTACCGTTTAAAAGTTATGAATTTTACAATGAAATAAATGTCATATAATTATTTTATTCATGGCCAAAAACTAACATTCACTAGTGTCCTGTACCAGCCAAAGTTAGTATCTTCTTAAATAAATAATTCCCACATGAGTATAGCGGTGGTCTCATATTTTCAATCTGAGCTACCGTTTGTGAGTTATAAGCATTTGGAAAATAAAATAATTTATTTAATTATTTTTTTACTGTTATTCCATTTTTGGGTTTTCTCATAGGAGGCCCGCACCAACTAAACATAAGTCGCGCCTTGGGTAAACCCACCATCCTAAATGCAACGGTACCCTTAGATTTTTGATCCAAGTTACCATTTAAGAGTTATTCCACGTTTTTAAGAAACTGCTTACGCACGCTAAAGAAAACTCAGCCATACTTCGACGGATCTTTATAGGCACTATGGGCCTCGGAATCATATGCTGTCAGATTTTTCAGTCTCGAAATAATTCCATATAATTTAAAAAAAATTATACGGAATTTTTGGGACATTACATTCAATGAGAGCATAACATTGGAATAAGAATTAATTTTTTTGAGTACATATAATCATTGAGAATGATTTCCTTATAAGTAAAGGATCATATCCAAAACTATCATATATTATCAGGATCTCTCCAAATACCATCATTGTAGTAGGTTTTTACTCATATTCTTATCATACTAGAAAAAGTACCTTACTAAACTTGATTTACTCCCCATTCAAATCCCGTTTACCTCATGAGATGTCAATATTAACACAATTAATTGGAGGGAGTTATAGGTCCCACCTATATTTGGATAAAAATTTACCACTGTATCTATTTATAACATAACCACTGTTACATAATGTAAAAAAGACATAACTGTGCAATGATATCATAAAACATTCATCATATCAGATCCCATTAAAATATATGAGTTTCATAAATATTTCAAAATTGTATAACATATTGAAAATAAACATGTTTCATAATCATATTATCATTAGTAAGATAAAACATACAAATAATGAATATAGTTGGTACCATTGGATTATATACATAAAAAAATATAAGAAACACTAATGTTTGTTATTGTCGATGAATAGAAATTATAGATAAGATAATAATAAAATTCTTGAGGAAAATATACCTTCATATGAAATCAATTATTTAGAATAAACAAAATATCCCTAATATTATGGAAAACATAATATTTGAAAAGACCAAAAAAAATGGTTAAGTATTTTTTAAATAATTGTGTGGCTATGATAGTAGAAAACTACATTCATTGGAACACATTAAAATAATAATTTGTTTCATATATTTAGTAAAAATACAAAACAATCAAATTTAGAAATATTCAAGAAGATTCATTTTAATTGTATTTAAAAAATTCAATCATGTTCATAATTGTATTTATAAAAGTGTAAAAATTTAATTTTATTATTTTCTGACATAAAGAAGTAAAAAGTAGTTTTTGACAAAAATATATTTTTGAAGCATATAATGGAATTACTAAAAAATATTTACTAAAATAAAAATATATTTTCATTAAATAATTACTATGCACATAATATTCCTAATTTGGTTATTCTAATTAACACCAAAAAATTAAATGGATATTTTTTAATGGAAAAAAATTTGATGAGATTATATCACAATTTATTAAAACTCGGTGTTTCCTGTAATGAAATCTATTAAAAAATTATATTTAGTTGAATAAAATTCATAAGACCTTAGTGTGTTACATTATATCACCCTTGAAATGAATTTTTCCCATGAATTTATGTCATTTTTTTACAAAACATTGAGAATACTTCTATCTCCCTACTTCCTTGGGTTCTATGTCGCTTCTTCAAGAAAGTGGTTTTTCCACAAAACATTGACTTGGTGAGTAGTCCTATTTCATTTTATATTTTCTATTTAATCTTGAATCTCCACCAGTTTTCCTCATAAAAAAGATCATCCTACAGAGTAATGACTTTAATGTTTAGTAGATGTTATGTATCAGGTGTATACATATTCCTGAGAGATACATGGAACACATCAGGAACCTGAGATACATTTAGAAAACATTTGATGAAATACGTTATGGTCCTGATAAAATCAAGAATATCAAAGGGGCTGATTTACCAAGGTCATAATTTTGTTTTCTTTCTAATGTAATAAAAATCTTCTATAAATTAATTCTTAAAAATACATTCTATCCAACTTTAAATTCAAGATAATCTCAATGATTATATTTATTCTTTCTTATCGACTTTGTTTTCCGTTTTGTGTTGCTGAAAGTCTCTAACCATCTATAAAATTTCTTTCTCCATTACCATTAATAATAACATTATTTCTCAAATTTAATCACAACACATTGGAGTTATACATCTCTTCTCATAGAGGGCTTCATAAGGATCCATATTAATTCTTAATTTAATGTTATTATTGTAAGTTAACCACACTAGAAGAAGGATTTGATCCCAAAAACCATTAAAATACATAAAACTTGGTCAAATAATATACTCTAGGTTTTGAATTGTTAACACATACTAACTATCTATTTGAGGATATTACTATGTTCTGAAACTCAATTCTATATCGTGTTATTTTTGAAGACTTCGTTATAACATTGAGGAAAACATTAAATCCAATTAGAAGAAATTGAATGTGGTACTCCATGAAACCTTACCACTTCATTAATGTATATCATGGATGACTAATCCAACTATAAATATTCTATGGTTAGGATGAAGTGTGAAGACTTTTTAAGGTGACCAAATACAACCCATATAGAATTATTCCCTTTTGATAGTCTTTAGAGTCCAACGACATAATCCAACGTAATTTTTCCCTTTTTTTATTTTGTTGTGTGTAATGATTGTATGTTAACCATGGAAATTAGTATCTCACCCTCATCTTAATAACATACCAAGAACTGATATACAAAATTTTCGGCATCCCTCTTAATTATATCCCACCATAATTACTCATTTAAATATATTAACATATTTTTTACTTCTATGATGAATATAAAATTGAGAACTATGAGCCTATTCTAACAGACCCTTCTTAAAATCTGATATAGATAGAACACATATAATGTTCTTGAACTATATCATTCCTTAAAATAAAAATTTTACTTAGGAATATTTCTCATATTCTTTTCTATATCAATATCATTCTTACGAACTTCCCTTATCTCGCATGAATAGATGAATGAATTTTTTTTTGACAATGATATGATTTCACCCATATATACTAGAGTTTAAGATCCATCCCTTTAGAAATCAATTAATATTGTATCTTTTTTTATCTTCAAACATATAAGCCAGAATGATCCTTTTAACTCAAAGAATCATACACCTTGTTCGACTTCCCTGTGTAGTAATATATTTGACAATCATAATAATTATCCAACTCTGGATATCTGCTCTAGGGATATTAAACCTCTTCAATTTGAATATATACTAGGAAATTTTATGATTAGTATTTATATCACACTATTCTTTATCAATAAAATACCACTATATATTTAATCTAAAGATTTCCACAGCTAACTCAAATTCATGATTTGAGTAATATTTCTTTTTGAACCATAAATTTTCATGATTAATAATTTTTTTCCATGTCATATTATATTATAAATAATCCTAATCCTTTTTTGGATGCATCACTAATGATTATAAACACCTCACCTCTACTGGTTAATGTAAGCAGAATTGTGTTAACTAATCTTCTCTTCAGTTACAATAAATTTTCATCCCATTCATCTGTCGAAAGGAACATGTCTTCCTTATGAGGTAACATAGTTTTGGGATTATATGGTGAAATTTTTTTTTTCAAAAACTACAGAAAATATCCATAAAAACTAATGATTTTTTTGGATATTAGTTATAGTTGGTTTTCTACACCAACATTCATTAGCCTGTGTATTTTATGGATACACCTATATAACCTATGTTGAGAATATATGAACCAAAAATGATCCCTTTTTATCAAATAATATCCATTTTTAAATTCTCAATATAGTTTCTCCTTCTATAAGATCATCAGTAAAATATCAACAAATCTTCTGGATCATCCTAGATCATTAAATAAATTTGAATATTCTCTACAAAGAATACCCCAAATTGAAAAAGGTATTTTATAAAGTCTCTACCAATTTAATCCATGAATATAGTAGGGGAATCTGCATGACCAAATTTAATAACCATATAATCATAGTTTCCATACCTTGTATTGAAATATATCTTGGTTCTATCAACCTTAAAGACCCTCAATTGACAACACCCTTGAAAAAAGTAAATCTTGGAAAAGTATTGACCTCCATGAATTTGATCAAACAATTCATAAATACATGGTTGATGATAATTTTTCATTATCATCATATTTTTTAGTTCCTGATAATCAATGAAATGTTTCATTAATCAATTATTATTCATAAAAAATATAATTGAGGTACCTAAGGTGACACACTTGTCTAATGAAATTCATTCTCAATGTTATCATGGATTTTTGATTTTGATTCCTATAACATGATCATTCTATTCTCTAGAGATTATTTGAAATAGTTGAGGCACTATGTATGAGTTATATTGAGAACTAAATGTCCTGATTCAGTGGAATACTAAAAAGTCTTTTGGTATATCATCAATAAACACCAACACAATGGGAATATAATCGATATTATGTTTTTCCCTTACCACCTATGATAAAATTCAATTTGTAATAGGAATTCAAATTCATACAATGGATGTTCATTCTAAAGTAATTTAATATTTATCATATCCATAATATTAAATAATTTTTTATTTTGGAATATCACATGTAACTTCTCTTCCATTAAAATTGATGTGTCATTATATAGGGAATGCCAATATGTGCATTAGATAAATAAAATTTAAAAAATAGGGACAATAGAAAGTTATTTGGGAATAACTTTCCCAAAAAATAAACCAGGGAATAATCATAGACATGATAGGTGATTATTGTAACATTAGGGGGTTTAATTGCTAAATCAACATCTAATAATTGAGGATAGCAATGAAAATTCCTAGATAATTTTCATTATATATGTGAACACATAGAATTAATCTCAAATATTTTTCTTCAATATTTGAGAATACTTGTTACCACCTTAAATTTATTGTTCTTACTATAACTCCATAATATAAACATAATCGTTATCATGACCATCATGAACTATTTATCAGACTGGTCTACCATGAAAATAATTTATAGGATTTCTAAATCATGACACCATCGCTTCATCTTTTTACACCTTAGATTTAACCTACTATTTTCATGGTCATCTTCTTTACATATACTTCCTGATGGTTCATAAAGAGTTTGATAATTTTGAAAATATAACCCAAGGTTTTTCGAACTATGTTTATATCAAGGCCCATTTTCTTGCACCATGTGACAGTCGAGTCTAACTCAATTCACCATTTTAAATGGTAATACACCAAATTAAAATTATTCTAGATCCATAGCTACATAAAAAATCTTTAAATATATTTAATTTATTTTATACCAATCACTCTATATTTCACTAAAATTTTTGGACATTTTTCTATCTATTGATTCATCCTTAGACTTATCCTTATATAAATACCTAGGGATGTCACTAATGTTTTCACAACCTAATTATTAAATAGTTTCTAAAAATTGATATGATACCAATAATAATGACACAAATATATTATAAATAGATATTACATATTAATAGATGAATATTTATTACATAACATAATATTATACACTATATTCATATAGGTCAAGTGGCTTTGGAATAATTAACATAGAAAAAATTGTTTCATATATTAACTATATATTTGGACAATTAATACTTCATAACTACAAAATTTATTATCAATTTCATACATAATACATTTATTCATGTCCTTGCTAAAAGAAACATAATAACATGTGAGATTAGGTGCATAGTAAGGGTAAATAAAACATATAATGGCATATCATTAGAATAAGGGTGTGGAAACATGAGAATAACATTTGAAAAGAATATATTGCAAATAATTGATCATAATAATGAGTCAATAAATAAATATTGTTAGTTTATATGACATTAATAAAAATTGAATAAAATAAAATGATCCAGGATAGAATATTATTATCAAAACACATAAATTTATGGCATAAACATTATAATATAAAATAATTTTATTTACCATTCAATGCTAATTACAAAAAAAAATAGAATAGATTAACTCCCCAAATAATCATAGTATTTAAGGTTAACTACCAAGACTATAATAGTGGACAACATCCCTAACTGAACTGGGTTCACTCCCCATTCTAGTCCTTTTTATCTCATGAGATATCAATCATTACCCAATGTATTAAACTGAGATAATTATCTCACCCATCACTAGTTATAACCTAACTAACATCCATTGTTATTAACTAACCACCTTAACATAATTAAAATCATACATAGGTGTTCCACAATATCATAAAACATTCATTAAATCAGTACCCATGAAAAGAAATGGGTTTCATAAATATTTCATCATAGCATAACCTGTGGTAATGAAACATGGTTAATAAACATATTATCCTGATAATCATAAACCATTCAAATAAATAATAAATAGTGTACTATTGGGTAATATCTACTGTAAAATATAAAAATACCAATTCTTTTTTTTACGAATAATTGAAATTCTATAAATGACCATTAAAACATTTTGGATAAAAATAAAATTTTCATTTGAAATCAACTTTTTAATATTAAAAAATTACCAAATATAATATAATTAATTTTCAATGAAATAAATCCCAAAAAATGTAAACGATGTTTCAAATAATTGAGTGTCCATGATAGTGGAACATTCTGTTCATGTTGTGCATGTTAAAAAAATTCATTTCACATTTATGGTAGAAAGTAAAACAACTGCATTAGGAAAATGAAAAGAATAATCCTTTTAATTTTTTTAAATTAATGAATGGGTATAAATTTATCAAATTAAACATTTTATAATAATTAATAAGTCTTTATATAATTTTTATAAAGAATGGAAATTGATGTAAAAGGGTTTACAACCAAAGAGTTAAATAAACTCAATTTTTCCTTATAATAATTCATTTGGTATCATGAAAACAAAAATTGAGAAAATAGGAAGGAAAACATGTAATTAAAAGAAATAACAAGAGTATTATAAAATCTATGTTTTCTTGAGAGGTGTTTTGTATGATCTCATCATTTTAAGCATAATTATAAACTATCCCAATAAACAATGAGATTGCAACATAAAAGTCTTACCACTTTTAAATCATTTGTATCATAAGAACCATGAATGGAAGAAAAATTGATTGATAAAAATGTCATATTATTAACATTATAACGATAATTGAAGACACTTTAGAGTATCATAAACACTATACAATAGAATCAAGTGGTGTGTAAGTCACGTGTCCCATGGAAATAAAAGTTAGATGAAAATAAATTAACACTTTGGTAAATTCTGAATAATAATCCCAATTAAATAATAACAAAAATAAAAAAATTAATATCATTAAAAAAGATATATAAATGATATAAAATTTCAAAGAGGAATTATATACATGACTCAAAAGAAATGAGTGGTGAATATAGGATATGCCTCCCTGAAATAAAAGAGAGACTAGATATCCCTTACATTATGTATCAAATTCCTTTATAAACATTCAAACCTCATGTATAATAAATATAGGATTATTATAAATCTATTATATAACAACACACACACACACACACACATATATATATAATACCATATTTTGATCCATTATTTCTTTTTATTACCTATTTATTAATAATTACATGTTTAAATCATAGTTCATATGATAACTCCTTCATTTATGTGTATTTTTTGGTTTGGTATATTAGGTACTATGAATTTTATCATGGTTAAATCATCAAAAAATGTTAAAAATGAACAACTTTCATTTCAATTCACCACATATGTATTTATATTAATGCAAAAAAAATTGGAGATAGAAAGTGAATTACATCATTCTGTGAGACGGTAGATCGTACATATGCATAAACATTGATTCCATTTCATTGAAGATTGAAATGAATGAAATTAAAAGAATAAATACAAATTAAATTTTCATTGTTATTATATTTTTATTAAATATATTCATTAAATTTATCTTTATTACCTTCCATGTAAAGAGTAATGGAATAATGAAATTGTTCATTTCGTGAGGTAGTAGGCTTCTTGTAAACACAAGTGAAGTTATCATATACCCATGGAATGGAAGGTAAGAAGGTATATGTGATATTATCTATCATATAAAAATGTTAAATCCATCCTTATATGAATCCATGATAGGCGGTAAATGAAAAAAAAACTTACATCGGTCTGTGCGTCGTTAACCCATCGTAAACCCGATTGACGGTTTAACATCATAATTAATGGAAATTTAGGTGGGTATAAGTTATTAAATTAATATAATAAATATATGGAATATGGGAAATTATTATTTTTATTACATCATCATATCTATAGAATATTTTATTGGGGTTTAATAATAAATAATTCAAAAATAAAAGTGTATGAATTTTCCCCATTCTCATGAGAACAACTTTAGGTTTAAAAATAAATCATTCATAAAATGGTTTGATAATTAAAATAAGTCCTATATGGTTTGTTTTGGTAATTAAGGATTATATTTGAGTTGTTATTTACTAAAAAAATGGATTTATATGTGTCAATAGATGTGAAGAGGGGTTCCCTTTTCAATGTGTGGGGGAGAACACCCTTAGATGTTTTGAAAAGGAAAAAGTTTTAGCACATTTTAAACATGCCACAGTGATCTAAAATGGTTCATTACCAAACACTAGAGGTTATAAAGTAATATTATGGCCATATTGTATTTATTTTTAGTGTTTTTATATCATTTTACAACTTATATTTTTAGTTTAACCCCCAGTAACCCTATTTTACCCTAACCATAATAAGTAATTCTTATAGTTTTTACTGTTAAAATTAAAAAAAACATTATGTTAACCTTACTATATAATATTAATTTTTTTTAAAATATGGAATAATTTTATATAAAATCAAATCACATAAGTGGAAAAACATAATTTCAATTTAATCTCATAAACGTGACTGTAAAATTATTTTCCTAAGAGGAAATTAACATACTTATAGAATATTTTAATATAAGAAGTCAACATGAATTTGGTTCCAATAACATATAATTTTTGTTAATATAATATTTAAATAACAATGTGTATATGTTTTTTATCAATATGGAATAATTTCACTTATTTAAATGAAAAGGAAGTTGTTAATAAAAATCAGTATTTTTAACTATTTAATGAAAAATCAATCTTTTCATAAAATTAAAAAAATCAATATAATATAAATTTCACTTGTCGATTAAAAAAATTAATTTAACATTTTCGAATCAATTTCATAAATTTTTTAAAAAGTAATTTAATTATATATTCACAAAAATAAATAGAAATCATTTTTTATGAATAATGTATTTTTAAAGTGTATAATGACTTTACTAAACATTAAGTACATAATAAAAATATTTTTATTACATAAAACATTTATTCAGAATTTTACAAATATGGTTATTACTCTTCACACCTCCAAATTCAGTGGACCTGTTATAATGGTAAAATTAATGTTAATAGTATATTTTGTTTATAAAATATTAGTGGTTCATGTTACACAAGTTATCAAAGAAATTAAATTTATTTGAAAATGATTTAAAAAAAATTTAGGGTTTTACATTCCATAAGAGTTAAGGGTATCCTTACTACACCCTTTTTGAGGGAATTAATGTTAATTTGAAGCATGCATTTTAAACATCATTAATATTGAAGGAATGTAGTAAATTTTTATTTTTATTAGCAATTTAAAGTATATAGTAAATTTATAAAATTAATGGTGGATTGGATTTGTTCTTTTCCCATTTATGGAATAATATAATTCCATTAAAATCCATATATTTGTATTAGTGAGGTTTCATCAACATTTGGTTCTAATTTTTAATAAACAAGAAAAAATAGGAAAATTTAGTAATGCAAGGACCACTACACAACTTAAGATATATAATAGTTTATATTCCTTAGATTAATTGACCAAATATAAATTTAATGAAAAATTGGTGATATGGATTTTGTTAATATTTGACATCTAATAGTCTTAAATATATAACTATTTTGATATTTGAAAAAAATAAAAAATAATATAGCATCATATGTTGATGCTCTATATTATGATTAACCATGCACTATGTCATGATAAGACCACCAAGAAGACAAGTAATAAACAAATAAACATAGTGTGTTGGAATTATAAAATAATACATGAAACTATTTTGATGTAAATAATTGGAATGGAGAACATGAAATTATTACAATAACACATATGTCAGGTAAAATTGTTTCAACTGAAATGTCCAAAGGCATACTAGTAGAATACATGGTGCATATTTCTGAAGTACTTTTTCATTTGGGGTCACCAAACCATATTATTTACCAAGAAAAATATCTTCAAAGACCTAAATAATAATGGTCCTCCGTTACTTTGTGCATCCACCACGAGCAAGACCATGTTGTAGTGAAAGCCATTTTGAGAATAAATTAAGAAAACTAAATATTTCTAAATTTGAAAAAAAAAAATATTCATCTGAGTGGGCATGAAGATCCCATAGTGAATTTATAGTTGAATATAATTATTGAAAAAATTATTTTGTTGATAAAATCAAGGTTTAATATAGATTTCTTTATAGATTTATTTATAGTTTTATTATAAATCTAACATAAAAATATAATATGTCACTAATAACATATATATATATTATAAATCTCAATGTATAATTTTTATATTGAATAGAAATATGAAATATTATTTAAACCATTCCAAAAAGTTGTTTTTGTATATTTATTCTACTTATTTAAATTAATAATAATTTTGGATTTTCAATTTATATAATTTATAAATATAGAATATGAAATACTAATTATTATACAAAAATATCTATCTTAAATTAACTAATATTATTATATATAAAATGAATTAACATAAATACAATGTATGTTATAATAACATTTTTATTGGGATACAAATAATTGTTTAATTTTAATAATGTGAAAATTATAATGTGTTTATAATAGTGTATTTTTTAATTATTTATAAATGATTACATTGGGTAAAAATTTATTAATTTCTCATTTCTTTAGTTTTATTGATTACCTTATTATTCTAGAATATAAATGGTATATTAATAATTTTATTTATAACTATAGATTAAAAGATATAAAATTAGTCATTATATTACTATACTTGGATTTAAATTGATAGTTGATCGATATAATAATTTATTTAGTTTTCTTATACATTTATAAATAAATTTATTATGTTATGATGTTAAATTAAGAAGAAAATTTTCTTATCTGTATATTAGTTGTTATAATTACGATTTCATTGAAGTAAATATTCATTAATTATCTTGGGGCATAATGACTTTGTGAATAATTTTTCACTAGCCTCCAAAAATTTATATTATATAAAAAACTCTTTATGTACTTCATATTACTCAATGCTTAAACTTGTGAGGATTTTTTATTTCATATACTTATAAAGAGATCAATTAACAGGTTTTAATTTCATTTTACAAATGATGGATTTAGATATATGAAAACATAATAAGCATTTAATTAAGTTTAGAGTATTTTTTGGTTTTCTAATGATTTACACATCAGTATGGTTGGATCATATTTATTTTTTGATAACTATAGGGATCTGGATACTAAATATTTACAAATATATTGGTATTTTATTAGTATAAACACGAGATAATATAGTGAAATTAAATTCCATTTAAATTTCAACATGATAAATTCCATGATATGGAACATCTATAAAATAAATACATAATATATCAGTTTACATGAATAATCCATACATCTCACAATAAATCACTCCAAAAAACATATAGGGTTAGTTTCATTGTAAATTAGATACATTACCAGTGTATACAAAAAATTATAAAATATATCCCACATATATTATTCTAACATGATACCATTTTAAATATATGATACACAATAATATTATACCAACCTATGGATTTAAAATATAATATAACATATCATTATATGCTTTGTAAGGGGTGGAGATAAGATATTTCAATCAAATATCATAATTTAACACAAGGTGATGATTTTGGTATAATATTTTTAATTGATGTTAACATAAATTATAATCAATATATAATATATTAATAAAATTATATTTAGAAATAAGGAAAAAGTTTTTTAAAAGATTTTTAAATTTTTTTAAACTTACAATAATTTATAAAAACAAGGAAATAGATTTTCTAGTTTGTAATAATATAAAATTATGGAGGATGAATCATAATTAAAACCAAGGAAAATTTAAAGTTAAATAATTAATTTCAAAATCATTAAATATTATATTCCACCAATAATTTTTACTGAAATTAACATTAAATACAAAATGACCTATGTTGCAAATATTAAAAAGAGATTAATTTCATTTTTTATAATGATAATAAATTCAAATAAAAAATGATATTAGATAATCCTATAATTCTATAGAATGATATTTATAAAATATAATATTTTATATTAAAAATGATATTATGGATTCTTGATAAAAAAGACAAGATAAAATCATCTCCACTTACAAGAATCCATTTGGCTGAACTGTTACCCAAAGGGAAAATAATTTGAAAGAATAGATGTATACCATATAATGAACTATATTGATTATAAAAGATATTTTTTTATATAAAATGAAAACATGTTTTCTATCAATAGAATAATATAAATAGATAATAATTTTTTTAATGTGATATTTTATAAAAACCCATACAACATTAGAAACATTTTAATCAAAAACCATGAAAGTGATAAATTGAAATTGTTTTTAAATCTATTTTATTTCAATATATTTATGATATGTGGATTCAATTGGGTAATATATAAGACTCAAAATATAAAATAAGTGGTGAATATATTCAATATCTAAAAGAATGTAAATTGACTCATGAAACCATTAAATCAGACATACATATGGCCAAATGGATTCCATATGTCCATGTATAAAAATATTGTGTTTATTATTAATTTGTATAAAAACTATATGTATATTTATTATTAATATTCATTTATAATTACATGTTATCCATATTTTAATTTTTTACTATTTGAAAAAATAATCTTGTGCTAGCGCTTCTATTTTCCTAGCATTGATTGGTTTATAGGTTCTAGTACTTTATACATTTATATGGGTTCATCATCACCTAAATGTTCACGAAGAATTATTAAACATTTTTGATAAAGTTATTAAGGTTCTGCAGACCCAAACTCCGTTGAGTGGTCCTATAAAACCCCTTTAAATACTAGTTTTGATAAAA
This sequence comes from Viscum album, assembly GCA_963277665.1. Classification (NCBI taxonomy): domain Eukaryota; kingdom Viridiplantae; phylum Streptophyta; class Magnoliopsida; order Santalales; family Viscaceae; genus Viscum; species Viscum album. The sequence goes on along the minus strand of OY728150.1, from coordinate 807,019,984 downwards.
TGTTAAATGAACCTATTGTTATTTTACAACAATACCATAAGACTAAAATTAAAAGTGAAAATATAAAAATTATAAAAAGAATGATTTTATAAGTTTCAATTAGAATTAGATAAAATTGATACTTATTTTATTATATTTTTATTCATTTCCCCATAATTGATCTACACTATACTAAATTCTGTATTTATCATAAGTTATACTCATCTTAATAACCTGGGGAATTCAATAATTTGAAAAGGGTTATCCCAAATTATCAGTAAAGGAAAATATATCAACATATCATGAAGTAGAAGATCATATGAATACGAAATATTATAATTATGGGAGAAATATATTTCTAAATATCAAGGAATAAGAATATTAAATTAAAAAGAATATACCTTTAAAAAAGAGTATAGTTTCATGAGATAATGAATAAGACTACTAAAGAATAGATCAAGAATAATATCTAAATATAAGAGTGTGTAATAAAAATATATATTGAAATCATATGTCAATAATACACAATGAGACATTTTCCACACAACAGGTTTGGGCTAATAGCTAATGTACCTTCCTGGGAAAAGGCTTACCATCTTTATACCCATGGTCTTGGGTATAATAATGATGTACACTTATTAGGCTTGGTATATTCCTCCCATTTGTTGATAAGATTGGGACAATCCTCCTGTGAACCATTTTTCTTAGGATACTATAATTGTGTACTATTTATCTTGGGATTATCCTCTCATATACCCTTAGACTTTTAATAATCATCTTGTTTACCCTTTACATTAGAAAAATCCTATAATGTTCTATTTGAAATCAGAAAACCCTATCATGTTCACTTATATTCTCATGAGATATAATCAATACCCATGAATTCAAAGGTGATATTCGATCCCACTAGTAAATAATCCATACATATGTGTGCCACATGAAAATTATCAGTACTTACATCATAATAAATCCATTGAATGAAAAATGGGATGTGTAAAATTTCAATATGTTAGCACTGAAATTGACCTTAATAATATAAATGATTGATACATCAATCCACCAGAATGTTTATTTCATAAATTGTTTTAAGGAATTTCATGTAAATTTACATCCAAGTAAATAAGGCCTTTATAGATAAAGAGAAAAGTGGAAGAGAAATTTTAAAATAGTTCTTTCTAAAATTAATGTATCTTTGGTGTAAAATATAAAGTAATAGTCAAATTGAAAATTAAATTTTGGAATGGTGAAGTTAATTTTTATAAAATAATTTGAAAATTTAATAAAATTTCAATAGTTTTTCCATGATAAAGACATAAATATTTTCAAATTCTTATGTTAAAACCCATTTAAGTACTTTACTTTTTATAAAGAATCATTAATAATGGGTCTTTAAAAAATATATACTTCTTTTAAAAAGGTAAAGTAAAAATAGTGGTCAAAATTTTACTTAAATTATTTTATCAATAATTTATATTTTAATGGGATTAAATTATTTAAAAATTTAATTTTTAGTTAAAAAATGACCAATTTTATGGGATTGAAAGCATTCTAAATATTTGTAAAATTCCATTGTTTAAAACACATATTTAAAAAAGAAGGTTGCAAAATATAATGCTTAAGAATAGTTTGGGAATATAAAAATTTGATATGTATAATGAAATATTTGGATTATAAAATAATAAAGTAAAGAATTCATGTGAATAATAAACATTGAAATTGAGAAAATAGTGATATTAAGGGTAACTGGATTTTTTCTTAAAAATGTATCAATTTTGAGAGAAATGAATTCATCACTAAAAAATAATTTTTTTGATAAATTCATATTTCCCAATGAGAAACAATAAATATCTTATGAGTAGGAAATAGAATAATTTATCAAATATATAAAAAGTATTCATAGTGAATACTATATTAACCCAAAGGAAGGATATTTGTGTTAAACTAGTTCATTAAGGAAATAAATATGCAGGAAGTAATGGAAATTTAGAATGATTTTATCTATAGTAAATTTATATAACTAGAGGAAATCTATAATAAAAATTAATAAAGAAAAATATAATATGTTTTTTTTCAAATTATAAGATGTAATTTCAAGAAGAGAAATCCTAACTTAATAAATGAGAATTGGGTTTCTAAAACACCTTACAACATAATCATGAATAAAATTTTAGATGCTAGTAAGGTAAAAGTTGGATTGTGTTTGAAAATAATTTATAATTCGAGAAAAGATATGATAAAATAATATTCTCCCAATATGTACAAAAAAATTCCAAAATGTAGTGATTACAAATCATATCTTAGTAATGAAAAATTGATATGAAAAAACCCTTACGGGAATGTTAATGTAAGAATCATATGAACATAAGAGGTTTACCATGAAATCAACATTAAAATATCATGAATTGATATATTTTAATTATCCATATTTCTAATAGTGATGCAAGTACACTATATATAAGAAATGATGATGTGAAATATCATACATGCCTCATAGAATTTAATATAGAGACAAATAACCCATAACTATATTATATATTTGTAAAAATTCTCTCTAACCTATTGTATCATAAAAATGACAATATTATTAACATATATTCGTTCTATATTAATCCGTACACCATTTTATCAACATCATTTACATCTAATTATCATAGATATGTTACCCGGTTGTAGTTTCTTATCAACAGAATAGGTTAGTATTATTTGATTGTTTATTTCATAAATGATTCTTGGTTTCTATCACTTTTTGGTTTAAATTTAAAATTTATATATTTTTAAATTTATAATATTTTTCATCATTTATTCCTTAAATCAGATTTCCTAAGGTGAAATCAATGGTGGTGGTTTGTGAAAAATGAAATTGGTAAAAATAGTTTTTACATGTTTAATGATCGAAAGGTGGTATATCGATAAATATATTATATATTAATAACACATTTATAAAATATTTAAAACAAAAAAAATTATTATTAGATGATATTACCATTATATAATATTTAATTACAATTCATGATACAAACATTGTAACATCATTAATGTAGGTGTTAAAACCTACCCAAATGATTTTATGTTATAATAATTTATTTTTTTCAATTATTTTTTATATAATTTTAATATATATTTTAGGAAAACATTAAATTGTTATAAATATAATTTAACTTCATTAAATTAATTTTTTTGATATGTTCGTACAGGGCAACGATGGTACATTTTTTTCATCTTTCATTGAGGTGGTTTTCTGAACATATGGGCGATTAACCATTCCATTCCCTGAAAAATGGGAATGAATGAAGGTATATGATAAATAATCATTTAAGAATAATAATTGAAAAATATTCAATATATTAATTTATAAAATAAATATTTTCTATAAACCATGAATGGTAGTGATGAAAAATGAACCACATCATTGCATGGAGTTTGCAGTCTTCATGTACATATGATCAACATTTATTGGGTTTTCATAATGGATGGATGTGAATGAATAATGGGTTATCCATTAATATAAAAAAATTATAGTTTATTAATAAATTTTTTTCATTAAATTTGGGTAGATATATAATTTTTCCAATTCGAATATTAAAGATAAAAGAATATGAAATACACATGGTAATAACATGGGATTTTTCAAGCAAATATAATTAAATTAGAGGTTGTAGGAGAACTATTTGAGTCTATAGTCCTATAAAAATTGGAAAAGGTTGTACTAAAGATATATAAAATTGAATCAGTATGAAATTTAAAGTTATAGTTGTATCATAATGTGGTGTATGTTGTCGCCTTTAGAAAGTGAAAATAATTGTAATTTTATAAGTTTATTTCAGAAATTGAATATCCCTACTCAAGGGTTAAATGATATAAAATCATAAAATAATGTATTGGAGGAATTTTTTCATTGAAAAACATCATCTAAACACTTAGTGATGTATTTTTTAAATGCAGTATGTGTTTTACACTTATTATAACTCATTTCAAAAATGTATCTTTTTTCCACATGAAACTAATGTTTTTAACCTCAATAATTAATTTTCTTTGAGAAATTCGAACCACAATTCTTCCCAAACATGATCATTTTGAAACAAAATATAAAAATTGAATCCCTAAGGATTGTAGAACAATTGAGAGGGGTGGGGGTGGGGGGATGAATTCATGGTTTTTTTTCAAATTTCCAATCATATGGAAATTAACCACTACAAGGTATTATAGTTATTTTCCTTAAAAACATTTTGTAAGATATAATGTATAAAAATTTGAGAAACTAAAAAATTAATGAAATATATATATGTTTCAGATAATGTATGATAACCTACATCTTTTCCATGCCTACTTCTATTATTCAATGGAATTTAAATATTTGAAAGAAGTGAATTCATCTTTTGAGAAAACTCTTTATAGAATCCTTACATCTTACAATAGGTATGATTATAATGGGTAATATATATTTAAAATGATTTCTTGAAAAAATATGACACAATAATAGAATAATTTTTTCATGTAGCGCCAAAAATTTTATGTCGGGTAACTCCAGTCATTTTCCACTATCAGTTCTTCCCTTTATTGTATGTTTCCACATGGTGTGATTTTTCTGGTGTTATCCATTCATTTCACCTCACAAAAACTAGAAAAAATATAATTAAATAATTTATATCTAGTTAAAACAACACTAATCCACATAAAATCATTATAAAAAACTATCTTGTTTCTCCACCTCATTCTCTAAATTAAATCCCCGTCTAATTCTTTTTTCCAAAATATATGTTTGGAAGTATTCATCAAGAAACATAACTTCAGTTAAAAAGTCACTTATGATGCAAATTTCAAGGAATTAAAAAATGTGTGTTTATTTTGATAGTGTTATGAACTGATGTACCTTTTAAATCATGTTTATAAGTCCTTAAAAATTAGAAAATATGAGAAAAACTTTCCATTTTACCACTCAGTGAAATTAAAAATTCATAATCTCTCACACATTTAAATTTTCTATCAAATATTATAAAATATTATATAATTTTAATAAATATTATTGAATTATCTGAATCTTACAGCCTTTGTCAATTATTATTGAATTCACTCATTGCAAAAATTGTCATGAAATCATAATTTTATTAGATATGAAACCATATAAAAGAACAAAACCAACATCGTATCCTTAAAAAAACTATATATAGAAGAAGTGTTTCTAGAACATCTTTATGAACACTTATTTTGGTTTTACTTGTCTATTTTTCTCTATATGAAGATCATTTTTAGTCATTTTTTCTCAGTGAAATCTTATCCTTATTGGAAAATCTCTGTCTGGTGGAGAAGTGTTTTATCGTCTAGTCAAATTCATTCCAATATTTATATATTATTTTATTCAGAGAAGATTTCATCTCGTGATATATATTATATTCATCAAATTCTCATCATTTTAATGAATATTTGGTCGGAGATCTTCCCAACAACATATATAATATCCCAATCATTGAACATTACTCTACACATGAAAAAATATGATCTTTTATATTCATACAAACTTTCTATCACGAAAATTATTAACTACATTTAGTTTCTCTTCAGTATGATTGAAAAAATATCATATATTTTTTAATACTATGTTTGAACTTATAAAGAAATTGGGAACATGACCCACCAATACCCCATAACTAGATTGGGTGTTTTATACATTTATAAACATCTCCATGTAGTCCCCTTTTGTCAATAGCCTCAAAATATTTCACAAGTATCTATCCAAAAAAATTCATCTACCCCATTGATTACCTTTTTGAAACTTTGTAAACCACACATACTGAGTAACAAAAAACATCATTTCTTTTATCTAATTTAGTTCACCTAATGGATTACCCATATATATTATCATTATAAAATCTTTGAAAAATATTCTTTCAAGAAATTATTATGAATATATTTCTTTATAAATCTCATTTTTTATGATTGATAATGTTTTTTATAATTAGTTATATCAAAATATGGTCTATTTGATCAGAAAAATAACAATGCGAATTTACTCAACAATTTTTTTCTTGAAATCAGCATCATTGTATGTTTATAAGTTTTTCTAATCATAAAAATTTTCTTCTTCATCCCCGGTTCATTTGATATCATATTTCCAGAATGGTTTGAATGAAAATATTTTTTTTCAAACATTAACAATTACATATTTGTTTAAGGGAACATATTTTTTTCTATACAAAATTTATCTTGGATCAGGAATAGTTCATGATTTTAGCAATAGGAAAAAACTAGATAGAATCATGTAACATTTATACGAATATTTATAAAAATCATTAAAAACTTTAGAAAACAATTCTCACTTTCTACTGTAGCTCAATCTCTAAACATTCATAAAATTTATTCATTACCATTAACCTAGTAACAAATAATAATATTAAGAAAATTTTAGTTGTCAATAATGAAAATACATTGTTATAAAAACATCACAATATATCCTAAATATTTCCAATTGTATTTTTTGAAATCATTCCTTAACAACTTCTACCACTCATAATTTTTCATCACTAATACCTTTTCACAACACAGTGTTTAACAATTACCAAAAAAATTACCTTTCATAAAGAGATGGTCTTAATGCCTCACAACTGGAGAAATTAATCCGTTTAATGAAAATCAATCCTTTATTGATAAGAAAAATTTTCCCCATGTTAAGATAAAACCCATCACATTTATCTTATCCACTTATTCTATATGTTTATAATTCACAGTTTATCACTCTCCAATATTTTTTCTCTGTGAATTTTTTTGAAAACCACAACTTCATATTCATTATAGAAAGATTTCATTTTTTACAAATTCATTACATTATGTTACTATATACCAATATGATCCAATGAAAAGTGGATGAATTCCATAAAAAACTATTAGGATTCCATCGATAGAGGCTGAATATGATTTTGATAAATCAATTTATAAATCCCTCTTTTATGAAATGTGTTGTGAAAACATCAGTAATGTGATATTTTTTACAAATATATTCAATTCCATATTTTTTACCAAAAAAATTATCTTTTATAGAAGGTTATATGATATAAATATTCTTTTATCATGAATGTCATATTATTTTTTTTAGAAATATAAATAACACCCTTATTATCCCAAATTATCATCAATTATTTTAAATATTTTTTCCATTAAATCTTCTAACTGAACAGACATTATGATCATCTGTGTTCATTCTTGGGTGGGGGAAACACACTCTAATTCTACTACGATAAATGTTTCTAGACTCAATTTCTTTATATTCCAAATCATACATGATTCTACTAAGCTGAATGTTCCTACAGAAGTTGATTTTCTATATTTGAATTATCCATCCCAGTTCTTGTAACACCCCAATCTTCCATGGTACGCTCCCCTTTGAATAACAGAGCAGCGTGTGTTGTACGCAACCTCGAGTTCTAACACACCGCGACCAATAAAAGTAATAGTTATGAATATTAATACCCACTTTTTGAAATTATATAAATTTTATATTTCAAAATGGACTTCATTTTTGGATTTGGAATATCGAAATTAGCCTATGTTGATTTTTTGGTATTTTTCTGAGAACTTCCAATTTTTGATGGATAGTGAAAAATACTTAAATTTTTTTTAATAAAAAAAATTTACAGTGATAAATTATAAAACTGAGTGGTTTTAAAGTATAAATAGAATATATTTTTACAATTTTATCCAATGGTGTTCATTATAATTAATTTCACTTTGAAATTGGACATAAACAATTGTCAATCTTTGGATATATATTGTTTCTTAAAAACAAGATATTTGTTGTGACAGTGGGAATTAATTATTAAATTAATTAATGCAACTTATATGTTTTTAATTTTGTAAAATATACATCATTTTTTAATTAGGAGTATCAAATATAGCTTAGGGTTAATTTTTGGTGTTGTTCTGAACAACTTCGATTTTTTATGAATAGTGAAACCACTAAGTGGTAGTTAAAAAAACCAATTTTTCATTTAAATGAAATTTTACCACCTCTGTGATTTGAATTTCCAAAATCCGACATAAATCATTTTCATTAAGAAGTAAAATGTGGTTCAATGGGATTAAAATAATTTTTGGTGAATAGTAACTTTTAAGTTCTATTAATCACGATTAAAGGTAATTAGTGAAATTTAAGGTAAAAATGAAGTTATAATAATATGAAAATACCTTTACACTTGTCTTACCCTTATTGGAAGAGTTATGGCCGACCAATACAATCCATGGGTCAACTTGAGGACCCCATGGAGCCACTTGGGTAAGAAAATGACATTAATAACTTTTTATTTAAAGTAAAAATAAAATTGTCACAAACATGTGTTGTTTTACTAAAAAAATTATTACATGGGGTTATATAAGTTAACATTTTGACTATAAATATTCATTGTAAAGCTAAAAATATTTCCTACATCATGGTAATTTTTTTTATAATTTTTAGACATTAAATAAATTAAATTTTTTTATGACACAATGATAGTGCAACGATTACATCATTAATAACGATTTAAATAAACTGAAAAGATAATGTAAAATATAAGACTTAAACTTGTCAAAAACCTATTGGATGAGTATATTGCAAACACTTATCACCTTATAATTGAAATATATAATTGTGGGACCTCTAAAATCCGAAAATCATTTCATAATAATGTAATATTTCATGACTTTCCAAGAGTGCCTCTCTTCTCCTCTTATAAAAGGCCCCCACCACTACCACCTTATTAACACCTTCAAAGCCATTTGTCTCGGCCAACCTCTGCCCAAATACTCTCTCAAATTCCCTCTCTTACTCCTAGAAGCCTGAATTTGGGCAGAATTCTTCCCAAAGAAGCCTTTGGATCAAATCAAAAAGTGTTACCCGATTTTAAGGTAATGTCTTCTCTTATGTTATTTTGTTTTATTTTGCTTTTACAACCCCTTAAACTCTTTTTATTATTTTATTTTGTAACAAAACCAGTATCATCAATATACTGGGATGTTGTTATGAGAAGGATTTGATTTACACTTACACACACCTTCATGTAATGGTTAAATAACACACTGTTTATGTGGTTGGCGAATTTCTGCCTCACGAAATGATGATTGTTCAATATTCTTTTAACACCTCTCATGGTGGCCATTATGATGACACTATTTTTATATATGATATATATTATGTTTTTTTCCTTATTATTCTGTATTTTCCATTTATGGCATAACTTTATGATTTCCATTATGGGTAAACACGATAATTTCATCATAGGAAGTGAGGACTACCGCCCCCTCAAAGTGATTTGAATCGTTAATGCCATATGTGGGATGTATAAAGGATGGAGTAAATGGTATTATTCATTATATTATACTGGAATTATAGTATACCTTTATATAATTATGATTTCATTCCATTAAATACAATATTGAAATGAAAGTAGCGTTCATGCGTACGTACAGCTTACCGTCTCCACGATGGGTGCATTTCATTTCATACCTCTAAATGTTACGTAATATTATGAATGAATGTATATACTGGATATATATGATATATATGATATCTACATCATGAATATAATTTTGGATATAATGGATATTTTACCACATGAATAACTTGAAAGTATTAGAAGTTTATTTTTGGCTTAAGTACCAAAGATCGACAAGACGAACGTTATTAACTTAAATAATTACATAATGTTAATAAAATGGTAATAAGTGATATAAATGGAATAATAAACTTGAAAAAGGTTCTTAAGAAATTATAAATTAACTCTAGTTTATTATTCAGGAGGTTAAAGAACGGTTGAGTCAAGTTGGACACGAGGTAAGGGAACTTCTTAACCCAATTTCTATTCTTTGTGTTAATCTCATACTTTCAAATTATGTCATGATATTATTATTTCCTATCTTGTATGTGTACTTTATTTATATGTACTTATAGTGAATACACATAATATATTTATTTTATTTTAAAAAAATGATCTTTGTAAGGGACTTCGTCTCAATCTCCTTTAATTGAGGCATATTTTGTTTTATACACAACTTTATTTTATACGGTGTATAAACCCCTTTGACTCTTTCATTTATTCAAGAATAATATTTTTTATATGAAGCATTTTAATAAACGACAAAAGGGAATGTTTTTTTGTCGTACGTATGTGGCGACAACGACTTCTCTGCCATCGTGACCATTATTTGAGTTTCAGATTCCTCTACAAGCCATAACTTTTTAAATGAAAAATAATTACAAAGTTTTAATTTTATTTTATTTTGGTATTGAAAATGGTTTTGAAAGTGTTTTTTTATATCAATGTGTTGTCTTGATATCTTGTGATTGAAATGTGGAAATGTTATGTTTCCTTTATGCATGTTTTATGTGATACGATTATGTTATGGATTATGATATGATTAAACCTGTTCATATGAGGAATGCATTGGACATAATAAGTGATGGGTGGAGCCCGCTATAGCTCCTCGATGCATCAGTAGGTCTAATCAGACAAACTAGTGTCTTGGAACGAGGCCTTGACAAAATCTTATTTGTAGTCTAGGCACGAGGCCTTGGCTACGTGGTTATGATAGTCTAGCATTATGCATTCCATCATTGTGAAAGTGGTTATTGATATTGAAAATGATTATTCGACCAGTAGAATATCCATGTGAATAAGTAAATGGAATTATTTCATTTTATTTTTCCATATTATGCTGAAGCTCATGTTTAAAAGGCCTTTGTTTAGTAATACATTGCCTTAAATGATTATATTTATTTATGAAATCTTCCACTATATTGTTATCCTTACTGAGCATCTGAGTTCACCCCTTTCAATGTTTTAATTTTTCCAGGATGTGAAAAAGTATTTTATGAATGACCTGAAGGGATAATATGGGGGGATATGAAGACAAGATGTTGTTGTAGTTTTGTATTAATTTATGATGTAATGTAAAACTTATGAATGTATCTAGTGTTTCAAGGCTACTAAACTAATCGGCCTTTAGAGACTTGATCTTTGTGATCATGCCAATGTTACAAAATAATGCACCGACTCTAGGTAACTAGGGTCAGGGCGTTACAGTTTGTATCAGACGCAGTTTAGTACTAACCTTGGAAGCTATATTTATATAAAATCTGATTAGAGAACATAGCGCTAAGATAGAATTTGAGGATTAGTATAGAAGAACTTCCTAGAATTTTGGTATTATAGAGATTTTGTGAGTCTTCCGAGAAATACATACCTGTCTGGATACGAGCAGGTAGAGGTGGCTCTCGCACAGATGTATCTAGGGGTAAAACCCGAAAACACCGCTTTGAGCTAGACTCGAACGGGAACTGGTGCACGACAACGGGCCTTGCTACACTCCTGGTTACGACAATCCCGAGGGATATGCTTAGGATAATTCTCATTTTCTTTACAAACCATTATGAATGGTGTATGAGTATATACTTCCTCAACGATTTTTTTTATTATTATGGATTATATCCATAAATTGTTCAATTTATGTTATGTGTTTTACAAGTATGGAATTATTTATTTTGATTCATAAACTAAATTTGTTTATTCCATTGTTTAGAAATGTATCCTAGTGGGAGGAATGGAAACTGTATCAATACACACACTCCATGTAGGGATTTACCTCCTGGTCAAGATAATTATAATGAAGTTGGTGATACAACTGGTGCTGATCAGCTTATCACCATACTGAGGAAACTCACTCAAGTTATGAATAATAACCTTACTTGTATGGAGCACCCTGATCCGCAACGTGGAGGATCAATGCTAGACCGCTTCATGAGGAAACAACTGCCAACATTTAATGGGGGTATAAATCCATTAGTAGATGAGAAATTGATAAACTCCTTAGAGAAAATATCCCACGCCTTGGGGAGTAGCGAAAGGGAGAAGGTTGTCATGGCAGTTTACCGGCTCATTGGAGATGCCGATCAATGGTGGTCACTGATTAAAAACAAAAAGGAAGATGAAGAAGTATCAAGTATGGAATGAAGGTATTTTAAGGAAATTTTCTTAGAAAAATACTTTCCTCGTGACCATCGAGCAGATATGGAAAAGCAATTCTTGAGTCTGAGGCAAAAAGAGGATGAGAATGTCACAACGTATGAGTCTCGCTTTACACGGTTAGCAAGGCATGCTGTAGATTATATATGTAACCCAAGAAGTAAGATCGATCGTTTCTTTGATGGGTTATAACCGTTTCTCTATTGAGCATTAGTCTCACAATCCTTCTCATCATACGAAGATATTGTGTCGTGTGCTATCAAGACAGAAAAAGAATTCTCTAAATCTTATGACAACAAAGTAAAGCAAGAGAAGAAGAGAACGGTGGAACAAGAGACAGATAAAGGGAAAAAGGGAAAGAAGGATTTTCCATTATGCGATAATTGTGGGAAGAATCACCCTGGTACTTCCCTAAAAGGAATGGAAGTTTGTTATAAATGTGGAGAAAAAGGTCACCAAGCTCGTGATTGCAATGGAAAGAAAGAGGCTATCAATGTAGAATGCTTCAATTGTAGGGAAATGGGGAATTATGCAAATGAATGTCCTAAGAGGCATGGAAACTTACCTTAGAAAAGGCAAAGGGATCAAGTACAATCTTATGTTGTTACTACAGTTGAAGTGGAATAATTAATGTATTAATGCTTTTGGACTCAAGGATTATATTTTGGTTAGAAGAATAATCTGATATATATAAGGATTGTACTGTAGTACTTGTTGTTTTAATTAAGGTTTTAATATGAGTAAGGTAATCATATTTTTGTATTAGAGAATAAGAGAAACATTACTTTGTTTGAGGAATCTGATGATACAATTGATTTTTGAATTTAGAGACCTTTTTGATAAAGTCTGGACAGAGGTATTTTGGATAACTATAAAGGTTGGAATGGATTAATTTGAACTTTGGATAGTATTGTTTAAGGTTAAAACATTTCTGAATATTATTTTTGGAATATTATAATACTACAGTTTTAGGAAAAAGGACAACCCGCAGGTTGGGGGATAACCCATCACGTCGAACAAAGCTGCAGGAATCGAAACCACAACCATAGTGTGACATGCCTTTATTAATACCACTAGCCTACAGGAAGTTCCTGGTTATTACAAAATATTTTTCTTCATGGTATGTGTTAATATTTGGAACCTTGTACGATTAGGATAAATATAATATTTTTGAGTTCTATTATCTTTTTGAGTGAAAGATGAGTTTGTGGTAGAAATTAGTTGAAGGTTGAAACTCTACTTGTCAAGTATATATATATATATATATACGTCTCTATTATTCAATGAATAAATTAATTCTTAAACTTTAGGAAAGGGATATTAAAAAAAAGTGTTATCCTAATACCTAATGTTTTTTTGAACTGATGATATTTTAAATCACCATAGATTGAAGGTTTTGAGGCCCTCAATTTTACACTTTTTTGTGATTGATACAAATATGTACATTTTCCTACAATTATATGTCTCTAATTGCCACCAATGATCTCTTTATCGATATCATAATTTGGTGGTGACCTTTTAATTTCCCTTTCCCTCTTATTAAGGCTAAATTTTATTAACCTTATTTCCGATGTGGGTTTTCCACAAAGGTATTTTCTATTTTCAACATTTTATTTTCAAAGAAAAATTTTAAATTGCGAGGAATAAATTTATTGAAGGAGAGGAGAATGTAACACCCCAAGCTTCCATGGTACGCTCCTCTTGGAATAATAGAGCAGCGTGTGTTGTACGCAACCTCGAGTTCTAACACACCACGTCCAATAAAAGTAGCATTTATGAATAGTAATACCCACTTTTTGAAATTATATACATTTCATATTTCAAAATGGACTTCATTTTTGGATTCAGAATATCGAAATTAGCCTACGTTGAATTTTTGGTATTTTTCTGAGAACTTCCAATTTTTGATGGATAGTGAAAAATACTTAAAAACAAATTTTTTAATCAAAACAATTTATAGTGATAAATTATACAACTGAGTGGTTTTAAAGTATAATTAGAATATATTTTCACCCTTTTATCCAATGGTGGTCATTTTAACTAATTTCACTTTGAAATTGGACATAAACAATTGTCAATCTTTTGTTATATATTGTTTCTTAAAAACACGTTATTCGTTGTGATAATGAGAATTAATTATTAAATTAATTAATGAAACTTATATGTTTTGAATTTTTTAAAATAGACATCATTTTTGAATTAGTAATATCAAATATATCTTAGGGTTAATTTTTTGTGTCGTTCTGAAAAACTTCGATTTTTGAGGAATAGTGAAACCACTATGTGATAGTTAAAAAAACTAACTTTTCATTTAAATGAAATTTTACCACCTCTATGATTTGAATTTCCAAAATCCGACATACATCATTGTCATTAGGAAGTAAAATGTGGTTCAATGGGATTAAAATAAGTTTGGGTGAATAGTAACTTTTAAGTTCTATTAATCACGATTAAAGGTAATCATTGAAATTTATGGTAAAAATGATGTTATAATAATATGAAAATACCTTTACACTTGTCCTACCCTTATTGGATGAGTCATGTCTGACCAAGAAAATTCATGGGTCAACTTTATGACCCCATGGAGCCACTTGGGTAAGAAAATGACATTAGTAACTTTTTATTTAAAGTAAAAATAAAATTGTCACAAACATGTGTTGTTTTACTAAAATAATAATTACATGGGGTTATATAAGTTAAACCTTTGACTATAAATATTAATTGGAAGGATAAAAATATTTCCTACATCATGGTAATATTTTTATAATTTTTAGACATTAAATAAATTAAATATTTTATGACACAATGATGATGCAGCGATTACCTCATTAATGAACGATTTAAATAAAATGAAAAGATAATGTAAACTCTAAGACATAATCTTTTCCAAAACCTATTGTATGAGTATATTTAGAACCCTTTATCACCTTATCCTAGAAATATATAATTGTGGGACCTCTAAAATCCGAAAATCATTTCATAATAATGTAATATTTCATGACTTTCCAAGAGTGCCCCTCTTCTCCTCTTATAAAAGGCCCCCACCACTACCACCTTATTCACACCTTCAAAGCCATTTGGCTCAGCCAACCTCTGCCGAAATACTCTCTCAACATTCATCTGTTACTCCTAGAATCCTCACTTTGGGCAGAATTCTTCCCATGGAATCCTTTGGCTCAACTCAAAAAGAGTAACCCGATTTTAAGGTAATGTCTTCTCTTATGTTATTTTTTTTATTTTGCTTCTCCAAACCCTTAAACACTTTTTATTCCTTTATTTTGTAAAAACACCAGTATATTCAATATAATAGGATGTTTTTATGAGAATTACTTGATTTACACTTACACACACCTTCGTCTAATGGTTAAAGAACATACTGTTTATGTGGTTGGCGAATTTCTGCCTCACGAAACGATGATTGTTCAATCTTCTTTTAACACCTCTCATGGTGGCCATTATGATGAAACTATTTTTATATATGATATATATTATGTTTTTTTCCTTATGATTCTTTATTTTTCATTTATGGCACACCTTTATGATTTCCATTATGGGTAAACACGATAATTTCATTTTATGAAGTGTGGACTACCGCCCCCTCAAAGTGATTTGAATCGTTAATGCCATATGTGGGATGTATAAGGGATGGATTAAATGGTATTATACATTATATTATACTGGAATTATATTATACCTTTATATAATTATGATTTCATTCCATTAAATACGAAATAGAAATGAAAGTAGCGTTCATGCGTACGTACGACTTAACATCTCCATGAACGGTGCATTTAATTTCTTACCTCTAAATTCTACGTAATATTATGAATGAATGTATGTACTGGATATATATGATATATATGATATCTACATCATGAATATAATTCTGTATATAATGGATATTTTACCACATGAACAACTTGTAAATATAAGAAGTTTATTTTTGACTTAAGTACCAAAGATCGACAAAACGGCCGTTATTAACTTAAATAATTAAATAATGTTCATAACATAGTAATAAGTGATATAAAAGTAATAATAAACTTGAAAAAGGTTCTTACGAAATTATAAATTAACTCTAGTTTATTATTTAGGAGGTTAAAGAACGGTCGATTGAAGTCGGACACGAGGTAGGGGAACTTCTTAACCCAATTTCTATTCTTTGGGTTAATCTCCTACTTTCAAATTATGTCATGATATTATTATGTCCTATCTTGTATTTTTACTTTATTTATGTGTAATTATAGTGAATACACATAATTGATTTATTTTATTTTAAAAAAATGATCTTTGTAAGGCACTTCGTCTCAATCTCCTTTCATTGAGGTATATTTTGTTTTATACACAACTTTCTTTTATATGGTGTATAAACCACTTTGACTTTTATGTTTAATCAAGAGGAATATTTTTTATACGAAGAATTTTACTAAACGAAAAAAGAGAATGTTTTTTTTGTCGTACGTATGTGGCAACAACGACTTCTCCGCCGTCGTGACCATTATTTGAGTTTCGGCTTCCTCTACAATCCATAACTTTTTTAAATGAAAAATAATTACAAAGTTTTAATTTTATTTTATTTTGGTATTGAAAATGGTTTTGAAAGTGTTTTTTATATCAATGTGTTGTATTGATATCTTGTGATTGAAATGTAGAAATGTTATGTTTCCTTTATGCATGTTTTATGTGATACAATTATGTTATGGATTATGATATGTTTAAACCTGTTCATATGAGGAATGCATTGGACTTAATAAGTGATATGTGGATCCCTATATAGCTCCTCGATGCATATGTAGGTCTCATGGGACAAACTAGTGTCTTGGAACGAGGCCTTGAAAAAATCTTATTTGTAGTCTTGGAACGAGGCCTTGGATACATGGTTATGATAGTCTGGCATTATGCATTCCATCATTATGAAAGCGGTTATTGATTTTGCATATGATTATTCGACCAGTAGAATATCTATGTGAATAAGTAAATGGCATTATTTCATTTTATTTTTCCATATTATGCTTAATTTCATGTTTAAAAGGCTTTTTTTAGTTATACATTGCCTTAAATGTTTATGTTTATTTATGAAAGCTTCCACTATATTGTTATCCTTACTGAGAATCTGAGCTCACCCCTTTCAATGTTTTAATTCTTCCAGGATGTGAAGAAGTATTTTATGAATGACCTGAAGGGATAATATAAGGGGATATGAAGACAAGATGTTGTTGTAGTTTTGTATTACTTTATGATGTAATGTAAAACTTATGAATGTATCTAGTGTTTCAAGGCTACTAAACTAATTGGTCTTTAGAGACATGATATTTGTGATCATGCCAATGTTACGCAATAATGCACCGACTCTGGGTAACTAGGGTCGGGGCGTTACAGTTCTTATCATTGTACTGAAGAGATTATATAGCACTGCTTATTTTATACAACAACCCATAAAAATATGTTCCTTTAACATATCAGAAAATGTATTTTTCTAATAACATGTGAGATTATTAAGGATTACTTTGATACTGAGAACATAATTTTAAAACATAAACTATGTATATCTGGGAATTGGTCATATATAAAAAATATTATATGATATTTCTAAAGTATTTCAGATCCACAATTTTCCCACCTTTATTTTTAAACATTTCCATGCCAACTAAAATCGGTGTCAAAACATAATTAGAAAATTACTTTCCAATATTTAAAAAAAATACCTGGTGTACTTTTCATTAGATAATAAAATGTATCATTAATTTTCAAGATCTTGTAATCACTGGAAAAAATAAAATCCTCTAATAAATGATATATAATAATTCTTCATTATTTCATTAACCAACTCTTTAGAAGAATTTTATTTGACCCCCAAAAAATTATGTCTTCGACAAATATAATCAAAATTTGTTTGCATGAGTTCAAGTCCATCACATATTTTTTCACCATTCCCATTAAAAATATTCAGTTTTCACAAACAACTATCATGTTTGGACATCCAAACTCATGTATATTGTTTCAAACCATAAAAGTATTTCTTAAATGTAAAAACCTTGATTTCAAATTTAGTAAGTATAACCCCAAAATATTTTTTATAGATAATTCTTCCTCAATTACAAAAATTTGGAATCCTGTAATTACATTAATCTTATAATATTTATAGAAACACCATGTAGAAACAACAACATACATTCTAATTTTTTTTAAATCTTGAAATGATGAAACATGTTTCAATAAAATTAACTCATTACACCAAAGAATATACTTTATAAAAATGTATCCCTTTTTATTAAAATCTTTCCATGTTCATTAATTGTTTTAAACCCACTGGATATGGAACAAGATCCCTACCATAATTTTTTACAATCTGATCCAACTCTTCATTCATAGAATCAACATATTAATTGTGTTTAATAGATTATAAAATTGGATATGGATTAATATATGAGATAAGTGTAGTTTGACTCTCTATTATACACATTCTCCCAGTCTGAATATAGCGAACCATCAATTTCTTCCATTACTATTACATAATTTTAAATATAAATAACATAATTGTATTACACATAGAGGATCCAAAGTTTTAGTGTCTTGGTCAAACTAGGACCATACATAACAATTACAACATCAAGAAAAAACATTTATTCAATTTTTTCTTCTCTAGATTCTTACTGGAAAATAACTTATCCTTAGTACATGTAGCCACCTGAGGATATACATAAAAAGGGGTGAGCTATAACCCCTGTAAGGGGACAGACAAGAACAATATATCATGGGGTGAGCATAATCATAACATATGCAAAGAATCATGAACATGAAGGAATCATTAATAAAATAATTGAAATGTGGAAATGAAGAAAAATTAAACATCAGGTCTTAGTGGTTAATTACCACACATACTTTTGAACAAAGAAAGCATCTTGTCCAAACATCATTTCACATTTACTCATGAGATTCGTCACTTTACCCAATGCATTGGAGCGCTATATAATTTCGGGCGCAACCGTCACATCATGACATTATCATTTATCATGCATGCCACAATGAACATATAAAAAAATGAACATAAATAACCAATGAAAAGGAATGGGTTTCATATCATAATAACACATTCATAAACATTGGGTTCCCAAAAGAAATAGGGAATAACATACATGTTATAGGAACTGTCAATCTTGAATGAGAAGTAAAAGGTGTGTTCTTTAAAGAAAAGTTCTTTTGGAAAACATTTGGTTTGACATAAATAATAGAGAAAAAAATGTATACCCCAGAAAAGGAAATTAAATGATGAATAGAAGATTTTTAATGAGTAACCATATAAAAAGGGAGTGAAAGAGAGAGAACCTGAAGGATGAAAGTAGGGCATGAGAATTTCCCCTTACCTTATATTTGAACGCATTATTCATTTTATTGTCCGGTATAATGACATTATATTCATTAATTAAAAATTAAAGAACCTTTTATAAATGAATAGAGGTCATTTTTGTTTCATTATGTTATTTGATGGTCCCTTTTATAAGTTATAGTTTTTCAAAACACTGTTCGGGAATGTTTGTATTTATGGTTTTCTTAAGCGTTTCTCACGTATTCATGAATTGAAGTTTCTATAGAACATGGATAAACATACAGAACATATATTACATGTAACTAATGATATTACAGAATTTAAAAATATATTATAATGAATTACATTGTATTACATGTGTAAGAATCATTAGATAAAAATTAAATGATGATTGTTTGAGTTAATTTGGGCAGTTTTTCGACCACAACGAACTTGTATTGATTAATCATTAAGTAATATGTACATAAGTTAGTTCTAAAAAATAAAATATGACATAATACATATAAAATATTCTATTTCGACCATAAAAATGGTTTCATGACCAGATCTGAAGGTAGAAATGTAAAAAGAAAACAAGTCGTTCTTGAAGGTTATAGATTAACACCTCACGAACAATGTTTTCACTTATAAAATAAAAGGAAGAGGAGAAGAGGGTGGGATGGTATAATATCACATTAGTATCATAAAATTACAGTATATTTATGATAAAGGAGTTACCATTCCATTTGGACAAATATATGTGGGTTGAGAATGAGAAAAGAACTTGAAATTGAAAAGGAATTTAAGTTGAAGAGGTAGTGAAATTACCTCTTGAATCCTCCTCTTGAGATCCTCTTTAAGGGGACTGGGATTGGTGTTTTGATGAGACTAGAAGCTCTTGGACGTGGGGGAGGGTTCAGGGATGAATCTTGGGTAGATTTGAGACAAGTATTTAAGCTTGAGAGGTGTGAGGAAATGAGTGTGTAAAGGGTGGTATTTATAGTGGAGGGGAGAGGATATTTCTCAATATAGAATTATTTAATTTATTATTTCCCCAAAAGACAAGGAATAGTTATTATTACATGACAATTAATATTAATTTTATAATTTTATGCCTAACCAAGTGGTATTACATCAGAATAACATCATTCATGACTCAATAATTAGCTTATTTAGCTTATTTTGTAAATTATGGTATTTCACTATTCATCAGAAATTCAAATTTTTCAGAAAATTCCCTAATATTCACCCCTACAATGTTTCAACATTTAGAATAAAAAAATTATGTGCATTTTTTACAATAAATTACTAAATATGATTAATTTAATATTTAATTAAATTCACAATTTACTTGAAAAAAACAGTTTTTAACATTTAAATTGGTTTTATAATGCTTGAAAAAAATTACATGATGTCTTATAAAATGATCTATAATATAGAAGAAATATATTTGTTAATTTATGAACACATTTAAAAAAAATACATTTTCTTTTTAATTAAAAAATTATAATTAATTTTTTATGACTTACAAATATTCCATTAGTTTTACTATGGTCAAATTGTCACTTATATAATGTCTTAATTTTATTTAATTATTTATAGGTATGTTTACTATTATTTTGGATGATTTACTATTCATAAGGGTCATATTAGTATTTATAATGGTAGGTTACTATTCATTAGGGTATGTTACTATTCGCCAAAAATTATTTTTGATTTATTATACTCAAAAAAATCATCTTGAACACAATCATGTATGTCAGATTTTCGAAATTCAAAACATAGAAGGGTAAAACTATGTTTAATGGTCACATAGTATTTAGTATCATGATATTTCATTGTTTTTTCGAATGTGATTATACTATAGGGCATAATTATAAGAAGGGAATTCCATTAATAAAACTTTTCGTCATTACATTCCTCCCCCATTATGAAATTTTTCCCTCAAAATTTTGTTTTACACAAACAGGTGAGGGTACTTCTCCTTCATCACCTCCTCCAGTTATCATTTAGATTCTTCAAACTTATGGTTCCTCCAAAACACTTTGACAAGATGAGTTTTCTTATTTCATAGAACCTTTTCTCTCCTGTCCAAAATCTCTACTGGCTGCTTCTCATAGGCGAGATTATCTTCCAGCTGTACCACCACTGAGTTCCGTTCATGTGAGAGATCAGGTATGTACTTTCTTAGAAGTGATACGTGAAACATATCATGAACAAGAGCCATATTCGGTTGATGTGCAAGCCGAAAGGCCACAGATCCTATGCGGTAAAGGATCTGAAATGGGCCAATGTATCGTGGGATTAACTTCCCTTTCTTTCCAAACCACATGACTCTATTCCATGGTGATATTTTAAGGAAGACTTTATCTCAAACATCAAACTCCAAGTCCCTTCGACGGTTTTCAGTGTAGCTCTTTTGCCAACTTAGTGAAGCTTTGATGTGTTTCGGGATGACTTGATCCTTTTCTGTCAACTCTTTCTCTAGATTGGGTCCAAGTAGCTTGCATTCTCTAACTTCATCCCAATAGGTTGGAGTTCTACCTCTCTTTCCATACAAAGCTTCATATGGTGCCATCTGAATACTCTAGTGGAAGCTATTGTTATATGAGAACTCAACCAATGGGAGATGTTATTCCCATACACCTTTGAATCAAGATAGTAGGCTCTTAGCATATCTCCAAAAATCTAAATAGTCCTTTCAGATTGGCCATCAGTTTGGGGGCGATAGGTCGTGCTGATATTTAATTCTGTACTCAAAGCAAGCCAAAGGATCCTATAGAATTTAGATGTGAACATTGGAACATGATCCAAGACAATCAAGAGTGGAACTCCATGAAGTCTCACCACTTCCTTGACATATATATTTTCAAGTAGTTCAAGCGAGAGGTCTTCCCAAATAGTAATAAAATGGGAACTCTTGGGGAGTTGATCAACCACAACCCATGTCGCTTTATTTCCATTCGACATCTTCGGGAGACCCATGACAAAGTACATATTAACATTCTCCCATTTCTACATAGGTATAGGTAATAGCTGCATCAACCCTTTAGACTTTTTTCACTCTACATTAACTTGTTGTCATACCGAGCACCTTGAGATATATTATGTGATCGTTTTTTCATGTTATCCCAACAAAAGTGTTATCAGATATCACGGTACATCTTGGTACTCCTAGGATTGATAGAGAATGGTGTGCTATGTGCATTGTCCAATAGCTCCTTCTTTGTCCCGGGTGATGAAGGCACATAAAGCTGCATTCCAAACCAAATCACACCATCATCATCAATATGGAACTCTTGCATCTTCCCTTCAATAACTACATTTACCATATTTTGTATCACCGCATCATCACTTCGTTCTTTTTTAATCACCTCTTGGATGGATGGTTGCTCAATCATTTGGAAGAGGTAGGATTTATCCCATACCCTCATGATTTATAAATCCATCCTTTTAATATCCCTGAATATAGGGTCATTCTCAATCTGTAACTTGGATAGAGTAGCAGGTTATTTTCTACATAGAGCATCAGCTACCTTGTTCGCCCTTCCAGGATGATAGTGAATAGAGAAATCATAATCCTTGATTAGCTCTAACCATCTCCTTTGATGCATGTTGATCCCCTTTTGGTTGAATAAATAAAATAGGCTATTGTGGTCGGTGTATATGTCACACTTATCTCCATAAAGGTAGTGCCACTTGATATTCAAGGAAAAAATCATGGCTTCCATCTCTATATCATGCGTCGGGTAGTTCTGCTCATGGATATTCAACTGTCCTGAGGCGTAGGCTATCACATTATCATTTTCATGAGTACACAACCCAATTATTTCTTTGAAGCATCACTATATATCACAAATCTCTCTCCACTTTTTGGTAGTGTGAGTATAGGTTCATTGATCAACCTTCTCTTTATCTCTATGAAGCATCCCTCACATTCTTCCATCCATACATACTTTAACCCTTTCATTGTTAACTTAGTTAGGAGGCTTGAAAATCGTGAGAAGTTTCTCAAAAAATGTTAGTAGTACCCAGCTAATCCAACAAAACTACGTATTTCTGTGACACTTGATGGCCTGGTCCATTCCTCAATTACCTTTTTTCAAAGGATCTAAAAAAATTTCCTCACCTGTGATCACATTTCCCAAAAACGTGGCCTGCTTCATTCAAAAGTCACACTTGCGGAACATGGCATACAACTTCTCCTTTCTCAATGTCGCCAACACAAGTCTTATATGTTCTTCATGTTCCTCCATGCTCTTGGAGTAGATAATAATATCATCAATAAAAACTACCTCAAATTTGTTGAGGTAATGTCTAAAGACTCTATTCATCAAATCCATGAAGATCGAAGCAGAATTAGTAAGTCCAAAGGGAACCAGAAACTCATAGTGCCCATACCTTGTACAAAATTCAGTCTTCTGAATATCTTACTTTTTCACATTTAGTTGATGATATCCAGAACAAAGATCCACCTTTGAGAAGTATTGAGCTCCTCTTAACTGGTCGAAAAAGTAATCAATCCTTGGAAAAGGATACTTGTTATTTATGGTGATCTTGTTGAATTCCCGATAATTGATACACAGACACAATGTTCCATCCTTCTTCATTACAAAGAGCACTGGTGCACCCCAGGGTAATGCACTAGGGTGAATGAAACCTTTTTCCAGATGCTCTTGTAGCTGCTTGTTTAACTCCTCCAGTTCAATATGATCAATCCTATAGGGACACTTTGAGATAGGAGTAGCTTCGGGTATGAGTTCAATTGAGAACTCTACCTCACGATCTGGGGGAATTCTGGGTAACTCATCAGAAAATACATAATTGTATTCCCTCATGATGGGAATTTACACAAGGTTGGAACATTCCTTTGAACCAACCATTTGGGAGAGGTATGCTTCATTATAGGGAATCAACACCCACACCATTGAAGGATTTTTCAAAGGAGATTCATGATCTACCTTGCATTTGTAGAGGAGCATGGGATGGTTAAGAATATGAGAAGGTATTTCCTTTTCCTGATAGTTGACATGTGCTCTATATAATGAGATCCAATCCATTCCAATTATAGCATCAAATTCCACCAAGGGAAGTATTACAAGATTCGCTGGAAGAATCTTCCCACATACGCCAATAAGAGAAAAGTTGAAAACTTGGGTTGCAATGATTTCACCACTTGGTGTTTTTAAAAATATCTCTACTTCAGGGTTTTGGGGCTTTGATTCTATAGTTTAGGAAAACATTAAAGATATAATGGAATTCATAGAACCAGAATTGAATATGACTTTTTCCATTCTGGAGTGAATAGGAAGTGTACCTTGTACGAATTCATTATCTTGCTCCACTTCTATGGTAGTGATAGCATAAGCCTTCCCTTGTTATTTTGGATTTGGTGGTTGCTGATGCTGATTACCATTAAGAACTCGAGGTTTATTGCACTGGATGGAATAGTTACCTAGCTCCCTACAGTTGTAGAATTGAACCATGGGTGGTTCTCTCTTTTATTCTGCTACATTATCCTTCCTTTTAATGTCTTTTTGACACTCTTGAGAATGGTTTTCTTCTTTACCACACTCTATGCACTTTTCTATTCCTTTGAGGAAGTTCCCATGGTGCATCTACCCACATTTTTGGCATGTGGTTTGTTAAGTTTTCTTCCAACCTTTTCCATAGATCCTCCATCTTGAAACATCATCTTTTGTTTCTTAGCACCATAGCTATGGGACCATTCTCCAAACTCCATGTCCACATTTAGATCACACCAAATAACTTCTTCATATCTTCAAATGTATCGAATCTCAAGAGCCTTTCAAAGGTGTGGTTTTAATCCACTAATGAATCTTTCAATTTTGCTATCATTGTTGATAACAAACCCTGAAGCATACCTTGAAATCCTATTGAAATTCACTTCATAGGTTGTGACAGATTATCCTTCTATTTTATTGATCTCTACGAATTCGTTTTCCATATCTGTGAGAAGAGTTCATGGGAAATATTTATTAAGAAACATTATCTTAAAGACTTCCCATTCCATCTCTTCAATTTACTCCCTTAGCTTGGTGTTCTTAATCAAATCCCACCATTAATCAGCCTCTCCATCTAGATGATAAATGGCTCAAGTCACCTTCACCATATCAGAACAGTGAAGCATTGAAAATATCTTCTCAATGGAGTTGACCCACTACTTTGAAACTAGTGGATCGGAAGATCCACTAAACATCGGCGGTCGTTTCCTCATAAAACATTCAATATCTAGTTTCTCCCTCTTTGGTGAAGGAAGATGTTCCCCATTATTATGGTTATTTTTCACAACTTGTGATAGTTGGGTAAGCATCTCCATGAAGTTCTGATGTCCACCTCCCAAATCATCATGGATGTCATTCGGGCAATCGTTTCATTGGTCGTCACATGAGTTGTTGGCCTGGTTTCTCCTTATTCCCACCATTTTCAAAATTAGAGAAGGTAAGAAAAAACATAATTCAATAAGTCTTGAATAACTTATTCATTTAAAAAATTTATTCTAAAATCATAACATATAGGATCCCTATGCGAAGATTCTTGTGTATGTATTTGTACTTAGTCTCATACTAGAGGTTTTCTCTAGGGTTCACTAATACTAATTCTCTAATTAACTAAACCTTTCCTCTAATACCAACTATAGAAACCCATCCATTTATTCTATTACTATTAAATCATTTTAAAGATAGATAACTTAATTGTATTACACATAGAGGATCCAATGGTTTAATGTACTGTGAAAACTAGGACCATACATAACAATTACAATATCAAGAACAAACATTTATTCAGTTTATTATTCTCTAGATTCCTACTGGCACTTTTCCTCTCCTTAGAACATGTATCCACCTGAGGATATACATCAAAATGGGTGAGCTAGAATCCCAGTAAGGGAACAGACAAGAAAAATATAGCATGGGGTGAGCTTAATCATAGCATATGCAAAGAATCATGAACATGACGGAATCATTAATAAAAGACTTGAAATGTGGAAATGCATAAAAATGATACATCATGTCTTAGTGGTTAGTTAACACACATACATGTGAAAAAATATAGCATCTAGTTTACACATCATTTCACATTTACTCATGAGATTCATCACTTTACCCAATGAATTGGAGTGCTGTATAATTTCAGGCGCACCTGTCACAATGAAACATTCATATTACGTTATATAATTTTGGGTGCACCCGTCACATTATAACATTATCATTTATCATGCATGACAGAATGGAAATATGAAAAAATGAACATAACTCACCCATGAAAAGAAATGGGTTTCATCTCATAAGAACACATTCAGGAACATTGGGTTCCCAAATGAAATAGGGAATACCATACTTGTTACAAGAACCATCAATCTTGAATGAGAAGTAAAAGGTGTGTTCTTTAAAGAATTGTTATTTTGGAAGACATTTGGTTTGACATAAATACCAGTGAAAAACATGTATATCCTAGAAAAGTAAAGGAAATTATCGAAAAAAGATTTTTAAGGATTAACCATATAAAAAAGAAGTGAAAGAGGGAGAACCCGAAGGATGAAAGTTGGGTTGGAGAATTTCCCCTTACCTTATATCTGAACGTTTCCTTCACTTTAATGTCCTATATAATGAAATTATATTCATTTATTAGAAATTAAATAACATTTTATAAATTAATAGTGGTAATTTTTGTTTCATTATGTTATTTTATGGTCCTTTTTATAAGTTATAGAGTTTAAAAACATTGTTCAAGAATGTTTGTTTTTATGGTTTTCTTCAGCGTTTCTCATGTATTCATGAATTGATGTTCATATAGAACATGGATAAACATAAAGAACATATATTAAATGTTACTGATGATAATATAGAATTTAAAAATATGTTATTATGAATTACACTGTATTCCATGTTGATGAATCATTAGATAAAAATTAAATGATGATTGTTTGAGTTAATTCGGGCGGTTTTTAGACCACAACGAACTTTTTTTGATTAATCATTAAGAAATATGTACATAAGTTAGTTAAAAAAATTACAATTTTATTAATAAATAAAAAATATTCTATTTCAACCATACAAATGGTTTCATGACCAGATCTGAAGGTAGAAATGAAAAAATAAAACATGTCATTCTTGAAGGTGATAGATTAACACCTCACGAACAAAATTTTATTATATAATATAAAAGGAAGAGGATAAGGGGGTTGGATGGTATAATATCCTATTATTATCATAAAATTATATTATAGGTATGATACATGAGTTACCATACAACTTAGACAAATATAGGTGGGGATAGAATGGGAAAAGAACTTAAAATTGAAAGGCAATTAAAAGAGAAGTGGGAGAGAAATTACCTCTTGAATCCTCCTCTTGAGATCCTCCTTAAGGGGTCTAATATTGGTCTTTTGATTAGACCATAAGATCTTGGACGTGGGGGAGGGGCTAGGGAAGATGCTTTGGTAGAGTTTAGACAAGGCTTGAAGCATGATAGGTGTGAGGAAATGAGGGTGTGAAGGGTGGTATTTATAGTGGAGGGGAGAGGGGATTTCTCAATATAGAATTGATTAATTTATTATTTCCCCAAAAGACTAGGAATTGTGAGTCTTCAATGAAAAAGAATATAAATTTTATAATTTGATACCGAACCAAGTGGGATTACATTATCATAACATCATACATGACTCTATAATTAGCTTATTTAGCCTATTTTGTAAATTATGGTGTTTCACTATTCTTCAAAAATTCAAGTCTTTCAGAAAAATCCCAATAATTCACCCCTGCCATTTTTCAATGTCTCGAATCCAAAAATGATTCCCATTTTTCAAAAAAATTCAAAACATGATTAATTTAATATTTAATTAAAATATAAATTTACTTAAAAAAACAGTTTTTAAAATTAAAACTGATTTTATAATGCTTTCAAAAATTACATGTGGTCTTATAAAATTATCTTAAATCTAGAAGACATAGATTAGTTAATTTATGAATTTTTTTGAAGAAAATAAATTTTATTTTTAATTAATTAATTATAATTATTTATTTATGACTTACAAAAATACCATAACTTTTACTATGGTCAAATTGTCACTTATATGGCGCCTTAATTTTATTTAATTATTTATATGTAAGGTTACTATTATTTTGGATGTTTTACACTTCATAAGGGTAATATTATTATTCATTAGGGTAGGTTACTATTCACTAAAAATTATTATTTTTTATTATTCTAAAAAAATCATCTTAAACACAACCATGTATGTCGGATTTTCAAAATTGAAAACATAGAAGTGGAAAAAGTATGTTTAATGGTCACATAGAATATAATATAATGATATTTCATTGTTCTTCATAATGTTATTTTACTATAGGGAATAATTATATGAGGAGAATTCCATTAATAAAAATTTGGGTCGTTACACTGAACCAGATCATTCTGGTGTCCATGCATATTATTAGTTTAAACCTATTTCTCTAGATTAGAACATTTTATAATTTTTCTACCAGTTTCATTTTCATATTCACATGTTAATTATGAATCCCCATTCACTTAATTTGGTTCTCACCCATATTATATTTTTTAATTTTATTGGAAATATTCAAATTAGAATTCAAATCATTTTCCATAACCATGGATAATGATGAAATATTTTAAGCAACATTAACACCATATGAATCCACAAAAAATTGAATTTTTTTTCTAAAATATATAATTTCCTCAATTGGGTGAATATACATTGAATGTTCCTTCCCCATTCTTTTAAATACATATTCCAATATCCAGATTTTTATTTTTAGTAATAATAGTATTCCAAAAACATTGATTCAATTCACTGATGATTTTTTTATACCATATTTTATTGGATGGAATTTTTTATTCTATTATTTATGAACATCTATTTTTTTATGTACCAAAGTACCAATAGACTCTCTCTAAAAAAATTGAATGTTTAAATTATTCCAATACCCTTCTTTCCATTCCCACCAAGATTCTATTTTTACTATTTACCACACCATTTTGTTTAGGTTTTAATGAGAATTACCCTGATGGTTAAAACAATGTTTATTCAAATATAAAATCAAGGAATTACAAGTGTAATATATTACATTATATTTTCCTAGCTTCATTATATGAAAAACAATTTCTCTCTTAACTTCCATTCTATAAAATATCCTCATTTATACTACCCATACCATGTTCTTCAAAGATATAATAATTTTTTTCTGTCTGAAATCATCATTAAAATTCATAGTATATAAGTCTACTTTCATTGATTGGTTTGTCATGAACCCAAATAAATCAGTGTGAATATGTTAAATAGGTCCTAAATACTGAATTTAAATATTCTTATAGACTAATAAAATCATGTTACCCTTCTATCATATTGTACAAAAATCATCTTATATTATCATCAAAATTGGAATGATTCTTATAGAATCTAATTTAGATTTTTTTTCATACTCATCTTCCCATTATGCCTAAGCCTGTAATTCCACAACATGTTATCATCATTAGAAAACAATTAACATGTTTAACTATGTTCCGCTCTCTAGAATATATTTTAATGTGTTCATTATCCCATGGCAATAACTTCAACATATTCTACAAATATGACTATACATAATTTTTTTTAGAAAATAACTTCCTATCAATCCTCATAATGTTTTCTAATGCTAAAAATGTTATTATTAAGCCAATAAAAATAAATAATTTCCATTTAATTTATTTTTTAGCTTCAGTATCCGATGTTCCAATTCCTTTGATTTATAAAGAACTATATTATGAAAAATTAATTACACCACCATTATAATATTCGACATCATTAAAGATTTTAAAATCACCTACCATATGCGAAAAACAACAACTATAAAAAAACTATGAGTTTATCCTTTTAGTTTATTTAATATATGTCTCAATAATAAAATATTTTTCTACAGTTTATATAATCAGTACCTCCCATTTTTAATCAAAAAATGTTTATCACATAGGTGTTGAAAAAAATTCATTTAAATTATGACCCATTTGGTCACATCTACAACACTTTTGGTTTAACCAGCCAAACTAATTATTTGATCTATGTTATCTAACATGACAAGATTTTGATTTTCCAACTATCAGTGTCTTAAAAAGGTTATTTTTATTATTACGTTACTTCCCCTCATTTAATAGCTAATAAAAAGTAGAGACATGTTGTTCCAACAATTATAATATTTTTTACCAAATATATAACAACACTAACAATAACCACTGAATATTGGTATCCTATTGAAATATGATCTTTCTATGTAATTTTCCTACTAATTTTTTAAATATTATTCTATTTTTATATGCTCTTATAATTGGAGAGAATTCATACAAAGGATGTTTTCAAAATTCAACGATGTGGTATATTTTAAACATTCATTATCATTGTCACGACCCAACTCATGTCAGTACTTGATCTACAACTACCACAAGACCACCTCTTTTGGCTAGGGGTAGTGACAACTGGTGAAGGAACAACAAAAAAGGGGAGAAATTTTCCTAAGAACCTGTATACACACATACATATAACTCAATGAAAAAGTGTAAAGGGAAAGTAAAACAAGATATTAAACTTCTATAAATAAACCACAAACATGGAACAACCTCTAAATAGTACAAGAACAAGTGATGTAAAGTAAAATAAAAGGAAAAAGGGAAAAAATAAATTCCCAACCAAAAAGGACCTACATCTTGGTAGTGACTCAAAATATAAAGTAGATAAGAGATCCCCACTCCTAGATCCCAAGATATTACCCCCATACACTTTCCATGAACCAATATCCCTAAATTTCCTTAAAGTCCTGATTAACTTGTTCATCGTATGTATATGGAACGATATGTGTTGGCAATGCCCAAGTAGTTGTGAGTATAAAAATACTATGTAAGACACCCCGCAAAGGTGATGGGGTAGTAATAGGTGATACACTGAAGAGGAAAATAGACTATAGAACAAGGTACAATAAAGGAGTAAAACTCAACCCAACATGATAGTGAAAGAAAACACATATAAACACAAGGAGATTGAAACATTTGGAAGATGAACTTCTTTTCGAGTATTCGCTACATATAGTATATAATTATACTCTTCCAACCATGAAAAACTAGACATAGAAAGCACGTGGAATACCCCACGCAACTTCAATTCCCTTGGAAGGAGAGTAACCAAAAACCAAAGAGTGGGTACTGAAATAGAATATATATGCTCTGTCAAAGAAGCCCAAATGAGAGAGTAAGGGGATCTCCATCTCATAGCTCAACCTTGGAAAAGAGTCTATAATAGTTCCAAAAGTATCCATCAATGATGCATATCATCCCCCATGTCTTCCCTGAACACGCAAGTCAATGGGGATAAATCACCACACCCAGATACAATCCTCTTTGGTGGGAACTAACTCTCCCTCATAGTTTTGGGCCACGTTGCAAGGATGAATTTCAGTGGGAAAAGTTCTCCTCTTACTCATCGAGTGCAGAGTTATGTCCAATCATGTCTCTTCACTAATTCACATATTCCTGAGTTAGTGCCTCAAGCTGGAGGACCCATGACCAGGCCAACTGAAGGGTTCCATTCTATTGTCATCGAGGACCCATGCCCAACCCATATGGAGGGTTCCACTCAGAATAGGTAAAAGAACAAGTAATATCTTGGACAAAGGGTTTCACTTTAATTTCATAGAGGACTCATGCCTAACCTAGCTGGAGGGTTCCACTCTAATGTCATCAAGGACCTAGGCCTAGCTCGACTGGAGGGTTCCACTCAGAATATTGTGATGTGATCACCTGACCCCATTTGTTGTCGATCATCTCCTCGGATATGCATCACACGAGGAACAACGAGTATCAACTTAGAATGTCATCACACTAGGAACATCTCACATCATATCTCAAAAGTCACTATAGATGACATCATGGCATTCTACATGAAACAATACTTAGGATATGCTAGTTAAGGGTCAAAACCCGAGTTTAATAGAATTATATATGAGTGGTAGAAGATTTGAAACGTGGTACACAATGTTTATTAGTCCTAAACTATGTGTGACCCCACCTTGTTTCCTGGTAGTGTACCTATCAATATGTAGGTACTAAATTGTGAAAGATTACCCCTAGGCATTCCAGTGTACTACTAGAGTACATGTATCCTCTAGAGAAAAGGGTGATGAGTGCAAGGTTCTCTTCGTTGGTCTGGAAGGGTGAAACACAACTTACTAAGTTGGATCCTCAGACAGATTTGGATAAACAAATGGATCACACTACCACAATCCATGCTAAAAAATGCACAATATCAACAATTCATTTTCCTGAATCAAACATCTGGTGAAGAAACTATATTCCACCATATTGTGCACAAATAGATCCTTGTGGGGCCCATATTTCAATCCCAAAACACATCATATGGATCACACTATTGAGAACTCATAGAAGAACACATAGGATCGATTATTCATTCATCCAAAATGGACACCCTATGAAATAGTTACCTTTCAATGCAAATGTCCAATCTGGGCATCATGAGGCCCTAACCTCCAATTCCTTTTTTGTACCAAAAATGGTCTTGAAACATCTATCTCAATTATAGGGTTGCGAAACTACTGACATTGCATCGATGAGACGACATATGTAGAAGTTATGATGGATCAAAGGTTTAATTATAATAATATATCATTATTTTTTGATCATTTTAGGGGACAGAGCCATGATTATGAAAAATAAAATTCTTGAACTAGCCTCAAAAGTTCCATCTTGAATGTAAGATCATATGTCCATATATGGAAAGTCAAAAGGACACACAGTTTAGAAGTTATGGTCATTAGAAGTTGTGGTCGAAGACCAGCCCTGTTTGTTCCAGCCCAGTCCCCTCTGCCTGGTCGGCCTGATCTAGATGGCCCACGACCTTTCCGCATTGGCCTAGAACACTGCCATAGCCTGGCTGATAGAATCACTGCCTCACGGTCTTTTGTTGTACCAAATATCCCTTCAGATCCCTCTCTAGACACCTCCGCACACCCGCACGCCATATGTCGCTCGACGCTTCACCGCTTCCTCCTCGTGACCGCCATCACCTTCCACGGTCGGACCGCCGCATTCCCTGGTGGTACCACCCAAACTAGTGGTCCCCTACAAGGATCACCAGGATCACTACTATGATCAAAATAGATAAACAAGATCAGATCTTGGTTCCTTGGGAACTGATATAGAAAGTCACATTCTCTGCTGAAAGATTTTTTGATGTTTTGACATGACAAAAAGTAGTCACCACATCTTCTCACTACGATGCCTCCTCTGGTTCCTGAAACTGAAAAACATCAATGATATAAAATCCATGGATCATGACCTTCACAGATATATGATTCTCCCAAATATTCATTAACGTTCCGATGAGATAAAAAGTTTTCAATTAAGAACAGTTGAAGAATGCGGAGAATAGGTGATCGAGAAATTAAACGGATGATGGTCGTTGTCAGTTTGGCCCTCAATAAAGGATTTCAAAGAAGTGAGAAAACTATAGGAACAATTTTTACAACAAAAAATCAATAAGGGAAATACATCATCTCAAATAAGAATGCTACATAGATTTTGGATATGTAGTTGCGTTCGTTATGCTCTGATCTATTCAGATTTGACGTTTAAATGCAATCTGTCAAGAATTCAGCGTCAAATCACTATCAAAAGGAGATGATGGCATCTCCTACTATCGTGGGAGAAATTAGAAAACCCTACCTCATTTCTCTAAACTCATATTTATAGGATTTTTCCCACAGTCATAGAATATGATCCTCTTACACTTGCTTACCTAAGGTCACGCCTAGGGTAAACACCACAATATGAACTCAATGGTGGTTTCATATTTCTAATGCAATTTCTCGTTCAGAATTTATTCGAGTTAATGTCAGAGATAAAATATTTTTTTTAATAATTTCATTTATTGTTTTTCCTTTTGTGTCTTTTTCTATAGAATACCCACACCGAAAAAATCTATATCCCGCCTAGGATAAAAAACATGTTTTGGATTCAGCTGTAGAATCTGATTTCTAATCCAAGATACCATTTGATAGATATACCATTACCTCCTCATGTATATTATTAAAATACTTAATATTTTTACCAACATTATTCAAGGAATTCCATGCCTCATAATCGCACACCTTCTCAACGCCTAACTCTAGAAATATATGTATATATATTAGAAAGTCTTATAAGAAAAAAACTATGTCTCTATATCTTTCCCTCAAATAATATTTTCCTCCCCAAAAATAAAAACTTGGGAAACAACTTAGGGTAATGATATCACACTTGGCTCTCGCGCACCCAGGAACTTTCCTACACATTCTCATGCTAACACAACATTCGAACCAAAGGGATTGGATATCCTCAAAAGGTATGCTCTTATCGATGACATGTGTATAATTATGCATGTATCTCCTCAGCTATGACATGTGTAAAATGTCGTGCACTCTCTCCAAATATGGGGGTTGTTCAAGGATATAGGTAACCTACCCAACCCTTGACATGATTTCGAACAGCTCAACAATCCTTGGGAATAAATTTCCTCCCCGACTGAAAACCAACACTTAAGCCCTCAGCATATCCTCCAACATATGGATAGTGCACTTAATCTTCCTATTATTTTTGGGGGTGAAAGGCAGAAATAATCTGCAGTTGGGTCCCAAATTCCTCATGCCAACCTCTCCACAATCGTGACATAAACCATGTGTCACGATCAGAGACAATCGCCGAGGGTACCCCGTGAAGGTGGAGGATCACTCGTATGTACAACTTCTAAAAACACTCCACCAAAAATTTCTCCCTGATAGAAAGGAGGTATGCAAACTTTGTGATCCAGTCTACAATTTCCCAGATTGAATCATGGATCTTCGTTGTTCCCAGATCTCCAGTGATGATGTCCATAGATATGTCATCCCATCTCCACTTTGGGATTTCGAGAGGTTGTAACAACCCAATGGTAATCGGTGCTCAGACATCACCCACTAATAGGTGAGTAATCGTGAGACGAACTCATCAATGCTTCATCTCTCATGGGACCACCAAAAATTCCACCAAATATCCTTGTACATATTCCCCACACTGGGATGTACAATGAATGGAGAAGTGTGTAACTCTCACATCACTTCATACTGCATCGCACCTAGAACCACTATTTTTACATTGAATAAGGTATCATAATTACATCCGTCATAATATAAATATGGTGCATTACCTCTCGATATCTGAGTAATGAAATTTATCTGAGTCGACGTCTCACAATTGAGAGTCTCTCACATGCATGAAAAGTGAAGCAGTCAACACCATATAATGAAGAAAAACGGTACCCTCTTTCCCCACTTGGATTCGCTATAGGGAAGGTAACTTCTCT
The DNA here is from genome assembly GCA_963277665.1 of Viscum album. NCBI lineage: Eukaryota > Viridiplantae > Streptophyta > Magnoliopsida > Santalales > Viscaceae > Viscum > Viscum album. The sequence goes on along the minus strand of OY728150.1, from coordinate 806,984,313 downwards.
GAGGTTTCCCACACTAGGAGAGTATATGACTTTATTATAATGTAAATTTCTACAACATCTACCATCCTTGAAGTATAAACTATTTCAAAGTCATAATACTATAGGAATTTCATCTAGTATCAACGCCTAATGTTAAGGTCTCTCTAAGTGAAGATGTACTTGAAACTCTGGTGGTATGAGAAAACCATAAAGTGTTATCCTATAAGGTAGTGTCTCCCAACTCTCAGGGAAATGACTACCACTTCCATCACTAGGTAGTGAGTTGTTTTGTTCTGTTCAGGGGGTCTACATCATCTCGACCTATACTTGATAACTATTGTATCAAGGTTCATGTTGAGATTGTGAGGTACCAATGAATAGGGTAGGTGAGTAAACTCATCCGAACATAATAGGATAGGCATAGAAAGCAGATGGAATACACTGCACCTCTTTTTCTCTCCTGTAAGAAGAGTAACCCCAAACCATACACTCTATCGCACCCCTTAGTGGAATCTCATGAAAAGGAGATAAAGCAAAAAAACATCACTATAAAATCCAAGACCGACTCTGATACTCCATTTCTCAACCCTACCATGAAAGTAGATACCAGAGCGACTCATCCACCCCAACTCGATAATATCCTCTTTGAGTAGGATTTAATATCCCTCATGGTTTTTCTCGAATCACAAAAACACATCTCAACGGGGGGGAAGGACCCCTCTTCCTCATGTATTCAAAGCTACACCAAACAACACCAAAATTGGGTTACACCGACGCCCCATGTCACCATGGTAAAACCTCAATCAATATGAAGTGTAAAAATAGTACCTCAAGTAGTTTCTAACAAGTTCTACTGAAAAATGTAGAAAATACACAGAGCATACCTCCTATCATATCATGTGTTGCAAGATTATAAACATCCAACACATGCTGCTACCCGCATCCCCGGTTGCTGGCTCCCTGAGTCTGAAATGGTCCTCCTAGTGATGGTGAAAGGATATTATAGTATATTCTACCACCCAAAACTTATCTTTCTCCTCTACTAGCATCAACTCATTGGGGACCACCCAGTCCTCACCTTGTGGATACCCGATCTCAACGTTGTCTCTGGAGTGGCAGTCCACATGTTACCATCTGCTTAGAAAGATCACCACGCCTGGTCGAGTAGTCTAATGGCGTGTGACCTTTCTCATCACAAGCATCACACTAGCCCTACCATGGTTATCTCGATGCTCTAATCCATCCCTGACCATGTGAGTGAGACTGATAATGGGGAGGCCTCTAGCGTCGAGGCTCTGCCAACTAATGTCAGATAATTGGGGAAGATGTATCATCATTGTCATTCCTACTACCAATTCAAGTTAACTGGTGAATCACTGATAGAAATATCTCTATTAGTAATGATTTATCCAATAACATAGAAAATCTGGGATACACAAGGGTCCTACCCTGGAAAATATCTCTCCATAGAGACCCAACTTGAACTTCAAGGTTCAAAAGTTACCATCTTGGACCACATAGAAAGAGTATCGAGTAAGGTCTATAAACCTAGATGCATACATAGACGCCACCATCCCTCCCATCTCAAGTTATAGATGCTTCTGATTCTAAATGGAGCCTAAAATGTAGGGGTAGTACTCCTCATAGAACAAGGGAGTCATCCTATGAGTGTACCAACTCCTCGTGCATCTAAGTAACCAGGATCTACCAACAACCACCTGCTCCATAGATAAGAATAGCTATAAAATCCACCATCTTGTCCATCAGTGTCCAAAAAAATCCTAAAGTGGTGGAGCACTGACTCTATCCAAACCTCTGCTACCCTAGGCTCTTCTTCATTGCGAAACCTTACCAGTCTCTAACACTGGAACTAACAAAGTGTGATAGGCCAGAGCATGTCACCAGCCTACTCAGTTGGGACTATATAATACTCAATAGATGGTGGTTCTACTATATACCCACCTAGAGGAAGGGGGTCACATTAAGGACCATAAAATGAGGTCTCGTCGCTCATGAGATCTTCGTCATGAACCTGAGCTGGAATGTTGGCTGATTGTCATCACAGAGGCATCCCGAATCCATCAAGGAGTACCAAATTCAAATGATAATATATATAAAAATATATATAACAACAAAAAATGGGATATTACTCAAGAAGGATATTCAAGGAATCAATACTGCATAATTCATTTACCAAAGTTCGCTGCAATAATTTTCTTAGCATACCAAGTCTACAAGCGGGTAATCTGGGTCTTGGTGAATGGATACGTCACTTGACACACCATCAGTAGACTCCCTGTTTAGAGAGTTTCACTCAAGACAAATTGACACTATTTCTGTAAACCCAACCAATAACTTTTTAAGGAAATTTATGATCGATTCCCCATGGGTCAAACCACCTCTCATACAACTTTGTTATGACCCAAATTATGTTGGGGCTCAAGCCACAACTACCATAAGCCTGCTTCTATAGGCTAGGGAGTGGAGATAATCACTAAGGGTACAAAAAACGTATGGAGGAATTTTTCTATGAACCTGTTCACACACAAACATATTCATACAAACAAATCAATGAAAAAGTGCAGAGGTAAAGGAAAACATGATAGAAAACTGCTATAAATAATCCAGAAACCTGCATCGACCTCAAAACAATACAATTACAAGTGATGTATGGTAGAATAAAATGAGAAAGGAGAAAATAAATTCCAAAAAAGAAAGGGTACACAAACTGGTAGAAATTAAAAATGTAAAACAAGTAGGAGATCCCCGCTCCTGGATCCCAATCAACGACCCCTGTACATGGTCTAAGCACCCATATCCCAAAGCTCCTATGAAGTAATGATCAACCTATCTATTATCTTCATATGGCATGATACATGTAGAGAAATACCATGAATGCGGTGAATATAAACATACTCAGTAGGATGCCCCAAAAGGAGAAGGGGAGTAGTAAGAGATACATTGAAGAGGAAAACTGTAGATAAAACATGTTATAGTAAAGGAGTAATGATCAACCCAATAATATAGAGAAATCAAACTCATCCAAACACAAGGAGATAAAAATGGTGAGAATATGAACTTCTTTTTGAGTCTTCACTACCTATAGTAGGAGAGTAAACTTGTGTATCCATTAGAAGCTAGACAAGGAAAGAAAATGGCATACCCCACACATCTTCACCTCTCCTGGAAGGAGAGTATCTAAATCCCAAGGAGTCGTTGATAAAATAGGATATATATGTATATATGCTCAGTCAAATAATCCCAAACGAGAGAGTATAGGGATCTCCATATCATAGCTAATCCGAGGAAAAGAGTCACTAACAGTTCCAGAAGTATCCATCATTGATGGCTATTATCTCACACATCTTACTTGAATATCCAAGTCAAAGGGGCTCAATAACCAAACCTTTATACTATCCTTTATGGGTGCAACTTACTTGCACTCATGAAATTTGGTCACATCTGAAGGACACGTATCAGTGGTAAAAGAATCCCTCTTACTCATCAAGTCTAGAGTCGCATCAAAGAATGTCTCGTCACAAATCTATATAGTCAAGAGGTTGTGACTCAAGGGTGAGGACCCATGCCCATCTCAACTGGATGGTTCCACATGGAATAGATCGAGGACCCATTCTGAGCCATACTAGAGGGTTCCACTCTAGTTTCATCGAGGACCCACGCTCATCCTGGGTAGAGGGTCTCACTTAGAATAGGTTGAGGACCCATGCCCAACCTGATTGGATAGTTACACTCTAGTGTCATCAAGGGTCCATGCCCAGCCCAGCTGGAGGGTTCCACTCGAAATACTTTAATATCATCATCTAACCAACATCTTAAATGAGCTTCACCTCAAATAGGCATCATGCCTGGAACATCGAGCGTCGCCTCAAATTGGAATCACAGTCAGAACATCTCGTATTACCTCTAAAGTCTCTAATAAGTGAATCATCACATTCTACATGAAAGACACTCATGATAGGCTTCTCACAAGCCAAAATTTGAGTTCATAAGTAATAGATATGATTGGTAGAAGATCTTTAATGTGGTACATGGTGTGTGTGGGTCCCATATGATATGTGACTCCACCTTGTCACCTCACTATGTAACTATCCATACTTGGGTAATAACCTTCGAAGAAGTACCCCTCAACGTGCTAGTGTAATCCCAAAGTACGTGGAACCTCTAGCTAAAAGGATGAAGATTACATGATGCTCGTCGTTGGTCTGAAAGGGAGAAAATTTAACTTAATTCAATTCCACCTTACACAGCATTGGAAAACCAAAAAGATCAAACCATCATGATCCTTATATAGAAACAAACAATATAGAATATTCAATTTTCAGAATTGAACATCCAGTGAAGAAACTGTATTCCACTACACCATGCAAAAATAGTGCCTCATGGGGCCCATGATTCTATTCCAAAACACATCATACCTATCACACAATTGCGATCCTCATGGAAAAAACATATAGGATTAGATATTTATTCATAAAAAATGGACACCTGGTGAAAAAGTCATATTTCAACGCAAATGCACAAACCGGGCATCATGGGTCTCTCACCTCCATTTTGGTTTAGGTGGCTAAAATGGGTATTAAAACATTTGTCTCAATTGCAGGGTCATGATTCCAGCGACCAAACGTAGATTGGATGTCATATGAAAAATTTATGGAAGTTCAATGTTGTAATAATAATGATATATTATTTTTATTTGAGCATTTTGGGGGCCTGTGCCACGAGACCTAAAACAAATTTCCTAGATTAACCTCAAAAGTTATGCCTCAAAATTAGGATCATGTGTCCATAGGAATTACTTCAATAACACCCATAGTTTTCAAGGTATGGGGTTTAAAGCATTGTAAGATGACCGTCACAACCTGTTCTTTCCCGCTACACTTCGGCTGGCCCATAATCAATCTGCGTCAACCTGGCCCACTGCCACCACTCAGCTTGCAACACTACTTCCCCATGATTCACCTCTGTCCTGGAACTCCCTCTGGCTCGCGCTCTTGCCACCTCTGCGTGCCCCCACACCGTGTGCCTCTCAGTACTCTGTCGCTGCCACCGCCTACCATGGCTAGACCACTGCCTTCCATGGACGAACTACCACTACCGATGGTCCCTTCCTTAGACCACTGGGATCACATAGGTGGTCAAAACGGGAACAAATATCAGATCTGGGATCCTCAGGACCCAATATACATAGAAATGTGCTTCTCTCAAAGATTCTTTGAAATTTCGATGTGAAGAAAAGTATCCACCACTTCCACTCACCACCACACCTCCTACAATACTTGAACCCAAAAACCATGACAGATCTAAAATCCCTAGATCAGGACCATTAAATATCTATGCTTCTCCTAAAGATTCATCAACATTTACATGTAATGAAAATTTTTTAGTGAAGAAAGAATAATGAATGAAAAGAATGGGTGATCCAGAAATTAAACGGTTGATGGTAATTTTAAGTTTGGTCATCATTGAAATATTTCAAACCATCAAGAATTATAAAGGATAAATTCAGGAAAAAAAACTTCAAGTAGGTAAATACAAAATCTAAAGGAAGAATCCTACTCAGATATTGGATCTATCATTGTGTTTGTTGCGCTCTAATTTATGAAGATCATATGTTTCATCATGATCTATCATGAATTTGGCGTTAAATCACCGTCAGAAGGAGATTATGGGAGATCCCACCACCATGGGAGAAATGAGACAAACCTTTCTCATTTCACTAAACTCTTATTTATAGGATTTGGCCCACAATCACAGAATCCGAATTTCCCACACCCACTCACTTGAGGTCATGACTACGGTAAACACCACACTACAGTCTCAACGGTGGTTTTAGATTTCCAATACAAGTCCTCATTTAGAAGTTATTTGAATTAATGTCCGAGATAAAATAATTTTATTTACAGTTTCTCCCTCCGTGGATTTTGCTATAGAAGAACCATGTCGATTTATGTTATGTACCACCTAGGATAAACACCATGATTTAGACTCAATAGTGCCCTCAGATTTTTTATCCGAGCTACCATTTGAGATATATACCATTACCTTCATGTTCATAGTAAACAAATAAATAATATTTTTATAAAAAATTTTCTAGGCACTCCAGGCCTTATAATTTCAATCCGTCTTGGCGCCTAACTCTGGAAATATATATAGAAATATTCCAAATTCTAATAATGAAAAACTAGGTCTCTACACTCTACATATGACATCCAAAAATATTTATTAACACCTTAATGGATAGAAAAATCATATGATATTGTATTTTTACTATATAGAGATTTTATTAGATTCTAAGATAATGATTTCTATACTACTTGAGTTGATTCAAATATTACTTCTGTAGCCTTAATAAAATTTATATTCTCATTCCTTAAGGTTATATCCACCTAAAGAAGTTTAGATTCATTTTTAAAGACCTTATCTCCATTAGAAAAAATATATAGACCCAATCCTTTTACACATATTATTACATGACTTTGAGCACAATTAGTTATGAAATAAAAAACAAGAGTCAAAAAGACTAGTGTATTAAAATGACAAGGTATATAATTAGAAAAAATAAAACTTGAATGAAAAAACATTTTATTATTGTCAATAATTATCTCCTAACATTATTTGATCTCTGAAACTGTATAGGATAACTTCAGGAATAAATAAAAAAATTAGGGACCTAAAAAGTCCATTAAGAGGATAATCATTGGAATAAAGCATATAACATGAGTTAAAAGGCATAAAATGACAAAATAAATGGAATGGATCATGAATAAATATATGGATGGTAAAAATATGGAATCATGTGGTCTTGGATACAAGGGAAAGTAAAATCACCATATAACCTGCCATAAACATTGGTCAAGTCTTATTTTGATGACTATATCACATGGTGGACAAAGTTCCATAATGAATTTAGTTTACTCCCTAATCACATACATAACATCTCATGAGAATAGAACATTACATGCTGAAGTAGAGCTCTATATGGAAACAACCTTCATACGATGTTCATCTATATTTATAGCAAAAAGTATCATAAATAAGAAATTTCTATAAGGGTTACCCATGTAATGAAATTGGTTTTGTAATCATGTCATAATGAAGAACCATAGGGTATATAAATAAGAATCCATGAAATAATGGATTAAATAATTTTCGGAAAATATTAATGTAGAAATAATAATATATGATGAATAATGACATCTAACTAAATTGAACACAGGTAAAAGTGTATTTAGGAATCTTTATAAATGATCCACTTTAGTGGGGTTTAATGGAAAGATTAAAGATAATTTAAAGGTGAAAAGGCATAATTTTTTTTATATATAACAAGAACTGAACTAAAATATATTTCCATGATAAAATTAGAGGAAATAGAAAAATATTGGTGGCCTAAGAAATTTTATGGAGTGTATTTGAAAATGAGTATCAAAGGGAGATGTTCCCTTTAATTGGTATTGTTTATCGAGAGGAATTGAGATGGGATATTCATAAAAAATACCCATCTCCATTAAATTAAGATTAATTTGGATATATAAACACGTTTGGAGCATATAAAAACAATTTTGGTGAATTATATAATAATAATTAAGAAATAAATTTTTTTAAAGAGGTAGAATTCTTAACTAGATGGAAAAATTGTGGGTTTTGAGAGATCCCTTAACTTAGGTTTGAATGCATTATTTACTTACAATTAATTTACTCGATAATCAAATTAGATTAATTATTTTATATATTTATAAATGTATTATATATTTATTTTATATATTTTAATTTTTAGGCTCATTTATGTCTATTTTTTTTATTTATAAAGTTTAATGTTTTCATTCTAGGAGCATTAATTTCACAGCTTTATTATCAGTTAACATGGGTGTATTTATTGATTCCCTTTTCAAATTTCAATAGTACTCCAATAGTAAAATTATATGGTACTAAATAAAATAAAAATATTAAAATTGACCCATTTATTATTTTTCATTCAGTTGTGAGCATGATTTATTTGATTAAAAGTTAATGACAATTATTCATTTTAGTTTTGGTGGTTCTTTCGACCATAAAAAACTCGTATAGTTTTATTTTATATAATGTTTATATATTTGTTCCAGAACACGAAATTAATTTTAATATTAATAAATAAACTTATTTTACTATGATAGTGGGTTTATAAGAATCCTTTATGGAAGTAATTGAAAATAAAAAATCATTATCCATAAAGACAGTAAACCCCCAAATTTTGGACAACCGTTTCATTTTTTTGAATAAAAAGTGATGAGAAAAGAAGAGGGAAAAATATTATATTATTAATATAACATTATAGGGTATATTTGATGCTAGAGTTTTTATAATTTTATGGATAAAGGAGGCCAGGAAAGGTAAAACAAGAAATGATATTAAAAGATATAGTTTTTTAAAGTTACCTTTTGAATGCCACATCATTAACGTACCCCTTGAGGAACATCAAATTGGGATTCTATTAACAATATAAGCACTTGAACATATTTAAGATTCTTGGGAATGGAATTGGATATAATATTTCCAATCTACAAGGCATAGAAGGTGTGAGGGAAAGGGGTGGTATTTATAGGGGGAGGAGGGTGGGGCTTATTATTATTTTATACATTAGTTTATTATTTTGGCTCAAAACAATCCATAGTGTTGAATATTATGATTAAATATATATTAATAGGTATATACTATTTCAAAACAATGAGTACATAAATCATAAATGACTAAAAAATTCATGTATTTGGATTATAATGTTAAATACAATAAATTAAAGTATTTCACTATTAAAAAAATTAAACTATTTTAGAAAAATCCAAAAAAATACATAACCATTTATCGAAGTTTAGATTTGAAAAATGGAAACAATTTTATTTAAATTTTTTTTCAGTATATGAGAAATTTAATTTTTAAATAAAAGCATAATTTATTCAAAAAATAAATATTTTTATATTATAACTGATTCTTTGACCCTTTGAAAAATTAATCAAGTCCATATAATTTTTTTAATAATTATAAAACAATATAATATTAATTTCTGAATATTTTTTTCGAAATAAAATTTTCTTTTAAATCATTACATTAATTATAAAATTTTAAATAAACATGTATGGTTTTCCAAAATGCTGACACTTAATTTATCAATATTAAAAAACATCTTTACAAACACTTAGATAAAAATATATACTTTTTTATTTGTAAGACATATAAATTTTATTTTATACTTTGAAAGATGAGGATACTATTCTAACTTCTAGATTACTATTCCTACAGGTCAGATTACAATTCAAACTGTCAGATTTATAATGGTCATATTGGATCCATATTTTCAAAAAAAAATTATTTCATTAATTCGTCAATAAATTCTCTTTTATATTAAAGATATATATATATATATATATATATATATATGTACATTAATATTTAAAATGAATATTTTTTATTAAAATTATGTTTTATTGGTATATCTTTATTCACGAATGCATTAATTGTAGTGGACTGAGAAGATCCATATTTTCCCATTCCTATTTTTTTATTTTCTATTTATTATCTCACAGAAATATTTGGATTTTTTATTTGTTTATTTTATGAATAATTTAAAAATGATTAATTTATTAGAATAAATTTTGTATTTGATTCTATTTGGGATGTATGTGTTTTTTGACATATTTATAAGAAGTAAACTTCATGGATAAAATTCTAGGTCATTATATTATTCCCCCCTTATGAAATTTCTCCCTAGAAATTTCCATTTACATAAAATGGTGAAAGAATGTGAGGGTATTTATACTTTATTTATTCCTATGATTATCAAGTGTCATCTTCATAATTATGGTATCTCTATAGTACCTTGACTAGGTGAGTGGACTTGTTGAGTATAAAAATTCCACTATAGTCCAAAATATTCAATTTCTACTCCTCATAGGAGATAACAGTTCCCTTTTATACAACCTCAGAGTTCAGTACATGTGAGATTTTGGTATATAATTACTTATATGTGATTGATGGAATACATCATGTTCTTGATACATGATTAGTGGAAGTTATATTAAATAGTCCACTACTTTGACCATATATAAAATCTTGAAGGATTTGATGTACCTGGGACATAGATTTCATTTATTCCAAAATCTCATGACCATTGTTTAATGGAGATAATAGGAGGAATACCTCCTCACAAACTTTAAACACTATATCCCATCAATAATTATCTATATAGCACTTCGTTCGACTTTGGTAAGCCCTGATATGCAAATGAATTGTCTTCACCTTTTCTTATATTTCCTTGACCATTTTTGGTGACATCATCTTAAGATCACCAAATTTTTCATAGAATGCATGTGTTCTATAAATTTTCCTATAAAGGGATTAATATGGTGCCATTTTGATGATTTAGAAGAAAAGTTTTTGTAATAGAACTCAGCTAGTGGAAAATGTTGTTCCCATCATCCTTTGATGTCCATTGATATTTCCCTAAACATACATTCTAAAGTAAGAATTGTACACTTAGATTGGCCATCAGTTCGGGGTGATATGATGTACTAAATTTCAAATGAATATTTAGAGTATGTTGGAAATATTTTTATAAAATAGAGGTAAATTTCAATAACAATAAAATATAATCAATAATAAAACTCCACAATGCCTCACAAATTCTCTAAAATATATTTTTACATGATAATCAAGTGAGAATTCCTCTAGAATATCAATAATCTGATAAGTCCTTGTATAATAATCCACAATGACAAATATAGAATTTTCTTATATGGATGTCTTCAAAAGTCTAGAAACAAAGTCCATAGTGATGTTTTTCCATTTCGATATAGGCATGGGTAATGGTAGAATAATTCCCTTTGCCTTTTTTTCATTTATCCTTCCCTTATTGACATAATAAAAACATTGATATATATATATATATATATTCCGTGACATACTTATTTATATTTTCCCACTAATATTTCTCTATCAATTCTCAATAAAACTCTATGATACATAGCTGAATAGGAAATGATGATCTATATGCATTATTTTGATTCTCATTATTTATCTCTAGATTTTATAATGCACCGAATAATAAACCAAATATTACAAGTTCTTAATCTTAAATTCTAAACTCTATGGATTTACTATTTCTGATATCCTACAATTTTATTTGAATTTACACATCAATAAATTTTGTATCCATTGTCTTCTCTAAAAAGTATGGTTGAGAAATCATTTATGGAAGGAATAATGATTTACTTTACATTATGATTCCCATGTACATACATAGAAAGTCTTATAATATTGGATCCATCTCAAATCTCATCATTGATAAGGTTATAGGATCCTTTCTACATAGAGTATCAACCAATTTATTTTCTTTATTATGAGAATAGAGGATCGATAATTCATGATCCTTGATGAGATCTAACCATATTTTATGGTTCATATTATGTGCATTATGTGTGAATATATATGTTTTGATCTTGTGACGAGTATATATCTCGCAATTCTCACCATAGTGAGAGTAATTCTATATATTCAATGTGAAGATCAAATCTGCCAACTTCAGATCATGTGCTGGATAGTTGTTATTTTGAAAATTTATCAGTATTGAGGAAATGGATACTGTTTTATTGTATTTCATAAGTATATACCCAAAGACCTTATTTGATGCATCATTGTATACCACATAGAGTTATCCACTTATGAGTAGTGTTTGTTCTAGTGTAGTGATAATCCCATTTTAACTATGTGAAGTGGTCTTCAAATTTAATGGTCCCGAAAAAAATTACTCCATTATGAATATACTTATATAGTAAATTTAAAAATTGCATGAATTTCCTGAAAAATCATTAAAAATACTATCTAGACCCTAGAAACTACGGATCTCTATTAAAGATTCTTTTTTGGGGACACTTTTCAAATGCATTTGATTTATAAAGGTCCATATAAATTCATCTACTGGTGATTAAATTCCCTAAGAATGATACTTTCACTACCCATAAATCACATTTACATTTCTGTGGATACAGTTTCTGTCATAAAAATTTCTTTATCATAGTATTCATATGCCTCTCGTGATCTTCATTTCTATAAGAGTATATTTGAATATCATCTATAATGACTACCCTAAATTTGATGGGGGTAATCTTTAAATACTTTATTCATTATGTACACTAATTTATTTTAATAATTAGGTTGTCTAAAGGGAAACACTATAAACTCATGGTTTCTATACCTTGTTCAAAAGGTAGTCATTGTAATAACTTACATCTTCACCTTTAATTGGCGATATCCATATTGAAGGTCCATCCTGGATAAATACAATTTCCAATGTAAGTGATTGAATAAATCATCTATCTTTAGTGAGGGATACATTTTCTTTATCTTGATTTTGTTGGGATCATTATAATCAATATTGAGACACATTGATATACACTTATTTTTGATGAATAGAACTAGCATACCCCTTGCTAAAACAATCAAGACTATAAAAAGCTTGTTTAGATTATCTTTTAATTATTTCATTAATTAATATAACTCAATAGTTTCTATCCTATAAAGACTCATTAATATAGAAATATTTCCAGGTATGAGATCAATTAACAACTCAACCTCTCAGTCAGGAAGAATGCTGATAAATTCTTCCGGGAACAAATCAGTGTAGTATCTCAAAGTGGGCATGTATTTTATCATGATCCCCTCATTTGTATTCATCATTTGACCTAGATATTGATTCTCATAAGTTAATAAATATACCCATTATGTATGATGAGTTTGAATTGGATTCATCATACTCCTTATACTTTTTCAGAATCGGTAGAAATCTCAAGATACAATGAGTGATCTTCGTTTCCTAATAGTTGATGATATTTTTGTATAGAGATAGTGAACCCAAGACCTGAACATCATCAAACTCCACCAAAGGAAGTAAAAAAATATTTTTTTTTGGGATTTTTAGTCCAAAAATAGAAACAAGAGAGGAGTTATATACTTTAGATGAAATAATTTTCTCATTCACTGTTCTGAAAGATAACTCAACCTTTATATTTTGATGTGGTGTTTGAATAGTTATACTAAACATGTAGGATATGAAAATGTTCATGGAAATAGAATCGAATAATATATTCTCCATTCGTGAATGAATAAATATATAACCTATCACCACATAATTTTTGGGCTTCACCTCATTTGTTGTGATATCATATTACCTTACTTACTGCCTTATTGGTTATTGTTGTTGATTGTCACTTAAAAACCTTGTCATATGAAATTGGATCACATAAATCCCATGATCATGGTAGATGAATCATAGCACTAGAAAATGAGTTTGAATATATGAATATTACCTCCCTATTCCTTATTAGTGGGATTCTTCAAATCCATTCAAAAATAACTTTCCTGATGCCCCACTCTTTCAAATTTTTTGTATCTCCACATTCCCTTTAGATAATTAACAAGGTTCTTATTCCAACACTTTTTTCATGTGGGGTGTTGGTTTTTATTTATTTCATGGAATTTATTTGTTGATCCTCCAATATTAAAATATATTTTAGTTTTTTTATATATAAGTCCATTAGACCACTAAGAGTCACTAATTTGTATCTCAAGATTTAGGGAAAATTTTATAGCTGTGAAAGTCTCAAATCAAAATGTATTATCATAGACTCATATTTAATCCACTAAAGAAGATATCCACCTTAATTTAAATATTCATGAAAAACAAATAGTTGTATCATGAAATAATTATAATATTTTAATCATAGGATATGATAGATTCATATTCATTTTACTTTAGTATGAGAAACTCCTTCTTCATCTTAAGATGGATCATTTTGGGAACATATTTATTGAAAAATATTTTCTTGAATAATTAAAAATCCATATAATCATTTTGCACATTAGAAATTGTGTTTTTTATTAGTGTCCACAAATGATCAGCTAACCCATAAAAAAATAATCCACCAGAATTAATTTATCTTATTCTAAGCTTTTGAGAATAGTGAATATGTTGTTAATGGTGTCAGCCCATTGTTTCGTGATGACAGATTCAGAAGATCTTCTATTAATAAGAGGTAATTGTTATATATATGGTTCAACACCAAATTTCACATTCTTCGGAGAATGAGGTAATTCCACATAGTTCATGATATTATTCCTAACATTATCTAGTTTTGATAGTACCGTCATTAATTACAATTCCTTTGTTCCCATTAGATTTTTAATTTTATTTGGCAAATCATCACATTGCCTATCACATTAGTTGTTACAACTAGTTCCCCTATTTTACACAATTGAGTAAACAAATAGAAAAAGAATAAAATTAGGGTTATTTAATAATTATAAAATAAGAATATAAAAAATGGAACACTATAATTGGAAGTTGTAACTTATAAAAACTATATCCTAAATTATTATTCAATAAAGATCAACATAGGTCATTCATGTTGATATAATTATCCCTAGGGTTTTTACTAATGGGTTGTATTCCAAATCCAAAAAAATAACCAGGTCACGATGTGATACCAACTATAGATACCAATCCTTTTACACATATTATTACACGATTTTAAGAATAATTATCCACGAAATAAAAAAATAATAATTTAAAAGTGTAGTGTCGTTTGTAGAATAGGAACACAATTAGAAAACAAGAAACTAGAATAAATCATCTCTTTATTAACGTCCAAAATGAGCTCCAGTATTTATTTGAGATCCTAGAACATCATTGAACAAAATAAAGGATACATAGAGAAAAGGGGATGAGCTAAAAATTACAATAAGGGAATAAAGGTAGGAATACAACATAGACCATGAGATAAGGGCATTACATGATAACATAAAAGGTCGGGATGATAAATAAACATATGGAAGAATATCTTATAAAATCATGTTGTCACAAAAACATAGTGGTTTGGAAGAAACAAATAAATTGACATAATCATGAGTTAAGGCTAATAATCAATACTATATCACATGGTGGAAAAAGAAACATAATGATTTATGTTTAATTGTTAATCCCAAACATAATATCTCATGAGAAAAAAAATTAGCTACTGCATCAATGAACTTTTAAGGCACACCCATTGTAACATGTTAATAAATATGAGTTCTATAGAAATAATCAAACATAAGGAATACATATAAGGGTTACCCATGGAATGGAATGGGTTTTATAATAAATAAAATAATGCACAAACAAAGGGTGAATCAAAATGGCATTAATGAAATAAGTAATTAAATCATTTTTTGATTGTCATAAAGTAATAATAATAAGAATAGACCATGAATAATGATCTCCAACTGAAATGATTACATAAAAACATTATTTATGAGACTAGAAATAATCAATATTATTGGACTTTAATGGAAAATATAAAAGAGTATTTAAAGAGGATAAAATATTATTTTTATTTTTTAATCCCAGAAATGAGATAAAATAGTTTTTCTTGATAAAAACACATATTTTACAAAAAATATTAGCATCTGATTTTTTATATATTTTATTTGAAAATGTTTATGAAATAGATTAGTTCCCTCAAATGGGGCTTTCTTATAAAGAGTAAATGATAAGGGAACCACATAAAACGTGTATTTCACCATCAAAGAAAAATGAATTGAGATATATACACATGTGTAAAAAATAAAAACATAATTTAGGATAATTATATAAGAATAATGGATAAATATATTGCCTTAATTCAATAAAAAACATATCTTAAGGGAAAATATGAGGGTTGACGATATCCATTACCTTATGTTTTAATGCATTATTAAAATGCACTTAATGTCCAATATAATAAAATTAGAATTATTAATTACCTAATAAGAACCTATTATAATTTTATTTTATTTATTTTAATTTTATTATGTTAATTTATGGCCATTTATGTGAGTTATAATCCTTAAATTTTCCATTTCAGCAGCGTTCGTTTCATGGTCAGTAAACTTGGGTTTATTTATGGATGTTTTTTTCAAATAGGAATAATACTAAAAAATTGAAATTATATGGTATTAAATAAAATCAAGATGTTTAAATAGTCCCATATATCATTTTTCTTTCTAGTATGATGATGATTCATTTGATAAAATATTAATGATAATAGTTCTTTTCATTTTTGGTTGTTTTTCTAACCATCATGATCTTGAATCATTTTATTAAATATTATGTTTAAATATTAGTTACATAACATGAAATAACATATATTATACATTTAATAATCTTATTTAACCATAATAATGGTTTTATGAATAACATTAAAGGTGGTAATAGAAAATTTAAAAATCATTATCTTGATAAATGGTAAACTGCTATAATTTGGACAACGATTTTGTTTTATTGAATAAGAAGAGATGAGAAAAGGGGTGGAAAAGTGAAATTACATTATAAAGTACAACATTAATGTATTAAAATGATACTGAATTTGTTTTTTATAGATGAAGTATGTGAGGAGAAGGTAGAAGAAGAAATGAAATTATTAGTTTGAGAAAGACACCTCTTGAACAACACCTCCCTAAAGGACCCCTTATGAAACTTGGAATTGGACTATTTTTTAGACCAGATGAACTTAGTTGTGGATAAAAATCTTGGGAGGGGAATTTTATAGAATATTGAAATGCTACAATTATTAGAAGGTGTGAGGAGAGGGAGTGGTGAGGGGTGGTATTTATAAGGTAAGAAGAGTGGTGTTTTTTATTATTGTATTAATTAGTTTATTATTATGGATCAAGACTACCAATAGTGAAGATTTTTATAAATAAATAAATTATCTGGATTATGTGATTTTGAAACAATGGGTTCTTGCATCATTCATGACTCAAAATTTCATGTATTTGTCATATAATGTTAAACAGAGTAAATTTTCATATTTCACTATTCCCTAAAAATTGATCATTTTTAAAAACTACAATACATTTACCATAAACACTATTTAACTTGTAGAGTTATAAAATGGAATCCTTTTTATGTAAATAATATTTAAAAATATGTGAAATTTAATGTTTAAATAATATCACAATATTTTTTTCAAAAAATATAGATTTTAATATTATAAATAATTATTTACCCTTCGAAAAATTAATTAATGACACCTAAAATTGTTTTTTATTATAATAATACATAATATTAATTTATGTATCAATGTTTGGGAAAACAATTCACATTTAAATCGTTAAATTTATTATAAAATTTTAAATAAACATTTATGTTTTACATAAATACCAACACCTAAAGTATTATTTTTAAATCACTTATTTACATATAAAATGATATAAATATATCATTTTTATTTATAATATGTATATATTTTATTTGTATACTTTTATAGGTGAGGATACAATTATAATGGATAGTTTTCAATTCTTAATAATCATATTTCTTTTCAAATAGTCATATTTATAATGGTTATATAGGTTCCCTAATTTCTATAAATATCAATTATTTAATTCATATTACATTCACTTCTATTTTATGTTTCTATTATATACAAAAATATTCATAAATAAAAAATTATTAATAAAATTATTTTGTATTTCTACTAATTGTTTTTTACTACGGTCATTCTATGGGATCGAGAAGATCCGAAACTTCCAATTATTGGTATCTTATTTTCTATTTAGAGTCTTGATGTAATATTTATCATCCCAATATCATTATTTTGTAACTTATAAAACATTATTCATTTACAATAATAATATTTTTATTTGGTTCCATATGTGATTTATGTGTTTTATAAAAAAATTATACAAAATAAATTCCATTGATAAAATTTTGTAACATTAAACGCATGTTTTATAGTAATATCTTACACAATCCTTCCTCATTCATAAAAATGTTGTGTATTGTTTTTAATCTCTTATATTTACTAATATTCTTGGTTTAAAAAATCATTCCTCACCATTATTTCCACTTTCATTCTTCATCATTATGATTTCTTCCATCAGTTTAGTATTTTTATCAATACATAAATAAAGTTTAGATCTCAAAAATATTCTCTACAGAAATATTTAGCTCCTTCTTCATCTTCACCCTTGTATGTAGATTAATTTTTCAATATATTTTCATAGAGGGTTCTGAATTTTTCTAAATATCCACATTTTTAATATTTTTATTGGAAGAGTCTGATATTGCATTTTTACTAAATATATTTCTTCTTTTTCCAGTGAAAATTTTCTTTCTGCTAGTACATTTGACATCTTCCTTACAAGACGTGGTAGAATTATTTCACTATGATTTCCTTCAGAATGTTCTTTATATTCACCAACATTCTTATTGATTTAAATCATGGAAAAATTCCCAATTACTCTTAAATCAAAACATTTGAGAGGTGGGTTTTCTCTATACATTGCTCTACCGCTCCGTTATTTTTTGGATATGAGATACATAATCTTATCATTCATTTCATCAACTTCTTCATCTTCAAAATATCTAAGATTAATATATAAGATAGTTTTTAAACATTTTCAATACATCAAAACATATTTCTTCCTTGAACCTATTTTTGAATGATGATCCTTTTATCATCTCATAATAAACTAGGATGTTGTCAATTTAATCATGTGATACATCATCTTTATCTTCTAAAGAAGATATTTTACCAAATAAATATTCCAATAATGTTTCTCATGAGTTTCTTTAAAATTAAAGAGTCATTCAAGTTATCTTCTAAACCTCTTATGGTTAATACAACATCATTAAACATAGTGATGTATTCCACAATGGTTATTTATCCCTCAATATTATAACCCCATACATAATTAAACATATTTTTAGTATTTCTTCCTTCAAACTATTGTTACATCCAAAGATACTTTGGATCTTATCAAAAATTTACTTATCTATTTTTAGAATCATCAGATTCATGAGATGTTTTTTGAAAAATACACAAGAATGTAATTATTATATTTATCATAAAATTCTATAATTCAATTTTCATAAAATGTAAGAATATTTTTTTTAAAAATAGGGGAAAACCCAATAATTTCATGATAAAAAAAGATACATGGTATGTGATAGAAGATAGAGATTCATTATTTATTGTAGAAATGTTTACCTTTTCAATTGAATGTAGGAAAATATATATTTTACATAGTTTATATTTTTTATGATAAGTTTATAACAATTAAACCCTAGCATACATACCACTAATTTTTTTTATATATCATAGAATAACTATTAAGTGGGGGGTGTGAACTAGAGGTTGTATTATTAAAAATTATTAACATTATAAAATTTGTTCTCTGTAACATGTTTTAGTTATATTTGTCATAACAAATTTAGTATTATCAAAATTATGGAAATATGATATTGTAAAAGTGTAATGCATGATTTAAATTGTTTATAATAACAATAATAACCTATATCATTTCCATGGACACTCCTATGGGTCCATGGTAATTCACTCTTACAAAGAAGAAAAAAATTTAGAGCCATCACTTATTTGGAACCTTTTATAACCTAATAGGTATGATTATTCTGAATCTTGTCAGTTTAAAATTTTTTATTACAAAACTGAGTGACATAAAAATTATGAATATTTTTTCAAAATCATCCTTAAATGGTATGTATAGAAACACTATATATTTTCCTCTATTCATTCATTTTTATCTAGAAGGTGTTCATCATGTGTTCTTGATTTTTGTATTTTCCATCCATTGAACCCAAATGAAACTGTTCCAAATAATATTTTATAATGTCTACACATATAATGAGAATATTTAACTCAAAAAATAGCACAAAAATATTTCTAATTTTATGCCCATTTCTTTAAAATGAAACTATATCTGATACATTTTTGTGACACTTTTTTCTGGAATTCGTCAACAAAAATTCTAACCTCATTTGGAAACTCAAATATGAAAAATAATTTTTAGTGTGACATATTTTTCAATTTGGGAAATAGCTTCAAGTACATATTTACTTTTTAAATCCTATATATAGGTTCTCCCATAATTTAAATAGTAGAAAAAAGTGTTCTCATTTTCTCACTCTCAGAAATTCAAAAGTATAATATTCCCAAAAATATTAATTTTTCGTCAACATTTAAAAAATATTATAGTAAATTCATCTTTATTATTGAGTTATATAGATTTTACAATAATTATCATGTTTCATTTAATTCACTCATTAAGGATATTTTCAAAACTTCGTCATTTCTACATAATAGGAAACCATAAAAATAAAGCTAAAAATAACATCATCTCATTCTAACAGAAACTCCATCCATTAAAGTTTTAAATATAACAACATTAATAACTCTCCATCTAGTTATTAATGTATGTAATTCTCAAACCTAAGACTTGATATGGTCATTTGGTCTTAGTTAAATATTCTCATACTCATAATATATATTTCTAGTCGATCAATGATTCTTCAACTGGAAACTTTCTTACTAATATTTATACTCCATTTACTTCTCAAATATGTTCATCCTGTGACATTGACAATGTAAATTTAATTCTCATTAATATAATGAATCGTTTTTCAATGTTCCTCCATCCAAAACTTCATAAAATCACAATCATATACATTTAATTAGCTTGTGAAAAAACACTCATATTCTAAATTCGTACAAACTTTATATCAAGAAACTCAACTACCTCTATTCTTTTCTCTTATATCCAATTGAAAACATACCCAAATTGGTTTAAAAAAATGTTAAACATCTAAAAACATTAGTAACATTCATTATCTCTAACTGATAATAATATTGATCTTTTCACCCATTTAGAAACTTCTCCATTTTGATTTCCATTTATCTATATCTTCAATATTCATTAAAATTATTCATCCAAAAAATATTATCTCCCCCTTTTCATTTTCATACATTAAAATATTCACATACTCATTAACAAAAAATTCATTCCTTCTAATTGATTGGGTGAAACTTATAGTATGTGCACAAACACTCACATTGTAAAAACATCAAATAACCTTCTAACAAGAAGTTAATATGAATGTTTTATATTCTTACTAATATTTTGCATGTTTGGTATTTTTTTTGATACTAAACAAGATTTTTTATTCAAATTCAAAAACTACATCTCTAGTCCATATGATTAGCAACATAATAATGCCAGTTTTTATTCAATATATTTTTTTGGAAATCTATAACATTTCACGTTTTCAGTTTTATAAGATTATATAAATTTAGTGAATCTTCCTAAGGCCTTCAGATAAAACATTGTCCATAAAGGATAATCGAATAATTTTCATTTGAAAAATAAATTTCATACATCCAATCTATTTTAAATCTATTCCCATTTTTCAAAATTCAGCATAGATCATGACTTCTTCATGAATTTAGTAACATGAACCAACAATATTGCATCATATAACTTTGATATGATTTTTATTATAAAACAGAAAAATTCATAACAAAAATAATAAATTTATAAAGCTTTCATAAGATCTTTCTCTAGGCTTTCTTAACAAACATTCTGCAACATTCACCTGTTAACAAAATCACAAAAATGTAGTTTTCAATATATAGAATGTTTTGTCAGAAAAACATCAAAATGAATATTAAAAATAAAATTTTTAAAACATAACATCTACATTTTTTTAATATTATCTTATTTATTAACAAAAAAATATGCGTAAAAATAGTTTTCTGAAAAAAAATATTTTTAAAATTAAAAATTTTGTGTACTTAAAAACTATTAATGTTAATAATTTCCAGGATATATAATTTTTATTATGAAGAAAATAAAATTTTTATTTTTTTCAAAGTAATAAAAAATATTAGACCATTTTTTTAATCAAATAAAAATTTCCAATTATATATTTATATTAGACAAATATGTTACTTCAGTAAAAAATAATAATAATTCATTTCATATATTTAATATATTATTTTAGATACTTAATTTTACTGACTACCACATATCGAAGTAATTATAATTTATATTATATTTTTATCCTTTCTTATATAATCATAAACTCAAAAATATAAAATATTTTAAAAAAATGTTTTTTACTATTTAGATAAAAATAACATATTTTGGAAAAGACTCAAAAAATCACCGAAAGAAAATTTGGACTTAATGCAATATAAAATGCAGTTTATTAAAAGAATTCAAATAATAAAGTATAAAGATATACCTATTAAAACATAATATATTTTATATAGGAAACAAAATATATTTATAAATTTTATTTTAAGGATTATTTAGGTTTTAAATATTATTTTGTATGAAATTCTAAATTATTACTATAATTTTATTTTCTAGAGGATTAATAATTCATAACATTTTTTATTAAAATTAAAAAAAAAATTTATGAATAATTTCAATTCGGTGTTTCATATGATAACATCAGTCTATATAATGATTATATAAAAAAATAAATCCAAAATATGAGTATTTTATAGTTAAGGATTACCCTAAATATTTCATTAAACATTCAGTGATTGATTTTGTGGAAATATTAAAAAATATCATTTATCTTAATATTTATTTTGAAAAAAATATTGATTTTACAGGTTAATTTATAATGTCATATTTCCAATATTTTTTTTGAAAGCATTATAAATAAATTTTAATTTACAAATATTACTAATATTTAGGATATCATTTTCATTCATGATGTAAATATTATGACTTCATTATTATATATGGTAGATCCAATTCAAACTAGGATATATAAGATCAATTGAATGTGTAGTAACATGTTACTATATAGTAATAAAATAAATTTTACAAAAGATTGATGTTTTTAAAAAAAATAGTTATCAAGGTGGTTACAACATTTAGGAACTGGTGGATGACAATGACATTAATAATGATCATATAGAGTATAAAACCCATGTTGGAGACATGAATATTATATTAGATAAAATCATTAAAATGAGGGATTTCAAATACATTCTTATAAAAAAAGTTTTTAAAAGTTATAGGGTATTTTAGGGAGAGAATTTGGGAATTGATTAATGATAATATGAATGTAAAAATATGTTTTGAGGTGGGTATAGGTGGGTTCATTTTATAGTCAGGCATGATTTTCCTTTTCTCAAATATTGATTCATTAATGAATAAAGAATGATATTTTCAAGAAATATTGATCCAATGTTTAAAAATAAATTATATATGATTTTAAGAGGTCTAAAATTTCTTTATCCTTTTATTCTGAGATAATGTTCTTTGATAATTAATTTCATTCCTCCTAGTTAAAACCATTTACATCATTTTACCATTACCTTGGTGGCTCAATTTTTACCATGCTAAATTATCATTATTTTAAAAACCAAAATAAAATTATAAAATAATTTTGAAATATAGATTAAAAATAATAAATATATTTTCTTATTAAATTTTTAGAAAACTAGAAAAAATTAATTTTAATATAAAAACACATAATTTATAATAATAATTATTTGAAATAAGTTATATTTAATAAAAAAATGTGTTTCTTTTTTTATAATATTTGATAATCAGTATGTAGTTCATATTTTATTTTAGTAGATTAATTTTAAAATAATATTTAATTTAAATAATTCTTTTATACATATAATTTAAATTTTTAATATTGAAACTCCCAACATATATATAAATTCATTTAAAAATAATTATTTTCACATTCATTTATTTAAATCGCATTATATTATTTTTTCCCAACTTCCAACAATTAAATTTTATCAATTCATTAATGTAAGAATGTTAATTTCAATTTTATGAACACATAAATTATATTCAACTAAAATAATAATATGTTATAAATAAAAATACATATATTTAAAATAAAATAATATAAAAAATTATTATATTTTTTATTTCATGGTAGAATTATAAATTATGTGTGAATTAAAATAATTTAAGTTTTTATAAAACATTCCATACTTCATTGTATATATTCAGTACATGTTCATAAAATTACCATGTATATTTACTGACCATTGATTTAATGCATATATGTATGAAGATCATATATAAAACTATGGTATTACTTTCATATATATAGTCATACAGGCATCTATAATGTAATTTATCATATTCATTAACATAACTCTCAATATGTATATTATATTTTCATTTTTTCCATAATTTCATATTTAAAATTATATTTATCATCATGAAGGATAACAAGGTTGATAATGATTTTATTTTTGTGTTATTTTCATTTCATTATGGTTTTATTCCACTTGTAGTTTTCTTAATGATTACTTATATTTCATTATGATAATATATTATTTTTTATCTTGCATCATAATATTTTATCTGAATAAAAATATATTTTAGTTAATTTTAGTTTAGTGTTTAATGTAAATTAAACTATTCATCATGATAATGATATAAAATATTGGGTGCTACATTATAACCCATTTAATGAATGCTTTATTTAAAATTTCCTTACTAAAAAAGTGAAAAATCAATGAACTTTGATTCATTATAACTTTGGGATCCATAAAATATCAACAATCTGATGAGTCCCCTAGGTATATTTATCTAGGCGAGTGGTCATTTTTTTGTTTTTTATCCATTATAATAGATTTCAATATATTGTTCCTTGTAAGAAAATAATTCTATAGGCTCTACCTATAAAATTATATTATATGAAGGTTAATGTATATATTTCTATAAAAATGATACATGAAACTCATTTTGAAACTATTATTGGTTCAATGGTAGCAAAGGATTATATTTTTCCATCCCCATATGATATAGGATTCTATTGGGGACCATGTAAGTTGGGATTAACATTTATATAATCTTAAATATCCAAACACTATTCTATTTTTATATTCATTCTAATAACTTATTTCCAACATCAAACACATAATCTCGCAGATGATTATTAACATTTTTATTCTATGAAGTTAAATATTCTTAATGATTCCCTAAATGTATTTAATCCTTTATAATATCTCTTAATCAAGAACTAGTTCGATCTTCTTACACTATTTGTCTCCATCTCGACATGTTGGAGTTCTGAACCCACATGTGGATTGTGTTGTATAACCAACATAAATATGGTGTTCATTTTTTTAATAAAAATGTTATACAATGATTTTGGACATGGTCATAATGGAAAAAAAGGAATATAATTGATAGAAAAAGAAACCCTATATAAAAATGTTTGGATGTATATTCTGAATTAGTCATCTAGGAGGGACACTAAAGATAAAATATTTTCGGAAAAAACTAGAAATTTTGTGAGAAGATGTGAAAAATATATCCACAGTATTTTTGGAAATCCAATATATTTTAGACATGTAGTAATGTCTCTTTGTATGATGGGTTTTAAAAGATTTAATTTGTTTTACATTTCCCTCAGATTACTTGATTTGAGATTGGTCAATAAAGGAATTCATATGTTGGAGAATTAATTTCAATAATGGAGAACTCATATATGGATATATGTATGAATCATCTACAGATTAATCTTTGAGATATTGAAAAAGATAAGACTATGTATGATTTGTTCAAATTAAAATTATAAATCTTTTTAACTATATATAATAGTTAATATAAAGGTTCTTAGAAGCTGTTGAAGATATATTACATTAATTAAAAAGGTAATTCACTTTCCATTTTTGTCATTTTAGAGCTATGAATAAACCATTTGAAATTTGTGTAAGAGTAAATCCTTACCATACAAGTGTCATGACTTATATATAACGAACATATATATATATATGATAATGAATTAAGTTGAAAATTTTAATATTCATTACATTGTAAAAAACTATTTCTGGTTATATTAGGATCATTACAGTCTTTAAAAGGCTGAATCTGTATACAGATCAAACATTATAAGGATCATTTAAAAAAATAAAATTATTGTTCATTATAATGATCATCACAATTATAATGATGATTTATATAAAATAGTTATGATATTTCAGAAATTTTATTTTCTGATGAAAAAAAAATATGATGTTTTATGTGTTCTTAATTAATTAATATATCACATATCTACTAAATTTTGATTTAAGATGACATTTATTTTTGATGAATGAAGTCATGTTATATAAAATAGTCTATACGACACTCCGATAAAGTTATTTGTTAAAATTATGAACAATGAACAATATGGAATCTATAGGAAACCATTATAATCATATCTATCTGAAAAAATATGTTACCATTAGTTTAATGGATTTAAAATATATAAATTCAAATAATCATTGTATTTAGGATGGAAATAATAAGATGAATAATTAATAATTCCAAATTTTAGGATAGTAGTTTGAAAATACATAAATTCTTAGTGAAGAATTTATAGTTGAATTATTTATCATAGTTAATTTATGTGTTAGAATATATAGAGGTTTTTATATGAAAATTGAAGAATCTTTTGTCAGATAGGTGTCAAGAATTATTTTTGACATTTTTGATTCCATGATCTCAAAAATTAATAATATGGATATTGATCAAAATATTATAGAGGTTATTTATAGTACACTTCAAAAGTAAAATGGATGGGTATTAGCTCCAAATGGTGATGTGATATATCAAAAATAATAAAAATTCATATCATTTAAAAAATAAAAAGATATAATATGATCCATGTGGTTATTATGATGTTGGAGGTATCAGTGATATGGATGAAATCCTATCTTCGATAGATATTTGTTTCTCTAATAATGAGAATTGGTAGAGGTATATTTCCTATAATTTTTTATAAATATGGAAAATATAGATCTTTTTAAACATAATATCCCATAATGATTATTTGTAACTGATGAAGAGGATTTTAGGTTGTACGTCAATATGAAATTCACAATCATGAAATAAATTTCAATGATCTAGAAGAAATTCTCAGCATGATTCTTTAGAAGAAATTATATATCAATTGAATATGAAGGGTCAAAGATTAAAAAAATATTGGTGATGAAACAAATCTTATAGAAACCAATGTTTTATATATTTATTTTTTCAAAATGAAACACAATGTTTGATAGCGTACATGATACTCCACATCAAGATTATATAAATAAAATAAATATTATTATTTAATATGGATGATATTACATAGATTTTATAATGGTGGGTATGAATAGGATTAACTGAATTATTAAAATAATATTTAAAAATTTATATATAAAAATTCTTTAGTGACCAATTAATTAAAAATAAAAATAAAATCCCATTGAAAATAAAAGGAAATGCTTTTAAAATACTATTTAAATATACAGAAATTTATTTTCAAACAATAAAAAGAAACAAACTTGTTGTATTATATTAATTAAATATATAGTATATTCAATATAATTTTTAAAATTCATTTTATTTGTTTTCTATACATTATTTAAGAGAAAATCCAATTTTACTAATAAATTATGTATTTTTTTTTTTAAAAAAGACAGTATTTATGCCTTTCAATGGTGAAATGTATTAAATCTAGTTTTTGACACATTTTTAAATTTTATATGACATAAAAAATTATTATTTGAAATAGGTTTTTGAAAATTTACCTTCGATAAACTTTTGGTATTTTTTATATTTGTTTCATGTTTTGATGAATAGTGAAAAATACAGAATTTTAATTAAAATGATATTTTTCATCTATATAATTTATAGTGATAAATTATATAATTGATGGATTTTAATGTATAGATATATAATTTTTACATCATTTAATCCATTTTAGGTCACTATAATAAATTTTATATTGAAATTGGATATAACGACTTTGTGACCTTGTGGACATTTTTAATTTAAAAAACTTGTTGTTTTATCCCATATACGAGATTAATTTTGAATTAATTTCATTAAATTCTATGTTTTTAGTTTGAGAAATGGATTTCATATTTGGAATTATAGGGTCAACATTTCGTGAGTTAGTCTATTTTATTATTGGATAATGTGAATAATAAATTTTGTAATTTTTTATTACCACAGTTAAAGGTAAATTTGATAAAAAATGGTAAAACTAATATTATAAATTTTATAAAATTAAACTAAAACTTGTTATAAGTTTATTGGATGAATTTATGCTGACCAGATTAATCTTTTGGATGATTTAATGACCGCTTGGAACCACTTGGATGACTTTAATCTCTTATAGTATTTTATTTTAAAGTAAATTCAAAGATGTCAAAGTTATGTTTTAATAACTATAAAAATTTTAATATATGTTTATTTAGAATATATTTTCAACTATAAATAGTACATGTAAATAAAAATAGTGTATCATCATCATTGAAATTTATTTTTATATTTTAAGAAACAAATAATTTTCTAAATGATTAAACAACTATGATGAATTGATTAATTATTTAATAGAAATATCAAATACATGGTATTAAAAATATTAAATAAAAAAATTTAAATAATTAATGTAATACAAGAATTTTATAGATTAATTTTACATGTTATTCATTTCTTATAATATTGGGTTTGACTTTATCTTTTTTATCACATTTTTAATGTCGTGTAATGAACAATGTCAAAATTGAAATTAATGACATTTTAGAATAAATAATATTGAATTTAATGGTATATAATTAATAAAATAAAAATTCATAAAAATTATTAGGATACAAATGGAAATGTCTTTAGTGGTACATTTATGGTTAGTTTTCATTTTATAGTATCTATATTAACCAATAAAGAGTAAACTCACATGTTATCAAGATAATAGTTAAAAAGGTTAAATATGGGTTAATGTTAAAATACAAGGATTAAAAAAGATTAAAATGTATCTAATATTCATTTTATGAGTGTAATATGGTAAAAAATAATCTTATATTCAAAATAAATTATTTCGGAGACATTTTTAAATTTAAATATAATGTCTATTAATTTTATATTTTGAAAAATTCCAAGAGTGCTCCTCCACTCTGTTATAAAAGTGAGGCTCTTCATCTCTATAACTCAAAATTAAAAATATAATTTCTTACCCCATGATATACCAAAATACCTTTATATAGTCCCTATACACATTATAGAGCTCTTATTTTAGGCATTACACCCTCTTTAGTGGTCTTAAGGTTTTAATAAAAGGATGTGGTCTAATGAAGACGTGTCATTTTTAATCACGTATTTCTATTCTATTTATTCCTACTCTTCCATGAAAAATTATTATACATTAATGAAATTATAACCCCATTATCTTAAATATAATGAGTTGTTATTATTTTACTATAAAAAACTAAATACATCTCCACTTCCATCAAATGGGGAATGAATTATCATTTTAGTGTACGACGAAGTACAACCTTGTGAACCGATATAATTAATTTTCCATCACCGTATTTGAATATGGTTATAATGATGGAATTACGGTTTTCATATAAAATAAATGAAATAATTATCATTATGAATATATAACGATCATTTACGTTCATCCATTTATATAAACAGAAAAATGATATCGTCGTTCGTGTGTACGTGTGAACTAACACCTCCACAAAGTGATGCGATTTGTTTTTCATCACCATATCTAATTGATAATAAATATAATTATATTTTAAAAAAGTATATGATATATATTATATTATAATATTTTTTTAAATTTAAAATGATATTAAGATTATTTACCTAAGGATCATTGAAAAATCGAAACATTTCTAATGCGTACGTATGACTTACTGTCTCCATGACTGTTATGTAATTAACGTTTCATATCTATATTTAATGTATGGATTTAAAATTGTAATTGATGTATAAAATTGATCATTATTTCAGGAATATAATTCTATATAATATTTAATAATGACCACTTTTGACTATGTACATGATACCAAATTATTTTTGGACTCATGTGTCGAATATCATCAAAACGTACGTAGTGAACAAAAATAATTAAGTAATTGTTATAAAATATTAATAAGTGATATAAAAGAAAACAAAATCCCAATTTTTTCTAAAGTAATTAACTAATTAACATGTGTTTATTATTCAGTAATATAGATATTATACGTGATGTGTTAGAATCATGGTAAGGGGCTTCATCTCAATCACCTTTCATTGAGGCATATTTTGATGTTATACACCTGCCTTCTTTTATTAGGTGTATATAAAGACCCTTTTAAATATCATGTCATTAATTTACTTACTAAAATATTACTTACTATTTTATTAAATGTTATTATTTCATGATTTTACTGATTTAAATGTTCAAAGTGATTTGAGACACCTTTAATGTTTAATGATTTAACTATAAAATATTTTTCTCCATGTCAATATTAATAATATTTTATTACATATTTTTTTATATGGATATAGATTGATAATAAAGGAAATTTTATGACTATTTTTAATTTCATTCAAATGTCTCTAAAAAAGAATAATTTCATGTCTTATATATGGAATATTTTGAAAAACAACAAAATGAATGTTCTATTAATAACATACATGGAGACATTATCTTCTCCACCACCATGAATATTATTTAATTTATTTATTTCTTGAAAATAATAAATATTTTATTAAATGAAATACCATATTCTATTATTCATAGAAAATAAAAGGTTATTTTTATAAGAAAGTGTTATTCATATAGGATTAAAATATTTTTTCAAAGGCTATTATAATGAACTTGTTTTATTAATGATATGGTAATTTAGCATTATAGGATATGGGTGCACCCAATATAGATTATACATGGGGTGTACTAGATATAATTGGTTAATACCATTATAGGTTCACATGGGGTGGCCCACATAACATCAGGAAAGGTAGTTACAACTTAATATTTGGTGTCCTAGATAGCGCTGGGTAAGCCTGTTATATCTTAACTTGGGGTGGCCAAGATATTGTTGGGTAAGCTCGTAATAGATTAATTTTATATTGACCATATTTTTATTTCAATTAAAATTGTTTCAAAATGAATTTATCTTTATGATTCTCAAAGTTAACTATAGAATTTTTTATTCATTTCTATTGGTTTTAATGGGTTTTTTTTCAAAATCATTTATGTATTTTTCATGTGAAAATGTTTTGTTTTATTGGGTCAAAGAAAATTAAAGGGGGTTTTATGTTTTTCATCAAAATAATTGTTTTGATTCTTTTTGTATCCCTTAATGAAGATTTTTTATATTCTTATGTTTTTAAAATTTCCTTTATATGGTCAAAGGGGGAATAGAGACAAGGATAAACTCACAGGGATAACTGTGAAGATATTTAATAAATATAAATCATGTAATTTTTTAATGAGTTTAGTATTATATAAAAATGTATACTGAGAATAAGTGTCCACATGTAATGTATTAGTTAATTTGTAAGAGTTTTTTCTAATAATATATTAATCCTAATAGAAATTTTCTTCAAATGATAATTCTTTAAAAAACACTAGTATATGTAATGATTAAGATCGGGTTCTTATAGTTTGTATCAAACTATTGTTTAGACAACTTTAGATGCTATAATAGTGTTAATATCATTACATTAAATGATTTTAATTTTTGGTTTATTTTAAATGATGTATAATTTTAATATTGAATTCATTACTAGTCTAAAGTATTATTTTCACAAAAATATTTTCAATAGTGGAAATAAGAAATCTATAGTGGGATGTAACCAAGAGTAAAATTACCATCAAAATCAAAATCCAGATATGGTTAGAATTATAACATAATAGTTTTTTAGTGATGGATCCGTTAAAACACAATATAAATAGATGTGGAATCTATACTAGAGAGGAACCTAATCTACCATGAAGGAACATGTCCATAGTGAATCATTTCATGTGTCAACATCCCCAATAATTCAATGGATTGTCTAAAATTGTTATAGAATAATGATGGATCAATTACCTAGATAATATATTTTATGTAATGGTATATTTGAAACATAGAAAGGTAACTCTTTTAATCTATAATTTTGAAGGTATGTTTGACTAATTATGGTATTTGGTTAAGAATACAAGAGAAAAAGATAATATTTATGCCATGGAATGGGAAATTTAGGAAATTCATTCTTGAAAAATATTTCCGTATGTTTGTTCAATATAGGTTGAAAAAAAATCTTGGAAATGTTGCTGAATTGTGAGAACTTTGATGATTCCTATGAAGAAAACAACACATTATTAGAATGTTATGTTTAGAATATTATTCAGGTTACTGATTTTAAAATTAATTGATTTTACTCAGGGTTGAAACCCATTCTACAAATAGTAAAGGTTTCACGGTGATTTTAATTTTATGAGAAAGTGGTTTGTAGTGATAAAAACATTGAGATGTATTTTGCCGATACTTCTATGACACATGATGACAAGAGTACACAACCTTGGTGGTAGAAAATAGAGATGCATCCAACTATGAAATCTAGAGGTAAGACCCAAAATTGATTCTACAATAGAAAGAGGTAATTCAAGGAATTTATAAATGGATCAAGGATTTTTTTGTAGAGACCCGAATCCTGACGTACATGGACATTACATTACTTTTGCGGAATACTTAGTACATAACAAAAACATGCACACAAGGATCGTAATAGTTTAGTGTCTTTGGAAACTCGGAATATAATCTTCTAATTATGGTGAAAGATCTTCAACATCTCCCATATAGATCTTCCCTTTTTTTACCTAAAACCTTTCTTTATATCCTAGGGAAAAGAAAACATAAAAGGGTGAGCTCAAATGCTTAGTAAGGGTAAACAAAAGAAAAATCAATCACATCATATTCATAAGAACATAACATTTTGGAAAGCTTAACCTGCAAAAGAGAGCATAATTTCATAACATGGGATAAATCATAGTAGTGAAATGAAATCCCAATAATCATAACATAAAACATGAAACTTTGTGTAATACACACATAATCATAGAGAATCATTTCTTATTAGTCAAGACTCATTGCCAAGACTATCTTAGTGGACAAAGTCTATTTCTGAACAGAGTTCACTCCTCGTTTCAGTCCTGTTTCACTGAACCGGTATAACCTACCATTCCAGCCATGTATATCTCATGAGATATAAAATCTTTACCCAATGCATTGGAGGTAGATATAGGTCCCACCCATCTCATAATGATACCATTCTTATGTGTGCCACAAAATCATAAACCATACATCATAACATAACCCATGTAATAAAAATGGGAATCTTAAACATCGTGACATCATCAAACAATTCATATAATATAAAGGAATTCATAAAAATAATTCCATCACAACATAATCAAATCAATGTAATAATAGGGATATAAATAGAACCCTATATTATCTTAGATGGATAATAATTTTGATAAAACACTTGAACTCCATTCTTGAGGAAAATATCCTTTCAAATTCAAAAAAACATTTTCCTTTCTTAACATGTCATACAATTTTAATCTAAAAGAAGTTGATTAAAAATATACCTGAAAACTTGTAAAGTAAGCTTCCTGGAAATAATGTTTTAAAAATCCATTCATGTCATATAAGTTAAAAAAACATTCTTCTCGTACTTTTGTCGGAAAAGTCAAAAAGTACATCGTATGAAAAACGACAAAAGATTCCTTTCATATCTTTTACTAAAAACTCACCAAAAGGTAAAATTGGACATAAAATATTGTAGAAAGATATAAATATTACATATTGAGGAAACATGGATGTGGATGATAAAATACACCCCAGTAAATTCCAAAGTATAAACAATTTCGGATAAAAATGAGATTGTGATATTTCCCTTACCTTAGGTCTGATTTGCTTCGTAAGTGTACGAAACTCCTGTATAATGATTTACATATTGTCATTGACTTATTACAGAATCATAATCATTGTTATGATATCATATATGAGTCACTTATGACTTTATATTACCTGTTCTTTTGTAAATTCCATGTTAAAGAGCGTTTTGGGTAAAATTGTTTCATTTGTTGTCCGTGTTTTGACTTGTAATTATTCATATGATTACTTAGATAATAATTACTTAATTCCATAATATAAAACATTATTTATATATAATATATATTCAGAATATAAATATAAATCAGTAAATGGAATGAAATACACCGTTCATGGAGACGGTAGGCCGTACGTACGCATGAATGCTGTTTTCGTTTCTTTATTAAGTTGAATGGAATTAAGTAGATGACATACATATATATACACATAAATCCAGTATCATTATTATGTCATATATTTCATGATTACTTATTATATATACTTTATAATCATTTATGAATGGTTAACGTGGAAAATGAATCTCATCGCGTCGTGGAGACGGTAGTCTGTACGTACGCACGAGTGATGATATCGTTCTCATGTTCGTGAACTTGTGTTGAAGTGTATGTATAAAATTTCAGTATCAATATCACTTTATAATAATCATATATAGTTACTCATTACACCATTATACCCATCCAATTAAATTGGTGGCGGAAAATAGATTACACCACGGTGTGGAGACGGTATTCCGTACGTACGCACACGCGGTGATTTCCTTTTTCCATAGGATGGATAGAATGTTAATTAGAGTTGTTTAATATTTATAATAACATATCAGTATATAATAAATACTGATGTTATTACTTTATCATGAAACAACTAAATAAGAAGAAGTTGAGGAAGAAAGATATTGAAAAAGATCGGTAATGGATATTACCTCTTTTTGACGTGCCTTTTCTTAACCTCCACTTAAAGAACTAAAGATGGTATTTGAAGTAGAGCAGGACCTCTAGGATGATACTAGGGAAGTGGAGAATAGATTTTTGCAGGGTTTGTCCGAGCTTTAATGCTCAAATTGGTGTGAGGAGGATAGGGAGGAGGTTCCCTTTTATAAGGAAGGAGAGGGGTACCTTTGGAATAACTAAAAAAAATATTTTATTATAAAGTCAAATTCGGTTTTTAATAGCTACAAATTAATATATTTCGAAGCTAAGGTTGGTAGGGGTAAAAATTATCTCATCCAATAGAATTTAGACAAGTTTAGGTATCAATTTTAACCTTATCATTTAGATTTAACTTTAAGTTAAATAATTTAACTTTTACCATGTCTTTTTGTTTTCTTACACTATATGGTTAATAAACTTACCATAACAGGCCAAAAGAACCCCAAGTTGTTTATTATTAATATATCTATCCTTATATAAGTCATTTGGCCGAACCTTGGATTTTTAGGAATTAAATAACAATTAATAATATAATATTTGTTTTAAAAACTAATTTATGTCAATTTTGACACTATTTGGTACATGATTTTTATGAAATTTATAACAGAATTATAAGTTCTAAAAAAGTTACATAAATAAACAATAACATGTCATATTAACCTATAAAATTATTTTAAGTCATAAAAAGTCTCAAATTAAATTTATTTGGGCATTTATAACATCAATTATGTCAATATTTCATTAATAAGACAATTATTGCATCATATTTGTGTCATAATAAATGATAATTAATTAATACCTAAAAATTCTAAATAAATTCCTATGATGTAGATAATTGTATTAGATTTCTTGTGACTATTCATGTTCGAAGTTTTATGAAGTTTTTCACTAAATTAAAATTATTATACTTATAAGATTTAAGAAAGTGACATGTTGTCAGATTCTTTGGTTTTAATAATAATTAAATTATTTTCATGGAAAAAAGTCCATTAAATGAATATAATCCGACCCTTAGGTGATATGGGTCGACTTTTAGTCATCCAATAGGATTTTTACATGTGTTAGGGTAATTTTATAATATTATATTTACCCTTAATTACCCAATTTACCTTTAACTATGGTAAATAAAATTTACCGTAGTTACTATTCATAATTCCCAAAAATAAAAAGTAGCTTATTAACATAATTTGGATCCACTGATTCCAAATATGGAATCCATTTTTCCAAATTTAATTCACAAAAGTTGTAGAAATTAAATAAAAATTAATCCCGTTGTCGAAAGAAAACAGGTTTTTCTTTAAAACATTGCAAAAGATTGAATTGATTTAACCTACGAATTCAAGGTAAAATCAATGATAATGAAATAAATTATATTAAATGGTAAAAATATATTCTATTTATAATTTAAAACCTTTCAATATTATAATTTAACCACATAAGATATTACGATGAAAAAAGTTTTTAATTAAAATATAGCCTGTTTTTACTATTCATTAAAATATGAAAGTCATCAGAATAAAATGAAAAATTTATCCAAAGTAAATTTTTATTTATTTATTCCAAATAATAATTTTATTTTGTCAAATGGAACTTATAAACATGTAAACAACTAGATTTAAAGTGGGTGCGCCATCAAAAGGCGGCAAAACTGCATTTTTTGAAAAATACTTATTTTACCCGAAAAATTTATTTTGTTCTTATACCATGTTCTAGAAAATGTGTAAGATGAATAATAATGTTATAAAATTTAAAATTTAGTTAACACTATTCATAACGGCTAGTTCATAACAATATTATAATAATATATCGTTGTTTAGTAAATCCCGGTATTGCGTACAACACACGCTATCGAGGAAGGTCGCGATTGCGTGTAATGCAAGCCATATCAGGGTTGCTTGTAGTGAACGACTCCTTTGTTTTTGCGTATAATAGAATCCAACCATATTTTATTTATACATTGAATATATATATATATATACACTCAAATTTGTGTAGAATAACTTCTATCAAACGAACATGAAATTGTGTGTAACAAGAGCCAAGAAAAGTGTTGCGTATACTGCAAGCTAATACGGTGTTGAGTATAGCACAAGATAATCTTGGTGTATCGTAAAATAGAAGATATGAATGAAATTAAAAAGAATGTATCTTATAAAATCTCGGGTTGTTACATTCTACCCCCCCTTAAAATGAATTACGCCCTCGAAATTCGTTGGGGTTGTAAATGGTTTACTACTCGAAAGTTTGTTTAATAGAAACCCACATCGTAAAAAGTAATACCAAAACATGGATTTAAAAACTAAAGAATAAAATTTAACGGTTACCCAAATTAACTCATCACTGGGTTTCCACGTAGGAGAACATAGGTGAAAATATGAATATGGAAAAAAATCTAACCATCATGTTCTGATGAAGAGTGGAAGAGAACATGGCTATGAAAAAGCCAACAATCGCAAAGCCATAAATTTGTGATGATCTAGGGTACCATATGATTCATCAGATATAAGATCACTAGGACAACATTTTTGGTTTTCATGATCATTTCCCTAAAGTTGATGAAATTGGAATTAGAAGAAATACTTTCGTGATTTTGGTATAGTCTCATCGTTGGTCGTTCTTTGGAGAATTTCCACTTCATCTCTTAAAGAAATGAAGTTGAATTTGTCATCCATGATGTGTTAGCAGATCATGTGATAGAATGATGGGTCATTCCATCTGTCTCAAACAAAAGGTTAGAAAATTTATCAAAAAATACATAAGTCCATCTATAGTGAGATTAATGATATATGGTTCCTCAAATGGACTTATACTTCACATATCATACTTCTTAATATAATAAAACTAGTTTCTACTAAATAGGGACTTCTTGTAGGCTAGTGGTAGGAGATAAAGGCCATTCACACTTCGGTTGTGGGTTTGATTCCCACTGCCTTGTCCGACGCGATGGGCTGTCGCCCGTCCTGCGGGTTGTCCTTTTTCTAAAACTATATAATATCAAAAGTTCTATCCTTAAATAATACTAACTTATGTACAACATAATCCATTCCAATATTTAGGCTTATCTAAAATACTTCGGTCCAAGATCATAATATAAAGAAAATGATTACTTGAAATTTCATCAACCAAGCATGTGGATACCATCATTTATCCCCCATATATCTTGTTGGTCACATTCCAATCATGTGAATACCTTAATCATGTATTCTCTTGAAAAATGAATACCCATTAACCCTTAGTGAAAACATGAATGCTGTCAAAATTTAACTCTTTCCACATACCAAAATCCAAAACTTCTATATACTCAAACCATGATATAACCTTCTCCTTATATCAGTCATGAGCTCATGAATACTATCAAACATTTAATTTTCTCCTTATCCCTTCATTATGCGCATATCATCTACATTCCAAAAATATCTTAATAACCTTTCATGGATACTGGTACCAGTAATCATACACTTTCAAAACTCAAGGAAAGCCAACAGTGTAACAATCCTTAGATGTCTCTTTATTCCATAGTACCATGAGATTACTTATACAACATTACACATGATAAACAGGTAATCATTCCACTACATTCTTAAACCATTGACCGAGATTCAAAAATTCTTTCATCTCACATATCATTTGTAGTCTCCTCATCATCATCAACATAAATACTACCCATACGACTATACTGATTCTCTTCATGAGACTTTCCCTTAGGGAATTGGTTTGTATAATGCCTGTACATTCCACACTTAAAACATTTAACCATTGTTGATGTCGTAGCAATACCATTATCCTCATCCCTGGTGTTAACTGAACCTTTTCCATTGCACTTACTAGATTTGTGTCCTTCTTTTCCACACCCAAAGCATATTCTAGTTCCTTTGAAACATTCTCTTTAATGCCTCTTCCCACATGATTTACATAGGGGAAATTGAACTTTCTTTCCTCTATGATCATCATGAAACTCCATCTTTCTCTTATTAGCCGAGTCAGGAAACTTACCAAATTTTAATTTATTGATCATATTATGAGATTGCTGATTCAGCATAATAATGATGTTTGGACTTTCAAATCCGATTTCATTTGGTTTCTCATCATTCCATTGTCCATCATATCCTCCATTATCGTGAATCATCTTGTTTCCAGCAATTTTCTAAAACCCAAAAAGAATAGTGTGAGAGGAAAAAATCATAATAAAGGGGGAGTAACTTCAATATATGACATCTTTGGTTTAATCTAATATCGTTACCATAGTTCTAGGACTATATCCTATACGTATACTTATCCTTAGGGACATCCCTAGACATACCTTAGAAATATCTCTAGGGATCTCACTAGCATTCTCGCATCCTAGTTTCCAAAGGTTGACTAAACCTTTCCTCTGATACCAACTGTAGAGACCCAAAGCCTGACGTACATGGACATTACATTACTTTTCCGGAATACTTAGTACATAACAAAAACACACACACAAGGATCATAATAGTTTAGTGTCTTTGGAAACTCGGAATATAATCTTCTAATCGTGGTGAAAGATCTTCAACATCTCCCATAAAGATCTTCCCTTTTTTTACCTAAAACCTTTCTTTATATCCTGGGGAAAAGAAAACATAAAAGGGTGAGCTCAAATTCTCAGTAAGGGTAAGCAAAAGAAATATCAATCACATCATATTCATAAGAACATAACATTTTGGAAATCTTAACCTGCAAAAGAGAGCACAATTTCATAACATGGGATAAATCATAGTAGTGAAATGAAATCCCAATAATCATAACATAAAACATGAAAATTTGTGGCATACACACATAATCATAGAGAATCATTTCTTATTAGTCAAGACTCATTGCCAAGACTATCTTAGTGGACAAAGTCCATTTCTGAACCGAGTTCACTCCTCATTTCAGTCATGTTTCACTGAACCGGTATAACCTACCGTTCCAGTCATGTCTATCTCATGAGATATAAAATATTTACCCAATGCATTTGAGGGAGATATAGGTCCCACCCATCTCATAATGATACCATTCTTATGTGTGCCACAAAATCATAAACCATACATCATAGCATAACCCATGTAATAAAAATGGGAATCTTAAACATTGTGACATCATCAAAAAATTCATATAAGATAAAGGAATTCATAAAAATAATTTCATCACAACATAATCAAATCAATGTAATAATAGTGATATAAACAGAACCCTATATTATCTTAGATGGAAAATAATTTTGATAAAACACTTGAACTCCATTCTTGAGGAAAATATCCTTTCAAATTCAAAAAAACATTTTCCTTTTTTAACATGTCATACAATTTTAAACTAAAAGAATTTGATTAAAAATAAGCATGAAAACTTGTAAAGGAATCTTCATGGAAATAATGTTTTAAAAATCAATTCATTCCTTATAAGTTAAATAAAACATTCTTCTCATACTTTTGTCGGAAAAGTCAAAAAGTACATCGTACGAAAAACGACAAAAGATTCCATTCATATCTTTTACTAAAAACTCACTGAAAGGTAAAATTGGACATAAACTATTGTAGAAGGATATAAATGTTACATATTGAGGAAACATGGATGTGGATGATAAAATACACCCCAGTAAATTCCAAAGTATAAACAATCTCGGATAAAAATGAGATTGTGATATTTCCCTTACCTTAGGTCCGATTTGCTTCGTAAGTGTCCGAACCTCCTATATAATGATTTAAATATTTTCATTGACTTATTCCAGAATCATACTCATTATTATGATATCATATATGGTTCACTTATGACTTTATATTACCTGTTCTTTCGTAAATTCCATGTTAAATAGCGTTTTTGGTAAAATTATTTCATTTGTCGTCCATGTTTTGACTTGTATTTATTCATATGATTACTTAGATCATAATTACTTAATTCCAGAATATAAAACATTATTTATATATAATATATATTCATAATATACATATAAATCAGTAAATGGAAAGAAATACACCATTCATGGAGACGGTAGGCCGTACGTACGCATGAACGTTGTTTTCTTTTTTCTTATTGAGTTGAATGAAATTAAGTAGATGACATACATATATATACACATAAATCCGGTATCATTATTATGTCATATATTTCATGATTACTTATTATATATACTTTATAATCATTCATGAATGGTTAACGTGGAGAATGAATCTCATCGCGTCGTGGAGACGGTAGTCCGTACGTACGCACGAGCGATGATATCGTTCTCATGATCGTGAACTTGTGTTGAAGTGTATGTATACTATTTCAGTATCAATATCACTTTATAATAATCATATATAGTTACTCATTACACCATTATACCCATCCAATTAAGGTGGTGGCGGAAAATAGATTACACCACGGCGTGGAGACGGTATTCCGTAAGTACGCACGCGCGATGATTTCCTTTTTCCGTAGGATGGATAGAAGGTTAATTAGAGTTGTTTTATATTTATAATAACATATCAGTATATAAGAAATACTTATGTTATTACTTTATCATGAAACAACTAAAGAAGAAGAAGTTGATGAAGAAAGAAATTGAAAAAGATCGGTAATGGATATTACCTCTTTTTGACGCGCCTTTTCTTAACCTCCACTTAAATAACTAAGGATGGTCTTTGAAGAAGACCAGGACCTCTATGATGATACTAGGAAATAGGAGAAGAGATTTTTTCAGGGTTTGGACGAGATTTAATGCTCAAATTGGTGTGAGGAGGAGAGGGAGGAGGTGCCCTTTTATAAGGGAGGAGAGGGGTACCTTTAGAATAACTAAAAATATTATTTTATTATAAAGTCAAATTCGTTTTTTAATAGCTCCAAATTAATATATTTAGAATATAAGGTGGGTAGGGGTCTAAATTCCCTCATCCAATAGAATTTAGACATGTTTAGGTATCAATTTTAACCTTATCATTTAGATTTGACTTTAAGTTAAATAATTTAACTTTTACCGTGTCTTTTTTTTCTTACACTGTATGGTTAATAAACCTACCATAACAAGCCAAACGAACCCCAAGTTGTTTATTATTAATATATATATCCTTATCTAGGTCATTTGGACAAAACATAGATTTTTAGGAATTAAATAACAATTAAAAATATAATATTTGTTTTAAAAACTAATTTATGTCAATTTTGGCACTATTTGGTACATGATTATTATGAAATTCATAACAGAATTATAAGTTCGAAAAATGTTACTTAAATAAACAATAACATGTCATATTAACGTATAAAATTAGTGTAAGTCATAAAAAGTCTCAAATTACATTTATTTGGGCATTTATAACATCAATTATGTCAATATTTCATTAATAAGACAATTACTACATCATCTTTGTGTCATAATAAATGATAATTATTTAATCCCTAAATATTATCAATAAATTCCTATGATGTAGATAATTGTATTATATTTCTGGAGACTTTTCATGTTCAATGTTGCATGAAGTTTTTCACTAAATTAAAATTATTATACTTATAGGATTTATGAAAGTGACATGTTGTCACATTCTTTGGTTTTAATAATAATTAAATTATTTTCATGGAAAAAAGCCCATTAAATGAATCTAATCCGACACTTAGGTGATTTGGGTCGACTTTTAGTCATCCAATAGGATTTTGACATGTGTTAGGGTAATTTTATAATATTATATTTACCCTTAATTACCCGATTTATCTTTAACTATGGTAAATAAAATTTACCGTAGTTACTATTCATAATTCCCAAAAATAAAAATTTATCTTATTAACATAATTTGGATCCACTGATTCCAAATATGGAATCCATTTTTCCAAATTCAATTCAAAAAAGTTGCAGAAATTAAATTAAAATTAATCCCGTTGTCGA
Source organism: Viscum album (assembly GCA_963277665.1). NCBI lineage: Eukaryota > Viridiplantae > Streptophyta > Magnoliopsida > Santalales > Viscaceae > Viscum > Viscum album. The sequence continues at coordinate 806,942,005 of OY728150.1, read as the reverse complement.
AAGAAAACAGGTTTTTCTTTAAAACATTGCAAAAGATTGAATTGATTTAACCTACGAATTCATGGTAAAATCAATGATAATGACATACATTATATTAAATGGTAAAAATATATTCTATTTATACATTTAAACCGTTCAATATTATAATTTAACCACGTAAGATATTACGTTGAAAAAAGTTGTTTTTAATTAAAATATAGCGTGTTTTTAATATTCATTAAAATATGAAAGTCATCAGAATAAAATTAAAAATTTATCCAAAGTAAATTTTTATAGATTGATTCCAAAGAATAATTTTATTTTGTCAAATGTAACTTATAAACATGTCAAAAACTAGATTTAAAGTGGGTGCGCCATCAAAAGGCGGCAAAACTGCATTTTTTGAAAAATACTTATTTGACCCGAAAAATTTATTTTGTTCTTATACCATGTTCTAGAAAATGTGTAAGATGAATAATAATGTTATAAAATTCAAAATTTAGTTAAAACTATTCATAACGGCTAGTTCATAAGAATATTATAATAATATATCATTGTTTAGTAAATCCCGGTATTGCGTACAACACACGCTATCGAGGAAGGTCGCGATTGCGTGTAATATAAGCCAAGTCAGGGTTGTGTGTAGTGCATGACTCCTTTGTTGTTGCGTATAATATAATCCAACCATATTTTATTTATACATTGAATATATATATATATATATACACTCAATGTTGCGTAGAATAACTTCTATCAAAGGAACTTGAAATTGTGTGTAACAAGAGCCAAGAAAAGTGTTGCGTATACTGCAAGCTAATACGGTGTTGCGTATAGTGCAATATAATCTTGGTGTGTCGTACAATAGAATATATTAATGAAATTAAAAAGAATGTATCTTATAAAATCTCGGGTTGTTACAGTTTTTTTGTTGTTATTTTGGTCACATGATCTGTAAATGTAATGAAAAGATCCCCAAACAGCCAAAGAATGTGGTAACCAATATCCATTAAAAGGTAAGGTGTTTTAGTTCCAAGGATTTGGGTCATTATTATATTGTCTATCCAAAGATAGTTACACATGATGGAAATAATTATGATCCAAATAAAAGTATTGGGAAAATATTTTTCTACTATTACAGTTGTTGTTGACACATCTGGTGATGTTATTTAACCTCCATGGAGCTTGGTAATTTCCAGTGGTTAACTATAAGATCAGGGTTTTAGACACACCTTCTATGGTTTTATTTTATGTTAATATAAGTTATTAATGACCCTTATAGTAGATGTTTTTTTGGGATTATGTTTGTGTATGGATTTATTTTAATGAGAAGAGTGCCTTTAATTTTGGTTATGTGTTTTACGGTATTGATAACTTTTAGGGTTTATATGATCTTTGATGATTAATGTTATTTTTAGGGATGTAAATAATAATTTTTTGAATTTTGTGAGGATAAAATTATTCTTATAAAATATAAATATACCATTTAAGTATATTTCCTTTTATTCATATATAGTAAAGGTATTCTTCAACTCTAGTAAAATTATTTTTTATGAAAAAAATTATTCATTTAGTTTTCCTAATATGATATCAATTACCTCCAACGGACCGGAGACCTTCAAATATTTTTTTTAATTATTGATACATCACCCTTTTAAGGGAAGATGGGGGAAACCCAAAAGACTCTATAGACTTAGGATAATCACATCCTAAGGAAAAAATGAATGAAAACAATACTGAAAACGAGATCAACCCCTCCCCAGTATAAAAACATGTGGAAGAAGTCCAACGTTGGAAGGAAAATCGACAAGCCAATGTCTTGTGACAATAATAGGCATGATCCAATGAAAAACGTTGTACCCTCTCAAACAACTGAGTTCAAAAAGCAATGAAAATAAGATCCACTAGTTTTGAATCTTCCTATAAGCTTGATCCAATCGATCGAGTCCGGATACACAAATATCCCACCTTGAAGATCAAAAACACATCAACATACTAAACACATCACGAAATCAAGAATCAACCGCCATCTCCACAAATAAACCATTACAACTTGACCAAATAAACCATTCCAACTTAACTAAATCAACCAAAAGAGATCCAGAGAGCCAAATAACCAAAGAGGAAGACAAACTCGACACCATTAGACCTTCACCTACAGAAAACACATAGTAGGAGACCCAAATCCTCCCCCCTCTGAGGCACTACAGGTTAGAACTGGAGTCCACCAGAAACCCACCGGAGCCCTCACCTAAACTCGCCAGACAAACCTAGAACCCAAAGCCTCTCAGTGGATGCCGAAAAGACAACCAGAGGAAACATGTAAGTGATGGATATCTGAGCGGAGAAACCTACGATACTAGAAAGACACGACTTTGCTGAAGGGATAAACAATGTAACATTGTGATTTTTTAAAAAGGAAACACAATCTTTGATGGTGTAAAAGATACACCACATCGGGCTTAAAAGAACAACTAAATATTTTTTATATGAATGTTATCGCATAGACATTAGAGTTAAGGGTATGAATTATATTAAATGATTTATGAAAATATGGTTCAAAAATTTATAAATAATTATTTATTTGGTGGCCATTTTAGTATAAATAAAAGTAAAAACATTTTTATAATAAAAGGAAATAATTTTATGAAAAACATTTAAGTATGCGAATGTGTGTTTTATACCAATAAATAAATAAATAACTCTTCTAGGAGTATATTAATGAAATTTATAATATATTAAAATAAGTTTTAACATTGATCCTTTGTGTTTTATAGGAATGATATAAGAACAAATCCCAATTTTTCTTCAAAGCGATTTTTTTTAAAAAGATTATGTTACTACCATTTAATGGGAAGTTGTTTTAAATATATATTTTAACACTTCTAAAAATTATTTTTTAAAGAATAAACTTTTTCTTCGAAATAAAAATATCAAAATTTTCATTTTATTAATTTTTGGTATTTTTCCTATATGTTTCATGTATTGATGAACAAAAATAAAGATTGAATTTTAATTCAAAATATCTTTTTAAAAAACTAATTTATAGTGCTAAATTATAAAATTGATTGCTTTTATGGTATAATTATATAAAATATAAATCATTTATTACAATTTAATTCATTAGAATAAATTTAAAATTGATATTAGATATAAAAACACTATAAACCTTTGAAAAATTTTACTTCTAAAAAACATGTTGTCTCGTCCCATCTATGAAATTATTTTTTAATTAATTTCTACAACATATGTGTTTTTGAGTTTGAAAAATAGATTCCATATTTTTAATTTGAAGGAATAAATTTCATAAATATGCATTTTTTATTGTTGGACAATATAAAATAGTAATATTAGTACTTTTTTATTACCACGATTAAGGGTAAATCAGGTAATTATGGTAAAATAATATTATAAATATAATAAAATTACCTTAAAAATTTTATTAATTTTATCGGATGGGTGTTTTTAGTCCAAAATAATTATTTGAAATATTTATTTACCACCTTGAAACACTTGGATGACATTGAGAGCTTTATAGTATTTTATTTTAAATTAAATTCAAATATTGGATACTTATGTTTTAATAAATATATAATTTTTAATATGGTTCATTATAATATATATATTTTCTATAAAAATTATCTATAAAGATAAAATATTTATCTTCATAATCGATATTTTTTAATTTTTAGGAAATAAATAATGACCTTACAGTATTACACAACAATGAAACAATAATTGTTTAATGAATGGAAATAAAAAATAAATTATATTAAAAATACTACAATGAATGTAATTTGAAATAATTAATGTCATCCATAACTTTTATAGATTAATTTGAAATATTAGTTATGTTTTATAATAATTGGTTTGAATTTATCTTGTTTTTATATTTGTTATGTGAAGTAATGAATAGTGTTAAAATAGGTATTAAAGCAATCTTAAAATTAATAATATTTTATTAAATGATATAAAATTCATAAAAATATAATATTAGGAAAAATTATGGGGATAAGGTTTTAAATATCATCAAATAACCATTTATGGTACGTTTTCATTTTATAATTACTATATTAACCCTTAAAGAGTAAAAACACATGTTATCAAGGTAAGAGATAAAGAGGATAAATAATGGCGAAACCTAAAAGATAAGGATTAAAAAAATAGTCAAAACATAAATAATTTTCCTTTTATAAAGGTATATCAAACTATAATCACATTATATTTGATATAAATTAATTTGGATCCATTCAAAATAAAAAATTAATATATATTAATTTAATAGTTATATAAATTCTAAGAGTTCCCCTCCCATCTCTTTTAAAAAGGATGCACTTCTTCTAAATTATTCACACTTAAAACCATATTTTGTCATACAATATATAAACAAATACCTTAATATAAACCCTCCATAAATTATAGATCTATTATTAAAAATATAAAACACTTTCTTTAGTGGTCTTAATGTGTTGAGTAATGGAAGTAGTCCAAGGAAGAGATATCATTCTTAATCAAGTATTTCTGATTAATTTATTCTTCCACTTCATTCAAATCTTCTTAAATCATTAGTAAATAATAAATCCCATATCCTTAATATAATTATATGTTATTATGTTAATATAATGTTTTAAATCCATCTCTACTTCCATAAAATGGGAAAAGAACTATGGTTTGTGTGTACGGTGAACTACCACCTCATGAATGGAATTTTTTTGTTTCCCATCACCCTCTATGAAGACTAGTTATAATGATGGAAATATAGTTTATATTTGATATAAATTAAATATTTATCATTATTTAGAGAAAATATATCATTTACTTTCTTATCTTTATATGAATGGAAAAATGATAACATCATTCGTGCGTATGTGTGAACTATCACCTCTCTTAAGACATGTGATTAATTTTTCAAAAACATATACAAATTGATAATATATATAAATTTTTTTTATGAAAAAATATTATATATATTATATTATTATCATTTTGGAATATTATATTCATATTAAAATTATTTCCATAATGGTCCTTGAAAAATAGAAACGTTACTCATGCGTATGTACGACTTATCATTTCTATCACTGTAATGTAGTTAATTTTTTGTATCCATATTTAATGGTTAGATTTAAAAGTATAATTTATTTATAAATGTAATTATTATTCCATGAATATTATTATTTATATGATTTACTAAGGAATATTTTTTCAATTGAACTTATACTAAAGTCATTTTGGACTCATGTACCAAATATCATCAAAATATCTACCATGAAATTTAATAATCAAGGAATTGTTATATAATGTTAATAAGTGATATAAAATGAATAAAAAACATGGAAAGTTTCTCAAGAATGTAAATAATTATCCTAAGCTTATTATCCAAGAATATAAATATTTTATGAGATGAGTCAGACTCAAGGTAAGGGAAATTGTTACAATCACTTTTATTTGAGGAATATTTTGATGTAATACACCCACATTCTTTTATGTGGTGTATATACAACCCCTTTTAAATATCATGTCATTAATTTATTTATTATCATGTTTTTTTATTATTTCTTAAATATATTTTTTCATGGGGATTATGAGTTAAAAGTTCAAAGTGTTATGGGACACATTGAATGTTTAAATATTAAATTAACAAATATTTTTCTCCATGTCCATATTATTGATATTATTTTACATTTTTATTTATATGGATATAAAATGATTATAAAGGAAATTCTATTTCAAATTTAAATATCCTTCTAATTTTTTTCTAAATGAATATTTTTTTTCTGTTGTATTCAGAAATGTTTTATACAGAACAAAAGGAATGTTCTATTCTTAATGGACACGAAAACAATTAATTTCCCACCACATTGAATAATTTTTAATTTAATGCTTACATTGCAAGATTATATATTTTTTTAATTTAAAAACCATCACCCCTAATTTATTGGATTTTTCATATTGAATTTTTTTTAAAATAAATGGGTATTTTCTTCTAAAGTTGTTTTTAATATGGGATTAAAATATTTTTTTAAAGGGTTTTATAATGAAAGTGTTTTACTAATGATATGGTTCTTGAGAATTATATGAAATGAGTGATCCAAATATATATTATACATGGGGTGACCTAGATATCAATATGTAATCTTGTAGTATTTTAACAAGGGGTGAAACAAATAGCATTAGAGTAGCTCATTACTATTTAATATGTGGTGTCCCAGATAGTGTTGGGTAAAAAACTATTATATCTTAACATGATGTGGCCCAGATATCATTGGGTAAGATCGTAATACATTAATTGGAGGCTTTCTATATGATTATTCCAATTGAAATGATTTTTTTAGGATTTTATGTACAATATTCTCTAAGTCAAAAATAAGAGTTTTAATTTATAGCTATTAGATTTGTTGATTTTATTTGATAAAAACATATATTTGTGTTTTTTCATGTGAATTTGTTTTGTTTCATTGGCTCAAATAATATTAGATGGGTTTTCATGTTTTTCACTTGCTCGGTTGTTTTCATTCTCTAATATCTCTTTATGAGCATTTTTTCTCATCCCATGTTTTTAAATGTCATTCACATGGTTTAAGAAGGAATAGGGACAAATATGAGACGAAGGGGATAATTTTGAATTTTTTTTTCATAAATAGGAATCAGGTTTTATATTAAAGAGTTTTATATTGTGGAAAAAATTGATAGTAAATATAATTTTCTACTTGAAATTTATAGGTTGACTTTGTAAGAGTTTTTTCTAATTCTATAAAACTATAAACTAAAAATATCCATGAATATGAATTCTAATTGAAAAAAAATTTCTTATGTAATTTTTAAGGTCAGATCCATATATAGTCAATGGGTTCTTATTTCATAATAACAATAATATGAATCTTCAGATGAAGAATTTCAAATATATACTATGTTTGTAGTATAGGAAGGATAAATATCTAAAAAATATACTATGAAAATGTAAATAAAAATGTGCATAAATTAAATAGGATGGATGGGAAAAGATAATTCTCAATGGAAATGAAATTCAATAATAATGTGACTACATGTTGAGATTGAAATTTAGGTTATTTAAATTGAAATATTACATCTAAAAATAAATTAACATTGAAAAATTATAGTTTTTATAAATTCCACTATTATTCATAAGGATAATGGAGTTGTTTATATAATGACGATGATATAAAACAATAGTAGAGAACAATGAAAAATCCATAGCTAAAATTAATATTTTAAAATTTGGAATTTTTTAGTTCCTCAAATAAAAAATTTCAATAATTATTGGTGTTAAATACATTTGAATGTTTTTCAAGGAATTATATAATTTGTGCACCCATAAATAATAATATTATTTTTCAATAATTGAATAGTAGAATACTATCTAGATTAACTATAAAAACTATTGAAAAGAAAAAAAATCTAAAATCATAAATAGGAAAAATATGATAATTAAGAGAAAACAAGAAAAAAATAATCCGGATATAATATCAAAATATTTATTTGTGGAATAAAGTCATGTGGTGAATAAAAATAGAGATAATAAAAAATGTATCTAATAAATTGAATTTTATTTTGAAATTAATATTTTATAGATATTTCAGTTGTTGTAGGGATTTTTACAATAAATCCTATAGTAGGTAGAAAAAGATATCCATAAAAAATATAAAATGCAGAATAAATAAAAGGGGATATACTAATAATATTTTTATGTAAATCTTAAGATGTAGAATTGCTATTATACAATTTATAATATTGAAGTGAAAAATTATTTTATCGATTGGAATATATTAATGGAAGTTTTTGTCTAGTTGTATACATCATAAATGAGTGTGTTATATTAATTACAGTTTATCATAATATATTTCTAGGATTTGGGTATTTTTAGAGTCAACGATTGATATGATAAAATAAAAATTTGGTAGATGTAACACTTAATGAAAGAGAAAATGAAAATATATTGGTCAGAAATATTGGTTATTATTTTGAGAAGAAAATTGATTTGAATTATCTAATAAAATAGTGAATTAATAAATAGTATCCTTAATTTTTGGAAAAAATCTATCATTAATGATCAAAGGATTCCAATTTTTTTATTTAGTCATTATAATGTATTATTTTTTGATTAAAGAATGAAGAATTTTTTTAGTTATATATTAACATTGTAATTATAAAAATAAATATATATTATTCAAATATAATTCAAGTTTTAGACACTAAAAAATGATTTTATATTATTGAGATAGAATTAAATAATTTTTGGCATGAAAAGAATTTCAATCTTGGACAAACTAATGTGAGTAAACTCATTAGCATATACACATAGAGAATAATTATATTTTAATGGAAGACATAGTTACTTTTATTTAAATATTTTAGAAATATAAATGGTAAAAAAATGTCACAAATCATAACATCCCGACCTGAGAGCCTTGTGACGGTGACTCAAGCTAGTTTGTCACATGAGCTCGAGAGTTCCTCCCTATACGCTGGAGACTAACGACTAGAAGCGAGGGTCTGTTATATCAGTCATGGGGAGACTATACCCACTTATATCAGAGTAAATCACCAATATAAATAGATATAAAAACGTTGAAGCACATATTACCAGAAAAATAAAAATGTCATAAGATAAAAAAACAATAAATACAATATTTATCCGAAAGGGAAAACATACTTAGCCAATATAAGCAACGAATTGCCTTAAAACACAACAAAAAATAAGGGCACTAATGACTCCCATGTGGGTCCTAAACCATAGTCTGTTCCCTCATCCAAGCTCATATCCCAATCATCAATCTAACATAGGGACCATGCCCTTAACATTCCATGGAATTGTATATTTTATATAAGTTCCAATCAAGAAGCCCAAGTAGGGTGGGAGTATAACTCAATAGGACATCGCCAAAGATTTCTAAAACTAGTCCATTCAAAAGATAGTGTTTCAGTTCTATAAATGAAATAAGAAAATGCATAAATAAAAAGTTATGACATTATATTTTGTTCTTTATTTCACCATATTAACTCTATGGTTCCCGGGGATAACCATAACTCTATACTAGATTCGAATCAAGACAGATCGTGAACAATTCCCTATGTAATAATATATCTTAATACCAGTTTCGACTCATGTGGTATCTCTAAGTATTCAATGGTTATATAATATCTCAGTACCAGACTTGACTCAAGTAAAAGTTTGAAATATTATCTTGTGAGAATATATCTCAGAGTGAATTCATTACCATTCTTTAAATTCACACATAAATTCCAATGTTACCAACAACAAATTCATAAGTAATATGACCATGTTACCATTCTTTCTTCTTAATAGAATGTACTTGTAGGAACCTGGATTTTCAATCATTTGTATATCCTTTAAAATTTTGGTCTAAATCTATACTTTGGATCTAATATGGATGCCTAATGAGATAGTTAAGGTTTAGCGGTTGTATAGGGATTGTTCAGAGCTAGAAACCCATATTTTTGGAGTAAATAGACTCTATGCATAGTTTAGAGTAAACTGTGCGGGAAATCTGCATGGTTTGGCAAACTGTACGGAAAATATTTTTTTGGATAGTGGAACCTCACATGGTTGGAGCATTCCCATGCCACCAAACCATAAAAATGCACCATTTTCCCAGGTAACCTCACATGGGTGGCACACGGTTTGATCAAACCATGTAGATAAAGACATTTTTTGAAAAACCGTCTCACCCAGTTTGTGCATGGTTTGACAAACCATTTGGACAAACCGTGTACAGGCTAAAAACCTATGTAAAATGTCCAAAATTCCTTTAATGATATATTAATCCTCCTCCTACATCCTAATCCGAGAACCAGGATTATTTCCTCCTTTTTCACCCATTTGGTTCTTTTTGAAGGCCCAATATAGGGATCAAGAGATCTCCTTCATCCGACATATGATCGAGCTTCCGTTCATCACGTTGGATACACAACGGTATGTAATCGAGTCATCTTTAGTCATACTACTTATCTTTCACTCTCGACCTAGATATCTCCATGTGATTATTTTTTACCATTTAATTTATTTACTCCGATCTGAGGAAAATCATGGCCCAATACCAGAGTAGAAGGCTCATACAACCCTAAGGTGGGAGGTCTATAACTCAACCCTAAAGTTCATTGTTTTTTGAATATTCGTATGGGTCCCACCAGTTTCATTGGAAACTGTTTCTTAAATTAAAATTACATGATTGTAATCAATAGAATTGTATGGCTATGCCCTTTCCAAATATGTGATCATTTGTCAGTGGTTTCACCCACAACTCAATCTACCTCATGTCAAAGGTTATTCATAATTGGGTTTTTAGTGTTTTGGCATTTTTGATCCACCAATAAAGTGTGTTGTTACTTGACCTTTATAATGGTAAGTCTTCTTATTATAAATTTCTTTTTATTACTGATAATTTCATAATTGAATATACCATGTATGATCACCACTTGACCCGCCTAAGGTAAGTGCTTTCAAATAATTATTAAATGTGGAATGTGGAAGGAAAAGTATACTACTTTTATAACTCGGCCTTAATAAAAGATATTGAATAATGTGTACATGCTCGTATAACCCCTTTCCATGTTGATGGAAGGTAGAAGAGTGAACCTCAATAATTAATTATGCCTTAATGGCTAACTAATACATGATTAAATGATTGAAACACTACATGGCCTATCCATAGTAATGGAATAAAAGGATCGGTCTAATAAATAAATGGTTTCAACTCTACATGAACTATCCACACTAATGGAAGGAAATAATTTAACTAAATGAATTACTACATGATTGTAATATCCAATAGAAATGGACTTACTCAAGCTCATCTTATATTATTAGAGGAGAATACCTTGGGTCTCGAAAACCCCATTCCGACAAAAGGATACAGTTTTTTTAGGTTGATACCCACCTAATTTCTAGTTCTTGTCACTTCCTTGGATTCGTAGTGTAATAAAATTGGGTCCCTTTATTTATTATAGGATACCTCACATACACTCTTTGTATCCACCATTTTTTAGTAGGTGCCATGGTGAAAGCCCATAGGGCCATATCTTGGTTTAGCCCCATTTTACCTTGGTCGATCACCTCAGACTCGGTAGGCACCTTATTGTGGAATTCCTTGGATTATTATCCATGGATTACACTCTTACCCCTTATCTAGACTCTGATACTACAATGTTAGCTTTCTGTGAGTTTACATTACCTTGGTTTTAACCTTGGTTTTTACCCTGGAAGTCCCTCATTGGATATAATTTTCTGGATCCCTTGTTACGTTTGGGGAACTTACTAGTTAGACTATCATGAGGTGATGTCAGTGTTGGATATGCATCACGTGACCTATTAGAATTAAGTGGTAATTGATTAATTAATGATCCAGTTACATGTTTAGACACCAGCTGAGGGCTGAAGCAGGTACCTGGTTATTTATTAATATTGCACTGCTTACTTTACTATATATATTCATGCCAGCATACTGAAATATTCCATTACATGGGATAGATGTTATAGAAACCATTGGTGGTGTCCCACTAAGATTTATCTCACACCATCTGTAGGTGTTTTTTGGTACCTGAAGTAGATTACAAGGTTGCATGTATTGAAAAAGGGAAGAATTCATCTTCCAATACATGATTGTGTGTTGATAGAATGGAGCTTGATAGCAGATGACCGAGAAGGATATCTGGATGCTTTGAGTAGAGTTTGTTTTATTTTACCTAGTGGAACATGTTGTTCCTATTGTCTTGTATATATGTTTTCTAGTTTTCTAGTGACATGAAATTACATCATCAATGTTTTAGTTGATACTGTTATAGTTATTTTTGTTTATCTTTTGCATCAGTTTGGTTCCACTATTTATTTATATTGCTTCTGTTGTTTACTATTCCATTATATTCTTTCTACTATGATACAATCTCCTAATTATGGAATAGACTCTCCACAGACACACCCTAGGCCCTCGCTGCTATTTGACAGCCTCTGGAATTCGGGAAAATTCGTTTGAGGCCATGTGGCCCACTGGGCTCAGGGCACCCATTAAGTGGCATCCCGGTCCGAGTCATCAGAATGTGGAATCAGAGGTGGTTTATTTTCTTTCATTACTATTTGTAGATAATATATTTGAGAATAGGAACACTTGGTACTTGTTCATAATCAGTGCTTGGGCGTTGTGAACCCATGTTCGGGGTAAAATCCATGTTACCCATAATGAAATTGTTGTTATATTTTTCCTATTACAGTTGATATTATTTCACCATTGGGGGACTCACATGTTTTTTGGTGTTGTTGATTATTACTCTTTGGGAATTTACTTCATCCTTTGCCCGATGATTTGAGGGAATGATGTATTGATACATGCATCATTATAGGCATGTAGAATTCACATGTCATGTATATTTTCGTGCCATATAGGTGAATTTTATGCCTTTTTGGTGCTTGATATACCTGTGATTGAAGACTAAAGTTGTGATAGTTACTTGTACTTGTATTACATTTGCTTTGATTGAGTGATTTCCTATCTCAGTTCTTGAGGTGTATGGGACCTCATGGGTTGGAATGAGAAATTTACCAAGTCAATCAATTATGTTATACGTAAATGGGTGTTGTTTTTGGTGATAGGTGTATGGGCACTAATTCGTCGAAAATGAATATCCATTATAAAGTGAATCCTGAAATCAAAAATGAATTGGTTGAACATACATATTCTGTATTTTCATGTTTATGAAAGGTAACAAAGTGAACTTAAGAATTAACTACAAAATGACATAAAACATATACTTGAGCACTTACCGATACATGGTCATCTAAGTGGGTAGTTTGGGTAGTATGGCTTGGGTAGTGAGTTTTCTTACGATCTTTTTATTCTATTGATGTTTTATCCTTGCTTCTAATATTGTTCTTAAGATGTGTTCTTGGAATTTGTAGACCAATACCCCCATGATGTCCTTGTGTCGTTCAGTAGGAGGGTGGTGATGACCATGCTCCAGACATGGTGGGCCTTGAGCCATGAGTCTTACTTCTAGGAGTGATAATTGAGGCACTACCTGATGTAACTAATCCGGGAACTGATTACAATGTTCGTGATAGTTTCCTATGTCTGATGTAGTCCATATAAGGTGCTATATATGTTGCACCTATGATGGCTAATCTAACCCGCGAGTTCTAGCAGTAGCACCCTCTTACCTTTTCAGGGGATGATGAATCTCAGGCTGCTATATCTTGTCTAGTGGAAAATCTTTATACCTTTGAGCATCTAGAAATGCCTCTAGAGAATTGAGTAATGCTTTCTATTCTTATGGATTTAGACAATCCTTGGTGGGATGTTGTTACCCAGGCTAGATGTCATCAGGACATGTTACAGGTTGACTTCCATACTGCCTTCTATGATCAGTTCTTTCCTCAGTCACTGAGAGATGACAGAGCCAGAGAGTTCATGCATCTTGATACGTTTTCTATGTTAGTTATGAAATATTCATCTCGTTTCACGGATTTACAGTTCTTTTCACCACTTCTAGCGGGTGATGACATTTAGCGTGCTAGACGATTTGAGGATGGGCTCCATTACTCCATCTGAACTCAGGTGAATGCCTTTCACCTTCCTACCTTCTCTCCAATGGTTAATTAGAACCTTATCATTGAGTGTAACCAAAGGGATGGAGCGAGTAATTGGTTTAAAGTACTAGTGCCACATCTGGCTAGTAGTTCTTCTGTTGGCAGAAAACCATCCATTGAGGTTTTTTTTCATGGTAGTGGCGACTAGAGAACCTAGTTTTATAGATCTGTGGTGTGTAATAAGTGTGTTAAACTAGGGAATAATAATCCCTAGTGTGATATAGAACCTATGGAGTTCCTGGATTTTGGTCGTATGAGTAATCTTCAGTGCTTTTGTAGGACCTTTCTACCAGCATCGAGTGGAGAAGGGTTAGCTTCAGCTCCACCTTTAAGAGAGAGTTCTTTTGCATTGTGTCAGGAGGGTAGTTGGAGTAGCACCAAAAGGTCTACATGTGGAAAAGGACATGGTCGTGGTAGTCTAATCCATGATCACCAATAGAACCAGCTAAGCAGTCATGATCATGGTAGTCCATCTTTTGCACAGGGTCGCAGATCAATTCAGTTGCATGATATATAGTTGATACCCAAGGATCAGGCTGCAGGACCATCTATAGTATGAGGCACTATTCTATTAGCCTCTACTATTGTATTTTAATTGTTTGATACACATTCTTAAAAATATTTTATTTATGTATTTATCATGGAAAGTCTTAGACTAGAGATACAATATCACTATGGTGTAATGAACCTTGATACACCGTTGGGAATACAGATGGAGGGCATACGCCTGTGCAGAGACTGTCCCCTTGAAGTAGGTAGTTACCATTTCTTGTGGAATATCTTTGTTCTAAAGATTATGGGATTCTATGTCATTCTAATGATAGACTGGTTGGTCAACTATGACACCTTTGTAGACTATTATCGCCGAAGGGTTTCTTTTTCATCACCATAAGGAAATAGTTATCTTTTCAAGGGTGAGTGGGATGTCTAGGCTGGGAGAGTGGGACCAAAGCATCATGGGATTGGTGGATTGACTACCCAGATTCAAAATATTTTAATGGAGGATCAGGATTTTCTACAAACTAATTTCTTGCCAGTAGTTTGTCATTTTGGGGAAGTATTTCTTAATGTATTTTTTGGATTATCACTTGGGAGAGAGGTAGAGTTTTCAACAGATCTTGTTGTTGGAGAAGATCCAATGTCCATGACTCCATACAGGTTGAAACCTACTAAGAATTAGGATCTCAAGAAGATGATAGATGACATAGAGGCAAAATTATGTATACATCCCAATACATCCTATTGGGGTTCAACTCTTCTTTTCTCTAAGAAGGCAGACATAACTCTCTTTTTATGAATAGATTAAAGAAGGTTTGACCAGCTTACGGTTAAGAACCAGTATCCACTTACTTGAATAGATGATCTATTTGACCAGATCTAAGGAGAAAAGAGTTCTCTAATATCGACCGGAGATCGGGTTATCATCAGGTTCCAGTTAGGCCATCATACACACCTCGTACAACTTTACATAGAAGTTATTCTATGTATGAGTATCTTATTATGAAATTAAGTCTTATGAATGCACCTGTAGTTTTCATGGATTTGATTAATTGGATTTCCCATCCCTACTTTGACTCTTTTATCGTGGTCTTTGTGGATGACATCGTGGTGTATTTGCACACTCATATCGGCCATGCCAAACATATTGAGATCGTTCTGAGTACAGTGAGAGAGCATCATATTTATGAATAGATTTCTAAATGCGAATTTTGGATCGATAAAATCCACTTCTTGGGCCATTTTATTTATGAATCAAGAGTATCAGTAGACCCTAAAAAGGTTAGTACTATAGTCTCCTGGGAGAAGCCTAAGAACGCGTTTGATATCAGAAGTTTAATATAGATCTCCGGATATTATAGGTGTTTCATATAGGGCTTCTCATGTCTTTCTTCTCATCTTACTAGACTTACAAAGAAGGGTATTAATTTACTATGGTCAGAAGCATGCGAGAAAGCCATTCAGAAGCCAAAAAAAGGCTTGTCTCGACACCTATTCGGATTCTTCCAGAACTCGATAAAGGTTGTATCGTCTTCTGTGATGCATTATGCATTGACCAAGGAGCATTGTTGATGCTGTAAGAAAAAGGCGTTGTATAAGGATCTTAGTAGTTGAGGCCTCATGAGATAGATTACCTAACGCATGACCTTGAGCTTGCAGCAGTTGTCTATGTCTTACGATGATGGAGACATTAACTCTTGGGTGAGCACTTTGTGGTGTATACAGATCTGAAGAGACTCAAGTATATCTTTTCTTAGTGTGACTTGAACCTCTAAAAGTGATGATGGTTCTCATATCTACAGTCCTTTGATTTTGAGCTAGCCTAAACGCCAAGAAAATGCAATGTGGATGTAGATGCACTGAGTCATATAACTCAAATGCATGCTATACTAGAAGCCAGTGATGAATGAATGTTAATGGCCATCTTTTCTGAACTTCATCTGGAGTTTGATGACAGTCACGAGTAGTCTTACTTGTCAGCCTTAACAGTTACCTCTTATCACCTTGATAAGGTGTAGAGTTGGCAGTTTATAGATCATGAATGTTTGGTTATCTGTGAGATTATATCTAGAGATAACCCACCTCCATATTGGGATGTGGACAAAGATGATGTCCTGCATCTACATGGACATATCGGGGTTCCTGCAGATGTGAGAGAAGAGTAAATGAAAGAGTCTCATGCCTCCCAGTGGGAAGTTAGTCTAGGAATCTCGAAGATGTATCGTGACATGTGATGCCAGTATTGGTGACCTAGGATAAAACATTAGATGGTAGGCTTCATCACAAGGTGTTATAATTGTCAGCAGGTGAAGGCAGAGCAGCAGAGACCTGTGGGCCTGTAACAGCCACTTCATGTTCGGGAATGGAAATGGAACGAAATTTCTATGGATTTAATTTTAATCTTACATATGTCTCCAAGGGGTGCTGATGTTATCTAGGTATTCTTTGACTCGCTAAAAAAATCATCCCACTTCATTCCTATTTAGGAGACATTCTCAGTTGATGAGTTGGGAAGACTGTATGTCCATGAGATCGTATGACTACACAGAGTTCCAAATAATATCATTTCATATAGGTATTATCATTTCACTACACAATTTTGGAAAGGATTCTAGAAATCTATGGGAACTCAGGTGCTTCTAAGAACAACTTTTCACCTCATATAGATTGAAAATCGGAACAGACAATACATGTTTCGGAGTATATTCTCAGAGCATGCATCCTTGATTTCGGTGGTTCTTAGGATAAGTATATCCCTCTCATAGATCTCACCTTTAATAATAGATTCTAGGTGAATATTCAGATGTATTCTTTTGATGAATTATATGGTAGGACATTCCGTTCACCCTTGTGCTATCTAGAGGTAGTTGAGACAGCCTACTAGGTCCTCGTCTTGTCCAATAAATTTTAGAATAGGTCCAGCTAATCAGGAAGCATATGGATATTACTCAGTTTAGAGAGAAATCTTATGGCGGCCTCCATTGACGACCTCTTGAGTTCATGTTTTGGGATTGTGTTTTTCTTCGTGTATCTGCCAGGATAGGGAATTAATGGTTATGAATGTAGGGAAAGATGTTGTCTCTTTACATCGGGCCATTCAAGATTCTACAGTGATTCGACTTGGTAGCATATCAGTTGCTACAACCTCAGAGGTACCATGCCATGCACGATGTATTTCATGTCTCATAGATTTTCCAATATCATGATTACATGTCTCATACCTTCAATCCTATGGAAGTTGAGTTAGAAGCTGATGAAACCTTTGAGGAGTATCCAGTACGCATCGTTCACCGAAGTGCAAAGTCTCTCTGAGGCAAGTCTGTCCCTCTTGTACAAGTGCTATGGTAGCATGTTTGAGTACTGGATGAGACTTGGGAGAAGGAAGACAACATTCGTGCTCAATGGCTAGAGCTATTCTCAGACTTTGTTTTCATACCCTTGGAAGGAGAACTCAGGGGTGAGTTCTTTTAAGGGGAGAAGACTGTAAGAACCATATTTTCACTCAGGTATGGATCTTTTAAAATTTTAGTGTAAATATTTACTATGGACCTAATATGGATTCCAAATGAGTTAGTAAAGGTTATGAGGGTGTTAATGGATTTTTCGGAGCCTGGAACCCATCTTTTTGGAGGAAATAGACCATGTGCATAGTTTAGAGTAAACCGTGCTGGATTTCCACACTGTTTTCCAAACTACATGGAAGGTGTTCTTTCGGATAGTGGCACCTCGCACAGTTGGTGCATGACCATGAAGAAAAACCATGTTAACACCCCATTTCCCTAGGTAATTGAGAATGGGTGGTGCACAGTTTGATCAAACAGTGCGGAGGAAGACATTTCGGTTAGAACTGTCTTGCACGGTTTGTGCACGGTTTGACAAACTGTTCGGAAAAACCGTGCATAGGATAAAAACCCGTGTAAAATGTCCAAAATTCCCTTAATGATATATTAATCCCCCTCATTCCTCCTAATCTGTGAACTAGTGGGATTTTCCTCTATTTTCACCCATTTGGAGGTTTTGGAAGGCCAAAGACAGGGATCAAGGGATCTTCTTCGTCTAGCATCCGATCGAGCTTTCGTTTATCGTGTTGGATGCACAACGGTTTGTACTCGATTCCTCTCTAGTTATACTTATTCTCTTTCACTATAGAACTAGATATCACCATGTGAGAGTTTTTCATATTTTCTTAGATCTACTTCGATCTGAGACAAATCAATGGCCAATACCGAAGTAGAAGGCATGTACAACCCTAAGGTGGGAGGTAATTAACTCATCCCTATAGTTCTTTGTTTATGAAATGTTCGTGTGGGCCCACAAGTTTCGTGGGAAACCATTTCATAGATTAATATTCTATGATTATTATCATTTGAATTGAATGGTTATTCTCTTTCCAAATATGTGACTAGTTGTTTGTGGTTTCACCCACATCTCAATCCCCATCATGTCAAAGGTTATGTCATAATTTGGTTTTTACTGTTTTGGCATATTTGAGCCACCATTCGGGTGTTCCTTTACTAGACCTTTATAAGGGTGAGTATTTTTATTATAAATGGATTATTATTACTAATAATTGAATAATATAATATACCACGTATGCTCACCACTTGACCCACCTAAGGTATGTTCTTTAAAATAATTATTAAATGTTGAATTTGAAATGACAAGTATACTATGTATATAACTTGTCCTTAATAAAAGAGATTAAATAAAGTTTACATGCCTGTAGAACCCCTTTCCTTGTTGATAGAAGGTATCAGAGTGAACCTCAATAATTTAGTATGCCTTAATGTCTAACTTAGACTTGATTAAATGGGTGCAATGCTACTTAGCTTATCCACACTAATGGAAGACAAGGATTTAACCAATAAATAAATGGTTTCAAAAATAATTGACCTGTCAAAAATAATGGATGTAAAGGCATGAACAAAATGAATTACTACAAGATTATAATATCAAATATGAATGGACTAACTCATGCTCGCCATGGATTCTGAGAGGAGAATACCTTGGGTCTGGAGAACCTCATTCCGATTCAAGTATATAATTTTCTTAGAATGATACCCACCAAGAATATGGTTCTTCTCTATTCCTTGGATGTATAGTATTCTACCATTGGGCCCCTTTATTTATTACAGGATACCTCAGATACACAGATTGGATCCAACATAGACTAGTGGGTGCCATGGTGAAAGCCCATAGGGCCCTGCCTTCTCTTATCCCCATTTTACCTTGAATGATCACCTTGGACTTGGTAAAAACCTTATTGCGGAATGAAATAGATTAGGCTCTGAGGATTACACTCTTACCCATTACCTAGAATCTGATACTACTGAGTTAGTTTTCCTTGAGTTTATGTTACCTTGGTTTTTACACGGGAACTCCCTTACGGGATATCATTTTCTAGTATCCTTGTTATGGCTTAGGACCATCACTACTTATACTATCATGAGGTGATTTCAGTGTTGGAAATGTCTCACATGACCTAATAAAATTAAATGGTAATTGATTAATTAATGAACTGGTTACATGTTCAAACACAAGCAGAAGGATGAAGCTGGTACTTTGTTATTTAGTTATATTGTTCTGCTTTCTTTACTTTATATATACATGCTTACACACTACTATATTCCATTACATGGGCCAGATGTTATAGACATCATTGGTGGTGGGCCATTGAGATTTATCTCACACCCTCTCCGAGTGTCGTTTTCTACCCGAAGTAGATTACATGGTTGCAGGTATTGACAAAGGGAAGCATGAAACTTCCAATACTTGATTGTGTGCAGATAGGATGGAGCTTAATAGAAGATCACAGAGTAGGATCTTGGGATTCATGGAGTAGACTTTGTTTTCTTTTACCTTGTGGAACATGTTTTTCCTATTTTCTTGTAGCCATGATTTCAAGTTTTCTAGTAACATGAAATTACATCGTAACTGTTCCAATTGATACATTTATTGTTATTCTTGTGTATCTATTACATCAGTTTTAATCTTCTATTTATTTATATTTCATTCATTTTTTACTATTCCATTATATTCCTTCCACTGTGCAAAACTCTTATAATGAGGGCATAGTCTTCCAAAGAACACACCCTAGGCCCTTGCTGCTAGTTGGAAGCCTCTAGAATTCGAGAAGATGTGCTTGAGTCCATGTGGCCCACCAGGCTCAGGGCACCCGTTAAGTGGAATCTAGGGCTGGGTCATCACAGTACATGTTCCCATTCCATTACTCATATGTATAATGATCATGTTACCATTTGTACTCTCCATTTGAATGACCACGTTTCCATTCATTTAATCATAAGTACAATAACCAAGTTACCATTTATGATTCTCAATTTAGAATAACCATGTTTCCATTCTTTCACACATAATAAATTATTAATTAATTATTCACCTCAATTCCATTACTAATTCAATAATTAGTTAAATACATAAAATCCACCTATTACTAAAAAATTAACTAAATATGTCAATCCCATTAATTTATTCATCCAATAATTAGTCAATATCACAATTCATATCCAATAATATGTTTTACAGAATTAATTATCTCAATATAAATATTAACGCTTCATAATTAATAACATAATTTATTTTCTAGGTCATAATATCAAAATAAAATTATTATTTCACAATTAATTATTTCAATTTTTCCATTTCAATATCTTATAATCAGTCCCCTGATTAATTATCTAGATTACCACCCCTAACTGTCATAATTAATTTCCCCAAATTATTTATCCAATATGATTCCCCCTTAATCTTATGATCAAATCCTCAATTAATAATTTAATTCAACAATGCTTTGATAAATCAATTGGTCAACCTAATCAACCCAATTTAGGAATTTAATTGCTAAATAATGAAAGAAATACTAAAATTTTTCATAAACACATCAAATCCATGACTCTGGGATTATATTTTAGACCACCGACCTAAATTCATTGATGGATGTTCGTTTAATGGAAATCTCCAAAATCCGAGCAACACAATGATGTAAATTTGTGTTCTGGATCTAAATCCCTAAATCAAGACCAAGGATATCAAGATCTAATCAATATAGATCTGGATATACAATATTATATCTATATCTCCCTAATTAGGTTTATATATAATGAAAAATAGGGTAAAATTCCCCCAAAAGATCAAGTAAAAGAGAGAAAAATGAATAGAATAGGCATTAGGACTTGGTCCACATACTAGGAGAAGCGCAGATCTTCATTTCAGGCATTGAATCTTGATTAGTGGAGGTGAAAAAACCATGGAACCAATCCAAAAATCATTGAAATCATCCAAAAACATGTATTCCCAAGCCAAGGTTAAATAAGAGGTATTTTGGGGGTTCAAGGGATTTTAAAACAAATTTTCGGGTGAAAATAAATTGTGCACATGATTTTATAGGAAGGGGTGAAAAGTTAGGGTAAACAGTGTTCCAACCCTCACTATCCAGGGTCGTATGGTTTCCAAGGTTTGAGTGAAATATTTTTCTCTAACTATGTTCCAACCATGAACAAACACTTTTTCTTTAATGTTTCTCTAAAATCCACCCAAATTCACCCCATGTTATTACTCTAATCTAAGGAAATTAAAAACAACAAAAGTACCTGAAATTTTTCCTGAGATAAATCTAGACAAGGTCAGGATATTACAATATCCCCACATTATAATAGCTCATCCCTGAGATGCACTTCAATGCTTTTCTAAGATTTTGAGCCAAAAATATTTGGCCATTGAGCCCTCATAGTAGTTTCCCTTTCCCGTGTTTCCTTTTTCACACATCCATGTTTCCATAACACATGAAATATTGGCACAGTCCTTCCCCACAACACTTTATAAATGTGATCCAACACACATATTAGATTCTCTTCAAATGACACATCTATCTCCAAGTCAACCTCATCTACATCAGTCACATGAGAAGGTTAAGGGTTCTACCACCGTATTTGTGACAGATGGTAGACATCATGCATATAATTTTATTTTTGTGGAAGATCCAATTGGTATTACACTGGCCCAATTATATCCCCTACCTCAAAGAGTCCAACAAATGTAGATGCTAAAATTTCCTATCCCTTTATCCTATAGTGACCAAACCTAGGTGACAACTGATGAAACACACAATCATCTTTTGTGAAAAATAGGTGTCATCTTTTTTGATCAACATATGATTTCAGCCAACTCTGAGCTATAGCCATACATTTTCAAATGAACTAAACCTGCTCCGATGTCTCCTACATGAGACTTGGTCCTAACAACCCTGACTCACCTATTTCCATCCAAAATCAATGTGATCTACATGTCCTACCAGAAAAATCCTTGTATGGTTCCATCTATATAGTTCCCTGGTAAATAATGTTATAGGAGAACTCCACCAAGTCCAAATGATTCTACCAAGAGATACTAAATTTATGCATACTACCCACATCATGTCCTCAAGCACCTGTATAGTACACTCCAACTACCCATACATCTATGGGTGAAAATCCATACTCAATAAAACCTACATACTAAGCGCTTTCTAGAAGCCCTACCAGAAACCGGCAATAAAGAATTAATCATGATATGAAACTATAGTCTATGGCGCCCCAGGAAGATGGACTATCTCTCAAACATATACATCTCCCAAGTGATCTACTATTATGATTTCCCTAATTGACAATAAAAGTGCTTCATTTTTCAGTTGATCCACAATGACCCAAATTTCATGATTCTTCGTAAATTTATTTGGAATAACCACCACAGAATCCATTTTCACATCATCACACTTCCATTCTAGAACAGTAAATAGTACTAGTAAATCCCCAGGTCATTGATGTTGCACCTTAACCTCGTGAGAGGTTATGTATTGTGTCAGGAACCTTGACTTCTAATGTTTCATGTCTGGACACCATAACTATTGTCATAGGTCACAATACATTTTGGTCACACCTGGATGCACCTTCCACTCAAAGGCATGAAATTATCACTTAATCTCATATTGCATTCTCATTCATACAACAACTCAATTCTTCACATAGATTATCCCATCTTCATCTATTTACCAGTCAAAAGGTGTCTCCCCACCTTTAAATATTTACCTCATGTATAAGTATTCTAGATCCTCATATTTTATGTCCCTGATCCACCCCAAATATGTAGACTCCACTCCAAATGAAACCAGATTCCTATGATTTTGACTCTCATGAACCACCACATGCATTTCATCTAGCATAGTCATCATCAACCACTCTGAACTCAACTCATAAACCATCTGAGTATGACTTCCCTGGATCAAGGAATCAACCCCACTATTTCCTTTCTCAGGTGTATATTCCAGTTCATAATCAAATGTATATATATACTCTAACCATCTACGCTGCCAATGATTCAAATCATACTGTGAAAAGATATACTTCAAGCTATTTTGATGTGTATAAACATTGAAAAGTTCTCATAAAAGGTAGTTTCACTAACACTTAAGATCATTAACCACAACATCCAAATAAATATCATACGTAGGGAAATTATTTTCATGTAGCCTCACCTTCCAAGACCCATATGCCACAGCTTGATCCCCTGGAATCAAAAAAATATCTAATTTTGATACCAGAAGTGTCACAATAAACCATGTACTCCCCACCTTACTTAGTTTGGATCAAAATTGGTTTCATCATAAAATAATTATTTCACTCTGGGAAAGAATTCGCACATTTGTTTATCCTCTCAAACTTTAACCCCCTTTGGTCAAGACAGAAGGTAGCACTACCAATCGAGAAAATTCATGGATAAATCCCCTATAATATCTAGAAAATACTAGAAAACTATGGATTTTGAAAAAATTATTAGGATTCTCCCAAGAAACCAATACCTAAACATTATTTGGGTCCACTGACACACATTCCTCCACAATTTTAATCCCCATGAAGTGTACCTATTCAATCCAAAACTGAAACATAGATAGCGTGGTGTATAGTTGATTCTCTTTCAGTGTACTTAGGATGATGTCATGATGTTGGGAATGATCATCATGATCCTTGATGTACACCAAGATTTCATCATAAAACACCACAAAAAACTAATCAAGATATGTAAAAAATATTCTATTCATCAAATCTATAAACATTGTTGGGGAATTTTACAACAAAAATGGAATTAAAGAAAACTCATAAAGGTTATACCTTCTTCTGAAAGTAGTCCTTAGTATATCAAAATTACATACTCTCAACTGAGGATACATTGATCTCAATTTGATCTTGGATAACACACAATATCCTTTAAATTGTTAAAAAAATTAAATATTTGGAAAAAGATATTGGTTCTTCACAACCATTTTTTTTCAAATTATGGTAATTGACACACAAACATAAACTCCCACCGGCCTTCTTTACAATCAATATAGGAAATTCACAAGGTGACTTACATGGAAGGATAAATTCCTTATCCTCAATCTCCTCCAACAGAGTCATGAGCTCTTGAATCTTAGTTGGTTCCATTCTGTATAGTGGAATAGATACTGTCTCAGCCCCTAGCTTGGGCTCAAAAGGGAATTCCAAGTCTCTCTCAAGTGGAAATCCTATAAATTCTTCTAGAAAGACATTCAATAATAGATCCACCATGGGTGGTAATCCATTATGATTAACACCTCTATAATCTAGTATAAGAATAACAAAATGGGTTGTGATCTCTCCAATTTGTTGAGTAATTGGCCTTTCTTAGCCCACCAAGATATACCACTCTCTGTGGTAAATGTAAGGATTACCCATAGAAGATTAAAACTTAACTCTCCTATGGTGAAAGTATATATGGGATCGATATATGACCAGTTATTCCATACCCATAATCAAGTTTAATCATGTCATATAAATAATATAGATATCCCATAGAAAATGATATTCCATGATCTATAGTAAACTTCCCTTTCATTGAAAGATGTCTGTAGACTGTGTTCCCAACAGTGTATCAATAAACATTACTCCTCTCATGAACTCCACCACCATGATAAAACCATTAACAATTTTTGTAGATATAATGGAATGAGAGTAACCCATATCAAAAAAAGAATTATATAATGTAGAATGTAATTGAATAGTACCTATCACTATTTATGGACCAGCCTCTCTCTTCACAAGTGTAGGTTGCACTGCATGTAACTATCATGTCCCTCTTTCCTGTAATATTGTCTAAATCACCTGAGTAGCACCTCTCTACTGGTAAGGGTGATCTATCCCTGAAGAACCATGTCTACTACCTATACCACCTCATCCAACAAAACTCTAAATTCCCAACTGATATGGTGTAGAAGACCCCCTTCCCACACTCTGAATTTTCCCAGTTTCACCCTCAAGTCCAGTCTATCACTTCGATCTACATACCTTATGTAGGTGTCCCATCTTGTTGCAAGACTAAAAATCTACTAGTGTTTTGGGATAGTGTCAATGATAGTGTCCCAACCTACCAAACTGATGATGGATCACCCCAATAAGATCTTTTCCAATAGAACCTCATGTCCGCATACTCTTCTCCCCACTTCCCTGGGTAATGGTTTCATAAGAACGCTTCCTTATATCAGAATTAACACCTTTTAATCATCCAGTAACAACTACATTTCTAGTACTGGAAGCCTCACTCAAGTTCCCTTCATCTATTAGAGCCTGATCCACCACATCACTAAAATTCTTTAATCATAAAATATTGACTTGGGACTTAATCTTGCACTTAAGTCCATCATAAAAGTGTTTTGTCATAGCTACCTCATCTTCTGAAAACACTGGTTCAAATAATTACATATTTTTGTAGTGTCCCTCATAATCTATCACAAACATGCTCCCCTAAATCAGATGCATGAACTCTACAACTTTATCTTCTCTCAATATCTCTGGATATAAGTGCTTCAAGAACCTCTCGAAGAAGTTATCCTATAACATACTTTTAGATTGTCCAGTTCATGCTTGAGTATCCCACCAGTGATACTCTAGCCCCCACGGCATATAAGTATCCATATTGACCCTCCTCTTACATGGAGTCTTCAAATAGTCAAGTATTGTCTCTATGAACTCAACCTAAAATTTAGATCCCTTAGGCCCACCCTCAACATTAAAAGTCAGTGGGTGCTAAAACTAAAACTCCCTTGTCAACATAGACATGCTTTTCACAACATTCCCGGGGTAACATTCCCTGCATTGCATGTTGAAAAAAAAATTATCCTGTAACTTCTCTACTTCATCTTCATCTAGCACCATCGATTCCTTATGTTCCCTGACTAGAAGACCATTCCCATTCATGCCTTTCAGTCATCCCCTCAAAAAGCATCATGGAGGAATATTCTCTATAATTCCAAACACACGTCTTAGGTATCATAACTCAACCTTATAACAATTATGTAAGAGGAATAATCAAATTAGGTAACAACATGTCTTTACCCCAAAATATCACCACACAGTCATCACCAAGGTTCTATTACTACCCTTAACCATCCTAATCCTATGTTTTGGTTTAAAAGGGAAAACACTCTATCATAATCATGTTTCTCATTTAGACATCCAATTATTCTCATTTTCACCATTTTAAAATCTTTTTGAATTCATGTTAGACATTATTTTTCATTTTAATCTCACAAAAAGGAAAATAGTTCATGTTCAACAACTTACCCATAAACTATTTTCCCATGCGTTCCTATAATGATGCATGTCACAATAACCCTAAGTGTCATGAATGATGCATGGAGACTCAACCCTCGTGATATTCCGATACATGAATGAATTCTAAAAAAATATCAGACACAATAATCACATCACCCAACAAGACAATCACTCAAGGTGAAATAATATTCAATTGTAATAGAAAAAATCAATAAAAAAAATCCCACCCAGAGTACATAGGATTTCCCTCATACAAGGGTGTGCTACTCTTATGCATGAGCTCATTACTGGGCCCTGAATCTTCCTAGTATTCTATTTACCTTTCCCAAAATAGTAATACAAAATAAGAAGAAAGGAAACTGAACCTATGATTCCCCTTTGTAAAGTCTCGACCCATGAACCATACGATGGTCCCCCAAGTTGTGTGGACACATGACCTCAAGCGTCCCTCCCATTACACTAGAGGCTACCTACTTGCAGTGGGAGTCTATTAATTCAGTCATAGAGATACTATTACTTCTTTTATCAGAGTAAAACACCAGTGGAAGTAAATATACAAAATTGTAAGATTATATAACCAGAACAATACGTATGTCATAAGATAACCAAAACAACAATTAAAATTTTTATCTGTATAGGAAAACATTCTATGACAATATAAGTTTCAAAGTGCCCAAAAACTCAATCGAAAATAAAGATACCAATGACTCCCAAGTATGTCATGTACCATATATGGTTCCCTCATCCAAGATCCAATCCAAATCAGAAATATAACACAAGGACCTTGCCCTGAAACTATCATGCAACAGTAAAGTCTAATCGGGTACTGATCACGTAGCCCGAGTAGGGTGTGAGTACAACATAGTAGGACACCACCAACGGTGTCTAAAATTAGTCCAATCAAAATATAATGTATCATTTCGATATAAAAAAGAATACAATGCATAAATAAAAACTTATCAAACTATCATTAAATCTTAATTTAATCATACTAACTCCATGGTTCCCAGGGATACCTGAAGCTCTATAATAGATTCAGCTCTTGTTGGAGCCCGATGTGCTCTACAGGTAATATCATATCTTAATACCTACTTAGAATCATGCTAGATATCGATGTATTCAAAGGTGATAAGTATCTTATTACCTTATTTGACTCATCCCAGAGTTTGAAGTATTATCATGTGAGGCCATTTCTAGGATTTCCTCTATTTGATTCTTTAAATTCACACATAAATGTGAAAGTTACCAATAAAAAATTCATAAGTAATATGACCATTTTACCATTCATACATATCAATAGAATGACCATGTTCCCATTTCTTTAATCATAAGTATAATGACCATGTTACCATTTGTACTTCCCATTTGAATGACCATATTATCATTCTTTTATAGACAAGCACAATGACCATGTTACCATTAATACTTCTCAAATTAGAATGAACATGTTCCCATTTATTCATATGTAATTAATTCATAATTAATTATTCACCTCAATTCTGTTACTAATTCAACAATTAGTTAAATACATAAAATCAATTAGTTACTCAACAATTAACTAAGTGTGTCAATACCATTAATTAATTCATCAATTAATTAGTCAATATCACAATTTATATACCATAATTAGTTTTCCAAAATTTATTGTCTCATTCTAAATATAAAATTTTAATAATTAATTCCACAATTAATTATCTACATCATAATATCAAAATCTCATAATTAATGGACAATTAATTATCTCATTTTAGCTATTTCAATATCTCATAATTAATACCCTCATTGATTATATATATTACAACCCCTAACACTCATTATTAATTTCTCAAAATTAATAATCCAATAATACTAACCATTAATCTCATGATCAACTCCACAATTAATCATTTGATTAAACAATTATTTGAGAAATAAATTGATCAACCTAATCATAAAAATTTATGAATTAAATTGACAATGAATGCTAACAGTTCTACAATATTCTATAAACGCATCAAATTCATGACTATGTGAATTATATTTTAGACCACCTACCTCAATTTGTTGATGGATTATCATTCAGTAGAAATACCCAAAATCCGAGTAGCACAAAGAGGTATATTTGAGTAATGAATTTAAATCAGCAAATAAAGATCAAGGATATCATGATCTAATCAATCTAGATATAAATATACAATCTTAGATCTGGATCTCGCAAATTAGTTTTATATTTAATGAAAAAGATGATAAAATTCCACCAAAAGATCAAGGAATGATAGAAGAGTGAATGGGTTAGGAATTAGGATCAGATTCACCTACCAGGAGAAGACCAGATCTTCGATTCGGGCATTGAATCTTGAAGAATGGAGGATAAAAAGCCTTAAAACCCTACCATAATTCTCTAAAATCATCTAAAAACGTCTATTCCCAAACTGAGGTCTAATAAAAGGTGTTTTGGGGGATTACATGATTTTAGAACTAATTATTGGGTGAAAAGAAACTATACACATGGTTTTCTGGTTAGGGAGCATAGTTAGGGTAAACTGTTTGTGAACCACGTGACCCTCACTATATAGGGCCTCACTATTTCCTGGGTTTGGGAACACAATTTTCTCTAACCACACTCCAACCGTTCACAACCCGTTTTTCATAAATATTTTTTCAAAATCCACCCAAACACATCCCAAGTCATAACTATAATCTAAGATACATAAAAAAAACAAAAGTACCTGATATTTTTTCCAATATAAATTAAGAAGAGGTTGGGATATTAAAATAAGGTAGTGATATTAAAATATCAATACCATTAGAAAAGGTCCACACTATTGTTTTTGTATTGGTGAAAGTGACAGAAAAATCTATTGAAAATTGCATCAATATTTTAATTGATGATATAAAAAGGATGAAATGTATTATTTTTATGTCATATATTTCTTTAGTCATGGATAAATTCATAGGATTTAGAAGATTATTATAAAAATAGATAAAAAAAATCCTTAATTAAATTTTGATTTGATAATATTGGTGTGAATTTGGACAAGTAATTCCCCCAGTAACATGGATAAGAAGGAATAAACATGAGTTTAGTTATCTATGTAATTGTCTAAATGGTAGGGTATTTAAATGTATAAATATAAATGTAGTTGATTATTCAAGGATAGTTCTCGCAGAGTAAGATAAAGGAAAATATTAATTGATATAGAAATAGAAACTATTTTAAATATTTAGAATAGATTTTTATTAAAGAAATACTCATATATGTCTCCCAATACGATGTGTTTCAATAATAATACCATTGAAAAAATTGTAAATATTTTATGAGACAGTTTTTAAAAAATAGAAATGAAATAATAGTTGAATGTTGGATGGAAATGAATAAAATTGGATCTTCATTGGTTACATTCCTAATTAGAGTACTTATAGGTGTCACAAAAACAGTTCAAAGAGAATTATAAACAGTTATTATGTAAAATTTTTTGATAATGATAAAAAATTATTGAAAATATTATGGATGGTTATGTTGATTCTCTTGCTAAATATGAGTAGCCTACTATCAAAAAATATGAAAAACAAAAAAAAATATATATATATATCTAACTCTAGTGATGATAATGGTAAATAGAAATCCATAATGATAAAAATGATATTGAAAAAATATATTAATATTGAAATGTATAATAGGATATCTAAAAAATAGATTCAATGATTTTTTTTTATTAAGGTAACTTTTAACACTATATTACATTATAATATTGAGTGTCATACTATGGAACAGTTCATTGAGCATAAGGAATGGGTTCAAGAAATTAGTCTGAAGCTTGATCAAATTTCTAGTAATGCAATTTAAAAACCTTATCCTCGTACATGATTGAATAATGTAATATGAGATAATATATATTTATAGAGAATGTTCAATTGAATAAATGAGGTATCAAGGAATAAATCCATTCTATTAATCAAAGTTTACACCCACATTAATGTTGTTTACATTGATAAAAACTATTCACCTACACATTGAAATGACATAATATGGATTGTCCATTTTATTTCTAAATAATATGTTTTCAAAGTTATTAAAATTGATATTAGATAAAAAAATTAATGGTGAGCTAGATGAATAATTTTACATTTCAGAAGTTGATTTTTTTTCTTTCTACAATTATACGCATGAAAGGTGTATAAGATTAATAAGTAACTTTATAGTCAAAATCACGTTCAAGGAGATTCATATTTCATGTTGGATGAGTTTCAAAGATGCATTTAATTGAAAAAATGGATTGTTTAAAAAATATATATTTAAATAAAAATTACATCATGTCAATCTTTTTATGTATTTAAGTTATTTACATTACTTTTTTCAATAAGGATTGTTTTTGAGAAAATATTTCCAAATATATGAAGAATAAAATTAAAATTTTAATATAGGGGAGGTATTTTTTTTATTCTTATATATTTCCCATTATATTAGATATATATATATATATATTTTCAAATAAAAAAATTATATAAAGACCATTAATATAAGTACTCAGCATTAATGATTACAATATATTTAGTTTTAAGGTAAGAATTAATTATCTTACAATTGAGTATATTTTTACATTTAGAGTGTTAGAAAATTAGGTCATAACTTTGACATAATAAAAACTATAAATTCAAAATTAGGCACTTGTGATTAGTATATATTTTTCCTATAATATAAACTGTTTAAAATGAAGAATGATTTTCATTCGTGAAAAATATTTAGAAATATCAACTTTAATTCTTCCTTAGGATGATAAATAAAACATAGATAGGGATTAAAAAAATATGAAGTATTTTAGTCCAACGAAAAACATGAAAACCTATGAAATATGTTTTCATATAAACAAATATTTTCCTAGAATGGTAATCATTGTTTCCTTTAAAAAATATCATTATCTTGACTTAAGGTATTATACAAATTCAATGATAACTAAAAAGAAACATTGAAAATTATTTTAGGTTCATTGGGACATTATCTCATAGAACCCTTACATGACCCACATAGAACTCCCATAAATTGGAATAACTATATGAGAATCTTCATATATAAATTTCCAGATAACACAATACATACCAAATATTTTGGATTGTTATATGGTGAAACCCATTGATCTATATTGTGTTGAACCATGACATATAATGGGACAAAACATTCATAATAAATTTCCAATATATATTATGAATAAAAAATTTATGCAATCAATTTTACATCATAATTTTTTTGAAAAACTCTTTTCAACTTGTATGAAATTCAAATTCAAAAATCAAAATACCAATTTATTTTATAACACCATTTTCAAAACAAAAATACCATTTTCTAAATAACATTTTAAAATACCAAAATACCCAAGAAAAGTGATTTAGGGGGTATCATTGAATAAAACAAGAAATAATGTAATGTAATCTATCTTAAAAATAATGGTAACAGTGGTTGGAAATGTTTTTTTGGTTATATACATTAAAAATAAAAAATTCTTATTGACTTTTAATGAAAAGTCAATTTTTTTTAAAAAAAGCCTTGTTTCAAAAAAATATATTGAAATTAAAAAAATTAATTTATTAAACAATCTTTTATATAACAAAATTATTTTAAAAACATTACCATTGAAAAAATCATATTTTGATGGAAAAAATTATAGGTTATTTTTTTTGTAAATAAATGTCCCTTATCAATTGTAAATATTTGATTCATATGACCCATGAATGTATAAAATTTAAAAGAAAATTAAATTAAATTATAAAATATAAATTCATAATATAAAATTTAAAAGGGTATTTATATATAAATAATAAAATAATATAGGTTCATAACATGAAAATATTCCTTAACGAAATGAAATTGAGACAAAGTCCCTTATATTGATTTTGATTCATCACATTAGTTCATTAAATTCATTAATAATAAATCTATATTTGTTATTTAAGTTATTTATAATTTTTTTCATGTTTATTTTTCATTATATTTAATGAAATACTATTTATTATATATTCACTTAATCAATTATGTTTACAGTAGATTTTTGGAATATTTTTTTCTTATGTGTCCATAAGACTTCGGTAGGTTGACTATTTGTCTAAGAGGTAATTCTTAAATCATATAATGAATGATAATCATGACCTATTAGTAATATTTATTCATAAATTAAACTTTTTAAACCAATATTTATATATTTTTATGAAAAATGAATTATGTTATGATAATAGAGATGGTAGTTCATACGTACACATGAGTAACATTTTCAATTCTCAAAAATCATTATGGAGATGTTGTAAGTAAAAATTTCTTTTTGTAGAATGATAATAATAAAACATATAAAATATTATTTATTAAAATATAAATATATATATATATATATAATTTTTTTATGTGGTGGTGAAAAAAAAATAACATCACTTCATTGAGATGGCAGTCCATATGTATATAAACGATGTTGTCATTTTTTAGTTTCAGAAGGAAAATGATTTTTATACATTAAATTTTTTAAATATTTCCAAAATATAATTATGATTAATTTTATATCACATATGTTTATGAAATCCATCTTTATTATCTTCCATGTAAATAGTTAGTGAAAAACGAATCTGATCGCTTTTTAAGGCAGTAGTCTACTGTAAACATGAGTGAGTTTATCATATGCCAGATGGAATGTCAATTTACATGTAATATGTGATATCCTAACTCTAAACATATTGATATGTTAAAAAATTCAGATAAATACATTAAATATTTCATTAATTTTTTTTAATGTAATAATGGAAAATCAATGACTTTAGTTTGCGACACAGTAATCCCTAGTACACATGAATGATGATTTCATAATGAATTTGATTGAAGAGGAGATGGATTTAGTATATTCCATTATCATAAAAATATATTTCATATACGGGGGATATTTTGTTTCTTATATAATAATAATTTAAGATAATTTTATCATGCTATTAGAAGAAATAAAACAAATATGTTTGGTTAAGCATGATACCACTTCTTCAAGAAACCTCCTTTGGTAAGAAAAAAACCATTATTAGGATTTATTTATAAAAAAACTAACGTATTTAGGTCTTTTTTAGTGAATTTAAGAGGGTATTTTTGTAGATGTTTGTCAAGATAATGGTAACTAAAATTGTAAATAGGATAGGAGAGTGGGTGGCCTTTTATAAGTGAGGTGAGTGGCACAATTGTGATTATTGAAAAGAAGAAGGTGAACCCCACATTTTCACATTTATAAAGGCTCTAATATTTCACATTAATGATAAATAGTCATTATAAGGTATAAATATGGTCCTAAAATATAAATTTGACAAGTTTGAGGTCATGTTAACCATTATCATTTTTGTTTAACCCCCAATAAATCCTTGTTTATGTTAAATATGGTAATCACTTTTTACTTTTTCACTATTAATTATGGTCAGAAATTAATTTTAAATTATTATATAATAAAATTTATTCTTACTCAAAATATAAAATCAATTTTACCAAATCCAATTCACAATACTTCGAAATTTTAATTTAAAAAAAACCACAAGTGTGATGAATAAAAGGGTTCTATGGAATTGTATTTTTCAACAAATATATGATTTTATATTAAATATATGAATAATAATTATTATTAAATTAATATAAATTAATATGAAATGATATATAATATATAAACGTTTTATAAAATTTCTCAATAGTTATAATTTAAATTAATTAAAATGGAGAAACATAATGCACTGTAAAACTGTTTCTTGAAAAATCATGTTTCGAATTAAAAAACAAACTTGTACAGAAATCCAATATAAAAAAAATTAAATAAGTATATTAAATTAATAAATTATATATATTTAACATTAAATATAAATCAAAATATATTTTTTAATTTTAAATGAGCTTCATTCATTGAAAAAAATTCATTTATATAAAAAATCTATAATTTTTATTACTCAATGAGAATTACATTTTTTAAGAAAAATAAAATAATATCACTATATATTAATTTTTATTTTTCAATATAAAAAATTAAATTCATTTTTTCAAATTATAATTCTATAAACTAGAATTTAATATTTTAAATAAAAACATTTTATAAAAGTTTCCAATTAAAACTATTTCCTTTTTGTGTTAAAAATTACTTAATATTTATATATATAACATAACAATATTAATAAAACTAATATTGAATTGTTATATCATTCTTGTGTTTCTACATTCACCCCCCCTTTTAAATTTAATTCTCTCAATTTTATTCACTTTTAAAACAAGTGGGAAAATATTTCCATCATAACATTTTTAGATTCCCGTATTTCCTCTTTAAAAGTACGATTTTCCTATCAAACAATAAACTATTTAATCACCTTATTCTGGGTCACATGTTTTATAGAGTCAAGAAAACAGAAAAAGTTTTCCCTCATAATAAAATTTCTCTTCCGACTAATATATTTATATTTTAAAAAATTATCACTCTGGTCGGAATTTCAACATGTATTTTAGGAAACACCATCATCATAATGAAAATCTTAAGATTCTAATAAAAAATGGTTACTTTAATACTTACACTTGACATTTTTACTAAAATTTATATATTAAATTCAAGAGGTGATATTCACAATTTACATTCAATGTTTTAAAAATGGAACAATTTGAATGGCCAAATTCCAAGAGGGTATTGGTATAGTTTGAATAAAAATGTAACGTCTGTCTCACCACTTCATTTGATTTCCCAAAATCAACCATAAAATTATGAAAATATTTTTCCACACACCTTTTCATATAATCATGATGATTTCCCACTAGAATTAAAAACATTGGGAACACATTATCAGAATGGCCAAAATCAATGCAACTAAAACATATATCATTTGGATGGATATATTCTAACATATTATTTGATAGCTAAGTAACATTTTCCTTTCAATAATGTTCCAAATGACCAAAAAATACCCATCAGTTAAACTCTTCTCATTTTTTAAGGAATTCTATATGGGTTTTTACCACACATACCACAATAGGGGAACATTATTTTTATACCTTCACATTTCATTGATGTATGTTTCCCATTACTTTTAATTTGAACATATACATACTTTAAACATAATGATGAACATTAGTATAAGAAATCTCCATCACTACTTTTTCATCACAAATAACAACTTTCTCATCATTTTAAAATTCTCCTACATCCAATGCTATTTGTATACAAGATTTCAATGCTTAGTAAAAATTTTAATTTACTATTAGTGCCCTAAATAAAATATGGTACATAGAAATAAACACTTGTAATATTAAGTTCATACTTGGAAAAGAAAACTTCATCATTTTTCCTCAATTCCCAGAAATTTTTACCATCCAGAAAATAATAACATTAGAGAAATATTTCTCAAGGAAATTATCCTTAAATTTTCATATCCCATGGAACCATGATCAAATTTGTATCTTTTATTATTAATATAAAAACACCATTAATATACTTCATCATCAATATTATAAATGTAAAAAGTGAGAATTAAATTTTCTAAACATCCCATGAATTCAAATATCCTATCCAAAGAATTGATCCTACCATTAGCTACCATAGGGTCTAATGATCCATGGAATGATGGACATTGTTTCCTCATGAAATTATTCACTACAAAAAAGGTAAATCATGTTATTATCTTAAATGGATACTGCAACCATGTATATCATGCAACAACTGATCAATCAATAAAAAACACAATTCATTTACAATTCCAACCATCTAGGGAAGCTAATTTGGAATGATATTTTCATCTTGATTTAATCTCACTAAAACGTCCCTATTTCTTCTATAGAATATGTATCTAAACATAAATAGTTAAAATGAAGAAATATGGTAATCATTAAATACTATATCATTTCAGCTTCAACATAATGTAAAATTATTCAATGGTGTTCAACTAGAATTATCATAAGCACATACATTATATAAACCTTCTATTGATACCAAAAAT
Organism: Viscum album; assembly: GCA_963277665.1. Lineage (NCBI taxonomy): Eukaryota > Viridiplantae > Streptophyta > Magnoliopsida > Santalales > Viscaceae > Viscum > Viscum album. The sequence continues at coordinate 806,905,342 of OY728150.1, read as the reverse complement.
AAATACATGGACTTAAACGTTACATAATCATTAGTTTTAATTCATGAATTCATTCTCATTTATTTGTGGATGTTTTTAGGATTGTAGTTTTAGAGAATTATTCCATAACACATTCATAACCAAAAATATAAATTAAATATTAGAAACATGATTTGTAACAATTTTTATTATAATTTGAAACAAAAAATATAAATAATGATTTATTTTTCATAAAAATATTCAAGAAAATCAACTTGATATCATCCATTCCATAACCTATACTCAATCTCTAATTTTTTTAATGACATGATATAAGAAAAAAAATTAGTATGAGACAAAAAATAAAGAAGTCTATAATTCTAGTGAAAAATATGATAACCCATGAAGATCATTTTCTTGAAAACATACATTTTTCAAATAAAGGGAATAATTTTCCTTTAAAATGTGTTTTTATATTTCATTTTTAAATCAAATAATTTCTATTACAACTCATTATAAAACATAGAAAACTCATGTAGGTTCCTCTGTACACTATCCCACAGAACCCTTTTATAAACCTTGAAAAATTGAATAACTGTACAACCAACTTCTATTATAATTCTCTAGAAAACATTACCATTACCAAATTAATTGGAACATTATAATGTCACATACATCATACAAGATATAATAGGATCACCCATTAACTATAATGGAGATGAAACCTTCACAATCAATGGTAAATTCCCATATCATTAAAAATACATTTATTATTTCAATTTTTCATCGCAAAACATCTAAAAACTCATTAAAAGTCATATCCATATAAATTTTGGATATTGAAAAATTTCCAAAAAAAGGAAAGAGGGTATTTATTTAATGAAAAAATTAATACTTTAAATGGAATCCAAAATTCAAATAATGGTTACGATGCTAGAAAATATCGTTGACATCATATATATAAAAATAGAACATTCCTTATATCATTTGTAATAAATTTTAAACATTCAATAAATAAATTCATTTTTAAATAAATTAATGAAAGAAAATAATTTCCTTTATAAAAATCTAATCTCCATAATAAAATAATTTTACAAAACTAGAAATGAAAAAAAAATTATTAAAAAAATAATGAAAGAGAATTTTTTTTAAGGAATAGAAATGTATCAATTTTGAAATATTTGAATCATAAATACCATGACTTAATAACATTAAAAAAATTAAATATAATTAAAATATACAAATTGATGATATAACATTTCAATCTGGATTTATATACTCGTCGTAAAAGAATATAGGGGAATAACATCAAAATATGTCTCAACATTAGTAAATTGAGTTGAAGTTCATTTAATTAAGACTGATTCATCATGTTCATTCATTATCATCTATAATAATAAACTTATGTTAGTTATTTTCATGATTATTATCATTTTTATTGTTTTTATTAATTTTATATAACTTATTAACATGTCATTTACAATTACATAATAAATTAAATGTATGTCTCATGTTTTGAGGATATTTGGATTATGTGTAAAAAAGACTTCAGTTGGTTGAAAATGGCCTAAAAAGTAATTATTTCAAATGTTAACAAAAAATAATCATGAAATATTTATAATATTTATACATTATTTATAATTTTAAAACCAATAATGAGTAATGGATAGAAAAAATGATCTTTTTTTGATCAAGGTGATGGTAGTCCTTATGTACACATGAGTAACATTTCCATTTTTTAACAATCATTATGGATAGGGGGTATGTAATATATTATCACTCAAACCATATTATTTCATTAAATATACTTATATATATTATTCAATTTATTTTGGTATAAAAAAATACAACACTTCATGGATGTGATTGTCCATACATACACATATGACTTTATCATTTTTAGTGTAATAAATAAAATGATATATTATCATTTAATAATAGTAATCATGTCATGAATATAATTATTGTTTCATTTATATCACATATATTCATTTAAATTATCACTAATAACTTCCATGTGAATTTTTAGTGAAAAAAGAATTACATTGCCTTGTGATGCGATATTCTACTATACACACGAGTGACATTATCCCATCCCCAATGAAATGGATATTAAGAATGTATATTTGAAATAATATAAATAGAAGTATAAGTAAGTTATATATATCATATATGTTTTTAAAAACATCATTACAACATATTTTAAGGGGCTGATGGAAAATGAATGACTTTAGTTCACGAGACAGTAGTAAACCATACACACTAATAATGAATTCATATCCCATTTGATGGAATAGGTGATGGATTTAGGTAATTAAATTAACATAATAAAATATAAAAATATTCTAGATAGGTTTTTTATTATATAATCATAATTTCTGTATATTTGATATAATTTAAATAAAAAATGAAATAATGACACTCGATGAAGCAAGCTACTGATTCTTTTAGAAACCTACTTAGGTATGCACCAAAATAAATCAAAGGATAACTTTTTTGTGGGAATATATAAATAATTTTTTTATATGAATGGCTCATCCCAAGGGCATTTAATGTGTCAAGAGATGTGTAGAGTGGTGACCTTTTATAAATGAGGTGAGTGGAAAACTTTTAATTTTTAAAAAGTAAATGTTTTACTCACATTCTCAAATAAAATGATCCTCAAAATGAACTGTTATTGAGAATTGGACATGATAAGGTAAAAATATTTCCTTAGATTATTTTTTAGAAAAATATTTATGTTATTTTTTCCCTTATATTTACCCCTCGATAAATATGTGTTTACATTTTCCGTGGGAATAAATTTTTACTAATTTCACTATTCATTATGATAAAAAAAATTATGTTTAACATAATGGATAATATAAATTATATTAAATAAAAAATGGAATTAATTTTAAAAAATTATCTTCACATTAAAGGATAATTTTATTTAAAAACAAAACCCACGGACATAATGAAAAATTCAGTTCTCAAGTAGTGTATCTTTTGAGAAAAATATAATTTTATATTAACTCAATGAAAAATAATAATATTTTATTAAAAAAATTAAATTTATTGAGATATAATATATATTTTATTTTAAAATAATATTTTTTCGGATTATTTTAATAAAAAAATGTGGAAATATCATTTACTTTAAAAGTGTTTTATAAAAAAACACATATTTTAAACCTAAAAAAACTTATATAATAATCTAATATAAGTTGTTTCAAAAGTAATTAATCTGATTAAGCAACTAAAGAACACATATTTTAATTCATATCATACTCAAAAAAACAAAATAAACGTAAAAATTACTTAATTTATTGAAAATAAATTATATTTTACAAAATTTGATTATTTTACCCAAATCTTTATTTTCACTATTGACTGAAAAATCCATATTTTCCACAAAACCCAAATATTTCACCATATTATTATTTTTATATGATGATTTAAAAAATGAAATTCTTTTTTTTTTCAAAATAAAAATATATAATATATTATTTAATATATTAAATAAAACCTTATTATAAAATATTTTACTTAAAACCATATCCTTTTTCATTTAAAAAGTTACATAATATTGTTACAAAAAAAATAAACATATTTTACTAAACCTGAAAGTGATTTATTCTACAACTACTAGTGTTTTCGATTTCAAAATTATTTTTAAAGGTATATATAGAGTATCAAGAAAAATCCAATTGTGAAAAAAAATTGATTAATGATCATGAATGAAAAAAATGAATGAAATGGGAATGTGATTAAATTCACATCTCTTATACAGAAAATATTTTAGGAAATATATTACTTTTTGATTTTATTTTTATTCCATAAGTCAATATAAAAAAAGTCACATTATCATTTTGTAAAATAATTTTTAAATTTTTATAAAACAAATAGTTATAGTTTTTTTATAAAATTAATGGTGAACTATCCATGGTTAGGTATACATATGTTTACTTCTTAGGTTCTATAGATAAATCATATTCCACATGCATTAGAGGGTTTTTTATTAGGTAATGTTTCTATTTAGGGAATTCATTGAAGTGAACATCAATCATCATGTTCTCTTCTGAGGATAAACATGTGTTGTCGTCACATATAGAAAATCAAATGTTCTGGATAATGAAAATAAATGTTATCATGATGTATGAATTGTTTTAATGTGTGTTCTTAGAGTTTTGAAAATTTGACATTGTGAAATATGTTATATACTGTTTTGGTAATGAAATATCTAAAAATTAGTTTATGAAATGAGTTTCTTCTTTATAGGATTGAATATAATTTAATAAATAATGTCTTATACACTAAAAAATATCATACCTACTTCTATTAGATCGATTCATGGATCATTTCATTGAGGATATTGAATTCAATAGTTACATTTATTCCCATTTGTTTTATTTTAAAAAGACTAAGAAAAAATTGATACTACATAAAAAACATTCAAAAGGAGAGATCATTAATCCCACCATTGGATGTTTTTTCTAACGTATATGGGGATGGAGTTATACTTGTTGAGCATAATAGTTCTCCTCAGTAGAAAGACAATCAAATGAACAAGAGGGTGTTGGTTTAAACATTATATTGAATTATATATATTTTAAAAAATTTATGTAATTATACATCATAAATAAAAATATATTCACATATATATTTACAGTCATTTAGATCAATTTTATCCTATGTCAACTCATCACACTCTCAACATGTGATTATTCCACCCAAAAAAATAGTGTCTGAACTTTTAATGGAGATTCGAAATCCATTATAACATTCTCATCCACACTTAGAGTCAAAACCCAGATACCTATACATTTTAAAACCAAGATATAAATCCCATAAAAAATATTGTAATCCCCTATAACCACTAAAAAAACATTTTAATTGTTTTTTAGGAATAAATAAAAATTCTTTTTTTAAACGAAAAAATAATTAATGTACACAAATTTTTAATGAACCTAACCACTACCAACCCATACTTTGTAAAATATTTTGGAATAACCAATGGCATACATCTTTATTTATTGTATAACCTCAAATTATGTTACTCAATTTGAATAATAAATATAATACAAAAATTATACATGCCAAATATAAAGGATTAATTTCAAAACTACATAAGCCACACATAGACGCTGATACTCTTACTTTTATTGAATTATGGAACTCTTTTTGAGAGTAGTATGTGTATAATACTGTTTTCCATCCCAAAATGATCTAAAAAGTAGTGATCAAAATATTTATATTGACTACATGGATTTTATTGTATCATAATGTTTATGAGATATTTCATAATCTTGTATCCTTGACATATTACCGTATTGACCTATTTATGATAATAAATTTATAAAATCTTTATCTTATGTACATAAAAATGTAAAACAATTTAGAGAATGCACAAAAACTTCAAAAAAAACATTTCCATTTCAACTTTTCTGAAGAACGGACTCACAAGTGAAATAAATAAACCACATGAAGACTCTTAAAGTGAATGCGTCACTAATATATGATAAGATTCAATTATATTTCTCCAAATAATTTTTAGGTGAACTTTATATATTCTTATTTAAAATATATCCTATATCATTATATTAAGAAATACTATTTTTAACTATAAAACACAAATATTTGTTTATGCGACATCCATAATGATTAAATTCTGTTCATCACAATACACTAAATTTTTTTATTCCATTGAATCAAAATAAATTTTAATTTATTTTAAAACAGATAATTAGTTTATAAAATAATTCATATATATATATAGTCAATAGAAATATATAAAAATGGTAGAATATATAAATTTTTTGTTTTCTTTAATGTATTGAATCTTATGATGAGTGTGAGATATGAAAATTTATTATGAAAGTGTATTCTGTAATATTTAATTAATTTATGATATTGTGATAATGTAAGAATATAAAATCTCCAATTTTGAAAAATATCATAAGTAATTAACTAGTAATACCTAAAATCCCATAATAATTTAATATTTTTGTATCATTTTGTATCCCATAGGAATTTTTATTTGGTATGACACTTCCAAGATTCCAATGAATATTTATTGAATGTGTTTTTAAATATTCATATAAGTATTTAAATGATTGTGAATCATTCTTCTAAATTTACTGTATGTAATTAATTACCCTTATGACTATTATCTATGAGTGAATTTAAATTCTATGTTTTTGTCTTTAGGAATTCATACATCATACTTTATTTTATCATATGAAATTTATGATGATCATATGAATTTAAAATTCCACATTTAAGACTTTAATTCATTCATAATATCTTTCAAATAATCAATGGATATGAAACTTAATAATCATGCATGACTTTAAACCTAAGTCTCATATGCATATGAATTTATTCAATATATGAATAGAACAACACAATATTAAATATAACATAACTCATGGTTAATTTTATCCCAAATTTATTAAAAAAAATAAATAATGAACATGAAGAATTTATTAAAGTATAATAATAATAAAATATTAAATATAAAAACAATTGAAAAAAATAAATAATAATCATTCAATATTACATCATTTATTTTCATCTATATTCTATTTATGCTCTTGAACTCATATAAATTGGAATAAAATAATCTTTTTTAAAAATAAAAACAAAATTAAGTAATGTGGAATGGATCTATAAAAAATAGGTTATGTTATTATAATTAAATTATAGAAATTATATTTCAAAAATCTTCCACCTTTTTGAAAATATCATAAAATATTATATAAAAATAAATTAAAAAATATATCCCCCTTTTGGAAACAAGTTTTATAACACCTGTATGTTTTTATGAAATGTTTTCTTTAAATAATTTTTTTCTTCACTAGCTTGCTTTGAAAAAAATCATGAGTTTAATAAAACCATGAGATTAACTTAGTATAAAATTAATGTTATAGACTAGTTGTTAGTTTAGCGGGAAAAATTATAACTAACTTATGAAAATTCATTATGAATTCATTGGCTACAAATTATATACGAAAAATATAAACCAACAAGATATTTTTATTTTTGAGTGAGTTACATTTGGTGATGAAATTAATGAGATATATGTGTTATATACTTATTAAAATATTATTTATATTCATACAATTGATATTTTAGTCAAAGTGTATGAATAAAACCCTATTTTATGTATAAGAACCTATTTTTAAAGGTTAAATTTTACAAATTTAATGGAAACCCCATTATAAATTATGATTTTGACACATTAATAATTTATATATGACAACATAAACATTTTATTTTTAAGTGATTTATAAAAATTTATTTTGGATAAATTTAATATTACTTTCATTTTCTGATTAATAGTAAAAATATGCTAAACATTAATTATAAAAAAAAATTTCATAGTGATAATTTATATGGTTAAATTATAATATTAAATGGTTTTAAAGTATAAATAGAATATAATTTTACCATTTAATATAATTTATTCCATTATCATTAATTTTACATTGAATTCATATGTAAAATCTTTTAAAGCATTGGTAATATTTTAAATTTTAAAAACCCTTTTCTCATTTCAAAAACCACAATAATTTTCATTTAATTACTGAAAATAATGAGTTTTGGATTTTATAAAATGGATTCCATATTTTTAATCATAAGGTCAAATTTTTTTGAATATGTACCTTTTATTTTTGGACATTATGAATTGTAACTTCATTAATTATTTTATTTTTTATGGTTAAAGGGTAAATCTGGTAAATAAGGGTAGAAATATAATAATTTAATAATATAAAACTTCCCTAAAACAAGTCTTATTACTATTTTATGAGATATTTACGAACATTGGAATCCTTTGGTCTATTTTTGGACCCCATGGATTCAGTTGGATGTTAAAATGACAATTTATAAGAAATAATTTAATGTAAAGATAATTATAACCTAAACACATATCCTTTACTAAATTGATATTGATATAGGATTATATAACTGATATACATGTCCATAAATATTCATTATAAATATAAAAATATTTCCTATATCATGGAATTTTATTTATAATTTTTAGACATTAGATAAATATATTTATTTATGACATAATTATGATGTAGTGATTACCTCATTAATGAATGATTCAAATAAATGAATTTATAAATATTAAAAAAATGTTATTTGTTTATTTTGATGTCATCCATTATTTTTTGATGATATTGACATATTATCTTCTAGTTAATTTCTTACTATCAAAGGAATCAGGTTAAGAATTTTAAAAAAAGTAAATTATGAATAGTATCTAAAATTGACACAATTCATAACTTCAAAAATAAAATAGTTTATTAAATGATATTAAATTAAAAAAAATAAAAAATTCTTCCGAATGGTTAATATAAGTCCAAATATGTCATAAATAACTTTTTTGGGTCGTTTTACATGATATAGTAATTATAGTAACCCAAAATGTGTAAATAACATGATATCACAGTAAGATTAAAAAGGGTAAAATAAGTGTTAAACCAAAAAGATAAGGATAAAAAAATTATTCTAAACTTGTCTAAAAAATATTCTATTATGGTTCTTAGAACAAAAATTATCTTATCTTTTAATTAAATAAATTTTGGATCATTTTTAGTCTAAATTTAATTTATAATAAACTAATATTTTGAGAGTTTCCTAAAATTCCACTCCCCCCTCTTATAAAAGGGAACCTCCTCCCTCTCATCTTCAATAAATTTTTGAGCCTTAAAACTCGAAAAAAAACCCTTCCCATTTCTCTTCTAAAATTCTTTATTTACATTCTAAAGGTTATGGTCTTCTCAAAATACCAACTCTAGTCCCCTAATAGAAAATTTAATGGAGGCACGTCTAGGAAAAGGTAATCTATTCTACCGATTATTTCAAATTTATTTCTTCTTATACATCCTCTTATTTAGTAATTTAATTATAAAGTAATAAAATCAGTATAACTGATATACTTTTATGTTGTTATAAATATTAAACAAACCTATTTAACCTTCTATCCTTCCTACGCAAAATGAAATCACCGTGCGCGCGTACGTACTACTTACCGTCTCCACACTGTGGTGTAATCTATTTTTCACCACCACCTTACTTGGATGGGTATAATGGTGTAAATAATTACTATATATGATTATCAAAACATGATACTAATTCTGATATACTATACACCATCCACTTCAATATGATTCAACAATTATGGGAATGATATCGCCGCTCATGCGTACGTACGGCTTACCGTCTCCACAGTGTGATGTAATTTGTTCAACATAATATTCATTAAACCATTATTATATAAATGAATTGAATGAATAAATATGATATATATTATATTAATACCATTATTTAAATTATATAAATATAAATAAAAATTAGGAATAATAACTTATCTGACAAAACATACATAAGAAGATAAAGCAGTTAATACCTGAATAAGGAGTAACAATGAAATGTTACTAACAAATAGATGAAAATATGATCATAAATGTTATCATAAAATTGATTATTATTTTGGAATAAATAATTAACATAATTTAAATCATCATATTGGAGGTTCAGATACATATGAAGGATATCAGACCTAATGTAAGGGATAACTTTGCAAATCTCATTTTTATCCAAGATTATTTATACTCACGTATTTAATGGGGTTATATTTATCATCAATTTCCATGTTTTATAATAATATTATTATATAATTTTTACTATTATTCTATGTATTTTTAAATTCATTTCTACCCATTTTGACTTTTACAACATGGTTTGGAAGGAATCTTTCTTTCTTTTACCATATGAAGTACTTTTTTGGAATTTTTTGACAAAAGTACAAGAAGAATGTTTTTTAAATTGTACAACATGAATGGATTTTTAAGCTTAAATAATTATTTATTTACTTTTATCTTCCCCTACAATCTTAAAAGTTTATTTTCACATAAAATTATTTCTTCTAACATTGTGTGATATTTTGAGGAAGGAAAACATTTTTGAAAAAGAAAGGATATATTTCTCAGGAATAATGCTCAGTTTTTATCAAAAAAATCCATCTATGATTACATAGGTTTATGTTTCTATCCATATTATTACATTGAATTGATTTATTAAATGATCAAAATATTTTTATAAAATCCATTTATGGATTATTTCATGATGGATTGATGTTTATGTAACCCATTTTATTTCATGGGTTATGCAATAGTGTATGTTTTTACGTTTTTGTGAAACATGTAATAATCGTTTCATTATGAGATGGGTGGGACCAATATCTAACTCTAATTAAATGGTTAAATATTTATATCTTATGAGATAGAAATGGCTATAATGGAATGTTTATCTGGTTTAGTGATACAGGACTAGAATGAGGGGAGAACTTGGTTCAGTAATGGACTTTGTCTCCTATGAAGGTCTTATCAATAAGCCTTGAATAATATGAAATTATTTTCTATGATTATGTGTGTATGACACAAAATTTATTGTCTTATGTTATTACTATTGGTATTACATTGCACTTTTATGATTTATCCCAAGACATGATATTGTGATCTTTTATATACATGATAAGATTTTCAAATGTTATGTTATTATGAATATTATATGATTTTTATTTCATTTTATTACCCTTAATGAGAATTTGAGCTCACCCTTTTATATTTTTATTTTACCTAGGACATAAAAAAGGGTATTCAGTATGATATTCTAAAAAAGGAGTCTAGTTACGATGAAATAAATGGGAGAAAATATAGATGTTTTGTGAACCAGTTATTTAGGTTTCCCAGTTTCTAAAGACATTGTACTTATATGGTCATGTCAGGGTTTTGTTATATATTGTAATAAATATACTTCAATTATTAAGTGATATCAATGTATGTAAAGATCATGTCTCAATAGTTGGTATCAGAGGGATGTTATATATATCATTTGGAAACTAGGATCAGAAAGCATTAAGGATATGACTAAGTATAGGATACAATCCTAGTGTTTTATAAATAACCATGAATAACATAGGATAAAACCTAAAGATTCCTAGATTGATATTTTATTATTGATTATGGGGTTCTCCTATTATGATTATTGTTTCTCACACTATTTTTCTTTGTTTTAATCAATGGCTGGAACCCAAAAGAACTTTGTTAATGCTGAATGTGATGGGAAATGAGATGATTTCCCCCAGAGCAACCAAATGTTATGGGAGTGGGAATGAAAAATATTGTATCCATGTTCACACAACTTTCTCAAGATATGAATCGTGCTGAACTTCTAAACAAATAAAGGAGTGATGAACATTAAGTTGAATCCTTCATGTGGAAACTTCCACCTTCATTCTTCATGTCTTCTATTCTATTAGTGACTGAACAATGGATCATTACCGTTGAAGATATTTTTTCAGTTCTAAAATGTTCTAAACATGATAAAGTCATTTTTAGTATATCATTCAGAAGGAGAAGCTGATCAATGGTAGAATCCTATCAAGAATTTGAGGCCAAGAGGTGAAATTGAGTCCATGTATTGGGAAAAGTTCAAGAACATATTTTTCAATAAGTAATTTCCTCTTATTCTTCAAAACAATATGGATAAGGGGTTACTTGAACTTAAGAAAAAGGATGATGAATCTGTTGGTACCTAAGAAGAAAATTTTAAATGACTTGTAAGGTACTCTTCTAGAATTATTATTCAACCTGAGAGTAAGATTGATCGACTATTCAGTGGATTAAAACCAAGTAACCAAAGGGAATTAGCCTTAAGGGATTTCAATAGCTATGAGGAAATTGTTTGATGTCCTCTCAAGGTTGAGATGGAGATTGGAGTAACCCATCAGTCATAAGGGTTTGATAAGAAGAGAAAAATGGAATTTAAAGGAAAATATAAAGACCACACTAAAATAAAGATGAGTTTTCCCTTATTCTTAAAGTTTGGAAAGAAACATGGAGAGACTTGTCTTAAATATACTATTAAATGTTTTATGTGTGGAAAAGAAGTTATTCGGGAAATTGAATTCTGAATTGATGGAAAAAATATGTCTAATGATGTGAACAAAGAAAAGGATATAGAGAATTCACCTCATAAAATTCAATTATACAAGTGCAAGGAAATGGGGTATTATTCAAATTAATTCCCTAATTTAGGGGTTATTGACGATGATCGGCGTCAAAAATCTTTTATGTCCAAATTCTAAGGAAATTCACATGAAATTTCTATCAGCGATGTGGAGTATGATAATGAGTTTGTGAAATGTACACTTACAATACACTCTAAAGTAGAAAATGTTTTATTTGACTCTAGATCCACCCAATATTTTATTTATAAAGAATTTTCTAAGGGTATCTCTATATTACCTCACCAATTAGATGTTGAGTTAGCTGTGACAACTCTTAATGGAACAACGGTCACATCAAAAGTTTACAATTCTTCTCCAATTGAATATTGTGGGAAATTGCTTCCTTAAAATCTTGTGATCCTTACTATAGTGGAATTTTATGTGATTCTAGGCATGGATTGTATTTATTTATATGGAACTCAAATCAATTTCCAAAGAATAGAAGTCACATTTCATATTAAAGATCTGTCTAAGATCATATATCAATGAAAGGATGAATATAACCTTCCAGTAGAAATTTATTCTATTGTATGGGTCTTGATTTCAAAAAATGAAGGTTATTTATCTCAAATGGTTGGGGATAAACACACAATTAATAATAAACCCATTATATGGGAGTTTGACGCTATCTTCCCAGATGAATTTCTAGGTCTTCCACCAAATCATGAAGTTGAGTTTTCAATAGAACTCATATCGGGTGATATGCCTATTTCAAAGACACCTTATAGAATGGTCCCAATTAAATTGCCATAATTAAAGAAGAAACTTATAGAGAATCTTCACAAGGGATTTATATTCCCTATCATGTCACCATGGGAAGAAACCATGTTTTTTATTAAGAAGAATGATTGATCAATGAGACTCTTTATTGATTATCAACAACTTACCAAGATCACTATCAAGAACAAATATACTATCACACAAGTTGATGAATTATTTGACCAAAGACACATAGATCAACACTTTTCCAATATTGATATTTATTAAATATATCATCAATTAAAGTAAAAAAGGAGGATATACCAAAGACAACATTCCGTACAAGGTATGGACACTATGAATTTATAGTGATGCCTTTTGGTCTTACAAATTCTCATGCTATCTTCATGTACATAATGAATAGATTCTTTAGAGAATATCTTGATCAGTTTGTGGTAGTCTATATAGATGATATTCTTTTATATTCAAATAGAATGAAAGAACATGAATATCAATTCAGAATTGTACAGAAGACCCTGGGAAAGGTTAATCTTTATTCCAAATATACCAAGCGTGAATTTTGGATTAAAAAATTTCATTTTTGGGTCACATAATCTCAAGAGATGAGATATCTATGGATCCAGAAAAAATAGAGGTTATTGAAAGATGGTTAAGACCAACAATAGAAACTGAGATCTGAAGTTTTCTTAGTTTGGTAGGATATTATTGACTTTTTTGAATGTTTTTTTCACTATTATCAAACCCACTCGTCAAGTGGACTCAGAAATGAGTTGATTTCATTTGTACAAAAGAATGTGAAGAGAATTTCAAATAACTAAAGAGAAGGTTAGCCAGTAAACATGTTCCCACACTGACTTGTAGTGGGGAAAGGTTTGTGATCTACAGTGACACATCCAATAAGGGGTTGGGGTGTGTTCTCATGAAAAATGATACGGTGATAGCTTAAGCATCATGACAGCTGAAAATACATGAGGAAAATTACCCAAATTGTGATTTGAAGTTATCTATGGTAATATTTTCATTAAAAATATTTATTCATTATCTTTATGGTGAATGGTGTGATATTTATACTGATCATAAAAGTTCAAAGTATATTATAACATAAAAGGAGATGAATATGCACCAAATAAGATGGTTGGAGTTGATTAAAGATTATAACTGCTCAATACATTACCACCATGGGAAAGATAACATGGTGGTAGATTCGTTGAATAGAAAAGACCATGCTATCTTATCCATGATGAGGATCACAAAATATCTAATATTTATGGATTTGAAAAGGTTGGATCTTGAAATTTTAATGGAAGGGGAGAAATCTTATCTTTCTCAAATTATTTTTTAATCATCTATACAAATAATGATTTAAGAGGCGCAAAAGGATGATGCAGAGTTAAAAAATATAGTGAGAAACGTTCTGGAATTCAACCATGATTGTGATGAAATAAAAAGGTTCATGAATCAGGTTTTTGTTCCTCCCATACATGAATTAAAGAAGGATCTATTGGATTAGGCTCAAAATTATTCATTATATATTCACACTGGACTGCAAATCATTTTTTTCCATTATCAGAAGCTGATTTATGGGTTCTGGTACCCCAAACCGGTTTAAGGAAACCGGAAACCGTTCAAACCATTCAAACCGTTCCAACCTCATACAGATTTCAGCGACATTCAAAATTCAGAAATAAAACCAAAAGTTCAATCATCACCACATGCCCATCATCATGGGATCCCGTCACATCTGGCCTCGAGCCGCACAACCCCGATCAACGATGCCAACATGCCACTAGCGAAACCATGTACCCCACCTCGAGCCACGAGTCCATCTCGAGGAGCGTGTCAAATTGCTGGAGAGACACCAGATCACCATGTGCCACCACACAGTGGTAAGACGCCGGAGCCATCGCCGTAACCGCACACCAATCACATGGGGACCAACCCAAACGCTTCAGGACGCCAGAGAGATTTCCGGCTCCGCGACCGTCTTCACAACCATCGCAAACTTCACACCACAAGCGTCATCGTCTCATCGCCTCCGAGGAAGAAATAAAAACATGTCCAGAGAATAGCCACATACGCACCCATAAAACCATCACTAATCATCTGTGAAATCACAAAACACTCGCAAAGAAGAAGAGAGAGGAAGAACATCACCAAAACCCCAGAAATCACCCAACAAAGATGATAAAAAGATCAGGGAGAAAAGGAAATCACCATATTCAAGAAAAAATCAGCCTCAAACAATCACACGCTATCCGAGAGTTCAAGGAACCTCAACCGCACAAGGAAAACCAGATCCCGACGCCTCCATCCGAAAACTCCACAGAAACAACGCCCTACCTTCGGACACCGAGATCTGGAGGAAGTGAAGGTCTTGAACCACTGGGCCAGGAACTCGGGCGCTGAATCAACACTGTGCTGAAGAAAATCCACCAGTGCGTGCATGATGAGTCAATACAAGGCCGAAACCGCAGAGATCCACCACTCCGACCATAACAGAATGCGAATGGGAAAACATCACTGTGGACTTTTTCATCAGACTTCTAAAAATTTCCAAAGGCAATAAATCTATCTGGGTTATAATTGATCGCCTTACAAAGTCGGCACACTTCATTTATATTAGTGAGGATTTTCCACTTGATCACCTAGCTCAGATATGTGTAATTAAAGTGGTAATATTTCATTGAGAACCACATTTCATTATATATTTCCGGGATCTGAGGTTTACCTCTATGATTTTGAGAAGTCTTAAGCATGCTATGGATATAAAATTAAGTTTCAACTGTTATTATCATCCTCTGATAGATGATTAGTCTTATAGGCCAAATCAATCTATGCAAGACTTATTGAGAGCTTGCCCTATGGATTTCAAAGGTGGTTAGGGTCAACACCTACCATTGGTGGAATTTTATTACAATAATATATTTTACACCAATATTCAAATGGCTCTCTATGAAGACCTTTATAGAAAGAACTGATGAACTCCATCTTTTTGGAATGAAGTTGGGGAAAGAAAGCTTTTAGTATATGACCTTGTTAATAAAATGGCAGAAAAGATCAGATCTATTCAACAAAACATAAGAGTAGCTCAGCGATGAAAAAAAAGTTGTGCTGAAAAATGAAAAAAATACCTAGTGTTTCAAGTGGGTGATAAGGTGTTCTTACGAATATCACCCCGGAAGAGAGTACTGATATTTTGAAGCAAGGGCAAGCTGAGCCCTAGGTATATGAGTCCTTATGAAATACTAGATTATGATGGGAATGTAGCTTACCGAATGGTGTTTACACTGAATCTCTCTCAAATTCATGATGTGTTCCATATCTCTACTGAGAAAGTACATACTCGATCCTTCACATGTACTAATCTCATAAGTCATACCACTAGAGCAAGATCTTTCTTATGAAGAACAACTGATAGAGATTCTGGATCGTAACAAAAAGTTTGATGAAAAAATACCACTCTCTTGGATAATGATTTATAGAGGAACCGCAAATTTGAAGAAGCTACATGGGAACATGAGGATATTACGAGGGAGAGGTATCCTCATCTATTTATTTCCATGTGACGAATTTCGAGGTCGAAATTCAGTTTAAGGAGTGTAGAATGTAAAACCCGTATGTTTTTATGAAATATTTTCTTTAAATAATTTTTTCTACAATAGCTTACCTTTCACATTATTGTGAGTTTAAAAAACGAGATTCCCTTAATATAAAATTATTGTTATATCCAAGCCATTAGGTTAGCAGGAATTATTATAACTAACTTATGAAAATACATTATGAATCCATTGGCTTCTAATTATCTATAAAAAATATAAATCAATTAGATATTTGTATTTTTGATTGAATTACATTTGGTAATGAAATTAATGAAATTAATGAGATATATGTGTTATATATAGAAATAAAATATTACTTATATTTATCCAATGTATATATTTGTCATAGGGTATGAATAAAACCCTATTTTATGTATAAGAACCTCTTTTTTTAAAAGGTTAATTTTATAACTTTGAATGGAGAACCCATTTTAAATTAATATTTTGACACATTAATAATTTCTATATAATGAAATAAACATGTTATTTTGATGTGGGATATAAAACTTTACTTTTGATAAATTACAGATATTTTTCTGATAACTTTCATGTTTTGATAAATAGTTAAAATATGCTAAATTTAATTAAAAACATATTTTTTCATATAGATAATTAATATGGTTAAATTTTAATAGTGGATGGTTTTAAAGAATAAATAGAATATATTTTTACAATTCAATATAATTTAAGCCATTATCATTATGTTTACATTGAATTTATAGGTAAAAATATTCCCATTTGTTGCAATGTTTTAACTTTAAAACCCTTTTTCTTATTTCAACAACATGATTAATTTTAAATTACTTACTGATATTTCGGTGTTTTGAATTTGGAAAACATGATTCCATATTTGGAATCATAAGGTCCAAATTTTGTGAATAGGTACCTCTTATTAAAGGACATTATGTATAGTAACATCCGAAATTATTATTTTTATCATGGTTAAAGGGTAAATCTGCTAAATAAGGGTACACAAATAATACATTAATAATATTAAACTTCCCTAAAACTTGTCCTAATCATATTGTATTAGATATTTCCAACCATGGGAATCCTTGGGTCGATTTTGGGACCCCCTGGATTTACATAGACGTGATAATGACATTTTATAAGTATTAATTTAAAGTAATGATAATTATAACCTAAACACATATCCTTTACTAAATTGATTTTACTACAGGGTTATATAAATTATATAGGTCTATAAATAGTCATTATAAATATAAATATATTTAATACATAGTGGTATTTTATTTATAATTTTTAGACATTAGATAAATATATTTATTTATGACATAATTATGATGTAGTTATTACCTCATTAATGAATGATTCAAATAAATGAGTTTATAATTTTTTTTAAAAGTAGTTTTGTAATTTTGTTGTCATAAACGAATTTTAAGGATGTTATTTACAATTATCTTTAATTTAATTCCTTATTTTTGATGTCATATTGTTATATATTTTAAACAAAAATTCAATTATTAATAGTGTCTAAAATTGACACAATTTATAACTTGAAACATAAAATAGTTTATTAAATGGTATTAAATTCCAAAAAATATAAGATTTGGTAAAATTGTAAATGAAAGTCAAAATATGTCACAAATAACATTTTTTAGTTGGTTTTACATGATATGGTAATTACATTAACCCAAAATGCGTAAATAACATGATATCATTTTAAGATTAAAAAGTGTAAAAAAGGGTTAAACAAATATGATAAAGATAAAAAAAATATTCTAAACTTGTCTAAAACTTATTGGATTATAGTTATTCGAAAAACAATTATCTTACATTTGAATTAAAAAAGTTTTTGACCATCTTTTGTCAAAATTTATGTTATAATAAACAAATATTTTTTGAGTTTCTTAAAGTGTCCCTCTCTTCTCTTAAAAAAGGGAACATGCTCCCTCTCCTATTAATTCCATTTTGAGCCTTCATGATTGGACAAAACCTACCCATATTTATTCTCAACTTCTCTAGTTGCATTTTATAGGTTCCGGTCTTATCAAAATACCAACTTTATTTCCCAAAGAGGAAATTTAAATGAGGCACGTCGAGGAAGAGGAAATCTCTTCTACCAATTCATTCAAATTTATTTATTCATCTACTTTTTATTTTTAGTTATTTCATTATAAAGTAATAAATTAATTATCAATAATATACCGATATGTTATTATAAATATTAAACAACCCTATTTCACCTTCTATACATCTTACAAAAAAAATCACCGTGCGTGCGTACGTACGACTTACCGTCTCAATGCCGCTGTGTAATCTATATTTCACCACCACCCTACTTTGATGGGTATAATCACGGAAAATAATAACTATATATGATTATAATGACATGATACTAATTCTTAGATACTATACACCAACCACTTCAATTCCACTCATCAGTTATGGGAATGATATCGTCGCTTGTGCATACGTACGACTTACTGTCTCTACATTGCGATGTGATTCGTTCTTAATAATATTCATTAAACCATGATTATATAAATGGATTTAATTAATATATATGATATATATTATACTAATACCATTATTTAAAATATATAACTTTAACCTAAAAATATGAATAAGAACTTATCCGACAAAACATACATAAGAACATAAAAGAGATAATTACTGAATAACGAGTAACAATGAAATGTTACTAACAAACAGATTATAATAAGATCATAAATGTTATCATAAAAATTATTATGATTCTGGAATTAATAATAAACATTATTTAAATCATCCTACAGGAGGTTTAGATATATATATAAAGGATATCAGACCTATGATAAGGGATAACTTTGCAAATTTTGTTTTTATCTAAGATTGTTTATATGTTAGTATTTACTGGGGGTCTATTTATCATCCATTTCCATGTTTTATAAGAATGTTATCATAAAATGTTTACAATTATTTTTTGTATGTTAATGTTCATTTTTAACCATTTTGAAATTTATAACCTGGTTTGGAAGGAATCTTTCTTATGTTTTCTATACGAGGTACTTTATGGACTTTGTCTGAAAAAAGTTTGAGAAGAATGTTTTTTAACTTGTACAACATGAACAGATTTTTACACTTTCATTATGATTTATTTCCTTGAATATTCCCCTAAAATATTACAAGATTATTTTCACATAAAATGATTTCTTCTAAAATTGTGGTTATTTTGAATAAGTAAAACATTTTTGAAAAAGAGAGAATGTTTTCCTCAGGAATGAAGCTCAAATGTTTTATCAAAATTATTTTCCATCTAGGATTACATTGGTTTATGTTTATATTCATATTATTAATTTTATTTGACTATGTAAATGATGAAATTATTTTTATGAAATCTATTTATGGATTGTGTCATGATGGATTGATGTTTAATAAACCCATTTTATTTCATGGGTTATGCTACAATGAATGTTTTTATGTTTTTGCGTTAAATGTAATAATGATTTCATTATGAGTTGGGTGGGACCTATAACTCTCTCCAATTAATTGGGTAAATATTTATATATCATGAGATAGTCCTGGTTGGAACGACAAGTTAATCTGGTTCAGTGATACAGGGCTGGAACGAGGAGAGAACTTGGTTCAGTAATAGATGTTTTCCACTATGATGGTTTTGGAAATGATCCTTGAATAATATTAAATGATTTTATATGCTTATGTGTGTATGCCACTAAATTTAATGTCTTATTTTATTACTATGGGATTACATTGTAGGTTTATGATTTATCCCATGACATGATATTGTGATCTTTTATATGTAGGATAATATTTTTAAATGTTTTTTTCTTAGGAATATGATATGATTATTATTTTATTTATTTACCTTACTGGGCATTTGAGATCAGAATGTTTAAGTTTTTCAGGACATGAAGAAGGTTATTATTTTTTATATCCCAAGAGTTTTCTAGTTATGATGAAATAATTGGGAGAAAATGTAGATATTTTATGAACTTGTTGTTTATGTATCCCAGTTTCAAAAGACACTATACCTATATTGTCTTGTCATGGTTTTGTTATATGTTGTAATAAATATACATCAATTCTGAAGTGATATTAATGTATTTAAAGGTCGGTTAACTATAAGTTGTTCACTAAAAAATAATCATTTCCTACATGTCACACCATGACTTTTAAGTTTATTTTTATTTTAATATTTCATGGATTCAGGTTCTCACACCAAGGTCCCGGATGGGTATCAACATAAAATTTTTGTTAGTTTAAAATTTTTAGTGGGTTTCAGACCCGTGTGTGGTCACTACACAGTGGGCGGTAGCCGCCTCCTTAGCCTGGGTACCTGTGTAAATTTCTAATGATTAAAATAAATATATTTTTATCTAAATAAAATGCTTTAAATATTTAAATTGTATTAATATTAATGTTATTATTTAATTAATAATATTAATATTTCTAAAGTGTTATTATTTTTAATGTTATTAATTTTTATTATTATTATCCTTAAAATTAACATTATTATATTAATGATGTTAATATTATTCATAGTATTGTTATTTTTATTATTATTATTATTATTATTATTGTTATAATAAGAAGATGAAAAACACTAACAAAACTCTAGCTCTACCCGACCCCCTTCCCCTTCCCCTTACTCGTGATCTGCATCGCTACTCACCCCTATGTGCTCCCCACCACCCCTTGATTCCTATCTACCCTCACTCCCCTCCCTGCATCGGCTTGCCTTCTGCACTCTCCCATCCTACAGCTTCCCTGCTCTCTATGACTAGCACTATCTCGCCTCCAGGGCCCCATGCTAAACACCTCACCCTTGCCTCTTGACCTCTGCCTACATCCGGCTCCTCCATTAACATTCTCCTTCGCACCTCAACCAAATTCTTCGTCCAGTGCCCAGGACCTCATCCTACACCTCCGGCCTACCGACCAGCCTCAACCAACCCTGAACTCTCCCTTGGCTCAAAGTTTCCCCCTGTAGGACCACTCCCTACATCCTAGTTCCCTCACTAGTGTCGGCCTCACCCCTACTACTCTAGCCGATAGACCACATCACCCATGGATCTTTTCCACCTCCTTCCCTCCATGCCTCAACCACCTTCTCCCCTCGTCCAATAGCTCAACCTCACGTCAGCATCACCCTCTCCCAACAGTTCAGCCTACGCCTTACCGTGCACCTACTCTCCCTTACTTCGGTCGGAGGTGAACATCATCCTTAGCCCCAGCGTCCTTGTTCCGGTGTGGCTGCAAACCTCCTTGCTAGAAACTGTCTCCTCAGTCAGTATATTTATTTATTTATTCTTTTCTTCATTTCATCTGTGGGGTTTTCAATTTGTTCTAGAGAAATCATAATACCGTGATTTGTGTTTTTCACCTTCTGCTCATTGTCTAGGGTTTGCAAATGGCTGGTTCAGTGTTTTTTATCTTTCCTCAGATGCGTCATCGTATCTATGCTCATATTTGAGGTAGGCATTTCCAATCTTTCCATTATGAACTGATTCATTGTCACTTTCATGTATTCAATTGATTCATAAAGTTTAATTTCACCCCTATTATATCTATGGTTTGATGTGATTATTGTTTTTGTATTGTTAGAACTTACTAAAAATGGGTTTTTCTAGGTAATTGTGTAAATAGATCCATTTACGATACCTAGGATGTTTATTTTAAATTCTATTGTTATTCAAAGTGGGATTGGGGAGGGATTCCACTAAATTGATTGGTCCGTTTATAAATTTTTTAAAAAATTATTTAGTCTGTTTATAAAATTTCTTGGTTTGTTTATAAAATTGTTTACATATTGGTTGGATTTCTCATAGATTTTTTTTTAATATAGTTGCCTTGTTTATAAAATCATTTATAAACTGTTTGATTTTTTTATGAAATTATTTATAATTATTTGGTCAGTTATAGTTTAAAGGAAATTGGCATTTTCTGGGAGAAGCATTTGAGTGACTCTTTTTTCTTTGGTGTGCCACTAGATGTTGTCACATCTATGGATGCACTAGGTGCACACATGGATGTGTCATCAAATGAAGGTGGTGTTTTAAATTTTCATTTCCTTGAATGTTTGGTTTTCTAAATGGTTCATGCCTTCTAGATGTGGTTGGGTCTTTTGTGTGGTATTAAAATGGTTTCCAATGTATTCCTTGAGGTTTGGTCGTTTGGCCTTGAAACATGTTTTGGCATGAGTTTGGAAAGAACTATGCCTATTTTGATTTAAAAATTTAAAATCAGTTATGGTAACATGTTTTGTGTAAATGGTTTTAGACTTGTTGACTCAAATGTCCGTTTGACACTTTCAGCTTTAGTGTAATGTTTGTGTTGATTCTTTGAAATGATGATGTTTTGATTTCTGTATGCCCATTTAGAAACTTTAATATTTTGAAAAAGGTACCAAATGGTTTTAATGATTTCATGGTATGACATCCCCGTTGAGACTTTGTTAATGTGAAATGATTGAATGTGCATTTGGGGTGCTCTTGTCTAGGCTAACCCGTTATGGGTGAATGCAAACGAAACATTTATGTTTGGTGTAGGAAAGTTCGATTAGATGATTCACGCATGAGAGGGACTTAATACTTATACAGTAGTATTGTAACCACCATGGGTTCCTGGGCATCTTTTAGGTGATCGAGTGACGATTGATGATCAAACCCTAATAGACGGGTTGGTAACCCCTATATTGGTTGTTAGGCCAGGTAGGCTTTTCCACTGGTTGGAAATTTATAGGGTGTCCAGTTGGTTATAAACAAATTTGATTCACTATACACTGATACATTGTTCATAAATTGGGTATATTTTGGGGTCTTATAGGGATGTTTAGGATAACCCATGGGTTTCCTTTTCTTTTCTTGTTTACTTTTAGCTATATTTGTTTTTTCAGATCTTATTGTCACTCGTTTCTTTTAGCACTTCCTTATTTTCCTTGTTTGTCTTTTGTTTGAAAAATTGTAATTTTTTTCGAAAATGGAATGTGGTGTGCATTGGGTTTATAAAATGGGTAAATGATATTGTTTAATTAAAACAAGTAAAACCTACTTTTATAATTTTATTTCCAACTTGTCTTAATGGATTGTTCCCGGAAAGGAGACGTTTGATTCTGTGGTTTATCATTGAAACCTTTCTGAGATTTTTAATGCTCGTGATGATTTTAGCATTTCAGTCATAGGATTCCATTACTCCAGTTCTCTTGCATGAGTAGCTCATTGTTGGATCACGGTCGTCCTTCGGTTGGGAGGTTACCTGGAAGGTCACGCGGAGGTATGTTGAGATGTTCTTTTTTATTTACTTTTTCCACTACTCGAGTTCAATTTTATTATTCTGTTTATTCCTATTTATTTATTTGTCTTTATGGGCCAAATTGTTCCCAATTATTAAATTTTGAATACTAGCACTACTTTCCAGCCTATGCGGATCGGGAATGCTCCTCGGGCCATGTCGCGGACCGGCTCAGGTGACCGGTTCAGGGTTGACCCAGGTTGGTTCATGAAAAAATGGTATCAAAGAAGGCCCTTTATTATGCAGGGTGTCTGGTAGATAGATATTAGGACTATAAGGACTTGAGAGGTAAGAACGATAAGGATGTCATGAACCCTCTCCCATTCTGAACCTCGAGTCGCCTGGGGTAGTTCAGGAATTGAGTCCTTGTCTCGTTCAGGTTTTTTTGGATAGAGGGATGACAAAAGAGGAAATATGATGTTACATAATGAT
Source organism: Viscum album (assembly GCA_963277665.1). Classification (NCBI taxonomy): domain Eukaryota; kingdom Viridiplantae; phylum Streptophyta; class Magnoliopsida; order Santalales; family Viscaceae; genus Viscum; species Viscum album. The sequence continues at coordinate 806,881,312 of OY728150.1, read as the reverse complement.
TTCACATGGATTAGTTACCCATGTGGAGTCTGATTACATGGTTTAATTTCTTCCTAGTTGTTAACTCTTACTTGGGTTATTTCCCACTACAATGTCTCCAGGTTAAGAATGAATACTAGTCCCTCACTCTAGTATTTTCATGAAATTTGATTATAGTCTTTTGTTTTGGTGGATGTGAGTGCACTTTTGAAAATGAAAAAGGTAATTTTGTGTTGTGTTTGTATTTTTTTGGTTTTTGAGTTTGATTTTTTTGGATGAAAGCACTTTCATTGAGGATGCATCGGCTTGATATTGGTTTTTACTTTCTGTTTCATATGATATTCAGAAAATACTGCACAGAAAGGTCCCCAAGGTCTCTGATTGATCATGCCCTATTTCTTTTCATTCTTGTATATTTCCTATCCTTCACGGTGAATAGAGTCCTTTAGAATAAACAGAGTGGTTTGAAGAAGTTGAATGTTTCTTCATTGTATTGGGAACTCCCGAATCTGTCAGAGTGTGTGTTGTTTTGGGTCTGTTTGAAGGTTCATCTCTTGATGAATGGAAGTTGTTTTCCCTGCCATCAATGAAATTTCGTATGATTTGGGATGTCTTTAAATCAATCTCTGTCTGATGTTTTATACTTGAAGAGGTGAAGAAGGAGGAAAGGGAATATCTCATGCGTATTCATAAAGGAAAACAGATGGTGAAAGTATATTTTGACCATTTCATAGAACTTGTGTCATTTTCACTGGAGGTAGCATTGAGGTATTTGATGAAGACTTATATCGTGATTGTGGTTCATTGTCCAGTGATCAAGGAGTGGGTCCTCCTTTCTAAGGAATATCTTTTCGAGAAGATGGTGGATGAGACGTTCTTAACTGAGTTGGTTTCCAGTGCGAAGATGGTAGGAAATCCAGCATACCTAGATTCACGTGAAGGATCCCCATCTGGCAAGAAAGGTGTTCCATAGGGACCTATTTATAAAGACTCATATGTAGTGGTTTTGGCTTCTGGATCATTAGACCGTTCAGTTGTGTGCCACAAGTGTGTCCGGTTTGGGCATGTGAAGTCGTCATGTCGCATCCCATCGAAGACGTGTCATCATTGCGGCTGTCTGGGTCACTTGGAGAAGTTTTGTAGGAATCGTCTCCTAAAGAAGATGTTGTGACTGAAGAATTATAGTATATGACTTTGAGGCAGAAGATGCTTTAGTAATTAGAGCCCCAACCACAGCTATTGGGGTGAACCTCACACACAATCAAGGGTTTTCAGTGGTGTGATGCCTCAGTTCGGGTTTTATGTTCATAGTTTCATCAGGAAGTTACAATAGACATGTCCTTTTGTAATATTAATAGTTTTGATTATCTGATTATGGTTTTCTGATTCGTGTGTTTTTATTAAAGTTTTCTTTGGACTTGTATGGATTGATCTTGGTTTAGTGGTGTTCATTTAGAGATGCATGTGCCTATGAAGGAGTTAAGGTTTTTAGTTATGCTTGGGTTTGCTAATGGGATTAAGTTCCTCTCAGAGGTTCTTCTCTCATGTTCAAGGTTTTTGGTTTGGGTTAAGAGTTCCATGTTTTAGTGGAGGTGTTGTTTCACTCGTGCTATAGAAGTTAGTTTAGATTGGTTAGGAGTTCCCGCATCAGTATTCTTCCCAGGGTGAAATATTTTTGTGTTAAATTTCAATGCTAATTGATTTTTATTGGTGGATAGAACCCTCTAATGTTATTCTATTATCTTGTGGTGTGGTTTCTCTCAGTTTTAATCAGGAAAGGATTCTTGTTTGTCTATTGTTTGTCCGGGTGACTTTCTGGGGGCAGAAAGTGTCTTTGGTGGGGGCGAATTGCCACACCCCAACATTTAAATTTATTTTTATTTTAATATTTCTTTGCTTCATGTTCTCTCACTAAAGTCCAGGATGGGTCCCGACATAAATTTTTTTCCAATTAAATATTTTTAGTTGGTTTTGGACCCATGCGTGGTCACTGCTCAGTGTGTCGTAGCTACGTCATTAGATCGGGTACCCACGTAAATGTCAAACGATTAAAATGAATATATTTTTATGTAAATAAAATGGTTTAAATATTTAAATTGTATTAATAATATTATTATTATTTAATTAATAATATTAATATTACTAAGGTGTTTTTATTTTTATTTTTATTAAATTTTATTATTATTATCCTTAATATTATTATTATTATATTAATGATACTATTATTATTCTTATTATTGTTATTTTTAGTTTTACTATTATTTGTATTATTATAATAATAATAAAAATAAAAAAATAAACAAAACCCTAGCTCCACCCGACCCCCTTCTACTTCACCTTACCCGCGAGCTGCCTCTAGGCTCTCCCACTCTGCACTCGACGCCACCCTTTGCTTCCCCTCTTCCCTCACTCCCCTCACAGAGATGGCCTAATATACATGATCTCCCCTCCTATAGCCACCCCGCTCCCTATTCTCAGCACCTGCTCACCTCTAGGACCCCACGCTACACCCTCGCACATGCCTCCGACCCTATCCCTGCATGTAGCTCCACTCTCAACCTCCGCTTTCACCCATCACCTGGTGCCCTCGTCCAACACCCAGGGCCTCGTCGCACACCTACAGCCTACTAACTAGCCCCAACCAACCACGTCCTCGCCCTAGGCTCCCATTTCCTCCCTGCAAGACCCCTCGCTCCATCCATGTTTATTTTCCAGTGGATGCCTTGTCCCCTATACTCCAACCAACATCCCGCCTCACACCTAGCTCTTGTTCGCCTCCTCCCCTCCACACCTCAACCACCTTCGCCCCTCGCCCAATATCCCAACCTCACACCAGCCTCGCCATCAACCAATAGTTTAGCCTCTGGCCTACCACACTCGTAATCTCCTTTTCTCTGGTCGGTAGTGAACCCCATCCTTTTCTCTAGCCTCCTTGCTCCGGCGTGGATGCATCCCTCCTTACCAGAAACTGTCTCCTCATCAGGTTTATTTATTTATTTATTTATTTATTTATTTATTGTTCATTTCAGGTGTGGTGTTTTCTATTTGTTTTAGTTGAATCATAATACCACAATTTGTGTTTTGCACGTTCTGCTCATTTTCTAGGGCATACAAATGGTCCGTTGGTTGTTTTTCATCTTTATGAATACGTGTTGTTGTATCTATGCTCGACTTTGAGGTAGGTGTTTTCAATCATTCCTTTCAGAAACGATTCATTGGCACTTTCATGTCTTCAATAGATTCTTAATGTTTAGTTTCACCTCTATTATATGAATTGTTTTACGTGATTACTATTTTTGTCTTGTTAGAACTTACTAAAAATGCGTTTTTCTAGGGAATTGTGTAAATATCTCATGTTAAAATATCTAGGATATTTATTTTAAATGCTGGTGTTATTCAAATGGGTATTGGGGGGGATTCCACTAAATTTTTTATTGTGTTTATAATGTTGTTTATAAATAGTTTAGACAATTTATAAAATTTCTTGGTTTTTTTACAAAAGTGTTTACAAATTTGATGGATTGTTAATGGTTTTTTTGTAAACTTGTTGGATAGTTTATAAAATAATTTATAAACTATTTTTTTTGTTTATGAAATTATTTAAAAATTGATTGGTTAGCTATTGTTGAATGGAAATTGTCATTTTGTAGAAAAAGCATCTGAGTGTCTCTGTTATTTAGGGTGCCACTAGATGTTGGAACATCAATGGGTGGACTAGGTGAACACATTGATGTGTTGTCAAATAAAGGTGGTGTTTTAAATATAAATTACCTTAAATGTTTTTTTCTCTAAATGGTTCATGCCTTCCAGATGAGGTTGGGTCTTTTGTGTGGTTCATAAAATGATTTTCAATGTATTTCTTAAGGTTTGGCCATTTGTCCTTTAAACGTGATTTTTTGTGAGTTTGGAAAGAACCATGCCCGTTTGAATTTATAACTTTAAAATTGGTATTGGTAATATTTTTTGGGTAAATGGATTTAGAAAGGTTGATTTAAAGGCTCATTTGGCATTTTAACCTTTAGTGTACTGTTTTTGTTGATTGTTTTAAATGATGACACTTTGATTACTATATGTCCATTTAGTAACTTAAATATTTTGAAAAATTTACCAAATGGTTTTAATGATTTCATGGAATGAAATCCTAGGTGGTAATTCATTAATGTGAAATGATTGAAAGTGTATTTGGGGGCGCTCCTATCTAGGGTAACCCTTTATGGGTGAACAAATAGGAAGTGCTTGTGTTTGGGGTAGGAAAGTGTAGTGGGATGATTCACACGTTTGAGGGCCTTTCTACTTACACAATAATATTATAACCACCATGGGATGCAAGGAGTCTTTTAGATGATCGAGCGATGGTTTCTAATCAACCCCAATTAGACAGGTTGGTAACCCCTGGATTGGTTGTCAGGCCAAGCAGGCTTTGCCACTGGTTGGTCAGTTATAGGGAGGCCAGTTGGTTATAGATGCAAGAGCTTCACCATACACTAACAAGTGGTTATGAAACTGAGTACATCCTAGGGTATTATAGGGATGTTAAAGATCACCCATGATTTTCCATTCCTTTGCTTGTTTACTTTCAGCTATACTTGTTTTTTCAGCTCTTACTGTCACATGTTTCTTTTCGCACCACCTTGTTTTCTTTGTTTGTATTTTGTTTTCAAAATTGTAATTTGTTTGAAAAATGGAACGTGGTGTGCGTTGGGTTTTTAAAATGGGTATATGATATTGTTTAATTAAAACATTGAAAACCTAATTTTATAATTGTAATTCAAAACATGTGTTAATGGATTGTTGCGGGAAAGGAGACGTTGGATTCTGTGGTTTTTCTTGGAAACCCAACTGAGAATTTTAACACTCACTCCTATTTTATCATTTCAGTTTCAGGTTTCCATTACTCAATTTCTCTTGGCTGAGTTTCTAATTATTGGAGCAAGGTATGCCTTTGCTTTGGAGGCGACCTGGAAGGTCACATGGAAGTATGTTGAGGTGTTCAGTTTATTTTCTTCTTTCACCGCTCGAGTTTAGTTTTATTATTATATTTATTCCTGTTTATTTATTTTTCTCAATGGTACAAATCGTTCGTAGCGATTAAATTTTGATGCTCGACACTAGTTGCTAGCTCGTGGGGATTAGGAATGCTCATCAGGCAATGTTGTGGACCGACTCGAGTGGCCGGTTCAGGGTCCACCTAGGTGGGTTCGTGAAACCACACCTAATAAATAATTCAAAATTAGTTTATTCTCCAAAAATGAAATAAGAGACAACTACCCCTAAATGAATCAATATTGAACTGAGAGTATGAATTTACAGAATGAAATTCATGCATGCCTATATAGAAAAACATATTTATAATAATATAAAGCCACAAAATGTATGAATTATATTTTTATATTCAAATAAATATATTAAATTAATGATCTTGTAGAAATATACAACTTTATGATATTATTTGATTCATACTTTAAAAAATAATATCTTCATTAATAATATCTAGAATTAAAAAACTGTTATGTTTAGAATTGAATATATTCTTATATGAAATAATGAATAGTACATCTATAAAATACCCTAAAATCAATAAGGATATATTGTATCTTTACATGATGCTAATTTAATTAAAAAACATTTCAACAAATTTTAGTCATTAATGTAAACGAGAAAATCCAAATATTTTATATTATTACTATTAAAAAAATTAAAAAAATGTCAAGAAATCACAAAATATTATAAGATTAACAATTCATATTAATGAAATCTATCATCATTTTAATGAAATTACGAATTTAAAACTAATAGATTTAACATGATTTGAGATTATGAAGGGAAATAATTTAGCCATAAAAATGGACGTTGAATTCAGTATGAACATATACTAGACACAAATAGATTCTCCAATGAATGATATATACTTAAAATTCAGATGAGTATTTTATAATCATATTTCTATCATACATAGTTCAATAATAATTTTATCAAACATATCACTATCAAATATTTTTGAAAAGATAACCTATTCTCAATAAATATCTGGACCATGTTCTAAAAACATTTATCCCTTCTAAACATGAACGTTAATATAATGATATTTGAGATAAATATAATTTTTCCTTGATTTTTCAAAAGGGTATATAAATATATACAAAGTAGATTAATTTTCAAAAAATAAGTAACACTACAAAATAAACTTCAAAATATATTCTTCTTTTATTAATTTATAATTATTTGGTGAAACAACTTTCTATAAGAAAATACTCATCTTTTTTTGTTAAGAAACATGAAAATTCTTCATAAATCACTAATACAATATTCTCTTTAATAAGAATTTAAAAATTCCAACTACAATATCCTTATCTAAATTAAATTCACCCAAATTGTAATTTTAATTATTTTTTAACACAATTTCTTTCCACGTTAATATAAACAATGGTTACAGAACCTTTAAACTCTCTTATGATTTATTTAATACCACTTAACTAACATTTCATAATATCACATTGAAATTGATCACATATAAAAGCTATAAAAATTAAACCTATTTGATAACTATTTAAATATAATTAACTAAAAATATTGTCTCTACAAATATTATTTTTGTTATATAATCTTGATAATCAATATCAAATTAACATGAGGTGTTCAATAGATTCCATCAACATATAAATTATTCAAGATAAAATTTCTTGACCATAAATTTACCATATTTATATTGGTTTCATAAAATTATATCATCTCAAAGAGAGATGCATTTTCATTAAATGAATTTCTACTCACCCATAAAGCACATAACAAAATTCTTAAGTCGTAAAATTTAAAATTTCACTAAAAATATATTATAATGATTTCTCAGAAATAATTTCATCAAAATATGTTGGATAATTAAATTATCCATTATTGTTTTATAAATTTTTAATGATGGGTCGGGATTTCCATTTTATAAACTATTTTTAAATGGAAATTATGAAATCCATTCATTCCATGATTTTGGTGATTGATTAATTATATATAGAGAATTAGGATAGTTTTTGAAAAAAATAAGTTACATATTGTTTTGAAAATTAGGGGTTGTTTTATACAAACTTATTCAGAAATTAAAAAATTATTAAATGAGCCTTTCATAACCAATTGATAAAATATAAATACATTATAGGATATGTTATAAAACATTATTTTAATATCATCTAAACATGATACACATTAAATATATTCTGTATAATTCCTACCTTCCTCTCGGAAGTATCCTTGTTCTACTAATCTATCAATATAATGAATAATACTTCCAAATTAATCATTTTTTATTCTTAAATATCAATTTATTTGTAGTAATATTTGAATCTATATATTCCTAAACTAAATTATAAAATTTAATACATTAAAACATGATTTCTTATTCTTCCATATCTAATATCAAATTAAAATATGTTATGTCAATAACTATATCTATGTGATAAAAAAAATGAATGTGTGATTTTCATTAAAATTTGACAAATATATTCTTGGTTGAATCTTTCGATAATATATTTTTAGTTCAATTATAAATAGAATGATCTCTATGTGTTTTCCATGATTTTTTTGTTGGATATCATCACTTAAATTTCAGGAATTAAAATATTTATTTTCAATATATCTATATTTAAATTATCTTAAAATTTCTCCATGTTTATTTAAATTATCATAATTTTATTTTAAATAATACAAATAAAATTAGATATCTATTGAATCTTCAAAAAAATTAATTCATTTTTTATAAACTCACTAGGGTTAAATTAAATTTTAATATCATAAAAATATACCATCTTATAATTTTTTATCAACTTTTTCTATTGAATATTTAGTCTTATAAATATAGGGTTCGATAAAAAAACCCAACAATAACCACCCTAAGGTTTTACTCTTGTATAAATGACATAAGGTAAATTATATTAATGTTGCCAAAATGGTAACATAATATTACAATTATGGGTATTTCTAAACCCTTATTTTTATCATGATTTTGTGGGTTACTTTTGAGGTTGTTTCAGGTGAATATTAGGAAAATTACAAACATTATAGGCTAGTGCACGGTTGATACAAGGGTTTTCCAAACAGTGTGCACTACTAGTGGAAACCGTGAAAACCAGGCAGTGAGGATTTTTATAGTTGGGTCATGGTTTTAAAACCTATGAGACCATTTAATAGAAATATTTCAATATAGAAAAATCACGGTTAGGATGAGTGTAACATCCCGGTTCCGGAAGCCACCAAGAGGCGCACCGTACCTGTTTAGTCGTATGGTCTCAAGCGCATTTCCCCGAATGCCAGAGACTGCTGACTAGTAGTGAGGGCCTTGGGTGTGGTAGTGGGGGAAACAATTCCCTCATTGGTAGAGTACAAATTGGATGTAAATGAGCACATACAAGAGAGGAAGCAGTAATAATGAAATACAGTAGTAACAGCAGAAAAATGAAAGTATAAACTAGAGAACATATATAAAATGATGCATGATACATATGTCTAGGAAAACAGCCAAAGAAGTCACAATGCTGGAATACGACAATGCTAAACCATAGTGCAAAAAATTAGATAAACTCCCCATCATTGCAAGCCATAGCTTGGTCCCTTGCTCTCCAGCTCCATAGAAAATTATGTACATGAAGTAGAAGGGTTATTTACCTTATATATACCTATAACAATATAATCTTATTGGACCCAAAAACATGGCCCAAACATGGTGTGAGACTAAATCTCAGTAGGCAACCACCACGAGATCTGTGCCTAATAGTCAATAAGTATACGACAGTTAAAAGTACCAGAAACAGTAAACAGGAAACTACTCAAAATTACACAATCCACAGTTTCATTATCAAGCAACAACTAACAAAGCCTATAAACACAAAAAGGTAACCCTTTGGGAAGTACCCACAACCTATCCCCTTTGGTCCAACTTAGGAACACAAACAGGCATCTAAAACACAAGGTAACCCTCTGGGAAGTACTCACAGCCTTTCTCCTCTGGTCCTACCTAACAAGTAAAAGCAACCCTCTGGTAAGTACACTCAGTCAAACCCCTCTGGTTCAGCTTAAGAATAGACTCTCTGAGGAAGAACTCGCCGTCAATTCCTCCTATAGTCTCGTATCAGTATCTAAAGGTGCTCTGGGGAAGAACTCAACATCTCATTCCCCATCTGGCCCGCATCGAGGAACTACAGACATTCTAGGGAAGCAATCAACGTCAATTCCTCCTATGGTATCACATCATAAGTAAAAAAGACACTCTGAAGAATCTCTCAACATCCATTCTCCCTATGGTCTATACACTAGATTCTCACGGTCCTGTGTAAGTCAAGAAAGTGTAGCAATGTGTAATAGCCAATGTTAAACTCAAGAACTACATGGCTAGAATTCTACAACACAACAACATAACAGAACAACCGTCACACCATCCTAAAATACCACGCATGGGAAAGTAAACAATGGCCTAATAGGAAAACTAGACCCAAAGGTCAAAATAGGAAAAACATGCATGGGAAACACAACCAAAGAACGAAAATTAACCCTATTAATAATCAATTATCATCTAATCAAGTATAAAATCATAGCAGGCAAACTATAGGGCTAACATAGTAAATGTGAAATACCCTGTTCATGGGTATTGGGAAAATTTTCACATAAAAAACATGGAATTTCAACAGAAGGTAACAAACCACGTACCTCGATGTTAATAGATCTCTATATGTGAACCTCGGGTCTTGAATAACCTTATAATGTTGTAGATCGACAAAAATGCTCAAAATGTTCAACTAAAGATAACTTGGAAAAAAAGAAGAATCAAGAAATGATGCTCTAGAAGAAGAGAGAACTCGTCGATATGATTCGAACACAACCAATGGTGTTTGATTTGGAGGATAGACACTCCCTCGGGGTTTCGTTGAAGATCTGTGGCCATATAGAGATCTCAGTCGGACGAGACCTAAAAGGAGATATCTCTGGCGATTAGACGCGAACCCGGTGTGTTTAATGAAAAAAAAACAAAATATACGGCATGTAATTTTGGAGTACATTACATGTACTTGTTGTTTCCATACTCCTCTTTATGAAGACTCTAGGTCACCCCCACATGGTCATGTGTAGGGCCGCAACAGGGCCATCACACGGCAACCTGTGGTAACCGAGTACACGGTGTGTACTTCGAAAATTTCTAGAATTTCCTCTTTTTCTCAAAAAACAACCAGAAAAAGAAAAAAAACCCGAAAAGAAGATCCAGGTTCATACAAAATTCCACCCTTAAATAAATTCGTCACCAAATTACCCTAGCATGGCGTAGAAGACGAAACCTCGAACAGCTCCGGCCACTGTGATCAAACATCTGCCTACCTCTCCCAAGTCTAGTCCAATACTCACCCGTGCTGCCAAAGCACCCATACTAGAGAAACAGACTGGCCACAGAAATCCTTCGTACTGCGATCGACAATCCGGATAGGATGCTCCTCAAAGGATGCATCCACTTTCAACTCATCCTCCTTGGGTTGGAATACATGAGATGGGTCTGAGAAGTAACATTGAAGCTAAGAAACATGGAAGACGTCGTGCATAGCCCGGTACCTATGAGGTAACTGCAACCGATAGGAAACCAGCCCAACTCTCTCCATCACCTCAAACGGCCTGACGTACCTCAGTGAAAGCTTACCCTGTCTCCTAATCCTCTTGTGTCCCAACCTCGGTGTGAAACACAGGAAAACCTGATCCCCAACTCGGAACTCCAGAGGTTGTCTCTACTGATCAGCACAAGACTTCTGTCGAGACTGCGCATTATCCATTCTCTTCCTAATCAAATCTATTTGATCTGTGGTCTCCTGAACAAGACAAGGTCCCATCAAAGCTGCCTCTCCTACCTCCAGCCAACATAAGGGTGATCGGCATGGCCTACCGTACAAAGCCTCATAAGGTTCAATCTGAATTGTTTCTTGAAAAATATTATTATAGGAAAAATACACAAGAGGTATATGATTCTCCCAAGATCCTTTAAAATCAAGGATGCATGGTCGGAGCATGTCATCAAGCACCTGAATCGTACGCTCAGACTGGAAATCTATCTCTCGATGGTATGCTGTAATCAAAAGTACCTTCATTCCCAAAGCCTTCTAAAGCCCATTCCAGACTCGAGGCGTAAAATGAGCATCTCTTTCTGAAACAATAGAGTGTGGAACTCCATAAAGATATACAATCTCTCGGATGTACAACTGCCCTATCTCATCAACACTGAAGGTCTCCCTAATCAGAAATAAGTGAGTGACCTTTGTAAGACTGTCAATGATAACCCAAATTGCATCATTCCCTCAAGGTGACCTCGATAAACCTGTCACGAAATCCATCGCGACATCATTCCACTCCCACTCAGGAATAGGAAACTACTGTAAAAGCCATGTTGGTCACTGATGCTCCGCCTTCTCCTGCTGATAGGTGGAACGCTTCATAAAAAACCAACAACATCTCTCTTCATACTTGGACACCAATACTGACGGGGTAGATCACAATAAATCTTGGTGACACTAGGATGAACTGCCCACACTGTGTAATGAAAGTCTCACATCAGCTTCTCGTGTATGTCTGCTGGCACCCATGCACGCCCTTAGAAAGACAAGATCACATCCTCACCTATGGTCCATCCAGGAATAGGGTCCTCTCCTGACACACTTTCCTGCAGGACTAGGCCTTCATAATCTAATAGTTTCCTCATTCGTACTTGATCAAGAAGAGTAGATGTAACAGCTATAGGAGAAAGGAAAGTCTACCCTTGTCTGTCGAGCACCTCCAAATGCATCTCAGAGAACAGATCCATAAGCTTCCATTCACTAATGTCCTCCTGAACTGCCTGTATCTATGTCCTCCTGCTCAACGCATCAACCACTACGTTGCATTTTCCAAGCGTGTAGGCAAGCTCAAAGTCGAAGGATTGAAGGTACTCAACCCACCTTCACTATCATAAATTTAGATCATGCAGAGTGAAGATGTACATGAGACTCTTGTGATTGGTGAAAACCACAAAATGTTCTCCCAACAGATAATGTCTCCAACAACGTAAGGCATAAACAACATCATCCAAATCGAGATCGTGCGTTGGGTAATTCCTCTAATGTGGTCGCAACTGCCGATACCCGTACGTGAAGACTCCATCTCCCTGCATAAGCACATCTCCCAGCCCGATACCTGAAGCATCACAGTATACAGTATAGCTCTTTCCTGGCTCTAGAAATACTAGTATCAGTGCTGAAGTCAACCTCCAATTCATCTCTTGAAAGGATGACTCACAAGAATATGACCACAAGAACTTTGCAGCATTCTTAGTCAAACTCGTCAGTTGTTCTATTAAGTGTGAAAAGTCTTATATGAAGCATATGTAGTATCTAGCCAGCCCTAGAAAACTCCGCACCTCAAATAAGTTCTTCGGCTACTCCTAGGAAACTACTTCTCTCATTTTCTTTGGGTCTTCTGATACTCATTTCTCTGAGATAACATGGACCAAGAAGAGAATCTGATCCATCCAAAAGTGGCATTTTGAGATCTTAACATATAACTGATGCTCTCTCACTCTACTAAGAACGATTTCAAGATGGATAGAATGGTCGTATCAAGTGTGAGTGTACACCTAGATATCATCCACGAAGACCACCATGAAGTAATCAAAGTATGGATGGAACACTCGGTTCATCAGTGCCAGGAAAACTTCAGGAGAATTCGTTAGACCGAACGACATAACCTTATACTCATATAGATAATAACTGCTCTGAAAGGTTTTAAGAGGTATATCAGATGGTCTAACATGCAAATGATTATAACCAAATCTCAAGTAAATCTTCCAGAACACCTGGGATTTTTAAAGATGATCAAAGAGATCATCAATCCTTGGTAAAGGATATCGGTTCTTGACCGTCAATTGGTTCAGCTTCCGATAATCCACACAAAGCCTAAGGGTACCGTCATCCTTCTTCACAAAAAGAACCAGTGAACCCTAAGGAGATGTACTGTGTTAGATGAAACCCTTTTCCTGAAACTCCTCAAACAGCTTCTTGAGATCCTATAACTTTGGTGTAGCCATCCTGTAAGGAGAAATGGACACCAGTGCCGCTCCTGGAACAAGGTCAATAGAAAATTCTACCTCACGCTCCAGAGGAAAAAATAAAATGTCCTCTGGAAATACATCTCTGAAACAATCCACCACTGGATGTAAGTCTAACTTTGAATTCCCTGAGACATCTAGATATATACTAGCAATATGGGATGTAACTCCTCTCAATCCATAATGCTCTGGTCCTGCTCTGCTCGCCTAGACATACCATTTGCCCTTATGAGGAAGGATCCACCCTCCGATGATCTGAAACTCTCCCTATGGAGATAGCAATCGATGACTACCTAGAAGGGAACTAGGAAGTCCATTCCAAGAATGACACCATAGCCTGTCATCTCATAAATATAGAGGTCCAATAAAAAGTGACACCCACCAACCTCTAGAGGGAACTCCTTACACTGACGTGAACTAGCCGTTCTAGTCCCCAACAGAGTGTTTAGTGTCATGATATCAGCAAAAGATAATATGCAGTGCCCAAGGCTCTCTACAACCACAATATATATAAAGCTACAAGAATCCCCTATATCAAAAAGAGAAGAAGATAAAACTAAGGAAAATAAGATCGTACCTCGAACTGTAGAAGGTCCTGGATCCTGCTTTTGCTGGGTCTGCTCTACTACAAGAGTTTGGCCTACTCCACAGCCCTGTGACCCAGCCTGACCACTCTACGATGATCCACCCTGATGTCACTGGAAACCGGTTGACTGGATACACTTCCACGACTTCCACCTCGTCCTGAACGGCCAGAAAAACTCTAGTTCCCAGACTGTTGAGAAACTGGTGGTGCAACTCTTGAATTAGGAGTCATAGAAGAACCCCTGTCACCAGCTGCTAGTGGGAAGATCTGAAAAAAGTGCTTAAGATTACCCATCTTTCCGCAAGATCGGCACTCCAATGGGTATCTCGGGTAGTTTGTCCTCATATGCCCGCTCTTCCCAGACTATTAGGACACCACCTGAATACCATAAGGAGTTTCTCACCTCCATGGATGTAACACCCCGAGCTTCCATGATACGCTTCTCATTCAATAATGCAATAGCTTGCATTGTACGCAACTTCGAGTTCTAAAACACTGCGACTAATCAAAGTAGCCGTTATGAATAGTAATAACCACTTTTTAAAATTATAGAAATTTATATTTCAAAATGGACTTCATTTTTGGATTCGGAATATCGAAATTAGCCTATGTTGAATTTTTGGTATTTTTTTGAGAACTTCGAATTTTTTATGAATAGTGAAAAATACTTAAAAACAACTTTTTAAATCAAAATAATTTATAGTAAAAAATTATACTATTTAGTGGTTTTAAAGTATAATTAGAATATATTTTTACCATTTTATCCAATGGTGGTCATTAGAATTAATTTAACATTGAAATCGGACATAAACAAATGCCAATCTTTTGATATAAATTGTTTCTTAGAAACGCGCCATTTTTTGTAACAGCGGGAATTAATTATAAAATTAATTAAGGAAACTTATATGTTTGGAATTTTGTAAAATAGACATCATTTTTGAATTCGGAATATCAATTATAGCTTAGGGTGAAATTTTGGCTTTGTTCTGAAAAACTTCAATTTTTGATGAATAGTTAAACCACTAAGTGGTAGTTAAATAACCGATTTTTCATTTAAATGAAATATTACCACTTCTGTGATTTGATTTTAAAAGATCCGACATACATGGTTGTCATTAAGAAGTAAAATGTGGTTCAATGAGATTAAAATAAATTTTTGGTGAATAGTAACTTTTAAGTTCTTAATCGCGATTAGAGGTAATTAGTGTAGTTTAAGGTACAAATAATGTTTTAATAATAAGAGATGAGAATGAAACTTGTCCTACTCCTATTGGATGAGTCATGGCCGACCAATACAACCCATGGGTCAACTTGGGGACCCCATGGATCCAATTTAGTTGGAAAATGACATTAATATATATTTATTTAATGTTAGAAGTAAATTGACACAAACATGAGTTGTCTTAGTAAAACAGTTTTTTAGTGGGGTTACACAAGTCCAAATTTTGATTATAAATATTAATTAGAAAGATAAAAAGATTTCATACATCATAGTATTTTTTTATAATTTTTAGACATTAAATAAATTAAATTATTTATGACATTATTATGATGCGGCGATGACCTCATTATTTAACGATTTAAATAAAATGAGAAGATAATGCAAAATCCAATGCTTACACTTGTCCAACGCCTATTGGATGAAGAGATTTCGAACCCTTATCATCTTATCCTCGAATTATATAAGTGTGGGACCTCTAAAATCTTAAACTCATTTTATAATAAAGTGACTTTTCTTTACTTTCCAAGAGTGCCCCTCCTCTCCACTTATAAAAGGCCCCCACCTCTACCACCTCATTCACACTTTCAAGCCATTTGGCTTGGCCAACCTATGCCCAAATACTCTCCCAACATTCCTCCATTACTCTTAGAAGCCTCAATTTGGGAATAACTCTTCCCAAGGAAGCCTTTGGCTCAAATCAAAAAGAGTTACCCGATTTTGAGGTAATGTCTTCTCTAATGTTGTTTTGTTTTATTTTTCTTCTCCAACCCCCTAAACTCTTTTTATTCATTTCTTTTGTAACAAAAACAGTATCCTCAATATACTAGGATGTTTTTATAAGAAGGATTCGAGCTACACTTACACACACATACATCTAATGGTTAAAGAACATACGGTTTCTGTGGATGGCGAATTTCTGCCTCACGAAATGATGATTGTTCAACACTCATATAACACCTTCAAAGGTGGACATTAAGATGTCACTATTTTTATATATGATATATAATATGTTTATGTTTTACTTATTCTTCTGTATTTCTCATTTATGGCTTACTTTATGATTTCCATTATGGGTAAAACGCGATAATTTCATTTTAGGAAGTGCGGACTACCGCCCCCTCAAAGTGATTTGAATCGTTAATGCCATATGTGGGATGTATAAAGGATGGAGTATATGGTATTATACACTATATTATACTGTAATTATATTATAAATTTATATCATTATGATTTCATTCCATTAAATACGAAATAGAAATGAAAGTAGCGTTCATGCGTACGTACGGCTTACCGTCTCCATGAACGGTGCATTTCATTTCTTACCTCTAAATGTTACATGACATTATGAATGAATGTATGTAATGTATATATATGATATATATGATATCTACATCATGAATATAATTCTGGATATAATGGATATTTCACCACATGAACAACTTGTAATTATAAGAAGTTTATTTTTGACTCAAGTACCAAAGATCGACAAAACGACCGTTATTAACATAAATAATTAAATAATGTTCATAACATGGTAATAAGTGATATAAATGGAATAATGAACATGAAAAAGGTTCTTAAGTAAATAT
Organism: Viscum album; assembly: GCA_963277665.1. Lineage (NCBI taxonomy): Eukaryota > Viridiplantae > Streptophyta > Magnoliopsida > Santalales > Viscaceae > Viscum > Viscum album. The sequence continues at coordinate 806,864,843 of OY728150.1, read as the reverse complement.
AAATTAACTCTAGTTTATTATTCAGGTGGTTAAAGAATGGTCGAGTCAGGACAAGATGCAAGGTAAGGGAACTTCTTAACCCAACTTCCATTCTTTGGGTTAATCTCCTACTTTCAAATTATGTCATGATATTATTATGTCCTATCTTGTATTTGTACTTTATTTATGTGTACTTATAGTGAATACACATAATAGATCTATTTTATTTTAAAAATGATCTTTTTAAGGACTTCGTCTCAATCTCCTTTCATTGAGGCATATTTGGTTTTATACACAACTTTCTTTTATACGGTGTATAAACCACTTTGACTTTTACGTTTATTCAAAAGGAATCTTTTTTATACGAAGCGTTTTACTAAACGACAAAAGGGAATGTTTTTCTTTCCGTACTTATGCGGCGACAACGACTTCTCCGCCGCCGTGACCATTATTTGAGATTCGGATTCCTCTACAAGCCATCATTTTTTTAATGAAAAATAAATACAAAGTTTTAACTTTCTTTTATTTTGGTATTGAAAATGGTTTTGAAAGCATTTTTATTATATTAATGTGTTGTATTTATATATTGTGATTGAAATTTGGAAATGTTATGTTTTCTTTTATGCATGTTTTATGTGATACGATTATGTTATGGTTTATGATATGTTTAAACCTATTCATATGAGGAATGCATTGGACTTAATAAGTGACGGGTGGAGCCCGCTATAGCTCCTCGATGCATCGGCAGGTCTCATGAGACAAACTAGTGTCTTGGCACGAGGCCTTGACAAAATCTTATTTGTGGTCTTGGCACGAGGCCTTGACTACGTGGTTATGATAGTCTGGCATTATGCATTCCAACATTATGAAAGTGGTTAGTGATTTTGCATGTGATTATTCGATTAGTAGAATATCCATGTGAATGAGTAAATTGCGTTACTTCATTTTACTTTTTCCATATTATGTTGATATTCAAGTTTAAAAGGCTTTTGTTTTAGTTATACATTGCCTTAAATGTTTATTCTTATTTATGAAAGTTTTCGCTATATTGTTATCCTTACTGGGCATTTGAGTTCACCCCTTTTCTATGTTTTATTTTTTCCCAGGAAGTGAAGAAGTAAATTATGAATGACCTGCAGGGATATTATGAGGGGATAATAGTGTGGACTGTGGAGACATTATGTTGTTGTAGTAGTTTTTCATTTTATGATGTAATGTAAAACTTATGAATGTATCTAGTATTTCCAATGCTACTAAACTAGTCGGTCTTTCAAGACTTGATCTTCTGTGATCATGCCAATGTTACGAAGTAATGCACCGGCTCTGGGTATCTGGGGTCGGGGCGTTACAGTTGGTATCAGAGGCAGTTTAGTACTAACCTTGGAAGCTAGATTTAGATAAACTCTGATTAGAGCACATAGCCCAAAGATAGACTTTGAGGATTAGTATAGAAGAACTTCCTAGAATTTTGGTATTGTAGAGATTTTGTGAGTTTTCCAAGCAATACATCCCTATCTGGATACGAGCAGGTAGAGGCGGCTCTGGCACAGATGTTCCTAGGGGTAAAACCCGAAAACACCGCTTTGAGCTAGACTCGAACGGGAACTGGTGCACGACAACGGGCCTTGCTGCACTCTTGGTTACGACACTCCCGGGGGATATGCTTAGGATAACTCTCATTTTCTCTACAAATCATTATGAAGGGTTTATGAGTATATACTTCCTCAAAGAAAACATTTTTATGATTATGGATTATATCCATAAATAGTTCAATTTATGTTTGGTGTTTTATAAAGTATAGGATTATGTATTTTGATTCATAAACTGATCTACTTTATGCCATTGTTTAGAAATGGCACCTAGTGGAAGAATTGGAATCCGTATCAATGCACGCACTCCATGTAGGGATTTCCATCCTACTCAAGATAATTATAGTGGGGCTGGTGATGCAACTGGTTCCGATCAACTTATTACCATACTGGGACAACTCACTCAGGTTATGAATAATAACCTTACTCGTATGGAGCACCCTGATCCGCAACGTGGAGGATCAATGCTAGAACGTTTCATGAGGCAACAACCACTAACCTTCAATGGGAGTACAAATCCTATAGTAGCTGAGCAATGGATAAATTCCTTAGAGAAAATATTCCATGCCTTGGGGAGTAGTGAAAGGGAGAAGGTTGTCATGGCAGTTTCCCGCCTCACTGGAGATGCCGATCAGTGGTGGTCGCTGATTCAAAACATAAAGGAAGATGATGACGTATCGAATATGGAATGGAGGGAGTTCAAAGAGATTTTCATAGAAAAATACTTTCCTCGTGACCATCGAGCAGATATGGAAAGGCAATTTCTGAGACTGAGGTAGAAGGAGGATGAGAATGTCGCAAAGTATGAGGCCAACTTTACAAGGTTAGCAAGGCATGCTGTCGATTATATACATAACCCAAGGATTAATATTGATCGTTTCTTTGATGGGTTAAAACCATTTCTCCGTCGAGCTTTAGTATCACAATCCTTCTCATCATAGGAAGATATTGTCTCGTGTGCTATCAAGACAGAATGGGAATTCTCTAAGTCTTATGACAACAAAGTAAAGCAAGAGAATAAGAGAACGGTGGAACAAGAGACAGATAAAGGGAAAAAGGGAAAGAAGGATTTTCCATTATGTGATAATTGTGGGAAGAATCACCCTGGTACTTGCCTAAAAGGAATGGGAGTTTGTTATAAATGTGGAGAAAAGGGTCACCAGGCTCGTGATTGTAAGGGAAAGAAAGAGGCTGTCAAAGTTGAATGCTATAATTATAGGGAAATGGGGCATTATGCAAATGAATGTCCTAAGCGTCAAGGAAACTTACCTCAGAAAAGGCCAAGGGGTCAAGGCCAATCGTATGCTGTGACTACAGTTGAAGCGGAATAATTAATGTATTGGTGCTTTTGGACTCAAGGATTATATTCTGGTTATAAGAATAATGTGATATATATATATGGATTGTACTGCAGTACTTGTTGATTTCAGTAAGGTTTTAATATGATTAAGGTAATCATATTTTTAGTATGTGACAATAAGAGAAACTTTTCTTTGTTTGGGGAATCTGATGTTACAATTGATTTTGGAATTTAGAGACCTTTTAGAGAAAGTCTGGACGGAGGTATTTTGGATAACTATTAAGGTTGGAATGGATTAAGTTGAACCATGGATAGTATTGTTTATGGTTAAAGAATTTCTGAAGATTATTTTTGGAATATTATAATAGTATTTTTTTAGGAAAAAGGACAACCTGCAGGGTGGGGAATAACCCGTCGCGTCGGACAAAGCTGGAGGAATCGAACCCACAATCATAGTGTGACATGCCTTTATTTCCTACCACTAGCCTACAGGAAGTCACTGGTTATTACAAAATAATTTTACTAATCTAAATGTTATGTGTTAACATTTGGAACCTTATACAATTAGGATAAGTATAATATTTTTGAGTTTTATTATCTTTTTGAGTGAAAGATGAGTTGAAGGTTGAAACTCTAATTGTCAACCATAAATATATTTATACCTATCTTTAATTCAATGAATAAATTAATTCTTAAACTTTATTAAAGGGATATTAAAACAAAAAAAATGTGTTATCCTAATACCTTATGTCTTGTGGAACTGATGATATTTTAAATCAACATAGATTGAAGGCTTTGAGGCCCTCAATTTGACAGTTGATTGTGATTGATGACCTCAATCACTCCCTACAAATATTTATGTTTTTCCTCCAATTATATGTCTCTAATTGCCACCAATGTTCTCCTAATCGAGATCATAATTGGGTGGTGACTTTTTCATTTCCCTTTCCCTCTTATTAAGGATAAATTTTATTAATCTTATTTCTGATGTGGGTTTTCCTCAAAGGTATTTTCTCTTTTCAACCTTTTATTTTCAAAGAAAAATTTCAAATTGCGAGGACGCAATTTATTGAAGGAGGGGAGAATGTAACACCCCGAGCTTCCATGATACACTTCTCATTCAATAATGCAATAGCTTGCATTGTACGCAACTTCGAGTTCTAAAACACCGCGACTAATCAAAGTAGCCGTTATGAATAGTAATAACCACTTTTTAAAATTATAGAAATTTTATATTTCAAAATGGACTTCATTTTTGGATTCGGAATATCGAAATTAGCCTATGTTGAATTTTTGGTATTTTTCTGAGAACTTCGAATTTTTTATGAATAGTGAAAAATACTTAAAAACAACTTTTTAAATCAAAATAATTTATAGTGAAAAATTATACTATTTAGTGGTTTTAAAGTATAATTAGAATATATTTTTACCATTTTATCCAATTTTGGTCATTAGAATTAATTTAACATTGAAATCGGACATAAACAAATGCCAATCTTTTGATATAAATTGTTTCTTAGAAACACGCCATTTTTTATAACAGCGGGAATTAATTATAAAATTAATTAATGAAACATATATGTTTGGAATTTTGTAAAATAGACATCATTTTTGAATTCGGAATATCAATTATAGCTTAGGGTAAAATTTTGGCTTTGTTCTGAAAAACTTCAATTTTTGATGAATAGTGAAACCACTAAGTGGTAGTTAAATAACCGATTTTTCATTTAAATGAAATATTACCACTTCTGTGATTTGATTTTCAAAAATCCGACATACATGGTTGTCATTAAGAAGTAAAATGTGGTTCAATGAGATTAAAATAAATTTTTGGTGAATAGTAACTTTTAAGTTCTTAATCGCGATTAGAGATAATTAGTGTAGTTTAAGGTACAAATAATGTTTTAATAATATGAGATGAGCATTAAACTTGTCCTACTCCTATTGGATGAGTCATGGCCGACCAAGACAACCCATGTGTCAACTTGGGGACCCCATGGAGCCACTTTAGTTGGAAAATGACATTAATATATATTTATTTAATGTTAGAAGTAAATTGACACAAACATGAGTTGTCTTAGTAAAATAGTTTTTTAGTGGGGTTACAGAAGTCCAAATTTTGATTATAAATATTAATTAGAAAGATAAAAAGATTTCATACATCATAGTATTTGTTTTATAATTTTTAGACATTAAATAAATTAAATTATTTATGACATCATTATGATGCCGCGATGACCTCATTATTTAACGATTTAAATAAAATGAGAAGATAATGAAAAATACAAGGCTTACACTTGTCCAAAGCCTATTGGATGAGGAGATTTCGAACCCTTATCATCTTATCCTCGAATTATATAAGTGTGGTACCTCTAAAATCTGAAACTCATTTTATAATAAAGTGACTTTTCTTTACTTTCCAAGAGTGCCCCTCCTCTCCACTTATAAAAGGCCCCCACCTCTACCACCTCATTCACACTTTCAATCCATTTGGCTCGGCCAAACTCTGCCCAAATACTCTCCCAACATTCCTCCCTTACTCTTAGAAGCCTCACTTTGGGAATAACTTTTCCCAAGGAAGCCTTTGGCTCAAATCAAAAAGAGTTACCCGATTTTGAGGTAATGTCTTCTCTAATGTTGTTTTGTTTTATTTTTCTTCTCCAACCCCCTAAACTATTTTTATTCATTTCTTTTGTAACAACAACAGTATCCTCAATATTCTAGGATGTTGTTATAAGAAGTATTCGAGCTACACTTACACACACCTACATCTAATGGTTAAAGAACATACGGTTTCTGTGGATGGCGAATTTCTGCCTCACGAAACGATGATTGTTCAACACTCATATAACACCTTCAAAGGTGGACATTAAGATGTCACTATTTTTATATATGATATATAATATGTTTATGTTTTACTTATTCTTCTGTATTTCTCATTTATGGCATACTTTATGATTTTCATTATGGGTAAAACGTGATAATTTCATTTTAGGAAGTGCGGACTACCGCCCCCTCAAAGTGATTTGAATCGTTAATGCCATATGTGGAATGTATAAAGGATGGAGTATATGGTATTATACACTATATTATACTGTAATTATATTATAAATTTATATCATTATGATTTCATTCCATTAAATACGAAATAGAAATGAAAGTAGCGTTCATGCGTACGTACGGCTTACCGTCTCCATGAACGGTGCATTTCATTTCTTACCTCTAAATGTTACGTGACATTATGAATGAATGTATGTAATGTATATATATGATATATATGATATCTACATCATGAATATAATTCTGGATATAATGGATATTTCACCACATGAACAACTTGTAATTATAAGAAGTTTATTTTTGACTCAAGTACCAAAGATCGACAAAACGACCGTTATTAACATAAATAATTAAATAATGTTCATAACATGGTAATAAGTGATATAAATGGAATAATGAACATGAAAAAGGTTCTTAAGTAAATATGAATTAACTCTAGTTTATTATTCAGGAGGTTAAAGAACGGTCGAGTCAGGACAAGACGCAAGGTAAGGGAACTTCTTAACCCAACTTCCATTCTTTGGGTTAATCTCCTACTTTCAAATTATGTCATGATATTATTATGTCCTATCTTGTATTTGTACTTTATTTATGTGTACTTATAGTTAATACACATAATAGATCTATTTTATTTTAAAAATGATCTTTTTAAGGACTTTGTCTGAATCTCCTTTCATTGAGGCATATTTGGTTTTATACACAACTTTCTTTTATACGGTGTATAAACCACTTTGACTTTTACGTTTATTCAAAAGGAATATTTTTTATACGAAGCATTTTACTAAACGACAAAAGGGAATGTTTTTCTTTCCGTACATATGCGGCGACAAGGACTTCTCCGCCGCCGTGACCATTATTTGAGATTCGGCTTCCTCTACAAGCCATCATTTTTTTAATGAAAAATAAATACAAAGTTTTAACTTTCTTTTATTTTGGTATTGAAAATGGTTTTGAAAGCATTTTTATTATATCAATGTGTTGTATTTATATCTTGTGATTGAAATGTGGAAATTTTATGTTTCCTTTATGCATGTTTTATGTGATACGATTATGTTATGGTTTATGATATGTTTAAACCTATTCATATGAGGAATGCATTGGACTTAATAAGTGACGGGTGGAGCCCGCTATAGCTCCTCGATGCATCGGCAGGTCTCATGAGACAAAATAGTGTCTTGGCATGAGGCCTTGACAAAATCTTATTTGTGGTCTTGGCACGAGGCCTTGACTACGTGGTTATGATAGTCTGGCATTATGCATTCCAACATTATGAAAGTGGTTAGTGATTTTTCAAGTGATTATTCGATTAGTAGAATATCCATGTGAATGAGTAAATGGCATTATTTCATTTTACTTTTGCCATATTATGTAGATATTCAAGTTTAAAAGGCTTTTGTTTTAGTTATACATTGCCTTAAATGTTTATTCTTATTTATGCAAGTTTCTGCTATATTGTTATCCTTACTGGGCATTTGAGCTCACCCCTTTTCTATGTTTTATTTTTTCCCAGGAAGTGAAGAAGTAAATTATGAATGACCTGCAGGGATATTATGAGGGGATAATAGTGTGGACTGTGGAGACATTATGTTGTTGTAGTAGTTTTTCATTTTATGATGTAATGTAAAACTTATGAATGTATCTAGTATTTCCAAGGCTACTAAACTAGTCGGTCTTTCGAGACTTGATCTTTTGTGATCATGCCAATGTTACGAAGTAATGCACTGGCTCTGGGTATCTGGGTCGGGGCGTTACAATGGATCACCACGCGAAGACTCCCTACGACGCTTCCTACTGTTAGTATAAGGAATACTAACACCAGAAATCGAGTCACCCTGGCTCACAACTCCATAATCCCTCATATTACGCTCTATGATCAGCGCGTGGTTTCATTTAGAGGTGATAGAAGTCAACCAGAAAATGTTCACCCGAGAATGGATGTTGTTCCCCAGACCATCCTCAAACTTCCATGCAATTAACAACTGATTAACTCCTAGTATAGGCATGAAGCGTTGTATCTCGGTAAAGCATGAGGAATACTCCATAACAAAAATATTACCCTACTGCAGACTCATAAACTCCCGGGCTTGATCGGCCCTCAGGGTCTTCAGATAGAAGTAGTCAAAGATGATGCACTGAAACTCATCCCAAGCCATAACCTACTGTTGTCCCTCCTGAGAGATCACATCCCACCACCTCTTGGAAGAATCTTGAAACATATAGGTAGAGAGAATGACCCTCCTCTTTGGAGGAATCTCGAGATGCTTAAAGATCGTCAGCATGGCTTATAGACATGACTCTATAGCTTGAGGTCCTCCTTACCTTGAGAATGTGGGAGGATGTTGCTGTTGGAAAACCCGTGTCAAATTTTCCATCGACGGTGAAGGAGGCAGTGCCCCCTGAAAGGTCTGAATCATGTTCATAAATTCTTCCCTGAACTGTGCATCAGCAATGATGTCAGGTATAACTATTGGTAACAAGACTGGCACAACAAGAGAATCTACGAAAAGTCCCTGATTAGCCATATCCAGCATCTGATCACTGCCCTATAACTGGCGGAAAATAGAATGACGTCTTGGTTGCATGACCCTACAAGGTCAAACTCACACCTTAGATCAGGATTAACAGGGACTAAAATGTAGAAGCATAATAAGGAAACAAGAGAAAGGAAGTATTCAAGTATTACAAAACATAACTACATGGCGTGTATAAATCCAACATGGCGTGTTCCCTTAAGTCATTCACCTGGGCATGTACCTCTGTCAAAATTGGTCGTGTAACACCCAAACCACAAAACGTGTTGTAATAACACACAACGTGTACTTGAATCCTCTTACCCTACCCGAGTCCTTATACATAGCTAAGACACACGACTCTCCTAAGACAAGACTACACGGTGTGTTCCAGATAGACATGGAAAATACTAGACAAGCTTCTCCTAGCCCGTGTTGTTAGTGGCATGGCCTAGAACACGACTCACACAACATGACATATTCCAAACGGAAATAGCGTGTACAAGAAAGGATAACACCAACCCTTGTTTTTTGTGACACAGCCGGGTACCTGGGTTAAACAACATGGAATGTTTAGATAGAACACTATGTTTATTTGACAAGAATCGACCAACCTGTGTTGTTAGTGACACGGGCGGGCACAAGGTCGACACAACACGACGTGTATTGGACGGTACATGTTGTGTTCACTCAAGGTTTTCTCTATCTCGTGTCCCTTCTCACACGGCCTATGACATGGCTAGAGACTACACAATGTGTACATATGGTACACGGTGTGTACATAAGAAAAAAAATTTCTTCCTGAATAGAAGAACACATTTCGTGTAGTCAAAACTACATGGCGTGTGTTTTTTGTTTTTCTGGACAGTAAGCCTCAGAAGCTACTCTAGAGCCCAGAAAAAACACGAAAACAAACATTGAAAGTGACAAATGTCAATCCGTGAGGGCCCATACTCTCCAAGAATCAATTTTTGGAATCTTATACATGTTATAACAAGATAAATCAGATAATGATCAACCAAATTCTGATCCATGAGGGCCCATAACACCTCATGAACCAAATTTTGGCATCCATTCAAGAAAAAATTTACCCAAAACAGCACCCTATCAAATAGTAGGTATTTTATCAAGGAAAATTTCATAACAACATGCATATTTTACACAACATCTATCAAAACAACATGAAATCGCTAATGCATCCTAGATGGAATAGGAAGAATGAATAACATGTGATTTCTAGTGAATGCCTATATGATGCATGAGATGGAATAACCTCATCTCATTGGGTTGAAACAGAAATAGAACCTCAACAATCAATGATAATATCAAAAAACATGTGAATCACCCAATGGTGAAAATCAAATCAACCGTAAAATTAAAAAAGTAGAAAAATTGCAATAACGAGATAGATTGGAATTTCCATGTACACGAATCAGAAACTCCCAAACACAGCTTATTACCATGTACCTATTTCTGTCATATCCCTGACTATAGGCTCCAAATAGTAAGTTAAGAAGAAAATAATTTTCCTCTGATACCACGTTGTAACATCCCGATTCTGGAAGCCACCTAGAGGCGCCCCATACCTAATTGGTCAAATGGCCTCAAGCGCATTTCCCAGAATGCCAGAGGCTGCCGACTAGTAGTGAGGGCCTTGAGTGTGATAGTGGGGAAACTATTCCTGCATTGGGAGAGTACAAAATAGAAGTAATCAAACACATACGAGAGCGGAAGCAGTAATAATGACATACTGTAGTAACAATAAAAAACTGAAAATATAAACTGGAGAACATATATAAAATAATGCATGATATAAATGTCTAGGAAAAAAACCAAACAAGTCACAATTCTGGAATACAATAGTGCTGAACCAAGGTGAAAAATAAAGTAGATAAAATCCTCAGCATCGCAAGTCATAGCTTGGTACCATGCTCTCTAGCTCCAAAACAAATCACGTACCTGAAGTTGAAGGGTGCTTTCCGTTATCTATACTTGCAACAATATAATCTGTTTGGGAACAAAAGCATGGCCCAAACAGGGTGTGAGACTAAATCCCAACAGGAAACCACCACGCAATCTAAGCCTCACAGTCAATGAGTATACGAAAGGTAAAAGTACATGAAATAGTAAACATGAAAGTTATCAATAGTAAAAAAATATTCAATTTCAATATCAATCAACAACTATCCAAGTAGATAAACACAAATAGGTAACCCTCTATGAAGTACCCACAGCCTATCCCCTATGGTCTTACTTAGCAACACAAAAAAGCAGCTAAAACACAAGGTAACCCTCTGGGAAGTACTCACAGCATATCCCCTCTGGTCATACCTAACAAGTACAAGAAACCCTCTAGGCAGTACACTCAGTATAACCCCTCTGGTTTAGATTAATAATAGACTCTCCGAGGAAGCACCCTCCATCAATTCCTCCTATAGTCTCGTATCTGTATCTAAAGGTTCTATGGGGAAGCACTCAACACCTCATTCCCCCTGTGGACCGCGTTGAGGAACTATAGACACTCTATGGAAGCACTCAATGCCAATCCCCCCTATGGCCTCACATCATAAGTAAAACAGACACTCTAGAGAAGCTCTCAATTTCAATTCTCCCTATGGTCTATACGTCAGGTTCTCATGACCTTGTGTAAGTCATGCAGGTGTAGTAGCATGTAATGGACAAGGTAAACCGAAAAACCTACATTGCTAGCATTATACAACACAACAACATAACAGAACAACAGTCACACCATCCTATAATACTAGGCATGGAATGTAAATAGCTGCCTAACAGTCAAAATAGACCTAACGGTCAAAACAGGAAAAACATGCATGGGAAACACAGGCAAAGCATAGAAATTCACCCTACTCACAATAAATTATCATATACTCAAGCATATAAGCATAGAAGGTAAACAATAGTGCTAAAGCGGTAAACGCACAATACCATGTTCATGGGTGTAACAGCCCGAGATTTTATGAAAAATATTATTTTTAATTTTATTAATGTCTTGTTTTGTATGCTACACCAAAAGGAGCTTGCACAACACGCATCATTGACTTGCCTTGCATTACACGCAATCACAACCTTCCTCGATAGCGTGTGTAGTACGCAATACTCAGTTTCACGAAACAACGATATGCTATTAAAATATTTTTAAAACTAGCTGTTATGAATAGTAATAACCACTTTTTAAATTTTAGAAATTTTAGCTCTCAAAATGGACTTCATTTTTGGATTCGGAGTATCGAATTTAGCCTAAGGTGAAATTTTGGTACTTTTCGGATATCTTTCATATTCTGATGAATAGTGAAAATTACTAAATTATAATTAAAAACAACTTTTTTAATCGAAATAATTAATAGTGATAAATTATTAATTTGAGTGGTTTTAAAGTATATTTAGAATATATTTTTACAATTTAATACAATGTTTGTCATTGAATGTAATTTCACATTTAAACCAGACATAATCAAGTGTCAATCTTTTGATAGATATTGTTTCTTAAAAACACGCTATTTGTTTTAACAGCGGGATTTAATTATAAAATTAATTAATGCAACTTCTATGTTATTAATTTTGTAAAATAGACTTCATTTTTGAATTCGGAATATGAAATATAGCTTAGGATGAAATTTTGGCATTTTTCTGAAAAACATCAATTTTTGATGAATAGTGAAACTACTAAGTGGTAGTTAAAAACTGAATTTTTCATAAAACATAATTTTACCGCTTCTGTGAATGGAATTTCAAAAACCCTAGAGACACGGTTGATGTCTGTATGTAAAATGTGGTTCAATGAGATGAAAATAATTTTTGGTGAATAGTAACTTTTTACTTTTATTTACCACAGTTAAAAGTAAATAGGGTAATTAAGGGTAAGAATGATATTGATATTACCCTAACACATGTCCTAATTCTATTGGACAAGTGTATATCGACAACAAATAACCTTAAGTGTAAAATATTATCATTTAGGCCCACTTGGATTAGATTAGGACATTTATTATTATTTAATTCAAAGAAGAGTTAAAAGAGTTAAAATCAAAGTATATTTACTAAAACATTTTTAATATAGGGTTGTACATAAGATAAATTCTATAGTAAATATTCATTAGAAAGATAAAAATATTTCCTACATTATGGTAGTTTATTTGTAATTTTTAGACATCAAATAATTTAATTTATTTATGACACAAAGATGATGCAGTAATTATCTTATTAATGAAATATTGACATAATTGATGTTATAAACACCAAAATAAATGTAATTTGAGACTTTTTATGAATTCAAATAATTTTCTAGGTTACTATGATATATTAGTGTTGATTTAATCAACTTTCTTCGAACATATAATTCTGTTATTACTTTCACAAAAATCATAAATCAAATAGTGTCAAAATTGACACAAAATAGTTTTTAAATCAAATATTATATTATTAATTGTTATTTTATTCCTAAAAATCTAAGGTTCGGCCAAATGACTTAGATAAGGATATATATATTAATACTAAATAATTTGGGGTTCGTTTGGCATGTTATAGTAAGTGTATTAAACATATAGTGTAAGAAAACAAAAAGACACGGTAAAAGTTAAATTATTTAACTAAGAGTTAAATCTAATTGATAAGGTTAAAATAATACCCTAAACTTGTCTAAATCCTATTGGATGATAGGATTTCGACCCATACCCAATTTAGATTCGAAATAAGACCCTTTGGAACCATTATAAACCGATTTTGACTTTAATATAAAATAATATTTTGAGATATTCCTAAGGTGCCCCTCTTCTCCCTTATAAAAGGGCACCTCCTCCCCCTCCTCCTCACACCAATTTGAGCACTCAATATCGGCCAAACCCTGCCAAAATCCCTTCTAAACTTCCCTAGTATCATCATAGAGGTCCTGGTCTTCTTCAAAGACCATCCTTAGTTCTTTAAGTGGAGGCTATGAAAAGGCGCGTCAAAAAGAGGTAATATCCATTACCGATCTTTTTCAATTTCTTTCTTCTTCAACTTATTCTTCTTTAGTTGTTTCATGATAAAGTAATAACATCAGTATTTCTTATATACTGATATGTTATTATAAATATGAAACAACTCTAATTAACCTTCTATCCATCCTACGGAAAAAGGAAATCACCGCGCGTGCGTACGTACGGAATACCGTCTCCACGCCGTGGTGTAATCTATTTTCCGCCACCACATTAATTGGATGGGTATAAAGGTGTAATGAGTAACTATATATGATTATTATAAAGTGATATTGATACTGAAATAGTATACATACACTTCAACACAATTCCACGACCATGGGAACGATATCATCGCTCGTGCGTACGTACGGACTACCGTCTCCACGACGCGATGAGATTCATTCTCAATGATTAACCATTCATGAATAATTATAAAGTATATATAATAAGTAATAATTCAATATATGACTTAATAATGATACTGGAATTATTTATATTTATATTTATGTCATCTACTTAATTCCATTCAATTCAATAAGGAAACGAAAACAGCGTTCATGCGTACGTACGGACTACCGTCTCCATGAACGGTGTATTTCTTTTCATTTACTGATTTATTATATATGTGTATTATGAATATATATATATATATATCATGTTTTATATTCTGTAATTATGTAATCATGATCTAAGTAATCATATGAATAATTACAAGTTAAAAACACGAACGACAAATGAGACGATTTTACCCAAAACGCTACTTTAACATGAATTTACAAAAGAACGGGTAATATAAAGTCATAAGTGGACCATATATGATATAATAACAATAAATATGATTCTGGAATAAGTAAATAACATGATTTAAATCATATACAGGAGGTTCGGACACTCACAAAGCAAGTCGGACCTAAGGTAAGGGAAATATCACAATCTCATTTTTATCCGAGATTGTTTATACTTTGGTATTTACTGGGGTGTATTTTATCATCCACATCCATGTTTCCTCAATATGTAATATTTATATCCTTATAAAATAGTTTATATCCAATTTTACCCTTTGTTGAGTTTTTAGTAAAAGATATGAAAGGAATCTTTTGTCGTTTTTCGTACGAGGTACTTTTTGACTTTTTCGACAAAAGTACAAAGAATGTTTTTTTTAACTTATACGGCATGAATGGATTTTTAAAACATTATTTCCAAGAAGCTTCCATTAAAAGTTTTCAAGTTTATTTTTAATCAACGTCTTTTAGTTTTAAATTGTAAGACATGTTAAGAAAGGAAAATGTTTTTGAATTAGAAAGGATAATTTCCTCAAGAATGGATTTCAAGTGTTTTATCAAAATTATTTTCCATCTAAGATAATAAAGGTTTCTGTTTCTATCCCTATTATTATTACATGGATTTGATTATGTTGTGATGGAAATATTTTTATGAATTCCTTTATCTTATATGAATTGTTTTATGATGTCATGTTGTTTAAGAATCCCATTTTTATTACATGGGTTATGCTATGATGTATGTTTTATGATTTTGTGGCACACATAAGAATGGTATCATTATGAGATGGGTGGGACCTATATCTCCCTCCAATGCATTGGGTAAAGATTTTATATCTCATGAGATAGACATGGCTGGAATGTTAGGTTATACCGGTTCAGTGAAACAGGACTGAAACGAGGGTTACTCGATTTAGAAAAGGGACTTTGTCCACTAAGATAGTCTTGGCAATGAGTCTTGACTAACAAGAAATGATTCTCTATGATTATGTGTGTATGCCACAAAGTTTCATGTTTTAAGTTATGCTTATTGGGATTTCATTTCACTGCTATGATTTATCCCATGTTATGAAATTATGCTCTCTTTTGCAGGTTAAGATTTCCAATAGTTATGTTCTTATGAATATGATGTGGTTGATTTTCTTTTGTTTACCCTTACTGAGCATTTGAGCTCACCATTTTATGTTTTCTTTTCCCCGGGATATAAAGAATGGTTTTAGGTAAAAAAAAGAAGGGAAGATCTTTATGGGAGATATTGAGGATCTTTCACCACGATTAGAAGATTACGTTCCGAGTTTCCAAAGACACTAAACTATTACGATCCTTGTGTGTGTGTTTTTGTTATGTACTAAGTATTCCGCAAAAGTAATGTAATTTCCATGTACGATAAGCTTCGGGTCTCTACAGTTGGTATCAGAGGAAAGGTTTAGTCAACCTTTGGAAACTAGGACGCGAAAACATTAGTGAGATCCCTAGATATATTTCTAAGGTATGTCTAGGGATGTCCCTAAGGTTAAGTATACGTATAGGTTATAGTACTAGAATTACGCTAACGATCATAGAATTTAACCTAAGATGTTAGATATTAAGGTTACTCCCCCTTTACTATGTTGTTTTCCTTAGCATTATTTTTCCTCTCACACTATTCTTTTTGGGTTTTAGAAAATGGCTGGAAACAAGATGATTCACGATAATGAAGGATATGATGGACAATGGAATGATATTATTTATGAGCAACCAAATGAAATGGGATTTGGAAGTCCAAACATCATTATTATGCCGAATCAGCAATCTCATAATATGATCAATAAAGTAAAATTTGGTAAGTTTCCTGACTCGGCTAATAAGAGAAAGATGGAGTTTCATGATGACCATAGAGGAAAGAAAGGTCAATTTCCCCTATGTAAATCATGTGGGAAGAGGCATCAAGGAGAATGTTTCAAGGGAACTGGAAGATGCTTTGAGTGTGGAAAAGAAGGACACAAAGAAAGTAAGTGCAAAGGAAAAGGTTCAGTTAACACCATGGATGAGGATAATGGTATTTCTACGACATCAAAAATGGATAAGTGTTTTAAATGTGGAATGTATGGGCATTATGAAAACCAATGCCCTAAGGGAAAGACTCATGAAGAGAATCAGTATGGTCTTATGGGTAGTATTTATGTGGATGATGATGAAGAGACTACAAATGATATGTGAGATGAAATAATTGTTGAAGCTCGGTTAATGGTTTAAGAATGTAGTGAAATGATTACATGTTTTTCATGTGTAATGTTGTATAAGAAATCTCATGGTACTATGGAATAAAGAGACATCTAAGGATTGTTACATTGTTGTCTTTCCTTGAGTTTTAAAAGTGTTTTATTAATGTTACCAGTATCCATGAAAGGTTATTCAGATATTTTTGGAATGTAGATGATATGCGCATAATGAAGGGATAAGGAGAAAATTAAATGTTTAACAGTATTCATGAGCTCATGATTGATATAAGGACTAAGTGATATCATGATTTGAGTATATAGAATTTTGAGGATTTTGGTATGTGGAAAGTGTTAACTTTTAACTGCATTCATGTTTTCACTAAGGTATTCAAGAGAATACTTGATTAAGGACTTTGAATGTTTGGAATGTGACCAACAAAACATATCTTATGATATATGGGGATCGACAATGGTGTTAAATCTCTGGTAATCGTTTTCACTATGTTATGAGAGTGGACTGCAGTATTATGGATAAGCCTAAAGATTGGAATGGATTATGTTGGACATAAGTTAGTATTGTTTAAGGATAGAAGTTTTTTTCGATGGGATGTTATAGTAATATAGTTTTAGAAAAAGGACAACCTGCAGAACGGGCGACAGCCCATCGCGTCGGACAAGGCTGTGGGAATCGAACCCACAACCGAAGTGCGACTGGCCTTTATCGCCTACCACTTGCCTATAGGAAGTCCCTATTTAGTAGAAACTAGTTTTATTATATTAAGCAGTATGATATATAAAGTATAAGTCCATTTTAGGAACCATATATGATTAATCTCACTATAGATCGACTTATGTATATAAATTTTTCTATCCTTTTGAGACAGATGGAATGACCCGTCATTCTATCACATGATCTGCTAACACTTCACGAATAACAAATTCAACTTCATTTATTTAAGAGATGAAGTGGAAATTGTTAAAGGCACGAACAACAGTGAGGTTGTACCAACATAAAGTAAGTATTTATTCTAATTCAAATTCTTTAACTTTAGGGAAACGATCTTGAAAACCAAAAATGTTATCCTAGTGATCTTATATCTGATGAATCAGATGCTACCTTAGATCGTCACAAATTTATGGCTTTGTGATTACTGGCTATTCCATAGCCATGTTCTCTACCACTCTCTATCAGAACATGATGGTTAGATTTCTCTTCCATATCCATATTTTCACCTATGTGGAAACCCAGTGATTAGTTTATTTGGGTAACCATTACGTTTCATACTTTTGTTTTTAAAGATTGGTTTTGATATTCCTTTTTACGATGTGGGTTTATATTAAATAAACTTTCGAATAGTAAACCATTTATAACCCCGACGAATTTCGAGGGCGAAATTCATTTTAAGGGGGGTAGAATGTAACAGCCCGAGATTTTATGAAAAATATTCTTTTTAATTTTATTAATGTCTTGTGTTGTACGCTACACCAAAAGGAGCTTGCACAACATGCATCTTTGACTTTCCTTTCATTACACGCAATCGCAACCTTCCTCGATAGCGTGTGTAGTACGCAATACTCAGTTTCACGAAACAACGATATCCTATTAAAATATTATTAAAACTAGCCGTTATGAATAGTAATAACCACTTTTTAAATTTTAGAAATTTTAGCTCTCAAAATGGACTTCATTTTTGGATTCGGAGTATCGAATTTAGCCTAAGGTGAAATTTTGGTACTTTTCAGATAACTTTCATATTCTGATGAATAGTGAAAATTACTAAATTATAATTAAAAACAACTTTTTTAATTGAAATAATTAATAGTGATAAATTATTAATTTGAGTGGTTTTAAAGTATATTTAGAATATATTTTTACAATTTAATACAATTTTGGTCATTGAATGTAATTTCACATTTAAACCATAATAATCAAGTGTCAATCTTTTGATAGATATTGTTTCTTAAAAACACGCTATTTGTTTTAACAGCGGGATTTAATTATAAAATTAATTAATGCAACTTCTATGTTATGAATTTGGTAAAATAGAATTCATTTTTGAATTCGGAATATGAAATATAGCTTAGGATGAAATTTTGGCATTTTTCTGAAAAACATCAATTTTTGATGAATAGTGAAACTGCAAAGTGGTAGTTAAAAACTGAATTTTTCATAAAACTTAATTTTAACACTTCTGTGAATGGAATTTCAAAAATCCGAGAGACACGGTTGATGTCTGTAAGTAAAATGTGGTTCAATGAGATGAAAATAATTTTTGGTGAATAGTAACTTTTTACTTTTATTTACCACGGTTAAAAGTACATAGGGTAATTAAGGGTAAGAATGATATTGATATTACCCTAACACATGTCCTAATTCTATTGGACAAGTGTATCTCGACCAAAAATAACCTTAAGTGTAAAATATTATCATTTAGGCCCACTTGGATTAGATTAGGACATTTATTATTATTTAATTCAAAGAAGAGTTAAAAGAGTTAAAATCAAAGTATATTTACTAAAACATTTTTAATATAGGGTTTTACATAAGATAAATTCGATTGTAAATATTCATTAGAAAGATAAAACGATTTCCTACATGATGGTAGTTTATTTGTAATTTTTAGACATCAAATAATTTAATTTATTTATGACAGAAAGATGATGCAGTAATTATCTTATTAATGAAATATTGACATAATTGATGTTATAAACACCAAAATAAATGTAATTTGAGACTTTTTTTGAATTACACTAATTTTCTAGGTTACTATGATATATTTGTATTGATTTAATCAACTTGGTTCGAACATATAATTCTGTTATGACTTTCACAAAAATCATAAATCAAATAGTGTCAAAATTGACACAAAATAGTTTTTCAATCAAATATTATATTATTAATTTTTATTTTATTCCTAAAAATCTAAGGTTCGGCCAAATGAGTTAGATAAGGATATATATATTAATAATAAATAATTTGGGGTTCGTTTGGCATGTTATAGTAAGTGTATTAACCATATAGTGTAAGAAAACAAAAAGACACGGTAAAAGTTAAATTATTTAACTTAGAGTTAAATCTAATTGATAAGGTTAAAATAATACCCTAAACTTGTCTAAATCCTATTGGATGATAGGATTTCGACCCATCCCCACTTTATCTTTTAAATGGACCCTTTGGAACCATTATAAACCGATTTTTACTTTAATATAAAATAATATTTTGAGATATTCCTAAGGTGCCCCTCTTCTCCCTTATAAAAGGGCACCTCCTCCCCCTCCTCACACCAATTTGAGCACTCAAGCTCGGCAAAACCATGCCAAAATCCCTTATCCACTTCCCTAGTATCATCATAGAGGTCCTGGTATTCTTCAAAGACCATCCTCAGTTCTTTAAGTGGAGGCTAAGAAAAGGCGCGTCAAAAAGAGGTAATATCCATTACCGATCTTTTTCAATTTCTTTCTTCTTGAACTTCTTCTTCTTTAGTTGTTTAATGATAAAGTAATAACATCAGTATTTCTTATATACTGATATGTTATTATAAATATGAAACAACTCTAATTAACCTTCTATCCATCCTACGGAAAAAGGAAATCACAGCGCGTGCGTACGTACGGAATACCGTCTCCACGCCGTGGTGTAATCTATTTTCCACCACCACATTAATTGGATGGGTATAAAGGTGTAATGAGTAACAATATATGATTATTATAAAGTGATATTGATACTGAAATAGTATACATACACTTCAACACAATTCCACGACCATGGGAACGATATCATCGCTCGTGCGTACGTACGGACTACCGTCTCCACGACGCGATGAGATTCATTCTCAATGATTAACCATTCATGAATAATTATAAAGTACATATAATAAGTAATAATGAAATATATGACCTAATAATGATAGTGGAATTATTTATATTTATATGTATGTTATCTACTTAATTCCATTCAATTCAATAAGGAAACGAAAACAGCGTTCATTCGTACGTACGGACTACCGTCTCCATGAACGGTGTATTTCTTTCCATTTACTGATTTATTATATATGTGTATTATGAATATATATATATAAATCATGTTTTATATTCTGGAATTATGTAATCATGATCTAAGTAATCATATGAATAATTACAAGTTAAAAACACGAACGACAAATGAGACGATTTTACCCAAAACACTACTTTAACATGAATTTACAAAAGAACGGGTAATATAAAGTCATAAGTGGACCATATATGATATAATAACAATGAATATGATTCTGGAATAATTCAATAACATGATTTAAATCATATACAGGAGGTTCAGACACTCACAAAGCAAGTCGGACCTAAGGTAAGGGAAATATCACAATCTCATTTTTATCCGAGATTGTTTATACTTTGGTATTTACTGGGGTGTATTTTATCATCCACATCCATGTTTCCTCAATATGTAATATTTATATCTTTATAAAATAGTTTATATCAAATTTTACCCTTTGTTGAGTTTTTAGTAAAAGATATGAAATGAATCTTTTGTCGTTTTTCGTACGAGGTACTTTTTGACTTTTTCGACAAAAGTACAATGAATGTTTTTTTTAACTTATACGGCATGAATGGATTTTTAAAACATTATTTCCAAGAAGCTTACTTTAAAAGTTTTAAAGTTTATTTTTAATCAACTTCTTTTAGTTTTAAATTGTAATACATGTTAAGAAAGGAAAATGTTTTTGAATTCGAAAGGATATTTTCCTCAAGAATGGATTTCAAGTGTTTTATCAAAATTATTTTACATCTAAGATAATAAAGGGTTATGTTTCTATCTGTATTATTATTACATGGATTTGATTATGTTGTGATGGAAATATTTTTATGAATTCCTTTATCTTATATGAATTCTTTTATGATGTTATGTTGTTTAAGAATCCCATTTTTATTACATGGGTTATGCTATGATGTATGTTTTATGATTTTGTGGCACACATAAGAATGGTATCATTATGAGATGGGTGGGACCTATATCTCCCTCCAATGCATTGGGTAAAGATTTTATATCTCATGAGATAGACATGGCTGGAATGGTAGGTTATACCGGTTCAGTGAAATAGGACTGAAACGAGGGTCACTCGATTCAGAAAAGGGACTTTGTCCACTAAGATAGTCTTGGCCATGAGTCTTGACTAACAAGAAATGATTCTCTATGATTATGTGTGTATGCCAAAAAGTTTCATGTTTTAAGTTATGCTTATTGGGATTTCATTTCACTGCTATGATTTATCTCATGTTATGAAATTATGCTCTCTTTTGCAGGTTAAGATTTCCAAAAGTTATGTTCTTATGAATATGATGTGATTGATTTTCTTTTGTTTAACCTTACTGAGCATTTGAGCTCACCCTTTTATATTTTCTTTTCCCCAGGATATAAAGAATGGTTTTAGGTAAAAAAAAAGAAGGGAAGATCTTTATGGGAGATATTGAGGATCTTTCACCACGATTAAAAGATTACGTTCCGAGTTTCCAAAGAAACTAAACTATTACGGTCCTTGTGTGTGTGTTTTTGTTATGTACTAAGTATTCCTCAAAAGTAATGTAATGTCCATGTACGATAAGCTTCGGGTCTCTACAATGGGTATTGGGAAAATTTGCACATAAAAGTTGGTGAAATTCAACCAAAAGGCACAAAACAACTACCTCGATGTTAGGATATCACTATATGTGATCCTCGAGGATTGAATCTCCTTAGAACACCATAGATCTATACTAATGCTCAAAACGATCAATCGAAGATAACATGGAAAAGAAGTGGAATCAGGAAATGATGAATTTTTAGAAGAAAGAACTCACTGATGTGATTCCAACGCAACCGAAGGTGTTCGATTTGGAGGATAGATTCTCGCTCAGGCGTTCATCGAAGATCTGGGGCTGTACAGAGCTCTCGGTTGAACGTGACCTAAAAGGAGAGCTCTCTGGAAATTAGACATGACCCTGGTGCATTTAATGAAAAAAAATACATGGCGTATAATTTTGGAGTACACGGTATGTAGT
The DNA here is from genome assembly GCA_963277665.1 of Viscum album. NCBI lineage: Eukaryota > Viridiplantae > Streptophyta > Magnoliopsida > Santalales > Viscaceae > Viscum > Viscum album. Next base: position 806,842,416 of record OY728150.1, on the reverse strand, counting down.
TTTTGTTTCCATACTCCACTTTAAGCGGCCTCTAGAGCACCCCCACATGGCCATGTGCATGGCCGCTACATAGCCAGCACACGGTTACCCTCCGTAACCAAGTACATGGCGTGTACTCATAAAGTACACGGCGTGTACTTCGAAAATTTCGAGAATTTCCTATTTTTCTCAAAAATGACTAGAATAGGAAAAACATACCTGAAAATAAGATTCGGGTTCTTACATTAAGAATTACCTTCCACTAGATTGATTTTTTTCAACTCTAACCTGAAAATTATTTATCACATCTAATTACCAATTGAGATGCCCATTGGTCCCCTCTTGGTAGTGTCGAGGGATGTGTGCACGCATTGCGGTTATTATCACATAAGTTTTTGAGGAGCCTATAACCTGGAACTATCGTACCTTATTGAAGATGACTATGTTTCACGCTTGTTTATATTTGAGATTTAAATGTGTGAAATTTTATAAACTTTTTTACATTCTTTTTCAATTTATATTATTTTTAATATAAATATGTTTATTTAATCAATTATTTTATAAATATTCCATTAATTGAAATGTGAATCAATTTTTAATGTATTTCCATCATTTCAAATGTATAACATCAGTTTATAATTATTCTATTTGAAATTAGAAATTTGATTATTTGAAAATTGAAAGATCATTATTTATTTCGTTAAATGAGGTAATCTATTATGGAATCCTTGGTGAGAACCAACTAGATTTTTTTCTCAAAACCTACATATGACTTCAGATGTTTTTAGATTATATCCTTTTAGGTTTGAGAAGGGGTAAATGAAACCTTCGAGGTGGTTCTAGAAATTGATTTGTGGATGTTGAGAGTTTGGTATATTTGGACATGGGATGTCCTTTATGTTTTCTAGTACTGTGCTATAGTACATTTGGTATGTTTACCTATTTGAGTTCTGGTACACTTCTCTATGTGGATTTTTTCTTGTATGGGTACTGGCTTCATTGTCTTTCTTCTTTTATGTTTTTATAAAATTGTTTCCCACTTCAATTTTGTATAATTCCATGTGATAATCACCAAATTGTGGGGATTAGGAATACCTTTCAGGCCTTATTGGAGCAGGATAGATTATATAGTTACTAGTGTACTCAGGTTGGTTCATGAAAAAAGTGGCATCAGAGTTATGGTTTTTTCATCTTTCCTTTATGTTTGTATGAAATTTTTTATTTTTATCGGGACATAGGTGGTAGTTACGATTGAGTTCCTAGATATATGTCACTACAATGATCCTTATGTCACAATGGGTGGTTTTGAAAATACATCTTAAGGATTAGTTATTTTCATTTCCCTTTATTTTATTTGGATGGATTTAACTAAAAATATTATTTCTTTCATATATTGGGTTTAATTTCCCATGTATCTCTATTTGAATGTTAATCTCAGGTCATTAATGATGTCTGTTGATGTTGTGTTTCATCATTAATCTCTTAAGTCATGAAAAACATATCCTGGAGGAATATACTAAAAAAACTCAGTGATTAAATCCTATAGCAGACCCAAATCTGGTTGAGGTGATCGTGTGTAATGTCCAAGCTTTAAGACAAGCACAACCTCTAATTCACATTCAGGCTCGATCTATGGAGCCTTATAGGGATGTTCTCTATATTATTCATCAATAGTTCTTTAGGTAGAATACACAACCAATCAATGTCTGAAAGGATCCCTATGAGGATGAGTAATTGTTGAGTAGGATATATCATTTGTTTGTGTTTTTGTATACACATTTGGAAATAAAGCTAAATTGTTCAACCATCATTCTGGAATGACTGAGTAGGATATAGTGGTACATGATGGTGAAGATGAAGAAGCATGATGGTTAGAGAGGAAATACATTAAATTTTTTTTCACTAAACATTTCTATACAGAGTCAATATTATTGTCCAATGAAGAAATATTCTTCCAACATGAGTAGTCATAAAAGATTGTGATAGTGTAGGAAAACTATTTTTCTGATATCATACATTTCACACGTGAGATAGTATCAATTGAGAAGACGGTGGATCAATGGTTTGAGTTGGGACTGTGATCTAATACTCATTATCAGGTCTTATAGCTGAATATGGCTTCTTAGGCTGATATGATAGATATATCTTAGATGGTGTAAATGGAACTAGATGGTATGTTATGTTTATTGGGATTTTATTTCTCTTATAGTTCCAGAGAAAGTTTTTTAAAAGGAACACAAAATCATGAAGATTCATGTAGTAGTTATCAAAATATGGGTAAATCTAGACCTCCTATAATACCTAGAAGATGCCCACAAATTCTCTACTAGTGTGGCAGGCCTGGTAATTCTAATAGGGTTTTCACTATGTCACCCAAGCTATGCAGTTCTTGTGGATTATCAAGAAACATACATAAATCTATCCATATTTATTCCACTCACTAGAGTGGCATGAGACTATTATCACCTACTAAAACTTAAGTATAATCAGATACATAATGGAAAATTGGTTCTGTACACATGAATCCTAAATAAAGATTCATCACAAAGTAGAAGAGTCTCCAAAAGAAGATGATATGAGTCTTGTGACAGTGAGAGGTACCATCACTATAGCATCATCATTAGTGGCAACTTTATTTGATACTGGTGTATCTATATTGATTATTTCTACCTGTATAGTTAATATAATATATATTCCTACATATATTTTTTCATATTCCATGGATATTACTACACCCCTTGGAATGAAGATAGAGTAGGGTATTTGTAGTCCCACTTGTGTTTTCTCTCAATCAGATGTTGTTCTTTATTAGAGTTTTCTGATCCTCAACATGAAACAGCTTGACATCATATTCTGGATGGATTTCCTCATTTCCAACAAATACTATATTGATTTTTACTTTAAATGGTTCTCTATTACTACACCCAATGTTGTGTTTTATGTCCTTCAAGGTGAATGGGACTTAAGTTAGAGCATGGATTGACCTTCTTATCTAGAGTTGGAGAAAGTGATATTTGTGTTCACCTTTTATCTAGAGCAAGAATCTTTGAGAAGTGATCTCCCTCCAATTGTCATCGAGTTTTCCAACATGTTACCTTCTAACATCTCTTGTTTTTCACCAATAAGGGAGGAATAGTTTTCTGTTGAGGTAGTTCATGTTACCCAACCAGTGTACATTCCTTCTTACCACATGGCACTAACTAAAATGAAAGATCACAATACCTAGTTATATAATCTCCTAAATAAAGGATTTATACACTTGAGAGTGTCAACATAGGTGGCACATTTTTTCTTTTCTATGAAAGATTATGGTTCACTCCATCTTTATATAGTAAACCAAAAGATCAATCGTGTTATGGTGATGAACAATTATTTTCTCCATAGATTAACTATCTATTTAATTAGTTTAAGGGAGTGAAATAGTTACTAAAGATTTATCTTCAGTCTAGTTACCATCAGTTGAAGAAAAAACAATATAACATTTATAAAAATACATTCAAGAGCTGGTACGACCATTTTGAGTACCTTTCCATTCCTTTTGGTGTAACTAATTCTCTAGTAGTTTCCATGGATTTTATAAATATAATTTTCCTTGAGCATCTGGCTACCTTTGTGGTATCCTTTTTATATTATTTCCTTATCAAATATATGTAAAAGGTGGTTCATATGTATCATCATAGAGAAGATCTAGAGTTGTTGATAAATCACTAACTTTTTGAAAGGATTCAAAAATGTGTTTTATAGTTTTATGAAGTGAATTTCTTGGGACACGTGGTGTTAAAACATGTTATTTTAATTCATCTTGAAAAGGGGAAAGCTGTTATGAAATGGGAAAAACCATGAAATGTTTTTGATATTGAAAGATTTTTGGGATTATCTAGTTATTATCACTAGTTTGTTAAGGGATTATCAAAGTTACCATCCTTGATGACTACTCTTACTCGGAATGGGGTAATGCTTTATAGGGATAATATTTTTCATAATTTTTATGTTGAGATGAAATGTATTTTGACTACTCCATTGGTGTTGACTCTTTCATAGGCCAGTCATGGTTACATGGCCTTCTATAATGCATCATTTTTGAGTTTGGGTTCTATTCTTATGCATGTTGATCATTTCATTATATATGTATTTCATCATCTTAGGCCACATGAGAATAATTACTTGAACCATACCTAGATCTTGATGTTGTGAAGTATGCGCTTAAGAGTTAGCAGCATTACCTTCATAGAGAATCGTATTCTTTGTACTCAGACCAGGAAATATTGTGTTATATATTTTTTTAGAAATATATGAATCTTCTCTAGTGGCATTGGGTGAGATTCCTTCAATAATTCAATTTTCAAATTTCCTATACCCCAGGAAAAGGGGATGTCATTGAAAATGCTTTGAGATGGAAAATTTTGACCCATGCAGTGAATGAATCATAATAATAAAAGAACATGATGGATCTATTTGTAATGTATCATATTAAAATAAATCAATCATGGGTGGAGGTTTCTTTGGATAGTGTTTAGTTGAAATTTTCACTTTTCGAGATGATTTTTCAATAAAGACATCTTAATGATGAGTTATACTATATTAGAGACTCTCTTTATAGTGGGGATACTATTTCTGAGTGGACATTCTCCAAATAGAGCATTCTGTTTTACCAAAATCACTTTACTATTCCTTTAGTGGTGTTAAAATATATAATGGGGGATTAACACAATTTCTAGTGGTTTGTGAACCCAAGAACCAATAAATGTTCTATGAAATTAGGTGACTATTCTAGTGGCTTGGTATGAGTTGAGTAATTGATGAGTATGTATATTATTATTGTACGTGCTAACAGGTTAAGGAAGTGCACTATAAGCCTTTGAGTTTTCTTCAGCCACTTCATGTTCCAACATGGAAGTGGGATGATAAATCAAGGTACTTTGTGGTTTGGTTTCCACATTCCCAAAGGAAGAATAATGTGATATGGATTGTCTTCAAATGCCTGAAGAAATTTTATCACTTTATACACACTTGTGAAACAACCATGTTTTAGGAGTTGGGTAATCTCTATATGAAAGACATTTCTTGTTTTTAGGAGTTTAATTTTCTATAGTTTTTTATAGGGATCCTCTCTTCACATCTAATTTTTAGAGAAGCATTCCTGAGGCATTGAGATCTTAGGTCCATTTGATTATGACATAAAATCCATAGTCTTATGTCCAGATAGATAGAGTTATACATATTATTGAGGACTTTTTTCACACTTGTGATGACTACATTGGTGGAGCTTGGGAAGACTACTTGGGTCTGGTTGAGTTTTATTATATAAATAGTTAACATTCAATGATCATAATGGATTATTTTGAGGCCTTTTATATCTACCTCTTCCAATAAATATTGTGTTGGTTATAGATTAGTGAAAGTTACTTGGTTAGACCACACCTGCTTCAAGAGATTACAATATAGATTCAGTTTATTGATTAGAGAATGATGGCATCATAGATCTAGTGTAAGTCTTATGTTCATCATAGTCGCAGACCTCTGGAGTTATTAGTTGGTGACCAATTATTTAATAATGATTCACCTCAGTTAGGTCCTCTATGGATGGAGAGGAAAGGGAAGATTTCTCCATGTTTTGATAGATGTTTTGAGGTTGTTTAGAAGGTGAAAAAAGTTTCATACCATTTAGTAATTCAACCGAAGATTAAATAAATACATGATGGGTTTCACATATCTTTTCTCTAAAAGTATGTATCTGATCCATATAATGTTTGAGCTGGAGTGATCTTTATGTTGATCCTAATTTATCCAAGACGGAACGAACAATCATGATTGTTGATTATAAAACAAAGGTAATTAGGGGTAGGATGATACCTTTGGTTTGAGTGTTATGAATGAAGAGTTATGATAGTCATGAGACGCGGTAGAGGGAGGCACTGATGTGAGAGATGTGGCATCATCTTCTTTGCATCAAAGATTTTGAGTATGATTTATGGGGATATTAATTTTCTATGATGGGGAGGTTGTTCCATCGTGTTACTATTTTCATGTATTTCTAAACACTATTTTTTATCAATATTTGGCTGGGTTTCATTTGGTGTTGTTTCGGGTGAAAATATGGAAAATTTTGGCCATTTTGGGCCAGTGCGTGGTTGGTGCACAGTTTTCCCAAACCTTTAACCCTACTAGATTAATCCAAGAAAACCAATACAATGAGGGTTTTCATGGTTTTCATAGAGTTTTACAGACTATGCAACAATATATTAGAAACCTCGTACCTTAGAAAAATGGTCACTTGGATAGGGTGCATGGTTTGGTCTCACCATTCATCCCTTCCCACCTAACCGTGCATACGACTTTTAATTAATCGAATTATTGTTATAAAATTATCAAACCCACCTTTTTGAAATCTGATTGGGATCATTCAACCCCTACATTATTTAACTAGGTTTTAAAGCTCCCAAAAATCATTTGTGGCTCCTCTTAACCCATTCAATGGTGGATTGATGCTAGAAATCCTTATTCAGTCTCTTCCCAGTACAGTTTCTCTCCATGTTCTCTTCTCCTTCCCTCTATCTTATCATTTAAAGGGGTTTGGTTAATTTCCATGTTATTGGAAAATCTAAAAATCATTGTTTTTGGTCTAGAGTCTAGTTTTGATTCATATATCATTATTTCTAACATTTTTCATTGGATAATTCGTTTTAGGGCTTGGGGTTTTTGAGATCCGGTGATCCCAATGTAGGTGGTTTCATTAAGGTGCCCAATTTTAATTAAATCTAAATTGATTAATTATTGATTTAGATTAATTTAAAATTATAAATGAAATTTCCTTCTCTTTATTGACTTAAAAACCCAAATCCATTGAATTGGGTTTTTTATAAATTTAATTTTTGTCATGAAATTTGGAAAACCCCTAATTATATTGAATAATTGTGGGATTGTGAAATTTATAGAAAATTGTAGAGATTTAAAAAATTTAATGTAAACTGTGAAATTGATGGAATGTTTTTGAATTAAATTGTTGAATTTATTTGTGAAAATTTTATTTTAGATTGATTTGATGATGTTGATTTCAAATTGGTATATGGGAAAAATGGCTTAAAATGGTTTTTTCAGAATCCTAGTGGGTTTATCCTGGAAAATTTATGTTTTAATCAAAACCCCATATTGGTTTGAAATGGAAATTGGCATATTTGAAGAAGGTAGAATGGGATGAATTTTATTTTAAATTGTTTTAATATAAATTTCCAATCAATGTTTTATACTATATCACATGCAATAATATATAGCTAATTAGTTATTAGGGGAAAGCACAATATGATGGGAATGACCTAACTCTATATTGAAATTTTATAATTCTAACATGAAACTTTCCTAGAACATTAGATTATCTAGTGGGATGATGATGAGTCCTCTCTTTCTAGTGCCAAGAGATGTGTGTACACATTGTAACTATTATCATATGAGTTTTTTAGGACCCCATGACCTGAAAGTAATGTAACTTTTGGTAGATGATCATGTTCTTAGCTTGTTTATATCTGAGATATAAATGTGTGAAATTTTTTATAAATTTTTTACATGCGCTATGATTTTATAAAAATGATTTTATATAAATTTGTGTATTTAATCCAATGTTTTAGAAATATTTTATCTGTTTAAGCATGAAGAATTTTTTTAATATATTTACTTCATTTGAAATATAAAGCATGATATTAATTAATTATGGTTGTTGAAATGCCAAACCTATTTATTTGAAAATTGAAATACCTTTATTTGGTATATTACATATTTTAATCTATTATGAAATACATGGTGAGGGCCTAGTGGGATTTTATCTCACAGCTTACATGTGACTTCGGGTGTTTGTAGATTATTTCCTTTCAGGGTCGAGAAAGGATAAACCAACAAATAGATGTGGTTATATCAATTTATTCATGGAATTAGAGAGTTTCATAATTTGGAACATGTGTTGTTATTTCAGTATTCTAGTATTGTTCTTTAGTACTTTGGGATTGTTTTCTAGTTTGAATTATGGTACAGTTCTCCCAATTCTATTTTTAATATATACATACTAACTTGGTTGTCTTTCTACTATTGTGTTGGAGGAATATTTTTTCCCACTTCCATTTTTTTCTGATGCCCTATGCTAGTCACCAACCCATGGGGATTGAGAATGTCCTTTAGGCCATGTTAGAACCGACTCGGTTATCTGGTTAGTAGGGTGACCATGCTAGTTTGTGACATTAAATGAATTTGAATAGCAAGATAGAAAGTAGTATTTATTGTATCTTAATAAAAGAAATTTTGTATTTTATATTCATTTGAAAATGTTAATCTCATTGGATGTAAGTTTTAATTTTTTTCCTTTAATCATCGATTTTTTATTATGTTCAAGGTGAATAAAATAAAAAATTTAACTAATTTATTTGTCACCACCAAATCCTAATCATTCATTCCTACTAGATATGGTACATGACTTCATGTGTGCCTTGCCATAGTAAAGTTTCTCTAAAAATGAGGAAAGGTCCTAGATAATAATATATAGAGTCTATGCCATTAATAGTAGATGTTCTGAAATCTTAAATAAAACAATAGTAAAAACTGTCAACTACATCAACAAAAAACACATAAATATAGATGAATGAAAAAAAACTATATCCAAATAGTAATAGGATGGTATAAAGTATTAACATTGAGTCAATATTATTCCTGAAAGAGGTTTATAAATATCCAAAAATAAATAGTAGATAGGATTATAATTACATATAGATATTAAAGGATCCTAAAAACAATACCATAATCATCTTAGGCCACCTTTCTTCTCCACATAAACTACTCACCATAAGGCCCTTTCCCATCATTGGACCCCTAACCAAAAAATTCTACACATCCATTTATATTCACTTTCATGGTGTGAGTGTAAAATCCAATTAGGATATTAACAACATGTTCTTAGTCTAATTGCATCATGTGTATAAAATAATTTATTCTATGACTATAATGAAATGTAAATAAACATCTACCAAGTCGAGTCATCATGCACTAACCAGAATTCCATGTAGCATAGTCCTAAATTAAGGATGACTATTCTCATTGATATTAAATATCAACCCATTCACATAGTCAAAAAAGGCAGAACAATGCATCTAATGACTCAACTATCTCATAGACCGATATAAACAATAGCATTACAGTCAAGGTATACATATCATCACATGAATTTGACATACAATGATGAATATCCAAAATATAATCAATAAATGGTTACACATCTCATCCCATTACTCAAATATATCATGATGGATAGACACTATATAATTCAATATCCATATTCAAATATAAGCTTTATGATCTCATAGGGAATCAAATGCATCCACATGCTAATCAAGTCTCACAATTGAGTTTTGATTGGGCTAACCACACACTCACATGATAATAATGTCAGATATAGTGTTATCATAGGTGTACCTATGCACCCAAATTCCAATCAAGTAATAAATCTTTAAAAAAAATACATAAAATGGTATGGAATTATTGCCTCAATCATATCGACACTAAAATATCCATGATTAACCACTCAAACCCCAAAAATACACTATGAACTAGAATCCTTCATAAAATAATCATAGAAGGATTCATGAATTTATATCCAAGGATGAGAAGTATTTTAGGGATTAGATGGAATTATACATAAAACAGAAACTGTTGTAATAGAAATATGATGAATCATCTAGTTGAATGGAAGAAATTATGGAAGATATAAGTTACTCTATTTCAACAATGCAAGGTAAATTTAGTAGATCAAGATATATACCTTATAACCATACACCAATGAGCCAATATAATCTTATATTCAATGTATGAGGTTATGATCTAGGATAACATGAAAAAATATAGAAATAACTTTAATTAAAAGATTAAACTATCATATATTTGATCAAAACACTATCTAGATAGAAGGGAATCACAAAAATCACCTAGAGTGTTCACTTGGCTCAAGACATATTAATGTAATAAGAAGAATGAATTTTTATTGGATGGTTTTGGGTTCAAATTATAATTTTCATATTAATTAATACCACGCACATAGTTTAGTCTCATTATTTGACAAACTATACCCCAAACAAGCTGGTTCTACATTCAGAACCCATGGTTTCTGTATTGGGATGAACAATTTCATAAATCATGTGATAACATAGAAAACATCACTATCTATAAAGACATGAATCAAATTATTACCCGGAACAATTCAAATGATTTCTCTCAACTTTTCACCCTAAAATCCAATTTCAAAAAAATCCCAAAACTATCTCCAAACTTCCCAACACTATACACCAACGCAATGATAAGTTGAAAATAATATTCTATGAAAACATTGATATCAGAGGGGGGGTTTGTTATTCAAAAATTTTATAAATTCCATATTTACAAATATATATATATATTATAACACTTAAATGATAACGGTAAATATCATTTCATAGTTGGATGTAATTTAAAATAATATATAAATTTATAAATGTTTTAAAATTTATTAGTAAGAAAATATGTCCATGTAAACCTACTTAAGTCATATAAAATCAAAATGAAATATTTCATTCCTCTAATACTATTTATTTTTTGGGTCCTGAATAAATCAATGACAATCAATTTTAATTTTCTTGTGGTTAGAGCATTTATAATAGATTTAAAATGATCTCAATGTAATTGAACCTTTATAAAGGACCAAAAAAATTATTTATATCCACATTAAACTCATTTATGTATATTATATTCTAATGTTTTCACAAATACATATTGAAATTCAAAATTTACTTGGATGAGAAAAAAAATTTCATATAATATTTTCTAGCTGTATGGAATTTAAACACATAAAATTTTGATCAATTAGACTAGTAAAATTTATTGAATAAATATGAACTTTTTTGTTTTAATAAAAAAACATATTTCTCCTTATAAAAAAATAGTTTCTCACATTTGAACATAATATTTATTCCATAAAAACAGAAATTATATGTTTTTGTTTGATTTTATTAATCCTTCAACATATTATACTTTACATTTAATGATAGATTTTCATATTACTATATAACTAAATCCTTCTACATTACATTTTTAGTAGTAATATGATGTTATATGACCTACATCATAAATTTTTAATGAAACAAATTGGTTCATATCTAGTAATATTTCTACAACATCCACTTTCAATGTACCATATTTCTATTTTCAAACTCGAAAGTAATATATCCTAAAAACTCAATTTTAAGAAGCTTTTGTACTCATTCCAAATTATTTTCAATTGGATTATAAAACCTATAAATTAAAGCCCAAACCAATTTCAATGTTTTTTAAAATAATTATCAATTATAAAAGATTTATTAATAATTTTTTTTGATATTTCAAATATATTTTTAATATATTAATGAATACTCACTTGTATAATGAACCTTTATACCACATCAAATCCTATGAAATTTGAAATAATTCATTTAAATTTTTTCACAAATAATTCCCTATAAATCATTTATAGTTGATATTGATAAAAAAATAAAGTCTTAGTAGTATCTATTTATACATTTAAATCATTTTTTGATAAATAATTATTCAGTGGAAAAAACTAGATTGATAGAAAATTAAATATATATTATCCTTTTTGATCAGTTGTTTTTCTTCTAAAATAACTTTAAATTTTCTATATTTTGCGTCAATATATTTATGATGATAGTCTTCCATTTTGTGATTTTCATTTTTCATAATCACTAAATTAGCATTGGTTTTATAATTTGTACTTGCATAATTATTCCATATATTTTCATTTTCATTACCATTATTCTGACATTCCTTAAAAGGTTTTTAGTCTTATATTTAAGTAAATTATATATTTCAGAAATCATAAGGATTTTATTTTAAAAACATTCAATTTAATCATACAATTTTGTAATTAATGGTTTTTTAGATTTATAAATAAATTATTAAAATTAAATTATGAAATATTTTGAATCCATATAATAATAAATCTTCATTTCATATTTTGTTCAAATTCAAATATAGATTCTGAGTCTTTTGTATTGCTCAAATTGGATGAATGTTCTCTGTTATATTTATTGTTTATCCTTATATTTTTTTATTTATACTTCATTTATTTAAGTTTAAATCCTCTTCTATTAATCATAAGTTTTTTACTTTAGGATGGTGAATTGATAGAGAAATAATTTTTCTCTTCCCTTAAAATTCACATTAAAGACATCACTTTTCAACCATATTTAGTTTCCAATATTTATTTTATAGAATAATTTTAATATTTGTGAAATATTATCATTATCATTTAGCAATAACTAAAAATGTTATGGGTAAGTAGTAAAATTTATTCATGACATAAGTGATAACCCTTTTTTTCAAATTTATGTATTAGTAATATTTTAATATTATAACTCATTAAAAAAATATGATCATTATTACCAGAACAAATCTTTAGATCAACTTCAAGTAACTTTTATTGATTTATTAATAGAATCTAATTATCAATGTTACTATTCTTAATATAATATAATATTATTTCATACCATTATCTATTTTCAGTAATATAAAACCTATTAGTCATTTTTTAATCCACTATTCATTAGAATATGTTCCTTCCATCATTGATTTGTTCCGAGGATCTTTGATTTTTTTTTGTACCTCCTTGAATAAAATATATAATGATGATGATGATGATGTTCCTTCCATCCCAATTTTTTTCACAGATGATTAAGAGAAGGATATGGTTATAGATAAATCATATATACAAATACACACACACATATATATATATAACTATTTTAAAAATAACATTTTAAGTCCTTATACTAGTACCGATTGATTATATAAGTATGAAATATAGTTGAATGGTCAAGAGGGTGGTAAGTGTCCTTTTTTACCAAAATTAAATAATTACCAGATTCTAGAAAATTATTCAGAATAAATTAGATTTAACAAAAAATTTAATTTTATTAAACATTCAATCTATGTGACCCTATATAAAAAATTTACACTATAAATGTTATAGTATTAACACTACTAAAATGGAGACCTATATTTTAAAGGGGTGTTAGAAATAATTACAACCAACTTATTCACAACTGGATTTAAAACCCAATATCATTCATATTTTGTACTTGAAGGCACAACCCCTGCCCTAAATTTTTCTCACATAGTAACTTATCCATGAATCATTTTCTAAAATGGAGAAAGAACCAACCATTCATTTATTCAGATAAATGAACAACTAATATACCTTACCTTTTATTAGACCAAGAGCCAACTAGGCATTATTAATTAAAACTATACAGAAATCACAAGTCATACCATTTTATGGGTATTATAACATGACCTTTATTTCATTTTTTGAATGAAAACGAATAAATAAATATTTAATCCATGGCTTCCCAAACTGACATTATTTGGTATGGTTCTAAATTTTCATAATAATAAATATTAATTGATGTCTTATTATATAAATCAAGTATAAATTACATATATTTCCGTAGTTGAAAAATTAAATATCACAAGAATCACAGAAAACAATTAATATAATTTTATGTTTATTAGTACATTAGCTACCTAAGAATCACAATTTGTAATACCTATGACATTTATTATACAGGTGCTCTTTAGAGAACCCATACTATACTTATCATAGGTTATACTAATCATCACAAAATTGGGAACTAAATTATATGAAATGGTTGATCACAAGTCTATAGTAAGGGAAATAATCACCCATATTTCAACAAGGCTATGATTATAGTCATTTGATAAACATGATAAAGGTAGAAATATCATATTAACAATGACATGGAACATTAATATTTCTCTTTAAATATTGATAAAAGGGCATTTAATCTCAAATTAAAAACATATATCGTGGAAAAAGTGGTTGGATTATGGAAATCATATATATTAGTCATAGAGTAATATAAATGTAAAATTGAATATAAATTAATCACTCCCTTATATCATACAATAACAATAAACATTCACATAAAAAAATAATTGATAAAATCATAGTGTGGACAATGTTAAGAGAAGTCATATCCTTGCAAAATATTGTAAACAAATGAATATGGTCATGTAAACACAGAATTGTGTGAGAAAATCTATATGTGAAATTTTTTATAAAATTCATTTGAAAAATTCTATATGATATAATTTCCATCCAAAATCATGTGAAAAAATATTTATTTGATCATGACAACAGATTTTCATTATAACGAGAAATAATATGATCATGTCTGTGAAGAACCTTGTTATCTAAGGATATATAAAAACATAACCAACGCATCAGAAGGAGTTATATGACCCCACCTATCAATAATAAATACATATGTGTGCTAAATGAATTATATTTTTCATCAAATCATAAAAACCCCAAGTAATGATAATGGGTTTTGAAAAATTTGGAAATGTTATCACAAAAATTTCTTCGTGAAATAGATAACCTGATAAAAAAATTAAATCCCACATAAATGAATTTTTTAAAATGGAATTTAAATTTTCATTCATAAAATTATACACAAATTCAATTATAAATTTTTATGTGGAAATAAAAATTTTCTTTTGGAAATTTTTTTTATTATTATCACAAAGAATAATTTGTGGGTCATTTTCAAAAACCGTTACTCAATAAAGTGATGTGAAAATTTTGATAATTATATCTCATTAAATTAATAATTAATCATGGAACCTAGAAAATGGAATAAATGGTGTCTTTATAATTTTTTTAATGATAAAAATTACAAACATGAAACTAAAACATTTTTAAATTTATTGAAAATATTATTTTTTTTAGGATAACATTGTAAAAAGTGTGATAAATAATCCTTTTGAAAAGGGTTGATGATAATTTTAATGTTAACTAAAAATAAAATATAATTGAATTTAAAAATAATAATGAAGAATAAGATCTTCTAAATTGAATATGGAAATGGGAGAAATAATCTCATTTAGATATAATGGAAATTATTCATAGAAATATCAAATATTATAATGAAATTGATACATAAATGTAATTTCCTAGAAATTAAGGAAGAATGAAAGGATAATATCCTCATATAAGAGAATTAATTTTTATTTTAGAACTATAGTTAAAGAGTAATTATTTTGAATCAATAAAATAATTGAAGTCTAGAATAACCCATTATGGATTTAGAAAAGTTTTAATAAAAGTAAAATGGAAAACAAATATTAAAATTGAACCTAGATTTCCATTAATAAAATATAATTAATTATATTATATATAAAATAGGTATTATGAACACAAAATTAATTAAAATAGGTTCTCAACACCAATACATGTTGCGATGAATAGATATTGAGATGAAACACGCTTTGGAATTTTTTATATTTTGAAAATAAATGATTTCATTATAGAGAACCTGAAAGAGATTTTAAATACATATGATTTACAATAAATTCACATTATTATTCATTAATATGGTACAATATTAGCCAAATTAATGAAATGATATTTGGAATATAAAAGGCATCTCAATGAAAGATAAATTAGCAGATAAAACCTTTCAACATTACTGTCATTCAAATCAAAAAACTCATGAAAGGTATAATATGAGATGGATTTCTAAATCTAATTTAATTTATGGAAATTATTGATAAAATTAATACATGGCATATATATACAATATAAAAAGGAATAAATTGGTTGATATGCCTCATATCTCAATGAAGGCAAACTAAGATGCAAACATTCTTACCTTAATTCATGAAATCTTCAAAACAAATTGACCAAAATTATATAAGACAGAACTCCATGAATAACATATTTAAGAACCATAAATTTACTAATAACCATTTATATATATTATTGATAACCATTTATAGAAAATATATTTGTTATTTATATTTTATTTTATTCACCCGATGTTATTACTATTTATTTTTTAGTACTACTTGTGTAATGGTTGTGTCGATTCATGTTCAAGGATTAAAAGAAATTCATTATGGAATCATTAAAGGATATAAATTTTAGGTCCTATTATTCTATATGAATGTTTAATTTTATTTCATATGTATATTTACTATGATTCATTATGATTAAATTTAAATCATTTTTTAAGTTTATTATTATTCCAACCGAAACATGGAAAATCAATAATATATGGTCGAATGTGGTGAATAATGTTATTACATTAGAATTACTTCACATCTTGATTTTAGAATATATTTTTTCAACATTTAATACTATTTTATATAGATTTATTTTCAGCTTACACTGAAATAATGGTGACCCCAACATATTAAATGAATATCATTTGAAAAACTTATTATAGAAAAAATAACCTCTACAAGATACAAAAATTTTAACCAGTAAATAAATGTATACATTTTGAAGATATATAATCAATATGATTTGATATATAATATTATTTTTCATTCTAAAAAAATGTTTGATTTATTTCTATATTAATAAATAATATTTAATGATTTATTTGTTAATATTAAATATTTAATATATAGGATAATATTCTATAATTAAATAAATAAAAAATTATTATGAAATAATATTTCAAATACACAATGTTTCAAAAGGACTATTTTCAGTTAAATATTTTAATATATTTAATGAATATTAATTTGAAAATTAATTTATAAAATTTTCAAATATTAAATTATAAAATAAACTTCAATTTAATTTATCATTCCATGAAAAGATATTTTAATTATTTGTTTGGGTTTATTCTAAAATAATTGATTTATAAGTGAATAGTGAATGATATAGTTGTTAAAAAATTAGAGTTGAAGACAATATGAAAAAGTACATATAATATAAAAACATAAAAATAATGAAATAATTAATATTCTTATAGGTAATTAATTCATTTAAAAATAAATCATTGAATTTAGTAACCCCACATTTAATAATTAGAAAATTATGAAATATTTTAATTTAAATTTTTTATTTGAGTTTATCAAATTCAAATAATTTTTCAGTTTTTGGAATGACTTTATTGATTTTATTTAGCTTTATATAATTATAATTTAGTTATCAATAAATAAATTAATTTAATAAATATAAAAAATATTAATCAATTTTCTTTAAAATAACATTGATGCAAAAATGGACTTTTTCTAAAAACGTGTTGCTACGAGCTATATAGCTAATGTTAGAGTTAATTTTTCATACAGGTACTGTTTTCTTTCAATAATGGGTATAATATTTATAATTACTAGATAAAAATACAATAATAAGGTTCATTTAATTTTTTTGCTTAAATGTTAATTTATAATGTAAAACTTTATTAATATTGTAAGATGAAAAAATAGTAAAATTAGATAATAAAAGTATTTATGAATTAATTTTTTTAAAATGTTTATATATTATTGGTTTAGTGGTTAAAACCCTTATTGCATCTAGAATCCAATTATTTTCCAAATAATATCCACAAAACATGTGAGACATGTGATCAAACTTTTTTAAACGTAAATAATTTAAAAAATGACATTCTCTTCACATATAAAAGGATATTAATTACACCCAATTTAATCACTGATTCTAAATAATTAGATAAAGGAAAACTCTAAAATATTCTCTCATAAAACCTCTTCTCAATTCATTTATGGAATGTTCCTTCCAAATGATCAATCTATAGTACATTATCTGTTACATATGGGAGAACATTCAAAAAGAGAGGAAATGTTCTCGATCGATCTCTCTTAACTCATTTATTCTTATCCTCTTATAAATAAATTTTATCCGTGAATATATAATAGAATCATTATTTCATTAATTTTTAAATTTCATTATACTAATTTAAGATCTCATTTCTACCTTCATCCAAATGCATTTGAAAAATGAAGTCATCAATATGTGTAAGTGTAGAACATTGACTCCATGAATGATGTGTTATATGATTCCTAATATCCATACCTGATTGGTAAAAAATGATATATTAAAAAAAAATATAATATTAATAACATTTTTTTTATAAAACTATTATTATTTTATTTTTAAATACCTTTTTTATTTTTAAATGAAAAGTGTCATCTGTGCGTATGTGCGAAAAACCACATCCACTGAACGAGTGTTTTATTTTCATTAAAACCCAAAAAAAATAAATTTGGAAATTTTTTTAATTTATAAAAATTAAATTCATGTTATGAATAATATGTTTGATATATAATAATAGTAATTATATATATAATAATTTTAATAAACGTTTATAGTAAACTAAAAGAAAAAAATGAAAATATCAATGAAAATTTCTAACATTTAGGATACTTTGAAATACCAATGGAAAAGTATATTTTTTTTATATTTTAATAATAAAAGAAAAAAATCATCAAATATATAGTTTTTGAAAAAAAAATTTACAACAATTTTCAACATATTCAATATACAAACAAAGAAATTGTATAAAAATTTTCTTAATATCCTCAAGTAACTATGTTATGGGATGACTATATAATAAATTAACATATATGATTATAAATGGAAACATGAATATTATATAAATGAAAAATGATTCCTGATAAATTATTTAATAAACATAATTTATTTATTTAATACGGTAAGATCTTGTGAAAATGAATCAGAACCTAAGGTAAGTGTTTCGATGTGTCAATTTTTTTAAATTGAGATATGATTTTTATTTATAGATTAATACCTTTGGAGGAAGTAAATATTTCCCTTGTATTTAATTGATCATAATTTTTTTTATATCTAGGAGAATTATAAATCCGTCCATTTTCAACCTTTATAGATTTTCAATTCTAAAGATAACACATGTGTAATACGTTTACTTACTCGTTTTTTATTACCTAAAGGTCTTAATCTATAATTTTTTACTATTATTTTCTATGTTTGACTGATCTTTGATTTTAAAAAAAATATATGGTAACTTTCCCTTTAACATTTTAGGAATTAATCCTCTAAAAATAATCTTATTCATTGATTAAAATATTTATAAAAGTTACAAGTTTGTTAGGATTAATACATATTTTTTCTAATGGTTTTCACTCTTACATGTCCATATTTTACCATTAATTGAATGATATCATACCCTATTTGGGAACCCAAATATTTTTTATCTCCTATTATATTCATGTTTCTCTCTATCCATTCTGAAAATAATATCAAATTATACAAATAAAGATTCATTTTTTAGAAAATTCATTTTAATAAATAAAAAATTTTCTTGTACACCCCCCTTTTTAGTTTGGGGTTTCAAATTTTATTTTTAACATTTTATTCAATATTAATAATATATAATTCATCATTATTCATTATATATGTTACTTAAATGTATTATTGTTTTTCGTTGCCACTATTTTTTTTGGATAATAATTCATTTATATTACCTTCATAATTCAGTCTTTTAGGTAAACCCGATTAAAGGAAATTTCCCAATTTCTTATTTCATACCAAGTTCCATATTAATTTGTTAAAACTATTTATAGATTTTTAAAAACCTAATTATTACATGGAAAACCCTCTTATAACAAATCTAGTAAAATGGAAAATAATAATATCATGCTTTCTTTATATTTTCCATTACTTCTTTAATAATGATTCTCCCAATCTTCATGTTTTTATTATGACATCTATAATATTTATAAAAAAACTATACATTATAAATCAACAATCATGTACATTGATTCATTATGTAATATGAATAATCAATATTTATTTATTCCTTTTTATCTATTAGAAACTTATTTTATAGTTGTTGGTTATATTTTGAGTCGAGATTATGAAACCCATTTCCTTATCATGGGACTAATCATGCATACACTTTCTTTATATCCCAATATACTCATGTAGAACATACATATAAGTATATATTAATATGTGATGTTTGGGAATGAAATTATATATCCCTATAATTCATTTTTAATATTTCTATCTTAAAAAATACCATGTATTGTGTCCATGCTGTTAGAATAAGTACACTATGTTATGTTTTCATGAATGTGAGACGTGACATTGGTCCATTAGCTAGTATCATAAGAAAGTTATTTTATGTTGTTGTTTATGAATCTTTCTTCGGGGTGCATTAACGGGCATGTTAATGTCTGTTAAAATGTAATATTTCATGTATTCCCACATTATAAAGGCTTTTGGCATTCGTCATTTTATCTTCAATGTATGCTCCTTGATTGGAATGGGATGATTCGATATCAGTTCCCCCTTCCATGGATTTCTCCTTGTAGCATATCACCTAGTCTGGGACTCCCTTAAATATTAGTACATGATTTTGAAAGTTATTCCTGGTTCCATCTATTTGTGATCATCGGTTAATTATGCTACTTTTGATAGGAAATTTTAATGGGTCCTGGAAGGGCATCATCATTCGGTTATGGGTGTAGTCACATTGGGAATTATTGGTATAATGACCCACACCATACATACATTGATATTACTTCAGAATTTATGTATATCAATTACAACATTTAAAACAACCATGATAGTACTATATAGGTATAGTGAATTTTGAATGTAGGAAACAAAAACCACTAGTTCATAAAACACTTACATTGTCTTCTGTATATTTAATCATAACTAGACTCCCTTTTTCCACATCATACTTAATACCCTTCTTCATGAACTCTTCTTCGTTGGAATTCCTTTGGATCTCTTCTTAGGGACACTAGGGATGGAATTTTTGGAAAACCAAGACCTCCATAAGTTAACAAAGAATGTTTATAGAAGAATTGGGTAGGGTTTGGTTGAGATAGAAGGCTCAAGGTAGTGTGAGGAAATGTGTGATGAGATTCATTTTTATAATAGAGAATGAGGGGAAATTTAGGAAGGTATTGAAATATGATTTTCTATTTCAAAAGGTCCAAAACTCATTTAATTTGAAGATAAGATGAGTATTTCTTGAAACCCACTCCACCAATAGGTTTTTGGAAAGTTTAGGTCTCAAATTTAACCTTATCTTTTAGATTTAACTTTTAGTTAACTAATTTAACTCTTACAATGTCTTCTTGTATATTCATACTATAGGGTTAATATAGTTACAATAAAATTCCAATAAAACCTCAAGTGGTTCATTAAGGACATGTTAAAAATTATCTAAGTCATTCGGCCTAATCTTATTTTTTTATGACTATTATATTATTTAATACAATAGTATTTGTTTTAAAAACACATTTATGTCAAATTCTATACTATTCATATAATGACTTTTTAAAAATCCCTAACATGATTATTTCAAAAATAACTTCATTAATTAAATGATAACAAGTTATAATAATCCATAAAATTAATTTAAGTCATAAAAAGTATAAAAATATATTTATGTTTATATTTATAATCTCATTTATTTAAATCATTCATTAATAAGGTAATCATCACATCATCATTGTGTCATAAATAAATGTATTTATTTGGTGTATAAAAATTATAAATAAAGTACCATGATGTAGGAAATATATTTATATTTTCAATGAATTTTTATAGTAGAATTTATTTTATCTATAACACAATATTAAAATAGTTTTATTAAAAATATACAAGTTTATGTCATATTTCTCTTTACTTTAAATTAATTCTTATAAAATTTCATTTTCACATCCAAGTGGTTCCATGGTGTCCAAAAATCGACCCAAGGATTCCCTTGATCATAAATATATCATCCAATAGGATTAAGACATGTGTTAGGGTAGTTTATTTTTATTATAATAAAATTTACCCTTATTTTCCCGATTTACCCTTTAACAATGATAAATAAAATAATTACTAAAGTTACTATTCATAATTTCCAAAAATAAAAAGTAGCTATTTAAATAATTAGAGACTTATGACTACAAATATGGAATCCATTTTTCCAAATTCAAAACATAGAAGTTTCAGTAATTAATTTAAAATTAATTCTCATTGTCAAAACTAAAAATCATGTTTTTAAGAAGTAATAACTACCAAAAGATTGACAATTGTTTATGCCCAATTTAAAAGTGAAATTAATTACAATGATTAAAATTGGATTAAATTTTAAAAATATAATCCAAATACTCTTTAAAACCTATTAATTTCAAAATATAATGATATAAATAAATTAGATGAAATGGCAGTTTAGACTTAAAATGCGGTATTTTTAACTATTCATTAAAAACGAACTTTATCAGAAAATTCCAAAAAAATTATCCAAAGTAAATTTTTATGTCTCAATTAAAAATAACATTTTTATTAATTCATATATAAATTATTAATGTGTCAAAATATTAATTTAAAATGGTTTCACCATTCAAAGGTGTAAAATAAGCCTTTTAAATAATATGTTTTTATTCATCAAATAGGGTTTTTTCCGTACCCTATGACTAAAATACCCATTGTATTAATATAAAAAAATATTTTATTAAGTATATAACACATATATATCTCATTAATTTCATTATAAAATGTAATTCACTATAAAATAAAAATATCTAAATGATTTATATGTTTCATAAATAATTGATAGATAATGAATTCATAATGCATTATGATAAGTTAGTTATAATTATTCCCACAATCCTAATAACTAGGATAGAATAGTAATTTTTATAATAAGTGAAACTCACAGTTTATTTGAACTTACAATTGCGTAAAAATTAAGCTACTAAACAATAAAAATTATTGAAAGATAATATTCCATAAAACATTTGGGTGTTACATTCTACCCCCCTAAATTGAATTTTTCCCTCAAAATTCATCACTTGGAATCAAAAAGATGAGTACACCTTTTCCTCATCATATACTCAAGTTACCATGTAGCTTCTTAAAATTGGTGGTTCTTCTATAAAACTTTATCCAAGTGCGTGTTTTCACAATGATCAAGAATCTTTTTCGGTTGTTCTTCATAAGAAAGATCGTGATCCAGTACTATGACTTCTGAGCATAGTACATGTGAAGGATCATTTATATACTTTCTTAGGAGAGATAAATGGAACACATCATGATCTTGAAAGAGAGTTTGTGGATCTTTCAATCAATAAGCTACCTTCGCAACATGATCCATTATTTTAAAAGGACTGATATACCTAGGGATCAGGTTTACATTCATTCCAAATAGTATTACTCTCTTCCAGTGAGATATTAATATGAACACCTTTTCAAGCACTTCAAACTCTAGTTCTTTTATTTTATTGTAATTATAACTTTTTTGTCAACTTTGAGCTACTCTTATGCATTTTTGAATAGATCGGACCTTTTTTGTCGTTTCATAAATTATATTAGGTCCTAATAGATTTATTTCCCCAACTTAATCCTATCAAGTAGGAGCTATGAACCTTTTCAATAGATGGATTCCTAAGGAGCAATATAAATATTGGAGTGAAAGTTATTATTTTAATAAAATTCCCCCAATAGTAGGTGTTGATCCCAACCACCTTTGAAATCCATAGAGAAATGTCTTAACATGTATTTTGGAGTTTGAATTGTCCTCTTAGACTGAACATTTGTCTATGGATGATAAGTAGTGATAAAACTCAACTCTGTATCCGGAGCATGTTGAAGACATCTACAGAACTTCGAGGTAAACCTCAGATCCCAATTAGATATAATGGAAAGTGATACACCATGAAATCGTACCAATTAATTTATATATATCTTGTCAAGCTGGTCAAGAGTTAAATCCACTCTAATAGCAATAATGTGTGCTGAATTCATAAGAAGATCAACTATAACCCAGATAGAATTATTGCTCTTTGGTGTTTTTGGAAGTCTAATGACAAATTCCATAGTAATGTTTTTCCATTTTATTTTGGTATGGGTAACGGTTGAAGCATCCCCATATACTTGTATCTATTAGCCTTAACATGCTGGAAAACCAAGAATCGAGAGACATATTTAGAAAAATCCCTTTTCATGTCATCCCACCAAAAGTACTATTTCATATCCCAATACATCTTTGTGCTTCCATTATAATTCCCCACCCTTAAACCTTACTTAATATTGATTTATTACAAGATTACACATTGAGGATATTTTCAGGTTTAAAGTTTTAGAGAATTAGATCATAAAACTTTCATTACATTCCACATTTAAACAAAGTGGTTACATAAAAGATAGTATTCATTTTCCCATCAATGGAAACATATTTAAAATAAAACATGGATTCATTCTTGAAACGTCCTTGACACTATCATCATATCATGTACCAATCCCTTGACCTGTGAAAACATTTAAAAAACTTGGGATGACCATAAAAAGCTCAGTAAGGGTTATAAAAAGTATGGAAAGGAAACATGGGTACATATATACATAGGAATGAAATCATACTTTACCCATAAAACATAAGCACTTTAACCTACCTCATAAAATCATGAATAAATCATAGAAATCATAAGACATAAAGGTAACTTGAGTCTTTCATAACATTCTTATATAGGGAGTAACCCTCTTGGTTATGTTTGGAATACCCATCACAGTATATTTCCTAAATCTCTTTGGAGAAACCTTAATGTTTAACTCCTTCGCATTACCCAATTCATTGGAGAGATATATCGGGCTCACCCTCCCTTAGTTTATCACGGAACCACCCATATTCATAACAATTCCCAAGAACCATAAAATAATCATAGAACATAACTTAAGCATAAAGGAAGGATAATATTCCCACATTGCAATAACAATATAACATTTTAAGATATTGAAATAATGAATCCATTCTAAAAACCATTTTCAAAACCATTTAAAACATTTAATAAAGAGATTTTTAAATCAAAGTGTCCCATACCACATTGAAGATTTTAACATTTTAAACCATTAATATCAATATAAATAAATACTTAAAACCATTTTGAAAACATGGATTTTAATGAGAAATATTTATAAGAATAAATCATTGAAACATTTAAAACGATATTTTAGTTAAAGGGTTTTTAACAAAATGAGAGACACTTGAATACAATAATTGAGGAATAACATTTAATAATATCATGAGAATAAAGGTATTAATCATATAATATTCCAAAGGATAGTATATACACCATATAAGAGTGAATTGGTCCATAACAAGAATGAAGTCTCAATGGAAATGTAAATTGAGATGAAATCCATTATAAAGATGGTATCCTTAAATTAAGGATAAATCAATCTCAAAATTATGTGTGAAAAATATAAATACACCCAATATAAGTGGATATTAAGTGTAAAATAATCCAAGGTCATTCACACATATTCAAAGGATGACATATTCAATAACTACATGTTGAACTCAAAGAAATCGAAATTGGGTTAAGAAGTTCCCTTGACAGCCTAACGGTGTCACATAAAATTTTAAAAAAGAGTTGATGAGAGAGATAAAGGGTACCTCATCACTTTGACATAAAATTTACGGCAATAAGGATATATAAGAACATATCCGCACATAATAAGATGAAAATTAAAAGACATAACAAAATAAGTCTTTTAAAAAGAGGAGGGTGAAAGGTTCCCTTACCGATTTGGGTAACTTTCGAAACGTACACCCCATGAAAGAAGGACTATACAACATTGATGTAAATACTCATAAAAGAAAGTATGTTACACAGATAGTTGAATAATGGACAGTACATACACCACTCAAAAGGAAATATTGGCAAATGTAGCATGAATCTCACGAAAACACAATGTGAGATAAAAAGCCCCTTACGAAATTCCGCCAGCCTAACAGCGCCAATTAAAACATCCAAAAAGGATTGATGAGAGAAAATAGGGTCTCTCATAATATGAAAATAAAAAGTACAGTAAGATTAATATAAAAGAACATCCCAATCATAATAAATATGAGCTTAAAAGGAATGACATAAAAGAGTGTACTTAAAAAGAAAGAGAGGGGTAGGATCCCTTACCTCGGGTCCGACTTGACTCGATTGTTCTTTAACCTCCTGAATAATAAACTTGAGTTAATTTATACTTTCTTTTGAACCTTTTTCAAGTTCATTTTTCCATTTATATTACTTACTACCATGCTATGAACACTATGTAATTATTTAAGTTAATAATGGTCGTTTTGTAGATCATTGCTACTTGAGTCAAAAAATAAACTCTTTATAATTACAAGTTGTTCATGTGGTAAAATATATATTATATCCAGAACTATATTCATGATTTAGATATCATATATATCATATATATCCATTATATTCATGCATTTATAATGTTACATAACATTTAGAGGTAAGAAATGAAATGCACCGTTCATAGAGACGGTAAGTCGTACGTACGCATGAACGCTACTTCCATTTATATTTATTATTTAATGGAATTAAAACATAATGATACATAATAGTATTATAATTAAATTATGGTATCATATATAATATCATTAAATTTATCCTTTATACGTACCACATATGGTGTTAACGAATCAAATCACTTTGAGGGGGCGGTAGTCCGCACTTCCTAAAATGAAGATATCGCATTTACCCATAATGGAAACCATAAAGCTATTCTATAAATTAAAAATACAGAAGATGAAGTAAAAAAATAAACATATTATATATCATATATAAATATAGTGTCATATTAATGGCCACCATTGAAGGTGTTATAAGAATATTGAACAATCATCGTTTCGTGTGGCAGAAATTCACCATCCATGGAAACGGTATGATCTTTAACCATTATATGAAGGTGTGTGTAAGTGTAGATCGAATAATTTTTATAAAATCATCCTAGTATATTTAATATACTGTTTTTTTTACAAAAGAAAAGAATAAGAAGAGTTTAGGGGGTTGGAGAATCAAAATAAAACAAAAGAACACAGGTGAAGAGATTACCTTAAAATCGGGTATCTCTCTTTGATTTGAGCTCAAATGATTAATTGAGAAGACTTATTCCCGAAGTGAGGCTTATAGGAATAATATAGGGATGTTTATATACAAAATGAGGAGGGGTTTACAGATCCAAAGGCTTGAGAGTTGTGGGTAAGGTGGTAGATGTGGGGGCCTTTTATAAAAGGAGATGAGGGGCACTCTTGGAAAGTTACAAAATGTTACTTTATTTTCAAATGATTTTCGGATTAAAAAGGTCCAAAATTGATTTATTTCTAGGATAAGGTGTTAAGGGTTCTCAATACAACCATAAAATAGGTTTTTGACATGTTTAGGTCTTAGATTTTATATTATCTTTTCATTTTATTTAAATCGTCAAATAATGAGGTAATCGTTGCATCATCATGCTGTCATAAATAATTTAATTTATTTAATGTCTAAAAATTATAAAAAAAAATATCATGATGTAGAAAATATTTTTATATTTCTAATGAATATTTATAGTCTCAAATATAACTTGTATAACCCCATTTAAAAATTGTTTTAGTAAAACAACTCATGCTTGTGACAATTTTAATTTAACTTTAAATAAAAAGTTATTTATGTCATTTTCCAACCAAAGTAGATCCATGGGGTACCCAAGTTGACCCATGGATTTTGTTGGTCGGCCATGACACATCCAATGAGGGTAGGACATGTTTCTAGGTCATTTCATATTATTAAAACATTATTTTTACCTTAAATTACACTAATTACCTCTAATCGCGATTAAAAACTTAAAAGTTACTATTCACCAAAAAATTATTTTAATACCATTGAACAACATTTTACATCTTAATTACAACCATTTATGTCAGATTTTTGAAATTCAAATCACAGAAGTGATAATGTTTCATTTAAACGAAAAATCAGTTTTTAAACTACCACTTAGTGGTTTCACTATTCATCAAAAATTGAGGTTTTTCTGAAAAATACCAAAAATTCACCCTAAGATATATTTGATATTCCGAATTCAATAATGATGTCTATTATACAAAATTAAAAACATATATGTTACATTAATTAATTTAATAATTAATTCCCGTTTTCAAAACAAATAGCGTGTTTTTAAGAAACAATATCTATTAAAAGATTGACACTAGTTTAAGTCCAATTTCAAAGGGAAATTTATTCCAATGACCACCATTATATTAAATGGTAAAAATATATTATAAATGAACTTTAATCTAAATTAAAAATATAATCTATCCATATAAATAAATTAGATTAAAAGGAGGTTTTGAATTAAAATGCAACATTTTCAATAAAAATGATCTTTATCGGAAAAATAACAAAATTTTACACAAAGTAAATTTTGATGTCCAGATTCTAAAGAAGGATTTTATTTTGTCAAACACAACATATAAAATTTTAAAAAGTATATTTAAAAAGGGTTCTCCATAAAAAGGCGGTTAATCGACCTTTTAAAGAATATTAGAAGATTTGTGCTTAAAATTTGATTCATTTTCATTTTAAGCCTCTAACATTTATTGGATAAATGTAAAAATATTTGACAAACATATATAATAATTTTGTAGTTAGTTCCGTTCATTCCCGCCATTATAACGGCTAGGCGTTAACTACCTTTTAAAATAATATTATTTTATTATTTGAGTGTAACATAAGATTTCTAAGAAACTCGTTGTTGCGTATTAGGTACGCCCTCGAGCATAGCATTCCCTTTAAAGAAATATTAATATTTTATCAAAAAATATGGATAAATATGAAAATGTAATATTCTTTATTTACCTGGGGTGTTACATACTTCCCCCCTTTTGAGAATTGTGTCCTCACAATTTTAAACTTGGGCTTGGAAGCTTCATTGAAAATCCCACATCGGAACAAGAGTCAGTAAAACTATCACTTTAAAAGAATGGGAGAGAAGTACAAATGTCACCCGAGTTAACCCATAATAAGATTCCAAGTATGAAAATATGGATATGGAGTAGAAAACAAAGGGTCATGTTCTGATGGAGAGTGATAGTAAACATTCCTAGTAGAAAGTTAACAACAAGAAAATCACAAACTTGTGATGGGTTAAACGGTATTTGATTCCCCAGTAGGAAAAATTAACAGACAACATTTTTGTTTTAAGTTACTTTTCATAGAGGAATTTATTTATGAGATTAACTAAAACATTAGGAATTATACTTAATTGTCATGTTGACTTTCAACTTTTACTAGATTTCATACACGAACTCATATTTTCTCCAAAAGGGGAGTATTTAAGACGACTTGTTCACATTAAGAGAGCTATAATCAACTTCTAGAGAATCACCTAATCCACAAAAGAGAACTATATACTTCCCATGTCTTTAGACCTTAACCAAAACTAAATCCAAAAAGGCTAGTCTGAGATTAGATAATACCCAAAAAGGATAATCCTTTATATAAAAATAAAATCTATTCTTAATCTCCAAAATTTGTCAAACAAAACCCAAAGTTCAACAAAGACCATTCAATAAACATCTATCCATAAAATTCTACAAAGTAAAAAAAACTAAGATTGAAACCCAAAATGTATTAACCAGTAATTGCCTCAAATTCAAGGATCATATAAACCCAAATGGTTCTTTATAACTATATCCACGAAAGAAAGGATAATTATTACTTGAATAAAATTTTCGTATATCAAACATCAGGGTTACTATAAAAAGTCTTCTAATGTAACCCCATCATCAAAATAGACTAAATACATCTAAGAATTCCGCCATTCTAAAATCTACCATAACTCTTGAATCCCTTATATGATGACTTCTAACTCATTAAACATTCTTTATGATCCATTAGCCATTCCTTTTCAACCTATTCAGAAATACTTCTTTCCTACAAACAAAATCATGAATCATATCCTTATATTCCAATAATAGGAGAACATATGTTAAGAAATAATCCATACCTTTCATTTTTCATTGCCAGTTTCTTCATCCTCAATCGAAATGGAATTAGATGCTTCCTTTTTCCATGGCAGGTTCTTGCTTTATGACCTTCATTTCCACACCTATAGAATCTTTCTGTCCCTTTGAAACATTTTACTATGTGTTTCTTTCCACATATTTGACACATAGGTTTTTGAACATACATACCTTTATGATTATTACCTGAACTTCCGTAGGGATTTGTTTCTCGCATATACGATGCCTTATAAAAATCACTAAGGTTCAGGTGGTCAATCATGACTCCAGATAGTTGGTTTAGGATAACCACAAGAGTTCTCATTGCAGCTCCCATATAATTCAGTTGTTCTTTCATAAAACTGTCACAGTTTACTTTAAATCCATTGTTACTTTGGTGCCTACTAGATCCAGCCATTTACTAAAACCAAAAATTTCAGTGTGAGTATATCAGTAAAATCATAAAATAAAAAAGAGGAATATAAACACCATGATATACTTATCCAATTTATCTCAAACTCATTCTAACTTTCAAAAAAAAACCGATGGCTCCATCTAATATACTAACCATTGTGGTTATACACAACTTGTCACTTTTTCTTAAACAACACTCTAACCACTAAAGTTATCTAAACTGACCTATGATACCAACTATAAGGCCTCAGCCTTAAACCTTACGTAATCTTGAGTTATTACAAGATTACACATTGGGGATCTTTTCAGGTTTAGAGTTTTAGAGAATTAGATCAAAAAACTTGCATTACATTCCACATTTAAACAAAGTGGTTACATAAAAGATATTATTCATTTTCCCATCAACGGAAACATATTTAAAATAAAAAATTTATTCTTTCTTGACACTTCCTTGACACTATCATCATATCATGTACCAATCCCTTGACCTGTGAAAAAATTTCAAAAACATGGGATGATCATAAAAAGCTCAGTAAGGGTTATAAAAAGTATGGAAAGGAAACATGAGTACATATATACATAAGAATGAAATCATAATTTACCCATAAAACATAAGCACCTTAACATACCTCATAAAATCATGAATAAATCATAGAAATCATAATACATAAACGTAACTTGAGGCATTCATAACATTCATACGTAGGGAGTAACCCTCTTGGTTATGTTTGGAATACCCATCACAGTATATTCCCTAAATCTTTTCGAAGAAACCTTAACGTTACCCAATGCATTGGAGAGCTATATCGAGCTCACCCGCCATTAGTTTATCACAGAACCAACCGTATTCGTAACAATTCCCAAGAACCATAATATAATCATAGCACATAACTTAAACATAAAGGAAATATAATATTCCCACATTGCAATAAAAATATAACATTTTAAGATATTGAAAAAATGAATCCATTCTAAAAACCATTTTAAAACCATTTAAAAAATTTAATAAAGAGATTTTAAAATCAAAGTGTCACACACCACATTGAATATTTTAACATTTTAAACCATTAATATCCATATAAAAAAATCTTTAAAACCATTTTGAAAACATGGATATTAATGAGAAATATTTATAAGAATAAATCATTAAAACATT
The DNA here is from genome assembly GCA_963277665.1 of Viscum album. Classification (NCBI taxonomy): domain Eukaryota; kingdom Viridiplantae; phylum Streptophyta; class Magnoliopsida; order Santalales; family Viscaceae; genus Viscum; species Viscum album. Next base: position 806,811,216 of record OY728150.1, on the reverse strand, counting down.
TAAAATGATATTTTATTTAAAGGGTTTTTAACAAAATGAGAGACACTTGAATACAATAATTGAGGAATAACATTTAATAATATCATGAGAATAAAGGGATTCATGATATAATATTCCAAAGGAGAGTATATACACCATATAAGAGTGAATTGGTGCATAAATACAACGAAGTCTCAATGGAAATGTAAATTGAGATGAAATCCATTATAAAGATGATATCCTTTAATTAAGGATAAATCAATCTCATAATTATGTGTGAAAAATATAAATACACCCAATATAAGTGGATATTAAGTGTAAAATAATCAAAGTTAATTCACACATATTCAAAGGATGACATATTTAATAACTACATGTTGAACCCAAAGAAATCGAAATTGGGTTAAGAAGTTCCCTTGACAGCCTAACGGCGTCACATCAAATTTTAGAAAAAGAGTTGATGAGAGAGATAAAGGGTACCTCATCACTTGGACATACAATTTATGGCAATAAGGAAATATAAGAACATATCCCCATATGATAAGATGAAAATTAAAAGATATAACAAAATAAGTCTTTTAAAAACAGGAGGGTGAAAGGTTCCCTTACCGATTTCGGTAACTTTCGAAACGTACACCCCATGAAAGAAGGACTATACAAAATTTATGTAAATAATCATAAATGAAAGTATGTTACAAAAAGAGTAGAATAATGGACAGTACATACACCACTCAAAAGGAAATATTGGCAAATGTAGCATGAATATCACGAAAACACAAAGTGAGATAAAAATCCCCTTACAAAATTCCGGGAGCCTAACGGTGCCAATTAAAACTTCCAAAAAGGATTGATGAGGGAAAATAGGGTCTCTAATCATATGAAAATAAAATGTACAATAATATTAATATAAAATAAAATCCCAATCATAATAAAGATGATCTTAAATGTAATGACATAAAAGAGTGTACTTAAAAAGAAAGAGAGGGGTAGGATCCCTTACCTCAGGTCTGACTTGACTCGATCGTTCTTTAACCTCCTGAATAATAAACTTGAGTTAATTTCTACTTGCTTAAGAAACTTTTTCAAGTTAATTATTCCTTTTATGTCACTTACTACCATGCTATGAACACTATGTAAATATTTAAGATAATAATGGTCGTTTTGTAGATCATTGCTACTTGAGTCAAAAAATAAACTCTTTATAATTACAAGTTGTTCATGTGGTAAAATATATATTATATACAGAATTATATTCATTATTTAGATATCATATATACCATATATATCCATTATATACATGAATTTATAATGTTACATAACATTTAGAGGTAAGAAATGAAATGCACCGTTCATGGAGACGGTAAGTCGTACGTTCGCATGAACGCTACTTCCATTTCTATTTATTATTTAATGGAATTAAAACATAATGATACATAATAGTATTATAATTCCAGTATGGTATCGTATATAATATCATTAAATTTATCCTTTATACGTACCACCTATGGTGTTAACGAATCAAATCACTTTGAGGGGGCCGTAATACGCACTTCCTAAAATGAAGATATCTCATTTACCCATAATGGAAACCATAAAGGTATGCCATAAATGAAAAATACAGAAGATAAAGTAAAACATAAACATATTATATATCATATATAAATATAGTTTCATATTAATGGCCACATTTTAAGGTGTTAGAATAATATTGAACAATCATCGTTTCGTGAGGCAGAAATTCGCCATCCACGGAAACAGTATGCTCTTTAACCATTAGATGAAGGTGTGTGTAAGTGTAGCTAGAATCCTTCTTATAACAACATCCTAGTATATTTAAGATACTGTTGTTGTTACAAAAGAAAAGAATAAATAGAGTATAGGGGGTTGGAGAAGAAAAATATAACAAAAGAACACAAGTGAAGACATTACCTTAAAATCGGGTATCTCAATTTTATTTGAGCTCAAAGATTCCTTGGGAAGACTTAAGACAAAAGTGAGGCTTCTAGTAAAAATATAGGGATGTGTAGAGACAAAATGAGAAGGGTTTGGCCGAACCAAAGGCTTGAGAGTTTTGGGTATGGTGGTAGAGGTGGGGGCCTTTTATAAGAGGAGAGGAGGGGCACTCTTGGAAAGTTACAAAATGTTACTTTATTTTCAAATGAGTTTCGGATTTTAAAGGTCCCACATTAATTTATTTCGAGGATAAGGTGGTAAGGGTTCGAAATAATCCCATCCAATAGGTTTTTGACATGTTTAGGTCTTAGATTTTACATTATCTTTTAATTTTATTTAAATCGTTAAATAATGAGGTAATCACTGCATCATCATGCTATCATAAATAATTAAATTTATTTAATGTCTAAAAATTATAAAAAAAATACCATCATGTATAAAATCTAGTTATCTTTCTAATGAATATTTATAGTAAAACATATGACTTGTATAACCCCAATTAATAATTATTTTATTAAAACAACTCATGCTTGTGACATATTTAATTTAACTTTAAATAAAAAGTTATTTATGTCATTTTCCAACCAAAGTGGCTACATGGGGTCCCCAAGTTGACCCATGGATTTTCTTGGTCGTCCATGACACATCCAATGAGGGTAGGGCATGTGTCTAGGTCATTTCATATTATTAAAACATTATTTTTACCTTAAATTACACTAATTACCTCTAATCGCGATTAAAAACTTAAAAGTTACTATTCACCAAAAAAATATTTTAATCCCATTGAACAAAATTTTACATCCTAATGAAAACCATGTATGTCAGATTTTTGAAATTAAAATCACAAAATTGGTAAAGTTTCATTTAAACGAAAAATCAGTTTTTAAACTACCACTTAGTGGTTTCACTATTCATCAAAAATTGAAGTTTTTCAGAAAAATACCAAAAATTCACCCTAAGCTATATTTGATATTCTGAATTCAATAATTATGTCTATTATACAAAATTCAAAAACATATATTTTGCATTAATTAATTTAATAATTAATTCCGCTGTCAAAACAAATAGCGTGTTTTTGAGAAACAATATCTATTAAAAGATTGAAACTAGTTTAAGTCCAATTTCAAAGTGAAATTAATTCCAATGACCACCATTAGATTAAATGGTAAAAATATATTCTAAATAATGTTTAATATAAATTAAAAATATAACCTTTCCATATAAATAAATCAGATTAAAAAGAGGTTTTGAATTAAAATGCAACATTTTCAATAAAAATGATCTTTATCGGAAAAATAACAAAATTTTACACAAAGTAAATTTTGATGTCCAGATTCTAAAGAGGGATTTTATTTTTTCAAACACAACATATAAAATTTTAAAAATTATATTTAAAAAGGGTTCTCCATCAAAAGGCGGTTAATCAACCTTCTAAAGAATATTAGAAGATTTATGCTTAAAATTGGATTCATTTGCATTTCAAGCCTCTAACATTTATTGGACAAAAGTAAAAATATTTGACAAACATATATAATAATTTTTTAGTTAGTTCCGTTCATTCCAGCCATTATAATGGCTAGGCATTAACTACCTTTTAAAATAATATTAATTTATTATTAGAGTGTAACGTAAGATTTCTAAGAAACTCGTTGTTGCGTATTGGGTACGCCCTCGAGCATAGCATTACCTTTAATGTAATATTAATATTTTATTCAAAAATATGGATAAATATGAAAATGTAATATTCTTTATTTACCTGGGGTGTTACATCCTTCTCCCCTTTTGGGAATTGCGTCCTCGCAATTTTAAAGTTGGGCTTGGAAGCTTCATTGAAAATCCCACATCGGAACAAGAGTCAGTAAAACTATCACTTTAAAAGAATGGGAGAGAAGTACAAATGTCACCCGAGTTAACCCATTCTAGGATTCCAAGTATGAAAATATGGATTTGGGGGAGAAAACAAAGGATCATGTTCTGATGGAGAGTGATAGTAAACATGTCTAGGAGAAAGTTAACAACAAGAAAATCACAAACTTGTGATAGGGTAAACGGTATTTGATTCCCCAGTAGGAAAAAATAAAAGACAACATTTTTTTTAGGTTACTTTTCATTGAAGAATTTATTTATGAGATTAACTAAAACATTAGGAATCATACTTAATTGTTATGTTGACTTTCAACTTTTACTAGATTTCTTACATGAACTCATATTTTCTCCAAAAGATGAGTATTTAGGATGACTTGTTTACATTAAGAGAGCTATAATCAACTTCTAGAGAATCACCTAATCCACAAAAGAGAACTATATACTTCCCATGTCTTTAGACCTTAACCAAAACTAAAACCAAAAGGCTAGTATGAGATCAGATAATACCCAAAAAGGATTATCCTTTATATAAAAAAATCTATTCTTAATCTCCAAAATTTGTCAAACAAAACCCAAAGTTCAACAAAGACCATTCAATAAATATCTATCCATAAAATTCTACAAAGTAAAACAAACTAATATTGAAACCCAAAATGTATTAACCAGTAACTGCCTCAAATTCAAGGATCATATAAACCCAAATGGTTCATTATAACTATATCCACGAAAGAAAGTATAATTATTCCTTGAATAAAATTTTCATATATCAAACATCAGGGTTACTATAAAAATTCTTCTAATGTAACCCCATCATCAAAAGATACTTAATAAATCTAAGAATTTTACCATCCTAAAATCTACCATAACTCTTGAATCCCTTATATGATGACTTCATACTAATTCAACATTCTTCATGATCCATTAGCCATTCCTTTTCAACTTATTCTGAAATACTTCTTTCCTACAAAAAAATCATGAATCATATCCTAATATTCCAATAATAGTAAAACATATGTTAATAAATAATCCATACCTTTAATTCTTCATTGTCAGTTTCATCATCCTCAATCGGAATGGCATTAGGTATTGGTAAATGAATATTTGTACGATCTTGGTGACCCCATTCCAGAAACTTCTTCATAGGACATGTGTTTTTATAATGACCATGCACACCACATTTAAAACATTCAATTGAACCTTTAGAAAGAACTTCTTTCCCTTTCCTAGAGTCAACTAGAAGCTTCCATTTTCCATGGAAGGTTCTTGCTTTGTGACCTTCATTTCCACACCTATAGCATCTTTCTATCCTTTTGAAACATTTTCCTATGTGTTTCTTTCCACATATTTGACACATAGGTTTTTCAACATACTTACCTTTATGATTATTACCTGAACATCCGTAGGGATTTGTTTCTCGCATATATGATGCCTTATAAAAATCACTAAGGTTTAGGTGGTCAATCATGACTCCAGATAGTTGGTTGAGGATAACCACAAGAGTTCTCATTGCAGCTCCCACATCATTCAGTTGTTCTTTCATAAAATCGTCATAGTTTTCTTCAATTCCATTGTTACATTGATGGCTTGTAGATCCAACCATTTACTAAAACCAAAAAGGTCAGTGTGAGTATATCAGTAAAATCATCAAATAAAAAAGAGGAAGATAAACACCAATATATACTTATCCAATTTATCTCAAACTCATTCTAACTTTCAAAAAAAAATGATGACTCCATATAATACACTAACCATTGTGGTTATACACAACTTGTCACTTTTTCTTAAACAACACTCTAACCTCTAAAGTTATCTAAACCGACCTCTGATACCAACTATAAGGCCCCAGCCTTAAACCTTACTTAATCTTGAGTTATTATAGGATTAAACATTGAGGGTCTTTGCAGGTTTAGAGTTTTAGAGAATTAGATCATAAAACATTCATTACATTCCACATTTAAACAAAGTGGTGACATAAAAGATAGTATTCATTTTCCCATCAACGGAAACATATTTAAAATAAAACATGGATTCTTTCTTGACACTTCTTTGACACTATCATCATATCATGTACCAATCCCTTGACTTGTGAAAACATTTCAAAAACTTGGGATGAGCATAAAAAGCTCAGTAAGGGTTATAAAAAGTATGGAAAGCAAACATGAGTACATATATACATAAGAATGAAATCAAACTTTACCCATAAAACATAAGCACTTTAACATACCTCATAATATCATGAATACATCATAGAAATCATAAGACATAAAGGTAACTTGAGGCATTCATAACATTTTTACGTAGGGAGTAACCCTCTTGGTTACGTTTGTAATACCTATCATAGTATATTCCCTAAATCTCTTTGGAGAAACCTTAACGTTTAACTCCTTCGCGTTACCCAATGAATTGGAGAGCTATATCGGGCTCACCTGCCCTTAGTTTATCACGGAACCACCCATATTCATAACAATTCCCATGAATCATAAAATAATCATAGCACATAACTTAAGCATAAAGGAAAGATAATATTCCCACATTGAAATAACAATATAACATTTTAAGATATTGAAATAATAAATCCATTCTAAATACCATTTTGAAAACAATTTAAAACATTTAATAAAGATATTTTTAAATCAAAGTGTCCCATACCACATTGAAGCTTTTAACATTTTAATCCATTAATATCCATATAAATAAATCCTTAATACCATTTTGAAAACATGGATATTAATGAGAAATATTTATAAGAATAAATCATTAAAACATTTAAAATGATATTTTAGTTAAAGGGTTTTTAACAACATGAGAGACACTTGAATTCAATAATTTCGGAATAAAATTTAATAATATCATGAGAATTAAGGGATTCATGATATAATATTACAAAGGACAGTATATACACCATATAAAAGTGAATTGGTGCATAACAAAAATGAAGTCTCAATGGAAATTTAAATTGAGATAAAATCCATTATAAAGAGGGTATCCTTAAATTAAGGATAAATCAATCTCATAATTATGTGTGACAAATATAAATAAACCCAATATAAGTGGATATTAAGTGTAAAATAATCAAAGTTCATTCACACATATTCAAAGGATGACATATTCAATAACTACATGTTGAACCCAATGAAATCAAAATTGGGTTAAGAAGTTCCCTTGACAGCCTAACGGCGTCACATTAAATTTTAGAAAAAGAGTTGATGAGAGAGATAAAGGGTACCTCATCACTCAGACATAAAATTTACGGCAATAAGGATATATAAGAACATAACCCTACATAATAAGATGAAAATTAAAAGACATAACAAAATAAGTCTTTTAAAAAGAGGAGGGTGAATGGTTCCCTTACCGATTTGGGTAACTTTCGAAACGTACACCCCATGAAAGAAGGACTATACAAAATTTATGTAAATACTCATAAAAAAAGTATGTTACACAAAGAGTAGAATAATGTACAGTAAATACACCACTCAAAAGGATATATTGGCAAATGTACCATGAATCTCACGAAAACACAAAGTGAGATAAAAAGCCCCTTACGAAATTTCGGCAGCCTAACGATGCCAATTAAAACTTCCAAAAAGGATTGATGAGAGAAAATTGGGTCTATCATCATATGAAAATAAAAATCACAGTAAGAGTAATATAAAAGAACATCCCAATCATATGAAATATGAGCTTAAAAGGAATGACATAAAAGAGTGTACTTAAAAAGAAAAAGAGGGGTAAGATCCATTACCTTGGGTACGACTTGACTTGATCGTTCTTTAACCTCATGAATAATAAACTTGAGTTAATTTATAATTTATTAAGAACGTTTTTAAAGTTCATTATTCCTTTTATATCACTTACTACTATGCTATGAATACTATGTAATAATTTAAGTTAATAATGGTCGTTTTGTAGATCATTGCTACTTGAGTCAAAAAATAAACTCCTTATAATTACAAGTTGTTCGTGTGGTAAAATATATATTATATCCAGAATTATATTAATTATTTAGATATCATATATATCATACTTATCCATTATATACATGCATTTATAATGTTACATAACAATTAGAGGTAAGAAATGAAATGCACCGTTCATGGAGACGGTAAGTCGTACGTACGCATTAACGCTACTTCCATTTCTATTTATTATTTAATGGAATTAAAACATAATGATACATAATAGTATTATAATTCATGTATGGTATCATATATAATATCATTAAATTTATCCTTTATACATACCACATATGGTGTTAACTAATCAAATCACTTTGAGGGGGCGGTAGTCTGCACTTCCTAAAATGAAGATATCGCTTTTACCCATAATTGAAACCATAAAGGTATGACATAAATGAAAAATACAGAAACTGAAGTAAAAAATAAACATATTATATGTCACATATAAATATAGTGTCATCTTAATGTCCACCTTTTAAGGTGTTAGAAGAATATTGAACAATCATCATTTCGTGAGGCAGAAATTCGCCATCCACGGAAACAGTACGCTCTTTTACCATTAGATGAAGGTGTGTGTAAGTGTAGATCAAATCCTTATTATAACAACATCCTAGTATATTTAAGATACTGGTGTAGTTACAAAAGAAAATAATAAAAAGTGTTTAGGTGGCTGTAAAAGCAAAATAATACAAAAGAACACAAGTGAAGACATTACCTTAAAATATGGTATCTCTCTTTGATTTGAGCTCAAAGGCTTCCTTGGGAAGACTTATGCCCAAATTGAGACTTCTAGGAATAAGAGAGGGATGTTTAGAGACAAAATGAGCAGGGTTTGTCCGAGCCAAAGGCTTGATAGGTGTGGGTAAGGTGGTATAGGTGGGAACCTTTTATAAGAGGAGAGGAGGGGCACTCTTGGAAAGTTACAAAATGTTGCTTTATTTTCAAATGAGTTTAAGATTTTAAAGGTCCCACATTGATTTATTTCGAGGATAACATGGTAAGGGTTCTAAATCAATCCATTCAATTGGTTTTTTACATGTTTAGGTCTTGTATTTTACATTATCTTTTCATTTTATTTAAATCGTTAAATAATGAGGTAATCGATGCATCATCATGCTGTCATATATAATTTAACTTATTTAATGTCTAAAAATTATAATAAAATATCATGATGTAGGAAATATTTTTATATTTATAATTAATATTTATAGTAAAAAATATGACTTGTATAACCCCATTTAAAAATTGTTTTAGTAAAACAACTCATGCTTGTGACATTTTTAATTTAACTTTAAATAAAAAGTAATTTATGTCATTTTCCAACCAAAGTGGCTCCATGGGGTCCCCAAGTTGACCCATGTATTTTCAGGGTCGGAAATGACACATCCAATCAGGGTAGGACCTGTTTCTAGGTCATTTCATATTATTAAAACATTATTTTTACCTTAAATTTCACTAATTACCTCTAATCGCGATTAAAAACTTAAAAGTTACTGTTAACCAAAATATTATTTTAATCCCATTGAACCACATTTTACATCCTAATGACAACCATGTATGTTGGATTTTTTAAATTCAAATCACATAAGTGGTGAGGTTTCATTTAAATGAAAAATCAGTTTTTAAACTACCACTTAGTGGTTTCACTATTCATCAGAAATTGATGTTTTTCAGAAAAATACCAAAAATTCACCCTAAGCTATATTTGATATTCCGAATTCAATAATGATGCCTATTATAAAAAATTCAAAACATATATGTTGCATTAATTAATTTAATAATTAATTCCCGCTGTCAAAACAAATAGCGTGTTTTTAAGAAACAATATCTATTAAAAGATTGACACTAGTTTAAGTCCAATTTCAAAGTGAAATTAATTCCAATGACCACCATTAGATTAAATGGTAAAAATATATTCTAAATACACTTTAATATAAATTAAAATTATATTCCATCCATATAAATAAATCATATTAAAAGGAGGTTTTGAATTAAAATGAAACACTTTCAATAAAAATGATCTTTATCGGAAAAATAACCAAATTTTACACAAAGTAAATATTGATGTTCAGATTCTAAAGAAGGATTTTATTTTGTCAAACACAACATATAAAATTTTCAAAAGTATATTTAAAAAGGTTTCTCCATCAAAAGGCGGTTAATCCTCCTTTTAAATAATATTAGAAGATTTATGCTTAAAATTAGATTCATTTTCATTTTAAGCCTCTAACATTTATTGGATAAAAGTAAAAATATTTGACAAAAATATATAATCATATTGTAGTTATTTCCGTTCATTCCCGCCATTATAATGTATAGGCGTTAACTACATTTTAAAATAATATTATTTTATTATTAGAGTGTGACGTAAGATTTCTAAGAAACTCGTTGTTGTTTATTGGGTACTCCCTCGAGCATAGCATTCCCTTTAAAGTAATATTAATATTTTATTAAAAAATATGGTTAAATATGAAAATGTCATATTATTTATTTACCTGGGGTGTTACATCCTTCCACCTTTTTTGGAATTGCGTCCTCACAATTTTAAAGTTGGGCTTGGAAGCTTCATTGAAAATCCCACATCGGAATAAGAGTCAGTAAAACTATCACTTTAAAAGAATGGGAGAGAAGTACAAATGTCACAAAAGTTAACCCATGCTAGGATTCCAAGTATGAAAATATGGATATGGAGAAGAAAACAAAGGGTCATGTTCTGATGGAGAGTGATAGTAAACATGTCTAGGAGATAGTTAACAACAAGAAAATAACAAACTTGTGATGGGTTAAACGGTATTTTATTCCCCTCAAGGAAAAATTAACAGACAACATTTTTGTTTTAAGTTACTTTTCATTGAGGAATTTATTTATGAGATTAACTAAAACATTAGGAAGCAAACTTAATTGTCATGTTGACTTTCAACTTTTACTAGATTTCTTACACGAACTCATATTATCTCCAAAAGACAAGTATTTAGGATGACTTGTTCACATTAAGAGAGCTATAATCAACTTCCAGAGAATCACCTAATCCACAAAATAAAACTATATACTTCCCATGTATTTAGACATTAACCAAAACTAAAACCAAAAGGCTAGTATGAGATCAGATAATCCCCAAAAAGGACAATCCTTTATATAAAAAAAATCTATTCTTAATGTCCAAAAATTTTCAAACAAAACCCAAAGTTCAACAAAAACCATTTAATAAACATCTATCCATAAAATTCTACAAAGTAAAACAAACTAATATTGAAACCCAAAATGTATTATCCAGTAATTCCCTCAAATTCAAGGATCATATAAACCCAAATGGTTCTTTATAACGATATCCACGAAAGAAAGGATAATTATTGATTGAATAAAATTTTCGTATATCAAACATCAGGGTTACTGTAAAAAGTCTTCTAATGTAACCCCATCATCAAAAGAGACTTAATAAATCTAAGAATTTCACCATCCTAAAATCTACCATAACTCTTGAATCCCTTATATGATGACTTCTTACTCATTCAAAATTATTCATGATCTATTAGCCATTCCTTTTCAACTTATTCTGAAATACTTAATTCCTACAGACAAAATCATGAATCATATCCTATGATTCCAATAATAGGAAAACATATGTTAGGAAATAATTCATAACTTTCATTCTTCATTTTCAGTTTCTTCATCCTCAATCGGAATGGAATTATGTATTGGTAAATGAATATTTGTACGATCTTGGTGACCCCATTCCTGAAACTTCTTTATAGGACATGTGTTTGCATAATGACCATGCACACCACATTTAAAACATTAAATTGATCCTTAAGAAAGAACTTCTTTCCCTTTCCTAGAGTCAACTAGATTCTTCCTTTTTCCATGGAAGGTTCTTGATTTATGACCTTCATTTCCACACCTATAGCATCTTTCTGTCCCTTTGAAACATTTTACAATGTGTTTCTTTCCACATATTTGACACATAGGTTTTTTTAACATACTTACCTTTATGATTATTACCTGAACATCCGTAGAGATTCGTTTCTTGCATATACGATGCCTTATAAAAATCACTAAGGTTTAGGTGGTCAATCATGACTCCAGATTTTTGGTTGAGGATAACCACAAGAGTTCTAAGTGCAGCTCCCATATCATTCAGTTGTTCTTTCATAAAACTATCACAGTTTTCTTCAAATCCATTGTTACTTTGGTGCCTGCTAGATCCATCCATTTACTAAAACCAAAAAGGTCAGTGTGAGTATATCAGTAAAATCATCAAATAAAAAAAAGGAAGATAAACACCAAGATATGCTTATCTAATTTATCTCAAACTCATTCTAGCTTTCAAAAAAACGATGACACCATCTAATATACTAACCATTGTGGTTGTACACAACTTGTCACTTTTTCTTAAACAACACTCTAACCTCTAAAGTTATCTAAACCGGCCTCTGATACCAACTATAAGGCCCCAGCCTTAAACCTTACTTAATATTGAGTTATTACAAGATTACACATTGAGGATATTTTCAGGTTTAGAGTTTTAGAGAATTAGATCAAAAAACTTGCATTACACTCCATATTTAAACAAAGTGGTTACATAAAAGATAGTATTCATTTTTCCATGAACGGAAACATATTTAAAATAAAACATGGAATGTTTCTTGACACTTCCTTGACACTATGATCATATCATGTACCAATCCCTTGACCTGTGAAAACATTTTAAAAACATGGTATGAGCATAAAAATCTCAGTAAGGGTTATAAAAAGTATGGAAAGGTAACATGAGTACATATATACATAAGAATGAAATCATACTTTACCCATAAAACATAAGCACTTTAACATACCTCATAAAGTCATGAATAAATCATAGAAATCATAAGACATAAAGGTAACTTGAGGCATTCATAACATTCTTATGTACGGAGTAACCCTCTTGATTACATTTGGAATACCCATCACTGTATATTCCCTAAATCTCTTCGGAGAAACCTTAACTTTTATCTCCTTCGCGTTTCCCAAGGCATTGGAGAGCTATATCGGTCTCACCCGCCCTTAGTTTATCACAAAACCACCCGTATTCATAACAATGCCCAAGAACCATAACATAATCATAGCACATCCCTTAAGCATAAAGGTAAGATAATATTCCCACATTGCAATAACAATATAACATTTTAAGATATTGAAATAATGAATCCATTCTAAAAACCATTTTCAAAACCATTTACAACATTTAATAAAGAGATTTTTAAATCAAAGTGTCCCATACCACATTGAAGCTTTTAACATTTTAAACCATTAATATCCATATAAATAAATCCTTAAAACCATTTTGAAAATGTGGATATTAATGAGAAATATTAATACGAATAAATCATTAAAACAATTAAAACGATATTTTAGTTAAAGGGTTTTTAACAAAATGAGAGACACTTGAATACAATAATTGAGGAATAACATTTAATAATATCATGAGAATAAAGGGATTCATGATATAATATTCCAAAGGATAGAAATTACACCATATAAGAGTGAATTGGTGCATAATAACAATGAAGTCTCAATGGAAATGGAAATTGAGATGAAATCCATTATAAAGATGGTATCCTTAAATTAAGGATAAATCAATCTCTTAATTATGTTTGACAAATATAAATACACCCAAAATAAGTGGATATTAAGTGTAAATTAATCAAAGGTCATTCACACATATTCAAAGGATGACATATTAAATAACTCTAAGTTGAACCCAAAGAAATCGAAATTGGGTTAAGAAGTTCCCTTGAAAGCCTAACGACGTCACATCAAATTTTAGAAAAAGAGTTGATGAGAGAGATAAAGGGTACCTCATCACTTGGACATAAAATTTACAGAAATAAGGATATATAAGAACATATCCCCACATAATAAGATGAAAATTTAAAGACATAAAAAAAAGAAGTCTTTTAGAAAGAGGAGGGTGAAAAGTTCCCTTACCGATTTGGGTAACTTTTGAAACGCACACCGCATGAAAGAAAGACTATAACAAATTTATGTAAATACTCATAAATGAAAGTATGTTACACAAAGATTAGAATAATGGACAGTACATACACCACTCAAAAGGAAATATTGGAAAATGTAGCATGAATCTCATGAAAACACAAAGTGAGATGAAAAGCCCCTTATGAAATTCCGGCAGCCCAACGACGCAAATTAAAACTTCCAAAAAGGATTGATGAGAGAAAATAGGGTCTATAATCATATGAAAATAAAAAGTACAGTAATAGTAATATAAAAGAACATCCCAATAATAAGAAAGATGATCTTAAAAGGAATTACATAAAAGAGTGTACTTAAAAAGAAAGGGAGGGGTAGGATCCCTTACCTCGGGTCCGACTTGACTCGATCGTTCTTTAACCTCCTGAATAATAAACATGAGTTAATTTATAATTGCTTAAGAACCATTCTCAGGTTCATTATTCCTTTTATATCACTCACTACCATGCTATGAACACTATGTAATTATTTAAGTTAATAATGGTTGTTTTGTAGATCATTGCAACTTGAGTCAAAAAATAAACTCTTTATAATTACAAGTTGTTCATGTGGTAAAATATATATTATATACAGAATTATATTCATTATTTATATATCATATATATCATATATATCCATTATATACATGAATTTATAATGTTACATAACATTTAGAGGTAAGAAATGAAATGCACCGTTCATGGAGACGGTAAGCCGTACGTATGCATGAACGCTACTTCCATTTCTATTTATAATTTAATGGAATTAAAACATAATAATACATAATAGTATTATAATTCCAGTATGGTATAATATATAATACCATTAAATTTATCCTTCATATGTACCACATATGGTGTTAACAAATCAAATCACTTTGAGGGGTGGTAGTCCGCACTTCCTAAAATGAAGATATCACATTTACCCATAATGGAAACCATAAAGGTATGCCATAAATGAAAAATACAGAATCTTAAGTAAAACTTAAACATATTATATATCATATATAAATATAGTTTCATCTTTATTGCCACCATTGAAGGTGTTAGAAAAATATTAAACAATCATCGTTTCGTGAGGCAGAAATTTGCCATCCACGAAAACAGTATGCTCTTTAACCATTAGATGATGGTGTGTGTAAGTATAGCTAGAATCCTTATTATAACAACATACTAGTATATTGAAGATACTTTTTTTGTTCCAAAAGAAAATAATAAAAAGATTTTTGGTGGTTGGAGAAACAAAATAAAACAAAAGAACACAAGTGAAGACATTACGTTAAAATCGGGTATCTCTCTTTGATTTGAGCTCAAAGGCTTCCTTGGGAACACTTATGCCCAAAGTGAGGCCTCTAGGAATAATAGAGGTATGTGGAGAGACAAAATGAGTAGGGGTTGGCTAAGCCAAAGGCTTGAGAGGCGTGGGTAAGGTGGTAGAGGTGGGGGCCTTTTATAAGAGGAGAGGATGGGCACTCTTGGAAAGTTACAAAATGTTACTTTATTTTCAAATGCGTTTCGGATTTTAAAGGTCCCACATTGATTTATTTCGAGGATAAGGTGGTAAGGGTTCAAAATCCACCCATCCAATAGGTTTTTTACATGTTTTGGGCTTAGATTTTACATTATCTTTTCTATTTATTTAAATCGTTAAGTAATGAGGTAATCGCTCCATCATCATGCTGTCATAAATAATTTAATTTATTTAATCTCTAAAAATTATAAAAAAAATATCACGATGTAGGAAATCTTTATATCTTTCTAATGAATATTTATAGTCAAAAATAATTCTTTAATTACCCCATATAAAAAAATGTTTTAGTAAAAAAACTCATGTTTGTGATATTTTTAATTTAACTTTAAATAAAAAGTTATTTATGTCATTTTCCAACCAAAGTGGCTTCATGGGGTCCCCAAGTTGACCCATGGATTTTCTTGGTCGGCCATGACACATCCAAAGAGTGTAGGACATGTGTCTAGGTCATTTTATATTATTAAAACATTATTTTTACCTTAAATTACACTAATTACCTCTAATCGCGATTAAAAACATAAAAGTTACTATTCACCAAACTATTATTTTAGTCTCATTGAACCACATTTTACATCCTAATGACAACCATGTATGTTGGATTTTAGAAATTCAAATCACAGAAGTGGTAAAGTTTCATTTAAACGAAAAATCAGTTTTTAAACTACCACTTAGTGGTTTCACTATTCATCAAAATTGATGTTTTTCCGAAAAATACCAAAAATTCACCCTAAGATATATTTGATATTCATAATTCAATAATGATGTCTATTATAAAAAATTCAAACATATATGTTGCATTAATTAATTTGATAATTAATTCCCGCTGTCAAAACAAATAGGGTGTTTTTAAGAAACAATATCTATTAAAAGATTGACACTAGTTTAAGTCCAATTTCAAAGGGAAATTAATTCCAATGACCACCATTAGATTAAATGGTAAAAATATATTCTAAATACACTTTAATCTAAATTAAAAATATAATCTATCCATATAAATAATTCAGATTAAAAGGAGGTTTTACATTAAAATGTAACATTTTCAATAAAAATGATCTTTATCGGAAAAATAACAAAATTTTACACAAAGTAAATTTTGATGTCCAGATTCTAAAGAATGATTTTATTTTGTCATACACAACATATAAAATTTTCAAAAGTATATTTAAAAAGGGATATCCATCAAAAGGTGGTTAATCGACTTTTTAAAGAGTATTAGAAGATTTATGCTTAAAATTGGATTCATTTGCATTTTAAGCCTCTAACATTTATTGGATAAAAGTAAAAATATTTGACAAACATATATAATCATTTTGTAGTTAGTTCCGTTCATTCCCGCCATTATAACATCTAGGCATTAACTACCTTTTAAAATAATATTATTTTATTCTTAGAGTGTAACGTAAGATTTCTAAGAAACTCGTTCTTGCGTATTGCGTACGCCCTCGAGCATAGCATTCCCTTTAAAGTAATATTTATATTTTATTCAAAAATATAGATAAATATGAAAATGTCATATTCTTTATTTAATTGGGGTGTTACATCCTTCCCCCCTTTTGGGAATTGTTTCCTTGCAATTTTAAAGTTGGGCTTGGAAGCTTCATTGAAAATATCACATTAGAACAAGAGTCAGTAAAACTATCACTTTAAAAGAATGGGAGAGAAGTACAAATTTCACCCGAGTTAACCCATACTAGGATTCCAAGAATGAAAATATAGATATGGAGGAGAAAACAAAGGGTCATGTTCTGATGTAGGGTGATTGAAAACATGTCTAGAAGAAAGTTAACAACAAGAAAATCACAAACTTGTGATGGGTTAAACGGTATTTGAATCCCCAGTAAGAAAAATTAACAGACAGCATTTTTGTTTTAAGTTACTTTTCATTGAGGAATTTATTTATGAGATTAACTAAAACATTAGGAATCATACTTAATTGTCATGTTTAATTTAAACTTTTACTAGATTTCTTACACGAACTCATATTTTCTCCAAAATATGAGTATTTAGGATGACTTGTTCACATTAAGAGAGCTATAATCAACTTCTAGAGAATCACCTAATCCACAAAAGAGAACTATATACTTCCCATTTCTTTAGACCTTAACCAAAACTAAAACCAAAAAGGCTAGTATGAGATCAGATAATACCCAAAAAGGATAATACATTATATAAAAAAATCTATTCTTAATCTCCAAAAAATTTCAAACAAAACCAAAAGTTCAACAAAGACCATTCAATAAACATCTATCCATAAAATTCTACAAAGTAAAATAATCTAAGATTGAAACCCAAAATGTATTAACCAGTAATTGCCTCAAATTCAAGGATCATATAAACCCAAATGGTTCTTTATAACTATATCCATGAAAGAAAGTATAATTATTACTTGAATAAAATTTTCGTATATCAAACATCAGGGTTACTATAAAAAGTCTTCTAATGTAACCCCATCATCAAAAGAGACTTAATACATCTAAGAATTTTACCATCCTAAAATCTACCATAACTCTTGAATCCCTTATATGATGACTTCTTAATCATTCAACATTCTTCATGATCCATTAGACATTCCTTTTTAGCTTATTCTGAAATACTTATTTCCTACAAACAAAATCATGAATTATATCCTAAGATTCCAATAATAGGAAAACATATCTTAAGAAATAATCCATACTTTTCATTCTTCATTGTCAGTTTCTTCATCCTCAATCGGAATGGCATTAGGTATTGGTAAATGAATATTTTTACGATCTTGGTGACCCCATTCACGAAAATTCTTCGTAGGACATGTGTTTTTATAATGACCATGCACACCACATTTAAAACATTCAATTGATCTTTCAGAAAGAACTTCTTTCCCTTTCCTAGAGTCAACTAGATGCTTCCTTTTTCCATGGAAGGTTATTGCTTTATGACCTTCATTTCCACACATATAGCATATTTCTATCCCTTGGAAACATTTTCCTATGTGTTTCTTTCCACATATTTGACACATAGGTTTTTGAACATACTTACCTTTATGATTATTACCTGAACTTCTGTAGGGATTTTTTTCTCACATATACGATGCCTTATAAAAATCACTAAGGTTTAGGTGGTCAATGATGACTCCAGATAGTTGGTTGAGGATAACCACAAGAGTTCTCATTGCAGCTCCCATATCATTCAGTTGTTCTTTCATAAAACCATCACAGTTTTCTTCAAATCCATTGTTACATTAGTTCCTGCTAGATCCAGCCATTTATTAAACCAAAAAGGTCAGTGTGAGTATATCAGTAAAATAATCAAATAAAAAAGATGAAGATAAACACCAAGATATACTTATCTAATTTATCTCAAACTCATTCTTACTTTAAAAAAAAGATGGCTCCATATAATATACTAACCATTATGGTTATACACAACTTTTCACATTTTCCTAATCAACACTCTAACCTCTAAAGTTATCTAAACCGACCTCTGATACCAACTATAAGGCCCCAGCCTTAATCCTTACTTAATCTCGAGTTATTACAAGATTACACATTGAGGATCTTTTCAGGTTTAGAGTTTTAGAGAATTACATCATAAAAATTGCATTACATTCCACATTTAAACAAAGTGGTTATATAAAAGATAGTATTCATTTTCTTATCAACGGAAACATATTTAAAATAAAACATGGATTCTTTCTTGACACTTCCTTGACACTATCATCATATCATGTACCAATCCCTAGACCTGTGAAAACATTTCAAAAACATGGGATGAGCATAAAAAGCTCAGTACGGGTTATAAAAAGTATGTAAAGAAAACATGAGTACATATATACATAAGAATGAAATCATACTTTACCCATAAAACATAAGCACTTTAACATACCTCATAAAATCATGAATAAATCATAGAAATCATAATACATAAAGGTAACTTGAGGCATTCATAACATTCTTACGTAGGGATTAACCCTCTTGGTTACGTTTGGTATACCCATCACAATATATTCCCTAAATCTCTTCGGATAAACCTTAAAGTTTAACTCCTTCGCGTTACCCAATGCATTGGAGAGATATATCGGGCTCACCCGCCCTTAGTTTATCACAGAACCACCCGTATTAATAACAATGCCCAAGAACCATAACATAATCATAGCACATAACTTAAGAATAAAGGAAAGAAAATATCCCCACATTGCAATAACAATATAACATTTTAATATTTTTAAATAATGAATCCATTCTAAAAACCATTTTCAAAACCATTTAAAACATTTAATAAAGAGATTTTTAAATTAAAGTGTCCCATACCACATTGAAGCTTTTAAAATTTTAAAACATTAATATCCATATAAATAAATCCTTAAAACCATTTTGAAAACATGGATATTAATGAGAAATATTTATAAGAATAAATCATTAAAACATTTAAAACGATATTTTAGTTAATGGGTTTTTAACAAAATGAGAGACACTTGAATACAATAATTGAGGAATAACATTTAATAATATCCTGAGAATAAAGGGATTCATGATATAATATTTCAAAGGACATTATATACACCATATAAGAGTGAATTGGTGCATAACAACAATAAAGTCTCAATGGAAATGTAAATTGAGATGAAATCTATTATAAAGATGGTATCCTTAAATTAAGGATAAATCAATCTCATAATTATGTGTGAAAAATATAAATACACCCAATATAAGTGGAAATTAAGTTTAAAATAATAAAATTTCATTCGAACATATTCAAAGGATTAAATATTCAATAACTACATGTTGAACCCAAAGAAATCGAAATTGGGTTAAGAAGTTCCCTTGACAGCTGAACAGCGTCACATCAAATTTTAGAAAAAGAGTTGATGAGAGAGATAAAGGGTCCCTCATCACTTGGACATAAAATTTACGGAAATAAGGATATATAAGAACATATCCTTACGTAATAAGATGAAAATTAAAAGACATAACAAAAGAAGTCTTTTAAAAATAGGAGGGTGAAAGGTTCCCTTACCGATTTGGGTAACTTTCGAAACGTACACCCCATGAAAGAAGGTCTATACAAAATTGATGTAAATACTCATAAACGAAATTATGTTACACAAAAGGTAGAATAATGGACAGTACATACACCACTCAAAAGGAAATATTGGCAAATGTAGCATGAATCTCATGAAAACACAAAGTGAGATAAAAAGCCCCTTACGAAATTCCGGCAGCCTAACGTCGCCAATTAAAACTTCCAAAAATGATTGATGAGAGAAAATAGGTTCTCTCGTCATATGAAAATAAAAAGTACAGTAAGAGTAATATAAAATAACATCCCAATCATAATAAATATGAGCTTAAAAGGAATGACATTAAAGACTGTACTTAAAAAGAAAGAGACGGGTAGGATCCCTTACCTCGGGTCCGACTTGACTCGATCGTTCTTTAACCTCCTGAATAATAAACTTGAGTTAATTTATACTTGCTTAATAACCTTTTTCAATATCATTATTCCTTTTATATCACTTAATACCATGCTATGAACACTATGTAATTATTTATGTTAATAATGGTTATTTTGTAGATCATTGCTACTTGAGTCAAAAATTAAACTCTTTATAATTACAAGTTATTCATGTGGTAAATATATATATTATATCCAGAATTATATTCATTATTTAGATATCATATATATCATATATATCCATTATATACATGTATTTATAATGTTACATAACATTTAGAGGTAATAAATGAAATGCACCGTTCATGGAGACAGTAAGTCGTACGTACGCATGAACGCTACTTCCATTTCTATTTATTATTTAAGGGAATTAAAACATAATGATACATAATAGTATTATAATTCCATTATTGTATCATATATAATATCATTAAATTTATCCTTTATACATACCACATATGGTGTTAACGAATCAAATCACTTTGAGTGGGCGGTAGTCCGCACTTCCTAAAATGAAGATATCGCATTTACCCATAATGGAAACCATAAAGGTATGACATAAATGAAAAATACAGAAGCTGAAGTAAAACATAAACTTATTATATATCATATATAAATATATTGTCATCTTAATGGCCACCTTTGAATGTTTTAGAAGAATATTGAACAATCATCGTTTCGTGAGGCAGAAATTCGACATCCACGGAAACAGTATGCTCTTTAACCATTAGATGAAGGTGTGTGTAAGTATAACTCGAATAATTATGATAAAAACTTCCTAGTATATTGAATATACTGGTTTTGTTACAAAATAAAATAATAAAAAGAGTTTAGGGTGTTGGAGAAGCAAAATAAAACAAAAGAACACAAGTGAAGACATTACCTTAAAATCAGGTATCTCTCTTTGATTTGAGCTCAAAGGCTTCCTTGGGAAGACTTATGCACAAAGTGAGGCTTCTAGGAATAATATAGGGATTTGGAGAGACAAAATGAGCAGGGGTTGTCCGAGCCAAAGGCTTGAGAGGTGTGGGTAAGGTGGTAGAGGTGGGGGCCTTTTATAAGAGGAGAGGAGGGGCACTCTTGGAAAGTTACAAAATGTTACTTTATTTTCAAATGAGTTTCGGATTTTAAAGGTCCCACATTGATTTATTTCAAATATAAGTTGGTAAGGGTTCTAAATACACCCATCCAATAGGTTTTTTACTTTTTTATGTCTTAGATTTTACATTATCTTTTCATTTTATTTAAATCGTTAAATAATGAGGTAATCGCTGCATCATCATGCTGTCATAAATAATTTAATTTATATAATGTCTAAAAATTATAAAAAATATATCATGATGTAGGAAATATTTTTATCTTTCTAATGAATATGTATAGTAAAAAATATTACTTGTATAACCCCGTTTAAAAATTGTTTTAGTAAAACAACTCATGCTTGTGACATTTTTAATTTAACTTTAAATAAAAAGTTATTTATGTCATTTTCCAACCAAAGTGGCTCCATGGGGTCCCCAAGTTGACCCATGGATAATATTGGTCGGCCATGACACATCCAATGAGGTTAGGACATGTGTCTAGGTCATTTCATTTTATTAAAACATTATGTTTACCTTAAATTACACTAATTACCTCTAATCGCGATTAAAAACCTGAAAGTTACTATTCACAAAATAATTATTTTAATCCCATTGAACCACATTTTACATCCTAATGACAACCATCTATGTCAGATTTTTGAAATTCAAATCACAAAAGTGGTAAAATTTCTTTTAAAAGAGAAATCAGTTTTTAAACTACCACTTAGTGGTTTCACTATTCATCAAAAATTGAAGTTTTTTAGAAAAATACCAAACATTAACCCTAAGCTATATTTGATATTCCTTATTAAATAATTATTTCTATGATACAAAATTAAAAACATATATGTTGCATTAATTAATTTAATAATTAATTCCTGCTGTCAAAACAAATAACGTGTTTTTAAGAAACAATGTCTATTAAAAGATTGACACTAGTTTAGGTCCAATTTCAAAGTGAAATTAATTCCAATGACCACCATTAGATTAAATGGTAAAAATATATTCTAAATACACTTTAATATAAATTAAAAATATATTCCATCCATATAAATAAATCAGATTAAAAGGAGGTTTTGAATTAAAATGCAACATTTTCAATAAAAATGATCTTTATCGGAAAAATAACAAAATGTTACACAAAGTAAATTTTGATGTCCAGATTCTAAAGAAGGATTTTATTTTTTCAAACACAACATATATAATTGTAAAAAGTATATTTAAAAAGGTTTCTCCATCAAAAGGCGGTTAATCGACCTTTTAAAGCATATTAGAAGATTTATGCTTAAAATTGGATTCATTTTCATTTTAAGCCTCTATCATTTATTGGATAAAAGTAAAAATATTTGAAAAACATATATAATCATTTTGTAGTTAGTTCCATTCATCCCCGCCATTATAACGGCTAGGCGTTAACTACCTTTTAAAATAATATTATTTTATTATTAGAGTGTAACGTAAGATTTCTAAGAAACTCATTGTTGCGTATTGGGTACGCCCTCGAGCATATAATTCCCTTTAAAGCAATATTAATATTTTATTCAATAATATGGATAAATATGAAAATTTCATATTCTTTATTTACCTGGGGTGTTAAATACATGGTGAATATAGAATTAAGAACTATGTGACTCATCCAATATCTCCTTCTTTAATTCTGGTATGGAAGGAATACAAACCTAGTTCCTAAACCTTATTATTTCATCACAATAAAGGTTGAATTTAGGAACTTTTCTCACCTTTTTGTAATAGATCTACATATTTCTCCGGAACCACCTTAATCTTCAATTTTATTGATGGTTGAACGTTCATTTTAGAAAGATAAGATTCCCCCTTCTTTTAAAATTTCAGGATCCATCCTTTGAAAATCCAAAAATATTTTATCTTTTGTGATCTTTATAATGGATAGTCTAGCATGGTCTTTTCAACTCAAAACATCTACCACCTTGTCCACCTTCCCAGGTGGTAATGTATTGAGTAGTCATAATATTTAATCAACTCGAACCATCTTCTTTGTTTCATATTAAGATACTTTTTTGTTAAAATATACTTTAAAATTTTATGATCAGTATAAATATCACACCTTTAACCATAAAGATGATGCCTCTATATCTTTAATGGAAATATTACTAAAGTTAACTCCAAACCACGAGTAGGGAATTTTTTATCATGGATTTTAAACTACTATGAAGAATAAACTATCACCATATCATTTTTTATGATAACACATCCAAGAACCTTCTTGGATGCATCACTATAGATCCCAAACCTTTCTCCACTACAATTCAGTGTGAGAACAGGTGCACTGGGTAACCTTCTTTTTACCTCTTTGAAATTCTCAACACATTCCTTCATAAAAAAAAAACATAACTCCTTTCAGAGTTAACTTGGTGAGTGGATTATATAATCGTGTAAAATCTTTGAAAAAATGTAAATAATATCCAACCAAACCAAGAAAACATAGGATATCGTTTACTATTTTTTTGTGGTGACCATCTTTCAATAACTTATACTTTTTCTAGATCCACAGATATCCCCTATCTTGATAGTTTGTGACCCAAAAATTGAACATTCTAGAGCCAAAATTTACACATGATAAATTTGGGATAATACATAACCTTTCTCAGGGGTTTTAGTAAAAGTATAAATCAATCTTCATGTTCTTCCTTAATCTTTGAATATACATGAATATAATCTATAAAGACTACCACAAAATGATCAATATAGTCTCTAAAGACTCTATTCATTAGATCCATGATGGTAGTTGGGGGATTAGTAAGACCAAAAGGCATAACTATAAATTCATAGTGTACATACATTGTATGGAATACCGCCTTTGGTATATCCTTCATTTTTAACCTTAATTGATGATATTCTGAATGAAGATAAATCTTGGAAAATTATTGAGTTCTGCATTGTTAGTCAAATAAGTCATCAATGCAGGGATGATGATATTTTTTCCTGATAATGATATTTTTAAGTTCTTGATAATCAATGTAGAGTCTCATTGATCCATATTTCTTCTTAAAAAAATAGAACATGTGCTACCCTAGGTGATGAGCTAGTGTGTATGAATACCATATAAATATTCTCTTTATGTATATCCTTTAATTCTTGCAACTCAATTGGGGTCATTCTATAAGGTGTATTTGAAATAGGAATAGCACCCGGTATGAGTTGTATTGAAAACTCAACATCACGATTTGGGGGAAGACCTGTAAATTCCTCTTGAAAGACATCCTAACAGTCCAAAAAAATGGGTTTATTCTTAATCATAAGTTTCTCCCCAACCATTTGAGATAAATGACCTTTCTTTACTGGAATCGAAACCCATAATATGGAGGAAATTCCATCCAGAAGGTTATATTCATTATTGCATCAATAGTTGATCATAGATTGATCTAGAATTTGAAATGAGACTTCCCTTCCTTGTAAATTGACATGATATCTATATAGATCAAGACAATCCATTCCAAGAATCAAATCAAATTCTATTATTGGAAGGATCACATAATTTACAGGAATCAATTTCCCACAAACTTCAACAGAAGAAGAATTATAATCTTTTGATGCGACTTTTGGGCCATTAAGAGTTGTCACAACTAACTCAACACTTATTTATCGAGTTAATAAAATGATACCCTTAGAATAATCTTCATACATAAAAAATTTGGTAGATATAGAATCGAATAAAACATTTTCTATATTAGAGCGGATGGTAAGTGTACCTTTCACCACTTCATTATCATTATCTACATCAACGATAGTGATTTTATGTGAATTTCCTTTTCTATTTGTCCTTAAGAGTTTGTGGATGCTGATCATCATCAATAGCCCATTGATTGTGACATTGATTGGCATAACTCCCCATTTCTTTGTACTTATTACATTGAAGTGTTGGAGGTGCATTCTGTGTTGAATTTTCATTGTTCGCATCATTATACATCTTTTTCCCATCACCACAACATTTAACTGTCTGATGGAATTCTTTTCCGCACTTAAAACATGTACTAGTCCCTTTAAGAAAACTACCTCCAGGTTTCCTTCCACACTTTGAGCATATGGGAAAACTGATCATTTTTTAGCGTGGCCTTTATATTTTCCTTTGAATTCAATTTTTCTCTTCTCATCAAACCCATATGACTGGTTGGTTACTTCAATATCCATCTCAACCTTGAGAGAACATTAAAAAAATTTAATCATAGGTAATGAATTTCTTTATGGATAATTCCCATAGGAGACTTGGTTTTAAGCCACTTAAGAATATATCAATCATACTCTCAGGATGGATAATAATTCTCGAACTATACCTTGCAAGTCTTGTGAAATTTATTTCATAGGTACCAAAAAATTCATCATCCTTTTTGTTGGTCGGAGTAGATTACTCATGAGGGGAGTGGTGAATTGAGTAACTACAAAAATTTCTGTAAAAAGTATTCGTAAAAAGACTTCTCCTTAAAGTTAAATACAGCCCAATTAATCAAAGTAATATAGTTATAATGGTTTGACTATTTAAATTAATTCCTAGAAGATTGATTATTTTTCAGTAATCATAATGGTTATTAAATTTACTTTTGATGCTATTCTAATAAGACAAAACCGTTATAACTTCTTTCCAAGATTAAATATCAAAGTGAATTTAGTGATTTTTGATTTATATAGAAAATTAGTAAAATAGTGAAAACTAAATTAAGCAGCACAATGGATATGAAACAAGTGGTTCAGTCTCAAGCCAAGACCTAATCCACTATACTTGGTGATCACCTGCCACCAAGCAGTTTATATAAATAAACTTTGATCAACACCCTAGATCAGGGTTATCAATAGTACATAGTACTGTCCTGGCCACACAAGGCCCTCTTCTACAGTTCTCCGTGGGTACAAACTATCAGGCCCCATAGGGACCTCTTCCACACTTATCAGTGGGTATACAGAAGAGTAAAAGAATGTTTGAGTAATCATATCTTGTATCCTTTAGTTTAATGTGGGAGACATAGTGTGTTATTACATAGAAACACACACTACTAGAAAGTTAATAAAACATACACAACCAAGCAGAAAGATTGAGATAGGTTTAAAAGTGCTCTGAGTGTTGGTATTTACAGCTCTGGACTTCTGAGATGAAGAAGATGTAGAATTCGAGTTTTTATCTGGAAAACAGAGTGTCATATGTCAGACAGATCTGACTTGTGTTCTTTGTGATGTATGACAACACGAAGATGTTCTCGGGATCCAAGTATGCTTTGAGGGTTCTTCGGAAGAATTGTGTTGCATGATCCAATTCTCTAAAATGTATATTTTTCTCATGTTAATACCCACTATATTTTTTTTTTGTCGTGTGGCATCATACATGTTTTTTTCGGCAGTTTGTTTCTTGGACACACTAATCTTTTATCTTGGAGTGCATGTGTTGGGGACAATAGGTTTCATGTATTCTGCACCTCATACCTCATATTGTATGATGATATGTATACAATGAAACATTAATTATGTCAGTGCATTAAAATCTTCAAATATGACCATTAGATATTAAATTGAAAGAAGAAAAAATATAATAGGAAATGGTGTCACAGTATGTCATAGAAACAATGTATTCTTCACACAGTGTCTAGATTGGTCACGGTGTCTTGTAGTCATGGTGTCTCTTGGTCACGGTGTCTTATTCACGGTGTCTTGTTCATGGTGTCTTCTTCACGATGTCTTGTTCACGGTGTCTTGTTCATGGTGTCTTGTTATCATGGTGTCTGCTTCATAGTGTCTTGTTCACAGTGTCTTGATCACAGTGTCTGCTTCACAGTTTTTGAATGTTCACGGTGTCTGCTTCACGATGTTTTCTCCACGGTGTCTGAATGTTCACGATGTCTAATTCACAATGTTTGAATGTTCACAGTGTCTTATTCACATAGTCTATTTCATGGTGTCTTAGAATTAGGAAAATATCTATATTCAGACTTAAGTAGTGATACTTATGGAGAGAATTAAACTTAATCATTTTTCAGAGTAATCATTATAATGTGGGTCAAAAGATATTATATAGTATCTAAACTGAGTGCAGAGCTATTAAGATATTGAATGGATCTTCTTAAAGCATGAGAATAATTTAAACATTAATATACATGATTTTATTTAATTTGCAGGATTTAACTATGTTGAATAGAATTTGTGATCATTAAAACATGATTAGTACATGAGGAGACCAATAGTCTCCCCCTTCTTGATGATCACATATCTTGTAGATTAAAGTGTATATTTTATTCAACTACAGATATAGAGATAAATGTCTAAAATATAGAGATTTATCCACCTTTTTGGATTATCAAAAAAGATAGAATAAGAGAAGTGATTAAAAGTGGACATTCAATTAAATAAAATAAGATCGAGTAAAAATAGAAAAGGAGAAAAACGAAAGAAACATCATTCCTATCAAAAATGAGTAAACACTATCCTTCATCACTGATTGTTCTTCTCTTTTCCATTATCAACAGTAGCAGAACAGGAAGCCATAGGAGCTGAAGTGGAGGTAGAATAAGGGAGTGAGCTGGTCGATAGAGATGGTAAAGGAAGGCCTTCCAAAACTGAGGGATCCAGAGTAGGTGTAGTAGAATATCGGGGCAATTGTTGATCAAGGATCATAGGCCTGATCTAATTCTAGGATTAGCTGACAGTCATAGTAGCGAAGGCTCGAGCAGAAATGAATGTAGGAAATCCAGGTCTTAGAGGTGCAGCCGTAGAAGCAACAATGGATGTACTCTGGACATGAAGGTAAGGCCTCAAGAGTTTGACGAAATCTGCAATTATCTCTCCACCATACTACACGGAATTCTCAAAATCATCCTTGTTCTCCATAAAATAGTCCAAAAATTGAGTAAACTCTCTGAGCTTTTGGACATGGGTCTTGAAAGCTTGAGAAATAGGGGGAATCCTCATATTTTCCACAAGATACATGAAATTATTATTCATGTAAATTTTGGAGAAGATTCTATTGAAATAGAAATCCAATTTCGTTGTAATCTCTTGCTGAGCATCATTAGAAATTATTGAATTGATTTGGACCAAGTCATGATATCTGTCACTATTCTTGATAACTGCAAAGAGAGAATCTTTATTGAAGCCACTAAGCACAGTCTGAAGCTCTTCTTTAACCACTATTATGAGAAAATCACTATCTAAAGAGGGTGAATAGGATTGACTAGAGGTTTTAGAAGCATTGATAGTGGTGGTGAGAGATTTCAATTGATTTGACACTTTCTGAAGACTCCCTGTATACACATCAGTGAGTTTGTTTAGTTTAACCACAAGCTCTCAAATTTCTTTCACAATCTATTTGTTCATTTCTGTGACTTTTTTAACTAAGGAAGATAAATGTGGTTGAATCCTAGAGACAAAATTCTGTGGGGTTTGAGGAACATCAAGTTCAACAGGATGAGAAATAAGCCCTAATATCGAATGCATCTCTTTCTGCATTTCTTCAATCATACCTCTTAGGGTCTTCACTTCATCACTAAGAAGTATGTTCTCAACTCTTACTTCTTGAATCTCATGTAGCATTTTGGGTTTTATTTTCCAGATAACATTATCCAACAATAAAGAGGCATCATTCTCACTTGGATGTGTCACAAGAGAAGGTTGAGAATTCAAAAAAATTTCAACACCATACCAAAGGGTAGCACAAAATTCCTTTAGATCATCCTTACTCACTAAGAATGATTAGTCTCATAAAGGTTCAGAAATAGGTATTGTTATAGTTTCAGGTTCCTTTGCAGGGGCTATATTAGATACTAATTTCTTCTGGAACAAAGAGGAAACGTCAAGGCCTTTTTTGAGACTTGCTGAGAGTTATACACATCATAAAAAATGGGGAAATTATATCGAGTGTTTACAGGACATGGAACTATCAGGTTTGTTTCTTTAGTGGATTCATTATTTGGGGGTTTTCCCCCACAATAGTTGCATCCTTCTCTAGACTAAAAGTTTTAGGATATTGATCTAATTCTAAAAATTCATCACGTAGTTCTTGTCCCATTTCTTCTCTAGCAAACTAAAAAGATAGCTCCATCCATTCCTTAGCAGAAGGGATTATCTCAGGAATAGATTGTCCCATGGTGCGTTCCTCCAGGTCATATCCATGCATAATAGGTAGCTCTTCTACTCTAGGTTCTTCCATGACATTGTTTTCAGTTTATTTGGCATCAAATTCTGTTTCAGCCTTGGGTTGAGCTTCCAAGGTAACAACTTCTATAGGTGTAGGGACTTTTTTTCACTTAAAACAAGATGGATAAGAGAACTATCATCCTCAATAGAAATATCTCCACTGGGGGGAACAACAACCTCTTCTTCTTCTACAAAAGTGTACTCAACAACTTCATATGGTTCCAAACTAGGATCAGAAAAGTCTCTAGATCTTGAGGTATGTTCCACAGGGTTGAATTTTTTATATATTCAATCATTGTCTTCAACCCATTCCTTTTTCCATGGGTTACAATTTATCTTCATCCTCCTGATAGTGACATCTGAAAGTCATTACTCACAATACTTTATAACATATTCATTAGGTCCACCCATACCTTTGGCATGAAGCATGGCTAAGATTAGCTGAGAGTAAAATAGAGAGGTTTACTTGAATGCGGCTTTGATCTGTTCACACACATATTGTATGATATACTTGAAAAGGTTGATCTTATTCTCATTTTTCATAAGATGAATCAGAAACACATCATGAAATTTCAAAACAGAAAAATCACATTTTCTAGGGATAACTAGATTCTGAATATACTTGAACAAAATCCTTGATTCTCCATCTAGTATATCATTAATGGATCTTCTCTTGATGCCAAATCTAGTTATGGCTTTCAAAGCATCTTCCAGATTGAAAAATTCGGTTGAAGGTGCAGGTACTCTCTGATAATCCTCACAGATGCCTTCATGAGGTATCCTAAGGAATACAACCCATAACCTCGAAGAGAATGAGCATTTCTTCCCACTGATCCAGCTTCTCACAACACATCCATCTTCAGACTCAAAGGTGAACAGAACATATTGATAAAATTGAGCCACTAACTGAGGATAAATAAGTCTATCTTCTTTCGAATAACACTCTAGCCAGTCTTTCTCTTTTAAAACCTTCAACTCCAGAGACATACTTGATAGAATACATTTGGGGAAAACCTCTTTCTCTAGTATGATAACTCGGTTTACCAAATTTGGGTTTATAGGACCTTCAGGTGCTAGCTTCAGTGAAATTTTCTTCTTCTTTGCGCTATGTTTCTCAAGAGTGGATGATGAAGGGTGCTTCATCATGGGAATCCACCGAAGGTTCAAAAGAGAGAGAGAAAAGGGTTGTTGGTTTGATGAGAGTTTACGAATGAGGGAATAGAAGAAAGCATGCGTGAAGGACAAATGATACATTATTTTAACATTTAGGAATACCAAACGTCGCAAAAGTACAAGTGTGGGAAAACAAAAAAGTGAAAAGGATAATTACCACGATACGATTTTTAATTAAAATATAAAAAATCATAAAGACTCATTACGATGACATCATATCAGGTCTTTGCGGTGATACAGTAACTGAGCGTTACGGTGATATAGTAAACATAAACATTACGGTGAGAGAGTAAAACATCAACTTTACGGTGTGACAGTAAACATCAAATTTATGATGAGACAGTAAACACGAAATAGTAAGCGATTTACTTAAGATTTATCATGCCTAACTCATGTATGATGTTGTCTATTCTTTCAGAATTTAAAGATTTGGTAAATATATCAAAAAACTGATACTCAGTACTAACGAATTCCAAAGTGATATCACCTTTTTTTATAACGATCTCTTAAAAAGTTGTGTCTTACATCAATATGTTTTGTTCTAGAATGTGAAACCGGATTTTTCAAAATGTTAATAGAACTTGTGTTGTCACAATTTATAGATACATGCCGAATTGATATCCATAATCTAGTAATGTATGTTTCATCCACAAAATTTGTGCACAACAACTGCCAACAACTATGTATTCATCTTCTGCAGTAGATAATGCAACAGAATTTAGTTTCTTACTACACCATGATACTAGAGACTTTCCTAAAAAGTGACATGTTCAATAGTTTCTTTTTCCATCAATATTACAACCACCAAAGTCAGCATCATAATAACTCACTAATTCAAATGATTGTCCTCTAGGATAGAATAGTCCTAGATTGGGTGTATGATTGTGGTATTTGAAAATTCTCTTTACAACATTTAAATGAGATTTCTTAGGATTTGCTTGAAAACGAGCACACATACACACACTAAATATAATGTCAGGTCGACTAGTTGTCAAGTAGAGTAAACTTCATTATTTTGAATGATTTGAAATCCAAGAAAGAATTTTAGTTCACCCATTAAACTCATTTAAAATTCGTTTGGCATCATTTTAGAAAAATCAACACATAAAGAATTTTTTGAAGTTCCAAAAATAATTTCATCTACATATATTTGAACAACTAAAACATCATTAGAAATTCATTTTATAAAAAAGGTAGGATCAAATATTCCTTTCATAAAAACTTAGGAAATAATAAAAGTACTCAATCAATTCTACTAGGCTATTGGAGCTTATTTTAAACCATATTAAGCATTGGATAATTTAAAAATATGATTTTAAAAATAGGGGTTTGTAAAACCAGGGGTTTGTAAAACCAGGGGTTTTTAAAAAAAATCCTTAGGAGTGTACCCGTTTAAGAATGATGTTTTAACATCCATTTTATATAGTTTGAAATTTAGTTGGGCAGCATAGGCAAGTAGTATTCTGATGGATTCAACTCTAGATACTCGTGAAAAAGTCTCCTCATAGTAAAATCCTTCTTCTTGACTATAGCCTTATGCAACCAATCTAGCCTTGTTTCTAACTATATTACCAGCCTCATCAACCTTATTTATAAACACCAATTTAGTACCTATGGTGAATGTGTCATTAGGTCTTTCAACATGTTTTCAAACTTTCTTCCTTTCAAATTGATTAAGATCTCCTTACATAGACATCACCCAAAATTCATCATTGATTGCATCATTAATGTTTTTAGGTTCAATTTTTGACAAGAAGACTTGATGTTCAACCTGATTTCTAAGAAAAGCTCAAGTTTTTGTTCCATTATCTAGGTCTCCTACAACACCATCTAAAGGATGGTTATTAAGAGTTCTGAAAATTCTAGAAAAGGAGGGACTAGTGATTTCAGGTTCATCGACAGGTCCAGGTTCATTATGACTTGATTCTAGGGAATTTCCAGAACTGGATGTTCTCACATATTCTTTCATATAAGTGTTTGAGGATTTTGAATTGATGTTCAAGTTTGATACATCATCCTCCAGAATTTCTAGAGAGGTTTTAGGCTCATGTGTATTTGTTTCATAAAATTTGACATGGACACATTCTTCAACACATTTAGTTATTATATTGAACACTCTATAGACATTACTAGACAAGGAATATCTTAAAAAGATACCTTCATCACTATTGGATGAGAATTTTTCAATATTGTCCTTAGCATTAATAATATAGAATTTACAGCCAAAAACTTTGAAGTAGTTAACATTGGGTTTTCTATTATTCCATAACTCATAAGAAGTGCTCTTAAGAATGGGCCTGATCAACACTATATTGATTATGTAGCATGTTGTATTGAGATCTTTAGCCTAATAATAAATAGGTAGGTAATATTCACTAATCTTTGTTCTAGCTATGTATTTCAAGGTTCTATTTATTATATCTACAAATCCATTTTGTTGAGGTGTTCTAGGGGTAGAGAAATTGTGACTATAACCATTTTGCGAGCAGAAGGATTCAAACTCTTGATTTTTAAACTACTTTCCTTGATCACTTCTTAAGGATTTAATTATAATTCCACTATGGTTTTCTACAGACATGGAATATTTAGTAAAATAAGAGATGGCTTCACTCTTGTGAGCCATAAAGAAAGTCCATGTATATCTAGAAAAGTCATCTATAAGAACATAAATATAGTGCTTTCCATTTAAGTTAGAAACTCTAGATGGTCCAAATAAATCCATGTGAACCAGTTCCAGAGGTTGAGAAGTTGACACTTGTTTATTTGGTTTGAAGTAAATTTTGTGTGGATATCCCTTTTGACAGCGATTACAAACTTTTCAATTTGGAACCACAAGTTCAGGAAAGTCTTCAACTAAGTTTTTTCTAGTTAAATTTATAAGGGAGTGAACATTACAGTGTCCTAGTATCCTATTCCAGATCCAAGACACTTTATGAAATATACTTAAACATGAAGCATTTTGAGAAGCTAAGGAATATATGTTAACAGATTAAACATTTTCATTTCGTAAAGCAGAAAACACAAATTCATCATTAGAATTGAAGACATTGAAAGCATCATTTTCAAATCTAGAAAGAAATCCATCATCACATAACTGCGAGATACTGAGAAAATTGTATTTTAATCCTTCAAAAAACAGTACTTTAGAAATTAAAACTGAGTCAGAGTTACTGATTTGGATGAGGACAATTTTCTTTCCTTTGGAATTGTCACCAAATGTGACATGTCCTCCATCTATTTTTATTAGATTCTTGATTCAAGATTAGTCCCATATCACATGCCTTGAACATCCATTGTCCAAGTACCATACACTTTTATAGGAACTCTCTAAGCAGCATTCATACAAAATGATCAAGAAAAAATAGATTTTAGTACCCATACTTGTTTGGGTCAAATAATATTAGTAATAAGATCTTTGGGAACCCATATTTACCTCATAGGTTTCCTATAATCATTGAGTAAAGTATTTAAAAAATAAGCACTATTCAGTCTAGAAAAACTTGAAACAGTAGAATATGTATCTTGAATTGAATTAGTTGATTTGTGTCCAAGGCTAGGAGTAAAACTATATGTCCTTGATCTTGAAACAAAATTTGTTCTACAAAGATTTCTTTTTCTAGGTTGATAACCAATTCCAGTGTTGTATTTAGGGGAAATATGTTTTCCTAGAATTTGAGTAAGAGTATTCTTCCCATTGGTAAACTTTTCGAGGTCATTCTTCAATTTCTCTATATGAATTTTTAATTCATTGTTTTCTTTAGGTAGTTGATCATTTTTTCCTTCTCAGTTGTGAGTTTAGATTTAATAGTCACAGTGAGAGCATGCTGTTTCGTTAATGATTTTTATTTGTCTTCTAGTTAATTGCATGTTTCTTCTAGCATGTTATAGTATTCAAATATTTCTTCATTAGTCATGTTCTCATAGTCACTCTCATCTCTAGAATAGTATGAATTATGTATATAGGAGTCTTGTTTTACCTCATATGTGTTTTGCATAAAACACATATTGGAATTATTTGCCTCTTCATCATGTGATGTTTCAAAGTCACTTGAACTATCCTCAGAATCACTCCAGGTTTCTTTTGTGGAATTTTTATACTTCCTATCCATATAGTCATATTTATTTTTTAACTTGAACATTGGACAGTCTGCCTTGATATTTCCTTTGCGCTTATATTTATAGCATAACATTTCATCAGCCTTTTCACTTCTTTTCCAGTCCTTCTTCCAATTTCATTTTTTGGACATATTTGTCATTGGAGTTAGGTTTTCGGAAAAATTTCTTATTCTTGTAAAATATTATAAATCTTCTAGCTAATTGAGTCATCTCCTCATCACTATCTGGTGATGATTTTTCACTGGTGGAGATTTTTACAGAAGCTTCCAGTTTCCCTTTGTCTTTGTGTTTAGAGGTGGTGGTCTTGAAGGAAAAAGATTTCTTCTTTGGTTCATCATCCTCTTCCTTGTTGAATTTCAACTCTTATTCATACATCATTAGTTTCCCAATGAGTTATTTTATAGGTATCTTGATAATGTCGCATGATTATCTAATAGAGATAGAGGTTCCCCTCTATCTGTCATGTAAAAATCTAAGGATTATAATGATTTGATCCTTGGCAGTGACTTCTCTTCCAAGTGAGATCATTGTGTTGACAAAATCATTGAACCTAAGATACAAGTCAGAAATAGGATCATTAGGTTTCATTTTAAAATTATAATATTTGATAGTATAAGTATAAAGTATCATTTCTTTTACACTAGAAGTTCATTCATGTGAGACAGACATGGTATCACAAATTTCATGTGCAGTTTTACAAGTAGAAATTCTACTGAATTCCTCATATCCTAAGGAGCAGTATAATGCATTCATAGCTATGAAATTGTTATGGTAGGCCTTCCTGGTAGCTTCATCCCATGTGATTCTATCAGTAGTAGGAATCTTATATTCATTTATAATGGAAGACCAAATTTCAAAACTCATTCTCTCTAAATTAATTTTCATATTAATTTTCCATTGAGCATTGTTGATTCCATTAAAGAATGGTGGTTTGTTGGTTGCATCACCTTACAATCTATTATCCATAATAACAGAATAGGATTAAGGATCTTGATATTTATAAATAACAAAAATTTACATATCTTTAAGGTACAACTACAATCACAGTTGAATAAGATTAAATAGAGACCTAATAAACAACCTTTGATACCAAATGTTGGTCAGAGTAGATTACTCAAGAGGAGAGGGGTGAATTTAGTAACTATAAAAATTTCTATAAAATGAATTCTTAAAAATACTTTCCATAAAGTTAAATACAACCCAATTAATCAAATTAATATCGTTATAAAGGTTTTACTATTTAAATAACTTCTTATAAGATTGATAATTTCTTAGTAATCTAAATGGTTATTAATGTTACTTTTTAAGCTATTCTACTAAGACAAAACCATTATAAATTCTTTCCAAGATTTACTATCAAAGTGAATTTAGTGATTTCTGAGTTATATAGAAAAGCAGTAAAAAAGAGAAAACTAAATTAAGTAGAACAACGGATATGAAACAAGTGGTTCAGTCTCAAGTCGAGACCTAATCCAATCCACTTGGTGATCACCTGCCCCCCAAGAAGTTTAAATAAATAAACTTTGATCCACACCCTCGATCAGGGTTATCAACATTACACAGTACTGTCCAGGCCACACATGGACCTCTTCCACAGTTCTTCGTGGGTACAATCTACCAGGCCACACATGGACCTCTTCCACACTTATCAGTGGGTATAATCAAGAGTAAAATAATGTTTGAGTAAGGATATCTTGTATCCTTTAGTTTAATGCAAGAGACATAGTGTGTTATTATACAGAAACACACACTGCTTGAAAGTTAATAAAAGATACACAACAGAGTTGAAAGATTGAGATAGGTTTAGAAGTGCTCTTATTGTCGGTCATTGCAGCTCTGGACTTCTGAGATGAAGCAGATACAGAATTCGAGTCCTCCTTTGGAAAACATAGTGTCGTAAGTCAGACAGATATGGATTATGTTCTTCATGATGTTTGACAGTGTAATGATGTTCTCAGGATTCAAGTATCCTTCGAGTGTTCTTCGACAAAATCGAGTTTCCAGATCCAATTATCCAAAAATGTATATTGTTCACACATTCACACCGACTAGCTTGTTCTTTTTTTTCATGCTACTTCATACAAGCTTTTTCTCCCACGGATTATTTCTTTCATACACTACTGTTTTATCTTGGAGTGCATATGTTGGGGCCGACAGGTTGCATGTATTCTGCACCTCGTACCTCGTACTGTGTGATGATATGTATACAAAGAAACATTAATTATGTCAGTGCATTAAAATCTTCAAATATGATCATTAGATATAAAATTGAAAGACGACAAAATATATTAGGAAACAGTGTCACAGTCTGTCATGGAAATGGTGTTTCCTTCACCCGGTGTCTGGATTGGTCACGGTGTCTTGTAGTCATGGTGTATCATGGTTACATTTTCTTGTTCATAGTGTCTTGTTCATGGTGTCTTGATCACGATGTCTTTTTCATGGTGTCTTTTTCATGGTGTCTTGTTCACGGTGTCTTGTTCACAGTGTCTTGTTCACAGTTTCTTGATATCACGATATCTTCTTCACGGTGTCTTGTCCATGGTGTCTTGATCACGGTGTCTGCTTCACGTTGTTTGAATGTTCACGGTGTCTGCTTCACGGTGTCTGAATGATCAAGGTGCCTGATTCACAGTTTTTGAATGTTAATGGTGTTTGATTGAAAGTATCTACTTCACGGTGTCTCAGAGTTAGGAAAATATCTGTATTCAGACATAAGCAGTGATACTTATGGAGAGAATTAAACTTAATCATTTGTCATAGAAATCAATATAAAGTGACTCAAAAGATAGAATATAGTATCTAAACTCAGTATAGAGCAATTAACATCTTGAATGGATCTTCTTAAAGCATGATAATACTTTAAACATTAATACACATTATTTGATATAATTTAAAGGATTTAACTAGGTTGAATAGGATTTGTGATCATTAAAACATGATTAGTAAATGAGGGGTCCAACACTTTTTCATAAGTTCAAATAACTGCTTATCTATCTTTGTTAAAAGAAAAAGAGGAAATTACTTATTGAATTTTTTTCTAAAACTCTTCTCATTCCATGGAATCAATTTCATATTACTTCCTTGTATTCTTAGTTAGAGTCTACCCCTTGTCTGCTTCACCTTCTAAACAATAGACAGTCAAAATGACTTCATCATGTTATAAATAGCGAAGGATGGAAAATATCTTTTCAATGGTACTAATACATTTTTCAGAAAAAATTGGATCAGAAGACCCTCTGAAATAAGGTGGATGTTTCCTCATTAAGGACTCAACAGAATTTTGTTCCATTCTATGTTCATTTGGATGTCCACAATGATTCATACCTTGTGTAAGTATTGCAATTAGATTTTCCATTCCATCTCCTATAACATTTGGTTGTCCATGAGGAAAATAATTTCATTTCCCAGTGCATTGATCACTAACAAGGTTCCTTCGGGTTCCATCTATAGTCTAAAACCCAAAAATTATAGTGTGAGAGGCAAAAAGCATACTAGGAAGACAACACAATCAAGAATAAAAATTCAATTTAGGCCACTTTTGGTTTTTTTCCACGGTTATTCATGGTCATTTCTAAAACACTATGATTGTATCCTATACTTTGACATTTCCTTAGGGTTATTAAAAAGGATTTCTCATCCTAGTTTCCAATGGTAAGCTATACCTTTCCTCTGTTAAAAACTATAGTGACCCATACCTTACATATATTTATATTAATTCCGAATTGAAGTATATTCATTAAAATATATAACAAAACCACGATAGGACCATATAAGTTTAGTGTATTTAGATACTGGGAAACAAAAACTACTCGTTCATAAAATATCTACAGTGTCTCCCATTTATTGCATCATAACTAAACTCCTTTTTGGTATATCACACTTAATATCATTCTTCATGACCTCTTCTTCTTTGGAATTCCATTGGGTTTGGATCACTTATTAGGAACACTAGGGATGGACTTTTTCAATAACCATGTCATCTAATAGTTAACTAAGAATGTTTATAGAAGAATAAGGCAGGGGTTAGTAAAGCTAGAAGGCTCAAGGGGGTGTGAGGAAATGTGTGAGGAGATGTGTTTTTATAAGAGAGGAGGAGGGACACATTAGGAAGGTATTGAAATATGATTTTCGGTTTCAAATGGTCCAAAACACATTTAATTCAAAGATAAGATGAGTATTGTTCTAAATCCTCACAAACAATAGGTTTTAGATATGTTTAGGGCTCAAATTTAACCTCATCTTTTAGATGTAACCCTTAGTAAACTAATTTAACTTTTACCATGTCTTCTTGTATATTCATACTATATGGTTAATATAGTTACTATAACATTACAAAAGAATGTAAATTGGTTCATTGATGACATGTTAAAAATTATTTATGTCATTTGTCCAAATCTTGGATTTTTAGGACTATTATATCATTTAATAAAATAGTATTTTTTTTAAAACTCATTTTTGTCAAATTTTATACTATTCATAATATGACTTTTTAAAAATCCATATAAACATTATTATTTAAAAAAACATAATTATTTCACAGATAAAAAGTAATAATTGTCTATAAATTTCATGTATGGAATAAAAAGTTTAAAATAAATTTATTTTAATATTTATAATCTCATTTGTATAAATCATTCATTAATAAGGTAATCACTACATTATCATTGTGTCGTAAATAAATTTATATATTTGGTAACTAAAAATTATGAATAAAATACCATGATGTAGGAAATCATTTTATCTTTCCAATAATTATATATAGTAGAATTTACCTTATATATAACCCCATACTAAAATTGATTTATTAAAAAGATACGAGTTTATGTCATATTCCTCTTTACTTTAAATTATTTATTTTAAAATTTCATTTTCACATCCAAGTGGTTCCATGGGGTCCCAAAATAGACCCAAGGATGACCATGGTCGGAAATATCTCATCCAATAGTATTTGGACATATGTTAGTGTATTGTAATATTATTATAATATTATTTTTACCCTTATTTACAAGATTTTCCCCTTAACCATGGTAAATAAAATAATTACTGGAGTTACTATTAATAAAGTCCAAAAATAAAAGGTACAGCCTTACAAAATTAGAAGATAATTATTACAAATATAGAATCCATTTTTCCCAAATTCAAAACAAAAAAGTTACAATAATTAATTTAAAATTAATTCCCATTGTCAAAATAAAATGGGGGTTTTTAAGAAATAATAACTATCAAAATCTTGACATGTGTTTTTGTCCAATTTAAAAGTAATATTACTTCCAATTACCATAATTGGATTAAATTATAAAAATATAATCTAATTACACTTTAAAACCAATTAGAATTATAATCTAACAATATAAATAAATTAGACTAAAAGAAAGTTTTGACGTAAAATGCTGTATTTTTTGCAAATCATTAAAAATAAACATTATCAGAAAATTACCATAAATTTATCCAATGTAAAATTATATATCCCACTTCAAAATAACATGACTATGTTTTCATTTATAAATTATTAATGTGTCAAAATCTCAATTCAAAATGGGTTCACCATTAAAATATGTAAAATTAACCTTTTAAAAAATTAATTTTATTCATCAAATAGGGTTTTATTCATACCCTATAACTAAAATACCTATTAGATGAATATTAAAAATATTTTATAAAGTATATAACACATATATATCTCATTAATTTCATTACCAAGAGTAATTCACTCTAAAATACAAATATATAAGTGATTTATATATTTCATAAATAATTGATAAGCAATGAATTCATAATGCATTTTCATATGTTAGTAATGATTATTCCCACTAACCTAACGACTAGGATATAAAGGTAATTTTATAATAAGGAAAATTACATTATTATTTTAAACTAATGATTTCATGCAAAGAAATCTATTGAAAAAAAAATTATTTAAAGTAAATATTCTATAAAAACATCAGGGTGTTACAATTGGCATATATGGATGCCGGAACATTGATCAACTCTATTATTTCTCAAAAAAGGGAATATCATCAGTGTAGAACCCATGGTATCCCATGCCAGTTTTGGGGTATCTAATTCAAGATTCATATCTTCCTAGGTTTTCTTTATGAATCACATGTTTAACATGAGGTATCAGTGTGACACATCCTGAGTATAACATCTTGTGGTGATGGAATGGATTGGTCAGAACTCCCAATGGGGGTAGAACAGTAAGGTACATCCCAAGGAGGGAGAACCTGAAAGGATTATTGATGGATGGATTAGAACAAACTATGAGGGTGGATCCAGGAGGTGTGTCCCATAAAGGAAAGACGTCACACCTTAAAGGTTGATATGGACATAACTGGAGGTGGGTGAGGGATTTGAAACCCTAAGAGGGAGACACCAAATATTACCATTGCTTAGGATTGATTCAGTGAGGCATCCTACATGACATATTTAGAATACAAAGATAAAATCCAATATATTTCCAGGGATGGGGTGTGGATTACGTGTGGTTAGCTTCTCTGATTATTCTAGGATCAGTATTGAAGTGGATTGGGATTATGTATAGGAATAACCCATATGGGTGGCATGATCTCACTAAGATGTGGTGGAATGGGTAATATTTGGTTGGGTGTGAGTGGATTGGATGGAATGAATGAAATTGATGAAATGAATGTAATATTGGGTATGTTGGGCTTGAGCCTCAAGAAGGCTACCTATGTATCCCAGTAAGATGGGAATCAAAGTCCACACTGTTTTAGAGGAGAATTTGGGATTATACCTAAGGGGGTTCCCATGGATAAAATGGTTGGGGATTACAAATGGAAGTGTCCCATTGAAGAAATGGGTGGGGATTATGTATAGGAATAACCATAGCGGATGGACAGGTGTCATGTTCACTTATAACCTCTTATCCCGTGTGAGTCATTATTTTTGTGAGGAACATAAGGAAGAATACGACCTTATAGACATGTCATGAAAGATGTGGTGATGAGAGATAGTATGGGGAATATTCATGGAAGATACCTAAGGACGATCTCATTCCCTGTATATAAGACTCATTCGGTGAGAGCATGGCAAAATCATTGAAGTCACCCATGGGTACAAATCCCAAAGGGAGAGGTATGGAGTGTTGAGAGAAATTGAAGTGGAAAGGGTACCCAGTGGCAATCCCCTCTCTTAGCCATATTCCCAGAGAAGGAAAGGAGGAGAAACGGTAATTCCACCTGTAAAAAAAGTAAGGGCCTTACTCCAGGAAAAATTATTTAGAGGGTATCATTCCTTGTGCAGAGGGTGTGGATGATGTCATTCCATGTTAGGAGGATCTCATTTTATGTCACTCATACATAGGACATCCCATATTTTCCACACATGGAGATGTCACCATTTAAAGTCATGTGTTGAGGATGTTGGGTGATAGGAAATTTTATATCCTAATGATCTGATGTGGGGGACTCACTCCTCACCCCTTGGGATTACATAACTATAACTCATGGAACCTTGGGAGGGGAATAAATCTAGCAATTCCACGTTGTAATGATGGTGAAGAATGATCACTCATAAGGTCCACTTTAGCATCTTAATGATGAATAACAAGGGGAATT
Source organism: Viscum album (assembly GCA_963277665.1). Lineage (NCBI taxonomy): Eukaryota > Viridiplantae > Streptophyta > Magnoliopsida > Santalales > Viscaceae > Viscum > Viscum album. The sequence goes on along the minus strand of OY728150.1, from coordinate 806,768,394 downwards.
AGCATATTAGTGCTGAAAAGGAAGAGACATGTGTGAATCTCAAGAAAAAAATTAAGTGTAGTGGGCCACATTAATGGATGCAACAGGTTACATGAGGACTTGAAGTGTTGCTAAACCTGTCCTAGATGAGAGTGGAGGTTTGGGGCACTTGACCTTTGTGAATAGGTTTCAGCAGAAGGGAGGCCACTTGGTGAGTCATAAGAGAAGGTATTTTTGAATCATGGGGCCTCATAGAAAGATGTATCTCAAATATCATGTGCTTCACACGGGATAGGGGATTCACGAAGGAAAGGGCTTCACGAAACATGGTGACCCTTCCTTGGTATGAAGGCACTATTTTGGAAAAGATTTCTTCTTGAAGGATGAATTCCCCATGAAGCCTCAAGTACCCCAAAGACCCTTTGTAACAGCACTATATTTTCATTATATAGTTTTCAAAAAAATTAATTTGATTTCTTTTATGTCTTTCATTGCGTGAAACACTGGATTAGATTGTATTACAAACAACAATGAGCTCATACGAAACATAATTTTTTTTATTATTCAAATAAGATTATAAACTAGATATTAAATTAATGGGTATGAATATTACTTAATAAAATATAAAAATATATTTTTTATAAGATGATTTTATTTATTACCAATTAATTAGAAATAAAATACATAAAAATTAAATAATATGAAATTTGTTTTATTTTTATTTTCCCAAAGTCATTTCTTATAAATAAATGAAATAAATTAAAATTAATGAGTTATAATAATGAATTATATATGGTATATATTCAATAAAATATTTTTTATATTCATCTTATATATTTAATATGTATAAGATAAGAATAAATCTAATTCTATGAATAAGAATATGTATTTGTCAAAATAGTAATTTTATCACCTTTTAATGGAAAACACATTTTAAAACTAATTTTTAACACTTATTATTTTTATATGAAATAGTAAAAATTTTATTTGAAAGAGGGATATCATAATTATCATTTGTTGATGTTTTGGTATTTTTCTGGTATGTTTCACTAATAGTGCAAATACTACTTTTTTATGAAAAACTATATTTTTTTAAAGTCTTTATGGGATCCAATTATATTTTCGATTAGTTTTATATTTTATTTAGTTAATTTTGAATCTAAATATTTTTTTTAAATGAATTTTTACATGATATTATTACAATAACATTGTATGTTTGAGAAGGAAATTTTTTCAAAAGAACTATTTTTCATATCATTTTCACGGTTTTATTTTAAATTAAAATTTGAAACTAAGGAATATTTATTAATGAAAAATGAATTAAAAAATTGGATTCACAATTTAAATATTTAGAAAATATTTTCCTTTTATTTTTGTTCAGTATGAACAGTAACTATAGTAAACTTTTTTATAGTGATAAATGGTAAATTAGATAATTTAGGTTTAAAAAAATAAAACTATAAAATTACCCAAACACATGAAAAAAATTTTTTGTATGAATAAAATTCGACCATTAACACTAAATTATATAATTTAAGTCATTTAATGGACACTTTTCTAAGAAAATTACGTATATAATATTTAATTCAAAGAAATACACAAAATGACATTTTATTTGACTTTATATTCCCTTATGTGTCCACATGGGAAAAACTTTTCAATTATGAACATTTTGAAATGAAAAAAATTAACATAATAAACAAATTTTCCTAATAAAAATTTATTTTTGATAATTTTTACTTGTATGATATAATGATATTTATAATTTTTTATTAAATTATAATTTAAAGTTGTCATATTCATGTTTTAAATATTATATCAATTTTAATATGTGGTAATAAAGAATATAAATTTAACTATATATAGTTATTTGAAATATAATTTTTTTTATTTAACATGGTATTTTATTTTTAATTGTTAGGAAATAAATAATTATAATAAAGGCTAATATAATGTGGATGTTGTGCTTATAAAAGCAGAATAAAAATTAATAAAATGATTTTAATTAAAATTATAAGAACTATTAAATAACCTAAAATAATGGGTAAATTATTTTTGTTCATATCTCATCCATGATTTTTCAATGGTTTAATTAATGACCATTTGGTGCCACATGGGTATGAATAATACAGTTAAAATATTTTATTTAAAAAAAAGTCAAGTTGTTCACACTATATGATTTTAATTAATAATGCATTTTAATATATTGTATTCCAGATGGTTCTTTCGATCATAATTAGTAATTTGAAATATAATTGAATTTATTATTATTATATATATATTTTTTAATTTTTATAGAACGAATAATTACTTTAATGACATTATCAATAATTATGCATTAATTATTTAATAAATGAATAGATCACATTAATGATATTAAAAATATTAAAATAAATAAAATTTGAGTTAATTAAGGTGCCGAAGGATTTTTTTAGATAAAATTGACCCATTAGAGATATAATAAAATATTTTTTTAGAATGTGAGTTATTATCATGATATTCTTAAAATGCCATGAATTGAATAGTGTAAAAATTGACACTATTGTTATTTTATCAAAACAATGTATTATTAAATTATATAAAAATATTAAAACAACATTAAAGATTCCAAATAAATATAATATTGTATAAAATAGTATAAATAGTAAATTTATGATAAAATTTATATTTAATAATTAAAAAGTACAATCATGTAATATTGAATGATTAGTTAGCTCAGTTTAAAAAGATATAAGTTAACTAAGGGTTAATTAAGATGATATGGTTTAAAAGAGTAGCAAGACAAGTCTTAAATATATTTTATGATTATATTAAGAACATATCTAATCCAATATTAGAATATATATCATTTATTTAGTATTTGGATTGAGACAGTGTGTATTATAAATTAATATATGGGGAAATTTGAAAACTGACCCTCACAAAAATTATAAAGGTGTGTCTCATCCCTTATTTCATCACAACTCATTTATCCATAATGATCATATATACCCATACCATTTCAATTATAAACAATCCAAGACACATTCTAGGGCTGATGGTATTATCAAAAGTCCAAATCCAGTATCCCTAAGAGGAGATCTAGAGGGAGATCAATGAAGAAGCGGTAATATCGTTTACTGAATCTCTCAAGATCATTTCTTCTTCTACTTCCTCTTACTTTTTTAAAATTATAAATTAATAACTAAAGTATTAAATATATTTTGAGATGTTATTATGCTTATTGAAAAACCATATTCCACTTTTAATTCTTCCTATAATAATGAATATTACAACATGTGGATGTGCATGACCTACCGTCACCACGTCGTGGTGTATTATATTCTTTCTTCACCACATTACTTGGAAGGGTATATTGATGGAAATAATAAATATATCTGATGATTATAGAAACTTATTTATAATTTAAAAATATATAAATCATCCACTTCCATACCATTTCATAATTAAAGGGAATGATATTGTTGCTCATGCATACGTATGACCTATCATCTCCACATCGTGATGTGAATCATTCTCTATGTTCTCCATTAAAAAATGATTATATAAATTTATATAATAAAAAATATGATATATATATACATATATATTACCATAATATTATTCTAGAAATGAATGACCTATATTTTATCTGCAAGAACCAGAACTTATACAACAAAACATGTGTAAGAAAATGAAGCAGTTAACACCCAAAAGAAGCATAATCATGTAATATTTTTAAACGAGTGTTATTATGGTCATATATGATATCATAAATATAAATATGGATTCTCTAATAAAATAATTAAATTATACAATCCATTATACAAGAGTTTTTAATACATACGATGAATCTGAGACCTGCGGTTTGGGTTAATTTCACAATCTTATTATTATATGAGATTATTTATAAGTAAGTATTAACTGTGTTATTTTATCATCCATATATATGTTTCATTAAAATGTAATCAAAAATATTTTTACCAATATTCACAAAAAAAAATTATTGTCATTTTTACTCATTCATAAATTGAATTATTTCTCGTTTTCCCTATGTGGTACTTTTTGACTTATCTGAAAAAGTAAAAGAATATTTATTTCTTTTAAAATATATGACATGAATAGATTTTAATGATTTCATGTCACCTTATTTCCTTTAATCTCCACATAAATTCAATCAAGGACATTTCATAATAAAATGATTTATTGAAAACATGCTCGTCATTTTATGAAAAGAAAACATTTTCAAAGAAAAAAGGATATTATCCTCCAGAATTGCTATCAAGTAATCTCTCATAATTATTTTCCAACTAAGGTTATGTTATTTGATGTTTCATATTCTTTAATAAAGATATGTTTCATTTATATTATCCCTATTATTCCGATTATTATATTATTTTTATGATGGAATGATATTTATGAAATCCATTTATTTTCCATGGATTATGTTATAATGCAATGATGTTTATGAATCCCATTTTATTACATGGGCCATGATATGATGAATTAGTTATATTATTGTGGAAAACATATATATGGGTTTTATTATGTTATGGTGGAGAACTATATTCCCCTCCAATTCATTGGGTGACTATTTAACTCTCATGAGATAGACACTGAAGGATTGGTAAATGATCTTTGTTCAGTAATATAGGGACAAAATGGGAAGTAATAACATTTCAGTAACACAAGGATGGAAGGAGGGCTGAACTAGGTTTAGTAAAAGACAATGTCTAATATTATGGTCTTGCCAATGAGCCTTTGATAAAATAGAAATGATTAAAATTTCTTATTCGTATTCCACAATTCCATGTCTTATATTATGATCTCATGAAGTATTTTAATTATGAATTTTTTTGATTTATCCCTTGACACGATAATATAATATTTGATATATAGGACATATTTTTCAAATGTTTTTCTTATGATCGTATGTCTTATGTTTATGATATGATGGATATCTCCCTTATTTTTCCTCAGTGAGATTCTGAGCTCCCCCTTTTAATTCTTCTTTTACCCTAGATATGAAGAAGTGTATTAAGTATGATATTTCAAAAATGGGTTATAGTTGTTTAGGAATAAGTGGGATAATATAAAAATTTCATTTAAACCAGTTGATTATGGTTCTTAATTTCCAAAAAGCACTAAACTAATACATTCTTTGGGTGTGTTTTTGTGTATTCCTCAAATATAATGTAATATGCATGTATGTCAATATTGGGTTGTTATAGATGGTATCGGTGTGATGGTCTAGCGAACCATCGACAAATAGGATAAGAAAACTCTATTGATATCCCTATAAATTTTTATAATATATGTCTAGAGATGTTCCTAAGGACATGTCAAAGTATATGTTATAATATGATAATTTTGGTAACGATCATCGATAGACTAGGATTAAACCTAAGATGATATAGATTGAAAGTATTTTTTCTTGATTATTTGGTTTTTCTAGTATGATTATTTCCACTCACACAATTATTTTGGATTTTAGAAAATGGCTGGAAATAAGACGATTCATGTTAATGGTGAATGTGTTGTACAGTTGAATGATATACCTCATGAGAAACCAAATTAAATGGGAGTTGGAAGGAGAAACATCGTTATTATTCCTAATCATAAATATCTTAATATGATCAATAATATCAACTTTGGTGAGTTTCTTAGACCATATAATTAGAGAAATATGGTATTTCATGTTGACCATATAGAAAATAATGTTCATTATTACTCATTTAAAACTTGTGGGAAGAGATACCAAGGAAAATGTTTCAATGTAACTAGAAAACGATTTCTGTGTGGAAGATAAGGGTAGGAAAAAAATTTCTAGAAAAGGAAAAGGTTAGGTTAACACATTGGAAAAAGATAATGGTATTCCTAAGCCATCAACGATAGTTAAATGTTTTAAATGTGTAATGTATAGGCATTATGAAAATTGATGTCATGGAGGAAAATCTTATGATGATAATTAGAAAAATTGTATGAGAAAAAATTATATTTCTAATGATGTGGAGACTATTAAAAACATATTATATGAAAAAAGTGTTATGGAAAAGCACAGTATTTATTGGTTTGAGAATATTGTCTAATTATTGCATGTTTATCAAGAAAAATGTTGTAGAAATAACTTTATAGTATTATAGAATAATGAAACAACTAATGATTGTTCCAATATTGGTTTTCCTTAAGAAACTGTATGTTTATAATGAATGGTACTAGTAACTATGAAATGTGACTGAGGTGGTAAGGTGATATTTTTGTTAAACACTTGATAAAGGGAAGGATGACGCTTGGTGTGTGCATAATGTTGGTTTAACAACATAAAGGCATATTTGATAGTATCAATGACCTTCACACTAATAAAATGACGAAGTTTTTTATGGTATCATGGATTGAGTTTATAGAATTTTTGGGATTTATGGAATGTGGAAACAGTTAATTTTTTAAATCATGTGTATTTTATCAAAGGTTTTATGGTAATTTAGGTTACTAACATGTTTCTAGAGAATACATGATAATAGATTTCACATGTTCAGGGTGTGATAATTAAGATCTATGTAATGTTGATTTGTGGATTAATGATAAGATGACTTTTGAAATTTAGTTATATGCTTTCCTATGTTTTGGATTCTGGAAGAATCATAAAAGAAATTATTTGTTAAATTATTTTGAAGTTTTAGAGATTAATGTATTATCTCTCCATATGAGGAATTATTAATATGTGATAACCTATGTTAACCTTTTTATAATGGGGTTGTAAAATATTTAATAACCTATAATTCTATGGATCTCATGATTTCGTAGTTCTTATGTAATTAAAAATTCACCCTCATTTCATTGAATAAGAGATGATGTATAATTTGATCATTGAATAATGAATGAGTGATATTATTCTTACTCATGTTAGAAATTCAATTCGTAAATATTCGTCAACTCATGTGAAAGTATCTTGAAAAAATATTGTCCTTGTACCTTATTTTTCAATGATTCAAATTTCCCTATAGATCATCGTAGATTTATGGATTTTTGATTGTTAACTTTCTCCTAAATAAGTTCTCGACCATTCTCTATCAGAAAATTATAGGTGAATATCTCTTCCGGTACATTTTTCACTTTTCACATATGTTCTCATACATGGAAATGTTGTTATTTTTTACTTTTGTTAGCCATTATGTTTCTATAAATCCTTTCCAAAAGGATGTTTTATTATTTATTTTTATGATGCAGGTTTCTATGAAAGGAACATTCAAGTATTAAACCATTGATAACAAATAAGAATTTGAAGGGTGAAATTAATTTTAACTTGGGTAGAATATAACACCCCAATAATGTTTTGAGATATTTATAAAAATTAATATAAATTAATTTGATTTATTTGAACTCTTACATTTCATGCAACACCAGCTTAGCTTTCATTACACACAACACTAAATTTGTATGAAACATAATTTTATTATTATTTAAATAAGATAATATCCTAGGTATTAAATTATTTTGTATTAGTAGTATTTAAAAACTTATGAAAATATATCTTTTGTAAGACAAAGGATACTAATTAATTAGAAAATAAAATACATACAAATTGAATACAAAATATTTTTTTATGTACCCAAAGTCATTTTTTCCAAATGAATTAAATAAATTAAAATTAGTGAATTATATTAAGGAAATATATATTTTATATATTAAATTAATTATTTTTCATATTCATTAAATATATTTTGTTGGCATAATATTAGAATAAATATAATTCAATGAAAAAAATTATATATCATTTGAAATGGTAATTTTACCACCTTTTAATGAAGAAATAATTTTAAATATAATTTTTTACACTTTTATAATTCTTTAATGAAAAATTAATCCAATTATTTTAAATATATATATATCAAAATTCAATTTGGATAATGTATTTCTATATTTCTGGTAAGTTTCATGAAGACTGAAAATACTGATTTTCATTAAATACTATATTTTTATGTCAAGTCATTAAAGGGTCAAATTATATTTTAAATTTGTTTTATAATTTAATTAGTTAATTTTGATTTCAAATATTTATTTTTAAATGTATTTTTACATGATTTTATTATAAAAACATCTTATTTTTTAAAATAACATTTATTTTCAAAAAACTATTATTCACGGAATTTTATCAGTTATATATTAAATTATATTTGGGAAATTATATATTTAAAATTTTAAAAAATGGATTCCAAAATTTTTATTATGAAGTTCTTAATTTAGTAAATTGATCCCATTTATTTATTGCAAATATGAATAGTAAATATGGTAAATTTTGTTACGATGGTCAAGGATAAATTAGGTAATTATGGTTAAAAATAAAATTATAAAGACTAAAAAATAACCATACCATGTGATTGTTTTTGGTTGAATAAAATTAGACCCTTCATGCTAAGGGGTTTATGTTATGTCATTTAATGGAAATTTTTCCCAGAAAATGACTTATATAATATTTAATTATAAGAAAGGCATAAAATGTCATTTTCATTGTCTTTATTTACCGTAATGTTTCTACATGGGAAAACATTTCTATTATGAATGAATATAAATAAATCTCTTTAACTTAATATATATTTTTTCAGGATGAAAATTTATTCTTTTACCTTATTATTACGTGGATGATATTACAATGTTTATAATATTTTATTTAATAATAATTTAAGGAAGTCACAGTCTTGTTTTAAATAATATATCATTTTCAATATGTGGTTATATAGAAGAGAAATTCGTCTATAAATATAAATTTTAAATCTAAAATGTATTTATTTATCATGTTGTTTTATTATTAATTTTTAGTAATTTAGGAATTAACTTAAATTCATATACAATGATGATGTCGTTCATATAGAAGTAGTAGAAAAATAATTAAAACCAATTTAACTAAAATTATAAGAACTATTAAATGACCCAAAACAATTGCTAAATCAATTTGGTTGTTCTTATATAGGAAATGGTTGTACAAGGGATTAATTAATGACCATTTTTAGCCACATTAGTATGAATAATACCCATATAATATTTGTTTTAAATGGAAGTCATGTTGTCCACACAATATTATTTTAATTAATAATCTATTTTAATATATTGTTTTGCAGAAGTGTTTTTCAAACATCAATATTCATTTTAATGATACTAAATTTATCATCTATAGAGTAATTTATTTGTAAATTTTTGGGAACATATAATTACCTTCATGTATTTAACAATGATGATGTTGTAATTAATTAATTAATGAATAAATTGAATTAATGATAATAAAAAAATTAAAAAAATAACATTTGAGTTAATTAATGTAACTAATTAATTTAATAAATAAACTTTACCCCTTAGATATATAATATAATATTGTATTCTATGTTAACTTGTTGTGTTGATATTTTTAAAAATCCATGAATTGATTAGTGTCAATATTGACACTATTGTTATTTTATAAAATTAATATTTATAAATATATTTAAAAATAATAAAAAAACCTTAATAATATAAAATACATAAAATATGATATAAAATTTTCTGAATGGTTCATTTATGGAATAATTTTCATTAAATAAGTAAAATTTACAATCTTCTAATGTTGCAAAATTAGTTACCTTAGTTTAAAACAAAATCGGGTAACTAAGGGTTAATTAAAATGATAGAGTTTAAATAAAAACCAAAACTAGAGTAAAATATATTGGTTATTGAGATTAAAAACTTTTATCATCTAATATTATAATATATTATATTTTTTGTGGCATTTGTATTGAGATATATTTAATTATAAATTAATATCATTTGAAATTCCAAAAGTCCCCTCACCTCAATTATAAAATGAAACCTCCTCCCTCATTTCTTTAGAACTCATTGAGCCATAAATATTTTTATCCTCTACCTATTTCCCTTATAAAAATCACTTGACACATTATAGAGGTCCTAGTCTTCTCAAAATACCATATCTAGTGACGTTAAGAGGAAGATCTAAAGGGAGCTCATTGAAGAAGAGGTAATCTCCTTTAGAGACTATTTCAAGATCATTTCTTATTCTACTTCATCTTCTATTATTGTTTCAATTATGAAGTAATAACTAAAATATCACCTATATTCTGAGAATTTATTACGATTATGTAACAACCACATTCCATCTTCTATCCACCCTATGATAATCAAAATCGCCACCTGTGATTACGTACGTCTTACCCACTCCACATCATGGAGTAATATGTTTTTCATCACCACTTTACATGGATGAGTATAATGATGAAAATAAAAAAATATATATATTGATTATAATAAGATATATATCCTTTTAAAATATATACACTATCCACTTCCATGCCATTTAAAAATTAAGGGAATGATATTGTCGCTTGTGCATACGTACAACCTACCGTATCCACGACGTGATGTGATTCATTATCCATGATTCCCATTAAATAATGATTATATAAATGTATAGAATGAATAATATGATATATATTTATATATATTACATTAATATTATTTTTTAAATTAATGAAATATATTCTATGTGCAAGAACCATAACTTATACGACAAAACATACTAAGAAAATGAAGCAGTTAACACCCAAAATAAGCATAGTAATGAAATAATATTAAATGGGTACTAATATGATCATATGTAATATCATAAATATAAATATGGTTCGAGAATAAAGTAATAACATTATTTAATCCATTAAAAATGAGTTTTTGATATATATGATGGATCCCAGACCTAAGGTAATAGATAACTTAAAAATCTTATTATTATCCGAGATTTTTTATAAATAAGTATTTACTAGGGTATAATCATCATCCATTCACATAGTACATTAAAATTTATTAAAAACTATTCACACCAACATTATAATTTTTTTTAAATTAATTGTTTCTCATTTCTGTGTTTTTACTAATTAGTTTGAAAAGAATATTTTGTCTTTTTCCCTACTTGGTATTTTTTACTTATACAGAATAATTTCAAGAAGTATGTTTTATTTTATCTTATATAACATTAATGGGTTTTTAAGATTTCATGTCACCTTATTTACTTATTCTTACCTTACAATCTTACATGTTCATTTTCTAAGAATATCTTTTCATTAAAATGTGCAGAGAATTTTAAAGAATAAAATACTTTCCAAGAAGAAAGGATGCTTTCCATATGAATTACTTTCAAGTAATCTCTCAATAGTATTTTACATCTAATATTATATTATTTGATGTCAAATATTTTTTAATAGGGATATGTTTCAATTATACTATCCTGATTATTCCTATGATTTGATTATGTCAATGAAGGAATGATATTTATGAAATCCATTTCATTTTAATGGATTATGTTATGATGGAATGATGTTTATGGAACCCATTTTATCCCTTGTACTATGATATAATGAATGATTTATGTTCTTGTAGCACACATATGTTTGGTTTTTATTATTTTATTGGTGGGACCTATATCTCCCTTGAATTCATTGGGTAAAGGTATATATCTCATGAGATATACATTGGTGGAAAGAGAAATGATCTCAGATCCATAATACAGGGCTGGAATGGGAAGTAAACCAAATTAAGTTACACATGAATGGAAGGAGGAGTGAACTAGGTTCAATAAAGGACATTTTCCACTATGATGGTCAAGGAAACGAGATTTGGATAATATGGAAATGATTTTCTATTCTTATCTCTATGATAAAATTCCATTTCTTATACTATTATATCATGAACTATGTTATTTATGAAATTATATGATTTATCCCATGGAATGATATTATTATTTTTGATATAAAAGACATAATTTTGGAATGTTTTTTTATGATCTTATGTATTATGATTATGATATGAATAATATATCCCTTGTTTACGATTATCGAGCTTCGGAGATCATCCTATTTTATGTTTCTTTTGCCCAGGATATGAAGAATGCTATGAATTAAGATGTGTAAAAAAGGGGTTAAATTTAGGAAGGAATAAGTGGGAGATGATGTAGATTTCTTATGAACCAATTGTTTATGTTTCCATGTTTCCAAATACACTAATGTAATATGACCATTTGGTGTGTTTTGATGTATTATTGAAATATGATGTAAAATCGATGTGTGTCATTCTTGGGTAATTATAGACATAATCTTCTATAAAGGGAATAAGCCTTCATGAAAGGAATCCCTACAGTAGGTGGAGGTAATTTGGAATAAGAAAAAGGGTGTTTCACAATTCTCTTGTACCTTGAATGATTCACATTTTGTTATGTTCATGATGTTTAGCTGCATCGAAAATTGGGGAATTGGAAGTCTAAAGGTTGGGTTAGCCATCTGATTGAGGTGGAATGAGGTGGGTATTTATAGGATAGGGGGTCTCGCGATGACTGGAATTATGCCATGAATTATAGGTGGGCGTGATGAAGGGTTGTAGCTCAGTCAGACTTTTGTATCCATTTGTTAACATTCATCGTGGTCACAGATCTTGGTCGGACTCATGGAACATTCTATCATGTCCTTTCCCACTAATGGAGTTCGAGGGGTCTTTGAAAATTTTCTTCATAAAATATTTCCTACATATAGTATTGGGGTAGTTTGTTTCTCAATTAATATATGATTTTTTTTAATTCTCGACTATTACTAGGGAACATATTTCAACACAAAAATATCCCACCTCATAATGGGAGATGACTGGAAAGGAGGGAAAAAATATGAGGTAGAGTCCCTAGAAATATGAAAAACTACCATATGTTAAAATAGATCTATCGTGATACTAGCTCATGATGGTTGCGGGCCTGAAACCCTCTATGAAGATAAGCACCCATAAATAGCACTAGGGCCCCAAAATATATCAATAAATTTTTTTCAAATACCATCACGCTCTCTATTTTCATGAATCTCAGTCCCTATGTGATTGATCTCCATGAACACAACCTTTGAGAACTGGATTCCTTAAACCCTTTCTCTAAGAATTTTTTTGAGGAAACAAAGCATTTTGATCCACTATTTCTTTGTGAAATTCATCGAGTCCCCGGAGGCTCGATGAATTTTTTCTCCACGAATGACTTTCATAGATGACCTTCACGAGATAGACTTCAAATAATACCTAAGTCTACTATTTGATGGACTCTTAGGAATATTCTTGGAAAGTCCTTGTATATTCTTCCTAATTTGAATAAATGTTGAACAACATCATGATTGGGTAGTATATCTGAATCCATTCTAACCATGAATCTTTGCTCGCGCTACTATTGGATGAAAAAAATGAGTAACCCATGTGGAATAGGATTCCACTATAGGATTATTGTTTGAGGTATGGAGTATTCATTCCTGAATAAATTTGGAATGAGACAACATATTGGTTCAAGGGTGTTCTAGGGAAATACCAGTGGTACAGGGCTACAGACGACCATATCGGGAAGGATCACACTCCCATCATAGTTGACAGTCTTTACAACCATACCAATTATGTTGATGGGTGGATGTTGATGTATGGGTAATCTATTCCATAATATCATTTAATCATCAAGGTGGAGCTAATAAACCAATAGAAAGGATCGACCAATGACTGGGATCTGCACCAAGGTGATAACTTCACCGAAGTAGAGTCCTATGCCTACTATGCATGCACTTCATGCGCTGAATTTGAGTCAGAGCTGAAGTGAGTAACCCTTTATGACATATCATGGGCTACTCAGTTCAATGCTTACAAGCTATGATAGATAATATTGGGGCTACTGATTAGGTGGTTGCTGTGGAACAACACATTTCTTCTGCATCAAGGGGAGGTTGACATTAGCATTTGAGACATCCGTCATATTTTTTGGATCCCCATACTAGGGGAGATGTTTGTTGAGTTTATCGCTTGTTAGAATTCATGGGAGGATCGAGAACAATGTCATGTCTGGAGAAGGTTCTGTTAAATCTAGTTCATAGAACAACCATAGAAATGTAGGGAATGAGGTACATCTATATCATGAAATGGTTTGGATATTTTATGTATTTTCGTATATAGGAACTGACAGAGGTAGAGGATCTAATGAATAAATTTCTAACATGGCCACGCACATGTCTGAGAGGATCCCAATGAGGCTTATATGGCTTCTACCAGTGGATCCTGAAGGATTGTGAAAGAAATATATGGGTTTAAAGCATCAATACTAACCCTCAATGCATATACCGGTTATCCAGATTCATTGCGGCACTCAACATTGGGTAAATGCTCCTGGTGATAGATTCTCAAACGGAGGTTCATCTTATCACATTTGTAATGGAAGCAATGCTGGTTATAATGAATTTCATTAATCATGGGATTTGTGTGATAGAAAAGTTGAATAGTGGGTTCTGATATATCTGTTAGGGTAATATGCCACTTCATGTGTGTGGGCCATTATAATTCTTGTATAGTTGGGTGGAGAAATACATGGGGGGATACAAGTAACTAAACCCAATTTCTCTTTCAAGATTAAACATCCAACTAGCAATTCTGAATATCACGGGATGTTTCCTTTTCATGATGGGATTGATGGATGTACTGAAGAAGGTTGGGCTGTTAGATAATTTTATTATTCACCAATTTCTTCTACTGATGGGGGTAATCAATAATGAAATCTCATAGAATGTGGAACAATGGTCATATATCCTATCCTTTTGTGGCGGTGTGCTAGTGGCGAGAGCCTATTGCGAGAAGATCTTTGAATCGTACATCCTGTATTGATTCACAAGGAATTTCATGTTCTTATAGAGGATATCTATGATGGTATACTCTTAGAAACCCCATTCATTCCATCTATTGGTGATGAGGCAGCACTGGCTCATGTTTACGCATGACACCAAAATGAGGCAAAGCGATCTGTCGCTAACCACCAATGTGTTTGAGTTGATCCATACCTACACTAGGAGAAGGGAGTATGCCTTCCCAGGTACAACGATGAGGTATTGGATGATCCCATATAATGATGTACTGGCCTGTCTACCTCAGTGATGAGGCTAAATGGTGGTGAGGGAGCATTTTAGCAGCAGGGCTTGTGCACATCGTGGTGTTGGAGCTGCAGTTGTAGAACCAACAATCGAGGAACCCAAAATTACTAGAGGTGAAGAAAGATGAAGAGTCATGTCAAGATAAACACTACAAGTTAGGTATAATCAATAGGAAGGGTAGACACATAGGGGTTCTACAGGACATCGGTTCATGCCCTCGGGACGTGGTTTAATCATGTGGACATTACCAATGAAATCGTCTTTCATAAGTCTTGGGAAAACTAGGATGTAAGCATGCAGTTACAAGGTTTTAATGGGATTTTTGAGACACATCAAAAAGATTAGAATTCACCTTGTGGGATTGGTCATGATAATAACGGCTCGTGGTATCTATGGGGGATGGGTAAAAGTTTGTGATAGATTAGGAAGACCTAGTGCATTATCGAGCTATTGCACACCCATTAACGTATCGAGTAAAAGTGATAATTTGTAAGACATATCCTCCACAACTATTGGACGCTTATCTGGTATATATTTTTCCCTTTCCCAATGAATTGGATGAGTCATGGGGGGATGCCAACTTTGGGATCCCCCCTCGGAGAGTGGTGATATTGGATCCTCATTAGAGTAATATACTGAAGCTATTGAAGTAATATTTAAATCATTATACCATGTTGTTATGTTCCTCATGATTCATCCAGATTCTTCAACTAAAATATTCCTTATGTATAAGGATCTTTTACAAGATTTTCCTACTGATGGGTATGGAGGTGCAATAACTAGAGTGGAGGATCACACCCTAAGGCCTTCACCAAGAGAAAATAGAACCAGTGGTCTGAATAATGTTAGGGAGATCTAAGAAGCAACCCCATAATCATCAGATCCCTTATTCATATATGGGGCTATGACTTGGTATTCGGGCAGCGAAAACAATAGAGGGTCATTCAACACTGCTCATCTTCTGCCTGTTTCTTGTCTTGTAGAGTCAAAATCATTGTCTTCTAGTCAAATTGACTGATTTATTTCCTCCTTGAATAATTCTAGGAGTATCTTGTTCTATGCTATCACAAATGATCAAAGTATATGGGGTCTCGATTCAGACAAGGTTTCTGATCTATGAATACCTGGTTGTTCAAGCTGACCAGGTCATGGCCTATGCTGATCAGTCAGTTGTGGATAAGAGTGAAACCACTATAAAGTACATACTTGGGGTTGACTTGAAAAAAATTATCGAGGTGGATTTATATGAGAAAAAACCACAAGACATGGATCCTTGTCCATATGACTGAATTATACAGGATGATAATGTCACTGATCTCTTGGATGCATTTTCAGAGTATGAAACTATAGATCCTTAAGATATAGATGGATCTGATTCAAACACGGCCAATGAAGGTCATATTATTCAACTCATGGTTTGGAAGTGAATTATAATCTTCATTTAAGAAACCCTAGAATCACAATGGATGAGCCATATGGGATAAATTTTCCACTAGTTTTATAGATTGTGTGTCGGAAGGGCAGACGCTCAGGGCCTTTATGAATTGATATGTGACTACATATCGGACAGGATACTGGAAAGCATAAAAAACCTAGATATCACCTAGTATATAAAGATATTTGATAGAAACAACATGCTTCAAGAGGCCGAATAAGAGACCAAAAAACTAGAATATCAATCAAAGGAGCATTTCTACTTCATTCAAACTCAATCAGACCTTATCATATGATTGAGGGCCCAGTTGGTGGATTCCCAAGAGAAGATAAAGTAAGTGACACTCAACGTGTATGATCATCATGTTGAGTGGTTCTAGGTGCATATTGGGTCTAATGAGCTTTGATCGATGAATAATTAGGATGAAATAGATCTCAGAAGGAAACAGAAAACCCTAGAGTCCACATGCCAAAAGTTGGCATAGCTGAAGTGCTCAATTAAAGGGGCATATCTGTAGGGTGATATTTCCAGGACTCATGAAAGTCTCTAACATATGGATGTACCTCTTAATTCCACATCCTTTCTAGATCATTAAAACATTTTTTTTTGTTTTCATGGAAACATTATTTGTTTTCATTAATTATCATAATTCAATTATATTTTGGAAACAACTAACAACCAATCCCTAGGATCTTGTGGGTCATGCCCAGTGTGAGAGACAATGGATGACGGCATAATTGTTCACATTTTATGAGAGTTTATCTAACCATCTAACACTTGGGGTCTACTATTTTGTAATGAACACTAAGATTGTTTATACTAAGTGAGTATGTGGTTAGAGAATTTTGCTCCTTGATTATCCAATATACTTTTCCCAATGTTATGTATTGAAAGAATGGGATAACACCAGGAGAGTTGAAATTTATTCGAACAATGTGAAATGATATATGTGAATCAAAATTCCCAACATTTCAAACATAAGGAATGTGGAATGGTGTTGTAAGATAATTGCTGACAATGTTCAAGACACAACATCCATACTATTATCCTGTAATGGGGAAAAACAAATAAGGGTCAACTGCTAAACTTGATCAAAAAAAAGAATGTATCTCGAATTTTCATCCAAGTCTTGGGATTTATTTGTTATAGGATGTAGGTGAGAAAATGTGGTATTAGAAAATTCTATTAGGGGATCCCTTCATATGTGTATGAGGATGAGGATCTAAATAGGGGGAACACAAAGTGTGAAAATAGAGTGATGATATTTTTGATCAGATTCCAACAATTTCGGAATTACACAAAAATTTCATAGAACATACTAGTGTAAGTTTATAGACCTGAAAAAAGCATACCTATCTTCTATATGTGCATCATTTAAAATTTAGAGTGAAAAAAATAGGGTGGTAGATAACTAGTACCGAGGGTGAGGACTTCTCTCCCAACGAGCCAGGATGCCTTGCAGTTTTTTATCGTGAAGATGAGGATTTTAGGAACTTAGTTTCACATGACATGGTGATGATGATTCTTTGTAAAATTTAACTTCATGTGATTAGGATACATCTCGTAGTTTAATGTCATGTGACTAGGATACTGGCACATAGTTTATAGTCATAATCTCTGGACCCTGGATAATAGTTTAAAGTCATCTGGTACAGACCAAAAGAATGTATATTAATATAATATTTGTTTAGAAATGGTGGTGATATAAACCCACCATGGATGAGTGACAAATTGAATATCATACTGTACAAGTATCCAAAATAGACAGGATAGAGACTTCACAAAACATGCATAGGTGGTGTGATAGAGTGACCATCCTAACGTGAATGGGGCCTTTAGGGTCCCGGTGTCACACCACACTTTCACATTGAAGCTCTCTGTTTAAGGTCATGGTGTTTGGACCAAATATACCTTGTGTGGATCAACCACATTGGTACCTACAATGGGGGAATTAATAAGCCCATTTGAACCAGTATTGGTGCGGGAAACCTGGAATGGTATAGGTGGTTTACATGACATGTAGGAGTGAACAATGGGGATGGAACCAAGAGTTTAATCACACCATGATTCAATAGCATGGAAAGAATTTAAATTTGGACTCTCAAGGTATAGATGAAGGAGTGATGGTGAGGAAGGGCCAACCATTGACCATGTTCGAAGCATGAGGACCATAACCATGCTAATCCCGAGTGGGGTGAGAAAATATAGGATCAACAGTTGAAGAAAATTCAAAACATAGTATCTGTTATATGCTATCAAAAAATATTATCATGTCATCCAAGGATGGGAGGTTATCCAAGATGTCATGAGACCATCGCCATTAAGGGGTCCATCTATATATGATAACTGGTGGAAACCCAACCCCATAAATACACGAATTATGGAATGGAAGTACCAGAGAACATGAATAAAACCCAGTATTTGAAGATAATTTAAGGTTGTATTGGTTGGACCATAATATCTTAGCTTATGGTCTTGAGGCTCAGATAATAATGGAAATGTTCAACCCAAGGGTGTATATGTGACACACAACTGATAAAACCCTATGTGAATGAAGGAAAATGATCCCATATACAACATATATACCTTAAGTTGATCATCATATAGTTATTTTTCAAAGAGTTTTAACTGTAATCAAGGCCAAGGGGAAGAAGGGTTATAGGAGTTTGTGGTTGGGCTCAAAGATGTGATACCTAGGAGTCACTATGTATCCCATGAGGATGGGAATCAAGACATAAGTTGTTCTATAAGCTCCATATAGTGTATTGTCATGTGGTGAGGATGAATACAAGCCATCATGAATGAAGGAAACATCATATCTAGACCTGAGATTTATGAACTTGGTGTCATTATACATATTTCTAAAGCAACAATTAAGCCACATGTAGTTCATCAACCTAGTGTGGTCGAAGGACTACACTGATAGGGGAAATTTTCTCTGGAAAAGGAACTTAGGCCTCTTATGATTATCATGAGGTATCTTGAAATTGTTCATGGATTGTTTACAGTTTAACATCAAGAATTTATTATGTTAGTTCTTAGTTTAAGTTCATAATGTCCCTAACATGATGGGTGGTATATCAAATAGGTATGTGTAGTGCGGTGTTATGAAAAACCCGATGTGAATGAGGGAGAAAGGGACCCAACACCACAAAAATATGCACAATAAGGCCATCATATAGTTTAATGTTGTGATATTTAGAAAAATCTCATAGTTTAAGGTTATAGAGTATGGACCATGTGCTCTGTGGATGAACATATGTAACATGGTGGAATGAAAACCCCGATGTGATTGATCCATGGAGGCCATGCACTATAGTTGAATATTTTGAGGAATACAGAATAGGTATGGCCTATAGAAACCCTATGAACAATGCCATGGTGGATGTAATGCCCTAAATGAGTCTTAAGGGTGATAAAGGGAAGAGGTGATGAATTTAAAGTCAGTCCCAAAGAAAAAGTGTATGTACGTCACTACATATCCCATAAGGATGGTAATCAAGCCACACATAATTATTAATAGAAAATATCTCTACATAGGTTTGACCCGTACACGGGCGAGTGTCATTTTGTGTGGTTGTTTTTTATTCTTATATTTTATTTTTCGTGTGGCTGGACTAGGTTGGAAAATCAGAGCATCTCTACATATCCTATGTAAAAAGGAATCAAGGAGTACGCAGTGCTTGGCATGTGGCATGGTAGGTTTCTAGTGGGAAAAGGTGATGTATTTTTGAGAATAATATAAATATATTGTGTCATTTAACACTGTATGGATAGGATGATGATTTTCACATAGTTTAAAGTCATTACAATTGGACATTTATGTTATGAAATTTATCATTATGTGTCTAGGATGATAATGTTCAGTTTAAGGTCATGTGATATGACTGGTTCGTGTAGTTTAACATTGTGTGTTAAGGATGATGATTTTAACACAATTTATCATCATTAAAATAAATAATTGGTGGAGAGGCATTCCATCAGGGTTGTGTGTGTTGTGGTAAATATAGCCTGATGTGAATTAGGAACACATAGGCCCTTGACACACCAGACACTCCCATGGAAAACTGATACATAGTTTAGAGTCATGATGGTTGGTCTTAGGAGCCTAGTTTAACATCATATCTTAGGATGTTGGTTTCATTCCTTGTATGGGTTTTCAGAAAGTACCATTAATGCAATAAATTTTAGCATTGTGTATGTAGGACACTGATGCCATGTTATTTAAAGTCGTACAGCACAAAAAATATGTTTTTTATTTAAGGTCATATAAGTCAGATCGTGGGGGATGGTTCTTACTTCAAATGAATGTAATTAGGATGTAAAAGGAACAAAAACTAACATTAATTATGTTGTTTGAGGCCTTACACCTTACATAACATTCCAATTAAAAATAACACAGAGTTTAATGTCAGGATTCATAGACTACGGCTATGAAGTTTAATGTCGTACTACTCAAACTATAGAAACAATGTTTTGCTTCATGTTTTTGGGATAAAACTATATCCTTATGTGAATTATGTCTTGAGTATCTTCACATTGTTTGGAGTATCCTTGATCTCCCCATCCATGGGGACCAAATAGTATGCACCATTGGGATTGAACTTGTGAATGATGCATGATCCATCACAGTTGGGTTCCAAAATTGGTTGCTTTCGACCAAGAGTCATTGGTGTTCAGGGATCCAAAAATAAATCATCTTGGGGGAAATAGGGGAGGTCAAAATTCATATTTAATGAATTTAATATCTTGTTATAGTTACTTTATATATTATGCAAGGCTTGGAGCCTGTTATCTTTTTAGACATTTAGTTCTGCCAAACTGACTTTGGCTATGTTTTCTGATGTTGGCTGATCATATATAGCTATTCAGAGCGATGGTAACAAAATTTTGATGGTAAGAACTACCTTTATTCCATAAATTATGGAATATGGGGCCACCTGGGTGGAATTTTAAGTTGTTTTCTGATAATCTCAAAGGGAATTGGGGAGATTCTCCAAAAAATACTTCTTTTTCTATTGCACTATCATCAATAGGATGATCGGGTGGGTGTTTTTGAATGAAACAATCATTCTATTTTCTTGAGCATTATTGAGGGAATTATGGATATACCAGATGTTTTACATAGTGTAAAACTTCATCAAAATTACGTGGATGTTGGTGTTGTTTTTGGTGAGAATAACATGAGGGAGTTTGAATCGATAGATGATCTGGTAACACACGAATTAAAAAAATAACCGGGTCATGAATTCTTTGAGAAGAATCATTTTTGACCACTTGGAAAATAATTTTTTCTTTATAATAATGAATATTTATTGGTGAGATTTTGTTGGTGGATATTGTCCCATGACATCACATACCTAGAATGCAAAGGGATAAGAATAATTTTTAGTATTTAGGCGATATGGTGGTTAATTAATGAAGTTGTCATGGATTTGACATGCTTGGAACCTATTTTTGAACTCAATACAGTCATAAAACATGGTGGGATAAATGTTTTCTACCCTTCTAATATTATGAGAGAGCATCAACCATTCCTGATAGGCACCACAAGACATGTCATGAACTTCATTAATTCCTTGAAGGATATCACCGCCATGAAGGAATCATTGGAAAATTCCATAAAACACATATATGTGGAGTCTGTTGAAGTTTGTTCCCACTCTAGAGGGTCAATTGTGTTTCGCATCAATGGATTCTCTTGCATGTAGATCTGTATAATGGAAGAATTATTTTCTGGAGAAACATGATGATTTGATTCATCCAATATGAGGTCTCTTTAGCTTTGGGGGATCTGTAGGTCCCAATATAGACAAAAAAAGGTCATGTGTATTACATATAGTCTATCATCATCAGCATCATCATATGGGATGATATGACTGATGATCCTTTAGTGTTCCACATGGATGAAAATGACTTCCTAGAAAGGCTCTAAAATGTTGGTATCTAGAATATTCAAAGAATCAACTCATCCATTTTGTGACTGGGAAACATGAGTTACCTCTGGTTTGGAAGGGAATTGTTCCACCAATTGGAGATAGTTTTTTAGAAAATGCATGTGTTCTGACTTCTTGATGATGTAGTCACTATTGATCTACTTAATGATTAACATGGATTCTCTCTTGATGTGTAGGTGGGGAACATAAATCTAGAGAGCCATTTTGAGACTAGTAATGAGATCTTGATACTATGCCTCATTTTTGGTGAATCCCTCTGATAGAAGGAATTAGTATGGCATGACAACCATTGCTAGTTTGATGAAGAAAACCCCGAGGAATACTCTCCTAAGTCTGGGATAATTGAGCCTTCTACTGGTTGGGAAATATGAGGCATCAATGAAATGAATCTTCCATGATGTAGTATCCTGCTCCACAAAGACGATGGTATTATCTAGGAAATCAAGATCTATGGTATTCCCATCTATGGTAGGATAGGTGTCAATGAATTATTCTTATTCTTGACCATTGAGAACCTTCTACAAAACCAACCATATATTTAACTGATTAAGAATCACTACCCAAAGCGCCAGTATTCCTATCAAAATTGGGTGGTTTTAGGATATATTTTAGTGGATCCAAAATGGACAACAATTGTATCTCTTGATACTATAGTTATTTATGCAACTTATGTACTATTAAAGAGAATGTGAGGAATATCTTCTCTATAGGATGGTATTAGAATTTTGTGTCGAGTAGCATGTGACTGATATAGTATAAACAATTCTACATCCCTTCATTGTTCTGATGAGAGAGTAAGGAACTAAAGTATAATTCTAGGGTGGTCATATAAAGGACCAATGGAATCCCTAATACGGGTGGCATTAGATCCTTATTTTTTATCATGTACTGGATGATCTCCTCGAATGAATTCTAGAACTCTTAATCACATTAGTCGACTACACCCTTCTTCATGAGCCTAGAAATTTGATAACAATTGTTGTCCAAAATAATGATGAATCGGAGTATGTATTTTTTGTAACCTTGAAGGCCTTATAGCTCTCATAGGTTGCTCGTAAGAGGCATCCAATTTCTGTCTTTGTTCTTATTTTTGTTAATATTAATGCTTCTGTATCTGAAAATGATGGTGATAAAATTTAAAAAGGGGACCCTAAAGTCACACTTTTAAGGGTTCATCTTCAGATGCTGAGAGTCGAGGAATCTGAAAATTTTCTCAATGTCTTTGAGATTGTTCTAACTCTGGAGGGAATTTACCACCAAATACTCCACATATCATTCCACTAGTGTCTCAGGGATTAGTTTAACGATGCAGTGCATGGATCGTCGGTAAGTGGTCCAAAATTCCTCAAACTAAAGTGAATTACCTAATATAATATGGTTCCTTGAATAACTCTGAAGATAGTATACACTTTATCTTTTGTGGATGTTAAGATCAGATTGTATTCCAAGTATCCATTCATGAAGGAAAGAGACTAGAACATATCCGTGTCATTGATCAATAGTTCTATCATCAGAAGTGGAAAATCATCTTTCTAACAGTGCCGATTAAGGTCCTATAATTTGATACAGAATATGATTATCCTATTATTCTTCATGATAAGGATGTTTTTGTCTTACAATTTTGGGTATTTAACCTCCTTTATGAATTTTTATTTGATTATCATATCATCTTTGGCCTCAACCATGGCATCATGAGAATGATGCATTTTTTGAAGGATACTTGAACACATGATGATTCACATTGATACCATAATGGAAGATGAATAAATGATGATCTTGTCCAGGAATTTCATCACAGCTATAAGAAAACACATCATCATGATGATTTAGTAAGTCCATGTACTTTTTGAGTTCCTCTATAGGCATGGATTCATAGATCAACATTGGCCTCAAGTCATCCTTGGTGACATGATTTACCTGAACTAACTCCTTAATGGTGGTGGAGGTGCCTTATTCAAATACTGGAGGAGTGTCTTCCAAATCGTTTTCATCATCTGAGGTAGGATGATCAGTGGGATTAGAGGGATCTCCCAGGATGACCAATTCTTGAGGAACAAAAGTACCCTATTAGGTGGACACATAATCCTTATTGTGGAATTCATGCTCTACTAAAATCATGGTGATGGTGGTTGTTGAACCGATTCCACTGATCCTTCAACCATGGGGTCAACACTTGATGTCAAAGAAGAAGTAGTGGGTCTATTTCTGGAAAATAAACATAGCTCCATAGAACTGATGAAGGTTCCACAAGATGGTGACCATTGAAAAAACATATCGATACTTTATAGAGGGAGGGGTTGTCTGCAATTACTAGAGCATGTCCTGTGTTAGAGTATTTGTTAATCTTAAAAATTATTTGAAACTGGGGAAACATATTCCCTTATTCCCAAAAAAAAAAAATCAATGTCCCAAGATTTAATTAATGGCCTCCAACTCATGAATTGGATAGATTAAATCGTTGTCCAAATATATACACGGGTTGGCCATAGTCGTATTATGCTTGACCTCATTGGTTTGATATTTCTTGTCCCTGGTCTAGTAATATCCACAATCCATATAGTGGGTATCGCAGGAGTTCAATGGAGACACCTTACCTTGGATAATTCCAACTCATCCATTGGTGGAGTACTTGATACATTAGTGATACAAGGATGGAACTGTTGCAGGAAGACAAAGAAAGGGCCTCACCATCAAATCATTTTCGGTGGAATCCAATGATACATCCTTGAATTTTGTGTTTTCTAGGAAACCAATTGACTGGGTCTTCAAATGGATTATTCAAAATTGTCTATTCTAGGACCTATCATAACTCTGCATCATTAGGTTAGAGTGAATTATATCTAAATTAATCAATCCCATATTCAGAGAATTGGGTCAAGGTGAGATTGATCCTACAAACTATGTAAACTATAACAATAAAAACTCCACACCATTGATCTGTCTGGTGATGTACAATGGGTGGATATGACACTACAAGATATATCCCTCATATTATTTAGATATTGAGATGATGGATTATCATTCTACACATTCAACATCCTCTGCATTTAAGATCTTAGTGGCCACTCCCTCTATTTCAAAATAAAGGTGGGTTATTAAGGATTATGCAAGAGATTATAACAATTACTCATAAATATGAAGGGCTTAGTGGATGGAATTATTCATAGGTATTTTGATAAGGTTCTTCAACACATCATAAATATGTGGTAGGAAAAACTTTCTACCTGAAGGGGGTTTCTCAAAGGAAGGATGTATGAATTAAACTACATTCTAAACAAGTGGATTCTGTCTGGTGCCAATAATGTTTGGATGCACATTGGGAAGCTCACCCAAAATCTCTACTGACTGAATGTTGAATTTTTAAGGCCTAGAAATAGAAGGACATGGAATATTAGAGTTTATTCATTGTTATTATACTTTTTCAAGTAGGAATAATGGTGGTGGTAATGAATCTTACCAAACTGGTAGAGAAAACTATGCCTGCTAAGATCTAAGAAGAACCTGCTGTCTGGTATTATTAGCCTGAACATCCCAGATTTACACACTAGATTGAGCATTATCATTATTCTCATATCCATGTTTCCTTATATGATGACATCGGCCAAAGACACTTGGAGGTCATTCCTGATAATCTTCATCACCGTGGATCATATAGGGATCCACCAACTCAATGGTATTCAAGAGGCAAACTTCTCCACATCTTCATAAGAGTATTCCAATGTTGGGTGAGCTATAAAGGCAATTCCCATATCTAGAGGCATGAATTAACCATTATTTTGGGTTTTTTCTGGCAGCGGATGGGGAATTTCCTTTTCCTTACACCATTGGTTTCCACTATTATGAGACGTTGAAGTTAGTAATGTGGATGCAGAAGCACCGGCCAAGGAAGGTGAAATGAATTTGTGAGGTTCAATCTGATTTAAGTAGGCATGGATGTGTCCATGAGTGCGAGAGACTACTCTATGGTCCAACCATTCATCATACTTCTGAGTCCCATGGCTGAAATCCTTCTTCCATTGACCTTTTGTATTAGTGTCAAGCTTAAGAGAGATGAAAGTCACCTATGTAGGAACATATCCCATTCTTACTAAAATGTTTTCCACTTGGTCTTGGAGCCAATACATGAACATGTAGAATTACATGATGTTATTTAAAATTATTTTGTGGTAAGGTCATTAGTCATCGTGATCAGTGAGATCCACCTCTTGAGGCTTCTGACATATTCGTAGTTTTCAGACCCCATATTCCAAGGAACTTTGAAAATAACCAGTGACCAGTGCATCCTTTAAATAGTAGGTCTGATATCTATTGTGATGGGAGGGAACTCTGGGGGATGTCCTTCATGAGAATCTTGATCCATATGGGGGGTGGAGGGGTGGAGCCACATTGTCTCCTCAAGGCGATGGTGCTCGGTTGGGTGGTGCCTACCAATGCTGTGTTGGGTGATTATAAGATTAGGGTTAAACCTAAGGCTATCACACTCAATGAGGTAGTGGTTTCTAAGGAATCAATGGATGAGGCATTATTGTAAACATCTATAGAGGATCTGGAACCCCTTCCTACACTATGGAGATAGCCTGTTCCTTGGTGGTTGTACTTGTAGGATCTAGAAAAGGAAATGAATGTTCATGTTTGGCCTTATGGAAGGCTTCTTCAAGGCACTGATACTTGTTATAGAAATCCCAGAACCCACCTGGTAAATTTTGAGAGATGAGGGAGGAAGAAAGAGTAGTATTTACCTTCCATAAAAAATCTTCAACATGTGATCTAGTGCTAGAGAAATTCAATGTTAATACATGGGGCCCTTCCACCAAGCAACAAATTATTTGATGATTTCATCTGGGAGATTCTTGGACTTGAAGAGAACTAAAATACTTAACTTACTATTGGTGGAGCTAAAATAATAAAGAAAAATACTATTAAGGCCTTCCCAACCAGTGATAGAACTAATGGGTAACTAGCTATACCAAATTAATTTCAACACTTTTATCATTTGTACAAAACATTAGAGCTTCAAGGCCTCATACAACTCTATAGTCTCTAACATTGGTTCACACCTAAAAATTATGTGGGCTAGAAGTTGCAGCAGGTAACCCATATGGTTGAAGGGTGAAATTGTAGGATTCACAAAAACTGAGGGTTCTTTCATATCATCATCCCATGTGGGATATAGATTTCCATTAGGTGGTATTTCCACCTATGATGTCTCCTAGGAATCAATTTAATTAGTGATAGAGGCTATCAGGTTGTCCTGATGGGGATCCCTACATAGATGAGTTTTCTGGGATAGCAATGCATTGATATTCTCTTTGACACTATAAGAAGGTTATGCGGATCATGGATCATCATGTGGAGAATTTTGAGGAGCTGCTTCGTCTGGATCTAGAGGGAGTTTATCACATTGACTGAGCAGGTTTGGTGATTCATACTTCTATCTCTTGGAAAAAAAGATCTCTAATCTATCAGTTTGTATGGGATTTCCCATATTGGTGGGGGTAGCTAGCTGAGACAAACTTGTGGCTGCCCCTGCTTCCCCAATATGGGGTACATGATCCTGGACAGGATTACTAAAGTAAAAATGTCACTCTGTAATACTCTCAATAAGGATATATTCGATGAAAATTTTTAGATCTGTGTTCTACTAGGTCAAGGTAGCTACACTAGGATCAACCACTTTCCTTTGTGAATATCAGGTGGATTAGGATATCAGAGGTTCTGATCTTATCTTTACCTTTATTGGAATTCCGAACGATGGGAAGTAATTTTGTGGGCTTTTGAGGCCATGTTACTTCTTTTTAAGGTGATTGAGGACTCTCGTTTGAGGATCCACCTAGTACTGTGCTACCTTGGGGTGGATCCTCTCCTTTGGGACCTATATCTATGCCCTTTTCCTCATGTTCCCTAATACAATCCATGGTCAACGTGACTATACTTAGTGGTGTATCTTTAATATCTCTAGGAAAATCAGGCCGGTGTTGATGGGAATAATGTGGAGAGCTTGATACTTTCCCCAACCCATGATCTACACATGGAGAAGCACATTTAAAATAAATATGTGGAGCACTGTGAAGCTCTAGATGAATCATTGTTGGAGGGTTTGGTGGTGTCTTAGTGACATAGGGATCTGATCAACTAGGAGTTCTTCCAAATCGACTATGTGACATTGTTGATCAATATCATCAAAATTCTCCCAGCACTTTAGGTAGACCAATTGATGTTCACATAGGTGAAAAGGTGTCCCATATGGTCTAATGGAAACGCATGATTTAATTTTGTCTGAGTGACTCAATAATGTTGAATTTGGGTATTGAATTTAGCTAGATGGCCTCGAAAAACTGATCGAGAGCCAG
Source organism: Viscum album (assembly GCA_963277665.1). Taxonomy (NCBI): domain Eukaryota; kingdom Viridiplantae; phylum Streptophyta; class Magnoliopsida; order Santalales; family Viscaceae; genus Viscum; species Viscum album. The sequence continues at coordinate 806,739,737 of OY728150.1, read as the reverse complement.
GGTGTCCCACAAATACCCATTTTCAGATACGGGCTCTGACTCTTCCATGGACCATGCTTCAATTGGTGGAGGTTGAGTAATTGGCTATGACACTAAGGTGGATTGGTGTGGTTGTGTAATGGTCGGTATAGAATACCTTGCATGAGTTGATTTCTTATTTCATGTTGGGTCACCTCTTGGGGGTGGCATCGTCTGAGTCATATCATTCCATTAGGACTGGGTACATATCATTGCCTTTTCTGTGAGGGTAGCATAAGCCATCAATAGTTCTTCTAGGTTCTCCTTTTCAATTGAATCCAAGAATAATTCTTGGTGATATTGAGTATAAGTAGAGAAGAAAACTGGTGATGACAGATATGATTGTACCACAAGACTTCATAGGGGATCCTAATTTACCTCCAATTTCATATAACCATGAATGGATTTAGGGATATAGTTAATATCACATTTTTTGATGATGAAATTCACATTTTAGGCCCATATTACATACTATGATATAGATTATTAGGGTGAAGTCTCCATCATTAGATCCCATTTATCTACAGAATATTAGAAGTGAATATGATTGAGTATGAAAAGCAGCTTTCCATAGTGTTTTATTCACTGGAAGAAATTTATCATTTTCCCTAGGAAAACACTTCTGTGAAGGGAAGTTATTAGTCATGTGGAGTACCTCCATGTGTGTTGATGTTGGAGTGGAAAATTCATATTCTTGATCTGATTGGGATACAGGGAGGATCCCCATCTTAGTTGTTATTAGAGTAGGTATTTCCCTCACTCAGGCTGATGTGGGAGTGGGGAGGGCCTCCACTCTGGGTGATAACATAAAGAGGGGACCTTTTCTTTGGCCTATGAGGGAATGGGTATTATCTCTATGCTGGTTGGTTACTGCAACATGTGGAGGGCCTTTGTACTAGTGGGTGGAAGTGAGAGGAGGATCTTGGTACTGATCGAACATGACATTTGGTGGGCCTCTGTGTTGACTATCAATAGAGTGGGGAGGAACTCCACATTGATTGATGTTGGAGTGAGGAGGACCTATACAAGAGATAGTGGAAAATGGAGAGAGACTCTATGCTGGTTGGGTATTACATGTGGAGGGCCTCTCTGTTGGACCATGGTTGTACAATGAGGCAATTCATATTTATGGTCAATGAAGAGGGAATGTATTATGACATAATTCATTATGGAGTGGAGAGGACCTCCACTCGATCTGAGGCTGGAACAAAGAGGACTTACACATTGATGGCTTGTGACATATGGAGGACCTCCGTATGAGAAACCAAAAGAACGGGGATGACCTCTATACTAAATGTTGATGAATCAAGGAGTACCTCATCTTTTATTGATGCTAAGAACATGGGGAGTACCTCCGTGTTGATCATTATTGGAGGTAAGACCACCACTCTAGCTAGAGATGGAATGGGGAAGAAATATGTATTGGATCTCATCATCATGGGTTATCCCGCATGGAATGTTATTTTTTACAATGATAGAAAGATCCAACCTGGAAAACCTATGAGGTGGATGGGATCTCCCTTCTAATTGGTCCCTAATGGGTCCCTAATCTGTAGTGGTGGGGATCTGACGGAGTGTGACGATGGTGGAGAGATCCACTGGATATGTGGAAGATGATACCCACTGACGAGAATCCTCATGTGAATTTTCTTGACATTGACGTCAGGACATCTAGTCTGGGGCCAATGGAATGGGGGGTATTGTACACCTTCTCCATGTCCTAAGGGAATGGTCAAGGATGTATTTTACACGTCTTGGTGGGATCCCTCCTTGGTGGATCTCGGGTGTTATTCGCTACTGAGGTGACTATGGAGTCCCCTACCTCCCTAGTGTAGGGAAGCGATTCATAGTATCACTTTGAGGAGATGATCCTTAAGTGGTTCATTATTGTATTGGGGAGTATTGGATCCCTATCCATCCATTAGGGTGGTGATGTGATCGGCCACCCACGAGCATCGTTAATTCATCGGGGTGCGAGTCAATTTAGAAATTTATATGTGTCCCAAAATTTATGGAACTACAAGGGCATAATATGGTATATTTCCAAGGTCGATCCCATGAAAAGGATGTTTTTCTATGGGTAAAATATATATGGTCTTTAATTATTTATATAAGTCCTTACTAGTTGACTAATGTTTGAGAGTTTCTAACTAATTTGGCATTTGACTTCAAGTGATTAAAGAGGGTCAGGATCATGTACGAGTATCTAGATAAATGTTATCCTAGTTCTAATCTTGGAAAGGTCCTAAGTTCGTAGTTTTCAAAGCCAGAGGTAGTTTCTAGTCAACCTTATTCCAGTCTTCTAGTTCTACGAGGATGTAGCTATTCCATGGTTAGGAGGATAGCTATTTTCCCAGATGCATTATGTTTATCTTCTATTGCAGAAAGTTCCCTAAGCTAATGGTCATAGTCGTAGTTTACTTCAATTAGGATAGGGTCATTTTATTGACTATGTTATCATCATTGTATAGTAGTACCAATGGGTTTTGACCATTGGTTTATATCCTAATTAATAATCCATTAATTTTTCCATGTTTATAACTAGAGATTTAATTATGCCTCTAGATACATAAAATGATGATCCCTACCCTGTTGCATTTTGCTAATCATGTTGGTAATTAAAGAAATATAATAAATAAAATAAATCATGATAACAACAATAATTTAATTGAACATGTACTGATAAGAAATGAACATTCAAGAATAAATTGAAAAAATATTACATAAATGGAATAAAATGGAATTGAAACAACACAGGAATTAAAGGAGTTGAAGAAAAGTGAATCCATGGCTCTTTGATTGAAAATGTAACTAAATTAACAAAATAAAAGTGGTTAGAGAGTGGAAAGATATGAGAATTACAAAGGGAGTCTAAAGAGAAAGGGATATGATCCCAACATCTCCTCTAAAGTGCTACCGAGTTTGTCCTTATATATGAAGAAATGATCACGATGTGTACATGGTCGTCATGTCATGAACCGTTAATCCACATTATTTTGATGAGGATCTCTATCATGGAATTTGGATCTTCTATGGATTAATTATGTTTGACCATGGTCACACTATGTACAGGTGGTTTAGGATGTGTACCCCATGGCCAACTGGTTTTTCGCATTGAATCCTCACAGATTTTTTAGCGTTCAGTTTGAATGGTGTCACGACATGTAGTAGAGAGTCACGACGTGAACTAAAAATTACTCTAGTCATCATGGTTGGTCACATCTTAAGCTTCACAGCTTGATGCAGGACGTGACCATTAAGTACACGACATGTACATGGCCGTCACGATGTATACTTGGCCATTTTTATAGCTTTTCTTCATTTCATCCTTGGAATCTTGTGAAGATCTGTTTCTAGAAAAATTGGAAATTTACCACGTGAATTATCTAGTAAATGAATGAAAAATAATGGAAAAGTGACATAAAAATATATATAACATTTAGCCTTATCAAGTCCCACCAAACATGAATCATTTCTTGTCCTAGAGAAAAATATCTCAACAAATAATACAAAAGGATAAGCAATTTTCAAAGAATTAATTGTACGTTAGGTCCATGCAATTAAATTAAGTGTAAGAAAAAAATTATACAAGTTACAGTTTTAATACTTCATAGTAAATAATTCATGCCTTATAGTTCAAATTTTCAAAAAATATATTCTTTTAATCATAATATTTTAACCCTTCCTTAATCTATATGCCCATTTTCAATTTTACCTCACTATGATTTTATCTCATCCCTCAATGTAAAATGTAAGTAAGGTATGCTCGTACACTAAGTTCATGTTCTAAAATATAGGCTTTCACTGGTTATATCATCTCCAATCTGTAAGGACATATATAAAAATAATCTTGATGACTTTTATGAACAAGGTTTTGATGACTCTAAGGTTGTAGGTAGGTAAGTAGAATGTGAAAATAAGTCTCAAAAGGAGGGTAATCACTAAAGTAAAATGCAGATGCAATAAGATAAGTGTGACAAAACTCCTCCACCTGGCGAGTTAGGTCCATACTCAATCAGCTCAGGTTGGATCCATATGTACCGCAAGTAGGTAGCTAAATAATTTATTATGTTCCTTTCTGTTTTATTTTTAATTTTTATATTTCGAAAGTTATTCCTAGGATAGATCTCACATCCATTACCTAACCACATATGATCCTTAGAGGGATTCATCAGTCTGGTAAATGGTTATTTTAGTCCCTCCTAATACACAACCCATACCGATTTTTCTTTTCTTGTAATTTTTCATAGGAAATGAATACAAATGAGATAGAACAAAAAGGCATATAAATTGCAACCTGGTAGTCATGTGAGTGTAGCATAAATCTCTAAAAGTGAAAGAATCGCATGATTTCTCAATTCCTCTCCTACACTTGATCAAAATATAGTATTCAAACATTGTAGAAAGTGCAAGGTTGAAAGGTAAATTGAATTGAAATGAATTTTCTTATAATAGGTCATTCATGGAAACTATGGGATAATCAATGGATAGAGATTAGGTGGGTCTCAGGTAAAATGGATATTAAAGACTGCATTAATCATTTTAAAATTAAACTTGTTTAGTCGTTATTTTGATAAGATCTCAGTAAAAGTTCTAGTAGGTTTCCGTGTCCCAGGTCTCTCTCAAGAAATATGCTCAGAAAAGAAAATGAGATTGAAGGCTTATAATCCTCTCATGAACTAATAATAAAATAAAAATTGGAAATTATTAAGGGCATAAATCCTAAATAGCGAGTCAATTAATCATGATTTCAAATATTTCAAATTTCATTTAAACTTATAAGCTTATAAATTATTTTAAAATTACATGAAGGGGTGAAACATGGTTTTTAACATTTTCCTTTTTAACTTTATTTTTAATTTACATAGCTATAACATTTTTCAAATTTGAAGCATGCTTATCAATTTGGAAAACATCTCATAGTATAATGAGAAAAAAAATCCAGTGTATCTCTGAAAAATATGATAAATACCCCCCACACTTAAAAGGAGATAGTATCCCCACTTTCTATGAAATAATGGGTGGGAGTGGTGTTGTAGGGATTTTTGAAAATTGAATTAACATGGAAGTGATGAAATAATTTAAAAAGAGGGAATCAAGATTTCCCTAAGATGAATTAGTATGCCATGGGGTTTCCCGAGCTATCTTAACATTGATGTATTGATGCACCTAGAAAATATGATAGTAGAAAAATCATGCTCTATAGAACAAACATTAATCCATAGGTTTAAAGTTTTTAATAAATGTGAAATATGTAGGTATAAAAATAAGAAATAACTACATCCTTTTTATTTATTGAATGAAATTTTTTAAAATGTATGACAATCAACATTAAAAAATACAAGACTCAAACAAAACTCAAAAACAACTATGGGTTGCATCCCATAAAGTGCTAACAATAAATTCATCAGCCAGACATCCTTAGAGTTAATTTGATTGTGAGGTTGAGGATATAGCCTTCATGGAATGGTTCTTGAAAAATCATCAACCATTAACCGTTCACAATGAATGATGACTCTCCATCTTTTTTAATTTCAATTGATCCATTTGGAAAAACATGGATAACATCTTAAGGACTAGTCATTCTTTTTTTTAGTTTTCCTGGGAAAATTTTTAATATTGATTTGAATAAAAGAACCTTATTCCCTAGGATGAAGGTGAATCTGGCAATCCATCGGTCATTCCATTATTTTGTTTTTTCCTTATAAATTTTAGTTTTCTCATACACATCTTTACTTAATTATTATATAATATTTAATTGAAATAACTACTTCTCTCCAACCTTATCATAATCCAAATTAAGTTTTTTTATGGACCAAAATGATCGGTTCTCTAGCTCCACCAGAAGATGAAATAGTTTTCCGTAAATCAGTTGAAATGGGGTGGTGTTTATAGGTGTTTTATAAGCTATTCTATATACCCATAATGCATTATCTAATTTCTTGAATCCAATAATTTCATCTTTTATTGAATATTTTTCCTAATATATACTTTACCTCCCTATTTTAATTTTTCACTTGTCCACTTTTTTGTGGGTGATAGGGGGTTCCAATATTATAACGGATCTCATATCATTGAACCATTTTTCTCACTGATTGATTGGAGAAATGTGTTCCGTGATCACTAATGAGTATTTGGGGAAATCCAAAATGTACAAACACATTATTACAAAGTAAATTTATTACCATTTTAGAAGTGTCATGAGTCATTGCTTTGGCTTTGACCCATTTAGATACATAGTCCACTATAACCAGAATATATTTCTTGCCATGTGATGTGAGGAATGGTCCCATAAAGTTGATGCCCCAAACATCGAACACTTAAACATCTAGAAAGAGGTTCTGTAGGATTTCATTTCTTTTTGTAATATTTCATTTCCTTTGGAATCTTTCACAGAGGTGGTAGATTCTTCTGGTGTCTTGACATAATGAGGGCCAGAAAAAATCAACTTTATAGGATCTTAGCCAATGTGTGCTTAGGCCCAAGATGTTCTCCATTTGGAAATTTATGCAACATACCAATTACATTCTACGCCTCTTATTCTAGAATTCTATGACTTAAGTGGACATAAACACAATGCTTGAAAAGTAGAGATTCATCCCAAAAGTAGTTATTTTCATCCAAAAGTATTTTTTGTAGTTATTTGTACATTTTCCTAGAACACCTCCTATATCAATATTGTAAGTCCCCAGCCTTAAAAATTACATAATCTTTATTGGAATCATGAATTACTATTGATAATATTTTTAGGTTTAGAGTTTTGGAGAATAAGGCCTTAACTATTATAAAATATTGAATATTACATGTAGACACTTTTACTCAATATCCATTTTTTTCATAAAATAAAAACTCTTAAAAGAAAAAAAAAATTATTTTCTTGATATAAATCTTCTTAAATTATTACTTTCTCATAACTTACCTTATACCCTATGAAAAACCTTTCAAAACCTTGGGATGAGCATAAAAATATCATTAAGGGTTACAAAATAAAGAAAAAAATCATTAGTTCAATAATACACACAAAACATAATCTCCTTAGCTCACCTTATGAAATCATAAGATTTATAAATAACAAATAAAAATCATAAATCATAAAGGTAACTTGCGGCATTAATAACATAAATATGTTGTAGCTTTCATAGCTATATAGGGAGTTACGTTTGGAATACCCATCATAGTATATTCCCTAAATCACATAGGAGTAACATTAACTCTTACCTCTGTCACGTTACCCAATGCATTGAAGAGCTATCTCAATCTCTCCCACCCAAGGTTTATCATAGAACCAACTATATACATAAAATACTCCCAATAACCCTAACATATTCATAACACATAAAACCAACATAAAATAAATATAAAATTTCCATATTTCAATCACAATAAATCAGTTTAAGATATCGACCTAATCAATTTATTTAAAACATTCAAAAAGAATAGTTTTGAATCAAAGTGTCCCATACCACTATAAAACATTTGAAAGGAATTTACACATTTAAACATTTAGGTCCATATATATAAATCCTTGAAATAATTTCTAAAACATGGACATTAAAGATAAGAATTTATAAGAATAACTATTTAAAACATTTAAAACGATGTTTTAGTTAAAGAATCCTTTACCACTTGAGAAACACTTGAATAAAAATAATTAAAGTGTAACATAAAAGAAAACTATAAAAATCATGAGAATGTATAAATTCATGATATAAAATGTCAAAATAGATGTATATACACCTTATAGGATAATAAATGCGCACAACATCAATAAATGCCTCAATGAAAGGAGATTGAGATGAAGTCCTTTACAAAGATCATTTTGCAAATAAAATAGATCGATTATGTGTATTCACTATAGGTACACATAAGTAATGTATAAATAAAATATAGGACATAAAAATTTGTTTATCACATAATCATAGGGCCTCATAATCAAGAAGTAGAAGATCAACACAAAGAATGTAAATTGGGTTAAGAAGTTCCTTTACAGAAATTATGCTGCCTAACGGCATCACATAAAAATTCTGAAAAATAGTTGATGAGAGATAAAAGTGTCATTCATTAGTTTTACATAAAATGTGAATAAATAAGGTTATATAAGAACATATCGCAACATAATAAAATGTAAATTAAAATACAAAACTTAAAAGAAGTCTTTGACTAATAGAGTAGGGTGAAAGGATCCCTTATAAAGATCATTTGTTAAATAAAATAGATCGATTATGTGTAGTCACTATAAGTACACATAAAGAAATTATAAATACAATATATGATAAAAAAAATTATTGCTCACATAATCATAAAACTACATATTCAAGAAGTTGAATTTTAACCCAAAAAATGGAAATTGGGTTAAGGAGTTCCCTTACATCGTGTTCGACTTGATTAGTTCATTCTTTAATTTCCTAAATAATAAACTTAAATAAATTTCAACATTATTCAGAAAATTGATCATGTTTTTTAATCATATTATATAACTTATTACCTTGTAATAAAATTTATATAATTATTTGAGTTCATATCGGACATTCTGTCGATGTTTGGAACTTCAGTAAAAAATGAACTTGTTATAATTAAAAATTGTCCATGTGGTAAAAAGTCCATTATATCCATAATATTATATATATATATATAATATATATAATATATATGTATTTATAATATTCCATAACATTTGGAGATAGGAAATTAAATGCACTGTTTATGGACACAGTAAGTCGTGCGTATGCATGAACGCTACTTTCATTTCTTTTTTTTCATTTTCAATGGAAAGAAAACCAGATAATAAATAGGTGTATTATAATTATAGTATAATATCATATTGTATATACATTAAAAAACCTCATTAACACTATCATTTATACATTCCATGTATGGTTTGAACAATTCATATCACTTTAAGGGGGCAGTAGTCCGCACTTCCTCAAATGAAATTATCATATATATACAACATGAAAAGCATAAAGGAATGTTCTAAATGAGAATAGCATAAGAATAGAGATAAAATAAATATAAAATATATCATATATAATTTTATTTCCATCCTAATGTCCACCTTGAGATGAGTTAGGAGATATTTGAACAATCATCATTTTGTGAGCCAGTAGTTCGCCATCCCCAGAAAAAGTATGTTTTTATCCTTTAAATGGAGGTTTTTGGAAGTGTAGTTAGAATAAATATCCTAAAAACAGAAAATTATATTTATTATACTGGTGTTTTTATGTAAATAATAATAATAATATCATAGGGAGTGGAAAAGGAAAATAAAAGAAATGAAATTGAGAGAAGACGTTACCATTAAATCAAGTAACTCCCATTTGTTTGAACCAGAAGGATATCTTGAATTGCCTTATTCCTAGGGTAAGGTTTATAGGATTAATATATGGATTTTAGTTGCGTATTTGAGTAGAGTTTGGATAAGATAAGAGGCTTGAGAGTTTTTTGTAATGGGTTTCATGTGATGTCCTTTTATAAGGGGGAGGAGGGGCTCTTTAGAAATTTTTGAATGTATTATTTTATTTGAAAAAAATATTCATTTTAAAAAGGTCCAAAACTCATTAAATTAAATGATAGGATGAATATATGTCTAAATAATATAATACATTAATAATTGGACAGGTTTTTGATGTTTTTTAATCCTTATCTTTTTTATTTAACCCTTTGATATCTTATTTAACTTTTAACATGTCTTCTTATATATTCATACTATATGGTAAATATATTTACTATTAAATGAAAAGTGATACAATATGGATCATTAATGAAATTTTTATCATCATATATGTCATTTTTCTGAATATTATATTTTTAAGATTGTTATAACAATTAATAAAATAATATCTGCTTTAAAAACTCATTTATGTCATTTTATATACAATTCATATCATGAATTTTTAAAAAATCCAAAAAAAACATGATTCTTTCATAAAAACTTAATTAATTCAAATATAAAAAGTCATAATGATCTATATAATTATTGTACTGCATAAAACGTTTCAAAATAAATTTATTTTAATATTTATAATCTCATTTATTTAAATCTTTCATTAATATAGTAATCAATACATCGCTATTGTGTCATTTATAAATTTATTTATATGAAATATAAAATTATAAATAAAAAACCATAATATAGGAAATCTATTAATATTTATAATAAATATTTATAGTCTAAATTATTACTCACATAACCCAATATACAAATTTTTTGACTATATGATATATGTTTTTGATACATTTTCCTTAACATTAAATTAATTTTTATAAAGGGTCATTTTCACATAAAAGTGGCTCCATGGGGTCCCAAAATCGACCCAAGGATTCCCTTGTTTATAAATGAATCATCCAATAGGGTTAGGACACATGGTAATGTAATTTATTATTATTATAATATTATTTTTTACCCATATTTAACATATTTACCTTTTAAACGTGGTAAAAAAATTACTGGAGTTACAATTCATAATTTCTAAAATAAAAGTCACCTAATTACACAATTTAGACATTACTATTACCAATATGAAATCAATTTTTACAAATTCATAACACGTAAGTAGAAGAAATTAATTTAAAATTAATTCCCTCCGTCAAAACCAAAAAGTGTGTTTTTAAGAAATAATAACTGTCAAAATATTTTCATGTGTTTATGTCTACTTAAAATGTGAAATTACTTCTAATTAAAAACATTAGATTAAATTTTATGAATATATAACCTAATTAAACATTAAAAACAATTAAAAAGAAATTCTAATCATATAAATAAATTATACTAAAGGCTAGTTTTGAATTAAAATGCAGTATCTTTGATTATTCAAAAAAATGAAATTTATCAGAAAAATACCAAAATACTACCCAAAGTAAATTTTTATGGTGTAATTATAAACAAGAAGTATATTTTTCAAATAATACAAATAAAATTGTCAAAAACAAAATTTAAAATGGTTTCTCCATCAAAAGACGATAAAACAACCTCTTAGTAATAATAGAGTTTTCAGGCATAAAATCAAAATCATCCTCATTTTAAGACTGTAAATTTTATTGGATAAATGTAATAAAATATAACAAAAATTTATAATCATATTTTAGTTATTTATGTTCAATAACACCAATAAAATTACTTGGTGTTAACTACCATTTAAAATAATATATTATTATTATTATTTAGTATGACTCAGCCATGTGTCAAGACATGAGATTTCAGAAAACCCATTTTTTCATGTTGGGTATGCCATCAAACATGGAATACCCTTCAAATTAAAATAAAAATTTAATACACAAATATTAATAAATATGAAATTTTCATATTATTTATTTACCTAGGATGTTACATCCTTCCCCCTTTTGGGAATTGTGTCCTCGCAATTTTAAAATTGGGCTTGGAAACTTCATTGAAAGTCCCACATACAAAAAAGAATCAATAAAACTGTAACATTAAAATAAATAAGGATAAGTACAAAGGTCAGCTGAGATAACACAAACTACAATTCAAAATAGGAAAAAATGAATATGGAATATATACTAAGTTACATGTTCTAATGGATATTGATTTGAAAACATGATCAAGAGAAAATTAACCACCAAAAACAACAAACTTGTGATTGGTTACATGGTCATTGGTTTCCTAGTAGGAAAAATAAACAGACACATATTTTTATGTTCCCTTTCATAATTTTGGAGAATTTATTTTTGATATTGACTAAGTACATAACGAAATATACTTACATTTCAAGTAGAGTTTCATCCATTAATAATTATCTACCAAAAAAACACATATTTTCTCCAAATGATGAGTATTCAAGATGACTTGGTCACACCTGAAGTTCTAGAATCAACTTCATGGGAATCACATAATCCACAAAATATGAAATATATATTTCCCATGTCTGTAGAAATTATCCAAAATCAAAAAATGTTAGTACAAGATCAGATAATCTCCCAAAAGGATAATCTTTTATAAATAAATACTAATATTAATCTCCAAAATTGACCAAACAATACCCAACAATTATCAAAGACCATTCAATATACAATTGACCTTAGAATCCCTCAATATAATCCAAACTAATATTGTAACCCAAAACTCAGAAGAATTTAATCACATAGTATTTCCATAGTAAATCTTAACATTTATCTCCAAATAACATAAACTACTGTTAAAGTCTCATACTGAAGTGTAATTAACCTAATCACATATTCTCTATGATAGGTTAATAATTTTCGTAAATAACCCCAATTTCTATATGTCCAAAATAAAAACATAGATTCTTCCCAAATAATATTTCAACCATTACTCCACCAATTAAATCCCATTGTATTCTATTTTCCTTAGGCATATAGTGTTCCCAAAATAGAGAACGTCTTCTAAAGTAACCATTATCACTTAATCACCAAATCATTTTCCTATACTAATGATATCCATTTGATAAAACATAAGTTCCCAAAATAAACATATTCTTGATCCATAAAATAATTTAACTATAAAGAATAAGTAATACTAACTATTAGCTTCACGTAGGCTAGTGGTAGGTGATGCGCCCTTGTCACCCTTCTGTTACGGGTTCAATTCCTGCAGCCTTGCCGGACATGATGGGTTTTCACCCATCTTGTGTGTTGTCCATTTTTATAAAACTCAAAAATAAACCTAACTTGATTTAACCTCAATGGTTTTATTATACCTATTGTTTTAATACCAACTCATAATTACCACAATATATCATTTCATAAAGACTTATATATATTTCCATTTTTTTACTTCCATAAAACTACACTATTCCCAAAAAAATAACATCGTACCTTGATCATGGTGTCCACTTGGTTTCATCGTCATCTTGTTCGCATAGATAGATGGTCCATGCATTGCAATAGTGATTTATAGATCCTTCCAAATCATCTGATTCCATAATCCAAATACACCTCATACAAAATTAGTCATATGGGTGTTCACATAATAATAGTTTTTGAAAATAATCATGTATGACATATAATTTCAAAACATTTGATAAAAAATTATTTTTATAAAATAGTCGGACCGAGTTTGAGTTGAAACATTAAATTAATAGTCCTTTTAAAATATAATAAGTATATCCTGAAAGAATATAATTTAAAAGCAAATATAAATAGTTTGTGAAAGGGACTCTTTCTTCAGTACCTTTTTTAAAACCATAATATGATTCAAAATCTTATGATAATGTAAAATATTTGAAAATGCCTTTAAAAATTTTAACATTCTTGAAAATATGAGAATATTGAGAAAATAGTATTTGATTAAATAAAACCCATGATCCACCATGGTTTCGAGGTATAGCGGAGGTGTTTGATATCTCAAATAATTTCTTTCTAGTGCGTTGTTTGTTAGAAACTGTTTCAGAATCATCTGGACATGACTTTGAAATAATTATTGCAAGTAAGCCATTAGGAAGAGATAAGAATGAAATTTTATATCCACCTCCTTCCATTTTTAATAGACTTTCCTTGATCTGAAAATGTTAAAAAATAAATATTTAACTTAAGGAGTAGACATAAAAACTAACCATGTGTCTAACATGAACTCTTAATCCCTAAAGTTTCCTAAATCGACTTTTGATACCAACAATAAGGCCCCAGCCTTAAACATTACATAATCTTGAGATAAATAATTAATTAACATTGATGATCTTTTCCAGTTTTGAGTTTTAGAGAAATAGGACACAACTATTACAAAATATCTTGAATATTACATGTAGACACTTCTACTAAGCATCCATTTGTTCATAAAATAAAAACACTTAAAAAAAATAATTATTTTTTTGATATAAATTATTTTGAATTATTCATTTCTCTTGACCTACCTTATACCCTATGAAAAAAAGTTCAAAAAAATAGGATGATCATAAAAATATCAGTAAGGGTTATAAAATAAAGAAAGAAATCATTAGTACATCAATACACACAAAACATAAGCTCTTTAACACACCTCATGAAATCATAATATTTATGAATAAAAAATAGAAAGCATTAATCATAAAGGTATCTTGTGGCATCAATAAAATAATTACTTTCTATCTTTCATAGCTATACAAGGAGTTACATTTGGAATACCCATCGCAGTATATTTCCTAAATCTCTTAGGAGAACCATTAACGTTTACTTCCGTCACATTACCCAATGCATTGGAGATCTATATCGGGCTCCCCTGCCCTGGGTTAATCACAGAACAGCCCATTTACATAAACAATTTCCATGAACCATAACATATTCATAACACATAAAACCCTCTTAAAGGAAATATTACATTTCCACATTGCATTCACAATATAACAGTTTAAGATATTGACATAATCAATTCATTTATGTCATTCAAAAAGAATATTTTTGAATCAAAGTGTTCAATACCAGTATGATACTTTTAAAAGGAATTTAAACTTTAAAACACTCATGTATATATAAATAATTCCTTAAAAAAATTTCTAAAACATGGACATGAAAGATAAGGATTTAGAATATTAAATCTTTAAAACATTTAAAATAATGTTTTAGTTAAAGAATCCTTTACCACTTGAGAAACTATTGAATAAAAATCATTAAAGGATAAAATCAAATAAAACTATAAAAATAATGTGATTATATAAATTCATGGTATAAAATGTCTAAATGGTTGTATATACACCTTATAGGATAATAAAGGTGCACAATATCTAGATATGCCTCAATGAAAGGAGATTGAGATGAATTCCCTTACAATGATCATTATTTTAAATAAAATAGATCGATTATGAGTATTCACTATTGGTACACTTAAGTAATGTTAAAATAAAATATAGGAAATAAAAAATTTATTTATCACATTTTCATCGAACGACATAAACAAGAATTATAAGATCAACCCAAATAATGGAAATTTGGTAAAGAAATTCCCTTACGAACATTCTGAAGCCAAAAGGTTTCACAAAAAAAATAAGAAAAAGATTTGATGAGACCTAAAAGGGTATTTCATCAGTTTTACATAAAATGTAAAGAAATAAAGATATATAATAACATATCCCAATATAAGAAAATTTTAATTAAAAGACATAACATAAAAGAAGTTTTTAACTAAAAGATAAGGGTGAAAGGTTCCCTTAAAAAGATCATTTTTTAAAGAAAATAGATTGAATATGTGTATTCACTATAAGTACACATAAAGAAATTATAAATAAAATATTTGATAAAAAAAAGTTATTTCTCACATTATCATATCATGACATAATCAAGAAGTATAATTTTAACCTAAAGAATAGAAATCGGGTTAAGGAGTTCCCTTACCTCATGTCTAACTTGACTCGTTCATTCATTAATTTACTGAATAATAAAATTAAGTTATTTCTAATTGATTCAGAACCATTTTCATGTTTATTATTAAATTTATATAAATTATTACTTTGAAATAACAATTATTTAATTATTTATATTCATATTGGACATTTCGTCGATGTTCGGAACTTGTGTAAAAAAAGAAATTCTTTTAATTAAAAACTATCCATGTAAATTTTGATTTCCTTCTTCGAAATAAGAAGTTTATTTTGTCCAATGTAACATATAATAGTGTCCAAATATTTATTTAAAATATTTTCTCTATCCAATGGTGGTAAAATGACATTTTAAAAATATTAGAGTTTTTTATGTTTAAAATCGAATTCATTATCATTTTAAGCCTCTAAATTTTATTGGATAATTGTAATAATATCTAACAAACAAGTAGAATAATATTTTAGTTAGTTCTTCTAATTCCCACTAATAAAATGGCTAGGTGTTAACTTCCATTTAAAATAATATAATATTATTATTTTTCAGTATGACTCACCCTTGTGTGCAACATGATATCTCAGAGAAACCCATTGTGGCACATTGGGTACACCATCAAACATAGCATCCCATTTAAAGTAAAATAAATATTTAATTCACCAATATTAATAAATATGACAATTTCATATTCTTTATTTACCTAAGATGTTATATCCTTCCCCCTTTTTGGAATTGTTCCCTCACAATTTTAAAATTGGGCATGGAAACTTCATTGAAAGTCCCATATCGGAAAAAGAGTAAATAAAAATATCACTTTAAAAGAAATAAGTAGAAGTACAAATGTCACCCGAGATAACACATAAAAGGATTATAGGTAGTAAAACATTAATATGGAAGATATACTAAGTGTCATGTTCTGATGGAGAGTGATTAGCAAACTTGACCAAAGTAAAGTTAACCGCAAAAACCACAATCTTATGATTTGTTAAACAGTCATTGGTTTCCTAGTAGGAAATGTAAATGGAAAACATTTTGGTTTGAAGTTAACTTTCATAAATTTGGATAATTTATTTATGATATTGACTATGTACATAAGGAAATATACTTAATTTTAAAGTAGGGTTTCATCCTTTAATAAGTTTTTACCAATGAATCATATTTTCTCCAAATGATGAGTATTCAAGATGACTTGGTCACACCTAAAGTGCAAGAATCAACTTCTAGAGAACCACATAATCTATAAAAGATGAACAATATATTTTCTATGTCTTTAGACATTAACCAAATCCAAAATTGTTTGTACAAGATCAGATAATCCCCAAAAGGATAATCTTTTATTAAAATAAATACTAATATTAATCTCCAAAATTGATCAAACAATACCCAAAGATCAAAAATAACCATTCAATAACCAATTTTCCTAAAAATAAATTAATATAATCCAAACTAATATTGAAACCCAAAACTCCGAAGAATTTAATCACATATACTTCCATAGTAAATCTTATCATGTATCTACAAATAACATATATTACTCTTAATGTCTCATACTAATGTGTAATTAACCTAATCACATATTCTCTATGATAGTTTAATCATTTCCATAAATAACCCAAATCTCTATATGTCCACAATAAAAACCTATATTTTTCCAAAATAAAATTTTATCCATTACTATACAAATGAAAATCCCATAGTATTTTTTTCCTTAGGCATATACTGTTCCCAAAAGAGGGAACGTCTTCCAAAATAAGCTTTAACACTTAATCACAAAATCATTTTCTTATACTAATGATATCCATTTGATAAAACATTAGTTCCCAAAATCAACTTATTCTTGATCCATAAAATCATTTAAATAAAAAGAATAAGCCATACAAACCAGTGGCTTCACGTAGGCCAATGGTAGGTGATGTGCCCTTATAGCCCTTCAGTTGTTGGTTTGATTCTTGTGGCCTTTCCAGATGTGACAGCTTGTCACCCATCTTGCGTGTTGTCCATTTTTAAAAAACTCAAATATAACACTTACATGATTTAACCTCAATGGTTTTTTTATACCTCTTATTTTTATCCCAACTTATAATTTCCTCAATATCTTAATTCATGAAGACTTATATATATTGACAGTTTTATACTTCCATAAAATAACACTATTCCAAAAGAAAGAACATTATACCTTGATAATTGTGTCCACCTGATTTCATCACCATCTTGTTCTCATAGATTGATGGTCCATGCATTGGAAAAATGATATATAGATCCTTCAAAATCATCATATTCCATTATCCAAATACACCTCGTACAACTTGGGTCATATGGGTGTTCATATATAAATTATTTTGGAAAATAATCATGTATGACATATAATTTCAAGAAATCTAATAAAAATTTCATTTTATAAAATAGTCAGACCAAGTTTGAGTTGAAACTTTCAATAAATGGTCCTTTTAAAATTCCATAAGTATGTGCTGAAAGAATATAATTTAAAAGAAAATAAAAATAGGTTGCCCAGGGGTCCCCATCTTTAGCACCATTTTCAAAATCATATTATGCTTCAAAATCTTGTGAGAAGGTAAAATATTTAAAAATTCCTTGATAATATTAACCTTTCTTGAAAATATGAGAATATTGAGAAAATAGGATGTGATTAAATATAACCCATGATCCATGATGGTATCGAGGTATAGCAGAGGTGTTTGATATCTCAAACAATTCCTTGCCAGTGAGTTGTTTGTAAGAAAATGTCTCAAAATCGTCTAGACATAACTTTGCAAATAATTATGCCAAGCAAGTCATCAGGAAGAGATTAGAATTTCATTTGAGATCCTCCTCCTTCCATTTTAATGGACTTTCCTTGAACTAAAAAAGTTAAAAAATAAGGATTCATCTTAAGGGGTAGATATAGAGACTAACCATGTGTCTAACAAAAACTCATAATCCCTAAAGTTGTCTATAATATCCTTTGACACCAAATGTAAGGCCTCGACCATAAACATTAAATAATATTGATTTAAATCAAGAATCAACATTAACAATATTTTCAGGTCTAGTGTTTTGGATAATTAGGAAATAACTACTACAAAATATCTTGAATATTATATGTAGACACTTCTACTCAGTATCCATTTTATTGATAAAATAAAAACTCTTAAAAGAAAATAAGAATTATTCTCTTGTTATAAATCTTCGTTAATTATTCCTTTCTCTTAGCCTTCCTTATACCCTATAAAAAACCATTTAAAAAACATGGGATGAGAATAAAAATCTTAATAAGGGTTATAAAATAAATAAATAAATCATTATTCCATCAATAAACACAAAACATAATCTCTTTAACAAACCTCATGAAATCATAATATTTGTGAATAACAAAAATAAATCCCAAATCAAAAAAGTTAACTTGTGGAATCATTAACATATTTAAGCTTTATATTTCATAGCTACGTAGAGAGTTATGTTTTAAATACCCATCAAATTATATTCCCTAATTCTCTTTGGAGAAACATTAATGTTTACCTCTATCGCATTACCCAATGCATTGGATAGATATCTTGGGCTCACATTCCCTAGGTTTCTCTAGAAACCACTCGTATACATAAATAATTCCAAAGAAACATAAGACATTCATAACACATAAAACTAGCATGAAGGAAAGATAAATTTTACACATTGCATTCACAAGATATCAGTTCAATATTTTGACATAATCAATTCCTTTAAAACATTCAAAAAGAAGAGTTTTGAATCAAAGTGTCCCATATAACCCTGAAACTTTTGTAAGGAATTTATAATTTAAAACACTCATGTACATATAATTAAATCCCTAAAATCATTTCTTAAACATGGATATAAAATATAAGGATTTAGAAGATAAAATCATTAAAACATTTAAAACAATGTTTTAGTTAAAGAATCATTTACCACTTGAGAAACTCTTGAATAAAAAACATAAAAGAATAACATCAATGAAAACTCAATATATCATGATAATATAGAAATTCGTGATATAAAATGTCAAAATGGTTGTATATACACCTTATAGGATAATAAATGTGCATAATAACCAGATATACCTCAATGAAAGGAGATTGAGATGAAGTCCTTTACAAAGATAATTATTTAAATTAAATAGATCGATTATGTGTATTCCCTCTAGGTAGACATAAGTAATTTAAAAATACAAGATAATAAATAAAATTTTATTTATCACATAATCGTAGCATTACATAATCATGAAGTATAAGATCGACCCAATGAATGGAAATTGGGTTAATAAGTTCCCTTATAAAAAATCTACAGCCTAATGGCGTCACATAAAAATTCAGAAAAAAGAGTTGATGAGAAATAAAAGTGTATTTCTTAACATGTACATAAAATTTATAGAAATAACAATATGTAATAACATATCCCAACATAATAAAATGGAAATTAAAAGACATAACATAAAATAAGTCTTTAACCAAAAGAGGAGGGTGAAAGGTTCCCTTACAAAGATCGCTTTTTAAATAAAATATAATGATTATGTGTATTCACTATAAGTACACATAAAGAAATTATGAATACATGATATGATAAAAAACGTTATTTCTCATGTAATCATAGCACGAAATAATCAAGAAGATTAATTTTATCTCAAAGAATGGAAATTGGGTTAAGGAGTTCCCTTACCTCTTTTCCGACTTGACTCATTTATTCATTAATTTCATGAATAATTAACATAAGTTAATTTCTAAATTCCTCATAACCATTTTCATGTTTATTATTCCTTTTATATAACTTATTCCCTTAAAATAACAATTATTTAATTATTTGTGTTCATATCAGACATTTTGTTGATGTTTGGAACATGAGTCAAAAATAAACTTGTTATAATTACAAATTGTCAATGTGGTAAAAAGTAAATTATATCCAGAATATAATTTACACACAAATATATATATATATATAATATCATATATATCCTGTATTTATGTATTTATAAATGTCTATAATTGTTGGATATAAGAAATGAAATGCACTGTTCATCGAGACGGTAAGTCGTACGTACGCATGAATGCTACTTTCATTTTTTTATTTTAAAGAAATGAAAACCCAATTATACATAGGTATATTATAATTATAGTATAATATAATTTTTTATATATTTTACATAATTTCATTAACACCATCCTTTATACATTCCATGTACCTTTGGAATGAGTCATATCACTTTGAGGGGGCGGTAGTCCGCACTTTCTCAAATGAAACTATTGTCTTTATACATCATTAAAAGTATAAAGGTATTTTATAAATTAGAATTATTGAATAATAGAGATAAAATAAATATCATATATATCATATATAATTTTTTTTCATCATAATGGCCACCATGAGAGGCAGTAGGAGATATTTGAACAATCAACATTTTGTGAGGGATTTGTTCATCGTCCACAGAAACAGTACGTTCATATAAATTAGATGGAGGTGTGTGGAAGTGGAGTTCAAATAAATCCCATAAAAAACCTAGTATATTTAGGATACTTGTGTTGTTATGTAAACAATTAATAATAAGATCATTGATAGTGGAGAAAGAAAATAAAAGAAAAGAACATTAGAGAAGATGTTACCTTTAAACCGGGTAACTCCCTTTGGTTTGAACGAAAAAGTATTCTTCAATTTCCCTCTTCCAAGGGGAAGGATTCTAGGAAGAAGATAATTATTTTGGGAGATTATTAGAGTAGATGATGGATTACACAAGAGGATTTTGAGTTGTGAGTAATGGGTTAGAGTTGATGGCCTTTAATACGGGGGAGGAGGTGCTCTTTAGTAATGATTGAAGGTATTAGTTTATTATAAAATTATTTTCTATTTCAAAATATACATAAGTCATTAAATTCCAATATAATATTAATATATGTTTAAATAAAATCATCCAATAATAATTGTATATGTTTTGGATATTTTTTAATCCTTATCTTTTTTATTTAAAAACATTGTTAACTTATTTAACTTTTAACTTGTCTTCTTGTATATTCATACAATATGGTTAATATATTTACTTTTAATTATGACTGATCCAATATAGATCATTAATGACATTTTTATCATCACATATGTTAGTTGGCTAAATCTTAGACTTTTAAGATTATAATATGAACTAATAAAATAATATATGTTTTTAAAACTCATTTATGTCAATTTATATACTATCCATATCATGAATTTATAAAAAAAATCCAAAACAACATGATTATTTCTAAAAACTTAATTATTAAAAATATAAAAAGTCATAATTGTCTCTAAAATTCGTGTATGACATAAAAAGTTTCAAAATAAATTTTTTTTCATATTTATAATCTCATTTATTTAAATCATTCATTATTAAGGTAATCACTACATCAACATTCTTTCATACATAAATTTATTTATATTACATATAAAAAATATAAATAAAATAACATGATTTAGAAATTACTTGCATGTTTCTAATGAATATTTATATTAAAAAAACTTATATAACCCTATATAAAAATTGTTTTACTAAAAAAATATATGTTTTTGTTATATTTTCCTTAACTTTAAATTAATTTTTATAAAGTTTCATTTTCACTTACATGTGGCTCAATGGGGTCCCAAAATTGACCCAAGGATGACCATGGTTGGAAAAGTTTTATAAAATAGGGTTATAACACATGTTAAGGTAATTTAATATTATTATAATATTAGTTTTACCCTTATTTACTAGATTTACATTTTAACCATGGAAAATAAAATATTTACTGAAGTTATTATTCATATTTTTTTAAAATAAAAGTTACCTATTTAAAAAATTAAGACCTCCTGATTTCAAATAGGTAATCAATTTTTCCAAATTCAATACATATAAGTTGCATAAATTATTCAAAATTATTTCTCATTGTCAAAACCAAAAAACATATTTTTAATTAATAATAACAATCAAAAGATTTTCATGTGTTTAGGTCTAATTAAAATATGAAATTACATCCAATGACCAAAAATGGATTAAATGTAAAAAATATAATCTAATTACACTTTAAAACAAATTAGAAAGACATTCTGATCATATAAATAAATTATATTAAAAGGCATATTTGAATAAAAATTCATTATTTTTCACTATTAAAAAAAATGAACTTTATTAGAAAAATACAAAACTTTTACCCAATGTAAATTTTTATGTCTCAATTCTAAATAAAAATTCTATTTTTTCAAATATAACTTATAAATGTGTCAAAAACTATATTTAAAATGGTTTCATTATCAAAAGGAAGTAAAACAACCTTATAAAAATATTAGAGTTTTTCTTGCTTAAAACCGAATTCATTCCCATTTTATGCCTCTAAATTTTATTGGATAAATGTAAAACCATTTATCAAACATGTATAACCATATTGTAGTTAGGTTTGTTAATTCTTTCTATTAAAACGGCTTGATGTTAACTACCATTTAATATAATATTGCAGTATTATTTTTCAGTATGACTCCGCCTTGTGCGGAACATGGGATTTTGGGGAAACCCATTGTTGGGTGTAAGGTATTCCATAAAACATAGAATCCCCTTTAAATTAAATATATTTTTAATTAAAAAATATTAAAAATATGAAAATATAATATTCTTTATTTACCTAAGATGTTACAAAGGTTGCTGGCATCAAACATATAATCAAAATCTTTTTCCCAGTTTTGTGTAATGATGACTAGAGATGTAATCAGGCTGTTTTTAAAAGTATCAAAAGATTTTCTTTATTACTAATTGAATTCTAAAGGAATATCTTTTTACAATATGTGTGTCAAAGTATGGATGACTTTGGAAAAATCTTTTATGAAGCATCTGTAGAATCCATCATGCCCAAGGAACCTTCTGATACCTTTAAAAGTGGATGGATCAAGAATATCTTTGATAAATTTGACATTTTATGGATCTAATTTGATGCATTATTTGGATATATTGTGAACTAGTATGATTATTCCTTGCACCGTGAAGTGATATTTTTCCCAATTCAGCAGCATGAATTTTTTTCACAGCATTGAAGAACTAGTTCTAGATAACTGATACAGACCTCGAATGATCTTCCATAAACTGAGAAATCATCCTGAAAATTTTAAGAAATTCATTATCCATATCATGAAAGATGTGTTTCATACTTATCTGGAATTCTTATGGAGCACTACACATACCTAAGGACATGCGTTTGTATGCAATAGTACCAAAAGGACAGGTGAATGTTGTTTTGGGCTAGTCATCGGGGTCCACTACAATTTGATAATATCCAGAATAGCCATCTAGGAAATAGTATAAATCATTCCCCACAAGTCTTTCTAAAATTTGGTCCGTAAAAGGTAAAGGAAAATGGAATTTTCTTGTGTCTGAGTTTAAAAATTAGAAATCCATGCAAACCATTTATCCAGTGATGGTGCTTGTTGGAATATGTTCATTGTCATCTATTCTTGTTAGTATGAGTCCTCCATTATTGGGAATGACTTGGAGGGGGATCACCCATTCACTCTCTGAGATAGGAAAGATTATTTCTACATCGCTGAGTTTCAACAACTCTTTCTTGGCAACTTCCATCATGGGTGGTGTGAGCCTCCACTGAGGTTTCTATTTTTGGTTTTTCATCCTTCTTGAGTAAGATTTTGTGAGTGCATTTAATGGAATTGATCCCCTTATTGTCGGCCACTCCCCAAGTGATAGACTGGTTGTGTTATTAGAGGACATCAACCTAAATTTATTTTTGTTCCTAGGATTGTTCGGAGTTGAATATAACAAGAAAGAAGGAAGATTCCCCTAGAAATGAGTACATTAAAGTACTAGGTAGTGGTTCAGGTCTAATTAAGGAGGATGGATGATGGATGGGGTAAACGATTGAACAACATCTTGAGTGAGTGGTTCAATAATGTTGACTACCTCAAAGTCATAGTCTCCTTATACTTTTTAAATAGAGCTGCCACTTTATTCCTCTATGGCCATATATTCTTATTTATTCCAGGTGAGAGAAATTTTGTGACCATCCATAGTGTCATCTGAGTGTTGCATAGCTCGAATCAGGTTGAACACAACTTGTTCTTCTCCTACTATGTATATGAGATATCCTTGGTTCACATAAATAAGTTCCTTTCCTATATATATGAATGGCCTTCCAAATATAATGGGTACATAATCTTCTTCTTCCATTCCCAATACTGGTAAATCTGTTGTGAATATGAACTTTATGACCTTTACTAGTACATCTTCCAAAATGACTTAAGGGTAATTTACCGAGAGACTAGCTAATTGAAAAGACACCCTTGTTTCTTTGATCTCTTTGAGTCCAATCTTTTGAAAAGTACTCATTAGCATGAGGTTAATTATTTCTACAAGATCACAGAGTGCTCTACCAAATTATCACGTCTCTATCTCACAAGGGATTGAGGAGCTGTTAGGGTCCCTCATCTTTGGTGGAATTTTATGATGTAAAATAATAGAGCATTCTTCATTTAAAGAGATGACTCCTAGGTCTTCTTTTTTTCTTTTTTTTATAAAAGTTATTTCAATAACTTGTCGTAAATGGGAATCTGGGCAATAGCTAAGGCAAAAGGGATATTGATTTGTAATTTCATGAACATATATAGGAACTTCTTGTATTGTGTCTCTTGTCTAAGTTGTCTGGATCAATCCAGATAAGGAATATGTGGATGGTATGGAGGTGGGGAAACGTACATAGTTTCCTTCTATTTCTCAGGCATACATTCCTTCTCATCTAGTACTTCATCACGAGGTAAGGTGGGATTCAATTCATTATATTTTTCACCAGGTACTAGTTGTTTTCTAAGCTCTTCTTCTTGGGGCCTTTCTTATTTGGGTTGTTGGACATCTACAATACCTACACTTCTTAGAACTACTGACTTTTCTTCCTCTCATGGGTATGTCTCAGTTTTACCAGGTATAATACCTGTCAATCTCTCAGATAAGGTCTTTTATATTTGACCCATTTTCATTTCAGGTTTCCATTGAATAGCTCTACAGTTTTTCATATATATCTCATGGGTCATCATTCATTGATCATACTATTGCAAAAATAACGCCTGAAGGTTTTATAGATTACTTTGCATAGGTTCTTGGTGAGTTCTTCGCTGAGGTGGTTGAAATTTTTGTTCTTTTTTAGGGAATGGTTGTTTTTTATCTTGTGGTCTTGGTACAGGGTTCATCCGAGGGTATTATGGTGGTCCGTCAGCTCTGAATTGGTTCTGTCCTCCTCTTAGTTGATGATAACCCTTATTGTTCAAAGGTTTCTGCTGAGCAGGCCTCTATTGATAATATTTTTGCTTTAGGAATGGACGGTTTGGTTGATTGTAATTGATGTAATTACAATCTGGATTTGTTTCTTCACATCCAACTTTTCAATCTTGATCTAAATATAGGACACTGCACATACAACAATATTTTAATTCCATTATAGGGTTAAGAGGTGGTTGAGTAGTTGGTATCTAATATTCTTCTATTTTTTGAGTGCTTCCACTTGCACTGCTAGCTTTATGGTCTCATCAATTTGGTGTATCCCAGACCATGGTTTTCCATTATTTCTCTTCCAAATACTAGAATTGTGATAGGGTTTGTCTAGAATTTCTCTTCTAGTATAGGAAGTCTTGAAAATGAGACCTCCATCAGTGGATGCATCGACAACATTTCGTACCACTGGGTAACGTCCTTGATAGAAAGTTTGGAGTTGTATCCACATATCCATTCGATGATGTGGACACTTCATCATTAGTTCTATAAAGTGGTCACATGCTTCCCATGCATATTCTCCATCAATTTGGTTCAAATTTTGAATATTTATCAGAAGATTCATGGTTTGGATGGGTGGTAATTAATTATCAAACAATTTCATGGCCAGTTAGTCCCAAGTCATAATTGAATCAGGATCTTGAATTTTTAGAAAATCCATGGATCAGTAGTATAAGGATAATGGGAATATGCAGATTCTTATTGAATTAGATGAGAATCCCTGGTTGCAAAAGGTATCACAGTCCTCCAAGAAGTTTTCTATATGTTCATGCAGATCTTCGCTCTGAAGACCGCTAAACATCCCCAGGTTATAGATCATATGAATAGGTCCAGGTTTAATTTCAAAGGAATTGTCTTAGATAAGGGTCGAACAATGCTTATAATTAAACCATGGATTTGTGAAAACACATAATCCATGATCGTTTTCTCTTGTTTACTTGTTGGTTTTTCCCCAGGATGACTTGATGGTTGGGGTTTGGTGGGTTACGTCATGTAGGGAGAAATTTCTTGGCCATTGCTAACCGGTGAAGAAAAGAGAGACACCTTTCAATCAACGGAATTAAATCCAAATGATATTGTGATTCTGGAGTCCTTGAATGAGTCAAAGTACCTTGGTACATTCATGGGGCGAACAAAAAAAAAGAAAAAAGAAACGATGCAAGGGAACCTTGAAACAAAGGAAAGGGGCGAGGGAATGGTAATAATAGACTTAGACCAGAATCCTCATCACATGAAAACAACATTTCTCCATATAAATGGTGCCAAAATTTGATTCTACACCCACGAGAATTGTTAATTCCTCAGGGTTCAAGTCAAATTTGAAATTTATATGTGTCCCAAACTTTACGTAACTACTAGATCATAGTATGGTAGAAGTCTGGGGTCGATCCCATGAGGAGGATGTTGTTCTATGGGTGAAAGAGATATGGCCTTAAATATTTTGTATGATTCCATACTAGTTGACTAATGTTTGTGCTTTTCTAACGTATTTTGGGTTTGATTTGAAGTGATTAAAGAGGGGTTGGGATCATGTCCGAGTATCTAGATAATGGTGATCCTAGTTCTAATATTGGCAAGGTCATGAGGGATTAGTGTGTGAAGAAAGTGGTAGTCACTAGTCATCCTTGGTCTAGTATTCTAGTTCTACCTAGGATGTAGCTATTCCAAGTTTAGGAGGCTAGTTACAATCCAATATGCATTGCTTTTAGATTCCATTTCAATAATTTCCCTTAGAAAATGGTCATAATCATAGTTTACTACCATTAGGATAGGGTCGTTTTCTTGACTGTCTGATGGTCATGGTACAATCACGAAAATGGGGTTTGACCATTGGTTTATATCCTAATTTCTAATCCATTTAGGCTTTCCATTTTTAAAACTAGATATTTAATTAAGAATCTAGATACATAGAATCATGATCCCTACCCTGATGCGTTTAACTACTCATGTTAGTAATTAAAGGAAATAAAGGAATACAAGAAATCATGATAACAATGCTAATGGAATTGAACATGTATTGATATGAAATGAACATGAAATAATACATTAAATAAAATCTTACTTGAAAGGAATGAAAGGGAATAGAAACGACACTGGAATTGAAGGCTTTGAAGAAAATTTAATTTACGGTTATTTGATTGAAAATGTAAAGAAATTATAAAAATGTAACGTCTTTAGAGAGGGAAAAGAGATGAGAATTCCAAAGGGAGTCTAAAAATAGATAGATCTGATCCCAATGTCTTTTATAAAGTTCTTCTAAGCTACTCCTTATATTGGAGGAAATGGTCATGATGTGTACTTGATCATCACATTGTGAACCATTAATCCATGTTATTTCGATGAGGATCTCCAGCGTGGCCTATGGATCTTCCATGGATTAATGATTTTTGACCATGGTCACATCATGTACAGTTGGTGCATGACATGTAACCCATGATCATCTGGCTTTTCTCATTGAATCCTTGTGGATTTCTCGACGTTCGGTTTGACTGGTGTCATGATATGTAGTATAGAGTCACAATGTGAACTGGAAATTCCTCAAATCATCGTGGATGTTCATGAATTAAGCTTCTAGGCTTGATGAAGGATGTGATCATCAAGTACACGACTTGTACATGATTTTCATGATGTGTGATTTTCCATTTTTGTAAATTTTCTTCCATTCTTCCTTGGAATCTTGTGAATATCTATTTCCAGCAAAATTGGACATCTACTGTGTGCACTATCTAGTAAATTAATGAAAAATAATGGAAAAGGGAAAATAAAATATGTATAAAATTTAGTCATATCATGATGTAAGTAAGGTGAAAAACCATCTAGGTAGTAGAGGGCCATGCCCCTCATGATAATTAACACATCATGCTCATACTGGTGTGAGAGTGCATTAATCACACTCCTTTGAAGAATCTCATAGGGTGAGACAAGGCTTTGTATCCTGGAAGTCATAGACGTGGATGAGGTTGTAGTAGAGATTGAGTCATGTATGATTATCATGTTATAATTTCTCTTGCCTCAGGGTCTGTTAGTGGGGGTGATTTGATTCTAGTCAGTTGGGTCCTGTAATGTATGAAGATTCATCTATCAGTACAGATTATTGGTAAGCAATGCCCAATTCCCCAGTGTCATCCAATATTCCTTAGATTTAGATATAGATCCACACTGATGATGTCAAATTCCGAAATTACAAATGATTAACTACCCCAATTTCTAGTGAGTTCCATGGAAATCCCTATAAATTTTTATGGGATCTAGTAGTGAATAACTAGATTTGGTGACATTCTTATCTACTGATGTCTCAAATGTAAGTAGTCCCCATTATGAGGTGATGAGTTTTACATCAGGTTAACCATTTCTGTTTATGATGCTTTCACTAGGACGTGACTCCATGAATGTTATTTTCTACTTGCACACACTATTTCCTCACTTTACCATATTGAAAAGGGAGGAGGAATTCATCACTTTCTTGAAGATGTCTAATCCTTGATTGAAATGGGATGTTGGTATGTTAGTTCCTCCTTTGATTGATTTCTCCTTGTAAATATTCTCCTAGTATGGGTCTCTATATCATATTAAGACATGTTTGTGAAACACATTATTGGTTCCATCTCGTTATGGGTTCCGGTTAATTATGATGATTCTTTCTATAAATTCCAAGGGGTTCAAACATGGAAGCAATCATTGGTTAGGAAAATAGCCATTTTGAGAATCATTGGATTATCTAGATGTTGGAACATTAGTTACATGTATTATTCCTCATATGAGGGAATCTCATGGGTGAAAAAACCAAGGAATCACACTTCTATTGCAGGGTATCTGATGTGAGAGTCATATCTTTTATGGTGTTACTTAAGCATACCATGTTTAACATGAGGTATTAGTGTGATAGGTAATGTGTTTAAAATCTTGCAGAGATAAAATGGATTGATTATAATGTCCACTAGGTGAAGATCAATAAGGTATGTATCCAAGATGAATCTCTTAAATTATTTAACAATGGATAGATCAGAACACCCTATGAGGTTGGGTCCAAGATTCGGGTCCTATAAAGGGAAGATGTCACACGGTGAAGTTTGATCTGGACACCGCTGGAGGTGGATCTTGGAGGTTAATCCCATGGATGGAGGGTAAACCAAAGTTTACCATTGGTTGGGATTAAAACCATTGGGAGGCATCCTAGATACCATGTTTAGAAGACAGCGATCAAAAACCACATTGTTTGATGGATGGTGTTGGGAATACGCATGGTTAGCCACCCTGTTTCTTCTAGGAGAAATGGTGAAGTGGATGGATATTATGTACAAGAATAGCCCATATGGGTGGCATTATCACACTGGGATGTGGAATCCTGGCTAAGGTCAGGATGGATATGAATGGAGTATATGGAATGAATAAAATGGAATAAATGTTCGGTATGTTAAGCTTGATCTCGAAGGAGGATTCCTACGTATCCCTGTTAGCTGGGAATCAATGTCCATGTATTTATGGATGGGAATTGGGGAATACACCTAAGGAGGATTCCTATGGGGAAAATGGTTGGGGATTACACATGGAAGAATCCCATTGAATACATTATTTGGGCTTACCTATATGAACAGGTCAAGAGGATGGATAGGTTTCATACTCACTACTAACATCTATTCCCACATGACTCATGATTAGTTTGAGAAAAAATAGGAAGAAGAATACCTGATAGTTGTCTCACTAATGATCTTTCAGCAAGAGATAGTATGAGGATTATGCATAGATTTTTTCCAAGGAGGATCTCATTCCATGTTAGGGGAACTCATTCTTAGAGATCGGGGATTACATGTAAAAGAGGCCCATAGAGAGAAATCCTAAATGGAGAGGGATGGGGTGTTGAAAGAACAATAAGTGGAAAGGGTTCCCATTCCCATCCCTTCTCTGAGCCATATTCCTGAAGGAGGAAATGAATATCAATGATGCTACCTTTTTAATGAAATTCCGTGGTCTTACTCTTAAAGGAATTTAGAAGAGGATATCATTCCTTTGGTAATGGGTGTATAGGATGTCATTACATGTCAAGAGGATATCAATATTTGTCACTCATCCATGGGGTATCCCATATTTCCCACACAGGGATAGTTCATAGTTTAATATCATGTGTTGAGGAGGTTGGTTGCTAGGTAAGTTTATGTCATGCATCTCGGACATGGGGGACTCACTCCTCACCCCTTTGGCTTACATACCGATAGCTTATTGACCCTTGGGAGGGGGATGGCTCCAAAAATTCCAGGTTGGAATGATGTGGATGAATGATCACTCACTAGGTCCGCATTAGTACCCCTATGTATAGAATCATGGGTAATTGGAATACCTATTCTAAAAGGAGACAGTAATGTGGGAATTTAAATCCACAATTTAAGTGTAGTGGGGCATATGAATGGATGGTATATGTCATATGAGGATTTGAAGTGAAGCTGAACTAGTCCAGGAAGGGTGTGGAGGTTTGGGGAACTTGACCTTCTTGAAAAGGATTCATCATAAGGGATTCCACATGGTGAGTCCCTAGAGAAGGGATTTTCATAATAGAGAGCCTCACATATAGTTTTCACATGAGGATTAGGTGATTCATTGAGGATATGGGCTATGCGAAGGAATGGGATTCACGAAACACAGTGAACTTTCATTGGAATGATGTAACTATGTTTGAGAGAAGTTCTTCATGAAGGATGAATGCTTTTCAAAGCCTCAAGTACACCATTTGGGGTTCTTCCTCTATTATGGGTGTAGGCCTTTGTTAAAGTAATTACCATATGATGTGGAGGTAATTAAGAACATGGGAAAGGGTTTTCGCGATTCTCTCATACCTTTAATGGTCAATTTCGATTTGGTTCTTAGTGCTCAGGTGATTCTTGAATTGAGTAATCAATAGTCAAAAGGTTGGGGTATCCATCTGTATGGTGTGGAATAAGTTAGTTATTAATAGTACTGGGGGTCTCGCAATGTTTGAAATCACGACACAAATCACCGGTGGGTGCCGTAAAGATCCACAACTTTGTATGATTCGAGGAGCCATCTTTCAATATTCATCGTAGCCGGTGAGATCTATCAAACTTATAGATCATTCTATCACATCCTCACATGCACATGGAGATGGATGGGTCTCCGCACATGTTATTTGTGAAACATACCCTTAAGATGGTTTCGAGGCCATTTGAACATTGATCCTTCTCTAAATTTCTATGTCCCTCTCGGCTAATCCCGAGGAATGTATTTCAGCACCAATAATTTTCTTTTAGTGATTGATGACAAATTATTATGATGGTATGATTTATTTATTTTCAAATATTTATGATTCCCTTAACTTATGACACAATCTTTGGAGAATTGGTGGTTAGTCTAAATACTCTATGGTATGATGTCATTGTGGTGATCCATGACTTCTCATTATGATACATGATTCTCCTTTTAAGATAACATGTTAAATTATATAGAAATCAATAAAAATATTTTTTTATATGTTACTTTTAATCATATATATCTACCCTTATTATTTTATCTCATATTTATTTGATCTAAACCTTAATGAAATAATGAAAAGATCCCCTCAAAAGGATTTTATGCCCACTAATTTATTAAGATTCCATTTCCCAAGTTATAAATATGAGTATAAATTTTTTAATATAATGATGGGAGTATAGTGTGTTTAAATTATATATAATTATTCACAAGTGTTTTTATAAAACAACTCGAGTAGACCATGAACCAGTCACCTAAGCCAATTCGTGACAATACCTGAGAGGCATTCCCAATCTTCCATGGTTTGCAACTAGTTTTACGAATAAAAACTAACATAATTGGGAATTGTGTTGCCTATAATTAACAAAAATGTATAAATAAATGAGATAGAGTATATATCCTAAAAATAATAATCCATAAATCATTGAATAAAAAAATACATAAAATGATCTATGTACACTCATAGTGGAAGAAAAGAGAAAACTAAAAAGAACTAAAAAAACTAAAAAAATGAAACAAGACCTGATCTCTATGTGCCCTATAAGTAAACACCATCCAAAAAATTACATGATCCACAAGAATACGAAAATAAATAATAAAAAAGAAAAATATCCTTGGAATATCGATTCTAAGTGGTACAAGTTGGGTGTGAAAATAAAACAACTCATTAGGTAAGCACCCTATAATTCATAAATTTCGTTTAATAAAATTTTCCATATATTCTTGTCTAAAATACATTAAGATAAATAGTTTTATTAAAATATACCTAAGAGAAAAAATATATTTTTTTTAAAATCCAATTTGAAAACTGAAAATGAAAGTGTAAATAGTACCAGACGATAGTACAACTTAAAAGTAAAATCAAACTAAATACAACATGAAGGGTAATATATATAAGATGATAATAAAGGGAAACAATACAAGTGTATGAAGTAAAAAATTAGTAGATCATGTAACAAATGTTATGAAAAGTAAAACAAGAGCATAGAGATTTGTAATTGTAGGAATTTTCTAAACATCGCAAACAGAAATCTCAGTACATAATCATTTCGGACCCACCATCCATCATATGTTTCACCTCTATTGTAAATAACCAACCTAGATGCTATATACTAGGCTCAAAAATGGAAAATCCCAACAATATTATACTCTCTATAGGTGGTTATAATCCATCTATTCAGGACTATAAATCAATTGTCACTTGACCCACCATATGAAGTCTAGGAATATTGTGATAATAGTTTAATGAATAGTTTGGAGGTCATCATATAATTGGAATTACACACAACACATAGATGACACCATGAAATAATTACCCAATCTCAGACATCTTCTATATAATTTCACTCTGATCGAATGTACGACCATAGGGGTTCCCATTATACATAAAACCATTCACATGTTCTAATTAGGACTACAAAAAATATGGTTTCAAATGAAATTTCCAAAACTAATGATGGCACCAACTGAACCTTAATAATTTCCTAACCATGAACCATTCATAATGAAAATAAAAAATTCACAAAAAATCATTCCAAGGAAAAGGTTTTAGGATTATTTATGCTCGAAATATGCCAAAATGAATTTCAAATGACGTGATTCCCAAACTACAGTTAATTTTTCCGCGCTAGAATGTTTTAGAAAACACCTTTAAAAACACACTTGATTTTATTTCTAAACCTAGTATCTATTAAAATACAGTATGAATTTTTAGAGAAAAGATTTGGAATAAAATCAAGTGGGATAGAGGAGAGGGAATATTGGATTTTTTTTAAAAATTTAAGTCATTACATATACATTTTTTATGTTGCTTACAATTTTTTTACATATGAATATCTATAAGTGAATCCCATGCACATATTTATTACCTTGTATTAAAAAGAATATAAACGGATAACTCTATGATTGTACATTTTTACAATCGATGTAACACAAGAAGAATCACATATGAACCCAATGATTTACACATAAGAATCAAACAATAATGAAGCACCAATACCCATTCAAAAACCTCATTTGCACATATAACCAAACTACCAAAACACAATCAAGGTAAAAACCAATCTCAAAATAATGAAATTATTTTTAAAATGCTAATTCTAATTTTATTAAAAATATTTTATACAGATACATATAGTTATAACCATGAAATTACATTAAAATTATATATTCATAATATTTACAAAACAGAATCACCTAAATAAAAAAAAATTAAAACATCAAAAAAATTGAATAACACTTTTAAAAATTATTTATGAAATATCAAGCATCAAATTTAATGTTCTATAAAATAAATGGATAGAAAAATATACCTTAGTGGTGTATAAATGTGGAGAAAATCAAAGATAAGGAACAACCAATCTAAAGAAGTAAACCACAGACATTAACATCAATGTAATCAAATTTCATAAGATAACCCTAAACCTATGAGTCATCCAATATGGAACAAAAATAATAATGAAGATGAAAAGAAGATAGGGGGACGATGAGAGATGGAAACACCCAAAATACAAGTTAAACCTCTCTATGATCATTGGAGGGTCATTAATGGGGGAAGGAGAACCAAGGAAATTAGGGTTTTGGACCCCCTTCAAGTCCAAAATTCGAGCAATAGGGGAGTAGGGTCTAATGGGTTTATAATATAAGAGGGGTAATATTAAAATTTAATGTATTTATGAATCTATGTTTGTTGCACAGTTTGACAACATGGTTTTCCAAACCATGAACCAATTATAAACACCCTAATAAATGGAAGTGGAGCCTGCATAGGCAAGACACATGGTTTGGGAAACCATGTTCAAGAAATGAAAAAGGTATAAAAAAATTAACATATCCTCTTGAAAACATTCCAAATGGTTTCTACTAACCAAGTGAACAACATGAATCTTGTTCAGGGCACCACCAAGTGGCTACATGGTTACTCATTTTTCTGACATGGATTAGCCCCAAATATGCATAGACTTTACAAGATGAATCTTGATAGAATAAAATGAAATTAAAACACCATATTCCTCCCCCAACTGTATATTTACTCTAAAAACTATGTGAACTGATGGTTTAGAGGGCCAAAACATCATCAATCCTAAAAAAAAATATACCCGAAAAATCAACCTAATCCTCACCAAAAATGTATAATGTCATGGAGAAAATTAATTTAAATTAAAAAATAAAAATGTGGTCAGTGTGGGAAAATTATCTTCACTAAAAAAACTATTACCCCTAGATAGTCAACTAGACGAATGTGGAAAAAACTAGAACCTAAAACAAAATGACTAAAAACAAAATCATGATGTTCAATGTGACTTTTTGACTTCATAAGTCACACACAACCAATTATTAATGAAATGAATAGAATATCCCTAGTGGGTCTCTCCACCGTTTAAAAATATACAATTATGGACCAATAATAAAACTCCAAGTATGAGGCGAGACAAAGGAAATAATATCTGAACCAACACCTACCTAAACCATAGTTCATCTTTTCCTCGACACATGAGCATATGTAAAAAAACCCCACCCAAAATAAAAGTAATTTATAAAAAGAATTACTATACAACGATTCAAATATATAAGGTATAACTATATAGATTCTTGGGTATAAAATGTCAACAAAATCCTCAAAAAAAATTAGGATTTTAGAAACAATGAAAACTACAACCAAATATATCATAAATCGTCCCCATTATAACATCAGAGGAAATAGTTTGGATGAAAAACCTCACATCCAAAAATTTAGGACCATGTGGAAATCCTTACTCAGGGGCTTGTTGCTGGTGACCTTGTGCTTTGATGCATATTATCCCCCCCAGTATAAATTTATAATCCTTCAACCAAGAATTCCTCTTTTAGAAATACTATTTGTATAAATTCTCTATGTAACCAAAATGAACACATCATCGGTAAGACCTTTGAGGGTTATGAATAGATGGCATAAAATACCCACACCGACCATACTAGAAGCATAGAATTAGGTGGTACATAGAATGAGATGAAGGATCCGACATGTGAGACTCCTAAAAAATGGGTTCTTCTAGTAAACACTCTCTATTAGATGGGGAACCTTCAAGACTTCCCAGAAAAACAATATTTCCACCTGCTACAAACTTTTCTCTAGGATAAAAATTATCCATAATCACCTAATACACTATCTTCTATAATAAACATTCCAATGATAAAATAACATTATCCTCAATCTCTAAAAGAAGATGTAGAGGCCCGAATCCTGACAAACATGGACATTACATTACTTTTGCGGAATACATAATACATAATTAAAACAGACACACAAGGACCGTAATAGTTTAGTGTCTTTGGAAACTCGGAAAAATAATCTTCTAATCATGATGGAAGATATTCAACATCTCCCATAAATATATTCCCCTTTTTGTTTCCTTACCTAAAAACTTTCTTTTAATCCTGGGGGAAAATAAAACATAAAAAGTGTGAGCTCAAATTCTCAGTAAGGGAAACATAGAGAACATGAAACATTCCATAAACATTTGAAAGAAAAAACATGAACATGAAATTTAAACATCAAAATCTTGAGAAAAGACATAAATCATGGAAGTACATGAGGCATATATCATAATGGAACATCAAACATGATAAAATATAATGGGAGTAAAACATGTAATTGTGGCAACCATTCAGCACATGTCATGATTTCCATATTAGCCAAGGCATTGCTGCCAAGACCATCTTAGTGGACAAAATCCCTTTCCGATTCGAGTTCAGTCCTCGTTTCAGTCCTGTAACACTGAACCGGTTTAACTTACCGTTCCAGCCATGTCTATATCATGAGATATAAATCTTTACCTAATGCATTGGATGGAGATATAGGTCCCACCCATCTCATAATGAAATCATTCTTACTTGTTCCACAAGATAAACATACATCATTCATAATAACCCAACGAATAAAATGGGTTTCATAAACATCATCCCATCATCACATAATCCATATAAAAGAAATGGATATCATTTAATAATAAGAAAATTGAAACCATGTAAATCATAGAGACATGATACTTGAAACATACACATATGAAATATTGTCATCTTAGATGGAAAATGGTTTTGATAAAACACTTGAAATGAATTCTTGAGGAAAATAGCCTTTCTTCTTCAAAATCATTTTCTTTTCACAAAATGTCATGCAATTTTAAAAGAAAAGGATTTTGTTAAAAATAGTATTGAAATCTTTTGGAGAAAGCTTCATGAAAATAAGGCTTTATAAAGATGTAAAAATCTGTTCATGTTGTATAAGTTAAAAATAACAATCTCCTCATACTTTTGTCGAAAAAGTCAAAAAGTACCTCGTATGGTAATCAAAAGAAAGATACCTTCCATACGGTGTGGAAAAAGTAAGAAAAGGTTAAAAATGTCTTAAACATACATGGAAGGAAAGTAAAAATTTTATGAAAACATTTTGAGAGCATATGGACATGGATAATAAACATAACCCCCAATAAATACTTACTAATAAGAAATCTCGGATAAAAATGAGATTTTCCAAATTATCCCTTACCTTAGGTCCGATATGCTTCGTATGTATCCGAACCTCATGTATAATGATTTAAATAATTTCATTGACTTATTACAGAATTATATTCATTGTTATGATGTCATAAACAGTTCACTTATGACTTTATATTACCCGTTCTTTTGTAAATTCCATGTTAAAGAAGCTTTTTGGGTAAAATCGTTTTATTTATCGTACATGTTTGGACTTGTTGTTCTTGATATTATTACTTATATCCTGATTTACTTAATTCCAGAATGTAAAACATGATTTATATGTAATATATATTTATCATATACATATATATATATATGATAGATCGATAAATGGAATGAAATAAACCATTCATGGAGACGATAGGCCGTACGTACGCATGAACACTGTTTTCGTTTCCTTATTGAGTTGAATGGAATTAAGTAGATGACATACATATATATATATATACATAAATACAGTAGCTTTATAATGTCATATATTTCATTATTATTACTTATATATACTTTATAATCATTATTTAATGGTTAACATGGAGAATGAATCTCATCGCGTCGTGGAGACGGTAGTCCGTACGTACGCACGAGCGATTATATAATTCCCATGATTGTGGAATTATTTTGAAGTGTATTTATAATATTTCAGAATCAATATATATTTACAATAATCATATATAGTCATTATTTACACCATTATACCCATCCAAGTAAGGTGGTGGTGGAAAATAGATTACACCACGGTGTGGAGACGGTATTCCGTACGTACGCACGCGCGATGATTTCAATTTCCGTAGGATGGAAAGATGGTGAAATAGATTTGTTTCATACTTATAATAACATATCAGTATATGAGTGATACTGATGATATCAATTCATAATGAAACAACTGAAGAAGAAGAAGTATAAGAAGAAATAATGTTGAAAGAATCGGTAACAGATATTACCTCTTCTTTCGACACGCCTTTTGAAACCTCCTCTTAGGGAACTAAGATTGGTCTTTGAAGAATCCCAGAACCTCTAGGATGTTTCTAGGGAAGTGGAGAGGAGCAATTGGCAGGGTTTGGCTGAGATTGAAGGCTCAAAGTGGTGTAAAGAAGAGAGAGAGGAAGTTCCCTTTTATAAGGGAGGAGAGGGGTACCTTTGGAATAACTAAAAATATTATTTTATTATAAAGCCAAATTCGGTTTTAAATAGCTCCAAATTGATTTATTTCGAAGTTAAGGTGGGTATGGGTCGAAATATTCTAATCCAATAGAATTTAGACAAGTTTAGGTTCCTATTGTAACCTTATCATTTAGATTTAACATTAAGTTAAATAATTTTACTTTTACCGTGTCTTCTTGTGATCTTACACTATAAGGTTAAGAAACTTAATATAACAAGACAAACAAACCCCAAGTTGTTTATTATTAACATATATAACCTTATATAAGTCATTTGGACGAACCTCAGATTTTTAGGAATAAAATAACAATTAATAATATAATATTTGTTTTAAAAACTATTTTTTTGTCAATTTTGACACTATTAAGTAAGTGATTTTTGTGAAAATCATAACAGAATTATTAGTTCCCAAAAAGCTAATTAAATAAATAATAACATGTCATATTAATCTATAAAATTATTTTAATTCATTAAAAGTCTCAAATTACATTTTTTTGGGTATTTATAACATCAATTATGTCAATATTTCATAAACAAGATAATTACTCCATCATCATTGTGTCATAACTAAATAATATTATTTAATGTCTAAAAACTACAAATAAAATACCATTATGTAGGAAATATTTTTATCTTTATAATTAATATTTATAGTCGAATTTATCTTATGTATATCCCTATATTAAAAATGTTTTCGTAAATAAACTTTGATTTTAACTCTTTTAACTCTTCTTTGAATTAAATAATAATAAATGTCCTAATCTAATCCAAGTGGGCCTAAATGGTCATATTTTATTCCTAAGGTTGTTTTTTTGTCGAATTACACTTAT
Organism: Viscum album; assembly: GCA_963277665.1. Lineage (NCBI taxonomy): Eukaryota > Viridiplantae > Streptophyta > Magnoliopsida > Santalales > Viscaceae > Viscum > Viscum album. The sequence continues at coordinate 806,700,206 of OY728150.1, read as the reverse complement.
CCAATAGAATTAGGACATGTGTTAGGGTAATAATAATAACATTTTTACCCTTAATTACCCTATTTACTTTTAACCGTGGTAAAAAAAATAAATGTTACTATTCACCAAAAATTATTTTCATCTCATTGAATCAAATTTTACTTAATATCATCAACTGTGTCTCTCAGAGTTTTGAAATTCCACTCACAGAAGCGGTAAAATTTTGTTTTATGAAAAATTCATTTTTTTTAACTACCACTTAGTGGTTTCACTATTCATCAAAAAATAAAAGTTTCCAGAAAAATACAAAAAATTAGACCTAAGCTATATTTGATATTATGAACTCAAAAATTATGTCTATTTTACCAAATTCAAAACATATCAGTTGCATTAATTAATTTAAAAAATAATTCCCGTCGTCAAAACAAATGGCATGTTTTTAAGTGATAATAACTATCAAAAGATTGACACTTGTTTATAACTTGTTTAAATGTGAAATTACATCCAATGACCAACATTGTATTAAATTGTAAAAATATATTCTAAATATACTTTAAAACCACTCAAATTAATAATTTATCACTATTAATTATTTCGATTAAAAAAGTTGTTTTTAATTAAAATTTAGTAATTTTCACTATTCATCAGAATATGAAAGTTATACGAAAAGTACAAAAATTTCACCTTAGGCTAAATTCGATACTCCGAATCCAAAAATGAAGTCCATTTTGAGAGATAAAATTTCTAAAATTTTAAAAGGTGGTTATTACTATTCATAACGGCTAGTTTTAATAATATTTTAATAGCATATCGTTGTTTAGTGAAACTCGGTATTGCGTACTACACACGCTATCGAGGAAGGTCGCGATTGCGTATAATGCAAAGAAAGTCAAGGATGCATATTGAGCAAGCTCCTTTTAGTGTAGAGTACAACACAAGACATTAATGAAATTAAAAAGAATATTTTTCATAAAATCTAGGGGTGTTACATTCTACCCCCCTTAAAATGAATTTCGCCCTCGAAATTCGTCGGGGTTATAAATGGTTTACTATTCAAATGTTTCTTTAATAGAAACCCACATCGTAAAAAGGAATACCAAAACCAATCTTTAAAAACAAAAGTATGAAACGTAACGGTTACCCAAATAAACTAATCACTGGGTTTCCACATAGGTGAAAATATGGATATGGAAGAGAAGTCTACCCATCATGTTCTGATGGAGAGTGGTAGAGAACACTGCTATGGAAAAGCCAGCAATCACAAAGCCATAAATTTGTGACGATATAAGGTACCATCTGATTCATCAGATATAAGAGCACTAGGACAACATTTTTGGTTTTCAATATTGTTTCCTTAAAGTTGATGAAATTGAAATTAGAAGAATTACTTTCGTGATTTCGGTATAGTCTCACCGTTGGACAATTTCCACTTCATATCTTAAATAAATGAAGTTGAATTTTTCATTCATGATGTGTTAGCAGATCATGTGATAGAATGATGGGTCATTCCATCTGTCTGAAACAAAAAGGTTAGAAAAGTTATGAAAACTTACATAAGTCCATATATAGTGAGATTAATCATATATGGTTCCTAAAATTGACTTATACATCATATATCATACTGCTTAAAATAATAAAACTAGTTTCCTACTAAATAGGGACTTCCTGTAGGCCAGTGGTAGGCGCTAAAGGCCAGTTGCACTTCGGTTGTGGGTTTGATTCCAACAGCCTTGTCCAACGCGATGGGCTGTCGCCTGTCCTGCAGGTTGTCCTTTTTCTAAAACTATATTACTATAACATCCCATCAATAATATCAAAAAAAATTCTATCCATAAACAATACTAACTTATGTCCAACATAATCCATTCCAATCTTTAGGCTTATCCATAATACTGCAGTTCACTCTCATAATATAGTGAAAATGATTACTAGATATTTAATACCATCGTTGATCCCCATATATCATAAGATATGTCTTGTTGGTCAAATTACAAACATTTGAATACCTTAGTCATGTATTCTCTTGAAGAATGAATACCCATTTAACCTTAGTGAAAACAAGAATGCAGTCAAAAGTTAACTCTTTCTACATACCAGAATCCAAAAATTCTATATACTCAAACCATGATATAACCTTCTCCTTATATCAGTCATGAGCTCATGAATACGGTCAAACATTTCATTTTCTCGTTTTCCTTCCATTATGCGCATATCATCTTTTTTTCCAAAAATATCTGAATCACATTCCATGGTTACCGGTACCATAAAATTATTGAAACCACAATAGACCAATACATAAATATTCCAATATTCCATGATACTATATACAAAATTATTTTGGAAACTCATTACATAAACACATAATCATTCCACCACATCGTTGTCATATTCAACATCGCCAATAGTGATCGCATGTGACTTCCCTTTGTCCTTTTCCTTAAGTGGTTGCTCATGTCGATCAATACTGACCCTTGGATTAGGGCATTTATTAGCATAATGCCCCATTTCCTTGCACTTGAAGCATTGAAGTGTTGGTGGTGCGTTCTTTGCAGTATTTTATTTATTCACGTCATTAGAAACCCTTTTTCCATTACTTCGACACTCAGCAGCTCGATGACCTTCTTTTCCAAACTTAAAACATTTTCTAGTCCCTTTAAGACAATCTCCACCATTCTTTTTTCCACACTTTGAGCGTAAGGAAAAATTCATCTTCTTTTCACCATTATTCTGAGATTTCTCCTTGAACTCCATCTTTTGTTTCTTATCAAAACTATGAGATGGATAAGTAACACCAACTTCCATTTGTACCTTGATAGCACAACGCACAATTTATTCATAGCTACTGAAGTCTCTTATAGCTAATGCCCTTCAAAGATTTGGTTTTAAGCCACTGAAGAATCGATCAACTTTACTTTTAGGATGAATGATAAATCCAGATGCATACCTTGCAAGCCTTGTAAAATTCGCTTTTTATTTACCAACAGATTCATCATCCTTTTTCTTTAGTTCAAGAAACTCCTTCTCCATCTTTGTTCGAAGAATACGGGGGAAGTACTTATTGAAAAATAAGTTCTTTAACTCGTCCCATTCCATGGACTCAATTTCATCTATTTGCCTCGTATTCTTGATAAGATTCCACCATTGATCAGCTTCACCTTCCAAACGATATACTGCTAAGATGACTTTATCATGTTCATAACATTGAAGAACTGAAAATATATTTTCAGTAGTACTGATCCATTGTTCAGCAACAAGTGGATCAGAAGACCCACTGAATGAAGGTGGACGTTGCCTCATAAAGGACTCAATATAATATTGTTCCCTTCTCTGCTCATTTGGAAGTCCAGAATGATTCATAGCTTGTGTAAGTATAGCAATAAGATTTTGCACTCCATCTCCCATAACATTTGTTTGTTCAGGAGGAAAATAATTGCATTGTCCATTACATTGATCAACACGGTTCCTTCGGGTTCCAGCCATCATCTAAAACCCAAAAAGAATGAGAGGCAAAAATCATGCTAGGGAAAACAACATAATAAAGGGGGAGTACCTTCAATATCTAACATCTTAGGTTTAATTCTATGATTGTTAGCATAATTCTAGTACTATAACCTATACGTATACTTAACCTTAGGGGAATCCCTAGACATACCTTAGAAATATCTCTAGGGATCTCACTAAAGTTCTCGCATCCTAGTTTCCAAAGGTTAACTAAACCTTTCAACTGATACCAACTGTAGAGACCCAAATCCTGCCATACATGGAAATTACATTACTTTTGTGGAATACTTAATACATAATGGAAGCAGACACACAAGGACCGTAATAGTTTAGTGTCTTTGGAAACTCAGAAAAATAATCCTCTAATAATGAGGGAAGATCTTCAACATCTCCCATAAATATCTTCCCCTTTTTGTTTCCTTACCTAAAAACATTATTTTGATCTTGAGGGAAAAGAAAACATAAAAAGGGTGATCTCAAATGCTCAGTAAGGGCAACATAGAGAACATGAAACATTCCATAAAAATTTGAAAGCAAAAACATGAACATGAAATTTAAACATCATAATCTTGAGAAAAGACATAAATCATGGAAGTACATGAGGCATATATCATAATGGAACATCAAACATGATAAAATATAATGGGAATAAAACCTGTAATTGTGGAAACCATTCAGCACATGTCATGATTTCCATAGTAGCCAAGGCATTGCTACCAAGACCATCTTAGTGGACAAAGTCCCTTTCTGAATCGAGTTCAGTCCTCGTTTCAGTCCTGTAACACTGAACCGGTTTAACTTACCATTCCAGCCATGTCTATCTCATGAGATATAAATCTTTACCCAATGCATTGGAGAGAGATATAGGTACCACCCATCTCATAATGAAATCATTCTTACTTGTGCCACAAAATAAACATACATCATTCATAATAACCCAACGAATAAAATGGGTTTCATAAACCTCATCCCATCATCACATAATCCATATAAAAGAAATGGATATCATTTCATAATAAGAAAAGTGAAACCATGTAAATGATAGAGATATGATACTTGAAACATACACATATGAAATATTGTCATCTTAGATGGAAAATGGTTTTGATAAAACACTTGAAATGAATTCTTGAGGAAAATATCCTTTCTTCTTGAAAATCATTTTCTTTTCACAAAATGTCATGCAATTTTAAAAGAAAAGGATTTTGTTGAAAATAGTCTTGAAATCTTTTTTAGAAAGGTTCATGAAAATAAGGCTTTATAAAGATGTAAAAATCTATTCACATTGTATAAGTTAAAAATAACAATCTCCTCGTACTTTTATCAAAAAAGTCAAAAAGTACCTCGTATGGTAAAAAAAGAAAGATACCTTCCATACGATGTGGTAAAAGTAAGAAAAGGTTAAAAATGTCTTAAACATACATGGAAAGAAAGTAAAAATTTTATGAAAACATTTTGAGAGCATATGGACATGGATAATAAACATAACCCCCAATAAATACTTACTAATAAGGAATCTCGGATAAAAATGAGATTTGAAAAATTATCCCTTACCTTAGGTCCGATATGCTTCGTATGTATCCGAACCTCCTGTATAATGATTTAAATAATGTCATTGACTTACTACAGAATTATATTCATTGTTATGATTTCATAAACGGTTCACTTATGACTTTATATTACCTGTTCTTTTGTAAGTTCCATGTTAAAGCAGCTTTTTGGGTAAAATCGTTTAATTTATCGTACGTGTTTGGACTTGTTGTTGTTGATATTATTACTTATATCCTGATTTACTTAATTCCAGAATGTAAAAAATGATTTATATGTAATATATATTCATCATATACATATATATATATATGATAGATCGATAAATGGAATGAAATACACCGTTCATGGAGACGGTAGGCCGTACGTACGCATGAACACTATTTTCGTTTCCGTATTTAGTTTAATGAAATTACGTAGATCACATACATATATATATATATACATAAATCCAGTAGCTTTATAATGTCATATATTTCATTATTATTACTTATATATACTTTATAATCATTCTTTAATGGTTAACATGGAGAATGAATCTCATCGCGTCATGGAGACGGTAGTCCGTACGTACGCACGAGCAATTATATAATTCTCATGATCGTGGAATTATTTTGAAGTGTATGTATAATATTTCAGAATCAATATCACTTTACAATAATCATATATAGTCATTATTTACACCATTATACCCATCCAATTAAGGTGGTGGTGGAAAATAGATTACAACACGGCGTGGAGACGGTATTCCGTATGTACACACGCGCGGTGATTTCATTTTCCATAGGATGGATAGATGGTGAAATAGTTTTGTTTCATACTTATAATAATATATCAGTATATGGGTGATACTAATGTTATTAATTCATAATGAAACAACTAAATAAGAAGAAGTAGAAGAAGAAGTAAAGTTGAAAGAATCGGTAATGGATATTACCTCTTCTTTCGACACGCCTTTTGAAACCTCCTCTTAGGGCACTAATATTGGTCTTTGAAGAAGACCAGAAACTATAGGATGTTTCTAGGGAAGTGGAGAGGAGAAATTGTCAGGGGTTGGCCGAGCTTGAAGGCTCAAAGTGGTGTGAGGAAGAGAGGGAGGAGGTTCCCTTTTATAAGTGAGGAGAGGGGTACCTTTGGAATAACTAAAAATATTATTTTATTATAAAGCAAATTCGGTTTTAAATAGCTCCAAATTGATTTATTCGAAGCTAAGGTGGGGATGGGTCGAAATCAGCTAATCCAATAGAATTTAGACAAGTTTAGGTTCCTATTTTAACCTTATCATTTAGATTTAACATTAAGTTAAATAATTTTACTTTTACCATGTTTTCTTGTGTTCTTACACTATAAGGTTAATAAACATACTCTAACAAGCCAAACGAACCCCAAGTTGTTTATTATTAATATATATAACCTTTTCTAAGTCATTTGGCGGAACCTTAGATTTTTAGGAATAAAATAACAATTAATAATATAATATTTGTTTTAAAAACTATTTTATGTCAATTTTGACACTATTTAGTAATTGATTTTTGTAAAAATCATAACAGAATGATTAGTTCTAAAAATGTTAATTAATTCAATAATAACATGTCATATTAACCTAGGAAATTAGTGGAATTCATAAAAAGTCTCAAATTACATTTATTTTGGTAATTATAACATCAATTATGTCAATATTTCATAAATAAGATAATTACTGCATCATCTTTGTGTCATAAATAAATAATATTATTTAATGTCTAAAAACTACAAATAAAATACCATTATGTAGGAAATATTTTTAACTTTCTAATGAATATTTATAGTCGAATTTATCTTATGTATATCCCTATATTAAAATTTTTTTCGTAAATAAACTTTGATTTTAACTCTTTTAACTCTTCTTTGAATTAAATAATAATAAATGTCCTAATCTAATCCAAGTGGGCCTAAATGGTCATATTTTATTCCTAAGGTTTTTTTTGGTCTAATTAAACTTATCCAATAGAATTAGGAAATGTTTTAGGGTAATAATAATAACATTTTTACCCTTAATTACCCTATTTACTTTTAATCGTGGTAAAAAAAGTAAAAAGTTACTATTCACCAAAAATTATTTTCATCTCATTGAACCACATTTTACTTACTAACATCAACTGTGTCTCTCGGATTTTTGGAATTCCACTCACAGAAGTGGTAAAATTATGTTTTATGAAAAATTCATTTTTTTAACTACAACTTAGTGGTTTCACTATTTATCAAAAAATGAAAGTTTCTAGAAAAATACCAAAAATTAGACCTAAGCTATATTTGATATTATGAACTCAAAAATGATGTCTATTTTACCAAATTCAAAACATATCAGTTGCATTAATTAATTTAAAAAATAATTCCCGTCGTCAAAACAAATGGCGTGTTTTTAAGAGATAATAACTATCAAAAGATTGACACTTGTTTATAACTGGTTTAAATGTGAAATTACATCCAATGACCAACATTGTATTAAATTGTAAAAATATATTCTAAATATACTTTAAAACCACTCAAATTAATAATTTATCACTATTAATTATTTCGATTAAAAAAGTTGTTTTTAATTAAAATTTAGTAATTTTCACTATTCATCAGAATATGAAAGTTATACGAAAAGTACCAAAATTTTACCTTAGGCTAAATTCGATACTCTGAATCCAAAAATGAAGTCCATTTTGAGAGATAAAATTTCTAAAATTTTAAAAGGTGGTTATTACTATTCATAATGGCTAGTTTTAAATAATATTTTAATAGCATATCGTTGTTTAGTGAAACTCGGTATTGTGTACTACACACGCTATCGAGGAAGGTCTCGATTGCATGTAATGTAAAGAAAGTCAAGGATGCATATTGAGCAAGCTCCTTTTGGTGTAGCGTACAACACAAGACATTAATGAAATTAAAAATAATATTTTTCATAAAATCTAGGGGTGTTACATTCTACCCCCCTTAAAATGAATTTCGCCCTCGAAATTCATCGGGGTTATAAATAGTTTACTATTAAAAAGTTTCTTTAATAGAAACCCACATCGTAAAAAGGAATACCAAAACCAATATTTAAAAACAAAAGTATGAAACGTAACGGTTACCCAAATAAACTAATCACTGGGTTTCCACATAGGTGAAAATATGGATATGGAAGAGAAATCTACCCATCATGTTCTGATGGAGAGTGGTAGAGAACATGGCTATGGAAAATCCAGCAATCACAAAGCCATAAATTTGTTACGATCTAAGGTACCATCTGATTCATCAGATATAAGATCACTAGGACAACATTTTTGGTTTTCAAGATCGTTTCTTTAAAGTTGATGAAATTGAAATTAGAAGAATTACTTTTGTGATTTCGGTATAGTCTCACCGTTGGACATTTTCCACTTCATCTCTTAAATAAATGAAGTTGAATTTGTCATTCGTGATGTGTTAGCAGATCATGTGATAGAATGATGGGTCATTCCATCTGTCTGAAACAAAAAGGTTAGAAAAGTTATCAAAACTTACATAAGTCCATCTATAGTGAGATTAATCATATATGGTTCCTAAAATGGACATATACACCATATATCATACTTCTTAATATAATAAAACTAGTTTCCTACTAAACAGGGACTTCCTGTAGGCCAGTGGTAGGCACTAAAGGCCAGTCGCACTTCGGTTGTGGGTTTGATTCCCACAGCCTTGTCCGACACGATGGGTTGTCGCCCATCCTGCAGGTTGTCCTTTTTCTAAAACTATATTACTATAACATCCCATAAATAATATCGAAAAAAATTCTATCCTTAAACAATACTAACTTATGTCCAACATAATCCATTCCAATCTTTAGGCTTATCCATAATACTGCAGTTCACTCTCATAATATAGTAAAAATGATTACCAGATATTTAATACCATCGTTGATCCCCATATATCATAAGATATGTCTTGTTGGTCAAATTACAAACATGTTAATACCTTAATCATGTATTCTCTTGAAGAATGAATACCCATTGAACCTTAGTAAAAACAAGAATGCAGTCAAAAGTTAACTCTTTCTACATACCAGAATCCAAAAATTCTATATACTCAAACCATGATATAACCTTCTCCTTATACCAGTCATGAGCTCATGAATACGGTCAAACATTTCATTTTCTCGTTTTCCTTTCATTATGCGCATATCATCTTTTTTTTCAAAAATATCTCAATCACTTTCCATGGTTACCGGTACCATAAAATTATTGAAACCACAATAGAACAATACATAAATATTCCAATATTCCACGATACTATATACAACATTATTTTGGAAACCCATTACATAAACACTTAATCATTCCACCAAATCATTGTCATATTCAACATCGCCAATAGTGATCGCATGTGACTTCCCTTTGTCCTTTGCCTTAAGTGGTTGCTCATGTCGATCATCACTAACCCTTGGATTAGGGCATTTATTAGCATAATGCCTCATTTCCTTGCACCTGAAGCATTGAAGTGTTGGTGGTGCTTTCTTTGCAGTATTTTCTTTATTCACGTCATTAGAAACCCTTTTTCCATTACTTCGACACTCAGCTGCTCGATGACCTTCTTTTCCACACTTAAAACATTTTCTAGTCCCTTTAATACAATCTCCACCATGCTTCTTTCCACACTTTGAGCAAAAGGAAACATTCATCTTCTTTTCACCATTATTCTGAGATTTCTCCTTGAACTCCATCTTTCGTTTCTTGTCAAAACTATGAGATGGATAAGTAACACCAACTTCCATTTCTACCTTGATAGCACAACGCACAATTTATTCATAGCTACTGAAGTCTCTTATAGCTAGTTCCCTTCAAATATTTGGTTTTAAGCCACTGAAGAATCGATCAACTTTACTTTCAAGTTGAATGATAAATCCAGATGCATACCTTGCAAGCCTTGTAAAATTCGCTTTGTATATACCAACAGATTCATCATCCTTTTGCTTTAGTTCAAGAAACTCCTTCTCCATCTTTGTTCAAAGAATACAAGGGATGTACTTATTTAAAAATAAGTTCTTGAACTCGTCCCATTCCATGGAATCAATTTCATCTCTTTGCTTCGTATTCTTGATAAGATTCCACCATTGATCAGCTTCACCTTCCAAACGATATACTGCTAAGATGACTTTATCATGTTCAAAACATTGAATAACTGAAAATATCTTTTCAGTAGTACTGATCCATTGTTCAGCAACAAGTGGATCAGAAGACCCACTGAAAGAAGGTGGATGTTGCCTCGTAAAGGACTTAATAGAATATTGTTCCCTTCTCTGCTCATTTGGAAGTCCAGAATGATTCATAGCTTGTGTAAGTATAGCAATAAGATTTTGCACTCCATCTCCCATAACATTTGTTTTTTCAGGAGGACAATCATTGCATTGTCCATTACATTGATCAACACGGTTCCTTCGGGTTCCAGCCATCGTCTAAAACCCAAAAAGAATGAGAGGAAAAAATCATGCTAGGGAAAACAACATAATAAAGGGGGAGTACCTTCAATATCTAACATCTTAGGTTTAATTCTATGATTGTTAGCATAATTATAGTACTATAACCTATACGTATACTTAACCTTAGGGGCATCCCTAGACATACCTTAGAAATATCTCTAGGGATCTCACTAAAGTTCTCGCATCCTAGTTTCTAAAGGTTAACTAAACCTTTCCTCTGATACCAACTGTAGAGACCCAAAGTCTGACATACATGGACATTACATTACTTTTGCGGAATACTTAATACATAATGAAAACAGACACACAAGGACCCTAATAGTTTAGTGTCTTTGGAAACTCGGAAAATTAATCTTCTAATCATGAGGGAAGATCTTCAACATCTCCCATAAATATCTTCCCCTTTTTGTTTCCTTACCTAAAAACATTATTTTGATCCTGATGGAAAAGAAAACATAAAAAGGGTGAGCTCAAATGCTCAGTAAGGGAAACATAAAGAACATGCAACATTCCATAAACATTTGAAAGCAAAAACATGTCCATGAAATTTAAACATCAAAATCTTGAGAAAAGACATAAATCATGGAAGTACATGAGGCATATATCATAATGGAACATCAAACACGATAAAATATAATGGGAATAAAACATGTAATTGTGGAAACCATTCAGCACATGTCATGATTTCCATAGTAGCCAAGGCATTGCTGCCAAGATCATCTTAGTGGACAAAGTCCCTTTCTGAATCGAGTTCAGTCCTCGTTTCAGTCCTGTAACACTGAACCGGTTTAACTTACCATTCCATCCATGTCTATCTCATGAGATATAAATCTTTACCCAATGAATTTAAGAGAGATATAGGTCCCACCCATCTCATAATGAAATCATTCTTACTTGTGCCACAAAATAAACATACATGATTCATAATAACCCAACGAATTAAATGGGTTTCATAAACATCATCCCATCATCACATAATCCATATAAAAGAAATGGATATCATTTCATTATAAGAAAAGTGAAACCTTGTAAATAATAGTGATATGATACTTGAAACATACACATATGAAATATTGTCATCTTAGATGGAAAATGGTTTTGATAAAACACTTGAAATGAATTCTTGAGGAAAATATCCTTTCTTCTTGAAAATCATTTTCTTTTCACAAAATGTCATGCAATTTTAAAAGAAAATGATTTTGTTGAAAATAGTCTTGAAATCTTTTGGAGAAAGCTTCATGAAAATAAGGCTTTATAAATATGTAAAAATCTGTTCACGTTGTATAAGTTAAAAATAACAATCTCCTCGTACTTTTGTCGAAAAAGTCAAAAAGTACCTCGTATGGTAAACAAAAGAAAGATACCTTCCATACAATGTGGTAAAAGTAAGAAAAGGTTAAAAATGTCTTAAACATACATGGAAAGAAAGTAAAAATTTTATGAAAACATTTTGAGAGCATATGGACATGGATAATAAACATAAACCCCAATAAATACTTACTAATAAGGAATCTCGGATAAAAATGAGATTTGAAAAATTATACCTTACCTTAGGTCCGATATGCATCGTATGTATCCGAACCTCTTGTATAATGATTTAAATAATTTCATTTACTTATTAAAGAATTATATTCATTATTATGATGTCATAAATGGTTCACTTATGACTTTATATTACCCGTTCTTTTGTAAATTCCATGTTAAAGCAGCTTTTTGGGTAAAATCGTTTTATTTATCATACGTGTTTGGACTTGTTGTTCTTGATATTATTACTTATATCCTTATTTACTTAATTCCAGAATGTAAAACATGATTTATATGTAATATATATTCATCATATACATATATATATATATATGATAGATCGATAAATGGAATGAAATACACCGTTCATGGAGACAGTAGGTCGTACGTACACATGAACACTATTTTCGTTTCCTTATTGAGTTGAATGGAATTAAGTAGATGACATACATATATATATACATAAATCCAGTAGCTTTATAATGTCATATATTTCATTATTATTACTTATATAACCTTTATAATCATTCTTTAATGGTTAACATGGAGAATGAATCTCATCGCGTCATGGAGACGGTAGTCCGTACGTACGCACGAGCAATTATATAATTCCCATGATCGTGGAATTATTTTTAAGTGTATGTATAATATTTCAGAATCAATATCACTTTACAATAATCATATATAGTCATTATTTACACCATTATACCCATCCAAGTAAGGTGTTGGTGGAAAATAGATTACACCACGGCGTGGAGACGGTATTCCGTACGTACACACGCGCGGGGATTTCATTTTCCGTAGGATGGATAGATGGTGAAATAGATTTGTTTCATACTTATAATAAAATATCAGTATATGAGTGATACTGATGTTATTAATTCATAATTAAACAACTAAATAAGAATAAGTAGAAGAAGAAATAAAGTTGGAAGAATCGGTAACGGATATTACCTCTTCTTTCGACACGCCTTTTGAAACCTACTCTTAGGGCACTAATATTGGTCTTTGAAGAAGACCAAAACCTCTAGGATGTTTCTATGGAAGTGGAGAGGAGAAATTGGCAGTTTTTGTCCGAGCTTGAAGGCTCAAAGTGGTGTGAGGAAGAGAGGGAGGAGGTTCCCTTTTATAAGGGAGGAGAGTGGTACCTTTGGAATAACTAAAAATATTATTTTATTATAAAGCCAAATTCGGTTTTAAATAGCTCCAAATTGATTTATTCGAAGCTAAGGTGGGGATGGGTCTAAATCAGCTAATCCAATAGAATTTAGACAAGTTTAGGTTCCTATTTTAACCTTGTCATTTAGATTTAACATGAAGTTAAATAATTTTACTTTTACCGTGTCTTCTTGTGTTCTTACACTATAAGGTTAATAAACTTTCTATAACAAGACAAAAGAACCCCAAGTTTTTTATTATAAATATATATATCCTTATCTAAGTCATTTGGCGGAACCTTAGATTTTTAGTAATAAAATAACAATTAATAATATAATATTTGTTTTAAAAACTATTTTATGTCAATTTTGACACTATTTAGTAATTGATTTTTGTGAAACTCATAACAGAATGATTAGCTCGAAAAATGTTAATTAAATCAATAATAACATGTCATATTAACCTATAAAATTAGTGGAATTCATAAAAAGTCTCAAATTACATTTATTTGGGTATTTATTACATCAATTATGTAAATATTTCATAAATAAGATAATTACTGCATCATCATTGTGTCATAAATAAATAATGTTATTTAATGTCTAAAAACTACAAATAAAATACCATTATGTAGGAAATCTTTTTATCTTTCTAATGAATATTTATAGTCTAATTTATCTTATGTATATCCCTATATTAAAAATGTTTTTGTAAATAAACTTTGATTTTAACTCTTTTAACTCTTCTTTGAATTAAATAATAATAAATGTCTTAATCTAATCCAAGTGGGCCTAAATGGTCATATTTTATTCCTAAGGTTGTTTTTGGTCTAATTACACTTATCCAATATAATTAGGACATGTGTTAGGGTAATAATAATAACATTTTTGCCCTAAATTACCCTATTTACTTTTAACTGTGGTAAAAAAAAGTAAAAAGTTACTATTCACCAAAAATTATTTTCATCTCATTGAACCACATTTTACTTACTAACATCAACTGTGTCTCTCGGATTTTTCAAATTCCACTCACAGAAGTGGTAAAATTATGTTTTATGAAAAAAAATCATTTTTTTAACTACCACTTAGTGGTTTCACTATTTATCAAAAAATGAAAGTTTCTAGAAAAATACCAAAAGTTAGACCTAATATATATTTGATATTATGAACTCAAAAATGATGTCTATTTTACCAAATTCAAAACATATCAGTTGCATTAATTAATTTAAAAATTAATTCCCTTCGTCAAAACAAATGGTGTGTTGTTAAGAGATAATAACTATCAAAAGATTGACACTTGTTTATAACTGGTTTAAATGTGAAATTACATCCATTGACCAACATTGTATTAAATTGTAAAAATATATTCTAAATATACATTAAAACCACTCAAATTAATAATTTATCACTATTAATTATTTCGATTAAAAAATTTGTTTTTAATTAAAATTTAGTAATTTTCACTATTCATCAGAATATGAAAGTTATCCGAAAAGTACCAAAATTTCACCTTAGGCTAAATTCGATACTCCGAATCCAAAAATAAAGTCCATTTTGAGAGATAAAATTTATAAAATTTTAAAAGGTGGTTATTACTATTCATAATGGCTAGTTTTAATAATATTTTAATAGCATATCGTTGTTTTGTGAAACTCAGTATTGCGTACTACACACGCTATCGAGGAAGGTCGTGATTGCGTGTAATGCAAAGCAAGTCAAGGATGCGTGTTGAGAAAGCTCCTTTTGGTGTAGCGTACAACACAAGACATTAATGAAATTAAAAATAATATTTTTCATAAAATCTTGGGGTGTTACAGAAGACACCATATGAAGAGATGTTATTTCACTTGATCCATTGAATCTATACAACATGAAAAAGAAACCCTCTACCCATGGTGGAAAATGTAATCCCTCACCATCCACTGACCATATTGAAAACCTTAGAGGATTACCACATTACTCACCTTCACAACCACAAGTACAAATGATTAGATGGAGGTGGTCTTAAAAAACATCATAAGGTATCCTAGTATGAAAGGATTTTTTGATGTCCCCCTTGCACCTATCCCAAACTATCCCCACAAAAACCTAGAATAGCTCACACCTTTATAACCTATAGAGTTCCTAAAGACCAAAAAACATAATAATTTTTATCAATCCACTCTGTGGAATCAAGAAAACCATTATCAGCAGATAAAATTTGAAACCACTATGAATAACTCGAATTCTCTATACCAGTGGGATTCTGGGTTGGGCCAATGAGTAGAAGTGGATCACTTGAAAAATGTTGGATCCTTCTGGGTATCATAGTCTAAAAAAAATGGTAAACCCAAAACAAAATCCGTACCAACTCAAAATTAAACAAACAACAATACTCCAAACCAAAACATCTAGCTAATAAACAATAATATCACAAAAAACTAGACACTTTATTTCAAAAAAACTTCATTTCCATTCCAAATACATTTTAAGTACCAAAATCAATTTACCATTCCAAAAAATAGATACTTTTAAAAGTTACAAACCAATTATATAAATCATTATTTATTCCAAATATTATAACCCCAAAAAAAATAACCCCACAAAATTACAAAAATCAAATACTCTAAAATGAAGAATGCATAACCTAGACACATGGCTCAACAGAACATATGAAAAGCTTGTGTTGACAACTATGAGCATCTTTAACCTTGATCTTGGGCTCCACATGGGTCACTAATCCAAGAATTCTCATCATGTTAAATAATTTCACTTTTGTTATCTTTCCCCAAACTATAAAAACCCAAAAAAAAATAATGGTGAAAACTTAAAAAATATACAAAAAAATTATTAAGTCACAAACTACCCCTGGAAACTTGAGGCTCTAGAAAAGAATGTGTTCTTGAACCACTTATCATAGAAACATGCCATGTACTAAAAATATTAATTCTAAAATAATTGAAACTGAAAATAAAAAAGGCTAATCTAATACCACTTTTTTAGGAAAGAGCCCAGTTCAACCCAAAAATGGTCACCCTATCCAATCTATGAGATATACCGAGAGGCATTCTTGATTTACCAGGGATTAAAACTTCTATCAGGAATCAATAATAAAACAATTATTAATGATTTAGTCAATAATAAAAAGAATAATTAAATATACTAAGTTGAGTAAAACTAATAATAAGGAGAATCCATAAATTATTGGATGAAAAAAATAAATGCATCTTGGTTAAAAAGATAAAAAATATATAAAACACAAAGAAAAATGATACCAAAGTTGAACCTGATAAAAAAACCTTGTGAATGCATGGTCACCACCATCCAAAAAATTGTCACACTCCAATGGAATATGTAAACAAAATATAATCCTTCAAAATAGACCAGTTCCGTAGAAACTAAGTTGAACAAGTAGGGTGTGAACATAAAATTGAACAGTAGATATAAACAATTGAATCTACATATGTCATTACACAATATAGTCAATATATTATATTTTAAAATAATTTTTTTAAATGAGGGTTTTTAAAATTTATAAATGGGAAAACAAATAATTACTTTTAGAATGAAATTTGAAAAAAAATTAAAGTATAATTAAAACATTAATATGGAAAAAAGAAAAAAAAAGAAAATCAATCTATACACATCCAAAATTACAAGGAAGATAATTCCATAATAATGGGATTTTTTAAAAGTGTATGCATTTAGAAACTAGAAAATTATGTAACCAAATATCTATAAAATTAAACAACAACGTTTTGATATTTTATCAAGGGAATTTTCTAAACAACCCTCGATCCAATCCCTAAACATACAAATTTAGGACCCACCTAATGGAATATGGTGTAACTAAATAGTTAAAAACGAATGAGGATGCTCTAAACTATCCTTACTAGAGGAAATTCCACGTATAATATCCTATATTCATGGTTTCTAATCCATATAACCTGGAGTAGAAATTGATTGTCACTCGACCCTATAGATGATGGCATGAAATCCTATGATAATATTATATATGATAGTAGGGAGACCATTAGATTCTTGTAATTACACATAACTTAGAAATTATATCATGCATTCCTTTATCGATCCTTTACAGCATCCATATAAAGGTCTGATCATCAAAAAGAAAACCATAGGGGTGCCTATCATATGTAGAGTCTATCATAACTACCTATCGATCCGACACACAATATGGGTTCAAATAAAATTTCCAAAACATCACAAGGTACCTGGGCCTTTTCAATTTTGAAAAAAGAACAATTCCCAATGAATATAAAATTATTTTTAAAACCAAGGTGGAATCATTACTTAATATCAGTATATTCTAATCAGGACTTTTATGTCATGTGATTTACACAATACACATCACTGTACCAAATGATCTGTGTTTTAGAAACAACCATTAAACCCACATTTGAAGTTATTTGGATACACTATATAAATTTATAAAAAAAATATAGTTTTATGGACACTATTTAGAAGAATGTACTGATATAATAGAGGGTATTTTTGAAATATTCTTTCAAAAACTGAGTTCATCCCTGAGACATTTTTTTATGGATTTTTATTTTGTTTTCATGTGCGTATATATATATTTAGGTTCACTCGATGCACAAATTGATATGACCATACTCAAATTAATATAAATGGATAATCATAATAATATCCCTCGGTCCTATAAAATTAATGTGATATGCGTTTCATGAAAACAAAAGGATTCTCAAACTTTCATCAAATGATAATGATGAACTAAAACTCACAAAAAACTCATTTTCACATGTCTCCAACTACAAAAACTCGAATGTGGTCAAGAATAAAATGAAAATACTCAAATTAATTTTAAAAGGATAATTTTAATTTTATCTAACACCTTATAAACATATATAGATGCATAAGCATTAAAATCCTTTAAAAATCCTTTTTTATAAAATTTCAAACATGGAAACAGAAAAATAATTCAAATTAACAAATAAATAACATGAATAACACATTTAAATATTATTAAAGAAACTCCAATAAACAAATGTATAGTTCTAAAATGGAAATGGATGTTAACACCTACCTCAATGGTGTGTGAATGCAATGAAACTCCCAGAGAAGAAATAAACAATCCCATAAAGCAAACCATACACACAAAAATTTTAAAAAATAAACCCACATAATCAAACAATATCTATAAGGTTTGGCCAAGATGAAACCCAATAATGAAATAATATGAAACCATGAGTTAGAGAAGAATAGAGGAGGAAAACACCCAAAAATCAAGTGAATAGTACTTTAATCCCACAAAGGAGATTCAACAGGAGAAGGAGAACCAATGTTATAGGGGTTTGGGAACCCCTTTAAGCACCAAAATCAATAAAGTGAGGAGGATAATAAAATGGGGATAAAACATAATATGTTTAAGGTTGTAATTATATTTTTAGGAATATGTGTAAGTTTTAAGGTTTGGTTGCATGGGTTTCCAAAACAGGCGCCAACAATATGCACCCTAATGGAAGGAAGGGGTGCCGAAACAAGATGGACACACAGTATCAGAAACTGTGGGCCAATCATGAAAATTAGTTCTATCAGTATTATTGGAATTCTAACAAAATTTTCATGTAGTTTCTACTAAAAAAATCACAAATCGTTCTCTTTATCCTATACACCATCGAGAGGACTCACAATTACTCCATTTCCTCACACATTTTGGGGAAAACTGTGAGAAGACCATGAAAGAAAATACATTCAAGAACAAAATGAAATGATAAATCCCACTTCCTCTCCCATCCAAATGGATTATCCCCAAACTATGCACACTAACAATTAATAGGGATAAAAAAACCTGAAATATCCCTAACTCAAAAATTCCATCAATAAAATCAACTAAAACCTCAACCAAAAATTTTAAAATTCCAATGATGAAAATTAAACTAATGAAAACCAAGGTCATGTTGTGACAATTCTACCCACACAAAAAAATATCTTCCCCCTAATAGTCCACCAACTTTCTGAGGAACAAAACTAGAACCTGAAACTAAACAAGGTTGAATGAAACCACAAAACTCAATGTGGCCTTTCAAATCCAAAAGCCACACTAGAACAACACTATATGAAACGAAACAAAGATTAATGGTGGGCCTTCCCAACATTTAAAACACTACAATAATAGGCCAACACTGAAGCAACCAAGATGATGACGGTATGATAAAACAATCATGAAATGAACACAAAACCAAACCACGATTTATCGATCCCACAAGGAATATATATATCTAATAAAACTCTTCCCAAAACAAAAACTAACCAATAAAATGGATTAGAATTCCAAGATTCAAATCCATAAGGAATAACTATATAAATTTCTTGTAATACAAGGTTACACAAATCCTCAATATAATAATAAATATTTTCAATAAAAATAAAACTATAGCAAAATAAACCTAAATTGTCCCAATCGGACACCAGAGGAAAACGTTTGGTTGAAAACCCCCGACATAAAAAAATTCCAGGACACATGAAATGATTCAATCTTGGGAAGGTGTTTTGAGTCATGGTACCTTGAATAATCTTTTCGACCATAATCCAGAGATGGTGTCATTCGACTGAGAAATCATTTTCTAGAAATGGTGCTTATAGAACTTCTCTGAGTGACCCAAATGACAACATTATTGAAAATCCTTATAAGGGTTACAACATGATGTCTTCGAATTCCCAAACTAAACAAATTGAAAGAACACAAGTGGGTGTTCCATTGAATGTGAAATATGAAAAAAGAAGGGAGACTCCTCAAAATGGGTTTCTTATGTACACACTCGCTACTAGATGGATAAACTTCATGAGCACTAAGATAAAAAACAATTCCATCCGCTGCAGACTACGCTATAGGAATCCACCTAACTAGAAATTCCTCATTCGTTATCTTCTTGAATAGAATATACAATTATGAATGAACATGTTCCATAATCAATGAATGAATATGCAAGATTAAGTGTAGAGATTTTAGCAGATCTATCATTTCATTCTCTTCTAAAAATAAAACATGTCTTCAATGTGGTCAATATATGCCATTATTTTCCAATGACCTTGCTAAACACCTGAGAGATCCAACACTTTACTCACCTTATGATCCTCATGTAAAAACCATTATATGATATTGGTATTGAAACTTCCCATTGAATCCCAATTTTTAATGTTGATGACACGATCATCTTCCATCGATCCGAACATGGACCCTTAAATAAACCTAAAACAATAAACACCCTCACAACCTCAAGAGTTCCCAAATACATAAAAACAATCTGGTCATTCTTAAAAGAACTTATCATCCTCTAATGTATCATGATTATGATATAAAAATAGAAGATTATGATAAAAACTTGACTCTACAACTCCGAAGGTAGTTTGGGTATGTATAACTTGTAGAAGAGGCTTTCTATAAACCTCTGTGAACATTTTGGGTTGAATATTATAAATAAAAAACAAAAAAATCCAAAATCATCAGAAAATTTAAATTAAACCAAAATTGAAACTCCAAAAAATACCCCAAGATCATAAAAAAATACCACAAAAATCAAATTTAAAAAATATGTATTTCCAAAGAAAATTGATAATTAATTTTAAGAACCAAATTCAATTTTCCATTAAAAACCCATTGTCTTTTCAAAGGAAACTCCCATTTAAAATAAATACTTTCATCTCAAAATCCACTCACACCAACCAAAATCAAAAAATTACATTACTAAAATTAAATCATCTAAAATGAGAAACTTGTGGCTTTGCATAACCTAGACACATTGTTTATCATGCCATGTGTAAAACATGCACCAACCACTAGAATTATCTTGAAACATTCACTTGGGATCCACTAGGGTTTATAATCTATGAAATTCTACTATGTAACACCATTTCACTATTGTTGTCATTCCCAAACCAAAAAAAACAAACAAGCACCAACAATTGATAGCCAAAAATCCAAAATAGAAGATTCATGTCGTAGAATACCCATGGTATCTCAAGGATCATAATGATCAAGAGTTCATGATGCCCTTCACCTACATAACTCCCGATTCCTAGTATTCCTATCTCCAAACTACATTGTGCACCAAATAAAAAAGGTCAGGTCAGATACATTTTTTTTCACAAACCAACAAAGTTTGACCCAAAAAAAGTCACCATAGAAAATATATGACAACGTATGAGAGGTGTTCTCAATCGTCATAGGCTGGAAAATACTATCAGGAATCAATGATAATGCAATTGGAAATGATTTATCTCACAATATTTGGAATAAAAGATAATAAAATGTATGAAAAATAAAATGGAGAATCCATAAATCATTAAATAACAAAATACATAAAAAATATAGGTATTACAGCAGTGGAACAAAATATAAAACTAAAAAATATAGACCAAAACAAAACCTGAAACAATCATTATATGACCTCTTGGGCCTCACCATCCACTAAACAATCTCACTCCACATGAAGACATTAAATAAACCTGATCATGTGAAACATCTTGGGCCTAATAAGTCCAAGTGATACAAGTGGGGTGTGAGCATAAATCACATAATTAGGTAAGCACCATAGAATCCATATATTTTCTCTCTTGAAATATTCAAAATATTCTAGTTTGAATTAATTTTATTGATAATATGGTTTTAAACATTTAAAAATTGCCAAACGTGATATTTTTTTTAAAATAAAATTTGAAAAAAATGAATGTAGAAGCACCAACTGTAGATGGTACAATAGAAAATTAAAATAAAATTAAACATAACCAACATGGTAAAATAAATAAGTCTAGAATAAATTTATACAATACATGTATAAAAAATTATCATCTAGTTGATAACGTTAAAAAAGTACTGAAAAATAAAATAAGGTCACAAAAACGTAGAAATTTCTTAATCATCCTTCAAGTAATCCGTGGATGTTTTTGGATGATACCCAACTTCTCGCATATGGTGCACCTCTATAGTCAATAACCAACATGGTTTCTCCAGTCCAGCCTCACTGGTCAAAAAATCCTCATGGACTATACTATATACAGGGGGTTCTAATCTATTTAACTAATTCTTGAAATAAATTATTAATCAAACCTCTAGATGGTTTATGTAAAATCTATAATAATAGTATAAATACAAGTGATGGTGTTTTTACATGATTAAAATTACACACAACTCACAGATTCAATCATGAATACCCTTCCCAATTATAGAAATTGTTAGTCTGAAGTCCCTCTCAACTGAAGGATGATTATAGGGTTTCCCATCTTACATATAACATTCAATAATTTCCAAATAGTCATACACACAATATGAGTTCAAAAACAATTTCCAAAACATGATAATGTACAAACCATGAAATTAGAAATTGGAAACCAAGAACAATTTCAAATGAAAATACCTTTCTTTCCAAAATACTTTCTGAAACTAATGTAGAAAAAATAATTAAACTCATAAGATTCTAATAATTCTTTACAAATCATGTGGTTTCAAAACTACACATCAAGGTTCCAAATGGGATATATTTTAGAAGAAAATTTTGAAACCACATTTGACGTTATAAGGAACCTATGTAACCATTTTAAAAACAATATTTTTTTAGAAATAACATATGGAAGAGAGTAGGGATAGATGAGTGGGATAATAGGGAAAATATTTTTAAAACCTAGGTCATCAAATATTAATTTTTATTTATCTCCCATTTGAATTCATGTACATATCTATTTGTGAAACCCATGTAGATATGGATATGCCCATATTCACCTATAGATAAAATGATAACTATAATAATGTTTATGGGTCTAGTCAAAGTAACACGAGAATTGTCGCACTAAATTGCTTGGATTCACACAAAAAAATCAAACTATATTGTGAAACCAAACTCTAATTACTAAAACTCAAAAAAGTTCCAACATAGTCTCAAAATACTAAAATTCGTTTTATAAGTATTATAATAATTTTATAAAATTCTATTTGTAGATATACATTATGTATTAACCTAGAATGTCCATTAAAAATCCATTTTCTTAAAATTACCATCATATAAACACCATAGTAAATAAAATTAGCACATCACAAACCTGAATAAGACATTAAAAAAAATTAATAGTGATCAATCATCAAATGGTGTGTTCCAAAAATAAAATGGATGGAAACACCTACCTCAATAGAGTGAGAAAAATGAAAAATTACAAAAGAGGGAATAACTAAGCCCAAGAATCAAACCACACACTCTAACATCAATGAAATCAACCCACATAAGACAACCCTAACCCTTGGGTTCATCCAAGATGGAACACATCCAAGAAACAATAAATGAGGATGAAAACACAGATAAAGCAATATATACAAACTGAATAATCTTGTAGGATAATAAATGGGGGAAAGATATCCAAGAGAATAGGTTTTTGGAACCCCCTTGATGAGCTAATATTAAGAATAATGGTAGTATGGTCGAATGGGGTTAAAACACAATAAGGGTAAAAATGATATTTAATTTTTTTAAGGGTCATGATATGTGGCATGGTTTGGCCACATGGTTATAGAAACTATGCACCAACCTTGTGCAACTTACTATAAAAAACAGCCACCCACATGGTCCTAGAACATGGTTTGGGTGAACAACAAGGCAAGTTGGTTATATAAAAATGACAAAACCTCTCGAATTCTTACTGCATAGTTTCTATTAACTAAGTGAAATCCATGCACCTTATCCCAAACACTACCAATAAACCACATAATTATTTCTTCACATTACATGGTTTGGGACACCCAACCATATATCATTCAATAAAAAACATGAAATAAAAAAATAAATTGAATACTCCCTCTTCCACCCCCACCCACATGGTTACACCCAAAAAAATGCTGACTAACCTTGCGAAGGGACAAAAACAACCTGAAACCAGGAAATATCAAAAATTATATTTTGAACTCAACCCAAACATCATCCATAATTATCAAATTCCACGAAGAAAATAAAAGATAATAAAATAATAGAAAACTTGGTTTATGGTGTGACATGTTTTTTAAAATGAGCTTCATATATACCTTCTCCTCAAAGTAATTAAACCTTATATTCTATATATTATAGGATTATTAAGCTATTTAATATCCATGATAAAAAATGATGTGAATTATATATATATATATATTCTTATAGAAGATCATCTCACTTTATATCAAATATGGTATTTAAATATTTTTTTATCATTTGAAAATAGAATATATTCTTGTGGTCCTTAAATTTGTATCAGAGATGGGTTTCATGATTTTTAAGTATTTTTATTGTCATTTTGGAAAATAAGTTGAAATAAATTTACTAAAAACCATATAGGTATGTCTATTTATCGAATACTCTATTTATTTTTTGGTAATGTAACTATTGTGTGGTTTTCTAATAGTTATATCGCTCTCTGCATATTTGAAAGTGGATCTGGTTGGGGAAGAGAGAAACCTATGGGTAATCACTATAAAAAGGTTAGTTCAGTATAAAATCAATCTTTACTAAATGTATGATGAGTCAGCCTTAAACTTCACACCAATATTTACACAATTTGCAGATATGATTTGGTCCATTATGATCCCTATACATGCTATTATAAAGGCATTATTATTTTTTGGAAATAAGTTATGTAGTTTGAGTGAATCCAACCTAAAGAGTCCCAGAATAAACTAAGAGTTATTGAGGTTAAAATGAAAGATAATTTGATGGTTTTAAAGAAACATAATCTTTGAGGTTGAGTTTTAGATGAGGTTATTTAAAACAAATCTCTTGATATATTAATTATTCTACACTCACTTCAACCATTGGTTTTATTAGTGGATCGAGCCTAAAGAAACAAAGTTATTAATAGATTTCATGGGCATTACGATCATTTACCAATTGACCAAACTAGTGAGATAATACTAGAATTAAAAATAATATAATCATTCATAACTAGCTAATCATAATTATTATTAACCATTTGAACATTACTAAATTTATAACAAAAATAAAATGTTGACGGACAACATCTCATGGAATTTCAAGTGATGAATATAATAAAGGAATTAAGATTCATGTTATTTTGTGACAAAAATTGGAAAGAGAAACATTGAATAATGTCAAAAAAGAAGTAGAATATTTATTATTTAGGGAAAATAAGGGTAAATAGAATCTAATTTTTCAGTAAAAATTTAAATTTTAGTGTACATGGTGAATGTAAAATAAATTACTTCATGAGGTACAACTAATTGTTCAATATCAGGAAAATGGGAAAATTTTTTACTACGCAAAATAATTTACCAATATAATGGATAACAAGGAAGATATGAAACCAAAATTTCTATGATCAAGGAATAAAGTAAAATCTTTTTCAACGACAACTTCTAATGCAAGTTTTAAAAACATTATGGAGTAAAAAACATCGATTATCCTCTAAATAAATGGATTATTATGTTTATATATTATTCCACCAACTAATTTGTGACTAGTATGTTTGATAATAACATAAAATCATTACATACATGAATAGTGGTAGAAATTTTTTCAAAAATTACTGTTTTAAGAATGTTGCATCCCATATTTATGTTAAGGCTAATATTCCTTCTGAAAATATAATTATCATTTTGTATATAATTTTTTTGGGGTTGTGAAAATGGAATGGATATCCCTAAATATATGAAATTTGAGAAATATATATGTATATATATATATGATAGTCAATATCCAAAAATAACTCATCCTTGAATGGATGAAAATGAGATTCCTAGGAAAATTAGTTCCATTATATAGATATCAACCCCTAACGATGAAGAGTATTCAGCACAAATTAGTTGAAATAAAACAAATATTAGGATATTTCAAGATATGTTTCTTACTCATTAAAAATATATTATGGTAGATATATGACTATAAATTTTATCTTGAGTCAAGTATATATTTTACATACAATAAAATATTTTCATTACAATGTGATAAATAAAATTTCTGAGGATGAATGTTATTTAACACGGGAATATAGAACCCTATAAATTTTTAATATAATGTTATCAAAATTAATACTATATTCAAAAAAATGATTCACATGAAATTGAAAATTAAATTTACCACCAAATTATTAAAATGGTATTATATAGAAAAATATAATAAGAATCATCATCATTTTAACTATAAAGATATATTAACTATAAAAACATATATTTTAGGATCCATGTTAAATATTGTTTTTAATAATTAAGTATATAGTTTCATAAAAAAATTTATATATTGTTGTAATTTGGTAGAAACATGATTGAAAAATGTTTCATTCATGATATCAACAAAAATAAAATAGTTTATTCATTTGTAAGTTGTACAATACAAACACATCACATAAAACTAAGCACTTCATACTATGGATTGTTACTCACCATGGATGCAGTGAAACCATTAAATATGGATACATAAATAAAGGAAATAGATAGAAAATATGGAAATCATCATGACTTAGAAATATGCTAGGTCACCATAAAACTTTTGGATCATCAATATCTAAAAAAATATAATTGATAAGAGACCCATGAAAGGAGAAAACACTATGAGAAATCTATAATATCAAATAAGATCTATGCCTTATGATGTGAGAGTTGAATGATTGTTTTAGAAATTAAATATATAGGAATGTAATTTTTCTATTATAAATATAGTCATAGAATACATGGTCATTGAAAATATGGTATTTGATCATATATAATAAAGGTATATTGAAATAGTGTATTGTTATGTAGTAAATTTAAAATAATATCATTCATAACTAAATAAAAATAAGCTATTAAATTTGTGTAAATTTGTATAAAAATATATATTTATATGGTTTATATTAATATTAGTATTATAATGTGGGAGATAATGTGTATATTATTCTCAAAAAAATATTTTAATACCAATGGTGTTGAAATTTTAAATTTTTTGACATAAATAAATAATGGTATTTGTTACAATGTATTAAAATTATGATTAATATTTTTTTCCCAATGACCCAATTTATTATGTATTTTATATATTATTCTAATTGATTTAATTTTTCAATATTAGAATATTAAAATATATGAAATAACATATTGAAATATTTTAAATTAGAATTTTATATGAAATAATATTAAGATAATTTAATGTTTAAAAACATAATTTGTCAATAAAAGTAGTCCTTTTTTATATTTTTCATTATCATTAAAAAAAATTAATTTATATGTTTTATAATATGGAATAGATAAAACTAATTTAACTTTTGAATTCATAATTTCAAAATTATATATACATGTATTTATGTTGTTTTACTAAAAATATTTTATTTGATTGAATAATATACGATGTTCTTTTTAAATATAACATGACTATTTCATCATAATTAGAATATATATATGAATTAGAAATTAAAGAATCATTTTTATAAAACAAAATATTAATATAATAGGAGGAGTATTAATTTTATAAAAGAATTATAAAATATTTTACCTGTTATAATGTAAGTTATATGAAAGAAAATTTAATACATTATACCATTAGTATTTTAAAATAATATTTTATCCCTCTAAAAATTGAATCCAACCAAATGTATTATTATTTAGAATCAGTAAGTCTAATTTATGTACTATATAATATTTTAATTTTGGAAAAATTTGTAAATTAGATAGTATAAAACTACTAAACAGGTGAAACCCAAAATTGTATAAATGATTAACTATGGATACAAATTCCCCCGGATGATTGAAAAAAGGTTTTAATGTAGTGGTGGATGTGTAGTTAAAAATTATATATTACCCACTCTATTATTTCCTAAATTTTTTTCAACTTTTCGTGGGGTTTTATTTACATTGTATAAATGTTTTCAATATTTTAAAAAAATATACTCCTATTCACTTATTCAAGGGGAACTCCCCTACTTAATTACTAGAAATCTAATACCCATTAATTTCATCCCAACATATTCCTAGAAATATCCCTCTCAATACTAGTCAACTTAAGGAGGTTCTTTTTATCTCAATAGACTATCCCACAAAGCTTTAGTCCCCAACACAAAGGAGATAATCCATGAATTATTGTATAATATCTTATCCTCTTTTTATTTATTCTATTTCTTTATATGGATTTCATATTACTAAAATTTATTTTTTTCCATATTACAATTATAACATCATTATAATTATTATTTTGGTACGTTATTATCATCATGGTATAAGAATTAAACTCAATTAATTTTTCCATTCATAAAAAAATTGTGATTAATGAGTTATTAAAACTAGTGATATATTATTTATTACATACCAATTTACTCAAGTTATTTTTTCACTGTAAATAAATAGTAAAGGCCTATAATTCTATTTCTAATATGAATATAAAAAATAAATTAACCCCATATTTTCTTTATATTTTTTATGTTATATCCTTCTGTTTGGTTTTGATATGTGAATATGAAACCTACTTTCCACTCTTGGGTTTAATCATGATATTGATTTATATATCATTTCCTATCATCATGTGGAAAACATAATCATTTATAACTTATAGTTTAATTTGTTGTACCAGAAATATATATCCCACTAATATTATGGGTAGTATTTTCATCTCATGAGATACAATATATAGCGTATATGCAGTATGCCTAATCACAACTAGAAATATTTCTTGTTCTTGAGAGTAGGATTTGGTTGATGGGTGGCCAAACTATGTACACTTTGTTAGGATTTCATGTTGGTGAACCTAAACCTATAATAATGAGTCTATAAAAGTTATTCTCGCATATTTATGATTATAATAATATACTTAACCACATATGGTGTGTGAGTAGTTAACATTAAAAAAATATGTTAGGTTGTCTTAGTCGGGAGCCTTGAAATATTATAATTGAAATTTTTTGATTATTTGGGATTACATGTTCCACTCTTAAGACTTTTGGAAAACTCTTATTTGCCCATGTTCTTTTTAAAATGGTATTTCCCATGTGATCATATTTTATCACACTCTTATGACCCAACCCTTATTGAAATGTTGATAAGTTTCCCTTATAGAGAATTTAATTCCTCCCCTTTCTTATATTTAATATCTAATTGTTTTGAAGATTAGTATAAAATATGAGAAATAAATAATAGAACCTCATGTGGGATAAATAATTGGAATTTTTCACAATTATTATGAAATATATTTCATATAATTCTTGTTCTCAATGTCACTAAAACATACATTCATTGAATTATGGGATTATTTTGAGATATAAAATGTAAGACATTAAAATTATATAAAATATATATTTTTTATCTTGGGTTATATCACATTGTATCCATTCCATTATTTATAGAATGTGTTTTAGCAATGAACTAGGAAGTTCAGTTTCAGGTATTCACATGCATAATATCATTATTATGGAAGATAAATTACGTTTTTATGTGTTTTGATGGTGGTAAATCTATTTATAATATATTTAAATGAACAAACAAGTATATATAGAAAAAACAAACATTTTAATTTTATAGATGTGGTAGGATTCATGTACGCATGGTGGGTTCATTATTCATTGAAATATTGGCTGAAAAAATAGAATTTTTAATATTTTCGTTATCATAGTAATGTTGAAAATATCATAATAACTATTCAAAATGGATTTTAGAACTTATGTATAAAGTCACCTTAATTTTTTTATTTACGATATTAGAAGGTATAAAATTTATATTAAATGTGTAAAAACATTTCATAATATTTGAAATACTTATGTAATAATAATATATAATATACAATTGGTTTAATGGTGATTAATAAGAAAATAATTGTGATTCTTATGTTGAGAACTATACCACATGAATTAGATGTTCGGACATGGGTAAAGCCTTAGGGCTTCTTATCATTGTATTTTGAAAAAAAAACTAGTTTTCTAGGACATTGGTTTCGAGTTTAGGAGATACTATGGATGATATTTTGAGGATCTATTTATTTATAATTGATTTGAGAAATTGGGTGAAGTTAAGATCCTTTTATATGAGAGGTGAATGAAATTAATTTAAATATAAATTCTTAATATAAATAGAGAACTTGTTTCACATGGAAATTAGAGAATATGTGTATAAATATTATAATCACCCCAATCCTAGTATCCTAGAGTGAGTGCCTTACTTTTTTACAATGATATAGAAACAAAAATAGAATCCCAAAATTGGGATCATTTTAGAATTCTTGGAATACAGAGTACTTACACGAATGTTACATTTCACATTTAAACATAAAATAAAACATATAATGTTCTTTGAGAAATCAATTATTCTCATAGAGTAACCATGTATATCAGTCATAATATATTTCATTAATTCCTTGGGAAAATAAACATTTGAAATGAGTGAGCTCAGATGCCTATTAGGGGTAAGAGTATAACCAAAGATATTATGAACTAATAAGAAAAAATTTTATGTAAAGGCATGTAACTAAATGAAAATACATTTAAAAATTGTATTCTATAATATGGAAAGAATAAATAATTCCATATAAAATAATCACATGAGATAGAAAACAAAACCATGAATATTGAACTAGTTGAATAATCAAATAAAATATCAATAAATAATCTCATAATGATGGAATTAATGCTACTAGACATATGAAAATTATTGTCAAGGCCTTGGCCAAGTCACATGAAAATAAATGGTCAAGGCCTCATCCAAATCCATATCTGAAAATAAATGGTCTAGGACTCGACCAAGTCCATATCTAGTTTTTCTTGTGAGGCTCAATGATTCATTGAGGTGATATATAGGTTCTCCCATGACATACTATGTCCAATGCATTCCTCATATGAGGAGGGTGAAACATAAATAACATAAACATTCGTATCGGAAAACTAGAATACAAAATATGAATACATTAAAAAAACCATGAATAGTATCAAAATATTACATCCACAGTCAACTAAATCACAAAGAAAAAAATGAAATATTGTAAATTATATCACAAGATATCATCATAAATTATGAAAATGATTTAATAGAGGATGTTGACATATATGAAAACACTCTAATAAAATCATTGAAATATCTTCAGAGAAATACCCTTTTCAATTTGAAATCATTTATTTAAAAATACATGTAATTATAAATGGAAAAAATATTTGACAATAAATTTTTAAACATGTTTACGGTGTCATGACAATGGAGAAATCCACTAACATCGAATAAGATAAAAAAATATTCCTTCAATCAAAAATTTCAAAAAGTACCTCATTTGAAAAATGAAAAAATTATAATTTTTAAAACGTTTTATATGAAGTAAAACATGGGTAAATAGAACTCCAACACTAATAGGATATTATTAAAAATAATTTGTAATTTTTTTGGAGGAATATGCATGGGGATGATAAATAATCCCTAGTAAATACATATGTATAAACAAACTCTGATAATGATGAGATTGTGAAATTAACCCTTACTTTGTACTTTAATTTTGTTAAATTTCATTTATCCTATTGTATTGTAGTTTAAGTCCTCGTATTAATTTATACCATAACCATAATAATATTTATGATATAATATATCATCTTATTATATTTTTTTGTTAATAATATTCTGTAATTGCCCTTGTTTTAGGTGTTAACGTTTTCATTTTCCTATGCTTGTTTTTTCAAGCAAGCCCTATTTATTTTTTATATGATATATATATATAAACTAAATATTGATATTATGATTTTAAATAGTATATTTTCTCATTATATAAATCTTTATAAACATTCTTGAATGGTTTATGTGGTAAATAAATTATATCGCATAATGGAGCTGGCTGGTTGTACGTATGCATGAGCCACTATAACATTCCCTTAATGGAGAAAGTGTAATGAATAGTATGGTGTTTTAATTATAAAATAATACATGTCATGTCATATTTAGAATATATATCCATTATTTATATCATTATACCCGTATATGTAATGTGGTTACAAAAATTAAATTACACCACAACGTGGAGATGGGTTGTCATTCATACACACATGCAATGATTTCGTTTTTCATATCATGGATAAATTATAAAATATGGTTGTTAAGTAATAATAATAAAATCTCATAATATTGGAGATAATATATTTATAACTTTATAATTTATACAACTCATTAGGATGAAGTAAAATAAGAAATGAACTTGAATGAGTTGGTAAAACCGATTACATATTGTTAGTCGAACTCCCTATAGATCTCTAATTAGGGTTATAGGGTTGATTTTTTTTTTGGAATATGAGTAACTCCAAAACATGAATAAGTATGTTTGGAGGATAAATGTGAATGTTTTGGTCAGTCTGGAATCCTCAATGTGGTGTGAGAAAGTGAAGGATGGGGTTCCCTTTTATAATTTAGGTGACGATCACTTTTGCAAACTCTAAAAATATTAAGTTAATATAAATTGATTATCAATTAAAAATTTCTCCAAATTGATTTATTAATAATATAATATTATTTTGGCTCTAAATAATCTCAACCAATAATTTTTAGACTTGTTTAGGTCACATCTGTACCCTTAACGTTTTTTCTTCAACCATTAGATATACCTTTTAACTCTTTCTATAAAAACATGACTTTTTACTCTTTATGAGTTAATATAGTTACTATAAAATGAATAAATAACCCTAATTATATAATTATTGTAAAATATAACCTTTTAATATTAATTTTGAATAGTTTTATATTTTTATTCATTTTATATCGTTTAATAAAATATTATTTATTTTAAAGAATCATTAATTTCAATTTTGATAATTTTCATTTCATAACATGATAAAACAAATACAAAAGATAACATCAAAACAAAACCATTAATAAACCCATAATATATATAGGTCCTAAAAAATTTGTAATGAAATTAATTATCTCATATTATATTTGTTTTATTATTTTCAATATCATTTATTTGGAATTTCTATTAATTAAACACTATTGCATCATCATTATATAAGCTTTTAATGTAATGATTTATTTCCTTAAAATTAAAGATATAAATCCTTGATAAATAAAAAATTATATAATTAAAATTACTATTTATAGTCAAATTAATCTTCTATATATCACAATATAAAAACTCTATATTTATTAAATTATGAGTATGACATGTTTAACACTTTTTTAAATAAAATATAATACATTTCATACTCTAAACCAAGCGTATTAAAAAAGCTGTTAGTTTTGGATCTAGTATGATTATGTTCAAAACCAAATCATCCGATTATATTATTAAATGTTTTAAGAGAATTTTCTAATATATATTATATTTTTACCCTTAATTACATGATAAACCTTTTACTGTGTAAAAACAAATTACTGAAGTTACCATTCATAATTCCAAAAAATAAAGAGAAACTTTTTAAATAATTTTTACACAGTGATTAAAAATATTGAATCCATTTTAAAAAATTCAAAACATATAATTTTCAATAGTTAATTTAAAATCAATCTTGTTGATGGGGTGAGGAAAAGGGTTATTAATGTTTGAAAATGAATATTATAGAAATTTTTTTATATCCCAATTCAATTAAAATTGATGCCAATGACCGACATTGGATTACATAACCAAAATAATATTTTATTTTTAATTTAAAAACAATAAAAATTATAATTTAACACTATAAAGTATTTCAATGAAAAAGTTATTTTCAATTAAAAATTATTTTTACTATTCATCCAAACATGAAACATATATTAAAATAACCAAAAAATCAATCAAAATATATGTTTATATTAATATTTAAATGAATAATACTATTTGATAAAATAAAATTTATAGAAGTGTAAAAAATGTGTTTTAAAGTAGGTTCTCTATTAAATTCTCGAAAACTGATTTTTTTTTAAAATATAGGTTTTTATCCATAAAATTGGGTTTGTTCTTATATTAATCTCGTAAAACATATTGGATGAATATAAAAAAAATTTATTGAATTTATAAAACATATATTTCATTAATATCTTTTATTAATAGAAATATGTTTCATTTATTAAGACAAAACGTCTTTGAGAGTGTAAAATACAAATATATCCTTTAACTAGTTTATATTTTCGTTTATAATTTATTCGTAACCAATTAATTCATATTATATTTTAATAAATAATATATTTTTATAAGTGAGTTTATACTATTCATAACCACTAATTTAATGACTAGTCTACATCTTTTTTTATTAAATAATAATATTTCAATAATATACTAGTGTTCGATAAAACCCGATCTTGCTTATAACGCAAGATATCGAAGAAGGACACTCTTTCTAATAATAAATGATAATCTAGTGTTGTGTTCATTACAATATATAAAATTTATAAAATTTATTTCAAATAATATTTTGGAAATTCATGGGGTGTTACATTCTCCCAATATTAATTTAATTGTTTCCCCAAAATTTAATCTTGATATCAGTAATCTAGAGTTTGAAATTTTAAAATACTATTAATGAAGAACATATATCGTAAATAAGTTTAACAACACGTATTATTAATATGTAAAAAGGGGAATGTAATTTTAATCACAAAAATGAGGCATTTGAATAGAAGAACATTAGTTTCAAGTTGAGATACATACATGGAGGAAAAGAGTAAATATTTTTAGGGATTGATTGAGGTCATAAATCACAAACCTGAGATTGATCAATGTAAAATTGAGGTCATCAATGAAAAAAACCTATGATGTTTTAAAATTCCAATAGTTCAACAAAAAATTAACATTTTTTTAAGATTTTCCTAGAGTTTAATAATTCTTTCACTCTATAACAATGTTAGGAAATATAATTACTTGATAAGTTTTTGTAAACACACTCTTATCCTTTGGTTTCTCCTTTACTATTTATACTTCATTTCTTAGAATAATTTGTATCATATAAAAACTTAATGCATCTACCTCTAAATCCTCTTCCAAATATCATATCAAACCATGTAATTAATGATTAACTATACAAAAATAAACTTAACATTAATCATTTTATGACATAAACAACTGTTATCTATACCATTCTAAACATGTGAATACACTGATCATTAATTCAATTGAAAAATGGTAATGAATCTGATTGAAATAAAAAAAAATTAAAACATTCTTCCTTCCTTATTTAATAAATATGACATATATATTTGGATATTCTAATTATATCCAAAAATGTTGTAAAATCCATCAATGATGGCATAATCCACCTTTTCAACAAACAATTTATAACTTACAAGGTAGTTAGTACCATCCAATTTAATTTATCAAAATAAATAATCTATTTATTGTGACATCTTTTTCTTAGTATTAGAAACATACGAAGGGTTATCATTCCCTCAACCACATGTTTTCTGAAAATATTAACCTTCCAATAAGTCACTTTTCTAGGTACCATTCAACATGTAATCTCAATCCTTAATGAAATAGTATTGTAGTACAATATTAATGTATCTTATGAATCTTATAAATATAATATCATAACATAATTCTTGAATCCAAAAACATAGGTACATTAATTATTCCACATATATTGTAGTTACTACATGATATTGACCATGATACCTTTTCATTTTATGGTAAATATTTACTTGTTTCTTTGAAATTAATTTTTATATTTCCCCATATAATTAAATATGTAACACTGTACATTACTGGATTAATTTTTCCCTTGAAATCACAGACCTAGTGCCATTTCTCTCCACACTTGTAACAGACTCCAAATCCCTTCAATAAAGTATCGAGGTGTTTGTTCCCATAATTATCACATCTGTGAAAATCCATCATTCCCCTTTTCATTTTATCCTTCTCTTAATCCACCATTCCCTTCTTCTATTTATCTTCCTTAAATTCACAAAACGTAAAGAAGTGTTTCTATAAACCTGATAGCACATGAGACTATATATTCATAAGATGTGATATTTTAGTAGAAAAAATACTTTTAGAGGATTGGATTTAACCCATAAAAGAAACGATAAATCATACACCTTGGGATACATATATAGTCTGTCATATGTCATTATAATCTTGTAAAGTTGGATTCATTCATAGAAATTTTTTCATCCTCCTTTTCCCTCAAACTCAAGAATTTATAATCCATATCTGCTCGATATTCACGAGGAAAATAATTTTATAAGAAATTTTCATTTAAATACTTCCATTACATTTTTTCTACTTTCACATACCTTTTATTGTTTTGGATAAATGACCACCATTTATAAGAATCTCCTGGAAGATTATAAACTACCATGACAAAATTTTCCCAATTTTACTTATCAAAGATAGAAATATATTCTATAAATAACTTATCCATTATTCACATATAAATGGGTTTTTAATACCATTTAATGTTGGAGGTTGTCATCTCATGAAGCAATATAACATTTTTACTCCATGTTGTGGATTAGGACACTCCTTACGGGTAAGGTTATTGTTCATAACCTGAGTTAGTTTCCCAAGTATGGTTATAAGTTGTTCAGAACCAGTTCCAACTCCAGATCAAACATTATTATCTTTCATATTAGGAGAATCCTTATACGAATTATGTACATTGATAAGGTTTTAATTCCTTCTACTAGGAACCATTTATAAACAATGAAATATACTAGATTAGGTTATGAATCATAATACATAATATTGAACTTGTAAAGTACCTACCATAAATTAAGAATTTATGTATAACTAATCTCAATATTATAAACACTATTTCTTTGGGGAAATATTTAATTTTAAATCCTTGATAATGGTTTTTTAAGAAAAAT
Organism: Viscum album; assembly: GCA_963277665.1. Taxonomy (NCBI): domain Eukaryota; kingdom Viridiplantae; phylum Streptophyta; class Magnoliopsida; order Santalales; family Viscaceae; genus Viscum; species Viscum album. The sequence goes on along the minus strand of OY728150.1, from coordinate 806,663,344 downwards.
GTATATTATCCATAGACTACCCCCCAGGAGTGTCAAATTTGGTGCGCAGTAAGGCCCATTGTTATGTACTAGGTTAGGTCATGTCTGGATCGACCCACCTTTTCAGAGTTGTTACCCCCAAGTAAATCTATGCCAGAACCATGACCACTAGTAGAATCTATATAGGGATGTATTCTTCAAAATACACACATAATCTATAACATACCAAAATTATAGGATATTCATGGGTACTTATCCTCAATGTTTATCTTAGGGTTATATTCCCTACTCTTTTTTTTCTAAATCTTGTTTCCTCGATGGATACTAAAATTACTCTTATACCTACTATAACGACCCCAACCCCGGTATCCCATAGTAAGTGGCTTACATTATTAAATTTTTATTGATAAAAAACATGACTCTCAAAGGACCAGTCAATTTAGAATTATTGGAATCCTGATTACATATATGAATGTCAAATTACAAATTAAAACATATAATGAAACATATAATGTTCTTTGTTAACTCCATAATTCTAATAGCTTAACATTGTATATCAGTCATAATATATATCTTTAAATCCTTGGGAAAATAAAAATAATAAAGGGGTGAGATCATATTCTCATTAAGGGTAAGTATACAGTGGAAACTATAATGAACTAATAAGCGTAAACATTGTGTAAAGGTGTATTACTAAAACAAAATCCATTTAAACATAGTATTTCATAATATGGAAAGAATTAATAATAACAGATAAAATAATAACATGATCTAGAGAACACAAATTTGGATATTCTACTAGTGTAATGATAACATCGAATATAAATAAATAATCTCATAATGATGGAATGAATAATTATGGACATCAAAAACATACCCTAGAGGGCTCGACCAATGCATTTGAAAATAAATGGTTAAGGCCGTATCCAAATCTGTGTATGAAATAAATGGGCATGGCCTCAACCAAGTCAATATCAGGTTTGTCTCATGAGACCTACTGATGCATTGAGGGGAAAGAGTGGGTCCTTACCGTCACTTATTATGTCTAATGTATTTCTTTTCTGAAATGGGTGAAACATAAACAAAAAAACATTCATATTGAAAAATTATCATACGAAATGTCAACAATTTAACCATAAACAATGAATGATATTAAATTAGCACATCCATGATCAAACAAAATAATAAATCATAAAATTAAATATGGTAAATTTTATAATAATTGATCACCCTAAATTATGTATATGAATTAATAAAGGATGTTGACATAGATAAAAATATGCTAACAAAATCGTTGAAATATTTTGATAGAAATACCCTTTCCACTTGGAAATCACTTATTTAAAATTATTTAAATTATAAATGAAAACATTTGATTTTAAATAAACCTTTTAAACTATTAAATTATGCTTCAAAACAATAAGGTTCACGATGGTGGAAAAAACCATCTCACACCACATAAGTTAAATAAAACATTCCTTTTATTTTAACTCATTAGGAAAATCAAAAAAGGATTCATTTCAAAATGTTTTATAAAAATTAAAAAATGGGAAATAAAAAATTAAAAAATAATAGGATAATAGTAAAAATTATTTGGATATTATTTTTATGAAAAGTGGTCATGAATGAAAAATAATCCCTGGTAAATAGTTATGTATAAACAATCCCAGATAATAACGTGATTTGGAAATTCACCCTTACCTTATAATATCCTTTAGTTTATTGTGATTTATCATAATTTATGATGTTTTACATCATGTTATTAATTTATACCAGAACCAGAACCATATTTATGATATAATATTTGAGCATCTTATATCGTGTTATTAATAATATTCAATTATTACCCTTAATTTGGGTGTTATCTGCTTTATTTCTCTATGTATTTATTTTGATTATATTCTATTTCTTATTAAAAGGGTATGGATATATTTCATATATAAAATTATATTAATTCTATATATTTTGTATTTATTCATTGTATACATTTTAGAAGTATTATTTAATTTTTAATGTGTAAAATGAATCTCATCATGCCGTGGAGACGATAGGTTATACCTATTCATGAGTGATATTATCATTCCCTTAATGTTGAAAGGGTAAGGAACTTGATGGTAGGTTAATTATATATAATCAATATCATATCATATTTTCTATATATATATACATTATTTCCATAATTATTCCCACTTAAGTAAATTGGTTATGGAATGTAAATTACCCCACGACATAGAGATGGTATGTCCTACATATGCATGACTGATGCTTTTATTTATCATTGGATGGATAAATCATGGAATATTGTTGTTATCTAATAATAAAAACATCTCATAATATAGGTGATAGTGTATTTATTACTATATCATGGTTACCATTCCTGAAGAGGAATTAGAAGAAGAAATAAACATGAATGGGTTGGTAAAAACGATTACCTATTCTTCATTGGGATCCCTTTAGATCTCTTCTTAAGGATCTAGGGAAGAAAATTTTGGAATAATATGAACTCCCAGATATGAATAAGGATGTTGGTAAGAAAATTAAAAGGGTTTGGTCAATCTATAAGTCTCAAATTTGTGTGAGGAATTATGGTGGACGATCCCTTTTATAATTGAGGTTATAGTAATTTTTGGATACCCTCAAAATATTAGTTTAATATAAATTAATTTTCAATTTCAAATGTCACCAAAGTGAGTTATTCAGATTATAATGTGATTATGGTTAAAAATTCTATAAATCAATAATTTTTAGACAAGTTTAGGTCACATTATTACAATTATCTTTTGGCTATAACCATTAGTTAGACCCTTTAACTCTAACTGTGATAACTCAACTTTTTACTCATTAAGGGTAAATATAGTTACTTTAAAAAGACAAAAGTTCCCTAAATGGATCATTGATAATAGATTTAACATTATACTAATATGTTTGACTCATGTTTTATTTTTATGAATGTTATATCACTTAAAAAATTATAATTTATTTTAATGAATCATTGATGTCAATTTTGATACTATTCATTTCATGACTTTTAGAAAAAAAATACAAAATATAAATTCAATACAAAAACATTAATACTTCCCAAATATGTATAAATAATTTATAAAGGTTTTGTAGGAATTAATTATCTTAAAATATTTTTGTTAAAATATTTTTAATATTAATAATTTGATATTTCATTTAATTAAACGATTACTACAGCATCATTGTATATTTCGTTAAGGTAATTATTTATTTTCTAAAAATTAAAGATAAAATACCATGAAAAAAATATATATTATTGAAATTACTATTTATAGTAGAATTGACCATCTATATAGCCATATATTAAAAATGGTATTGTTTTTAAAATATGAGTATGGAATCATTTACTCTTCTTTAAATAAAATATAATAAATGTCATACTCTCTCCCAAGTGGCTTCAAAATGGTTATAATATTGGAATAAGGAATATTTTTATTGATACACACTCATCAGATGAGATTAAGACAAGTGTTAGGGTAATTTTCAAATATTTATAATATTTTCATTACACTTAAATAACTGATGTACCTTTTACCGTGTTAGTAAAAAATTAATAAAGTTTCTATTCATAATTCCTAGAAATTAAATAAACCTAATTACATAAATTATACCTACTTATTAACAATATGGAATACATTTCTAAAAATTCAAAACATAAAAGTTTCATTAATTAATTAAAAATTATACTCGTTGACAGGTTGAGAGAAAGTAGGTTATTAATGTCTAAACATGCAAAGGATTGAAATGTTTGTATATCTAAATTTAATGTAAAATTTATTCTAATGACTTACATTTTATTAAATGATAAAAAAAATCTAGTTACACTTTAAAATAAATCAAAAATAAAATTTATCATTATAAAATATTTCCATGAAAAAAGTTTTTTTCAAAACATATCAAAAAAATATGAAAAAATCAAACAAAAGTAAATTTTAATATGTTTAGTTAGAAGAAGAAGATTATTTTTTCATATAAGTTTCAGAAATAAGATTTAATATTTGTTCTCCATCAAAAGGTGGGAAAACTGCCCTTTTTTTAAAAAAAAATATTGTTTTTAATGCCTAAATTGTGTTTTTAAGTTTTTTATGAATATTAAATCTATTAGATGAATATAAAAAAATTGTTGAATAAAAAAAAATATTTTTCAATATTAACATTTTCTAGTAATTATATATTTAATTTATTAAGATGGAACATCTTTTAGAGAATAAAATAAAAATATTTAATTTAATTGGTTCATATTTTAATTCCAAATTTATTGGTAACCGATGAATTCATCTTATATTTTTATAATTAATATATTATTATAAGTTAGTTTACACTATTCTGAACAAAAAATTTAACAGCACATTTATATCTTATTACATTAAATAAAAATATTTTAATAACATACTATTTTTGGATTAAAATCGATCATGTATATAACGCAATCTATCGATGATGGTCTCTCATGTATGTTAAATAGGATTACTTTGTGTTTTGTGCATTAAAAGTTACATAATATATTAAATATATTTTTAAAAGAAATATATTTTAAATTCCTAGTGTGTTACAAGAATGGACTACAGGACAGTTTAAGTATAATAATCCAAAAAACATTAATTTTAACACATGTTTTAAATAGATTTATGTCTTTTACACTTAATAATTTTACATTTACATTTTTTATTATTATTATAGTAATTAATTTTTACCCAATTAAATTAATTTTAATGAAAAAACATAAAATAGGCCTTATTATTGAATTTATACCCACTTATTCAAAATATAAAATCAATTTCATCAAAAAAAATTCTATTAATATTAAAAATTAACTTTTATAAATGTACTTGTAATAAGTAAAAAATAAATTTTTAGAAAAGATCTATTTTTACACATAAGCTCATATTTGGGATTAAATTATCAATATTGTTCATTTTAATGAAATTAAATTTTTGATTACTAAAAATATGAGTGTTCTATGACATTAAAAGATATTCAAACCCGATTTTGACCTAGTGAAAACATAAATTAAGGGAAATGCAAAAAAAAATTTATAAGTCAATTATTTCTTAATTTTTAAAATATTATTCATGGGTTTTCAAATTATGTATATTATATTGAATTAATAATTTCAATCTAAATAACCTTTTTTTATCATAAAAATGGTTTACAACTTTTCATGTTACACATAATTCATGATATAATCATAAATATATGAGTTTTATTAACAAAAATCTATTTTTCTTTATTCACCAAAAAATGATTAATTTTAGAAAAATATAAGAAATGTTTCCTATATAATTTTCACATGATGATTAAAAAATTGTTTGAAATATATAAATTTCATATATAATAATATATAAAATTATTTAGTAATTGAAACTACTAATAATAAATAATGCTACTTCTATTAAAAAATTATTAGTTTTTACTATTCTACAAATATTATATCTAATAAATTTACAATCAAAATCATTTTAATATAAAAATAAATATAAACAAATATTTTTAAATTAGTAAATATAATCAATAGTGAAAATAATAATAAAATTTTATAAAATTGTTATTTTTTAAGAAACATTCATAATAATTATCTTTCATCTTAATGTGAGAAATTTTAATTTAATAGTATCTTTTAATATTCTAGAGGTTTTTTTATTCCCCTAATTTTCTTCTAATATGTTCCATTTATTTATAGTTCATTTTTGTGTATAGATAAAAAATCTAACACAGTAGATTTATTTAGAGTAAATAGATATAATAAAATCATAGATTGTAGAAGTTTACCCATAAATTAATTGTATCCTTGAAAATTTAATTAATATTGGATAGGGAATATAAATAAGGGTTCCTTATAGTACATGAATAAATATATACTTTCTAGTGAGATATCCACCATAATTTACTTGGTTACACCAGGAAAGTATTTTGGAAAAATATGTTTCATTAGGAGTTCCTAGGGCCATACAATTCACAAAATTGTTTTCAAAATCCTAATTAGGACTAAAAACATAACTAAATTATTTATAATAATGTTCATTAAATTTATATTTGATTATCATATTTATATGAACACTCAGTCTAAATTTTTTTCCTCCTTCGAAATATTCATTTCATACAATGAAACTTTTGGTTTAACTATGCAAGACTTGTTTTATACTATAACTGTCCATCAAATATCAAATAGTTATTATCATTCTCCCATTAGGTTCTCTAACCATTATCGGCATGTATTTCATTCCAAAATTCTATTTTTATCCTTCATAATGGTTTTAAAAGTGAATGTGAGTAACCAAACACGATCTATTAGTAGTGTCTATCAACGTGTTTAGTGTTAGACCAACTAATCAGGCACTGAGTGGTGATCTAATTAATAATCAACCATCCTTTTTCATATTAAATAACCTAGTTATTTCCATTCCATAACGTCTTCCACTTTAAAGTATTAATCTCTAGAAATAATTTCTATGAAACCAAGAAGTATATACTTTACCATGGAATAAATACATTTTATTAAACTTATAATTATCTCTAGTTTTTTCACTATAGTTCAATTATATATATAACCAAAACATATCATCCATAAAAACAAAGAAAACCTAATTTAATACCAACTATGGTTCCCTAGAACCACACTCCCATGTACAGTGCTAGAAACACAAATATTATATTTATATTAAATTTGATGGGACATAACCACCCTAAAATTTTATATGTTCCAAAAATTTAATCATTTCATCCCACAATAATCTCTTAATCCCAATAAATGATGGATTAACATCTTTTGGACACGAAACATAAGAAAAATATTTTATAATACTTATTAACTGTTTTCTATATGAGAACCCTCTATACACTAGTTTAACTTTCTCATATGTTATAATCATATTCATAATCCATGGAATACATGCCTAAGAAAGGTTTGAGCTCTACTATAACACCCCAAGGATTTACAAATAAATTTATCATAGAATATAATACACAAAACACCAAGTCTCTACGAAACAACACTTGGTTATTATAATCATTTTATAAATATAGCATCTACCTAGCCATTAAACATAATATTGCTTCTTATGTAAATCTCAAATCTAAAAATAGATATACATGGTTGTGATCAGTAAGATATTTAGAGACTAATATGATCAACTTAATTTTTAGCTGAATAGTAACTTGACAAATGGGAGTAGTAATGTTACCTTATGAATAGTAATATGACTTTTATGAATTGTAAATCATCCAAATGAATAGTAACCTCACCCAAGAAAGTATAAATAAAATTTAGGTAGCTTATAAATGAATGTTTGATAAAATTATATCATATTATAACTATATAAATATCTTTAAAATTATGAATTCAGTGTTGGTATTTTTTATGCAATTAATATTTAATTATAATTTCACATTTAATTTAATCATTTAAAATAAAATTTATCTTTATAAAATATATTAATTGGTTAATATTTTGTTTTCTTATGATTATAGGATTGTTCTATGTGGCCTTAGTTAATTTTTCTAGTGTTATAAAATTAATTATAATTTTAAAGTATGTATTTTTCGAGTAAATGATTTTTTTAATTAAATTTTAAATTTCACATATTTAAAAAATTATTTTCATAAAAAATATTTCATTTTTTAAATCTACATGTCAAAAAATAGTTTGGGGTAATTTTTGGGATTTTTCTGAAATACTTGAATTTTTGTTGAATAGTAAAGTATGATAATTTACATAAACATACATTATAAGTTAAATAACCTTCTACTTGAGTAAATAATGTCTTAATAACTGTAATATTAAAATTTCATTAATTATTTTAATATATTATATGATAATTCTGAAATTACTCATAGTCTTGAAACAAAATAATAAACAAAATAATAAAATATTCAAAAAACAACCCTCTCCTCCACTGTAAATGCCACCTCTCACCACTACTTCTCCTCACACCTCTACGCCTTAAAAATTGTTAAAATTAAGCTAAAAATCCACTTCACAGTCCACTCCCACAATTATAAGTTAATTTTTTCAAAAAAAACGACCAAACAAAGGTTCTTTAAAGAGGTTCTCAAAGCGGAGAATTCATGAGGTAAATCATTATTCTTTTAATTTTAATTTCCTTTCACTTTCCTGTTCCATTTCTTATCCTCTACTCAACTCCTCTATATAAATGAGAAAAATAACACCATAATCATATATATATATATAGGAATGATATAATTTTAATGGAATATCCGGTATCAAAATCCTTTCTCTCACTCTTTTATTTTAAAAATGAAATCATTGTCTGTGAGGTACTGATTTACAACCTTAGTGGATAACATATTTCTGTTCATCAATTTGTCTTTAAATTTCGGTCATGAAACCCTTTTTATAGTTTAAAATTTTTATAATATATGTATTTATACTTATTTTTTATTATATAACCATTATATATACATATTATTAAAAAATTAAACAACACCGTTGCGTTATAATAGAAAAAATGCCAAAATAATCAAAGAAAATATCACTAAAATTTTATCTAATGGTTCATCCGCATACCACTTATGGAAATGATATATATAAAAATTTAGACTTCTAGAGATCAATTAGTTTCATATAATTCCAATTATAGAGAATTATACCCATTTTACACAAACTTCATTACATGTATACAAGTAAAGCAATCATGAAAACAATAGAATTGATTGATCCCGAGCAATAAAATTGTATCGTGTAATTCATCAAAAAGTCCATAAATGAAATTAATAAAATTATAAAAAATATTTAAATTTATATAAGGTTCTTAATTAATTAATTAATGGATTTAAATTTATTATCTAAGACATTAAGATCATGTTTAGAACACAATCAGAAATAAGGTAAGGGGTTTCTCATCTCTCATTAATTTTCAAAAGATTTCCATTATTCACCACTTATTGCTTTTATGTGCTGTATGTATACTGAAATTTGATATATAATATCATAAATATATTTATCTTCATAGTATTAAATTATTCATTTGATGATTATTAATTTTAGGACATATTATTTGACTGATTACAAAGTGGTAAGTATTTCTTCCTTAACCTCCACTTTTCATTCAGGTTATGTTATCCCTCTCCTTACCACAATTTAATTAAACTTTATTTTTATATACTTATTCTATATTTTGTGTACATGTTCCAAACATATATATCCAGATAATTTCAACTTTTTTATGGGCAAATATATGTTTTAATATGGTTCCCTTCTCAATTCTTCTTGATAAATAGGCCCGATTCAAGAGAACTTATCGAATTATTACCCATTTTAAAGAGAAATATATAATATCTTTTAAGACCTATTTTTTTTCAAAAATCACTAATTTTATCATGAAAAAATATCTTTGTTCATTTGTTGTTTTATAAAAACAATCATTCCTTTCTGATTTGAAATCTCTTTAATAATTTCCTTAAACCGCACTAAAATGGTTTATTTATAAAGCATATTAAAAAATCATTTTACATTATTTCACATTAATGTGTAATAATTAATGCCTAGAATATAATTTTAATCTACTTAACTTTTCCTTTCATGGATATAAATGTTTAAAAACTTAATTTTTTACAAATACAAATGATTTTCCAAAAGAACTATTCTTTCTAAAGTAAAAGAGGGGGTTTCTCGTATCACTTTTACTTCAATGAGACATATGACTTGTTTACCACTTATTACTTGTGTGTTTGGTGTTTGTACTTAGATTTTATATATCATATCATGAGTCTAACTATTCTCATGATATTATATGGTATTATTATTTTAATATTTCAATGTCGTATGGGACACTTTGGATTGTTTAAAGATTAATTTCCTTGAGAAATTTTCAATGGTGTCTCCATCTATTTTGACTTAATTTGTCCAATATTGTAATTTATTGAGGCTTATATCTTATTATACCATTTAACATATGTTTATGATGTTTTTATGATCATTTTTACTATTGATTTTTTATTTGATACTATTCAAAAATTGTGGTTGAAGTTCTCCTATTTCATATACTAGTTTTTTCACATGAATTATTATGTTGTTTATGTTTCACCCATTCATATGATGACTGCATTAGACTTATTAAGTGTCTTGTGGGGCCCACTATAGCCACATGATGGATCAGTAGGTATCATGAGACAAACTAGTTTGGGGTTTTACCCTTTTATGTATGGTCATGGCTTGAGGGATTGATGGTATGGTAATGATGTTCTGCATTATGAATTCCCTCATTTATGATACTAGTAAATAACAATCCTTGTGATCATTCAACTAGTAGAATATTCATGGTTATATTTTATTCTCCTATGATTATTTATATGGAATTATTCATCCATTTTTTATTCTTACCGTATTATTCTCGTGATTCTATATTAGTGTCATTAGTTATTCACATTTCCTTATTGTTTTCAATAGATTTTGTTGTATTACTTACCCTTATAGAGCCTCTGAGCTCACCTGTTTCTTATGTTTCCTTTATCCTGGTTATGAAGAAAAAAACATTGAATAAACTTTCATGGATGAAGTTTATTTCATTTTATATTGTATCATGTTTTATTTATGTATGGATATCATGATTGTAATCTTGTATTCCAATATTGTTAAACTAATCGGTACATTGGGATTTGATTTCTTTTAATCATGCGAATGTAATAAAATAATGCACTAGATCTGGGATTCTGGGGTCGGGGCATTACATCTACTTCAAGGTAAGGTAAAAACAAATCAACATTTTAACAATGGTTATATCATATGAATATATAAAAACACAAGCACATGAAAAATACCATATTGAAAAATAAAATTTAATAATAAGATTAATCCATATGTCATTATATAATATCATGTGTTATCATATGAAGAACATATAACTTGGAAAATTTCACAAACGAACCCAATGGGTCCCTCTGGGCCCATGGTATGCCATGTGTGACTACTCCAAGCACACCTACAATAAGATAGGCCCTACAGACCATCTTTAAGTTGGAATAACCAATACATAATATCAATTATCCTAATGTAACAGCACACACACATGCCTCCAAGACCATGAAATGACGATAAAAAAACCGATACCAAAAATGAATTCTCAACATCTATACCATAACATAATTTCAAAAAAGTACCTAATGAGATAATATGGAAAAATACAAGCCCAAAAAACTGCAATGATTCTAACCCCTATGAAGGTGGAGACCACTATCAAATGAAACCACATATAAAACACATTGGTTGGTCTATCCCAACAATGATCTTCCTACTCCCAATCATCCTAGGACACCATAAAAAGGGTCATCATCTTTGTATGGGAAGATCTCATGATGGGGTGGGTATAACAATTCCTAGTAGGTCACTGCAAAATCAAGAGGAATAAAGCTTTAAATAGAGTCATTAGTTACATTATAACAAAAATAAAATAAAATAACCTATATATATTCATAATAGATAACTAGACTCATGATATATAATCTAATACTAACAATCATCGAATAATTCTCATGGATTCTAGTTAACACTCATTCAATTATTTTTCACTCCATGAGCCATGTTATCACTATAGACACACATCCAATAGGTAATGATCACTGGTCCAGGACCAAGAAGTAATTACTTGTTATCATAATATCTCATCATTCAGGTAGGTGGTCACACCTAGGGATGATGGGGGGACACCAAAAATCTTACTAGATTTTCTTTTAAGATATGGTATTGATTTCTTAAGAATGTTTTTCACACCAATCCAACATATCCCACATCGAAATGATTTACGATACCACCCTGGTCCAATATGGGGATGTATCCAAATTTATCTAATAATTCAACCATATGGTGGATCAAAATTTTATATAGGGGAGATAATTCCTTTTTATAACTTCATAGAAAGGACTAGGGTATACCACTCAACAATACCAAGTCCAAACTGAAGTGATGAAGTAATCTTTGTAATCACTGAGGACGTACACAATGTATACTTTCGATGAACGTTGTGTTTTCTAATAAACATGGAATTCCTCTAGCCAGAGGTCACATGACATGTGGTTTGGACCACATGTAATGTGATACTTATATCTTCAACATAAATCCTTTCCCGAAACTTGTATTCCAACATGACGTGTATTAATGGATTACACACATTGTATTATTATTTTTCCAAAAAATTATGGCCATGTCATCTGTCTGTTCCACTACCACTTCAAATCATTCCATGATTTTGGAATATAGAGACAAACATCCTTTTCCCTCACAATTCAATAAGATCTGGGCTTCGATATACTTATAAAATTCAACATTTATCCATTTTTTCTCTATACTACATCATCATTTTGTGTCAAATTGGGATGAATGAGGAACACTGGTCTGATATAATCATCCTCTTATCATACCCCACCATTGTACATTGATCACTCAATTTACCATGGCCCACACCTCTGGTATTAATTTTTTACACAGATTAATGCACAAATAATGATTATATTACCTATATTTTTTCAAAGTGTGGTGGAAATAAAATGACTGTGATGAACATGAAAAAACATTGGGGAAAATCATAAAACACAAATATGTGGAACAAAAAACAATTTTTTTGTTTAAGCCTTGACTCATTGTTGTATAATAGATGAATGATAAGGAAATATTCATTAATGAACAAATAAATCAATCATAAAATAAATTTATTATCAATGTAAAAATCAATTTTTATTTATTGAATTGATTCACAATCAAAATGGGACCAATAAATAGGTTGAATACACATACAAAATATTATACCAAAAATTTCAATCAATCTCCATAAATGAACTATTATGTATTATTTTAATTTGTGAGATCCATGAATTCAATTTCCATATATTATTCATGCTATAATAATCAGATCATTTGATCTTATATCATCCACCATCGTCTTTCAATCTTCCCCTCTCTGTGTATCTAGGGTTATAGTGCTATGCATGAGATTTAACCATAACAATTTTTATAAATAGAAGGGAACTATGTCTTTTTAACACTGAAATAAAATAATATAAAATGTTTTTTTATTTTTAGGTCCCCTGAGAACTATTTCACAAAATCTTGATACTAAAAAATGTTATGATGTTCATAGGTTAAAGAATGCATTCTAAAATAAATGTTGGAATATTATTTTTAATCCAGGACTCTATTCAGGTGTTATTTAAATTTTTTAGGAGAACAATACATGGGTGAAATTAATATATTTACAATTTTTCAAATATCAATTCCTAGCTCACCAGGCCTCGAAATATCATTATCTATATATGTAGGGTCCACAAAATATTATTATATATGTATTTAATATAATTTCATGGAAAAATGATGTCATTAAATTCTAAAAACATTAGGTATTTTCATTCCAAAAATATAAAAAGGAAACCAAAAAACATGTGGATATTAATCTCAAATCAGAGTCTCCTACTACCACGTGCTCTTATAAAGATATCCATGATTCAATCAGACTTCTAGAAAAGGAATTGAATTTCTATAGAGGATGATATCTTGTTGATTCTCGATCACCACCAGGTACTCTATAATGGTATATTAATCATTGATTTCTATCTCCTCCCAATTAATAACATTCATTAGGGAATGTATGTACCTCCTCAACAATGTCATGTGGAAGATGTCATGCAACTAGTCTTTCTATGATGGTAGGGCCAGAAGGTACATCACCTCAACAGATTCACACAATATCTAAAAAGGGAAAATTAACATTAGATAGAAAATTATTACTTGAATAAATCTCTTTAATCCATGTCAATGTGAGACCTTCTGAAACACATGGTATGTCTCATCAAACTCTAATGTCCTCCTTTATCAATATGAATAGGTATTGTGATGGATACCAGAATAACTCACCCTATCAAAGATAATTTTTCTTATATATCTCATATATTGAACCATCCCAAGGCCCATGAGTTCTAAATCACTAATATTAGTATTAAAAAATAGTGACCTATTGTATCTACCGCACAAGGCCTTGAATGGTGATATTCTGTTGGAGGAATAGTAGCTGCTTTTGTATACATACACCAACAAATGTAGGTGATCCTATCATCTAAAACCAATGTATAACAAGAAATCTTGAAACATTTACTTTAGAACATAGATGGTCCACTCAGTCTAGCCATCATTTTGGTAATGAAATTTCATTCTCGAACAAAAATGAACAACAAATATATCATATTATCATATATATATATATATAATTGCAGTGTGAAGTAAAAATCAGATTAAAAATTGATATTCAATTGATCATCATAGAGATGTATTATCTCATGTATTTAAATTTGTCTTAAGATATCAAATGAACTCTGCTCCCAAATAGCTATGCAGTGAGCTGACTTATTGAGTCAGCCTATGATCAATAAGATAGAATTGTACCCTTTGGATAGATGGTGTAATCCCATATTAAAGTCCATAGATATCACATACCACTTATACTAAGAATATGAAGGGGTGGATCTAAACCTTCCAGAACCTTGTAACCTGACATCACCTCCTAATAATTGAGGCATCAAGAGAAAAACTATTCTATGAACATATTTATACATGGAAAACAAACATAAATCGGTTTTCCTGGTACATTTTTCATACCTCACTATTCTATGAATGGGTATCTTTTAAACTCCCTCATCACATCCTCCTACAACGTCAGTGGTTCAATAAAAAATCCTTGGAAAATGAAAACATGCTCTCTACCTTTATAAAATCCATCATGAGATCATGTAGTGGATATTTGAGTATGTAAGGTGTCATAGTATGTATCAACATGATAATATTCCATAGCATGATGTAAAAACATTTGGGTAACAATAATTAACATAAAATATAAAAAATATTCTTATACACTAAGGAAAAGTTAAACTATTTAAGCTCTTCCTCATCCAATAACTAGGAATAATATATTGTACAGGGAGAATGTTTTACAATAATCTAATTCAAGAAGTATACACATTCTCAAAGACATATAATTGGTGAAATACATCCATCACCTCTATCTCATAGTAAGGTTATCCTATCAAAATATCTACTTTAGTGTCTTGTGGTAATAGTAAACAATAAGATGCTCACCTATAATGTAGATTTACTACATCATTAGGGAGATGACCACCACTAACAATTCAAGATCATTGGTCACATTGTTCTACTCATTAAGTATAAACTATAAAGACCCATAGTCAATCATATTTTTTTCCACATCTATAAAAAACTATTTTGGTCCCCCGAGGTATCATAAAACACTACGAAATCGATAACCACCTCTATAAATAAAAATATGGGTGCACTCTTCAACTACATCCTCCACGCCAGAATATTCAGCTGACCATTTCATCTAAAAGAAATGATTCCCTTTTATGTAAAATCATTAAAAGGTTCTTATATATTGTATAAATTGTTAAAAAATTATCTTTTAGTAGCCTTACAACCCATGGAATCTTCAAACCTCTATCATGCTCTTGTGTGGTTCACATGCTAATATTGTCATGACCTTCACAATGTCCACTGATACACTATCATCTGAGATGAAATCCCCCATAATTTGGACCTCTCAAATCCATAAATGAAACATAAATAGCTTCCCATAAAATTTATTCTCTCAAAGCGTGCCTAGAACCATCCGAAAGTCTCTCAGATTGTAATCCTAATCTATTGATTAAACTAGGATATAGTGAATGAAGTCCAGCACACACTGTTCTACGAATGGTTAAATGGTCACTTTTAGGATTCCCAAGAATACTGATGGGTATTTTTCATTCCCAATGGAATAACCATATACTCATAGTGACCATGGAGTGATTTAAATGTCATATATGATATATCCTCATCTCATACTCACAGCAAGTGATAGCCTGATCTGAGTTCATTCTTTAAGAACCATTGATCCCCTCTCAATTGATCAAAGAGGCCATTCATCATTAGTAGTAGATACATATTTACCATTTTCAACTATTTCAGACATTGATAATCCATAAATAACCTCAATCACCTTTATTCCTTCTTAGTGAAAAAAACCAGGGCTCCCCAGGTTGAAACACTATGTCTCATGAATCCCTTTACTAGTCCACCATTAGTACCCACATCTCTCAAATATCTATAGGAGACATATGATATTCTAGGGAATATATTGGTGTCATTATTGAATGTATTTAAATGATTAATTCTATCTCTCGATAGTGAGGTAATGTTCCCAATTTGAATATACCTTTTAGACACTTTCTTGTGTTTGAAAACACGATTTCACAAGATACACGTTATTTTATGGATAAAATGATTTTTTCAATGTTCATGGTGTTTTTAAGTGATTCAAGTCAAATACAAACATTGAGATTCCTCATATCAAAAATTTATTTATAAATAGAATGTAAATTATAAACACATGCCATGTACCATCACCCAAACATGGTTCAGCCAGACTGAGTACCCAGCAATATAGCTGAGAAAGACAAACATGTTGTATAATATTCATTCACAAGCCATGTATTCCCTTCCATAAGCGGTTAACAATTGATAGAACTTCAAATTCCATGCATGTTAATGCTATATGCCATGTACCCTTACTAGCTCACCTCTGACATAGTGAATTTAATGGGTGGTATGGTTGGAAACCTATCGATGGATAAAAAAATGAAAATATGGTTGACTTAGGTACACGACATGTACTTGTTGGGTATACACCATGTAAATTCAGGTACACACCGTGTAAATAGTGTTTTTGTCCATAGAGATGCAGGCCTCTGATATAGAGATTGGAAATCCAAGGGGAAGGTGCTACCGCTCATCAATTCGATATCCCTCGAATATAGATTTGACTCTCCTTCTTATATTTTGGTGTAAATTATTTATTTCCCTTCTCTCATCTCATATACATGGTAGTGATTGAGTTTCTTATCAACTTGTAAAAGGTTACTATTAACATAAGAGGATATTTTTCTTATGTTGGGTTTTTAATAAGATTATTAGTGTTGTCTAATTTAAATTAGGAATGGTTTACTACTATAAGGATTTAGCATTATAATTATTTTAAAGAAAAACTTATCCATTACACCAATTATGCCAAATCAGATTAGGAATGAAACAATTGGGGAAAATAAAAGAGTTATAACACATGAATCAATGACCATTGGGTGAGCATGTTTCAAATATTTTAGGGTTTATGATCTTGATGGGGTTTTGTACATTTGATCACCCAACTAAGGGATTTGTGTTTCAAATACACAATTTCTTGTTATCAAAAAATGAAATAGTGTTTTAATAGGGTTCATATAGTAATGGTATTTTATAATTATTTGGAATATTAAATAATGTCTTTTTTAGGATACTCTAACAAAAGTACATCCCTGAAAAATTTGTTTTCGGGTTTTTATGTCCCTTATTCTCTATCAATTAATTTTTTTTAATTTGCTTCACTTTTTCAACCCATTCCCTTATTTAATTTTTTTGTATTATCATTTTAGTGATGTTGACATGCATTGATCGTTGCTTCTTTTCTTCCCTAAGATATCAACCTCAACTGCCACTAGCTACCTAGTTTTTTGGATTAAAAGATAAAAACAATAAATATTCTACACTTTATGATGGGCACGGTCAAATTCTAGCATTATTATTGGGGATTCCAAAAGAATCCGTGTATTTTCTGAGTTCAGTTTAGTTTACCTAGAAAATTTATTTTTTATTTCTTCATTATTTTCATCAGAACCACAACCCCTCATTCTTATGTATTTTATTTTTAAATAAAATTGGTAAAAATAACTGAGATTGGATTTTTATCTGTATGATGCAGCACTATTGTACACATATCCAAGAGAGAATTATTTGTAAATGGATGATGGGGTTTAATACAAGGGATACCCATATAAATCATTCACCCCACCCAATTCATTTTATATATTGGAAACAACATTAATTAATACTAAAAAAAATAATGATGATGGAAGTCTATACTAAATTCTAGTTGGACCAAAATTGAAGGATTTGATAACTTGGTACTATGGTTGAGAAGCATTCGTAGATAATCACTCATATTAATAATATGGTTTTTCTTGAAGCTAAGTGTGCTAATTAAAATTCAGGTGAGGAGGAATTTTATGATGTGGTCCCTACCTTTAATTCATTATTAAATTTTGGATCATTCCATGTAATTAAAATGATCAATTTAATCAATTTTTTTATGAACACTAAGTTAAATTATCACTTGATTCTAAGAATTCAATATATTATTTTCAAAATTTTAGTATATATATATAGGGACCCACATAGTTAGAGCATATAGATGATCACACCAAGATCCAAGTCCACCTTTGGCTTTTTCTTGACACTGATAAAAGATACTACAATCAACCACTTTGAATTTAGGATGATCATGAAAAATAGTAGTAAGATGAGGGAACCAGACACATGTGGTGGTTCGTACAATGGAATCCACATCCCCCATATGGCTATGGGTTAGTACCCTAACAAAATTTTAGAAAAATATATAAAAAAGCAACTTTCTAAGACTAAAACTAATCACTATTCTTTATCATTATTTTCTGTTCTTAATTACTACATGTTGTGTACTTCTCTTCAACACATCATGTTGCACCCTTTCATCCAACCAATATTATAATATGAATAAAATGAGGTTACATTCAATGTATACCTTAATAAATTACATGTAATTATTTTATTTAGTGATTATTATAATATAAATTTAGTGTATAAATAAATAAAAATTAATTTAATTAACATGAATAAAGCCTGTACGGATGGTAAGGTCATCAGAGTCTATATTATTCATCACCTCTTTGAATCTCTCTATAACCTAATTTGGTATAAGATTTAGTATTTTTTATATGTTGTTTTAACTAAACTACGTGTGAAATATTTTTAAAATTAAATAAAACCATTTCAAAAAAAGGAAAATTTATGGTGGGGAGGAATTGGCTGGCAGGGTCGTAGACGTTAATCCAAAAGACATGGGTTTGTGTCATTCTTTCCAGATCAATTAAATCCCTTTAACTAAAATATAACCAGACATTGTGTATTTTGGTATATGTAATGTTTTTTTTGTCATTTTTTCAATAATAATTTACTTTTTTTCAAAAATAAACAATCACCCCAAAATGATGTGGGTTGATTAGAAGAGTCATAACCCAGCATCTAAATGACTCATGTTTGAACTCAGATAATCTATGTTTGTCATCCCAACCTTCGTCAATTAAAACTACATGCAAAACATTATTTATTTCACCATATAGAACTTAAATTATCATTTAAATTTTAAAATATAACAAAATATTTGGTACTAAAATCATCACTCAAGTGGTTGAGGGAATTAATTTGGATCATCCCAGTTTCCAATTCGAATCACACCCTGAGAATTGTACAGAAGGTTTTTTTTCTCTTTTTTGAATTATATAAAATACATCATGTATATATCTAATACACTACATGTATAGTTTATTTTTTATATGTTAATATATATCTATTTAAATTTACAAATAAAAATTTACAAATAAAAATTTACAAATATTTTAATATAATAACCATGTCTTAAATAATAATTTATTAAGGAAACATATACACAAAATGGACATCCCCATACATTCCATGTGGATCGTCTATAAAATAATGGAAACCCTATATGACCACACACTATGTCGATCTCCTCCTTCAACCAATATAGATTCTTCCATACACCTCTTAGTCCCCCTTGATCAAATCATCAATTTTGGTATGATTAATGAAAATTTCTATTCTCATTTCTTTAATCAATCCAGGTGAGTGATTTTATAACCTTCATTTTATTTTTTTGAAAGTATTTATGGCTATTTATAGATCAAGTGAGCATTCTGAAAAAACCCATAGTATGTGGGAAAAATTAAGAACACACATTGTGTACGTCACTTACATGGACAAATATTTGGTGGTTAAAAATTTTAAAACATAGTACGTGTCTTTTCAAAACACACCTCTTACCAATTCCTCCACCCAACCTATAGATAACCCATTTCCAAAACTATAAATGACCATACTTACCATGTAAAATACAAGACACGTGACTTTAGTATATGCATTTTCCATGGTCCTTCATGACATATCCACATTAGGGAACCCACATAGAAAAAATGGCATGTTCCTACACACGACCTGTATGTTTGGAACATGCCATGTCCTTTTATTTATGTCCCCACTTGGAAGAGGAAAGGTACTAGTGATACCCAAAAAACATCCCATGTGCTCGCACATGAAATGTACCACTTATTCCTTCCATTTATTTATATTATTCCACATGAATTCCCATATAACGTGTTTGTCCAGAGCACACAAATTGGAAACCCAAATCATACAACATTCCTTGTACTCTATATTTACATGTGTTTTACTTTTATTTTTTATTGTATATAATTATTGTTCATTCCTTTTCATTTTATTTTACTTTTATCTTTTGTTCTTTACCTTTCAGATCACATAATACAGAGGCAAAGCTAGTGCAAAGTGGCCCATGAACACTACTAATGGGGGTGTCCTGCACTCCATAGATTTTGGTTTCGGACATCATGAGGTCTTGTCATGATAGATCTACCAACTCACAAGCTACTCACCCTGTAATTCGATAGAAGGGAAATTTATCTCCCCTACATGACCTTATGGGGCACTAATTCTAGAAGACAGCACGAAACCTTCCTCAGCTACCGAGAGATCTAGTTTAGTGGGTTCTACCATTAGAACTACACCACCCAGTACAGCTGCATTATATTCCCCTATTTCAACAACATCAGATCCATCAAAGAAATAGTTTATGTGTCTCCTCTAGTCTCCCCCGCACCATGGCCTCCTACACTATAAATCAATGCTTAACCATAATCTGCTCCATAAACTGTCTGACTTCATACACATACATGCCTAATCATTGATGAGCTTATTCCTGTGGTAGAATGACTTTAGAGGTTTTCATGATGGTTGGTTTAGAATAGCGGCAGCTTCATCAACATCACTATTATATAGAGGTTATTCATATGGGAATATATTGAGGAGATCCTCATGAACACTCATGACATTTACATGCTTCTTTTCCTCACTCCCAATTTTCATGATTTATTTTTTGGAATTCGTTGTGACCCTTATGTTCAAAAATCCCATATACTATGAGACACCCAATAAGACCACCAACCCAATAAGATTTTTTCTAGGGGGGTGGATATTTTCCTTCAATATGGAAGATTTTTGTTGAGGGTATGGTTTATACTCCCATATTGGAATCCCAACCCCGATTACATCAATCACCCTCCAGGAGCGTTCACACATCGTTTCTATGTGTTGTGATCTTGCTAGACCCAACCAATAGTATGATTCCACATAATAGAAGTGAACCCTCGTTATTTATCCTACCCTAAATTTAATACATTATTGCATCAGTACTACTCTTTCCCCCCCACCCCCACCATAAGTACATGGGTGTTGTGTTCAAATTTGATATGAAGCTCCATACATGAATCATCCGACATGAATACCATGATCTCCCTAGCATTTATACCACATATTTTCACTCCATGTTCTCCATCCATTAGGGTAATATGATTGGTAGATTCTATGCCACCCTTTTGGAACACAATATGGGGGTCTTGGAGCCATATCACTCTCACAATCACTCAGGTTCTCCCTAGTGGGTGGAATTCATCCTGGGTATTCGCATGAGGTCGGTTGAGAGGTGTGGAGATGATTTTACACTCATGTAGAATTCCCCAACCCTAGATATGATAGGAGATGACCCAATTACCCCCAATAATTATTAAACTCTAATAACACCACCTCCACTAGTGGTAATTCCTTTTTCATCCATCCCCGCATCTTTCTCCCTTCCCTACCCTCTAAAAATGTCATATTCTTCAAGACCATCTACATCCAAACCTCCTCCCACACCTTTGGCGGATCTCCCAGTTTCTCTCTACATGGACACCTTGGACCATCACTAGGTTATCCTAGAGCTCCACCAAGCTGACATGGATTCACAAATTGACCATATTGGGGGATTATTAGGCCTCATTCTCTAGCACCTAGGAATTCAGTTTACCCAATCACCATATCCTTGATCTGATCCTTTACCATTGTTGTGAAGGTTCTGCTAAAATCTATTTCCACTGGTTCTATGATATTATCTACTATTGTACCATATACCACTTCTACTAATTTGACCAGTGAGATATCAGCTACATCCACCCCATAGAGTGAGAACACTGCACCTACGGCTTCCACTGTAGTTGCCTCATCCCTCCTAGAACTCTATGTAGTAGATTGTGACTCTATTAAGGATATAACATGAATATTTTAGACACATGTTTATTTCATTATATATATATATATATATATAGTGTTATTCTTATGATGTGATGGTTTGAATGCATAAAGAATCATTTTTACATATCATCAACAGTCACATGTACACAAGCACATCATGGGAATCTAATTTCAACCTCTTTCCATTTTTTCGATCTCACCATTAGGGGAGTATCTTTTAGGCCATCATTGAGTTAACCTAATTTAAATTACTTATTTAAATTCTACCCTCATACCTACCTATTTGTTCCCTCCCACACCCTCTTCTATTCCTTATTGTTTCACTTAGAGGACTATGTTCCATATCTAGTGTAGGGGAGAGTCTCTTGACTACAACGGTCTTTTAACTTAAACTCTTATAAGGGATATCCTTAATTAGAGAAAATATTTTAAAATGTGGATTTGTTTTAATTATTTATAATTATAAATAATAAATACATAGTTGGTAATTTTAAAATATACATGCTTATTTTTATTTTAAGGAATTTTAAAAGGATTTGTTATATAAATTGATTTTTCATTTAAATTCAAGGTCATGCTAATTTATTATAATGATAATTTTTAATCATGTCATGACCTGATTGACCCTATATTATCCTCATTATTGAGGGTTATTCTGATCCCTTTTTCATATTATTTATCTTAACCTATTTCCTAAGATATTCTTGGGATATGCATGACTACTAGAACATTGGAATTTTTTCTCTTTAAAACATGAATATTTTGAATAATTTCAACAAGATAAGAAAATTTGATTGATATTTTTAAACCCTTTGACCATGTGACCCAGCCTATATATGAACTCCAGGAAATACATCAAGACCATGAAAAACCTTGACATAAAGACATAATACATGCTTATTTATATATCCTACCCTAATTCATTGCTAATAAATATTTATTATACATTTGATCATTAAAGATAGAGTTTAGTGATTCATGGAAAATTATAGTGAGCAACCATGAAATTAAGTGTGTGGGAGAGGACTTATTTTTCTTTTTGGAAGAATTTTTACAAAACAACTACCCATTTTATCCTTACGTTGTCTCTAAAAAACTCAAATGATGAACAAATTCATTCATTAAACATATTGACTATTTGTGAACCCACGTTGCTAGGTGATGATCATGGTAATATTAATCATTAAGGTATCTTGATGGGGATGAATTTTCAATTGGGGATTGTTATTGAATATCATGCATTATTATTTAATAATTAATCCTCCTTTTGTAAAACTCTGAGATTATTTTTTCACATCATTACCTAACAACCCTTAGCCTCATATACATTTATACCTTACTTAAATTCCTCATGATTTTTATGATTTTATATATATATGTAAAATAATATACTTTCAAGCATACGGATATGGTGAAAATTCATTACATTAAGAATAAATTCGATTCAATGATCATGAGTGATGAGTATGACATTTTTGGGTGTGGTAAATCATCATGTGGAAAGTATATTTATGAAAATTTGAAAAACGTAACATCCATAGGATAGATATATTTAATTGAAATACATATGATTCATGATTTTAATATTATTGAAATTGAAATATGTTTTTTTCCTTTAAAAATCCTCTACTATGTCTATAATATTTATAAGTGTAATTAATTGAACATTTACCTTTATAGAGTATAGATTATTTTGATTAGATGATGATATTTCTATTTAAGAAAAGAAAATAAATAAGTGTGGGGTAGTTTGATTTTCCCTATTTGTGTATATATTTTCTTACATTTTATTGAGTTTTTTAAAAAACCCTCATACACATTATTTTATGGATTAAATGATTTATTTCATTATTTTTTATATTTTTAGGTGTTTCCTGTGAAAGTCAAAAATCGAGAGTGATAAGAATAATTTTTTTACATGTAATGCACTTTATAAACACATGTATTGTACCATCTCTTAACCATGGTTTGGATAGCCCATGTAAATTACCATGTAGCCGACAAAGAAAAACACACCATGTACTCAGATTTCACATGTCATGTATGCCCTTCTAGAAGTGGTTGGAAGCATGATTGAACTTCTACAAGAATTTTATGTCAGTGAAAAACATCATGTACCCTTATGAACCCATATTCAAGACCTTGAATTTAGAAGGCAACATAGTACGGCCCCAACTGATGGAGAAGAAGAAGGAAAATGTGGTTGACTCAAGTACATGGTGTGTAATTTTGGGTACACGTTGTGCAATATTTTATTTATAAATTGAGAGGAATTCCTCTAGGATCCTAGTTATATATCCATGGGGTACGTTTTTCCACACTACCATTTGACATCCCCTGAATCTAAAATTGTGATTCGTTCTAATGTTCTATTTCTATTTGAGTGAAATTACACTATGACCCTTTTATCCTCTAATATCCCTGGTAGGGGTTTAGTTTATAATCAACCCACACACCAGGATATTTTTTATAGGAGGTTATTTTTATTTTGTTGGGGTTGTAATAAGATTATACATGATATGTAATTGAAATTATTAATTTTTTTCTATTATTAATATTTTACTTTATATTTATTTTAAGGAAACTATTCTTCTCTAACCAATTTTTTCGTGTCAAACCATTATGACACAACTAGGGAAATAGTGCTACAACATTTGAATCCATGACTAATGGGTGAGACCATTGATACTATTTTTGGGGTGATGGTCTTGATGTGGATTTGATAATTCAAACACTAGAACAGGGGATAGGTTTTTTAAATACACAAATCCCATTTATTAGAACAATAAATGCAGTTTTAATTTAATTAGCATGGTAATCGTATGTAAAACATATTATTAATAATAAAAAATGAGATTTCAAAATATTCTAATAAAAATTATACCCTTGTAGAATAGTTTTATGATTTTTCTTTCCCTTTTTCTATTTTAATAAAATTGTTGAAAATTGTTTCAAATTTTCTCCTTTTACCCTTCATTCAGTTTATGTGGAATATCATCTTAGACTCTCCAAATTTCCTTGATCATTTATTCTCCACTTCCATATGGTACTGACACTAAATAACACTACCTACATTGATATCTAGATTAGAAGGGGAAAAAATTCAATTTTCTAGGCCTCATGATGGTCGTGGTTATGAGGTAAGATTGACATATCCTTTAGGATGACGTCCTCATACACCGCCACCACCTCAGGAAACTTATTACCCAAATAATTAGCTACTGTAAACATTCACTCTTTTATGTATGATCCCACACTACTCTACCTGGGTGTCCATCTCACCCATAATGTAAAACTTCATCCCATCATTGTAGACACCCTACATCGTATACCTAAAACAATCAATTCGGTAATGAAAAATAGATAGCTATTCCATTCCATATATGATTCCATAATTTATAATTTCTTCTAAAAATAGATCCAAAATAAAAAATTCAATTCTAAGGGTTAGGTAAAAATATTGGATGAATAGTGCGATCATAGAGTCACATCATTTCAGAGTATCCAAGCTCAAGGGTCAATCTAGGGGATCGACATGAATCTTTAATTAATTATCTAGGGAAGTATAATGAATGGAGTTTCTCACACCTATTTTTATGAGTATAGAGGATACAATATAGTGTCCACATATAAGACCTCTAATTATTATTTGAGCCTTAGGGTCATAGGTCTCAACATGTTGTATTAATCCACGTCCCTAAAAACCACCTCCCTGTGCCTAGATTAGACCATGTGTGATTAGGTGGAAAGAGGTAAAACATCATACCACCTCCTACTACTCTACCTTCCACACTACCAAATTCACTATCCTATGGACCTCATTGATATTACTTATACCTCTACTAAGGAATTCCCTCAACCACACTATTCCAGGTGTATGATATCCTAAAAAACCTTGTGCAATATTTCCAGGATCCTTGTAGAAAGAATACTTCCTCTTTATAATTTAAAACGACCCATCATGTGAGCCTAGAACCACCGACTTCTATCATGGGATCTTCTTATGAAGAATCTAGTATGCCTAGATCCCTTTAATTGCCCTTGGTTACCTTTTTCTGATGTATCAGCTCAAGGTTGTCCTCTACCGACACCCATTATCATCATCTGTTGTTTGAAGAATTTCTCCACAACAAAATACTCCTTGATCACTCCATCATAGTTGGGAATAAATAGGGATTTCACTGAATCCCTAATATCTAATCTTAATCCATACTCGATGGTTTTTTCATGGAATAAAATATTTATCACCATAATTTTAGAGTATCATGAGTTGTTAGAAAACATCACTGAATAATATTTCCCAATCGTACCACCCAAATATTGATGAAGAATCACTTGGATTTACAATTTGGAAAGATAAAACCCCTCCCTAAAAAGATTCTTGATTTCTGACTACGAAAGAGTTGTATCCATTTGTGACAAAGTAACTAGACTCCACCATCACCTATAAAATCTCTAAATAAGACTCACTACAATTACTTCCATATGATCTCTAGGTGTCTTCATGAGGTGTAAAAGTTAGGTGACTATCTATAGCTAGTTATCAGCCACCTCAAGGTATATATCAGCCCAAAACAATAGAGGTAACTGCCTCAATAACACATAAAGTGCACTCAAATGGAATGCATACTCTTCTAATATTTAGTCTCAATCTATAGCTCAATGGGTGGTGGAATAATTTTAATAATCAATTTGAGGTACTTCATAATGTACATGCCCCTACAATAAAGCTTCATCACTAGTCATAGAAACCCCATGATCATGTAGTAGAATCATAGTTGGCTATCTTCATAGAGGAATCATGAAATAATAAATATGTACCACTGTGAAGAGAATATACAGGTATTTGACTCATGTATTAAATGTAGACCATATACCATTACTATATGAGTCATGTACAAATGTTTTTTTTAAAGTTTCTATATGTACTGCTTCAACCAGATGGTTATCATAGTCATAGTGAATGGATATGGAAATTTTTCAGACCATCAATGGAGTTCATATCCTAAAAACTGATATAAAAACATTAAAACTATTTCTGAAATTAACAAACCAATATCACATATAGAATAAGATTTATGCTTTGGTCCTAAGTTAGAATTGATTCCTTTGATACAATTCAATGATTACATGATCCACAGGGGCCCACCTGGACACTGATGATTCATGCATGACTATTCTAAGCCTCCCTCCAATAAACTAAGAGTGGGGATCAATTTAAAGTGGGTATAACTGATATATGGAAGGAATTTTCCTAATGTTACTATAAAAATGGCCATATCTCTAATCCCATATAAGGATGAAAAATTACAAAAAAAATTGATACCATAAATTCATTTTCAATATCTATCCCACATTAGAGTATAAAAAATGTTTTAAAATTGATAAAGGGGCCAAATACAAGCCCAAAAAATACAAAGACTCCAACCTTCTCAGATGTAAGGAACCACTATAAAATTAAACCCCCAGGAAAACACCTTCACTTTTATATAACAACTATGCTCAATGTTCTCCTTATCATCCGTGTAAACTATCAAAAACATAATCATCTACACTAAATACTACACATGCAGGTAGAACCCATGTGAGTACGAGTATAAAAATACCCAGTAGCTCACCCTATTACCACTTATCATAATGCATTAAGAGAATTCAACTAATAATAAGAATATAATAAAAAAATAAAAAAATTCTTATAATATAAAATCTATCTCTAGTGGAGTCAAATAATTTAACCAACAACCAGATATTGATCAAGGGTTTTATGTAACAGTCATTAGGGGATTACTCACCCCATGATCCCAGCTATCATTGGTGACACTCATCCAAGAGTTTATGATCATTAGGACCCTCACATAAAGAACCTAATTCTACTTGGGGGACACTATAAAACCTATAGGGTCTGTATTCTATTTAGGTGATCAATTATCTGTACTTGGTGGTTACACCGACTCCACGAACCCACTTAGAAATGAAAGATTATTAAACCATGGTCCCATATAAGGATACACAAACCTATATCCAATATTTTTCCCATAAAGGGGATCACACTCTTACTATGTGGATGTAATGATGAATTATACACTCATAGGAAAGAAAGAAGGAATCCCATTGAAATTCACCACTTCTAAATTGTGTAAAAAAGGGATCAAAGAAATTTTTTAGGGAGTAAATGGTGTGTAATTTGGGTACATGGTATGTACTATGAAAGATAGACCTACCCATGTTCATTATATTGTTAATTTAACAATGTATTTATACTCTAAAGTTTCCCATATACACCTGGTAGTGATAGAGTACACATATTATCTAGTGTATTCTACCCATGTCCATAAATACTATATGATACATGGAATTCCACCAGTAAGAGGTCAAAATATGTTTTGTATGGACCATATACATCGTGATCTATATCTAGACCATGGAAGCCCTAATATAGATGTAAGGTCCCCTTGACATGTAATTTAGGATGACACATCATGTAATGCATGTATTCTAGAAGCTCATGATTCATCAACATCATCGTTTCTCTATGCCACAGACATAAAAAGTTGAGATATGAATCATGGACTTTGGGTTATCAAAGACTTTCCATCACTAGTCACTGGTATTTGGGATTATCTTCTTTGAAAACCCCACCTTGAACAATGTTTATTTCTTACCATGTCATCACCACACAACATACTAGGAAGAATAAGGAACAAAAATACTATCTAATCCCCCTCAGGTTATTGTAAATCATATCACCCTAGATATTTAATCACACATATGTTATTGATCAATTTTTCTAAATAATATTCAGACAATGATAAAATACAGGGCATTCATCAAATAGCGGAAAAATTAAATTTTCCATGATGAATAAGTGAAAAAAGGGGATAAAACCATAAAAATAAATATAGGGAATGAAACACATAATTTTCTTTACCTTAATCCATTTTCATATAATATATTAATGAACATGAAATAATGAAAAATAAATAAATAATAAAATCATAAAATAAATCATCCCTACTTCTACGAATAAAAATTTCTTTTCTGGAATTTATCTTCATGCAGGTTGAGAAAAAGAAACACGAATAATCATCATAAAATAAATGTTCTACCAATATTTTTTATAGATAAAAAATGACGATTTATTTGGAATTTTTTTCATTGAAGATATCGATGAACTCTATTGACATAGACGATCTAGGTGGTACTGATCCATTCTTCTGATCTAATATCATCTACTAATGTCTCTCCAATGGCTTCTCTCTAGGTCTTCTAGGTTATTTGGATAACCTTATAATATTCCCATATAATGGTATTTGTAGAGGAGGTCCATTGGTAATTGCATAAATTAAATGAAATAAATGAAATGAAAAATTTATTTATTTTTAGAGCTGATAAAAACTTATTCACCAACTCCTAACACACAAAATTGTTATTTCAAGATTAAGATAAAACCTGCATTCTAAACTAAATGGTGGCCTTAAATTTCTTATTTTAGATTCCTTTCATGACTTATTCAACCTTTCTGGGAATATTGTGGTCTCATGAAAACAATATTTTTATTATTTTATATATATCTATTTTGGAATCACTATGCTTATAAATATAAGGCTATCTTAGTCCTCATCACCTAAAATATTATAAGATATATTTAAAACCATTACATGGAAAAATTGACACATTTCATTAATTTAGTGTGGATTCAAGTGGTTTTAAAAATGATTTATTGAGCATAATCATATAAATATGACATTAGAATATATAATGACCCTATAATATCGAATAATAAAGAACATTAGTACAAACATAAGAAATTATAATCACTATATTGTTTTTAATTTTAAGAGAAATCATGTCTAAGAAAATTTTGTGAAAAAAATAAAATTTGATCATGTCCATTCACAAATATGTCAATAAATCTATACAAGTTAATTTTATTGCACAATCACATAAAACAAGGTATTTGAAATCTTTTTAAAATAACATCATGTAAAAAAATCTATATGTGACTATTTATATATACCACCATGTGAAAAAATAATAATTCGATCATTACCATGCACAACCATTTTAACTCATGTGATATAAATACATAACCAATTTATTGGATGGTGATATAGGATACCAACCATCTATCATCCATGAAAACATTTGATGTAACATTTTTTCGCAAGATTTATATTGGGTTGGCTTGAGATTATTTTAAAATTATGTTACCTCCCCCTAACACCAAATGTATTAAAATAATTCAAATGTATTAGTGGAGAGTTTGGGGATTATTTTCCTTGAAATAACAAATATAACTTGAAAATATAATACACAAACAATTAAACTAACTATAAGATGCATGAATAATAATGGTATAACTCCAATATAATAAAAACAAATAGAATCTATAAATTAATAGGGATATAGTATGAAGAGATATCAAAATGAATAAATAGATATCCAATGTTTTGATACCAATGTGGCATCACCAAAAGAATCCTAGAAAAAACACCATGCTTTAATCACCAAACTGAAAATGAGGTATCATGATGTGAAACTAAATAAATATTTCACAATTACATCATCAGTTTCTCCTAAGGAACTACCTAAAAAATAATCTATGTTACTAAGAAAGGGGTGAGTATAAATATTAATTACAGTCCCTAAATACTTCCTACCACATGATACTTTTAAAATAACCTGTTAGTATATTTTATAAAATGTGAAGTTGATAAAGAGTTTAATATAAATCAATTGATAAGTTCCATATTATAAAAACAATAAAACCTTTTCAACCATATTTCATACTAATAGGTATAATTGTACAATGACAATTCTTACACCCCAAAATATGATTTCATATAATGGATATCCCTATACTCATGAACATTGAGTGATCTGGTCATTAATCCAACACATTGTGGCCCTAATTGTTTGTGAAAATTAAAAAACCTAACATCTAAAATAGTCTAATCGATGATTTCACTTATAAACACTATCATTCCTCATACACATCAACACATTCCAACCATGCATTCAAAATTTTATACAAATCTCATTTCTTTTAGAAACTAGTTTCATTCATTCATTTTATAAACAAATAGGGAATCATTCCAAAAACCAATGACTGATATATTGAATCCAAAATATTTCCCCAACAAAATGAGAGAGTGGGGAATTTAAAAAAAATTAAAGTTATAGAACAAGTAGAATTGGGGATAATACACCTAACTCTTAGATGACGAAACAATCAAATAATGAAATTGTAATAACACTAGATCTGTCTAGGAAATTAATTCTTCTTAACTAAAAAGATCCGATAGACATAGATTAAATAAATGTTTCATTTTTAAAATAAGTAAACATCGAGGAATCCTAAAGATGAATAAGAGTTTGAGATCATTTGAGAGAATATTATAAAAGATCATTTTGAGGCCATAAGTGAGGTTAAAGATTAAATTTTGGTACATTTAATTCACATCACAAAGTTAGTCTATATAGTTTTTAAAAAATTACACCATCTATGCACATGATTCTAGGAATAACCCATGCATTTTCACAATGTGTACTATGATTTTGAAAATTATGTTCTAATGAAATGTTTCCACTCTCAAAAGGTCACCCCTCACACAGTAGTTTAAGATGTTTTGACAACCCATGATCTAAACATGCTTCTCCCACTGAATCTACTCAAAATTTCTCTCTTGGACTTTATATAATTTGGAAAAACCATTTTTCTAAAACTCTCTTTTTTTTGACCTGTTTCACAGTTACCTAGAGATAGTTAATGGTTTCCCCTAAAAATGATCAATCCATGAACCCACATAAACATTACCAAAATTCTCCAATGAAATCCAAAACTCATTAAACTCAACTAATGTATTATAAAACATAAAAAGGAATAAAAAATTTAATTAAACCAAAACTAGTTCAGTTATATGTTCCTCGTGTAATCTATCATTAATCATAACACAAATAACTTATGGAATAAAATGGGTTTTATGAAATTTCCAAATTTTATCACATAAAATGAATTAAATATAAGGATTGAATGGTTTAAAAAATTCAATCCCCCAAAATTAATATTTATTAAAATAATTTGGAAGGAGATTAATAAAACATAAACCCATACAGGTTAGATATTAAAGAGGGAATTGTGAAAAGAATTAATCATAAAAGTGAAGTTCAAAAAAAATTATCATTGCCGTAAAGAAAATGGTTCGAGTCATTTTCAAATGAACTTATTTTAAGAAGTGAAATGAAATCATTTAAAAACATTAAATTTAAAAAATAATATTTATTTGTGGAAAAATTAAAATGATATAAATTTTTTCAAAATAAAATGTGGATTGATATATAAAAACTAAAAACATGAATGTAAAACCATTTGTAATATTTAGAAAAAAACATTTCTAAATCCCAAAATGTAAAAAAGTGTGATAAATTATCCTTTGATAATGGGTAACGATAATTTTAAAATTCAATAAAAATAAATCATTAATTAATTTCTATATTATAAATGATAACGTTTGAGAAAATAGTGAATAAAAATATGAATTAAATATTTTTCATTTAGAAAGAATGAGAATTATTCTTAACATCATAAATTTTTATGAAGAATGAGATCCATTGATGTATATCATCATAAGAGAAGATGGAAAGGAAATATAATATTCTTATTCCCTATGGGTCATTGGTATGATTATTTCAATACTTAATTTGGTTATTTTCTAAAATATAATAATTTTTATAATACATTGGTTTAAAATTATGTTTTTTTTGGAATTTTAGGGAAATATTTATAGGACTATGACTGTGTCAGAATCCAAGGTGTACCTTCGGGATTAATTTTTGAAATATCTAGAGCCATTATTCCATTTGTAGTCTATGTTTTTTGGTGGTCTTCAAATGCACTAGGACCAAAAATCTTCTATTTGGGTGCAATGGAAATGAAAATGGTTTTGAATCTTGGGAATGGTTGGTATCATTTTATGGAATCCAGTGAGAGTCGGCCACATAGTGGTTGGCATCACTAGACCACGATGGTGTGATTCTTAATTTTTTTGAAATGATAATTCGGTAATGGTCTTCTAAGGTAGTTTACTCCAATTTTTTGTATCCTTAATGAGGGGTATAGGGGGTCTTGTAGATGAGTATTATCTATTAAAACATTTTTCCCTCTTTTTTTCTCTAATTCTAGATAGAGTGACTTATAGGAAGAGGGTTTTTAACAACCTAAAAATATATAAACAAAAATTCCCTTCTTATAATTGTGTCATTTATTAAAAACATAAAATAACATTGAGAACAAAATACAAACCATATAAAATAGGATTGAATGGTAAAATAAGTATTTTGATACGTTTAGGAACCAATTCCTATGAAATTGTAACATGGCCATTGGAATAGTAACATGGCCTTTATGAATAGTAAACTAACCAAATGAATAGTAACCTCACCCATGAAAGTATAAATAAAAAACTGGAATCTTATAAATAAAATTAGATATAATTATGTCATATTATAAGTAAATAATATTTTAAAAATTATTAATTAGGTGTTTGAATATTTATAAGTTTTAAATATTTAATAACAATTTTATAATTAATATAATAATTTAAATGAAAAAATATTTTCATAAAATTTATTCATAAGTTAATATTTTTTTGTCTAATGATTTTATTATAATTTATTGAGACCTTAGTTAAATTTTAAAAGTGTTTAAAATTCATTATAATTTTGAAATATTTATTTTTTGAGTAAATGGTGCTTTTAATAAAAAATTAATGATATCATATTTCTAAACTTATTTTCAAAAAAATGGATTTCATTTCTGAATTATACCCATATATAAATGGTTATGGGAAATTTTGTGATTTTTCTAAAATACTTAAATTTTTTTAGGGAAGTAAAATTAGATAAATTGCTATATTTATACATTAAAAGTTAAATACACTATTTTTTGAGTCATCACTAATGTAAGAACCATAATCTCAAAAACTAATTTATTTTTTCAGTGTGTTTATTGATAATTATCACACTATTAATATTCTAGTTCCAAATAACAAACTAATTAATAAAATAACGGGAAAACACCCCTCATCTCTACTATAAATACCGCCTTTCACTATATCTTCTTCTCACAACTTTCAAGCTCTAAGCCTTATCTAAAATTTTCCCGATCAAGTT
Organism: Viscum album; assembly: GCA_963277665.1. NCBI lineage: Eukaryota > Viridiplantae > Streptophyta > Magnoliopsida > Santalales > Viscaceae > Viscum > Viscum album. The sequence goes on along the minus strand of OY728150.1, from coordinate 806,628,894 downwards.
CCCAATACAACCCCACATGTACATGAGGATTTTTATCATAAACAACCAAAACCAATTCATTATGGAGGTTCTCAAGGTGGTGATATTCAAGAGGTGTAATCCTCTTTCTTTTGTTTTAATTTATATTCATGTTCTTTTCATTTCATTTCATATTCTCTCCTCACCTTCCCTCATAAAAATGAAATAATAACTCTTGTAACATTAATAAAATATAATTTTATTATGTTAATGGAATAATTCATCATCAGGCCTCTTCCCCTCTCCTATTTATTCTAAAAATGGAAATGTCATCTGTGAGGTGTTGATTTATCATCCTCAAGGGTAAAATTGTTTCATTTTACTTTACCACCTTAAATAATGGCCTTAAAACCAATAAAATTGTTGAAAAATATTGGAAAACATATTTTATAATTTTATTTGGGTTCTATAATTATCAAATATACACACTATTAAGTAATAAAACAAAACTAGTTCATTGTGAGCAAAAACTGCCAAATTAATCTAAAAAATTATTATTATTATTATTATTATTATTATTATTTTATATAATTATTAATCCTCATAAAATATATAAAATGAATTTTAATATCATTAGTTTTTTTCATTAGAAAAATATAATATCAGTTTTAGATAATTATTCCCATTTTACGTGATCTTCCATCCACATATACAAGTCAACGGATCATGATAACCAAGAAAAAGAACACTCCCAAACAATTAAATTAGACACTATAACTCATAAAAAATCCCATAAAAAACTTAATAAAACTATACTGAATGAAATTAATTGAAAAAACTTTCTATATTAATTAATTAATGGATTTAAGTTGATTATCTAGGAAAATAATGGGATGAAGGTATTCAGATATGGTAAGGTTAATTATCGAACCAAACTCTCTAATTTTGTGTTTTCTCCATTTGAATCCATTTTCAGAATGTATGTTCATTTATTTTTCAATAAATATAATTTATTTTTTACTTACCTTTTAAATTTTTTAATATATATTTTTCTAATATGGTTTATGTCAAAAAAAAATATTTTTTCAAACAAACTGTTCTTTCTAAAAAAACACATCTTTTACTTCTCGTGATATTGTTCCTTATTCAATAAAGATTAATACAAAGAATATTGTTCACTTATTTATGTTGGTAACTACAAGTTTTATTAATGTATTATTTATGAAATGAAAACCATTCTCTTCCGTCGTTTATTTTATGTCTAAGAATTAAATATGATCTATATGCCATGATTGATAATTTAAATTTTATGATGTGATGGATGAACCTAGAATTGTATACCACATGTAACTATTATGATCTATTGGGTTAACAAGGAATTATATAGGGATCCAATGAATTGGGTAATGTGATGAATCTCATGAGATAAAGTGAAATATGTATGAACCTGATGATAGTTTTGTTCACATCAATTTTTGGTATTTGACTTCTAAGACATGATGTGTCATTTTTATGCATTGCCACATTCCATGAATGTATCTAATATTTACTCCTATGATTATGGTTGTGGTAATTTTTTTATATTATCATGATGAAGATTAAATTCAGCCATGTTTTATGTTTATCCTCTTACTGGGCATTTAGATCACCCCTTCTTTTGATGTATATCACCAGTTGAATACTTGTACTAAGGAGAACAGGAGGGACAATAGGAATCTGGAGAAGAAATAATTATATAAATATTTTTGTTTTATTATGTCTAGGAATAATTATCCCAAAACATGAAACATTTGATCATAGTTTTGTAACACTTATTTATTTTTTATATTTAAAATGATGTGATTTTTTTATAAGAAAAATAAGGGATTATATAGTATTTATCAGATAACGGTTTAGTTAATTTGGAAATTAGGATTATAGAAAATTTGAAAAAACATTTACTAAGAGTCTATGTATATACTAAGTAATCATTTTATTAGAAAAACTCTAAACATAGTGGTCCAAAACGATATCCTTTTGGAATTATTTTCATAATGGAATAAATTATTTATTCATGAATTGTTGACTTATGTTTCTTTCTAACCATTTATACATTAGAAAATGGTTGGATCTAGGAGAAATCAGGACAACAACCCTTGTGAGGGATAATAAAAAGATTACTTGAATGATATCCCCAATGACTTGGGAGTTGGATTTTAAAATTACATGGTGATGATCACCTAGCTATCTCAGGATTTGAAAAATAACATGGATAATGTGGAACATCCTCCATAACCTATGAGGGAGAAAATGGATATAAAGCATTTTATGAGGCAACAAACACCAACAATTAGTGGATCTTCTGATCCACTGATCATGAAACAGAGGTTCAAATCAATGGAGAAGATGTTTTCCATTATTCTATATTCTTAGATATAGAAGGTGACTCTGGATGTGTATTGTCTAGATGGAGATGCTAATCAGTGCTGGGAATGATTAAAAACACAGATCAAAAGGGTTAAATTAAAGGGATGAAGTGGGAATACATTAAAATAATGTTTCTTAAAATGTATTTCCGTAAAACTCTCCATAAAATGATGGAGAGAATATTCATAGAGAAAAATAAAAATGAAGGTGAATCTATCAAAACATATAAAGTAAATTTCCAAATTCTAGAAAGTAATGGTTTGAGTTTTTTTATCAACAATTATTGAAAAATTGATTGATTCTTTACCGGTTTAAAACCACAGCATTGAATAGATCTATTAATTATAGAATTTGGGATTTATGATGATTTTTTTGATGTGCTGTCAATGTTGATATGGAGTTTAGTGAATGGTCTCATCGATATGGTTATTTGAAAAAAGATGTGGTTTCGTGGTGGGGATCTAATGAAAAGGGTGTAAAGAAATATCAACCAACCACATGTCAAAAATGTGGTAAAAAACATCATCAGAACTACCTTAAAGGGAGGGTTAAATTATATAAGTGTGGGATATAAGGAAACCATGTTCATGAATGTTGAAAATACATGGAGAAGATGGATAATGTGGTAGAGGAAACTAGAGAACCACCCATGGTCCAATGCTTCAATTCTATTGTGTAAGGTAACTATACAAGACATTATACTAAACCACAAGTCTTCAAGGGTAATCGGTGTTATCATCCACGAAATACAAAGGAGAAAGGTAATGATTATTCCATTACTATTTCTGAGGTGGAGCCTGAATATGATGTGGTGATAGGTACATTGGATATTCATTCATGAATAGTGAATGTACTATTTTATTCTGGTTCTACACATTCTTACATATCTTGCAGTATTAGTAGATCTATTCAAACCCCACCCCAATTTATGGAGGTTGAGTTATTTGTCAGAAATGAAAGTGGGGAAATTATTTCATCCAAAGTATATAACTCATCCCCTGTTAATATTTTTGGAAGAAATCTCTATGTAAATATTTATATAATTCCTTTTTTAGATTTTGATTCTATATTGGGCATGGATTAGATATAATTATATAAATCCATTATCAAATATCAAGGAATGGACATTACTCATTACATTCTGAGGAATCCTCAAACTCTATATAAGTGTAATGAGGAGGATGAATATTCTTCAGATCCATATTATGAAGTTTTGAAATTATTGCCTTATGAGAAGGCATATCTAGCTCAAAATATTGATAAAAAGAAGAGAATTAGGCTTCAAGACATGCCTATTGTATGGGACTACACTGATGTGTTCCCTAGAGAATTTATTGATCTTTCTCCTGACTAAGAGGTTGAGTTCTCAATTGAACTTATTCTTGGATCTTTTCCTATTTCAAATACACATTATAGAATGTCCACCAATGTGTTTGAGGATCTAAAGAAGATGTTACAAGCGAATATGGACAAGTGATTTATACACTCTAGTTCTCCACCATGGGGTGAACTATTCCTCTTCGCCAGGAATAAGTATAGATTAATGAACTTATGAATTTATTATCATGATATAAAAACATCATGATAAAGAACAATAATCCCCTTTCAGGGATAGATGACTTGCTTGATCAACTATATTGGTGCAAGTATGTCTCTAAGGTGGACTTTCAGTCAGAATATCAAAAATTAAAGGGGAGGAAGGAATATATTATCCTAAATACCTTTCAATCCTGGTATGAACACTATGTTTTCATAGTGATTACTTTCTAACTCACTAATTCTCCAGTATTATTCATGGATAAATTTATATAGTATTTAGAGAATACCTTGAAAAATATATGGCAATTTCTATTGATGATATTCTAGTATACTATAAGATCAAGGAGGAACATGAGGGGAATTTAAATAATATTATAAATACACTGTGAAGGGATAAAATTTTGAAAAGTTCAATAATTATGAGTTATGGATAGTTGAAATATAATTCTTTAGGCATGTTTTCACCAGAAAAAGAAATATCTATAGACCCCTCCAAGACAAAAGCAATCGCAGATGGTCCAGGACAATATCTGTAATGGAGATATATATTTTATTTAGTCTAGATGGGTATTACCAGTAATTTTTTACAAACTTATCACTTTTTTCAAACCCACTAACCAAGATGAATGGGAAGGGAGGAATGTTTTTAAGGACCTGCGAATATGAATACTAATTCAGAGTGTAAGAATGGTTAATCACTACTCTAGTACTCACACTTCAGACAAGTGTGGAACACTTTTTATTATACAACGATGCATCAAAGAAGGTGTAAGATGTCTACTGATAAAAAATGATGATGTTATATACTAAATCTCATTGAAATTAAAAATTAATCAGAAAAACTATCCTACAAATGATCTGGAGTGAGTAGTTGTGATCTTTTCATTGAAAATATGCAGGAATTATCTCTATGGGGTGATGTGTAAAATATACCCTGGTTATAAGAGCCTAAAATATATATTAAAAAATAAGGATATTAATTTGTTCCGTCTAATATGGTGAGATATCATTAAGTATTATGACTACTAAATCCAATACTATCATGGCTAAGAGAATAAAGTGGTAGATTCTATAAGTAAAAAGGATCCTATTTTATTATAAATGATATCAATTGGGAAGGATTCAATATTATTAGATTTTGAAATGATGGACATGTGAATAAATGAGGAAAGAACATCATTAATCCTTTTTCAAATGATTTCCCAACCATCACTCATGGAGTAAATAAAGGATTATTAATGAAATGATGTAGAATTTCGAAGAATGTTGAAGTTGTGAGAAAGGGGAAATCATCAAAGATTAAAATTGATGAGGATGGAGGAATATGATTTGTGTTATGATTATGATTACCATACGATCTAGAGATAAAGAAGTAGATTATTAATGATGTGCATAACACAACCTTCTATTTTCACCTAGGGAGAACTAAGATGTATCGAGATCTTTGAGAGAACTATTGATGAGAGAATATGAGGACTGATATCGCTGTATACACATCATTGTGTATGGTATGTCAACAAGTTAAGTTTGAAATAAAAAAAATATAATGGTTTGATATAACCATTAACCATACCAACATGGAAATTGTAAAACATTACTGTGGATGTTGTCACTATATATTTGAAGATATCTGTAGGAAATAATGCTTTATTGGTTATTATGAGCAATCTTACAAAGAAATGTCACTTTTTTGACATTTGAGAGGACTTCTTACTAGATCAACTTACATTGATTTACAATATAGGAGTGGTAATATTTGATAGAGTATAACATTAAATTATATTCGATCGAGATATGAGATTCACCTCCTTGTTTGAGAAAGGTCTCCAACATGTTATAAACACTGATATGAACTTCAGTACGGCTTATCATCCCCAAAATGATGGACAATATGAATGAACTATTCAGACAATGTATGACATGTAGAGGTTATGTTCTATGGACTACAAAGGAGGAAGGTACCATTATCTTCCTCTAGTTGAAATCCCTTTTAACAACAGTTTCCACACGATCATCCAAATGAATCCATATAAATCCATTTATGGGAAAAGGATCAGAACACTAGTTTGCGGGGAAAAAGTATGTGAACGTAAGTTTCTAGGACCTGAAATGTTATAATAAATGGCATAAAAGGTGAAACCCATTCAACATCACATCAAGGAAGCCTAATATCCACAGAAGATCCATACGGGCAATCATCAAGAAGTCCTTGAGTCTATGGTTGGAAACATGGTATTCCTATGAATATCTCCATGGAAGAGGATCATGAGATTTGGGATGAAATCAAGGTTGATTCCCGGACCCATCATCCCCTTAGAGATTCTTGATCATTTCAGAGCTATTTCCTATTGACTAGAACGTCCAAAAACCATGTATCATGTATACAATGCATTACATGTATCTTTCTTAAAAATTAAATATCAAATCCCTCACATGTACTAAATCTAGAGGTTGTATAGCTGGAAGATGATATCTCTTATGAGGAGATAATAGAGAAGATCTTGGATCATTAAGATAAATTTATACAAAACAAGACTACTCAATTAGTCCAAGTATTTTGGTAAAACCATAAGTACAAAGGGGTGATATGGGAAACAGAGTAATAAATTATGGAGATGTACCCTAACTCGATTTCACCACAGTATGTAAAATGAAATTTTGTGGGAAAATTTTCATAAGGGAGGAAGAATGTAACAACCCATAATGTTATCAATGGAAATTACTTTCGAATAACTGTGTCACAAGTATGAACCACATAAAATCACATTGAAACCATTAAAAAGCATTATAAATGAATAATTAATGAAATAATAATTCTTTCTTGATGTTAAGGAAATTTTATCGATGAAATAGTAAATAAATGATTTTAAAATATTTAGTTAAGTGTTGGAATTTTTGTAAGTCCTAAATAGGTAATAAAAAATTTATGATTAATTTAATAATTTAAAAGAAAATTTATTTCCATAAAATTTATTCATAAATTAATATTTTGATTTCTTATGATTTTTAGATAATTTTTAGGGGATTTAGTAAATTTTTCAATTCATTATAAAATCATTTATAATTTTAGAATATGTATTTTTCGAGTAAATGGTGATTTTTAATAAAAATAAAATTTCACATATTTTGAAAATTATTTCCAAAAAATGGAGTGATTTTTTTAATTCTACAAATCAAAAAACGGTTAGGGTCATTTTTTTGGATTTTTTTAAAATGCTAAATTTTTTGGGAATAGTAAAATATGCTAATTTTCGGTAATTATACATTATAAGTTTAATACACTTTTCTACGAGTCATCCCTGATTTAGAAAGATAATATAAAAAAAAATTAATTATTTTTTTATATTTAGTTATAATCCTCAAACTATTCATAGTTTTGACCCTAATAATCAACTAATGTATAAAATGATGGAAAACACCCCCATTCTCCGATATAAATACCACCCCTTACCACCTATTTTCCTCACACCTTCCAAGATAGGAGCATTATATAAATTCTTCCTAATACACTCACCAAGCCCTCCCTCATGCCAATGATCCATGTTTATCAACAAAATACAAAAACCATTTTCTTAATGAGGTTCTCAATAAGGATAAATTCAAGATGTAAAAGCCTCTTTCATTTCGTTTAATTTCTTTTCATTTTCTTTTCATTTGTTATTATTTCCTCACCTCCCCTTATAATAATGTAATGATAACTATATTACCTTATATGAACTATAATTTTATTATTATAATATATTAATACACCATCAAGCCTCTTATCTTATCCCTCTATTGTTAAAATGGAAATGTCGTCTGTGTGGTTTTCTTTAATCACTGTCTAAGAAGAAATGATTTCATTTTAAATTACAACCTACAAGAATTGTCTAAAACCCATTATAATGGTAAAAAAAGAACAAAAAATTTATTTTATTACCTTTTTTTGTTATTTAACTAACTTATATAAAAAAATTAAGTAATAAAACAAAATGAGTTTGTTGGGATCAAAAAGAGACAAATTAATGTAAACATTTATTATTAATGTTTTATCTAATGATTCATGGTAATTTAATATAAATAAATGATTTATAAGATAATTTTTTCTTCCATAATTTCATTAATAACATATAATTTCAATTATCGATTATTATCCCTATTTTAAAAAATATTCCATTATCATATATAATTGAAACGATCTTGAAAACCAAGAAAATGAACACTCTAGAATGATGAAATTCAACTCTATAACTCATAGAAAATCCCATAAAAGAACTTAATAAAACTGTAATGAATAAAATTATTTTCTAATTTTTTTTATTTGTTTAATTAATGATTTTATTACTATATATATGATATTAATGTGAAGAAATAATTCCTACAAAACGTAAGGGGAATTCCCAATCCCAACTCTCTTCCTTTAGATTTTCTCTCTTTAACTCCATTTTAAGTATCGATGATCCTTTATTTTTCTATAAATTTCATTCTATTTCTTACATTTTCATTTCTGTTATATAAATGTTTCGAATATGGTTTTATGAAAAATACAAAAAAATCCAAAAGAACTCTTATTTCAAAAGAAAAACTATGTCTCCTTCTCATGAGATTGTTTCTTCTTAAATAAAGATTGATAGAAATCATATTATTCCCTTTTTATCATAGTAAATCAAATGATTATGAATGTATACTTTATGAAATGAACCAAATTCCTTTCCATGGGTAATTTTATATCCAATATTGATATACTTTGTATGTGGAATGCATGTTAATGTAAATGTTACGATGTGACGAGTGTGCCCAGAATTATATAGAACTTGTAAATGTTATGATGTGACGGGTTCTCCTATAGTTATATAGAATTGAAATTCATTGGATTATGTGATTAATATCATGACATAAACTGAAATATTCATGAAAATGGTGATAGATTTATTCAAAACATTGTGTGGTATTTGACCACTAAGATAAGATGTCTAATTTTTATGAATTTCCACATTTCATGCATTTATATAATGTTTCCTTCCTGGATTATTATTATGATACCTTTCAAATATTATGATCATGATGATTATTCTCACCCATACTTTATCTTCATTTTTTTACTAGGCATTTATCTCATATATTCTTTGGATGTATATCCTTGGGTGAATACATGTATTAAGGAGAACACAAGGGAAAATAAGAAGCTAGAGAAGAAAGAATTAAATAATTTTTTTGGTTTATTTTTTATGTTCCTACTTTTCCCAAGACACTAAACCTTTGAGTCATGTTTGTGTAACATTTTTTATGGTGTTTAACATTAACATTATGTAATTGGTTTGTAATAAAAAGAATTGTCTCTATAGGTTTTGATCATTTATCTCCCTTAAAAAAGTATCACAACGTGTTTCCCTATAACATCATTTTACTATTTGTAGATCAAGGTTTATGAGGACTGGATCTCTTCCTCTCCCATCACTAAGTCTGAAATAAACAAGTATTATTTTTTCCTGAGGTAGTTTTATATATTAAAAGGATTTATCCCTAAAATTATATTATGTACCCATAAATTATGTTTTCTTGATTTATGAAATTAAATTATTTTAAATACGTGTGGGTTGTTTTGTATTGTAACATACATGGTGGCTTATGATATGGGTTTTAAAGGGGATATTCTTTATTTTTTAAACATTTAGTGTTTGATAAAATTAATATAATATTGCTTTTTATAATGTGTATTTTCAAGCATGGGAGAAGTGATGTTTATCTTTTCAATATATTTTGTAAAATTGGGAGAATGGTTTTTGAATGTTTTTTGAAAACATATCACATAGGAATATATGGTGACTCTGGGTAAGGTAATATTAAAATAATAGTGACTACAGTACCACTACGGTTTATGATTGTGATATCAATAAGCTATGGTATAATACGATATCATTAGGATTCACATTAAGCATGGCATAGTGTTCCTTACATGTCATAATCATATTTTGATAGAGGTTGTATCAAAATTATGTTTTATGATATTGATTCCATTATGTTTATGTTTTATATAATCACTTGTATATCATCTAATTAATGAATTTTTTGATTATTAACCATTATATTTTTATTTGTGTTAGTACTTATATTCATATCAGTTTGAATATGGATTAGTTTTAATGAAAATAAAATGTTATGTCAGAAAATTGTTTTCAAAGTTAATGGATTTTTTAATTTTTTTGAAAATATAGAAACATATAATTAATTTTGAAGGAAATTATAGATATTATTGGTAGTATCATACTAATATTTTGTTCTCACACCCTACGTTTTCCATTGTGAATTTTTATGCTTTTATTTTTATAATATAAATAAAAGGAAGGGTGTTAGGTAGTTCACTTTTTTACCTCAATTGTTTTTTTTCATAATGGATATGGATTTTAATGATTGTTGTTCATGTAGAGATTGTTTTTAGATTTAGTCTTTTTTGTTTCTAATATGATATATTTTTATTTATTACAATGTTTTATTATTGTGTAGAACATTAATTCCAAGATTTACATTGATTTTTTATCTATTTCCTATTATACATGATTCATATTTTTGGTTTATGTATAATCACCACCATGTAGAGATACATATTTGGTAACAAGTCATGTTGAAAAGAGTTTGATCTCTATATAATTGTATAATATGGAATACCAAGCCTAATGTGTTGTTCCCATTCATGTACATGTTTTAGGATTCATGTAATTCTAGAGGTAGGAACCTCAAAACAATGATAGAAAGTGTAAATGGGTTTCTAGCCAGTTTAATTTCATATCTATCCCCAAGTAACCATGGATTTTTAGGGTTATCCATGGGAATTAATATTGGTTTTGGATTATTTGGATAAGGCTAATTTTAAACTTTTATTATGATGAACCGTGAATTTTCTTCTTTTTACTCATGAATCTATTTATCCATTAGATTCATAACATTTTATGTCTATAATTTAAATTCCTGATGTATTTTCTAATCATGTGTTATAATTTGTTGTGGATAGATAAATTATCTTATAATATCTCTTCTAAATCTTTTAGGGGAAGCTTTAAGACATTTATAGGTGGGTAACACTTTCGAAAAATCTTCATTTTTCGTAGCAGTTACCATCATATTATGAAATCATGGTCATATTAGAGTTGTAAAATAGGGACTAGCAGTGGATCAAGGATGAGAATTTAACTAGTATAACCCAACTACATTTTCTGTGATAAGGTCCCCCAAGCATCATAAGATTACCTTGAGAACATTGAGAGAATATCCAATTTCTTGATGACTCCAAAGGAGGAAAATTTGTTATTCACATCTTATATGATTGAAGGAGTAAGAAGAAAATGGTGGGTAAATATTTTTAATGCTATTTTGGATGGGAAACATACATGGATCCAATTAAAGAGATAATTCACTTAGTATTTGTATCATAAAATGTTTCTAGTGGTGAAGACTCAATATTTTTTTACCATTTATAAATGGGAGCCTTCAGTCATACGGTACACTACCAAATTTTATGACTGAGTACACATATCACTTGAGATTACTTCAAATAACTACCTTAATGATAAAAAATTAGATGATGATTTAATGTTGGATATTTAGATGATAATGATCTTCTTATGTATGAAAAAAAATTCTATGATGGTGGATAATGAATATATGGATGAGGTTGTCTTAGCTTGGATGGTGGGTTTAGTTTGAGCTTCAGTTGAATTAGGATGTATCTAGAGTATGCCTAGTCTCTAGAAAAGAATGTTGATCAATGGATTTTAGTTTAAATTAGTGGAAGATTCATTGGATTCCATGAGAAAAACCCATGTTTTTTATATCAGTGTGAAACCCTAGTAATACTAATCCTATCTTTTTGGTGGTACCGTGGAGAAACATAATTATATATGATCTAGATATATTTAATATTTTTTCTATAAATATATCACAAAGAGGTAGAGCTAGATCCAGTCTTACCAAATGATCACATGATCATTATGAAGCATCATTTTATTGAGGATCTAGATCCCATATAAAGGTGGATACCTATGTATAAATGGCATATAATGGAGGATATGAAGTATTTCATCTTTATATAGTAGAGTACACAATAGTGGAATCCAATACAGATATGGCTATTTAGAGAGGTACGATGGTCATATCATCCACTATATTCCTACTTTATTCTAGTACCAGGGCATCTCATTATTTATATCAACTAAGATTATTGATGTGTTGGGACTGTATAAAAATATTATTCCTTTTATGATGGATCATCCTAGTCCTAGGGGATAAAGGAATAAGATTTTAAATGATAAGAGTGCCTTGTATTATTTGAATAAAATGAGTTTTTGTAGGATATTTTATTTATTGGTCTTGTGATACTAATCCCCATCATTCTAAAGGACTAGATTTTTGTATTTAAATACTATTTTGATTTTTATAATCATTGAGTTAATTTTTATCTTTCATTGGGGTTAATCAAATCATTCATGTCGAGTGAGATACTGAATCCAAAAGATTGGGGCTTATTATTTATAATGGTTTATAAAAGTCATTTTATTTTCAAAGAAGTATCTTGACACCATTGACTGATGTTCCATTTATTCACATTCTATGGTACTGTATGAGTAACATGTGAGTTTCCTCTTTATTTTCTAGATTACAGGCACAAAGGAATCTTGAGTGTTTCATAATCATGCTTCTGGGGATGAGTCTCATATCTAGGATATCTTATAAAATTTTACTTGTTGAGTTGGAGTAAATAATTGTACAATTCAATGACATCAAGGAAATGAAATTTATTCATTCTAGTAGGTTCCATTTAGATTCTCTAATTCCATTTTCAAAAAAATTATATGAAAGCCTCCAAATATGTGTCTATTACCGAAAGTTTTATTAGGTGACGATTAATGAACATTTATCATTTTACTAGATGCATGACATGTATGAACAACTCAAGAGAGACATAATGTTTTCTAAGATTGATATTCATTTATTTTATCATCAATTGAGGTTCCAAGAGGAGGATACTATGAAAATATTATTTAAGAGGCTGAATTGAACTTATGATTATTTATTCATTCCATTTGGACTAAGTAGATCTCCAGTAGTTTTTATATAATAGATTAATTACATCCTTTATAAATTATTGTTTTATATTGAGGAAATTTTGGTGGAAAATATTTTCCTGTACTCCAGGTCAGAGGTGGAACACAAGGATCATCTAGATATCATCCATAGAAATCTAATGGAAGATTTTATTTATAGAAATATATATGAATGTAAATTTTTTATTCCAAAGGTAAAATTTCTAGATCAAATTATATTTGAGATTGGAATATCAGTGAATCATGATATTACTATGATTTTAATTTCTTAGAAAAAATAAGGAGATATGTTTGAGGACTATGTCATCCTAGGTTTAAGAGGATATTATAAATGGTTTATTCTTACCTTCTATGAAGAATTTATCATTAATCATCGAGTTAACCCATAGAGGTGTCAAATTACATTGGAAGGAAATCCATTGAAGAACTAAAGAAGATATTGAAAGTGCATAATATTATGATTATTTTTGGAACCAAGTTCAAGATATAATATTTTCTGAAATTCCTTAGATATTGTATAAGAATGTGTTCATCTATAAGAGAAATAAGTAGTGATATTTGGATATCATGAAATATATCCTAAGGAGAATAATTATTTAGACAATGGTATTTTGTTAATTTTATTGATTTAATATCTCATTAATTGGTTCTGATATCTCTTTAGTGAGTTGTTAAAATTGTATTCACATCATAAGAGTGTAAAATATATTTCCAACTAGAGAGACATGAAATTTTTGAAGTTATTCTAGTTTGGTTATCATTGGAATATCGATTTTGGTATTGCATATACACCTGGTAATGTCAATGCGGTTATTGAAGCACTAGCTAGAAGTTTCCATTATATGACTTGTTGGAATCAGTAGAGAGGTGGTAATTAATGAGCTTCATTTCTTAGAATATGTTACATAAAGTGGAGCACAATGATATTTTTTTTACCTTTTGTGAATTATAAATCAAAAAATTATTATCTAATAAGAATTTAAAGATACACTCATATCAAATTTCATAATTTTAGTAAAATATATATTGTTGGGTCGACATGAGGTGTCAATCTCAATATGATGATTTTGTCTTGTGTTTCTGTTGCTATTTAGTTGTTTCGATATAAATGAGATATGAGGTGATGAATAGTGGACATACTTATACTTATTATATGAACAATAGGTCTGATCTGATGTATAATGTTTTTAGATATAGATATTGGTAGTTGAGGATGAGGTTGAGAAATGTTGAATTTATGTCATGATTCCTTACTTGTCATCTGATCATGGGAGAGCACTAGATACCTATTGGGTTGTGAAAGAATTTACTAATCTAATTATGGAAGTTGGATAATATTTCCTTGGACATGATTGTTCTTACCATATAATCCAAGTAGAATATATTTTATTGGGGAATTCATATATCAAATTTCAAAATCATTTAATTGGCTTCTCATTAAGTAGACAATAGAGGAAGTGTTTGGGATCCTATAGAGCTAATATATCATGAATACCTATAGAATTACTTATATAAGACTAAATTTTCATACATAAATATTAAATTATTTTTGATGAAAATTTAATACATTTCACAAATACACATTGGAAGACTATATAGGTATAATCTCTTTGGAAAATCAGATACATAAATTACTATTACATCAAAAAATATACATCACCAGTAACTTAGTTCTTCATAATGTGAACTATTATTTTAAAAATCATACCAAAAACATTTCTTCATAATATAAAAAATGTAAACAAGTTAAATGGTAATAATATATATCAAATAATGGAAAACAAAGGAGATATTAAGGATCATGTGAGCATAACAATAGAATACGGGTATAAGAGCATGAGTATACCATTTGAAAAAAATACCATTTCTACCATAGATTATAATCATGATTCATGGATTAAATCATGGAAGATCAATAGAAGAGAATCATAATTTAATCAATGAATTGAATCCACAAGAGCATAAAATTGGCATAAGATATAAGTTTGTGTCATCCACTTAGTTTTAGAAAATTATCTCCATATTAGTTGTGGTTTAATTTAATGATTGTAAAACTGAATTGGATTCACTCTCCAAACAATTATAGTAGTAAATTTTCACTCCTAATATTATCATAGAGGATTGGGTTCACTTCCCAAACCATCATATTAGTATAGGATCACCCTTAAGACCAATATTATGGATGTAGTTCCTTACTGAGATGGGTCCACTCCCCATTCCAATCATGTTTATCTCATACAATATATATCCTTACCCAATGCATTATAGGGATATAAAAAACCATACCCCACCCATAATATGATGAAAATAATTCCACAACCTAGAAAACATTCTTCAAATCTATACCCAATAAAAGAATTGGTTTTTACAAATATTTTATCATACCATAACCCATGAAAATGAAATGAGATTCATAAACATATTATAATTTTATCATAGAATAAACTGTGTAAAAGGGACATTTTCCATAGACATATATTCATCATAAACATAAACTAGCTAGAGAATGAATAAGTATGGTACCCTTGGATCAAAACACTAGTAAAAAAATTTTGAAATCAGTTTTTTTTATTTGGTGAATAGAAATCCCACTATAATATCATTAAAAATTCTTGAAGAAAATACCATTCCCACATTTTTAATCAGTTTTCAAAATGTATAAATTGATTAAATATTTTTGAACATTTTTTTCAGAGAAAATAACCATGAAAACATATAAATGATTTTTTTATATTAGTGATATTTCATGATGGTGGGAAAATTTATTCATGTAATATCCTTACATGGACGCCTCTAAACAAGTTCCCCAAGATGATTCACTAAAAGGCCTCAAGAATGCCTCCAAATATGCCAAAGGCTTCCGATGATCAATGAAGACATATAATGAGATAGTGGGGAGACTATTAAATCATATTAGAGAAAGTATATGTTGAAAGTAACAAACATTATACATAGGAGTAAATGATAAGTGTATAGAAGAAAAAAATATGAAATAGACAATAGTAACATAATGATTGTAGTAAAGGTGTGAACCACTAATTCATGAATATAAACTAATTGACCACTTGGATGATCAAATATACGGGATTAAATAAATGGAATTGATATAAATGTGTTTTTCTATGCTACATTCATGAATCCATATCAATTACCCAACTCCATGAACATATAAAATCCATTATACTCAATAAATCACTAGCATTTTCCTATATTGTGACTATAACATTTCGAATTATTTATTAGGTACTTCAATGAAATAGGGAACAAGTAGAATTTGAGTTCAAAATCATTAGGTAATAACCAACGCATTCCCATACATTTCCTGTAAATATATTGTATGTATGTGTTAGCTACTCATGAGGATAACATTAAAAACGACATCTTCATAAAAATAGATTGAAAGAAAAAATTTGTACCAAAAATTGATATGATAAGGGAACACTCACATAATAATCTCAATATATATGAAACAAAATAATAATGAAATAAAATCCCAAAAAATCATTTTTAAAATGAATTCAAATTTAGTATGTGTGATTGTGATCCTGATCGTCTGGACACCATTTGATTAGGGATTTGATATCAATGATATAGAACAAAATGTCTCTATAATCATGCCGATCCTCATGTTCATATACCTGATTAATGATGCCATCTTTTGAAAACACTATAAATATATCTATGAAAGTTATATAAAAAAGTAGGGATATAGGTTATAGCCCAGGGATCCCCATTATCACCGAAAATCACTATAATGAAGGAGTCTAGTTAAAATATAGCCTATAGATATAGATAATTTTATAATATAAGGAAATATGGGATATAGATTTTGTAACCAAGGAGTTTGTATAAAATAATAATCAAGAAGTAAATAAATTCACTTTCCCTATGATTCCATCCAAAGAATTCCAGCATCAGAATGCATGTATCACGCGAGGCATATATTATCATTTTCCACTATGAGTATATCTAAGGAATTCAACATGGGAAGATGAGAATCACTCAAGGTATATATAATAAATCTAAAATATGATTTTCTTTAAGGAATTCCATATAAATAATCAAAATTTTACTCAAGGTGTAACATATTTCCATTTAACCTATGAGTACATACACATAATTCTATATTTCGAATCCACGTGTTACCCAAGGAATAATTTTTTTCTGTTTAAATGATGAGTCCATACATATAATTCCATATCAGAAATCTAAGTGTCACTCAAGGAAAAATATATATTCATTTAACCTCTAAGGCCATCCATATAATTCCATATCAGGAACCCATGAATAGACCAAGGTTTAAAACTCAGGATCCCAAGTAGTGCTTATTGGAATACTGATAATATATAATAGTATATGATACATGATCAAAACTATGATCTTAGGTATTACCTCTAAGAATACTTAAAATATCAAAATAATAGTCTTAATCTAGATAGCAAGAAGTACCTTTGGGTATCTGTAACATATGTTTCATCTCATAAGGATCACTAAAAAAATTCATAGAATAAACTCTAATAATAATAGTATCATTAATAGTAACCATTTAATTTCATAATATCAATTATGAGGATGGTTAAATGACTATAAGAAATATCCAAAAAATATCCTCATAGGAATAATCATTTAGTGTGGGTTATATACTCTAACCACTTCAATCCTTACCCAAACGGATAGCGTAATTTCTCAATGTCAATCCAAAATTAGGAATTCAACTGGATCACCAAGGTCATTTTTTAGGTGATCCATTATAATTAGGATCCTCAATGTCAACATGTAAATGGAGTTATCCCTATTGGGTTCATCTATGTCAATATGAAAGAAAGGTAATTATGTGGGTGAATCCTACATCTGATACTCTATCAAACTAATATCAAGTTGACCTATGGAGTTTAAACTCATGGGTTATTAGTGACCCGTGGTATTCATTGATTTAATTAAACCATATATACTAACTAAATAGTACAGTGTAAAAAATCTAAATAGTTAAAATCATTGTCATGGGTATTACCAAGTAATTTAATAATACCACAAACATTCAAAAATAACATATGGCTTGCCCGAAAATTGACCTACAATTGAAGAAGAATAACTTTTAATTTTATGGGGAAAAATAAGATTCATTAGCCTATGTAATCGTAACCAAGCAACATCAGACCTTTTCTCATCACCAAACCATCAAAATTATTTAATCATAAAAATATTATAATTGAATAATTAATATTATTAATTTATAAACAAATAACAATTTTATTTATAATTGAATACTTCCCCAAACATAATAGGTTAATAACGTCCCACCAAAACTATGAAATAAACCTCCCTAACATCCCAAAATATAATTCAAACCATATTCATGGAATATTCCCAATGAAATTATATCAAAAAATTCCTTGAAAATTTTTAAATGATTCATAAAATCTTTAAAAAAGTACTACAATAACATAACATAATGAAATGGAACATGAAAAAGTGATGATGAAATCCCAGGTCATCCTATACATTGGAAGAGATAATGAACCATCATGAGTATCATATTTCACTATGATCTGGTGAATTCAAGAAAAAAATATCTAACCAGTGGTACCACCGTTAGGAAGAATAAGGGGAACAAAAAATAGGTTCTAACAGAGTCGAAGGCTCACCTCAAGGATTCAAGCACATCCAACAACATTTTATATGGAAAAAAAAACATCCCAACTGGTGGAAGGTAAAAGGATATTTGTCTATATGGGGAAGCTACAAAGTGAAAATGTAGAGAAAATATTTAACACCACAAGATTTTATGGTATGTATCTTTATAAATTTATCTTCTTCGATAACTTATGTTACACGAAACATCGAGATTAAAAAATTGATTAAATATTATTATTTAATTCTGATAATTGTCACCTAGCTGTTTGAACACATTGAATGAATTATATTAGTTAAAATTTTAAAATATAGGTTACACATTCTTACAAAATGAATTCATTGGTTACCAACTATTGATTAATGAAAATAAAAACAAATTGAACATAAAGTATGTGTTTAAAAAAAATATTTTATGACCACAATGAAATTTTAAATCAATAAATTAAATTAATCACTATTATAAAAAGATCACCTTTTAATTTTTATGTTACAACTTCAATCAATTTTTTTAAATTCATCATATATTTTTTATAGTCTAAATATTAGAATAAATCCAATTTTATGCATAAAGGTATAATTTATAAAATGAAAATTTACCACCTTTTAAAGGTTCACTTGTGTGAAATATAAAAGTTTTCACATTTATATTATATAAATTAAAAAATCATTATTTTAAAAATAATAATTTCAAAATTAGATTAATGTGAATATTTAATATTTTTCAAAAAAATATTTAATTTCTAGTGAATTGTGAGAAATAGAAAGTTTTATAAAGTTTTAAATTTCATTACATTAAAGAATATTTATTATTTTAAAGTGATCTAAATATAACATAAGAACTATTTAGTTAAAATTATATTATAATTTACAATTTGATCATCATTATATCATATTTTTGTATGGGTACATTTTTTGGCTTGAAAATAATTTTATCAATAAAAATATTTTGGTTTCATTTTATAGGAATAATTTTAAAATAAATTATTCAACATATTTGTTTTCAATATTGAAAAATGGATTCAATATTTAGATATTGAAGTTCCAAATTTAGTAAAAAGGTCTGTTTTATTTTTTTCCAATATAAATAATAACCATGGATTTTTTGTTACCACAATAAAGAGTAAATTTGGAAATGTATGTTAATAATATAATTATAAGAAAAATAAAATTACCCTAAAACATTCTCAAATATTATTGTATGATTTATATTCTACCCATAAAACCTAATGTTCAAATTTTATTTAATTAATGGAAAATTTTCTATGAAAATGAATTCAATATTATTAAATTATTGAAAATCAGAAAATGTCAGATTCATATTTTTAATAACAATATTATTTTTAATATGGTGTTATTTAGAATATATTTTTTAATATAGATATTATTTAAAAATAAAAAATATATATGTACAATTTTTTTTAAAATTCTTAATGAAGAAATAATTATCAAAATTATTTGTATAATAATGATGAAGTAATTATTTTATTAATGAAACAATGAAATAAATGATTCTTTTAGTTAAAAATTAAATGTATCATATTTAGAGATTTTTTTTATAAAATGGGTTCAATTTTTTATATCTACACATAATGAAATAGTTATGGTGAATTTTTGGTATTTTTCTAAAATAGTTGAGTTTTTTATGAATAGTGAAATAAGGTAATATATAGTGTTTGATATTATATGATAAATTCATGAATTTTTTAGACTTGAATGATTTATAGATGGTGTAATAATCATAATTTAAAACTCACATGGAATAGTTTCTTTAATGAGTCACAAGAGTCATTACTATCAATACTCTGGAGCCAAAATAACAAATTAATGAATAAAATAATAAAAAATAGCCCTCTTCTAACATTATAAATATGACCCCTCCCCACACCTTCTCCTCACACCTCCAAATCCATGTAGAATATATTAATTGTTCTAAATTACCTTCCCAAGACTTTTCACCATGTCTATGACCTTCATTTAATACCAAAATACCAAATCCATGTTTCTTAAGGAGGTCCTCAAAGAGATGATATTGAAGAGGTAAATGCCTCCCTTTTTCTCTTTTATTTTCTTTTCCTCTTATCACCACCTAATACAAATTGGCATGTTAAATATAGTTTAATATATATACACGAATTTTATTATGTTAATGAAATATATATAATCAAATATTTTCTTTTATCCTTTTATCCTTTTATTCTTAAAATGAAAACATCATCTATGTTGCGTTGATTCGCCGCCTTCAGGGATTATGAGTTTTAATTTTCATTTACCACCTTCAGGGATGGTCATAAAACCATTATTATGGCCAAATAAGATTATAATATGTATATTATATCTTTTTTATGTTTTGGAACTAATATATATATATATATATGTGTTTATAATATTAAATAATAAAACAGAACAAGTTCATGATGATTGAAAACCATCCAAAATATACTAAATGATTATCATAAATATTTTATTAAATTAATTAAACTCATACTAGAAAAAAAATTATATTGGGACCCTTTAAAATAAGTGAAGTATATGAATTCCATTTATTTCCCATTCTGTAGTTTTTATTCCATTTGGAAATAACTCCCATAAATATACCCAATGGAACCAACTATAAAACAGGAAAACGATCCCCCCAGGTCAATGAAATTAAAGACTATTATTCTTCATAATGGCCATGAAGGAAATTAAAAAAAAATTACAATAAATAATGTGTATTTTTAATTCCTATTGAATTAACTAATTAATGAAGATAATTTTATTATTCAGGAAATATATTCATATTCAAAATGATTTTATAGATAAGATAAGAGTTTTAACATCTCAATTTTATTTATATAAGAGACCGATTATTCACCACTTATTCTTTGTGTATTTTGTATTTATATAAATCAATGATATATCATATCATGAATTTCATTATATTCATGGTATTATTTTTTATCCTTTTATAATTATTACATTTATGGTGCATGTGATTTGAATGATTACAAAGTGGTAAGGGATATCCAAACTAAATTTTCAACCATTAGGGTAAACTTATATTCCATTGATTATGTCATGATAAGGTTATGTAAAAATAAATTACGATTATATGATGTCATATTACAACTTTTTTTTATTTAATGTGAATAATCATAATCTATTAATTTTATTAATGATATGATCCTTATAAGTGACTTCACCTAAATTTTTTTTCATTGAGGGATATTTTTGTAGTCATGCAGTTATTTTATTTTCTATTATGTATATAATACTCCGTTTATTTAAGATCATTAATAATTTAATATTTCATTAAATAATAATATATCTTGTATCATGGATATGGTTGTTTTGTAGTTATTATTCCATGTTTATATTTTTTTTACCTTCATAGATATTTTATTAACTGGGGAGTTATTGATATATCTAAAATTTTTATTTGATTAGGATATTTTATGAAATGTGACATTATTTATTAACTAAATTATTTATTCAATATATGAGGAATTTTTTGGACTTGTATGAAATGGGGTGGGGACTATTTACTACAATTCCAATGGCTTGGCGATCATTTATTGCAATCCCCTCAATGCATTGGAAGTTTTATGAGACCAAATTCGTTTGCAATAAAGCCTTCTTGTTTTTTCCAACAAGAATCAGATGGGTTTCTACCCACTGATGTAAACCATATTTACAATGGTCTTGTTGGTACAATGGTTTATTTTCCACATACATGACATCCACTCATTAATCATTTCCTAAAATTAGAATTTGGTTATTATTATCTATATGATTTTTTAAATGACATAATCTATGGATGAGTTTTCATTCATCTATTATTGATAAGAAATAATTTTAGAGTTATTTAAATTTATTTATTAATTGTAATTATTGATAAAAGTTAGATTCTATTATACCTAAACCATACTGATCATTTTATCTCACCCCTTTCTTATGTTTATTCTATCCTAAGTTCCCAATATGTTTATTTTGATTGATATGAAGGGTTATGCTAAGGGGAAAAAGGGTGTTCTCAAATATGTTTTTAATATTATATATATATAATTTAATTTGAATTTAAAATATATATCTTGTTCTTTGAGACTATAAATCTATTTGGTCCTTTGGAATTCGACTCCTTGTAATCATGCCAATGAAATAAAGTAATATACAATTTCTGGGATACCTAGGTTGGTGTCTTTATAGTTTCTATTATAGGATGTTTAGTTGAAAACATGGTTTCTAGATTAAAAAAATACTAGATTAGGTAAAATAACCAAAATATATATTTGAGGATAACTATATAAAAACTTTCCAAAATATACCTGTTTATGATATTATCTAAAAAATCAATTTTTTTAATATATTTCACTATGTTTTGGAATTATACATTGTATTTAATAATGATATGTTATAATAAAGTGTATTTCATCACTTAGAAATTTGACCTCATATAAGGAATGAGAACCTCACCAATTCACATGATCCCAAGATTAAGTAGGATCATGTATATTATGGTCTTATACAAATCTTTCAAATGGAACAAGTCTCCCAAAAATTCTTATCATATGAGGATATAGTATCATGGGCTAATGATACAATGAAATAAATATCTACATATTATGGTTTCTAAAGGAAGATCGATAAAAATATTACAATAAGAAAATTTTGGATAAAGTATATTAGAGAAAGAAATATTTTTCTAGATGTTATAATTATTGAATGGAACACCCTGAGACTAGCTTAAAATAAATGGGGGGTTTACTACAAGAATGGAGAGAAAGGCCAAAATACTATTGATTTCATTGGTAAGAAAATGGTTTCCATTATAAAATGATTAAAAAACAAGGAGATGGTAAAATAAAAAAAATCAATGTCTCAAGTGTCAAAAGAATATACTCTAAAAGAGGATAATTGATCATGGTAAAGCATATGCTACTACCGCAGATGTAGAGGAATGAATAATATTTTAATTTTTGGATTTATGAGTTATATTATTTGAGTTTTTTATCAATAATTATATAGTTATATTAATCATGAGAGATATACGTATTTTACTATAGTACTTCTTTGTGTAATTGGAAGCATGTGATGAATATAACTAGTAACTAAGAGATGTGATTATGTTATAAGTTGATATATTAGAAAATAAATTATTTATGAAATATAACCATAAAATTGTGCTTAATTTTTATATTATAATAAATATATGTATATGGGAATGTATTGTTGAACATTAAGGCTGGTTAGTGATTTTAGGGTTTATGTTATGGTGGAATTATCATAATTTTTTGTTTAAGGAATATATTCAACAAACTGGGATTTTACTCTTGGAAGAATTCATGTTTCATAAAGGTTTAAAGTAGATTAAGGTATTCATATATTTTGTATGTTAAAATAATAGATAATACATGAACCTGGTTTTTCACCTAGGTATGGATCCTTTAATTTTCGGTCTAAATCCATACTTTGGGCCTAATATGGATGCCTAATGAGATACTAAAGGTTTTCAGGGTATCCTAGTCTTGTTTGAAGCACATAACCCATTTTTTATTGGAGAAAACCAACCTGGAACATAGTTTTGAGAAAACCTTGTAAAATTTAATATTTTTTGGAAAACTATGTGGATGTTGTTTTTTTCGAAAAGATCCACCCCGAATGGTTGGAACATGACCATCCGGTCTAACTATGTGACCATCTCATTTTTATAGGTTATTGTGCAAGGATGGTGCACAGTTTGATCAAACCGTGTTGGGGAAGACTTTTTAGGCAGAACCAACTCGCATGGCTTGCACATGGTTTGACAAACCATGCACAAACTATTTCTCTGAGTAATTTTCCAGTTTTTCCTTGATGATCTAATCAAGTAACACCTTCATTTCTAATCCATGTTTTTGTGCGATTATCCTACTTCTCTCTCTATTTTTCTAGTTTTTGAAGATCAAAACATGGAATCAAGAGATCTCCATCATTGGTATCTCCTCCAAATCCATTTTTTTATTTTCTAAATTGACGGTTTAAGGGTAACCGGTAACCGTACAAACAAATTGTACAAATTCAAACTAGAATCACAATGTGATATCCGAACCTTCCAGATTACAATTCAGATTTTCAAATTTCAAAATTCAATCGAAATCATGATGAAACCAAACCTGCACGCCACACGTCCACCTCATTTCGCACCCCATACATCACATGACACCATCATCCCATCAGAGTAGGCCGCCGGTGAACCGTTCACCAATGCTGCTGTCACCTGCCCCGTCGCACCGCTCATCGACGCCGACTGAACACTGCCATCCTCGTTGCCGATAATCTCCACAGCAGTACTCCAAAGAGTGATGCCCACCAGATCCGAGTGACGACGCTCCATATCATCCATGAAGAAAAAAAATTGGATCCAAATGAAAAATCACTGAATCAACTATTCCAAACTCACATACATCTTTCCTGCATCCTTGCCCCATAAATCGACACCATAGACCAGCACGAATATCACCCTCGTCAACCTCCTAGAAAAATATTGTCCACATGAACACTACATCCCAAATATCCGAAGAAACACCAAACCAAACTGACCTGGGGAGGGGTGGTGGGACTCGAGGCCAGGTAAGAGTTGAGCGGCATAAGCCTCCCTTGAGATTCAAGCCCTTCGCCTTGGATAATACCAGAAAATCCATAACCAAATCAAATCATTTCGCAACACCATCCATCCGGACAGTATCATAAAAAAAGAACAACCAACCAAACAGAAACCGAAACCCTTCATTCGAAATCAAAACCGAATAAACAGAGAAGAAAGAACAAAGCCGAGGAGAGAAGGAGGCCGATGCAGAAGAAGAACAAGATCGAGAATGAAACTATCCCCCCTCCAACACCATCCCAAGAGGACATGAGACCCACATCGATCCCAACCAATAAGGGGTCGAGTTCGACATGTAGATCATCAAGGGAAGAGGAGGAGAAGAAGAGTACCAGACACCACCACCGACGCCAACCCAAGCCGTCTAAAGCTCCATCACATAGACCCAAGTGGAGGTCTGATGCACATGGGTTAGTCGGCAAGAGGGGTGATGAGAGGAGACCATCAACCTCACCAGCTGTAGATCAAATCTAGGAGGAGGAAGATAGATGAGCTTGAGAAGGAAGAAAACCAAGAGAGAAGCGTCATTGAGAGGAACGGGGAAACCCTAGAGAGAAGGAAAACAGGAGATTCGGAGAGAGCGTCGGGATCCGGGCGAGAAGGGGGATGTTTCCCTCCTCCATCATTTGAAATCTGATCGAGCTTATGTTCATCACGTTGGATGTAAAATGGTAAGCACTCGAGTCCTCTTTAATCATTCTACTTCTCTTTCTCTCTTGACCTAGGTATCTCCATGTGAGAATTTTTCATATTTTCTTAGACCTACTCTCATCCAAGGAAAATCAAGGGTCGATCCAAAGGAGGAGGATTTTATAACCATATGTTGGGTGGTCTATAACTCATCCCTAAAGTTTGTTGATGTTGGAATGTTCTTGTGGTGCCCTCCCATCCCATCGAGGGTCGTCTCTTTAATATTCATTCCATGATAATACTGTAAAGACCTGTAAATTTCAAGGGAAATTATTTCTTAATTTTCTTTGGAATTATACGAGTACACAGTTTCTGACGGCGCCTGATTCGGATGCCCGGTGTACCCAGACTAATTTTCCGAAGTTTAGCTTGGATACGTTCAGTGAACGAATGAGCGGGTTTTCCTAACTTTTGATCTGTTGCTCGGAATTGAAATCTGAGGGCACTGATGAAACCACAATGCCATTATTTCCTTAGGAACACCTTTCCCAAAGGTGCGTTTTCTCGGGAGGTTTTTTTTAAAAAATGTGTGAAGAATAAAAATATAGTTTCTTTACAATTATATTTTTATTATACCGCTAGTGGTATAAGTGTTAAGGGGAAGGAAGTTGTGGGGAAGTTGGGGTGGAGCCCACACGAGCTCCCACCTCCTTCAATTTTCCTAACACCCCATTAAACCACCCTCTAGCAATTAATTTTTGTATCTCATCCACTCTTCCACATTAATGCACTCCAATTAAACGCCTAATTAATTTGACAACAAAACTTAATTAATTTGGTGAATTCATTTTGAATTTTAAAAATGTTGGCATGTGTGAATACAATAAGGCAAAGTCTTATTTTATTTTTTTGGTTGATTCGTTGTGTGAAATCTAGGGAGAGAATATCCAAAGTCTCGAAGAGTGTCTTCTTCCTCGTAGAAGAATGTGAGGAACACCGACACACCTTTCGATCTTCATTCCACGTCAAAGAAAGGGGGAGGCTGCATCCTTCATCAGGCGTGCACCGACGATGTATACGAAGCCTCGTTCCGCGACACCGTCTTCCGTGACGATGTTTTCCCACGACGATCATCGTTCATCAACTCCTCGAGGTAGGGGTTTTATTTAATGCTCGTGAATATTTTTGGCATCCATCGTTAAAATTTTTCCCGCTTTCTATCGTTATCACGGGAGGAGATCGGACTGCACAAACACGGCCGATACTCCTCCCCTTTTTGTTGGTCTTCATTGTGGCTCGAACGAAGGTGGCGCGGTGTCGTCGCACCGCGCGGGAACAAAAAGGGTTGTGGTGGTGGTGTGCGTGTCGTCGCGTCGCACCGGAGAACTTGAGGGATGCCACAGCCAAAGCGGGCCGCGGCGGAGGGACGTGATGCTGACGCGCCGGTCAAAGGAGGTTCGAGGCCTAAGGCCGTGACGGTCCCAATAAGGGGTGGTCGGACTTCCCGGCCACCAGAGCAACAAGAGTCGTGACCCTTTTTTCGCGGCGAAACACCTGGAGGCGGACGGATAAACTGGCCGCCGGTGCAAGGAAGGGCGGGACCCATGGGGGGTCCCGCGGCGGCACACCGGCCGGCCAGCTTGGTCGGCCGTCCAAGAAGACCGAGTAACTGCCGGAGGTAGGTGGCCTAGGCGGGCCCCCCAAAGGGGGGCCGTTTTCTTCAATCAAGGGGGCCAGTGCCCCGCCCCCCTTCGGAAAACATGCGGTGCGCAGGCGGTCCACTCCATGTGGGGGGCCGCCATTTCATAAATCAAGGGGGCAGCCCTCACCCCTTCCCGCGTTCACACGGTGCGCGTCGCCTGCACCGGGCCGGACCGACCGCGCCGGGCCGAGCCGCCCGCGCCGGGCTAGGCCGCCCGCGCTGGGCCGGGCCGCCCGCGCCGAGCCGGACCCCCGCACCGGACCGCTCCCTAATGGGCTGGACCCGGACTCGGTTCGGGTCGACCCGGTTCAGGCTGACCAGGGGGTAGATGGTCGGGTCGGTCCGGGCCCAAAACCCCCTAAAAACGGACAGATTCGTTCAAACACCCGTAACATGGGCTACGAACCTCCGATCGATGCACCGTCAGTTGAGATGCGATCCTTGGATCGATAATGTAGTTTTAGTATATTACACTCAATGTTTCAGAGAAATTTTGGTATGGACGGGTTTTTTCAAACATGAAACCAACCAGGCCCTCCGAGAGGAAACAATTATAACATGAGCTCCGGACGTCCGATTGATGTGTCGTTGACTTCGTTGGATTCCTATTAGTGAGACAGTCCTTTTGGCTTACCCCACATGAGGTTTGGACATAGTAGGAGTATGGTCGGGTTGGTTTTGACTTAAAAATCAACCGGTCCCCTAGGACGAATAAGCCAATAACTGTCAGACCAGGCGTCCGATTGACGCGTCGTCTCTTGCATTGAGATCCTTTTGAAAAGAAAGAAATTTGGTATACATCAACTCCGGACATCATGTCAGTTTATGTATCGAACCCCTTGAATCGTGGAGCAGACCCTCTCGGAAATGAGCATGCTGTTTGCGGAAACCCTAGAGTTGGATGCGGCAAAGACGACTACCGAACTGGGGTCCTTCGTGGGTTCAATGAGGATGACTACCATACTAGGATCTTCCATGGGTTCGGCGAGGATAACTACCGTACTAGGATCCTTCATGGGTTTGATGAGGATGACTACCGTACTAGGATCCTCCATGGGTTCGACAAGGACGGCTACCGTACTGGGATACCCTGTGGGTTCGATGAGGACGACTATTGTGCTGGGATCCTCTGTGGGTTCGACTACCGTGCTGGGATCCTCCGTGGGTTCGATGACGATGACTACTATACTTAGATCTTCCATGCGTTCGGCAACGATGACTACTAAACTTGGATCCTGCATGGGTTTGGAAGAGGAGATGATTCAGAGGCTACTTCTAATCATCTCCACCCCTCTTCGTAAATGGATACCTGTGTGAGCTGAGTCTTGACTTTCAATCATTTTCTTTGATTGAATTGATATCCTGTGTGGATTGGACTATGCTTTCCTGTGTGGATTGGGTCATACTTTCCTGTGTGGAGTACGTTTTAATTTTTTGAGTGGACTGTATTGTACTTGTGCTCGTGAATTGGAGCTGAACTGGATTTGATGACTTAGATATATGTATGGGCATATACGTAAGTAGTGTTGGACGATACTTCGTTATTGTATCTTTTATTTGTGGTTATCCTTTGTGTATTCAGGGAGACCTTCGGGGGTCTCGGGGTCCCTACTGAGTATCGTATAGTCACCCCTGCACGGGATTCACCCGCACTACGTTTTGTTGGTTGCAGACGACGGACATCACTGATTGTGGTCAAGGATCGTAGAGCTGGATGGTACCCAGAGGAGGATCTCACGATGAGATGGTGCCCGGAGGTGGATATCACGACGAGTCGGTACCCGGAGGAGACAGACGTACGTGGAGTGTTGTACCTATCCTTCAAGTAGGAAGCCAGAGGACGATCCAGGAGAGGCTTGTCACCTTTTAGTTGTTGGATTTTAGTTGTACTTTACTTTCAGTTGTAGCTGTACATTTCCTTTGGGCTTGTATTTCTTGCCCCTTGTACTTTCAACACATTTGTTTACTGCTTACTTAGTGTTTACTTAAGCTTGTGTACTCTATGGTGTTTGTTTACTTTATAAAGGCAACGCCTTCCCTTTTATAGGGATTTATGCCTTTGGTGCTAGTCACCATCCCCTGGCCTATGGGAGGCAGGCTTGGGGTAGTCACGACACGGGCCTAAGGATAGGTCGTGACAAATTGGTATTAGAGGAGTTTGGTTATACCGCAGAACTCGGGACTCTGATCTTTGTTCTATGAGAAGAAATAGTGTTAAGGGTATTGAGTGTGGTTATCAGTCCAAGGAGTCCAGTTTTGGTACGGTGGCCGACATATCCATACACCAGTACCCTGAATTCTGATTTCCGACTTAGTGCACGAAAACATTGATTGCATGTGTGTTTCAAAAGTTTTCTTTGTGATTACTTTGTGTCAACTCACCAGGTATACTGTTTCGACCGTGGCACACCTGTTTCTCTTCAGGATGACCCCATGATGGCAGCCAGCTAGGGTTCCGAGTTTTGTGCGAGACGACAGCCCACTGAGCGACGAGTCCTCGGTGCAGGGCCCTATTACAGCGGAGGCACCGGCGGTACCTCTACCTGCCGAGCCACTGATGCCACCAGCCCCAGCCGCTAAGAGTTCACGTCGCCTTAGTACACTTCATGAGTTTCAGCGTCAGAGACTGCCCAGGTTCCGTGGGGAGACGGACCCTCAGGAAGACTAGGATTGGCTGGAGGCTCTTGTTCGAGTTTTTAGGTTAGTGGAGACACCAGCTGACCTCATGGTGATCCTTGTAGTGAGTCTCCTGCACGCGGTAGCAGGAATATTTTGGAGCCTGATGATCCAGGTTCATGATGAGGAATCACTTATTTGGACGGACTTTGAGAGCCTATTCCACTCGGAGTTTGTCCCAGCCACCCTTCGTGCGGTGCACATTCAGGAGTTACTACAGCTGCGGCAGGTCAGCATGACTATGGCCCAGTACTGGGTGAGGTTTACTGATCTCCCGTGCTACTCTATGGATATGGTACGGGACCCGTTCTTTAGGGCCCAGACCATCAAGCTGGGACTGAGTCATGAGATTAGGGCTTCAATGATCTCCCTCAACATTCCGACACAGGCAGGGGTATTGGAGAGAGCCCTTATAGTGGATATTTTTCTCGCCGAGCAATCACTAGCAGTGGGACCCTTCGCCGGACGACCCGTAGCAGAGTCTTCTGCAGCTGGCAGTAGACAGATGACGCAGAGGTCTAGGTGGGCCAGACCATCAGATGAGCAATCTCAGGATGCAGATTCGGTTGTGCGGGAAACATGAAGGAGATCCAGCCACATGAGAACCAGGCAGTGATATGCATGTGGCGGGCAGGGTCACATGGCTCGAGACTGCCCAACTTGTCCTGCAGATGAGCAGAAGGAAGTAGAGGGACCTCCCGGGCAGAGGTTCGACCATGGTAGTCCGCAGGGAGCAGGCGGACGAGGCAGGGGATCTGGCCGAGCAGCAGGTGGTGGGCATCGCTTTGAGGCCCTACCACCACCACCAGAAAGACCACCCCAACTGTATGGAACGGGTGGACAGGAGAGATCTCAGCTTTAGGCAGCTGAGGATTATGACCATGGAGCTCTGGGAGCTGATGGAAAGAAGCCGTACTAGCTCCA
Organism: Viscum album; assembly: GCA_963277665.1. Classification (NCBI taxonomy): domain Eukaryota; kingdom Viridiplantae; phylum Streptophyta; class Magnoliopsida; order Santalales; family Viscaceae; genus Viscum; species Viscum album. Next base: position 806,597,726 of record OY728150.1, on the reverse strand, counting down.
GTCATGGAGAATTTTGTTCATGTTTCTTCTGGACTTATTGATGTTGTGTTTGTGGATGTTTTGTGTCTTTGTACCTTGAGATGCAGTAATAAAAGACACTTATTCTTGTGAGTTTTTCTTCCCTGTCATTTTTATGTAGTTGATACTAAGAGGTTCCGGTTTAAAACTGTTGACTTGACCCTCACTTTCGAGATTCCTACTGGAGGAGACCTAGTGACCACACATTGCTGTCGACAGTGTGACTCGACCTTTGGAGGAGAGAGTAACGGTTGGATCTCTTGGTAGTAGCGTCGAGGCATTACGACCACATCCATGGCATGGATTAGTATCATTCATGTCCGGATTGGCTGTATTAGGCAAACAATGTGGTTCATCTAGGGAATGAGACCAGATTTCTCTTATCGGCAAAGAAGAAATCTTTGCAGCTCTTATAGGACCAGAGAAGGTTCAGGTCATCCAGGAGAAGATGAGGACAGCTCAGTGCTGACAGAAGTCTTATTCCGATAGGAGGCGGAGACCACTAGAGTTCGAGGATGGTAACCACGTTTTCTTACAGGTCTCACATCGACTTGGATTAAGAAGATTTGGTTGAGGCGGAAAGTTATCTCTGCACTTCATCGGACCCTTCTAGGTCCTCAAAAGGGTAGGCGAGGTGGTTTACGCTTGACCCATCCACCTCAGTTGCACCAGGTGCACGAAGACTTCCACATATCTCATTTGAGTAGATACTTTCATGACTCGACGCATATCATCGACCATGGGGAGCTGGAATTTGACGATGGGGTGACATTTGCGGAGGTCCCGGTGGAGATCGAGGATCGACAGGAGTGGGTCCTACGTGGACGGTCGATTCCTCTAATGCACATCAGGTGGAAGCACGGGAACCTCCAAGAGAACACTTGGGAGTGGGAGGCTCAGATGCATGCTCTGTACCCTCATTTGTTTCCCTAGTTTGAGATGTAGATTTATGGTGATGTAAAACCCTGAGATGGGAGTAATGTAAAGACCCGCATATTTCAAGGGAAATTTTTTCTTAATTTTTTTTGGAATTATATGAGTACGCAGTTTCTAACGGCGCCTGATTCCGAGGCCCGGTGTTCCCGGAATAATTTTCTGAAGTTTAGCTCGGGTACGTTCAGTGAACGAACGAGTGGGTTTTTATAACTTTTGATCCGGTGCTCGGAATTAAAATCTGAGGGCACCGATGAAACCGTAGTGCCAGTATTTACTTAGGAACACCTTTCCCAAAGGTGTGTTTGCTCGGGAGGTTTTGATAAAAAAAATGTGTGAAGAATAAAAATATAGTTGCGTTACAATTATATTTTTATTATATCGCTATTGGTTTAAGTGTTAAGGGGAAGGAAGTTGGGAGGAAGTTGGGGTGGAGCCCACACGAGCCCCCACCTCCTTCAATTTCCCTAACACCCCATTAAACCCCCCTCTAGCAATTAATTTTTGTAACTCATCCACTCTTCCACATTAATGCACGCCAATTAAATGCCTAATTAATTTGACAACACAAGTTAATTAATTTGGTGAATTCATTTTGAATTTTAAAAATGTTGGCATGTGTGAACAAAATACGACAAAGTCTTATTTTATTTTTTTGGTTGATTCGTTGTGTGAAATCTGGGGATAGAATAACCAAAGTCTCTAAGAGCATCTTTTTCCTCGTAGAAGAACTCGAGGAACACCGACATTCCTTTCAATCTTCTTTCCGCGTCAAAGAAAGGGGGATGTTGCATCCTTCATCAGGCGTGCACCGACGACGTATACGGATCCTTGTTCTGCGACGCCATATTCCACGACGCCGTTTTCCCACGATGATCATCGTTCGACAACTCCTCGAGGTAGGGGTTTGGTTTAATGTTCGTGAATATTTTTGGCATCCATAGTTAAACATTTCGCTGCTTGCTATCATTATCACGGGAGGAGATCGGACCGCACAAACATGACCGATCCTCCTCCCCTTTTTGTTGATCTCCATTGTGGCTCGAACGAAGGTGGCGCGGTGCCGTCGCACTGCGCGGGAACGAAAAGGTCTGCGGTGGTGGTGCGTTCGCCATCACGTTGCGCCGGAGAACTCGAGGGATGTCGCGGCTGAAGCGGGCCGCGGCGGAGGGACGCGACACCGACGCGCCACACCAGTCAAAGGAGGGTCGCGGCCTAAGGCTGCGGTGGTCCCAACAAGGTGCGGCCAGACTTCCAGGCCACCAGAGCAACAAGAGACGCGGCCCTTTGGCCGTGGCGGAACACCTGGAGGCGGCCGGATAAACCGGCTGCCGGCGCAAGGAAGGGCTAGACCCGCAGGGGGGTCCCGCGGTGGCACACCGACCGACCCGCTTGACCTGCCGTCTGAGAAGACCGGGGGTCATAACCCCCGGCGGCAGGTGGATTAGTCGTGCCCCCCAAAGGGGGGCCATTTTCTTCAATAAATGGGGGCATCACCCCCCCCCCCTTACCGCGTTCACGCGGCGCCTGCACCGGGCCGGACCGGCCACGCCGGGCTGAGCCGCCCGCGCCGGGCCTAGGCGCGCCCGCTGGGTCGGGCCGTGCCAGCCTGGCCGGGCCAAGCCCTAATGGGCCGGACCCTGACCCGGGTCGGGTCGACCCGGTTCAGGCCGACCCAGGGGGTCTCGGGCCGGGTCGTTCCGGGCCCAAAACCCCCTAAAAACGGACATATTCATTCAAACTCCCATAACTTGGGATACGAATCTCCGATCGATGCACCGTCTATTGTGATGCGATCCTTGGATCGAGATGGTCGTTTTGGTAAATTACACTCAAGATTTTGGAGAACATTGGGTATGGCTAGCTTGGTTCGAACACGAATTCAATTGGGCCCACGGAGTGGAAACGCTTATAACTTGAGCTCCGGACTTCCGATTTACATGTCATTGACTTCGTTGGATTCCTCTTAGTGAGAAGATCCTTTTATCTTACTCTGGTCGATGTTTGGACACAGTTGGAGTACGGTCGGGTTGGATTTGACTTAAAAACCAACCGGGCCCCTGGGACAAATAAGCAAATAACTCTCAGATCGGGCGTCCGATTGACGCGCCGTCTATCACGTTGAGATCCTTTTGACAAGATGGAACATTGGGATACATCAAATCCGGACTTCGTGTCAGTTTATGTATCGACCCCCTTGGGTCGTGGAGCGGACCCTCTCGGAAACGACCATGTTGTGTGCGGAAACCTTAGAGCTGCCTACGGCGAAGATGACTACCATATTGGGATCCTCCGTGGGATCAACGAGGACGACTACCATACTGGGATCCTCCGTGGGTTTGACGATGAGGACTACAGTACTAGGATCCTTCGTGGGTTCGATGAGGACGACTACCGTACTAGGATCTTCTGTGGGTTCGACGAGGATGACTACCGTACTGGGATCCTCTGTGGGTTTGACGAGGAAGATTGTTGTACTGGGATCCTCTATGTGTTTGACTACCATGTTGGGATCCTTCGTGGGTTCGACGATGATGACTACTATACTTGGATCCTCCGTGGGTTCGACAGTGACGACTACTAAACTTGGATCCTACGTGGGTTCGACAGAGGAGATGATTCAGAGGCCACATCTAATCATCTCCACCCCTCTTCTTAAATGGATACCTGTGTGAGCTGAGTCTTGACTTTCAGTCATTATCTTCGATTGACTTGATATCCTGTGTGGATTGGACTATGCTTTCCTGTGTGGATTGGGTCGTACTTTCCTATGTGGATTATGTTTTCCTTTCCTAAGTGGACTGGATTGTACTTGAGCTCGTGAGTTGGAGATGAACTGTATTTGACGACTTAGGTATATGTATGGGAATATACCTAAGTAGTGTTGGATGATACTTCGTGATTGTATCTTTTCTTTGTGGTTATACTTTGTGGATTCAGGGAGACCTTCGGGGGTCTCGGGGTCCTTAATGAGTATCTTATACACACCCCTGCATGGGCTTCGCCCGCACTACGTTGTGTTGGTTGCAGACGACGGACATCAGTGATCGCGGTCGAGGCTCGTAGAGGTGGATGGTACCATGAGGAGGATCTCACAACGAGACGGTGCCCGGAGGTGGATATCACGATGAGTTGGTACCCGGAGGAGACGGACGGACGTGGAGTGTTGAATCTACCCTTCAGGTAAGAAGTTGGAGGATGATCCAGGACCGGATTTTCACCTTTCAGCTATTGTACATGAGTTGCACTTTACTTTCAGTTGTAGCTGTACCTTTCCTTTGGGCTTGTATTTCTGGCCCCTTGTACTTTCAGCACGTTTGTTTACTTCTTACATAGTGTTTACTTCAGCTTGCGTACTCTGTGGCGTTTTTTACTTTACAAAGGCAACGCCTTCCCTTTTATCGGGATTTACGCCTTTGGTGCTAGTCGCCAGCCCCTGGCCTATGGGAAGTGGGATTGGGGTAGTCACGACACGGGCCCTGAGGACGGGTCGTGACAAATTGGTATCAGAGGAGTTCGGTTCTACCGCAGAACTCCGGACTCTGATCTTTCTTCTATGAGAAGCAATAGTGTTAAGGATATTGAGTGTGGTTATCAGTCAAGGGAGTGTAGTGTTGGTGCGGTGGCCGACGTATCCATACACCTGTACCCTGAATTCTGATTTCCGACTCTGTGCACAAAAACATTGATTGCATGTGTGTTTCAAAAGTTTTCTTTCTGATTACTTTGTGTCAGCTCACCAGGTATATTGTTTTCACTATGGCGCACCTGTTTCTTTTCAGGATGGCTCCACAATGACAGCCATCTAGGGTTCCGAGTTTTGTGCGAGATGATAGCCCACCGAGCGAAGAGGCCTCGGTTCAAGGGCCTATTACAGTGGAGGCACCGGTGGTACCTCTACCCGCCGAGCCACCGATGCCACCAGCCCCAGCTGCTGAGAGTGCACATCGCCTTAGTGAACTGCACGAGTTTCAGCGTTAGAGACCACCCATGTTCCGTAGGGAGACGGACCCTCAGGTAGACGAGGATTGGCTGGAGGCTGTTGTTCGAGTTTTTAGGTTAGTGGGGACACCAACTGACCTCATGGCGATCCTTGGAACGAGTCTCCTGCACGCGGAAGCAAGCAGATTGTGGAGCATGATGCTCCAAGTAAAAGACAAGGCATCACTTCTTTGGATGGACTTTGAGAGCCTCTTCCGCTCGAAGTTCGTCCCAGCCACCCTCCGTTCGATGTGAATTAATTATTTACTACAGCTGCGGCAGGGCAGCATGACTGTGGACCAGTACTCGGCGAGGTTTACTGATTTCTCGTGCTACACCACGGATAGGTACCGGACCCGTTCTTCGGGGCCTGGACCTTTGAGCAGGGACTGTGGCATGAGATCAAGGTTTTAATGATCTCCCTCAACATTCTGTTGCAGGAAGGGGTGTTGGAGAGAGCCTTTCTAGTGGAGAGTCTTCTCGCCGAGCAATCACCAGTGGCCGGACCCTCCGTCGGACGACCCGTAGCAGAGTCTTCTGCAGCTGGCTATAGACAGATGACGCAAATGTCCAAGAGGGATGGACCATCAGATGAGCAATATTAGGATGCAGATTCGGTCGTGCGGGGTGCACGAAGGAGAGCCAGTCACACGAGGAGCAGGCAGTGCTATGCATGCGGCGGGCAGGGTCACATGGCTCGAGACTGCCCAACTCGTCCTATAGATGAGCAGCAGGAAGTAGAGGGACCTCCCAGGAAGAGGTTCGACCATGGCAGTCTGCAGGGAGCAGGCGAACGAGGTAGAGGAGCTGGCCGAGCAGCGGGTGGTGGGTGACGCTTTGAGGACCTACCACCAACACCACCAGGAAGACCACCCCGACCGTAGGGAAGGGGTGGACATGAGAGAGCTCACCTTTAGGCAGCTGAGGCTTACGACCATGGAGCTCCGAGAGCTGATGGACAGGAGTGGGACTCGCTCCAGTCATGGAGACTTTTGTTCATGTTGCTTCTGGCTTTGTTGATGTTGTGTTTGTGGATGTTTTGTGTCTTTTTACCTTGAGATACAGTAATAAAAGACACTTATTCTTGTGACATTTTCTTCCCTATCCTTTTTATGTAGTTGATACTAAGAGGTTCCGGTTTAAAACTGTTGACTTGAACCTCACTTTTGAGATTCCTACTAGAGGAGACCTAGTGACCACACACTGCTGCTGACAGTGTGACTCGACCCTTGGAGGCGAGAGTAACGGTTGGATCTCTTGGTAGTAGCGTCGAGGCCTTACGATGTCATCCATGGCATGGTTTAGTATCATTCATGTCAGGATTGACTGTATTAGGCAAAGAACGTGGTCCATCTAGGGGATGAGAGCAGATATCTCTTATCAGAAAAGAAGAAATCTTTGCAGCTCTTATAGGACCAGAGAAGGTTCAGGTCATCTAGGAGTGGATGAGGATAGCTCAGTGCCGACAGAAGTCTTATGCCGACAATACGCGGAGACCACTAGAGTTCGAGGATGGTGACCACGTTTTCTTACGAGTCTCACCTCGACGTGGATTACGGAGATTTGGTCAAGGAAGCAAGTTATCTCCTCACTTAATCGGACCCTTCTAGGTCCTCAATAGGGTGGGAGAGGTGGTTTACACCTTGACCCATCCACCTCAGTTGCACCAGGTGCACGAAGACTTCCACGTATCTCAGCTGAGGAGATACGTGCATGACCCGACGCATATCATCGACCATGGGGAGCTGGACTTTGAAAATGGGGTGACTATTGTGGAGGTCCCGGTGGAGATCGAGGATTGATAGGATCGGGTCCTACGTGGATGGTCTATTACTCTAATGTGGATCAGGTGGCAGCACGAGAACCTCCTGGAGAACACTTGGGAGTGGGAGGCTCAGATGGATGCTCAGTACCGTCATTTGTTTCCCTAGTTTGAGATGTATCTTTATGGGGACGTAAAGACCTGAGGTGGGAGTAATGTAAAGACCCATAAATTTCAAGGGAAATTTTTTCTTAATTTTATTTGGAATTATACGAGTATGCAGTTTCTGATGGCGCCTGATTCCGAGGCCCGGTGTGCCCGGAATTATTTTCTGAAGTTTAGCATGGGTACGTTCAGTTAATGAATGAGCGGGTTTTTCTAAATTTTGATCTGGTGCTCGGAATTGAAATCTGAGGGCACCGATGAAACCGCAGCGCCGGTATTTGCTTAAGACCACCTTTCCCATAGGTGCATTTGCTTGGGAGGTTTTGATAAAAAAAATGTGTGAAGAATAAAAATATAGTTGCTTTACAGTTATATTTTTATTATACCGCTAGTGGTTTAAGTGTTAAGGGGAAGGAAGTTGTGAGGAAGTTGGGTTGGATCCCACACGAGCCCCCACCTCCTTCAGTTTCCCTAACACCCCATTAAACCCCCCTCTAGCAAATAATTTTGGTAACTCATCCACTCTTCCACATTAATGCACGCCAATTAAACGCCTAATTAATTTGACAACACAAGTAAATTAATTTGGTGATTTCATTTTGAATTTTAAAAATGTTGGCATGTGTGAATAAAATAAGACAAAGTATTATTATATTTTTTTGGTTGATTCGTTTTGTGAAATATGGGGAGAGAATAACCAAAGTCTCGAAGAGAATCTCTTTCCTTGTAGAAGAATGCGAGGAACACCGACACGCATTTCGATCTTATATCCATGTCAAAGAAATGGGGACACTGCATCCTTCATCGGGCGTGCACCGACGACGTATATAGAGCCTTTTTCCACGACGCCGTCTTCCGCGATGTCGTTTTCCCGTGATGATCATCGTTCGACAACTCCTCGAGGTAGGGGTTTAATTTATTGTTCATGAATATTTTTGGAATCCATCATTAAACCTTTGGCCACTTGCTATCGTTATCACGGGAGGAGATCGGACCACACAAACACGGCCGATCCTCCTCCCCTTTTTTTGATCTTCATTGTGACTCGAACGAAGGTGGCGCGGTGTCGTCACACTGTGCGGGAATGAAAAGGGATGCGGTGGTGGGGGGCGCGCTGTCGTGCCGCGCCGGAGAACTCGAGGGATGCTGCGGCCAAAGTGGGCCGCAGCGGAGGGATGCGACGCCAATGCCCCATGCCAGTCAAAGGAGGGTCACGGGCTAAGGCCACGGCGGTCCCAACAAGGGGCGGTCGGACTTCCCGACTGCTAGAGCAACAAGAGCCGTGAACCTTTGGCTGCGGCGGAACACCTAGAGGCGGTCAGATAAACTGGACGCCGACGCAAGGGAGGGAGGGACCCGCGGGGGGTCCCGCGGTGGCACACCAGCCGGCCAGCTCGACCGGCCGTCCAAGAAGACCGGGGGTCGTAACCCCCGGCGGCAGGTGGCCTAGGTGGGCCTCCCAAAGGGGGGCCAATTTATTCAATAAATGGGGGCACCCCCCCCCCCCCCCCCCGCCTTCACGTGGTGCGCGGTGCTCACACCAGGCCGGACCCGGTCCTGGGACAGTTTGACTCAGTTCTGGCCGACCCAGGGGGTCTTGGGCCGGGTCGGTCCGGGCCCAAAACCCCCTAAAAACGGACATATTCGTTCAAACACCCGTAACTTGGGCTACGAACCTCCGATCAATGCACCTTCAGTTGCGATGTGATCCTTGGATTAAGAAAATGGTTTTGGTATATTACACTCAAGGTTTCAGAGAACATTGGGTATGGCCGGGTTGGTTCGAACACGAAACCAACTGGGCCCTCGGAGCGGAAACGCTTATAACATAAGCTCGGGACGTCCGATTGACGTGTCGTTGACTTCGTTGGATTCCACTTAGTGATACGATCCTTTTGGCTTACTCCGCTCGAGGTTTGGATGTAGTTGGAGTACGGTCGGGTTGGTTTTGACTTAAAAACCAACTGGGCCCCTGGGACGAATAAGCTAATAACTCTCAGACCGGGCATCCGATTGACGCGCAGTCTGTCGCGTTGAGATCCTTTTAACCAGTTGGAACTTTGGGATACATCAAATTCGGACTTCGTGTCAGTTGATGTATCGACCCCCTTGGCTCATGGAGTGGGCCCTCCTAGAAACGAGCATGCTGTGTGCGGAAACCCTAGAGTTGGATACAGTAAAGATGACTACCATACTAGGATCCTCCGTGGGTTCGACGAGGACGACTACCGTACTCGGATCCTCCGTGGGTTCGATGAGGACGACTACCGTACTTCGATCCTCTGTGGGTTCGACAAGGAAGACTACTGTACTATGATCCTCCGTGGGTTCGACGAGGATGACTACCGTACTGGGATCCTCTGTGGGTTCCACGAGGATGACTATTGTACTAGGATCCTCTGTGCGTTCGACTACCATGTTGGGATCCTCCGTGGGTTCAATGACGATGACTACTTTACTTGGATCCTTCGTGGGTTCGGCAGTGATGACTACTAAACTTGGATCCTACGTGGGTTCAGCAGAGGAGATGATTCAGAGGATACATCTAATCATCTCCACCCCTCTTCGTAAATGGATACCTATGTGAGCTGAGTCTTGACTTTCAATCATTATCTTCGATTGACTTGATATCCTGTGTGGATTGGACTATGCTTTCTTGTGTGGATTGGGTCATACTTTCCTATGTGGATTAAGTTTTACTTTCCTGAGTGGACTAAATTTTACATGAGATCGTGAGTTAGAGCTGAACTGGATTTGATGACTTAGGTATATGTATGGGCATATACCTAAGTAGTGTTTGACTATACTTCATGATTTTATCTTTTCTTTGTGGTTACCCTTTGTGGATTCAGGGAGACCATCGGGGGTCTTGGGGTCCCTACTGAGTATCGTATACTCACCCCTACACGGGCATTGCCCGCACTACATTGTGTTGGTTGCAGACGATAGACATCACTAATCGTGGTCGAGGCTCATAGAGCTGTACGGTACCAGGAGGAGGATCTCACGACGAGACGGTGCCCAGAGGTGGATATCAGGACGAGTCGGTACCTGGAGGAGACGAACGGACGTGGAGTGTTGTACCTACCCTTCAGGTAGGAAACCAGAGGATGATCCAAGAGTGGCTTGTCACCTTTCAGCTATTGTCCTTGAGTTGTACTTTACTTTCAGTTGTAGCTGTACCTTTCCTTTGGGGCTTGTATTTCTGGCCCCTTGTACTTTCAGCACGTTTTTTTACTGCTTACTTAGTGTTTACTTTAGCTTGCGTACTCTGTGGTGTTTTTTTACTTTATAAATGCAATACCTTCCCTTCTATAAAGATTTACGCCTTTAGTGCAAGTCGCCAGCCCCTGGCCTATGGGAGGCGAGCTTGGGGTAGTCACGGAACGGGCCCCGAGGATGGTTCGTGACAAATACTTTTTAGAATCATATATTTATTCTATTTCCAAATATGTTATTATTTGATAGTGGTTACATGCACAACTCAATCCACCTCATGTCAAAGTTTATGTCATAATTGGGTTTTTAGTGTTTTGGCACGTTTTATCCACAATTCGGGTGTCCCCTTGCTTGACCTTCCTCAAGGTGAGACCTCCTAAAATAAATTTGTTTGTTGTTAAATGAGAATTTCATAAGGGAATGTACCATGTATACTCACCACTTGACTCACCAAAGGAGATTTCTATAAATGAATATTAAATGTGAAATGTGGAATGGAATGTATACTAAGTATATAACTTTGACATATTGAAAGAGATTGAATAAAGGTTACAAGTCTATAGAAACCATTCCATGTTGATGGAAGTTAGTTGAATGAACCTCAATAATTTAATATTCCATAATGGTTAACTAAGACTTAGTTAAATGGTTGCAATGCTACTTGGGTGATCCACACTAATGGAAGACAATGCATGGACCAATAAATAAATGGTTTCAAGTTTACTTGAACTATCCACGCTAATGGAAGGAAAGACTAAAACCAAATGAATTATCCCATGAATACAATATCAAATAAGAATGGACTGACTCGAGCTCTACTTTTATTTTAAGTGGTTAACACCTTGGGTCTTGAGAACCCCATTTTGATTCAAGGTTGCAGTTTTCTTAGGTTGATACCCACCTAGATTCCGGTTCTTATCTATATCTTGGATTCCTAGTGTACTACCTTATGGTCCCCTTTCATTATTCTTGGATACCTCAGATACACTCCTTGGATCCAACATTGACAAGTAGGTGCATTGGATACACTCCTTGGACACTATCCTTGCTTAGCTTCATTTTAACTTGGATGGAATACATAGACTCGGTAGGTTCCTTATTGTGGAATTTCTTTTATTTAATTTCTTGGATTACACTCTTACCCCCTTAGCTAGACACAGATACTACTGAGTTATATTTCTGTGAGATTTATGTTACCTTGGTTATTAACTGGAAACTCCCTCACTAGATAAAATTTTCAGGTTGCCTTGTTACATCTTGGGACCCTCACTACTTATACAAACACAATGTGATTTCATTGATGGATATGCCTCACATCACCACATAACATTAAATGGTAATTAAATAATCAATGAACTTGTTATATGCTCATAAAACAACTGAGGGATGAAGCAGGTACTTGGGTATTCAGTTATTTTGTACTACATTATTTACTTATATATGCATGCATGCACACTGATATATTCCATTACATATGCCATATGTTAAAGACATCGTTTGTGGTGAAAACAATTAGATTTATCTCACAACCTCTATGGGAAACATTTGGTACCCGAAGTCGATTATATGACTGCAGGTGTTAATAAAGGGAAGCATACAACTTCCAACACTTGATTGTGTGATGATATTATGTTTCTTGATAACAGATGAATGAGTTGGATATCGGGATGCGTGGAGTAGTCTTTTCTTTCCTTTACTTTGTGGAACATTTTTTTATTATTTTCTTCTATCCATGCTTTCAGTTTTCTGGTAACATGACATTTAATCATCATTGTTTAGTTAGTACAATTATGTTTGTTCTCATTTATCAGTTGAATCAATTTCTTCTGATGTTTACTATTACTTTCACTATGCTAAACTATTCTAATTATGGAATAGTATTCCCACAAACACACCCTAGGCCCTTGCTTCTAGTTAGTATCCTTTTGTGTTCAGGAAGATGTGCTTGAGGCCATGTGGCAAAGCGGGGTCAGGGAACCCTTTAACTAGAATCTTGGTCCAGGTCGTTACAAAGTGGTATCATAGGAGGATTCATTTCTTTCTTTACTATTTGGATATAATTTATTAGGCAATAGTAATGATTGGTAATTGGTCATAAGATGTTCCTGGGCATCGCAAACCCATATTTGGGGTAAAATCCTTGTTACCTATGAAAAAGGTTTTGTTGTATTTTTCCTATTACAGTTGATATTATTTCACTATTGGGCGATGTAGATGTTTTGTGGTGGTATTGATAATTAATATATGCATAATTTATTTCATCATTATCCCAATTATATTAGGGAAACTAGAATTGCTAAATTCATCATTATGGGAACCGAGAATTCATATTTCCATGCCATATAGGTGAATTTAATTTCTTTTCATTGTATGATATGCATGTGATTGTTGAGTGATGTTGTGATAGTTTGATTGTACTTATATTTCATTGGCTATGATTGAGTGATTTTCGGTCTCAATTCATGAGGTTTATGGGCCCTCATGGGTGGGGATGAGCAATTTACAGAGTCAAGCCATTATGAAATAAAAAAATGGGTGTCGTTTCTGGTGATAGGTGTATGGGAACTGATTCATCAAAAATTGTTATCCATTATAAAGTCAGTCGTGTAGTCTAAAATAAATTGTATTCACATCCTTATCCTGCCTTATCGTGATTATGAAAGGTAATGGAGGGAACCTATAAATTATCTTCAAAATGGTATGTAACTTATACTTGATCACTTAATGATGCTTGTCCATCTAAGTAGATAGTTTGGGTAGTATGACTTGGGTAGTGAGTTTTTCTTATGTTCAGTTTCCTCTAGTGATGTCATCTTATACTCATAAGCTTATTCTAATATGTGTGAAAGGAATTTGTTGACTAATGTTTTTGCATCGTCCTTGTGTCATTCACCAGGAGGGTGGTGACGACCATGCTGCAGACATGGTGGGTCCTGAACTGCTATTCTAACTTCTAAGAGTTCCAATTGAGGAACCTCCTACTATACCTAATATGAGCACTGATGCCCAAGTCTGTGATAGTTTCCAATATCTGATGCATTCCATGGAAGGTGCTCTATGGGTTTCACCTACGATGGATGTTGTGACTCATGATTTCCAACATCAACATCCTCTTACTTTTCAGGGGATGAAAGTTCTAGGGCATGTGAGTCTTGGATGGAGGACATTTTTTTCATCATTGAGACTCTGGAAACACCTCCTGAGCAGAGATTAAATCTTTCTACATACATTCTTTGGGATTTGGCCAATCATTATTGGGATGTGGTTACCCAGGCCGGTCATCATCATGGCATGTTATGGGTTGATTTCCAGACTGCCTCCTATGATCATTTCATTCCATAGGCATTGAGAACTAATAGAGCTAGAGTGTTCATGCATCTTGAGTGGGGTTCTATGTTAGTTATGGAATATTCATATCATTTCACTACTTACAGCACTTTGCACTACTTCTAGATGGTGATGTTCTATCATGTTATAGAAGTTAAGAGGATGGGATCCAGTATGCCATCAAAACAAAGGTGAATGTCTTTCACCTTCCTAAATTTTTTTCAATAGTTTATTAGGCCCTTATCACTGATCGTAACCTAAGGGATGATGTAAGAACCAAATTTAAAGGATCGGAGCTGTGTCAGACCAGTAGTTCTTCCGGTGGAAGGAAACATTCCATCAATGTTTTTTCATCGGGATGGTTGTAGCCAGATTATCCAGTTTGATTTCTTTGTGGTGTGTCATCAATGTCAAAAAACCGTGGAATATTAATCCACTTTGAGATATAGACCCTATAGAGTCTCAATTTATTGGTTGTATGTGCCATCTTCGGCATTTCTTCTGAACCTTTCGACAAGCTTCGAGTGGAAAAGGGTTTATGCCAGCTCCACCTTCAGGATCAAGTTCTTTTATGCCACTTCTGGTAGGGAGTTGAATTAGAATTGGTAGGTCTGGCTGAGGAGGAGGTCGTAGTCATGGTAGTCTGATACTTGATCCCCTGTAGTGCCTGCAGAGTAGTCATGATGGTGGTAATCCATCTGTTTCACAGGGACATGGATAAGGTTAGTTGGATGGCTTACAACTGATACCTGAGGATTAGGCTACATTCCCATCTACAGTATGATGTATTATTCTAGTATCCTCTACTATTGTATCTGTGTATTTTAATACAAGTTCTTCAAACTCATTCATTTCTTTATCTATTCTAGAAATTCATGGAAAAAAGATATAATATCACTATGGTGTAATGACCCTTGATACACTATTGGTAATACATATGGAGGTCATACGTCAGTGTAGGGACTTCCCCTTTGAGGTAGGAAGTTACCCTTTATTGTGGAATCTCTTTGTACTCGAGATAACGGGCTTTGATTCCATTCTTGGGATGGACTGGTTAGTTTACTATCATTAATTATTAGATAACTATCTCCATAAGGTTTCACTAACATATCTAGAAGTAAACAGTTATCTTTTCATAGGTGAGTTGGATGTCCAGGTTGGGAGAGCTAGAATGTAGCATCATGGGCTAGGTGAAGTTACCGTTCCGATTGAAAATCTTTTCACGGAGGGTCATGGTTTTCTTCAAACTGATTTCTCTCCAGTAGTTGATCATTTCAAAGAATCCTTTCTAGATGACTTTTCTCGAATTACCTCCTAAGAGATATAAATATTACAGTAGATTTTGTTTTGGGAGTAGCTCTAGCTTCCATTGCTCCATACATAATGGCACCTACTAAGATTCAGGAGCTCAAGTGGCAGATAGAGGACCTAGAGGACAAAAGATTTATACATCCAAGTACATCCTACTGGGGGTCACCCATGATTTTTTCTATGAAGGCAGATGGAACTATTTATCTATGCATGGATTACAAAAGGTTGAACTAAGTAACGGTCAAGAACTGGTATCCACTTCCTTGAATAGATGATCTCTTCGACAAGAACTAGGGAGAAAAGGTGTTCTCTAAGATCGACCTGAGATCAGGTTATCATTAGGTGTGATTCAGACCCTCATACATACCTACAACTTTCTGCACTAGGTATGGTTTGTATGAATACCTAGATATGTCATTCAGTCATAAGAACACTCCTACCATTTTCATGGCATTGATGAATAATATATTCCACCCATATTTGGACTCTTTTGATGTGGTATTTGTGGACGACATCTTGGTGTATTCTCTCACTCATAACGACCATGCCAAACATCTTGATATCATTCTGAGTACAATGAGAGAGAATCATATTTATGCCATGATTGCTAAATTTGACTTCTGGATCGAAAAATCCCACTTATTAGGCCATATTATTTCAGAATCAAGAGTATTCGTTTTACCTAAAAAGGATAGTGTTGTAGTTTACTGGGAGTAGCCCAAGAACGTTTTTCAAATCATGAGTTTCTTGGGGGTGGATGGATATTAAAGGAATTTCATGTAGGACTTCTCTCATCTTTATTTACCTTTTACTAGACTTAAAAAGAATGTTGTTAAGTTCTTGTGGTCAGAAACCTGAGATAAATCCATTCCTGAGTTAAAAGGTACGCTTTTCTTAGCACCGATTCTGATTCTTCCATAACCTAGTAATTGTAATATCTTCTTCTGTGATGCATCATTCATTGTCCTATTATCAATTTTAAGGAAGTAAGACAAATTCTTTGTGTACGGATCTCAGTATTTCAGTCCTCACGAGAGAAATTACTAGTTTCATGACCTCTATCTAGCAGCAGTTATCCATGACTTACATTACTGGAGACATTATCTTTTGGGTGAGTGATTTGTGTGGTATACAGATCACAAAACCCACAAGTATATATTTTCATAGAATGACATGAACCTCAGACAGAGGATATTGGTCAAATATCTGAAATCCATTGATTTTGAGCTAGCCAATATGCCTGGAAAGGGAAATGTGGTCTTTGATGCACTGAGTTAGAAAACTCAAACACAGGCAAAGAAGGAATCTAGTGAATAATGGAAGATAATGTCCCCTTTTTCTGAACTTCATCTCAAGTTTCCTAATAGTCATGAGTAGTCATACCTATTAGCCTTAACAGTTACCTGTTTCCTCCTTGAAAAGGTGAAGAGTAGGTAGTTTTCCTACCCTAAAGATTTGGTTCCCCATGAGAGTATATCAGGAGATAGCTCAACTTCATATTGGCCTATGGATAGAGATAGTTTCATGAATCTACATGGACATATCTGGATTCATGAACAATGAGAGACGAGTTGAGGAAAGAGTGACACACTTCTTAGTGGATAGTTCATCCATCTATCTCGAATATGTATCGAGATATGCAACACTAATATTGGTTTCCTGGAATGAAATGTCATATTTTAGGCTTCATCACTACGAGTTTCACCTATCATCAAGGGAAGGTGGAGCACCAAAGACCTTTTGGCTTGTAATAGCCGCTTCCAGTCCTAGAATAAAAATTGGAAGATGTTTTTATGGATTTTATAGTTAGCTTACCTAGGTCACAGAGGGGTAGAAAGGATATATGGGCAGTCATTGACTAACTAATGAAATCATCCCACTTCATTCCTATTCGAGAGACATTCGTAGTTGATAAATTGGGAAGATAGTATGTTCATGGGATCTTACGACTACACGGGGTTCCACACACTATTGTTTCAGACTGGGATGCTCATTTCACTTCATAGTTTTAGAAGGGTTTGCAGAAATATATGGTGACTCTGGTTCATTTAAACAAAGCTTTTCACCCTCAGACTAATGGAAAATTGGAACAGATGATACATGTTTTAGAGGATATTAATTGAGCATGTCTCCTTGATTTTGGAGGATCTTGGGAGAAACATATTCCTCTAGTGGTGTTTTCTTATAATAACATTTCTCAGGTGATGATTCAGATGGATTCTTTTTAGACCTTATACAGTAGGCCATTCCATTCTCCCTTGTGCTAGCTAGAGGTAGGTGAGGTAGCCCTACTATGTCCCTGTCTCATTCAGGAAACTTCATAACATTTTCAGCTGATTAGAAAGCATATTACTACTACTTAGTCTAGAAATAAATCTTTTACTGATCTCCATTGATGACCTATTGAGTTCGAGGTTGGGATCATGTTTTCCTTTGGGTATCACCCAGGCTAGGGAATATTTGATTAAGAAACAAGGGAATGTTTTCTCCTTGTTACATCAGGCCGTTTGAGAATCTAGATAGATTCAGGCCAGTAGCTTATCATATTTTACTACCTTAGAGGTACCGTTCCATGCACAATGTCTCTCGTGTCTCATAGATTCTCCAATATCATGTTGTCCCATCTCATACCTATGACCCTGAGGAAGTTGAGTTAGATTCTGATGCTACCTTTTAGGAGTATCTAGTATGCATCATTGATAGAAGCATGATGTTTCTCTAAGGCAAGTCTATCTCTCTTGTACGGGTGCTATGGTACCACGATCAAGTACATGATCAGACTTGGGAGAGAGATGACGATGTATGTACTCAGTGGACAGAGTTTCTCTCAGGTAGTGTTTATTGACCCTTGGAAGGAGAACTTGAGGTGTTTTTAAGGGGGGATACTATTAGAACCCAATTTCTCACTCAGATATGGATCCTTTAATTTTCGGTATAAATCTATACATTGAACCTAATATGGATTCCTAATGAGTTATCAGAGGTTTTGAGGGTGTTTAGGGTTTTTTCAGTGCCTAAAACCCATCTTTTTAGAGAAAATAGACCTTGCTCATGGTTTAGAGAAAACTATGTGGATGTTTTTTCCTAATGAAGCCACCTCACATGGTTGGCGCATGACCATGTGGCCTAATCATGAATTTTCACCTTTTCCCAAGAAACCACGCATGCCTCGAACATAGTTTGATCAAACTATGTGGGTGATGAATTTTTAGGCAGAACCGTCTCAAATGATTTTCACATGGTTTGAAAAACCGTGCGGACATACCATGCACATACTATTTCTCTGTGTAATTTTTCAATTATTCCCAAACTAATCTAATTAATTAACCTCTTCCTCCCTAATTTGAGTTTATGTAGGATTGACTTATTTTTATCTCAATTTGGGGATTTTTGAAGATGGAAAATTGGAATCAAGAGATCTACATCACCTGAAATTCAATTGAGCTTACATTCATCACGTTGGATATGCAACGGTCAGTACTCGATTCCACTTTAGTCATTTTTATTCTCTTTCTCCCTTGACCATGGTATTTCTATATGATATTTTTCCACCTTTTCTTAGATCTACTCTGATCCGAGGAAAATCAAGGGCTGATACTGGATGAGAAAGATTGTACAACCATAAGGAGGGTGGTCTATAACTAATCTCTAATGTTTGTTGATTTTGGAATGTTCATGTGGGGCCCGTTGATCCCATCAGGGACTGTCTCTTAAATTTATATTCCATGATTATACATGATATAATAATATGTTTAGGCTCTTTCCAAATTCATGATTATTTGTTAGTGGTTACACCCACAACTCAATCTACCTCATGTTGAAGGTTATTCCATAATTGTGTTTTTAGTGTTTTGACATGTTTGATCCACTATTCGGGTGTTCCATTTTTTTATTGTCTTAAATGAGGGTCTTACTATAATATATGGTTTGTTGTTAAATGAGAATTTTATAATTTCATATACCATGTATGCTCACCACTTGACATGCCTAAGGTAAGTGCTTTAAATGATTATTAAATGCGAAATGTGGAATGGAATGTATACTAAGTATATAACATGGATTTATTAAAAGTGATTGAATAAAGGTTACATGTACGTAGCATCCCTTCCATGTTGATGGAAGGTAGAAGAGTGAACCTCAATAATTGAGTATTCCCTAATGGTTAACTAATACTTAAATAAATGGTTGCAACACTACTTGGATTATCAACACTAATGGAAGACAAGGCTTGGACCAATAAATAAATGGTTTCAACTCTACATAGCCTATCCACACTAATGGAAGGAAAGAATTGACCCAAATGAAGTATCTCATGATTACAATATCAAATAGGAATATACTGACTTGATATTACCATGGATTCTTAGAAGGGAATAACTTGGGTCTCTAGAACCCCATTCCGGTTCAAGAATGTGGTTTTATTAGGTTGATATCCACTGAGGTTCTGGTTGTTGTCTATTAGATGGATGACCAGTATACTACCGTAGGGTCACCTTTCATTATTCCGGGATACCTCAGATACACTCCTTGGATCCAACATTGACTAGTAGGTGCCTTGGAAACAATCCTTGGACCCAATACTTTATTAGCCCCATTTAACCTTGGATGCAGTCCTTGGACTTAGTTGGTGATTTATTATAGAATTCCTTGGATTATGCTCATTGGATTACATTCTTACCCCATTAGAAAGATGTATATAATTTTGAGTTAGCTTTCTGTGATATTTATGTTACCTTAGTTATTACCCGGGAACTCCCTCAATGGATATCATTGTCACGTTTCCTTGTTACATCATGGGAACCTCACAACTTATACAATCACGATGTGATGTCTGTGATGGCTATGCCACACGTGGCCTATTAACATTAAATGGTAATTACAAAATTAATGAACTTGTTACATGTTCAGACACCAGCCAATGGATGAAGCAGGTACTTGGGTATTTTGTTATTTTGTAATGGTTTTTTTACTTATATATGCATGCCTACACACTGCTATATTCCATTACATGGGCCATATGTTATTGACACCATTTGTGGTGAATCATTGAGATTTATCTCACACCCTCTCTGGGTGCCATTTGGTACCTAGAGTAGATTATATGACTGCAGGTGTTGATAAAGGGAAGCATATAGCTTCCAACACATGATTGTGTGCTGATAGGATAGATCTTTATAGTAGATGACCGAGTTGGATCTCGGGATGCTTGGAGTAGTCTTTTTTTTCCTTTACTTCGTGGAACATGTTATGTCTATTGTATTGTATCAATTCTTTCCAATTTTCTAGTGACATGACATTTCATCATCATTGTTTAGTTGATACAATTATTTTTGTTATCATTTATCTATTGCATCATTTTTCTTTAGTTATTTATTTATATTGCTTCCACAGTTTACTATTACTTCCATTGTGATACACTCTACTAATGAGGTAATAGTATTCCCATAGACACCCTAGGACCTTGATTCTATTCAGCTACCTCTATCATTCGGGAAGATGTGCTTGTGGCCATGTGGTCCACCGGGCTCGGGGCACATGTTAAGTGTCATCCGGGTCCAGGTTGTCATAGATACATTATTTGAGGATATATAATTTTAAGTTTATTTTTTAACTTTAGCAGCCTTCCTTCTATATTTTCAGACTTTGAATTATTAAAAATGTATTGTGAAGGAGTCTTTAGGTCACTAATTTGGGAATGGATTTTGATTACCATTGTATTTTATTGTTTAAGGTTAGTGTGTGATTTATTATATTGGATAATATGTTCTAAACATTCATATTTTGGATGTTATTTAAGGACCAAAGTAATGAATTATGAATAATTTGATAAAATTTATCCTCGTATTAAAATTATTATTTAATATCCATCATTTAGTTTAATAATTGAATTGGTGATGGATCGAATGACTATCAAATAATGATATTTTTCTTAGGACATGGAAATAAAAAAAGTATTTATATTTTCACAAGTTTTTATATATATATTAAATTAATCCCACAACTCTATAAAAATGATTATGAAAAAAAAACATTATTCTTTTCTTTTCATACTAATAAATCAGTTTTCTATTGACCGATCACAAATTTATGAATTTTTTATTGTAGACTTTGAAATGATCATGTTCTCTATCACTATCCATTATAACATGATAGTTAGATTTATTTTCCATGACCATGTTTTCACTTCCCAATAATTTTCTCATATATGGAATACTAGTTTTGTGGAGACAATCACATTTTCCATCCACTCAATTCATTTCTAAGTTTTATTATCCCAATTTACGAAGTGGGTTTCCCACAAAATAATTTCCAAGTATCAACCATTTATTTTCAAAGTGAAATTTCAAAATGATGAGGATTTATTTTATTGATGGAGGAGAGAATTTAACACCTCAATATATTACATTATGTCTATTTTTAAATTTATCTTCATTGAAATCTTACATTACATAGAAAAATGAGCTTAAACAAATGATTAATTTTTTTTTAAAATTACGATAGTTGTCACCTAGCTATTAGAATTGAATGATTGAATGAGATTAAGTAAATTATGATAATATAGTTTTAATATAATTATGAAAATACAGTTTTTATATAATCCATATATCTTATTTTTGTATAAGTACATTTTTGGGCATAAAAATACATTTTTCAACTAATTGCTTTTCATTGCAGTTTGCACAATTAATTTTAACTTAAATTGTATGACTTCTATGTTTTTAAAAATAAAAAATGGGTTTTATATATGAATTTAAGAAATAAAAATTTAGAAAACTTGTATCTTTTATTTTGGGAAAACATAATAATAACCTTATTAATTTTTGTTACCACAGTAATGTATACATTTTAAAATTTTGGTTAAAAATAAAATGGTAAGAACTAAAAAATTACCATAAAAATTTACCAAATATTATTGGATGAATTTTAGTACAATCTTAAAATATATAGATCCAAGTTGGGTATTTTAATAAAAATGTTTCATTGAAAATGACTTTTATAACATTTAAATTATTGAAAATCACAAAATAACACATTAATTTTTTTAATAATTAAAATATTTTTAATATGAGGTTATTAAGAAGATATATTCAACTATAGATATTATTCATCAATCTATAATACGTATAAAAATAATTGAATTTTATTTTAAATCTCAATGAATAAAAAATTAAATTAAATATTTATACAATGATGATGTTGTAATTTTTTTATTGATTAAAGAATAAAAAAATTATTTTAATTAAAAATTAAAATTATATTATATAGAAATTTATTTTGATAAATTGGAGTAATTTTTTTAAATCTACTCCTCAAAAAATGGTTAAGGAGAACTTTTGGTATTTGTATAAAACAGTTGAATTTTTGTTGAATAGTGAAATATGGTAAATTATGGTATTTAAAATTATAAGATAGATAAATGAATTTTTGAGACATGGATGCTTTATAAATGATTTAATAACCATTATCTAGAAATAACATTCCATATTTACTATACATAGTCACAAGTATCATCACTATGGATTATTTTGAGCCAAAATAATAAACTAATGAAAAAAATAATCATAACTCGACCTCTCCACTCCCTACAATTACCACCCATCACCACCACTTATCCTAACAGCTCCAAAGCCTCTTATATTTTTAAAATTATACCCAATTCTAATCCTAGGACTTGTACCCACATCCAATATGTCTTATCCATACCAAAACACCAAATCTATGTGTCTTACGGAGGTCCTCAAGGAGAATATATTAAAGAGGTAAAATCCTCCACCTATCTTTTGTATTATATTATATTTTCTTATCATCTCCTCACCTACCCTATACAATATATCATGATAAATAAAATATCCTAAATATATTTTAATTTTATCCAATTTATATAATATCCATCATAAATTTTTTTCTCTTCTCCATTTATTCTCAAAACCAAAATATTGGCAGTGATGTGTTGATTCACAACCTTCGTGGACGTCAGCTTTTAGATTTCCATTTCCAAATTCAAGGCTGGCCATAAAACCATTATTATGGATAAATAATATTGTAATATGTATATTATAAATCATATTATGTTTTAACAAATACGTATATAAAATATTAAAAAATAAAATTGAACTAGTCCATGATGATCGAAAAACTGCCAAAATAAACTAAACGTTTATCATAAATATTTTATCAAATAAATGAACCTCATAATATAAAAAATTATATATGGGAACATTTAAAATAATTGAATTATATTAATACCACTAATTTTTACTTTTTTAGTTCTTTTTTCCATTTGACACAAACTCCCATAATTATACACAATGGAACCGGTCATAAAACAATGAAACAGGTGCTCAAAAAACAATGAAATTAAACATTATAACACATTAAAATTATCATAAATGAACATAATAAAACTTTAATAAATAAAATATATATTTAATATTTTAATAATTATCTATTTAATGAAATTAATTTTATTATTCATGACATTAATTACAAGTGAAGAATTCTTTCTCACATAAGGTAAGGATTTTATCAAATCAATTTTATTTCTATGAGATATGACTTATTCACCACTTATTCTTTGTGTGTGATGTATTTATAAAACCCTATGATATATAATATCATGAATTTAATTATATTAATGTTATAAAATACTTCATTTTATCATTATTAATTTCATGTGGTATATGATTCAACTTATTACAAAGTGGTAAGGGATTTCATAACTCAATTTTTATTCATTAGGATAAACTTATATTTCATTGATTATATAAAGAAATATTTATGATTAAAAAGGATTTGGATTATATTATATTTATAGTACACTTAATTATATGGATTTATAGTGTATACTTATAATCTATTCATCTAATTAATGATATGATATTTCTAGGGGACTCCATATAAATTTTCTTTTGTTGAGGCACATTTTTTATATCATGCACCCATTTTATTTTATATGATGTATATAATTCCAATTTTAGTTATTATAAATAATCATTTATTATTTAATTAAATATACCTATTTTTGTATCATGGATATAACCATTTTCCATGTTGTATACCATTTTTCAATATATTGTTTACATTGGTAGATATTTAATTAAATAGGGAATAATTGATAAATCTATATCTTATATTTAATACGAATATTAGAAGAAAATTAAAATTATTTATGAATAAAATTTATTATTAAATATGTTTGTAATTATTCAGATTGGTATAAAACAGGTTGGGGACATGTTAATGTAAGACCTATGAGTTGGGGACTTGTTAATGCAAGCACCTCGATGCATTGGTAGTTTCTTGAGATAAAATTAGTTAGAGAGAAACCCTTCGCGTTTTTTTCAATGAAGAATAAGATGGGTTTCTACCCACAAACATAAATCATCTTATAAATTTTCTTTATTTAATAATGTTTCATGTTCCAGATACATGACATCCAATAATTAATCATTTCCCACATTTAGGATTCGTTTACAGTTATCCAAAGGATATTCACAATGAAAAAATAAATGGATGAATTTTCATTCACAGTTTCTTGATTGGAATATTTTTAATGTTATTTTAACTTACTTATTTATTATAATTATTGATTCATGTTATCTTTGGTTGTACTTATCCCCCTACTCAGAATTTTAGACCACTTGTTTTTTATGATTATTTGTCCACATGTTTCGATAGTGTTTATTATGATTGATATTCTGGATTACGATAAGGGGACTAACATTGTTATAAAATAAATTATGTTTTTTTTTTGTATTTTATGTCTATCATGTAATTTAAATTTTAAATTTGTCTCATGTTCTTCCAGAAAAATAATCTATTCAGTCATTCAGGATGCGATTCCTTGTAATCAGACCAATGTAATAAAGTAAGGCACTGAGTTTGAGCTACTGGGGTCAGGATATTTACAAAAGTGGTTTAAAAACACTGAATGGTTTGATGGAAAATTGTAATTTTCCCCTATTAATGAATAACATTCTTAAGACACATTTTTTGGAATGACTTTCACAAATTGTGTGGTGCTACTTCCCCCTCACACATCAACCTCACACAGTTTCTACGTATTGTTAGTCAAACCATATTATATTACCATGAAATATATGCTACAAATTTTATACCTCCACATGGTTTTCTCTTTAATATGGAATGCTTTCTCAAACCTTTCTTCTATAGAAAATGACCCACAAGTTTAAGAATAATAGTTAGTTCTAATCAAGTGTCAATCATGCAACATTTTATACACCTTTAGAAAACATTTTTTTCAACCACTAAACATCTAAGAAACTATTAAAACCTATATTACAACTACCAGGACTCAAGCCACATCTTAAAATATTATTTAGCTGAATTATAAAAGTAAAAATTCCCATTCCAAACCTCCAATAAAAAATTCACCCATCCAAGAGTTTCAAATTTCCAAATCCTTTATAAATTTCTAGCTCTAAAATATTTCAGATATTATAATATCCATAAAAAATTCCCATCCCCAAAAATCATTGTTGTGAATGAAAATAAAACTATTAACATATATGATTTTTGTTTTTTATTCAAATGGCCCTGCTACATTCATGAACACCCAACACGCCTATAAAGCCTCTTTAAAAGTAGGGAGCCTAACCCACCGAAACATGATCCCATGATTATTACCATTTCCACAACATCAATATGACACTTAAAAAGCCTATTTAACCTAAGACACAACCATGTAATCAAATATTCCATCAACTAACCTATGGAGGTCTGCATCATATATTCTTATTTTGAATGGAAGATTTCAAACCACAGTACTTACATCATTTGAATTTATGATAAAAAATCCCCTTGGATCATAATAATTATATCCACATATTTTATAATTCAAATAATATAATCAAACACATGGATACTTCTCTCTATCCCTGAATAGATAATATAATTGAACTCCAATCATCCAAGATCATCCTGGTTGTGATGTATTTTCTTTGAAACTCCCTCTCTGACCCATTCCTTATAGAAATCTCATCCCAATGGAATTCCTCTAGAAGTACATGACCGAATGCATCCAACTATATATAAGGGTTTAAGCTGAACAACCTCAAAACTACTGTTACTGTAAATGACTAGTTTCATGAATGATGTTCCCTAAAAACAATTATCCAAAAAAAATTATCCCAAGGAAAAATGATATCATCCCTAAAGAATACCACCAGAGTTCAAAACTAATTCCTAGTAACATTACCTAAAAACCCACAACATGTCCATCATTTTTTCATTCCAAAATGTGAAAAAATACTGGGAATTCACCAAGTAATAAGGTAATACATAGTTATATTTATCAAATGGCTTGAAAAAACCAACTGATCTGCCTCAAAATCCCCTGATCCCTTTCATGTGAGTGTCGTAATATTGTGACCAATAATCCACTCCACACATATAGATCATCATTTTTTCACACAATAATATTTAGCTCCCAATCGATGTAGAAAATTACCACCACTTTCCACACAATACCATGTGATGGGATATACACTCACTCAATCCCAGGAATCAACTCTCAACCCAATCCACTCTCCCCTATAAAATTTTTCCCCTGAAAAATGATGAATTCATACTCACAATGAGAATAACTTACCTCAAACAGACACAGATGCACTACCACCACATGTATCAATTTATAATTCTCCCCAAGTATATAATCAATAGGTTTCTTTCCAGTTGATAAATTTTATTTAGATATATCTTCATGTATTGTCAACGCAATCTCTCATAATTCTCAAGACAATGTCAAGATATAGGTCATGGTCATTTCTAAACTAGGAGTAAACTATGATTCCATTGATTGGAGTCAATATTTTGCATCATTCCATGCTCGCATCAAACCCAAAATATTTTTTATTTAAAAAAATCTAACACCACATCTCTTAGAAATTTGTATCCTAGTTCAACTGTAGTAAAACTACCTCTTAACACAAGATATAATCACTTTGACTCATGTACCATAGATATTTATTCCTAATTAATGTCACTACATCGATGAAAATGTGAACATAGTATGAGTTTTGATAAACGATACCCAAATCACACATGACCTCTTGTCGATTTGTGTTTAAAATGGTACGATGAGTGTCCTATGTGAACCATAATGTGCTACATAGTGGGTGTACAATTCCATACGACCTAAAAATAATCACATGAATCAAAATCAAATGATTCATTCATCTCAAAAGATAATCTAACCAAGCTACATAAAACATGAATATCACTATACCAGAATCTCCCTTGGAACTCCTCCTCAAAGTCGGTATCTTCACAAATTCAATAATTTATTCCACGGTCACCAATCACAGGGAATCATTTTTAGTCATGAGAATCTAGCTAATATTTGAAAATCTACTAAAAGAATTCAATATAAACTAGGTTAAGACTCCCTAATAGTCCTACAAATCACAATTTTCTTTTAATCAAAAGCACCCTAAGTGAATTATTATATGTATATGGAATAAACCTACCAATGTTGAAATACCTGAGTATATCTTGTGCATCGGTCTCAATAAGAGAATGAAATATTTATCACCCTATCAAAAGAATTTTTAATCATGGGACAAATATCATTGTATATTCCCTTTATCAATACAAATATAGTCCTATAAGGGTATGATATACAACTAATGGTATCTATCTATTATAAACATCCATGCGGATACATATAGCCAAAAATTAAAACCTATACAATGAAGGTATAGATAAAATATACCTTCAAGAGTCAAAAATGTATATCATCGGACTACCTAGGCCCTCATCCTCTCCGAGCATCCACAAATGGTACCTTTCTATTGTGGGTCAAATATGATCATAGAAAAGATAATGAACTAACACTCACAAGAAATCTATTATGGTAATACTCCCTTGAGATTATAGTCCACTATAAATATTTAGTGTCTATTAGCATCATCAAAAGTGACCCAACTAGTTCACCTAAAATGAAGGTATCTGTTGCTAACATTGACCTATGAGGTTCAACAGTTTTTCTACAACATCATCTCAATGATCACTATCATATCCTATGTATATGATTCATTTTAGTAGAAAAAAATTACAATATATATATAAATACACTTATAGGTTGTTACTAATAAATTAAATAATTACAATTAAGAAAAAACTCATCATCAGGGGTCCAACACCTTGGAATCACTTGCCCTATCATCCTAATAGGGCCTCCACACATCCTGCCCATGTATTCTGAGTTTTCATCTTTACCATAAAATGGATAACCATAAATCTACATTACATGTAATAAGAAGGAAATATATATAAAGGGTGATCCAACTGATTTTAATTCCACCTAGAACCTATATCCAAAAAGACCATTAATTTAATTGCAAACACATAAAAAAATTGTACTCTATCATCTGTAATATCACAATCGTGAAGGTATATAACATATGGACCCTAAATGATAAAATTTATTCATGATAATCTTCTTTACAATACCATCCATGATTGAATATCTTTTACCAGCCTCTTTTCAACTTTTTAAGTGCTAGAAATACATAAATTTCTTCTCACCAATGGATTGAGTTCTAGAAATCCATGGTAAATACTAAAGTCTACACCAACATGTGTATAGATCAATGTGAATGTTGTATAAAAATATAACATTTCATATTAAGAACATAAATTCCTTATCCATGCACACTAGTAATTCTAAATCGAATAAGAGTTCTCGATGCACCAGTTCAATATCCATCACATGTTCCAACACATTCCTAATACTATTTTCTTTCATATCCAAAATATTGATACAACGAAAAATGGAGTAGATCTGAAACCATGTGTTAACAACATGACCTATATAACAATAAACTAGTGCCCAGATATGATTACCCACTAGCGATTAACTGCACTTACCTAGGCTTCAGAGGGGTCCAACATGCAGTGGGGGACTATGGTATTATAGTGGGGAGATTATGTCATCATATTCTTCTAAGAAAATAATATAAGTAATAAACATGATACATATCATAAAATAAATTGTTGGGTGAAGTGTTAAATATAAATAAGGTTATAATAACAAATGGAATGTTGTAAAATCCAAAATGGATATGTACTACATTAAAAACTAATTGATCATCAATCCAATCACATATACTAGAGTAGATTTATGGAATCAAAATAAAATGAATTAAATCTACTTAATACTTTGATCCATACCATATAACTTGATCGACATACATATTTGATCTATTCTTATTAATTACTCTTGAGCCACATATCATCTTATACCTACAATGAAGGGAACATCTACGAAGGTAACCTAGTGCGATAGTGCCCCAATCAAAGCTTGAGTATAGAACCTAGAAGGGAACCAACTATTCATTAATTTATATAGCATGAAAATATAGTTTATGTATATGTGAACTAATCATCAGTATAAAAATAATAATAACTACTGTAGAAAAATAGATTGAAGTAAAACATTCAAAATAAAGAATGATGTAATAAGCGAATGTTCTTGCATAAGTTCACCCTTTGAAAGAAACAACTAGATTAAAATTAAGGCAATAAATATCCCGAGTGATCTCAAACCAAATTAGATCCATGGGTTTATGAACTTGGTCATATGGACATCAAGTGACAAGGGTGTTATGTTGGTTGTCAAACCAGACTAATCATGTATAATCCATTCAATTCATCTATCTATAAAACTGATCAGAAATATATTCATAAGATGGAATTGATAATTTCTCTAAAAAAGAAACATCAATATAGGGTAATACTTATCCTATCTCGGTAATAACTTGTGATCACCACCTATCACAATAATGGATGAATCATGGTAAAAAAACATGTCATTCTGTATATATGTTTCTTTTTGTTATATTAATAATAATGGGCCACATGGTTTGTAACCAAGGTTAACATGTATAATGATAATCATGTAATAATATAATTTATTTCCATTTGAGTCTTCCTATATAATTCCAACATGGGGATCCAAGAATAACTCAATGATTATATAATCAATTTTATCTAGCATTCAATGAAAGAAATTCCTACATGGGAATCCAAACATCATTCGAGGCATATAAAATCCATTTTACCTATTATTATATAACGCCATGTCCCTAGTTACCCAGAGTCGGGGCATTATTACATAACATTGGCATGATCACAAGGAAATCATGTCTCGAAAGACCGATCAGTTTAGTATTATTTGAAACAAGATTCAAACATATGTTCAAATTTATATCTTGAAGAGAAATACAACACAAATATATTTCATTAGGAACATCCAAGCCTCCTAGATTGTGCATGAAGGTCACTCATAACTAACTTCTTCGTATCCTAGGAAAAAATAAAACATTGAAAGGGGTAAGATCAAATGCTCAGTAAGGGTACGTAATACAGTGGAAAATGAAATAAATATTAATCATGGTAAATAATTGAAAACCACATGCCTTTACCGATAATAAACATGAATACTTTTATGGAAATATTTTGAGCTGAGTAAAAATTCCATAATAAAACATAATCATGGGTATTCTACTAGTCAAATTACCACATGAACCATCCATATTATTTCCATAATGAGGGAATGTATAATGTCATACATTCTGAAACATTTTGTCAACGCCTCAGCCAAGACGCCTAAAATGATTAAGGCCTCTGCCAAAACCATAAATCAAATTGGGAAAGGGCCTCATCCAATTCCACATCTAGTTGTCTCACGAGACCTACCGATGCAT
This sequence comes from Viscum album, assembly GCA_963277665.1. NCBI lineage: Eukaryota > Viridiplantae > Streptophyta > Magnoliopsida > Santalales > Viscaceae > Viscum > Viscum album. The sequence continues at coordinate 806,567,282 of OY728150.1, read as the reverse complement.
CGAGGAGTTATAGAGGGCTCCACCCGTCACTTACCAAGTCCAATACGTTCCTCATATGAAAAGTTTTAAACATATCATAAACATTCGTATTAAAACTAGGATACGAAATGTCAATACTTTAACCATAAGAAATTAATGGTATAAAAATAGCCCATCCATAGTCAAACATATCACAAAAACTTCAATACAATATGGAAGTTTTGTATCATAATAAATCAAATTCAAATAAACTTAAAATCCATCAATGGATGTTGACATAGATGAAATCAAAACCTTTTTTAGAGACACGTCTCTTTATATTTTGAAATAATTTAAGAGTCACATAAAGAAAATATTTATTTTGAAAATATTTTTATAATCTTTTAAGGGAAGCTTCGACGATGTTATAACGGCCGAAAATATCTGCACCCGCTGTGTAAGTTAAAAAAAGACATTCTTACCTTAATTTTGTCGAAAAGGTTAAAAAGGACCTTGTTTGGAAAACGACGGAAAGATTCATTTATAAAATTATTATAAAAAGTCAAACAAGGGTATAAATGAATTTAACCCATATTCTGTTAAATAGTAAGAATGTTTTGAAATACATTTTTAAGAAACATGGATGTGGATGATAAAGAGGTCCCAGTACATAATTACGTATAAACAACCTCGGATAATGAAGAGATTGTGAAATAACCCTTACCTTCTACTTTTCCTTGGTTGATGGTAGGTTAAACTCTTGTATAATGGTGAAATAAGTGTTATTAAATTATAAAATAATCATATACATTAATATTATATCATATATGATCTTTTAACATTGATTTGTTAATAATATCTTAGTATTATCGTTGTTTCGGGTGTTAACTTACTCATTTTCTTTTACATGTTTTGTTACATAAGCCATGTTTATTATGGATAGTTTGTATCTTATTCATATCCAGAATTATATCAAGTCCTTAAAAATTACTTTTAATCATCAAATTAGAATAATACTTGAATTGATACGATGGGGAATGAATCTCATCGCGTTCGTGGAGACGGTAGTCCGTACGTACGCACGAGCGACGATATCATTCTTCTGATATTAAAATAATATATGAATGGATGGTATATCATATATACATAATCATTATCATGTTATAATTATTATTTACATTAATTACACATCATTATTATACCCATCCAAATAATAATGTTTTGAATAACAATTACACCGCGACGTAGGGATGGTAAGTCATACGTACGCACGTATGTTGACATGTAATTCATAGGATGGATAGAATACTTAATATGGTTGTACCATATTTATAATAGCATCTCAGTATATAGAAGATACTGGAGTTATTATTTTATAATGGGAATAAAAAAGAATGAAGAAGTTGAAGAAGAAATGAACATGAAAAAGGGTGGTAAAAACATTACCTCTTCTTCGGGTTCTTCCTTTTTATTTGATCAAAAGGGATCCTTAGGTTGGCTTTCTAATCAAACTATGACCTCTAGGATGAAGTGAGGGAAGTTGGGAGCATATTTGGGTAGGGTTTGGCCGAGCCAAATGGCTTTGAAGATGAGAATTAATGAGAAGGGTGAGTTCCCTTTTATAAGAGGGGTGAGGGGCTCTTTAGGAAAAACATAAAGTATTATTTTATAATAAAATCACATTCGGTTTATAATGGATCCAAAGTGGATTATTCAAAGTAAAGGTGGGGATGGGTCGAAAACCTTTTAACCAATAGATTGTAGACAGGTTTGGGTCATTATATTAACCTTATCTTTTAGTTTTAACTCTTGGTTAATTAGTTTAATAATTACCATGTCACATAGTATTTTTATAATATATAGTTAATAAACATACTATATACATCCAAGCGACTCCCAAGTGGTCCATTAATGATACACCAATAATGATATAAGTCCTTTGGCTGAACCTTAGATTTTTAGGAATAGAATATAAATTCATAATATAATATTTGTTTTAAAAACTCATTTATGTCAATTTTGACACTACTAAAATTCATAATTTATCACTATTAATTATTTCGATTGAAAAAGTTGTTTTTAATAAAAATTTAGAAATTTTCACTATTCATCAAAATATAAAAGTTATCCGAAAAGTACCAAAATTTCATCCTAGGATAATTTTGATATTCCGAATCCAAAAATGAATTTCATTTTGAAAGATAAAATGTATAAAATTTCAAAAAGTGGGTATTACTATTCATAACTGCTACTTTGGTTGATCGCAGTGTGTTAGATTATCGAAGTTGCGTACAATGCAAGCTATTTCATTACTCAAAGGGAAACGTACCGTGGAAGCATGGGGTGTTACATTCTCTCCTCCTTAAAATAATTTCAACCTCTAAATTTCTAAAATATTACTGCATAAAAAGACTCAGTTGGTTCTTCTTCATAAGTTCCTCGGGTTCCCACGTTGCCTCTTCCATTTTATGGTTTCTCCATAGAACTTTTACCAGGCGATTCGTCCAGTTTCTGAGCACTTGTTCTCTTGTATCAAGAATCCCGACGGGCTCTTATAAATAAGAGAGATCGGGTTCCAGTTCTAATTCCTCATTGGTGAGTACATGCATTGGGTCAGACATGTATTTTCTCAACATTGATACGTGGAACACATCATGAACTTTGGAGATATTTGGCGGCATTTCCAAACCGTAAGCTACAGCCCCAATTCATTCTAAAATTTTGAAAGGTCTGATGTACCTGGGACTCAATTTACCCTTCTTACTGAAATGTATAACTCCCTTCCATGGAGATACCTTCAAGAAAAAATGATCTCTTACATGAAATTCCAAATCCTTCCTTCAATTATAGGCATAGCTCTTCTGCCTACTTTGAGCTCCTTTGATGTGGTTTTGGATTACCTTTACCTTTTCCATCATTTCCTCCACTAGTTCCGGGTCAACAAGTTTTCTTTCTCCAACATCATCCCAATAGGTTGGTGTACGACATCTCTTTCCGTACAACGCTTCATATGGTGCCATCCGAATAGTTGAATGGAAGCTATTGTTATAGGAAAATTCTACCAGAGGTAAATTTTGATCCCACATACCCTGAAAGTCAAGTGAGCATGATCTCAACATGTCTTCTAAGGTTTGAATAGTCCGTTCTGATTGTCCACCTGTTTGAGGGTGGTAAGCAGTGGTCAAATGAAGTTCAGTATCCAAGGCCTTTTGAAGACTTTTCCAAGATCTTGATGTAAAACGGGGATCACGATCTGAGACAATCGATAGGGGAACTCCATGAAGTCTCACAACTTCATTAATATATAGTCTTGCTAGACATTCAAGTTGTAGATCTTCTCTTATAGAAAGAAAATGTGCTGACTTGGTAAGGCAATCAACAATGACCCATATTGAATCATTCCTTCTAGGAGTCTTTGGTATCTCCATGACGAATTCCATCGTAATATTATCCCATTTCCACTCAGGTATGGGAAGATGTTGCCTGACTCCTCCAGGTTGTTGTCTTCCAACTTTCACTTGTTGACAAACCATACATCTTGACACAAAATCAGCAATCTCCCTCTTTATGTTGTCCCACCAAAAATGTTCCTTCAAATCTCTATACATTTTGGTGCTCCTAGGGTGTATAGAGAAATTGGAACTATGAGCATCATCCAACAATTCTTTTTTTAGATCAGGTATATTGGGAACACAAACTCTCTTCCCAAACATCAAAATTCCATCTTCATACACAAATTCAATCAACTTCCCATCATTCACAGCATTAATCATCCTTTATAACTCTTCATCACCAGTCTAAGAACTCTTTATCCTTTCTGGTAAAGATGGTTTGGCAACCATTTGAAAAAGCATTGATGTTTCACCTTCCATGGTGATTCCCATATCCATCTTCACTAGATCCATGAAAATAGGATCCCTTTCAATTCTCATCACGTTCAAAACTCCATGATCCTTTCTACTCAAAGAATCTGCCACCTTATTTTCCTTCCCGGGGTGGTAGTGTATCATACAATCATAATCCTTCAGTAGTTTAAGCCATATCCTTTTCTTCACGTTGAGTTCTTTCTTTGAGAAAATATACTTCAATCTCTAGTGATTAGTATAAATCTCACATTTTTCACCGTAGAGATAGTGTCTCCAAATCTTCAGAGAAAATATTACAGCGGCTAACTCAAGATTGAGAGTAGGATAGTTTTTCTCATGAATTTTCAGCTGTCATGATGCATAGGCAATAACCCTATCATTCTGCATAAGGACAGAACCAAGTCCTTTCTTCGATGCATCACTATAAAAAACGAACCCATAATTCCCCGGTGGTAGAGTCAATATAGGATCATTGACTAATCTTCTCTTCAGTTCTTCAAAACATTCTTCACACTCTTTTTTCCAGACAAATTTAACCCCTTTACACGTGATATTTGTTTATGGGTTAGCTAATCGTGCGAAATTCTTGACGAAACGTCGATAATAACCTACCAACCCAATAAAACTGTGTACCTCAGTTATACTCATCGGTTCTGGCCATTCTTGGATTGCCTTGGTCTTAGAAGTATCAACAGAGATTCCATCCTTAGAGACAATATGGCCAAGAAAATAAATCTCCAGAAGCCAGAATTCACACTTGCTAAACATCCCATATAATTCATGTATTCTAAGGGTATTCAGGATAATGCGCAAGTGATTTTCATGATCTTCATAGCTTTTGGAGTATACCAAGATATCATCAATGAATACCACCAAAAAATCATCGATATATTCCTTGAAAACTCTATTCATTAGATCCATGAATACAGAGGGCGTATTAGTCAATCCAAAAGGCATTACTGTAAACTCATAATGCCCGTACCTTGTTCAAAATTCTGTCTTCGGAATGTATTCCTTCTTCAAAAACAATTGATGGTATCCCGATCGAAGGTCAATCTTTAAAAGTATTGAGCTCCATGAATTTGGTCAAATAAATCATCAATGCGAGGTAGGGGATACTTTTTCTTTATTGTTATAGCATTGATCTCCCTGTAGTCAATGCACAACCCCATAGATCCATCTTTCTTCTTAACAAAAAGGACAGGGGCTCCCCATGGAGAAACACTAGGGCTAATAAATCTAGTATTACTCAATTCCTCTAGTTATTTCTTCAGTTCAACTAATTCCATAGCATCCATTCTATAAGGGGTATTTGATATATGTAGAGACCCGAAGCCTAACGTACATGAACATTACATTACTTTTGCATAATACATAGTACATAAAAAAAACACACACACAAGGATCGTAATAGTTTAGTGTCTTTGGAAACTCGGAACGTAATCTTCTAATCGTGGTGAAATATCCTCAATATCTCCCATAAATATCTTCCTTTTTTAACCTAAAACCATTCTTTATATCCTGGGGAAAAGAAAACATAAAAGGGTGAGCTCAAATGCTCAGTAAGGGTAAACAAAATAAATATCGATCACATCATATACATAAGCACATAACTTTTGGAAATCTTAACCTGCAAAAGAGATCATAATTTCATAACATGGGGTAAATCATGGCAGTGAAATGTAATCAAGATAGTCATAACTTAAAACATGAAACTTTGTGGCATTCACACATAATCATATAGAATCATTTCTTGTTAGTCAAGACACATTTCCAAGACTATCTTAGTGGACAAAGTCCCTTTTCTGAATCGAGTAACCCTCGTTTCAGTCCTTTTTCACTGAACCGGTATAACCTACCGTTCCAGCCATGTCTATCTCATGAGATATAAAATATTTACCCAATGCATTGGAGGGAGATATAGGTCCCACCCGTCTTATAATGAATCCATTCTTATGTGTGCCACATAAATCATAAATCATACATCATCGCATAACACGTGTAACAAAAATGGGATTCTTGAAACATCATGACATCATAAAACAAATAATATAAGGTAAATGACTTCATAAAAAAAATTCCTACACAACATAATCAAATCAATGTAATAATAGGGATAAAAACAGAACCCTTTATTATGTTAGATGGAAAATAATTTTGATAAAACACTTGAACTCCATTCTTGAGGAAAATATCCTTTCTTCTTCAAAAACATGTTTCCTTTCATAACATGTCATACGACTTTAAAATAAAAGAAGTTGATTAAAAATAAACTTGAAAACTTGTAAAGGAAGCTTCTTGGAAATAATGTTTTAAAAATCCATTCATGTCGTATAAGTTAAAAAAAACATTCTTCGTACTTTTGTCGGAAAAGTCAAAAAGTACCTCGTACGAAAAACGACAAAAGATTCCTTTCATATCTTTTACTAAAAACTCACCGAAGGGTAAAATTGGATTTAAACAATTGTAGGTGGATGGAAATAATATTACATATTGAGGAAACATGGATGTGGATGATAAAATACACCCCAGTAAATTCTGAAGTATAAACAATCTCGAATAAAAATGAGATTGTGATATTTCCCTTACCTTAAGTCCGATTTGCTTCCTAAGTGTCCGAACCTCCTGTATAATGATTTAAATAATGTCATTAACTTATTACAGAATCATATTCATTGTTATGATATCATATATGGTTCACTTATGACTTTATATTACCCGTTCTTTTGTAAATTCCATGTTAAAGAAGCGTTTTGGGTAAAATCGTCTCATTTGTCGTTCGTGTTTTTAACTTGTAATTATTCATATGATTACTTAGATCATGATTACTTAATTCCAGAATATAAAACATGATTTATATATATATATTCATAATACACATATATAATAAATCAGTAAATGGAAAGAAATACACCGTTCATGGAGACGGTAGTCCGTACGTACGCATGAACGCTGTTTTCATTTCCTTATTGAATTGAATGGAATTAAGTAGATGACATACATATAAATATAAATAATTCCAGTATCATTATTAGGTCATATATTGCATTATTACTTATTATATAGACTTTATAATCATTCATGAATGGTTAATCATTGAGAATGAATCTCATCGCGTCGTGGAGACGGTAGTCCGTACGTACGCACGAGCGATGATATCGTTCCCATGGTCGTGGAATTATGTTGAAGTGTATGTATACTATTTCAGTATCAATATCACTTTATAATAATCATATATAGTTACTCATTACACCTCTATACCCATCCAATTAATGTGGTGGCGGAAAATAGATTACACCACGGCGTGGAGACGGTATTCCGTACGTACGCACGCGCGGTGATTTCCTTTTTCCGTAGGATGGATAGAAGGTTAATTAGAGTTGTTTAATATTTATAATAACATATCAGTATATAATAAATACTGATGTTATTACTTTATCATGAAACAACTAAAGAAGAAGAAGTTGAAGAAGAAAGAAATTGAAAAAGATCGGTAATGGATATTACCTCTTTTTGACGCGCCTTTTCTTAGCCTCCACTTAAAGAACTAAGGATGGTCTTTGAAGAAGACCAGGACCTCTATGATGATACTAGGTAAGTGGAGAAGATATTTTGGCAGGGTTTGGCCGAGCTTGAGTTCTCAAATTGGTGTGAGGAGGAGGGGGAGGAGGTTCCCTTTTATAAGGGAGGAGAGGGGCACCTCAGGAATATCTCAAAATATTATTTTATATTAAAGTAAAAATCGATTTATAATGGTTCCAAAGGGTCTTATTTCGAAGCTAAAGTGGGGATGGGTCGAAATCCTATCATACAATAGGATTTAGACAAGCTTAGGGTATTATTTTAACCTTATCAATTAGATTTAACTCTAAGTTAAATAATTTAACTTTTACCGTGTCTTTTTGTTTTCTTACACTATATGGTTAATACACTTACTATAACATGCCAAAAGAACCCCAAATTGTTTATTATTAATATATATATCCTTATCTAAGTCATTTGGCCGAACCTTATATTTTTAGGAATAAAATAACAATTAGTAATATAATATTTGATTTAAAAACTATTTTGTGTCAATTTTGACACTATTTGATATATGATATTTGTGAAAGTCATAACAGAATTTTATGTTCGAACCAAGTTGATTAAATCAACACTAATATATCATAGTAACCTATAAAATTATTGTAATTCATAAAAAGTCTCAAATTACATTTATTTTGGTGTTTATAACATCAATTATGTCAATATTTCATTAATAAGATAATTACTGCATCATTATTGTGTCATAAATAAATTAAATTATTTAATGTCTAAAAATTACAAATAAAATACCATTATATAGGAAATCTTTTGAGCTTTCTAATTAATATTTATAGTCGAATTTATCTTATGTATAACCCCATATTAAAAATGATTTACTTATTAAACTTTGATTTTAACTATTTTAACCCTTCTTTAAATAAATTAATAATAAATGTCCTAATCTAACCCAAGTGAGCCTAAATGATAATATTTTACACTTAAGGTTGTTTTTTTGTCGAGATACACTTGTCCAATAGGATTAGGACATGTGTTAGGGTAATATTAATATCATTTTTACCCTTAATTACCCTATTTATTTTTAACCATGGTAAAAAAAGTAAAAAGTTACTATTCACCAAAAATTATTTTCATCTCATTGAACCACATTTTACTTACTGACATCAACCGTGTCTCTCGGATTTTTGAAATTCCATTCACAGAAGCGGTAAAATTAAGTTTTATGAAAAATTCAGTTTTTTAACTACCACTTAGTAGTTTCACTATTCATCAAAAATTGATGTTTTTCAGAAAAATGCCAAAATTTCATCCTAAGCTATATTTCATATTCCGAATTCAAAAATGAAGTCCATTTTGAGAGCTAAAATTTCTAAAATTTAAAAAGTGGTTATTACTATTCATAACGGTTAGTTTTAATAATATTTTAATAGCATATCGTTGTTTCGTGAAACTCAGTATTGCGTACTACACACGCTATCGAGGAAGGTTGCGATTGCGTGTAATGCAAGGAAAGTCAAAGATGCGTGTTGTGCAAGCTCCTTTTGGTGTAGCGTACAACACAAGACATTAATAAAATTAAAAAGAATATTTTTCATAAAATCTCGGGCTGTTACATTCTACCCCCCTTAAAATGAATTTTTCCCTCGAAATTCGTCGGGGTTATAAATGGTTTACTATTCGAAAGTTTATTTAATAGAAACCCACATCGTAAAAAGGAATATCAAAACCAATATTTAAAAACAAAAGTATGAAATGTAACGGTTACCCAAATAAACTAATCACTGGGTTTCCACATAGGTGAAAATATGGATATGGAAGAGAAATCTAACCATCATGTTCTGATGGAGAGTGGTAGAGAACATGGCTATGGAAAAGCCAGTAATCAAAAAGCCATAAATATGTGACGATCTAAGGTACCATCTGATTCATCAGATATAAGATCACTAGGACAACATTTTTGGTTTTCAAGACCGTTTCCCTAAAGTTAAAGAATTTGAATTAGAATAAATACTTACTTTCTGTTGGTACAACCTCACTGTTGTTCGTGACTTTAACAATTTACACTTCATCTCTTAAATAAATGAAGTTGAATTTGCTATTCGTGAAGTGTTAGCAGATTATGTGATAGAATGACGGGTCATTCCATCTGTCTCAAAAGGTTAGCAAAATTTATATACATAAGTCGATCTATAGTGCGATTAATCATATATGGTTCCTAAAATGGGCTTATACTTCATATATCATACTTCATAATATAATAAAACTAGTTTCTACTAAACAGGGACTTCCTGTAGGCCAGTGGTAGGCGATAAAGGCCAGTCGCACTTCGGTTGTGGGTTCGATTCCCACAGCCTTGTCCGACGCGATGGGATGTCGCCTGTTCCGCAGGTTGTCCTTTTTCAAAAACTATATTATTATAACATCCCATCAATAATATCAAAAAAAACTTCTATCCTTAAACAATACTAACTTATGTCCAACATAATCCATTCCAATCTTTAGGCTTATCCATAATACTGCAGTCCATTCTCATAACATAGTGAAAACGATTACCAGAGATTTAATACCATCGTTGATCCCCATATATCATAAGATATGTTTTGTTGGTCACATTCCAAACATTCAAAGGCCTTAATCATGTATTCTCTTGAATACCCATCGAACCTTAGTGTAAACATGAATGCAGTTAAAATTTAACACTTTCCACATACCAAAATCCTCAGAATTCTATATACTCAAACCATGATATCACTTAGTCCTTATATCAATCATGAGCTCATGAATACTGTCAAATATTTAATTTTCTCATTTTCCCTTCATTATGCGCATATCATTCTTTTTCCAAAAATATCTCAATCACTTTCCATGGTTACTGGTACCATAAAATTATTGAAAACCACAATAGACCAATACATAAATATTCCAATACTTTATGATACAACATTATTTTGGAATCCCATTACATACACACTTAATTATTCCACCACATCGTTATCATATTCAACATCACCAATAGTGATCGCATGCGACTTCCCTTTGTCCTTTTCCTTAAGCGGTTGCTCATGTCGATCATCACTAACCCTTGGATTAGGGTATTTATTAGCATAATGCCCCATTTCCTTGCACTTGAAGCATTGAAGTGTTGGTGGTGCGTTCTCTGCAGTGTTTGCTTTATTCACATCATTAGAATCCCTTTTTCCATTACTTCAACACTCAGCTACTCGATGACCTTCTTTTCCACACTTAAAACATTTTCTAGTCCCTTTAAGACAATCTCCACCATGCTTCTTTCCACACTTTGTGCATAAGGAAACATTCATCTTCTTTTCACCATTATTCTGAGATTTCTCCTTGAACTCCATCTTTCGTTTCTTGTCAAAACCATGAGATTGATATGTAACACCAACTTCCATTTCTACCTTGATAGCACAACGCACAATTTCTTCATAGCTACTAAAGTCTCTTATAGCTAATGCCCTTCGAAGACTTGGTTTTAAGCCACTGAAAAATCGATCAACTTTACTTTCAGGTTGGATGATAGTGCCAGATTCATACCTTTCAAGTCTTGTAAAATTTGCTTCGTATATACCAACAGATTCATCATCCTTCTGCTTCAGCTCAAGAACTCCTTTTCCATCTTTGTTCGAAGAATACGAGGGAAGTACTTACTGAAAAACAAGTTCTTGAACTCGTCCCATTTCATGGACTCAATTTCATCTCTTTGCCTCGTATTCCTGATAAGATTCCACCATTGATCAGCTTCACCTTCCAAACGATATACTGCTAAGATGACTTTATCATGCTCATAACATTGAAGAACTGAAAATATCTTTTCAGTGGTACTGATCCATTGTTCAGCAACAAGTGGATCAGAACACCCACTGAAAGAAGGTGGATGTTGCCTCATGAAGGACTCAATAGAATATTGTTCCCTTCTCTGCTCATTTGGAAGTCCAGAATGATTCATAGCTAGTGTAAGTATAGCAATAAGATTTTGCACTCCATCTCCCATAACATTTGTTTGTTCAGGAGGGAAATCATTGCATTGTCCATTGCATTGATCAACACGGTTCCTTCGGGTTCCAGCCATCGTCTAAAACCCAAAAAGAATAGTGTGAGAGGAAAAAATCATGATAGGGAAAACAACATAATAAAGGGGAAGTACCTTCAATATCTAACATCATAGGTTTAATTCTATGATCGTTAGCGTAATTCTAGTACTATAACCTATACGTATACTTAACCTTAGGGACATCCCTAGACATACCTTAGAAATATCTCTAGGGATCTCACTAAAATTCTCGATTCCTAGTTTCCAAAGGTTGACTAAACCTTTCCTCTGATACCAACTGTAGAGACCCGAAGCCTAACGTACATGAACATTACATTACTTTTTCGGAATACTTAGTACATAAAAAAAACACACACACAAGGATCGTAATAGTTTAGTGTCTTTGGAAACTCGGAACGTAATCTTCTAATCGTGGTGAAAGATCCTCAATATCTCCCATAAAGATCTTCCTTTTTTTTATACCTAAAACCATTCTTTATATCCTGGGGAAAAGAAAACATAAAAGGGTGAGCTCAAATGCTCAGTAAGGATAAACAAAAGAAATATCGATCACATCATATACATAAGCACATAACTTTTGGAAATCTTAACCTGCAAAAGAGATCATAATTTCATAACATGAGGTAAATCATGGCAGTGAAATGTAATCAAGATAATCATAACTTAAAACATGAAACTCTGTGGCATTCACAGATAATCATATAGAATCATTTCTTGTTAGTCAAGACTCATTTCCAAGACTATCTTAGTGGACAAAGTCCCTTTTCTAAATCGAGTAACCCTCGTTTCAGTCCTGTTTCACTGAACCGGTATAACCTACCGTTCCAGCCATGTCTATCTCATGAGAAATAAAATCTTTACCCAATGCATTGCAGGGAGATATAGGTCCCACCCGTCTTGTAATTAATCATTTCTTATGTGTGCCACATAAATCATAAATCATACATCATCGCATTACACGTGTAACAAAAATGGGATTCTTGAAACATCATGACATCATAAAACAAATCATATAAGGTAAATGACTTCATAAAAATAATTCCCTCACAACATAATCAAATCAATGTAATAATAGGGATAAAAACAGAACCCTTTATTATCTTAGATGGAAAATAATTTTGATAAAACACTTGAACTCCATTCTTGAGGAAAATATCCTTTCTTCTTCAAAAACATTTTTCCTTTCATAACATGTCATACGACTTTAAAATAAAATAATTTGATTAAAAATAAACATAAAAAATTGTAAAGGAAGCTTCTTGGAAATAATGTTTTAAAAATCCATTCATGCCTTATAAGTTAAAAAAACATTCTTCGTACTTTTGTCGGAAAAGTCAAAAAGTACCTCGTACGAAAAACGACAAAAGATTCCTTTCATATCTTTTACTAAAAACTCACCAAAGGGTAAAATTGGATTTAAAAAATTGTAGGTGGATGGAAATAATATTACATATTGAGGAAACATGGATGTGGATGATAAAATACACCCCAGTAAATTCTGAAGTATAAACAATCTCGAATAAAAATGCGATTGTGATATTTCCCTTACCTTAAGTCCGATTTGCTTCGTAAGTGTCTGAACCTCCTGTATAATGATTTAAATAATTTCATTAACTTATTACAGAATCATATTCATTGTTATGATATCATATATGGTTCACTTATGACTTTATATTACCCGTTCTTTTGTAAATTCCATGTTAAAGAAGCGTTTTGGGTAAAATCGTCTCATTTGTCGTTCGTGTTTTTAACTTGTAATTATTCATATGATTACTTAGATCATGATTACTTAATTCCAGAATATAAAACATGATTTATATATATATATTCATAATACACATATATAATAAATCAGTAAATGGAATGAAATACACCGTTCATGGAGACGGTAGTCCGTACGTACGCATGAACATTGTTTTCGTTTCCTTATTGAATTGAATGGAATTAAGTAGATGACATACATATAAATATAAATAATTCCAGTATCATTATTTGGTCATATATTGCATTATTACTTATTATATATACTTTATAATCATTCATGAGTGGTTAATCATTGAGAATGAATCTCATCGCATCGTGGAGACGGTAGTCCGTACGTACGCACGAGCGATGATATCGTTCCCATGGTCGTGGAATTGTGTTGAAGTGTATGTATACTATTTCAGTATCAATATCACTTTATAATAATCATATATAGTTACTCATTACACCTTTATACCCATCCAATTAATGTGGTGGTGGAAAATAGATTACACCACGGCGTGGAGACGGTATTTCGTACGTACGCACGCACGGTGATTTCCTTTTTCCGTAGGATGGATAGAAGGTTAATTACAGTTGTTTCATATTTATAATAACATATCAGTATATAATAAATACTGATGTTATTACTTTATCATGAAACAACTAAAGAAGAAGAAGTTGAAGAAGAAAGAAATTGAAAAAGATCGGTAATGGATATTACCTCTTTTTGACGCGCCTTTTCTTAGCCTCCACTTAAAGAACTAAGGATGGTCTTTGAAGAAGACCAGGACCTCTATGATGATACTAGGGAAGTGTAGAAGGGATTTTTTCAGGTTTTGGCAGAGGTTTAGTGCTCAAATTGGTGTGAGGAGGAGGGGGAGGAGGTGCCCTTTTATAAGGGAGGAGAGGGGCACCTTTGGAATATCTCAAAATATTATTTTATATTAAAGTCAAAATCGGTTTATAATGGTTCCAAAGGGTCTTATTTCGAAGCTAAAGTGGGGATGGGTCTAAATCCTATCATCCAATAGGATTTAGACAAGTTTAGAGTATTATTTTAACCTTATCAATTAGTTTTAACTCTAAGTTAAATAATTTAACTTTTACCGTGTCTTTTTGTTTTCTTACACTATATGGTTAATACACTTACTATAACATGCCAAACGAACCCCAAATTGTTTATTATTAATATATATATCCTTATATAAGTCATTTTGCCGAACCTTAGATTTTTAGGAATAAAATAACAATTAGTAATATAATATTTGATTTAACAACTATTTTGTGTCAATTTTGACACAATTTGATATATGATTTTTGTGAAAGTCATAACAGATTTATATGTTCGAACCAAGTTGATTAAATCAACACTAATATATCATAGTAACCTATAAAATTAGTGGAATTCATAAAAAGTCTCAAATTGCATTTATTTTGGTGTTTATAACATCAATTATGTCAATATTTCATTAATAAGATAATTACTTCATCATCATTGTGTCATAAATAAATTAAATTATTTAATGTCTAAAAATTACAAATAAAATACCATTATATAGGAAATCTTTTTATCTTTCTAATGAATATTTATAGTCGAATTTATCTTATGTGTAACTCTATATTAAAAATATTTTACTTATTAAACTTTGATTTTAACTATTTTAACCCTTCTTTAAATAAATTAATAATAAATGTCCTAATCTAACCCAAGTGGGCCTAAATGATAATATTTTACACTTAAGGTTGTTTTTGGTCGAGATAAACTTGTCCAATAGGATTAGGACATGTGTTAGGGTAATATTAATATCATTTTTACCCTTAATTACCCAATTTATTTTTAACCGTGGTAAAAAAAGTAAAAAGTTACTATTCACCAAAAATTATTTTCATCTCATTGTACCACATTTTACTTACTGACATCAACCGTGTCTCTCGGATTTTTCAAATTCCATTCACAGAAGCGGTAAAATTAAGTTTTATGGAAAATTCAGTTTTTTAACTACCACTTAGTAGTTTCACTATTCATCAAAAATTGATGTTTTTCAGAAAAATGCCAAAATTTCATCCTAAGCTATATTTCATATTCCGAATTCAAAAATGAAGTCCATTTTGAGATCTAAAATTTCTAAAATTTAAAAAGTGGTTATTACTATTCATAACGGCTAGTTTTAATAATATTTTAATAGCATATCGTTGTTTCGTGAAACTCAGTATTGCGTACTACACACGCTATCGAGGAAGGTTGCGATTGCGTGTAATGCAAGGAAAGTCAAAGATGCGTGTTGTGAACGCTCCTTTTGGTGTAGCGTACAACACAAGACATTAATAAAATTAAAAAGAATAGTTTTCATAAAATCTCGGGCTGTTACAATATAGGCCTTGATCTAGGAATTAAATCAATGGAAAACTCAACTTCTTATTCTGGAGGATGTCCAGGTAAATATTCTGGAAACACATCTACATATTCTTTCACAATAGGTACATACTCTATTTTAACATTCCTTTCCTCACCCATAGTCATTTCATTATATTCCTCTCCAATAATTTAATTTAGTTGAGATACTGGGGGTGGATCTATATAAGAATTAGGTGGCGACGATTCTGCTCTAAAGATAAGGTGTTCCTTATAATCATAATCATGAATTGTAAACTTTTTCTTCTTATAATAAATCTTCACATCATGGTCTGAAAGGCAATCCATACCAAGGATTATATAAAATTCAATCATAGGTATGATGATGAGATCAGTGTATAAAGAACGTTTATGTTCTCTAATGGGGACAGATTCACAAAACTTCGATGCAATGATACTTCCCTTAGGAGTTTTAACTGACAACTCCCTCATTAAATCAAATTGGAAATACCTAATTTTCTTAGAAAACTGGGAAGATATAAAACAATGTGATGATCCAGAATCAAATAATTCATTTTCTAAACTTGAGGAAACCATTAAATTACCTGCAACCGCATCTTTCAGCGCTTCAACCTCAGCAGTTGTGATTGCATAAGCTTGGACTTGATCCCTTTGGCTTTTCTGAGGTCAGTTTTCTTGATGCTTAGGACATTCATTTTCAAATGTCCCATCTCCATGTAGTTCTATCATTGAACATCGGTAGCATCTTTCTTTCCTTTACAATCACAAGCCAAATGGCCTTTCTGTCCACATTTGTAGCATACTCCTTTTCCTTTTAGAAAGGCAGCAGGGTGCTTCCATCCACAATTATCATAGGGTGGAAATTCAATTCTACCCTTCTTCCCTATTTCCTTATTCCCTTTCCCAGAGTGTTCAGCAGGTCTCTTCTTCTCTTCCTTTGATTTAAATTCATAAGACTTAGAGAATTCCTTTTCTGTCTTGATAGCACACGAGACAATATCTTCGTATGATGAGAAGATTTGCGAGACTAATGCTCTATAAAGAAATGGTTTTAACCCATCAAAGAAATGATCAATATTATTCCTTGGGTTACTTATATAATCAACAGCATGCCTTGCTAACCTTGTAAAGTTATCCTCATACTTTGCGAAATTCTCATCCTCTTTTTGCCTCAGACTGAGAAATTGCCTTTCCATATCTACTTGATGGTCTCGAGAAAAGTATTTTTCTAAGAACAGCTCTTTGAACTCCCTCCATTCCATATCTGATACTTCATCGTCTTCTTTTGTGTTTTGTATCAATGACCCCCATTGATCAGCATCTCCAGTGAGGTGATAAACGGCCATGACAAGTTTTTCCTTTTCACTACTCCCCAAGGCATGGAAAATTTTCTCTAAAGAATTTATTTATTTCTCAGATAGTATGGGATTTGTACTCCCATTGAATGTCAGTGGCTGTTGCCTCATGAAGAAATCTAACATTGATCCTCCACGCTGTGGATCTGGGTGCTCCATATGGGTAAGGTTATTATTCATAACCTGAGTGAGTTGTCTCAGTATGCTGATAAGCTGATCAGCACCAGTTTCATCACTAGCTTCACTATAATTATCTTGAGCAGGAGGGAAATCCCTACATGGAGTGCGTGTGTTGATACAGTTTCCATTTCTTCCACTACGTTCCATTTCTAAAGAATGGAATAAATTAGATCAGTTTATGAATCAAAATACATAATTCGATACTTGTAAAACACTTAACATAAATTGAACAGTTTATGGATATAATCCATAATGATAAAAAAATTCTTTGAGGAAGTATATACTCATAGACCCTTCATAATGGTTTGTAAAGAAAATGATAATTATCCTAAGAATATCCTATGGGAGTTTCGTAACCAAGAGTGAAGCGAGGCCCGTTGTCGTGCACCAGTTCTCATTCGAGTCTAGCTCAAAGCAGTGTTTTCAGGTTTTACCCCTAGGTACATTTGTGCCAGAGCCGCCTCTGCCTGCTCGTATCCAGACAAGGATGTATTGCTCAGAAAACTCGCAAAATCTCTACAATACCAAAATTCTAGGAAGTTCTTCTACACTAATCCTCAAAGTCTATCTTAGGGATATGTGTTCTAATCAGAGTTTATCTAAATCTAGTTTCCACGATTTGTACTAAACTTCCTCTAATACCATCTATAACGCCCCAACCCTAGTTACCCAGAGTCGGTGCATTATTACATAACATTAGAATGATCGCCAGGAAATCATGTCTCGAAATACCGATCAGTTTAGTATTATTGGAAACAAGATTCATACATATGTTCAACTTTACATCTTGAAGAGAAATACAACACAAATATATTTCATTAGGAACATCCAAGCCTCCTAGATTATTCCTGTAGGTCACTCATAACTAACTTCTTCATATCCTGGGAAAAAATAAAACATTGAAAGGGGTGAGCTCAAACGCTCAGTAAGGGTAAGTAATACAACGGAAAATGACATAAATATTAAGCATGGTAAATAATTGAAAACAACATTCCTTTACCAGTAATAAACATGAATACTTTTATGGAAATATTATGATATGAGTATATAATTCCATCATAAAACATAATCATGGGTATTCTACTTTTCGAATGACCATATGAACCATCAATATTATTTCCATAATGAGGGAATGTATAATTCCGGACATTCTAATACATTTTATCAAGGCCTCGGCCAAGACGTAAAAAATTATTAAGGCCTCGACCAAAACCATAAATCAAATTGGGAAAGGGCCTCGTCCAATTCCACGTCTAGTTGTCTCATGAGACCTACTGATGCATCGAGGAGCTATAGCGGGCTCCACCAGTCACTTACCAAGTCCAATACATTCCTCATATGAAAAGGATTAAACATATCATAAACATTCGTATTAAAACTAGCATAAAAAATGTCAATACTTTAACCATAAGAAATGAATGGTATAAAAATAGCCTGTCCACAGTCAAACATATCACAAAAACTTCAATACAATATGGAAGTTTTGTATCATAATAAATCAACTTCAAATAAACTTAAAATCCATCAAAGGATGTTGACATAGATGAAATCAAAACCTTTTTTTAGAGACATATCTCTTTATATTTTGAAATCATTTAAGAGTCACAAAAAGAAAATATTTATTTTTAAAATATTCTTATAATCTTGTAAGGGAAGCTTCGACAATGTTATAATAGCGAAAAATAGTCGTACCCTCCGTATAAGTTAAAAAAAGACATTCTTACCTTATTTTTGTCGAAAAGGTTAAAAAGGACCTTGTTTGGAAAACGACGGAGAGATTACTTTATAAACTTCTTATAAAAATTCAAACAAGGGTATAAATGAATTTAACCCATATTTTGTAAAATAGTAAGAATGTTTTGAAATACATTTTTAAGAAACATGGATGTGGATGATAAAGAGGTCCCAGTAGATAATTACGTATAAACAACCTCGGATAATGAAGAGATTGTGAAATAACCCTTACCTTGTACTTTTCCTTGGTTGATGGCAGGTTAACCTACTATATAATGGTGAAATAACTGTTATTAAATTATACAAGAATCATATACATTAATATGATATCATATATGATCTTTTAGCATTTCTATGTTAATAATATCTTAGTATTATCGTCGTTTCAGGTGTTAACTTACTTGTTTTCTTTTACATGTTTTGTTACATAAGTCGTGTTTGTTATGGATAGTTTATATATTATTCATATATAGAATTATATCAAGTCCTTAAACATTATTTTTAATCATCAAATGAGAATTATATTTGAATGGATACAATGGGGAATGAATCTCATCATGTTCGTGGAGACGGTAATCCGTACATACGCACGAGTGACAATATCATTCTTTTGACATTAATATAATATATGATCGGATGGTATATCATATATACAGAAACATTATCATGTTATATTTATTATTTACATGAATTACACATCATTAGTATACCCATCCAAATGATAATGTTTTGAATAACAATTACACCAGGACGTGGAGACGGTAAGCCGTACGTACGCCCGTATGGTGACATGTAATTCCTAGGATGGATAGAATACTAAATATGGTTGT
This sequence comes from Viscum album, assembly GCA_963277665.1. NCBI lineage: Eukaryota > Viridiplantae > Streptophyta > Magnoliopsida > Santalales > Viscaceae > Viscum > Viscum album. The sequence goes on along the minus strand of OY728150.1, from coordinate 806,547,624 downwards.
ACCATATTTATAATAACATCTCAATATATAGAAGATACTGGAGTAATTATTTTAGAATGGTAATAAGAAAGAAAGAAGAAGTTGAAGAAGAAATGAACTTGAAAAGGGGTGGTGAAAACATTACCTCTTCTTCGGGTTCTTCCTTTTGATTTGATCAAAAGGGCTCCTTAGGTTGGCTTTCTGATCACACTATGGCCTCTAAGATGAAGTGAGAGAATTTGTGAGGATATTTGGGTAGGGGTTGGCCGAGACAAATGGATTTGAAGGTGTGAATTAATGAGAAGGAGGAGTTCCCTTTTATAAGAGGGGTGAGGGGCTCTTTAGGAAAAACTTAAATTATTATTTTATAATAAAATCATATTCAGTTTATAATGGATCCAAAGTGGATTATTCAAAGTATAAGGTGGGGATGGGTCGAAATCCTTTCAACCAATAGATTTTAGACAGGTTTGGGTCATTATATTAACCTTAACTTTTATTTTTAACTCTTGGTTAATTAGTTTAACACTTACCATGTCACATTGTATATTTATAATATATAGTTAATAAACTTACTATATACATACAAGCGACCCCCAAGTGGTCCATTAATGATACACCAATAATTATATAAGTCCTTTGGCCGAACCTTATATTTTTAGGAATATAATATAAATTAATAATCTAATATTTGTTTTAAAAACTCATTTATGACAATTTTGACACTACTCAAATTCATAAGTTATCACTATTAATTATTTCGATTAAAAAAGTTGTTTTTAATAAAAATTTAGTAATTTTCACTATTCATCAAAATATAAAAGTTATCCGAAAAGTACCAAAATTTCATTCGAGGATAATTTTGATATTCCGAATCCAAAAATGAAGTCCATTTTGTATGATAAAATGTATAAAATTTCAAAAAGTGGGTATTACTATTCATAACAGCTACTTTGATTGATCGCGGTGTGTTAGAATCTCGAAGTTGCGTACAATGAAAGCTATTCCATTACTCAAAGGGAAACGTACCGTGGAATCTTGGGGTGTTACAATTACATACACGGGATTTTATATCATGAATCCAAGAGTCCCTCAAAGCATAATATATTTCAATTTAACATATTATTCCTTACAATGAATTATATATTTGGAATCCATGTTTCAATAAAGTTTTAACATATTTCCATTTAATGTATTATCTAATCCATGGTTTTATTTATCTGTAACCATGTATTTCTCATGGAATAAAAATTTGGATCCCTGGAAGTTTCTATGGGAATCTCGGTATTATAAAATCAATCATACTATCTCAAAATACTGATCCTATTTACTACTACAAACATTAATTTTTATTAGGAGGGAGAGCTCAAGACCAAGAAATAGGCCCCTCAAAGTGGGAGAAATTGGTGGATACCAAGTAAGTCTCCATCAATGATAGCCATACAATCGTCATGAAGAGAACCCAGATTATCGTAAAAGACCAAGAAATTCTCTGGACTTCCCTTATGTGCAAGAGATTAGACTGCGAAGTTCGATTCACTCCAACTATGAAGAAGAATATGCATTTTATTTGTCTCCAAGGCACATCTATGGATTGTGTAGATCCACTCCCAAGGAACCATATGATGTCCTTGAACTGATTTCACCAAAATATCGGAATTTGATTCCTCCTCATCCACCTGAAGGTTGCGTCCCCTACATTGTATGAGCCCGATAAACAACACACAAGCCTCTGCACCTAGAGAACATTCAGGACCGAAGTATACACTAAAATCCATCAGATCCAAGCCCCAAGAATTTAGATGGACCCCACTTCCCCTCATCATCCCACCTACAAATGAACCATCCACATTAAGCTTCAAAACACTGAGAGGGGGATCTCATCGGATCCAAAAGCTTCTCAATATGGGCGATGAGCATGGTCTGCTGTGAAGATTACAAACCTTAATGGATCATTTTCCCCCTTTCAACAAAAAATCAAGCTCGGAGACAAGGTAATGAAGTCTCATTTACTGAAAAGGGAATAGAGCAATGAAAACCAAGATGTTTTTGGTTTTGAGCATCCTAGATGGTCTAAAATATGGAGATGAGGATCATAGACCGCCCCTTCCATTCCATACCATTGGACTCCAAACTGTCAATCCATCCGGACATAAATCTAGGAATTCACATGTGTTTAGAATCCATATAGGGGTGTGGCATGAAGAAGGTCCAAAGATAAGCTTCTCCACTACTCCGGATATATAATATAGTATGATAGGATAACCAACCAAAATACTAGGAAGTACCTCATCCAATCATAGATTCATTAATAGTAACCATGAAATTACATAAGATAATGTGTGGGGTTGGATGAAAACCTAAACCCAATCTCCACTATAACAGAATCCTGAGATTAAATGTTTAACATGGGTTCTTGTTGCCACTTTCTACTATATCTACACAAAACAATGATGTTATAGCTCAGAGTTGGAATTAAATTGGGTCACCAACCAATTTCCCTATGCTAGTACTCTGGAGAGGAATCCTACATGGGATCCTTAGTGTTTACATGTAAATATATTCATCCCTCATTGGATCCTTGATGTAAAAACATATGAAATGGAGTCCCCCTTTGTTTTCTCAAAATTAATAATAAGAGGAGGCATCCAACATGTGATTCTTTATCAAACTAGTCTCAGGATGCTGTATGAAGATAACACATAGTGGTTTTTAGTGACCCATAGATCCATAAATTTAATTAACCTAGATAAACTATTAAATAGTCCCTAGAAAAAAAATCAAAATAGGTGATGTCACCATTTAGGGGTATGACACAGAATGACCATACTACCATAAAAAATCATAAATACCATAATGCTGGTACAAAATACATTCAACCTCTTAAGAGTATTTCCATTTAATTTCCAACTATTGGTAACAATTTCAAAGGCCAATCAAAGAATACATGATCCACATGAGATCCTTTCTCACCACTTAACCATTAGAATTATTTAATTTTAACAACATGATACTTAATTAATTAAACCAATCATGTTTTAAAAAATAATGATTTTATTTATGAATTCATAATTCCAAAAACCTCACCGGTTAACCACATAACAATGAAACTAGGATCAAGTGTTCTCTATTATCAAACAACATAATATCAACCTAAATCTAGACATAATATACTAGAAAAAGAGTAAAGACCCATTAAAATTTTAAAAATTTAAGTGTGATTATTTATTAAATAACCATAGTTATATAACTCAATGAAAAGACATGTATCGAATTCCTTACAACATCCATGGACATCCATTTCCTTTCAAGAGTAGAATCCCTAATATAAGTATCTTGTTCTACCACGATCTTTTGGAATCAAGACCAAAATATATATCCTATGAAACCATCATTAGAGGAATAATGAGTAGAACCCAATGAATGATAATTGAGACAAAGGACTACCTCAATTCTTTCAACAAAATCTATGACATTAGAATACAACTAAAAACTATGGAAATACCACACGTAGTAGGGGGGTGGAACACATGGGGATTTTCTAGGATTAAATGAGGTAAAAAAATAAGGGTAAAACTTCTTAAGGGTTGAAAGGGGAAATAATAAATTTTTTTCACTTTTAATGAGTTTCATAGTTAGGTTTTATATTCTTGAAAATTGTGTACCAACTGTGTGGTTCCACTTCTCGCCATAAACCTTTACCATGCATGATTATAGTGAAAGATTAGTCAAACCGTGGTCCAACCATGTGTCATGTATGCAATGAATTATATAACTCCACAAGATTTCCTATGGACATCTGTAAGGTTTCTCAAACTACGCTCCTATAGAAAATCACTTTCATTATTAGGTTACTTGATTTGTTCTAACTATGCACCAAACATACACTATTTGATAGACTATTCAAATACTCTTGATTTGATCCATGAACCCCAGGATGCTCCCATAACCAGTAATCCATCTACAAAGCCTCTTACAACATAAAATAACTTTATTTAGAGGCATTTCAACATTAAAATTTCCATTCCAAAGCTCTAATCCCAAATTGTCCCATATGATAATTGAAATCCAAATTTATTTGGTATTTTTCAACTCATAAAAACAAAGGATCTTATATTTAATTTATAATAAGATAAAAAAGAACATTCTTTCTACAAATTTGTTAAGAATTCAAAATATTTCACTTTGGGAATAAAATTTAATGATTCCATTTTAAATTTTAAACAACTGTCTATGATGGGTAAAGATTATCTAAAAAATAATTAAAGAGAAGTACAAACATTATTGAAATCATTTTTAGAAAACATGGACATGAAAGACACTTGATTTTCAAATGAAGTGATAAACAAATTTGGGTTTCCTAAAAAAATCATCTAAAATGCTGATTAAAAAAATTGATCATTGTGAAATAAAAAAACATATTATCTAAATTTAAACATCGGAGAATAAAATTCATGTGTTTCTTGAGAGGTAGATCATAATGTATTATAATCACATACATAATCATAAATAATCATAATTAATAATGTCATTGATATGTAAGAACCCTACCACTTTGGTAACATTTGAATCTTAATAAACATGAAAAAACCTTAGTTGGATATGTAAATCGGCAAAAAATTAATAATGACCATCATAAAATTATTAAATGGGTGGTATACACACCAAATTAAATAAGTAAGTTATGAATGTCTAACAGAAATTAAACTGAGATAGCAATCCCTTACCTGAGGTCTCACTTCCTTCAAACATGTTCAGACCCCCAATATAATAAATATAGGTTTATTAAATATATATATATATATATACAAACTAAAATCATATATATATATCATATCATATATGATTCAATAATAACTTTTTATCATCGTTTTATTAATGATTATTTATTAAAATCACACTTTCATGTCATACTTTCATTCATTGTCTTGTATATTTTAGTTTAGTAGGTCTAATCAATGTACATTAATCATGGATCAATCATCTGTAGACCGTTAATAATGAGATAAATGTAATATTTATTCATTATATAACTATTTAGAGTTATCAATAAAATTACAGAAATAAAAACGAATTACACCTTTCATGGAGACTATATGTCATACAAACACATAAATGCTCGATTCACTTTTCAATGGATGGAATGAATGAATGGTAAATAATAATTAACCATTAAATAATAATTATTTTATAATATATATCTTATAAAAATTAATTAAATATATCACTATTACCAGCCATATTAAACAAAATGAAAAATTATTCTCATAGATTTGTGTGGATGGTTGTCTGCGTGTACACATGTGCAACCTTGTCGTTTTATAATGTGTTGAAAGGTAAACAGAATTAATTTATAATATCATTAAATATTCATAGTTATGTTATAAATATCATATAAAAACAAAAAAAAATCTTAATAACCACCCATAAATTATGGTGATGAAAAATAAATTATATCACTAAGTCAAGATGGTTAGTCATATGTATGCATGAGTGCTAATTTTACTCTCTATTTGAAAGAAAAGTGGTTTTATAATGGTCATTTCATTATCATAATTATATTTAATTAAATTTAGGATAAATAATTTTTTATTTAATGGTATATAAAATATATTTATATGATGTGAATAATAACTAAAAAACAAATTAATTTATTAAGGTGATTACCACTACTTTATAAGATCTCCATTAGATCACAACATAAGGATTCTGGTGTTGTTCTATTGGGAATCCCATAAACACAATAATGTGGATATGGATGTTTATATTGTATTTTATTAGATAATGATGGATTTGTATTCCTCAATGTGATGTGAATATGTGAATTGAGGGGTGCCCTTTTATAATTGAGGTGAGGATCACATTTTAAATTTATTAAATTATTAAATTATTAAAATTCCATTATGAAGGTAAATGAAACCAAATGGGAATATATTAAAACAAAAGATATGATATTTTGGTATTTCAATACTAAAATAAAATTTTAATATTTTCAGTTTTAATTTTTAAATTATCATTTTGCATAATCACTTAGTCGAAAAATTTAACCTTAATCGTTGTAATGAGTTTTTCACACTCATGGGGTTATAAATTTTAATATATTGTGTCTATTTTTTTATAAATGGAAAGGTGAGGAAATTTTGAAATGCATACAATCATCCATGTCATCTTTTAAAAAATTTACATTTTTTATAAGATATTGTAAAATGATATTTTGATAAAGTATCATTAATATCAATTTTTACAATATTTATTTAATTTGACATAGAATAAAAAATGAAAAAGATGGAAGAAGAATTTTATCATTTAACACAAAACCAATATGTCATATTAATATATAATAAACATTTAAAACTATGAATCACTCAATTTATATTACTTTTAATATTTTTAAAATCAATTAATTTATTTTTCTAATAATTGAGTTGAAAGAACAACAACATTGAATAAGAATTTAAAATAGTTATATAATTTCAAAAAATTACATGTAAATTGACATTACAAATTTAATTTTATTAATCTAGAAATATAAATTTTTTATTTTTTTCATAACATTCTTTTCTCCTTATTTGTACACATAAGAAATATTTATCCCTAATATAGTGACTTTTTGTGACATTCTTTTCATTAAATATTATTTTGGTCATATTCATGGAATAGTGTCTATTTTAAAAATTAATTTTTAACACCATGTTATATAGGTAAAATTAAATTAATCTAATAAGAATTAGGATGAAAAACTATGGACTTATAACTCGGTTTTAACCAAGATAAATATGATTTACAATCTATTGCGGTGAAATTTTGTATCACAGTAACTAATAATAATGTATAAAAATATAAGTGACATATTTAGGAAATTTTAGGATCCTTATTTCAAATATATAATACATTTTATTAAATTTAATTCATATAATTGGAAGAAATTAATTTTATAATAATATCTCAAAACATGCCGAACAAGGATTTTAGAAAAATATAATATTATTCATAAAACCATATTTCAGCATATTACATGAATAAACCAAATATTAGATTAATTTTACAAAAAGTTATTGAATATTTAAAATAAATATTCAATTAATATTATTAACAAACAGTGATGAAATTTATTTATTAATATTAAAACACATTTCCCGCTTAAAAATTTTTTAATAAAATTATTTTTAATTATTAATATTTGTTTATAAAAAAATAAATTTTATATTTCATTCCAAATACTATAATTAGAATATTTATAATATAAATAAACTAATAAAAATTTAAAATTTATTAATAATATATTTTTACTATAATCATTCTTTAAATGAAAATATATTATTCAATAAAATTAGTATTTTTTACTATCTAATGACAAATAAAAGTTTTCATAAAATTTAGAAACCCACCAGAACCTAATTTTTATATACAAAATTCATAAAATATGTCATATTTATAAACTAATATTTCAAAACGTTAAATGAGTTATTAATAATTTCATTCTCAAAAAAATGAATGAAAACATTTTTTTGAATAAAACGTATTTTTGATGAATGTAATGGCTTTAATAAAAAGTAAGTGATTATTTATTTAGAATTAACCAAAAAATTTATATTCAATATTACATTTATATATAAAGTACATAAATTATTTAACACTATATACAACCTATAATATAACTACTAGGTTATAATGATCGTATAATACTATTATGGGCTTCGTTTTGGCTTAGTGTAGTGTAAAATGTAAGATACCCAAGGAAATTAAATTTAAATAATAAAATATTTCATAAAATATCAAGGTGTTCCATTTTCCACCCACCCACATTAATAAAATTTTCACTTGTAATTTGATCGTTTTCATGAATACTAAGGGGTCGAAATTTGAAATTTCCTTTTCTTAAATCTGAAATTATAAAATGGGTAAATAAAAAATCCTCATAACAATAGGGAATAGAAAATATGGAGGTCATATAAAATAAAAAACAATGTTGATTTTAGATAGGAATACAGTATTTGTATGTTAAGATATAAAAATAGAATAGAAAACTAACACCAAAGGATTCATCGATAGTGAAAAATTATATGGTTAGGACAAAGTTAACAATAACAAAACCATAAATCTTTGATGACAAAAGAGGCTATAGTTTAATTAGAAATGAAGTTAAAAGACTGAAATTTTCTTTCTAGACTATTTTTATAATGTTGGGTAATTATTTTACTATCCTAAGAATTTACATATAATTTCTTTCATTCCAAATCATAATCATAACTTCATCCATTTTTTGTGCTTCAATCAATTTCCACTTCATATCTGACTCTAGAAAATAAATTTCAATGATGAATCTGCTATTCCTAAATCACTAAAATTATTGTTTAACATATTTGAAGATCGATAATAGAATTAAATTTCACAAATCCTATCTCAAAATATTTATAAAATACAAAATGGTTTGCACATTTTATCTAATATAATATATTAATTTTAAAAACCACAATAATAACCCTCAAAGATCATCATAATCCATTCAAAAAATAGTTAACTGTATGAATCCTCCAAAAACAATGGCCAACCAATTCAAAACCCAAAAAATAATGTTATTTGATCTGTAATTTATTAGTAGATAACATGATTTTTTTAATAATGACACATACTAAACATGTGAATATCTTGAACATATATTCCCAAAAAACATACTAATGACCAAAATCATCATAAAACATTAATGAAAACATATAGGATCAAAAAATTAACATAATACTTATTCCTAATATAAAATAAAAAACTATTTTATATACTCAAAAAATAAAAAAATTAAAAATGTTAATTAATGATAACCAAAATTATTTGTTCATCGAATAGCTAGAAATTTTCAAGGTTTCTAATACTATTACATTTACTTAATCAAATCAAAACATAACTTTTCCCAAGATAATCATTAATAATTCTACATCAGAAACATATTCAGTTTTATCTTTCCCTTAATCTTGTGTTCTCAAAAAATATCACCAAAGAACTAAATTAGTTGTCTTTGTTATTAGTACCACTGAAAATATTTTTTCAAATAATTTAAGAAAAGCTATTATATATTAATCATTAAATTTTTTATAATTTTTATAAATAGACAATTACTAGTATAACACTTATAAAACATAATTATTGAACCCAAATATATAAACACATCAGTCATTCGAATTCCATCTTAAATAATTAACTATGCTTCATCATCTTATTCCCAAATAATTAAATAAAATTATATGAAATATGAATCCTATCAAAGGATTCATAAAACTAAATTTAATAACACCTCTTACTTTTAACATAAGTAATACTATTAAAAAAACCCATACATTTCATATTTCATTCATACTATCTTCATTATCATCAGTAGAACCATTACACGTATAAACTTGCTGATTCTATTCATGAGAGTTCCTCCTAAGTTGTAGATTTTTATAATGCCTATACATTCAACTTTTAAATTATTCAATAATTTTGGATACCATAGAGAGACTATTACTCTCTTCTAATGACTTATCCAAAATAATTATTTTTCCATAGCAATTACTTACATTATATCCATTTTTCTATATTAAATAATTCATCATATTCATATAAGACATTACTTTGATTGATTCATCCCCGATTCTAAACATATTTTAATTTTAATACTCATTCCTCTATAGACGTAATAAAAAAACATTCTTTCTCTTATTTGGTGTGCTAGAAAACCAACCAATGTTGAAATTTTCAATAATATAACAAGATAATTGATTGGGAATAATCACATGATATTGAATTCCTTATCTCATTTTACAATCTTTGTAATGCCCCGACCCCGGTTACCCAGATTCGGTGCATTATTACATAACATTGGCATGATCACAAGAAAGATGAAGTCTCAAAAGACCGATTAGTTTAGTAGCCTTTGAAACACTAGATATATTCAAAAGTCTTACATTACATCATAAGGTAAAAAAACTACAACAACATCTTGTCTTCATATCCCCTCATACTATCCCTACAGGTCATTCATAAATCACTTCTTCACATCCTGGGAAAAATAAAACATTGAAAGGGGTGATATCAGATGCTCATTAAGGATAACAATATAGCATAATCTTTCATAGAAAAACATAAACACATAAGGCAATGTATAACTAAAACAAAAGCCTTTTAAACTTGAACTTCAGCATAATATGGCAATGATAAAATTAAATAATTCCATTTACTTACTCACATTGATATTCTACTAGTCAAATAATCACATGCAATATCAATAACCACTTTCATAAAGATGGAATGCCTAATTCCAGGCTATCATAACCACGTAGCCAAGGCCTCGTGCCAAGACTACAATTAAGATTTTTTCAAGGCCTCGTGGCAAGACGCTAGTTTGTCTCATGAGACCTACCGATGCATCAAGGAGCTATAGCAGGCTCCACCCATCACTTACTAAGTCCAATGCATTCCTCATATGAAAAGTTTGAAATATAACATAAACATTCGTATTAAAACTAGCATATGAAATGTAAATACTTGATCCAAAAACCATGAATGGTATAAAAATAGAACATCCACAGTCAAAAATAACTCATTCGATACAATATGGAAGATTTTATTGTATCAGATTAACCTCAATCGAGTATAATGAAGGATATTGACATAGATGAAAATAATCATCAAAATATTAGAGAGAAATATCCCCCTTTTTCTTAAAATCATTTAAAAGTCACACTATTTTTCAAGAAGGCATTTAAAAATATATTTTTGAATCAAAGTTTCCCTTACAACATTGAAACATTTAAAAGTAATTTTAATTTTAAAACCTTAATGTCCATATAAATAAATCCTTAAAACCATTTTTAAAATATGGACATTAATGGGAAAGATTTAGAAGAATAAATCTTCAAAACATTTAACAATGATATTTTAGTTAGAGTTTCTAACCAAAGGAGAGACAGGTGAATACAAATAATTGAGGTAATCAAAACATTGTAATATCATGAGAATAAAGGGATTCATGATATACTATGTCAAAGTACATTATATACACCATATAAAAGTGATTTAGTGTATAACAACAAAGGAGTCTCAATGGAACGTAATTTGTGATGAAACTTCTTATAAAGACTGTATAATTAAGTTAAGGATAAATCAATGGAATAATTATGTGTGACAAATATAAATACACTCAATATTATTGTATATTCAGTTTCAATCAATCTGAGGACATTCACACATATTCTTGTAAATACAACACCAATGAAATGGATATTTAACACAACAAATGGAGATTGAGTTAAAATTACACTTATCAAGTTCATATAGATGACTTGAGAAATTATAAATGGATTGATTATGTGTATCAAAAGTATATCCACAGAAATGGGTGTGGAAGTTATGACATAATCAAATGAATAGAGATTCCACAGATAATCATGGAGTAAAATAATCAATGAAGTATGCGTAAAGCCGAATGAGTAGAAATTGAAATTTCAAATTCCCTTACTGATTAGGTAACTTACGAAACATACACCCATGAAAGAAGGATAATAAAATGATGATTTAAATATCCATAAATTAAAGTATATTACACAATGAATACAATCACGGGCAGTACACACAACACATGCAATAAATAAGTGGTGAATAATGGAAATCTCACGGAATTAAAAGTGAGATAAGAAACCCCTTACTTTGTACTTTTTCCTTGGTTGATGGTTGGTTAACCTCCTATATAATGGTGAAATAATTTTTATGGAATTACACAAGAATAATTTACATTAATATGATATCATATATGATATTTTAACATTGATTTGTTAATAATATCTTAGTATTATCGTCGTTTCGGGTGTTAACGGATTCGTTTTCTTTTATATTATTTGTTATGCGAGATGTAATTGTTATGGATGGGATGTATCTTATTCATATCCAGAATGATATCATGTCTCTAAAAATTATTTTTATTCATCAAATGAAATTTAGTCTTGAATGGATACGATGGGGAATGAATCTCATCGCGTTCGTGGAGATGGTAGTCCGTACGTACGCACGAGCGACAATATCATTCTTTTGATATTAAAATAATATATAATTGGATGGTATATCATATATACAGAATAATTATCATGTTATATTTATTATTTACATGAATTATACCTTATTATTATACCCATATAAATAATAATATATTGAATAATAACTACACCACGACGTGGAGATGGTGGGCCATACGTACGCACGTATGGTGACATGTCATTCAAGGGATGCATAGAACAATGAATTTGGTTGTTCTATATTTATAGTTACATCACAGTATATAGAATATACGGGAGTTATTATTTTATAAAGGGAATAAAAAATAAGAATAAGTTGAAGAAGAAAGGAACTTGAAAAAGGGTGGTGAAAACATTACCACTTCTTCGGGTTCTTCCTTTTGATTTGATCAAAAGGGCTCCATAGGATGGATTTCTGATCAAACTAAGGCCTCTAAGATTAATTTAGGGATGTTGGGAGTATATTTGGGAAGATTTTGTCCAATAAAAATGGCTTTGAAGTGTGAATTAATGAGAAGGTAGAGTTCCCTTTTATAAGAGGGGTGAAGGGCTCTTTAGGAAAAACTTAAAGTATTATGTTATAATAAAATAATATTCGGTTTCTAATGGATCCAAAGTGAATTATTCAAATTATAAGGTGGGTATGGGTCTAAATCCTTTCAACCAATATATTTTAGACTGGTTTGGGTAATTATATTAACCTTATCTTTTAGTTTTAACTCTTAGTTAATTAGTTTGACACTTACTATGACACTTTGTATTTTTATATTATATAGTTAATTAACTCACTATATACATCCAAGAGACCCCAAAGTGGTCCATTAATGATACACCAATACTTATATAAGTCCTTTGGCTGAACCTTAGATTTTTAGTAATAGAATATAAATTAATAATATAATATCTGTTTTAAAAACTCATTTATGTCAATTTTGACACTACTCAATAATTGATTTTTGTTAAAGTATTAAAAACATTTGTAATTCGAAAAAAAATCATTTAAGAAATACTAAAATGCCATATTAAACAATAAAATTCATTTATATCATCTAAACTTTCAAATTAGCTTTATTGTAACATTTATAATACCAATTATTTGATTATTTCATTAATAAGGAAAATACCGCATCATTATTGTGTCATATATATTTTTACTTTTTCAAGGATTAAAAATTATAAATTAAATACCATTATGTAGGAAATCATTTTTTTTCTAATGAATATTTATAATCTAAAATATAACATATATAACCCTGTGTAAAATTTGTTTTTCTAAAAGATATAAGCTTATGTCATTTTTGTATTTATTTTAACTTAATTAATATAAAGTGTCCCTATCACCTACAAGTGGCTCCATGGGGTCCCAAAATGGACCCAAAGATGACCATGGTCGGAAATGTATCCAAAAATAATGTTAAGACACGTTTTAGGGTAATTAATTATTATTATAATATTATTTTTTTACCCTTATTTACCGGATTTACCATTTAACCATGGTAAATAAAATATTTACCGATGTAATTATTCAAAATGTCTAAAATTAAAAGTTACCTATCTACACAATTTAGAAATCCTGATTCCAAATATTGAATCCATTTTTTTATATTCAAAACACAAAAGTGGCAGAAATTAATTTAAAATTAATTCCCACTGTCAATACAAAAAGCGTGTTTTTAAGATATAATAACTATCAAAAGATTGACAATTGTTTATGTCTGGTTTAAATGTGAAATTATGTCCAATAACCAAAATTGTATTAAATGGTAAAAATATATTATAAATATACTTTAAGACCACTCAAAATCATAATTTATCTATTTTTATTATTTCGATTAAAAAAGATGTTTTTAATTAAAATATAGTAATTTCCACTATTCATCAAAATATGAAAGTTATCCGAAAAGTACCAAAATTTCAACCTAGGATAATTTCGATATTATGAATCCAAAAATGAAGTCCATTTTGAAAGATAAAATGTATAAAATTTAAAAAAGTAGGTATTACTATTCATAACGGCTAGTTTGATTGGTTGTGGTGTGTTAGAATCTCGAAGTTGTGTACAATGAAAGCCATTGAATTATTCAAAGGGAAACGTATTGTGGAAGCTTGGGGTGTTACATTATCCCCTCCTTCAATAAATTGAGTCCTCTCAATTTTAAAAATTGGGCTTCATAATATAATGGAAAGTCACATATCGGAAAAAGAGTCAATAAAACTATCACTTTAAAAGAAAGAAAGAGAAGTATAAAGGTCACCCAAGATAACCCATACTAGGATTACATGTAGGAAAACATGGATATGGATGATAAAATAAGTGTCAAGTTCTGATGAGGAGGGATATAAAAATTGATCAGGAGAAAGTTAACAATAAGAAAACCACAAACTTGTGTTGGGAAAAACGGTCATTAGTCTCTCAGTAGGAAAAGTAAACAGACAAAATTTTTTGTTTTAAGTTACATAACATAAGGATGAAGAATTCATTTATGATATTGACTAAGAACATAAAGATATATACTTATTTTTTAAGTAGGGTTTCATTCTTTAATAAAATTTCTACCACTAACTCATTTCTTTTGAATAATGAGTATTCAAGAAGACTTGGTCACACTGGAAGAGCTTCTATAGAATAACATGATCCACGTAGGTTAAAATATATATTTACCTTGCCTTTAGAGACTAATAAAAACTAGAAAGGTTAGTATAAGATCTGATGATACCCCAAATGGCTATTCCATTAGAGAAAAAAACACTAATCTTAATTTCTAAAATTAAACCAACAATACCCCAACGATAAATAAATACCATTCAATAATCAATTGTCCTTAAAATACTTCAATATAATCCAAACTAATATTGAAACCCAAAACATAGAAGAATTTGGTTATGTAGTCTTCCACGTTAAATTTTATCTCCAAATGACATCAACTACTCTTAAAGTCACATACTTAATAGTGATTAACCTAATCACCTATTCTCTATTATAGGTTGAGCATTTCCATAAATAACCGAAATTACTATAAATCCACAATAAAAACATAGATAAAAATCCACAATTACTCCTCAAATGATATCCCATATAATTCTATTTTCCTTGGGCATATAGTGTTCCAAAAAAGCAAACATCTTCCAAAATAATATTCATCACTTAATCCCCAAATCATTTTCTTATACTAAGGGTATTCATTTGATAAGACATAAGATCCCAAATAAACTTATTATTGATCAATAAAATAATTAAACTAAAATTAATAGTCACACTAACCAGGGACTCCACTTAGTCCAGTGGTAGGCGATAAATCCCAATTTCACTTTGGTTGTGGGTTTGATTCCCACAGCTTTGTCTGACGCGATGGGTTGTCACACGGTCTGTGTGTTGTCATTTTTAAAAAACTATATTTTATAACATTACCGAAATGAGATAAATTCCTCAAAATAACCATAACATAATTTAACCACAAATGTTATCCCATACCTTTAATTTTCATCCCAAATTATAATAACTTGTAATTGCCTCAATCCCAATGATCATATAAATCCAAATGGTTATTTATAACCATATCCACAAGAGAAAAGATAATTCTTCCTCAAATATCATTCTCACATAGAAAACTACAGGGTTACAAAAACAAGAGAAAATTATTCCAAAGTAAACTCATCAACAAGGAGCACTAATACTTTTTAAACATTTCTCCAACCATTTATTTCCACATAGCTTCTTCTTTGACCAAGAAAATATCCTATAGAATAGGGAATTCACTCGGGTAATGGCCAGGTCCCCTATATTTATGAAAATGACTGTAAATGGATTACTGGGACCATTTTTATCTTCTTCCATAGTACTCTTCATTTTCCTTCGGCAATTCTTCACTTTATATCCTTCCTTCCCACACGTAAAGAATTTATTTGTCCTATTGAAACACTTTCCCAGGTGTCTCCTTCCACATTTCCTGCATGATGGAAAATGAGGATTATTTTCTCCATGTTCTCCATTGCTGGAGCTCTAATAATTCATCACCTTTCTCTTCCATGTTGAGTCCGGGAGTTGGTTAATATATATGTTGTTGATCATATTTTTGGAAAACTGATTTGGCATGAACACGACATCTTTCACGCCTATCAACACTCCATTTTGTTTCTCATTTCCACCATTGTTCCAACCTTGTACATCATTCTCAAAGTTACTAGGACTTCCTTGGAATCCATCCATTGAATAAAACTAGAAACCATTTTGTGAGTAATAGTAGTCATAAAATCATTTAAAGAATATCATGTCACCATATTCTCAATTTGAAACACATTAGGATTAACCAAGGTCATTTACTCTCATCTTATATATATTACATCAAATCAGTATGTAAGGAAAATGTAAATTATCATACGTATATCCCCCGGGAGTGTCGTAACCAAGAGTGCACCAAGGCCCGTTGTCATACACCAGTTCCCTTTCGAGTCTAGATCAAAGCGGTGTTTTCGGGTTTTACCCCTAGGTACAGCTATGCCAGAGATGCCTCTACCTGCTCGTATCCAGACAGGGATGTATTTCTCGGAAAACTCACAAAATATCTACAATACCAAAATTCTAGGAAGTTCTTATATACTAATCCTAAAAGACTATCTTAGGGCTATGTGCTCTAATCAGAGTTTATCTAAATCTAGCTACCAAGGTTTGTACTAAACTTTCTCTGATACCAACTGTAACACCCTGACCCCAGTTACCCAGAGTCAGTGCATTATTACATAACAATGGAATGATCACAAGAAAGATCAAGTCTCGAAATAACGATTAGTTTAGTAGCCTTGGAAACACTAGATATATTCATAAGTCTTACATGACATCATAAGGTAAAAAAGAACTACAACAACATCTTGTCTTCATATCCCCTCATACTATCCCTGCAGGTCATTCATAAATTACTTATTCACATCCTGGGAAAAATAAAACATTGAAAGGGGTGAGATCAGATGCTCAGTAAGGATACCAATATAGCAGAAGCTTTCATAGATAAGCATAAACACTTAAGGAAATTTATAACTAAAATAAAAGCCTTTTAAACTTGAACTTCAGCATAATATGGCAATGATAAAATGAAATAATTCCATTTACATACTCACATGGATATTATACTAGTCGAATAATCACATGCAATATCAATAACCACTTTCATAAAGATGTAATGCATAATTCCAGACTATCATAACCACGTAGCCAAGTCCTTGTGCCAAGACTACAATTAAGATTTTGTCAAGGCCTCATTCCAAGAAACTAGTTTGTCTCATTAGATCTACCGATGCATCGAGGAGCTATAGCGGGCTCCACTTGTCACTTACTAAGTCCAATGCATTCCTTATATGAAATGTTTGAAAGATAACATAAACATTCGTATTAAAACTAGAATACGAAATGTCAAAACTTGATCCACAAACTATGAATGGTATAAAAATAGCACATCCATAGTCAAACATAACTCATTTGATACAATATGGAAGATTTTATTGTATCAGATTAACCTCAATCGAGTATAATGAAGGATATTGACATAGATGAAAATAATCATCAAAACTATTATAGAGAAATATCCCCCTTTTTCATGAAATCATATAAAAGTCACACTATTTTTCAAGAAGCCATTTAAAAATATATTTTTGAATCAAAGTGCCCCATACAACATTGAAACTTTAAAAATTAATTTTAATTTTAAAACCTTAATGTCCATATAAATAAATCCTTAAAACCATTTTTAAAATATCGAAATTGATTAGAAATATTTAGAAGAATAAATCTTCAAAGAATTTAAAAATGATATTTAATTAGAGTTTATAACCAAAGGAGAGACAGTTGAATGCAAATAATTGAGGTAATCAAAACATTGTATTATCATGAGAATAAATGGATTCATGATATACTATGTCAAAGTACATTATATACACCATATAAAAGTGATTTGGTGTATAACAACAAAGGAGTATCAATGGAACGTAATTTGAGATGAAAATTATTATAAAGACCGTATACTTAGGTTAAGGAAAAATCAATGGCATAATTATGTGTGACTAATATAAATACACTCAATATGATTGGATATTCAGTGTCAATCAATCAGAGAACATTCACACATATTCTTGTAAATACAACACCAATGAATTGAATATTTAACACAACAAATGGGTATTGAGTTAAAATTACACTTATCATGTTCATATAGATGACTTGAGAAATTAAAAATGGAGTGATTATGTGTATCAAAAGTATATCCATAGAAAGGTTGTGGAAATTTTGACATAATAAAATTAATAGTGATTCCACACATAATCTTGGATTAAAATAATCAATGAAGTATGCGTAAAGCCGAATGAGTGGAAATTTAAATTTCAAATTCCCTTATCGATTTGGTAACTTACGAAACATACACACATTAAAGAAGGATAATAAAATGATGATTTAAATATCCATAAATTAATGTATATTACACAATGAATACAATCATGGGCAGTACACACACCACATGCAATAAATAAATGGTGAACAATGGAAATCTCACGGAATTAAAAGTGAGATAAGAAACCACTTACTTTGTACTTTTTCCTTGGTCGATGGTAGGTAAAACTCCTGTATAATGGTGAAATAATTGTTATTGAATTACACAAGAATTAGTTACATTAATATGATATCATATATGATCTTTTAACATTGATTTGTTAAAAATATCTTAGTATTATCGTCGTTTCGGGTGTTAACGGATTCGTTTTACTTTATATTATTTGTTATGCAATCCGTATTTGTTATGGATGGGATGTATCTTATTCATATCCAGAATGATATCATGTATCTAAAAATTATTTTTATTTATCAAATAAAATTTATTCCTGAATGGATACGATGAGGAATGAATCTCATCGCGTTCGTGGAGACGGTAGTCAGTACGTACGCACGAGCGACAATATCATTCTTTTGATATTAAAATAATATATAATTGGATGGTATATCATATAAAAAGAATCATTATCATGTTATATTTATTATTTACATGAATTATACATCATTATTTTACCTATCTAAATAATAATATGTTGAATAACAATTACACCACGACGTGGAGATGGTAGGTCGTACATACGCATGTATGGTGACATGTCATTCAAGGGATGGATAGAATAATGAATTTTGATGTTATATACTTATAATAACATCACATTATATAGAAGATACTTCATTTATTATTTTAGAAATGGAATAACAAAGAAGAAGAAGTTGAAGAAGAAAGGAACTTGAAAAAGGGTCGTGAAAACATTACCTCTTCTTCTGGTTCTTCTTTTTGATTTGATCAAAATGGATCCATATGTTGGATTTCTGATCAAACAAAGGCCTCTAAGATTAAGTTAAGGAAGTTGGTAGGATATTTGGGTAGAGGTTGGCCGAGCCACATGGCTTTGAAGGTGTGAATTAATGATAAGGGAGAGTGCCCTTTTATAAGAGGGGTGAGGGGCTCTTTAGAAAAAACTTAAAGTATTATTTTATAATAAAATAATATTTTGTTTCTAATGTATCCAAAGTGGATTATTCAAATTATAAGGTGGGGATAGGTCGAAATCATTTCAACCAATAGATTTTAGATAGGTTTGGGTCATTATATTAACCTTATCTTTTAGTTTTAACTCTTAGTTAATTAGTTTGACAGTTACCATGTCACTTTGTATGTTTTTATTATGTAGTTAATAAACTCACTATATATATCCAAGAAACCCCAAAGTGGTACACTAATGATACACCAATAATGATATAAGTCCTTTGGCCAAACCATATATTTATATGAATATAATATAAATTAATAATATGATATTTGTTTTAAAAACTCATTTATGTCAATTTTGAAACTACTCAATAATTTATTTTTGTTAAAGACTTAACAACGTTTTTAATTCGAAAAAATTTCATTTAATAAATCATAACATGTCATATTAAACAGTAAAATTATTTTATGTCATCAAAAATTTCAATTTATATTTATTTTAACATTTATAATACCAATTATTTGATTCTTTCATTAATAATGAAAATACTGTATCATTATTGTGTCATATATATTTTTACTTTTTCAATGTCTAAAAATTATAAATAAAATACCATTATGTAGGAAATATTTTTAGTTTTCTAATTAATATTTATAATAGAAAATATAACATATATAACCCTATGTAAAAATTGTTTTTCTAAAAGATATAAGCTTATGTCATTTTTGTATTTACTTTAACTTAATTAATATAAAGTGTCCCTATCACCTACATGTGGCTCCATGGGGTCCTAAAATCGACCCCAAGATGCCCATGGTCGGACATGTATCCCCCAATAAGGTTATGAAATGTTTTAGGGTAATTTATTATTATTATTATTATATTATTTATTTACCCTTATTTACCGTATTTACCCTTTAACCATGGTAAATATAATATTTACCGAAGTAATTATTTAAAATGTCTAAAAAAAGTTACCTATCTACACAATTTTGACATCCTAATTCCAAATATGGAATACATTTTTTCAAATTCAAAACAAAGAATTGGCAGAAATTAATTTAAAATTAATTCCCGTTGTCAAAACAAAAAACGTGTTTTTAAGATATAATAACTATCAAAAGATTGACAATTGTTTATGTCCGGTTTAAATGTGAAATTACGTCCAATTACCAACATTGAATTAAATGGTAAAAATATATTATAAATATAATTTAAAACCACTCAAAATCATAATTTATAACTATTTATTATTTCTATTAAAAATTTGTTTTTAATTAAAATTTAGTAATTTTCACTATTCATCAAAATATGAAAGTTATCTGAAAATTACCAAAATTTCACCCTAGGCTAATTTCGATATTCTGAATCCAAAAATAAAGTCAATTTTGAAATATAAAATGTATAAAATTTAAAAAAGTGGGTATTACTATTCATAACGGCTAGTTTTATTGGTTGTGGTGTGTTAGAATCTCGAAGTTGCGTACAATGCAAGCCATTGCATTATTCAAAGGGAAACGTACTGTGGAAGCTTGGGGTGTTACAAGGTTACTCAAGAAAAAAATAAATCCATTAACCCCCCCCCCCCCCCCACTCACTATTACCATGTCTCTTTTGGCTTCAATCCATTTAATTAAACCAAAAATCTTATTTTAAGTAACAATTATCATAGAGGGAAACCACATTATCATGAAACATCATTTATAATATATCCAAATCAGGACTCCAATATTTAATATATGAATCATTTTTGTTTTACCTTGGTCATTCATTATCATTATGTATTCTAATTCCTTAAGATGATTCATATCAAAAAATTGAATTAACTAAATAATATCCTTCAGTAGTGTCAAACCAGGTTTACAGATAGGGAGAAATCCAAATAAACTAGAATAATGGTCATGAAAGACATGACCAAATCTGTGAAAGGTTGCTACCAAAAGATTTATCTGTTACAAAACCAATTCCACTTACTTTATCCATATAGGGATGTTTTCCAGTAAGAATTAAATCAATTACTGACAACAATATAGTATCTTCCTATATACATTGGTATATCCTAAGGATTCTCACTATAGTTTTCTCATCCTTGATTGTAAAGGTTATCTAAAAATTTACTCGGATAAATAATATATCAACTGAAAGATTCAATCATATATTTTAAATCATATTATATGAACATTAAATAAAATAAAAAAATACATATAGAGGATCCTAATAGCTTTGGGTCTTGAAAAAAATAGATACTTAAGAAACTATTTCATAAATGATCAACATTATCCCCCACTTTGTTCTTCAGTAAAATAACCATTCATATAAAATATCAACATTAAATTTTATATAATGGCTTAGGGAATAAAAAAAGACATGGTGTGTTCAGATGATTAGAAAGGGTAATCATGGAAGATAACGATGATTTACCTATGAAAAATATGAGCATAAGGGTATGAGAACATGATCATATCATTTTAAAATCATACCCTATCTATCATAGATTATGAATAAGTGTAATAAAATTAATCATTGACTTTGATATGATATGAATCATGTATTAATAAAAGAACACAATCCATAAGAATATATTATTGGATTATCATATATGACAGTGGCATACACAAAAGCATAGAAAATCAATTCTTTAATATTCACATATCATTTAGATGAATATAATAGTGGGTTGGGTCCCCTCTTAAAAAATCCTAGTTTTTGAATGTTCACTACCAATACCATTATAGTGGATTGTTTTTACACCCCAAAAATTATATTAATCAGGCTTGACTTCAAATACTATCATAGTGGAAAAATTCCTTTAATGAGTTGGGATCCCAACCCATCATTTTCACATTTTAACTATGATATATATATATATACCTAATAAATTTGATGTATTTAGAGTTATATTCCCCCAAAATTAAAATTATAATTACTCATATATGTTCCATAATATAATAAAATACTCATCATATCATAACCCTATAAAAAATTGAGTTTCATATGCATTTTCTTATAGAGTAACTAATGAAAAAGTAAAGGGTTTCAAGATAATTTTTTCATTTAATCATTTCATAACTAGTGGAAGTGGAACAGTTTTCATAAACATAATTTCATGACAAGTATAAACCATATGGTTAAATAATTGGTATGTCAAACATGGATTATATTACCAATAAATCACAAGTGAAATCATGGTTTATTGGATTGGATTAATATAAATTCCATTACAAGATCATCAAAATATTGATGAGGAAAATATAATTTCCTATTAGTAAATAAAATTTTAAAAACTATTAATTCATATAAAATTTTGAAAATAATTTTTATTTAAAATAGACATGAAATATTATAATGTAATATTTATATAATTAAGCTCTCATGATGACATGATATCACATTCATTATATATATGTTAAAAGAAAACATTTATTTCACATTTATGTAAGAAAGAAATATATATATCATTCAGAAAACAACAAGAATATTAAAATTAAAATATTTTTTAAAAAAATTAATCAAAGTTAAATATTAATTTAAACAATCAGTGTAAAATATTAAAATTTTCCTGTAATACATTTTTATAATACATGGATATAGATGAGAATGTATTTTCTACCGAAGTAATAATTGAAGTCGGTTTTCCTGATTTTTTTTGTCTTTATGAACATAAAAAATAGGAAAATGAAAGGAAAACATATATTATCTATAAATAAATTTAAGAGGATTAAATTTCATTAATTTATCTATATTTAGATAGTACTATTAAATCCTCAAAAATATAAACATAAAACCACCCAATAAACAATGAGATTGAAACATAAAATCATTACTAGATAGGTAACATTTAAATTAAAATAACCATGAAAGATATAACATTATAAACTTATTTAATCCCCAAAACATTAAAAATATTCATTATAAAAGTCATTCATCAGTACAATATACACTATATAAAAGAAACGTGTGTTGAATATGGCATGTGTGTCAAAAAAATAAAAGTGATCTGAAAGTATATTACCTTATGTATGACTTTCCAAATACAAGTTATAACCACATCTATAATAAATATTGGTTAATTATACATCTATTAAAGAACCATAGTAATATATTTCATTGTATATATGATTTAAAAATTACTTTTTTCAAATTTTTAATAATATTACTCTATTAAAAAAGAATTATGGTTCATATATACATTATTTTTCAAGTATGTGTTAGTTTGAAAATTTTATTCCATGTACATTTAACATAATTACATCATAAAAATAAATTCAATCATGATATAAATATAATATTTATTCATTATATACTTATTTATAGTGTCCATAAAAATAAAGATAGAAATATTAATCTCACCATTTGTGGAAAAGTTTGGTCATCCATACACATGAAATGTGTCTTCACTTGTCGAAATATGGAACATATGAATGATAAATAATCATTATACTTTATGAATTCATTTTTATATCATATTATAAATATATATATATATTAATCAAATAAATTCTAGATATTATCCTTGTAAAATGGAAATGAAAAACAAATCACATCACTTCTTGGAGTTGGTAGTACATATCTAAGAACTAGAAAAGTTATCATTTTCTAACAGATTGCAAGGTAAGTAGGTTGATTTGATATTATAATAAATGAATAATAATTATTTTATAAATATAATATAAATAATAAAACCATAATAGTACCAATCCATAAAATTTGATGATGAAAAATAAATTCTATCGCCAGGTGGAGATGGTAAGTCGTACATATTCACAAGTGATAAATTCACTATATATTTGGTGAAAAAAATGGTTTATAATTGATATTTCATACTAATAATAAAATTTATTTATATTAAATTTTATTAATTTATTATTTTAAGATATATAAAATATATATATACATATATATATGAGGTAAGGAAGTAGTAAAAACGATAGAGATTCGAAAAGGTGATTACCACATCAATGAAAGAACTCCTTTAGATCTCTTATTAAGGATCCTTGGGTTGTTATTTTGG
This sequence comes from Viscum album, assembly GCA_963277665.1. Taxonomy (NCBI): domain Eukaryota; kingdom Viridiplantae; phylum Streptophyta; class Magnoliopsida; order Santalales; family Viscaceae; genus Viscum; species Viscum album. The sequence continues at coordinate 806,523,084 of OY728150.1, read as the reverse complement.
GAATGCACAGACATGTAATGAATGGATAAGGAAATCCATAACATATTTTTTATGTTATTTAAATGAAAAATTCTATGTTTTTATTGATGTAAAGAATGGTGGGGTTCCCTTTTATAATTGACATGATGAGAAATTTTGGAATTTCATAAATGATTAAATTAAAATAATGAAAATCTCAAGAGAAATGATTTTAAGTAGACATATATTACAATATAATATTGTATTATTTTTTACATACTATCATGAAATAAAATTTATATAGTTTTTGGGTTAATTTTGAATCACATCGTTTAGGGAAACCAATTGGTTAACTAATTTTAACCATATTCACAATAACATCCTTTTCACTCTTAAGGGGTTGTTAAAATACATATCATGTAAAAATAGGTTTATAAATATCCTTTGGATGACATTTTATACTATATATATATATATATATTATTTTTTCTTATTTGAATAATTTTATGCTTTTTAAATAATTTTACTAAATATTAATTTGGTAAAATATCTTTAATGAGAATTTTGATAGTTTTCGTTTAACTTGGTTTAAAAGTCATAAGTATAATGTTTTAATTTTAATTTTATACTTTAAAAATACACCAATATGTTATATTAATCCATATAAATTGTGGGAAACTATAAATCACTCAAATTACATTACTTTTAAACTTTTAAAATCATTTATATTATTTTTTTAATATTTGAGTAAACATTCTACCAAATATGCATATGAATTTAAGTTAATTATACAATTATTTAAAATTATACATAAATTAACATCATTAACATAATTAAATTAGTCTCAAAATATATATTTATATATATTCATAAAATTATTTTCCCCTTACATTGACATATAAGTTCTAAGTAGAACAAAGGCAGTGATATTTTGGTAAAATTATTTGTTATAAATATTATGTATTTAATTTTCTTGGAAGAATGCCCATTAAAATAATTCATTTTAGCAATATGGTGATGATGGTTAAATTAAATTCATAAAATAAGAGTTATGATGATATATTATATCCTTATAAATTATTTTTAACGATTATTAACTCGATTTATCCTTTATTATGGTCATAAATTTTACAACGATTAGAATGCATAATGCCTAAACATATAAAAGAAAATATTTTCACAATTTAAAACTCTTAATTAAAAATATGGATTCCATTTTTTCAAATTGAACACCTTAATGTAGTAGGTATTAATTTTAAAATATTTTTCCAAAAATAGATGAGAACTGCTTTGTATAAAAAACAATTTTAGGTATAATACGTGATTTCATCATATCACATGAATAGAAATAACACATTATATGAATAGTAATCAAATTACTAAATATGTAATACATAGATTTAATTAATATCATTGAATAATAATTATCTATTTATTTTATTAATATAAAAATATTTTTCCAATATAAAAACATCTTTTAAGAAAAATACCTTTTCGGTATAAAAATATTTTTATTCCAAATTCATGTAAAAATGTAAATTTCATGAATATAATTGGATTATTTTTTAAAAAAATTTATAATTATATTTTAAAAATTATAATGAATTTAATTTTACATTTCAATTAATTTAAAATAAATTATAGTTTTCAATAAAATCTACATTTTTTGAAATTCTATGAAAAACCAGTTTTTTGAAAAAATATAAGAATTTGGCCAAAAGAGAATTTTAATTTAATGATTTCATAAATGAAATATTTTTTTTTAAATATAAAAAATTCATTTATAATATTTTATCCTAAAAATCAATAAAAACAATATTTGAATAAAACATATTTCTGAAGAATAAAATGAATATAATTAAAATTGATTGATTTTTTATGAGGAATTTATAAAATAATTTTTATTTATTATGGCCTTAATATATATATATATATCATAAATTATATTATAATATTAATAATTTCTAAATTAATTTCTATGTTATAAATAACATATGAAAATATTTAATGTTTTTATTAGATTTGGTGTTGCTTGAAACACATGTTATCATAGAAATTAAATTTAAATGATTTTTTTCATAAAAACATGGGGTGAAACATGCATTCGATGGTTTTTATAACAAGGAACCCTAATATGTTCTTCGTGGTTTATAGGGGAAATGGGTTTGTAATGGAAGATAATCATGATGCATCACATTCATATGGATAGATAGATAGAGAAAAAACATGTGATTCTTAAGGATACAATCTGTACATTTTTTTAGATTGTAGTGTTTCATGGGGAAATCATCTTCCTTTTTTGGTTTTTTCAATAATAATAGTTATAAGGGGTCACTTAAAATGAATCTCTTTGAATATTTTTATATATATTCATGTAGATCTCTCTTATGTTGGGAAGATTTGTAAGAATGGACTTTGGATAGACATATCCTTGTTCATGAGTTGATGAAAATAGTGAATTTGATCTGATGGAGGTTAGTTATATCTCATAGTCCTCAGAAATACTATAGGGATAGTCATTTATAATTATCATTGGTGTTTTAGGTGGGTGGTTAGGTTATTCCCTAGGTTTTAGATTCAAGAGGATATCATGTTTTAGGCAATTTGGGTATAATGGTATTGTGGGTTTTTTGGCCATTTCAAGATCATTAAAAGAGATGGAAAGGTGTATTAATTATTAGACATGGAATCTCACATAAAATTGATTCATAATGTTTTTCACATTTCCTAATGGACAAGGTATCAACCATATCATTCCCATGTGATATAATGGGAATATACTGATATGGATATTGACACCTTAGTGGTTGTGAAGCTAGTTCAAATTATGGATCTCCAAGATAAAGTGTTATAGTGTAAAATAATTATTATTTTTTACGTATTTTGTAAGTTTTGGAAATATAACCATGATTAGTTGGAGATAAAATCATTGATAAGTTAGTATTATCCTTCAATTTTGTTAACGTCCATAATATTGAGCAAATTTTGGGGGTTGAAACATTCATGACCAAGAGATTTAAAGAACTTTGTTATTGGTGGTTTTATTATTTTATACATCATGATAGTTTTTTATGTAACACCCTATAATGATAATGAGTTAAATGACTAAAATGAAATGAATAATATAAAAAATATGCAACTTTATTTTCCAAATCCTACGCGATTAGGGTTCCATAGTTAAGTGTTCTTGGGTGGCAGTAGTTTTTTAGATGTGTAAACTTTTAAGATGTTTCCTTGGGTGGTTGTGAGTGCAGTTGAAGCACATTGAGAAGAACCTGTGTTTTCCTATGCAGACATTTATTTCTATGATATCTAATTCGTTCATGTGGGTTGGCCCTAGAGAGGGGAATCCATGTCTTTAAGGGAACAAGTAGTACCTAGAGAGATAGGGCCAGAAATCCTTGTTATGGTGGGATATTTATGCTATCGGTGGGGCACAATTGTTGCATTGGATTAATATGAGGTTCCCAACTTGAAGTAGAGTGGAACTACCAAGGTTGAGATATAGGGTCCACAATAAGGATGTTCTTTTCTAATGTATAGTTAATTTTACACCCCATAATGATAATGGGTTTAATTAATAAATGATATGACTCAAGTTAACATGGTGCACCATTATATTCCAAATCCAAGCTGATTAGATCTCTATAGTTTTGTATGATTTTCCTAGAGTAATTATCAAGATGGTAGACCCTTTTGGAGGTTTCCGAACATGTATGTGACTGAGGAAAAAGAGCACTAGAAATAAAATGTGTCTGACTATGGGGATAGTCATTAGTCTGATAACCCATTTGAGAACATGGGTGGGCCCCTGGTAGGGGACCACATGACATCCAGGAATCTATTGGTACCTGACGACCCAGGACCCGATGATAATGTTAATGAGGGGCGGCTATGATGTCAGTGGTTCCCGGTTGTTGTAGTTTATGTTTTAGATGATTTTAAGGTTCATGGTTGATTATAATGTGGCTTTTAAGTAATTTTTAGAGAAAATATTGGAAGTACTGTACTCATAGTTTGGTTGTGGGACTATTCAATATAATAGTTAGAGCCACCATGCCTAGTGTAGGGTATGGTCCCTCGATTCTCTTGTTCATGGTCACCCTATACACCATGACTAACAAGACTATTAAAACCCATGGTAGAGTACATGGTTAGAATAAAATACCATGGTTTTGAGGTCTAAGACATAGATTTTCCTCATTGTAGGATCCTACAAAGGTCTTCATTTTAATGGTGTGTAATGATAGGGCGTGGTAGTGGGGGTTTTAGTTTTTTGAAATATCAATTTGACGCCTAATATTTTAAGGTCGGTTACTCAAGAAACACGTATCCATAAGGATGGGTCTTATGAAATATCATGGAATTGTTCTCACATATTAAATTGTTGTATCTACTTCTATTGGATCAGATTATTGATCTATAATGTTCATGGAATGGGTTTTGGGATTCATATCTAATTAAGTAGCATGTCAGGATGTTTCATTTCTTCTTGGTCATATTTTTTTTATATTGATTTTATTATGGAATAGATATCCTCGTCTCCTATAACTAGGTATGAATGTATCAATGAAGTTATTTTTCTTGAGTTAGGTGTCCCTATAAAATGGTTTTTATCTCTTTATTTTCAATATATTCTTGTACTTTTTTTAATTTGTTTTGTGAAATTTATTGATTTGAAATATATGAAGTTGTTTCTATAATGTTATGTCTTGGGTGTTTTTTGAAATGGTCTTTTGATGGGTTTTTATTTAAAAACTAATTTATGCACTTCATGTGTTTTTTCAAATTCATCTGAGATTTGTTTACTCTAATGTGGGTTTCCAAGCGTGAGGATGGTGATGCTTTTCTTGTGAAAATATTTTGCAATATTTTGATCATGGTTTAAGATTTTTTTGTGAAAACATAATATATGGGAATATTTGGGATCCTTTGGCAAGGACATATGAAAACCATAGTGAGTACATAACCACTTGGGGTGATGATTGTGATATTTATGGACTTTAGAAGGACTCAATTTAATTAGGATTCATATTATACATGACATAGTGTTCCTTATATATCTTAGTCATGTTATTTATAGGTAAGAGAACATGTATATTTTATGCTCATAGTTTAATTTTCATATCATGTTTTTTTAATTTCACATGGATATCCTATAAGTTATATTTTATTTAGTATATACCTTTATATTTTCATTCATATTTATAACCTTATTCGTGTGGTTTTGAATAAGGATTATTTTAAAAGATAACCAAATGATTTTTAATGATGTAATAAAGTCTTTATTAAAATTTTTAAACATTATATTACTATTCTTAAAGGATTTGAGATAATATTCCAATGTGATTGATTAATTATGATAAACATGGGAAATTATATTTTAAGAGTAAATATATATAACAGTGAAGAAAAATGTTATATTTTAGAATATTCAATATAATTATGACTTACTAGTATTTTAGTATGTTTTTTAGACATTATTAGGTAAAAACCCGTTAACCTATGATCTAGACCAAAACCCATAGTCTGAAAGCCACATAGCCAATCCAAGATGGGTTAGACAACCATCAGACCCCCCCCCAAGAGAATGCCTATGGGAGTAGATTTAGGAGATTGAAATGTGAATAAGTGTGAGAGAAAAGCTTGTGTTCTAAATCCAATGCTAGTTGTGTGTCATGACATAGACTCTTTCATGTGTCTGAACATGTATTTATCATCCCATCCCTATGGTAGGTTTCTAATTCATGGATGTAGCATGTTATTTTTTTATAAATAAACTCTTGACTTAATTACACTTTTATGTTGAATAACCTCGATGTGACTATTGTTTTTTGTGGACCAAAATAATTTCATCATGCCTCATCTCCTCTCTCACACCTCAGACACACTCTTGACACCACGTATATCTCTCATATGTAACCAGAAAACCATGTAAATAATCTATAATCACTATGGAAACCACTAAAAAACATCATCTGAAACCAAAATTCCACTATTGAGGCTCATGACCACCATGGATCTCCTTGTAAAATTATAGTGTCTTCCATGAATCCTATTAGAAGATTTGGACATGCATGGGATAATATCATGGAGTGCCATATGACCACAATGAAGGCCATATTAAAGGAGGATGGATATCACAATATTAATTCCCCCCATAGAACCACATAATTGACAGAAGTAATATGGTTCAAAAAATGATAAAAATTCTACATACATAAATGATTACATACAAAAAAAATGGTTTCACTATAAAAATGGATGCATGAACCAGGATTCAACCCAAAAAATGGATACTTATCACTCTATCTATGTCAAAATCCAACATTTCAAAAATTGATATGTGAATGCATGGGATGAAAATGTCTACATCAACTAGCTTTTCATAGGACCAGCTACATGATTTTTTGGAGTACAAAAGTGGTTATGTGAATGCTGAAAATCCATGTACACAAGGAATTAATAATTAAATGAAATTAAAAAAATAACGATATAAACCTGAATCCGTACATGTGAGAATTTAGGGAAAATAATTCCATTCCTTTTATTGGATATCGTTGGACCAATGTCTACCCACGACATAGTGCACCATATATCCATGCATAGAAATCTTGGCATCTTTTTCGAATTATGAGACACACCACTAGTCTTATGGACTAATTAAGAAGAAAAATATAAAATTTAAATCTCAAAAAGGATTAATGGAATTAAAATATTTAAAAAAAAATAGATAAATAATTGAATCCTCATGAGTACTGGAATATATGAATGAGAAATGGTAGATAACTCTTTTACAGATAATATGTTTTTGAAAAGAATTTGTGAAGTGGGATAATTTTACCTTCCCATATAAATAAAAGTGATAGACATTTAGGATGAGGAGGAGACTTCCAAGGAATAGATAATAGACTGAAGAAGGATTTCCACCTATTAAAACTTTGGTATTTTATACTAGAAATACTCATACAATTTTTTTCAACAATTCCATATATCCCTCAAAAATCATTTTCCCATTATTTAATTTAGTGTTAGAGGCCACAAGTGATTGGATTTTGGGTAAGTGAAATAATTATAATGCCTCAGTCTAAAAATTTTTATATTATATTATGATCAATATTTTCTATTAAATTATTTTCAGTATTTAATTTCATAAACACATTTAAGTTACATATTTGTGATTAATTCTGACATTTAGTAATTTACATGGTTAAAAAATATTTTTTATATCTATTTGATTTCATATCATATTTCTTTATCTATTTAAAATCAAGTGTAGATATTATAGTGATTGAAAACAAGTGAGGATGAAATGAGGATGTAATTTGAATAATTAGAAATTTAAAATACATGATATGGAGTTTCCTAAAAAATTAAAAGAATGATAATTTCAGCCTTCACACAATTCATGGAGGATTATACAAAATCACAGAATTTGGGGCATAATTATCATTATCATCAAACCTAATCAAGTTTAATTACATGGATGTTATTGGAGAGTCAATATTTTAATTAATTTATATTGATTGTATTTTCTAAAAATGGCCATGATACAATTTCCAAATAGAAGATAAAACTAATCCAAATTCACTTCCCTGTCATTTTAATTTTCTTATGAAATATATATTTTTTGTTTGATAGTCTTAGAAATATTTCATTACTTATTAATTATTAAACTGTGAAAAATATATTTAAGCAAAACCCCTTGGATAATCCTTTTATACCACTACTTCTACACCCTTAGGGGAAATTAAATATAATTTTCCATACCCCATGACATTTGTGTACCACAATATGGTATTTTTTAGGGAATGAGTGATAATATTTACCTCAATTTCATGACTAAGACCTCTAATAAGGAACTATTTACTTTTGAATTTAATATAGAGATAAAAATCTAACAAGGTAAAATCATCATAATCTAGAAAATATCAATGAAGAAATAAACCTTATGGACTTCAGAGAAACTTTAAGTGTTCACCTCACGCCACCAAATATATCAATAAAACCACAAAAAACCTCTATGGGGCATTTTTTCCCCATAATTTCCGACCAATAAAACCAGTTAGTTTTTCCCACTCAAAAAATGATTCTGAATTATGTTATAATATGATTCATATAGTACCAAAATTCCATGGCCTTTAATGTGAAGATTAAAACTGAGAAATTCAATAATTTTTCCTTCTATGTTCTAGATTTAAGCCCAAAGTTTTAGTTGATGACCTTGTAATGTAATTGAAATTACTTTTTTCACTTGAGAAAGCATTTGTAGAGTGGTTTCATAGTCTATATCCTTGAGAGATTCATGAATGGATGTTCTCTAATGATTTTTCACACAATTATTCTTCTCTACCTCTAAGATCACAACATTATATAATGAAATATACATAATCTTACATGAAACTAGATAAATAATTTATGATAAATAAAAAATAATCAAGAAACTTTGAGAAATATCCCCTCATAATGTTGTCAAAAACACATATATCATGTTATATTCTACATAGTACTTCTAGAAAATGAGGGGAACCACTTGTATATATCATTCTAAGGAAATTTGAATGAAATGTCACCCAAAGAAACAAAAATATTGATTGAGAATATAAAACCAAATTCTAAAATAATTTTGGAATTAGAGGTAGAATAACATGACATATTCATTAGGTAAAAAAATACATACTCATTAGCTCTACTTGAAACCAAAAATAAATAATTAACATGTCTAGTGAGATAGATGACTATCAAATTAGTGAGTGACCAAATATTCCTAACTTAGGTATGAGTTTTACGCTCACCCCCAACAACATTACTTATCATTGTGTTTATATAATTAGCATAGAAAGTTGTGATATTATATTTTATACACAAAAATTAAAAAGAAATTATCCCTGAAGAGAACGTTCAAAAGAAAAAATGGGATTTAAAAATCAACATAACAAGGATAGATCCAACTTTTGTATCCAATAACCAAATTAGACCCATTTTCGACGTAAATTTCAGGATAAATGTACATTAAAAATACTTTACAATAAACCATTCTAAGAAAAATCTTCTCAACCACCCCCTTTTAAATAAAATTCATATAGGAATACCTCATCTAGATCAATCAAGGCCGAATGAAAATAAGAAAAAGAAATTGAGGAGATGAAAAAAACAGTAAAGGATTTATTGTGAATATTTGGGAGTCAAATAGATATGTTGTTTATAAAACCATGAAAATTTCCTTACGAAACCATTACAATACTAGAAAAGAGTTAAATCATTATAATCATGATGAATCTAAAGGGGAATTATCCACCTATACCCATAAAAGTCCAAGATGAACATGAATGATGTATTTATAAAAATATGTAGTCTCTTGAAGAACAAATGATAAAACCAGAAGAGGAAGTTAAAAAATTATATTGAATTGAAAGACATGAAACTCTACTATAAAAGAAATAAATTATGAATAATTACATTCAATTTCCATTCACTATTAGGATAATTGATTCAATGAATCCTATTGAAAAGAAACATCAACTAAAGATCAAAAAAATATCCAAAAGGTAATAATTAATATCCAGCTCTTAGATTCCATCCAAAAAATTAGCATCCATTCCAAATTACGAAGATTGATTTTTACCGAAAGAAAGATACTTGATGGGGAAGAGATTATCATCCAAAAGAGGAGTTTTTCATCCATTATCACACAACCATTTCCCAAAATGTGTAAATATCTAGGGACATTTTTTATTAACTATAATATCAGTTCTTATAATATTATAATGATTTATGTAATCTCAATTACTTAATATATGTCATGTCTTACTATATATTTAAATATTTTAAAATAGTATAATTTAATCCTATATGAGTGGTGGTACAATTGGAAAACTTGTCTGATGTTTGTATAGTAAGAGTTATTGAAGATATTCTGGTTATAGTAGTGGGACTGATTTTTCTTGCAGTTTTTTATATGATTACTATGGATGAGGAAAAATCACTAAGACATTCACCACAAATATTTTTCATAAATTTCAATAAGATGTAAAATGCGATCATAAATGTGTATTATGGAACACTTTTTTATTTTTCCTAGAGACATAACAATTCACTTTAGTATTCTTGACTCTTAAAGGAACCCTTTAAGAAACCTCCCCATATCAGCAATCACACATAACCGTTGAAGATTTTGGTATTAACCCAAAATTCAAGGCCTTATGAGATCACATTTCAATTGGAAAACACAAGGAAAAACCACCTTAAAATAAATAAATAAATTTTGATTTCAAAGAGAAATATTCATTTGATTTCTTTGTTATATAATAAGATGTGGCTAACATGATTTCCATTACATTTTTAATTCAATATCGTCATGCGGGGAAAATTAATTCAATAAAATATCTTGAAAAATACATTAATCATGAACTAAAACCACATTCATGTGATTTTATGTATGTTTATCATATATATACAGAAGCATATATCGTAATCATATAAAATAACATAATTAGAAACAATGAACAAGACCAAGTCAACCATTTGATAGAAAAAACCAAGCACTAGGGTTGATCCTAGGATACATCACTATAATTAACCCACAAATCCTCTCATGTAAAATGTTTTAAGTTGGTGATTAAATAATTATTTCTTATCTCAATGGGAGGCTAAATCCCATAATAATAAATATAATGAAATGGGATATTCAGATGTTTTTGTCACCAAACACCATTTACAGGATATCAGATTCATATTGAATCAACAAAATCATTGTTTTCATATTGAATTATTTATTTAGAATTTCCCACAAAAAATTAACTTATTTGTAACTCCATGAATTTATAAAATAATAATATTATATTTGATATTGTGTATGACATGAAACACAAAGTGTAGAAAAGAATATAACAACCTGAGGAATTATGATGTATTTTTTATTTAGATAAATCAAATATATTAATAATCATATGTTACAAAAGAAAATAACTTATCATTCATTACATTAAACATACTTTTTATCTTTCTATACCAAGAATACCAAAGTTAGATTTCATTACATGGAGAACCGAGTTTTATAAATACAATTAAAATTATTAATTAAAATAAAAATTAAATCCGAGTAGGTAAATTAGAGGTTATGAATTGCATTAGATATTTTATGAAGATACATGGTTTATATATATAACATTAATTAATTTCTAATCATTAAATTTTATATAAAAACAAAAATAAATTGAATATAAAGTAAATGTTTATATAAAAAACTATTTTTATGCGCAAAAGGAATTTTATCATAATAAATTAAATTAATTAATTTTAAGAGATAATATTAATTAAATTTCTATATTTTATCTTCAATCAAATTTTCTTACATATATAAAATAAATTTTATCGAATCATTATAATAAAAAATCCAATTTTATGCATAAAGATTTATATTTTTTAAATGCGGTTCTGCCACCATTTACTAGCAGACCTATTTTAAAAATAAGTTTTGACAATTTTTTAAATTTTATATGACAAAATAATATATAATTTTTTATATTTTAATGTAAAAATTATTTTATTGTTAATTTTTGGTATATTTCTAAGAAGTTTCATTTTCTGATGAAAAGTGAAAAATACAGAATTTTAATGGAAAAACAATTTTTCATCTAAATAATTTATATTATTAAGTTTTATTTTTAATTAGTTTTAATGTATAATTATTTCAATATTGTTACAATTAATTCAATTTATCTCATTTTGATCAATTTTATATTGAATTTATATATAAAAACCTAGTAATCTTTTAAAAATTTCAATTTAAAAACATGCTTTTTCCCCATTTATGAAATTAGCTATAAATTTCATTTCGATAAATTTTTTAATTTCATTTTTAAAAATTGTAATATTTATTTGTAATATTAATGATATTTTTATTATATTAATTTAAACATAATTTGTATCAAAAAAATTTGAAATATAAATTAAAATTAACTAATGTGAATAATGATAAATCTGGGTTCAATGCATTACATGTGTTTGTAATAAAATTAATTTTAAAGAAACAATGGTTTTTTATTTAATGAAAAAGAATTAATATTTATAATTAGTATTTTTATGTTATATAATTAATTTATTTTTAATTATATTTTTTATGGATAAATTACATAGGTAAATAAAAAGATACATGTTAGCTTTGTTTAAAATATAAATATAAAATTGATTAAACTTAACGTCTAAGGGAAAATGATGAAAATACCTTTTTCATGGTTTAAGGTTTTATCAACCATATTTTCCCACAAACTTATTATTTTTCAATTTTGGTATCACATTCTGTTAGAGAGACCACCCAATAGTGTTTACCTTTTTATATTTACCAAAAGGTCACTTCTACTCCACTATATATGGGTATCCACCCACTTCACTTATGCCCACATATAAAGCCTTTATTATAATACAAAACCTAAAAAACTAATATCTTAATGTCTCTACCCTCATCCAAAAATCCGTTATCTAAGAATAAATCCAACTAAATATTTTTTTTTGCCGAAACCAAAATGTGTTACCCGAAAAGAGGTAACACTTTTCAGTAAAAACTTTTTATTTATTTCTTTATCATCCTCTAAAATTATTCATATATATATTTCATATATAATAATTGAATTATCCTAAATATAATAATATTTTTTTATCTTAATGGTATGAAATATACATTCACACACTTCCATCAAATGGGTTACATAATCATCATTTGTGTGTACGACGAACCACCTCCTTGAAAACTGATGTCAATTGGTCATCCATTACCACCTTATATGGATGAAAATAATGAAATATTTGTAGTATATATATGATATATTTGTTATTTATAATGTATTTATTCTTTTTTAATTATTTCATGACACATTCCATCATGATTTCCATTTTTTGGGAATATGATAACATTATTTATGGATGTGTGGACTACCTCCTCCTCAAAGAGAATTGATTTGTTCACACTATACACAGAAATAATTTAGGATAGTTTTATTAAAAATATGAAAAAATATATTACATAATTTGATACTATATTTATAATATAATTATATATTAATTAATTTTCATTCTTCTAATACGGTATAAAAATGTAAATTGAATTCATGCTTATGTACGACATACCGTCTCCAAAAATAGTTCATTTCATTTCTTATCTACAAATTTTATATATTACTATAAATAAGGATATATTAAATATATATTATGTTTATATTATGTTTTATATTCTTTATATTATTAAATAATGATCTATGTAATAGGAACAAAAATAAAAAGTCAAAACATACAAGAAAAACTAGACAATTTACACATGAAATAGTGAAAATAATGAATGATTATTAACAAATGGTTAAGAAGATATTATAATAATATAATATAAGATATTATAAGTATTATTATGTTTACATTATAGTTTAATAATGTTCTTAAATCCCTTATTCAATATTTTGATGGGTTTTCATCCAAAATGGAATTCAGGGTAAGGTATTTTCATCTAACTCTTTATATATGTGAAATAAATATAATTTTCATCCCTTAATTATTTTATACTATGTTCATAATACCAGTTGTGATATATTATATCATTAATTATTTTATTTTCTTGGTATTAATTTTTTTTTCATTTGATGATTATTACTATTGTGGTTTTCGATTCATATGTTTCAATAATTGTAAGGGGATTTCTAGTCTCACTTTTACTTTTGTGGGGGTTATAACATAATCACCAATAGTTTATATTGGGTAAAGTTTATACTACTATATTTGTTTTTATATCATTAATTTAATTTATTTAATTTTATTAAATTCTCTAATGGGTATTATTATTTCATGAATCTCATAATTCAAAAGTTACTCATGTAGTAAGGGATTTTATCTCAATTTACATTACATTAAGACTTATTTTAAATAACTACCTTAGATGTGATGTATGTAATATCCATTTCACATAAATATAATTATTTTTAAATATTCATGTTATTTTATGTTTCATCTTGAATTATTTCAACCAAGGTAATTCCACTTGAAAATTACCAAGTGGTAAATGTTAATGATCAATCTCACATTATTTTGTGATTATAATATTTCTTAAGAAAAACTAACTTTATTTTAATGTTTTTTCATTTTAAATAATATTTTCCCTAAATTTCCATGTTACATATCAATTATCTGATTTTCACCTAAACTATATATCAATTTTATGAATGTTTTTTACTTTGAAAGTTATTTGATTAACTTGGAAAATACTGATAAATCAGTTTCCTTTACTCAATATAGATTTATGATTGTTTTCAAATTAAATTCATTATCCAATAAATGATGAATGGTATAGACTAGTATAACATGATTTGAATATCGATTAATGCAAGCCCCTTGATGAATCACTAGATCTCATGGTAGAAAATAGATATGGATTTGTCTAAGCCCTTACCCATTTTTTAAATTATTTGAATAATGACTTGACATCCTTGGATTACCATGATTAATCCCTAATGGTATTAGATTCTTGGACTAAATCTTTAAAGTACTAGATTCTTGTTATGAATCCTCTATGGAACATTTTTTAAATCCATCATTACACATTCCATCATTATGAATTCAGTGACTGATTTTCCATTTGGATATTTGATTATTTATAATATCCCTGGTTTATCTTCATGCTCATGTGATTATTTATATGGAGTTATTTTATCACAATATATTCTTGAAATATTATGATCAATTTATTATTTTAAATATATGTGTCTCAATTTTTTACCTTTCCATTTTGATTGCACCTTATTTAATCATATATTTCATTTTACTTAACCCTTACTAAGAATTTGTGATCAACCTTATTTTTTTCATTTCCATAAGATTCCATGAAGTGTAATAATAATGATATGAAAGGATATTATAGGTGTAATAATGTAATTATCCAAAAAAATATGTCATAATTTTGGAATTCATTTTTAATAAAAGACTCATGTATGTATCTATTTTACCATAACTACTAAACCATTCGGTCCTTTGGGATTGAATTTCCTTATATCTTATGCCAGTATAATGGGATTAGGCACCATATTCATGCTTACTGGGGTTGGTGTAACAATAATTGCTAACATATAAAGTTTCATTGAAATCAAGGTAACTAGATTAAGTAAAACATATATTTGGGAACATAATCCTTGATAGAATTTGGGGATATGTATTAAAGAACATTCTGAAATATTTTTACGGTAGATATTATGTGGTCATTTTTAAGTAATACATCATTATCCATATATTATCATGGGTTTAAGAGTTTAAGATTGAAAATATGATTAATAAAATAATATTTTTAGGTTTTATGTGATGGGAGTCGACCAAGATTGAGGAAATTTTAGAAAAATATATGGAATGTATATGTTTTAGTGGAAAACTTATTTGAGAAATAATGCCTTTACATTAGATAGACACAAGTTTAACATTATTGGTAAAATGTAGTATTGATATTCAAATAATATTATTAGACATTGAACAACAATATTTTTTATTTAATTTCCTAGTTAAAATGTTATTTAATGAGAAATTTCTTTTGAAGGATGCCATCATAATTTTTGGAAACATTAAAGTAATTATATTTATGTATTTTGGAAAAGGGACAACCCGCATGAAAGGTGAAAATATGTTGCATCTAGTGAGGTGGTCAAACATGAATCCATGAGCAAAGGATGATTAGGTTTACACACCTACCATTGTCATATGTTATGTCCTTGTTAATTGGTTATTGTTTTCAGATAATCCATTTGATGGAAAAATATTAATGTTGAACTAGTGGTATTACTTTGGAGGTTAGGAGATTAATTAAATAAATTAGAAAAAAATTTCTAACCATATTGGTATGGGAAAATATTTAGATACATGTAAAATATGTTTCACTCTTTATAGATCTTATGATCGGTTAAAAGTGGATTTTGGTACTTTATGCATAATATATTTTCAATTTTTTTATTAATTTCTTAGTGTAAAGGGATAAATAGGAAATCTATCAATGATAAAATAAATAATAATATTTTAAATATATTTCCATATATTCCTAGATATTAAAATAATTTTCCACTCTAGGAAAGATTGTGTTGAAAAAAAAATTATCCTAGTCCCTTCAATTTATTGATCCAAAGGCCTTTATTATTTATTGATTTATGGTTTTGTTCCCCTTAATATCCCATTGATCATTATATTTTTTTACTATTAATGACCTCAATCAATCTCTAAAATTATTTTTTATTTTACAATATGTCCTTATTTTTACCTCCCACTAATGTAATATTACTTATAATCCTAGTCCTATGTGACCATTATACTTCCCATTCTCTCTTATTAAGAAGATATTTTATTAACCCTTTTAAAATAAGTGTATATCAATACTGTAATTTTAATATTTTAAACCATACATAACCGTGATCATTTTTAAATTTCAAGGAATCAATTTAATTACATAAAGAATAATTTAGTTCCTCGAAATTATAAAATAAGGATATTTTATTTGATAGTGTTATGACACACAACACCATGCGTAGAAAGGAATATTGTAACCTGAGAAATTATAATATAGTTATATTTAGATAAATTCAATATTTATAATAATATATTTTACAGTAATCACTATGTGTATCTTGAATTACCCACAACATAATTTTTATCTTGCTCAACATGGAACATCTAAGTTAGATTGTGTTACATACAAGACGGAGTATTACCGAATACTGTTAACATTGTTATTTAAAATAAAAATTATATCTTAAAATTTAAATTGGAGTTTATTAATTGGATTTACTAACTTATAAAAAAATATGTTTTACAATAATATAAAATAAATTATTTTTTTACGAATCAATTATAAATAAAAATATAAACCAACTGAATATATGGGAAAAGTTTATATAAAATAAATATTTTTTGTGTAAAATGTGGTTTATGATAATTAATTTAATTAATTACTATTAATATATTATATTAAATAAATTAATATATTATATATTAAATAAAATGAGTTTACATAAATGAAATATATTTTATAATAATTAGATACAAAAAAATCCAATTTTACGTATTAAAATCAATATTTTCCTAAAGGTAGTTTTTCATCCTTCTAATGGTGCACCTATTTTAAATCTAAATTTTGACACATTTATAAATTCTACATAAAATAAAAGGTTTCATTTATAAATTATTAATTTCAAAAGTATCTTAGGTTGAATTTTTGGTATTTTTATTAGATGTTTCATTTTTTTAATGAATAGTGAAAACACTAAATTAAAACGGAAAATTGAATTTCTCATATATATAATTTATGTTTTAAATTTGAATTTAAATTGGTTTTAAAGTTTAATTATAATATATATTTATATTTATATATTTATTTATATTAATTAAATTTCTCTTATTGTTATCAATTTTATATTGATTTTATATATAAAAACATAGTAATCTTTTGAAAATCTTTATATTGAAAAACCCACTCTCTCACCACATTTAAAAGATTATCATTAAATTTAATATTTCCACATTTTTAAATTGAATGTTTAAAATGAATAATTATATTTGGAATTATTATAATATTTTTATTCTAATATGGTTAACTTAATATTTGACCAAAAAAATTAGTAAAATAAAAAAAAATTGACTAACACGACTAAGGTTGAAATAGTGATTTGCACATTAAATTTGTTGGTATTAAAATTAATTATACCCCAACATGGTTTTTTTATATAATGAATTTGAAATAATATTTAGAATCAATATTTATAAATTAACTGATAAATATCTTTTCAATTATATTTTTTAAGGATAAATTATATAGGTAAATAAAATAATACAAGTTACCTTAGAAAAACCTATAAAGATAAAATTGGGTAAACATAAAGAATATAAGAAAAAATGATAAAAGGAGTTTCTTTTTGTGTGGTGTGTGTTTAGATCGTCCATAATTTTCATTCAATCCATTTTTTTGTATTATGGAATTACATGATTTAAGGGATACCTCCAAATAGTTTTTACCTTTTTGATTTTCAAGAATGTCCTTCCTCGACTATCAAAGGTAACTCCCCCTCAATTATTCACAAATTTGAAGCCTTTTGGATAATCCCAAACTAACAAAATAATATCTAAACATCCTAAAACTCATCCTAGAAGATTAGTTTTTCATATAAATTTATCCAAGGATGTATTTTGGTATAAACAAATAAGAATTACCTGAAAAAAGATAATGTTATTCAATATGAACTATTTATTTATTTATTTCCCACCACTTAATTTCTTATTACGTACAGATTAAATAATAATATAATTATCCTCAATATTGTATGTTTTTTTAACTTAATGGTACTAATTACTACTTTACACACTTCCATCCAAGGGGATATGCACTCATCATTCGTGTGTATAGCGGACTACCGCCTCGCGAATGGATGTCATTTGATCTTCCATTACCACCATTAATGGTTGGAAATGATTATTAATTTATATTTTATATATGATATATATGATTTTAATTATTTATTTATGATTCAAAATTATTTCATGACATATACCTTCGTTTTTTCCATTTTTTTGTAATACGATAACATCATTTGTGGATGTTTGGACTACCACCTCTTCAAAGCGAGGTGATTAGTTCATGCTATAAATAAGATATATTAAGTATGTTCTTAGTAAATATATGTGATATATGTATATAATAATATAATATTTAATAATTATATACAAATGTATCATTTATATTTCAATCTTTTAATATGACAATAAAATGGAAACCACACTCATGTGTAAATACAGCCTACCATCTCCAGGAATATTGAATTTCATTTCCTATCTCCAAATTTTATGGATTACTATAAATATAAATATAATATATATTATATTTAAATCATTTTTTATATTCTTGAGTTAATGAAATCACAAAAAATATAATATTAACAAAAATAACAAATCCAAACATACTCTAAAAACTAGGCAAATCAAACCTGAAATAGTGAAAATAATGAATGATTATTAACAAAAGGTAAAAAGATATTATAGGAAACACGAATATGATATTATAAATATGATTATAGTTTTATTATTAGTTAATAACATTTTTAATACAAATATACTATAATTTATAGGGAGATCAACCCAAAGGGATTGAAGGGTAACATATTTTCATCACTCTTTTTGAATATGTTAGTTAAGTGACATATTTTTCACTTGCTTCTTTTGTGTGAGTTATCTACTTCCAATTTTTATATATTATATCATGAATTATTTTATGTTCATGTTATTTAAATGTTTAATTTGATTATTATTACTTTTGGGGTTTCTTATTTAGATGTTACCAAAGTATTAGGGGATTTCTATACTCACATTTATTTTTGTGAGACTTATGTCATATTCACCATCCCTTTCTTTTGTGCGGTGTCTATAATTCCATATTAAATTTTATATTATTAATTTAATTTATTACAAGATATTAATAGTTTCAATTTATGTTATTATTTATTGGACACGACTGGAAATGCAGGATTTCCCAACAATTCTAAACCGTTGGGAAAGGTTGCAGAACCGTTGGTATATGTTATACCAACGGTTCTTCAAACTGTAGGGAAGTAAGCCATTGGGAAAAGTTTTTCCCAATGCTTTATAGTGAACCGTTGGGATAGGGTGCTGAAAAATTACCCTATCCAAATGGTTCTGGAAAACCATTGGGAAATATTTTTCCCAACGGTTTACAACCATTGGGATACAGTGCACAAAATTATCACGTTTTTCTCAATGGTTTGGCAAACCATTGGGAAAAACCCAACATAACCTCTTTCCAAATGGTTTAGAACCGTAGGGAAAAGTGTTTTACCAACGGTTCATAGAACCGTTGGTAAAACAAGACCTACACATTCTATGCCAACGGTCTTGAACCATTGGCAAAGCCTCTGCTGGGCAAATTGCACAGCAGCTCTGCAATTTACCCAGAAGCTCTCCAATTTGACCACTGGAACTCCAATTTTCCCCCCAGGTCTCATTTTGTGGGTTCCCTCTCATTTTTAATCCAATTTTTGTACCTGCAATAAACTAACACATACATATACAATTATTGTACCTACAATAACCAACTAACACTTACATATAGAGAACAAATTCATACACATTTAACATATAATGGTGGAACTATACACATCCATAATTAAATTAGAATTCATAATGTAATTATAAACATACATAATTTATATAGAATTCAATTTAAAATTTAGATGACAATTATATGTGGAATCCGGAAGTCAATTCATAATTTGATCGGTTTTTTGTATACCATATATTTTTACTTGAAATAATGTCCATTTTAAACATAATACATACACCTAGAGAGCTACCGGCCACACCACACCTCAGATTGGGGCGGGGTTGACTCGTACACGTCACATATGACCCATGGATCATTGTACTAAAGTATTGACACAATCCGAATGTGTTTCGTCAGTTTTCCATATGCCAGTTGATGTATTTCACTTCAAATTATGTCCTTTTGAAACAGAAGACAGACACTTTGAGTGGTGGCAGCCACACCACGCCTCGGATTGAGGCGGGGTTGACTCGTACACGTCACATATGACCCATGGATCGTTGTGCTAATGTATCGACACAATTCGAATGCGTTTGGTCGGTTTTCCGTATGCTAGTTGATGTTTTTCAATTAAAATGACGTACTTTTGAAACAGAAGGCGGACACTTTGAGTGGTGGCGGCCACACCGCACCACGGATTGAGGCGGCGTTGACTCGTACACGTCACATATGACCCATGGATCGTTCTCCTAAAGTTTCAATGGAAACCAAATGAGTCTGGTCGGTTCTCCGTATGTACTTAAATTGTTGTCCACTTTAAGCAAAAGAGAGTCACTTAGAGTGATTTCGGCCACACCGTGCCTCAGATTCAGGCGAGGTTGACTCGTACACGTCACATATGACCCATGGATCGTTGTGATAAAGTATCGACACAATAAGAATGCATTTCGTCGTTTTTCCGTATGCCAGTTGATGTTTTTCACTTAAAATGACGTCCTTTTGAAACAAAAGACAGACACTTTGAGTGGTGGCGGCCACACCACACCTCATATTGAGGTGGAGTTGACTCGTACACATCACATATGACCCATGGATCGTTGTGATAATGTATCGACACAATCTGAATATGTTTGGTCGGGTTTCCGTATGCCAGTTGATGTTTTTCAATTAAAATGATGTACTTTTGAAACAAAAGGCGGACACTTTGAATGGTGGCGGCCACACCGCGCCTTGGATTGAGGCGGAGTTTACTCGTACATGTCACATATGACCCATGGATCGTTCTAAAAAAGTTTCAATGGAAACTGAATGCATTTGGTTGGTTCTCCGTATGTACTTAAATTGTTGTCCATTTTAAGCAAAATAGATTCACTTAGAGTGATTCCGGCCACACCATGCCTCAGATTCAGGCGGGGTTGACATTTACATGTCACATATGACCCATGGATCGTTTTACTAAAGTATCGACACAATCTGAATGCATTTGGTCAGTTTTCTGTATGCGAGTTGATGTTTTTCACTTCAAATGACGTCATTTTGAAACAAAAGACAGACACTTTGAGTGGTGGCGGTCACACCGCACCTCGGATTGAGGCGGGGTTGACTCGTACACGTCACATATGACCCATGGATCATTGTGCTAATGTATCGACACAATCCTAATGTGTTTGGTTGGTTTTCCATATGCCAGTTGATGTATTTCACTTCAAATTATGTCCTTTTGAAACAGAAGACAGACACTTTGAGTGGTGGCGGCCACACCGTGCCTCGAATTGAGGAGGGGTTGACTTGTACACGTCACATATGACCCTTGGATCGTTGTGCTAATGTATCGACACAATCCGAATGTGTTTGGTCGGTTTTCCGTATGCCAGTTGATGTTTTACAATTAAAATGGCGTACTTTTGAAACAGAAGGTGGACACTTTGAGTGGTTCCAACCACACCGCGCCTCGGATTGAGGAGGCGTTGACTCGTACACGTCACATATGACCCATGGATCATTTTCCTAAAGTTTCAATTGAAACTGAATGCGTTTGATCGGTTCTCCGTTTGTACTTAAATTGTTGTCCATTTTAAGCAAAAGAGAGCCACTTAGAGTGATTCCGGCCACACCATGCCTCAGATTTAGGTGGGGTTGACTTGTACACGTCACATATGACCCATGTATTGTTTTGATAAAGTATCGACACAATCAGAATGCGTTTGGTCAGTTTCCCGTATGCCAGTTGATGTTAATCACTTCAAATGACATCCTTTTGCAACAAAAGACAGACACTTTGAGTGGTGGCGGCCACACCGCACCTCAGATTGAGGCAGGGTTGACTCGTACACGTCACATATGACCCATGGATTGTTGTGCTAATGTATCGACACAATCCGAATGCGTTTGGTCGGTTTTCCATATGCCAGTTGATGTTTTTCAATTAAAATGATGTACTTTTTAAATAGAAGGCAGACACTTTGAGAGGTTCCGGCCACACTGCGCCTCGGATTGAGGCAGAGTTGACTCGTACATGTCAAATATGACCCATGGATCGTTATCCTAAATTTTCAATGGAAAATGAATGTTTTTGGTTGGTTCTCCGTATATACTTAAATTGTTGTCCATTTTAGGAAAAAGAGATCCACTTAGAGTGATTCCAGCCACACTGTGCCTCAGATTCAGGCGGGGTTGACTCGTACACGTCACATATAAACCATGGATCGTTTTTCTAAAGTATCGACACAATCCGAATGCATTTGGTCAGTTTTCCGTATACCAGTTGATGTTTTTCACTTCAAATGACATCCTTTTGAAACAAAAGACAAACACTTTGAGTGGTGGCGGCCACACCGCGCCTCGGATTGAGGTGGGGTTGACTCGTACACGTCACATATGACCCATGGATCGTTGTGCTATTGTATCGACACAATCCGAATGTGTTTGGTCAGTTTTCTGTATGTACTAAAAATGTTGTCTGTTTTATGAGAATCCTCTGTGTGGGGGGTTGTTCGGGGTCCAAGGAAGAGGGTGGGGGGGGCTGTCCGGGGGGCTGTCTGGGGGGCTATCCGGGGGCTGTCCGAGGGGCTGTCTGGGGTCCAGGGAGGAGGGTGGGGGGGCTGTGCGGGGGGCTGTTAGGGGGGTGTTCGAGGGGTTGTCCAGGGTCCAAAGGAGGAGGGTGGGGGGGCTATCTGGGGGGCTCTCCAGGGGCTGTCCGGGGGGCTATCTGGGGTCCATGGAGGAGGGTGGGGGGATGTCCGGGGGGATGTTCGGGGGTTGTCCGGGGGCTATCTGGGGCTGTTCGGGGGGTTTTCCGGGGTCCAAGGAAGAGGGTGGGGGGCTGTCCGGGGGGCTGTCTGGGGGATGTCTGGGGGGTTGTCCGGGGTCCAAGGAGGAGGGTGGGGGGATGTCCGGGGGCTGTCTGGGGGGCTGTCCGGCGGGGCTGTCCGGGGTCTAGGGAGGAGGGTGGGGGGATGTCCAGGGTCCAGGAAGGAGGGGGGTTCCCAAACACACAACCACTAAAAGACAACAACATCCATAAAAACAGATAATATATAAAAATAACTCAAATCCAATACTATACTTCGAGTCTAGATAAAACCAACAACTAGAATAGATTAAATATCAAATCTCAGTAATATCAGTCAAAAATGTAATCGATCAACTTGTCCCACATCACCATCACCATCATCACCATCATCATCATCACCCTCGTCCTCGTCCCCATCATCGTCCTTTCCCTCTCCCTCCTCCTCATCCTCGCCCTCGCCACCCGCCTCGCCCTCCTCCTCTCCCTCCTCTTCCGCATCAGACTCCTCGCCATCATCATCGTCAAGTTGTAAATCATCCTGACCACCACTAGAACTGCCACCTGGTTCACCATATATAGAACGTATAAACGACATATACTCATCAAAAGCTGGGCTGGCCTCTGCTAGAAGTGTAGGACGTAGAACTTCAATAAATTTCATAAACGCACTGTTTTCCCTAGCAGACTGTTCTGCCGTCTCTGTGGCCCTTTTCTTAGCCTGTTCTTCCTGTGCCCTAACTTGCTGTAGCTTAGTGGAACTACAGCTCGTACCTGAGGAGGTCCAATACCTCTTCGGGGCTATCCTAGGTCGGCAACGTACTCTGTCAGAATGCTCCTCTCCCAACACCTGATGTAACTGATCTGTTGGCCCAAAATTGTCTGGTTCTTGGGCATCGAGGGCCTTAAAGCAGCCTGTTACAAATATAAATATATCATTAAGTTACAAAATAGATATTAAAAAATAAATTCAACGGATTAAAACATACAATCTGCTGCTGAGTCGCTTCGTTGATGGCACTTCCATCCTTTTTCCGTCTACTCGAGCAAAACAGTTTAGCTCGAGGCAAGCGTCCTTCAATATTTTGTATTTTCCTCTACAATGACATTGAAAACTTATGTTATATGAAAACATTAGCAAACTATTAAATAATTGAAGAAACAAAATAAAGTGTAAGTCGTAAAGAAAACTTATAAACAATTGTTATAACTGCTTCCTCTCATGATCATGCATCGTAGTGCGTCCCAGTGTGTGGAGATATTTTTTTGCATCAATGTTCTTTTTATTTTTTCCAGATGATTCCTAAATAAAATTCAAAAATGCAACAGATAGTATTAATGAAAAACATGAAATTTATTATTTAAATACCTCAAATGTTATTAATACCTTAAACTGGGTACTCATCCAATGAGTAATCATCTGACGATACTGCTCTATAGGACAATCATCCACCACTGGTACCGCCTCTAACTCAGTGCCAACTCTAGAAACCTAGCCAGTATACAACTCATGCTTGTAGGCTCTCCAAATCTCGCCTAAATCCTTTAGACATTCCGATCGTGCACCCTCGCCATCGGGAAAATTAAATCGAAGCTGAAATCAAAATATTAATTCATATAAATAAAAAAATAATTCATGGCATTAAATAGAACAGATTTTTTTACCCATATCTCTACCCAAGCTCTATCCTTGACTGCATGTGGAAAATGTCTCCATGATAGCGGGCTTATGGGAATGATGTCGGAGTATTTGGAAAGTGTCGCCAAAAAACTCCGACATTGCTGCCCTGTTTTCTCAACCATTTGGTTGTCTTCATTATAATCCACCATAACCTGTGTGCGGCGATTCCACACCGAATGCATGCGTGTACGCCCCCACCCACGCCTCCTGTCAGTAGATGTATCTGTCATGAAAGAAAAACAAATATTTTATCAAAACATGTTATAATGAAAAAAACTATTTCTATAAAAAAAGTTTAGGGTTCTATAAATATACATGTGCCGGTCTGATCGCTGAGTGTCGCTGGATCAACAAAAACTGATGGAACACCCTGTGGGGGAACAGGAGTCGAAGATGATGGAATATAGAAGCTTGGAGAGACAGAAGTAGAATAAAATAAGGGACAGTTGTCTGACTGGATGCTGAATGAGGAGTGGGAATCATCATGGGATGTGAAAATGATGGGCCAGAAGATGCAGATGGTAGTGAAAACATAAGAGACCTAAATATCCCGTGTGTCTCTAACGACACACCGGGATCAGAATGTGGGAAGGATGACATGTCAGTAGAAGGGGCAGGGTCTAGTCGGGTACGCGCAGTTGCTCGTCCACCTCTGGTACGAACCCTCCTCGTACCACCGACCTGAGTAGTAGGACTAGTACAAGGCTCCTCGTCAAATAACTATCGATGTATAGGTGGATCCTACAAAAATGTTTACCAAAAAATTAATCACATGACATTATATATTCTTTAAATATATCAATTTGAAATAAAGTACTCATTGTAGTCACTAATGGTGGAACGCCCATATCCATCATTCGATGATTGTTCTCCATCATTTTTTTCCTTCGTCTCTCTTCAATTGGATTCATTTCCTACTTTTGAAAACAAATATGTAATTAATTAGAAAAAGAAAACTACTGTGTAACCCAAAAAACTAAATATATGAGGGAATAGTGGATTCATAGGTAATTTAGCTATCAATTGTTTTCGAAGAGATTGAATGGATTTAATAAATCATACAAGTTTTAATGTTCACCAAGTTAGAAATATTGTTTGACTATGTTTGAATACAGTTCAATTTCAAATTAGAAAATGCTATTCAAATAAAAATACAACCAATAAACATTGAAAATTCATATAATGGTAAATTAAGCTATCAATTGTTTTAGAAGAGCTTAAATGGATTTATTAAATCATACAAGTTGTAATGTTCACCAAGTTAGAAATATTGTTTGACTATGTTTGAATACAGTTCAATTCAAAATTAG
This sequence comes from Viscum album, assembly GCA_963277665.1. NCBI lineage: Eukaryota > Viridiplantae > Streptophyta > Magnoliopsida > Santalales > Viscaceae > Viscum > Viscum album. The sequence continues at coordinate 806,496,790 of OY728150.1, read as the reverse complement.
AAAATGAAATTCAAATAAAACTGCAATCAATAAACATTGGAAATTCATATAATGGTCAATTAAGCTATCAATTGTTTTAGAAGAGCTTCAATGGATTTAATAAATCATACAAGTTGTAATGTTCACCAAGTTAGAAATATTGTTTGAAAATATTTGAATACAGTTCAATTCCAAATTAGAAAATGCAATTCAAATAAAACTTCAACCAATAAACATTGAAAATTCACATAACGGTCAAGTAAGCTATCAATTGTTTTAGAAGAGCTTGAATGGATTTAATAAATCATACATGTTTTAATGTTCACCAAGTTAGAAATATTGTTTGACTATATTTTGAATACAGTTCAATTCCAAATTAGAAAATTCAATTCAAATAAAACTGCAACCAATGAACATTGAAAATTCACATAACGGTCAAGTCAGCTAAAACATATTTGTGATAAATACTAAATCAATTTCAATATTACCAACCTTAACAACCCAAATCGAGGTAAACCAAAAGAATTGAGAACATGGATGAATGATTCTATATATTTTCAACCACAACTTTAGGTTCACAATCAACTCTGACAGTTGAGATATTTGAGTCATCAAAAGAAATAAATGGATTGGTTCCAATGGCACTAGAGAAAGTGTCAATTCCATCATCACCATCATCAAAAATATTTCTTGGAATTACTTCAACTATGACACCAAATTCAGGTCGAAGTTGGTCTTTGACATAAAAAACTTCTTTATCCATTGATGCCAACACATATGGTTCTTCAGTAGCAAGAGTGCGAGTCATATTAATTACTCAAAATCCACAATCATCAATAAATGTGCCATGTCTTGTCATCGAATCAAACCAATGGAATTTCATCATTGAGACTCGTCCATGAGAGTAATAATCCAATATTATTATTTTCTCAACAACTCCATAATAACCCACATTTTCAAATCGCGGTCTACTATCTGATGCACTGGCATAACAATCTGTTGTGACAGTAACCATAACACCATCATGTTGTGTTCTCATGTTCTTTGCTCGTTCAGTGAAAATAAATTTGTACCCATTGATAACAATTGATTTACAGTCACGAACCACGGTATTAGGACCAAAAGCCAAAGCTCTTATTTCTTCAGAGACAGAGTCAACAGAAAAACTCAATACCTGCAATATAAATGACTACTAAAGTTAAATAAATATTGATATAATTATTTTAAACATTGATTTCTTTATACCTTCAATTTTAACCAAGCAGAAAACTCTTTTCTATGAAAAGTCTCTGTCCTTCTCAAAGAAAACAAACGATTCTTCCTATTTATCATTGTTTTATGTTCCCTGTAGATAAAAAAATATTAATAGTTTAACAGATATATATGTAAGATAAACAAAATCAATTTAGTTACCTGGTATAGTCATCGAACAAATCACAGTTGAACAAAATTGTGCGATGTTCCATCTCCCTCTCTTCATGGAATAATTTCTTCAATGTATATGATCCATGAATTCCTCCTGTTTGAGGAAGTGATGGAAACTGGGTTCAATTTGATCATATTATTCTTCTTCATTTATCGTTGGTTTGTTCAATATTGTAGTATGATTAGACAAATACATCGAGCAGAAATCCATACATTCTTGAGCCAAGTAACCGTTCGCGATAGAACCTTCAGGATGATTTCTGTTTTGGACATAAGACTTTAATGTAAACATATTTCTTTCAGTTGTATACATCCAATGAAAAGAAACAGGTCCTCCGAGAAGTATTTCAGTGGGAATATGGATAGTCAGATGCAGCATGCATGTGAAAAATGATGGAGGAAATATTTTTTCCAACTCACACAAAATTAATGGGGCATCTGTCAACATTTTTTGCAAGAAATACTTGGAAAACTTCTTAGAAAAAAGATCTCTAAAAAATGGCACAACCAAATAACAACCACCCTTACATTATTGGACAAAAGATGACGGATTGATATTGTAAGCAACTCATGCAGTAGAATGTGATAATCACGAGTCTTTAAAGATTTTAGCTTCAACTCTCCTCTGTTGACCCATTTAGATATGTTGCTTGAATAGCCATCAGGAACTCTAATAGTCTCTAATACTTCCCGAAATTGTTTTTTTTTTTCGCAGGTTTCATCACATAAGAATCACATGGAAGTTGCCATTTATTTTCACTGATACGCACATGATGCAATTCTGGTTTGATGCCCCAATCCACCAAGTCAGGCCGATATCGTAAATCATCTTTTGTCTTCCCCTTGACATTTAGAAGAACCGAAAGCAACATTTCGCATATATTCTTTTCAATATGAATTACGTCTAAGCAATGAAGTAACAAATTGGTTGACCAATAAGGCAAATATAAAAATATACTCTTCTCCCTCCTATTGTAACAGGTTTCAGGGGAAACATTCTTTCTCATTCCAGATTTCATTTGACCCTTCCCGAATGAAAAACTGAAATCTTTCAATTCATTAAGCACGTCAGTTCCAGACATACGCAGAGGTGGATCATCAGTCTCTATGGTATTATCAAATCTTCGACGATTCATTCTATATGGATGATCCTTTGGAAAGAATCGTCTATGTCCCATAAAACTGAAACTACAGTAATGTTTTAGTCTTCTAGATCGTGTATTCTTCATACAAACTATACATGAAAGTTTTCCCTTCGTTCTCCATCCATACATCATTGCATAAGCCTGAAAATCATTGATCTTCCACAAAAGCGCAACACGCATCTGAAATATGTCTTTCAAACATGCATCGTATGTGCGCACACCCACATCCCAAAGAAGTTTCAACTCTTTTATTAAAGTTTTAATGTATACATAAATATCAATGCCGGGATCAGAAGGACCAGATATGAGTATACTTATGAAAGTGAAAGGTTTTTTCATACACAACCATGGGGGAAGATTATAAATTTGTATAAAAATTGGCCATGTGCTGTGCGAAGTAAGCATCTTCCCAAACGGATTAAAACCATCGAATGAATGACCCACCCTCACATTACGCACGTCAGCTACAAAATCAGGATGTTGAGCATAAAATCTCTGCCATGAAAATCCATCTGTAGGATGAACCAACTCATCATTAGTCTTCTTTCTCTCAGTATCATGCCATCTAATTTTTATTGATATGTAATCAGACATAAAAAGATTCTGAAGTCTGGGGATCAATGGAAAGTGCCACATTACTTTTTTTGGAATGTGGGATGGTGTTCCATCAGATTTTGACTTCCAACGGGATGTGCCGCATTTTATACAATCATTTCGTTCAGCGGTTTCCTCCCAGAATAAACTGCAATCTTTCAGGAAAGCATGAATTTTGTTTCTTGAAAATCCAAGTTCCTCAACTAACTTCCAAGCCATATAGTGTTTTGAGGGAATATCTGCATCATCTGGAAGTAAATCCTTCAAGAGGGTAAGAATATAATCGATTTCAGTATTAGAAATTCCATACATAGTTTCCCCATGAATCAATCGGATTAAAAATTCCATCTTTTTCATTTTATTGCATTGTCGATATACTGGAGTCGTGGAACCATCATTCAATTTTTTCACCCTATCAATATCATCATTTTCACTAGATGCATCAGCTGTCCTCATATCGAAGTCTTCTTGAGTCGAAATCCTTCTTTTTTATGATGATGAATAAACGGAAACTGATCATCTAACAAATTCTCCATTCCAGTCCTTCCATTTCGATCATCACCAATTTGAGATTTCATTTTCTCCCCATTGCGATACCACACAAAGTAGTTTTCTTGAAAACCATTTTTGGTTATGTGGTAGCTAACTTCTTCACGGCTCAACCAAGGTCTACCAACACAATTGGAACATGGGCAGTGTATGCGACCACTATCTGAAGCATTGTGAAATGAAAAATCTATAAAGCTCTCCAAATTGTTTTGAAGATCGCTTGAGATCCAATTGGTTTCAAACATCCAACTTCTGTCCATTCTGTAAAAAGAATTTATATACGTCATTTTGTCATAAACAATTCAATAGGATTGAAATTTAATAGAAAATACATTTAAGTAAATGATAAAGGAAGAAAATAATCAAGGTATCAACTACACATGTGAAAAAACATACAAATGTGTTATTAAAAAAATGTAAAACCAACAATAACTAAATGTGTTATATCACATCACAGCATGCCTCATCCCATAACCATATTAGTAGGGTATCATGAACATGAATAAAATAAACTTTGTGCCATCATCCTACCCTACATGACCCCAACCACATGCCACATCTTATTATAGCCTTATCACATCACACCTCACCGGAAGAAACTAGGGAAATCATAGTACATCTCACCTGAAGACACATGGACAATCACATCGCATCTTGCCTAAAAACACATGGTCAATCACTTTTGAAGGAAGAGTAGGGAAAACAAGGTAGTTATACAACCATATAACCACCATCCTAGATATTAGAAAAAATACCCATAACTCAAAACCTCTAATCGTTGGTAAGTTTACCCAACTCTGGTTGGGAATGTGTAGAAATAACATAAAAATACATGATATATAGATAGCACAAAAAACTAAACCTATGGGTTCACATTAACTACATAATCACACACTTCACTACTACCACAAAACACATAAACCACACCACCACCACAAAAGACACATAGCATTTCTCACTTTCATTTATAAGCCACTTCATTCACACTTACATTATCCATTCATTTAATATTAAATTAAGTGAATCCATTTACCACACATCCATTTCTATTCAATCTCATTTATTTAATATCTTGTTTTTTTGTTTTAACAACATAATTTATTCCATAGATAACCAGGAAACTAATAAAACCACCACACAATAACTCACCATCTCACAATAACCATCGACGCCATGTTACATCGACCAACCATCTCACCAAAACAACCACATATCACAACAAAAATATTTCACATCACAAACCACCACACAACCAAAACCACCTCACCACATCATACACCACAACTTCATCACACAACACCTCCACACGACACAACACCACCACACATCATCACTATCATACAACTTCACATGTCACATCCATGCCCACTAACCTACACATTACAACCCCACATATCACAAAGCCCAACCGGTCACCTCAAGCCCCATAAAACAGCCTACAACATACAATGAAACACAAAAAAAAAACCTCTCATAGAGGCAACATACCCAAACTTCCACAATTTATTTATTCAAGGTCTTTTATTACATTACCCCTTTTTTAGCATGGACATTATAACACAACTGATATTCCAGGGGAAACTAATTAATTAACAAAATATTCATTCATTTCCCTATTTTTCACGGTGAAATCACATCAAAATCCAAACTTAAAACTAAAATATTAGATCAATAACAATAAAAACAAGGTATCATATGTGTATAAAGAATAAAATACCTGATTTGAGATGATTCAGATGGGTTTTCACCTATTCGGGTGGGGTAGTTCAAGAGTAGCAGAGAGATGGATCTGGATTGATAACTTAAATCTAAAATATTAGATCAATAACAATAAAAATAAGGTATTATATGTGTATAAAGGAAAAAATACCTAATTCCAGACGGGTTTTCACCTCTTCGGATGGGGGAGTTCGCGAGAGGAGTAGAGTAGTGGAGCAGGAATGAATTTAGGGCTTCTGTCGCGAATGGGGGAGAGCAGCACCGCGACTGTATTTGGGGGAAATCTTTCCCAACGGTTTTTAAAAACTGTTGGGAAAGAGATTTTCAGGGTACCCTTTCCCAACGGTTCTGTTGAACCGTTGGCAAAAGGGACCTAAAACACCCCTTTACCAACAGTTTGAAGAAACCGTTGGCAAAGGGGTGACTTTTCCCAACGGTTTCAGTGAACCATTGGGAAAGGCTTCCCTAATCCTAAAACACCAACGGTTTAAGCAAACCGTTGGTAAACACCCGTTGGTAAAAACCAGAATTCCAGTAGTGAGATCTCACAATTAAAATGTTACTCATATACTAATGGATTTCATCTCAATTTACCTTACATTGAGACTTATTTGTAATTATTCACCTATATGTGGTGTATATACTATCCATTTTATGTGCAATATAATAATTCATTCATCCTTCATGATATTTTAAGTTTCAATGAGTATTATTTCATCCAATGTAATTTGAAATGAAAACTACCAATTGGAAAATGTTATTGAACAATCTCACTTTCATTTGTGATTATTAACTTCTCCTCAAATAATCACATTAATATAATAATTTTTCATTGGAAAATACATTAATAGTTAATATCTGAATCATTTATCATGAATATTATTATTTTTAAAATATATATAATTTTTATATATGGTTTTCAAATTTACCTTTCTTTGATTAACTAGGGAAATATTGATAAATAGGTATCTTTTATTCAATAGGGATATTTTATTATCTATGAATTAAATTAATTATTATATAAATGAGTAATCATTTGGGCTGGTATGGAAGGGGTTCGGGACAAGTTAATGAAATCCACTTTATGCACTGGTAGATTTCAACAGATAAACTGAATTATTGTTTTTGTTGAGGCCTTACCATCTCCTAGAATAGTCAGAAGGCCTTCTGTTTTTATTTATTTTTTATAATACCCATTTTAAGGGTTGAAGGAGACCCTTACATGGCATGTAGGATTAGAATTTGGCCTTGAAAATATAATATTCTTTCCATAAATTTTGGATGGTATTAGATTCTCAGCTTGAACAATTGATAATATTATATTTTTGGCATAAATCTATGAAGGTAAGATTTAATTATCAATTGTTTTGTATTCCATCATTATGAATTAGGTTATTAATATTCCATGTGAATATTAAAATAATTTTAATATCTATGGTTTAGTTTCATGATCATGTGATTATATATATGTTGTTAATTGATCTTGTCTTCTTACACCAATATTATTATCATGTTATAAAATTTATTTCATGTGTTTCCATTATTTCCCATTCCATATTTATTATGACTTATTTATTCACAACATAAAATGTACAGAAGCCATACAAAGAATTTGAGCTCACCATTATTATGTTTCCTTTCCCCAGTATTCCATTATGTGTACGAAGAATTATATAAATGTATATTCTAGTTGGAATAAAGTTATTATTGAAATAGATTTATTTTTTATTTGTGTATTAATTTATAATACAATACTCGTTTATATTTCTATTTTACCATGACTATTAAACCATTCAGTGGTTTGGTACATTATTCCTTGCTTCTTATTCCAAAGTAATGGTATTCGACATCAACTTCAGGCTTTCTGGGTTCATGGTCTCTACAATATTCCAATGAGATATAAAATGGTTTTAGTGTGTTCATACACTATATATATATATATGAATTAGGTTACAAAACATACAAAAATTTCATCAAATTCACTAATAAAATTCTAGAATAGTTTGTATAAAAAAATCATTATTGTTTTTTATATGGGTTTTTAGTATACCTTTGTGTAAAAATTACTCTAGAAAACGATAATACAACATTCAATTTCCCTTTTGATCCCTTGCCTACAATAATATTTTTTTGATCTTTGAAACTCCCTGGGTACATTTTATATATGCATAGTAAGAAAATTCTTATATCATATTCGATTCTTCCATGAGGTATTCCTTGAAAACATTACAGTTTCAAAAGATACTTGCAACCATTTCCTAGGGAATCTAAAATATGTTTTAAAAGCATGATTCAAGAGAAAATGTGATTTAAAAATTAAAACTAAAAAATTAGTGGTTGAAAAAGGCATAATGTTATGGAACCTATTTTTATATAAATTCAATGAGGTGGATAAATCAAAGGTCCATGTAATAAATTCTTTTATGTATCCCCCTTGTGTAACATAAAATTTGATTAGTCTTCATCCATGTCAAATTTTATAGAATATTCGTCAAGGATTTCAATGATATTTCTCCTCAACATTCTAAATTACATTTAAAATAAGTATATTTAGATTTTAGTGAGGACTCTAGAATGTCTTTTAATGGTCTTAATAAAAGATTTACTACAATACCAAAAATGATACCCCAAAATTAGGATAACCCATTTCAATTTTATTGTGAATAATTGAACCTTGTTTGTGAAGTATCCCTCTCCCATAGAACATATGAAATACCCTAATTCATAACTTATTCTACAATAAACTTGGACGGTACACATATCAATTAAAGGATTACATTAAAGGAGTAAAATATTTTATTTTTTTATAATGTATATGAAGATATTATTTACTTAGAAATAAAGTGATTTTATTTCTTATCATGAATAAGTAACAAGATTTGTGGTGAATTATTATTCTATGATGAGTTTGTTTTTGTGGATATAACTCTTGAACAAGTTTAACCTTTAGATAAATGACAATAAGGGATATTAAAATGAGCTGTTATGTCACCTTATTACACTACCCAACACTATTGAAACATAAATTATGGAACTAAACCCACTCAGTGATAACATAACATGAGAACAACTCAACATCATTGATGTTTAAGTTCAATGGAATGTCAACATAGTAATTTATTTATCAATATATCCATTAAAATCTCACCTAAACTCTCATAAAAAGGAAAAAAATCATATTGTAATTGGTATTATATATTTAGGGTGATCCATTTTTGGGTATGTTTTGTAAATATCATGTCAAAAGAAGTTAATTACTCATAAGTGAAATATAATATGAATTTGATAATTTTTACACACTCGGTTTCAGAGGACAATTGGATCACCAATAGATATAAATTAAAGTCATGGAATCTAGAATATATTGACCTACCTTTTTAAATATTATAATGAATATTTTAAAAAGTTTTAAAAGTTTCAACATTATCAAAATACTTCAAAAATAAATGAAATTCCTCAAAACCCCTAAATTGTTTTTGTGAAATATTTAATGTGAGAGGAATTCATTTTATTTTACCCTTTAGCACATATTTTTTTAATTTATACTTATTACAAGATATCTACAATGTCTAAAAATAATTGAAAGGCTTGGCCCCCAAGACAAATGATTCATAGGTTGAGTTTTGTGTTTAAAAGTATAACAGTATTGGTAGGTTATGTGTTCCAAAGGACATCATCAGTAACAAAGGAATCATTTTTACATAACAAATCTAAAGCTTAAACTTATAAAATACAGGGTGCCTCACAGGACATATACAAAATACCATCTATAATATAATGACCAAGATGAACATTTTAACCATAAAATTAATGGTATGTTACTTAAAATGGTTAAAACCAATTTGAATTATTGAATCCAATATCTTGAATACACTTTATGGTCATACCAGACCACCTAAAATAGATCACATTAGAAACCCATTTCTAATTTTTGAAAATGATAGACAGGGTTCTTCTATATTCCACATAGTTATTTTTACTAAATTATATCACTCTATAAATACATTACTGTTCACAAAAATCAGATTAATATATTTTATGTTATTATTACTTCATGATATAGTCGTGAACATAGTGTTTTTGGATAAAACATTAATTTTCACTGTTCAACTAAATATCAATTATTATAGGAAGAATCCCAAAAAATTCATCATATATTTACTTTGACACAATGAATTAAAAAGTTATTTTCATTTTATTAAAAACATATTTCAAAATAGATAATTTTATGGTTTAAATTAGAATATAAAATATAAAAAAAATCATTATTTAAAAAATTATATTTCAATGTGTTATTAATAATATTTCATATCAATTAATCAATTAAATATGGTTAATATATTAGTTCATCTATAATAATAATTGAATATTTTAAAATTTAATTTTCTATGATAATATATAAACCATTTAAAAATAATTTTTGAATGAATAATAATAATAAGTATTTATCCTTTAAATTTAAGAAATTTTAGTTTGGTAATTTCTTATTATTCATTAGGGACTTTTTTTTATTTTTTAATAACAAAAATAATAATAATAATATAATATGTTTTTTATCATTTTGTTATTGTGTTTTATGAGGAAAAATCAATCGATAACATTAGATTTATTTAAAGGAAATCTATGTAGGAAAATCATGGGTGTTAAATACGCACAACAAAAATATGTGATAAATTAGAATACTATAGAAATAAAACATAAATACTAATTTAATAAATATTTAGGTTTTCGAGATAAATATTTTAGAAAACTATTATTGGATGATTATATATAATAATGAATGATTCCAACTGTAGTGATGATTTTTTTGAGTGTTTGATTTTAATTTATCACACAAAAATATTAATTTTATCTTGAAAATTCATATATCCTTGAAATATATATTAATTTACTAGTTTTTATAAAAAAAAATTATTATATACTCCATTCATTCTCTTTAAATTTCTAAAAAATATTGTTTCCACATGAACAAAAACAATATAATCATTATCAATTCATTTCTTCAATTCCAAGGCATAGTCATGCATGTCAAACCAATAAACTGCTTCATATTTGTTTATGATCATTCATAAACCATATAATTGACGATTCATGTATTTTTAAAAATTTATTATAGATGAAATTTTAATTTTATCGTCCAGAAAATATATGCTACAATGTTTTACATAGAAATACATCATTGAAATACACAGTTGAAAAATTAATGCATGCTTTATCCTTCATGTTTAATTAATTTCCTAAAAACACATCCATATTAGTTTTCATGGAATTTATAATAATATTCAATAATTATTAAACAATTAATGTTGTAATAATAAGAAACAACGATGTATAGTAACTAAAAACACACAAATTATTTTTAACAACAAAAAATAATATGAGTAAAAAATAGTTTAATCTTATAATGCATGTAAGATAGAGAAATTTCATATGAATTAAAATTATGTATTAAAGGAATAATAATATAGAGTGAGTTTTATAGATAACATGGTCTCATATGATAAAAAATTTCTAATTCATTTACCCATGAATATTCATATCCCATAAGAAAATAATTTTCTTAATGAATTTTTTTTTCTCTTTAGAGTCTGTATTTTTTTTGGCTACGTCAAGTGTCATATGGATTTAGATTATATGTAAATTTCACTATATAAATATAAAATTATTTTAAAACTCACTATAAATTCAAAATCCTTTGAATATTATTAAAATAACATTTTTTTGTAGGACTTTTAAAATGAAATAAATAATATTATGAAATAATTTGTGAGTATATTATTTCTCATATGTCTAAAAAACTGTTCATCTTACATTGAAAATACATGTTTTATACATTACATAAATCAGAAGGTATTAAATATAATCAGTACATGTTAAATTTCTTAAGAGCCTATGACTTTTAGTTTCAGTAGCGTATGAAGTTATGACTTTAGCCTCATATAAAAATATCTGTTGTAAAGAAAATTAGTATATGAGTTAGAATTTAACTAGCTTTGGAAATTTCTAAAAAAATGAGTTATTACAATAAAAAATATGATGAAATTATGTAAATATAATATTTTAAAAATATAAAATTTATAAAAGACTAAAATATTAATAATAGATATATTAAGGATTTGTTTAAAAAAAAATAGAACTGAAAACATAAAACTCATGTTTGGGGGAATAAAATAAGAACATTTGTAAATATAAATACCTAATATATTGAAGTGGTGAGGATCCACTAAAAAATAAACCACTTGTGTGTTTATTGTGGGTATGATCTTGATAGAAACCAAGTAACTATGCTGATGCAAACATAACAAATGTCTATAATAATTTTGATGATGATTTAAAATAATGTAGCTACTCAAGAGAATGAAGAGTAAGAATAAAAGGATGAAGAACTAGTTGATGTTGTGAGAATTTGTGATTAAAAACCCAAAAAATGTTGGAAACATATTTTTACAGTAAACATATGATAACAAAAATTTTAATGATAATGTTTAGATAATTTAATGTGATATAATAGTCCCTAAAAATATAAGATATGTGATGGATCAATGCCCCAATTTTTATACTGGAGTGGAAAAATAAAAAATGAATGGTAATTGAATATATATAAGAATAAATATATGAATAATAATTTATATTTATATAGTGGGGTGAATATATATGATCTATTTATTAGTGTCATATCATTTATTTTGACTCTATGTAACAGTCATTCCATAGTTGTATAAGTTTCATTGAAGATTTATATTGATCATTACAACCAAAAAAAGACTCTAAATAAGATTCAATCCAGTGTTTCATATGATTTAGTTAGACTATTTAATTTAGTATATAAACACTGTATAATTCCATTTTTTCTCTATAATGATCACTTATCATTTTTATATTAAATAAAATTAAAAATTAGTAAAATATTTACAATGTAAAAGAGAATTCTAGGTTGTGGGAGAATAATTATATATTTCTAATGGTGAAATATCATATCGGTCAAAAATATAAAGAATAATTTAGGAAACAAACTTATCATTTATCAAAAGGATAAATAAATATGATAGGACACATTACATATAGATATTTATGGTATTTCTATAATTTTTCATTCTAAATAAAAAAATCAGAATACATTTGATGTCATCTCAATTTATTTTCAAATGACAAATAATTCAATTGAATTTTTATTAATACAAATATTCATGATTGATAATTTAAGATCATCACATCAAAATTAAATTTATAGAATCGTTATTGAATTTATTACTTTTCGATTTATAAAGGATAAATTCGAAATGATCTAAGTTGTTGGATGATAAAAAATAAAGATCAATTTCATAATATTTTATAATTATCAGATTATTATAGTTGATAATTATTTTATGGTAATCAAGGATGAAGATGATCTAGACTATTATCATTTATTATTAGAAATTAGAAAAGTGTATTTAGAAAAATATTTTATAAATATCATTGGAAATTGTGGATGTTTATTAATATGATAATTAGAGATAATTGGAACATAGTTATGCGATCTATTACATGAAAAAATGATAGAGAACATCATAAAATAATTAGGTAAGGTATGTATATAGAATAATAATATGTAATTTTTATCATAGAATATAACTAGTTCAAAATAAATTTGGAGTGCTCATTGAAGTAAACTTAGAAGGTGTGATATAAATAGTGATAATAATAGAGTGAAATGTTTAAACTATCCTAATACTTCATTAATGTGGATTATAAAATTAAAATTATAATATTTGAAAAAGAGATCATATGAAAACAATTATTTTAGAAGATGCATCTAGAATTAAATTCCAGTTATCAATGAGATTAGAGAAATTTAATGTGATATATTTTTGAATAATCAATATAGAGGATTGAGAGTTAGTTGGTGATTATTCATAATGAATAAATAATTTTATTAATTATGAGTTTCATAGATTGGAAACCATTCATTATAATAGGTTTAAGGCTGTAAACTTTATTGATCTCATCTTGTTTATAAACGAATAATTTCATTAATTGGAAAAAATCCATGAAAAAAAGAGAATATATGTCCTCTATATAAGCTATCCTCATTAACAAATGAGTTGTATCTATTTCATTAGTGTGTAATATTGAGTTTTGAGATAGTGGAGCTCAATAAGCATTAGTTTAAGAGTAATTATTTGAAAAAATATTATACAAACCGATTCACTCCCCCAATAAATATGTATAACCCTTATTGTGTTCCTAATACAATGATCATAAAATCTCTCCATTCATGGTGACATATGAATCCATTTTAATTAAATAGAAGAATTTTTCGATATAGCATAACTCTACCAATGTATGTTTTTGACAAAAAAAATCATTTAAATCAATTACATAACATTTTATCATAATCTCTACAGTTTGAATTATCTCGTGGAATTGAATTTTTTTGATTTTATGTTGTACAATGTTAATTATCAACTCCATATCCTATGGTTGATGAGGATTCTACAGTATCATCAAGGTAATAAAAAAATTATTAATTAGATATATTTTAAAATGGTAATTTATGTATCATTACCAAATCTATTATGTATATAATTTCAATCCAATCGAGCAAAAAATATTATTTTTTAGTAATGAAATTCATTTAATTCAATAACTAGTCATATCTAACCAAAATATCATGATTGGGTTTGAATATAATTTGAAGACCTATATTGAATCCAAAATTGATGTTCTCCTGCTTCCAAAGTGGTAAGGGTAATGTTTACATGATATTCTAAGATGTATTTAAATATATCTTAACATACAGGTATAGAAATCCTGAAGATATATATTCTATAATCTCCCACTTCATTATTTACCAAAATAAATTATTCTTTACATTTCAATGCATATTTTTTCTTTGATTATTGATAAATAAAGATAAAAAACATGAATCATAAATTATTGTTTTGTAGGGACACATATTCATTTCCCAAATCTAATAGTTCCATCATTATCAATGATGAATCCTAGATTACCCCACAACAACTTCTATATCTAGATATCATCCTTATGTACAACTTTTATCTTCACATGGATTGGTGGTTAATCATTCATCTGGGAAATATATGATTCCTTATTCACTTATGATTATAAGATCCATCCTTTTTATATCCAAATCTATTAGGTCATTTTAAATCCATTTTAGTTATTAGGTTGGTTTATCCGTTCCACATAGACATTTACCAAGACTATTTACCTTAAAAGGGTGGTATTTTTTTATTTATTAATTTTTTTAATCAATTAAAAAACTTCTTTTAGCCCATGTTAAACTACTTTTCTGTGAATATAAACATTAATTTCATATTATTAGAATAAATTTTAAACTCAAAACTTTGATATAATACATCTAAATCAATATTATAAATACTACCATTACCATATCTAGATCAATTTTTGGATAATTATTCTCAAATACATTATATTCAGATAAGGAAGACTCTACAACCATAGAATTCATACAACGATGCATCGTATTTCTACCATTTATATATCACTATAAATCAATATACAATATCCATTACAGGGTAGTGTGATTATATGGGTTTTGACTAACCATCGCTTAATCTATAATAAATTCAAACTACATTCATCCATACAATGTAACATGAATCCATTATTACTTATCATTGCAAGTTGGTTTATATAATAAGGTAATTTCTATCAAAGAAGAGGTAGTAACTAGAAAATCCATGAAAATTATAAATCTTCTCTACAATAATTAATTGAATTAAATGTACCATTAACATGAGTATATATTTTTTAATACATCTTAAAATAAATTTTATTTGATAAAACTACTAGAATAAATTTTACCTTATCCATTCATAATATATAAAATATTTAAGTTTCTGTGTTCTTAGAAAAACCAAAACAAATAAGAACCATAATGTCAGTTGAATTTTGGAGGACATGTTAATGTATAAAACTAATATCACTTTACAAAATCATTGGGGTTTTAATTTTTTTATAAAATTGAAAATTTTTATTTAAAAATATGTATATGAATATGTAGAAGAAGGGTTGATAGGGAGTGGAAAACACTTATATTAAAGACATTGATCTACTCATAGGGAGGCTCTTGTAAATGGGGGATGTGGTACTTCTTCACATGTTTTGTGGATAGTAAATTATAGTGAGGCTTATAAGGGATATAATTTAGTTAGGTATACAATAGGATACCAAAAGGATGTGTGTAGTTTTATATTATTAGTGGATGTGTGGTTTTATAAGTGAGATTGACTAGAAATTTCACAAATTTCCTTTTCATTAATTATTATTGAATGTAATTTCTCAAGTAATGTAGATCCATAGTGGGAAATTAATTAAAATAGGACAAATATGGAAATGGATTTCCCTCTTCCACTCATCTAAATCTAATGTTTTGTGATAAATTATTTAATTACTCTATAGTAAAACCATCTAAAATAATTTCATATAACAATGGTAATTCATTTTTTACCTTGGTATCTTATTTTTTGTGCCTAACAATTTAATTTAAGTTGTTATATAATTTTTATATACAAACCCTCATTCAATGTTCATACTCATTAATTTAATAGTATTGGACTATGGTAGATTTTTTACATCCCAGCTCAAAAGTTATTATACCAATTCATTCTCCCATTTCCGTCAGGGAGAATCTTGGTCGAGTCTCAATATATATGGAGACACCTCCATCCCATGATCCCATTTATCAAAATTAATCTCATACAGAAAGATGTTTTTGATGATACTATTATCATCCTCATAAAGGTATCTGATTTTGAATCTCTCATAAATGAACACCCTTGGACAATTAGTAGTATATTTATGGTAGAGTGTTCTATTGAATTATTTTATGGATTCATCAGTTTCTATAGACATTATTAATAAGTGATAGTTTCCAAGATCAATTTGAAATATTTATGTACTCAATATTTATTGATATATGAAATCGTCATAGCATGGTATAGGGACTCTCACACCTTTGAGAATTTAATATAATTCTTTTTCATTGATCAATTGATATCCAATATAGTTGTGCTTCCAGGTTTTTCTTCCAATTTTTTAACTCATATTCCATAATACTACTATATAAAAGTGAATTAGTGACATTTATGGTCACTTTATTTTCATAACTTATGGAAATAAATGAAATTTCGAAACATCGACTATGTGTATTTTCATTGAGTTGGGTCTCTGCTTACCATTCCCATATATAAATATATTGTATGAGTGATGATACCTTTCTTATTGAAAGATCTTCTTTGCCTACTCAAATAAAGGATACTATTTTTAATTATATCACTGTGTTCATGTTTACTACTATATTAGAATAAGTTTTTATAACTCAAGTGTAGATAGAAACATTATAGAGTACTCATCTTCACATGATACATGGTTGAGAAATGATAAAAAATTTATCTATCAGAATCATCAAGATCCCCCACTAGATAACTTGAAATTTTCTGTAGAGATTTATGCTACCTCAGCTCTGTTATCCCTATTATTTTATATTCCATTAATGTATATTTAGTAATTTTAGGTACATCCATTGATATCCCAAATTTTTATCTAAAAGGACATTATCACTACCTATCCTCTATGACTTGTGGTTATTTCTATTCTAAGTGGTTTTTATTTGTGTACCTATCCATGGTCGTTTTATCCAGGAGGTATATTATATAGATCGAATGATATTTAATGGATTATAATTAATCACAATAAAAATGATACTAGTTTATGTTGTCATATTTTTTAATTGGATTTTCTATTGCTGATTTTATTTGGAGTCCCTTATTGTCATGTCAATTCCCATGTTCCATCTTTTTTTTACTGGATTGTTTTATTAGCTATGCCTTATAGAAAAATATCATTCACAAATATTATTCTACTATGCCTCCTAAAATTGGATATCCTGAACTATCATCCATGTTTTCTCAAAAAAAACATTAAGGTATAAGAACAAGTTCATGATGATACCCTAGATACCCTTACTCCATACTACTAGGGGTATCCTAAATTTGTTACTACATTTTCTAAAAGTAAGGAAACCAAGTTTTAATCCAAAATACATGGAAAAGATTCCTCCTCCAACTTCAAATTTTCAACTAAAATAATATCTATATAATTTAATTCCCCTTTGAATCACTTCCTTTTGGACTAATAGATTATTTGGAATGATGGAGGAATATGATCACCATAAAATTTACTATTTATAATCGAAAAAATTTCTCAAAAAATATATATCTTATTTCCATAATCATAAAAAATATTAATGATTTATCTATTCACTAAATTTATTCCATTATATATGCATGTAACATGATGCATGAAAATATGATTAAAAAAAAGGTTGGATCTTTTAAAACAACAATCTTTAGTGGAATGTGAATATATACACACTTCAATATAGTCTTATAGATTGAGTTTAGAAATGTGTTCCCTATAGTGGATTAAGGGATAAATTATTTTAATTAAATTTTATATTCAATTTATGGACACTATAGAGATTATAACAACAAAACTCCCACTGATGAAAAATTCAATGAATCAGTGATCAAAGAAACCTCTTATAGCACCCAAAAAATTGATGGCTTCCATGGTTATACATATGTTCCTTATCTGGAGATCATTTTTTGTGAGGTCATTGAATCCATTAATTAATTTTTTTATTGGGGGATTATTCCAAGGAAAGCATTCAATGATATCTAATTACCCATTCCCAATGTTCCAATCATAATTAAAGTTATTGAGTACTGATTGATCAATATGTTTAATTTTTCCTACCACATCCTTTCTAAATTTATGATAAATATATTGTCTCATTAACTTCATTATATTATCTGATATAAATAAAAAAATTGGTGAGTTGAATGAAAATGAAGCATGACAATGGATTGTAAAAGGATAGACTTATATATCATGAATGATAAGTTATTTTTTCTAATATCAATTCTATCATGGATTTAGAAAACTATAACCATAATATAGAGAATATAATTATTTTTAAGGGTCTGAGGATATTTTTGTTCTCACAGTAGGACTATGGCCTATTTTTTCAATGTTATGTTTCCATTAGTTACCTATTTTACTTATGGAAAATCAATTTTGTTTCATAATTTTATTATTATATCTCCATAAAAGAAACCCCACCTCTTATAGTTATTTATTCCTTCCATAGGACTATCATTTTTGAAACCCAAATAGTGTGACAGTAGAAGGAGGTATTCTTCTTTTCAAAAGAGTATAATAATTCATTGGTGAATCATTCATATTTTTACTAATTAGAACTATTATATTTTTAATGTGATGTTACCATTCTATTTAAAATATCAATTAATATATGAATATTTTTATTGAATGAATATAAAAAGTTATAAATTTCATAAAAATTAGTTTGTTTATCTTGGTTATTTTTCACCTAGGCATACCATGAAGCCTGATACATGGATTAGTTATCAATATATTATGGTTAACAAGAATATTCATGGTTATTTTATTTTCATTAACATAAAATTCATGAAACACCTCAAAAAATATGATATAAATTATAAACAAATTTATGATCTAAAATAGTCCCCTTTAATCCTTTGTATATATGATTAAACATTTAATGAAATTTATTAAATATATGTTTATTCGGGTTATTACAGTTAGTTGGGTCCCCAATTTTATTACCTAGTACATCTACATAGTACTCATCATGTTTTAGTGGGATTTAAAACAATATATAACCTACAAAATGAAGAGATGGTCATAAATAAAGATGCCATTTCAAGTATGTGGGATTAATATTTAGATAACATAGAAATAAGGAAATTAATTTTTTTGTGGGACCCACATAGAATAAATAAATTGAGGTCAAAATTAATGCATGAAAAATATAGTATGATCATCAAATGGATACAAATGTACTGTTATGTGAAACATAAAATTTTACTGAGTCTCCTATATAACTTTTAAATTCCAATCATGTTATCCTATTGGAATGTGTTTCCTGGAATAGTTTTCTTTATGGATTACAAATAATCATGAAAACATATCAAATTTTTAGGATTCCCATCATGGAACATGAGTTTCCCTTACAATTAGACAATACTCCTTTTTAATAGTTTTTATTGATGCTAAATAGAATTAAATTTCATCCAACATCATCCAAGTTAGAAAATATAATCATTAAATTTAATAATCACCAAACTTGGGGTTGTTTCAAATTTTGGTCCTCGATTAGGTGATTCACAACAAGAATTGTTATAATAAATGGGAGTATTATCATTTAAATAGTTCTACTCTAGTCATATTTATTTTCCTTGTTTGAAATATTAGTAACAGAGAACACTTCACTAATTCCAATGTTCATTATACTTCTAATCATATGGAATATAATTGTATTCATTTATTCAACTATAAAGTGGAAATTACTGAACATATTTTCATAGAGGGATAATGGTTGAACACCATTTATCATTTCCTCATGTCCTTTTTGGATTTTTCCAATAACCCCATTACATTTTACTATCCATTATTTTTTTGTTTTATATTGTCAATAATGGGTCTAAACAAGGGAATGAAAACAATGCTTTTATGTATCACATTTTTCTGTTATTGGAGGTGTACAATGAAACCAATAATCAATTCTATCACAGCTATCCATATTTAATTAAAATTTTATTTTTCAATATTATATAAGATATTCGTTTTTATTGGTATTTTAATCAAACCTATCACATATTATAGATCCTCAAAATAATTATTAACTAAATCGATGAAAGTTCGGATGGTGTAGTGTAGGTTCATTGGGTAAAATGGTGAAATTGTAGTTTTTATCTCACACTCAACATAGATGTATCATGTAAAAATATAAATATTTTTGAAAGTGGAATTATTCCTTTAATCAAGGTTCAGTGGAACTGAAATTTAGTTCTTCTCATGGATTGGTTAATTATATCGTCTTAGAGGTTTGGGGAAACCATAGTGGGCTCCTCATTAATTGGATTTATGAAATTTACCAATATTATTTTGAATCTAATTCTATATTAGTCATGATTTTCTCCATATTACCACTCACTCATTAGTCTATAACATACCTCATTATAGAATGTAAGAGTCTTATTAATCATTATGTTGTTATTTTTTATATTTCAAGGGAAGGATGCATGTAGATTGACCTACTGGAATCTAAATGGGATCCTCAATAATATATTTTTTTTATAAACTATCTTTGGCCCTATTAAATGTAATTATATGAAATTTTTCCTGGTAGATTCACTTGGGTTCCCCCATATTAGAAATAGTTGAATGAATCTGTTGTGGGTTTCATCTATGTTATAATTTTTTGCTTCTTTAAAAAATATATCATTTTATCATTATATGGTTTTAATGACACCCCATTATTTTTTCTTTGTCTTTTAATCATTAGATTTTACCAATTAAATATTGTTACAATAGTTTTTTTTAATATTAAGATCATATAAAATCATTTAACACATAATTTTATTATTACATTTAAAAAACACATATTTTTATTTATTTATTTTTTATTAATTATTATCATATCATAACATCCAGAATTATTTATTACACTAAATTTATAAAATTTTGGTTTTTTTAAATGATTAACATGTATATTGATTTTCAATATATCTAATAACTATATTTCTCATAACTATATATATCCATTGGATATATGTCCAATGAAAATATTTATAAATGTCATCTTACATTCATTTATATATATAATAACATACATCCATGAAATAAATAATATAATTTTTTTTAATTCATTTTGAAAACTTTTTATATCATTTTTATTTGTATATATTATTTATAGGGTTATATTCAGGGGCATGATCTTTAGGTACAACTAGAAGGATGAGGATTTTGTATTCATGGAATTTTTATTTTCCTGGTGTTTTATTCCCATTGTAGTTTTCTTAGTTACATATTATATTTAATTACTAAAAGGTATGAAATGTGTTCTTTATTTATAATATTTAATGAAAAAAGTTATATTTTTGTTCAATTTAGTCCCATATTTTATGTGAAATAATTTATTGAACATGAAAATGGAAAAAAATTGTGATTTCTTTCATTCCTTCTGAATAAATCACTTTTCGAGACCTTGATCATTAAATTTGGTCATTTCACTCTAAAACAAGTGAACATAATCCTTATTATATAAGGATGGAGTGTGATGATGATTCCCTAATTATTTGATTATTTTATTTGGTGTATTAATTTATATAATAAAAATTTAAAAATATTAAAATAAAAATTGCCAAGGAATAATGTTAAGATAATATATCTGATCAATTGAGAAAGTAGTTTTCCATTGAACTAGACAAGATTTCTATTTGAAAATAATGATGTTATTATATAAAATTTATTGTCATAATTTTTAAATTTTCAAAACCAGTATATATTATGATGAAATATAAATACATTGGACCACTATTAAATGTGTTTGAATTTAAATATTTATATCAATTTAGGGAGAGAAAATTTAATAAAACTCATTAAATGAAAATAAAACATGAAAATAAATTCTTAAATGTTTAGGATATAGATAATATTTCATTATCACCATTATACATTATATTGAAATCAAAGCATTAATTGGAATAAATTCATTAATTAAATTTCATAATATGTATAAAATCATAAAAATCATTATTATGCAAGAGAGATAATATTCTATGTGTTAGATAATTGCTCTTATTAGTAACTAAATGATGAAATTTATCAACATATAGAAATATATATGGTTACAAGAATCATAGATTTATGTATATATGGTTTCTAATACATTAGTTTTAATTGGGTCATAGGTACATCTATATCTGATAACGTGCTTAATATAACCGGGTAAATTTATGAGTTGTGGAGACTTAATGATTCATATAAATCTAGTTCTAAGTATCTCATTCATTCCATAATCATAATTGATATTTTTAACACAGAGAATCAGTATACAAATAGATAACATTTTTTATTCAAACTATTTTGGATAGAAAAACTAGACATGAGATATCCTAGTTCTTGTTCCATATTATATTTACAAGTTGTTAAATATTCTTAACAGAAGATAAAATATTTAATAGTATTTATTCGAGTAACTAGTAAATAACATTAAAACCTAATGTGAAATGGTTCCCATATTTAAAGGACATTTATCCATATCATGGAATTATTTTTGTTACTTATTTGGGGTTTTTGAAACCCATACTATTGTCCATTTTCAATATTAGAGTTTTACATTTAATCCTTTTATTATAAAAGATATGTATTACTAAATGAAAATTCTGAAAAATGTATAAATATACCGAATATTGAAAATCAAGGATGATACTAATGTGGATTTAGTTTGTATTTAGATAATGTATGATATGGATTCTGAATCAATATGGTAGTGAATATGAAAATTTTAATATATAAAAATCATAATAAAATATTTTTATTATGATCTAAATTCTAAGATAATATATGGGATTATTTTTTTCAAAAATAGTTTTTTAAATAATATGATATAATAGTTTTAGTATATAATGTTTAAAGTTAATTTTATTCTATAACATTTTGTTAATGAATATACGGACAATAGAATTTTTATCATAGATAAAACAATTTATTCATGTTATTTGTTAATATATAATGAGAAATGTTTCTCCTCACCCATTAATAGCATATTTTATAAAATAAAAATATTTCTTCATGAAAATTCTATTAAAAATTTGAATTAAGAAGTATATTTATTAAGAAAATGTTTATTTTTCAAATAGTCCCTTTATAAGGAAATAAATGATATTTATTTAACACAATGGAGTTTGTTTCTTATAATATAATATTATGAAGATAATATAGCATGTGATAACAAATTGGGAGTATTTCTCTACTTTTATACGTATAATATATATGAAAAAATACTTAAATTTTCAAAAAATAAATTATATTTCAATTTATATAAAAAAAATTTAGAGTATAGTTTTTAAATAAATGTAAATATTTATATTTTATTTACATTAATTATTTGAATATCATTTTATATCCTAATTTTATTTTCTATGTTTTTCTAAAAAAAAATTAAATAGTTTTATTACTTACCAATTAATCACAATAAAATATTTTTTGAAGAGTTCCAAGTATGATGTTGATTATGAATAAATAAATAGTTCAATAAAAAATAGAGAAGTTACTAACATTATATCATCAAATGTTGTTATATAATGGAGTATTAATGTTATTCTAAAATCCTTGAACATTATAATTATTATTCATAAGTCTTGACATTATTAAATCAAAAATTATTTTTATATACTACTATATGGATAGATTAGTTAGAGGAATTTATATTATAGTCACTTATAGGTAAATAATGAATTAGATATAGATGTAATACATTTATGAAATCTGAAAAAATATAGTAAGAAATATGAATATATATTGTTCTTTCATATGAGATATAATTAGATGCGAGAATATTTATGTTTTTTTTAGTTTTAATATATGTATTTCAAAATATAAAATATATTACATTATATAAAGGAAATAAATACATTATTATTATTTAATATTTCCTAAAATTTACTTAATTTAGTGAGAAAATTATATAATTTATTCAATTTGGCTTTATGAAGCTACTGAATTTATTTGTGGATGTGATTTTCAAAATTTGATAAATTTTATGTAACATAAATTATAAGTTAGTTTTTTTAGAAGATTGTATTATATGTGAATGACTGATGGATTTTTTATGTTAAATGCCAACAACTATAAAATGGTTTATACAGCATTAATATATAACCTAATGTACATAATGATTGATTTTAATACCTTATGTTAGGATTTCAATACATGGAACTATTTTACTACACTAGAATGTATGGCTTCTTAATTATATCAATTTAAATGCTTCCAAAATTACTTATTAATCATGTGATGATAAAATTGAAGTGATAAGAAAATTTCATGAATTTTATATATTTTAAATAATTAGTTTTTTGGATTAAATGATAATTAAAATGTTTTAATGGGTAGAGAAATTTATGAAAAATATCATAAATATATCAATGGAACATAGGTTCATTGTTTTCTAAATAAAGGTGTCTAGATTTATATATGGAAGTTATAATTCAGGAAGAACTGTGTAACTGTTAAAAAATACTAAAACAAAGATAATTATCAACTTCTATTTTGTACCAAACATTTAAAAAAATGTTATTTTTTTAAAATTGATTTGATAGATATTATTCCCATTATTCATGATATTATTACAATCCATGGATACCATTTTATGAGGTAGCCCTTTATCAACACCATTTATGACAGGAATCAATCTTGTGGGATGATATGATTTTCTTATACATCATGGAAAAGCCTATATTAATTTTTTATTGATTTATTATGTTTCTATCAAGTCTAGTGAGATCACGAAATATTGGAGGGTTGAATCAGTAATCCCTTCAACTTTTAAAAATATTCCATTTTAATTTAGCTTATATATAACATTAAATATTTGAATCATCAACTATTATTATTTCATATCTATACTCATGTATGAAAAATGTAAAATCCACAAGACTTTAGTATTAATATTTTATGATTTTGAAATCCAATTATTTCCAAATATCATATTGTCCAAGTATTTTTCTCTTCATTTGAAGTCTCATGAGTGAAATTTAATTTCTATTATTTGAAAACAAGATGAGGAACCATATGAAATATTAGGAATAAGATATCCTTAAATATTTAGTATCTATTTTATAAAATCATCCTCCTACTAATTTGTCACTTATAGTGTTATCCCAAAAAATGATGTTATCACTTAAAACCATTTACATTACACCATTTGTTTGGACCATTATACTACCTCCCAAAATATCAACATGGATTCTACAAATATATTTCTCAGACAGTTCTTGAACTCATTTAATGATTGATATTCACAATTCATCCAATTTAACTATGAACTCGCTCTCTTCATAGGGATTTATTTTTCTTAATTCCTTTCTCTCTAACCGATATATTCATACAAATCATCGAATATATAATTTCCTTATTTTCTACTCCCTCTCAACATCAATAAAAAAATATGTGTTGGAATCATTCAACATCATCTTCCATTTATAGTATCTGCAAAATTCTATCATTTTATTCTTATATGATAAAAAAATTATCTAATGTTTCAATAGTTTCATAATGTCCTCTAGTTTTATAAATTATTCAACTCCTATAGAAAAATAGACACACAAATTAATTTATATATATATATATTCATAGATTAATATTATGAGGAAAATTTTAATATTTTATATTGAAACTCTATGATTATCTGTAGAAAGATATTAACTTCTTTTACGTCATTAAAATTCATTTAAATAAAGTCATGGATTTCACTTCACCTTCCAAAATACTCAAAAATTACTTCCATCAAGAAATATTGAAATATCACATCATCATATGTATATAAAATAATTATTTTAAAAACAATCAAAAATATTTCCACGTGTGAATGATATTCAGGTATAATGACATGGAACATTCCATCTACAACATGGTATTAACTCAGCATCCCTAGTTTGTCTTGTCTTGATATTTTTTAGTTCACAATCATCCACATTTAGTATGAGGCTTTGACACACATAAGAAGGAATCACGATCCCTTAGGTTGATCTAAATATTAATTATATGAATATCATCCTAAAATATATTGTTATTTTAATTTATTCATTATAAAATATTAAATTTCACATCCCAGTCACCGTAACCATCTTGAAAATAAATGACATAAAAATATTACATTATAGTATATACCCATGATCATATATGTTCAGTGTTCTAGATAATTAGAATAATAAATTAACTATAAATACTCATGTATTTTAAATCTAATGGATAATAATAATAATAAATATAAGACAAATTAATCCATAATATTTATTTATCATCTCTAAAAAATTGCACATAAATATTATTCTAAAAGGCATGTCTTGGGTAAAACATTTCTCTATAACCCAGATAAATTGAAACAAACAACGAGTGAAAAACAATTCTTGGTAAGGGAAAGTGTATACCAGTAAATTATAGAATAAAAATAGCTTTAAAATTATTTCTAAAAGTAAATTAAATTCAAATAATTCCATGTAACTATACACATGAGCTTGAAATAAATCAACAGATGACATATCAAAATAAAAAATCCCATGAATAACTTTATGTAGATTCCTAGTGATAGTATTCATAATTTAAAAATATTTAAGTAATTGTGTAAAAATATTATATACCATAAAATCAATGATACAATACATATAGTTACTCTCAAGACCAATGTCAATACTTGTAAATAAATTGGCACAAAAACAACAAATGAAATATCAAAAATTTCTCATGAGACTATCTATTACATCGTGGAAATTTTTGGAGTCCTTCCCATCATTAGGTAACTATAATGAGTTCATCATGGAAAGGAATAAAAATATATTTAACATTTAAATATTATTTCCATGCCATAAATATATAGCATAATTTAATTAACAAGTATACAGTTTATCAATATTTCCCAAATCAATAAATGAAATAAATTTCTATGCAATTATTCGTAAATAATTCACTATACACTACAACATAATATGGTTAATTAATTAATTTCACCAATCAATTGAATTATGGAATCTTAGTATACACCATTTTATCAAATAATGACAATATAATGAACCCAAAGGAATGGCATCAGAAAAATACTCATATTTATATAGTATAGAGGCTATAAAAGAAAATGAAAATGAAAAATCATTCCTATAATATAAAAAAAATTATATAATCCATCATGATAAATAAGGTGTATGGTATCATTTAAATAATATCCTTTATCAACTATCAAAAATGCTAAAAGATATAGACTTATGTAGAAAAATATTTTTGATAAATTTGAAAATTATTTTTGGTAAATAAAAAAATAACCTTTATTATTTAAATTTTTTATTAAATTGGAAATATTTTTATAATAATGATATTATAGAATAAATTTTAAAACCATTAAACACATAGAGGAGGTTTAATCAAAAAAGTCCCAATTCATTAATATATTTAGTATCACAGATTCCTTTAAAAGAAATTTTTCTAATGATTTTCCAAAATGACCCATAAATAAGCATGAAATACTATATTTAACTTGTTTAGAAAAATATATTATAAAATAAACCTAACAAATAATAGAGGTATAAATAAGGACATTTAGAAAATAATATAATGATTAAGGAAATTAAAGGGAAAGATACCTGGTCGAAAAGAAGGTGTGTGTTCAATTTATCTTACAATTAGTAAACTATGAGAAAAAGAGAAAAATAATGGGAATAAAAATATACCCCCTAGAATATTATATGAGGAAATAATTATATAGTGTTTTATAAATATAAACTATATAAATTAATATGATATATTTATTTTCCATAACTATTCTATATTTCAAATTGTGATTTATGAAAATACCATTATAAAAATCGGACCTTATGAATCAAAAGGACATAAGAGGGATTTCATGAAATATACATTCCAATATCATTAAATGAATGATATTAATTATAATTAAAAAAATATTGTATTACATAAAACATATAATATAAATTATGGTCTTAAGTAACAAACAAATTTCATGGAATTGAAAATAGAGAAACAAAACCCATCAAACATTGGAATCTTTTGAATTGAAATCCATTTGAATAATATTAAGGATATGGATCTTAAAAATTCATGAATTATATAAATATGGTAAAATAAATTTACTAAATAGTATCCAAAACATATTAATTATATCATAGTTTATAATTATAATTTGTTTACTTTAAAATAAATTTCAGATAAAGGACCCCTTACCTTAATTCATTACATCACTGATGTGCTTGAGTTTCCTATTTTAAAAAATAACAATATGAATAACCTAGTTAAGAAAAGTATCCAAATATTTAACATTTTATGAAAAAATGATTATAATTATTACCTACATGTATATTATTTAGTTATTATTTATTTTCAATATTTGGTGTGAGTAATTATAATTATTTTGAACTATTTTCAAGATAACAGTGTAGTTCTTCATTCACCTCCAAAAATTTATAATTACCATATCATAAACGGTATAGTAATGAATTGTATAAAATTATTTATAATGGTATACTTTAATTCTATGCGTGTTTCAAATAAAATCCTTAATGATGAAATTGAGGATGAGTATGTTTTGTTAATTTTTAATGGACATGCGTTGATATTATAATTAATGAGTCTAATATAAATGTTTCAATTAATGAAAAACTTTTTTATTAATTACTTATTTATATAATATATAATCATTAATTATTTTATAAATGTATTTCAAGAGTATTTTTTATACTATATCTTCATATATGTTGCAAAACCAACCCAAACATGATCATAACATGATTAATGGATAAGAATGGTTATGAATGTTTTTGGTTTTCCATGATATCTAAATTATAGAAGAATGATGGTATAATTTAGATACTTTAATCTATTGGATTATATTTTAATATATTTTAACTAATATTAATGAAAAAATAATAACAAAGTTTCTATATAAAATTATTGAGGCGGTAGTCTATACAAACCCAAAAATAATATTTTAATTTTTCATTATAGAAAAGGAGAAGGTGGATAATTTTTTCCCATGATATAAACATATTTAGTATAGACTAAATAATAAACGATTTATATACGATTAAGAAAAAATATTAATTGGAATGTTATAAAAGGAAAAATATTAGAGAAAATAAATACTTGCGTTAATAACTTTGAGCATCCCTTTGAAAATTTTGTGGAAAGGGGTCTCCTATGTAAAATTCACATGTCAAGAAGAAAAATAATTTGAAATAGGATTATAGGGGAATAATAAAGGTATTTATTTAAAAAGAAATACAAAATTTTGGGGTGGTATATTAAGGTGGTAAGAGGAACCTCTTAAATGTGGTGTAAAAATGATATTTTAAATATTTCACATTAATTTAAAGAGGCAAAATGTTTCAAATGTTTAGAAGACTAAAAATATAAAATATATGAGTAGAGATATTTTATACTCAATAAAATCCTAAAACTATAAATTAAAATTATTTTTTTAACATTATAGGACTTTGACCCCTTTGGATTTCTAATTTTTCATTTTTTTGGTTTTACTACAATATCATGTTTTGACATTAATAATTCACTTGTATGCCAAAAATAAAATGGAAACTATTACATAATATATTCCATATTATAAAAATTTTAAAATCCATTTTAATAGTTTTACTTTTTATAAGTTAAAAAACTAATTTTAATATAGTACATAAACCGTATATTAAAGTTGTTTTAGAGGATAGTATAACATAATTTCTAAAATATGAAACATATGTTTTAAAGGAAAAAATATTAAAATAATTAAAATAATTATTATAAAATATATATATTATATATAATAGTGTTACATAAATTACTATTCCACACTTACATACTAATAATTTCATGACAATCATATTTTTTGAAAAATGATAATTTGCAAAATTAACCTATAATAATTTCCTTGATATATAAATATTTATGCCTTTATAATATTTTTAGTATAAACCCAAAAAAGTAGTTGATTTTTTCAAATAAAAAATCTATGATTTAATTATTTTATTTTAAATAAATATATATTAAAAACTATTTTCAATGGAAAATTATGGTTTGAATGACTAGAAATTATTTTTCAAAATTCCAATACAACTGTAACAAAAAAAATAATTCAATAAATTGTAACATTTATTGAAATCATAATATTATAATAATATGATTATTTATCATTACCAAAATTTATAGTGCATAAAAAGACCAAATATTGTGGAATTGAAGTTTATGAAAAAAAATAAACCAAATAATTTGGTAAAAAATTACCTTTATATATATATATATATATGGTTACTCTTATTACTATATAAAAACTAAATGGGTATTTTTTTTAACAATAAAATATTTTCATAAATAAAATATATAATGATTTTGATTTACTTTAGTGTTGCATTTCAAATAATATTTTAAGAAAATACATATTTAAGAAAAATTGATAGTTAAACTGGGGGGGGGGTTAAATTCTCGCCACTATAAATAAATTAAATCCTAAAAATATTAAATATTACTAACTACTAAAATCAATAACGATGGTCATAATATAGACATGACACCATGATTAATTTATAATGGGGATTCATTCCATCTATTGAATGGCCCAATGCGGATCTATGTGAGCATTGAGAGGGTGAGGGGTAAATTTGTGATCTCATTTTCTTTTATGAATTATTTCTTATGAAAAGACTATCAACTCCTATTATTGAGTTATAATTTTTTTGAAATAAAAATAAAAATAAAACTCACATGAACATAATAAATTATATGGTCCACCACCAAATAATAGAATATATCCCATGGAATGAATTGGAAATAATACAATACTACATAATCTACCATAAAAACCCAATTATATTGTTATAAAAAGTTGGTAATATTATAACAATAGCACTAATATTTTATCCAAACAATACTGAATCTTATTTTTTCATATATTAAATATGTAATAGATATTTCATAACAAATTTAGTAACCTTCACCGGTAGGCTCAGAACATTATCATTGTTCTTATTTTCCAAAAATCACTTTTTATCTTCTTGAAAAACATATTATTTATATTATTAACTGTAAGAAGATAACATATTCCTTCTTCTCATTTTTTAAAATTTTCCCATTCATAATTTTTTCATCCTAAATTGGCCCATCATAAGTTATTCAGTCATGCATCTGTCAATCCTGAATATTTCAATCTGTAATTTTTTCCCTTATTCTAATATCATAAATTTGTATGTTTGGAATTTTTCTTATCCAATAATTTTTAGTTTGGAATTTATTTATCAATTATTTTTATATTTTAACCTAAATTCATTCTCAACCAAGATATTCTTTACTTGGAAACATCATACTCAAAACTATCTTTTAGATTTGTTTCTAGAATTTATATTTGAATAATATTCTTCCATACTTCTACCTTTTTAAAACAGAATATACCACATCAAATTGTCACTTACATTCTTTATAGAGTTTTACATGAAATAGAAAAAATCCAAAAATCCAATATATATTTCCCCTTTAATGAAAACAAGAACTTAAAAACTTATTAAAAAAATTATAAATTTGATACATTCATAAACTTCCATTAAAACATTATTAATACATGAGGAGAATAATTATTTTTCTAAATATGTTTTGGAAAATTTATAGACTAGATTAGAATTGTAACATTTGATATCTTTATGAATATTTTGTAAATAATTTTAATTCATACAAACCTTATCTAGATAAATTCTAGTCCCGAATTTTCATCGAAAATATTAGAACAAAATATTTATCTAAATGTACCACCGTAATGGTCATATGAAATGTTCATCTTATATTATCACTCTTTTATTCTGAAATGATTATCCAAAAAAATAACTTTTCCCATCAAAAAATATTCAATTTAAATCCTTTCATAAAAAAATTTCTGTATTTTACTAGACATCACAAATTATACATCATTTACTTTAAACAATAACATCTTCCAATCTTCATAAACAACTTTTATCTCCCCAAAATCTATCTAACATTGTCAAAAAAAAATTTCTCCCCCATTTCATTTAAATGCATAGATAATGATATTTTAAAATCATGATGCTTAAAACATTTATAATTGAAAAGAAATATCATATTTTATTTTCACTTCATTATACAACTGGTGATTTTTTTCATAAACTCTTCTTATATATAAGTTTTGTATCCTTGTCCTAGAATTTAATATGTATAATTTTTCAAAGGTTTTTCTAATAATTTTATAATTAATATCTATTTAATATTAGTCAAAAAAAATCTTAAAAAGTATTTATCATATTTTTTCCACTTAATTTTCAAATTATAATCTAATAAGTTTACAAAAGTTTCATAATGAAATGGTTTCCAATAATTAAAAAAAAATCATTAAGCATTCTACATCTGATGTTTCTATATAAAATTATTCTCGATACTCCATCTAAAATTTTTCAAAAAAAATATTAATTAAAATCTATCAAATATTTTTAAAAAATTTCCTCATGGATGAACAATATGATATTTTCCATATGATTTCATCTTAGTATGATTTTCACTATAAGAAAACATTACAATGTGATGTGATTTTTATGAAAAATAACTAAAACAATTTCGAAAAAACCTTTCTTTACAAATACATTCCAACCAAACATCATTAAAATAACTTATATCAACCTAAAAAACACATTCAACTAAAATGGTACCAAATATATTTACCTTTGGATATTTTTTCAAAAAAGAATAAAAAATATCTGAAAAACTATAACACAAACTTTGGTTTGCTTATCAAACAATTATAATAATTCATGAGTGAACTTGATATAGGAAACAATAATCATTGAATAGAACAACCATAAATTCCATAAGAAGTGACTATGAAACTTATTCTTCCACACATTACCATCAACCCTTTCCATAAAGCATTAAATTTGAAATATTTTTATTACCTGTAAATTATTTATGCATCCAATATAGAAACTATTAACAATGTTCACACATGATGAAATCACATATTTCAATATTTATAAAAAAACTCCCACAAAATATATGACTCATATAAAAACTATATGTAGATACAAATGGATTTATTTGTTTCTATTTTTCTCCCCCTTAACAAAACTATCCAATGGGAAGATGAGAGGGGTTATAGAAAACACATTACATATCATTAAATATGTAGAGGATGTATTATAATGTTCAACCTCAGTTTATAAAAAGTTTTCATTGGTAGTGGATTAGTGAATATTTAATACAAATTTTCCATTTTAGGAACATACTAAATATTTATATCACTCTTCTACAAATGATATTTGATGATGTGATATTTGATATCAATATGTGTTGAATAATAATTTCACACTTTATTATTAGTGAAATTTATATCACATTGTGTATCATAAGCCAATATTTTGGGTAACTTCACTTCAACTAAAAATTATTACAAATGTGTCTTCATCCACATAATCATTGTTACCTCTTGAGTAGAAAATCATACCAAGATTTAGACATTATAAGGGTTTCCAAATTTTTTTCCTTTGTATCCCGGCTTACACAGCCTTCCCCTAGAATGGAAACTCCATCAGATTTGGAATTTATGTAACTAACACTTCCTACGCAATCAATAATTGTATAATCAAATAAATAAATTATTTAAATGATGTAATATTCTATACAAAAATGAGTTTTACCTTTTTTATATCTGAGAATTAATTTTCCACAAATGTTATTTGATTGTTTAGAGAAATTTGAAATATTTTACATAGGCTCAGAACATATACAATATATTTCCTTCAATCTTCCATATTTATAAAAATTTCCAATAACATCATTAAATCATTTGGATATACATCCCATCTTTCACCATTATTTGAAAACATAGTTCCCAATGAAATTTTTAGGGAAAATATTTTGAAATAATCCATTCCAATCAACCATAGATTTTCATTATCATACTTTTCTCGAGATAGAAAAATATTTTTATTCTATTGATACATTTTTAGGCTAACAAAATATTTCAGTTCTCTGTGCACGGACATCTCAAATATCATTTCAAATCATCAAAAAAATTCTCATATGTCTCTTCATCATTCCAAGAAATGATTATATCGTTAACATAAACAATCACAATGAGGGAAATCTCTTTATTTTCTTTAATGTAGAGAATATTATGAACTCTTATTTTAATTAATTTTAATTTTCATAAATAGGTATCCAATATAGAATACCATGATTTTAGTGAGTACTTAAACCCATAAAAAAATTCTTCTTCCAGATCAGATAACTTTTATCTTTCTTAGTCATGAAGCAACATGGTTGTTCAATATAAATATCTTCATCAAGATATCTTTTATGAAAATTTCACTTAATATCCATCTAAAATGATTTGTAACCTCATTTTGTAAAAATTAAAAAATCAATATGATAGTTTCCAATATTTCTATATGAGAAAAAGCCCCATCAAAATTGATGCCAAAAATTTATTATTAACCTTTACAAAAAAATCAATTCATTGTTTATTATCACTTCAACATCATCATTCCACATCTTCCAGAACACTCACTTTGTACGAATAAATTTTTTACTGTTTATTTTATGAGAATGTTCCGATGAATAATTTTCTTCAATTTGATCTAAAACTTAACTAATAGATTCATTACACTATTGATGCATTAAATAGTTTTCAACATATTTTTCCATAATTATGAATATAATGATGTAATTCAAATAAACATTGATGCTCCTCTAGTTTGAACATATTTTTTGTTGATCTCCATTGATGTTATTAATATATACCTATTATCATAACCTATTATGTGATGTAAAAAGTTGTTCATCATCACTTGGGGTAGGAAAGTCAAGATCCTCATCATGTTAAACATCATCATTATTTTTATTGTTTATGAAAAAAAAATTATGCTCAATTGGAACAACTTCCTCTTCTTTATATTCCACATCTTATTCAATTTTTAAAACATTCCTATAATATTTTTTAAGTACTTTTTCATCTACCAAATACAAAATAATTCATGTTTCATTATTAAAACAAATTTACTCTTGAAAATTTTGAGTATAGCTAAGAAATATTCCATCAAAACTCTCTGATCATATATCCCATGATTTCCACCTTTTACTTTTATAATGTTGGGACTACCAAACACCATTAGGTTCTACAAACATGGGGTTTTATTCTAGAATAATTCAAAATTTAGAGACTCGGTTTTTGTTCCTTTCAGACTTTAGAATATTTCTACGAATAATTCCAGAGTTAGGCGTGAAGACGGAGTGCGATTCCGAGGCCTGGTGTGCCCGGAATTAATTTTATAAACATATTAAGCCTTTTTATACTATGCACATGGAGGGGGTGTGATATCTCCCAAACGATAGCTCAGAATGGGAATCTGAGGGCATAGTTGTGTTTGGAACATGTCGTTTACCCTAGGCGAGGTGTAAACTTTGCGGGCGCGGGCCTGCTGTGGAAAATGCCATTAGGGGTGTTTTCATAATTAATTGGAAAAGTTAAATTACGAGCGTCGACTCGAATAACTTCTAAATGGAGTCTCGGATTGCAAATATGAGTCTGTCATTGTGTTTAGAACAGTATGTTTCCCCTAAGGAAGAACATACTTTTGTCTGCATCGGGATCGGGCGGAGGTGCGTCGGGAGCTGGAGATATTTAAAAAATAAATAAATATCTTCTTGTATCCCCCCCCCCATGGACGTGTTGTGCACAGCAGAGGTGGAACTCCTCCGCCATCCTCCTCCTCCTCCCCCTTCCGATGGCGAATCGGTGACCAAATCACGTGATCAAGGTGCCGTTGAGCTCGGATTTCGACGGCAGACGTTCCAGGATCATCCAGCAGGAGCTTTGGAGAGTGAATCTAAGCCAGAACATCGGCGTTTTTCCCGCGAGGTAGGTAGTTTGATTTTTAATAGCCCGATCCCGTTTAGGATGCATTTTTCTTCGATTTTTCATCGTAGCAGTGAAAATTAATCCTTGAGGGTCGCGTAGACGCCTCCAGATCGAAAAACGGACCACCTGGGTGGTCTTGGCGATCCTCAGAAGACTCGCTGGCAAGGCACCAGCGCGGTGGGGCCGGTGCTGGCGGGTGGAATCCGTTCAACATGGGCTGGCGCGGCAAGGCGGCAGAGGCCACCTGAATCGCGGTGGCTGGGTCGGCCAGACCAGCCGTTTAGGCCGGTCCGACTTCTTTTTAACACACGGGGGTTTTAAAACCCCCCGTTTCTTGAAATCCAAGGATCAGATTCGCATGCCATGAACGGTGACGCGACCCTAGCGATGAGGAGAACCTTTCGGTGTGAGTTTGGGAATTTTAAGGTTTGGGATCATGGCCTGAGAGCTTGAAAGGTCGAATAAAATAATAATATTCTATAATTTTTTGACTTTGGGCTGTCGTATCTTCTACCTCGAGCGTCTGATTGATGTTCCGTCAGTGGCATTGAGACCCTAATTGTATGGTGAAATTTTCTTGATGGTTTCCGAGTGTTGGGACCTAGTTTTGGGTGCGGGTCCCACGAGGCCGGGTTTGGGGCGATTATGGAGAAACACAACTTTCTCACCAAGAGTCCAATTTTGGCAGATGAATAGTTGAACCTGTGTGTTTTTACAAGAGGTTCTCAATGGTTTGATCTTCTAGATGAGTTTCGGGATTGTGGTGTGGGCCCCACTCGTGCTAGCTATGGTGAATAGTACCTTTTTAACCGGGTGTCCTTTTGGGACAAACAAGTAGTGGATCCTGTGTGTTTTTCCGATGGGATTGTCGTGGTATGATCCACTTGATGAGTATTGGGATTGTTGTGTGGGCCATGCATGGGATAGCTACGGTGAATAGTTCCTTTTTCACTAGTTGTCCATTTTGGGCTAGTAACCAACCTATCCTATGTGTTTTTCTTGCGTGGATCGCGATGCTGGCATCTGTGTTGTCCTTGGAGTTGCGCGAGGTTGCGTTGTGGCGGGTCGCTCGGGTTAGCAATTTTGGACCAGCAGTGGTTGAGGGTATACCCTTGGTTCGTTCCTGCGAGAGTTTTCATGGAATGACATCCTTCGCATAGGTTTGTGATCCTCTCGATGGGATGTTTAATCTGTTAGAGTTTTGGAATCCCTCTAGTGGGCCCAAAGCAGGATCCTCTAGCATCGTTACCCTAGATCGAGTTCTTGGTATCGCTGGGACCGCTTATCCACAAGTGATGATCCCCTATCTAGCAGGTTAACCCCGTAGGGTTGTGGCATCATTGAAAATATGATCCCTTGCATGGTGGGCCATTCTCAGTAGGGTTGTGGAATTTTCAGGAATACGATCCCCTACTCAACATGAGGATTATAGTAGAGTTGTGGTATCGTTGGTTATGTGATCCCCTACTCAGCGCGTGAGTTCTGTAGGGTTGCTGCATTGTCATTTCGATCCCCTACATCACCATTTATACTAGATAGGGTTCTTGTATTGTTGTGACCACCTTTATATGGGTGAAGATCCTCTATATGAGTGTCATGTTTCTGTCGAGCACTAGATCGGGTTGTGGTATTCCCCAGCGGATCTTGAGAGTGATCCCATATCTGTGAGATCTACGAATGCCAGATTGGGTTGAAGTATCCTCCAACAGACCCTGGGAGTGATCCCCTATCTTTGAGATCTTCCTATACTGGTGTGGGTTCTGTAATCCCCTAGAGGTACCTAAGAGCGATCCCCTATCCGAGGAGTTTGGTTTTTGTGTTGTTTCAATGAGTTTTCTTCAGTAACGACATCCAACGAGCATGATCTCTCAGGTAAGCATCTAAGATCTTTGTGTGGGACCTGATAAAGTTTATCTCCCAAATGAGTGTCATCTAGGATGACAGTGATCGTGGAGTGTGCTCTCTTGGTTGTGGAAAGTTGCTGGTGGTGAGGTTGTTACCTCATGTGGCTGGGTGCATGAGTTGGGTATATCTGGACTGTTCAAGGTGTATGTATGGGCATACACCTGACCTGTGATGAGCTGACAAGTTGTGTTTTGCTGAGGATGGTCACGAAGTGGAGTTTCTCTCTCATCTAGGTTACCTCTGGCTGGAACAAGCAGATTGTTGCCTTTCAGTTACTCTCTTTTGTTTTTGGTTGTTGGGGTGCCTACTGAGTATTGTTATACTCACCCCTGCACAGGCTTTTCCCGCACATGTTTTTGTCTTGAGCAGACCACAGGCCTTTCGACAGAGTCCTAGGAGGAACCGGAGTAGGTAGAGCTTAGTGAGCGGGTTTGACCGGGGTGTTTACCAGAGCTGTGTTGAGGAGCTTACCGACAGGTTATTTGGCGGTGTATTCCCTCATTCTGTGCAGGTTGGACACTTTTGTATTTTTATTTGGGTGGGACCTATTTTTCCCTTTTGTACTTCTATTGGAATCTAGTTTGGTATAGTTGTATGCATGAATTTTCTTTTCAATTATATATATCTCTTCACTGTTTCATGGAGGAGTATGTGGGTGCGTGTGTAAAGGTACCTTAGGCTAATGCCTCCCATGTGTGTGATAGCCTACTCAGCAGTAGACGCCTTCCCTTGGACTATTGAAGGCGGGCTTGGGGAGTCGAAGCTCGAGCCCAATTGGGTCGGGTCGTGACTGAGTGGAATTAAAGGAAGTTACCCATTTGGGATCTTAGAGCGTAGCTGGTCTAGCTGTGAGTTTGGTTTGGGTTACATAACAGCAATGTTAGGATGTTTCAAGTTCGGCTTTCAGGCTAGGGACACCAGTGTTGGTGTGTCAGTTGACATATCCATACACCAAAACTCTGATAACCTGCCTTTTGACTCAGGACATCCGTACGTGGGTCGAAGGGACATAATCGTACATGCATTATATAGTACTGGGTTTTTGGGTTTCCCTTGTTCTTCTTGAGTCATCTCTCAAGATATAATCTTTGAATATGGTGCATCTTGAATGTATTTCAGGATGCCTCCATGATGACAGCCAGTGAGGGTTCCGTAGCGTGATTGTGGTGACGATATACCCCGTCTAGAGGTTGTGGACCAGGGTGTAGGTTCTGAGACTGGACCTCCGGGTGGCCCACCAGTTGAGCCACCACCTGTTGAGCAGCTGGTTCTACCGGCAGTGCAGGGTGAGGTTGTGCACAGGCTGAGTGCGTTGCACGAGTTCCAGAGGTAGCGACCTCTGGGGTTTCGGGGTGATCCAGACCCCCAGGCAGCTAATGACTGGCTCGAAGCAGTCACTCATGTTTTCCGACTAGTGAGGACACCTCTAGATCAGATGGTGGTCTTATAGGTGAGCCTTCTGCATGGTTCTGCCGAGCGATAGTGAAGTTCAATGATGCAGTCCCACGACGAGGAGACACTTACATGGGAAGAGTTTGAGCGGCTCTTCAGGGAGGATTTCTATCTTGTGACGCTGACGTTAGTGCAGATTCAAGAGCTTTTATAGCTTCGGCAGGGGGCATGACTTTGTCAGAGTACACAACGAGTTTTAAAGACCTGCCACATTACTCCCTGGATATGGTTCGAGACCTGTTCTTTAGGGCTCAGAACTTCGAGCAGGGCCTACACATGGACATATGGGAAGGTTTAGTTTCATTGTGTCTTCCCACCTTTTCTGGAGTGCTAGGGTGAACTTTGGTGGTGGAGAGATTTCTGGCCGAGCAAATCCCACCTGTTATTGCTGGGAACATGAAAGCTGATACATCGTCAGTCGGATCGGCATATGGTAGCTGATGACAGACTTAGGGGCCCGGTCATGGGTGACGTTTCAGGAGGCGATCCCAGGATGGAGGATCTGATGCTTGGGTCTCACAGGACTCGCAGGCCAGTTTGGGTCAGCCGCAGGAGAGGCGGTGTTATGCTTGCGACGGTCGGGGACATATTGATAGAGATTGTCAGATCTGTCATGCTGCTGAGGGGGAGCCGGTCACTGGACATCCTTGGTAGAGGCAGCGTCTCGAGCACGGAGGTCCTAAGGGCGGAGAACATGGAAACGGAATAGGTACAGCAGCAGGAGGTGGTAGGCGGTATCAGTTTCCACCACGCCCACCTCCAGGTTGTCCACTCCATGCTCAGGGAGTTGGTGGTCGTGGGTGAGGAAAACTACATTCCCTGGAAGTTGTTGACCCAGAGGCTCTATAGATGGATAGAGGTACTCCTTGTGTCCTTTCTACTTTATATAGTAGTTTGATAGACACTATTTAGTGGTACTCTTCACTTTCTGTTGATTGCTCGAGTTTTGTTCAAGGCGTTGGTAAGACCCTGTGTGTGGGTGTTGTTCGGCATGCTTCAAATGCATATGGAAGAGTGATCCTTCCCCCACCGAGATGTGTTTTTGTGACGCGATTATAAACGTGCATGAGAGTCAGTGCCGCCCAAAGTGGATAGTGATGAGGTGTGGTGGATGAGTCTCTATGACTTATGTGTTCGGGCATGGGTGTTTATTGGTGAACTTACTGGTGTGGTATACCCATTTGAGAGTCCAGTCACTTTACTTGTGATTATGGCTTTTCCAGGATGAAATGTTCTAAAGAGGGGAGGACGTAGCGACTCGGTTTTTGGCCCTGTTAGACTTTGGAATATTTCTACGAATAATTCCAGATTTAGGCGCGAAGACGACGTGCGATTCTGAGGCCCAGTGTGCCCAGAATTAATTTTATAAACATATTAAGTATTTTTTACTATGCACGTGGCCGGGGTGTGATATCTCCGAAACAGTAGCTCAGAATGGGAATC
This sequence comes from Viscum album, assembly GCA_963277665.1. Classification (NCBI taxonomy): domain Eukaryota; kingdom Viridiplantae; phylum Streptophyta; class Magnoliopsida; order Santalales; family Viscaceae; genus Viscum; species Viscum album. The sequence continues at coordinate 806,456,038 of OY728150.1, read as the reverse complement.
TGATGGCACAGTTGTGTCCATAAAATGTCGTTTACCCTAGGTGAGTTGTAAATTTTGCTGACGCGGTCCTGCTATGGAAAACCCCACGAGGGTCATTTTTGTAATTAATTGGAAAAGTTTAATTACAAGCGTCGGCTCAAATGAAATCTGAACGGAGTCTCGGATTGCTAATCTGAGTCCACCGTTACATTAAGAACAGCATGTTTACCCTACGGGCGACCTTACTATTGTCTGCATCGGGATCGGGTGGAGGTGCGTTAATAGCCGGAGATATTTTTTTAAAACAAATATCTTCTTGTATCTCCCTCTGGAAGTGTCGTGCGCAGCAGATGAGGAAATCCTCATCCTCCCTCCTCCTACCCCTTCTGATGGAGAATCGGTGACCAAATTGCACGATCAACATGTTGTCGATCTTGGATTTCGACGGAGGACATTCCAGGATCGTGCAACAGGAGCTTTGGAGCACGGATCTAAGCCAGAACGTCGATGTTTCACCTGTGAGGTAAGAGTTTAATTTTTAATCCCCTGATCCCGTTAATTCTGTTTTTTTTTTCTTCGATTTTTCATCATAGTAGTGAAGATCAGGTCCCGAGGGTCGCACAGACGCCTCCGGATCAAAAAACAGAGCACCGGGATGGTCCCGGCGGTCCGCGGAAGACTCGCTGGCGCGGCGCCGGCACCGGCGAGTCACGGCCGGCCACATCAGGCAAGTGCGGAAAGGTGGCAGCGGCGGTCGGGCCAGCCCAGGTCGGTCGAACCGGCCAGTTCAGTCTGGTCCGGCTTCTTCTTAACACACGGGGGATTTAAAACCCCCGTTCCATGCAATTCGGGGATCAGATTTGCATGCGATCTATAGAAAAACAACCCTGGCGATGAGATGAACCTTTTTGTGTGGGTTTGGGAATTTTAAGGTTCGGAATTGTGGCCTGGGAGCTTGAAACGTCCAATAAAATAATAATATTCTATTATTATTCGACTTCGGGTCGTCATATCATCTAGCCTGAGCGTCTGGTTGATGTGTTGTCAGTGGCGTTGAGACCTTGATGGTACGAAAGACATTTCTTGATGGTTTCTGGGTGTTGGGACCAAGTTTGGGGTGCGGGCCCCATGAGGCCGGGTTTGGGGCGTTTACAGAGAAACGCGACTTTCTCACCAGGAGTCCAATTTTTGCGGATGAATAGTCAATCCTATGTGCTTTTCTGAGAGGGTCGCAATGGTGTGATCCACTTGATGAGTTTCGGGATTGTGGTGTGGGACCCACCCGGGCTAGCTACAGTAAATAGTACCTTTTTCACCGGGTGTCCGTTTGGGATGAACGAGTAGTGGATCTTTTGCATTTTCCCAAGGGGATCACTATGGTATGATCCGCTTGATAAGTTTCGGGATCGTTGTGTGGGCCCCACACGGGCTAGCTGTAGTGAATAGTTCCTTTTTCACCGGTTTTCTGTTTCAGGTGAATAAACAGCCTATCCTATGTGTTTTTCTGTGTGGATCACGATGGTGGCCTCGGTGTCGGCCTTGGAAGTGCGCGGGGTTGGGTTGTGGAGGGTCGCTCTCATTAGAGACGTTTGGACCAGAAGTGGTTGAGGGTACTCTCTTGGTTCATTCCTGCGAGGGTTCACGCGACATCACATACTTCGCATAGTTTTGTGATCCTCTCGATGGGATTTTTAATCCATTAGAGTTGTGGCATCCCTCCGGTGGGCCTGGAGCGGGATCCTATAGCATCGTTGCCCAAGATCGGGTTCTTGGTATCATCGTGACCACTTATCCACGAGCGTCGATCCCCTATCTAGGAGGTTAACCCCGTAGGGTTGTGTCATCATTGGGAATATGATCCCTTACGCGGTGGGCCGTGCTCAGTAGGGTTGTGGCATCGTCAGGAATACGATCCCCGACTAAGCATGAGGATTATAGTAGGGTTGTGGTATCGTTGGTTATGTGATCCCCTACCCAGTGCATGAGTTTTGTAGGGTTGCGGCATCGTCAGTTTGATCCCCTACATCACGAGTTATACCAAATAGGATTCTGGTATCGTCGTGACCACCTTTATATAGGAAATGATCCTCTATATGAGTAGCGTGTTTCGGTCGAGTTCCAGATCGGGTTGTGGTATTCCTCAGCGGATCCTGGGATCGATCCCCTATATGTGAGATATACGAATGCCAGATCGGGTTGTAGTATCCCCCAGAGGATCATGGGAGGGATCTCCTATCTGTGAGGTTTTTGTATACCAGTGTGTGTTTGATAATCCCATAGAGGGACCTAGGATAGATCCCCTATCCGAGGAGTTTGTTGTTTGTGTTGTTTCAGTGGGTTTTCCTCAGTGACGACATCCGAAGAGTGTGATCTCTCAGGTAAGCGTCTGAGATGTTTGTGTGGGACCCGATGGAGTGTACCTCTTGGATGAGTGTCATTTGGTATGACAGTTATTGTAGACTGTGCTCTCCTGGTTGTAGAGAGTTGCTGGTGATGAGGTCGTTACCTCCTATGGCTTGGTTCGTGAGCTAGGTACATCTGGATTGTTCAAGGTGTATGTATGGTCATACACCTGAGTTGTGCTGAGCTGACTAGTTGTGTTTAGCCGAGGATGGTCATGAGCTGAAGTTTCTATCTCATCTGGGTTCCCTTTGTATAGGATGATCGTACTGTTTCCTTTCAGTTGCACTCTTTTGTTTTGGCTTTTTGGGGTGCCTACTGAGTATTGTTATACTCACCCCTGCACGGGCTTTGCCCACACATTTTTGTGTCTTGTGCCGATCACAGGCCATTTGATAGAGTCCCAAGAGGACCCAGAGTAGGCGAATCTTAGTTAGCGGGTTTGTTTGGGGTTTTTACCAGAGCAATATTTAGGAGCTTACCGGCAGGTTATTTGGCGGTGTTTTCCCTCCTTCTAAGCAGGTTGGACACTTTGTAGTTTTCTTTTGGTGGGCCCTATTTTTTCCTTTTGTACTTTTGTTGCTCTCTGGTTTGGGATAGTTGTATGCATGCATTTTCTTTTCAGTTATATATATCTCTGCACTGTTGCAAGCTGGTGTATGTGGGTGTGTGTGTACAGGTACCTTAGGCTAATGCCTCCCATGTGTGTGATAGCATACTCAGCGCTAGAAGCCATCCCCTGGCCTATTGCAGGCGGGATTGGGGAGTCGCGGCTCGATCTCCGTTGGGTCGGGTCATGACACATAAGGAATAATATTAGACTTCGGTATACATAAACCTTGTTTGTAAATATAAAATATAGTACTAAAATCATGCTTCTAAAAATAATCATATGTATAATGATCACTCAACATTTCACCCATTTCAGAAGACATTTTTTTTCATTCAGAAACACAATTTTTTTGTGGTGTGTATGTTTCATTATACTCATTTTGAATTCCATGTTTTTACAATTATCTCAAATCTATTGATTATTATATTCACCATAATTTTTATTTTATAAATTCTTCATAAAATAACCACTTTCTACCTCTATAATTCTTTTCAAATTCATAAACATTGGGAGAGACTCTAATTTATGTTTCAAATACATTAGTTTTTTTATTTGAGTAAATTAATCATTGAAGTAAATAACATAATTTTCTATGAATGTGGATTTCTATTCATTAGCCCATAAAAATAATATTGCATTAGCTGTAGGGGTTGAGTTGAAGAAATATAAAATTTCTTATGAAAGGAGTTTGTGATCTTCCCTTTCTGAAAAATGGATAAACACCAATCTCTTCTTTTTTTCATGTTAAAAATATCATGATTAATATATTTCATTGTTATATTACTCATGTTTTGTTTACCCATATTCTCTATAATTTTATTACATATGAAATTTCCTTCCAGGATGCTATGATAAAATGAAATTGAAACACATGAAAATTGGAAAAAAATATCCCTTTGTTCATTGTTCTTTCCTAAAATTTTTACACCATCTATTTTTTCACCATAATTCCATATTTTCAGAAAAAAAAATTCTATTAGATTATTGAAAAATACATGAAACTCATAATAAGTAGTGTTTTATCCAATCAATAAACCTCGAATATTTGTACTTGAACTTTTCCCCCTGAATAATTTCTGATCTTATGCTTTTGATTCTAGGTGAATCGTCATTTAGAAAAGTTACTATGACATTGATAAAATCCTTTAAATTCATTAAAATATTCAAATCTACATCATTATATAATGATAACCCCAAATCCAAAATACAACATCTATTATCTTTTGTAGATTTGTAAGAAGTTTCAACAAGAGTAGTTTTTCCATGCCATTTTTCCTTGACATAAATATGTAGATTTTTTATATATTAATTTTTATATGTTGGTTACATGAAAAATAATCATATTGAAATATTCCTAGGTATATCACATATTTTAAAACTGGTTTCATCATATTGGAATCAATTTTAAATCATCACACATACTTTCTCAGGTTTCATTCTTTGACTTGGTTGATTCCCACTAAAACATTCCCCCATATTATTTTGCATTAACTATAATTAAGGTGATTAATTTAATACATATATGATGTATTCCATACACCTCTAAAATTCCATCAATAACCATAGGAATAGTATCTAATTCTCTTGAAAACATGTTTCTTGATGTTTTGTATCTAATGTTTATGATCTTTATTACCTTCCACTTTATAATTTCATTATACACCAAAGTTTTGGTTAAAACATAATATTTTGGTCAAAATATTAACAGAATCACTAGTAGTAGAATCTTTTGTTTCAAATTTCATAGTATTAGAAAATTTATGTTTTTTTACTCTGCATGTTTTAGCTATGTACATTGTTTTCTAACAATTATTATTCTTCTAAATGACATAATCTTCTATATTATTCATTGATGATTACCTTTAATGATCTTTTAGAGGATTTTACATCTCAGAACTTCAAAAACATTTGTAATTGAGTTTTGGAAATTTAAAATTCATTGCTCATCATTAGAATGTACATATTCAGTAAGTTATAACTCTTCCTCATTCACCTTAAATATTTATTCAAGATCAAAATTGAGTTTTTCTTCTCATTAACTACCTTACTTATATTATGAATATCTCTTAGTAACATTGATTTTTATTCAATAATGGTTCCATGATTGTTTTCAATAATACTTTCTTTTTCAATAATTTTAGTTGTCTTTTAATTCATATAATATTACAAATATCTTCATTGAAATTAAATTTCAGTATAAACTCTGAGTTTAATCTTATTCTGAAATAATAATTTCTTCACTCGTCAATATTACATCATTAAATTTTGTAATATAATTATTTTCTGTTTTTTTTCTTGATGTTTTTATATTCTTCTTCACTATTTTTACCATCATCCTATTTAGATAAAAATCATCTTATTTTATGTTTGAAATCTTTTTTATTCTAATACTTGAAGTTTGACTGTTGTTTTTCTAAATTCATAGTAATTGATAATCTTGTTTTTTTATTATATCCATCACATTCTTAATCTTCCTCATTCTGAGGGTAATTAGAAGCAATTTCCCAAATAAATCAGTTCAAAAAACAATTCATTGGTCACATCCCTTTGTAATTTGGTGTTTCCATTTTCTTTTTTTAGAAAATGAGGACATTAATTCAGAAAATATTTTACTAAACTCATCATTAATGTCAGAGTAACTAACTTATTATTCATCAATTACACTAATAAATTTTCATTTCAGGGATTCTTTGATTGTTAATTCTTGATCATCATTTTCTTTACTTTACACAAAATTACCTCCTCCTAGTTAATATAGGATTAAAGTTTTATTTAAATAACATATATATAGCTATTCAAGATATCTATCTTCAAATGATGAAACATCAGAATCAAACTAGTCAGGAGGAATTCAAGAGATCATTTCCACAATAATAGATTCATCTAGTATCCCATAATACATCTTATGGTTACTACAATATTATTCATTATTTTTTAAAATGAAACCAAAATATTAAAAATCACTCATTTTAAAATATAAAAAATTTACCCTCAATATTTGTAACAATACTATCTTAACTATGAAATATCCTTTATATATGATCTTAAAATTTTCCCAGATACCTTTATCTCTGCAAACTACATTAACGCTAAAAAACTCACTTTTAGAGAGTGTGGATAGAATATAATTTATAACATTCCCATCATTCCCCAAATTTGTCTTATTAGAATTTTTTAGATGATAATTATCATCAAGAGGAGTAAAACCATAAATTGAAGCTTTAAGAACATAATTACCAAGAGACATAACATTTTATAGAATTATATTATTTCAGATATCATATACCCTTCCATAAAAAGGCTTTTACTCTTAAATGATCACTGAATTCTAAATATCCATATAAATTTCTTGTGTAATCCAACTTTAATAAATATTAAATGTTGTGAACATCCCCCTGATACCAAATGAAATCACCATGTAGGATTTATGTTATCACTATGAGGGGATGGGGTGAATTAATTATATCATTTTGTTTAATGTTTATTTCTTTTGAAGAAACCTATACCTATTATTAAAGATTTATGACATTTTTTAATAAAAATCACAAGCTCAACCACATGAAAACGTTTTTTACAATGTTCTCTACTAGATTTTAGTAGCTATTACATGGAATGGTTTGGAAATAATCCAATACGACGCCTTCTACTATAAAAATATCCTTTTACGTGTTCACAAAAATTAGGCAATATCCTTAAAAATTCATTTCACATTTATCAAAAAAACACATGTTTTTTTGAGAGGATAGAATATACAACAAATAAGTCATAAAACTTTTAGAAATGTTTACTAGCAAGCTCAGAATGTTGTCTTTAGGACACTTGTGAAGAGAAAACAATTTAATTAATGCAAAAAACATATTTATTTTATTACCTACAAGAATATAAGAACATCCTTCTTCTTTATCCACCATGAATATACCTATCTAGTATTTTTTATCCTAAATTTTTATGTTCTTAATATGTTCATCCTGATTCATTCCATTTGAAATTTTTTTGACTTAAATTTATCTATCTTGATTTTTTCTTTGTGTAATTTTTCTCTGGAATTTGTCAGTCATGAAATTTTTAGGTTAATCCAGACATATTCATCAAATAATATATTCCTTGGTTTAAAATACCCTTCTCTAAAATATATTTTACAATTACCACTAAATTTGTATCTGAATGTAATTCTGTATAAAATATAACTTTAACAAAAATAGTAACCACACTATACTCTCACTTATATAAATTATATAGGTGTTCCCGAAATAAAAATGGCCTGAATTGTAAAATTAATTTTCTTACATCAATGAATACATGAATGCAAAAACTCCCACCAAAACAATTCACAATATGATACATTCATATCCATACTTCAAGCATTCATAAAATTAGACCAGAATAAAAAAATTCATCTTTGATTTTTGGAATATTAAATGACTATCTTAGCATAGTCCCATTTGATATCATTTCGAATATTTCATAAAAAAAATTATTTCACAAAAACTTCAATGAGAATTTTTTTTTCTCGAATATTAATAAAAATGGTTCATAAAATATATCCATATGAAATTTTTATCTATATTTATCTTGAGAAATGTTTATCTGAAAATTTCACTTTTTCCATATGGAAGTGTTTCTTCAAAATTATCATTAGAAATTTTCAATTGGTCTATCTGAAAATTTTCTTAGAATGATTATTCTTTAACAACGTTCCACAATTTGATGTGATTTCAAACACATAAATTATATAATTAATACAACTGCATATTTCAAACATCATAAAAATCATTACTATCCAAAAAAAATATGTAGCACATTGTACAACTTAACAATTTTTTTCCCTTTCATCCACATTCATCGATCTAGAGATTTTTTATCTCTTGTTGCTAGAAACAATCATAACTGTAATGAATTATCAGATTTTATTTTCACAACATTCTGAATATGATGAATGTTTTTTCAAAATATTAATATGGAAACCACATTTGATCCTTGTCATATAACTAATTTTAGATCCTTTGTCTAATATTTTTACAAAATTTTATTAATAATACTCCATCTAATATTTTTCAACAAAAGTTTCTACGAAATCTCCATAGGATCATTTCCACTTTCTTATGAAAATTTCTCCCAATTTTTTTCAATAAATTTATTATGAAAACTTCATCTCATAATTTTCAAAAAAACATTATTAATCAGACCCCATCTTATATTTTCCAACTAATATCTTAGGGAATATCTTTTTGTTCTTTTTAATTAATTTTCTTAAGGATAATCCACCCAATATTTTTTAAAAATTTCATTAAAGAAACATCATCTGATATTTCCCATATGATGTCATCCCTATCTAATTTAATTAATTATAAAACCTTAAAAATTGATCTGATTTTTTTAATAAGGAAAAAAATGTTGTTTCTAGAAAACCTACTTCCATAAATTCTACACAAAAAACATCTTCAAAATTTTTTCTAAATAACTAAAAAACACTTTCATCCAACATAGTCCCAACAATAATCATTTGTATGATCTGTGATGTCTTATTTTAAATCATATAAAAAATATAACTAATATTAATTTTTATTTTACAATTTCACCAAAATAATACAATATTACGAGAATGATTTTTTATATAGAGTTTATAGTTATCCTTATATGAATAGGTGTTCATGTTTTGATTTTTAGATGTAAATTTTCTACCTTAGAAAATATCATGTTCTCTATTTTGATAGATCGAATCCATTCCTAATATCACATAAAAGTAGACTAAAGGAATGATAATAAGATTTTATAGGATATGCATTATAATAAAAATAAATTATAGATGAGTAATATACATGGTATATAATATTAAATCAAATATAAATTTTCATTAATAATCCAATATCTTATTATCAGGATATATATTTAATGTTTTTAGGTATAAATTATTTTGTTGAAGAATGTATGAATACAGCACTCAATATTAATGTGTGGGTGATCAGTTTTCCTCATTCATTATCAATTTTGGAAGACAATTTTATATTATTTATTGTATAGAATTTCTATTTCCATGGAATTTATTATCACCCATCGCACTTGTTTGAAATAGAATATGACATTGAATAGAAAATATGAAAGTTCCCCACATTTAACACATTGATATATTGGTGGTAACTCTAAAATTTATAATTTATATTCATTGTATCTTTTGTACACATAAAGATTCCATAGTATTTAGATTTTGTATTCCTATTATATCCACAAATAAAACATATCTCTAGTCTTTTGAGACACTTTCATTAGTGGTTCTTCCAATAATCTTCACATATAAAAAATTTAACACCCTTACCTCACCATCCTTTTTCTAAGACTTCCATGAGACCACATAGTTCTATTCATTCATTATTTTGGGAATATAAATATTTTCAGGTTATTAATCATGATTCATGGTATATATATTTGAATGATCATAATATTTCTCACTCCATATATAATAAAATTCTGTTTTTCATTATAATTATAAATACATTGTCAATAGAATCCATTTTTAAAAAAAATCCAGGAATCTTCATCCACTAAAAAACTCAGAGTGGTTTATCATATGTGATAGATAATTTAAACCATAAAAAAATTATTTTGTTTCAATTACATTAAGAACTGAAGCAGAAAATATCATACTATTGTAAATTAATATATTTTAAATTAACATAAAATACTCTCAGTACAATATTGGTTTCTCTACGTTGGGTCATTTTATATTTTGTATCCTAATTCATTAGGAAAATAAATACTTTAAAATGGCAGGTAAATATAATTTAATTAACTGAATTATATACTCTGGGAGTATTTATCAAAATGTTTAGTTCTATTCACACTCATCCTGAACCAGTGTAATGATTAAGCTGATACTCAACTATTAATTTTTAGGTTTATTATCCATAGGTCGATATGTTCCATAACCACATCCACCAACTAGTATCCATATAGGGATGTAATTTCTAGGGTAACCACACAATCATTACATTTCTAAAAACTTAAGGTAATACCCCATGTGTATAATTATCTCCATGATTTATCCCACAATATTTCATTATGTTCTCTTATGTTAATCCCAATAATATTCAACTTTATCTTATCTCATCTAAAGGGTTATCTATATCTTTGAAATTATGATCAACCTTATCTTAACGACCATTAATTCATCCTAAAATAATATTATAACTTATATATTAATCTAAACCCATCATTGATATCCCCTATTAAATCCCACTGATCGTAATAGGCTCATACTTACAAGACATATGTACGATAATTAATTATAATAAATTTATAGGATATTTTATGATTATAGTTTCAAATAATAAAGAATACTCATCAAATAATAAATCCCAACAATTTATCATTTGAATGATATTGTTTCAAATAAATAAGAAACTAAATAATTGATAAAAAGTTTTTTTTCATCTTTGTCAAATTCTATATGCATGAAATTATTCTACAAATATAAGGTAAAAATAATTTATTTATAACCCAAGGATATGAAAATACAATAGGGGTGAGCTTAGATTCTTGGTAAGTGAAGAAAGACACGAAAATATATATTAGAATAAGAAAGGAGTAAATATATATAGTGGAATAAATGATTATAAAATATTATTTTCTAACTGATCACATGAACATGAAATCAATCGATAGATGACTTCAAAAATCAACAATCTCATTGATAATAATAAATAGGTTCATACTGATATTATTCATAATGTCATTCGATTCAAGGGATTCACAAAGACCATATAAATTAATAATTATTTATGTGACTAAATATACAATTTTACAAGACTGTTGTCAATAAATTAAAATAAATATGAAGGAATACAACAAATACCCAGCCTACATAGAATCATGAGATCGAACAATGCATCATGGGGATAATAAAATCCTTAAATAACTAATTAATTTAAAAAAATTCACAAAATATTTAAATAAATGATATATTCATTATATTACCAACATTCCATAGTAATATCTAAAAATCTTTAATAAAATAAGAAATATATTTATTATAAATATTTCCTCAATAAATAAAATGTATAACATTCCATGCATATATCCCTGAAAATAACACAATATAGAGTAGTGCTATATAGATATGTAATTAATTTCTCTAATCAATAATTCTATGGAATCAGGGAGATCACCTTTCAATCAAAGGGACCAAATAAATAATTTTCTTAAAGGAATGTAATTATAAGAAAGAACATATTTATACACAATGGATAATCGTGGAAGAAATGGATGTAATGGATAATTACCATGATATTTTGTAGCATTAAATAATTCATATTTGGAAATATTTTTTATATAATCTTTTCGTGAAAATACTTCATCAATTTTAAATATTGTCAAAATATATAGACTATGATGTGATTCAATTTTTAAGAGAAATTGTAAACTTTTTTCGGAATTAATAAATAACCATGACCTCTTGAAACAATTATGAAAATAGAAATATTTAATAACTATGATAATATGAATTAATTTTAAATTCCGATAAAATATAAAAAAGATGTTTTATATCACAATAAAAAATAGTTAAATAATGTGTTAAAAAACAATTAAAAGATATTATTATCATACAGGTCAAAAATGAAACATATGAAAAGAATTAAAAGTTACATTAAACACGTTTTAAATAATTAAAAAATGATATAAATTTACCTTGAACAATAATTGGGGCTTAAATATGAAAATATGGAAAATAATATAATAAAAAATGAGCCAAGTTAAAAAAAATTATGAGAAGTCATGTAAAACCCTAATAATAATAGAGGAAATGAAAATGTTTTCATTTTATAAATAATGAGTATAAAAAATACCCATTTGGATTAGCATTAACAAATAATCTGGATTTGAAATCTAGATTAAAGAAAAAACCCTTATGGCAATGGAAATGTAATAATAAAAATAACACAATAGGGTTACCATGAAAAATAAATTTCAATAAAATGAAGTGAAATATTTTTATTATAAATAATGTCAATAAGGATGTGAATAAACTATATAAAATATGTAATGATTCACAATATCAAACAAGTATCATGGAATTTAAAATTTGAAAAACAACTCTCACAAATTTTTCATCTTTTTAATCAAAATACTTTTTATTAAATAATGATATATTGATCATAAAATCTAGTGAATTAAATAAAAATGATAAAATGGTTTGAATATTTAGTAGTCAAAATATATTAGTGATTTCAAGGGAATAATAAGATCCATTTATCATGGAATTAATGTTAACACAAAGAATGCCTTACCTTAATTCATAACCTACAGTATCATTAATGAATCTCATATATATTAAAATAAATATATGACTAATCTTGTTATGAAAAATTTTCATATCTATTAATATTTATAAAATTTGACAATATTTTTCCCTACATGTATATTAGTTGGTTATTATCTATTTTAAATCTCAATTGTTAGTAATCGTGATCAATATGAACCAGTTCTATAATAGAAATTTTTATCATCTTTCATCACCCATAATTCATCATTAACTAACCATAATATTTATTAAAATTAATGATTAATAATTTTTTATAGTCTTATAATATCATTGATTCTGTGTTTTTTATATTATCTATGAAGATTATATTGGAAAATAGAATGATTCAATGATATTAATTAGTGGAATTTAGTGTATAAATTAATGAGATTAATATTAATGTTACTATTAAATAACAAATATTGAAAAATCATTTACTTATTTATATAATATATTATCAATAATTATGTTCAAATTTTCATTCATATTTTATTTCAAATCAAAATTCAAGTATTTGGTTAGACCATCTGAAACATGGATATACCATAATAAATTGGCGAGTAATGTTATGAACGTGGTTTCTTATGTAATAATATGATTATTATTGAAGAATAACAAAATTATTTATATTATTTATTATTTATAATAATATTTTAAAATATTTAAATAAATAATAAATAATCTAGTTGGAAAATATGATATGTTAGATCATGGAGGCAATAGTCTGATAAAATGTACAAATAATGTTTCTATTTCTTATAATAGAAACGAGTAAGGGGGATACAAATTATTAAAAAAAATACTTCTTTTAGTAAAATATAAATACTGAATTCATAATATAATATTGGAAAAATATATTAGTGAAATAGAATGATATAAGATAATCATCTTTAAGGAAATACCAATATTTATCTTTAGAACTTTCAACATCCCTTAGAGGATTCCTTTTAAAGGGGGAATTAAGAAAATGTATTCTATATATAATTTTGTGGTCATGGGGTGATTTTTAGATGTGATTTTACAATCTTGGAAATCTTTATAGTCTTTATGTAAATGTAGTCAGTCGTTACCTAGTTCCACAAAAAATTTCACTAATGGAAGGATAAAATTAATTCATTATAAGAACGTTCCTATAAACATATATTAGATTGGGGTTATATAATTGAGATACTAAAATTAAACCAATAGATTCTTTTATTAATAATTTAATATCTAGTCATCAGGGTCTAAGTTTTTTGATGTTATTTATTGAAGATATCTTTTTACCTGAAATGAATAAAAGACAAATTTTTCACAAGTGTGTGCATATTCTCCCACATTCCAGATCATTTTTGGAACCCACATCTGCACTTCTGGTTTCATAGGTTTTCCATTATCTTGGATACTACTTGTTTCAATAAACATTTTTAGCCCTTTGATTAGGGAATCGACTTGGATAATACATATATCCCCCATAATTAATACATAGAATTATTTTTGAACCTTATAGAAGAAAAATATTTCATATCACCAGGTTCATAGAGATTGTAAATTTTACATGGAAATTACATTCTCTATGCCATCATTTTTGATACCTAAAACATCTCCAAGTTCATTTGAGACATTTTCATAGAGATTATTACCATATTATAAACATATAAGGAATTTAAAATTCTATAAATTAACATATTTTTCACCCTAAAATAAATGAGAATCCATCATTATTTTCATTATTATGTTTTAGAATTCAACTTTCATCATGTTGTTAATCATGTTTCCTGAAATAATTTTTTTACAATAACATGATATCTCAGAATAAATTGTATCTCATTGGGTTTCTAATTATAAAAATATTCATATTATACATAGAATAAATTATTATATGGGTTACATGGGGATTTTACATTACTTAAACCAAAAGTTAGTTAATCACGAGTGGTGAAAAATGAACACAATAAGATAATTATTATAAGATAATTACTTGAAAAATTTGACCTTCTAATGTCTACATATTTTATATTATTATATTTCTGTTCAAATTAAATAAATATAAGATCAATCTTGGTTTCTTTATGGTTGGTTCTCTCAAATACCTCTCAAAAATTCTTTAACATTACAAACCATTCAAAATTTATAGTAATGAGAATTTAATTACCCCTATTATATTCATCGACAATGTATTTCTATGTGGCCAATATGAGGCCTAGTCATCATTCACCAGAGTAATGATTTAGATGATACTCATCATTCAATTTTTAGTGGGATATGTTTTAGATGTATATATGCCACGATTTAATTTTTTATCTAGTATATAGATAGAGATGTAATTTCTTGGATAACCAAAATAATTATTACTTTCCCAAATCATTGGGGATGTTTTCAAATATATATAACTTTCTCTTAGACTTATCAATATATTTTTCATTAATTATTTATTATCAAAATCTCTAAAATATTCAACATTATAAAAATAACCATAAGGGTAATCTATAATATTTAAATTATAAAAAATATTAATCTAATCATCAATAAATTACATCAACTAACTTTCGAGCCTATGTTCTTTTCCAAACCCTTCTTTGATACCAATTGATTCATTATACACATCATAATCATCTCATAATTACATAACATAAACAAAATATTTCATCACAATATTATCACAAGATTATTTAGGAATAGAGATTTAGAGAACTATGAAAACTCATTATATAACCTCCAATATTTTCTATGAATTATTTTTACTTATAATATGGATTATTTCTTAGACGATGAGCTAAGACGGTGTGATATTCCAAGGGCCGATGTGCCTAAAATAAATGTTTGAAAATGATCAAAATATTTAAAATCATACAAGCAAGGTTTTCCTGAAAATAGTATAATAACTCTTTAATTGGTTCCCAGATTATAAATATGATGGTATCGTTGAGTTTAGAATACAAAAATTACCCTAGGTGTGACCTAACATTGGTCAGAAAAGGTTGATTGTGTAATTTCATCTCAATCGTTTTAAAGGGATAAAATAAATTAAGAAAAAAATTTATTTTAATTCAATAATTGACATAGAGACTGGTAAAATTATAAGTGAGCCTCTTTTTCAAAATTCCAGGGTTATCTGTATAACCATGGAATCTTATAGAGATTAATTGGAGAGAGATCTTGAGATTTATCTCAAAGGTATGATGAAAAACCTGTGGACCAAGGATCGATCAATCACCGCATCCTCAGATTCAATGAATCTCACCAATGAATGTGACACAGTTATAATTTTTCCACATCAATCTATCTAAATTGAGGTAGTATGTTTATTTCATGTTCATTCTTCCAAATTCTTCAATTCTACGATGAACATGAATTAATCGATGAATGGATTGATTCATGGATAATGTGTATTGCATGATGGGATTTATATTGTGTGGGTTTATGGGAGAAATTATTTGATTAAATTGTGGTGATGGATTTGTTTATCTTTATAATGGCAATGGACCAAAATCAACATGAATAATTCATCAAGGTTCTTTCCTCCTTATTGATTGTGATTTTCTACCCCAATTTTGCATTTCACCATGGGATTTCATCATTTCCCTGAGGTTTGAAACATTGGGATCAATCGATCGTTGTACACTTGATTGTGGGTACAATGATCCAATATTGCAGATCTGGGATCAGTACAACATGATGAAGGTGTGATTGTGGTTGAAATAATGAATTAGATGATGTATGATTATCAATTTTATTTTCTTTTGAGTTTTTCATCCTTAAACTAAGAATGTTGGTTTTTATTTGTTTGAATAGAATATTCAGTGTCGAAACATGTTGATTTAGTGATGGCATTGAAAGATGACCTTGTATCTTTAGTTTCATAGAAAAGAAACTACCAGATCGAGGGTCGAAGCATCGCCCGAGGTGTGGGAGAAAAAATACTAGAGTTTGGAAAATATCATAGAACACAGTGTGTAATTAGAGATTACACAACTTGTGGGGTCCCCTACTTACGATTCGAGGGAGTGGTTGGAGTTATGGACCATACGGTTCATGAACCCTATCACACGGTGTGTCATCCTATATGGATGACTTGGTATGTACTCTAAAGAGGACAAAAACATGGAACTAGTGTACAAAAAGTTATTTACGTCGGTTATTTTTCATTTTTTAAGTCAGTTTTTAGCCGACGTTAATATGGACGACGTTATAAATAACATTTTTTACATAGGTTATTTAAAAACCGACGTAAAAAACATAACATAGCGGTGTTTATCACGTCGGTTAATTAATAACCGATGTGAAAAATTTAGGGGGGTGGGGTTTATAATGTCGGTTATTATATAACTGTCGTGATAAACCGGGGGGGAGGGTTATCACGTCGGTTATATAATAATCGACGTGATAAACCCGTGCGGGGGATGTTTATCATGTCGGTTATTTATTAACCGACATTATAAACCCCTGGGAAATGTTTTATCGCATCATTTATTATATAACCGACGTGATAAACCATTTCCTAGGCCTTTTATCACATCGGTTATTAAATAACCGACGTGATAAACAATTCCATAGGTGTTTATCACATCGGTTATTCAAAAAACCGATGTGATAAACCCTTCCCGATTCCTTTATCACGTCGGTTATAAAATAACCGACGTGGAAGACAAATTTTTTTTAAAAAAAAATCGATTGCAGTCCTCTGATCTCCCCAGAAACAACCAGAAACCAAAAATAAAAGTAGATCAGAACAAGAACTAGAGAAAAATTAAGCATTTACATTGATAACATTTAAAACTTACCTCATTGGACATCCCTCCCACCACCCCCAGAACAGCACTCCCCCACCCCACTTGACAGCCACCACCACACCCCTGGACTGCCCCCCGACCCCCTGGATAGCCCCAAACACCCCAGGACAACCCCCACCCTCCTGAACAGCACCCCCTCACCCCACTTGACAGCCCCCACAACACCCATGGACTGCCCCCGACCCCCTGGACAGCCCCAAACACCCCGGGACAACCCCCCCACCCTCATGTATACCCCCCCCCCCCCCACACCCTGGACAGCCCTCCTGCACCCCACTGGATAGCCCCCACCACACCCCTATAACTCCCCCTGACCCCCTGGACAGCACTCCCACACCAATGGATAGCCCTCCCACACCCCCGAAACAGACCAAGAAGTTACCAAAAGCAAACCAGAATCCCCTCACCCCACTAGACTGCCCCCACCACACCCCTGAACACTCCCCCCCCCCCACACACACACCCCTGGACAACACCACCACCCTCTAGACATCCCCCACCCTCCTGTAGACCCCCCCCCCCAACCCCTGGACAGCACTCCCACATCCCAGTAAAGCCCTCCCACACCCTTGAAACAGACCAAAAAGTTACCAAAAAACATACCAGAACCCCCTCACCCAACTAGACAACCCCCACCACACCACTGGACTACCCCATCCCCATGGAAATCTTGGACCCCCCCCCCCCCACTAGACAGCCCCCACCCCTCGAAACCCCCCTCACCCCACAGGACACCCCCACACCCCTAGGCACCCCCTGGACAGCCTCCCACTCCCCTAGAATTCCCTTCCACCCTCCTGGAAATGCTCCCACCCCCTGGACTGCCCCCCCCCCCACTCTCATGGACACCCAAGACCCCCCCCCCCCCCCCCCCTCACCCCACCGGACAGCTCTCCTAGACCCCTGGACACCCCCACCCCACAGAACACTCCCCCACACCATTGGAACTCCTCCACCCAGACATGAATCCATACCAAAAAACCATCACAAGTAGACAAAAATAATAAGTAGAGAAAAATTAAACATTCACATATATAACATTCAAAACATACACTGTCAACTTCAAAAAAAAACTAAATCCAACTTAAACGACTACCAAATACACAATTACAATGAAAATATTAAAAATTACAATTTACATTACAAACTACTAAAATTCAATCAAACCTGTAAAATAATTTGACCACTCCACTTGTATGTGTTTGATGTCTTCAGCAGTATAGGGTTGAGGGTCATCAAAAAGCTAAAAATAAAAAGGATAGTAGTTAATGTGTATAATGAATAAATCAAATTGAAATATTATCGCAAAGTTTAAGAGGAAATCTTACTAGGTCAAAATTCACATATGTCCCAGTTGTTATTATTTCATACATAAATCTTAACATATAATATCTGCATTCGATGACGCCTTGTTTTTCCTGACAATTCTGTTTGAATGAGTATAAATACAATATATTATTTTTATGTAATAAGTCAGAAAGTACAAATTATAAATGGATATTTACCTTTTCATTTACATATTTTATCTTTGCACTCCTTTTATTTGTGTTTTTTCGAAAGTAGACCCATGCCCAGTTAGATTATAATACGAATGGGGTAAATTTAAAATTAATTATAATATATAAAACTATTGATAAATTGAAACATACTTTTCCAATATATTATTAAAACTTTCCAGCACATCATCATGGACAGAGCATATCAAATAAAGTGTTTTCTCCCTTGGGAAAAAACCCATAACATCCAATGATCACTGATAAAAGGAAATTTAAGGTTAGTGGTTTTTTATGTTAAAAGATAATGAACTCTTTGAGAGAGATGTGTTTCATACCTCTCACAAAAAGGCATCATCCAATATTGCGTGACTATATTCTTTTCAAGTCTTCCAGCAATATAAATAATTCTTTTTCCGTCATCCAATGCACATGCTTCAGGGGAAATCAATTGCGGGTCCATGAATCCATATACATCTGTTAGATCATTCCTCTCACAAATTTTATAAAGATACCTAATACAAAACAGATATAATTATACATTTTTAATAAATATAATGCAGGGAAAAGGTGTTAAGACTTACATGGATAACAATTTCACCATGTTGATGTCTAACTTATCTCCAGTTACAAGATTTATTGTATTAGTTTTCATAATCCCCACAGTTATTGCACATCCACAAACATGATCTTCCATTGGAAACTTATAATGACTCGCCAAAAAATTTGAATATCTTGAAAATCTGTAAAGACTACTAGAATCTATATCTGATGGTATATCCATTTGTCTTTGTTGTTGTCTATACAGTATTTCTTTACCTTTGAATTATTCTTGTAAAAATAAATAGAAAAATATATTATCTTTCAAATGATAAAACAACTTTAATAAGAAAAATGTTATAACATTCATACCTCTATTGTAATGAGTCGAAGAAGTCAGGGTGGCCAAATTAAAAAATGGCCTACACTATGTCAAACTATCATCACCTCATCTATATGTAATGATACTCGAGTTGATCTATCTATAATATCATGTATAGTGACCCTCTGATTCTCTACCTCTAATTTTTTATATTGAACTATATCTCCTATACAATATACTAACCCATATGCAACTATATGATGTTGAGGATCATCAACATACAACTCGCAATTAGTAGGAAGCTGTGGCAGAGGAGTAGGATAAAAAATGGGGTCCGCAGGCTGAGGTGGGGGAGTGGGAGCTACTGGTGGAGGTGGAGGATAAATAATGGGGTCTGCATGGGTAGGTGGAGGAGTGGGAGCTACAGTCTGAAATTTTCATTGCATGATTGCAAACATAGACCGTACTGATTATCTAATCTTTTACTCCATAATCGCATCAATATTATGAACTTTAGCCTCCAAGGATTCTATTTTTTTTATAAACCCCCTCAAAGTTAGAAGTTAAAGAACATGGAAACACTTTTCTTACCAGTACACCTGTCGGATATCCTCTTACACGACCAGGATATTCGGGCTTTCCCAATGCTACAGATAAAATATCTTGCCTCCCTGTAGCTGAAAATGCCCCGTGTGAACTCTAATCCTCAAGGGAATCCATTATTAATTAATTGAACATTTCTGTAATTATTGAAATTATATGAAGAAAATAGTTAACTTAAATAAATAAAATAGATATCTTACAATCCTCTCAGCTACGATTCTTGATTCTTCTGAAAGATATATTCCTTTTTGCCCATCCGATCTCTCTTCCATTTTTCATGTCTAGATGGAGGGTCCACCTGTCCAGATCATGAAGACCCAGCTCTTAGTTGTGGAAATTTTTCTTCCATCATTTGTTCTTCCAAAAATGCATACCCTCCCTAAGATAAACTATGAGGGTATACATTTTTAGATTGGATCTCCTAATGATCTTTCCTTGTTTTCTGTAAATTAAGAATATGAAATCATTAACAAAACATTAATAAGATCATTTATATAAGAAATCTTATAAAAGTTTACATTGCCCTTACCAAAAAATGACTCTTTTCTTCTACTTTCAAAAAACTGTCTCAATGTGTCTTCATATATAAAAGGATATATACGACATAGATTGTCATGACTCCCATGACCATAAATGAAATCAGATGAGAGGGTTTATTTGAAATCCCTCCATCTTCTAGAATCCAACGATAAGCATTTCTTCCTAACTCCTCCAGTGTCAGGAATATCAAATTTCATCTGATAAAGAAGAGGTTAAACATATTATATATACTTGAAACATTTAAAGAATAGTCAAATAAGAGTAAAATATCTTACCAAAATTGTTTCCCACAACTGATAGATTATCGCTTTATCCACACTTCTCCAGTCATCATACAGAATGCTTACTTTTCTCTTAGCCTCATTTGATACAAAACTCTTAAAATATTTTTCATTTGGACCTCTAGGAATATCATCTTCCCCAAACTCATCGAGTATCCTCTGATCCTACGTACGTGCAAGTGCTAATTTTGGTAAACATATGCACTCACATTTACCAACCTTTGAACTCTTTATCATAATAGGATCACATGACGAAGATTGAGGAACATCAAGAGGAGCATGTTAATGTTCCTCCCCAGAGGTATGACCAATATGCTCATCTCCAAAATCGTGTGGTTGATCAACTGAATGATCTTTCATTATCCTTAAAATCAAAAAAAAACAAACATTAGTTCACAAATCTACAAATTCAAATATTTTAATACTACTGTAATTAGAAAATAGAAAAGTGTACTAAGTTACGTAATAGTAAACATTGTTAATATGGAAAGCATGTTAAACAATGGTAAAGATGGTGAAGATGGTCAAGATGGTAAACATGGTAAACCTAGTAAACATGGTAAAGTAATTTTCAATGAACAAAAATAATAGATATGTAATTAATGTAATGGTAAACATGACAAAGTAAACTAAACACACTTAAAACAAGCAAAAACTTATACTTATTTTGTTTTAATACATGTTTTAATAAAGAAAAAACTTACAATATTTAAATTTTATGAAAAATAAATAAAAGTAAACAAGAAATAAACATATGTTACCTGTAATTTTAGGAATGTACAAATGGATTGTTTTCCAAATTCCTTCATCATGATCGTTTCTTATGGAACAAACTATGTATTCAATATGCCCATCATTATGTTTTGTTAATCTTTCCATGGAAGTAGGGATCTCACATAAATCATCATCTTCATCAAGTTCATCCTCACCAACATATTGTTTTTTCCCTTGTAATACAACAACCCACTACCTATATGAATGATCTACTACATAGAAAATTTGTTTTTCATGTGTTTCCATTATAAAAGAATCAGTTGTGTCTTCCAATCTATTCAGATTAACAAGTGTCATTCCAAATTCATCGTGTCTGACACTGTTGTTACTGATAAACCATTTACAGTTAAAAACAGAAACTTTAATTTTAATGTAATAAACCTCCCATATATCTTTAATCACTCCATAATATGAACCTGATGCAGAAATTGGGTTTTTGTCCTTAGCACTCGAAAAAATGCATTTCTTTTGCAAACACCAATACACAACTATTCTTAACTGCACTTCTGTTATCCTGAGCTTTCGTATGAAATGTATATCCATTAATGTCATAACCGGACCATGTTATCACATTTAAACATGGACCACCCACTATCCATTTTAATGTCTCTGATACATCTGATCTACCAACTAAGGTCTTTTTAAACCATGAAAAAAAATTGTTGTTCTCATTCAGAATCCACATTTATTTCTTCTTTGGATGACATTATTTTAACTCATTAATATGAAATGTGTTATACGGTTGAGCATCCGCTTTGTTATTCAAGATGTATGATTATAACTTCTTCATCTATTCAACTGACAATGATTTGACTTTCAAACCATGAATCCTCTTTCTCCCATTATTAACTCATTCATGGAGAGATGGAGGCAAACCTATTTGTTGCGCCACAGCCAAGTAGACCGTACAAAAATATGCTACCTCCTCAGAAATATACATTTCAATAATGGAGGCTTCAGTTCGATATGGATTCTAACATACCCCTTTAATATTTTCATATACCTTTCAAAAGGATACATCCAACGAAGATAAACAGGTACACAAAGCATTATTTCTCGAACCAGATAAATCATTAAATTCACCCTTATATCAAAAAAAGTTGGAGGAAAATACATTTCCAATTTACAACATATAAAAATTGCATCTTTTTCAAAAATGTTCAAATCATTCACATCAATCTCCTTGTTACAAATTGAATTGAAAAAATAACATAACTTCATTATAGTCTTTCTGACATGGATGGGAAAATTCCACGCAATGAAACTGGTAGAATTTGTTGCATCATGACGTGACAATCATGTGATTTCATACCTATCAACTTCAAGTCCTTCAATAGGACAAAATTTTTTGCATTTGAAGAATAAACTTGAGGAACTTTGATATCATGAAGACACTGACAGAAGCTAATTCTCTCCCTCTTTGTTAATGTATGACAAGTCGTGGGAAGAAATGTTCATCTTCAATTAGGAGTGAGAGGTAACTCCAAACGTATTCCCATCGGTAGTAAGTCTAATCTTGCATTCAACCCATCTTTTTTCTTTCCTTTAATATCTAACAATGTTCCAATCAAACAATCACATATATTCTTCTACACATGCATGACATCAATATTATGTTTAACTTCATGATACCTCCAATATAGTAGCTCAAAAAATATTGACATTTTCTTCCAAATATGTCTATCATTACTCGATTTTTGTGTCTTTAATGTCACATCAAGGTTTTTTACCCTCTCAAAATACAGATCAGGGGATAAAGGTTTTGGAGAAGTATCAAATTCATGTGAGCCATTGAATGCCTTTTTTAGTCTTCTATAAGGGTGATCCATAGGCAAAAACATTCTATGACCCATGTACATTGTTTTCCTCCCATGATTCAATTAACAATATGACATCTGTTGTTCACAAATTGGAAATGCTTTATGCCCTTTAATATTGTATCCAGACAAATTTCCATAGGCTAAGAAGTCATTTATAGTGAATAGAAGAACTGCATGTAGCTGAAAATATTTCATTTTATAAGAATCATACACCCTAATACCATAATCCCATAACGGTTTCAAATCATCAATAAATAGTGACAAGTGAACATCAATATCATTGCCGGGTTTCTTTGGACCAGAGATCATTATACTCAACATGACATATTTTCACTTCATACAAACATCAGTAGAGATGTTCTAAATTAAAAATAAAACAGGCCATGAACTATGTGTGCTACTGAGGGTTCGGTATGGATTCATTCTATTTGTGCACAACTCTAGTCTGAGAGTTCTAATTTCATTTCCAACTATAGAATACTACTCATCAATTTTCTTCCATTGTGGAAAATTAGTTGGATGAAGTATTTTTCCATCACATACTCTCTCATCAGCGTACCATCATAACCTTTTTTCATCATGTGAATTAGCAAATAAGCGTTTGAAACGATGAATTATAGGAAGATACCAAAATACCTTTGAAGGGGTCTTTGTAATCTCTACATCAGCCTGTGATTTTTCTTTCACCTTATACCATGATGTCACACATTTAGGACACTCTGACAGAAATTCATATTCCTTAATATATGTAATGAATTCATTAGTATAGTCATGTATTTTCTTGTATCCCAATCCCATCGGGCATAATATTATCTTGGCCTTATAATGTGAATCTTGAAGATCGTTATCTTTTGGAAGAATGTCTTTCATCAATTGTAGCAGCTCTGTAAAACTTATGTCACTCCATCCATGTTTTTCCTTCAGGTTAATCAATCTTAAGACCACTGACAAAACCGTAAAATCTATACAACCAGTATATAATGGTTTTCAGCATCACCATATAGACGCGCAACTGTCGGTTCTATCTCAATTTGTTCTGCTACAATATCGCAAATCATTTCTTTAATTCCATCGGAGTTACCATCTTGCGAATCATCATCATCAGTGACATTCCATCCAGTTTCACCATGACAAATCCAAGGGTTGTAACTCGGATTAAAAACATGACAAATCAGATGATCTTTTATCTCTATAATTTTCAACTTCTTCATATTCAAACATTTCAGGCATGGACAGAAAAAAAATCACTACTTGGAATATTTTGTTTATAAAATTCCAAAAAGGCATCAACACCTTCCTCATATTCATTGCTCATTCGATGTTCCGTAATCCAACTTCGACTCATTATTACCTATAACAAATATCAAAATTATATATATTTTTAATATAAGACAAATATATGTTTATATAAAAATAATCATAATTTGAATGTAAAACAATTTTGAAATATAAAACAAATCTATGCGTATTTAAAAAAATATGCTTCAATATTATTTTAAAAACAAAATATATTTAGATATAACAGTTTTAAATTCCATTGAATCAAATAAAACCATGGGGCCTACAATGGTTGATAGAAAATTGGAGAAATGGAGTAAACCTGAGAATCAAATCAAATTTAAAATAAAATCTCAGATGGAGAAAATCACAATGTAAATGCAATCATCACGGCACAATCATCATGTCATGATCTCAGAAACCATGATGCAGTAGTCAATCCCAACTGACACTTATCCCCCACCCCCTTGGACACCCCATGGACACCACCACACCCTTGGACAGCCCACCCCCCCCCCCACCCACCCACCCCTCCTGTACACCCCCACCCCCTAGACATCCCCCACCCCTCTAAACAGCACCCCCACCGCTCCTGGACACCACCCCCACCCCTACCCCCTTGGACACCAACCTGGATAGCCCCCACCCCTCTAGACAGCACCCCCACACCTCTTAGACACCACCCCCACCCCCTACCCCCTTGGACACCCCAACCCTCTAGACAGCCCCCCTCCCCACCCCCTGGACATCTTCCACCCCTCCTGGACACTACCCCCACCCCTACCCCCTTGCACACCCCCCTGGACACCCCCAACCCTCTGGACAGCCCCCCCCCCCGGACAACCCCCAAACCCTCTGGACAGTCCCCCGCCCACTTCTACACCCAACCCCCACCCACCCACCCACCCCCTTGGACACCCCCTAGACACCCACCAACCCTCTGGACAGCCCCCCACCCCCTGGACAGCCCCCACCCCTCTAGACAGCACCCCCACCCCTCATGGACACCACCCCCACCCCCTACCACCTACCCCCTTAGACACCCCCCCTGGACAGCCCCCCACCCCTCCAGACAGCACCCTCCACCCCTCCTGGACACCACCCCCCACCCCTACCCCCTTGGAAACCCCTTGGACACCCCTCAACCCTCTAGATATCCCCCACCCCCTGGACAGCCCCCACCCCTCTAGACAGCACCCCCACCCCTCCTGGACACCCCCCCCCCCACCCCCTACGCCCTTGGACACCCCCAACCCTCTGGATAGCCCCCACCCCCTAGACAACCCCCCAAACCCTGTGGACAGGCCCCCACCCCCTTGGATAGCCCCCCAACTCACCCACCCCCTTGGTCACCCCCTAGACACCCCCTACCCTCTGGACACCCCCCCCCCCCATACCCCACCCCCTAGACAGCCCCCACCCCTCTAGACAGCACCCCCGACCCCTCCTGGACACCACCCCCCTACCCCCTTGGACACCCCCCTAGACACCCCCAACCCTATGGACACCCCCACCCCCTGGATAGCCCCCACCCCTCTAGACAGCACCCCACACCCCTCTTGGACACCACCCCCACCCCCTACCCTCTTGGACACCCACTGGACACCCGCCAACCCTCTGGACAACCCCCACCCCCCGAACAACCCCCCAGACCCTCTGGACAGGCCCCACCCCCTTGGACACCCCCACCCACCCACCCCCTTGGACATCCCCCCCACCCTCTTCGACACCCCCACCCCCTTGGACCCCCCCCCCCCTCCCACACACACACCCCCCTGGACTACCCCCACCTCCATGGACACCCTGGACAGCCCCCAACCCCCGGTACTGCCACCAACCCTCTTGACAGCCCCCAGAACCATGGGATTTTAACCTCAAGCTACTAGTTTTGGCATATCTATAGATTTCAACCTCAAGAAACTAGTTTTGGTATCATGCCATTATTCAAAATGAGAACCATGAATTGTATCTCCTACTAGTCTAAAATGATCTATTGTGAAATGAATCGGGTGTTAATATCATATAAAGACTTATAATAGTCCATGAAAATAAGTGACGTCAATAGATTATGGAACAACATAAAGTGATACCCAAAACAGAAACTACCAAGGCTCCAAAACAAAAATTCCACCATGAAAAACCATATATACTTATAAAATAAATCACACTAGTACATGGAATGTGTGCATCACAATGGTTTACATATAAATTGCATTAATATAGGTGAATGAGATCATTAGTTGTCAATGACAACAGAAATTACCATCAATGTCGGGCATTCGCGAAACAAAAACAAACGAAATAGAAGTAGGTGAGGCTTACGTGAATATTGCAAGTCGATATGATAGATCTGGGGATAATAAATAAGATGATGATGGAAAAATGAGGTAAGAGGGTTCGAAATCGAAGAACCTTACCTAGTTTAAACAAAAAAATCACAAAACGTAAATATAGACTATCCGAGAAAAAAACAAACGAAATAAAGACATGGGAGGCTTACCTGAGTGTTGTGATTTGAGATGATAGATCCAAGGAGAGTAAATATGATAAAAAATGATGTAAAACGAGTTTAATTCAATGAGATCGACGAGTCGATTAGGGTTTTCCACGCGAGAGAGACGAGTCTCCGGACTGTCGATCGAAAAATTGTAAATGACAATCCACTGGGGCAAGTTAATTTTTTAAATGTTTTATAATGCCGGTTATTTAATAACCGACGTTATAAACTATTTTCCTTACATTTATAACATCGGTTATTATAATAACCAACATTATAAATGTATCAGATACGACCTATTTTACGTCGGTTATTTTATAACCAACGTAAAAAAATCCGTGTGTTCATTTTTTACGTCGGTTATAGAATAACCGACGTAAAAAATACATCATAATTCACAGTTTTTTATGTCGGTTATAATATAACTAACGTAAAAAATTCTGCAGGTTTGGTTGTTACGTCGGTTTTCAAATAACTGACGTCAAAAAGGCCTCAAATGCAGCTTTTTTACATCGGTTATTTTATAACCGACGTAAAAAATTCATAAATATCTCGTTTTTTACGTCGGTTATTTGAAAGCTGACGTAAAAAACACTACACTTTGATTTTTTACATCAGTTAATTTATAACAAACATAAAAAACGAATTCACGTGATTTTTAATGTCGGTTATTAAAATAACTGACGTGAAAAATTTACTCTCCGCATTTTTTACGTCGGTTATAAAATAACTGACGTAACAAACCACGTATCACACATTATCTCGTCGGTTATATATAACCGATGTAAAAAATGGTGATGTTAAAAAAGTTTTCTGTAAGAGTACATGACTAGATTGAACGTTATGTACTTAGACACAGACATGAATTCGGTACATAGACACATCTAGGTGACATGGGTGGGGAATCGTGTGTCTCTATACATTATGTACTCATCCTACATGCAATGTATATAGAGACTACATTCCATGTGAGGATTTTTAAATGTGTAATAGATTGGGATAACTAAACACATCGTGCCCACCAGGGACATGCTGTGTACTCCCAAAAAGATTGAATGAGGCTCTATTTTTCTAGTTTTTACCATTAGATGTTAAGTGTGTTCCCTTGGTCCTTTCTTTGAGGGTACAATGATGAATTACATCCACATCAATAGATTGAAATCCCCTCTAGTGGTTGAGTCTCAGATAGTGTATTGTATCCCTCTGCGAGACTATAGTATGATCCTCTATCACCCCTAGTGGAGTTTTTGGAATTATCATAACCTCCTTGAGAAGGTTATTGATCCTCTATCTAGATGGAAACTTCGGTAGGTTTTGTGGAATTGTTGGAACATGATCCCTTACAAAGCGGGTTGATCCATATTTGGTTTATAGTGTCCCCCACCAGTTTTGTGAATGATCCCCTCTTTGTGTATCATAGTCTTCTTTGACCATTGCATTCTCTTTTGGTGGGTACCAAATGATCTATACCTCTTCGTCAACTGTCTCTAATGATATCATGGATCGAGGAGTGATTTCTCCAAGAACAAGCAAGATTTGATCAGAATCTTGTGGCTTGTAGTTGGTTATGACCATCTAACGGCGTGGTGTCTATCCTAAGTATATTTGGGATTTTATCTACTTATTATATATTTTATATAGTGTTACATCTTATATTTAGCTAACTATACATGGTTCCTCTTATTTAGTGTTTTCAGGGTATACTACTGAGTATTATTATACTCATCCCTATGCAGGCTTTGCACACACATGTCATTCCACGTGTAGATAGTGTCCCTTTTGACAGTGTCCTAGGAGGATCAAGAGTGGGTGGAGTATAGAAGAATTTGGGTATATATAGGTGTTTTTTGAGGGCATAACTTTGACGTAGTCCTCACCCTTGGAACATGTTGGACTCTTTACTATTTTAGTTAGACTTATGTATATATTTCTCATGGTAGGATTGTTTTTCCCCTATTTACGTTTGATCACATTCATTATCTTACAATATTGTGGGATATTATTTGTATCCATACATCCTTTTTGTTGTTTTACGTTTCAGAATTTTGTGTCTTGGAGATGTCTATTTCTATAAAAGTAATTTAAGATAATACCTCCCATCTTTAGGATAAGCCTAGTCGGTGCTACTAACCAACCCCTATCCTAATGGAGGAAGTCTGGGGGTAGTCACAAAATGGTCTCCTCTAGGACCAGTCATGATAGAGTGGTGTCAGTGTTATTTCAGTTCTAATTTAGGATCATCAGTATTTGAGATTTGTTTGGGGAAATAATGTTAAGTGTGTTGAGTTCATATTTTAGGCCAAGGATCCCAGTGTGGGTTCGGTGGCTAATGTATCCATACACGAAGACTATGATTACCTACTTTTCGACTCAGTACAATAAACCATGTTACAAGGGAAAAAATGGTACATGAATCATATAGGAATGGTTGTGTCTTCCATGTCCTTATTGAGCCAAATCCCCATATATACTTTATTGATTGCAGAACATCTTTTTTAATTATTTGATTCGTCCACGTATACTTCCAACGAGGATTCTTCCACACTATCTTGAGGATGATCCTCCCATTGATGAGGCATCAGTACATCGGTCAATAAAAAATATAGCACATTCGGGTGGTTTACCAGCTATACCACCACTTGTCAAGGAGAACCTACTACCAGCATTTGTAACTGAGGATGCACACAGGCTCAATGCATTGAAAAATTTTCAGAGGTTGATACCTCTTATGTTTCATTGAGAGCATGACCCCTCCGATGTATGATGATTGGCAAGAGGCAGTCACCCGTGTTTCAACCTTGCGAGGATGCCAACTCACCATATGGAAGTTCTTACCTTGAGTCTTCTTTTAGAGCTCTATGGATCAATGGTGGAGTTTTGTGACTTAGTCCCATGACATGAAAACTCTCTCCGAGACAAACGTTGAGCATATTTTCATAGGGGCGTTCTCTCTCGACACATTCTAATAGGTACCAACAAAGGATATTCTGTATTTACTACAGGGAAGTATGACCATGGAAGAGTATTTAGGGATGTTTACTGATCTCTCATGATACTCCTTGTAAATGGTATAATATCATTTCTTCATGGATCAAACCGTAGAGTAGGGATTATTCTATGACATTATGAAATCCATGGTCATCCTTAACATTTTTTACTTATGCAGTGGTACTTTAGTGAGCCATTCTAGTGGAGATTTTTGTGGAAGAGTAGATCGAATTAGTGGGAACAAGTAGTGGGTACCCAGTAGATGAGACCTCGACAGTAGGTGAGTGAAAATAGTAACGTAGATCCAAGTGGATAAGGTGCTACAGGAGGGGATCCCGGACACAGGGTTAGTGGTGAAGGACTCCTAGGGTGGCTTGAATCATCCACGGGATAGACAATATTACTCATGTAGTGGTTGGGGATATCTGGAATGAGATTGTCTGGACCGTCATACAGCTGATTGGAAGATAGTAGAGGGATCACCTATAAAGATGAAAATACATGAGAAGGGTGGTCCATAGAGAAGCATATGTGGTAGTGGTGCTGGGAGAGAAAGATGTGGTGGTTGTTGTTTCTAAATGTTAATGGCACCACCCCCCGGTGGCCTATGCCATGATTTTCCAGTTGTTGGGAAAGGGTGAGGCCAACTACAGGATATGAAGGATTATGAACCCGAGAACGTAGGGATGGTACAAGGTATGATATGTGTCTTTTCTACCATTATTTATGTTTTGATAGACATGGCTATTATTCCGTATTTTCTTACCACAAAACTAGTTCTAGAGTCAGAGATTCTAGTTGAACCATTGACTCAAACCTTATTCTTGGAGACACCTACTATAGAAGATTCGATGATCAAATATTGGGTCCAATAGTTTGACCTAACTTATGGAGGTGAGAGTTTCGGTTTGGATATCTTGGTAGCGGCATTCAATCCTTACAACATCATTCTTTGTATGGACTAGTTATTCACAGTTCATGATCATGTTTCTTGTTTTAAAAGAAGTGTGTGGTGTGTCCACAGTGATAGATGTAGCTTTTCCTTTGTTGGAGAAAAGTAAACACATGCAGTGAAGTATGGACTCACACATAAGGGGGTGCATCCAATTAATCATCAGTGGGAAATCCTCACCCGTGATGTAGTGGATGATACGATTCATTAGTTTCCTACAGTGGTAGTGGAGTATGAGGAAATATTTCTGGAAGATGCTCCAGGTTTAACTCCCCTTTGGGATATAGAATTATAAATTGATATATAACCTAGAAAGATATAAATGACTACACTTTTATATTTTATGGCTCCCATAGATCTTTTTGAGCTAATGATATAGTTATAGGACTTTCAGAGGATGGTTTTTGTGATACCTATTGCTTCACCTTAGCAATCCCTCGTTTTGATTCCCATGAAGGCATATGATATCATGAGGTTATGTGATGATTAACGATGATTAAAATCAGTGACCGTGAATAACAATTATCCACTACTGAGGATCGTTTACATCTTCGATCAGTTGAATGGAGTGTGATAATTCTTGAAGATCGGGCGTAGATCAAGATATCACCAGCTGTGAGTATGGGATGAGGATATACTGAGGACGACCTTAATATGTCTTTATGGTCACTCTGGGTACATAGTGATTCCATTTTCAATGATGAATTCCAATGCAGTGTTTGTGGGACTCGTGAACCGGATGTTTCATCCTTACAGAGACCAGTTTATGGTGGTTTTAATTATTGACATCCTAGTGTATTCAGCGTCTGAGGAGGAGCACATGATAACATCACGGATTGTATGGGACACATTATGAGAGAACAAACATTATGAGAATATTTTGAAGTGCTAGTTTTGGATCTGAGAGGTCCATTTTTGGGACACATCATCTCAAAGGCTAGAATTGTAGGGATCCAACAATGTTATTGGGAGTGATTTCATGGGATACACCCAAGAGTATTACACAGGTGCATAGTTTCCTTGGATGGGTAGGGTACTATCAAACTTTTGTACCTAATTTCTCTAGATTTGTAGCACCCTTGATAGATTTTACACAAAAGGGAATCCTTTCGTGTGGATATAGATGTGCCATAAGTTCTTTCAGGAGCTGAGGCCGAGGTTGAAGAGAAACCCCTCCATAAAGATACTGGAGGAAGGCATTGAGTATATGGTTTTCTATAATGACTCATGGATCGAGTTTGGTTTTGTCCTGATGTGGGGGAAAGTAGTGATTTCTTACAGTTCACACCAACTGAGATCACATTAGTAGATCTATGTGACCCACAATATTTAGTTAGTAACAGTTATATTCACATTGAATATGTGGATACATTACCTGATGGGGAAGTAGTTTATCATATTCTATGACAACAGGACACTCAATTATATCTTCTCTCAAAAATATCTGAACTTGACATAGAAGTGATTACTAAAGTTCTTCTAGGACTATGAATTTCATATTTCTCATACTCCTGGGAAGGGTAATGTGGTGGAAGATGATCTCAATCGGAGATCCGGTTTTTAGTTGTTGAATGTGGCATCAGAGAAGTTATACTAGTTCTAGATATCCTTTTTAGATGGACGTGGAGTATTATACTTCCAGTATATGGTTTTCACCCCTCCAATATTACAAAAATTCAGGGAGGCATAACTTGGGGATACTAATTGTGACACCCTACGTGCTTATAAGTCTATAAGGGAATTCTCCTGATGGATATTAAAATGTTGGGTAGCACATCTTTCCATTAATAGGGCACACAGTAGTACCATTGGAATTAAAAGGGGAGGTTCTAAGGGAGTTTCATACATCCCCTTTGGGGGAACATCCTAGTGTGGATAATATGTACCAGGACATACAATGTCTATTTTAGTTTCTAGGAATAATTAAGGGAGATGTAGAGTTTATTCCTCGATGCCTTATTTTTCAACAAGTAATGGCTAAGAACCAGGTTTCAGTGGGTTTATCTCTACCCCTTTGGGGTCCTAGAATGGATTTTGAATGGGATATCAATGGAATTCTTGATGGGTTTACCATGTAAATCTAGGGGATAGGATTCCTTCTGGGTGATCGTTGACTGACTCGCCATTTTTGCCCACTTACTAGCTATTAGATAGCATATTTCAGTAGAGATGTGGGTGAGACTCTATGTGTGTGAGATAGTTAGACTCCATGGGGTCCAATTGACGCTAGTTTTAGACCATGATGCCTGCTTGGCATCCCAGTTGTGTAATGGATTACAGGAGGCATTTGGGACTTAGCTACACTTTAGAAAAACGTTTGTCCCATATACATATGTCTAGACTGAGTGGACCATCCAAGTCCTAGAGGACATTCGGTGGTCTTTCATGTTAGACATTGCCCATAGTTGGGAGGATCACCTACCCCTGTATATTTTTCATACAACAACACATGGAATTCCCCCATTAGTATGAAACCATTTGATGATCTGTATGGGTGACCATATAGTTCACTGATTTTCTGGACTGACCCAAGATAGTCGGCACTAATCCGACAAGAGATGGTGTGAGCTACTATAGAGAAGATTTTGATCATCCAGGAGTAGATTAAGACTATTCAAAGTTGTCATAAGTCATATGATGACAGGAGATGAAGGCCTTTGAGTTTGAGTAAAGAGACCATCTGTTCCTTCGGGTTTCACCTCAGTTGGGATTAAAAATATTCAGCTGGGATGGAAATCTATCTCTATGTTTAATCAACCTTTCTAGATACTATGTAGAGTCATTGAGGTGGAATAACACATGGATCTACCACCATAGTTAGATCTAGTACACAATGTATTCTATATGTCAAAACTAAGGAGGTACGATCATGATCCACCACATGCCATTGACTGGGGAATGATTGACAACGAGGATGGATCATATTTTGAAAAGTTCCCAGTGGAGAACTAGGATCTGAAGAATAGGATCCTACATGGGTGATCGATTACTTTTTTATGTTTCCAATTGCAACATAGGAATCTATAGGAGAGCATGTGGGAGCGGGAGGCTCATATTCTTGCACAGTACCATCATCTGATTGAGTGGCCCTTATTTTGGATTTTGAGGTATGTAAATCTCCCTAGTGGGGAGAATTTAACAACTTAGATTTTTTGTTTATTATTTTTAGATATTATATGTATCTTTTCTGATACTGGGCACTAAGATGATGTGAAATTCTGAGGATCAGTGTGCCCAGAAAAAATGATTTAAAAATAATAAAATGTTTAATAACATTGATGTTTTTCTTTCTTCAAAAAGTATAATAACTCTTAAATAGGTGCCCAAATCAGAAATCAAAGGGCAGGTTTGAGTTCATAATGGTAGCTTTACCCTAGGCATGACCTAACATTGGTCAGCATGGGTCGATTATAGAATGTCGTCTCATGCGTTTTAAAGGGACAAAATAAATTAAAACAAAAATAAATTATTTCAATTGGTGATGTAGTGATTGGAAAAACATTAAGTGTTCCCTTTTCTCAGAATTCCAAGGTTATCCACATAACACTAGAATCCTCTAAAGATTATTTGTAGAGAGATCTAGATAATTCCCTAGAATGAACAATGATTGATATGTGAATCAAGGATCAATATATAGGTGTATCCTTAAATTCAACAGATCACACCAACCAACGTGACACAATGATATTTATTCATTATTGATCGAACCAAATCAAGGTAGGATGTTTATTTCATGTGTATTATTCCTTTTTATTCATTTATATGACATATTTGAATCAATTGGTGAATGGATTGATTAACAGATTATATGTATTGCCGAATGGGATTTATATTGTAGGGATTTATGGGAGAAATTCATTAAATAACTTATGGTGATGGATTTGTTTACCATTATAGTGGAAACGAACTAAAGTTAACACAAAAAATCTATTGAGGTCCATTCCTCTTGATCTATTGATATTTTATACCCAAATTATACATTTCACCATGGTTGTCCTTCGTTGGCTCGGAGTTCGACACATCCTTATCAATTGATCCTTGCACACATGATTCATTGTGCATTGATCTGATATCATTGATTTGGGATTAGCATGATGTGATGGAGGTGTGAGGAAGGTTTCAAAAATGAATTGGGTAATGGATGATTCAAAATTTCAGGTTATTAATAACAGAACCAATAATGAATATTTTGATCCATTTGGCGAGCAGATCCAGTGACGAAACGTATCGATTCGATGATGGAATGGAAAGACAACTTTCAATTTTTATTATCACAGTAAGCTTATCACCAGATCGAGGGTTGGACCATCAACTGAGGCGTTGGAGGAATAATATGGGATTCTAGAAAATCCCAAATGAGACGGCATGTAATTCAGGATTATACGATGTGTGGGGCCACCTAGCTTCAGCGTTAGGGTTTGGTCAGAGTTAAGGAAAAAACAGCATGTGACCCCTATCACATGGCGTGTGACCCTCCTCGGATGACTCAACATGTACCACGTAGAGTACACAAACATGGGTAATAGTACTCAACCATATGTAACATTGTGTACTTAAACATGGAAATGGCATGACATATAATGACCAGTACACATATATAGCTTCATTACATGGACACAACTATGAGAAATGGTTATGGAATTGTGTTTCTCTACACGTCATGTACTCATACTACACAATGTGTAAATGGATACTACATCCTATGGGAGTATTTCCATACGTGAAATATATTGGGATAGATAAACACACTATGTACCACCTGGGACACTACATGTACTCCAAACAAGAGTTCTTCAGGATCTTTGTTTTCTTATTTTTGACCTCTATAGTTTGAGTACATTCCCTTTGTCCTTTCCTCAAGGGTAAAGTGTGACATTACATCAACATCACTGAATTATAATCCCCTCTAGATGACCAATCTTAGAACGTGTATGTTATCCCTCCGTGAGACTGGAGTGCGATCCTCTATCACCCCTAGTGGAGTTTGGGGAATTATAATAACCTCCCTGAGAAGGTTGTTGATACTCTATCTAGAAGGCTAAATCCGTAGGGTTATTGGAATCATTTTCATATGAGCCCCTATGTTGCGGCTTAATCCAAATTGGGTTCACGGTTTCCCCCAACAATCCTGGATGTGATCCCTTATCAATGTATCATAGTATTTCTTTATCAATTAATTATATTTGGGTAGGGCCCATATAATATATACCCCTTCTTTGAGTGTCTATGATGATATCATGGACCAAGGATTTATTTCTCCTAGAATGATCATGCTTCGAGTAGAATCTGGTGGCTGGCAGTTGGTTATGACTGCATGACGGTGTGGTGTATCTTTTTAGTATATCTTGGTTTTCTCCACTTCTTATATCTATTATACAGTGTAACATATTGTATTGAGCTGACTATACTTGATGATTCATGTTTAGTGTTTTTGGGGTGTCCTGCTGAGTATTGTTGTACTCACCCTGGCATGGGCTTTTCCCACACGTGTGGATTCTTATATATATGATGACCCTTTTAATGATTCCAAGGAGGACCATTGTTGGGTGGAGCATTGATAGAGCTAGGTATACCAAGGGGTTTTCCAATATCATACCTTTGACATTGTCCTCACAATTGTACCAGGTTTGACTCTTTACATTTCAGTTAGACTTTTGTACAATCTTTTTTTCATCAGATTGTTTTTCCCTATTTACTTTCCAGTACATTTACAATCATACTTTGTTGTGGTATCTTTTATGTATTCACACATCCTTTAAGTTGTTTTACATTTCTTAATTTTTTAACATGAATATGTGTGCATCTCAATAGGTTCTTTAAGATAATGCCTCTCATTTGTGGTATATTCCTACTCGGTGCTAGCCACCAGCCACAATCCTATTATAGGCGGGTGTGGGTAGTCTTGAAGCGGGCCCTTATGGGACAATTTGTGACACAATAACAAACAAAACCATGTATTTCTCATCAAATATAAATTTTTTCCGTCTAAATTAATAACTAACTAATCCATTATAATTTTTTAACATCCCACAAAAATTCTAAAAACTCACAATTCAGATAGACATTTCATCTATAATATTTTTCTTCATAACCTTGTGAAATGGAAACATAAAAATTTTGTGATGAGACACTCAGCAAGGGAAATATTTTATTGGAACATTTTATTGAGTATACAAGACATGGTTAATATACCTATATATAAATGATAATCATTTAATTCCATTTATCAGATCATATAATCTTGATATAAATCCATGTTTGGCATAAATATATTAAATAATCATATTTATAGTAATAACAGGTTTTGAAGTGATAAAATGAATAATTTCATACTAGTCAAGTCCTTATACCAGCACACTAAATAATATTTATGCCTTATTCTAGTACATCTACTTATCATCAAGACTATTTTCAATATGTCGAATTAATTTTGTAATAATACACCAAATACCAGTTATAGTTTGTTTTAGGAGACCTTCTGATACATAGAGGGGTTATTTACATCCCCTCCAACAACTAACTAATTCTAATTCATTCATCATGTGATGTAATAAACCAATTTTTCAGTATAAAACTGACTTTCTTTAATAGTTAGTTAACATTAATATTAAAATAAAAAGTGTACATATTGTTAGTATTTTCTGAATCAATAAATTTAGTTGCACACCATGTAAGCATTCACCAAACTATCATTGTATAGAAAATTGGTTTAATTTTATGTCAATAATTTACCCCCTAAACTATCAAATAAAAACATTGTGAATTACATTTGAACAGTGAAACATAATATTCAATTATCACAAAGAAATCACATTATAAAAATATAAATATTTATAAATAGTTGGTGATTTGGAAAGACAAATGCAGTGATAGATAATTCATAAAATATAGAGGAACATTTCATAAGTTATATTAATAAAAAAGGTGGGTCATATCAGTTGAATAATATATTTGATCAAGATTAAAACATGTCAAATAATATATATATATATATAAAAGGAAAACATGTTTTAGAGCATTCAAAATATTTATTAGGGAATAAGAAGTAACCTTGAAATTTTAGTAATGTTTATTAAAATAGATTTATTTATCAAACAAGTATAATTAGTATTCTTTTTAGAATCCATGATTATGTAGAAAGTACGTTTCATATGGTAAGGTACAACACTATAAGGGGTATATAAATTATTCAAATGTATTATCATTAAAAAAAATCTTACTTGAAAATCATATTTAAGAAGAAACCAATAAAATAATGGGCATCTTAGAACTAAAAGAATGTAAGGGGTTACCATAAAATGGATATTCTATGTAAAGGAAGAATATATTAGTATATTGTTTTCCTCTAATTAAAAACTAATAGCTTTATCCATAATAAAAACTGAACTAAAATGAAACTAAGCTAATTTTATACCATTAAAATCTATCAATTTCATTAGTAAGAATGAATACATAAACATGTTAACACCAATAAAAACTAATTTTAATATTTATTAAATTTCAGTTTTTTATTTATTTCACAGAAACCTAATTTCGGTATAATAAAAAAATTTAGTTCATGAAAATAAATACAATTTTCATCTTACACTTTACAAAAAAAATTATATTATAATGAACTTTTTATAAAAACTAGTTTTTAGGTGATATGCTCACCAATAAAAAAATAAAACTCTGTTACTCATAGAAAGATTTTTTTATAAAATGATATCCATATTTTCAATAATTGTTTTAAAATTATTATATAATTTTAATTATAATTTTACCTGTTAAAAATAGTTTCAAAGTGCGAATGTGGATTCTCTATAGTAAGAATAAATTAGGATAAAGTTTTATTAATAAAGTGAAAAAATTTAAAACATGTAAAATACATGTTTCATAATTTTTTTGGAGGGTGTCTCAACGTTATATTTTTAACACATCTTCATTGGCCTTTTTTATCCTTTTTCCTCGAATAATGTAGTGACATTATTGAGAAATAATGAGTTTTTACAAAAATGTCCCTTTAATCACTTCTTAATGGAGACCACTACCTATCTATTTATCCACCCATCCAAAAAATGAGGCAACTAAAAATATTCCCTAGTGTCCCCTATTACCTTTAAAAATTATATTAAATACTTTGTCACAGGAAAAGGGGAATCTAAGGAATCATAAAGAGTTACCAAAGGAAGAACTTCTATAAAAAGGGTATACTCTCAACCTAACTGTTGTATGTTTTTTTCTTCTACTACACTAATCAATACCACTTTATCCATGAATGTATGACAACACCATAACTATTACTATGCTAAAATTTTATTATACTGATGGAATTTCATGTTATAATTTCCTACAAAATCATTGAGAAAAATGAAAATCTTGTAATGTGTGTGTGGAAGACTGTGCCCATGAGCAACATGTTTTTTTTTCAAGTCCACCTAACAGGGATTCATTTAAAAATTATTTTAAAATTTAAAAAATGATTTTATGAAAATATTAATATTCTATAATGTTAGTATAAAACATATTTATGAAATATTATTATTAGACGATTATTGTAAATTCATTCTCATTTAATTGGATTTTCATGGAACATTTAATATTTTTTTTCTAATTTTTTAATAATATTGAAACTATATATGTATATTTGTAATTTAATAGTAAAATAAAAAAATTAAAATCTATAGATCAAGATGTTATTTTAATAAACGTTTTTAATTTGTCATCTAACCAAATATTATATTAAAAAATTAACCAAACAACCCCCAAAATATAACATAAGTTAAAAATATTATGAAGATAAGGACTATAATATAATATATAGACCATTTAAATCTAAATATTTATGAATAATTTGATAGGTGAATATATCTAATGAAATTAATTTAATTATTTGAGATGTTTTGTTCTATTTCAAAGCACTTTAAAACATGAGGTTAGGGTTTCATCTCAAAATTTCCATCATTGTTAGAAATTTTCATTTTGGGAACTAATTTATTTTAAATTCAATTTATTATACAAATTTTATGTTTAAAACCATTTAGTAAAATTAATCAAGGAATTTGGTCTTCAATATAAATCTATCTCTCTTTCAATGGGTTATTATTATTATTTTTATCATGCTATAAGGTATCCTTTGAACCACCCTCGTTACCATTATAAACAAGTTCAATTTATTTTTATCTATATAACTCTATATTATTGAAATGTATGAAATCTATATTATTTATATATATTTATCAAATAATTAAATAATTTAACTTACATTAATATATATATATTATGACATAGGTTTTAGGTACTTTAAAAATTCTATACCTCAAGTAAACCAAATTTTAAGGGAACTTTCCTTTATCAACTAACATGTAAATTATCATCCCCATAGTTTTTTTAAAATTGATTTTTTAAAAAGTAAACTTAATATATTTCCTTATAATCCTTTTTATATTAATTCTAGTTTTAAAATATATGATTTTTTATTTTTCATTTACAAGTTTTCTTTTACTCATCTCAAAGAGAATCACCAAGTATGTTTTTTATTATAACTTCACTGAATTATATTAAGATCTATTTTCTAAACTAAATAACTATGTTAGTGTACTATGTTTCTTTAAAAAACATGTTGAAATTTATTTATTCATTTCTTTAGTATCCAAATGATACATTTTACTAATATTTCTTATGAAAATATTTTGAAACCCATTTTCATCTCATGGGTTTTATCATACTTAATATTTTTGTATGGTTTTGTTTTTATTTTGTTTAACACTTACGTATTATTAAATATTTTATACTATAATATTTTGGGTGGATCCAATATAAACCTAAAATTATTTTTGTTATTTTAATATTATATTTGATTCCATTTATGGGGCATGGGAGGTTAGCTAAAGTACACTATGTGTGGAGAAAAAGTGGTCAGCCTAAGAAATTAATGTTATGATGGTGGTAAGACTAAGAATATGATGAATCTGGTTAATAGCGTTCTTCTTTCCACCCCAGTGCACGTACTTTCCACCATCAAATCTCCCAAGGGAGTCATTCAGATTTTGGATAAAATTCATGTAGGTTTTATATGGGATCCCCAGTTCAAAGGAAAACGTCACTGGGTCTCTTGGGACAGGATGGCGAGGCCTAGAAGCGATGGGGGGATTAATGCCCGTAGTCTATAGGATACCATTGCATACATGCATGATAAACTCGCTTGGGAAGTGTTGGAGAAGCGCTTGTTGTGGGGAACTTCCATGCATGCATTCTATAATAAGGACGAGATTTCTCCTGTGATTCAATCCTCTAGCCTCAGGAAAGCGGTTGCTTCGCGAATCAGCTCCATCTCCCCCCAGGTTCGTTGGATTATCGGTACAAGCGACATCTCCTTTTGGCATGACAATTGGAGCGGTGTGATCATCAGCTTCCCAGGGTGCCCTACTACAAACATCACTTTCAGGGAGGCTGTCTGTTATCCTTCTTTCATTAATGTTGTTCTAGACAGAAACTAGTAGGAGAAGTTTCATCTTATAGAGCTTTCATCTGTTCCCGATAAATGTGTGTTCACTCCGTCTTCTTCGATGTCTTTCTCTTTCAAAGAGTACCGGCTCACAATTTCCTATCATCAAGCAGGTGATACCTGGAACAAGACCCTATGGGATAACCTCATCCCTTCAATGTTTAATTTTCTAGTCTGTAGAATCTGAAACAGAGCACTCCCCACTGATGAAAACGTTAGAAGATGTGGTGTGAAATTGGCTTCCAGGTGCGTCTGTTGTAGGAGGAATCAAGAGGAGACCTCGATTCACCTGTTCTTCGAAAGCGAGTGGGCACATGCAGTTTGGTTTTTTTCCAGAGAATTCATGACAGTATCTAGTCCAAATATGAGAGAGGATCCTTTCGTGGTCTGTTGGTTTCACAGCTCGGGCGAGGCGAGTTCTGAAAGAAAATCACAGAACCTTGTACTACAGGCAGGCTGTTGGTGTTTATGGCAAGCACGAAACAAAAACGTCTTCAAGGGGGTGTTGTCATCCGGCCGAGATATCATCTCTATAACCATATCCCTCCTTCTCAACATGAGTATGGCTCTCAAGTTTTGCAGGGAGGCTCCTACGATGCAACGGCTTAATATTACTTATCATGGTGCACCTGCCTCTGCTAATCAACCTTTAGGCAACTGGGTAAGGTGGTTCCCTCCGGCTCATGGTTTGAAACTTAATACTGACGGCTCGTGAAAATATGGAATCATGACTGGAGGTGGTATTGTATGTGACTACTTTGGTTTGGTTTTTTTGGCTTTCTCTACCTGGATGGGGAATGGTACCTCTCTCGTGGCAGAAGCTAAGACTATGTACATAGGACTCTCTGTGTGTAGGCAGCGTAACCTACAACTCCTGGAAGCCGAAACTGACTCTATGATGGTCCACAATGCTATTCAGGGACTGGGACCTACTCCTTGGTTGATTGAATAATTCATTTGTAAGTGTCATTCTCTTATCAGCACTCGTATAAAAGTGTCTCACACTTGGTGGGAAGGTAACAGGGCAGCTGATTACTTGGCATCTCTTGATTTTCCTGGAACGGAGTGCGTATATTTTCATGAATTCCAGAGCTTGAAACCATTAGGGGTTAACATTCTAAGAGGTGATTCTCTAGGTCTCCATTTTTTTGGACCCCCGTAGTAACATGTCTCGCTGCCCTTCCCTCTTGTGGTTTGGGTTGTTTTTCTTTTTCTTTCTTTCTGAACAACTTTTATTATATTTATGATGATGATGATGATATAATGTATCTATTGTTATCCTTGAAATATTTTTATGGTTTCATTATTTATGGTATTCTCTCAATATTTTGATCTAATGATCTTGTGATTTAATTTCTTTTTTTAATAAATCAAATATTATGTTTTTCCCCATTATGATATCATGTTATTCCTATAAAATCTCATGTTTTTATTTATTTCCATTTTTATTCCCAAACTTATCTTTCTATATTAATGATTTTCCTCATTTATTTTCCCTAAGTAATCATATTTAGTTTTAGAAAATATATTGTAGTGTAGACCACTATGTGGAGTGTTAAATAATAGTATTTTTTCTTTTTATAATATGATGTATTTATTTGTCCAATTATTCAAAGACACTATAAATCTATATACAATGATATTATTTGTTAAAATATATGTTATAAATAATTAATTTTTTGAGATTAAGGTTTATAGCCAGAGATTTTATTTCAGATAATGTTATTGTTTTGGTGATTATGATGATAAAGCCATAGTCCACACCCTAATAAAGAGTCTGTTGGATAAGTTGTGTATGTGATAAAAATATAATTTTTTTGAAATGTATATTTTCTATGGTATTTAATGTAATTACATACCAATCTAGATACTTGAAAGTAGATATTGGATCTGTCATAGTCTTACCTAGGGGAAATAACATCAAAGATGGTGTTTTTGTGTATTAACTCAATGGTGATAGGGTGCATGATAATGATTCCACACTATAAACTTGAAAAAACACTCCATATGGATATACTTTGGTTAATATTATGCTCTTTATGGGACACTAAAAATGATTGACTTTTTAGTTACCTTGGTGGAATTGTTTCAGTCATTTATGATAACCGAATATAATGTATACATGGTTAAACTAAGAGGTATAAATGTTGAGAAGGATTTATAGGCTAGCGTGATGATGAAAAATGAAAAATAATTTTTTTGTGTGAATCCAATTTCTGTTACCAATTTTGATAATTACAATTTAATTATAAAATTTCATCACGCAAGTTAACCCTTTTAGGATTTACTGATAGATGGAGGTATAAATATTGAATTTAACCATGCATGTGACAGAAAATGTTATGACTACCTCAACAATTAACCCATTGGAATTGGATATGGATTTATATGTATGGAGATTATTTCAAACAACAAATCATGAAACATGATTTTCGATGTATATATAGTTAAAATACCATGCACTTCAATGAAGTAAAGGATGGAGGCCGATGAAAATTTAGGAAGTAATGAAAATGAATATAGTGATACTCAACCATATTTGTGTGAAATTTGTGGGAATAACCATCTAGGGGATTTCTTAAATGGGATGAAAATATTATTTAGTTTTGTTAAATGAAGAAATAGATAAATATGATTTCAAGGGAGAAAGAATGATATAATAAATAAAGATAATGTTCTTCCTAAGGATTGAATAAATATTTGATGTTTTTAATGTGGGGAATTATGTAACTATAAATCCAAATGCACTAATATGCGGTTCAAATTGGAAAAAAAACCTTGTAGATCATGGGAACATGGAAGATAATATTCTATCACAAATATTGAGGTAGATAGTGATTTTTCACTCTAGATTTGTTGATGTCATATTGCATGTATGTTTTTAATAATTTAGTAATGATCTATAAATAAAATACTATTTGAAGTTTATTTATTACATACATATTACTTGAAACTTATTCAAGGTTTGAAAA
The DNA here is from genome assembly GCA_963277665.1 of Viscum album. Lineage (NCBI taxonomy): Eukaryota > Viridiplantae > Streptophyta > Magnoliopsida > Santalales > Viscaceae > Viscum > Viscum album. The sequence continues at coordinate 806,411,433 of OY728150.1, read as the reverse complement.
AAATTAGACGTTAAAAATTTATATAACCTTTATCTTTGGTGATTATATTAATAATGGACTATATATTTTTTATAAGGGAACATTTCTAATTTCATAAAAGTAAAAATCACCTCAAGTCACAAATCAAACCCTGATCTTCAAAAATTTTATGGTTAATTGGAAGCTTCTAATTGAAATTACACCCACCGTGTATGTATTAAAATGTCAAGCATGTAATTTATTTAAGGGGATACTATAAGGGCCCAATATATTAAGATGTTTTTTCCACAAATAGTGTCAAATATGATTGGTAGGATGCTCCACATGAAACATAATAATTAAAATTAATCCATTTCATGTTTAAAAAATTAAAATATATTTATCGAAATAGTAGGTAATAATAGGTGTGAACAACTTATGAAATAATTAATATATATGTTTATAAAAAAATATTTTATGAAAATTTATTTAATTCATTATTTTTCACAGAAATCAAAATCTTTATTCCCTATACATTTTTTCGAATAAATATATGTATAATATTTTTAAATTATTGTTTTAGTAAAATAAAATATTGATTGAATAATGATAACCTTATTAGTGTTTTAATGAAATTAAGAATAAGAACAACTATTTCAAATTATCAATTTTCGATAAAAAAGTTTCTCATTTTATATTATTATTTAAATATAAATTTTAAATATAGAATTATTTAAATTTTATTTCAAAAATGAATTCATTTTTTGAGTTAGAATGAAAATTTTACCATACGCAGAATTTAAGTGGGGTTTTCAAGAAGTTTTATTACAAGTGATTAATAAAAAATATTTTTATATAAATATAATGGAATTGATGATGTTATTAGTATGTAATTTTATTTTTAAAATTCAAAAATAAATTACATAAGACAAAATATTATTTTAAAAATGAAAATTTATTATTTGAAATTTTTTTATTTGAATTTAAAGACCCATATTTTACATTCTAGAACATAAGTTATATTTTTTAGTATTAATTTTCTTTTCATTACACATTCTATTTTTTAAAATTAATTTTTATGTCCATTATTAAAGTAAAATATAATAAAATTACATCAATTTTCAGATTTATCTTGTGAATATAATTTTATTAATACATTTTAGAATTTTTCTTAAATAATTAATTTTTAGATGAATAGTGAAATATACAATTATTTGTAAAAATAGTTACATTAAATCATTATCAGAATATAAGTGGGGAATATAATTTTATATAACCTTATTATTGATTAAATATATATTTGAGGGATGTTTTTATGAAATTTAATGATATAGTTTTAACTTTTTTAAATCTATGTTTCTCCTTATATAAAAATTAATATTTTAATCATGAAAAAAGTTATTCTTATGATTTTTATAAATTTGGGTTTCTATTAATTATAATGGAATAAACCATTTATTTTTTTAAATGAATAAATATATTTCATTAAAATCGTAAACATTTATAATCTTAACTAACACAATTTTTTTCTCATTGTATTCTTTTTGTATACAGGTTTAAATGTTTAATGTCTTCTAATACTAAAAAAAATTCACTGACTCATAGAAATTTTTTTTTTAAATTATTAACATATTAAAAATTTTAATGGTCAATTTATAAAATAATTTCCAATTTATTTTTTCATTAGAATTAGTTTCCAATAGTGAATGTGGAGTTTCTGCTGTAATGGTAACTTAGTTTAAATGATGTATAATAGTTTGAAAAAGGTTAAAAAAATATAGAATACATGTTTATATTAATTATTATTAGGTTTTTTATCCTGACTATTTTATCACATATTTATTGGAAATTCTGCATCCTTCTTTATAATTTCCCCGACCCAAAAGCTACTAAATTAGTGCTCCATGTCGGGTCATCACACGACATCAAACGCACATCCCTGTATTCTAGAGGTTTCCAACAAGCAGCGAGGGTCTAATAAGTCACGTGGGCATACTATAACATATTTACCAGAGTAATCCACAACATTACACAATTAAAAATAACCGAAGCATTATGAAACCACCAATAAACATACATAACTAAGCATTTACCAACAGGATATAGATCGCAAATCAAATACAACTATGTCATGCCATACTACTGGTGCATAGTGAATAAAACCCAAAATAAAACAAATGAACAAATCTCCAAACGAGTCCTAACTCTAAGTCTGGATCCATCACTGTATACATCCCGAGCCCAACTCAACATCCTAGAGTATGGTCATTTCCCTCATCCTAACCTGAAACCAAGAGATCTACTTGAGTACCTAACGACGACCCAAGTAGGGTGTGATTAAAAAACATAGTAGGAGACCACCATTGGTGTCTACAAAATATCTAGTCTAATATATAGTGCATGGAAGTAAAAAAATGAATGGTAAGTAAACAAGGGTCATTTTGGGTATCATAAGTTAACAAAGTTCATTTAATTTATTCCTAGAATTTATCCCAATTAAATTCCATGTACCATCTTCATTACTCAATCCATTTAATGACATGTTCCATGGGTTAGGTATAAATATCATCTATACAAGGGTCTAAGGCAATCAATCACAAATAATTGGGGAAATAAATCAACTCTCTATCTCACAAGGTATACAAATATCACATAAACACATTATCCTCACCTCAAACCCTCGGTCCAGGTGGAATGTTACCATTAGGGGAATGGAGCCTCCGTCCCATTCCCTAACCCGTGCATTTTGGGGTGGAGTTTAGGGCCTCAGACTAACTTGACCTGTGGGTGTAGTACCTCAAATCAATACCCCACTCTACCAAGCCATGTGCACAAGCTTATTTATCAAGTCACCACAAACATACAATAACAAAACCAATCATATTCAATTCCATTAGAATTTACAATACATGACAGAAAAATGGGAATTAATATCATGCCATAACCCATTAACACATTTACCGATTATAATACATAGTCATCTAGACAAATTCCCATTCTCATTCCTTAAACCATTAGGTATATTAAACAACCCCTATTCCTTATCCAAATTTATCATTTACCATTCATTAACCTATTTAACTAATTTATCATTTCTTGTACATTTCTCATATCACGTAACACAACCACTTTATTACGTTCAACCGATTAGGTGTACCACATAATTACAATGTACTAACCCATTCAACATATTCATCCATTACCTTATTTCATCTCATTAACATATTCCCCCTTTTCATTCCATTTTCCAATTACATGTTTACCTTTTAATATGAACTAACCCTCTTAGGCATTTCTAACCAAATTTTGTTAAACAATTAACATAATCCAATTCAACCAAAATTGTCTATTTCCATGTCATTCCAAACAACCCCTTATGCCTAATCACCTTAGGAATATATATATATATTATCATTTTATATAAAACCTAATCATTGATTAAAACATGTTCAACTTGGGATTCACACTTTAATCGACAATCCTTTCCTTAACCCTGCAACTCTCTAGGTCTGGGATTTACTACAAACCCCATGGGTGACCCTAAAATGGTTAAGCCATCCTCCACACATCCCACATGGATATTGAGGGTTTCAATTTGTCACTTAGACACCCCTTTTTATCAAACACTCCATCGAAACCCAGAGCATAATTAGGGAAAAATAATAACACGAGCTTCCATGCACAAATAAAAAATTAAACTGTGGGATATTATTGGTAGACCACCAACCTAAAATCTAAAGATGAATGCACTCTTAATCATGGGATTAGATTTGGATTCAATCATACCATTAATCCCCAACATAGGTTCCACCGGAAAAAGAGGGTTTCAAGTATTTGTAAGATGATTTAAGAAACCATAATCCCTAATATGAAGAAAATAAGCAACTAGAGCATTAGACTTACCCGAGGCTTTAATCTATAACCATCGGTGCTCCAAATGGCCCAGAATCAAAGTAGAAGCACATCTTGGAATCTTGGGTTGTCTAAGATATTCACTGGGGTTACAGGGTGTGAAATGGATGGGAAAATTGATTTGGGGTTAAAAATCCCGAAGTGGCAATTTTGTAAATTTTCTAACATTACTGGGTCGCACGGTTTACCTACATAATATGTCAAACTGTGTGCAAACCATATGGAAGCTACTACCAAAAAACTGCCCCCTTCACATAGTTTACATGGAATTTTGAATAGTTTGCTTAACCGTGCGCCATCCATGCATAAGGCTCTATCCAAGGCTGCATGGTTACCCGGGATGCTCTGCACAGTTTTCACTAACTGTGTGAAAACCATGCAACATGCCCAAAAATTTCTTTTTCTTACTATTTCATGTCTCGAACTCCCAGAACACCCTCAGGTATTCACATGAACATAGGGAAACACATATATATCCAAAAATAAGAGGCCAAATGAAAACATAAAAAACGTCTTTAAGAAGATATGGGATCTTTTAACCTCTCACCTTATAACAGATCATCCTCGAGCCTCTCTTCTGAGCATCACTGAATTCCATAACAAGGGATCATGCCACAAGGCTTGTATATTCATTACACTATCCATGTTTCTAGTTGCACATAACAAGGACACCGAACAAAGACCATGTCCAGAAACATTCCCCTCAAGGATTCCTCGCCTCAACCCACAACACAAACCAGAAAAACTCCTCAAGGATGCATCCACTTCAACAAGTGTCACCATGAGAACTTCAGGGGAGAAACTTAGGTAAAAACACCTAACTCACAACACATGAAAACTTAACACATAGCATCATATCACCATGGAGGAACCGATCAGCATCTCATCGGACTGATCCTCTTCTAAACTCATGAACTAAATCACATGGCATCATTTTTCTATTCCCCCATCTCTAACAGTGACCAAACCTGGTATCACTCGAAGGAAAACACACGATCCTTCAAACAACATTTATTGAAAATTTTACTCCATAACTGTACAACCAAACACCACCTAAAACAATCAGGTAATCGACTAACTAAATCCATGCCAAGGATCACTATCAGGGATAACATACTTGAACGGTGACCACTCAAGTCCTTCCAACCCGAAACTCTGACCATGCCATCATCCAACCATTTATCTAGTGTGGTCTCTCCACTATTTTTAGTTATATGGAACCCCCATGAAAACTCAACTTAACATTCCCATCACCTAACATGCTCCAACTCACTGCGTTGAAGAATCCATAAGGGAATTACCCTACAATGGCATCAATCTGCACCGTTGAAACCATTCGTATAGACATTCCTACTATATCCCTTCAAGGACTAAGATCAAAACGACCTATCTTAGGTTAAACATCATTTACAAAAAGTCCTTTCTGCCAAAACATGAACTAATATATGGGTCATTCCCACCACATACATTAAATTTTATCATATTAGTTCAATGCACACCCAACTAGATTTCCCCAGAGCACCGACACTCCAATAATGGTACGATACCCCCTTTTTCATCTTCCCAAGGTTATAAATGACTTGAATAAAATCATTATCACCACACGCTTCCACTAAGGTCATTTCCTAAATTTCAATAGAATTCCATCATCACGGTGTTACCACCCTCCAAACCATCATCAGCTTCACCCTTGGAATGACACCACATCACATGGCCATGGTTCACCTAACTTCAAGATGTTCTAAAACTACCCATGTGTATATTTTTCGTGTTTAACCCCAATCTTAGTTGGAATTGTATAACCAAACCTCTCATTCCACAACCTATTGTCTTATATAACCACACCCTTATACGAATTTATCACAGATATCATAAGATTCACACAGAACCTCTCATATCTCAAAGACGACACTTGGTTCATCAGTCACCACATCCAATTCCCATATTTCCTCTCTGAGAAACATAACAACCCCTTATAGGTTACTCATTGGAATCTCGGTCCCACTACATCAACTCGATGTTCACCTTTTCACCTCTATCGCGGCCTTATCACTCCCCACCTTAAGAGTGTTTACCACTACTCTCAAGTGGGATTCCAACCCCAAACATAGACATGTCAATCATGATTTTTCCCAAAACAAGAAAACCAATGTCACCCAGTGCCTGTTTCTGGATTCCGTGAACAGCACCCATGGCGTTTGTCGACATTCGTTCCATCTGGGGACCTCACCCCAAATCAAAGAGGGTGTACATCCCATCTTCAATCTCCACACATGATTTTTCCATGCATGTAAACCCCATAACATTCCTCATCCAACTAAACACTTTCATGTCCCTTGGTGTGAGCCAGATCTTCTCAATGTACCTAGGATGATGTCAAGATATTGGGTAGGATCTTCACTAGTTGGGTTATGCTAAGAAATTTTCAAAGAAAACCACCACAAACTAATACATTTATGATGTCAATATATGAGAAACCATTGCATTCCATGGATCTCAGGCCTCCATGCTGAATGCATCTCATCAACATTTAACCACCACCACTCATGTTTGATTTCCAACCAGGTTCAACCATCGCTCCACAACCAAACCACCAAGTAGTCATGAATGAACGTTTCATATGGAACTACTTCCACCACACCGCTCGAGTCCTTCTGAAGTGTCCTTCCTGCTAAAAACAGAAGAACAACGGTCTACCACGCCAATCAAACCAACTATCTCACACAAATAAACATTAACATGGGTATCTCCCATCACATGTATACTTTCCTAACCATGTATATTGGTCAGTTAGTCTCATAATACCTGAGGTAACCTATGCAACTCACCAAACAACCAAACCATTCACACAAATATGTTCATTAATGTGACCACCCTCACCTCATGTTCCACCATCGAGTGAAAAAATATAACCACTCTTCAGCCACCTACATCTCTTACACTCAAAATAATCTTCAATAATCTATTAATAATTATCCAAACAAGTAATTACGGAATCCATATGATATAACCCTTCGAAACAAACCTTAGATACTATCATGATCAATCAGGTTCCCTTATGAATGAACTAGGTATAACTATACCATTTATGAAAACTTGGTGGTACTTGGTATGTGTCGACCCTACCTCTAGAGCATCTCCCATGCTCACATTCAAAGTAACGACACCACTGGACTAACCTCTGAAGAGGCACCCTTGAGTTTCCAAAAATTATCATTATGCAACCACAACTCGAGTAACACCACCAAACCTCCACATCCCCACTTAGACTTCTAGGAAAAATCTGCACCATAAAAAACTCAGAGTCCCACTATCGAAGTCCAAAACATCTACATGTGTGATACACACTGTAGAGACCCGAAGCTTGACGTACATGAACATTACATTACTTTTGCAGAATACTTAATACATAACAAAAACAGACACACAAGGACCATAATAGTTTAGTGTCTTTGGAAACTTGGAACGTAATCTTCTAATCGTGGTGAAAGATCTTCAACATCTCCCATAAAGACCTTCCCCTTTTTTTTCTTACCTAAAACCTTTCTTTATATCATGGGGAAAAGAAAACATAAAAAGGGTGAGTTCAAATGCTCAGTAAGGGTAAGCATGGATAAAATAAAACATACCATATACATTTGAACTTAAAAACATGAACATAATGTTTAAACATCAAAAGCTTGAGAAATGACACAAAACATGGAAGTATGTATGGCATAGATCATAAAGAAACATTATGAATGAAAAAATAGCATGGGAATAAACATGTAATTGTGGAATCCATTAAGCACATGTAATGATTTCTATAGTATCCAAGGCATTGCTGCCAAGACCATCTTAGTGGACAAAGTCCCATTCTGAATCGAGTTCACTCCTCGTTTCAGTACTGTAACACTGAACCGGATTAACTTACCATTCCAGCCATGTCTATCTTATGAGATATAAAATCTTTAACCAATTCATTGCAGGGAGATATAGGTCCCACCCATCTCATAATGAAATCATTCTTACTTGTGCCACAAAATAAACTTGAAACATTCATCATAACCCAAAGAATAAAATGGGTTTCATAAACACCATCCCATCATCACATAATCCATATAAAACAAATGGATATATCAACATAAGAAAAGTGAAACCATGTAAATCATAGAGACATGATACTTGAAACATACACATGTATAATAATGTCATCTTAGATGAAAATTGTTTTGATAATACACTTGAAATGAATTCTTGAGGAAAATATCCTTTTTTCATCAAAATCATTTTCTTTTCACAAAATGTCATGGAATTTTAGAAGAAAAGGTTTTTGTTGAAAATAGTCATGAAATATTTTTGAGGAAGCTTCATAAAAATATGGATTTATAAAATTGTAAAAATCCATTCACGCCGTATAAGTTAAAAATAACATTCTCCTCGTACTTTTGTCGGAAAAGTCAAAAAGTACCTCATAATAGAAAGATTTCATACATACCACGTAGTAAAAGTCAAAAATTGGTAAAAAGGACTTTAAAAATACATGAATAAACTTTTATAAAACATGGACATGGATGATAGAAATAACCCCAGTAAATACTGACGAATAAGAAATCTCGGATAAAAAATGAGATTTGCAAAATTATCCCTTACCTTATGTCTGATATGCTTCGTACGTATCTGAACATCCTGTATAATGATTTAAATAATGTTATTAACTTATTAAAGAATCATATTTATTGTTATGATATCATATATGGTTCACTTAAGACTTTATATTACCCGTTATTTTGTAAATTCCTTGTTAAAGAGCGTTTTGGGTAAAATCGTTTCATTTGTCGTCCGTGTTTTGACTTGTAATTATTCATATGATTACTTAGATCACGATTACATAATTCCATAATACAAAACATGATTTATATATAATATATATTCATAATATACATATATATAATAGATCGATAAATGGAAATAAATACACCATTCATGGAGACGGTAGGCCGTACGTACGCATGAACGTTGTTTTCGTTTCTTTATTGAGTTGAATGGAATTAAGTGGATGACATACATATATACATAAATCCATTAGCTTTATAATGTCATATATTTCATTATTATTGTTTATATATACTTTATAATCATTATTAAATGGTTAACATGAAGAATAAATCTCATCGCGTCGTGGAGACGGTATTCTGTACGTACGCACGCGCGGTGATTTCCTTTTTCTGTATGATGGATAGAAAGTTAATTAGAGTTGTTTAATATTTATAATAACATATCAGTATATAATAAATACTTATGTTATTACTTTATCATGAAACAACTAAAGAATAAGAAGTTGAAGAAGAAAGAAATTGAAAAAGATCGGTAATGGATATTACCTCTTTTTGACGCGCCTTTTCTTAACCTCCACTTAAAGAACTAAGGATGGTCTTTGAAGAAGACCAGGACCTCTAAGATGATACTAGGGAAGTGGAGAAGATATTTTGGCAGGGTTTTTCCGAGCTTGAATGCTCAAATTGGTGTGAGGAGGAGAGGGAGGAGGTGCCCTTTTATAAGGGAGGAGAGGGGCACCTTAGGAAAATCTCAAAATATTATTTTATATTAAGGTAAAATTCGATTTATAATGGTTCCAAAGGGTCTTATTTAGAAGATAAAGTGGGGATGGGTCGAAATCCTTTCATCCAATAGGATTTATACAAGTTTAGTTTATTATTTTAACCTTATCAATTAGATTTAACTCTAAGTTAAATAATTTAACTTTTACCGTGTCTTTTTGTTTTCTTACACTATATGGTTAATAAACTTACTATATCAAGGAAAACGAACCCCAAGTTGTTTAGTATTAATATATATAACCTTATCTAAGTCATTTGGCCTAAACTAATATTTTTAGGAATAAAATAACAATTGATAATATAATATTTGTTTTAAAAACTAATTTATGTCAATTTTGACACTATTTGGTACATGATTTTTATGAAATTCATAAAAGAATGATACTTTCAAAAAAAGTTACTTAAATCAATAATAACATGTCATATTAACCTATAAAATTAGTTTAAGTCATAAAAAGGCTCAAATTACATTTATTTGGGCATTTATAACATCAATTATGTCAATATTTCATTAATAAGACAATTACTGGATCATCTTTGTGTCATAATAAATGATAATTATTTAATCCCTAAAAATTCTAAATAAATTCCTATGATGTAGATAATTGTATTATATTTCTGTAAACTATTCATGTTCTAAGTTTCATGAAGTTTATCACTAAATTAAAATTATTATACTTATAAGATTTAAGAAAGTGACATGTTGTCACATTCTTTGGTTTTAATAATAATTAAATTATTTTTATGGACAAAAGTCCATAAAATGAATCTAATCCGACCATTAGTTTATATGGGTCTACTTTTATCCATTTAATAGGATTTTTCCAAGTGTTAGGGTAATTTTATAATCTTATATTTACCCTTAATTACCCGATTTACCTTTAACTATAGTAAATAAAATTTACCGTAGTTACTATTCACAATGCCCAAAAATAAAAAGTAGCTTATTAACATAATTTTGACCAACTTATTCCAAATATGGAATCCATTTTTCCAAATTAAATACACAAAAGATGCAAAAATTAAATTAAAATTAATCCTGTTGTCGAAAGAAAACAGGTTTTTCTTTAAAACATTGCAAAAGATTGAATTGATTTAACCTACGAATTCAAGGTAATATCAATTCTAATGACATAAATTATATTAAATGGTAAAAATATATTCTATTTATACTTTAAAACCATTCAATATTATAATTTAACCACATAAGATATTACGATGAAAAAAGTTGTTTTTAATTAAAATATAGCGTGTTTTTACTATTCATTAAAATATGAAAGTTATCGGAAAAATATCAAACTTTATCTAATGTAAATTTTTATATCCTGATTCAAAATAAGAATTTTATTTTGTCAAATTGAACATATAATCATGTCAAAAACTAGATTTAAAGTGGGTGCGCCATCAAAAGGCGGCAAAACTGTATTTTTTGAAAAATACTTATTTTACCTGAAAAATTTATTTTGTTCTTATACCATGTTCTAGAAATGTGTAAGATGAATAATAATGTTATAAAATTAAAAATTTAGTTAACACTATTCGTAACGGCTAGTTCATGACAATATTATAATAATATATCGTTGTTTAGTAAAACCCGGTATTGTGTACAACACACGCTATCGAGGAAGGTCATGATTGCGTGTAATGCAAGCCAAGTCAGGGTTGTGTGTATTGCACAATTCCTTTGTTGTTGCGTATAACAGAATCCAACCATATTTTAATTATACATTGAATATATATATATATACACTCAATGTTGCGTAGAATAACTTCTATCAAACGAATGTGAAATTGTGTATAACAAGAGCCAAGAAAAGTGTTGCGTATACTGCAAGCTAATACGGTGGTGCGTATAGCGTAAGGTAATATTGGTGTAGCATACAACACAATACATTAATGAAATTTAAAGAATATTTTTCATAAAATCTTGGGGTGTTACATTCTACCCCCCTTAAAATGAATTTCGCCCTCGAAATTCGTCGGGGTTATAAATGGTTTACTATTCGAAAGTTTCTTTAATAGAAACCCACATAGTAAAAAGGAATACCAAAACCAATCTTTAAAAACAAAATTATGAAACGTAATGGTTACCCAAATAAACTAATCACTGGGTTTCCACATAGGTGAAAATATGGATATGGAAGAGAAATCTAACCATCATGTTCTGATGGAGAGTGGTAGAGAACATGGCTATGGAAAAGCCAGCAATCACAAAGCCATAAATTTGTGACGATCTAAGGTGCCATCTGATTCATCAGATATAAGAGCACTAGGAAAACATTTTTGGTTTTCAAGATCATTTCCCTAAAGTTGATGAAATTGGAATTAGAAGAAATACTTTCGTGATTTCGGTATAGTCTCACCGTTGGTCGTTCTTTGGACAATTTCCACTTCATCTCTTAAAGAAATGAAGTTGAATTTGTCATTAGTGATGTGTTAGTAGATCATGTGATAGAATGATGGTTCATTCCATCTGTTTCAAACAAAATCTTAGCAAAAGTTATAAGTCCATATTATGGTTAGACTAATCGTATATGGTTCCAAAAACGAACTTATACTTCATATATCATACCGCTTAATAAAATAAAACTAGTTTCTACTAAACAGGGACTTCCTGTAGGCCAGTGGTAGGAGATAAAGGCCAGTCGCACTTCGGTTGTGGGTTCGATTCCCATAGCCTTGTCTGATGCGATGGGTTGTCGCGCATCTTGAAGGTTGTCCTTTTTCTAAAACTACATTATTATAAAATCCCATCAACAATATCAAAAAAAGTTTTATCCTTAAACAATAATAACTTATGTCCAACATAATCCATTCCAATCTTTAGGCTTATCTAAAATACTTCGGTCCAAGATTATAGTATAGAGAAAATGATCACGCGAATGCCATCATTTATCCCTCATATATCTTGTTCGTCACATTCCAGTCATGTGAATACCATAATCATATAATCTCTTGAAAAATGAATACCCATTGAATCTTAGTGAAAATATGAGTGTTGTCAAAAGATAACTCTTTTCATATACCAAAATCCTCAAAATTCTATATACTTAGTCCTTATATAAATCATGAGCTCATGAATACAATCAAACATCTCATTATCTTCTTGTCCCTTCATTATGCGCATATCATCTTCATTCCAAAAATATCTGAATAACCTTTCATGGATACTGGTAGCATTAATCATACACTTTCAAAAGTCAAGGAAAGACAACAATGTAACAATACTTAGATGTCTATTTATTCCGTAGTACCACGAGATTACTTATACAACATTACACTTGATAAACATGTAATCATTCCACTACCTTCTTAAACCATTGACCGAGCTTCAACAATTCTTTCATCTCACATATCATTTGTAGTCTCTTCATCATCATCAACATAAATACTACCCATACGGCCATATTGATTCTCTTCATGAGACTTTCCCTTAGGGCATTGGTTTGCATAATGCCCGTACATTCCACATTTAAAACATTTAACCATTGTTGATGTCGTAGAAATACCATTATCCTCATCCCTGGTGTTAACTGAACCTTTTCCTTTTCACTTACTGTCTTTGTGTCCTTCTTTTCCACACTCAAATCATCTTCCAGTTCCTTTGAAACATTCTCCTTGATGCCTCTTTCCACATGATTTACATAGGGGAAATTGAACTTTCTTTCCTCTATGATCATCATGAAACTCCATCTTTCTCTTATTAGCCGAGTTAGGAAACTTACCAAATTTTACTTTATTGATCATATTATGAGATTGCTGATTCGGCATAATAATGATGTTTGGACTTCTAAATCCCATTTAATTTGGTTTCTCATGAATAATATCATTCCATTTTTCATCATATCCTCCATTATCGTGAATCATCTTGTTTCCATCCATTTTCTAAAACCCAAAAGGAATAGTGTGAGACGCAAAAATCATGCTAGGGAAAACAACATAATAAAGGGGGAGTATCCTCAATATCTAAAATCTTAGGTTAAATTCTATGATCGTTACAGTAGTTCTAGGACTGTATCCTATACGTATACTTATCCTTAGGGACATCCCTAGACATACCTTAGAAATATCTCTAGGGATCTCACTAAAGTTCTCGTATCCTAGTTTCCAAAGGTTGACTAAACCTTTCCTCTGATACCAACTCTAGAGACTCAAAGCTTGACGTACATGAACATTACATTACTTTTTCGGAATACTTAATACATAACAAAAACAGACACACAAGGACCGTAATAGTTTAGTGTCTTTGGAAACTTGGAACGTAATCTTCTAATCGTGGTGAAAGATCTTCAGCATCTCCCATAAAGATCTTCCCCTTTTTTTTCTTACCTAAAACCTTTCTTTATATCCTGGGGAAAATAAAACATAAAAAGGGTGAGCTCAAATGCTCAGTAAGGGTAAGCATGGATAAAATAAAACATACCATATAAATTTGAACTTAAAAACATGAACATAATGTTTAAACATCAAAAGCTTGAGAAATAACACAAAACATGGAAGTACGTAAGGAATTGATCATAAAGAAACATTAAGAATGACAAAATAGCATGGGAATAAAACATATAATTGTGGCATCCATTAAGAACATGTAATGATTTCCATAGTAGCCAAGGCATTGCTGCCAAGACCATCTTAGTGGACAAAGTCCCATTCTGAATCGAGTTCACTCCTCGTTTCAGTCCTGTAACACTGAACCGGATTAACTTACCATTCCATACATGTCTATCTCATAAGATATAAAATATTTACCCAATGAATTGGAGGGAGATATAGGTCCCACCCATCTCATAATGAAATCATTCTTACTTGTGCCACAAAATAAACTTGAAACATTCATCATAACCCAAAGAATAAAATGGGTTTCATAAACATCATCCCATCATCACATAATCCATATAAAACAAATGGATATATCAACATAAGAAAAGTGAAACCATGTAAATCATAGAGACATGATACTTGAAACATACACATGTATAATAATGTCATCTTAGATTAAAATTGTTTTGATAATACACTTGAAATGAATTCTTGAGGAAAATATCCTTTTTTCATCAAAATCATTTTCTTTTCACAAAATTTCATGTAATTTTAGAAGAAAAGGTTTTTGTTGAAAATAGTCATGAAATATTTTTGAGGAAGCTTCATGAAAATATGGCTTTATAAAACTGTAAAAATCCGTTCACATCGTATAAGTTAAAAATAACATTCTCCTCGTACTTTTTTCGGAAAAGTCAAAAAGTACCTCATAATAGAAAGATTCCACACATACCATGTAGTAAAAGTAAAAAATTGGAAAAAATGAATTTAATCATACATGAAAACACTTTTATAAAACATGGACATGGATGATATAAATAACACCAGTAAATACTGACGAATAAGCAATCTCGGATAAAAAATGATATTTGCAAAATTATCCCTTACCTTATGTCTGATATGCTTCGTACGTATCTAAACCTCCTGTATAATGATTTAAATAATTTTATTGACTTATTAAAGAATCATATTAATTGTTATTATATCATATATGGTTCACTTATGACTTTATATTACCCGTGCTTTTGTAAATTCCATGTTAAAGAGCGTTTTGGGTAAAATCGTTTCATTTGCCGTCCGTGTTTTGACTTGTAATTATTCATATGATTTCTTAGATCAAGATTACATAATTCCAGAATACAAAACATGATTTATATATAATATATATTCATAATATACATATATATAATAGATCGATAAATGGAAATAAATACACCGTTCATGGAGACGGTAGGTCGTACGTACGCATGAACACTATTTTCGTTTCCTTATTGACTTGAATGGAATTAAGTAGATGAAATACATATATACATAAATCAAGTAGCTTTATAATGTCATATATTTCATTATTATTGTTTATATATATTTTATAATCATTCTTAAATGGTTAACATGAAGAATAAATCTCATAGCGTCGTGGAGACGGTATTCCGTACGTACGCACGCGCGGTGATTTCCTTTTTCTGTAGGATGGATAGAAGGTTAATTAGAGTTGTTTCATATTTATTATAACATATAAGTATATAAGAAATTCTGATGTTATTACTTTATCAGTAAACAACTAAAGAAGAAGAATTTGAAGAAGAAAGAAATTGAAAAAGATCGGTAATGGATATTACCTCTTTTTGACGCGCCTTTTCTTAACCTCCACTTAAAGAACTAGAGATGGTCTTTGAAGAAGACCAGGACCTCTAGGATGATACTATGGAAGTGGAGAAGATATTATGGCAGGGTTTGGCCGAGCTTGAATGCTCAAATTGGTGTGAGGAGGAGAGGGAGGAGGTGCCCTTTTATAAGGGAGGAGAGGGGCACCTTAGGAAAATCTCAAAATATTATTTTATATTAAGGTAAAATTCAGTTTATAATGGTTCCAAAGGGTCTTATTTCGAAGATAAAGTGGGTATGGGTCGAAATAATCTCATATAATAGGATTTAAAAAAGTTTAGGTAATTATTTTAACCTTATCAATTAGATTTAACTCTTAGTTAAATAATTTAACTTTTACTGTGTCTTTTTGTTTTCTTACACTATATGGTTAATAAACTTACTATATCAAGCAAAAAGAACCCCAAGATGTTTATTATTAATATATATAACCATATATATGTCATTTTTCCAAACCATAGATTTTTAGGAATAAAATAACAATTAATAATATAATATTTGTTTTAAAAACTAATTTATGTCAATTTTGACACAATTTGGTACATGATTTTTATGAAATTCATAACAGAATGATAAGTTCTAAAAAAGTTACTTAAATAAACAATAACATGTCATATTAACCTATAAAATTAGTGTAAGTCATAAAAAGTCTCAAATTACATTTATTTGGTCATTTATAACATCAATTATGTCAATATTTCATTAATAAGACAATTACTGCATCATCTTTGTGTCATAATAAATGATAATTATTTAATCCCTAAAAATTCTAAATAAATTCTTATGATGTAGATAATTTTATTAGATTTCTGTAGACTATTCATGTTCGATGTTTCATGAAGTATATCACTAAATTAAAATTATTATACTTATAAGATTTAAGAAAGTGACATGTTGTCACATTCTTTGGTTTTAATAATAATTAAATTATTTTCATGGAAAAAAGTCCATAAAATGAATCTAATCCGACTCTTAGGTTATACGGGTCTACTGTTAGCCATCCAATATGATTTTTCCAAGTGTTAGGGTAATTTTATAATCTTATATTTACCCTTAATTACCCCATTTACCTTTAAATATAGTAAATAAAATTTACCGTAGTTACTATTCACAATGCCCAAAAATAAAAAGTAGCTTATTAACATAATTTGGACCCACTGATTCCAAATATGAAATCCATTTTTCCAAATTCAATACACAAAAGATGCATAAATTAAATTAAAATTAATCCCGTTGTCGAAATAAAACATGTTTTTCTTTAAAACATTGCAAAAGATTGAATTGATTTAACCTACGAATTCAAGGTAAAATCAATGCTAATGACATACATTATATTAAATTGTAAAAATATATTCTATTTATACTTTAAAACCATTCAATATTATAATTTAACAACATAAGATATTACGATGAAAAAAGTTGTTTTTAATTAAAATATAGCGTGTTTTTACTATTCATTAAAATATGAAAGTTATCGGAAAAATATCAAAGCTTTATCTAATGTAAATTTTTATATCCTGATTCAAAAGAAGAATTTTATTTTGTCAAATTTAACTTATAATCATGTCAAAAACTAGATTTAAAGTGGGTGCGCCATCAAAAGGTGGAAAAACTACATTTTTTGAAAAATACTTATTTTACCCGAAAAAATTATTTTGTTCTTATACCATGTTCTAGAAATGTGTAAGATGAATAATAGTGTTAAAAAATACAAAATTTAGTTAACACTATTCATAACGGCTAGTTCATAACAATATTATAATAATATATCGTTGTTTAGTAAAACCCGGTATTGCGTACAACACACGCTATCGAGGAAGGTCGTGATTGCGTGTAATGCAAGCCAAGTCAGGGTTGCGTGTAGTGCACAGCTCCTTTGTTGTTGCGTATTACAGAATCCAACCATATTTTATTTATACATTGAATATATATATATATACACTCAATGTTGCATATAATAACTTCTATCAAACGAATGTGAAATTGTAGGTAACAAGAGCCAAGAAAAGTGTTGTGTATACTGCAAGCTAATACGGTGTTGCGTATAGCACAAGGTAATCTTGATGTAGCATAAAACACAAGACATTAATGAAATTAAAAGAATATTTTTCATAAAATCTCGGGGTGTTACACACACCAAAAAGAACTAGAAACCATGTCCAACCTCTCTCATAGGGAACCTTTAAGGTTGAATGGAATCAACTCCCACGACTGTAGTGACACCCACAAAAATCCATTGGTCCCCTCTCCAAACAATACATACCATGAAACAAATAAAGTAATTCTTGTTAATGGAATTCTCACCCCAGTTCTGATGCACACTATGTCGAGCGCACCATATAACCATTTTCTCTAGGTTCCACACTAAAGGGGTACACATTCATCAGCAATATGATCCAAACATCCCCTCTAGGATTCAAAACCCAACTCGTAAGGCCTCTACTCATAAGTTCACCAAGACGTAGGCATTCATCAGCACTATGAGTCAAACATCCCAATTCCGATACACATTGTGCCTAGCACACCAAACTAACATTTTTTCTAGGTTCCACACCAAAGTTATACACATTAATCAACTCTATGAGCCAAAAATCCCCAAAAATATTCAAATCAAAACTTGTATTTCCTCTACTCACAGGTTCTCCAAGACCTATGTACCATCCTTTGGGTCCAGCATACACTTCGTACAGTCATGAACCATGATAGTTTCCACACTCTAACTAATGAACAACACCTCACAACCCAACAACCACAACTCTACTAGTGGTTCACTAAACACACCACCTCAGAAATAACATAACTAGCAAGGCGTCACGATCCAAATAAAAAGTCTCAAACTATAGCACTCTCTCATTTTCGCAACCCACACATATGAGGGTCAAACTGACAACACAAAGGATAACCAATTATAAACTAAAACATTCTCATTTTAAACTTATCTTTCACTCTAAACATAGAAGAATAATCGACAGACTTTTACCACAGATGGAAAGATACCATGCTATTAACCTTAAACAAACCATTCTTCATACTCTATCCCAATAGTCAATATCACACTTTGAACACTACCCTTTACCATACCTACCGTAGGTCATGGTCCACATGGGTTAAATGATTTACTTAATCACAAGTCTTTCATCAACATCTCTTCAAACAAATTATTCTTTTACAATATGATCCATTCCTCTTAGTAATATTTCCTATTTCACAACATGTTAAAATCAACATTTTAATCTTAAATACACTTTTCATTAGGAAAACTCATTAACCCTTTTTCCATCACTACACAGAACTTTCTCTTTTAGAAATTATTTAATCTTTATAATTAATCATAACACAAAATTTTAACCTGGTTATAAAATTTCATTATACCCATTATTATTTAACTATTCACTTTTAATCTTCTCATTCACCAACTTGCACTACCATTATTAGGAATCATTTTCTTCGGATTAATTAAAGAAGTAAAATGACTTCTACTCTCTATTCCCTGCACACTCATCCTATGTGGGTTCCTATAATGATTCATTCCACCCCTATCCTTAGGTGCCTAGAATAATTCATGAATTAAAAACCTTAAGTCCCTCAAAATATGAGAAAATATCATAAATTAGTCAAATCACACAGCATGTGCTTCACCGAATATTGAAATATCATTAAACTTTAATAACAAACATCAAGAACAACAATTACAACCAAGGGTTACTTGGGGTTTCTCTCGCACAAGGATTTTCTAATCCCAAGAACGAGCTCATTACCAAGGCCTGACACATCCAAATATACTCTCTAATATCCCCAAATAGTAATTAAGAGAAAATAACCTTCCTATGATACCACTTTTTAATGTCATTTGACCCGGAATCCACTAAACTGATTCTTTGAGCTGGGTCATCACGTGATCTCAAACATGCCTCCCCAAACATCATAGGTTTCCAACTAGCAACGAGGGTCTAACAAGTCACATGGGGAGACTATACCCTCTTTAATGGAGTAATCCATGGAATAACACAAATAAAAACAATGGAGGAAATATGAAACAACCAATAGACATGAATGACCAAATTATTTCCAACACAGTATAGACTGCAAATCAAATACAACCATGTCATGCCATACTAGTGGTGAAATGTGAATAAATATCAAAATAAAACAAATGGACAAATATATAAATGGGTCTCGACTCTATGTCTAGATCCTTATCTACATACATCCCTATCCCAACACAATATCCTAGAGTAGGTTCCTTGCCCTCATCCCGACCTACAACCAAGATATTTGCTTGGGTACCCAACAGAGGCCCGATCATGGTGTGAGTAGAAAACTTAGTAGGCAACCAATGGTTTCTATAAAATATCCAGTCTAATAGATAGTGAATTCATGTAAAAAATAAATTCTAAGTAAAAATAGGAACATTAAGGTTCCATAAATTAACAAAGTTCATTTAATTTATTCCGCTCATTTATCCCAATTACATTCCTTATACCATCTTCATTACTCAATCTATTTAATCAGACATTCCTTGGGTTATCCTTAAATATAATCTACACTAGGGTGTAAGGAAATCAATACCAAATCATAGGGTAAATAAATCAAGTCTCTCTCTCACTTGGGATACACATATCACATCAACACTTTATCCTCACCTCGAAGCCTCAGCCCAGGTGGAATGAAACCATTGGGGGAATAGATTCTTCGTCCCCTTCCCTAACCTGTTCATTTTGTAGTGGAGTTTAAAACCATAGTATAACTCAACCTATGGGAATAGAACCTCAATTAAATACCTCACTCCACCAAGCCATGTGAATATGCTTATTTATGAAGTCACCCAAACCATACCATAACACAACCAATCATATTCAATTCCATTAGAATTCAAAATACATGACAAATACATGGGAATTAATATCATTTCATAACCCATCAACACATTTACCAATTAAAATTCATATCCATCTAGCCAAATAACCATTCCTATTCTTTAAAACATTAGGTGTATTCATCAACCCCTATTCCTTGGAAAATTCAACATTGACCATTCATTAACCCATTTATCCCATTTATCATTTCAAGTACATTAATCATATCACATAACACAACCACTTTATTACATTCAATCCATTAGGTGTTCCACATAATCCCCATGTATTAACCCATTAAACTTATTCATTAATTACCTTATTACATCTCACTAAAATATTCCCCCTTTTTCATTCCATTCTCCAATTACAATCATACCGTTTAATATGAACTGAACGACATAGGTATTTCAAACCAAATTTCATTAAACAATTGATATAATCCCATTCAACGCAAATATCTCATTTCCTTATCATGAAAAACAACCCCATATTAATCATCACCCTAGGAATATCTATTATCATTCCATTTATTACCTAATCAATCATTAAAATATGTTCTACCGAGGATTCTCATTTTACTCGGCAATTTGTAAATTAACACTACCACTCTCTAGGTCCAAGACTTCTGGAACACCCCATGGGTGGACTTGAAAATGTTATGTCCTCCTACACACATCCCATGGAGATTTTTAGGGTTTCAATTGGTCACTTAGACACCCCATTTTATCAAAAACTCCAATGGAAACTAGAACAAAATTATAGAAAAATAAGAACATG
Source organism: Viscum album (assembly GCA_963277665.1). Classification (NCBI taxonomy): domain Eukaryota; kingdom Viridiplantae; phylum Streptophyta; class Magnoliopsida; order Santalales; family Viscaceae; genus Viscum; species Viscum album. The sequence continues at coordinate 806,390,123 of OY728150.1, read as the reverse complement.
AGGTTCCATGCACAAATCAAAAATAAAACTATGTGAAAATACTTGTAGACCACCTAACTAGAATATGAAGATGAAAACACTCTTAATCAGGGAGTTAGATCCAGATTCAAGCATCCCATGAATCCCCAACCTATGTTCCACTAGAAAAAGAGGGTTTTAGGGTTTTGGAAGAAGTTGTAAGAAACCACAATCCTAATTCCAAAAAAGAATCAAGAAGAGTGTTAGACTTAACTGAGGCTTCGATCCATAAGCAATGGTTCTCTAAATGGCCAATAATCAAAGCAGAACCTCCATATGGAAGCTAGGGTCATCCAATTTTGACACATGGGTTTCAACGGGTGAAATGGAGGAGAAACCTGATTCGGGGTTAAAAATCCCAGAGTAGAAATTTTGTAAATTTTCCAACATTACTAGGCCGCATAGTTTACACCCACGATTTTCCAAACCGTGTGAAAACCATGTAGATGCTACTACCTGAAAATAACCCCATTTTCATAGTTTCTTGGGAATTCGGCACAGTTTTCTTAACTGTGTGCCAACCATGATTAAGGCTCTATCCAAGGCTACATGGTTACCTGGGTTGCCCCGCACGGTTTTCCATAAAAATGCGTAAATCGTGCAACATGCCTAGAAATCTATTTTTCCTCCTATATCATGAGTCGAACCCCGATAAAATCCTCAGGTCTTTACATGAACATGGGGAAATAAATATATTACCAAAAAGAAGATTCCAAACCAAAACTTCAACAAAAACATACATTAAGAAGATCTGGGATCTTACATTTTTGCTCGAATAATTGAGTCGTATTATTGAGAAATAATGTTTTTTCATAAGTTACCAATTTCACATATATAAGGACACCACTTCATCCACATTACTCCACCCATTCCAAAGATTTATATTAATAAAAACTCTAACCTAGTACCTCCTCAAAACCCTCCATATGATGTTGGATCCTTGTTCACCCCAAAAGACCAAGAGAATGAGTTTTAATGAGTTACCCAATAGACAACATTAAAGGTAATGGTGATAATTTTAACCAATGTTTAGAAGTTATATTAATATTCTATAACCATCAAGACTCCTATTACAATGATGGTCTGATGTCATCAGAATTTTTATTTTGTATAAGCTTAACTATACTAATTAATTATCCATTTTATTCTTTCCTCCCAAACCATTGTGAAAAAAACATCATTATGCGTGTCTACGAACTACATCCTCCATGAACAAAATTTTTTAGTTATTCATGGATTCATAACATGGACTACATAAAAAATATATTTAATATATAAAAAATATATTTTCTGACAATGTAAATATTATATATTGATTATATATGTCAACATATAAGTAATAAAATCAATAATGTGTTATACCAATTTCTACCACCTTAATGGAATTTTCATAGAACTCTTCATAATTTGATCCAAATTTGGAATAACCAATGAACAAAAATAAATATTTTTTTATATGAATAATAATTTACATAATCCTACACAAATTTTTATATCTTTTTTATTTTATAACACATTTTACTATGATCAACAAACTAAGAGTCTTATGAAAAATTTGTTAGAACAACATTAAGTAACTGACATAAGTGAAAACTATAGAAAATATTAGTACAAAAATATAATTATTATAGAATAAGAAATTTAATATATTTGAATAAGATTATAGGTTAACTATTTAATGAAAAGTATTTAATAATTTATCTAGTTAAGTGAGATTGTAGATTTCTTTCGAATACATGTATTGGGTTTCATCTAAAAATTTCTTTCTATGAGACACAAATTAATTTTTGCATCTAGTTTTCTTTACATGGTTTTTATAAGTCCAATTTTACATTTAAAATAATTTATAATCTTTATTAATGGTATTTTTACATCATATTCAACCCCTCTCTATATTTAGGGGTTTTTATTTCAGTGTTTCTTAAGCTATAAGGGATACTGTGTACCACCTTTATTACATGTTTATTAAATGCACCATTCCCATTTCTCCATTATAATTTATTTATGAATAAGTTCTAAAATAAATATTACAATGATAAATATTTTTATTTATCAATAATTTTTTAAAATAATTGAAATTATATATTCCTTCACATTTTCTTTTCTTGAGTGAACCCGATTTTTAATAGAACATACCATTTTCAAAAATAATGTTAAGTATCACCCATATAAGATGGATAAAAATTGTATGTTTTTCTAAAAATGTTCTTTATTTCATTTAATTCGTTTTTAGTATTATTTTGTTTTTTATGTAAAGTATTTTTTCTTTTTTAATTAAAATTTCATTGGTTGATTTTGAATAGAATCACCAAAGAGGTTCTTTTTAATCTTAATTCACTGAATTATTTTGTGAATTATTTTATAAAATGAGTATATGTGTTCAAGACCTATATTAATTATAAAAAAAATTTAATATCATAAATAATATTTTTCCATGGTATACCTAGAATCCAAATGATATGTCTTAGAGTTTTGAATTTAGAAAAGATAGTGAAAGCCACTTTATTGTCATTGGTTTTATCATGATTATGTTATTTTTATAGTTTTTTATTTAATATAGGTAATAATACATATTATGATTTAAAACATCCTATTTATGGAATGTTTGGTCTATTATATCCCATTAATGATTTGGGTAATGTTAATGTCTCAAGAAAGTCAATGTATGGTTCATGAGTAGTTAGCCTAAGAACATTATTTATGGTGCATGGGTATTTTTCCTAAGAAATGTATATTAATATGGTGTTTAGCCTATGCATAAGATAATTGTGACATATTTTATCCAATACAATGTTATTTGGGTGTCTATCCAAGTCATATGATTATGATTTAATGTTTTATTTTTATCCCATATTCTTAGGATTCCATGATCATATGATTTCATTTCTTTATGTCGTATTTTCCTTCTTATATAAAAAATTCATATTTCTCTATATCACATTGATTTATTTTTAACCTTTAATCATATTGTGTTTGAGATATAATATTTTGGTGATTAGTTCTAGTGATTTTGAAAGTTTTTATAATTTTTTGGTGGCCTTTCAAAGGGTGAAATGTTTAAGAATAGTCTTCCCAAAAAATGTGTATTCCCTAGGAAAATATCCCACTAATGGTAGAGGCTTGATGGGTGGTTCACAGTTAAATATTATAGTTTAAAAAACTATGTAAAAATACCCCGTAACCCATGTAATAAGATCTTGTGGCCAATGACATGGTTTCTTTTTTGTTTTAAAAAACTCTACTTTTAATCTATGTGGCTTGTCTAGAATCCCAAAAAGTGTACGTGGTGGTTCATAGTTTGTTAAGATATGTTTTTAATCCTTTTCATGTGAAATTATTGATCTAAAATATTTACTAATAGCCATTTATTATCATTTTTTATCTTGTATCATTGTTATAGAAATGTCTCTTGATTAATGAGAGTCTTTTGTCCCTATTAGACAAAATACTTTCCAATAATGTAGGATTCTAGAGAATCTAAAGGGGTTTAAGATTGAGTATTGTTCTATGTGATGTGAAAATATCTTAAATTTATATTTATATCTATTATTACTCTATTATATTGAGATTATTCAAGGATATTTCATAAAAATAAATAATATATGAATTCAATGGCTAACTGATGATGTATTCTTGAATAATTTCAATATATATTGTTCTTTTGATATTTCAATGGTACCCCTTTTGACTAGAGTAAAATGATTTGTGACCTATGGAAAATGATTTGTATGTTTTCATATATCAATCATAATTTGACTCTCTTCTTTATAATTTACATATTGAATCTTTTTTCAGTTGAAGTATTGAAGATGGAAAGATGCTTATGGGCTAGACCTAGGACTAAATTGAGGAATTGACAATGAATTCATTAATAGTAACATAATCTACAATTTAACCATTGAATGATAATCCTATCCTCTAACATATCATATAATTTATTCTTTTGAAAAACACTGTGATGTATTTGATTCTAGAACCACCCTTCATGACACAGAATCTATTTAAATCATAAATCTAAATCTAATAGATGATGTATAACCAAAATTTTTAATCCATCACATGAAATATGGTTCTTTGTAGGTGTGTGTCATGTTTTGAGCATTAATCATTGGAAAAGAACATTGTAATTCCTCAGCAACTTTGAGGTAGGAATTTCCTTTGAATTTGGGTATCTTTTATACACATATATCCTTAGTTTTATTCCTTTTTTCACATAATTTTTCAACCTTTCATATTAGACCCCACATATGGGGTTGTGTGTCTCCTTTGAGACCCATTTATTATTCTTTATTACATGAGTATTTTTGTAGCTTTTTTAACCATGTTCTATGGTTGTCACATTTTTTGTATGTTTCTTCTAAATTCTCATGATGATATGCTATGTTTTCCATTGTATAATACACATTGTTGTTTTTTATATGCCTTTGAGGTTTGTTCTTGGTTATCAAAATAGATGCACTATCATGATATGATTATCTATTTGATGCAGAGTGAGAACGACTTACAATGATGGTGACATTTGACCTTGGCATATGGTAGTTGAAGATAGCATAGATTCTTTACTCGAGGTAGCAGCATTGGGGGAATCATAGACTAGTTTCATGAAATGAGGAATAGATTTGGTACAATGGGTTTGATTTTGATCCCCTAATGGAGTTGAATTATGATATCCTTGAGGCATAAATCATGATAGAGATGGGATACAATGGAATTGAGTCCTGATCCAACTGTATTCATTTAGACTACTATGATACATGATTACTAGTGTTTTGGGTAGTTATTGATAAAATTTTATATTAAATTAATAAAATTATGTAATAGAAACATAGTAGATGTAGTTGGGTCATCAGAAGGCATGTTATTACACTAGTTCATAGAAAATGTCCTTTTATGCTTTCTTAAAATTTTATTGTTATCATAAAACAATACTATTATACATGTCAAACATTTTAAAGGATGTAATTGTGGTTTATTAATTGGTTTACATACACACACCCAACATGTTAATCTTGATGCACAAATAAACATATTGTATAGTGAAATTATAAAGGTCAAGGGGCACATGGTAGATGGAAGATGGTTAAGCCATGGATTATGGATATGGAAAAACTACCAATACATACTACATAGGATTCCATATTGTTACCTCTTTTACATAAATCCAATTTATATACTCTAGATTTACATTCATCACTCAGATCTTGGTTTATTTATCTATCTATATAACCTGTGTGAGACCAGATATTAGATTATGTTATCTTATCATCCAATTTTATTACACTATGTTTTTTATATTATATTTCCATTATTAGTGTATGGATATGATATTGGGATGTTATCTCTCAAATTATGAAATTACGAACCTCACTGATAGTCAACAACCTCTTCTATATGGGGAGGCACAAATTATGTCATAGAACTCTCTTTCTCGGAACTTGTGGTTCAAGTCAGGGCATTAAAAATGATAGTTGAGGATAGTTTTATAATTTGATTTTTCAAAATCCTAGGATAATTTAGAAAATAGATAGGCAGTGTTGAACTCATTTTTGGGATTTTCCATGTCACTAGCCAGATCATGTAAAATTGACCTTCAAGTTTGCAATTATTGGGATTACATTTGTTGAAATATGGAATTTAGTTGCATTCAATAATCATGACTAGGAATGTTAGACCACATGATATATATATATATAACACTCTGGTGATACATACTAGTGCATTAATTAAATGTATTTATGTGTGTTATATGTTCCTAATAAAATGATATTATTTTATTGAGTGATATATCTATTTTCATGTTATTTTGATATATCATTCGGCATTTGTTGGTTGAACATATGAATTCAATAACATTATAATAAAAATTTAATTGTGACTAATGTGCAGGGATGGAGACCCCGGTTATATCTAGGAGGGTTATGCCTTTGGTCATGGGTGGAATCCTCAAAGAACCCTATTTCATCCCAAATATTTATTAAGATATTTCCAGAAATCATCGGTTTTAATACTTGCTTCATTTAAATTTCATAAGATGTTTCCTTAATGGAGACTAATTGAACGAGTAACAGATGTGGGTTAGAATACAACTATGAGGGTGAAAAAAACTGTTCCATTTCAAACTATACAAGAGGTTCCATTAGTGAATGATCATTCAAAATATCATGTGTTGTAGCCATAGTGTCCAACTAAAAGAACATATGGTTGTTCTCACATATGAAAGAGGGTCATTATGGTCCATGGATGACAATGGAAAATAATTCTATCTATACATCGACCAACATTTCATAAAACTGGAGGACTATAGGGTTTATCGGATTGAATGTAAAATATTAAGAGTGTTTTTTACTATTTTTAGGTTTTATATGATAGGATGATGAAGAAGGAATCATCTATGCTATATGGATCAACCAAGAGGTGATGGGGCATGATGGTATAGAATGAAATACATGAGGGTCTCACACTAGTGTCATTTGGGGACTTTTGTTTTATGGTATTATTTCATGATAGATTGTATCTAGATGAATAAATGGAGTTTTTGGTTCTACATAAGGTTTCCATGATAATGTATTCATAATATAATCATTTTAATTATCTACTTCACATAGATACCCACTTAGCTTAGAATAAAGAAGAAAGGACAATAACATGTGTGATCAGAATTCATCTTGACATAAGATTAATTATTATGACCATTGAACTATAGAAATAACATGTGTTTTTACACACACTTGTAACTTTGGAGAAGGTAATGGTAGTAGATGAAGTAGTATGACTTTCTTTAGAATTTAGTGATCCCATGAGTGGACCACATATTGTTGTGAAGAGTGCCTCTTCTGGTTTTAGGAAGAGTAAACCCATAGAATTTCAGTTGAAAAGTTTAATATAGGAGGATATAATTTTGTCTTCATTTTAACCCTTAGGTTTTGATCCATATTTATTAAGTATCATAAGGATAAAACATTATCATTGGGTCTGAAAAAACCTTAAAGAAAGTGTCCCCATTTTATAAAGATTGGTAATATTCAACAATTGTTTCACTGATATATGTGGTCTAGATTTCATAAGCAATAGAGAATGATGGGGTTAGAGAATTTGGGATCTAGCTGGGGTACATAGTAGTAGACTTAGACTCATATTACATATACATGTCATGTATTATAGGAAAACAATTTCAGAGCTACGGTAGGCCATGTGTATGTAGTGGGTCAAAAAAAATTTGATAGTTGTGCGGGACCATATATAATTATAGGTACAATGTTGATAGAATATAAATTGTATAATGACTTGTTTCGTAGAAAATCATTTGATTATATTATGTCTAAATAATTTATTTATGGACATGACTTATCAATTAAATTTTCTTCTGACATACATTTCCCTAATACACCATTAAGAATGAATATAGGCCATCTTTATGGATTCCTAGAGTTTATTATATTCAATTACACTTTTGGAGATATGTTTGCCTTTATGATTTTAGAGATAACATAATTCAATGAGATTATTTAAAAGGAAAGGGATTAAAATATTCTAATCCAACATTGATTTCTATTGAATATGGAAATCAATTATATCACCCCATGGAGGGAAGAAAATAATGACCTGTGAGTGCGAACTAGGTGTTAGTAGAGTTGGTCCATATATGTTTTATCTTATAATGATCATAATGTAAGTTTCTAACATTGATTTGTCCATTGTATTAGTGGTATCCCCACTATATATCCTTCCACTTGTAGAATTATAACAGTCATTATTTCTAGATGACATCATAAGAATTTATAGTGATATAAGAGAATAATTTGAGATTGATCATGTACTGGGAGTCAAAAAAATTTAAAAACCCCTTTTTTATAGTAATGAATAAGTTGACATATCTCAAGGTTACACTAAATGAATTTGAGTATAAAATATATATCAGGATAATTACATAACCATTGGGTGAACCAGTCTTGGTCAACAATAATATGGATTGTACACATCGACTCGACGTTGATTACTAGATATTGAAATAGGTGATACTAAAAAATATACATCCTCTTTCTAGGATGGAAAACAGTTTGTTTTAGTTAAAATGTATCCAATTTCTTTTTCAATATCTATATCCTCTTAGAGTATCACCAGTCTTGGGTTATATATAAGGAAATATCTAAGATGTCATTTCAGAGTAGGTATGGGAAATATATGTCATTTTGTGTCAATTTAGATTAATTAATATTATAGTATTACTCATGGATATCATGGGAAATTGCACAAACACTTATCTTGAATCATTCATTATGGAGTTATGTAATGACATCCACATCTACACACCAATGAAATATCAACATGCTATACATCGTGATATTTCTTGGCCACTCCAAGACCATCTTGTGATCAAGATTGAAGGGATGGAGGATTGTCATCAACCCCTGATATATCACTCCATTCCTAGGTTCTTCTCTTTTATCCACATTTCAGGTAATTCTATATAGGTGTGCCACAAATCTCATAGGGAGGTCTCTAAACCTAAAGAGATACCTAGGTCTTATGCTCGACATCATCGCGCATGGTTTCCATCAGGCCCTAAAGGACGTGATTAGGGTAAAGGCATTGTATATGACCCCCTTATTCACACATTGGAGGCTTCCTCATATAAGTATTTTTCTAATTGTGATAGGAGGGCATCCCTCTATGAGATATGGTCCCTATAATCTGAGGCTTGGGCAGGGATCTGTGGTCTCTGTTTGCGTAAGAAGGTCACCCATCTATAGGGATGTCCCTTATAAACTCTCTTAATCTTCTCACTCTATCTATCAAGGATTTGGTTCTTACTCACATTTTCATCTCATAGATCGTTATGATGGATCTACGCCTGAGTGATCAAGAAGTATCCCTACCTTCATTGCTCAGAGAGCTTCCCCATATGTCCTTGACCACTCAACTAGTGGTGTCTACCCCTCCACCTTCGCCAGTACCACATACACCTTATTCCCCTCCATGAACACCTCCAACGCTTTTGAAGCTGAATCAGAGTAAGATGTAAGAACAACACTTTGGTTACCTAGAATTCACTTGTATAGTTCTATCTTGATGTGTGTTTTCTCCTGTGGAAATCTCCTCATAGTTGAATACTATTATTTGAAACTATTCTCAATCTAAATCAGGTGTGTCTGTCTGTGCAATATCATCTCATCATGCCAAGGGCCATGAGTCTGGGGCCAAATTCAGATGTGCTTGATTCAAGGATTAATGTCTTAATGTGGAATTCCTATGGTCTTGGTTCTAGGGAGAAGTCTAATTTCATTATCAATGTATTAAATAACAAATAATTTTCTATGTTTACTATTCTAGAACCAAAATTGATCTCTAGAAAAATTAATGAGTATTCTTGGGGGATTAAAGTTCATGGTTTTATTCATAGGGACCCTTCTAACTCTGAAATATGGAAATTATGGAAGGATACCATTATCGTTGATCTATTGAGTGCATCAGAACAATCTCTGAACACAAATGTTTTTGTTGGGGCTCAAGTGTTTCTATTCTCCTTCATCTACGCCAAGTGTAACCCTTAGGACAGAGAGACTTTATGGAGTTATCTTGAAGGTATTAATCCAGATGAAACACCATGGATTGTTGGGGGACATTTCAACATTATAGTAATCCCAGAGGTGATGAAAGGGGAGGAACTTTTCCTAGGAATGTCATCCATGATTTTGTTTCATTCATGGACAGGAACGGACTTTTGGATGCTGAATATAAGGGAAATAACATCACATAGTGAAATAACCAACATGGAGGGAGATGCACCTGTTGTAAGCTCGATCAGTGATTCGTGAATGAGGCCGCAATTTCTATGTTCTTGGACAACAATGTCGCTCACTTGGTTTGGTATCTCAATAATCATTCTCCGCTTAGCATCTCATTGAGTGCAGTGTTATCAAGGGAGGATCATGTTCATTTTTTCCAAACATGGATGGAGGAACTAGGCTTCTTCAATGTGGTCAAGGAATCTTGGTACTTTTATCATTGGGGAAACCCATGGATTACCTTACATAATAAGTTAAGATGGCTAAAAAATATCCTTAGCATCTGGAGAAAGAATATTTCTACTCGGGACTAGGACTTGATTGAGATCAGTAAAGAGGTATAATGAATGAATAACTTCTTGGAACAAAATTGGAAATATTATCTATTTAATGATATTAGAAGAAAAAAGGATCATCTCACTGATATTCTTCTAAGACAAGAATGGATGGACATGGAATAATCAAGAGTTAGATGGATTCATGAGAGGGATCAGAACACCGGCTTCTTTCAAGCATGCATTAGAGAGATTCGACACGTTCATAGGCCTGAAATTCACAAAGAAGTTGGAACCAACTCTAATGATCTTGATGAGGTAGATCCATGGTCAATGAATCTATTAAATATTTTTTGTAAGCTTCTAATCCTATTATATAATGGGGTATCTGGGAGTTGTTGTTGATATTTTTGGGGGTATGTTGAGCAGTGTTTTACATGAAATTGAAGAGGGTGTGAGGAGGACTCTATATGAAGATGAATTGCATGAGCCGATATGGGCATTGAACCCAGATAGTGCACCAGGGTCTGATGGCTTCTTGGAATCTTTTTACAGGGCGTATTGGGACCTTATTAAAAGGGATCTTGGGAGTGTTATCCATGATTTCTTTTAGAGTGGGGACTTGCTGCATATTACCTGTGAAACCAAGATTGTTCTTATTCCTATGGTGTTTCACCCTTAGACCATTTATCAGTATCACCACATAAGTATTTGAAATATACCATATAAGTCTCAGGCATGTATCCTCAACAAAATATTGGCTACTCACTTGGACACATGGATACCTTCTGAACATCATGGTTTCATTAAAGGGTGGTCAATTCATGGTGTGATAGGAGTGGTCCAAGAGATGGTAAGTGGCATCAACAAAAAATCTTTCAAGGGTAATTTGGTGGTTAAATTAGTCACGAGTAAGGCCACTGATAGGGTGGAATTTGGTTTTTCCCTAAGACTCCAAGCTTACATAGGGTTTTCCAATTGGACTGGTGATTTTCTTTTCTGTTGCATCAGATCAGCCTAGATTTCAACCTCATTTTTGAGAAATCATTTTTGGATTTTCAAGGCTTTTCATGGTCTTAGGAAAGGAGACCCTTTGTCCCCACCTATTTTCATACACTCCCAAAATTCTCTCAGCTACTATATAAATCAGGGCCTCAACACAGGTAAAATAATCCCTTATCATAATAGGCATGCCACTAGGGGTATCCCTCACTTGATTTTCATGGATGACAAAATTTATTTTCCAATGGAAGTATAAGGTCATTTTAGGGGTTAAATGGGATTCTAGGGGAATACTGCATGTGGAGTGGGTAGGTGGTGAGGAAAGGGAAGAGTCTTTTTTATACAAACAGTAAGATCTCAAAATGTAGGGAGAGGGATTTGGGGGGTAATCTTGAGTATGGGAAGAGGATCCTTTCCCATGGAGTATCTCGAGGAACTAGTTAGTCTTTATTTACTTAGGTTTCATCATTTTTACAAGCTCTTATGAAAAATATTAAGGCTTATCTACAACTTGAAAAACATATTCTTATCTTTTGGTGATCGCATAACTCTAGTGAACAATGATCTTGTTTCAATTACCATACACATTCTTTCCTCCCTAAAGGTTCCCAAGAGTGTGATTATCAACGTGGAAAGGATTATGGTGTCCTTCAGATGGCATGTTCATATTGAATTCAGATATCACTAGGCTTCGGGGAAACATATCGCATAACCTATCTATGAAGCAGGCATTTATATGAGGAGTGTTTCCTCAACCACGCAAGGGATTCATGATAAGCCTGCGTGGGAGGCTTTGGAAGGTTGGTATCCTTGTGGAAGGATAATGCAGGATATATATGGAATGAACATGAGTGATCAGAGAACACAACCTTATCGAATATTAAGCATAATTCACCCATACATAGAGACCCCACAACAACACTTGCAGTGGTTAAAGGGAAGAGGGAGCATCAATTTTTTGCAATAGTATTAGGGGGTGGGAAGGTTGTGGTTTCTGGGATACCCCATCCTGGATCTATCTTTTAGGGAGGCAAGTGGTCATCCGAGGATTCTTCAGGCCACACTAGATGGGATCCAATTCACCCCTTTCAATAATATTGTTACTAGTGATGACCATGATATAATCATTTTCACCGGCTCTATATTGGGGGTTTTCTCCATTAACTATTTCTTACGTGTGACGAGGGACTTGTTGAATGAAGATCCTTGGGGGATAAATATGTGGTGCAAGGATATTACCTCCAAATTTAATTTCTTTTTGTGGCATGTGAGGAATAAATCCTTGCCCACTAATGAGGACTTGCAACGCATTGGAGTGAACTTAGCATCTACGTGCTAGTGAAGTAGGTTCTTTAACCAAAAAATACTGTGGAACATCTTCTATGATATTGAATGGGCCAGAGGGGTATGGCATGATTTTATAGCTTTCTTTGGATGGGACGTGTATGGTGGGGTTCATGATAATTTCCTCAGATCGAGGTTTAGAGGAGCTGGTGTGTATGGGGCCAAGAGAAAATCTAGGATGGCCATCCTTATAGTGGGATTTTGGACCATATGGAAGGCTAGAAATGATGTTTTCCATAGAAACATGAGAGGATATCAGTTCAGTATAATCTCCAAAATGAAAAATACTTTTCTGGATCTAGTGAGGTTGTGTTCCGACTATCATTCTATGCCATGGGTGAAATCTATCATTCTGAACCTCTCTGTAGAATACTTGGAAGGAAATACGAGGAAGGTACATTGGGTCCACTGGTGGCCTCATAGCCAGGGTCTCAATCTCAATACAGATGGGTCTCTACTCATGGGAGAGATGTGCGGGGGTGGTGTTGTTAGAAACCAGGAGGGATTAGTGCTTGTAGTGTTCTTGGCCTCTTACAGAAGAGTCGATGTCTTAAAAGTTGAGGCTCGAGACATGGTTAAGGGTCTAGAGATATGAAATCAAAGTAATATGGTGTTGTAGATGGTGTAGAAAGAATATATTATTCATTATAAAGAACTGTTAGGAAATGGAAACTTTCCCAGAAATATTTCATACATCATACGAAAATGTAAAATACTCATGGGTAATCATATTGAGGTCTGCCATGCATGGCCGGAGGGTAACATGGTGGTGGATTTTATGTTTTCTATGGAAACCTCAAATCAAATTATGTACTCCATTAACTTGGGTTCATTTCCTAGTGAGGGGATGAAATTTGTTGTTAATTATGACATGGGCTTGCATTACTTTAGAGCACCGTGATGTATTTTTTGGTATCATGTGCACTATTCTTTATAAAAAATCAATAAAAATGTTAATTTCCAATCTGTCAATCTTATCCAAAATACATTGGTATCCCATGAAATTGGTGAATGAACTTTATAGTAATAGTGTCTCTAGATTATCTTTTTGGCCCATTGAATGATGGATTCTTCCGAGGTGAAGTGATCGATTACTTGTGCCTAATCGTTTCTCACATCCTCTTTAGTACATAAAGTAAAATATGGAAAATAATATTACATAGAGTTTATGTGATGAGATAATATCTAGAATGTTTTTATCCAATACCTTGGTGGTCATTTGATGACAATGATGTGATCTTTGAACATGTAAGAGTTATAGTCCCTATTTCCCTTATGGAAGAGATGATGAGTGACATTAATACATCTATATGGAAAGTCCATTTTGAGATGAGAAATATGTACCATGAAATTAGTCAGTAAATCTAGTGGCCAAGGATGAGGACGGATATTGTTGGATCTGTGTCCTGATGACTTGCTTTCTATAGGGTTAAGGGCAAGCACTAGTTTCCTTTTTGTTTTCTCCAGCAACTTCCTACTACAATGTGGAAGTGGTGGATGTCATGATATTCTTTATGGTGGGGATACCCTAATCTATTATTATTTGTGACATTGTTTGGGCAATTTTTTATTGGATAATAAATATATTCATTCGATCTAATCCCTGAGTCTCAATCAGTGGATGAGATGGGGAAGCTGTATGTCTAGGAGATAGTACACATGAATAAAGTTCCCTCGAGAAATGTTCATTTCATACATAAATTTTTTGAAAATTCCTATAGATGTCCTTTGAGACTCATCTTCGATTAAGCACATAATTCCATCAGTAGACAGACAGACATGTCGAGTATACAATACATATATTGGAGGTTATACTTCGAGATTGTGTTCCATATGTTAGTGGATCTAGGTATGATCACATTTCCTTTTTTCAATTAACATAGAAGAAGTAGATATCATGATTTAATATACATTGATCCTTATGAGTTAGTCTATTTTAAGAAATTTACTTCACCTATTTGTTGGCACGATGTTGGAGAGGTTGTAGCTTTGGGCCCTAGTATAATAAATTGGACCTCTAACAGTGTGTAGTTGACCATAAGAGGATAACAATGGAGTTTCTATGGGTGGAAATATTTTCTTATGAGTGACATATTAGTTAGCAAACCAAAATTTGAGGAATTATGGGAACAAAATACAATATTATATTATACTATTATTAATCCAAAAACAGAATGGGATAGTGGTGTTCCATCTATATCATCCTTCATGTTATAGAGGATTTCACGTTTTGTTTTATGTTTCTTATCTTTTTAGGTACATTCTTGATCGCACTCATGTTATAAACTATGATTAATTTGATCTAAAGCATGATTGAAAAAAAATTAGGTAATAATGGTTCCAATTTTCAAGATTCCATGGAAAAATGTTGGATCTTGGATGATATTTGGGCACAGAATGTAAATGTTTTTGGTAATATTCCCATTTTCATTGAGCATGATTCTTAGATATGTTTTTGAAAAATAATAAGTTATTATAATTAGATGATGTGATCGAAACATATTTTTCACGTGTGTTATAGGTTAATTTTATACTTTAATAAAATATTATTTATCAATTAATTATTTGGGATATGTTTTATGGAATTTCATATGGTTTTAGAATGTTTTAGTGGAATATTAAAGGTTCAATGTATCAAAAATGTTTTTCCAAAAGCGTGAGGATTATCTAGGATATTGTGCGACATTATGATAATTCTAAAGGGTTAGTTCATGGTTAAGGAACATTGATTTACATACCATGACACCTCACTTATAAACCCATGAAGAATTATCATGTGTCTAATAGCATTATTGGTGAAAGGATCAACAAACAAGTAGACAGGCCATGTTTATTGTCTATAATCCCATAATATGTGCATGATAAACACAAAATATATCAAACTATGTGCCCAAAACACAGACACATGAAATTTATGATTATAAATCCTCCATAGTGACAATTAATTGAATTTTTTTTCTTGTTATTATTTTATATGAAACTCTAAATAATTTAATTACTCCTATTGTATTCCAAAATAAAGTCCTATCTTATAAATATAAATTTTAAAAAATTAAATTTGGTTAAAGATCTAAAATCAATTTATGTGATATAGAACCACATTTTCATCTAATTTCCCTTTTATCTACTTATTTTATTAGGATATTATTCATAAATATAGCACCATGAAGTTTGATATATGAATTCTAATGCAAAATAATTACATTTTTTGGAATCATTGAAAGATCAATTGTGGATTCATTATTCCAGTGACATGCATTTTTATCGATGTTAAATTCCTCACGACCCATATATGTTTCCATATTAGATGACAAATATTTATTATATTGATACTTTATTCATCTTTATTTTCATTTCAAATCTCTTTAATATTGATTTATTTATTTTAGAATAATGTTCATTGGTTCATACCAATCTTCACATATAGAAGCTATAACTAATTAATGACATGTTCTTTGGTTAATATTGGATTTAGTTAATAAACATAATCTCCTCCAACAATCCTCATAATTTCTTCCATTGATATCCTCCACGAGTTATGTGATTCATGAACAACCCTACTTGACTTGGTATCTCTTATGTCCCTTTTCTAAACATCCTTTGGATGAACCAAAACCTAAAAATGGAATACTAGATGTGTGATATAGTTATCCAGGGGTGTAAAAAATTGTATGGGTGGTAATAATTCATGATCCTTGTATTTATTCATCAAAAAACCTAATGTACTAGTTTCATTACCATTTCAGAAACATGTATAAATATGTTTCCTCTCATGATTATTGTATTGGAAATTTTTTATCGTAATTGATTGAGATCACTTTTGGGTGTGGTTTATGCTCATGATAAATACATATATATATATATATATATAATTATTGACACCATGATAATGATAATAGATTGTTTAACCATGTTTGAAGTTGATCAAACTATTGTATGTCAATATTATATTTTCTGGAAGATATGAAATGTTTTTCCCTATAGGATATACCATGCTATGTAAGTTTCATTCCTTGGAGGTTTTTTCTTGGTACTCAGAATAAGTGGACCATTATGTTATTATTATCACACATAAGGGGAGTGTGTAAAGCTTATGATAATAGTGATGATGCACATGGTAATATGGTAGGGGAATGATGGACTCGAGACTTGACACGGGGAAACAAAATTAATGGAATGACGTATTTGAGGATTAATAAAAGGAATAAATTTTTTATGATAGTATAGAGTTTAGAACCATTATATATCTACGGTATTACATTTTGGGAACCTGGTCATTGATGTAACTTGGATACAATGGCCTGGTGGCTCGATCTGACTAAACACCCTATGATTTCCAAGAGATATGTTTACCATTATTTTGATACATTCTTGACCACTCAAAACATTTTACTGAAATACATAAAATATATAGTAAAAGTAGGTATAGTTGGGGCTCATGAAATCTTAGTTAGTACATGGGTTCTCGGATAATGATTGTTTTTTTTCATACAGAATTATTTTTATCACATTATTCAATAGTAATACGTGTGAAAAACTATTTAGAAATCATTTATTGTTTATAACTAGGTTTCTCAACTCATATTAAGTATAATAAACTCAATTATAGTATAAATATCATGTATAGGGATTCAGAAAATGGAAAATGTATCATGGAAGGTGGTTGCATTGATGGGCATGGAGCTCGGATGAATACTAAGATATACACCTAAGGATTCTGTATTGTTTAAATTTTTATTTCTTGTCTATATAATCTTGTATGGATTTTCACATTGGGAGCAATATTTATTTATTAACCCATATGACATGTGTTCCGTATCTTATTACATTATTATTTCTTATATTTACCGTTTATTACTCCATGTTTTTGAATAAAATATTTATATTATTGGTCATGGATAGGATACATAGGGTATGGTCTTCCAACTAAAAATATTTAGACCATAATTTTTAGTTCACAACCACATGCATATGGGTAGGCATTAATAAAAACTTTTATCTCTACAAAAGATACATTTTTGTTCATTATTGGGGGTCAAACATATGTTCATTTTCATTATGATATAATGTTATTGTACATAACTCTTACGTTATGCTTTATTTCTAGGTTTTTCCCATTTCGATAATTTATAGGTTGACCATTTTACTTCTCAATTTCCCAAGGGTATCCTATGTACTTTTTTAAAATATTTCAAAGTTTGGAGATCTTTTAAGAGGTTTACATAATGATTTTTTATGTTTTTTATATCATAATTATGTTTCAAATATTAAAAAGATAGATGGCCTCTAGATATTTTCTTTGTATTTTAGGGTATGTCTATTATATTTCATCAATTTACATGAGTTTTAGCCGAGGTTCATGATATTCCAATTACATGAAATGAAAAATATTAATTATAAATGAATAATATATATAATTGAATACATAATATAAAATAAATGATAGTGAAAAATATCATACATGACATATTGAATTGAAAATTAAGCTAAGTAACCATTAAATCATTTGAATCATTTGAATTTCAATCCATTTCATGAAATAACACATTGTTAATAATTAAAACACATGAGTTACATGATATTGTAAAATAAATTTATTAGAAATTAATCACACCATAATAAATATAACAAGGTGTGTAAAAAGACTTCTTACATACGAAATTAAATTGAAGACAAAGAACTCCTTAAAATAATGCCAAAATTCAACTATACCATTGAAATCATCTATATGAAAAAGTACTTAAGTTAATAAAATATTTAGGAATACTATTAATACCTATAAAATATTATAATCATAATTTATAATTTATATTAGAATATATATTGGTTTTTCATTGTGTTTATTAAAACATAGGTGTGAGTAATCTTGATCATTTTGAACTAGTTTCCTAATAGCAGTTTTCTACTTCATTATTCTCATAACATTACTCATTCCAAGACCATATAGGGCACTTTAATTTATTATTTAAAATTATTTATAATTATAAAATTTCATAGTTTTGGAATTTTTTATAATCATTCAATATAAGATCCGCAACAACCATGTTTTCATCATTTTTAATTAATAGATATAGGTATCTAAATTAATGAGTTTAATATTAATTTTTCACTACCATAAATAAAATTAAAATGTTTATTCATTTATTTATAATATATATTTGTTTTATATATTTTATCATATTCATTCACTTTATTATTTTATAGTATTTTTCATGTAGGCGATTAGGCTAACCCAAACTGTAATATAACATAATTAATGGATGAGTATGGTTTTGATTGTTTTTTTATTTTGGAATAAAATTATAACCAAAGAATGTTGATGATATCATTTAAATATTTTTTTTGGAATTGAATCATATATACGAGTGTTTAGTAAACAATAATAAAATATATTATTAATGAGATATATTACATCATATAGTTTATAGTCTACACAAACGCATGAATGATCATTCTATTTTTCTTAATGGAAATGGTTATAGGTGTTTAATGGTAATGTGCACTAGATAAAAAGATTAATTTTATAATAAATGATAAATTATTCTTAAATTTTTGAAAATATAAATTTAAATGATAATGGTTGAAGATAAATATTGTTAGGGAAATGTCTACACTTATACTTAGAACTTTGAGATTCACTTGAAATATTCCTTAAAAATGCAAAGAATATAAAAATATAATATAATATAATGGATATGTAACTAAAAATGAATCAATGTGAAAGGAGTATAGAATATTTTTAAGAATAATCTAGAAATTTTTAGTGCTCTTTAAGTGGTTGTGAGTGTCCTCTTTTATAAGCATTGAGAATGAAATTTTAGAAAATACTTCATATAAATATAAAGCTAGATCAAGTTTCTCCTGTCAAGAACACTAAAAAGTAAAAAATAATTGGTTGTGGATTATATATAATCAATACACTCCTCATCCAATAAATTAGAAGCCTATTTTTATCTTATTATTCCTTTTCCCCTTTTTTAAAATTTTTTTACCCTTTTCGATTTTTCGACGATAAATTGTTGTTACCAATGTAATTAATTTTTTCATTAAAAATTAGTTTGTATTAAAATAAATATTATCCTTTAAAATAAAATAACAATAACCTTAGTCTATCAAATATTTAATATAATAAAAAATAATTATAAAATATTAAATGTATAATGTTAAAAAAAATAGATGATAGAGTAACATATGTTCTAAAATAAAAAACATAGGTTTTAAAACTAAAACAAAATTTTTTAGATATAAAATATATTTAATAAAATACATATTTTCTATATAAAATGACCTCATAAATATCCATGTCATAAATATATATTATATATGTAATAAAATTCTGGATATTTAAAAAAAATTTGATTCTGCTGCTGAAAAGTAATAATTTTTTTAAAAAACACCAACATTTACCCTAATTTATTATTTTTATTCTATAAAAAATTATTATGTTAATTTCTTACAAATACTATTTTAAAATAATAGAATTAAGATATTAATTAGCATCATAATGATAATTATGTTATATGGAAAATATCTTTTGACAATTCAAGTTAATCGTTTTCATAAATTCTATAAAACTCGAATAAAACTGGCACTATACAATCAATTTTATTTTTCATTGAAAACATAATCTATCAATAATTTATTTATTTTTCTATAATAAAATGAAAATTTTATAAAAAAAAATTAGGAAAAAATATTAGTAAACACAAAATGAAATGATAAAATTTTAATAAAATTTTATTTATATTTCTGTATTTATATAATATTTTATTTACGTGTATTCATAACACAGAAATCAATGCATTGATTTTAACTATGATATTTTTATATTAATTAAGTAAATATATGTTTTTTAGAGTTCAACGTAGTGTATTGAAAAATTTATTAATATAATATTTATTTATCAAGAAAACATATTTATATTTTGTTTCATTACATTAAATCACGAAAATACCTCCATTACCATAGAATTGGTCTTTAATTAATAATGTTTTATTTATATACTATTGTAGAATGAATATTTTAATTATGTCGAATTCTAAACAACATATGCTAAGTGATTCAAAGGATATTTCATAGAAGTCTTATGATCAAATGACTTAAACATATAATAGGCTTATGGAATAATGATATATTATAACACAAAGTCATACAATTTCATCTCAATGTAATATGATTATCATACTCATCATAATGACATACTTTCTCACAAATTCTTATAACTCACTAAAAGACTTACAATCTACCCAAATAATTATAATAAAATACATATGTTATTCTTAAATACAAAAAATACTATTAAATTCTTAGGATTAACTCAAATAGTCTAATTTCATCTTATTTAGATTCATAAAATCAATATGAAAAATCTTATAATAATTGGAATTACCAATTTTTAACTCTAACTTGAAAATATAAAATTCTTATGAATGATATTTAAAATTCAATTGACCAACTCCATGCCTTATTATTATCCTAAAAACATATTATATGGTATATCAACACTTATTTAATATGTTTAAATATATAAACATAATCTATTGATTATCCATTACATTAAGTCATCCATAATCTATCCCATAATCTTGAAAAATCTTTATAGAACAACTTAGATCAAGTTGTATATAATAGAAAACACTATATCATGTTGAATATTATGCTCTCAACTCCATGAAACATGTTATATCTGTATGATGAATTCTAAAACAATAGTAAAATATATGTATTACTACTTGAATCCATCTTTATTATTGTTTTTTGTATCTTCTTGTACTTATAATGGCAGTCGTTATAATGTAAAAACATCGAATTACCTAGCATTTCACTATAAAAAAATTTAAGGATTAATATATATTAATTATTTTAAACATATGAAATCATTTATTACACATCAATTTTCCTATTTTAAATTACTTTCAACACTACTGAACACCTCAAAGGTTAGTATTCTTTTTTACTCTATTCATTTCTCCCCATTATTGACCATTAAATGCCATGTCTATATAGGGGTTAGCTACAAGTCACTCATTTTATCCTTATTCTTCTTTTGAAATGATTTATTAAAAAAAATTCTTCTCCCCTATTAAAATTTAATTCCAAAATGATTTGTTAGATATGAACCATTAGTTGAATGAGTGAAAATCTGTACAATCTATCCCAATATTCGAAACAAGCGATAATTCACCTAATAATCAAGGATGTCAGTTAATATTTAATCATGTATTACAATAACAAAAAAATATCAATAATGGTGATTTTCAATAGATTTATCATAAAATGCATGCACTACACTAATAATAACAAATGATTTAGAAAATTTTAATTATAAGAAAATGTATTCCCCCTTTATACTATCATACACATCAACTATGACCTCTCCTTTCTAAATATATTCAAAATAATCATAATAAGCACAACATGTGGGATAGGTATACCGCAAAAGTAATTTTTATGTAGTGTTATCCATATTAAAAATAATCAATATAGAGTTATTTTTTGATAGAAACTATTCAAATTTCCCCCAAGTGATGCACTCACTTTTATCATCATGGTATAAAGAATATTATTATCTCATGTAGTTATCAATGAAGTACAGTATATTTTTACTATATACAATTATTTCAAAAAAACATACTACTCCCATTATTAGGTCATTTAATTATATGCATGATATTATATATACATTTAAATAGAAAAATTATTTAATATGAAACTATATAAATATATAAGGAATGTTAAGATATATCTCTAAACCATGATCTTCTAATATTCCCAACAATATCATTGGGACTACTCTTTAGGATTCATTTATAAATTTTTTCATCCTATATATTTTTAGAAATAAAAGTGGTATCAATCTCCTCAACAGGATTCTTCTTTGATTACTCTTTGATTTGATGTGAAAAAAGGGTTCACTCATCCTCTAATATTATATTATTTTTATCCATTTTTATTTTTTCCATGTAAAACTTTTATATTTTCTTCTACAATATAACCACTATACATGTGTAATCCACATATCATCTTTTTATCTTTAGGTTTTCTCTACATTATTTTTTTATAAACATCTTCTAGTGCTTACTTCAGCCCTCTAGTTTTTATATTATCACTGTGGAAATATCTTTTACTTTTTTTATTCATCTCAAATTTTAATTTGGTGGGTATTTTCAATTAGTTTTTTCATCCTCAATATTTTACCTTTGAATAATATTTATTTATTTAATAGATATAATTTATTTTAATGTCTTCTCACCATAAATTCATACTAATATCAAAGAAATAATATATTTATCCAATAATCAACAGGTTTTTAAAAAAAATTACACAACCCCAAAATATCCTCTTCAACATTTCATTACCATAAATTGGTGAGTCTATTTACAAAACAAATATTATTTTTTTGGAATATCACTGGAATTTGTTCCCTTAATCAAGGGTTTCTTTTTTTCTCAGCTCTGTTATGCCTCCTCTTAAAAGTATTTTAAAATATTCATAACTTTTTTCATCCTGAACATCATTACAATATATATTAGTATATGTACAACTTGTGTAAATAGTTTCATTAGCATAATTCTATTTGGAAATAATTGATTCCATTATCTTTGGGATAGATTTATTAGTATCCTTATATGATTCTTCTGGAATATCCACTAATTTATCAAAATATAATCTTATGGTCTTCATATTTTTTTCAACAATATGGAATTGAGGTTAATATTCAATAACTTCTTCATTATTTGTAACAATATAGGTATAAGGATATTTTACCATCTTACCTTGTTATATAATCGTTACCATGGAAATATTAATTCTATTAATGAGTTTAATTATTTTTATATATTCACTTATTTTATCCTTTATATTATTAATTATATTTTTTTGAGTGTTCCATTTATCTCTTTGAAGGAAAATCATTATAAAAATTGAATATAATAAATATTTCCTTTATCGTCCTATTATTCACTACCTAATGTGACATCAGGACATTTATAACTGGTATTGAGGGATGTATAATGTTATTAGGGTTTATAATATATATCAATTGGGGATATTGTGTCTTCAATGTAGTCATTGGTATGAAAATTCACCAAAACTTATCTAGAAAACATAGATTTTTAAATATGAATAAATATTCAAACATTTTAAATCTTTCTACTAATTTTGACTTCATCATCAATATCACTCCTAGATTCACCATATTCCTTATTTGAGAAAATTTTTTCTAAGTTCCCAAAACAAAAAATAATAATTAACTTAATAGGTAGATAAACATTATACACTCCTCTAACACTTCTTAGGTGTTTTTATATAGAGACGTAATTATCTTATATTTACTTTTATCTAAATATTTCAACTATGAGTGTGGTAGTTTATTATTTCCTCTCATCTTGAGACCATTCATATATTTAATTACATTTTATTATTTCATTTTATTCTTATACAATAGAATTTTTCATATCCCATAGTATAGATGAGTGTTATCTTGATCATTAATAGATAGACCTACAATATTCTCTGATGAATAAATCATTAGATCAAAAAATGATGTGAAATTTCTCATAATATTTTTCACTATGATTTAATCATCATAAGAAAATAATAATAATATAATTTTACTCACTATCCCATTTACTCTAGTGAACTAATCATCATTGTTCCAATAAAATGTTATACAAATATCTTCAAAACATTTCCCTCTAATTTTGAATCATCTATTCCTTTATCTTTATAATATATTTGTATCCGTTTTCATGTTTTTACCAAATATCCCTAGTTATTATAATTCATATTAAATTAATTAATATATTTTTAGATAGGAATGGCCTAATGGCCTTCCATAATTCCCCATATACATATAGTTTTTTATTATCTTCATCAGTCATTGAATAGTCAATTTTTTATAGTAAATCCCACTGTAATAGAATGAAATTCATCCTGTCCTTGTGAAAGTAAATAAGAATAATTATAGTTCTTCCATTTATTTACATTGTTTCTATAAATATAAGGAGATCCAATACTATTGAATGAATTGAGACTCTCTATCACCAGTCATCAGTAATGGTTGGACCATTGGAAAGGGAAACTAGATCTATAAGACCACATATTGTTCCTAGGATTAGTGACATAACTAATAGGTGGAGATTTAAATTAGTGATCCATTTTTATTCTATGGTATTCCTTATTAATTAAACCATTTTATCTAGTTAGTAATTTTATAAAACTATTTTTTCATTTGGAACTACCTAATTATATAAAATTTAAAATTTCAAAGACGTAAGGATTTAAAATGATTATCCTTGATTGTGCACTTCTTCCCTTTTATGAATTTTAGATGTAATATTTTATCTAATATAAATAAGTTGAGTGAAATATAAAATTTATCCTTGAAAAATAATTATGATAAATATATTAAAATATACATCCAAAAAGAACGTAAATTTATTTCATTTAATTTCACATATAATTCATCTCCTAGCAAGTTATTCATTTTTAAATCCCACTAGATTATGCTATCTCATAAAAATATTCTCTATTCCACCTTTCGATTGGATTTTTATACTTTCAAATGATAGTACATTGATCATCCTATAGAAATCCATCTCAAATAGAACTTTATATATATATATATAATAATAATATGTACTTGGTCTTGTTCACCTTTATGTCTACACATCCTCAATTCTACAAGATTTCTCAATCATGATCTCTTAATTTTTTAAAGATATTATAATATATCATCTATATGAACAATTTTTCTACTTCTCTACTCCTTTTAATCATTAAAATATCAATATTCTTATTGGCCACTTCTTCCTTATTTTTTGATGGAAAATATATCTTGAATTCTATAGGGTTCTTCTCCGTTGATAAAAATAAATATTCTATAGGGTTTCAGTAGTATTTCATTATTCATTAATCCCTCTCTATTTTTTTCTTCTCTATCACTTATATTAATAAATATATATATTTATTAAAATAATGTTATTTTAAATATAGATGCCATAATTTATATGAAATCTCCATGATTTTAGGTTGTGACACATTCTGTTCTTTGAGCTCATTCATCCCCCGTTAAAATATGTCAAGTTGTAATCTTTAGTAACCCTAAGTATTAATCACTAATTATATTAATTGACATTAAAATGTTATTTTTAGATTTTCATAGGAAAAAAATTCTTAAAAAAATTAAAAATTATATCCTTGTGTGCATTTGATGAATGTAAATTAACAGGGAACATTCCATCTAAAGTGTGTTACTCACTCACCAACAACATCTTCCCTACACTAAATCTTCATTACCTAATAAAAAATCACATATAATATTATTCATTGAAAATTAACATCAAATATACTAATACGTTATAAATATATCAATATTAAATCAAAAAATATCATCCCAATGCATTTTTATATTGGAATCTACTCCCCATAAGATATAAGATATATAGACTCTCTTTTTTACCATTATGGTGGACATGATTTATAAGATTTAACATTACAGATCTATTGCAGTATTTATATTACCTTAAAACTATATTCTCAAAGGAATACACTAGGTGATTAAAAGGCATATGCTCAAAATTCATAATCCTAAAAAATTTAAATGGTGTAATTTCATAAAATGATTCAAATAACTAAGATGCCTTCTCAATGACATATGATTCGAAGAGTCATGATAAATACTTATGTTCTAAAAAAGTCCTATGATAATCTCAATGGAGTAAAATTTTGAAACAATACTTTAATGAGAAAAGTCTGTTCTTCTTGAAGATTTATAATCATAATCAATAATTATATTGATGTTTTACAAAATAATGTCATATTATGAAAATACATATGATTAGTAAACAATGTATTAAGATTAGAGACCATAGCATTTTTCATCTCCATATCTATAATATATACTTCATCCAAATGGCCCCATAACATCATCATACCAAATCCAAGCCTTCTCAAGTGACTTAAATCCTAATTCATGGTATCATAAGACTAATATTAGTATATTTAATGAATGAAATATTAATGACAGATCCTCAATTTATTTAGTTCTTCTATACCCCATTTAGCTATCTTGAAATATCTTCATATAATAGCTTATTTCATCCTATATATAACTTCCAACTCTATAACAATTTGAATGAAGTGATCCAAAATCCACTATATCATACATATATAGATAAAAATCAATTTAGTAATTAAGAAATAAATGGATTTTCTAAGAACATATACATTAAATAGTTCCTAGTAATAGTATTCTATTTACCCTTCCATGTATGATGACCTCACCTCGTATCTCTATCACATCTCAATATGCATATTTATATAATCTTTGACTTCCTTATTGAAAAAAATACAATCAGTCAATGGAATTTAATATTATTTATATTTAATGTATGGTCGTATTTCTCGATTAATATCATATTGATGTTTCTATTCAATTACATTTTAGTAGATATATATCCCTACGATGACCTTCATCATTTTCCATATTATAGTAGACTAGGATACTCTCCTTGCACCGATATATTGAAATATTATGAGATATTATGATTTAACCAATGAATTATAGGGATATATAATATCATTTATATCCATTACAAAAATATAATTTGTACCACATTAAATCATTCCCAAAATAATTAAAATCACAAATTTATTAAGAAATGAAACTAAACTGGTCAATAATTATTTTTACAAGTCTCCATATGAGAAGTAATTGGAAATTGGATCATATAATGCCAATAATTCAACCACCTAATACAATAAAATCAAATTATAATATAGAGTGATAAATATTGAACATAATTTGATTGATGATGAATATTTTAAATATAGGTATGAACATAGATGATAAATTTTGGAAAGATATTACCTTCTATATTGAAAAAATTACCATCAATGAAATTATATATGGAACTTTCCAAATCAGTTCAAAAATATTATTAAATAAATTTTTAATTAAATTTTAAAAAAAATAATAATTGATCCTCATAATTAATTTATTATAATGTAATTGAAAGATGGAGGGAATTTTTGGAAATTATAGTAATATTGAATAAAATAATTTGTAATAATTTTTAACTTTTTAAATAAACCCAGAAGGATGAAACATGTATTTAAAATTTATATAATAAATTAATAAAAATTATTTATTTGAGTTATAATAATGAATAAATACCAATATTAAAAAAAAACAATAGGTATTTTTGTTTATATGAGATTTTATATGGAAGTTAAATAAAGAAAATAATATATAACTTTTTCTATTACATCAATATATTTAATAAAGTAAGAATAAATAAAAAATAATATTTAGAGAAGGAAGTATCATTTCACATGAATTAATGAGAATATAAAATATGAGATAACTATGGTGAATTATATTAAATGTAGAATAATATAATCAATGAAGATTGAGTATGACTCAATGAATGATGATTCTATCCAGAAATCAATATCTTGGAATCAAGCTTCCTCAAACATGATCTAACACCTAGTACGATCCATATAAGATTATTATACACACATAGACACACACACACACATATATCAAAACTGTATAAATTTATTTTAAATTAATAAAATTAATTTATATATATTTATTACTATATTATTAATCATTCATATTTAATATTAATCATGAATTATTTTTTATTCCATTTAACTGAAACATGAATTTTTTGTTTTTTTGGTCCTTACTCTTTGATAATGTGTTGAACAACTAAATAATGTTTATTAGCCCGATGAGTATATTTTTTATAATATTTTCAGCACCATAATGTTTTTATTGATGTTGTATTAATTGATTATAAATAATGTATAGAATTTATCAATACATTAAAAAGTGAATCAATTTTTAAAAAAATAATTTTATCAAAGAATATAATTATATATGAATTTCCATTTCCAAAAGTTAAACACGTTATTAAATATTCATTGAAAAGAAATAATATATTAATTTTTTTCATTATAACCATTCCTGATTAATATATTTTTTCATCATTAATATATGATACTAAACCACCTAAAACAAAAATTTCCTATAATGAATGAATGTCTAATAATATGTTACTATATTATAATAATATTATTTTTATATTATAATAGTGATGAAAATTTCATGTTATTAATGAAATTAATGAGATTAAAAATGAGGTATATATAGTAGATAAATAATTTGAATAACAAAAATATAATTCTAATCTTGATTAGTGGAGTTGTCATTTAAGGGCCTTCACTAGAATAAAGGAATTTAGACTCAAACATGTAATCATAACAACCAAATGAAAGACAGAGCTAATATGGAAGGAATATATGTAAATATTTTGGTAAAAACTAAATAGATGGAGTAGTTTGAATTTCGTCAAGGATGTTTTATTTTTTTAGATTAGTTTTTGTAGAACATTTGAAAATACCCATTATATAATAGGTATGCAATGAAAATTTACAGTGAAATTATCTTAATAATTAAAAAATAATGGTGATGGGTTATAAGATACCTTATAAGAAAAAAAATTATGATGTTGTGTAGAAATTATTTTCAACATTTCTACATTGATTTATTTTTTACCTTATTTAATCCATTGCAATATTGGCTCATATTTACGTTGGTAACTTATTTTTTTACAATAAATGAAATTTTATAGATTTCCTAATATAGACATGATTATCAAAAATCAAAAAGTCCATTTTATTAAATTTATAATCAAAATGTTAATTAAATTAAGAATAAAAACAAAAACATTAAATGGGAAAAATAAATTAATTTCATAGAAAGAATATCATTCAATTTATTTATTCAATTTAAAAATATTTCAAAATAATTAATAAAAAATCCATGAATAATAATTTTTTTTTTGTTTATAGGAGTAATTTATTTATTATGATAATTCGTTAAAGATAATATTTTCAGTTTTTCTATGAATGAAAACAAATAATGTATATAATTATATTTTTTTTTGAATTCATTATATTTTTTACAATAGACTATTATATTTTTTATTTTGTTATAAATTATTTTTTAAATGTTATATAGATATAAAATAATTTATCATTAATATATTTTAAAGATTTATATACTTTTTACATGACAATGTTCTTATTGGATACATGTATACCCAAGGACCACATAACAAAAAGATGTTATATTCCATAACCATGTATCCATTAATTATATAATTTTCATATTACCCCCTTCCAATACTATATTTTGACATTTTATAAATAACTAAAATCATTATTGTTATCTGCATAATCCAAATTTATTTTTATATCAAATATTTTTAATTCAGTCCTTAGTTATATTCATTTTTATGAACATTGGGGGAGATTGTGATGGATATTATTTCATTATAATGGTATTAATATTTACTTCTAGTTTAAATCCACTTGAAATTTTCTTAGTACCCATAAATTTACATTAAATATAAAATATTCTATTTTTTATTATTTTTATTTATACACTCTACCTTATTTGAAGAAGTAATGATTCGTTTTATTTTTGTGTATCATTTAGAACTTATTAACATAAATATGATAATTTTTTATTAAATTAACATTTAAAATATTTAATGTTACCCAATTAATGAATATTAGAACATAATTATACATGGATTTAATTGTTATGTTTTGGGTGTTATTCATGGAACCAAAAGAACTCAGTTTCTGCCACAACTATTACATTAGTTGTTACTATATACCTAGAATCCAAAAGTATGTGGTCCCTGGGGTTTTTGGAAAAGTATTATTATAAACTCGCATTGGTTGACAGGATGGGAGGTTAAGATAATCACACATTTAATGGGTGTTTATTTCATAAATAAGGACTCTATTATATGTTAATGATTTCATCAGGAATGCTTAAAATATTCCTGGTATTAGATGAGTTTACATTGTGTTAATGATTATTTTTTGATTAGGATGGATACAAAAAACTTTTGTTTTCTATGGTTCTATATCATGTTTATTATTAAATAATAATTCTTATTTTCAAGATACAGTTTATTAATACTACATAGCATGGACCATTAGATTATTTCACTACCTATGAAAATGAAATGTGTCATTGGTGTTGGCATTGGGTACATATAAATGACTCCTTATATATACATTATAAGTGAATAAAAAAATATCTAGTCTTGTCTAGTTTAACAATAAATGTAAAAAAATTACTAATTTTTGAAGGAACAGTAAATACTATTTAACATCAATTTTTATGGTCTTATAGTAGAAATTGTAGATAGTGGTGGGTTTTGAGGGTGGGGAAACTATGATCATTCCTCTCTCATTGACCTTAAAGGAGATATGGCCCAAATAGATTAAGTAATTCTCTATTATAATATATCCCTATAAGGATAGGTCTCATAAAGAATACAATTATGTGAGGGTAATGTGATATCAATAATAGGTAATATGTCCCTTCCGGCTGGGGAATGATTTTATCATGAATATGTCCAAATAATGGGATGATACATTGGGAATATTTCCCAATGACATTTGAATGAGATCACAAAAGTTTATATGTTCTCATGAGTCAAAATTCCCCATTACACTAGAATATGACACATTGAGGATAGAAATACATGGTTTTGTTGTTTGGTTTATACATTAAAGATGTGTCTTTTATATCTAATTTATTTGAAATTAATACCCACATTGATCGAGATTCCAAATTTCAATCCCTGTGATATAAGAATAAAATTAATTTTAACATTATGCAGTATGGAAATTTATTTGTGTATTTTTATTTAAACATTATAAAATTGACCAAATAGATTAATGTCATGATTTTTTGGATGTTAATATCATTAATGATGTGACAATAGAGTAATGAATATGGTTTAAACACATGGGGATTACCTTATACAGATCACTAATAAGTAAACCAAAAATTATTAATAATGAGGGAATGAAAAAATTGGGCATAAAATTGGATATGATTCCTCAATTGGATTCAAATTTATGAGTTTATCATAATTATATCCCGGATAGTTTATCCCATATGATACATGATCACTGTGAGAAACATGAGATTAATGTTTCGGACTATCCCATGAGATAATGGAACTAAAAATTGATAGAACAAACATATTGAGACCTCCCATTGAGGGTGTCTATATCCAGTTGATAGTATCATAAATATGAACATCCTTGGGTCTGGTGGGAAGTGTCTTAGGTCCAACACACAAGGCTGACGTCCATCCAATTATCTTCCTTTCTATTGATGGGAGAGTGTGGTGGAAAAATGATACAATATAGCAACCTATATGAAATTCTTTGGGATTACTCTATGAGGGATGTAATATCTATCTCAGCTAATTGAATTGAAATGAAATCCATTAATGGGTGGGGAGATACCACTCTAGTGTTTCTTTAATAGGGACCCTATTTTTCAAGGGAATCCATTAGTTTCATTCTTCCAATGGTTCTACAAATATAATATAAAAACCCTAATCTTATTGTAATCTAGACAATCATTGATCATTGGGTTACACAGTTGTTTAAATTCTCTAATTTTATGGTTCTGGTGGTTTTGGATGAAGAATTAAATAGACCTTTTGAGGGTTTTTCCATTGAAACGGGAATGTATGATGGTCTTTCATATTTTCATCATCTTAATATATAGCTATCTTGAATGTAGTGGCACTGGTGAGATATTTATTTCTATTGAATAGGTATGTAGGGACACCCACTTCATAGCATGTTAGACATATCACCTAACCCCATACTCATAGACAATGGTGGAGACCTTAGTGAATGGAATAGGGAGTTCCCAATCAAGTGGTTAAATGTTATTACGATGTTATACTAATGAATATTCGACAAATAAAGTTATCCTAATGGGGTTCTCCTAATGTACTTTTCTTCGTTTACTTTACTACTCAATGTCCACTAAAAAGATATTACATTTGAATCTCTATCAACTGAATGAGTTCACTAGATCATCTATGTTATTCCTATTTTATGCATCACTTAAAGGAGATGTGATACAAAATTTATAGTTTAGTATTGGTGAATCTATAACCCAAGGATGGTATTTTTTTCTCAGTAATTGTGATTAATATATTCCTAGGTCACATAAATAATGTGGGTGAAATGAGATTACATAACAGAAAGTTTCTCTTCATATATCATATAATGGCATTTAGTGAACCTATATGGTGTATTAGTAGGTGATGGTAGGGTTATTATTGAATGTGTATTATTTCATAGATCAGGCTTCACCTAATCCATTCCTTTGACACTCTGTGTAACAGTATCAGATCACCTTTGTAGCTAGGAGAAATTCCTTAAAGACATTAGTAGATAGTAAATGGTATCATAAAGTATTTATACAATATATATGATAAAGATTTAGTAAATTTAGTCCATAAACATATCAAATACCCAAGGCCTAATCATTTATCATTTAATGTGATATTTCATAATGCTTTACCATTAGCATCATGGTTTGATGAGATAAAAAAATTCATCATCCATCAAACTTCATCAAATATGCTTCATCAACAAGGATCATAACCCTACATAATATCAAAATATTCACATGTTTTCATGTCTATATAATGACATCACTCATGATTGTATTTTAATTTTACAAATCTTATATTTCATCCTAATAAAATCACTAGAATGGATCAATATATTACCCCTAAAATTGAATCTTATTGAGTCGAAGAGGAATATTTTTTTAAAGTAGTAATAGAATAACACATACATATGATGTGATACTTATATAAGCATAACTGATATGTTTGGGTAGTTTAAATTTATTCCGGATGGTCATATAAATAAGAGTGGATCTCGTCACAATTTTTTGTTTTCTAAGATTCATACAGAGAGAAAATTACACTACCTTCCAAGACATTACTCATAATTTATAATAGATATCACATAATAAATCATGTATAATATGAAGTCCCACACCTAGAATTATGTGATAATGTAATCATATCCATTCTAATAGATTCACTTATGAGTCTAAACATAATTCAACGTCATTTTTATGTGATCCCATATACACTAAGGTAAGAACATGCTTGATTTATAAATTTTACCTAATACATAAGTAACAGCCATCTGGATGTTATGTGATAGTGTATTATCATTACATATAAAAAATTAGAGCTTGTTCTTGTGCCATTTTTCTATTTTGTAGATGATGAACCCATAACAACAGAAATATGTGTTAGTGATATCATTGATGTTAAAGGATATGGTTTAGGTCATCAAACCTGACCACCATTAACATTTCCTGTTGAATCATTGATAGCTATTGAAACTTATGGGAGATATCCTTTGCGACTAACACTTATAATATTGTATATCATTGTATGAGTTTGTGAAACTAGGTGATACTCTCATTCCATTTTTAAAAGGTAGTTTTACCGCCTTTTGATGGAGAACCCTTTTTAAATTTAGATTTTTTCACTTTTATATGTTCTATTTGAGAAAATAAACTTCTTATATTGATGATATAGATCAAAATTTATTTTGTATAATTGTTTGGTAATTTTCGGATAAAGAACATTTTTTAATGAATATTGAAAAATATCGCATTTTAAGTCAACACTGTCTTTTCATCTAATTTATTTATATAGTTAGATTATCTTTTTATTGGTTTTAAATTGTAATAGTATTATTATTTTTATCATTTAATCTGATTATGGTCATTTTCCGTAATTGTACATTTAAATTGGACAAAAAAACTATCAATCCTTTTATAGTATTTATTTCTTTAAAACCCACTTTCTTGTTTTGATAACCAGAATTAATTTTAAATTAATAATGCAACTTATGTGTTTTGAATTTGTAAAATTTGATTTTATATTTGGAATAAGAAGCTCCAAATGATATAAATAGGTACATTTTATTTTTGAATATTATGAATAATAACTTCAGTAATTATTTTTATTTACCACAGTTAAAGGGTAAATTATGTAAATAAGGGTATAAATAATATTATATTAATATAAAACTACCCTAACACGTATCCTAATATTATTTTATGAGTCTTGGGAAACCAAAATAACCATTAGGAAAAACTTCTATCAATTGGGATCCACTTGGGTGTGAAAATGACATGTCATAATAATTAATTTAATGTAAAGATAAATATAACAAAAGAATTATCTTTTGCTAAAACAATTTTAAGGCGGGGTTATATAAATGATTTATTTAACTATAAATATTAATTAGAAATAAAATAATATTTAATACGTCATGGTATTTTATTTATAATTTTTTGAGCATAAATAAATAAATTTAATTATGAAACAATGATGATAAAGTGATTACTTCATTAATAAAGGATTAAAATAATTGATATTATAAATATTAAAATAATTTTTATTTTTATTTTTCTATGACATAAAATAATTTTATGGTGGATTATGACATATTATATTTGACTTATTGATTTTGGTTTTTTGGAATAAAGTTGTTCTGGTTTTAAAAAAAATGAGTTACTAAATAATGTCAAAATTTACATAAATGAGTTTTTAGAACAAATGCTATTTTATTAAATGATATAATTGTCCTAAAAATATCTAATTCATAAAAATTAATTATATAATGTTACAATTTTCATTAATTATCCACTTATGGTTCTATATTCATTTTAAAGTAACTATAGTAACCATATATTGTAAAAATACAAGAAGTCATGGTAAGAGTTAATTTTTTTAACAAAGGGCTAAAGCTAAAAGATAAGGTTAATCTTGTGACCGAAAATTTTCTAAAACCAATTGGATGAGATTATTTATACCCATAATCATATTATCCAATAAATATATCATTATGTGACAATTATAAATCCAATATAAATTTATAATAAAATAATATGTCAAGACTTTCCTAAAGTGCCCCTCCTCCGTCTTATAAAAGGCCACCACATCTACACACTTAATCACACCTCTCATGCCCCTTAGATCACTCTAAATCTACTCAAATAATATCCAATAATCTCTAACTTACTCTTATAGGCCACACATTAGGCATAAATCCATCCTAAGGAGACCTTTTGTGAAAATCAAAAGGACATACTCGAAAAAGAGGTATTTGTTTTGTCACCTCTTTTTAAATTATTTTCTACTTATACTCCTAATTTTTATGTATTTTTCAAAATAATGTAATAAATCCAGTATCTTATACATTATTATATGTTATTATATTTATGGGACAACATTATACCTCCTTT
Organism: Viscum album; assembly: GCA_963277665.1. Taxonomy (NCBI): domain Eukaryota; kingdom Viridiplantae; phylum Streptophyta; class Magnoliopsida; order Santalales; family Viscaceae; genus Viscum; species Viscum album. The sequence continues at coordinate 806,354,505 of OY728150.1, read as the reverse complement.
TATCCATCATACGAATAACAGTATCACCATGAGTGCGTACGTACTACTTACCGTCTCCACTTCATGGTGTAATTTGTTATTCACCAAGACCTAACTTGGATGGGTATAATGATGAGTATAATGGATTTAAATAATGAATATAACATGATAATTATTATTTATAATTAATATATCATCCAATTTTATATTTTTTAACCATTAAGTGAATGATATCGTCGCGCGTGCGTATATACGGCCTACCGTCTCAATGAAGTGATATGATTCATTATTCATGATCTTCATTAAAAAACGATTATATAAATTAATGAAATAACTAAATATGATATATATTATATTTATATTGAATCTGTTCTTTCTTAATTTTATTTTACAAAAAACCTTTATGCTTTTGATAATGTGTAAATATGATAATTTCCTTTGAGGACTACCGCCCCCTCAAAAGTGATGTGACTCATTCATGACATACAAGGAACATATAAAAAATGGTTTTAATGAACTTATTTAACATATATAACATTGATATTATACTATAATTATAATATTAATATGTATCATTTAGATTTCAGTCTTCTGATATAATAATGAAATTAATGTAGCGTTCATGTGTATGTACGACTGACCATCCCCATGAATGGTGCATTTCATTTCTTATATCAAAATGTTATGGAATTTTATAAATACATATATACATTATATATATGATATTTAAATCATTAATACTTTTCTGGACATGATGGACTTATGACCACTTGGACTAGTGACATCATACCATGTTCATTTTCGACTCAAGAACCAATTATCGACAAAACATCTGACTTAAACTCACATAATTAAATAATTATTAAAAACATGGTCATAAGTGATATAATTGGAATAATAAAAATGAAAAATGTTCTGAATCAAGTAGAAATTAATCTAAGTTTATTATTCAGGAAGATAAAGAATGAACAAGGTAATTCAAAATGAGTGTAAGGGACTATGTTTCATTCTCCTTTAATTGAGGAATATTTTGATTTATATATGAACTTATTTTATATGGTGTATAATCAACCCATTTTAATTTTAATTTCATTCAAAGGTTTTCAAAATGAATTGTTTTTTAGGCATTTTACTAAATTACAAAAGAAATGTTTCTTTTTAAGGTACGTGGTGACAACGACCTTTCCACCACCGTGAACATTATTTGATATCTGGATTCCTCTACAAATCATAATGTATTTAAAAATAAAATTTAATTACATATTCATTTTTAGGTATTTTTTTATTGAAAATGGATTTGAGAATGGATTTATTATATCAATATCATAATATGACATCTTATGATTGCATTGTGGAAATGTTAATTTTCCTTTATGATTGTTCATGTGTTATGATTATGTTATGCTTCATGGGAATTACTTATTTATATGGGTGGTTGCATGATAAACTGAGGGAAGGTGATCTCGTGATAGCTCTATAATACATTGGGTAATGAGATGGAGGTAAACGTTAAGGTTTCTCCTATGAGTTTTCAGGAATATATTGTTTTGGGTATTCCAAACATACCCTAAAGGTTACTCTCAATGTAGCTATGAAAGATACAATGTAAGTGTGTTATGGATACCCAAATTTACCTTAATGATTTATTATTTCTACGAGTAATTCATAAATATTATTATTTCAGGATATATATTAAAGATATTTTTTTTTAAGTGCAAAAAGTATGATTTCATTTATTTGTATATATTCATAGACTAATGTTTTATTATCATATTTTATATCTATTACTGAGATTTTTTTCTCATACAAAGTTTTTGAAACTTTTTTCACATGGTATAAGGAAGGTTAAGAGAAAATAAGAATTCAAGAAAAAATTTATCAAGAAATGAATTCTTATTTTATATAAGGAGTTTTATTATTTGGAAAAAATTTGGATAGAGTATAAGTGAATAAATTGTAATATTTGAGATGTAATGTATTAATAATATACTAATTCCTTAAAACACTAAACCTAAAATGATCCTTGATGTGAATTAAATTAAAATTATTTACTTATATAAATATTATGTTATTTTTTATGGCTGAGGCCTTGTAGTTGGTATCATACGTTAGTTTTGATAACATTAAGGGTTAAGATATTGTTAATGAAATATCCATAATTTTTTTTTAAAATTATAGTCAAATTGAAATTATATAGAATTTTAAGATTACCATGTTGCTTCATTTAAGATATGTCTATGTTTAGAAAGGTTTTTGGTATAGGAAACATGATAGCTTTGATGGGACTACATCAAGAGGAAAACAACCTAGAAGACCAGCAACCAGGGACAGTTAGAATCAAAACTGAACAGTTTTTTACAGAAATGGTGCTTTAGACTTTGGATATAAATGGTGGTGTTATCCATGCAAAAGATCATATAGATCTACCAAAAAGGAACATATCAGTAGTGGATCATTTCATGATGAAATATCCCCCATCATTCATAGGATTATCTAACCCTATTCTAGCTGAAGAGTGGAATAAATCATTGGAAAATATTTTCAATGTCATGGGGTGTTCAGAAAATCATAAGGTTAGTCTTGTTGTTTACCTTTTTTAAGGTGAAGTTGATTAGTGGTGTTCGATGGTAAAAAAATATCAGGGATAGTGAGGAAATTGATTCTCTTAATTGGGATGAATTCAAAGGTATGATTCTTGTTGAATATTTTCCTAAGGCGGTTTGACTTAGAATAGTAAACAAAATCTAGGAATTAAGGTAGGATAATGAATCAGTGCCTACTTATGAAACAAAATTCACTAGACTTGAAAGGTATGATTCAAATTTCATATGGGATCTTTAGAGTAAAATCAATCATTTTTACTTAGGATTAAATTTAATTTATTAAATGACATTAGCTTCACATGAGTTCAAAAGTTAGGAAAAACTTGTTCAATGATCGAAGAATGTGGAAATGGAGTTTACCGATGATCAGGATTTATTTGATAAACAACAGAATAAGAGGTTGAGGTTGTAGAAAAAATGGAATAAATATTCAAAAAACTCTGATGGTAGGAAACTTAATATTACAGTCTGTGAAAATTTTGGTAAAAATCACACTGGGGAATTATTTTTGAATTATGGTAAGTGCATATGATGTGGTAAAATGGGACATAAGGCTTTTAATTTCAATGAAAAAGATCAGGGTAGTGGTAAAACAAAATATGATTTACAGTTAGTAAAATTTTTAATGTCTAATGAGATGGGTCATTATGAAAATGAGTGTCCGAAGAAGAACTCAAATGATGGAAAATAGCCAGACTACAAGCAGAAAGGGATGGTGAAATCCTTTGTAACTACTCTAGTTTATATTGGTCCATCAAATGAATTAGCATCAAGTATATCGTTTGTTTATTCAAATTTTTTTAATGTGTTATTTGATTCTAGGTCTACGCGTTCTTTCATTTCTGAGAAATTTTTGAGTAAATTGGGAATTACATCTCAAGAAATGAATCTTGAACTTATGGTAGAAACAAATTTTGGAAATTTTGAGACAAAAATAAATTGTAAGCATATTCTTATGCTTATATGTGGAACTAATTTACTTGAAAACCTTTTTTTTTCCTCTAGTTGAGTTTGGTGTTGTTTTGGGTATGGATTGGATTTTCGTTTATCATGCTATGATTGATTGTAGAGATAAATCAGCTTAATTTAATAAATATGTTCAGTTTCTATATAATAATGAACACTTACTATTGATAACATGTCAGGAAGCTAAGAAATTAGGAAAATATGGAAATAAATGTTTCCTTTCACATATTGTAAAAAACAAAAAAAATCAGATTAATGATGTTCTAGTGGTAAATGACTATCTTATGGTTTTTCCTAATGAGTTTCCTGGTATAATACCTTATCATGAAGTTGAATTTACTATTGAATTGGTTCCTGATAATAAGTCAATTTCAAAACCCCCTTATCGAATGCCTCAAATTGATATTTTAGAGTCAAAGAAGCAATTTTCGGAGTTATTAGATAAAGATTTCATTTGACCTAGCACTTCACCATGGGGTTCTCCTATCTTATTTGTTAAAAAGAATGATGGTTCAATGAGGCTTTTCATTGATTATAAAACCTTGAATAATATCAATTTTAAGAACAAGTAACTTGTTCCTCATATAGAATTTTTTTTTGATCAGATCTAGGGAGCTTAGTATTTTTCATAGATTGACTTGATGTTAAGGTACCATCAGTTGAAAGTAAAAAGAGCATACATTCCAAAAATCGTGTTTTGTACTAGATATGGCCATTATGAAATTGTAGTCATGCCTTTTGGGTTAACCAATTGTAAAACCTCAAGAATTTATGTGATGTATTCTTTTTAATTTCTTCAGTGTCTTGTGTTATATGCTACACCAAGATTATCTTGTGTTATACACAACACAATATTAGCTTGCAGTATAGGCAACGCTATTCGTGGCTAGTGTAGCACACAATTTAAAGTTTCTTTGATAGAATTCCATTCACGCAACACTGAGTACATATTTTGTTCAATTTATAAATGAATTAAGTTTGGATTATGTTATATACATCACCAAAAGAATATTTCCCTACACACAATAATGACTTGGCCTACATTACATGCAAGAGCGACCTTCCTCAATAGTTTGCATTGTACGCAATACCGAGTTTCACAAAACAACGATATATTGTTAAAATATTATATAACTATCCATTATGAATATTATTAACCACATTTTTAATTTTATAAAACATCATCATTCATCTTACACATTTTCTATAACATGATATGAGAACAAAATCAATTTTTCAGATAAAAGAAGTATTTTTCAAAAAATGTAGTTTTACCTCTTTTAGATAGAGCACCCATTTTAATTATCGTTTTTGACACATTTATAAGCTAAATTTGACAAAATAAACTTCTTATTTGGAAATTGGACATTAAAATTTACTTTTGTTTTTAAATTTTTGATATTTTTCAATTAAAATTAAAATTTTAATAAATAGTTGAACTACTGCATTTTAATTCGAAAGTGTCATTTTATCTAATTTATTTATATAGTTATATTAACTTTTTAGTTTATTTTAAATTGTAATCAGGTTATATTTTTATCATTTAATACAATTTTTTTCATTTGAAGTAATTTCACTTTTAAATTGGACATAAATACATTTCAATCTTTCAATAGTTATTACTTCTTAAAAACCCACTTTTTGGTTTTGACAACTGGAATTAATTTTAAATTAATTTCTGAAAATTCTATATATTAAATTCAGAAAAATGGATTCCACATTTTTAATCTGAATGTTCAAATTTTGTAAGTATGTACCTTTTATTTTGGGACATTATGAAAAGTAACTTCAATATATATTTTATTTACCATTGTTAAATGGTAAATCTAGTAAATAAGGGTAAAAATGATATTATAATAATATTAAACTACCCTAAAACATTTTCTAATCCTAATGGATGATATTTTGCTGACCATGGGAATCCTTGGGTCTATTTTTGGACCCCATCGATTAACTTGGATGTAAAATGACATTTTATAATAATTAATTTAAAGTAAAGATAATTATAACCTAAAAATATATCTTTTACTAAATATATTTTAATATAGGGTTATATAAATGATATCTATGTATATAAATATTAATTAGAAAGATAAAAATATTTATTACATCCTGATATTTTATTTATAATTTTTAGACATTAGATAAATATATTTATTTAGGATACAATTATGATGTAGTGATTACCTCATTAATAAAAGATTCAAATAAATAAATTTATAAATATTAAAATAAATTTAATTATAACATTTTGAGGCCAGACATTAATTTTTTGGAATAAAATGACATATTAGGGATGAGTTAATTCCTTTGGTTTCAAAGAATCAGGTTATTATGATTTTTAAAAAACGGAAAGTATGAATAGTTTCCAAAATTGGAAAACTTTGTAACATAAAACATAAAATAGTTTATTAAATGATATTAAATTACAAAAAATATAAGATTCAAGGAAATGTTTAATATAGGTCCAAATATTTCATAAAAAACTTTTTTTTGTTTGTTTGACATGATATGATAATTAAATTAACCTATAATGTGCAGATTACACGATATCACAGTAAGATTAAAAATGTTAAAATAAGGGTTAAACCAAAAAGATAAGGATAAAGAAATATTTAAAACTTGTCTAAATATTATTTTATTATGGGTATTAGAACCCAAATAATCTTATAATTGAATTAAATAGGTTTTTTACCATTTTAAATAAAAAATTATTTTATAATAAATTAATATTTTAGCATTTTCCTTAAGTGACCCTCTCCTCTATTATAAAAGGGAACCTCCTCCCTCCCCCCCTCACTCCATTTTTAGCCTTCAAGATCTGATAACTACTAAAAATTTCAATTATCAACTTCCCTAGTTACATTCTGGAGGTTCTTGTCTTCTCAACAGTCAAAATCTAGTTCCCTTATAGGAAATTTAAATGGAGGCAAGTCGAGGAAGATGAAATCTCTTCTATCGATTCTTACAAATTTATTTCTTCTTCTACAAAATATTATTTTTTTTGTTTCATTATAAAGTAATTATATAAGTATCACTCATATATTTATATATTATTATAAATATGAAAAAATTTCATTTCACCTCCGATCCATCCAACGAAAAACAAAATCACTGTGTGTGCGTGCGTACGAATTATCATCTCCACGTCATGGTGTAATCAGTTTTTCACCACTGCCTAACTTGGATGGGTATAATGGTGAAAATAATAACTATATATAGTTATAATAAAATGATACTAATTATGTGATATTATACACCATCCACATCAATACCATTCAATAATACTTGGAACGATATCGTTTCTCGTGCGTACGTACGGCTTACCGTCTCCATGACGTAATGTGTTTCCATCTCCATTGTAACCATTATACAATGATAATAAAGTATATATAATAAAAAATCATGAAATATATGAAATAATAATACTACGGGATTTATATATATAAATATATATATATATATATATATATATATATATTTCATTTACTTGCTTCAATTCAATTTAATAAGGAAATTAAAACAGCGTTCAAGCATATGTATGGCCTACCGTCTCTATGAACGGTGTATTCCATTTATTTTATCTATATATATATATATAATGAATATATATAATATATAAATATTTTTTTACATTCTATATTTAATTAAATCATGATATAAGTAATAATATCAAGAATAACAAATCAAACATGTACAATAAATAAAACGATTATTACCCAAAACATTACTTTAACACAGAATTAACAAATGAACAGGTAATATAAAGTCATAAGTTATTCATATATGATATTATAAATATTATTATGGTTCTATTATAGGTTAATAATATGCTTAAACCCACTATATTGGAGTTTCGGACAAATACGGAAGAAATCAAACATAAGGTAAGGGATAATTTTGCAATCTCATTTTTATCTGAGATTGTTTATACACCAGTATTTAATGGGGGTATATATATTATCCATGTTCATGTTTTTTAAAAATTATTTCATAACATGTTTACTATTCATATATGTATGTTTAGAGTTATTTTTACGCATTTTTTACTTTTACTACATGGTATGGAAGGAATCTTTCTTTTTTTAACCATACGAGTTACTTTTTGACTTTTCCGAGAAAAATACGATGAGATTTTTTTAAAAATTATTCAGAATGAATGGTTTTTTATGATTTCATAATGCATTATTTCAATGAATATTCATTTAATATATTTAATTTTTATTTTCAATTAATTATTTTCTTTTAAAATTTCACGACATTTTGAGAAAAGATAACATTTTTTAAGAAGAAAGAATATTTTCCTTGAGAATTAAGTTCAAGTGTTTCATCAGAGTTATTTTCCATATAAGATGAAATATGGTATGTCTCTATCCCTATTATTACATAGATTTGGTTGTTTTTATTATGTAATTATTTTTATTATGCCCATTTATCATATATGGATTATGTTATGATGAAATAATGTTAAAGAATCCTATTTTATTTCATGGATTATTTTATGATGAATGATTTATATTTTGGGGAACATTTAAGAATGATTTCATCATGAGATTATTGAGACCTATATCTCCCTCCAATTCATTGTGTAATGATTTATATTTCATGAGATAGACATGACTATATGAAAAGTAAATCTGGTTCAGTAATGCAGGGCTGGAATGGTAGGTAAATCATGTTCAGTAATACATGGAATGAACGGAAAGTAAACCTAGTTCAGTAATAGACAATGTCCACTATTATGTTCTTGGAAGAAATTACTTGGCCAATATGGAAATAATATTATGTTCTTATTAGTTTTCCAAAATTAAATTTTTTATTCCAATGATATTCTATCATGGATAATGTTCCATTATGATCCATGCCTTATATACTGCCAATATTTATTTCATGACTCACGATTTTGATGTTTAAACTTTATGTCATTGTTTTTATGTTCAAATATTTGTAGTTTGTTTTATTTCTTCCATGTTTACCCTTAATGAGAATTTGAGCTCACCCTTTTTATGTTTTATTTTCCTTGGGATATAATGAAATGTTTTAGGATGGAAAAGAAAAAGAGAATGATATTTATGGTAGATGTTGAAGATCTTTCACCTAGTTAGAAGATTATGTTCCATGTTTCCAAAGAAACTAATCTAATATGGTCTTTGGGAATTTTTTTGAGTCATGTATTAATTATTCCTCAAAATAAATTTAATTTACATGTACGTTATGCTTGGGTCGTTAGAGTTGGTATCAGAGTGAAGGTTTAGTAAGCCATTAGAAAATAGGATTTGAACATGTTTATGAGATCCATAGATATATTTATAATGTATGTCTAGGGATGTCCCTAAGTTTAAGTATAATTATTGGTTATAGTCCTATAATTATGTTAAAATTCATTAATAACCTATGTTGAACCTATGATTTCATGGATTAAAGAAGGTGTCATAAGTTAGACATCCTATAAGTGAATTTTTCTGATTATGTGGTTCGTCCTTATTTTGATTGTTTCTTACACTATGGCTTCTAGTTTTAGTAAATGGAGGGAACTAGATAGAATTGGGATAACATTGAATCCAATGTAAAATTGTTGACTATAAGCAAGGAAATTTTGTAATGCCTAGATATAAAGATATTGGGATTGTGTTGAATCAGTCATCGTGATATATGATTAACACGGTGAAATTTAGTGATATTTCTAAGTCATAAAATAAGAGGAAGATGGACATTTATACTTATTTTCATGGTGAGTAACATAGAGGAAAGAATATTAAGATTTATAAATATCAAGAAATATAGAAGAAAAACCTTGAGGAATTCCTCAAATGGAGGGGAAGATGTTATCTTTGTGGAGAAAAGGGTCATAGAGTGTTGAACTGTCATGTAGTTTAATGTCTTATATGTATAGAACACGAGCATTACCCAACTCAATGTCCATACCTAATAGGTTACTTCTAAATTGAGGAAGGACCTATTCCATGCCAATCATTGAAGAGGATGGATTAAAGTGTCTATGTATTGGTATTCAAGAATAATTTTTTAGAGGTACTTTTATGGTATTATGGAATATTGGAATATCTATGGTCCATTTTGGTTTTCCATAAGAATATAGTTCTGGTAACCATGAAAAGTGATTGAAATACTTTTGGAAAGCACATCATATGAACATAATGAAGGTCTAAGGAGATAATGAAATATTTTATAGTATTAATGAACTAATGATTGATATAAGGAAAAAGTGATATTGTGGTTTTAGTATATATAAATTTTTGGTATTTTTGAGTGTGGAAAGAGTTAATTTTGACAGAATTCTTGTATTCACTAAGGTTCTACAATAATTCATGTTATTATCAAGTTTCAAGAAAATACAGGATTAAGGTATTCACATGTTTGGACTGTGACAACCAAGGATATCCAAATGAGATATGAGAGACAAATGTTAAGTCTATTTAGTTCACCTCATCCTAAAGTTTTATATTTTTAATTTTTAGAAGGATTATAATCTTATGCATTTATAGACCGTATAGGTTATTTTCTATTTTAAGTTTTTTATAATAATGTATTATCTCACTATAGGTGGACTTATGCATATTTTATAACATATTATAATTTTTTTGAGACCGATGGAATGACATATCATTCTATTACATGATCTACTAACACTTCAAGAATGAAAAATTCAACTTCATTTCTTTAAATAATAGATGAAGTGGAAATTGTTCATCAAACGTTCAACGGTGAGAATATACTGAAGTCAAGTATTTCACTTCCTACCAATGTTATCTTACGATGTGGGTTTTTATGAAAGAAACATTCAACTAGAAAACCAGTTATAACCCACAACGAATTTATAGAACAAAATTCATTTTAAAGGGGGTAGAGTGTAACACCCAGAGAATTTATGAGATGGATACTTTTTAATTTCATTGATGTATCTTGTTTTATGCTACACCAATATTATCTTGCACTATAAGCAACACCGTATTAGCTTGCAGTATACGCGATAGTATTCTTGGCTTGGGTTGCACACAATTTCAAGTTCCTTTGATAGAATTCATTTCGCGCAACACATAGTATAGATTTTGTTCAATGTATAAATAAAATATGTTTGTATGTTTTTATACGCAACACCAAAGTAATCTTTCACCACACACAACATTAACTTTCCTTGCGTTGCATGCAAGAGCGACCTTCCTCGATAGCTTGCATTATACGCAATACCGAGTTTAACTAAAAAATGATATAATATAAAAATAATATATAACTAGCTGTTATGAATATTATTAATCACATTTTTAATTTTATATAACATTATAATTCATCAAACAGATTCGCTATAATATTATATGAGAACAAAATCAATTTTTTTGATAAAAGAATTATTTTTTAAAAAATGTAGTTTTACCGCCTTTTGATGGGGCACCCATTTTAAATCTAGTTTTGACACTTTTATAAGTTAAATTAGACAAAATAAAATTCTTATTATGAATTGGGACAGAAAAATTTACTTTTGTTTAATTTTTGATATTTCTCAAATAAAATAAAATTTTTAATGAATAGTGAAAAATACTGCATTTTAATTCGAAACTTCCATTTTATCTAATTTATTTATATAGTTAAATTACCTTTTTAATTGGTTTTAAAGTTTAATTGGATGTTATATATTTATAATTTAATCCAATTTAGGTCATTGGAAGTAATTTCACTTTTAAATTGGATAGAAACACATGTCAATCATTTAATAGTTATTACTTCTTAAAAACCCACTTTTTGGTATTGAAAACGAGAATTAATTTTCAATTAATTACTAAAACAAATATATTTCTAATTTTTAAAAAAGGATTACATTTTTTTAATCATATGGTTCAAATATTATAAATATATACCTTTTATATTTGAGTATTATTAATAGTAACTTTAGTAAATATTTTATTTACCATAGATAAAGTGTAAATCTGGTAAATAAGGGTAAAAAATAATATTATAATAATATTAAACTACCATAAAACAAGTCCTAATCCTATTGGATGAGATATTTCAGACCATGTTCATCCTTGGGTAGATCTAGGGTCCCCGGGGATTCACTTTGATGTGAGAATCACAGTTTATAATAATTAATTTGAAGTAAAGATAATTATAACCTAAACAAATATCTTTTACTAAATAAATTTAAATATTGGGTTATGTAATTGATATATATGTTTATAAATAGTCATTAGAAATCTAAAAATATATTCAACTTCATGGTATTTTATTTATAATTTTTATACATTAGATAAATATATTTATATATGACACATGTATTTTGTAGTGATTACCTCATTAATGAATGATACAAATAAATGAATTTATATTTATTAAAATAAATTTTATTTGAACTTTTTTATGCCATAAATGAATTTTATGGATTAAATTGACATATTAGGGAAGATTTAATGCCTTTGGTTTGAAGGAATCAGGTTTTTATGAATTTTTTAAAAAGTCAACTATGAATAGGGTCCAAAATTGACATAATTCATAATTTAAAAGATAAAATAGTTTATGGTATGAAATTATATTCCTAAAGAACTAGGATTCATAAAAATGGTTAATATAAGTCCAAATATATCAAATGTAACTTTTTTGTGTCTTTTTACATGATCTGATAATTTCATTAACCCATAATGTGTAAATAACATGATATCATGATAAGATTAAAAAGGGTAAAATAAGGGTTAAACCAAAAATATTAGTATAAATAAATATTCCAAATTTGTATAAAAATTATTTGATTATTTTTAATAGATCAAAAATCATATTATATTTTAATTAAATAAGTTTTGTACCGTTTTAAATCTAAATTTAATTTATAATAAATTAATATTTTAGGACATTCCTAAAGTGACCCACTCCTCCCTTATAAAAGGGAACCTCCTCCCTCTCCTCTTCACTCCATTGTGAGCATTAAAGCTTGGCTAAACGATGCCAATTTATCTTATAAAATTCTCTAGTTATATTATATAGGTTCTGGTCTTCTCAAAAGACCATCTCTAGTGCCCTAAGAGGAAATTTAAAAGGAGTCACGTCGAGGAAAAAGAAATCTCTTCTACCGATTCTTTGAAACTTATTTCTTCTTCCACGTCCTCTTATTTTTTTCATTATAATGTAATAAACCAATTATCACTTATATACTGATATTTTATTACAAATATTAAGCAACTGTATTTCATGTTCTCTCCATCCTATGAAAAACGATATCACCATGCGTGCGTGCATACGGATTACTGTCTCCATGCCGTGGTGTAATCTGTTTTTTACCAACGCCTTACTTGGATGGGTATAATGATAGAAATAATAACTATATGTGATTACAATAAAATTATAATAATTATATGATATGTTACACTGTATAATTCAATATCATTCAATAATTATGGGAACGATATCGTCGCTTGTGCGTACATATGCCTTACTGTCTCCACGACGCGATGAGATTTCGTCTCCACGTTAACCATTCAAGAATGATTATAAAATATATATAATAAATAATAAGTAAATATATAAAATAATAATACTAATGGATATATATATATATATCATTTACTTACTTTCATTAAATTTAATAAGGAAATGAAAACAGTGTTCATGCATACGTACAGACTATCGTCTCCATGAATGGTGTATTCGATTTCATTAATTTATCTATTATATATATATATATACTGAATATATATAATATATACATCATTATTCACATTCTCTAAGTTAGTAAATCATGAAATAAGTAATAATATAAATAATAATAATTTAAAACACGTACGATAAATAATAGCATTATTACCCAAAACATTGCTTTTCATGGAATCGACAAATGAATGGGTAATATAAAGTCATAAGTGAATCATATATGATATCATAAATATTATAATGGTTTTTCTACAAGTTAATAATAGTTTTAAACCCACTATAAAGAACTTTCAGACACATATGAAAAAAATCAAACCTATAGTAAGGGATAATGTTGCAATCTCCTTTTTAACTGAGATTGTTTATATGTTAGTATTTAATGAGGGTATATATATATCATCAGTGTTCATGTTTTCTTAAAAAAATTAAAAAATGTTTAATATTAATTTATGTATGTTTAGATTCATTTTTACCAATTTTTTACATTTACTACATTCTATGGAAGGAATCTTTCTTTTGTTTACCATAAATGGTACTTTTTGACTTTTATGACAAAAGTACAAGGAGAATGGTTTTTTACTTATACAAAATTAATGGATTTGTATTGTTTCATAACACATTATTTTCATGAATATTAATTTATTATAATTCAATTTTATTTTCAATTAATTTCTTTTCTTTTAAAATTTCATAACATTTTGAGAAAAGAAAAAGTATTTGAAGAAGAAAGGATATATTCCTCAAGAATTAAGTTCAAGTGTTTTTTCAAATTTATTTTCCATATAAGATGAAATAGGGTATGTATATATCCATATTATTGCTTTTATTTGACTGTTTTTTATGATTGAATTATTTTTATGTTGTCCACTTATCTTATATGAATTATGTTATGATGAAATGATGTTTAAGAGTCCCATTTTATATCTTGGGTTATTCAACGATAAATGATTTGTGTTTTGTTAAACATGTAAGAGTGATTTATTTATGAGGTTGGTGGTACCTATATCTCTCACCAATACACTAGGTAATTATTTATATCTCATGAGATATACACTACTGGAATGACAAGTAAATTCGGGTCAGTAATGTAGGTATGGAATGACAAGTAAATATAGTTCAGTAATACATGACTGGAACGACATGTAAACCTGGTTCAATAATGTACTATATCTACTATGATGGTCTTATCAGAAATGCCTTGTCTAATATAGAAATAATATTATGTTCTTATTAGTTTTCCAAAATTACAGGTTTTATTCCAATGTTATTCTCTTATGGATAATGCTCTTTTATGATCCATGCCTTACGAACTATCAATATTTATTTCATGACTCATTATTTTGATGTTTAAATTTTATGTTCAGGTTTTTATGTTCAATGTTTTATGGTTTGTTTTATGTTTTCATTTTTTACCCTTACTGAGCATTTTATCTCACCCTTTTTATGTTTTCTTTTCCCTAGGATATAAAGAATTGTTTTCCGTAGGAAAACAAAAGTATAAGATCTTTATGGGAGATATTGAAGATCTTTCACCAAGTTAAAATATTATGTTCCATGTCTCCAAAGATGATAAACTAATACAGTCTTTGGGAATCATTTTGTTTCAAGTATTAATTATTCCACACACAAAAAATTTAATGTCCATGTACATCAATATTGGCTCATTGGACCAATGCACCATTTGTATTCATAGATCTTATGTATAGAATTTTCCATGAGTTCATGGATGAGTTTGTGGTTGTGTTTATTTATTATATATTTATATATTTTAAAATTAAAGAGTTGCATGAAATTCATTTAAGGGTTTACTTGGAAACCATAAAAAATGAAATGTATGAGATATTCAGAAAGTTTGATATTTGGTTACAAAAAATCCATCCCTTGGTCACATTGTTTCTGAATATTGCATAACTGTTGATCCTACTAAAACAAAATTTATTGAATAATGGAAAAGATCCATAACTATAACCGAGATTTGAACTTTTAAAGGTTTAGTTGGTTATTACCAGAGGATTATTGAAAAATTTTCACAGTTATCTGGACCACTGACTAGGTTAACTCAAAAAGGCATTAAGTTCATCTAGAAAAAAAAAATTCTGAATTTTTTTAAAAATTGAAAAGAATATTAGTGAATGCTCCAGTTTTGGCACTACATTCTATATATGCTGATTTTTTTATCTACATTGACACTTTGTTGAATGTACATGGTGGTTTCCTAATACATAATGATCAGGTAATTTATTATACTTTATGTTAGTTGAAAACTCATGAGTAAAATTACCATAAAAATGATTTGGAAATAGCAACTGTTTTTTGGATTTTAAATTTTTTTGGCACATATATATAGAGGAAAATATGAAATATATATTGAACCTAAAATTTTAAAGTATATATTTACTTATAATTAATTGAACATGAGACAAATAACATGTATGGAATTAATCAAGGATTAGGATTTCACGATTCATTACCATCCTAGAACAGAAAACTAGGTGGATGATTCTTTGAGTTGGAAATGTAATGCTACATTATACATGTTACATTTGGAATGTGACCCTTTTATTAATGATTTTAAGAACATTGTCATAGATGTTTTTTGTGTTGGCAATTCCTCTGTTTTGTTTCAGGTTTCAGGGAAATCGCCTCTAGTAGACAGAATAAAGCATGCATGGAATGTAGAAAATAAGTTGAAGGAAAATATAGAATTGGTTCAAAAGATTATGTTTCCTGAATTTAACATAGATAAAGATTGTATTTTGTGGTTTGGAAAGAGATTATGTGTGCCTTGTGATTTATAGTTAAAGAAAAAAATCAAGCTTATAGTTCTTCATTTTTAGTTCATCCTGGAAGTACTATGATGTATAAAGATCTTCAGGAGTATTACTTTTGGGATGGGATGAAAAGAGATATTACTAACTTTATTGTAAAGTGTTTGACTAGTTTTTAGGGGAAGGTATATTGACAATCCCCAAAGGGGATACTTTAACCATTTCTAGTACCAGAGTAGAAATGGGAAAATATATCCATGAACTTTATTGTAGAATTATTGAAGACATATCAAGGTAATAATGTTATCTGGGTTATTATATATTGATTGACTAAGTCTACTCATTTTCATCTTATTCGAGATACACATTCTCAAGATCAACATTCTAAATTGTATATTAAATAGATAGTCATGTTACATGCATTTCCCTTCTATATTGAATTTGTTCATGATCTCAGGTTCACTTGTAACTTTTTTAAAGGCCTTCAGAATTCATTGGGTACTGAATTAAATTTTAGTACAGCTTTTCTTCCTCAATCAGATGGGCAGTCTGAACAAACAATTCAGACCTTAAAGGTTATGCTACATTCTTTAACAATGGATTACTAGGGAATTTGGGATCAACTCCTTTATTTGGTTGAGTTTTCAAATAAAAAATATCATTCATTCTATTACACAGATGGCACCATTTGAAGTATTATATCGAATGCATTGTCGAACTCCAAATTTTTGGGATGAAGTTAGTGAAAGTAAGTTGATTGACCATAATTGGTAAAGGAGACGGCATAAAACGTTCATTTGATTTAGAATCATATTAGTAAAACTCAGAGTATGTAGAAAAGTTATGCGGATTGCCAAAGGAAGGATCTTTCATTCAAGGTAGGTGATCATGTCTTTGTAAACTTTTCACCATGGAGAAGTGTGATACGTTTTGGTAAGAAGGTATAGTTAAGTATGATGTTCATTAACCCCTATAAAATTCTGAAGAAATTGGGATCAGTTACCTATAAGGTGGATTTACATCTATGTTTATCCTAGGTGCACAATGTTTTTCAGCTTTCAATGTTGAGAAATTATATGCCGGATCCATCTCAAGTTTTGAGTCAAGAGGTAGTTCAGTTGGAAGAGAATATTTATTTTGAGGAATAACCAGTCTTAATTCCTAACTGTAGAGAGAAAGTGTTGTAGAATAAAATGATTTATCATGTTATGGTTTTCTATAAAAACTATATGGTTGAAGTGGAAACATGGTAATAATAAAATTCTGTGAGGAAAAAATACACCAACTTATTTGATATGTGATTAAAATTGGGAGGATGCAACTTCTAAAAGGGGGAATGATGTAGCATTCCATGTTTTTATAAAATAATACATTTTCATATCTATTGATATTTTTTAATGAAATATTCATTTTAGTTTTAATGGGACACTATGTATGATAGTTTACCTGACATGCAATAATAGGTTTCTCCAAAATCATACGTTCCACACAACACCGAGTTATACCGAAAAATAATACATTAATATAACTATTATTTTAAATGGTAGTTAATGCCAAGTTTTTATATTGGAGGGAATGAGTAGTACTAACTAAAATATGATTAAAAATATTTTTTAAATGTTTTAACATTTTTCAAATAAATTTTAGAGGCTTAAAATGAGAATGAATCATATTTTAAGCATTAAAAACTCTCCTGTTTTTAAAAGGTAATTTTACCGCATTTTGATGGAGAATCCTTTTTAAGTATTATTTTGTCACATTATATGTTTTATTAGATAAAATAATCTTCTACTATAGAAGAAGGAGATCAAAATTTACTTTGGATAATTTTTTTGGCAATTTCCCGATAAATTTTATTTCAAATGAATAGTGAAAATACCACATTTTAAGTTAAAACAAACTTTTAATATAATTTATTTATAAATTTAGAGTATCTTTTTATTGGTTTTAAAGTGTTATTTTATTATTTTTTATCATTAAATCAAATTTTGTTCATTTTCAGTAATTTTTCATTTAAATTTGACATAAACACATATCATTCTTTTGATAGTTTTTATTTCTTAAGAACCGACTTTCTATTTTTGAAAATATGAATTAATTTTAAATTAAATAATGAAGCTTATGTGTTTATAAATTTAAAAAATGGATTCCTTATTTTGGAATCAAAATTTCCAAATTATATAAATAGGTACCTTTTCTTTTTGGATATTATGAATAATAACTTCAGTAATTATTTTTATTTACCATAGTTAAATGGAAAATTAGGTAAATAAAGGTAAAAATAATATTATAATATTATAAAACTACCCTAACATGTGTACTAATATAATTTTATGATTTATGGAAGACCAAAAAAACCCATAGGATGAAATTTGAAAATTGGGAGGCAATTGGGTGTGAAAATGACATGTTATAATAAATAATTTAAAGTAAAGTAAAATATAACATAAACATGAATCTTTTACTAAAACAATTTTAAGGTGGGGTTCTATAAATGATATATTATATTATAAATAGTAATTATAAATATGAAAATATTTCATACATCATGATGTTTTATTTATAATTTTTAGATATTATATAAATAAATTTAATTATGAACCAATGATGATGTATTGATTGCTTCAGTATTAATGGATTCAAATAAATGATATTATAAATTTTAAAATAAATGTAATTTAAAATTTTTATTCCTTATATTAATTTTATTAATTATTATATCATATTATATTTGAGTTAAATATTTTTTCTCAAATTAATCAATTTATTATGACTTTAATAGAAAATAATTACTAAATAGTGTCAAAAGTGACATAAATGAGTTTTTAAAAACAAATACAATTTATTAAATTATATAATAGTCCTAAAAATCTAATATTATTCCAAATGACATATATAATGTTAAAAATATCATTAATTATCTAATTATGATTCTATGTGAATTTTATGGTAACTATAAGAACCATAAATTGTGAAAATACAAGAATACATGGTAAGAGTTAATGTTTTTAACTAAGGGTTAAAGCTAAACATTAATGATAATTTTGTGACCTAAACTTTTCTCAAACCTATTGTTTGAGAGGATTTTGACCCATTACCGTATTATAATTGAAATATATCAGTTTTTATCTATTATAATTTGAAAATAAATTTATAATAAAATAATATTTCAAGAATTTCCTAAAGTGCCCCTCCTCCGCCTTATAAAAGGCCACCAACTCTACCCACTTACTCACACCCATAAAGCCCATTTAATAATCATAATTATTCTCAAATAAGATCCTGAAATCCCTAAATTCCTCCTAGAGGCAACTCTTTGGGTATAAATCCATCCTAAGGAAACCTTTTTTTAAATCAAAATGACATACTCGAAAACGAGGTTTTTACTTTATCACCTCTTTCAAAATTATTTTCTTCTTCTATTCATATTCTTATGTAACTTATATACTAAAGTAAAAAATCCTATATATTCTACATGTTGATATTTTATTAAAATTATGGTACAAACTTATACTTCCTTTTATCCAACTTATGAATAACAATGTCACCATGTGTGTGTACATATGACTTCCCACCTCTACATTGTGGTGTCATTTTTTTTTCAACAAGACTTAATTTGGATGGGTATAATGATTATCAAACTGCATTTAAAAAATTATTATAACAATATAATTATTCTTAATAAATAATATACCATCAAATTCTATTTTTTAACTATTAAGTGAATGATATCGTCGCTTGTGGGTATGTACAACCTATAGTCTCCACGATACGATGCAATTCTTTCCACATGATAGTTATTAAAACATGATTATATTCATGAATGGAATGAATAAATATGATATATTTTATATTTATATTGACTCTATGATTCTGTAATTTCAATTTACAACATACCTTTATGCTTTCCATAATGTGTAAATTCGATAATTTCATTTGAGGAGGTGTAGACTGCTGCCCATCAGAAGTGATATGAATCATTCATTCCATACTTGGAATGTGTAAAGGATGTACGTAATGAAATTATATAACAAATATAACATATATATTATATTGGAATTATAATATACCTATTTATCATTTAGTTTTCATTCCATTAATATGACAAATAAATGAAAGTAGGGTTCATGCGTACGTACGACCAATCGTCTCTATAAACGGTGCATTTCATTTATTATCTCCAAATGTTATGGAATATTATAAATACATATATACTTGATATATATGATATTTAATTCATGAAAACTATTCTAGAGATGATGGACATATGACCATGTGGACTAGTAACATCAAACAATGTTCATTTTCGACTCAAGAACTGATTATCGACAAAGTGTCTGACATGAAAATAAATAATTTACTAATTAATATAACATGGTTATAAGCGATGTAATGGAAATAATAAATATGAAAAAGGTTCTTAAGAAAGTATAAATTAACCTATGATAATAATTTAGTAAGATAAAGAACAAATAAGACAAGTCAGAATTAAGGTAAGGGACTTCGTCTTAATCTACTTTCCTTGAGGCATATTTTGATTTATATACAACCTTATTCTATACGGTGTATAATAAAAACCATTTAATTTTAATTTTATTAATCAATTTTCAAATGGAATATTTTTTTTCGATGTTCTTTACTAAATGAAAAAAGGAATGTTTTTTTAACAAACGTGACGATAATAACCTCTCCACCTCTATGAGAATTATTTGATATCTAGCTTTCTCTATAAGCTGTAATGTTTTTTAAAATAAATTTAAACACCATATTACTTGTTAGGATCTTTTTTATTGCAAATGGTTTGAATAATGGATTTATTATATCAATATCTTAATATTTTTTCTTATGATTTCAATGTGAAAATGTTAAATTTACTCTATGATTGTTCATGTGTTATGATTATGTTATGGATCTTGGGCATTGCTTATGTATATGGGTGGTTCCAATATGAATTTAGGATGGGTGAGCCCATGATATCTCCCCAATTCATTTGGTAACAAAACAATGATAAACATTATGCTTTCTCCTAATATATTTAGAGAATATACTGTGATGGATATTTCATATGTAACCATGATGGTAACTCCTATGTAGCTATGAAAGATACTATGTAAGTATGTTATGGACGCCACAAGTTATCATTATGATTTATGATTTCTATGAGTTATTCAAGATGTTTATGATTTCATGTGGTATGTAAAAGAGATTATTTTTTAGGAGTGAAAATTATGATTTCATTGATTTGTATGTACTCATGGACTAATGTTTTCTTTCTTTATTTTAAATCCCTTACAGATATTTTTATTCCCATATCAAGTTTTGGAAATGATTTTCACATGGTTAAAGGAAGGTTATGAGAAAGGAAGAATTCAAGAATATTTTTATTAGGAAAGTAATTCTTTTTTATTAAATGATTTTTATTATTGTGAAAAAAATTGGATAGAGTAGAAGTGTCTACTTTATAATATTTGAGATATAATGTTTTAATAATGGCCTGATTCTTTAAAACTCTAAACCTTTAAAGATATTATTTGTGAATTAAAGTCAATTTATTGAATTATCTCAAGATTATGTAATTTTTTAAGAATGATTCCTTATATTATTTATAACTTTTTTTCTCTATAGACTATATTAAGTATATTTTTGTGAGGAATCCCCCTGATCACAAAGGAATTACTTATAACGGGTATATATGTGTAGGGAGATTATATTAATCAATAGATTGAATTTTTTTAGGTGGTATTGTTCATCTGGTTCATAAAAAAGATAAAGGAAAGGTAGGAACCCTAAAATCATCAATTGGTCCAAATCAATAAGAAGTATGGGCTTTAATAATTCAAATCAAAAAACTCTAGAAAAGAGATAATTTTTAAAATTTGGTTTTTACATCTCTTGTAAGGTAGACATATTGAAATTAATGGTTGACTTCTTGGAAATGTATTTGAGCAACTTAATGACACTAGCACAAAAAATGTGGTGGCATGAGAGTCAAATCATTTATAATGCTGACATAGCTAAAAAATTAAATGAATCAATATTCTTGTTTCATCCATAGCCATGTTATATGGGAAACTAAGAAATATCACCATGTGGAAGGAAAAATTCTAGGTTGTTATCCCATTACATATAATACAGTGGTATATATCAGCTAAAATGGGTGACTAAGAATTCATAAATTATGTCAATATTTCATGTCCCTATTTTTGGCCATACCTCTTTAGTTTCAGTTGAGTCAGTCAACATAGTTTAAACGAACATGTTATCAAGATCCAAATAAATCAGCCTGATAAATTTATCTTGTGACTATATGAACATCCAATTGGAACTATAAATAATAATAATTTAGGACCCATTAATAACATGTAATTATTATATCCTTCTACATAGTAATCCTTAAAGATAAAATAATAAAGAAGATCACATTCTCGGGTTACATACCTCTCAAAATGTGATATAATATTTTTGTGTAAATAGGAAACATTCCATTCAACATTTGAGAATCCAAGATAAGAATATGAGATGTTCAAAACCGTGGAATAATGATTTTTTTATTGTATCTATTGTGGAATGAATTTTAAAAGTGACCTTCCCCCCCAATAAAATTTTGTTTGGGGCATTACGAAAAACTATGCTGATTCCATCATTCAAACAAACACAGACATGAAATTTTCTTGTCTATAACCCCAATTTAATTTTACTCCAACCAAGGATGGAAATGAAAAATAAAACCATCCATTGGTGGTGAAAATTAATGTTAAGATTGTTTCATTTTATCTTAATAAAACCGAGAGTCCCAAAAATAGTATTGAATCATAAAGGGTTCTGTCATCCTAGGCATTGAGAAAAAAATTAGGTAATATCAATGTACCACCTACTAAGAGTAGCATAAATTCTCTCTCATTATTTCATTGTAATACCAAATAACTATAATTATAGAGACACAAGGAAATATATTGGAAGAACATATCCACCATGGACACATGGAAGGAAGTTCTTGTGGTAGGGAATGTTATATAGGGTTTTTATGGAGTCAAGGAACCCTCCAATATATCTATCATAAAATAATATTTTTTATTAATATGTTGAGGATCCTAAGTGATCAAGGGGGTTTAATGTAATTTAACATAAGATTATATACTCTTATAAGAACAAAATAACCTATAATAAGAGAGTATGTTCTAATAATTAATGTAGATGTTCCATCCTTAGTGTCCTATAATGAAAGGAAGTTATCAAATTTATTTCCTTCATTCTATATTTTTAGAAATTTCACATGTTTTTCGATGATTATATTGCATCTATAAATATTATAATAAATTGACCATGTAATGGTGACATTATCTTGTAGGGAATTTTGGATAAATGAATATTCTACAAAATATATGGACCAAAAAATGTTATGAGAGTGGAATAGATGAATCGTATTGAGCATAGTTCAAACCTCTATGATGAGGGTGTTTCCAAATCCATAAAAGGGACTAAATAAAATAACAAAAAATCCCATGGGGTTGTAAAAACATACCTAACAACATGAAAACAATATTTTTAGACACATTGATGTTAATAATATGTCAATATTTGTTGGGATTACAACATATCCAGTAAATTTATTGAAGGTACCTCTTTTTAGATGCGGAGGAGTTTATGCAATCCAGATCATCCTCAAATAATGGTAATCCTTATATTAGTTAAATAGAATATCTTTTTTATCCACTATACATTTAGTTCAAACCACCCAATCAAACCTCATGTAGTGGTATCTTTGAAGGCAATAATTATTCCTCAAATTACAAATACAACAACAGCCAATATCTTGGATAATTCACTTCATCTTCTCATTATAGTTTTTTTCCACTCCATGGAACTAAAGATTTATAATATTCACAATTTTTATGTACTTAAATAATATTAATGTGATATCAACAATGGTGTTCAAAGATTATTTTTTCCACTATCATATAAACATAAGACTAGAGGTCATTTCTTTGCAGGTATTTTGGAAAAAGAGACACGTGGAATAAATATTGATACCCTTACGAGTGACTTCCCCATTAATAGACATATCATGGTTCTATATGGGCGCACTAAGAAATTATACTTCAACAGTATGTACTTTCATTAGAGAAGATCACACCATTCATCATGTTCCTAGTTTTCATGTGTTACATGGTGATATAACTTAGCCAAAAAGTACATGAAAATGATCTTGTTAAAACGAATTATTCCTAGTCCTCTATCATCTCTATATTGATGAATACATCAAATTTCTTATAGCATAAAATAAATTGAATGAAGTTAGTTTAGTAAATTTATTTATGGAATGTTATGTATGGAATTGGAAATCATGGTAAACCTAAAGTAACTCCCATATATTTTTTATTCCAAAAGTTGATCTACCAATATCCAAATCTTAATAAAATTAGTGTTTTTATATGATGGAATAACTTAGGGACTTTGAAGATGTTACAAATTCACTAAGGAAGTTTATGTCCCTCCAACCAAATATCAGAGATGATGGGGATATAATCATGTTGTGAGGATGATGATGATAAAATATTACTCTTTAGATTATGAAACAAAACATGCATAATTAGGTATAATATTCTTTCATCATTATCTAATAGGATGTTAAATATTCCTTTATCCTATTTTCAGATTCCTAAATCACCATATCAAAAATCGTTCCCCTATTATATGATTTTTAATAGGAAACCCACATCAAAGTAGTCCATTTAGATCATTTGGATGATGATGAAGTTAATCCCCATGGTAGAGTAAAGCATATTTAAGTTATCATATCCATCTTCCCTAAACTTCTTCCAATTAAATTGTTCAAAACTCACCCAGTAAACTTAACTCAAGAGTTAAACTAGATATGATATTAAGAAAAAAATGAACATTATAACATCTATGATCTTATTTGGAGTTATTAATTTGTCTATTTTTTTATTTTAATTGTATTATCTCCTGGATATAATTTAGTGAAAATACTGTTTTTGGGCTTTGGCAGTAGGTGGAACATGGATGCTATATGGTTAGTGGGAACTGTGTGCCATTCTAGGGGAAATACTACACCAGGGATAGTGTCACTTCCCATGCCATACAGCTATCCATACGATCATGTGGTTATCCCCAAGAAATATTGTGTCCTATTTCTGCTTTGATAGGGAGGGATGCATGATTTCCATAGGGTTAGAAAACCTTGGGACCTATATAAGTGATTAGAAATGTGGATTTTACTATTTTCCCCTCTTTATATGTAGCACCAAAATCATGCCAAATCTAATCCCTATAGGACTTATAGCACTCGTATCTCCCTCTTCTCCCACTTTGACCCCATGAGCTTTAACCTTTTGGTGGTTTTGGACTTATGTCTTCAAGAATCATCACTTTAGGATGTTTTTTCTTGATTTATTCCATCTTCTAGGGTTATTCTTCGCTCATTCTTAGGTCCCCTTTTCCCCAGTAGGTTTTCTTCCTATAATGGGTCTAATAATGGTTCTTTTGGGATTGATCTTGGTGTTTATGGTTTGATAATTTATTTATAGTGACCCCTTGCGGTGAAGTTGTGGTTTTCCACTAAATTTTGGATGTTTCAAGATTGAGGATGGGGATTCTATGTTTTGTCGTTGTTGGATTATTTGGGTATTCTTACTTTTATTCTTAATTATGGGATAAGGATTATATAAATTGATTGAAAAGTATTTTCAAATTAATTTTAGATTCCTATGTGTTAAAATAATTCTAAATAAAAGGTGTTTTATTTGATGTGTTCATTCTTGTGATGTTTAATGATTTAAATAAATCATTCAAGTGGTGTGATGAATGTTTTCAAATGGATTTGGTGTGTGTGTGATTTTTACTGGGGTTTTTTCACTCTTAGAAATGGTGTTTTTATATGTATAAGAATATTTTATGATCTTTGAATGTTAATGTGGTAATTTAGGTGATATGTGAAATGATAACTGGGAAAAAATTGAACCCTAGGTTTCTATGTGGGAGGACTATGACTGGTACCCTAGTTGGATAGGCAGGGCAGAGGCCCAGTTTCTTCTTACAGAATTAATGATAAGACACTAACTAAACTATGATGATGTTGATGATTGTAAACCACTAGAACTTTGGATTTATTCAACTCCATTGTCTCGTGCATGATGAGACTATGGGTTGGGGTATCTATACCATATTTTCTCCAAGATATTGGGTTCCTAGTGTAGCATTAGGATTAGTAACTATAGGTATTTCTCATGATGTGGTGATATTTTGAGATGTTATGAATGTGTTGGGTATGAGATGGACATTACTATTATGTTAATTTGAATATATTTCTTATTTTAAAGTGTTTCCTCAAAAAAAAAATTATAAAAAAATTCCATATTCTTTCTTACAACTGGAGTGAGGATTTTTCTTCTAATGTTATGGTATGAAATCATTCTTTTGGGTATAATCCTAATGGTATTTGGATCAAATAATATATATACACTTGGGTGTATATATAATTTGTTATGTATAACCCGAGTAAATGAAATATGTTCCATGCTGGTGATGGTGGATCTGGTTTCCAGTTCCATATTCTTGCTAGTTATTTTTTTAATGTGACTTGGGGATGTTGGACCTATTTTTTATGTATATTTTGGATTGTTTAGAATATTATACTCTCGTTATAGTATTTTTGGTTTTTGTTAAATATGTAAATTGTTTGAGTTGAAATTTTTATATCTCTTTGGTTATGGATATCGTTCTTGGTGTGATGCTTTGTCTTTGAGTATTGTTTGTGGTTGTTTATATTGGGTTAAATAATTCTCAATAGTTTATAGTTCATTAACATACACTAGTTTCCAGCCTGTAGAGGTTTAAAATGCCATTTAGTCCTTTTCCACAGGCTGGGTCTGGTATCATGATGGATGACAGCTTGGATTGGATCATGAAAAAATGGTATGAAAATAGTTTTTTACATTCCATAGAGTCATGATATTTTGGAGAGTTTTTATAGAATGGTGCTAGGAATGTTGGGGCTTGAGTTTCTAGTTTTGAGTTGGGAGTTTGGACAACACACCTCATTATAGATCTTCAGCCTCCATGGGATGTTGGGTATTTGGTTTGACTTATCCTCTAGGTGAGACATTAATTATCCATTAAAACACGTATGTTTATTACATTTTAATGGTATTAAATGTTAATTTTTAATCTTATGGGTCTGAGTTAGTGGATTTTAATTTTGAACATCCATTCCCATCATTTGTGCACTTCATGCCTAATTTACACCAATTTAGGCCCAATGATTCATCAAATTTTAAATAATGTAATTATCCATAATTTAATTTGATAATTTATAAAATGGGTCTACACTTCAATAAGAAAATTTTTCATTTAGGGATCGATGGAGAAATCATAAAGGATGATGGGGATATTTGGTGATGAAAGAAAACAATTCTGGAGAAGGATGATTGGACACCAGCCCACTGATGATAATTTGGGGCCCACAATATTGTCCCAATGAAGCCCAAAATTCGTGGGATGCTAGAATACATTTATAGGAATAAATTATTCATTAAGAACCAGTACTAATTCATCCTCCATGGTGTTTATTAAGTCAGACCAAATAGATTATCAAAATATGGGCCAGAATCTATGGCCCATAATGTTATCCCACTAAATCGACCATAACTCATGATCCACAACTCCAAATGGGCCTAAATTTTACATAAGTATATAAGAAATCGGGGGACACAACATACTACTTTATGGCCAACCATGATTTGGCGATATGATTTCCCATACAAGATTATCTTTCCAAGGGAGACAAGGAGGATTAAAAGTAAATGAGGGAATCAATTTCTCCACAACTTTCCACCACCCTAAAGCCATAATTAATTTAATAATTGGGCATAAATTTATTGAGGCTCGGCATAAGGCTTCAAAATTTCCTATTTATGGTAGTGGTGGTGAGGGGGAATATATCTCTTGTTTTTGATGTAATGTTATTATGCCAAAGTTCCTTTGTAATGTTTTCAATTTCCATGTAAGTTTCTTTTCTTGTATTTATATGTTCTTAATGAACATATTTCTCTTCTATTATTCCCATTTCTTTCATTAAAACTATATAATCACAAATCACAATGATATCTCTGTGTTCTGGTGAATTAGTTCACGCATTGGGGTGAATTTCGTTCACACACACACAGAGGAGTGATCATTATTTCTGTGGTTTTAATTTCTTCAATAGAATTCTTGTAAGACATATTCCACCCACCATTGAGAGTATAAAATCAATGGAGGGATAACCATTTAATGGGTTGATCATAGGAAGATGAAAATCCTAGATTTAATGTTATTTTATGAACTAGTTGTTGTTAATTGGATAACTAATATAAGACTTCCCTTCTTCAGTTATTTCCACTCTTCATATTCTCTGTGTTTGAGGAAGCTAAATCCAATTACTACAATGACCATATAACTTGGAGAGATCATGAATTTGGTTCTCTATGGGTGTAGGGGATTGGTAATTGAGTTTAGTTAGCATTAAACCACAAAATGATGAAGGTAGTTTTATTTTCAAGAATAGATTCATCTAGAATTAATAAAACCAAAATTGTTTAAAGAAGTAAAATTCATTCAATACACCTCAAGCATAATCCTAAGAGCTACCTATTTTTATTGAATTCAATTCAATTAGGTTTCATAGTGTTCTTTAAAACCATCTAAAATCAAAACCATGTTGTATACTTCATATACAAAAATCCATCTCATAGGTTGTGTATCTTAGGTATCTTCTTAGGTCTCAATGGATTTGACAACCCAAGCTAGACTACATAGACAGTTATACCTTCATCTCTTGGGTAAATTTGAGAGTGTATCAAATTTTGGCACTATTGATGGGGACCAAGTATGTACCTTAGACTAAAACCTTCTTTCCACAACCTCATTCTTCTATTCTCACCCAAGATCTCTTATCTTTTCCCTCTCTCACTTTTTTCTCTTTTGGTGAATGTCCGCCTACACCCGTGAAAATTCAAATTTACTAGTTAGGGTGGAAAGTCCTATGATAAGAGAGTTAAGTAAACCTAGGGGATTTTTTACATTAGATCTTAACCTTCTTGATACTCCAGAATCAAAAATTGAATCAATTTTAATGGAGAATATTCCATGAAATCAAATTGTAATTCCTGGGGTAAATCAAATGGGAAACCAAAATCAAGAACCTCCAAACCTAGGTAATGTAGTCGATCAAACAATGAATGACAACCTCATTCCTTCTTGGACCAATGCCCCATCATTAATTAGACACAATTCCCTTAGAGATACCAATTACATATTTAAACTCCATGTCCTAAACTACCTTCCAAACTTTAACAGGATGGAGTCTGAGATGCCCTACCATCATGTTAAGGAGTTAATTTACATTATAGAAACCATGGGTCCCCCACATCAACAAGAATCATCTAAGATTATTCTCTTTTCTTTTTCATTGAAGTATGGAGCAAAAAATTGGCTAAAAAACTTGCGACCTGCATCAATCCACTAATGAGACCAATTAATAAGAGAATTATACAAAAAAATATACTTCCCTCATCTGAAAACAATTTACATTACAAAGTTCAAAACTTATTTGAGAAAGAGGTAGAGTCATTATATGAAACATGGGAGAGATTCCAATAAACCCTAGACATGGTTCCACATCATGGGTTTTCTATACCAGAACAAGTGATAATTTTTTTATGAAGGGTTGGGCCCGGGGAACAAAAAATTCATTGACATGATGTGTAATAGAACATTTTAAAACAAAGTCCCCAATGATGAATATGAGTATCTGGAAAGCCTTTCTAAAAAAACCAATCAAGGGGAACTTCAACTTATTCTAAAAATCCATAATAACTTCTGAATTAATATTCTTAGAGAAGATGAAAGCCTTAGGGCTAAACTCATAGCACTCACTAAGAAGGTTGAAGAGATAGACCTTAGGAAAGTCCATGAAATCAAAACTGTAGACCCTGTTTGCACAATTTGTGACAAACATGTCTATAAGACAGAAAACTGCCCAACCATTCCATCCATCAAAGATGTTCTTTTAGGAGGACCCCTTGCAGAAGTAAATGCTTTGAACTTTCAAAATCCTCAATACCAAAACACCTTTAACCCGAGGTATAATGACCACACAAGTTTCCTCTAGAAAGATAAACAACAACCTACCAATCATAATAACAAAATACTTACCCCCATCAGAACTACCAAACACATAACAAGTTACAAACCCAACCTATCAAATACCAACATCCACTGGTCCATTTTCAACAAACCATCCCATCCCAAAAATATCCCCCCTCGGATAAACTAATATTCTCATGCACCAACCCAAACAGTTCCACAAAGCCTACCAGAACAACTGTGCAAAAAAATGGAAAGGATGAACTTGGAAGTCTCTTCCCTAAAAAAAGAACTTAAAACCATCAAAACTGGAAAGGCACCCATGCCTACAGAAGCTATTACACAACCAACAATAAGGGGAGAGTCAGGTTGCACTCAAACAACTCATGAACAACTAATGGTTTTGAGTATTTTAAGAAGTGGTAAATCAATAGGGAAACCTAAAAAACTAATTTAGAACCCATTTGATGATTAAAAATCAGATAAAAATTCAAATGAACCAAATGATAAAATAGAAAAACATGATAACATTGTCAAATAAACAACTCTTCAACCAAAAACCCAACAACCAGGACCATTTCATCATTGAATGAGGTGGAAAACCAAGTCTAAATTGAGTAAAAAATTGAGGGAAATATTCTCACAATTCAAGTAGAAAATTTCCCTTCTTGATGTTGTCCAAACAATAACTACCAACTCAAAGTACCTTAAGGAATTTTGAACTTTTAGAAGATTATTTTTACATAAAAACCAAGTCATTTTGTCTACTAATGTGAGTACCACCATTGAAGGGACCATTCCTCCTAAGTTAAAAGACCTGAGTTGCCCATATATTAATGTTGGACTAGGAGAGAGAAAAGTTTTCAAGGCCTTGTGTGACCTAGGTGCTAGTGTCAATATCATCCCACATCAAGTTAGGCCTAGAAGAGCTCCAACCAACATTTTTCACACTTCAACTTGATGATTGTGGCATTAGGGTTCCAAGGGGGATTTTAAAGGATGTTATGGTAATGGTTGAAAACTTCATCTACCCTGCTGACTTCATTGTCCTTGACAACCATCTAAACTTAAGAAATAAGGAACAAATCCCGATCATCCTTTTTCGTCATTTCCTTGAAAAATCAACTCTCTTATCCATGTTTGAAATAGGAAAATGTCCATCACAATTGGAAACATGAGTCTAGACTTGAACATCTATAATGAAATCTCACAAATAGGGGATGATGAGAAAATTCATGATGTAAACAAGATAGGAAGCATTGATAATCAATCCATAGAATGTGAAGGAATATTTGATGGATGTTTAAGTTGGTATGAGATTTATTTCCATTGTTCACATGAAGGAATTTTATCTCCTAGGATTGAATCATTTTCAAATTTCTCTTATGATGAAGTCTTAGGTCCAACAAGAAGTGAAACCATTCAAGAAACCACTTTGATGGAGACCAATAAAACTTCCTTCCCAAAATTTGATCAAACCAATCTTGTAGATGGAACTTATACACATGGGGATTCGATTCTATCTAAAACTCTAGGAAACAAAATTGATCTTGTAGTATGTCCCAATCTTCTGCTAAAATTTTGAACCAACCTGATCTTGAGCTGAAGGAACTTCCCATTACACTCAAGTATTCCTTCATAGGGTAAAATCAAACACATATTATTGTCATCCATTATTATATTGAATCCAATCATGAGATGTTGCTTCTATATGTCCATTAGAAACATAATAAATCCATTGGTTGGACCCTGTCTAATATTCCTGGGATTGGACCACTAATCGGGACTCATAGGATTGTTCTAGAATCTAATTCAAATACATGTCGTCAACCTCAATGGAGACTCAATCATAATATCATAGAGGTAGTAAGGAAGAAACATCGGAAATTTCTAAAAGCTGGTGACATCTATCCCATAGCTAAGAGTGAGTGGGTGATCTCAAACCAAGTGGTTTCTAGGAATGCATAAATCATAGTGATAACCAATAAGGATGGAGAGATTCTTCCAACTATGGTGAGTAGTGGATAGAGGGTCTACATTGACTATATGAAGCTAAAATCATTCACCATGAAGGACCATTTCCCCTTACCTTTCATTGAAAAAGTCCTTGAAAGAGTGGAAGGTCATGAGTTATATTTTATCTTAGATGGGTACTCAGGGTAAAATCAGATTGAGGTCTCCTTAAAGGATAAAGGGAAGACTAAATTGACCTATACATTCAAAACCATTTCCTTCAAACACATGTCATTTGGGTTATGCAATTCCCCTATAACCTTCCAGTGGTGCATGATGGGAATCTTCTCAAACATGGTAGGGGATTTTCTTGAGGTCTTCATTGATAAATTATCTGTCTTTAGGGATACATTTGATGGATTTTTTAGAAATGTGGAGAGATTTTTGTCCCAATTTGAAGAAATGAATCTAGTCCTAAACTAGGAAAGATTCCATTTCATGGTTAAATAGTGGTTAGTCCTTGGCCATATAGTCTCGGGTAGGGGTATTGAAGCTGATAAAGCAATGGTTGACTTCATTCGTCACTTCCCATCCCCCAGAAATGTTATGGAAGTGAGGTCATTCTTAGGTCATGTCGGTTTCTATAAAAGATTAATCAAGGACATTAGTTCAATCTTGTGTCACCTTTGTTCTCTCCTAGTAAAGGATACTCCTTTTTTTGGAAAAAAAAGGTGTGAGGGTTCATTATCAACCCTCAAATCCTATCTCACCTCTCCTCCCATTTTGAAATCTCCAAATTGAAACCTTTTTTTGAAATTATGTGTGATGCCAGTGACCTTACTGTAGGAGTTGTGTTAGGACAATGTTGTGATAAAACTCTTTATGTCATTTCTTATGCAAGAATATCATTAAATGATTCCCGAATCAACTACAACACCACTGAAAATGTTATAATTGATCACCTCTCTAAGATAGAATTCAATGAAAAATTTTCCCACCTCTCTGCGTCTTCTTCATTCCATGATGAACACCTATACTCCATGAGTGATTTCCCTTGGTATGTCGACATAGCCAAATTCTTCATTATAGGGGTCATTCCAAAATTATTAGGGACTCAAGATAGAAATAAATTCCTTTCTGATGTCAAGAACTATGTGTTTGATGATCCACACCTCGATAAGTGTTTCCCTGAACAAGTCATTTGGAGGTGTGTCCCAGAATCTGAACAAGAGTCCATCTTTAATTCTGTCATAGCAGGGAATGTGGGGGTCACTTTTCCTCTAAGAAAACATCTGCTAAGATTCTCTAGTGTGGTCTCTTCTATCCCACCCTCTCAAGGGACTCCTACACATTTTTGCAAACCTATCCTAAGTGTCAAAAAGTAGGGTCCATCACAAAAAAGAATCAAATGACACTCACTCCCATCTTATTAGTTGAAATCTTTGACTATTGGGGAATTTATTTCCAGGGTCCCTTCCAAAAATCTAGGGGATATCTTTACATTCTATTAGCTGTTGATTATGTCTCAAAATGGGTTGAGTCCATTCCCACAAAATCCAATGATCATAAAACTGTGATTATATTCCGAAAAGAAAACATATTCTCTAGATTTGGAATTCCTAGGGCTATCATTAGTGATAATGGAAATAATTTTTGAAATCGTCCATTCTCATCACTCATCGACAAGTATGGAATTTCTCACAAACTGTCCACCGCTTACCACCCATAAAAAAATGGTTGTGTTGAGCTATCAAATCAAGAAATCAAACAAATTCTTGAGAAAAATGTCTATCCATCTAGTAATGATTGGTCAAACAAACTATTATATTCCCTTTGAGCCTGTCAAAATGCATTTAAAACCATTTTAGGAATGTCCCCATATTGGTTGTTTTATCGTAAAACATTCCATTTTCTAGTGATTATTGAACATAAGGCCTTTTGGGAAATTAAGATAATGAATTATGACCTCTCATTGGCTGAAGAAAAAAGGAAATTAGATCTAAAATAACTTGAAGAGTTTAGTATGGAGGATTATGAAAATTCAAGGCTCAATAAAGAAAAATTACAAGCCTACCAATCTCGAAACCTTAAAACCAAACACATTGAACTGGGAAAACATGTTCTTTTCTATAATTCTAAACTTCACTTACACCTGGTAAATTGGAGGTCTAGATGGTCAGGTCTATACATAGTGCATATGGTGTACCCTCATGGGGTTGTTTAATTTAAGATCCCACTAATGGTCAAACATTTAAATTTAATGGTCATATAGTCAAACCATTCATATAACCATTCTAAAAACATGAAGTTGATGCAGAATTGTGTGAACCCACCTTAGATGAAAAAAATAATTAATCAATTAGGGGTCTAGACCAAGCTAATGATGTTAAACAAAGCCCTCCATGGAAGGAAACCTATGGTTTTCAAGTTTCTAATAATTTTTTTGTTTTAATAAACTTTATATTTCCAAAAGGATTTGTGGATTATATTGATATAATTTTATTCTACCTCAGACTGTTGACATGTTCTTCCCTTATGATTATACATGGGTATGAAAGGGGAGCACCATATTCATCTCTGTCACATAGTGTGATCCATGAGTACTACCTTACCCATAAATTAAAAAGAATAAAATGTATCATTAGTTTTATTTTGAAAAACAAACAAAAGGAAACCCATAAAAATGATGAGGCTTGGTATTAAATATTTTTTTTTTCTTTTTTCTGTTTTTTTCTTGTTTGTATAGTTTAGAGACTATTTTGGGTGATACATATTAAATAAACACTAATAGAAATACAATATATACCAATGGTTTGAAACCGTTGGTATAGGCATCAAAATTGTTTTTATACTATATACCAATAGTTTTGCAAACTGTTGGTTAGTAAGCTATTGTGAAAGGCTTATATCGATGGTTCTTCTCTAATCGTTGATATATGGATGTTTAATCATCAGTATGCTGATGGTTTTCTTGAATTCATTGGTATATATTTGTAACATCGGTTTATTAACTATTGGGATATGTAGTTTACATGCAGTTTACCAACGGTTTAGAAACCGTTGGAATATATTATTACCAACAGTTCATTAAAATTGTTGGTAAAAATATTCTTGAAATACAATTACCAATGGTTAAAAACCATTGGTATACTTTTTTAAAAATTCTTTGAACAAACGATTGGTAAAATAGATCTAAAAATACAAATTGCCAACGGTTTAAAACCATTAATATAGTCTATTTCTAGAAATTAGAATCGTAGCCTACACAACAGCCACCCATCCCCTCCATTGCATACACCTGAAAACACACCTACAAACAACACTTATAATAGAAGAAAAAACCATCTAATGTAGCACATAAAAACACCACACTCTTCCAACCATGACATGTACCACAACATATTTTTCCACATTTCAATTTTCACAACATACACCATTAACATAATTAACACATAATTTACAAGGTAATTACATCAAGTATACACATACAACAAGTATACCAATACAAAAAGTATACCCATACACCATTAACACATAAATCATAAGTTAATTAAATATATAAGAATGAAATTCAGAATTTAGGGGTTGGGGGGTTGTTCAGGGGTTCGGGTGGCCATTCAGGGGGTGGGGTGTCTGGGGGGATGTGGGTGTCCAGGAGGATGGGGGTTTCTAGAGGGGTGGGGGGGACTGTTCACGGGGGTGTCCAAGAGGATGGGGGTTTCCAGAGGGGTGGGGGTTGGGGGCTGTCCAAGGGGGTGGGGGTGGCTGTCCATG
Organism: Viscum album; assembly: GCA_963277665.1. NCBI lineage: Eukaryota > Viridiplantae > Streptophyta > Magnoliopsida > Santalales > Viscaceae > Viscum > Viscum album. The sequence goes on along the minus strand of OY728150.1, from coordinate 806,318,666 downwards.
GGGATGGGGGTGTCCAAGGGGGGTTGGGGTGTCCAGGTGGTGGGGTGGTATCTATGAGGGGTGGGGGTTGTCTAGGGGGTTTGGGGGTGTCCATGTAGGTGGGGGCTATCCAGGGGGGTGGGGGTCCGTCCATGGGGGTATCTAGGGGGTGGGGTGCTGTCAAGGGTGTTGGGGTGGGGGATTTTCAGAGGTTGGGGGTGTTCAGGGGGTGGGAGTGTCTGGGGGTGGGGTGGTGTCTAGGGGGTGGGGGTGGTCTAAGGGGTTGGGGGTTTCCCAAGGGGCTGAGGTGGTGTCCAGGGGGGTGGGGTGGCTCTCCATGGGGGTGGGGGTGTCCAGGGCGTGGGGGTGTTTAGGTGGTGGGGTGCTGTCTAGGAGGGGTGGTGGTGTCCAGGTGGTGGGGTGGTGGCTAGGAGAGGTGGGGGCCGTCCAGGGTGTTTGGGTGGCTGTTTTGGGGGTAGGGGGGTTGTCCATGGGGGTGGGGGTTTCCAGGGGTGGGGGCCGTCTAGGGGATTGTAGTGGCTATCCAAGGGGGTGGGGTGGTGTCCAGGGGGGTGGGGCGGTTGTCCATGGGGGAGGGGTGTCCAGGGAGGGTGGGGTTATCCATGTGGTGGGGTGGTGTCTAGGAGGGGGGGCTGTAACGGTTTTAATGGAATGAATTTTACGAATTTTAAGATCATTAGTATTTTAAAAATCGTTTTGTAATAGTGTTTATTTCAATAGTATGTGTTTCTTTAGGAAAAAATGAATGATTTCGGTGTGTATGGTAGGAAGGGTGATTTGGTTATTAGGAAAATGTTTTAATTTTTATTTTTCAACAAATATAATATATTATTTTTGAAATGTAACCTTAAAAGGTATTTTTATAAACCATTGGGGTGTTTTAAGTAGAAATTAGTCTCTATTATGTGATTTTGAAATGGGTTTATGAAGAATTATTTATGATGTATCTTTATAGGATATGTGATTTTGTGTCCCTTGATTTAGAACATCGTATTATTTTACTAAATGTTTTGTTTTTTATAATTCTTTAGAATATTACCACTATAAATGAATCAAAAAATCCATAAGGGGATATCTCAGGTAGTCATTCTTGTGTCTTGGTCTCTAGTCAACCTCCTGTGAAAGTGGAATAACCATGTTCTTCTCGGATCATTTATTTTTTACGGGACTCTCAAAACTACATCCAATAGTTTTTATTTGTGATCAAGGATCCCAGGAGACAACCAAGAGGGTATCTATGATTAATGAGATCTTCAAGTTGTAGAAACACTATAATCCACATGGGTGGGGGCTGTCCTGGGGGTGGGCGTTGTCCAAGGGGGTGGTGGCTGTCCACGGGGGTAGGGGTGTCCCGGGGGTGGGCGGTGCTGTCTACGGGGGTGGGGGATGTCTAGGGGGTAAGGGTGTCCAGGGGGATGGGAGGGGGCTGTCCAGAAGGGTATGGGGTGTCCAGTGGGGTGGGTGGGCTATCCATGAGGGTGGCAGGGCTGTCTAAGGGGTAGGGGGTGTCCAGGGGGGTGAGCGGGTTGTCCATGGGGGGTAGGGGTGTCCAAGGGGTGGGCGGTCTATCCACGGCGGTGGGAAGGCTGTCCACGGGGATGGGGGTAGTCCAAGGGGGTGGGGGATATCCAGGGGTGTGGGGGCTGTCGATGGGGGTAGGGGTGTCCACGGGGGTAGGGTGTAGTCCATGGGGGTCGGGGGTGTCCAGAGGGGTGGGAGAGGCTGTCCGTAGGGGTGGAGGCTATCTAGGGGGGTCGGGGAGTCCAGGGGGTGGATGGGGTTTTCTAGGGGTACAGGGTGTCTAGTGGGGTGGGAGGGCTATCCACATGGGTGGAAAGGCTGTCTAGGGGGTAGGGGTGTCCAGGGGGGTGGGTGGGCTATCCATTGGGGTGGTGGAAATCCCGGGGGTGGGGTATGTCCAGGGGTTGGGGCTGTCCACGGGGGTGGGGGATGTCCACGGGGGGGTGGGGGTAGTCCACAGGGTTAGGGGTGTCCAGGTGGGTGGGCGGGGTTTTCTAGGGGGTACATGGTGTCCAGTGGGGTGGGGGGGGGCTGTCCACAGGGGGTAAGGGTGTCAAGGGGGTGGGCAAGCTATCCATGAGGGTGGGGGATGTCCATTGGGGGGGAGGGGGTGTCGAGGGGGGTGGGCGGGATGTCCACGAGGGTGGGCGGACTGTCCACGGGGGGTGGGCGGGTTGTCCACGGGATGAGGGGGTTTTCTTGGGGGAGGCTATCCACAGGGGTGGTTGTTGTCCACAAGGTTGGGGGTGTCCAGGGGGTGGGCGGGGTTGTCCATAGGGGTGGGGCTGTATAGGGGGGTCGGGGTGTCCAGGGGGTGGGCGGGGCTGTCTGGGGGGTACAGGGTCTCTAATGGGGTAGGAGGGCTATCCATGGGGGTGACAGGGTTGTCCAGGGGGAAGGGGATGTCTAAGAGGCGGTGGGCAGGCTGTCCACATGGGTGGGGGCTGTCCAGGGGGTGGGGGTTGTCCAGGGGGTGGGTGGATTTCCACGGGGGTGGGGGTTGTCCACGGGGGGGGGGGGGGGGGGGACAGTTAAAAGGGGTATGGGGTATCCAGGGGGGTTGGCAGGGCTATCCACGGGGGGTGGGGGCTATCTTGGGTGGGTCAGGGGAGTCCTGGAGTGGGCATGGTAGTCCATGGGGGTACGGAGTGTCCAGTGGGGTGGGCGGGCTGTCCACGGGGGTGGAAGGGCAATCCATGGGGGTGGGGCTGTCCACGGGGGTTGGGGCACTCCACAGGGGGTGGGGGATGTCCATGGGGGTGGGGTGTCTAGGTGGTGGGTGGGGCTTTCAACAAGGGTGGAGGGGCTATCCAGGGGGTACAAGGTGTCCAGTGGGAGGACGGGGCTCTCTAGGGGGAATGGGGTGTCCAGTGGGGTGGGCGGGCTATCCACGGGTGTGGCAGGGCTGCCCATAGGGGTGGGAGGCTATCCACAGGGGTGGGGGATACCCACAAGTGGTGGGGGCTATCCATGGGGGTAGGGGTGTCTAGGGGTTGGGCAGGAATGTCCATGGGGGTGGAGGCTGCCTAGGGGGTCGGGGGTGTCCAGGGGTTGGGGAGGCTTTCCAAGGGTGGGGGTGTCCAGGGGGTTGGGTGGTGTACAAGGGGGTGGGGTGGTCTAGGGGGTTGGTGCCTATCCAATGGCCATGGGGATGTGTCTAAGTGGTTGGGGGGCTTTCTAGAGGGTGGGGTGTCCCAGGGTGGAGGTTTCTAGGGGTTAGGGTGGTGTTCTGGGGGTGGGGTGGGGTCCTGGGGGGTGGGGCGGTCCAGGGGTGGGGGAGTCCCGGGGGTGGGGTGGTGTCCAGGGGGTGGGGTGGTTTCCAGGGTGGATGGGGGTGGTCCAGGGGGTTGGGGGCTGTCCCAGGGGTGTGGGGTGCTGTCCAGGGGGTTGGGGGCTGTCCCAAGGGTGTGGGGTGTTGTCCAGGGGTTGGGGGGTGGCTTTCCATGGGGGGGTGTCGAGGGGTGGGGGTGTCCAAGTGGTGGGGTGGTGTCTATGAGTGGTGGGGGCCATCCAGTGGGTGGGGGTGTCTAGGGGGTGGGGGCTTTCCAGGGTGGTGGGGGTGGGGCTGTCAATGGGGGAGTCCAAGGGGTGGGGTGGTGTCCAGGGGGTGGGCAGGCTGTCCACGGGGGTGGGGTGGTGTCCATGGGGGTGTGGGTGGTGTCCATGGGGGTGGCGGGGCTATCCATAGGGGGAAGGGTTGTCCAGGGGGGGTGGATGCTCTGTCGACGGGAGTGGGTGATGTCCACGGGTGGAGGGGCTGTCCCGGGGGTGGGCGGGCTGTCCAGGGGGTGGACGGGCTATCCACGGTAGTGGTGGGGCTGTCCATGGGGTACGGTGTGTCCAGGGGGTGGGCGGACTGTCCACGGGGGTGGGGGCTATCTAGGGGGTGGGGGGAATTAGTCACAACAAATCATCAAGTCATGTTTTATTATTTATTGATACAATAATAAAGATAATCTGACCTACCTAATCACACATATATTCAGGCACAACAAATCAATAAGCATCAAAGGTCAGTAATATCAGTCAATAATATAACAGATCAATCTGTCCCTCATCACCAGCAGTATCAGCCTCACCTCCATCCTCATCATTGTCCTCATTATCTTCTCATCCCTCCTCAACAACCACCTCCTTTCCCTCGTACTCATCCTTAGCCTCCTCATCTCCCTCCTCCTACGCCTTGCCCTCCTCGTCGCCATCCTCTTCTACCTCGGTCTCCTCCTCACCCTCCTCCTCTTTCACCTCAGCCTCCTCCTCGCCATCGTCTCAACCTCCACTAGAACTTCCACCTGGTGAACCATATATAGAACGCATCGATGACATATATTCATCACAAGAAGTGTTGGGCTCTAGTGGAAGTGTTGGACTTAATACTTCCATTAGTTTCATAAATGCAGTGTTTACCCTAGAAGACTATTCCACCATCTTTGGGGCCCTTTTTTTAGACTGTTATTCCTATTACTTAACTAGCTAGAACTCAGTGGAACTACAAATCGTACCTGAGGAGGTCCAATACCTCGTCTAAACTATACTCTTCCTAGGTTGGCAGTGTACTCTACTAGGGTGTTCATCTCCCAACACCTGATGTAAGTGATCATTTGGCCCAAAATTGTCAGGTTCCTGGGAATCAAGGGCCTCTAAAGCAGCCTATTACAAATATAAATAGATTAATAAGTTACAAAATATATTTCAAAAATTTAAATATACAAATTTAAACATAAAATCTTCTGCTGAGTCGGTTCATTAACTGCACTTCCATCTTTCTTCCTTCTACATGAGCAAAACAATTTTTCTTGAGGAACACGTCCTTCTATATTCAATTTATGACTCTAAAATGACATTTAATGTAGGAAACCATAATTAAAAATTGGATACCAATAATTAATTTCTAAATAAAATTATACAACAACTTTATAAATCGAATAAATTATGGAGGTAGAAATAGAAAGTGCAATTCGTAAAGAAAAATTATAAACTATCATACCTACTGCCTCTCATGATCTGGCATTATAATATGTCCCAATGTGTTGACACATTTTTTAGCATCAATTTTTTTTTATTTTTCCCAAATGAATCCTAAATAAAATTCAATAATTAGTATTAACGAAAAACATGAAATTTTTTCATTTAAATACCTCTAAAGTGATTAATACCTTAAATTGGCTACACGTCCAATGAGTAATCATCTGTCGGTAATGTTCTAACAGACAATCATCCATAACATGGACCATCTCTAACTATGTGCCCAGTCTATCATGACATCTAATGTATAGCTCGTTCTTATATGCTCTCCAAATCTCACCTAAATTCTTTTAGACGTGATGGCCATGCACCCTCACCATCCGGGAAATTAAACCATAGCTGACACCAAAATATTAATTCATATAAATACAAAAAATAATATATTGCATTAAATACAACAGATTTTATTACCCATATCTCTACCCATGATTTATCGTTGACTTAATTTGGTAAGTGTCTCCATGATAGCAGGCTGACAGAAATGATGTCAGAGTATTTGGAAAGTGTCGCCAAAAAACAACAACATTGCTGCCCTGATTTTTCAATCATTTGATTATATTCATTGTAGTCCATCATCAACTATGTGCAGTGGTTCCACACCGCACGCATGAATGTACACCCCTTCCCCCACCTCCTATCAGTAGATGTATCTGTTATGAAAGAAAAACAACTTTATTATCAATACATGTTTTAATGCAAATAAAAATGGTGTAAAACTTTGTTCGGGTTGTATAAGTATAACTACGATAGTCTGATCAATGGGCGCCTCTGGATCCATAGAAACTGAAGGAACACCCTATACAGATGGAGTGGGTCCTAATGTATGATCCATATGAACAGACTCTGGCTAAGCAGGAGTCGAAGAATATGGAATATAAAAGCCCAGAGAGAAGGAAGTAGAAGTAAAAGAAGATGACAGGGATGGCTACCTGAATGCTGGATGGGGAGTGGGAATCATCATCGGATATGGTACAGACGGGTGAGGAGGCTCAGATGTAAATGGTGGTGAAAACATGGGAGGCCTAAATATCTCGTGTGTCCCTAACGACACACCAGGTTCAGAATGTGGGATAGATGGTATGTTAGTGGGAGGGGCAGAGTCTAATCGAGTACGCCAACCATAACGTCTAGCTCCCGTACCACCCCCCCCCTTCGTAGAAACACCCCATGTACTAGGACCACTACTAGGGTACACATAAAAAAAATTTCTCCTAATAGATTGTTCCTAAAAAAATGTTTAAAAAATTTATCACATGACATTATATATTATTGAAATAAATATATTTGAAATAAAATACTCACTGAAAGAACTAGTGGCGGAATGCCCAGCTCAGTTATTCGATGATTGTCTTCCATAATCTGTTTTCTCCACCTCTCTTCAATTGGTTTCATTTATTTCATTTGAAAACAAATATGTCAATAAATAGAAAAGGTTCACTAATGTTTTACAGTTGTCAAAAATTATTGAAAATTTTAATTTCTTTAGCCCAGGTGGATGATGCAGGTTTCAATACATGTTTTGAAGAAGAATACCAACCATCATCTTTATTACCTAGTAAAATGTTAAAGTGAGGTCTTAGATTTTTACAAATTTTATAAAAATCATGGTTGAAGCATTGAAATGTTCACTAAGTTAGAAGTGTTGGTTTCATAGGTGTGAATACAGTTCAATTCCAAATTAGAAAATGAAATTACAATAAAATTAAAACCAATAAAAATTGAACATTCACATAACGGTCTAGTTGGATACAAAATATTTGTAATCAATATTAAATCAATTTGAATTCTACCAACCTTAACAACCCATGTAGAGGAAAACCAAAAGAATTGAGAACATGAATGGATGATTTTATATATTTCCCACCAAAACTTCAGGTTCACAGTCAACTCTGAAAATTGAGCTATCAGAGTCATAAAAAGTAATAAATGGATTTTTTCCAACGGAAGTAGGGATGGTGTCAATTCCATCATCACCATCATAAAAAATATTTCTTGGAATTAATTCAATAATGACACCAAATTTAGGTCGAAGATGGTCTTTGACATAAAAAAATTGTTTCGCTATTGATGACAATACATATGGTTCATCGGTAGCAATAGTGTGATTCATATAAATTACTCAAAATCCAAAATCATCAATAAATTTTCCATGAATCTTCATCAAACCAAACCACTAGAATTTTATCATCATAACTCATTCATGAGAATAATAATCCAATATTATTCTTTTTTCAACGACTCCATAATAACTTACATTTTCAAATCATGGTCTACTATCTAATGCACTATCATAACAGTCTATTGTGGAAGTAACCATAACACCATCATATTTTGTTCTCATTTTCTTTTCTCATTCAGTGATAATAAATCTGTACCCATTGATAATAATTGATTTACAGTCACGATCCACGATATTAGGACCAAAATCCAAAGATCTTATTTACTCAGAGACAGAGTCCATCGGAAAACTCAATACCTGAAATATAAATCAATATTAAACTTAATTAATTATTTTTTTAATAATTTTAAACAATAATATTATTACCTTCAATTTTAACCAAACAGAAAACTCTTTGCTATGCAATGTCTCCCTCTATCTCAAAGATAAAGAACAATGCTTTCTATTTATCGTCGCTTTATGTTCCCTGTAGATAAAAATAAGAATAGATTAAAAGATATATATATATATATATATGATATACATATTGAATTTACTTACAAGATGTAGTCATCGAACAAATCACAACTTAACAAAACTATGGGATGTGCTATCTCCCGCTCTTCAAGTCTTAATGTCGTCAATGTATATGATCCAAGAATTCCTCCTATTTGAGGAAGTGATGGAAAACTGGGTTCAATTTTCTCATACTGTTCTTCTTCATTTCTCATTGGTCTATCCATTCTTGTAATAATATCAGACAAATACATAGAGAAAAAATCCATACATTCTTGATCCATGTAACCGTTCACGATAGAACATTCGGGGTGATTCCTATTGCAGACATAAGACTTTAATGTGTACATATTTCTTTCAGTAGAATACATCCAATGAAAAGAAATATGCCCTCAGAGAAGTATTTTAGTTGTAATAGGGATAGTCAGATGCAGCATGCATGTGAAAAATAAAGGAGGAATTATATTCTCTAACTCACACAAAATTAATGGTTAATCTGCCAACATTTTTTGCAAGAAATACTTGGACTACTTCTTAGCATAAAGATCTCTAATCAAATGGAACAACCGAATAATAGCCACCCTTACATTATTGGAAATAAGATGATGAATTTCTATTTGAATCAACTCATGTATAAGAATGTGATAATCATGAGTCTTCAATGATTTTAACTTCAACTCTCTTCTGTTGACCCATTTGGATATGTTTCTTGAAAATCCATAAGAAACTTTAATAGTCTCTAGTACTTCCAAATATTGCTTTTTTCTGTAGGTGTCATCACATAACAAGCACATGTAACTTGCCATTTATTTTCAATGATACCCATAGGATGAAATTATAGTCTGATGCCCAAATCAACCAAGTCATGCCGAGACCGTAAATCCTCTTTTGTCTTTCCATTAACATTTAGAAGAATTGAAAACAACATTTCCGATATTTTTTTTTCAATTTTCATTATGCATAATAAATGATGTAACAAATTGTTTTACCAATAAGGAAAATAAAAGAAGATACTTAAATTCTTCCAATTGTAACAGGTTTTAGTGGAAACATTCTTTCTTTTACCAGATTTTATTTGACCCTTCCCGAATGAAAAACTGAAATCGTTCTATTCATTAAGCATGTCAGATCTAGACATACGCTGAGGTGGATCATTGGTCTCTATGGTATTGTCAAATCTTTGATGATTATTTCTATATGGATGGTCCAATGGCAAGAATCTTCGATGTCCTATAAAACTGAAACTACAATGATGTTTCATTCTTCTGGATTGTGTATTCTTCATACAAACAAGACATGATAGTTTTCCATTCGTGCTCCATCCAGAAATAATTGCATAAGCAGGAAAATCATTGATCATCCACTTAAGTGCAGCACACATCTGAAATATTTCTTTTGAAAATGCATCGTATGTGTGCACACCAACATCCCAAAGTAGTTTCAACTATTTTATTAATGGTTTCATGTATACGTCTATATCAATGTCGGGATCATATATGCATGATATGAGTATACTCATTAAAGTGAAAGGTTTTTTCATACACTACCATGGGGGAAGATTATAAATGTGTATAAAAACCGGCCATGTTCTATGTGACATAAGCATCTGCCCAAACAGATTAAAACTGTCACATGAAATACCCAACCTCACATTACGCACATCAGCTGCAAAATCGGGACATCGAGCATCAAATATCTTCCATGAAAATCCATCTGTAGGGTGAACTAAATAATCATTAGTCTTCTTTCTCTCAGTATCATTCCATCACATTTTTATTGATATTTCGTCAAACATAAAAAGATTCTAGAGTTTGGGGATCAATGGAAAGTGACACATTACTTTCTATGCCACACGGGATGGTTTTCCATCAATTTTTGGATTCCAGTAGGATGTTCCACATTTTATAAAATCATTTTGTTCATCATTTTCCTCCCAGAATAAACTAAAATATTTTGGGAAAGTATGAAATTTGTTTCTTGAAAATCCAAGTTATTCAACTAACTTCCCAACTATATAGTATTTTGAGGGAATATCTGCATCTTCTGGAAGTAAGTCCTTCAAGAAGGTAAGAATGTAATTCATGGTAGTATTAGAAATATCATACATAGTTTCCCCATGAAACAATCGGATTAAAAATTCCATCTTTTTCATTTTATCACATTGTCGATATACTTGAGTCATGGATACATCATTCAATTTTTTCACCTGAAAAACCTCATCATTTTCATTAGATGCATCATGTGTGCTCATAACGAAATCTTCTTAGGTCGAAATCCTTTCTTTTTCATGATGATGAATAATGAGAAATCGGTCATATAACAAATTCTCCAATCCAGTCCTCTCGTTTGGATCATCATCAATTTGAGATGTCATTTTCTCCCCAGTGTGATAATATACAGAGTAGTTTTCTTGAAAACCATATTTGGTTATGAGGTAGCTGACTTCTTCACAGCTCAACCAAAGTCTTCCAACAAAATTGTAACAGGGGAAGTGTATGTGACCACAGTTTTAAGCATTGTTAAATGAAAAATCTAAAAATCTCTCCAAATTGTTTTTAAAGTCGCTTGAGATCTGATCGGTTTCATACGTCCAACTTCTATCAATTCTGTAAAAAAAAATTATAAGTCATTTCGTCAAAATAAATTCAGTAAGATTGTTGTTTCATCGAAAATATATTTAAGTAAATGATAATTCTTCACTTTATATGAAACTATAACTGACACACTACTCTATATGAGAATCATAATATAAAAGACAAAAAAAATACTATATTTATAAAAAAATATCTATGAAAAACTATACATGAGTGTACAAGATCATGTACACTTGTGGAGGAGAATTATTTAGGAGTTAAGTAAATTATAGATCAAAAAAAATTAATATTTTAGTAGATTATTTGAGATACCACATACACTGCCCAAGGGGGTGGGGGTGTCCAGGTGGTGGGGGTGTCCAGGGGGTGGGGGATGTCCTGGGGATGGAGGGATGTCCAATGTGGTCGGAGTGTCCAGGGGGTGGGGGCTTATCCACAGGGGTGGACGGGCTGTCCACGGGGGTGGCAGGGCTGTCCAGGGGGGTATAGGGAGTCCAGTGGGGGTGGGAAGGCTGTCCACGGGGGTGGGGGCTGTCCAGGGGGGTACGGGGGTGTCCAGGGGTTGGGGGTGTCCGGGGGATTGGGGTGTCCAGGGGGTGGGGTGTCTAGAGGGGTGTATTTTTTGTCCATAGGGTTGGGGTTGTCCAAGTGGTAGGGGTTTATAGGGGGTGGGTGGGTTGTCCACGAGGATGGCGGGGTTGTCAAGGGGGTACAGGGTGTCCAGGGGTTGGGGCTGTCCACAGGTGTGGCAGGGCTGTCCAAGGCGTAGGGGTGTCCAGGGGGCTGGTGGGTTGTCCACAGGGTTGGGGCCTGTCCACAGGGGTGGAAGGGCTGCCCAGGGGGGTAGGGGGTGTCCAGAGGGGTGACCACGCTATCCACGGTGGTAGGGGATGCATAGGGGGGTACGAGGTGTCTAGGGGGTGGGGGAGTCCAGGGGGATGGGGGTGTTCGGGGGGTGGTGGGGTGTCTAGGGGTGGTGGGGTGTCTAGGGGTGGGCGAGTTGTCCATGGGGTTGGGGGATATCTAGGGGTAGGGGTGTCCAGGGGGTGGGCGGGCTGTCCACGGGGGTGGCTAGGCTGTCCAGGGGCTACATGGTGTCCTGGGGGTGGGCGTGCTATCCATGGGGGTGGCAGGGCTGTGCAGGGGGTTGGGGTGTCTAGGGGGTGAGCTGTCCATGGGGTTGGGGGTTTTCCAGAGGGTAGGGGTTTCTAGGGGGTGGGTGGGTTGTCCACGGGGATTCTGGATCGCCATGGGATGGTGAATAGGACCTGACATCATAAAAAATGAATGTGGGAATTATTTTCCACTAGCATTGTGAAATAAAGATAAAAATACAGTATACATAAAAAATAACTCCAATGGGATATGTTTACTAGAAGTCAAACAACCATAAACAAGCCAAAGTACTACAGAACATTACCCTAAAAATAGGAAGGAAAACTTCCAGATTCTCAAGAGATGTATAACTCCAGATCAGTATGTCAACATATAGAAATACCTCCAAGTGATGACTCTCCCTTACCCAAACCAGGAAGTTGAAAATCTACAAAAACCTAAATCCACAGTCAGTGTGTGAAATTAATTTCCCAGTACAGTCTCACTAATGATTCCATAACAAGATTACAAAACCAAAATAAAGAAATTATTTCCTTTCAACTTTCAAATAATCTTATTTTACATTTCATGAGAATAATTTTCAAATAATGTGGTTTTACATTTCCTCACCCACCCACCCACTTGTACACTCCCCTCCCCCACCCACTTGCACAACCCCGCACCCCCCCCCCCACCCACCTACACACCCCACTTGCACTACCCCTCTCCCCCATCCCCACATGCACACCCCCCCACACATGTACAACCCCCACCTCACACCCAATAAGCTCCCCCCTCTACACACCCCACCTGCACATCCCTCTTCACCCACTGCACATTCCCTCACCTACATACCCCTCCCCCCACTGACTGCACCCCCACCCCCCCCCCCCCCCCGCCCACCACCACCACCAGTGCCCCCCACACACACACTTGCACAGCCCCCCTCCCCCCACCCCCACCCCCACCTCTGCAGCCCACCCCAACACCCCCACTCTTCACAGCCCACCCCCCACCTTCACACCCCCTACCTCACCTCCACCTTCACCACTAGTCCAACCAACCCCAATCCCTTCGTGTGGTTCACTAAATCTACAAATTAGTGGCTATAAAAATTTCAAATAAATCTGACTAATAAAAATCAAGACAGTTAAAGGGTATAACAAAAACAAAAAACAAAGAAAATTACAATTCTTGGGTATACCATAGCGCACGGACCTCTGGTTTATGCCCAATCAAAACATAAAACAAAAAAATAGTTGGAAAAAATTAAACCTAAGGTACCACTTACAGATTTGAAGTGGAGAAAAAATAAAAAATCTGATTGATTGGTGCAAGAATTTTACAAGCGAGAGAGCTCTGTGTCTCGGATTTAGGTTTGCAATCAGGCGGATGAGGGAATGGGGCTGGAAAAAATATTAAGAGAAAACTTTCCCAATGGCTTTTAAAAACTGTTAGGAAAGTTAAGCTTTACCAATGTTTTTTTAAAACCATTGTAAAATGATTCCTAAAACTTACTTTTACCAATGATTTGGTAAAACCGTTGGGTAAAGTCTCACATATCCCTGCGATTCGGTGAAACTATTGGTTAAAACTCATTTAAATTTCTCTATTCCAACTGTTTATTGAAACCATTGGGTAAAGACCTATCAGAATCCCTATTACAGTGGTTTTTTATACTGTTGGGAAACATCTGTTGGTATATCCTCCATTTCAAGTAGTGCAAGGAGGTGTCTACATCTCCCATGAGAACAAAGAGTTTTTTGGGAGCACCAGAATCATCATTATGAAGCCATCAGGTGAACTTGTTTCAGGCCCTTCCCAACTCATTCCCCCCCCCCACCGATTTCTCCACTATTTTCTTTTTACAAAACTATGGATAGTTTCATTCTAATATGGGGCTTGTGGAAACAAAATGTTTGTTAAAAAACAATGAAAAAAAAGAAGTAAAATTCCTTTATCATTAATATAATAACATCATTGATCCAATTAAAACTACATAGAAAATAATTTTTATTTCTTTGACTCTTAATTTAATTCATGATTATGTTTACAAGCATTGATTTTGGAAGTTTGGTTGTCCAATGAGAATTCTCATCATTTTTATTTTCATCTAGTAAATCAAAATGTCACAGTGCACATCCTCTAGACTATGGGATACTAATTTGAATTCTTGGGGTCCCATAATAAATAGAATAGGCTGGTTTGATTTTTATGAATAATATGAGTATTCTAAAAAATAAAATAAAATAAAATAAAAATTTGTGTGTAGAGCAATGGATTGATAAAATGAAAGGCTTTCGTTACTTGGGGATCATGACTTAAAATTTGTCTAGACCAGAGTTTTTCACTCTATCTCTATTTATTGTAATATGAAAATGTTTTTGATCTAGTTAACTTGATATGATTCCCAAGTATGTGGTCTTCACTTGGTTCCCTAATGCCTTTGAGCCTAGGAGTCATCGGCAAAGTTTTTCTACATGAGTTAATTTGATAAACTAAAATCTCAATTACTATGGAAACAATTCAAAAAAATAAAATTAAAAAAATGAATAATCATATTAGGATTAAATTTTATTCCAACTAGGGATTCCATGATTTCCCCCTTGACTAAAAATGAACCCCCATATCTATTGTGATTCACAAGACATCATTTCACCTAATTGAGTTGGGTGAAGTATGATGATGGGATTTATCAAAGTAATGGGATTGGGATTGGGATGTGCTTCTAAATTTATCTTGTTTTAAATTATTCTTATAGCTTATAAAGATATATTTGTGTGTAGTTTACTTTGTGAGCAGTGTTTTTTATAATGTGTTTGGAAAAAAGAATTCATATATAATCTTTGAATTATTTGCTCGGGACTAGAAAATATCAATTTGGGGATGGATTATCCCATAAAAACACATATTTTGATTACATTTTAATGGTATTAAATGTTCATTTTTGATCTTATGGTCTTTATTTAGGGATTTTAAATTTTGAACATCCACTCTCATCATTTGTGCACTTCATGCCAAATGTACACCAATTTAGGGTAAATGATTCATCAGATTTTAAGGAATGTAATTGTCCATATTTTAATATGATATTTTTGAAAATGGATCTACACTAAAATATTACCATTTTCTTCAGGGGTAAATGGAGGATTCATAGAGGATGATGGGGATATTTGGAAATGAAAGAAAATAATTATGGAGAAGGTAGATTGGACACCAACCCACTATTGAGAATTTGGGGTCCATAATGCATTCCCACTAAACCCCAAATTTCATGGGATGATATAAGACATATGGAGGAAAAAATCAGTATTTATGAGTCTGTGCTAATTCAGCATCCATAGTGGTTATTAAGCTGGCCCAAATAGAATATCAAAATCTGGGCCAGAATCAGTGGCACAAAATGTTAGCCCACTAAATCGGCCATAACTCACGATCCACAACTCTAAATGGGCCCATATTTTACAGCTGTCTAGAAGCCATATGGGTACACAAAAGAATCTTCTATTTCATACCGATATTCAAGGATATGCTTGCCCATAAAGGAAGATTTTTTAACGAGAGACAAGGTGGATAAAAGGTAAAGGAGGGAATCAATTTTTTCACTAATTTCCACCACCATAAGGCCTAAATTAATTTAATAATTGGGAATACAGTGATTGAGGCTCGGCCTAAGGCTTCCCAATTTTCTATTTAAGGTAGTGGTGGTGAGGGGGAATATATCTCTTGTTTTTGAGGTAATGTTATTATTCCAAAGTTCCTTTGTAATGTCTTCAATTTCTATGTATGTTTCTTTTGTTGTATTTATATGTTCTTAATCAACATATTATCTTCTATTCTTCCTATTTCTTTCATTAAATCTATATTATCACAAATCATAGTGATATCTCTATTTTTTGGTGAATTAGTTTACACATAGGTTTGAATTTCATTCACACACACAGAGGAGTGCTCGTTATTTCTGTGGTTTTAGTTTCTTCAATCCAATTATTGTAAGCCATATTATGCCCCCATTGAGATTATACCATCAATAGAGGTATAACCCTTTAATGGGTTGATCATAGGGAGACTAAATGGCTGGATTGAATGTAATTTTATGAATGAATTGTTGTTAATTGGAAAACTAATTTAAGAATTTCATTCTTCAGATATTTCCACTCTTCATCTTCTCTATGTTTTAGGAGGCTAAATCAAGTACTAAAATGACCATATAACTTGGAGAGATCATGAATTTGGTTCTCTATGTGTATAGGGGATTAGTAATTGATTTTAGTTAGCATCGATCTAGAAAAAGATGAAGTTACTGTTATTTTGATGAATGGATTCATCCAGAATTAATAAAACCAATATTTTCTACAGAAGTAAAAATCATTAAATCCACCCCAAGCATAATCCTAAGATTAACCCATTTTAATTGAATTAAATTCACTTAGGTTATTTATTTTTCATTAATACCATCTAAAATCAAAACCAATATGGCCACTTCATAGCTAAGAATCCATCTCATAGGTTGTGTATCTTAGGTATCTTCTTAGGCCTCAATGGATTCAATAACCCAAGCTAGACTACAATGATCGTTCTACCTTCATCTCCAGGGTAAATTTGTGTTTGAATCAGACATATAGGATAAAATTAGTGCATTTACACTAGGAAGGTTCAAGTGGCATGTATTTTTATTATTATGGAAATGTTTTTGATATGATTTATGGAAGTGTTTAAGAAATGTTGTTGTTGATGAAATTTTTTCAGAATGGTGCACTGATGGGTTTCTCTTTTGATTATTTCTTAGTGTAGAAATATTCCTACTTGAATATATCCAGTTAGGTAATTGAAAGATGCTGAAGAGAGTCCTCCATCACTAGTTGATCAGGAACTGGTGGATGTTGTGGTTTTTCTATCCATGATTTGGATTTGGGAGTGGGACCCAGTCCTGCTCATGTTGGGGAATCTGAAATAGGTCCTAGAAAGGAATAAGATCCTAAATTTATCATGAATAAGACTCAATACTTCATGGGTAGAGAAGATCCATAAATGTAGAGGAATTTATTGATAAGATTGAGAGGATTTTTTTTTCATGACAGTCAGGGTGAAGAGTGCTTCCTTCATGTAGGAAGAACCAAGTAATAAGTGATGGGACTCGATGGTTCAAGATGGGGAGTAGGAGCAGATGGGTTGGAAGAATTTCAAGGTTTTCTTTGATGATCATTACTTCCTTGAGACCTTTGTCTTTCATAATACCTGAGTGTTTTTGGATCTTCACTAGTGTGATTGGACTATGATGAAGTATGCTAATTGGTTTACCAATATGGTTTCCAATGAGTTTCTTAAGGCTCACATGTTTGAAATGTTGTTGTGGTTAGATATATGATCACAAGTACTATTTTTTAAACTGAAAACTTTTACTGAGTTTGTTGATCATTATTTTATTGGGATATCAATCATTGTGGTATGTTCTGTTTTTATGGAGTTGTGTTAGAAGTGGGGAAGGGTCGTGTAAGTTCATCTGAAAAGAAGAGGAAGAGGGAAGAGTATGAAAAGAATGGAAATAACATATTTGGCCATCCTTCTTAATGTCTTCTTCTATGGCTTAAAATACTAGGTTCTTTTTGTTCCATCAGTGTGGGAAGGTTGTGAATATGTTTCTAGAGTGTTCAAACCCACCCTGGAATTGACATTAGTGTGGTAATATGGGGAACGTACAGAGGTTTTGTAAAGCCACACATCTATATTAGGGTGGATAAGGTCTTATGACCTTCATAGGGGTGACTGCCTAGCCAGAGCCATCCAGGATAATGTGATCTCATTTTGGAAGTCATGGTGGTAGGGTTGGATCTTATTCTAGTCAAATATAGTTCATGGTAGGACCACTAGTTGGTGGTTATTCCCAGGCTCAGGTTGAGACTAAGAATTTTCATGCAGTAAATTATGTGCCATTGGAATCAGATGTAGGACTTTCTATAGTTTGATGTATGATCCAAGTTTCATTATCATTAGGTATTGTTCTATTTAATATAGGTGTTTTATTTTATTTTATTTATTCAAGTTTTTTGTATTTTCTGAAATTGTCCACTGAGATCATATCTTATGTAATAGATTTGGTAACCCCACTTTTTGAGATTCATGAGATGTGTTTTAGGTGTCTCTATTGTGCACTCACGGTGTCTATAGTTGAGATAGAATGGAATTTCCTATTTTGGAAATAGAAATCTTTTAATTAATAATTTTTATGGATTGGATAGATAATTTTATAGGTTCATGTCAACTGTTTTTATGGGAGGGTGAGTTTTACAAAACCTGATGGAAGTAACTATGTTTTTCAATGTGAATGGGATCTTCAATTGAGGTGTGTTGGACCAACACATATATAGTTGGGTAGTATTTCTTTAAAATTCAATTTATCATGTTGGAGGACATTAGTGGAAATGTTAATGAGAGGGTATTACCTCATGTGGTGGATGAGTTTCTAGTGTTATTTCCAGATGACTTATCAGGGTAGCCTCATGAGCAGGATGTGGATTTAACCATTTTTTGGCACCAAAAACATAGAAAATATATATCCTATAATATTTTATGGGCCCCACTGAGTTGAAAAAATTAAATGTGAAACTCGAGTATTTTAAATCTAAACAACACATTCTCATAAGATTATCACCCTGGGAGCCCCAGTTTTGTTCACAAAAAAGTGTGATGGATCCCTCCCATTGTGTATCGATTACTAAAAGATAAATAAGATGAAGATCAAGAAAAATACAATTTTCCCCATAATGAGGAAATTTTCAATCAACTTAATTGGGAATTTTTGTTTTATAATATCTAATTTCATTCTGTATATCACCTCGTAAGAGTAATAGAGGAGGATGTTTCAAAAATAGATTTTATAAGTAGATACAACCATTTTGAATATTTTGAAATTTCTTTTGTGTGGAGGAATTATCTATATGTCTTTGTAGAACTCATGAACCAAGTGTTCTTGAAGTACATTGACTCCTTTGTTGTGGTATTCATGTATGAAATACTAGTCTATTTTAAGACCGAGGAAGATTGTGAGTTGCACTTGAAAATTGTGATAGGAACACTTTGAGAACATCACCTATATACATTGTTTTCAAACTAAAACTACTAGATTAGGGAGGTAACGTTTCTTGGATATTTTATCTTGGTATAAGGGGTTTTGGTAGACCCTAAGAATATAAGTTAGTGGTGTAATGGGAACAAGTGAAGAATGTTTTTGAGATCAATAGATTTTTAGGCTAGGAAGGTAATTATAGGTGTTTTATTCACGATTTATCTCATCTTTATTCATCTGTGTCTATGCTCACCCAGATAGGGGATAATTTTAAATGGAGCCCTGAGTGTTAGGTGTCCATTGAGGAGATTATGTGGATATTTGCCACAACCAATATTTTTATCGTTCCATAATATGGAAAAAGACATGGGTTTTATTATGATGCCTCCAGTATGGATCTTGGGTGTGTGCTAATGAAGGATGATCATGTGGTGGCATATAGTTCTCACCAACTTTGAGTCCATGAAATGAATTAACAAACTCATGACATGGAGATAGTGGTAGTTATTCATAGCTTAAAGACATGGTTTAATAATATTTTTTTTGGAAGTTGGTTTTCTATTTTTATCATAATAGATTGGCCTGCATATTCTTCCAAAAGGATATAAATTTGAGGCAGCATCTTTGGGTGGATTTCCTTCAGGGGTTCGGATTGGATATTGTGTACACTCTAGGAAATGGTGACGTAGTGGAAGATTCTTTGTGTGGAAAACTGTTAGTGATATTGTTGAAAGAGTTCAATGATGCATAGAAATTGATGGGGATTTTTTCCTAGATGAATATAGAGATCATGCAGCATAGTGGAGGTGTGTTCATGTCTAGTGTTTTGCTGAAACCTTCCCTCTAAATTTAATTTGTATATAGTAGTTGTGTGATGACTTTTTTCCACATTGTTTGTAGTTCTTAAATGGTATGGATTTTCCTAGTTATTGGTCATTGTATCTTGAAGGAGCTTCATGTATTAAGGGTAACTTCATGTTTTCACTATTATTGTGAATGGTGGTAATGTAGGATAGCTGCTAGTCTCAATGGTACATTCATCATGGTACCATCATGATGTTTTTTGATGCACTTCATCAGTTTTGGTGGGATGGTATGAGACAAGAGATAACCTTTTATCTAGGTGTTATATGTGTCTGCATGTTAAGGAATATAATCAAAGGATGTCTATTTTGCTTTATCTATTTCCCATTCCTTCATATAAGTGCGATGAGGTATACATGAACTTTATTTTTGGACAACCTCTTACACCTCGATGATGGAATTTCATTTTTTTACTAATTGACCATTTAACCAAATCATCCTATATCATTCTGATTAGAGATTCAACTAAAGTGGATGAATTGGGATGGTTATATTATAAAGAGATAGTGAATTTTTATGGTGTTTCATTGGAAGTTATTTTATACAGGGACCCCAATTTCATCTCATGGTTTTGCGAAGGCCTTAAAATAGGAATGGGGTCATGGGTTCAGTTGAGTATGACATACCATCCCCAAATTGATTTTCATTTGGAGTGAGTGAATCAGATCTTGGATGAAATTCTCTAAGCATGTGTGATGGATTTTAGAGGATCATGGGATATCCATTCGGGGGTGGATGACTTTTCATATAATAAAATTTTTTATTCCTCAATTCAAAATGATCCTTTTGTACTCATTTATAGCCGGCCATGTCGATCCCCATTATGATATGAAAAGGGGGGAGATACATTGTTATTGGGATCATTCTTGGTGAAGGAAACATATCATAATGTCACGTGGGTTCTGAGTCATTTTTTGATGGCATAGAGTCTCCAAAAGTCTTATTCTGACCAGATGTGTCTATCTTTGTAATTTTTAGTGGGTTATACGGTGTTTCAAAAAGTTCCCCCTTGCATGGGTCACCGTAGTATTGGTTTGAAAGGGAAGATAATTTCAAGGAATGTTGGGCCTTTTGAGATTACAAATAATATTGGTAAGGTGGAATTCCATTTAGCTCTTTCTTTTTAGCTGGCATCTACTCAATATGTGTTCCATGTCTCTCAGCAAAAAAGTATAATTTGGACCCATCTCACAATTTCAATTAGGAAGAGTTTCATTTAGAACCTAATTTTTCTATGCTTAAAAACCTAGTATGAGTTGTGGATTCCTAATAGAATGTGTTTTGGGATAAGTCCACAACATTGGTATGAGATCATTGGATGTATAGTAATGATGATCATGAGACTTGGGAGTGTAAATCATGGGTTGAGAAGTAGTATCAATTTTTTCAATATTAATACTTTGGATTTACTTTATAAGGGTGGAAGTTTTTTATGTTTTGGATAATTTTTACATCTGTGATTTTATTTAAAGGTATTCCTTTTTTTATTTTTTTCCTTATAATTAAATCCTACTCTCCAATAGATTTTTTTTGAGAAAATTGTGATTTTAGGACCTGATAGATGGTGGTACATGGTTGGTACGTGGTTAATGATATATGTGTTCCATCCTAGAGAGAACCATGCATCTTAGATTGTGTCATGACCCAGGATGCAGGAAAATACATATGGGTATAAAACTTTTGTAAGAAATTGTGTCACCCCGTTCCTCTTGGAAAAAGTGGGATGCATGGTTTTTACACGGTTTGAGAAACTGTGAGAGATAATCATGCGACTTATCCAAGTCCTAAAAATGTATTTTTTACCATTTTTCTATCTTTGTATTTAGCCCACATATCATCCCTAATCTAATCTATATGGGATTTTCAGCCCAAGGAGATTCCTAATCTCCCTCATTCCCCATGATATTTAACGTTTGGGTGGTTTTTGCCATGGTATTCAAGAATAATAAAGTAATTGTATATTTTATTAACTGTTTCCATCTTATATGGTTCTTCTTGTAATGCCTAGAACCCATAATCCCATAGATGATTCATTATTTTATTACATTTTCATGATCATAAGAAATCAAATTCTAACTGACTAATTAGTCTAGTAGTCTTGGAAATCCAGATTACATACATGATACCCATAATAAATTTTGAAATATGAAATAAAATAATGAAATATAATAAAATAAAATAAATTGCCTCCTTGAATGCGTATTCAAATATTTATTCTTCATAACCTAGAGAAAGAAACATAATGAGGGTGATCTCAAATGATAAGTAAGGGTAAATAATGTGGAAGTAATAATGAATCGATAGTAATAAATTGACATGGAAAGTTAAATAACTAATAACACATACCATTTAAATAACTATATAATGAAAATTAAATATGGAAAGATATGAATCTAAAACACATTTCACATTATTAATAAACAGATATTATAATACATCCACATATATGTTGACCAAAAATATCATTGATAAATAATTATTGAGATATCTATGAAGGAAATGAATAATTATCACGAGTCCTATCTTAGTCACATGAATACCTATATCATCATGACCTTTCATAATATGGTTTAAATAAATGGATAGAATCCCATTTAATTTTTTCAACTTAATCATCTCATGAGAACCTATCAGCGCATCGAGGGGATATATAAAGTTTGGGGCTCACCCCTCATTAAAAATCCAATTAACTCCTCATATAAATTAATCAAAATAAATAATAATCCTTATCAAATATATTTATTGAATAAATAATACATATTTATCAATAATTACCTATTTAATCAAATAACTATGAAAGTGAACTCCATATATAAAAATGATATACGATTTAGGTGATACTAATATTCATTGTATGAGAATATGGATATTCAAGTAAATATATAATGAAAACTGATTACAATAAAGTGATTATTTTAAGACAATGTCAATAATCACAAAATAAAGTGATATTGCAAAGATAATCATTATGGAAATTCTTGAGGAGAATAATCATTAAACAATCCAAAATGTCCAATAACACTTTTGAACATTTAATTCATAGTTAAAATGATGAATTAATATTAAATAAAACATATAATATCATTATTGTAAGTATATTCATGATATAAAATTTAAAAAGTTTGTATATAAACCAAATAAAAGTGAATTGGTTCATAGTAACAAATAAGTCTCCAAGGAATGTAAATTGAGATGAAATTCATTACCTTAAACCTCCATTTGTTGTGCGGTATTTATCATCCTGTATTGTGGTTTAGAATATATTTAAAAATTATACCATTCCCATTATAATATTTATAATACCATTTATTAACTTATTATAAAATCTTATTTCCAAATCATTAATAATCATTAATGATTTTGACTATTTTGGGTGTTAATTTCCTAGCTTTCTCAAGCATTCTTTGACTTGTTGTTTGTTGTTATCATAAATTATATCATGTTTTAATCATCTATGGAATGTAAATAATGATTTTAATATATAATATATTCATTTCATATTTATTTATAATAACCTATAAATATTTTAGATAGGATGTTAAATCCATAGTTCATGGAGACGGTAGCTCGTACATACGCATTCACACTACTTTCATTTCATTGTGATATTACAATAATGAAAATTAATTGATAACTATGTATATTATAATTTATGTATCATATATATGACATATTTTTTACATATATTTATTAAAAAAAATATTTTATAGATTCTATATTGGGCATGAATGAGTCACATCAGTTTAAGGGGCCTGTAGTCCACACTTCCTCAAACGTTGTTACCATATTTACATAAAATTGAATTTATAAGGGAATGTGTTATAAAAGAATTAAATAAACATATATATAAATAAATATGATATATTTCTATCAAAATTACTCCCATTAGAGGCGGTAATGGTTGAAAGAACAATCATTGTTTCGTGAGGTGTTAATTTGTCACTCACATAAACAATATGTTCATAACCCATTAGGTGGGTCTTGTGTGTAAGTGTAGGTATAAATATTAACATAAAAATATAATAGTATATTTTGGATACTGTTTATATTATGTATTAATTAAATAATCAATTTTTATGGAGTTGAAAATGGGAATAAAACTAAAAAACATAAGAAAGTTTGTTACCATTTAATCAGGTAACTCCTTTTGGTTTCCACCAATGTGATTCATTGGATTGATTCTTTTACAAGGGGAAAATTATAGAATTATAGAAGAAATTTTAGGAATATATTTGGGTGGATATTGGTTGGGGAAAAGTGTCTTGATATGTGTGAGGAAGTGGGAGGAGAGGAGGAATTTTTATTGTGCAGGAGGAGTGACAATCTTGTAATATTTTGAAAAAGGAATTCCAGGCACGTTTTTCATTTTGAAAGTGGAACTAATAATTTTCCAATTTATATAAAAGAGAGTATATGGTTTATATATTACCATCCAATATATCTTTCACTTGTGTATAGGTTGTTTTGGGCATTAAGGATAAGGTTTTGTCTCTTATTAACCTTAATTTAACCTTAATCGCTGTAATTAATTCTAATTATATAAACGAATATTTTGGTAAAAAACTAAGTTGGTCTTATTATACATTATAAATTATTATATTTCCAATATGGAATCCATTTTTTCAAATTATTATCACATAATTGGTAGGTATTAATTTAAAATTCATCACGCTAGAGGGACGATAATTCAGGTTTTTAAAGTTAAAATGTCCAAATGTTTTATATGTTTTTATAGTCAATTTCAAAGTGGAATTGATTATAATGAACTAAATTTGATTAATTGATAAAAATATTAAATAATTAAACTTTAAAACCAATTTGAAATATAATTTATCCTTATAAATAAATTATAATAAAAGGCATTTTTGAAATAAAATTTAGTATTTTAAACTGTTTGTAAAAAAATGAAATGTTTCATAAAAATATCAAAACTTATGCGTAATGATTTTTTTATTTTTTTTATTTCAGTTAATAAGTTTATTTGGAAATATTAAATTTATTTATGTCTCAAAATTAATATTTAAAATGGGATCTCTATTAAAATTTAGTATAATTTCCTTTATAAGAATATAGGTTCTTATGTGTGAAATTTGGTTTGTTCATATCATATGCTTATCAAACCTAACGGATGAATATAAAATCTATTTTATTGAATATATAACATATATATTTCGTTAAAATCATTATATAATTTTAATTAATTATGTTTATTAAGAAAAAAACATTTGGAAGCCTAAAAATAATAATAATTCTTTTTATATTCAATTGGTTATTATTTTCAGTTCTCATTAATTGGTAACCAATGAATTTATTTGATATTTATATAAACAATATATTTTAATAACTTAGTTAATAATATTCATAACCATTAACATAAATTCTAGGTTATATCATAATATATTAAATAATAATATCTTAATAATACATTGTTCTTCAGTGAAACTCGCTCTTGTGTGAAACGTAAGATATCGAGGAAGGTCTCTATTGCATGTAACACAAGATAACATGGAGTTGAATAAATTATAGGCTATGGAATATATTATATTTCTTTATTATATTAAATATATTATAATTTATTGATCTAATATATTCCATTTTTACAGTAGGTGTTTTGGGTCATAAACACTATTGAATATAAAGTTGTACTTTAGAATTTCGGGGTGTTACATTTTCGCCACATTAATTAAATTGAATCATTAAAATTTAAAATTTATCTCGGTATTCAAGGGATTGATATTTGAAAATAACTATTGTTGAAAAACCCAAATTATGAATAGGTTTTATAACATATCTTCTTAATAAGAGATAAAGGAAATACAATGGTCACGTAACTAGGTTCCCTAGTTGGAGAACATATCTTGGAAATGGAAACATGGATACAGAGGAAAAATATAATAATCGTGTCCTGATGGAGAGTTTAGGAGAACATGGTTAGGATAAAATTACCAATCACAAGTCCATAAATCCATGTTGATCTATGGGTCCATTTTATTCATCAGAAATGAAGGTATCAGGACAACATTTTTGGTTTTATGATCATTTTACTGGATTTGAGTAATTATTTCACTCTATATGAGTAAATATACATTTCTTATTTTATAAAAGACTATCATATCCATTGGTTTTGAGTTTGACTATTTCCACTACTTTTCATAGAATATGTTTTAGAACATGGTGACTTAATACATTGACCTATAGAACCTCATCCAAATACCAATATAAACCATCTCATAAATAGTTAATTATTCCAAAATATTATGATCTAACACATTATATAGAAGGTTGTTGTATTTACAAAATTAACTTATCATTGATATTTAATCAATACAAATCTTTGATAAATTTTCACATTCCAAAAATGTGAATAACATTATCATGTATCCTATTGAAATATGGTAATAAATCAAATAACCATAAAATATTAACAAAAACATGCATTGTTCCTTATTCTGTATGTAAGACACATGTTATTAGATATATTCCTTAAATTAAAAAGTGTTGTAAACTCCATAAATGATATCACAGACCACAAGTTGAAAATTCATTAATCAGTTCAGTGGTAGTCAGAAATTATCCAAATCAATCATTTCATCATCATTATAAAAACATTAAGAATATATTAAAGGTTTTTTCCTTAATTTTTTTTTCTGAAAATTTTATATTTATAATAAAAAAATTTATTAGTACCGTTCAACATATGGTCAAAAATACTTAACCAAAATGTATTGGAATAATATCTAGATATATTGTATAGATCATATTCTAGGAACATCATAAATAAAATAATAATGTGATTATTTCTTAGAACCAAATATAGAAGCACATTAATCATTCCACTTTAGTTGTGTCAATAAAAGATGCTTCACCTTGATCCCTTATCTTATTTTGAGTTATATTCCCTTGATACCTAGGAAATTTTTTCTATAGTTCCTCATATCATTAAAATTTTAACACTAAATAGAAGTATTTTCCTTCTTCTCTTTGCATTATTTTTAATGGGGAACCTTTTCTATAAACATATATCAAACTCCCAATTAATTCTATAATTTACCTTGGTGATTCTCTCCATAGTTATCTCAAGTTGTAAAATCATTCTTTTGCTTAATTTTCTTAGAATCATTCCCTTTTTCATAGTGTTTCGAATATAAATTCTTCTATTGGTTTCCCATGAATATATAGGATCTTGATAATTCCTTTTATATTTTGATGTAACATAAAACTGTCTCTTTATTGGATGGAAAATTCTGAGAAACCAATTTCATTTGAGGACTTGGTTTAAGACTGTCAAAGAATTGTCCAATCATGAAATATATGTTTTGTATAACTTCCATAGCACACCTAACTAACCTTTTAATGGTTTATTCATAATCCACAACAATCTCTTCTACCTTTTACTTTAATATAAGGAAATTTCATCTTAATTTATTCATCTTGGGGAAATTATATATCAAAGAATGTCTTCTTAAAAGTCCTCCATTCCATGAGTTTAATTTCTTCTTCCTCCCTTGGATTATGGATCAAATTCCACCACTGGTCAACATCACCTTGGATATAATAGACTAAAAGGATAACCTTTTACTTTTCACTACATTCTATGGTCATATATATCTTATCCAAACACTTAATCCATTTCTCAGCTGTAATTGGATTATTAGTCCCACTAAACAATGGGGGATTCAACTACATAAAGTGATCCAGAATAGGCGATTCTCTTTGTAGAATAGGTATCTCCATTCAGAAAAGGTTATTTTTTATAACCTGGTTAAGTTTTACTAATATTTATATAATTTTATCCATTCAAATACCAGTTGTATTGGTTTCCTTAATGAGAAAATCACAACATTTTACACATTTATTGACACCATTATTCCTCCCAGGTTCCATTTAAAAACAAAAAATTATACTGGATTAGCACCTAAAATTATAGACATTATATAACTCTAAAAATGGTATAACATATAAGAAACATTTATGCATTTTAAATCCAACAATCATAAACATTGGTTACTTTAGGGAAATATTTACTTTCAAATCCTTTATAGTGGTTGTAAAGGGAAATTAGAAATATCCTAAGCGTATTGCCAAAGGGTGACAAACTAGGTGTTTAGTAAGGCCTATTTTCATGTACCAGGATATAATAATTCAAGATTGACACACCATTTTATAGTTTTTACTCCTAGTTACATCTGTTCTAGAACCACATCCACATGTAGTATCAAGACAATGATGTATTTCTAGAAATATCCACATAATTGCTACCATTACAAAATTCAAGGATTTTATTCTATACTTATCCTCAAAGAAAATATTAGGGTTGTGCTCCCAAATATATGTCTTATAAATATTATTTCCAAGGTTGTAAATAAATTTCCTTTGATTCCAAATGTAATTCCCTAACCCTATAATCTCAAAGACAATGCATTATATTATTACATTTTTATGATTATAAGGAATCAAATTCCAAAAGGACCGATTGCTTTAGAAGTCTTGAAAATATAGATTACAAAAATGATACCCAAAAAACATTGGTAAATAGTTAATATAATCATAATACATAATAAAATAAAATAAATGGCGCTCTTGAATTCTTATTCAAGGATTTATTCTTTATAACCCGGGGTGGGAAACATAATAAGGGTGAGCCCAAATTCTCAGTAAGTGTAAATAAAGTGGAATAAATAATGAATAGACCTGAATAAATTAACATAGGAAGGAAAATAACTAATAACACCTACCATTTAAATAATTGGATATGGAAAATTCTATTTGGTAAGGTAATAATCTGAAACACGTGCCACTTAATCAATAAACTAAGAATAGAATACATCCATAAATATGTTGATGAAAAATCACATGGATTAATAATATGTGAAATATATATGAAGGAAATATTACTTATCAGACTCTGTGTCTTAGGCACATGAAAACCTATACCCTCAAGTCCTTTCACAAGACGGTTTGAAACTATAGATAGAAACAAATTTAATTTGGAAAACTTAATCATCTCATGAGAACCTATCACTGCATCGAGGGGATATATAATGTCATAGGCCCTCCCATAATTACCATTACTAATAATTCCTCATATAAATTTATGAAAATAAATAACATTCCTTATAAAATATCTATATGGAATAGAGAATATGGATTTATCAATAATTCACCATTTAATCAAATAACTTTCTAAGTGAACACCGTATATAAAAATGATATACAGATTTGTAAATATTAATATCCATTAGGTGATAATATTGATATTAAATTAGATTTTTAATGAATAATGATTATAATAAATCAATTGTTTTAATAAAACATTTACAATCATAGTAGGAAGTGATGTTTTGATGATAATCATTAAGGACATTGATGAGGAGAATAATCTTTAGACATTCCAAATTGTCCCATACGATGTTAAAATATTTAAATAATATTTTCCAAGAAGGAATAATATTAAATTAAACCTATAATATCATTAAATTAGGTATATTCATGACATAACATGTGAAAATTCCATATATACACTAAATAAAATCAAATTGGTGCATAATAACAAATAAGTCCCAATGGAATGTAAATTGAGAGGAAATCCATTACCTTAACCTTACTTTTGTTATATGTACTTTATAATCTAGTATATTGGTTTAAAATAGTTTAATAATTAAACCAGAACCATAATCTTATTAATAATATCATATATTAACTTCTTATAACATCTTACAATCTGTTTGTTAACAACATTTCATTATTTTGACACTTTCAGGTGTTAAATTTTATGATTTCTAAAGTATGTTTTGACTTGTTTTATGATGTTATTATAAATTATATCATGGTTTAAATATCTTCAGAATGTAAAACAAGACTTAATTATTATATATATTTAGTACATAAGTATTTTTAATAATCTATAATTTTTGGTTATATGAAATGAAATTCATCGTTCATGGAGACGGTATGCGGTACATACGCCTGAACCCTACTTTCATTTCTTTTTCCTATTAAAATAATTAAAATTAATTGATACTTATTTATATTATATTAAAGGTATCATATCCATGTCATATATTTCAAATATGTTATTAAAAAATCTCTTCTATATTCTATGGATGGAGTGAACGAGTCTCATCGCTCTAAGGGGGCGGTAGTCCACACTTCCTCAAACATTGTTATCATATTTACCTAAAATTAAATGTATAAGGGTCTATGATATAAAATAATTAAATAATAATAAATACATAATAAATATCTTATATATCATATAAAAATATATTTTCCATCATAATTACCGCCATGATAGGCTGTAAAAGAAGAATGAAAATCCTTGTTTTGTGATGTAGTAGATCATCATTCACATAAACTGTATGTTTTTTACCAATTATTCGGGGGTTGTGTTTGTGTTTATGTCCAAATATTAACACAAAACATCCTATTATATTTAGGATACTTTTTTTATAAATTATTGGAATAATAAGAGTTATGGGAGTGCAAAATAGAAATAAAACTAAAATGGTTAAGAATGATTATTACCTCTTAATCAGGTAACTTCGTTTGGTTTTCACGAAAGTGCATCCTCAGATTGCTTCCATCCTAATGGGAGGATTCTAGTATGAGGGTAGGAATTTTTAGAAACTATTTGGTAAAATCTTGGTTGATCCAAGGTGTCATGATATGTGCGATGAAGTTTAAGGAGAGGGGGCCTTTTTATAATGGAGGAGGAGTGAATCTCTTGTAATATTTTGGAAAAGAAGTTCCATGCATATTTTTCATGTTTCAAGTGGAAATAATAATTATAAAATTTCAAAAAAAAAATAAAGGATAGTGTTGATATATATCCATCCAATAGCACTTATATAAATTTATACGTATTTTTGGGCCTTAAGATTAATGTTTAGTCTCTTATTAAGCTTAATTTAACCTTAATCGTTCTAATTAAGTTAAATTACATTCAGAAATATGTTTTGGTAAAAAAATATGTTGGTATTTCTAGGAATTAGAAATTATTTTTATTCCAAATTTGGAATCTATTTTGGAAAATTATAATCACATAAGTGGAAGAAACTAATTTAAAATTCATCCTGTATGTAGGACGACAATTCGTGTTTAGAATGTAAAAACATCCAAAAGTTGGCTTTGTTTTTATAGTCAATTTCGAAAAGAAATTGATTATAATAACATAAATTAGATGAATTGAAGAAAATACAACAAAAATAATCTTTAAATCAAATTTTATATATAATTTTACATTATTAATAAATTAGATGAAAAATCAGTTTCGAACTAAAATTTAATATCTTTAATTATTCATTAAATAAATGAAATGTTTTTGAAAAATATAAAAAAAATCAACCTAACCTAATTTTTATGTTTTTATTTAAAAGATTAATATTATTGTGACATATTAAATAAATTAAAGTCTCAAAATTCAGTTTTTAAATGGGATATCCATTAAAAGGTAGTAAAATTACATTTATGAAAATATAGGTTTCTATGAGTGATATTGGGTTTGTTCTTATATTATGCCTATAAAACATATTTAAGAAACATAAAAAAATATTTATTGAATATATAACCTATATATTTCCATATAATAATTAAATAATTGTAAATAATTATGTTTATTATGAAAAAACTTCTTTGGAATCATAAAAATTATAATACTTCTGTTTATATCCAGTGGGTTCTTATTTTCGTTTCTGATGAATTTGTAACCATTGATTTCATGTTATATTTATATAAAGCATAATTTTTATTAACTTAGTTAACACTATTCATATACAATAACATAAATTCTAGGTTATATCATATTTTATATAATCATAATATTTTAATAATACATTTTTATTTTGTTGAAACTTTCTTTTTCATGTAAGGAAAACTAGGGAGGAAGGTCGCTCAAGCGTGTAACACTAGCTAACTCAATGTTGCATCCATTATCGGATATATAATATATTATATTTATTTATGATATTAAATATATTCTAATGTATCAGGTTAATATATTCCATTTTTACATTTGGTGTTATGTGTCATAAATACTATTAAATATAAAGTTGTACTTTAGAATTTCAGGGTGTTGCACTTCTTCACTCTATCTAGGGTACTCTATTCTCCACTGGGATTATTTCCATATAATGGGTTTAATAATGTTTATTTTTGTTTTATATTGGTTTTTATAGTTTGATATTTTATTTATAGGGTCCCCTTGTGGAGAGGTTGTGGTTTTTCACCAGATTCCATAAGTTTCCAATCTTGAGATAGGTGATTAAATGTTTAATCAATATTTATTGATTTTGGTTTACTTTATTTTATTCTTGAATAAGTGATATGGGTTATTTTAGGGGCATAAATGTGTTTTAAAAATGATTTGAGATTATTATGTGTTGGAAGAGGGTTTTCAAAATGAAAATGGTTTTGTTTCAAGTGTGCCTTCTTATGATGCATCTTTATTGTGTTCAATGAATTGTGCAAGTAGTGCTAAGAATTTTTTAAAATGTATTTGGTGTGAATGTGAATTTGAAAGTAGTTTTTCCTATGATAATTTTTTTTATATTTATAATAATATTTCATTATGTTTAAAAGTGAAAATATTGACTTATTTGATATCTGAAATAAGAATTTAGCACAAAGGGAAACCTAAGTGTCTAGGTGGTAGGACTAGGACCAGTACTCTAGTCGGATAGGTGTGGTCAAGACCCAATTTCTTCTAGAAGGATTTATGATACAACTCTAACTAAACTATGATGATGATGATTATTGGAGACCAGTATAACATTAGTGGTATTCCACTCTAGTGGCTCATGCACAAGGACGTTGTGGGTTATAGTAGTTAACCCATGTTTTCACTGATATATGAGGTTGATAGTGTCCCACTATTACTAGTAACTATATGGAATTCTCATGATGTGGTACTATATTTATATTTTGTGCATGTATTCATCATTCTCTATAATTTACTCTTATGTAAATTTTTAACTCATACTTATTTTAATGTTTTTCCTCAAAATAGATTTTTTAAAACGTATCTATATTCTTTTCTAAAACTGGAATAATGGTTTTTATTCAATTTTTTAGGCATGTAATATTTCTTTTGTGTGGAATCCTACAACAATTTGGATCACAATATAAAAACACCCTTAGTTGTATGTATATTTTGTTATGTATAACTAAGGTAATGGAAAGTTGTTCTTTGGTTGTGATGTTGGATCTGGTTTTTAGTTCCATTTTATTATAGGGCCTATTGGAGGTGGCATGAGGATGTTGGTCCTCTTGTTTCATAATGGTTTTGGGTTTTTTAGATGGTTCTCCTCCAATTCTAGTATTTTTTGTTTTGGTCATAATTTTAAAACGTTTGACTTGAATTTTTTTTATCTCCTTGGTTATATATATTTATCTTAGTGTGATGTTTTATTTTTGAGTATTGCTTATGGTTATTATCTTTACTGAAATACTTTCTAAAAGTATATTTTTGTTGCCCATGAAATATATTCCATCCAATGGGGATATAAAATTTCCTTTGGTCCATGCCATAGGCCGGCTCAAGTGTCAGTAGGGATAGAACCACATCTTAGTTTGTGACATACACATTATATTTTATTGGTCATATAGGTAGTCATTTCCATTTTTTTCTTGAAAATTGTTTTTTAATTCATAATACTCATCATAATAATTTCATTTGGTGTTGAATTTTCCTTTTCATTAATATAAGATTCATATTACTAGTGGAATGATGAACTAGCACACCTTGATGAGCCATCTGATGAGGCCATAATAGGTGTAGCCTTGTAAGGGCTTAACTGAATCATGCATCTATTTTTTTCAGTAGCCTCGCTGACATGTGAAATATTTATATAAGATCTTATAGATGTATAATAATTTAATATTTACATTTTTAATCGAATTTATTTATGCTTTTATATATTTTTTTTATTAATCATCTTTTCGTGATAGCCCCTAAGATGCACCCAGATCAGAGAGACCTTTTGGTCTCATCATTCCATAAAAAGGAAAAATCCAAGAGGCACTTGGTTATGTGAAACTACCATTAACAAAACAACCATTACAATATTTCCCATAGTGTGTGGACACAATTTTTGACAATCCCACAAATGATAAGAGTAACATTATAAATCATCCATAACAATATTAATTTCACAGTATGCTTTAAATGAAATAATATTTCCCATGAATATTTATAACCCTGTCATAAATAAAGGGGATACTAAATATTATTTATACAATATATAAAATGGAGGAATATATAAAGTCACAAGATATAAAGGTGTCTCACACATCGATTGTTTTTCTGCCTGCCCTTACGTGGTTGGAATGGTCTTGGTATGTATTATGCTTCTCAAGATATTTTTTGACCAAGGCCTAGATAATACATCATTTGTGTTGTTATTAGAGGGGAAGGAGTGGTTCAAGACCACAATGGGTCAGTTCACATGGATTTTAGTAGCTTATATGGATAGGGGAGCTCAGTTATGGTGGAGGCGCACACCTTGTTGAATGGTTTAGATTTTTTCATTTCTTATAATCTGCCAATATCATTCATTGAAACTGACTCAGTGATTATCCACAACTCTATCAAAGGTAAAGCATCCACTATATATTTTTTTATTATATTATTTGGTGATTTATGGGGTTTTTTCCTAATGATGTTGACTTTCTTCATACATGGAGGGAGGGAAATATTGTGTAATACTTCCTAACTATAAGAGGATCCCTGAATGAACCTCATATTATTTTATCTAGTATTGGATATATTCCTCTGGAATGCATGGATCTGGTTTGGGCTAATACCCTTGTACTCCATCATTTTAGACATCCTTGGTTTTTCTTTCTTCCTTGTCTTTCTACATTTTAATGGTTTTCTTTTTGACTGGTAATTTAATGAATACACCAATCCCCATCCTAAATAAGCTATACAGATCCTTTCAACTTAAATAATCTCCCACATTCTTGGTCATTCTAGTATGATAATGTATTGATAAATCATAATGATTCATGAGATTCAAAAATATTATCTGGTGTGTTAATATTCAGATAAATATTATAATGAGGGATCCCTATACAGGTCAGTTTCTCATGTAGGTAAATGTGAAACTTTCCTCAATGTATGCTAATTAAAATGATAAATCATGAACCATATATTATAAGTAGTTTATGGTCATGTCATTCATAGTATACATTAAATGATATATTACTACAAATTAATATTTAGAACCCTATCATAAAAATAGGAGACAAAAAATATTATTTATATGATATATCAAATGGATGAATATATAAAGCCACAAGTTATCATGCTGCCTCACTTAATGATAGTTGTATCTACCAAACCATCCTTAGTTGTCATGATCATGGAATATATTAAGGTTTAATAGTTTTTTACTGACTAAGACCTAGATAATACATCATTACTGTTGTTCTAGTCATAATTATTGTTTAGAAAAATTTCAATGCACATATTTTATAATCCCTAGGAAGTATAACAGGGAATTATTATCATTTGATCATTTACATGGCCTGATTGGACATTATAATTTCTAAATACATATTTCCATGGATGAGAAAAAAATTGGGAACAAGGGAATACATCACATAAACTACTTCTTCAAGATATTCTAATTTCCAAATATATCCTTTTATAGTGTAAATTACTTTAAGAGAAGTATAATTATATGGAAGTAATAGAGAATCATCAATTCCTTATAAATGATATGTATTTTATTTGTAATTTTTCAATGGGTAATAATGACCACTAATGAAAAACTAGTAGAGCATTGTATTTCACTCAATGAATACCAAGATAGAAAGTGTGATATTTAAGTAGAGGTAGATAAGATTCATATCATCATGGAATTTGAATCTACTCAGATGAAAAATATTTAATATACCTCTGACATAGACTAAAAATCAAATAATGGGTGTTTTTATTTTGTAAAGGGACTCTTATATGGATTTCATTATTCAGGTTTAGATAAAGTGACTCCATCCTTGTAAAAACTTCTTTATATACCAATCCCTTTTTAAATGATAGGTTCCACCATTATAATTTTTGGATATACAGAAATTATAGTCCCTTCTCATTTTGATGAAGATACTTTAGGTAAACTTGAGAGATTATGGGTGCATATGCAATATAAAAAATTGGGGAATGAAACTATATCCAAGAAGAGGTGTCCCTCTATGTTGAATACACCCATTACTAATAGACCTAAGAAGTTTTTATGGATCACAATACTCAGTAAATGATGTGTTGTTTTGGAATTATAAAATTTATGAATGTTTCTGGTACCCTAAATGGTGAATAATTTTTTACAGAACACATTATCGTGGTTGAAATTTGGTATATCATTTCATTGAACTACTCATGAAAATGGGGTTCATCCAGAATGAACCTTATTTTTATCAGGACCCACTTATGGGTTTTAAACCTAATATACCATTATATCTTATTTTTATTTCGTTTATAGTCTTTAAGTTCAGTCTATTGAGAGATATAGTTTATAGTTACGTAGATATGACTAAATCACACACAATATAAGGTAATTATGTTTGGGAAAACATGTCATTGGGATAAGGATAAAATATAATGACTCCAATACATAACATTATATGATATTAGTTAAGATTATCATCTATATTATAATAGGGGATCCATATATGGGTCAGTTTCTCATATAGAGAAATGGGGAATTTTCCTCAAAGTAGGATAATGAAAATAATAAATCATAAACCATATATTCTGAGGAGTTTATGGTCATGTCATTTAGATAGTGTGACTATGATTTTATCCAACGTAGTCCATGAAGAAACACACATAAATGATATTTTAATTGTCAACACCAACTACCTCGGGGAAGGGTGCACACATTTTATGGTCATGATGATTTGACCACAGGTAAGTCATGCAAGTAAAACCAATATAGAATATGAAAATTGAAACATCACATGAATGGATTGCCAAATATTATCATATATTATTTAATGAGGATAAATTAGTTTAAATTCATAGCACATGGATTTAATGAAATTTTGTGGATATATGAAAGAACAAGCCAATAATTTTTCTAAGGCTAAGAACAAAATAAATCCATTTGAACAAGGTATTTTGATTCCATAAATTTGGACACATGGTTTTCAAATAAGAAGGGATTATATAGTACATACACAAAATCTATGACCCTTTAATGGATTTGAATGAAAGTTTTCATAGTTATGTTTTCATGGAATATAGTAATTAGAGGACCTTTTCCATTATATGATGATTCATAAGGTTTAAAATAATGTTCATGGGACTATATATAATATCCTAAATATGGTTGTGCATGTGTGTACATGAAATGATATCCCTTAATGATTGATATTTCCCTTACCAGTAGTTGCAAATGGTTTTTGAAAATCCAAGTCACTTAATATATGATGTGTGAGTTTTCTATGAGAATATCTAGACTAGGTTTTGAAGGTATCCCAAACATCATTTAACCATGGTTATGCTATTGTAGTTATTAGGGAAGGAGTTATAATGGATTAATACCTATGAAGTTTAATGTTATCAAACATAGACTCAAGTATTGTGTTCTTTTCCATCATGAGAAAAAAGATTCATTACACAATGTCAAACAACATGTGTCCATGAACTATATATATAGAACATTGCCTATATATGACATGTGTATAATAAAAAAGAGGAGCATCCCAATGTTATGTCCAAAAATGTTTAAATATCTAAATATATGGGATAATTTATCCCGTTGTGGTTGTCTAGAAAACACCCATATGTTAGCAGTCTTTTTTGGGTGGCACTTATTTTACTCAACAACATGGAAAGGAAATTCAATATAAAATTTAGTATACATGGAATCTCATCTATAAACCCAAGTTGATTAATCAGGGTATAGTAAGCCTATAAATATGGGGAACCCAAATAGCTAAGATTCATGGGGATACAATCTACATTTTACCATTGTATAAGATCTCATTTTCTTATCATCCTATATGAATATGGATCATTTATAGAGAAAATAGGTCATACAATATGAATTACACTATGTATATTTTAGATCACATAATGTGTATCATATGTAACATAGATTACAAACTATAATCTAGGACTTGAGTGTCATTTATTTTAATATAAGGCGATAAGGAAAAATGGATCACTTTCTTTGAACATGCTGAATTTCAGATTGTGATTTTTAGGGTATTTTACCAGAACCACTAATCTCACATGAGTCACCCTTAGAGAAAAAACCTAAGGTAAACTTATAAATCACATGGATCAAAAAAAAATGTATTATTGGAATCACATGAATGGAATGTCTATATTTCTACATGCATGCAACCTCCCTACTGATTTGATTGTCATGTGTGGATAAAAGGATAGGAATGATTATATTTCAATGAAGGGAATTTAATAGAAGTTCCATATATAAATACATTTCTTATGAAGATAGTAATCAATTCGCATGTATTTCTTATATGAATGGTCCTTTTTTAGAGCAAACACTAATAAAATAATAGGATAACCTTCTATCATAGGTTTTTTGAACTAGGATTCCAATTTTATCTATCATTTTCATTTACATTTGATCCACCAAGGATGGAGAATAAACTCATATATAGATTAATCTACTATAATTAGGAGTGGAATTTTCTATAATAATGTTATTAAAATGAATATATAGTATAAACCTCTAAATAAATCAATCTAGTAAATAAGAAAGAAATTTTAATCAAGGAATACACATGTCTTGTGATTCTCTTTCAAAAGAAATTATATTCATGTAGAGCATAATCGGACATTATCATAGTGAAGTGTCATACACTAAGGTATATGAGAATGTTCTTTATCGTTCTTCATGGTTTGATATGAGGATCAAGAATCCATGAATTACAACATATCATGGTATAATTGTATTAAAGTCTCATGTAATTACAAAATCATTCATGCATAGATATGGAA
Organism: Viscum album; assembly: GCA_963277665.1. NCBI lineage: Eukaryota > Viridiplantae > Streptophyta > Magnoliopsida > Santalales > Viscaceae > Viscum > Viscum album. The sequence goes on along the minus strand of OY728150.1, from coordinate 806,280,360 downwards.
GATGTGTAGGGGAAAGTAAAATATCACCTCACTATAGTTTTGTACCATAAAATGTGGGATTTCACTGAAGAGACAATAATAAAAAAGGTTGGTGAGGGTATCTTTGTTAAGATATTTATTTGTCCAATAATATAAGATCCATGTACAATAACATATCTTGTTGGTATAGTAATCAAGATACATGAATATTCTAAAATATCGTTGTGTAAGAGTCCATTATGAAGTACCTAATATGGGTATTGCATATTCTAATACTATAATGGGGGATTTTTTAGTCCATCTCATTCTAATTAAATTTTTCTGAATAAATATTCAATTTGAATAACCTATATTGATCTAAATTATAATTATGGTATATGGAAATTTTGGTAGTGGAACCTACAATTTTACGGTGGATGTTAGGTTTTATGTGTCATAATTTATATTATGATGAAAATAAACAAGCAACGGGTTTTTATGGGATTCGGTTGCTGATGTAGATCTTCAACATACTTAGATGGAATAATTGTCAATATTGGTTCAAGGGAGATGAAAACAATGATAAATGATTATATGTATAATTTTCTCAAATATAGTAGAGGGGACATTTCTTTAATATATATATCACTTCACCCAAATATCTTTCAAGGACCCACCTCTAATATGGCCAAAAGACATCCTAAAATGGTTTGGGAGGCAATATGTTTTACCAATTCATGTATTGTTTAATGTTCTATGACAAGGGCCAAAATCAATACTTTTTTATCATGATATACTGTAACTATGTTAAATAGAGTGATTCACTAAGACCAAAACACATATGTGAGTTTTTCATGGTGTAAGCAATAACAGATGACTAGGAAACCACCCATGTTTCCCTATTTCATAAGGCATGTGTGAATTAAAAATAAATGGTGAATTTTCATTAAACATTTAGATTCTTATCAAATAAAGGAATTTTTATTATGGAATAAGATACTAACATTTGGGGATCATACACCAAGTATTCTATCATTGAGTTAGAAGTCATGTATGGGATGTAAAGACCTTTAAAATTCAAGGGAAATTTTTTCTTAATTTTCTTTAGGATTTTACAAGAACGCAGTTTCTGACGACACATGATTCTGAGGCTCAGTGTGCCCGGAATCATTTTCTGAAGTTTTTCTCGGGTACGTTCAGTGAATGAACGAGTGGGTTTTTCTAACTTTTGAACCAGTGCTCGGAATCAAATTCTGAGGGCACCGATGGAATCGCAGCGCCGATAATTGCTTAGAAACACCTTTTCCGGAGTTGCGTTTTCTCGGGTGTGGTTTTTAATTTTTGGGGTTAAGTTAAGGAATAAAATAAAAGTGGTGCAACCGTTTTTTTATTTTATTTTTCTTAACCTAATTTAAGTGGATGATGTAGGACCCACAATATCCTACTCACTTGGTAGGATATTTGTGAGGTGGGGCCCACAAGAGCCCCACCATTTCTTTCACCTTTTTCAACCCACCTCCTTTAATTAAGTAACGCACCCACACCCCCTTTTTAATGAAGTCATCCCTTGCGTTTAATCTGGATAATAAACGCCTCATTAAATTTGGCGGTTTAAACATTGCAATTAATTCACTTAATTGATTGTTTCATTTTTGAAATTCAAAACTTTTTTTTGTGTGTTAATAAAATAAGACAAGTCTTATTTTATTAGAGGTTGGGTTGTGCGAGAGGGTTTGGGGAGAAATCACTCAAGCCGTGAAAACACTCCTTCCTCGACGAAGAATGCAAAGAACTCAAAGAACGCGAAGAACGTTGACCTCCAACAAAGGTCGACAAGAATGATGGATCCTCAGAGATCGACGACGCGACGCCAATGAATCCTTTCTCCGTGACGCGACGATCCTCCTTCCGCGATGCTTCTTCTGCGATGCTTCTTCTGTGACATTCCTTCTTCCGCGACGTGCAATTCCGCGACAAACCCTCTCTTGATGACACTTGAGGTAGGGGTTTTGGTTCAATTAACTCAATGTGATTTATATCCTTGGAAAGTGTTTAAAATGTGTTGGAATCCGTTTAAACTGCTAACGCGGTGGGTGCGGACCAATGAACAAGTCTGAACCCACCATTTCTTCGTTCTTGGTGTGCGGATCGGCGGTCGATGACGAAGCAGGCCGCAAGGCGATTTTGGACCCTTCTCAGTAACCCACGTGTCCCAGGAGGGCCTTAGACGAAGGCGGCAGGCCAAACGGACCACCGGAGCGTGTCCGGTGGTCCGCGGAAGATCTCGTCGGCGCGCCACGCCAGCAGGGCGGCGCCGGCGGCTGGTCCTGCGGCCACGCGGGACCAAGGGAGGCGCGGCAAGTCGCCGCGTCGCTGGCAAGGAGCGGCCCCCACACGGGGACCGCGGCTTCTTTCATGTGGGGCAACTGCACCCCCCCCCCATGTCCGCTCAGCCGGAGAGCCGAGCGGCCACGCGGTCGCGCTAGCACGGCAGGCCAACCGGTCGGGCCGCGCCCAGGCCGGGCAGGGCTGCGCCCACCGGGCCGAGCCGCGCCCTTTTGGGCCAGACCCGGACCTGGTTCGGGTCAACCCGGTTCGGTCCGACCCAGGGGGTCTCGGGCCGGGTCGGACCGGGCCCGAACCCCCTATTTCCGGGCAGTTTCCTTTCAAACGCCAATATCTTGGGCTACATACCCCCGATCGATGCACTTTCAGTTGTGATGTGATCTTTGGATCGATACGTCCGTTTCAGTATATTACACTCAAGGATTCGGAAAACTTTGGGTACGGTCGGGTTGGTTCGGATACGAAACCAACCGGGCCCTCGGAGCGGAAACGCTTATATCTCGAGCTCTGGACATCCGATTGACGTGCCGTCAACTTTGTTGGATTCATATTGTTGAGAAAAAACTTTGAGCATGCTTCGCCTAAGTTTTGGATGCAGTTGGATAATGGTTGGGTTGTATTGTACCCGAAATCCAACCTGGCCCCTGGAATGGAAAAGCTGATAACTTTCAGACCGGACGTCTGTTTGACGAACCGTCAGCAGCGTTGGTGATCACGTTGAGAAACGGTCCCTATAGTAATACCCTATGATAGTTCGGGGTACAGTCGAGATACGGCTGGGTTGGTTCACTCACGAAACTAACCGGGCCCCTGGGACAAAAAGGCTAATAACTCACAGACCGGGCGTCCGATTGACGCGACGTCTGTTGTGTTGAGACCTCTATGACGAGGAGGTCCCTTGAGATACTTCTTCGTGGAACTTCATGATACTTGGATTATCGAATAGTAGCTCGTGGAGCGGACCCTCCTGATGACGAGCTAGCAGAGTGCAGAGACCTAGTAGCTAGCTGAGACTTGACGACTGCTGATCTATCGACTCGGTGTGTTTCGGATAGCTCAGTGGGAAGTGACTAGTTGTAGCGGCAAACCCACGGTGGAGGAGCGCTTGGTAGTAGTGGCAAACCCGCGGTACTCAACATAAGGAGTACCTCTGGAGGCTATGAGGGGGAGCGCTTGGTTGTAGCGGCAGACCCACGACGGAGGAGCGATTGGTTGTAGCGGCAGACCCGCGGTAATCAATAGAAGCAGTACCTCTAGAGCCTATGAGGGGGAGTGCTTGGTTGTAGCAGCAGACCCATGGTGGGAAGCGCTTGGTTGTAGCAGCAGGCCCACAGTACTCGATAGAGGAGGAGTTCGGCGTGCTTGGTTGTAGCGGCAGGCCCACTGTACTCGACAGAGGAGGAGTTCTCTAGCAGTCGTGGTTTCAACATCATGAATAAGATCCTGGTATAGCTGAGTCTATGAACTTTGTGTTTACCTCATGATTGAGATGGGTTACTCGATAACTGGGGTATATGTATGGGCATATACCTAAGTAGAGGTTATCTATTGAGATCTTCTTTGTGGTTATCTTTGTTGGATTTAGTGAGACCCTGAGGGTCTCGGGGTCCCTACTGAGTATCGTTATACTCACCCCTGCATAGGCTATGCCCGCACCTCGTTGTGTTGGTTGCAGACGACGGGCAGCGCAGTCAGAGGCCGAGTGTTCGAGGATGAGACAGTATCCGGAGGTGGACCTCATGAAGAGACAGTATCTGGTGGTGGACTTCACGAAGAGGAGACACTCGGAGGAGGTTGACGGGCGAGAGCATTTTAGAGGCTATCTGTACCTACCCATCAGGTAGGATCCGTGGTGGATGATCTAGGAGTTGTGCTATCTGTACCTACCCTTTAGGTAGGATCCGAGGAGGACGACCCAGGAGCTGCTTCCTTTCTTCCAGCTGTTGTCTTTGTTGTACTTTCTTTCAGTTGTAGTTTTACTTTTGATTGAGTTTGTATTCTAGCCCATTTACTTTTCAGCACTTCCTTTTTGTACTTAGTGTTTTACTTCCGCTTGTACTCTGTGGTGTTTTGTTACTCTTATAAAGTCAATTCCTTCTCAGTTATTGGGATTTATGCCTTTGTTGTTAGTCTCCAGCCCCTGGCCTATGGAAGGCGGGCTTGTGGTAGTCACGGCACGGGCCCCGAGGACGAGTCATGAAAAATTGGTATCAAAGGAGTTCGATTCTACCGCAGAACTCAGGCCTCTGATCTTTTTCTTTGTGAATCAATAGTGTTAATAGTATTGAGTGTGGTTATCAGTCTAGGGAGTCCAGTGTTGGTGCGGCGGCTGACGTATCCCTACACCAGGACCCTAACTTCTGATTTTAGACTTAATGCACGCAAACATTGATTGCATGTGTGTTTCAAGTTTTCTTTGTGATTAAATTATGTCAGCTCAACCAGGTAAACTGTTTAACAGTGGCGCACCTGTTTCTTTTCAGGATGTCCCCACAATGGCAGCCAGATAGGGTTCCGAGCGTTGTGCGGGACAACAGACCACCGAGCAACGAGGCCTCGGTATAGGGCCCTTTGACAGCAGAGGCACCAACGGTACCTCTACCCACCGAACCACCGATGCTACCAGCCCCAACCGCTGACGGTGAACATTTCCTTAGTGCAGTGCACGAGTTTCAGCGTCAGTGACCGCCCAGGTTCTGCGGGGAGACAGACACTCAGGCAGCCGAGGATTGGCTGGAGGCAGTTGTACGAGTTTTCTTTTTGGTAGGGACACCAGATGACCTTATGGTGGTCCTTGTAGTGAGCCTACTGCACACGGCAGTAGGAAGATGGTGGATCTTAATGCTCCAGGTGCACGACGAGGCATCTCTCCTTTGGACGGACTTTTAGAGCCTTTTCCGCTCAGAGTTAGTCCCGGCCACCCTCTGTGCGGTGCGCATCCAGGAGCTACTACAGCTGCGGCAGGGAAGCATTACAGTAGCCCAGTACGCGGTGAGGTTTACCGATCTCTCACGCTATTCCACGGACATGGTACGAGACCCATTCTTCAGGGCCCGAACCTTCGAGTAGGGGCTCAAGCGAGAGATCAGAGCTTCAGTTTTTTCTCACAGCATTCTGACATAGACAGGGGTGTTGGAGCGAGCCCTCTTAGTAGAGAGTTTCCTTGTTGAGCAGTCTCCATCAGCAGAACCCACCACTAGTCGGCATGCGGCAGAGTTTTCTGCAGCGGGCAGTATACAGATGACGCAAAGTTCTAAGAGGACTAGACCCACAGGTGGTCGATCGTATGACACCGGATCGTTTGTCTGAGACACCCGGGGTGGACAACGACTTACCATGAGCGGAAAGTGTTACTCCTGCGGTGGGGTGGGTCACATGGCTCATGACTGTCCGACCCGCCATACAGATGACAGGCAGATGAATGAAGGACCTCCCAGGCAGAGGCAGAGGTTCGATCGAGGCGGACCGCAAGGAGTGGGAGACTGAGGCAAGGGATCTGGTCGTGCAGCTGAAGGTGGACGATGCTTCGAGGTGGTTCCACCACCACCACCAGGAGGTCCACCCCTACCGCAGGGAACGGGTGTACGTGGGAGAGCTCAGCTTCAGGAAGCTGAGGCCTATGATCATGGAGCTCCGGGGGCAGATGGATAGAAGTAGGACTAGCTCCAGACCTGGAGACTTTTGTTCATTTTTCTTCTAGCTTGGTTGATGTTTGTTTGTAGATGCTTTGTGTCTTTTTACTTTGAGCTGCAGTATTAAAAGACACATTTCTTGTGGCGTTTACCTTCCTATCCTCTCTTTATGTTGTTACAAAGAGGTTCCAGTTTAAAAACCGTTGACTTGACCCTCACTTTGAGATACCTACTGGAGGAGACCCAGTGACCACACATTGATGCCGACAGTGTGACTCTACCCTTGGAGGCGAGAGTAACGATTGGATCTCTTGGTAGTAGTGTCGAGGCCTTACGACATCATACTTGGTATGGATTAGTATCGTCCATGTCGGGATTGACTGTATTAGGTGAAGAATGTGGTTCATCCAGGGGATGAGACAGGATTTCTCTTATCGGCAAAGAAAAAATCTCAGCAGCTCTTGTAGTAGCAGAAAGGTCCAACTCATCCAAGAGCGGATGAGGACAGCTTAAAGCTGGAAAAATTCTTGTGCTGGTAGGAGGTGGAGACCACTATAGTTCGAGGATGGAGACCATGTTTCCCCTACGGGTCTCACCTCAACGTGACTTACAGAGATGTGGCCGAGGTGACAAGTTATCTCTGAGGTTCAACGGACCCTTCTAGGTCCTCTGCAGGGTAGGTGAGGTGGTTTACTGCTTGACCCACCCACCTCAATTGCACCAGGTGCACGACGACTTCCATGTATCTCAACTGAGGTGATACGAGCTCGACCCTTCGAATTTCATCGGCCATGAGGAGCTGGACTTGGGCGATGGGGTGACCCTCACGGAGGTTCCAGTGGGGATCGAGGAACGACAGAAGCAGATCCTATGAGGATGGTATATTCCTTGAGTGCGCTTTCACTGGTAGTACGGGAACCTCCAGGTGATCACATGGGAGCGGAAGGCTCATATGCATGCTCAGTACCGCTTTTGTATCCCTAGTTTGTGTTAAAGCTTTATGGGGATGTAAATCCCTGAGGTGGGAGTAATTTAAAGACCCATAAAATTAAAGGAAAATTTTTTCTTAATTTTCTTTGGAATTTTACAAGAACTCAGTTTCTGACGGCACCTGATTCCAAGGCCCGGTGTGCCCGGAATCATTTTCTGAAGTTTAGCTCGGGTACGTTCAGTGAACGAACGAGCGGGTTTTTCAAACTTTTGAACCGGTGCTCGGAATCGAATTCTGAGGGCACCAATGGAATCTCAGTGCCAGTAATTTCTTAGAAACACCTTTTCTGGAGTTGCGTTTTCTCAGGTGTGGTTTTTAATTTTTGGGGTTAAGTTAAGGAATAAAATAAAAGTGGTGCAACCGTTTTTTTTATTTTATTTTGCTTCATCTATGTTAAGTGGATGATGTGGGACCCACAATATCCTACCCTCTTGGTAAGATATTTGTGAGGTGGGTCCCACACAAGCCCCACCATTTCTTTCACCTTTTTCAACCCCCTCCTTTAATTAAGTAACACACCCGCACCCCCTTTTTAATGAAGTCAACCCTTGCGTTTAATCTGGATAATAAACGCCTCATTAAATTTGGTGTTTTAAACATTGAAATTAATTCACTTAATTGATTGTTTCATTTTTGAAATTCAAAACATTGGTTTGTGTGTTAATAAAATAAGACAAGTCTTATTTTATTAGAGGTTGGGTTGTGCGAGAGGGTTTGGGGAGAAATCACTCAAGCCGGGAAAACACTCCTTCCTCGACGAAGAACGCGAAGAACACCGACCTCTGACGAAGGTTGACAAGAACGTCGGATCCTCAGAGATCGACGACACGACGCCAACGAATCCTTTCTCTGCGACGCGACGATCCTTCTTCCGCGACGCTTCTTCTACGACGCTTCTTCCGTGACGTTCCTTCTTCCGCGATGTGCAATTCTGCGAAAAACCATCGCTCGACGACGCTTGAGGTAGGGGTTTTGGTTCAATTAACTCTGTGTGATTTATATCCTTGACATGTGTTTAAAATTTTTCGGAATCCATTTAAACTACTAACGCGGTGGGTGCGTCCCAATGAACAAGTCCGAACCCACCATTTCTTCGTTCTTGGTGTGCGGATCGGTGGGCGACGACGAAGTAGGCCGCAAGGCGATTTTGGACCCTTCGTAGTAACCCACGAGTCCCGGGAGGGCCTTAGGCGAAGGCGGCAGGCCAAACGGACCACCGGAGCGCGTCCGGTGGTCCACGGAAGATCTCGTCCGCGCGCCACGCCGGCAGGGCGGCACCGGCGGCGGCAGGCACCGGCCGGCCGCCAGCAGGTGGCGGCGCTCGGCGCCCCGCCGGGGAGGGCCACCGCGGCTGAAGCCACGGCGGCAGGCGGCTGGTCCCACGGACACGCGGGACCAAGGGAGACGTGGCGGGGCTCCGCGTCACTGGCAGGGAGCGGCCCCCATGCGGGGGTCGTGCCTTCTTTCACGGGGGGCAACCACACCCCCCCCCCCCATGTCTGCTTAGTCGGACATCCGAGCGGCCACGCGGCCGCGCCAGTGCGGTAGGCCAACCGGCTGGGCTGCACCCAGGCCGGGCCAGGCCGTGCCTTTTAGGGCTGGACCGAGACCCGGTTCGGGCCAACCCAGGGGGTCTCGGGCCGGGTCGGACCGGGCCCGAACCCCCTATTTTCGAGCAGTTTCCGTTCAAATGCCCATATCTTGGGCTACGGACCCCCGATCGACGCACCGTCAGTTGCGATGTGATCCTTAGATCAAGACAGTCATTTTGGTATATTAAATTCAAGGTTTAGGAGAACTTTGAGTATGGCCAGGTTGGTTCGGATATGAGACCAACCGGGCCCTCTGAGCGGAAACTCTTATATCTCGAGCTCCGGACGTCCGATTGACGTGCCGTCGACTTTGTTGGATTATTCTTATTGAGACGAAACTTTGGGCATGCTTCGACTGAGTTTTGGATGCAGTTGGATAATGTCCAGGTTGGATTGTACCCGAAATCCAACCTGGCCCTTGGAACGGAAAAGATGATAACTTTCAGACCGGATGTCCATTTGACGAACCGTCAGCGGTATTGGTGATCACGTTGAGAAACGGTCCCTATGGGAGTACCCTATGGGAGTTCAGGGTAAAGTCTAGATATGTCCGGGTTGGTTCGCTCACGAAACCAATCGGGCCCCTGGGACGAAAAGGCTAATAACTCACAGACTGGGTGTCCGATTGACGCGCCTTCTGTTGTGTTGAGACCCATATGAAGAGGCGGTACTTTTAGATACTTCATCGTGGAGCTTAGTGATACTTGGAGTATCGACCAGTAGCTCATGGAGCGGACCCTCCCAGTGACGAGCTAGCAGAGTGCAGAGACCTAGTAGTTAGCTGAGACTTGACGACTACTGATCTATCGACTTGGTGTGTTTTGGATAGCCCAGTGGGGAGCGCTTGGTTGTAGCGGCAGACCCACGGTAGAGGAGCGTTTGGTAGTAGCGGAAGACCTGCGGTACTCAACAGAAGAAGTACCTCTAGAGGCTATGAGGGGGAGTGCTCGGTTGTAGTGGCAGACCCACGGTAATCAACATAAGGAGTACCTCTGGAACCTATGAGGGGGAGCGCTTGGTTTTAGCGGCAGACCCATGGTGGGAAGCGCTTGGTTGTAGCAACAGGCCCACAGTACTCGATAGAGGAGGAGTTCGGCGCTCTTGGTTGTAGCGGCAGGCCCACTGTACTCGACAGAGGAGGAGTTCAGCGCGCTTGGTTGTAGTAACAGGCCCATTGTACTCAACAGAGGAGGAGTTCTCCAGCAGTCGTGGTTTCGACATCATGAATAAGATCCTGGTTGAGCTGAGTCTATGACCTTTGTGTGTACCTCATGATTGAGATGGGTTACTCGATAACTTGGGTATATGTATGGGAATATACCTAAGTAGAGGTTATATATTGAGATCTTCTTTTTGGTTATCCTTGTTGGATTTAGTGAGACCTTGAGGGTCTCGGGGTCCCTACTGAGTATCGTTATACTCACCCCTGCACGGGCTATGCCCGCACCTCGTTGTGTTGATTTCAGACGACGGGCAGCGCAGTCAGAGGCTGAGTGTTCGAGGACGAGACAGTATCTAGAGGTGGACCTCACGACGAGACAGTATCCGGTGGTGGACTTCATGACGAGGCGACACTCGGAGGAGGTTGACGGGCGAGAGAATTATAGAGGCTATCTGTACCTACCCTTCAGGTAGGATTCGTGGTGGACGATCCAGGAGCTGCACTATCTGTACCTACCCTTCAGGTAGGATCCGAGGAGGACGACCCAGGAGCTGCTTCCTTTCTTCCAGTTGTTGTCTTTGTTGTACTTTCTTTCAGTTGTAGTTGTACTTTCGATTGGGTTTGTATTCTGGCCCATTTACTTTTCAGCACTTCCTTGTTGTACTTAGTGTTTTACTTCCGCTTGTACTCTGTGGTTTTTTGTTACTCTTATAAAGGAAATTCCTTCCCAGTTATTGGTATTTACGCCTTTGGTGCTAGTCGCCATCCCCTGGCCTATGGAAGGCGGGCTTGGGGTAGTCACGACATGGGCCCCGGGGACGGGTCGTGACATGGGATTCAACAAATAGTTTGTATATTGTCATAAGTGATTTATTATCTTATAGGATGGATCATGTTCTAGATATATTAACATAATTATTTGAATATTATTTTATGAAGTTAATCATTATATGATATCCATAAAAGTACATGTAGATTTAATTTACAATGATAATGATTGGGTTTATCCATAATGAATTGATTATTATATACGTCAACATTTCACTATTCGAGGTTACACAAGTTTGGAAAATTATATCCATGTTCCAAATAGAAAGGAATTAATACATGGTGCAAACATAATCTTGATGATGGATTGGTGGTCCTATATGTCACTATATATTTTATATTAATAGGAATCAGTCCATGTGTAGATCTTAATACATACCTACATATATCATTGTTATTATTATGGAGAAATATTAATTTTTATTGGTATTTTTACATGGATATAGAATCTTACATTGAATGATCCTATTCAAGTATGAATGATACATAAGATACGGTCATTGTAATTACATGGGAATACACATCCAATTTACTTAAGTCTAAAGGGAGTATCTCCACATTCAAAAATGGGTTTTGTAGTTGTGAAACTGTGGTTATGTTGAATAAAGGGGATTTGGTATTAGTAAAATCATATTTGAGTTGGAATAAATTCATACATATTTATTCAAACATCAATTTATAGAATATTATGATATATAGGGGGATAAAAAATTGGGTCACACCTCAGTGTAGTGTTATCAAGATTATAATATATTTTTGGAATAAACTAAAGCACTACTGAAAGAGAGATCCTTTTGGGATTTTATGGAGAATCCTTGTATAGGGGATTTAGCATAACTATTATTCATATAATGACATGAATAACTAATCAGGAATTCATATTACTTGAATATATTGAGGCTATATGATTGGATATGTGAATTATCATATTCATCTATCAAGTTGACCATGAGGTCATGGTCTAATAATATAGACATAGAAAACAAATGAACCCCTTTGTGACTTAACTATTACAAATGGGTTTTATTTCATTATTTTTGTAGCTTGGACTTGAATAACATGCCTTATTAACACTACATTTCATTTATGTATATATAACAAGCCACAAATAGTTATTATTGTGAAATATATTCATAAAATCTATAAAATATATAGGGAAATAGTCTATTGATATCCTCAAAAATGGGGAAATTATATGAAAATAAACACTACACCAAGTTGGTTCTTAAGTTGTGAATACAATATCAATATACAGTGATCTAGTATGATTTATTTACAGTCGTGGGAAATAGTCATATGTGTTTATGTACATTAATTCCATGTATCAAGGAGCTAAATTTCATGTAGTCGATGTTTCTAAGACAAATACTATGACTATTTATCTATGCATCATGTAGTTTGGAAATGGGGAATTGAAATGTGATAATTCAAAATAATTTAAAATAAATATCACATTAGTGGAAGGAGGAGTAAGATCTGTATCCATGGGGGATAAGGTGTATTATTCATTGTAATTTAACTTATATATAAAATAATTTCCTTCCCACATTATTTCTAGCATTATGTAAAAAATTTCCAGTATCATCAAGGTTATAAGAACAAAGTATATATCTCCTTATAGAAAAAATTAGGGGAAAATTTTATATTAGAAATCACATAATCATATTTTGGTGAACATCTAGGTTTTGTAGTGTGGGAAACCTCTTCTCATCATGATTCACTAACTCATCATGTCAATAATGGGTTTTTCATTTTCTGATATCTAAAATTAAATAGAAATATATATCTAGGGTATCTATTCATTGATGGGTAAAACGGTGTCTATCCAATATATAAGATAATGTGGGGCCACTTTTATACTAGTATTTTTTTGGTGTGATAAAACGATGAGGAGTGTATAAGGTTATATATCCATGATTTGTTATCATTATGAAAAAGTGTATAGTTTATATTTTTTACGGTATTATCAAAGGCCTATATCTATCAATTCACTACTCAATTCTAGTGGGATGGGTGATTGGACTCAATTTTATAATCTTGATACAACCATTTCAACTCATTAGAATAGAAATTGGCATTATTTTCCATAAATATTACATGAGTTTCTCCATAGTGATGATGTTTTTTAATACAGATATAATGATATTATTTTATCTAAAATTTCTGAGCTACATAAAGGAAACCAATTTAGATAAGATGTCAATGGAATTAATGATATGGTAAAACATTCTAGAATTGGAAAGGGGTTTTGGTCCCATGAATTCCATTTATTATATGGAAACTACTAAGTGTATTTGGAAGTATGAAAATGTTCTATGGGATGATGGATAAAGTTTTCATTTATTTCACAAGCGTGTAATTTATTAGAAAATTGTAAGTATTTTTGATTCATTGTATACAAGATATATTTATGACTCTTGATTTGGTGGGAGTGACTATTTCATGAATGATCAGAGCTATAGAATCCTATGTGAACTTCCTGTAACATGGTCATGGGTTCTCATCTATAAATACATCTCAGGAGGACTCCATTGATATGTCATTTTAGAGTAAATTATTCTCATTCAGATCATTATGGAGAGAAAATATTTCTCTAAAGAATCATATTTTTCTGATATTTTCTTGATCTTATAAAATTATTCCAATTTGTAAATAGCCCGTTATGTTAGATACCCAACCAATTAAGGAAACATTTTTTGAGGACATCATCTCCTGGTGCTCCGAGGTATTACACATTTCTATAATTTCCTCAAACATAGGCAGTTACTAGAGATACCATTATTTTTTGTATGATATTAAATGTCATCTCATCCTCATTAGAACCATCAAGGTTGAAGGAGAAATTATTCAATGCATCAATTCAATCATTCTATGGGTAGGGGTTGTCAAATATTTGGGATTTAATTGGAACTATTCTATAAATATGCTTACATGACTAACAAGGGGAGCCATGTCTTACTTGGTAATGTCATAATGAATATTACATTGCATAATCACCAGCTATGAGACATAATTAACACTAAAATATACCACATATAGGTGTAGTTCCATCTATAATCCTACAAGTTGAGATGATTACATTTCTTGATTATTATCAAAATCCTTAGATAGTAGGAAATAATATGTTATAGTCACCTTAGCTATGGGGAAATGATTATCCTCAAAATAATGTTATTATTATTCAGGTTCTCCATCATTTTAAAATCTTGAATTATAAGTGAACCACTAATGTAAGGCATCTACATTTGGGGAGTTTCATAGATATTTAAAATCTCTTATTCATGGAGCTCAATTTTATTTGGTGAAATTATCTATTTAGAAAGTTTTTTTTGAGAAAATATGTTTGTTCCTACACATTGATTTCCTAATTCAACCTAAATTTTGTTTGAAACTAGTTCAAAATAACAACCCACTAATCCAATCACCCATCTAGCATCTGAAATTTCAGGATATACATGATTGGATCGATACATGAGAATAAATAGACCTCAAGGTACTGAGTGTAATTTATCATTATTTTTACTATAAAAAAATATGTGACAATTCTTCTCAACATCAATATGTCTATTCATTATATCTATTGTTATTGAACAATGATAGTGGAGACTTTTTTTCCTCATATAATTTTTTGGTGTGATATTTGTGTTGAGTGATATCTCCAAGGTTGAAACGTATATGATTAGTGGTATCCCCTCCACTTGAACAATCAGTCTTGATTGTTGAAAAGATATTAATTGATTTTTTTGAGGGATTTATAAAAGTCCTCAACATAACATTAAAAACTCCATTAATTATAATCATATATAAGGGGATAAATTTACTAGACAAATTCAGAACGATGTTCCTAATATATGAGAGGGATCACTGAATCCATCTTAACTTTCAAATTTTATGAGTAGAAAATATTTCATGAATCGTACATGTCTTTTCATTTTTCATCTCTAATGACAAGTTTGTTTACTACAATGTAATGGAATCTTTCTATTGTCTCTTTGAAATAACATTTATTGGGGTTCATCTTCATGTTGTGTTATTGTGGTTCTCTAAAAAAATTGATTTTTATCATTTTTTTTTTCACAAAATGATTCAGATTTAACCTCCATATCATCAACATAGCATTCCAAAATTATTCTCAAAAAATATTTTAAGGTATAATTAATACAACATTGATAGTTTTTTAAATAATTCATTAATGTAAATGAAATAACCTAATTAATGAGTATCACATGTGGTTATCTAAATGTGGTGTATTCTTCCATAGGTTCTGTCTTTATATGATTATAGTTAAATTACCTTAAAATAAAGTAAAATTATTGGAATCCAGTTTTTTAAATCAGACCAGACTTTGTGATCAAGACCTAGAAATATTAAATTGTGAAAATCTAGTTTATATCTCAAAAATAAATGAAAACCATGATTTACCATTATATTTTATAATAGATATGATATTGTCTAGACATTTATATTACAACACTTACCTAGTGAATTTGGATTTATTAAGATTATTAACAGTAGTTTCAACATTTTTGTAAGTGAACTATTTCTTCCTCCTATATACCTTCTTGAAATAATGATGATTAGATGGAATGAACAAATGATGTGTGTTTATATTATGATCCATCCCATTATTTTAAGAATTATTCAATGAGAACACATAATAGTGACTCTTCAAAAAAAATAAGATGTATATATATATATATATATATATATATATTTCTATTTAGGATTCATTACTACACTGATCAATGTGTGATATAGGTCATTTAAATAAAAGAGATTTATTTTTTAGTTTTTAAAAATCAAGATAACGAATCTATTATAAAATTAAGTATGTGAATCTATTACTTTATACTTCTCTAATTTCTTTACATCAATTTTAATGGTAGTGGGTGGTGAAGGGATTATTTCTAGATTGGGTGACAATTTCATGTTATTTTTTTATTTTTTGAATGATGGGAAGGAACATACATGCTATGAATTTTCTAATGTGTGAGATTTTACATCAAGAAAAAATTGGATATTCTCTCTATATTATCTGACATTAACAAAGGAAGAAGAATATATGAAATAAATTATTTAGGATATATAAATAGAGATTTTTTTATGACATGAAAATTTCATTCATTACTACTTATCCTTAAAAGATCTCTATGGTCTCAAGGATGATGTGGGGGCATGTGTGGTTTGGGTATTGACCTCTATAGTGTCATTACCCACTAGAATAACCTAATTCTATTATGATAAGATTATCTTAGATGTGGAATCTATTATTGTGTATATAAATACCACTAAAATCTTTGGAAAGTGATAACTACCTAAAAATGGCTTGTTGCCTTTATCATATTAATGGGAAAACATAATAACTAACCAAATTGTTTAATTATTGTTCTTGGGTAGTTCCCAACCCATTTAGAGAATAAAACTCCATATCACCTTCCATTATCATCTATTTTCCCTATCTATTATAAAACCCATTTCAGTGTACTAGGATTTACATGAGTAAAATATTATGTTGTTTCCATATAGTCATCCAACATTCCCATTGTTGTGTTTCTCTATTCCATGATTGTATAACAATTGTTCCACTATGTGGTTATGAATGCAACGAATTTCAAACAAAAAAATTAATATTATGTCTCTCAAAATTAAAATGACTTCATATTCATATATGAGATCTCTAAACATGTATTTGAGTTTGATTCTTTCTGGCGATTTTTCTCACTTTTTCTAGACCCTTGAATAAAAACATGGAGGGAGATAATTTAATAACCTATGAATCAGAGTTTCGGGACATAGATTAGATCAACCCAAGAGACATTATCAATTAGAGAATGATGAATGTTTTAATAGTAAATATATCTTTAGATTTAAAAGGATTTTATATGTCCCTATATGGTCAAATTTAAATCATATTATGTTAATGATATGGCTACATGAGACTCTACTAGTGATATCCTTACCATACACCTCGGCTACAGTGGATTCGACCTCAAATTCATAAGGTCTATAAAGGGAATCAAAAATTTATTCATTGATCACTTTAAAGTGGTTAATGGAATAAATATATGTTAGCCAAATATTTCAATATGCCATACATTTTCTCCTGAATTATATAACTCTCATAATGGTTTTATTCATCAGACAAAATATTTTTGGTTGAGGTGTCTAATGTAGATAGATTTAGTTCATGAGTAGAGGTGAGTTATTTGGTGGTTTTATTGAACTAGTCATTCCATTGGTCTCGGTTGGTTAGAATATTTCACACACACCAATACATATTCTATGATAATGGAATTTGAGAGAATCATGGAGGATTCAATGGTGTACCCATACTTCTATATGATTGATAAATTTCTTACTCTAATATATTGACTACATATATGGCTTTGTTGTAGATGTTGGAGGACTTTTGAGCTCAACTATGATTTTTTAATCCCAATTCCCTCATATTGTATATCATCTACCTCTGGCTATGAAATTTTGTACTTGGAATATAGGTTGATATTCATATTCTTCTCCAAAAATGTTTTCAACTTGATTAATGATTGTAACATAGTCAGTAATTGATTAATTTTTTATGAGGATTCAATTTTTTGGGGTATTTCACATGTTGTAAATGAACGAGGAAGTAAATCCTTTAGAGTGTGGATTAGTATTGGATTCTATCACACTTTATCCTCCTTCTATTAAAATTTCATCTATGGGTTATTCTTGAATCCAAGTGATGGATTAGATGGTAACACATGGGATAATGCATAGAGAGTTGGGGTCACAACTAATTGATTGTATTCTTTACATAGGATGGTGTGGGAATGATCGTCTATATTTGAATCCATCCAATTGTTGAAATTTTGTTCACATGAGGTTGGAGCGTTTTTCTAATAATATGCATCCTATAGTTAAATAGTTGGCACATAATAAACATAAGTTCTAGGTTTTCATAAAACTACATGAATGGAATAGAAATTTATTTAGAGGATATTCTAAAAGATGGATAAGTATTGGATATTTTGGCCCTATGTATTATGAAAATAGAAATGATGAGAATGATCACTAATAATGAATTAATTAGGTTCCATATATTCAGATAGTTTTTTGATATTATTTTTCATGGATGAAATAATTCAATTGATAACCATATTCTATTGAAAATAGTAGGTTTTATTCCACTTTTCTAAATATCATTGATGAAAATGGTCTTTACATTCCTTTAGATGGGGGTAGTTTTTTTATTTAATTATATAAGAGGTGATGGGTGATATTATACGTGTTTTCTTGGTAAAATATTTTTAGGTTCCTATTTCAGCATGACTGTAGATGTTTTGGTTTTTCCATTACTTATAATCTAATAGATAGGACTTGTTGATAGTTCTCCACAGTTATTCAAATGTAATCAACAAGTAGTTACTCCATTTTTTAAAACACTCATAACCCAAATGAATATTTAAATGGAATTAAATATGTATAAATTTCTTTTTGTAGGTTATCTATATAAATCTCCAGTAGTTTCACTTATGGGAGATCAATGTTGAGAGAGTTTTTCAAGCCTTTCCAACGGGTGATAAATCAGATACTCTATCATTTTCATGATTTATACAATTAAATATATCATTAATAATATAATTCCATAACATTTAACATAACTGGTTAAGGAATTTATGAATAAGGACTTATCAACTCATGATGGATCTAGTAGGCAAGATACCATACCTAATAAGGACAAGTCTTACTTGGTATTTAAAAATGAATTGATATTTTATGCATCCTTCTATTCATGTAGACCCATTATAGGTCCTCACAAGTGATGAATGATCATACAAATATCCAATGATATTGATTTTAAGAAAGATATTATTCAATATGGATAGAGGAATAGTAGTTTCCATTAATTAGTTTGATGTTTCTTATCGTGATATATTAGGTAATGTCACCCTTTTTTAGAATCTATTAAAACATAATGGAACATAAATGAGCTATGAAATTGTAGTGGAAATATTATTTATGTCAAAAACTGAGTCTGGATTATAGGTAAAGGTTTGCGTATCCACCCGACATATATCAAATGTTGACTGACAAATGAATATAGGTCTGGGTTACTTTCTCAAAATGGTTGTGGCCACTTCCATAGTGGAGAAACAACATGTTTATCCTTAGTCACAAAGTTTATGTATTAAAATTTTCTTGATGTAGATCCAACTTATTACTCTGACATTACACGTGTGGTTTGAGTGACCCCTTCATAATGAGTTGGGGAAGAATCATTTGTTGCCCCAATAATACACTAATATTGAATATTTCCTACTAGTAATTAAAAATTTAAATTAATGAAAATTTAAATATAAACCTCATATTAGACCTATTTTTTGTTATATGAGTGAATATTGACCTCTCTTTGTGAATAATGGGATATCATGGTTAAATTCCTTTTGTCTCAAGTTGAATGGAATCAGGTTAGAGTAAAAGGATAAATTGGAGATACCATGATTTCATTTTCCATATATTTTTAAGTACTCACACCTTCCACATGGGTTTTAGTGTGGACTATATCTGAGATGGTTATTTCTCTATTAAAAGATTCATTGTTCATGCATCAGTATATATCCTTGAATGGGTTAATAGTGAAAATGTTCTTTGGCACATTTATGGTGGTATTAATCATCTCCCTTGCTGATAAATAATAGATTCACACATCATTCATTATACACTATTTTTAGGGCACATCAACGACCTCCCATTTATTTCCATTCATTGTGGACTATTTATTTTTATGAACTATTTAAGGTTTAATCTTCCTTTTTTCTCTCCTTGTGTTGGCCTAAGGAAAATTTTACTAATGAAATCCGTGATCTTTCTTACTGATGTGTTCAGGAATGACATGCGTGTGTCATGAAATTATAGGATTGGTTGTGGTACTAGTAGCTAGTGGTCATTTCCCAGAATTGAAAATTCTAATTTTCATAGAGGGAATATTAAAAATACCAATAACCTTGAGGGTTTATGATGAAATAGTTTTCATCTACCACATCCTAGAAACATTGTATATTTTATAATTCTAATGGTGGTGGTGGAAAAAATTCCCCTAGACTTGTGAGATGGGGTTAATCCAGGATGGATTCCACAACAGCATCCAATGGAATTTTCATTATTTGACACACTATTACTTAGACACAAGAAAATTGTAATATATGATCAAAACATGAAAGTATTATTTCTATATGTTTACCCATGGTTAAGGGATTAACCATTATTAGTTTGTAGTCCTATGGGGTTGTTTTTGAATCACGTTATAAGAGTATATCAATGACCCACTCACTTCGTTCATGTTGATTTTTAATTTAAAAAGAAAGGCCAAGGTTGTCGGATGGATGAACTATTATATTTATTACATTGGACCATTACCTATCCCACATAAATGATATTATTGTACACATTTTTTGGAGGAAATTGTGGTCTTATGGATGATGTAATGTTCAATGCTTCAGACATTCATATCACTAGATGCACACATCAAATGGGGAATCAATAATTATCTATTGAAGTTTACCTAGACTAATATGATAATAATTCTTAAATACCTCCCTAATATTAGAATCTAATCCACATAGAATCTGTAAAATATTATTTGATGTTTGATATTTTTTTCCTACATGGATATGGTCATTATACCTTAAATACAAGATGTTCATAACTAATTGTTGATGAAGTGTCCCTATATAGTTTTTACACTTATGGGGATTGAGATAATCCTTCATAATCTATATTATAGCATATTTAGTGACAATAAATGGGACATAACATTGTTGAGATGTTATCGACATCCAATTCATTAAACATTTTAGTGTTATCTTCGACACTTTTAGTGGAATATTCTTCTACATGATCTAACAAAATTCTCAACTTCCCCCTTCAATACCTGAAATGGGATTATTCGACTCTAAGTGTTTTGTTGATGTACCCCTACTAGAAACCAAGGATGCAGAAATAGAGATCCTTGATCCTCTGAATCTGACTCAATATCAAGTCTCTCTTGGAGTATATTTGGTATATGGACAACCTTCTTGTTGTGATGAACTAATTTGTGGGGAGGAACTTTGAAATGATAAATCATTTTGTGGTCAAATAGAATACCTTTATACGTATAAATTTAGTAACATGTGGATGAAATTAATAGTTAGAATATTGAATGGGATTTTTATGATTTATCATTACGTTTTCATGAGGAGTACCTTCATAATATGGGTTCCATCGAGGACATTCGAAACTAATTTCTATGATATCCTAAGAAGGATCCTATTCACTAGGGCTAAATTCAACACCTACTTTAGATTCTATAGGGTTTTGGTCCACCATATATAGGTTTTATAAGGACTTGATTATCTCAATTCTGATCAATTCTAGAATATTAGCCTCCATTTTGGTATTTTTCAACTGTTATCAATATATTATTCCAATTTCTCTTCTTAGAAAGAGGATTATTACCTTGTTTGATAGGATCCTTCATAGATTACTCTAAATTCATTGATGGAGATAGATATTGAGATTATAATAACAAGAATAAAATATGAGAAGGTATATTATCATTCAATAAAAATATCATGATGGTTACATTTAGACTAGAAAAGAATTTGTTTCTTATTCTTATAGCTAGGACGTCATGTCATCGTTCTTCTTCAGGAAAATAGGAATTATTATTCTTTACCAACTTCTAAGATAGTTCCATGTCATTCTGATAGGTTACATAGATTTATGTTGAAATATAGGCCACCTAATGTGTCTTTTCAATAATAAACTAAATGTACACATTTTTGGGAATAATGATAAGGTCCACCCCTGAGTAACCATCAGGAAGTGTTTGCAATATTCATTAGCCATGGTTGTTGAATGGTTTTGGTATTTTTCAAAGGGGTTCCCCATGATATGACTAATACAACAACTATTGTGATATGTTAACAAATTTGATGTCTGTGGGATGTAAAAAATTCCATTATCTTTTTCCACAAATATTTGTTGGAGTTCTTCTATAGTGGGAATAAGAATATGTGATCATTCCTCAAGTAATGTGAGAATGTGAATAGATATATACCATCTTATTATCATCGATATATGTTTATTATCCTCCTTTGTAGGATTGAGGATATTTTCTTACACAAAGGATACATCTAAGATATACTTGGAGGCTAATTTGGGTGGAATTAGGGATATGGTCCTACGCACTATTTATTTCCATAATGGTCATAAATTATTCTTCAAGGGATTTTGGGGTATGTGCATGATAACAGTGTTTTGTTTCTATCCATATATAGAATCATCTCCTAGATTCTCGATTCAATGTTGCATGGGGATGGGTCTACTAGCTTGTTACATCAGCATTCAACTTATGGATGGCTGCCATATCCTTCTTATAGCAGTCGATACTTCCATGAACCATCTCAAGAGACCCATGAGATAGAGTTAGGTTGTAGTTGATTTCCTTTCCTATAATCCTATGATAAAGAATTTTTTTCGTTGTTGTTGTTCTGGGATAGAATCTTAAAATTGAGGAACTTGGTGTAAGGAACCACTAGATTTTCTACATATTTCCTATATTGGTATGGGCTCAAAGGCCTTAGTGTTTGGAGACCCACATGTAAAATGGCCAAAATAAAAATTGATACTACGATGGTTGTACTCCCTCACCATTAATTTTTTCCACATGGTTATCTAGGTTCCATATACATTAAATTTTTATTTTAGTTATGGGGTGATTGAATTTATAATAAGATAATGTATATGAAAATCCTATGAAAAGAGATACAATCACGTTATATTTAGGTAAACTCTTGAAATGGAACCTTTTTTCCCTAAAAAACATGAATATCAGTATGTGAAATATCTTAATTTAGTACATGATTGATCAATTATTTTCCCAAGTCAAAGTTTCTTGAAGGTTTCATTATATATGTTACTAAGAAACACAAAAAACACAATTTATAGATGTATGGGTAACATGTTTTGGTTTTTAAATATTCATATTATGTTCACCATTTTGAAATGATAGGATTAAGATGGGAATTGTTTATGGAACTACAAAAAACCTCTGAGTCCTACATAAATGAAAAGAGATTAAATTGTGTCCTCATTTAAAAAGGTATATAGTCACTGGAGTTTCTATCCAATGAAATCAATAAACTCACATTGTTTGAGATGATGCACGGTTAGGCTCATCACACCTTTTCTAGTGAAGGTTTTTTTAATTTGGTACTCAGATATAGATTTGTGTTTTTTTATGAATCCTTTAAAAATATTGATTAGACAATAAAAACACATATTTTGATTACATTTTAATGGTATTAAATGTTTATTTTTGATCTTATGGGCCTGAGTTAGTGGATTTTAATTTTTGAACATCCATTCTCTTCATCTGTGCACTCCATGTCTAATATGCACCAATTTAGGCCCAATGTTTCATCTGATTTAAAAGAATTTAATTATCCATATTTTAATTTGATATTTTTTGAAATGTATATAAACTTAAATATGAACATTTTTCATTTAGTGATCAATGGAGGATTCATAAAGGATGATGATGATTTTTGGCAAAGAAAGTAAACAATTATGGAGAAGGCAGATTGGATATTATCCCAATGATCGGACTGTGGGGCCCACAATACCGGCCCAATGAAGCCCAAGATTCATGGGAGGATAGAAGACATATATAGGAACAAATAATTCTTCTGTATCCAGTGCTAATTCGTCCTCAATGGTGGTGATTAAGGTGGTCCAAGTTGAGGATTCAATTCTGGGCCAGATTCTGCGGCCCAGAAAAACAGCTCACTTTTGCAATCATATATCCCGAACCACAACGTATTTTGGGCTGCCATTTTACATGATTTTAGGGACCATCTTGGGATTAATTTAAGTCTTCTAGGACTCACTCAAATGCAGCCTTCTTGATGGTCCTTTAGGTGCGTCTTTCTGGTGGATGCAAGCTGGCTGCAACTTCGGGGCAAGAAGTGGAAAAGTCTCTCATCATTAATGTTCCACCCACCTTTCCCCAACATAATTAATTAAAGGCACATGGGATGTTGTGGGCTCGGACAAGGCTTAATATTTTCCTATTTAAGGTAGTAGTGGTGGTGGATTTAGGGATCTTGGTGCTTTCTTTTCATTGTAATGTTATTATGTCAATATGCCTTTGTAATGTTCTTCCCTCTCATGTAAGTTGTTCGAATCACCTTAGTCTTCAATAAAAGTTCTTCTTATTATCTTATTCTATTCTTATTAATATCACCTTGATACCGTTGCCTCAAGGTGTGAAATGTTTCACACCAAACCTTGTGATTTTTTTCACACAATGGTGGAGTGATCGTTATTTTTGTTGTTTTTACTTCTTCAATTCCACCCTCATAAGTCTACTTTCCACTTCCGTTGAGAACTTGTCATAAATGGAGGGATAGATCTTTTATAGTTGATCCAAGGGAGTAGAAAGGGGCTGGATTGAATGTTATTTCTCACTCCCTAAATGCTATTAATTTCTTTTAATTGAGTTTATTTCATTCAATGATTTTTATTCTTCCTCTTCCTTATTGAATTTATTCACCCCACTTTCATGTGCTAATTACATCCTTTACCTTGGAGTGCTCATGAAAATGATCCTACAAGTGTATAGGTGACTATCATATGTTTTGAAGGTGTTTAATCAGTAAGTTATGAGGTTAGTTTGAATTAATTGCATGAATCCTTCTCGAGTTAATGAAATTAAAATCGTAAAAAAAGGAATTCATTCAATCCACCCTGAGCAATAACCTAGGATCAACTCATTTTCTCATAATTTGAATTCGCATAGCTCTTTTAGTGATCTTTCAAAACAATCTAAAATCAACCCAAGTTGGACACTTCATAGCCAAAAATCCATCTCTTTTTATTGACTGTCTAAAGGTTCTTCTTAGGTCTCTGAGGATTCGACAACCCAAGCTACACTACAAGCGACCGCTTGACCCTTAAAACTTGGGTAAATTTGGGCAAAACCAAATTTTGGCGCCGTTGTCGGGGACCAAGTAAGTTCCTTAGAAAAAAAACCTTCTTTCCTCACCCCCATTCTTCTATTCACACCCAAGATCTCTTATCTTTTCCTTTTCTCGCTTTTTTTTTCTTTTGGCGCATATCTGCCTTCACCCGTGATAACTCAAACAGACTAGTTAGGGTGGAAAGTCATAGGATAGGGGAGTCAAGTACAACATTGGATCCTAATCTTCTTAATACCCCAGAGTTAAATATTGAGTCAATTTCAATGGAGGTTATTCAAAGAAACCAACTCATAAACCCGGGCGGGAACCAAAATGTAAATCCAAATGAGGCAGCCCCAAATTTGGGGAATGCAGTCGATCAAACCATGAATGACTACCTTACACCTACCTGGACCAATGCACCCTCTTGCATTAGGCATGCTGCCCTAGGATATGCGCACTATGTCTTTAAACCTCATGTCTTAAACCACCTTCCAACTTTCCATGGGATGGAGTCAGAAATGCCTTACCTTCATGTCAAGGAGTTCAATGACATTGTTGAAACCATGTGCTCACCACATCAACTTGAGTCAGCTAATATGAGGCTCTTTCCTTTCTCAATTAAGGATTGAGAAAAGAACTGGTTAAATAATCTGATACCTTCATCAATCCACACTTGGAACCAACTGTAAAGATAATTTTACAAAAAATACTTCCCCCATCACAAAACCATTGCACTAAAAAAGTGCATCCAAATTTTTTTTGAAAAAGAGGGAGAGTCATTTTATGAAACATGGGAGAGGTTCAAAGAAACCCTAAACATGGTTCCACACCATGGTTTTTCAATTCCTGAACAAGTAAGAATTTTCTATGAAGGTTTGGGCCCGGGGAACAAACAATTCATTGGCATGATGTGTAATGGGACCTTTAAAAACAAATCCCTAAATGATGCTTACGAGTATCTAGAAATCCTTGCTGAACAAAACCAAACATGGGGAACATCACCTTATTCTGAAAAGCCACAAAGAACTACTAGAATTCATACACTTAGAGAAGAGGAAAGCCTTAGGGTGAAACTTACAGCACTCTCTAGGAAGGTTGAAGAGATAGACCATAGGAAGATCAATGAAATCCAAACTGTAGACTCTGTTTTCACAATTTGTGATAAGCATGACCACAAAAAAGACAATTTCCCAACCATTCCATCCATCAAGGATGTTCTTTTAGGAGGACCACCTGCTGAAGTCAATGCCCTAAACTTTCAAAAGCCTCAATACCCAAACACATTCAACCCAAGGTATAATGACCACCCAGGATTCTGATGGAAAGAAAACCAACAACCTAGCCAACCACAAGGACCAAACCCCTACCCTACACAAAATTTTCAAAACCATAACCAATTCAAACCACAATCAGTTCAATACCAACATCCTCCAGTCCAATACCAACAACCCATCCAACAACCAAAGTATCCCCCTGGGATAACCCAACCAACACAAACACCTTCCCAAACTGTCCCTCTCCCAATCCTTGAACAACTGTGCAAACAAATGGAAAGGATGAACTCAGAAGTCTCTTCCCTAAAACAAGAACTTCAAACCATCAAAACTAGAAAGGCACCCATGCCCACACAGGCCATTCCACAACAAACATCAAGGGGGGAGATAAGTTGCACTCAAGCAACTCATGAAAAACTAAAGGCTGTGACAGTTTTGAGAAGTGGGAAATCAATTGAGAAACCTGAACAAATAGTTCAAAACCCACCTGAAGATTCAAACTCTAATGAAAATTCAAATGAAACACATGAACAAACTAAATATACTAATAAAGATGTGAAAGAAACAACTCTTCAAAAAACAACCCCACAACCTGCCCCATTTCCTCAACGCATGAGGGGGAAAACCAAGCCGGAATTGAGTGAACATTGAGGGAAATATTCTCACAAGTCAAGTTGAACATTCCACTCCTCGATTCCATTCAAACCATTCATGCATACTCAAAATACCTTAATGACCTCTTCACATTTAAACGGAAATTCTCACATAAGAACCAAGTCCTTCTGGCAGCAAATGTTAGCACAATAATCCAAGGAACCCTTCCTCCAAAGATAAAAGACCCAGGATGCCCTTACATAAATGTTGAAATAAGAGAGAACAAAGTTGTCAAAGCCTTGTGTGATCTAGGAGCCAGTGTGAACCTCATTCCTTATGCTATGTATTGTCAGTTAGGGCTCAAAGAACTCCAACCCACATCTGTCACTCTTCAACTTGTTGATCGTAGTATTCGAGTTCCAAAGGGGATCTTAAAGGATGTTTTGGTGAAAGTTGAAAATTTCATTTACCCATCTGACTTCATTGTTCTAGACAATCACCCAAGCTTAGGTCCTAGGGAGCAAACCCCAATCATCCTTGGTCGTCCCTTCCTTGCAACAATCAACTCTGTTATCCGAGTCCGAAATGGGAACATGACCATCACCTTTGGAAACATGAGTCTAGACTTGAACATCTACAATGAAAACTCTCAAATTGGGTATGATGAAGAGATCCATGGGGTTAATTGGATAGTTAGTGTTGATAGTGAACTCAAGTAACATCAAGGAATTACTGAAGGGTGTTTAAGTCAAGAAGAGATTGATTTTCTTTGTTCACATGAAGGAAATTTGTCTCCTTGGATTGAATCTCTTTCAGATTGCTCTATTGATGATTTTCTAGAATCACCAATCAATGATACCATGGGTGAAATAAATAACATCGAGTCCATATCCCTTCATGAAACTACTCTAGCTAATTTAGTGGATGAAAATTCTCTTCACAAGGAACCAATTTTGTCAAGAAATCTGAACAAAGAAACTAAGTTCAATACAAATTCTCATCCTTTCTTGGAAAGTGATAACCACTTTGATCTTGAATTTAAAGTTTTACCTTCATCACTCAAGTATGCATTCTTAGGGGACAATCAATCTTTTCCTGTTGTCATTTCTTCCTCTCTTGAAGTCAATCATGAGAGGATGCTTCTAGATGTCCTTAGGAGACACAAGAAATCCATTGGATGGACCCTATCAGATATTCCTAGGATTATCCCACTTATCGGGACTCATAGAATTGTTCTAGAATTAAATTCAAAGCCATGTCTTCAACCTCAGCGGCGACTCAATCCTAATCTCATGGAAGTAGTGAGAAAAGAACTTTTGAAATTGTTAAAATCTCGTATCATCTATCTTATAGCTGAGAGTGAGTGGGTTAGCCCAATCCATGTGGTTCCAAAGAAGGCTGGAATCACAATAATAACCAATAATGATGGAGAGATGATTCCAACAAGGGTTAGTAGTGGATGGAGAGTCTGTATTGACTATAGGAAGCTCAACTCTTGTACCAAGAAAGACCATTTCCCCTTTCCCTTTATAGATCAAGTCCTCGAGCGAGTGGCGGGTCATCAATTCTACTGCTTCCTATATGGATTCTCAGGGTATAATCAAATCTAAGTCTCTTTAGAGGATCAAGGAAAAACGACTTTCACTTGTCCATTCGGCACTTTTTCCTTCAAGCGCATTCCCTTTGGGTTATGTAATGCCCCTGGTACCTTCCAGCGGTGCATGATGGGAATCTTCTCGGACATGGTGGGGGATTATTTAGAGGTCTTCATGGATGATTTCTCCATCTTTGGGGATAATTTTTAGGGATGCCTTATAAATATTGAAAAGGTTTTGTCAAGGTGTGAGGATAAGAATCTCATACTAAATTGGGAAAAATTCCATTTCATGGTAAGGGAAGGACATGTTCTAGGTCATCTGGTATCTGGTAGAGGGATTGAAGTTGATAAAGATAAGGTTGAAATCATTCGTCACCTTCCCTCTCCTAAAACTGTTAAGGAATTGAGGTCCTTCTTAGGACATGCTGGTTTTTATAGAAGGTTCATTAGGAATCTCATCTATATTTCTTGACCACTTTGTGCTCTATTGGTAAAAGATGATCCATTTTTATGGATAGAAAGTTGTGAAGAATCATTCTCTTCACTCAAGTCAACTCTTATATCTCCACCTATCATGCAATATCCAAATTGGAAACTTCCTTTCGAGCTAATGTGTGATGCAAGTGACTTCGCTGTAGGAGCAGTCTGAGGACAACAGTGTGAGAAAACTCCATGTTTCATTGCTTATGCAAGAAAATCTTTAAATGATGCACAAATAAACAACACCACCACTGAGAAAGAGCTTCTTGATGTTGTCTTTGCTTTAGATAAATTCAGGTCTTATCTCTTAGGATCACTCATCATTGTCTTCACTGACCATTCATCCCTAAAATACATATTCCAAAAACAAGATGCCAAGGCTAGATTGATTAGGTGGGTCCTTCTTCTTCAAGACTTCGATTTAACCATTAAGGATAAAAAGGGTGTTGAAAATGTTGTAGTTTATCACCTCTCTAGGATGGAATTAAAAGACAACTCACATCACCTCTCTATGTCTGATTCATTTCTCGATGAGCACCTCTATTCAGTGAGTGATTGCCCTTGGTATGCTGACATAGCAAACCATTTGGTGACGGGTGACATTCCAAAATTCCTGGGGACCCAAGATAAGAGGAAATTCCTTTTTGATGTCAAAAACTATGTGTTTGATGATTCTTACCTCTTTAATTTCTGTCCTGATCAAATCATCAGGAGATGTGTTCCCGAGTCTGAACAAGAGTCCATTCTAAAATTTTGTCATGGAGAGGCATGTGGAGGCCACTTTTCTACAAAGAAAACCACTGAAAAGGTCCTCCAAAGTGGTTTCTACTGGCCGAACCTCACTCTGGATTCCTTCCAATACTGCAAAATTTGTCCTCAGTGTCAGCAATTAGGATCCATTTCCAAAAGAAATCAAATTCCCCTCACTCCCATTATGGTCGTCGAAATCTTTGATTGTTGGGGAATTGATTTCATGGGACCCTTTCCAAACTCTAAGGGATACCTCTACATTCTATTATCTGTTGATTACGTCTCAAAATTGGTTGAGGCCATTCCCACCAAGACTAATGATCATCAAGTTGTGATCTGATTCCTAAAAGAGCATATCTTTTCTAGATTTGGAATTCCTAGGGCTATAATCAGTGATCGTGGAACCCATTTCTGTAATCGCCCATTCTCTTCACTCATGTCTAAGTATGGAATTTCTCATAAAGTTTCCACTGCGTAGCATCCTCAAACCAATGGTCAATCTGAGTTACAAAATAGGGAGATTAATAAAATTCTTGAAAAAACTTTCAACCCCTCTAGGAAAGATTGGTCTGAGAAACTCTTGTATGCTCTTTGGGCATATCGTACAACATTCAAAACCATCCTAGAAATGTCACCATATAGGTTGGTTTATGGAAAATCATGTCATTTACCTATTGAAATTGAGCATAAGGCATTTTGGGCAATCAAGAAAATGAATTTTGACATATCTTTAGATGAAGAAAAGAGGAAGTTAGATCTTAATGACCTTGAGGAACTTAGAATGGAGGCGTATGAAAATTCAAGGATAAATAAAGCTAGAGTTCAATCCTAACAATCTAGGAATGTCAAAGTCAAACAATTTGAACTGGGAAAACCTGTGCTCTTGTATAGTTCAAAACTTCATTTACACCTGGGAAAGTTAAGGTCTAGATGGTTAGGTCCTTTCATAGTGCATCATGTGTACCCCCATGGGGCAGTAGATGTTCGGGATCCCACAAGTGGTAACATTTTTAATGTCAATGGTCATAGGTTAAAACCATTCATTGAATCATTCAATAAACAAGAAATAGAGGTTGAGTTAACAGATCCAACCTATGAACTTGAAAAAATGGATAGATTTAGGATCCATGTCGGGCTAACGACGTTAAACAAAAGCGTTGCACGGGAGGCAACCCGTGGTCTTTATGTTTCTAATCATTGTGAATCATTTTTTTCCTTCTTCTTCATTTTGTTATTTAAAATATATATATATATATATAGACTGTTGACATGTTCTTCTTTTATGAGTAAGGATGGGTATGAAAGGGGAGCACCGTATTCATCCGTGTCACGCGGTGTGATCCCTGAGTAATACATTACCCAGAAAATATAAAGAAGACAATGTATCATCAGTTTATTTTATTTTATTTTATATTTTTGTAGGTATTTTTTTTTAAATAAAAAATAAAAAATAGATTGTTGACCTGTTCTTATTTTATGAGTAAGGATGGGTATGAAAGGGGAGCATCGTATTCATCCGTGTCACGTGGTGTGATCCCTGAGTAATACCTTACCCAGAAATTTAATAGAAGACAATGTATCATCAGTTTATGTTATTTGTACCCTTTTTTAGATTAAAAAAAATACAAAAAATATATATATATATTAAAAAAAATTAAAGGCATGTCATAGGTCATTGGGAAAAGCTGGTCACAACCGTCCAAGCCATTGAGAGACAAACCAGAACTGAAGGGAGAAATGGGAATGCATTTTCAACATCAACCACCAGGTGACTTCATTCCATAATTTTCATTTTCAATGTCTTTGTTGAACTTTTATCCTACCCCTTCTATGTTTCAATTCTTTAAACACTGGGGACATTGTTATTCTAAGTTGGGGGGGGGGGATGAAAATCTGTGAAAGGAAAAAATGTCATTAACCTTGAACATGATAACACACATTCCAAACTCTGAAATTGGATATCAAATAATTTTTCATGCCTTGATTCTGATTTTAATGCGAGTTTATGTTCATGTGCACAGTTATTGGAAAGTGCGGTTGTCCGATGTGATTTTTCACTATTATATTTTCATCTATTTAAAAAAAACACAATTCACATCCTCTAGATTGTGGGGTTTTAGTTTGAGTTCTTTGGGACCCATAATAAATAGCATAGGATTGGCGATCATTTTAATTTTAACATGAGTATTCAAAAAAAAAATTGCACGTAGAGCAATGAATTGACCTAATGTGTGGCTTTCAGCACTTGGGGATCGTGACTCCATAGTTTTCTGGCCCAGAGTTGGGAATTTTATCTCTATTTGTGGTAATTTGAATTTGTTTTTGATTGAGTTAACTCGAGATGATGCCCGAGTATGTGAGCTTCACTTGGTGCCCTAAGGTCTTTGAGCCTGGGAGTCATCGGCAAAGTCTTGCTACATGGGTTGACTCGATTGAGTTCAATTTCAATTACCATGGCAAAATTGCAAAAAACCAAAAAAAAAGAAAATAAAAAATGAGTACTCATCTTATTATTAAAATTTGATTGCTCCTAGCGCTTCCATCTTTTCTCCCTCAAATGAAAATGAACCACCATGTCTATTATGACACACAACACTTCATCATGCTTAATTGAATTTGGATGAAATATGGAAATGAATTTGAACAAAGGAATGGGCTTGGGCTTGAGATATGATTATGGACATATCTTGTTTTAAATGATTTTGATGGGTTTCATAATTGTTTGGTATGTGATCTTTGGGTGAGAAATGAGTATTAAAATGTTTTTGGAAAAGGTCATTTGAATTTCATTTTTTGTGAGATATATTTTGCTCGGGTCTAGCAAAACTCAAGTTGGGGGCTGTGATTAGCCAATAAAAACACATATTTTGATTACATTTTAATGGTATTAAATGTTTACTTTTGATCTTATGGGCCTGAGTTAGTGGATTTTAATTTTTGAACTTCCATTCTCTTCATTTGTGCACTCCATGCCTAATATGCACCAATTTAGGCCCAATGTTTCATCTTATTTCAAAGAATGTAATTATCTATATTTTAATTTGATATTTTTGGAAATTGATATAAATTTGAATATGAACATTTTTCATTCAGGGATCAATGGAGGATTCATAAATGATGATAAGGATTTTTGGCGAAGAAAGGAAACAATTCTGGAGAAGTCAGATTGGATATCATCCCACTGATCGGACTGTGGGGCCCCCAATACAGGCCCAATGAAGCCCAAAATTCATGTGAGGATAGAAGACATATATAGGAACAAATAATTCTTCTGTAACCAGTGCTAATTCGTCCTCAATGGTGGTGATTAAGGCGGTCCAAGTTGAAGATTCAATTCTGGGTTAGATTCTGCGGCCCAGAAAAACAGCTCACTATTTCAATCATATCTCCCGAACCACAAAGTATTTTGGGCTGAACGTTTACAGGATGTTAGGGGACATCCGGGGATTCATTTAAGTCTTCTAGGGAACACTCAAATTCGGCTTTCTTGATGGCCCTTTAGGCGCATCTTTCCGGTGGATGCAAGCTGGCTGCAACTTCGGGGCAAGAAGTGGAAAAGTCTCTCATCATTAATGTTCCACCCACCTTTCCCCAACATAATTAATTAAAGGCACATGGGATGTTGGGGGCTCGGCCAAGGCTTCATTGTTTCCTATTTAAGGCAGTAGTGGTGGTGGATTTAGGGATCTTGGTGCTTTCTTTTCATTGTAATGTTATTATGCCAATTTGCCTTTGTAATGTTCTTCCCTCTCATGTAAGTTGTTCGAATCACCTTAGTCTTCAATAAAAGTTCTTCTTCTTCTCTTATTATATTCTTATTAATATCACCTTGATACCTTTGCCTCAAGGTGTGAAATTTTTCATACCAAACCTTGTGATTTTGTTCACACAACGGCAGAGTGATCGTTATTTTTGTTGTTTTTACTTCTTCAATTCCACCCTCATAAGTCTACTTTCCGCTTCCGTTGAGAACTTGTCATCAATGGAGGGATAGCTCTTTTATGAGTTGATCCAAGGGAGTAGCAAGGGGATGGATTGAATGTTATTTCTCACTCCATAAATGCTATTAATTTCTTTTAATTGAGTTTATTTCATTCAATGATTTTTATTCTTCCTCTTCCTTATTGAATTTATTCACCCCACTTTCATGTGCTAATTACATCCTTTACCTTGGAGTGCTCATGAAAATGATCCTACAAGTGTATAGGTGATTATCCTATGTTTTGAAGGTGTTTAATCAGTAAGTGATGAGGTTAGTTTGAATTCATTGCGTGAATCCTTCTCGAGTTAATGAAATTAAAATCGTAAAAAAAGGAATTCATTCAATCCACCCCGAGCAATAACCTAGGATCAACTCATTTTCTCATAATTTGAATTCGCATAGCTGTTTTAGTGCTCTTTCAAAACAATCTAAAATCAACCCAAGTTGGCCACTTCATAGCCAAAAATCCATCTCTTTTTATTGAGTGTCTAAAGGTTCTTCTTAGGTATCTGAGGATTCGACAACCCAAGCTACACTACAAGTGACCGCTTGACCCTTAAAACTTGGGTAAATTTGGGCGAAACCAAATATTAATGATAAATATGAATTCCTATATTCCAATTCTTAATTTTCACCTTTAATAAATAGAAAATCAATATATATAATATATTCTCTATCTATTATTATTAATACTTATTAGTGGTTAATTTTAAGATTCTATGTTTTACTATCACATAGCTTAGAACACTAGAGTTTATCGATCTATAGGAAAGTATCATGTTTATTTGGTGATAGGATAAGGACCTACGAATAAGATTCACATTGATAATTTTAAATTGAATCATAACCCCAGTATATTAATGTCACATAGTAATATATGTCACACATTTTAGGATCATATGACAAGGAATGGTCCGTAATGTATAATGTTTTGTGTTATGTATGTCAAGGGGAAAAGGATTCTAATGATGGTTTCTGCTGGACTTAACCATGGGTGACAAATTTTCATTGACTTAAAAATAAATATATCCTAATAATATTATATTTTTCTCACAAATAATATGACCTATGAGTATAGTTCTTTTATGGAATATAGATTTTCCAAGGTAATTCAGTAAGACCCAATATGAATATAAACCTTTAAGTGGGGGAACAATTTTATTAGGAATATGGAATGATAATGGGATAATCTATATGGATGATGGACCTAGTGTAATTAAAAAAGATATGTGAGGGAATATGAATCAAAGTGTATGGATTTTCTGGCTCAGTAGAATATTTTATGGTGAGGAGAGACATAGTGGGTTTCGATATTGGGTTCAAACCATATAGATTTTTTGAGTGTATCCCGTTTAATAGGAATCAATGATTATATTGTTTGATATGAAAAAATTAATATATTTTAGAGGTACTGAAGCATATAATTTAACATTATTTGGTAAGGACAATGATGTGTATTTTTACATCCTATGACTAGGTCAATGTCCACATATATTAACATCATATTTAGAGGACATCTTTGTCATGAAAGAATTAAAATGATAGGAATAATTGTGGAATATATACATCATGTATCCCTTATTTGGATCACAAATTAATCATAATTATTTGATTATTAATGTGTAAATGATTGAATAAGGATTAAACTTATACGGAATTCCAAGATATGAGGCATTCTGGTGAATCTAATAGAATAAATAAACCAAATCACTATTCCCATGTCACCCATGCTCAGAGTGCGAAAAGAGTGATATGATTTTATGAAAATTTCATTAGAGAAATTGTAATTAACTTGCCCGGGTCAACCTGAAATTTCAACTCATATGGCTCCCCAAAATTTCTTAAGTGAACCTTAGTGAATGTTAGAGACATCTTGTTGGAAACTAGGATTTAAAAGATAGATTGAGGATATAATAAGCTATGGTAAAATAAAAATAAAAATAGAATTAAAAATGTAAATCACTAGGTTAAACATTAGAGTATTAAGAGAAATAAACTGAAACTATGAATGCTATAATAAATGGGATGAAACACATATTCAAAAAAAATCCCAATCCTGAAAAACACACAAATGTTGGTTTCCCACTACACTGACTATATAAAAAAATAAATTAATTAAAAATTAAAACAATATTTTCCACTTCCAACAATAGGCCTACCCACAAACCTAGTTTCCACAATGCTCGATATGTAGTATCTCAATACTGAGACACCACATAAGATACTCTATGCAATTAATAAACTTTGTTCCTTGGACCCATCCAATGAACATCATGTGATCCAACCTGAAAATACACCTTAGGTCTATATGCACATTGATGATTAAATAGCGGGGGAAAGAAATAAATATTAACATTCTACACCAAAATGTGAACCTATAATATTATGTAATAAAAATTCCATTCACTCATGATATTCCCAATAGAGATTAAG
The DNA here is from genome assembly GCA_963277665.1 of Viscum album. Classification (NCBI taxonomy): domain Eukaryota; kingdom Viridiplantae; phylum Streptophyta; class Magnoliopsida; order Santalales; family Viscaceae; genus Viscum; species Viscum album. Next base: position 806,244,753 of record OY728150.1, on the reverse strand, counting down.
CTAACTGTAGCTGGCATAAGAGAAAAAACTATATAAAATGAGGGAAAATTTAAAAGGACAACTTCAAACTATGAATTCAATCCTTACACCCATGGAAATTATTCCAATTCACAATTACACGCCAAAGGATTTACTATATGTAGCTAAACCCACCACATTATAACCAAAACAATCACTAGATTTATAAAAGAGATCCAAGTCGATTAAATAAAAAGTCATGAATGTCGATCCCCATGGAGTAACCATATATATATGAATTAATAATTTAATCTACCAAGCTCTATAAATCCAATATTATGATCTAAAATGGAGATATAATCATATATAAAAATATAACTAAAGAATATTTAAGACCCTAATGTCATGAAATGTGAATCTGGGATCGGTTATAGACCAGTCAGAAGGTGGAAACTATACTATAATGGATATAATACAACATCCATGACCCTAGGAGAACAACGGAATACATGATATATAAATCCTTTACCATTATTTCTTTATCACCTAAAGATCCTAAATCAACTCCATTCGGATCCTACACTCAACTTGAGAATCCTAAAATCATTCATTCCATCGATTAGATCCCTAAGAAAATCAATCCATCAATTACCAATGGATAAGAGAACCAGATAAAAACATATAGCTAATTCATGATCTATGATATCCCTAATGTATCCTCCCAAAAATGAATTCCTGGGAAGAAACTATATTAAACAATATGTTGAAAGGGACCCTGAATAATGAATGATCTACCATCAAACCCACCATACAATGCTGAGAAACAATATTGATCAAATCTTCAAAAATAAAGAACATTTCACCTCATGGAACCCTAGATATGAGCATCCAATAAATTTATTCCATAGACTCTCAAGGAAAGAACCCATTTTAAAAACCCAACTCAGGTCTTCCATGGTCCTCATGGTCACAACAAAATTGTGATGTACTACTTGAGACACCCTTTCTTCATATAAGCTCTCAGGCCACACCCATCCACAGATCTAAATACTACATAATGAATATAGTAATAAAAAGACACTATGGGCAGTTACTCTAGGTCATCCAAAATCACAAAATATTCCCAACTATAGAAACTTCCAAAAATGACTTTATTTGCATAACACTGAGAGATTTTATGATTTATTAATAAATTTAATTTCTTTGATAACTTGCATTACACACAACACAGAGTTTTAACACATCAAGATATTGTTTTAATATATTCATTTAAAAAATGAACTTATGACCTAACCATTAAAATTGTGGGCATGAATAGGAATAAAAAAATAAAAATAAATTTTATAATAATTTATTTAAATAAAACATATTAAGAAAAAAGAAAATATTTTTTATTAATATGTTTTTTTGAAAATAATACTTTCCTAATAATTTTGTAAAGAAAATAATTAAATTAAAATATTACTTATTTTTGAATATGATTAGTTAATATTATATAATAAGTTCAACATGCCTTTTTAGAAAATGAATATTAAGAATAGAAAAAATTAATTACTACATTTAATGTCCAACTAGTTTACTGGGTGTGAAACTAAAAAGATATGGGGTAAAATGACCTAAAAACTTTTCAAGTTACCATTACATCATGATAGTTAAACCATACCTTATTTGAGTCTCTACATAAAGAAATATTGGTTCCTTGTGACGTTTTTTAAATGTGGGTACACTTATTTCTTTTCAAAACAACCACGGGTATCATCTCCCAAGCATATAAAAGGGAACCCACTATAATATCTATTTCAAACTTCTAAATACTATTATTTGAGCCAAGATCTACCAAAATAAATTCCTTACTTCCTTAATCACATTCTAGAATCCTTGGGTTTAACTAGAATCTATCCCCTAATTATTTATTTAAACCTAATGAGGTTATTCGATGAAGAAGTATCATTCTCAAGTGACTATTTCTATTTTACTTCTTCTTCCACCTCCTAAAAATATTCTTCAATTATGATGATATAATTACATCAATATCAGAAATATATTATTATTTTATTATATCAATGGAATAAATAATATCTCCTCTTCCTTAAAATGTTTAATGAAACTTTTGAATGTGTATATTGTAGACAACCCCCATATATAGATAAAATATTTTTTCTACTACCACCTATCAAGGATAAATAAAATATAGAATTAAAAATTCCCATACATAATTGTTACATCACAAAGATAAATAGTAATTATATTACATAATTATATATGTTATAATCATTTAGTTATAGTTTTTTGGAGACATAAAAACATAGAAAACTTTTCCATAGGTGGGAAAAGTGATCACCCACTATGTGCATTATTTATATAACCCTTCATAGAGATATCATACATAATACCATTCTTTATTTCCTTGGGAAATAAAACATAATAAATATTGATCTCATATTCTATTTATGGGTAAACAATGTATATATCAATTATTACATAAGAATAAAATTACCATAATACAATTATAACATGATATTAACATTAAAAAACCATACCATACATATCATAGATCATAAACATGTGTCTTGATATAAGTATTTGTTGTTCATAAGAAATTTATCATAATTTTATCAAAGAAAATGGTCCATGAGAACATAAAATTGGAATAATAAATAGTTTTTTCCATAAAAATAATTATATAAAATAATTTCCTTAGTATATTAAGGATTATTTTAAATAATATAATAGTGGAATGGGTTCACTCCCCAAACCATCGTAGTAGTCAATGTTTACTCCCAAAATTATCATAGTGGATAGAGTCTGTTATTGAACTAGTTTCACTCTGTATTATATTCCTTTTTATCTAATTATATTTAAAACTTTCCCTAATTCATTGGGGGTAGATATATGACCCACTGGTAATATAATAAGAAAAATACATATGTTTTCCACAATATCATAAATCATAATTCATAATAGAACCCATAAAATTAAATTGTATCCATAACACATTTATCATTTCAGAACCCATGAAATGAAATGGGATTCATACACCATTCATTATTTCAGAACCAATGGAATGAAATGGTATTTATAAAATATTTAATCATATCATAAAACATGGAAAAGAAACATTTTTCCTAAACATATAATCATTATAGACTTAAAACATTTAGATAATTAATATATATGGTATCCTTGGATAATATACCCATTAATAAATAATTTACATAAAATTATTTTATCTTAGATGGAAAATGTGTTTGAATGATCACTTGGAGCAATTTTTATGAAAATATCCATTCCACATTAAAAAACACTTTTTTAAACATAAATACATTTCAAAATCCTTTTATTTGAAAATAATCATTGCAACTTAAAAAGGATACTTTAAGAAAATTCTAAAAAAAAATTGAGAAAAATATCCTTACAACATTGATTTTTTTTAAAACATAAATATTTTTCCACATAAATTTCTTTTAAAATAAAAAAGGAAACTTATAATAGAAACATTATATATCATTCAAAACAATTCATTATTAAAATAACATTTATTTGAAAATAAAATTTTAAAACCATAAATTCATAAATAATAAATTTGAAATAATTTTTTTTGAAATTTTTTTTAATCCTATAATTCAAGGTTTAAATTTACTTATTGGTCATGATGGTGTAAAATAACATCCATGTAAAACTATTTAATAAAACACTCCTATCACATTTTCTATAAAAATAAAATATTCATTTTTTTAGAAAAATACTTAAAGATTCATTTCAAATGAGGCCCCCTAGCTATAGCGCCACAATTCGACTAAACATAAGGATAACATGGAATGTGAACCCTGTCAAATGGCATGTGACCCTCCCTAGATGAATCAGCATGTACATTGTAAGTACACAGACAATGGTTGGATTACATAGGCACAGACACATTGTGTACTCCCACACGGACACAGCTTGGCATACACAGATGGGAACACTGACACAGTTTTATTACATTGATACAGCTAGATGACACATGTAGGAAATCACCTTTCTCTTCATATCGTGTACCAATCCTACACACCATGTATTTTGAGACTATATTTCTTGTGAGGTTTTCCTAACAGTCAAGACGTGTGATAGCATAACAAACCTTGTACCACCCTAGGTCACATCGTGTAATCCCATCAATAGTTCTTGATGTTATTTGTTTTCCTTTTTTAGACTTTCATAGGTTAAGTTCATTCCCTTGGTCTTTTCTTTTAGGGAACAGTGCGGTCTTACGCCCACATCACTGGATTGTGATCCCCTCTAGAGGTAGAGTCTCAGATAGAGTAGCAGTGTCCCTCTACAAGACTGGAGTGTGATATTCAATCATACCTAGTGGAGTTTTGGGAATCAATGTGGCCTCCCTATATAGTATGTTGATCCTCTATCTAGTAGTGTGCATCAATAGGGTTTGTGGAATTGATAAAATATGATCTCGTATATAGCAGGTTGATCTATATTGGGTTCGTGGTGTCCCCAAGTAGTTCTAGGTGTGACCCTATCTCAGTGTATCATAGTCTTCATAGTCTAGTGTGTTCTATTCAGAAGGGGCCAAAATGAGCTAGACCACTTCATCAAGTGTCTCTGATGATATCATGTCTCAAAAAGTGAGTTCTCCTCGAATGAGGGACACTTCAAGAAAAATATTGTGGTTGGAATTTGGTTATGACCGCCTAATGGTGTGGCATCTTTCCTGAGTATATCTTATTTTTTGTATTTCATGTATATGTGATAAATCGTTATATCATGTATTGAGATGACTATACCTGGTGCTTCAAGTTTACTGTTTTTGGGGTATCCTATTTAATATTTTTATACTCACCCCTATAGAGTATTTATGCACACGTGTCTTGTCTTGTGAAGACGGTGTTCCATTTTATGGTTTCCTATGAGGATAGGAAGAGGGTGGGGTATATCAGGAGCTTCACATAAAAAAGATTTTTTATAGGGAGTGTACCTTTGACTTGGTCTTCTCCCTTAGAGATTGTTCAAATACTTATAGTTTCAGTTAGACTTCTGTATTAAATCAATTTTTGGTGGTCTTTTATTTGGACATATTTAATTTTCCTATACTTCCTATTATACTATTGTTGTGGGATCTTAATTTTATGAATCCATTCTTTCAGTTGATTCACATTTCATCATTGGGTGGCAAGGAGATGCGTGCGTGTCTACATTTACTTTATGATAATACCTATCATTTATGGTATACGCCTACTTAGTGATGGTCTCCATCCCCTTGCCTATTAGATACGATATTGGGATTGTCACAGGTCAGACCCTGGCAGGTCGGGTCAGGATAGAGTGGGTATCAAAGGGGGTTGGTTCTACTTTATGATCGGGATTCTGTGGAATTTGTTTTGTGAAACTGTGTTAAGTGTTTCGAGTTCAGATTTAGGTCTAGGGACTCTAGTGTTATTGTGGAAGATTATGTATCCAAACACCAAGACTCTAGTCACCTACTTTCTAACTTGGTACATGAGGTCACTGGTTATAGGGAAAACAATGGTACATGAATCCTATAGGAATGGTTTTGTTTTCCATACCCTTCTTGAGTCACCTCCCTAGATAGACACTATTAACTGTGGTACATCTTTCTTTATTTCAGGATGCCTCCATGTAGACAATTAGTTTGGATTCCACCGTGTGATAACAAGGATGATACTCTTAGTGAAAAGGCATTGGTACAGGGGAATGTACTGGAGATAGAATCTCTGAATTCTTTACCAGTTATACCTCCACCCATTGAGCATAAAATAGTACCAACACAACAAGATGAGGATGAAAACATGATGATTTCTCTTCACATGTTTAAGAGGGAGAGACCTCCTAGGTTTCAGGGTGATTCATACCCCTAGATGAGTGAGGATTGGCTATAGGAAGTCGCCCATGTTTTCCACCTTATGAGGAAGCATGCTGACCAGATGGTTGTTTTTCAGCGAGTCTTATTCAGGGTTCTATGAGGAGATTTTGGAGCTTTGTGACTCAGTCACATGATGAGACATATATCTATAAGAAATACTTTGAGCGTCTCTTTAGGGCAGATTTCTATCTAACCACATTGTGATCAGTGCACATACATGAGCTTCTGCATCTGCAGTAGTGCAATATGACTGTGGCAGAGTATTCATGGAAGATTACAGATCTATCACTCTACTTGTTGGATATGGTATGTGAACAGTTAATCTGGTATCAGAACTTCAAGAAGGTATTTCATTGAGATGTCAATGAATTAGTGGTATCCCTAAGAATTTATAAATATGTTGGGGTACCTTTACAAGCCATATTGGTAGAATGTTTTCTAGCAGAGCAGAAACCATTCATGGGAGAAAGAAGTGGGAACTCGGTAGCTGATACCTCGGCATTAGGTATCCAATGATAGTCACAGGGATCGAAGTGTGTCTTCTGGTTTTGGAGGTGATCCCAATACTCATGGTCAGTAGTGTGTGGCCCTCAGAGAGGCTCAAATTAGCAAATAGATAGGTGGTGTTTTTCTTTCATTGTTTGGGGACATATAGAATTAGATTACCCGAGCCACTGCACAACTGCTTGGGAGAGAGTCGAGGGACCATTGAGATAGATACAAAGATAGGATTAGGCTGGTCTATTGGGTATAAGACATGTTAGATGTGAATTTAGGGAATTGGGAGGTGGTATGACGTTTGACCTATTACTAACACCACCCCAATTGGTCCACACAAGGCTCAAAAAAATGGTGGGTAGGAGTGAGGCCAGCTACATGATATGGAACAATATGACCCCAAGCCTCTTGGGATGATAAGAGGTACGATATATGAATTTTCAACATTATCTAAACATTTGATAGATAGAGGTTCTATTAATTATTACCTTTCTATGAATATTCATTGAGACTTGGGGATTATGATTGAATCATTGACTTGACCCTTACAATTGGAGACTCCTACTAGAGGAGACTCAATGATCACACACTAGTTACAATAGTGTGACCTAACTCTCATAGGTGATAGTTTTGTTTGGGATATCTTGGCAGTATCATCGAGGCCTTACAACTTCATTCTTGGTATGAAATGGTAATCTATAGTTCAGGATCATATTGACGATTTTAGGAAAAAAGTGTGGTGTGTCTATAGTGATGGGACCAATTATTCCTTTTTTGGTGAAAATGAAAAATCCAAGTAGTGTATGATGGGATCATGCATCAGAGGGTGTGGTTAATTATTCATTAGTTTACTAGCTAGACCCTCGTAGTAGTGGATGTTATGAGTCCTATATTTCTTACAGTGGTGGAGTTGTATGAGTCCATCTTCCCAGAAGATGTTCCTGGTTTACCCCTCCCACAGGGTGATGGAATATTTTATTGAACTACTCCCTGGGATGACCTTGATATCTACACCTGCATATCATATGGCTCTTACAATGTTTTGTGATCTAAGGGTGTAGTTGTAAGAAATTCAGATGAAGGGATTTGTGAGACCCAATGTTTTACCTTGGGTAGCACCAACTTTGTTTCCAAGAAGGAATATGGGAACTTGAGGTTAGTTGTGGATTTTCTAATATTAAAATAGGTGAATGTGAAGAATAAGTATCCACTACCATGGATGGGTGACCTCTATGATCAGTTTAATAGGGTGGTGTGGTTCTCAAAGACTGACCTCAGATTAGGCTATGACCAACTATGATTATGGGATGAATATATACCGAAGATGGCCTTTTGATGTAATTACATTAACTATGGGTACTTGGGGATGTTTTTTGGTATCATGAATGCCCCATAATTGTTCATGGGACTCAAGAAATAGTTATTTTAGCCTTTCATAAACCAGTTTGTGGTGGTCTTAATTGATGATATACTAGAATATTCAGAATATGAGGAGGAGCATGCGAGACACTTGGGGATACTCCAAGACACACTCCAATAGAACCAATGTTTTAGGAAGCTCTCGAAGTGCCAGTTTTTTATTTCATAGGTTCATTTTCTGGGACACATCGTCTTAGAAGATGGATTTTTCATAGATCCAGGAAAGGATGAGGCATTTCATTCTTGGGAGACATCCCTGAGTTTCACTGAGGTGTGAAGCATCCATGGATTGGAAGGGTACTATCATATGTTTGTACCCAAATTCTCTATAGTGGCACAACCCTTAAAAACTTATACATAAAAGGGGCATCATTTTATGTGGATAAAAAAGTGCCAGAAATTCTTTGAGGAGATCAGGAAGATGTTGATGGGCACTCTCATCTTGAGATTTCCATAAGAGGGTGTCGAGTATAATGTTTTATATGATTCATCGGGATCCAGGCTTAGTTGTGTCTAGAATCATAGGCATGTAGTTATTGCCTATATTTTACACCAATTGATACCACATTGTCATAATTACATTACACATTAAATTGATTTAAAAGTTGTTGTATTTTCTTTATTGATGTGGAGACACTACCTGATGAGCGAGCAGTTTTTAATCTACTTTGACCATAAGAGTATTAATTATATCTTCCATTATAAGGATCTAAATTTGTGATAGAGGCGATAATTGGAGTTCTTCCAGCACAATTACTTTGATATTATCTATACTATTGGGAAAGGGAATGTGGTGGAAGATGTACTTAGTAGGAGATCTAGTTCTCCTTTATTGAATGAGGTGTCAGAGCAGTTGGCCTCATTGCAGTTATAATTTATGGATGGATATGGATCATATTACCTCTAGTTGATAGTTAAAACCCCTCCACTATTATAGAGGTTAAGGGAGGCATAACATGGGGATACCAACTTTGAGAACTTATATGCTCATATTTCCATAGGGAATGCTCATAATGTATATTCAAAAAGTAGGGATCAAGTAGTTATTTTCAAAGGATGCACAATAGTACTAGTGAATTTAAAGGATGAGTTTTTTTAGGGAGTTTCATACATCCCCTTTGGTGGTACATCTAGTGGTGGAAAAGATGAACCCCATCCACTGATGTTAGTTATGGTGGACAGGGATGAAGAAATGAGTTTTAGAGTTTGTTTCTTGATGCCTTACTTGTTATCAAGTGAATGTTGAGAACCAGATTCTGGTGGCTTTAATTCAACCCCTTGAGGTTCTATAATTGAATTGGTATGGGATAATTATTGAATTTTTTATAGTCTTATGATGTATAACAAGGAGAAATGATTCCATCTAGGTGATCATTGGCCAACTCACAAATTCATCCCACTTCTTAGCTATCTGAGAGAATAGTTCAGTAGAAATATTAGGACACCTCTACGTGTATGGTATAGTTTTAATCCACAGAGTTCATTTGATTATTGTTTTTTATCGTTATTATCTATTTGCATCCCAGTTTTGGAAGGGATTACAGAAGGTGTTTGGGACCCAGTTATGCTTGAGAAAAACATTTCACCCACAAATGTATTACCAAACTGAGTGGACCATTCAAGTTCGGGAGGACATGCTACGAGCTCACGTGTTATATTTTTTTGATTTTTTTCAAAAAACACCTACAACTGGTGGAGTTCTCACAAAACAATTGATAACATTCCATCATAGGTATGGAAACATTTGAGGCTATGTATGGGAAACCATGTAGGTCTCCACTTTGATGGACTAACCCAGTAGAGTCAGCACGAATGGGCCCGAAGTTGGTGTGAGCTACTACAAAGAATGTGTAGATCATCCAGGAGTAAATGAAGACTGTATAGAGCCATCAAAAGTCTTATGTTGATAGGTGATGAAGGATTTTGGAGTTTGAGTAAGGATACCATGTGTTTCTTTAGTTTCACCTTGATGGGGATTATAATGATTTGGTTGGGGCCACAAGCTATCTATGAGGTCCATCGACCCTTTCTAGATACTACATATAGTTTTTGAGGTGTCATACCTCTTGGCTCTACCTCCCAAATTATATTGGGTATATGAAATCTTCCACATGTTGTAGCTAAGGAGGTATGTGAATGACCCATCACACGTCATCAATTTGGGAAGGAAGAACATAGATAATGGATCGATTTTTTCTATTTACCTAATAGAGATCGATGATCAGTTGGAGAGGATCCTATGTGGGTTATCAATTCCTTTGGTTCTTTCCTGGTGGAAATAATAGATTCTCCAGGGGAGTACATGGGAGTGGGGTGCTAAGATTTGTGCTCAGTACCCTCATCTGTTTGAGTATCCCTTGATTTGGTTTTTTGGCGATGTAAATACCCAAGGTGGAGAGAATATAACATCCCATATTTTCTATCTATTAGTATTATATATTATATGGATTATTTTCAAGACTAGGAACAGTGACAAATTGCATTTATGAGGCCCTATGTTCCTAGAATAAATGTTTGAAAATTTTAAAATATTTAATAGCACACACATGCGGTTTTCCAGAAAATATTGAATATATTCTTAAATAATTCTTGGATTAGAAATATTAGGGCACATTTTGATTTATTATAGAATATTTACCCAAGACATGGCCTAAATTTGGTCAGCATGGGATGTTTTTAAAAATGTTATCAGTGGTTCAAAATTTGTAAAATAAATTAATATAAAGATTTATTTTATTTTTCTTATATTCCATGACATGATCTTCTTATAAGTATAATACTATATATTTTGTCTCAGGGTTTATCGCTAAATCCTAGATACCTAGACGACGTTAGAGGAGAGTTTTCTTGGTAGCCGACAGTGGATCAAGATCAGATTGTGGATTGTTTCTCCAACGGTGTTGAAGGATCTCATCAATGGTGGAAATGTAACCATTCTTCATCAATGATTGATCAAAACTCCATTTAGGGAATGTGTTTTTATTGTTTAATCCCCCGTTATTAATTTCTACGATGAATGAAAATAAATGAATAGATATATTGATTTTTTGATCGATATCCTTGTAGGAAGGGTTTTATTTTGTGGGGTTTATTTGGTAGATTCTACATAGTTATTTAATAATATTCATTTATCATTGATATAGAAATTTATCAAGTCTGAAACAAAAATTGGCATAGATTCATTCCTCAGGGTTGTTCTTTTTTCTTTTCTACCTCTTTTCTCATATATAATGGGTGAACCCTGGGTTAGTTGTTTGACTCCATATCGATGGATCAATCATTGTGCATGTGATTCTTGGTGCAATGATACATGATGGTAGATCTAGACTCATTGCGATGCAATAGAGGTGCGAAAAAAATGGTGGTTAACGGATCAAGGCGGTTTGAAACTCCCTATTTTTCGAGCATTAGATGTGGAAGACAAACTAGATGAATGAATTCAATTTATGACCAAATTCAATGTCCATAGAGTGTTTCTCATAAATGGTGTGAATCATCCATAGTAGATACATGTATTTTGTCTTGATTGAATCTAGATCTGAAGGCGGTGAAAACATGAATGTGAGTGGGAGGAAGAACCAGAGATTCTGAAAAATTCATAACACGTGGCATGTAATCCAGAATTAAACAGAATGTGGGGACCCTTGGTTGTGGCTCTACGGTTTTCGCCAACATTAAGGATCACATGGCGTGTGACCTTTTTCATAGGATGTGTGACCTTCACCGAATTACTCAAAGTGTACCCTAGAAGTACATGGACATGGATTGGAGTACACAGGTACCGACATGCCATATACTCCCACACGAATCATTACATATACATGGCTTTGGTACAAGGATGTGGATGGGTGGTGTGGGTAGGAATCCAAGTGTCTCTATATGTAGTGTACCCATCCTATATGTTGCATATTTTGAGAATACATGTTGTGTGAGGTTTTCCACACATGAAAGACTTAACATAGAAGAACACGCCATATACCCCCCAAGGAAACACCGTGTACTCCCATAAAGAGTTCTTGATGCTCTTATTTTTCATAGTTTAGACCAGTATAGGTTTAGTGCATTACATTGGTCCATTAATTGAGGGTAAAATATGGCATTACATCTACATAACTGGATTGTGATCCCCTTTAGAGGCCATTTCTCTGATAGAGTAGTGGTTTCCCTCTGCTAGACTGAAGTGTGATCCTCTGTCATCCCTAGTGGATTTTGTGGTATTAGCGTAACGTTTTTGAGTATGACGTTGATCCTCAATATTCTATGCCAAATCGGTGGGGTTTTTGTAATTATTAACATATGTTCCCATACATAGTGTTTTGACCTAGATAGGGTTTGTGTTATCCCCCAGTGGTTCTAGGTTTGACCACCTCTCAGTGTGTCATAATCCTCTCAGAATAGTGTGTTATCTTTGTACATGTCCCAAATGAGCTAGAGAACTTATTTGAGTGTCTCTAATTGTTTCTTGGTTTTAGGATTAAGTTCTCCTGAAATAACAATTTCATTGAGCAGAATCTTGTGGCTTGTAGTCAGGTATGACAGCTTGATGGCATGGTATCTTTCAGGATTATATCTAGGTTTTTATACTGCTTGTATCTGTGATACATTGTTACATATTTTATTGAGATTAATATACTTGGTTCTTTATGTTTATTTTTTTGGGGTATCCAACTGATTATTCTTATACTCACCCATTCAGGTGCTTTTATTACATGTGTCATGTCTTATGCAGATGGTGGTCCTTTTGATAGTTTATTAAAAGACATGGAGTTGGTGGAACATAGTTTGACCTGGGAAGACCGAGGTGATTATCAGAATCATACCTTTGACTTAGTCCTCTCCCATGTATCATGTTGGACTATTTATAGTTTTAGTTGAACTTGTGTGAAAAATCTCATTTTTTGTGGGATTTTATTTAGACCTGGTTACTTTTACTTTAAAAAATATATACTCTAGTTGTAGAATCTTGGTTGTTTGCATGCATTCTTTCAGTTGTTTTACATTTCAACATTGGGTGGCTTGAAGATGTGTGCATTTTTATAAGTACTCTAGGGTAATTCCCAGAATTTTTTGGATATTCCAACTCAGCGTTGGTCACTAGGCCCAAGCCTATTTGAAGTGGGATTTGGGTGGTCATAGGTTGGACCTCGGTAGGTCAGGTCAGGATAATCCAGCAAATAATCAATCATTTTTTAATCAATATAGTTAATTAACCAAAATTGTACATACATACCAATATATTCACTATCCCTCTATAAGTGCTTGAGAAATTCCTTCCCCATCTTAGTTTGTATAATTTCAGGGAAGTACTTACTGAAAAATATCCTCTTAAACTCAACAAATTCCATGGACCCAATTAACTCATCTTGACTATTATTCTTAACAAAGTTACAATATTTATCTAGTTCAACTTTTAATTAATATATAGTCAAAATGAATGTTTCATGCTCTCAACACTAGAAAAAAGTAACATTTTAGTGGTATTAATCAATTTCTCAGTGACTATTAGAATAGTGGACTAACTCAAAGAGGTTTGACATTGCCTCATGATGGAATCCAAAAAAATATTTTCCCATCATTTTTTTCAATTGAATTTTTGTCATGATTCATATATTGACAAATTAGTGTGATCTTACCAATGATTTTTTGACTTATATATCCCATAATATTCAATTTCTCAAGAGGAAGGACATTGCATTTTCCATTGCATTCCATGTTTACATGGTTCCTTTGGTCCCACCCATTAACTAAAACTAGAAATCATAGTGTGAGGAACACACATCATATTGGAAAACAACATATTAATAAAAAATAATTTATAGGATATCTAAATTATGAATCCTTAATTTCAATCTAGAAAACCTCATTCTAAACCACAACCATTTTTGGTCATTATTTAAATAAATCATGATAGATCCAAAGGTATTTATGAATTTCCAATGAATATGCCACAGAAGTGTCAAACTATTTGTGCATTAAGGCACATATTTTTGCACCACGTGATGATTGATTCCTTCTCAATGTTCCTCTTTCAGAGTTTTTACCCCTAGTTACCTATATTTTTGCGCCACTTCCACATGTAGTATCAAGACAAGGATGTAATTTTATGGAAACCACTCTCTATATTCAGTAAAAAATACCCATACATTTTTGTATTCTTTTATTCATACATAGAATTATCCAAAAACATATCCCTATACATATCCATAGGAATATCTATAGGGATATCACAAATGATTTCTCATATTATTTTCCAAAGGATAACTAAACATTACTCAGATACCCATTGTAGTGACCCTAACTTATCATATAATAATATTACATCTTAGTAGAATAATATTTGTTATCTAACATAATGATCCATAAAATAATCATTTAGGTGTAGTGACTTTGGAAACTTGGAAACATAAACAAATTAACCATAAGTGTGCAACTTCATCTCCCACGAAATTCATCATGACTATAACACTTTTTATAAATATCATACATAAAACCATTCTACATATATTTTTGAATCATTAAAAAGAGAGAGATCATATTCTCATTGAAATTAAAAAATGGATTAATAAATGATTATTTAAGAATAACTTGAGAATAATTTTATAATAACATGAGATTAACATTTTAACACCATTCCCTATATATTATAGTTCATAAAAATGATTCATGCCACGAATACCAATAGTTCACAAGACATATATCATAATGTAGTCAAACAAAATGATCTATGAGATCTTAAAATTAGCATAAAACATAGACTTAGGGAACACACATAAGTAAAGAAAATAATTTCCTTAGTATTTCAAGGTTCATTTTCATGACTATAATAGTGGAATGGGTTCACTCCTCAAACCATTAGAGTAGTCAAGGTTCACCCCCAATACAATTATAGTGGATACTGTCCCTTACTAAATTGTGTTCACTCCCTATTTCAGTCCTATTTATCTCACCCGATTTCCACATTTAACCCATGAATTGGAGGCAGATATAGGTCCCACACATTATATAATTAATACCATATATACATGTACCACAAGATAATAATTTATTCACTATTTTAGAATACATGAAATGAAATTGGATTCATAACATATTTCTCACATAAAAATTTTGGGTATGTATTTTCTCAGAAGTAATCTATAAATCATATTGATTTTGATGCTCACAAATACCCTTGTTTTTTTACTATTGAAATTACATTTAGTATTTTATAGGAATATATTTCTTTATAAATTTATCTTATTTAAAGGTTTAAATAATTTTAAATTATTTTGAATATGTTTGAGAGTATTTTGAAAAAACTATTCTTACCCTACATCTGTAAGAATATCATATTGTTAAGAAACCCTATATTTGAAATAAAATGTATGGATCAAGTACCATACACTATTGGAATAGTAAGAATTATCAATAATATTTTTGGAAGGAACCCAACATTTGAGAAAAGGAATGTTTTTTTATCAAAACTATATTTGTACAAAATAGTACCTCAATAACCCTATGTTTTTTAAGATACACATGTTGTAAATAATAGGTTTCTTGTTTTTTTGTTATTAAAAGGAACTCTACATTAGACTATTCAATGACAAAGTTTAAAAATAAAGATATTTTACATTATTACTAAAACACTCTCGAAGGAAGTAAATGTCATTTTAAAGTTATTTTATAAATGATTCAAAGGATAGTATTCAATAGATTAAATAATTTCTATTTCTAAAGATAGTTATGACTCTATTGAATGATTTAAATTAAAATGTTTTGGATTTTTCAACTTAACTTACTGGATGTACTCAACAAAAATGTTTCCATGTTTTTTAATATAATTAGAAAATTATTTTCACTTTTTGTATAACGATATATGTGCAATATATTTTAAAAATATGTCTTATATAGAGAAACAAACAATTTGAACATATTTTTTATTCTTAAGAAGCTACACTTTGGAGAAATACATGTTTCAATCCCATGTTCTGTAAAAGTTTTAGTGTGATTCTATTTTTTTAAAGAACATTCACAACCAGGATCTCCAAAAATATATATTTTTTATTAAATATGTTCATATTTTCAAAGTAAAAAGATATGAATTCTAGTAGATTCTAATACAAGTGTGATCAATATCATGTTAAATCAATAAAAAAACTCTTTTGATTTGTTGAATTTTTTGCTACTCAGACTCAGTTGTGGTAGAGTATCCACTTCACAAACTAAGCTGTGGAGAATCTCATTCCCTGTAAAAGAACCAAAATTCTTTCTAAAGCCTTATTGTAAATTTTTCACCTGCCTACACTATATTATTAATATATTATGAGAATAGGACCTTTATAGTAAAAATCATTAAGTGTTTATAGGGATTATTTCTGGAGTTGAATAGGGGATCATATTTTCCGGAACCAGTATAAACAATTTGGTGTTCTTATTTAATTTTCATCCATTACTCAAGATTCTTATAGAATGTAATAATATAGACCAGTATAAACCAAAAAGAAGGCTAAAAGTTATAATCATTCAATAATATCAAAATGACACAATTCTCCCCCTATTGTTTATCTTTTTATATTTACAACCTTTCAATTATTACTAAAGGGGTTATTTTTTAATATAGCAGATGTGCTCTAGAAAGATTAAAGTATAAAGGTCTATACATGGAGTGATGTAAATGGATGATCATGGATAATGTATTCCAATGATCTAGGCTCTTATTTCAATGGTGATAATTATGGATATTGAAAATATTATATGGTCAATTATTTGAAAAATCTTATATTTAATGTATATATGAAGATTGTCACTCCATATGAAACCCATGAAATAATAGTAACATGGGATGATGCCAATGAATTATAGTATGACATCAATTAAAAATTAATGAATGGTATTATTTTTGGACTTGGTACAGATGAATTAAATCATGTATCTTAATGATCTAGATCATATAGGTTCGGGATACAGGCATTCAGATTCCTAAATTTTTTTATTAAAAATTAAATTTATTATCATTAAAAGGGTGGTTACAGAAATAATAATAACAAACACCACAACTATCTAACTAATAAAAATGTGAGAAAAAACTGGAATAGAAAAACACCTTCTTAAACTTGCCTCCTCAATTTCTCTTTTTGACAGAGCATCTACAACTTTATTTTCTTACATAAAAACATGAGCCATATCCAGATTGAGTTGATCAGAGAACTGAATAAAATCAATCCATAATGGAAGAATTTTCCATAGAGAATTCCCAGAACAACTCATTAAAAATACACAGAAGTAGTAGAGTCAGATTCAACCTAGGGATAACTCAATAATTGTTGGACTACATATTTTATAGCATTAATCGTCTCCTATAGTTCAACCTCAATGTTATATACATTTCTAATAAATTGATCCAAAGAAGCCTTTAATGAAGCCCAAATGGGTGTAAAAACATGAAAATAACCCAAGGGTCCTGATGAACCTGAATCTTACCCATCAACATTCACATTTATCCATAAATAAATCCATGTAATCCAACTAATGGATTTCAGCACCAGGGGATTATTGACCCTTCTAGTGACACATAATGTTTTCAACACAAAAAATTCAGAAAAATCATTATTCATATAACAATTTTGGACCATGGTGGAAAAGTCGACCCACATGTAAAATTCATTAATCCTAGATTGCACAGATGGAGTATAGTTTTCAATGAAACTTCCATTTCTTGCACTCCAGATGTAATAAATAGCTTCTTCCACCACTATGAGTTGAATTCCATGGATTTTATCTTTGTTTCTATAATTAGTGATGTAACCTGCATGTCATCAACATTTTTCATCCTCAAATCCATGAAATACACTACATTAATGTTCTTCCATATCATTCTTGAGAAGATATAGTGAATGAAAAACATGGTTGATGAACTACTCATCATTTAGACAGACGTGACTTGAATATTTAATATATAAAAAATAATATATATGAGGATTTGGATAGGTAACTTACCTCGTCAAATCCTCCTCAATAGTATCAGGTGTGATGTATAGAGGGAACCTTTTCTAAATTCCTATATCAATAAAGGGATAGAGGTACTTTAATTACAATTAGACATGTAGTGTTCCCTGGTAGTAAACTTTCCAATTGAGTTGGGAGTCGACATGAGGGAATCTCTATCTACATAATCATATCTATGAAAATTAATTTTGACCATGGAGGGAAGAAGACCCTAAAGGTTATCAGTACAATGTAAATGAGAAATAGAGAAATTCTTCCTAGAGGGAGGGAAAATCATGTCCTCATTGATTGTCTTGGATAGCCATGTTTTTCTCCATAGAATAATGGTGAACTATTTTCAAACCATCTACTTAGATAATTGCAAAATATCATGATATTAATGGTTAGGAGAAGGCCAGACTGATGAAGGAACCTAAATGGAGTATCTATTCTTTAATATTTGTAGTGAATATATTTTAATCTCATTCCAATGATCTAAAACTAGTTTTTAAATGGTTCAAGTTTAATTTGATAAGAATAGAATCATTAAAAACATTTAGATATTTAATACTCATACCTCCAAATTCAATGGGAATGACACATTCCTTCCAAGCCACTATGATGTTCTTCCTCTTTATGTGGAAAATTTCCACATAAATTTCATGATTAGGGAATGGAGCTCTTTAATTACATTTCTAGGCCTTCTGTAAATGGATAAAGCATAAAGATACATTTATGTTATCACTGAATTTACCATAAAAATTATCCCTGGTAGATATATTATATTCTCCTTCATTTTTCCATGTTTTCAATGATCATATAGAAAATTAACCCAAGAAAATATCATTTGACTTCACAAAAAAAGAGGCACCCAAGGTAGGTGAAAGGGAGGGTTCCCTTCATCACAAAAATAATTCCTGGAATATTTTTTTCCTGAATGGATCGAAGGCCTTCTTTTTTATTTTATTATAGATAATCCCCCTTTTAAGGATTGAAGGGGAACCCATACATGACCCGTATTCCCAAGTCACAAGGCCCGACATGACCCGCAATACATGACCCGAAGGCCCAGAGGCATACCATGCCCATTACAAGACCTGTAGGCCCATCCCACTAGAACTTCCCCTCCACAACGTCTTGCATCATTGATCTCCTTATCTCCCCACCTTACATTGTTGATCGGCTAGCATTGCCCCATATAAATATGCATGGTGCCTAGTCCCGATGGCGGCTTCCATACCCTCTCTTTCTTCCAATCCGGTTAGCTCTGCATCTGGTGGATGCAACTCCAATTACTCTGATCCTCTTCTGGGGCCTGTTCTGTGTGAACTGGGCAACTTCATGGTCTATGTGACCTAAAGGCCCTGTGGCCTGAAGGCCTTTGATGACCCGAAGGCCCTGGAGACCCGTAAGCCCAAACCGGTTGCCCAAATGATCAAATCGGGTGAATAGTTCTGGCTGCTATAGTACAGAACAGTAACTGCTATAGTAACATCTACAGTGCTGCTATAGTACTCCTACAGTAACCCGAAAATTCTCCTCCACCCAGTTTTAAATATTATATCATGTTATATACCTCTTCATAATACGCAAATAACTCCTATATATAAGATATTGTTTTCCTATAATCTCTCCAAAAGAGTAAAATATGATAAGAAAACAACAGATGTGAATGGGTAAAAAAATCTCTTCCATTCCAGAGAGTTTTGTACATACCATCCAATACAATATCATTAATGAAAACACAAAAATAGTCCTCAACCATTACAAAGAGAACACATAAAAGAGTAACACCATGCATGATACTCCTAGAACACTGAATAAAAAACCCATTGGGAGATCCATTAACAATAATGGAATTTAAAAAACTTTTAATAATAACACTAACTAAGTTGATGAATGAACCATACAATCCATGTTTAATGAGCATTTAAATAATATATCTATTATTGATGGTGTTGAAGACCTTTGAAATGTTATAGTTAAGGAAAATTTTCTTATATATATCCTATTTATTCATATTGTTAACACATTTTAAAGTATTGAAGTGAAAATATTGAATAATCATTCTAGGTATGAATCCAAATTTATTACAAGTGAAGAAACACCTTAAAATAATTTACACACTTAATAAAATGTATTTTCTAGTAAATATTTTAACAGTTTATTGAAATGAAAAACAGATTTAAATGCTTAATGTATTTCCTATTATCCTTTTTTTGGAACTAGATAAATAAAATTGGAATTAACACCATAAGTCTAAGAAGCTTGGTTAAAAAACTATCGCACGAAATTTAAGAACTATTCATACAGAATGTCCCAATAGAACATAATGAATTTATTTGAAAACTCATTAGGTCTTTCTATATTGTTGATATTAAATGAAATGTGAATATTTGATTTCTTTCTAATTGGTAGATTTAATCAAGATTTTATT
Source organism: Viscum album (assembly GCA_963277665.1). Lineage (NCBI taxonomy): Eukaryota > Viridiplantae > Streptophyta > Magnoliopsida > Santalales > Viscaceae > Viscum > Viscum album. The sequence goes on along the minus strand of OY728150.1, from coordinate 806,224,600 downwards.
TTTATAATCCTCAAAATTTAATTTAATATTATTTATCATCATGTTAGTAGATTCTCCCCCACTCTCTTTGTGAAAACATTCAATGTAAGAAACCGCAGCATTGGAAATTTGATTTTATGAGCTATATATGGACCCATGAATTTTAAGAGTGGTGACCCATGTAATTACATTCTTTCCCATATATAGATAGTCAAATAAATAGGTGTTTCTACCCCCCCCCCCCCCCTCTACATTCAAATTATATTTTATTGGTTTTATACCATCATTTTTTTGGGAAAGTATTCCATAATAATCATATAGAGCTCAGACCTCATATATATAGGGGGCATGTGGATTCCAATATGAAATTTGAAATTTCCATATGGTTTTTTCATCAGCTCTGATTTAATTATACATGTTTTTTAATTATGATTTTTTCCATTCCCTAATACTTTTAACATACCTCAAATTTTTTAATATTTTTGGAGGGGACTAATATAATGTTCCATTTTCCAATAATCAATGATAATCTCCCTTCGCCTTTGGAAAAAAAGACATGTATTACTGAAATTTACAGGATGTGGGGCTGACAATAATTTTATAGTGAAAATATCTATCACAAGAGGGTTTTTATTAGAGTGGTACTTAAAAGATGAGGCCATCGACCTCAATTGCATCATTCTTATCATCAATCTGTCTAAAACATCAATCCAATTTTATTGATTGCTTCCCATTGAGAGTGTATCCACACAATGTGTTCTCTCCTCTAAGCATTGTAATGTTAACTATGATAAATTTAGTAATGAAAGATGAAAATCTTGAAGCTTCCACCCTAATGAAATGAGCACCAGTTTTTTGATCAGGTCTTACACTTGTATTGAAATCACCCAAAATAAACCATATATGGTAAATATAAGCAGATATCATATCAAGGTCTTTACAAAGATCTCTTTTTTAATATAAGAATTGAAGGAATAAAAAAATCAGGTAAAGCACAATTCCCTAAATAAAAATTTAAACTAATTCATCCTACTAGTTTTTGGAGAACTAGTCGATGCTGATAGAATCATGATTTAATATCCCAATATGATCCACATTATTCTCATATAAATTCTATGAAAAAAGGAGTATCTATGAGAGGAGTATTTAAAATTATTCCATCTGTCAAATTTAATTTTTTGTACCAAAAGTCCAATCATCATAGGATTATTAGGCACAATTAAGTGACTTAGAGCTGTAGTAATGGGTGAATTTGAAAACCCCTGGTAGTTTTGATAAGGGATTTTCATTTATAGAGAGATGATCTACCAAATGTTTGTGTCCCTTCCTCCCTTTGCAGTTATATTTTTTCTACTTTCCCTTACCTTTCCTTTTCCTTTTTTCAAACATGATCTCTATGCCCTCATCATTCATCATGACAGGTTCATGGGATTCATCATTGTAGGGAGAGTATTCATTATCATCATCCCATTTTCCTCCACTGAGGGGAGAAAATATGTTAGGGGATTGATCAATACCCATTGGTGTGACCTCCAGGACACTTCTATTTGCTAATTTTTCAAGTGGGACCTAAGAAATTGGAAACTCCTTATCATGTTTCTAGATCATATGATCAACCTGAGAAGACTATTTAGGTTGAATGTATTTTTTAAGTATAATAAGGGGATCTTCATGAGTATCCTAGAAAGAGGTCATACCCATACGAGGAGAGACTCCTTGATTAGATGGAATTCCAAGAAGATTTATTAATGCTATTGAGATATAATTAGCTTCCTAATAATGATCCATATCTCTTTCATCAACTTGTAAATCCAACTCATTATGTCTATCATGGAAGTTTCTCACTTGTCTCACCTTATTTTATGAGGCTTCCACATAGTATTATATCCTCCCAGAATCAATAGAAAGTGGGAAAACTTGAGGAGGATCTAGATGTAGTACTAGAGTTTCCTCTTTGCATGAATTATACTACACAGAGGTAGGGAAAAAATCAATGTTAGCATTTATTGGGATCATGGAATGGGTATGATCCTGTGCACTCTTAGATTGGGTCATAAAAGACTTCTCAGAGATCTCATTGACAATGGGAGGAAACATGAACTGCTAAAAAAAATCTATCTCAGGAAATTCAGAATAATGCATCCATGAGTTTTCCCATTACTATTCTACTTTGTATTAAGGACACCAGTCTCTTATAGTGACTTGGAATTCATAGAAGGGGTGGAAAAGAAGAAGATATATCTGGATACCCCATGATTCCTACCTACCTTCCATCACCAAGGGAATTCAGGTTCTGATTGGGGCTTTCAAAGGCAATAAAAAAATTTTCCAATACTACATACATATCAACCATCATAAGAGGAGTAAAGATATCATGGATATGAAAGTCCTTAAAAACCTCTTCCATCTCAAAAATTACATTCCAGGAAGGAAGCTCATTATCCATAATAAAACCTTCATCTTGAGAGGTCAAGGCAATACATCTAGTCTTCTATGAAACATTAGGGTCCTTCAACCCCAAGGAAGGACATTCCTATGAATTAGAGATTGGGGTTTCTATAACATCCCATTTACTTTATAAATAAACCATGTATAATAGATACCATTATGTCACTTTTTGTTTCACTTGTAATAGATTTTAGACCTTTTACATTAAAAATAATGTGACCAAAGACGTTATAATAAGTGTAAAAAATATGTTTCCTTTCATATAAAATTTATATGATTAATTTTTTATCTCTTTTGGTGAGAACCACCTCCTCAACTAGTGTGGAATCCATATTAACTTCAACTATAACTCTTGAAAAAAAGTCCAAACCCTTTATCGTAGTTTGTATATAAATTCTATTCATATTTTCAATAGACTATTCAATATTTCGTCAGATTTAAGGATTCCAAAAAAAATCCAATTGATTATACATATATGAATCCATACCCATGTGTGGGTATTTCTAACATTTTAAGGGTCAAAATTTAGATCCCATTCTTCAATCTTTAATATTCTAAGCATCAATGGGATGGAACCAAAACACCATTCCGAATGCTTATATTCAATATAAGGGATAAAAATATGAAAATATACTCTTCCCATGGTAGTCGTATGTCAATCCACAAAACCCAAGCTGGAAATATTTTGTTGACACAGTCTTTAAACCTCTACATTATTTCAAATTTCAGAGTTATGAACCATATAATAATGGATTTCTTGAAGATATTAATCCATTCCTAAAAAGAATCTAGGTTCTCTGAAGCATGTGTGACTTTCCCCTTCTTGATGACTCTTCAAGAAGAAGGAATTATGAAATTAGAGAATAATAATGTCATAAAATTTTTAACTACCATTGAAAAATTATTCTTCATACCAAAGGAATCTAAGAGATTCACACCATGTAGGGGATGTTTCGTACATGGAATAAATTTATAGACAATTGAATAATGTCCCATAGGATTTGGTTTATTTTCAACAAAAAAAATTTCTCGCATCCTATAATCTATCTTGGTCCCTCAAGTATGTGAATTCCATGTTCTCCAAAAGAAACCCCTTGATTAACCTTAAAGAGGATAATATCTCAATCATATTGATGACATACTTCTTATGAAATGTTAAAGATGATTATTGTTGTATATAAAGTAATTGGAAATGTTAAAAAAATTAAGGTACACTACCACAAAACTAATGTTTGAACCCTTCAGAATTTAAAATGGTGAATGAATCACCCAAATGAATGGGTTATTAAAAGAAATACTTAATCATATTTCATCATAGTGAATAAAAATTATAATATCAGACCAAGAACTGAATGTACTCATAGTACTACCCTCAAAATGGAATTGAATATCTGTTTCTATACGAAATCATCACTAGTCAATGATTTTGAAATGAAACAATTAATCATAACCCTGATGATGTACGAAGTAATGTTAAAAGCGAAATTTTTAGATCATAAGATATAAAAAAGGGAAAATACATGACCTAAAATTTATATCATATTATCATGAAAGGAAATTGAAATAATATTTCAAAATATCAATTGATTCATATTGATTAGATTCTAAAATGAAGTAGATCATCTAGCCAAAAAATTATCCAATTTTATAGGAAAAAGAGGGGATTTAAAAAAACATTCAAAAAGGATGTAAAAGGATAAAAAGGGGAATGAAGCTATGAATTCAAATTGATGGGACATATCAGACCATATTTACTATATTTAAAAGAATAAATAATAAAATATGTAATAGAAAAATGGGATTATTGATGAGTATGTGAAAAAAGGGAAGAGATCTATGGAGGATACATAGAGTGTGTCTGAATATCGCGAAGCTCTTCGAAATCTATCTCAAAAAAGAGAAAAAAACAAAAAAAATCATTATGGATAAGGAAAAAAGATGAGCCACCATCCTATTATTCTTATACATTTGATTATGATATCTTCAAAAATATAAAATTAGCTTCTTATTTCTCAATGCATGATGAAAAAAATGAATCTCTAGTGAAAAATCATTAGTAACTAAATAATATTCATAATTTTTTTAAGTGATAATAATGTAATGGTAAAACAAAATCAATAACTAAAAGAAACAATTCAATAAATCTACATCAAACTGCACTATACATGAAAATAGAATAAATAAATTACAATATGGTGTTGGATCATTCTAATGTATTTTTAGTATATTAATTAATGGAAAGAAAAATACAAAATGATATTATTGATAAACTGGTATTAAAAAATATAGAATAGAAAGTAAGGTATAAAAATCAATGTTATACAAAAAATATTTCATGCCCACTTCAAAAAATACAATGTGTTTCTATTATGGAATTAAAAGACATTATTTTAATAAGTTATGTAAAATATACCCTTAGATAAGTATAATTGAAAAGTCTTTTATATCTTAAAATATGTCTGAAAAATAATATAAACTTTTTAAAAAGAATGAAAATCTACATTCCTATATCTTTTTTTGTTGACACTGCTAGACCCAAGAAAATTTGGGTACCGAAACAAACTCTTGACTAAATAATTACATAAGAATTATAGGGAAAAAATATTGTCTTGTATATGTACACTGGATTATCTAGACATATGATTGATGACTCTTCCAATTTTCATACACTGAAAAATTGAATGTAGGACTAGTCACCATTGGAGACAATGATAAATGGAAAATAATTGGAGTTGGATCAGTTGGAAATCCAATTTAAATTTCAATCAAAAAAATCTATATATTTAAGGAATAAAGAAAAACTGGATAAGTATTTCTCAATTCTGTTATGACGGGTTTTATGTTTATTTCTTTAACAATTCATTATCATTTTTCAATGATAAATAGATTACATTTAGAGAACCTAGAAATAAAAAAATGTATACTGTGGATCATAAAACCCTTTATAAAAAAATTGAATTGTTTTACTTCTGAGACAAATGATTCTTGTATATTTCATATATTACTTGTAGACTATACTGTATTTAAATTATATAAAAATTCTAAGAGACACTTAGTTTCACATTAACCTTTTATTAAACATGATAATCATATATTTTGTGATGTATATCAATTTTGAAAAAAAACATATATCATCTTTCAAATATATTAACAAATTTTCTACTTGTATTCCATTATAACTTATCAATATGGAGTTGTTTAAACCATCAAGGATATAATTTTTAGTTGGAAAATTTTGTGTTTATGTTTTAGTAGATAACTTTTCATGACTTATATGGGTTTATTTTCTTAAACCTATTAGTTAATTGTTCATTTTTTTTTGAAAGATTTTTTAACAGTGTTCAGAATGAAAAAGAGTTAAAAAAAATTTCATTAATTTGTGATAATGGTAGAGGATTTGAGAATCAAGAATTTAATTATTTTTTCTCAAACATATGTACTAAACAAAACTTTTCTATACCAATAACACCTCAACATATGTGATTTGTTGAAAGAATAAATTGAACTATTCATGAAATGTCAAGGAATATGGTAAATAAATATAGTCATCCAACATATTTTTGTGTAGAAGTTGTAAACATTGAATTCTATATCATGATTAGATTTTTAACAAGATCTTTAGTCAAAAAGTAACCCTACAAACATAAGAATAAGAGAAAACCTAAAATGAAGTACTTTAAAGTATTTCGATGAAATGAGTATATATTGAATACCAAGGAAAAATATAGTAAATTGGATCTAAATGTTGAAGAAGGAATATTTCTAGGATATTATGATACTTTTAAAGCCAATAGAGTATACAAAAAAATTTGAGGATTGTTAAAGAATCAGTTCATGTGAGGTTTGATGAAAGTGATACTTTTGATAAATATAAAGATCAAATATATAAAAATTTTGTCTCCATAGGAAACATGAGTCTTTAATCTCATAAGATTGATTTTGAATATAAAATAAATAAGATTCACTCTAGTATAGAGAAATATGAAGTAGGTGAACCAAAAATTGTCTTACGTAGATACTTTGGAACCGTAAAATACTATCCTTTAGAAACTATTATAGATAATATAGTTATATTAATAATAACTTGAAGAAATGATGGAAATATAGATGAATTTTATACCTTCCTATCACAATTATAACCTAATTCTATAGAAGAATATTTTAAAGATGAAAGTTTAGTAATGTCTATGTAAGAATAAAATAATCAATTTATTAGAAACAATGTATGGTAATTAGTTGACAGATGAATCAATTATGTAGTAATATAATACAAATTGGGTTTTAGAAACAAAAAATATGAGCAAGGGCTAATTACTACAAATAATTTTTGGTTAGTAGAAAAATGAAGAAACCAAAAATATGGTATATAATATGAAGAAAATATTTCACCTATTTCTATAATATAAGCTATTAGAATTATTCTATATTATGTAGCTCATATGGATTTTATATTATATATAATAGATGTAAAATTGGATTTTTAAATTGATATTTAATATAGGATGTTTATATTGATTAACCAATTGGTTTCGAAAGTCCCCATATACCAAAATCAGTTTGGAAACATTAAAAATAAATTTAAGGACTTAAACAAAACCCTAGAGCTTGGTAAGAAATATTAACATATTTTTGGTGGAAAATGGATTTTCTATAGGGTAGTAGATCCTACATTTTTTATGAAAATAGTTAGTTCTAATATATTATTAGTAAAAATTTAGGTAGATGATGTTTTTTTCATTCATTAAATAAAATTATTTGTATTGATTTGTCAAACCTTAGGAAAAAATAATTTGAAATATGTATAATGGTAGAACTATATTTCTTTATACAATTTCAAATCTATTAAATAGATTATAGATACGTTTTTAATTGACGAAAATGCATTATTTATTTATTGAAAAAAAATTACTAGAAAAAAGTAAAACTTATATAGCTCCCATATGTAATTATGTAAAACATGATTTGGATGAATCATAAAAACCAGTTGAACACAAGTTATATATAGGTATCATTGATAGTTTACTATATATTACTACTAGTATACTAGATATAATGTTTTCTATATGTTTATGTGTTATATTTCAATAAAACCCAAATGAATCACAACCTACTGCTATTAATAGTATTTTTAGATATTTAAAAGGTAATTTTATTCAATATCTACATTTCCCAAAAACATATGATTTTAATTTAATTTCATATTCATATAATGATTTTTGAGGATGTAAATTAGATAAAAAAATCAGATTAATAACATTTTAATCTTTAGGTAAATATTTAGTTTCATGGTCAAGTAAGAAACCAAATTTTATTGTTTCTTCAACTGGTGAAGCAGAATATATATCTGCTATAAATTTTTATGCACATGTTTTGTGGATAAAACACACCTTAATTTACTTTGAACATAATTTTAAGAATACTCCAATTTTATGTGATAATACATGGGAAATTAATATTTCAAAAAATCTTGTAACTCTCTCAAAAACCAAGAATATTTATATAAGACTTCATTTTCTAAGATATATTGTTCGCAAAAGGATATATCTATATAATTTTTAAATACTAAATACTAAATTTTGGATATTTTTACTAAACTACTTCCAACTATAAGTTTTTTTAAAAATTATGGGGGTAAGAATATTTAATTGTAAATTATTTTTTATAAACTATTTTTTTAATATATGTATTGGATGTTTTTTGTTATTATTTATTTATAAGTTGTTTAAATAAAACAATAATTTTGTACATTTTTTAAAAATCATTCCTTTTAAAGATAAAAATAAATAAATAATTATTACACTGGGTAATTGGTTCGAGGCGCAAGAATGTGTGTCATCAAAACCATTATAAATAACTCTAACTCTCTCACTCTTTTACTCTTATCCTCAGTATTAGAACCCTTTTGACTTATAGATATACCTTTTTTCATTAAAAACCCTATAATAAAAACCTTCATCTATCACATTCATATAAATTTCTAGGATTAACAAAACATATGAAGGTGAAAAAATAGGAACAAAGCAATAGTGAATACATAAAAAAAAATTCTTGAATGAAATGTTATAGATTTTGAATGGATATCTCAGATAAATCTTCTTATAAGTAAATCAATAGTGTTTTAGATTCTATAATTTATTCTTACTTAAGGATTCACTGTATTTATTTTTGATATAGTAGTAACAAAATTTAAAGAAATGTTTAATTCAGTTTTGGTGGCACAGAGGAAGTCAGTCTATCACTTGTAAATGATTTGGATTCTTCTATATCATTAATTTAAAGTGTTAATGATTTTTAGTTTCCTTATGAATGGGTTTTCCATTTTTATATTTGTTCAATTGGAATTAAAGAGCATAAATAATATGATATTATGTCATTTCTCTTCAACCATACCCTAATAAAAAATGATTGTAAACAATCATGAGGCTGGAAAAAAGTACTGGTCATGTTTATTTAGTTATAAATAATTCCAATAAAGTATGTTCTTGAAAAGATTATTTATCCTAACATGGAAGTGATGTTTTTGATTATGAGTGATATTAAGTTTAGTTTCACAACATACATGTTATTTTATAGTCATCGTTGTTTCTAAGGAGAAAAAATAATGTATTTTTTCCTTATGGAAGTATAATTTCATTGTTGTTGTATAAAAGAGGCATGATTAGAGATGTGAAGATTCACACCAAGTTTCATCATTTTAATTCCATGAATTATGGGGCCTTGAGTAATATAGGTTAATTATGGAGTACAGTTAGAGAAAATATGTAATATATTTATGTAGAAACCTGAAATGAATATGGTCATATTGAACTAGGGGAAAAAGGGAATTCAGGATCTTCCGGTGCAGTCCAAATTCTAGAAGAATAATTTGTAAAATCTAGAATAGATTATGCCATTAAAATAATGATATTTTGATTCATATATGATGTCTTTGGTCAATAAGATATAATATATTTCCCTGAATATCTTGAATAAAATTTTGATGAATCAAATGTTGAGGCCCTTTTAATCATTCCTAAACCAAGGGATGAACCAATTGACCATGATACTATATTTCAGACACCTTTAGAAGGGGATTTTAAAAACTAGTAAAACTAATCAAGTAATGATTTTAGTATTTTCAGTTATTCTTTAATGAAAAAACATGAGATTCAACCAATCATCAAATAAGAGATCTAGGATCCTGATGAAAATTGGAATCAAAGTGATCTTGATAAAGAAAAAGATTAAGATATTGATCAAGTAAATAAAAAACCACAACCAGTAGTAGCTGAAATTATATGGTTAGTTGATCTTAAATCAGTTTCTGTTGTTTTTGAATCCTTTAAAAAGAAAATTTATAAACTTTCTTAGAATATAGAGGTTCATTAAATTAAATTTTACACCTCTAGTAAGAAAGATAAAGAAAAATCCAAAACCTAGTTTGACAGAGGCCAACCATCTCATCTTTAAGAAGAAAAATATTCTGATTATTTGAATAATAAAATTGAGTAATTTTTTATTATGTTTAATAATATACGAGATGAAAATTATTTTTTGAAAATTGAATTGTAATCTACAAGGAAATCATTATATGATTTGAGAAGTACAACTGTTCAGGGAGTGTAATTTGAAAATGATCATAATAAACTGCACAATCATATAGAAAGTTATTTTTAAAGAATCAATTTTTATGTTTTTCATTTAAAAAAGACTTATCATTTTTGAAAGCTCCAAATATTGTATTTTAAAATATATATTTTTTAGATTATAAAATTTATTTATGATGTCAATATAAATCTAGTAGAAGCAGTTCTAATCAATCCAGAGCATCTACATCCTCACCTTAAACATATCTAGATTTAGTCTACGATATTAAATTAATAACTACTATAATTTCTACTTTCAATTATAGGATTCATACACATCAGTGTCTCAATGCACTATTATTTGTTTATTAGAAAACGGGATATATATCATTGAGATGCTAACTTTAGGAGAACCCAGTATAAGGTAACAGGTTGAGTGTCTTGGCACAAAATGTCTCTCGTGAACCTATCTAACCCCCTCCTCCATAGATGGTGTTTAGGAATCCATATATTAAAATGATGTGAGGTTCACTAGTTTCTTCCTTTAATGGACTCACTATGAGCGTTTCCCCTACTCCCTACTAGGGTGGTTTCGAGACTATCGCACATCATTCTCCACATTTTATGGGAGACTTCCATATCTTTGATAATGAATAACCACATGAACCATGACCTTTTTGTTCCTATTGGTGAAGGATGAGACCTCCATGATTGGGTTATGAAATTACCCCTCCACCATTTCATGCATTCCCTCATGCATGAAACATCATTCTATTAAGAAAATCTTCAAAATGGTCTAAATTCAACTATACTAACAACTTGTGTGGCCAAGGTGAATCTATTTTTTCACCATTAGAACTATGTTCCACCCTCTTTCTTTGTTATAAAGAATATATGGTCCACCCTCTCTCTGAGTTTTAAACCACCTCCTCAAAACCCACCCTATGATGTGGCATCTCTGCCTCTAAAATGTACATGAGTGCGGCCAACATTATCATGTCACCTCCTCTATTACACCCTAGGACTCTACTCCCGCCACTGAGGTCAAACTGGCAACATTCCATAAACATCATGAGGCATATTCCCTCGGATTCAACTTGTCATGGGATGAGTGTTTCAATACAATGGGTTTCCTATGTGACGCCCCATCCCACTCCTTGACAGGGGGGTTAACAGTCCATCTATTCAAATGATGTGAGGTTAAATGGTTTCATCCTTCTATTTAATCAGCAGGAGAGTGGCCCAAAATCCCATCCAAGGTGGTGTCAGGACTAACTCACACCACCCTCCACATTTTCGCGATGACTTCCATATATTTGAAAAGAAAAATAACGTGTACCGTAACCTTGATGTACTTGAAAGTTTGGGAGGAAACCCCAATTATTGGATTGTGACATTCCTCCTCAACCATTACTTGTATTTCCTCATGTATGTAGGATCACAGCCTTCTATGTGTCTGCAAAATGGTTTTATTAAAACTAACAAGATGTGATGCATGGCTAAGGGGATGCTCTTTACTGATCACTGGAACTATATTCCACCCTTATTTCGAATCAAAAACCACATGTGGCCCACCCTCTTTTTTTTGTCTCAAACCACCTCCATGAAACCCTCCATCTAAAGTGGAATATCTTTCATGGATAGACACACAAGAACAACCAACTCATTCATGTCACCATCTCCATGACACCTTGGGAGTCCATTCCCACAACCAAGGACCAACCAAAATCATTCCATAAACATAATGATAAATATTCCCTATGATAAAACTTGTCATAAGATGGTTGTCTCAGCGCAGAAGTTCACTCATGTGGCCCCACATCACCCTCCTTTGGGGATCATCTATCTAGCACTTCAGATGATTCGATCATCACTGGTTTTTTCCTTCCATGGACTCCTTAAGAGAGTGTTCTAAACTCCCAACTAGGGTGGTGTTAATATTGACAAACACCATCCTACACATTATTGTGGAGACTTATATATCTTATATAAGGAAAAACCACATGAAACATAGCCTGGATGTTCTTTATTTTGTAGTACGAGACCCCCATGACTAGATTGTGAAATTATCCAACCACCATTCCATGCACACCCTCATTCATGAAGGATCATGGCCTTGAGTGCGTCTACTAAATGGTGTGCTTCCAAATAACCAGCTGCCATGCCTGGAAAGGGGTGCTTATTCATCATCGTTGGTACTATAGTCTACCATAGTTCTTGTTTGCAAACCATAAGTATTCCACCCTCTCTCTAGGTCACAAACCACTTCCTTGAAACCCACCCTCCAAAGTAACATCTATGCATCAGAAATGCACATGCAAGGGGATTAACTCTGTATTTTCACCTACACCATGATACCTTGGGACTTTATATCCACCACCAACATACAAGTGGTAGTATTACACAAACTTCACAATGAAAATTACCTCTGATACCACCTGTCATGGGTCGAGTTTCTCCGTATAGCGGGTCACCCCTGTGGTACCCCATCATAGTCCTTAGCAGGTATGGTTCATCCATACATCTCTTTAAATGATGCGATGATCACTTCTTTCATCCTTCTTGGGACACATTAGGAGAGTGGCCCCAACTCCCAACAATAGTGGTTTCTGGACTGACACACACCATCCTTTAAATTTTTTGGTGACTTCTATATCTTCAATAGGGAAAAACCTCATGAACTGAAATCTTAATGATATTTCTTTAATGGGATGATATTCCCATGATTGGGTCAGGACATTATCCCACAACAATTCCATGAAAACCCTTATGGATGAAGAATTGTGCCCTTGAGTGCATCAGTTAAATGGTCTACTCCCATCTAATGGAGTAATATGCATAGACAAACTGAGGCTATTTCCTTGTGTTTGGAACTATGGTCTACCCTCCTTCTGGTTTAAAAAACACATGTGGTCCACCTTATTTCTGGGTCACAAACCACCACTTCAAATCCCTCCCTCCAAAGTGGCATCTCTGCCTCTGACATACACATGAGAGCGACCATATTTGTCATGTCACCATAGCCATGATAGCCCCGAAGTCCACTCCCACCACCATGACCTAACTCGAAGTATTCAAAAAACATCACAAGGAACAAAAACTCTAATACCACTTGTCATGGGATAATCATCTCAGTATAGTGGGTCACCCATGTGGCACCCCATCCCCCTCCTCAGTGTGCATGGAACATCCCTCCAGCTCTTAAAATGACAATAGGTTAACTGGTTTCATCCTTCTATGGAATCATCCTAATAGTGGCCCCAACTCCCATCTAGGGTGGTTTCAAGACTAACTCATAGCATCCTTCGCATTGGTAGGGTGACTTCTATATCATTGATAAGGACAAAACACATAAACTGTAGCTTGATGTTCTTGCTAGAGTGGGATGGGACCCCTATGATTGGATCATGGAAAAAAGGAATACACTTAATATGTTGTGTGAGAACCTCTAAAAAATCATTAAAAATAAAGAGTTCAAGAGTTTATAAAAATGAATTTGTTTAAATTTTTAATGATTGGTAAATATTCAAATATTTTTTGTGGTAATTGGTTGGAAATTGTACATATTTTTTTAGAGGACAAATGGAAAAGTTGAGGGATGTTCTTCATGTTTTTCGAGCTTCACCAGAATCTGAAACCACTTCTGTACTAGCCCTTTAACATTCGTATAATACACTTTTTAAACATTTCCCAATAAATTTTTTATTTTAATAATAAAAATCTTTTTACAAAAATCTTTTTGTTTATTATTTTTTTCCTTATTATTATTTCTATCCATTTCTACTTCCAAAATGAAAATAATTTTACTCTTAAGCGTAATATAGCATTTATTTATAGTTATGTGCTACACTGAGTGTGCTTTAATAAATTTTCATCTACTTTACTTTTTATATCGCACAAATGGGGGAGAAATTGGGTAAAAAAATTGATTCTATTATTAGTTTTTTAATTGAAAATTAATAGATTTTTCATATAAATTAATTTTAAATAACTATAATTTCTGTATATTTTTAGAATTATTATTTTATTTTTGTTTATAAATCCTATATTTTTATAAGTTATGTTATGGAGATTTTGATCATCAAAAATGGGGAGTTTGTTGGGCTTGTATTATTTCAATAATACTCAATAAATATTTTTGAATCTAATTCTCACAAATACCCTTGTATGTTTTATTGATTAAATTACATTAATTGTATTTAGGGAATATACTGGTTGAGTAGTTTATCTTATTTATGGGTTTAAATATTTGTTAATGAATTATGAATGTGTTTGAAATTATTATTGAACCAAGGTTCATACCCTATATTTGTAAGCATTACACGGGGTTCAATAACCCCATGTTTGAAATAACAAGTATGGATCATGTACCCTATACTATTGGAAAAGTATGTATCATCAACCCTATGTTTTGAAGTAACTCATACTATTAGAAAATTTAAGTATTGTTTATAAACCCTAAATTTGGAAATAATCGTATTTCATTAATCTTATGTTAGTGAACAATTATACAACATTCACCCTACATTTGGAGTTTTTTCATTATGTGAAGGAACCCTATTTTGACTACTCAATGATAGAGTTTATAAATAATGATATTTTCCTTGATTACTGAAGTGATATTAATATAATTATATATAATTTTAATGTTATTTTTTGAATGATTCAAAGGATAATATTCAACATACTAACTAAGTCGTGTATCTAATGGATGTTTAAACTATATTGAATGATTTAAATGTAAATTATTGTGATTTATCCTGCAGAATTCATGGATCTACTCAGTTGAAATCTATAAAAAATAATATAGAGAAAATTTATTTTTTATTTTTGCATAACTATATTTATGAAATATATTTTGAAAATCAATTTTATAGAGAGAAACGAAAAACATAAAATGTCTTTTTTATTTTCATGATGCGACACTTTGGAGTCATATTTCTTTCAACCACATGTTGTTTAACAGCTACAGTTTGTTTATATTTTGGTTGAAGATTGTTTGAAATAAGGATAAATTTGAAGATATTATTTCTTGAACATATTTATACTTTAATAATAATATATTTATTTGTTATGTTTTTTTACCATTGTCATCAAGAACCTTTTTAATAAAATAAATCAAAATATTTTGATTTATTCAGTTTCTGGATGCTCAGACCCAGTCATGGTAGACTATGAGATTCTTGGGAAAATATGTGGATAATTTGGTTCCATATAAAAGAACAATAAGTTTATTTATAGACTAATTGTTAAGGTATCATCTTTATAGACTTTGTTTTAAGGTCTTGTGATAAGAGGATGTTTCTAGTGAAAATAAATAAGCTCATTGAGAGAGAATTTGTGGAGTAGACATGGGGATTTATCTACACTAATCAATTGTAAAAAATATTTTTATATTAATTAATATTATTCCACTACTCAAACTTCTTAAATAATAGATTAATTAAAATCTACATAAACTCTAACAATGTTAAAATTAAGAATTAGGAAAGATTGTCAAAAAGACACAACCCCCCCCCCCAATTTGGTGTATCTTTTTATTACTCTGACCTAACAAATAATCCATGGAAGTAAAAGTAATTTATAAAAAATTCATAACACCATAAGACATGTAATGAAATGCTATTAAAAAAATTTATCATATCATAATTGGTGGGGAAAATATGTTTCATAAACATCTCTTTATTATAAACATAATCCATCTAGGGAATAAAAATAAATGATATCCTTGGATCATTTCTCTATAAAGAATAATTGAAATCAATGGATGTATTCATATATGGAAAATTATTTTTAAAGTTCACTTGGAATATTTTTCCAAAAAAATATCATTTTTTCATATAAAATAAAACTTTACTTTTAAAAAATATTAATGTAATTTTCTATGAAAATAATCTTGGATACTTATACGGAATTATTTAAAAATAATTTAAATTATATCTTCATAAAATAATCATTTCCACAATTAAAAAAATATAAAACATAATTTTTTTTAATAATACTATATTTTGAAAATATCCTCAGAGACTTATAAAGGATTATTTATAGATCATTTAAAACATTTCATGAGGAAAATATTATTCATTTAAAATCAAAATTTTAAACTAAATGTTCCTAAATCATTTTGGAAAAAAAATCATTAAAAATAACCATTGAAATATATTAAGGATTAATTAAAACAAATTATTGGTCATGATAGAGGATAATATCGTTCTTTCTAGGTAATTTAAAATAATGATTCTTTTCATAGTTTTGGTAATTTCTGAATGTGAATTGTTTGGAAGAAGACATGAAGATTACCTTAAAAATATTTTTCAAAAAATTAAATCAAGGGTATAAATGACTTTAATAAATATTTTTACCAATGTTAAAAAAATTATTTCAATAATATTTTTTAGAAAACATGGTTTTTGAAGAAAAAAGTGGTTTCCAAATAAAGAGAGAAAAAAATAATATTGTACATAAAAATTTTCTCTTGAACTAATGAGTATATAATGGTAGTTTAATGAATATAAAACATTTTTTATCCTGAAATAAACATAGGATAAGAATATTCATTTGTTTCAGGATTTTTTTTTATAATAATTCTTCATCCTTAGCATAAACATAATCAATCCAAATAAATAATGAGATTATAACATCAAACCCATGCTAATTTGGAATATTTGGATTCAATGGCCTCATTAATTAATAACATAAAATAAAACATTTAATATCATGGAAATATGTATATTAAATATTCAAAATTTCAATAAGGTATTATAAACATATAATATAATAATATTGGTGTGTAACATATATTACATCCCAATGAAGGATATTTTATAACAAAAATTGTCTATCCTTTTCGGTTTCATTTAAACCATAAACACCATGAATGGGAGATACTGAAAAGGAAATTTAAACACTAATAATTTTCATTATAATCATAATATTATACATTTTTTGTTAGTATATATACCAAATAAGCAAAATATTTGATGAATATGAAATGTATCTCAATGAAGTAAAAAGTGAGATAAAACTTCCTTGCCTTAAGTCTTGACATCCATCGTACATGTTTGAACACCATATATAGTAAATTTAAGTTTTTTTAAAATATATTAATGAATAATAATCTTATATATCATACCCTATATTCTTTTATTATTACTTTTTATTACATGTTTTTTACAATTCAATGTTAAAACCACATTTTTGGAAATAACTACTTCCTTTTTCTTATATGTTTTCATTTATTATTTTTAGTCCTGTTACATTGATCATGATTCTATAATATATAGAGTTTTAAAATATTATATTAATAGAATATAAATTCATTATATATTTATTTCTATTCATTTAATAAATTTAGATATAGAAAATGTTATAATCTTATAATGGAGAATGTAGGTCGTACGTATTCATGAATGATGTTTTCATTTTCTATATGGATAAAACAAACTAATGTTAATAAATATATTAAAATTATATAATCATTTTTATATTAAATATTTCATATAAATTCATTAAATTTACCTTAATTACCTTCAATAAAATTTGTTTGTGAAAGAATAATCACATTTCTTTGTGAGGTGGTAGTCCATAATACACACAAACAATTTTATTATATTATACATGGAATGAAATGAAAGAATGTATATATGATATTATAACACCATATGTGTAACTATATCAAATATAAAATATATTAACATTATATCCTTTATTATATCCAACTGTGATAAGTGGTGATGGAAAATAAATTACGTTGTTTCGTAAAGCGATAGTCCTCCGTACACACGATCAGTAGTTTTTTCCCATTTGAGGGAGGATAAGATTTTTGAATGTCATGAACATTAAATAGAAACATATAATTATATGTAATATACTTCGGATATTATATCATAATTTTTTAGTACAATTCGATGGTGGTGTAGGACGAAAAAAATAAAATTCTTGGTCAATGATCTTACATCTTCTTCAGAAAACTTCTTTTTGTGTGCACCAAAATCAATAATAGGCTGCCTTCAAAGCTAAAAAAAGGCATGAAGGATAAGGAGATATAATTGAGGAATTGATTTTCGATTTTTTTTTCTAAACCAAATGGTTCTTGAGGCGTGAAAATGAGATGAGAGGGGGTGTCATTTTATAAGAGTGGTGAGTGGGACACTTGTAGTTATGAAAATAAAAATGGTGTACCCACAGTTTTCACATGCTAAAAGGATCCAAAATGGAGAATTATTGAAACATTGAGGTTATAAGGTTGAAATATGTCCATAAAATGTGTTTTGGAAAAAATTTAATTTCATTTTACCTATAATTTCTTTAGTTTAACCCCTATAATCAAATTTTCACCTTAATTAGTGTAGTAATTTCTTACCCCTTCAATTATAAATATTCAAAAAAATAATGTTGATCTTGTTATAAAATATATATTTTTTTACTCCAAATATTCAATCCATTTCACAAAATACTGCTCATATTTGTAGAAAAAGATTCCATAAAATTAATATCATAGATATGATGAAAAACCATTCATCCATATAAACGATTATCAAATGATAAAAATAATTTTACATGGATTTTAAATATTTAATTGATTAAAATTTTCTAAATTAGATAAATAAAAATTAATTAAACTAATTTTACTTTTAAAATGATAATAAAATAATTTTTATGTTCCTAAATTTCTAAAATGAATGAAAATTCTTAATAAAAACAAGTATTATTTAATATTTATCCAAAAATTAACTTTTTAGAAAATTTTCAAAAATTCAATCTGAGATAATTTTAACATGAGGATTTCATAAAAGTATGGTTAAATTTTCAAATAAATTCTCTAAAATTGGGAAAAAATAAATTTAAAATATGCACCCAAAAAGAGAGAAACTCTATGTTTAGAAGAATAATTTTTAAGAGTAGATTTGGTTTTATTTTTATCTCTTATATACGAAGAAACATAAGATGAATATTATTGATTTGATTGAATATATAATGTAAAAATATCAATCTAAGATTCCCTAAAAGTTATTTATACGATTATTGAAGTAAATAGTGTTTGATTCCATAAAAATCAGTTTTTAGAAAAATATTCCCAATATTTTCAAATAGTGTATATTTTTAATTCTAATTAATTAGTCAACAAAGATTTTATTATATATAATTGTGTAAAAAATATTTTAAAGTTAATTTAACCCATTTCATACACACCATTAAAACATCTTATATAGGACTATCATCTTATATAATAATATTTTAATAATATATCATGTTTTATTTAAACTCGGGGTTTCCTATAATGCAAGAAAAACACTGTTTTTTTGTGCAATGAATGATAAACTAGGGTTGTGTGTAATAAATAATAACAAGAATAATAAATTAATTATAAAAAAATTATTTCACAAAATCTCAAGTTATTTCATATAATTATTTATTTAATGTATATATATGATAATTTGTACATTGTTTTTCTCTTGGAATTATTGTACCAAATATAGCATAATACATTACATTATGTGGGAATTTGATAATGTCCCTCATTTGTATGGTAGACTGCCACCTGACAAAGTGATCGGGTTTATTTTTCACTTACTCATTACATGAAAGTTAATAATGATATATTTAATGAATATATTTTCAATATATTACATCATAATGATTATAGAATGGTGATTTATTATTTACCTTTAAATCATTCCATTTTTTGATAATATTGGAACATCGTTCATGTTTATGTACGACCTTCCATATCAATAATTTGTGAAATTTATTTCCATATATAACATTTCTAGATTACTATAGATCCACATATAAGGAATATATATGATATTTCTTTCATTGGTACCATTATAGAGACAATGGAACAATGATTAAAATAAAAGGATATAAATAAGAAGCCAAAATAGACACTCAAAATGAAGCAGTTTTTACATGTATCAGTACTTTAACAATGAATTATAAATAAACCAATAACAAAAATTCATATGTAAACCATATATGGTATTATATATATATGATTATGTTTTGATAATATATTTACAATTTATTTATATTTATTATTCAGTTTGTTCAAACATGTATTGTGTAAATAAATACTTACGGTAAGGGATTTCATATCTATATAATGTTCCTTCTTTCATGGGTCTTATGATTCAAAAGATACCAATATGGTAATAGTTTTATGTTATAATATCATTTTTATCATGATTTTTTATGATTATGTTTTTTATGATGAAATATTATGATCTAAAAATCTAGAAACTCATGTATTTATTCTCTTATGATTATTACTAGAGAATAAATTTTTTCCATTAATTTTCATAAATTTATGTACCCATGATTCACAAAATATTTTTAAGGAAAAATTTAAAGTAATTCTCTCATTGTTTAAGAAATCATTTCCTTCCTTATGGGTGTTATATCATTTATTACAAAAAAACATCACTATTCTCTAACGATTATTTAAATTCATATTTACTCATGTTTTAATTTTTATATTTGTAATATAAGTATTTTTATTAAAATTTTTCAAATATGTATCTTTTAACTTTTTACCAAAACTCTAAAAGGAATCTTTTTTTTTATTTTTTATGTAATGAACATATTTTTATGAAATTATGAAAAATTAATTATTTGAATCTTCCATTAAATTTTTTAAAATTTATTTTCAAGTAAAAAACTTTTCCTTAAAATGTTTCAAAATTTTAGATTTTAAATTTGATCCAAATGGAAATGATATTATCCTTAATAATGTATTAATGATCTTTTTATCAAATTTTTATTCATCAATGAAAAAATCCTTCTATGTTTCTTTTTTTAATAGGGATATGAACCAATGTTACAATACATAATCATTATTTGGATTGATTGTGTGTAATATTATTATGAAAATATTTTTAAGAAACATGTTCCCTTTAAATGGATTATGACATGAATAATTGAGGAAATGTTTATGAAACCTATTTCATTCTAGGGTTTCTTCCTTGATTAAATGTTTATGAAACTCAATGTTTTCATGGTTTATGATATGATGAATGTTTTATGATAATTCTTGAAAAAAATTGCATTGAATATATGATAGGTAGAACCTATATCTACCTCTAATGAATTTGGTAATGTTTTACAACTTTTGAGATAATGATTTGAAACAAGCCAATGTTCCTGATCTTGTATAGGATAGAATCTTATGTACTTGATCCAATATGGGGAAAAAGTGATGATTCTTGATTTTTTATGAACTGAGAAACATGTTTACATTCTCAGTACATTATGATTTGATGATCTCATATGTTAACCTTGGTATATGAAATAGTTTCTATAATTATGATGGGGTCACACTTATATAACATGAAATTATGGTTCATGATTGATTGAGTGTGATTTATCCATCTAATTGTTCATGTATTTTAAAATAATAATAGTTTTTATACGACTCGTGTTTATGATCTATTATAGATCGGGTATTAACTTTTCATTTTATATTCATAATCTTGTATAATTATTCTTATTAATAATGTAACATTTTACCTTTATTTTTTTTGATATATTGCAATTTTTTACAATATAATTGATAATAATTTTTTTATTTTTTATTTATGTCATGATAAAACAATTATTATGAATTCAAACAAAAATATGTGAATATAGTATGCTAAAATAATTTTGTGCCATGTAACTCTACATAATGGTGTGAGACCGAAGTTCTGAAGGTACATTGAAGTTTATGTAGAGCCAAGGATAAAATATGAGATAATAAATGAGAAAAAGCAAAATAAAACTAGTAATAATGAGCCCTAAAATAACATTATAAATCGAGTAAATGATATTCACATTGAGAATATCAAAGGAATACATGAAGTGAAACATTTCAGAAGAAGTTTCACGGCCCCAAATATTAAACCTCATGAGAATTATATTCAAGACATAATATATTTCTAAAATAAGGGGCCAATCTTACACATTACACATCATGAATATCATATACACGGAATGAAACTTTTAGAGAAACATAAAAAATTAAAGTTTTGAAGAGAATTTACATTTTCAAATCTATTTTATGATATGATATGACCCATGAAGATTTAATAATAAATTTATGTCCACCCATGAATAATCTATGCCAATAAATAAGAGGCAGTGAAGATTAAATAGGATTTATTAGTGAAGTAATCAATGGATTAATGTTTGATGCATATTTATATAGTTGTTTTTATTTTATTCTATTCTTTCATTCTATGATGTCTCCCCTCTCCCGAATCAACTCGACTCTTGCATCTATGGATGTGTAATTTCTATGAGTGATCATGATGGGGGGAATATTTACCAACTTCAATTTTTGAGTGTATTTATTTAATGGAAAATATATTTTTTCTTCCTTATAAAAAATGGTTTTTATTTTCTATTTATTTTTCAATTCCAAATTCATAAGTGTTATGGTTATATTTTTTTAATTGAATTAACATAGATGAAGATCCATATATCCAACCACCTGATTCATTTATGTTTTCTATATAATATATTATGGATATATTTTTATTGTTTTTTGATCACCAATACTTGTGTGGAATTATGATCTTGACTATTTCTAATTATGGAATAAAAATAAAAAATGAAAATTTTCATAATTTATCAAAAGGCTCCATTACAATGAAATGGTAATATAAATTATGGTATATCAATTGAGTCTTGATTAGGACTTACATTACCTTCACCATCTATCCAAGGAGGAGAGATGAATAAACATAGTAATCTCTATCTTACTAGTAAAAATATGTGTAATAGGTAAAATTTGGAAATAATGATAGCATAACACTTGGATTATCAAAACCCATTCAATTAACCATTTTCATCAATTAGTTTTAATCAATATTTTAAAACTTCTTTACTGAACACACAATTTCTAAAAAAATCATTAAAATTATCTTTTCCTTGAATCAACGTAATATGGAAAAACTATTTTTTTGGAAATTATCTCATGGGGATGACTAAAGATAGATTTTATACTATATATTGGTAATAAAAACTATTTTTCCACACCCCGATATAGGCGTGTGTCAATATCAGTGCCATTTATAGAAAGGATGTTTCATAAACAAACAAAAAAATTTACCCTGAATGACCCTCTATTCAAGGAACCAATTAATTTATTTTTATCCGTAAATTGAAATAACAAAAATTCAACCAAGGAAAACAAACATACAAGAAAACACATAAGAATTAAAACTCTTATATCCAGGTGAAATATTATGTTTTTACTCAAAATTTAATGCTATGGATGTAAATCCCAATCAATCCACACATGATCTATGTAAAGCTTCATTCACTATTCAAACTAACAAACTCATTGCACCTAATAAAAAAATTATATAGAATTTTGTGTCAATATGATTCCTTTTCTAAAAAATTTCGTAGTCTTGTAGTAGAGGACATGAATTGGTATATCCCGGAATTTGGCTAAATTTTCTAAGGCTATAGGTTAATAAGAATGCATGAAGACCAATTTAAATTGAGGTAATTTCAATTCTCAATCGAATGAGAATATAATAAATTGTTATACAATCCCTAACTAGGGGATATCAGTTATTAGGAAGATCTAAATACATAAATTATCATTTATTCTTCCCTACATCTATGAGAACCATAATAAAAAGGATACTTAAATCATAGGATAATCAATTATAGAAACCTTCTATGAGTACAATGAGAAGTTCAAGATGCTCTATGTTGGATTCCCAAATTAGGAAATGAAGTAGTTTCAATTCCTTGTGTTTTTCTACCATGGAATACAAAATAATGATCATAACCTGAGGCACATCTCATCTGGAGGAGGCCTAGTAGACAAGATGCCCACAGATGCGATATGTCTAATTGAAATGATTATGTATAACACACAACAAACCAACACTAGAGGTATGAGAATGAGGGATATCCATTAGGTATAAACATATAAATCATTAAATCATATTGAACCCAAATCTTATATAATCAATAAGATAGTAATGCAATGAGTTTTCACATAAGATATTATACATCAACCTTCACATAAGGTATATGGTTTATGTGCTTTTCTTACTCATTTTACTTATTATTTCCCTGAGGTATAAGGAACAGATACCTGTGAAATTACTTTTCTACCAAGATAATTGCAATATAATTATCCTTTTAAACAATAGGTTCAACTAGGATATTTCCAAAATCAAAAAATTTCCCAAATATTAAAATAAATACCCACCACAACCCTCTTTCCAGATTCAATAATATTTGAACCCATCCCCCTTTCAACGAGCCTTCCAACAACCACATTTCCAACTAATGACTTATGATAATCCTTACACTAGTTCTCTATAAACTGAAGATAAATAAATAAATTCCAATGATGTAGGTATTGAATATATGATATATGAACTAACAAACCAATTAAAAAGTTTTGTGGCCTTCAAAGACAAAATCTATGAAATCTAACATCCCAGATAACTATTCACCCCAGGGATAATGATATCATTATCACAACATGAAGTTGGAAAGAGACTTCTCCACATGAATAATTAAAGGCTTGAAAATATAAGAAAAACATAGAATATCCACCCATCCAGACAAGATAAGAGGACAAGTACCTAAAAATTGTAAATTCCATGTTTAAAAAATAAATTCTAGATTTTCACGTATAGAATAAGCAATGAAAAAATAAAGATACATAAGCACCATTGAATTATATTTTTGAGAGTAAAACAAGGTGTAAAATAATTTACAAGAAACATAGACTAAGGATACCATTCATAGTGTTGAAATAAATATCCCATTCAAATAACCAATCTGAAAAATCCTAAAGTATTTAAACAATTTTATAAAACTATTCTCAATGATAATATTACTAGATGGAAAATAATGAATCAACATGGGAATAAGTGTCTCAAAACTGATCACACCACCAATGCCATGAAAATTTCATAAACTAGGGACATTCCATGTTCCATTCACTATTACCTATTGTAATTTTGATGATGCCTAATGTGAAATGGGTGCTTCAATAAATGGTATGCCTCCCATGATATTTTAACCCTTGTAGATCAGATAATTTAATATTACATGAGTGGTGGTATAGTTATCAATAAATCCAAAATTTTCCCATTAACATTTGTATAAGATGTTCTTGTATATGTAAGAGGCAAGATCATTCTGTCAATTTTTTCCCATTTCCATTAATGATGACAGAGCACAAGGCCACTCTCCCATAATTTTGGAGAGGCAATTCAAGAAGATATAAAAAACCTTCTTCAATTTACATTAAGTTAAACCTATAATGAAACATGGAGATGGTGCAATACACATCAATATACATGATACAATAAATAATCTTGCAAACAAACATTCACTTAATGAGATATCTCATGAAGAAGGTACATACCCAATTGAAGATTTAGGTATGCCTCATGAATTATTAGCAATAATAAAAAAAAATTATTTAAAATATCAATACCCGAAAATATGAGAATCCCAATATAATGTTAGAGGAAGTGGTTGCTTATGATTTTTTTAATGACTTAATAAAACACACTAACATGATACAAGGGATCCTAGATTTAGAATTAAAAAATCATAAATCAATAAAATCCTTTGAATAACCCCCCAAGTCCCGAGTTCAAATAATTTCAAATTGATTTTTTGTATGATTACCTTATCAAATGTAGGAGATTATTGGTGTTTATTTATGAGAAACTATCCAATTCCTATGAAAAAACAAGTACTGGCCTTATCTAAATAAATGTATAATCCATATGATGTGGTATAAGTGATATACCCAAAATTAACCCCAATGTATTTTCTCATAGTATATTTTTTTAAATTTAATAGTGACCAGTTAGAAAAAAAAAACTTAATACCACCATCAGGTAGGTTTTTAAGAAATATATAGAAAACTTTATTGCAGTTAACATCATTTACCCAATATCTAATTCATAACAGTTCTTCCCCATCCACATAGTCCCAAAGAAAACCATTTTGTCTGATTTTAAAAATGAACACAGTAAACTGATCCCCAAGAAGGAAAGGAACTTCTTGAGAGTATGTATATATTAAATATTGATGAACCAAGTTACTCGAAGTGAAAAATCCCCCATCCCATTCATTAATGAAATGATATATATATTAACAAGAAAATATCATTATCTAATCTTAGGTGTATTCTAAGGATACTTATATGAACCAATTGCACCAAAATAATAGGAGAGTATGACCTTTACCTATACCATTATCATATTCTACTACAAGAGGAGGTCATTTGGGATATGAAACATCCTTGGAACATTTCATGATAAATGGGGATTATTTTATTAAATCATATCAAAGACTACCTAGAGGTATTTCTCAATGATTTCTTAGATTTCGGTAATTCTTTTGATCATTGGTTAGCATATTTAAAAAATTTTCTAAAAACATAAAATGAGAAAAATAATTCTTCACAATTAAAAAAAAATTATATTTTATGGTCAGAAAACGAATAATGTTAGGATAAAAATCTCAATGAAAGTAGTTGTGGTAAATAAGTTAAAGGTCAATGTAATAAACTCATTAATGCATCAAACATGTATTAATAAAGTTATATCATTTTTATGGCATGCAGGTTTCAATGAAAGATATTTCAAATATTCTATTAAGATATATCTACCTCTCTCATGGTCAATATTAAATAAAGACAAATTTAATGTTGATATTGATTTCAGGAAATGATTTTATGAATTATTGAAAGGTCTCATTACAAAATTACTAATGAAACCAACCTATTGGGACCATCCTTTTGAGCTTCTCTATGATGTGTCAAGTCAATATATGGGATCCAAAATCTCATAAAATATTGATAAGAATCCTGAAGTCATTTCCAACACATTAATGAAATTTTATGGAACATATATCAATTAAACAAACACCATGAAGAATTTCATTTCATTCATCTTTTTTATAAATAAATTCATATCACACCTATTGGGAACTACTGTTATTTTTTATGATCATCCAGCTCTCATGTATCTAATGAGTATGACTGATGATATTCTATAACATGTGATAGTTATTCTTATTTTTTAGGAGTTCCAACTAGAGATAAAGTAAAAATTAGTAATAAAAAGAATGTGTTTAATCATCTCAGAAGACTATTTCACACTCCTAAACTATAAATTTAATGTTAGAATCCACTCAATGATCAAATAGTAGGTGAGAAAATTTTCATCATATATGATGAAGTACTTTGGTTCATCAAAATTTATAATTATTTTGTTAGATATCATGTAACATCTCATTTAAACATTCATAACAAGAAAAAAAATATCTGACTCTTTGTTTTAGATTTTTCATGACCCATTATCTATAAAATATGCACTAATCAAGATATTAGAATATTTCTTCCTATAAGTGAAATTGAATTTGTTTATAAATTATAGCTTTCATTAGTTTATGGGTGCCATTTTGGATCCCAAAGGAAATTCATTAATGTCATATAATTTGGAATATATATTTTGGAATTATTTAAATATGAAAATATATTTTATAAGAAATGTGAAAAATGGAATTTTTCCAGAAACATCTCAAAAAGGAAAGAAATTCCCCATAAAACAATTACTTTCCATAAAAAAATTGAACTTTAGGGTATAAAAATAGTAGGACCATTCATAGTTTCATTTTTTTTCTTATAATCAACCTACTATAGATTACGATTAAAAATGGGTAGAATAAAATTCTAGCAAGACTGATGATGATAATATTGTATGTAATTTTTTTAAGACTAACACATTCTGTTGGTTTGGGGTACCATGATATATCATTTTTTACCAATGGACACACTTCCACAAATTAAAATGGTGAAATTACATAAAAAGTAATGGGGTGCACAATAAAAAAATAAACCCATATATCCATAGATAAATAGTAATGAAGAAACATCCAATATAGAAATCAAGGGTATTTTAGAAAATATGGTAAAACCCAACATGAGGGACTAGAGCCACAAGATGGATGATACCCTATGGGCTTATAGGACTTCCAATAAAACATCCATAGGAATGATACCATATATATTTGTTAATTTTAATATCTTACACCTCCTTATGTAATTGGAATAGAAATCCTACTGGGTCATGAGACTGATGAATATGCCCCTTGATAGAGCTGGAAATGTGAGAAGATTGTATCTAAAGGTGATAGAGAAAATAAAAAGATTTTATTTTTGATTTTTTAAAATTAAAAATGGAAAATTATTATAACCAATGTCATGATAATTCAATCAATATCCATTAACCTTGGATAATATGTTCTTTTATACAACTCCAAACTCAAACTGATGCCAGGTAAATTTCATTCTATATTGTAAGGTTCATTTATAGTTATTCATTTATACCCTATTGTTGATGTGTAAGTTGAAATGGTAGGATGAGTAAATCCATTCAATATAAATGGGTAGAGGCCAAAAAAGTACCATGTGACCATATCTCATGAACTAGTCAATTATATTACACCACATCGCCTTTATTACCAATTAAGACCTACCAGGTTATACCTTCTATTAAAAACTAATAAAATGAATTAATTCTATCTTAAATTTATTTACATGAAAAATAAATTTAATTTTAATGATGAAATTTAATTAATTATTTATGGGGGAGGGAATTTTGTAGTCTTGTATTTTTTTAAAAAATCATTATATGAGTCAAGAAAACGACTTTAAACAAAATCATTTTGGGCAGGCAACCAAATTTTTTCTTTATTACCCTCTTACTATTAGTCCCATTTAATAATGATCGATCATTCCTTAACTATCCTTTTTTATATACATATTTTCTATCTCTATAATTAAGTCACTAATAGGATTGAGGAATAATACAACATTCACAACATGAAATAATATAGAATAGAATGGATTTAACAAGACCTGCACAACCCAACTGAATTATCAGTACTAAATATATTTTTCATTTATATTATAAATCTATAAATTTACAAAAAATATTTGTTTAAAGATCTATTTTTCAAATTAAATGAAAATTAGATACCCACATTTAACTTTCTTCCTTTACTTGACTTATACTGGAGACAATAATTTAATAAGAATCCTTGGATTCCATGTTTTAGTTTTGTATGTTAATGATATTGAATGAGTAAAATTTGGAATTGACTAATTAGTGTGATTCATGGAAATTTAATTAATGAAAAATTATTTTATAGAAATAGTTGATTCATGTTTTTGAAATTCTCCTAACATTTTCACACATTGATTTTATGAAATTATTTTGTATTTATATGTTATTGTTTTTACATTCCATGGATTATTATCCCTAATTAAATTCACCATTAACAATTTTATTTCAAAAGGAAATACTTCATGATTGTATATTGAAAATATTTCAGGAGGGATCTTGGGGGATGACACCTTCTTGAACATGCATTGGAACATGTCAAAGCTATAAATGTGTAAAACCAAATTTACAATGATGGAGGAATTGTTTATGGTGTTATACTCAGACCACAAGGTCAATAATACATTTTTATCCCATAAAATCCAAGAATGATCACTATAGGATTGATAAATATTAAATGACATTTTTATTGATTCTTACCATACTATATATATATATATATTATATATTATCTTAAAGTATAATTGTAATTCCACACAAATTTATTAATAAAAAATCATATTGATCTTTTTAAATGTATTATTATGTAAAATGGTTAAATAAAACAAATTCACTTTCATCATTTTATGTTTTTGGATTTTCAAATACTGTTAATAATTGTTATCGTTGCTAATATAGTCATTGAACAGTGATCACCTGATTAGAATAAATATAGGGCTTTAACAAATCCAATTTACTCAGAAAAATGAATTGATGGACTCATCCAGTAGAATGGTTCCATAATATGACCATTTTTAGGAGCTTGGAAAGGAGGTAGCATCACTGGGCTTCTCTCTTGACCAATACCAAGATGAGCTTCAACACATTAAGCTTGAACAGAACTACCTACGGAAGATTGGAAGTTAATAGTGATTACTACCCGAGCGATACAATCAGATCCGCCCCAAGAGTTTTTCATCATCGCACACCTTACCCTTAAGTCATATGTAGGTGTTATAGGTTGTTAGGTAACAAGACCCTAGCACTATGATTATGTGCATTATTTTTGTTTAAATCATATGCATGCATTCTATTATTGTTACTTTGTAAATAGGTTTTAAAGCACAAATAGTATTTTGAGTTAATATTTAAATTCAATTAAGAAATATATTTTGAGGAATTAATTTATTTTTTAATTAAATAATATTTTATTAAAATATTATATCTAAATTACTTTTTATTAAATATAAATGATCGTACAATTTTTATGAATTTAATTGAAATTTATATAATGTTTTGAAATCTGTTCTGGTCAAAACCTATGAGTTTTCAATAAATGTTGCATTTTATTTTAAAATTTAAAATTCACATACTTATAATATTATTTAGATAAATTGAATATAATTTTTTTAATCCAGACTTCGAAATTATCCAACGGTGAATTTTTTATAATTTTTTGAGACAGCCGTATTTTTGGATAAAAATAAATACCTTTAAATATATAATGTGTTTTATGACATCATAATGACCCAATAGTGATACAATAAAATACTATAAAAAATAATTTCAGAAAATATATGTCTTACCTTTATAAAAATGTGATTTAATATTTTTTTATTAATTTTATGATGCCTTAATGGACCCTCCAAGACTTCTAAAGTATTTTAACATTTTACAATGATTTCCTTGAGAGTTTGTATCACCTCCACATAATCATTAATAATATTTTAATAATTTCTACCATTGGACTTATAAAATAATTTTTTATAATCCCCTTTTTCAAAAACCATTGGTTGGATTGTGGTTTTAAAAATTTTATTATATAGATTCCAAAACCTATGTTTGTGAAATATTAAAGAATTCCCCTCTCTTTTCCTATATAAACCCACACAAGCACCCACTTATCTTCACTCAAAACACTTTTAGCACATCCCTAATCTTCCCTACTCCCTCTAAAATCTTCCCAAGGTACCATAATATACCAATAATACTCTATCAATCAGGTCCCAAACCATTGGGATCACACTTCCATGTAAAGGATTTCTTCCATTCTCTTTCTTGTCCATGTTTTTTTATGTTGTTATAACCTTTTATTATCAATTAAAAATGTTGGGGTATGATTTCTCACCTACCCAGTACATCCCTACTTATGTTTTAATAATTATATACCTCTTTCTCTCCCATTAATCTCTCCCATGTACACCTGTTACCATGCCAAAATTTCATAAGAGTTATTCCATTTCTCTGATTTCTTCAAGTTTACTTATTATGTTACGCCTTAAATTTCTAGATTACATGTGTTGGAACATGTATCTATGTGACCCCATTTCTTTCCATTTCATGTAAATATGATTATATACCCATTTCTCTCTCATCAACCATTTTTAAGAATCATTATGTAACATTGTTATGCTACCGAAATTGCACCACGATTTTCCTAGCTGAAAATATTATGTAGTGAAAACCATACCTATTTATCTATCAAGGGAATTTACCTTAATGAACAAATACTTATTTAATTTTACTTAAATGCGTGCATTACACATTATTTAATCATGGAATAACTTATTATGTTGAATTATTCAATATTATATGATCCATGTGGCACACTTACGCATGAAATGAAATGTTTATAAAGGGTGTGTCCTGGTAGCATTCCAATTCATTGGGTAAAGAGTAGTATCATGATATGTCATGAGAAATTAGGGTTTACTCATTATAATTTAGTTTAAATGACGGTTTTATCATTATAATTCAATTGAAATTAGGGTTTACTCATGCTCCATGTTTATTGAGCCATGGCTCATGCTAATATCATGTTAAATGTTGTTGACACATCTCCATGTTTTGATAATCATTCTATATCATGAATTTATTTTCACGTTTCTCTTATGCTCCATTGATATACCTATTTCCTAAAATGTGTTTTCTTATTCATGTAAATCCTTTTTTACACCCTTATTGGGCTTTATAGCTCACCCTTTCTTATGTATGTCCTCGGTTTATCCCATGAAATGGAAAGTACGAAGGAATGTTATGGTCATGTAAAAAAAGTTTTCAATAAATATGTTATAATTTTTATGTATTAATTTATCATGTAGTGTTCCTAGTTTTCCAAAGACACTGGACCTCTCGATCCTAAGAGTTGTCTTAAGTGAGATTTTATGTAATAAATCATGTGTATGTGTGTAATAAAGAGAAGAGTTGTTATGATTGGTATCTGAAGATATGTTTTTTTATTTTTGGGATTATGATTAGAAAACCACAGTGAAAGACTTAGGGATTTGACTAAGTATAATAAAACATCCCTAGATTTTTTTTATTATATATTAAGTAGTTTATCAAGCAAATACATCCTTTTCTGGATACGAAAAAGTAGAGGTAGATCCAGTACAAATGTTTCAAGGGGTAAAACCCAAAAACACCACTTTGAGATAGACTTAAATGAGAACTGGTGCACAAAAAAGGGCCTTGCTGCACTGTAGGTTTGACAATCCTAGGGGATATTCTTTTTAAAACTCATATTCTTAGTATGAACCATTATTAAGGGAATAAAAAATGCCCCTAAGAATATATATTGGGAAGTAGATCATGGATAACATAGATTGAAGCCTATAAATTCATAAGTTAAGGAAATAAATGTAATTTATAAGTTACCAATTTTTTCATTGTATTCCCCATTATGTGTTACCCCTAACTTTCCTTTTATACCATCCAGTATTCAGAAATAGGAGGATGTAGGCTACCAATATATGTGAAGATCAATGTGATGACTATTCTAATGAGATGCCCAATCTAATGGGAGCAGAAATCACAAACATTTTTACAATACACTCTCAGTTAAATCTTGTTTTGAATAGAAACTTGGGT
This sequence comes from Viscum album, assembly GCA_963277665.1. NCBI lineage: Eukaryota > Viridiplantae > Streptophyta > Magnoliopsida > Santalales > Viscaceae > Viscum > Viscum album. The sequence continues at coordinate 806,191,656 of OY728150.1, read as the reverse complement.
CAAGAGGATCGTCTAACCCCCCCCCCCCCCAAATAAAGTACAAGACTCAATCAAGATATTCATGAGATAAATTCCTCCTACTTTTAAAGGATCATCTAATTCATCAATCGTCGAACAGCTGATCAACTCCATTTAGAAGGTCTTCTTAATCATTCAATGTTCTAAAAAAGGGAAGGTTCTTCTAGCTGCTTATTGTATGGAGGGTGAATCTAATCAATTGTGTAAATTGATAAAAAATATTAATCCTTAGAAATATATTGAGGTGTTGGAATGGATGTATTTACAAAAAATGCTTTTTGATAAATATTTTCCTCACAACCTCTAATATAAGATGAAAAGGGACTAACTTTGCCTCATGAAAAAAAGATGAAAAATCCATCAGAACGTATGAGGAAAACTTCATAAGGATTTAACGATATTCCTCTATCATTGTTGTTACCCAAGAATGCAAAGTTGACCGCTTCTTTGGTTGCCTAAAACCTAGCCTATAGAAATTCCTAGTGATCCGTGACTTCGATAGCTATGATGAAATTGTCTGATGTGACCTCAATGTCAAAATGTGGATCATAGAATCTCAGGGGTATCATGGGGATAAGAACTTGAAAGTGGAATTTAATTCTAGCGGTCCGATGTATAAATCCAATGGTGTTAGGAAATTCCAGAAACCCACATTCCAAAGGTGTGGAAAGAAGAACCCAAAAAATTCCTGAAGGGGTTGTAGAAATGATTTAGGTGTGGAAGAGAATGGCACATGGCCATTAATTGCCGAAAAGAAAAACCTACTATTGTGATAGAGCAGAGGACGCAATTTTCGACCCTCAACACATTGTTCATTTCATCAAATGCAAAGAACTAGGGAACTTTGCAAACCCATAACCTAAGCCAAGGATTTTTGGAGGCAACCAACAACCTCCAAGGTAGCAAGGGAGAGCATTTTCCATCTCTACTGCTGAATCCAGTCCTAAAAACAAAGTGATTTTAGGTACGCTAGTTATTCATTCAAGAATTGTGAACCAACTTTTTTATTCTGGTTTTATGAATTCTTTTATATCCTGGATGTTTTGTTTAACATTCCCAATACCACCACAAATCTTGGAAGTAGATATGTCTATGAGAATGGAAAATGGGGAAATCATTCCATCCCATGAATATAACTCCTCCCCTAAAACAATTTGTGGATTGAACCTCCTGGAAAACCTCTTCATACTCCCTCTGGTGGAATTTGATGTAATTATTAGCATGATTTGGCTTTCCCTATATAGATCCAACATTAATTTCCGTGAGAAAAAAAATCAATCTATATATGGAGAATCGACCCCCGATTCTATACAAGTGAAAGGAGGATAATGAATCTCATTTAGTACCATCATCTCATGTGTGGATACTACCACCCTATAAGAATGTGTATCTTTCTCAGATGATTGAGTCTAAGGAAGAAACAATCCTTTAATACATGTCTTTTGTGAGGGAATTAGCTAAAGTGTTTTCTGAGGAATTTCTTTGTCTTCCTCATAGAAGAGATGTTGAATTACTGGTTGATCATATACTTGGGAATTGCCAATATCCAAAACTACATATAGAATGGTTATTGTGGAGATTGAGGAGATAAATAAACAACTATAGGTGAATCTGGATAAAAGGTTTATACGACCAAGTGCTTCACCATGGGGTGTACTGGTCCTCTTTGTCAAGAAGAAGGATGGGTCAATGCACCTTTTCATTGATTATTATGATCTCAGCAAAATCACAATATAGAAAAAGTATCCTCTACCAAGAATTATTGACTTTTTCGATCATCTAGGTGAATCACAATACTTCTTCAAAGAGGATCTGGAGTTAGGATATTACCATGTAAGGGTGAAGAAAGATGATATCCCTAATATTTCTTTTTTTTATGGTACGGGTACTATAAATTCATATTAATGCCTTTAGGACTCAATAATTCTCCAGAAATCTTCATTATCTTGATGAATAATCTTTAGTGATTGCCTCAAAAAATTTGTGGTAGAATTTCTAAATGATATTTCAATATACTCCAAAACCAAGGAGGATCCTAAAAAGCATCTAAGAACTATACTAGATACCTTGTAAAAGGAGGATCTCTATAAAAAGTACATAAATTGTGAGTTTTGGTTGAAGGAGGTCTCATTCTTGGGTCATATTATCACAATCAATGGGATATCTTTGGATCCATTTAAGACAAATGAAATTGAGGGATGGCTATGTCCAAAATCATTGACAGATATCCATAGTTTCCATCTGTTAGCTATATATTATCGACGATTTGGTAGAATTTTCTCATGATTTTCAAACCCTTTTATCATGCTAACTCAGAAGGGAGTCAAGTTTTCTTAGAGTGATCAATGCAAAGATAGCTTCAAGGAGTTGAAAAGGAGGCATATCATTGCACCCATGCTCACCCTACCCAGAAGTGGAAAACATTTTTTGGTATTCAATAATTCTTTGAAGAAGGTATTTGGATTCATGTTGATGTAAAATGAAAAATTCAATGCCTATGCTTCAAAGAAATTGAATGTTCATGGCCAAACTATCCCATGCATGATCTTGTGTCTGCTACAATAATCTTTGATTTAAAAATTTTGGGGCATTACCTCTTTGAGGAGAAGTGTAGAATATATACGGATCAAAAAAGCCTAATGTATATATTAACACAAAAAGAGCTAAATATTTTCTTACGAAGTTGGTTAGATCTAATCAAAGACTATGACTTCTCAATTCATTACTATCCAGGGAAAGCAAACAAAGTAGTGGATGCTCTAAGAAGAAAAAATCTAGAAAATCTTTCATTGATGAGAATTGAAATGGATCAAATATTCTTATATTCTATGAATATGAACATGGTAATCATAAAAAAGGTAACATCATCAATCATTTCATAAATGATTTCTCAAATGTATCTTTTGATATTGTTAAAGGATGCTGAAAAGGATGATGTGGGAATTCCAAAGAAAGTGGAAACCACCAGAAATGGGGAATCCTAAGAGTTAAATGTTAATGAAGAAGGAATTTTGAGATTTTGGTCAATAATAGGTGTTTCATAATGTAAAATGTTAAAGAATGAACTTTTGGATGATTCACATATGTCAAATTTCTCCATTCACCTAGGAAACAAAAATTTGTATCGAGATCTCTGAGAGAATTATTGGTTGTATAACAAGAAGAAAGAGATCGATGAGTATACATCAAAGTGCCTGGAATATCAGCAAGTGAATCCTGAGAGGATGAAGTATAAGGGGATTATGCAACCATAACCCATACTAACATGGAAATGGGATTACATCACCATGGAATTCCAAATATATCCAAAGGAAACAATGCTATCTAGTTTTTTGAAGATCATCTTACAAAGACTTCTCCAATCATTACAATAGGATAAGATTTCTCATAGGATCAACTGGCATGGATATACATCAGATAACTGGTAAGGCTACATGGAGTACCACTATCGATTGTATCCAATCAAGATCCTAGATTCACCTCTATGTTCAGGAAGATTGTCCAACATGATCTGAATACTGAATTGATCTTCATTACAACTTATCATCCTCAAACTGATGGCCAATCTGAGCAGACTATCCAAACACTTGAGTTCATAATGAGGGCATACTCAATGGTCTTCAAAGGGGGATGGGATCAATATCTTCCTCAAGTTGATTTCACTTACAATAACAGTTTCCACTCATGCATCCAAATGGATCCTTATGAATATTATTATGGGAATAGGTGCAAAAGACTGACTTGTTGGGATGATGTTAGGGAGAGAAAACTCTTAGGTCCAGAAATGGTCAAATAAATGGTGGATAATGTTAAAACCCTCCAGTAGAACATCAAAGCTACTCAGAGTGGACAAAATAGCTATGTGGACAGTCATCGACGAGACCAAGAGATTGATGTTTTAGATATGTTATTCCTATTCATATCACCTAGTAAGAGAGTTATGAGGTTTGAGAAGAAGGGAAAGCTTAGTCTAAGGTACATTGTTCCTTTTGAGATCCTTGATCTCGTTGGACCAGTGGCCTATCAACAGGCACTCCCACAAAACCTATCTCAAGTACATGATGTATTTCGTGTATCACTATTGAGGAAGTAAATATTTGACCCATGACATGTAGTCAATCAAGAGGTGGTTACATTGAAGAATGATCTCTCTTATGAAGAGAAGTCGATGATTATCTTAGATCGTAAGGAAAAATTTATTCAAAATAAGAAAATTCCCTTCATCAAATTGTTGTGGAGAAACCAAATGTTTGAAGAAGCAACATGGGAACTGGAGGAAGTGATGCGGATAAAGTTACCCTCATCTCTTTTAGAGTGGTAAAATAAACTTTCTAAGGAAAAATATCTTATGGGGGGAGACTGTAATGACCAAAACTTTTATTCATGAAAATTAATCTTGGTCTAATTAAATTTATTATTATGAAAAATGGTTATATAAAACATATGAACTTCCTAGGTTTTATATTTTTGGATTTTAAAATACCATTAAGAATTGTTACTATTGATAATATACCTACTGAATAGTGATTACATGATTAGTGTAAATATAGGGCTTTAACAAATCCAATTTACTTAGACAAAGGAAGTGATGGCCTCATCTAGTAGAATTTCTCCATATGAAGCCCATTTTTTAGAGCTCGGAAAAGAGGGGTGTCACTGGGATTCTCCCTTACCAAGCCCAAACTGAGCTTCAATGCATTAATATTGAATAGAATCTCCTACGGGAAAAGTGGATGTTAATAAAGATTACCACCCGAGCAATTCTATTAGAGATTCCCCAAGAGTCTATCATCATCGCACACCTTACCCATAGGTCTTATGTGGGTGTTATAAAGGGTTTTGTAACAAGACCCTGGCACTATGATTATGTGCATGACTTTTGTTTAAATATTATACTTTTATTTTATTATTGTTGCTTTGAAAATAGGTTTTAAAGCACAAATAATATTTATAGTTAATATTTAAATTCAATTAAGAATTCTATTTTAAAAAATTAATGGATTTTTGAATTAAATAATATTTTAATAAATTATAATATCTAAATTACTTTTTATTTAATATAAATAATCATATAATTTTTATAAATACAATTAAAAATTTTACTAAGGATTGAAAACTATTTTAGTCAAAACCCATGAGTTTTCAATAAATGTCAACTTTTGTATTAAAATAGAAAATCACATATTTAGAAAATTATTAAGATAAAATGAATTTTATTTTGGGAATCAGGTTATCTAAATTAGATAATGGTGAATTTTTTTTAATTTTCTGAGATAGTTGAATTTTTGGGTAAAAATTAAATACCGTTTAAATATATATTGTGTTTTATAACATCATAATTTCCCAATAGTGATGTAATAAAATACTATAAAAAGGATTTTCGGACAATGTATGTTTTACCTTTAAACTAATCTGATTTTATATTTTTTTTGATTAACTTTATGATTCCGTAATGGACCATCCCTGACTTATAAAATATTTTAACATTTTAAAATGATTTCCTTATGAGTGTGACTCACGTCCACATAATCAAGCCTAATATTTTAATAATTTCAGATAATTTAATTATAAAGTAATGTTTTCCACTCCCCTTTGGAAAAAACCATGGTCAAAAACCATGGTTTGGTTTTTGTTTTGAAAATTTAATTATATAGATTCCAAAACCTATGTTTGTGAAATATTAATGAATTCCCGTCTCTTTTCCAAAATAAACCCACCCAAGATCTCACTTATCTTGACTCAAATCCATTAAATAAAGTCCCTAATCTTCCCTCCCCTCTCTGGAATCCTCCCAAGGTACCCCAAGCTCCCAATAAGCCTCCATCAACCCTATCCAAAGCCTTGGGATCACACTTCCATGTAAGGGATTTCTTCCTTTCTCATTTTTGTCCATGTTTCTTTATATTTTTATACCTTTGTATTTTAAATTAAAAATATTGGGGTATGATTTATAACCTCCCCCATACTACCCTAATTATGTTTGAATAATGAGATTCCTCTTTTTCCCTCATTAATTACTCCCATGTACACCCATTACCATGCTGAAATTTAATAAGAGTTATTCCATTTATCCTATTTCATCTTATTTATTTATTACGTTATGCCTTCTATTTCCAAATTCCATATGTTTAGACATGTATCTATGTGACACCCTTTGATAAAATTTCATGTAAATATGATGAGATACCCCTTTATCTATCTTCAACTATTTTTATGAAACTTTATATCATGTCGTTATGTGGCTGAAATTGCACCATGATTTTCCAAGCTGAAAATATTATATAGTGAATACCATACCGATTTCTCTATCAGAGGTATTCACCTCAATGCACATATACTTATTAAATTATACATACATGTATGTATTCCACATTCTTCAAACATGTAATAGCTTATGATGTTGAATGATTCCATGTTATATGACCCATGTGTCACACTTATGCATGAAATGAAATGTTTATAAAGGGTGCTCCTGGATAGCACTTAAATAAATTGAGTAAAGTGTAGTATCATGATATGTCATGAGAAATAAGGGTTTACTCATGATAATTCTAGTTAAGTGAGGGTTAACTCATGATAATTCAAGTGCAATGAGGGTTTACTCATGATCCATGTGCAATGACCCTTGGCTCATGCTAATATCAGGTTTAATAGTGTTGTCACATCTCTATGATGTGATAATCAAGCATATATCATGCCTTTATGTTCATGTTTACCTTATGATACATTGATATTCTTATTTTCTAAAAAAATTTATATTCTTCATTTTATGCCTTTTTTACTCCATTACTGGGCTTTATACCTCACCCTTTTCTTATGTATGTCCTCAGGTTATCCTATGAAATGCTAAGTATTAAGGAATGTTATGGTCAAGTAAAATATGTTTTCAATAAAGATATTGTTTTTTTATATCTTAATTTGTCATTTAATTTTCCTAGTTTTCCCAAGACACTATACCATTCAATTCGTAGAGTTGTCTTAAGTACAATTTTATATAATAAATTATGTTTAAGAGTGTAATAAAGAACAAGGTTTTTATAATCAGAGAGTGGGTGTTGGATGTCATGGAAGAATGGATGTTTTATATGAAAAAAATATGGGGGATCAGTTATGTTTATTGGATAGGTATCATGTTCCATACATTTTACTTAATATTCTTCATTAATAAATAATAAATACAAAAAATGGGTTATGTTTTAAAATTTTCAAAAATATCCAATACCATATTCATGATCTATCAATCATATATAGTTAGGTTATGTATGTGAGGTTTATTCTAGGAATAAAATCTAATAATGAAAATAAAATAAGAATTTGAAACTCTTTCAATATAATTACTGTTCTCATGACCTTACTCTGGGTTTTGGGGATAGGGAGTTATCATTTTACAGAGTAGATTTTCATTTCACATTATATTTGATATCATGAATTATTCATTACATATAACCTTTTTTATTCTTAACATTTTCAACATCAATTCCTACCAACCACAACCCTCATATTCAATTGATCCATATTTTTAAATCCCCTTTGATTTTTGTGAATTTTTTCTCTACACTTTGGAGAATGCAGCTACTTTCCCATCCTATAGAAAAGAAGAATGCAGACATGATAAGAGAATAAATGTAAAAAAAATTATCATGAATACTGAGATAAAAGAGTCATTAATTGGTATGTTTTAAAACAATTAGTTTTTATATCTGAATGAATGAGAGGAAAACGCCAACCATATCTCAATAGAAATAGTTAAATTCTTAGGTTGATTAGTTTCTTTGAATAGTGTGTAATTGAAATAATATTTTATGTGAACCTTGAATGGCTGATCCCATGTTGATAATCATTTTATTTAACTACTTTTTTATTTGAATATTTGTAACATGATATTCCTTTAAAATGTTTTTTATGATTACATGATTGAGAAAAATCATGATCTAATTGGGGGAAATTCATGAAATAACATTTTTATTATATTTATATATATATATATAACCTAATGATTTTATAATTTAATAGATTATTCAATATGGTGTTTAATTGGTTTTTTTTTGTAAGGATACCATAATTATTCTGAAGTTAAACAAAAAAAGAGACATATAGAGTTTGTTGAAAACACTTCGTGCCCCACCTATCCATTATGTTGTGAGACATTGAACTTTGGAAGGTATATTGATGTTACAACAAAGTCAAAGACCAAATTAGGATATTGTAAATGAATTACTAGAGTGAATATTGGAAAAACTTCTAGGTAATTAACATTACATGTTAGGGAAATGATATTCACAATACAAATTAAAAAAATACAAGATGTGAAATAGGTCATAAGAAGATTCACGACCGTATAAATTACACATTTTGAAAAATTTATTTTTGACATTAAATATTTTAGAAATAATGGGGCCATTCCCACACATTAAACATCATGAATATCACTTTCATAATGTGAAACTTCAGGATATTCCAAAAAATGATGGTTTTGATGGAAATTTGTGCTTCCAAATCGTTTTTATGACCAATAATGTACCATGAAGATTTAATGGGAAATTTATAGATCCCTATAAGTTATCTTTGATAATAAAATCTAATTGAGTGGATTAACGATGAACTACAGATGAGGGAAACTATATATTATTAACAACTTTTGATTTATTTCCTCGTATTTCTATTCATTTTTATCATTCTGAAATCACTACCCTCTCCCAAATCAACTTGACTTCTACATTTATAGAGTGGTATTTCATGTGAGGGATCCGGAATAAAGTAGGAATTACCAACTGATATGTTTTAGTGTCTTCATTCATTGAAATAAACATTGTATCTTTCTTTTATGAACTGGTTTCTATTTTTTATTAGTTTTTAATTTTAAATTCATCTTTCCTATGGTTAGATTGTTTTTAGTTAAATTTACTTATTTGATTATCTATATCTCCATTAACAAAATTCCTATATTTTTTATATATAAATTAATAGGTTTGGCTAGTGAGTGACATGAGATCTCTACAATGATTGACTAATTATGATGGTGACTATTTTTAATTATGGAATAAAAATTTCCAATGGGAAATTTTCTTAATTTATTAAAAGTTAATTTTATAATGACATGATCAAATGATGGAGGGTAAAAATATATATACTTAATTAGGAATTACCTTACTATCTCCCCCCATCCAAGGGGGGAGATTAATCAATAGGGGAATCTCTCTCTTGCTATCCATTAGAAAAAGAATTGATAAAAAATAGAAAAAATGATTACATAGAAATAGTTTTATACAAACTCATTCTGGTCTCCATATTTTATCAATTGTTTCTAGTCAATAATTTTTAATATTATTTTCAAAAATCATAATTTATAAAACACAATTAAAATTTACTTTTCATCAAATCAACAAAAAAGAAAACCTCGATTTATTTGCATTGTTCTTTGGTGAATACCTTGGTTAGCATTTGTAATATACATAGGTAATAAAAAAATACATTCCCAATGATATGAGAACATCACTATCTTATGCTCTCATATGATCATAAATTGATATATTCTATGATTACCCTTAATTTGAATCTAAGATAGCCCTTTCTTATGCCACTTTCTTTAGGTTATGAAGAAAATATTAAGTAGTGTCTTTCTATGAAGTGTAAAAAATGGGATGTTATTTATGGGGGATAATGAATATAAATAATAAAATAATAAGACGGTATATCTGGACTCAAAATTAAATATAATAATAATCTTATGGTCCTAGGTCATTTATTTTTGAAATGTAATGTATATTCATATATCTAAATATGGAAATCATATTCCCTTATAGTTATTATTAGATGAAGAATTAGTTAACCTGTATAAACTAGTATGAAAAACATTATTATATACCTAAGGATATGCATAAAGATATTTATATAAATATGTCTATGTATAAGAAAATATCATATAAATTTAATGAAGGATATAATTAGTGGTTTCTAAGAAATTACTTACCTTTTGGGATAGTATATGTGAATGTGGATTTGGAATAATATTTAAAGCAGTAATAACTACATAAACGGTGCATTGAGTTGGTCTAACTTTTCACTAGGCTCGTGACATTGGGCCTTGCTACACACCTTGTTTGAAACTCCCAAGGGACATGCTTTAAAATTTCACAAAATGGTTACAGAACATCATGAAGGATTTGAATATATTTATATGAATAAGCTATGTTTAAATTAAAGATTCTTAGATTGAAAATAATTAGTATTGATTTAAATAATCCTATATATGATTTTTATTTCTTGGTTTTGTGGTTTCACACTATGATTGTTGTTTCTCAAACTATTATTTTTTTAAGTCAATGGATTCAACCAAAAGGAACCACATTAATGATGAATGTGATATAATGTGTAATTATTTCCCTCCTAAGAAACCAAATGTTGTGGGAGATTGAATTAATAATATCTTTTCTTTGGTCATTAAACATTCTCAATCTATGAATCATTTTGAACTCCCTTATGGGTAAAGAGTAAAACAATGTTCTATTGAGTAATTCAAAAAGTAATTCACACCTTCATTCAGTGGATAAAATGATCAACAATATAATGATAAATAGATCAGTACCACTATAAGGATATTTACCAATCATTAGTGTTAGGTCCATGAATAAACCATTTTGATTACTTATTATTTGTAAGTAGAAGTATATTTGTGGTGGATTGTTTTTAATAACATGATGGAACATGAATTAATTGACTATATTGAGTTTTATGAGTTTAATTAATTATTTCACTTATATTATTCATGCATTGAGTGGTTATTATTTCCTTTTGTTGATGTAGAAAGATAATGAATCCATTTTTTACATAAGATAAAAATTTCAAAAGGAATCTAAGGAATGCTTCTCATATCATCATGTAACCTAAAATTATGGTTGATCAATCCTTTGGTGGCCTAAATACAAGTCCCTAAAAGGTGTTTGATATAAGAGAATTTTGTAGAAATTACAAAATAATTAGATGTTCACGGAATGTGGAAATGGAAATTGGACATTCCCACAAATTCCATATCTTTTATAGGAAAAAGAAGATCTAATCTCATGCAATCTAAAATAAATCACATGCGGTAATGAAATTTGATCCATCTACTTGCCCAAAATGTGGCAAGAATCATCAAGGGAACAACATGATTGGAATAGGTAGTTTCTTTTAATGTTAAAGGGAAGTTCATAAAACACGTGAATATATCAAGATAATGGATGGGATTATTAATTCAGTGGAATAGAAAAAAACCACTAATTCACCACCTACTCTCTGTTACTTCAAATGCAATGAGTTTGGTAATTAGGTTTAAAATTGTAAAATAATTGAATTTTAATGAAGATGATTGACATGAGAAACCTCTCTTGGTGAATGAGAAAAAAAATTCCCTTGAAAACCCTATTTTTGATGAGGTTTATGATATCAACATGATTAAATATACAAATTCCATCTACTCTAGAACAACTAATGTTATATTTTATTCTGGATCTATGGACTAATTATATATGAAATTTTTTTATTGGTACCAAAATACCACTTTATGATTAGATGTAGTGTTAGAACTGAAAACCAAAATGGTGTGATGATTTCATCTCAAGACAATGATTATCCCCCAATTAATATTTATTGGAATGTTCTTCTAATAAATCTTGTTTTCCACTATATCATTAAATTTGATATTATCGTAGTAATGGATTTACTTTCTCTATATAAATCACACAACATTTAATTTGTATGTTTTATCAGACATGATATGACAAAACAAACCTATTATCTTTTATCATTATTATGATGAATATGAACATACGATGGAAATAAAATATATTTTATGGGTTTTATTTCTACTTTAAATGATCATTTTTGTTAGATGGTTTGTGAGAAAATAAAAATCAATGATATAACTATTTTGGGGAAATTTATTGACGTCTTTTTGGAAATATTTCAGTATCTTATATTAAATCATGAAGGTGATTTTTTAATAGAACTCATAGCTGGTGCCTGAAAAATTTAAAATACTTCCTATAGAAAGGCCTCGATCGAGTTGAAATAATGGATGAATAAACTCTAGGAGAACCTTGAGATGGGATTCATTCAGACCATGGTGTTACCTTTTGGGGAACCGGTTCTTTTTTTAAATAATAATGGATAAATCCATCTCTTTATTGATTATTAGGAACTGAACCATATTACAATAAAGAACAAGTATCATCTACCATGTATTGATGACTTTTTTGATCAAATATATGGAGATAAATAATTTTTCAATATTAGACATTATTCTGTATATCATTAATTGAGGAAAAACAAGGATGATATACCTAATAAAAAATTTCATGCAATGTACTGCCTCTATGAATATATAGTGATTCCATTTTTTCAAAATAATTCTCCCATTATCTTCATGGATTTAATTAATAGAGTCTTTTTATGTTACCTAGATTAGATTTTGGTTGTCTTTGTATATGATATTTTTATCTATTATATGATAAAGAGAATAAATCACACGTGATAATTGTGATAAAGGCCCTATGGATGGACTAGCTATATGAAAAAATGATCATGTGTGACTTTTTTATATTAATAGTTCCATTTTTCGGTAATATAATATAATTTGAGGGTATATTGATGATATAGGATATTTAGTGTTGGCCAACACTGATCACATTAATAGTTATTTGATGTTTTCTTAATTTGGGGTGATATTATTGATGGTTTTTGGATATTTTCCCATGAAAATATAATCCTCTCACCAAGTTAATTATAAAGGGAGTTAGTTCCTTAGGATAGATGACTGTGAGAGAAATTTTATGGTACTGCATTGAATATTATTTATCACACATTTTCATACACTGAAGTAAAATGGAGAATGACTTCTAATCTATAATGAGAATTCCAAGATGGGGTTTGGGATAATTCTCTTGAAAAATTATATTTTAATAGCTTATGCCTCATAGAAATTGAATATTTGTGGGAATAAATTACCCAACTCATGATTTGGAGTTAGTTTTGGTAAATGTTTCATTAAATATATAGAGGAGTTATTTTTACAAATTAAATCATGATATATAAACATATCAAAAACATTTAAGGTATATATTCACATAGAAGGGGTTTAACACACTCTATAGAATATGTTTATATCATATAAATGAATATAAATACTTAGTACACTATAGACCTGGGAAATTGAATAAGTTGGATGATGTGTTGAGTCAAAATTATCATGCCCAATTATTCATGATTAGGATCTCGAAATATCTAATATTGTCTGAATTTTCAAATGATATATCTATAAATCCAGGTGATATGGGAGAAATCATATATTTCTCAGAAGAGTGTCTATCTATCTATAAATGTGAAGATTATTGAGGTGAATAAAGAAGATTTATATTTATAGAGCATGTTGAGAAATGTTCCTTAAATTCATTATGGAATGATAAGGTCCTAGAACAACATAATTTATAGGTCTATATCAAATTTGAATAAGGAGTAGTAATAAATAGGCTCGTAGTTCGTCATTCTCTATTCATCTTGGATGTAAAAATATTTATTTGGATATGATTGAGTATTCATGGTGGGATGGAAATTAAAGAGATATAATATATTTTGTGTCTTGATAGTTGATATGTTTGAATGTTAAAGTTGAGATACAAATTTCCTAGGGGATTTTACAACCAATGCCCATACCAAAATGGAAATGGGAGAACATCACCATCGATTTTTTCATTGGACTCCACAAAATGACGAATGTTAATAATGTTGTAAGGGTTGTAGTTGATCTCTATACAGATTCATACAACATCATTACATTCATGGATTATTTCACTCTAGAATAGTTTTATAAAGTATAAATTAAGAAAGTGGTAAGGTTTAAAAGAGTAGGATAGTCTATTATATATGATTGGAATATACAGTTTACGTCAATGTTTTAGAGATGTCATAAATATTACTTGGATATGGAATTATGTTTTACTATAAAATATAATACTCATATAGATGATTAGTCTGATAGAATAATTAAAACCTATAGGAAATGTTGAGATCTTATTTTATGTATTTCTAATGTGGTTGAAATAAAAATCTTTCAATAGTAATTTTTTTCTTAAGGAAAATATATCACTCAAGTATTCATATGGATCCATATGAATCCCTCTATGGATATAAGTGTAGAAATCCAATGTATTGGTATGGATTTGAGGAATTAAATCCATTGGGACCTGATCTATCTGAATATATAATAGAGAATATTATATATATTCATAAACACATTTTCATAGGTCAATGGTTGTCGAAACGTTATACTGAAAATAACAGGTGGTAAAAAGGTATTCCTGAGAATATATCTATGGAATAAGGTAATTTGATCTAGAAATAATGGCAAACTAAGACCTAGGTATATCATACCCAATGAAATTATTGATTGTATCGTGATATTAGATAATTGGTCAGTGCTTCAATCGAACATATATAAAGTCCAATATGTGCTCCAAATATCTCTCATGAGGATGTAAATCCCCGACCATTAATATTTAGTGAACCTAGGGGTCATACCACTGTAAAAATATCTTTCTTATGAGGAACTACTATAGCATATTCTGGATCTTAGAGATAATGTTTTACAAAACAAAACCCCTCGCTTGGTCAATGTTTTGTGGTGAAACTACCAAGTGGAAGAATCTATGGGGGAATAAGAGGATAACATGATTTAGAAGTATCCTAATTTATTTATATCAAAGATATATATTTTTATGGATAAATTTAATTAAAGGCGGTGTATTATAACAAACTATGTTTTTGTGAAATATTTTTTCCAAAAAAATTTAATTTCTTCAATATCTTGTCTTACATGTAACATAGAGTTTTAACAAATCTAAATATTATATTAATGTAATTTTTCAAACATGAATATTATAACATATTCATTAAAATTAGTGGCATGATTAGATTTAACCACATTTTGAAAACATTGTATTCTCAAAAAAATATTTTTATTTCTGTTTTCGAAAAATAAAAGTTATTTTTGAAAAATTAAGAAAATTTATTTTAAAATTTAAACTTCATTTTTAAATCTACGTATCAAAATAATCATTTAATGTTTTTTTAAAATATAATTTTTCCAAGAATCATGAAAAATAATTTTTTTATATGAAAAACTACTCTTTGAGCTATAAAATTTACAAAGTTAGAAAAATTTAAATTTTTTAAAAAGAACAATTAATTTTAATTGTTTATTAAATAAATTTTTATTATTTTATCCTAATAAATCTTTACTGTTAAAATTAAACCATTCTATATTTATGAAACTTTTCTCTATATAAAAAAATATTATTATGGAATTTATGGGTTTATTTTTAAATTAAATTTATTCACATATGTGAATGTGTATTGGTTGAATTTATTTAATATTTGGAATCATATTAATTAATATTAAATAGTCAAAATGAACCATTTATTTAAAATTAATATTTGAAAAAACAATAAATTAATTATAGTAGTTAAGGTTATAACGGGTTTACCAAGGCATTAAACTAAAATGATAAATTGTAAAATAAAATAAAGACTTACAAAAATACCATTTACTATCCATAAATAGACCATATATCATCTAAGGTTTGTGAATGATCCTTTTGTAATAATTTTGGTGTGTTTAAAATATGGGAATACATTGTTCTTTCTAAAAATATCAAGTGTTTCATATCTCCCACTTAAAAATGTGAATAAACTCTTTCCTTCGCTTCACATATATAAAAATATATTATTTGGAATTTAAATAATCAAATAAATACCATAATAATATCCTATATTGCATTTTTTATTTAGAATCCATCCTATGAAGGATTTTTGTGCAAACCTATATAGGTTATTTGAAGAAGATGCATCGTTCTCAACTGACCATTTTTATTTTATTAATTCATCCACCACCGGAATTTTTTTTTAATTATTGTGATATTATAAATTCATTATAAAACATATACTTATATTGTATTTTTTATATCATAACCTATATTCACTTCATCTTTCATCAAATACGAAACAAAACTATTGATTGTGTGTACAGCAGATTGTCACATCGTGAACTGATGTAATTCATTTTCCATAACCACCTCTAAATGATGGATATAATGGTGGATTTTAATTATGTATATGTAATATATGAAATTGTTAATATTATTTAATTATAATAAAATATATACCTTAATAATTTCTATTTCACGGAAATATGATAATGTCGCCCATGTGCATGACAGACAATCGCCTTGCAAAGGGATGTGGTTCATTTTTCACTTTCTCATTACATGAAAGTAAATAAAAATAAATTTAATGAAAATATTTCATATATAATATATATTAATTAATATAGATATTTTTTAAGTATTATTTACTATTCCTCCATTCCATCCATTGAGAAAATAGAAACAATGTATATCTATAGCTATAGTCTACCATCTCTCGGAATTGTATAATTAATTTTCTATGACTATCAATTATTGATTAATATATATATAATTGTTATATGTTTTATTTATATTATTATTTAATTTCTAGATATGATGACATAATGATCAAAATAAATGGACCTAAAAATACAAATCAAAATCATACACGAAAAATGTTGCAGTTATAAACTAAAACACGATTTTAACAATGAATTGTTAATAAACTTGTAATAAAATGTCATGAATAAATAATATTTGGTATTATATATATGTATGGTTGTATAATATTTTTAAAAAAAACATATATTATTATATTTTAGATTCAAATGAGTTTGAAAAAAGTCAATACTTGTGGTAATTAATTTCTATTCTATATTATATTTCCACGAGACATATCCCATATTGAAAAATCATTTAATTTTTTGGGTGTATATACCACCCCAATGACACTATATTTAATTACATTACTTATGTTAGTTATTTTTTAGAGTATTAAACTCAATAGTGGGGAATTGAGTTCTTATAAAAAAATTATCTTAAAATATTTATCTAAAAATCCAAAAATTAAAACATATTTTGTCCAGTTAACCAAAGTAGCAGATTTATAAAAGATTTTATTGTTTTAAAGAATTATAAAATTATGATTATTTCTCAGTTAAAATACTTTGAATAATTATCTTTACTTTTTAATTCATTCAACTAAATAAAATTCAAATACAAACACTATCTACGATTAATTATCTGGGTGAAGTAAAGTTTTCTAGTTTTAGAAAAGAAAAATAGATATGAAAACTAAACTTGAAATAACACAACATATTTAAAAACAAGAGGTTCTATCTCAATAATAGACTTAATCCTATCCACTTTTTTATCACCTACCACTAAGCAGTTTATATAAACAAAGTTGATCCACACCCTAGATCGTGGTTTACAACAACATACCAGTTGTCTAGGTCAACTAGACCTCTACCATAGTTATTTATGGGAAAAATAACTAGGAAACATAGGGACATTTTCCATAGTTATACATGTGAATAAAAAAGTTGTTTAAATATGAGTGAGTGAGGATATCTTGTATCCACCAACTTAAATCTGAAGACAATATGTGTTTGTGAAATAGCCACACCCACTACTCAAGAGAATAGTAAAAATGTTGCCAATAGAATAGAAATAATGAGAAAGGTTTTAGAATTATCTATTTGATGTGCTTGATACTTCTGTAGTTCTTGGATGTAGAAGATGTGAGGATCCATTCCACTTTTGGAAATATACACCAAAAATAGTGTTGTAGAATCTTTGTATTCTGGTTTCATGTGGGGTGAGATGATCCTCATAGATTTTCTTCACTTGAGTTATTTTTGTGCAAGGATTTTGGGACATTTATTCTAATAAAATAATTCATTTTTCACACCTAGTAGGATCAATTTTCTTCATTTTATATAGTTTTTATTCTTGGTCATGTATATATATTTTTATCATCTCACATGCCCCTCCTTTTATTCTCAAGTGTTTTCCTTTTTATGATACGTGTTCAACAAGGAGTATGATCTCTTTCACATGCAGATACCTCATACCTCGTAATCTCTATAGACAAGGTCATTAATATTTTCTACAAAAAATCATTAATAAAAATAGTATCATTAAATAACTTAAATTTTACTATTAGTAATAATGTTGAATTTAAATGTTAAGAGAAGAAATAACTATGTATGGAATGGTGCCACAAGTGCAATGACTTGTCCTTTTTATCTTAATGGTGTCTTAATAACAGCTTCATAGACTTTCAAAAAAAATTGTATGGTTGGAAAAGTGTCATAGACTTTGTAAAAATTATGGATGGTTATAATAGTGTCTTAGACATTGAGAAAATTATGGATGGTTGGAACGGTGTCTTAAGCTTTGTAAAAATTATAGACTGATAGGGCACTGCAACGGTGTATGATCCATCTCAATGGTGTCTGGTCTATTATGAAAATTATAAACTAGTAGTTCGATGCAACGGTGTCTGGTCCTTTGTGAAAATTATAAACTTGTAGGTTACTGCAATTTTGACTCATACATTACCAATTTATATACTGAATGATAACTGTGAGTCCTCTGACTGGTGACTATGAGTTCACCTCAATGGTTACTCATATTTGGTCAAATATTTTCAACTTATCGTATGATGTAATACTTAACAGAATATATTAATATTATATATAAACATAATGAAACTTAATGAAACAATATTAAAAATTATTTTTGAACTTTAAAACTTGATAAATCCAATAATCTACCCCTTTTTGATGATCACAAATCTTGGAATTTACAACCCATACATAATGATCAATGTAAATGATAAATATTTTTCTTAACATATTTTACATATTATGTGTAATTAGTATGTAAAAAGAGATAAATTAAATTTAGCATATAATGAATAATATCATAGAAATCCATTATAGTATCTTAATACCATAAAAATTGTTTAAATTTCATTTCTGAGTTCTCCCCTATTTTGTATTATCAAATAGATAAAAAAATATATAGAAAAAAAATATGAAAGAAGAGAGATATTTAATTAATTTTCAAAAGGAAAATATTGATGATAAAATAAAACAAAATATATCCCTATCAAAAATAGATCCAACTACTTCATTGTTACATCTAATTCCATCAATTCTATTCCCTTTGTCAGAATCAAAGGATGGAAGAGCAAGAGGAGAAGAAGTTATAGCAGTTTAAGGGAAAGAGCCAGTATAGGGTGAAGGTAGAGGTATGCCTTCAATAATTTAAGGAGAAAGGTTTGGTCTAGATGAGTAACGAGGTAGTGTATGTTCACTTATCACTAGTATGATCTGGCTCAGAGCCTGAACATGGGTGATGGTTATAGGTTATAAAAGGGTATAAGGAGTGGTTTAAGAAGTTAGGTTAGGCCTCATAGGAGCAGTTGTAGGAGAAATAATGGTTGTGATGGGATGATGCATGTATGGCTTGATCATATTAATAAAATCTCTAATGAACTAACCACCATAGTTCATTGTATTATCAAAATCATCCTTGTTCTCTATAAACATCTCAAGAGTATAAGTAAAATTCTTCAACTTCTTGAATATAGTCCTTAAAGCCCTTGGTTACATGAGGTAGCCACAGATTCTCCACCAAGTATTTGAAATTATTGGTCAGCTAGTTCTTGGTATAGATCCTCTAAAAATAGTAATCCACTTTTGTCGAATTTTTTCTTGAGCATCAATGGAAGATTTTGAGAAAAACCATACCATGTCCTGAACATGATCATTGTTCTTTTTAATTTTACCATGGTTTTCTTGATCAGAGCCACCAATCGAATATTGAAACTTTTATTTGATCCCCGATCTAATTATGTCACTATCTAAAGGATGCTAGGTCTGGGATGAAGTAAATTTAGTTCCAGTATCTGAGGTAAAGGCATTAAGTTTTTTAAGAACCCTCTCTAACGACCTTTTATATTCATCGGTCAATTGATTGATAGCAGAAAGAAGTCCACACATTTATTTGGCTAATTTGGTGATTCTATTGACCACTTCTTCAACAACTAAAATCATATGAGATTGAATCTGAGATACAACCTTGCATGAGATCATTAAAACTTCATCCTCACATATACTGGCAATAGGAGATGGAGTAGGATTAGCTTTTCAGTCCCTCCACATTTCCTCAACCAATGATTTTAAGGACTTCAAGTCATCACATATCTATTCTATTTTCAATCCTTTCCTCTTTTATTTTCTGATGAATTTTCTATTGTGTTTTCTATATTAACTTCTACAGAAGATTTCTAATATGCCTTTCACTATGTTTATTCATATGAGTAGGTTGTGAATTCATAATATTGTCAATAACAGATAACAAAGTTTCACCAAAATCCTTTAAATATTCATTACTAAAATAGTTTGGGGTCTTTTGTGCGGGTGTAGGGATAGGTACAGAGATAGGTAAAAGATCCTGAACGAATACCACATCTTTATTTGTGATGGGTTTTAGTTGAAACACAATTTAAAGGTTTATTTCCTTAACTGAGGAGCTTTGAGATTAATCAATATCAAAATAAATTGGATACCTTAACCATGGATTTTCTGAACTTAGATCAATAGTATTTGGTACTTCAATCCCCTCTAGACTGGCGGTTTTCTCCCCCTCAACAGATTCTTCCCATTTAGAATTTAGTGACTCTGGTACATTAACTCATTCCACATCTTCTACAATCTATTTATGAACTTCAATATCAGCCATATTTCCTTTCAATTTCTTCTAATGTTCAATACTCTTTCCAGTTGGTAAAGAGACATCTCTTTTATTGCCTTTTTCACGATTAGAGAAATTACCCTCACTTGGCTATTTTTCATTATCTTTTTCTATTTTATCATATTATTTATCGTTAACTAAAGTGTCTAATCCTTCTATAGTTTCTCCTTCTTCCTTTTTCTCATTATTAACATTTTCTTTCTCAATAGATTATTCCTCAATAGCAGCTTCAACCTTAGCTGAATATTTTTCACTTTCATCATCATCACCTTCACTACGAAGAGATTTTCTAGAGGGGAGAGTTTGATAGGGATCAAGATATTCATGGGGATGATCTTTATTCCTTTTAGTAATATACATATCATTGCCTTCTCTATTATAAAAAATTATCTAGTATAACTCTAGAAACAACATATTCCATTTCCTCATTTGAATATCCTACTATCTTGTCAAGTTCCAAACTAGGGTCAGTGATATACTTGGTTCTCGAGGGATGATGAACAGGATTCTAATCATCATTCATCTTTTCATTTTCTTCAACCCATATCTTCTTCTTAGTATTCCAACTAATCTTCATCCATTTGAGTATATTCGTAGACAATAAAAGATCATAATCCCAAATAGTTTCTCCATTCTACCGTACCTATCCTATTTCTTTCAACATTGTAGATATGAACCTTGAATAAAATAGGGAAGTGGTTTTTGAAGAGTTTTTGATCATATCACACATATGAAGGAAAATATATTTGCACAAGTTGATATTATAGAAAATTCTCAAAATATATATAGAGGACACATCTTGATACTTAAAGGTAGCAAAATCAAATGTCCTTGAATAGATAAGGTGTTGAATGAACTTCAATAATAATATGTTTTATCCTTCCAACTCACCAGTAATAGGTATTCTCTCTATTCCATTTCTTGTTAAATCACCCAGAACCTCTTCTAGGATGAATATATCACTTGGAGGTGGAGAAAATCCTTGATGATACACAAAGATAACTTCATTTTTTACTTTTAAACAAGTATCACATAGAATTTAAGAAAAGAAAAATATTTTTCCATTTACTGAACCTCTGACTATGAAATCATCATTGGCATTGAAAGAAAACTCAAGGTACTGATAAAACTCGCAAAAACGTTTTGGATATAAGGGTCTCTTATCATTGGTAAACCAATCTAGACTACCCTATTCTTAGAATACCCTAAGAACAAGTGACTTACTTGAAATAAGTGACATAGCACAAAATTTATTTTTTGACATGATAACTCAATATGCAAGACCAGGGTTCAGATTTTCCTCTGGAATTTTGATGGTTCTATTTTCAATCTCTTCATTGACCAGTGTTTCTATCAGGTTGAATAATATGTACTCTTCATTGCCTCCATTATGAACATACAGAGAGGGTTCAAAGTAAAAATAAGTTCAAGAGAGAAATGTTTAGTTTCTAGAGTTGAGAGAAAGAGATAAGTGGGAAGTGACTTGGATTGATAATTTTTTTCATTTAGGGATTTCAATGTTGTAAATAGAAAATTTGGTCCAACACCCGATCAAATATTTCCCAAGGGAGTCCTTTTAAAATCAATTTCTTGAGCCAAAAATGCCTCAAACTTCATAAACAAATTCCAACCAAACATGGGAATATAAATCCCCTATCCATCCATCCAAATACTAGAGTAAGAAGTGTCAATAAACACTCATCTAATAAATAATTACTCCCAACATAGAACGCATTATTTAGTATCCTACAAGCATTGATTATGGGATCGTAATGACCCTCCTTTAAGATAAACCAAACTCAATGATCCCAGAGTCCTTGGGATCATAACACAATGGAGAAATACAAATAGGGAATCTTAAATTTCCATAATGATCCCAAACCATGAAGTTCTGTAGATCCTAAAAATTACCAAGGGCCCTATAAAGAGTACAAAAAACTATAAGGGGTTTCTCTAACTCATCCAACTTCATGGGGCATTCCAAATTTGGAAATAACTGAAATGTTCCTTAGTGGACCCTAACTAATCCATAGTCCACAAATTGACCAATGTGTATCCAAAATCAAATCATTCCAACAAGGGAATTATCAACAGTATCTGTGAACACCTCAAAAGTAGGACTCAACAAGACCTCCTTGGTAGTATAAAACCCATGAATAGAATCCTGAAATAAGAAAACCTCAGTCAACCTTCCCTGAAACCAACCCATCCACGGGTACCAACACTTCAAAAATGAAATACAAATTATCAAAATACTAGTATTCCATTCTTATAAAATGACTTTGAAAACCACTGATGACTCAATAAAAAACAAACCCACTTGGGTATCCTCCAGATTCTCTCATACTCATATCATCATAACAGTAACACATGGTTGTAACCTCTATCCCAAAACTTCAACCCAACCCAAAGTCTCTAACAACTCTGATCCTCAAACATAGGACCTAATCATAATCTACTCTAATAATGAGCAATCAGTCTCAACATGTTTAGAGAAACCAAGATTACCTTAGTGATACCACTTGATCCCATCATTTAGAATCCATCCAAAAGACCTAAAAAATATTTCTATGGCACACTTGAGGTAGGATAATCACTAGGATCACAAGCCTCACCCAAGCCTAATTATTAACAACCCAAAACCCAATAGTATTTAGAAACCAAACATTGATTTAATACTTTTGAAAATCATCTCCCAAAAAAATAGAAATAATTTCTCTGAACAGTAAAAGTATTTCACCATAATGATATATGAAGAAAAATACACAGAATATACTACTCACTAATCCAATTTTGAATCTATGATTTAAAATAGGGGAAATAGGCAAGGGCATGAATAATTCCACGTTGTGTACTTTAGGTACACAATGTTTGCCCATATATTTCTTATATATCCATGTGACACAAGAAACTCAGTGTATAATTTTCCAAATTACATGGTGTGTGCCTAAGAAAACCCAAATTCATCACTACATAGAATATATTCCCATTTACAGAATATTTAGTCACAAAAACTCATCTTCCTCAAATAAAAATAATACAAGACATGTTTTCTCTATACTAAAATTCATATAAATTGTCTTTAACAAATGGAAAAACCCCAAAGCAACCTAAAATGCATGATTCTCTCTAATTAGTCTTAGATCAACCCCCATAGGTTCCATAGAAACCTCAACAAGTCATTAAAAACAAGAAAACACTAATCAATAGGGATTTTTTGAAAAAATAAAAATGGGATAAACTATTGGTGGAAAATACTAAATATTCCCACCTAAACTACATCATGTTCCCACTAGGACTTGATTTCCTTTAGACGATCTACTTAGATGATTCCCCCTCATCCATCTCCATCTTCACTCCATCCCACTCTCTCGTTCATATGATGTAGTATCCCATGGGTAAATACAAGAGATAATAAAGGCTGGAATAGTGAAATGGAAAGGAGAGAAAGAAAAAAGGATAAAAAAGAAAAATAAAAAAAAATGAAAAGAGGTTCAGCCTTGATCTTGGTGCTTGATGCAAATTTATGTCACAACTAGGGAAAACCCCCCTATTATAGAATCATCCACAGGGACATAATCACAATATAAAGATTGTTTGGAATAACAAAACCAATTTAACATGAACAAATAAAAAACTACTAAAAATAATTAAATATTCAATATTCTAAAAAAATCAAACTTCACAAATTTACACCTATCTCTTATCCTAGGGTAGAAACCCTATCCCACAATAATAATTGTGGACATAAAAATTATAAAATATTATCTTGGTGGATAAGTTTCCATTATTCCTTGGAAAAAATTATATGACTAAAAATTAAAATTTCCCAATATTTTTATAATACACAATGAATTAAGGAATGGCTGGATTCAAATAAAGATGATTGGATCAGAATTAATGAGGTTATCATCCCTATTTATCATTGTTTTATTGCTGGTATTGTCAGTAGGAACCACCTTGTGTCTAATGATGACCATTATAAGTCCAATACACAAGGGAGAATCCAATAATAATATATTCCTCCACATTGATGTGTGAGGGTGCTACACAGAGTCATATGTTAAGAATCCTATAAGAAATGTTAGATAATTAACCTAATATAGACTCCCTATCTATCATGTAACATTTACGAGGCCTGAAATCCATCACTGATCTGGGAGAGACCAATCGAGTTATATCATAATAGGTATCCTAATTATAATGGGAATCCCTGATATTGATTCGTCCATGGGTTAAATGTATCTGTAATGTAAACATGGACCCTCTATTTATTATGAGAATCTATGATTGAATGGTTTTATACTAGTTTGCTTGCCCCGATCATGTTAGCCTTATGGTTTCGAATGAAAATGGAAAATGGTATTTTCAAGATTCTATCATTGATGAATGAATTCCATGAAGGTTTTAAAGGTTTCCATAATCTAGGTATTTGAAATAGACAATGGTGGTAATACCATATAATAATACATCTCAATTTTTAGGTAGTTGGAAATAACCATTTAGATCAATTAATACATACTTTAGTTTGTGAGGTCTTTGACATTATGTTTTTCATATAGTTAATACCAAAATGCATTAAAAAATATTGGATTTATTAGTGAATGGTTACGGGAATAATAACTTCATGATATAATGTTCTTAGAATGGTGAATTTAAGGAAATTCACCTAATATGGATCTCATGATAGGGTTTTCCTAATGAACTTTTCATAATCCTATTCACCTCCTAGGCTTCCACAAAATGATATTACCTTTGAATATCTATATAAGGATTAGGAAATTTGGATCATTTATTTTCTTCCAATGTATTTTATGCCTTATTGGTGAAGTTTTTAGGTATTTATAGGAAATTTTTGAGGAATGCAGACACTGAGGCTAGTGTTGGGACTTAGGTACCATTAGTGAAAGATCTATGAGTCCTATAAACAAGGTTGTTGGAATCATGTCAACCACATGAAATGATTTATCAGTATATCACATAACACTATTTGGTGTTTCCATATAGATCACTAGAGAGAGATAATGGGATTAGTGTGGTTGGATCAGTGATTAACAAATCTGATTTTTTCTTATATTTTTCATAAATTCTTCATGTAATAAGATCTAATTTCCCTTGTATCCATGATAAATCATCATAATTCTTTTATGGTTAGTGGAAGTATTCTTGGGGTAGGTTTACCATAGGTCTGATTAGGATTTTCTTAATTAGTACAATCAATATATAACAGTACCAAGGCATAATATCATACCATGATAAGTGATATTATCTGAGGAATTAGTATATATTTTAGTGGTTAAGTTTGTATAAAGATAATTTATTTGGTTGTAAACCTTCTCTCTTAATCCATAAATTTAACATATAACCCATATTAAATTTTTAATAGTCTTGAATGTGTTCATGGACGTTAGAAGATCCCACAAGATGTGAATTTCCATTTAAATATTCATATTTTGGCCTTATCAAGAATATATAAAGAACCAATATATATATATATGTAGTTTTATACCTACAAAACATTCAGGGAACAAATTAATCACATAATGGATGATGCATAAGTGGAATTAAAACATCAAATGAATCAACATAATCATATAGTATGTGGTTATTGATGTGATAGATCATAGTAAAAAATAGAATATTAGAGAATATTTGAAAATATTAAGCATTATATAAGATACATCATTAGGATTCCACTCCAATTAGACAGATAAAAATTGGAATATTACATTATAATAAGTTATTATAAGTAATTTTTATGACATTAATAGTTCAATTGATATATTTCATCTAACTCAAAATCTCCATAAATGATAAGATCTTACAATATTGAGATATCAAAAAATATTATCAAAGTAATGTCAATGTTTAAAGGATTAATGGTCATTATATAATTATTTTCAACTAAAATGGAAAATTGTGATTGAAATATCGTGTGGAGCCACACCTACAACATATCTATATTTCTTAATTGTTTTCCATAAATATATATAAATGAAAAAATACTTATCATTTAAATCATGAAATGATATACATAAATTTTCAAAAAAAATCTTCAACTTACATATAATTGGAGATGATGATTAATGATAAATAACTTTTTATCATTAATTTAATCATTTATTTGGTTGTAAAATAATTTTCTTTCAACATTTTTTTCATTAATTTAAACCTCCATTATTTATTTTTATATATTAATATCTTTATTTTAAAAGTTAAAAAGCCAGTATATCATAAATTTCATTATTTCATGTAAGGTACCAAATATTTTCATATCATTACATTTTATCATTTAGATATCACAAAACAAGGATTTGGGAAATGTTGGTATTTTAAGTATATATTTTAGCTATAGGGTAATCATTATGGTGTGGTAATATGTGTTGCATTAGTAAGTGTTATGTAGTTTTGAAGGTAGTTCTATAGACATGAGTGTTGGACTTTCACACTCAATTTTTAGTAAGGTATTAATTTAATTGTATATATTATGTAACCCTAACATGTAACAATGTATTAAATATTAAACCTTACATAATAGAGATTCCATATGAATATGTAAAATTTACCCATGGTTGATCCCTTACATATCTATATTACCATTATGTATTAGATTCTCCATATAAATATATAATTATTATGGCCATTGAGTAAACTATTCATATTATATTGTCCTTTTCATATCAGTGTCTCTACAGTTGTGTTTAATGATTTATAGGTTGTTATACACAATATTTATGTGTAACATCAATAAATAACAGGATATATAAGATACATTTCATTACTATAGAAGTGATAACATATTCATCAAATGAAAAATAGGTATGTTTATAGATAACCTAGAACAAATCCAAGATACATAGTAGTAATCCATTTTACACTATTCCCTGTAAATAATATAGATGTAAAATATATTATATGTGGAAAAATCCTATTTCAATGAATTTATTAGTTATTTTTTCAAAGAAATCATTGAATCATGGTGTATATACTGTTCTATAGCCATGTTTTCATTTTTTTTAATTTGGTGGTGGATACATATGGTTTGTTATTTTATTTTTTATAATATGGATCTTTTTTGTTAGATGATAATATTTAAATATTGACCCTATATTTCTAAATTTAAATTAAAGGTATTGTACCATGATTCACATCGTGGAAGTCCCAGAAGTATTGTTTCATGATTCCATGAATATAATTTTTTATTTTAAATTTAGAGTACTAACAGTAATTGTTTTTTTATTCCATGTTTATCCCAAACACTAAGTGTCAAAAGTGATTACAAAGGGATACATTTATAATAATTTCATGGTTCTTGTTACCCAATGTTATTGTTTGTTTCTTATTTTATCCCAAATTCAATTCTCTTCACTATTACTTTACTCATTATTATTCCTCTTCTAATGATGGATTCAGTGGATATTTTACCTTTCTGGGGTTTTTAGGTGGAGTGATGTCAATAATGTAAGTGGGTTCTTATAAAGGATAAATTGGCTACTAGTATCCATCATCTCAACATGGAATTGATCCCATCCATTGATGTATGGTATTTAGATTAATTTCATTTATCTTTTATAGTGTAATGTATTCATTTAATTATTTTTATTCTTTTATGATGCCATTTTTAAACTATTGTCATTTTGATTGTTAACCCCTTAAATTAAATTATTGTAACACCTTTTATTGGTATTTATAAAAAAAATATCATCTCTTTTTATTGGAATTTTCCAATAATTTCCATAACTCTAGAATATTTTAATGTACCAATACAACCATTGATAACATGACCCTATTCATAACATGTAATATGAATCTCTACAATGGTATGTTCATAATACTCCCTCCAACTCAGTGTTGTCAGCCTAGTTCAATGGACGTTTCATAATATGTTCTCCTTCTTTCCCAATTTACTTTCTATAATAAATGTATATTTTTCAGTCCTTGGTTTTTGTGTTTCATTCTCTTTTTAAATAAATTATATAGTACAATAATATATTTATGTTATCATTTCATTTATAAGGTAAATTTATTAATGAATTTTATTATTATATGGATATGTAAAGGTGATTGTTTGGCCTATTTTTCAAATAATGTTTTTTTTTAATTATAGATAATATTCTTAAGAAGTGGGGAATATGTGTAATATATAATTCTAGATTATAATTGTTTGCTGAAATAAATGAAAATATTTTAATATAATTTTAGGGATTGATATTATATATGTTCTTTATTATTCCATAATATCATGAAATTGAGTTATATATATATAATTTCTCCCTCTAATGTTGATATAATTTTTTTAAATCATATGTGTATATGATGAGTAATTAATGAATATTAATTAGATTTTAATTAAAATAATCCCTATAATTCTATATCTATGTAATTGGAAATGATATATGTATCATATCATAGTTTCCCATACATTCAATATTGTTTTTTATTTGAGTAGGTTTATGTTTTTTTCTAATGATTGATTGGAATATATTTTAGTAATTTTTTATGAAATGTTATATAACTCATTCCTTTAAATTTTAAATGTTCACATTTATTCAGTACTCAAAACATATAGGTGAGATACATTGTGTTTTTAAGAGACTCAAAAGTGTAGTAATTTCCCTAATTTATCATTATTCCCTAAAATGATTTCTCTGATTTTGTGTTGGAAAGTGGAAAGTTTAATTTAAGAAGTGGGTTATGTTGGTCCCCTCTAGGAGGATTCCATTAGTTGTGTTTTTGGTTTGTATAGTATATAAGTGGTTTGTGGGTTTTCTTACAAAGTTGGGTAAAAAAATTAGTAGGTGTTAAGGGACATTGTTGTTGGGTTTTCGGAAGAAATATTTGGGGCATTATGTTTCCATTTATATTACATAATTGTTGTCTTAGGAATGTTCTATGTGGAATTAAATTTATAGGTTATTGTTCCATCATAGATAATTGTAATTATGTGGACATATAAAATTAAATTATTATTAATGAGAATACTAAATTATTATTACATGGTTCAGTGAATATATTATTTTTTATGAAATAATTTAATTAATTTAATAGCTTAAAATTATTTAGAAGGCTTAAATTTAATTACTATCTTCTGAATAGGTTTAAAAATATAAATTTATAATAAAAATTTAATGCTAAAATAATTGAAATATGATTGTGAAAAAGATTTTGTAATGATGGTTGTTTTGAGTTCTATTTTTTAATTTGATTTATTATTGGACATTGAAATGACAAGTTAATTTTAGTAGCTATTGAATTGATGTTTTTCCATGATGATACATTTTGATAACGAATTATTAATTATTTTGGGTGTTTTTTCATGAAAACATTTTTTATTTGAACTTTTTATTTATGATCAAAAAATAATATGCATACAAGCTATATTGAATTTAAGTTATTTGTATACTTCAATGTTTTATACTTCTATATTACATAGTTCATAAATACATGGTCTATGGTGGCTAAAGGTTATCCCATGTAAGTTCACATTGTGGTATATTATATTACAATTGTGATTTATATATATATATATATATATATATTCATGATATTTAATTGATTAAGGTAAATGATTATTTTGGTACATATATGATAAATAAAGGCTCAATGTTACAAAAAATCATTTTATATATGTTATAATGGAATAGGGTTATTACATAAATAAAAATCCTTGGGTTTTGATGGATTGTGATTATGTTCTCTTTTGGGGATGTGGTGACTCAAGGTTATAGAATGAGAAAATTATGATATGATGTGTTGGATGGTGTCATTTTGGTGATGTGGGGATGATTATGATGTTTTTTTCTAGTGGTGAAGTGGCGGTTGTTTTTATGTGGATATGTTTATAGGGATTTAGTGGGGGTTGTGATGAGGTTGTGGTTTTGAAATTTTGATAGTGATGATGGTATTTTTATTAGTGGATGATATGGTGGATCATTATTGAGTTTTAATGGGTAGTGATATATTTCTTGTAACGCCCCGGCCCCAGTTACCCAGAGTCGATGCATTATTACCTAACATTGGAATGATTACAAGGAATCAAGTCCCAAAAGACCGATCAGTTTAGTAGACTTGGAAAATAGATTACATACATGAACGTTACATTACACATTAGAAAATAAAACACAACATAAATGATCCTTTGAGAACACCATTAATCCCCTAGATTAATCCTTCCTATCAATCATAATACACTTCATTGAATCCTGGGAAAATTAAAACATAGAAAGGGGTGAGATCAGATCCTCAGTAAGGATTACAATATAGCGGAAACTTTCATAAATAAACATAAAATTTTAATAAATGTATAAGACTAAAAAAATCCTTTTAAACATAATCTTCAGGATAATATGGCAAAGATAAAAAAAATAATACCATTTACTTATTCACATGGATATTCTACTAGTCGAATAATCACATGCAATATCAATAGCCACTTTCATAATGATGGAATTCATAATTCCAGACTTCATAACCACATAGTCAAGGCCTTGTGCCAAGACCTAAAATAAGATTTTTGTCAAGGATTTGTTCCAAGACACTAGTTTGTCTCATGAGACCTACTGATGCATCGAAGAGCTATAGCGGGCTCCACCCATCACTTACTAAGTCCAATGCATTCCTCATATGAAATGGTTTAAACATAACATAAACATTCATATTACTAGCATACCAAATGTCAATAATTTATCCATAAACCATGAATGGTGTAAAAATAACACATCCACATTCAAACATATCACAAAACCTTCAATAAAATATGGAGGTTTTTTATCATAATAAATCAACTTCAAATAAACTTCAAATCCATCAAAGGATGTTGACATAGATGAAATCAAAACCTTTTTTAGAGAAATATTTCTTACTATTTTGAAATCATTTAAAAGTCATATAATTATTAAAGAAAACATTTATTTTGAAAATATTCTTATAATATTGTAAGTGAAGCATCGATGATGTTATAACGTTGGAAAATATCCACACCGTCCGTATAAGTAAAAAAAAACTTTATTACCTTAAATTTGTCGAAAAGGTCAAAAAGTACCTTGTTTGGAAAACGATGGACAGATTCCTTTCAAAACATATACGGTCAAATAAGGGTATAAAAGACTTTAACCAATTGTCTAGTAAATATTAAAATTGTTTTGAAATACATTTTTAAGAAACATGGATGTGGATGATAAATATGTCCCAGTAGATAATTACATATAAACAACCTCGGATAATGAAAAAATTGTGAAACTAACACTTACCTAGCACTTTCCTTTAGTCAATGGTACATTTAACCTCCTGTATGAAGATCATAGTATGTTATTATATTATACCAGAACCATATTAATATTTATGATATCTTACATGATTCATTTATAACTTTATACTACCCATTTAATAATAATTTCCATGTTAAATTAACATTTCGGGTAATAATCGCTTTCTTTATCGTACGTGTTTTAACTTGTTACTCTTGATTGTATCACTTAGATAAAGATTTAAATACTTCCAGAATAAAAAAATGGTTTATATATCATATATATTTTGAATATAAATATGTATAATATACATATATATTAAATGGGAAACACCATTTATGGAGACGGTAGTCCGTACGTACGCATAAATGATGTTTATGTTTTCATATCGTATTGAAAGGAACTAAGTGAATAAGATATATGTAAGTATATATATATATATATAGTAGAATTATTATGTCATATATTACATACTTATTAATGATATATATTTTATAATCATCATTGAATGGTGAATGTGGAAATGAATCTCATCACGTTGTGGAGACGGTAATCCTTATGTACGCACGAGCGAAAATATCATTATATTGATGGAAAAATCATATGAAATTTAATGGTGTATCATATATACAGAATAATTAACATGTTATATTTATTATTTACATCATTTATACTCATTATTATACCCATCCAAATAATTAAGTGTTTAAATAACAAACTACACCACGACGTGGAGACGGTAATCCGTACGTACGCACGTATGGTGACTTTTTCATTTATAGGAAGGATAGAATAATGAATATGGTTATAACATTTCTATAATATAATCATAGTATATAGAAGATACTGGATTTATTATTTTAAAATGGAAACCACAAAGAAAGAGTAAGTGGATGGAGAAAGAACTTGAATGATCTGATGAAATATTTACCTCTTTTTTGGGTTCTTCCGTTTGATTTGATCAAAAGGCCTCCATAGGTTGGATTTCTGACCAAAGGAAGGACTCTAGGATGAAGGGAATAATTTTTGGGAGGATATTTTGGCAGGGGTTGGCCGAGCCAAATGGCTTTGGAGGTGTGAATTTGAGAGAAGGGTAAGTGCCCTTTTATAAGAGGGGTGAGGGGATCCTTTGGGAAAACGTAACATATTATTTTATAATAAATTCATTTTCGGTTTCTAATGGTGCAAAAATGAATTTGTTTAATATCTATGGTGCATATGGGTCAAAAACCTCTCAACCAATAGGTTTTAGACAAGTTTAAGTTACCATTTTAACCATATCGTTTTTATTTAACTCAAAGTTAAATAGTTTAACTTTTACCGTGTCTTCTTGTATTCTTACACTATATGGTTAATAAACATACTCTAAACTTTCAAGAGAACCTCAAGTGGTTCATTAATGACATATATAATATTATTTAAGCCTTTTTCCTGATCCTTAGATTTTTAGGAATATTATATCAATCAATAATATAGTATTTGTTTTCAAAACTATTTTAGGTCAATTTTGACATTATTTGGTATTTGTTTTTTTGTAAAAATCATAACAGCATGATTACTTCGAAAAAAAATATTGAATGAACCCTAAAATGTAATATTAACCTATAAAATTAGTTTAATTCCTCAAAAGTCTCAAATTACATTTATTTTGGTATTTATAATATCAATTATTTTAATCTTTCATTAATACGGTAATTACTGCATCATCATTGTCTCATAAATATATTTAATTATATAATGTATAAAAATTATAAATAAAATTCCATTATGTACGAAATCGTTTAATATTTATAATTAATATTTATAGTCTAATTTATATTTTATGTAACCCTGTATTAAAAATGTTTTAGTTATTATACTTTGAATTTAACTCTTTTAACTATTCTTTAAATAAAATAATAATAAATGTCCTAATCTAATTTAAGTGGACCAAAGAGGTTCATATTTTATTCATAAGGTTTTTTTTGTCGAATTATACATATCCAATAGAATTAGGACATGTGTTAGGGAATAATAATATCATTTTTACCCTTAATTACCCTATTTACTTTTAACAGTGGTAAATAAAAGTTAAAAGTTACTATTCACCAAAAATTATATTCATCTTATTGAACCACATTTTTCTTACTGATATCAACCATTTTTCTCGGATTTTTCAAATTCCACTCACAAAAGTGGTAAAATTTTGTTTTATGCGAATTTGCAAATTCTCCTAGTAGGTGGGTAAAAGACGGTGAAAAGTTCAATAAAATTTTATATATCTAATATTATTACAAAATAACTCCAATGGATTACATTGAACATATATAGGTATTATATATCTATTTTTACCTAAAATAAATTTAAATAAAATAATTAATTATTTAAATAAAAAGTCGGTTTTAACCAATAACTCAGTGTTTTTCACTATTCATAAAAAATTGAAAGTTTTCAGAAAAAACCAAAATTTCACCCTGGGCTAATTTGGATATTATGAATTAACAAATTAAGTCTATTTTACCAAATTCAAAACATATAAATTTAATTTATTAATTTAAAATTAATTTATGTTGTCAAAACCGAAAAGCGGGTTTTTAAGAAATAATAACTAACAAAAGATCGATACTTGTTTATGTTCAATTTCAAAGTGAAATTATTTACAATGAATAACATTGGATTAAATTCAAAAAATATAATCTATTTATATTTCCAAAACATTTAAATGTATAACCGAACCCTATAAATTATTTTGATTAAAAAAGTTGTTTTTAGTTAAAATATAGTGTTTTTCACTATTCACCCAAATATTAATGTTTTTAGAAAAACTCCAAAAATTTATTGAAACTAAATACTTATGTCCCAATTCTAAAGAAGAAGTTTATTTTATCAAATTGAATATATAAAAGTTTCAAATATTGTATTTAAAAAGGGTTCTCCATTAAAAGGCTCTAAGATTGCATTTTTTGAAAAATACATCTTTTTTCTGAAAAAAATAAATTTATTCATTTTTTATGTCTAAGAAACTCATAATATGGATTCTAAAATTATAAGGATTATATAAAGTTTAAAATTTAGTTAATACTATTCATAACCTATTTTGAACGGCTAGTTTGGTAAGTCGTGGTGCGCTTGAACTCAGTGTTGCGTGTATTGAAAGTTACTGAAATACTTTGAAGCAATAATGTACTATGAAATCATGGGGTGTTCCATTTTTCCCTCCTTCAAAAAATTGCATCCTCGCAATTTTAAATTATTCTTCAAAAATAAAAGGTTGAAAATAGAAAATACCTTTGTGGGAAAACCCACATCATAATTTGGGTTAATAAAATTTAGTCTTAATAAGAGGAAAATGGTAATGGGAAAGTCACCACTGAATTATGATATTGATTAGGATAACATTGGTGGAAATTAGAGACTCCAAATTGGTGAAAAAATGAAAATATTTATAGGGACTGATTGAAGTCATCAATCACAAACAATAATATAATTGAGGGCCTCAAAGCCATCCATCTATGATTATTTAAAATATCATCGGTTCAACAAAACATAAGGTATTAGGATAACAAATTTTTAGTTTTAATATCCATTATCTAATGTTTAAGAATTAATTTATTCATAGAATAAGAGGATATATATATATACTTGACAAGTAGAGTTTCATTGTTTCCCTCCGATTCCGGGGATGATCTCCTTTGATGGGAGGTTCAAACGTTCTGATCGGTTTCTAATGGGTATGTTCGTAGAACCGGAAACATCCAATGATTCCACATCCATTCGGACCTACTTTCCAAAGGTAGGTGCTCATTAGTTTGTAGACTGATGAGGCTTATGAATTTTCATTGGTCGAGAGGATGGGAGGTCGGACTCATCACACCTTTTTGAGGGGAATTATTTTCTACTTCAGGACTCTCTTTATAGATTTAAGTTATGTTTGTGAATCCTTATTACATTACCAAGTATAAAATGATCTTTCCTTCAGATTTGACAATCAATGATCGATATGTAGGAAATTTAGAGAATCTTTTATATGTATTCGAGGTTCTTCATCGATAGAGAATCATCTGTATTTATTAGAGATTCTTGGCCAATGGTACCCTTCGACACATTTATATAGAAGTCTCTTGGTCATTATGATGACCATGCTGGTTTTAAATCCACTCAGTGGGGCACTTGAAGTTTACTATCATTCATAAGGACATGGATTATTTCAGAGTTGGGATCGAACCCGCAGATGGGCTACCTACGTATCCTTTGTTGAGAAAAGGAATTAGAACCCATGTAGTTCGAGTAAGGGAGTATGATGTTTATGATTGATGGATCAAAGAAGGATTTCATAATTACTTTTACACTCTAAGCTCACATGAGTCATGCTCGGTGTGAGAAACAAGAGGTATTGGTAAGAATCAGACAATTGTTCCATGAAAGATGCAATCATAAGAAATAAGGTGGGACTTAGGTATGTATGACTGCCCAGATAAATGAAGATTTGGATTTAATTCAGGGAAGAAATCCAGGAACAGGGTCCATAAAGGTATATGTGCTTCACGGAGATTTTAATACTCTAACTTGGGACTTACTTCTGAAAAGGAGGCCCAAATTAGGGGACTGGGGCTTATTCTTAAAAAGGAGGCCTAGATCAAAGGTAAATTAGGACTGGTTAAGAGGAATTAAGACTGGGGCCTACTCCTGAAAAGGAGGCTCAGGTTAAGAGACTTGAAAAATTAAGGGATTTGGGGCTTACTCCTA
This sequence comes from Viscum album, assembly GCA_963277665.1. Classification (NCBI taxonomy): domain Eukaryota; kingdom Viridiplantae; phylum Streptophyta; class Magnoliopsida; order Santalales; family Viscaceae; genus Viscum; species Viscum album. The sequence goes on along the minus strand of OY728150.1, from coordinate 806,154,962 downwards.
AAGAGGATCCCCAAATTAGAGGACTTGGAGCTTACTCCTAAGGAGAATGACCAGATTTGAGAATTATGACTGGGGCTTATTCCTAAAAAGGAGGCCTAGGTTAAGATAATTATGATTGGGGCTTACTCCTGAAAAGGAGGCCCAAATTAGGGTACTTATCATCTTAAAGGATGAGTTGAATGAATGAAATCTCAATCTTTAGTGACATAAAGATGTGTAAATCACTAGGTTTTTGAGAGATTTTCCACATAATTCCTTTCAGATAAGGAATTCAAATCAAGAAATCATGCCATAAATGGCTTTGAAGAGTGTCTTGAAGACTGAATCTTGAATAGGAAAGGTGGAATGGTTTAAGAGGGGTGAAATGGGAAAGAAGGGCACCCAAAAAAGGCAGGGGCGCGCAAGTCCTACGTGGGCGTGCAAGTCATGGTCGCGCGGGTATGCTTGTGCGATATATGGGGTACTTGCGCGACGGTTAACCAGCAGGGTAATACTTGAGAGACTCTTGATTAAAGCCTTTATAATCCTCTTTAGGTTCTTCCAAAAAAGGGGCGTGCAAGTTCTATTGAAGGAGTAAGGTGGCGCGCAAGTGTGGCCTTTTCCCTTAAGGGCTGGCCACTCAGGCGCGCAAGTGTTGATGAGTTTCAACACTTAGGCCTTCCTCCCCCTCTTTTGATCTTCCGTTCTAGGTAAGAAATTACCTTAGAAGTGTTTCGGAAGCTTCGAGAAGAGACTAGGGCGCTGGGAGCTCAAATCTGAGTTTCTAGAAAAAATCCTTTTCCAAATGGGGGGCCCACAGGGTCTATTTTTAAGCAGGAGAAGACCCCAAGCGGTTATCACTTAGGTCGCGAAAGTCACTTGCGCGACCATAATGCGTCGCGCAAATGGACTTGTGTGACTATGAGGGAACTTGCGCGACTTATGGGCAATATTCTCCTTGTTCATTCCTTTGTCGATTTTTGATATTTTCTTCAAAGGATGAATCACTTTGAGCTCAGATATTCCCCTTTTCTGATCTTTAGATTCTGTGACTAAAGGAGCGTCAACAAAAGTCCACCCTCAGAGTTGGATCTGGAGAGAATATAGAATTTGACTCTAAGGAAAAGAAGAAAACCAAAGGAAAGGCGGCGCGCAACTTTGGGCGCACAAATGAGCTTTGGGCGCGCAGAGTCCAGCGCGAAGGGGTACGGCCTTTAGTCACCCAGGGTACGGCACGCAGGGTTCTGGTCGTGTCTATAAATAAAGGGCCTCCCTTCCGTACAAAGCATCCGGATTTCCGGACTTCAAACCTTCGAGCTCTCGCCGCGCAGGTCACCTTAACCGTGCAGGTTGCTCTATTTTACGGTTTCCTTGATGGCACGCTGCTGTCGAGGTATCTTGATTTTCATGGTGATACATGTGCGCCATATACTTGCGCGGCATATCCATACTTGCGTGCCAAGATTTAGACTTGCACATCTTAATGCCTTTTCCATTTTTCTGAATTCTTTCACAAATTTTATGAAAAATAAACTCATTTAAGAGTTAGTTTATTCAACTTTTGTGCAGATTCAATGGCTCTTAAGGGAATTAAAATGGCTGATGAACTGGCTAGAAAGCAGATTGATGAGATGATGAACATCATTGGCCATGATTATTATGATATCTGTGATAGCACTCTCCTAGATTTGGTTAAGTACTTGAAGAAATATCATCTTAATTTCCCACAGAGCATCTACCTGCCTCTATATGGTCATGGTCATCTGCAAGGAGTCAATGTTCCAGATGCAAAGAACTATACGCTTGAAATTCAACTGCACTGCTACTCCTCTATTTTGGTTATGTTGTTCATTAAGAGCAACAACAATGGTGTGAACTTTCAAATTCTCCTTCCATGCCATTTCCTTGCAGATATGAAAATGGAAAACCCATGGGCTGAAATGTTTTCCGCTGTCGGTTGGTGGAGAGAAGACAAACATGGCATTAGAGAAATATCTGAAAAGATTACTCTCTCCAAATGGCTCTTTACTTCCAATGCTCCATTCTCAAATCCATGTATCCATCTTCCAAGTCTCTTGGATAGAAACAGAGTCATTGTTTGATCAGCAGAAAATTTTCTCAAACCTCACTCAAGAACATCCTTTTACAACTGTTCGAAGAAGAGCTAGTATTACTACAACTCTTATTGTATCCAGTTGAATGAATGAATTCCTAGTGGTTTCTGATGAAGCTTGGGGTGTCGTAAATCAAATGAAGAGTTATGTTGAAAGCCCCTTGTAATTCTTGAAAAAGAGAAGAGACTCCAGTCTGTGGATGTCCTTCTAACTCTTGTGCATCAATGAAAAACACTTTCACCTTCACTCATTTGTACCTGCATTCTCTTTTGCTACATGCTTTAGATTTTACCTAAGCCAATGGGCCTAGTAAGAATAGTTTCATTTTTACTAGGATTAATGTAAATAACCCTAAAAACTTTGAACCCTTTAATTGTTCAATGTTACATAAATCATACAAAATGTATGTTTAGTGAGCTGGGAACTTGACTTTTATTCAGAGTTCCCTTGTCTTTTGTGGGCAGTTTAAAGTCATGCACGTCGGACATAAAAAGGCTAATGTTTAAGGTTGAAATAGCTTTGACCGAAATGGATTAGAATTGACTCAATTCCTTGAAAATTCTTCTGAAAAACATATTACCATATTCATGTATGAGGGAAAATATGTAATCTATGACTTAAGAATATTTGAATCCGAGAAATGATATGAAAAAGAGCTAAAAGGCATTAGAAGAAGTAGTTTTCAAGAATGAAGTTACCATTATTTAACAAACCTGTTAGGGGGTTGAATTATGCAGGGCCACCTAAGGGCATTGGATGCATAGTTAAATAAAATAGTATCTTTTGGCTAACAAGTCTGTTATGTAGACTATTTATGCAAGGCCACCTATGGGCACGTGCTACATAGTCAGGAAAAATAACTCTCAAAAATTTACTTTCCTAGTTCTAAAAGCCAGTGAAATTTTATGAAGATTCAAATCTTCCAAAGTATAGAGTTTGCTCTATGGAAAGAGGTACTTGAATATGGAGAAAATATTTCCAAACAAGATTATCGAAGAACTGGATGAATATCACTCTTATGAAGGTCTGACCCAAACGTAGGGAAGGAGAATATAAACCATAGACTTGAATACTTTCAGATCATGAAAAACGATGTGGGACAAATATGTTAAGGATGGATATTTTTGCGGATCCCTACATACTGTCATTTAAGACAAATAAGGAAAAAAGAGGCATTCTTCCCAAGAATGAAGTTACCACTATCCGAAAAACCCGTTAGGGGGTTGAATTATGCAGGGCCACCTAAGGGAATTGGATACAAAGTCAAATAATAGTATCTCTTGGATAACAAGTCTGTTATGTAGACTGTTTATGCAAGGCCGCCTATGGGAACGTGCTGCATAGTCAGGAAAAAGAACTCTCAGATGTTTGACATTTTTATGACTAGAAGTCATGAAAAGGGTTATGAGGATCTGAAAATATTTAAGGATAGGATTATGACACATAAATATGGGTATTGTTCAATGTATACAGACATACACAGATCAATGCTAACCATAATCATGTTGTGGATGGGTCCTGAATTGAAATATTGGACTTCACTATGTATCCCATAAGGATGAGAATCAAGCCATACGTAGTTCTTAAACTACAGTTTAACATCGTGTGGGACAAAAGGATTAGATATCTTAGTTTAGGGTCATAGATCTTGGACCATTGTAAGAAATACACAGGGTGTGTTTTCATGAGGACTTTTCAGCCAAAGGACTGAAAGTGGAATTTGGGGTTAGGCCCAAAGACTTGGGGATAGATTCTAGGGACACTCAACGTTCCTACGTATCCTATAAGGATGGTAATCAAGCCCATGTAGTTCTAGAAATACCCTTTGTACAAATTTGGCTTGTACATATAAAGGGTGAAAGGGGACTTTAGTACAATGATGGTTTAACCCAAGATAAAAGGTTTTGGTGTTTCCATGTATGCACGTAGTCTTTGAAATGAAACATGATTGAAAAATCAATGTAAATAATGGTTCCCTCTTAGGTGAGGGTATCAAAAAATATTGTAGTTTATTTTCATACTGGACAAAAGTTTTGTATAGTTTAACGTCGTATAACAAGGACGAAAGTGAACCAATGTAAAGATATTGATTCTAGGGGCGGTTTCATGAATCAACATCGTATGAGATGGAGGTAAACCGATGTGAAGAGATTGGTTTTGGGCTTGAACCTTGGGAGGTTTCCTACATACCCAGCCTAGAAGGCAAGGATCAAAGTCTGTGTAGTTCAATTAAAGAATGAATTAATGATCAAGTTGTTCTTGGGGAAAACGACCTAAAAAATGATGTTGGGACATACACATGGTTAGTGGCCCAAAGAGAGTGTTATGGTTGAAGTTTGCTCTAAACTCACGTGAGTCATACTCGGTGTGAGAAACAAGAGGTAACAACAACCTTAACGATGCATAGTTTAATGTCATGTAGGACATATAAAGGTACTATGTAGTTTAAATTCTTGCAGTTAGGACTATTGGTGCTGCACAGTTTAGTGTCATGTAGCAGGGAAAAAGTACAGTTTAATGTCATGTAGGACATATCACAGAATTTTTGTACAGTTTAGCGTCATGTAGTTAGGATGATGGAGACAATAGAGTTTAACGTCATGTTGGACGAAAGGGGGACTGTGCAGTTTAATGTCATGTAGTGAGGACAAAAGAGTACACCATTTAACGTCATGTTGGACGCATTAGAGAATTTTTCTCCACAATTTAGCGTCATGTTGGACGAAAGTGTGAGTAGTTTAAGGTCATACAGGACCTTTGATGATTATGTAGTTTAACGTCTTTCCGGACATAAGGGAATTTTATACAGTTTAGCGTCATGTAGTTAGGACGTCACAGTTTAACGTCTTGCTGGACGTAAGGGACTTGCAAATAGTTTAGGGTCATATGCATGGACCGTTGGTGATGCAGTTTAAGGTCATACAAGACCAAGTTGCAGTTTAAAGTCATACTGGACCATTGATGTAGTTTAACGTCATACAGGACCTAGTTGCAGTTTAAGGTCATACTAGACCATTTAGGGAACTTTTTCACAGTTTAATGTCGTGTGGGATGAAGTTGCAGTTTGAGGTCATACTGGACCATTGCTATATAGTTTAACGTCATATATAAAGGACGAAGCACTTTTGTACAGTTTAGCATCATGTAGCTAGGACGAAAAGGAATTTTGTACAGTTTAGTGCCATGTATCTAGGACGAAGTAATTTTGTACAGTTTAGCGTCATGTAGCTAGGACGAAGTACTTTTGTACAGTTTAGCGTCATGTAGCTAGGACGAAATACTTTTGTACAGTTTAGCGTCATGTAGCTAAGACGAAGTACAGTTTAATGTCATGTAGGACGTATTAAGGGACTATGCAGTTTAAAGTCTTTCAGTTAGGACTATTGGTGCTGCACAGTTTAGTGTCATGTAGCAGGGACAAAGTACGTACTTTGCAGTTTATACAAAATACTTCTTCAATAATCTGGCATTGGTTGGAGTAGTGATGAGTTCTCCATCCATCGAGATTAATGAATAAGCTCCATTGAAGTAGACCATATGTATTGAATAAGTTCCTTCCCATTTTGGCTTAAGTTTGGGAGGTTTCTTTCCTGGTATCATTGGAGTTCTGAGAACTAATACCAATTCTCCCTGAGTGAATGAACGAAGATGAACTTTTTTGTTAAAAGCTCATGTTATTCGATTCTGATAGACTTCCATGTGGTGCAAAGTGCACAATCATTTATCATCTAACCGTTCCAATTCATTCAATAGATTTTGAGATTGTTCATCTGTAGATGATTGATCACAAATGGAAACTCTCAGCGAGGGTAGTTGAACTTCAATGGGCAAGACGGATTCTGTTCCATATACCAATGAATATGGAGTTGACCGAGTTGTAGTGCGGGTGGTAGTACGATAATCCCATAAAGTATGAAAGAGATTATCAGGCCATGACCTCTTATCTTTATCCACCATCTTTTGCAGTATGTTTGAAAGAGTCTTGTTAAAGGCTTTTATCTGGCCATTGGCCACTGTATGATACCGAGATGAATGATTGGATTTGATGTTGTATTCTTGATACAAATTCTTCACCTCGGATTAACAGAAATTGGTGCCATTATCCATCAATATGGTATGAGAGACACCAAATCTGGTAATGATGTTAGACTTGATGAAGCTAACAATTCATTTAGAACTGACTTCCTTGAGAGGTATTGACTCTGCCCATTTGGAAAAGAAGTCAGTAGCAGTAAGAATGTACTTAAACTGGTTGGCCGTAGCCGAAGGGTAAGGTCCCACCACATCCATTCCCCATGTGGAAAATGGCCATGAGTATTTAGCTGTATGAAGAAACTCTGGAGGTTCATGAATGAAGTTGGAATGTACTTGGCATGAATGAAACTTCTTTGTGAAATCGACACAATATCTTATCATTGAAGGCCAAAAGTATCCAAGCCTTCGAATCTGATCAGACAGTCTATGTCCAGACTGGTGGGCACCACAGACTCCAGCATGAATTTCTTTCATGACAGCCATTGTCTCTTCACCATCAATGCATCTGAAGATAATTCCATCAAAACCACATTTGTAGATAATTTTCTCTAGGTGATCTGGGCTATCATAAAGAGTAAAATTAACCACACGCCGCCGGATTTGTTCTTTCTCAGCTCTATCAGGTGGAAGTGTTCCATTTTGAAGGTATTCCCTGATAGGTGACATCCATCCTGTTGTATGACCATACGGTTCAGGAATGGAAAAATTTCATTAATTTCCTCTGTTCTGATTCGAACATAAGTTGAAATTTCATGACGGTGAGCAATACTGATAGTTGTCTCGTCCCGATTTGGATCTGTCAGAGCTGTGGCTATATTATCCAATGCATCATCTTGAGCATTTTGTGATCTTGGGACATAAGAAAATGTCAGTTCCAAAGGGAATTCCGCCATTAACTCTCTGACGTAATCATACAAAGGGATTAGTTCTTCTTTTCTGATGGCATAATCCCCATTGACTTGTTTGATTACCTGGTCGGAATCACCTTTCACCTTTAATTGATTCACTTGTGCTTGAAGTTCTAATTCCAATACTACGATGAGAGCTTGGTATTCTGCTTCATTATTGGTACCACCTTCCCACAATAAGAAGGAATAAGGTAACACTACCTTTTCTGGAGAAATGAGCACAATTCCTAAGCCAACTTTGTTGAATTTAGGATTTTCCATTTTCCTCCCTGTTGGACTTCTGGAAGCACCATCAAAATACATTTCCCATGCCTAAGGACTTTCTTGAATAGAGAAGACTTCCTCATCAGGGAGTTCAATATCTGAAGATGTGTCTTCCACTAAAGGGTGTTTAGCTAGGAAATCAGCCAGAGCTTGGCCCTTTATCACCTTTTGAGATACATACTAAATGTCGAATTGCTGAAAAATAATTGCCCACCTTGCCAGATGTCCTCTAAGCATTACACAACTTAGGATAAATTTTAGCGAGTTATTACGAGATAACAATTGGACTTCGTGATGTTGCAGGTAGTGTCTCAACTTATAAACTGCAAAGATTAATGCCAGGCATCACTTCTCAATACTTGAATATCGGGTTTCTACTTCAAGCATAGTTCGACTGAGATAGTAGAGACTGTTTTCATTCCCAGCATCATTCTTTTGAGCAATAAAGGCACCCAATGATCTCTCTAGAGCTGTCACATAGAGGATAAGTGGTCTTCCTTCAACAGGTGGCATGAGTACCGGTGGACTCAAGAGGTATTTCTTGAGAATATCGAATGCTTATTGACATTCTTCAGTCCACTGGTAAGTAACTCCCTTCTTCATCAATTTGGTGAAGGGTAAACTTTTTCCTGCCAAATTGGCGATGAAACGCCGAATATAGGCTAAGTGTCCTTGAAGTCCTCTTAATTCTTTCAAATTTTGAGGAGGTGACATACCAAGGATTGACTTGGTATTCTCAGGATCAACTTCAATACCACGATGGCGTACAACAAAGCTGGGAAATTTTCCTGAGGTTACCCCAAAAGCACATTTTATGGGGTTCATCTTCAAATTAGGTTGTCGAAGCTTGCAGAATATGACTTCCAAATCAGCCAAATGATTATAAAGTTGTTTGGATTTAACTACCAAATCATCTACATATCATTCAACAAACTTCCCTAAGAAGGGTTTGAAGATACGATGCATGGAATGCTGATAAGTTGCACATGCATTCTTTAAGCCGAAGGGCATTACCCGGTAGCAAAACACACCCTGAGGGGCTCTGAAGGCTGTAGATTCCTTGTCTTCTGGGGCCATTCGGATCTGATTATATCCAGAATATCCATCCATGAAGGAAAGTGCTTCATATCCAGCTGTTACATCAATTAGAAGTTCTGTAATCAGAACTGGGAAATCATCCTTAGGGCAATGCTGATTAAGATCTCTGAAATCGATGCAAACTCTAATTTGTCCATTATTATTCTTTAAAGGGACAATATTATCCAACCATTTGGGATATTGAACTTCTCTGACGAAGTTATCTTTGATAAGCTTATCCACTTCAGCTTCAATTTTGGAAGCATAGGTTGGGTGTGTTCTTCTCGCGGCTTGCTTAAATCCTCGGTGTTCTTCTGGTAAACCCAAATGATGAGTAGCAACATCAGGATCAAGGCCGGGAATTTCTGTATAGTTCCAAGCAAATATATCTCTATTTTTCTTTAGAAAAGAAATATACATCTCTTGTTCTTCAAGAGTCATGACCGCACTGATTAAAGTGGGGCGTGGATCTTCTTTTGTACCCAGATTTATTTCTCTGAGTTCATCCACAGTGGTAGAGATACCCTCTTCAAATGCTGGAGGAGCATCTTTGAGATCTTTTTATTCTTCTTCATCATGTGTTATTTCTTCCTTTTCTACTTTCATAGTAGATGATAAAGTAGAATTCTCATGATCCGAAGAGATTTCAAAATTTTCATATCTTGAAGAAGAAGCTTCCATTTCCGACCTGATTGATGATGAAGGGTCTTCTTTGGGTAATAAAGAGGAGATGATGGATTGAGAATCGACATCATTGTTCACCTCTGATGTTTCTATAACTTCTTCTGGCTTAATTGGCGAAGCATAGACTTGTTGGATTTCAGCAGATGAAATGAAGACGTCACCATTTGTGCTTTCATCACTGCTTGGTAGATTACCAATTTCTCCCATGTTGTCTGGCTCGATTGCCTTAATTGACATTATGGATCTTTCCATAAGAGTATTTTGATTTGGGTCTATTTTGTAAATTTGACTGATAGGCAACACATAATCTGTACTCACATGTGTAAATGGATTTACTGGAATTTTTTCCAAACCATATGGATCATTAACTTTGGTAATCTCTTTTGTTATGGATTTCTCCCTTTGCTTCATGTGATATAATTATGCCTCAATGTATTGAGAATCACATGTCTTGAATGGGGCCTTATCACCATAAAATGTACCAACTTGACCATCGAAACAATATTTGAGACATTGATGGTATGATGAACGGACAGCCGCATGTTGATGTAGCCAGGGTCTTCCAGGCAAGATGTTGAAGGCTGAGTCTTGATCAACAACCATGAAATCTGAATTGGATAAAAGATCTCCAAACTAAGTTCTGAGTGTAACTTCACCCAGTGGTTCTTGTTCATTTTTATCATATCCTTGTAGCATCATGGTGGAAGGAGATAAATCAGATTCCGTGAGGCCCAATCGACGAAGTGTACGAATGGGCATGAGGTTGACTCCTGAACCATTGTCAATGAAAGCTCTTCGAACATCCACGCCATTGACCTTGGAAGATAAGTACAATGGTCTAATATGTCCATGCACAAAATAATCTTCATCTTCATCAGTAAAGGATATTATTGCATGGAATTCTGCAGGATTATTCTCTATGTGATATATTTCAGCTGCAGCAATTTCAGTTTCAAAATCCTGAGGACTTGACAAAGCCTCAATGAGTGCTTCTCGAAGATATTTTGATAGATTCAGAGCATCCAGAATTGATAACTTGGCTGGTACTTGGGCCAAGTGTTTCAATATATCATACTTTTGATCCAGAGGTCTGCGTTTCCCAATAGGAATATGTGGTTTAGCAGGTACCTTGGAAACAGATGATTTGGAAGTTGATGCATCTTGTATTGGGATAGGAGTTAGAAATATTCCTGGTTTTGGAAGATTAGACCGATTAGATCCATTTAATTGCTGAGAGGAAGAAGATGGAACCTTCAACCGGTCTTCCAAAATAACTGTGTCAAGACTGAATTTTCTATTGGTAGAAGAACTTGATTGTTCTTGCTGAGCTCGCTGAAGGGCTCTACCACGAGTTTCTGTTGCGTACACAGTTCTAGCAGGGGTAGAATTGGAATAGTGGCCTCTGAAAGATCCACGTCTTCCCCTGTATCTTGAGACATTGGAACTTCCTCTGATTCCTCTGTTTGATACAGGGAATTCAGACTCATTGAAATCGAAACTGCGACTGGCATATGGATCTGTTAATTGAATCATATTAACAGAACCAAAGATTAACTTTTTGTCTGATGAAAACTCTGCCTGATTAGCCTGTTTAGGCTCTGCCGTTTGGTGGGGCGGTGCCCGTGGCTTTGAAGTAGATGGTATGAAGTCCTCCAAAGTCAAAGATAGCTTAGTCTTTGACATATACTCATCTTCTTCTGATTCTTTTTCTTTCTTTGAATCATGTCGTTTCTTTGAGGACTTTCCCTCTGACGAAGAGGGTTTTGCCGCAACATTCATGGCAGAAGACACAATTGGTTTCTTTAATTGTGTTCGCAAAATAGCATGAGTTTGATTGATTGTCTTTCTGACCATCCAATCATCATACTTTTGTGCATTTTTTCTTTTGACTTCTTGCCATTCACCTTCCTCTTCTGGAACTGTAGCAGTGACACATGCTACCTGGGCTGAGGAGCCTTTCCATGTGACTTATCCCGAGTCGACCATATTTTGCAGGAGGTCTTTGAAGACGAAACACTCCTGGATGGGATGCCCCAACATTTGATGAAAAGGGAAATAATTAGTACGGTCTTCATCTCCTTTCTTGTTTGGCCTCTTGGGTATTGGAAATTGAACCAAATTGTTTTCCAGAGCCAAAATGAAACAACCAGAAACTTGTTCATTTAGGAAAGAGTATGTTTTTCTCTTCATATCCTCAAATTGTTTTCTTCTTTGATCTTTTTGATCGTATGGACAAAAAGGCCTTTGTTGTTGGCGCTCAGAAGGTGGATCCCTTCGAAAAGATGAAGGTTTTGAGGTAGAAATAGGTACAGGTGCTTGTTTAAGCATAACTGTAGAAGTTTCTACTTTACCCATTCTCATTCTTGGAGCTGATGGAATTACACAAGATTTAGCCTTATCCTGTATAAGGGAATCTTCGGTCTGCTGAGCGATTGAAGTAAGGTCCCGAAACCCTCATGTGTATTTCACAGGGATTAATGGCGTGCGTAATTCTTCATGCAGATTTGCCACACATATTGGCAACAATTCTTCTTGAGGGAGTGCTAAACTCAAGGAATATGTTAATCCCTTCTATCGAGTAATGAAATCAGAGACCCTTTCATTCTCCCTTTGCTTACAGTTTGTAAGATCGAAAACTGTTGTCTTTGGCAAAGTTGAGCTAAACTGAAGGAGGAATTTTTGGCAAAGATCCTCCCATCTGGTTATTGACCGGGATTGCAAACTTGTATACCAAACAAAAGCTGGTCCTTGCAAGGTTCTCATGAAGCATCTGAGTTTCACTACTTCTTACTGCTCCGGAGTTCCCATCATAGGATCTCAACAAGACACGTAATGCGTCAAATGCTGCTCAGGATCGCCTGATCCATTGAAAATAGGGAATACAGTGATCCCAAAACTGGATGGAGGAGAAATTGAATCTACCCATTCAGGGTAAAATTTCTTTTCTGGTTGAACTTGTGCACGTTTCCCTTCCTTAGTTTCTAACCGAGCTGTTAATGACTCAATAGTAGTTATTAACTTTTTAGAAACATCCGGTTGAACTTGTACTTTGGTAGGTGTAATGACTGGATCTTGGACAGATGTGGCGATTGGTGTTGCAACTGATGGTAGCACTGTCAACTGTTGTTGCACTTGACCCGTAGGATTAGACCTGTGAGGGTGTACTGATAGAGGGGGATATTCTTGATCCATCTCAGTAGCTGCAACAAATTCATTTGGCTGACTGACTCCAGCATGCTTAAGAAGAAGACTACTCTGAAGTAGTTTTGCATTCAACCTTCTTAATTCCTTCATTTATTCCTCCTATTGTGCAAACCTTTGCTCTAGTGAGAGAGATTGACCTTCTCCAGAGGAAGGATATGTCACCTGGTTATTTCCCTTCCCTTTGTTAGATCCTTTTCGGAGAGGGGGAAGTGGGTTACTCAAAGGATTACCTAGGTTCTGAGTAATCCTTTGACTTCGTGTATGCACACCTTCTTCATTTGTGTCAGTGCGTATATCTTATTGAGCAGGAACCTCTTCATCTGAGTCCCCTGAGTGAGCCTCATTTGGTAGATCAGCAACAACGGCATTGATGACATTGATTGATGTATAACTCATCGCATCCCTTCTATCAGCATTTCTGTGATATTGTCTTCTTCCGTGTCTTTGATGAAACATTGCCTTTTGTTGATTCGATCCCTCAGGAACTTCTTGAAGAACCATAATTTGGAGAGAATCTCCTAATAATTTAGCTCTTCGTTCCTCTTGAGGTTTCTTCCCCAATCGAGAAAAGACTGACTTTATCTGAGGAGGGGATTGATGATTTAAAAAAGTCCCCAGTCCAGTGGACTGGGGCTGTTCCTGCTGTTCTCGCTCAAATCCTTGAATCCTATTTGTTGATTTCGAGGGTTGGTTTAAAAGAGTCCCCAGTCTGGCGAACTAGGGTGGTTCTTGACATGCTATGTCTGAGACATTCTTGAAATTCCTCCTGATCTTGCGAACGTTAGTCTAGAAATTAGCTGGATGCATTAACCTGTATCTGCTTTTATTACCCAGTTCAAAAGACTGTTGGATGATTTTTGACACTTCTATAACTTGATGACGTGCTTGCTCCAAATGAGAGGCATGTTTAATATTCTTGTTTGCTTGATGAAAGAGTAATTCAACAACTTTTTCTCTGTATTCTTGATTTTGAGAGGAACTAGTTGAAGCCTGTTCTTGGGAAAGCTTTTGATTACAAACAAAGCCCATTGATTGTGGCTGGTCATGGGCAATAACATTGCATGAGACCATTTTCGGCGGGCTTTGCTGACTGGAGAGCACCATGAAATACAGTGCTCCATGAACACCCCATCCTCTGACACGAATACCAGATGGGGCATTGGAAATTAACTAACGCAATCTTCTTAGTGCTCCAAGGCATGAACGTTGAAGGGATTTCTGCTGCTTTTCAGCCTTCAGATATCGAGAGACTGATAGAGATGCCAAATCAATCTGACGTTGTAACCCTTCTATTATCTTAAGATGATTTTCATATTCATCATAAGATAATACTTTTTTTTAACTGACAAAGAGTTTTCCATATGTTGAGACGAATATCATGAATTTCATCTTCTGTCAACATTTCTAGAATATTATACTAAGAGTCATCCAAAGGCCAAAACATGACTAGAAATTCACTTTTCTCCAGTTATTTTCTCATGTTCAGCATTTACTCTTTACCATTTGATGAAGATTCTTCTACCTGATTTGACCAGAGTTAGTGTTTCCTTGTTGCTTCATTGGATTCAACAGGATTGGTAGAGAAATCATTGATCAAACTAGAAGATGCATGACTTAGGGGTGGTTCGGAGAATGACCTACACCCTGGGCTATCTTCTGATTGAGAAAGTATTTCACCTGCTAGCGATGAAGCTTCAGACATGACTGGTTTCGCATTTGCAAGTGCCTTAAGATAAGAGGGCTTTCTCGGCACTACATTGTCCACTGGAGCATTTTCCGGGCAATGTGCATCACTACTGTGGAGAGGACTTTCGCAGTGAAATTCATCATCATGGGGAGGACCACCATAATGGGTTATAAAAAAAAAAGATGAGATCTCTTGCTCCTTAGTCTTCTGACCACACAGAGGGTTCCTGTGGCTCTCATATGAAGATGAAACTTCGAGATCGACCGAATTGTCATGAAGCAAGCCTTCATGAGGAAGTTTCTATTAAAGACCTTCGGAATTAATGTTCCCACTATTGGGAAATGAGGGAGTATAATCTTAAATTTCAACAGATAATTGTCTGAGGGCTTCAAGAACTCCAGCATCGAGCAAGGCCTTGTTACTGATTGGATCTTGATCTCCTGACTGTGCTGGGTGGGTCTTTTTCTTAGATGCCTTCTTACTCACCTTGGAAACCACTTCTTGACGAAAGTGGTTGCTCTGATCAGGTGTATATGCCTGATTAGGAAAGATGGTCAGGTTAGGCTGACGATCTCCACTCAAATCAGGTGTATGTTCCTGAATTGGTTGTCCGTATGATATAGGGGAGTATGCCCCAGAACCCTCTTGGACTAGAATAGATGTGTGAGTCTGTTCCGGAGTGAATTTTTGATGTGTCACTCCATTGGTAGGGATATATTTATGTGTATTTCCCTAAGATGTTGCTGAATTTGTTATAATATCCTGGCAGGCCTCCAGAATATGAGCAGGGATTTTCTTCTGCTCTTTCACCATTGGTAGAATATTCTTGGTGACTTCAGCTGTCGGAACGGGAATATACGTCCATTCCGGGCTTGGAGCAGGTGTATGTGCCTGTTCCTGTCCTCCTTTTCATGTCATTGAATCCTGAAAGTACTCAAGTGTGGGGGAAAAGAGTTGAGTCTGCCTCCTATTTGTTGTCGGGGCTTTCTGAATAACTTCTCTGAATGCTACCAAGCGAGACTGTTGGTAGGATTGATTAATACAAGTAGGTGTATGTGCCTGCTGATTTCACTTTGCCAAACGTGGTTGACGAGATCCATCATATGTAGTCAGACGAGCCTGCTAACTAGATGATGATATATAAACAGTTGTATTTTTTTGCCTATAGTACTCCACGGGAATTGCCTGGCGGGATTGGCGTGATGTTACCAGACGAGTCTGCTGGATAGCGGAATTAAAACGGGCAGGTGTATGTGCCTGCTCGTTGCTTGCCACCAAGTTAGGTTGGTGGACTTCTCCGGAGATGGCAGAGATGAGAACCTGCTCACTGTTGACCAGATTCCGCCTCTGTTGGTTCATCTTGCTTGCTCGGGTTCGAGGAACCTGAGCCGAACGCCTGGAGTCGGTACCCTCATCATGTTGAGGGCACACTTTCGCACGAGTCTAGCGGCGATTGTTGGTGGGATCCCTCA
This sequence comes from Viscum album, assembly GCA_963277665.1. Lineage (NCBI taxonomy): Eukaryota > Viridiplantae > Streptophyta > Magnoliopsida > Santalales > Viscaceae > Viscum > Viscum album. The sequence goes on along the minus strand of OY728150.1, from coordinate 806,139,538 downwards.
AGAAGGACTCCTGTTTGTTTGAATTAAGGGCCTGAGGGACCTGCTCATTCACCTCCCCTGAATAAGGGAGCTAATGGTGATTGCGTTCCAGGGATAACGACCCGAAACGGTTGGAGACGGTAGTCAGCACCGCCTGCTTCATGATCACTGGTCGTCATTGTCCGGATGACCTATGTGAGTTATTTACTTGGAGGGATTTTCGGGCAGCCTCCAGAGTTGGGATGGTACCGTGTTGAAGGTACTCCTTAACCAGTGCATTTGATACCCAGCGTTAAAGATGCTGAGTAGGTGATATCATCCTTAGAGCGGACGACGATCCAGTAGGAGTAGCAGTAGTGGCATTTGCAGCAACAGTATTCACAGGTGTGAACTTGAGAGCAGCCATTCTAGAAATGCAGAAGATCTTAGAAAAGAGTGCCTATTTCCAATAAAATACGTAATCAAGATAAATTCAGCCACTACATCTTTTGGATGAGCACATATTTCAATGATTGTTTTTTTGTTGGCCCTCTCACTGAGTATTAAATAGGGGCCTAACAAAATAGGTAAAACATTATTTTAACTTGGTTAAGGATTCACTTCGGGTTCCCCATTTTTGATTCCCTTAGATTCCGGGGATGATCTCCTTTGATGGGAGGTTCAAATGTTCCGATCGTTTTCTAATGGGTATGTTCGTAGAACCGGAAACATCCAATGATTCCACATCCATTCAGACCTACTTTCCAAAGGTAGGTGCTCATTAGTTTGTGGACTGATGAGGCTTAGGAATTTTCATTGGTCGAGAGGATGGGAGTTCGGACCCATCACACCTTTTTGAGGGGAATTATTGTCTACTTCGGGACTCTCTTTATAGATTTAAGTTATGTTCGTGAATCCTTATTACATTACCAAGTATAAAATGAGCTTTCCTTCAGATTTGACAATCAATGATCGATATGTAGGATATTTAGAGAATCTTTTATATGTATTCTAGGTTCTTCATCGATAGAGAATCATCTCTATTTATTAGAGATTCTTGGCCAGTGGTACCCTTCGACACATTTATATAGAAGTCTCTTGGTCATTATGATGACCATGTTGGTTTTAAAGCCACTCAGTGGGGCACTTGAAGTTTACTGTCATTCAGAAGGACATGGATTATTTCAGAGTTGGGATCGAACCCACAGATGGGCTACCTACATATCCTTTATTGAGAAAAGGAATCAGAACCCATGTAGTTCGAGTAAGGGAGTATGATACTTATGATTGATGGCTCAAAGAAGGATTTCATAATTACTTTTACACTCTAAGATCACGTGAGTCATGCTCGGTGTGAGAAACAAGACGTATTGGTAAGAATCAGACAATTGTTCCATGAAAGATGCAATAATAAGAAATAAGGTGGGACTTAGGTATGTATGACTACCCAGATAAATGAAGATTTGGATTCACTTCAGGGAAGAAATCCAGGAACAGGGTCCATAAAGGTATATGTGCTTCACGGAGATTTCAATACTCTAACTTGGGACTTACTTCTGAAAAGGAGGCCCAAATTAGGGGACTGGGGCTTATTCCTGAAAAGGAGGCCCAGATCAAAGGTAAATTGGGACTTGTTAAGAGGTATTAAGACTGAGGCTTACTCCTGAAAAGGAGGCCAAGGTTAAGAGACTTTAAAAATTAAGGGATTTGGGGCTTACTCCTGAAGAGGATGCCCAAATTAGAGGACTTGGGGCTTACTCCTAAGGAGGATGCCCAGATTTGAGAATTATGACTGGGGATTATTCCTGAAAAGGAGGCCCAGGTTAAGAGAATTATGACTGGGGCTTACTCTTGAAATGGAGGCCCAAATTAGGGGACGTCTCATCTTAAAGGATGAGGTTGAATGAATGAAATATCAATCTTTAGTGACATAAATATGTGTAAATCACTAGGTTTTTGAGATATTTTCCACATAATTCCTTTTAGATAAGGAAGTCAAATCAAGAAATCATGCCATAAATGTCTTTGAAGAGTGTCTTGAAGACTGAATCTTAAATAGGAAAGGTGGAATGGTTTAAGAGGGGTGAAATGGGAAAGAAGGCTACCCAAAAAAGGCAGGGGCGCACAAGTCTGGGAAGGCGCGCAGGTACTGCGTGGGCACGCAAGTCATGGTCGCACAGGTATGTCTACGCGATATATGGGGTACTTGCGCGACGGTTAACCAGCAGGGTAATACTTGAGCGACTCTTGATTAAAGCCTTTAGAATCCTATTGAGGTTCTTCCAAAAAAGGGGCGCGCAAGTTCTATTGAAGGAGTAATGCGGCGTGCAAGTGTGGCATTTTCTTTTAAGGGCAGGCCACTCAGGCGTGCAAGTGTTGATAAGTTTAAACACTTAGGCCTTCCTCCCCCTCTTTTGATCTTTCGTTCTAGGTAAGAAATTACCTTAGAAGTGTTTCAGAAGCTTTGAGAAGAGACTAGGGCGTCGGGAGCTCAAATCTGAGTTTCTAGAAAAAAATCTTCCTCCAAATGGGGGGCCCACAGGGTCTATTTATAGGCAGGAGAAGACCCCGGGTGGTTATCACTTAGGTCGCGCAAGTCACTGCACGACCATAATGCGTCGCGCAAATGGACTTGCGCGACTATGAGGGAACTTGCGCGACTTATGGGAAATCTTCTCCTTGTTCATTCCTTTGTTGATTTTTTATATTTTCTTCAAAGGATGAATCACTTTGAGCTCAGATATTCCCCTTTTTCGATCTTTAGATTCTGTGATGAAAGGAGCGTCAACATTCATCCTTTAACTAAGTCCTTCCACAAACTCATCTTTAACTCCAAAAGATAATAGAATTAAAAAATATTCTATTTATACTAATCGTATAGGGTTCCAAACAAAATGATTTTATAATTTGTATATTAGACCAAAAAAACTACATTATACAATCCAGAACATCACGTAGGTCATTGGTAGTTAATGCACCTTTGTCGCTCTTTGGTTGCGGGTTCAAGTCTCACGGCCTTGCCGGACACGACGGGTTGTCACCTGACCTTCAGGTTGCCCTCTTTATGATAATCCAAAAATAACCTCAAGAAATGATGTAACCTTAACAATAGTATCCAATTTCAACCTTAATCGATTCCAACCTTTTGACTTATCCAAAATACTTTTGTCTAAACTCACATTCCAAAATTTATAAGGAAGGTAAACACAATGAAGATCCTTTTTTCCATGTAATAACATGTGAATACCTTCATCATGTATTCTTTTAAAACATAGTAACAGCCTGAATTATCATAAAATCTTATTGATTACATTCATCCTCCCTTATTCCTTATAGAACACTGGATATACTCCTTATATCCAAAAATGTTGTAAACTCCAACAATGATGGAATATACAAATCATTAATTAGTTTCAAGGTAGTCAATAATATCCAATATAATTTATCCAAATCAATCATCTCTTATTCCAAAATCAATACCTCGGTATCAGGACCAAATTAAAGTTTTTTCTTTCCTTGAACCATGTATTTTCCAAAAAGTTCAACTTGCCATTAAGTCACTTATCTAGGTTCCACAAAATCTCAAGTCCTTTATGAAATAGTACTGCAGTACCATCCTTATATAATATATAATTCTTATAACATGTACATCATTAATACAATACTCAAATGACACAATGCTTTAATAACAACATAATAACTCTTAATCATTCCTATTTATCTTTGGTAGTATCATAACTTGATTATTATCCAATAGCATCATTTTGGGTATACTTTGATGATTTGGGCATTGATTCACATAGTGTCCCAACCCCTTGTAGATGAAGCATTGTACATTTGAAACCTTTTTCTTACTTTTTCAATCACATACTTGGTGTATTTTTTCTACACACTTGTAAAAAACACTCATTCCCTTCAATAATTAACCAAGGTGATTATTTCCACAGTTATCACATATGGGAAAATCCTTCATTCCCTTATTCCCTTTATCCATCTTTCTTTCTACCATTATTTTCCTCTCTGGCTTCCCTTAAAATCCATAGGAATCAGAGAATTATTTACTTATCATATTAACACATGATACTATTTCTTCATATTATTATAATACATGGGAGACTATTTTATTTCAAAATGTTGGCTTAATATAATAAAAGATATGATCCTACTTACTCTTTGGATCATGCGTATTGTTGGAAGTCTCGTTCCTTCTTCTAAGTGCCATTTCTAAATAATGGCATACCCTAGGTTAGTTTATGAATCACAATTCATAATTCCAAACTTGTAAAATACCTAACGTAAATTGAAAATATTATGCAAATAATCTATAATAATAAAATGTATTCTTTGAGAAATTATTTACTCTTAAATCTTTAATAATGTCTTGTAATGAAAATGTGAATTATCCAAAGCATATCCCCCGGAGTTTCGTAACCAAGAGTGCAGAAAGGCCCGTTATCATGCACCAGTTCCCGTTCGAGTCTAGATCAAATCAGTTTTTTTAGGTTTTACCCCTTCGTACATCTGTTCCAGAGCTGCCTCTACCTGCTCGTATCCTGACAGGGATGTATTGCTTGGAAAACTCACAAAATCTCCACAGTACCAAAATTCTAGAAATTTCTTCTATACTAATCCTCAAAGTCTATATCAGGGTAATGTTCTCCAATTAGATTTTAACTAAATCTATTTCAAAGGTTTTCCTCTGATACCAACTGTAATTCCCTTACCCCAGATACCCAGAGTCGGTGCATTATTACATAACATTGGCATGATTACAAGGAATCAAGTCCCGAAAGACCAATCAGTTTAGTAGTCTTGGAAAATAGATTACATACATGAATGTTACATTACACATTAGAAAATAAAACACAACGTAAATGATCCTTTGAGAACACCATTGATACCCTATCTTAACCCTTATTATCAATCATAATACACTTCTTGCAATCCTGTAAAAATTAAAACATAAAAATTGGTGAGCTCAGATCCTCGTTAAGGATAACAATATAGAGGAAGCTTTTATAAATAAGCATAAACATTTAATTCAATGTATAAGATTAAAACAAAATCCTTTTAAACTAAAACTTAATCAAAATATGTCAAAGATACAAAAAAATAATGCCATTTACTTATTCAATGGATATTCTGCTAGTCGAATAATCAAATGCAATATCAACAGCCACTTTCATAATGATGGAATGCATAATGCCAGACTTTATAACCACATAGCCAAGGCCTTGTGCCAATACTAAAAATAAGATTTTGTCAAGGACTTGTTCCAAGAAACTATTTTGTCTCATGAGACCAAATTATTCATCGAGGAGCTATAGCGGGATCCACTCATCACTTACTAAGTCCAATGAATTCTTCATATGAAAAGGTTTAAACATAACCTCATCATTCGAATAAAAACTAGAATACAAAATGTCAATAATTTATCCATAAACCATGAATGGTGTAAAAATAACACATCCACAGTCAAACATATCACAAAACCTTAAATACAATATGAAAGTTTTATATCATAATAAATCATCTTCAAATAAGCTTAAAATCCATCAAAGGATGTTGACATAGATAAAATCAAAACCTTTTTTTAGAGAAACATCTCTTACTATTTTGAAATAATTTAAAAGTCATATAATTACAAAAGAAAACATTTATTTTGAAAATATTATTATATGACTGTAAGGGAATCTTTGACGATGTTATAACGGCGGAAAATAGACCCACCCGCCGTATAAGTTAAAAAAACATTCTTACATTAAATTTATCGAAAAGGTCAAAAAGTACCTTGTTTGGAAAATGACGGAAAGATTACTTTCAAAACATATAAGGTCAAATAAGGGTATAAATGACTTTAACCCATTTTCTAGTAAATAGTAAAAGTGTTTTGAAATACATTTTTAAGAAACATGGATGTGGATGATAAATATTTCCTAGTAGATAATTACATATAAACAACCTCGGATAATGAAGAGATTGTGAAATTAACAGTTACCTTGCACTTTCCTTTAGTCAATGGTATGTTTAAACTCCTGTATGAAGACTATAGTATGTTATTAAATTATACCAGAAATATATTAATATTTATGATATCTTACATGATTCATTTATTACTTTATACTACCCATTTAATAATAATTTCCATGTTAAATTGACATTTCGGTTAATAATCGCTTTCTTTATCGTATGTTTTTTAACTTGTTACTCTTGATTGTATCACTTAGATGAAGATTTAAATAATTACAGAATATAAAACATGATTTATATATCATATATATTTATAATATAAATATTTATTATAGAAATATATATGAAATGGAAAACACCATTTATGGAGATGGTAGTCTGTACGTACGCATAAACGTTATTTCTGTTTTCATATCGTATTGAACGAAACTAAGTGAATACGATATATGTAAGTACATATATATATATATATATCTAATATAATTATTATTTCATATATTAAATACTTATTAATGATATATATTTTATAATCATCGCTGAATGGTGAACATGGAATTGAATCTCATCACGTTGTGGAGACGGTAATCCGTACGTACGCACGAGCGACAATATCATTATATTGATGGTGAAATAATATGTAATTTGGTGGTATATAATATATAAAAAATCATTAACATGTTATATGTATAATTTACATCAGTTATACTCATTATTATACCCATCCAAATGATGAATTGTTTGAATAAGAAACAACACCACGACGTGGAGACGGTAGTTAGTACGTACACACGTATGGTGACTTTGTCATTTAATGGATGGATAGAATAATGAATATTGTTGTAAAATTTCTATAATATCATCATAGTATATAGAAGATACTAGAGTTCTTATTTTAGAATGGAAACAATAAAGAAAGATGAAGTGAAAGAAGAAAAGAACTTGAAAGATGTGATGAAATATTTACCTCATTTTCTGGTTCTTCATTTTTATTTGATCATAATGCCTCCATAGGGTGGCTTTCTGACCAAAGGAAGGCCTCTAGGATGAAGGGATGAATGTTGGGAGGATATTTGGGTAGGTTTTGGACGATCCAAATGGCTTTGGAGGTGTGAATTTGAGAGAAGGGGAAGTGCCCTTTTATAAGAGGGGTGAGGGGTACCTTAGGAAAAACATAAAATATTATTTAATAATAAATTCATTTTAGGTTTCTAATGGATCCAAAATTAATTATATAATATTTAAGGTTCATATGGGTCAAAACCTCTCAACAAATAGGTTTTATACAATTTTAGGTTACCATTTTAACTATATCATTTAGATTTAACTCTTTGTTAAATAGTTTAGCTTTTACCGTGTCTTCTTTTATTTTTACACTATATGGTTAATAAAAATACTCTAAACATCCAAGAGAAACTAAAGTTGTTCATTAATGACATATATAATATTATTTAATCATTTTTACATAACCTTATATTTTTAGGAATATTATATCAACCAATAATATAGTATTTGTTTTAAAAACTATTTTATGTCAATTTTGACATTATTTGGTATTGGTTTTTTTAAATCATAACAGAATGAATACTTCGAAAAAAAATTGTTTAAATCAACCCTAAAATTTAATATTAACCAATAAAATTAATTCAATTCATCCAAAGTCTCAAATTACATTTGTTTGGGTATTTATAATATCAATTATTTTAATCTTTCATTAATACAGTAATTATTGCATCATCATTGTTTCATTAATAAATTTTATTATTTAATGTATAAAAATTATAAATAAAATACCATTATGTAGGAAATATTTTTATCTTTCTAATGACTATTTATAGTCTAATTTATATTGTGTGTAACCCTATATTAAAAATGATTTAGTTATTAAACTTTGATTTTAACTCTTTTAACTCTTCTTTAAATAAAATAATAATAAATGTCCTAATCTAATCCAAGTAGACCAAATAGGTTCATATTTTATTCCTAAGGTTTTTTTGGTCTAATTATACTTATCCAATAGAATTAGGACATGTGTTAGGGTAATAATAATATCATTTTTAACCTTAATTATCCTATTTACTTTAAACTGTGGTAAATAAAAGTAAAACGTTACTATTCACCAAAAATTATTTTAATCTTATTGAACCACATTTTTTTTAATGATATCAACCTTGTATCTCGGATTTTTGAAATTCCGCTCACATAAGTGGTAAAATTATGTTTTATGAGAATTTGAAAATTCTCCTTGGAGGTGGGTAAAAGGCGGTGAAAAGTTGAATAAAATTTTATATATATAATATTATTAAAAAATAACTTCAATGGATTAGATTGAACATATATAGGTATTATGTATCTATTTTGACCTAAAATAAATTTAAATAAAAAGTCGGTTTTAATCAATAACTTAGTGTTTTTCACTATTCAACAAATATTGAAAGTTTTCAGAAAAATAACAAAATTTTACCCTAAGATAATTTTGATATTCCAAATTCAAAAATTAAGTCTATTATACCAAATTCAAAACATTTAACTTGAATTTATTAATTTAAGATTAATTTCTGTTGTGAAAACCAAAAAGCGTGTTTTTAAGAAATAATAACTAACAAAAGATTGATGCGTGTTTATGTTAAATTTCAAAGTGAAATTATTTCCAATTCATAACATTGGATTAAATGGTAAAAATATAATCAATTTATACTTACAAACCATTTAAATGTTTAATTGAACACTAAAATTTATTTTGATTAAAAAAGTTTTTTCAGTTAAAATATATTATTTTTCACTATCCACCCAAATATGAATGTTTTTAGAAAAACTCCAAAAAATTATTGAAACTAAATTGTTATGTCCCGATTCTAAAGAAGAAGTTTATTTTGTAAAATTGAATATATAAAAGTTTCAAATATTGGATTTAAAAATGGTTCTCTATTAAAAGGCGGTAAAATTGCATTTTCTGAAAAATACTTCTTTTATCTGAAAAAATAAATTTATTTTTAAATTATGTCTAGGAAACTCATAATATGGATTATAAAATTATAAGTATTATATAAAGTTACAAATTCAGTTAATACTATTCATAATCGCTTTTGAACGGCTATTTTGGTAAGTCGTGGTGCGCTTGAACTCGGTGTTGCATGTAGTGCAAGTTATTGAATTACTTTGAAGAAATAACGTACTATGAAATCTTGGGGTGTTATATTCTTATATCCTTCCATTAACATTTATATGATTCCCTAAATCCAATATCACTTTGACTTATTATACTATATATTTATTGATAAACTGTTATTATTTCATGTGATGTCAAAAAAAATTGTGATTTTATGTACCTTATCTATGGATGGTTTTCTATCCCTACTCATGATTTCAAATTTATCCATTGCATAAAATATCACAAAAATGTCTATAAAAAATCATTAATTCCTGATGAATAATTTATTTTTTATAATGATAAATCTAATTATTACACCCATATGGTCACATGTCTAATGTTGAATATTTATTTGTATACATTACTATATATTGGGAATGATTTTATTTAAAAATATGGAATTTAGTTCTATGATGTTGAAATATATATTTTTCTTATTTTATTGTTTTGGATTACATGTGGTGGTATTTGAGGAATGTGAATTATTATCTTTTTTACTTTATATATGGAGTTTAATTATTGTTCCTTGTTGTTTTTCTCTAAATATATTGTGGTAATGGAACAAAAATATGTGATAGATAAACATTGTTCTAGTATCCAAATTTTATCCCATTCGATGATGTATTTGGGGGTTACAATTGTCCTCTTTACCAATTTGGTAGGGGGGTTTTCCACGGTACTCCTTGACAATTTGGTATCATATATTTTTGTTAAGAGATTATTTGATGTTTCAAGAGAAGAGTTGGTAAGGGGTTTATATTTTTTATGGATATAATTTATTTAATCATAACTTAATATAGAGGATATGCAATTCCTTGAAAAAATATTTATATGGTCTCCCTTGAATGATACCAGAACATTTATTATAAATGAGAGACTTGACTGGACATGGGTATATTGGCCACCTGTTATAATAAGAAATTTATAGCAAACTAATAATTATTTGGTGAAAATTATCATATTCTATCCTTTAAAATTTTGAGGTAACATTAATCATTCCCATAAGAAGTATTTTTATTAATTGATTTTATGATTTTGTTTAGATTTTTTATTTATAAAAACATATTTTTGATATGATGGCGTATGAAGAATTATGTTTAATTAATTTTTAAGAAGTTGAATCACATAATTTTAAACATGATTTATTATAAAATAATGACATGACATTATTTTTTATATTGATAATATTAGACGATTTTCTTAACAATTTAAAGTCTAATTCATGTTAATCAAAAAACTAAATTGGAATTTCATAATCTAAAAGTGTTATTAAAATTAACAACATTTATGAAAGCCTTGTTGATTAATCAGTCCATTATTAATTAGTTATTTATTAAGAAAATTATTTTAAAATAATTAATTTAGCAGCTTGTTTTTTATTCTAACGTTTCATAATATGAAATTATATTCTATATGTTTATCCAAACTTGTAATTCATGTTATTTTTTAAATTAAATTGATTATAGAACTGTGAGTGCATTAAACTATAGAGCATCCTAGAGTTATGAATTCATATTACATAAAATGTGTGTAATGATAAAATATAGTGATTCATTCCTAATAGATATTATGAATATAATCAATTAATAGTTCATGATTTAAATTTATAAATATTGTGATATTTTTGAATGATAAATTTACACCCCATATTTAAGATTGCTAAATTCTATAAGATATTTATAACATAACCATTCTTAAAATTTTGACATATTATTTTTTATATCGTACTAATCATAAAGTGATAAATCAATTTATAGTGTGATTCATTTTTCTTTTTAAATTTTTAATGAATTTTATGTTTTAACTTAATTATGATCTATGAAATTGAATAATGTTGTAATTCATTGGAAAAAATATAATTTTTTAAATTCATGGTATTATACTAATTACAAAGACCCAAAAATTATCATTATTTAAAATATATAAAATTAAATACAAAAATATTTTGGGAGAAAAAATAAAAATATCGATGGGGGTTTATGGAATTTTATTTTTTGGATTGATAATTTTTTCCATGATTGATTATGTTTATTCATTCCGTGTTGATTACAAAATTTTCCTCAATTATAATTTTGATTAATGTTGTCATTTATTTATTAATCAATGAAAATTAGTTAACAAATGAGTCATCATTATTATCATTTTTGATAAATCTTACATGATATGAATATGATATAGTGTAGTAGAGAAGGTTGAGTAATTTTGAAGTATATTTTGTTATTTTTTATATAATGGATTTTATATTTAATAATTGTATGAAATATATGTTTTTTATGATGGGATGGTAAGGAGTAAGCATGTATTCTAAATATTCTTCCTTATATGATATGATCATCCTCATAATGGTGTTATAATTCATGTAAATTGTATTAAAAATATTAATTTATTCATAATTATAAACAAAATTTTTTGTTGATGGTTCCTGGAAACATCAATGAGGTGACTTCATTATGTTTCATAAAATATTAGAGATGATTTTTTTACTTTCAAGAGATAATTTTTCCCCAAGATTCTAAATAATGATTCTTAGAGTTCAATATTAATTAAATAATGATTATATATCATGGTATATGGAAATTTATTTTTTTATGATCCACTAGATTTAGTGTTTGCCTTGAAAGCATGTGCTTGAGTCTTTTGAGGAGTCACGAAACATGTTAGATGTTTTTTTTCTTGATAGGGAATAGTTTATTTGAATATTATGGGGTTTGGTGTGTATGTCCTTCATTTTGGTGTGTAGTTATCAATGGTCTTAGTTGTGAGGTGCTTCATACGATGGTTAGTCTACTCCTTATATTATAAAATTCATATATGTTTTCAATATAATTCTTATACTGTGTTTTCAAACATGTGGATGATGTTCATTTATTTAAGTTAAAAAAATTACATCTTAATTTAGAAAGGTTTATAATTAGTGTTATTAATGTGTTTTAAATAAAAAAATCAATACTATTACATTTTTTATATGGTTTATGTCTTATTTAAAATGGGTTACTATTTTGAAACAAATTTTTTTTGGGATAATGTATTAGATAGTGGGATTTCTATTGTAAGTTAGTGTTGATGAATATTTCCTTCATCGCAATATCTAAATTTATTGTGTGGTGATATTCAAATCATATAGGTATATACAATAGTTTTTGTATATCATTACTTTTAATTATTGTAATTCAATTAGATTCACAGGGAAACACTACCCAACAATGTGTGGGAAGTGAAACCATCATTTTTGAGATATATTTTTCCTTCTTTTTTAGGTTTTTGGATTTCATTTTTTTGTTTTGATTATAAAGAAAAACAATAATTAAAAATATATTTAATGTGAATTAATGAGTTTGATTATCCTTTTCTTAGGTTGGTTTGTCCATTTAAAGGGTTGTATTTGGATTCATGGGGATCTGAATCAAATATGTGGTATCTAATTTAAAAGACTAAATGATCTCAAAACATTACATTGCAGTAATTTAATGAATTAGGATATGGTTGGAGGAAGTTATGTGTTAATAAAGCTATGATTTTTTTTGGATGTGAAGAATTATTGGGATCACATATGTTACTCCTCATAATGATTGGGATAGAAAATGATGTAGTTTGTCTTCCTTATGTATTGGTAAAATCATAGTCCTATAGGAAATATATTCATTAACTCTGTCTATGGTTAATATATTTCTATGAGATAATAAACCTATCACTATTATAGTAATAATATATGATAAATGAACCTCATATATGATATTTACAATAACAATTTAGGGAGAAAATAATTATATCCAACTCCGAAATTGATGTTACATAATTCTTAACATGGGGTCTCCGCTGTCGGAACCTATAAACAATAACATAAAACCTCTTGATTAGAATCGATCAAAGCCTGTATATGGACGCATCATAGAACACTATCTACAAAACTACCAAATCTTACAGTATCTTGTTGGGGAATCTCTTAAGCCCCTCCCTTAACTCCTAAATTGAATTCTTATATTTATTTGACTACATGAAAGAATTCCCCTTCAGGTCAAGGATGTTAAAGTTTCTACAATCCTGGAGAAATTGGGATTGAATCTTTTGTCATTTCCTACCAATAAAATTAATAACTTACCCTAAGTAATGATCTTCAATTACTCCCAAGTTATTACCCCCTTGATCATTTTTGGTACAACTACTACCCCCTCTTCTAACATTACACGCCCTAGGAAGTGGATCTGTCAATTATAAAACTAAAAAATCAACATATACCTATAAAGTTTTTTCTCTCATGTTTTGTATAGGATGATCCAAAAATTCCTCATGTTCTCATCCTATTATTTTTAATACATTAGGGTTTCATCTATGAATACTTTCACAAACCAATCAAAATAAGAGACGAAATATATGGTTAATGAGTCCCATGAACATGACATGGTAGTTCATCTCACTAAAGTGAATCAATGTGTAATTATTATGACTATAACTACACAATAATTAGATATTCAGTATATATTCATATAAAACTAAGATCTGATGAAAACCCAGCCTGAGGCCAATCATCAAGCACCACTTCACAATATTCAACTAGTTTATGAGCTAATCAATTATCCAAAGTGGAAATTTATTATTAATTGTCACTGGGTTCAGGTGATGACAATCCATGCACAACCTCAATCTCCGAACCACATTCATAGTGATCTAAAATGGGGATACCCAGAGTTTCACACTAAGTCTTACAAATACCTTCTTATATGGATCCTTTATATATACATTCATATGTCATAGCTTTGTGGGGGATATTAGATATATTGGAACTGATATCATGATATTCCCTGGGTGTATGTCTATATAATAGTGTATCTCTCAATGGTTTGTTAAACCCAATATATCTTCCAAGAATACATCCCCACACTATTTCACCACTATTTGAAATTTAAAACATAGGGTTCCTACTTCCCCAATGGTTATAGTATCTAATTTAAGATAAATCGCTTCATTCATCATTTATGTGAGACTATTTTACTCAACTTGGTATTCATTTTCACTAATAAAAGTAATTTTATTCCATTAAATCTAGTTACATCATATCGTATAACAGAAATATTCAAATTCACATGGAAATCAAAGAGCCAATCCATACATTAGATTAAATCATAAAGACTCATCATAGTTATGAATAGTTCCAATATAAATATTTCACATGCAATATAAAGTCACACTATTGAAATAAATGTGTGATATCTGAATCCCCCATGGTTGATGTCTCTAATAAAAAATTTCAAGAAAAATTTTATATGTGAATCTCCAGATCTCTAACTAGGGATGTTTCAATGAAATTGTGTCTTTGACCTATTTCTATAAAAAATGTAGCTAATTTTGATAAGATATAAATCATACCTTAGATCATAATTATATCCACCTTATCATGAACCTCTACTTATTACAGCTCTCCATGTCCCTCACCATCATCTCTGTATGCTTATCCCGGACCACTAGTGGTTGGTATAATTGGCAATAGATCATAACATTATCTACCAAATATATCTCTCCCAAATCATATATATGATCCACCTCCCTTTAATTCCATATGCTCAAGTCAATGTCTCTAAATTGGTTTCACATCGATCATGACTTTATCTACTACATCAAGGGTTAAGGAATCCAATGTGAGGTTCCCTCCCCATTCATTGGAAAGAATTTTCTATCTATTAGATTATTATAATCTCTTTGGGAACTTTGAGATATCAAACCCTATCCTTAGAATTCATTTTAAGCTTCCTCACACACCTGGAACACTGAGTCTGATGTTGATTTGAAAATGGTGAGGTATCATCTCTGGGGTATACAATACCAGGACCAACAATCAGTGTCTACTCTTCTAATAATATTTCCATAAAGAGGGCATACTCTTTTACCCCAGTGTAATAAGGAATCCATTTACATTCCACTCTATCAAATATATATTGTTTAATTGTATGTTAAATGGTCTATAATATAGGATATACCTCTAGAAACATATCAATATAACACCATGAGATCTTATTAAACCAACATTCATTTTTAGTGACTTTCAGGCCACCCTATTAGATATTAATAAGGCTCGCATATATTTAACACCCACAATATGACTGAACAAAATTCCTAACAATATGATGATTCAACAAAAGTTTAAATTCATTTCTATAATAATGTTATTTATGGATATTATTGAAACATTCTTTATAGATGGGTATAATAATGTGTCATAACCAATCAAAGGATGTTATGTTGTTAATCAATGTTCCTAAAAACATGATGATCGAATAAAATTTTTAATGCATTTCTATAATTTAATAAATATACTTGTTTGATCATAAAGTAATAGTTTTAGATTTTTGGATGACTATTTTTTTAAAATGATTCGACGGTTTCATCAGACATATAATGTCATTGGATGAATGAAAAATTGATGATCTAACACACCATATCATTGGATTTTTTATATGAATATTACATATAGAAAGAAAATGTAAAATGGATAAAGATCCCATAAGTTCATTTGAGAGTCTTCAATAATGTTTCACAAGTGGGATTATAAATAAAAGAGATGGACACATTGATAGTTAAACTATGATTGGATAGAATTAAAATTCATGAGATGTACTTTCATACTATAAAAACATCACTAGACATTAATTTCATAAAAATATAGTTTCTATGATTTCACAAGTGGTTTTTTACATAAATATACCAGATAGAAATTTAGGATTGAGTTTCTAGATGTAGTTTTTTAAGAATCTTACATAATTATTCACTAAAAAACATGATATGGTAATTAATTTCAAGATGTTTTTCTGTTGAGTTTATAATGTTTGAAATAATGAGAAATATATATAAATTGAAAATATAAATATAAATTTCGATAATTTAGAAGATGAATTCAACATTTGAGATGAATAAGATTTATGTTAAAATTTTATTTTAGAAGTAGAAACAATGTTATAATAGTTTAGTGAGTCAAGTACACCAAACAAAGGTAGATGAAAATACTGGATAGATAGTATTTATGGGGATCAACCAATAATAACTCTATTATAGAGGATGAATCATATTTGATATTTTTAATTAATAAAGAACTAACAAAAATACAGATAAACCTAAAATATCCAATTTACCAAGATTTTCTACATTTATCAAATAAATATATGAAAATGATCTCCAACTAGAAAATGTTTATGAGTATAGAGAAAGTGTTTAGTGGGATTAGATGAAATATAATTGCACAAAATTTTCATATTAAGTTCAACCTTTTAGATGATTACTAATAACATAATGATGGAGGAGTGAGAAAGGTTATTTGATGTGGCCACACCTATTCTTCCATGAATGGGTAAACCTAGATGGCTCAATCTCTATTCCTATGATCTGATTAATAATATTACGAGTCAGAATGAAAATGAGATTCCTATAGAGATTTATTAGAGTCATTGGAATACCAAGGCTAAAGGAATTTCATTTCTGGAATCTCTTCAAGGCTCGGATCATCCAAGAATCTCACTCCCAAAGCCACCTGTCAAAAGGCCAGACAATGGAGGCTTGTCTATGATTATAGATCTAGAAGCACTCCATCAATGGTTATTGATGTGTAATTTTTCTCTACTCAGATGGATCATATATACCAATGGTGATAAACCCTGGTCCATCACTAATCTTAAATTACATATTTCTCATCTGTGGGGTTTCTTGAATGGAAAACTAATCCCATTATGGAAATTATATTTTCATATTATCCTTTATAGAAAGGAGGACCTATACATGGATTATATATTTGGGTTATTACAATTGTAACCTGGTGTCTTAAGGGTCTTAGACTGGGATATCAACTTCAACCCTTTTTCTTAGAGAAATTCATGAGGTCAAGTCTAGATCAGGCTCCATGGTTTGAACTGGGTGTACTGGCATCCTCATATTTCGAATGATATTGACTCATTCACTAGGATCCCCCTAAATTTGGATTAATGCACTTTAAATATGGAATTGGGACTTTATGCTAGGTTCCATGTTGAGTCCAATCTGGTTAACACAATTATAGAATTCATAAATTTATTTTCCAATGATCACATAATTATAGTTAAATTCATGTATGAATATAATCCCCCTTTTTATAATGATTTCAAAATCATTGGTCACTCATATTCCAATTGTAGGGTTCTGAAAAATTAGTTGAAATCTTTTATAGATCCTTAGACCTCGAAGTAATTGGCCAAATCTAAAAAGGTAAGGTTGAGGACTTGGTAAAAGGAGACCCCTACAAAATGATTGAGGAATCAAGAAGGGTTAAAAAAGAAAGTCCCTTCCATAAATCTTGGTCACAATAACTCCTGGGACATTTTAGTGGAAGAAGAAAAAGAGAAAGGAATTGAGGAAGTTAATTTGGTAGCTAATATTTCTCAGGATATTTTTAACCTTATTATCTCTCTTTTATTCTCTAGTGACACACCAATAGTTGAAGACTATGTATCCACTCCAACATTACCATATGTTCTAGGAAAATTTCAACCTAGAACTTTTGTATCTGTGGAGGATAATCACAAGGGTCATAATTTCTCTTTACTTCTAAATTCACAATATGACATACATGAAAACTGGTCAGTTATTTCTTCAAAGAAGATAGTGAATATACCTAATCCAAGTGGTTATTTTGCACAGATGACCTCACCTACACATGAGTCTCTCACATACATACAGAGCATCCCATCTTTTCATGATACTCTTTCGACCTATACTCTGAAGCCTCTAGAGGCCTCCCCTACCATTCACACTATGAATTAGGAGTTTGAGTCCTCTTATTGTGATCATGTCTCCCACAATGCCTCTGTTACTGTTATCAGCAACATTAAGGACAACGATGTCCCTCCAAAAACATGCACAGTGGATATATAACTCATTGTCCAGGTGTATACCTCTGAATATTTTGATAATATCCAGTCTTCTACTACTATTAAAATCAATCCTAATCCTCCTAACCATTTTTTGTGGGTCATCCTAACAGCTCAGGGAATTATACAGAGACTCCAATCTGGAAATCCAGTTGAAACAAAAAATATTATAGGAAGATAAAATGGGTCCCCCCAAGTGAAAATATAAATGAATCTTTTAATTTGGAATTTTAATTGGTTGGAAAACAATAATACTACCACCTATCTTTGTTGATTCATTCAATTTCATAAACCCATGTTTCTATGTATTACGGATCCCAAAAAATGCTACTCAAACAGTTCTGCTGACATTGAATATTGAGGTTACATCTTCCTAGGTAGCATAGGTGTTTTTGGTAACAAGGAATCCTTATGGGTACTTTTCACTAGTCTATTTCTGAGGCCTTGATCCACCATATTTATGCTCAAATAATTACTTGTGAATTTTTCCAACATAAAATTAATTTTTGTAACTCTTTTGTTTTTTACTAAGACCAGTAATCAGGAAATAAGATGGATTTGGTAGAGTATTGAACTCTGTAAGAAAGGGATTCAGTATTCATGAAATATTCTTGGGGTTTTTAATGATATTTTGTGTATTAATGAAAGTTAGGGTGTTTCTTGCACCACTCTCTCCTAAAAGGAATATAATACTTGTATAGATAGTTGTAAACTAATGGTGATTAATCCGATTGGAGTGAAATTAACCTAGTATAGAAAACACAACACTCAAATGGAGTCTAGAAAACATGAACATTTCTTCTCTAATTATAAATCCCTTGAAAATTGGGATACCATTTCAAGAATCACCCTTCCAAACATTAACACTGAACATCATCCTATTTTGGTTAGCCTTATCAAAAGGGACATTAAACCGAGATTTCCCTTCCACTTTAACAATGCTTGGTCTTCTTTTCCCAATTTTTCCAATCTTGTGGCTAATTTATTTTCTTCTAGTCATGTTGACAATGATTCCTATTCAAGCATAAAGAAATTAGATAATTTAAAATTTAATCTCAATAGATGGTGCAAAGATAGCAACAAAAATATGGAGTAAGATATTTTCTATTTAGAGCCTCAACTCAATAAGATTCAATGTGAAAACTCCTTAGCGGATTTTGAAGTGAATTTAAAATATGAAATTGAGATTACGAAAAATATAAATTCAATGATATCCATTAAATACCAACTCCAAAAGGAGAAATTCAAAGCTAAATGGTTAAAATATGGGGATTGTAACACCAAATTTTATTATGCTCTTCAAATGGATAGAAATGATTGTAGGCCTCTCACCCTCCTTTGGGGTGGTGAAAAATTCTTGGTAATGAAGATTTTATTCCTGACCATCTCATCTCTTGCTTTTAATATCTCTTCAATGGTACCAATATCAATAGTGACTTTTAAGAAGGTATCATTCCAATCAAGGGGAGTGATGAAGAAATTATTAATCTTACTAGTATTCTACTTGATTTAGAGATTCGTGAAGCATTTTTTAGCCTCAAATCTTATGGTACTCCAGGACTAGATGGATTTAATAATTCCTTCTTCCAAAAGTATTGGGAAGTCATTCATTTGGATGTCTGCAGGATGAGTAAATACTTCTTTTCCACAGGTAACTTACTTCATGGAATTAATGCCCAATTACTCACTATTGTTCCCAAGGTTGAAAATGTTTCTGAGATTAAACTTTTCAGACCCATTTCCCTCATCAACATCAGTTATAAAATTATTACAAAACTCTTTTCCAAAAACATAATATTTTTTCAAGAAAAAATGTTTCTTGGAATTAGTTAGATTTTGTGAAGGGCCGAACCATTCATGATTATATAAGTACATCCTTCGAATGTTTCAAACTTCATAAAAAATCTAGAAATGTTGGATGTGTTTCTCTTGATCCAAATATTAGGAAATATTTTGAAATAATGGATTGGGGTTTTATCTTTAAAGGGATTCATGGTTTTGGCTTCAATGTTATCTGTGTGAATCGGCTTAAGGACCTTTTGGAATATTCTCATATCTCTATTCTCATTAATCTCTCTCCAAAGGGTTTTTTCACTTGTTAAAAGGGTTTTATGAAAGGATATCCCCTATATTCCCTACTTTACTCAATTTCTAAAGATTATTTTAGTAGAATTCTCACTCATATGGTAGATCGGGGTCTTCTGAATCCCATTCAATCTTCATGAAATCTGGTAGCACCTACCCATCTACTATATATGGATGATATGATTATTTTTATTCAAGGAACTAAAATAAATATTCAGTATTTAAAGAGACCCATCAATCACTATGAAGAAGTTTTAGGACAAGATATTAATTGGAACAAATCATAAATTTATTTCAGTAAGGGAATCCTAACTAACAGGAGATCTCAACTCTTGATGGACCTAGGACTTAAAGAAGGATATTTTCTAATGAAATATCTATGTGTTCCACTTTCCATGGGATGACCTCGGTCAAGCTATTTTCGTACAATTTTGGATCATAGAAAGAAGCATTTATCCTCATGGAAAGGAAAGTCTCTGTCTAGGGATGGTAGGGTTTCCCTAGTTAAGCATAATATTGTTTGCGAACATTTTCATTATTTCATGATTTATAGATGGCCAGATTCTTTTTTTATTAATCTCAAAATTTTTATCAAGAACATTTTGTAGAGTTTCATCATTCTTGAAAAGAAATTGATAATTGTGCCTTGGAATAAATGCAGCAATCTACTTGATATGTAACGCCTCGACCCCAGTTACCCAGAGTCGGTGGATTATTACGTAGCATTGGCATGATCACAAAATATCAAGTCTCGAAATACTGATTAGTTTAGTAGCCTTGGAAACACTAGATACATTCATAAAAGTTACATTACATCATAAAGTGAAAAACTACAATAACATGGTCTCCATAGACCACACTCATATCCACTTCTGACTATCCCTGTAGGTCATTCATAAAATACTTCTTCACATTCTGGAAAAATTAAAACATTAAAAGAGGTGAGCTCAGATTCTCATTAAGGATAACAATATAGCGGAATCTTTCATAAATAAACATAAACATTTAAGCCAATGTATAACTAAAAAAAAGACTTTTAAACTTGAAATTTAGCATAATATGGCAAAAGTAAAATGAGATAATTCCATTTACTTACACACATGGACATTCTACTAGTCGAATAATCACATGCAATATCAATAACCACTTTCATAATGATGGAATGCAAAATGCCAGACTATCATAACCACATAGCCAAGGCCTCGTGCCAGGACTACAAAAAAGATTTTGTCAAGGCCTCGTGCCAAGACACTAGCTTGTCTCATGAGACATTCTGATACATCGAGGAGCTATAGAGGGCTCCACCCGTCACTTATTAAGACCAATTCATTCCTCATATGAACAGGTTTAAAAATATCATAAAACATAACATAATCGTATCACATAAAACATGCATAAAGGAAACATAACATTTCCACATTTCAATCACAAGATATCAATACAACACATTGATATAAAAAAACACTTTCAAAACCATTTTCAATACCAAAATAAAAGAAAATTAAAACATGGTATTTATTTTTCATTTTTTAAATAAAAGTTATGGCTTTTAGAGGAAGTCAAAACTCAAATAATGGTCACGGTGGCGGAGAAGTCATTGTCGCCGCATACGTACGACAAAAAAACATTCCCCTTTTTCATTTAATAAAACTCTTCGTATAAAAATATTCCTTTTGAATAAAATTAAAAGTCAAAGGGGTTTATACACCGTATAAAGGAAAGTTGTGTATAAAACAAAATATGCCTCAATGAAAGGAGATTAAGACGAAGTCCCTCAAAAATATCATTTTGTAAATAAAATTGATCAATTATGTGTATTCACTATAAGTACACATAAAGAAAGTACAAATAAAAGATGGGACATAATAATATCATGACATAATTTGAAAGTAGGAGATTAACCCAAAGAATGGAAATTGGGTTAAGAAGTTCCCTTACCTCGTGTCCGACTTGACTCGAACATTCTTTAAACTCCTGAATAATAAACTGAAGTTAATTTATAATTTCTTAACAACCTTTTTAAAGTTTATTATTCCTTTTATATCACTTATTACCATGTTATGAACAATATGTAATTATTTATGTTAATAACGGTTGTTTTCTCGATCTTTGGTACTTGAGTCAAAAATAAACTTCTTATAATTACAAGTTGTTCATGTGGTAAAATATCCATTATATACAGAATTATATTCATGATTTAGATATCATATATATCATATATATCCAGTATATACATTCATTCATAATATTACGTAACATTTAGAGGTAATAAATGAAATGCACCATTTATTGAGACGGTAAGCCATACGTACGCATGAACGCTACTTTCATTTCTATTTCGTATTTAATGGAATGAAATCATAATGATATAAAGGTATATTATAATTCCATTATAATATCATATATAATATCATTTACTTCATCCTTTATACATCTCACATATGGCATTAACAATTCAAATCACTTTGAGGGGGCGGTAGTCTGCACTTCCTAAAATGAAATTATCGCGTTTACCCATAATGGAAATCATAAAGGTATACCATAAATGAGAAATAAATAAGAATAAGGAAAACATAAACATAATATATATCATATATAAATATAGTTACATATTAATATACACCATGATAGGTGTTAAAAGAATATTGAACAATCATCATTTTGTGAGGCAGAAATTCGCCAACCATAGAAACAGTATGTTCTTTAACCATTAGACGAAGGTGTGTGTAAGGGTAAATAAAATACTTCTCATAAAAAAATCCTAGTATATTGAATATACTGGGTTTTTTACATAATAAAGGAATAAAAAGATTTTAAGGGGTTGGAGAAGCAAAACAAAACAAAATAACATAACATAAGAGAATACATTACCTTAAAATTGGGTAACTCTTTTTTGATTTGAGCCAAAGGCTTCCTTGGGAAGAATTCTTCCTAAAGTGAGGCTTCTAGGAGTAATATAGGGAAGTTGAGAGAGTATTTGGGAAGATTTTGGCCGAGCCAAATGGCTTTGAAGGTGTGAATAAGGTGGTAGAGGTGGGGGCCTTTTATAAGAGGAGAGGAGGGGCACTTTTGGAAAGTCATGAAATGTTACATTATTATGAAATGCTTTTCAGATTTTAAAGGTCCCACAATGATATATTTCGAGGATAATGTGATAAGGGTTCGAACTCTACTCATCCAATAGGTTTTTGACAAGTTTAAGTCTTAGATTTTACATTATCGTTTCATTTTATTTAAATCATTAATTAATGAGGTAATCGCTGCATCATCATTGTGACATAAAAATTTTAATTTATTTAATGTCTAAAAATTATAAAAAAATTACCATGATGTAGGAAATATTTTTATATTTCCAATTAATATTTATAGTAAAAAGTTTAGCTTATATAACCCCATGTAATAATTGTTTTAGTAAAACAACACATGTTTGTGACAATTTTATTTTTATTTTAAATAAAACGTTATTAATGTCATTTTCTTACCCAAGTGGCTCCATGGGGTCCCCAAGTTGACGCATTGATTTTCTTGGACGGCCATGACTCATCCAATAAGGTTATGACAAGTTTCAAGATATTTTTATATTTTTATAATATCATTTTTACCTTAAATTTCACTAATTACCTTTAATCGCGGTTAATTAAACTTAAAAGTTACTATTCACCAAAAAAATTATTTTAATCCCATTTAACCTCATTTTACTTCCTAATGACAACCATGTATGTCAGATTTTTGAAAATAAAATCACAGAAGTGGTAATTTTCCATTTAAACGAAAAATCAGTTTTTTAACTACCACTAAGTGGTTTTACTATTCATCAAAAACTGAAGTTTTTCAGAACAATGCCAAAATTTCACCCTAAGCTATAATTGATATTATGAATTGAAAAATTATTTCTATTTTACAAAATTACAAACATATAAGTTTCATTAATTAATTTTATAATTAATTTCTGTTGTCATAACAAATAGCATGTTTTTGAGAAACAATACATATTAAAAGATTGACAATTGTTTATGTTCAATTTCAAAGTGAAATTAATTATAATGACCAAAATTGGATAAAATGGTAAAAATATATTCTAATTATACTTTAAAACCATTCAATAGTATAATTTATCACTATAAATTATTTTGATTAAAAAAGTCGTTTTTAAGTATTTTTCACTATTCATAAAAAATTGGAAGTTCTCAGAAAAATACCAAAAATTCAACATTGGGTAATTTCGATATTCAGAATCCAAAAATTAAGTCCATTATAATATATATATAATTTCAAAAGGTGGGTATTACTATTCATAATGGATATTTTGATTGGTCGCGGTGTGTCAGAATCTCGAACTTGCGTATAATGCAAGTTATTGCATTATTGAAAGAGAAGCGTATCGTGGAAGCTCGGGCTGTTACATTCTCCCCTCCGTCAATAAATTGAGTCCTCACAATTTGAAATTTTTCTTTGAAAATAAAAGGTTTAAAATAGAAAATACCTTTGTGTAAAACCCACATCGAAAATACGGTTAATAAAATTTAGCCTTAATAAGAGGGAAAGGGAAATGAAAAAGTCACCACCAAATTATGATCTCGATAAGGAGAACATTGGTGGAAATTAGAGACATATAATTGGAGGAAAACATAAATATTTGTAGGGAGTGATTGAGGTCATCAATCACAAACAAGTGTAAAATTGAGGGCCTCAAAGCCTTCAATCTATGTTGATTTAAAATATTATCAGTTCAACAAGACATAAGGTATTAGGATAACCCATGTTTTGTTTTAATATCCCTTTACTAAAGTATAAGAATTAATTTATTCATAGCATAAGAGATAGGTATATATATATTTATGCTTGACAAGTAGAGTTTCAACCTTCAACTAATTTCTACCACAAACTCATCTTTCACTCAAAAAGATAATAGAACTCAAAAATATTATATTTATCCTAATCGTACAAGGTTCAAAATATTAACACATACCATTTAGATTAGGAAAAATATTTTTTAATAACTAGGGTCTTCCTGTAGCCTAGTGGTAGTTAATAAAGACATGTCACACTATGGTTTTGGGTTCGATTCCTATAGCTTTGTCCGACGCGACTGGTTATCCCCCGACCTACGGGTTGTCCTTTTCCTAAAGCTATAGTATTATAATATTCCAAAAATAATATTCAGAAATTTTTTAACCTTAAACAATGCTATACAAGGTTCAACTTAATCCATTCCAACCTTTATAGTTATCCAAAATACTTTTGTACAACTCACAGTCCAAATTTTATAAGGAAGGTAAATATAATGAAGATCCTTTTTTTCCGCGTAACAACATGTGAACACCTTCATCATGAATTATTTTAAAATACTGCAACATCCTGAATTACCATAAATCCTTATTGATTACATTCATGATCCCTTATTCCTTATAGAATACTAGATATACTCCTTCTATCCAAAAATATATACAAATCATTAATCATTTTCAAGGAAGTTAAGAATATCCAATATAATTTATCCAAATCAATCATGTATTATTCCAAAATCACTATCTCGGTATCAGAACCATATTATGGTTTATCTTTCTCTCAACCATATATTTTCCAAAAATTTAACCTGTTGTGGAGTCACTTTTCTTGGTTCCACACAATCTCAAGTCCTTGATGAAATAGTACTGCAGTACAATCCTTATATACTCCATAATTATTATAACTCGTACATCATTGATACAACACTCAAATGACAAAATTCTTTAATAACAACATAAGAACTCTAATCATTTTTCCTCATCTGTGGTAGTATCATAACTTGATTATTATCCAATAACATCATTTGGGGCATACTCTGATGATTTGGACATTGGTTTGCGTAGTGTCCCCACTCCTTGCAGATGAATCATTGTACATTTGAAACCTTTTTCTTACCCTTGTAGTCACGCACTCGGTGTCTTTTTTCTCCACACTTATAATAAACTCTCATTTCCTCCAGGCAAGTTCCAAGGTGTTTCTTCCCACAGTTATCACATATTGGAAAATTATTCTTTTCCCTCGTCCCTTTTTCCATCATTCTCTCTTCCATCCTTTTCTTATCTTTCTTCCCTTAAAATCCATAAGACTCAGAGAATTCTTTACTTATCTTATTAACACATGATACTATTTCTTCATATGTTGAGAACACATGGGAGACTATTTCCCTTCTAAATGTTGGCTTAATACCGTAAAAGATATGATCCTTCTTAATCTTTGGATCATACGTATTGATGGAGTCCACATTACTTCTACTAGCGCCATTTCTATACAATGGCATAAACTAGGTTAGTTTATTAATGGCAATGAATAATTACCAACTTGTAAAATAATTCATGTAAATTGAATGGTTTATGGATATAATCCATAATCATAAAAAAAATTCTTTGAGGAAGTATATACTCATAAACCCTTCATAATGGTTTATAAAAAATGAGAATTATCCTAAGCATATCCCCCGGGAGTGTCGTAACCAAGAGTGCGGCAAGGCCCGTTGTCATGCACCAGTTCTCGTTCGAGTCTAGCTCAAAGCGGTGTTTCCGGTTTTACCCCTAGGTACATATGTTCCAGAGCCACCTCTACCTGCTCGTATCCATACAGGGATGTATTGCTCGGAAAACTCACAAAATCTCTATAATACAAAAA
The DNA here is from genome assembly GCA_963277665.1 of Viscum album. Classification (NCBI taxonomy): domain Eukaryota; kingdom Viridiplantae; phylum Streptophyta; class Magnoliopsida; order Santalales; family Viscaceae; genus Viscum; species Viscum album. The sequence continues at coordinate 806,112,841 of OY728150.1, read as the reverse complement.
TTCTAGGAAGTTCTTCTATACTAATCCTCAAATTTTATCTTAGGACTATGTTCTATAATCAGAGTTTATCTAAATCTATCTTTTAAGGTTAGTACTAAACTGCCTCTGATACCAACTGTAAGGCCCCGACCCCAGTTACCCAAAGTCGGTGCATTATTACGTAGCATTGGCATGATCACAAAAGATCAAGTCTCGAAAGACCGATTAGTTTAGTAGCCTTGGAAACACTAGATACATTCATAAAAGTTACATTACATCATAAAGTGAAAAACTAAAATAACATGGTCTCCATAGACCACAATCATATCCCCTTCTGAATATCTTTGCAGGTCATTCATAAAATACTTCTTCACATCCTAGAAAAATTAAAACATTGAAAGGGGTGAGCTCAGATGCTCAGTAAGGATAACAATATAGCGGAAGCTTTCATAAATAAACATAAACATTTAAGTCAATTTATAACTAAAACAAAAGCCTTTTAAACTTGAACTTTAGCATAATATGGAAAATGTAAAATGAGATAATTCCATTTACTTACACACATGGACATTCTACTAGTTGAATAATCACATGAAATATCAACAACCACATTCATAACGATGGAATGCATAATGCCAGACTATCATAACCACGTATCCAAGGCCTCGTGCCAAGACTACAAATAAGATTTTTTCAAAGCCTCATTCCAAGACACTAGCTTGTCTTATGAGACCTACCGATGCATCGAGGAGCTATAGCGGGCTCCACCCTTCACTTATTAATACCAATTCATTCCTCACATGAACAGGTTTAAACATATCATAAACCATAACATAATCGTATCACATAAAACATGCATAAAGGAAACATAACATTTCCACATTTCAATCACAAGATATCAATACAAAACATTGATATAAAAAAAACACTTTCAAAACCATTTTCAATACCAAAATAAAAGAAAAGTAAAACATGGTATTTATTTTTCATTTTTTAAATAAAAGTTATGGCTTGTAGAGGAAGCCGAAACTCAAATAATGGTCACGGCGGCGGAGAAGTCATTGTCGCCGCATACGTATGACAAAAAAACATTCCCTTTTTTCATTTAGTAAAATGCTTCGTATAAAAAGATTCCTTTTGAATAAAAGTAAAAATCAAAGGGTTTTATACACCGTATAAAGGAAAGCTGTGTATAAAACACAATATTCCTCAATGAAAGGAGTTTGAGATGAAGTCCCTCACAAATATCATTTTTTAAATAAAATTGATATATTATGTGTATTCACTATAAGTACACATAAAGAAAGTACAAATACAAGATAGAACATAATAATATCATGACATAATTTTAAAGTATGAGATTAACCCAAAGAATGGAAATTGGGTTAAGAAGCTCCCTTACCTCGTGTCCGACTTGACTCGACCGTTCTTTAACCTATTGAATAATAAACTAGAGTTAATTTATAATTTCTTAAGAACCTTTTTCAAGTTTATTATTCCTTTTATATCACGTATTACCAAGTTATGAACATTATGTAATTATTTATGTTAATAACAGTCGTTTTGTCGATCTTTGGTACTTGAGTCAAAAATAAAATTCTTATAATTACAAGTTGTTCATGTGGTAAAATATCCATTATATACAGAATTAAATTCATGATGTAGATATCATATATATCATATATATCCAGTATATAAATTCATTCATAATATTACGTAACATTTAGAGGTAAGAAATGAAATTCACCGTTCATTGAGATGGTAATCCGTACGTACGCATGAACGCTACTTTAATTTCTATTTCATATTTAATGGAATGAAATCATAATGATATTAAGGTATATTATAATTAAAGTATAATATCATATATAATATCATTTACTACATCCTTTATACATCCCATATATGGCATTAATGATTCAAATCACTTTGAGGGGGCGGTAGTCCGTACTTCCTAAAATGAAATTATCGCGTTTACCCATAATGGAAATCATAAAGGTATGCCATAAATGAGAAATAAATAAGCATAAGGAAAATATAAACATAATATATATCATATATAAATATAGTTACATCTTAATGTCCACCATGAGAGGTGTTAAAAGAAGATTGAACAATCATCCTTTCGTGAGGCAGAAATTCGCCAACCACAGAAACAGTATGTTCTTTAACCATTAGACGAAGGTGTGTGTAAGTGTAAATCAAATCCTTCTCATAAAAACATCCTAGTATATTGAATATACTGTTTTTTTTTTACATAATAAAGGAATAAAAAAAATTTAAGGTGTTGGAGAAGCAAAATAAAACAAAATAACATAAGAGAATAAATTACCTTAAAATCGGGTAACTCTTTTTTGATTTGAGCCAAAGGCTTCCTTGGGAAGAATTATGCCCAAAGTGAGGCTTCTAGGAGTAAGATAGGGAAGTTGAGAGAGTATTTTGGCAGAGTTTGGGCGAGCCAAAAGGCTTTGAAGGCGTGAATAAGGTGGTAGTGGTGGGGGCCTTTTATAAGAGGAGAGGAGGGGCACTCTTGGAAAGTCATGAAATGTTACATTATTATGAAATGATTTTCTAATTTTAAAGGTCCCACAATGATATATTTTGAGGATAAGGTGATAAGGGTTATAAATATACTCATTCAATAGTTTTTTGACAAGTTTAATTCTTAGATTTTACATTATCGTTTCATTTTATTTAAATAGTTAATTAATGAGGTAATCGCTGCATCATCATTGTGTCATAAAAAATTTAATTTATTTAATGTCTAAAAATTATAAAAAAAAATTACCATGAAGTAGGAAATCTTTTTATCTTTCCAATGAATATTTATAGTAAAAACGTTAGCTTATATAACCCCATTTAATAATTGTTTTAGTAAAACAACACATGTTTGTGACAATTTTATTTTTTACTTTAAATAAAACGTTATTAATGTCATTTTCTTACCCAAGTGGCTCCATGGGGTCCCCAAGTTGACAAATGTATTGTCTTGGTCGGCCATGACTCATCCAATAAGGTTATGACAAGTGTCAAGATATTTTTATAATATCATTTTTACCTTAAATTTCACTAATTACCTTTAATCGTGATTAATTAAACTTAAAAGTTACTATTCACCAAAAATTTATTTTAATCCCATTGAACCACATTTTACTTCCTAATGAAAACCATGTATGTCGGATTTTTTATAATCAAATCACAGAAGTGGTAATTTTTCTTTTAAACGAAAAATCTGTTTTTTAACTACCACTTAGTTGTTTTACTATTCATCAAAAATTGATGTTTTTCAGAACAATTACAAAATTTAAACCTAAGGTATAATTTATATTCTGAATTCAGAAATGATGTCTATTTTACAAAATTCCAAACATATAATTTTCATTAATTAATTTTATAATTAATTCTCGTTTTCACAACAAATAGCGTGTTTTTAAGAAACAATATATATCAAAAGATTGACAATTGTTTATGTCCAATTTCAAAGTGAAATTAATTATAATGACCACCATTGGATAAAATGGTAAAAATATATTCTAATTATACTTTAAAACCACTCAATAGTATAATTCATAACTATAAATTATTTTGATAAAAAAAGTTGTTTTTATGTATTTTTCACTATTCATAAAAAATTGGAAGTACTCAGAAAAATACAAAAAATTCAACATTGGGTAATTTTGATATTTCGAATCCAAAAATGAAGTCCATTATAATATATATATAATTTCAATAAGTGGGTATTACTATTCATAATGGCTATTTTGATTGGTCGCGGTGTGTTAGAATCTTGAACTTGCGAATAATGCAAGCTATTGCATTATTGAAAGAGAAGTGTATCATGGAAGCCTGGGGTGTTACGTTCTCCCCTCCTTCAATAAATTGTGTCCTCGCAATTTGAAATTTTTCTTTGAAAATAAAAGGTTGAAAATAGAAAATACCTTTGTGGAAAACCCACATCGGAAATACAGTTAATAAAATTTAGTCTTAATAAGAGGGAAAGGGAAATGAAAAAGTCACCACCAAATTATGATCTCGATAAGGAGAACATTGGTGGAAATTAGAGACATATAATTGGAGGAAAAACGTACATATTTATAGGGAGTTATTGAGGTCATCAATCACAAACAAGTGTAAAATTTAGGGCCTCAAAGCCTTCAATCTATGTTGATTTAAAATATTATCAGTTCAACAAGACATAAGGTATTAGGATAACCCATATTTTGTTTTAATATCCCTTTACTAAAATTTAAGAATTAATTTATTCATAGCATAAGAGATAGGTATATATATATTTATGCTAGACAAGTAGAGTTTCAACCTTCAACTAATTTCTACCACAAACTCATCTTTTACTCAAAAAGATAATATAACTCAAAAATATTATATTTATCCTAGTCGTACAAGGTTCAAAATATTAACACATACCATTTAGATTAGGAAAACAATTTTTTAATTACCAGGGACTTCCTGTAGGCTAGTGGTAGTTAATAAAGGCATGTCGCACTATGGTTGTGGGTTCGATTCCTACAGCTTTGTCCGACGTGACTGGTTATCCCCCGACCTACAGGTTGTCCTTTTCCTAAAGCTATAGTATTATAATATTCCAAAAATAATATTCAGAAATGTTTTAACCTTAAACAATGCTATCCAAGGTTCAACTTAATCCATTCCAACCTTTATAGTTATCCAAAATACTTCTGTCCAAATCACAGCCCAAATTTTGTAAGTAAGGTAAATATAATGAAGATCCTTTTTTCCGCGTAACAACATGTGAACACATTCGTCATGTATTCTTTTAAAACACTCCAACAACCTGAATTACCATAAATCCTTATTGTTTACATTCATGATCCCTTATTCCTTATAATATACTAGATATACTCCTTCTATCCAAAAATGTATACAAATCATTAATCAGTTTCAAGGAAGTTAAGAATATCCAATATAATTTATCCAAATAAATCATGTATTATTCCAAAATCACTATCTCAGTATCCGAACCATATTATGGTTTATCTTTCTCTCAACCACATATTTTCCAAAAATTTAACCTGTTGTGGAGTCACTTTTCTTGGTTCCACACAATCTCAAGTCCTTGATGAAATAGTACTGCAATACAATACTTATATACTCCATAATTATTATAACTCGTACATCATTGATACAACACTCAAATGAAAAAATTATTTAATAACAACATAAGAACTCTAATCATTCCTCCTCATCTTTGGTAGTATCATAACTTGATTATTATCCAATAATATCATTTGGGGCATACCCTGATGATTTGGACATTGGTTTGCGTAGTGTCCCCACTCCTTGCAGATGAAGCATTGTACATTTGAAACCTTTTTCTTACCCTTGCAGTTATGCACTTGGTGTCCTTTTTCTCCACACTTATAACAAACTCTCATTCCCTTCAGGCAAGTTCCAAGGTGTTTCTTCCCACAGTTATCACATATTGGAAAATTCTTATTTTCCCTCGTCCCTTTTTCCATCATTCTCTCTTCCATCCTTTTCTTCTCTTTCTTCCCTTTAAAGCCATAAGACTCATAGAATTCTTTACTTATCTTATTAACACATGATACTATTTCTTCATATGTTGAGAACACATGGGAGACTATTTCCCTTCTAAATCTTGGCTTAATACCGTGAAACATATGATCCTTCTTAATATTTGGATAATATGTATTGATAGATTCCACATTCCTTCTACTGGGTGTCATTTCTATACAATGGCATAAACTAAGTTAGTTTATTAATTTCAATGAATAATTCCAAACTTGTAAAATACTTAATGTAAATTTAACAGTTTATGGATATAATCCATAATCATAAAAAAAATTCTTTGAGGAAGTATATACTCATAAATCCTTCATAATGGTTTGTAAAAAATGAGAATTATCATAAGAATATCTCTCAGGAGTCTCGTAACCAAGAGTGCAGCAAGGCCCATTGTCGTGCACCAGTTCCCGTTCAAGTCTAGCTCAAAGCGGTGTTTTCGGGTTTTACCCCTAGGTACATCTGTGCCAGAGCCGCCTCTACCTGCTCGTATCCACACAGGGATGTATTGCTCGGAAAACTCACAAAATCTCTATAATACCAAAATTCTAGGAAGTTCTTATATACTAATCCTCAAATTTTATCTTAGTTCTATGTTCTCTAATCATAGTTTATCTAAATCTAGCTTCGAGGGTTAGTACTAAACTGCCTCTAATACCAACTGTAACGCCCCGACCCCAGTTACCCACAGTCGGTGCATTATTACGTAGCATTGGAATCATCACAAAAGATCAAGTCTCAAAAGACCGATTAGTTTAGTAGCCTTGGAAACACTATATACATTCATAAAAGTTACATTACATCATAAAGTGAAAAACTACAATAACATGGTCTCTATAGACCACACTCATATCCCCTTCTGACTATCCCTATAGGTAATTCATAAAATACTTCTTCACATCTTGGAAAAATTAAAACATTGAAAGGGGTGAGCTCAGATGCTTAGTAAGGATAACAGTATAGCGGAAGCTTTCATAAATAAACATAAACATTTAAGGCAATGTATAACTAAAACAAAGGCCTTTTAAACTGGAACTTTAGCATAATATGGAAAAAAGTAAAATGAGATAATTCCATTTAATTACACACATGGATATTCTACTTGTCGAATAATCACATGAAATATCAATAACGACTTTCATAATTATGGAATTCATATGTCAGACTATCATAACCACGTATCCAAGGCCTCGTGCCAAGACTACAAATAAGATTTTTTTAAGGCCTCGTGCCAAGACACTAGTTTGTCTCATGAGACCTACCGATGCATCGAGGAGCTATAGCGGGCTCCACCCGTCACTTATTAAGTCCAATGCATTCCTCATTTGAACTGGTTTAAACATATCATAAACCATAACATAATCGTATCTCATAAAACATGCATAAAGGAAACATAACATTTCCACATTTCAATCACAAGATATAAATACAACACATTGATATAAAAAACACTTTCAAAACCATTTTCAATACCAAAATAAAAGAAAAGTAAAACATGGTATTTATTTTTCATTTTTTAAATAAAAGCTATGGCTTGTAGAGGAAGACGAAACTCAAATAATGGTCACGGCGGCGGAGAAGTCGTTGTCGCCGCATACGTACGAAAAAAAACATTCCCTTTTGTCGTTTAGTAAAACACATCGTATAAAAAGATTCCTTTTGAATAAAAGTAAAAGTCAAAGGAGTTTATACACCGTATAAAGGAAAGTTGTGTATAAAACAAAATATGCCTCAATGAAAGGAGATTGAGACAAAGTCCCGCACAAATATCATTTTGTAAATAAAATTGATCTATTATGTGTATTAACTATAATTACACATAAATAAAGTACAAATACAAGATAGGACATAATAATATCATGACATAATTTGAAAGTAGGAGATTTACCCAAAGAATGGAAATTGGGTTAAGAAGTTCTCTTACCTCGTGTCCGACTTGACTCGACCGTTCTTCAACCTCCTGAATAATAAACTAGAGTTAATATATAATTTCTTAAGAACCTTTTTCAAGTTTATTATTCCTTTTATATCACTTATTACCTTGTTATGAACATTATGTAATTATTTATGTTAATAACGGTCATTTTGTCGATCTTTGGTACTTGAGTCAAAAATAAACTTCTTATAATTACAAGTTGTTCATGTGGTAAAATATCCATTATATGCAGAATTATATTATGATGTAGATATCATATATATCATATATATCCATTATATACATTCATTCATAATATTATGTAACATTTAGAGGTAAGAAATGAAATGCACCGTTCATGGAGACGGTAAGTCGTACGTACGCATGAACGCTACTTTCATTTCTATTTAATATTTAATGGAATGAAATCATAATAATATAAAGGTATATTATAATTATAAGTATAATATCATATATAATATCATTTACTCCATCCTTTATACATCTCACATATGGCATTAACGATTCAAATCACTTTGAGGGCACGGTAGTCCGCACTTCCTAAAATGAAATTATTGCGTTTACCCATAATGGAAATCATAAAGGTATGCCATAAATGAGAAATACATAAGCATAAGTAAAACATAAACATAATATATATAATATATAAATATAGTGACATCTTAATGGCCACCATTAGAGGTGTTAAAAGAAGATTGGACAATCATCGTTTCGTGAGGCAGAAATTCGCCAACCATAGAAACAATATGTTCTTTAACCATTAGACGAAGGTGTGTGTAAGTGTAAATCAAATACTTCTCATAACAAAATACTAGTATATTTAAGATACTGGTGTTTTTACATAAGAAAGGAATAAAAATATTTTAAGGGGTTGGAGAAGCAAAATAATACAAAATAACATAAGAGAAGACATTACCTTAAAATCGGGTAACTCTTTTTTGATTTGAGCCAAAGGCTTCCTTGGGAAGACTCCTGCCCAAAGTGAGGCTTCTAGGAGTAAGAGAGGGAATTTGAGAGAGTATTTGGGCAGATTTTGGATGATCCAAATGGATTTGAAGGTGTGAATAAGGTGGTAGAGGTGGGGGCCTTTTATAAGAGGAGAGGAGGGGCATTCTTGAAAAGTCTTGAAATGTAACATTATTATGAAATGATTTTCGGATTTTAAAGGTCCCGCAATGATTTATTTATAGGATAAGGTGATAAGGGTTCTAAATATAATGATCCAATAGGTTTTTGACAAGTGTAAGTCTTATATTTTACATTATCTTTTCATTTTATTTAAATCGTTAATTAATGAGGTAATCGCTGCATCATCATTGTGTCATAAAAAATTTAATTTATTTAATGTCTAAAAATTATAAAAAAAATTATCATGATGTAGGAAATTGTTTTATCTCTCCAATTAATATTTACAGTAAAAAATTTAACTTATATAACCCCATGTAATAATTTTTTTAGTAAAACAACACATGTTTGTGACAATTTTATTTTTACTTTAAATAAAACGTTATTAATGTCATTTGCGTACCCAAGTGGCTCCATGGGGTCCCCAAGTTGACCCATGGATTGTCTTGGTCGGCCATGAATTATCCAATAAGGTTAGTACAAGTGTAAATATATTTTTATATTTTTATAGTATCATTTTTACCTTAAATTTTAATAATTACCTTTAATCGCGATTAATTAAACTTAAAAGTTACTATTCACCAAAAAATTATTTTAATCCCATGGAACAAAATTTTAATTCCTAATGACAACCATGTATATCAAATTTTTGAAAATCAAATCACAGAAGTGGTAATGTTTCATTTAAATGAAAAATCTGTTTTTTAACTACCACTTAGTGGTTTAACTATTCATCAAAAATTGAAGTTTTTCAGAACAATGCCAAAATTTCACCCTAAGCTATAATTGATATTCCGAATTCAAAAATTATTTCTATTTTACAAAATTCCAAACATATAAGTTTCATTAATTAATTTTATAATTAATTCCTGTTGTCACAACAAATAGCGTGTTTTTAAGAAACAATATATATCAAAAGATTGACAATTGTTTATGTCTAATTTCAAAGTGAAATTAATTCTAATGACCACCATTGGATAAAATGGTAAAAATATATTCTAATTATACATTAAAACCACTAAATAGTATAGTTTATCACTATAAATTTTTTTTTAAAGTTGTTTTAAAGTATTTTTCACTATTCCTAAAAAATTGGAAGTTCTCATAAAAATACAAAAAATTCAACATAGGCTAATTTCGATATTCCGAATCCAAAAATGAAGTCCATTATAATATATATATAATTTCAAAAAGTGGGTATTACTATTCCTAATGGATATTTTGATTGGTCGTGGTGTGTTAGAATCTCGAACTTGTGTATAATGCAAGCTATTGCATTATTGAAAGAGAAGCGTATCGTGGAAGCTCGGGGTGTTACATTCTCCCCTCCTTAAATAAATTACGTCCTCACAATTTGAAAATTTTCTTTGAAAATAAAAGGTTGAAAATAGAAAATACCTTTGTGGAAAACCCACATCGGAAATACGGTTAATAAAATTTAGCCTTAATAAGAGGGAAAGGGAAATGAAAAAGTCACCACCAAATTATGATCTCGATAAGGAGAACATTGGTGGAAATTAGAGACATATAATTGGAGGAAAAACGTAAATATTTATAGGGAGTGATTGAGGTAATCAATCACAAAGAAGTGTAAAATTGAGGGCCTCAAAGGCTTCAATCTATGTTGATTTAAAATATTATCAGTTCAACAAGACATAAGGTATTAGGATAACAAATATTTTGTTTTAATATCCCTTTACTAAAGTTTAAGAATTAATTTATTCATATCATAAGAGATAGGTATATATATATTTATTCTTGAAAAGTAGAGTTTCAACCTTCAAATAATTTCTACCACAAACTCATCTTTCACTCAAAAAGATAATAGAACTCAAAAATATTATATTTATCCTAATGGAAAAAGGTTCAAAATATTAACACATACCATTTAGATTAGGAAAACTATTTTGTAATAACCAGGGACTTCTTGTAGGCTAGTGGTAGTTAATAAAGATTTATCGCACTATGGTTGTGGGTTCGATTCCTACAGCTTTGTCTGACGCGACGGGTTATCACCCGACCTACAGGTTGTCCTTTTCCTAAAACTATAGTATTATAATATTCCAAAAATAATATTCAGAAATGTTTTAACCTTAAAAAATACTATCCAAGGTTCAACTTAATCCATTCCAACCTTTATAGTTATCCAAAATACTTCTGTCCAACTCACAGTCCAAATTTGATAAGGAAGGTAAATATAATGAAGATCCTTTTTTTCCGCGTAACAACATGTGAACACCTTCATCATGTATTCTTTTAAAACACTACAACATCCTGAGTTACCATAAATCCTTATTTATTACATTCATGATCCCTTATTCCTTATAAAATACTAGATATACTCCTTCTATACAAAAATGTATACAAATCATTAATCAGTTTCAAGGAAGTTAAGAATATCCAATATAATTTATCCAAATCAATCATGTATTATTCCAAAATCACTATCTCGGTATTAGAACCATATTATGGTTTATCTTTCTCTCAACCATATATTTTCCAAAAATTTAACCTGTTGTGGAGTCACTTTTCTTGGTTCCACCGAATCTCAAGTCCTTGATGAAATAGTACTGTAGTACAATCCTTATATACTCCATAATTATTATAACTCGTACATCATTGATACAACACTCAAAGGACAAAATTATTTAATAACAACATAAGAACTCTAATCATTCCTCCTCATCTGTGGTAGTATAATAACTTGATTATTATCCAATAACATCATTTGGGGCATACTCTGATGATTTGGACATTGGTTTGTGTAGTGTCCCCACTCCTTGCAGATGAAGCATTGTACATTTGAAACCTTTTTCTTACCCTTGCAGTCACGCACTTGGTGTCCTTTTTCTCCACACTTATAACAAACTCACATTCCCTTCAGGAAAGTTCCAAGGTGTTTCTTCCCACAGTTATCACATATTGGAAAATTTTTCTTTTCCCTCGTCCCTTTTCCATCATTCTCTCTTCCATCATTTTCTTCTCTTTCTTCCCTTCAAAGCCAAAAGACTCAGAGAATTCTTTACTTATCTTATTAACACATGATACTATTTCTTCATATATTGAGAACACATGGGAGACTATTTCCCTTCTAAATGTTGGATTAATACCGTGAAAGATATGATCCTTCTTAATCTTTGGATCATACGTATTGATGGAGTCCACATTCCTTCTACTGGGCACCATTTCTATACAATGGCATAAACTAGGTTAGTTTATGAATTGCAATGAATAATTCCAAACTTGTAAAATAATTAATGTAAATTTAACGGTTTATGGATATAATCCATAATCATTAAACATATTTTCTTTGAGGAAATATATACTCATACAACCTTCATAATGGTTTGTAAAAAAATGAGAATTATCCTAATCATATCCCTTAGGAGTGTCGTAACCAAGAGTGCAGCAAGGCCCGTTGTCGTGCACCAGTTCCCATTCGAGTCCAGCTCAAAGCAGTGTTTTCGGGTTTTACCCCTAGGTACATCTGTGCCAGAGCCGCCTCTACCTGCTCGTATCCAAATAGGGATGTATTTCTCAGAAAACTCACAAAATCTCTATAATACCAAAATTCTAGGAAGTTCTTCTATACTAATCCTCCAATTTTATCTTAGGTCTATGTGATCTAATTAGAGTTTATCTAAATCTAGCTTCCAAGGTTAGTACTAAACTGTCTCTGATACCAACTGTAACGCCCCGACCCCAGTTACCCAGAGTCGGTGCATTATTATGTAGCATTGGCATGATCACAAAAAATCAAGTCTCTAAAGACCGATTAGTTTAGTAGTCTTGGAAACATTAGATACATTCATAAAAGTTACATTGCATCATAAAGTGAAAAAATACAATAACATGGTCTCTATAGACCACACTCATATCCACTTCTGACTATCCCTATAGGTCATTCATAAAATACTTCTTCACATCCTGGGAAAATTAAAACATTGAAAGGGGTGAGCTGAGATGCTCAGTAAGGATAACAATATAGCGGAAACTTTCATAAATAAACATAAACATTTAAGGCAATGTATAACTAAAACAGAAGCCTTTTAAACTTGAACTTTAGCATAATATGGAAAAAGTAAAATGAGATAATTCCATTTACTTACACACATGTATATTCTACTAGTCGAATAATCACATGCAATATCAATAACCACTTTCATAATGATGGAATGCATAATGCCAAAATATCATAACCACGTAGCCAAGGCCTCGTGCCAAGACTACAAATAATATTTTTTCAGGGCCTCGTGCCATGACACTAGTTTGTCTCATGAGACCTGCCGATGCATCGAGGAGCTATAGCGGGCTCCACCCATCAATTATTAAGTCCAATTCATTCCTCATATGAACAGGTTTAAACATATCATAAACCATAACATAATCGTATCACATAAAACATGCATAAAGGAAACATAAAATTTCCACATTTCAATCACAAGATATCAATACAACACATTGATATAAAAAAACACTTTCAAAACCAATTTCAATAGCAAAATAAAAGAAAAGTAAAACATGGTATTTATTTTTCATTTTTTAAATAAACGTTATGGCTTGTAGAGGAAGCCGAAACTCAAATAATGGTCACGGTGGTGGAGAAGTCATTGTCGCCGCATACGTATGACAAAAAAACATTCCCTTTTGTCGTTTAGTAAAATGCTTCGTATAAAAAGATTCCTTTTGAATAAAAGTAAAAGTCAAATGGGTTTATACACCGTATAAAGGAAAGTTGTGTATAAAACAAAATATGCCTCAATGAAAGGAGATTGAGACGAAGTCCCTCACAAATATCATTTTGTAAATAAAATTGATCTATTATGTGTATTAACTATAAGTACACATAAATAAAGTACAAATACAAGATAGGGCATAATAATATCATGACATAATTTGAAAGTAGGAGATTAACCCAAAGAATGGAAATTGGGTTAAGAAGTTCCCTTACCTCGTGTCCGACTTGACTCGACCGTTCTATAACCTCCTGAATAATAAACCATAGTTAATTTATAATTGCTTAAGAACCTTTTTCAAGTTTATTATTCCTTTTATATCACTTATTACCATGTTATGAACATTATGTAATTATTTATGTTAATAATGGTCGTTTTGTCGATCTTTGGTACTTGAGTCAAAAATAAACTTCTTATAATTACAAGTTATTCATGTGGAAAAATATCCATTATATCCAGAATTATATTCATGATTTAGATGTCATATATATCATATATATCCAGTATATACATTCATTCATAATATGACGTAACATTTAGAGGTAAGAAATGAAATGCACCGTTCATGGAGATGGTAAGGCGTACGTACGCATGAATGCTACTTTCATTTCTATTTCATATTTAATGGAATGAAATCATAATGATATAAAGGAATATTATAATTCCAGTATAATATAATATATAATATCATTTACTCCATCCTTTATACATCTTACATATGGCATTAACGTTTCAAATCACTTTGATGGGGCGGTAGTCCGCACTTCCTAAAATGAAATTATCACATTTACCCATAATGGAAATCATAAAGTTATGCCATAAATGAGAAATACAGAAGAATAAGGAAAACATAAACATAATATATATCATATATAAATATAGTGACATATTAATTGCCGCCATGAGAGGTGTTAAAAGAAGATTGAACAATCATCGTTTCGTGAGGCAGAAATTCGCCAACCACAGAAGTAGTATGTTCTTTAACCATTAGACGAAGGTGTGTGTAAGTGTAAATCAAATACTTCTCATAACAACATCCTAGTATATTTAAGATACTGTTGTTGTTACATAATAAAGGAATAAAAAGAGTTTAAGGGTTTGGATAAGCAAAATAAAACAAAAAAACATATGGGAAGACATTACCTTAAAATCGGGTAACGCTTTTTTGATTTAAGCCAAAGGCTTCCTTGGGAATTATTCTGCACAAATTGAGGATTCTAGGAGTAAGAGGGGGACATTTAGAGAGTATTTGGGCAGAGTTCGGCCAAGCCAAATGGCTTTGAAGGTGTGAATAATGTGGTAGAGGTGGGGGCCTTTTATAAGAGGAGATGAGGGGCACTCTTGGAATGTCATGAAATGTAACATTATTATGAAATGATTTTCGGATTTTAAAGGTCCCAAAATGATATATTTATAGGAAAAGGTGATAAGGGTTCGAAATCTACTTATCCAATAGGTTTTTGACAAGTGTAAGTCTTAGATTTTACATTATCTTTTCATTTTATTTAAATTGTTAATTAATGAGGCAATCGCTGCATCATCATTGTGTCATAAAAATTTAATTTATTTAATGTCTAAAAATTATAAAAAAATTACCATGATGTAGGAAATCGTTTTATATTTCCAATGAATATTTATAGTAAAACATTTAACTTATATAACCCCATGTAATAATTTTTTTAGTAAAACAACACATGTTTGTGACAATTTTTTTTTACTTTAAATAAAACGTTATTAATGTCATTTTCTTACCCAAGTGGCTCCATGGGGTCCCCAAGTTGACACATGGATTGTCTTGGTCGTCCATGACTCATACAATAAGGGTAGGAAAAGTGTCAATATATTTTTATATTTTTATAATATCATTTTTACCTTAAATTTCACTAATTACCTTTAATCGTGATTAATTAAACTTAAATGTTACTATTCACCAAAAAATTATTTTAATCCCATTGAACAAAATTTTACTTCTTAATTAAAACCATGTATATAGGATTTTTGAAAATCAAATCACAGAAGTGGTAATGTTTCATCTAAACAAAATATCAGTTTTTTAACTACCACTTAGTGGTTTCACTATTCATCAAAAATTGAAGTTTTTCAGAACAATGCCAAAATTTCACACTAAGATATAATTGATATTCCGAATTAAAAAATGATGACTATTTTAAAAAATTCCAAACATATAATTTTCATTAATTAATTTTATAATTAATTCTCGTTGTCACAACAAATAGCGTGTTTTTAAAAAATAATATATATCAAAAGATTGACAATTGTTTATGTCTAATTTCAAAGTGAAATTAATTCTAATGACCACCATTGGATAAAATGGTAAAAATAAGATCTAATTATACTTTAAAACCACTCAATAGTATAATTTATCACTATAAATTATTTTGATTAAAAAAGTTGTTTTAAAATATTTTTCACTATTCAAAAAAATTGTAAGTTCTAAGAAAAATACCAAAAATTCAACATAGGATAATTTTGATATTCCTAATCCAAAAATGAAGTCCATTATAATATATATATAATTTCAAAAAGTGGGTATTACTATTCGTAATGTCAATTTTGATTGGTCGCGGTGTGTTAGAATCTCGAACTTGCGTATAATGCAAGCTATTGCATTATTGAAAGAGAAGCGTATCGTGGAAGATTGGGGTGTTACATTCTACCCTCCTTTAATAAATTGCGTCCTCACAATTTTAAATTTTTCTTTGAAAATAAAAGGTTGAAAATAGAAAATACCTTTGTGGAAAACCCACATCAGAAATACGGTTAATAAAATTTAGCCTCAATATGAGGGAAAGGGAAATGAAAAAGTCACCACCAAATTATGATCTCAATAAGGAGAACATTGGTGGAAATTAGAGACATATAATTGGAGAAAAAACATAAATATTTGTAGGGAGTGATTTAGGTCATCAATCACAAACAAGTGTAAAATTGAGGGCCTCAAAGCCTTCAATCTATGTTGATTTAAAATATTATCAGTTCAAAAATACATAAGGCATTAGGATAACACATGTTTTGTTTTAATATCCCTTTACTAAAGTTTAAGAATTAATTTATTCATAGCATAAGAGATAGGTATATATATATTTATGCTTGACAAGTAGAGTTTCAACCTTCAACTAATTTCTACCACAAACTCATCTTTCACTCAAAAAGATAATAGAACTCAAAAATATTATATTTATCCAAATCGTACAAGGTTCAAAATATTAACACGTACCATTTAGATTATGAAAACTATTTTGTAATAACCAGGGACTTCCTGTAGTCTAGTGGTAGTTAATAAAGGCATGTCTCACTATGGTTGTGGGTTCGATTCCTACAGCTTTGTCCGACGCGACGGGTTATCCCTCGACCTACGGGTTGTCCTTTTCCTAAAACTATAGTGTTATAATATTCCAAAAATAATATTCAGAAATTTTTTAACCTTAAAAAATCCTATCCAAGGTTCAACTTAATCCATTCCAACCTCTATAGTTATCCAAAATACTTTTGTCCAACTCACAGTCCAAATTTTATAAGGAAGTTAAATATAATGAAGATCCTTTTTTTCTGCGTAACAACATGTGAACACCTTCATCATGTATTCTTTTAAAACACTCCAACATCCTAAATTACCATAAATCCTTATTGATTACATTCATGATCCCTTATTCCTTATAGAATACCAGATATGCTCCTTCTATCCAAAAATGTATACAAATCATTAATCATTTTCAAGAAAGTTAAGAATATCCAATATAATTTATCCAAATCAATCATGTATTATTCCAAAATCACTATCTCGGTATCAGAACCATATTATGGTTTATCTTTCTCTCAACCATATATTTTCCAAAAATTTAACCTGCTGTGGAGTCACTTTTCTTGGTTCCACACAATCTCATGTCTTTGATGAAATAGTACTATAGTACAATCCTTATATACTCCATAATTATTATAACTCGTACATCATTGATACAACACTCAAAGGAAAAAATTCTTTAATAACAACATAAGAACTCTAATAATTCCTCCTCATCTGTGGTAGTATCATAACTTGATTATTATCCAATAACATCATTTGGGGAATACTCTGATGATTTGGATATTGGTTTGCGTAGTGTCCCCACTCCTTGCAGATGAATCATTGTACATTTGAAACCTTTTTCTTACCCTTGCAGTCACGCACTTGGTGTCCTTTTTCTCCACGCTTATAACAAACTTCCATTCCCTTAAGGAAAGTTCCACGGTGTTTCTTCCCACGGTTATCACATATTGGAAAATTCTTCTTTTCCCTCATCCCTTTTTCCATCATTCTCTCTTCCATACTTTTCTTCTCTTCTTCCCTTCAAAGCCATAAGACTCAGATAATTCTTTACTTATCTTATTAACACATGATACTATTTCTTCATATGTTGAGAACACATGGGAGACTATTTCCCTTCTAAATGTTGGATTAATACCCTGAAATATATGATCCTTCTTAATCTTTGGATCATACGTATTGATGGAGTCCACATTCCTTCTACTGGGCGCCATTTCTATACAATGGCATAAACTAGGTTAGTTTATGAATTGCAATGAATAATTCCAAACTTGTAAAATACTTAATGTAAATTGAACGATTTATGGATATAATCCATAATCATAAAACATGTTTTCTTTGAGGAAGTATATACTCATAAAACCTTCATAATGGTCTGTAAAAAAATGAGAATTATCCTAAGCATATCCCCCGGGAGTGTCGTAACCAAGGGTGCAGCAAGGCCCGTTGTCGTGTACCAGTTCCCGTTCGAGTCTAGCTCAAAGCGGTGTTTTCGGGTATTACCCCTAGGTACATCTGTACCAGAGCCGTCTCTACCTGCTCATATCCATATAGGGATGTATTGCTCGGAAAACTCACAAAATCTCTATAATACCAAAATTCTAGGAAGTTCTTCTATACTAATCCTCAAATTTTATCTTAGGTCTATGTGCTCTAATCAGAGTTTATCTAAATCTAGCTTCCATGGTTAGTACTAAACTGCCTCTGATACCAACTGTAATGCCCCGACCCCAGTTACCCAGAGTCGGTGCATTATTATGTAGCATTGGCATGATCACAAAAGATCAAGTCTCGAAAGACCGATAAGTTTACTAGCCTTGGAAACACTAGATACATTCATAAAAGTTACATTACATCATAAAGTGAAAAACTACAATAACATGGTCTCCATAGACCACACTCATATCCCTTTATGACTATCCCTACAAGTCATTCATAAAATACTTCTTCACATCCTGGAAAAATTAAAACATTGAAAGGGGTGAGCTTAGATGCTCAGTAAGGATAACAATATAGCGGAAGCTTTCATAAATAAACATAAACATTTAAGGCAATTTATAACTAAAATAAAAGCCTTTTAAACTTGAACTTTAGCATAATATGGAAAAAGTAAAATGAGATAATGCCATTTACTTACACACATGGATATTCTACTAGTCAAATAATCACATGCAATATCAATAACCACTTTCCAAATGATGGAATGCATAATGCCACACTATCATAACCATGTAGCCAAGGCCTCGTGTCAAGACTACAAATAAGATATTTCAAGGCCTCGTGCCAAGACACTAGTTTGTCTCATAAGACCTACCGATGCATCGAGGAGCTATAGCAGGCTCCACCCCTCACTTATTAAGTCCAATGCATTCCTCATATGAACAGGTTTAAACATATCATAAACCATAACATAATCGTATCACATAAAACATGCATAAAGGAAACATAACATTTATACATTTCAATCACAAGATATCAATACAACACATTGATATAAAAAACACTTTCAAAACCATTTTCAATACCAAAATAAAAGAAAAATAAAACATGGTATTTATTTTTCATTTTTTAAATAAAAGTTATGGATTGTAGAGGAAGCAGAAACTCAAATAATTGTCACGGCGGCGGAGAAGTCGTTGTCGCCGCATAAGTATGACAAAAAAACATTCCCTTTTGTCGTTTAGTAAAATGATGGGTATAAAAATATTCCTTTTTAATAAAAGTAAAAGTCAAAGGGGTGTATACACCGTATAAAGAAAAGTTGTGTATAAAACAAAATATGCCTCAATGAAAGGCGATTGAGACAAAGTCCCTCACAAATATCATTTTGTAAATAAAATTGATCTATTATGTGTATTCAATATAAGTATACATAATGAAAGTACAAATACAAGATAGGATATAATAATATCATGACATAATTTGAAAGTAAGAGATTAACCCAAAGAATGGAAATTGGGTTAAGAAGTTCCCTTACCTCATGTCCGACTTGACTCGACCGTTCTTTAACCTCCTGAATAATAAACTAGAGTTAATTTATAATTGCTTAAGAAAATTTTCCAAGTTTATTATTCCTTTTATATCACTTATTACCATGTTATGAACATTATTTAATTATTTATGTTAATAACGGTCGTTTTGTCGATCTTTGGTACTTGAGTCAAAAATAAACTTCTTATAATTACAAGTTGTTCATGTGGTAAAATATCTATTATATCCAGAATTATATTCATGATGTAGATATCATATATATCCAGTATATACATTCATTCATAATATGACGTAACATTTAAAGGTAAGAAATGAAATGCACCGTTCATGGAGTCGGTAAGCCGTAAGTACGCATGAACTCTACTTTCATTTATATTTCATATTTAATGGAATTAAATCATAATTATATAAAGGTATATTATAATTCCAGTATAATATCATATATAATATCATTTACTCTATCCTTTATACATCCCACATATGGCATTAACGATTCAAATCACTTTGAGGGGGCAGTAGTCCGCACTTCCTAAAATGAAATTATCACGTTTACCCATAATGGAAATCATAAAGGTATGCCATAAATGAGAAATAAAGAAGCATAAGGAAAACATAAAAATAATATATATCATATATAAATATATTTACATCTTAATGTCCACCATGAGAGGTGTTAAAAGAAGATTGAACAATCATCGTTTCATGAGGCAGAAATTCGCCAACCACAGAAACAGTATGTTCTTTAACCATTAGATGAAGGTGTGTGTAAGTTTAAATAAAATCCTTATCATAAAAACATACTAGTATATTTAATATACTGGTGTTGTTACATAATAAAGGAATTAAAAGAGTTTAAGGGGTTGGAGAAGCAAAATAAAACAAAAAACATAAGAGAAGACATTACCTTAAAATCGGGTAACTCTTTTTTGATTTGAGCCAAAGGCTTCCTTGGGAAGAATTCTGCACAAATTGAGGCTTCTAGGAGTAATATGGGGAAGTTGAGAGAGTATTTGGGCAGATTTTGGCCGATCCAAATGGCTTTTAAGGTGTGAATAAGGTGGTAGAGGTGGGGGCCTTTTATAAGAGGAGAGGAGGGGCACTCTTGGAAAGTCATGAAATGTAACATTATTATGAAATGATTTTCGGATTTTAAAGGTCCCACAATGATATATTTCAAGGATAAGGTGATAAGGTTTCTCAATATACTTATACAATAGGTTTTTGACAAGTTTAAGCCTTATATTTTACATTATATTTCATTTTATTTAAATCATTAATTAATGAGGTAATCACTGCATCATCATTGTGTCATACAAATTTTAATTTATTTATTGTCTAAAAATTATAAAAAAAATTACCATGATGTACGAACTCTTTTTATCTATCCAATTAATATTTATAGTAAAAAATGTAACTTATATAACCCCATGTAATAATTGTTTTAGTAAAACAACACTTGTTTGTGACAATTTTATTTTTACTTTAAATAAAACGTTATTAATGTCATTTTCTTACCCAAGTGGCTCCATGGGGTCCCAAAGTTGACCCATGGATTGTCTTGGTCGGACATGACTCATCCAATAAGGTTAGGACAAGTGTCAAGATATTTTTATATTTTTATAATATCATTTTTACCTTAAATTTCACTAATTACCTTTAATCGCGATTAATTAAACTTAAAAGTCACTATTCACCAAAAAATTATTTTAATCCCATTGAACCACATTTTACTTATTAATGACAACCATGTATATCGGATTTTTGAAAATAAAATCATAGAAGTGGTAATTTTTCATTTAAACAAAAAATCAGTTTTTTAACTACCACTTAGTGGTTTTACTATTCATCAAAAATTGATGTTTTTCAGAACAATGCCAAAATTTCACCCTAAGCTATAATAGATATTCCGAATTCAAAAATGATTTCTATTTTACAAAATTCCAAAACATATAAGTTTAATTAATTAATTTTATAATTAAGTCCCGTTGTCACAACAAATAGCGTGTTTTTAAGAAACAATATATATCAAAAGATTGACAATTGTTTATGTCTAATTTCAAAGTGAAATTAATTATAATGACCACCATTGGATAAAATGGTAAAAATATATTCTAATTATACTTTAAAACCACTCAATAGAATAATTTATCACTATAAATTATTTTGATTAAAAAAGTTGTTTTAAAATATTTTTCACTATTCATAAAAAATTGAAAGTTCTCAGAAAAATACCAAAAAAAAACATAGGATAATTTAGATATTCTGAATCCAAAAATGAAGTCCATTATAATATATATATAATTTCAAAAAGTGGGTATTACTATTCATAATGTCTATTTTGATTTGTCGCGGTGTGTTAGAATCTCGAACTTGCGTATAATGCAAGTTATTGCATTATTGAAAGAGAAGCGTATCGTGTAATCTCGGGGTGTTATATTCTACCCTCCTTCAATAAATTGTGTCCTCACAATTTCAAATTTTTCTTTGAAAATAAAAGGTTGAAAATAGAAAATACCTTTGTGGAAAACCCACATCGGAAATACGGTTAATAAAATTTAGCCTTAATAAGAGGGAAAGGGAAATGAAAAAGTCACCACCAAATTATGATCTCGATAAGGAGAACATTGGTGGAAATTAGAGACATATAATTGGAGGGAAAATGTAAATATTTTTAGGGAGTGATTGAGGTCATCAATCTCTAACAAGTGTAAAATTGAGGGTCTCAAAGCCTTCAATCTATGTTGATTTAAAATATTA
Source organism: Viscum album (assembly GCA_963277665.1). NCBI lineage: Eukaryota > Viridiplantae > Streptophyta > Magnoliopsida > Santalales > Viscaceae > Viscum > Viscum album. The sequence continues at coordinate 806,090,430 of OY728150.1, read as the reverse complement.
TCAGTTCAACAAGACATAAGGTATTAGGATAACACATGGTTTGTTTTAATATCCCTTTACTAAAGTTTAAGAATTAATTTATTCATATCATAAGAGATAGGTATATATATATTTATGCTTTAAAATTAGAGTTTCAACCTTCAACTAATTTCTACCACAAACTCATCTTTCACTCAAAAAGATAATAGAACTCAAAAATATTATATTTATCCTAATCGTACAAGGTTCAATATATTAACACATACCATTTAGATTATGAAAACTATTTTGTAATAACCAGGAACTTCATGTAGGCTAGTGGTAGTTAATAAAGGCATGTCGCACTATGGTTGTGGGTTCGATTCCTACAGCTTTTTCTGACGCGACGGGTTATCCCCCGACCTACAGGTTGTCCTTTTCCTAAAACTATAGTATTATAATATTCCAAAAATAATATTCAGAAATGTTTTAACCTTAAACAATACTATCCAAGGTTCAACTTAATCCATTCCAACCGTTATAGTTATCCAAAATACTTCTGTCCAACTCACAGTCCAAATTTTATAAGGAAGGTAAATATAATGAAGATCCTTTTTTTTCGCGTAACAACATGTGAACACCTTCATCATGTATTCTTTTAAAACACTGAAACATCCTGAATTACCATAAATCCTTATTGATTGCATTCATGATCCCTTATTTCTTATAGAATACTAGATATAATCCTTCTATCCAAAAATGTATACAAATCATTAATCAGTTTCAAGGAAGTTAAGAATATCCAATATAATTTATCCAAATCAATCATGTATTATTCCAAAATCATTATCTCGGTATCAGAACCATATTATGGTTTATCTTTCTATCAACCACATATTTTCTAAAAATTTAACCTGCTGTGGAGTCACTTTTCTTGGTTCCACACAATCTCAAGTCCTTGATGAAATAGTACTCCAGTGCAATCCTTTTATACTCCATACTTATTATAACCCATAAATCATTGATACAACACTCAAGTGACAAAATTCCTTAATAAAAACATAAGAACTCTAATCATTCCTCCTCATTTTTGGTAGTATCATAACTTGATTATTATCCAATAACATCATTTGGGGCATACTCTGATAATTTGGACATTGGTTTGCGTAGTGTCCCCACTCCTTGTAGATGAAGCACTGTAAATTTGAAACCTTTTTCTTACCCTTGCAGTCATGCACTTGGTGTCCTTTTTCTCCACACTTATAACAAACTCACATTCCCTTAAGGCAAGTTCCAAGGTGTTTCTTCCCACAGTTATCACATATTGGAAAATTCTTCTTTTCCCTCGTCCATTTTTCCATCATTCTCTCTTCCATCATTTTCTTATCTTTCTTCCCATCAAAGCCATAAGACTCAGAGAATTCTTTACTTATCTTATTAACACATGATACTATTTCTTCATATGTTGAGAATACATGGGAGACTATTTCCCTTCTAAATTTTGGCTTAACACCCTGAAAGATATGATCCTTCTTAATCTTTGGATCATACGTATTGATGGAGTCCACATTCCTTCTACTGGGCACCATTTCTATACAATGGCATAAACTAGGTTAGTTTATGAATTGCAATGAATAATTCCAAACTTGTAAAATACTTAATGTAAATTGAACGGTTTATGGATATAATCCATAATCATAAAAAAAAATTCTTTGAGGAATTATATACTCATAAACCCTTCATAATGGTTTGTAAAAAAATGAGAATTATCCTAAGCATATCCCCTGGGAGTGTCCTAACCAAGAGTGCAGCAAGGACCATTGTCGTGCACCAGTTCCCGTTCGAGTCTAGCTCAAAGCGGTGTTTTCGGGTTTTACCCCTAGGTAAATCTCTGCCAGAGCCGCCTCTACCTGCTCGTATCCAGACAGGGATGTATTTCTCGGAAAACTCACAAAATCTCTATAATACCAAAATTCTAGGAAGTTCTTCTATACTAATCCTCAAATTTTATCTTAGGTCTATGTGCTCTAATCAGAGTTTATCTAAATATAGATTCCAAGGTTAGTACTAAACTGCCTTTGATACCAACTATAACGCCCCGACCCCAGCTACCCAGAGTCGGTGCATTATTACGTAGCATTGGCATGATCACAAAAGATCATGTCTCGAAAGACCGATTAGTTTAGTATCCTTGGAAACACTAGATACATTCATAAAAGTTACATTACATCATAAAGTGAAAAACTAAAATAACATGGTCTCCATAGACCACACTCATATCCCCTTCTGACTATCCCTGCAGGTCATTCATAAAATACTTCTTCACATCCTGGAAAAATTAAAACATTGAAAGGGGTGATCTCAGATGCTCAGTAAGGATAACAATATAGTGGAATATTTCATAAATAAACATAAACATTTAAGGCAATGTATAACTAAAACAAAATCCTTTTAAACTTGAAATTTTGCATAATATGTAAAAAGTAAAATGAGATAATTTCATTTACTTACATGGATATTCTACTAGTCGAATAATCACATGCAATATCAATAACCACTTTCATAATGATAGAATGCATAATGTCAGACTATCATAACCACGTATCCAAGGCCTCGTGCCAAGACTACAAATAAGATTTTTTCAAGGCCTCGTGCCAAGACACTAGTTTGTCTCATGAGACCTTCTGATGCATCAAGGAGCTATAGTGGGCTCCACCCGTCACTTATTAAGTCCAATGCATTCCTCATATGAACAGGTTTAAACATATCATAAACCATAACATAATCGTATCACTTAAAACATGCATAAAGGAAACATAAAATTTCCACATTTCAATCACAAGATATCAATACAACACATTGATATAAAAAAACATTTTCAAAACCATTTTCAATACCAAAATAAAATAAAAGTAAAACATGGTATTTATTTTTCATTTTTTAAATAAAAGTTATGGCTTTTATAGGAAGTCGAAACTCAAATAATGGTCACGGCGGCAGAGAAGTCGTTGTCGTCGCATACGTACGAAAAAAAAACATTCCCTTTTGTCGTTTAGTAAAATTCTTCGTATAAAAAGATTACATTTGAATAAAAGTAAAATTCAAAGGGGTTTATACGCCGTATAAAGGAAAGTTGTGTATAAAACAAAATATGCCTCAATGAAAGGAGATTGAGACGAAGTCCCTCATAAATATCATTTTGTAAATAAAATTGATCTATTATGTGTATTCACTATAATTGCACATAAATAAAGTACAAATACAGGATATTACATAATAATATCATGACATAATTTGAAAGTAGGAGATTAACCCAAAGAATGGAAATTGGGTTAAGAATTTCTCTTACCTCGTGTCCGACTTGACTCGACCGTTCTTTAACCTCCTGAATAATAAACTAGAGTTAATTTATAATTGATTAAGAACCTATTTCAAGTTTATTATTCCTTTTATATCACTTATTACCATGTTATGAACATTATGTAATTATTTATGTTAATAACGGTCATTTTGTCGATCTTTGGTACTTGAGTCAAAAATTAAATTCTTATAATTACAAGTTGTTCATGTGGTAAAATATCCATTATATCCAGAATTATATTCATGATATAGATATCGTATATATAATATATATCCAGTATATACATTCATTCATAATATTACGTAACATTTAGAGCTAAGAAATGAAATGTACCGTTCATGGAGACGGTAAGCCGTACGTACGCATGAACGCTACTTTCATTTATATTTCATATTTAATGGAATGATATCATAATGATATAAAGGTATATTATAATTCCATCATAATATCATATATAATATCATTTACTTCATCCTTTATACATCTCACATATGTCATTAAGAATTCAAATCACTTTGAGGGGGCGGTAGTCCGCACTTCCTAAAATGAAATTATCACGTTTACCCATAATGGAAATCATAAAGGTATTCCATAAATGAGAAATAAATAAGAATAAGGAAAAAATAAACATAATATATATCATACATAAATATAGTGACATCATAATGGCCACCATTAGAGGTGTTAAAATAATATTGAAAAATCATCGTTTCGTGAGGCAAAAATTCACCAACCATAGAAACAGTTTGTTCTTTAAGCATTAGACGAAGGTGTGTGTAAGTGTAAATAAAATCCTTCTCATAACAAAATCCTATTATATTGAATATACTGGAATTGTTACATAAGAAAGAAATAAAAAGAGTTTAAGGGGTTGGAGAAGCAAAATAAAACAAAATAACATAAGAGAAGACATTACCTTAAAATCGGGTAACTCTTTTTTGATTTGAGCCAAAGGCTTCCTTGGGAAGAATTCTGCCCAAAGTGAGGCTTCTAGGAGTAATAGAGGGAAGTTGAGAGAGTATTTTTACAGAGGTTGGCCAATCAAAATGGCTTTTAAGGTGTGAATAAGGTGGTAGAGTTGGCGGCCTTTTATAAGAGGAGAGGAGGGGCACTCTTGGAAAGTCATGAAATGTAACATTATTATGAAATAATTTTTGGATTTTAAAGGTCCCACAATGATATATTTCAAGGATAAGGTGATAAGGGTTAGAAATATACTTATCCAATAGGTTTTTTACAAGTTTAAGTCTTATATTTTACATTATCTTTTCATTTTATTTAAATCGTCAATTAATGAGGTAATCGATGTATCGTCATTGTGTCATAAAAATTTTAATTTATTTAAGGTCTAAAAATTATAAAAAAATTACCATGATGTAGGAAATATTTTTATCTTTCCAATTAATATTTATAGTAAAAATGTTAACTTATATAACCCCATGTAATAATTGTTTTAGTAAAACAACACATGTTTGTGACAATTTTATTTTTACTTTAAATAAAACGTTATTAATGTCATTTTCTTACCCAAGTGGCCCCATGGGGTCCCCAAGTTGACCCATGGATTTTATTGGTCGGCCATGACTCATCCAATAAGGGTAGGACAAGTTTCAAGATATTTTCATATTTTTATAATATCATTTTTACCTTAAATTTCACTAATTACCTTTAATCGCGATTAATTAAACTTAAAAGTTACTATTCACCAAAAAATTATTTTAATCCCATTGAAAAAAATTTTACTTCCTAATGACAACCATGTATATCAGATTTTTGAAAATCAAATCACAGAAGTGGTAATGTTTCATTTAAACGAAAAATCAGTTTTTTAACTACCACTTAGTGGTTTTACTATTCATCAAAAATTGAAGTTTTTCAGAACAATTCCAAAATTTCACCCTAAGCTATAATTGATATTCCTAATTCAAAAATGATGTCTATTTTACAAAATTCCAAACATATAAGTTTCATTAATTAATTTTATAATTAATTCTTGTTGTCACAACAAATAGTGTGTTTTTAAGAAACAATATATACCAAAAGATTGACAATTGTTTATGTCTAATTTCAAAGTGAAATTAATTCTAATGACCACCATTGGATAAAATGGTAAAAATATATTCTAATTATACTTTAAAACCACTCAATAGTATAATCTATCACTATAAATTATTTTGATTAAAATAGTTTTTTTAAAGTATTTTTCACTATTCATAAAAAATGGAAGTTCTCAGAAAAATACCAAAAATTCAACATAGGCTAATTTCGATATTCTGAATCCAAAAATGAAGTCCATTATAATATATATATAATATCAAAAATTGGGTATTACTATTCATAATTGCTATTTTGATTGGTCGCGGTGTGTTAGAATCTCGAACTTGTGTATAATGCAAGCTATTGCATTATTGAAAGAGAAGTGTATCGTGGAAGCTCGGGGTGTTACATTCTCCCCTCCTACAATAAATTTCATCCTCACAATTTGAAATTTTTCTTTGAAAATAAAAGGTTGAAAATAGAAAATACCTTTGTGGAAAACCCACATCGGAAATACGGTTAATAAAATTTAGCCTTAATAAGAGGGAAAGAGAAATGAAAAAGTCACCAAAAAATTATGATCTCGATAAGGAGAACATTGGTGGAAATTATAGACATATAATTGGAGGAAAAATGTAAATATTTTTAGGGAGTGATTGAGGTCATAAATCACAAACAATTGTAAAATTGAGGGCCTCAAAGCCTTCAATCTATGTTGATTTAAAATATTATCAGTTCAACAAGACATAAGTTATTAGGATAACACATGTTTTGTTTTAATATCCCTTTACTAAAGTTTAAGAATTAATTTATTCATAGGATAAGAGATAGGTATATATATTTATGCTTGACAAGTAGAGTTTCAACCTTCAACTAATTTCTACCACAAACTCATCTTTCACTCAAAAAGATAATAGAACTCAAAAATATTATATTTATCCTAATTGTACAAGGTTAAAAATATTAACACATACCATTTAGATTAGAAAACTATTTTGTAATAATAAGGGACTTCTTGTATTCTAGTGGTAGTTAATAAAGGCTTGTCGCACTATGGTTGTGGGTTCGATTCCTACAACTTTGTCCGATGCGACGGGTTATCCCCCGACCTATAGGTTGTCCTTTTCCTAAAACTACAGTATTATAATATTCCAAAAATATGATTCAGAAATTTTTTAACCTTAAACAATACTATCCAAGGTTCAACTTAATCCATTCCAACCTTTATAGTTATCCAAAATACTTCTCTCCAACTCACAGTCCAAATTTTTTAAGGAAGGTAAATATAATGAAGATCCTTTTTTCCGCGTAACAACATGTGAACACCTTCATCATGTATTCTTTTAAAACACTGCAACATCTTGAATTACCATAAATCCTTATTGATTACATTCATGATCCCTTATTCTTTATATAATACTAGATATACTCCTTCTATCCAAAAATGTATACAAATCATTAATCAGTTTCAAGGAAGTTAATAATATCCAATATAATTTATCCAAATCAATCATGTATTATTCCAAAATCACTATCTCGGTATCAGAACCATATTATGGTTTATCTTTCTCTCAACCATATATTTTAAAAAAAAATTAACCTGATGTGGAGTCACTTTTCTTGGTTCCACACAATCTCAAGTCCTTGATGAAATAGTACTGGAGTACAATCCTTATATACTCCATAATTATTATAACCCGTACATCATTGATACAACACTCAAATGACAAAATTCTTTAATAACAACATAATAAGTCTAATAATTCCTCCTCATTTATGGTAGTATCATAACTTTATTATTATCCAATAACATCATTTGGGGCATACTCTTATGATTTGGACATTGGTTTGCGTAGTGTCCCCACTCCTTGCAGATGAAGAATTGTACATTCGAAACCTTTTTCTTACCCTTGCAGTCACGCACTTGGTGTCCTTTTTCACCACACTTATAACAAACTCCCATTCCCTTTAGGCAAGTTCCAAGGTGTTTCTTCCCACAGTTATCACATATTAGAAAATTATTCTTTTCCCTCATCCCTTTTTCCATCATTCTCTCTTCCATCCTTTTCTTCTATTTATTCCCTTCAAAGCCATAAGACTCAGACAATTCTTTACATATCTTATTAACACATGATACTATTTCTTTATATTTTGAGAACACATGGGAGACTATTTCCCTTCTAAATGTTGGTTTAATACCATGAAAGATATTATCCTTCTTAATCTTTGGATCATACGTATTGATGGAGTCCACATTCCTTCTACTGGGCGCCATTTCTATACAATGGAATAAACTAGGTTAGTTTATGAATTGCAATGAATAATTCCAAACTTGTAAAATACTTAATGTAAATTGAACGGTTTATGGATATAATCCATAATCATAAAAAATGTTTTCTTTGAGGAAGTATATACTCATAAACCCTTCATAATGGTTTGTAAAAAAATGAAAATTATCCTAAGCATATCTCCCGAGAGTGTCGTAACCAAGAGTGCAGCAAGGCCCGTTGTCGTGCACCAGTTCCCATTCGAGTGTAGCTCAAAGTGTTGTTTTCGGATTTTACCCCTAGGTACATTTGTGCCAGAGCCGCCTCTACCTGCTCGTATCCAGATAGGGATGTATTGCTCGGAAAACTCACAAAATCTCTATAATACCAAAATTCTAAGAATTTCTTCTATACTAATCCTCAAATTTTATCTTAGGTCTATGTGCTCTAATCAGATTTTATCTAAATCTAGCTTCTAAGGTTAGTACTAAACTGCCTCTGATACCTACGGTAATGCCCCGACCCTAGTTACCCAGAGTCGGTGCATTATTACGTAGCATTGGCATGATCACAAAATATCAAGTCTCGAAAGACCGATTAGTTTAGTAGCCTTGGAAACACTAGATACATTCATAAAAGTTACATTACATCATAAAGTGAAAAACTACAATAACATGGTCTCCATAGACCACACTCATATCCCCTTCTGACTATCCCTGCAGGTCATTCATAAAATACTTCTTCACATCCTGTAAAAATTAAAACATTGAAAGGGGTGAGCTCAGATGCTCAGTAAGGATAACAATATAGCGGAATCTTTCATAAATAAACATAAACATTTAAGGTAATGTATAACTAAAACAAAAGCCTTTTAAACTTGAACTTTAGAATAATATGGCAAAAGTAAAATGAGATAATGTCATTTACTTACACACATGGATATTCTACTAGTCGAATAATCACATGCAATATCAATAACCACTTTCATAATGATGGAATTCATAATGCCAGACTATCATAACCACGTAGCCAAGGCCTCGTGCCAAGACTACAAATAAGATTTTTTCAAGGCCTCATGCCAAGACACTAGTTTTTCTCATGAGACCTACCGATGCATCGAGAAGCTATAGCGGGCTCCGACCGTCACTTATTAAGTCCAATGCATTCCTCATATGAACAGGTTTAAACATATCATAAACCATAACATAATCATATCAAATAAAACATGCATAATGGAAACAAAACATTTCCACATTTCAATCACAAGATATCAATACAACACATTGATATAAAAAAACACTTTCAAAACCATTTTCAATAACAAAATAAAATAAAAGTAAAACATGGTATTTATTTTTCATTTTTTAAATAAAAGTTTTGGCTTGTAGAGGAAGCTGAAACTCAAATAATGGTCACGGTGGCGGAGAAGTCGTTGTCTCCGCATACGTACGACAAAAAAACATTACCTTTTGTCGTTTAGTAAAACTCTTCGTATAAAAATATTCCTTTTGAATAAAAGTCAAAGTCAAAGGGGTTTATACACTGTATAAAGGAAAGTTGTGTATAAAACAAAATATGCCTCAATGAAAGGAGATTGAGACGAAGTCCCTCACAAATATCATTTTTTAAATAAAATTGATCTATTATGTGTATTCACTATAAGTACACATAATGAAAGTACAAATACAATATAGGACATAATAATATCATGACATAATTTGAAAGTAGGAGATTAACCCAAAGAATGGAAATTGGGTTAAGAAGTTCCCTTACCTCATGTCCGACTTGACTCGACCGTTCTTTAACCTCCTGAATAATAAACTAGAGTTAATTTATAATTGATTAATAACATTTTTCAAGTTTATTATTCATTTTATATCACTTATTACCATGTTATGAACATTATGTAATTATTTAAGTTAATAACGGTCGTTTTCTCGATTTTTGGTACTTGAGTCAAAAATAAACTTCTTATAATTACAAGTTGTTCATGTGGTAAAATATCCATTATATCCAGAATTATATTCACGATGTAGATATCATATATATCATATATATCCAGTATATACATTCATTCATAATATGACGTAACATTTAGAGGTAAGAAATGAAATGCACCGTTCATGGAGACGGTAAGCCGTACGTACGCATGAACGCTACTTTCACTTCTATTTCATATTTAATGGAATGAAATCGTAATGATATAAAGGTATATTATAATTCCAGTATAATATCATATATAATATCATTTACTCCATCCTTTATACATCCCACATATGTCATTAACGATTCAAATCACTTTGAGGGGGCGGTAGTCCGCACTTTCTAAAATGAAATTATCGTGTTTACCCATAATGGAAATCATAAAGGTATGCCATAAATGAGAAATACAGAATCATAAGGAAAAAATAAACATAATATATATCATATATAAATATAGCTACATCTTAATGGCCACCATGAGAGGTGTTAAAAGAAGATTGAACAATCATCATTTCGTGAGGCAGAAATTCGCCAACCACAGAAACAGTATGTTCTTTAACCATTAGACGAAGGTGTGTGTAAGTGTAAATCAAATCATTCTCATAAAAAAATCCTAGTATATTGAAGATATTGTTTTTGTTACATAATAAAGGAATAAAAATAGTTTAAGGGGTTGTAGAAGCAAAATAAAACAAAAAACATAAGAGAAGACATTACCTTAAAATCAGGTAACTCTTTTTTGATTTGAGCTAAAGGCTTCCTTGGGAAGAATTATTCCCAAAGTGAGGCTTCTAGGAGTAAGAGGGGGAAGTTTATAGAGTATTTGGGCAGAGTTTGGACGAGCCAAATGGCTTTGAAAGTGTGAATAAGGTGGTAGAGGTGGAGGCCTTTTATAAGAGGAGAGGAGGGGCACTCATGGAAAGTCATGAAATGTTACATTATTATGAAATGATTTTCGGATTTTAAAGGTCCCATAATGATTTATTTCTAGGATAAGGTGATAAGGGTTCTAAATCTACTCATACAATAGGTTTTTACAATTGTAAGTCTTAGATTTTACATTATCTTTTCATTTTATTTAAATCGTTAATTAATGAGGTAATCGCCGCATCATCATTGTGTCATAAAACATTTAATTTATTTAATGTCTAAAAATTATAAAAAAATTACCATGATGTAGGAAATAGTTTTATCTTTCCAATTAATATTTATAGTAAAAACTTTAACTTATATAACCCCATGTAATAATTGTTTTTGTAAAACAACACATGTTTGTGACAATTTTATTTTTACTTTAAATAAAACGTTATTAATGTCATTTTCTTACCCAAGTGGCTCCATGGGGTCCCCAAGTTGACCCATGGATTTTCTTGGTCGCCCATGACTCATCCAATAGGGGTAGGACAAGTGTAAAGATATTTTTATATTTTTATAATATCATTTTTACCTTAAATTTCACTAATTACCTTTAATCGCGATTAATTAAACTTAAAAGTTACTATTCACCAAAAAATTATTTTAATCACATTGAACCACATTTTACTTCCTAATGAAAACCATGTAAGTTGTATTTTTGAAAATAAAATCACAGAAGTGGTAATATTTCATTTAAACGAAAAATCAGTTTTTTAACTACCACTTAGTGGTTTTACTATTCATCAAAAATTTAAGTTTTTCAAAAAAATGCCAAAATTTCACCCTAAGATATAATTGATATTCTGAATTCAAAAATGATGTCTATTTTAAAAAATTACAAACATATAAGTTTCATTAATTAATTTTATAATTAATTCACGCTGTCACAACAAATAGCGTGTTTTTAAGAAACAATATATATCAAAAGATTGCCAATTGTTTATGTCTAATTTCAAAGTGACATTAATTATAATGAACACCATTAGATAAAATAGTAAAAATATATTATAATTGTACTTTAAAACCACTAAATAGTATAAATTATCACTATAAATTATTTTGATTAAAAAAGTTGGTTTTAAGTATTTTTCACTATTCATAAAAAATTGGAAGTTCTCAGAAAAATACCAAAAATTCAACATAGGATAATTTTAATATTCCGAATCCAAAAATTAATTCCATTATAAAATATATATAATTTCAAAAAGTGGGTATTACTATTCATAATGGCTATTTTGATTGGGCGCAGTGTGTTAGAATCTCAAACTTGCGTATAATGCAAGCTATTGCATTATTGAAAGAGAAGTTTATCGTGGAAGCTCGGGGTGTTACATGATAAGGGAGGAATGGGAATCAAGAACATCAGGTTATTCAATTAGGCTCTTCATGCACTGTGCACTTAGAAACTCCTTCAGAGTGACTCAGAGGCTATAAGCTTCCATAGAGGCAGATTTATTAGTATATTGAAATAGGGACACAATTCTTATATTGGATCTTCAATTTTTAAGTCCATCAAATCCTCTTGTGGTAATATCATGTCACACTCAATATGGATTGTGTGCAGGTACTATTCTTTGAATTTTTGTCTTGATTACTGGACCGGATCCCCTATCATTGAATCAGTGGATCAATAGTTTCCTCTTATCAATAATTTTACTTCTTTCCAAGATGTTTTGTCTCTTCCCAATTTATAGATTTCTAAATATCAAAAAAACCTCCTAAGTACCTATAATTTATCTCCTAACAAAGATCTCTTTGTATGGGAACTTGATCATAATGGAATATTCGACTCCAAATCCATTTATCGCTCCAACTTTTCTCCTATCAGTGATTTTTCATGGATTAAATCTTATAAGAGTCCTAGATTAGGCCTTCCAAGATGACACTCATTTGGAGACATGAACATCATACATTATCGACTAATGACTACTTAAAATAAAGTGGTATTATTTTATGTTCAAGATGTAGGTTCTGCAACCTGCACAATGACGATATTGGACATCTTTTCTTCTCATGTGACATGGCCTTAGATTTATGAAATGATCTGAAGGACATATTTGAGGTTTGATTTCCCGAAAAAATTGATGTTACTTCCTAGATCCAACACTGTATAGTAGTGTCGCTCGCCCCTCAACTAAATTATTTCATTATTTTTGTTGATGCTGAGCTGGTCCACATAATGTGGTCTAAATGAAATGATATTATTCAAAATAAGTCTTGGTTCCTTATTAAAATATCCCCGATGCTCCTCATAAATGTTGTTAAGGATGACAATAAGATTCATCCAGAACATTTTTTTAACTCTATTCAAGATTTCATGATCCATAAGAAGCTTGGAGTGCCTATAAAATTCAACATACATTAGGTATTATTTGAAGGTTTTGGGTAGGTACCCCTTACATTGTAGATAAAAAACAATATTGATGGTGCTTCAAAGCAAAACTTAGGTCCTATAGGTTATGGTGATATTTATAGAGACCACACATGACATGTCCTTTAATTTTTCTTTAGTAAATGTGATATTTATTTCTCCCTTAAAGTGGAAATTCTAAGTGTCATTCATGTAGTTTAATTTCCTCACCTAAAAGGCATGAATAATCACATGTTATAAAGTGACTCTACCACGGTGGTGAGTGAAATCCAAAATGGATAAATACATTTGTTTTGGAAACCCAATGATAAATAGTTTTAATTTCCAAGGATCAAATAAAACTAATAAGGGGGTTGAATCAATTTTTCACTTTTTATATGTTTCAAAACATTAATAAACATAACCCCTGCAACCTATTAAGATTTATTTTCTTATCATCCTTTAATAAGTACTTAAGTATGTAAGAATTGTAGAGTAAGTAAATCACACGTGATTTAAAAGGTTTGGCCTCAAATTGAGAAGATACATTTTTTCCATAGCCACTCCCATGGGTATATAGAATTCCACATAATGAAAATGGAATAAAACTTATGCCAACTCCCATTAGACACCTTCTATCTCTTCATAAGAAATATTTTATAGACTCTCATCAGTTTACAATGTTTTCTTATAGGAAAAATCAGAAAAACAAAAATCTTTTTTGAATCTACTCCACAAATGCTCAATCCAAATCCTCAGTATGATTTTGGTTGGATCTGATTCTCTCAAAACAATAATGTTGGATCTAATTCTCTGAATACAATAATGTTGGATCTAATTCTTTCAAAAAAATGATGTTGGATCCGATTATTTTTAAACAATGATGTTGGATCTGATTCTTTCAAAACAATGATGATAGATCTGATTCTTTCAAAACAATGAAGTTGGATCCAACTCTTTCAAAATAATGATGCCAGATCTGATTTTGGTAATATGATAAAATCACTCTCAATATAAAAATCTCTAAATCTGATAAAATGATCAATTCAATTCTTCACAATCATATGGGAACTTTCACTTCTCGATTCTCCAGTTCTCTTTCATTTGCATGTGTGTCAAAAGTTGGGAATGAAAAAATGATCAGAGGAAGTATTTATAGGAAACATAGAAAGGAACCCTAAAATATTTCCTTGATTTCACAAATCTCAAAACTCAAATACTTTATCTCGTTTAAACATCATCTTTGAATTCTTCTAACCTCCTTAGACTTCTCTGATCTTTATGAAAAAGTGAATGTCATTTTTTCCTTTTAATTCTTCTTTGTAATAAGTTCATTACGAATTATTTCTCAATAAAATAATGTGGGGTCATTTTGTTTCAAAACAATGATACTTTACCCTATTATTTTAAAATAATAATGCTAGATCCTATTGTTTCAAAACAATGATTCTGGATCTGATTCTTTCAGAATGCATGTTACAATTCTCTCAGAATGCAGATTACGATTCTCTCAGAATGTAGGTTACGATCTTCTCAGAATGCATGTTATGATTATTGGTATAATGCAGGTTATAATTCTCTCAAAATGCAGTATGAAATTCTCTGCAGAATACAGGTTATGATTCTCTCAGAATGTAGGTTACAATTCCTTACAGAATGCAGGTTAAAATTATCTCGTAATGTAGGTTAATATTTTTTACAGAATGAAAGTTAAGATTCTCTCATAATACAGGCAACGATTCTTCTCATAATGTAGGTAACGATTCTGTGAAAAATGTAGGTAATGATTGACTCATAATTTAGGTTATGATTCTCTCAGAATGTTGGTAATGATTCTTCTCTGAATGCTAGTTACGATTATGGATATGATCTTTTCCAAAATTTTGCTTATAATTAGAGATCCAATTTTTCAAAGAATATATTCCATTTAAAGTATTCAAACCTATTCACCATTTCTTCAATATATTTTATCATGAATATTTTCAGGATTTTTGAGAACTCCAAGATCAGCAAAGTATCGATGGATTTTATTTTGATTGTTCAAGAAACTTTATTAATTCTAACTCTTCAACAACATAGTTTTTCTAGATTCTTCGGAAATAAAAATGATTTCAACAGCATCTTTTAAACTCAACAACATTTTTATTTCTCCACAAATTCCTTCAACTTAGTAACTTTCTTTAGGATCCGCAAATTCCTTAAACCCAACAACTTCTTTCTTTCTCAACAACAAAGACTAACTTCCAACAACTAACAACTTCATCATCATTTATATCAAAAACATTCTTTAACAAAAATGTTAGTTGTCAACAAATACAAAACTATGTTAAAAAAACACCACAAAGGTTCTTCAATCTCCCCTTTGGATTTTTTGGCAACCCCTGTTAAAAAATTTCAAATTCTCAATTTTTTTTCACAATTTTTTTTACTTTTAGAAAAACATATCATTTCTCAAAAGAGAGTGTGTTGACACCACACTACTGTATAGTGTAATGTTTTTTAAGGGTTTACATCCCTCGGTGGTAGGAAAATATGACAGAAATGTACAAATAAATTCCCCTTACTCAAACTCCCAATTTACTTTTATCTTTATCTTAATAACTTTTATTTTTCTATCATATTTTTATTTTTATCTCCCACGTTATATGATAACCATAGCATAATATTCACAAAATAAATCTATGTAAAAACTCATTACAAAGTAAAAAAATTATTTCTTACTCTCCCACATTTTTAACATAATCCAAAGCATAGTGGGGAACCTTATTTATGAGGATTTGGAAGACATGGGATGAGGCTGAACATGGAGTTGTAACCTCAATTAGACAAACCATTCCATTGAAATTGATTTTATAAATATATTATGAAATTTGATACTTTGTTGATGTGTATTCCAGTAAAACATCTACACTAGAAACATTCACTTTTATGAAGTGAAATTTTATATCAATGTGTTTTGATCTTAAGTGTTGGAAAATATTCATAGAAAGATCAATTGCACTATGATTATCACAATGTATATTAAATGGTTCAGAAACATTTACATTCAAATCCTCGAGCTCAAATTTCATCCACATCATTTGAGTATAAGCCTGTGTAGCTCCAAAATATTTGAATTAGGTTATACTCGAAGTTACCGAACATTGTTTCCTATTATGCCAACTCACACAACAATCACATATAAAAAATGTTCCTCCTGAAGTTTATTTTTTATCATTACAATCAATAGCCCAATAAGCATCAGTGTAACCATGAAACTTTAACTCACTGTTTATTTTTTATAACAACCCATATGAATTTGTTCCTTTGACATATCTTAGAATCCTCTTTAATGCCAATATATGTGATTCTTTTGGATTAATTTGATACCTAGCACATAAACTCATAGCACAAATAATATTAGTTCGTGAAGCTATATGGTAAAGAAGACTTCCTATCAGCTTTGGAAAATATTTCTGATTCACTCTTATTCTAGATTCATCTTTTTTCAACATTGTTCTCACTAAAATAGGAACTGAAACTTCTTTTGATTCCTCCATTCCAAACTTATTTAAAAGTTCATTTGCATACTTTTCTTGAGATAAGAAAATGTATATTTCTTTTTGTTGAACATGTAATCCAAGGAATATTATTAATTCCCCCAATAATGAAATTTCAAAATACTTCTTCATATCTTTAGAAAATTCTTCAAAAACCTTTTCTTTATCCCCATAAAAAAGTATATCATATACATAAACAATTAGAATTAAAGTATCAAAGTGAAAATATTTTACATAAAAGTTTCTATCAACTTTTC
Source organism: Viscum album (assembly GCA_963277665.1). Taxonomy (NCBI): domain Eukaryota; kingdom Viridiplantae; phylum Streptophyta; class Magnoliopsida; order Santalales; family Viscaceae; genus Viscum; species Viscum album. The sequence goes on along the minus strand of OY728150.1, from coordinate 806,073,763 downwards.
TTTAGAAAAGTTCAACTCTCTCAAATAATTGTCAGGATTCAAAATACCAAGAAAGTGGATCTTGTTTCATCCAATACAAAGATTTATTCAGTTCACAAACTTTTTTCTCATACTCATTAAGTATAAACCCACAAGGTTGTTCAATGTAAACTTCTTCCTCAATTTCACCATTTAAGAAAGATGATTTTACATCCATCTGATAAACATTGTATTTACAATGAGAATCCACTAGAAGAAACGTCCAAATAGTTTCTAGATTTGAAACGAGGGAAAAGTTTTCATCAAAATCCACACCTTACACCTATGCATATCCTTGAAAATAAATTCTTGTTTTGTTTCTTAAACCTTCTCCATGTTCATTAAATAAACCCATTTGAATTTGAAAACATTTTAATTTGATGGCCTTGGTTCAAGTTCCAGTGTTTCATTCTTCTCAATTTGATTCAACTCTTCATTCATAGAATCAAACCACTCTTAATGTTGAATAGCCTCTAAAACTGATTTTGGTTCAACTATTAAGATAATCGGAGTCTGATTTTCTAATCTCAACAACAGTCTTGTCTGAACAAGAGCCTTATGATTCCCAATAATGTTTTCAGATTAAACATTCCTTCGTAAGGTAGGAAATACCATATATTCTTCCACATCATCACTTTCTTCTCCACAAGACTGAATTAAATCATGATGAGGTTGTCTTGGGTAACATTCAATATTTTTGGATAACATTCATTATTTTTGGATTTCTACAATGTTTCATCCTCAGCATTCTCAAAAACATTTATTAAGGAACTTTGATTTTAAATCACATTCACATCATATAAATCTACCAAATTTTGTAAAAATTTGTTCCAATATCTGTAATTTTTTCCATTTGGTGAATAACCCATGAATATTTCTTCCTTAGATTTCTCATAAAACTTTCCCAAATATGGTTTTTGACTCTAAAAAGCATGGACTTCTAGAGGATTTGAAGTATTTAAATGAAGGATTTTTTTTACACCACATTTCATAAGGAGTAATGTTTATTTTCAGTCTCAACAACCATATATTTTGAACATGTTCGGCAGTACAAGAAGCTCCCCTCCAACAGAATTTTGAATGATTTTATTCTTCTAACATAATCCTTCCCATTTCCACCAAGCTCCTGTTCTTCCTTTCTGCTACTTAATTTTTTTGTGGAGTATAGGTAGTACTATACTGATGTTTGATACCATTATTTATTAGATAAGTATCAAAATCATTGTTTGTGAATTCAATACCATTATCTGTTATCAACTTCTTTACAAAAACCCATAATTCCTTCTCAACATCTTTTTTGAAGAATTTGAACATTTCAATAGCCTATGACTTGAACTTTATGAACATTATGTCTTTCATCTGAGTGAAATAGTCAATAAAAGTGATAAATTATAAATATTTTTATGTTGATTGATTTCTCATCGACCCACATAGATAAGAATCAATAAGCTCAAGTGGTTTTCAATATTGAATCTCAACTCTTTTATGATTTTTGTAAGAATTATTTTCTTTCTTGCAAGTAATACAAACATATTCATTTATTATTTTCAATTCTGGAAAAATTATGAACATCGTCAACTTTAGAATGATTAGTCATGTTCTTGTACCCATGGTGGAAATTTCTTTGATTCCACAACAAGTTATCATATTCAGCACACAAATAACAAGAGTTTTTGTATTTTCTAATTTGAAAGAGATTCCAACTGGTTCTTTCTCCTTTTGTAATGAATTTTCCATTTTTTACACTTTTTATGATAAAATAATTCTTTATTAAGAAAAATTATTTTCTATCATCATAAATTTGACTTACACTAAGTAATTTATGTTTTATCCCATCAACAAGAAATACTTCCTTAGATTTCAGTTCTTTTGCTTCAATCTTTGTCGTTCTGATTCCCTTAATTTTTAAGGAACTATCACTACCAAAAGTAACCACTCCTCCATCATGACATTAAACATCTTATAATATTTTCATATCAAAATCATGTGTGAATAAAAACCAATATCAAGAATCTATGGTTTTTTCCTCTTACGTGATTTCAAAGCTGTCTCAACAACAAAATCTCTCTCATTAACCTTCTTATTCTCATCTTTGTTTTATTTATTATCATAAGAAACATGTTCTATAAGAAGTGTCATACATATTTTGGAATGATGAAAAAACAGATCCGATCATCCACAAACTTCTTCTAGACATTAAAATTTATTATTTTTCGGAATGATTCTAACATCTTAAGAATTCACCTTTTCAACTTTCTATGAGTGGGGAAAGTTACTCATTCTTCTTTCACTATTTCTTCCACTTTCCTCAATCCTTCTTCTTGGTAGAGGTAAATTGTGCCAAAAATTATAATCTCTATTCCCATATATTCCATAGAACCAGCTACATCTCTCAAATATTGATTTTCTATTAAAGAATGATCTTTCTCTATAGACACTTTATTGAGGTTGGTAACTTTATTTAGCCAAAACATTCTCAGGATGTGGACCATCATTACCTTTAAGTGATGTTTCAACTTTTGTAGATTTTATAGGTTTCTCACAACTTTTTTCAAACCAATATTTCCCAATAATTCTTTTAGAACATTAAATGTTAGAATAATTGGATGAAACATTATTTTTGGTAAGAGAAGATTTCACCTGATTCTCGTAATGAGCCTCTACAGTATTTTTAGACGTCTCACCTTTTACTTTTGTACTTTTTTTGAAATTTTAATTCATCTTCCTCATGGTATTTTTGGACCCAATAAGTTTTTATTGAAACTTATTAACTTATTCTTACTTAGATTCCATCTTCTTGCTATGATCTTTAATCATCATTCCCTATTCATTAGTTCTATGTTTGTAGCATAGATCCCCTGAATGTATTCATCCTCCTGCATGATGAAAAATTTTATTCCATCAACAAATTCTTCACAATCTTAATTCATTACTCTAATTTCATTTTTGAGAGATTTTTTTCTCTCCAGACATGCAAGAATTTCGATTCTAAGCTGATAATATGTTCAATATTCTTCACCACCTTCTTCACTCTCTGAGGAGTATTTTATTATATCAACTTTTGCAATGAAGGTTATGAATTTTTGTGAACTTTCATCTTCAACAAAATCATTGTAAGTTTATTTTGATTCAACCTTCTTACTCAACATGATTATTTTCATTCTGAAAGACTTCTTGAATTTTTGGGAATAATTCTCTTCTTTATCATTTTTTGTCTAATTATTCCATCAAGGTTTTTCTTTGGAATCTTCTCGTAATTATCAAACTTTATTATTTGGTAAATTCATAGAAAATTTCTCGATTAAGCCAAACACAAAATATTTGAGTGGAATGTTTCCTCCTACATCAATATTCCTCTTCAATGGTTCTTAGATATATGAGACATTATTTTTTCATTTCACTCATCATCTTCCTTTTCATTAGATTCAAAAGGATCAGCATCATCACCTTCATGGATTTTCATCTTTCTCATTACTTCAAAATCTATTTCATATTTCATTTTCTTCTTAAATATTGTAGCTTTCTTCATTTCCTAAGCAAAATGAATGTAATTCTATTCATCGAGAGTTAAATCATCCTTATATTCTAAGGCAAAAAATTTAGAATCAAACATGTCCGGAAAGTTTCTCATAAGTTTCTTCACAATTGTAAAATCTTCCAAGACATCTCTAAATCCTATAATGTTGCACACAATTTCATTAACTCTGGTAAAGTATTCTCAATTGTTTCATCATATCTCATTTTGATATATTCAAACTTAGTACACCAGATTTGTACCTTGGACTCCTTGACTTTTGTATTTCCTTAAAAAACACTTTCTAGCTTTTCACACATGTTTTTTTATGTTTTTAGATCCATCACCTTCTAAAAATAATTTTCTAATAAGGACATGAGAATAGAATTTCTATCCTTTCCATCAACATCTATATGTATTTTATCTACAAACAGCATAGGATCATCTTTCTCAATGGGTGGAAAACCAATAGTAGCAGCACCAAAAAATTCAAGGCCAAGAGAGGAGATAAGGAATCATCCTATTTTTTCATCAATAATAATCCTTTACATATAATTTAAGAAACCCTATACTATTGACAGAATTGATATTCTCTATTATAAGGATTAAATAAGGGAACCTCCCTATAATACAACTTGATGTTTCAAAGATTGAATAACAACTAAGAAGGGGGGTTGAATCAGCTGTTCACTTTTTATAAGATTCAAAACATTAATAAACTTAACCCTTGAAACCTATTAAGATTTATTTCCTTATCAAGATTTAATAAATACTTAAGCATGAATAAATAGTAAATCATGTAAAGAACACATGATTTATAAGGTTCAGTCTCAATGTGAGAACTTATATCCTTGTCATAGCCACTCCTGTGGGTCTATGGAAATCCTCTAAAATGAAAAGGAATAAAAATTATTCCCACTCCCGTTATACACCTTATATCTACTGATAGAAAATATTTTACTAACTCTCATATGTTTACAATGATTTATTATAGGAAAATGGGACAAACAAAAGAATAAAAACTTTGGTGAATCTGCTCCAAAAATGCTCAATTTGAATCCCCTTTGTGATTTTGGCTGGATCAGATTCTCTCAAAACAATAATGATGGATCTGATTCTCTAAAAACAATAATGAAGGATCAGATTCTTTAAAAAAAATGGTGTCGGATCCGGTTATTTCAAAACAATTATGTTGGATCTGATTCTTTCAAAACAATGATGTTAGATCTGATTCATTCAAAATAATGATATTGGATCCGATTCATTCAAAACAATGATGCCAGGTATGATTTTCTGAATATGATGAACTCATTCTCGATCTACAAATCTCTAACTGTGATAGAATTCTCCATTCAATTCTTCACAATAAAATGGGAACCTTCAATTCCAAATTCTCTAGCGCTCCATCTTTTTTTCATGTGTCAAAGGTTGTGAATGAATGAATGATCAGAGGAAGTATTTATAGGAATCCCAGGAGGCAAACATGAAATATTTCCCCCCAATCCCAAATCTCAAAAATCTAAAACTTTATCGCATTTAAACATTATCATTTAATTCCTCAAACCTCCTTAGCTTTCTATGATATTTATTAAAAAGTGAATGTCAAGTTTGACCACTTTAATACTTCTTTTTAATAATCTCATTATGAATTATTTATCAATTAAATAATGCTAGATCCTTTTGTTTCAAAACAATGATAATAGATCCTATTGTTTCAAAACACTAATGTTGGATCCTATTGTATCAAAACAATGATTTTGGATTTGATTCATTCAGAATATAGGTTATGATTCTATCAGAATGAAGGTTACGATTCTCTGAGAATGGAGGTTTCGATCCTCTCAGAATGCAGGTTATGATCCTATACAAAATGTAGGATATGATTCTATCAAAATGCGGGTTTCTATTCTCTATAAAATACAAGTTACAATTCTCTCATGTTGTTCCCTTTGTGAGATAGTTGTTTTAATAATCAAAAATCATTCCAATTTACAAATCATGATAATTTTCATATTATGTTTTAAGTAATGATAATCATGTCATTGAATATTTTTTAAATGAATGGATTATGTCACAAGGAATAATACATTTAAATAAGTCAATAAATTATGGATATTTGTGTTTTAATATATTTACAAGAGTATATTTATATGCTATTATGAATTTCATTTAATCTGGTATTGCTCTGTATAAGACAGACAATTTTTATGTTTTTCAAAGTCTCTTACACTGATCGGTTCAATGGATTCACTGATGACCGAGTCACTGATGAGGACTCATCGATCAAAGAAGACATTGATGAATGTCTCATTGATGGGTGATACACCAATAGTTCAAAGGACTCACTTGTGGATGACTCATCTATGGGAAATGCACTAATAGTTCAAAGGACTTATCGATGGATGAGTCACTGATGGGAGACACATCGATAGTACAAAACGAGTCACTGATGATGACTCATCAATGCTCAAACAGACCATAAGTACAAATGTCTCACTGATACCCAGAGTCACCAATACTGATTGAAATGACTCAGTAATACAGAGAGTCCTCGATGTCTATAAGGCAATGCTAATGACTCAATGATACTTATGACTCACCAGTAGTCATAAAAAATGTCTTTATTTTATTAATTCAACTTTATATCTAACTATCATATTCAGAAAAATTAATTCTTCTGACATTAATAAATGTTTTTTGTATGATATTTAGAGGATATTAGGAGGTACAGGCACATGGGGAGATCATTATGATTACTGTACCTCAAAGGATAATATGATAACAAGAAGGATCATTCCAAAGATGTACAAAATACAGTAGTAGGAAAAGAAAACGTGAAAAAGAGAATAACTCCTATAACTCTTGAGGATACTTCCAAAACCCAAGAGGTAAAAAGGAAGAACAAATGGGGAGATCAAGAAATCAAGTTAATCATGCTAAGTAGACCTAAACATATTTCAAATAAGAAGTTGAAAATATCATACTCCTAGAATCCAGAACACAGAGGCTATGATACTCTGTTTTGGAGTCAACTTCCAGAAGAGGACTCGGACTTGAAATCCACTTCATCAAACGAGTCCATAGCTACACTGCATAACACACATAGACTTATAAACCTAAACCACACATCTTTAGTTCTGTTGTGTTCATTTATTTACATTTTTGAGCAATGTGTGTATCTTTCTATTACACACACACTAACTCATGTGCATAACTAAAGGATACTTGATATCCTCAATCTCGCACTCTATTTATCAATTTGTATCCCACATAGAAATGTGTAAGACATCATGTGTGACCTGTTTGTTGTTTTTCTCATAAATAACTATGGTAGAGGTCTAGGGTGACCTGGATAGCCTTGTGTTCTATTGTGAACCCTGATCCAGGGTGTGGATAATACTTGTTTATTAATTTAAACTGCTTGGTGGTGGTTGATCCCAAAGTGAAGAGTAATAAGTCTCATCTTGATACTAATACTCTTGTTTTTAATTCTATTGTGCCTATTCTTATTTTAATTTAATATCATTTATAAGAAATTTCATTCAAACAAATTCAAACTCTGATAGTTTGTTTAGAAAGTTTTTTTAACAGTTTAAACTAGTAGTTTAGTTTCAAATGTTATATAAATATTTATATTAGTATAGCTGAGAACTAATCAATCTCTTGAGAAATTAATTGAACATTTAGGACTTTTATAAATTAACTGCAAACTGACTTGGATTATATTTTAAATTGGGGTAATTTTTTATGAAAACATTTTTTAATAGAAATTTTATAGGAACTCAATTCATTCCCCTCTTGAATACTCTACTCCGACCAACATTTGGTATCATAGGATTTAAGATGTTTTTAGTTTTTAATGATTTTTTAAACTTTTTCAACTGTGATTTTAGTTGTATTTCAAGATATTAAAATTTATGTTACTACTAAATTTTTATCTCTTTAAATATTTTCCAAAATTATATTATGGATAATATATTAGAAGGAGCTTCTATGAATAGACAACTTTTTTATGGAACAAATTATGTTCAGTGGAAGATTAAAATGAAAATACATATAGAAATCATGAAATTTGAAAGCAGTACTACTATTGAAAGTAAATATGCACTCCCTGATACTTCTAGAAACACTTGGGATGAAGCTACCAAGATATCATATAACAATAATTGTAAATCTATGAATTCATTATACTTTGAACAAGGGGATAATTAATTTAATCAAATTTCTTCCTGTAAAACTGCTCTTGAGATTTGGGACACTTTAACTATTTACCTAGAGGGAATAACTAATGTGAAGGAGATAAGATTAAATACTTATACTATTAAATATAAAAATTTTATAATAAAGCATGTTGAATCTATTTGTGATATGTATATGAGGATTAATGAAATTGTGAACACCACGATTTCTTTACGAAGAGTTGTCACAGTAAAGGAGCAGATCATGAGGATTCACCTATGTGTACCAGTGAGATGGATAGGTACATAAATATCCATAAGAGAATCATTGGACATTGATAAACTACCTGTGAAGGAAATAATTATAAAATTAATGATGTATGAATAGGAACTAAAGGTGAATCAAGAGGAGTAAGATCCAAAGAGAAAATTTGTAGCCTTCAAGACTACCACTTCCAAGAGCAAAGACAAAGAGAGAGTTCAAGATTTTGTTTATAGAACAAGTAGTGAAGAATAATCTTCAGAAAGTGATGAGGAAATGGCCCTGCTGGCCTGGAGATTCAGTGAATTTTACAGAAAGAAAAAGTTCTTCGAGAAACCAAACTATAATGAAAAATATTAAAACAAAGGTAATTGGAAAAAAGATTTAGAAGAATATTGACAAATAAGAAAAAATAGTTTTATATGAATGAAAAAGGAGAGTGCATGTCCAAGATGAATATCCTAAATTAATGTATATAAAGAAGTATGAGTATACATATATGAAATATTAGAAAGAAATGAAGGCCACTAGGAGTGCATCTGAGGACAGCTCTAGTGAATATTCTTCTTCTAAGAATGAGAAAGAAGGTATGGAAAACATGTTATTTCTAAGAAATACCTCATAGGTACTCATAAACTCTCCTGTACGAAATGAATATTATTCTATAGATGAATTTGAATTATAAAATATGAAAAATGATGAACTGTTTGAGTATTGTAATATTCTAGAAAAAAATTGTAATGAACTAAAGGATAAGTATAAATCATTAATGGAACAGCATGAACTCTCTACAAATATTGAATCTAAATTTACTATTAATAAATAGAAAGATGCACAACTGCTAAAGGAAAATAATAACCTAAAGTTAACTAATGATAAATTAAAGAAGGATCTAGAAAAGTTTAACAATGAAAAAGAAACAAAATTACTCAGATACATGGTAAAAAGATAGCTCCCAAGTATAATACTATAATAGGATATAAATCATGAAAAATAAATTTATCTAAAACGCATTTTATAACTAAATCAGAAAAATATGCTTCTCTATCCAAAACTCAATATTTATTGTAAGTTCTTATTCTGAAAATCATTTACTGCATCATGTTTTTATATACCAAATAAAGTTTTTTTTAAAAATACTTTACAATATACATATTTGAAACCTAGAAGATAATTGTGTGTTACTAAATCCTTTATTACTAATGTTTTTGGACCCAGACAAATATGGGTACCAAAATCTTTTCTTGGATGAATTGTTTTGTTGGTAAACTGCCTAAAGATTTCTTATAGAAATATTTGGTAGTTAGATAGTGGTTTTTCAAGACACATGATAGGAGATTACTCACGTTTTAATAATTTTATCAATATTTATGAAGGAAATTTCACATTTGGTGGCAATGGTAAAGGAAAAATCATCGGCTTAGGCAACATTGGTAACCCTAACTGTATTTCAATTTCCAAAGTACTCTATGTTGATAGATTAAAATATAACTTTCTTATCATTTATCAATTGTGTGATGGTGGATTTAATGTCAAATTTTTAAATGATTCATGCCATTTTTTAATACCCAAAATAACTTAGTATTTACTTATCTTAGAAATGATAATGTATATGCTATAAATTTAGACACAGTAGCATCACAAAATGTTTCTTGACTAATTGCCTTTCAAAAAGAGTCATGGCTCTCAAACAAAAGACTAATACATTGTAATGTACACTAAATTAATGAAATTAACCAGAAAATGTTTAGTTAAGTATCTTCACAAAATATAGTTTCCAGACAATAGAGTGTGAAATCCTTGTCAAAAAGGAAAGAAACACAAAATCTCTTTCAAACCAAAGAAATAAGTTACAACTTATCAACCTCTTAAGTTGGTTTACATGGACTTGTTTGGAGAATTTAGAGTTTCAAGTCTCAATGGGAAGCACAATGTTTATATTCTTTTAGATGACTTCTCTAGGTATACTTAGATCTATTATTTAGCTCACAAACATGAAGCTTTCTCTCATTTTAACAAGTATTCTAGGACTGTAGAAAATCATAGTGAACTTAAAATTAAGTCCTTAAGAATTGAACATGGTAGTGAGTTTGAAAATCAAGACATTAAATCTTTTTTCTCACAAAATGTCTATAATAATAACTTATTATCCCCTAGGACACCTCAACATAATGGTGTAGTAGAAAGAAAAAATATAACCCTACAAGAACATGCCTAAACTATGCTCAATGAATATGACCTACCAATTTACTTTTTGGTCGAAGCTATTAATATAGATTGTTATATAGTAAATAGAGTCTTAATCAGACCTATCCTTAAGAAAACTCATTATGAGTGGTGAAATAATTGGAAACTCAATGTAAATTATTTTAAAGTGTTTGGTTGTAATGTTTATATTCTAAACACTTAATATAATCTAGTAAAATTTTCCTCCAAAAGTGGTGAAGGAATATTATTTGGATATTCAACATCAACAAAAGCATATAGAGTCTACCATAAGAGAACCAAATGTGTGAGGGAATATGTACATTTCATTTTTTGTGAAACAAATCCACATGAACCTAAGAAATCACTTGGGAATCTTGAATATGATATGTCCAATTTGGATATTAATGCTAAAGCCTCTAACCATCCTATAAAGGAATCTGTTAAAACTTTTAATTCTATAAATTCTCTAGATTCTAGGCATTACAAACCAGAACCAAATTTTGAACCTGAAATAACTATCCCTACTTTTACTAGACAAACTGGAACCCTTAAAACCCATCCCTTTGATGTTGTAGTTGGAGATTTAGATAAAGGAACACAAACTAGATCTTCCTTGAGAAATTTGGTGGAACATCATGTATTCTTTTCACAACTTGAGCATATAAACTTTAATGATGCTATCAATGATGAATTTTGGGTGATGTATATGCAATAAGAGATTAATCTGTTTGAGATAAATAATTTTTGGAAGCTTGTTGATAGACCAAAAGATACCTTAAACCAAGGAACTAAATGGGTGTCTAGGAATAAATTATATGAAGCTAGAAATATAGTCATAAATAAAGCTATATTGGTTGAACAAGGCTAAAATCAATAAGTGGAAGTTTATTGTGTGGATATCATTTCACCAATAGCTAGGATTAAAGCCATTATAATCTTACTTCCCATGCAGCACACATGGATTTCAAAATTTATCAAATGGATGTCAAAAGTACATTTTTAAATGGTTATATAATTGATGATTTTTTTATTGGACAATCCCGAGGATTTATAAATCTACATCGTCCAAATCATGTTTTCAAATTAACAAATGATTTATATGGTTTGAAACAAGATCTAAGATCTTGGTATGATAGGTTAAGTAACTTTATTTTTTCTAATGGTTTTACAAAAAGAGTTTCATATCCTAATTTATTTATAAAAATAATTTATATAGATGTTTTAATATCCCAAATATATGTTGATGATATTATTTTTAGTTTTTCTAAAAATTCATTATGAAATTATTTTTCAAAAATGATGCAAAGTGAGATTAAAATGAGTTTGATGGGTGAAAATAAATATTTTATTGGATTTCAAATAATTCAAAAAAAAATAAGGAATTATTTTAAATAAAAGTAAATATATGAAAGTTATTTTTAAAAGAAATCTCTTTAATAGAATTATGATTAGTGAAACACCTATTAGGTTTACTTGAAAGTTGGATCTTGATGAAAATGGGAAATTTGTTGATCAAACTGCTTATAGGGGAATGATTGGGAGTTTTTTTCATTTAACTACTAGTAGGGTAGAAATCATGTTTAGTGTGTCTATTTTTACAAGATTTCAAGAAATCCCAAAAGAGTCACATTTAAATGTTGTTAAAAGAGTTTTAAAATGCCTCAAATATACAACTAATTTAGGATTGTTCTACCCAAGAAGAAATCCTTTTGATATGGTTAGTTATTTTGATTATGACTTTGGTGGGGGTAAATTAGATTGAAATATCACCTCTAGAACATGTAGCATTTTGGGAAAGTCTCTAATTTCATGGTTTAGTAAAAATAAAAATTTTGTTGCATTAACAACTACCGAATCATAGTACATTGCTGTTGGTTGTTACTGTGAAAAAATTTTGTGGATGAAACACACTTTATTAGACTATGGATTTCAATTCACACATATCCCCATAAATTTTGACAATTAATGGGATATTAAAATTTATAAAAATCAATTTTATCACTCCATAAAAAAAACATAATGATGTAATACATCACTTTTTGAGAGACCACTATAAAAAAGGTGATATAACTCTTGAGTTTATTATCACCGAACATAAACTTGCTGACATTTTTACCAAACCCTTAAACTCTGATAGAATAAGATACATTAGATATGAACTAAGAATGATAAATTAATAATACTATCTATCCTTATCCCTTTAAATATTAATTTTGTATGACATATCGATCATGTGAAACTGATCATGTGGAATCGATCATGTGGAACTGATCGGTGTGAAACTGATCGTGTGAAACTAATTGTGTGGAACCAATCGTGTGAAACCAATCAGTGTGAAACTGATCATGTGGAACTGGTTGATGTGAAATAGATCGTGTGAAACCTATCCTGTGAATATGATCGTGCAATAATGATCAGGTGAGATAGATACCGTTAGAGTGAAATCGATACCGATAAATACCTTTTAATAAATCTGTTTGTCTGTATATTTTAAATAAAATGACACAGTTTCATTTTTTTATTTTATCGATATTATATTTTATGTTTTTATTAAGTATAAAACCTAAATGATAAAATTAAATTGATCCACGCTACTTCACTACCCTCGATACCTTCGAACCACCAACCTTTCAAATTCCTTCTTCAAACCTGAGCCTTCAGAATGGAAAGGAAAAAGTGTGTGATTGATGGATCGAGTGTATCACCATAATCCAAGTTCTATAAAGGATAATTGAGAAGTGTCGTGATTCCTGCGAATCCGGAGTTAGAAATCCTCATAGTAACTCCTGAGAAAGAAATTTCTATCGAATGTCTGCTATTGATAAACTCTCTTTTGCTAAAATTTCAAGAATCACAAGGGTGGATTAGCTGGTTTACAGATAATGAGAGACCATACAATCCCAACTTGGTTTACCAATTTTATTTATATCTGGAAATATTTTTGTAAGGATCCATGGAGGCTTGGATGAAATTTTTGGTAAAGGGAAAGGAGATTTCATTTTCTTCAAAGGAGTATACTGAATGCTTAAAGATGCCTCATGAGAGAATATATGATGTCTACCAGGTTAATATTCCTTCTACTTATGATTTATTTTCTTATGAAAATTCTTTGAAGGAGTTAACTTGAAATGAGGAATCAGGGAGGCTAATAGTTTAGAATTAGATGGAGAGTCCAGAATGCTATTCAAGTTTATCTAACACCAAGTTTGCCAAAGAAAGGGATATTTTTCTTCCTTAAAGTATCTGGATTTCTTCTTGATTTATTTTTTGAAGAATAATGTAAATGTGAACTTTTGTAGGTACCTTATGATACATATTTTTGAAATGATCAATCCCACTCAAAAATCAACCTATTTATACTATTCAGAGATGATTTATGAAATGTTGAAGAGGCTAGGATTTCTAAAGGATGAAGATGAGTTGATTACTGTATGTAGTGTTTTTTTCCTACACAAAGAAATCTACAAAATGATGAAAATATATTAGAACCCATGGAGGATAATTTGGGTAGCAGATGAGGAGAAATTTTATGAGGATTATAATCCCATTGTTCCTCCTACCATACCAAGGGATACATCTGGTCCATGTCTTAAACCTCATGATCAGGTTTTGAATTCAGATGAAGAGAAAGTTTGTCCTAAGAATCAAAGAGAAAAGGAATCTCCTATATATGATAAGAGGGACCCATATATTGTTGAAATCCCTAGATAAATTTTATATTTACCACCAAGTCCATCATTAGAATTAATTTCTAATGAACCTCTTTTAGATGATGATGATGATGATAAGGAAGAGACTAAAGTCTCTAGAGTTATATGTTATGTGAGAAATGCTGATGATGATGATGAGGAGGAGGATTATGATGATGATGAGGATGATTACAGCGAGCATGTGAGTGACTCACTAAAATAAAGATAAGAAGCAGTCAGTTTCGGTGAGGAGTCTCTACATAGAGATGAAGAAAAACCAAATGATACAGTTGTTGGATAGGATGATGTTAATCCTGATAGAGAGGATGGTGTTAATCCTGATGGAGAGTATTATTTTGATCGTAATGGAAATGCAGATGGATATATTTTAAATGAGGATGGACATGATCACACTAATGATGCTCAAGGCATCATTTAAGAACATGTTATTATTTTGGATCAAAGTCAAGAGGAAGAAGTTAATGTTAAAATTGTACATATTCCTCAGAATGAGGGGGATCCTCAAGGTAAAAGAGTGAGAATAGATACTCTGGAGCCTAAAGATGAAACATGTTATAATTAGTGTAACATGTATCTAGGATATATCTTGTTTGGACTGGACTATGGTGACCTAGATGAGAAGATGGTATCCCTTCCTACTCCACAAGCTAACGTGGAACCAACTGTCCATTCCACACCTACCTTACCTAATGCTAATGAGCCTGCTTTACAGACAATAAATAATGACTATGTCAAAAATGATGATCTCAAACAATTCAAGGATGATGTGTGAGAATCTGTGAGATCTTCTATTTCAGTTAGAAAAAAAACTTCTACATTTGCAAGTATTTCAGAGTCATATGTTATTCATATTGCTAGAATGGTAATTAATGAAATACATACCAATCTTATCACTACAACAGAGAACATTCTGAGAAATAATTCAGTTATGGGAGAAGAAGTGAATAAACTGAATCATGAAATTTTATCTCTATCAAATGAGTTCAGAACTACAATTTCTAGAGTAGTAAAGGTTCTTAGGAACCTTGTTACACATCTACAGAATGCATATTTGAAATAGTTGAAGGAGGATCATGGAAAGATGATTTATGGAACATCTATTTCTACGGTTACCAAACCTACAGTTAATATGTGGTGTAACACCCCAAGCTTCCATGGTACGCTCCTCTTTGAATAATATAGCAGCGTGTGTTGTACGCAACCTCGAGTTCTAACACACCGCGGCCAATAAAAGTAGCAGTTATGAATAGTAATATCCACTTTTTGAAATTATATAAATTTTATATTTCAAAATGGACTCCATTTTTGGATTCGGAATATCTAAATTAGCCTATGTTGAATTTTTGGTATTTTTCTGAGAACTTCCAATTTTTTATGGATAGTGAAAAATACTTAAAAACAAATTTTTTAATCAAAATAATTTATAGTGATAAATTATAAAAATGAGTGGTTTTAAAGTATAATTAGAATATATTTTTACCATTTTATCCAATGGTGTTCATTATAATTAATTTCACTTTGAAATTGGACATAAACAATTGTCAATCTTTTGATATATATTGTTTCTTAAAAACACGCTATTTGTTGTGACTGCGGGAATTAATTATTAAATTAATTAATGAAAATTATATGTTTTGAATTTTTTAAAATAGACATCATTTTTTAATTAGGAATATCAAATGTATCTTAGGGTTAATTTTTGGTGTTGTTCTGAAAAACTTCGATTTTTTATGAATAGTGAAACCACTAAGTGGTAGTTAAAAAAACTGATTTTTAGTTTAAATAAAAATTTACCACCTCTGTGATTTTAATTTCCAAAATCTGACATACATAATTTTCATTAGGAAGTAAAATTTGGTTCAATGGAATTAAAATAATTTTTGGTGAATAGTAACATTTAAGTTCTTTTAATCGCGATTAAAGGTAATTAGTGAAATTTAAGGTAAAAATGATGTTATAATAATATGAAAATACCTTTACACTTGTCCTAACCTTATTGGATGAGTCATGTCCTACCAATTCAATCCATGGGTCAACTTGAGGACCCCATTAAGCCACTTGGGTAAGAAAATGACATTAATAACTTTTTATTTAAAGTAAAAATAAAATTGTCACAAACATGTGTTGTTTTACTAAAACAATTATTACATGGGGTTATATAAGTTAAAGTTTTGACTATAAATATTCATTGGAAATATAAAACTATTTCCTACATCATGGTAATATTTTTATAATTTTTAAACATTAAATAAATTAAATTTTTTATGACACAATGATGATGCAGCGATTACCTCATTAATTAACGATTTAAATAAAATGAAAAGATAATGTAAAATATAAGACTTACACTTGTCAAAAACCTATTGGATGAGTATATTTCGAACCCTTATCACCTTATTCTCGAAATATATAATTGTGGGACCTCTAAAATCCGAAAATCATTTCATAATAATGTAATATTTCATGACATTCCAAGAGTGCCCCTCGTCTCCTCTTATAAAAGACCCCCACCACTACCACCTTATTCACACCTTCAAAGTCATTTGGCTCGGCCAACCTCTTCACAAATACTCTCTATACTTTCATATCTTACTACTAGAAGCCTCACTTTGGGCATAATTCTTCCTAAGGAAGCCTTTGGCTCAAATCAAAAAGAGTTACCCGATTTTAAGGTAATGTCTTCTCTTATGTTATTTTGTTTTATTTTGCTTCTCCAACCCCTTAAACTCTTTTTATTCATTTATTTTGTAACAAAACCAGTATCTTCAATATACTAGGATGTTGTTATGAGAATTATTTGATTTAAACTTACACACACCTTCGTCCAATGGTTAAAGAACATACTGTTTATGTGGTTGGCGAATTTCTGCCTCATGAAACGATGATTGTTCAATCTTCTTTTAACACCTCTCATGGTGGCCATTATGATGAAACTATTTTTATGTATGTTATATATTATGTTTTTGTTTTATTTATGATACTGTATTTTTCATTTATGGAATACCTTTATGATTTCCATTATGGTTAAACGCGATAATTTCATTTTAGGAAGTGTGGACTACCGCCCCCTCAAAGTGATTTGAATCGTTAATACCATATGTGGGATGTATAAAGGATGGATTATATGGTATTATACATTATATTATACTGGAATTATAGTATACCTTTATATAATTATGATTTCATTCCATTAAATACGAAATAGAAATGAAAGTAGCGTTCATGCGTACGTATGGCTTACCGTCTCCATGAACGGTGCATTTCATTTCTTACCTCTAAATGTTAGTTAATATTATGAATGAATGTATATACTGGATATATATGATATATATGATATATAAATTATTAATATAATTCTATATATAATGGATATTTTACCACATGAACAACTTGTAAATATAAGAAGTTTATTTTTGACTTAAGTACCAAAGATCGACAAAATGACCGTTATTAACTTAAATAATTACATAATGTTCATAACATGGTAATAAGTGATATAAAAGGAATAATAAACTTGAAAAAGGTTCTTAAGAAATTATAAATTAACTCTAGTTTATTATTCAAGAGGTTAAAGAATGGTCGAGTCAAGTCAGACACGAGGTAAGGGAACTTCTTAACCCAATTTCTATTCTCTGGGTTAATCTCCTACTTTCAAATTATGTCATGATATTATTATGTCTTATATTGTATTTGTACTTTCTTTATGTTTACTTATAGTGAATAAACATAATAGATTTATTTTATTTTAAAAAAATGATCTTTGTAAGGGACTTCGTCTCAATATCCTTTCATTGAGGCATATTTTGTTTTATACGCAACTTTCTTTTATACGGTGTATAAACCCCATTGACTTTTGCATTTATTCAAGAGGAATATTTTTTATACGAAGCATTTTACTAAATGAAAAAAGGGAATGTTTTTTTTGTCGTACGTATGCGGCGATAATGACTTCTCTGCCGCCGTGACCATTATTTGAGTTTCGACTTCCTCTACAAGCCATAACTTTTTTAAATGAAAAATAATTACAAAGTTTTAATTTTCTTTTATTTTGGTATTGAAAATGGTTTTGAAAGTGTTTTTTTATATCAATGTGTTGTATTGATATCTGGTGATTGAAATGTGGAAATGTTATGTTTATTTTATGCATGTTTTATGTGATACGATTATGTTATGGATTATGATATGTTTAAACCTATTCATATGAGGAATGCATTGGACTTAATAAGTGACGGGTGGAGCCCGCTATAGCTCCTTTATGCATCGGTAGGTCTCATGAGACAAACTAGTGTCTTGGCATGAGGCCTTGACAAAATCTTATTTGTAGTCTTGGCACGAGGCCCTGGCTACGTGGTTATTATAGTCTGGTATTATGCATTCCATCATTATGAAAGTGGTTATTGATATTTCATGTGATTATTCGACCATTAGAATATCCATGTGAATAAGTAAATGGAATTATTTCATTTTATTTTGCCATATTATGTTGAAGTTCATGTTTAAAAGTCTTTTGTTTTGTTATACATTGCCTTAAATGTTTATGTTTATTTATGAAAGCTTCCGCTATATTGTTATCATTACTGAGCATCTGAGCTCACCCCTTTAAATGTTTTGATTTTTCCAGGATGTGAAGAAGTATTTTATGAATGACCTGAAGGGATAATATGAGGGGATATGAAGACAAGATGTTTTTTTAGTTTTGTATTACTTTATAATGTAATGTAAAACTTATGAATGTATCTAGTGTTTCAAGGCTACTAAACTAATTGGTCTTTTGAGACTTGATCTTTGTGATTATGACAATGTTACGCAATAATTCACCAACTCTGGGTAACTGGGGTCGGGGCGTTATAGTTAGTATCAGATGGAGGTTTAATACTGACCTTGGATGCTAGATTTAGATAAACTCTGATTAGAGCACATAGCCCTAAGATAGACTTTGAGGATTAGTATAGAAGAACTTCCTAGAATTTTGGTATTATAGAGATTTTGTGAGTTTTCCGAGCAATACATCCCTGTCTGGATACGAGAAGGTAGAGGCGGCTCTGGCACAGATGTACCTAGGGGTAAAACTCGAAAACACCACTTTGAGGTAGACTCAAACGGGAACTGGTGCACGACAACGGGCTTTGCTGCACTCTTGGTTACGACACTCCCGGGGGATATGCTTAGGATAAATCTCATTTTCTTTACAAACCATTATAAATGGTTTATGAGTATATACTTTCTCAAAGAAAATTTTTTATGATTATGGATTATATCCATAAATTGTTCAATTTATGTTATGTGTTTTACAAGTATGGAATTATGTATTTTGATTCATAAACTAAACTAGTTTATTCCATTGTTTAGAAATGGCGCCTAGTGGGAGGAATGGAAATCGTATCAATGCACGCACTCCATGTAGGGATTTCACTCCTGCTCAAGATAATTATAATGGAGTTTGTGATAAAACTGGTGCTGATCAGCTTATCACTATACTGGGGCAACTCACTCAAGTTATGAATAATAACCTTACTCGTATGGAGAACCATGATCCGCAACGTGGAGGATCAATGTTAGACCGCTTCATGGGGAAAAACTGCCAACATTTAATGGGGGTACAAATCCATTAGTATCTGAGCAATGGATAAACTCCTTATAGAAAATATTCCACGCCTTGGGGAGTAGTGAAAGGGAGAAGGTTGTCAGGGAAGTTTACCACCTCACTGGAGATGCCGATCAATGGTGGTCGCTGATTCAAAACACAAAGGAAGATGAAAAAGTATCAAGTATGGAATGGAGGGAGTTTAAGTAAATTTTCTTAGAAAAATAATTTCCTCATGACCATCAAGAAGATATGGAAAGGAAATTTCTAAGTCTGAGGCAAAAGGAGGATGAGAATGTCGCAAAGTATGAGTATAACTTTACACGGTTAGCGAGGCATGCTTCAGATTATATATGTAACCCAAGAAGTAAGATCGATCATTTCTTTGATTGGTTAAAACCGTTTCTCCATTGAGCATTAGTCTCACAATCCTTCTCATCGTATGAAGATATTGTCTCGTGTTCTATCAAGACAGAAAAAGAATTCTCTAAATCTTATGACAACAAAGTAAAGCAAGAGAAGAAGAGAACGGTGGAACAAGAGACAGATAAAGGGCAAAGAGAAAGAAGGATTTTTCCATTATGCGATAATTGTGGGAAGAATCACCCTGGTACTTGCAAAGGTCACCAAGCTCGTGATAATTGTGCGATAATTGTGGGATTTTGTTATAAATGTAGAGAAAAGGTCACCAGGCTCGTGATTGCAAGGGAAAGAAAGAGGCTATCAATGTTGAATGCTACAATTGTAGGGAAATGGGGAATTATGCAAATTAATTTCTTAAGCTTCAGGGAAACTTACCTCAGAAAAGGCCAAGGGATCAAGGATAATCTTATAATGTTACTACAGTTGAAGTGGAATAATTAATGTATTGGTGCTTTTGGACTCAAGGATTATATTCTGGTTATAAGAATAATGTGACATATATAAGCATTGTACTGAAGTACTTGTTGTTTTCATTAAGGTTTTAATATGATGAAGGTAATCATATTTTTTGTATGTGACAATAAGAGAAACTTTACTTTGTTTGAGGAATCTGATGATACAATTGATTTTGGAATTTAGAGACCTTTTAGAGAAAGTCTAGATAGAGGTATATTGGATAACTATAAAGGTTGGAATAGATTAATTTGATCTTTGGATAGTATTGTTTAAGGTTAAAACATTTTTGAAGATTATTTTTGTAATATTATAATACTATAGTTTTAGGAAAAAGGATAAACCGTGGGTTGGGGGATAACCCATCGCGTTGGAAAAAGCTGTAGGAATCAAAACCACAACCATAGTGCGACAGGCCTTTATTAAATACCACTAGCCTACAAGAAGTTCCTGGTTATTAAAAAATATTTTTCTTCATGGTATGTGTTAATATTTGTAACCTTTTACGATTAGGATCAATATAATATTTTTGAGTTCTATTATCTTTTTGAGTGAAAGATGAGTTTGTGGTAGAAATTAGTTGAAGGTTGAAACTCTACTTGTCAAGTATATATATATATAGACCTCTCTCTTATTATATGAATAAATTAATTTTTAAAAATTAGTAAAGGGATATTAAAAAAAGTTTTATCCTAATAACTTATGTTTTGTTGAACTGATGATATTTTAAATCACCATAGATTGAAGGTTTTGAGGCCCTAAATTTTAAACTAGTTTTTTATTGATGACCTCAATCACTCCCTAAAAATATTTACGTTTTCCCTCCAATTATATGTCTCTAATTTCCACCAATGTTCTCCTTATCGAGATCATAATTTGGTGGTGACTTTTTCATTTCCCTTTCCCTCTTATTAAGGCTAAATTTTATTAACCTTATTTCTGATGTGGGTTTTCCACAAAGGTATTTTCTATTTTCAACCTTTTATTTTAAAAGAAAAATTTTAAATTGCAAGGACGCAATTTATTGAAGGAGGGTAGAATGTAATACCACAAGCTTCCATGGTATGCTCCTCTTTGAATAATAGAACAGCGTGTGTTGTACGCAACCTCGAGTTCTAACACACCGCGGCCAATAAAAGTAGCAGCTATGAATAGGAATACC
This sequence comes from Viscum album, assembly GCA_963277665.1. Classification (NCBI taxonomy): domain Eukaryota; kingdom Viridiplantae; phylum Streptophyta; class Magnoliopsida; order Santalales; family Viscaceae; genus Viscum; species Viscum album. The sequence goes on along the minus strand of OY728150.1, from coordinate 806,052,251 downwards.
CACTTTTTGAAATTATATAAATTTTATATTTCAAAATGGACTTCATTTTTGGATTCGGAATATCAAAATTAGCCTATGTTGAATTTTTGGTATTTTTCTGAGAACTTCCAATTTTTTATGGATAGTGAAAAATACTTAAAAACAAATTTTTTAATCAAAATAATTTATAGTGATAAATTATACAACTGAGTGGTTTTAAAGTATAATTATAATATATTTTTACCATTTTATCCAATGGTGGTCATTATAATTAATTTCACTTTGAAATTGGACATAAACAATTGTCAATCTTTTGATATATATTATTTCTTAAAAACACGTTATTTGTTGTGACAGTGGGAATTAATTATTAAATTAATTAATGAAACTTATATGTTTTGAATTTTGTAAAATAGACATTATTTTTTAAATAGGAATATCAAATATAGATTAGGGTTAATTTTTTGTGTTATTCTGAAACACATCGATATTTTATGAATAGTGAAACCACTAAGTGGTAGTTAAAAAAATGATTTTTCGTTTAAATGAAATTTTACCACCTCTGTGATTTGAGTTTCCAAAATCCGACATAAAACATTGTCATTAGGAAGTAAAATGTGGTTCAATGGGATTAAAATATTTTTTGGTGAATAGTAACTTTTAAGTTCTATTAATCGCGATTAAAGGTAATTAGTGAAATTTAAGGTAAATATGGTGTTATAATAATATGAAAATACCTTTACACTTGTCCTACCCTTATTGGATGATTCCTGGCCGACCAAGAAAATACATGGGTCAACTTGAGGACCTCATGGAGCCACTTGGGTAAGAAAATGACATTAATAACTTTTTATTTAAAGTAAAAATAAAATTGTCACAAACATGTGTTGTTTTACTAAAACAATTATTACATGGGGATATATAAGTTAACTTTTTTACTATAAATATTCATTGGAAAGATAAAAATATTTCCTAAATCATGGTAATATTTTTATAATTTTTAGACATTAAATAAATTAAATTTTTTATGACCCAATGATGATGCAACGATTACCTCATTAATTAATGATTTAAATAAAATGAAAAGATAATGTAAAATATAAGACTTAAAATTGTCAAAAACCTATTTTATGAGTATATTTCGAACCCTTATCACCTTATCCTAGATATATATAACTGTGGGACCTCTAAAATCCGAAAATCATTTCATAATAATGTAATATTTCATGACTTTCCAAGAGTGCCCCTCTTCTCCTCTTATAAAAGGCCCCCAACAATACCACCTTATTCACACCTTCAAAGCCATTTGGCTTGGCCAAAATCTGCCCAAATACTCTCTCAACTTCCCTCTCTTACTTCTAGAAGCCTCACTTTGGGCATAATTCTTCCCAAGGAAGCCTTTGGCTCAAATCCAAAAGAGTTACCCGATTTTAAGGTAATGTCTTCTCTTATGTTATTTTGTTTTATTTTGCTTATCCAACCTCTTAAACTCTTTTTATTCCTATCTTTTGTAACAAAACCAGTATAATCAATATACTAGGATGTTTTTATGATAATTATTTGATTTACACTTACACACACCTTCGTCCAATGGTTAAAGAACATACTGTTTATGTGGTTGGCGAATTTATGCCTCACGAAATGATGATTGTTCAATATTCTTTTAACACCTCTCATGGGGGACATTATGATGAAACTATTTTTATATATGATATATATTATGTTTTTGTTTTCCTTATGATTCTTTATTTTTCATTTATGGCCTAACTTTATGATTTCCATTATGGGTAAACGCGATAATTTCATTTTAGGAAGTGCGGACTACCGCCCCCTCAAAGTGATTTTGAATCGTTAATGCCATATGTGGGATGTATAAAGGATATAGTAAATAGTATTATACATTATATTATACTTTAATTATATTATACCTTTATATAATTATGATTTCATTCCATTAAATATGAAATAGAAATGAAAGTAGCGTTCATGCGTACGTACGGCTTACCGTCTCCATGAACGGTGCATTTCATTTCTTACCTCTAAATGTTACGTAATATTATGAATGAATGTATATACTGGATATATATGATATATATGATATCTACATAATGAATATAATTCTGGATATAATGGAGATTATACCACATGAACAACTTGTAAATATAAGAAGTTTATTTTTGACTTAAGTACCAAAGATCGACAAAACGACCGTTATTAACTTAAATAATTACATAATATTCATAACATGGTAATAAGTGATATAAAAGGAATAATAAACTTGAAAAAGGTTCTTAATAAATTATAAATTAACTCTAGTTTATTATTCAGGAGGTTAAAGAACGGTCGAGTCAAGTCGGACACGAGGTAAGGGAACTTCTTAACCCAATTTCTATTCTTTGGGTTAATCTCCTACTTTCAAATTATTTCAGGATATTATTATGTCCTATCTTTTATTTTTAGTTTCTTTATGTGTACTTATAGTTAATACACATAATAGATTTATTTTATTTTAAAAAAATGATCTTTATAAGGGACTTCGTCTCAATCTCCTTTCATTGAGGCATATTTTGTTTTATACAAAACTTTCTTTTATACAGTGTATAAACCCCTTTGACTTTTATGTTTATTCAAGAGGAATATTTTTTATACGAAGCATTTTAATAAACGAAAAAAGGGAATGTTTTTTTTGTCGTACGTATGCGGAGACAACGACTTCTCCGCCGTTGTGACCATTATTTGAGTTTCGGCTTCCTCTACAAGCCATTAATTTTTGAAGTGAAAAATAATTAGAAAGTTTTAATTTTCTTTTATTTTGGTATTGAAAATGGTTTTGAAAGTGTTTTTTATATCAGTGTGTTGTATTGATATCTTGTGATTGAAATATGGAAATGTTATGTTTCCTTTATGCATGTTTTATGTGATACGATTATGTTATGGATTATGATATTTTTAAACCTGTTCATATGAGGAATGCATTGGACTTAATAAGTGACGGGTGGAGCCCGCTATAGCTCCTTGATGCATCGGTAGGTCTCATGAGACAAACTAGTGTCTTGGAATGAGGCCTTGACAAAATCTTATTTGTATTCTTGGCACAAGGGCTTGGCTACGTGGTTATGATAGTCTGGCATTATGCATTCCATTATTATGAAAGTGGTTATTGATATTGCATGTAATTATTCGACCAGTAGAATATCCATGTGAATAAGTAAATGGCATTATTTCATTTTATTTTTCCATATTATGCTGAAGTTCATGTTTAAAAGGCTTTTGTTTAGTTATAAATTGCCTTAAATGTTTATGTTTATCTATGAAAGCTTTCGCTATATTGTTATCCTTACTGAGCATCTGAGCTCACCCCTTTCAATGTTTTAATTTTTACCGGATGTGAAGAAGTATTTTATGAATGACCTGAAGGGATAATATGAGGGGATATGAAGACAAGATGTTGTTGTAGTTTTGTATTACTTTATGATGTAATGTAAAACTTATGAATGTATCTAGTGTTTCAAGGCTACCAAACTAATCGGTCTTTTGAGACTTGATCTTTGTGATCATGCCAATGTTATGCAATAATGCACCGAATCTGGGTAACTGGGGTCGGGGCATTACATGGGGCCCTTTAGGACTATGATAAGAGAATATATTAAGTCCATTCAGAATAAATCTGATAAATCGGACCTTTCCTAAGTAAAAATAATTAGTGAATGTGTATATAACATGCTTAGACAATGTTGAAATGATGAAATTGATGCTCAAAAGGAGATTAGGGACAAATTGGACAAGTATTTTTCTAAGATATACACAAATCATGAGTTTAATAACAACTTAAAATTCATGGATAAGAACATCAGGATACCACCAATGACCCAAGAATTCAAGAAGCAAGTGAGATAGTTGAAAGATTTTACACCCACACTGGAGAAATTCATGGAAAACAATGAGTATTTTGAGAAGTCCATGTAGTATGGGTTTGAAATCATCAATGATTTTATTATGATTTTGAAGGCATACCTACATGTATATTTTGATGCTATAGTGGTCCCTGTAGCTGCTTCCATCAGACCTGATTCACTACCTTCTTCACAAATGTTAGTGTCTCAAGCTTTATCTCAGATAAGCCCAGTGATCTAAGAGGAGCCTCCCTATTGTGTTCTGTCAGAGAAGAGACCAAGCCTTGCATCTACTATTCCTACAACGATTTCTTTATTAGGTATTACCATTCGATTATCCATTCCTACATCCACAACACCACCTCCTGAACCAACTATTGACCCTTCAGATAAAGGGAAAACTCCTCAAAATACCAAGCCTTAGATGTGGATCATTAGTTGATAGGTCTATGTGGTTTTATTTTGATGAGTTTATTTTGATGTTTGTATTCTTTTGTACTTTCATGAATATTAGTTTGACTTCATTGTGTTTCCAGTTTCTTTGTATTCTTTTTCTTTATCCTTTATGTTTCTTTTCACCTTTTTTCTAAACCCAAAAGAAGGAGAAATCTATGGATGGTAGATGGAATCAACTCTAACCTAAGGGGGAGAAATCTATAATAGTAAAGGTGGCATGTAATCAACGAAAAATTTATATATATCTCAGGTCTCATATAAATCACTAAGACTGCACTAATACAACTTACTAAGGAATTCACACTCACTGTTGGTATGCTAAGCCAAGCCATTTTTATTCCTTACCATATTTTATAACACATTCATGCCATGATTTGTGATTATAAAAATGGGGGATATTGTTGGACCCTTTGTGAGTTAGGTTTTTTAATAATCACAAATAATGCCAATTTAAAAATCATGATAATTCACATATTATGTTTTAAGTAATGATAATCCTGGCAATGAATATTTTTTAAATGAATAGATTATGTCACATAGAATAATACATTTCAATAAGTCAATAAATTATGGATATTTGTGTTTCATTATATTTACAAGTGTATATTTACATGCAATTATGAATTACACTTAATCTGGTTTTGTATTGCATAATACAAACACTTTGTAAGTTTTTCAAAGCATCTAGAACCAATTGGTTCAAAGGAGTCACCGATGGATAACCCACCGATGAGGACTCATCAATCGAAGAAGACACTGATGAAGGAATCATCGATGGGCGATGAATAAATAGTTCAAAGGAATAACCGATGGACGACTCACCGATGGGCGATGCACTAATAGTTCAAAGGACTTACCGATGGACTATTAAACGATGGGAAACATGCTGATAGTTCAAAATGAGTCACTGATGACAACTCACCGATGCCTAGACAGTCCAATAGTACAAATGACTCACTGATTCCCAGAGTCATCAATACTAGTGGAAATGACTCATCGATACAAAGATTCACTAATGCCGATAGAGAAATGATAATGACTCACTGATACATATGACTCACCGATAGTCATAAAAATTATTTTTATTTTATTAATTCAACATTATATCTAACTGTCATATTTATAAAAATTAATGCTTCTAACATTAATTAATCATATTTATAGGTTATTAAGAGGATGGTATGAGGTACATGCTTGTGGGGAGATCATTATACCTAGTAGACCTTGAAGGATAAAAGGATAACATGATGGATCATTCAAAATTTATACAGAATATAGCAGTAAGAAAAGAAAATGAAAAAAAGATAAGAACTCCAGCGACTCTCGTGGATACTTTCGAAACCAAGAGGTTAAAAGGAAGAACATATGGGGATATCAAGAAATCAAGCTAAACCTGCTGAGCAAACCTGAACATCTTTCGATCAAGAATCTAAACATCACATACATCTAGAAGCCAAAACACAGAGGCTACGATACTCTATTTTGGAGTCAACTTCTAGAAGAGGACTCAAACTTCAATTCCACTTCATCAAATGAGTCATGAGATACTATACATAACACACAAATTCTTCTAAACCTAAACTCCACATATTTAGCTCTGGTGTTTTCATTTATTTACATTTATGAGCAGTGTGTGAATCTATCTGTTAGGCACACACTGACTCATGTGCATAACTGAAGGATACTTGATATTTTCAATTTCACATTCTATTTATACATTTTTATCCAATTTAGAACTGTGGAAGAGTTTTTGTGTGAACTTTTTGTTTTTCTCCACAAAGAACTGTGGTAGAGGTCAAGGGTGACCTAGATAGCCTTGTGTGTTGTTGTCAACCCCAATCCTGGGTGTGGATCAAACATGTTTAATAATTTAAACTGGTTGGTGGCAGTTTATCACCATGTAGAGTGGACTAATTCTTAGGTTGAGACTGAACCTCCTATTTTTAATTCAGATATTCCTATTTTTATTTTCTTTTACTTTGTTCTATAACAAATTTCATTCAAAAAAAGACAAACTCAAATAGTTAATTTAGAAAGTGTTTATAACAGTTTTGAACCAGAAGTTTAGTTTAGAAAGTTACATTAATATTTAGATTACTATATTTTAGAACAAGTAAATCTCTTGATAAATTAATTGAATATTCAATACTCCTATAAATTCACTAAAAACGAACATGGATTATATTTTTTATTAGGGTAAATTATTAAAGAGAAAAATTTTAACAGAAACTTTTATAGGAACTCAATTCACCAACCTCTTGAGTAATCTACTCTGACCAACATCTCAAAATTCAGTTTATGATCCTCTCATATTTTAGGTTACAATTCTCTATAGAATGAAGGTTACGATTATCTCAGAACGTAGGTTATGATTCTTCGCAGAATGTAGGTTACGATTCTCTCATAATGAAGGTTAGGATTCTTCTCAGAATTAATGTTACGATTCTCTACAGAATGTAGGATATGATTTTATCAGAATGAAGGTTACGATTCTCTCAGAATGTAGGTTATGATTTATCTCATAATGCAGATTATGATTCTAGATCCGATTTTTCCATGAATTTTTCTCATAATTCTAGATCCGATTATTCTCAAAAAAATTCTCATTTAATGTCTTAAAGCCTCTTCATCATTTCATCAATATATTTTATCATGAATATTTTAATGATTTTTTTTAACTATAAGATCAGAAAAACATCATCTGATTTTGTTTAGAATGTTTGAGAAACTTTATATCTTCTAACTCTTCCACAAAATCCTTTTTCAAGATTCTTTAGCAACAAAAAGGACTTCAGCAACATCTTTCTTTCTCAGCAACTTCCATCAAACATAAAAACTTTCTTTAAGCTCAACAACTTCCTTAAACCCAACAAGTTCTTTCTTTCTCAGCAACAAATACAAACTTCCAGCAACCAACAACTTCATCTTCATATATATATAAAACATTATTTAACAAAAAGGATATTTGTAAACAAATAAAAACAAATTTAAAACAAAACACCAAAATGGTTCTTCCTGGATGAACTTTCTTTCCTCCCTTTTTAACTAAAACAACATTATCACTCATGTCTATTGGGAATCTAATATGGTGGTGGATGGGCTTGCCAACCAAGTGATCGACACGAACCTCACATGGTTTAATGATATTCCTCTGGATTTTATCCCTCTTTATGATAAATATTGTAATAAAATTACTAAATTTTGAATCATGTAATCATCCTTTATTTTGAATAAATTTTTCTTGGACACATGGCCAAGGCATCCCTCTTAAAAAATGATTATTAATAATATCATACGAAAGTTTCCTAAAAATGGTGAATAAGAAAAAGTTCTAAAAGAAAGATTGTTCTAGAGGTTTAACAATGTACGATATTTTTTTATAGAAAAATAGGACATAGAAATTCTATGGATCTTTAAAACCCCCTTTATGTATGTAGATGTGATGATTCAAAGAATATCTTCAATGATTGTCATCATGATGAGTTTAAATAATTTTTTTAGATTTATTAACATTTAGAATAACAATATTAAAAGAATTACATACATGATAGAGAAATAATTGAAGATAAATGAATATTCTAGAAGTGGTTAGAAGAATATAATAAATTAAAAATTTACAAGAAACCTAAATATCAAGTTTTAGTTGAGTGAGAAAATTATTTTGAGGTCCGACCATTTCTAGGATGGAAACAAAAATATAAAGGGGTCAAATGTATGATTGTACTATATACTGTCCACATGTAAAAACAGATAACACATTAATGCTTAAATGAAATGATTATATTACAACCAAAGATTACGTTCAGGTTAATATTGAGATATTGAATAGAGATCCATTAATTAGATGAAATATATTCATAGTTCTATTGAATGAAGAATAATTTGAGAGAGGAAAATTTATTTTCACATAAGCCGAAGTAAGAAAAAATATCAGGAATTCTTCATCGGATAGAGTACCATTAGACAATGTCATAGGAAGGAGTTTTTATAGACGATGGAAGGTAAAATATTGTGAATTAAAAATCATCAAATAGAGACTGTATCATATGAAGTTTCATTAAATATAGTGATACCTAATGATTCTACTAGACCAAACCATAGTGAGATGAATTGAATAGATGAAAATATTAAAACCTCATAGACATAAGGTTATCAAATAGGGGCCAAACTAATGAACATTATCTAAGTATTTTTTCGAAACAATGATTTAAAATATTTTGATGGATCTTATCCCAGTCTTACATTGATCATGATGATGTTTCCTGAAAAAAAATATTAATAGGTTGTTGATGATATTGAAAATTATACACAATTGATTTTTTTCTAGTTTTCATATTTAGGAAGAGAATATCATTCTACATATGATTATACTGGTGGAAGGAAAAGAAACTTATAGTTGTGGGTTTGACCTGATTCTGAAAATACTTGTTGGTTGGGGGTGTAATAGAAAATATGACTTCATTGGATATAGTTAGGATACAATGAGGGTGTAACTAACTATAGAAGGTATGTCTACTATGGGTAGTAACTAGATTTTTTGGAGGATGATTAATGTTTCTAAGAACAATTTTCTTCTTATGCCATTGTATTTCAAAAATATTTCAGTGAAAGAATTCATTTTGTAAGGGATAACTAACATGGAAAGAAGTAATTAATTATATATAACCTAGTATGTATCATGTGATAATGTTTATTTATATATTTTCTATATGAAATGTAAGGTTGTAATTTATATTTTATTTGGTCATTACTCTAACATTTTTTAGAGGTTATGAAATTTTTCATAAGAATTTAAGAAACATTCATAAAGAAGAATAATTGGTCAATGATTCACCCATTCCCCCTATTAGTGATCTCATACATTTATCAAAGGAAAATTCTATATTTAAAAATGAATTTTCAATGTAACATTTTATATTGATTTTTTATAAAAAATGCAGTTATAATATATTGTATCTAAATGATCCAATATGAATGAATATGAAGAAATGAAGAAGAATTTACCATTAAACCATTAATGAAGTTTTTTATAATATATTCAATAGAAGACTAAGAATATTAAAATTAGTAGTTTCAATATTAAAATGGAATTATTTTTTTGAAATTACATTTGAAATTTAAGACTTTGAGAATACTACAATACATTAGTAGGATTATCATGGTTTCTTTGTTCATCCATAAAATGACACAAATGTGGTTCCAAAAATTAAATGATGTATTATAGTTTGTATTACTTGTATGTTTATCATTATTATTCTTATGATGACATTAATAGTTTAATAGGTAATGAAAGTTTTTCTAATGGTATCACCAGTGAATGTTAAATGGTGATTTTTTAAATAGGGGAAGATGTGAAAGATTTGGTGTAAGAGTTATTATAGATCAAATGTGATAATAAAAATGGGATTATTATTGATTTTAAATGTTAAATTTAACATTTTATAATAATTATTAATGAAAATATTTGTATAGAATAAGTAATATGGTTTTTAATTAATGTGTTGGAAGATAATTAATTGGAAATTAAAAATAATTTCTTTTGGATTAAATTCACTCAGTCAAAAGAAAAATGTAGTCATCGGAAGTATTTCGGTTAAAATGTAAATGATATATTGTTTAATATTCCAATGTGTATGGATATATTTTTTAATATACATATATCATGTTTAATATAAGAAAAAAACATTATTATTTGATCCTTTTAAATCTCAACATTATTGTGAGGAAAATAAGAAAATATATTCAATGAAATAGTAGGAAAATTTTTATATGAAATCATTTAAAATTTGTGTGGAGAAATATTTTACCCTAAATTTTGTATTTATAAATAAATATATGAGTTTTTTAAAATATAGATATATATATTCATATAAAAATATATATATTTAAATAATAATACTAAATTATGAGGTTCATACATTTTAATGACACTAGTGTGCATTTGTTGAATACATATGTTTTCATAATAAACATGATTAACCTATGAATAATGGAATAAAAAATATTTAGTAAGAGTATATAATTGTAACAACATTATTAATTTTCTATTTTTATAAAATTGAAAGTAATTTCTATTTTTGGATGTATAAAATCTTCATATAGGCTTAAATAAGACACGATTAAATTTAAGAAACTATGGTGATGGTATTTCACGATGAAAAAAAATACATGTTGAAATATATATTATATCTCTATTTTTTATGTGGTTTCAACTTATAAATGGTGTAATACTAGACTTTATAAAATTCTCCTGATTTCATGGATGGATTGTGTATGGGATGTGAATAATTTATGAATTATAAAACAACAAAAAAGGTATTGATTTTGTGCCATGATATCCCAACAATTCAGATGAATTATTGATGATATAAAAAATTCAAACATGGTCATTCCCTAATGAAAATAAATGACTAAATGCTTTTTAGGATAAGGAAAATCATATAATAACTACACCATAATTAATAGTTAAAGTTTTAAGCTAAATTTAATTTTCTATTGTAGTAAACATTATAATAAGATAATTATTTTAGATGGAATAAAATGATATGGAACACATTTTCTATTAGAATCAAATTCATAATCATGAAATGTTTTTTAGGATATAATAACTAATATATATTATTGATTTATATTTTACAATTTACCTTAATTTGGAAGAAAATCTAATAATTTATATTTTAAATTATTTCATCAATTATGGGGTGATTATATTAGAATTATAATGATTAATTTCTTCATGACAGATAATAGTTTATTTTAATGATGTTTGTATATGTGTTTTACATGGGATTATATTTTTTTAATTACATAACATTAAATTTAAAAAGTAAGGGGGGATTTAATAGAGGGGGGATGTTTTTGGTTGAGCAGTATACCACAATTATAGATTTCTGACAGGTTCATTAGATATTAAGAACATGATTAAGGATTGGATATTTTATGAGAATGAGATTATGAGAAAATATCACATCTATATTTTATGTTTATTATCCACAAAAATATTCATTATGATTAATCAATGTGGTAACTAATCTATGATTATTTATCTTATTGATGTGTTTTTAATAATAAATGGTGGGGTCATCATTTTTTTAATATGACCAATAAATAATCATTAAAATCAAATATGTTACATAGTGTATTTTCTAAATGGGTACATCATTGTGATAACCCCCCTTTTAACAAACCCTAAATGGTTAATTATGTATAAATTCATTTTAAAATGATTTAATTTTTTGGAAATTATGTCAAGTTAAAATGGTTTTCATTGAAATGTTCGGAATGTTATTTCAAAAAGGAGAACATGATATGTTACATAAAATAAATGCTACCATCCAAATAAACACCCTTCAATAGTTTTTTAATCCCATGGTTGTAATTAATAGTATTATATCCAAAATGATGTTTTAATGGTGAATTTTTCAAATGTAATTATTTGACATGGTGAATTATATTATATTAATGAATTTTATTTAATTAATTGGTTTTATTAAAAAATGGATTATTTTATGATATTATCTACAAGGAATATTTGAAAAGAAAATTTATTTTTTCATGAAAATAATAAATATGAGTGATCCAACAATGTTTTCCATCATTGTAATATAAAATAATATGATGATTGATCATGAATGGTATGTTTTTTACATGTACTAATTATATTAGGTATAGGTTCAAAAACAATTATGTTCGAATAAAAAAATTAATGAAATTAATGTTCCAAATATTGCATAACATGTTAATTTTTTAAACAATTTATCAAAACTAAATGATTAATGGTTTCATAAAATTAATCATTGAAATTGATTGGTCAAAAAATGTTCTTATAGATGTGATAAAAAAATTTCCCTTATAATTAAAATCTTGAGAAAATTTTCACCACATTATAATTAAATGTTGTTAATTGGAGAAAAATAATTAGGGATGGTATCTCAGTAAAGGATTTAAAAATTTATCTATTTTCATAAATGATAAGAGTTAATTTTAAAGGTTAATGAGTCACTCGTAATTTTAATGTACAATATAGACCATAAATAAACATTATATTGATAAATACAGAGATTGGGAATAAGTTATAATTGTTGATTTCCAATCAATTGTGGAATGAATAATGAATGGAAAACAATAATTTAAGGTATAACTACCATTCCATTTTGTTTTTATGTGGAATTATATTCAATTTTTTTCTAGATTTTAGAATAAACATGAGAATTATTTTTGTAATTTTTATTACTTAAAAAATATAAACTATATGTATCCCCTAAATAAATCATAAAAACATAAAATTATAATTAAATGACAACTCAAAGTAATATTATTGTTTGAAATGATTATTATAATGAATGGTTTAATTTATTCATACAAGAAATTATATTGATGAAAAATTCATAGGATGATATTATGGTAACAATTGATAATGATCAATATGAAATTGAAAAATAAAACTAGTTAAATGGGTTGAGATACCACACAATAGATAATAAACCAATACTTGATTCTTTGCATAAAAATAAATAAAAATAAATTTAATATTTGTCAATTGAATGAGTATTGATGTTCTTTGACCAACTAAAATTTAAAATTTCTTTTATATATAGTGATATATAAGGAAAAGATATTAAATAAGAAATATATCAAAAAGTTAACATGTTCATGTTGAAGACCAGGGAGAAATAAATAATAATCGATCACCCTAATAAATGTATGAGGAATGTTGAATTAATTTGAAATAAAATATATTAAAAATTATTATATTGATAAAAAATTTGAATTTGAAATTAAGATATTATTTAGAGGGATAAATCTAGAATTTGGATAATTATATGATATTTTATTATATTAATTAGCTAAATGTTAGTGAACAATATTGAGATTTTTAATGAATATTACCAACCCCAATATCATTTTGTAAATTGAAATTAAATTTAATGATTAATTATTCAATTCAATGATATGAATATTTATGGGGAAAGGCTAAAAATTTTTATAGAAGTTTATATCAATGATTGATTAATTTATATTGATAAAAATAAATTTTGATGTTTTGAATATGTGGACAATAATTGATAATATATTCTCTATACTGAACTACCAATTGGATGGATAATTATATAAAACCATAATTTATTATTTGTAAGTAGTGAATTTTTGTAAGAGCGAGTTTACATGAAGCCAACCATTGATAATGAGAACATAATTATCAATGTGACATAATAAATCATTGTAAACCTTTTATTAATTACTATAACATCTTCCATAAAAATGGATTTTACTTAAATAAATAGTGAAAATAACTTCTATGGATATATGTAGAAGATGAAAATGTTGTTGATGAATGTAATACCTTTGGGAATTAAATTCCAACCATTAAATAAAAGGCAGTATAATATTTCACTACTCATGTAGAAAAAATAGGACATATCGCAATTTTTAGAAAATTAACAAGGATTTCCAAAAAAATATAATAATAAGCAAAAGAAGGATATCATATATGTTATTTATTATATTGAATTAATGTAAAATGATGTATAGATTCACATAAGTGGGTGTTCATCTCACATTCATGGTAATATTAACACATTGAAATATGTGAATGGTTAAGTAACTAGAACTATATAATATTCTAATTAAAATATAAATAAATTAAAGTGCAATAGAGAATTTATACTATACCAAATTATTTTGAGGTACGTAGAAATAATCTATATTGATAAAATTCTAAATATTTTATTTTGTTTAATTAAACTATGTATCTCAGGGATCAATGTCACATTTAGTGAGAAGGAGTGTTTAATAAATATAATGGATGGAAACAAATTGATAATATGATGGATAAAAAATGGAAATTTTTATTAAGCTAATAGTAAGAGGAACACTCGGTTTATTTTAGTGGATATGGGTAATAACATGTAATAAACTTGAATTGATGGGTAAAATTAACTTTTGAAACAAGAAATTAAACATCTAGTTTAATTTTTAATAATAGTATAAAAATCAAGTAGATAAAAGGTGAAACAAATTGGTGAACATCATGGATAAAACATTAATTACTAAGAGTGGTGATTAATTGTATTACTGGAAATTTTTTACGAGAGTTATATATTAATTTATAAAACTGATTATTTAACTATCATATAAAAAACTAACATAATATGTGGCATGTAATCTAATCCTAAAAAAATATGGTGTTTGGAATTAAATTCCATATGCAAAAAAGGGGTGGAAAATATGTACAGATTCAACTAATGAATTAATAATCCCTGAATTCTAATCTAATGGTGAAGCCTATAATTTTTTTCATTATGCTTCTAAATACGAATATATAAATTATTAAGTTAATAGTGATTTATGAGAATATTTTGAACAAGGACATACTGATTCTATTTGATATAGATATTTTCCTAGTCAACTTCATTTCATAAAATACCAACATTATATAATATTATTTATATAAATTAGTTTATTTTGAAAAATAATATATTAGAATATTTTAATAAATCTGTATTTATTTTAGGAACAACAAACAATAAAACTATGGGAATGGAAATGGGAAACTATAGCAAGAGTTTTTAAAAATTTTAAGCAATCCAATGCTAGATCACAAGAGATTTGAACATCATAGGTTGGCCAATCATTTAACATTTTCCTTTTATACTTCATAGAGAAGGGTGTGCATGTGGGTGTTAAGAGTTGAATAAGGTGTATCAAAGGTATTTGATGGTGGGGACTAATGTTCCAATAGATCTGGTAGCTTCTTCATTTTTAGTTATTCACTGCATTATTATAAAAAAAATTGTTCCTTAATATCAATTATGATGTGGTATTGTGGGTAGTGTAATTATGCATCATTTTTTAAGTATGGGGATAAAAAAAATATTTTGTTGTTTAGAGGTCATATATTCCACCAAATACATTTAGGATTTCATGATTCGGGGGCTTCTCCCTAATTATATATAACAAAAATGGTCACCATGTGATTATTGAAAAAAAAAATACCCTGGTAAGATTAAACACATCTTGATATTGTCATTTAAACCAAAAAAATTTCTCAAATGAAAATTCAGGGATTAATTTACATTTTGGATGCATTTTAATTTCATTTCATCATTGATGTGTGAATTTATTGGAGTTTATAATATAATCAAAGAATTATCTAAAATTTGGAAATGTATTGTGTCATGAATGTTCTAAAAGGAAAAGGATTTTCACTAAGAACTCAAAGTATTCAATTTATATTTCATGTAGTGTATGGGGAGTTCAATGCTTAAAATTATATAGTTTACAATATGAATTTTTTATGCACCATGGTTTTATATAGTGAAAAAAGGATCAACTAGTTTCATTAGTTTTGAAATCTGAGTTATGTATAGTTATTCGAAGATGTTTCATAAGGGTCATTAGTTAGAATTTGAGTAAGGGTCTTATAAAATAAAAATATGGGTAAATTTAATTATTTTGGGAATATATTCTCATTGTGATATATCCATGTTAAAATAATTACTTTCTCTAGCCATAGGGTCATCTTGAGATTAACCAATATTGATTTTCCTAGGCTATAAATTGATGTGTGAATAAAGAGGGAAGTCAATTGAGGTTGGTGTTTATAAGGAAGATAATTATTTTTTTGTGATTTTAGAAGAACTTTTCAATATATTAAAACATGTTGTTTGCATTAATGTTACATGCTCTTCATCTAGGAGTATCTCATAAATATAGGAGAATGGAATCTATGGTGGATTTGATTCTTTGTCATGCCTGTGTCCATACAATGGAATCATCCAACCCATCATATATGTAAAATTCAAAATCCAATTTTTCAATAAATTAATCGAATATTTTCAATGGATGATTTTTTCGGTTTTACAATATATTTTAGAGAAAAATAAACCTTCATAAATGAGAAGAATAATTAACATGGAATGTTTACATCAAAAGATGGATTCACTATATAAGGGATCAAGAAGCAAGAGTTGATCGACCACTAAAGGGAAAACAAAATTGGATTGGTTTTCTCTTTTTCATTTAATTGTGTTGTATTTGGATTCCTATATTGGTTATATCATTTCAATTCCAAGTATGTTTCATGTATTATTCAATGCCTTCATTTCTAGAATACTATAACATTTTTTATTCTCATTAGATTCTTCATGGTTGATGAAAAATCTATTATTTATGGATTAATTAACAGAGGAGGGTGGTTTTTATTAAAAGGGATTTGAAATAATTATTTTCATTATACATCACTTATAGGTTCTTCATATTAATTTTTAATACATTTATATTTAATATTATCATATCCTCATATCTCCTTATGGGTTTGATGAAGATTAAGTAATGAAACATATTATAACATAGGAGTGTGGTTGAGTGGTTGGAACCAAGGATATTATTGGATATAAATGGAGTATGGTTTGTTTTTATTGTTAATCCTCACATAGAAGATCAGGAAGTTTTCATGGAAAGGGGTCTTACAGTTCAATATGATAATAGTATTGAATGTGGATGTGTTTCCCACTAGTTGCCAATTTTTTGGGGGTAAAAATTTTGAGTATGGATTTCATCATGAAAAGTGGATTTCCTTGAAGGCTTTATGAAAATATAAAAAGGGAATGAGTTTCATGAAGATGGTAATCGTGAATTGTGTTTCATAAAGGATTAAATAAATATGATGGTGAGCTACGCGACAACAACTAGAATCATTGATGATGAATAATTGGAGCATCGAGAATGGTGATGGTGATCTCCATGATAATGAGAATTTGAGTATTATAGCACATGATGGTAGGACGGATAACTTCATGACAATGTTAAGTAAGAATATAGAATCACGAATGGAGGAGCTATGTGAAGGTGGTTTTGAATGATCTTAAAAATACTCAAATAGGTAATGGAGTATCACGAACTTCTGAGCCTAAAAATATAAGGTTTCCCCCATTCTCTTCACAAGAATTGTTTTGAAGGAAAATATAGAATTTCTTTTATTTTATGAATCCAGGGGTGCTTTGTGAAGCTGAAATTCCATGCAATCTTAAGTATCTTAAAAATAATTATTAAGTTTTGATCGTTGCCAATACTTTTGAGTAAAGGGTGATTCTTGATGATTGGGTATTCTGTGTTGACTCAGTAAGCTTCGTGAAAGAGTTTGTTCCATGAAGGCAATTAGCTTCATGAAGGGTTGAGCTCCATGAAGGATCTTTGTGAAAGGCAGATTTGAATATCAGTTTTTTCATCAATAGGTATTTTAATACTCATAAACATAGTTATATGGTGCATCCATATTCTCATGTTATATAGGGATGAAAACATTAATGATAATCCATTGAAGTGACCTTCAAGTCAATAAACAGAGTAGTACTTAACCTATGTAAGTGAGCTAGGGGGAGTCAACGGAAGTGTTCTGAGGGATGTAGTGAGCTATCCCTAAAATCATGTAAAGGTAGTGTTCCAGGAATAGAGTGACTATGTCTGAACTTCTATATTCCACAACTACTAAATATTAGTGGATTTATGTAAGACTAACAATATCTTGACATATGCTCTTTGTACTAGCCCATAGAGGAGAACCAAGTAAAATATTTGTTCTTTCCATCTGCATGTGATTGTTTAAATTACTACACATTACCAAACATGTAGGTTTATCTGGTTTCTACCAACATGGAAACAAAATCCAATGATTTAGAAGAAAAAAATTGACACCCTAATTCACCCCTACCCTCTCAGGGTGTTTCAGGGTCCCTCATGAGTTACATTGATAATAACTCCACAAATTACTTTTGATATATAACATAGTGCACATAAGATGGTTCGATAACCTCATCCAATGGAATTTAGGAGTTTAGTTAGATTTTTTTTTCACTATCAAATATAAGCCAATAAATTTTAGAAGTGTTACTACTATTAATCTGATTTGGTTCATAAGTAGTGTTTTCTATTATTAAAAAAATAAAACCATACCTATAAATCAATCCCTTTTATTTTAAATTTCAATATAAATTTTACTCAGTTGTTTATCAACTATGTAAAATAATATGATTATTAGGATTAATAAGTTTTAAAATATAGTTTCATTATTCTAATGTATTAAAAAATACTTTAGATATCATAATTAGTAACCCATGTTTCTTGTGGTATTTACCCCACTCATTCAAATTACTACTCTTTTGGGGTTACAAAATATATAAAATATATAATTTCTATGCACATATAAAACATTTTATTTAATAAAACCAACATAACCTATCCTTTTTTGGTAAAATTCCCACAGATCAATGGAAACTATATAAAATCTATAATATGTTTTATTAGATCAATGATTTTTCATCATGTTTTTATATACATAATTTT
The DNA here is from genome assembly GCA_963277665.1 of Viscum album. NCBI lineage: Eukaryota > Viridiplantae > Streptophyta > Magnoliopsida > Santalales > Viscaceae > Viscum > Viscum album. The sequence goes on along the minus strand of OY728150.1, from coordinate 806,033,580 downwards.
ATAGGTTTTTGGGTTTTATTTGTTTCTAATATTATGTACAATTTTTCAATGGTGGAGTTTATGAGGAATTACCTATAGGACAAAAATTATACTTAACCACTATATTATATAGATCACATAGAATAGTCTATTTTCGGAATGACATACAATTTTGAATGTAAAACACAACATAGAGAAGGATATAATAATTTTATACTATATGAACATGATGAAAACTAGGACAAAAAATAGTGTTACAATAACTAAACTACATGAAATGAAACATCCCTATATCAATAATCAAAGGTGATCCATTGGTGGAATAGTATAAATAACAGGAACATACCTTACAAATGACTTAAGAGAGAAATATATGTGAATATTTAATGAACTCTCTCTTTGAATTCACTACTAATGATGAGAGGGAAATCAAAATACATTAGGGAATGATCAAGGATCATTCCAATCAACATATAGAATAAGAAGAGTTGTCCAATAACATTCTAAAATCATAAATACTTTATATTCCCTTATGAAAAACTCATTTTTTCCATTTACTATTGGGAATATAGAATATATGGTAATATAGGATGTTCACACTGATGGATTGGATGGATTTTCAAAAAATAAGAAAATATTCCTATACCCAATGAAATTATATATGATTAAGAAGAATGGTATTCCCTACTATACTAAAAAAATAGAGAAGAGAATACCTTGATAAACCTCATAATATAAATGTTGGAGGAGAGGGTGAAGCAGTGTGGAGATAAAGAAGAACCCAACTTTAATGGCATTTTATGAATAAAATTGGTGGATGAGGTTGAGTTTAGGGAACTCACTAAATTATTTGATGAAAAATATTCTCCATTTAATTAAATGGAGGATACATTGTTGGATATAAAAATACATGAGATAATTACATGATGAGGAATAAATAGTAGTGGTGGAGAAGGACTACAGTGACATATCCTCACTTTTTTATGAAAATGAACAACACACACCAAGTGAATATGAGAAAAACCCCACCATATTTCCATGTTCTATTAAATAATTCAAATAATGAAAAATTCGATGAACAAAATGATGATTAAATATGGATTGATTCAATGTTTAATGATATGGATCCCCAGATATCTAAAGAAGAGGATGAGGAAAATATTTATATTTTCAGACACATCATAAAACTCAAAGATGAGTAACATGGGGTCTGGAAGAAGTATGATTTTTTTATACTATTATTGAATTACCTATAGTATATAAAACATAAAAATTGGGAGCTATATCTGAATTTCTCAAACCAAAAATAGTACTAGTGTAATTGATAATAAAACTGTGTCAATATAGACAGAATAATTCTTAGATATTGATGTAAAATCCATAGAATAAGCTTACCCAAAATTATTAAAAGATGAAGATTATAGAATTCAAATAAATATTCCATAATTTGAGGAATAATAAACAAATGAAATATTGGTATATTATTGTAATTTTTTCCTAGATAATTATTTATGTTTTATCTATTTAATTTTTTCCACAATCTAGAGTTGACCACAAGTCGATGTCTTGCTACAATTGCTAATCAAAAATAAATAATCTAGCACATATGACCAAAATTTCTTGTAATTCATAAATTTTTACCATGTAACACTATTTTATTATCATGCTAAGGAAACAAATGAAATGGTATAGCTTAATGTCTATAAACAGTTTTCCTCTAGGAGGAAACATAGTTTTTTACTACTTTATTTGGATGCATTTTAAATTTAATTATAATTTCATTTTTAGTATTTATATTGTGGGTATATATTTAATCTCATATTTTTGATAATTTTAATTCAATATTATAGAGACTTTTGCTTTCATTATCTAATTTTTTGGTCCACCGGTGAAGGAACCAAGATGAATGAAACAAGAATTCCTTGTAAAGAAAGTGGAGTAACTAAAATACTAGTCTCTTCCATACGAGTCATCTCATTATGGAGATCTAGAATTTGAATCCAACATTGATAGGGGAGAATTTCCATTTCTCTTCTAAATTTTAGGCTATTCTTATACTATAAATATTATAAATATTCATATGCACCCCTCACCTTCAATTAATATTTTGAATAGTGATTATATTAGTTTTTTATAGGAATCTATAAATACCATGAATTTATATTTTTTTCCTTTTAATAGTCCAAGGAAATATATTTTCATAAGTGATATTTCTCTCAATGATTTAATTTTTTAATTTTTTAGGATCATAAATAGAAAAGATATTAATGGAAATTCTTAACCATTATATTCATATTCAAATTCATTTTTTTCTAAATGTGATTGTTGATATGATTTATAACACTTTTTTTAATTTTTAAATCATTCATTTTATGGCCCAATTATTAGGATTCATGCCAAGAATAGGATTTATGATTTTTTTATTCCCATTCCAAAGAGTGTTCGGAGAGATTTCTATCATTTTCATTATCATACCAATTTTTTATAGAAATTAAAAGGTCTTCTAATTCTTTAAATTTATTTTCTATCATATCAAATCATAATTATTTTTACTTTATTGAAAATTATTGAGGCCATTGATTATTTATATTGATCTTGTTTTACCTTGAGAACTACCTTATTTAAACATTTTAAAACTCATAAAATAGTATAATACCTTTTTCAGAATTTATATTTAATTAAAATTTATAATTATCAACATATTTATTTGAAAATAAATGAATGATAATTCAATTTATCTTAAATGTGGTAGTTTTATATTTTAATAATTTTTTTGAATTTATATTACTAAAATTGAAATACTATGGTTATTAACTTGATTATATTGGATAAAAGGATATTCTTTATTGGGAAAATAACTTAAATTTAATCTATTAAATTTAAGAAAAAAATATAATGAAATGAATTGATAAATTAAAAAATAAATGAAATGAAAAAATGCCCATTTTAGATACTTTGGATTGATAAAATGTGAGTAACACCTTCCTCCTTCTGGTAATAATTATTACAATTTTAGTTTGTATGATATTGATGGTAGAGATTTGGGTGTTAATGCGATTCACTTTTAAGGGATTTATAGTTATCCTTATCCATATTCTGTGGAAAAATATAATAGAGAAACAATTATGAGATAAAAACAATTACCAATATTTTCTATTATTAAAAGTAAAATTTAAATGAAATGATGAGAATAAAGTTTGAATTTTTTCAATTGATGAGGATCATAATGTGGAGATCCTTAGTTAAAATTTACATTGATCTCATTCATTCCAAATTTAAGAATGTTATCCTCTTTTGTCAAGACTATTTTTTTCGACCATAATATTTTCCCATCATTATATATATTAAAATTAGAAAATTATTGTAACGCCCCGACCCCAGTTACCCAGAGTTTGTGCATTATTACATAACATTGGCATGATCACAATAAAGATCAAGTCTCGAAAGACCGATTAGTTTAGTAGCCTTGGAAAAACTAGATACATTAATAAAGTTTACATTACATCATAAAATGAAAACTACAACAATATAGTCTCCATAGTCCACACTCTTATCCCCTGATACTATCCCTATAGGTCATTCATAAATTACTTCTTCACATCCTGGGAAAAATAAAACATAGAAAAGGGGTGAGCTCAAATTCCCAGTAAGGATAATAATATAGCGGAAACTTTCATAAATAAGAATAAACATTTAAGGAAATGTATAGCTAAAACAAAAAGCCTTTTAAACTTGAACTTCAAAATAGTATGGAAAAAATAAAATTAAATAATTCCATTTACTTATTCACATGTATATTCTACTAACTGAATAATCACATGCAATATCAATAACCACTTTCATAATGATGGAATGCATAATGCCAGACAATCATAACCACATAGCCAAGGCCTCGTGCCAAGACTACAAATAAGATTTTGTCAAGGCCTTGTGCCAAGACACTAGTTTGTCTCATGAGACCTACTGATGCATCGAGGAGCTATATCAGGCTCCACCCGTCACTTATTAAGTCTAATGAATTCCTCATATGAACAGTTTTAAACATAACATAAACATTCGTATTAAAACTAGCATACTAAATGTCAATACTTTCTCCATAAACCATGAATAGTATAAAAATAACACATCCACAGTCAAACATATCACAAAACCTTCAATACAATATGGAAGTTTTGTATCATAAAAAATAAACTTCAAATAAACTTAAAATCCATCAAAGGATGTTGACATAGATGAAATCAAAACTATTTGAGAGAAATATCTCTTTTTTTTAATCATTTAAAAGTCACATAATTATAAAATAAAACATTTACTTTTAAAATATTATTATAAGCTTGTAAAGTAATCTTTGAAGATTTTATAACGGCAGAAAATAGCCGCACCCGCCGTATAAGTTAAAAAAACATTCTTACCTTAATTTTGTCGAAAAGGTTAAAAAGCATCTTGTTTGGAAAACGGAAAAAATATTACTTTATAAACTTCTTATAAAAAGTTAAACAAGGGTATAAATGACTTTAACCCATATTATGTAAAATAGTAAGAATGTTTTGAAATACATTTTTAAGAAATATAAATGTGGATGATAAAGAGATCCCAGTAGATTATTACGTATAAACAACCTTGAATAATGAAGAGATTGTGAAATAAACCCTTACCTTGTAATTTCCCTTGGTTGGGGGTAGGTTAAACTCCTGTATAATGGTGAAATAATTGTTATTAAATTATACAAGAATCATAAACATTATTATGTTATCATATATGATCTTTTAACATTGCTGTGTTAATAATATCTTAGTATTGTCGTCGTTTCGGGTGTTAACTTACTTGTTTTCTTTTATATGTTCTGTTACGTAAGCCATGTTTTTCATGGATAGGTTGTATCTTATTAATATCCAGAATGATATAAAGTCCTTAACCATTATTTTTAAATCATCAAATGATAATTATACTTGAATGGATACGATGGAAAATGAATCTCATCGTGTTCGTGGAGACGGTAGTCCGTACGTACGTACGAGTGACAATATCATTCTTTTGATATTAAAATAATATTTAATTGGATGGTATATATTATACACAGAATAATTATCATGTTATACTTATTATTTACATGAATTACACATCATTATTATACTCATCCAAATAATAATATATTTAATAACAATTACACCACGACGTGGAGACAGTAAGCCATACGTACGCACGTATGGTGACATGTCATTCAAAGGATGGATAGAATACTGAATATTCTTGTACCATATTTATAATAATATTATAGTATATAGTAGATACTGGATTCATTATTTTATAATGGTAATAACAAAGAAAGAATAATTTGAAGAAGAAATAAATTTGAAAAATGGTGGTGAAAACATTACCTCTTCTTTGGGTTCTTCCTTTTGATTTGATCAAAAGGGATCCTTAAGTTGGCTTTCTGATCAAAATAAGGCCTATAGGTTGTAGTGAGGGAAGTTTAGAGAGCATATGGGCAGGGGTTGGCCGAACCAAAAGGATTTGAAGGTGTGAATTAATGAGAAGGTGGAGTGCCCTTTTATAAGAGGGGTGAGAGGCACCTTTGGAAAAGCTATAAATATTATTTTATAATAAATTCATATTCGGTTTCTAATAGATCCAAAGTGGATTATTTAAAGGTTAAGGTGGGTATGGGTCTAAAACCACTCAACCAATACAATTTAGACAGGTTTGGGTCATTATATTAACCTTATCTTTTAGTTTTAACTCTTAGTTAATTAGTTTGACACTTACCATGTCACTTTGTATTTTTATATTATATAGTTGATAAACTTACTATATACATAAAAGAGACCCAAAAGTGGTCCATTAATAATACACCTATCATGATATAAGTATCTTGGCCTAACCTTAGATTTTTAGGAATTTAATATCAATTTATAATATAATATTTGTTTTAAAAACTCTTTTATGTCAATTTTGACACTATTTGGAAAATTGATTTTTGTGAAAATCATAACAGAATTATTACTTAGAAAAAAGTTAATTAAATAAATCCTAACTTGTCATATTAACCTATAAAATTAGTTTAATTCATTAAAAGTCTCTAATTATATTTATTTGGGTATTTATAATATCGATTATTTTAATTTTCACTATTATGGTAATTACTGCATCATCATTATGTCATAAATAAATTAAATTATTTAATGTCTAAAAATTATAAATAAAATATAATTATGTAGAAATTATTTTTATCTTTCTAATTAATATTTATAATTTAATTTATCTTATGTATAACCCTATATTAAAAAAATTTTAGTAAATAGACTTTGATTTTAACTCTTTTAACTCTTCTTTGAATTAAATAATAATAAATGTCCTAATATAATAAAAGTGGACCTAAATGATAATATTTTACTCCTAAAGATGTTTTTTGGTCGAGATAGACTTGTCCCATAGAATTAGGACATGTGTTAGGGTAATATTAATATCATTTTTACCCTTAATTACCCTATTTACTTTTAACCGTGGTAAATAAAAGTAAAAAGTTACTATTCACCAAAATTTATTTTCATCTCATTGAACAAAATTTTACTCCTTGATATTAATTTTGTCTCTCGGATTTTCGAAATTCCACTCACAGAAGCGGTAAAATTAAGTTTTATGAAAAATTCTGTTTTTTAACTACCACTTAGTGGTTTCACTATTCATCAAAAAAATGAAAGTTTCCAGAAAAATACCAAAAATTAGGCCTAAGATATATTTGATATTATGAATTCAAAAATGATGTCTATTTTACCGAATTCAAAACATATCAGTTTCATTAATTAATTTAAAAATTAATTCTCGTCATCAAAGCAAATAGCGTTTTTTAAGAGATAATAACTATCAAAATATTGACACTTGTTTATGTCCGGTTTAATTGTGAAATTATGTACAATGACCAACATTGTATTAAATTGTAAAAATATATTCTAAATATACTTTAAAACCACTCAAATTCATAATTTATTTATATAAATTATTTTGATTAAAAAAGTTTTTTTAAATTAAAATATAAATGTTATCCGAAAAGTTCCAAAATTTCACCTTAGGCTAAATTCGATACTCCGAATACAAAAATGAAGTCCATTTTGAGAGATAAAATTTATAAAATTTCAAAAAGTAGTTATTACTATTCATAAAGGCTAGTTTGATTTTTTGTGTTGTGTGTTAGAACTCGAAGTTGCGTACAACACACGCTATTGTATTATTCAAAGGAAAGCGTATCGTGGAATCTTGGGATGTTTCATTGTAAATCTTTGATGTCCCCATTCTAAAAAGTAAATTTATTTAGTCAAATTGAATATATAAAAGTTTAAAATATTGGATTTAAGAAGGGTTCACTATTAAAAGTTGGTAAAAGTGCAATACTGAAAATGAATTTGTTCTTACATTATGTCTAAGAAACTCATAATATGGATTCTAAAATTATAAGGATTATATAAAGTTTAAAATTTAGTTAATACTATTCATAACCTCTTTTGAACGGCTTGTTTGGTAAGTCATGGTGCGCTTGAACTTAGTGTTGTGTGTAGTGAAAGTTATTGAATTATTTTAAATAAATAACACACTATGAAATCTTGGGGTGTTACATTCTCCCCTCCTTCCATAAATTGAATCCTATAAATTTGAAATTGTTCTTAGAAAATAAAAGGTTGAATAAAGAAAATATCTTTGTGGGAAAACCCACATCAGAAATTGGGTTGATAAAATTTAGTCTCAATAAGAGGAAAAGAGAAATTAAAGGGTCACCACAAAATTATGATCTCTATTCTAAGAACATTGGTGGCAATTAGAGACATATAATTTGAGGAAAACGTAAATATTTATAGGTAGTGATTGAGGTCATAAATCACAAACAAGTGTAAAATTGAGGGCCTTAAATTCATCAATCTATGATGATTTAAAATACCATCGGTTAAGAAAAACATATGGTATTAGGATAACACATTTTTTTGTTTTAAGATCCCTTCACTAAAGTATAAGAATTAATTTCTTCATTGAATAAGAGAAGAAGAAAAATATATAATTAACAAGTAGAGTCTCATCCTTTAACTAAGTTCTACCACAAACTCATCTTTCACTCTAAAAGATAATACAACTTAAAAATAATATTCTATTTATCCTATTCGTATAGGGTTAAAAAAATGAATTTATAATTCATCTAGAAGAACCATAAAAAACGACATTATTCAATCCAGGACATCACGTGGGTCAGTGGTAGGTGATACACCCTTGTCACCCTTCGGTTGTGGGTTCAAGTCTCGCGGCCTTTCCAGATGTGACGGGTTGCCGCCCGACCTCCGGGTTGTCCTTTTATGACAATCCAAAATAATCCAAACTAGAACTATCCAAAATACTTCAGTCCAAAATTTATAAGGAAGGTAAACACAATGAAGATACTTTTTGCCGCCTAATAACATGTGATCACCTTCATCATGTATTCTTTTAAAAAACTACAACATCCTGAATTACCATAAAACCTTATTGATTACATTCATGATCCCTTATTCCTTAAAGAATAATAGATATACTCCTTCAATCCAAAAATGTTGTAAACCCCAATAATGATGGAATATACAAATCATTAATCAGTTTCAAGGTAGTCAAGAATATCATATATAATTTATCCAAATCAATCATGTATTATTCTAAAATAACTACCTCGGTATCAGAACCATATTATGGTTTATCTTTCTCTCAACCATATATTTTCCAAAAATTTAACCTGTTATTGAGTCACTTTTCTTTGTTCCACACAATATCAAGTCCTTATTGAAATAGTACTGCAGTACAATCCTTATATACTCCATAATTATTATAACAAGTACATTGTTGATACAACACTCAAATGAAATAATAAGCATAAGAACTCTAATCATTCCTCTTCATCTGTGTTAGTATCATAATTTGATTACTATCCAATAGTGTCATTTGTGTCATAGTCTGATTACTGGGACATAGGTTTGCGTAGTGTCCAAACTCCTTGCAAATGAAGCATTGTACATTTGAAACCATTTTCTTACCCTTGCAGTCACGTACTTTGTGCCCTTTTCCTCCACACTTATAACAAATTCTCATTCCTTTCAGGAAAGTTCCAGGGTGTTTCTTCCCACAGTTATCACATATGGGAAAATTCTTCTTTTCCCTCTTCCCTTTATCCATCTTTCTCTCTTCCATAATTTTCTTCTCTTGCTTCCCTTCAAATCCATAGGACTGAGTAAACTCTTTACTTATCTTATCAACACATGATATTATTTCTTCATATGATGATAATACATGGGAGACTATTTCTCTTATAAATTCGGGCTTAAGACCATGAAAGATATGATCCTTCTTTCTCTTTGGATCATGTGCATTGTTGGAGTTCTCATTCCTTCTACTGGGCACCATTTCTAAACAATGGCATACATTAGATTAGTTTATGAATAAAAATACCTAATCCCAAACTTGTAAAACACATAAAATAAATTAAATTGTTTATGGATATAATACATAATCATAAAAATGTCTCCTTTGAGGAAGTATATACTCATAAACCCTTCATAACGGTTTGTAAAGAAAATGAGAATTATCCTAAGCATATCCCCCGGGAGTGTCGTAACCAAGAGTGTAGCAAGGCCCGTTGTCATGCACCAGTTCCCGTTCGAGTCTAGCTCAAAGCGGTGTTTTTGGGTTTTACCCCTAGGTACATATGTTCCAGATCCGCCTCTACCTGCTCGTATCCAGACAGGGATGTATTGTTCATAAAACTCACAAAATTTCTACAATACTAAAATTCTAGGAAGTTCTTCTATACTAATCCTCAAAGTCCATCTTAGATCCATGTGCTCTAATCAGAGTTTATCTAAATCTAGATTCCAAGTTTTGTACTAAAACTCCCTCTGATACCAATTGTAACACCCCGACCCCAGTTACCCAAATTCGGTGCATTATTACATAACATTGTCATGATCACAAGAAAGATCAAGTCTCGAAAGACCGATTAGTTTAGTAGCCTTGGAAAAACTAGAAACATTAATAAAGTCTACATTACATCATAAAATGAAAACTACAACAATATAGTCTCCATAGTCCACACTCTTATCCCCTCATACTATCCCTGCAGGTCATTCATAAATTACTTCTTCACATCCTGGGAAAAATAAAACATATAAAAGGGGTGAGCTCAAATGCCCAGTAAGGATAACAATATAGCAGAAACTTTCATAAATAAGAATAAACATTTAAGTAAATGTATAGCTAAAACAAAATCCTTTTAAACTTGAACTTCAACATAGTATAGAAAAAATAAAATGAAATAATTCCATTTACTTATTCACATGGATATTCTACTAATCAAATAATCACATGCAATATCAATAACCACTTTCATAATGATGGAATTCATAATGTCATACTATCATAACCACACAGCCAAGGCCTCGTGCCAAGACTACAAATAAGATTTTTTCAAGTCCTTGTGCCAAGACACTAGTTTGTCTCATGAGACCTACTGATTCATCGAGGAGCTATAGCAGGCTCCACCCGTCACTTATTAAGTCCAATTCATTCCTCATATGAACAGGTTTAAACATAACATAAACATTCGTATTAAAACTAGCATAAAAAATGTCAATACTTTCTCCATAAACCATTAATGGTATAAAAATAACACATCCATAGTCAAAAATATCACAAAACCTTCAATACAATATGGAAGTTTTGTATCATAATAAATAAACTTCAAATAAGCTTAAAATCCATCAAAGGATGTTGACATAGATGAAATCAAAACTATTTGAGAGAAATATCTCTTTTTTTTTAAATCATTTAAAAGTAACATAATTATAAAATAAAACATTTACTTCGAAAATATTCTTATAATATTGTAAAGGAAGCTTTGAAGATTTTATAACGGCAGAAAATAGCTGCACCCGTTGTATAAGTTAAAAAAACATTCTTACCTTAATTTTGTCGAAAAGGTTTAAAAGCACCTTGTTTGGAAAACGACGGAAATATTCCTTTATAAACTTCTTATAAAAATTCAAAAAAGGGTATAAATGACTTTAACCCATATTCTGTAAAATAGTAATAATGTTTGAAATACATTTTTAAGAAATATGGATGTGGATGATAAAGAGATCCCAGTAGATTATTACGTATAAACAACCTCAAATAATGAAGAGATTGAGAAATAAACCCTTACCTTGTAATTTACCTTGGTTGGGGGTAGGTTAACATCCTGTATAATGGTGAAATAATTGTTATTAAATTATACAAGAATCATATACATTATTATGTTATCATATATTATCTTTTAACATTGCTTTGTTAATAATATCTTAGTATTATCGTCGTTTCGGGTGTTAACTTACTCATTTTCTTTTATATGTTTTGTTATGTAAGCCATGTTTTTCATGGATAGGTTGTATCTTATTCATATCCAAAATGATATCAAGTCCTTAAACATTATTTTTAAATAATCAAATGATAATTATACGTGAATGGATGTGATGGAGAAGGAATCTCATCGCGTTCGTGGAGACGGTAGTCCGTACGTACGCACGAGCGACAATATCATTATTTTGATATTAAAATAATATTTAATTGGATGTTATATATTATATACATAATCATTATCATGTTATATTTATTATTTACATGAATTACACATCATTATTATACACATCCAAATAATAATATATTGAATAACAATTACACCACGACGTGGAGACGGTAAGCCGTACGTACGCACGTATGGTGACATGTCATTCAAAGGATGGATAGAATACTGAATATGGTTGTACCATATTTATAATAATATTACAGTATATAGGATATAATGGATTAATTATTTTATAATGGGAATAACAAAGAAATAAGAAGTTGAAGAAGAAATAAATTTGAAAAAGGGTGGTGAAAACATTACCTCTTCTTCGGGTTCTTCCTTTTGATTTGATCAAAAGGGATCCTTAGGTTAACTTTCTGATCAAACTAAGGCCTCTAGGTTGTAGTGAGAGAATTTGAGAGAGTATATGGGCAGGTGTTGGCCGAACCAAAAGGCTTTCAAGGTGTGAATTAATGATAAGGGGGAGTTCCCTTTTATAAGAGGGGTGAGGGGAACCTTTGGAAAAGCTAGAAATATTATTTTATAATAAATTCATATTCTGTTTCTAATAGCTCAAAAGTGTATTATTTAAAGTTTAAGGTGGGTATGGGTCTAAAACCACTCAACCAATAGAATTTAGACAGGTTTGGGTCATTATATTAACCTTATCTTTTAGTTTTAACTCTTAGTTAATTAGTTTGACACTTACCATATCACTTTGTATTTTTATATTATATAGTTAATAAACTTACTATATACATCCAAGATACCCTCAATTGGTCCATTAATGATACAAATATCATGATATAAGTCTCTTTTCCGAACCATAGATTTTTTGTAATTTAATATCAATTAATAATATAATATTTGTTTTAAAAACTCTTTTATGTCAATTTTGACACTATTTGGAAAATTGATTTTTGTGAAAATCATAAAAAAATTATTACTCCGAAAAATGTTAATTATATCAATCCTAACATGTCATATTAACCTATAAAATTATTTTAATTCATAAAAAGTCTCTAATTATATTTATTTGGGTATTTATAATATCGATTATTTTAATTTTTCACTATTATGGTAATTACTGCATCATCATTGTGTCATAAATAAATTAAATTATTTAATGTCTAAAAATTATAAATAAAATATCATTATGTAGGAAATATTTTTATCTTTCTAATAAATATTTACAATCTAATTTATATTATGTATAACCCTATCTTAAAAATGTTTTAGTAAATAAACTTTGATTTTAACTCTTTTAACTCTTCTTTGAGTTAAATAATAATAAATGTCCTAATCTAATATAAGTGGACCTAAATGATAATATTTTACTCCTAAGGTTGTTTTTGGTCGAGATACACTTGTCCAATAGAATTAGGACATGTGTTGGGGTAATATTAATATCATTTTTACCCTTAACTACCCTATTTACTTTAACCGTGGTAAATAAAAGTAAAAAGTTACTATTCACCAAAAATTATTTTCATCTTATTGAACCACATTTTACTCCTTGATATTAACCGTGTCTCTCGGATTTTTGAAATTCCACTCACATAAGCGGTAAAATTAAGTTTTATGAAAAATTGAGTTTTTTAACTACCACTTAGTGGTTTCTAAGATATATTTGATATTATGAATTCAAAAATAATTTCTATTTTACCAAATTCAAAACATATCAATTGCATTAATTAATTTAAAAATTAATTCTCATCGTCAAAACAAATAACGTTTTTTTAAGTGATAATAACTATCAAAAGATTGACACTTGTTTATGTCCGGTTTAATTGTGAAATTATGTACAATGACCAACATTGTATTAAATGGTAAAAATATATTCTAAATATAATTTAAAACCACTCAAATTCATAATTTATCAATATAAATTATTTTGATTAAAAAAGTTGTTTTTAATTAAAATATAAATGTTATCCGAAAAGTTCCAAAATTTCACCTTAGGCTAAATTCGATACTCCGAATACAAAAATGAAGTCCATTTTGAGAGATAAAATTTATAAAATTTCAGAAAGTAGTTATTACTATTCATAACGGCTAGTTTGATTGGTTGTGGTGTGTGTTAGAACTCGAAGTTGCATAAAACACATGCTACTATATTATTCAAAGGAAAGCGTACCGTGGAAGCTTGGGATGTTCCATTGTAAATTTTTTGATGTCCCCATTTTAAAAAGTAAATTTATTTAGTCAAATTGAATATATAAAAGTATAAAATATTGGATTTAAGAATGGTTCACTATTAAAAGTTGGTAAAAGTGCAATAATGAAATGAATTTGTTCTTTCATTATGTTTAAGAAACTCATAATATGGATTCTAAAATTATAAGGATTATATAAAGTTTAAAATTTAGTTAATACTATTCATAACCTCTTTTGAACGGCTTGTTTGGTAAGTCATGGTACGCTTGAACTCGGTGTTGCGTGTAGTGCAAGTTATTTAATTATTTTAAAGAAATAACACACTATGAAATCTTGGGGTGTTACAATTATTTAAATAATCCCAATGATTTTTTAGTCCATAATATATATTGATTTTAAGGGAACATCAAAGCCTTTATATAGGAAACACATACATGTCATTTATCATAAATCCCTTACACATGATCTTGAGTGATGTTTTATGTATAATTACAATTATAAATTTCATAATTAGAATATATACCAGTGAGATGATAGATAATATTTGTGGAAGAAGAGTAAAACTTCATTGAATTTAAATTGTAAATAAATTATTATATAAAAATTATTTTTTAATAAATCTTGTGGTTTTTTCTATTTTAGCTATATCATTTTCTTATGAATAAAAAATTTTGAAATACTTACATGCCAAAATTATGTAACAATTTTTCCATAGGATGTTGAGGATTTATTTAAGTATAAGAAGTTATTTTAGTTTGGGGAAATATGATGAGCCTAATTAACATATATATATATATATATAACATAATAATTTGATAGTTTTAAATCCCAAACTTGTATTATTTTATTGATTTTATTTACATTAAGGTTTGAAATTATATATTATTATATATGAATATGGTTAGCTATTTTCAAGGAATAATCTCCCCAAAACACCTGAAATATTACATAATAAAAGAATAATGAGAGTTGTAAAACAAATTAAAACCACCTGAGACCAGTCTGTAAGATATTATACACGTATAGTCTTGAAAATAACCTACCACTGGCTAGCTAGGTGGTATCAATAAGTGCATGCATATAGGTTTCTAGAGGGAAATCCAATGCTTTTGAGGTGATAGGAAAGAGGTACGATTATGCTAGTGGCACTGAAAGCTACATTAATAGATAATATAAACTACTTCCCTTTATAAAAATATCCCCCATCCTACACTAACCTCTTATGTGGGACTATGGATTGGGGAACACTTTCTATTTTTTTAAACATATGAAATTCACATGACACAATGTTTTCATTGTGTATCCTTCTATACCACCCATATTAGGTTTTTCATGTTACATTTCTCACTCATATATGACGGGTATCCACTATAGTTGTTGAGTTAATCTCAATGAAACACAAATTTTGTGAGAGAATTTGTGTCATGTTATTATTGACTGCATTGTAATACGTATGGTGTGTGTGAATGTTTTTGGATTATTAAAGAATATAAAATATTTTCTATCTATTTATTCATGAATATAGGTAGTAATTATAGTTTATAAAGCATTAATGGAAAGCATTGTGATATAGAAATAATCAATTTCATTACTGTCTTTTGAGGATGAGGATTTTCACGACAAGATCATAGGTTGAGACACATACTTGCAAACTGAATGAAGAGTTTGAATCATATAAATATGGAGTTTTTTACATATATTTTTATATGAATCATGACTATGTATACTAAGATATAATTCTAAGCTAGTTTTAATTAGGCAACATGATGATTTGTGTAAATATATGGGAAAGGGTTTTTTGTAAGGGTTACTGTTGAAAAGCAACGTAAGGGTTGTGTATAATATGCTTATGGGAAATGTGATTGAGTTACTACATAGATTTACTATGATATAGTAATGTTAAAATAATCAATTAACTATGTATTAGGGTATCCATAAGATTAACCCGTAGTGGTTTTCATAAACTCATCTTGGTTTGTGAAGAAAGATGAAAGTCGACGAGTGCATGGAATTTTGTGGAAAATAATTATTTTCCATTGTGTCTATATACGAGGTTATTGTGGATATATTTTGACCATTGGTTTTTGATATAGTTAAATCCTATAAAATGTAGAGTAGCTCATACTGTAATATGTTAGTACTAGAGGACAAAATCACATTGTTTTAATGACATTGTTCATGCCTCTGAAATTTCTAATTTACAATAAATTTAAATTTATAACTCCAATATTTTAGGAGATTCATGGTTGATTTTTTTTAATATTTTTTTCTTAGTATTAAATTAAAATTTTGGTGAAAACTTTTATCATTTTATGAATGGGAATAATGAATCAAAAAAACATATATAAAATAGAGGATATGTTAAACAATTTAATGAGAAAAGATAGTGAATTGACCATTAGGAGATTTGTTGCATAGGTCTTGTTTTCAATATTTCAATCCATTTTCAATTCTTTATATTATTATATTAGTTATTTAATATAAAATACATTATTAATTATTGGTTTATTTATTTATTTATTTATTGTATTATATTGCCTACTCTATTATCCAATGTTCATTTTGGTTAAAAAAAATCAATTATGAGTAAACAAATTTATAGAGGGGGTTGTTTTGATTAAAAGTTGCATCCACTTCATGTTCACATTCATTATCTATTATGGAAAATATTATTTATTTTCATTACATTATTATCTTACATTATTATATATATATTTATTACCTAACAAGAGGTATAACCGTTATCATATGAATCCTACTGCAAAAAAAGAGAGTTTGAATCATGATCCAACTAAACAATGCCTATTTTATAAAATATTGAACATATAACACATAGTATTTACAAATAACCTCATCTGAAGTGATAAAAGAGTCTAGGTAGTATAATTTTACATTATAAATGTAAATATTGTTAATTTTAAGTCTCATAACTATTAATTTGATTACATTCCCAACAGAAGTAGAATGTATTCAATAAATGAAAATAATCTCTCAAAGTCAGTTTCATTGTCTTTGTAATTTAATTTATAATTTAACTCAAATTATTATTGAATTAGTAACCTAGTTTTATTAGACACTTTAGTATTTTTCAAGATTTGGTAAAAAATAAATGACAAATTATATTTTTTTTTAGAGATTGTAATTTTGATTTATTGTTCCTCATGGGATCAACCATACACATTCAAATTACTATTTTTGAGTCATTAATAATAATGATGTAATAAATTCTAAATAACGGAAAACATTTGTATGGAATGAAACTATGAGGACTTATTAGGATGAACATTAAAACATAGGTAAAATCTAGGAAGTTTAAGATTATATTCATCTATGTTTAGAGTCTCATATAATCTGAAGCATAAATTTGATTAATGGTCAAATTCATGGATGGAATTTTTTCTTGTAGAAACCCAAATATATAATAGAAAATGGTATATACTAGATAAAATTGATGAATAAAATATCGTTGGAGATATGACAACTCATACACAAACTATGAGGATGGTAATTGATTTAAACACAAAAATACTACCATTAGATGAGCAATAGTCATTCAAAGATAGTAAAATTCATATATTTAGTTAAATCCTTGAATATGATGTTTCACCAAATAGAGTGGAATCAATTTAAAGATTTTATGATATTGTTAAATGTTGAAAACTTATTTTTGTTAATGTTGGTGTTCAAAAACAATTACAATGAGGATGAAAATATGATCAGAAACACAATTTTATTATCTTTAAATGGGTCTTTGAAAATTAAATTCATAGATATAAAATAATAATTTCCAAAACTGGTTCGAATTGATTTGATTTGACTTTTCTTAGTGAGTATATATTTATATTTTTAAAAATTATTGTATAAGAATATGGATTCAGAATTATAAAATATAGTTTATAAAGTATAAGTCTTTATTAAGAAAATGGTGAGTTTTAAAATTAGTGATGATAAATAAAAAGTACATTGATTTATGAAAGAATTATACATATTTAATTAGGCACCATTACATTGGTATGGTAACTCAGATTCATAGTTTAGTAATATGGAATTAAAAATAAGATGTTTTGATAATAGCCTCAAAATTAAGTAATAAAAAATTATATTTATATTATTTTAATTGTAGATGATATCCTATTTAGATGAAAAAATAGATAACTATGAAAGTATTGGATTATATTATGTGATCATAGCATGATATAATGATTATAGAGAGGATTAATTAGTCATTGCGGATAAATTTTAATAAATCGGTGGAATATTCTTTGATTTTTTTTAAAATTAATGTAAAAAATATTTTTAAGGACATTTAAAAATAACAGTTAGTTTCAAAAATAATTATAGGTGAATAGAATTGTAAGAATAAAGATTGTGGTAATAATATGGATAAAACATTATGTTAATGTGTGATTTTAAAATTATTTTACCTGATAATAAAATAGTTGGGCATAGTGTTTCTTACTATTTTAGATGTGAAGTTTCATAGTAATCCACATTTTTGAGAAAATCAATATTTAAAATAGAATTATTATGTATGATAAAGGTATTATTAACACTTGATTTTTTTTGTAATAATTGATAATGTATTAACAAAATATCTAATTATTGTTAGGTAATAGATATTATTTGTTGAAAATAAACATGGTGAGGTACAATATTTATATGAAACAAATGTGGTTTTTGGATAAGAAATAATCATGAGTGAATCATAATTAACATATCCATAAGATAATATTTATTAATAAATGATATATATGAATCTTTATTTAAATAAAAAAACAATATGACCTTAGTGGTAAAATTATAGAACCTTAAGGGATATATTGATACGATATGATGTATTATGATTCAAAAATAATATGGTATTGTATTATTAATAAGAAAATATTAATATTTTATATTATTTTTTAAAAAAATTGTATAAAAAATTTATAAGGTGAAACACATTGGTACACATCAACAAGTGGTAGACATATATTTAAAAAATGGTCATATATAAATTATGGAAACATTCATTCAATCTTAGGGTTTAATAACCACCCAAAGGTTATGGAGGTTTGAAATATCCATTTTATCCATATACACGTACTAATTATCATGATTTTATGGGAATGAAGGAACATTAAAAATGGGTTTTACAATCACTGGTTAATTAATCTGTTAATTATGGTTAAATTTTTGAAATTCCATGGTTATATTTTTTTAGAATATTGAAATATAAATCAATGTATTATATTAAATAAATGAATTAGACAATACATCAAGAGGATTAATGATTTTTTATAAATATAGGCGGAGTATTCAACACCGAATAGTTTATTTTTAGTTATATGTGAATGTGGGACATAAAATTCATGATGTGACACTGTGATATGTAGTATCAGGTACCAAGGGTCTCTATACATTACCTAATAATTTTTTGGTTCTTCATGAGTTGAGATAAGGATTATTACATGTTGGTGTCTTAGAATTTGTTTTCATTTTTTTGGGAAAAACATGACGTACCACAGTTGTGGTGGAGGTTGTCATACGCCTTTAAACATACTTTGTGAAATGACAAAATACACCACACCAAGTTTAGGGAGTTATCTCAGGTGTGTCTTATTGGTGGACGATATGTGCGCCATGATCAACAAGTCTCACCACAGTCATGGAAGAGGTCATTTCTAGACAAAATTGGCATGGGTTTTGGATTCATGGAATGGCCAGTTTCCATAGCCAGTCTCCTAGGTTAATATACTGGTATTTGGTATGCATCATTATAGATTTTTTTTTGTGATTTAATTTTTTAAATCACATGTTCTTTTGTGGATATTATGGGGGAGGTCACTCCAGTATTGTGTGACATTAATAAGGATTCATATTTAATTGTTTGATTTAGTTATTCTCTATTAAAAAAATTTATATTCCATTTGGTTTTGATTCCAAATATAATGTATCCCAATAATAGGGTTTGGGTGTTCATCTCTCATATATAAGTGGATTTAGGTTATTCCACTCTCTATTGGATCTCTCTATTTAGATCTCAGTTTCTTAGGATTAGATCTCCTCATCTCCCATCACTGGTAACTAAGGCAATGAGGTTTTATTTTCTCTTAAGGAATGTTTCTCTATCCTATGTTCCATATCTTATTATCAATTAGGTTATTATGTTTTTCCATTGGTTCTTTATTAAAAAAAACTCATGAATTGAAATCCCAGAGAGGTGAAGTTATCATAAATGGCTATGGAGATGTTTTCTAAAAGGGGGTTTTTATTATGAACCATTTTGATATACATGTTGTGTTTGTAAAAATTCCTCAAAAGTGATTTTCAAATGGAAATTTATTTTGAAGCATGAAAGTGGTGTGGAATTATTTTAGGATTTTTTAATAAAAATATGGGTATGTAAATGAAATAAATTTTCCATGGAAAATGATTACAAAAAATGAACATGGTTTCCTGAACATAGATTCAATAATAGCACAGCAAGATGTCTTATAGTGCATTTAAAAATTATAAATATATGGTTCCTATTATAGGATTATATTAATTGGGGATGTTCCCCTAACTCCATATTTTTTACTTTGTAACCATTCTAGGTACACAGGATTCCCCAAATTTAGAGTTCAACTATGTCATATGTTGTTTCCTGTTAATCTTAATTATGTACAGCATTGTATAATGATTGTATTCTTGGTTCATTGATGATGCATTATGTTATAGATTATTTTATTTGGAAATTTTTCCACTTGAAGTTGTAATTCATGGTTAAAATATATGTTTTTGACTACTTATGACTCGTAAATATATTTAAACTCATATTTTTTTGAATATGAGATTTATTTTAGATGAAAATTGAACTATGATTTTGTATGAAAATAGTATTTATTTTGGAAAGGATTTAGAAAAAAATTTAAAAAGAATAAAATAAGTATGGGGATAAGAACAATATAAATTCCATTGGTGTATACTACTGAGCTTTAATATTCACAAGATACTTTTTTCTTTTGGAATATATAACCTTTTTCCAAGATATGGGTAAATGGAAGGGCATGATGTAGATGTAGGATTTCCTAGTTCATGTCTCTTTATAGCCTTTCAGGATGGTAGTGAAATGTAGACATGCAGAGAGAAACACATACGCTTCTTTGGGTTGCATGTTGATGGCCTTTTAGCTCATTAATATAGAACATGTTATCTAGTATTTGGATTTTACCCTTATGGTTTAATTATTTTTTAGTATATTGTACATTATATATCTACTATAATTCATTGTTTTTTTATCAAAAAATATGTTATTCATCACTGTAATAATTTCCACATTTGTTAATATGATACCCTAGTTTTTGTTGTTAGACTATGGAAATTGAGAATCTTATTTTAACCTTTTGATGAGATAATTTGAGTAACATTTGTATCATGACTTGACACATTTAGGCCCAAGACATGGAATACCCCAAGCCCAGCTATAAAAGACTTAGGGACTAAGACAACTAATGAGTAGGAATATCATGCATATGAGAGGCCATATCCTATAGTATCCATATGAAAACACCCACATATATATCCACATAATATTTCAATGATAATAAAGATGAACTCTAAAAATACATGCATACATATACCCCATAACCAGATTATAGAAAATTTGTTGAAATCATTATAAGGGAAAAATAAAAGGCCACCAAAATTGAAAGAGTCTGACTTACTCAGTAGGAGGGAATGTCAATCGATTAAAAATACTAGAACACACCTATTTCAAGAACTGGTAAACACCTCAGTATATCTATATCACTGTCCACCACCTACTATGGGTCCTCCTGGGACTCTGTCAAAAGTTCTTTCATCTATACCAGACATGACATGTGTGGGAAAAATCTATTTATTATTGAGTATAAAAATACCCAATAGGTATCCAAAAACCTAAAAATAAAAGGTCGAATATAAAAGTTAACATTCCATTATACCCAAACCATGGGAAACCAAAGATAGATAGATAAGAACTCAATATTGAATACTCCTTAGATGTACATGACTATTCAGTCAATCTACATGGTAAGGAAATCAATATATGTGAAATCATCGCAAGGTTTCCCAGAAAAAACCCCAAATATAAATGTCTTAGGATCTAAGTCTCATGAGGTCCTGATCTCACAAACAAATATTTGGTTATACTTAAGTCTAAATAGTATCACTCATCTATGAGAAATCATTCCACGAACTCTACTATCCCCGATGAAACTCTACCAAGAGAACATTCACCATCATGAAATTATTTATTGGTCTAAATATTTTTACAAGCACTAGAGGTCCTATAAATGTTTCCATCTTCCCCAAGGAAGATCATAGGAATCCGGGTATAGAGACAGACCCATAATCATTTTATAAGAAAAAGGGAGAACTTCTCTAGACTGTGCACCATGTGAGACATCTATAAAGAGAGAGTAAGGAGGGACCCACACCTCACAACTACCCCACTACTGAGGGAGTTCAAACACCTAACTATCCCATTAAACATTGGTAATAACCATGTATATGGTAATTCACATCACTACATTGAGGGAGAACTATCTCTTAACCAAGTGATGTGAATAACAAGTGTAGGGGCCCACTCTTTTCAACTTCTCACTACAACTGAGGGATTTCCAAATCCCATTGAGTACTCACTCCCTGTCAAAACTACAAGATGGGGGAGTAACATCTCATAGATAGAAGACCAAAACCCTAGGAATATGGTGTTCTATTTCTACCTATCTGATCAAAATGGTGGCCCACAACAGAAGACAACAGGGGAGTTATGACCCTAAAATAAAGTGACCACACCATGGTATTATATCAGAGTAGAAACTCTGCCTGAGAATCGCATATGGAGGACCCGATCCCCAATGAAACAAGTAACTAATGACTGGATGGATTGATGACACACACCCTAGTATGATAGGGGAATACCAAATTTATCTGCACAATGATTATAGAGGTCTTGCACCCTGACATGATGGGTTAACTCCATTAACATCTACATGATTGGTATGGGAGACATGCACCAAGGTATGATAGGGGAATACTAACCCCGAGAGAACTACTATATCCATAGAGGACCCACACCCATTGTAGGGGATTTCTATCTCTACTGATCAAAGAGATAAAGGGAAACCCAATCCCTAATACTATGGTGGAGTACCACTCCAATTTTATCTCATAAAGTCCAATATAACATCTACAACCTTTCATTATTTGATGGAAATCTTGTCACACTTATCACGCCTAACATCGCAACACTACCACAAGTAGAGGAATCATCCGTAATTGTAGGGGATAACATCTCTTGGAATATATAGAATCTATGGGTGTTGTATCCTTTGGTGAATAGGAAGCGTACCACTCTGACATATCTCTAGTGATCAACCCCAATCACTAACCATGTTCAAGAACCTATATTTTATAAAATATATTGAATAACACCTTGTTGTTTCTCAAAATAAATAATAAAGGCTTCCATAATGTTTGTTACAAAAAACTAATTAGGATAGAATACTCACTAGCCTAAATTAGAGCCTTGAAATATGAGATATGCTTAGTGGAAGTCCCTAAGAACAATATATGGTGTATACTATGGTTCACACAGCATGTAACCCCACATGAACACAGAGACATGTACTCTTCCACATGTATTAGTTGTCCATGTTAGCTTACATTGTGTATACATAATGCACTCAGTCTGTCTCTCCTCACTCAGTCCCTTGGCCATGTCCTTGCCTACATGGCTCAGATAGTTGTGTCATTAACATAGCATGTACCCCTGGTACACAACAAGTCCTAGATAATCATCCAGATGGTCTTTTATTCATCTTGTTCATGTGTATAACACCCCATATCTGTGTCTCTAGACATGTACATTCACATGATGATTTCCCTTAACATGGAATTTCTGGCCATGTCCCTCAGCCATATGACATGGGTTCACCACATGGATTGTTCCAAAAATACACAAATTGTATACAGTAAAGATTTATCTTCCCTAAATTGGATGAACACACAAAATCTGTTCCTTATTTACACATAGTGTGATCAGTAATTCCAAACATTAATTTCTTGTGAGTGGCCAAAAATTCCCTATTTTACACTAAAACACATAGACTACCCCCATTAGTTCACTAGGCGATGTAATAGGGCTCTAAAACATTAAAAAATCATCAAATGGGTATTATGACATAATACTCAAATATAAATATCTCGAGGAAGAAAAATAACCTTCGAGTCCAAAATAAAGATTATAAGCCATTACAGCATGATTTGCTGACAGTCATCATAAAAATAAGGATCAATGAAACCTCTTCTTTTCAGTTTTTCCTTGGGTCTTCCATTGATCAAGTTGGATATCCTACACTCATTTGAAGAACATGACAAGGGGTGGGTATGATATTAGTTTATTCTAATAAAAAAATATCATCAATTCACCCTCAATGGGGCACCTGATGCAGACAAATATTATGTAGCACATAGGGTAAAATACGAATATTAAACTCAATTGTGGTACCATATTTTTAACCAGAGTATCCTCTCAGGTAATATTTCATCCTTATAGAGAAACTTTATCAACTTCATAAAATATATTTAATATTTTGAATATCAAAACATTGATGCCCTCCAGGCCTTGGAATATCACACTGACCAATCTCATGGATTCATGAATATTCCTATATATATTTTAATATATTACAAGGAAACCCCAAAGTAACTTTATTCTCCCCAGCTTAATGATTTTTCCCCCCAAAAGAAGAAGTATTCACCCAATGAAAACATTGAGATCTCTACTAGACCTCTGACACTAATGAACTCAAGAGAGGGTTCTCATATTGTCTAAAAACATGAAATCTAGGGAATCTTAGATCGCAAACCACTCCATACTCATGTTTTATGGATATAAATCTAACACTGAGGACATGAGGGTAGAAAAAACACCCATTTCATCCCATGTGAGCACACTAGGTCTTACCAAGACCCCATATGCAAATAATCTACTAAAATATAGCTCTAAGGTTCATAACTTCCATCTAAAAGATTCCTAATGTATCTACCCACACATGATCTCATATTTTTATATCTAGGATCACTCCAACGCATGAGTAAATCAACCCCAAAATCTAAAAACACATCCAAATTCACTATTGGGAAACTATCTATGAATGGATGGTATGAAAACAATCCAATCCGAGGAAGTATCATAAGCACTATTTCTACAACTATGAAAATTTTCTATGAGAGGATCTTCCTACACCATGGATTCCAAGCATTCAGCCCAAAATAAAAGGAACCACTAGTGTCCCCAAGTACTTCTTATACAATCCATCGCATAATAACATGTGGAACACATGAAACAAGGGAACCCATTTTCCACACCTCGATACTATCTACTTTGGGTGACGCTGACTCACCAGGATGGTTTTATATCACATCGAATGAACATGTCTCAGTGGTGGAAATGTCCCTCTTCCTCATGATTACAAACCTGTATAAAACAACCCTTTCACAAGACTCTATCGTCTACATGCATCACCCTTGACAAACTATTATCATGATGTGGGAGGAATAGAGAAAATATAATAGTTTCTAACAATACTACTGTTAATGTATAATGGACACAAAGTGTACCTCTAATTAACCTTAGATCCTCTAAGTCATAGGACCACACGACCTTTAGCTCTCCTCTCATTTTCCTCTAGATCTCTAATATTCGTGTGGACTACCTAGGGAGGTGGTGAAAACATCTAGCACTATCTTCCACCTCATGTATCTCTCTTCACTCCTCTACCACATCCTCTATAAATCACAACTCCATGATCTAGGTGTTGCCTATACTAGGGTGTTCCATTGACAATCTCCTTCATAGAATAATGGTGTGTCAAACATTTTCACATGAGATACCCCCATCTATCACATGTGTAACACCACCTCTCTTCGGATTACCAAATCTCTTGCGCAACTCTTTCATTTTAGAAACATGTGTCTGAGTCTGGGAATGGGTATGCCTCATGAATTTTGATCCTATAGACATCTATCTTCTAGATGATTCAATTTTCCTTGCCTAATGACCCCCACTTACAACTCCATAATTCTGTCCCTCCTCTTGGAAGATCTCTATCACATGATCTCTCTCTAGTACCAACACATATGAGGTACGGAAAAATGATAGTACAACTGCGAAGGTACTACTCAAAGGTGTGTTCTATGAAAAATGAGTCTCATAAAATATCTATATATTATCACCAAAGTTATATAAACCTCATCATGTACTCTTTAATGGATAGGTTTCCATTCCAAATCATCAAAATATCCAGGATGGACATTGATATCAACTTGTCTTGATAAAAATATTCCTTGAAGATCTTATCATACTCCACCTAGGTGATCATCATCTCATAATGGGTCTACACCAGTAGAATCCACCATCTTCTAGTTGAGACCTATAGAAGGCTCACTACTAGGACCACCATCTAATCGGGTTATGTCCCCAAAATAAGGAAAATATGTTCAGATGGATCAAGATAGTCCTTAACTTTATGTGGGGTCTAGCTCACCCTGATACCTTGGAGGTCACTGCCTCTGTAACTTATTATATGGATCATACAGCCTGAATGCATCATCAACTCGAACTAATGGCATAACCAACTACTCATTAGTTAGTATATCAACTGGAAGTCCACCAAGAAGAACAACCTCAAGACCGGTTCCCTACATTTAATCCTTATCCTTGTTTGGATAATAATAAAAATCTAATCATGGATCCCTCTCAATATGATGTAAAAGGGAATATTGATAGGAGAATTAATATGTTCACATCAAAGAGTGTATCTGAGGAGCTGAATTAGGATGTACATAGAACCAACAACCAATTCCATTATGATTCACATACCAAATTTTCCTTTTAACAAGAGCATCAATATTTGTAGTGAACAATGAGGTTATTAGAGTCCTATTGAATGGATACATCATCCATAGTGTCAAAACCAGAGTCCCTAGTCTGAAATCCAATATTAATACACTATAAAATTGTCTCCATTAATCCCAAACAAATAACACATCTAGAAAACCTCTATATTGTAGTCCCATGGTTGAACCTGCTCTGATACCACATTTTCATGAACCATAATACCATGTTCTAAACCTCTACTACCCTAATCCCACATCCAATTGGTCAGGGGCTAGAGACCAGCTCTGAGTTGGCATATCACACATATGGGAGGCATCAGCCTGCCGTACCTATACACATGCACTGACATACATCTCCTCAAAATAGTTTAAATATAATAAATCTATAATATAAAATTCATGCCCACATATATTCCACAACCAGATTATATAAATTGTTTTGAAAGAATATGAACGGAAAAATACCATCCCACCAAAACTGAAAAACAGTCCAACATGCTCAGAAGTAGGGGACTACTATGAAATTTATCCACCGTAAAAAACCTCAGTCATGCAATGGTAAACACCTTGGTTATTCTAGATCACTATGCTCCACCTACTATGGGTCCTCATGGGACTCTATCGAATGGATCATAATATCCATAAGACACAACGTGTGCAAGAAAATTCCATGAAGGTGTTATTATACAATAGCATGTAGGTTTTCCAAATCCCAAAATAAAAGGGAGAAATTGAAAGGAAACAATTAGTTGAACCCATACCATAGGGAAACCTAGACACACCCACAGATATATATATATATATATATATATATATAATGAACTCAATAAAGACAAATATGTGACGGTACATGACTATTAGGCTCATCCCACATGGTATTTCAATCAAGATATGTGACATCATTGCAACGTATCACTAAAAACACCTTGATATAGTCGACTCAGGCTCTGAGTATTATGATTTCTTGACATCACAACATTCTCCATTGGGAACTGCTCCCTAGGTACAACTATAGTTCCCATCACCAAAGGTCTAATCACCAATGTCATGGACCTCATACACACTAATAGGAACCCATTAAGAGAGAACCATTCTCCACCACAACACACAAATGAGGGAGAACTAATCTAGACTATGCACCACATGAAACCAATCTAAATAGGGATAATAGAGGGATGAACACCTATCCCTTTCCCCACTATGATTGGAGTATTAACTCCTTCCCATCCCAAAAAACCATTATACTACCCATGTAGAGGAGCTTGCACCTCACCACATTGGGGGAGCACTATATCTTAATCATGTGTTTTTTTTTAACAAGTGCAGGGTCCCTCTCTCTGAAACTATGATCTATAGATGAGGGAGTTACGAATCTCATGGAGAACCTAACCCTCATCGGAACTAGAAGATGGGGTTATACCACTCTATATATAGAGAACCTACAACCTTTGGAGTGGGGATTTCCATTTCTACCTCTATGATCACAATGGGGTCCAACACCCTAATATGAAATGGGGGTGACAAACCTATAATAAAAGAACCAAATTTAGGTGCGAAATGGGACTGTTGAATCTATATAGATATCACGAATAGAGGACCCATGCTCTATTGAAACAGGGGAATACCAACTCCATCGTTAGAGGAAATTCACGCTAGTATGGTAGGGGAGTACCAATTCTCTCTATCCTGTGAGTATGGAGGGACCATGACATGATGTGACAAGGGAGCTCTTTATCCATATAACTGAATGGTATGAGGTTCCTACACCAAAATATGATAGGGGAGTACCGAACCTCAAAGAACTACTCATTGGGTAGTAAACACTTGCTCACTATGTGGGAGATCTGTCTCTACAGATCAAAGAGATATGGGAAACCCACACCCTAGTACAACATGTGAGTACTAGTCCTAGTATCACTACGATTTAACCCAACCATCTTCCATAATTGGAAATTATTTACTATATAGAGATTCACAATCATAACACCTCACCTTGAAACACTGCAACTGGTATGGGACCTGTTCCCTGATATTAGGGGATAACATCTTTATTAGCCTACTATGTCTAGGGGACCCGCATCCTAAGGCTGCATGTAAGGGTATAACCCCAACATCTCTCTAGTGATCCATCGTGATATCTCCCCATGGTCAATCATCACTAGTGAGTCTTCATTTTTGAATCACTTCATATCATATCCCAAATCCACCATGATGGATACCATAACATTCTACATGGAAAACTGCTCAGGATATGCAACTCGTAGGTCTGAATCTGATCCCCAATGATGAAGATACATTGGGAGAAATTTCCCAAGAACATTAAAATGAATGTACTATGGTCCAAATGGTGAGTGTAACCCCACATGAACACTTAAATGTGTCATACGCCATATTTATTGGATTTCCATGTAATCTTGCATGCTATTTAAATGGATTACGCGCCATGTATTACCTCACCAAGGCCCCTGACCATGTCCTTCTATAAACTGCTTAGTCTTTTGTGTCATTAGGATGTCATGTAACCATGGTAAACAGTTTGTTTTGGATATCCCTCAACTTGGTTGTGTCATCAACCCATTTCTATGTATAGAACTTTGTGTTTGTGTTTCTATCTGTATATCTTTACATGTCCATGTCCCTTAACACGTCTTGTTTGGGCATGTCCTCTATCCACATGAATTGGGATCACAGCATAGTGTGTACCCCTGGTACATTGCATGTAATAACTAAATTTTTAACTTCCCCAAATAGGACAAACACATGACATGTACTCTGAAAATATGTGTTGTGTGATCAAAAAATCAAAATGGTAAATTTTTTAGACCCACCAGAAACACACTGGTTTCCACATAAACAGACATATTTACCACCATGGGATCGCTAAAAGAGTTAATCTAGCTCAAAAGCATTAAAAAATCATCAATAGGTGCATCAACACATAAAAATCAAATCATCATACCTTGAGGAAAACCCATGATGCTTTAGGTCAAAAACAAAAATCAGAAGTTGTTTTATCTTGATCTATTGAATATCATTGTCAAAAATGGGGATCAACAACACCACTTAGCTTTGGTTTGGACTCGAGCCATCTGTCTCTCAAAGGGGATCTCCTCCACTCCCTTTTATGAGTGTGATAAGGGGGTGATGGGGGGTTTTATATTATTATAATAAACTTATATCATCAACTCATCCTCCAATGCAGCCTCAACCCATAACTTGATGACAAAAAAAATAAAAATTCCTAGGTTAAAACTCATTGTTTGAACTAAAATGTCATCCCAGATTTCCAATATGAGATTCAACTAGGGGTTAATTCCCTAAATATATAGAAATTTTTTGAAAATGATAAAATATATTTAATATTTTTAAAATGAACTCACTGAGGGTCTCGAGGTCCCTGAATCCCCATGCTAACTGAGTACCTGGATTTGAAAATATTCCATGAAATTTTCTAATCTAAGACAAGAAAATAACCAAGTCACTACACATTAGGGGTTAACCAATGTTTTTATATTAAAAAATAGTATTAGATGATAATGTTTTCATTATTTCCTATGCCCGTACTAGTGTAACACTCTTTTCTATGGGGGGGTTGTTGAAAGATTGTATTTAGGACTATTAAAACATGAGAGGTAGTATGGGAGTGATCCTAGGAAGAATTATTTAAGGAAATCTCTCATGTTACCAATGGAGGTCAAAGAGTGTCTATAAACATCATTTATATGATTAGAAAATTATTTTACTTACTCTAAAACATGGATTATGATAATGTAATCGAATTTTTTTCTTAAAGGTTTCCTTTCCTCATAGTTTTATAGAATATGTAACCATCAATAAGACCATATATTAATGATATTGTGAAATTTATAGTGTAAACCCCATTGGATAATCCTCTCATTTATTTTGAATTGGTGAAATCAATAGTCCAAAGTATCATGTTTTTAGGTCTAGTACACCATTTAAAACCAGAACATAAGGTGGATCTCGCTAAAAATTCACTAAGAAACTACTAATAATCAATTAAAGGGATAGGGGATCACAGGAATCAAAAGAATGGATCAAGTAGATTTATATTATTTTAATCATCCCAATACTCTAGAAGAATCTATGGTTAGTTTCACTATTTATATTTTTTAGGTACTTGTAAGGTGGTGGTGGGAATCTATTGAGGAAGCTATGTTCCATGAACATATCACATGGACTACATTAGCACATGTCCTTCAATAAATACTTTTATCCTAAAACAATACCATTATATAAGACTATAGTTTTCTTCACCTTGGGATGGGAGATTTTTTTTCAAAGAGTATTTGTAAAGACCCATTATTTTCCAGACAATTAAATTGAGCATGAATTTTAATTTTTTAATTTTATTATTTAAGAGGGTATAATTTTCATTTCCCCTAGAGGATAATATCATATAAATTTTTCAAGTAGACCATTTGTCCTATAATATTTTTTTTACCCTAGTAATGGAGTATGGTATGTTTTTATTATATATTAATTTTCATGGAATTGTTAATATTTATTATTTAATTAATTAAATATTCATAAATTATGAATCATTAATTTAGCTACATATTTTTATTGGGAGAGTTGTATTAAAATATTATCTTCACAATTGATCCCATAATAGGGATTCTTCCTTATATTTGGCATAAAATCATGTCATGTCTAGTGTCGGTCATGTGCCTCATTTTCGTTTTCTTTTCTTTTTCATAATTTTTCATTTTCATCTTTTATTCTTATCTTCCCCTTTCTCTGACCATATTAAAATATATTCATTTATCTTTGAATTAAATTAATAGAAAATGGATAGGGATATAGAGATATATATATAGGAAGAGAGGTGTTGCAATAGACCTCAAGATGATCCAGGACATCATGTAACAGCTACAGACTATGGATATTAGTGAATCAGTAGTGGATTCAATAAAAAGGTAGGCCATTTTATGTTCATTTCATAAATACTCATATATTTACCACCTTTTGTTTTTATAGAAATATTAAAGATTTTATGGAACCCCTTAGGTTTTTTCTATATATTTTTTCATAAAATCATGGTTTCAAGCCAAATTAAGGGTTTTATTATTCCGAAATCTCGATCACACAACGAGTGGTTCAGGAACACACAATATGTGTCTATCCTATTAATAGAAGATTATTTTTCATAACTATAATCCATGTACCGAAGGTATTATCTTTGTATTCTTAATTTTCCATTTTTCCAAATACATTGTTAGGAAACCTTTCCAAGGTTACATGATCATATATGTTATATAATCAAACTACATGTGTATTACATGCAATGTAGAATTAAACATACAAGAAGAAACACATGAAAAAAACAATTTGTGATGCATGGGGTGGAACCCTGTGAAGGGTTTACAATGTTAAAATGACTTACACCATGTCTTATTTGGTTTCACTCATCATGTATTTCTGAAGTACGCACCCATGTGAGGCTTTGAGGAACCAAACCTTATTTTCCCCTCATACTACCCTATTAATGGATTTACATGTTTTGAAAACATAGAGTCTAAATTTTTCACATGATGAGTCCATTTGTATTTTTTCTCAAGTATACCATGATGGTGAAACCCCTGGGGATCTTTGAATAATTTTAAGATTCATTTTATTGTGATAGACTTGATGGAGAAGTTTCTCCTCTCGTAAGTTATTTTTAATATCTCTATAGAGTTAGTAATGGGATGACACCCACCTGAGGGTCGTATGAAATGATTAGTGGACTTGTAATGGGATCACCAAGGTCCATGTTTATTGAATTTTATTAGGATAGTCCCTTATTAGTAGTATTAGTTCATGGATAGTTTTGAAATAATGGTTGGTTGTTCATAACAACCAATAGTGAGACCATGATCTGATATGGGTTGTTAACTATATATTTATGATTATGTTTACTATCTTTTCCATGATTAAATATACCTTTTTATGTGTGCATCATTAGTATTGTGAGGTTATGGGTTATTAGAGAACAGTGTGTGACCGGGGATCTCTTATTGGACTACACCACTTATGTTTTGACCTACAACAACCATTGTTGGATGAATCTAATTTATTATTGGTTATAAGGATCCCAAGAGGGATTCCTTTAATCACATAATATTTTAGTGAATCCTAGAAGGGGTTCAATTGTTTATGAATGGACCACAAGGATCCTAATGAGGATTCATCACTAGTGTTTTGTCCTAAGGGACCCAATGGATCCCCAGTATTTGACCAACCCTATACGATTACTTTTATGAGTTTGGGTAGTGATGGTAGTAGATATCACCATAGAACCCATTCCAAAAATTTAATCCATAGTTATTGTAGAAATATTGGTGGTTCTAGTAATTCAGCCACCCTCCCTCTTTTATTCTTTCTTTTGAACGGTTATTATTTATGTAAAAATTATTTCTATATATTTTTACAATTACTCATCCTATGAGAATGATATAATCAAATGATACGTGAAAAACATAGTTACTTCATGCGATTTTTATTTTGATCCATATATATTTGATTTTATCCCATTATGAAGCTTAGAATTCCCTTATGGGGTCTATCTTGTGATCCATATTGATGGAATGTTACTGATAATGTTATTTTTGAAAAAAAATCACATTTTTATTGGGATTAATTCCTGCATAGGGAATTACCAAGGGAGATTTTTGAAGGTATCTTAGAACCCCTCTTACACAAGATCGATGTTAGGATGGGTTGTCTACTACGATATATGTGATTCCAATGGTTTTAGTGTATGTAAATTTACATTGAGAATGTGATGTCGGTGTCTCTTAGGATTGATGATGATCCACTTGTTTGATTCCTATTATGTTCCCTGGGATCTTGTGGATGCACCATTATAGTTACTTGATATACTTTTCTAGGAGTGTGATATTGAGTAATTTATTGAATGAATGTTGAGCATTATCATGTAGTGATAGATAAATACGTATATATCACCTAATTTTTCTCCCACATAGTAATTTTTCAAGTTTCATTATCGTGATTTCCAATGGACTAGGACTAAAGAATTTGACATTAGAATAGATTATACATGGATTAAGTGGTATGAAATCCAACACAATGGAGAATTTTTAGGATGCTAAATTGATATATAGGACTCCATAATTTTGTTAATTATATGATATTACGGTTTATCCATGTGTTTGGACTTGTATCCCCCTATGGTGACATAACATTATTACATATGTTTTCAGTGTTGGATAAAGCAATTACTGTTTATCAGGATTACATAAAAAATAATCAACTTGATTATACATGTTCTAATTGGTTTGGCATCCATCTCAATGACTTATTCACTGTATTTCAAGCCAATCTGGATATCAAACTCAAGTATCAACTATATTTTTATTTTTATTTAATTTATTTTAACTATTGTCCTAATTATATTATTGTGTCCCAACAAGATGGAACATATTGAATTAGAATGAACATATGTTATCAAATTATAGGTTCTCTATTGGGGGTGTCCCACTAATATTATTTCACTACCCCCAAACTTCATCCTCATCATGAGTACAAAACTTATGTATTCTTTAAGGTGGAGCAGAAATGTGAAATATATATGGGTGAGGCCTAGGGTTGATTTATTATGTGGAGCTTATCTTGTTTATTATTATGATCAATATGGAGAATCTTTGTCGGGTCCTGGATACTGAGTTTGTGGCTTATCTCAGAGTTATAAAACAATCCTGGTACATTTCAATTCTATTTCTTTTATGTGATCCAATATGTGTGATCATCCTAGTGGGTGTTCTGTTTTATATGTATGACATGTCCACTCATGCCTTTCCATCATTCAGTTTTATTAAAACCTTATTTATATTTAGTTATTATACAGTCTATTTACTCACTTTTATAAATGAGGTTTAGCTATTTATACTATTTTTCAACTCTCGTATGAGGTTATAGTCTCCCCACTATACCACATTTAGTCCATCACTATTATCTAGAGGCTTCTGGAATACAAGGAGGCATTCTTGAGGCTTTATCATCAACTTGTAAGGTAACTATTTATTCAAGGATCCGAGTGGATATGTTAAAATTTGGTATTATATATTTTTATCTTCTTATTATATTTATATTTTTGATACACTATATTGTAGTATGAGGAATGTGTTGGATCCAATGACGGATATCAAACTGGTTTTTCAAGAACACCTTTTCCAGTATGAATTCATGGTCTCCATGTACGTAGGATTATTGTTCTGGATATGTCATGATAAAGTTGTATATGATTCTCAGTTTTAGTGATGCACAAGTTGTGTGGAATTAATGAAATATTATATATTTTTGGATATCATCCCATTGGAATGATTCTAGTTAATGATTTTTACTCTTCATCAGCAAAGTAAGGGTCTTATCATGTATAATAGATAGCACGTAGGATCGACATGTAATATTCCTTCTATTATGTCATTTTACTTATGATGGAGGTCACCAATTTAATGTATCAACAGGAAACTAAATGGTATTTTTCAATGTTATTTCTTGGGGGAATTCTACTTAGGTAGACCAACATACATGTATTCCCTTCTGATGGAAGGTCATATGGATCGATGGTGAGATGTTAAACAGTGGGTATGGTGACATAGTCCTCATGTATGGGAGATGTAGTGACCATGGAAGGTTGATAGATCTCATGGTGCCTATGTTTTCACCCCTCACAGGGTGTTTTTACTTAGGTTTGGTTATTTAAATTTTGAATAAAAACCTATATAGTGTTTTCTAAAATCGTTATGAATTAAAGTCTACATAAAAAACTTAATGAGTTTTGTATGACATAGATTGTCGAGATGATGAATTTTGTGTATTTTGACCCTTGTAGTTTGACTTTGGAAGTTGATTCCATTCTAGTAGACTCTTCATTATACAATATTTTTCAAGTTCGAGTAACTAATGGTTTATAAAAACCTATATGGTATTTTATCATCTAGATTTCTATGATATATTATGTAATCTAACTTTTTTTATGGTAATCTATTATGATCCCCTTGTGTGGCATCAATAGGCACCTAATTTTTTATTTTAAAAATGAATCTCAAAGAGGTATTACCATATAGAGATACCTAGTGGGGATATGTTTGTTATCCTCTTCTAGATATCGTAAAAAATCTAGTATAAGTTACTCTTGAGGATCTCATAGAGGATTAGGGCCATAGTAGGCTAGTTATTGGGGGGAAATTCCTTGAGAGTTATTCCCATGATATGAGATGTCAATGAGTTTCAATTAAATGGATTTTTCAATTATTGCTTATAGGGTGTTTTCCATTATATCTTGGGAATTGTAAACATGTATAATTAATCATGTGTTGACATATAATGACACTCATAGGTAAATGATATCATTATCCTCTATAGATTGGTATAATAGTTTTGGGATAGGTGGTCGAACCTAGTTACACGGATACAAGAACTGGTCATTAGGGAATATTGGGAGACCTAGAAGCCCTTATATTTGAATAAGAACCTTATAGGTCAATATTTTTTCTAATATAGGGAATCCAATGAGAGGTGTTATCTAGGTCTTATGGATTCCTTTTTAGGTAGTGATATTGGTTGCATGCTTGTTTGGAGACCGAAAAATTAGTGGTCCTCAGGATTGAAAAAAAAGTCTCAATGATTCTTTTTGATTCAGAGGGGGAACATAGGGTGCTTATGTATAAATAAATCATTTAAGAGGAATGAATATTTAGTTTCCTAGACCTGTTGACAATTTTTGTGTAGTATAATCATTAGATTCATAAAATTACAGTAAATAATGGGAGGTTATAGAATACAACATACATAGGTGAAGTTCCCCATTCAAAAGAGTAGTTATATGTGATCTCCTAGAATATTAAAACTATTATGCCATGTGGAAAGGTTAAATAGGCCTTATGATGTAAAACTCAAAGGAGCATGAGTTAGGTAATAATGGAACACATTGGCTTTTCATAGTACCATTTAAATAAAAAATCAGTGAGTAAATGTGTGTGATCTGAGGACTGATGGTTTCAAAGACATGATATAGGAATAGTTTCCTAGAGTTTTGATGAAATAATTAATTATATTAAATGGTAGAGGATGAATAGAAAACCAATTAAGTTTCATTTGTATGGTTATTTCTAGCAATAACTACACATGCATTTTCTAAATATATGGTGTAATAAATTAGATAAAAGAATGTAGGGCCTAGTTTGATGTTAGAATTTCTAAGAGAAAGAAAGATACACTCTCATCAATGTAATCTTAGTGGACTATATGTCTAGAGATGATAATTCCCTATAACTTGAAAAAATCCTCAGTATGTTGAGAGAGTGTCAACTATGCACCGAGATTCCTTCCATTATAAATATATTTTCTAGTCTAATTAATAAACTCCTTAAAAGTTTCACTGGAGTATATTTATATTATAAATCATATGGGGTCATGAAACATTGGCCACTAAGGGTGTTTACTCAAGTTATTAGTTGAAATTATGTGTTTTATATGAGAAATAATTATTGGGAGTCAATAATAGGTGATGGTTTGATGTTGTGATTTGATGCTCGAGATGATCATTTTTGGTCATTGTAGTCATTTAATTGGTGATAGACAGATCTTGGGCTATTGAAAATGGATTTTTCATCGTTTTGTGATGATAAGGAAACTCATATGGTTGAGAGTACCATATCTTTTTCGGTTAAATGTATTCATATTTTGAGAGTTTCTAAGGTTTTGGGAACAGTCATTGGATAGTCAAGATATAATAGTTATGAAGTTGTTTAGGATAGAAGAATGGATTTTTTTGAACACTAAGGATTCTGTGGGGTTAGAATGATTATGGTGTAGATATTGTAAAGACTCATTTTTTCATTCTGTAAAATTGAGAAAAAATTCAAATTTTTTCTTTCAGGTGATTCAAAGTAAAAAAGGGATATTTTTTATCCTAGAAGATGATCTCAGATAAATATTTGACCACTCTGTGTGTCCTTAAATAAAGTGTATTCCCTAGGATAGTAGTTTGGAAGGTTTCTTATCCATAGATATTTAGGGAATAATTAATAATAATTATTTAATTAATTAAATATAAGTTCATTAAAAATATTCATTATGTTTTATATTTTGACCAGAGCATTGAATTGAAATTCCATATTTTAGGGTTTAGTCTAAAACATTTTGGTTTAACTAATTTAGGAATAATCTAATGTTGTACATTGAGGATTTTACAAGGTCCCTACTTCTTTTTATTTCATTTTCTTCTTTTTTATTTTTTTACTTTTCTTCTTCTCCCTCATAGGATTATTGCATATGATGTCTTGTGGTTTTTAAAAATGCATGACTGATATATAAAAGGGATGTAAAGAAAGAAATTGTGTGTTAGAGGAAGGTATGTTTTTTTGTATATCTTGGTAGGAATTGAATCATCATGTGGAAGCAGCAGACCAGGGATGTCGATAAAGCTTCAGTAGATTCCAAATAAAGTTAGGTCATTTTTAATATTTTTCTTAAATCTATATAGATTTACTACTTCATATTTTTAAGGCCCAATTATCAATTTTAATAACTTATTAATGATCAATATATAGATTTTGTAAAGAAGATAAGGGTTTTGTGGTGATATTAGGGTTTTCCAAATTGAAAATCCCGATCAGACAACATGTATCTTAGGTACACATGTCTTATGATCTTCCCATTTAGGGATGATGAATATTTTGAAACTAAAACCCATTTAACCCATGTATACACAAGGAATTCATACTCATACATGTATTTTAGTACCTGTACATACATCCCATGTTGTTGTATACAGTTGTGTAGGGTACACAGCTAGACCCCATGTGGGTTACATGACATATAGATATAAATGGACTGGTAGAAACACATGGCCAATACATGGGTTGTATAAGGGAAGGTACCCTTTGTACGGTAACACCATTTAGAATAAATACATAGTATGTATATGGTATTTTCAAGCCATTTCTATAAATAGTTCACACTAATGTGGGTATTTGAGGGTGCACGTTGTGTGCATGGGTATACACATCATGTGCATATCCCTTATTACACTTTTTTGGGTTTTGTTTGTTTATATTCCCTAGATTTAGAATTGTCAAATTTTTTAGTTCATATTGAAACTTTTACCACATTGATCATGATGGTGGAACCCTAGGGGTGTTCTAATGATCATTAAGATGTTTGTTGCTGTAACAGACTTAATGGTGATGCTCTTCCTCTAGAAAATGGTTTATGATATCTCCCTAGAGTGAAACCGGTATGACACCCACCTGAGGATTGTATTAAATGGTTAGTAAAATTTTAAATGATCACCATGGACCCCATTTAGTGACAATTCTTAGGATATTCCCTATTTATTGGGATTGTTATACGTCTTGTTGTGATATACTAGTTTGGTGTTTGGACCAACCTTGATTGATACCATGATTTGAGATGAGTTGTGAGGTATCTATTTATGCTGATGTTTAGTATCATCCCCTCAAGTAAATCTATAGTTTCAAATTCACCTCTATAGGCTTGATTGACATTTGGTTTTTTAAAAATAGTTTTGACTGAAGTTCCACTATTAGATGCCTCGGGTTATGTTTTGACCTATAGGATACTGTGTAAATGCCTCTGTATTATATTGTCTTCCTAGAATACTAAGATATATTCCTTATCATATATTTTGATTTTATGAATCCCAATATGGATTCCTTTTCTTATGTATGGACCTTGAGGATCCCATGTAGGATTCCTCTCCAATGTTTTGACTTAAGGGACCAAGTGAGTGCCAAGTGTTTGACTGACCGTAAGCTATTGTGTTAGGGGTTTTAGTAAATATGTTACATGGTATCACCCTAGAACCCTTGTTGAACATAGAATCCTGATTTTTTATATCATTATTGGTGGCTATTGGATTTTGTACACCCAAAATATTTTTTTTCTTGATTTTATACGGTCACTACTGATAGAGAAATGATTTTAAGATTTGATTCCTACTACTCATCCTATATTCAAGACTTAATGTTATGATGTGGGGTGCTTTAAATACCCATAATATAGTAGCACGAAGCTGATGTCTAGTTTATTACATTTTTAAAATATACAAGTAATCTCATCCTGAATGATGAAATATTATAACAGACATTTTAAACATGATACATACATTAAATTCAGATACAATTTTAAAAAATGATTTTATTTTGGTATTGAATTATTACCCTAAATATATCTCTATATATCACCAATAAAACAATTGCTGGTATCCTTGGGAAAATAAAACCTAATAAAGGAGTGTGAGAAAGGTGTGTGATAAGATTCTTAATAAGGATATGTGTATATCAGAATATATCATGAATAAATTACCATGATCAATATGTCATTATAAATAATTCAAACACATTCCATTTAAATAATAACATGATCATAATATGGAAGTAATAAATGAATATCTGATAAAGGGATATAAATAATACCATATTCTTGAAACATATCCATGGATATTATAACTAATCAAATAATCACATGGACATCATCAACTAATTTAATAGTGAGTGAATTCACAATTCTAATAATCTAAAACATAATGTCATGACCTTTTACAAGAAAGTTAAATATGTGGGTAGAAACCCCTCTAATTTAGACAACTAATTTATCTCATAAGAATTGTCGATGAACCAAGAGATTAGCTATAACTGGGCCCAACATGTCACATAATTAGTCTAATTCATTCCTCATAAGATATGTGTAAAAAATACACCATAATCTTTCTTATTGAAAAACATCAATACCAAATATTAATACTTACCCCAATCAAATAAATATAATAATAAACAAAC
This sequence comes from Viscum album, assembly GCA_963277665.1. NCBI lineage: Eukaryota > Viridiplantae > Streptophyta > Magnoliopsida > Santalales > Viscaceae > Viscum > Viscum album. Next base: position 805,993,098 of record OY728150.1, on the reverse strand, counting down.
CATAATAATATGATGAATGGTAATAAAATTTTACATCTTCAATCAAAATGATCATAAACCATAAAAATGAAGTATATGTATTATATCAATACATCATATCCTCAGAGGACTATAAGAACAATAAGGGATAATTTCATTATCGAATATAAATACCATAAGAATGTCGTTAAATTTTTTTAATGAAAATAAAATTTTCACTTGAAAAATGATATTTTATAAAAATGTATAATTTTTGTTTTAATTAAATTAATTTTAAAATAAAATTTGAAAACAATTAAAATATTCTATAAAAGATCATATGGTCATGAAGGTGGAAAATTATATTCTTGTCTTATATGCTAAAAAAATATTGTATTCACTTTTTCCATAAAATAAAAACAAAAATAGTATGAAAATTTGCAGGAAGATTCCTTTCAGAAAATATCAAAAAATAAAAATTAGTTGAAATTTCTTTTAATAAATAATTTTTAAAATTTCAAGAACATTTTCAATACATTTTTATAAAATATTGATTTTGATGAAATCTCATTTTTACCAAAGAGATAAATAATGTTTGATTTTCTAAAAAACATATCAGTTTTAGATTTAAACATAAATGAGTAGAAAAAGAATACAGTTAAATTCAAATATTCATGAATAACTATAGGAGAATAAAAAAAATTAATTTATGATATAAAACTCAAATAATTTTCCCATGGGAGACTTATACCAAAACAATCCTGAATAATGATGATATTTTGAAGTAAACCATTACCAATTTGGTGAAACATAAATCATGGCCCTAATAAATTAAATAACATAAAATGAAACTTTAAAGGAAATGAATATAAATATATACATTATATAATATATCAAAATTTTCTATATACACACCACACATAAGAATAAGTAGTGAATATGGAGTGTCTCTCAAAGAAGTAAAAGTTAGACGAGAAACCATTACCTTCGACATCCTTCATATGTATATGAACCTCTGTTATAATAAATACATGATTATTAATAAAATATTAATGAAACATACTCATATATTTTATTCCATATATGAATTTTATTCTCTTATCACCTGTTTATTAAAACTTTTTTGTTAAAATTATTATTTCAGGTTATTATTGCTTCGTTGTTCATGTATGTTTTAGGTCGGTAATTTTAATCCTTTTAATTTATCAAGGTTAAAACATATAAATAATGTTTAAAATGGTATAAATTTCTTATATATTCATTATATATGTATTTAGAGTAATCTATTAAATTTAGAGAGGGAAAATGGATTGTCCCTTTCGTTGTGACGGTATTCCACACATACACATGAATGACGTTTACATTTTTCTTGACAGATTGAATGAATTAAATATATATATTAATTAATATCTCTAAAATAATTATTATTTATCAAATACATCCTTATTACCATAAATTTAAATATAAAATGCAAAAAACATTACATCACTATGTGAATGTGGTGGTCTATATATATATGCACAAATGATGTAATTGTTTTCTATTGAATTGGGAAGAAAGAATTAGGATGTTAAATTATATTTTCATAAGTATTTATAGATCATAAATATAAAATTTATTAATTAACTTTAACCATAACACATTTCATGTAAATCATAAGAATAAAAATAAATTGCATCACTTCGTGAGGTGATAGCCCACCATACATGCAAGCGAGGCTATTGTGTACAATGAAAAATAAAAATTAAGATTGTATATAAAATAAAAAATATGTACAATAATTTCATATATACCATATAACTATTTTAAATTCATAATTATATCTCTTCTTTAAAGGTGATGATAAAAAATGATTTATATCGGTTCATGAGACGGTGGTCCCTTGTATACAATCCTGACTGTTTTGTTTCCCATTTAATGGATTTGGATATGAATTTGGGATTATGAAATTAAAATAATAACATAATATTATATGGGATTATGGTTTTATTATATTATCATATATTAAAACGTTTCAATGGATATGGTGTACTAAAAAAACAAATAAGTACATTATGAAATTTACATATTCTTCAGAGAGAGACTTTAGGTTTATACCTACGTACAACATAATAGGGCTTCCAAATCAATATATTTCCTATAGGATGCTTTTATGGAATTAAGGATGTGATTTTGGTTTGTATTTACAATTAAAATGGGATTTGGAAGTGTAAATTGGTGGGGAGAAAAGGTGGCTATTTTTTAATGGGGTAAAGGACAGAGATGGAATTACTGGAATAAATAAAGTGGTACACATTTTTTCTCATTATTCAGGAATAAAAAAGGTTTATTAAATAATATAATAGATTATAGGGTCTATGGAGGTCAAAAAAATTGTTTTATACATGTTTAATATCATTTTAAACCCTTATCTTCTTAGTTTAACTCCTAACAAAACTATTTTTACATTAATCATGATAATTAATTCTTATTGTTTCTATTATTTATTATGGTAAAAATTTAATTTTACCTTGTTATAAAATATAAATTATGATTAATAGAAATATTTAATCCAATTTATAAATTAATCTCATAGAAGTTTTATAATTAGATTTAATATTAAAATACAGACGTTACGAAACAACAGTTTTTGGAATAAAAAATTATCAAAAGTATATAATGATTCAATATAAAAAATAAATATTAAATTTATTTCAATGAGCTAAAATAGTTAAAATTTAACATGTTTTAAATAATTTTACTTTAAAACTAATTGAAAATATAATTTAATATTATTAATAATTTTAACCAAAATGTTGTTTTCAATAAAAATTTGTATTTTTCCATTCACTGTCAAAAACTTAATCTTTTCAAAACAATCACAAACAATAACAAAAATATAACATTGGTATGTATATTTCACAAATAAATTTTTTTTATAATACATTTTCTAAATTTCTTAACAATTATGTCCAAATTATATGCACAAATCATGAGAAGACCACCTTTTAGAAAATTGTAGTTTTTTAGGAAAAAAATTATTGTTCCTTCAAATAGTTCTTATTTTACTTATAATTAATAGATTACCAATGAATATATTTTATAAATAAATAATCAATATAATTATAATAATTTATTTATTATTATTCATACTTTCCAAATTAATGGCTAGGTTATAATGGTTTTTTTTATATAATAATAATTTAATAGATTATTGAGTTTCTTTCGAACTCAATGTTGCATGCATTGAAAGATATTAAGGATGTTGAATTTATATAAAATAAAATATATCATAAAGTATCAGGCCAAAAAAATTTATTGTAATCATGGTTTTTGGTGTCATATATTCAATCAAATATAATTTTTCGATTTAAAAATATTGCAGTGTTATATTCTACTCTTATAAATAAATTGTTTCCTCACATTTTAATCATGGTATTATTTATCAAGGGTCTGAAATTTGAAAATTCATTTCTTGAAATCCCACAGCATGAGAAGGATTAATAAAACCTCACATTTATATGATATAAATGGGTGTATCAGGTTTATTTGTAATAATCACATAACTAGTTTCACATATAAAAGATAATAGGTGGTAAGTGAATATATGAACATAGAATAAATTCATACATAATTATATAGAGTTACATAGATCATTGAGCACAAAAAATGGGTGGTTCAGCGTATTTTAATTCCAATAAAAAATAAATATTTAAAGGGTGAAAATACCTTTGGTTATTCAGAAATCAATGTATGAGGATAATATTTTTGTTTAAAAATTATTTTCCCAGAGTTAAGGAATTCTATTTCTATTTAGACTGAGTAAATATGCAAATATACTTGATATATTTATATTCCATTGGAAAATTTTATCCTTTGGTTTTTCTTCTTTCAATTACTACATCATCTCTTAGTCTATGAAAATAATATCCAAAAGAAATTTGTATCCCTCATGCACTAAAAATAACATTTAGCAGATCATTAGTTCAATAGAAAAATTTTATGTTATTATTCATGTATGTAGATATTTTCCAAAACCAACATTTTTTATACAAGTTATCCACTATAATAAATTTAAATATAATACCACACTTTTAACTCAAAAAATTCAACACAACCCATTTCCTAAATGGTTATCTTTTGGAATCATCCAAAATATTTCTGACCCAATTCAATGTCCAAAAAAATTAGAATAAATATCACTAAATCCAAATTATATTACCAATATAGTGTACTGTAGATATTAATGTCACATTCCCTATATTTTATAACTTTATAACCAACAAACCTTAATTAAAACAAGTATTCTTGCAAAAATAGAATCTAATATTGTAAAATTTATTACAAAAATCCAAACATGTAGTAAACTCTAGAAAAGATAACATAAACCATAAAATTAGTAAATAATTCCATGGTCACCAATATTTTATCATAAACATCTCTTTATTATTAATATCCCAACATTGATCACATATTATGGTTTATCTTCCCTCAATCATGTGTTTTCGATAAATATCAACTTTCTACTAAATCATTTTCATGGTCATCAGTACCATTCAACATACGCCCTCAAATACTTAAAGAAAAATTATTGTAGAAAAATACTTATACTTTTAATAATTCTTATAACTAGAAATTAATTAAGAAAATACATTAATAATATAATACATGGATAAAATTAAGCAAATTAATAATTCCACATAATTCTTAAAACATAAACTAGGATATGTCATCTTATTCCTTAAAAAATCTTTCCTTTTATATGTCTTTTATTATCCCTTCATCATCATAATCAATGTAATCATTAATCATATAAAATTTCTGATTCACTTCACAATCTTCCACCTAGGAAATCAATTCATATATTGACTATATCTTAAATAGTTAAAAACATTCAACTGTCAATATTACCTTATGGATACCATTATTATTTCCCATAATTTTAACCAAACATTTCATATTTTTCATGGAAACTTTTATTTTGTCCTTGTTTTCCACAAAAAAGATATTTTATTGTTCCTTTGAGCCACTCTACTCGGTTATGAAGGAAATCTAGACACCTTTACGCCATGGTCTCTAATATTAATGCTCTTAATGAACACCATACTTATCAACTTAGTGAGTCTAAGAGTTTGTTGAAGTGGATTTTCTTAACCAAATATTTTGATAACTAATTAGGAATATTCAAAATATCCTTCACCCCAGTCATTATCCCATTTTTTTGTCATCAAAAAATGATATATCACATTCAATGTTAAACTAGTTCCTTCTTGTTCTACCCTTTGAGTCAAACAAGAAATCCCTATGTGAGAAACACTAAACATAGTTTTAAATCACATAACCATGAAGAATCATTTATAACATGTATAAATAATGACACATTATTTTCAATAAACAACACCTTAGAATTAAACTATGTTATTTATGGTTATTAAATATTAAAATATTTCATGGTGGTTCATAAAAAAAATATGAATTAAACAATGAAAATAACCTATGAGTACCAAAATAGGTGTGTATTCAAGCCCATTATCATGTACTAGGTAACACTCGATTTAAGCTTAACAATACTATTTTGGACTAATTACTCCAATGGACATATGTTCTAGAACAACGTCTACATTTTTTATGAATACAAGGATGAATTTAAAGAAATAAACCTCATAATATCTACAATACAAAAACATCAGGATGTTATTCAATACATTTTCTCAATTTCTATAATAGTTTCATGTTTTAGAAATCATGATTTATGGTATGTGACCCTTTCATCATGTTTTTTAAGTATATAATTTATATGGGTGAGGTTTGGTAAATTTTGAATAAATTTTTAGAGTTTTTGGGTCCTTTCTACATGTGTATAGGGGGTGCATGGTTTGTGGAAACCGTGCAACACTTACAGGAAACAGTTAGTAGTTATAAGGGTGAAAATAAAAGGAGAATGGGTGGTGCATTATTTCCCCAAAGCATGCAGCCACTGAGGAGAAATCATGCAGTTTGAAATTTTAATTTGATCATTTTGAGGTAGTGTCTTCAGCATAGTTGATGCATTGTTTGGATACCATACAAGACAAATGTGCAAGGATCATCTTTGACGTAGTGGGTAACACATTGTTGGCAAATGGTTTTCCTAAGCATGTAACTTAACCATGCGTAGAAAAAACTAATTCCTTAAAACTGGATCTCCCTAGTTTTTCCCATTATCTCACTTGTCTTTCTCCTATGAATCCTTAAATTAGAATTTATCTTTCCCAAATGTCAAGGAAGGTTCTCCCATTGATCCATAGGTGATCCAAAGGCATCCATTAGTGATTAGAACCTGATTCCTCGTGGTAAGTGATCATTCTAGGTCATTCTTGATGTTTTCTTAGATATATTTCATCCTCTATATAGATCTACACCCACTGTGGGTAGATCTAAGGATGTGGATGCAATATATGTTTAGATTTGGTCTTTTTGGTGATAGGGGAAGTGATTTAAGGTGTGTTCATGGATATTCAACAATGTTTTGTGACGTTTTTTGTGTCTTTTATCATTTCCACACAAAATATCAAGGTAGGTGGCTTGAATATCGAATCCTCTTTCTAGAACTAATTGGATTAATTTTATATTGATTTAAGTTACATTAAATTGATTATAAAATTGGTGTAAAAATATTGATATATATCCTCTTTAGTGAAAATTTATATTTTTTGGTGAAATCATGGAATTATAGTAATTTTTTTTGTTTTTTTCTTTGGGTTTTTTATTTTAAAGTGTTAATTAAAAAATATGGATTCTTATATTTTGAAATGGATTGTTGGAAAATGTTTCAATAAAATGTTTGTTTTATTGAAATGGTTTTGGAATGTTTGGATTAGAATTTTTTTTTGAATACATGGTGTGTGTGTGTGTGTGTGTGTTCATATTGAATTTACAAGTATTAGTTGAGATATTACCTTGTACTCAATTCCAAAGGTTTAATGGAACATGGGATATAATTACCTTATGATGACTTGGTAGATTAATGAGAAATCGCTCATGATTATGGAACTATCATAAATATGCATGCATGGTTTGATATGTGGAATGGAATGGTTAGTCTAAATGTAACTAGTGAAATGGTTTTAAAGTATTTTTTTTATTATTTTGAAAAATAGTTTTTTTTTTTGGAAAACTAGTTGGTATAGAACTTTTTAATATTTTGTTATAATCTGTTTTAGAATTTTTTTTTAAATAAACTATTTTATATAAATGTTTCTAACTTCACTATCATAGTGGAGTGATTAGATAAGTCTTTGGGGAAAACCTAATGAGATTTAGTACTCACCCCTTCTTTGTCACATTGATGCTTTTGTAAATGTCATCTACTGGGACATGGGAAATTGTAAAGTATCACACGTCTTTAGCATTACTTTTTTATAAATGGTTTTTTGGTGAAGTTGGAGCATGGATCCTATGAAGTTTAGATACTTCCTCCATTTACTTTGATATTGTAGTCTTATACAATGTTACTTAACTCTAGTATGATTTTGATAAATTAAATTTTGAGTTTTCTCTCATCTTTTTCATGAATCGTATAGTGGTTTTTTAAGGATTTTCTAGTTTATTGTTTTATTATTATAGGTAAAATCATCCCCTGCATATATTGAATCCCTTCAATATTTATTTATAAACATTAATGTCATGGTGATGTCGTTTAAGGCCAAGTAACATTCCACCACCTTCTCAATCCAATGAGGAGCAATGAGACATTACAAATGGTATTAGTTTTGTTTAGTACAAATGTATATTTGAGAAAAGTTATATCAGCTTGGTCTTTTCCATATGGAACAAGTAGTCATCAGTTTTTTCAGTCTTGGAGTTGAATTTGATTGTTGTATATCCCTTGAGTTTAGATCATAAAAACGAGTAGTATTATCGATACTTGAAATGTTGATCATAAAAAGTCGTAGAAAACTTTTTTATTATAAACTTCAAGTTAGAAGGAAGTTGGGGACATAGGTGTTTTAGAGACACTTATAGGTTTGAAATCACATTGTCAAGGATTTATCCAATAAGGCGAGAATCACGTGAATTAGAGGAATGACTCCCCACATAGAGTGAATACATCATTTTGAGGAATACATTATGATTTTGAGAAAAATGTTTTTATTTTTGAAAATTTTGAAACTCTTTTCAAATGAAATACTTTTGAAAAAGGAATGGTTGTGGTATTTTGAAAATAGACTGTTTTTCAAAATCAATTTGATTGTTTTAAAAAATGTCTAAAAATGTTAAGTGATGATTTTGGAAATCAAATCTATGATATTTTATGTGATATAATTTGGAATTAAAATCCATCAATTTCTTGAGAGTGAGACTTGTGGAATTTTTTGTTCGTATAGAAAATGGAACCTTGTCGGAATAATAGAAACCAATAAGAAGAGGGTACATATAATATGGTTGTATCTAAGACATAGGTGAACCAACAACTGGTTCAGAGTATCTTCCATGTGTTTTATATTGTGGAAAAAAGTGACCAGATAGAGAATCCAAGACATGTGGATCATTATTTCTAGTTTCAGAAGAATAATCCACTTATCTTCTGGAGTGATTCCAAACTAGAAAGGGTAGAGTTGTGGTTGAATAGGATAAATCATGTCTTCGATTTCATCAGTATAGCAGTGGAGCTGAATGTTAGGATGGCGATGTATAAGTTATAGGATCTCACACTCCAGGGGTGGGATCTAGCAGTGTAGGCTAAAGTGGATCAAGGCCTTCGTTAGGAGGATTTTGAGGAATTTTTCAACAAATAATTCTATCCTTACATGTTCAAGATTCATAGAACTATGAACATATTCCTCCTAAAGTATAAAAATATTTTTTTCACGAATTATGTTGCTAAATTCATTAATTTTTTGTGCTTTTTACCTGAGGTTGTGTCTAGTTCATCATTAAAGTCACACATCTTTGAATCAGGGCTCAGTCAAGAGATTTACATAAATATTTTTGGGCTCTATATTATGGATTATATAGAGATGGTCAACAGAGTGATGGTGGATGAATTATACATATTATGATCTATGGGATTGTAATTATTTTGATACCCATGGTAACTAGTGGGAACACTAATGATGGTAGAATGTGGAATAGGGATACCTATTGGAAAGGTGGGTGCATGAATTAGAATCAAATGGCAGGATCAATGAATATTTCTCTGAGACCCACAAAAAGAGTGGTATATTTCCAATGTGATTTTCTTGACCACATTAATTGAGATTTAACATCACCACAAAGAGAGTTATGTAATTGAAATAAGATATGGAATCTTCAGTGTTATTGTCGCAGTGCTTCGAGGTCATGTGCTTGAGACACTTCTCAGGGATCACAGACATCATATGATTTAATGGGGTGAGGATAGCAAAACCAATATTATCATCATAACAAATATATCCATGGTGATCATAGGAATACCATTACTCCTCAACAAGGTAAATCTTAGTGGGGAATAAAATAACAAAGTGCAGTGGTGAAGAAATTATATGGATTTGAATCGGTGATTTTGGATGATCTGGATGAACCATCTAAGGTGAGAGAAATGATTTTTTGATTTTTTTCTCTTATACAAGTTTTGATTGATATTGGTGCATCATATTACTTTATTACTTGTCATTTTGTAGATTTTCTACTTTTAAAACTTGAGATTATGCCCTCTGGGATAAAACTTTAAACCCCTCTCAGTCAAAGAAAATGTCATGCCTCTGTGTGTAGAGAATATTCTATAACATTTGATGGAACAAATCCAAAATGATATTTGTCTATGCTATAAATGAATGTCTATTATGTAATCATGGGCATTGATTTGTTAACAACGTTCAAGGGTCACACCAACTGTTATGCTAAAAAGTTCAGTTTAACAACTGAAGAAGGAGTTGATCATCTCTTTAGAGGAGACCGAAGTTTAATGGTAGGTGAAATGGTCTTGTTGGAATCTACAGTGAGAATGATATTTTACAAGTTGGTGGCATTGACCATGGCATCAATGTAAGAGATAAAATGTAATAGTTTTCCAACTATTGTGGACTAATTTCCAATTTATTTCCCCGAAACCATCTCAGGGTTACCATCTATAAGGAAAGTGGGGTTTATGATTGATATAATTTTGGGGACAAGTACTATTTCTATTATGTATTATAGGATGGTACCAACAAAATTAAGGGAGTTTAATGTGCAGTTGTAAAATCTATATATAAAAGGTTTCATTTAGCCTGGCATGTCTCCATGGGTAGCACTAGTCTTATTTGTAAAGAAAGAAGATGGAACTATAAGGATGTGTGTGGATTATTAAAAGCCTAATAAATTTACAATAAAGAATTGGTATCCACTTCCACACATTGATGATTTGTTCTTTCAATTTTGGAGAGCTCATTGGTTCTCCATAATTGACCTATGATAGGATATCACAAATTGCGAGTTCGGAAGATTGATATTCTGAAAACATATTTCAAAACCAAATATGGCAATTATTAATATGTAGTAATTCCTTTAGGTATTAAAATACACCATGAGTACTTATGTAATTTATGAATCATATATTTTAGTGATATCTATATTCTTTTTTTTTTGGTGTTTGTGGATTCCATATTGATGTATTCAAGGATAAGGCCCAAGCTTGAGTAATACTTGGAAACAATGTTGGGAATCCTGAAATACCATCAGTTGTATGTAAAACTATAAAATTTTTATTTTTGGATATAAGAGGTACAATTTAATGTAAATTTATTTTCTAAAAGAGTTGTTTTGGTGGATTCGGAAAAGATATAAGTTGTTATCTCTTGGAATCCACCAAAGAATGTCTTTGAGATTCATAGTTTTTTTATCGAGCAGGTTATTAGCGATGATTTTTTATGGCATCTCATGACTATATTAACCCATGAATACTTTGAAAAATAATAATCTACCTTTATAATGGACTAAGAAGTGCCAAAAATATTTTCAAGAGTTGAAATTTTTTCTTACATCAACACCTATCTTGATATTTCCGGAATCAGGAAAAGGGTATGTGGTGTATTGTGATGCTTTGGGATCTGGGTTGGGGTGGGTTCTCATTCAAGGAGACCATGTTGTTTCTTATGGATCAATTAATTTGAGGTTAAATGATAAGATCTACCCAGCACATGGTTTGGAGTTATCTTTAGTCATCCATGATTTGAATACATGGTGTCATTATCTCTTTTTTGAGAAATTTACAATTTTTACGAATCATAGGAGCTTAAAAAATATTTTCTCATAATGGGATTTGTATTGGAGGAAATGTAGATGGATGTAGTGTATCCAAATGTTTTAATTTTTATTAATGTATACATTGGGTAATGTTAATTTGGTGGCTGATGTGTTAATCTGGAAATCGCATGCTCATTTGGAAAAAGAATAATTAGAAGAGTGGCAGCTGATATCGAGCATAGATGACATGCATGTTGAATGTGAAGATCGAGGTGATATTGTGGTTTTCTTTTTAGTTTAAGAGGTTCCTGATTTGGTAAAGATCATAAGGGATGAACATATATCTGAAGAAAAATGTGTGAAAATGAGTTCAAAACTCATTGGTGGGGAGACCATTGAGGTTTGGAGGATGAATGGGAATTCAATGTTGTGGATTATAAATATTATTTTCATTCCTATAGATTTTCCGGAACAAATTTTTCATGTTTACCACCATTCAATATGGGATGCTCATCCTGGGATACAAAATATGTATATGGTGTTGAAAGAACAGTTTTGGTGGATGGGCATGAAAAAGGAAAGTGGATGAGTTTGTTTCAAGATTCTTAACATGTCTGCAAGTTAAGATGGAACATTAGCAACCAGCAAGTATGGTTTAATATTTATGAATTCTAGTGTGAAAATTGTAGCATATAGATATAGATATTTTTAAAAGTCTCCCTAGAATAGTTCAGAAACATGATTCTCTATGGGTGATAGTGGATTGGCTTATGATGTCACCCCATTTTGTACATATTCATAAAACTCATATGGTAGAGGATCTGTCCAAAATAAATATCCGATAAGTGGTAAAGAGGCGTGACATACCAATTTGAATCTAATTAGACTAAGATATGAGGTTGTTTCCCTCTGGAATTGGGGATGACCTCGTTGGTTTAAGGTTCAAAGATTCCAATTGTTTTCTAACAGGTTTGTTCATAGAACCAGAAACATCCAATGATTCTATATCCATTTGTACCTACTTTCCAAAGGTAGGTGCTCATTAGTTGTGGATTGATGAGGCTTAAGAATTTTCATTGGTCGAGAGGATGGTAGGTCGGACTCATCACACCTTTTTTATGGGAATTATTGTCTACTACGGGACTCTCTTTATAGATTTGAGTTATGTCTATGAATCCTTATTAAAATACCATGTATGAAAATGATCTTTCCTTTAGATCTGACAATTAATGATTAATATGTAGGAGATTTAGAGAATATTTTATATGTATTTTAGGTTCTTCATTAATAGAGAATCATCTGTATTTGTTAGATATTCTTAGTCAATGGTATCCTTCAACACATTATATAGAAATATCTTGGTCATTATGATAACCATACTGGTTTTAAATCCACTCGGCGGGGAATTTGAAGTTTATTATCATTTAGAAGGACATGGATTATTTCAGAGTTGGGATCGTACCCACAGATGGGATACCTACGTATCCTTGTTTTGAAAAGGAATTAGAACCCGCGTAGTTAGAGTAAAGAATTATGAGGTTTATTCATGGTTTATGTCTCAAAGAAAAATTTCATAATTACTTTTATGCTCTAAGCTCAAGTGAGTCATGCTCGATGTGAGAAACAAGAGGTATTGGTAAAACCTGACAATTGTGCCATGAAAGATGCAATCATAAGAAATAATGTGGGGATTATGTATGTATGACTACCCAGATAGATGAGTATTGGGATTTACATCAGGGAAGAAACCTGGGAACAAGGTCCATAAAGGTATATGTTCTTTCATGGATATTTGGATACTTAACTTAGGGCTTACTCCTGAGAAGGATGCCCAAATTATAGGGGACTTATGATTGGGTTTTACTCCTGAGAAGGAATCCCAAATCAAAAGTAAATTAATACTGGGGATTACTCCTAAATAGGAGGCCCAGGTTAAGGGGAATTTATGATTGGGGATTACTCCTAAAAAGGAGGAACGGGTTAGAGAACTTGGAATTTGGGGCTTACTCCTGAGAAGGAATCCCAAATTTGGGAACTTGGGGCTTACTCCTAAAGAGGATGCCCAAAATTAAGGGAACTTGATGACTGGGGATTACTCTTGAAAAAGAGGCCCATGTTAGGGGACTTGGGACTTACTGCAAAGGAGGATGCAAAAATTAAATATCTTCTCATCTTAAAGGATGAGGTTGAATGAATGAAATCTCTCACCCTAGTGACATGAAGATGTGTTAATCACTAGGTTTTGAGAGATGTTCCACAGAATTATTTTCAAATAAGGAAGCCAACAAAAGGAATCATTCCAAAAATGTATTCGAAGAAGTTTTTGAAGGCTAAGTCTTGAATAGGAGAGGTGGATTTGAAGAAAAGAGCTGAATAGGCAGGAGGGGCACCCAAAAGGAGGCAGGCGTGCAAGTTTTGTTTGGCCGCGCAGGTCCTGGCGCGCAAGTGTACTTACGCGGAACAGGTGTACCTGTGAGGCTGTCAACACATAGGGTAATACTTGGGTGAGGCTTGGATCAAGCCCTTAGTATTATCCTTAAAGTCTTTCAAAAGGCTGGTGTGCAGGTTCTGTTGAATGGATAAGGTGGCGCGCAGGTGTGATTAGTTCCCTTAAGGGTTAGACACTTAGGCAGACAAGTGTGGGTGAATTTCAACACTTAGGACTTGTTCTACCTCTTTAGATCTTCCATTCTAGGTATGAAATTACCTTATAAGTGTTCGGAAGATTTCAAGAAGAGACTAGGGCACCGGGATCTCAAATCTGACTTTTGGAATTTTTCTGTCCCGAAATGGGTGCCCCACAAGGGGTATTTAAAGGCTGCTGAAGACCTTGGGAGAAAATCAAATAGGGCGCACAAGTCACCTGCATGCCCAATATGTGGAGAACAGGTATACTTGCGCGACCATCTTGGAACTTTCACGGACCATTCTTAAAGAAATCCTTGTTCATGCCTTTGTCGATTTTTTATGTTTCTTCAAAGGATGAATCACCTTGTGTGTAAGGTATTTCTCATTTCATTCGTTCGACTCTGTGACAGAAAGGAGCGTCAACAAATGTCCCCCCTCAGAGTTGGATCTAAAAGGAAGGAGGATTTGACTCTGGGTTTGTAACACCCCAAGCTTCCATGGTACGTTTCCCTTTGAATAATGCAATGGCGTGCATTGTACGCAACTTCGAGATTCTAACACACCACAACCAATCAAACTAGCCGTTATGAATAGTAATACCTAATTTTTGAAATTTTATAAATTTTATCATTCAAAATGGACTTCATTTTTGGATTCGTAATATTGAAATTAGCTTAGGGTAAAATTTTGGTACTTTTTGGATAACTTTCATATTTTGATGAATAGTGAAAATTACTAAATTTTAATTAAAAACAACTTTTTTAATCGAAATAAATAATAGTGATAAATTATTAATTTGAGTGGTTTTAAAGTATATTTAGAATATATTTTTACCATTTAATACAATTTTGGTCATTGGATGTAATTTCACATTTAAACCAGACATAAACAAGTGTCAATCTTTTGATAGTTATTATCTCTTAAAAACACGATATTAGTTTTGACGACGGGAATTAATTTTTAAATTAATTAATGCAACTGATATGTTTTAAATTTGGTAAAATATACATCATTTTTGAATTCATAATATCAAATATATCTTAGGCTTAATTTTTGGTATTTTTCTGGAAACTTTCATTTTTTGATGAATAGTGAAACCACTAAGTGGTAGTTAAAAAACTGAATTTTTCATAAAACTTAATTTTACCGCTTCTGTGAGTGGAATTTCAAAAATCCGAGAGACATTATTAATATCAAGGAGTAAAATGTGGTTCAATGAGATGAAAATAATTTTTGGTAAATAGTAACTTTTTACTTTTATTTACCACGGTTAAAAGTAAATAGGGTAATTAAGGGTAAAAATGATATTAATATTACCCTAACACATGTCCTAATTCTATTTTACAAGTGTATCTCAACCAAAAACAACCTTAGGAATAAAATATTATCATTTAGGTCCACTTGGATTAAATTAGGACATTTATTATTATTTAATTCAAATAAGAGTTAAAAGAGTTAAAATCAATGTTTATTTACTAAAACATTTTTAATATAGGGTTACACATAAGATAAATTTGATTATAAATATTAATTATAAATCTAAAAAGATTTTATACATAATTATATTTTATTTATAATTTTGAGACATTAAATAATATAATTTATTTATGACACAATGACGATGTAGTAATTACCATAATAGTGAAAAATTAAAATAATTGATATTATAAATACCCAAATAAATATAATTTTAGACTTTTTATGAATTAAAATAATTTTATAGGTTAATATGACATATTAGGAATTATTTATTTAACTTTTTTCTAAGTAATCATTCTGTTATGATTTTCACAAAAATCAATTTTTCCAAATAGTGACAAAATTGACATAAAAGAGTTTTTAAAACAAATATTATATTATTAATTGATATTCAATTCCTAAAAATATACGGTTCGGCCAAGATACTTATATCATGATAGGTGTATCATTAATGGACCAATTGGGGGTCTCTTAGAGGTATATAGTAAGTTTATTAACTATATAATATAAAAATACAAAGTGGCATGGTAAGTGTCAAACTAATTAACTAAGAGTTAAAACTAAAAGATAAGGTTAATATAATGACCCAAACCGGTCTAAATTCTATTGGTTGAGTGGTTTTCGACCCATAACCACCTCAACCTTAAAATAATCCACTTTTTAGCCATTATAAACCGAATATGAATTTATTATAAAATAATATTTCTAGCTTTTCCAAAGGTGCCCCTCACCCCTCTTATAAAAGGGAACTCCTCCTTCTCATTAATTCACACCTTAAAAGCCTTTTGGTTCGGACAAATACTTCCCAAATACTCTCTAAACTTCCCTCACTACAACCTATAGGCATTATTTTGATCATAAATCCAACCTAAGGAGCCCTTTTGATCAAATCAAAAAGAATAACCCGAAGAAGAGGTGATGTTTTCACCACCCTCTTTCAAGTTCCTTTCTTCTTCAACTTCTTATTTCTTTTTTATTTATATTCTAAAATAATAACTCCAGTATATTATATATACTATTATGTTATTATAAATATGGTACAACCATATTCATTATTCTATCCATCCTTTGAATGGCATGTCACCATACGTGCGTACGTACGGCTTACCGTCTCCACGTTGTGGTGTAATTGTCATTCAATAAATTATTATTTGGATGGGTATAATAATGATGTGTAATTCATGTAAATAATAAATATAACATTATAATTTTTCTGTATATATGATATACCATCCAATTATATATTATTTTAATATCAAAAGAATGATATTGTCGCTTGTGCGTACGTACGGACTACCGTCTCCACGAACGCGATGAGATTCATTATCCATCGTGTCCATTCAAGTATAATTATCATTTGATGATTAATAATAGTATCTAAGGACTTGATATAATTCTGTATATGATTAATATACAACCTATCCATGACAAACACGGCTTACGTAACAAAACATATAAAAGAAAACGAGTAAGTTAACACTCGAAACAACGATAATACTAAGATATTATTAACAAATCAATGTTAAAAGATCATATATGATATCATATTAATTTATATGATTCTTGTATAATTTAATAACAATTATTTAACCATTATACAGGAGGATAACCTACCCTCAACCAAGGAAAAGTACAAGGTAAGGGGTTTCTTATCTCACTTTTAATTCTGTGAGATTTCTATTGTTCACCACTTATTTATTGCATGTGGTGTGTGTACTGCCCATGATTGTATTCATTGTGTAATATACTTTAATTTATGGATATTTACATCATCATTGTATTATCCTTATTTCATGGTTGCATGTTTCATAAGTTACCAAATTGATAAGGGAATTTTAAATTTCAATTTCCACTCATTTGGCTTTACACACACTTCATTGATTATTTTACTACAAAATTATGTGTAGAATCACTATTCATTTGATTATGTCATAATTTCCAATCCCCTTTCTGTGGATATACTTTTGATACACATAATCACTCCATTGATAAATTATCAGGTCATCGGTATGAACTTGATAAGAGTAATTTTTAATCAATCTCGATTTGTTGAGTTAAACATCCAATTATTGGTGTTGTTTTTACAAGAATATGTGTGAATGTCAGTTGATTTTTTTACACTGAATATCCAATCATATTGAGTGTATTTATATTTTTCACACATAATTATGTCGTTAATTTATCCTTAACCTAAGGATACGGCCTTTATGAGAGATTTCATCTCAATTTACATTCCATTGAGACTCCATTATTGTTATACACCAAATCACTTTTATATGGTGTATATAATGTAATTTGATATAATATATCATGAATCCCTTTATTCTCATGATATTACAAAGTTTTTATTTCCTCAATTATTTTTATTCAAGTGTCTCTCTTTTGGTTAGGAACTCTAACTAAAATGACATTTTAAAATGTTTTAAAGATTGATTATTCTAAATCTTTCTCATTAATGTCCATGTTTTAAAAATGGTTTTAATGATTTATTTATATGGACATTAAAGTTTTCAAATCAAAATTATTTTTAAAATTTTCAAAGTGGTATGGTACACTTTGATTCTAAAATCTATTTTAAATGGCTTCTTGAAAAATAGTGTGAATTTTAAATGATTTTAAGAAAAAGGGAGTATTTCACTCTAATTGTTTTGATGATTATTTTCATCTATGTCAACATCCTTCATTGTTCTTGATTGAGGTTAATCTATTACAATACAATCTTCCATATTGTATTTAATGAGTTATGGTTGACTGTGGATGTACTATTTTTTATACCATTCATGGTTTGTGGGTAAAGTATTGACATTTCGTATGCTAGTTTTAATACAAATGTTTATGTTATGTTTCAACTTTTCATATGAGGAATGCGTTGGAATTATTAAGTGACGGGTGGAGCTTGCTATATCTCCTCGATGAATCGGTAGGTCTCATGAGACAAACTAGTGTCTTGGAACGAGGCCTTGATAGAATCTTATTTATAGTCTTAGCACGAGGCCTTGGCTACGTGGTTATGATAGTCTGGAAGTATGCATTCCATCATTATAAAAGTGGTTAGTGATATTGCATGTGATTATTCGATTAGTAGAATATCCATGTGAATAAATAAATGGAATTATTTCATTTTATTTCTGCCATATTATGCTGAAGTTAAAGTTTAAAAGGCTTTTTTTTAGTTTTATACATTTCCTTAAATGTTTATGCTTATTTTGAAAGTTTCTACTGTATTGCTTACCCTTACTGAGCATTTGAGATCACCTCTTTCTATGTTTTATTTTTCCCAGGATTCCAAGAAGTATTTTATGAATGACCTGTAGGGATAGTATGAGGGGATATGAAGACAATATGTTGTTGTAGTTTTTCACTTATTGATGTAATGTAAACTTTATGAATATATCTAGTGTTTCCAAGGCTACTAAACTAATTGGTCTTTCGAGACTTGATCTTTTGTGATCATGCCAATGTTATGTAATAATGCACCGACTCTGGGTATCTAGGGTTGGGGCGTTACAGTTGGTATCATAGAAAGTTTAGTACAAAGCTTGGAAGCTAGATTTAGATAAACTCTAATTAGATCACGTAGACCTAAGATGAACTTTTAGGATTAGTATAGAATAACTTCCTAGAATTTTGGTTTTGTAGAGATTTTGTGAGTTTTCCGAGCAATAAATCCCTCTCTGGATATGAGCAGGCAGAGGCGGCTCTGGCACAGATGTACCTAGGGGTAAAACCCGAAAACAACGCTTTGATCTAGACTCGAACGGGAACTGGTGCATGACAACGGACCTTGTTGCACTCTTGGTTACGACACTCTCGGGGGATATGTTTAGGATAATTTACATTTTCTTTACAAACCAATTTAAAGTATTATATATATAAGATGATAGTAAATGACCTTGGTTAATTCTAATGTGTTTAAAATTGAGAATATGGTGACATGTTAATCTCTAAATGATTTTATGACTACTGTTACTCACACAATGCTTTCTGGTTTTAGTCAATGGATGGATTACAAGGAAGTCATAGTGACATTGAGAATGATGTACAAGGTGGGAACGATGGTGGCAATGAGAAACAAAATGGAATGTTGATAGGCGTAAAGGATATCATCTTTAGGCCAAATCAATTTTCCAAAAATATGATCAACAATATATATATTAACCAATTCCCAGAGTCAACAAAGAAGAGAAAGGTGATGAATGATAAGAGCTTCAGTAGTGGAGACCATGGAGAAAGGAATCCTCAATTTCCATCATATAGGAAATGTGGAAGGAGACACCCAAGAAAGTGTCTCAATGGGACAAAGAAATGCTTTACGTGCGAGAAAGAAGTACATAAAGTGAATAATTGCCGAAGAAAAATGAAGAGTACTATGGAAGAAGATAAAAATGGTCCCAAGAATCCATTTACATTCATTTTTCGTAAATGTAGGGGACCTGGACATTACCCGAGTAAATTCCCTATTCTATAGGATATTTTCTTGTTCAAAGAAGAAGCTATGTGGAAATAAATGGTTGGATAAATGTTTAAAAAGTATTAGTCCTCCTTGTTGATGGGTTTACTTTGGAATAATTTTCTCTTGTATTTTTAACCCTGTAGTTTTCCATGTGAGAATGATATTTGAGGAGGAATTATCTTTTCTCTTGTGGATATAGTTATAAATAACCATTTGGTTTTATATGATTGTTGGGTTTGAGGAAATTATAAGTTATTATAATTTGGGATGAAAATGCAAGGTATGAGATAATATTTTTGGTTAAATTATGTTATGGTTATTTTGAGGAATTTATCTCATTTTGGTAATGTTATAAAATATAGTTTTTGAAAAAGGACAACATGCAGACCGTGTGACAACCCGTCGCGTCGGACAAAGCTATGGGAATCGAACCCACAACCAAAGTGCGATTGGGATTTATCACCTACCACTGGACTACGTGAAGTCCCTGGTTAGTGTGACTATTATTTTTAGTTAAATGATTTTATTGATCAATAATAATTTTATTTGGGATCTTATGTCTTATCAAATGAATACCCTTAGTATAAGAAAATGATTTGGTAATTAAGTGATAAATGTTATTTTGGAAGTTGTTCGCTTTGTTGTGAACACTATATGCCCAAGGAAAATATAATAGTATGGGATTTCATTTGAGGAGTAATGGTGGATTTTTATCTATGTTTTTATTGTGGATTTATAGTGATTTGGGTTATTTATGGAAATGAATAGGTTAATTACTTTTAAGTATGTGACTTTAAGAGTAATTAATGTCATTTGGAGATACAATTTAACGTGGAAGACTACATTATTATAAGTTTTGGGTTTCAATATTAGTTTGGATTATATTGAAGGATTTTAAGGACAATTTATTATTGAATGATATTTATTTAACTTTGAGTTATTGATGGTTTAATTTTAGAAATTAAGATTAGTGTTTTTTTATCTAATGGAATATCCATTTGGGGGATCATAATATATTATACTAACCATTTTGGTTTTGATTAATCTCTAAAGACAAGGTAAATATATAGTTTATCCTACGTGGATCATGTATTTCTATAGTAGTTTATTCTAGCTCTTCCATTGTGACCATGTCTTCTTGAATACTCATTGTTCAAAAAAAAATGAGTTAGTGGTAAAAAATTATTAAAGAATGAAACTCTTCTTAAAAAGTAAGTATATCTCTTTATTTTCTTATTCAATATCATAGATGAATTCCTCGTCCTTATGTAATGTAACTTAAAACAAAAAATGTTTTCCATTTACTTTTCCTACTGGGATACTAATGATCGTTTGTCCCAACACAAGTTTGTGATTTTCTTATTGTTAACTTTCTCCGGATCATGTTTTCTATCCCTCTCCATCAGAACTTAACACTTATTTTATCGTCCATATCCATTTTTTCCTACATGGAATCCTATTATGGGTTATCTTGGGTGACCTTTATACCTCTCTTCCTTTCTTTTAAAGTGATAGTTTTATTGACTCTTTTTCCGATGTGGGACTTTTCATTATACTCTCAAGACCAATTTTAAAAAAATTGTGAGGACTCAATCTATTTAAGGAGGGGAGAATGTAACACCCCAATCTTCCACGGTACGTTTCCCTTTGAATAATGCAATGGCATGCATTGTACGCAACTTCGAGATTCTAACACACCACAACCAATCAAACTAGCCGTTATGAATAGTAATACCTACTTTTTGAAATTTTATAAATTTTATCATTCGAAATGGACTTCATTTTTGGATTCGTAATATCGAAATTATCTTAGGGTGAAATTTTGGTACTTTTCAGATAACTTTCATATTTTGATGAATAGTGAAAATTACTAAATTTTAATTAAAAACAAATTTTTTAATCGAAATAATTAATAGTGATAAATTATTAATTTGAGTGGTTTTAAAGTATATTTGAAATAGATTTTTACCATTTAATACAATCTTGGTCATTGGATGTAATTTCACATTTAAACCAGACATAAACAAGTGTCAATCTTTTGATAGTTATTATCTCTTAAAAACACGCTATTTGTTTTGACGATGGGAATTAATTTTTAAATTAATTAATGCAACTGATATGTTTTGAATTTGGTAAAATAGACATCATTTTTTAATTCATAATATCAAATATATCTTAGGCCTAATTTTTGGTATTTTTCTAGAAACTTTCATTTTTTGATGAATAGTGAAACCACTAAGTGGTAGTTAAAAAACTGAATTTTTCATAAAACTTAATTTTACCGCTTCTGTGAGTGGAATTTCAAAAATCCAAGAGACACGGTTAATATCAAGGAGTAAAATGTGGTTCAATTAGATGAAAAAAAATTGGTGAATCGTAACTTTTTACTTTTATTTACCATGGTTAAAAGTAAATAGGCTAATTAAGGGTAAAAATGATATTAATATTACCCTAACACATGTCCTAATTCTATTGGAAAAGTTTATCTCGACCAAAAACAACCTTAGGAATAAAATATTATCATTTAGGTCCACTTGGATTATATTAGGACATTTATTATTATTTAATTCAAAGAAGAGTTAAAAGAGTTAAAATCAAAGTTTATTTACTAAACATTTTTTAATATAGTGTTACACATAAGATAAATTCGATTATAAATATTCATTAGAAAGATAAAACGATTTCCTACATAATTATATTTTATTTATAATTTTTATACATTAAATAATATAATTTATTTATGACACAATGATGATGTAGTAATTACCATAATAGTGAAAAATTAAAATAATTGATATTATAAATACCCAAATAAATATAATTTTAGACTTTTCATGAATTACAATAATTTTCTAGGTTAATATGACATGTTAGGAATGCTTTAATTAACTATGTTCTAAGTAATAATTCTGTTAGGATTTTCACAAAAATCAATTTTCCAAATAGTGTCAAAATTGACATAAAAGAGTTTTTAAAACAAATATTATATTATTAATTGATATTCAATTCATAAAAATCTAAGGTTCGGCCAAGAGACTTATATAATGATAGGTGTATCATTAATTGACCACTTGGGGGTCTCTTGGAGGTATATAGTAAGTTTATTAACTATATAATATAAAAATACAAAGTGACATGGTAAGTGTCAAACTAATTAACTAAGAGTTAAAACTAAAAGATAAGGTTAATATAATGACCAAACCTGTATAAATTATATTTGTTGAGTGGTTTTCGAACCATACCCACCTTAAACTTAAAATAATACACTTTAGAGCCATTATAAACCGAATATTAATTTATTATAAAATAATATTTCTAGCTTTTCCAAAGGTGCCCCTCACCCCTCTTATAAAAGGGCACTCCCCCTTCTCATTAATTCACACATTAAAAGCATTTTGGTTCGTCCAAACCCTGCCCATATACTCTCTAAACTTCCCTCACTACAACCTAGAGGCCTTAGTTTGATCAGAAAGCCAACCTAAGGAGCCCTTTTGATCAAATCAAAAGGAAGAACCCGAAGAAGAGGTAATGTTTTCACCACCCTCTTTCAAGTTCCTTTCTTCTTCAACTTCTTCTTTCTTTGTTATTTCTATTATAAAATAATAACTCCAGTATCTTATATATACTATGATGTTATTATAAATATGGTACAACCATATTTAGTATTCTATCCATCCTTTGAATGGCATGTCACCATATGTGTGTACGTACGGCTTACCGTCTCCACGTCGTGGTGTAATTGTCATTCAATAAATTATTATTTGGATGGGTATAATAATGATGTGTAATTCATGTAAATAATAAATATAACATGATAATTATTCTTTATATATGATATACCATCCAATTATATATTATTTTAATATCAAAACAATGATAATGTCGCTCGTGCGTACGTACGGACTACCGTATCCACGAACGCGATGAGATTCATTCTCCATCGTATCCATTCAAGTATAATTCTCATTTGATGATTAATAATAGTATCTAAGGACTTGATATCATTCTGTATATGATTAAGATACAACCTATCCATGACAAACACGACTTACATAACAAAACATATAAAAGAAAATGAGTAAGTTAACACCCGAAACAACGATAATACTAAGATATTATTAACAAATCAATGTTAAAAGATCATATATGACATCATATTAATGTATATGATTATTGTATAATTTAATAAAAATTATTTAACCATTATACAGGAGGTTAACCTACCCTCAAACAAGTAGAATTACAAGGTAAGGGGTTTCTTATCTCACTTTTAATTCCGTGAGATTTCCATTGTTCACCACTTATTTATTGCATGTGGTGTGTGTACTGCCCATGATTGTATTAATTGTGTAATATACTTTAATTTATGGATATTTACATCATAATTTTATTATCCTTCTTTCATGGGTTCATGTTTCATAAGTTACCAAATCGATAAGGGAATTTGAAATTTCAATTTCCACTCATTCGGCTTTACGCATACTTCATTGATTATTTTACTCCAAGATTATGTGTAGAATCACTATTCATTTGATTATGTCATAATTTCCAATACTTTTTCTGTGTATATACTTTTGATACACATAATCACTCCATTGATAAATTATCAGGTCATCGGTATGAACTTGATAAGAGTAATTTTTTACTCAATCTCGATTTGTTGAGTTAAACATCCAATTCATTGGGGTTGTTTTTACAAGAATATGTGTGAATGTCATTTGATTGTTTTAACCTGAATATCCAATAATATTGAGTGTATTTATATTTTTCACACATAATTATGTCGTTAATTTATCCTTAACCTAAGGATACGGCCTTTATGAGAGATTTCATCTCAATTTACATTCCATTGAGACTCCGTTATTGTTATACACCAAATCACTTTTATATGGTGTATATAATGTACTTTGACATAATATATCATGAATCCCTTTATTCTCATGATATTACAAAGTTTTTATCTCCTCAATTATTTTTATTCAAGTGTCTCTCTTTTGGTTTGGAACTCTAACTAAAATGACATTTTAAAATGTTTTAAAGATTGATTATTCTAAATATTTCTCATTAATGTCCAAGTTTTAAAAATGGTTTTAAGGATTTATTTATATGGACATTAAAGTTTTAAAATCAAAATTCCTTTTAAAAGTTTCAAAGTGGTATGGGAAACTTTGATTCTAAAATCTATTTTAAATGTCTTATTGAAAAATAGTGTGACTTTTAAATGATTTTAAGAAAAAGGGAGATATTTCACTCTAATTGTTTTGATGATTATTTTCATCTATGTAAATATCCTTTATTATTCTCGATTGAGGTTAATCTATTACAATACAATCTTCCATATTGTATTGAATGAGTTATGGTTGACTGTGGATGTATTATTTTTTATACTATTCATGGTTTGTGGGTAAAGTATTGACATTTTGTATGCTAGTTTTAATATGAATGTTTATGTTATGTTTCAACTTTTCATATGAGGAATGCATTGGAGTTATTAAGTGATGGGTGGAGCCCGCTATAGATCCTCAATGCATCAGTAGGTCTCATGAGACAAACTAGTGTCTTGGTATGAGGCCTTGACAAAATCTTATTTATAGTCTTGGCACAAGGCCTTGGCTACGTGATTATGATAGTCTGGCATTATGCATTCCATAATTATGAAAGTGGTTAGTGATATTACATGTGATTATTCGATTAGTAGAATATACATGTGAATAAGTAAATGGAATTATTTCATTTTATTTCTGCCATATTATACTGAAGTTCAAGTTTAAAAGGCTTTTGTTTTAGTTTTATACATTTCCTTAAAATTTTATGCTTATTTTGAAAGTTTCTACTGTATTGCTTACCCTTACTGAGCATTTGAGCTCACCCCTTTCTATGTTTTATTTTTCCCAGGATTCCAGGAAGTGTATTGTGATTGATATACAGGGTTAATCCAAGGGAGTAATGGCGTTCATAAAGATTATTTATGTTGTTTTGTACGTATTAAAGTACAAATGTAACATTCATGTATGTAATCTATTTTTCCAAGACTGTTAAACTAATAGGTCTTTCGGGACATGATTCCTTGTAATCATGTCAATGTATTAAAATAATGCACTGACTCTGGGTAACTGGGGTCAGGGAATTACAGAGGAAAAGGAAAAAAACAAGGAGGAACGATGCGCAAGTTCTGAGCACGCAGGTAGTGGTGCGCAGGTGAGAGCTGCGCTAGGTGCGGCGCGCTAGGTGCGGCCTTTGCCTATAAATATGCAGTCATTATCGCGCAAAGCACTCGGGTCTCAAAGAACTTCGCTCTCACCGCGCAGGTTTCTTTCATCACGCAGGTTTCTGATTTTCCGTAGTTTCATTGCTTCTGTTCATGTCATGCTTCTGCAGAGGTATTTGGATTTGCGCGGTGATACCTACATGCCAAAACTTGCGCGACACAGTTACACTTGCGCACCAACATTGGACTTGCGCGCCTTAATGCCTTAGCCATTTTTTCGAATTTCTTCACAAATTTTATGAAAGATCAACTTACTTAAGAGTTAATTATTCAACCTTTGTGCAGATTCAATGGCTCCTAGAAGAATCAGAATGGCTGATGAACTGGCTAGCAAGCGGATTGATGACATGATGAACATTGTTGGCCATGATTACTATACTGTCTGCAACAGCACTCTCCCAAATTTGGAGTACTTGAAGAAATATCATGTTAATTTCCCATAGATCATTTACCTTCCTTTGTATGGGAATGGTCATCTTCAAGGAGTCAACGTTCCAGATGCAAAGAATTATATGTCCGAAATGCAGTCGCACTCCTACTTCTCTATTTTGGTTATGTTGTGCATTAAGAGCAGCAACAATGGTATGAAATTTCCAATTTTTCCTCCATGTCATTTCCTTACAGGTATGAAAATGGAAAACCCATGGGCTAAAATGTTTTCCGCTGCCGGTTGGTGGAGAAAAGACTATCATGGCATTAGAAATATATCTGAAAAGATTACTCTCTCCAAATGGCTCTTTACTTCCAATGCTCCATTCTCAAATCCATGTATCCATCTTCCAAGTCCCTTGGATAGAAACAGAGTCACTATTTGATCAGTAGAAAATTTTCTCAAACCGCACTCAAGAACATTCTATTACAATTGTTCCAAGAAGAGCTGGTATCACTACATCTCTTATTGTATCCAATTGAATGAATGAATTCCAAGTGGATTTTGATGAAGCTCGGGATTCTGTAAATCAAATGAAGAGTTATGTTGAAAGTCTCTTGTAATCCTTGAAAAGGAGAAGAGACTCCAGTCTGTGGATTCCCTTCTAACTCTTGTGTTTTAATGAAAAACACTTTCATCTTCAATCATTTGTGCCTGCATTTTCTTGCTACCTACTTTAAATGTTTACCTAAGCCAATGGGCCTAGTAAGCATATTTTGATTTTTACTAGGACTATAAAAATAACCCAACAAAATTTGAATCTTTTAATTGCTCAATATTACCTAAATCATAAGAAATGTATGTTTAGTGAGCAGGGACTTGACTTTTGTTCAGAGTTTCCTTGTCTTTTGTGGGCAGTTTAAAGTCATGCATGTCGGACATAAAAAGGATAATGTTTAAGGTTGAAATAGATTTGACAGAATGTATTAAAATTGACTCAATTCCTTGATAATTTATCTGAAAACATATTACCACACTCAAGTATGGGGGAAAACATTTAAACTATGACTTAAGAAATTTTGAATCTGATGAATGATACGAAAAAAGGGCTAAAAGGCATTAGAACAAGTATTCCCCAAGAATGAAGTTACCACTATTTAACAAACCTGTTAAGCGGTTGAATTATGTAGGGTAACTTAAGGGCATTGGTTGCATAGTCAAATAATAGCATCTTTTGGCTGACAGGTCCGTTATGTAGACTACTTATGCAAAAGGGGAAATACAGTTTAACGTCATGTTGGAAGATGGACTATATTTGTGTTACACAAAATAATTCTTCAAAAATATGGTATTGGTTGGAGTCGTGATGAGTTCTCCATCCATTGAGATTAAAGAATAAGCTCCATTGGAGTATACCTTATGTATTGATTAAGGTCCTTCCCATTTTGGCTCAACCTTGGGAGGTTTCTTTCCTAGTATCATTGGAGTTCTGAGAAACAATACCAATTCTCCCTAAATTAATGAACGAAGATGAAATTTTTTGTGTAAAGATCGTGTTATTCGATTTTGATAGACTTCCAAGTGGTGAAGGGTGCACAATCATTTCTCATCTAATCATTCCAATTCATCCAATCACTTTTGAGATTGTTCATCTATAGATGACTGATCATAAATGGCTACTTTGAGTGAAGGTAATTGAACTCCAATAGGCAAGACTGCTTCTATTTCATATACCAATGAATATGGATTTGACCACGTTGCAGTGCGGGTGGTGGTTCGATAAGCCCATAAATCATAAAAAAGTTTATCAGGCCACGACTTCTTATCTTTATCCACCATCTTTTGTAGTGTATTTGAAAGAGTATTATTGAAGGCTTCTATCTGGCCATTGGCCGCTGCATGATATCGAGATGAATGGTTGGATTTGACGTTATATTCTTTATAAAACTTCCTTACCTCGGATGAACAGAAGTTGGTTCCATTTTATGTCAATATGGTATGAGGGACACCAAATCTGGTAATGATGTTAGACTTGATGAAGCTAACAATTCATTTAGAACTAACTTCTTTGAGAGGTATTTACTCTTCCCATTTGGAAAAAAAGTCAGTAGCAGTATGAATATACTTAAACTACTTGGATGTAGCTGAAGGGTAAGGTCCCACTACATCCATTCCCCATGTGGAAAATGGCCATGAGTATTTCGTTGTATGAAGCAACTCTAGGGGTTGATGAATGAAGTTGGCACATACTTGGCATGAATGACACTTCATTGTGAAATCAACACAATCTTGTATCATTGAAGGCCAAAAGTATCCAAGCCTTCGAATTTGATCAGATAGTCTATATCCAGACTTGTGGGCACCATAGACTTCTGCATGTACTTCTTTCGTGACATCAATTGTCTCTTCACCATCAATGCATCTGAAGAGAATTCTATCAAAACCTCTTTTTTAGAGAATTTTTTCTAGGTGATCAGGGCTATCATAAAGAGTAAAATTGACCACACGTCGCTGGATTTGTTCTTTCCTGGCTCTATCAGGTGGAAGTGTTCCATTTTGCAGGTATTCCCTGATAGGTGTCATCCATCCTGTAGTATGACCATATGGTTCAGAAATGGGACTAATTTCATTGATTTTATTTGTTCTGGTATGAACATAAGGTGAAATTGTACAACGGTGGGCAATACTGATGATTGTCTCATCCCAATTTGGATCTTCTAGGGTTGTGGCTATATTAGCTAGTGCATTAGCTTGGGCATTTTGTGATCACGGGACATAAGAAAATTTCGGTTCCGAAGGAAATTCCGCCATTAACTCTCTGACGTAATCATACAAATGGATTAACTATTATTTTTTGATGGCATAATCCCCATTAACTTGTTTGATTACCAGTTCTGAATCACATTTTACCTTTAAGTGATTCACTTGTTCCTGAACCCCCAACACCAAGCCTGCGATGAGAGCTTGGTATTCTGCTTCATTGTTTGTACCGCCTTCCCACAATAAGAAGGAATAAGGTAGCACTGCCTTTTTCGAGTAAATGTGCACAATTCCTAACCCAACTTTGTTGAATTTAGGATCTTCCATTTTCTTCCCTGTTGGACTTTTGGAAGCACAATCAAAGTACATTTCCCATGTTTGAAGATTGTCTTGAATAGAAAATACTTCTTCATCAGGAAGTTAAATATCTAAAGATGTATCTTCTATTTAAGGATGTTCAGCAAGGAAATCATCTAGAGCTTGGCCCTTTATTGCCTTTTGAGACACATACTGGTTATCAAATTGCTGAAAAATAACATCCCACCTTGCCAGACGTCCTGTAAGCATTGGATGACTAAGGATGAATTTGAGCGGGTTACTGTGAGATACCAATTGGACCTCATGATGTTGTAGGTAGTGTCTAAATTTCTGAACTGTAAATATTAATGCTAGGTAGCACTTCTCAATGCTTGAATATCGGGTTTCTTCTTCAAGCATTGTCAGACTGAGATAGTAAAGGTTGTTTTCATTCCCATCATCATTCTTCTGGGCAAGGAAGGCACCCAATGATCGCCCTAAAGCTGTCACATAAAGAATAAGTGGTCTTTCTTCAACAGGTGGCATTAATATCGTTGGACTCAAGAGATATTTCTTGAGAATATTGAATGCTTCTTGACATTCTTCAGTCCACTGGTAAGTGACCCCCTTCTTCATCAATTTGGTGAAGGGTAAACTTTTTCCTGCAAAATTGACGATGAAACGCCGAATATAGGCCAACTGTCCTTGAAGTCCTCTCAATTATTTAAAATTTCGAGGAGGTGACATACCAATGATTGACTTTTTCTTCTGAGGATTGACTTTGATACCATGATGGCGTACAACAAAGCTGAGAAATTTTCCTGAGGTTACCCCAAAAGCACATTTTAAGGGGTTCATCTTCAAATTGTGTTGTAGAAGGTTATAGAATATGATTTCTAAATCTTCCAAGTGATTAGAAATTCGTCTATATTTAACCACCAAATATTCCACATAACATTCAACAAATTTCCCTAAAAAGGGTTTAAAGATACGATGCATGACACACTGATATGTTGCGCCTGAATTCTCCAGGACAAAGGGCGTTACCCAATAGAAAAACACACCCTAAGGGGATCTGAAGGCTATAGATTCTTCATCATCTAGAGCCATTAGAATTTTATTATACCCTGAATATCTATCCATGAAGGAAAGTGCTTCATAGCTAGCGGTTGCATCAATTAAGAGTTCTGTGATCGGAACTGGAAAATCATCCTTGGGACAATGCCGATTAAGATCTCTGAAATCAATGAAACCTCTAATTAGTTCGTTCTTATTTTTCACAGGGACAATATTATCCATCAATTTGGGATATTGAACTTCTCTGATGAAGTTATCTTTGATAAGCTTATCCACTTCAGATTCAATTTTGGAAGCATAAGTTGGGTGTGTTCTTCTTGCGGCTTGCTTAAATCCTTGATATTCTTCTGGCAAACCCAAACGATGAGTAGAAACATCAGGATCAAGACCTTGCATCTCTGTATAGTTCCAAGAAAATATATCTCGATTTTTCTTCAAAAATGAAATATACATTTCCTTCTCTTCAAGAGTCATAGATGCACTAATTAAAGTGGGACGTGGATCTTCTTTTGTACCCAGATTTATTTCTCTAAGTTCATCCACAGTGGTAGAGATACCCTCTTCAAAAGATGGAGGTGCATCCCTGAGATCTTCCTCTTTTTCTTCAACATGTGTTATTTCTTCTTTTTATACTTTCATTGTAGATGATGAAGCAGAATTCCCAAGATCAAGAGAGATGTTAAAATTTGAACATTTTGAAGAAGAAGATTTCATTTCTGACCCTATTGATGATGAAGGGTCTTCCTTGGGTAATAAAGAGGAGATGATGGATTGATAATTGACATCATCGTTCATCTTCGACATTTTTATAACTTCTTCTGGCCTGGTTGACGAAGTATAGAATTGATGGATTTCAGCAGATGAAATGAAGACATCTCCATTTGATATTTCATCATTGCTTAGTGAATCACCAATTCACTACTGGAAATACAGTCTTTCCCTACAGTTCGGAAGCATTGGGAAAGACTGCAGAACTATTGGTATATGTTATACCAACGGTTCTGCAAACCGTAGGTAAGTAAGCCGTTGGGAAAGCTTTTCCCAACGGTTTACAGTGAACCGTTGGGATTGGGTGGGGAAAAATTAAACTATCCCAACAGTTGTGCCAAACGTTGGGATAGTTCTTCCCAACGGTTTGGCTTGAACCGTTGGGAAAGCCCAAGCACTCTCCTCTTTCCCAGCGGTTTCTAAACCGTTGGGAAAGGTTTTTTACCAATGGTTCATATAACCATTGGTAAAAAAACTCAGAGATGTTATGCCAACGGTTTGAAACCGTTGGCATAGCCTATGTTGTGCAATTTGCACAGCAGCCTGCAATTTGCATAGTAGCTCTGCAATTTGCACAGCAGGTCTCATTGCGTGCATTACCTCTCATTTTCAATCCAATTATTGTACCTGAAATAAACTAACACATACATATACAATTATTGTACCTTCAATAACCAACTAACACATACATATAGAGAACAAATTCATACACATTTAACATATAATTCATCCTAGAACTATACACATCCATAATTAAATTAGAATTCATAATGTAATTATAAACATACATAATTCATTTAGAATTCAATTTAAAATTTAGATGAAAATTATATGTGGAATCCTTAATTCAATTCATAATTTGATCGGTTTTTCATATACCATATATTTTTACCTAAAATGATGTCCATTTTAAACAAAATACATACTCCTGGTGTGATACCGGCCACACCGTGCCTCGGATTGAGGTGAGGTTAACTCGTACATGTCACAAATGACCCATCGATCATTTTTCTAAAGTATCAACATATTCTGAAAGTGTTTGATCAGTTTTCCGTATGCCAGTTGATGTTTTTCACTTAAAATGATGTCCTTTTGAAACAAAAGACAGACACTTTGAGTGGTTTCGGCCACACCGCATCTCAGATTGAGGCGGGGTTGATTTGTACACGTCACATATGACCCATGTGTCGTTGTACTAAAGTATTAACACAATCAGAATTTGTTTGGTCAGTTTTCTGTATGGACTTAAAATGTTGTCCATTTTAAACAAAAGAGAGCCACTTAGAGTGATCCTGGACACACCGTGCCTCGGATTAAGGTGGGGTTGACTTGTACACGTCACATATGACCCATGGATCTTTTTTCTAAAGCATCAACACATTTCGAATGCGTTTGGTCGGTTTTTCGTATGTCAGTTTTTCTTTTCACTTATAATCCTGTCCATTTTAAACAAAAGAGAGACACTGTGAATGGTGTCGGCCACACCATACCTCGGATTGATGCAGGGTTGAATCGTACAAGTCACATATGACCCATTTATTGTTGTGCTAAAGTATCAACAAAATACGAATGTGTTTGGTCAGTTTTCTGTATGCCAGTTGATGTTTTTCACTTTAAATGATGTCCTTTTAAAACAAAAGACAGACACTCTGAGTGGTTCAGGCCACAACGCATCTCATATTGAGGTGGGGTTGATTCGTACACGTCACATATGACCCATGGTTCGTTCTCCTAAAGTTTCAATGGAAACCGAATGAGTTTGGTCGGTTTTCCGTATGTACTTAAAATGTTGTCCATTTTAAACAAAAGAGAGACACTTAGACTAATCCCGGCCACACTGCGACTCGGATTGAGCCCGGGTTGGCTCGTACATTTCACATATGACCCATGGATTGTTGTGAAAAATTATCAATAGATTCCGAATGCGTTTTGTCGGTTTTTTGTATGCCAGTTGTTCTTTTCACTTATAATCCTGTCCATTTTAAACAAAAGAGACACAGTTAGAGTGGTGTCGGCCACGCCGCGTCTCATATTTAAACAGGGTTGACTCGTACATGTCTCAAATGACCCTTGAATAATTTTCTGAAAGTATCAACACAATCCGAATGTGTTTGGTCGGTTTTCCGTATTCCAGTTGATGTTTTTCACTTAAAATGATGACATTTTGAAACAAAAGACAAACACTTTGAGTGGTGCCGGCCACACCAAATCTCATATTGTGGAAGGGTTGATTTGTACACGTCAAATATAACTCACGGATCATTCTTCTAATGTATCAACACAATCAAAATCTGTTTGGTCAGTTTTCTGTATGTACAAAAAATGTTGTCCATTTTAAATAAAAGAGAGCCACTTAGAGTGATCTCGGTCACACCATGCCTCGGATTAAGGTTGGGTTTACTCGTACACATCACATATGACCCATGCATCATTGTCCTAAATCATCAACACATTTAGAATGTGTTTGGTCAGTTTTTCATATGTCAGTTGTTCTTTTCACTTATAATCATGTCCATTTTAAACAAAAGAGAGACACTTTTAATGGTTTTGGCCACACCGTGCCTCGGATTGAGGTAGGGTTGACTCATACACATCACATATGACCAATGGATAGTTTTTCTAAAGTATCGACACAATCCGAATGCGTTTGGTCAGTTTTCCGTATGCCAGTTGTTGTTTTTCACTTAAAATGATGTCCTTTTGAAACAAAAGATAGACACTTTGAGTGGTTTCGGCCACACCGCATCTCAGATTGAGGTGAGGTTGATTATAACACGTCACATATGACCCATGGATCATTATCCTAAAGTTTCAATAGAAACCAAATGCGTTTGGTCGGTTTTCTATATGTACTTACAATGTTGCCCATTTTAAACAAAAGATAGACACTTAGACTGATCCCAGCCACACCGCGACTCGTATTGAGCTCAGAATGGCTCGTACACGTCACATATGACCCATGTATCGTTGTGATAAATTATCAACAGATTCTAAATGAGTTTGGTTGGTTTTCTGTATGCCAGTTGTTCTTTTCACTTATAATCCTGTCCATTTTAGACAAAAGAGACATAGTTAGAGTGGTGCCGTCCACACCGCTTCTCAGATTTAAATGGGGTTGACTCTTACACATCTAAAATGGCCCATGAATCATTATCCTAAAGTATCAACACAATCCAAAAGTGTTTGGTTAGTTTTCCGTATGCCAGTTGATGTTTTTCACTTAAAATGATGTCTTTTTGAAACAAAAGACAGACACTTTGAGTGGTGCTGGACACACCGCATCTCAGATTGAGGCGGGGTTGATTCTTACATTTCACATATGACCCATGGATCATTGTGATAAAGTATCAACACAATCAGAATCTGTTTGGTCCGTTTTCCGTATGTACTTAAAATGCTGTCCATTTTAAACAAAAGAGAGCCACTTAGGTGATCCCAGCCACACCATGCCTCAGATTAAGGTGGGGATGACTCATAAACATCACATATGACCCATGGATCATTTTCCTAAATCATAAACACATTTTTAATGTGTTTGGTCAGTTTTTCGTATGTCAGTTGTTCTTTTCACTTATAATCTTGTCCATTATAAACAAAAGAGAGACACTATGAATGTTGTCGGCCACACCGTGCCTTGGATTGAGGCGGTGTTGACTCGTAAACTTCACATATGACCCATGGATCGTTGTTCTAAAGTATTGACACAATATGAATGCATTTGGTCAGTTTTTCGTATGCCAGTTGATGTTTTTCACTTAAAATGATGTCCTTTTGAAACAAAAGACAGACACTTTGAGTGGTGCCGGCCACACCGCATCTCAGATTGAGGCAGGGTTGATTAGTACATGTCACATATGACCCATGGATCGTTCTACTAAAGTTTCAATAGAAACTGAATGCATTTGGTCAGTTTTCCGTATGTACTTAAAATGTTGTCCATTTTAAACAAAAGGGAGCCACTTAGAATGATCCCGGCCACACCGTGCCTCGGATTGAGCTTGGGTTGGCTCGTACATGTCAAATATGACCCATGGATCATTGTGATAAATTATCAACAGAATCCGAATTCATTTGGTTGGTTTTCCATATGCCAGTTGTTCTTTTCACTTATAATCCTGTCCATTTTAAACAAAAGAGACACAGTTAGAGTGGTATGTTAGTTGTTTATTCACATTATTCAAATACACTATTCGACTATGGGTCTTTAAATTAATTTATTTATGAAAAATTTACATTTAAAATGAGAATATCAGAAAATTAATAGAAGATAAAACTTTTACTAAAAATCCTTGTGGAAATATTAAGGTAAACATGATTTATGAGAATCCTCATGTGTCTATTAGTGGAATGGTATTTACTTAAAATATTTTGGACATTCATATAGAATATTTTTATATCATTCTTAGTATGTATTATATTTTAGTTTATCATGCTATGAAACATTTCAGAGCTAACAATGTGATGCCCAATGAATACATCCCTTTTATAACATACCAAGAATCTATGATATTGATTAGATGTGTAAATGTGATTTAAATTGATTACCATGATGAAAATAAATAAAATATATATTATAGATTTTCTAGTAGTAAATGAAATCAAGGAGGGTGGGGGGCTGTCCGGGGGGGCTGTCTGGGGGGCTGTTCGGTGGGTGTCCGGGGGGCTGTCCGGGGACCAAGGAGGAGGGTGGGGGGCTATGCGGGGGGGGGGGGGGGGGGCTGTCTGGAGGTGTTCGGGGGGTTGTTTGGGGTCCAAGGAGGAAGGTGGGGGCTATTTGGGGGGGTGTTTGGGGGGCTGTCCGGGGGGTTGTTCGGGGTCTAGGAAGGAGGGTGGGGGCTGTCCGGGGGGCTGTTCGGGGGGCTGTTCGGGGGGCTATCTGAGGACCAAGGAGGGTGGGGGGGGGCTATCCGGGGGGTGTCTGGGGTCCAGGGAGGAGGGTGTGGGGTCTGTCCGAGGGGTTGTCCTGGGACCAAGGAGAATGGTGGGGGGCTGTCTGAGGGGCTGTTCGGGGGGCTGTTCAGGGTCCAAGGAGGATGGTGGGGGGTTTTCCAAGGTCCAGGAAGGAGGAGGGTTCCCAAACACACAACCACTAAAAGAAAACAACATCCATAAAAATAGATAATATATAAAAATAACTCAACTCCAATACTATAATACGAGCCTAGATGAAACCAATAACTAGAATAGATTAAATATCAAATCTTAGTAATATTAGTCAGAAATTTAATGGATCAATTTGTCCCACATCACCATCACCATCATCATCATCATCATCACCCTCATCCTCGTCCCCATCATCGTCCTCGCCCTCCTCAGCGCCCTTCTCTTCTCCATTACCCTCGTCCTCACCCTCGCCACCCGCCTCTCCATCCTCCTCTCCCTCCTCTTCCACATCAGACTCCTCACCATCATCATCGTCAAGCTGGACATCATCCTAACCACCACTAGAACTTCTACCTGTTGCACCATATATAGAATGTATCGATGACATATATTCATCAAAAGTTGGGCTGGCCTCTGCTAGAAGTGTTGGACGTAGAACTTCAATAAATTTCATAAACGAACTGTTTTCCCTAGCAGAATGTTCTGTCATCTCTGTGGCCTTTTTCTCAGCATGTTCTGCTTGTGCCCTAACTTTCTGCAGCTTGGTGGCACTACATCTCGTACCTGAGGAGGGCCAATACCTCATTGGGGATATCCTAGGTCGGCAGCATACTCTGCCAGGATGCCCCTCTCCCAACACCTAATGTAAGTGATATGTTGGCCCAAATTTTTCTGGTTCTTGGGCATCGAGGGCCTCTAAAGCAACCTGTTACAAATATAAATATATTATTAAGTTAAAAAATAGATATTAAAATATAAAATCAACAAATTAAAACTTACAATTTGTTGCTAAGTCGCTTCGTTGACGGAACTTCCATCCTTTTTCTTTCTACTCAAGCAAAACAGCTTTCCTCGAGGCACATGTGCTTAAATATTCTGTATTTTCCTCTACAATGACATTGAAAACTAAAGTTATATGAAAACTTTATCAAACAATTAAATAATTTATAAAACAAAAGAAAATGTAAGTCGTAAAGAAAACTTATAAAAAATTGTCATACCTGCTTCCTCTCATGATCTGACATCATAGTACGTCCTAGTGTGTGGAGGTATTTTTTTGCATCAATGTTTTTTTTATTTTTTCCAAATTATTCCTAAATAAAATTTGATAATGCAAAGGATAATATTAATGAAAAACATGAAAGTTATTATTTAAATACCTCAAATGTAATTCATACCTTAAACTGGGTACTCGTCCAATGAGTAATCATCTGACGATACTGCTCTATAGGAAAATCATCCATGACTGGTACTGCCTCTAACTCAGTGCCAACTCTATCACACCATCCAATATACAACTCATGCTAGTAGTCTCTCCAAATCTCGCCTAAATCCTTTAGACGTTCCGATCGAGCACCCTCACCATCAGAAAAATTAAATCGAAGATGACATAAAAATATTAATTCATATAAATAAAAAAATAATTCATGGCATTAAATACAACAAATTTTTTTACCCATATCTCTGCCCAATCTCTATCCTTGACCTCATCTGGAAAATTTCTCCATGACAGCGGGCTGATGGGAATGATGTCGAATTATTTGGCAAGAGTCTCCAAAAAACTCCGACATTGCTGCCCTGATTTCTCAACCATTTGGTTGTCTTAATTGTAATCCACCATAACCTGTGTGCGGCGGTTCCACACCGAACGCATGCATGTACTCCCCTGCCCCCGCCTCTTGTCAGTAGATTTATCTTTCATGAAATAAAAACAAATATTTTATCAAAACATGTTATAATGAAAATAAATATTGCTATAAAAATTTGTTTGGGTTTTATAAATATACATGCGCCAGTCTGATCGTTGAGCGCCATCAGATCCACAGAAACTGATGGAACACCCTTTGGTGGAACAGGAGTCGAAGATGATGGAATATAGAAGCTTGGAGAGACAGAAGTATAAGGAAAAAAATATGAGACAACTGTATGACCGGATTCTGACTGGGGAGTGGGAATCATCATGGGATGTGAAAATGATGGGGAAGAAGATGAAGAAGGAAGCAAAAACATGGGAGGCCTAAATATCCTGTGTGTCCCTAATGACACACCGAGATCAGAATGTGGGAAGGATGACATGTCAGTGGGAGGGGTAGGGTCTAGTAATGCACGTGCATCTGTTCGTCCACCTCTGGTACGAACCCTCCTCGTACCACCGGCCTGAGTACTAGGACCAGTACTAGGCTCCTCGTCGAATAACTGTTGATGTATAGGTGGATCCTACAAAAAAAATCAAAAAAATTAATCACATGACATTATATATTCTTTAAATATATATATATTTGAAATAAAGTACTCACTATAGGCACTAATGGTGGAACGCCCATCTCCGCCATCTGATGATTGTTCTCCATCATTTTTTTCTGTCATCTCTCTTCAATTGGCTATATTTCCTGCTTTTAAAAACAAATATTTAATTAATTAGAAAAAGGAAACTAATGTGTAAACCAAAAAACTAAATATATGATGGAATATGGGGATTCATTGGTAATTTAGCTATCAATTGTTTTAGAAGAGATTTAATGAATTTAATAAATCATACAAGTTGTAATGTTCACCAAGTTAGAAATATTGTTTGACTAGGTTTGAATACAGTTCAATTCCAAATTAGAAAATGCAATTCAAATAAAACAGTAACCAATAAACATTGAAAATTCACATAACGGTCAATTCAGCTAAAACATATTTGTGATCAATACTAAATCAATTTGAATATTACCAACCTTAACAACCCAACTCGAGGTAAACCAAAAGAATTGAGAACATGGATGAATGATTCTATATATTTTCAACCACAACTTCAAGTTCACAATAAACTCTGACAATTGAGCTATTGGAGTTATCAAAAGAAATAATTGGATTGGTTCTAATGGCAATAGGGACAGTGTCAATTCCATCATCACCATCATCAAAAAAAATGTCTTGGAATTACTTCAACTATGACACCAAATTCAGGTCAAAGTTGGTCTTTGACATAAAAAACTTGTTTAGCCATTGATGCCAACACATATGGTTCTTCGGTAGCAAGAGTGTGAGTCATATTAATTACTCGAAATCCACAATCATCAATTAATATGCCATGTCTCGTCATCGAATCAAACCAATGGAATTTTATCATTATGACTCGTCCATGAGAGTAATAATCCAATATTATTATTTTCTCAACGACTCCATAATAACCCATATTTTTAAATCACAGTCTACTATCTGATGCACTGGAATAACAATCTATTGTGGCAGTAACCATAACACCATCATGTTGTGTTCTCATGTTCTTTTCTCATTCAGTGATAATAAATTTGTACTCATTGATAACAATTGATTTACAGTCACGAACCAAGGTGTTATGACCAAAATCCAAAGCTTTTATTTCCTCAGAGATAGAGTCAGTATACAAACTCAATACCTTCAATATAAATGACTATTAAACTTAATTAAATATTGAAATAATAAATTTAAACAGTAATATTTTTACCTTCAATTTTAACCAAGCAGAAAACTCTTTGCTATGAAAAGTCTCTCTCTTTCTCAAAGATAAAGAACAATGCTTTCAATTTATCATTGTTTTATGTTCCCTGTAGATAAAAAAATATGAATTGTTTAACAGATATATATTTAAGATATACATATTCAATTTAGTTCCCTGGTATAGTCATCGAACAAATCACAGCTGAACAGAAATGTGTGATGTGCCATCTCTCGCACTTCATGGCTT
The DNA here is from genome assembly GCA_963277665.1 of Viscum album. Classification (NCBI taxonomy): domain Eukaryota; kingdom Viridiplantae; phylum Streptophyta; class Magnoliopsida; order Santalales; family Viscaceae; genus Viscum; species Viscum album. Next base: position 805,953,062 of record OY728150.1, on the reverse strand, counting down.
AATGTCTTCAATGTATATGATCTAGGAATTCCTCTTATTTGAGGAAGTGATGGAAAACTGGGTTCAATTTGCTCATATTGTTCTTCTTCATTTATCATTGGTCTGTTCATTCTTGTAGTAAGATCAGACAAATACATTGAGTAGAAATCCATACATTCTTGAGCCAATTAACCGTTCATTATAGAACCTTCGAGATGATTCCTGTTTTGGACATAAGACTTTAATGTGTACATATTTATTTCAGTTGGATACATCCAACGAAAAGAAACAGGTCCTTCGAGAAGTATTTCAGTGGGAATATGGATAGTCAGATGCAACATGCATGTGAAAAATGATGGAAGAAATATTTTCTCCAACTCACACAAAATTAATGGGGCATCCGTCAAAATTTTTTGCAAGAAAGACTTGGAAAACTTCTTAGCACAAAGATCTCTAAACAAATGGAACAACCGAATAATAGTCACCCTTACATTATTGGACAAAAGATGACGGATTGCTATTAGAATCAACTCATGTAGTAGAACGTGATAATCATGAGTCTTCAAAGATTTTAGCTTCAACTATATTATGTTGACCCATTTAGATATATTGCTTGAATAGCCATTAGGAACTCTAATAGTCTCTAATAATTCTAGAAATTTTTTTTTTCGTAGGTTTCATCACATAAGAAGCACATGGAATTTGCCATTTATTTTCACTGATACGCACAAGATGCAATTCTGGTCTGATGCCCCAATCCACCAAGTCACGCCGAGATCGTAAATCATCTTTTGTCTTCCCCTTGACATTTAGAAGAACCAAAAGCAACATTTCACATATATTCTTTTCAATATGCATTACGTCTAAGCAATGATGTAACAAATTGGTTGACCAATAAGGCAAATCAAAAAAGATAATCTTCTTCCTCCAATTGTAACAGGTTTCAATGGAAACATTTTTTCTCTTTCCAGATTTAATTTGACCCTTCCCGAATGAAAAACTGAAATCTTTCAATTCATTAAGCACATCATTTTCAGACATACGCTGAGGTGGATCATCGGTCTCTATGGTATTATCAAATCTTCGACGATTCATTCTATATGGATGATCCTTTGGCAAGAATCATCGATGTCCCATAAAACTGAAACTACAACAACAATGTTTCAGTCTTTTGGATCGTGTATTCTTCATACAAACTGGACATGACAGTTTTCCCTTCATGCTCCATCCAAACATCATTGCATAAGCCATAAAATCATTGATCGTCCACATAAGCACAGCACGCATCTGAAATATGTGTTTCAAACATGCATCGTATGTGCACACACCCACATCCCAAATAAGTTTCAACTATGTTATTAAAGGTTTCATGTATACATCAATATCAGTGTCAGGATCAGAAGGACCAAATATGAGTATACTCAAGAAAGTGAAAGGTTTTTTCATACACAACCATGGGGGAAGATTATAAATGTGTATAAAAACTGGCCATGTGCTGTTCGAAGTAAGCATCTGCCCAAACGGATTAAAACCGTCGCATGAAAGACTCATCCTCACATTACGCACATCATCTGCAAAATCAGGATGTCAAGAATCAAATCTCTGCCATAAAAATCCATCTGCAGGATGAACCAACTCATCATTATTCTTATTTCTCTCAGTATCATGCAATCTCATTTTTATTGATATTTCATCATACATAAAAATATTTTGGAGTCTGGGGATCAATGGAAAGTGCCACATTACTTTTTGTGGAATGCAGGATGGTGTTCCATCAGATTTTGACTTCCAACGGGATGTGCCACATTTTATACAATCATTTCGTTCAGTGGTTTCCTCCCAGAATAAACTGCAATCTTTCGGGCAAGAATGAATTTTGTTTCTTGAAAATCCAAGTTCCTCAACTAACTTCCATGACATATAGTGGTTTGAGGGAATATCTACATCATCTGGAAGTAAATCCTTCAAGAGTGTAAGAATGTAATTGATTGCTGTATTAGAAATCCCATACATAGTTTTCCCATGAAACAATCGGATTAAAAATTACAGCTTTTTCATTTTATCGCATTGTCGATATACTGGAGTCGTGGCAGCATCATTCAATTTTTTCACCCTATCAATATCATCATTTTCACTAGATGCATCATCTGTCCTCATATCGAAGTCTTCTTGAGTCAAAATCCTTTCTTTTTCATGATGACGAATAAATGGAAACTGATCATCTAACAAATTCTCCATTCCAATCCTTTCATTTCGATCATCACCAATTTGAGATTTCATTTTCTCCCCATTGTGATACCACACAAATTAGTTTTCTTGAAAAAAAAATTGGTTATGTGGTATCTGACTTCTTCACGGCTCAACCAAGGTCTACCAACACAATTGGAACATGGGCAGTGTATGCGACCACTATCTGATGCATTATGAAATGAAAAATCTGTAAATCTCTCCAAATTGTTTTGAAAATTGCTTGAGATCCGATCAGTTTCATATATCCAACTTCTGTCCATTCTATAAAAAGAATTTATATAAGTCATTTTGTCATAAACAATTCAATAGGATTGAACTTTAATAGAAAATACATTTAAGTAAACGATAAAGGAAGAGAATAATCAAGGTATCAACTACACATGTGAAAAAAACATACTAATGTGTTATTAAAAAATGTAAAACCAACAAGAACTTAATGTGTTATCACATCACAGTATGCCTCATCTCATAACCATATTAGTAGGGTATCATTAACATGAATAACATCAACCTTGTGCCATCCTCCTACCCTACATGACCCCAACCACATGCCACATATTATTATAGCCTTATCACATCACACCTCACCTGAAAACACTAGGGAAATCATTGTACATCTCACCTGAAGACACATGGACAATCACATCGCATATTGCCTAAAACAACATGGTCAGTCACTTATGAAGGAAGAGTAGGGAAGAAATGGTAGCTATCCAACCATATAACCACCATCCTAGATATTAGAAAAAATACCCATAACTCAAAAACTCTGATCATTGGAAAGTTTATCCAACTCTGGTTGGGAATGTGTAGAAATAACATAAAATACATGATATATAGATAGAAAAAAATACCCAACCTATGGGTTCACATTAACTACATAATCACACACTTCACTACTACCATAAAACAAATAAACCATCACAACCACTTTCACCACTATATGCAACACACCACACCACCACCACACAAGAAACGTATCATTTCCCACTTTCATTTATAATCCATTTCATTCACACTTACATTGTCCATTCATTTAATGTTAAATTAATTAAATCCATTTACCACACATCCATTTCTATTCCATCTCATTTATTTACTATCTTGTTTTTTTGTTTTAACAACATAATTTATTCCATAGATAACCAGGAAACTAATAAAACCAACACACAACAACTCACCATCTCACAATAACCATCGTCGCCATGTTACATCATCCAACCATCTCACCAAAACAACCACATATCACAACAAAAATATTGCACATCACAAACCACCGCACAACCAAAACCACCTCACCACATCATACACCATAACCTCATCACACAACACCTCCACACGGCACAACACCACAACACATCATCACTATCACACAACTTCACATGTCACATCCATGCCCACTAACCATCACATTACAACCCCACATATCACAAATCCCAACTGTTCATCTCAATCACCATACAATAGCCTACAACATAAAATGAAACACAACAAAAAACCTCTCATAGATGAAACATACCCCAAGATACACAATTTATTCAAGTTCTTTTATTAAATTACCCCTTTATTTAGCATGGACATTATAACACAAATGATATTCCATGGGAAACTAATTAATTAACAAAATATTCGTTCATTTCCCTATTTTTCAGGGTAAAATCACATCAAAATCAAAACTTAAAACTAAAATATTAGATCAATAACAATAAAAACAAGGTAGAATATGTGTATAAAGAATAAAATACCTGATTTGAGATGATTCAGATGGATTTTCACCTATTCAGATGGGGGAGTTCGAGAGAGGATCCGAGTGCCGGATTGATTTTAGGGTTCTGTCATGATTGGGGGAGAGTAGTAGCCTGATTGTATGTGGGGAAAAGATTTACCAATGGTTTTTAAAAACCATTGGGAAAGGGGTGTTTAGGGTACCCTTTCCCAACGGTTTTATGAAACCATTGTGAAAGGGTAACGTGAACACCCCTTTGCCAACGGTTTTATGAAACCGTTGGGAAAGGGTTTTGTAGGCCTTCTTTACCAATGGTTTAAGAAAACCATTTATAAAGAACCGTGGGTAAAAACCACATTTCCAGTAGTGATTTCTGCCATGTTGTCTGGCTTGATTTCCATAATTGACATTATGGAAATTTCCATAAGAGTATTTGGATTTGGGTCTATCCTGTCAATTTGACTGATAGGAAACACATAATCTATACTCACATGTATGAATGGGTTTACTGGAATCTTTTCCAAACCATATGGAGCATTAACTTTGGTAACCTCCCTTGTTGTGGATTTCTTCTTTCCCTCCATGTGATAGAATTCCGCCTCAATGTATTGAGATTCACATGTTTTGAATGGGGATTTATCACCATACAATGTCTTAATTTGACCATTGAAACAATATTTGAGACATTGATGGTATGAAGAAGGGATAGCCGCATGTTGATATAGCCAAGGTCTTCTAAGAAAAATATTGGAAGCTATGTCATGACGAACAACCATGAAATCTGAATTGGATACAAGATCTCCAAACTGAGTTCTGAGTGTGATCTCGCCCAGAGGTTCTTATTCATTTTTATCATATCCTTGTAACATCAAAGTATAAGGAGATAAATCAGATTCGGTGAGGCCCAATCAACGAGGTATACGAATGGGGATAAGGTTGACTCCTGAACCATTATCAATGAAAGCTCTTAGAATGTCTATATCATTGACCTTTCCAGTTAAATACAAAGGTCTAATATGTCCATGAACAAAATCATCGTCATTTTCATTTGTGAAAGATATCACTTAATGGAATTGTGCAGGATTATTCTCTACATGGTAGACTTCAGCCACAATAATTTCGGTTTCTAATTCCTGAGGACTTGACAAAGCCTCAATGAGTGCCTCCTGAAGATCCTTTGATAGATTTAAATCATCTAGAATTGATAACATGGCCTGTACTTGGTCCAAATGTTTCAATACATCATACTTTTGGTCCAAAGGTCTGCATTTCCCAATAGGAACATGTGGTTTCACAGGTGCCTAAGAAGTTGATGCTTTGGAAGTAGATGCTTCTTGTATCGGGGTAGGAGTTGGAAATACTCCTGGCTTTGGAGGATTAGACTGACTAGGTCTATTTATTTGCTGAGAGGAAGAAGGTGTAACCTCCAACCGATCTTCCAAAATAATTGTGCCAGTACTGAATCTGTCATGTGTGGAAAAACTTGTTTGTTCTTGTTGAGCTCATTGAAGGGCTCTACCACGAGTTTCTATTGCAAATACGGTTCTAGAAGGGGTAGAATTGGAATAGTGGCTTCTGTTATATCCACGTCTTCCTCTGTATCTCAGACCTCTGGAACTCCATATAATTCATCTGTTTGATACAGGGAACTTGGGATCATCAAGATCGAAACTGTGACTGGAATAAGGATCGGTTAAGTGAATCATGTTAACAGAACCAAAGATCAACTCTTCGTCCGATGAAGACTCTGCCTGATTAGCCATTTTAGGTTGTTCCGTTTGGTGGGGTGGTTCTCGTGGATTTTAAGTAGATGGAATAAAATCTTCCATATTCAAAGATAGCTTGGGCTTTGACACGATCTCATCTTCTTAGGACTTCTCTTCTTTCTTTGAATTGTGACCTTTCTTTGAGGATTTTCCCTCTGATGAAGGGGGTTTTGCTGTGGAATTCATAGTAGAAAACACAATTGGTTTCTTCAATTGCATTCATAAAATGGCATGAGTTCGGTTGATCATTTTTCTGATCATTGAATCATCATATTTTTATGCATTTTTTCTTTTGACTTCTTACCACTCGCCTTCTTCCTCTGGATATGTAGCATTAACACATGCTACCTGAGCTGAAGAACATTTCAATTTGACTTGTCCTAAGTCCACCATCTTTTATAGGAGGTCCTTGAATACAAAAAAAAATCCTGAATGGGATGCTCCAACATTTGATGAAATGGGAAATAATTGGGATGGTCTTCATCTCCTTCCTTGTTCGGCATTTTTGGCCTTGGAAATTGAACCAAATTATTTTCCAGATCCGAAATTAAGTAACCAGGAACCAGTTCATCTTGGAAAGAGTAAACCTTTCTTTTCAACTCCTCAAATTGTTTCCTTCTTTGATCTCTTTGATCATATTGATTAAACGACCTCTATTGTTGACGGTCAAGAGGTGGAGCCCTTCGAAAAAATGAAGGTTTTGAAGTAGAAGAAGGTACAGGTGCTTTCTTAAGCATAACTGTAACAGTATCTTCTATACCCATTCTTCTTACTGGAGCTGATGGAATTACATGAGTTTTATCCTTAGTCTTTGTAAGATAATCTTCAATCTGCTGAGAGATTGAAGTAAGGTCTCGAAACCCTCCTGTGTATTTCACAGGGATCAACGGTGTGCGTAATTCATCATGAAAATTTTCCACACATATTGGCAACAATTACTCTTGAGGGAGTGCTAAGATTAGGGAATCTGTTAATCCCTTCCAGCGAGCAATGAAATCTGAAACTCTTTCATTCTCCCTTTGCTTACAATTTTTAAGATAAAAAACTGTTGTCTTTGGCAACGTTGAGCTGAATTGAAGAAGGAATCTTTGGCGGAGATCTTCCCATCCAGTAATTGACCAGGATTGCAAGCTTGTATACCAGAAAAAGGCAGGTCCTTGTAATGACTGTACAAAACACCTGAGCTTGACTGCTTCTTTTTGCTGTGGATTTCCCATCATAGGATCACAACGAGAAAAAAAATGTGTTAAGTGTTGATGTGGGTCTCCTGAACCATTAAAAATCAGGAATGTGGTACTTGAAAAATTTTGTGGGGGAGGAATTGCATCAACCCATTCAGGGTAACCTCTCTTTTCTGGTTGAATTTGAGCACATTTTCCCTCCATAGCTTCCAACTGAGCTATTAATGAATCAATATTATTTATTAACTTTTGATAGAAATCCAGTTGATCTTGGACCTGATCAAGTGCAATAACTGGAGCTTGGACAGATGTGGCGGCTGGTACTACAACTGATGGTAGCACCATCGATTGTTGTTGCACATGACCCACAGGATTAGACCTGTGAGGGAGTACTGGTTAAGGAGGATACTCTTGATCCATCTCAGTAACCACAACAAATTCCCTTGGATGACTGACTCCATCACTCTTAGGAGGAAGACTACCTTGAAATAGTTCTACATTCAACCTCCTTAATTCCTTCATTTCTTCCTCTTGTTGTGCAAACCTTTGCTCTAATAAAAGTGATTGGCCTTATCTAGAGGAAGGGTATGTAACCTGATTCTTTCCTTTCCCCTTGTTGGACGCCTTTCGGAGAGGGGGAAGTTGATTATTTTAAGTAATACCTATATTTTGGGTAAAACTTTGATTTCGTGTACACACACCTTCTTCATTTGTGTCTGTGTGTACAACTTCTTGAGAAGGAACCTCTTCATCTGATCCCTCTGAATGAGCCTCATGTTCTGGAGGATCAACAACAACGACATTGATGACATTAATTGATGACGCATTGCATCCCTTTTATCGGCATTTCTACAATACTGTCTTCTTCCATGTCCTTGATGAGACATTGCCTTTTGTTTATTTGATCTCTCAGGAACTTCTTGACGAAGCGTAATTTGGAGGGAATCTCTTGATAATTCGGCTCTGCATTCCTCTTGTGGATTCTTCCCTAATCGAGAGAAAACTAACTTTCTATGAGGAAGAGATTGAGGATTTGAAAAAGTCCCCAGTCCAGTGGACTGGGGTTGTTCCTTTTATTCCTGCTCAACTCCTCAAATCCTATTTTTTGATTCTGAGGGTTAGGTTAAAAGAGTCCCCAGTCTGGAAAACTGGGGGGTTCTTGAGCTACTATATCTTAGAATTTCTTAAAATCTCTCTTGATCTTGCAGACTTTAGTCTAGAAATGGGCTAGATGCATCAACCGACATCCACTCAAATCACCTGGCTCAAATGATCATTAAATGATTTCTAAAACTTCTGTGACCTGATGATGCACCTGCTCTAAATGAGAGGCATGTTCGATATTCTCATTTTCCTGATGCAAGATTAATTCGAAAACCTATTCTTTTTATGCCTGACTTTGTTAAGAACTAGTTGAGGTTTGTTCCTGAGAAATCCTTTGATTACAAACAAATCCAATTGGTTGTGGCTGTCCATGGGAAATAACATTGCATGAGACCATTTTTGGCAGGCTTTGTTGACTAGAGAGTACAGTGAAATGTAGTGCTCCATGAACACCCCATCCCCTGATATGAATACCAGATGGGGCATTGGAAATTAACTGGCGCAATATTTTTAGTATGCCAAGGCATGAACGCTGAAGGGCTCTATGTTGCTTTTCAGCCTTTGGGTATCGAGAAAATGAAAGATATGCCAAATCATTTTGGCGTCGTAACCCTTTTATTATCTTGAAATGATTTTCTTATTCATCGTAAGATAATATTTTCATTTTCAATTGACAAAGATTTTTCCACATGTTGAGATGAATATCGTGAATACAATCTTCCATCAACATCTCTGGAATGTCATAATGAGAATCGGCCAAAGGCCAAAACATGACTGGCACTTCACCTTTCACCAGTTTTTTCTCATATTCAGCACTTCCTCTTTATCATTCGATGAAGATTATTCTACCTGATTAGACCAGAGCTGGTGCTTCCTTGTTTCTTCATCAGATTAAACAAGATTGGTAGATAATTCATTGATCAAAATAGAAGATGAATGACCTAGGGGTGGTTTGGCGAATGACCTATACCCCGGGCTATCTTCTGATTGAGAAAGTATTTCACCTACTAGCGGTAAAGCATCAGAAATGACTGGCTTCACATTTGCAAGTGCCTTAAGATAAGAGGGATTTCCCATCACTACATTGTCCATTAGAGAATTTTTTAGGAAATGTGAATTACTAATGCGGAGAGGACTTTCGTAGCTAAATTCATCATCATGGGGAGGACCACCATGGTGGGTTACAGTAAAAGATGAAACCTTTTTCTCCTTGATCTTCTGGCCACACAGAGGGTTCTTGTGACTCTCACTTGAAGATGATACTTCGAGATCGACCGAACTGTTATGAAGCAAGCCTTCATGAGGAAGTGTCTGATAAAGACCTTCAGAATTAAGGTTCCCACTATTGGGAAATGAGAGAGTAGAATCTTGAGTTCAAACAGATAATTGTCTGAGGGATTCAAGAACTCCAGCATCGAGCAAGGCCTTATTACAGATTGGCTCTTGATTTCTTGATTGTGCTAAATGGGTCTTCTTCTTAGATGCCTTCTTACTCATTTTGGGAACCACTTGTTACCGAAAGTGGTTACTCTGAGCAGGTATATGTGACTACTTAGGAGAGATGGCTAGGTTAGGCTGACGATCTTTATTCAAATTGGGTGAATGTTCCTAACTTTATTATCCATATGACATGGGGGAGTATGCCCCATGACCCTCTTGGACTGGAATAGAGGTGTGTATCTACTCTGGAGTGATATTATGATGAGTCACTCCACTAATAAGGATAGATTTATGATTCTTTCCCTGAGATGCTGGTGAAGTTGTTATAATATCCTAGCAGGCATCCAGAATATGATCAGGGATTTGCTTCTTCTCTTTCACCATTTTCATAATGTGCTTGGTGACTTCAGCTGCCGAAACGGGAATATATGTCCATTCCATGCATGGATTAGGCATGTATTCCTACTCCTGTTCTTCTTTTCCTGTCAGTGAATTCTGATAGTACTCAAGTGTGGGGGCAGAGAGTTGAGTCTGCTCCAAATTTGTCGTCGGAGCTTTCTGAATGACTTCTCCGAGTGCTACCAAACGAGATTGTTGGAAGGATTGATGAATATTGGCAGGTGTATGTGCTTTCTTTGTATTCCTCGTCAAGTATGGTTTACTATTTTCCTTCAATACTGGCAGACGATACTGCTGACAGAATTTTTGATTGTAAACAGGTGTATGTTCCTGCTTATCAGTTGCCACCATATTAAATTGGTGACCTTCTTTGGTTGTAGTCAGATGAGACGGTTGAATAGATAATGAGTTATAAAAATGTGTATATGCCTACCTATAATTCTCCTCCATAATTGCCTGGCGGGATTGGCGTGTTGCTGCCAGACGAGTCTTCTGGGCAGTAACATCAGAATGAATGGGTGTGTATGCCTGCTCGTTGTGTGCCATCAAGTTGGATTGATGGACTTCTCCGGAGGGGAAAGAAGTAAGAACCTACTCCCTGTAGACCAGATTTCGCCTCTGGTGGGTCGTCTTATGGACTCGGGTCTGAGGGACCTGAGTCGATCCCCAAAAGGTGATACCCTCATCATGTTGAGGGTGCACTGTCGCACGAGTCTGGTGGAGATTGTTGATGGGAGCCCTCGGTAAGGACTCCTGTATTCTTGAATTAAGGCCTTGAGTGACTTTCTCTGTCATCTCCCCAGAATATGGGAGGGACTGGTGATTGCGTTTAGGGGATAACAACCCGAGATGGTTGGAAGCGGTGGTTGGAACCACCTGTTTCTTGATCACTGGTCGTCGCTGTTTGGACAAATATGGTGAATTATTGACCTTGAGTGCCTATCGAGCGGACTCCAGAGTCATAATGGTACCATGCTGACAGTATTCCTTAACCAGTGCATTTGATACCCAGCATTGAAGACGCTGAGTAGGTGATTTCATCCTCAGAGCGGATGACGATCTAGCAGGAGTAGTAGCAAATGTATTCACAGCAGAGGTATTCACAAGTGTGAACCTTAGAGAAGACATTTCTATAACATAGAAGATCTTGGAAAAGAGTTCATGTTTGATATAATAGACATAATCAAGATAAGTTCGGACACTACATCATTTGGATGAGCACATATGTTATTGATTGTTTTGTTGGACCTCTCATTGAGTTTAAATAGGGGCCTAACAAATAATTAAAACATCATTTTAACATGGTTAGGGATTCACGTCGGGTTCACCATTTTTTTTCCTATGGAATTGGGGATGACCTTGTTGGTTTAAGGTTCAAACATTCCAATCAGTTTCTAACGGGTTTGTTCATAGAACTGGAAACATCCAATGATTCTATATCCATTTGGACCTACTTTCTAAAGGTAGGTGCTCATTAGTTGTGGACTGATGAGGCTTAAGAATTTTCATTGGTCAAGAGGATGTGAGGTAAGACACATCACACCTTTTTGAGGGGAATTATTTTCTACTCCGAGACTCTCTTTATAGATTTGAGTTATGTTCATGAATCCTTATTAAAATACCAAGTATGAAAATGAGATTTTCTTTAGATATGAAAATCAATGATTAATATGTAGGAGATTTAGAGAAACTTTTATATGTATTTGAGGTTCTTCATCAATATAGAATCATCTGTATTTGTTAGAGATTATTAGTCAATGGTATCCTTCAACACATTATATAGAAATATCTTGGTCATTATGATAACTATATTGGTTTTAAATCCACTCAACGGGGAATTTGAAGTTTATTGTCATTCAGAAGTACATGGATTATTTTAGAGTTGGGATCGTACCCACAGATGGGCTACCTATGTATCCTTGTTTAGAAAATGAATCAGAACCCATGTATTTCGAGTAAAAAAGTGTGAGTTTTATGCATGGTTGATGGCTCAAAGAAAGACGTCATAATTACTTTTACGCTTTAAGCTCACGTGAGTCATGCTCGGTGTGAGAAACAAGAGGTATTGGTAAAACCTGACAATTTTTCCATGAAAGATGCAATCATAAGAAATAAAGTGGGGATTATTTATGTATGACTGCCCAGATAGATGAGGATTGGGATTTACATTAGGGAAGAAACCCGGGAACAAGGTCCATAAAGGTATATGTGCTTTTATGGATATTTGGATACTTAACTGAGGGCTTACTCTTGAGAAGGAAGCCCAAATTAGAGGGGACTTATGATTGAGTTTTACTCCTGGGAATGAAGCCCAAATAAAAAGTAAATTAAGACTGGGGCTTACTCCAAAAGAGGAGGCCCAGATTAAGGGGAATTTATGACTGGGGCTTACTCCTAAAAAGGAGGCCCAGGTTAGAGAACTTGGAATTTGGGGCTTACTCCTGAGTAGGAAGCCCAAATTTGGGAACTTTGGGCTTACTCCTAAAGAGGATTCCCAAAATTAAGGGAACTTGATGACTGGGGCTTACTCCTAAAAAAGAGGCCCAGGTTAGGGGACTTGGGGCTTACTCCTAAGAAGGATTCCCAATGTAAAGATCTTCTCATCTTAAAGGATGAGGTTGAATGAATGAAATCTCTCACCTTAGTGACATGAAGATATGTAAATCAGTAGGTTTTTAGAGATGTTACACAAAATTATTTTTAGATAAGGAATCCAACAAAATTAATCATTCCAAAAATGGCTTTGAAGAAGGTTTTGAAGGCTAATTCGTGAAGAGGAGAGGTGGATTTGAAGAAAAGAGCTGAATAGGCAGAAGGGGCACCCAAAAAGAGGTAGGTGCGCAAGTTTTGTTTGGGTGCGTAGGTCCTAGTCGCGCAAGTGTACTTGCGCGGAATAGGTGTACCTGCATGCCGGTCAACCCATAGGGTAATACTTGGGAGAGGCTTGGCTCAAGACCTTATTATTATCCTTAAGGCTTGAAAAAGGGTGGTGCACAGGTTCTGTTGAATGGATAAGGTGGCGCGTAGGTGTGACCATTTCCCTTAAGGGTTAGACACTTAGGCACGCAAGTGTTGGTGAATTTCAACACTTAGGACTTGTTCTCCCTCTTTAGATCTTCCATTCTAGGTAATAAATTACCATATAAGTGTTTGGAAGACTTCAAGAAGAGACTAGGGCGCCGGGAGCTCAAATCTGACTTTTTGGATTTTTCTGTCCCGAAATGGGGGGCCCACAAGGGGTATTTATAAGCTGCTAAAGACCTTGGGAGAAAATAAAATAGGGTGCGCAAGTCACCTGCGTGCCCAATATGTGGCGCGCAGGTATACCTGTGTGACCATCTTGGAACTTGCGCTGCCCATGCTTAAAGAAATCCATGTTCTTGCCTTTTCGATTTTTTGTGTTTCTTCAAAGGATGAATCACCTTGTGTTTAAGGTATTTCCCTTTTCAATATTTATACTCTGAGACAGAAAGAAGCATCAACAGAGGTTTACATTAAATTTCAGGAAATCCTTATAGAAATACCTTGGGACACAGCTGAATATGAGTACAACACATCATCCTCAGATGGATGGCTAATATGAGCAGATGATACAAACATTGGAAGACTTGTTGTAGGATTTTGTAATGGACTTCATTGATAATGGGAGGAACACATACCCTTTGTGTAGTTTCCATATCACAACAGTTATCAAGCCTCAATACATATGGCTCCTTTTGAATCAATGTATGGGAATATTTGAAATTATTCAATTTTTTGGGTGGAAACTTGTGAGACTTCACTAGTTGGGATGTGTCTTGTCCATGAAACAATAGAGAAGATTCAGTTCATCAAAAAGGTGTATGGAGATGACTCAAAGTCATCAAAAATCTTATTTGGATCATCAACGATGGGAATTTTCGTTCACAGTGAGTAATCAGGTTTTCTTTATGATTTATCCAAGGATTGTACATCATCATTTTGGGAACCAGATAATGTTATCTCCTTGATATATAAGACCTTTTGAGATACTAAAATGGGTTAGAGAGGTGACATATCATTTTTCATTTTCACCACAATTCTATGTGGTGCACAATGTCTTCCATATATCTTATTTGAAAAAGTATCATCCTGACCCTGACCATTTGATTAGATGGGATCATGTTGATCTAGAGATGGATGTTTCATTGGTGCATATCTCGGTGCAAATTTTGGAGAGGATGGAGAGAGTCTTTCATGGGAAAAGCATCAGTCTAGTACGTTTTTTGTGGTAACATGGTCAGATTAAAGAACAGACTTGGGAATGCAAGAATGAAATGAAAGAGAAATGACCGGAACTTTTTCATGGCAATGATGGACTTCAACTTTATGGGGACTGAAATTCTGGTGGGGGGGGAAGAATGTATCACCCTCAGTTTCTAGTATGTAACCCTTTATTTATGATTTTAAAGTATATAAATTATATTACTGAGGTTTTGGAATGTTTTGATAACTTTAGAGAGTTTTTGGGGACTTTCTATAGGTGAACGAGTGGTGCATGATTTTTGAAAACTGCGAAACACATGAAGTAAATAGTGCATAGTGAGACATCTGAAAAATGGAAGGTGAATGGGTTTTTCATGGTTCTCCCAAACCATGCATCCACTTAGGAGAAACTGTGTGCTTGGAAATTTGACATTGGATATTTTTAAGAAGTGGTTTTGGTATTGTTGGAATATAGTTTATAGATTATGTGAGATAACCATGTAAGGATCGACCTTAAGGTAGTGGAAAACACATGGTTTGTGCATGGTTTTACTAACCATGATTGAAAACCACAATAAATAATAAACTGCATCTTTAAAAAGTAGATCTCAATTTTTTTTAAATCACTCATGTTTAGTCCTATGTGACCCTAACATTGGATATTGCATTTCCAAAGGTCAAAGAAACTTCTACCATCAATCTATAGGTGATATGAAGGATTCCCTTGGTGATTATAAGATGATTCCTCACAGTAAGCGTTCTTTCTTGGTTGTTCATAATTTTTTCTTAGATCTACTTCACCCTCTCTCTTGGTTTCTTAGATATATACCCATTATTGGTTGAACTAAGGGTGTGGATTCCAAATATTATTAGATTTGATCTTTTTGGTGATTGGGTAAGATATATAATGTGGGTTCATGGAGATTAAACATGGTTTTGTGATGTCTTTTATGCATTTTATTATTTATTTCAAAAATACTGAGGTAGGTTGCTTCACTCTCAAATCCTCTTTCTAGAACTGATTGGATTACTTTCAAATTGATTTAATTTCATGAAATTGATTGTGAAATTTGTGTACAATTAAAGATATAAATACTCTTTAGTTAAGATTTTTGGTTTTGGGTGAAATCATGGAATTGTGGTAATTTATTGGGCAATGTGATTTGGGTTGTTGATTTTAAAATATGGATTTCTGGATTTTTGAAATGGCTTGTGGGAAAAAGGATTTCAATAAAAAGTTTGTTTTATTAGAATGGTTTTTTTAGGTTTGGATTGTTATGGTTTTTGGGTATACATGGTGTGTGGGTTCAAATTTAATTTATGAGTATTGGTTAAAATATGACCTTGTTCTCAGTGCCAAAGTTAAAATGAAACATGAGATATAATTACCTTATGATGACCTGACAGATCAACAAGAAACTGGTCATGAGTATGGAGATATCATAACAATGCATACATGGTTAGATATGTGCAATGGAATGGTCATCCCAAATGGAAGTTGTGAAATAGTTTTAAATCATTATTTGGTTGCTTCCATTGAAAAATGGATTTTGTTAGACAATTGGTTGTAATGGAACTTGTTTATATTTATATATAAATATTTTTATAAATTTATTTATATAAACTATTTTAAATAAATGTTTCTAATTTTTATATCCTAGTGGTGTGATTAGAGAAGTCATTTATGAAAACCTACTGAGTTTTAGTACTCACCCCCTCATTAGTAATTTGGTTCTTTTGTAGATGTCATCTACTGGGACTTGGGAAATGGTAAAGTATTAGATGTATTTAGAACTAATTTTTGATACTTGGGATGTTTTTTGAAGTTGGAGCATCGGGGCTTGTGGATCTTGGAATCTTGTTGTTGTCTTGGAGTTTTATTACTTTTTTTTGCACTTTTTACATTGATAATATAGTCTTGTATTGAGGTACTTGATTCTAGTATGATTTTAATAAATGAAATGTAGAGTTTTCTTTCATTGTTATAATACATAATATAGTTGTTTATTTAGAAATGGATTGTCTAGTTTGTTGTTTTATTATGATAGGTGAAACCGTCCCCCACATGTATTAAATCTCTTTGGAATTTATTTTCATCTTTTAGTGTCTTTTGGATGTCTCTTAAGGTCGTGTAACATTCCACCTCCTTATCAATCCATTGAGGAGGGGTGGGACCTTACACATGTTATCTAGTATTTTTTCCCTAAATCTTGTTCCCATGGTTTCTCATATACTACATATCATACCATCTATAAATACCCCGACTCCAGTATCCCAGAGACATTGTCTAATTTATTAAATTAGCATTAAAGGGAAGGTATTAAATTACAAAGGACTATATAGTTTACTAGTACTAGTAAACTAGATATATAATTGAAATTAAAATTAGATTTTAAAATATAATATATTCAAATAATATTCATTGATATTGCCATTATTCCCTTAGTGTATCCCTCCATAATAATCACAAACGACTTTATGATATCCTAAGGAAAATAAAACATAATAAAGGGGTTGGATTAGATGATCTATGAGGATATGTGTAAAACAGATGATTGTATGGAAAAAATCATAATCAGTATAGAAAAGCATATATTTGAAACACATTCCAATAGATTTATCTTGTGATACATATCAATGCATCAAGGGGTTATATATAAATGAGTCACACTACTCACATACAAAGTCCAGTGGATTGCTCATAAGATAGGGTTCAATCATAATAAATATTAATTTTCATATTGAAAAACATGCATATGAAATGTTAATACATAACCCAATAAAATAAACATAACCATAAATCAGGATTAATAAGGTGAATGGTAAAAAAATTATACATACTTAGTAAAATTGATCATAAACCATCCAAATAAAATAAAGGGTTTATATAAACAGAACATATCATAATTTTATCATAGGTAAAATAATTTTATGATGGCATTGATTAATATAAATATCATAAGAATTTTATTAAAACTTTTTTTAGCAAAATTAATGTTTCATAATGAAAATATTTTTTTTAAATAGTTTAAAAAATATTTTGACACTATTTTTCCTTCAAAATATCCTTTGAAAACATGTAATATATTTTTTAACACATTGAGTGTTCATGATGTTAAACATTTTTTCATTTAATTCATGTTAAAATAATGATTCCTTTTACAATTTTGGTAAAATACTAATATTCATTTTTTAAGAAAATTACATAAATATTCCTTTAAAAAATTAAAAAATCAAAAAACTAGAAATTTTTTTAATAAATCATTTTAAAATATTAAAATAACTTTTTAAGACATATTTAGAAAACATGTATTTTTATAAAAATGGTTTTTGAATGATGAAATAAATCAAGTTGGATTTTCTAAAAAACATTTTTTCCAGTAATTTTAAATAAAAAATGGTAAAAATGGTACAATTACTTGAAAAATTTCATTAATAACTAGGGGATAATAAAATATATTTACTTTAATCTATAAATGTCAAATAAATCCCTCAATGGGTTTTTACACAAAAACAGTCCAGAATAATGATGAGAGTGTGAAATTAAACATTACCACATTGGTAAAATATGAATCTTAATCCACATAAAATATATAACATAAAATGAAACATTAAATAAAATGAATATATATAAATTCATGATATTATATATAAAATTGCAATTATATACACCACACAAAGAAATAAGTGGTGAATATGGGGTATGTCTAAAATATATAAATTTGGGATGACAAATCCTTACCACATATTCAGCTTCCTTAACATCTTACAGAACCTCCTATATAATAAATATATGATTAATATAAATCTATTACATAACTATTATCATTTATATATATGATTCCATATATGATTTATAAAGTTTCTCTAATCACCCATTAATTAATAGGAATTTTTTAAAATCATTATTTTGGGTGATAATTACTTCATTTTTCATGTATGTTTTAGTTTGGTAATTTGGTCCTATTAATTTGATATTGGTTACATAATCTTCATAATTTTAAACATTATATAAATATCATATATATTAATTATATATTTTTTTTTATTAATCTATTAATTCTAGAGATACAAAATGGATTACATCGTTTATGGAGACTGTAGGCCATATGTTTGCATGTACGATGATTCCATTTTTCTTGATGAGTGTAATGAAAGAATTATAAATATTAAATAATATTTATATAATGAATAATATTTAATAAACATGATATATATTAATAAAATTCATCCTTATTTCTATCCATGTAAAAATAATTTTTTTATATTTCTATATAGATTCGATTGTCCACTAGCACGCACAAGTGAAATTGTTTTTTTAAAAGGATTTGAATGTATGAAGTTAGATGAGATATTTTATTTATATAATTATTGTTATATCATAAATATAAAATATCTTATTTAACTTTTATCTTACCATATTTCATATAAAATATAAGAGAAAAAAGAATCACACCACTTCGCACGGTGGTAGTCTTTTGTACACACTAGAAACATTATCATATCCCCCCTAAAATGATAGGTAATATGGAATAGGTTGTATAATAATAACTAAAGTATGTTAATTTAATTTATATCATATAAATATTTTTATCTATGATTATATCCTTATTTGAAAGGTGGTGAAGGAAAATGAATAACATTGATTTGTGAGGCTGTAGTCCGCCATACATATAATCATTGGTTTCTTTTCCCATTTTATGGAAGTGGAGATTCATATGGGATATTAAATGAACATAATAAAATATGATGATATTTTATATAATGGTGTGATTTAATTAGTATAGTTTATTAATTTTTTTATGGAGGTTTAAGAAAAAATGAAACAAATATGTGCGTTTAAGAATTTTACCTCATGTTCAGAGATCCACTTTATGTTTATACAAAAAAAATTCATAGGAGGGAATTATAATAAAAATAATGCCTCTAAGGTTTTGGAAGGTATATACCTAAGTAGTCTTTTTTATTTTTTGGATGAACAAAAGGATTTTGGAACTATGAAGAGGGAATGAGAGGTTGTAGCATTTTATAAGTTGGGGAGAGGACAAACATGGAATATTTTGAAATGATAAAGTGATACACATATATTTATCATGAAAAAATCCTCTTAAATGTTCCATTATCAAAACCTAGATATGATAGGATCAAAATACCGACATATAATGGATGTTGGATGATCTGTAGATAATTTTTACCCCTCATCTTCTTTGTTTAACCCCAAGGTAAACCCATTTTTTCCTTAATTGGGATAATTAATTTTTATTATTTCTACTAATCATTGTTATAAAAAATAATGTTGAACTTATTAGAATATTTAAATTTTTATAATTCTAAATAGGGAATAAATTTTATCCTAATTCAACTCATTTAATTTGAATAATTCTATTTAAAACATAATAGTTGATGTGATGAAAGTGTGGTTTTCCAAAGAGAAAATTCTTATATGTATAGAATGAATTAATATTGAAATTAAAGTTGAAGAATATAAAAATGAATTAAATTTTTTAAATTTTAATATCAATTTACTGATTTTACTTTAAAAAAATTTAAAATATAATTTCCATTTTAATTTTTTTTAGGAAAATTGAGTTTTCAATAAAAATAATTATTTTACATTGTTTATCAAAAAATTAATAATATTATAAAATTTTCAAAAATTCACCCAAATACAATTTTTACATATATATTTAGAAATTGATATTTATTTTATCAAATAAATTTTCTTAAATCGGTAAAAGTTAATAATAATTATGTTCTCAAAGTGTGGCTATACTGCATTTTAGAAAGATAAAGTTTTTTAGAAAAAAAATTATTTTTTCTTTTCAAACAATTAATATTATTGTTATAATAAATAGATTACCATTGAATTAATTTTATACATTTTTAATCTATATATGTTTCATAATTTGGTTTTTAAAATTCATACCTTCCAAATTAATATATAAGTAATAATGGTAATGTTTAAATAATAATATTTCAATAGATTATCTCATTTATTTCAAACCCAGTGTTTTATACACTTCATTCTATCAAAGAAATTATATTTATTTAAAAATATATATCATAAATTCATGGGTGTTACTTTATTTTTTAATCTTGGTGTTCTGTGTGATAAATAGAATCAAATATGATGATCCTCATTTAAAATACCATTATTTTACATATACCTTGAGGTGGTTATTGGGATTTGTATATTGAGACATATAGATTGGATATTACCCCCATTGTAATTCACAATCATACATCCTAGAGTGTGACTTATAATCCTTATTGATAGAATTTTACTTATATTGTTACTGTTATTCGAATTTTCATTGTCATTGGGACTCCTCCCAAAATAAAAAATTATACAGGTAGGTTGTTGAGACAATCTTAGAACCCCTCTTATATTGGATGGACCAAAGGATGGATATTTTATTAAACTTTTGGAGATGAAAGAGGTTTCTAGGTGGGAAAACTTTCCCAGAAAACGGGATGTTTATATCCTCAAGGATTGATAATGATCTTCTGGTTTGAGGCATAGGATGCTCCCTAGGATGAGGTTGATGCAACATTATATTAACAGATATGATTAGTCTTAGAGTAGTATATTGATCCATTTATAGAATATATTCCAAGTGTTATCATTGATATATAGAAAATTCATTACATATCTCCTAAGGGCCACCCCCTTATAGTTTATTTATGTCACAATGTTTTCATTTCCTACAAACTAGGAAATAGGAATCAGAAATCAGAATGGATTATGCATGGATTTAGTGGTATGAAATCTATCTCAATCATATATTTACATTATATTAATTTGATACATGTGAATCATTCATACCATTCATTGTATATGAGTATAGTTGATCCTAGTGTTGGGATTTATACACCATTATTTTGACATAACTTGTACTAAGACATTTCAAGAGCTTGTTGACATAGGTATTATCAATGGGGATTATATACCCAAGGATTGACATGATTATTCATAGAATGAGTGGTATGATATCAATCTCAATACCTTATTCGCAAGATTCTTAATGTATCAATATCTAAAAATATAGGATCAATTTTAGAATTGTTTGTATTTAATTTATGTAAAATTTATTCCATGTTATTTAATTATGTCTCATCTAGGAAGTATATATTAAAATAGACTGAACTTATGTCTAAAGAATATAGGTTCACAGTTGGGGTGGGCTATTGAGATTATTTATCAACCCATGTACATAAAACTCATTGTGTTTTTAGATATTGTTTTATTTAGTATGAGAATAGATGTGTGACGTATAGTGTTGAGACCCAGGGTTTAATGTTAATAGTGGCTTCACATATGTTGGGAATCTTTACAGTTTAATAAAGATCAAGTATGTATTTTGACTTGGAGTTTTCATTAGATCATTTTAACATTTATTTCAATTTATTTTCTGGAGTACTATATATGTGATTAGATAAATGATAAGATAATTTTTTTATGTATGAAATGGTCATTTGGGATTTTACTTCAATCCATTTTATTTTAAAAAAATTTATATTTATTTCTTTTACACTCTTTTAATTCAGTTTAATGGATTATGTTTAGATATTTTTCCTATTTTTTACATAAATGGAAGGGTATTTTCACCACAATATATCACCTTTAGAACCTTGTTTCTAGTCTATATCCACTGACGTATGAGATCTTTCATCTGAGGACTTGTTTTTTTGCACACTAACAACAATATCCCTTTTTATAATGTGTTTCATGTCAGTATATGATAGTATAGAACTCATTTTATCAATTCATTAAACTTTTCTCCATTTCATGTTTCAAATTACGAAATCATTTAGAAAAGGACCGAAGTGGGTTTTAGGAACAATATTTAAATTATTATGTGCCTAAGTACCTTCATGGAGGTTTTAGATAAGTAATATTTTACAGATGTGGATATATTATGAAATAGAAGACTATTTAGCGCATTAGTGACAACAAGATGTGGGTTGAGTGTGACCTAAGGATAGAAGAGTAAATGATGTGACAATTGGCGAAGTGGTGTCTTGAATGATAAATAGATTCTAAGGAATGATTTGGTTGAATTTTACCTTTTTATGGGAAATTTACTTTCAAACCTAACAATATGGAATCACACAAGTTATATCTTGCATCTATAAAATCTATTTATATTTAGTTTTTCTCTGATAGTGGATCCCAATTACATAGTGAGGGATCTACAATCTCTAGATGTTCTAATTTCCGATCTGATGTAGAAAAAGGGGTGGGATCTCAAAATCACTCCAAGTGAAATTCCCATGTTTTGAAGAAAATGTAATATGATGTTTGATGATTGTATGTATAAGATTGGGAACTAGAGGTTTCAAACATAGGTCTTAGTACTAAGGGAAGTATGGTGATTTATGCATCCTCTATGGGTATGGAGTTTTCTAACACTGGTGTAACTTATTCTATTATATCATTCATGATTATTAATGAGTTGGGATTTTGAGTATACCTAATTCCAATCATGATGATAATTTCTCATTCTATGTGATTTAAGTGCAAGAATGAATTGAAATATCTCTAGATTCGGAAGATGATCACTTACCAAAAAATTGTATGTGATTTTATAACACATTATCTTGACATTTTGATCTATTCATTGATATTTATTTGAAAAGTATTTATAAATACAATATGGATTTTTATCAACATTGGTACTAGTTTCTCTCTTTTAGTGGGGTCACTTCTATCTTTTAGAATGAGTGGGATCCTAGAAAAGTGAGAGTTGGTCCTATTGTCCCTAGATCTGAGACGATCTCCATTATATTTCTATTTATTTTTATTAATGTTAATTATCAATATATTAGTAGTCATATTTTTGTGGTGGTGATAGAGTGTGATGTTGTTTTTTCAGATGATTTCATAGGGTCTCCATACCATAAGGAAGCCGAGTAATATATAGACTTGGTTCTAAGGATGATGAACATTTCCATATATTAATAACACATGGAACCTAGTTAATTTAATGATTTAAATGATTATCATCTGGACCTCGAGGCTAAGGGATTCATTCTCCTAGGAGCTTTGTTATGGTCATCATTGGTGGTCTTTATAAAGAAGGTGGATGGGAGTCTCTGACATTGTGTTAATTACTAGAAACATATCTAGCTGACAGTTAATAAATAATAAACCTTATCTAAAAGTTATCACCATTTTTTTCTGTACTAGGTATTCAATTGGTTTTTAAAAAAAATATTAGATATAAGGGTATCGCCAACTGAGGGTATGAGATAATGATATTCCTAAGATTTCATTTAGTTTCTATTATGGGAATTTTAAGAATATGGTCATTTCTTTTGGAATCCCAAAAACTACTACTATGTTCATGTTTTTTATGAATAAAATATTACATCATTTTTTGCATTATTTCATTTTTTACTAGATTATATCCTTGAATATTCTACATCATAATAAGATTTTTGTTTCAATTTAAATATCATACTTGAGATCATGGAAAAATCATCTCTATGGGAAGCTATAAAAATGTTAGTTATGGATGTATGAGGTGAAATTTATGGTCCATGTGATTTACATTAAATGAATCTCGATGGATCATAAGAATATTCATGCTATGGATGAATTATAAGAAAAGTGGTTCTTGAAGGCTTGTTTGTTGAGATGTTCTCAGATAAAGGGATAGTTTTTGAAAAAGTTAGTCTTTATTTTTATGGCCTCTATGATATTTGGATGATCGTATTCTAATTAGACATTTTGAGGACACATCCCCAAGAAGATGGATAATCTAAGAAATCCATCCTGATTCTTGTCAACTTTTTTTTGGCATGTTTCATTAACTTTATTGTGTTATGGGAGAATAAAATTCCTTTATTTTATTCCTCATATAAAAATAGTAATCAGGCCTCAATTAGGATGGATCTATTTGATGGGTTTCGTGGGAGGCCTTGTATATATCCTCTTTGTTGGATAGAGTTCCATTCATGAGACAACATATATCATGTAATTGATAATGAAAATTTTAGTGACATAATGGAGTCACCGGAAATCAAATTTTGATCGTAAATGTCATTGATTTGAGTTTTAGGTAGTTTATTGGGTTTTCTTCATAGTTTCACCTCATTTGGGACTTAAATGTTTGAAAATTAAGGGTTTATTAACATGCTACTGTGTGACCCCATTTGAGATTTTGGACCAGTGCGGGAAGGGTTTCTAAAAAATAGAATTACATTTTCATTTAAATTTTATCCATGATGTGTTATATGTTTCCAAAAAGAATATGTATTATCTAGATATATATCATTTGATATCATGGGATTACTTTGATATATAACTCAAAAAAATAGTTGTTCAATGACATATTTAAATAGTAGACCAATTAGTTAAGATTCTGCAATGTGAGATAATACAATTGTAATGAGTTAGATGGTAGTTTTATAAGGACAACCATGATAAAAGGGATCATGATTCCTTGACAAATCAATAATTATGTCACCTATATTTAGGTTAATAATCCTAATGCATTCTATGTACAGAAATATTTATTATGTGGTGAATGGTCACACCCCAATATGTTGAATCCGGTACAAAGTCTTTCTCAAGTTTTACATTTCATTTTCTAGATATTTTTTAACTAAAGAGAATGATTTGGTATTGCTATTCTGCTAATTAAATTGTTATTTTTATGGGAAAATGGGATCAATCATTGTCATAGTAGAGGTTGTGTTGTGCCTTTAGACCTTCCTTGTGAAATGGACTAAGCCATTGCGGTTAGTGTTGAGTGTGGTCCCATTCATGGGAGGTTTATGGTTTCCATGTGTTCCAATGCCATCAATCCATACAATGGGTGTGGAGGATTCCAAGTATATACTAAAAAGGTCTAAGGTTTTGGAATTATAGCATTGAAGATCCCCACGATTAGTCTCATAGATGAAGAAACCATGTAGTGGTGGGAATTTCCACAATGTGGTGGAAGTGGTTTCAGATTTTTTTAAATGAATTTATATATCCTAATCATCCAAGGGAAGTTACTACATTCAAATATAACATTAATGGGGTAGTCTAATGTAATCATTGACTTTATTTTCCTCTATTGTCATAAATTTTCACTCCCATTTTCCTTTAATTCTATATCAACAATGTTCTTTTACTGGTTTTTGTGAATTCATCTCTCATACAGCCATGGAATAATTAAATTACCTTTTTTGGTATATTCATTATAGATATGGGTTTTTGGGGGATTTTATCTCTTCTTCTCCCATAATCACATTCAATGTAAAAGATGTTTTCTTATTCAATTGAGTTAAGTTTCTCTTTAATTTGTTATATCCATTGAAATTTTATTGATGAAATTAAATATTTTAAATCTATGATAGGTGATTATATATTTTAAGGATATGTAAATGGTTTCATAAAATCAGTTATTATTGATAAATGTTTGTATAAACATGATGTATTTGTTAAAAAAGACTCAGTAATGGTTTTGAAATCGATTTTTTTTTCAATCATGAAAGTAGTGTGTCATTTCTATGGAAAATGTTTTATGAAAATGAGTGAATGTATATAAATTGGATTTAATGTGGAATGTTTTTTGATAAATGAATTTTATTTCTTAAATAAAATCATATTATAATAAAATACCTAACAAGCCATGGTTAAAAGAGGGAAATTATAAATTTTTACACCCTAGTGGAGTTATATATCACTAGGTGATGTTCCCATAATTTCATGGAATGTAGTGGGTTTACTTTTGTGGGAATCGAAGATTCTTAACTTTAGAGTTCATTTACACCGACTAGTGGTTCTTTTTGTTCATTGTTCTGTACACCCTTGTGTTGTGATTATCCCTATGGTGGTTTTAGTATACATTACATACTTATTTATATTATGTAACTATTTTTATAGTAGATATAGACATTGAAACATAAACCTATTTTATTTAAATTTGTATGCCTCATAGATAACTTCCATTTCATATTGGTTTTTTTATTTGAATATTTAATATTTTTAAATGAATACCAATGGATGATTTTATATTAAAAAAGAAATCTTATTGAAATTTGTTTGATGTTTTTTTATAAAGGGACTATCATATTCATGTGGATAAAACTTTTATAGATTCCTTGATGGTATCCTATAAATAATTAGTTTTCACACCATACTTGTCACTTTAGGAGTCATTAGCCATTGACATTCAGGGGGAAAAAAGGGGAGGGTTTCATGTTGTGTAAAAATCCCATAGGTTGTGTTTTATTCATGTGGTTTTTTAAGATGGGGACACATTGTCATGAAAATATGGACCCATGTGTTTCATTGGGACATTTTATAATTTAATTTTAGTTCATTCTTCAAGACATTGTTTTCCAGTTGTTGGATTCTAACATTATGGTTTGATTTTATTAGAATATTATGTACTTTTAATTTACTCAAGGATACTATAATTATTCTTCTCTTATAAAATTACTATTGTGGATTAAATAGTTACCATGTTTCACTATACGATACCATTTTTCTCTCTAATTTACCATGCTGATAAGGAACACAATATGTGCCTCACAGAGGGAAAATTTGGCCAATGTTATTAGTTGATCTGGTTTGGTTTCTTAAAACGATAAATAGTATAATTTATAGAGGAAGATATCTGATTCACATGTAATAAAATCTATGAATAAGATCACCAAAATAGAATTTTTAGGATCAATAGGGGCCTATATACCCTGATAGGGGGGTGAATCAGGGTATGTATATTCTTTTCTTAATAATTCTTCTTGCCCCACTGGATCTTGACCTCTTTATTACAAGGGTCACTTTGTTTTCACTTGTGTGTATATTATGATCACTTCTTTCCTTCTTTATCTAATGATGATGCTTTGAATGCAATGTAGGGAAGCAAACAGGCAGACACAAAGATTTTAACTTGGTTCACCCTTACTGGGCTACGTTCAAGGAGCATACAACGGCAATGTGCCATTGTACCAAATTTACTAAGGCTCACTGCCAATAATGTTCAGGATAGATCACTTTTATGCTCAGGCTCACTTCCTTTACAATGTTTAGGGTCATCTCAGTGCTTTACCAAGGGTCACTCCCTGTTTCTCTCTCTCTCTGGATCACTGTCGGTGGAGAGGATCACCTTCTTCCTCTTCCTTTTCTCACTGCTCCGGAAAGGATCCACTCGCAGTTTATAGACATGTATGTCTCTTCCTTTGCATGAAGGAATGCATCTTCCTCTGTATGTATATGCTCTGTTGAAGTTCAAATTTCACCCTTAGATGAATCTCTCTTTGCACTGAAGGTATCGGGAAATCTTCCAACTTCCACGTGGCCCAGAATCACTACCGGGAAATCAACCCTTACTTGGCGCGCAAGTCTAACCCGGCGCGCATGTATCAGCGCGCAGGTCCCAACTGGCACGCAGGTCCACCTCAACCACCTGCGCGACACAACCTTCTTCAACTCCAATCTGCGCGACTCACTTCCTTTTACGCCCAATCCAATATTGTCGTGCAACAACCAACAGTCGCGCAACTTCAAACACTGGCGCGCACGTCCACCTGCGCGACCACACACCACTTGAGCGACTTTCACACCTACGCAACAGGAGCTCTGATTTTTCCAAGTGTTGAACTCCGTAGAAAATGAGGAGGGGTGGTCTAGTATTTATAGGCATTTGGTCACCCTGCGCGACAGCGCGCACGTCTCCCCTCGGTGCGCAAGTTTCGGCACGCAAGTCTCTGCCCATGCAAGTCACATGCGCGACCAACCCAATACATGTGAGACCCTATTTCCTTTGCCATATTTTGATCTTCTGATCTTGAAAAACAATAGGCGCGCAATTTCCCAAGCCTTCTAGGCATCGGCACACAAGTCTCTTCACCAAAACCACTTTTCTCCATTTGTCGATTTTCATGCCCAAAAATTTGGCAAACACTGGAAAACGGCACCACCTTGTATCTGTTCTTTTTGTACCGCCTCCAGATCATCTGTTCCTATGTCGACGTTCTTGAATCAAACATGGATCGTTGACCATAGCTCTTGAACTCGACACTCCACCATGAAATCCCCTTTGTCAACAAAATTGTATGTCATTGTTTTCTTTGTCAACAATCACAGAACAGATGTCCACTTTGTCAATAAACACAATCACCTCAAAAATGATTCAATGATACCTTGAGGTATTTTTTCCCAACAGGCATCAATTTGGGTGGTGTCATTCAACCATAGGCATGCCTACCTATATGCTATAAGTTTTCATGTCACGACCCGACCCAACGGGGCTCGAGCCGCGACTCCCCAAGCCCGCCTCCAATAGGCCAGGGGCTGGCGACCAGTGCCGAGTAGGCTATCACACACATGGGAGGCATTAGCCTAAGGTACCTGTACACATGCACCCACAAACACCTCCATGCAACAGTGCAGAGATATAGAAACTGGAAAGTAAATGCATGCATACACTATCCCACAACCAGAGAGCAACAGCGAAAGTACAAAGGGCAAAACAGGGCCCACCAAAAGAAAACTACAAAGCGTGTCCAACCTGCTCTGAAGAAGGGGAACGCTGCCACAAACACCCGCCGGAAAGCTCCCTCGGCACAGCTCCGATAAACACCCCAGTCAACTCGCTCACTAAGCTCCGCCTGCTCCGGGTCCTCCTGGGACTCCGTCAAAAGGCCTGTGGTCTGCACAAGACACAAACATGTGTGGGCAAAGCCCGTGCAGGGGTGAGTATAAACATACTCAGTAGGCACCCCAAAAACCCAAAACCCAAGGAAGCAACTGAAAGGCAACAGTCCGCTCAACCCATCCAGAGGGAACCCAGACGAGAGAGAAACTCCATCTCGTGACCATCCTCGGCTAAACACAACTAATCAGCTCAGCTCGGGTGTATGCCCATACATACACCTTGAACAATCCAGATATACACAGCTCACGCCACAAAGCCACAAGAGGTACCGACCTCATCACCAGCAACTGTCCACAACAGGGAGAGTACACCACGAACACTGTCATACCAGATGACACTCATCCGAGAGATACACTCCATCGAGATACTCGCAAACATCACAGACGCTCACCCGAGAGACCACGCTGGTCGGATAGCATCTCTGAGGAAACCTCACTGTAGCAACATAACCACCAAACTCCTCGGAGAGGGGATCGCCGCTAGGGTCCTCTAGGGGGATACCAAGACCCACTCCGGTATACGTAGCTCACAGATAGGGGATCACTCCCAGGGTCTGCTGGGGGATACCACAACCCGATCTGGCATACGTAGTTCCCACATATAGGGGATCACACCCAGGATCCGCTGGGGGATACCACAACCCGATCTGGCTCTCGACAGAAGCTCCACACTCAGATAGAGGATCATCGTCCATATAAAGATGGTCACGACGATACCAGAACCCTATCTGGTATAACTCACGATGTAGGGGATCGAACCGACGATGCCACAACCCTACCGAAACCACGCGCTGAGTAGGGGATCGCATAACCAACGATACCGCAACCTTACCAACACCAAGCGCTGAGTAGGGGATCGTATAACCAATGATGCCGCAACCCTACCGACACCAAGCGCTGAGTAGAGGATCGTATAACCAACGATGCCGCAACCCTACTATAAACATCATGCTGAGTAGGGGATCGTAAACCCGACGATGCCACAACCCTACTATGCACGACCCACCGCGTAGGGGATCATATTCCCGATGATGCCACAAACCCTACGGGGTTAACCTGCTAGATAGGGGATCGCTACCCGTGAATAAGCGGTCACAGCGATACCAAGAACCCGATCTAGGGTAAAGATGCTAGAGGATCCACTCCGGGCCCACCGGAGGGATACCACAACTCTAACAGTTTAAACATCCCATCGAGAGGATCACAACCCATACGAAGGTTGTGATACCACACGAACCCTCGTAGGAACGAACCAAGGGAGAACTCTCAACCACTGCTGGTCCAAACGTCGCTAACCCGAGCGACTCGCCCCCAAGCCACACTGCGCACCTCCGAAGCCAAAACCGAGGCCACCATCGCGTTCCACGCGGAAAAACACGCAGGATAGGCTGTGTGCTCGCCCGAAACGGAGCACCGGTGAAAACGAAACTATTCACCGTAGCTAGCTCGAGCGGGGCCCACACAACGATCCCGAAACCCATCGAATGGATCACACCACGGCGATCCCCTCGGAAAAACAAGCGGAATCGACTACTCGCTCGCCCAAAACGGACACCCGGTAAAAAAGGTACTATTCACTGAAGGCCGGCTCGGGTGGGGCCCACGCCTGGATTCCGAAACTCATCGAATGGAACGCACCATTGTGATCCTCTCGGAAAAACACACAGGATCGACTATTCATCCGCCAAAATCGGACTCCTGGTGCAAAAGCTGCGTTTCTCCGCAAACGCCAAAACCCAGCCCCGTGGGGCCCGCACCCCGTTCTCAGTCCCAACACCCGGAAACCATCTCAAAAAGTCCGTCGTACCATCAGGGTCACAACACCACTGACGACACGTCAATCGGACGCTCCGGGTAGAAGTTACAATGGCCCGAAGTCGTAAAATAATAAAATAATATTATTTTATACGACGTTTCTAACTCCTGGGCCACGATCCCGAACCATAAAATTCTCAAGGTGATTTCAAAAGGTCCGTCTCGACGCAAGGAGCGCGTCGCCGCAAGCGGCTCGCAAATCGGAGTTACGGTTTGCGAGTTACGGGGGTTTAAAGAACCCCCGGAACAAACTGGCCGGACCACCGCAGGGTCGCCGGAAACAACCGCGCCGCCGCCGGACTCCGCCGCGCCGCCGCCGCCGCCACCGGAAACCGCCGCCGCGCCGTCGCCGGATTCCGCCATGGCCGCCGCCGGAAAACCGGGTTTTCGCCGGAAAACTTCCGGGAGCCACCGAGAGCACCCCGGTGCTCCAAATTCAGATCCGAAACATGTTTTGGAAAGCTCGGGACCCGAACTATACAACCCATATGAAAATTTGAAGAAAAACAACACAAAGACGGGATCCGGGATTGTAAAACTCAAACCACCTACCTCGCGGGCGAAACGCCGACGTTCTGCCTCAGATCTGCGCTCCAGAGCTTCCGTTGCGCGCTCCTGGAACGTCCGCCGTCGAATTCTGAGCTCGTGGGCGCTCCGTTTGCTCGATTCAGCGGAGTGGCGGCGAAGAACGGCGAAGAACGGCGAAGAACAACGAAGAAAGATTATAAGGGGGGGCGCTGATATTTATATCAGCCACCCGCCGGCGCCAAACTCGCCTCGGACCCGACGCCCGATGCGAACAAAAGTAAGGTCACCCCTAGGGTAAACGCGCCGTTCTGAACGCAACGGCGGTCTCAGATTTTCCATCCGAGACTCCGTTCAGAAGTTATTCGAGCCGACGCTCGCACACAAACTTGCCACTTATTTACGGAAACGCCCCTGGTGGTGTTTCTCACCGCAGGCCCGCGCCCGCAAAGATTACACCCCGACTAGGGTAAACGGCACGTTCTGGACGCAACCGTGCCCTCAGATTCCCGTTCTGAGCTACCGTTTAGGATATATCACACCCCCGCCACGTGCATAGTCTGAAAAAAACTTAATATTTTTATAAAATTAATTCCGGGCACACCGAGCCTTGGAATCGCACGCCGTCGGCGCGGCGGAATCGGAGTTACGGTTTGCGAGTTACGGGGGTTTAAAGAACCCCCGGAACAAACTGGTCGGACCACCGCAGGGTCGCCGGAAACAACCGCGCCGCCGCCGGACTCCGCCGTGCCGCCGCCGGACTCCGCCGCGCCGCCGTCGCCGGATTCCGCCATGGCCGCCGCCGGAAAACCGGGTTTTCGCCGGAAAACTTCCGGGAGCCACCGAGAGCACCCCGGTGCTCCAAATTCAGATCCGAAACATGTTTTGGAAAGCTCGGGACCCGAACTATACAAACCATATGAAAATTTGAAGAAAAACAACACAAAGACGGGATCCGGGATTGTAAAACTCAAACCACCTACCTCGCGGGCGAAACGCCGACGTTCTGCCTCAGATCTGCGCTCCAGAGCTTCCGTTGCGCGCTCCTGGAACGTCCGCCGTCGAATTCTGAGCTCGTGGGCGCTCCGTTTGCTCGATTCGGCGGAGTAGCGGTGAAGAACGGCGAAGAACGACGAAGAAAGATTATAGGGGGGGGGGGCGCTGATATTTATATCAGCCACCCGCCGGCGCCAAACTCGCCTCGGACCCGACGCCCGATACGAACAAAAGTAAGGTCACCCCTAGGGTAAACGCGCCGTTCTGAACGCAACGGGGGTCTCAGATTTTCCATCCGAGACTCCGTTCAGAAGTTATTCGAGCCGACGCTCGCACACAAACTTGCCACTTATTTACAGAAACGCCCCTGGTGGCGTTTCTCACCGCAGGCCCGCGCCCGCAAAGATTACACCCCGACTAGGGTAAACGGCACGTTCTGGACGCAACCGTGCCCTCAGATTCCCGTTCTGAGCTACCGTTTAGGAGATATCACACCCCCGCCACGTGCATAGTATAAAAAAAACTTAATATTTTTATAAAATTAATTCCGGGCACACCGAGCCTCGGAATCGCACGCCGTCTTCGCGCCTAGCTCTGGAATTATTCGTAGAAATATTCCAAAGTCTGACAGGGCCAAAAACCTGAGTCGCTACATCCTCCCCCCCTTAGAACTTTTCGTCCCCGAAAAGCCCCAAGCACAAGGAAAGCGACTGAACTCTCAACTGGGTCTCACACACCAGCGAGCTCACCAACAACAACCACTCAGGGTCTTACCAACGCCCTGAACAAAACTCGAGCAAGCAACAAAAGGAAAGAGTACCGCTAAACAGTGTCTGACAAACTACTGCAGTAAGTAGAAAAGACACAAGGCGTACCTCTATCCATCCGCGGTGCCTCTGGGTCAACAGCCTCCAGGGCATGCAGCTATCCTCGCCCTCGACCACCAGCTCCCTGAGCTTGGCGTGGACCACCTGGGGGTGGGGGTGGTGGAAACTGGTACTGTCTACCACCGCCTCCCGCTGCACCAGCTCCGACGCCACGTCCGCCGCCATGCGGACCTCCTTGCTCGAGACGCTGCCTCTGCCAAGGCGGCCCATCGACCGGCTCCCTCTCAGCAGCACGTCGGGTCGGACAATCTCTAGCAAGATGTCCCCGACCATCGCAAGCGTAACACCGCCTCTCTTGCGGCTGACCAAAACTGGCCTGCGAGCCCTGTGAGCCCTGAGGCTCAGATCCTCCATCCTGGGGTCGCCTCCTGTATCGTCGGCCACGTCCAGACCCCTGAGTCTGACGTCGGCTACCAGATGCCGATCCGACCGACAAAGTCTCAGCTCTCGAGTGCCCAGTACTAACAGGCGAGATCTGCTCAGCCAGAAAGCTCTCCACCACCAGCGCTCGCTCCAGCACTCCAGCATAGGTGGGCAGGCACAAGGAAACCACACCTGCTCGGATGTCCCTGTGTAAGCCCTGCTCGAAGGTCCGAGCCCTAAAGAACGGGTCTCGAACCATATCCAGGGAGTAGCGTGACAGGTCTGTAAACCTCGCTGAGTACTCCGACACAGTCATGCTCTCCTGACGAAGCTGCAGAAGCTCCTGGATCCGCACTGACCTCAGTGTCACCGGATAAAACTCCTCCCTGAAGAGCCGCTCAAACTCTGCCCACGTGAGTGTCTCCTCATCATGGGACTGCATCACCAAACTCCACCATCGCCCGGCAGAACCATGCAGAAGGCTCGCCGCTAGGACCACCATCTGATCTGGAGGTGTCCTCACTAGGCGGAAAACTCGGGTGACTGCCTCAAGCCAGTCATCATCTGCCTGGGGGTCTGGATCACCCCGGAACCTCAGAGGTCGCTGCCTCTGGAACTCGTGCAGCGCACTCAGCCTGCGCGCAACCTCATCCTGCCCCGCCGGCACAACCAGCTGCTCGACAGGTGGTGGCTCAACTGGCAGACCACCTGGAGGTGTAACCTCAGAACCTGCGCCCTGCTCCACAGCCACTACACGGGGCGGGTCATCAGCACAATCCTGCTGCGGAACCCTCACTGGCTGTCGTCGTGGAGGCATCCTGAAATACATTCAAAACACACCACAGTCAAAGAATATATCTGGAGAGTTGACTCAAGAAGGACAAGGAAAAACCAAAAACTCAGTCCTATGTCATGCATGTACCATTATGTCCCCACGACCAGTGTACGAATGTCCCGAGTCGAAAGCCAGGTTATCAGAGTCCTGGTGTATGGATACGTCGGCCGCCGCACCAACACTGGAGTCCCTGGCCTGAAAGCCGAGCTCGAAACACCCTAACACTACCGCTATGCAACCCAAACCAAGCTCACAGCTAGACCAGCTACGCTCTGAGATCCCAAAGGTGGGACCTCCTCTAATACCACTCTTTCACGACCCGACCCAACGGGGCTCGAGCCGCGACTCCCCAAGCCCGCCTCCAATAGGCCAGGGGCTGGCGACCAGCGCCGAGTAGGCTATCACACACATGGGAGGCATTAGCCTAAGGTACCTGTACACACGCACCCACAAACACCTCCATGCAACAGTGCAGAGATATAGAAACTGGAAAGTAAATGCATGCATACACTATCCCACAACCAGAGAGCAACAGCGAAAGTACAAAGGGCAAAACAGGGCCCACCAAAAGAAAACTACAAAGCGCGTCCAACCTGCTCTGAAGAAGGGGAACGCTGCCACAAACACCCGCCGGAAAGCTCCCTCGGCACAGCTCCGATAAACACCCCAGTCAACTCGCTCACTAAGCTCCGCCTGCTCCGGGTCCTCCTGGGACTCCGTCAAAAGGCCTGTGGTCTGCACAAGACACAAACATGTGCGGGCAAAGCCCGTGCAGGGGTGAGTATAAACATACTCAGTAGGCACCCCAAAAACCCAAAACCCAAGGGAGCAACTGAAAGGCAACAGTCCGCTCAACCCAGCCAGAGGGAACCCAGATGAGAGAGAAACTCCATCTCGTGACCATCCTCGGCTAAACACAACTAGTCAGATCAGCTCAGGTGTATGCCCATACATACACCTTGAACAATCCAGATATACACAGCTCACGCCACAAAGCCACAAGAGGTACCGACCTCATCACCAGCAACTGTCCACAACAGGGAGAGTACACCACGAACACTGTCATACCAGATGACACTCATCCGAGAGATACACTCCATCGAGATACTTGCAAACATCACAGACGCTCACCCGAGAGACCACGCTGGTCGGATAGCATCTCTGAGGAAACCTCACTGTAGCAACATAACCACCAAACTCCTCGAAGAGGGGATCGCCGCTAGGGTCCGCTAGGGGGATACCAAGACCCACTCCGGTATACGTAGCTCACAGATAGGGGATCACTCCCAGGGTCCGCTTGGGGATACCACAACCCGATCTGGCATACGTAGTTCCCACAGATAGGGGATCACACCCAGGATCCGCTGGGGGATACCACAACCCGATCTGGCACTCGACAGAAGCTCCACACTCAGATAGAGGATCATCGTCCATATAAATATGGTCACGACGATACCAGAACCCTATCTGGTATAACTCACGATGTAGGGGATCGAACCGATGATGCCACAACCCTACCGAAACCACGCGCTGAGTAGGGGATCGCATAACCAACGATACTGCAACCCTACCGACACCAAGCGCTGAGTAGGGGATCGTATAACCAACGATGCCGCAACCCTACCGACACCAAGCGCTGAGTAGAGGATCGTATAACCAATGATGCCGCAACCCTACTATAAACATCATGCTGAGTAGGGGATCGTAAACCCGACGATTCCACAACCCTACTATGCACGACCCACCGCGTAGGGGATCATATTCCCGATGATGCCACAAACCCTACGGGGTTAACCTGCTAGATAGGGGATCGCTGCCCGTGAATAAGCGGTCACAGCGATACCAAGAACCCGATCTAGGGTAAAGATGCTAGAGGATCCACTCCGGGCCCACCGGAGGGATACCACAACTCTAACAGTTTAAACATCTCATCGAGAGGATCACAACCCATACGAAGGTTGTGATACCACACGAACCCTCGTAGGAACGAACCAAGGGAGAACCCTCAACCACTGCCGGTCCAAACGTCGCTAACCAGAGCGACTCGCCCCCAAGCCACACTGCGCACCTCCGAAGCCAAAACCGAGGCCACCATCGCGTTCCACACGGAAAAACACGCAGGATAGGCTGTTTACTCGCCCGAAACGGAGCACCGGTGAAAACGAAACTATTCACCGTAGCTAGCTCGAGCGGGGACCACACAACGATCCTGAAACCCATCGAATGGATCACACCACGGTGATCCCCTCGGAAAAACAAGCGGAATCGACTACTCGCTCGCCCAAAACGGACACCCGGTGAAAAAGGTACTATTCACTGAAGGCCGGCTCGAGTGGGGCCCATGCCTGGATTCCGAAACTCATCGAACGGAATGCACCATTGCGATCCTCTCGGAAAAACACACAGGATCGACTATTCATCCGCCAAAATCGGACTCCTGGTGCAAAAGCTGCGTTTCTCCGCAAACGCCAAAACCCAGCCTCGTGGGGCCCGCACCCCGTTCTCAGTCCCAACACCCGGAAACCATCTCAAAAAGTCCGTCGTACCATCAGGGTCACAACGCCACTGACGACACGTCAATCGGACGCTCCGGGTAGAAGTTACAATGGCCCGAAGTTGTAAAATAATAAAATAATATTATTTTATACGACGTTTCTAACTCCTGGGCCACGATCCCGAACCATAAAATTCTCAAGGTGATTTCAAAAGGTCCTTCTCGACGCAAGGAGCGCGTCACCGCAAACAGCTCGCAAATCGGAGTTACGGTTTGCGAGTTACGGGGGTTTAAAGAACCCCCGGAACAAACTGGCCGGACCACCGCAGGGTCGCCGGAAACAACCGCGCCGCCGCCGGACTCCGCCGCGCCGCCGCCGGACTCCGCCTCGCCGCCGCCGCCGCCACCGGAAACCGCCGCCGCGCCGTCGCCGGATTCCGCCATGGTCGCCGCCGGAAAACCGGGTTTTCGCCGGAAAACTTCCAGGAGCCACCGAGAGCACCCCGGTGCTCCAAATTCAGATCCGAAACATGTTTTGGAAAGCTCGGGACCCGAACTATACAACCCATATGAAAATTTGAAGAAAAACAACACAAAGACGGGATCCGGGATTGTAAAACTCAAACCACCTACCTCGCGGGCGAAACGCCGACGTTCTGCCTCAGATCTGCGCTCCAGAGCTTCCGTTGCGCGCTCCTGGAACGTCCGCCGTCGAATTCTGAGCTCGTGGGCGCTCCGTTTGCTCGATTCGGCGGAGTGTCGGCGAAGAACGGCGAAGAACGACGAAGAAAGATTATAAGGGGGGGGGGGGGGGCGCTGATATTTATATCAGCCACCCGTCGGCGCCAAACTCGCCTCGGACCCGACGCCCGATGCGAACAAAAGTAAGGTCACCCCTAGGGTAAACGCGCCGTTCTGAACGCAACGGCGGTCTCAGATTTTCCATCCGAGACTCTGTTCAGAAGTTATTCGAGCCGACGCTCGCACACAAACTTGCCACTTATTTACGGAAACGCCCCTGGTGGCGTTTCTCACCGCAGGCCCGCGCCCGCAAAGATTACACCCCGCCTAGGGTAAACGGCACGTTCTGGACGCAACCGTGCCCTCAGATTCCCGTTCTGAGCTACCGTTTAGGAGATATCACACCCCCGCCACGTGCATAGTATAAAAAAAAACTTAATATTTTTATAAAATTAATTCTGGGCACACCGAGCCTCGGAATCGCACGCCGTCTTCGCGCCTAGCTCTGGAATTATTCGTAGAAATATTCTAAAGTCTGACAGGGCCAAAAACCCGAGTTGCTACATTTCAATAAGAACTAATGGTAAAAAGTTGATTGTTGGGGGTTTATACCCTATTTTTAAAACCCAAAAAAATAGTGGAATCATCTTTAATAATTTCTAGCCATAACACAATCATTGATAAATTAGACAATCTTGAACAAAAGTATATCTACTTTTTATACAGAATCTATACATAAATGGTTTCAACTTCCTAATGGTGGATCATATAACGCCATGTATGAAAAATAAATATCAAAACCAAAAAAATATAAGGCATCTACCCATTCTAGAAAAAATCCAACTAATGTGAACCCCATGAATTCACCACTCCTCATATGATACCCCATACCCACACTCCATGATTCAGTGTTATTAAACATATTCATTACATACCGTATTTAAATCTAACTGAAGAGACCCAAAAATAAGCATATATAACTACAATATAAATAATAAATAATAAGTCACTTATATGCCCAAAACAGTATAGGTTTAATGATTTCATGATTTTTTTAATCCTATTTCTTAAATAAACTATTGTACTTCTAATCCAATGGACATTTATATGATTATATGAATAATTTCATAATTTATAATAAGCCATAAAAATTCACAAAAAATCACAAAACATTATCCAATTCAATTTAAATTATATGTATTACTGTTCTAAGAAATATAATAAAATTCTAATATAGGAATGGTGATATCAAATACCTCTAAGGGGTAGTGTATGTCAAAAGTAATCAAGGGAAACCCCAGTCATGGATAATATTGCCAAAATAATTAATAATCAAATAATTCCACAAAATTGATCACCTGAAATTGAAATATATCCTTGGTTGACATAAAAATAAAAAAAAAAAAATTGAAAATTATAACTGTTTTAATGGATATAGAATATATAATGTTATATATCTTAATATTGACATTATAGCCTCATGCCATGATATAATACATACCATCATCGACACATATCAATACCATATTATTTAATTGGTAGGTATTTATTGAATAAACAACCTAGTTTTTCTAACTAGAATAGCTGATGCATCCATGGGATATATAATCCTAGGGCCTAACCTTCACAAATTATGTCCAATTCATTAATCATATGACAAAATTAATAAATAATACAATATCCTTCCAACATCCCTTAGTAAACAATACACAATTTTTTGTAATAACAATTTTATGGATATATAGTACTTAACTAGTCAATAAATAGAATATATTTATTTTTTGTAATTATTCAATATAACATTATATAGATTAATAGGAATATTTTAAATTCCAAAAAAAATTGAATAGAGGTTTCAATATATAAACATGAAAGAAAAATACTTTTTAATATTTTAAAGTAACATTATTGAAACCAACATTGTGTAGTTGATAAGAAATTTTTTAATGAAAAATATAGAGACCACATCTAATAATCCATACTTGGGTATAAAAGTAGTAAGGGAAAATAGTTTTGTAATGATATAATACATATATAGAAGATAAAGACACGTTAACAATGTTGGAAAATATTTATATTTTCATCACAATTTTGGATGGAAATAAATACATGGAATAAGATGTATTTTCTATAAAAATGTAAATTCAAAAGAAAATATGGATGAAATTAAATATTACATATTCGTATTATATAATAAATTAATTTTTGACGAATTTAGTTCAAGAAGAAATATTCAAACTCAATCAATGGGAATTGAGTTTAAAAAATATCTTACTTAAACTATCAAATTCCATGGAGTTTCTTTGAAATCATGTACAATAAACCTAAAACCCATCTAAATAACTTAATAAGAAACATATTCAAATATATAAAAAAATTACAAATTAATTAAAATAATCATAATATATTAATTATATGGTTTGTATTTATTTTCATCATCCAATGTTAGTAACCTTGTTAATTTTAAACAATTTTTTAATGGAAATTTTGATCTTCGTTCATTGAAAAAAATCATCATTTTGTGATCATTAATGTTACTAAAATCAATTTTCCTTATTTATTTAATATATCCCAATATATTTCCTTATGGTTTTTGGTGATTATTTTGTAGGATTAAAGAATTGACGATGTTGTTTTTGTGCTTTTTGATGAATGAAATTTTGTATCATAATTAATGGTTGAAATATCAATATCACCATTATAGAATTAAAATGAAGATATTATTTTATATTAATAGTTATGTTTCCATAAATATCCATGATAAATATTTATAGATTTATTCCATTGTATCATTAATTATACCCAAATAAGAACATGTCATAATCAAATAATGAGTATGGTTGATAATTTATTATAATATAATAATTCCCTAAGAATAATGATATTATTTAAATTATAGTTAAAACGAATAAATTTTAATGTTCCTGAAATTCCATATATATTTTTTAAAATTATGTAAAATTATTTAGAGACTAGGTTTTTTCTAATTTTTAAACCAATGATCGAATCAAAAATACAACAACACCATTGAACATAGAATGTCAGGATTCACCTAGAATGGACCTAACCTTGACCGACGTGGGTTGAGGGAAAATTTTATTTTTACAGATTTTTTAAAGAAAAATTTAAAAATAAAATAAACTTGTTTTATTTTATTTTATTGAATTTTCAAATCGTTGCAGCTCAACGGTTTTACAACCAAGTGGAACATAATGCATTGTTTCATTAAATGAAACAATGTAACGACTTCATAAAGTAAACATAACTAAAACTATGATTCACATTTCTCCCTTTAATGGACAAGCAGACAACACAGGATTGTTGGTACAATCCTGGTTTTGCTCTGATGCTACGATTGGTGACGACGAATGAAACCCCCCCCGAATAGATCACCACTAATAACGATCGACCGATAGCCATAAACAAAGTATCATGGAATGATGAACATAGTGTGACCGTTCATCACCAATGAATGATCCGAATCAGATAGGGGTTTGTTTTTGTTCTATGTTTCCTCATTCATTATTATAAACGACGAACGCGGATCAACCCACGGATAGGTTGATCAGTGGATCACTCATTCTTGTGGGAGGGTACTTTTCTTGGGTGTTTGCACCGGTATTATTGATTATTTTGTGATATAATTTCAATTCTATATCCCATATTTCTAAACCTCTAATGTGGAGGGCACGGGCCGACATGAACAAGGCACGAGCCCCTCCGCCTTGTTCGTTTTGTGCGTTCTTCGTGGAAATATCTTCAAAATGGAGGAAAGAAGGATTCGAGGTGGGTGGCAGCCAGTAGCTGCCTCAGGCCGTGGAAAAGAGAAAGGAGTCATTGGCCTTCATACTGGTGGATGGTGTTAGGGACGCAACCCGGAACCGACGGGTTGGACCCCCGGTCGAACCGGGCCGGGTCCAGCGAGCCCAATAGACCAGGTCGTACCGGGCTGACCCAAACCCAAAATGGGTAGGTTTGGGTTAGTTCAACTAAACCGAGCATGTGGGGCCCCTCGTTTGGGTTGGTCAGGTTGTTCCGATCGGGTCGGACCGAGCCCAGACGCAATCGGCCTCTGTTTACTAAAACGCCAATAACTTACAAATTGGGCATCTGATTCACAATTCGTTTGCAGCGTTGGAACCCTCGAGATGAGGCAGATCTTTTGGAATAATCTAAGGAGGCTTTCTAGGAAGTTGAAATATATCCAAGAGCTTAACGAGCAGTTCTCCGAAATTATGCGCACTACATATAGAATCCTTGTGGTAGGATGAGACCTGAAGACTGCTGACGAGAGACGCTATGTGGATCAGCTACGATGACCCAGTGGGAAGTGGCTCTGTATGACCCAGTAGAACCATGTTGGGGAGCGGCTCTGTGCGACCCATCAAACCCATGATACTCGATAGGAGAAGTACCTTAGTATGACCAGTGTGGGAAGTGGCTTTGTGTGACCCAGCATGCCTACATTGGATAGTGGATCTGTGTGACCTAGCATAACTATGGTACTATCAGGGATGAGTATCATAGAAGCTCTAAGGATAGTGGTAAGTGGTTCTGTGTTACCCGGTAGGCCCATTGTAGTCATCGAGGAGGAGTTATCCAGCAGCCCAAGGTGTTTGATGATTTGACTGATGGTCTTACTTTCCTACTCTAGATTATACCTGGTGTGAGATATCTTGCTTCGTGATCATGATTTTTTTATCATACTCTGTGGTTTTCTTGTAGATTGATTTTTGGCATTCCCTTGTTAGTTTTGGGTCCCTACTGAGTATTTTGTAACTCACCTCTACCCGGGCTCCGCCCTCACGTGTTGTGTCTGGTGTAGATGACTGACGACTTGACAAATGACTTGGTGGCCAAGGACTAGGTGGTGCCCAGTGAAATCAGGTAGGACGGACGTGCTTCTACAGCTTTCAGCAGCTACTCTACACTTACCCATTTGGTGGGGTTTTCAGCGGATGACATTCAGATATTCCTTGTACTTTCTTATTTTTAGGTCATCTTTCATAGGGTTTGTATTCCGACCCATTTGATCTACATTTTTTAATTTTACTCAGTGGTTTTTTTGTGGCATGCATGTTTACCTTTCCAGTATTGGGATGTGGTTTTGTATGTGTGTGTACAGGTACTCAAGAAAATGACTCCCACTTGCAGGTTGAAACCTTCGACACTAGTCAACAACACCTGGCCTTTGAGAGGAGTGCTTGGGGGATGTCATGGCACGAGACCGAGGGGAC
Organism: Viscum album; assembly: GCA_963277665.1. Lineage (NCBI taxonomy): Eukaryota > Viridiplantae > Streptophyta > Magnoliopsida > Santalales > Viscaceae > Viscum > Viscum album. The sequence goes on along the minus strand of OY728150.1, from coordinate 805,910,441 downwards.
AGGTCCTAACATAAATTCTAACTGAAAAAAAGAAGAAATCTTTCATCCTTTTTGTATGCTCATTTTATGAAGTTAAATTTATAATGACAATTTATTATAAATATTTTAAATAGAATTTCAAATTTATATTTCCAAATTTTTAATCATTTCATAAATATTATATTTATTTATTAAATTTATTTTTATAACCATCCGTGAAAGACGATGTTAAATAGTGAAATTCATCATTCATGGAGGTGTTATTCTTCATGTAAAAAGATTGATGATTCCATTTTTTCAATTGATGAGAGGAAGGTATAAAATAATTATTTCATTAAAATACTAATAGTTATGTATGCCACTTATACCTATAGAATTATATTTTTATATTTATACTTTTTCATGAGGATAAATATGCGAACAAATGGTTAGGTAGTGGATAATAATAACATTGAGAACCTCACTCTTCCCTTTGAAAGAATTCTTAAAAATGGAGTTCTTGGGATCCTTTCCATCAAACAAGGGATGATAAAAAAGTAATGGGATCAAAATCGGAAGATGGGGGATGCGGTCATGAGGAACGCATGTCACACGCCGCCCTCTTTTCAAACTTTTTCGACTGTTGTGGCCCCCTCAGCCTGGACGACGGCATCTCTCTCGGCCCTGACTCCTTCTGATCCTGGCCCATCCTCTTCGGTTCCTCCCCCGGCTTGCCCCAAAGACGCTGACCTGCCCCTGCCTAGAAGGTCTCCTTCTCCGGCTCCTTCTCCGTTAGTACCTTCCGTCCTTCCTTCCTTTCGCGATGCCCTGTGCAGTTCTTCCTCGGCTGTTGGCCGTCCCTATTTCCCATTTGCCTCACCGGGGCTTCCTCTGTCGTCACTTAGCAGATCTCGGGTTAGCCTGGAATTTTCTGGATCTACCTTTACGGAGGTTTCGGCTTGTTTTCAATTCAACCTTATTTCTCATTTCGGGGCTGCCTCGCTCCCCCTTGTTGTGTTTCACCATTGTGTGGATTCTTGGGGGCTCTGGGCTCCGACGACGATCTCTGTCCTCCATAGGCAATCCTTCTGCATTGTTCTCGCGTCGAAGGAGGATTTCATTCCGGCTTGGTGTGAGGCTCCATGCTCGTGGGGGTATTAGAAATTTTGCTTGTCAAGATGGTCGATGGAAGCCCATCGGGGGATGGAGAGTTCTTCATCCGCGGTGTGGATCAGCCTCCCGAGGTTTCCACTTCCTTTCCAGAATGATAATCTTCTTCAGGATATTGGATACACCCTGGGGGTTTCTTGTTCTCTGATCCTCAGACCAGTCGTTGCTCGGAGGCTCATGTGGCACGCATTTGCGTGGAGTTGGATCTTTCTCTTCAAGTGTCAGAAAAGATGGATCTCTGGGTACAGAATTCCTTTTCTTGGGTTTAAGACATTGTTTATCTATTGTTTCCAAGTTTCTTCCCTCATTGTCTTCTTTAAGGCCATGGTGTGCAGGTGTGTCGTTGTCATCAGCAGGATGGGCGTCGACGCCAAGCTCAGGGCTCTCAAGCTAAAGGTGCTCGGTTCGTCTCGGTCTCTGGAGATCTCTTAGGTGTGGTGGTTGAGGAGGAACATGCTTTTGTTGGAGGCTTAATGCCAGGGCGGGGGGACATGGTTCCAGGTATGCTCTCTGGACCAGCTATGGAAGGTGATTCAGAACCTTGCTAGGACATAGTGCCCTTCGTGCCTCGAGGCTTGCATCTAGTTTTGGAGGGAGGCCTTCCCTCTATACTTTCGCTGCTCATTGGCCAGCTCGGTTTGATATCAAAGGAGACCCTCCAGCCTTAGGGTGCTTCTGAAGGAGAGGAGAGGACATTGGATTTGGTTCCTCTAGGATACTCCTTAGAAGGTTCTCCTTCTGCCACTACTGCTACCCTTCCTTCGTCCTCTTCTTTGGAGCAGCGTGTGGAGGGTGGCTTGAAGAGGAAGGCTACTTCCAACTCGGGTTCTAGGGGTAGGTCCTTATATCACTCTCAAGGGTATGGGCCTCCTATGAAGGCTAATACTTCCAACAACGATAGATTTTTCACCAAATCACAATCTAGAAATCTTAAGGGGCAGGTGGCGTCCCACTTTGAGAAGGCCAAGCACTCTGGGGCCATTCCCAGAAGATTATTTTCCCAATGATACCTATGATCATCTGGAACACTAGAGGCTTGGGAGGCCACATAATAATGGACTTCTTTGATTTAGAGATCCCCAGACATAAAGTCTTGTTAGTGGCTATCCTTGATTGTAAGCAGTAGGAAAGTAGAATGAAGGAGTTTTCCAGGAGGATCAAAATGCATGGATACGTGCATGTTGAGTCTTCCAATAAACATTTCTGGATTTTCAGGTGAAGGAATGCTTTGGATTATTTGGTTCAGGCGGGGGACCAGTTTATCATGATCAAGGTTAGTCATGACTCCCATTTGTTCCTTGTCACTTGCATCTATGGAAGTTGTGATTCCCATAAAAGGGAGACTCTGTGGAATGATTTGAATGCATTCGATCATGGGGGCCTTCCCTGGTTTGTGAGAGGGGACTTTAATGTTGTGGTAGACCCGGGAGAGAGGAAGAGAAGAGGTCCTTCCAATAGGAAAGCGAGCCTCTCCTTCACTCAATTCCTGGTGGGCAGGGGTCTCATGGATCTCAGTTATTCTGGGGATCAGTTTACATGGTGTAATAATCAACGGGGGGTTCATAGGTTGTGGTGCTGCCTTGATTGATGTGTGGCCAATATGCATGCAGTTTCAGAGTTCTCTAACACCTGGGTGGTGTACCTGTCATGAGGAATATCGTACCGTTACCCGCTTCTAATTACTCTCTCTATTGGGCAGGACCATCCCGCTCTATTTTGATTCTATCAACACTGGTCTCTTAATTATCGGTATAATGTTAGTGTACAAGAATCCCGGAACGCCCCTTCTATGGAGTCCCCATGGTCCGACGTGCATAATAATCTTAGAATACTTAAACCCCGTCTGCATATTTGGGTGAAGTATTTTTCTGTGAATGATAAAGAGCTCGAGGGTGTCATGTAGGAAGTTGATCAGTTCGAACAGAGTTTTGAAGAGAATTCGGACGACAGATTATTTGAGGAGTGTTCAGATCAGAAAGAGATTCTATCGAACCTTCTCCTGAGACAAGAGCGTCAGGCAAGGGAAGAGGCAAGGATCCATTGGCTTAAGGAAGGCGATCGGAAAACATCATTCTTTTATGCTTGTTTGAAGGAGAGGAAATGATGGGCTAAACCGAACATTGAATTGGAGGATGGTTCCTATTCTGATGACAGGGAGGTGGTTGGGGAGATGGCTTACACCTACTTTCATTATTTTATTACAGGTTCCAACGTTCAGCATCTGAATGGTTATCCAGGAGGTGATTAGGGTTTTTTTTTGAAGTTAACTAGTTTATTTGTTCGGTGCTGGATAACAAGGCCCTTTGAACCATCCCTCAAAAGGAAGAAATTTATAAGTCCATGTTGATTTTGAATCCTGATAGCACGGCGAGACTGGACAGGTTCCCAGGAGCATTCTATAGAGCCTCATGGGAGGCGGTGAAGGATTATGTTATCGAAGCTATCTAATATTTTTTCCAGGGGGGGTCTGCTACCTCGTGCGGCTTGCACTACCAAGGTTGTGCTTATTCCTAAGAACAAGACTCCTAATTCTATTGAGCATTTTCACCCGATTAGCATGTTCAATTTACCGTATAAGATCCTTGCTAGCATTATTAATGCTCAGCTATATGGCCATCTCCCCAACTGGATATCTCCAGAACAACATGGCTTTGTGAGGGGGTGCTCCATCTAGGGGGAAATTGCTTTGGCTCAGGAACTAACAAGAGATATCAACTTCAAAAATCAGGATCTAATATGGAAATCAAGCTTGATATGAGAAAGGTATATGACTGAGTGGAGTGGAGCGTCATCACATGAGTACAAGCTTGTATGGGGACATCCTCATGGAATATAGATATTCTGTTTCGGTGCTTTAGTTCTTCCTGGATGTTAATTACGTTCATGGGTAATTTCTTTGGTTTCTTTAAAGAAAAGCAAGGTCTTCGACAAGGCGATCCAATATCCCCAAGCATTTATATAATATCATAAGATATGCTCAGTAGGCTCCTTCATAGTAGAATTAGTAGCGGTTTGATCACTCCATATTATAGAAGGATGCAGATTTTTTTTTTCGCTTTCTCATCTCATGTTCGCAGATGATTCAATTATTTTCATTAATGCTTCATGTAGGTCTATACAGGGGCTGAATAAAATCTTGGAGGACTACAGCTACGGGAGCGGACAAGTTATTAACAAGGTAAAGATTAGTTTCTTTATTTCTAATAGATGCTCTACCAGACGAGCCCTCACGGTGAGTCAATCTTTGGGCATGCGAAGAGGTGAATTGCCATGGTTTATTTGGGAGCCCCTCTTTAATCAAAGAGGTTAAGTATCCGCAACCTTGACTCTCTTGTTTGCGGAATTTTGGAGAGGATCCTTAACCGGAAAAATCAGTATTTATCCTTTGGGGGAGGATTCCACTCATTAACAGCGTGCTCCGGGCTACTCTTATTCACGTTCTTTCGGCTGTCAAGGTCCCCAAAGGTGTTATCCATAAACTCGATAGTCTTCTTGCGGGTTTTATATGGGACCTGAGGTCCGAGGGTAGAAGACACTAGACATCTTGGCAGAAGATTGCGAATCCTATCAGTGAAGGCGGTAAAAACGTGAGGAATCTGAGTGATACCATTGCATGCATGCATGCCAAACTGGCACGATAGGTGTTGGAACGATGCTATTTATGGGTAAAACCATGCATGCCAGTTTAGTGGGGTAAGGGGTGTTTCAGAATGGCCATGCCTTTCCTCTCAGGATTGATATAGGTCTCATCGTTTTCTCCCTTAGACCTCATTCGCGCTGGATCGTTGGGACCAAACATGTCTCGTTCTTGCATGATAATTTGTGTGGGGAGACTCTTGGGTTCCCTGGTTTCTCGGCTACCAATATATCCATTAGGGAGGAAAGCTTTCACTTGTCGTTCATTTCGGTCATGCTGGACAGGGGCCATCTGGAAAAGTTCCACATCATTGAGATGAACTTGTAGCCAGATAAACTTGTGTTTTCCCCGTCTTCTTCTGGTGCTTTCATAAAAAAGGACTACTGGCAGTTATTCTTCACACCAGTTACCGGGGAGGAGTGGAATGAGGTTCTATGGGGTAAGAGAATCCCCACCAAATTTAATTTTCTTACCTGGAAGCTCTGGCATAGAGCAGTCCCCAAAGATGAGAATATTAAACATTGCAGGGTGAGCATAGTGTCCAGGTGCATTTGCTATAAGGGGTATAAGGAAGAAATCTCAAACCACATGTTCTTCGAGGGGGACTGGGTGAAGGAGGTGTGGAAATTATTTGGTTAATTCACTGAGTTTTTAGTTCCTAGTATGGCCGTGCTACCATTCATTGGTCGCTGATTCCATGGCACGGGGAAGGAGGGACCCGAACGCAGGGCGCACACCTTACTCTTGCAGGTAGGCTGTTGGTGCTTGTGGAAGGCGTAGAACAAGTGGCGGCATGAAGGGGTGGTATCAAATGATCGTGAGACTATCAATAGAACAAGAACTTTTGCTGCTGGATATGGTTAGGACTATCACTTCATGGAGGGAGGCCCACACTTTACAACGGCTAAGTCAGGCTATCCAAGGTACCTCGTCGGGCATTAATACTTCGGTTGGTAATTGGGTATGTTGGCACCCTCCTGTCCGGGGCCTTAAATTGAACACATATGGTTTGTGTGTCAATGGTTTCATGCGGGAGGGGGGGGGGTTGTGCATGATAGCCATGGCTCAGTCATCTTGCCATGGCTCAGTCATCTTGTCTTTTTCTATCCGGCTGGGCAAGGGCATGTTGTTACTGGTGGAGGCACAGTCTATATTGGCGGGTCTTACCGCTTGTAGAAAAAGGAGGTTGGACCTCATGGAAGTGGAAATAGATTCAAAGCTGGTTAAAAACGCAATACAAGGGATGGATTTCATGCCGTGGTCTATTTAATACATTATTCGCAAATGTCGAGGATGCATGGGTAACATCACCAAAGTGTCTCATACGTGGTGGGAGGGGAATGGGGCTGTGGATTTCCTAGCCTCTCTTGATAGTCTTGGCTTCGAGATCCTGGTATTCCATAATATTGAAACTTTGAAGCCGGTGGGGGTTGACATCATTAAAGGGGATGCTTTCGGTCTTCACCATTTTAGACCCACGTAGTTGTGTTTCCTCTTTCTTTATTCTCGGGCCCTGACTGTATTTCATTCTTTCTCTTTTTGAATAAAATTTACATATTTTCCTTGTCAAAAAAAATAATGGGATCAAAGGATATATATAGTGTATGTTTTAAAATATAATTCAGAAAATAATTTTTTCTTGATGTGGGTGGAAGTTATCTCTATTCATTGGTGAAAATGAAGCACTTTTCATTGAAAAATAATGTTATGTGATTTTTAATTATTGAATTATAATAGAGTTAGGTTTTTTATATAATGAAATATTTGTGATACATTTGGTTTTTAAATTATAATATAAAAAAAGGTATTATAATAATTTTTTGTGTCAGATTAATTTAGTAAAATCCAATCCATATTGAAATGCCACTTTTTCCATTTTATAATTTATTTATTTATTTAAAATGAATTGTTTTAAGAAAAACATATGATGAAACCTTTCACTATATATGTATTTAAATTTTAATTATAAATTTAATCTAAATTTATCCTAATTTTATTTCTATGTATTGGAGAATTGTTATTTATATTTAAACATAGGATATGCAAGAAAAGAGTTTTTATATAAAAATAAGTTTTTAAATATAAAATTATTTTATTCTTATTTGTTATCAATTACTAATTATAAAAATATTAATTTATTATTATATATAAATTTAATATTTTCATTACATTTCTCATTTAAAATATTTTAATTTATTTTATTTAAATTAATGTATAGAACACATAAAAACACTACATTTAAAGAAAACTATTTACCATTACTCTGGTGATTAATTTTATCCTTAGTAACATATTTTTATGTGTAAAACCCTATTTTCATCATTTCATAATTTCAATATTTTGATTCAAAAAATTAAACTCATTTTATTTGATTCAATTAATATAAATGATAAAAACTGGAGGAAGAAAAGGCTATTTTTAGAGAGATTAGACCTTCTCTCCCTAAATTTCTCAGGAGTTTAGGGTTACTTTTCCCTTTCTCTTGATCTCACCCCACAAGGAGGATTCCTTTATCTTGCTTGGGAGGTACGTATCTCATCGATTTGTGCCTCTTTGTACAAAGCATCCCATCACGGACCAAGATCTTGCTACTAAGAATCAAAGAATCGAAATCCTGGATGCAAAGGTTCGCAATAAATATAGGAACACGATGGAACAAGTTTGGATTTGACTTCACAGTCTGAATTGGTTCTTTTGGCATCCAAAAATTTTAAATGACATTGTCTTCTATGTATGAACCCCTCTCAAAATAGAGATCATAGAATGTTAAATGTTGGCTTAAGGATTTTTGCAAGGGTGAGGGTTGAAATAAACCTAGATTCAAAATTTCCGAATCCTATTACCTTCAATGTAAATAATTATAAAACTGAAATCATAATAGAATATGAACGAAATAACCCCTTATGTGGTCTCTGTAAGATTATTGGTCATAACATTTCTAATTTTAGGGTGGTTATGAGAGAAGTTAACCCACCAATTGAAAATGAATGGAAGGAATTTAAGAAAAACAAGAAGGATAAAGCTCCCATGATAGATTTACCAGAAAAAAATAAAACTAAAGTCTGGGTAAAAAAACACACAACTTAACACTCTAAGGTGACTCACGGGTCAAGTAATCTTTGAGCCTACGAGCCTTGTAAGGGTTCCCCCTCATCCCTTGAAAGGAGGGTTATCAAAAATCAATAAAAATGATTTTATTTGGGCCATTCTGGCTAAAAAAGGTGACTCATTTGGTGTCACTTGGGCATATGTTGCTGAAGAGGAAGAAAATTTCAATATGAACCAAAATTTTCTAGCTGAATTGGAAACTATGGTTCTTGATACCATCATACTCTCCAACTAGGACCTAGAGAGTGCAGATATTAATACTTGAATTGAGAAAGTATCATACTCTAAATCCAATAATTGTGTCTCTAACCTGGGTAGGTGGGCTAAATTTTCTCCACATGTTCAAATGAAATGTAATTCTTGTAGTCTTTCTATTGTACCTAGTCATGGAAAAGTTTTCTCTAGGTCACTTCCTGTGCAAGAAGAGAAGGATGAAACCTTCTCAACTATGGGAAATGGACTAATACATGACACCCCCTCCTTAAATTCCTCTTCTACACTAGGGTTGAAAATAAAAATAATAACAAGAAAAAGGAATCTGATTCTAATAGTCATCATCTTTCTTACTCTCAAATTAACAATTTCACTGGTAGTACTGTTAACACATGAACTATGCACTTGAACCAAACTATTGTTCATGAAAATAAACTGCCTAGTGCTGTTTTCACATTTCATGCTAGTGACAGTTGATCAAATGTTATGAAGAACATTACTGTTGTAGGAGAATCTCTTATCTTGATGTAGGGTCTTATGCAGGATATGTGTTCCCCTATTATCTCGATTATGAAAGAAAAAATATGTTGTGTGGTGGAGTCACACATGGAATTGGACGCTGCTAACACTTTAGTTAGAGGAGAAGCACATCCTTCTAACTTCCTTCAATAGGTACAAGAAACCAAGGACTTGATACTGGCGACAGAGGCTTCGGGTGATGAGCAAATGATTATACACAAGACTGGGCAGAGCAGTTCAACTTTCTATTTGAATATAAAACAGAAGTCAGTTTCCCTTGCTAGAAACCAAGCAGGTATTCATGATCCAAGTGACATACCAGGTACCTACAACACTTCTATTTTGTATATTTCTTTGTATAATAAAAGTTTAGATGATTTTAAAAACAAGGATATTAGTAATATTGTGTCGTCATATACTAATAATAAAATGAAGGATATTTCCATCCAAACTTTATCTGTAGGTGATACTACTAACTCCTTAGATTCCAATAAAGATAAGAAATGTTCTAATACATGCCCAAATATTTCAAAAAAATGTTAGAATATCAACTAGGCATAAGGGCTTAGATAGTAAGAAAAAATGGATTTCTAACTCCAAACGTAGGTATAAAATAAGATTGTATATTGGAACTGTCAAGGTATTGCAAACCTTGACACCTTTATTATTTTAAAATGAATGGTAAAAATTCATAAGCCTTTAATTCTTTCCATTGCTGAACCTAAAATAAACATTTCCACTAATTTAGTTCATTTTTTTCATTTTGGATACACCTTTATCGGTGCATGTCAAAACAACACCAATCTTGATACCCTTTGGACTTTTTCTCATTCCTCGCTGTCTAATGTTTATGTTTTCCATATTGTTGATCAATGTTTCACCAGTGACTGTATGATAGATATCACCCATCTCTTTTGTTCATTTATCTATTCCAAGAATAAATATCAAGATATGATACTCTTTGGAATGACCTCTCCTCCATAGGCTCTAAAATTCATTCCCTCGGGACTGTTGTTGGTGATTTTAATGCTATTCTTTCTACCAGTGGAAAAATTGGCCCTCTTCATTCAACTCTATCTACGAGATATTTTATGTCCACAATTCAAAACACCAATCTAACTGAAATTTCTCTCCTTGGTTCCAAATATAACTGGTACTGTAATCATTACAATGGAGTGGTTGCGAGAAAACTGGATAGAGTCTTTACTAATGACCATGCTTTAGATAAATGAGATTTCATTTCCAGCACCACCCTACCAAAAATTCATTCTGATTATCATCCCATCTTAGTCACTATTTCTTACAAAACTCTGAAACCTTCCCTTCCCTTTAGATTCAATAATGTTTGGTTCTCGGATCTTGAATGTAGTAATCTCATAAACCATTTTTTGACCTCTAACTATCACTCTGATGATGTTTTTTACTATCCTCATAAATTAAAATATCTCAAACACTAGCTCAAAATTTGGTGCTGTATTAAATCCAAACAAATCGATAATGACATCCTTTTTATTGATAATGAGCTCCATCAAATCCTAAACAACAACACTCACTCTGACTTTGCTTCATATCGAAATAAAGAAATTAACATTACTTTTAAACTTAATTCTCTTCTCACTTTCAAAGAAAACATTAGTAAACAAACATTAAAAATCCAATGGTTTATTGATGGTGATCAAAATATAAGGTTCTATAATTCTTTGCAAAGAGTTCTAAAAGCTTGTATACCCCTAGATTCCATAAAAGATGGAGAAAACCTTTTGGATAAAGAAGAAGATATTACTAATCATGTTGTCTCCTATTTTGAGTATTTATTCAATGGTCCTAGCACTAACAGGGACCTCATTAATGAAATCATTTTGACAATTGTCACTGATGTTGATAACACTTTTCTCCTTGGTGTTCCCCTTGATTGTGTAATCAGAGACACTGTTCTCAGTTTCAATCTTAACAGTGTACCGGGACCTGATGGTTTTAATAATGGCTTCCATAAAAAAATATTGGGATATTATCCAAGTTGATGTCTACAAACTCATTAAATATTTATTTTATAATATATTTTTACCACATGGGTTAAATGCCCAATTCCTTACTTTGATTCCCTAAGTTGATAATGCCTCTGAAATTCATCTATTTCATCCTATAGCTCTTATCAACACTTTCTATAAAATTATAACCAATCTGGTTGCGAATAGACTTAACACTATTATAGATAAAATTATATCCTGGAATAAATTTGGTTTTATCAAGGGGTGATCCTTACAACCCTTCATTTTTGTTTCCTCTGAATGCACTGACATGTTAAATAATAAAAATAGAGGTGGTAACATCTCCATTCAACTGGACATTAGGAATTCTTTTAACATAATAGAATGAGATTTCATCTTCAAAGTTCTTCATGGATTTGGCTTCAACGACATCTTCATATATATAATTAAATCCCTCTTCAATTAAGCTCACATTTCCATCTTGATCAATGGATATTTAGAAGGTTACTTCAATTGCTCCAAAGGAATCAGACAAGGAGATCCCCTATCTATAATTCTTTTTTCCATTGTAGAATACAATTTATGTCAACTTCTCACTTGACCGGTTGACCAAAACAAGCTCAAACCTATTCATGCTTACAAAAATGTGAATGGTCCCACTAACATACTTTATGCAGATGACATCATTTTGTTTTTAACGGGTGATATAAGAAACATCGTAACTCTTAAAACTATTATCACTCACTATGGGGTGGTCTTTGGTCAATTCATTGGATGGCATAAATCCTTCATCTAATTTGGGAAAAACTTTCTGGTTGGTAGGAAAAATGGTATCATCAATGAGCTTAACATCAAAGAAGGTATTATTCCCTTCAAATACCTTGGGGTTCCCATTTTCTGGGGCAGACCCAAAGCTAGATACTTCTTAAACATTGTTGATCAAATTCTAAATCACCTTTCCACATAGAAAGTAAAATCTCTTTCCATGGAAAGGAGAGTGCGTCCTGTCAAGTCTGTCATTATCTTCAAATTGGTCTACTCGATGATGGTCTATAATTGTTCGGCTGGTCTCAATAAAAAATGAATGTTCACATAAAAAAAAATTTTTGGACTGGAAACACATTGAAAGGTAAACTTGGGACTATTCCTTGGGCTAAATGTCGTAAACCTTTAGACAAGGGTGGTCTTGGTATTAAAAACTTTAAACTCTTTAATGAGGCCCTTCAAGCCAGATTAACTTGGAACCTGATTCACAATGACTCCCCTCAATTGCTTTCATCAAAAACAGGTTCCTTGATAGATTGAAAATAGGTAACAATAATTTCATGACTTCTTCCATTTGGCCCTCTGTTAGAAACAAGTATGAAAATATTATGTCCAACTCTAGATGCATGGTCTCTGGAAACTCTTCCATAAGATTCTAGTTGGACAACTGGACAGACGCTCCTCTTAAATCTTTGACTCCCCCTGACCATATCCCTAATAATATCAACTCCACTATTAGTAATGTTATTAATTCTCATATTGATACCCTTCCTAACAATATTATTTAAATTATTGATACTTACCCCTTTTTTACCTCAAATGTTCTTTTGATTTGGTAACCTGCTCACAATGGGATGCTAAATTCAAAAAAAATTCTATAATAACACCTTACATAACCCCAAAAATGAATTTAAATGGATTAAATGTTTTAGAAATCCCTAGATTAAACCCTCAAGACTCGCTCTTATTTGGAATCTTTCTTATAATTGGGTTCCCACTGATTCTTGTCTGCAAAATTTTGGAATCCATATTTGTTCAAAATTTTATCTTTGCAATCAACATTGAGAAGAAACTAATAACTTATATCTATATTTTCCTACCACCACTACCCTTTTGAACTATATTTTTAACACTTTTGATTGTCGATGGCTGATTCTTAACACTATCAACATCCAGCTAAATCGTTGTGTTTCTATGGATATCTACAATCAAATCAGAAACTTGTTCATTGATAGGGTTACAGAGCATCTTCATTTGATATGGTATGAAAGAAATAAAATTCTTCACAATAATTTCTCACACAACATTAATGCAGGTAGAATGAGAATTCTCATTGCTATTCGAAAAGCTGTATTGATTTCGAAAAGGAATTGCAACAACTCTGTGGCTGATTTTATGATCTTGAGACGTCTTCAGGATGATGCCATTTTCATACATCCGAAATTCACTTTTGAGGTTTTCTAGAGACCTCCACAACCAGGTTGGATTAAAATAAATGTGGATGGAGCCTCTAAGAAAATCTAGGACCCGCAGGGTGTGGTGTTGTCTTCAGAAATCATCTTGGTCACAATGTTAGGTGATTTTTTGGAAGTTGGGGTACTCCAACCTCTCTGGAAGCCGAAATGCTGAGTGTGATTCATTCCATATCTTTCCCCTTGCAACAAGTTTGAACCAACTTGTGGAATGAAAGTGACTCTACTACTGTAGTACATGCCATTTGGAATGGAGGGATGCTTCTAGCTTGGCATCTTACAACTCGTTGGATGAATTGCCTTCTGTCTCTCTAGGACATCAACTACATTGCAACTCATACTTGTCAAGAAGCGAATATGGTTGCATATGGTCTCACTAATAATGGATTTTCTCAAGATATAACCTGGCTGGAGGATCTCCTATACAACTTGATTCCTTTTCATATAAAATATTGTAATATTATTTCATCTTTTAGACTCATGTAATCTCTTTTTTTTCAAATAAAATTACTTGGGTCTTTTGACCAAAGCACCACCTTTATAAAAAAATGATAGAAACTGATTTTAATATAGACATATATAAAAATAATATTCATGGAAATGGATTTATTATGTATATAAAAAATCTATTAATGTTTCATGCATAGTAAAAAAAATTAAATGCACAGTTATTTATATATATTATTATTATATTTATATTTATGAAATAATGAATAATTATTCTTATTTGATAAATTACAAAATATATAGAAAAATTATAATTATTTGATAAAAAAATTTCATTGAATTATTTCTTTGTTATTACTTAAGATTTATTATCTGTGTTATAATAATCAAATTTTATTGACACATTGATTTTTAAATTTTTATTTTTCATTTATAAATTCACCATAAAATTAATAATTAAAAATAATAATAAGTTATGCATAAAAGTATTTTTTATAAATAAATAATTAAATAGTTAATATTATTTTGTTTCATTATTTAATATTTTATAATTATATTATTTTTTCTTTTTTATTAACAATATAAAACATTGGTATACCAATAACACAAATGTCTATCAAATGACCAAATTTGAAATGACCATACTTCCAATGAATAAATTTTCAACGAAAATAATTTCATCGGTCACATAACCATTTATAATGGACATATATTAACACTTATAAATTAATTAATTTATTTCATATTAAATATCACTTCTCATACCCATAGTTTTAATTTATAATTTTTCATGTCTTTCTCCTTCCATCATATTCTTTTCCCTGATATTTTTTCACTAATGATGATTCTTAATGGTGATGAATACCCATTGGATTTCAAATTTGTGATGATACTTTTATTTTCTATTTATTTACCCCTTATAATTTATTCACTTTTAATGGATGTAATTATCCATTCTAAGTAATAATCCATGGAATATAACAAATGGTTTCAATTACTTCACATGTAATTTTTATTTAGATGTGATTTTTAAATATTAATTTATATCATGTAAAACTTATTTTATAAAAATATTATACTATTTAATATAATATTAAAATTATATATCATTATGAAATAAAAAATACTTAAGAATATAGAATTATTTATAAATACATGATTGTTATATTCTTCGTCATTAAATAAATTCATCCTTAAAAAATTTATATACACTCATAAATAAATATTTCAATGTGTATCCATAATATTTACATGAATAACAATAAAATTTCTAATGATATATAAACATAAATATTTTAAGTATTATTGTGAAACTATTTGTCTGTAATATGATTCTTTAGGAGTTTCTAGATACTTTCATTTCATAGATAAATTTATATGATCTTATACTAAACCAAATACTAAAACAAAAATTTCTATACTTAAATTAAATACAATTAACAATATGAAAATCAATCATAAGTTTAATTTCTTTTAAAATATTCATTCCAATCAAAGATACATTTGGTTCAACTGTGATTAAATTAGATCAACCAATAACTCTTATATTAACATAGCCATTATGTGTTCATTTTCCTATTATGATTTTTAATCTATGTAGTTATATATTTAATCATAAAATTATATTTAATTCATTGATAATTGTTTGTAAAGAGCTTGTGAATCATCCAAATAATATCCCCTAAGAGTAAAAAATCAGGTGTGATGTAAGGATCTTCAATTTCTCTCTATGTAAAGATTGAGTTAATACATCAACTCTAACATTTCAAGGTTATTACCCCAAGGTTAATCTATGCTCGAGCCTCCACACAAGTTTTTCTATCTAGATAAGAATTTCACTGATACATCCCCACAAACTCTATACATTACCAATGTGTTATGATTTTTTCTGATATTTAGATTTATCAATAGGGAATCCTCTATTTTATTATTGTCCTAATTTTGAGTAATAATATAATCAATACATTTTCTAGTATATAATAAACTAAAAATTTTGGGAAACTTATTCTATATAAAATAAATATTAACCCTCTCCTAAAAAAATAGTAATTTACATTCAAATCAATATATACCATTTTCCCATATACTCAATGAATATATTATTATTATTGTAAAATAACCTAAATGTTCTTGATATTAAATCAAATACCTACAATAATAAATAATTATACCCCATTTATTTACTCTTCTTATCCCCTAGAATTTTCTAATCCCAAATGTGATACCAATTGTGTTCCCCCGGACCTATATTCTAGAATTCAGTGATAATAATCATATTAATTACATAATGGTTTTCAGTCTACCTAAATTCGCACATATTAAACCATCCAAAATTGAAAAATAAATCATAAATATTGATTCACATACATATTTATGACCTTTTAGGTTTATAATTTTATAGATTTATCAAAACCCATTATTTAACATAACTCATTTGTATCCAATCCAATGGATATTTTTTCATTATACTAGGATTATATTATTCTATAATAATTATTAATCATCTCCCACAAAATTCTCCAAACATGTTACCAATATGGACATAACGTATGTGGTACTCTTATTCATAACCCAAGAAAATATAAACATTTAATGGGTGATCTAAAATTATTAATAATGTAGTAGCATATATCATAAGTTATCATGAATAAAAAGTGGAATTAATAATATAAAAGGAATAAATTAGAATCATATTATTCTTTAAAAAACTCAATTGAGGTTTAAATAAATCCATGGATGTTTTATAAATATAAATAATAAAATTTATGAATATATCTATTTTAATTATGATGTATTGAAAATTTATGAACCTCAAAATATTACTATCGAGGACTCATAATCAATTACTTGTTATAAGGCTTTATTAATTGATCATTCGGTATACACTAAATACTAAAACTATTTTGTCTCATTATAGATACCAAATAATTAAGGGGATATATAATTTCCATCCCATCTCATCACTATGTAAAATTTCTCATCATATAAATAAATTAGTAAAAAATATAATACAAAACCAACATGAAATTTTAAATAACAAACATTTATATTGAATTTTTTTTTGTATATTTTCAAATTTTCCACAGTAAATTAATTTAATAGATTTCCATGTAAACATACTCTAAAAATAAACCATAGAGTGTAGCAGGTATATTGTTTTTCCAAAGAAAATGGAGTTGATGATAAAAAAATCTGAAAGTTAATGGAAAATATTTTGAATCATTTTTATATTGTTTATTGACACCCCTATTATAAAAAGAATAATAATAATTTTATGGAAAGTTGTACTGAAAAAAATTGATACTATATGAGATAATACATATTTATTTTTGAAAATATAAAAGGAAAACTTTTTTGGAAATTACAAACACACATAGAAGAGAATGTTCTATTAGAAAGGATGATAATTTTCATTAACATTATCACAGTTTTATGAATAAATAAATTCATCAATAAAGAATAAAATTCCAAAAAAATATAAATACTTCAAAATAGTAGGGGAAAAATAAAATAACATGGTAATAAGATAATATATTTCAATATTATAAAAATGGAGTTCAAGTATTATGTTTACAATTAATTTAAGGGAAATAAGTTTTAAAACAACCATACCTTAAATCTTGAAATCCATGAAAGAAAATTAAACTCATGTATAATAAACATAACCATCATAATAAATAATTTCAGAAGGTTTTTCATATTTATTATCATTTCAAATATTAAATTATTATTATTCATTATACATGTATGAGATGGTAGTTATTTATTTTCATCAATATATGCTGGTATCTTTTATTATTTGGTACAATTATCGTATTGGAGATTTTGGGCCTCTTATTTGGTAAAAAATCATCATTCCCATATTATTAATGATATGATAATAGATGTTCCCTAAATTTTTATAATGTTAAAATATCCCTTTATGACATTTTTATTTTCTATTAAAGGATTTGAAATCAGTTGTCTACATTTTTATGTGTTTTTAATGAATGAAACATGGTTTATTAATTAATGAATTAAATGATAATATTTACAATATAGAAAAAAATTATTATTTAAATATTTGTTCAATTTTATAATATTAATTATATTTTCATAAAAATCAATGATAATAATTTATATCATCAATTATAAAGGTGGTTAAACTAACCCAAATAATTAAATTATATAATAAATAGAAGACTATAGTTATAAAGTTAGTTTAATTCCATAAATCTAGAATAAAAAATATATTATTTGGATTTTACTGAATATTTATTCATAATTAACAATATTATGTATAATATGATATGGTAGAAATCAACTATTTGTAGAAAATAAATCATTTTTCCTCTTTGTATGATCTTTTTAGGTGATAAATTTTACAGAGATAAATTATTGTTAATATTTGAATGCCTAATTTATCCTTAAAAATAATAATAATTATATAAAAATAACAGTAATTATTCAAGTTCATTTTTAACCATTTATAAATGGAGGATATGGAGAATGAAATATGTCATTCATATATGTGGTATAATGCACGTAACATGAGTGACACTATAATTTTTTGAGTGGGTGGTAGGAAGCTTCAATACTATTATACGATCAACTTAAAATAATTTAAGTCTAATAATGATAAAAGAAAATTATATTTGGATGGTTATAATATATATTGGGAAGAAATATTGTGAATAAACTGATAGGGACTGAATAATACTTAAGTAGATAACTTGATTCTTTTCTTGAAGGAATTTTTGTAAATTGAGGACTTGAGGAACATTAATGTTACTAAGGGATTCCAAAATTGGAATTAACTTAAATTATAATTATGTAAAATTGAAATTAATTAAATTATAAGGATATTCTTTTTCTTGAATTGGGTGGAGTTTGAACCTTTTAAAATTGAAAATAGGGTTAATTCGTTGGAAACTAATGTTAGGTGAGTATTAAAGATGGAGTCACATAGATGTTATGTTTTTTAGTTTTAGAAATGTTCGTTAGACATAAAATATTTTTTTTCCAACCTAACAATGTTAATCAGTAAATTGTATGTTTGTTGTTAATTTATTAAAATTAGAGCCATGTTGTACTCTAAATTTTTATTCCTTATTGACAAGTATAGTTATTTACCATGGTAATTTATCTTTTACAAAAATATAATATGAAACATTATAAAATACTTTGTAATTACAATTCAAAATTTGGGAACAATTTATTCCAATTAAATACCTAATTGTATGAAAATAAATTATGAATTTATTCAAATGAAATATAGAAAAGTTATCTTTTGTTGAATAATGGATTTTAAAATATTAATTTTTATTTTTCTTATTTCAAATCAATAACTAATTAAATGATCATTAATTTGTTAATATATATATATATATATATTTAATATTTACACTAACTCAATTTATTAAAATAAGTTAATTTTATTTATTTTGCTAAAAGAATATGACACATATAATAACATTTTTTAGAATTAACATGTTTTATATTACTATAGAAATTAACTTTAACCATAATAAATTATTTTTTTGTAAAAAAAATTCCTCACTAATAAATGTTAATATTATTATTGAAAAAATGAAATCTATTTTATTTTATTAGAAATTAAGAATTGACAAAAATTATTTCTTACATAAGAATACATACAATTAATATTTAAGATATCATATATATTTTTTAAAAAATATTCATGTTCTATACCATATGAAAATTCTTTGATGAACAACAAATAATATATATTACTAATATATTTCACATTATTCAATAGAAAAATCTTTGGTTTATTAAATTAAAAAAATATAGAAAATTTATAATTCTATAAATGTGAAATGATTTTATTTTGAATTATTTAAGATTGATAATTTTTTTAACAAGAATTAAATTATATGAATAAATTAAATTTAATATATTTCATTGAATTTTATAAATACATTATATCATTTAATAATTTTACAAACTTATAACACATGAAATTATTTTTTGAAATAATTATTATATTTTAGTATTATATTTTGAATCCATTATTTATTATTTTTGAATTAAATTATAATAATGTTTTTGTTAACAATTGGAAAAATAAGTATAAATACTTGATATATATATATATATATATTCAATGACTATATTTCCAATGACTATATTTCAAATGACCATAATTCGAACACACATATTTCAAAGCACCATAATACTAACAACAATGTAACTATTTATAATTGTAATATATTACCTCCAATAAATTCATTCCATTCTTACTTCCTAATTATAACATCTCATTACCATAGTTCTCAGTTATGATTGTTCACATGGAATTCTTCATTCATGATATTCTTTTTAATTATAGGTTTTTTAACTAATCATGATTCACAATGGTCAATATGATCTAAGTGATTTCTCAGTTTTGAATATATTATTATTTCAAATTTATTTTCATCTCTTTTACACTATTTTAATGGATTTATTCAACCCAAGTATATAATACTCCATGAAATTTAATACATTAATTCATGTACATTAATCTAAACATTTAATTTTGAGATAATAAAATATTTTTAGTTTGAGTCATATCTTTTATAACTTATTTTCTAATCAATATTAAGTATTTTAAAACAATATAAAATTATATTTTTGAATGATATATAAAATTCTTAATGAAATACAAAGATTCCTAAAACCTAGTGTGATACACCTCTATCCTGATATACACCATTCATAGGGACATTTCCCTTACATGGATTATAAGACACAATGTATATGCATATCTATGTTGAATTAGGTATTGTGGGAAAATAAACTCAGTAGACCCCCAATAATAATTTATATAGATAACACTCACACTCACACACAAACACATATATTTATATTAGTGAATCCAGAAAAAAAAATCATAAAAAATCATCTACTTAAACTCATTATTATCAAGCCATGGGTGAGTACTGTAATTACTTTAGATAATGTTGGAGTGGGACAATGAACCAATAGTCTAAACACTCTTGAAGGGATAGTGTTTAATAATTCAACATTATATAATTAAATTAGCCACCCTCTATACATTTTAAATCACCAGCCCTAAAAGTCATATCGAATTCAAGTTAACTTGACTGAATCAATTAAAATTCACATAAGGAACACATTGACAACCAATATAGAAAACTACCAATATAAATACTAATACATTGACCATAATGTTATATATATATATATATAATGAGAACCCCCCCCCCGCAAAAGTAGCAATAATTTTCATCCCATCATTCTCATGGCCACATACATCTAATCATTCCTCTAGTTTAATGATCATCACCATCATCTTTAACAAATAAACTATGGAGGATACATAACGTATCAGGTGTTCAAAACTACTTTATATTCCCTTTGACATTTACATAAAACTATAGTGGATTATGACCATTTTTAGAGGCATCACTAGCATCGTAAGGCCACCACTCAATGAACTTACATTTCCCCACTATCAAATAATGATATGTCACAATCCCATATTCCAATGAACCATTAAATCCTAAAGTCAAATGATTCTTACCCATCACACTCTAAATAAACCACATCAATCAATCCATTATAGGAACAAACCTGTTACAATACATAAAAAAGATTCAAAGGAACCATTGAAAGAAAAATCCTAAAATACAAAATTAGATACATAATTTATCCCAATATAACCAATATAATACAACCCATAGACATGTTTCTTAAATGATAAAAACTATGAGTGGATCTACTTCTATCCACACCCAAGACCCACCCCTCTTCAAAAAATAACCAAAATCATACCCATAAAATTAAAAATTAGAAACTCTAGGAAATATATATTTCAAACAAGTAGGATCTAGCATGTCTAATCAAATAGTTTAATTCAATATAGGGATGAAGAGAGTGATATAAATAGGATTAAATTCCCAAAATTTTGTTCTTTTTGTAAAAATATTCCATAATGATGATGAATCATAAAAATAATGGTTATAGGTGATTGGAATATTACCATGATAACCTAGTTTAATAAATGGAATTATTATTAAAGGACAAGAAAAGAAGGTAACCTTTAAAAGAGTAAATAATAGTATAATGGGAATTATGGTTTATTATATAATATTATATCTAAATAACATTATATTATATTATTAATTTTTTAATCGAACAATTATTAACAATTCTTTTAAAAAAACTCTCTAGAATTCCATGAAAACTTGATTTCACTTTGAAATAAACTAGAGGGACCCCTCTATGACCTGGTCCCCTCCACTGGGAATCTGGTAATAGGTTCAGTAGGCACATTCGAAGCCACTGAAACTCGAGTGGCCTCCCACTAGGGTCTCAATGTTAGTAATATAATTTTCTAATCCATTAAACCCTGAATCGTATTTCTTGAAACTAGTATGGGGACTTCATTGACAACTCTAAAACCTAAAACATGCCTCATTACACATGATGAAGAATACAAATTTTACATTTCCTCACACAAATTTCATTTTTATCACATACTTCCCATCATATAACAAATTATCCCTCTATTTTCACTACCTTAATCTAACTAAACCCATCCTATGACCATGTATGATTAATACCCCAACATTAAATCATTGATATAGTGTTGAAAAAACTTTTCTATATTGTATTATACTGCCCAACAAGCTCATAATGGTTGATTCGAACAATGAATGTTCTCTACCCTAGAAATATCCTCTGACGTGACACCAATACAAAGCACCAATAGATATATGGAACCACAAATGACCATCACACTAGAATAGAAATCTTTTAACAACTAACCACACTTCTATAATTCTATATAACAAATATTTTATATGAACCGGGATTAGCAATCATAGATAATACTTTATTATACATGAATATAAATTACTTATCCTAAAATTTCACACACATTATACCTATAGGTTATATATATTTGGTGATTATCTATATAACCAATATTTCCACAATTGTGATTCAATATATCCTTTACAGATCTCCACATTTATATGATTCCAAGACATATCCATATATATATATATATATATATTCATTAGTAAATTCTGAAATATATGAATGGAGTGATATTATACGATCATTAAGGTAAAAAAATTATATTTATTATAAATTCATAAATTGTAAGAACCCGTGCTTTTCTGGACTGTTGTTTTGAGCAAAAATTTGAATTTGTGCTGTTGGATGCTCATGAGGGGTAAAATGGTCATTTTCCACTACCATATGATCATAGATAATTTTTCCGACCACTCCGTTGGTCCCAGAATAGGGTGTTTTCCCTAGGACAGAGGTTTGGTGGAAATCTGAGCTGTTCGAATTTTAGCAGAATATTTAACATTTAGTATTATTAAATTAAATATTAAATTATTCATGTAGGTTCATTTGGAAATAACTTTTAAATGGAGTGTCAGATTGAGATTCCGTCTGAGTCGTTGAGTCCATAATGAGGATTTTAGCATAGAGAAGGCATAAACTCATGTCAGGCGCTGGGCCCGGCCCAGACCCCTTTTTCTTCCTTTTCTTTTCTTCTTTCCTTTTCTTTTCTTCTCTCTTCCTTCCTCATCCTTCATGCGCATGCACCATATGAAATCCTACTTGGACGTGTATTTTGGTGGATGTTTTATATTGAGAAAGACATAAAGATAGGAGGCAAGAGGGGTACTGATCTGAAGCTCTCGACGCGCTGAGTCGGCGTGCGGCAACCAGGAGCCGTGAAATCAACTGAAGTTCGGCGGTTTCCGCCCAAAGGTAGGTCCATTTATGTTTTCTCCATAGATCCCTTTTAAACATTTTTTTAAAGTCTTTAAGGCCTTATATTTATTTCTTGTGGCCTCATAAGGCCAGATCTAATGTTTCGGGGGCGAAAATGGGCGTTTCGGGTGTTTTTAGGGATTTCCCATCGGAAAACCCAGAATACACGGTGTGTATTCCAGGGGAACACTCCGTGTGTTCTTTCCGCTCAGGTAAGAGAAAGTTTTCTTGAGTATATGCCATGTACTTTGAGTACACTTCGTTTAGTGTGTGGTCGTGTGGCTGGCCATGTGGAATAGAACACAGAATAGTGGTTTTTTAGTACACGCCGTGTACAGTAATGTACACATCATGTAGTGGTACTTGGGCATGAGTTTTAATGAAAACACACATGGTGTGACTTTTTGTGAATAGTACACACCATGTACAGTAATGTACATGCCGTGTAATCTTACACAGGCAAGCCCAATGTGCTCTAGCCATGTGCTTTGGCCATGTACTACTTTAATTTAGTAATTTTGGGATATCTTATGCTCTGGAATTCAGACTTGGGTGTGTGAGTAGTCGATTCTAAGCATGTTTCCGCATAGATCGCAATAATGGAATCCTTTTGACATTTATAGGTCATATAAAGCGGTTTTTAGGAGTTTCTATCTAAATTGAGGGGTTCTTCCTCCAGTTATCGAGTTCAGTTGTCACCTGAGAGTGAGACTTGGCGTGGATGATTGGTTGGGTGTTCAGACCAACTTAGTTGAGAATTTTAATATAAGATTATCTATGAGCTATCTCTTGTAACCTATGATTTAGAGGATTTTCCCCTTGTGAGACGTTCCCTTCTGGCCTATGAGTCTGCGAGACCGGATACTTCTAAGGATCTCCTAAGGGATTCCTTTACTTGTGAAATGACCTTGGGAGTTCGTTATAGGATCCCTCTCCTATTTTTCCTTTGATGGGAGCCATGTTATGGAATGACTATATTGTCCTTACTTTGAGGATCCCGCATAAGATTCCTCCCTTACTCTTTGCTAAGGATCCCGCGTAGGATGCCTTCACTCGTGTTTACATGGAGAATTACGAGTTTGATGCTTCCTCAGTGTTTGACTTGAGGGACCCAGTGGGTGCTCATTGTTTGACCAACCCTGAGTTGTTACGTCGGGTTTGGGTAGATATGGTGATCAGGTGTCACTTAGAACCCATTCCAAACTGGTAATCCCTTTGGTCTTTGGATGTATTGTTGGGTTGGGCGTTTGGTCCACCCTCACTGTTTGTTTATATCTGACTTGGTTTTGCTGATGTTGTAGTGTTTACCAGAGGTTCTTCCTAGTTGGTGGCTGCTGAGCCTGACGTGAGAAGTCTTTCTTTTTTGTTGGGATGCCTTCTATTCCTTGTGTGCTTGAGTAGAGGTGGTTTGATTTTAAATGGGGTTATTTACCTTGTTGTGGATGTGTTTACCCATGTTACTTGATTTTGACTGTTTGGTCAAGCTTTCCTATTAGGTTGCCTTGTTTCCATGCCTAGTATTGTAGGATGGAGTGTTGTATTCTGACTTTTTGAGATGCTATAGACTAATTATCCAAGTAGTTCTATAGGTTCACTTTGTCCATATTGCATTACTATGCGTTGACTTACATGGGGCCGCGAGAACCTGGTGTAGTAGACTAAAAGGGGATTGACCGAGCGAGCTTCCCCAGAGAGTCTTTGAACATTATAGATTATAAGGGGATAGACCGAGTGAGCTTCCTCAGAGAGTCTTTGGAAATTATAGACTATACAGGGATAGGCTGTATGAGCTTCCTCATAGAGTCTTTGGGAATTATAGACTATACGGGGATAGACTGAGTGAGCTTCCTCCGAGAGTCTTTGTTTTACTTTTAATTACCGTGAACCACTCCAGGCTATAGGGAGAATTGACTGGGAGAGCTTCCTTAGAGAGTCTGTGAACGACCTGGGGATATAAGAGGAATTGACCAAGTGAGCTTCCTCATAGAGTCCCTTTACCTTGGGGCTATAAGGGTAATTGACCGTGTGATCTTCCTCAGAGAGTCCCTGACTACCTTAGACTATAAGGGGAATTGATTGAGTGAGCTTCCTCAGAGAGTCTTATAATTTTTATATGACCAAACCAGAGGGGTTAGGCTGAGTGTACTGCCCAGAGGGTTGTTGGTACTTGTTAGGTAGGACCAGTGGGGATGGCTGTGAGTACTTCCCAGAGGGTTACCTGTTGTGTTATCTGCTTGCTTGTGTTTGATTTTTTGAACTAGACGGTTGCTCATTTTGTTTAGCTTGTTCAGAGGCATATCTCTGGCATTGTCCGAAGCAGGTACATGTCGATGGGATTACAGAACCAGAGATCGACTTATTTGATACACGGCTTGAGTGGCATGATGTCCAAATCAATTCCCTTCAATATGGAATCCAGGAGATCGGGCTTAAGGTCCCAAGGATCGACTAATGATGTTGTTTCTTGTTATTTGAATCACTTCATCATGAATATTCATATTTATGTATATGTGTATAGGTATGGGACTATACATGTATACGTATATAGATATGAACATCCATGGTGGCACTAGGCCAGTTGATAGGGATTACATACCTTGAGTTCAAGTGTGGTTTAACATTTGGTTTACATCCTTTTGTTAGGTTCCATCTAGGCTGAGTAGATTGTTGTTGCATACACTTTTAGCAGAATAGTTATAGGTTTCTTGTCGGGGTGCCCTACTGAGATTATTTCTCACCCCTGCACGTGCACCTCGGTGTAAGTGTATACCTTATTTCTGTTTTTCAGGTTGAGCATGAGTTGCATTGTGGATAGGGTTGAGGCCCAATGTTGCATGATCGAGCAGAACTGTTTGAGTGGTTCTACTGATCAAGCTGTCGCAGTTCGACAGTGTCTAGAGATCGGGTACGTGGATTGTCTCAGAGATAGTAGTAGAGCCCTGTAATTTTACTTTCAGATTATTTTGTACTTGTATTTGTATGGTCGGCATGGTGGGTGACCAGTGTTGTATTGTATTGCATAGCTGTTCGGGCTTTTACATCATTTTACTATTACAGGTTGTCCTATTTCAGTTGTTTAATTCTTTTTAACTCTTTTTACTTGCCGCTATGTATGGTACTTAGTTATTTCCGTTTTTTGATTACTCTAGTATGAGGGAATAGTCTCCCCACTATCACACCCTAGGTCCTCTCTGCTAGTCGGTAGCCTCTGGCATACGGGGAGGCGCACTTGAGGCCTTGTGGCGAACTGGATCGGAGCACCAGTTTAGTGGCTATCGGGTCGGGACGTTACAATGTGGTATCATAGGAGTTTTCTTTCCTGGTATTTAATATTTGGTATATGGTAGATAGGAGTATTAGGAATGTTTCGGAACCTATGATGGATATCGGGATGGTGCGTCGAGAACACTTGTTCTGGTAAGAAGTCATGGTTTCCAGGGTTTGGGATTGCTACTCTGATTTTGCGATGTTACAGTTGTATATGATTTTCCACTTGAACAACGCACATATTGTGTGGTGTTTTGATTTACTATGGATCTCTGGCTCTTGTCCATTGGTAAGATGTCAGGGATGGATTTTGACTCTTGGCCGGCAAAGGAGAGAGGCGTATCATGCATCATACTAGGCACATAGGATTCACATCATATAGGAATGCTATTGAGTGTTTTTACTGACTGCTGAGACCTTTGGGTCTATATACACATACATTTTACTCTGATGGCAGGTTACGTGGATCTACGTTAAGGAATTTTTGTTGAGGCTGATGACTCAGTCCATGTGCACAGGTGGTGTAGTGACCCTAGTTGGTCTATGTGGCATGTGATGAATTTTTGTTTAACCCCTTATTGAGTGTTTTTTCTCGTGAATGTGGTTATCTAGTCAGATCTTTGAGAACTATGTTGATAGGTACCAAGGAATTTCTTGTGAACTGGACCTCCTTGTGGTATTTCTGTATACAGATACCCAAGGGGTGTTAGCTCAGCTTGTCTCTTCTGTTTTGTTTGTGACCTACAAGGATTCATTCCTTCTGCGGATGCTCGAAGAGGATTAGGGACCTTGTAGGTTGTGTTTCGGTTTTGACTTTCATTGGCCATTGTGATCTTTACTGTCTTCTAAGAGGTGTTGGATCTTTTGGGCTAGGTGGTTAGACCTAGTGACCCGGTTTTGAGACTTTTTTTTGTAGGGCTAGGCGAAAGACCTAGAGACCTTTGGTTTTTCCTCGAACCATTATAGATTGATGTCTGTTCCGTTTTAGGGAAACCTGTGTCAGAAGGTTGGCCAGCATTTTCCAATGCCTTTTGGCGGAGTTTGTTTTCGCAGCTGGTTTTGACGAGTAGGCCTGTTCTGGTGCCTGGCCTGGTTGACCAATGTTTCAGATGTTTCTATTAGAGGGGGCATCATTTGAATCTAGATCGGTGAGTGGCCGGGTGCGATCTAAGGACCGATGTTTCAAGACTTTTGGCAGGATGTTAGCGTGGATCAGAGGGAGCTGGACACGCCTTCGGTGAAATCTGAGTATACTCCTATAAGAGACGATCATGTGATATCTTGATTTGTCTTGAGTATGCTAAGAGAGCTTCAACCCTACATCGAGCTCCTTTTTCATTCTTAACGTTCATCTGTGTGGCGGATGGAACCTGTTCCGGTTGTGCTCTCAGAGCAGTGTAAGGAAATCCATATGGTGGGGAGTGAACCATTGGCCTTTTGAGGGTGGTTCTCCTTGTTTAGTTTAAGCTACTTTGTTTTTAAGTGGGATTTTGGGATAAGAGTTTCCTTTAAGACGACGAAAAGGGTATTCCTATGGTGGGGAGTACCAGTTTGGTCATAGTTGAATATCGTCTGTGTAGAAGGTGGTGGTTAATGCTATATGGTTGATCGTTGGACGGTCTAGATAGCTTGGTTGTGTAGATGCTCGAGTTGGGATCATGGCTTCTGGTCCTTTCACTAGGCTTCTCGTGGATGAGAAGGTTTATGTTGGGGAGTTTGTAAGAACCCGTGTTTTTCTGGACTGTAGTTTTGAGCAGAAATTTGACTTTTTGCTGTTGGATGCTCGTGAAGGGTAAAATGGTCATTTTCCCATACCATATGATCTTAGATAATTTTTATGACCACTCTGTTGGTCCCGGAATAGGGTGTTTACCCTAGGAAAATAGTTTGGTGGAAATATGAGCTGTTCTAATTTTAGCGGAATATTAAATATTTAATATTATTAAATTATTCACGATGGTTCGTTTGGAAATAACATTTAAATGGAGCATTGGATTGAGATTCCATCTACGTTGTTGAGTCCGGAATGAGGAGTTTAGCCTAGGGAAGGCATAAACTCATGTTGGGCGTCGGGGCCGGCCCGAGCCCCTTTTTCATCCTTTTCTTTTCTTCATTCATTTTCTTTTCTTCTCTCTTCCTTCCTCATTCTTCATGCGCATGCTCCATATGCGCTTCTCCTTGGCTGTGCCTTTTGGAAGAATTTTTAGATTGAGAAAGAGAGAGAGATTAGATGCAAGAGGGGTACCGATTTGAAGCTCTCGACACGCTGAGTCGGCGTGCGGCAACCAGGAGCCGTGAAATCAACCGAATCTTCGGCAGTTTCCACCTGAAGGTATGTCCATTTATGTTTTCACCATATATCCCCTTTAAAAATTTTGTTTTAATTCTTTTAAGGCCTTATTTTTCCTGCTTTTGGCCTCTTAAGGCCAGATCTAATGTTTTGAGGGCGAAAACGGGCGTTTTGGGTGTTTTTAGGGATTTCCCATCAGAAAACCCAGAATACACGGCGTGTATTCCAGGGTTACACACCGTGTGTTCTTTCCGTTCGAGGAAGAAAATGTTTTCTTAAGTACACGTCGTGTACTTTGATTACACACCGTGTAGTGGGTGGCCGTGTGGAATAGAACACAGAATAGTGTTTTTTTAGTACACGCCATGTACAGTAAAGTACACGCTGTGTAGTGGTACTTGGGTATGTGTTTTAGTGAAAACGCACACGGTGTGACTATTTGTGAACAGTAAAATACATGTATAGTAAATTACATGCCATGTACTCTTACACAGGTAGGCCCAATGTGCTCTGGCCATGTACTCTGGCCATGTACTACTTCAACTTAGTAATTTTGGGATATCTTATGCTCTGGAAGTCAGAATTGGGCGTGTGAGTAGTAGATTCAGAGCGTTTATTCATTTAAATTGCAATGGTGGAATCCTTTTGGCATTTAGAGGTCATATAAAGGGTGTTTTAGAGGTTTCTATCTAAATGGAGGGGTTCTTACTCCAGTTATCGAGTTCTGTTGTCACCTGAGAGTGAGACATGGCCTGGATGATAGGTTGGGTGTTTGGACCAACCTAGTTGAGACTTTTAATAGGATATGAGATATAAGTTATCTTTCGTAACCTATGATTTAGAATATGTTCCCCTTGTGAGATGTTCCCTTCTGGCCTATGAGTCTGTGAGACCGGATACTTCTAAGGATCCCCTGAGGGATTCCTTTACTTGTGTAATGACCTTGGGAGTTCCTTGTAGGATCCCTATCCTATTTTTCCTTTGATAGGACCCATGTTATGGAATGCCTATTTTTTCCTTCCTTTTAGGATCCTGTGTAGGATTCCTCCCTTACCCTTTTCTAAGGATCCCACGTAGGATGCCTTCGCTCGTGTTTATCTGGAGAATTCCGAGTTTGATGCTTCCTCAGTGTTTGACTTGAGGGACCCAGTGGGTGTTCATTGTTTTACCAACCATGAGTTGTTACGTCGGGTTTGGGTAGAGATGGTGATCAGGTGCCACCTAGAACCCATTCCAAACTGGTAATCCCTTTGGGCTTTGGATGTATTGTTGTGTTGGGCGTTTGGGCCACCGTCACTATTTGTTTATATCTGATTGGTTTTCCTAATGCTGTAGTGTTTACCAGAGGTGACTCCTGGTTGGTGGATGTTGAGCCTGACATGAGGCATCTTTCTTGTTTTTTGGGATGCCTAATATTCCTTGTGTGCTTGAGTATATGTGGTTTGATTGTAAATGGGGTTATTTACCTTGATGTGGATGTGTTTACCAATGTTACCTGATTTTGACCTTTTGGTCTAGCTTGCCTGTTAGGATTCCTTGTTTCCATGCCTAGTATTATAGGATGGATTGTTGTATTCTGACTTGTTGAGATACTATAGACTGATTAGACAAGTAGTTCTATAGGTTTACATTGGCCATATAGCAATACTATGCATTGAATTACACGGGGCCGTGAGAACCTGGTGTAGTAGACTAAAAGGGGATAGACTGAGTGAGCTTCCCCAGAGATCCATTGAACATTATAGACTATAAGTGGATAGACCGAGTGAGCTTCCTCATAGAGCCTTTGGGAATTATAGACTATATGGGGATAGGCTGAGTGAGCTTCCTCAGAGATTCTCTGGGCATTATAGACTATTCGGGGATAGACCGAGTGAGCTTCCTCAGAGAGTCTTTGTTATACTTTGAGTTACAGTGAACCACTCCTGGCTATAGGGGGAATTGACTGGGTGAGCTTCCTTAGAGAGTCTGTGAACGACCTAGGGCTATAAGAGGAATTGACCGAGTGAGCTTCCTCAGAGAGTCCCTTGACCTTGGGGCTATGAGGGGAATTGACTGTGTGATCTTCCTCAGAGAGTCCCTAACTACCTTAGACTATATGGGGAATTGACCTAGTGAACTTCCTCAGAGAGTCTTATAATTTTCGTATGACCAAACCAGATGGTTTTTGGTACTTGTTATGTAGGACCAGAGGGGATGGCTGTGAGTACTTCCCAGATGGTTACCTATTATGTTATCTTCTTTCTTGTGTTTGATTTTTTGAACTAGAGGGTTTCAAGTTTTGTTTAGCTTGTTTAGAAGAATATATTCGGTGTTGGCCGAAGGAGGTACAGGTCTATGGGATTACGAACCTAGAGGTCGAATTATTTGATACACAGCTTAAGTGGCACGACGTCCAGCTCAATTCCCTTGAATATGACATCTAGGAGATCGGGTTTAAGGTCCCAAGGATCGACTGTTGATGTTGTTTCTTGTTATTTGAATCACTTCATCATGAATATTCATATTTATGTATATGTGTATAGGTATGAGACTATACATGTATACGTATATAGATATGGACATCCATGGTGGCACTTTCCCAGTTGACAGGGATTACATACCCTGAGTTAAACTGTGGTTGCATGTTTGGTTTACATCCTTTTGTTCTGTTCCAGCTAGGCTGAGCAAATTGTTGTTGCATACACTTTTAGCATCACAGTTATAGGTTGCTTTTCGGGGTGCCCTACTAAGATTATATCTTACCCCTGCACGTGCACCTCAGTGTACGTGTAGACATTATTTCTGCTTTTTAGGTTGAGCACAAGTTGCATGGTGGATAGGGTTGAGGCCCAGTGTTTCATGATCGAGCGGAGCTGCTCGAGTGGTTCTACTGATCGAGCTGCTGCAGTTCGACAGTGCCTGGATATCGGGTAAGTGGATTGGCTTGGATTTAGTAGCAGAGCCTTGTACTTTTACTTTCAGTTTATTTTGTACTTGTATTTGTATGGCCAGTGCGGTGGGTGACCAGTGTTGTATTTTATTGCATAACTGTTCGGTCTTTTACAGCATTTTACTATTACATCTTGTTCTATTTCAGTTGTTTACTGCTTCCACACTCTGTTTACTTCCCGCTATGTATGATACTTAGTCATTTCCGTTGTTTTCTTACTCTGGTATGAGGTCATAGTCTCCCCACTATCACACCCTAGGCCATCGCTGCTAGTCGACAGCCTCTGACTTTCGAGGAGGCACACTTGAGGCCTTGTGGAGAACCAGCTCGGAGCACCAGTTTAGTGGCTTTCGGGACGAGACGTTACATAAATATATATTAATAAGATCATAATTAACTATAAGATGATCTTATGGGTTTTAGAACATAATTAGTATATATCATAACATCATAATGAAGCCATGGAAAAACATTTATAGATCATGTAACCTATATCATGACATCTGGAATTTGGACTAACATGTTATTGAGTAATAGTATTGCGGAATCATATGAAAACTTTAATATTCAATAGAAAAATTACATGGATATGTTGAATAATTAGACAATTTTTAAATGTCGTCAAAAAATAAAACTAGTATGTGGAATCATTAGAAAATAATCATCACGTATAGATACATGAAATTTTATCTTGAATCATGTGAAAATAACCATGATCCATAGATATATAACATAAGATTGTAGATTACTATGAGAATAATCACGATCCATTGATACATAACATATGAAAATGGAATAAAAAACAATACAAAATTTTTTTTATGTGTAAGATGAATTCCAATACCATAATCATTTAGGAGAAAATAATTCCCGATAACACTATAGGATATGATAACCTCCAATGCCCCGTAATATTAAATCTCATAATGTACAAAAATTACACAATACATAATAGGAATATAAGATATTGATCTCACCCATACCATAATGAAAAACAATAGAATGTTTTTTCACATAATAATTATCTAATTCATAAATAAAATATTTCGAAAATAACCCATGAGAAATAAATCATTTTCTTGAATATTTCAACAAGGAAAAATTAAATCATCTAGATAATGAAAATGGATGATTTCATTGAATCATGTCCCTAGTGAACTATAATAATCATTAATGGATATTGATAAAGGTGAAATACTCTATATAGGATGATAATGATTAAAAGGATATAATACAATTAATTTTTAACCACATTAATTTAAAATAAAATATTACAATGAAAGTTTTTTTAAAGGGGGAGGGTGAAAATTAGTTTCTAAAAAATATTTTTAACTTATGAAACATAAAATGGAAGCATCAAAACAAATATTAAAGAAAAAATAAAAATGTTACCATGAAAAAAATTTAAATAAAAGAATACATTCACAATTTTTTAAAAGAATTTAATATTTAATATATGATTTCCTTAACAGATAAAATAGATATAAATAATTTAAATCAACACATAAATATAAAGGACATCGACTTGGAATAAAAATATTATTTTACAAAAACATGGGATATAGTTATTTCCACATAAAACATTTATTTCATGTGAATTATGAACCACGAATAGGTGAATGGTAAGGATATATTTATGTATCCAAAATTAAACTGAGTAATGGAAAATATATGTTCTTTTAGATTTAAATTTCATAATATTTCAAATTCTTGAAATTTACAAAAAGAAAATCTTGATTTCAAAGATTGATTGGATGAGAAACCCCTATGAATTGGGAAATGATTATAATCAAAATATATAGAAATAAAAACAATATATTTCATTGTAAATACATTGAATTACATGAAAAAAATATTTAATAATATTTTATTTAATTATTATATTGACTAATAAATGATATAATTTAGAGAATATATAACATACATCAATGTATTATAATTGAGATGAGAAAACAATACAATATTAGTAATGTAAGAATAAGGAGAAAATCAAATAGATATTAGGAAATTGACATATAAATTAAATAATTAATAATTAATAATTCAAAAAATAATTTAATCACATTGTGTGAAAACCTTTTAATAGAAAAATAAGTGTTTAATTTGGAATATTTCACATTGAATTGATATCTAGATATAAAAAACTTACCGTTACTCCAGACTACTAGGAACACCCATTAATATTATATATAATAAAAATATTAATCACTTATTCTGGAGTTTATTCGTTAATTTTCAAATATGCACTATTCATTGTTTTTCATATATTGGATATGTGTTAGTTAGTCAGATTTCACATCCATTAGAATATTTTAATAGTTTATATTATCCTGTAGTGGTTATGGTATTATGATGATGATTACCTTTAATTGACAAAAATTTTATCATTAAAAAATTATCTATGAATGTGTAATTATATAATAATTTTGATTCATACATAATAATTATCATTTGGTGGGAGATACAAGAATATTTCTTGTAATAACCTAGATTTCCCCAAGCCCTTTGTGAAAATCAAGTGTTTAGGGTGTTCTGGGAGGCAATAGTGGCTCATTTAAAGAGTTTTCCAAATTTCTAGTTTTTGAATTGGAATGCTAGTGTGTCAGCATGTCAGTGCATTAGCATCTATGAGTTAGGTGTGTCAGTATCGGTAGGTCGAGGGCATTAGTGTCGGTGTCGGTGATTCGAAGACATCAGTGTCGGTAGGTCAGGGCGTCAGTAGGTCAGTGAATTGGTAGGTTGAGACATCAGTGGGTCAGGGGCGTCAGCATCAGGGAGTCGTTACATCAGTATCTCATCATTAGTGGCTATGTGTCGGTAGTTCACATCAGTAGCTCACCCATTAGTGGCTCAGCATCGGTGACTCACCCATTAGTGACTCATTTCCAGTTTTCCCAGTTTTTGTAGTTTCTCCCATGTTACGTGTTTCTATCTTTGAAATGGTAAACTATCAACTCACATCGTTGAATTGGGAAGTTTCCACCACTTTTGAGGTGAATTATTAAATTCCCCTTATCTCATAACATTCCACTTGCCTTGTAACCTCCAAGCCGCATGTTTAAACCACGATCCTATTTTCAAGAACATGGAAATTATCTCACTGATTTTTAGGATATCACCCTTTCATAAATCGAGATCTATTGTTTCCTTATTCATTTTAATTTCTCATGGTGTGCCTAGATCCTTCCACCCTAGATGAGTCATGCGCCTATGCCAGAGCTCTCCAGTTTAGTTTTCTTAGAGCTCTTCCCTAGTACCAGCACGACCCCTCTTCTTATTGCAAAGATGAACTTTGTTCCTTTAATCATCCGATAGGGATTTATTTTTCATCCATTTAATTTTGTTTCATGTGTGGAGGGTATAAAAATGAATCCTTCTATGTAAGGGATGAATAATATTCTCAAAAACAAGAAATAGATAAGAACTGGATTTGATCAAGAGATAGCACATGTAAACAAAATAACGGACAAAGAGTGGTTTGATGTTGATCGCCCGTTTAATCTGTTATCCTTGATTCTTTTATGGATTTTTGTCACTGTAAAGCCTTCTGAAAATCATGTTTTTATGGCCTTTTCTTGCGTAGTAGTGATATTATGTTTTGTTAAGATTATTGAATAAATGACTGTATAATTAAATCTTCTTAATTACCTACACCGGTTAAATAAATGGATGCCCCCAGTATCAAGCATGTTCTATGATCACCTCAGTTTTAATTAAGTGGAATTGAAGAACCTATACTGATTAAATATGCATATATACACATCTTGTAGATAGGTGGGGTTGAGTGCGGTGTTTTTTGGAGTTTTGTAACCTTCTTTGAGTTACGTGGTGATGTTATTGGGAGCACAGTTGTGGGTACAAGGTTTGGCTGAGGAGTGGTTTCTATGAGAATGGTGTGGTATTAGTGTACAAAGGGGATAGAGTTAATGGTAGTTACTGTGGGATTTGTGCGTGGGGTGGTACAAGTGGTGATTTGGCTTCTCAATCAAGAGATTAATTGATTGTGGAATGGATAAACTTGTAGGAATCTAAAATACCTTTGTTCTATTGTGGTTGTAGAGTGATGTTGGGAAGTGCGATTGTTATGTAGATTTGGAATTACAATATTGTGGGACTTCATTGTGGAATTGGTTGGGAATTAGGGCTACAGGACTGGGTTTTGATAGATGGATTGTATGGTATTTATTTGAATAATGATAGTCGACGGTAGGTTGGTTACTGTGTGTTTAGTTAACCAAACTTTTTACTTTCTGAGGTGATTGCAGATGTTGTGCTTGGTAGATACCTGGTAGTATTGGAATGAATTACATTTAATCCCTTAAATAAATAATTGGAAATTGGTTTAATGAAAAAGATGATGGGTTATAATAGGTAGTGGGTGTTGTGAGGTTATTAATATAGGGGTAGTAGAAATGTGGTTCTACATGGTTTGTTTTGATTATTTGAGGACTCGTAGGTTGGGACTGAGTGGTTTCTTATATATATATATATATTATAGTTCCTTGTGATCTCTATATGCACCCCACCCTTGTTGAGAACTATGTGCCAAACACATCCATTTCATGGGGGAGGGTGTCTTT
Source organism: Viscum album (assembly GCA_963277665.1). Classification (NCBI taxonomy): domain Eukaryota; kingdom Viridiplantae; phylum Streptophyta; class Magnoliopsida; order Santalales; family Viscaceae; genus Viscum; species Viscum album. The sequence goes on along the minus strand of OY728150.1, from coordinate 805,874,354 downwards.
TCCAACATCCTAGAGGGAGGTTAGATGGCTGGTTATTGACTTTCTTCCTCACACCCTCTTCTGAGTTCTTACCACTTGAGCATATTTGGGTAGGTTGTATTTTCCTGAGGCTTACCATTGTTCAAGATCCTTAAGGAAAGGTTTTTTTATAGATGAGAGGCCTAGGTGTTTGCGGGACAAGATTGTTTTCCAATGTGTCTTCGGGATGAGGCCCATGTGTCTTTGGGAAAGAGTTGTGGTTGTTGCGACCCAGGTGTCTATGGGTGGGATTTTGTGTAGTTTGAGGCCTAGGTGTGTGCGGATGGGTTGTGGCAGTGGGAATACGTATGAGAAGAGTGGTAGCTTCAAGAAGTTAGTTGTTAGTAATGAGTATCTAACTAGTGGGAAATTAGTGCAGGTTACCCAAATATCGAGATTCTTATACTATTACTTTACTTCACTTGTCTTATTTTGTGAGTGTGACATTGTGAGGCTGGGCTACTTAGTATTCCTTGGTAGGTTCATTGAGGTTCTTCTACTTTCTCTAAGGGGCGTTAGTATGTTCCCTCACTTTTTCATGGATGGATTTATATTTTTGTACTATGTATTCTTGTATACTCACCCTACATATATAAAACTATTTTCATGTTTCTAGTAGGACTTTGAAGACATCGTTGGACAATGTTGGATGTTACAAGCTTAGGTGTCAAGATTAGTTGTTGCTCCTTCATAGAAGTTTTTCTTTTGGTACTTTACTTTGGAGTTTTGTTGTACCTTGTATCAACCTTACTTTTGAACATGCATGTGGGAATTGATTTGGTATTTACTTTTAATCTTAGTATTTGGAGTTTTTTGGGATTTACCATATTATCTCCGAATCTTGTTTTTTTAAAAGGGAAATTCCTTCCATTTCAGTGTGAGATTTTATACCCTTGGTGCTATTCATCACTCTGGGTCCTATTGAAGGCGGGACTCAGGGTTCATTATCTCTCCTTCATCTTGAAGAAGGAAGGGTCTGGAGGTTTTATGTTCCTTCCCTCAGCTTGGATAAGGTAGGTCATGAAAAAATGGTATCTAATTCAGGTTGGTTTTTGGAGTTTGAGAGATAAGATGGAGTTCAGGGTTAGGCATAGTGAGTATTTCATATGATGGTAGAGAAACAATGTTTGGAAATCTTGGTACCTAAAATAGGTTAGGGAAGACTAGCCAGGACATGGGAATATAAGCCCCCCCGTGATCTGATGCAAGGACTCTAGACCTACTAAATAACCAAGTGAGGGCACATTGATTTTAGGTTAGAGACCCTAGGAAAGGTACATGCATCATAATGACTTGTGTTCTCGTGTGTCCTTGGTGTTTTTGGAATCTAAAATAAATGAAGATTTAAAATAAATTTAAAATAAATTCTTCACACTACTAGGGCTTATGAGTTCCTTGATTACTTTTTAGTTATGGCACCCAAACATCTCCCCCATGTGGTACGAGAAGTTGAGGCCCGACAGGTTGACACAGTTGATCAGCGGAGGTCCGATCGAGAGGAGGAAGATGACCAGTGGTAGAAGACACTTCGTGTCTTCCAGTGGAAGACTCTGGGAAAGTATAATTGCAGCGTCTCAGACATGAAGACACAAAGTTGGATCAAGGAACTGGTGATCGATTTCAGATTGATCTGTGCTCTAAAATAGTAATGGGTTTCTTTGTAATTGAGCTAGATGTGAGGATCAGTGTGTCAGGGGTGGATGATTTATCTTGGGGACAGGAAGGAAACTAATGTTTCTTGGGATGACTTTGAGAAGGAGTTCCCGTCAGAATTCCTTTCTTCCACGATGAAGTCCAAAAAGAGGTAGAATCTAATATCCCTCCAACAGAGGGGTATGCCATTAAGGGAACTTGGGATCAAGTTAAAATATCTTTTATTCTTCGCACCATATCCCTTCCCTGATGAGGAGTCCTGAGAGAGACGCTTAGAGGAGGCACTCTGACCTTCTCATCAGTATGTTTTTACTCCTTTCACTCTATGGATGTACATAGTGGTTCAGAAGAATATTGAAGTAGTGGAAAGGGTAAAATTTCTAGTCGGTGTTCAATGAGAGGGGAGCTAGGTAAGTTCTTCAAAAGGAATGGCCATAAATAGAAGTTCTTCATTGTCAGGGCCTTCTAGGTTTCAGCCAACGGGAAGTAGGCCTCAGCATTTCTAGTTCTGATCTCTTGGTCCTCACCCTTTCCATATGGTCCTGGGACTGAGGTGATTTATCTATGGAGTTCATGGGCATCTTTTGAACTAGTTCTCAATTCGAGTGTCGTATAGTGGGGGTGGGCAGGATCAGTGCCCACCTCAGCATCAACAGTTTTCGGTCAAGCCCTTCCAATGGTAATGGTAGCGAGCTCCTACTCCACCAAGGGTAGACGGTGATGGGGGAAGAAAACATTTGGGTGCTCCTTAGGGACCTCGACCAGGGCATTTTTGGTGAGTGAGTTGATAGTAGAGAGGTAGAGGATCTAGGAATGGGAAGTTACATGCCATAGAGGTAGCAGTTCCAGTAGGGCCATAGGTTGTTCGATGTATGCTCAATCCATTTAGTACTCTTGTGTGTTCTTTGTTTGATTTAGGAGCCTCGCACTCCTTGGTTGCACCCAGTATATCCCATGCTATGGGAATATATGCAGAGATACTTACCATGCATATGGTGTTGAGTATGCGAGTTGGAGGTCAGACCAGCCTGTTTGATGTTTTTCGAGGATTTAGACTGATGTTGAGGCTACACCAGTCCAGTGGGGATCATTTACTGCTACAGATTCACCCATACAACGTCATCCTAGGTATTGACTACTTTTTTATAGTGAACTCTATTATTGACTACTTTTGGAGAAGTGTTATGTTCTCATATATGGGTGGTAAGCTATTATCTTTCATTACTGAGTGGAGTTATCAGGAGGGCAGCCCGCGTTCGGAGCCTCTTATTTCATTTTTAGTCGAGCTATCAATGAAATTAGTAGATAAAGATATAGTGGAAGTTCAGAGGGTTGTTATTGCTTTCTTGGCTGTCTTCCCCTAAGAGTCTGTGACTCTACCACCTCGATGTAACATTGAATACAAGATGGACTTGCAACCTAGTGCATGTCCGATTGTGATGAATCCCAATCGGATGGCGCCTTATGAGTTGTGGGAGTTTTGGATTCCAGTTGATGACCTAATGATGAAGGGTTCTATTTGGTCAAGTGTGTCACCCTGGGGTGCTCCAATCTAGTTCTCAAAGAATGCTGGTGGTGGTATAAGACTGTGTACAGACTACCAGAGACAGAATTAGGTGACTTTCAAGAACCATTAACCTTTCCAAGGATCCATTATTTTTTGACCAATTAAAGGGGGATGGTTGGTTCTCTAAGGTTGACCTGCAATATAGATATCACCAATTGATGGTAATGGAGGGTGACATCCTGAAGAATTCTTTTAGGTTCAATTATGGGAACTTCGAGTTCATGGTCATGAACTTTAGTGTCACGAATGCACCATCCATGTTCTTGGGGCTCATGAAATCTATTTTCCATGAGTATCTGGATTGGTTTTTCATCATGTTCATCAATGATATCTTGAAATACTCAAGGTAATAGGAGGAGCATGTTGGGAATCTGAGGACTATCTTGGAGGTCCTCCGATACCACCAGCTCTATGGGAATTTGTCTAAGTAAATGTTCTAGACTCAACAGGTGCACATCCTTGTACATGGGGTGTCTTGGAAAGGGATACCAGTTGACCCGTCAAAGGTCAAAGCATTTGTTTCTTGGGAAGTACACAAAATGTAGCAGAGTTTGTAGTTTCCTATGTCTAGTAGGATATTACCGAAGGTTCATACCCAACTTCTCTTGAGTTACAGATCTGTTGAAATCATTAACCAATGATTACCAGGTCTTTGTGTGGAGTGAGCATTGTCAGGCAACTTTCATCTATTTTAAGGGGAATTTGGTTAGCGCCCCAATGCTTATGTTGTCTGAGGAAGGAATGTTGTTAGTGGTTTTCTACAACACTTTTGGTCTAGGCTTGGATTGTGTGCTGATGTAGTAGCGAGGAGTAATTTCTTATGGGTCTTGGAAATTATGTCTTCATGAATGTAATTATTCCACCCATGATCTAAATCTTGCACCGGTTGTGTTCTCACTAAAGTTTTGGTGGCATTAATACATTAAAAATCATTTTTGTGGTCTTCGCGGATCATAAGATCTTGAGGTATATATTTTCCCAACAATACCTGAACTTGTGGCAGTGAAGGTAGATGGAGTTTTTCTAGGTTTACAATTTCAAGATCTATTAAACCCTATGAAATGGGAATGTGGTGGATGATGTTTTGAGAAGGAAGTTTAAAAGGAAGGTAGTTCAGGATTCCATGAATGCTTTCAAGTCAATGGTGGAGTTGGATGCTAAGCATCTGAATATTGGGGAGGATAGTGGAATTGGATATCTATTTCATATGATAGTGAAATCTTCCTTGGTGAAATAAGCATAGGAGTCTCAGTGGGGGAAATCATAGGCTTAAGTAATGCGCGATCAAGTTGTCCAGGGTTATGCTCCAGAAGGATGGTGAGAGGATATCTGTAATTAGATGTTGTTCAATGGGAAGGTGTTTGTCCTAATGGAAATACACAATGGAGTTCTGTTTATGTTCCATATCCCACCCCTGATAGTGTATCCAACAGTCTCTAAGATGTACCGAGGCTTGAGGGAATAGTTTTGTTGGCCCGGGGTGAAGTGGGAAGTGGTGGAGTTTGTGGAAATATGCCTAGTGTGTCAACATGTGAAGGTTGAACACCATGTTCTTGATAATCTGTTGCAACCCTTGGATGTTCTCGAGTGGAAATGTGATGAAATATTGATGAATTTCATCATAGGTTTACCCATAGCTTAGGGAGGCTATAATTTTCTTTGGTTAGTAGTGGATCGATTGACAAATTTTCTCACTTCTTGGAAATTAAGGAGTCGAGCACAGTTGATGCCTTAACATAGAGGTATGTAGGTGAAGTGGTGCAGATACATGGAGTTCCAAGATCCATCATCTTGGATCGAGATGCACGGTTTACCTCACAAGTTTGGAGGGGATTGCAACATAATTTTGGAACCCATTTATGCCTTAGTACTACTCTCCACCCTCAAATAGATTGGCAGACATAGAGGACCATCCAAATATTGGAGGATAAGCTGTGGGCATGTGTCACGGACTTCAGAGGATTGTGGGCATGCCACTTTCCTCTAGTAGGGTTTTCTTACAACAATATATATCACTATACCACTTTCATGGAATTTTTTGAATACTTGTATGGAAGACTGTTTCACTCACCTGTATGCTGGATAGATATAGGGGAAGAAGCCCTTCTTGGACCAGAAGTAGTGCAGAGCACAACAGAGAAGGTTCATCTTGTGTGTGAGGATGGATGTGTCTTAGGACTGACAGAAGTCATATTCCAATCATAGGAGGAGGTGTTTGGAGTTTTAGGTTGGGGACTACGTTTTCTTAAATGTCTCCCCTTGGCTCGAACAATATAGGCTTGGTTGAGGAATCAAGTTTTCTCATATGTTCATTGAACCTTTCGAGGTGTTGGGATAAGTTGGCGAGGTGGCATATAAGCTGGTGTTTCCACTCAATTTGGAGAGTATCCACGACATCTACCATATCTCTCAACTCCATCCATATCTACATGATGACTCCTACATCCTGGACTGGGGAGAGTTGGATATTGAGAATGATGTGACATTTGTGGAGCGATAGGTAAGAATTGAGGATAATAAAGAGAAGGTGTTGTATGGATGGACCATTCCTTTGGTTAGTGTGTTATGGAGGCATGGTGGCCTTGATGAGAGTACTTGGGAATGGGAGGCACAGATGTGTGCCCAGTACCTAGAGATATTCGGAGTTTTCTCTTGTGTTTTTTGTGTACCTTGTTTTTGAAGTAATTTTTGACCTCACTTGTTGTATGATAACTTGTTTCCCTATTCTCTGATTTTTTGTGAAAAAAGTCATGATTATGGGGAGGAGAAAACCTGATCCTTAATCAAGATTCATTAAAGAATTTTTTATTAAACCTGTGTGGATGAGACAATGCATCTCAAAGTGGATATTATCTTGACATGGAGAACAGAGCTCCCTAATCCATTTTTCTTGATGGTGTGACCTTTGGTGTTTCAGTGGTTTCTTGGGGAAGTCAAGTGGTAGTATTTCTATAGTTGTTCAAGAGATAGATTACAAGGAGGTGTTATGGGATGTTGAGTATTTCACTTCAACTATAGAACAATGCAATGTGGTTTACTATTGAGAGGTATCTTAAGGGATGATTGTTCAGACCTATTTTTTTTTTTTTGGGTTAGTTTTGAAATTCTCAAGGAAAAGAATAGTTTGAGAGGTATATGATGTAATAACCCAAATTTCCCTAGGCCCTTCCTTTGTGAAAATCCAGTGTTTAGGGCGTTCTAGGAGGAAACAGTGTCTCATTTCATGAGTTTTCCAAATTTACAGTTTATGTGCTATTATGCTAGTGCATCTGCATGTCAATGAATTGGCAATGGTGAGTCATGTGAGTTAGCATCAGTAGGTCGATGGAATCGATTTTAGTGAGTTTAGGTAGTTGGTGTCAGTGAGTTAATGGCATCAGTTTTGGTAGGACAAGGTGTTGGTAGGTCAGGGCGTCGGTAAGTCAAGGCATTGGAGTGTCAGGGGTGTCGACATCGGTGAATCATTGCATTGGTATCTCACTGTCATTGAATAAGCTTTGGTAGGTCGTGTCGGTAGCTCAACCATTGTTGGGTCAGTATCGGTGACTCAACCATCATTGACACATTACACGTTTTTTCAGTTTTCCCCAATTTTTTCTTCTTTCACCATTGTTACATGTTTCTCTCTATGAAATGGTAATTTATCAACTCACATCGGTCTGTTGGACCATCTCCACCATTTTTTAGGGTAATTATTAAATTCCCAATATCTTGTAATGTTCCACTATCCTTGTAACATTCAAGAAGCATGGTTAAACCACAATCTAATTTTAAAGAATGTTGAAATCATCTCCCTAATTTTTAGGATCTCTTTCTTTCATAAACTGGTATCTATTCTTTCCATCTTCATTTTTGTTTTCCATGGTTCTCCTATATCCTTCCTCCCTAGAAGAGTAATGCTCTTGTTCCAGAGCTCTCTGGCTTAGTTTTCTTGGAGTTCTTCTCTACTGTTCACGCGACCCATGTTCCTAATGCAAGGAGTAACTTCGATCCATTAATCATCTGGTATTGATTTATTCTTCTTCCCTTTAATTTTACATCATGTGGGTGGGTATAAAAGTGAATCCTTATGTGGAAAGACAGAAAAAATTTCATAAAACCAAGAAAGAGATAAGAACTGAATTTGACCCAGAGGCAACATGGGTAAAAAAAATAACGGGTAAAGAGTTGTTTGATGTTGATCACATTTTTTATCTATTATCATTAATTATTTTATGGATTATTGTCGCTTTAAAGCCTTATAAAAACCATGGTTGTTAGTGTTCTTGGATTGTGCACTGATGATTTTTTTTGAGAGGCTTGAATAAATGTCTGAAACATTAAATGTGCTTAATCAAGTACAATGGATTAATAAATGGAAGCCTCCAGGAACAAGACGATTCTATGATCACCCCTATTATAATTATGTGTAATTAAAGAACCTATGTAGTTTAAAAGATGAATATATACACATCCTATTGATAGGTATGGCTGATTTCTGTGTTCTGTGGAGTTTTGTAACCTAGTGTGAGTTGTGTGGTGCTGCTGTTGGGAGCACAGTTGTGGGTACAAGGTTGGGCAGAGGAGTGGGCTCTGAGAGAAGGGTGTGGTATGAGTGTACATTGGGGATGCAGTTAATGGTAGTTATTGTGGGCTTTCTGTGTTGGGTGGAACAGGTGATGAGTTGTCTTCTTAGACCGAGAGATTGATTGATTGTGGAACAGATGAACTTGTAGGCAGCTGAATTGACTTTGTTGTGTTGAGGTCATGGAGCGATGCTGGGAAGTGGGACTTCTGTTTAGATATGTAATTGATGTGAAGTGTGAATATATTGGGGAATTCTTTGGGTAGCAGGGATGTCAGGATGGGTTGTGAGAGAATTAGTTTATGGTATAGTTTTGAAGAATAATAGTTTGCAGTAGGTTGGTTTCTTTGTGTTTGGTTAACTATACTCCTCGCCTTATGAGGCGATTATATATGGTGTGCTTTTTAGATGCTCAGTAGTGCTGGATTGAATTACAATGAATCCATTAAATAAATAAATAGAAAGTGTTTGAATGAAAAATGGGTTGGGTTATTCTTGGTAGTGGGTATTGTGTGGTTATGCATATAAGGGTAGCAGCAATGTGGTTCTGCATGGGTTGGTTGGATTTTTTGGGGACCCATAGGTTGGGGCTGAGTGGTTTCTTACCTATATAAATGTATATAAATTGTAGTTCCTTGTTATTTCTATATGAACCCAAACCTTGTTGATCACTATGTTCTGAACACCTCCATTTCATAGGGGAGAGTTTCTTTCCCATCATCCATGTGGGAGGATGGATGGCTGGTTACTAACATTCTTCCTCACACCCTCTTTTATGTTCCTACCACTCGAGCATATCAGAGCAGGCTGTAATGGATTTAGTCTTACCATAGTTCAATATCCTTCAGGCAAGAGTATGTTATAGATGAGAGGCCTAGGTATCTGTGGGCTAGGATTGTTTTCCCAAGTGTCTTTGGGATGAGGCCCAGGTGTCTTCGGGCAAGAGGTGTGGTTTTTGTGACCCAAGTGTCTGCAGGTGGGATTGTGTGTAGTTTGAGGCCCAGTTGTGTGCAGTTGTGTTGTGGAAGTGGGACTACGTATGAGAATAGTGGTAGTGTCAAGATGTTATCCATTAGGAATGAGTAGCTAACCAGTGGGAATGTGGTGTGGGGTACCCAAATATCAACGTGCTTATACTATTGCTTTACTTTACTTGTGTTTTTTGGTGAGTGTTCCTTAGTGATATTGGGCTAGTTAGTATTACATGGTAGGTGCATTAAGGTTCTATTTTTTTCTCATAGGAACTTTAGTATATTCCCCCACTTGTTCATTGGTGGCTTTAGATTTTACTATTGGGTATAATTATATACTCACCCTATGTATATAAAACTATTTTCAGGTTTCCAGGATGACTTTGAGGACCGTGTTGGACTTTACTAGCTCAGGTGTCAGGATTAGTTTTTATTGCATCTTAGAATCTTTTTTTGGGACATTACATTGGAGTTGGGTGTACTTTCTATCAGGTTTACTTATAAAAATGCATGTGGGAATGGATTTTGGATTTACTTTTACTCTTATTATTTTGAGTTTTTTGAGATTTACCATCTTATCTCCTGATCTAGTTTTATAAAAAGGGTAATGCCTTCCATTTCGTTGTGAGATTTTATACCCTTGGTGTTATTCTCCACCCCGAGGTATATTGAAGGTGGGACTCGGCAGTCATTATCTCTCCTTCATCTTGAAGAAGGAAGGGTATGGTAGTATGTTATTCCTTCCCTCGTCTTAGAGAAGGTGGGCTGTGACATCTCCATTTAATATAATTTACAACATGCATGTTTTAGGTAACATTATAAAAAATTCAATATATATTCTAATAATTTATTTTTGGTTAACCCATTAATAAATTTTAATCCTAACCTATATTAATAATTATTATTATATATTACAAAAATTAATATTGTGATTTTCTTTTATTATGGACAAGGAAATAATATTGTATAATTTTTATTAAAGGTTGTCGAACTAACCCACACTAGTAAATACTAAACTAGTGAAGAACTATGAGTATAATGTTCTGTTATTTAAATATATTTTATATAAAATAATAATTAGATTTATATATGATAATTATATTAGGAAATTTTATTAGAGAATAATAGACTTGAAAATGAAATTAAAATATATAGAGAGGAAGTAGCATCCTATATAGATGGAATGGATACTTGGTCGAACATGTTCATTCTAAACAAAGAATTCAGTCCTCATTTTTTGAATAGAAACTACTACACATATAAGATGGATTTATGAGAGTTTATTGGGAAGAAATTTAATAAAAAACATATGGATATAATTTCTTAGGAGGGGGTGTGAAAGGTCTCACTTTAATTGAGAAAATGAAGGACATTTCCCTGGAAACATATGTTTGGAGAAGGGTAAATATGATATCGCATAGGATTTTTGGGGTAAGGTAAAAAAACGTTGGATGAATATATAGTATTGGAAACTTAAAAATAAAAGTTAATATATAAATAGTTTATATCTACATAATGATTTAAAATTTTATCCATGTTATGTGACAACTTCTTATATTTTTCTATAGTTTTAATTATTTATAATAGTACTTGTTTTTTTACTTAAAACGTTTAGGCCTATTACCATATTTTTTATGATGATAGAATATTTTTTCTCAATTATGTGCTACTCAAATATTTAATATTATATTTTTATCCCTTAAATTAAAACATTAAAATATATTAAAAATAAATGTTTATTGAAATAAGGCAGTTTTGAACATTATATATTCTTATTCTTATTTTATGTTAACTATTATTAAATAAATGTTTCATAAACTATTTTAGTCTTATGTTAAAATTTAAATTTTTTTAAATCCAATCATTAATCATGAAATATTTAGTTTATTTTCATAAAAATACATAACATGTTGAAAATGGTTCTAAAAAATGTAACATTTTATACATTAAAAGACATTTTATCATTATATTGAACTAGTTTACCATAATTATATATATCTTATTTCATTATATTAGACATGTAAATAATAAATTTCATTTGTATTATCCCATTAATTTTCCTTCTATGGGGAATTTGGGTACCATATAAAATCCAATTTATCATTAAATATATGTATTTTAACATGTATCGTAATTAGACTAAAAATCATACTCATTCAACACATATATTTTATGATTTATAATTTGTTTATTTTTTTATTTTATATTCATTAAAAAATATAATCTAATGTGCATTATAACCTTTATGGATCATATTTATCTTTTTCATTTAATATGTATATATTACATTACATATTTAGTCAATTTAATATATCCTACTATAATCATAATAGACTAAAATATTATTTTATATGATCATATAAAATATAATTCAGTTTATTTCTTATTTTAAAGAAGATGAAATATATTGAGTGTATATCTAATGAACCAATCTTGACATACATGTAAATTACATTAATTTTATGAAATACATAATACATTAAACAAATAAATTCAAAAATACCATATTATTATCGTCCCTTTAGAAATATGGAACAAAAAATTATAGTCTATTGAAATATCTTCACAGTTTATCATAAGGATCTTCCTTTTTTTGTACTATTGCCTAAAACCTTTCTTTTTAACTTGGGAAAAAGAAAACATAAGAAAGGGTGATCTCGTATTCTCAGTAAAAGTAAACAACGATGATATGTAAACATAAACATTAGCATAAGGGGTATGATAACTTGATCATAAAATTATAAGATCATGTCTTTCATATCAAATGTAAACATGAATCACAAGGAAATCAAAGAACATAATCCATAAGATCTTAAAAATGACATAAGGTATGAAATTTTGGCATACAAATAAAATTGTAACATTGTGAAAATGTGAAAATAGTAACAGGTTCACTCATTAATGACATGAAATCCGGACTTATCATAAATATATGGATAAGAAAACTAGGTCAACTCATAAAATTATGGACATTAAAACAAGTTCCACAAATAGAATTTTGAACATGAAATCAAGTTCAAACATAACATATATACCTCATGAGTTATCCATACTTACCCAATATATTGGAAGGGTATATAAATCCCACCCATATCATAATGAAATCATACATATTTTTTCCACAAAAATAGAAATAATTCTTCATATCAGAATCCATGAAATAAAATGGGTTTCTTAAACATCATTCCATAAAAAATAATCCATAGAAAATGAATGGATTTTATAAATATATTTCCATTGTAAATTTAATAAACCATTCTAATAATAAGGAAAATATACTTGAAACATGTCATTATTAAATAGTTTTTTCTTATATGGAAAATAATTTTGATAAAAAACTTCAAATTAACTCTTGAGAAAAGTATACTTTCTTCTTCAAAAACATTTTCATTTCTTAAAAAACCAAGAAACATTAAAATAAAATAATTTCATTGAATATAAAACTGAAACAAATTTAAGGTTATATTCATGTAAATAAATAATTATGAAAGTTTAAAAACAATTCTTGTCATATAAGTTAAAAAACATTCTTCTCAAACTTTTACGGGAAATGTCAAAAAGTACCTCCTTTAGAAAATGAAAAAAAACCATTCTTTTAAAACTGTGTAAGAAAAAATATAAAATGGGTAAAAATGACATTAAATATCCATATTATAGTATAAAAACATTTTATGAAATAATTTTTAGAAAACATGGATATGGATGATAAATAAATACTTACATATAAACAATCTCACATAATAATGAGAATTCGAAATTATCCCCTACCTTAGGTCTGGGTTATTTGGTATGTAACAAAAACTCAGGTATAATAGATTAAATAATGTTATTAACATATTATATAACCATATTTACATTTTTTATATCATATAGGACCATATTAATTCCCGTTTAATAATATTTTATTATTATGCTTCTTTTAAGTGTTAATTGCTCATTTTCTTATGCATGTTTTGTTGAATAACTTCATATTATTCTTCATAGGTAATAGTTATATATTTTCCCTAATGATATTGATAATATATATATATATATATATAATATTTACTAATTATATACATTTATATAATTCATTATTTAATGGACATTATGTGTAGTGAATCGAATTGTATCATGGAGACAGTTAGTCGTACATATGCAAGAGTGACTATATCATTCCCCTTATTGTGGAATGGTATGGAAGGGGATGGTATATATCTGGTTAAATAATAAATATAATTTTATAATAACAATATATATTTATTATTTCCATCATTATACACATCCAAGTAAGGTGATGGTGAAAATAGAATACACCACGGTGTGGAGACGGTAAGTCATTCGTATGCACACGTAGTGATTTCATTTTTTATAGGATAGATAGAAGATGAAATATGGTTATTTTATTAAAATATTCACATCTAATTATATAGGTGATAAAATATTTGTTAATTTATAATTAAAACAACAAAGGAAAGTAAGTAGAAGAGAAAATGATCTGGGAATTGTCGGTAAAGGAGATTATCTCTTCTTCGGAGAGCTCTAAATAGATCCTTTATTAAGGAACTAGAGTTGGTATTTTGAGAATTACATCACATCTATAATGTGACTAGTAAAGTTTATAAGGAAAATGAGAATATTATAGACAATAATGAAGGATCTAATCAAAGTGATGTTGTGAGAGAGGATGAGCCCATTTAAAATTGAGGTGAGGGGAACATTTGGAATCTCTAAAAATATTAAATTATAATAAAATATTAACCCATCCAAAAACATCTAAAATATCTTATTTTATATGAATTAATGATATAAGGTTTTCATATCATCATAAAATAAAATTTAGGCATTTTTTCAGTCAATTAAAACCATGTCCTTTTACTTAACACTTAGTTATTTTATTTAATTTTTAACTTAGGTAACAAGTATTTCAATATTAAAAGGGTAAAATATTTACTTATTTGATATCAATTAGACAATATATGAATAATTTAGAATTTTTTCCACCAAAAAATATTAATTATATATTTTTAAACAAGAATTATTATTCTTAAATAATTTAATAATACATTATTTTGATAAATAATCAATAGTGTCAATTTTGACACTATTCAATTTATTGATTACTAAAAATATCAAGAAAAGATTTTATCCTCGAAAATAACATTTTATTATATCCCTAATAGGTCAATGTAATTTATAATTTTTTTGGATATATTAATTGCCCAAAATTATGTTTATTTTAATATTTTTAATATCATTAATTTGAGATTTTCATTAATAAAATAATTAATAAATTAGTTTTCTATAATTATTTAATATAATTATCTCTTGGGTAAAAATTTAAAATAAAATACCATAACAAAAAATTATTCTTTATTTCATAATAATACTTATAGTACAATATTTCTTCTAAAAAATACTACATTAAAAATTTTATATATATTAAAACATTAATGAAAAACTTTAACACCACTTTAAATAAAATATTATAAGTGTCCTAATCTTTTCCATATGGATCCAAATAGTAAATAACTTGACACTTTGATTATTATGGTATATATATACAAGAAAAATAATATTGTTTCAAGTTTTTTGGTCTTTTAATGGTTATTAAAATTGTAATAATAATTATTTTATTGATTTTTCATCAATTAAATTATTTCAGCATCATAAATGTATAAGCCTTTAAAGTAATTATTTATTTATTAAAAATTAAAAATAAATAACCATGATAAATGAAATAATTTTATATTTAAAATTAGTATTTATAGTTGAAATTTTCTTAAGTATAACCTTACTTTAAAATTTATAATGCTCTTAATGTTTGAGTATGACATATTTAACATTTCTTTAAATAAAATATATTAAATGTTCTAATCTAATCCAAGTGACTTGCAAAGAATACCATTTCAACCCAAGGATGATTTAGGTAGAAATTGACTCATCCAATGATATTAGTACGAGTGTTAGGGTAATTCTATCAAATTATTTTTACCCTCAATGACCAGATTTATCCTTTTACCATTCCAACCAAAATTAATAAGTTACTATTCATAACTACCAAAAATAAAAGAAATATATTTACATAATTTGGAAATAATGATTCAAAATATGAAATCCATTTGTCAAAATTAAAAACACAGAATTTGTAGAAATTAATTTAAAATAAATCTCATTGATGGAATGAGAAAACATGTTATAAAAGTTAGAACATTACAAAAGTTTTAAATGTTTTTACATCTAAATCCAATATAAAATTAATCCCAATGACTTTAATGATATTAAATAATAAAAATATAATATATTTATACATTGAAACCATTAAATAATATAACTTAACCATATAAATAATTTTGATAAAAAAATTTGTTTTCAATTAAAATTTTGTATATTCTTATTATTCATCAAAATGTGAAACTAATGAGAAAAATATCAAAACTTTATCCAATTTTAGTTTTTATATCCCACTTCTAAATAATAAGTTCATTTTGTTAAATATAATATATAAAATTTTCGAAAAATATATTTAAAATGGGTGCTCCATCAAAAGGCGGTAAAACAACTTTTAAAAAAAAATACTTCTTATATCCAAAAATGGAATTTTTTCTTATATAATGTCTAGAAAACATATAAGATGTATTTTAAATGTTATATTGGATATATTACATATATATTTAATTAATAAAATATAGCAACATTGATTTTATTATTTCATAAACTCACTTATTTGTATTCAAATAGGTTTTCTGGAAAACATTTCCATTTATTTAAAAGGGGTTTTATTTTAATTTAAAATTAATTACTCACCAAATAATATTTTCATAATTTAGTTAACATTGTTCATATCCACCATTATAATTTCTAGATTATAAGGTAATATAATAATAATTATTTGTTCACTTAATCTCGATCTTGCGTGAAATTATTCTATCAAAAGAACATGAAATTGTGTGTAACACACGCCAAGCATAGTGTTACGTATACCACAAGTTAAGATAGTGTTGCATGTAGGGAAATATTATATTGGTATTTCATACAAGACAAGACTTAAAAGAACATAAAAAAGATATATCATAAAAATATTTTGGTGTTACATTCTACCCCCCCTTAAAATGAATTTCACCTTTGAAATTCATCTGGGGTATAAAACTATTAATACTTGAATGTTTTTTCATTGAAACCCACAATGTAGAAAGGATATCAAAAACATCCTTTTAAAAAGTAACAGTTTGAAAATAATAGTTACCCAATGTAAATAATAACTAGTTCTCTATGTAGGAGAACATAAGTGAAGATATGGTCATCAAAGAAAAGCGTAAACAATCATAGAGATTGATAAAGATCATTGATCACAAGGTAGTGGGTGATCTAGAGAATGATAACAATAAAAAAACCATAAACCAAAGAAGCATGAAATTGGTTATTAATATCATAAAAAAATGATGACAATAGGACAACATTTTATGCCATGATCCCATTTTCCAATGTTGAATAATTTGTATGAGAAGATATACTTACTTGATTTCAACACAATCCCACCCTTTTGTTGGGACTTAGTTAATTTAAAATTCATCTCTTGTTCCAAGAAATAAAGATGAATTTATCACTCCTGAAGCATTAAAATATCATGAGAATCGTGTGTCATTCTATCTATCTTTATCACAACAAAAAGGTAATAACAAGTTATCAAATATGCTTATGTCCACCAATAGTATGATAATACATTAGTCTAAAAAGCTTCATCTTATGTTTAAATAATATTATCCATAAATGGATAAAATTACAGTCCTTATGAAATCTAAAATTCCAAAACATTAGAAATATGAGAGAAAAATTATATTAACATTTATCTCCCATGATGTGAACAAAATTTGATTAACATTTATATTATAAGGCAGTTATTGTTTGTCACATTCCAAACATTTGAATATCGTAATCATGTATTCTATTGAAATATGGTAATAACCCAAATTACCAAAAATAATTTTCAATAAAATTCATGATTCCTTATTACATAGGTCATTAGATATATTTTATAAAACAAATAAGTTTTAAACATCATCCATGGTAACATAGACAACTTTTTCAACCAATAAATAATCAAATGTAGGGTAATTATTACCATCTAATTCACTTATTTATATCCAACATGTATTATATCTAAAAATAATTATCTTAACATTAGGAACACATTAATAGTTATATTTACCCTAATCTTGTTTATCATATGAATGCCACTTTATCATTAAATCACATTTCTTTTCCTTTATAACTATTCAACATATTCTTGAAAATCCCTAGAAATAAACATAAACCCAATACTCCTTATATAATCCACCTTTCATAATTTTTGGATCCCAATACCTAAATACTTTAATCCTTTCACTTTAATAGTTGTCATGGAATATGTGCTTCCATGGTTTATAAGTTGATTCTTATTTCTAGAAACTGATTTGGGTAATTCATATGTTTACCATAGACTAGACATTGACTCCATTGAAATTTATCACTCTATGACCCTTTCTCAATATGATATAACAACTTCCCATCCATTTGATATATTCTACAAGGTTAGTTAGCCATTATTCATGAAATGTTGGAATCTGAATCATATTTCCTCTCTGCTTTATAAAATTTGAACTGTTATACAATTTTATCTTCGTCTTATGATTTGTGTTAGGAATATCAATAACGTTCACATTTTTAATTATATATCTTGATATCTAATTTGACATAATATCAATATCTTTCTCTCCATTTATTATTAAATTTAGTTGCTCATAATACTCTGATTTTCAATCAAACTCAATGTTAACCAAATTCCTTCTGGTTTCTTCAACAAACTAAAACAGGAAAGCATGGGGAGAGAAACAAATCTCATAGACGAAAACCACATAATCTAGGGAAATTGAATTAAATCTATAAAATATTAGGTTTAATCCTAGGTTATCCATGATCATTACCAAAATTATAGGATTTTTATCTATAATTAAACTTATCCTTAGTACATCCCAAGATATATCCTTCGAAATATCTCTATTGATCTCACTAAATTTTTCTTATCCTATTTTCAAATGGTTTACTAAACCTTCCATCTGATACTAACTCTAACGACCCAAGCTCGGCATATATAGACATTACATTAATTTTGAGGAATACATAATACATTAAACTAACAGATGCACAAAAACCATATTAGTTTAGTGAATGTGGAAACATGAAACATGAACTTATATTCTAGTGAAATATCTTCAATGTTTCCCACAAAGATCTTCCCCTTTTGTACACCTACCTAAAATATTTATTTATAACCTAGGGAAAAGAAAACATAAGAATGGGTGAGTTCAGATGCTCAGTAATAATAAAAAGTGGTGATATGTAAACATTCAAAATAGAATAAAGGGTATGAGAACATGATCATAACATTATAATATCATTCCCTTCATATCAAATTTAAACTTTAATCATATGGAAATCAAAGAAAATAATCCATAAGATCATAAAAATAACATAGGTGTGAAACTGTGGAAAAAAATTAACTTGTAACATTATGAACATGTGTAAATAGAATACATTCACTCATTAAGTATGTTAAATCAGGCACTTGCATAAACATATTGACATGGAAACTAGGTTCACTCATAACATTATAGACATGAAAACCAGGTCCACATATAGAATTTTGAACATGAAATTAGGTTCATGAAAAACATGTATACCTCATGAGTTATCCATACTTAACCAATTAATTGGAGGGATATATAGGTCCCACCCACCTTATAATGAAACCATACATATGTGTTCCCCAAAAAAATAAATAATTCATAATATTATATTCCATGAAATAAAATGGGTTTCTTAAACATTATTTAATTATAAACTAATCTATAGAAAATGATTTAATTTCATAAATATCATTCCATTATAAATGTTATCAACCATAGTAATAATAGGGAAATATTATTTAAACATATCCTTATTAAATAATTTCATTTTTGATGAAAAAAATATTTCTAAAACAATTGAAATTGATTCTTGAGGAAATTATCATTTCTTCTTCAAAAATATTTTCTTTTCCTAAAATGGAAATAAACTTTAAAATAAAATAAATTCATTAAGGATAACCATGACAATTTTTAAGGGAAGATTCATGAAAATAATGTGTTATGAAAGTTTCAAAATCCATTCATTTCGTATAAGTTAGAAAAAACTTCTCATACTTTTTTCAGAAATGTCCAAAAGTACCTTGTTTGGAGAAAAAATGATTCTTTTCAAACCATGTAGAAAATAGTCAAAAAAGGGTAAAAAGGAGTTTAAAAATACATAGTAGAATATTAAAAAAAACAATGATGAATTAATTGTTATTAAACATGGATATAAATGATAAATATAACCAAGTAAATACTTACGAATAAACAATCTCGAATTATAATGAGATTGGGAAATTATCTCCTACCTTAGGTCTGATACATCATATGTATCAGTTATTCATATATAATGGATTAAAGGATGTTATGAAATTATTTTGGAACCAAATTTACATTTATGATATCATATATGATCATATTAACGCATATTTAATAATATTTCATTATGAAGATTCTTTCGGGTGTTCACTACTTCATTTTCTTATTCATGTTTTGTCGAATAACATATGATTCTTATTGATTGTTTATAGTAATGTCATTACAGAATTATATTAATAATATATATATATATATATATCATATTCACTAATTTTATATATTTATATAATTCATTCTTTAATGGAGATTATGTAGAATGAATCGGATGACATCATGGAGACGGTAGGCCATACGTATTCACGAGCGACGATATAATTACCGTAATTGTGAAATGGTAAAAAATTGAATGTTATATATCTTATTAAAGAATCAATATCATATTATAATAATCATATATAGTTATTATTTCTATCATTATACCCATCCATGTAAGGTGGTGCTGAAAACAGATTACACCATAGTGTGATGACGATAAGTTGTACGTATGTGCGTGTGGTGATTTTGTTTTGTGTAGGATGGATAGAAGGTTGAATATGGTTTTTCCATAACCATAATTACCTCTTTGTATATATTTGATACTAGATTTATTACTTTATAATGGAAACAAAAAAGGAATTGGAAGTAGAAGAATAAATGATCTTGATATAGTCGTTAAAAGAGATTATCTCTTCTTTAGCAAGATCTATATAGATCTCCTCTTAAGACACTAGAGTTAATATTTTCATAAGATCAGAACCTATAGAATGTGACTAGGTAATTTTATAAGGTAAATGGTTAGGGGATGGACTATCTATAAATCTTAAAGTGATGTGATGTTTTGGGGGAGGATATGCCTTTTTATAATGGAGGTGAGGGGTATATTTAAATCTCCAAAAATATTAATTTATAATAAAATTAAAAACCCATCCAAAAAACCTCTAAAATGACTTATATTATAATATGAGATGATATAAGAATTTAATGTCATCATCCAATAAATTTTATATGTGTTTTCCTAACAATTTAAATCTTATCTATTTAATTAACACATAGTTAGTCTATTTAATTTTTAACTATTGTAAAAATATTTCACTATTAAATAAGTGATATATTTACTTACACGGTGAAAATTAGACAATAAATAAATAATTAAAAACATAATCCACCATATCATAATTATTATATATATTTTTAAAAAAATTATGATTTTTAAATTATTTAATAATACATAATGTTGATTAAAAATCACTAGTGTCAATTTTGGCACTATTTAATTTATTGATTTTTCAAAATACCAAGATAAGATTTTATCCTCAAACCAAATAATTTTTTATATCCATAATGGGTCAATATCATTTATAAAATTCTTTTTATATATTAATTATCCAAAATTATATTTATTTTATATTTTTAATGCCATTAATTTGATATTTTTAATAATAAAATAATTACTAAATCAGTTTTTTGTAATTATTTAATATAATTATTTTTTGGGAAAAATTTGAAAATAAATTACTATAAAGAAAAAAATTCATATATATTTAATAATAATACTTATAGTCTAATATTTATGAAGAAAAATCCTACAATAAAAATGTTATATGTATTAAAACATGAATGTGGAAACATTAACATCAATTTAAATAAAATATTATAAGTGTCATAATATTTTCCATATGGATAAAAATGGTCAATAACTAAACCATTGGATGATTATAGTAGTGATATAATTGACCAATAATATTTGTTCATGTGTTTTTTTATTTTAATGGTTATTATCATTTAAAAAAAATCATTTATAGATTTTTCATCAATTAAATAATTTCTTCATCTTCAATGTATAAGAACTTAATGTAATTATTATTTTCCATAAAATTATAAATACATTACCATGATAAATAAATAAAATTTTATTTAAAAAATTAGTATTTATAGTCTAATTTAGTCTCTGTATATCTTTATTTTAAAAATGGTAATCTTATTAAAATTTGAGTAAGACATATTTAACTTTTCTTTAAATAAAATTTATTAAATGTCCTAATCTAATCCAAGTGGCTTTGAGAGAATAAAATTTAGACTAAAATATGATTTAATTAGAAAAACCTTCATTCAAATATATTATTAAAAGTGTTAGGGTAATTTTATCATGTTATTTTTACCCTCAATTACCCAATTCAGCCTTTTATCGTATTAATAAGAATTACCGAAGTCACTATTCATAATGACCAAAAATAAAAGAAAGGTATTTACATAATTTGGACCTTCAGATTCAAAATATGGAATACATTTTTAAAAACTAAATACATAGAATTTTCAGTATTTAATTTAAAATAAATATTGTTGTTAGAATGAGAAAAGAGAATTTAAATGATAAAACATTGTAAAATATTGAAATGTTTTTACATCTAAATTCAATAAAAAATTAATGACAATGAACTAAATGATACTAAAACATAAAAATATAATATATATATAAATTAAAACCAATAAATAATACAACTTAACAATATATATTATTTCAATGAAAAAAGATGTTTTCAATGAAAATTTAGTATATTTTTACTATTAATCAAAACATGAAACTTGTCAGAAAAATAAAAAAAATCATCCTAAGTAATTTTATATATCCTGCATCCAAATAAGAAGTTTATTTTGTTAAATAGAATATATAAAATTGAAAAAAACTTTATTTAAAATGCATGTGTCATCAAAAGCTGGTAAAACTGCATTTTTTAAAAAATAATTATTTTATCACAATAATTGAATTTATTTAAATATCTTGTCTAGAAAACATATAATATGAATTGTAAACATTATATTGGATGTATTAAATATATATTTAGTTGATAAAATACATCACTAGTTATTTTATTATTTCATAAACCCACTTATGTGTATTCAAATAGTTTTTAGAAAAATGTTTCCTTTTATTTAAAAAGGGTTTTATTTTCATTTATAATTAATTTCTCAATAAAAAATATTTTCAATTTTAGTTAGTATTATTCATATCTACCATTATAATGGATAGGTTATAAGGTAATAGAATAATATTTATTTTTTCTATTAAACTCAGTCATACATGAAATGAATTCTATCAAAAGAACTTAAAATTGTGTGTTACACAAGCCAAGCATAGTATGGCGTATATCGTAAGGTAATCTGGTTTTATATATAGTGCAATATTATCTTAGTGTAGCATACACCACAAGACTTAAAAAAAATTAAAAATATATATCTCCTAAAAATATCATACTGTTATAGTATATCATTGAAATTTTCATTTACTTTATAAAAAAATGGAAACATGTTTATATTATCTTATTTATTTTTTTATCTATAGGATTCCTATATAGTCAATTTATTTAAATTAAAAAGTTATGTAAACTAATATTTATCTTAACACAATTGATTATTTATGGAATGTGTATAAAAATATCAGTCATCAAATTCTCCACTCCTCAAAAAATTATGTCATGAAAATTTTAATTTTCTCTTAGTAGTGAAAATATATATGGTTATCTATATGATACACATAAATCAAGATATAGTTATAAATGAAAAATCACACTAAAATATTTTTTGGACATGAAAACTCATTATTTCCATCATAATAAGGATATGATGGGACATTTATTTATCTCAACTATTTATTCAATGTATTATTACCATTATATAAGAAGAATCACGCTCAAATGAGATTTTTAGAGGCATACAATGAAGATATTTTGTGTTCTAGAATATTTTACACCACTTCAAATTTCAAATTTTATATAGTAAATATGAATTTTTCATGTTTGAAGCATAAAATTCATACATATTCAATCATCTTCTTCCATTTTAAACCATTAATTGATTTATGGGTTCATCAAAGTATCATTGATCATTATTGTATATAGGATTTAATGATAAGTTGTTTCTCATACTCCTTTCCATCAACTAAAATAAATGGGTTATTATATATAATAATGAAATTATGTAAAATATTCATATTCAAATAAAAATATAAACTTTGCTTTCTTACCCTATGAAAGATTCTATTGACCCAAAACTATATTTTATCCTACTACAATCATATTTGATAGAACTATGATACCATCAATGAAACTATAGCACCATTGGTTCAAATCATGACCCTTCTAATGTATTCTATGTGGAGGTACATTTTATTCTCTAATATTAATTAACACAATAAAAAAATACATATACCCCACATTGATACACACTATGATATTCTGATAATATCACACATAGGTGAAAATTCATTATACACGAATATAAATTACATTTCTTAATAAATAACACCCCCCAAATTCAATAGGTTAATTATGAAAAGTTATTCATTATATCAATGAAATATTTCAAAAAAATTATTCAACATCTCCACCAAAATTATCCACATATGAATTAATCCAAGTTATATCCACATATATATATATATTTTTAGAGGGAAACCGAAACATGTTAAATGTTAAATATTATATACTTAGTAAGGGGATATATAAGTGGTATCAATATAGTAAGTATAGATGTACATAAAAAATATTATATGTGAGAATTGTATGAGAATGACGGTATGATATAATAATAATGTCAAATTATCAAAACAAAAGGATATCATAATAAATAAAAAATTAATTTTAAATTAGGAATAATTAAATTATGTTTTTGGTATAACATATGAATGAATCATATGAATTTCAAATCCTGGGAAAATTATCATATGTATTTTAAACCTAACATAGCTATGTAAAATCATTATAGGATTATAATAATCCATATAAATATAACATATGAATGTTTTATTATTATATAATAATCAGGATCCATTGATACGTAACATTAGAATGTGGAATCATGGGGAAATCTTTACAAGTCATGAATATATGACACAAAAATCGTAGGGCATGAATACCTAACATAGGAATATCGAGTCTAGGCCCAGTAATCATGAGGAATGTATATAAATCATTGTAATGTTTTATAAACATATGTATATAAAATCATTTCTAATATTAAGCCTCTCTACCAATAATATCCTCTCATATTGGGTACATATGTCCCCTAATAGAGTGGTCTATTATATCCTTCCATTACTAATTACTTAAATTTTTGTGATATAGAATCATTCCAAAATGAATTAAGGAGATATATAATTCGAGGCTAACTATTTACATAATGAAAACCAATTTTTTTTGTATAATTATAATATGATCGCATTAATAAATCAACCATGGAATTCTTATCATAATAGAAAGAAAATGGTTTTATAAAATTTTATACAAGAAAAAAATAGATATTCTAGATATAAAAAGATTACTATTTAATTAAAACGTATAGATAATTAATCACAGAAAAATTAAAGAATGTTGGAATTTTTAAACCATGCATTAAAAGATGATAAATATGGATAATAAATAATCCATTTATTTTTTATACATTTTTTATTATAAAAATATATTGAAAAACTATATTGAATTTTTCAAAGAAAAAAATAATTTTTTTTAAATATAATTGGAATTTTCAACATTAAAGGAATGCTTTCTAATGAATATAAAAAACAAAACAAAACAAAATAAAAAATTTGGAGACATTAAAAAATATATCATTCAAATTTTTTATATATTTATATTCTAGATAATTTAATGGTACTATAAAAACCATAAATGTATATATAAGTAAATTAATAATTCCAAATTAAAATTGTGGTCACATATTAGAAAGATACTGATCATAAAATAAAAAATAATGACAGTTCCTCTTATAAGAATCATTTTTTATTCTTAGTAAATCAAGGGGAGGGGAAATGTAGAAAATAAATTTAAAACACAATAACAACAACTAGAAAAGAAAATAGATGGGGTTTTAGAGGTAAGATACTTTTAAAATTTTAAAATGAAGACATAAAATTTAATTATTTCTAAGTTTTATTAGAAACTAAAAAAAATAAATTTGTATTGATTAAAAAAATAAATTTAAAGATATAATAACATATTAGTCTTTAAATCCAATAAATTAAATTAAATATATATATAATATGTTCATGGGGTACTATATAATCAATAAAATGTCAAAATGTATTGACTATAGAATATATCACAATGAAAGATAACCATATTGAGAAACCCTTATGGATTTCATTATGTTGCAATCAAAATATCATAAATGTAAGATCGTGATATGGAATTCCAAATCCAATGAGAAAAAATGAATTTCGATAATTGTATTCAACGTCATTGAAATCATTCAATGAAACAATAGGTTCCTAAGTTATAAAATCTTTCAGAGAATGGTAATTGAGAAAAATAACCATTGCATGTACACCCCACTCTTTTTAATGTTATTTAATTACATATATAATAATCATAAAAATTATAATATGTTATTTAAAAACCTAATTCATAGCTATTAAAATTTTATAAATTATTTTTTATTCATTTTTTAAATATTTATTTGTTATATATAATTTATTTTCATTATGAGTTTTTTGTAGTTATTGTAGCCTTGCAGTTTTAAGGTATGGTGATATAGATAATCAATCTATTATAAAAAATCATTTATAAATTACTATTTAATTACGAATAATAAATATATAATTATTTATATATCCACGAGCTTCTCTTTGCTGAAATAAGTATATTTCATGAGAATGAGATTCAAAACAAGCATGTTTAAGTAACATTATCAATACCACATGCTTCAATTTAATGATAATTGATTTTAGATTCACATTTATAGAGACATATTCCTATGGTATATCAATTTTAGTATCATATATTACAATATTATATGATTTTATACACATTTAATATGGAAATAGTAAAGAAATATATAATTGTTCACGTAGGTGGTTGAACTGAACCAAACAATAATATGATATATTAATGAATGTATAAGGGAGTAGTGTTATATTAATGTAATATCATTTTTATAGAATTATTAAAATATTATTATGAAATAATTTTAATGGATATTTTTATTAGAGGAGAGTGGGATTGATATGGTAATTAAAAAAAATATAAGGGAAAGATACTTACAAAGATCGAATCAAAATATCGTGTATCATGTTCCATCAGAATCAGCGATTTAGGCATTTTTGTTGGTCTAAAATCTAAAAAAACTATATAGTTACACTATTAAAAGGAATATATAAAGGAATTGATTTTTTTAAAAAAATGATAGGCATTGTTTGGAGTGGGTGGTAGAGATATCACTTTATAAGTGAAAATGAGGGGAATTTCCATTGAAATGTAATTTAGGTAATGAGTAGAAAGGGAATAACATTGGATTTGGTTGAATTAAGTAAGGAAATTCTTGTTATAATTTTATGATTTACTCATATGCTTATAAAATATATTCAAGAAGGATTTAATATCTATTTAATCTTTAAAATATTGATCCCTGCCTTTTTTACCCATTTTACCAATTTTTTATATTATTTATTCAGAATATTAATAAATTTATTATAAAAAATAAAAAAGTGAAACATAATAAAAGATTTTTATATTATGATTCCAATTTTTTGAATTTTTTTAATCTAATTCATATTATAAAAAAATTTATTATTTTAAACTCATACATATAATATATTGAGAAATCTATATTTATAGAAAATTGATAATTTACATTAGGTCATAGTATTCATAATTTATATCATCTAATATTAATTAAATTGTTGATAACTAATTTTTATAATTATAAAAAATGTATTTTAATGATTTAATTTATTAATCCTGATAAATATTTATCTTTATAATAGAAACCCCTAACAATAATTTTTTCATAAAAAATAATCTTTTTAATCATTCCATGATTTTCCATTTATTTACAACCATTTAATAACAAAATTCAGAATGTTACTTTATTTTTAAGATATAAAAATAATAGAATTTATTTTTTAAAAATTAATTATGGTAGAGACATATTATACATTGGAAAAATATATTTATAATAAAAATTAATTTTTTCTTATAAGAGATTATAATTTCATTTTTCATCATTCATTAAAAATTAAATAATCGATAAATAATTATGTATACTTGTCAAACATAATTTTTCCAATATATAAAATTGTATTTAGTTTATAAATATTTTTTACCTATAAAAATATAAGTAATATAACAATTTCCTTGTAACAATATAAAAGTGATTACCTTTGATGGTTCATTTTATTACAATATAAAATCACAATAATAAATGAACATATATTATTCATGTATGAAAATTAAACTAAATTAATGATTTTAATGAAATTCTTATTCTTTTAATGTATATTATTTTTTATATTCCATATATTTAGCTTTCATTAAAATATATAAATCAACATCCATTATAACCTCCAAGGATAATATTTATCTTTTTAATTAATATGCCTATATTATATGGTAAATATGTTTCTTTTCCCAAGTATAATCATAATAGTCACAAATATTATGACTATGATTATATGAAATTCAAATTAATTAAATTTTATTTTTATCACGTATTAAATATTTTTAATTTATATCATTTAAATTTAATTTTTTGTCCAAATAATGACAAAATTTTCTTCTTAAAATATTAATTTTTTATTCCATGTGATTTATATATTATTAATTACTTCTCATTAATGATGATGGTTAATTAAAATTAATCTTGAAAAACATGAATGTTATTGGAATATACAGTAAATTTTTTTTTGTCACATTTCCCAAACCATAACCAATAACTAGTTAAATCATTTTATACAATATAAAATATGCTCAAATTAATTTCATTCATAACCAAATAAAAATAATAATAACATACATATGAAATTCAAAAACTCTCTATAATTAAAGAAAAAAATTAAATTCAATAACATACAGCTGACCTAAGCCTTAATATCCCAATGTAAAACCTCTATACAAATTCACACATTGCATCAACCACAACCCAAAATTTTGATCAACTTATCCTATTTCATAGAATTTGTGTATAAACATAGTCATGTAAGTATCTCTTGGAACAACTCCTAGTCCTACCTTAGTCGCTGATGTAGCGTTGTCGTGCACGCTCTCAAAAATATTTATACTAAGTGCAGCACAGTGGCTGACCTAGGTCGATCTCTTGAGGAGCCTTTTGCAGTCAATCACTCACTACTTCTAATTCAATATCTATATATAAACTAAAATGACCAAAATGATATTTGAGAATTAAAAATACAAAACTAAAAGTAAATATGCAGATGCAATGCAGACAGAATGAATGCAAACAGAATGATGTTAAGACAGAAAGGAGACATTCCCGAGAGCATCACCCAGAGTGAACCTTCATCGTCTCATTATTAGTTTCGAATTTACTTAATAAACATGCTCCATAGTATGCATGAAAATCCCCTTCTGCCTATGGTTGTGAACATACGGTACTCTCAACGATCGCCGAGAGACCACACATCCACCTCCTCG
Source organism: Viscum album (assembly GCA_963277665.1). NCBI lineage: Eukaryota > Viridiplantae > Streptophyta > Magnoliopsida > Santalales > Viscaceae > Viscum > Viscum album. Next base: position 805,845,675 of record OY728150.1, on the reverse strand, counting down.
ATCGAGGGAAAATATTGCAGAAGTGAAAGCTAAACCTCGGGTGGCAAGTGGAGACACAAAGGCGCCTTACCCACTAAGATCCCCCTCAGTATAACTCTAAGAAAATAAGAAACATTAAGACATTAATTTTCAAAGACTTGGGTTCATCACTGGATTACTCCCCCGGGAACTTCCTCGGGTTAGCTACTCATGATCACGAGCATAAGAGTTCACAGTGATGGAGAAAACGGGGGGGGGGAGAAAAACAAAAGAGAGAAAGAATAAGAGTGAAAGGATAACACTTGAATAAAAATATGAAATGCTATTACATAATTAAATTAAAAGAAAATAAAAATCTAAACTACATATAATGGCCAACAAAGGCTATTCCTAAGTTGCCAACCCTTTGGAATGAAAAAGACACACTCTTTTATAGGGAGAGGGGGTGAAAATTTGGATCCAAAAATCATTCCCGAATGTAGGCGCGTGTATGGCTTCTTTAATGACAGAATTTGGAACTTGGTCCTTCTTGAAAGTTGTTCCCATACTTCTCTTCTGTCGACCCGAGAAATTTCAGCTTTATTGGACATGTAATGAAGGAGTTATGGCTGCCTCACTCATAGTATTTAATTCTGCCAGGAAGACTGTTCGTATTCCAATACACTACGTTCCAACGCATCAATGGCCTTGAAAATGAAAGCATCATGCGCGGCCTTCTTAATGAAAGTTTTTCATCAGGATGTATTTCAGCTCCATGTAAATTTTCAGCTCCATTTGTTCGGCCATATATGAGATATGGTCCCCACAATAAAATTATGCAGTTCTGTACACAGTTTTCGAGGCCTGGTTTGTGAGCTAGATTTGAGCTTCCAAATGATGGATTGAGCTTTTGGTCCAGAAGGATAAAATGAATCCCATCGAACATATAAACCTGTAAAAGAAGAATTTTTCAATTTGGATCGGTTTAGAAAATGTTATGGCCTAAACATTATAATAAATGAAAACTGTTTAAATACAAAATAAGCCATTTTTCCAATTAAGCTCAAAAATACTCCTAAAACATAAATTGTGACAATTGACCCTTAAATAACACATTGGTGGGATTAAAAACATTGAAATTCAGAATAAAATAATTGAAAATATTTGTTCTATCAATTACCCCACACTTAAACATTGCACTCCTGGGCAATCATCTTATACCAAGTTCAAAAACAAACTTCTCAAAGCATAAATGACAACATAGCTCAATTATCATATCAAAAAAATATCATGCCTCCTACATGGACAAAAATTTCAGAACTCCTCAAAAATCATATTAATCCATTCAATCTTATGTTAATCCTCACATGCATGTCGTACCTACCTCCCCGGAAAATTATTTCTCTCTTAACTCAAGGATATTTAATGTGGAGTTTTTCTCATTCCCAAGAACATGTGTGATTTCCATAGGCTTGTTATACTCATAGTATCTCCACTTCACAGTGTCACAAATGTGTCAATCATGAGGTCTTTTTCATGGGTTGTTCTGAAGCTGAGGGTTGGCAGGTTTAAAATGTAAAAACATCTGAGGCAGAATGAGGAGGGTTAAGCTCTAAAGTGAAGTAAATGCATGAAAACAGTTTTGCTCAAGAATGGTGTGCTCCTCAATCAGCTCAAAAATGAATCACCTCCAAACACCTCTTCTTTCGGGAAGTTCACACTTATAATTTCATCATCAATGATTTTCATCCCTCTTTTCCCCATTTGTAGCATTGTTTCAGCTTGAATTCAGATCTGGATTTCTCTTCAGAATCATGTTTTGGAGGAAAAGAGAGGCAGCTTTTGATCTTCAAAAATTGGTGAACACCCAGCCCATATGTGATGATATTTTGGGCCACCCATACATCTTCCCATCATTACATTTCTTCCACCCAATCAGCAATAAATATGGCAACACTTTCAATTCATCTCAAAAATATTCTTCAGGAAAGAAAAATAAAGCCCATCTTCTCCCTCCCCCACACTTGAGTTCAACAATAATCATGCATTTAACTTCTAGAGAAGGTTGGAAAGGGATAAATGGCTTGTAATGTGGCTTCCTAACAAGGTATTTCATGGCTACTAGGGGCTTAAAGAAGGTCAGATGAAAAGGTAGGCCAAAATAAGAGTTTAATGAAAAAAGGGGCTTTCAAAGTGATGCCTCAATCATACTTAACACATTCCATGAACTCTAACAGCTTTGAAAAAGAGAAAAATAGCAAGTTCTGGATCACACAACATGTCTCAAGACACTCAAGAAAAAGAGAAATGTAAGGATATGTCAAACAGGTTTAGAAACCTCTCGGGTTAGGCAAGATTTTCAATTTGGACAGCACTAGTGCACATGAGTTTCACAATCAATCAAACGTCATCAAATGAAAAGATCAGAAATCAGAAACAAAATCCATTCAGAAATCATTTAAATCCTAAAATAATCAAATCAAGCAATGGGCCAAAAATACGAAGATGGTTTGAATTTTCCCAAGTATTCGATTCAGCTCAAGATTCCTAAAAACACACCAAAAAAAAATGAAAAAGGAAAATAAGAAAATTTCAAAAACATCAACATGAAAAATGAAATGAAATCACAATCAAAAGAAATGACAACTCATAAGAAAAATAAATAAAAAGAAAGATAAAAAGGAATAGAAAAGGGATAATTCTTGGTTTGACTCCCCAAGCGGATGCTAGGTTTTTACTGCCCCTAGTCAGGCAGTTGCAGCAGATTATCCCCAATCAGATGGTGGATGTGGTTTTTTTGAGATAAACCACCACATGTGACTTTTTCCAGTGTCCATCAGTAGACACTGAAATTGGAGAACCCCAAAGAAAATAAGAAATTTCCCAACCACCAAGAAAGAAGAAAGATAGAATTTTAGATCCTGAGTGGGAGGGAATAGAATATAGGGGTGCTCCCTGTGAACATATGTGGTGTCCTCCTCCAAATGGTATGAAATTTGTTGTAGAGGAGGCAGTCGCACCACCTCTAGCTTCTCTACCTCTTCTTCCTTGATCACCACCACTTGAGTGGTATACTTCATATCATCCAAGGCCTGCTCCATTTGTACTGTATCAGAAATTTCAGGAAAGGAGATGTCAGAAAACAATTCAGTTTGAATAAAATTAAAACAAGACGAATCAATTAAGAAATCTTCCCTTTCAAGTAAGTCAGCTTGAAAATTGATCTCTTCAGGAAGGACCATTGGCATCTCCATCTCAGCAGGTGCATATTCTTCATCATCCTCCAAGGAAAAAGAGAGTTCGAAAGGTTCTGATTGTTCAATATCAAGCATGGGAAGATCAAGTTTCAAATTATCTTCAACAAAGTGATTCCATGATTCTTCCAAAAATTGTTGATCTCCCATAAGTGCATCAGCTGGAATGTGTAAATTAGGGACCTCCTTGAGCAATGGTTGAGTTCGGGATGATATAATTAATTATTTTAGAAGATCCTTCTCACCCTCCTCAGGTTCTTTGACATAAAAAATAATCGGTGTAATCTCTTCCACCACTCGTTTGGGTTCAGGTTCAGGTTCTGGTTCAGGTTCGGGTTGTTCCATAAGTGAATGAAAATATTCATCAAACCTTTTTTCAGTTCTCTTCAGTTTTTGAATCTCTTCATGAAGTTCTTGCATTTTGGATTCATAATCATTTTGAACTTCTTCATGCACCTGTGATTGATCAGTCCATGCATAATAATTTGAATTGAAATTCATGATGAACAAATATTTTTTTTGTTTTTGAAATTTATGATTTTTTTTGTGTTTTTTTTAATGAATGGAAGAAAAATAATTGACAATAAGTGAATAAAAATAATGAGTGAAGAATACTTGGATCCCCGGCAACGGTGCCAATTTGATGTAGCGTTGTCGTGCACGCTCTCAAAAATATTTATACTAAGTGCAACACAGTGGATGACCTAGGTCGATCTCTTGAGGAGCCTTTTGCAGTCAATCACTCACTACTTATAATTCACTATCTATATATAAACTAAAATGACCAGAAATGATATTTGAGAATTAAAAATACAAAACTAAAAGTAAATATGCAGATGCAATGCAGACAGAATGAATGCAAACAGAATGATGTTAAGACAGAAAGGAGACATTCCCGAGAGCATCACCCAGAGTGAACCTTCATCGTCTCATTATTAGTTTCGAATTTACTTAATGAACATGCTCCATCGTATGAATGAAAATCCCCTTCTTCCTATGGTTGTGAACATATGGCACTCTCAACGATCGCCGAGAGACCACACATCCACCTCCTCGATCGAGGGAAAATATTGCAGAAGTGAAAGCTAAACCTCGGGTGGCAAGTGGAGACACAAAGGCGCCTTACCCACTAAGATCCCCCTCGGTATAACTATAAGAAAATAAGAAACATTAAGACATTAATTTTCAAAGACTTGGGTTCATCACTGGATTACTCACCCGGGAACTTCCTCGGGTTAGCTACTCATGATCACGAGCATAAGAGTTCACAGTGATGGAGAAAACGGGGGGGGGGGAGAAAAACAAAAGAGAGAAATAATAAGAGTGAAAGGAGAACACTTGAATAAAAATATGAAATGCTATTACATAATTAAATTAAAATAAAATACAAAGCTAAACTACATATAATGGCCAACAAAGGCTATTCCTAAGTTGCCAACCCTTTGGAATGAAAAAGACACACTCTTTTATAGGGAGAGAGGGTGAAAATTTGGCTCCAAAAATCATTCCCGAATGTAGGAGCGTGTATAGATTCTTTAATTACAGAATTTGGAACTTGGTTCTTCTTGAAAGTTGTTCCCATACTTCTCCTCTGTCGACCTGCGAAATTTCAGCTTTATTGGACATGTAATGAAGGCGTTATGTCCGCCTCACTCATAGTATTTAATTCTTCCAGACAGACTGTTCGTATTCCAATACACCACGTTCCAACGCATCAATGTCCTTGAAAATGAAATAATAATGCGCGGCCTTCTTAATGAACGTTTTTCATCAGGATGTGTTTCATCTCCATGTAAATTGGCAGCTCCATTGGTTCGGCCATTTATGAGATATGGTCCCCACAATAAAATTATGCAGTTCTGTACACAGTTTTCGAGGCCTGGTTTGTGAGTTAGATTTGAGCTTCCAAATGATGTATTGAGCTTTTGGTCCAGAAGGATAAAATGAAGCCCATCGAACATATAATCCTGTAAAAGAAGAATTTTGCAATTTGGATCGGTTTAGGAAATGTTATGGCCTAAAAATTATAATAAATGAAAACTGTTTAAATACAAAATAAGCCATTTTTCCAATTAAGCTCAAAAATACTCCTAAAACATAAATTGTGACAATTGACCCTTAAATAACACATTGTTGGGATTAAAAACATTGAAATTCAGAATAAAATAATTGAAAATATTTGTTCTATCAATTCCCCCACACTTAAACATTGCACTCCTGGGCAATCATCTTATACCAAGTTCAAAAACAAACTTCTCAAAGCATAAATGACAACATAGCTCAAATATCATATCAAAGAAAATATCATGCCTCCTACATGGACAAAAATTTCAGAACTCCTCAAAAATCATATGAATCCATTCAATCTCATGTTAATCCTCACATGCATGTCGTACCTACCTCCCCAGAAAATTATTTCTCTCTTCACTCAAGGATATTTAATGTGGAGTTTTTCTCATTCCCAAGAACATGTGTGATTTACATAGGCTTGTTATACTCCTAGTATCTCCACTTCACAGATTCACAAATGTGTCAATAATGAGGTCTTTTTCATGGGTTGTTCTGAAGCTGAGGGTTGGCAGGTTTAAAATGTAAAAACATCTGAGGCAGAATGAGGAGGGTTAAGCTCAAAAGTGAAGTAAATGCGTGAAAACAGTTTTGCTCAAGAATGGTGTGCTCCTCAATCAGCTCAAAAACGAATCACCTCCAAACACCTCTTCTTTCGGGAAGTTCACACTTATAATTTCAGCATCAATGATTTTCATCCCTCTTTTACCCATTTGTAGCATTGTTTCAGCTTGAATTCAGATCTGGATTTCTCTTCAGAATCATGTTTTGGAGGAAAAGAGAGGCAGCTTTTGATCTTCAAAAATTGGTGAACACCCAGCCCATATGTGATGATATTTTGGGCCACCCATACATCTTCCCATCATTACATTTCTTCCACCCAAGCAACAATTAATATGGCAACACTTTCAATTCATCTCAAAAATATTCTTCAGGAAAGAAAAATAAAGCCCATCTTCTCCCTCCCCCACACTTGAGTTCAACAATAATCATGCATTTAACTTCTAGAGAAGGTTGGAAAGGGATAAATGGCTTGTAATGTCACGAACCCCTCCCACCAAAGATGCCCCTCCTGAGATGGCAATGGTGAAAGGGAGATAATGACCCCTGAGTCCCGCCTCCAGTAGGCCCCGGGTTGGCGACTAGCACCAAGGGTATGAGTTTTCATAAATATGGGAGGCATTACCCTTTTTATTATTTTGGATCGGTAAATAGGACAAGTCAACCACCAAAAAGGGAAAAGAACAAGTTTATATAAATAAACCCAAACCAAGCCCACATGCATGTTTAAACAATTTTTATAACAAGGTACAAGTACAAGGAAGCTCAAAAGTACAATGCCAAAGAAAACAAGAGAACAACAACTGCAACAACTCCAACTGCCCGACTAGTAGGGTCCCGCACGGCCCTGGTAGTCCTCCTGGAAACCTGAAAGTAAACGTAGGGTGAGCATACAAGTATACTCAGTAGGGAAACCTAAAGCTCTCGTGCACAAGTGGGGAGACACCCTAAGGTCCCGTGAGAAAACAGAAGAACCAGAAACTAACAAGGAAAAACTATCCACCCAGCCTCACTGGTCACACTCACCAAGTAACACAAACAAGTTTAGTATATATATATAGAACAAAAGTATTGGGTACCCCGCACCATTTCCCACTTAATTAGATGCTGCTCTTCCTAACGGAAAACATCCTGACGCTACCACACTCTTCCCGCCCGCACACACCTGGGCCAAACCACGCATCCCGCCCGCACACACCTGGGCCTCAGAACCACGCATCTCGCCCGCACACACCTGGGCCACAACCACTAACCCGCCCGCAGACACCTGGGCCTCATCCCGAAGCTTCTTGGGAACGGTAAGCCTGCCCGAAGAGTCTTGGGCTAAAGGTCGCCTCAAGCCATCACAGCCTCCGAGACCTACCCGAAGAGTCTTGGGTGTAAGGTCACCTCAAGCCATCATAGCCTATGGAAGAAAGAGCAGGAAGGAGCTAGTAACTAAGGGGGAACACCCTCTCCCATAAAATGGGAGTGTTCGGCACTAGGTGCTTGACATGGGTGTGGTGCGACAAAACACAAAGATAAAATTATATATATACATATACCAAACACACAGCCCAACCTATGGCTTCTTAAAAAGAGGAACTGAGCATGTGCCTCGGCACTGCTACCACGAAGCATGCATCAACAACCAAACAATCATCCCCCAACCCCATTTAGGTTTTCATGTTTCATGCAATGGTTTAACAAAATATTACTACTGGGCAACTATCATCCAGAAAAAACCTTTCACAAACATATCCCTGCCATCCACAACCAAGGTTAGGTAAAACAAAAGAAACCACATGACATTTCCTTTACAAAAGGTTATCACAACCATACAACATTCCATTATTCATTTATTTCAAAGTTCCACACATAAAACCCTTTCCACACACAAAACATTTCCGCATTTGAAAACACCTTTTACTTCCAAAACACTTTTCATAATCAAAACACTTTTCATAAATAAAGGCATTTTCCACAACCAACCACTTCCCATTTCAACCCCATCGTTTACAAAAACATTTCCCACAAAACAACCAAACCACAAACATGTTCATTATTCCAATTTTGTTCAACCGGGGTGATCACACAAGGTTTTCATTCTCATTTAATCATCCAGTCTTTACGTGCTTATCCATTTTCCATGTTTTAACAAAACCAACCACAAACAATTCAGATATCAATTGCGCACGCAAAGTCCACCAACGGCCTTGATTTTCAGTAGGCAAAGGCCTTTCAATCCAAAAACACAATCAGAAGATAAAGAAACTGGAAGGCAATAGAAACAACAAAAAACCCCAAACCCTTCTTTATCCGGTTATTATCTTTATTTAAAGTTCAACTGCATCCCATGGAACAAAAGAAAAATATCCCACCCCGCATGTTGCACCAAATAGAGAGACAAAGGTAAACCCCTACCTCAAAAGGTCCCGATCACGTCGCATCCGATGACGTCCTTCGGTGTACTCCGCCTTCGCCAAACCCGACAAACGCCTCCTAGGATGGAAGCTGGAGAAGGAAGGTCGGAAGGAAAGGTGAAAAGTCCAGGCTTAGAAGCTTCGTCTCTTCGCTATGATCCTGTGGCCGCTGACGGATCGTAATTCGGAGCTCGGACGAAGAAGTTAGAGGAGGAAGACTTCTTGATCATCAAAGAGCGTCGTTGTGCGAAGAAGAAGCGATTCGTCTGGAAAATAATCCGTGACCCTTTCTTATATAGCCAACGAATAGGTAAAACAGTATGCAGCATGTATTGATGAATACACGGTGTGACTGTACACCCGTTACGTGTTTTGACTGGTCAACACACAACACGTCACGCGGTTTCCACGCGTTTTAATAAAAAACGTTAATTTTATTAATATGTGTGTTTCGTTGACCCGAGACATAACTCATAAAAAGGTATCCATCACTGGTCTTAAAATGACCGTCTTAATCACAGGATTACACTGCCGCTGACGGTTCGTCATTCCGACACCATATGAAGAAGTTACGGTCGAATTAAGATTATAAAACCCAAAAAAATAATAATAAAATTTTATAATATTATTATTTATTTATTTTCCTTGAATTTTATACGCTCAAAAATTGGGTCCCCTTTTGCTTTCACGCCCAAATATCTCCACCACCAATCAATCACCTTTATTTTTATTCTATTATGATAATAATATTATTATGAATATTATTCATTTAAGGGGAAGAGAAAAAAAACCCCCTTACGCCTCCTTTAACCTCATCATACACCCCCTTTATTGTCCCCATTTATTTACTTTAATTTATTATCTCATTTAATCCATATGATTTATTATTATAATATACATAGGGAGGTCCATGTATAGTGCCTCACCCACATTCTCCTCATTAACATAATAAATATATAATACAAATATATTTATTATTATAATAAAGGAAAACCTCATGTTCAATTAATTCATGAGCGTTTCGGGTACCCAATCCGGAAACCCGAAAAAGACATCCAAAATTGGAATCAAAATTTTCGTCTCGTAGTCAGGGTCGCACTGCCACTGACGGTTCGTGAAACCGTGGTCGCACGAAGAGGTTATTGTCGGAAAAGTGTTTTACCTACAAAAACATTAACATGATTATTATATTATTATTTTTAATTGATTTATTTCAAAAACCTAAATCCACCCAACCCTCTCTCTCCAATTTGGTGCGCCTTTCTCCTTTTCTCCTTAATTGATTTCTTTTTCTTTTCTTTTATTACTTCTCTTTTAATTCTCACACTCTCTCTCCAATTTATTTCAAATCTTTAACTCACTCCACAAGTGGCGCCTCCCACTTTCTTTTCTCCATGTTCAACATGTCCCATGATTGACTCCTCTTTAAATTATTTATTTTATTGGTTTAAATATTAAATCTTTATTTCATTTAAACATTTTCTCTCTCCAATCTAATTCTCTCTCCAATCTCATTCCTACCAAAAAAAATATTATCACGCCCACAACAAAAAGGCTCCTCCTCATTCTCCATGTGGCATGCCCAAAATTCATTTTAAACATTTATTTAATTATTTTTACACAATTATCATTACATCTCTCATTTATTGAATTTAATTCAAAATTTAAATTTCATTAAATCTTTATTAACGGATCATTCAAAAAAATTAAGCCAACATTATTATTATTATTATTTAGTATAACACTTATAACAAAACCCCAATTAAAATTTATTAAATCGTCACCAATTATTATTAAAAAAAGTATCATTATAACGTGCGTTGTGTTGACCAGATAGATTTCAACAAAGGAATGGACCAGAGGGGTCCGGTCCATTACATTAGATACCTCTTAAAACATTCTCGTCCTCGAGAATTAAAAACCAACCAAGAAAAAGAATGGATCCAAACAACCACTCCGCAAGATACCTCTTAGGGCTCTTGTCATAACAAGAAACAACCGACAACCCTAATTACGTGAGTTAGGAATTCCCTCTCCTATGTCGAGATATTATCCGCTTTAGGCGGCACTGACTCGCCTGCATGGGTTTAATCGCATCTGCATTAATGCGTCTCGATTAAGGACTGGGCCTTCCCACTTCCATATATTAGGTTTTTTTTCCAACTTACACTGCACCCAACAACGTACAACCCACACACTACCCGGACACATGGCTTGAGGAATTCCTTCTCCCATGTCGAGATATTATCCGCTTTAGGCGGCACTGACTCGCCTGCACGGGTTAAATCGCATCCACATTAATGCGTCTCGATTAGGGATTAGGTCTTCCCCTCCCCACATGATAGGGCTCTTCACGTACATTTGAAGAAAAGCGGGAAACAACATAGCATTATAGACTCATGAAAAACAAGGTCCAGGCCCAAAGCATGGGCGAGAATGAATTTCAACAAAGGAGTGTGATGCTCCTGGATTTAAACAAAACATAAACGAGAGCATTTAAGTAAAACATGAAACATCTCTCTCGATCTTTCGCCTTGCTGGGATTGCCACTTCTGTTGCGTGAAATTGTCCGCGTCCCACTCCTATGCATTTCTGTTAATGTCCAAGTGCCATAAATGTACGGTAAACAAGGATCGCCTAAGCCCAAGTAGTAAGGAAAAACTCAAAGTTTTAATTATCATTTTATTTCAATTTCTTTCCCAGAACACCCAAATCAAGTAAAACACAAACATGATGATGCATGTACCTTCCCTAGGGTCTCTACCCTGCAATCAATATAGTCTCACTTGGTCGTTCAGTAGGCTCAGAGTCCTTGCATCGGAGCACGGGGGGCCCTAAAATCCCGTGTCCTAGCCGGTCTTCCCTGGCCTATGTCACGCACCAAGATTAACGAACACTGTTGCCCTACCATCCCATGCAATCCTCACTGTGCCTAACTCCAGACTCCATCCTATCTCTCAACCATCAGCCTCTGATACCATTCTGTCACGACCCCCTCCCACCAAAGATGCCCCTCCTGAGCTGGCAATGGTGAAAGGGAGATAATGACCCCCGAGTCCCGCCTCTAGTAGGCCCCGGGTTGGCGACTAGCACCATGGGTATGAGTTTTCATAAATATGGGAGGCATTACCCTTTTTATTATTTTGGATCGGGAAATAGGACAAGTCAACCACCAAAAAGGGAAAAGAACAAGTGTATATAAATAAACCCAAACCAAGCCCACATGCATGTTTAAACAATTTTTATAACAAGGTACAAGTACAAGGAAGCTCAAAAGTACAATGCCAAAGAAAACAAGAGAACAACAACTGCAACAACTCCAACTGCCCGACTAGTAGGGTCCCGCACGGCCCTGGTAGTCCTCCTGGAAACCTGAAAGTAAACGTAGGGTGAGCATACAAGTATACTCAGTAGGGAAACCTAAAGCTCTCGTGCACAAGTGGGGAGACACCCTAAGGTCCCGTGAGAAAACAGAAGAACCAGAAACTAACAAGGAAAAACTATCCACCCAACCTCACTGGTCACACTCACCAAGTAACACAAACAAGTTTAGTATATATATATAGAACAAAAGTATTGGGTACCCCGCACCATTTCCCACTTAATTAGATGCTCCTCTTCCTAACGGCAAACGTCCTGGCACTACCACACTCTTCCCGCCCGCACACACCTGGGCCAAACCACGCATCCCGCCCGCACACACCTGGGCCTCACAACCACGCATCTTGCCTGCACACACCTGGGCCACAACCACTAACCCGCCCGCAGACACCTGGGCCTCATCCCGAAGGTTCTTGGGAACAGTAAGCCTGCCCGAAGAGTCTTGGGCTAAAGGTCGCCTCAAGCCATCACAGCCTCCAAGACCTACCCGAAGAGTCTTGGGTGTAAGGTCACCTCAATCCATCATAGCCTATGGAAGAAGGAGCAGGAAGGAGCTAGTAACTAAGGGGGAACACCCTCTCCCATAAAATGGGAGTGTTCGGCACTAGGTGCTTGACATGGGTGTGGTGCGAAAAAACACAAAGATACAATTATATATATACATATACCAAACACACAGCCCAACCTATGGCTTCTTAAAAAGAGGAACTGAGCATGTGCCTCGGCACTGCTACCACGAAGCATGCATCAACAACCAAACAATCATCCCCCAACCCCATTTAGGTTTTCATGTTTCATGCAATGGTTTAACAAAATATTACTACTGGGCAACTATCATCCAGACAAAACCTTTCACAAACATATCCCTGCCATCCACAACCAAGGTTAGGTAAAACGCAAGCAACCCCATGCCATTTCATTTACAAAAGGTTATCACAACCATACAACATTCCATTATTCATTTATTTCAAAGTTCCACACATAAAACCCTTTCCACACACAAAACATTTCCACATTTGAAAACACCTTTTACTTCCAAAACACTTTTCATAATCAAAACACTATTCATAAATAAAGGCATTTTCCACAACCAACCACTTCCCATTTCAACCCCATCGTTTACAAAAACATTTCCCACAAAACAACCAAACCACCAACATGTTCATTATTCCAATTTTGTTCAACCGGGGTGATCACACAAGGTTTTCATTCTCATTTAATCAGCCAGTCTTTAGGTGCTTATCCATTTTCCATGTTTTAACAAACCAACCACAAACAATTCAGATATCAATTGCGCATGCAAAGGCCACCAACGGCCTTGATTTTCAGTAGGCAAAGGCCTTTCAATCCAAAAACACAATAAGAAGATAAAGAAACTGGAAGGAAACAGAAACAGCACAAAACCCCAAACCCTTCTTTATCCGGTTATTATCTTTATTTAAAGTTCAACTTCATCCCATGGAACAAAAGAAAAATATCCCACCCCGCATGTTGCACCAAATAGAGAGACGAAGGTAAACCCCTACCTCAAAAGGTCCCGATCACGTCGCATCCGACGACGTCCTTCAGTGTCCTCCGCCTTCGCCAAACCCGACAAACGCCTCCTAGGATTGAAGCTGGAGAAGGAAGGCCAGAAGGAAAGGTGACAAGTCCAGGCTTAGAAGCTTCGTCTCGTCGCTACGATCCTGTGGCCGCTGACGGATCGTAATTCGGAGCTCGGACGAAGAAGTTAGAGGAGGAAGACTTCTTGATCATCAAAGAGCGTCGTTGTGCGAAGAAGAAGCGATTCGTCTGGAAAATAATCCGCGACCCTTTCTTATATAGCCAACGAATAGGTAAAACAGTATGCAGCGTGTATTGATGAATACACGGTGTGACTGTACACCCGTTACGTTTTTTGACTGGTCAACACACAACACGTCACGTGGTTTCCACGCGTTTTAATAAAAAACGTTAATTTTATTAATATGTGTGTTTCGTTGACCCGAGACATAACTCATAAAAAGGTATCCATCACTGGTCTTAAAATGACCATCTTAATCATAGGATTACACTGCCGCTGACGGTTCGTCATTCCGACACCATATGAAGAAGTTACGGTCGAATTAAGATTATAAAACCCAAAAAAAATAATAATAAAATTTTATAATATTATTATTTATTTATTTTCCTTGAATTTTATATGCTCAAAAATTGGGTCCCCTTTTTCTTTCACGCCCAAATATCTCCACCACCAATCAATCACCTTTATTTTTATTCTATTATGATAATAATATTATTATGAATATTATTCATTTAAGGGGAAGAGAAAAAAAAACCCCCTTACGCCTCCTTTAACCTCATCATACACCCCCTTTATTGTCCCCATTTATTTACTTTAATTTATTATCTCATTTAATCCATATGATTTATTATTATAATATACATGGGGAGGTCCATGTATAGCGCCTCACCCACATGCTCCTCATTAACATAATAAATATATAATACAAATATCTTTATTATTATAATAAAGGAAAACCTCATGTTCAATTAATTAATGAGCGTTTCGGGTACCCAATCCGGAAACCCAAAAAAGACATCCAACATTGGACTCAAAATTTTCGTCTCGTAGTCAGGGTCGCACTGCCACTGACGGTTCGTGAAACCGAGGTCGCACGAAGATGTTATTGTCGGAAAAGTGTTTTACCTACAAAAACATTAACATGATTATTATATTATTATTTTTAATTGATTTATTTCAAAAACCTAAATCCACCCAACCCTCTCTCTCCAATTTGGTGCGCCTTTCTCCTTTTCTCCTTAATTGATTTCTTTTTCTTTTCTTTTATTACTTCTCTTTTAATTCTCACACTCTCTCTCCAATTTATTTCAAATCTTTAACTCACTCCACAAGTGGCACCTCCCACTTTCTTTTCTCCATGTTCAACACGTCCCATGATTGACTCCTCTTTAAATTATTTATTTTATTGGTTTAAATATTAAATCTTTATTTCATTTAAACCTTTTCTCTCTCCAATCTAATTCTCTCTCCAATCTCATTCCTACCAAAAAAAATATTCATCACGCCCACAACAAAAAGGCTCCTCCTCATTCTCCATGTGGCACGCCCAAAATTCATTTTAAACATTTATTTAATTATTTTTACACAATTATCATAACATCTCTCATTTATTGAATTTAATTCAAAATTTAAATTTCATTAAATCTTTATTAACGGATCATTCAAAAAAATTAAGCCAACATTATTATTATTATTATTTAGTATAACACTTATAACAAAAACCCAATTAAAATTTATTAAATCGTCACCAATTATTATTAAAAAAAGTATCATTATAACGTGCGTTGTGTTGACCAGATCGATTTCAACAAAGGAATGGACCGGAGGGGTCCGGTCCATTACATGTAATGTGGCTGCCTAACAAGGTATTTCATGGCTACTAGGGGCTTAAAGAAGGTCAGATGAAAAGGTATGCCAAAATAAGAGTTTAATGCAAAAAGGGGCTTTCAAAGTGATGCCTCAATCATACTTAACACATTCCATGAACTCTAACAGCTTTGAAAAAGAGAAAAATAGCAAGTTCTGGATCACACAACATGTCTCAAGACACTCAAGAAAAAGATAAATGTAAGGATATGTCAAACAGGTTTAGAAACCTCTCGGGTTAGGCAAGATTTTCAATTTGGACAGCACTAGTGCACATGAGTTTCACAATCAATCAAACGTCATCAAATGAAAAGATCAGAAATCAGAAACAAAATCCATTCAGCAATCATTTAAATCCTAAAATAATCAAATCAAGCAATGGGCCAAAAATACGAAGATGGTTTGAATTTTCCCAAGTATTCGATTCAGCTCAAGATTCCTAAAAACACACCAAAAAAAATGAAAAAGGGAAATAAGAAAATTTCAAAAACATCAACATGAAAAATGAAATAAAATCACAATCAAAAGAAATGACAACTCATAAGAAAAATAAATAAAAAGAAAGATAAAAAAGGAATAGAAAAGGGATAATGCTTGGTTTGACTCCCCAAGCGGATGCTAGGTTTTTACTGCCCCTAGTCAGGCAGTTGCAGCAGATTATCCCCAATCAGATGGTGGATGTGGTTTTTTTGAGATAAACCACCACATGTGACTTTTTCCAGTGTCCATAAGTAGACACTAAAATTGGAGAACCCCAAAGAAAATAATAAAGTTCCCAACCACCAAGAAAGAAGAAAGATAGAATTTTAGATCCAGAGTGGGAGGGAATAGAATATAGGGGTGCTCCCTGTGAACATATGTGGTGTCCTCCTCCAAATGGTATGAAATTTGTTGTAGAGGAGGCAGTCGCACCACCTATAGCTTCTCTACCTCTTCTTCCTTGATCACCACCACTTGAGTGGTATACTTCATATCATCCAAGGCCTTCTCCATTTGTAATGTATCAGAAATTTCAGGAAAGGAGATGTCAGAAAACAATTCAGTTTGAATAAAATTAAAACAAGACGAATCAATTAAGAAATCTTCCCTTTCAAGTAAGTCAGCTTGAAAATTGATCTCTTCAGGAAGGACCATTGGCATCTCCATCTCAGCAGGTGCATATTCTTCATCATCCTCCAAGGCAAAAGAGAGTTCGAAAGGTTCTGATTGTTCAATATAAAGCATGGGAAGATCAAGTTTCAAATTATCTTCAACAAAGTGATTCCATGATTCTTCCAAAAATTGTTGATCTCCCATAAGTGCATCAGCTGGAATGTGTAAATTAGGGACCTCCTTGAGCAATGGTTGAGTTCAGGATGATATAATTAATTCTTTTAGAAGCTCCTTTTCACCCTCCTCAGGTTCTTTGACATAAAAAATAATCGGTCTAATCTCTTCCACCACTCGTTTGGGTTCAGGTTCAGGTTCTGGTTCAGGTTTGGGTTGTTCCATAAGTGAACGAAAATATTCATCAAACCTTTTTTCAGTTCTCTTCAGTTTTTGAATCTCTTCATGAAGTTCTTGCATTTTGGATTCATAATCATTTTGAACTTCTTCATGCACCTGTGATTGATCAGTCCATGCATAATAATTTGAATTGAAATTCATGATGAACAAATATTTTTTTTGTTTTTGAAATTTATGATTTTTTTGTGTTTTTTTAATAAATGGAAGAAAAATAATTTACAATAAGTGAATAAAAATAATGAGTGAAGACTAATTGGCTCCCCGGCAACGGCGCCAATTTGATGTAGCGTTGTCGTGCACGCTCTCAAAAATATTTATACTAAGTGCAGCACAGTGGCTGACCTAGGTCGATCTCTTGAGGAGCCTTTTGCAGTCAATCACTCACTACTTCTAATTAACTATCTATATATAAACTAAAATGACCAGAAATGATATTTGAGAATTAAAAATACAAAACTAAAAGTAAATATGCAGATGCAATGCAGACAGAATGAATGCAAACAGAATGATGTTAAGACAGAAAGGAGACATTCCCGAGAGCATCACCCAGAGTGAACCTTCATCGTCTCATTATTAGTTTCGAATTTACATAGTGAACATGCTCCATCGTATGCATGAAAATACCCTTCTGCCTATGGTTGTGAACATATGGTACTCTCAACGATCACCGAGAGACCACACATCCACCTCCTCGATTGAGGGAAAATATTGCAGAAGTGAAATCTAAACCTCGGGTGGCAAGTGGAGACACAAAGGCGCCTTACCCACTAAGATCCCCCTTGGTATAACTCTAAGAAAATAAGAAACATTAAGACATTAATTTTCAAAGACTTGGGTTCATCAATGGATTACTCCCCCGGGAACTTCCTCGGGTTAGCTACTCATGATCACGAGCATAAGAGTTCACAGTGATGGAGAAAACGGGGGGGAGAAAAACAAAAGAGAGAAAGAATAAGAGTGAAAGGAAAAAACTTGAATAAAAATATGAAATGCTATTACATAATTAAAGTAAAAGAAAATACAAAGCTAAACTACTTATAATGTCCAACAAAGGCTATTCCTAAGTTGCCAACCCTTTGGAATGAAAAAGACACACTCTTTTATAGGGAGAGGGGGTGAAAATTTGGCTCCAAAAATAATTCACGAATGTAGGCGCGTTTATGGCTTCTTTAATGACAGAATTTGGAACTTGGTCCTTCTTGAAAGTTGTTCCCATACTTCGCCTCTGTCGACCCGAGAAATTTTAGCTTTATTGGACATGTAATGAAGGAGTTATGGCCGCCTCACTCATAGTATTTAATTCTGTCAGGCAGACTGTTTGTATTCCAATACACCACGTTAAAACGCATAAATGGCCTTGGAAATGAAAGAATCATGCGCGTAATTCTTAATGAACGTTTTTCATAAGGATGTGTTTCAACTCCATGTAAATATTCAGATCCATTGGTTTAGCCATTTATGAGATATGGTCCCAACAATAAAATTATTCAGTTATGTACACAGTTTTCGAGGCCTGGTTTGTGAGCTAGATTTGAGCTTCCAAATGATGGATTGAGCTTTTGGTCCAGAAGGATAAAATGAAGCCCATCGAACATATAAACCTTTAAAAGAAGAATTTTGCAATTTGGATCGGTTTAGAAAATGTTATGGCCTAAACATTATAATAAATGAAAACTGTTTAAATACAAAATAAGCCATTTTTCCAATTAAGCTCAAAAATACTCCTAAAACATAAATTGTGACAATTGACCCTTAAATAACACATTGGTGGGATTAAAAAAATTGAAATTAAGAATAAAATAATTGAAAATATTTTTTCTATCAGTCACCTATGACTATTCAGATACTTATCATCCTTCTGAATGTGAGACTATCCAACAAAAATTCCCTAGATTCTCTATCTAGACATAAACCCAATGGTTTTTTAAATAGATGATCACAATGAGTGTTGGTGATCCCTGTCTACGCACATTATAAAATTTTTAATGATGAGCTACACTATGATGGAAATTCTTATCATATGATTTGTCCTCTAAGTTAGGTATCCTATTTTCCCCACTTCTGACTTCTAGAATCTTAAATACTGACATCACTTGTTACCTATACATGACTAAGTATACTTGAATCAGTCAAGTTATACTCAAAAACCATTTCCTATATTACCATATTAAAAAATTCAACCAACCTGGTTTCATTAACCAATACACCTATAGCATGTAGAAGACCATCTAAAAATCATTATATATATATATATGAGATCACAACTCCTATAAACATTTATTAAAACACAAGTCATCCATGACCCATGAAAACAAATCCATTATTGATGTCACCTCCCACACTAAGCCTATGAACACACGTTCATCGTGTGGATTGAGTATCTCAAAGAATATGTACATGATTAATGTTTCCTCAATGTCTTTCCATATCATTCTATTATGTCTACTTGATTTTACCTACAAATTTCTCATGTAATTTTTTCCCCATGATTTTTATTTCCAACTTCACACTCCTCCCTAGAGGTGTCTTGATATTATATTTATTATTATTTACTGAATCAATCCATAACATGAAAACTTAGAGTCTATTATCCCCTAAAACAATGTAGACTAATATAAAAAACCCTATTCTGATACAATATTGATAACCCAAGTCTTAATGTCCCTCAATCAATTCATTTAATGACCCATAACATAATTTCCCTTAACTAATTACAAAAAAAATTCCCAAGCTCAATCGGAATGTCCAGTTGCCTCAGTATCCTTAGAACCACTAATTTTAAATAATCCTCATCTCTAAAATAAGGATCGTCAACCAACTACTACCTCAACATTACCATATCCTCACACCCTTGAGGCTCTAATGAAGGTTATTGAGGTGTCATACCATAGAAAATATATAATTATACTCAATCAATATATAATATATCATGCACCCCACTACGATATACCCTTACCTAATTGTATCTTAACCTCAAAAAATCATTCAGTATATCACCACACACTAGTTTCAGAGTTAGGAAAAGCACCCACAGATACAGGATCCACATATATAATGATAAATGAATCAACACTCATGTATATTTTAGTAAAATTCCACTATGAAACTATATTGGAAAAAACTATATATGTTATTATTAATTAATTAAATAGAAAAACCAGTTATGTTTTCTGAAATTTAAATTAAAACCTTACATGACAATACACATGTATCATGAACAATCTATTCCAAGAATGGTACATGATTACTACTTCTTGATTCCATTTTACCATATTAAATTATTAACATAAATATCCCCAAAAAAATTATATAGATAAAATAAAATTACTATAATAAAAAACTGAATCATCAATTACAGTTATTTTAGAAACATGGACATCTTAATGTATTAATTTTGGTCAAGAACACATAATGGTATAGGTCCCATGTCCCAAATGATTCATAATAATCAATCTACCATAACCAAAAATAAAAAATAAAAAATCAATCAGTAAAACATTGAAACAAGTATTATTTCCACTAACTTCACAATTTAATTGGATCAGATCACCCCATTGAAATAGAACAACATTAGATAACCTAATACCAAAAACACATCTTGTCCCACAATGTGGTCATCGATCCATGGTTGATCATAATACATGAATTTTGTAGTTACCTACTTGTATGATGTACCCATAATATAAAAAACACTAAAAAATAAAATTCCATCACCTCCCCTCACATAATCCTCAAATCCATTATTCAGAAAATCTAACATATTGACCCTCAAAAGGCCAAAAAATCCACTCTCAAGATCTAAATTGTCCAAACTAGCCTTAAAGTACTCATCAATAACATAGTGAAAATGATTACATTATAAATTCTAGCTCCTTGACCATGTTGTATTCAAAATTTATAGAATGTATAGTTCTCCCAACTAATGGTGAAAATTATCCCATGGTTCTCCTTTCCATGTATAATGTATCCCTCAACAAGATTAATGGTCATCTCCATCACTCTATTCCACTCATCTATGAATGATACATCAAACATTATAAATTTAAAATACACCACATGGGATCATCCATATCTGAAGAATATCCATACATTTATATCCCCATAATGGGAAGCTTGCCCACATCCTATTTCCATAACTCAAAGATAATTTATAACACCATATAGATGGAATGAGATATCACTAACACAAATGTAATAAAGCTACACCACCCCATATTAATATGAGTCAAAAAAAAATCTTCCATGGATCCAATTTAATTAATACATCCTAGTAACAACCATTTTCATCACATGTTTTCTTTCAAATAATGTACTAAAATCAATGACAATACCAGAAAATATCATAGAAAACCTAGTACATCATTACCCACAAGATGATACCCCTATACATCACTAAAAACATTGTTCTATTATTTTTCACAAACATGACCCTATAAGATCCCACAAATCACCCATCATATAAATATACATAAAAACATGTGAAAATAAAGGCCCAACAAACCTGATACGAATAGAAACCTACATGTCAGATCAAATTTCAAAATTTTTCTTCAAAATGAAAATATTAATAAAGTGGAGAAAATCCGTTAAGAATATTTTATGTGAAATACACTATAATGAAAATGGAAAAATCATGTTAGGTGTTGAAACAAACCTGAACTAACATTTTATGTGAAATAATATAAAGAAAAAATCATAACTAGATAAGACTTCATTTGAATGAGATAAAATAAGAGGCATGGGAGGGTAAGACTCTTCTATGTGATTGTCTCTACCAAAAAAATAATTTATAACATTAATTGAATAATTATTTAACTAAAATTAAAATTATAAAAAATATTTCATGATCCCATAGAAACAATGGTGACTCCCACTGATGCTTTGGTGAAAAATACAATATTTAATCTCCATTCCACTAGGGTATTGATGGTTGGTCCATATGACATTTCTTTGACCACTATAACAATATTATCCTCCCTATAGGTTTTTATTGGGTATATAAAAATATTCAGCTACCTATATCACTAAAAATTCTTCTCAAAAACTAACTTTGGCCTTCACTAATTACTCATATAGAACTAATTCCATTTGTAGAGTCAATTTAAAAACTAATAATAAAACAACTAAATTATAGGTTCATCGTATTTTTTGGTATTATTTATATTTTTTTGATCTAAAACAAATAGTAATTTATATGTTTTTTTATTGAGTACTCTATTAAAATCTTTTTTATCTACATTAGATTTCATCATGTATACATAATGAGGTTTTAGATACTTTATTACTATTTTGATTTTATAAATATATTTTTTCATTGATGAAGTTTATAGAGTCTTGAATTTCAATTAATACTATAAGAAAAATCTGAAGGGGGATAATATTTATATTTTTGAAGTTATACTATAGAATATAGTAATTATTATTATTCAAGATTATTTTATTATCAAGTAAAGTGAAATCATTTTTTATTTATATCAAATAGTTTAAAATTAAGTTTGATGATATATAAATTTTTTTTAGACTCTTGAAGGTGTAATGTATTAATTTGGGAAGTTTTCAATATGTTTTTAATCATGAAACAAAAGCCAAATTTTAATATATTTTATCATGATATAATTTGGGATGTTATTTTTTAGTTGATATATAGTTAAATGATTGTTTATATGACTAAATTAGTATAATTTCATTTAATGTTGTGAGAATGATGAATTTTCACATGATTATAAAACATAATACATTTAATTGGTATAGAATCTGGATATATATATATATATATATATATATATATAGGTGGAATGGTTTATTATGTGTCTGTATAAGGTTTTTATGGTTACTATATTGGGGGAAACTGCATAGAATTTTGTTTTAGCTTATGAAATATAGCTAAATAAGTATATCATATTTTATAGGATGATATAATAAATAACTAAAATAATAGATTTGGTCCATTATATACATGGATATTGAATATATATATATATCAAACTACAAATATAGAAGGTTAAAAATTAAAATTATCCCATGATTTGTGGGTTGACCAAGAAATTAAAGGACTTCTCTCTACAATCGTGGTAATTACATGTAATTTGAGAAGATGGTATAATAATAATGATGTTTTCATATTTTTTATATATGGGATTATTGATATAGAAATTTTGGGTCTAAAATACCATTGAGGATGACTTTAATGATTAAATTGTGTTGAAAAGGGGAATGGAAGGATGGAGGATTTTGAAAAAAAAGAAACATGTTTTTAATAAGGATTTTTAGAGTAATTGAATAATGAGGAAAAATTTTAGAGTACATTAATATATATATACATTTGAAAATAGTTATGAAGGAAGGGAAAATTATTGGAGAATATGTTTTATTCAATATGGAGGTGATAAATATAAAATATAATATATAGATACAGTGCTAGTTGTGTCATGAAATATTCATTACAAGTTACTCATGGGTCAATAATTCATTGATTCTCTTTTTTATCATAGTATTTGGATTGATATAAGATAGGTGTGAACCATGGATTAGCTGTGAGTGTTACTTACACTTTATAATAAAAAAATACATATTTATTTTGTTATAGTGGAACAATACAATGTGTATACACGTTGTATGAAGACCATATTAGTGGAACATGTAAAATTATTAAGGCATTACAATTATTTTTTAGGGTGGGGTATTATGGTTCAATGATTAGATTTTATAGGTTCAGTGCATTCTTACAAATTTAAGAACAATATTTATTTAATTTACAAAATTTAATACTCTAATTGACTAACCCCCCCTAATGGTTTATCTAGGATGAGTATTGAATGAATTATAAAGTATATTATTAAACATTTTTTAAGAATAATATTTAAAAAGAAGTTATATTATTCCAATAAATCATTTCATGAATTAATTTCCAAAATATTAAACTATTTTTAATTAATTTAACATATTAAAGGAGTCTTAAAATACTTTATACAATACAAATAAATTAAGTATTATTAAAAAACTACTAAGTTATATGTGTTATTTAAATAGTGTAAATAAATTAAAGTTACTTAAATGTATAATGCAGTTTATGTTTCATTACTAGACTATGTCAATAATGTAATAATTACTTTAGATAATTTTTATTTCTCAAATATTTCTAAAAAATTAATCTATTTAGAATCTTCTAGTCCACGGTTAATTAAAAAATTAATGTTTTGAAATATATTGTATTATATATTCTTGGAACATGTAGAGATATTTTTGGTATTAGATGTATATATATTCGATTAAGGTTTTGAATATAGATTTCAAAAAATATAATCTCCTATGAGTGAGTAACTTGGGTGAATACGAACAATCTATGAACATCACTTGAAGTGAATTCAAGATTAAAAATAAAGATTCACATATTCTTATGAGAGTAATAATATCCCGTGGATATTTATATTAGATCAATGGAGGGTGAATATTGATATATTTTTTCTAAGGATTATAAAATTATTATTTTTGTAAATGATTTAGTTTTTATAATCAGGGAATTATAAAAAAAGTTATTGTATAATGGTTCATTGGGATTTCTTGAACTAAAACTATATTCTGAATATATTTTTAAAAAATTACATAAATGATATACCATATAAAAATATTAAAAACCCAATAATAAAATAGGTACAATTTTATGAAACTTATAAAAATATTATATGCGTTGTTCAGTAAAGAAAAATTAAAAGAAAATATTAATTTCACTATATTTTATTTTTAGATGAACATATTCAGAGATGTATGGACATATTTAGGAAATATAACCTCATTTATTAAAAATTATTCATTATTGAAGACACATTTTTTAAGAGTGACCTCCCAAAAGTGTTTACCTATTGGTATTTAGAAGAATAGAACTCCTCACTAACTATAAAGGGGAACTGACTGTCCCCACTTATTCACACATCTCAAGAAATTTTACTCATCAATAACCTTACCAAATAAGCTAAAAAAATTACTAATATAATCTTAGAATCCCCAGATTTCAATTAAATCCAACCAATAATGTTTGTTGGTGTAAACCAAAAGGAGTTACTTGAAGAAGAGATAACAGTCATCAACATGCATTTTTTATTGTTTCCTTTTAAAACCCCTTAATTAATATTTATACAATTTTTTTAATAACCTAAGTATCCTAAATATAATTATATGTTTTTATGTTATGTTTAATAAAAAAAATTCACACACTTCCATCAAATGGGATACACAATCATTATTCATGTGTATGATGGACTACAGCCTCACGAACTGATGCCATTCATTATTCTATTACCACCGTTCAAGGTTTAGAGTAGTTATTTTTTTATAATTTATAAATAATATATAATTTATTTATAATTTATTTATTATTAAATAATTATTATATAACAAATTCCATTATTTTTTCCAATTTATGAGAATGTGATAATGTCGTTCGTGTGTACGACAGACTACCACCTCGTGAAGCGATATGATTCATTCACACTTTACATGGAATGTATTAATGATATATTGAATAGAGATATGTGATATATATGAAATAATAATGTTATTAAAATTATAATATATATATAAATCATATACTTTTATTTCTTTTAATAAGATAATAAAATGGAAACAGTGTTCATGCGTATGTACGACCTACCATCTCCATAAACGGTGTATTTCATTTCAAATTTATATCTTGTATTTATTATTATAAATATATAAATATAATGAATATATATGATATTTATAACATGTATTATATTTTGGAAATGATAAAATCGTAATAAATGTATGAGGTCCAAAAATATCAAGTCAAAACATATATAAAAAACTAGACGGTTATTAACTGAAACACAAATTTAACAATGAATTTTTAATAAACGGGTAATATAATGTCATAATAAAATAATAAATTGTATTATATATATTAATATGGTAAATTTTTATATGTAAAATACACTTATATTTATCATATGAGATTATTCAATGAGTACAACGTAATTCAAGACTTGTGGTAAAGGGATTTCTAGTCTCACTTTTATTTCTGTGAGACTTATGCCATATTCACCGAAAATTTGTTTTGTTTTGTTTATATACATCCTAAGGAAATATTTTATCATGAATTATATTTATTTAATTATATTAATAGTTTAAATTTATTTTATTCATTTACAGGGCTCATGATTCAAAATTTACTCACGCTGTGAGAGATTTTTTGTCTCAGTTTTTATCTTTTACGAGACACACGCTATATTAACCACATTTTTCTTCTATGTGTAATATACACATCCCATGAATGTATTTAATTTTTATTTTCATATTTTTTTTAATTACATATCCATTTTCAGATCTCTCATTAATGGGGCTTACAGTGAAAAAGTTACAGTATTGGTAAGGGGATTTTGTCTCAGTTTTCCTACTTCGAGACACGTGTTATCTTCTAAAACATTATTATTTTTTTAGTGGTATATAATTCCCCTTTTTCATGTTATATAATGAATATAATAATATCAATGAAATTTTAATTTTCATTTAAATTTATTCTTTCATGTGTATTTAGATCAAATGTTGCCCCAGTAGTAAGAGTTTGTTAATATAATCTCATAGTTTATCGGGATTTCTTATGATTACAATTCCATTGAAGAAGTAATATGGTGTGTATCTCATGTATTCTCATGAATTTTATTCCATTATGGTTATTTGTGATATATTTAATTAATGTAACAATTTTTTACACTCATTGGTAAAATTATAATTAATAAATTGTTTTAATAAAATCCAACAATATTTTTTTTCTGTTGGAAATCAATTTTCTATCAAAACCATGTTTTCTAGAAATGTTTTCAAAATTGTTCTAATTTTTTCATATTATTTTAAATTTAGTTTTCACACATGTTTTACATTTTTTTAAAAAATTAAAAAATAATCTTTTTTTTCATTTTCTGATGAAGGCACTTTTCTAAAAAAATCTATGCAAAAGGAGTGTTTGACATGTAGCAATTTTTCCACATTAATTACCATAATTTCATTTAATATTATATTTCAATTTTATAAGAATTTTTATATATAAAGTTTTTCCATAATATTTTTTAAATTCATTATTTAAAAAATAAATAAAAGAAAAGTGTTTTTAAAAATGTTTAAAAATGATATTTTCAAACAAGAAAGGATATTTTCTTCAATAAATGTTTTAAATTATTTTCATATTAGATAAAATCCAATAATGTTACACAATAATTATTGGGAACATGATCCAGGTAAACCATTCTTATTCTTTCATTTAATTGTTAATTTTTAATATGACACGTTTTTTGGGAAACCTGTATCATTTACATGGGTTATACCATGATGAAACACACTTATTTTCAGGGGTTATGCTATGAGGAAAATATTACAAAACCTCTCTCTTTAAAAACAATTATTATATTTTGAAATGTTTAAAATAACCATTTTTTAATAAGTTATGATATGATGAATTATTTATGATATTGTGACATACATAAATATTTTTTTCATAGTGTGATCGGTGGGACCTATATCTCTCTCCAATGCATTGAGAAATCATAATTAGAATATGGTCTCATAGGTTACATGGGTTTTTATCCTAATCATGAAATCAAGAGGGTACAATGTTTGTAACCCAAACAAAAAATTTTAGGTTAATTTTTTTATCCCAATCATAAAAACAAGAGGGTGGATGGGTTGTTAACCCAAGCCCGAAGTAGGGAAAATAGTGATTAGCCCAAGCCTAATATGTTATGAAGGTATTGGTAGGTATCATTGACATATGATTTAATATTATTATGTTTATGACACAATTATATTTGTTAATCCCAAGTTATTCTTTCATGTATTGTTATATTGATTATCTTAGGATTCATGTCTTATGAATTTATAATATTTTTTCAATGAATCATGATTATGATATATGATATAAACCATATGGTTTTGAAATGTTATTCTCATGTTCTCTTACCATTATGTTCATGTTATGCTTACATATATCTCATGTTTACCCTTACTAAGAATTTGAGCTCACCCATTTCCTATGTTTATTTCCCTAGGTTATGAAGAATGGTTTTATATAGGATTAATAAGGGGAAATATATTTGTGGGAATAATTGAATATATTTTACCACTTTATAAGATTGTGTTCTAGCTTTCTAAATACACTAAACTATTATGGTCCTTAGGAATGTCCATTGGTAATAATCTGAATATTCATCTAAAATGATTTAATATATATATTTTTTATGCTAGGTAACTACTGATGGTATCAAAGGAAATATTTATTTGACCTTTAAAATATTGTATGAGAAACATTTAGTGTTATCCATAGGGATATTTATAATGATATTTCTAGGGTTGTCTCTAAATAATAGTCTAATGATGAGTTAATGTTTATAAAAATGTCATAGAATTTTTGGGAAAGGATTGAGAGTGTGGTTTCTAATCAATTACATCCCTATCTGGAACCTAAAAGTTGATATGGCACTAGAACATATAAAAATAAGTGTAATAACTATGAAAACATGGTTGTGATCTTAACAAAATCAATAACTAGTCAATGAAATTTGACCTAACTACACACCTGGTTTGTCATTCTCCGGTTATATGCTTTATAAAATCATAAAATATTTATGAGTAACCATAAAGGATTAAAATTGATTATTACTCTAAATAACCTTAGATAAAAATAATTTGTCCTAGATTTAAGAAAAAGGTTTCATCATAAATACATCCTAAGTTATTTTCATGATTATTTGGTTTCCCATTATGATAAGTGTTTAACAAAAGATGATTTCAGGGTTTTTTTAGTGAAGAGAACCAGAAGGAACTGGGTTAACATTGAATGGGATGGAATTTTTTTTATGAGTATCCAAATGGGTTGATGACTGGGGTGAAATACATTGTGCATAATTATTCATCAAATAACATTATTAACTACATGCACCTTTACCAACTCTCAGACTCACCAAATAATAGAATGATATAATTCACTAAGTGTTTTGGTTATGGAGACCATGGAGGAATGAAGATTCAGTTTCCTATATTCCATAAATGTGTTAATAAGTATCAAGTAAATTTCATTATAGAACACGGAAGTTATTTAAATATATAAATGATTTTAATAAATCTTGAGAGTGTTTAAATGTGATTAATGGGATAGTTAATGCATTAAAGTTGAAGAAGAATCCAACTAATACACTACCAACACTCCATTGGTTAAATTTTATGGTGTTTGGGAATTATACGAAACAATTTCTTAATGGTAAAACTTTTGAATATAATCAACAAGTATGTATGAGTCTTGGTTTTTTAGTTGAAGATGAAGAGACTATAAATGACATATGACCAGAAAGAGGTATTAAGTAATATGATGAAGAAACCTAGTTAATAGTTTTTATAGGAAGTGGAATGATTTAATTATTTTGGTATTAGGATTCATGAATTATAATATATATAAGGATTTGAAGAAAAAATATTGTTAGATATTGAGATAGATGCATTCCTAGATGAGGTCAGAGTAAGATAACCATAAAAAATGCAATCAGAATTGAATGATTGAGGGGGTATGTATTTACCATAGGTTCTAAGACCCATGAAGTCCCACATGGGGAATTTATTCAAATCACATTAAAGGTCAGAGATTCTAAAAATATTAATAATCATTTGGGTGGTATTTTTATTGGGATTTTGAGCATTGAGCCTATTATTTCTATATATGGACTTATTCCCCTAGGTATATGGATAATTTAAAAATTTATTACTCAAATTTTAATAAGGGGTTATCCAAAATTTAATAAAAAAACAAGGCCTTCAGGATTTTAGGTATAAGGATTTTTTAGTATAAGATGTTTGTTACAAATCTAAAAAATATATAATGAATTGTAGTAATGACCTAAAAATGTGATTTAATGATATGGTTATATTTTATGATTATGGAAAGATATCCCATAACAAGTTCATGAGGATTAGAGGATAATTTTTAGTATGGAAAAAGTAAATTGGATTGTATTTATGATATAAAAACAGATAAATGATTTTTTCACAATGTGGTTTATGCTATCATAAATGAAGTTTACATAATTTTTTGGAATTATGGAATGTATCCACTAATATTGGGAATAAGGAAGAATAAGTTTTTTAATAAGGATTTAATATAATTTTGGTTATTCTCATGTTTCAAGTGATTACATGATGAAGGTATTCACATGATTGGTATTTGAAAAAAAAGGTATACATTATGAAATATGGGTGATCAATATTAAGATTATTTTGATAAATTTAGTGATATTATTTCTATTTTTTGGATTTTTATATTTTATAATTTTTAAAAGGTTATATATTTATCGATTAGTCTTCAGTAAATGGTAATTTCAAGACTGTGCGGTTTTTGGTCTTCTTGATAAGCGATGCTTCATGATTCAGTTTGCTTCGGAAGATGATCTGATTCAGGCCTGGTCCAGTGCCCCCCCCAGAAATGCGATGGATGTAAGTTCATTCTTCTCTGATGGTCATTCGATCTCTATGTGAATTGTGATCCACCCTGTAAAGACCCGAAGCTTGGCGTACATGGACATTACATTACTTTTTCGGAATACTTAGTACATAACAAAAACACACACATGAGGACCGTAATAGTTTAGTGTCTTTGGATACTCGGAATGTAATCTTCTAATCATGGTGAAAGATCTTCAACATCTCCCATAAAGATCTTCTTTTTTTTTCTTACCTAAAACCTTTATTTATATCCTGGGGAAAAGAAAACATAAAAGGGTGAGCTCAAATGCTCAGTAAGGGTAAACAAAAGAAATATCAATCACTTCATATTCATAAGAACATATCTTTTAGAAATAATAACCTACAAAAGAGATCATAATTTCATAACATGGGATAAATCATAGTAGTAAAATGTAATCCCAATAATCATAACATAAAACATGAAACTTTGTGGCATACACACATAATCATAGAGAATCATTTCTTGTTAGTCAAGACTCATTGCCAAGACTATCTTAGTGGACAAAGTCCCTTTCTGAACCGAGTTCATTCCTCGTTTCAGTCCTGTTTCACTGAACCGCTATAACCTACCGTTCCAGCCATGTCTATCTCATGAGATATAAAATCTTTACCCAATGAATTGGAGGGAGATATAGGTCCCACCCATCTCATAATTATACCATTCTTATGTGTGCCACAAAATCATAAACCATACATCATAGCATAACCCATGTAATAAAAATGGGAATCTTAAACATCGTGACATCATAAAACAACTCATATAAGATAAAGTAATTGCATAAAAATAATTCCATCACAACATAATCAAATAAATGAAATAATAGGGATATAAACAGAACCCTATATTATCTTAGATGGAAAATAATTTTGATAAAGCACTTGAACTCCATTCTTGAGGAAAATATCCTTTCAACTTCAAAAACACTTTTCCTTTCTTAACATGTCATAAAATTCTAACTAAAAGAAGTTGATTAAAAATAAACTTAAAAACTTTTAAGGGAATATTCTTGGAAATAATTTTTTAAAAATTCCATTCATGCCGTATAAGTTAAAAGAAAACATTCTTCTCGTACTTTTGTCGGAAAAGTCAAAAAGTACCTCGTATGAAAAACGACAAAAGATTCCTTTCATATCTTTTACGAAAAACTTACCGAAGGGTAAAATTGGATATAAACTATTGTAGAAGGATATAAATATTACATATTGAGGAAACATGGATGTGGATGATAAAATACACCCCAGTAAATACCAAAGTATAAACAATCTCGGATAAAAATGAGATTGTGATATTTCCCTTACCTTATGTCCGATATGCTTTGTACGTATCCGAAACTCCTGTATAATGATTTAAATAATGTCATTAACTTATTAAAGAATCATATTCATTGTTATGATATCATATATGGTTCACTTATGACTTTATATTACCCGTTCTTTTGTAAATTCCATGTTAAAGAAGCGTTTTGGGTAAAATCGTTTCATTTATCGTAGGTGTTTGGACTTGTTGTTTTTGACATTATTATTACTTATATCATGATTTACTTACTTCCATTATATAAAACATGATTTATATATCATATATATTCAGTATATATATATATATATAGATAGATAAATGAAATGAGACACACCGTTCATGGAGACGGTAGTTCGTACGTACGCATGAACGCTGTTTTCCTTTCCTTATTGTCTTGAATGAAAGTAAGTAGATGACATACATATATATATATACATAAATCCAGTAGATTTAACATGTAATATATTTCATTATTATTCATTATATATACTTTATAATCATTCATGAATGGTTAATGTGGAGAATGAATCGCGTCGTGGAGACGGTAGTCCGTACGTATGCATGAGCGATGATATCATTCTCATGATCGTGAACTTGTGTTGAAGTGTATGTATAATATTTCAGTATTAATATCACTTTATAATAATCATATATAGTTACTAATTACACCATTATACCCATCCAATTAAGGTGGTGGTGGAAAATAGATTACACCACGGCGTGAAGATGGTATTCCGTACGTACACACGCGCGGTGATTTCCTTTTTCCGTAGGATTAATAGAAGGTTAATTAGAGTTGTTTAATATTTATAATAACATATCAGTATTTATGAAATACTTATGTTATTACTTTATCATTAAACAACTAAAGAATAAGAAGTTGAAGAAGAAAGAAATTGAAAAAGATCAGTAATGGATATTACCTCTTTTTGACGCGCTTTTCCTAACCTCCACTTAAAGAACTAAGTATGGTCTTTGAAGAAGACAAGGACCTATAGGATGATACTAGGGAATTGGAGAAGAGATTTTTTCAGGGTTTGGCCGAGCTTTAATGCTCAAATTGGTGTGAGGAGGAGAGGGAGGAGGTGCCCTTTTATAAGGGAGGAGAGGGGCACCTTAGGAAAATCTCAAAATATTATTTTATATTAAGGTCAAATTCGGTTTATAATGGTTCCAAAGGGTCTTATTTCAAAGCTAAAGTGGGTATGGGTCTAAATCCTCTCATCCAATAGGATTTAGACAAGTTTAGGTTATTATTTTAACCTTATCAATTAGATTTAACTCTAAGTTAAATAATTTAACTTTTACCGTGTCTTTTTGTTTTCTTACACTATATGGTAAATAAACTTACTATATCAAGCCAAAAGAACCCCAAGTTGTTTATTATTAATATATATAACCTTATATAAGTCATTTGGAAGAACCTTAGATTTTTAGGAATAAAATAACAATTAATAATATAATATTTGTTTTAAAAACTAATTTATGTCAATTTTGACACTATTTGGTACATGATTTTTATAAAATTCATAACAGAATGTTAAGTTCGAAAAAATTAACTTAAATCAACAATAACATGTCATATTAACCTAGAAAATTAGTTTAAGTCATAAAAAGTCTCAAATTACATTTATTTGGGCATTTATAACATCAATTATGTCAATATTTCATTAATAAGACAATTACTGCATCATCTTTGTGTCATAATAAATGATAATTATTTAATACCTAAAAATTCTAAATAAATTCCTATGATGTATATAATTGTATTAGATTTCTGGAGACTATTCATGTTTGAAGTTGCATGAAGTTTATCACTATATTAAAATTATTATACTTATAAGATTTAAGAAAGTGACATGTTGTCACATTCTTTGGTTTTAATAATAATTAAATTATTTTCATTGAAAAAATTTAATTAAATGAATATAATCCGACCCTTAGGTGATATGGGTCTACTTTTATTCATCCAATAGGATTTTTACATTTGTTAGGGTAATTTTAGAATATTATATTTACCCTTAATTACCCGATTTACCTTTAACTATGGTAAATAAAATTTACCGTAGTTACTATTCATAATTCCAAAAAATAAAAAGTAGCTTATTAACATAATTTGGATCCACTGATTCCAAATATGGAATCCATTTTTCCAAATTCAATACACAAAAGTTGCAGAAATTAAATTAAAATTAATCCCGTTGTCGAAAGAAAACGAGTTTTTCTTTAAAACATTGCAAAAGATTGAATTGATTTAACCTACGAATTCAAGGTAAAATCAATGCTAATGACATAAATTATATTAAATAGTAAAACTATATTCTATTTATACTTTAAAACCATTCAATATTATAATTTAATCACATAAGATATTACGATGAAATTTTTTTTTTTAATTAAAATATAGCGTGTTTTTACTATTCATTAAAATATAAAAGTTATCGGAAAAATATCAAAACTTTATCTAATGTAAATTTTTATATCCTGATTCAAAAGAAGAATTTTATTTTGTCAAATTGAACTTATAAATATGTCAAAAACTAGATTTAAAGTGGGTGCGCCATCAAAAGGCGGCAAAACTGCATTTTTTGAAAAATACTTATTTTACCCGAAAAATTTATTTTGTTCTTATACCATGTTCTAGAAATGTGTAAGATGAATAATAATGTTATAAAATTCAAAATTTAGTTAACACTATTCATAATGGATAGTTCATAACAATATTATAATAATATATCGTTGTTTAGTAAAACCCGGTATTGCGTACAACACACGCTATCGAGGAAGGTCGCGATTGCGTGTAATGCAAGCCAAGTCAGGGTTGCGTGTAGTGAACAACTCCTTTTTTGTTGCGTATAAAATAATCCAACCATATTTTATTTATACATTTAATATATATATATACACTCAATGTTGCGTAGAATAACTTATATCAAACGAACTTGAAATTGTGTGTAACAAGAGCCAAGAAAAGTGTTGCGTATACTGCAAGCTAATACAATGTTGCGTATAGCGCCATATAATCTTGTTGTGTCGTACAATAGAAGATATGAATGAAATTAAAAAGAATGTATCTTATAAAATCTCGGGTTGTTACACACCCTCTAGCGCGATATTGGTAATCCTCCCGCAACTCCCTCTACCTTTTCAGAATCCATCAATTCTTTGTATGATTGGAAATATGGCAGGTCGTTTTCTTTGTTCTAACATTCTCACATCCACTGTGAGTCACCTGATCAACCCACATATCTGTGTTGAGGTGGATCTGTCGAAGTCTCTAGTGGAGTGGATTGGGATCACAGTCGGTGCAGAGTTTAGATGGAAACAAGCAGTTGTATTTGAATCCTGTGTCAATTATTGTTCGAATTGTTGTCGAATGGTGAATTTTTCATCTGATTGTCATAGTGAAGGTATCAATAGGAGGACCTATGATCCAAAGGTGAGTATAGGTGAGGGATAGAGGCATATTCATACAATTGATCCTAGAAAGGCTTCTGGTTTGGTGAATTAGGGTGCATCGGCAGTGGGCAAGGATGCAAAGGCCTCTCTCAATCCAATGGTCTCTACAGTGTTTGATTAGATAAAGGATGATTTGCAGGTGGGGGATGGCATAAAGCAGGTTGATGTTAAGTGTGTCGCTAGTGCTAAAGGCGAGCTGGTTAATAGCAATATAGATGATTCTCTGATTGAGGGGACACTGCATGTGGCAGTGGAGAATTTGGACCATGTTGTGCATGATGATGGTATTTTTGTGGGGGCTTTGAATGTCTGTGTTAATGGGATAGTTGTTCGGGCTAATGATGATGGTGGTTTTATAATTATAGTTTCTACGAGTAACTGTTTTCAAGATTTGGAGCATGAGGATGTGGAGGAGATTACCCCAGTAAATAATTGTGTCAAAGTGCAGATTTGGGTCCCTTATCAGGAATCTAATATTGTAAATGGAGGAATGAATATGGGGGTATGTGAAGGTCATGAATTGGTGGAATATCCACAATTTTTAGCAATGATCGATGATAACATTCAGTTCCACCAGAATCTGCCACTGAGTTATCAATAAGTGACTATTCTTGGTATATTGGGGGATTTTTCTATGAGTGATAAAGAGAATAATGGTGGTATGACCAAGCCCTCATATAGAGACATTTTACATGGAGGTAAGTTGAAGATGTCTAGGAACCAAGAGGTGATTATTGTCTCACCACGAAGAAGGCCGAGGATATGTTACTCCTTTTTTCCAAAGCTGTTGTCTATTAGGTCATCTGTCAGAAAAGAAGGTGGGCAGTCTCTAGACTCAATAAGGTTATGAAACCTCATAATGAGTTTATTTATTTGGAGTGGTTGAATCTTTGGAGGAAGTATAGAAAAGTCATGATGCATTATGAAATCTCAGAATGGGAATCAGCTACCATGGAGGAAACATTCTACAATGGATGTGGCAACGGGTATGGTTTTGATGATTTGTAGTTGTTGTTTTTGGGCTTGTGGTACTTGTTTACTAAACTTTTATTTTATTTTATTAAATGGTCAGAGGTTTACCTCTGACTGACTTTCTAGTAATTTAATGAAATCATGTAATTATATATTCTTATTAAAATTCTTCAACTTTTGGAAAAGGTTCCTAAAACAAAATGTTGTCTTATTGTAATCAATTTGATTATATTAATGACCTCTTCATGTGTAATTGGGATATGGTTTTATGGAAACTAACCATCTATGGATCACCCACTTTTTTGTGATTAGTTACCCATATCACTCTCTATAACTATGTATGATTTTTCCCATGTCCAAATATTCACCTTCCTTCTATGTGGAAACCTAGTTTGGAGTTACCAAGGGTAGCCTTTATGTTTCCATCATTCCCTTTTAAGGGATGTTTTATTATTTATTTTTATGATATGGGTTTCTATGATATGAACATTAAATTATTATACCATTCATGAAATATATGAATTTTGATGGAAAATCATTTTATGGGGGGTGAGGGTACAATGTAACACCCTGAGTTTTTATAAATTATTATTTTTGAATAAATTATTTTTTTTCAATGGATTTCATTACACGCTACACAAAGTAATTATTTCTTCATAAGCAACCCCAAGTTAATCTTATTCTATACAAAACACAACGACTATATTGTGTTGCAAACAATACTATGTTTCATTGGTGTTAAACACAAAACCATGCCCCTTCAATAACTTGCATTACATTCAAGACAAAGTTTTACCAAACTACAATATACTTTTAATATTATTATTAAAATATTAATATATTTATCAACTAGCCATTGGAGTAGTGGGTATTAAAATTATTAACTAAATTATGAAAATATTCTTTATTCATGTCTATAAAATCATTTCTTTTGTAACCAATGTTTTATAAATTAATGTTATAACTATTTGAAAATAAAGAAATTCATTTTCCAAAAAAATCTATAATTTTTTTTATCTCAATAAATTAAAAAAACCACTTTTGAGGAATTATTATAATCAAAATTATATAGCATATAATCAATAAACTATTTGAATTTCATGTTATGTTTTTTAAATAAAAGAGATAAGAGTAAATCTGATATTAGGAATAAAAAGATGTATTTGTCTAAAAATAAGTTTTAAATCATTTTAAAGGAGATAATTATTTAAAACTAAATTTTGAAACTTTTGTAAATTTTATTTTAAAAAATAAAAATAATTTTTGTAATCATTATGTTTAAATTATCTCATGGTGAATCTTTTTTACTTTTACAAGAAGATTCATTTTTTTATGAATAGTGTAAAATAATGAACTTTAATTAAAAAATGACTTGTCATATGAATAAATTTTTATGATAAATTATATTTTAGATTGTATTAAAAGTTAAATAAGATCAATTATACATATATTAATTCCATTTAGTTCATTTTAATAATTTTTATTTTCAATATGGATATAAAATCATAGTAAACCTTTGTGCATTTTTACATTAAAAACATGTTGTCTTGTCCCATCCATGGGACTAATTTTAAATTAATTTCATCAACTTATATTATTGTAATTTGAAAAAATTAATTTCCTATTTTTAATAACAATAATTTATAATTTATAACAATTCTAAATTAATTTATACTAAAATTATAATGTAAAATAATTAAAATTATTCATAGTGATTAAGAGAAAAATGAGTTTACTAAGAGAGAAAACATTAACTTAATAAGAAAAAAGACATAGAAACATGTCCAAAACCACTTTTCAAAATATATTTCGACCCTAAACCCTATATTATAGATAATGGGTCATTATTGGAGTCATGTCATGTAAATTATACCTCTCAATATTGTTTAACATTTTCTATTTACAAGAATTCCACTCCTTCACTATAAACGGGAACTCACCCCCTCAATACTTCACACATATCAAGACATTTTCATAATAAAAAACCTCCTAAATAAGATCCAAAATTTCATCATATCAACCTATAAATACCTCTTTGGTCATATTCCCATCCAAATAAGTCCTTTGGTTAAATCCAGAAGGAGTTACACAAAGAAGAGGTAACATTCATCGATGTGCTTTTTTGTTTTTTTTTCTTATCCAACCCATTAAATTATAATTATACCAAGAATATATTATAAATTAATTATATTCAATATACTAATATGTTTCTATTTTATTTTTATGACCTAAAATTTCACACAATTCCATCAAATGGGATACACAATCATTGTTCGTGTGCACAGAGGACTACCACCTCACGAATCAATGTCATTCGTTCTTCCATTACCACATTTTAAGGTTTGGAATAATGATTTATTTATATTTTATATATGATATAAATGTTATTTATAATATTTTATTATTATTTAATTATTATATAACTCAATCCTTTATGATTTCTATTTTTGTGAGAATACGATAAATTCGTTCGTGTGTACAATAGACTACCACCTTGCGAAGCGATGTGATTCGTTCACACATTAAATTAAATGTTTTAAGGATGTGTTTAATAGATATATGTGATATATATGAAATAATAATTTTAAATTAATGATATATATATATATATTTCATTTACATTTATTTCATTCAATAATATAATAAATTGAAACAATATTCTTACCTACGTACGACCTACCACCTCCACAAATGATGTGTCTAATTACCTATTTTAATATTTTATAGATTATTATATATAAAAATAAAATTAATAAATATGATATTTATATGATGTTTTAAATTCTGAAAATGGTAAAATCATTATCAATGTAGGGGGATCAAAAAAATTAGAATATATATGAAAAACAAAGAGGTCATTACCTGAAACGTAACTTTAACATGGAATTATTAATAAAAGTGTTATATAAAGTATTAATAATAGTATATATGGTATTATATATATTATTATTGTTATATGGTATGAATATAATAAAATTATAAATATTATATAGGATAATTGAACAAGTACAACAGATTTCAAATAATAAGGTATGGGGATTTCTAGTCTCATTCTTATTTCTAGGAGACTTATGCCATATTCACCACTCATTTATTTGTGTACTGTATAAAATTTTTTATGAAATGATATATCATGATTTAAGTTTATTTCATGATATTAAAAGTTTCAATTTATGGTAATTTTTCATGGGGCTCACGATTTATATTTTACTAATGTAGAAAGGGATTTCATACCACTTTTTATCATTTGTGAGACACATGTTATATTCAGCACACATTTCTTCTATGTGGTGTATAAACTGGACATTAATTTATTTTATGGTGTTGTTAATAAAAATTAAATCTATTTAAAGATAAGTTTGAGGATATATATTTCCTATTTGTGACGGTTCAAAAGTTACAAAATTGGTAATGGAATTTGGTCAAAATTGTCTTTCTTTAAGACACATGATATTTTATGCAGCTATATTATTTTATGAGGTGTATAAACATACCAATTGACATTCAATATTATTAATATATTTATTTTAACTATATTTTAATCTTCAATTAATGATATTATTTCATGGGGATTTTTATTCAATGTTACCAAAGTGGAAAACGTTTATTGATACAATCTCATCATTTAACATGTACATTTATGATTATGCTACTATTTATGAAATATTATGGACCACATATAAATAATTATCATGGTTTGTCTTAAAATATGGTTATTAATTATTTATTCATGTAATGGTACCATTTTTCTACACATTGTTACTTAATATAACAAAGAAAATATTTTAAATAAAAGATAATAGTATTTCAATT
Source organism: Viscum album (assembly GCA_963277665.1). Taxonomy (NCBI): domain Eukaryota; kingdom Viridiplantae; phylum Streptophyta; class Magnoliopsida; order Santalales; family Viscaceae; genus Viscum; species Viscum album. The sequence goes on along the minus strand of OY728150.1, from coordinate 805,806,060 downwards.
TTTCTTTAGAAATCTGTTTTATTTCAAACCCATGTTTTCAAAAAAAATATTTTAAATTTTTTCTATTATTCTCCTATGATTTTTAAAATATATTTTTCCATGTTTCTCCTTTTTACAATATGGATTAAATATAATATTCATTTCAATTTCTGATTAAGAAAAATTTCGATACTTTTTACGGTGAAAAATGAATGTTCGGAGTTTACAGATTTATCCACCCTCATGAACATAATTTAATTAAAGTTTCAATTAAATTTAATTAGAATATTTTTAAATAATATATATTTCTAAATATTCTGGAAGTTCATTGTTTTTAAATTGGGTTTTAAATAAAATGGTTTTCAAAAATGTTAAAAAATCATTTTTCAAATTGGAAATGATATTTTCCTCAATAAAATTTTAAAAAAATATTTCAAACTTATGATAAATTTATGATTCCATATGTTGGTGTTACTCATTCCATACAAGGAATAATATATAAGGACATAATTCTTACTCTTTATTTTAATGGTTTATTTTTATGATGAAAAATTGTTTAGGAAACATGTTACTTTTCCATGGGTTATATCATGATGAAGCCCACTTATTTTCATGGGTTATGCTTTGAGGGAAGTAATATTAAACCTTTCTATTTTCCACAGTTTATGGTAATATAAAATGTTTATAATTCATATTTCATTTCATTGGTTATGATATTATGAATGTTTTATGATCTTTTCGCACACAAAATATGGTTTTTATTACGTGACTAGGGGGAACTGTATCTCACTCCAATGTATTGGGTAATGATAAAAAGTATATGAGATCAAAGGGTACATAGGTTGTTAGCCGAATCCTAGAATCAATAGGGAATACAGGTTTTAACAAAAGCATGAAAACAAGAGGGTACATGAGTTGTATTATAGGACTGAAAATAAGAGGGTATATTATTTTTTTTCATCCAAGTCCAAAAATAAGATGGTACACGGGTTGTTTACCAATCATAAAAATAAGAGGGTACACAAGTTGTTAGCCCATGCCCAATGTAGATATACTGGTGATTAGACCAATCCAAAATTGTTATGAAGGTATTATTAGGTAGACTTGACATAATATTTTCTATTCTTATGAGTATTCCACAATTTTTTCCCTTAATACTATGCTATTATCTCATGGATTATGATATTGATTACCTTATGATTCATGTCTTATGAAATTCAAATAATTATTCCCTGACATGTAATTATGATCTATGATGTGTAGGGAATGGTTTTCAAATGTTATGCTCATGTTCTCATACCCTTATGTTGATGTTATGATTTTTTATCTTTATTTTTAACCATTAATGACCATCTAAGATCACTCATTTCTTATGATTCATTTCCATAGGTTCTAAAGAAAGGTTTTAATTAGGAGAACTAAATGGGAATTTTCTTTTGAAACATTGGCCATGTTTGAATATTTTGTTCCATGTTTCCAAAGACCCTAAATTATTATGGTACTGAGACATTTACTTTTTTAATGTGATTAATATTCATCTAAAATGTTGTAATATACATGTATGTTATACCTAGGTCACAAAAATTTGGATTTTAGTTAGTAATTTTCTCCATGATATAAGGACTTTGAGAATTTTGAGTGGGACTTTTAGTATCTTTCTCATTCTCTTATCCTTATTCATTCATTGGTTGTGGAAGATAATTTATATATGATAATTATTAAGTTAAGATTAAAAAGTTCTTATGTAACCTCCCCTACTTATAATGGATTTGGTGACCTTGGTTTTGACCACTACAGCATCAATCACCCTTCCATCAATCTTGATCATTGAAGTTTCTTTCTATGATCTAAATGATGTTGAAAGTCATCCTACTCTTTCCATATTTATAATATAATTCATTTCAAATATTATTAACCATATATTTACACTATTTAATTAATATTTAGTGGATAATCTACCTCTTCTGATCTTTGAACTATTCTTCAGGTCCTTTGTTCTTTCTTCCCTAACAAGAGTTTTTGTACTCAAATGGAAATATATCAATATCTATCTATTCTCTAGAGATGATATTATGTAAAAATGGTTGAGGGAAAATACGTCTTCTGGAAGGTATATATTTAACCTTGATTAGTTATTGATATAGATCCATTTTGTTGAAGGGACCTTGATGGAATCTATTTTAGCTCATCAATATATGTTTTCCTACCATTCTATAATATTGGGTTCTTAAAGAGTACTACAAACTCCAATGTTTTCTTTCATTAGATAGATGAATGTTCACATTTATTATATATTATGATGAAAACTAGTAATTTTTTAGAAATATCATTTATCATCATTCCTCCAAGGAATCGTATTTTTTTGGCTGAGATACCTTCATTTTAGTAGTATGATTTCCATAACATCATATTGGGTTTTTGAAATAAGTTTAATCTTGGTGACCATATAGCTTTGTATTATACAAGTAAAATACTAGGAATAATGGTGGACCATCCTCATGAATAGTCTAATATTGTATATATTTCACCAATGAGTAGTAATATAGAATTTCCTCCGTGGATTCTATTTCTTCCCCCATGACAGTCCTAGAATTTTCATTTGATATTTTTTCTCCTGTTATTCTAGTAACCTCCTAGTGGTATCTCAAATACCAAAATGAATTTTCTAAACCTACTCACAATTATTTTTTAATTTAATTTAAGTTCCACACCTCATTTCCTAACACTATGATGAATAATTTTTTTGTTGAAAAGGGTGATTCCTTGATGAAACCACACATTGTCATTAGTCCCCCTGCGGAAGGTGTTGTCCACCCCAAAATCATTATTACTAAAAGATTTTATTATGGTGAGGATGGCCCTAGATATCATAGGAAATATCATTCCTGAATTCAGTTTTAGGATACATGAATCATGAGCCTGTACAAAGTGGGTCCTTCCCTAGACAGACCCCACCATTTGGTTGAGCACAGTAGTGATAGTCTTACTTTTGAAAGACAACACCTTATCATAAAATATCTAATAGTTCCTATATTATTTCACCATTTAGATAAGTATTTTGATCCTCCAATGATATTTTTTTGAGGGACCTTATATTTATGGATAAATGGTTTTTTATATTTTCAATAAAGATACAATAATAGGTACTCTATGATAGAATAATATTCATTTTATCTTAAAGTCCTTGTTACATCTATATTTCCTGAAAACATATTTTTAGTATTTTTGAGAGGAATATTGAGGCTCCAGTCTTATAAACAAGGCTATTTTATATTGTTTTCAAAGAAAATATTAGATTCATGTTTCTTAATCAATTTAGTATTTTTCAGTGAAAAAGAAATTTCTTCATTTCATATATTAGTGGTATGATGAAGATATCCTAGTCTAAATATTTTAATAAGAAAGTTCACAATTTCACCTTTTGTGTAAGAGTGATAAGACTCACAGTCATTCCACTATAATCATCATGATCTTCATTTAAATTCCAAATACCATTGGACAATTATCATTTACAAATTGATATTTTCGCTCTAATGATATTTATTTCCATCATATTTTACTTATTATTTTCCTCAAACCCAAACCGAAAGTACTGTAAATTCATTATTTCACATCAAAATTATATTTTATAATCCCCATACATAATAATCACACTAATAATCACATATATACCTCTTGGAATTTCCATATTCATGTAGAAATGGTTGATTCGTAATCTCAACTCATCAAAGTCAAAAATTTATATTATTAATTATCAACATACCTAATTGTCATTTAAACTAAATGTGGTGATTGAACATGAGATTCCTTAAAAAACTCTCATCAATATAACATATCCTTATAGTATCATTTAACTAAGGAAACCAAAGCACTATGGTTGATCAGTCTAATATGAGATGAGGGGGATCTACTCAATGTAAGAAATTAATGACTTTAATTGTTGTTTCTTTATTATAATCTTGTGGATCATGGATATTTATGTGATATCTTCACTTAGTGAAATAACTGTATTAATAAATGATGAATCTATAATTTCATAGGTAGATGGTTTCCCAATCTATAAGAGTTTGTGTCCTTCCCTCACTTGACCACTACCCACATTGATCGGGTCATTTCTGACTATTACCTACTGCAGATCCACCTCAAAACATCAAGATGAGTTAATTTCACATTATTATACTCCATGTTATGGATATAATACAATTACACCATCTGAACCATACATAAAACCTAATTTTCACCAAGGGAAGGGAATATATGGTTGTATTTCTAAAGTCATTTTCGATAATCATAAATTATACCTATTGGGTTAAAATAATATTTAGATTAACTATCACATAATCTTGGATGATTTATATAAAGAGACATATCTACTCATATGTAGTATATAAGAGTGATGATGGGTTACTATCATTATTATTCTGTTTAAAAAATAATGATCCTTGATAGAGAAACTAATATATATAGATAATATTTATAGTAAAAATGTAGAGACTTTTGAATATAGGATGTAAATTGGGATACTATATTGATTTATGAATATATTAAAAAGAAGATATTTATGAAGAAAATAATCATGACCTGCAATGAAGATTCACATATTAGTATTCTTTTGGTTATCAGTCACCTTTTGGTAACTCATTTACACCCCTTACTCATAGGGTAGATATGCGACATGGGTGGGGGATTCCCATGGTATTATAATGAGGAGTCACTCTTCAAGAAATTGTATGATTCATAGAAGATAAAAATAATGACTATTTTAATGTAATTTGTAAGGATTAATAAATCAATGAATTTATCATTAACTGCAACTTAGAATTTTTCTTAGTCCTCAATAGCTTTCCAAGATACTTTTATACTATCACATGGGATATTATCAAAATGGAGCTAATCAATGTGGTGAATTAATACTTCATATCGGGTATATTATCTATAATTACATGTGCCTACACCCTTATCCTATTTCAAAAATAGAAGACACTGGGAAACATCAAAATGTATCAAAAAGTAATTATGTGAAATTATTCTAATACAATTATATCCTATTTTATAAATATACAACACTTGAAACACCTTGAAAACCTGATATTGGGAGAATATATTGTATTATTAATGGCGAAGGTATGTAAAGGGTCTTAGGTATAGAAATAAAAATGATAGTAGATATCAAAAGAATATTTTTTAGTACTAACATTATGGTAAATGTATATACATACAAGAATCATTTTATACTATAAAGTAAGTAAATTTGGAGCGTCATAAATTGAAATATGTTCCCAAATGTGTCTTGAAACACCTCATTTTACCTCTATTTATTAGTAGTGTTTTCTATCATTACTATAGATAAAAAAATCACGTACTTATCAACAATTTGGGGCCTATGTTCTAGGGATATACTTTCTAGAGAATTTTTTCTAATATATGAAGTTCTTATTAGAATTATTAGCAATGTTATGTTAAATGAATCACTTTATGAATTGATGTATATATTTTGTTTCATTAGAATTTTTATTTTTGAAAAAAATGAAATTAATCCATTAAGACATTAAATAATATTTTTGAAAAGGTGGTAGATGGTATAGGGAGTAAATTAATGCAGGAAATAGAGATATGTACATAAATATTGAATGGTTTTCTAGATGGTTATAGATTATTAAATACTGGATTTGAATTTATTGATTTAGATTCCCCATGGATCACCTAATATCACTAACATGCTCATTATTGATACACATTCATCACTTTAAAAAATTATCAAATATGATCATTGTACATATAACTATTTCAGAAAATCATGTTTCCTTCCTTCAGTGGATGAACCACCATTTTCAATATAATTATTTCTTATATTCCAATTCATATGCCTTTTATTTTCATAGTTCCGAAAGTAGAAACCATGAACATTGAATTTGTAATTAATGGTTTTTTATGAAACATTAACCAAGAGGGAAAATGACCCAATGATTGATAGTATTATCTTTCTAAGACTGAGATAGTGTCTGGTATCAATCAGAAATGTCTCAATGATATATTTTGATGCATGTAGAAAGATATGGAAGGTGAATTAGTTTGAAGAAATTTCTTTTGGGATAGATATATAAATCCTAAATATGTGAAATTTTTATCTTCCTATCATAGAGATAACACTAATGCATCTTATATCTTGTGTTTACATTTAGTATCCCACCATAACCTCTATGATAACTATTGTTGGACCTTGTTGGTTGTTCTTGACGTTCCTTTCCATTACAAAGTCCAACAAATGGAAAAGGGGAATACCTTAAGCACAAAGAGGGTCACCCTTTGAAGAAACATCAAAAATTTGATAAAGGCATGGACCACGATCTCAAATAGAGTGAGCCGCGCAAGTTTCCTACATGCCGCGCAAGTCACTTGTGCTCCACCTATGGGTCGCGCAAGTCACTTGTGCACCCTATTCTTTTTTTTCACCCAAGGTGCCCGGTGGCCTATAAATAGCCCCCGTGGGCCCCCCATTTCGGGGATGAATTTTCCAAAACTCAGATTCAAGCTCCGGTCGCCCAAGTATTCTACTCAACTCTTCTGAAAGCTTCTAAGGTAACTTTTTACCTATAATGGAAGAATTGAAGTAGTAGGATAAGGCCTAAGTGTTTAGAATTCATCAACACTTGCGCACCTAAGTGTCCAAACCTCCTTAAAAGTGGAAACACTTGCACGTTGCCCTACCCTTTCAATGAAACTTGTGCGCCTACCTTTTGGAAACATCTTAGGATAATTCTAAAGGCTTGAGTTAAGTCTCACCCAAGTATTAATCTATAAATTCTTCGTCGCCCAGGTGAACTCATGTCCTGCAAGTACACTTGTGCGGACAAGACTTGTGCGCCAAATGATTTGCACGAACAACACTTGTGCGCCAATTTCATTTGTGTGCCTCTCTCCTATTCACCTATCATCTTCAAGATATTATCCCTTGAACACCCTTTCAAATCCATTTATGGCACGGTTACTTTATTGGATTCCTTATCTGAAAGGAATTCTGTGAGAACCTCTCCCAAAACCTTGTGACTTACAAGATTTACGTCACCATGGTTGGGAGTTTCCTATATAACCTCATCCTTTAAGATGAGAAGATATTTTGATTTAGGGCATCCTCTTCAAGAGTAAGCCCCATGTTCCCCTTGTTTGGGAATCCTTCTTAGGAGTAATCCCCAAGTCTCAAGTCCCATTAACCTGTGCCTCCTTCCTAGAAGTAAGCCCCAGTCATAATTTTCTTTAACATTGGGCCTCCTTCTCAAGAGTAAGCCCCAGGTTATAAGTTCCCTTTAATTGGGCATCCTCCTCAGGAGTAATCCCCATTCTTAATTTCTTTTTATTTGGGACTCCTTCTAAAGAATAAACCCCAATCATAAGTCCCTTTTAATTTAGGCATCCTTCTCAGGAGTAATCCCCAAGATAAAACTCTAAATCTCCATAAAGTACAAATACCTTTATGGACCCTGCTCCAGGGCTTCTTTCCTAAAGTAAGTCCTGGTCTTCATCTACTTGGGAAGTCATACATATGTAAGCCCCACATCATTTCTCATGACTGAATATTTCATGGAACCATCATCAAATTTACTGATACCCCTTGTTTCTCACACCGATCAGGACTCACGTGATCTTAGAGTGTAAAAGTAATCATGACATCTCTTTTTGGGCCATTAACCATGCATAAACCCCATATTTCTTTACCCAAAATATGTGTACTTTGATCTCTGACTTAAAAGTAGAGTAAGTAGGAATCCTTTATAAGGTTCAATCCCATCTTTCATTAATTTTTTTCCTTCCCATATGACGTTAAACAATATCCTTTTTATCGAACTACGTGGGTTCTGATTCCTTTTTTTAACAAGGATACGTAGGTAGCCCATCTGTGGGTACAATCCCAACTCTGAAATAATCCATGTCTTTCTGAATGAAAATAAACATTAAGTGCCCCATTGAGTGGATTTAAAACCAGTATGGTTATCATAATGATCAAGAGATTTTTATATAATGTATTGAAGGATACCATTGACTAAGAATCTCTAATACATACGGATGATTCTCCATCTATGAAGAACCTCAAATACATATAAAAGATTCTCTAAATACCATACATATCCATCATTGGTTACTAAATCTAAAGGAAAAATCATTTTCATACTTGGTGAATTAATAAGTATTTTTGAACATAACTTAAATCTATGAGAGAGTCTCGGAGTAGTAAATAATTCCCCCCAAAAAGGTGTGATGAGTCTGACCTCCCATCCTTTCGACCAATGAAAATTATTAAGCCTCATCAGTCCACAACTAATGAGAACCTACCTTTGTAAAGTAGGTCCAAATGGATATAAAATATTTTGATGTTTCCGGTTCTACAAATAAATGCATTAGAAAACGATTGGAAAGTTTTAACCTTAAACAAACAAGGTCATCCCCATTTCCAGAAGAAACAAAAAATGGTGAACCCAACGTGAATACTTAACCATGTTAAATGATGTTTTACTTATTTTTTAGGCCCTTATTAAACTCAATATGAGGGCCAATAAAGCAATCAATAACATATGTGCTCATCCAAAAGATGTAGTCTGGCCAAACCTATCTTGATTATGTTTGTTGTATTAAACAAGCACTCTTTTCAAAGATCTCTTTGCAACAAAGAATGGATTCCTTAAACTTCACACCTGTGAATGCCTCAGCCACTACTTCTGCTGGATCCTCGTTCGCTCTAAGGATGACATTACCTACTCAGCATCTTCAACACTGGTTCTCAAATTCATTGGTGAGGGAATACCATCAACACAGTACCATCCCAACTCTGGAGGCCACTCGACAGGCCCTCCAAGTTAACAACTCACCCTGGTTGTTAGGACAGTGATGACCAGTGGTCAAGAAGCAGGTGGTTCCAACCATCATCTCCAACCGTTTCGGGTCGTTATCCCTGGTACACAACAACCAGTCCCTCCTATATTACAGGGAGGTTACTGAAGAGGTCACTCAAGGCCTCAAATCAACAATACAGGAGTCCTTCCTGATGACTCCCACCAAGAATCGCCGCCAGACTCGTGCGGTAGTGCCCCCTCAACATGATGAGGGTATCTTCTCTAAGTGTTCATCTCAGGTTCCTTAGACCCGAGCATGTAAGATGAACCATCAGAGGTGAAATTTGGTCAATAGGGAGAAGGTTCTTATTTCTTCCCCCTCTAGAGAAGTCCATCAATCTAACTTGATGGAAAATGATGAGAGGGCATATACACTCATCTGTCCTGATTTCACTACCCAGCAGACTCATCTGGCAGTAACACACCAATCCCGCTAGGCAATTCTGGTAGAGTACTATAGGCAGGCATATACGCCTATTTATAATTCATCATCCAGTTAGTAGGCTCATCTGACTGCATCCAAAGATGCTCGCCAATCAAATGTGGTGACCACCTGTAAATAGGCATATACACCTGCTTACACTCATCAATTCTGACAGAAGTCTCGTCTGCTGGTATTGAAGGAAGTTCATCAATCATATTTGGTGAAGAAAAATCAGCAAGAACATACACCTTCGATTCATCAAGCTGACCAACAGTCTCGTTTGGTAGCACTCGGAGATTTCAATTGGAAATCTCCAATGACAAACAGGAGGCAGACACAACTTTCTGCCCCCACACTTGTGTACTGTCAGAATTAACTGACAGGAAAAGGAGGATAGGAGCAGGAACACACACCTACTCCAAACACAGAATGAACATATATTCCCGTTCCGGCAGTTGAAGTCACCAACCACATTTTGACAATGGTGAAAGAGAAGAAGCAAATCCATGCCCATATTCTGGATACCTATCAAAATATTATAACAACTTCAGCGACATCACAGGGAAAGAAACATAAATCTATCCCTATCAGTGGAGTGACTCATCAACATGTCACTCCGGAGAAAATACACACCTCTGTTCCAGTCCAGGAGGGTCGTGGGTCATACTCCCCCATGTCATACGGACAATCAAGTCGGGCATATAAACCTGATTTAAATGGAAATAGTCAACCTAACCTGACCATTTCTTCTAAGAAGGCACATACACCTTCCCATAATAACCACTTTCATCAAAAGGTGGTTTCCAAAGTGAGTAAGAAGGTGTCCAAGAAAAATACCCATCCAGCACAGTTGAAAAATCAAGAGCCAATATGAAATAAGGCCATGCTCAATGCTGGTGTTCTTGAAGCCTTCAGATAATTGTCTATTGTAACTCAAGATTCTACTCTCTCATTTCTAGATTTCGGAAGTAACAACAATAATTCTGAATTTATTCATCAGACACTTCCTCATGAAGGCTTTCTTCATGAAAATTCAGTCAATCTCGAAGTATCATATTCAGATGAGAGCCACAATAACCCTCTGCGTGGTCAAAAGACCAAGGAGTAAGAGGTTTCATCTTTTGTTGTAACCCACCATGGTGGTCCTTCCCATGATGATGAATTTAGCTGCGGAAGTCCTCTCTACAGTACTAATTTGAATTGCTTGGAAAAAATTTCTAGGGATAATGCAGTAACAAGAAAGCCCTCTTATCTTGAGGAAGTTGAAAATGTGAAGCCAGTCATTTCTGATGCCTTACCACTAGCATGTGAAATACTTTCTCAATAAGAAGATAGTATGGGGTGTAGTTTATTCTCCGAACCACCCCTGGTTCGTTCATATTTTAATTTGGAAAATGAATTCTCTACCAATCTTGTTGAATCTAGTGAAGAAACAAAGAAGCACCAACTTTGGTCCAATAAGGTAGAATAATCTTCATCAAATGACAAAGAGGAAGTGCTGAATATAAGAAAAAAATTGGTGAAAGGTGAAATACCAGTCATGTTTTGGCCTTTGGCTGACTCTCAGTATGATATTCCAGAAACGTTGACAGAAGATTGTATTCACAATATTCATCTCAACATATGAAAAACTATTTGTCAATTAAAAGAGAAAATATTATCTTATGATGAATATAAAAACCATGTTAAGGTAATAGAAGGCTTGCAACTCCAAATTGACTTGGCATCTCTCTCAGTTTCTTGACATCCAAAGGTTGAAAATTAGAAGAGAGCCCTTCAACGTATATGCCTTGGCACATTAAAAAGGTTGCGTCAGTTAATTACCAATTCCCCATCTGGTATTCATATCAGGGGATGGGGTGTTCATGGAGTATTACATTTCACTATTCTCTCTAGTCAACAAATCCCACCAAAAGTGGTCTCATACAATGTTATTTCCCATCACTGGCCACATCTAACTAGTTTTGTGTGTAATAAAAGGCTTTCTCAAGAACAAGCCTCAACTAGTTCTTCCCAAAGTTAGGAACATAAAGAACAAGTTGTTGAATTACTCTTGCATCAATAAAATAAGAATATCTAATAGGTTTCTCGTTTAGAGCATGCACATCATATGGTGACAGAAGTGTCAGAAATAATCCAACGGTCATCTAAGCCAGGTGACTTGAGTGGATGTCGGATGATGAATCTGGCCAATTTCCAAACTAAAATCCATAAAATCAAGAGAATTTTTAAGAATGTTTCAGATGTAGCTTCTCAAGAGCCACCTCAGCTTTCCAGACTGGAGACTCTTTTAATCCAACCCTCAAGATCAAAAAACAGGGTTTGAGGAGTTGATGTGGAAAAACCGGAACAACCCCATTCCAAAGGACTGGGGACTTTGTCGAATTCTCAGTCTCTTCCTCAGCGAAAGTCAGTCTTCTCTCGATTAGGGAAGAAGGAACAAGAGGAAAGCATAGCTGAATTATCAGGAAATTCCCTTCAAATTACGGTTCATCAAGAAATTCTTGAGGGATCAACTAAAAAAAAGACAATGTCTCATAAAGGACATGGAAGAAGACAATATCGCAGAAACAATGACATAAGGGCTCCAATGTGTTATGCATCAATAAATGTCATCAATGTCGTTGTTACTAATCCCCCAGAACATGAGGCTCACTTAGAGAGATCAAATGAAGAAGTTGTTGTTCAAGAAGTTGTACACACAAAAACTAATGAATGAGGTGTGTGTACCAGAAGATAGAGGGTTGCCCAGGGGCAAGACATTCCTTTGGGTAATTCCCTTCCATACTCCAGAAAGGAACATGCCAAGGAAAATGGTAAAAGTCAGGTTACATCTCACCCTACCTCTGGAGAAGCCCAATCACTATCATTTGAGGAAAGGTTCGCACAGTAAGAAAAATAAATGAAGGAGTTAAGGAGGTTAAATGCAGAACTACTTCAAGGTAGTTTTCCTCCTAAACATGTCGGAGTTAATCAATCAAGGGAATTTTTTGCATCTACTGGGATGGATCACGAATATCCCCCTTTACAGGTACACCCTCACAGGTCCAATCCTATGGGTCATACGTGACAGGAACCAGCAATACTACCATCAGTGGCAATACCGATCGCCACACCCGTATAAACTCTTGTTATTGCACCTACTCATGTCTAATATCAACCAGATGATTCTCAAAAATTAATGACTACCATTGAGTCATTAACATCTCGGTTGGAAGCTATGGAAGGAAAACGTGCAAAAGTTCAACCAGAAAAGAGAGCTTACCCTGAATAGGTGGATGCAATTCCTCCCCCCTCAAATTTTGCGAATACTGCATTCCCAATTTTTAATGGTTTGGGAGATCCAAAACAACACTTAAAACATTTTGTTTCACATTGTGATCCTAAGATGGGAACTCCTAAACAACAAGAAGCAGTTAAGTTTAGGTGTTTTGTGTAGTCATTATAAGGACCTTCTTTTGTCTGGTATACAAGTTTGCAATCTCATTCAACTACCAGGTGGGAATATCTCTGTCAAAGATTCCTTCTTCAATTTAGCTCATCATTACCAAAGATGATAGTTTTTTATCTTACCAATTGTAGACAAAGGTAAAATTAAATATTTTCTGATTTCATTACTCGCTGGAAGGGATTAATATATTCCTTAAGTTTAGAACTCCCTCAAGAAGAGTTTCTTCCAATCTATGTGGAAAATTTGCATGATGAATTACCCACACCATTGATCCCTGTGAAATACACATGAGGGTTTTGAGACCTTACTTCAATCCCTCAGTAGATATAAGTCTATCTTATAATGAATAAGGCTAAAACTCGGGTAATTCCATCAGTTCTGAGAAGGAGAATAGGGAAACCAGATATTGCTATAGTTACACTTAAACAAACATCTTTACCTACTTCCACTTCAAAACCTTTATCATATCGAAAGGCTCCACCTCCTGAGCATAAAAAACAACGGCCTACTCATCAAGATGATCAAAGATATCAAAGGCAGAAATAGTTTGATGATTTAAAGAACAAATTTTATTCTTTCTGGAATGAACAAGTTCCTGGTTACTTTATCTTGGCTATGGAAAAAAATATGGTTCAGTTGTCGAGGCCCAAAAGCCCGAACAAGGAAAGAGATGAAGACCTCCCCAAATATTTCCCATTTCATCAGATGTTGGGGCATCCCATTCAGAAGTGTTTTGACTTCAAAGAACTCCTAAAAACGATGGTGGACTCTAGAAAAGTAAAACTGAAAGGTTCTTCAGCCCAGGTAGTATGTGTTACTTATACTGATCCAAAGGAAGTGGGCGAGTGGTACGAAGTCAAACGTAAAAATGTGCAGAAATATAATGATTGGATGTTCAGGAAAATGATCAACCGAACTCATGCCATTTTACGAACACAATTGAATCAACCAATTGTGTCTTCTGATATGTCCACCACAAAAAAATCCATTTCATTAGAAGGAAAATACTCAAATAAGCAACGTAATTTGAAGAAATAAGAGCAATCAGAAGAAGGCGATCTTATGTCAAAGCATAAGTTGTCTCTGCCTCTGGCAGATTTTATGCCATCTACTTCAAAAGCATGGGCACCGCCACACCAAATGGAAAAGCCCGAACTGTTTCATCAGGTAGAATCTTCAATAGACGAATAATTGAACTTTGGTTATGTTAACATGATTCATTTAACGGATCCCTATGCCAATGACAGTTTTTATCATGATGAGCATAATTTCCATGTATCTAACAGAGGAGTTAGAGGAAGTGACAGAGGTCTATGATACAGGGGAAGACGTGGATATTCTAGAATCCACTATTTCAATCCTACCCCTACTAGACCTGTATATGCGGCAGAAACTCGTGGAAAATCCCTTCAGCGGGCTCAACAGGAACAAGAAAGTTCTTCAACACAGGGCAAATTCGGTCCTGGCATAGTTATTTTGGAAGACCAGTTAGAGGTTACACCTTCTTCCTCTTAGAAAATAGATAGACCTAGTCGGTCTAATCTACCGAAGCCAGAAGTGTTTCCAATTCTTTCCCCGATACGGGATGCTTCTACTGCCAAAGCATCAACTTCCAAGGCACCTACAAAACCAAATTTTCATGATGGGAAATGCATACCATTGGACCAAAAGTATGATGTCTTGAAAAATTTGGCCCAAGTACCGTCCAAGTTATCAATTCTTGATGCCTTGAATCTATCAAAAGATCTTTAGGAGGCACTTATTGAGGCTTTGTCAAGTCCTCAAGAATTCGAAACTGAAATTGTTGCGGCTGAGGTCTACCATTTAGAGAATGATTCTGCAGAATGTCATGCAGTGATATCTTTTACAGATGAAGATGAAGATTATGTTGTATGTGGACATATCAAACCTTTGTATCTATCTGGAAAAGTCAATGACATAGAAATCCGACAAGATTTCATTGATAATGGCTCAGGAGTCAACCTCATTCCTATTCGTACACTTCATCGATTGGGCCTCACCGAATCTGATTTATCTCCTTCTAATTTGATGTTGAAAGGATATGATAAGAATGAACAAGAACCTCTTGGTGAAATTACACTCAGAATTCAGTTTGGAGACCTTGTGTCTAATTCAGATTTCATGGTTGTTCATCAGGACATATCCTTCAACATTTTTCTTGGGAGACCTTGGCTACATCAACATGCGACCGTACCTTCGTTGTATCATCAATGTCTCAAATATTTTTTAAATTGTAAAATTGGGACATTGTACGGTGACAAGGCCCCATTAAAAACATGTGAATCTCAATACATTGAGGCAAAATTCTATCACATGGATGGAAAGGAAAAATCCATGGCAAATAAGGTGACCAAAATTAATGCTCCAAATGGTTTGGAAAAGATTCCAGTAAACCCATTCATACATGTGAGTATAGATTATGTATTTCCTATTAGTCAAATTGATAGGATAGACCTAAATCCAAACACTCTTATGGAAACTTCCATAATGTCAATTATGGCAATCAAGCCAGGCAGCATGGGAGAAATTGTTGATTCACCAAGAAATGATGAAAACTTAGATGGAGATGTCTTCATTTCATCCGCCGAAATCCAGAAATTCTATACTTCATCAACTAGGTTATAATAATTTATAGTGATACTATATGAAAACAATTATGTCGATTCTCAATCCATCATCTCCTCTATCACCCCATGAAGACCCTTCATTATTAATAGGGTCAAAAATGCCAGCCTTTTCTTCAAGATGTTCAAATTTTAACTTCTCTGCTGACCATGAAAATTCTTCTTTTTCATCTACTATGAAAGTAGAAACAGAATATGTAACACATATTGAAGAAGAAAAGGAAGACCTCAGGGATGATCCTCCATCATTTGAAGAGGATATCTCTACCACTGTGGATGAACTTAGAGAAATAAATCTGGGTACAAAAGAAGATCCACACCCCCACTTTAATTAGTGCAACCATGACTCCTGAAGAGCAAGAAATGTATACTTCATTTATAAAGAAAAATCAAGATGTATTTGCTTGGAATTATATAGAAATGTTAGGTCTTGATCCTTATGTTTCCACTCATCATTTGGGTTTTCCATAAGAACATTGAGGATTCAAGCAAGTAGCAAGAAGAACACACCCAACTTATGCCTCCAAAATTGAAGCTGAAGTTGATAAGTTTATCAAGTCTAACTTCATCAGAGAAATTCAATATCCCAAATGGTTGGATAATATTGTACCTATGAAAAAAAATAATGGACAAATTAGATATTTCATTGACTTTAGAGATCTCAATCGGCATTGTCCCAAGGATGATTTTCTAGTTCCGATCATAGAAATATTAATTGATGCAAAAACTGGATACGAAGCTCTTTCCTTCATGGATGGTTACTCTGGGTACAATCAAATACGAATGGCCGTAGAAAATTAAGATTCTATAACCCATAGATATCCTCAAGGTTTGTTTTGCTATCGGGTAATGCCCTTTGGCTTAAAGAATACAGGTGCAACGTATCAACGTTCCACACACAATATCTTCAAACCCTTTTTAGGGAAATTTATTTAATGTTATGTGGATGATTTGGTGGTTAAATCCAGACAACGTTATGACCATTTGGATGATCTGTAAATCATATTCAAAAAACTTCAACAACACAATTTGAAGATGAACCCCTTGAAATGTGCTTTCGGGGTAACCTCGGGAAAATTTCTTGGCTTTGTTGTACGCCATAGTGGTATCAAAGTTGATCCTGAGAAGAAAAAATCAATCCTTGACATGTCACCTCCTAAGAATTTGAAGGAATTAAGAGGAAATAAAGGACACTTGGCCTATATTCGGCGCTTTATCGCCAATTTGGAAGACAATTGTTTACCCTTCACCAAATTAATGAAGAAGGGAGTCACCTACTAGTGGACTGAAGAATGTCAAGAAGCATTCGATATCCTCAAGAAATATATCTTGAGTACACCAGTATTAATTCCACCTATTGAAGTAAGACCACTTATTCTCTATTTCATAGCTTTAGAGTGATCATTGGGTGCCTTCCTTGCCCAAAATAATGATGCTAAGAATGAAAAAAACCTTTACTATCTCAGTCGGACTATGCTTGAGGTAGAAACTCTATATTCAAGTATTGAAAAGTGATGCTTAGCATTAATATTTGCAGTTCATAAATTGAGAGACTAACTTCAACATCATGAGGTCCAATTGGTATCTCACAATAACCTGCTCAAATTTATCCTCAGTTGTCCTATGATTACAGGACGTCTAGCAAGGTGGGCAGTTATTTTGCAGCATTTCGATATTCAGTATGTGTCTCAAAAGGCAATAAAGGGTCAAGCCCTAGCTGATTTCCCTGTTGAGCATCCATCCGCGGAAGACACATCATTTAATACTGAACTTCCTGATGAATTGGTCTTCTCTATTCAAGATAATTCCTAGACAAGGGAAACGTATTTTGATGGTGCCACCAGAAGTCCAATAGGGAAAACAATGGAAGATCCTAAATTCAACAAGGTTGGGTTACGAATCATTCTTATTTACCTAGAAAAGGCAGTTTTACCCTATTACTTCTTATTGTTGGAAGGCATTACAAACAATGAAGTAGAATATCAATCTCCTATCATAGGCTTAGAATTGGAGCTTCAGGCACAGGCGAATCACGTGAAGGTAAAAGGTGATTCAGATTTTGTAATCAAACAAATCAATGGGGATTATGACATCAGAAAGGAAGAGTTAATCCCTTTGTGTGATTACGTCAGAGATTTAATGGAGGAATTTCCCTCGGAACCAACATTTTATTATGTACCGCGATTATAAAATGCTCAAGATGATGCACTAGCTAATGTAGCCACAACCCTGGCAGATCCAAATCGGGATGAAACAATCATCAGTATTGCCCACCATCATGTATTTTCGCCTTTTGTTAAAATCAGAATAGAGGGAATCAATGAAATCAGTCCCATTTTTGAACCATATGGTAATACTACAGGATATATGACACCTATCTAGGAATACCTTCAAAATGGAACACTCCCACCTGATAGAGCCGAGAAAGAACAAGTTTGGTGACGTGTGGTCAATTTTACTCTTTATGATGGCCTATATCACCAAAAAATTCTCTACAAGTGAGGTTATGATGGAATTCTCTTCAAATGTATTGATGGTGAAGAGACAATGGTTGTCATGAATGAAGTACATGCAGGATTTTGTGGTGCCCACCAGTCTGGACATAGACTGTCTGGTCAAATTTGAAGGCTTGGATACTTCTGACCTTCAATGATACAAGATTGTGTTGATTTTACTAAGAAGTGTCATTCTTTCCAAGTATGTGCCAACTTCATTCATCAACCCTTGGATTTGAATCATACGGCTAAATACTCTTGGTTGTTTCCTACATGGGGAAAGGATATAGTAGGACCTTATCCTCTGGCTACAGCTAAGTAGTTTAAGTATATTATTACTACTACTGACTTCTTTTCCAAATGGGAAGAGGAAAAACCTCTCAAAGAAGTCAGTGCTAAAAGCATTGTTAGATTTTTCAAGTCTAACATCACTACCTGATTTGGTGTTCCACATACCATATTGACGGATAATGGCACCAACTTTTGTTCATCCGAGGTAAGAAAATTGTATCAAGAATATAATATCAGATTTAACCATTCATCTCGATACCATGTAGTGGTCAATGGTTAAGTGGAGGCTTTCAATAAGACTCTTTCAATCATAATTCAAAAAATGGTGGATAAAGATAAGAATACATGGCCTGATAAACTTTTTCATGCTCTATGAGCTTATCGGACTACCACCTGCACTGCTACACGATCTACTCCATATTTATTGGTATATGGAACAGAGGCAGTCTTGCCTATTGAAGTCCAATTACCTTCACTTAGAGTCACAATTTTTGATCAGTTATCTACAAATGAACAATCTCAAAAGTGATTGGATGAATTGGAATGACTAGATGAAAAAATATTGTGCACACTGCACCATTTAGAAGTCAATCAGAATCAAATAGCATGAGATTTCAATAAAAAAGTTTGTCTTCATTCATTCATTAAAGGATAATTGGTATTGGTCCTCAAAACCTAAATGATACCAGGAAAGAAGCCTCAAAATCTTGAGCCAAAGTGGGAAGGACCTCACTCAATACATAAGGTCTACTCAAATGGAGATTATTATTTAATCTCAATGTATGGAGAACTCATTACAACTCCAACCAATGCATGATTCATGAAGAAGTATTTTCTGTAACACAAATACTCCTATTGTCTTTGCTCCAGGACATTAAACTTCATAGCCCCTCTATCATCCAACATTATGTTAAATTGTGCCCCTTTTTCGTCCAACATGACATTAAATTGTGCATCGTCCGAGTTGAAAGTCATTAAACTACCAAGCACCCCATGTCTGTGACACATGACATTAAACTTTGATCACTGCATGCACAACTGCCTTTTAAACTCTGTTGTCATGCGTGCCCCGGGAAGCTAACCATGCATAATCCCCACATCATCCTTTATGGTTGCATCTTTCGTGACACAATCATCAGATCTATTGCTTCTTTTTTGTTTCTCACACCGAGCATGACTCAATTGAGCCTAGAATAAGCTTCGACCATGACATTTTATCTGGGACGCTAACCACGCTCAAGTCCCAACATCATCTTTGGGTCACTGTCCTCAAGTACACCCCGATCATCAAATACCTCTCAATTGAACTACGTGAACTTTGATCCTTACCTCCTAGGTTAGGTACGTAGGTAACCTCTTGAGGTTCTATCCTGAAACTGCTTTCTTCACATCCATTCACCTTAATTCCATACAATGTTGATCTGTGAAGTCCTCGTCAATCGTCTTATTCATATCGGTTCACCTTCGTCCTACATGACGTTAAACTGTGTATGTCCCACCGTCCTAGCTATATGACATTAAACTATATAATCCCCCATTTTCCTTGCTGCAAGACATTAAACTGCATAGCATTGGTCCATGCATATGACCTGAAACTATTTGCACTTTTTTCCTGTATGACAATAAACTATAACAATACCTTATAACCTCACTCGATAGGAATCATCAGAGACACAGTCTCCAACCATGTCATATTTCAAGAACTATGTATGGCTTGATTCTCATCCTAATGAGATACGTAGTGACACCCAAGTCTTTCATCTTGGGTCTAGCCATAATTGCAATAAAATCCACTTTACCCCTCATATGTATGAACCAAATTTGTAAATATAGTATTTAAAGAACTATGTGTGGCTTGATTTCCATCATCATGGGATAAGTAGGAATGTTCGAGCATTCCTCGAGTCCATCCCTGAGCCTTTGGGCCTAACCCCAAACTCCACTTTCGGTCCCTTGGCTGAAAAGTCCCCCTGGGAGCACATGATGTGATATGGAACACCCTGGTCTTTTATTTTCATCAAGTTTATAAAAAATGCATGATGTGTCTCCCTCACTATGGTCTGAGCTTTACGACCCTAAACTAAGATCTTCCATGCTATCGACCTGCATGATGATAAACTATATTTCCCGAACTACGTGTGGCTTGATTCTTATCCTAATGAGATACATAGTGACATCCAGAATCTCAATTCAGGACCCAACTGAAACATCATAAAAATAATATTCATGATATCCATAGCCCTTTTCTTGACTTCGGGTTGCAAAATTTCTGATACCTGAGAGTTCCTTTTCACGACTATGCTACACGTTCCCTTAGGTGGCCTTGCATAAGTTGTCTACATAACGGATCTGTCAGCCAGAAGATGCTACTATATGACTATGCAGCTTATTCCCCAGTTGGCCCTGCATAATTAAACCTCCATAATGGGTTTGTCAAGTAATGATAACTTCATTCTTAGGAGAACCCTCTTTTGTCCCTATTAGTCTTAACGAATATATGAAGGGATCTGCAAAAAAAAAACAGCCATCCTTAACATATTTGTTCCATACTCTTTTTCATGATCTGAAAGTATTATGTCATATAATGTTTCTATCTCTGGTTTTAGTCATATGATTTAAAACCACAGATACCTTTTTCCTTACGTTTGGGTCAGACCTTTGTAGAAGTCACATTCCTCCAATTCTTTGAAAATTTTGATTGGAAATATCCTCTTCATATTCAAGTACCTTTCTCCATAAAGCAGACTCTAAGCTTTGGAAAGTTTGGATCCCCATAAAACTTTCTTCTGCTTTTAGCAATAGAAAGTCAAATTTCTGAGAGTTCTTTTGCCCAACTATGCAGCACGTTCCCTTAGGTGGCCTTGCATAAGTTGTCTACATAACGGACCTATCAGCCAAAAGATTCTACTATTTGACTGTGCAGCTTATACCCCAGTTGACCCTGCATAATTCAGACCCCATAACGGGTTAGTCAATTAGTGGTAACATCATTCATAGAAAAGTCTTCCTCTAATGTCTTTTATCTCTTTTCGCATGTAATTCCTCATATTAAAAATTTCTCAAGTCACAGTTTACAATTTTCTCCCTCCATAATTGAACATGGTAATATGTTTCCAAAAAAATTATCAAGAATTGAGTCAATATCATCCATTTGGTCAAAGCTATTCGACCTTAAATATTAGACTTTTTATAATCCAATATGTATGAATTTAAAATGCCAATAACAAAAGACATGGTACTCATTAAATTGGGAACCTATAAAGGGTACTCTTAACAAAAGTCGAGTCCCAGCTCGCTAAACGTACATTTTGTATAATTTAGGAAATATTGAGCAATTAAAAGATAAATTTTGTGGGGTTGTTTATATAACCCTAGTAAAAATCAAACTATGGAGGTACAGATGATTGAAGATGAACTGTTTTTTTTTCATTTGATGAACATGATTATAAGAACATCCACATACAAGAGTCTCTTCTCTTATTTTCAGAAATTACTGAAGACTTTCAACATAATTTTGCATCTGTTTCACAGCATCCCAAGATTCATCAGTAGCCACTTGAAGTTCATTTACCTGACCAGCTTCACTCTCTTTAGCTTGACAAAGTACTTCTTTGGCATCTTTGATGGATTTTATACCATCTACTTGTACTTCTTCCAATGAATTAAGAAGCTAGTCAAGCTCCCCAGTAACAAAATCTAGCTCTTGCTGAAGGTTCGATTACTGGAAAATCTTCTCCTTGATCATTTTCTTTAGTTCTTTCAACTTTGCAGCATGATCAGCCTCATCTCGAGACATTGCAGGCTGAAATTAACTGGTGTTAATCAGCAATCTAGATCTGATCAGGTCCTGACGACACCTTTGCTCTTACTCCCTCCTTCGAATGACTTGTTTCATTGCGACATGGATTTCTTGATATCCAAAACCACCAAGTCCCAGCATAATGAACAAGGATGAGAGTTGTGGAATTTTTTAAGACAGCTCTTCAAGAGGCACCTCATATATTATCTTCCATATATTTTTCCATGCCTTGCGACAAGAGAATTGAAGTGCCTTTTGCACCTTTGGGCCTGATTCAGCATCATTATCACAGGGAGGAACATAGTAATGGATTAATTAACTTAAGGAAGTACTATGTTCTGCTCCTTCCTTGACCTTGGTTGCTTTACCTTCTGCTACTGTTTGGGATGAGGCTGAGGCTTCACCTTCATATATAGCCATTGATGTTGACAACCCTGTTTGATCAATTGAAAGTATTGTTAGTTTCAAAGGACAGTAAAAGTTGATTGATTGTATTGCAGGTTAAGTAGGGCACATGTATCATCATCTTTTACTTAACAGTAGATCAGTAACATGTAAAGACTCCTCCCCATCTTTCCTAGCTTCAACAGGGTTTTCAGGATGGGTTTCAGGAGGGTCTTCCGTGTTAAGTTCCACCTGAGCTAGTGTTTCTGAAATAATAGGATTGACATCAGTGTCTACACTGCTTCTAAGCGTTGTTGATTTAGTAGTCTCTTTATATGGAACTGTATATTTTTACCAAATAGGGTTAGAAGTGTAATCATGAGAAGATTAAAAGGACAAATGATGAAACTCACGTCCAGTTGATTCTATAACTAGATCTCCAAAATATTCTAAATCACATGGTAATTTTACATGATCTAAAATTTATTCAAATGAAATGCCAAGTTTCATAATTTTATCCAATGATTTCCCAGATCCCAGGTTAGTCTCACTAGTGGGAGCACTCGGAATGTCTTCTTCTTGACTTTCATATGGAAATCTCTGACCTCAGATAGCTTCTTCACAGACAGTTGTGGGGTCAGCTTAGGTAGTTTCCAAATGTTCTGGTACATGTATTGAACCTAAAACATCACAGAATGGAAGTCATTTGTTGTATCATTTTAGTTTCTATGACATATTGTTAATTTAATAGAAGACTTTTCTCTCCTGGAATCAGAAACAGGAGTGGTGTTGGGAAAAGACGTTGGTTCATATGCTCTCAGTATTTCTTCAGGAACGACCATTTGAGAAGGAAATTGTGGCCGTTCTCCAACATCCTCCATTGTACTCTGAGGATGGTCAGTCCTTTACCATAAAGGGGAAACTGAAGAAGCCCATAAAATCCAGAGATGTTTGAGAAATTTTTCATAAGTTAAGATTTATGACTACCAGAAAGACTTTCCACGACTTATAAAGTGTTTGACTGTGGTCTTGTTTCTTCGATGATTTTGATTCTTTTCCTTTTTGGGTGTACTGGCATTATCATCTCTGAAAACAGGCATCAAAGACAACAACTCCCTTTTTAACTCTTCATCCATGGCTTGCAAGCCTGGATATACTTCTCCCGGTTCATGAGGAGATTCTGTGGCTCCAAGAGCGGTGCCACCAGGGCTATACTGTGGTGAAGGGATTTCAGTGGTTCTTTCCTTTACAAGTTGTAGGATGAAGGAGATTATTTTACTTAATTAACAAATATTTGACTAAATTCAAATTGCAAAGAAAATAGAAATATGAGAAAAAGGAAAAATTACATCTTCATGAGCCACGTAATCACACCACTCTTCGTCTAATGAAGGACCAATCCCCTCAGTGGTACCAAGGTCCATCATTTCCTTCACCCACTTGGTGACAGGAACTGACTTATCAATGTCATATATGAGTGTTTCCATCTCTTTGATGTAAGACCTCACTTCATTGGGGTTTTCCTAAAAATGGATGCCAGAGGAAGCCCAAATATTCCCCACTCCAGGGATATGCATCCATTCACATAAGTCCATCCAGGCAGTTTCAGCATCACAATACAAACTCCGCCATGTCCAAAAAGCCTCTGGTCATAAATATTCAGAATGTTCATCAGAAGCCCGTGAGGAGGGTCCAATAATCTGTGACTTCAACTTCTTCCCAGCTCCTACAATAACAGATAAAGGATAAGAAAATTAAACTTGTTTCTCTTTAAAATAATGGCGACTAAATTGCCTCAATGATGTGACTCACCTTGAGTCGATGGAGTAGGTCTCTTGAATCTAATAGGCAGATTATATCTGTCATGAGGCCGCTTTGACACATTTTGTGCCTCTTCATCCCCATCCTGGGAATTCGGTGAATCATCCCCGGGTGAAGAACCCGGTGAATCAACTCCGGGTGAGGAAGAATCACCTTCCAAATGAAAATATTCTTTCCTAACAGTTCTCTTATTTGTCCCCACCAAAAGGACCTGCTGATTCAGTACCCCTTCTGGGTATGATTCTACCTAGCTCTCGACATACCATGTAGTCAATCGACTTGTCTCTCCAACAGCTGGTAGATCAAATACTACCCCAGTCTTCTCCATAGATGTCAAAAACCATAGTTGACAAGCATCCATCAGATGCTGCTCTAACCTGACATGAATCAGAGGGGATATGGTAATTTTCTGAAGAAAATTTAATTGACGTGCGAATCTATATGGAGCATAGGCCTCACATATAATTTCCTCGTCAATCCTCGTGGCCAGTGTACCATCTCTACATGCCATCATGTATGCCCTTAACTCCAGGATATCTGTTCCATCATAAACAAATCGCCCTATTGGCGGATTTCCATAAGGAAATAAATGAAACTCCTTGAACATTCTCAGACTTAACTTGATATCACAAGCGTTGAGGGATATGGAAGAAATTCCAGAAATGTTCTGCACAAATGGTCAGAAAGAACATCTAGGAACCTGTACCCCACTTTGTACAACATATGTCCTGAACTGAGCGGTGATACATCCCCTTAAAACTTGGAATGGTACCACTATTATTAGAGGATACTTACCCAGATAAACATGAAGTAAGCTCCAATGAATCTTTTCCCAAACTGGGGTGGCCAACCCAACCATGTTCCTTTCATCCAGCTTGGCTATAATGACAAAGGTCCCCAGCCTCACGCCTCCTTTCGAATCCTGAACTTGTAAAAGGTAAACACTAAGCCACAAGGCAAAAAATCCTTCTAGACGGGTCTTCGCTAGAATTTTTTGGTTCACTTCATACCCCCACCTATTAAACTCTCCTGCTTCCAAAATTGGCCAAAATTTTCCTTGAGCACCCCTCTTTGCTGCTCTAGGGAAACTATTAGGATGAGGGCAGGAAGGTCCCTCCTAATTCTTCTAAATAAGAAACATGTCCATCCACTCCTCTAGATGGATATCTTTTCTAGAGTGGGTTTTCATGGTGTTGGTATTCTTAAGATTATGGAAAATTTTCATTAACTCTCAAGCCAAGTCCAGAGTCTTCTCCGAATCATTCCAAGTCACCTTTGGGGGAATGAATTCATCATCCATATCTCCCAAAATTGGAGCCCTGAAATATTGTGTACATCCCACAAACCGATGCCTACTTCTTAATGAGTGAGATCGAAAGAATTCGTTTCTGGGCTCCAACGGCTGATTAACTCTGGAATGAAATTTTCATTCCTATAGACATCTATCTGCCCAACCTAGAAGGCTTCATGTATTGCAGCTCCTTTCAGATAATCGACAAAATCTGCACAGGTTTGTCGCACCCAATATGCCCACATCCAAGTCGGATTCACACCTCCTCCATGATGGAAATCCCAACTCTTTTTCCATCCTTTAAATTGGACCATCTGCGAATTTCGGAAAATAGAGGGATAGAAATGCGGCTGCAGCTTAGGCTTGTGAGGCTTCAGATCTGGAGCACATTGGCCATGATGCATTATGTAGGCCTTCTCCACTATTCCATCATTGGAAAATGATCCTGCAACTGAGACATTTGTTGAAGAGAAATTGGTGTAAGTCTGAAACTAGGAATGATGGATATAATTCTTTGCCTTTGGAACATTGACTCCTTGCAGATGACCATGGACATACAAAGGCAAGTAGATGCTCTGTGGGAAATTGCCATGATATTTCTTTAAGTACTTATCCAAATCTGGGAGAATGTTGTCGTAGATAATATAATAATTATTTTCGATGACGTTCATCATGTCATATATTCACTTGATGGCCAACTCATCAGTTGATCCAATTATTTTGGGAGCCATTGAATCTGCACAAAGATCAAATAGACGAACCTTAAATAAGTATTTTTTGTGAAATCTTGATAAAGGGAATAAAAAAATGGAAAAGGAAATAAGTTTCACAAGTCCAAACTTGGCGCGCAAGTCAATCGGGTCGTGCAAGTTTTGTTGCCCTAGTCATGGCGCGCAAGTCAAATACCTCCTGTAGAAGTGAGACAAAATCCAGAAAAGCGATTCTCCGAAGACTGAAGCACATGTGCAATGAGAGCTCAAGCTGATGGAAGCGGAATCAGTTCGTGTGAGAATGATCTTGTATATATAGGCGATCCAGACCACCTGCGTGCCATGATTGTGCGCCCCAGCATTTGTGCACCCAACTTGTGTGCCGTAGACCCTTGATTTCTCCGGATTTACCTCAGAGCTGGATCCTCTTTCCTTTTTGGATCCAAATCTAAGGGGGGACTTATTTTGATGATCCATTCTATCACAGAGTCCAACAAATGTAAAATGGGAATAATTTAACCACAAAGAGGGTCAACCTTTGAAGAATCATCAAAAATTTGATAAAGGCATTGACCATGATATCAAATGGAGTGATCCGTGCAAGTTTCATGTGCTCCATGAAAGTCACTTGAGTGCCACCTATGGGTCGCGCAAGTCACTTGCGTGCCCTATTATTTTTTCCCAAGGTTACTGATGGCCTATAAATAGCCCCCATGGGCCCCCCATTTCTGGGACGAATTTTTCAAAACTTAGATTCAAGCTCTGCTCGCCCAAGTCTTCAACTCAACTCTTCGGAAAGCATCTAAGGTAACTTTTTACCTAGAATGGAAGACTTGAAGGAGTAAGATAAGGCCTAAGTGTTTAGAATTCATCAACACTTGCATGCCTAAGTATCCAGACCTATTTAAAAGTGGAAACATTTGCGTGCCACCCTACCCTTTCAATGAAACTTGCGCTCCTACCTTTTGGAAACATCTTAGGATAATACTAAAGGCTTGAGTTAAGTCTCTCCCAAGTATTACCCTATAGATTCTTCGTCACCTAGGTGAACCCATGCCATGCAAGTACACATGCGTGGCCAAGGCTTGCGCGCCAAATTATTAGCATGGCCAACACTTGTGCGCCAATTTCATTTGTGTGCCTCTCTCCTTTTCACCTCTCATCTTCATGACATTAGCCCTCAAACACCTTTTCAAATCCATTTATGGAATGGTTCCTTTGTTGGATTCCTTATCTGAAAGTAATTCTATGATAAACTCTCCCAAAACCTCATGACTTACAAGAATTATGTCACCATGGTTATGGGTTTCCTATATAACCTCATCCTTTAAGAAGAGAAGATCTTTTGATTTAGGGCATCCTCTTTAGGAGTAAGCCCCCATGTTACCCTAGTTTGGGACTCCTTCTCAAGAGTAAGCCCAAAGTCTCAAGTCCCTTTAACCTGGGCCTCCTTCTCAAGAGTAAGCCCTAGTCATAATTTCCTTTAACATTGGGCCTCCTTCTCAGGAGTAAGCCCTAGGTTATAAGTTCCCTTTAATTGGGCATCCTCATCAGGAGTAAGCCCCAATCTTAATTTCTTTTTATTTGGGCCTCCTTCTCTGGAATAAACCCCAATAATAATTCCCTTTTAATTTAGGCATCCTTCTCAAGAGTAAGCCCCAAGTTAAAACTCCAAATCTACATAAAGTACAAATACCTTTATGGACCCTGCTCATGGGCTTCTTTCCTGAAGTAAGTCATGGTCTTCATCTACTTGGGCAGTCATACATACATAAGCTCCACATCATTTCTCATAACTGCATATTTCATGGAACCATCGTCAAGTTTATTGATACCTCTTGTTTCTCACACCGAGCATGACTCACGTGAACTTAGAGTGTAAATGTAATCACAACATCTCATTTTTGGGCCATTAACCATGCATAAACCACATATTTCTTTACCCGAACTATGTGGACATTGATCTATGCCTTAAAAGTAGAGTACGTAGGAAGCCTTTATAAGGTTCAAGACCATATTTCATTAATTCTTTTCTGTCCCATATGACGTTAAACTATATCCTTCTTATCGAACTACGTGGGTTCTGATTCCTTGTTTAACAAGGATACATTGGTAGCCCATTTGCGGGTACGATCCCAACTTGGAAATAATCCATGTCTTTCTGAATGATAATAAGATTCAAGTGCCCCACACGAGTGGCTTTAAAACCAGGGTGGTTATCATAATGACCAAGAGATTTTTATATAATGTATTGAAGGATACCATTGACTAATAATCTCTAATACATAGAGACTATTCTCCATCGATGAAGAACCTCAAATACATATAAAATATTCTCTAAATCCCATACATATCAATCATTGGTTGCTAAATCTAAAGGAAAATTAATTTTTATACTTGGTGAATTAATAAGGATTCATGAACATAAATTAAATCTATGAGAGAGTCCCAGAGTAGGCAATAATTTCCTCCAAAAAGGTGTGATGAGTCTGACCTCCCATCCTCTCGACCAATGAAAATTCTTAAGCCTCATCGGTCCACAACTAATGAGCACGTACCTTTGGAAAGTAGGTCCAAATGGATATAGAATAATTGGATGTTTCTGGTTCTACAAATAAACCCATTAGAAAACGATTGGAAAGTTTGAACCTTAAACAAACAAGGTCATCCCTATTTCTAGAAGAAACAAAAAATGGTGAAACTGATATGAATTTGGCATGATATTTCTTCAAGTACTTAGACAAATCTGGGAGAGTTCTATCGTAGATAATATAATAATCATGCCTAAAAATGTGCATCATGTCATCTATTCTTTTTCTGGCCAACTCATCAGCTCATCCAATTCTTCTAGGAGCCAGGGAATCTGCAGAAAGATCAAACAGACAAACCTTAAGTAAGTTTGTTCTATGAAATCTTGATAAAGGAAATAAAAAAAAATAGAAAAGGCATTAATGAATGCAAGTACAAACTTGGCGCACAAGTTAATCAGGTCGCCCAAGTTTTTCCACCCTAGTCATGGAGTGCAAGTCAAATACCTCCTACAGAAGCATGACAAAATCCAGAAAAGTGATTCTCTAAAGACCAAAGCACATGCGTGATGAGAGCTCAAGATGCTGGAAGCGGAATGAGTTCGCGCGAGAGTGAGCCTGTATATATAGGAGATCTAGACCACCTGTGTGCCATACTTGCGCGCCCCAGCATTTGTGCATCGAACTTGTGTGCTGCAGACCCTTGATTTCTCCAGCTTTTCCTCAGAGCCGGATCCTCCTTCCTTTTCAGATCCAACTCTGAGGGGGGGGGGGGGGCTTTTGTTGACACTCCTTTCAGTCCTAGATTCCAACGAATGGAAAGTAGGAATACATTAAGCACAAAGAGGGTCACCCTTTGAAGAAACATCAAAAATTTGATAAATGCATGGACTACGAGCTCAAATGAAGTGAGCCGCACAAGTTTCCTACACGCCTCGAAAGTCACTTGCGCGGAGCCTATGGGTCGCGCAAGTCACTTGCATGCCCTATTCTTTTTTTTCTCCCAAGGTGCCCGGTGGCCTATAAATAGCCACCGTGGGCCACCTATTTCATGGTGGAATTTTCCAAAACTCAGATTTAAGCTCTGGTTTCCCAAGTCTTCAACTCTACTTTTCCGAAAGCTTATAAGGAAACTTTTTAACTAGAATGGAAGACTTGAATGAGTATGATAATGCCTAAGTGATTAGAATTCATTATCACTTGCACGCCTAAGTTTCCATAACTCCTTAAAAGTAAAAACACTTGCATGCCACCCTACCCTTTCAATGAAACTTGTGTTCCAACCTTTTTGGAAGCATCTTAGGATAATACTAAAGGATTGAGTTAAGTCTCGCCCAAGTATTACCCTATAGATTCTTCATCACCCAGGTGAACCCATGCTATGCAAGTACACTTTTCCGGCCAAGACTTGCACGCTAAATTATTTTCACAGCCAACACTTTTGCGCCAATTTCATTTGTGTGCCACTCTCCTGTTCACCTCTCATCTTCAATATATTATCCCTCAAACACCTTTTCAAAGCCTTTTATGGAATGGTTCCTTTGTTGTCTTCCTTATCTGAAAGGAATTCTGTGAGAACCTCTCCCAAAACCTCGTGACTTACAAGCTTTATGTCACCACGGTTAGGGGTTTCCTATATAACCTCATCCTTTAATATGAGAAGATCTTTTGATTTAGGGCATCCTCTTCAAGAGTAAGCCCCAAGTTCCCCTGGTTTGGGCCTCCTTCTTAGGAGTAATCCCCAAGTCTCAAGTCCCCTTAACTTGTGCCTCCTTCTTAGGAGTAATCCCCAGTCATAATTTCCTTTAACATTGGGAATCCTTCTCAGGAGTAAGCCCTAGATTATAAGTTCTCTTTAATTGGGCATCCTCCTCAGGAGTAAGCCCCAATCTTAATTTCTTTTGATTTGGGCCTCCTCCTCAGAAATAATCCCCAATCATAAGTCCCTTTTAATTTAGGCCTCCTTCTCAGAAGTAATCCCTAAGTTAAAACTCAAAATCGCCATAAAGTATAAATACCATTATGGAGCCTACTCTTGGGATTCTTTCCTAAAGTAAGTCCTGGTCTTAATCTACTTGGGTAGTCATACATACGTAAGCCCCACATCATTTCTCATGACTGAATCTTTCATGGCACCATCGTCAAATTTACTGATAAATCTTTTTTATCACACTGAGCATGAATCACGTGAGCTTAGAGTGTAAAAGTAATCACGACATCTCCTTTTGGTCCATTAACCATGCATAAACCCCATATTTATTTACCTGAACTATGTGTACTTTGATCTCTGACTCAAAAGTAGAGTACGTAGGAAGACTTTATAAGGTTCAAGCCCATCTTTCATTAATACTTTTTCATCCCATATGACGTTAAAATATATCCTTTTTATCAAACTACGTGGGTTCTGATTCCTTTTTTAACAAGGATACGTAGGTAGCCCATCTGCGGGTATGATCCCAACTTTGAAATAATCCATGTCTTTTTGAATGACAATAAACTTCCAGTGCCCCACTGAGTGGCTTTAAAACAAGCATGGTTATCATAATAACCAAGAGATTTTTATATAATGTATTGAAGGATACCATTAACTAAGAATATCTAATACATACAGATGATTCTCCATCGATGAATAACCTCAAATTAATTGAAAAGATTATCTAAATCCCATAGATATCAATCATTGGTTGATAAATCTAAAGGAAAACTCATTTTCATACTTGGTTAATTGATAAGGATTTGTGAACATAAGTTAAATCTACGAGAGAGTCCCAGAGTAGGCAATAATTCCCCCCCAAAAGGTGTGATGATCCCGACCTCCCATCATCTCAACCAATGCAAATTCTTAACCCTCATCGGTCCACAACTAATGAGAACCTACCTTTGGAAAGTAGGTCCAAATGGATGTAGAATAATTGGATGTTTCCGGTTCTATGAATAAACCCATTATAAACTGATTGGAAAGTTTGAACCTTAAACAAACAAGGTCATCCCCATTTCTAGAAGAAACAGTTGTGAAATTCATTTTTTAATGATAATATTTTAGTTAGTAAACATTCTTCATATTTTTTCTAATTCTAGAAATAACTATTTGGTTTAATATAAGTCAACCAAAGTTCACCAAAAATATCATTGATAATGACCAGAAGGATCTCTTCACCTACACACAACTATTATAGGAACTTGACCCTGTAATTTTTAACCAATTAGGTCTCGGATTGTTCAATGTTTTTGAGTTCCTAAAAAACTCCTACTTGTGGCTAGATAGAACCAAAATGGAAAAAATAGAGAAATTTTATAGCTACCATGTATAATAATGTAGTTTATTAAGTATGAAATCATTCCATTCATATGGACTATGATGTAAAATGTAAATATATTCAACTAGAATCAATATAAATATGTGGATACAACACTAAAACATAGTGAGTTGTTCAACATCTTATTGAAGGGGGGTGAGCTCAATTCATTTGGTACCTCCTTGGAAGTTTTATGGGGGTTATAGTCTAACTAGGTTCCCCAATTAATATTATGAATTCATGGTTTCACATAACTAATGACTATCCAATTGAAACTTAGGCCCTTGGTATGGTTTTTTCTACCAAATGATGGATAATTTGGGATGCCTACAATGAATTGACACATCCTATTTCATTGTTTAATTATTTATGTTTAAATGTGAATGAATTGTCTATAATATTTAGTGATGGTACACTAATTAAATAGATAAAATTTCGGTCCTCGGTTTGGAAACTCATTCATCCCTATGCTTAGGTATTGTGTAGAGAAGGAAAACATTTAGGGGATACTTGTTGAGCCAAAACATTCCCAGAAACTTCATTGACCTAAATAAGTATGTCATATGTGGTGGAGGCATAATTTGGGGAGGATTTATCATCGATCATAATAGGTGGTATGTTTTTATTTTCCTTCATTTTCAACTATGCGCATGGGAATTCTCTTATTGTTGAAGAATTTTCAATTTTTAGTGGGATAACTATGTGAAAACTATACAATATGTCCATATCTAATGTGTAAATAGACTCTGCCTTTGTACTAAAATTAAAATTAATACATTTCCATTTATAATGTCTCATCACCTACTATATTCGGATATTCCATAAACATTATATGAATGGGACATGGTGGTCAACCTACTTTCTACCAATTGTGTTCATAATAGTACTATTAGAGTTTAATCTTGTATTATCTCTCTATCCTAAAGTGTTAGATCATTTTACATTAAGATTCATTCCAATTATCTCTCTTAAAAACTCTTTAATCATTAGAGTTATCTTTTCACCACCTATAAAAAAATACATCATGATGGGTGGTTTATTAATATTTTTATAGAAAATAAATTTCCATGATGTTCAGTGATCATTATAATACCACATGATTAAAATTTCTCTAAAGTTTAGCAATGCTCAGTTTGTTATTCCATGATATAAGGATATTATTCTAGAGGTGTAGAATATGGTCTCACTAGGTATCCCATTCAAAGGATAAATGGATATATAAAATTTTCAAAGGAATATTAATGTATTAGAATAAGAAATCCTTCTAAAATATTTTTTTATCTTAAAGATTTTAAAGAGAAATATCTTTGTTTCTAAGATGTGATGAAACATTAGAATACTCCCTCTAGGGAATAATTGCAATACCTTACAATGTTAGATGATCTTTTAGCTATCATGGTGACCAACTCAATTTTATAATATTATAATATGGTGATAGGAACACTAAAATATTTTACCACATGCACAAGATGAAAGGAGACAGGGGAGGGATCAATTCCATAAGTATTAATGGATACATCTTCAACACTAAGGGATACATTTATAATGTTGAGGTTGATGGTTTCCAAGGTAACTAAATAGATGATGGGAATTATTACACTCAAAAATTGTTAATATTATTCCATTATGCATTTATGGTCCCCAAGAGTAAGGCCTCACCATGGATCCATCTATAGAGTAGGTAACTGAAGATCTCTTTTCACTAAATAGGGATAGTGCTTCTTCACCATAAGGATTTCCCAATAAAATATTTTATGTTTTATTGGTATATATTTCATGGGAACGTGATGAATTATATGAGGTATTTCTTCAATAATGATTAATTTCCCTATGTTTTCAAATCCAATTTCGTTTCCCTGATACCTAGATTTGAAAATTCCATATATATCAAATATTATGGGCTAGTTTCAATTGGGGAGAAAGTTTCCATGATTTTTATAAAATTCATTCTAATATTGATTGGAATGTTATTCAAGTAAATAATCATACCAAACAAATTTGTGATCATTCATGTAATATTTATTCATAAATTATTAATTACTACGTCACAAAGTTTTGACTTAATTAAGAAAAAAATAAATGGTTTGAAACTATGCTCTAAAAATTGACATCTATAAAAACATTGACACCTTCAAATCGAGTTTTATTTTTTTGGCTCGTTATAGATATGGATTATACAATTATTCTTTTGTTCTTATTAACACTATTACTAGAATAGAAATGTTTACCATTCTAATTAATAGAGAACCCATATATTTCATCCATTAATCTTGAGGTTTTATACAAGGATACCCTCTCTCAGGAATCCTATTTGTTATTGTGAAACATTACATAACTAAATGCATTATTTATCTGGTTAATATTGGCCTAAAAAAATTTATTAAGGATGGAAGAGGGTTTCCCATTCCATCTCACCTACTATATGATGATGATATACTTCCCTTTGGACATGTAACTAAAACATTATCTACTTTTTTATCCATATTTGTTCACTATAAGGAGTTCTATAGAAATGATATCAGCTAGAAAATTTTTTCCATTTTACAAGAGAAGTTATTTATGTGACATGGAAGAATATTATATATTGAACACTTTGGATGGGTTGTGGGACCTTGTCCTTCACCTACTATGGCATTTAAATTTTTTTATAGAAATTTTGATGTTTTAAACTCTAAATTATTTGATCTAGTATCACAAAAAAATGGATAACTGTAAAGGAAAATATACGTCATAGGATGAGAGGGTATGCATGGCCAAATAGGTCATTACATAAAAAATTTAATATGTGTTCTTCATCTATATATGGTCACAATCAATTATTAGGAAACTTCAATCTATGAGTAAGAATTTCTTCTAGACTATATTTGTTCAATAAAAGAAACTCATCACTGTAAAATTAACGGATTTTATTAAGAAAATTGATATGGGGAGACTTGGGGTCAAGGATATGGTAATATTAAATTAATCAATTCCTAGCAACATTACATGGAATCTCCCAACTTCAAATAAAATTTATATTGAGTTTATTTCTATAAGAATCAATTAAAGTTTATTGTATGGGTACGCACACTACCTTTACTAATCCATTTGGAATTCAATCAATCTCTCCTTCAATGATCTTATGAGATGTTCCATTAGGCTATTTCACTTATAGTTTATATTGGAGTACTCTATGGATGAAAAAATCACTTAATGAAACAATCATTATCCCTCCCAATAGGTAGCACTTTTCCATCCCAAATTTCATTTTTAGAAATCCTTGGAATGATATGGTTGTCCATCTACATAACAATCTTGAAATATAATGATACACTCTTATGGATAGAGACACACTCATTTAGACTCCAAATAATATTAGCCACATCAATGTAATAGTTTTATAAAGAAAACTCTATGATATAACCTATTACACCCCTCCTTGGATATCTAAATTTAGTGTTACATTTATCAATACCTAGAGGAGTCTATTTATTTAGAAAATATGGAAAGGTAGGGTACACACTAATGGTCAAATGCAGTGAGATGGAATCTAGTTAGCCTCATACATCCTTTTATACGTAGGGGACATTGAAAGAATTAATCATATCTTATTAACATATACCACTGTCTTTAAATTTTTTTATTACACGTACATAATATTTGTATCATAATATGTATAAACATGAAGATTGAAGGCCTTCTCATGTACACTATTTTTTCTAGTTGTAGTTAACATAATGGAATCTTGTTGCATGAAATAAGTTCAATAATAATTTCTTATATGTGGGAAGATTGAAATTTTATGATATTTTATAGCTAGACCTTGTATAATATTTCAAGAATTACTTCCATTGACAAAAACATTCATCATAAATCTAGAATTAGGACTTGTTCAATAGACAATTAATTTTATTATTTCAACACTCATAGACTTCTCTATGTGAATGAAATGAAAAAAGGTTCATTGGTGATGTAAAATATATGAGGGATCCCTCTATAGACCAAGGTGAATGTTGATGGTGTGGCCTCTCATGTCACATGCCCTTCTGGATGCAGTGGTTTTTTCATACTCATAGGGGATTCATCATGGGACACTACTTACATTATATTGTGACTAGTATTTCATATGAGGCCAAACTCTAGGAAATGATTCATGATGTAAATCATGTTATCCATCATCATTGGTATTACCTATGGATTGAGTCAAACTCATTACTTTATGTAGATTCATTAAGATTAAGATCCAGGAATGTCACATTGAATGTTCTCATGTGTTAGATAAAGTGTCTTGAGAACATTATCCATCTTAATATTACAGTTTCACACATTTTCATAGAGACTAATCAAGTTTAATATACTATATTGATGATGGATATTATAGATATATTTTAAATTTTCATGTTTAGGACTCCCAATCATTGTTCTTAATTGGTTTATTTAGACACAATGGGTGTGACCCAGTCCTTCATTTTTAAAAACACTTCAAATGCTGGATTCACTTGTCTATTCCTTTTTTAATAAATTTTAGGACTAGTATACTCATATCCTAAACCTTTTGACAATATTGTCTTACATATTTTATATAAAATAGATCATTTTGGATCATCTCAACACCACATATTAATATATTTTAATTTATTTAGACATGTTATTGTATAAATAATAAATTTTATCAGTGTTTTCAAAGAGTTCCAACACATATATTTTGTATTTTGGATAAATTATTTTTATATCAGATGAATATTTGTTTTAATTATTTTTTATATTTTATTTTTCCATTTAATTTTTATTTTTAATATCATAAATTTTTATGGTTTAGGTATGATGGTTTTTTCTCTAGGGAAACTACCACACATCGGTCCAAAAGTAGAGTGTATTTGGAATCATTTAAATAAATACACTCATATCAAAATTTAAAAGGAGGATAAAGAACCCATATTTAATCTTCTAAATCCTTCTATTTCTAGATAACATACTTAATTTTGATATTAATTTTTCTAACTTGAATAAAAATAAAACATTCAAGAAAATAAATTTTCAAGATGATTTTTATCAACCATCATATATTAAAATTACCTATAAAGAAAATATATCAATTTTTTGTTCTATATAAAATAACAAGATACCTAAATTTATCATATATTATAGAAATAACCCAAATAAATACATAAATTAAAACTATAGTAAGTATTTATCTTTTTTACCTTTTAATAAAGAAACAGTTAAAATAAAACTCTGATTTCTTTTTTTTTCACTTGTAAATATTATAATAGATTTACTTTATTATG
Source organism: Viscum album (assembly GCA_963277665.1). Classification (NCBI taxonomy): domain Eukaryota; kingdom Viridiplantae; phylum Streptophyta; class Magnoliopsida; order Santalales; family Viscaceae; genus Viscum; species Viscum album. The sequence continues at coordinate 805,768,794 of OY728150.1, read as the reverse complement.
CGTACACCCCATTTTGAAGATAGTATTATATGAAATACATTTTTCATGAAAATTAATTCTCATGATCAAAAAATAAGATAATAAAAAATGAAATTGTGAAATAATATGCCCACAAGTGAATAAATTATTTAAATATCATGAATGTTTTAAAATATTTTGTTCCATAGAAGACCAATGAAATTTATTTTGGAAACACAATAAAAAAGTGGTTAAATATGATTCTATAGGATAGGTAATTAGGAATATAAAATTATATGCAACCCATGGGTTATGGAAAATATAAGTAAAATTACATTGAAAAGTGGTTCATAATATAACAATATCGTGGCCACTATATATGGGTTGTTCTCATAAAATTATTTTAACTTATTAAACATCCAAGTATATCTAAATTCAATACCTTCTACCATATAGAGGTACCACACAAATAGAAATATAGTGTTCATTAAAAACCCGTATCCCAACCATTCCATTATTATTTACCTATGGTACTATCAATCCTTAAAAATAAAAAGAAAATTATATTGATAAGAATATATGGGAAATATTTAAAAAATTACAAGTTAACATTACATTAATCAATGTAGTGATTAAAATTCTATAATGTACTATTAATTTCAAGTAGATGTGTATACACCAATTGATATTTTGAGTTGATGAAATAGAAATAGTTATGTGGAACATTTTTTTCATTGATCAAAAAAGATATTCCCTCTAAATTCTTGGATGTTGTAATATTCTCAATTCTGTATACCATTGGGGTGAATATCATTTTTGATGTTATGTGTTACTTGGGTTACTTAAAAAATATGATACCTCACCCTATTTTATATTAATTTAATGTTATAGAGATGAAGTATACATGTATTCTAATTTAATTGGTACCTGAAAAAACACATACTAAGTTGTTGTGATTGATATTGATCTAGTGTGTTCTAATGGTTTCATATTCCCTAATAATTTATATGAGATTAAATTAGATGATTATTTTATGCATATAAAATCGATATTCATTTTTTGATTCTGTTATTGAAAACTTACAAAACAATTATTAATATGTCAAGTGATAAATTATTTATATAAATTTTTAGTGATATTATCAAATTTTACATCCTCAATACTAAGAAAAAACCCTCTGAAAAACATCTCATGCTTCCTATGAATTCCATTAATGTAATTTTTTTCAATAAAAAGTCTTTTCACTCCTCTAATTAATGTTCTATCATTTCATCACTAATACAAAATATATGAAATTTTGGTGTTTGTGAATTATTTCAAGAAAATATTATAAATTTTTGTTAAATAATGAAATATTTTTTGGGTACCTAAATATAGTTTATGATTATTATAAGTATCTTAGAGATTATTACATATTCCAGGATTTTACCATTGAGTATATAGATGTGAAAGTGACCTTAAAATTTCTTATTATCACCAATTATTCCAAAATCCGATATAATTATAACATAAAATCATATGATGAATATTAAATATATATATATACTTAGAAAATATAAATTTGTTTCGTATGAGAATATTTAGTTCACAACATTAAATATACAAATTAAATACTTTATCACCTTTTATAGGGATATAAATATTCATTGGGATAAACACTTTCCAACTATTTTCTTATATGATCATCATTTTTTCTGTAGTTTATTTTCCTAAATATTGATTAAAAACTATTGAGAAGGTAAGAGTGATAACGTAAAACAACCATTTTTATGTCAATAAAATAATTTTATGAAAAAAAATATGTAAGATTTATATTCATATATTTTCTCTCCAAAGATTAATTATATCATTGGTAGATGATAAGAAAACTTATCAAAAAATCAATAATAATTATAAAAACTATTTGTACAGACCCTAATAAATAATAATTGGTATATCTAAAATTTCTCTCATGTACTAATGGATCACACTTAAATGGTTCATTTCTCATTACTGTTCATTAGTAAAATGAAATGGAGGTTATTATGGGTTTCCTCAAAATATTTATTCAACAATTATGTTGGATATTTTTCAATACATATATACCTAGATAAATATGAAAATTAAAATATTTGTTAGGTATATTTGAATATAGGAGGGTCTAATTTGTTTTTATAATACTATAGGTACTTTAAGGTGATTTTTGATTAATATCTTCTTGATCTATTGATTAATTTCATTGAATTATATATGGATAGATTTATTATACATAGTTCCTTATTTAATGACTACATTTATAATATAGGTATTTTACTTCATCATGTTATTAAGAAAAATATTTTATGTATTGATCAGAATATCAATTTTATTATATTATTAAGGTGAGTACATAGGTACTTCAATTTTTTGGAAAATATCTTGGTGCGAAAATCAATATAGTATGTATTATTTCATCAATACAATTAAATATATATGTGCAAGATTTAAATTCCCTCTTTGGTAAAAATCTATATTAATTCCATTTCATTAATATACTTAAAATAATTGAACTCTCTCTACCCTAATTAATCAAAAAACATGTAAAATTCTTTGTTGATATCAATTTAGAGATTGATTTCAACAAATTAAAATAGAGTCAATTGTCAAACCCACTAAACTGCCACCATGGTGGAATTTACAATTTATTATAATTTATAAAAAATTCATATATAATTTTAGAGAATACTAATCACTACCTTACAATCATGATCTACTTTTCATTGTATATGTGTTGTGGATATTGGGCCCTGAACATGATAATTTCACCAAAACCAGAACATTTTCATGAAATTATGATATAATTGGATAAAGTTAGTCCCATGTTTTAGGGTTTAAAGTGATTAAAAATCCTGACCTAGATTCCTTAACATATCCCATTATATTTTTGATAGTTAATTCATCATGATCATTGGATAATCCAATATCATGAATTAATATTATAAATTACTAAAAAGGAATGAGTGATGATTATTGTCAATGACCATATTACAAAAATAATTTCATCCAAATCTATTATTAATTCCCTAGAAATCCTAAAAATAACATGATACCAAACTAGAAATTTCATAAAATATAATATGTTATTTTTTGGTCTGTTGAGATTGTATATTATATGTTAATATCATTCATTCCAGATAATTATAATAATAAATTATCCCTGAATCAAAAAATTTCCTCTCATTTGTATATTTTGGGGAAACCATTACCTATGTAACAATTTTATTGATAAAAATTTAAAGTGTTATATTAAAAATAATATATGTTGTTCCACCCTTAGGGTTTCCCAAACTCAGTATATTGGGGGAAATTTTTTCCAAAATGTCTAACTCAATTGGGTTTTTATTAAGGATAGTTTAATGTAACATTGTTTTACGATATCCATGATTTTTATAGATCTTATCATCATTGTAAAGTATATGTAACATTTATTAGCTTAAAAATCTATTTTATTAAAAGAAATATTTAAATGTGTTGGGAATTGTCTTCATTGGGTTTCTTCCTATATTATTTGGGGACTTGTAGATACCCTTATACTAACTTATGTGTTTAAACTAGTAGGAGTATAAGAAATAAAAACTAATAAAACAAAATTAATTGTGAAATTTTTTAGAAACAATCTCATTTTTGGGTCTATTGGATGAATTTTCTTTGCTATAAATAATGTAGAATCAGAATTTTTATTATGTAACTAATATGAAATATTGGAGATGTGATGAATCTTGGAGGATTTTTATGTTTAACACCCTCAATATTAAATAAAAAAATCTTTTAATCCTTATTTATGATTGTTTTCATCTAATATTATGACTATGAAAAACACATTGTATTTAATGGAGTTAATGATGGCTTTTATTGTTTGGAAAATATATTTTAGATGAATTTATAAAAAATTGAATATATGTGAGTAAATTCAAAGATTAAAATATAATTATATTTTTTTCACATGTATATATGGTAGAACATTCTAAGTATTTTTTTTCTTGAGAAATTATATGATTATTTATATTTAATTTATGGAAATGTATTTTTGAGGAGATGGCTTAAAAAATATGCCAACTATCACTAGTAATGTGACCGAGATCATGTTAAAGTTATAGACATGTTAACTACACATATCCAATCATGGTAGGACAAAGGATCACAATGAGGGAATAATAAAACTAGGGGTTAGGTGCATGCATCTGGGTTCATGGGTCACTACATGGGAGGAAAGAGGGTGTTTATTCACCCATATGTGGGGTGGCACATGAGGCATACACAGAGAGTACATTCCATGAGGGATTTATCGAGTATCATAAAGAGTGTATCCATTTATTTAAGTATTAAAAGCCTATTATGATGTTTTATGTGGGATTAGAGATGTATAAACACTAAAAATCCACTTGATAATATACACATAGATTGTTGGTCATCCATTTCGATCAATCAAAAATATTTGATCAAAGGATACATTATCTTATCCCCTATGTGTACACTTGTGTGAATAATGTAGATCAACCTTGGTTTATTCATGAGTATGAGAATAAATCATACGATTTTCATATGAATCAAGTTTAAGATTATCATTTTATAGTTGTCTGCATGAGTATGACTATGATATCAATGAGACTGCATGTAAAATGGAAAGTATGTGATTTCTGAACTACTATGATTCATTACGGTATCAATACAAATAGTATAAACTATATATATATACCATAATATGTATCTACCAAACCCTTTTTACCTAATGGATTTTATTAGGATTGATGACAGTGAAGGATAATCATAAGATACACATAGAAGGTTCTTTGACTGTGAGATGGAAGATTGATCATGATTCACAGTAAATATTATTGCTGATAATTTTTTTTAAATATAAAATCATTTCTTCATGATTTCATATCTCTTTTTAAGAGATACAATAGTTCCAAACATGATTTAAAATATTTCCACACAATAAAATAATCATCACATCACTAAAAATGATTTTATTGAATAATTCTACAACATAAATGATAATATCAACAAATTATTTCAGGTTCATAGTGATCCAAGTGAATTTGTAAGTATAAGGAAATAATGATACACATATATTCTCATAATAATCACAAATCATGCTAACATGCCTTTTATATGGAGTTTACAAATAAATAATTATTTTCATAGTGCGGCAAAGTAGTTGACCAGATTCATCTCACCATAGGAATATTATAGTCAAATACAAACTAATCCTAATTCACACATTAGTTTTTTTATTTAATGAGAGAAATAGAATTATAGTGGTTCTATAATATAATGAAAAGAAAAACCTACTCATAGTGATGCCATAAAAATTAAATGTGGCTGAAGAAAAAATAAGGCTTTCTCAAGAGATTTATCCTTCGATAAACATCATCATCTTGTCATATAAATACTTCTTGAACTCACTTCATCGTTTTTTTAAAATATTATTCTTCCATAGTTATAGATATATAGTTAACTCAAAAATCACTAAGCACATTACACGTCCACCTCCTCATATAAGGGAGAACGTGATTATAATAATAATTTAACAATTAGTTGATCAAACAAAGTATTACACACTCCACAAATCATCCTTGGATTAACCTAGAGGAAATATAAATTATAGACTTGGGTTCATCACCATATTACCCTTATGATATTTCTCAGTTCATTTATATATAATCATGAGTATAAGAGTTAACGATAGATAATGGTATATATAGAGAAATATATAGAGGGACCTAGAGAATGAAAGAGACTAAGGAATTAAAATCATGCGGATGAGTTACATGAGAAAATAAATAAAAACAAATTATTTAACAAAAACAAACTAATATAGGATTGGAAACTTTTCATGGTTGAGATTCATCCTTCTTTTGGGGTGAAAGACCGCTCTATTTATAGAAAATATATCATCCCATCTATCTTAATTTTAATTATCATATCCTATCTTATCTTTAGTTAATATTTCAAACTATTTAAATTGACCAGTGTGGAAACCATATTTAAATGATTTTTTTGAATCCTTATGAATTGGTAAGGCCCGAATGCATATGTTTCCTTAATTTATCTATAAATATCTATGTGTATCACATGTAAATAATATGGATATTTGATTCCATAAATTTTAGTGTAAAATCTCTATGTGTTGTGGATAAGAACAATGTGGTGTAGCCTCTTTCACATATATTTTCCTTCAGCAAGGCTGTAATGTTTCCAACAATTATTTGGTGAAATATACATCCTCTAAAAACAACCCACTTTTATTATGGATGCATGAAGGAAATATCCAAGATCTATGAAACAACCTTCTTTATGTGTTACTTTTTTTAAGAATTTCAATAGTGCAGTAGAGAACACGCGATTCAACTCTATCTCTGCATTAAATCATGGCTACATCCATATTTTTCACCTCTAAGACATCATAAAAACCCCTATAGTGTATAATTATGTTCATAAACTTGTTCTATAGATAACCAAAATGTATAAAATCAACCCAAAACATAGTATTCATTCTCAATTCAAACTCAAAGGGTTTCTACGAAGATAGGGGTGCATGTGTCGTAGTGAGTGACTATTACAAAGTGGTATCAAGGTCATTTGTTCACCACATACAACATCACTATGGTGTAGCATAATCCATTTCAACATCATCATCAATTTTTTTCTTCTTAGTGTTTGGATCAAGATTATAATTCCTAGTATTGAATTCATTCATCCTCACCGGGGGTCACACTAAACTCTTGTGTTGATCCATGGAGAACCCTGACCTCGTAGTGGTGAGTTGGCTTGTTTCCAAGATATAACAGTAGCATCCATGGAGTTATATATCCTTTTTTAATTTAGATTTGGGGGGTTATTTTTCATCAATTGGTGTTCTTTTTTTTTTCAACCAGTCTCAAGAAGTATAATCATGGTGATTCAAAACTTGTTGGTGGTTCAAGGATCATTCCTAAGCATTACAGTCATTATAGTATTGTTTTCTAGTAGTTAGGTGTGTCAGTCCAGTGATTTAGAGTGGTGGAGGTGGTGGAAGATTCATTTTTATGTGTGCGTTGTGTAATTTTGAGGTGAGACAGTGTCAATTATGTTGAAATGAGTAGAACCCTCATGTTTCTCATCCCAAATCGAATATTTTGATGGTTGAGAGATTTAATATAAAAAATCCATTTTCTATTACCACTGTATCATGTCCAACTTGAGTTGATGGAATAGAAATTCCTCATATGCCTTCCTTTACTAGAGAAACCCTCCAACCACCACTCCATAAAATTTCCTCATACACTTGGGTAGATTAGGTTCTCATGTGTCCGGTTACTTCTGAATACACTGTGTGACATATATCTCCTTCCATGCATGAAATCTCTCTTCTTGATTGTACTTGGTTGAAAGACACTTTTGGGTTGGATATGTGTTTGGTACCCCTTGGGTTGAAGGATACTAAGGTTTTTCCATTTATTTCACCTTAAAATGTATATAATACATAATATAATAACAACCCAAATATCATAGTCAAAATTAAACACTAAAATTCATAATTTCTATTTATATTAATTTATATTTATTTATTATATATAATTCACCAACATTTTAATAAAAAAATTATTGTTAAGGATAAATAAAAAATAATAATTTAGAATTTATTAATTAAATTTATTTTTTTCATGTAAAATTAATAAGTATCAAATACACCCACACTTTAACTATGATTTTTCCCATGCACTGAATCTTAAAAAATTAACGATGAATAACAGGTTAGAAATATTTAAATTTTAATGTTTTAAAATAAAAAAAATTATCAATCTAAAACTAAACATTTATGTTCCACATAAATCATCAGTACAAATTTACACTCTTCAATGAGACAAATCACCTATGTATTTAACTTCTTCCCTTTGAAAATTAGTGGATCCCCTCTTTTTTCATTTAAATTTCGTAATCCATTATTATAAATCATATCAATCATGATCTAAATCAAATTATTTTATTTTCACTCATCACTCAATGTAACATGCCAAACTAGAGTTATGATAATAACATGAATACATACTTCTTTCCAAAATATTTCAAAGGACCTATATTCAACCTTCAAAAATAAAAAAAAACATGAGGAATTTTATTTAATAATTATTGGAATCTAAGGGTTTAGGATAGTGGTTATTGATGTTTTAATCATTGTGGATAAACCAGGAGGTTAACACTAAATCATATTACATGATATAAAAAGCAAAGTGCTATTAAAATATCACTTTAAAAATAACTACTCCCTCTTCCCAATATCTATTTAATTATCAAGATACAATTAATGTATAATTGTTAATGTTCACCCTATTTAGTTTTCTCTACATTTCTTTTTTTGACTTTTTTAGGAAAAAATTTCATTTTTTAATTTTATGCTTGAAAAACATATCACATTTACCACTTAATCCCATATGATAACATCATTAGTGCGTAATAGGGTTTCTTTACATTCCCATGTCAAATACATGTTTTATTTCATTTATTATTGTGGAAAAATGAATATATAAAATATAATATCATAAATCATCCCCTGTACCAAAAATAGAACCCCTGCATGTATTGTATCCCTTCCACCACGACTTCCCTCAGCCACACACATCATCTATAAAATATCATGCACAATATATAGAGTAGGGTCTGAAAGGGAAATATTCTCTAGTACTATTTCTCAATTCCTAAAAAGGTCTTTCATGGAATCTATAGGCCAGATGGGGAGTAATGTAAAAGGTGGACTTAGGGCTAAGGGATAAATTAATACAAAACATAATCCTCTAAAATGTGACTATATAATCATAGATTTGAAATCTTCTAATGAATGTTCTAATTGGAGGAATACCCCCAAAAACTCTCAATAATTATTCTCAAGATATAATGGAAAGTATAATGTGAAAAAATCTAATCAGGAATGAAACATATTAAATTGGGAGACCAACCTTGGAATTAAATAATAATAAAAAATAAATCCCTATGAATTTTAGAAATTCAAAGTATGAACAATGTTAGGGAAATTTCATTTACATTAATCATATAAATCTTAAAATAATGATTTAAAAAATTAATACCACCACATCAGTCAATAATTTTATTCATTATTTTACTCATTCAATGCCTTTCATTTTAATATAAAAATGGAATCATGGGATTCTAATGAAACTCATGTCTCTAAGCTTATAAAAGTTAAGAATGTGGTCTATCTGTGGAACTAAAAATTTTATTTTAATTATAAAAATATATTTTTTATAGTATGGATGAAATCAAAAATAAATAAATAAATTTTAAATAAAAACACCATTCAAATGATTCTAAAGTTCCCCTTGTTTTTTTGGAGGGAGGGGTGTCCTTGTTCCATCAACATCAAGGATATATAAAATAAATTCACTCATCATAACACAAGAACCATTTAATTAAATCCTAAAAATAATCTGTGGGACAGGGTTATATCATAATATATTCCTAAAACGTTTTCTTAAAAAATTACTAGAATGCAAATTAAAGAAAATACAGAAAAATATTCATTTAATCACCCAAGTGGCCCCTGGTTTATGACTGCCTCCTGATGGGATGCACCAATTTAAATTCAAAAGTCGACAATGGGTGGTGTTACTTTGAATTCAACCACTAATAATTCTTTCTTACATCATGAATTCCTTATTATTTTTTGTTTAAGACATTTTGGATAGAGTATATCAAATCCAAGCCATGAAAACAATGTAAACATTTCATGGAAGATGAAGGATTGAAATTAGTTCCTCCATCTTTTTAGTTTCTTCTTGCACAACCTATTATTCACTCTCTAGTTATTAGTTAATATAAAATACATCTAAAGGGTAATAAAATGAAATTTAGTGTTAAATTATATAAAAAAATTATGTAGAAATGTTACCCCTATATGTAATAATTATGTTTCTCTTTATACATTGGAAAATCTACATTGATCTTCTTGTACACTCCCTTCAAAAGCTGTTCAACATATTCATGGAGCATCAATTGTTAATATACTTGTGCATCTTCTTTTTCATAATTATCCTTCATGTAAAAAAAAAATAGTAGTAAAAATAATATAATTATAAACAATTTGAGGTGATACTATATTCAGTTTCAATAAAACTATTTTAGAATTAATTCATGACAAGATAATCTCCCCATGTCCAGATACAATTTCTTCTCCAGTGGAAAGTACTTCATGGAGTAGAATTTCACTAGATAGAGGTAGGTAGTCAAGATCCTCCATCTCTCATAAAATTTTACAATTTTTTTATATTATTCTTCTATATCTATATATAGATACAATGATGATGGTTCATTCATTTTTAAAATGGGTATATTGGGTTTCATTTCAATATTATACCATTTACTAAAAATTAAACAGAATCATGTATGTTAACACATATGTATTTATCATATCTATCTTAATATTCATGTAATTATACAATCATATTATATAGATGGTTGGGATATTGATACAAATCATGTTATCCCTCAATCATTTATACTTCTTCATAAAAATTTGGAAGGACTTAAGCAGATGATTTTATGCATCTTATAATTATAGATCCTCCGTATCCTTCTATAATTTATATTAAATTTTCACATTATTAATAATGAACATTTCATCCTATAATGATATGCATGTAACATGGCCATTAAATATATTATTGAAAAAAATAGTGAGATCATACATCCATTTCAAAAGGGAATCCTCATAATTATCAACCACATTTCCATAAACATGTGAGTAATCTGCCCTTATAGAATAGTAGTTTTTTGAATACATAATGCTAAAAAACAGATATATTTTTAGAAAACAATGATATTATTTAAATAATTTGAATATAAAAATTGAATGATCAAATTCCTAGCTCCTCAATAACAAAATCATATTTTGACTTTCCTATCATGGGGTTGTGAAAAGGATATAATTATTTTACTAGTACAAAATAGTGGCCAACCTAGGTCATCTAAAATGAGGGGAATTAATGTATAATACACAATAATCCTAATTCACTTATTTTATTTATTAGTTACTATCTTATTTTAAAAAAAATGGGATTGTGGGGTTTTGATAAAGAAGTGAAAAACTAAACATAATGATGTGGTTTTCATGAAAAATAGAATTAATGCAGTCAAAGTAGAATGGATGTTATCTCAATAGATTCATCCATTGAGTACCTTCATCATCTTGTTTTATATATACTTAATAAACACACTATATAATATTTGTGAAAATAAACTTATATCCTAGTTTTATATGTATAGTGCACTAAAAAATCATCAATCATGCCATAGAACCACCACCTCAATCATGTAATAATGGGTGTATAATAAGAATTTAAACATTATTTGAACACATTGGGGATTAAACGCACCATAAATAAACCTCATCTTTACCAGACTAAAATATAAATCATAGAAATTGGTTTGATATTGGATTACTCACCCATTATATTACTCTGATAAACTAATCATAATCACAATGGATAATATGAGATAGGGAGGGAGAGAGATTGTGTTTGTGATAAAGAGAAAATGAAAGAAATAAAAAAATTAAATAAAATAACGTTGATGGTATATATTATAAAACTAAAATCCAACCCATAAATGAAAAAAATAGCAGTAGCCCCTTCACCCTATTGATATACCTTCTCCAAATTTAGTTTAACACCCCTATTTTTGGGAAAATATCAATCCATATATATTCATTAAAATTTAAATATCCTCTGTTATCTTCATTAAATGTTTCCATATTCTTAAATTCGTTAGTGGGAAATACTTTTTTTAAGGAGTTATTTTACTCCTTGGGTTTTAGAGAGGCCCCCATGCATATGTTTTCCTAATTTATCCCTCTAATTCATTTGGTGTATCCCATTTAAATCATGAGGATATAGAGTATTTATCATTTTACCATAAAACCCCTAAGTGGAGTGCACAAGAGCACAATGGTATAGCCTCATTCAATTATATTTTTTATCTACATCGATATTAGGTGTCCAACTATTCCATAGAGAATGATCCATCCACCAAAATCATGCTAATTTGATTATGGGAACAACCACAGAGTTACCAAGATCCACAACACAACATATTTTATGTGTGTATTATTTCTAGCAAGGATGTGCTATAGTAGACAACCCATGTTTTAATCTCCACCTATTTATCAAATCCTTACTACTTTAAAATTTTTCACCACTATAGTGCCATGATAACCCCAATAGTATAACATTATTGTCATCAAATCAGTCCATATGGGACCAAAATTTAGTATCTCATCACATGTAACAAACTTCTCTATCTGTTTAAACTATAGGTTTCTGTGATGCATGGGTGATACCAGTGGCATGGATGGTGTTGAGTATCTAGTGGAATCTACCTTCTTTGTTAACCTTGTCCTAATTCACTATGGTGCTACATTATTTTTATCATCGACAACATTATCATATGACCATTAGAGTAACTAAATTTATATTATCATTCCTTTAATGGAATTACTTTATCCTCCCAGGGGTTGCGTTAAAAAATAATGGTGATCCATTGTTACCTTATGCCTCACGGTGGGGAGGTTTCTTATTCATGATCTCAAATAGTGAAACTATGGAATTCCCTATCCCTTTCTAATGGCCTATAAAGGGGATTTATATACCTAATTCAGTGTTCCAGGATGGTTTTCTAAGCTAAAAAAGTATTATCTTGGGGATTCATGGCTTCATGATGGTTCCAATATCATACTCAATCATCCCAATAACTATCTTGGAGTTTTTAAGTTTCCAGATGTGGAAGTCCGATGATGATGAATGGTAGTAGTGGTAGAGGGGAAATTTCTGAGTGGGTGATTTGATTTTGAGGGAATACAACTTCATCTTTGTCAAAATGAACAGTACCCAGATACATATTATCCCACATTGGAAGTTTGATCAATTAGGTTCTTGAATATAAATAATTATATGGCTAAAACTATTAAATAATGTTAGGGATGAGATGAGGGAATAATACTTCCTCTCATAGTTTCCCACACCATCAAAACCATTCATCCAACAGTGCATATAATAGTCATGTTCCCTGATGCAACACATGTGCATGTGTGTGTGCCAACTTGTTCATCATTTTCATGGCATATCCTTTAATCACATGTATAGTCTCTCTTCATGGGTGTTATTCGACAGTAAGCCCTCTAGGGTTTTCCATACGGTATTCACCCCATAGTATGAGGGCTAGAAAGGATTTTCCATTTTTTAACAAATTAATATGTATAATACATAACAATATTAAAACCAAACATTCAAAATAAAAATAAAACATTCAAATACATCATATATATTTTTAATAACACAAATTTATTCATTAAATATAATTACCTTAAATTTAATAAAACATTTCATTATTTGCGAATAATAATAAAAATAATTACTTATATTAAAAAATAGATTTTTCTGGGCATCAAATGAATTATTCATGAAAACATTCACACATAGATTGGGGATGTCTAGATATATCCATAACTATCATATGAAAATTCAAATTCCATTTAATTTTTAATTATTTTAATGAATAATGGAGTATCTGGAGTTATTTACAAACAACAAGAAGAAAATTAACTAAGATCCTAAAGCTTATGGGTATTTAAACTGAGTTTTAAAAGGGTAATATATAATGGTAAAATAAAGTGGGAGAATATGAGGTCATTTTTATTCAAAATACAATATTAAAATAAATTTTCAGATATTTAAATAATATAATAATAATTTTAAATAAAACCAATCCACCTATATATGTTTTTATTAATGAGTCAGGAAGAATACCTTTTGGGTTTTATTAGATATTAAATATTAAATAACATCCAAGAATAAGTGAGAATAATATTCATGAAATTTTTGTGAATATAAATTTTTGAATGCGGGTATTGAATAAGGTTGTTTTTAAAATATAAATAAATAAAAAACAATTGATTATGATATTTATGAAAGTTTATAGAATCTTTATATTTAATAGAGAGAAGAATGAAAAGGGATTAGATTTTTCATGATCTAGATAATTTTTCATGGATTATAGGTGCTAATAATGTTATTGTGTGTGCTATAAATTAATAGATAATCTTATCCATATATTAATAGAGGTAAATAAATTATAATATGGAATATAAGAAAAAAGTAGCATAAATAGGATATTCAAAAAATAAATCATTGCTAAAGTAGAATCTTTTTAGTAGCGTGTCTAATATGTTTCATGAGCCTTCAGGTTGGGGTTTAGAACCAAACATTGAATAATTAAAATTGGGTATATAACTAATTTTTGGGGAATTATAATGATTGTTTTTGACCAGTTATATACACTTGTGTATATAGTTTTAAATCTATCATGGGTCATGTAACCAACATGGTAAAGTGTGTGTGTTTTTTTCAAAACCACATAATTACTACGTGTTATTATCTCTTTTATTAACACTACATATGATACAATAATATGAGATTATATTTAGGGGTTTGATAACATTAAATATTCCATGAGGTATAATTATAAGATGATAAATTCTTAAAATAGTTAAACTATCACACTGCCCAACTTCCATAGTATTTGAATTGAGACGTATCTCTAAAAGATGGTATATGAGAAAAGGATATCTCTAGTGATAAAATAGAATTCCATGAGGAATGAAGAATTTTAATTAAATAAATATTAGAGGTTTTCTAAATTTTAATGGTATGAATTATCATAGCTATAGGACTAGGATATCGCCCCACTTCTTTTCTCGTGACCTGAAAATAAGTGATATTTCAAAATTTAGTTTCCCTCCCTTTTTTGAAGATTCTTCCATGAAATAAGTTGACATGAGACATATTAAATTAGATTTTTTGGATTTAAATAACATCTTCTTGTCTTAAAATGATATGTTCTACTAAAATATAATGTATCACAGAATTTCTAAGGATATCCTTGAAAAATGGGGAAGTGACTGTAAATGAAATTTCAAATTCATTGAATTTAAGAAACATATATGGGGGATAAAATTAAAAGAAAAAACTTTTTTTATGATACCATTTATCACTATATTACATGATTCAATAATATTTTGTTTAATATCTAATGTATTAGTGAAAAACTACAAGATTGCATTATTTTTTATATAAACTGCTGATGGAATTTTTAGATCATTTTTATGAAAAAAAATCTTTAATATGGGGAAGATATTATGTTACATAATATGTGTTAAAGAAAAATATTCATAGACTATAAAATGAGGAAATTTATAGCTTTAAAATAATAATAAAGATGATGAAATATCATCTAAGGCCCTGAAAAAAGGTAAAAGCAATGAATAAGAAGTTATTGAATCATGTGATTTTGATGATAAGGAATATGTAGAAGAATTGAATAAGATTGTATATATTCTTACAAATAGAACAAGAAAATAAAAGTGTAATTGTAAATGAAAAAAATCTTAAATTTCCTATAATTTTGATTTTCTTAGATATTATTCTTCTTATTTTCAAACAAATAAGGTTGATAAATTAGAATTTGATGAGGAAGATGAGAAATTTTTAAAAATGGAAAATAATAATAAGAAGAATAATCATTAAAATATTTTTAAAAATAATATAGTGAGGGATCATTAAAAAAATATTCATAAATTATCTCTTCATATGATGAATTTAATTACATGTTAAAATTTTAAAGGGATCTTATTTATTAAGGAGATATAATGATGGTAAGAAAATGATCAAGTTGGGATGGATTAAAAGTAAATTTTAATGCATTACTATAAAATAATACAAGAATAAAAGATAAAAATGGATAAAAATGTTAATAGTTAGGTGATTAAAACAAGTATTATGATAGAAATGAAAAAAAGTCCGTAATTAAAAGAAATAGGAGTATATTGATAGTGGTTTAACTAGAAAAAATTCTATGTGATCTTCCAGAAAATATTAATATAGGGGATAAAGATTTGTTTGAGACATGAGCCATATGTTTCACTATTGAAAATGAGTTAACCAAAATAAGTGAGGACTAATCAAAGGATATATAGTTTAAGGTTGAACGTTTTAAAGCTCATGAGATGGATGGTTTTTACGAAAAATGCAATTATAACCCAAATTTTACACAAAGTTATATCTTTTATCTCTAATAGTGTAGGTGAAAACACAAGGTAGAACTTTTTTTGACCATGAATAATTAAGATATGAACTCATACCCATTAAAGGAATAAATATTCCATAAATGATACTTCCCCCAAAGAATGTGAAGGATAAAATTAATATAAGATTGAAATTAAATAATTATATATACATTTTTATTCAATGTGGAATATCAATTTTTTAATGGTTTTTGGTATTTGAGGACTTAATTCTATAATATGCTGTTATAATAAGTTTTTTCTATGAAAGTGTAAAGAAACCATGGATGTTTTTTGAAAAAAGGTAATGAATTTTAAAAAATAAATTAGTAAATTGTTATAAAATATATATGTACCCTCATAACATAGTATATAATCTCAAAAATGTGTTTGGTAGATGTGGAAAGGAGGGTGAAGAATCCCAAGTATGCATTTCTGGGATTCTTAGGAAAATTTACCATGGTGTGATTGGGAGAAATAATTTGAGTATATAGGAGGTTCAACCATATAATGTTAATATTTAAAAAATATAAAATAAGAATCTATATAAATATAATATTTTCTTGAGTGAGTGCATGAAAATTGAACCATATCAATAAATAATAAAAAAATATAGTAATTAGATATAAGATCTTGTGCTAATGAAAAAATATTTATCACACAATAATTCCCTGGAATTAGAGAAGTGTCATCTATAAGTGGCGAGTCGAAAATTCAAAGTAATAAATGTGAGAGTTCTGAGAAATCATGAAACGATTCAAAATATTTAATAAATATCTTACCAACTCAAGAAGATTATGTGAGGAATAAAATTCTTAAATCTTGATAAAAAAGCATCACAAATAATGTTTTCATACAAGTGTGGAATAGGTTGAGAGTAAACTCTCATATTTATATTTTCTACTTTAGAATAAAATTATTCCCTCCATATTACTTTTTTATTTTGTTTTGAGGAAAGTATCCTTGGAATTTAAGGAGATACATGAGTTTTGTACCATGTGGACAATAAATATGTCGATTTCTATTGCAGTACCACTGATGATAATTATACATGATGAAGGAAAACTTGACTGAATAACATGAGGACAAGAAAGGTATATAAATTAAACTTACAACCATAGTTATAATTTTATTGATACCAAATAATATGGGACACTGTTGGTTGTTAAAACATTTAGAAAATGGTGGAATTATAGGCCTTTCAGATGATTCTTTTGGGTTTTTTGAGATATGTGCATCTTATAAAATTAATTTAAAAAGATAAATATTCATAGATTTCATGTTAGGATAATTGTTGGGTTTTTTTCCTAAGCATGGTATACCATAGTGGTAAATTCATGGATATAATATAAAACATTGACTATTTCTCTCTTGTTTTATACCTCAGGTTTAAACATATAATCTTATAATACAATAATTAAAAGGATATTCTCTTAGAATAACATGTTATATAATCCTTCACTAAAAAATATGTGGATTATTATTCATTTTTTAAAAGAAACAGATTATAAATTTTATCTACTGTGAGATATGAAAATGATTTCATTATTCCTTTTCATTTTATTTATTATAAGAGGAAGAAAGTTATTATTTCATATAAGGATATATTGAGAGAAAACTAAATAGGGGAGATTTTTTCCCATTAGATAAATTTTATTTGTTTCAATAAGGTATGATGTTAATATGTGTTCTGAAACTGAGAAGGAATACTAAGGAGGTGAAGATTCTTGGATGATTATTATGGATTTCATGCTCAATAATAAATCCGCTAAATTTTGAATATTTGCAATGTATAAGACATGTTATAATGATATTTGGATTAGAAGAGTATTTAAAATGGAGTTAATAATGTTTATTTTTTTTCAAAATAACATTTTGGGGATGTTATAACATGATTGAATTTATGTGATTAAATTACATGATTGAAAATGAATTTTACATTGTGGGTATTTTTATGGTGGATTATTTGGAATATTTATTTGATTTAAAGATTTTAGGACGATGTTTATCAAATTTATGCTATATATTTTGGAGGAGATGGTGTAAAAATATGCAAACCAAAGCTATCTGTGGGAACCATCTCAATTATAATAAGGAATTGATTCAACCAAAGCTTCTTAAAAATGGTTCTATATAATAGTGTGAATAGATTTCCCAGGGGTCTAATTTAGGCTTGTGGGACTACATGTTAGTGTATAAGATATAATAATTTTTTAAGCCTCACACGTGTGGGTAGAATATAATGCCTACATAGAGCACTTGCTCTGTGAGGGATTCATCATGTGATATGTTAAAGAACATAAATTTATTAATAATTAACACACAATAAAGAAGTTTGATGTTGTATGGTTGTGGAATAGAAATTGAAACTCCTTTTAAAAGCATTCACATAGATTGTGGGTCATCTAGTCTGATCAATCGACACGGTCTTCTACTAGCCTGTGTCATCTTCATCCTCAGAAATACCCTACTCTGACATTGTTGGATCGACCATGTCCTCTTCATGGTTTTGTTTAATTATCTCATTCTTTTTAACCAACCACAAGATTTATATCAAATATATATCAATTTAAAACATAAAGGTGATGACCAAAATCATTAATGGTAGAAGGAGAAAACATGAGTTACGAACCATTGTATGTCATCACGGTAGATGGACCAACCACATGAAGTGCATGGTCCTACTATGAAAGACATGTACAAAAATTGATCAGTTTTAAGGATTTGGGTATGATCAAACACAAAAAAACTGATAACATGATTTACTTGGTCAATTTTCTCTCTGTATGCGAGTAGATTAAATATCAAAAGCTACAGTGATATTTATGGATACTAAAAAATAAAGAAACATGAGAATCCTATTTGTGAAAATCATGCATGATTCCATGTATCATTAGAGGATATTAATTCCTATAAAACATTTTATTAATGGATTTTAAACTATAAGATAATATTTATATCACAATGATAGTTCCTATTGATGATTTATTTCATGGATGTGATAATATCGATACATATATGAAGTTCCACATACATTCATGTGAATCTATTTCATTTAGAAAATATAACCACGAATATTTCGTCAAGGGATACATGATTCATGCATAATTAATTAAAACAAAAAAAAATTAATTGAGTAACTCAATCTTCATTCGTAATTTACATAAGAAAATTTTCATGCCACATACTATTTGATGTTGTGAATGAATAATGGATAATATATGGTTATTTACAAATCAGGTGGAAAAGATATCACATACTGATTATTTTGGATATTTAAAATTATATTAGAAAATAAAATATCAACATATAATTTTCATGGGAATTTTTTTTTTGTTATTTAAATATAACATCAAAATAAATTACCTATTCTATGGGGTTTTCAGTAATCATATTAATTATAAGTAAACCACCAGGATATTTCTATACTATATAAGGAGGAACAACCATTGTGTTTTATTAGACCTTAAACATAAAATAATATCCACTGATAAATAAAAATAATATCCATGATATTATTTTGAATATAAAATTTTAATCAAGTTATATAGGATAGTAGTTTTTAGATTATGGATAACTCACAAACAATTTAGTGTGAGATATTTTTGGGATATAATACAATATATGTATTGAGGAGAGAGAAAAATATAAAGACCCATATCCTTAAATATTAGTAATGTGTTTCAAGGAAGAAATTTTTATTTATGTTTTTGAAAATTGTATACATAAGTATATTTAAGGATATATATGTTAATGGGGAGATCAATTCCAAAGTGGTGCATAAGAAGGGAGAATTATAAAGAAGTATTCTTACTAATGGATTATTGTAGAAAAATAAGCTTGTGTTTGAAGTTTTTAAATAGTTTCTTGGGGATTATGATTATGTTTCCTAACCAATAACGTTTGAAATATAGTTGGGTTGAATAACCAATTAGCATCGAATTGTAACTGGGGTGTCTTACTAGTTGCAGCCACATATTTTAATAGTATAAAATCTAATTTGGGGAATTTACATAACATTTAAAGTATGAGGATACTATATATAACCATGTAAATACTTTTTTTATCTCTAAATAAATACTAAAACACACTAGGGGATTTTCTAAACAATATTAAGATGATCAATAGCATTAAAAGTTTTATGAGTTTTTATTCAAAGATTAAGCATTCATAAAATAATACCACATTACATCCCCCTAGTGGTCCAACTAATGTAGTGATCTATACTCATTGTTGGCTTGATTTGTACATATTATTTATTAGTGATATGGTTTCCCATTTTTACAACTATATAATATACGAACTTAAATATAAATATGGGTTTCAACCTCAAAATTAAATATCATATCAACCACAAAAAAATATTCCATGGTTTTTTATATAGATGTAAAAGAATAAGTCAAAAAACTATCTATCATAATAAAAAAGACTACTATTTTTAACTAAAACATGTTATTTAGGTGATTTTACTACTTTTAAAATTATAATTGGAATATCACCTTATATCCTTATTCTTTTACTAAATTTTCACCACCCCTTAAATAACAGAACTAAGCCAATTTATCAATAAAATTATGAATAACTAGTTATTATATTGTACTAAATAAAATAAAATTTAAAATTTTTATATTTTTGGATGCATGAAAATATTCTAGTAATTAATCTTAAATTTAAAAATAAAGAACCAAGTAAACACATTTTCATTTTATTCATCACCATCAATGTCATATTAGCGAGAAGGTTTTGTTATATGACGTATAAATAAATTTTTATCCCATTAATATTTGTCACCCTAGTTCAACAACTATATTGTTTCTAATGTCTATACTTTTGGTCTTTAAATTTTTAAAAATGATAAAACCTAATTAAAATTACCATCAATTGGATGTAACTAAATAAATTCATTAACAACCATATATACCCTCTACGGGAGGATACCCACAATTAATAATCTATTTCATCACAAAAACATTCATGTTTTATCATCCATGTTAATACACTTTTTCTTACTATCAATTATGTGAAAATATAAGAAATTTTATCTATGGAATGGTTTCCATGGGGTGGTTACATACATTACATTTCTTTCTGGGATGCTAGAATGATTAGAAATTTTTAAAAAAAATCATGTTTTTAATATGTTTTTCAAAAATACAATCAATATTTATTATCATATAAAACATTTTAATAGATATAATTTACAATATTATTTGAAAATTATCTTTTAGAAAAATTAAACAATTTAATTTGAATTCATTTTATTATACAATGTGATATTTAAGAAATAATTTGATTATAGTTATTTATACTTGTAAAAGATGATGTTTTTAAATGATATGATTTATTTTATAATTATAACTCACTTTTTATTTTGACTATATATATGGGATATAATTATGGGAATTGTTTAGTTATATAATCTAACCAACATTGCACTTGAATCTGGAGTGGAAATATTTTAAGCATAATTGATTTTTTCTAAAATCATGGAAAACATTTTTTGGATTCCAATATGGGTTTCTTCATGCCTTTTTCTATAATTTGATCAACAAAATATCTATTTAATATTGAAAAATTGTTAATATGAATTATTGTTGTTGATTGGAAACCCTATTTATAAAATTTTATATAAATAAATATATAAATAGAAACATATGTATACAAAAACATGTTGAGAAGATGACCTAAATGTTTATCTTCTACTAATTAATATGTTAGTGGGTTTTAAAAATAATATTGTGAAGGGAAATGAGTAGGAATAGTTAGAAGAAATAATTCAAGAGAAATAAAATTTAATTTCAAAAATATTTTCTACAAAAATGGTGGGTCACTAAACATTTAAATATTTCCTTTCACAGATATAGGGATGTAGTATTTTGGTTGAAAAATGAATTCTTCCACTAATTCTAGTTTAATGAATATCCTTGATTGTTTTTATAAAAAAAATTATAGGACACCTATATCTATGAATAATGATACTAAGACCTTAGTCTGTTTAATTTTCCCAACATTTCAATCAATAATTTAGTTAACAATTCAAAAAGAAACAATTATTATCTTGGTAATATTATTCATCAATTGTATTCTTTTAAAATTATGGATAGTTGTTCCACTTAAGGGAGAAAAAATTGAATTGTAGAGGTTTATATCATTATAATTTAATAATACATTATTATTATATGATGTTATTTTTATCCACTTCTAGGATTTAGTTTTTCTATATATTAAATTATTTCATTCAAAATTTAATTTCTCTAATTAATGTTATATAATATTATACAGTGGTATTTCAATTTTTGTATGTTTTCATGGTATGTGAAGGTGATTTAGAGATCTCAAAATTAAAATTAAGAATACTATTCCAAACTATATGTAATAATAAAAAATTTATTGGGGTGAAAGTCAAATATCAGGGAATAATTCAATATAATTGGTCTCTAATTATCTGTGGGTATAGATGAATGTACGGGATAAAAGTTTCAGAATATTAAAAATTCTATATTTTCTATTTGGTGTCACATAATTTTGTTTTGTTAGAAAAATCTATAGATTTTGATAGTGAAGTGTAAAATAACGTAATTTGACAATATCACTAATTATAAAACTCCAATTCCAACCAAATTTATTTGGATACAATAAACGAGACTCAAATAACCCTATTTATTATTTCATTTAATTATATGGTCATTTACATGTCCAAAAGATAATAGAATTGGTTTTGTAAAATCATTGAATAAAGTCCTTCACCAGTTAGATCCTATAAATACAATACTTGGGTACATATTTTAGAATTTTAGGGATGGGAATAGAATATATAATTTTATAGAGAAATTGGATTCCACAAATGAACATATATTACTTAAATGTTCCCCTTGTCATATGGATAGTAAATATAAAAGAGTTTTTCTGTGGAAGGATACTATAAAATACAATGAGAGGATAAAATTTGAACAATCATTATGAGGGTGTTTCAAGATTAAATATAGTGATATGATACATGATTTTTCTACGTGAATTTTTTATTTTAGGTTTTAAAATGGATTATTTATTTATTTATTAATAAATAATCACATTTGAATTGTTTTTATTATGTAAATTTAACTATATTTATATTCTTAACTAATCTATAATGGGATTTTGAGTAGGTAATGTTTCATTATTATAAAATATTAGGATGTCATTAATTGTTTTATACATGATATATTAGTTCAATTTCAATTCTAACTATGTAAAAGGGGTGAATCATGGAAAAATAATAGTTACACAAAGGTTTATTTGTAAATAAATCAATTTATAGGGTTATATGATGCATATAATTATGTATAAATAAAAAAAATATTCAGAACCTCATATATATATATATAGTTTATTAGAATATGTGTGGTTATATTGATTCCTATTTTCTAGTAAAAAAATTAATTTCAAGCATCACCTAGGTTCATAAATTCATTATAATAATTCATGAAAAATATTATATTTTACAAATAATGGATAAAAATTATATGATATACAATGAAACACAATGTAATTAGTTTTTTCCCCTTCAGTAATAATTTCTACATTCCAAATTATGTGTCAAATATGGGAATATATAGAAATAAATGTTACATTAGAATGGTTCTTGTGTATTCCTTGATGATATTTACATAAAATGTTTTTAATAAAAGACATGAAAATTATGGATAATAATGATGTATGGGTGGATCCTAGAAAATAGTACTTAAAATATCATTAACTAGTTATCTATAATAGAAATGTGATTATTTATTGCAGCATTTAGAGTTTTGATGAGATAAAAAATTCTCTAGTACAAAATAAAATTAATAATATTATAAATAAAACAACATTCATATTGTAAATACACTATAATGAGATTATAAAATTTATAATTTTATTGATAAGGATAATATGATAGAAAAATATTCTGTTTTATAAACAAATAAGATAAACAATAATGAAATAACTCTCATCTCTTTAGATATGCTAAAATAATTTGTTGAATTATCACAATATATAAATTTGATTAGGGAAATGAATGATGAAATTGATTAAATTAAATGTCAAATTATCTATGATTGTTTCCCAACATTAATGGAAAATATATTTTTGGGGTCACATAGATATATAAAAACCTGATTAATGAGAATCATGAAATGAAAAGAGTCATTGTTAGAATTTGTTAAAAAAGGTTATACATCGATTGATGATGTTAAAATCACTAATCAATTTCCACCATCTTCATGATTAGAGGAAATGAAAATAATGAACTAGGTAATTATAGAATAAATCATTTTCATATTTATTATTATCCTAGAATTATGCTGTTATATTAATTGTAAACATATTAATTAACTATTAGAATCCAAAAAAAAATTGGTTTTATTTAAATCCCTTATTTATAAATTTTATTTAAAAATTTAATTTTAAAATTATACGAGTTTAGTTTGAAAGATTTTATTTAATTTATAAATTCACCATTTTATTATTATCATCAATATAATTTTTTAAATTTTTCTGAAAATTTTAGTTTTTCATGGGGTAGTGAAAATTACTGATTTTAATTGTATACTATATTTTATTTTAAAGTATTTATAAATAAAAATAATGTTATTTAATAGTTTTAAATTTTAATTAGTAAATTTTTATTTCTAAAAACCAATTATGGTTTTCTAAATGGATTTTTCCTAGAATTTACTATAAAAAATTATATTTAATATTTCATTTTTTTTGAAAAATTGTTTTTTGTTGTGTTTTATTGGTTTAATTTCAACATACATTCAAAAAATTATGTATTATGAATTTTGAAAAATTAATTCCATATTTGGTATTTTTGCGATCAAATTTAGTAAATAGGTTCCTATTATTTTTAGTAAATATGAATATAAAACTTAGAAATTTTATTACCATGATAATTGGTAAATCATTTAATTTGTAATAAAAAAAAGTATAAGAACTATAAAATGACACTAAAATAATACTAAATCATATTTTAGGAGTCTATCTTTACTGCAATCATTTAAAGATAGAATTTATGATCTTTTGGGGCCATATGGATGATATTATGACCTTTATAATATTTTATTAATTTTTAGTGAATAAATAATTACCTTAAATGTTTAGACAATACATATACAATAATTATTCAATTAATATAAAAATTAAATTAATGAAATTAAATATATTAGAATAACTATAATTTGATAAAATTAATATAATAAAAAAATTATAGATTACCATGAAATTTTGGAGATGTTTTAGAATAAATTTTTTGAATTACAAGTGTTATCTAGATATTATTAAAAGTAAATGTAATGAATTGATCATAAAATTTATATTTGAGATATTTATAATAAATAATATTTTATTAATTGATATAAAATTTATAAAAAAATCCAATTTTAAAATTAATTTGTAAAATGATTTAAATATAAAAAGCGATCCATTTATGGTTCATTTTTTATTTTATAGTAAACATGTTGATCATAAATGAGTAAAACACCATCTTGTGAAAGTAAGGGTTAATGGGGTAAATTTTGGGTTAAACCAAAAGACAAGGATTAAAATATAGTGAATAATTTTATAGTTCTTATTGAATGAAGTTATTTTAAACCATAATCATCTTATCTTCAAAATAACTCATTTTTTATAATTTATAATTTAAAATTAATATATATTAATTTAATATTTTTGATAATTTCTAAGAGTGATCATGCCCTCTATTATATTATGGTACCTATTATTCTCATTTAATAACACTTCAAAACTACTTATTTTGGGAAATACCATCCCAAATACCTTACTATATTCTATAATCACATTATATAGGTATTTCATTAGGCATAATACCAATATTATAGGGATGAATGTTTTAAGAAAAGGAGATTTTCTAACAAGGAGGTATAATTTTCAATTTCATGTTTTAGTTGTGTTTATTTTTCCACCTCCATGAAATATTTTTCGACCTTGATAAAATAATTAAAACCATATAATCCACATACTAAGACTTTATTATCTTAATATCATAACCTATATCCATCTCCTATTCCATAAAATGGGAAATGAAACCGCCATTCGTGTGCACGGTGGACTACTGCCAAGAGAATCGATGGAATTTGTTTTCCATCACAATATCTATATGATAGTTATAGTTATGTAATTATTTTATATATGTATTCTAATTATTAATTTATTATTTTGAAAAATAATATA
This sequence comes from Viscum album, assembly GCA_963277665.1. Lineage (NCBI taxonomy): Eukaryota > Viridiplantae > Streptophyta > Magnoliopsida > Santalales > Viscaceae > Viscum > Viscum album. The sequence continues at coordinate 805,742,498 of OY728150.1, read as the reverse complement.
CCATTTATATTTTTTCCTTTCCATGCACTGGAATATGATAATATCTTTTGTCTGTACCTGTGAACTGCCACATCTATGAAGTGATGAGTTTTTTTTCATCACCATATCAAATGGATGATATATATATATAGATAATTAATATTATATATATTTTATTATGATAATTCTTGGAAGTTAAACTAACAGTTATCTTCTCTATATAACGATCATTAAAAAATGTAAATGTTACTCATGCATATGTTTGACCTGTCATTTCTATTATTGTAACGTGGTTTCTTTTTAATAACCATGTTTAATATATTTATTTAAAATAATAATTTAACTATAAAATTATAACTATTTCCTAGTTATTATTCAATAAATGATTTAAAAAATTCCCTATTGACTGTAATCAAATTACAGAAGTAGAATTGGATTTATGAGCTGAATATTGTGATAATGTATAAAAATAATTTGAATGGATATATAATTTGATAAAATATATTAATATTTTACAAAAAATTAATAAAAAACAAGAAAATGGTTCTTATGAAAGTAAAAAAAAATTATCCTCTCTTAATTAAAGAAGAAAATGAATGTATGTGATGGGTCAGAATCATGATAAGGAACTTTATTTTAAAAATTAAATATTCATGGTTTCCCTTAAAACTATCTTTTAATCCATATCCATATTTTCAAAAAAAAAAATTAATAATCACCTATGAAGATTTAAAGTCTTTTTTACCCATCTATTTATTTTTTTAAAATTATTCGTATGGAATTTTTTATGTTTTCCAAACGAGTTACTTTGTGACTTTTTTGAAAAAAATACATAAGGAATGTTTTTAAAATTATATTACATCAGTGAAATTTCAAGTCATCCTAATTCCCTAATGATTTAAAGTTTACAATATAGGTTTTCATAGTTCTTTTTATAGAAACTTTTTCCATTATTATGTACTATGTGTTTTTGATTTTTAAAAGTCATTTTTTAAAGAAAATGGTATTTTGATATCCAAATATGTTTTCATTTGATTTTTTAAATGGGTTTAATGATGAAAAGGTGGAATTAAAAAAATATTTATTCATAATTTTGTACATGATAATTATATTAAAATATATTGATCCTGTTACATCTTATATAAGGGGTTGAGCCCCATTATAGCTCACGGGTGAGCCTGATATATAGTTTATGAAGGTTTGAGACCCATTATAGATCACGGGTGAGCTTGATACACCTTATAAAAAGTTTAATCCCCAATATAGTTCTCCAAATCATTGGATAATGTTATGTTATTGAGATAATAATACTTTAAGTTAGTTGTATGGTTATTTCAATTGCATGGTTTTCAAAGGGTTTTATTAATATGATTTTCTAATTTTACAAAATGGTTTTAAATTTATTTCTATGAGTTTTAATAGTATTCCTTCTGAAATAATTGTGTGCCTTTTATGTGTAAATGATTTATTTCATACGTTCAAAGAACATTAAATGGTTTTTCATGTTTTTCACTAGACTGACAGTTTTATTTATTTATTTCTCTTACTAAGATTTTTATTTTAATCCCATAAATTAAAATGTTTTTCATAAGTATTAAATTAGTATTAAGGACAAGGATGAGGTAAAAATAATTTTTTTAAAGATATTTCATGAAAATAAAAAAATGTTATTTTTTTGGGAAAATGGACACTGAGTATAAGTGTCCACTTATAATATATGGGTTTTCTATATAAGAGTGTTTTTTAATTATATAAAACTTTATACCTAGAAAATCATTGAGATATATAAAAAAGGTAATTCTAGTATAAATTCACACGAATATGTATTTTTTATGCCAAATCCTTAAAATTAGTATCATAGAAGGGTTTGGACAGCTTTGGGGATTATTATGTTTTCATGAAGGGATATTTTAAGAGTAATTGATACTATAATGGGTTTGTAAGTTTAAGGCTGATTATATGATCAAAGTTATAGACATCCCATTTTTGAGGTTTTAGGTGATGAGATTTTAAGGTGAATAATGAGATTTTGGGATATTTTTTATTAGGTTGAGGAATTTATAACCCTTAATTTTATCATGTGAAAAAGGTTATTTGGGAAATAGCTCACTTTTCATTTTGTGGAAAAATGTTTATAGGTATGGAAAACCCTTTGGGATTATATGATATATCATTTTGAGATAATTATGTGTTATTACATTTTTGAGGTTTTTAATCATATTTTGGTTATTTTATTAGAATTATATTATATAGTTTTAGTAAAATGACAACCCATGGTTAGAGAAACAACCTTTTGCAACTAAAAAGGAAGAAATATTTTAACCCAAAACTGAATGGTCACATGGGTTCATTTCTTACAAATAACCTTTGTGATTTAATGGTCAGTATATCAATTTCATTTTAGTTTAAAAAATTAGATTAATAATGAGTCGATTTTAGGATCATATGTTTTATTGGAAAAATGTTTTGGTGAATAAGTGATTAATATTATTTTAGAAGAAGATCACAATAATTTTTTGGGGACATTATAGGATTATGGTCAATATAATATTATGGGATTCTATTTGAGGACTCAAGGTTTAATTATATTTTTAATCCTTTATAGTCATAATGCGGAATTATGGTGATAGAGGTGATTTATATATTTAACAATCTAATCTTGGAGATGATATGAATATGGAAATTAAATTTAGGTATAAGAATTTAATTTTCATTGATGTGATTTTGAGATAAATGCTAAATTTATCTTGGATGACTATGTGATCCAAACCTTACAACATTGGGGTTTAAATCATGGACTAACATATTTTCGATGAGTTTTATTTATAGTTATTTATTGAATGATCTAATGTTAACTTTGGGTATTACTACTGAATTATGAATTTTGTGGTTGTCTTTCTTTATTTAATGGTTTATTTAATTTGTAAATCTTCTTGTCACATTATAACAATTTTTTATTATTAATGTTTAAAGATATAGTAAATAGCTTGTAATCCTTTTAAATAATTATGTGATCCATTAGATGTTGATTCTACTGATTTGGGTATGAAAAATTAATATCTAATACTCATCGTTTGAGTGAAATATTATATTATGGTTGTAATTTATTAAACAGATGAAATTATACATTTCATTTAAGTATATTTCCTAATTTTATAATTCAATATGGTAAAGTAATGCCTCTACTCTAGGAAAGGAATATTAAGAAAAAAATTGTCATATAACCTTCAATTATGATGATGTGATGGTCATTTCTATATTTGTGGCTTATGATTGTTTTGATTGTTAACTTTATCAAGACCATTAAATTTATTATAATCAATGATCTCTGGACACTAATTTTATTCCATGTCCATTTATTCGAGTCCCAATAATTTATTCCTATTTTGAAACCATTTATTTGTTATCATAGATGAACTTCATCCTTCAATTTCTCTCTTATCAAGAAGAATTTTTATTGATCCATTTAATGATGTGGGTTTTCAAAAAAGTAATTTTAAAAATTAAAACCCCAGTTAAAAAGACTGAGTTCAAAATTGAGAGGATGGAATACATAAAAAGAGTGAGAATTTGAAATCCTAGGTAATGATAGAATAAATAATTTTTTATTCCTTAGTATTATTGAATTATGTAGTCATATTCAATATAAATATATTAAGTAATTATTAAAATTAAAAAGGATATTGTCTTTTTAAACTCATTTCATGTAAGATTTAATTTAAAAGACTAATTTTCAAATTATATAATTTTAATTTTAAATTCACCAAGTCAATATTAAATTAGGAATTTTTTTGGGAATTTCTTAAAAACATTTATTTTTCAAGGAATTTTTAAAATTACTAATTTTTATTGACAATTGTATTTTATTTTAAATTATTTAGAAGGTAAAGATGTTTTTTAGATTAGATATAAATTTTTATTAGTTAATTTTGATTTAAAATATTAAAATTTTGATTTTTTAAATGAATTTTATACTTTTATTTAGTATAAAAATATTTTATATTTAATAATTTTATTTCTTAAAAAAATATATTTTTCAATTAGTCTTTACAGTTTAAATTTGACGTATTTTATAAAATATCTTTATTTTTAATATTGAAAAATTAATTCCATATTTGGAATTAATGGATATAAATTTAGTTAATATTTCACTTTTATTTTTTAGAAATATGAATAGGAAACATAATAATTTTATTATCATGGTAAATGGTAAATCGCCTCATTTAGTTTAAAAATAAAATGACAATAACCATTAAATGAACCAAAAATTCATGTAAATATTATTATTTTTGTATATCATGGCCATAATCATCTATACATTTAATGTATTACCTTTCAGGGCCATATTGATGAGATTATGACCCTTATAATATTATGACCTTTAAATAATTGCAATAAATTCTTATACAATGATAATGTAATAATTATTCAATTAATGAAAAAAACAAATAAATTATAATAAAATATTAAAATAAACATAACATGAGATAGTTACTGTAATTTATGAATTTTATAGATTTCCTAGACATGTTGGATAGGTGGTAAAATAGTTTTTTCTAACCAGAGAGAACACATAATAGGGTTACATATAGGAAAACTTAGACATCAAATAAAATGTAACCATCAAGTTCTGATGGAGACTGATGGAGAACATGATTAGGAAAAAGTGAACAAACATAAATCTATAAATCCGTGATGATCCAAGGGTCCATTTTATTCATCGCAAAAGAAAGTACAAGGAAATTTTTTTTGGTTTTTTAATCCTTTATTTTAGTTTAAGAATTAATTTACCTCGTAGAATAAAATCAAAAGGAAGCATACACATTTTACAATTATATTTCAATCCTTTAACTAATTTGAATAACAAACTCATCTTTCTCTCCAAAAGATAACAAAATTCAAAACATATTAAATTTATATTAATCCTATAGGTTTATAAAAATGAATTTATACTTAATATGTCATTCCATTTAAATAAAGAAACTACATTATACAATCCAGGACATCCTGTAGGCCAGTGGTGGGTGATAAATCATTGTCGGTCCTTGGCTTTGTGTATGATTCCTAGAGCCTTGTCTAATGCGGTGGGTTGTCACTGGACCTGCGAGTTTTCCTTTTCTTAAAACTATATTATTATAACATTCCAAAAATAATCTTATGAATTTTTTTAACCTTAAACAATATTATCTAATGTCCAACTTATTCCATTCCAACCATTAGACTTATAAAAAAATTCTATCCAAACTCACTGTTCAAAAACATATAAAAAAGGATGCATAACATAATGAATATATTATTGTCACATAATAAGAATGTGAATACCTTCATCGTGTATTCTCAAAAAAAATGGTTATACCCTAAATTACCATAAAACCCTATTTGAATATGTCCTTGCTTCCATATTCCTTATGCAAAACATAGAGTATGTGATATAGTCCTTAAATCCAAAAATGTTGTAAATTTTAACAATGATGGAATAAACAAACCATTAATAAGTTCTAGGGTAATCAATAGTATCCAATATACATTATCCAAATAAATCATTTATTTATCACAACATAATTATCTCAGTATCAGAAACATATTAAGGGTTGTATTTCCCTCAACTATGTATTTTCCAAAACAATTAACTTTCTATTGTGTCACTTTTCATAGTACCATAAAATATCAAATCCATGATGAAATTTTATTCTAGTAAAATACTTATATAATCCATAATTATTATAACTAGTACATTTCTAATAAAATATTCAAATAAAATAATTCTTGAATAGAAATCTTAAACATTCCACTTCATCTATGGCAGTATCATAACTTGATCATTATCCAATAGAATCTTCTGTGGTATATTCCATTGATGATTGGGCCATTGATTTTCATAGTGTCCAATAACCTTATAGTTTAAGCATTATACATTGGAAACCTTTTTCTTACCCTTTAAATCATGAACATGGTGTCCTTTTTCTCCACACTTATAAAAAACTCTCATTCCCTTCAAGAATTTACCAGGTGGACCCTATCCACAGTTATCACATGTGGGAAAATCTTTCTTTCCTTCTTCCCTTTATCTATATTTTTCTCTTTCATACTCTTCTTATCTTTCTTCCCTTTAAATCCATTTGACTCAAGGATTTATTTACTTATCTTATTAACAAATGATATTATTTCATCATTTGATGAGAATACATGGGATACTATTTCCCTTCAAAATGTTGGCATAACACCACGAAATATATGATCTTTACTACTCTTTGGATCAAGTGTATTGGTGGAGTTCCCATTCCTTTTTCTAGGTGAAATTTCTATAATATGGAATATACTAGATTAGCATATAATGTTATATACTTTTTATAACTCTAAATATGGTATATAACATAACAAAAATTTATGCATCGTAAATCCTAGAATCATAGAATTTGGTTACTTTGGGGGAATCTCTACTTTTAAATCCATCATAATAGAAGGCGAATAAAATTTTAATTATCCTTAGAAAATTCCATTGGAGTGTCAAACTATGTGCTCAGTAAGGCTCGTTTTTATGTACTAGGTTAACTCGAGTAAAGACCAGAACGCCTTATTATAGTTATAACCCCTAGGTATATTTGTTCTAGAACCTTGTCCACTTGTAGTGTACATATAAGGATTTATTTTCTAGGAATACCCATATAATATCTACATTACCAAAATTTTAGGATGTTCCTCTATACTTATCCACAAATTCTATCTTAGGGTTATGATATTTTTTCTATGTTTTCTCAATCTACTTCCAAGGTTGTTTCTAAACTTCCACTAATACCAACTATATCGCCCCGAACCCATTTTCCCAGAGTCGGTGCATTGTTTTATTACATTATCATTATCACACAAAAATTAAATCCTAAAGGACCAATCCGTTTTTAAGGATTCGAAAATGGATTACAAAAATAAGTTTTAAATTATATCAAGAAATGAAAAACTACCTATTGTCTCCATTGAAAACACACATATCCCTTAGACTATCCATTTAGGTCAGTAATAATATACTTCTTCACATATTGGGGAAAATGAAACATAAGAAATGGGTGAGCTTAGATGCTCAGTAAGGATACAAATTATAGCAGAAGATATCAAAATTAAGCACAAAATTTAAGGAATGTTTTAAAACTGAAACACAGTCCTTTAAAATATAATATTCAGTATAATATGGAAAGAATAAATAAAATAATTCCATTTAAACATTCACATGGATATTATACTAGTCTAATAATGACATTAAATATCAATAACTAATCTCATAATGAGGAAATGCATAATGCTAGACATCATAACCATACTATGAAGGCCTCATGCCAAGATAATTACCATATCATCAAGGCCTTATGCCAAGACACTAGTTTGCCTCATGATACCTAATGATGCATCGAGAGCCTATAGTGGGCCCCTCCCATCACATAATAAGTCCAATGAATTCCTCATATGAAAAGTGTGAAACATAACATAAACATTTCTATTAAAACTAGCATATGAAATGTTAATACTTTAACCATAAACCATGAATGGTATAAAAATAGAACATCCACAGTCAAACATTTCATAAAACCACCAATACAATATAGAATATTGCATTATAATAAATCAACCTCAATAAAGCTTAAAATCCAACAAAGGATGTTTACATAGATGAAAATACTCTAATATATTTATTAAAAATCTTTGATAGAAATATCCCATTTTTACTTTGAAATCATTTGAAATCCACACAATTATAACAGAAAACATTTCTCTTTAAAAAAAACTTGAAATATTGTAAGGTAATCTTAAAAATTCTAAGGCATAATAATGACATAAAATAGTCACTCATTCTGTATAAGTTAAAAAATATTTTTTCCTTGATTTTTTGAAAAGGTCATAAAGTACCTCATTTGGAAAACGATGGAAATATTCCTTTTAAAACGTTTTATATAAAGTAAAACATTGGTAAAAATGTATTTAAAAAAATGTCAATAATATTTTGAAATACATTTTAAGAAACTTGGACATGGATGATAAGGATGTCCTAGTTGATATTTATGTATAAACCATCTTAGATAATAATGAGATTGTGAAATTAACCCTTAAATTATACTTTTCTTTAGTCAAAGGTGAGTTAGACTCTTGTATAATGGTTAAAAAATGTTATTAAATTAGACCCATATCCATATTTATCATATCATATATGATCCTATTATATATTTTTGTTTATAATATTTCAGTATTACCATTGTTTTGGGTGTTAACTGCCTTGTTTTCCTATTAATGTTTTGTTTTGTAAGTCATGTTTGTTATGAATAAGATGTATTTTATTGATATATAGAATGATATTAAGTTTAATTATTATTATTACTCATCATATAAATCTTATAATCATTATTTAATGGTTAATTTGGATAATAAAACTAATCACGTCATGGAGACGGTAGGTCGTACGTACGCATGAGCGAAAGAATCATTATCTTGATGGTTAAATGGTATGAAATTAGATGGTATATTAATTATACAGAATCATTATCATGTTATATTAATTATTTATATCCATTATACCTATCATTATAAAAATACAATTAATGTAGTCTTGAATTACAGATTACACTACAGTGTAGAGACAGTACGTCGTACCTACGCATGTATTGTGATATTGTTATCCATATGATAGATAAAATGAGGAATATTGTTTTTACATTATTATAATAACATATAAGAATGTATAAGGTACTAGATTTATTAATTTAGTCTTGAAACAACATATAAATAGGAATTAGAATAAGAAAAGAACTTTGAAAGAGGTGATAAAACAATTACCTCTTTTTTCGGGTGTATCCTTTCGATTTTCTCAAATAGACTCCTTGGGTTGGATTTTTGCCCCATGCGTGGCCTCTAGGATAAAATGAGGAAAGTTGGGAGTTTAATTGGGTTGTTTTGGGAAGCAAAAAAGTGATTTAGAGGTGTAAATTCAATATAAGTAAAAGTTCCCTTTTATAAGAGAGGTGAGGGGCACTTTTGGAAAATCATAAAATATTAATTTATTAAAACTTTATTTTCTTCTTAAAATAGATAAAAAGTAATTTATTTCGAGGATAAAACAAGGATGGGTCTAAATACCATCAAAAAATTTATTTTATACATGTTTAGGTAATAAAATTAATCTTATCTTTTGGATTTAACCCTTAGTTAAATAGTTTAACTCTTACCATGTCTTCTTGTATTTTTACATTATAGGTTTAATATAGTTACTATAAAATTAAAAACGAACCCCAATTAGATTATTTATGAAATATTTGAAATTATCCAAGTCATTTTGCTAAAGGATATATTTTTATGGCTTTTATATAATTTATTAAAATATTATTTATTTTAAAGAATCATTTATGTTAGTTTTGATACTATTCAATATTTTCATTTTTAAAAATATCAAACCATAAAGATAACATTGAAAAAATACTTTATATATGTCACTATAATGTCTATGTTATCTATAAAATTCATATATTTAATTAATTACGTAAAATTATATTTAATTTATATTTTTAATATCATTTATTTGTTATCTCAATTAATTAAACAATTACTTCATCATCATTGTGTCACCATTTAATTTAATTATTTAATGTCTAAAAATTATAAATAAATTATCATGATTTATATAAATATTTTAAATATTATTTATAGTTGACCATATCGCGTATGAAACCTCATTTTAAAAATAATTTTTTTATTAAAATTTGAATATGGCATTTTTAACTCTTCTTTAAATTAAATATAATAAATGTCATAATCTAACACACATGGATTATAAAGGATCATATTTTTGAAATAAGGATTATTTGGGTCTAAAAATACTCATCCAATGAAATTAGGGAAAGTTTCAAGGTAATTTTATATTATTATAATATTATTTTTACCTTTAATTACCCTATTTATCTTTAAGTGTGGTAAATAAAATTCAAAAGTTACTATTTACCAAAAAATATTTTGATCCTATAATACCAAATTTTTCACCCTAATTAAATCCATTTATGTTTTTTTTTAAAATTCAATTCACAAAAGGAGTAAAATTACGTTTAATGCTAATTTGTATATGTGGTTAGAAGGCAGGTAAAAGAGACATTCAAAAGTTCAATAAAAAAATTTATATTTTATTCTATTATAAAATTTATTCCAATGACATAAATTGGAATAATATATGTATTATTTATCTATTTTTATATTAAAATATTTTAAAAATAAAATAATTATTTAAGTAAAAAATTTGGGTTTCTAAAAATAATGCAGTATTTTTTACTATTCATCTAAAAAATTGAAAGATTTTAGAAAAATACCAAAAGTTTACCTTAAGCTAATTTTGATATTATGAATTAAAAAATTAAGTCTATTTTTCCAAATTAAATTTTTATGAGTTTCAAAAAATTATTTTATTATTGTTCAAAAAAGTACATAAAAAGTGGTTTCTTTAAGAAAATAGTATTTGTAATCATATAACTAGTTTACCAAAACTTATACATTTAATTATAAAAAAGTTTTATTTATGTGAAAACATTATAAATAACATTTTTAAATTATTTATTACTATTTATATTACCATATTTAAAGGATAAGTTATAAATATATCGTTTAAATTATTTTAACACTAAAGTGTTATTTTGCAGAAACTTAATCTTGCATGTTACGAAAGACAATTCGATGATGCGTACAACAAAAGATATTGAAGATAACATACCGTGATATATTAGGGTGTTATAAGGATGATAATACATTACTGATATCCCTAGGGATTTTTATAAGGATATGTCTAACGAAATCTCCAAGGATAAGCCAAAGGTTTCATAAGAACGTGTCTTAATTTTGATATCCTAGAAGTGACTTTTTATGATTATGTGGTTTATGATATGATAAGTTATGCTCAAACTATTATTTATGGTTTTATTAATTGGAGGGAACTATAAGGAACTGGGTCAATGCTGAATGTGATGGACAATTTGTTGATGAGTAGTCAAATGGGATGATCACTGGAATGAAGTATATTGTGATCATGCCTAATCTTTTTTTCATGAAGTATGATTAACAACATGTACCTTAAATAACCCTCAAACTACCTAAATAAGAGAATAAAGGAGTTCACTGAAATTTTGGGTAATGGTGACTATGAAGGAAAGAATATTTAGTTTCCTTTTTTCTCATAATGTGGAAAGAATCGCCTAAGTGAATGCCTTAGTAGAATAAGAATATGTTTTGACTATGGAAAAGAAGGGAACATAGAAATTAACTACAAATGGAAAATAAAAAGTTTAGTTAACTTAATGGAAGGAAATATTGGACTCCCTATGGTATTATAAATAGTTGAATGTTTTATGAATTTACTGAATGGGTGTTATGAAAACTGATGTCCTAATAGGAAGGATCTCAAAGGGAATTAGAAAGGTGGTATGAGTGATGGTTATATTGATGATGATGATGAGATTATAGATGAAATGTGAAGGGAAATAGATATTATGTAATTGGATGAGGTATCCATGTTAATGGCTTAATGATGAATTAGAATAATCAAAGTATTTATGTATTTGGATTTAATAATTATGAATTTTGAAATATAAGGATTGTTCTATTTATGTTTTTCAATAAGGATTTTCATGAATATATTGTATGGTTTCAATGTAATAGAAAATTTATTTAATGGAAATGTGGTGTTCATGGAAAACAAATTATTATGGTAAAGATAAACCTTAATATGTTCCTAATGTTGAGATAATTATGTTTGGATGAAGATGTGTTTGATTTGAATAAGTAAATTAGATAGTACTGATTACCTTAGAAATGATAACGGATTTGTTGAAAATGTAGTTATGCTATCATGGATGGAGTTTAAAACATTTTTGGATTTAATTAATATATCAAATGAAAATTTTAATTAGGAAACTTGCATGCCTTCAATAGTAATTTATGGCAATTCATTTTATTATCATATTTCAGTAGAATACATGATGAATGTGTTCACATGTTTGATATGTGTTAAATAAGATCTAATTTATGATATGTGGGTGATCACTGTTAAGATCATTTGGAGATATTTAGTGACCTTTTTATCTAATGTTTTTGATTATTATCTTTAGTAAGGGTTACAAGGTTAACCATTAATGGAAATTTTAAGTTAAACATGTGACGTGGTTTTATATAATAATGTATTGTATCACCATATGAAGATTTATGCATATTGGACAACTTATGATTAACATTTTTTTGAGGTTAATAGAAGATAGATGGAGTGACCTATCATTATATATATGGATCTCATGATCTACTAATTATTTATAGATGAGAAATTCACCTTCATTTCAAGAGAAAAGATATAAAGTGTAAATTGATCTAGGAACAACAAGGGGTTAGATTGTTCTGAATAAATTATGTATATATTCTAATGAAATTTTTTCAAATCTACTAAAATTATATTGAAAAATATTTATCTTAATGCCTTTGTTTCTGTTGAATCATTGGTCATATAAATTGCCACATATTTATGGTTTTGAGGCCCCTAACTTTCCATTTATCATTAAAATGATGGTGATCAATGATCTTTATAACTCACTATAATTATTTATAATTTTCTTTGATGTCTAATATTCACTCCCAACCTATATTCCCCTACATGGAAACTTAGTTGTGGGTTACTTTATATAACCGTTATGTTTCTAACATTTCCTTTTTAAAGAATGTTTTAGTATTAATTTTTTCAATGTGGGTTTCTATGAAAGGAACTTTAATGTATTAATCCATTTATAACCTAGATCAATTTCGAGGGAGAAATCCATTTTAAGGGGGCTAGTGTGATACACCTTGAGATTTTTTGAAAACAAAATTCAAATTAATTTATACTTTTTGATATTTTACATTTCATGCAACACTAAATATATCTAGTGTTATATGGAAACAACAGTTTATTATTTCTATGTATGCTAAAACATGTTAATATTTTATTATATGATGCACCAAAATAAGCTTGTACTACACTCAACACTTGTCTTGAGTTATATGCAATAATAGGTTTCTACGAAATAATATTTTATTATTATAATTATTTAAACAAGATAGTTATAACAAAGTCATTAAAATTAATAACATGAATAGTAATAACTAATTTTTGTAATATTATTTATAATATTTTTATATTAATATAATATATTGATAATTAAACGTATAATTTTTGGTAAAGTCATTATATGTTTGAAAATACTATTTTCTCAAATGAACTTATTTTTATATCTTTCTGTGAATAATAATAAAATTAACTTCACACACTTTTATAAATTGAATTTGATAAAATAAAATGCATTTTTTAATTCATAATTTCGAAATTGTCTTAGGGTGACTTTCTGTGTTTTTTTGGAAAACATCATTTTTGGATGAATAGCGAAAAATACTGAACTTTAATTCAAAACTTCTCTTTCATATAATTTATTTATATCATTAAATTATATTTTAATTTGGTTTTAAATTTGTATTAGATAAATTGTACATTAATTAAGCCAATATATTTCATTATAAACAACTTCACATTGAAATTAGATAAAAAAACATTTAAAACATTTAAAACATTTTTGTTTAAAAACATACATTCATGACACATCTGGAGGATTAATTTTAAATTAATTTCTACCACATCTGTGTTTAAAATTTGGAAAAATTGATTCCATATTTTTATTCAAAATAATTTATAATTTTTATTAAGGTCAACTAATTTTTTGACCAAAAATATTAGTGAAATTAGTTAATATCAATTATAGTGATTAAGGAAAAAATTAGCTTACTTAGTAGTTAAACCATAAAATTTTAGAGAAAATAACCTAACCACTTATCAAAAGGCCTATGGAAGCCCATTTTTCATCCATATTCCCTCTTCATTTGAATTTTATGAGTTAAGTGGACACTATTTCATGAAAGTGGCCTATATAATAAGTTATGAAAGGAAAAAAGAAAAAAAAGAAACCTTCTTTACAATTAACATTTATAAATCCTTGAGATATAGACAAGAAACTACATTACTTATGTTGAACTCGTTATTTTAAAAGGTAAATGATTTTTTTTTCATTTTATTAATTTATATTTAATTTTTAGAGATTAATTTCTTAAGGAATATCCAAGGCGGTAATTATTTAGTTAATAATTAACTAAAAATGATACTAAAAATATTAAAAGTGAATTAAATTTATTAAATTATTATTTTAAATTTTTTATATTAATATATAATTTTACATAGGTTTGAACTTAATAGATTCAAATTCCATATTTATTTTTATATTTTTTTAAATTTAAATTAGGAAAATAATATCAAAATTTAGTTTAATGTTATTTTTAAATAAATGATATTTTATTAAAATATTTAAAAATTACTAAAAAAGATATATTATGACAAATTATTTTTAGATGTAAATAAATATAATATATGTTCTATTAATTGACCAATTAATATTTTATAACGAATATATTAACATTTAAATAGAAATAACATTGTTAGCACGGTATGGGTCAAAGCATTGTTTTTGCGCATTACATGCGCTTGTTTTTAAATTAATTTCCAACACACAAGGAATTTTTTTATTTTTAATTATATATAATATTTAAAATTAAGTGGATATATATTTTATAATAAATTTCAGTTAAATTTATTATTAATGGTAAAATTAATTAGGTTAGAAAACTAGTTGCGTTAATAAAGAAACCAAAATGACAAAAGTGTGGAAACTTATAAGTTACAGAAAAAAATTATAAAAATTCACTTATTTTTGGGTGTTGTAGGTTTGGGTTGACCATAATTCCTCTTTAATCCATTTTTTGTTCATTTTTTATGCACATGAGATAATAGATACCTCCCGATAGTGTTTACATTTTAGTATTTACAAGAATGTCACTCCTCCTCCATAAAAAGGAATTCAATCTTCCCCTTACTTACACCTATCAAGCCACTTCGTCTCATAAAAACATAGAAAAAATAATCTCCCAATATCCCTCCCTTCATCCTAAAATCCTAAATTTTGGAATAAATCCATCCAAGGAATTAATTTGGTGCAAACCAAAAGAATTTATCCAAAGAAGAGGTAACATTCTTCTTCAAGATCCTTTATTTTATTTTCATTCTCCACCCAATAAACTCTTCTTATTACATGATTATATAATTTCCTTAGTATCCTCACTATACTAATATGTTTTTATTCTAATGGTTCTCCCTACACATACACACACTTCCATTTAATGGGTAATGAACTTACTGTTCGTGAGTAAGTCGTACTACCGCCTTGCGAAATGATGTTGTTCGTTTTTCATTTACCACCTCTCATAGGTAGAAATTATGATAGAAAATATATTTTTATATGATATATATATTTTTTATTATGTATTTATGTTTATTTAATTATTATATTAAACATACCTTCATGCTTTCCATTTGGGGTAAATATTATAACTTCATTTGTGGATGTGTGGAAAACTGCCTCCTCAATGCGATGTGATTCATTCACACTTTACATGGAATGTAATAATAACAAGTTTAGTAAATTTATATGATATATATGAATTAATAATTTTAATAAAATGAAAAAAATATATACATATATTTCATTTACTTTCTTTTTTTAATATGATAATAAAACGAAAATAGTGTATATGTGTACGTACGACATATCGTCTCTATGAACGATGTATTTCATTTCATATTTTTATATTTTATAGATTATTATAAATAAATATGTACTGAATATATATGATATTTATATAGTTTTTTTTACATTCTAAAAATAATTAAATCATGATTTAAGTAATAGGATCAAGAATAACATTCCAAAACATACATGAAAAAAAGAGAATATTACCCAATACAAAACATTAATATGGAGTTGTTAATAAACGAGTAATATAAAGTCTCAACCAAATAATTTATGGTATTAGATATATTAATATTTTTTGGTGATATATGTATAATAAATTTATATTTATTAAATAGTATGTTTGAACGTTTACGAAGAAAGTCAAGAGTTGAGGTGGGGGTTTTCTTGTCTCACTGTTATTTTTCGTGAGACAAAATCCATGTTCACTACCAATTTATTATATGTGGTGTATTAATTGACCATGTATGCATTATATGATTCTTATAATTAAATGTATGGGTATTTTAATATCATTTTTATGATCTTTATTTCATGTGGTTTATGTTTCAAAAGTTACCAAAACGGTAAAGTAATTTTGTCTCAATTTTCCTTCACTGAGACACATGTCGTGTTATGCACCTATATTATTTTATGAGGTGTATATAATGAAATATTACATGTTATATCATAAAACTAATTATTTTTATGATATTTTATACTTCATTTAATTTATTTTTCTCACATAGGGAGTATGATTTAAAGTTATTGAGTGGTAATGGTTTATTGAAATAATCTCATCATTTATCAAGATTGTTTATGATTATGCTTCCATTGATGAAATATTATGATTAATATCTCAAGAAATATCATGAAGTTTCTTATACTATGGTTATTTATGATATATTTTTGTATTTTTACCATTTTTTCACACATTAGATCATAATATTATTCCAACAGTTTTTTAATAAAGGCTGACGTTACCTCTCTCTTCGGTTGGAAATCTATATTCTTTAAAAACCATGTTTTCTAAAAATGTTTTTGTGAATTATTAGTAAGTTTCCTAATTTATTTTAAATTAAAAAGTTTTTAAAAGTGTTTTCAATAATTCTGTATAAGTTTTAAATGTATTTTCAAAGAAAAAGGTTTTCTAAAGTTTTTAAGCTTCTTTTATAGGTTTATAAGGAAAAAGGTTTTCAAAATATTTTTAACCATTATTTATAAGTTTTCAAAGTAATTTCAATAAAAAAGGTTTTCAAAACATTTTCATCATTTCTTCTATGTTTTAAAATTATTTTCCAATAAAATGGTTTTTAAAAAAATTTCAAGAATTTTTTATAACTTTTCAAGGTACTTTTAAAGAAATGGTTTTAAAAAAAAATCAAGATTCATTTATAATTTTTCATGGAAAATTGTTTTCAAAAGGTTTTCAAGATTTCTTTATAATATTTCAAAAAAAATATTTATTTAAAATGTTTTCAAAGTTTCCTTTATAAATTTTCATGTCAATTTTCAAGAAAATGGGTTTCAAAATTTTTTATGTTTTAAAAATAATTTTTCCGAGAATAAATGATAATTACCTCATGAAATATTTTTAAAAGATCATTATTAATTGATTACAATATAAGATGAAATTCATTTGTGTTACTCCTACATTTCTAGGTAAATGTTCTAAAGGATACACCCATATTCTCTCTTTTAACGGTTTATGTATTGATGGCATGATTTTTATGAAACTATTTTCTATTTAACAGGTTATATGTTTATAAAACCAGTTTCCCTTTCATGGGTTATATGATTATGAAACCCAACTATTTTTAGAGGTTATTATTTCATGAAATGATTATGAAATCTATTTGTTTTTTCACATTTTAGGATATGATTACATATTTATGATACCCATTTCATTACATGGGTTTTGATATGATGGTTTATGATCTCATGGAACATGTATGTATGATTTCATTATGATATTGGTGGGATCTATATCTCCCTATAAATAATTTGGTAAAGATTTATATCTTATGAAATAGATATGGATGGAATGGGGAATGAACGTTTTTTATTAAAGGACTTTATCTACTAATATGGTCTTGGGAGTGAACCTTGACTACTAAGATGTTCATTGGAGTGAACTATGACTACTGATTTGGTATGGGGATTGAAATCATACTAATAATATGACATATCAAGTGATGCATTGAATACTATGCATATAATTTTATTTTCTTATGTGTCTACCACAAATTATATATCTTATTCCTATATTATGATTATATGGCTTATTCTATTTATTCCCTTATTATTCATGTCTTATAAACTCTCAATATTTATGCAATGATTAATTTTTATGATCTTTGATATGTAGGGTATGATCTTCTATTGTTATGATTAGCATCATATACACTTATCATCATGTTATGATAACATATCTTCCTTGTTTACCCAAAATAAGCATCTGAGCTCACCCATTTCTTATGTTTCCTTTTCCTAGGTTATGAAGAAATTTTTTATGTAGGTGTACTAATAGAGAAGATAATTAAGGGATATTTTAAGGATATTTTACCAGGATATAATATTTTGTTTCCAAGTTATCAAAGACACTAAACTATTACAACCCCCAAACATGTACTATTAAAATGTTCTTAATATTCATCTAGAATGATGTAATATCGATATATATTAATCTTGTGTCACTATAATAGGGTTAAAAACTTGAAGGTAATTGGAGGAGAATGTCATGGGATGTGAAATATTTTTAAACCCTCTTATTCACATTAAGGTGATATTTGAGGAACCACCTTATTACTCAATAAATATAAAGGATATTTAATATTGTGGAATTGAAGGTGAATTTGTATGAAAAGAATTCCTTAAGGGGTAGATATTGAAACAAATCCAATCTACTAGAGGATATGTATTTTATAAAAATATTAAATTTGTACAAGCTTGATTAATTTTAAGTTTTAGGTATTATTCTTAGTCTCCCATATTTTTTTAAATATATTATTTATGTTTATTTTAGAGGAGTGATTATCTAACAAAAATGGGGAGTTTTTTTACATGTAATTGAACTTTTTGAAGTATGTATTCAAGAGAGTGAAGGTAATTGAATATATTTTTAATTTTTTTTGATAAACCTCTATTTAGATAAAGGTTTAGTCAACATCAATTAGTGAGAAATTATGGATTGCTATTTTTCTAAATTAATCACTCATGTTTTCCACATGGGGTTCTACCATTTGGACTTTGATTTGGTTGATTTATGGAACACTATTAATAAAAATGTGCTACAATATTTAATTAAATTATTTATTATGTTAATATTTCATTTAGATAGTTAGTTATAACTAATAATTAGTGATTCATGCCGAATTACTTCTCTCATGAATTTATCAGAGACAATTAGAAAGTAAAATAGAAGAAGGGGAGAAGATATTATAAGTTAAAAGGATTAGTTTTCCATACATAATTTTTTAATATAAGTAAGGGGAGAATAATTTGATTATGGGATATAATAACCTCATATTTAGGGGTAGAATGGTTTTTCCACCCATTAATTTAGTTTCAGTAAAAGAGAGTAAAACAAAATTGAATTTGGAATTAAAGTGGTATTGAAAACAAATATGGGGGTTGGAGTTCCCAAAATGGATTTCTAATACTAGTGTTGTATTTTTTGTCAATGTTATAAGTTTGGTGTCAATTTATTATTGGATAAGATTTTTTATAGATAATATTAGGCCTCTGTTGGTGGTGGAAATTAAAATACTATTCACATAGAAATTGAAAATTGAGTAGAAAGGCTTCCTTGAAAAATATATCCAGATAGGTTCTAAGGGGATCCCTTTTAAATGTGATGATTATTATGTTGATATTAAAAGGAAATAAATACAAGTGATGATGGATCAAGGAGAAATGTCGAAAATATTTTTAATAGGTGTGTAAATGGTTGAGAGGTCCTAGAAGCCGATTGAAGAGTAGTAGAGGTTGTTTGAGTGAAGTATCCCAAACTGTATATTCATATATGAGAATCCACCCTCGAGAACCACATATATTAATTCCCAATATATTAAAATCTTGATCATGTAATTTAATTCACAAAGAAAACTCACCATCTCTTGGAATCTGGAACCATGTATGAGAATGTTCACATACATGAAGAGAGATGTATGATAAAACACATAAGCAAATCCACACTAAGATTCGTGTAAGGTAATTTTGCTTATGTCTTGGCTAAAAAAATCAAGAGAACCCATAATTTTAAATATTAAATGATAATTTCATTTTTCTGATGCCAATGATAATTATCAATGTTCTAAATATCACAACAAAAAAGAAGGGTGTTTGATTAAACCATTATTTATTAATGTAATGATCTTGAATCTTTGGGAGAAGAAGATCAAAGGTGTAGAAAAGTTCTATAATTATTTATAATTCTGAATTTATTTGAAAATTTTTCATATTAAATGAGAAATTATTTATAAAGTTCTCATGTTGAGCTTCAATGATTCAAAAATCATGATCATTCACATAGATCACATTCTTTGTTGTGATTTGAGGAAGGTCTTTCAACAAAGATGTTTTTGAAAGTTCCAAACTATAGGTCATGGGAGATATATGATAATAAGAATGTGTAAATTTCTATACATTTAGAGAATTAGATTTTTTATAAAATAATAAGAATGAAACATACCATGTCTGAATGAGATTTAAGAGAATAGTCCAACTCATATTTGAATTATTTTAAATTGAAAAACCAATCAAGAGTTTTTGGAACAATTTATTTTTGAGGATTACATAGGTTTCTAAAGTATCCAGATATAAGTAATCTATGTTATCTGTTAGAATCTAGAAGAATATATTTAATTGATATGAGAAATGGGAATTAAATAAAATTAAAATACTTTAAATATATAGGATACAGCAATTAAGAAATAAAATTAATATCGATTTCATAGGAGCCTCACATGTATAGAAAAATTGGAGTGGTTGAGAAAATTATAAGGCACTGGATCATAGGGAGACATCATATATTTAAAATGTAGAACATATTATTTTATGTGACCTATATATAAATAGGAAAACATGAAAATATATTTGTGTACTAAAATTGAGATACGATGTACATAGAAGAGAAATAAAGATATCTTGAAGTATAAGTAGAATATATGTTGATCCTATGCTGTAGAAGAGTGATCATCTAGGTATAAAAGTTGAATAAATAATAAGTTTATATGAAATAAATTATTATAGGATCTTCATAAGAAAATTCAGTGAGATAGTAAGGTGATCAGCCCTGATAAAGTTCTATGAAGTCAAATTGCATGTAGTGACTGAGTTTTATTTCATGGCTTAAAGTTATAAAGTCATTAAAAGAAACTAATGTTCAGTTAAGAAGAATAGTTTTATTGATGGAGAGGCATCATGTACTAAACTAGTGACCTACTTCTAAGAAGGTCCATCAAATAATCACTTTCATATACTTGGTTTAAATCCATATAACTTTTTCATATTAGGGTATGTAGGGAGATCACTGTATAAATTTGTGACTATAGTGAGAATCTATTAAAGAATTGCGATGAAAAACTTGAAAGAGAAGTCAAATGTGAATTTGTAAAAAATTGGTTAGTGTTACTCTTAATATGAGAAGATAAGTGTGACTTTTATCTAGTCCACTTTTAATTGAAGACATTTATTATAGTATAGAATCCATGTTAGGGCACCTAGGAAACATGGAAAGGTGTAGGTCTTAGTACCAAACCTTGTAAATCATGTGTTCTTTTATTTTTCCATATTAAATTGCATATAGGATTAACATGTTTTGTTAATATTTTTAAAGATCCAAATGCACTAAATGGAAATAGATGTTCATAAATTCTAAAGGGGGCTAAATATACAAATAAAAATTTAGAATTTAGAAAAAATTATTCAATGCATAATTCCCACCCCCTTAAGGTTTCTGCACCGATCCCAAGGGGTACAACAAAGGGTGTTTCTGTGTTTTCCTCATCTATGTGGTTATTTAGAGTCTTTATATTTCCTTCTTCTATCCATTATATTTGATTAGTAACTACCATTAAATTTATAAAAAGAGGATCCCACTAAGGTAGTAGTGATTTAAATCATGGATTTATATCAAAGGATACTTTAATTTATCAATTCAAGGTTGATATAAATATTTTCAAAAGTTTTCAAAAAATATTTTTATTTTATTTTTTTATTACTATGTTTTTAATTTAATTTTTTTATCTTGAATTTTTTTTACTATTTTCATTGCATACTAAGTGTCAATATCATTACTAAAACCTCACATCTTAAACTTGGACAAAGAAAAGATATATTATATATATATATATAAACTTTCTCTTTCTAGTAATATCTTAAAACTCTATTAGATATTAGAATAGTTTTTTTAATTTTATTGACTATTATATTTATCCTTCCAACCACCTCATTTTTTTGGAGTTTCCTAATAGAATCCAATTGATGTAAAATGTCACAATTTTAAATTTATTTTTCTACTAAGTGATTTGTAAACTTAGTTCTACTATCAAATCTCAATACATAGATCTTCCTTAGTAATTAATTTTCAACCATTAATCTTTATCTCTTGAGACAAGAAAGGAATTTTATTTTAAAAATTGGGTATAATGCAGTTTATTTTACTATAATCAACCATAAAAATAATATAATATACTTATCATTTTGTACTATTTATTCTCATTGGCCCACACACATCAATGTAAAATATGTACAATACTTGAGATGTTGTTTTTTTATTAGGTATATAAGACTTCCATATGATCATATATTATTCCCATGCTTTCCAATATGATCCATATATATTCTTTATTCTAGAACATCACAAGAAAATTTATACTTTCTATGTTTCTCCATGATCCCTTGATTGAGATGGATCATTTTTTTGACATAACTCATTTTAATCTTACATGGAAACAATATAAACATCAATATATTTATTTATCTTATTTAATTTTTCACGAGTCATATTTCCTATGATAAAACCATTCCCATTTTTATTCTTCATCATAAAACTATTTCTAGTGAAGTTAATATTTTTCCCTAAATCACAAAACTAATTAACACTTAGTATATTATTCTCTAGGCATATCATATCCCCTAAGGTTTACTCTACCTATGCTCTTGATTTTTAATGAACCATCATTATAAAAAATCAATTTACTATTCACCTTGGATTTTATATCCCACAATAGTTTTATGCTTCATCTTATATGAGAGGAACACTCACTATGTCAAATATTCATGTCACTTTACTATCAATAACTTTTAAAACAACTTCAAATAGGTGATCTCTTCTATGATTTTAAATTTGTTTCACCTTTTTCTAGAACACAACATGGGTAGATATTTTTTTAGTGACCCTCCTTATATTTATTACATATGAGATTTTTTCTTCTTTATTTATCATATCAAATATATTATATAATTTTTTAGGATTTTTAGTTTCATTTACACATGGTTTT
Organism: Viscum album; assembly: GCA_963277665.1. Taxonomy (NCBI): domain Eukaryota; kingdom Viridiplantae; phylum Streptophyta; class Magnoliopsida; order Santalales; family Viscaceae; genus Viscum; species Viscum album. The sequence continues at coordinate 805,719,370 of OY728150.1, read as the reverse complement.
TTTGTAGAGAACCTCTTCTCTAAGCTCCAATCTCAAAGCCTACTGGATAGTAAGTAGTTTTATAACCATACTCTTTACATGGAAATAAATATCTAAAAATTTATTTAACCATATTTTTATAAATTTATTTCAAAGTAATAGTGTTATTATAGCTTCCTAATTCCTTTAAAATTTTCATGATATGTTCATAGATATGATAATATTAAGAACTTTTTATATAAGATTAGTCTCCACATATTATTTAGATATTTTTATACCAACTACCATTTGTTTTTTACAAGGTTGAACTTAGTAGATTCACTCTTAATTTGAGTATTATATGGATCATATTTTAATCCAAATTTACCCATCACATGTAATACATGAATATTGAGATGGTCATCCAACTTCTTAGAAAATTTACACCACTTGGTTGGAATTATTTTCATATATGACACCCCCTAAACATAATATACTTCTTATAAGTGAGTGTTTTGATTACATTATGCATATTTATTTTATTACTCGCTACTTTGTCTTCCATCTATTCAGTTATCAACCTTATCCCCTATAAAAATTTAGTTAGTTCATCATTTAACTTGGTAATCACTTTAGTTATTAGTATATGATTTTAACTAAATTCATCACTTATGTTATATTTAAAATATTATAGTTCATACATCGGAGTATTTATTTCAATTTACTTTTCCATAAATACATTCTTACACTCCCCAGTGACATCATTATCCCTTTTAATTTCAGATATTTTATTACTAATATCCTCCAAATCACACACATTTTTAGACTCCAAGTTAGTAAATCTAGTAGTTTTTACTTGATTTCACTAGCTTAATTTATGACATGTTGTTGATCCATAATTTTATCACAAGTATCCTATTAATAATTTTCAATGATTACTATATCTTATGTATTTGATTAATACTCATCACAATCTTAATTCTTTGATATTTTATATTTTCTTTAATTTCCTTGATGTTCTATAAACTTTATCATAGAATTTTAATTTCAACCATTTTTTGAATTTTTTCATCTGCTTCTTGATATTTAACCATAGTGGGACATCTAGAATCAAAATGTAGGAACTTTACACACCTAAAATAAGTTAGATAAATCTTCCCTTTCAATTGTTTTCACTTTTTTCAGTATACACAAAATAAATATCATCATATCATTAGTATCATCTTCTAATTCATCATGTATAGTGATATTATACAATGATTTAAGTGAAACTTATTGGGTATGTATTTTAACATTTTTTATAGCGACCCTAGTCTTTTACACATATCATTATATGATTTTAAGCATAACAGAGTATCATATTACAATCCAAGGATTGTAAAGTCTTGTGTCTTGGAATACTTGGTACAAAAAACCGAAAACATGGGACAAAATAAAAAAATTAATTATATAATCATCATAACGATATCCTAACTTACACTTTTCTCATATATCTTCATAGAATAACCTGAGGATAACATAAAAAAGGGATGAGATAAAAATTCCTTGTAATGGAATAAATATAAGAATGAAGCTTTAGCACATGGGTTAGAAGGCATGACATAATGATATAAAAAATATGGAACATATGGAATCATAACGTATAAACATGGGATCATATAAACATGGATTCATAGTGATGTGGAAGCAACATAAAACATGAGTTTAGCATGATTCAAGTCACATTTTACATATAGGAGCACAAGACAATGTTAACCACCAAGACTGTGGCACATGGTTGCACGAGTCAAGGCTTACTACTAAGAATGTTCACTACTACAAATATGGATTTTATCAGTGCTAGAAAAGAGAATTAACAATGATAAAAAAAAGTGATGTCAATCGAGGTGAAGATAAGGGGGGTCCCTTTTATCAGCACTCAAAAAAGCGTTGATAAAGGCCCCTTTTATCAACGCTTTTAAAAATCCCTGATAAAAGTTAAAAAATATTTAAAAAAATTGCAATTCTGGGGGGATTCAATGGTTCTTGAAGCCCCCCTTTAACAGCGCCCACCCCCCATGGTAGCCCACACATGCCCCAACCAGCTCCACCCATCCCCACCCCTTTAACAATGCTCCCCCCCCTTTAACAGTGCTAGGTTATTCCCCCCACCTGCACGAGCGACCTGCCTCCCCCAGGATTCGAACTCAAGACCTGTTGCATGTGTGGGTAAGCCTTTACCACTCCACTATATTGATTTTCACTTTATTTATTAATATATCTATTTATATATATATATAGATATATTTACTCATATATTAATATATATATAAATATATTAACATAAATATATTTATATTAATATATATATATATAGTTATATTAGTATATATATATCCGTATATTAATATATATATATATCTGTATATTAATATATATATATATATATATTAACATATATATATTTATATTAATATATTTATATAGTTGAATTAATATATATATATATATAATCATATATATATATATATAGTTATTTTAATATATATATATATATGTATATTAATATCTATTTATATCTATTTATATATATATATATATATATATATTTAGTTATAATTTTGATCCGTATATTTATTTGTGTAATAATATATATTTATAAGATTTCTTTTAAATACATTTATAAAATATGTTTTCTTATGCCTGTTTATAAATAAATAAATAAATACATACATACATATATACAACACACACACACACACAGATATATATATATATATATATACGAATAAATATATATATATATATATGTGTGTATCTGAAAAGCCATAGAATGTTAAAACAACCATAAATTCTAATCCAAAAGTCAGTTTCAACTCCACTACCAGTCAAATCGAAGAAAATGAAATAATCTTTGATATAATATGTGGTACAGGCCTAGAGGACATCTGGATCAAAAGTTATATTTGAATGTTAAAAAATTTTAATACCCGGACTAAAAGCTCAGTTTTGGAGGCCTTCTGGGACTTGTTTTGCCTCAAAAAATATGACAGAATGTTACCTTAGTCACTAGATTATAGATATCATACAGGATTCGATTTGATATGTTGTAGAGCTCAAATGGACTCCTGGATCAAAAGTTATGGCTGTATGAAGTTTGAGTTACATTTTCAACTTATTTTAGATCTTTTATTTATATTTTTATTTATTTTTTTGTCTTCAAAATTTTATTAAATTATTATTAGTTAATGATAATTAGAAAATTATTAATTAAAAATATTTTTTAAAATATTTTATAAGCCTGTTTTACTAAATATCTTATATATTAATTTTATATTTCATTTTATCCTAATCTAAAAAATATTTAAAAAATATATATTATATTTATATCAATATCAATATACTTATATATCAATATATTATTTTTTTTGATTTTTTTTAAAATATACACTTTATTAGCGCTACTAAAAAAATCACGGATAAAGGGGGCCCCTTTAACAGCACTAAAAAAATCACTAATAAAGGGGGTGCCTTTATCAGCGCTAAAAAAGAACTGATAAAGGGTAACTTTTAACATCGATTTTTTTAGCGCTGTTAAAAGTGCCATTTATCAGCACTTTTTTTAGCGATGATAAAGGAACCCACTTTATCAGTGCTGTTTTAGCACTGTTAAAGAGTGGCACTGCGGAAACCCAGTTTTGTGGTAGTGGTTGAACATAACATCTCATGAGACTCATCTTTACCCAATTCATTAGATCACTATATGGGAGAACCCATAATAACATGTTCATGAATAGTTTTTCGACATATAGAATCATACATGATCAATCATACATAAACATAAGGGTTACCCATGGAAGAATTGGGTATCATAATCATTTCATAAAGTATAAAAAATGGGAGTATCATAAAAATGACCATAAAGGAAAGTAATTAGATAATGAATGGAAAATCATAGAGTATAATAGGTATATATCAAAAAAAATTATGTCAAATTTAAGTAATAACATGTAAAAAGAGTACTTAAGAAACTTTAGAATTAAACCATTTCAGTGTGGTTAAAGGAAAATGTCAAAGTTAATTTAAATCATAAATGGGATTGATCTTTTATATGAAACCAGAGGTAAAATAATAAGGTTATCATAATACAAATAGTGGTTTTATAAAATTATTTGTGACATAAAAATATATTTTATAGTGTCCTTGAAAATTGGTAATAACTCGGGAAGTTCCCTTAAAATGGGCTTGCTTATCGGGAAGTTTTGAGGATGGAACCACTTAAAAACATGTATATACTCAAAAGATAATGATTAATGGACCTTGATACATGAGTTTGGAGCATTTAAATGGAATTTTTAAGGTTTACATAAATATAACAAATAACTTCATTTGGGTAAAAATAAATATAGAGAAACATGAAGGAAGAATGGAGGTTTGGTTAGAATCCCTTACCTTAAGTCTAATGGTGTCCTTTACCGGATCTTAATGTCCTATATAACAAAATTACATTCATTAATTAATATTTACAAAACATATTTATAATTTAATTTATTTATTATAACTTTATTAAGTTCATTCGTGAAGTTTTTGATGGGTTAAGAGGTTTAATTTCATTGTTTGGGAGTGTTTGTTTTGTGGTTTTCATAGTTGATTTACTTATATACATGTATGGATAAACATGTAAGATGAGAATGGTTGTATAGAATTGTAGTTATATGTTATTAGTGAAAATATAGTGGATTAAATGGTTATAAAATTCATTTGGTTATTTAGAGTGAAGATGAATCATTATTTGAAACTTCATTGATAACTGTTTTGGTTAATTGGCAGTTTTTAATCATAACTAACACATTTTTATTTATAAATTAATATCATTTTTATAGAAAATTAAATAAAATTACATAATATATAGTACTTATATTATATTCTGGTTAAACCATAAACATTTTTTCATGACCATAATTGAAGATGATAATAGAAATTGAAAACTCATTGTCCTTGAATATGATAAATTAACACATCTCAGATGGTGCTTTAATTTCTAGTATAAAAGGAGGGGAAATGAGATACGATGATGAATTATTCCATTATAATAAAACAAATATGTAAGGTACTAGATTTATCATAAAATTTTGAAGAAATTAGTTTAGGAAAGAAAAAAAAGAAAGGAACATGATAGAAAATAAATGAAATTAAAATAGGAATTTACCTCTTGAATATATCTTCCTTGAGAGCCTCTTTAGGGAAGTTGTTTTGGTATTTTTATGAGACCAAGAGCTCCTGGAAGTTGTATATGGTCTTCAGAAAATATTTTAGTATAATTTTTAATAGGCACAAGTCTTGACATGTGTTAGGATAATAGGTAAAGAGGGGTGGTATTTATAGTGTTGGAGAGGAGGGATTTCTCATTATTCCAATCATTTGTTTAATATTTTTTGCACAAGACTTTGAATAGTATTGATTCCTATAACCAAAAATAGTAAAGGGAGAATTTTATTTCGAACCAATAGTCCTTTACATCATCCATGACTCAATAATGATGTAGAAATTCTATTATTTATCATTTCTTATAAATTATCGTATTTTACTATTCCCCAAAATTTCAAGTATTTTAGATAAATACCAAAAATTCACCCCAACCATTTTCCGAAATTTCGAATTCAAAAATAAAATCAATTTTATGAAAATAATTTTCTAAATATGATAAATTTAATGTTTAATTCAAATTATAATTTACTTGAAAAATACAAAATTTAAATTTAAAACTGCTTTTCTAACTCTTTGAAAAATTAACTAAGGTCTCTTAAAATTATCATATATTCATAAATCATAAAAATTATTATTTATGAACACATTTTTTGAAAATAAATTTTCTTCAAAATTATTAAATTAATCATATAATTTTAATTAAATATACATAACTTACAAAAATACCAACACTTAATTAATAATTTTAAAAATATTTACTTACTTATATTATGATATATTTATATCATATTTTCACTTATAAGATGGATAAATTTTATTTATACTTTCATTAGTGAGATTACTTTTCAATTGGTCAGTTTACTATTCATAAGGGTCACATTACTATTACAAAGGTTATGTTACAATTTCATCGGTATATGTTCCTTAACTTCTACAGATACCATTTATTTTACTCATTATTCATTTATAAGGTTTTTATTGTGTTCTATATGTAATATTATGTCATTATACTATAAAAAAAATAATTATAATAAGGTGATTCAATTGATAAAACATTGGGTTATTACATTCTTCCCCCTAATAAAATTTCTCCCTCAAAATTTCATTTTACATTCAAGTATGTAAATAGGTGTGGTTACTTTTCCTTCATTTCTTCCTCCAGTTCGCATGTTGCCTCTTCGTAATTCTAGTTCTTCCATGGTACTTTGACTAGGTGAGTAGTCTTATTATGAAGAAAATTATCTTTATGGTCCAATATCTTCATTGGATGATCCTCATAAGGAACATCATTCTCCAATCGCACAACCTATGAAGACAATACACGTGAACGATCTAGTATTACATACTTAAGAGGGATACATGGAAGACATTTTGTACTTTAAACATGGTAGTTGGAAGTTCTAGTTGATAAGACACAGCTCCAATATGATCAAGAATCTAGAAGGGGCCAATGTACTTGGGAATTAGTTTCCTTTCTTCCCAAACCTCGTGACCTTCTTCCATGGAGATATGTGAAAGAATACAATGTCTCCAACTTTAAACTCACAATCTCGTCGATGATTGTCTGCATAGCACTTTTGTTGAATTTGACCTACCTTGATGTGTTGCAGAATGGTTTTTACATTCTCTACCATTTCTTTGACCATTTCAGGTCATAGAAGCTTATGGTCACCGACTTCACCCTAACACGCTGGTGTTGTGCACCTTTTCCCATAAAGGGATTCATATGGTTCCATTCGAATGTTGGAGTGGAAACTATTATTGTAGGAGAATTAAACCAGTGTAATATGTTGGTCTCAACCTCTATTTAATTCCATAGAACATTATCCCAACATTTCTTCTAATGTCTGAATAGTTTTCATAGATTTTCCATCAGTTTGAGGTTGATATTTCTTGTTGAAGTTCAACTCAGGGCTTAGATCATGTTAGAAAGTTTTCCCAAACATTGAGGTGAATATTGGATCTCGATAAAATACAATATATAGTGGTAATCCATGAAACCTTTCCACCTATTTGATATATATTTGTGCAAGTATATCCAATGAGAAGTCCTCTTGAATTTTGATAAAGTGAGATGCCTTTGTAAGATGATCTACAATGACCCATATAGCATTTTTTCCTCTGGATTTCCTTGCAATTACAGTGACAAAGTATATTTTAATGTTATCCCACTTCAATGTTGGTATGTCTAGTAGTCGTATAATCCCTTTAGCCTTTTATCTTTCAACCTTCACTTGTTGACATACTAGGCGCTTTCATGTACACTCAGCATTATCCTTTTTCATATTGTCCCACTAAAAGTTCTCTCAAAGAACTCAATACATCTTTATGCTCTTTAGGTGAATAGAGAAGGTTAATCTATGTACATCATTAAAAATCTTCTTCTTATTCTCTAGATCATATGGTACACACAATCATGATCAAAATCTTACTGCTTATTCATTATTAATCTTGAACTATGAGGATTTCACTTTTCTGATAGCTTCCACCCTTTTCTGAATTTCCACATCATTTCTTTGAGTATCCTTTATTTTATCCATGAGGGATGGTTGAGAAATAATTTGAGAAAGTATTGATGATGTTTATTCCTTAATGATTCTTGTGTTTATCCTTTGAAAATCTAAAAAGATTGGATCCCTTTCAATTATCATCATTGATAAAGATGTAGGATCTTTTCTACTTAGATCATCAACCACCTTATTTTCCTTATCAGGATTGTAGTAGATTAAGAAATTATAATCCTTGATGATATATAACCATATTTATTGTTTCATATTAAGCTCATTCTGTGTGAATATATATTTGAGACTCTTATGATCAGTATATACCTCACACTTCTCCCCAAAGAGATAATGCTACCATATTTTCAATGAAAAGATCACAACCGCCAACTCCAGATCATGTGTGGGATAGTTTTGATCATGGATTTTCAACTGCCTTGAGGTGTACTCTATCACATTATCATTTTTCATCATCACATATCCTAATCCCTTGTTTGAAGCATCACTATACACCACAAAGAGTTCTCCACTTATCAGTAGTGTGTTTACTGGTGCAGTGATAAGCCTCTTTTTGAGGTCCTTAAAACCTTCTTCACATTCTTGAGTCCATACAAACATCACTCCCTTTCATGTCAACTCGGTCATTGGGTTTGACTATCATGATACTTTCTTCAAAATATCATTGATAATACTCAGCAAGACCCTAAATGTTGTGGATCTCTATTACAAATGTTTTCATGGGCCACTATTTAGTTGCCTTTATCTTGGAAGGGTCCATAGATATTCTGTTTCTAGTGATAACATTACCCAATAATGATACTTCCTCCATCTATAACTCATATTTACTATAATTTTCATAATGTTTCTCCCTTCATAAAGCCATCAGCACAGTATTCAAATTCTCATCATGTTCCTCCTTACACTTAGAGTATATCGAAATATCATCGATAAAGACTAATACAAATTTGTTGAGGTAATATATAAAGACTCTATTCATTAAATCCATGAATATTTTTTGAGCATTAGTGATTATGAAGGGAATCACTATGAAATAATAGTGTACATAACTCATTTATGATGTATTTTTGGGAATATATTCCTTCCTCTCCTTTAATTAGTGATATCTTGACCTAAGTTCCACCTTAGAGAAATAACTAACCCCATGTAGCTTATCAAACAAGTCATTTATCAAAGGCAAGGGATACTTGTTCTTTATCATGATTTTATTAAGATCGCGATAATCAACGTAGAGGCGCATTGATCCATCCTTCTTTTTAACAAATAGGATTGGTGTTTCTCAAAGTGAAGCACTCGGTCATATAAAACCGTTGTCTAGATTCTCATGTAACTACTTATTTAGCTATTCCAACTCTATGGTGGCCATTCTGTAAAGTGTCTTTGATATAGATAGAGATCTTGGAATAAGTTTGATTGATAACTCAACCTATCAATCAGGAGGAAGGCAAAGAAATTATTTGGGAAATACATAAGTGTAGTCCCTTACAATGGGCATGTATTCGAGCATGATTATCTCCTTTGTCTCAATAATTTGAGAAATATATTCTTGCTAAAAAGGAAACATAATCCAAACTTGAGATGATGATTCTAAAAGAGATTCATCTTCCTCCTTAAACTTGTACAGAATTGGGGGATACTCTGGGATGCGCAGTGTGATCTCCCTTTCACAACAGTTAATTTTCTCTTTTTATAAAGAGAGCCAATACATGCCCAAAATAGCATTGAACTCCACCATAGGAAGTATGACATGATTTTCTAGGAGGTTCAGTCTACAAACATTTATCTGGGAGGAGTTATAAACCTTGGACAATATAATTTCCCCTTTCACTATTCTCGTAGATAACTAAACCTCCAATTTTTGAGGTGGTGTTTGAATAGTTTTACTAAACTTGCAAGATATGAAAGAATTCATAAAACCATAATCAAATAGTATATTTACTATTCTTAAATGAATAACTAGCATACTTGTTACCACATCGTTTTCCCACTCCACATTATTATTTGTGATAGCATAATCCCTTCCTTTATGCCTTGGAGGTTTTTGTTGATTACCTATGACAACCCTTGGCTTATGGAAATTGTTCACATAATGACAATGTTACTTACAGTTGTAACACTACACTACATGTTGATTGTTTATCTGAACCTTCCTTTCATCTTCCATATGAGTGGGATTCGTCATATCCCTTTGGAAGTTCTTATCTAGAAGAACCATTCTTCCACATTTGAATCAATTCTTGGTTCCCTTTAGAGAGTTCTCAAGATGATTTTTCCCACAATTTTAACACGTGGGATGTTTGATCTTCTTTCAATCAGGGGATTTATTTTCCAAACCATCCATATTAGACTGCAATTCCCACTTTTTTCTACTATGCCTATGAGACTATTGAGATTCTTTGATCTCCATTTCAACCTTGAGGGCACAACGGAAAATCTCATCATAACTGTCAAAGTCTCAAATTTTCAACACTTTTCATAGGGTCGACATTATTCCACTAAATAAGAGATCCACCTTGATTTCAGTGTTCTTGACAATGTCGGAGTCATATCTTGAAATCCTAGTGAAGTTTTCTTTAGACTCCCCAATGGAATCATCTTCCTTCTATGTAAGTCCGAAGAACTCTCTTTACATCATAATATGGAGGTTTTAGGGAAAATATTTATTTAAAAACATTTTCTTGAATTCCTCTTAATCCATGGAATTAATTTCCTCTTGGAACTACGTATTCTTGATCAGTTTCCACCACTGATTAGATTTTCCCTCAAAATGATAGACCACAAGTACAACTTTATCTTCTACTAAGAACTGGAGGACAGAGAATATCTTTTCAATGGAGTTAATCCATTATTCTTTGAGGAGGGGATTAAAAGATCTAATAAACATTGGAGGTCTTTACCGCATGAAGGATTCTATGGAAACTTTATCTTTACTTGGAGGATGAAGGTGTTCCACAGAATTCAAGTTATTATTCATAACTTGAGCCAATTGATCAAGTACTATAATAAAGTTTGGAGCACCCATTCCCATCATATTAGGCATATCATTAGAGAAATTGTCACATTTACTATCCCATTGATTTTTGAAATGTGTTATTCTATTTCCCTCAATTAACTAAGAAAAAGAATGTACAATTAGAGGGATTGAATACTTTGCTAATAAGAATAAGAAATAAAAATAAACATAAAAGGATAAACCCTTAATGGAAAATTATATCCTAACTTGTGATTCCCTAGGATTCAATCTTGGTTACCCATGATCGGTTTCCTCATATTTATTCTTACGGTCTTCTTTTTTCCCCTTAATAATGGTTTGTACGAAGCCTATTATTTTACCAGAGAAAATTCCCTAGGAGTGTCAAATCAGGAGTGCAAAAAGGATCATTATCGTTCATTAGTTATAATTCAAGCCTAGCTCAAAGCATTGTTTTTTAGGTTTTACCCTTAGATACATTTGTGCTAGATCCACATCCACTTATTCATATCCAAATAGGGATTTATTTTCATGATAAACCACTTACTCTATAATTACCAAAATTTAGGGATGTTTTCTTATACTTAGTCACATACCTAAATTTCTTACTAAAGTACCCTAATCCCAATATCCAAAAATAATTAGACCATCCTATGATAATAAATATAGCGACCCTAGACTTTTACACATATCATTGCATGATTTTAATCATAAAAAAAGCATCATATTACAAGACAAGTATCGTAAATTCTAGTGTCTTGGAAGACTAGGTATATAAAACTGAAAATGTGGGACTAAATAAAATGTTTCTTTATTTAATATTCGTAAAGATCTCATAACTTCCATTGTGCTCATACATATTCATAGGTTAACCTGAGGATAACATGAACAAACAGATGTGCTAAAAATCCTAGTAAGGGAATAAATATAATATTAAATATTTAGAACATGGGTTATAAGTCATGACATAATGATATAAAAAACATGAAATAAATGGAATCTTAACATATAAACATGGGATCATATAAAAATAGAGTCATAGTATTGTTGTAAGAACCCAATTTCTCACTCAGGTATGGATACTTCAATTTTAGGTAAAAATCTATACTTTGGACTTAATATGGATGCCTAATGAGTTAGTAAAGGTTATGAGGGTGCATGGGGCTTTTTTGAAGCCCAGAACACATCTTATTAGAGAAAACAGACCTGGCGCACGGTTTAGAGAAAACCATGCAAATGTTGTTTTTTCAGACAAAGCCACCTCGCACAGTTGGCGCATGGTCGTTCGGTCTAACCCTGTGAGCACCCCTTTTTCCTATGTAATCATGAATGGATGGTTCATAGTTTGATCAAACTGTGCAGGGGTGAATTTTTGGGCGGAACTGTCTCACATAGTTTGTGCAGGGTTTGACAAATCGTGTGGAAAAACCATGCGCATACTATTTCTATGGGTAATTTTCTAATTTTCCCTTAATGGTCTAATTAAGTCACCCATTCCTCCCAAATATGATTTTATGTGGGATTGACCTATTCCTCTCTCAATTTGAGTCTTTTTTAAGATCAAAACTTGGAATCAAGAGATCTCCATCATCTGACATCCAATAGAGCTTTCGTTCATCACATTGGATGTACAATGGTAAGTACTCGAGTCCCCTTTAGTCGTTCTTCTTATCTTTATATCTTGACCTAGGTATCTCCATGTGATAATTTTTTCCCTTATCTTAGATCTACTCCAATCCAAGCCAAATCAAGGGCAAATACCATAGGAGGATAATCGTACAACCATAAGGTGGGTATTCTATAACTCATCAATAATTTTCGTTGAGTTTGGAATGTTCGTGTGAGGCCTGCTGATGCCATAAGGGACCATATCTTAAATTTACATTCCAAACTTATACTTGTTAGAATATTATGGTTATTATCATTCCTAATATGTGATAAGTTTTTAGTGGTTACACCCACAACTCAATCTGCCTCATGTCAATTGTTATGCCATAATTGGGTGTTTAGTGTTTTGACATGTTTGAGCCATCGTTCAGGTGTTTCCTTGCTTGAAATTCCTAAAGGTGGGACATCCTATAATAAATTGTTTTTTTAAATGAGAATTTCATAATGGCATGTACCATGTATGCTCACCACTTGACCTGCCTAAGGTAAGTTCTTCAAATGATTATTAAATCTGAAATGTGGAATGGCATGTATACTAAGTATATAACTTGGCCTTACTAAAAGAGATTGAATAATGGTTACATGTCTATAGCACCCCTTCCATGTTGATATAAGGTAGTGTAGTGAACCTCAATAATTCAATATTCTTTAATGGTTAACTAATACTTAATTAAATGGTTGTAATGCTACTTTTCTTATCCACACTAATGGAAGACATGGCTTGGACCAATAAATAAATGGTTTCAACTCTACGTGACATATCCAAACTAATGGAAGGAAAGACTTGAACCAAATGAATTATCTCATTCTTACAATATCAAATAAGAATGGACTAACTCAAGCTCACCTAGGATTCTGATAGGATAATACCTTGGGTCTCAGGAACCCCATTCTGATTCTAGGATGTTCTTTCCTTAGGTTGATATCCACCTAGATTTTTGTTCTTGTCTATTCTTTGGATTCCTGGTATGCTATCATTGGTTCCCCTTTAATTATTCTAGGATACCTCAGATACACTCCTTGGATCTAGTATTGACAAGTAGGTTCCTTGGATACACTCCTTAGATATAATCATTTCTTAGCCCCATTTTACCTTAGATTCACTCCTTGGACTCAGTAGGTGCTTTATTGTGGAATGAATTGGATTACATTCCTTGGATTACACTCTTAACCACTTAGCTAGACTCAGATACTATAGAGTTATCTTTCTATGAGATTTATGTTACCTTGGTTATTACCAAGGAACTCTCTCACTGGATATCATTTTTATGTTTCCTTGTTACATATTGGGGCTCTCACTACTTATACTATCACAAGGTGATGTCAGTGCTGGCTTTGCCTCAAGTAACCTATTAAAATTAAATGATAATTACATAATCAATGAACTGGTTACAAGTTCAGATACCAGCCGAGGTCTGAAGCAGGTACTTGGGTATTTAGTTATTTTGTAATGCTTTCTTTACTTATATATGGATTCCTACACACTGTTATTTTCCATTACATGGCATGGATGTTATAAACAGCGTTTTTGGTGAACCAATGAGATTTATCTCACACCCTCTTCAAGTGTCATTTGGTACCTAGAGTATATTATATGACTGAAGGTGTTGAAAAATGGGATCATACATCTTCCAACACTTGATTGTGTACTGATAGGATGGAGCTTGATACTAGATGACTGAGTTGGATCTCGTGATGCTTGGAGTAGTGTTTGTTTTCCTTTACTTTGTGGAATTTTTTATATCTATTATCTTGTATCTAGGATTTCAAATTTTATAGTGACAAGACATTTCATCACCATTTCTTAGTTGGTACAATTATGTTTGTTCTCATTTATCTATTGTTGCAGTTTTCTTTCGATGTTTATTTATATTGCTTCTGATATTTATTATTCCTTTTGCTATGCTACACTTTTCTAATGAGGGAATAGTCTTCCAACAAACACACCCTAGGCCATCTCTACTAGTCGGCTTCCTCTGGCATTTAGGAAGATTCGCTTGAGACTGTGTGGCTCACTAGGCTCGGGGCACCCATTAAGTGGCATCCGAGTTCGGGCTATCAAAAAGTGGTATTAGAGCTAGTTTCTTTACTTTCTTTATTATTTAGAGATAATATATTAGAGAATAAGAATGATTGGGACGTGGTCATAAGTTTTTCTTGGGCATCGCGAACCCATGTTTGGGGAAAAACCCAAGTTACCCATAATACAATTGTTATTCTATTTTTCCTATTACAGTTGATATCATTTCACTACAGGGTGAAGCACATGTTGTGTGGTGTTATTGATTATTAATTTATATATAATTTATTTCAACCTTATCCCAATTATATGAGGGAAAGGATAATTTCTACATGCATCATTATAGGCACCTAGAATTCACATGCCATGCATATTTCCATGCCATATAGGTGTATCTCATTGCTATGAATTTCTTGATATGCCTATGATTATTGAGTGATGTTATGATAGTTTTATTGTACTTGTATTACTTTGGATGTGATTTAGTGATTTCTGGTCTCAATTAATGATGTGTATGGGCCCTCATGGGTTGGAATTAGAAATTTACTAAGTCGAGACATTATACTATAAAGAAATGGGTTTCATTTCTGGTGATAGGTATATGGACACTGATTTATTGAAAATGGATATCCATTATAACGTGAATCATGAAGCCTAAAATAAATTGGTTTTACATCCATATCCCTCCTTATCATGATTATGAAAGGTAAAGGAGTGAACATAGAAATTAACAACAAAATGACATAAAACTTATACTTGAGAACTTATTGATGTCTGGCTGTCTAAGCGAGTAGTTTGGGTATTATGCCTTGGGTAGTGAGTTTTTTTTATGTTCATTTTCCACTAGTGATGTTATCTTATGCTCCTAATCTTGTTATAATATGTGTACTTGGAATTTTTAGACTAATGTCGTTGTGTCATCCTCGTGCCTTTCATCAGGAGGGTGGTAACAACCATGCTCCATACATGGTGGGCCTTGACCCCCTAGTATTACTTCCAAGAGTGCCACCTGAGGCATCGCCTGCTATACCTGATATAGGAAATGATTCCCAAGTTTGTGATAGTTTCATATGTCTCATGTAGTCCATTAAAGGTTCTCTATGGGTTCCACCTACGATGGATGATCTGACTTGCGAGTTCCAGCAGCAGCAGCATTCTACTTTTTCAGGGGATGGTGGTTCTCGAGATGCTGAGTCATGTTTAGACGCCATGATATCTATCTTTGAGCATCTATAAATTCCTCTAGATTGTAGAGTCAATATTTCTACATACGTGATTTGGGATTCCTCTAAGCATTGGGGGGATGTGGTTACCTAGACTGGTTGTCATAATAGAATGTTATGGGTTGATTTTCATACTGTCTTCTATGATCAGTTCTTTCCTCAGGCACTTAGAACTGACAGTGATAGAGATTTCATGCCTCTAGAGTAGGGTTTTATGGTTGTTATGGAATATTCATCATGTTTCACTAATTTATAGTGCTTTTCACCGCTTCTATCCAGTGATGATTTTTCGCGTGCTAGATGTTTTGAGGATGCGCTCAAGTACACCATCCGAACACAGGTGAATCTCTTTCACCTTCCTAAATTTTCTAAAATAGTTTTTCAGGACCTTATTATTGAGAATAAACTAAGGGATGGTGCAAGTACTAGATTTAAAGGATCAGTTTCACGTCAGGCCAGTAGTTCTTCCGGTGGAAGGAAATGTTCCCTTGAGGTTTTTCATCAAGGAAGTGGCAGCGGGAGTATCTATTTTGATAGCTTTGTGGCATGTAATCAGTGTGGAAAACTAGGGCATAAGAATACCAAATGTGATAGGGACCCCATAGAGTCCCAAGCTTGTAGTTTAATGGGTCATCTTTAACATTTCTGTAGGTATTTTCTACCAACTTTGAGTGAAAAAGGGTTTGTGCCAGCTCTACCCTCAAAAGAGAGTTATTTTATGCGATGTTAGGTAGGGAGTTGGAATAGCACTAGAAGCTTTGGATGAGGAGAAGGTCATGCACATGGTAGTCTGCTTCCTATTTTCCAATAGCGCCAGCATAGTAGTCATGATCGTGGTAATCCATCTGTTGCATAGGTTCGTGGATTAGGTCAGTTGCATGCCTTACAACTGATACCCAAGGATCAGGCTGCGGGACCATCTACAGTAAAAGGTACTATTTTAGTAGCCTATAATATTGTCTCTGATTTGTTTGATATATGTGATTCAAACTATTTAATTTCTTTTTCTATCATGGAAAGTCTCAAACTAGAGATACAATATCACTAAGGTGTAATGACCCTCGATACACCATTGGAAATATGGATGGAGGGTATACACCAGTGCAGGAACTATCCCCTTGAGGTAGGTAGTTACCCTTTCTTAGGGAATCTCTTTGTTCTCAAGATGAAGAGCTTTGTTTTCATTCTTTGGATAGACTGGTTAGTCCACTATCATGCCTTTGTAGACTGCTATTGTCGCATGGTTTCTTTTAAATCTCCAAAAGGTAGCAGTTATCTTTTCAAAGGTGAGTGGGATGTCCAGGTTGGGAGAGCTGGACCGAAGCATCAGGGGATAGGTGAAGTGACCACTCATATTGCAAATATTTTCATGGAGGATTAGGGTTTTCTTAAAACCAATTTCCCTCCAGTAGTTGATCATTTCAGTGAAGTATTTCTTGATGATTTTTTTGGATTACCTCCAAATAGATAGGTAGAGTTTACAATAGAGCTTGTTTCGGGAGCATATCTAGTGCCCATTCCTCCATATAGGTTGGCACCTACTGAGATTGAGGATCTCAAGTGAAAGATTGAGGACCTAGAGGCCAAAGTCTTTATATGGACTAATACATCCTCTTAGGGTTCACCCATGATTTTTTCTAAGAAGGTCGATGGAACTATTTATCTATGAATCAATTAAAGAAGGTTGAACCTGTTAAAGGTCAAGTATCGATATCCAATTCCTAGAATAGATGATCTCTTTGACTATCTCTAAAGAGAAAATGTGTTCTCTAAGATTGACCTGAGATTAGGTTATCATCAGGTGTGATTCAGACCCTCATACATACCTCATACAACATTCCACATCAGGTATGGTTTGTATGAGTACCTTGTTATGTTGTTCGGTCTTATGAACACTCCTTCCAATTTCATGTATTTGATGAAAATGGTTTTTCACCCCTATTTGGACTCTTTTGTCATGGTCTTTGAGGATGGGATCTTGGTGTATTTTCACACTCGTAACGACCATTCAAAACATCTTGAGATCATTCTGAGTACACTGAGAGAGAATCATCTTTATGCCAAGCTTGCTAAATGTGAATTCTAGATCAAAAAGTCCACTTCTTGGGTTATATTATTTCAGAATCAAGATTATCTGTTGACCCTGAAAAGGTTAGTGCTCTAGTTTCTGGGAACATCCCAAGAACATGTTTGATATCAAGATTTTCTTGGGAATGGATAGATATTATAGGTTTTTCATATAGGACTTCTCATGTATTTATTCAATTCTTACTGGACTTACAAATAAGGGTGTTAAGTTCCTGTGGTCAGAAGCATGTGAGAAATCCTTTCAGAAGATGAAAAGGAGGCTTGTCTTAGCACTGATTCTGATTCTTCCATAACCTAGTAAAGGTTATATCGTCTTCCACGATGCATCAGGAATTCGCCTATGAGTAGTGTTGATGCAGGAAGACAAAGTCGTTGCATACGGATCTCGACATTTGAGGCCTCATGAGAGAAATTACCCAATGCATGACCTCGAGCTTGCATCATTTGACCATGCCTTACATTACTGGAGACATTACCTATTGGGTGAGCGCTTTGTGGTGTATACAGATCAAAAAATCCTAAAGTATATATTTTATCAGTGTGGCTTGAACCTCATGCAGTAGATATGGGTCAAATATCTACAATACTTTGATTTGGAGCTTGCCTTTACACCTTGAATGGGAAATGTGGTCACTGATGCACTAAGTCAGAAAAATAAAACACAGGTCATGTAGGAATCTAGTGACAAATAGAAGTTAATGACCCTCTTTTATGAACTTCATCTGGAGTTTCATGATAGTCACAGGCAGTCTTACCTCTCATCCTTAATAGTTACCTCTTCCCTCCTTGAAAAGGTAAATATTAGGTAGTTTTTAAATCCTGAAGGTTTGGTTCTCCGTGAGAGTATATCAAGAGAAAACCCACATATGGATTGGTCTGTGGATAGAGACGACGTTTTGTGTCTACGTGGACATATATGGGTTCCTACAGATATGATAGAGGAGTTGATGAAAGAGTCCCACTCTTCTCATTGGGAAGTTCATCCAGTTATCTTGAGGATGTATCAAGATATGTGATGCTAGTATTGGTGGCCTAGAATGAAATGTCAGATTTCAGGCTTCATCACTAGGTGTTCCACCTATCAGCAGGTGTAGGCAGAGCCCTAGAGATATGCAGTCTTGTTATTGTAGCTTCCAGTCCTGGAATGGAAATGGGAAGATGTTTTTATGGATTTCTTAGTCAGCGTACCTAGGTCAGTGAGGGGTAGCAATGTTGTCTAGGTAGTCATTGACTGCCTAAAAAAATCATCCCACTTTATTCTTATTCAGAATATTTTCTCAGTTGATGAATTGGGAAGAATATATGTTCGTGAGATTATACGACTACATGGGATTCCATGTACTATCATTTTAGATAGGGATGCTTGTTTCACTTCATGGTTTTGGTAGGGTTTGCAGAAAGCTATGGGGACTCATGTTCTTTTAATCACAGCTTTTCACCATCTAACCGATTGACAATCAGAATGGACAATATAGGTTCTAGAGGATATGATCTGATCATTTGTTCAGGATTTAGAAATTTCTTAGGAGAATAATATTCCTCTCATCAAGTTCTCTTATAATAACAATTTTCAGGTGAAGATTTAGATGGATCCTTTTGAGGCCTTATATGGAATTTCATGCTATTCACCCTTGTGCTGGGTAGAGGCAGGTGAGGTAGCCCTACTAGGTCCTCATCTCCTTCGGGATACTTTAGAAAAATTTTAGCTGATCAGAAATCGTATGACTACTGTTAGTCTAGATAAAAATCTTATGTTGATCACCATTGTTGACCTCTTGAGTTTGAGGTTGGGGATCGTGTTTTTCTTCCGGTATCTCCCAGACTAGGGAATAGACGGTTAATAAATATGGGAAGGTTGTCGCCTCGTTACGTCAGGTTATTTGAGATTCTAGAGATATTTGGGCCGGTAGCTTAAATGTTGTTACTACCTTAGAGGTATCATGCCATGAATTATGTCCTTCATGTCTCACAGCTTTGCCAATATCATGCTGACCTGTCTCATACCTTTGAACACAAAGAAGTTGAATTAGATTCATATGCTACCTTTGAGGAGTATCTAGTATGCATCATTGACCGAAGCACGAATGTTCTCTGATGCAAGTATGTCCCTTTTATATGGGTGCTATGACAGCACAACTGAGTATAGGATGAGACTTGGGAGATAAAAGCCAATGTACGTACTCAGTGGCCAGATTTGTTCTCGGACAGTGTTTCATACCCTTGAAAGGGGAACTCGGTGGGTGAGTTCTTTTAAGGGGGAAGACTGTAAGAACCCGATTTCTCACTCAGGTATGGATCCTTTAATTTTAAGTCTAAATATATATGCTGGACCTAATATGGATGCCTAATGAGTTGGTGAAGTTTCTGAGGTTGTCTGAGGCTTGTTCAGAGCCAAGAACCCATATTTTTGAAAAAAATAGACCTATCACATAGTTTGGAGAAAACCATTTGGAATTCCAGATGGTTTGGAAAACCATGTTGATATAGTTTTTTTCGGACCGAGCCACCTTACACGATTGGCACACATACATGTGGTCTAACCGTTCGAGCGCCCCCCTTTCCCAAGTAACCATACATGGCTGGATCATTGTTTGATCAAATCGTGTGGGGGATGAATTTTCAGGCAGAAATATCTTGCATGGATTGCGCATGGCTTAACAAACTATGTGGATAAACTGTGCACAATATGTTTCTCTGTTTAATTTTCTAGTTTTTCCCTTAATGATCTAATTAATTCACCCCTTCTTCCCTAATCTGAGATTCTGTGGTATTGACCTATTTCTCTCACAATTTGGGGCCTTTTGATGATAAAAACTTAGAACCAAGTTATATCCATCATCCGACATCTGATTGAGCTTTCGTTCATCATGTTGTATGTGCAACGGTAAGTACTCAAGTCATCTTTAATCGTTCGTCTTCTCTTTCTCTCTCAACATAGGTATCGACATGTGAGATTTTTTCACCTTTTCTTATTTATACTCTGATCCAAGGGAAATCAAGGGCTGATACCAGAGGAGGAGGATCGTACAACCATATGGTGGGCAACCTATAACTCATACCTAATGTTTGTTGATTTTTTAATGCTTGTGTGGGGCCCACCGATCCCATCGGGGACCATCTCTTAAATTTACATTCCATGCTTATAATTGTTAGAATCATATAGTTATGATCTTTCCAAATATGTGATTATTTGTTAGTGGTTACACCCACAACTGAATCCTCCTCATGTTGAAGTTTATGACATAATTGGGTTTTTAATATTTTGACAAGTTTGAGCCACCGTTCAACTGTGACCTTGCTTTACCTTCCTAAAGGTGAGCCTTCCTATAATAAATGGTTTGTTGTTAAATGATAATTTCATAATGGCATGTGCTATGTATTCCCACAACTTGACCCGCCTAAGGTAAGTGCTTTAAATGATTATTAAATGTGAAATGTGGAATAGAAAGTATAATAAGTATATAACTTGACTTTATTAAAAGATATTGAATAAAGGTTACATGTCCGTAGAACCCCTTCCATTTTGATTGAAGGTAGCGGGGTTAACCGCAATAATTGAATATGCCTTAATGGTTAACTAATACTTAATTAAATGGTTTCAATGCTACGTGGCCTATCCACACTAATGGAAGACAAGGCTTGGACTAATAAATAAAGGGTTTCAACTCTACTTGACCTATCCACACTAATGGAAGGCAAGACTTGAACCAAATGTATTATCTCATGATCCCAATATCAAATAGGAATAGACTAAGTCTATATCACCTAAGATTCTGAGAGGATAATACCTTGGGTCTCAGGAACCCCATTCCGATTCAAGGATGTGGTTTTTTAGGTTGATACCCACCTAGATTCCGGTTCTTTTCCATTCATTGGATTCACAGTATACTAATATAGGGTCCCCTTCTATTATTCTAGGATACCTATGATATACTCCTTAGATCAAGCATTTACATGTAGGTGCCTTGGATACACTCCTTGGACCCAGTCGTTGATTAGCCCTATTTTACCTTAGATGCACTCCTTAGACTCGATAGGTACCATATTGTGGAATGCCTTGGATTACTCTCCTTGGATTACACTCTTACCCCTTAGCTAGAATCAGATACTTCTAAGTTATCATTCCATGAGATTTATGTTACCTTGGTTATTACCTTGGAAATCCCTCACTGGATACCATTTTCGGGTATCCTTGTTATGTCTTGGGACCCTCACTACTTATACTATCACGATGTGATGTCAGTGCTGATGATGCCTCACGTGACCTATTAACATTAAAGGGTAATTACATAATCAATGAATTGGTTACATTTTTAGACACCAGTCGAGGGATAAATTAGGTACATGTGTATTTAGTTATTTTTTAATTCTTTCCTTACTTATATATGCATGTCTACACACTGCTATATTCCATTACATGGGCCAGATGATATAGACACAATTTGTTGTGAACCACTGAGATTTATCTCACTCCCTCTCCAGGAACCTTTTGGTACCTAGAGTATATTATATGACTCTAGGTGTTGAAAAAGGGAAGCATACAGCTTCCAACACTTGATTGTGTGCTAATAGTTTGGAGCTTGATAACAGATGATCGAGTTGGATCTTAGGATACTTGGAGTAGTATTTGTTTTACTTTACTTTGTGGAACATGTTATGTCTATTTTTTTTTGTATCCATGATTTATTGTTTTCTAGTGACATGACATTTCATCATCATTATTTAGTTTGTACAATAATGTTTTTTTCATTTATCTATTACATCAGTTTGCTTATTCTATTTATTTATATTACTTTCTCTATTTACTATTTCTTATACTATGCTACACTCTACTAATGAGGGCATAGTCTTCTCACAGACATACCCTAGTCCCTCACTGCTAGTCGGTAGCCTCTGGCATTTGGGAATATGTGCTTGAGTCCATGTGGCACACTAGGCTCGGGGCACCCATTAAGTGGAATTCAGGTCCGGGTCATCACAAATGTGGTAGAAACACAAAATATGACTTCAACAGGGTTCAAGTATCATTTAATATAGAGGATCACTAGTTAGGGTTAACTACCAAGAACGTTGAATAGGGTAGCACGAGTCAAGGATAACTGACAAGACCATTCCACATAATGTCTCATGAGACTCAATTTTACCAAATCAATTAGAGCGCTATCTAGGTTCACCCATAATAACATGTTTAACTATATGTTTTCCATGTATATAATCATACATAATAAATCATACATAAACTTAAGGGTTGCCCATGATAAGAATTGGGCATCATAATCATTTCATAAATCATAAAAATGGGAGAATCATAAAAATGTCCTTAAAAGAAAAGTAATTAGATCATTCATGGACAATCATTGGTTATAATAGGAATATATCATGAAAATTGATGTAAACATAAAGTAATAACATGTAAAAAAAGGGTAATTAAGAAACTTTAGAATTGAAACATTTTGGCACAGTTAAAGGAAATGTCAAAGGTCGTTTAAAACATAAAAGGATGTAATATTTTATATAAAACCAGAAGTTAACCAAGAAAGTTTTCATAATAAAAATAGTGGTTATATAAAATTATTTGTGTCTTAACAATATATTATGTAGTGTTCTTTAAAATGGGTAATAACTCAAGAAGTTCCTTTAAAATAGGCTTGCTTATCGGGAAGTACTAAGGAGGGAACCACTTAAAAACATGTATATCCCTGAAAGAGAATAATGAATGTAACTTGATACATGAGTTTTTATAATGTTCGAATCATTTAAAATGTGTAAATAAAAATAATATATAACTTCATTTGGGTAAAAAGAAATATAGAGAAAACTGAAGGAATAATGGAGGTCTGAGTAGAATCCATTACCTTAAGTCTGATGGTGTACTTCACATAATCTTAATGTCTTGGATAACAAAATTACATTCATTTATTAATATTTTCAGAACCTCTTATTTAGTTATTTGATTTATTATTACCTTATTAACTTCATTCATGACCTTTTTGATGGGTTTAGAGGTTCAATTACATTGTTTGGGAGTGTTTGATTCCTTTGTTTTAATGATTTTTTACTTATATAAATATAAGAATAAACATGTAAGATGGGAATGGTTTTACAGGATTGTATTTATATGTTATTAGTGAAAATTAAGAGTATTTAATGGTTATAAAATTCATTTGTTTATTTAGAGTAAATATGAATCATTATATAAAAATTTAATGATAATCGTTTTGGTTAATTGGCGGTTTTTAATCACAACAAACACTTTTTGATTTATAATTTAATATCATGTGTACAAAATATTTAAGAACCATACATAAGATATATTACATATATTATTGTATATTTCAACCATAAACATGGTTTCATGACTATAATTGAAGATGGTAATAGAAATTGAAAACCTGTCATCCTTGAATGTGATAAATTAATACATCTCAAATAGTGTTTTTATTTCTAGTATAAAAGGTGGGGAAATGGGAGATGATGATGAATTATTCCATTATCATAAAAAAATTAAATTACATGTAATGTACTGGATTTATCATAACATTTGGATGAAAGGAGGTGATTAAATAAAAATTGAAAGGAACTTGAAATAAAATATAAGAAATGAAAAGATAGATTTACCTCTCGAATATATCTTCCTTGAGTGCTTATTTAGGGGAGAGGTTTTTGTATTTTATGAGATCAAGATCTCTTGAACGTGGGATAGGATCTTAGGGAGATATTTGAGCAGAATTTTGACAAGGAATAAGGCTTGTGAGGTGTGAGGAGGGGAGGTAAAGAGGGGTGGTTTTTATAGTGGAGGAGAGGATGAGTTTCCCATTATTCTAATCATTAGTTTAATATTGTTTCTCAAGACTATGAATTATATTAATTATTGTCACTAAAAGTACTAAATAGAGCATGTTAGTTCATACCAATGTCTATTTACTTCATTCATCACTCAATCATGATATAGAAATTCATTTATTTAGCATTTATCATAAATTATCATATTTTACTATTCACCAAAAATTCTAGTATTTTAGAAAAAATGCAAAAAATCACCCCAACAATTATTTTGATGTGTATAATTAAAAAAATAACTACATTTTTTGAAAATAGTTTTCTAAATATCATAAATTTAATTTTATATTAAAATCATAATTTACTTGAAAAATACAAATTTTAAAATTAAAACTGCTTTTCTAAAACTTTTGAAAATTTAACTAAGGTCTATTAAAATTATTTTACAATAATAATTCATCAAAATACATATTTATGAATAAATTTTATGAAATTAAATTCCCTTTTAAATTATTAAATTAATTATAAAATTGTAATTAAATATACATGACTTACAAAAATACCAACCCTTAATTAATAATTTTTAAAATATTTACTTACTTATACTATGATATATTTATATCATATTGTCAATTATAAGATGAATAAATTTTATTTATACTATCATTAGTGATATTACTTTTCAATTGTATAGATTACTATTCATAAGGGTCACATTACTATTCCAAAGGTCAATTTACTATTTCATCAGTATACTTTCTTTAACTTCTAAAGATACCATTTATTTTACTCATTCTTCATTTATAAATTTTTTATTATGTTCTATATATAATCCTAGGTGATTATGATTTAAGAAATAATTATAAGAATATAATTCCATTGATAAAACATCGAGTTGTTACATATTTAATGCCTTCTTACATATGTATTTCATAAGTAACTAGTGTACTTTGAAAATAATTTAGTGAGACGATGTTTACATATTTATCGTCTATCATAGAGAATTATAGTTTGAAATGAGGAGTTAATATTTTTAAGTTTTTTTTGAAAATATATTTATCATCAAAATCTTCTCTATGAACCCTCATATCTCTATCAATAATATTCACTCTATTTGAAAAATGAATCAGCAAACTAATCTACACGCATTTTTTAGATATTGCAAAGTATTTTTAAAATAATTTTAAGTTAATATTCTCTAAAATTAGAGTCACTTTCATAAATTATAATCAACTTATCCTATATAGTCTAGATGATTTTTGTCCATCTCTTTAGATTATATGATACCAAAAAAGGATCAACCAAGTGCATTAACAACTTTAGAATCAATCACAAGCTCTTTATATTTCTTTTTAGACATTTTTTGTTAATTTTTCTTATAGAATTTATATTTAATATATAGAAGATGAGAAAACCTTTATCTAAGGGGATATTAAGTTTTTATATGTCCCATATTTATAAAATTTAAAAATAATCCATCACAAAAATATATCCCCTTGTGATTCAATGATTTATCGATGTTGTATAAAATAAAAATCCACAAACAGAAGTCAAAAATAAAGGCTCTATAACATGGTTCAGATACCAATAGTTAGTAATAAAATGATATTTTCCAAAACAAAATATGAACTGATATAGGAAGACTCAATATCAATCCCAAATCAACTACAGGCCATATCTATTATGTATGAGTAAACTTGTCTCCAAGATTTTATGTAAAAATAACTCCCATGAATGAATTTTTTGGAATAATTTTGGGGAGACGAAAATTATAGTGGCCAACCCATTTAATTAATTCATAGTGGGTGTATACCTAAATTTATTTTCCCTAATTAGGAATTTATTTTTTGGGTTTCCAAGGAGGGTAGTAACAACTTCTAAAATATGATCTTCCCCATTGATTTTGATTATCAAATTCTCAAGAAATACATCATATCAAAGTTTCATCTTTGAGTGTGGTATTTTGTGAGGTGTTTATCTATTTATTCAAGAGATAATATTTTGATTATTTTTTTATTGTAATTGAGTATGTACCAACATTTTACCATAATTATATCCTTTTATTTTCTCATGGTTTTACACCTTTTATTTTTTTGTTTTACATTACATATAGTGTTCATTTTTATTTATACATTATTCACTTTATTTTTATCTCAAAATTATCATTGTACTGAATGGATAATTATTTTAAATCCTAACAAGCGGTATTATGGGTGAGGTTATGGTTAAATGAGATTCTGGACATATGGCATGTCTAAATGGTGTTCAAATTCAAGATCAAAAAATTTAATGGAAATAATTTTTCATTATGGAGGATGAAGATACAAGCATTGTTGTGGAAATATAAGTGCCTACAAGAGATCGGTGAAAACCCAGTTGGTGTGAAAGAGGAGAAAAGGAATGAAATGGATAGAAATTTTATTTCCAATATCCATTTGGATTTGGAAGATGAGGTTCTATAAATAATTTCAGAGAAAAAGTTACTGAAGAAAATCACTCCACGAAAAAAATTCTTGAAGATAAAATTATCAAATCTTTGAATTGTGGAGTCATCATTAGTGACCAACCACATCAACACACTCAATAACTTATTTTATT
Source organism: Viscum album (assembly GCA_963277665.1). Taxonomy (NCBI): domain Eukaryota; kingdom Viridiplantae; phylum Streptophyta; class Magnoliopsida; order Santalales; family Viscaceae; genus Viscum; species Viscum album. The sequence continues at coordinate 805,692,358 of OY728150.1, read as the reverse complement.
ATCTTACGAAGTTGGGCTAAAACATTTTAGATACTAATAATTTGGAGATTCTACTCTGGATATCTCTATATTCATATGATCAACTTATCAAAAACCCGACTAACAATATCCTAAAAGAAATATTTCTCTTAAAATATGTTGAAACTATGATTCTTGGAGAATAAAAGTTGAAAAAAACAAGGAACACATATAGACAACTTCATACCAAGTATAAGTTATATCTATGAAAAGAGGAAGAATGTTAAAACATGGTTCTAATGGGATCCAAAATCTTGGAGGGTCTAAATCAAGGAGCAAGATGAAAAACATCAGATCTCATAGTTGTGGTCATAGGGGGAATTTCAAAAAATACTATTAGAATGAAAAGTGTGGTAAAAATAACTCTCATGAAAATGTGTTGAGTACTTCTAAAAATGAGTATATACTAGTCAGTGAAGCGGTGATGACTACTAAAGGTATGAAATATCTTGATGATCCATGGATTATCAACTCATGATCAAAATCACACATGAAGTCTCAGCGGGAATGGTTTAATCAGTATGAAATTATCCTAAAAGGACTCGTGTATATGGGGAACGATCAAACCTTGATGATTTTTGGAGTCTGAACCATCAAAATAAAGATGCATGATAACATAGTTTGAACCGTTCAAGGAGTACTCCATGTGAAGGAACTCAAGAAGAATTTTTTTCCCTTATGGTAATTTTGTGACATTAGATGAAAGTCTCACACCAAGAGAGGTATGATAGGGATTATAAAGGACATTCTTGTGGTGATGAATACATATAACATCTCTAAGAACTTTTACATGATAATTGGTAAAACATATAGGGAAATAGAGATAGTTGTTTCATCAACTACCTCAATAGAATCATTGGAGATTTTATGTCATCGTAATCATGGCCATATGTCCAAATAGGGCATAAATATGATTTCTAATAAAATTTTTGACATGGGATTATAAAGGTATACTTACAGTTTTTGAAGAATTTTGTTTTTTGTAAGAAACTTAGGTTTAAGTTAGTAATATCAACATAAAAGAGTACATAGCTCTTGGAGTTGATCTATTCTAACATTTGTAAATCATTATTAGTGTCCCTAGGATGATCAAGGTACAATATATATTTCACTTATGACTATTCCAGGATATGTTGGGTGCTTCCAATCAAGAGGAAATCAAATTTATTTTAAGTCTTCAAAACATTTAAATTATGAAAGTAGATTAAATTTGAAATGAAGATCAAGTGTTTGAGGATAGAAAATGGTGGAGAGTATATGAGTGGGGATATTGATTATTTTTTTCAAAAATAAGAAATAAAGATATCATTAATAGTGACTTAAAAACCTCAATATAATTGATTTTAAAGGAAAATGTATAGAACCATATTAGAGAAAATATGGGTGATGTTGAAGACTACAAAATTTTCCAAGACATTCTGGGTAGAAGCAGTAAATGTCGTATTCTATGTGATCAATCGATCTCCTTCAGTGATAGTTGATATGAAGACAATTATTGAGAAGTGTACTAGTAAACCCACTAACTATTCTTAGTTTCATACTTTTGGAAGTCCCATGTTTTCACTATTTAATGACCAGGAAATATCGAAGTGGGACTCGAGATTTGGGGGACATATCTTCTTTGGAAACACTGTTGGTGTGAAGGGGTATCATTTGTGGGATCCCACTTCCCACAAACATATCATCAGTGGGGATTTCATTTTTACAGAATATATGGAGTAAATGATTATGTATAAATCCATGGAGGAAGATATTAAATAAACTAAAATAGTTGAGCTAGAGAAGTAAAATAGAAGAACTAGTTTCCTCATAGGCATTACTAAAGAACGATGATCAAATACAGAATAATCCTAAACTACAGTGGTCAAATCGATATAAAATATCGCCAATATGGAACAAAGATTATGTCACTAAGAGAAATTTTGTGTATTTATTATTAAAATTAAATAGAGAACCATCTTATTTTATAGAGGTGACATATATTCCATACATATCTTCATGGATAGCGGTGATGTAATAAGAACTTGAAGCTCTTTATAAGAATAAGACATGGGATCTTGTTCCATTACCCTATCGAAGGAAGTCCATTAAGAATAAATTTGTCTACAATATCAAGTGAGATGAAAAAGACCACATGGATAGATATCATGTGAGACTGGTGGTCAAAGTATATGCTCAAGTGGAAGGTATTTATTTTATAGAAATATTTTTTTCCTACAGTTAGACTAATGATTATTTAGATTATTCTGGTGATGTGTGATATATACACTGTAACACAATGAGTTTTTATGAATTTTTTTGAATAAATTAAATTTCATTATGGTCTTTCCTTATACACAACACCCAGTTAAGCTTTCATTGCATGCAACACTAGGTTTAACTTGCATTATATGCTACACTAAGTTTCTACAAATCATCATTTTATTACAATAATTATTTAAACAAGATCATTATGACCAAACCATTAAACTTATTAATATGAATAGTAATAAATACTTTTTAAATATGATTTATAATGGTCTTATATAAATAAAGTATATTGATAATGAAATATATAATTTTTTCTAAAGTATTTATATGTTTAGAAAATAATATTTTATCCAAATAACTACTTTTTTACATTACTAGATTATAATTTATTTGTGTAGGGATATTTCTAACATGATCCTAACAAAAATAGTCATTTGTGATAGGGACCCATCACAAATGACTTGTTTCTAAAAAAAAATTTCAAATACATTTTTTTGTGATGGGTGTGTTCTCTTTGACAAAAACCATGGACAATTTTATATATATAGTTATTTGTGATGGGAGACATCTCACATCACAAATAATTTTAAAACATATTTATGAAAAGATTATTTTACCATCACAAATAATTATAAAAAAAAAACAAAAAAAAAAATTAAAATAAAACTCAAAAAATGAAAAAAATATATAAAAAATCACAAAAAATTATATAAAATAAAAAATAATATAATAATATAAAAAACATGGTATATAAAACTATAAATTTCATACTTAATGTTCCATTAAATGTGTGACAAAATAAATGTATCTAAAAAGTATATAAATCATTGGATAGGGGGAGGGTCATCTGGAGGATGTGGTTTTGGATAGAACTCTATACCAATACCTTTCACCAAACACAGCTCGTACTCTATCATCTAATATTTCTATTACTCATTCACTCGATGTATATCCACTCCTACTACTCATGTTGTCGATGAAACTCTTCCTGCTCTCTACACAAGGCCTCTATAACCTCATATTGAGATCACAGCTTCTCCTTATACTGTGCAACCTATGATGATGGCTCTCCATGACCTGCTCTTGAGCTAGATGATGACATCCCATCAGTACTGTAATAACTCACATAAATCAACCGAGAGATGGTACAAAAAAATTATCCTTTCTCGAAACAATTCTAAGTCACTTACATCCATGATGAGTCATCAAATATCACTACACTAGTATCCTGTCCCATTGTCTTCTCCTAACTCTCATCATGGGTGTGAGAATTCACAGCCTCATATGACTCCATCAAATGTAATTTGAAATTAAAATAGTTAAAATATTATTTTTATTTAATTTTAAAACTACAAAATAATAATACAAACCACAGTATGGTGTTATCAATTTCCATTAATATCTCAAGTGATAGGGTCTATGTACACCCTCTTATAAGCATCAAACTCTATAATATCAGTATTATAAACATCCTATATTAATAATAAAATAAATATTTTCATTTAAATTTATAAAAATTACTAAATAAAAGTATTTACCATATGTCATTGATTAATACTAAATGTACAACTACTATCTCTATGGGTGACCTCCTGCGTCCCTCGGTTCTATCGAACTAATGAAAATATCCAAAAAAAACTATTTCCCAACCAATGTTAGCACAATCCATCCCAAACCTAAGAAGATATGTAATCAGGTCAGTGGTTTTAGCAAGACTAATTAAAAATTGTGACTCCATCTTTCTTCATGGATCTCTTCCTTAGATTATGAAAAAACTAACGACATTAGTCAAGCATACAGGCCTCCCAAAAATAGGTCCTAAGATATCATCGATGGGATACCATAAACTCTACAAATAATTAACAATAGAAACTTATTAATTAAATAAATTTAAAAATAAATATTATATATTTACATACTATCCAACTATCAAACATGATCTACCCAAAATCAATGGGAATATGATTCCACATCACCTATTCTCTAAAAAAATAATTCCACAAAATAGAACTCACATACCCAACAGATATATGTGAAAAACTATGTGAAAACAGAATAAATAATAAAACAATTTGTAAATAAATAAATTAATAAAAATAAAATATAATGAAAATTAACTAAATTACACAACTAAACATACCTCCTCATGTTTAGATCAAAATATAGATGTAGATGTTGTTTGGGAATAGGGTTGGGGGTAATCAATCTTGCAAGACCATGGCCCCTCTAAGTCGACCAACCACCTTCAATTTGAGGGTTTAATGAAATATCATTAGGCTCAACACCAAGTTGTATAACCTCATGAAGGTCCTAAAAGATCTCATCATAAGTCATTTCATTCATATAAAACATGAAAGTAAAGCTGTTGGAAAATAATTGAAGATGATTATTATATATATATGTATTGACTATAACCAAAAAGTAATTATTTCATTATTCATCTTCGTCGTCACCCTCATATATAACAGTGTCAATATCTACATCTTCCTCCTCAGTATCATCAATTTCCATAGAAATTTCAGCTTCATCATCACATTTTAAATAAAATTCATTTTGTTACATCATCAATATCACCATCACCATTGACTCATTACTATAGGGTGGCCTCATTGATGTTTATTTATCCTCATTGAAAAGATGTATTTTGAGTTGTCTCTTGAAAAATTTCAATTCCTTTCACTTAAATATAACCACATTCACTTTTCATAAAATTATTTTCATGGGATTTCATTTTTATAATGCTCTACCAATAAATTCACTCTCTTAAAGTAGCACAATAATTTTCATAATATATTTAGTGTGATTAATGAGATAATAAAAAAGTTTCATTTACTAAAAGAAAGATTTTATATTTAATGTTGGTGATTTCATGGTATATATGAACATACAATCCTCTATCAGTATCAAAAAATTGTAATTTAAACATCGTTACATAATTATAACTTAGAAAACACAATTCAATTATTTCATCTAGCATGCAATAAAATTCAACTTTTCTTTCTCTATGATAAGATTATCTCAAGAAAACAATGATATTAATTATTTTATTCACCATATACACACATAAGAAATCAAAAACTAATCACCACATATTCATTATAATATTTAACCATTTCGGATAGTGGGTTACTCAATACAAATAGTTAATTATCAATTTTATTAGCATGTTGTGATACCTAAAAAATTGAAAAAAAGTAACAATATAAAAAATAATAAATTTATTTTATATATTAAACACTAAATAATTTACATTACTGGACTTTGAAACCAGTAAAAAAATTGTGCTACATATGTTTTTCAAGAGAAGATAGTGTAATTTTTGGAAGAAAATTATTGATATAATCATCTTATAATCTAAAAATAAAATAATATTAATTTATTTTTCTAAAAAATAAAGAATACATGGTTGTATCACTCACTATAAAAATCGTTTAGTTTTATAAAATATTAGTAGAACATATGTATGAACCATGTGATGTTCATCAATTGAAATCCATCTTTCATGAACTCTGCCAAATCCAAGTTCAAGCTGATTAAAAACTGCGAATTGAATGCTTGGTGCATCATTAACATTTCCCTTATCACATTTTATTTGGTTATGCTTTTAAGGATATCCAGGTTGGAAATTATAGTAGTATAAAAAATAAATTTCTTCCTATAAATAAGCTTCTACAATTGACCCTTCAAATTATGCTTTGTTATGTTACTTTTTCTTCAATTTTTATATCCATATATTGTATGGGTACATCCATCAAGACTGTATCGTCCCTCCAAAGTTTTATTCATGCCGAAAATGTAATAGAAAATGCTCCATTTAATCAAATAATTCAAGGGATAAAATATCTAACTTATATAAAATTAAGACAATATCTTCTTGTAGTATACTAAGTGCATCATATTCTATTGTAATCGCACAAATGTCTTAGATAAAATATGATATTTTTGGTAGTGTATCCCAAATTGAATAATTAAAAAAAACTAAATCCAATCTGTAGAAGTATTTCCAATATAACTTGACAATCATGAATTTTTAATCTAGTAATTTGACTGTTTCTAACACATCTTGGAAAATTGGAAACATAACAATTCGATAGTCTCAAATCTACAATCCACTAAAAAAATAATAAATGGTTATCTTTGGAAAGTATATAAGCTACTTTTGGATTCATTAACTTTGATATTTCATTTTCAAAAAAACTCATGTTCTGGTCACCTAAAAATTTGGGAAAGATATAATCATGCCTTTATATTATCTTTAGTCTTTCCAGTTGGAGGTAATGAAGAGATAATAGATTTTAAATCAATACTAGAGATCATTTTTCTAGGTCCATCTATTTCACTAGTACCATTTCCAAATTAATTTCTATTCCTTTTGAAAGTATGATCAATAGGAATAAATCTAGGATGACAATTGAAAAACAATATTTTCTACCATTGACAAGAATTAACATTTTATTATCACTCACACAGTATGAAAATGATTTTGTACCATATTTACTCCATCCAGATAACATGACATATTCTAGAAAGTCACTAATTATCCAAATTAATGAAACTTTAATTATAAAAATTTGTTTTTCAACAACATCATATGTACTTACACCATTACCCCCTAATAAATTTAATGCAACAATCAATGGATACAAATATAAATCAATATTATTTATTGGATATCTTAGAATTAATAATGTTAGAAAGATATATGGTTCATTAATCAACATACAAGGAGATAAGTTTTATGGAGTTATAAAGACAAAACAATAAAAATATTGACAACCATACGAACCAAATCAGCAAATAATTATGTACATGGTCAAAAAATTTCCATGAATCCCCATCACAATGATGATTTAAGATTTTAGCAGTTAAAATATTGGATTTGTTCCATGACATCAATGAAATTGTGTTCTGAGACACAAATAAATATTGTTATCTAGGTGTAAGCAGAAAATACCTCAACTGTTTAATATAAATCAATCCAAACTTCCCCAATCGAGCCTTTGTGTACCTCTATTTCCCACTTGTAATACAACTAACTAATGACTCATTTTCACCATAATATAAGATGAAATCATTTTAACATGTATGAATATTCTAATAACCAATATCCAAATTATGAACCAACCTATTTCTCTCGTAGAAAATTGTAGGCAACACATTTTCTTCAAGTAATAATGATTTAACCAAGGAGAATATCAGATCAAAATAGCTATTTGACATTACATTATTTGATTTAATAGTCAATTTTTTTGAAATCACTTCAAATTTTCTTATCTTAAAACTATGATGTAAGGAATCCTCGGTAGACTTCGCCAGCTAATAAAATCAAGAAGGCTCTAACTCATGAGTGTAATCAATATCATCCTAAGTTTCAGTTTTTTGAAAATATGGTGTAGAAAAATCATATACTAAATTTTTGAAATTGTGATTGATCTAAAACCAAATTATTAATATCTTCTATGAAACTAAGTTCACCATATTGATTCCAAAGAATATAATCTTTTCGAAAACCAAAATTCAATATATGACACCCAACATTTTCTACTATATCAAACCTCCTTAGATCACATTTCTTGCATGGAAACAAAATTGTCCCTTCTGAAACAAATTCTAGTTTTGATGATGAAAATGATAAAAATGATTCAACACCATCAATATATATAGGATTTATACCAGACCCTTTTGGATTCCTGTGATGATTTATCCAATCACGATGAGGAAATAAAGACTATTTTCGAATTTTTTATTCCATATTTCTCTTAAAAATATAAAATAATAAATTATGATTAATTAGATATAAGAAAATTTTGATACAAAAAAGAGTAAATTTTTTTAAAATAATTATAATTTACTTGTAAATATTATGAATTTTATCTATTTCCTACTAAGTTTTTCAAATTTATGATGATTTTATCTAATTATTGTTAATTACTGCCAAATAAAAATAATTATAAAAAATTGAAAATAATTTTTACTGATTAATATTTTTTTATAAATCACTACTAAATATCATAAATTATTACAATTTATGAAGAATTATTACTAATTACCACTAATTTTATGTAATTATCACCAATTTTTACTATATACTGCTAATTTTTTACTATGTGCAGCTAATTACACCTAATTACCACAAAATATTACTAATTGTAGCTAATTAGTACAAAGTACAACTAATTTTATATAATTATCACCAATTATTACTAAGTGTAACCAATTATTACTTTGTGTCACCAATTTTTACTAAGTGTCGCTAATTATTACTAATTACCTCTAATTATTATTAGGTGTCACTAATTTATACAATATACTTCTAATTTTTACTAAGTGCCACTAATTTTTACTATATGCCACTAATTTTTACTAAGTTCGGCTAATTTTTACTAATCATTTCTGATTATTAATAAGTGTACTAATTTTTACTAATTTCTGCTAATTTTTTTCTAATTACTTCAATTTTTATGTAATTATAGCTAATTTTATGTAATTACCACTAATTTTTACTAAGTGCCACTAATTGTTACAGAGTGCTGCTAATTTTTACTAATTATCGTTAACTTTTACTAATTGCCTCTAATTTTTACAATTTATATTAATTGCAACTAATTATTACTAATTGCCTCTAATTATTACTAATTACCGCTAATTATTAGTAAGTGCAGCTAATTTTTTCTAATTTCAACTAAATTTTACTAAGTACCACAAATTATTACAAATATTTTCTAATTATTATTCATTACCACTAATTATTACTAAGTGATGCTATTTTTTACTAATTTAAACTAATATTTACTAAGTGCCGCTAATTTTTACTAATTTCTACTAATTTTTACAAAGTTCCACTAATTTTACCTAATCGTCGCTAATTATTACTAAGTGCCGCTAATTTTTACTAATTGCTGCTATTTTTTTTGTAATTGCTGGTAATATTTTGTAATTACCATAAATTTTTTATAATTACTGCTAATTCTCGCTATTTTTTACAAACTACCTCAAATTTTTACTAAGTGTTGCTAATTTTTACTAAGTGCCTCTAATTTTTTCTAATTTTTGCTAATTTTTAATAATTACTGCTAATTACCGCTAATTTTTACCACATAATGCTAATTACTTCTATTTTTCAGGAATTATAGCTTATTTTTGCTAAATTTTGCTAAATTGTAGTAATTACCTCTAACTATCTCTAATGTTTACTAATTACCACTAAATATTACTTAATATCTCTAATTATTACTATTTACCATTAATTTCATAGTAATTATTGCTAATTTTTTCCACTCATTTTTAGTAATTATTGTCGATTTCTAATAATAACAGCTGATTTCTAATAATTACTTCTCATTTCCAATAATTTCCACTCATTTCTAATAATTATCATTTTTTTACTGATTATTTCTAATTTTTACTCATAAACACTAATTTCAACTAATTGTTTTATAATTATTAATATTTACCGTTAATTATTTAAAATTAGTATTAATAAGTACAAATTATTAATTACTAATTATTGTTGATTAATACAGTCTACATTAAACAATTATTATCTATTTCTAATATCAATAAATTATTACTAATTTCAATTAATTCTCACCAATTTCCATTAAAGTTTACTAATTAACGCTTATTACTTTTTATTTTTACTAATTACCAGGTTTCTATACTAATTATCGCTAATTTCTAAAAATTACTAGTAATTTCTAATAACTTCCCTTACTTTCTAATTATTACCATTTATTACTGATGATTAAATCTACATATAAATAATTAAAATTGAAAACTACTAATTTAATCTAATTATTTCTATTTAAAAATAATTAATAATAATTAAGACTAAATACTTTTAATTGAAAATAATTGGTGAAAAATAAAACAAAATAATTCTAATTAAAATTAATTATGGCTAATTAATAATAATTATTACAAATATTAAATAAAAAAATAACTAAAAATTAAAAACATTAAATAAATACCAAAAAGATGAACTTTTAGTTTGATTCAAAACTAAAAATTTTCTTCCCTATAAAATTTCAAACTTTTAAAAATTTAAGAAGAATATGAGGAGAGTAGAAAAAGAGAGTATAGTAAGTAAATGAGAAAGTAAAAAAAATAAAATGGGGGTATATATAGGTTATATAATTTATGAGAGGACTATTTGTGGAAAGTCTCCCATCTCAATTAGTATTTTTTTCAATAGGACCTATCGCAAATAGTACCCACCATAAATAATTGCATCAATGGTAAACAAAAGTTATTTACAATGGTTCCCATCACAAATAGCCTTCTACCAACAGGTTGTTTATGACGGGATTTAATTCTCATCACAAATAACTAATAATTACATAATCAAATTGTGATGGGTCTCATTACAAATACCCCTCTTCTGACAGTTTTTTGTAGCAAAAAGAAAATCCCATCACAAATAACAATTTTGACAAAATGTAATTGTGACCAAAGTATATTCCTGTCGCAAATACGTTTCCTATGGTTTAGTGTGAAAACCACGCCAAAGGTATTTGCAACGAGAATTTTTTCCCATTGAAAATATTTATTTAGAAACGATTCTTTGTGATGGGAAATGAATCTCATCCCAAATAATCCTTATCAGTGGACTGTTTGCGATGGCCGATGGGCAAGTCACAAATGCCCATTTATTCCGTAGTATTAATTCTTTCAATGAGAAATAATAAAATTAATTTTCAACATTTCTGAAATTTAATTTTGTAAAATAAACGTAATTTTTTATTTCTTAATTTAAAAAATATCTTAGGGTGAATTTTTGGGATTTTTCTTAAATATTTTATTTTTTGATGAATAGTGAAAAATACTGAATTTTAAATGAAAACTATGTTTTCATTTAAATTATTTATAATATAAAATTATATTTTAAATTGGTTTTAAAGTATAATTAGTTCAATTACATATTATTATATCCAATTTAGGTCATTAGAATCAATTTCACATTAAAATTAGATATAAAAACATTTCAAGATTTTGAAATTTTTTATTTTAAAAATTTGTTGTCTCGTCTCATATGTGGAATTAAATTATAAATTAATTTATACCACTTATGTTAGTGGAATTTGAAAAAAAAATATTCCATATTTGGAATCAGAATAATTTCTAATTTCGAATTTCTTATAAGGCCAACTTAATTTTTTACCATAATGATTAGTTATAATAGTTAAAATTAATCACAATGATTAAGAAATAAAACGAGTTCACTAAGGTACTAAACTTTAAAGTTAAGGTAGAAAATGACCTATAAACTTTTCGAACACTAATTTTATTGCCATATTTAAACCTTATCCCTTATATTATCCATATATTTCTATTATTGGAGACACTTTAAATAGAAAAAATATGGGAGGAATTCTCTCTTTCAAAAATTTAAAAGTTTCCCACTCACCTCCCTTATAAAAGGCCACCCCACTCCCCTCTCTTCACATCTCTAAAGGAATTTTTATTATCTAATATCTATCCAAATATCTTCACAACATCCCTCCTATAATTCTATAATTCTTAATTTGGGCATAAATCTAACCAAGTAAGGCCTTTGGTGAAAACCAAAAGAAGTTACTCAATGAAGAGGTCAGGTTCATCAACGAATGTTTTTGTTTTATTCCTTCCTCAAACCCCTTCAATAATTTTTATATAATTATTATATAATAAAATACGTATCTCTCATATAATTAGATGCTTTTATTTTAATTTTATGACCTACAACCACACAAAATTACATTAAATGGGTTACAAAATCATCATTCGTGTGTACGGCGGATTACCGCCTCATAAATTGATGTCATTCGTTTTTCCATTACCACCTATCAAAGATGGGAATAATGATAGGAATACTATTTATGTATTATATTTATCATTTTTATGATTTTATTATGATTCTGTAATTGTTATATCATACATATGTTCATACTTTCCATTTTATAGTAATATGATAATGTCGTTCATGTGTACGATAGACTACCGCCTCAGAAAGAGATGTGATTCATTAATGCTTTACATAGAGTTTATTAAGGATGGTTTAAAAAAATATGTGATTCATATGGCATAAAAATTATTCTATTATTATAATATCTCATATACATTTCTTTCTTTCAAAATGATAAGAAAATGGAAGCAACGTTCATGCGTACGTATGACCTGCCATATCCATGAATGATGTATTTCATTTCCTATTTCTAAATTTTATAGATTATTATAAATACATATATACTGAATATATATGATATTTATATCATGGTTATCATTATTTATATAATAAAATCATTATTAAATTAATAGTACAAAAATATAACAAATCAAAACATATATGAAAAACAAAGTTGTTATTACCCAAAACGTAACACTAATTTGGAATTGTTAATAAATGTGTAATATAAGGTCATAAGAAAATCATATATAGAATAATATAAATGAATATGTTTCTATAATATATTTATTACTAACTTATATTTATTATGTAGGATTATTTAAAGAGTACAATGGAAGTCAAGTCGTATGGTAAGGGATTTCTATCTCACTTTCATTTTCTGTGAGATACAAGCCATATTCACCACCTATTTCTTGTATGTGGTGTGTATAATACCCATGAATGTATTTTATTATTCTTATACTAATAATTATTTGAATTTACATATCCATTTGAGGATCTATCTTTCATAGGGTTTATATTTGAAATTTTACTAAAGTGGTAAGAGAATTTTATCTCAATTTTTTTTCTTTGAGGCACATGTTATGTTATGAACATGTACTCTTTTAAGAGGTGTTTATAATTCCCCTTTGATATGTTATATCATGAATATATTTATTCTCATGATATTTTTAGCGTTATGTAATTTTATTATTTTATTTGGATTTTGATTCAAAGTTACCAAAGTGGTAATAGTTTATTGATACAATCTCATCATTTATCAAGATTGTTTATGATTATGCTTCCATTGATGAAATATTATGATCCATATCTCAAGAATTTCCATGAATTTTACTTTCCTCTATTTATTCATCATATCTTCAAGTAATGTTACCATTTTCTACTCTTTTTTACTTATTATAATTATGAAAATATGAATTTTTGGTCAGAAATAAATTTTCTTCCAAAACCATGCTTTCTAAAAAATTGTTTTCAAAAACGCTTTATTACAATCTTATGATTTTAAAAAAACATTTTTACCCATGTTTGACTTTTTAGAAAAATTTAAGGGAATCTTCATGTTGTTTTCTAAAATAATTCATGTTTTATATTTTACCACAAATATAAAAGGAACATTAGATTTAATGTGTACCACGTGAATTAAATTTTCCAATGTCATGACCAATCATTGCTTCGAAGCTTCCTTTATAAGTTTTAATGGTTATTTTTAAAGATTTTTTTTCAAAATATTTTCTGTTTTAAAAATATATTTATTATACAGAAATGATATTTTCCTCAAGAAATGTATTAATTGATCTTTTAGAATTATTTTACATATAAGATGATCCATTGGTGTTACTCATGCCTTACTGGGAATATGATCCAAGGAAACCATTCATATTCTTTCTCTGGATGGTTTATGTTTTGATGGCATGGTTTTTATGAAACCCATTTCTCTTCTATGTTTTAAATTCTTTTGAAACTTTTTTCTCTTCAATGGGTTATATTATCATGATACCCACTTCTTTTCACATGTTATTCTATGATGAAATTATTATGAAAATTTTCACTTCTCCATAGGTTAAGATATGGTAAAATGTTTATGATACCCATTTAATTTCATGGGTTATGATATGATGAATGTTTATAATCTTGTCACACACATAAATATGGTTTTTATTATTTTAGAGGTGGGACCGCTATATCCCTCAATAGAAATGGGTAAAGATTTATATATCTCATTAGATGGACATGGATGGAATGGGGAGTGAACTCAATATAGTAATATAGGGTTGTAATGAGGAGTGAACTCAGTAGAGTAATATAGGGCTAGAACAATGAGTGAACTTGGTATAGTAATAGACTTTTTCCACTTTTATGGCCTTAGTAGGGAGATTGGACCAATATGGAAATGATTTTTTAGGCTTATGTGTATGTCATAAATTTATGTATTATTAAAATGTTATGCTCTTATGGATCATGTTCATTGATTACCTTGGGGTCATGCCATATTAATTGCAAATATTTATGTCATGAGTCAGGATTATGATCTTTGATATACAAGGTATAGTTTTAAAATGTTATGATATTTTTCTTATACCCTTTTGTTCAGGTTATTCTTATGTATCTCCCTTATTTACCCTTACTGAGATTCAGATCTCACCCTCTATTATGTTTCCTTTCCCCATGTTATGAAGATATATATTATGTATGATGTGTCTAAGAAGGGTGATGGTTATGAATAATGTAGTGGGAGATGATGTAGTTCACTTATGGACTAGTGTTTAGGTTTCCATGTTTCCAAAGGCACTAAACTAATGTGGTATTTGGGCGTCTTTTTGTGTAATGTAATAAATATTCTTCAAAAAATTATGTAATGTCTATGTATGTTAAGCCTGGTTCATTATATATATAGTTGGTATTAGAGAAAAGGTTTAGTTAAACTTTGGAAATTAGGATGAGAAAACCTTAGTGAGATTCCTTGGGGCATGTCTAAGGATAAGTTTAAGTATGAGTCAAAGTTGGAAAATGCCCTAGAATTTTGGTAAATGATAGAGAGAGTTGTTTCCTAAAAATACATCCATGTCTATATTTTACAGTTGATATGGCTCTAGAACATATGTACCTATGGGAAACGACCCTGAAAAAATTGTATTGAGATAGACTTGATCAGGAACTAGTTCATGAAAAAGGTATTTTCCATGCACATAGTTTGACACTCCCATGGGATAATCTTTGGGAATTAAAAAACTGTTTATGAACCATCCTAAAGGATTTAAATAGACGATTACTATGAATTACCTAGGATAAACCTAAGGTTTCATAGATTAAAAAAATAAGGTGTCTTGATTTAGACATCCAATAAGTGGGTTTTTATGATTATTTGGTTCCTTACTATGATTATTGTTTCTTAAACTATGATTTTTGGTTTTAGTTGATGTTTATAACATAAAGGAACCACGTTAATGATAAGTATGATTAATAATTAAATTATTATACTCTAGAGAATACAAACATTATAGGATATGGAATGAAAAATCTTGTTTTTATGATCACACAAATTCTCAATCTATGAATCATGTTGGACTTCCAAATGATCAAAGGAAGGAACAACATTTTGTTGAATCCTTCATGAGGAAACGTCAACCATATTTTAGTGGACGTGTTGAATAGATTGTTATTAAGAAATGGATTAGTACCACTAAAATGACATTTTCCATTCTTCATTATTTAGAATATGAAAAAGCAGTTTGGGATTTCTACCATTTGGAAGGTGAAGTAGATCAATGGTAGACTCTTTTCAATAATACGAGGCAATGGTATGAAATTGAATCTATATATTGAGACAAGTTTAAGAACTTATTTTTGATAAGTAATTTTCTTATATTCTTCTTATGAAGATGGAGAAGTATTTACTTGAGTAAAATAGAAGAGATGAAAAAAATCTAGGACCTACAAGTATAATTTTACATGACTTATGAGGTACACTTTTAGTATTATCATCCAATCTAAAAGTAAGGTCGGTCAATTCTTTAGTGTCTTAAAACCAATTATCCAAAGGGAGTTATCCATAAAAGACATCATTATATATGAAGATATTGTTCATTGTGCAATCAAGGTTGAAATGGAGGTTATATTTACATATCAATCTCATGGTTTTGAAAGGAAAAGGAATATGGGGTTCAAATGAAAATCTAAAAACCACAGAGAGATGAAGATGATATTTCTTTTATTCTTAAAGTGTAGAAATAATCATGGATGAAATTATCTTAAGGGAACTGATAAATGTTTTGAGTGTGTATGGAAAGTTTATCCAGAAATGAATTGCTGAAATGATGGGGAGAATTTAGCTAACAATGTGAATAGAGAGAAATCTACACAGAATACACCTCCCCTACTTCAGTGCTTCAAGTGTAATTAGAATGGTAATTATTCTAAACAGTGCCCAAAACTAAGGGTTAATGATGATGATCGACATCATCAACCTCTTAATCCAAGGTACAAGGATAAATATCATGCTATCACTATTTCTGATGAGGGGTGTGATAATGATGTTGTAAAAGGTACACTTACCATCCACTCTAGAACTGATAATGTCTTATTTGACTCTGTATCTACTCATTCTTTCATATCTAAATAATTTTATAAGGTTATAAAGATTCCACCCAAATGATTATATATAGAATCAGTAGTGAAAACCCCTAATGGTAAAATGATTACATATCAAGTATATGATTCCACTTTGGTTGATGTTAGTAGAAATTTTCTTCCTACAAATCTCATCATTCTTCCTCTGGTTGAATTTGATTTAATCCTAGTCATGGATTGGATTTCTCTAAATAAATCCCACATAAATTGTTTTGGAATCTAAGTTACATTTCATATTATAAAATAACCTATGATCATATTTCAATGTGATTATAGGTATGAACTTCCAATGGATATTACATCCATTTTATGGGACTTAGTTCCAATTCAGAAGGGGTGTTTATCTCAAATGATTGGGGTGAAACTCAACATAGATGATATGCATATTATTTAGGAATTTTTTGATGTATTTTTAGTATAATTTCAGTGTTTTCCACCAAAATTTGATGTTGATTTCTCAATAGAACTCATACTGAGTTCCAGACCAATTTCAAGACTCCTTATAGAATAGTCATGACTGAGTTAAATGAATTAAAGAAGCAACTCCAAGAAAACCTTGATAAGAGATTCATTCAGCCAAGTGTATCACAAGTGGCTATACACGATCTTTTTTTGAAAAATAATTATGGAGAAATTAGGTTGTTCAATGATTATTAGGAGTTGAACAAGATCAAAATTAAGAACAAGTATCATCTTCCCATATCGATGACTATTTTGATCAACTTTTTAGAGATCAATACTTTTATAAGATTGACCTTCCTTTTGGATATCATCAATTGAGTGTTAAGAAGGACGATATTCCCAAGAAGTAATTATGTACAGGGTATGGACACTATGAATATAAATTGATTTCATTTGGTATTACTAATTCCCCTGCTATCTTCGTGGATTTAATTGAATAGAGTCCTTAGAGATTACCATGATCAGTTTTTGGTAGTCTTTAAAGATGATATTCATGTCTATTAAAAGACCAATCAAGGTCATAAATACTACTTGATAATTTTACTAAATACCTTAAGGAAATAGAAACAATATGAAAAATTTACAAATTGTGATTTTTGGATGTAAAAAGTTTCAGTTTTTTTCATATAATCCCATGAGAGGGTATATTAATAGATCCATCAAAGACAAGGGCTATTGAATGTTAGCTGAGACCAACCTTGGTGAAAGAGAACTATAATTTTCTTGGTTTAACAAGATATTATTAGTAGTTTGAGGAGAATTTCTCATGAATATATAATCCTTTGGAAAAGTTAACTCAAAAGGGGGGAAAAGTTCCTTTGGACAGATGAATGTGAAGAAAATTTCAATGAACTTAAAATAATACTAGTTAGTGAACCCATTATTACATTACCATATAGTGTAGAAGGGTTTATAAACTATAGTGATGCATTCATTAAGGAATTGGTATGTTTTATTTTTCATAATGACATGGTTATATCTTATTCCTCACAAAAATTGAAGATTCCTGAGAAAAATTACCCAACTGAGGATTTGGAGTTAGTTACGATAATTGTTTCATTAAAGATATAGAGGCATTATATTTATAAATAAATGAGTGATATATATAATGATCATAAATGTTGGAAGTATATATTCACATAGAAGGATTTGAACATGTTTCATAGAATATGGTTAGAGATTATTAAAGATTATGAATGTTCAATACATTACCACCCTCGAGAAGAGAATAAAGTGGCTGATGCTTTGAGTCGAAAGGATCTTTCCGGATTATCCATGATAATGATCACAAATGATCAAATATTTATGGATTTTCAAAGGATGGATTTGGAAATACTGAAGGAAGGGTAAAAATATTATCTTTTTCAATTGAATGTTCAACCATATATTCATGTGAATATTGAAGAGGATTTGATGGAAGATGGAGATCTTCAAAAGAAGGTTAAAAATGTTCCTAAATTTAACCTTGATCATGACAGAATGATAAAGTTCAGAAACCTTGTATGTGTTCCATCTATACCAAATTTGAAGGGGCTATTTGAGTAATCATATAGTTCTTCATTATAAATTCATACAGGAAGTACGAAGATGTATAGATATTTGAAAGAATACATCTAGTGGGATGTAATGAATTGATATATTGCAATGTTTGTTTCTTGTGATTTCTATGACAATAATTTAAGGCTAAAAAATAAAATTCTAAGTGGATGTTGCATACATTACCCACACCAGAATGGAAATGGGACAACATCACCATGTATTTTTTCACTAGAATCCCCAAAACGTCTAAAAGACATAATGCTATATGTGTTGCAGTCGATCACCTTACTAAGTCAACACACTTAATTTCTATTATAGAAGACTTATCTCTATATCAGCTTTCAAGGATATAAATTAAGGAAGTAATAAGTATATATGTAGTACCACAATCCATTATATCATATTAGAATATGAGGTTTACCTCAATGTTCTAGAGAAGTTTTCTTCAAGATCTTGTTATAGAGTTGAGCTTCAGTACTGCATATCATCCTCAAACAAATGGCTAGTCTGGAAAAAAAATCAACCCCTAGAGGATATAATGATATCATGATATTTTTATTTCAAAGGTTTTTAGGAAAAAACACAATCCTCTAGTTGATTTTTCTTACAACAAAACCTTTCACTCAAGAATTAAGATGGATCCTTATAAATCCATCAATGGAAAGAAATGTAGAGATCCAACATGTTGGAATTTAGTTGGGGAAAGAAAGATATTAGGACCTGAGATAGCTGAAGAAATGGCCTAGAAGTTTAGAGTCATTCAGTAACATATCAAGGCATCTCAAAGTCACCAGAAAATTTATGATGATAACAACCAGGGTGATCTATAATTTTAAGTTGGTGATAAAGTGATTCTAAGAATTTATCCCTAGAATAAGGTTATGATATACAGAAGAAATAGAAACTAAGACCTAGGTATATCAGTCCCTTTAAAATTATTGATCATAATAGAATGTTATCCTATCACTTTTGGATTCCACCAAACCTTTACAAATTCCATGATTTGTTCCATTTATCTCTATTGTGGAAGTACATACTTGACCCTTTAAATGTACTGAACTCAGAGTTCATACCACTAGAGTAGGATGTTTCTTATGAGGAACAACCAGTGGATATTCTAAAGCATAGAGAGAATATTCTATGAAACAAGATCACTAACCTGGTTAAAGTTTTTGTAGAAACTACCAGTTTAAGGAATCTATATGGTAACTTTAGGTTATGATGAGGCAGAAGTATCCTCATTTTTTTTATATTAGAGTGATGAATTTTGAAGTCAAAGTTAATTTTAAAGGGGGTAGAATGTAACACCTTGAGGTTTTATGATTTTTTTGAATAAATTAATTTTCTTTATTATATTTCATTATACAAAATAAAAATTTAATCTTGTGTTTCACACAACACTAGGTTTAACTTGTGTTACACATGACATTAAGTTTCTATAAAACAACATTTTATTATTATAATTACATAAACAAAACAATTCTAAACTACTCGTTTAAATTAGTAATTTGAATAGTAATAAGTAATTTTTAAATTTTTTTTATAATTTTTTTACATTAATAAAATATATGATTTTTGGTAAAGTCATTATATGTTTTGAAAATACTATTTTCTCAAAAAAATGTTTTTTATATCCTTTTTGAATAATAATAAAATTAATTCTTAAACTTTTATAAATTTAATTTGATAAAATAAAATTCACTTTTGAATTAATAATGTCAAAAATTATCTTAGGGTGAATTTTTGTTATTTTTCTGAATTATTTTATTTTTGGATGAATAGTGAAAAATAATTTATTTTACATTAAAACTTCATTTTAATTTTATTTATTTATAATTTTTAGTTATTTTTTAAATTAGTTTTAAATTATAATTAGTTCAAATATACATCAATAAATCCAATTTATTTCATTGGAATAAATTTCACATTTAAATTGGATATAAAAACATTTCAAAAGTTTGAACTTTTTCACTTTAAAAAATCGTTGTCTCATAATGTTTGTGAGATCATATTTTAAATTAATATATTCCACTGATGTCAGTAGCAATTTGAAAAATAGATTCCATATTTTTAATTAGAATAATTTATAATTTATAATAATTCCAACTTAATTTTTTAACATAATTATTAGTAATAACAGTTAAAATTAATCACATTGATTAAGAGAAAAACGAGTTTACTAAGGGACAAAACTTTAAACTTAAGAGGAAAATGGCCTAGAAAATTATACAAAGCCCTTTTTATGGTCATATTTAGAAATTATACCTTATATTATCTATATTTTTTCATTATTGGTTCCATTTCACATGGAAAAAAAGTGGGTGGAATTCTCTCTTTCAACAATTTACAAGTTTGCCACTCACCTCCCTTTTAAAGACTACCCACTCTCCCCCTATCTTCACACATCTGAATAAATTTTTATTTATAAATACCTATCCAAATATCTTCTAAACTTTCTTACCCTCATCTTAGAATACTTAATTTGTTCATAAATCCAACTAAGGAAGGCCTTCGAAGAAGAGGTAACGTTCATCAACAAATGTTTTTGTTTTATTTCTTAGTCAAACCCATTCAAATATTTTTATATAATTTTTTTATAATTATTATATAATAAAATAAATATCTTACATATAATTATATGTTTTTAGGTTAATTTTATGAGCTAAAACCACACACACATCTATCAAATGGGTTATAAAATCATCGTTCATGTGTGTGGTGGACAACTGCCTTGTGAACTGATGTCGTTTGTTTTTCCATTATCACATATCATGGTTGAGAATAATGATGGTAATACTATTTATATATTATTTATATTATTTATATTATTTTATTATGATTCTTGAATTTTAATTTCACACATACCTTCATACTTTCCCTTTTATAGGAATATGATAATATTGTTCGTGTGTACGGAAAACTTCTGCATCACGAAGTGATGTGATTCATTCATTATTTACATAGAATGTATTAATGATGGGTTTAATAAATATATGTGATATATATGACATAACAATGAGTCTTAAATTATAATATATCATATACCTTTCTTTATTTAAATCCAATAAGAAAATGGAAACACCATTCATGCGTACGTATGACCTACAATCTCCTTGAACATTGTATTTAATTTATTATTTATATATTTTATAGATTATTATAAATAAATATATAATGAATATATATGATATTTATATCATGTTTATCTTTATCTATATTATGAAATCATGATTTAACTAATAGTACAAAAAAATATAACAAATCAATACATATACGAAAAACAAAGGGGTTATTACCCGAAACATAATTTTAACATGGAATTGTTAATAAACGGGTAATAAAAGGTCATAAGAGTATCATATATTTATGATATAAATTAATATGGTTATTTAATATATTTTTGATAAACTCATATTTATTATATATGAGTATTTAATGAGTACAATGGAATTCAGACTTAAGGAAGTGGATTTCCATATCACTTTTATTTTATGTGAGCAACAAGACATGTTCACCAACTATTTCTTATATGTTATGTGTATAGTTCACATATGTGTATTTTACGATTATTATATTGAGAATTATTGTGATTTACATATCCAATTCGTTATCTCTCTTTCATTGGGTTTACGGTTAAAATGTTACCAAAGCTGTAATGAAATTTTGTCTCAATTTTTCTTATTTGAGACACTTTTTATGTTGTGCATCTATAATCTATAATGAGGTGTATATAATACCTATTTAACATGTTATATTATTAATCTCATTATTTTCATGAAATTTTAAGCTTCTTGTAATGTTATTATTTCATTAGGATTGTGATTCCAGGTTACCAAAGTGGTTAGAGTTTATTGCTACAATCTCATCGTTTATCAAGATTATTTATAATTATGATTACATTGATGAAATATTATGATCTATATCTCAGGAATTATTATGAATTTTCTTCTCCTATGTATATTCATGATATATTCACTCAGGATATTATTTTAGTGTGCAATGTGTGGGTGAATCATTGTAAATCTCTTCTGGAATGTACTAATTTGGACATGCATGATGGCTATCCAAGGGGGAATTCCATTTATGGGATTCCATTACTAATATATATTCATAGGTTATCAACTTGGATCTTGATATAATTATAGATTTTGAGTAGATTTTTTATGTGATGGCCACCCTTAACAAGGATATCTCTCCCAGGCTAGATGGGTTTCATGGCACTTTTACATGACCTCTTGGGATCTTGTGAAACCTAATATTCAAGATATCATTTAGGATTTTTTTGTGGGGATAGTTTACCTCATGTGGCTTGTGTAACTATGATGGTTGTTATTCCAATTATGCAAGACACTTCCTCAATTAATCACTACTTACTAATGAGTATGTGTAATTTTCCATACAAGATTGTTGCTAGTGTGATCAATAGAAAAATCTCATCACACCTTTAAAAGTGTGTTTTAGATGAACAAAATGTATCTGTGAAGGGAAGGTAAACCCAATAAACCATTTCCCTAGAGCATGATATGATCGAATATATCCTTAGGAAACTATAGGATCCAAAATTTTAGATAAAATTGACATGGACAAGGATTTCGATAGACTCAAATGGGGATTAATTCTAAAAGTGTTATCCAATATAGGGTTCTCCAGATGGGTGTCTGACTTAATTTTAAGGTGCTTTAACTCACCTTGTTTTTGAGGTTCTTTTTGGGAAAAAGATGTTCTTTTTTCAAATAAGTTCATGGTCTTAGACATGGAGATTAGATTTCTCTAATTATCTCCATTCTAGCTCAATATTCCTTTCACATACTTATATCTAGTTGCATTCACAATTGAATTATTCTCCCTTTTAAGTGCATAAGTCATTTTAATAGAATATCATACTTCCTTTTCTCTGATTACATTCTTCTCTTTAGTAATGGATACATGAGATATATTCAATGTATCATCAATGTATTGAATGGATACTACAATTGGAGTGTCCAAAAAATCTATGACAAGAGTAGTATTTACATTTCTAAATTCTATTTTGGGTGCCAAATCAAAATGATTGAAGAAATATTGAGGATTAACAGTAAATCCTTCCTTATGGATTATCTTGGGGGTCCAATTTCTATAATAAGGATTTTAATTCAATACTACGAGAGTCTGGCGGTGAAAATTACTAGGAACATTGTTAACTGAAAGATCCATTTATTATCCTTTTGGGGGGACATAACATGGGTTAATAGTGTTATTTCTATTATTACAATGCATGTGATCTATGTTCTCAAAGTCCCTAATATGGTGGTATATAACACTGAAAAAATCATGGCTTCCTTTTTGTGGTGTTCTCATATATAGGGTCAGTTCCATTAGGAATCTTTGGCCATAATGGCCAAGCTGGTGGCATGAGGAGGTATAGATCTTAATAATACTGTCGATACCATGCACAGTCTGAAAGATAAATTGGTGTGGTAAGACCTGGAAGTTATATATTTATAGATTTTATTTTTCTATGGGAAATATGGTGATTTTTTGTCCAATATAAAATGGAATGACTCAATGTTGTGGAGGATGTTTCACAAGAAATTACTAGAGATTCATCATCAGTCCTGATGGATTATTGGGTGTAGTGACATTATATTATATAAGGATAATTGGGTGGGTGATATCATCAATTTTTTAGGATTCCCTACCCTGAAATTTTCTTGGCTTAATACTGGACTTTTACATCGTTCATCTAGGCCATTCTCAATTCACAACAACATGAATTATTTAATAGTATTCATCTCTCTACAAAGCCAGCTAATCTTATTTTGACTGGTACTCTATCACGGTCCTTCTAATCCAATGATTATCATCAATCCACCCAGTCTAATCCTAAAACTGGAGTGTGAAATGTTCTTTAGTGCAATGATATCTGGACTAAACTTAACATCCTTATCTGGTGTATTTAGTATCATAATATTCCAACTAATTATGTGATTTGAAGCAAATGTGTTCACATTGTTTCCAAGTTCTTTTGTTATTAGAACTCTAAAAGAGAATTATTTGGTCAATTTTTCTTTGAAAGAGACTACGAAAAGGTTGTGGGGAATGTATTTGGGTTTTTTACTGGCATTGAGGTTATAGAGGTCGATGGAAAAGTATTTTTTTCACTTCTAGTTTCATGGGGTAGAGACGAATGTTTTTGAAAGGGATGTTCTATATTGATTTTGGTAGGTTGACAATGCATTTGAAAAACTAGGAACAAGGCTAGGGAGGATGGAACGTCATGTCCTTGTTTAGCTATGAGGGAATAGTCTAGGTGATTAGTGATTGATCTTGGTTCTCTATTGAGTAATTGGGAAAATTCTTACTTGTGGAGGATGGTCATGGATGGTAGAATAATGGTGTCCCCTCCTCAAATTGTTACTATATTGGGTAAATTGGTTCTGTTGAAACCCCTAGTAATGGCTTAAAACTCAATACTAATGGATCCTATAATCTTGGGAACATGAGACATGGTGGTGTTGTTCAAAACTCTAAATAATTAATGATTATTTAGTTCAGTAGATACTACAGGAAAGGTGACTCCCTTATAGAGGAGGCTAAGTCTTTTCTTAAATGGCTATAAATTTTTCTATCAACTAATATTTCTCTCACTATTATCGAAATTGATACCATAGTCATCTACAAATCTCTTCAGGGGAAGATCAATTCCCCCATGACTATTGTCTATATCATCCATATATGAAAGGAACTCATTATAAAATCCATCCTAAATCATACCTGATGTGAAGGAAACTATGTCAAGGATTTCCTTACTTCAAATGGAAAGAAAAGTATTCCTCTCATTATTTATTCTAATTTAGGTTCCCTGCACCCATATTATGCTAATTTTGTTTGGTCGGATGCCCTTATCCTCCACTACTTTAGGCCACCCTAACATTATTATCATCTTTCTTTCAATTCTTAATAAAACTTCCTAATTTGACAATAATCCATGTTTTAAAAAAAATGTTTTCAAATTTTTTTTATTAATCTCTTATGATTTTTAGAAGACATTCTTACCCATGTTTCACTTTTTACAAAAAAAATCTAAAGTAATATTTATGTTGTTTTCAAAAACCAATTCCCATTTATCATTTACCAAAAATGTGAAAGGAACCTTCATTTTAATGTGTACGAAAAGAAAAAAAATTTCCAACTTCATTAACAATCATTACATCAAATATTCATTTATATGTTTTAAATGTTATTTTAAAAGAAAAAAAATTTCAAAATTTTTTATGTTTTAAAATGTATTTTTTCACGTGGAAAGAATATTTTCCTCAATAAATGTTTTCAATGATCTTTCAAAATTATTTTCCATCTAATATGATATCTGTTGGTGTTACTCATGCCTTTATTGGGATATGATCAAAGGTACCATTTATATTATTTCTTCAAATGTTTTATGTTTTTATGGAATGATGTTTATGAAACCTAATTCACTTCCATAGGTTATATTTGTATAAAAATTGTTTCTCTTCCATGGGTTATATACTCATGAAACCTTCTTTTTTCATGGGTTATGCTATGATAAAATGATTATGAAACATGTAAATTTTCCATGTGTGAAGATATGATAAAATATTTATGATACCCATTTAATTTGATGTGTTATAATATGATGAATTTTTATGATATTACAGTAGACATAAATATTGTTTTCATTGTGTGACATATGGGACCTATGTCTCCCTCCAATTAATTGGGTAAATATTTATGTATCTCACGAGATAGACATGGATGGAATGAAAAGTGAACTTATTATAATAATATAGGGATAAAACAAGGAGTGAACTTGGTATAGTAATACAGGGCTAGAACGAGGATTAAACTTAGTATAGTAATAGACTTTTTCCACAATGATGTCCTTAGTAGTGATCCATGTCCAATATGGAAATGATTTTCAATGCGTATGTTTATGAAATAAATTTATGTCTTATGCCAATATTATTTTCCCATGGGTAATGTTATTTGATTATCTTATGATTCAGGTTAAATGAACTACTAATATTTATGCCATGACTCATGATTATGATCTTTGATATGTTGGTTATGGTTTTCAAATTTTATGCTCATGTTATCATACCCTTATGTTCATGTTATGATTATGTATCTCTATTTTTTACCCTTACCGAGAATCTGAGTTCACAATTTCTTATGTTTAATTTTCCTAGGTTATGAAGATATTTACTATTTATGATGTGTATAATAAGGGTTTTATTTATGAAGAACATATTGTGAGATGATTTAGTTCACTTATAGACTAGTTTTTAAATTTTCATGTTTATAAAAGGCACTAAACTAATACATTACTTGGGTGTGTGTTTTTGTAATGTAATAAATATTATAAAAAACTCATGTAATGTCTGTGTATGTTAAGCATTTTTTTCTATATACAATTTATATCTAGAGATGATAGATGTGAAAACAGCTCTTCTCCATGGTGATCTTGATTAATAAATCTATATTCTATAACCAGAATGGTTTTCTAAATAAGGTAAAGAGAACATTGTTTTCAAGTTGAAAAATCCCTATATGGTCTAAAATATGTGTTGAGGTGTTGGTATAAGATATTTCATTCCAATATCATGATACTTCAATATTGTAGACTTAATTTAGGTCCTTGTGCATAATTAAAAGGTCTAGATTGTATTGATTTTTATCACTCTATTGTTGTATTCGGTGGACATGTTGGTTAAAATCCCCAAAAATGATTATATCTTTCAGAAGAAGGATCAATCAGATAGGTAGTTTGATATGAAGGACTTGGGACCATCAAACAAGATTCTTAGGATGCAAATCCACTGAGATAGAAGTAATAAGAAAATTTGTATATTGCATAAGAATTAGATGAGGAAAGTCTTGAAATGATTCAGGATGCAAGACTGTAATCCAATCTCTAACCCACTTCCCATTGATTTCAAGTTATTCTTCATGATGAGTCCTCGTAGTGAAGTAAATAAGATGGAAATGTCTTGAGTTTCATATGAATCAATAGTAGAGAGTGTGATATTTGTTATGGTTTGTACTAGAACTCACATTGCACATTCAGTAGGATCAGTTAGTTGGTACATGGAGAATCTAAGATGGGATCACTAGAACACGGTGAAGAGGATCTTGAGATACATCAAAAAGACCTTAGATGCCACATTACATTATATAGGACCAGAGTTTACTATAAGAGTATATTTTGATTAATATTTTTAAGGTGATTTTGACCAGATTAAATCCACCACTGGTTATATGTTTACTCTTGGAGGAGGACCTATGAGATGGATTTCCAAATTATCATTATTTGTGGCCTTATCTATAATTGAGTTAGATTATATGTAAACTACATAGTCTTGTAAAGAGGTGATTTAGATGAAAAGGTTTCTATATGATCATGGCCACAAATAGGAGAATATTTCATTATTTTATGACAGTCAATATGATTTACATATTGTAAAGAATCCATCTTTTCATTCAAGGATTAATAATATTGGAATAAAATATCATTTATTTGAGATTCTGTGGAGGAATTAAGCATGGATATGGATAAAATTAACACTAAGGAAAATATGGTAGATTTCATGAGTACGGTGATACACTCTAATAAGTTCATATGGTTTAGATCATCAAGTGTCCTTATAGATACATGAGTAATATATTTTGATGATATAAAGGATGTGTGGAGATATTATTGGTTCTCAATCAAATCTATAAGAGGGAGATATATTTGAAGAATTTTGGGGAGAGGAAAAAAATAATGGTATCCCCATTTAATATATTTAGAGTGGGTGGATACCTACATTTATTTCTCCCAATTAATTATTTAAAAGGATTTTATTTGAGGGGAGGCCAAAGGAAGCTAGGGGTAGCCTATAAAATTGGATCTCCCCCAATGGTTTCGATAATCAACTTATTATGAAATACATCATTTCATGGTTTCACCTTTGAGTGAGGTATTTTGTGGTTTGTTTATACATTTATTAAAGAGAGAATATTTTGAGTGTTTTCTCCTTGTAGTTGATAAAGAGTTTGTACCTGAATTTTACTATAGTGAGATCCCTATATTTTCCATGGTTTTTTAATGCTTTCATTTGGGGGGGCTTTCTAAATTACATCAAATTTTGTTTTATATTTCTTCATTTTTAAACATTATTTTTATATCATAATTATTGTTATACCAAAGGGCCAATTATTTTCAATACTAAAAGAATTGGAATCTAATGGTAAATTTAGAGATAAATTTCTATTAATATTTGAGGGATCATTACATAAGAAAAACCGTGTTGAGAAGAAATATTTTTGGAATAAATCATGAATCACTAAATCTCTATAAGGTTGTAGGGTATTAAATTGGATTTATGGCATCTCCAATGCACTCCCTTCTCCCAATATATCCTTTTGATACCACAAAGCTTCTAAAATCACTCCAATAGATATATATTGAAAAATAATCCCAATATCACCTCGATCACTGACGCACATTCTTAGATTAATAAACCCCTATGATGGCATAAAACTTCCAAAATCAATACAAAAAATGATCATCCGTTTCCACTGAAATATAATGCCCGGGCAGAAATTTATTTCACCCTTAATGAAAGGGATTAATTAAAATTCATTTGGGGATTCCAGAGATATGATCTGATCAATGAATTTCATCCCGAATATACCTATATAACATGCAACTAGAGGGAATCATTCAAACTTATTAGTTTTCCCAAATTGGGAAATCAGTTTTGAATTTTTCATATGGAAGTATATTAAAGAGAGAGAGTTTTCTGATGACTCATGGTTTTATACTCAAAGTGTGGGAATATTTGGGAAGCTCTTGGAACCTCAAGGGAACTAATAATATCTTGACATATGTAGAGATACCAATGCATGTGGGGATTTTAGGGGAAAATTGGAAGTTCACTAGTAACAGCGGATCCTAAGGCCATTACAAGAGGGGGATACATATTGAATAATACACTTTTTCTATTCGCAATCTCTATTTAGAAATATCCATCTTCATCCTCTCTTAAAATTCTACATCCACATCTATTATACTAATTATTCCGGTGTTTTATAGGTTCAGTTGACATTATGAGTAAGCCCATTGATTACAATGAGAGTGGTGTTAATCTCTGGCGTTGAATATGATTTTCTATTGGTTAATATAATTGGTAAGGTTAACTTGTTTGATAACCACCCCAAATTCTCAACTCATTCTCATTTTGAATTTGAGACTTCTTGTGTTTTTGTTCTTACTTCACACTACCTATAAAATATAAGAACACACACAACATAATTAAAAATACCAAAAAAACTATTCATTACCTTACTAATTTCTCACACAATACATCTATTACTATTGATTTCCCATTCTTTCCCACATACGTTGGTTAGATAATTAATCACTTGTCCTTGTATTTGGCCTGGTTAATCACAAATACAATTTTATTTATACCTAAAATGTCTCATCACACAAATTGGTGTCATTTTTAGGGATATGTACAATTGATTAATAGATTTTAAAACCCTTTATTTTTAAAAAATTACAAAAAAAAAATAGATGCTCTTTAAATTCACTGCTTATATACATTTCAAAAAAGATTTTCTTACTTAGTATTTTAATGCTGAAATATATAATTTATGGTGAAATTTGATTGATTCATATAAACTTTTTCATACCAATTGTTCCATGGATTAAGGAATTGAATTATACATATATGGGATCTAGTTTTCAACATTTA
Organism: Viscum album; assembly: GCA_963277665.1. Classification (NCBI taxonomy): domain Eukaryota; kingdom Viridiplantae; phylum Streptophyta; class Magnoliopsida; order Santalales; family Viscaceae; genus Viscum; species Viscum album. The sequence continues at coordinate 805,662,055 of OY728150.1, read as the reverse complement.
GAGACATGGAAAGGGCACTAAACCAAATTGTTTTTTGGGACGATTTTATGGGTAGCATCTTTATCAAGTTCCCATGAAAATTTTTATTCAAGTTTCATAAAACAAATCAAGGACTTAGAGATACCCCAATTGAGGGAAAATGTCTCATGGATCAATTTGAGCCAAGGGAAAGGGAGTGTGAGTACAAAAACCACCAATTGGAACATTTACCAACATAAAATGGTGTAAAAGTTTTGGATTACTACACATTCATTAAATAATTCATAAAAATAGTGAATAATCTTCCTCTAAATAGGTTAATAGATGATGAACTTGAGTAGAGGTGTTTCTATATGTGTTTGAAATGGGAGTAAAGGAAGTGGTTATTCAATTAATAATATTACAGTCTTGATTCATTATAGAATATATGAGATTCATTTTTAAGAAGGTACTTCCAAATAGATAAAACCAAGGTAATGAGGTGTATAATCCTCCAAAAATTTCAATGAAAATAGTAACACTTTATGAATCATGTGAAAATTTTAAAATCTACTACCAAGAGTGAACAATACAAAAATCCCTCTCTCATTGATAATGAAATAATTTTATGAATGTTTCACTTTAGATGGAAAAATATTTGTGGGTATAGAAATTGAAGGTTCTTTTAAGAAGCAAGAAATCCATAAAATTGAAATTAATTTATAATAGTTTGTCTATAAACTCACATGAGTAGGTCACAAGTGGAAGAAAAAATTAATATAAGGGATTTAATTCCAATATATAATTGCAATTCCATGTTACCCATCTTTAATGTAAATCGCAAGAGTTGAATTCAAGGGAAGAACACAAGGAAATGGTAATAATATAAAGAACTTGTAGAGATATTAAGGAAATGTTGGAATTCTTGAATTATGATAACCAAATCAATATTTAAAATAGAACTAAATTATATGAAAATCTTAGGAAATCATCCATAGAAGAGTGAAACACTCTCAAATTCTTATGAAAAAATATGGAGGGAGAAACCTTGTCCATTTTAGTGGTATCAAGGAAATTTATATCATGATATAATTAATGTAAATATGGTTAATAATGATCCATTTTAAACTAAAAGTAAAACAAAATTTGGGGAGCATTTCCATATCACTTTGTAGGAGAAAGAGGACATCAAGATATCTAAAAATTGTGTCCCTAAGAGGTGATTACAACATTAATTTCAAAGGAATACTGAATAAGAACACAAAACCAAAGTTGAATAAGGTCATAAAAATAAAATTGTTTTCAATAACATTCAAGGATTACAAGAAACTCTATTAATAAATGAAATTATAATGGAATACTTCATCAAAACTACAACGGACCACTTCCAAGACACCCAAACTAACTTATCAAGAATTAACATGATAATTGAGTAGGTATGAGAAAATTATCATGCATTCCTATAAGTATTTAAAGATAAATTGGAGATGATGTATAAATAAAATGGTTAAAGGAGTAAATAATTATCACCCATTAAGGATGAGTACATTCCTGTAGAGTATTCCATGAACATAACATAAAGAGAGGCCAGGTATTTAGATAACATCATCACACATTAAAACCATTATGAATTTCTAATAGAGGAAACACACATTATAAATTCATATTTGAAGAAAACATACATTGAATATGACCTTGTGGGAGGAAACCCACTTGAATAAATTTTTGGTCTATTCACTATGGAGGAAACAACTGAATTTTTAGAATGGGAACAAATTTTCATGGGAGATTACTAAATTTAGGATTAAATATAATCTAATAATTAAGAATAAATTTTTGAAGTTTAGTCTATTAATCAAGATCTAAAAACACCTTCTAAAAGTGAATTTCTAGAGTAAAAACATCTTAAAAAGAAGTAAAAAGTCTAAGAATATGTGGAATTATTTAAAAATGGGATATAATAATTAAGGGATATTAATATAACACCAAAAAGAGACTTATAATGGATTCAAGAAGTAATATTCATCTTTTTAATCATGATTCTAGATTCTATTGAATTTTAAAAAGATATAAAAAATTGGTTGTTGATGCCCCAAGAAGTGAGAGAGCAAGAGGAAAAAAAGCACCCCTAAAGAAGTAAAAAATTCATAGTTGGATGAAGAAAATTTCTAGGGTTAAAAGATCAAAACATATATGGGTATAGATGCAAAATAATTGACTACTATGCTACCATTTGAAGTTTTTGGAAATAAATAGTGACTGAAAGAACATAAAAGCTTCATAATTTATGTGGACATTCCTAAAGATAGATTCATGTAATCTATTAATGATCTAGAATCATTGATAATTCAATAAAATTAATTCATATAGATACAACATGGGTTCCTATAGAAAAAGAACCCACTACCTGGGGACTATAGTAAATTAAGAGAAGGAATAAGTCGGGTTGACACTATAAAATAATCTCTTTTGGGGAGGCAACCCAAAAATCATGATTTTTTCTTTATTTTGGTTTATTTTAATTTTTTTTAAAATAAAGAATAATAATTTAAGTACACTTATATATTTTATGATATTACATGAAATAAAGGGTAGAAAATTTGAGACCAAAAAGGACACACACACTACCAAGGAAAATAGCTATAGTGCATGGGGAAGTTTTTGACTAATGGATTTCAATCCAAGGGACCTTCAGGAGGTTAAATAAAAAGAGTTATCTTGGTTTTGAGCCTATCCTTGAGGGGTATGTGGTCAGATCTATGTTAGCATAGGGGTGTGTCTATTTTTTGTTCCTTATAACCTATAAGATATTAAATATATTAAAAATTGTTTTGGTGTGATCTAATCCACCACATGTTCATTAGAAATTTGATTTTTTTACTTTTAATCATGATTAAACATAAGAAATGGAAAATTTTAGTCCCATAAAAATTTTCTCTTTTTCACAATTCACAAGATAACTAAATATTATATAATTACTTCATAAGTAATTATCTCAGAATTCTCAATCACTTAAAAAAACTAAATTGAGGTTTATTGTATCATAACCCATCATATGGATAGATACATTATATAATGGTTAATCAAATTCATTTTATTGATTAGTATCATACACAATTACCTTTTATAAATAAAAATTATCAAATAAATTTATAAATATATCAAAGTATGAAACCTCAAAAGTAATAATCCTATTTAACTACCTCAAGTCAAAGGATTCGTAGCCAATGTTCACTTATGTAACACCAATGATTCATATATGAAAATCCATGTAGTGCACTTTAATAAGGTTAATCTAAATAAAAATTTATCAAATTTTATTATATGAGTGATCACTTGTGTCTTTGTACAAGTGATTTTACTCATAATGATCTTATTATATTATCACAACCCAATATGCTGATAATTATTGAGGGATACCCCAAAATACATATATTACATGGTATTTTATCATATTATCACATAGATTCTATGTAAAAAACAAAAATGTATGATAAATTTTTGACATTAATATATATTACATGATACAGAATCATCCTAAACTACCAACACTTAACTAACTTTTAGGAACCAACACTTGCATGACATTATTCCCTTTTTCAGAGTCTCATTTTACTTTTTTTGTGGTGATATGCTTTAATGATGTCCAAGGTGGTCTTCTTAGACCCTTGGGGTTTGCGTTACTAATTCCTCCCTTCAATTTTTCACTTGTGACTAATACAATATAATAGAATGATTTTATTTATCTATTTTTTGTAGGTGAAATTTATTTTGGGTCCCCTGACAGCTTCTTCCTCTATTATTATTTGATCATTATTTTTGTTTTTTAGGGAATTGGTTTTAAGTAACATACTCTATTTTGTTTTATATTTTTTTATATAGGATTTATTTACCAAGGGGTTGTAAGGATTAATCATTTTTCTATGTTTTAATCACAACATCTCTCACTATAAAGTAATTTTAATGATTTCTTTCTTGAGTGATCATATACAAAATTATAATTCATTCCAATTAATCAAATTTTGAAAACTCAAACTTTTTATCCATCTACATATTCTATAATAAATTTGATAATATTGATTGTGGCGATGGTTAAATTTGGGGTTATGTTATTATCTAAAATTAACCCATTTTACCTTAAATTATTTAAATATTTTAAAACCTTCATGCATATGATGATGAGGGAGAAATTCTGACAAGAATTGATATTTTATTCTAATTGTAGAATCATACTATTAGGCATGGGGAAGTTTGAGTTATAGATTTTGTTATGTTATAGTGATAAATATTGAAAACTTAATTGTTCTTTACTAGGGAAAGAGATAGAATTTGATATTTATCTTCAGAAAAAAATATAAAATTAGTCTTGTTAATTGGAAAATTCCTCATGAATTAATGTTTTTAGTAGATAAGGTTCATAATATCAAAACAAATCATGGATAATTTCAACTTATAAAATTATCATTTAATTATTATTGAATATAATTAGTAATGGAAAAATATTTTTGGGTTCTATTTTAAGCATGTATTTATAAAAATAAGTGTTTATGTATGAAATAAAAATAAGTTGTAAATATTTTCTATCTTATTTAGTTTGATTTTTTTGTTTCACCTCATTTTTAAGAAGGTGATTATTGAATTTAGTGGAATTCAAGTTTAATCATTTTTTAAAATATATATGGCCACCACACTATTAGTGTTGAGGTTTTATCCTCTGTACTTGTTTCATTTTCCCCCATTTTAGGGGGAGGAAATGATTTTTCTCTGCTTTTGGGTCTGGTAGTGGGCATGTGAAGCATGTATGGTTTCATGAACTAACCAATATAATATGCCTAAATAGTACTAAAATCAATCATGACATGGATTGGAGGGCACTCTCAATCCCTAATAGCTAAGGACTAGCACCTGGCCATTAAAAACAGTCAATAAGGAATAATTTCACCATAAGAATAAATCAAAAAATAAAAAATATTCGATAATAATCATTAAATAGTCAGTATATCAAATATTACTCAAGAGAATAGTACCATAAGAAAATATATACATGTCCCAAAATGGTACACCAACCAAATGTTTCACATAAAACCATCAAGACATCGTCACAAGATCTCCATGTAACTAGTGGATCACATACTTTACCAATCATCACCAACTTCCAAGGTCCTACTAATAAAAAACTCCCACCACATCCATGTTATGCTTTCCCTTTTCCTAGAGATTGAATAAGAACATTTATATACTCCCAAAGACAAAATTAGAGTGTGAAAAATATATTATTAGGATCCCAAAAATAATTATATAAGAAATTCATACCAAATTAACCAAATATTCTCAATTTTAAATAAAACAAGGCATGGTAATCTTTTCATAATTCATGATAAAACATGATTTTTAATTCAATTAAATGGAAATTATAAAGCATGTGTGAAAATATATTTATATAAAAAAAAAGAATGAATACACATTTCTATAAAAATTGGCATGAATTATAATATATATACAACATTGGAATGCATAAGTCATTTATAATGATAGAACTTTGGTTAAGAATCCTAGGGTTGGGTTAGTATAAGGATTCTCACAAATATTGGTGAAATAATGCTCTAGGTGGGCACATATCCCTTGATCACAAACCTAAGGGCGATAATAAAACACCCCACAGAATGAACTCTATTCCCTCAACATGGTTTGGTTAGTGTTTTCATTAGTAGTTCGGTTCCAGGTAGAGCTAATACATGTATAGTAAGTGTTCTTCCCCACCTAAATACCTAGGATCCCATTTGATTTATGGAAATAAATCATACTTTGAGATATATTTAATTTCAATTAATCATTTATAATTTAAACAATGTTCAATTTTCAAAACATTCCATTTCATTAAAAAACCATCATAAAATGGTTTTCATAAAAACTCATGAATTTAAAAAACAATTCATCTAATTTAAAAATCATAAAACATTTCATACCATCTTTCCTCAAGGAATCAACAACAAAGTCTTTCATAAAATATTTTATTCAATTCAAATCCATTTTCTAAGAAATCATCAATTTATTTGAAAATCCATACCCAATAGGTTTAACACACACAAACCATTCTATTTATAAAACCTTAAATAAGAATCTCAACTCAAGATTTTTAAATAAATTGGAAATATATTTCAAAATAAACCAACATCAAAGGTTTCAAATGATAGGGACTAACTTATGAAACCAATAACCTCAATTTTCAAGATCAACAATCACCCAAAATTGGATCCTCAAATAGATATTAAAAAGGGATAAAACCAATCAAGTAAGAATCTTAAATCCACAAATAATCAAATCAAGATCTAGATCCATCAATGACAAGTGTGTCAACCACTATCAAATTCAAGGAGATAAGATCAAATAGAAATTCATGATCCAATTAAGATTATACTTACTAAAATATATCCAATGCATCAATGAGGACTTATATTCATAAAAAATCAAGGTTGGAAGGTCCAAATTCACCTTTAGAGAGTATCAAGTTTATTTTGGGTAGAACTATGTTCAAGAGATATGTATTTATAAATAAAATGGAGATTAAAATTAAAAAAAATAAGATATTATCCTTCCCAATATCACCCGCAATGATGTCACCAAAAAGCTTATGGCTCCCACTGGATAGCTAGTGGCACTTGGCATAATTCCAAGTCTTTTGGAATTCCCAACAGTAGGACGGTGGGATTCCTATAGGATTCCACTTTTACCATTCATCCATTGGTTGGTCGGTGGCTCTCACTGACTGGCCGGTGGACTTCTTGTTGGAAGAACCTACTATTGACCTTCAACCATTTGGTTGGTGTCCCTCATATGCTTTCCAGTAGACCTCATATATCCATTTTTCTTATAGAATCTCATACACTATCAATATAAACTTTTGATCACCTCTCAAGACATCCCTGAACCTCTCAAACAAAATTCAAAACTCAGTCTCTCCCTCTCTAAAGGATCAAATAATAAAGGATAAACCAAGAATAAAAGTGTATGGCCATAGATCATCAAGAAAAACATGAAGATCCAATGTAAACCAAGGATTGTTCCTTAGATCTGGTGTTGGGATGTTACAATTCTCTCAACCGTAAATGATTTCACCCCTCATAAATCTTATCAAGAGGGATCCATAGAAAAGATATAAGGCCAAATATCTCTCATCAATGCCACACACTTCTATGTATCATGAGAATAATTCCCATGTTTCCATAAAACCTAGACCATAGTTATATAATTTCTATGAATAACCTTCACCTGAGAATAAATTATCCAAACTCATTGCTCGATCACGACCATATCAAGTTCCATATCAAGTTCCTCCCAACTAAATACATGATATTGGTCTGAAAGATATTTTTTAAGTTTTGACACAAGAAATGTTTCATGGATCGATGCCATTTGAGGTGAAAAATACAAATAGTGATAAACCTTAATAATCTTCTTAATAATCAAAAATGGCCACATATATCTTGATGTCAACTTCCCTAGTTTTCCAAGAAGTCAGTGACCCAAATGAGGAAATACTCTTAAAAAACATGTTCTCCAACTGATAATTCCAAAGTATATCAAGAAATATCCACGTAAGGCTTATATTAGCTCTATTTCATTACCAAACTCTGTTGAATCATATTATTTTTAACCATCATCTCAGGGACCATACTAGGTCACACAAGGGAAGCATCACCAATGTCTAACCAATAAAGTGAAGATTAAAAGGTTATACCATACAAAGCCTCAAAGGGTGTCATTTTAATGGATGACTAATAGTTTTTATTATAGGAAAACTCGACTAGACCCAATGGGAAATCCTAAACTCCTCCAAATTAAAGGACAAAAACATAAAGTATTCCCTGAAGAATCTATATAGCTTGTTCCATTTGAATATCTCTCTATGGATGGTATGTTGTGCTCATCCTTATCTAGGATCCCATCACCTCCTAGAAGCCTATCCAAAAATAAGAAGTGAACCGAGGATCCTTATCAAAAACAATCATAGATAGAACACCATGTAATCTAAATATCTCATACACATATAGATTTAATAAGTTCTCAACTATAGTCATATCATAAATAGGAATAATGTGAGATGCTTTGGTCAATCAGTCAATAAAAACCCAAATAAAATTATTTACTAGAGGTATATAAAAAATACAACCATAAAGTCTATTGTTATCTCATCTCACGTTAAAGTCAACACTGTAAGGGGTTTAAATGAACTAAAATGCTTTTGATGATCGTCCATTATTTGATGACAAGTATAATGATGGGGAAAAATCAATAATTCATCATTTCTTACCTAGACACAAAAATTTAAGCCTTATATCATAAAACATATTTGATGTTCTTGGTTGCACCACCCATTGGGAATGATGAAAACACCTCCCCCCCCAACATAGCCTTCCTCAAAGGCAATAGGACAACAAAATGGCTCTAGAATCAAATGATACCCTCTGAATATAGAGACCATTTTCTGATGGAATCCCCACTATATGAAGAATATATATTGCCTCATAATTCAACATCAATCTTATATTCATGGAGGATAATCTTAATAAGTGAGGATTTCAGATGAAAACTTTCCAAAATAACCTTGGATTGATCCTCCCAGACTCCTAAATGTATATAAGAAAATAGATCTATGATATTACACTCTTTTGATGACTCCTTCATGACCTAGGATGGTATTTTCCTACTCAAATCATAAGAAAAAATGTTCCCATTCCCAAAGGTGTAGGAAATTAAAAGGTAAAAAATATTTCAAGTACTCCACCCACCACCTCTAATGAGGATTTAAATCATTCTTTGAGAAGATATAACTCATGTTTTGGTTATCAGAGTAAATAGTAAATCTATCATAGAAAAGGTAATTCCAAAAACTCTTAAGAGAAATAATTATAGTCGTAAGTTAGAGATCATGTTTGGGACAATTATTATCATAATTCTAAAGCTAAATAGAATCATAGTCCATCATAGGATCACCCTTCATTAGAAAACAGCCCAAAGATGAACCTAATGTGTCACAAAAGACCAAATAGCCCTTCCCAGCCTCTTGAAGAGTCAACATTGGATCTGAAGTCAGAATACACTTTAACCCTCCAAAGGAATCATAATATATTGAATCCAAAATTAAATTAACTACCATTCAAGTGAATGAAATTAGGAAAGAATCCAACTTTGATAAATATTTAAGGAACCGATGGCAATACCCTACTAAGCCTGAGAAGATTTGAATCTAAAATATATTATGTTGTTTCTCCCATGACATAAAAGCTTTCAAATTATCAGGATCAACTAAGATAACATATTTTGACAACAATTACCCTAATAATTTCACTTCTTGAAACCAAAAACAAAACTTTTACATCTTGGCATAAAGGTAGTGATTCCCCAAAATATCCAAAACAACTCTCAAGTGATCGAGATGATCCTTCTCAGTTTTAAATTAAACCAAGATGTAATCCATGAACACTGCAATGAAAATTTGAAGCTACTAATAGAAAATAATATTCATCAGTTCCATAAACACATTAGGTTAATTGGTTAGACAAGATGGTATAATGAGATACTCATAATGGTCATACATTCTCTTGAAATAAGTCTTTGGGATATCAGACTATAACACCCCAAACAATTTATGGTTTGTTCCTCTTAAATACTTTCTATTCATTAGATAACCTATATTAAATGAACCACTATGTATTTTGTGAATTAAAATATTTTACGAGAAAGTTATATGCTATCCATTAAACATAAATTTTCTACTTATATGTTTTGAATTTTAAAAAATGGTCATCTAGAGTTGGGACCAGTAAATCATTTGGAGTCTGATAGAACCAACTTGATTCCTTGAATTAATAGTAACATACCATTATGAATAGTAATATGACCCTTATAAATATTAAATAATGATAATATTTTATTTTCTTAAGTTAATAAGATAATGATATCTTAATTAACTTTTCAATATGATATAGAACTAATTATACCTTTAAAATTGTTATTCTTTGAATTAAATATGATTTTATTTAAAAATTAAGTTAAAAATACTTAGAAATTTATTTTCAAAAAATGGAGTACATTTTTTTATTTTTCACATTGAAAAATGGTTAGGGTGAATTTTTGGGATTTTTCTAAAATACTTGAATTTTTCGTGAATAGTAAAAATACAGTTTTGAGTTTTCGATAGTTTAATGACATCATAAGGATGTAATAATTAAATACAAAAGGCTGGTAAACTTGTCTATAGTACCTTATGACATGAGGTTTCCCAAGTGGCTAAAACCCTTGGTAAATACCATGGGAATGCCCATGGTTTTTCAAAAACCACTAATGAGGTGTCCCTTTTAATTAATAAAAAACTCCCTCTTAATTACTATAAATACCTACTCACCCACTTCATTTTATTTCATTAAAAACTCATTATCCTTCAAGATCTTGTGGTGTTACCTCCCTAAGAGTCCTCCCAAGGTGTCCTAAAACCCCAAAGGTCCCTACTTTCATGTTTTGGGAGTTACTCTACAAGGTAGGAGAATCAACCACCCTTCTCTTTTCTTAAAGCATTCATTTTTGTTTTATCTATTATTTTCAATTGGATTAAGTTGGGATATTTAATTACATATTCCCCTTACTTCCCATATTATTTATTAGTGATTAGATACCCCATTTACCTCATCAAACTAATTTATGAAATTTTAAGTGACGTTGTTAGGCTGCCGAATTTTCGTAAGAGATTTCTCAATTTTTCTATTATTTTGAGTTTCTTTCTTTTATACTTCTTTCCTCACCTCACTTAATCCAAATACTATGATAATTTCAGTAACATACATGAAATATAATTATATTATGCTAAAAGAATATTTCATCATCATCTCTCTTTCCCCCTCCTCGTATACTAAAAATGAAAACATTGTCTGAGATGTGTTAATTTATCACATTCAAGGACGACGGGATATTAAGTTTCATTTCCATATTCAATTCTGGTCATGAAACCATTTTTATGGATGTACCAGAACATAATATATTTATTGTATCACATTAATGTTCTGTAATCCCTACAAACTCGTAATATGGAATAATAATGCAAAACAAGTTCATTGTACACAAAACCGCCAAGCTAAATCCAATCATTTATCAATAACTTTTAACTAATGATTCATCCTCAAGTATATAACCCAAAATCATTATAAGATAATTTATATCCATTTAATTTCACTAATAATATATATTAAGAATTATTGATGTTTAACCACATTTCAAATGAACATCCATTCAGGAATGTATGTAAACGAATCATGAAAACCAAGGAAGAAAATGCTTCCAAAACAATCAAGTTGAACCTCTTAAACCCATAAAAAAGGCCATGAATGAACCTAATAAGGTTATAATAATCCAATTACATGTATAGGAGGTTCTGGATTTATTAATTAATGAAGATAAATTTTATTATTCAGGTCATTAAAACAAACCAAAAACACACTCGAGCATAAGGTAAGGGGTTTCTCATCTCACTTTTAATTATGTGAGATTTCCATTGTTCACCACTTATTTCTTGTATGTGGTATATTTTTACTGAGATTTGATATATAATAACGTGATTATATTTATATTAATGGTATTAAATGATTAATTTTAGGGTTATTAAGTTCTGGTCATATGATTCAATCGATTACATTGTGGTAATGGACTTTGTCTCAACTGCCATTTTGTTGTGACAAACTTTGTATTGTCAACCTAATAATCTTTATGTGGTGTACCTACTGCACATTTGAGATCACTTTTATTTTGAAATTATATTTCTATTAAATATACATAATCTCATATCATGGATATTTTTATTGTCTAGATTGTATACCATTTTACCTACAGTGTATAATTGGAATGTTATTTTAACTATGGAAATATTGAAGAATTTGTATTCTCTACTCTATACAGATATTGAAAAGGAATATTAGTCTTGTATTAAATAAATGTATAAAGAATTATTTGGAATTTTAGTGGCATTTGGGGCCTGCTATATCCCCTCGATGCATCGACATGTCTCATGAGACAAATCAGTTGGCGACAACCCTTTGAGTTTGTTTCGAAAAATCAGATGGGTTTCTACCCATAGAACTAAACCGTTTTAATAGTATTATTGTATCATGTGCTAGATAAATGATTTACAATTAAAATAATTCTATTTATTCATTATCATTTATTATTATCCATATAGTTTTCACGATGAAAAAATCTATGGATGCAGTTTCATTCTCAATTTGTTAATGGAATGAGTTTTTCATTTATTCACCATGCCATGTTGATTATGTCAAATTGTTTACAATTTAGCTATTATTGATTCATTCTTCTACCATTTTTAACCCTTAATGAGAATTTGAGCTCTCTTATTTCATTTTTTACCTTCAATAGGTGATGAATATAAGATCATTTATTGAGTTCCTGTGGATGCATTTTTTAGTTTTTCTTATGTATTGTATTTTGTAACCTTTTCCAATGTAATTTGAGTTACATTTATGTATCTAGATTCTTCAAGAATACTTAACGGATCGTTACTTTGGGATTTTCATTCCTTCTAACCATTATAATATAACAAGTAATGCACTGGCTTCGGTCTAGATGGGTTGGGGTATTACAGTTGGTATTAGTGGAAGTTTAATAGAAAACTTGGAAACTATAGTAGGAAATGTATAGTAGGGAACAAATCCCTAAGGTAGTATTTGAGGATAAACATACAATAACATCCTAGTATTTTGGTAAGGAATATATTATTTTAATCTTTCTATCACATACATCCCTATCTGGATATGAGTAGGTAGAGGTGGCTCTGGCACAGATGTACCTAGGAGTGAAAACTCCGACAAGGAGTTTTGGGATTGACCTGGGGTATCATTGTAGAGACCCGAAGCTTGACGTACATGGACATTACATTACTTTTGCGGAATACTTAGTACATAACAAAAACACACACAAAAGGATCGTAATAGGTTAGTGTCTTTGGAAACTCGGAATATAATCTTCTAATCGTGGTGAAAGATCTTCAACATCTCCCATAAATATCTTCCTTTTTTTTCTACCTAAAACTTTTCTTTATATCCTGGGGAAAATAAAACATAAAAGGGTGAGCTCAAATGCTCAGTAAGGGTAAACAAAAGAAATATCAATCACATCATATACATAAGAACATAACTTTTGGAAATCTTATCCTGCAAAAGAGATCATAATATCACAACATGGGATAAATCATAGAAGTGAAATGTAATCCCAATAATCATAACTTAAAACCTGAAACTTTGTGGCATACACACATAATCATAGAGAATCATTTCTTATTAGTCAAGACTCATTGCCAAGACTATCTTAGTGGACAAAGTCCATTTCTGAACCGAGTCACCATCGTTTCAGTCCTGTTTCACTGAACCGGTATCACCTACCATTACAGCCATGTCTATCTAATGAGATATAAAATCTTTATCCAATGCATTGGAGGGAGATATAGGTCCCACCAATCTCATAATTATACCATTCTTATGTGTGCCACAAATTCATAAATCATACATCATTGCATAACCAATGTAATAAAAATGGGATTCTTAAATAACATGCCATCATAAAACAATTCATATAAGATAAAGGAATTTATAAAAATATTTCCATCACAACATAATCAAATCAATGTAATAATAGGGATAGAAACAGAACCTTATATTATCTTATATGGAAAATAATTTTGATAAAACACTTGAACACCATTCTTGAGGAAAATATCCTTTCTGCTTCAAAAACACTTTTCCTTTCTTAAAATGTCATAAAATTATAAACTAAAAGAAGTTGATTAAAAATAAACTTGAAAACTTGTAAAGGAAGCTTCTTGGAAATAATTTTTTAAAAATACATTCATTCCATATAAGTTAAAAAAAACATTCTTCTCGTACTTTTGTCGGAAAAGTCAGAAAGTACCTCGTTCGAAAAATGACAAAAGATTCATTTTATATCTTTTACTAAAAACTCACCGAAGGGTAAAATTGGATATAAAATATTGTAGGTGGATGGAAATAATATTACATAATGAGGAAACATGGATGTGGATGATAAAATACACCCCAGTAAATACAAAAGTATAAACAATCTCGGATAAAAATGAGATTGTGATATTTCCCTTACCTTATGTCTGATATGCTTTGTACGTATACGAACCTCCTGTATAATGATTTAAATAATGTCATTAAATTATTACAGAATCATATTCATTGTTATGATATTATATATGGTTCACTTATGACTTTATATTACCCGTTCTTTTGTAAATTCCATGTTAAAGAAGCGTTTTGGGTAAAATCGTTTCATTTATCGTAGGTGTTTGGACTTGTTGTTCTTGAAATTATTATTAATTATATCATGATTTACTTACTTATAGAATATAAAACATGATTTATATACCATATATATTCATTATATATATATATATATAATAGATAGATAAATGAAATGAAACACACTGTTCATGGAGACGGTAGTCCGTACGTACGCATGAACGCTGTTTTCCTTTCCTTATTGTCTTGAATGGAAGTAAGTAGATGACATACATATATATATATAAATAAATACAGTGGATTTAACATGTCATATATTTCATTATTATTCATTATATATACTTTATAATCATTCATGAATGGTTGATGTGGAGAATGAATCTCATCGCGTCGTGGAGACGGTAGTCCGTACGTACGCACGAGCGATGATATCGTTCTCATGATCGTGAACTTGTGTTGAAGTGTATGTATACTATTTCAGTATCAATATAACTTTATAATAATCATATATAGTTACTCATTACACCATTATACCCATACAATTAAGGTGGTGGCGGAAAATAGATTACACCACGGCGTGGAGACGGTATCCCGTACGTACGCACGCGCGGTGATTTCCTTTTTCCGTAGGATGGATAGAAGGTTAATTAGAGTTGTTTAATATTTATAATAACATATCAGTATATAATAAATACTTATGTTATTTCTTTATCATGAAACAACTAAATAATAAGAAGTTGAAGAAGAAATAAATTGAAAAAGATCGGTAATGGATATTACCTCTTTTTGACGCGCCTCTTTGAGATCTCCTTTTAGGGCACTAAAATTGGTCTTTGATAAAGACCAGAACCTCTAGGATGTTGCTAGGGAAGTGGAGAAGGGAATTTGTCAGGGGTTTGCCGAGCTTTAAGGCTCAATGTGGTGTGAGGAAGAGAGGGAGGAGGTGCCCTTTTATAAGGGAGGAGAGGGGCACCTTAAGAAAATCTCAAAATATTATTTTACATTAAGGTAAAATTCGGTTTATAATGGTTACAAAGGGTCTTATTTCGAAGATAAAGTGGTGATGGGTCGCAATCCTCTCATACAATAGGATTTAGACAAGTTTAGGTTATTATTTTAACCTTATCAATTAGATTTAACTCTAAGTTAAATAATTTAACTTTTACCATGTCTTTTTGTTTTCTTACACTATATGGTTAATAAACTTACTATATCAATCCAAACGAACCCCAAGTTGTTTATTATTAATATATATAATCTTATCTAAGTCATTTGGTTGAACCTTAGATTTTTAGGAATAAAATAACAATTAATAATATAATATTTGTTTTAAAAACTAATTTATGCTAATTTTGACACTATTTGGTACATGATTTTTATGAAATTCATAACAGAATGATAAGTTCTAACCAAGTTACTTAAATCAACAATAAAATGTCATATTAACCTAGAAAATTAGTGTAAGTCATAAAAAGCCTCAAATTACATTTATTTGGGCATTTATAACATCAATTATGTCAATATTTCATTAATAAGACAATTACTGCATCATCATTGTGTCATAACAAATGATAATTATTTAATCCCTAAAAATTATAAATAAATTTCTATGACTTAGATAATTGTATTAGATTTCTGGAGACTATTCATTTTAGAAGTTTCAATAATTTTATCACTAAATTAAAATTATTATACTTATAAGATTTAAGAAAGTGACATGTTGTCACATTCTTTGGTTTTAATAATAATTAAATTATTTACATGGACAAATGTCCATAAAATGAATCTAATACGACCCTTAGGTTATATGGGTCTACTTTCAGCCATCCAATTTGATTTTCCCAAGTGTTAGGGTAATTTTATAATCTTATATTTACCCTTAATTACCTGATTTACCTTTAACTATAGTAAATAAATTTTACCGTAATTACTATTCACAATGCCCAAAAATAAAAAGTAGCTTATTAACATAATTTGGACCCAATGATTTAAAATATGGAATCCATTTTTCCAAATTCAATACACAAAAGATGCAGAAATTAAATTAAAATTAATCCCGTTGTCGAATGAAAACGGGTTTTTCTTTAAAACATTGCAAAAGATTGAATTGATTTAACCTACGAATTCAAGGTAAAATCAATGCTAATAACACACATTATATTAATTGGTAAAAATATATTATATTTATACTTTAAAACCATTCAATATAATAATTTAACCTCATAAGATATTACGATGAAAAAAGTTGTTTTTAATTAAAATATAGCATGTTTTTACTATTCATTAAAATATGAAAGTTATCGGAAAAATATCAAAACTTTATCTAATGTAAATTTTTATATCCTGATTCAAAAGAAGAATTTTATTTTGTCAAATTGAACTTATAAACATGTCAAAAACTAGATTTAATGTGGGTGCACCATCAAAAGGCAGCAAAACTGCATTTTTTGAAAAATACTTATTTTACCCGAAAAATTTATTTTGTTCTTATACCATGTTACAGAAATGTGTAAGATGAATAATAATGTTATAAAATTCAAAATTTAGTTAACACTATTCATAACGGCTAGTTCATAACAATATAATAATATATCGTTGTTTAGTAAAACCCAGTATTGCGTACAACACACACTATCGAGGAAGGTCGCGATTGCGTGTAATACAAGACAAGTCAGGGTTGCGTGTTGCGTAAGAATCCTTTGTTGTTTTGTATAACAGAATCCAACCATATTTCATTTATACATTGAATATATATATATATATATACTCAATTTTGCGTAGAATAACTATTATCAAAATTGTGTGTAACACGATCCAAGAATAGTGTTGCGTATACTGTAAGCTAATACGATGTTGCGTATAGCGCAAGGTAATATTGGTTTAGCACAAGACATTAATGAAATTAAAAGAATATTTTTCATAAAATCTTGGGGTGTTACATTCTACCCCCCTTAAAATGAATCTCGCCCTCAAAATTCGTCGGAGTTATAAATGGTTTACTACTCGAAAGTTTGTTTAATAGAAACCCACATCGTAAAAAGGAATACCAAAACATGGATTTTAAATACTAAAGTATGAAATGTAATGGTTACCCAAATTAACTCATCACGGGGTTTCCACGTAGAAGAACATAGGTGAAAATATGGATATGGAAGAAAAATCTAACCATCAAGTTCTGATGGAGAGTGGTAGAGAACATGGATATGAAAAAGCCAACAATCACAAAGCTATTTATTTGTGATGATCTAAGGTACCATCTGATTAATCGGATATAAGGGAACTAGGACAACATTTTTGGTTTTCAAGATCATTTCCCTAAAGTTGATGAATTAAAAGAAATACTTGCATGATTTTGGTACAATCTCACTGTTGTTCGTGAATTGAACAATTTCCACTTCATCCCTTAAAGAAATGAAGTTGAATTTGTTATTCGTGATGTGTTAGCAGATCATGTTATAGAATGATGGGTCATTCCATCTCTTTCAAACAAAAGGTTATCAAAAGTTATAATTCCATCTTATGGTTAGATTAATCGTATATGGTTCCAAAAATGAACTTATACTTCATATATCATACCGCTTAATAAAATAAAACTAGTTTATACTAACCAGGGACTTCCTGTAGGCCTGTGGTAGGCGATAAAGGCCAGTCGCACTTCGGTTGTGGGTTCGATTCCCACAGCCTTGTCCGACGCGATGGGCTGTCACCCGTCCTGTAGGTTGTCCTTTTTCTAAAACTACATTACTATAACATCACATAAATAATATCAAAAAAGTTCTATCCTTAAACAATACTAACTTATGGTTAACATAATCCATTCCAATCTTTAGGCTTATCTAAAATACTTCGGTCCAAGCTCATAGTATAAAGAAAACTATAACTTGAAATGTCATCAACCAAGCATGTGAATACCATCATTTATCCCCCATATATCTTGTTGTTCACATTCCAATAATGTGAATACCTTAATCATGTATTCTCTTGAAAAATTAATACCCATTAAACCTTAGTGAAAACATAAATGTTGTCAAAAGTTAACGCATTCCACATACCAAAAACCCAAAATTCTATATACTCAAACCATGTTATAACTATTTCCTTATATCAGTCATGAGCTCATGGATACTATCAAACATTTAATTGTCTCCTTATCCCTTCATTATGCGCATATCATCTACATTCCAAAAATATCTGAATAACCTTTCATGGATACTGGTAGCATTAATCATACACTTTCAAAACTCAAGGAAAGAAAACAATGTAACGATCCTTAGATGTCTCTTTATTCCATTGTACCATGAGATTACTTATACAACATTACACTTGATAAACATGTAATCAATCCACTACCTTTTTAAACCATTGACCGAGCTTCAACAATTCTTTCATCTCACATATCATTTGTAGTCTCTTCATCATCATCAACATAAATACTACCCATACGACCATACTGATTCTCTTCATGAGAATTTCCCTTAGAGAATTGGTTTGCATAATGCCCGTATATTCCACATTTAAAACATTTAACCATTGTTGATGTCGTAGAAATACCATTATCCCCATCCATGGTGTTAACTGAACCTTTTCCTTTGCACTTACTGGCTTTGTGTCCTTCTTTTCCACACCCAAAGCATCTTCCAGTTCCTTTGAAACATTCTCCTTGATGCCTCTTCCCACATGATTTACATAGGGGAAATTGAACTTTCTTTCCTCTATGATCATCATGAAACTCCATCTTTCTCTTATTATCCGAGTCAGGAAACTTACCAAATTTTACTTTATTGATCATATTATGAGATTGCTGATTCGGCATAATAATGATGTTTGGACTTCCAAATCCCATTTCATTTGGTTTCTCATGAAGAATATCATTCCATTGTCCATCATATCCTCCATTATCGTGAATCATCTTGTTTCCATCCATTTTCTAAAACCCAAAAAGAATAGTGTGAGAGGCAAAAATCATAATAAAGGGGGAGTAACTTCAATATCTAACATCTTTGGTTTAATCTAATATCGTTACCATAGTTCTAGGACTATATCCTATACTTATACTTATCCTTAGGGGCATCCCTAGACATACCTTAGAAATATCTCTAGGGATCTCACTAACGTTTTCACATCCTAGTTTACAAAGGTTGACTAAACCTTTCTTCTGATACCAACTGTAGAGACCCGAAGCTTGACGTACATGGACATTACATTACTTTTGCGAAATACTTAGTACATAACAAAAACACACACACAAGGATCGTAATAGTTTAGTGTCTTTGGAAACTCGGAATATAATCTTCTAATCGTGGTGAAAGATCTTCAACATCTCCCATAAAGATATTCCTTTTTTTTCTACCTAAAACCTTTCTTTATATCCTGGGAAAAGAAAACATAAAAGGGTGAGCTCAAATGGTCAGTAAGGGTAAACAAAAGAAATATCAATCACATCATATAAATAAGAACATAACTTTTGGAAATCTTATCCTGCAAAAGAGATCATAATATCATAACATGGGATAAATCATAGAAGTGAAATATAATCCCAATAATCATAACTTAAAACCTGAAACTTTGTGTCATACACACATAATAATAGAGAATCATTTCTTATTAGTCAAGACTCATTTCCAAGACTATCTTAGTGGACAAAGTCCATTTATGAACCGAGTCACCCTCGTTTCAGTCCTGTTTCACTGAACCGGTATAACCTACCATTCCAGCCATGTCTATCTCATGAGATATAAAATCTTTACCCAATGCATTTGAGGGAGATATAGGTCTCACCCATCTCATAATGATACCATTCTTATGTGTGCCACAAATTCATAAATCATACATCATTGCATAACCCATGTAATAAAAATGGTATTCTTAAACAACATGACATCATAAAACAATTCATATAAGATAAAGGAATTCATAAAAATACTTCCATCACAACATAATCAAATCCATGTAATAATAGGGATAGAAACAGAACCCTATATTATCTTAGATGGAAAATAATTTTGATAAAACACTTGAACTCCATTCTTGAGGAAAATATCCTTTCTGCTTCAAAAACACTTTTCCTTTCTTAACATGTCGTACAATTATAAACTAAAAAAAGTTGATTAAAAATAAAATTGAAAACTTGTAAAGGAAGCTTCTTGGAAATAATGTTTTAAAAATCCATTCATGCCGTATAAGTTAAAAAAACATTCTTCTCGTACTTTTGTCGGAAAATTCAAAAAGTACCTCGTTCGAAAAAAGACAAAAGATTCCTTTTATATCTTTTACTAAAAACTCACCGAAGGGTAAAATTGGATATAAACTATTGTAGGTGGATGGAAATAATATTACATATTGATTAAACATGTATGTGGATGATAAAATACACCCCAGTAAATACCAAAGTATAAACAATCTCAGATAAAAATGAGATTGTGATATTTCCCTTACCTTATGTCTGATATGCTTTGTACGTATCCGAAACTCCTATATAATGATTTAAATAATGTCATTAACTTATTAAAGAATCATATTAATTGTTATGATATCATATATGGTTCACTTATGACTTTATATTACCCATTCTTTTGTAAATTCCATGTTAAAGAAGCGTTTTGGGTAAAATCGTTTCATTTATCGTAGGTGTTTGGACTTGTTGTTCTTGACATTATTATTACTTATATCATGATTTAATTACTTCAAGAATATAAAAAATGATTTATATATCATATATATTCAGTATATATATATATATATAATAGATAGATAAATGAAATGAAACACACCGTTCATGGAGATGGTAGTCCGTACGTACGCATGAACGCTGTTTTCCTTTCCTTATTGTCTTGAATGGAAGTAAGTAGATGACATACATATATATATATACATAAATCCAGTGGATTTAACATGTCATATATTTCATTATTATTCATTATATATACTTTATAATCATTCATGAATGGTTGATGTGGAGAATGAATCTCATCGCGTCGTGGAGACGGTAGTCCGTACGTACGCACGAGCGATGATATCATTCTCATGATCGTCAACTTGTGTTGAAGTGTATGTATACTATTTCAGTATCAATATCACTTTATAATAATCATATATAGTTACTCATTACACCATTATACCCATCCAATTAAGGTGGTGGCGGAAAATAGATTACACCACGGCGTGGAGACGGTATTCCGTACGTACGCACGCGCAGTGATTTACTTTTTCCGTAGGATGGATAAAAGGTTAATTAGAGTTGTTTAATATTTATAATAACATATCAGTATATAAGAAATACTGATGTTATTACTTTATCATGAAACAACTAAATAAGAAGAAGTTGAAGAAGAAATAAATTGAAAAAGATCGGTAATGGATATTACCTCTTTTTGACGCGCCTCTTTGAGATCTCCTTTTAGGGCCCTAAAATTGGTCTTTGATGAAGAAAAGAACCTCTAGGATTTTTCTAGGGAAGTGGAGAAGGTAATGTTTCAGGGTTTTTCCGATCTTGAAGGCTCAATGTGGTGTGAGGAAGAGAGGGAGGAGGTGCCCTTTTATAAGGGAGGAGAGGGGCACCTTAGGAAAATCTCAAAATATTATTTTACATTAAGGTCAAATTCGGTTTATAATGGTTTCAAAGGGTCTTATTTCGAAGATAAAGTGGGTATGGGTCAAAATCCTCTCATCCAATAGGATTTAGACAAGTTTAGGTTATTATTTTAACCTTATCAATTAGATTTAACTCTAAGTTAAATAATTTAACTTTTACAGTGTCTTTTTGTTTTCTTACACTATATGGTTAATAAACTTACTATATCAAGCCAAACGAACCCCAAGTTGTTTATTATTAATATATATAATCTTATCTAAGTCATTTGGCCGAACCTTATATTTTTAGGAATAAAATAACAATTAATAATATAATATTTGTTTTAAAAACTAATTTATGTCAATTTTGACACTATTTGGTACATGATTTTTATGAAATTCATAACAGAATGATAAGTTCGAACCAAGTTACTTAAATAAACAATAACATGTCATATTAACCTATAAAATTAGTGTAAGTCATAAAAAGTCTCAAATTACATTTATTTGGGCATTTATAACATCAATTATGTCAATATTTCATTAATAAGACAATTACTGCATCATCATTGTGTCATAATAAATGATAATTATTTAATCCCTAAAAATTATAAATAAATTCCTATGATGTAGATAATTGTATTAGATTTCTGTATACTATTCATGTTCGAAGTTTCAAGAAGTTTATCACTAAATTAAAATTATTATACTTATAAGATTTAAGAAAGTGACATGTTGTCACATTCTTTGGTTTTAATAATAAATAAATTATGTTCATGGACAAAAGTCCATAAAGTGAATCTAATCAGACCCTTAGGTTATATGGGTCTACTTTCAGCCATCCAATAGGATGTTTCCAAGTGTTAGGGTAATTTTATAATCTTATATTTACCCTTAATTACCCGATTTACCTTTAACTATAGCAAATAAAATTTACCGTAGTTACTATTCACAATGCCCAAAAATAAAAAGTAGATTATTAACATAATTTGGACCCACTGATTCCAAATATGGAATCCATTTTTCCAAATTCAATACACAAAAGATGCAGATATTAAATTAAAATTAATCCCGTTGTCGAAAGAAAATGAGTTTTTCTTTAAAACATTGCAAAAGATTGAATTGATTTAACCTACGAATTCAATGTAAAATCAATGCTAATAACATAAATTATATTAAATTGTAAAAATATGTTATATTTATACTTTAAAACCATTCAATATTATAATTTAACCACATAATATATTATGATGAAAAAAGTTGTTTTTAATTAAAATATAGCGTGTTTTTACTATTCATTAAAATATGAAAGTTATCGGAAAAATATCAAAACTTTATCTAATGTAAATTTTTATATCCTGATTCAAAAGAAGAATTTTATTTTGTCAAATTGAAATTATAAACATGTCAAAAACTAGATTTAAAGTGGGTGCGCCATCAAAAGGAAGCAAAACTGCATTTTTTGAAAAATACTTATTTTACCCGAAAAATTTATTTTGTTCTTATACCATGTTCCAGAAATGTGTAAGATGAATAATAATGTTATAAAATTCAAAATTTAGTTAACACTATTCATAACAGCTATTTCATAACAATATAATAATATATCGTTGTTTAGTAAAACCCAGTATTGCGTACAACACACACTATCGAGGAAGGTCGCGATTGCGTGTAATGCAAGCCAAGTCAGGGTTGCGTGTTGCGAAAGAATCCTTTGTTGTTTCGTATAACAGAATCCAACCATATTTCATTTATACATTGAATATATATATATATATATATACTCAATGTTGTGTAGAATAACTATTATCAAAATTGTGTGTAACACGATCCAAGAATAGTGTTGCGTATACTGCAAGCTAATACGGTGTTGCGTATAGCGCAAGGTAATCTTGGTGTAGCACAAGACATTAATGAAATTAAAAGAATATTTTTCATAAAATCTCGGGGTGTTACAATCATGGTACACGACAACAGGCCTTGCTGCACTATTCTTTATGACACTCCTGGGGGATATGCTTAGGATAATTTATATTTTCTTTACAAGAAATTATGAAGGATTTAAATGTAAATTATTCCTCAAAAAACCCATTTTTCTTATTATGGGATTATCCACGTGTACGATCTCAATTTATGCTAAGTATTTTATTAAGTTAAGATTATATATTATGATCCATGCCCTAATCTAGTGTGTGACATTATTTAGAAATGGTGTTTAATGGAAGAAGGGGAATCAATAATCATGGGCAACGTAGGGATCTTCCCACTGATCATGTCAACACAATCAATGTTGGAGTAGATCAGATCATGACCATATTGGGACAACTTACTCAGGTTGTAACGAATAACCATTCCACACCTGTGTTGGATCGTTTCATGCAGCAGAATCCCCCATTTTTCAGCAGGACTACTAATCTAGTGGTTGCTGATAAATGGATCAAGTCCCTTAAAAATATATTCATGTCATTAAGATGCAATGGAAATGAAAACGTAGTACTGGCAGTATATTGTCTCAAGGACGATGGTGATCAATGGTGGTCCTTAATTCAGAATACCACAGAGGAAGAAGAAATAGAATATATGGAATGTAGTACTTTTTAAGGAAATATTCTTCTGAAAATATTTCCCTTGTGAGAAATGAACTGAAATGACGATGAAATTCATTGGCTTAAAGAAAAGGGAAGAAGACAGTGTTGCAAAGTATGAGGCTACCTTCCCAAGGCTAGCCAAGTATACTATAGATTACGTACGTGGCTTGGAAGAAAAGATTGATCGTTTCTTTGAAGGTCTTAAGCCAAGTCTTTGAAGGGAACTGTATTTTCAAACATTTTCATCATATGATGAAATTGTATCAAGTGCCATCAAAACAGAGAAGGAATTTTCTAGATAAGATTTTTTCGAGGGAAACCAAGATAAGAAGAGGTACTCTGATAACCAAGGTAAAGGTGAAGGGCCAAAGAAGAATAAGGGAATGAAGAAATTTCTATTATAGGAAAACTGTGGAACGAATCATCTCAAGAAATACTTAAAAGGTATGGGAGTCTGCTATAAGTGTGGATAAAAGGGTCATCTATCTCATGAATGTAAGGGGGAGAAACAATTTGATGATGTTTAATGCAATAATTTTATATAATTTGGACACAATTAAAATGAGTTTGAAAACCTCCAAGGAAACATGCCTCAGAAAAATCCAAGAGAGAAAGGGAGAGCATATGTGATTACAACCACAAAAGTTGAAGTTTCTAATGGTGTGTTGGCAGGTACTTTAATTGTTTCCTCAAACTTATCCAACACTTTATTTGATTCTGGATCATCACATTCATTTATATCTTCCCAGTTTCCTAAGAAAATTAGATATGTCCAATTTGATTTAATAAAGGAGTTATCAGTCAAAACTCATATGGGATGCATCATTGCAACAAAGGAATTTCAACTAGCTCCCCTTGTGAAAAATAAACGTGCTTTAGTTTCTAACATTTTCATCATACCAATGACTGACTTTGATATAATTATCAGTATGAATTGGATGTCAAACTATGATGCGAAGATTTATTGCAAGAAAAAGGAAGTTACAATTTTTGAAAATGGTGTAGAATCTCTAATCTTTAGAGAAGAGACCTCACCATCCGATTCTTATCTAGAACCACCCCCAATAGCTCTATTGAATGCAATTTCTGGATAGGAAGAGAACCCAATAAATTTGGATGAGGAAAGAAATCTTCAAATTTAATATGCGAATATAGTGAAAGAATATGTTGATGTGTTTCCAGAGGATTTACCTAGACATCCTCCAGAGTAAGAAATTGAGTTTTTCATTGACTTAATTCCTGGTGCAAGACCTATATCAAAGACCCCCTATAGAATGGCCACTATGGAGATAGTAGAGCTAAATAAACAACTAGAGAAGTTGAGTGACAAAGGATTTATTCGACCTAGTGTTTCTCCATGGGGAGCCCTGGTCTTGTTTGTTAAAAAGAAAGACGGATCCATGAGGCTATGCATTGATTACAGGGAAATAAATTCTCTTAAAATAAAGAATAAGTATCCTCTACCCTAGATTGATGATTTATTTGATCAACATAATGGAGCTCAATACTTTTAGAAGATTGAACTTCGATCTGGATATCATCAACTGCATGTGAGGAATGAAGATATTCCAAAGACAACATTTCAATACAGGTATGGGAATTACAAATTTACAGTGATGCCTTTTGGACTGATGAATGCACCATCCATTTTTATGGATTTAATAAATAGATTTTTCAATGAATATCTTGATAAATTTGTTGTGGTATTCATCGATGATATCCTGGTATACTCAAAAATCTATGAAGACCATGAGGATCACTTGCGAATTATACTAAAAACTCTTAGAATAAATGAATTATATGGAAAGTTTAGAAAGTGGGAATTATACATTCAATTAGTTTATTTTTTAGGCGATATTATCTCTAGGGATGGAATCCTAGTTAATCTTACAAAGACAAAGGCAATATAAGATTGGCCCATGCCAACAAACATAACTTAGGTACGCAGTTTTATTGGATTAGTAGGTTACTATCAGGAATTTCATTTAGAATTTCTCCCTACTAGCTAACCCACTAACCAAGATCACACGTAAAGGGGTTAAGTTTGTGTAGGAAAAAGAATGTACAGAACACTTCGAATAATTGAAAATAAGATTGGTCAATGCTCCAATTTTGACTCTTACATCTGGAAGTGATGGATTTGTAATATATAGTGATGCATCAAAGAATGGGTTGGGTTGCGTCATTATGAAAAATGGTAAAGTTATTGATTATGTATCACAGAAGATGAAGAATCATGAGAAATAATTATCCAACACATGATCTTGAGTTATCAGCTGTAATCTTTTCCCTTAAAAAATGGATACATTATCTTTACGGTGAAAAATGTGAGATATACACAGATCAAAAGAGTTTGAAATAGATTTTTACACAAAAAGAACTCAACATCAGGAAAAGGAGATTGCTCGAGTTACTCAAAGATTATGATTTTTCAATACACTACCACCCAGGAAAGGAAAATAAGGTGTTAGATACATTAAGTAGGAAAGATCATGGACTTATGACTCAAATGAGGATTGAGAGAGATTTTATATTCATGGATCTATTAAATATGGATATGGGAATTGTCAAGGAAGGGGAAACATCTTTCCTCTTTCAAATGATTGTTAAACCATCTTTACTAGAGAAGATAAATATCTCTCAATCTGATGATGAAAATGTACACAAGAAATTTATTACTATTAAGGATGGGAGATTATAAGACTTCATGTATGAAGAAGGATTTCTGAAGTTTGGGAAGAGGTTATGCGTTCCATCAGTACCTGAGCTAAAAAGAGAACTATTAGATGATGCTCATAGCTCAAATTTCCCTATACACATGGGTAACACAAATATGTATAGATATCTGAAGGAATATTCTTGGTGGGATAATATGAAGCGAAAAATTGTTGACTACGTGTCAAGGTGTCTAGTTTTTCAACAAGTAAAGGTAAAGAGACAAAATCTTAGAGGAGTGATGCAACCTTTACCTATTCCTATGTGGAAGTGGGATAACATTACAATGGATTTTATCACCATACTACCGAGTACACCTAGAATTAATGATGCAATATGGGTAATTGTTGATTGTGTCACAAAATCAGTACATTTCATTCCAATAAGAGAGGATTTACCACTTGAGTTCCTAGAAAGACTTTATATTAATGAAGTTGTAAGACTTCATGGTGCACCTATATCGATTGTGTTCGATCAACATCCCCGGTTTACATCAAAATTATAGAAAAGTATTCAAAAGGATTTGAATATTGAGCTTCGTATGAGTACTGCTTATCACCCCCAAACAGATGGACAGTCTGAAAGGACTATTCAAACACAATAATACAAGATGAGGTCATGCTCTCTTGACTTCCAAGGTATGTGGGATCAATACTTTCCTTTGGTAGAATTTTCCTACAACAATAGTTTCCATTCTAGTATTCAAATGGCTCCATATGAAGCATTATATGTAAAGAGATGTCGAACTCCAACTTGTTTGGACGAAGTTGGGAAGAGGAAACTTATAGGCCCATAACTTATTGAAGAGACCACGACAAAGGTGAAGACAATACAAGCACATATTAAAGAATCCCAAAGTAGGAAGAAGAGTTATGCTGACAACTAGAGAAAGTATTTGGAATTCCAGGTGGGAGATCATGTCTTTCTGAAAGTATCTCCATAGAAGGGTGTCTAAAGGTTCGGTAAAAGAGGAAAATGGATCCCCTGGTACGTCAGACCATTTTAAATTCTGGCAATAATCAGAGCTATAGCTTACCGTTTAGCAATGTCACCAATTCTCTCAAAAGCTCATGATGTGTTCCATGTGTCGTTGTTGAAGAAATACATGCCATACCCAATGTGTGTACTCACCTATGAATAAATAGAACTGTATCGAGATTTATCATACTGTGAAGAGCCTATTGGGGTTCTTGACACAAGGGAGCAGGTATTGAAAAATCGGATGACTCATCTAGTAGATGTTCTTTGGAAAAACCAGAATATGGAGGAACCAACATGGGGACCTGAGGATGTTATGAATAATAACCACCCACATCATTTTGGCAGGCTTTATACAAAATATTTCGAGGAAGAAACTTCCAAAGGAGGGAATAATATAACACCACAAACATTTTATGGTACATTCCTCTTAAATACTTTCTATTAATTGGATAGCCTATATTTCATGAATCACTTAGTCCTTTTTGAATCAAAACATTATAGGAGAAAGTTATAATCTATCAATTAAACATAAATTTTCCACTTCTTTGTTTTGAATTTTGAAAAATGGTCATCTAGATTTGTGACCAGTAAGTCATTTGGAGTCTGATAGAACCAACTTGTTTTTTTGATTAATAGTAACATACCCTTATGAATAGTAATGTGAATAGTAATATGACCCTCCTAAATAGTAAATAAAGATAATATTTTATTTTCTTAAGGTAATAATATAATGATATCTTAATTAATTTTTCAATATGATATAGAACTAATTATACCTTTAAAATTGTTATTTTTCGAATTAACTATGTTTTTATTTAAAAATTAAATTAAAAATACTTAGAAAATTATTTTCAAAAAAATGGAGTTCATTTTTGAGTTCTACACGTCAAAAAATGGTTAGGGTTAATTTTTGGGATTTTTCTAAAATACTTGAATTTTTCGTGGATATTAAAAATATTGTTTTGAGTTTTCGATAGTTTAATGACATCATAATGATGTCATAATTAAATATAAAAGTCTGGTCGACTTTTGTACAGTAACTTATGACATGAGGTTTCCCAAGTGGCTAAATCCATGGGTAAATACCATGGTCAAGGCCATGGTTTTGTAAAAACCACTAATGAGATGTCCCTTTTAATTAATAAAAAAACCCCTCTAAATTACTATAAATACTCACTCACCACCTTCGTTTTAATTCATTCCAAACTAATTAACCTCAAAGATATGGTTGTATTACCTCCCTATGATTCCTCCCAATGTGTCCTCAAACCCCCGAGGTCCCAACATTCACGTTTTGGGAGTTACTCTACAGGGTAAGAGATCAACCACCCTTCTCTTTTCTTAAAACTTCATTTATGTTTTCTCTTTTATTATCAATTGGATTATGCTGGGATATGTCATTAGATATTATAATTACTACCCATATTATTTATGAGTGATGATATACCACCTTTCTCTCATCAAACTATTTTATGAAATTTTAAGTGATGTCGTTAGGCTGCCGAGTTTTCGTAAGAGATTTCTCAATTTTTCTCTTATTTTGAGTTCCTTTATTTTATACTTATTTCCTCACCTCACTTCATCCAAATGCTATGATAATTCTTGTACCTTACATGAAATGGAATTATATTATACTAATTTAATATTTCATCATCATCTCTTTTTCCCCCTCCTCTTATACTAAAAATAAAAACATTCTCTGAGATGTGTTAATTTATCACATTCAAGGATGACGGGTTCTTAATTTTCCTTACCATATTCAATTCGGGTCATGAATCCATTTTTATGGTTGAAATATATCAGAATATATGTATTTAATCTCACTAAGGTTCTTTAATACCTACACACTCATAATATAGAATAATAATACAAAACAAGTTAATTGTACACAAAACCGCCAAGCTAAATCCAAGCTTTTATCAATAACTTTTAACTAATGATTCATGATCATGTATATAACCCATAATAATTATAAGATCATTTATATCTATTTAATTTCAATAATAATATATATTAATAATTATGTATGTTTAACCACATTTCAAAGGAACTTCCATTCTTGAATGCAAGTAAACGAACCATGAAAACCATGGAAGAAAATGCTTCCAAAACAATAAATTTGAACATCTTAAACCCATAAAAAGGGACATGAATGAGCCTAATAAAGTTATAATAAACCAATTACATGTATATGAGGTTCTTGAGTTATTAATTAATGAAGATAAATTTTATTATTCAGGTCATTGAAACAAACGAAGAACACACTCGAGCATAAGGTAAGGGGTTTCTCATCTCACTTTTAATTTGGAGAGATTTCCATTGTTCACCACTTATTTATTTCATGTGGTATATGTGTACTGAAATTTGATATATAATAACATTATTATATTTATATTCATGGTATTCAATGATTCATTTGATGTTTATTAAGTTCTGGTCATATGATTCGACCGATTACATTGTGGTAAGGGACTTTGTCTCAACTGCCATTTTGTTGTTACTAACTTTGTATTGTGCACCTAATAATCCTTCTGTGGTGTACCTAATTATCATTTGAGATCACTTTTCATTTGAAATTATATTTATATTAAATATCCATAATCTCATATAATGTATATGTTTATTGTCTAAATAGTATAACATTTTACCTACAGTGTATAATTGGAAAGTTATTTTAACTATAGAAATATTGATGAAACTGTATTCTATACTCTATACGGATATTGAAAAGCAATATTGATATTGTATTAAATCAATGTATAATTAATTATTCAGACTTTCAGTGGAAGGTGGGGACTGATATAGCCCCTCTATGCATCAGCAGGTCTCATGAGACAGATCAGTTGGCGACAAACCCTTCGAGTTTGTTTCCAAAAATCAGACAGGTTTCTACCCACAGAACTAAACCGTTTTAATAGTATTATGGTATCATGTGAAAGATACATGATGTCAATTTAAGATAATTATCTTTATTAATTATCATTTATTACTATCCATAAGGTTTTCACTATGACAAAATCTATGGATGCAGTTTCATTCTCAGTTTATTAATGGCGTGAGTTTTTCATTTATTCCTCAGGCCATGTTGATTATGTAAAATTGTTTAAAATTAAGCTATTATTTATTTATGATTTTTTAAATTTGTAACCCTTAATGATCATTTTAGATAACCTCTTTCATTGTTTACCTTCAATAGGTGATGAAGAGAATATCATTTATTGAGTTCCTGTGGATGCAGTTTTTAGTTTTTGTTATGTATTGTATTTTGTAACCTTTTCCAATGTAATTTGAGTTACATTTATGTATCTAGTTTCTTAAAGAAAACATAATGGATCGTTCCTTTTTTATTTTTATTCCTTATAACCATTCCAATATGACAAGTAATGCACCAGATTCGGTCTAGAGGGTTTGGGGTGTTACACAGACTCCTTGATCCTAAGTTGGTGATAACCAGACTGAAGATCGGTCTTGGAGAACCACCTCACCCATTTCATATAATAGAAAAATAATAAATTCATGGAAATATATACGTGTTATTGACTATAACCCAATTTATATTTCATAAATTATCACAAAATAAAAGTGTTCCATTAGCCTTCTTGGGAAAAACATTAGTTATTCCCAAGGTGGCACACTGGGTCAAATGAAGCCTTTGGAAATCAAGTCATCCAACTAATATTATAAATAATTTAGTTAAACTATTTCCATATGATAATAAGGAATAGATATTGGCTGAGTATCAGGTAGAAAATTGATATATAACTCCACCTACCACTTCGGTGCTAAATAAGAAAAGTCTGATGAAAATACCTCCAAAAAATCAATAAATACTGAAGGTAGATCACCACAAAAATATTCCCAATATAGTTCAAGAGCATACATGGATATCATCCCAAATATCTCTATAAGAGTAGTTCCATCTTTAAAAGAACTTGGGCCTCATTCTCCCTGAAAAAAAAGACACTTCCCATTGAGGTAATAAAGGAGACCCGTCAAAGATAATAGTCAATTTGAATGTTATGAACAATCAACCAATCTATCTCAAAAATTATTTCTAGTAGTTTCATATAAAGAAAAAAAAAACACTCCAAGATGAGCTCAATTAATGTTAAATAGAAAGTAAAGGAGTGTTATCAAATACCTTTCTCTCTCTTTATCTCAATAGGTGTTGAAATTTTCTTTACATAAGGCATGAAATCTATAGGAATATTAAAAAATTCCAAAATACTGGTTGATATGAAAAAATGAGAGGAAAAAGTATCAAATAAATAAATAAATAAAGATAAATAAATAGTAATTATACCTATCACTTTCATAAGACCCATATCAACTCCCACTTGAGACACATCCACTACATAAATAAGCTTCATTCCTGATGCCTATGACTGGAACCCCACTGTTCTTGAGAAATCTAACTAAACTGTAGATCCTCTCATTACTGATGAGATTATAACACTAAATGGAGGGGTAAAAACATGTTAAAACCTCTGTAAGGGACATAATAATCCATAATATCTAGATATATATTTTTCCTCCATACAATCATGATTTGATTACCTAACCTTTCCATGTTGAAAAAAAGGCAATGGTCTTTTACCAAATATCATAGATGATTTATAGAATGTATTTTGTTGAGGACCACCACTACTAATTCTTCTATAAGACTCACTATGCTTAAACTTTCCTTTAAAGTATCACCAAAACTACCTCTATAAGTATGAGTAACTCCCATCAACCCTCACTTACCAACCAGATAAATATCATCCATTAGATCCATTTCCAAAGTATCATCATAAGTAGTTATATTCTATATAAAGACTTAAGATTGGATATCTGATTCAAGACCCATCTAAAACCTTTGGGACTTCATTTTCCCATTCGATAATACATTAGGTGATGACTGAGAAATTTAATCAAAATGATTTTTATATTTATTCACTAACTAATCATGTTTATGAATATTTAGAAAGTCTATGGATTTTCTCAATACCATTGATTCTCGATAGAATTCCTCTATGAAAAGAGTATTGAAGTCTTTCCACTCTAAAAACTCATTATTCTTTTCTAGAAAAATACCATCCCACTATCTCCTAATATTCCCTTTAATAATAACTCTAATGAATAAAATCTTGGGCACGATCCATACTATCTTCCCTATAAGGTAAAACCTATGCTACCAGAATGGGAAAAGGTGAAACTCCTTGTCTCATAGCTTGTACTTCATTCACTAAAACCCCTAAAAGGTTTTATTTGACTTAAGTGTTTTCCCGATGTAGTTCATCAAAATCTTCCTCATAAAGTTTGTTCAGATGTATTATTAGGGGAATATAACTACACATCATCAATATATAATAAGAAAAAATATTCAAGAGACAAAAGATCATCAAATATATGAATCATAATTCAATGTGGGAATATAAATCTCAAATAAAAGTTTGGGATAAGTATAGAATCATATTAAAAAACTCTTTGAAGATAGATTTTCCAAAAATCCCATGGTAACTTAAGGATTTCTATAATTATTGATGGTTAGGTACTCACTTGTAACCTACCCCTTAAGTCAAAAAAATCTTACCTATTGTCTTCCAATATATCTCAACCAACAAACCAACTTTTATGCAGAGACTTGACCTCCTATGATAGAAATTGTTCATGGACTGACCCAGATAACCCACCTAAACGGTACTCAAATCAATACTGACATGAACTTAAGAATGTTCTTGATCCCCATAGTCTAGATAATATCACCTACACATCAAAAAAAGTAAATAGGGAATTATTTTTCCATAATAATAACATAATAATACAAAATAGTGGATAAGAATCACTAAACACTCGGTATATGAAACTTTACTTAAGATAAGAGTATCACAAGAAAACAGATATGAGTCCCAAAATGGTACGTCAACTAATTTTTTCACATAAAATCATTAAGACATCATCACAATATCCCCATGTAACAAGTGTATCACATACTCCACCAGTCACTGCTAACTCCCAAGGTCCCCCTAATCAAGAATATCCACCACCTCTAAGCAGTTATTTCCCTTTTCTTGGACCTGAAATAAGAAAGTACATTTACTTCAAAGTAGGAATAAAAAAATATTTCTAGAAAAATAGTTAGGAATAAGAATTACTAAAAAATATTGGCATGTATAATTCATTTAAAATCATTTAATCATAGTTAAGATTCCTGATGTTAAGATAGTATAAATATTCTCACACATCTCAATGAAATACAACTCTAAGTGTGCATGCATTCCTAGATCTCAAGCTTAGGATAAATTAGAGAAAACCCTAATGAATGAACTCCCTACCCTAAAAATATTTTGGTTAGCATTATCATATTCCATCTGTTTCTAGGTAGATATAATACATATATTGCATGTCTTCTTCCCCACCTAACTAGTTAGGATCTCATGTGATTCAAGAAACTCAATCACACTTGGGACCATATTTCATTTCAATCAATAATTTCAAATAATACCAAAGTTCAAGTTTCCAAGAATTCCATTTCATTTCAAAAGATAAAATGCAATGGTATTCATGAAAACTGATTCATTTCCAAACAATTAATAAAACTTTGAAATAATAAAACATTTTATTCCATCTTTTCTTAAGGAATCATCATCAAAGCCATTCATTAAATCATTTATTCATTTTAAATCCATTTTCTAGGAAAAAAATCACTTTATTTTAAAATCTATACCCAATATTTTGAACACACGCACAACATTCCATTTATAAAAACATAGAAAATAAACTATTATAAATAAAATGTAAATCTAATTCAAAATAAACAAGAATCAAAGGCTTCAATTGATATAGATTTTCATATTGAAACCACAAAACTTAATACAAGATATCAATTATCACACAACATGGGACCCTCAAAAAGATAGTTGAAAGGTATCAAACCAATCACTGAAGAATCCTAGAACCGAAAATCATCAAATCAAGATATAAATTCATCAACAACACGAGGATCTACCACTCTTGAAGAAGGATGAAGATAATAAAATAGGAATGCACAATCAAATTAATTTTACACTTATAAGAAGCGATCCAATACATCAATCAACACTTTGATTCATGAATAATCATGTTTTAATGGTTCAAATTATATTATAGAGAGTCTCTAATGTATATTTCTTCACATTAGTTTCAAGGTAGTGTTTTTTAGAAATAAAAAAATTAAAATTAAAATATATATATATATAATACGTCCCTTCCCAATATCAACCACAATGGTATCCTCGGTTAACCACTATATCCCAACAGCTAGCCAATGGGGATTGTAATAATTACAAGGATTATGGAAGTCCCATCAATTGTAAAATGGGATCTTACCATCTGAAAAATCGGATTCTGATAGGAGCCCACTTCATCTAGCCATATATAGATTGGCTGGTGTCTCTCATTGGATGGCGGGTGGCCCTCACTAGCTAGCTGGTAGACCTCCTATTACTATTTTGGCTACATGATTCTATCCATTATCAAAATAAACTCATAATAACCTCCCAAGATATCCTCAAAACTCTCAAACAAGATTAAAAACACACGACAATCCACTCTGAAGGATAAAAAAGAAATAATCAAAAAATAATAAAATGGTATGACCAGAGATCATCAAGGAAAACAGGAAGATCCAGTGTAAACCAAGTATTGTGCCTTAAAGTTGGTTTTAGGATGTTAAATATGGTGGAGGTGGTTGAGGAATAAGTGAGAGATCATGAAAACACAAAAATATGGGAATTGGGTATATGCATCCTTGGAATGGAGTTGTGGCATTGGTGTAGGTACACATAGGGGGAACATGGAATAGCCCCCCAATTTCCCTTGAAAAACATATTAAATAATATTTTAGGGTATTTAGAAAATTTCTTATCCTTGGTTCACTCGGCTTATGGGCCACCTCCTTGTATTATAATTGGTCCATTAGTCTTTTGAGCCACGTAATGTGTTAACCTCAACTATTTTCATTATAAAAAGGGGCTTCAAGCCTAGCCTGTTTTAATTTTTCCAAATATATAATAGTCACCTCATGTTTTTTTTCAAACAAAATATCATAGATTTTTCCAATATTTATTTTTTCTATTTTATTCTAGAAATTATAGGTATGTATGTTTTAAAATAATAAAAAAATGTCAAGTTTTTTTCAAATTAAATTTCATAAGTTATAAGTGTTGTAATGGTCTATTTAGAATCACTTATTTAGAACCTATTAGATTTTATATATCATTTATTGAAATATACTTATGTATGTTTTCCATCCATTATAAAAATTTGTTTTATATGTTTTTATATATTTCTAATTGAAAATAATGAAAATATTTTACTTTATTTTACATGGATTAACATAAGTGATATGTGTTATAAGGATCCATTTGAAATCATTTATTCAGAACATCTTATGTGTTTTTTATACCAATTATTGAAATATGATGATGTCTATTTTCCATCACTTACTTAAATGTGTTTTATGAGTGTTTATTTATTTAATGTTGAAAATATTTCTTTTACTTAATTAGAAATTTTTTTTCAAGAATTTAAGTATTTTTTTCTTTTTATAAATAGAAAAAATAATTCCATTTTTTTCAAAAATTTTTATCATAAATTTTTTTCAATAATAATTATTATAATTATTACACATGTATGCACAAGAACTGTAAAATACAAGTATACTTAGTTTGTGTTTAATATTTATAAAATAGTGTGTGAAACACTTACCAATTTTGGAAATTATTTTTTATATGTTTTAATATGTTACATAGGCTATGTTTGACATAAATTATTGAGAAGTTACCACAACACTTATAACTTATTCCAATTGATTATATATAAGGTTATGTTTTAATACACTTGGTGATCATTTAGAAAAACTTTTTTATAATTGTTTAAATCACATATCAATTGTGGGAGATTTTATATAAGTGATTTTATCTTGGTTATTGAAAGTAAACAATATACCAAATATTTAAGTACCTTTCTTCAAGAATTTAATCATATTATTATCAGGAATAATAATTGATATCAGACATAACCTTAATGAAAAAATGTTCTTGTGTCATTAATATAATTACTTTTCTTTTGGAATAAAATTGCAATTTATTTTTTAAACCTAAAACAAATCACATTGCATTAAAATATAGATCATTTCCTTGGTAATTTAGTAGATTTATCTGAAATTATTATGAAATTTTTATTTATTTTCATATTTGATAATTTTTAATGAAGTTAAGTGAAAGGAATTAATGAGTTTTAATCCTATTCCATATAACCATAAATTTAAATTAAAAAAACCATTCACTGAGCAATAGAATGTTATCCGACTAGGGATATTTTAGTTTATAATAATCCCACATCATGTGGGTGGGGGTTATTCTAGTATAAATTATAGTATTTAGTACATTTCACATAGTATATGGTGTATTATGTGTTTGATTATTAAATATTACTCATTTTTTTATTTATAGAATGTGATACTATATATGTAATTTTGGCATGTAATTATATATTGTATGGGTTTGAAAACATGATTGGAAAATTATGAATTATTAGTCATTCAATACTTAAATAAATATTGTGTGTTAAAAATTATGTACTTATCAATATGTGATTCTTTTAATTAATTATAAATTCAAAAAAAATGTTTGTTATAAGTAAGGGGTACAACTATTGAGGTTGATTATACAGAAATTATGCTTAGCTAATGGGAAGTCCTATCTAGTGAGCCTTAATGGTGCATTACCAATTCTTAGGTAAATAAAATATAAGTCCAAAATATGGAAGGTGAACTCATTTTTTTCCAATATTGAGAAGGAT
The DNA here is from genome assembly GCA_963277665.1 of Viscum album. NCBI lineage: Eukaryota > Viridiplantae > Streptophyta > Magnoliopsida > Santalales > Viscaceae > Viscum > Viscum album. Next base: position 805,624,098 of record OY728150.1, on the reverse strand, counting down.
AATAAAACATCACCTTAGAAGATCCCAAAAAAAGTGTATTCCATTTCTTATACTAAGAGAATATATTCATTTTTTGCATTCTTGATTGATCATCCTTCTTTTTTTCTGTCCCTGATTATGTTCACATTTCCCATAAAATTTAAATAGCTATATATCTTTGTAAATTTATTTATTATTTAAAGTGTAACTTTCTTCATCGATCCAAATTGGTAGATAAGAATGATGATTATTCCTATTTGTGTTTACGCAACCAATATTTACAATGGATTTATTATAATGGTAACCTTTGTTCTCTTTTGATCCATAACAAGATCATAATAGTGTTGTAACTGTATGTGAGGTTAGTACTCTTATATAATATAATTAATGTTACATTCCTTTAGCTCATCAATTTTTTTATTAGATTATTCTTTCTATAAAATAGGTATTTGAGTAAGTGATAATATTTTTAGGTGTGGTTTCATCTCTTAAATCAACCCCTAATATTCAATTTGTGTGTCTCAGCATAATGTCAGTAGTGAATGCTATTAATGTGGATTTATTTTATCGATTATCCCTATTTTTAAGAGAATATTTCCTTAGTATTGGGTAATTATCTCTAATGCGAACTTCTTTAGAGGTGTCTAGATAATGTTTTGGGGAGGACCCACAACAATGGAGGTTGTGCTTGGGAAAAATTACGATATGGTATATTGATATTTTTTAAAATAAAAATAATATCATTTTTTTTGAAATTTTCCTTTAGTTGCATGGGTTATTTTTTCATGAATGTTTGTCTTGTTCCCCCACCCTCCATCCAAGAAAAAGGGAGATTCATAAGTCTTGAAAATTATTAATCATGGTTTATAACTATCATGAATCATTCCTAACTAGATATATTGAATTATAAAATAATATGTTTCCTCATTCACTTTGAACTCATATCATTAGAGATTCAATATGTCAGATTTGATCTTATCACAAATTTTAGAATGTAACCTTACAAAATATTCTTTATTTATCATAATTCATGGTATTTTATTTCACTCAAGACATATTTTTCCTCCTTACACATTATAAAAATGCACTCACTTGAGATTTTGTCTCTTTGTGTGAGTAAAAATACTATGTATCAAGTTATATCATGTGTACTTATGTTCTATTCTAAGATAATGATACTATAAAATTCTTTCCATATCATGATTATATTCTTCACAATCTATGGAAATAGTGATATATATTTAATAATATATGTAAATGTTTTAAAATTATCCCATACAAGGATGTATAATGTTAATATATGGATATCCAAATGAGTTTATGAGTTTTATGTTCTCTGAGTTTCAATAACACTCTCTCTTTTATCCACATTGTATTACATGGATTCAATTCATTTTATTTTTATATGTTATTTTCAAATTCTAAGTTGTTTATTATTTTCAATAAATAAATTTAAATTATACAAATTCTTTAGGTTATTTTATTAAATATAATTATCAAGTTTTCTACCTCATTCATATGGGATTAGTATTTTTTTAACTTTTATTTTACCCTTTAGTTATATATTGATGTAATTTTTATTGAATATGCTAATTCTGAGCATATTTCATCTATAATTATCTTAAAAATATATGTTTTCACATTTATTATGAGTGATCTAAAGGTGTATTGAGTAATATTTGTAAATATTTATTCTTTTATGTGTTTTTAACTCATGAAAATTAAAATTTTGGCCATTTTTATATCTACTTATCTTGGCTATCAAATCTACTACATCTTTTTACCCCTTTGAATCCTGATTTTTTGTTTCTAGAATACAAACTCTCCTTGGGTGAAAGGTTTTAATACTTTGAATTTTTTATATAAAAACTAATCATGTTTTTAATTGTTAATATTTTTTTCTAAATGGTATCACACATCTCCTCTTTGTCTTTTTTTTCTTCAGGTTATTATGCTACAAATTTGTTGAGATTTCTGTAGTTTATTGGCTATTTTTGTTTTTATTTGGTTTGGTGTCATATCATGAATATAATATGAACTAAATGGTAGTATATTGTTATTTATAGATGGATTTTTTAAATTTTATGTGATTTAGGGTAGATAAACTATAATTATTAGTGTTTAATTATTTGTTTAACTAAAGTCATGCCATTAAATACTTGGTGAATATGTTGTCTGTAATGAATACTTTTTGAACTAAAGTGTGTTTAAACTATCATTGAATGTTTTTTTTGTTATTTTATATATACTACACTATTAATGTATATAATTAAATATTTATTAAAATACACTACAAAAATAACATCTGATATTTAAAAAAATTACTTTTAACAACACATAAAAAATGGTGTTAAAAATGATTTAACAACGAAAGACATGTATTTTGTGATCATATAAAAAATATCTGTGGTTTCCAAAAAACCTGATATGTGTGTTTATATATATATATATATATACAAAAACTTTAGGTTTTTAAAATACATTAACATTTAACAATACTGGTTTCCAAAACACTCAGGATTGTATTGTAGATTACTTTTTACAATACGAAATGCATGTTTTCAAAAGTAAATTTTTATATAGTGATTTCCTTCACATGATACATAGTATGAAAAATCACCATCACAAAATTAGTGCATCAATTAATAAATTTCAAATTATTTAACACCATTTTTTATTTTTTTAGTCTCACATTCATTGGTTTCTTCATTAAATACTTGAGATAAAACTACACTCTAATATTTTTACATGTGTATAGTAATGGTTTTTTTCCCCATGATCCTCCATCATTGATCACTTGAATGAAGATCCGTGTAAAATCCACATGAATAAGATAAAAAAAATATCATAAGATAAAAATATTAAACTCCACATAACATAGAAATCAAGATACTGAAAATAGTATTCAAACTTGTAAAGAAGTCAATGGCCTACCCCTAACAATGTATATGGTACCGCTTAATCCTTTAGTTTAACTATGCATAAAAAATGAAATCACTTGTTATTTTTTGTGTTAAGGTTTACATGAAAAAAAATCCTTTCATTAGCTATATGATGCCTCCTATAATTCATAAATGGTCAACATAAATCATTTTACACTTCTCATGTTACACACGTAGGCAACAAAAACCCTTAGTCACTGGATGCAATAAGTCTTATTACATTGTTGATCAAAAATATAAACTTGAAACACTAATAATTCTATACATAAATACATTATTTGTGATAGTCATACAAAAACAAATAGGCAGAAAATAATATATTAAAGATGTGAAAATAATATACATGCTTCAACATTTGGTCCAGGAAACATTAAGCCTAAAACGATTCTTTTATTATTATAAAATTTTATGTTATGCCTGAGTTATTGTCTATATTTCTATATGCTAAATGATAATTTCTTTAAGATATCTATATGTCTTCACTCCTCCATATAAAGTGTAGTGTTAAGTTCATCATGGCACTGGCATTAGTCACATGAGTAGTGTTATCCCCATGATGCTTTCTGCATTACTTCACTTTCATCTGAAAAATATTACCAGGACTTTGAAATATTATAATCAATGCCTTTGGTTTTTTATTACACTAAATATAATTCATTGGTTTCTAAAAATTTTATCCAAACAAATTTGATATCTAAATGGGATCCAACAATAAATATTTTTTTACCCAAATTTTTTCTATTCAAATAGATTGGCTAGTTAAAGTTAAAAAACTCAAACTTTTATGAATCTATAATATTGTAAATTTTTAAGTTAGATACATTTAAAATATTTGGTCATTATAAATTATTGACACTTCTTTATAGACCATTAATTAACTCATTATATTCTAGTGAACAAAAAATTTGAGTGATGATATAGATTTTTGTTTCCTTTTTGAAATAAAACAATTCCAATAGAATTATTATCTTGTAGGAGTTGTACCCTAATTATAACCAAAACACTCACCCTAATCTAAGGCGATGCGCTATTCACACCACTATATCAAGAAAATTTATCACACCCCTCTTAAAGGAAACACACCCATTCCTTGGTCAGAGTAGTGCACTACCCATGTACCATTTATAAGGATAAGTGCCATGAGTGCTCCCTGTAGGGTTGGGAACCCAGGGGATATTTCCTATATATAGGACCTCCATCCTCTTAATTGTGGAAATCTAAAGATATTCAAGAAAAGGTACTAGACTATGAACTTATATAATCCATCAACTCTTGCATGTGATTTCAAAGTAAGAAAGGAAAAATTATTTAGCATGCATCTCTCAAGAGTTTTCGTAAGATTAATACTTTCATAGTTCACTTACTTGGGTGAGGTACCCTTGTATCACCCTATTGGATTTCATTTTATTGCCCCAAATTTTTAGTATAAAATTACCTTTAAATAAAATTCATGTGTCAAATAAGTTTTTTTACACACAAAACCAAACTAAGTTGAATAAAGATTTATTTAATTCAAAAATAACAAATAATCATTAAAACTAATTAAATGGGGTCAAATACATGAATAAAACATAACTAATTAGCTCTATTTAAGACTGTATTTTCATTGAAATCGTTTATAATAAGATCAAATTGAGTGATTTTTTAAGAGAAATTTTAGGTCAACATCTTCCACTTTTAATAAGTGATTTAGTCATTGATTTTACCCTATTAATAGGTGAATCTATATGTCTTCTTCTAACATGTTAAAAACATATTAATTTAGTCTAAATATTTTTCTTGTCAATTGAAAGCACTCAAATATTCTCTCAGGAACATTATTTTCTAAATTTATTCAACTTAGAATATCCACATATACATTTTAACATTTTCATTTCTATTGCCCTTATTTTTTATTCAAGATGTTCCACCAAATGCCAACACTCATTTCCATATAGAATAGATGGTATAATAACATTAATATAATATTTAACTTTCAATTTCAAAGAAATTTTACAATCACAAAACACCCCAAAACATTTTATCCATTTTATCCATCCAATTGGAATCCTATGAGAGTCATCTCTATTAATATCTCTATCAAATTTCCAAAATAAGCCTAAATATAAAAAATGATAAACTTTAGAAATAAAGTGGTCTCACAATCACACATCAATTAAGGTATAATATTTCAATTGAATACACATTAAAATATAATTAAATGAAATAAAATTAGGAAAATTTTAAAAAAAAATCAAAGTAAATAGAAGTATAACATGATTCAAATATTATAATTTTCAAAAAAAATCATACTACCAATGATAGCTTTGAAAAGAATAAAATGCATTAGAAATATGATATGTATCATGATTAAAGATATTAGAGAATGAGATAATTGATTTGTTTGAAATATGTGAGGTTATATATAGGAATTTAATATGGTCATTATATATATGTGTGGTCATTAGTTATATGATTATTCTAATATTGTCAGTGAATATATGAATATTGAGTAAACATGTATCCAATAAGAATATTAAATCTATTTTAACATGAATATAGAAGTTTCAAAATTGATATAAATATTATATATAGTATTTAATTAAAATAAATAATACCATTCCATTTGTGAAATCATCTTTTAAAGAAATTAATTTTATTAATTTTATTACTTTTAAATAATTATTTTAAAGAAAACTATTTATAAAGTTAAAAGTATTATTTTAATAAATAATTATTTATAAAATTAAATGAATAGTTAATTTTAAATATATATGAATAAAATCATTTAATATTAAAATAAATATTTTTTAAATAATTATTTATCAATATATTGTATATTTTTATCTTAATGAATTAAAATGATCATTATTAAAAAATGTTTTAAATAAAATTTATTATATATATATATAATAAATTTACATTCATATTTTGATTATTGTTTGGTAAGGAATAATAATAAATCCATTTTTATACCAAAATATACATTTTTCTAAAAATTGTTTCATGTGTGTTATGCATTTTTATTTAAAAAAACTAAATTTATTATGATTAGATAATTATTTAAAAATAATAACTTTTATATTTATATATAATGATATAAACACTGATGTAATGATTCATAATTGATATGAAAAAAAAATACAAAAACCTAATGTTTAAAATTTTATTTTTCTATAAAAAGGTTTTCCCTTTATATTGAAAATTTATATTTCAAAATTTATTTTAAATTATTTATAATTTGAATTTGATTAAATGAATTCAAAATTTTTAATTGAAATATTGAAATTTAGAAAGAGGGTTTGTTATATTTTTAATAAAAAAAATTTACCATGGTAAATAATTAAGAGGTAAAATGAGGTAAAATGACATGGCATGAATATTTTATAGAAAAATAGATATAAAATAATTCTAGAATAACTTTTTTTGGTTTTAACTCAATAATACAATTTATATCAATATATACTTACCTAAATCACCTAAGTCTCATGTGATTTCATGTTTTCTCTTTACCTAACTCAAGTTTCCAAAGAAATGACTCTCATTTTCCTTAATAAAGGGGTATATTGTCCCCCAACTCCAAACCACATTTATCATTTGGTTTTATCTTAAAATAATATAAAAAATCTCTCTCCTAGATTCCTATCCTTAATTTTGGTAGCCTTTTTTCAAGTAAAGGAGACCTAATTCCTTCATTCCAAAGGAAGGTACTATGAGAAAGAGTTGTTCCATCAAAGTAAACAATGATTTTTTCTTCATTCATTTCATTGAATTTCCATCTAAAATCTACATCAATATTATTATCCATTATAATTACATAATAATAGCATAATTATTATTCTATAAAAATTATATTATTATAATATAGTTCTATGTTCTTACTCATTCATTAGTTATAACACATTCTTGTTTTGGTCGATTTTACCACCTACATGAACAGTTTTATAACATTTTAATCATAGATGATTAAGATAATTTAAATTATAGTAATATTTGAAAATGAAGATGAATTTAAGATGTGTTTTAAATTCTATAATGGTAATATATATAAGTAATTTCAATAATAAAAACTAGTTCTTCTTATTAAATCAAAAATCAAAAAAATATATTTTTGACCATTCTTTACAAACTATAACCATAACTTCCATTAAATGACCAAGAATCTAAAAAAATATATAAAACATATCTATATCAACACCATGAAAATTATATATGTGATAAACATGTGATCATGAAGCAATGACCTAAACCTCCATACCAAAGAAATGAACAAAAGTAGCAATTAACACCTGATGATTAATTTTATCAATGAATGATTAATAAATGGGTAAAAATAAATTATAAATAGATAATATTAAGTAAAATAAATATAAATTATATTATGAAATGAATTTATTGTAATATTAAATTGACCATATAGGTAATTAGATCATGTCTGACCAAGATAGAATCTAATGTAAATATTTTTTGTATGAATTTTTTCATTGAAGCATGTTTTTAATCATGAACTTATCTTCCTTTATATAGTGCATATACTACCCCATTGACTTATTTTATTTCAAATGTGATTTTATTCAAGGGATTTAAAATAACATTTCCTGATCTCTCTTCCATGTTCTTTTGATTTGTATATTACCAAATTCATAAGGTTTTTCATGACTCGGTTTTCTTTTCATTACATCATCCTCTTCTTTGACTATAATATTCTTGATGTTTTGGGGAATAATGGAATCATGCGGTGGTGGGAGATACATTAAAATTTATTTGAATAATTTTTTCCCAAAACCACGAGTGAGGATCTTTCACATCTAATTTATAATAAATTTATTTAATATAAAAAATAATGAATACATGGGCTTTGGAACTTTCTTCGGTGATGATTGTTGATCATATGAAAATGAGACTTTCGGATTACCTTCAGTGTGCTATAAGGATCCAAGGATAGAATCCCACTAGTGGTGATCCACATGTCCTCTAATGATCTCAAAGAAAGACCACTCGATCATTGGGTGATATCATAGCAAATTAAGTGTTTTTCATTGTTTTTTCTTGATCATTCATTCTTCAGTCTTGAATAAATTTCTATTGTACTTCTCCTTATTGAGTTGGAGAGAGAATCAGGAGTTGAGAGATAATTTGGTGTGCACAAAAAATCTCTATTCTCAATTTTTGGATAATATACACAATATACATAGCTATCTATTTATAGGGTTTGGATTTAAGTTAAAATTATTATTTAATTTCATACCATTCATTAAATAACATGTGTTACCTTTAATAAACCCCATTCCATTTAATAATAATTATATTATTATTATTTTTTTGTGCACACTAGATTTTGCAATAACAAATATTATGTAACAGTCATGTTAATTAATATTTTCCTCCGAACTAGATCTTGGTCCATTCGAACTCTACGATAATTAATTAAAAAACTAAATAAATATTTTATTCATAAATAAATATTTTATTCACAATCTAAAAAATAAATATTTATTAAAATTTTCAATAAATAAAATAAAAATATTAAACCCATTCCTGTGAATAAATATTTATTTAAATTTTTGATTAATATAACTTAAAAAAATATTCATAAAACATGAGAATAATATTTATTCCATTAGTTAAATTCAAATAGAATTTAATCGAGATCAGCGGAAACACTTAGTGAGTGACCCTTTAGGATACTTTCTCATTGGAATTAGGCTGGCTTTACTAAAGTCTAAGATTACTGTCTAGCAACAGGTCAAGACACCTAAGAGAAAGAACCTAATGTCACAACATCAACAACCACATACAAACACTCAATTTGTAATAGAATCCCTTCATTAAAATATCTAATCCTGAAGGTTGCAAATATGTGTCACCAACCTATACACTCGATATGTATTTATTTGACTATCTAAAATAAACACGTCATTACACCATGTCCATGGAATTTAATGTGATTGTTCTATTCCAATCAAAGTTCCAAGATATTAGATTCATAAATATAGAAGGGAAAATCCTTCATCAACATATTCATTAATGACATGTCACTCATGACACACCCAATGTATCCAACTTCTCTATGAATTGTTATCTTTATAGTTTATAAAATACATCTAAGTATGCATGTTGAAATATTCATTAATAATAATCTTAAAGTTTAAGTACCGTCACACATGCTCAAAGATATGAATATCTGATGACACCAAAACATGAAGAATTCCAACTGGAGGGTATGTTCTCTTAATCTCTCATTTTGGATATTACCAAGGGTAAGATTCATTCAATGAATCCTCATCTACTTATGATTACTCACCCCTAATAGTCTACGTACTATAAATCCCCTCACAGTATACTATAAAAATTCAAACATTATTTAAGAATATCATCATAACACATCAAGGTTCTTATCATAGCAGGGAACTGTTATGACCTTATTAATGCGATGTATATTCTTGGAAATTAATACATTAGAGTCATGAAAAACTAAAAACAATATATAATAAGTTTTTTTATTAATATTCAACACATTTAAAATACATTTCATTAAATTAAAAATAGTTAATACTAGGACACTAACACCAACAAACTCCCACTATGACTAGATTAAATTGTATACAACCTTCAACCTGATAGAAATCACATGATAGTCATGTTTCTACTGAGTTAATATTTTAGTCAAGGGGTCTGTTGTGTTTCCTTCCATGTAAATAATTCTCACTATAACTTCTCCTCTTTGAAAAAAATCCCTCAAGATATGATTCTTCCAAAGTATGTGTTTTATCTATTGATGTGACCTTGGATCTTTTTTAAGATCCACCACTACAATATTATCACAATATAGTGTGTTAGGATAATTATTTCTAGGTACCATGTAAAAATATTGGATGAAGTTTCATATCCATACTAGTTCTTTAGCTGCCTCCGAAGCCACATTATACTTGCACTCTGATATAGAATCTATAACCATAACCCGTATTGAGTTTTTCCATATCAAATCACCTCCATTAATAGTAAATATGTATCCCATTTGTGACTTCATTTCACCTTGATCAGTTTGGAAAATATAATTTTCATATCCTCTGATGAATAGTTCCTCATCTCCTCCATAAACTAGGAACATATCCTTAGTATGCCTCAGATACTTAAGGATAGTTTTAACTACCATACAATGGCAGTCACCTGGATCAACTTCATATCTTCCTACCGCACACAATGTGTAGGCGACATCAATCCTAGTACATAGTGTATCTTACATGACTAACCCATCACTGATGTATATGGAATCCTTGTCATTATATTTCATTCATCATGTGTCCGAGGAAACATTTTATTAAAAATTTGAAGAAAATTTAATGCTAGAAACAATCCCCTCTTGTATTGTTCCATACTAAATATCTTCAATATATTATCAGTGTATGTACTTTGACTTAGGTTGATCATCCTCTTTGATCTATCATTATGGGTCTTGATCACAAGAATATATATTTCCTTTCCCAATTCCATTATAGAGAATAATTTATTTAACCTTTCCTTAATATACTGTAAGACTATTATTTTGTTTCCAATGAGTAATATTTCATCAATATATACAATTAATTAAAAAACTTCACTCCCACCAAACATTTTATAGACACTCTGCTTACATTCATTCTTTATGAAACCAAATTCTATTAGGGCCTTATCAAAATGAATCTTCCATGACCTGTATATTTTCTTTAATCCATAAATGGATCTTTTCAACTTTTATACCTTATTGGAATCCTTTGGAGTTATAATCCATTTGGTTTATATCATACAGACATCTTCTTGAAGTTATCTATTATGTAAGGTTGTTTTGACATCCATTTTCCAAATATCATAATCATGGGAATCCATAATGGAAAGTTGAATTATAATGTATTTTAGTATTGAAATTAGTGAAAAGGTTTCATCGTACTCAATGTCCTGATGCTATTAAAAACCTTTTGTAACTAGTCACGCCTTATCGGTACTGACTTTTCCTTCCGTGTCTAGTTTCTTCTTGAATACCCATTTGTAACCAATGGGATTTACATCTACTGGATGGTCTACCAAAATCCATTTTTGGTTTTGGTACATGGAATCTATTTTAAAATTCATGGCCTCTTACCAGTTGGTATCATATGTTCCACAAACCAATTCTTTATAGGTTAGAAGATCATTATTTTAAACTAATAATTAGTCACCATCCTCGATTACTATAAAACCATAACTTTCTAGTTATCTAACCTCTCTAGTACTCCTATATTCTAATTGTGTCTCTGGAACATTTTCTTCTTCCATGGGGCATTGCAGAATTTATTCCCTTGTTAACTCTTGTGTATCTTGAGGTTTTACTTCATTTAAGTCTATCTCACTCCCACTATCTCATTTAGAGATAAGATCCTCTTCAAGAAATTTGGTACGTCTATCAACCACAGCCTTTTTTCTAAATGATTGTATATGTGGTATCCCTTTTTTATTTGGGATATCCTATAATGATACACTTTGTTCCTTAGAGTGAAATCTTGTTACCTAAAGAGGCCTTTACAAATTCTTCACAACCCCAAACATGTAAGTAGGACAACATGAGTTTCTTTCCATTCCATAATTGGTATGGTATATTGTCTATTTCTTTAGTTGACACTTGGATCTGTATATATGCTATTGTTTTTAAAGTGTATCCTCAAAAGGATAATGGAATAATCACATAACTCATCAATGATCTCACCATGTCCAATGAGGTGTAGTTACTCCTTTATCTTACACCATTCCACTGAGGCATATAAGGAGGAGTGAGTTGTGATAAAATCCCAAACTCCCATAAATAATCAATGAAGTCTTGATTAAGATATTATCTATCATAATCTGAGAATAGTTTCATAATCTTCTTACCATGTTGGTTCTCAAATTCATTATTGTGTTCCTTGAATTTATAAAAATAATCCAAATTATACCTCATTAAGGAGACATATCCATATCTACTAAAATCATCATTAAAAGTTTTTAAGTATGAGTACCCACACCTTGGTTAAATAGGAAATGGTCCACATACATCAGTATAAACTAATTCAATAATATCTTTATCCATCTCAACTATCCCACTAAATAGGGATTTAGTCATTTTCCCTTGTCAACATGTGTGAAAAACCCCAAGTGGTTTTAGTTTAAAAGAATATAAATATATATCTTATTGTAATTTAGTTAAGTACTTTTCATTTACATGACCTAGATGGTGATTCCAAAGTTGGGTGTGGTATGAGTCATGTGAAGTATCTTTATTATCAATATTCATTACATGGTTTTTGTAATCCAACACATAAAGACTATTATTTAAATGTTCCTTGACATAAAAATGCTATCATTATAAAATAAGAAACATTTATTCTAACATTTGAATATAAATCCATATATATCAAGTTTAGATATAGAAATAATGTTTTTGTTAACTAAAGGCACATAATAACTACCCTTTAAAAACAATACCATTTCAGTCGGAAATGTGAGGTGGTAGTCCTTCATAACTACAGTAGTAAGTTTATCTCTGTTGGCTACTCATATATCTACCTCCTCTCAGTCAATATTTTTTAATCTAATTGGTTCCTATATTTGAATACATATATTAGAACAAAAAGTTGTGTCTAATACACACTTTTTTGAAATAGATAAATTTCACTCAATAAAAAGTTCACCTGAAGCTTACCCTTTCTTCTTTGTTTGGGTGTAGTTCTCTTCCAGTGGCCCTTATTTCCACATGAGAAACAAATGGAATCTTATTCCCTTGTATTCTCCTTGATCTTCCTCTTCTTGTAAGGGAATGAAGAATATTTGGGCTTAAATATCTTCACTTTCTCATTAATTTTGTTCTCCATAAGGGCAAAAGGTTTTTTCACACTTTATATCATTATATACTTAGTGAAGAAGAGTAATACGATCTAGAATAGAATTCTCATTGTTCTTTATATTAAAATTCACAACAATGTTGGAGAAGATCTGAGAGAGTGATGCGAGAATGAGGTTTGTACCTAGTTATTCAGGGAGTTTTAACCCTATAAACTCTAGGAACTCAAAGTATCCTATGGTCTTGACTATTTGATGCCCAGATGGTCTACCCTCTCTAAGATTTCTCTGAATTAGTTCCTTAGAAATCTAAAATATTTCATGTCTAGCTATCTCTGGACAGGGCCCAAAGAGGTGCTCAAGCATTCTATATGCATCCATGTTTTCTTAAGAATTCATTAGTTCACTAGAAAATGATGAAATAATCAAACTTTGAACATCAACCTCATCACTCAGAAGTTTTTCATAGACAAGGAACTCTTCATCACTCACCTATTTAACAGGTGGATCAATAATTGAGGATTCTAGCCTATAAGATTTCTATTCACAATGTATCATAGCCCGAAGGTATCTAAACCACTCTTGGAAGTTACTACCATTCAAGAGGTTTTGTTTCTCTAATATTGATCAAAGGAATAATTTGGATGGTGAACTTTTCGTATTACTCTACAATTAAAAAGAGCATATTTTTTTGTACTATTCTTGAGTGTAATTTAAGTGATATAAAAATAATTAAATGTTATAATTAAATCTCCCACTATTTTTTCAAGTCCCAAAATCCCTCACCATTGAAGTCAGAATGTCTAGTTGCTTTAGCATTCTAGTGTAAAGGATCCAAATTTCTTTTTTCAATGATCCTAACTTTGGCCATGAAAACCATATAAAGAAATTAGGTAGGCGATTATGCCAGCTGTGGCCTTATAGATACTTGATCTATTGAGTGGATTCTTCTATCCTAAAATCTTGATTGGATTTCCTCAACACATGCCTACAAGTTTTTATTAAATAAACATTGTCCATTAAACTCAATACAATTTCAAATAATTCAACCAAAAACTCTCATGAGAACTCCTTGATAAAAGTAAGTTTCTAGACTTTATCCATGTACAACATTTAGTTCTATAGTTTAATTCCAAATCAAGTAATGGAAGACTTAGTTTGACTTAATATCTAATTGAGATATTTTAATTAATTTATGAATACATTTTATATTGTTTTTATATTTTACATTTCTTGTTAATATTAAGTGGATGTTAATTAATTAATCATTTTGAATAAAACATTTACATATTATTCATTTTTTTAATTTCTGTATTTTTATATTAATTCATTAATTTATGTGACTATGGTATTACATATATAAAATAAATTATGTATAGATAGAAATAAATAAATAAAGTAAATGACATGATCATGAGCTTATCTATCGATTGATTTAATGATAAGACATCTAATCAACCTATGACCTAGGGGAATAACTCGATTTTTTGTCATGGAATGAGTTACAATATTCCACTAGTATATCTATGTGTCACTGAGCTAGAATCATCATGGTTCCATCTTGAACTACCTCCACATGCCTTGGGATACTCCATTAATTAAAATTATTTATTACTCACATGTAGATGAGGGAAACCAAAGGATTGGTTAAAGGGGGATACATAAATATCTTAGGACACATAGGTCCTTCATAATAATGTAGGTAGGTAATACTCATAGTAAATAATTTAATTTAACTTTAAATAATTGTAAACCCATGAAATAAATTAAATTAAATAAATTCCAACACTTATATAGGTCTTGGTAAAGCTCTTGATCAGTCATACATAAAATGAAAATGAAAAAGTAACCAGTTAGTATTAATTTCTTAGATCATTATTTTATTATTAATATAAATACATTTTAATTAATTTATTGATTGATTAGTTATTTAATTATCTTTCATCTTAATGATCATCCAATCATAATTGGAGATACCCATAATTTATAGAATTCCTGGAAAATAAACGGTAGAACTAATAATGAAATATTAATTATAATAAATTAATTAAGCATTTAATATTATTTAAATTAATTATTAAATTATCAAACACACAATGGTATGCCAATCAATAAAATAAGGTTTTAATGCTGTAATTTTTAAATTTAATGTACTTTTAATTTTGTCAATTAATGAGAGACTATGTAGAATGTACATCCAGCTACACGTCATGTACCTCGATTGTCATGTATCCAAGTCACACACATGGGGATTTAGTGTGTTACCTCGACCAGACTACATGGTGTGTATATGTGAGCTACCTACCCCATATCTACTTTTCGTGTTCTAGGTTCACCGGGTCAACACACGGCGTGTAATAAATGTGTCATGTGTAATTAATTACTCAATGCATCTAGATAAAATGCTCATGGGTATACTACGTGTTATCAAGCTACACACCATGTAATCAAGTTTTATCATCCAAGGATTTGGCACTTCCGAATGGAATCTATGATTGTTCTTCATTTGTTCTTAAAACTTTAAGAAAATTAAACACTGAAACAAAATGATTAATATTTCAATAACATGTTAAATCAAATCCTATTAAATAACTAATAACATGAAATGAAAAATCTGACCACAATTGCGTATAGAAAAATAATCAAATAAATATTTATAAATTTAAATATGACCCCTCTGATGTCACTTGATTGTTCTGGTTGTAGAGGAAGCATGTGGTGGTGGGAGATATATTAAAAATTCATTTAATAATCATTTCCCCAAACCATGAGTGAAGATATTACACTTCAAATTTATAATTAATTATTTTAATATCTGAAGAAATAAATACCTGGGCTTTGGAACTTTCTTTTGTGATGATTTTTTATTATCTAAAAATGAACCATTAGTATTTCTTTGGTTGTTTTTTAAGTATGCAAGGATAAAATCCCTCTAGCGGTGATCCACACACACTCTAATGATCTCCAAGAAATAGAACTCAATCATTGGGTGCTATCATGGTGAATCAAATGTATTACATTTTTCATTCTTGATCACTCATTATTTGGTATTAAAGAAAACTCTCTTTTACTTCTCATTCTTGAGAAGGGATATTGGGAGGATTTTATAGATAATTCATTGTGAACAAGAATTATCTATTCTCAATTTTTGGATACTCTACCCAATATAAATAGTCATCTGTTTATAGAGTTTGGATTTAAGTTGAAAATATTATTTAATTGCATACTATACATTAAGTAACATTTCTTTACATTAATAAACCCCATTCCACATAATAATAATTATATTAATATTATTTTGTGGTGTGCACCAACTTTCACAATAACAAATATTATGTAATGGTCTTGTTATTTAATATTTGTCACCGAACTCAGTCTTGGTCTATTTCAACTCCTCTAGAATTTTATTGAACAACTGAATAAATATTTTATTCAAAATATTGTGAATAAATATTTATTAAAATATTCAATAAATAAAATAAATATTTCATTAACAAGCTGGAAAAATCATATTTATTTAATTTATTCAATCAATATAACTTGAATAAAATTATTCATCAGCCTTGAGAATAATATTTATTTCATTAATAAAACTCAAATAGAATTTAATCAAGATCAATGGAAACACTTAGTGTGTGACCCTCTAATATTAATTCTAATTGGAATTAGATGGCCTTGTCTAAAGTCCAAGATTAGTGTCTAGCAATGGATAAAGGCACCCAAGAGAAAGAACTTAATGTCTCAACATCAACAACCACATATAAACACTCACTATGTAATATATTACCTTTATCCCAATATCTCATCAAGAAAGTTTCACATATGTGTCACCAACCTATATGATCAATATGTCTTTATTTAACTATCTGAAATAAACATTTTGTTACACTATGACCATGGAATTTAATGAAATTGTTATATTCTAATCAAAGGACTGAGATATCAACTTCCATAAATATGGAAGGTACAAATCCTTCCTTGGATTATTCATTAATGACATGTCCCTCATAACACACCCAACATACCAAATTTACCATTAACTATTATCATCATGTTTTATGAAAAATATCTAAGTAAGCGAGTTGTAACAGGCATTTATAATTATCTTAAAGTCTAAGGACCAATACACATGCTTGTAGATAGGAATATATGTTGACATGAAAATGTGTAGAATTCCTACCAGTTGGATTGTACTCATAATCTCTTATCTTGGAGATTACCAAGTGTGAACTTTATGAGAAGAAACCCCATATACTTGAGAGTACTCACACATGATAGTCTATGTACTATGTTTCCAATCATAGTATGTTATCCAACTGTAGAACATTATTTAAGAATATCTTCATAGCACATTAAGGTTCACATCAAAGAGAGGAACTTATATGACCTTATAAATGAAACATATACTCTAGGATATTATTACATTAGAGTCATACTGAGCAACTAACAATATGTAATAAGTAGTTTTATTAATATTAAATACATTGAATTTTCATGTAATCAAAGTACAAACTGTAGGTCCTAGGACACCAACTCCAAAACTTATATGTTTTTTATTCATGTGGATCTATTTCATTACATGTTTTCCACAATATTTTTCCTAATTTATTGACTTTTTATTATCAATCATATACTTTTATGGAGAAATATTCATTTTTTTGTTTTATATATGAAAATATAATTCATTGAATATTAGGATAAAAATCATGGTTTTGTGTTCTTAAATGGTGAAATGTTCTTATTTTAATTTCCATGTGTTTTGAAAATATTTTTTTGATGATTTTAAAGTTAATTTAATAAAAATATAAAATTTGAAGTTATTTTGTTGTTGTTATTTTATTAGAATAAATTTTTTAATTGGTTTTCAATTTTTTATAGAAGTTATTGGAATTTACTTCAACTCCCTTCTACACAATAATTGTATAAAGCACTGATTTAAAAAATAATTTTTAAAATTTTAAAGGAATTTTTTTTAAGTATAAAATCTATTATAGGTTTTATTACTCATGTTTGTTTTTTAAGAGAAAGTTTGAATCAAAGAATTTCCATGATAGAGGAATATGTATGTTGTTGGATAAATAATATAATAGGGACTTTGGGATATATAATGGGTCTCCCTCTACCTATATATAAATATGTATTTGATTTCATAATAAAAAGAGGCTTCAACCCCAAATTTTAAAAAATGTTGGAAAAAGTTGATGAAGCCCACATAACCAACCCACTACGTAGGCAAAATCAGTCATGTATCTAGAAATTCACGTATTGGGATAGTTGTATATCCAAATTTCCATAGAACTAGATTTCCATGTATGTAAATTAGTTCATGTATAGGAATATTAGCACAAACAAAAATGGTAATATCAATATAAGATAATTTCAAACCCCTTGAAGTGAAAATAAAATAAAGGCCTAGGTATAGCCAATCGAGTTCTGCTGAAGATTACATCACCACCCAAGCTTGAACTTGACTCATTTGAAGAAGATTATTGGGGAATGGATTTTAGATGAAAGAATTTTGAACTATGGCCCAAGGATTCATTTGATTTTCATAAACTTATATAAATAATAACCATGTTGAAGCCACATATGTTAGGTTGAAGTTGAGTAAGGATATTCAAAAACTAAATATTTGAAGAAGATGATCAAAATTATGACACTACAATTGATTTTGATAAGAAAAGGAAGATGATAAAGCTAATTGAAATTAAAATGAACCTAATCATGAACCAATTTGAAGCTAAAGTCAAAATGAGTGTTGATCCCAATGATTAAGATGATAAGATATCGACCCAAGTTTTTTTTGTTGTGTTGGTTTGTTTAGATTTAGATGAAGGAACCTTAGTTTTATTTATCATTATAGCTATCATGACTAAATAGGGTGCATGTTAGGTATTTGACATAATGTTTCAAAGATAATCTATATCAAAGTGTTATTTGTGGTTGAAGTTGGTAGTATCAAGACAAAATTGTGGGTGTTAAACATGATTATGAAAGACGAACCAATTCTAAGTGATCATTTTATATATTTAAAGAGATTGTGGAAGGAATTAAAGGGTGGACTTAGGTACTGGTGAAATTCATAAGATGATTTTGAACTTGGGTTTTTTTAAAGTTAAACGAAGCCATGGGATTTACCTTTAGGCATTTCAGTTCTGGGATGATCACTCAAGTTGGTTGAAGATGGGGAGTGTTTCAAGTTTCCATGGGTTGGGACCAATTATTTAATACTGATGTTAATCTAGAAATATTTTGACATGGGATGTGGGTTATACTTAGGTGGTAAATTAAATCACTTTAAATGGGAGGAGTTAAATGAGAATTTAAAGATGTGTGCTTCTAATATCAATCTACACCCAACTAGTTTCGAACCAAAGTCGTTAAGTATTTATTTCAATAGCTTGAGTTAGTATTTCACTACCACAACAATAAAGTTTTAGTAATGAGTTTTTTAGGTGTTGTGTGTTGACATGTGGACTTTAAAAGACTAGAAAGAACTTGAGTGGTTAATTAAAGGTAGATTGGCAGTGTTTTTTGATGTTTTTTTACTAATAGGTTTTGTGACTGAAGATCAAAGAGAAAGAATAATTTCAGTGGTGACTGAATTTTGAAATTACTAAATAAGTAGGTGAAGAGGAGAGAAATTAAAATGGAGGGTTATTTTGTCAAGGGAATCTACAAAACTTTGACTAAATTCTAAGAGATGGAATTGTAATTAACTTTTAAGATAACTTCAAAGTAGGGAGAAGAATTTATTAGGAGAAAAATCCAAGCCTCGACATGGGATAAAGTCAAATATGATGTGAGGAGGGTTGGACTTTGAATCAATAGATAAGATCATACATTTATTCCTAACTTTTTCTTCCTTTATTTCTTTATTTTTAGATTCTTTTTTTCTTTTTTTGTGATCATGCAAGGTGATTAATTTATTAAGGGGGATGGTTGTTTATTTTTGTTAATAAAATATTGTTTTTTATTTAATTCCATAAATTATGATATTTATTCTTCACGTATTGTATTATTTCATCTATATATTTATTTTTAATCGATACATCAATTGATGAAATTTAATTCCAAGACTTTTTTATTTTCTCATCAACAATAATAAATCAATGGATTGAGTTTCTATAGCTAGTTGAATGGAAATTCATGGATGAAACAATAGTTTTTATGTGAATTAATCCATTGTTTGTAGACCCTGTTGAATCCATTTTTAAAGAGAGTTATTATTTCATCAATATTATTCAGTCAAATTTCACTCAATAACTTTTTAGAATGTCGCTCCTCCCTAACATTGCTTAGTTATAACACTGTTAACACCTTATTATTGTTTCGTTCATTAATATTCTTTTACTCATGTGTTCACATCATTTTTATCATTTCATTCAGTAGGATAGGTTTTAATAAATACCTTTTTGAAACTCACCCACTTCCCTTGGGTTTGATCCTACTCACCAATATAATTGTGTGAGTAAGAGTTTATAATTTTTTTTTGATAGTTATAACAATAATCTATCAAAAAATTTACATCATTTCTAGGGAAGTTTGGCTCTAAGTTATTTTCCATAAAAAATAAAAAATAAAATAAAAAACATGAAAAAAATGCTTTTCTTTGAATCTGTTGGTAATTTTGATATTCAAATTACGCTACCTCTTGTGTATGTTTTAGATTTAAAATCTTATAATTTCTACTACATGCATGTTTCTTAAAATGGTTACTAGAAATGTTCCATTTTTGATCTATAATATTGATATCAATACTTATGCAGTAGAGTTTGAGACTTTTTTTTAAAATTATTTTCCATTTTTCATGTTATAAATAGATTTTTCTAGGTTGTAAAAGTAATAATATCAAACATTATTTGTTTTATATTAATTTTATGGGTATCATTAATGATAGTGTGTCTATAAAAAACAATTATAGCCTAATAATTATGAAGAAATACAAAAATATTATGAATTTGATCCTAAATATCAAGAACCAAGAATTGAAACCTCTATACCAAAGCAAGGAACAAAAGAAAAAAATAATACCATATGATTAATTCTATCAATGAATGATTAATAAATTGGTAATAAAAAAATATAAATAAATAATATTAAGTAAAATAAATAAAAACACAATTCTGAAAAGGATAAATAATAATCCAAAATTGATTATATAGGGACCTAGTGAAGGATTTTAAGATTATATTAGATGGGTATACTTATAAGAGGTGGTTGAATTGTAGTTTAAAAAGTATAAACTAAACAAAACAAAAAACCTCTTAAATTAAATTTATAAGAATAAAAAATAGTCTAATTATCATAGTTAATATTGGAATCACAATTGATCACATTAATATCAAAATATTATTTTTATTATATTAAAAATTACACCGAAAAAAATAGATTAGAAAGATGAGTACAATGACTAAATTTCTATTTCATAAATAGAAAAATAATAACTTGTAAAAATAAGAAATATAATAATTGATGTTAGTAAGAATGAATTACAAGATATATTAAAAATATTTAACTCTTTTAACCTTATTATTAATGTAGTAAATAACATTAACTAAATGTATCCATGCTTTTATACTTACTATCAAGTATGTCTTTCCTTACCAGAAAATCCCTCTACACAATGATCATAAAAAGATCTATCTTCCTATCCCTAGAAGCCTTTAATATGATGATCAATGTCTATCTACATAGCCTTATAAACCCTTTATCCAATGGATCTAATTCACCATCTTCATATCCCCAAAATACCTCAATCGTAATAATGATCAGCTGCAAAAATACAAATGCCAAAGTTCTAAATGAAACAACCTGATAAGGATTCCTTAGAATGAATACTCTCAAATAATTACAAACACTAAGAACGAGAAGTACACACTAATAAATCTTCAGAATACTTGATTTATGAATTTTATTAGCTTAAAACTCTTCAAATAACTTTTTTATTTGTAGGAAAAGCTCTAACGGTCATATTTTTGAGTTTTTTCCAATGACCTCGGACAGCTGATGGTTCATGGCTGATAATGTTCTAGCATAACTAAATGTTTGATGACATTTTATTAACACCTTTATATTGTTTAAAATGTATTACTTACAATAGAAACAAGTCTATGTATTCTAATTATAAACTCAGGTTATTATAACGGACTTCATTATCAATTTTCAATATAGTATTCCTTATGAGAGTCAGTCCAATATACTGGTACCATAATCAGTCCTATGGAAATGAATTTTTTCATTATGATATAAAAGGTAAAAATATAACTCCTGGTATAATTAAGGGTAAGCCTGATTGATCAAATACGTGCAATATCTAATGATCATAATGAATAATTATAGGTTTATATTCTTAATACATTTGAAATTTTTCTATATATGGTAAAATATAATGTTTCCACTAAAACATAATAAAACACTTTGGACATAAAAAATTAGTAAAGAAGGTTTTAATAAATTGTTTGTGATTTCCAAAACTAAAGGAATGGAAAAGTAAAAAAATTAATACTTCTAACTCAGTAATCTCCCCCTTTTTGGAATGCACAAAATACAAAACTTAAATGTAAAAAAAACTTGAGAAACTTAAATTTCATTGCTTTTTTAAGAAATATGGACTTGTTCTTTACAACTTAACGCCCCCTAGATTTTTAACTTTTTTGAATATTATGGAGAGTATTAAAAACAACTCTTGATGAAAAATAATCCCCCTTAGCATAAAATCTCACCCTTTATGAATTATTCTACACCTAAAGATAGTATCAACCCTTTTAAAAGAAATTATCCTCATTTATAAAATATTCTCCCTAAATATAAAACATTCTCCCCCTTTGTGATTTTCAAAAAGGAATGGGGAAGATTATGAAATCTCCAAAAAAAATTAGAAAAATATCATACGAAACAATATTGAACTACCTAATCATCCATGTAAATATGAAATAATATATAACCAATTGGAATTGAAAAACATTCGAGCATAATATAATTTGGTGAAAAGTAATTAATTCATTTTAAATTCAAAATTTTTACAAAAAATACATCAAGAGCTCAATGAAAAATAAATTATTATTTCTTTGTTATACTTTCCACAAAAGCCTTCATTTTCTTGAACTCATACTAATGTTTCTCATGATTTGAAACATTTCCTTCCAAAGTGGCTTGCTTATGAACTTAAACTTTGAGACATTCAATATCCTCAGAATACTACTTATTCTCTTGCTTTACAGAGAAATTTTTTTCTTCACACAATTTGAGTGAGGTAATTTTTAGCACTAAATAATGAAATTTTTGTTTCAATAATTTGAAATAATCATTTTTGTTATCTATGGAATATCTGAATTATTAAAAAACACTTAACTCTATCCTTCATACCTCAGTATAATTTGTTAAAAGATTCAAATGATCCAAACATAATTTTATTTACCTATAGAAATTTTATATCATGATCCCAAATATCGGTATCAATCATATTCGACCATTTAACCATTTGATTGTATGAGTACTTTTGAGTTTTTAATTTTTTGTTAAAATCATTCAATATAAACTTAATACTTATAATTTTTTTATCAAAAACTTATGTAAACTCCCAGAATTTCCATGTAATTTTTTTAAAATAAATGGGAATTTTACGAGTCCACAAAAATTGATGGGATGGGATTCTGAGGTTCAGAGTCCCTGGAATGAGATTCTGAACTTTTTTTCTGGTACGTTCAGTAAAAGTACGAGTGGGTTTTCCTAACTATAAAACCGGTGCTCAGAATTTAAATACGAGGGCAACGTTGAACTCACAACACCAGTATTCTCTTAAAAAAGACTTTCACCTCGATGGTAGTTTGTTGAGGGTGAAAGTTAATTTTTTCAGTTTTTCGTGAAAAGAAAAAAATAAAATAAAGTGTGTAACATTTTATTTTATTTTGTTTTCAAACTCCCATGTGGAAGTTCCATAGGTGGGGACCACCTGAATTAACCTCCCATGAGGGGTTATGGTGGTGGGGACCACCCGAGGATTAAACCTCTTGAACTCCCCTCTTAATGGAAGAAACCTCTCAACTCCCTCTCTAATGTGGAGGAGCCTCTTGAGCTTCCTCTGCATTAATTATGCGAACACACCACATTAATTTTTCCAACTTCTGTGAGTGTGCCAACATAATTTCTTCTTAAGTTAATTATACTAGAACCTATTTCATTTTTTGGGTGGAATTGTGAGCAGAGAACCCTTGGAGGATTAAAATTCTTCCACGAAGAACGCTCCTCCAACGAAGAACGTCGACTTCGAATTCTTCCTCAGGACACCCTCCAACAAGGAATGTCTTCGACTACGACGAACCGATGCACGAGCCTGGGATTAGAGGTGTGTGGCGGATGAGACGAACGTCGAAAACTTCAACTTCTTCTCACCCCAACGTCAACGAACAATCCAAGGTAGGGGGTTATTATTAAATTCTTGAATTCTCTCATTTAATTTCCTTGTTCTTGGAAACCATATAGAACATGGATCAACAAAAATGAGTTGATCCATGATTCGTACTAAATTAAAGAGTTTTTCGTTCTTGACATCTAATGTTTTTTGTTGAGCCGATTGATACCGCTCTAACGCGGAGGGTGCGGGCCAAACTGTAACGCCCCGACCCCAGTTACCCAGAGTCGGTGCATTATTACATAACATTGGAATGATCGTAAGAAAGATCAAATCTCGAAAGACCGATTGGTTTAGTAGCCTTGGAAACACTAGATATATTCATAAGTTTTACATTACATCATAAAATGAAAACTACTACAACAACATAATGTTTCCACAGTCAACACTATAATCCCCTCATAATATCCCTGTAGGTCATTCATAACTTACATCTTCACATCCTGGGAAAAATAAAACATAGAAAAGGGGTGAGCTCAAATGCCCAGTAAGGATAACAATATAGCGGAACATTCAAAAATAAGCATAAACATTTAAGGCAATGAATTACTAAAATAAAAGACTTTTAAACTTGAACTTCAACATAGTATGGAAAAAGTAAAATGAAATAATTCCATTTACTTGTTCACATGGATATTCTACTAATCGAATAATCACATGCAATATCAATAACCACTTTCATAATGTTGGAATGCATAATGCCAGACTATCATAACCACATAGCCAAGGCCTCGTGCCAAGACTACAAATAATATTTTGCCAAGGCCTTGTGCCAAGACACTAGTTTGTCTAATGAGACCTACCGATGCATCGAGGAGCTATAGCGGGTTCCACCCGTCACATATTAAGTCCAATGCATTCCCATATGAAAAGGTTTAAACATAACATAAACATTCGTATTAAAACTAGCATACGAAATGTCAATAATTTCACCATAAACTATGAATGGTATAGAAATATCACATCCACAGTCAAACATATCACAAAACCTTCAATACAATATAGAAGTTTTGTATCATACTAAATCAACTTCAAATAAGCATAAAATCCGTCAAAGGATGTTGACATAGATGAAATCAAAACACTTTTTAGAGAAATATCTCTTTCTATTTTTGAAATCATTTAAGAGCCATATAAAATAAAACATTTTCTTGAAAATGTTCTTATAAGCTTGTAAGGGAAGCTTTGACGATTTTATAACGGCAGAAAATAACCGCACCCACCGTATAAGTTAAAAAAACATTCTTATCTTAATTCTGTCGAAAAGGTTAAAAAGCACCTTGTTTGGAAAACGACGGAAAGATTCCCTTATAAACCTCTTATAAAAAGTCAAACAAGGGTATAAATGACTTTAACCCATATTCTTTTAAATATTAAAAATGTTTTGAAATACATTTTGAAGAAACATGGACGTGGATGATAACAAGGTCCCAGTAGATAATTATGTATAAACAACCTCGGATAATGAAGAGATTGCGAAATAAACCCTTACCTTGTACTTTTCCTTTGTTGGGGTAGGTTAAACTCCTGTATAATGGTGAAATAATTATTATTAAATTATACAAGAATCATATACATTAATATGATATCATATATGATCTTTTAACATTGCTTTATTAATAATATCTTAGTATTATCGTCGTTTCGGGTGATAATCGATTCGTTCTTCTTAAATGTTTGGTTACGTAAGACATGTTTGTAATGGATAGATTATATCTTATTCATAATCAGAATGATATTAACATTATTTTTAACCCTAAAATGAGAATAAGACTTGAATGGATACGATGGAGAATGAATCACGTTCGTGGAGACGGTAGTCCGTACGTACGCACGAACGCTACTTCCATTTAATTTTTATTTTAAAAGAATAGAATCCAAATGATAAATAGGTATATTACTATTATAGTATAATATAATATTTTATATATTTTAATTAAGTTCATTAACACCATCTTTTATACGTTCCATGTGTGGTATGAACGAGTCATATCATTTTAAGGGGGCGGTAGTCCGCACTTCCTCAAATGAAATTATCGTATGTATATACAACATGAAACGAATAATGGTATGAAATAAAATGGAATTACAGAAGCTTATATATAAAATATATATCATTAATATCATATTTAATTAAAGTTCCATCATAATGTCCACCATGAGAGGCGGTAAGATGTATTTGAACAATCATCGTTTCGTGAGGCGTTAGTTTGCCATCCACAGAAACATTATGTTCATCATCCATTAGATGGAGTTGTGTGTATGTGTAGTTTGAATCCTTCTTATAACAACATCCTAGTATATTTTGGATACTGGTGTTGTTACAAAAGAAAGGAAATAAAAGAGTTTTGGGGTTGGAGAAGCAAAATAAATGAAAATAATTTAAGAGAAATCGTTACCTTTAATTTAGGTAACTCACTTTGGTTGGAACCAAAGGACTTCTTGAAATGCTTTCTGCCTAAGGGTAAGCTTCAAGGAGGAGGAGAGGGATGTGGGGAGCTTATTTGGGCAGGGTTTGGACGAGCCAAGTGGCTTGAGAGGTGTGAGGAATGAGTAGAAGTGGTCTCCTTTTATAAGGGAGAGGAGGGGCTCTTTAGGAAAGAGTGAAAGTATTACTTTATAATATAATTATATTCGGTTTATAATGGTCCAAAAATCATTGAGTTCGAAGATAATATGACTCATATTCTAAATAACATCAACCAATAAGAATTGGATAGGTTTTAGATAATATTTTAATCATTATAATCTTATTTATTTAAATGATTTATTAATGAGGTAAACATTGCATCATTATTGTGTCATTAATAATTTAAATTATTTGATGTCTAAAAATTATAAATAAAATATCATTATGTAGGAAATCTTTTTAGATTTCTAATGAATATTTATAATCTAAAATCCAACATGTATAACCCTATGTAAAAATTGTTCTTCTAAAAGATGTAAGCTTATGCCATTTTTATTTTTATTTTAACTTTATTAATATAATGTGTCCCTACCACATAAAAGTGGCTCCAAGGGTTCCCCAAATCGACCCAAGGATTCCCATGGTCGGGTATGTGTCCACCAATAAGGTTAGGACACGTTTTAGGGTAATTTTGTATTATTATAATATTATTTTTTAACCCTTATTTACCGGATTTACCCTTTAACCATGGTAAATAAAATATTTACCGCAGTAATTATTCAAAATGTGTAAAAATAAAATTTAACTATTTACATAATTTGGACATCCTGATTCCAAATATGTAATCAATTTTTCCAAATTCAAAACACAGAAGTGGCAGAAATTAATTTAAAATTAATTCCCGTTGTTAAAATAAAAAAGCGTGTTTTTAAGAGATAATAACTATCAAAAGATTGACACTTGTTTATGTCTGATTTAATTGTGAAATTATGTCCAATGACAAACATTAAATTAAATGGTAAAAATATATTCTAAATATAATTTAAAACCACTCAAATTCATAATTTATCAATATTAATTATTTTGATTAAAAAAGTTGTTTTTAATTAAAATTTGGTAATTTTCACTATTCATCAAAATATAAAAGTTATCCGAAAAGTACCAAAATTTCACCCTAGGCTAATTTCAATATTCCGAATACAAAAATGAAGTCCATTTTGAAATATAAAATATATATGATTTCAAAAATTAGGTATTACTATTCACAACGGCTAGTTTAATTAGTTGTGGTGTGTGTTAGAACTTGAGGTTTCGTACAACACAAGCTATCACATTATTCGAAGGGAAACGTACCATGGAAGCTTGGGGTGTTACATTCTCCCCTCCTTAAAATAATTGCGTCATCGCAATTTCTAGGGTATTACTGCATAAAAAGACTCAGGTGGTTCTTCATCATAAGTTCCTCGGGTTCCCACGTTGCCTCTTCCATCTTATGATTTCTCCACAAAACTTTTACCAGACGCGTTGTCCGGTTTCTCAGCACTTGTTCTCTCGTATCAAGAATCTTGACGGGCTCTTCGCAATAAGATAGATCGGGTTCCAGTTCTAATTCTTCATAGGTGAGTACATGTGTTGGGTCAGGCATGTATTTCTTCAACAGAGATACGTGGAACACATCGTGAACTTTGGAGAGACTTGGCGGCATTGCCAATCGGTAAGCTACAACCCCAATTCGTTCTAGAATTTCGAAGGGTCCGATGTACCTGGGACTCAATTTACCTTTCTTACCAAAACGTATGACTCCCTTCCATGGAGATACCTTCAGGAAAACATGATCACCGACTTGAAATTCCAAATCCTTCCTTCGATTATCGGCATAGCTCTTCTGCCTACTTTGAGCTGCTTTGATGTGATTTTGGATTACTTTCACCTTTTCCATCGTTTCCTCCACCAGTTCTGGGCCTACAAGTTTTCTTTCACCAACGTCATCCCAACAGGTTGGTGTACGACATCTCTTTCCGTATAACGCTTCATATGGTGCCATCTGAATACTCGAATGGAAGCTATTGTTATAGGAAAATTCTACCAGTGGTAAATATTGATCCCACATACCCTGAAAGTCAAGTGAGCAAGATCTCAACATGTCTTCTAAAGTCTGAATAGTCCATTCTGATTGTCCATCTATCTGAGGGTGGTAAGCAGTGCTCAAATGAAGTTCAGTATCCAGGGATTTCTGAAGACTTTTCCAAAATCTTGAAGTAAAACGGGGATCACGATCAGAAACAATTGATAAGGGTACTCCATGAAGTCTCACAACTTCATTAATATATAGTCTTGCTAGACGTTCCAGGGGTAGATCTTCTCTTATAGCAAGAAAATGTGCTGACTTGGTAAGACGATCAACAATAATCCATATTTCATCATTCCTTCTAGGAGTCTTTGGTAGCCCCATGACAAAGTCCATCGTAATATTGTCCCATTTCCACTCCGGTATGGGAAGAGGTTGCATGAATCCTCCAGGCTGTTGCATTCCAGCTTTCACTTGTTGAAAAACCATACAT
This sequence comes from Viscum album, assembly GCA_963277665.1. NCBI lineage: Eukaryota > Viridiplantae > Streptophyta > Magnoliopsida > Santalales > Viscaceae > Viscum > Viscum album. The sequence goes on along the minus strand of OY728150.1, from coordinate 805,594,986 downwards.
CTTGACACAAAATCACAAATCTCTCTCTTCATGTTGTCCCACTAAAAATGTTCCTTCAAATCTCTATACATTTTGGTGCTCCCCGGGTGTATAGAGAAATTGGAACTATGAGCATCATCCAGCAATTCCCTTTTTAGATCAGGTAAATCGGGAACACAAAGTCTCTTCCCGAATTTCAAAATTCCATCTTCATACACAAAGTCTCTCAATCTCCCATCATTCACAGCTTTAATCTTCTTCTGAAATTCTTCATCATTGGTCTGAGAACTCTTAATCCTTTCTAGTAAAGATGGTTTGGCAACCATTTGAAAAAGCATTGATGTTTCACCTTCCCTGGTTATTCCCATGTCCATCTTCACTAGATCCATGAAAATTGGATCCCTTTCAATTCTCATCATGTTCAAAACTCCATGGTCTTTTCTGTTCAAAGCATCTGCCACCTTGTTTGCTTTCCCCGGGTGGTAGTGTATCGTGCAATCATAATCCTTGAGTAATTCAAGCCATCTACTTTGCCTCATGTTGAGTTCTTTTTGTGAGAAAATATACTTCAAACTCTTGTGATCAGTATAAATCTCACATTTTTCACCATAGAGGTAGTGTCTCCATATCTTCAAATCAAAGATCACAGCTGCTAACTCAAGATCATGAGTAGGATAGTTTTGTTCATGAATTTTCAACTGTCGTGATGCATAGGCAATAACTCTATCATTCTGCATAAGGACACAACCAAGTCCTTTCTTTGATGCATCACTATAAATAACAAACCCATCATTCCCCGATGGTAGAGTCAATATAGGAGCATTGAATAATCTTCTCTTCAGTTCTTCGAAACATTCTTCACACTCTTTTGTCCAAACAAATTTAACCCCTTTACGTGTGAGCTTCGTTAATGGGTTAGCCAATCGGGCAAAATTCTGGACGAGACGTCGATAATAACCTGCCAAACCAATAAAACTACGTACCTCAGTTATACTCGTAGGTGCTGGCCATTCTTGGATTGCCTTGGTCTTAGAAGGATCAACAGAGATTCCATCTTTAGAGACAATATGGCCAAGAAAAGAAATATCCTGAAGCCAGAATTCACACTTACTAAAATTACCATATAATTCATGCATCCTCAGAGTCTTCAAGATAACGCGCAAGTGATTTTCATGATCTTCGTAGGTTTTGGAGTATACCAAGATATCATCAATAAATACCACCAAAAATTCATCGAGATACTCCTTGAAAACTCTATTCATCAGATCCATGAATACAGATAGTGCATTAGTCAATCCAAACGGCATTACGGTAAACTCGTAATGCCCATACCTGGTTCGAAATGCTGTCTTCGGAATGTCTTCCTTCTTTACACACAGCTGATGGTATTCAGATCGAAGGTCAATCTTTGAAAAGTATTGAGCTCCATGTAGTTGGTCAAATAAATCATCAATACGAGGTAGGGGATACTTGTTCTTTATCGTTATAGCATTGATCTCCCTGTAGTCGATACATAACCTCATAGATCCATCTTTCTTTTTAACAAAAAGAACAGGGGCTCCCCATGGAGAAACACTAGGGCGAATAAATCCCTTATTACTCAATTCCTCTAGTTGTTTCTTTAGTTTGAATAATTCTACAGTGGCCATTCTATAAGGGGTCTTCGATATAGGCCTTGATCCAGGAATCAAATCAATGGAAAACTCAACTTCTCGTTCTGGAGGATGTCCAGGTAAATCTTCCGGAAATACATCTACAAATTCTTTCACAACAGGTACATCCTTTATTTGAACATTCCTTTCCTCACCTGCAGTTATTTCATTCTCTTCCTCCCCAATAATTGAATTTAGTTGAGCTATTGAGGGTGGATCTAAATAAGAATTAGGTGGTGACGATTCTGCTCTAAAAATAAGGTGTTCCTTATCATTATCATCAAGAATCATAACCTCTTTCTTCTTACAATAAATCTTCGCATCATAGTCCGAAAGCCAGTCCATACCGAGGATTATATCAAACTCAATCATAGGTATGACGATGAGATCAACAGATAAAGAAAATTTATGTGCTCTAATGGGGACTGATTCACAAAACTTTGTTGCAATGATATTTCCCTTAGGAGTTTTAACTGACAACTCCCTTATTAAATCAAATTGGAAATATCTAATTTTCTTAGAAAACTGGGAAGATATGAAAAAATGCGACGATCCAGAGTCAAATAATGCATTTGCTAAACTTGAGGAAACCATTAAATTACCTGCCACCACGTCTTTCGGAGCTTCTACCTCAGCAGTAGTGATAGCATAAGACTGGCCTTGATCCCTTGGCCTTTTCTGAGGTAAGTTCTCCTGACGCTTAGGACATTCATTTTCATAATGTCCCATCTCCCTGCAGTTGTAGCACTGAACGTTGGTAGCTTCCTTCTTCCCCTTGCAATCACGAGCTTGGTGGCCTTTTTCACCACACTTGTAACAGAATCCCATTCCCTTCAAGCAAGTACCAGGGTGTTTCTTCCCGCATTTACCACAGGATGGATATTCAACCTTTCCCTTCTTCCCCTTATTTCCATTCCCAGATTGATCAGTAGGTCTCTTCTTCTCTTTCTTTTCTTTAAAGTCATAAGACTTAGAGAATTCCTTTTAGGTCTTGATAGCACATGAGACAATGTCTTCGTACGATGAAAAGGATTGTGAGACTAATGCTCGACGGAGAAATGGTTTTAACCCATCAAAGAAACGATCAATCTTACTTCTTTGGTTACGTATATAATCACCAGCGTACCTTGCTAACTTTGTAAAGTTAGCCTCATACTTTGCGACATTCTCATCCTCCTTCTGTCTCAGACTTAGAAATTGCCTTTCCATATCTGCTCGATGGTCACGAGGAAAGTATTTTTCTAAAAACAGATCTTTGAACTCCCTCCATTCCATATTTGATACTTCATCATCTTCCTTCATGTTTTGAATCAATGACCACCATTGATCAGCATCTCCAGTGAGGCGGTAAAGTGCCATGATAACTTTTTCCCTTTCACTGCTCCCCAAAGCCTGAAATATTTTCTCTAGGGAATTTATCCATTGCTCAGATACTAAGGGATTTGTACTCCCATTGAACGTTGGTGGTTGTTGCCTCATGAATCGATCTAACATTGATCCTCCACACTGCGGATCAGGGTGCTCCATACGGGTAAGGTTATTATTCATAACCTGAGTAAGTTGTCCCAGTATGGTGATTAGCTGATCGACACCAGTTGCATCACCAGCCCCACTATAATTATCTTGAGCAGGAGGGAAATCCCTACATGGAGTGCGTGCATTGATACAGTTTCCATTTATTCCACTAGACGCCATTTCTAAACAATGGCATAAACTAGATCAGTTTGTGAATCAAAATACATAATCCCATACTTATAAAACACTTAACATAAATTGAACTATTTATGGATATAATCCATAATCATAAAAATGTTTTCTTTGAAGAAGTATATACTCATAAACCCTTCATAATGATTTGTAAATAAAATGAGAGTTATCCTAAGAATATCCCCCGGGAGTGTCGTAACCAAGAGTGCAGCAAGGCCCGTTGTCGTGCACCAGTTACCATTCGAGTCTAGCTCAAAGCGGTGTTTTCGGGTTTTACCCCTAGGTACATCTGTGCCAGAGCCGCCTCTACCTGCTCGTATCCAGACAGGGATGTATTGCTCGGAAAACTCACAAAATCTCTACAATACCAAAATTCTAGGAAGTTCTTCTATACTAATCCTCAAAGTTCATCTTAGGTTTACATGCTCTAATCAGAGTTTATCTAAATCTATCTTCCAAGGTTTGTACTAAACTTCCTCTGATACCAACTGTAACGCCCCGACCCCAGTTACCCAGAGTCGGTGCATTACTTCGTAACATTGGCATGATCTCAAGAAAGGTCAAATCTCGAATGACCGATTGGTTTAGTAGCCTTGGAAACACTAGATATATTCATAAGTTTTACATTACATCATAAAATGAAAACTACTACAACAACATAATGTTTCCACAGTCCACACTATAATCCCCTCATAATATCCCTGCAGGTCATTCATAACTTACATCTTCACATCCTGGGAAAAATAAAACATAGAAAAGGGGTGAGCTCAAATGCCCAGTAAGGATAACAATATAGCGGAACATACAAAAATAAGCATAAACATTTAAGGCAATGAAATACTAAAACAAAAGCCTTTTAAACTTGAACTTCAACATAGTATGGCAAAATTAAAATGAAATAATGCCATTTACTTGTTCACATGGATATTCTACTAATCGAATAATCACATGCAATATCAATAACCACTTTCATAATGTTGGAATGCATAATGCCAGACTATCATAACCACATAGCCAAGGCCTCATACAAAGACTACAAATAATATTTTGACAAGGCCTTGTGCCAAGACACTAGTTTGTCTCATGAGACCTACCGATGCATCGAGGAGCTATAGCGGGCTCCACCCGTCACATATTAAGCCCAATGTATTCCCATATGAAAAGATTTAAACATAACATAAACATTCGTATTAAAACTTGCATACGAAATGTCAATAATTTCACCATAAACTATGAATGGTATAGAAATAGCACATCCACAGTCAAACATATCACAAAACCTTCAATACAATATAGAAGTTTTGTATCATACTAAATCAACTTCAAATAAGCGTAAAATCCGTCAAAGGATGTTGACATAGATGAAATCAAAACACTTTTTAGAGAAATATCTCTTTCTATTTTTGAAATCATTTAAGAGCCATATAAAATAAAACATTTTCTTGAAAATGTTCTTATAAGCTTGTAAGGGAAGCTTTGACGATTTTATAACGGCGGAAAATAACCGCACCCGCTGTATAAGTTAAAAAAACATTCTTATCTTAATTCTGTCGAAAAGGTTAAAAAGCACCTTGTTTGGAAAAAGATGGAAAGATTCCCTTATAAACCTCTTATAAAAAGTCAAACAAGGGTATAAATGACTTTAACCCATATTCTTTTAAATATTAAAAATGTTTTGAAATACATTTTGAAGAAACATGGACGTGGATGATAACGAGGTCCCAGTAGATAATTATGTATAAACAACCTCGGATAATGAAGAGATTGCGAAATAAACCCTTACCTTGTACTTTTCCTTTGTTGGGGTAGGTTAACCTCCTGTATAATGGTGAAATAATTATTATTAAATTATACAAGAATCATATACATTAATATGATATTATATATGATCTTTTAACATTGCTTTATTAATAATATCTTAGTATTATCGTCGTTTCGGGTGATAATCGATTCGTTCTTCTTAAATGTTTGGTTACGTAAGACATGTTTGTAATGGATAGATTATATCTTATTCATAATCATAATGATATTAACATTATTTTTAACCCTAAAATGAGAATAAGACTTGAATGGATACGATGGAGAATGAATCGCGTTCGTGGAGACGGTAGTCCGTACGTACGCACGAACACTACTTCCATTTAATTTTTATTTTAAAAGAATCGAATCCAAATGATAAATAGGTATATTACTATTACAGTATAATATAATATTTTATATATGTTACTTAAGTTCATTAAAACCATCTTTTATACGTTCCATGTGTGGTATGAACGAGTCATATCATTTTAAGGGGGCGGTAGTCCGCACTTCCTCAAATGAAATTATCGTATCTATATACAACATGAAAGGAATAATGGTATGAAATAAAATGGAATTACATAAGCTTATATATAAAATATATATCATTAATATTATATTTAATTACAGTGCCATCATAATGGCTACCATGAGAGGCGGTAAGATGTATTTGAACAATCATCGTTTCGTGAGGCATTAGTTTGCCATCCACAGAAACATTATGTTCATCATCCATTAGATGGAGTTGTGTGTATGTGTAGTTTGAATCCTTCTTATAAAAACATCCTAGTATATTGTGGATACTGGTGTTTTTACAAAAGAAAGGAAATAAAAAGAGTTTGGGGGTTGGAGAAGCAAAATAAATGAAAATAATTTAAGAGAAATCGTTACCTTTAATTTAGGTAACTCACTTTGGTTGGAACCAAAGGACTTCTTGAAATGCTTTCTGCCTAAGGGGAAGCTTCAAGGAGGAGTAGAGGGATTTGGGGAGCTTATTTGGGCAGGGTTGGGATGAGCCAAGTGGCTTGAGAGGTGTGAGGAATGAGTAGAAGTGGTCTCCTTTTATAAGGGAGAGGAGGGGCTCTTTAGGAAAGAGTGAAAGTATTACTTTATAATATAATTATATTCGGTTTATAATGGTCCAAAAATCATTGAGGTCGAAGATAAGATGACTCATATTCTAAATAACATCAACCAATAAGAATTGGACAGGTTTTAGATAATATGTTAATCATTATAATCTTATTTATTTAAATGATTTATTAATGAGGTAAACATTGCATCATTATTGTGTCATTAATAATTTAAATTATTTGATGTCTAAAAATTATAAATAAAATATAATTATGTAGGAACTCTTTTTATCTTTATAATGAATATTTATAATCGAAAATCCAACATGTATAACCCTATATAAAAATTGTTCTTCTAAAAGACGTAAGCTTATGCCATTTTTATTTTTATTTTAACTTTATTAATATAATGCGTCCCTACCACATACAAGTGGATCCAAGGGGTCCCTAAATCAACCCAAGGATGCCCATGGTCGGGTATGTGTCCACCAATAAGGTTAGGACACGTTTTAGGGTAATTTTGTATTATTATAATATTATTTTTTAACCCTTATTTACCGGATTTACCCTTTAACCATGGTAAATAAAATATTTACCGCAGTAATTATTCAAAATGTGTAAAAATAAAAGTTACCTATTTACATAATTTGGACATCCTGATTCCAAATATGTAATCCATTTTTCCAAATTCAAAATACAGAAGTGGCAGAAATTAATTTAAAATTAATTACCGTTGTTAAAATAAAAAAGCGTGTTTTTAAGAGATAATAACTATCAAAAGATTGACACTTGTTTATGTCTGATTTAATTGTGAAATTATGTCCAATGACAAACATTAAATTAAATGGTAAAAATATATTCTAAATATACTTTAAAAGCACTCAAATTCATAATTTATCAATATTAATTATTTTGATTAAAAAAGTTGTTTTTAATTAAAATTTAGTAATTTTCACTATTCATCAAAATATAAAAGTTGTCCGAAAAGTACCAAAATTTCACCCTAGGCTAATTTCAATATTCCGAATCCAAAAATGAAGTCCATTTTGAAATATAAAATATATTTGATTTCAAAAAGTAGGTATTACTATTCACAATGGCTAGTTTAATTAGTTGTGGTGTGTGTTAGAACTCGAGGTTGCGTACAACACAAGCTATCGCATTATTCGAAGGGAAACGTATCGTGGAAGCTTGGGGTGTTACACAAACAAACATGGGATGACCCCTCCGTTGTTCTTCCTTATTGTCTTCTTCGTGATTGAAGAAAGTGGCTTACACCACGACGACAAATGAGAAGAGAGTCTGGCTAAACCGGCCACCGGTGAAGGCACGACTCCCTGCTGTCTGCGGCCTCGCCGCCCGAGCCGCCGCCGCCATCCACGGACGAGCCGCCGCATGAGCCGTCGTCACCATCAATGGATGAGCTGCCGCCCGAGCCGCCCTCATCATCATCGTCCGAGCTACCACCATCGTCCAAGCCTCTGCCACCGTCTGGGCCAAGCCGTCGCCGCCATCCGAGCCGAGCCGCCACCCGAGCTGCCGCCGCCGGGCTGAGCCGCTACTGCCGTCCAGGCCGAGCCGCCACCCTTCCAGAAAAACCGCCCTGGAAGATCTACACCGTGGACTCATTCTCTTTTGGAAACCTGTGGTCGAGCCAATCTACAGTCTCGTGCCCTCACAGCACCCTCTGCAGCCTCGTGGCCCTCTGTGGCCCCTCGCGACCTACCGGGCCGGACCCAGCGGGCCGGTCCACCCAGCGGGTTGGGTCGAACTCGACGGGTTGGGCCACCCAGCAGGCTGGGTTGGACATAGCAGGTCGGGTAGGGACGACCCAGACCGGGTCGTCCTAAACCGGGTTGGCCTAGACTGGGTCGGGCCAGACCGGGTCGGACTAGACCCAGACCCACTACGACCCATTTACTCTCTTTTGGCCATAACTTTGGTACCGGACGTCCATTTGATGAACCTTCAATGGTTCTAGAAACCCTAGAGTGAGATGGTCCCTTTGGTATACCCTACTGGAGGTTTTGATAAAGTTGTGGAACAGTCAGGTTGGATCGAGCACGAATCCAACCGGGCCCCCGTGACTAAAATGCTAATAACTCACAGACCGGGCGTCCGATTGACGCACCGTCTGTTGCATTGAGACCCATATGATGTGGCAAACCATTTAGATACTTTTTCGTGGGACATCATGGTAGTTAGAGAATCGACCAGTGGCTTGGGGAATAGACTCTCCCAGAGAGGAGAAAGCCTAGTGCGAAAACCCAATAGATGGTTGTGAGGAGAAGAGTTATCCTAGCTATCATGTGCGGGTCAGCTCCTAGTGATCCTGGGTGGGTCAGATCCTAGGGATCCTATGTGGATCATCTCCTAGCGATCCTCTGTGGTTTAGCTCTAGTGATCCTATTTGGGTTAGCTCCAAGCAATCCTGTGTGGGTCAGCTTGACCGATCCTGTGTGGGTCAGCTCCAGTGATCCTGTGTGGTTTAGCTCCTAGCGATCCTGTGTGGGTCAGCTCCTAAGGATCCTGTGTGGGTTTTCTCTAGTGATCCTATGTGGGTTATCTCCTAGTGATCTTGTATGGGTTAGCTCCTAGCGATTCTGTGTGGGTCATCTCCAAGTGATCTTGTGCGGGTTAACTCCAAGCAATTCTGTGCAGGTTAGAAGCAAAGCCTCTTAACGGAGTAAGATTATTTAGTAGTTACATCTAATCATCTCTAAAATTGTACCTAATGATATACCTGGTGTGAGCTGAGTCATAACCTCTGTGTTCCTTCATGATTGAGATGGATTTCTTGATAACTTAGGTATATGTATGGGCATATACCTAAGTAGGGTTATTTGTTGATTTCATACTTTTTGGTTTATCCTTGGTGGATTTTGTGTGACCTTGAGGGTCTCGGGGTCCCTACTAAGTATCGTTATACTCACCCCTGCATGGGCTATACCCGCACCTTGTTGTGTTGGATACAGACGACGAACAACACTATCTGAGGACGAGGGTACTAGGACTAGAGGTAGCTCGAAGGTGGACCTAGACAAGGCATACCACAGAGACGAATGATCTAGAGTTGTCCCTACCCTTCAGGTAGGATCCTTGGTGTGTGATCACAGGAGCTGATCTAGTTACTTGTACTTTTAGCTGTCTTGTACTTTCCAGTTTTCCTTGTACTTTCCAGTTGGGTTTGTATTCTGGCCCCTTTTTACTTATTGTTCTCACTCTTTTTACTATTTATTTTACTTGAGTTTATATCTTGTTGTGGGCTTGGTTGTGTGTGTTATAGGTTATAAAGGCAATGCCTTCCCAGTTTTAGGGATTACGCCTTCAGTGCTAGTCTCCAGCCTCTGGCCTATGGAAGGCGGGCTTGGGGTAGTCACGAAACGGGCCCCGGGGGACGGGTCATGACAAATTGGTATTAGAGGAGTTGGTTCTACCATAGAACATTGGACTCTGATATTTTTTTTAACGACAATAGTGTTAAGTGTAGTGAGTGTGGTTATCAGTTTAGGAAATATAGTATTGGTGTGGCAGCCGACATATCCATACACTAGGACCCTGACTTCTGATTTCCGACTCAGTGCACGAAAACACTGATTATGTGTGTGTTTTGAAGAGTTTTCTTTGTGATCTTTTGAGTCAGATCCCCAGGTATAACTTATTGACTGTGGCGCACCTGTTTATTTTCAATATGCCTCCACAAATACAGCAAGCTTGGGTTCCGAGAGTTGTACTCACTAATAGCCCACCGAGAGGTGAGGCCTCAGTGTAGGGCCCCTTTCCAGTAGAGGAACCAGTGGAGGCACCAGCGATACCTTTCCCTATTGGTCCACCAATGCCACCAGCCTCAGCAGCAGATGGTGTATGCCCTATGAGCGTGTTTCATGAGTTCCAGTGCCCTAGGTCACCCAGGTTCAAGGGAGAGACAGACCCACAAGTGGTTGAGGATTGGCTAGAGGATGTGTTGAGAGTCTTCTGACTGGTAGAGACACCATCTGATCTCATGGTGATCCTTGCCACCAGACTTCTACAAGAAGCAGCGGTCAGATGGTGGATCTTGATGCTACAGGTTCAAGGAAAGGCGACGATTCTCTGGGCAGACTTCGAGAGCCTATTTCGGGCAGAGTTTGTCCCAGTGATTCTTTGTGCAGTGCACATTCAGGAGATACTTCATCTGCAGCAGGGCAGCATAACTATGGATTAGTACTCAGTGAGGTTCACTGACCTCTCACGTTACACCACAGATCTGGTACGGGACCCATTCTTCAGGGCTCAGACCTTCGAGCATGGGATCAGGAGGGAGATCAGGGCTTCGATGATCTCACTCAGCATCCTGACGTAGGCAGGGGTGTTAGAGAGAGCCCTTTTAGTGGAGAGTTTTCTTACTGAGCAGTCACGAGCAGCGAGACCCACCACTATTCGTCACATAGTGGAGTCTTTAGTAGTTGGAAGCAGATAGATGTCACAGAGGTCTAAGAGGACCAGACCTATAGGTGGAAGACCACATGATTTAGGATCGGTTGTGCGGGGCACCCAAGGCAGAGCCAATCATACTAGGAGCAGGCAGTGTTACACAATTGGAGGGTAGGGTCACATGGCTCGTGACTGTCCGAACCACCATACGGATAATCAGTAGACGTTCTAAGGACCTCCCAGGTAGAGATAGAGATTCGACTAAGGAGGTCCACAGGTAGCATAAGGACGTGGCATAGGAGCTAGACATGCCGCTGGTAGTGGGATACGTTTCGAGATGTTACCGTCACCACCACCAGGAGGTCCACCCCGACTACAGGGAGCAGGTGGATAGGGGCGATCTCAACCCCAGGTAGATGAGGCCTACGATCACGGTGCTTTAGAGATGATACAAGATACGATATGTGTCTACTCAACCTTAGTTGTAGTTCTTATAGACACTGGTGCCAGTCATTATTTTATTTCCACTACCCTCGTTCAGAGCTCGGAGATTTTGACGGATTCGTTGGCTCAATAATTATGGCTAGAGACTCCTACGGGAGCAGATTAAATGATTACACAATGGTCCTGGCAGTGTGAGCTTACTCTAGGAGGCCAGATCTTCAGCTGGGATCTTCTAGTAGCAGCGTCGAGGCCTTACGACGTCATCTTGGGTATGGACTGGTTATCTACATTCTATGCTCAAATAGAATGTATTAGGCGCAAATTGTGGTGTGTCTGCATGGATGGGACCAATTTTACCTTCACCAGCGAGAAGGGAGCCTTTTCAGAATAGGATGGACTTACTTAGAGGAGAGTGTATCTGATCACTCATCAGTCGGCTAGCCTTACCCTAAGAGTGGTTGATGTGGAGAGTCTGATTTATCCTGTAGTGGTAGACCAGTATGTGGATGTTTTCCCTGATAATGTTCCAGGTCAACCTCCTCACAGAGAGGTGGACTTTTACATTGAATTATCCCCCAGGATGACACCGATATCTACACCAGTGTATCAGATGGCTCCCACGGAGCCTCGTGAGTTGTGGGTACATCTAGAGGACTTGCAGGGGAAGGGATTCATATGGACCAGTGTTTCTCCTTGGGCAACCCCGATTTTGTTCAACAAGAAGGCGAATGGGAGCTTGAGGATTTGTGTTGACTATCGGTTCCTGAACCAGGTGACCGTGAAGAACAAGTACCCACTTCCAAGTATTGACGAACTCTTTGATCGGCTGATGGGAGCACGGTGGTTCTCGAAGATAGAACTCATATCAGGATATCACCAGCTCAGAGGTCGAGACGAGGATGTGCAGAAGACGACTTTCAGATGTCAGTACGGCCATTAAGAGTTCTTGTTTATGCCATTCGGCACGAACAATGATCCAGAAGTGTTCATGGGACTCATGAACAATATCTTTCATCCATACCTCGATCTCTTTGTAGTAGTCTTCATCGATGACACCCTGATCTACTCGGCTACTGAGGAGGAGCATTCCTATCATTTGCAGGTAGTACGGGACACACTCTGAGAGCACCAGATTTATGGTAAGCTCTCGAAGTTATAGTTTTGGATACAAGAGGTTCACTTTCTTGGACATGTCATATCAGAGGCTGGAGTTTCAGTGGATCCAGAAAATATTGAGGTGGTACTTTCTTGGGAGCCACCCAGGAGTGTGACAGAGGTACGAAGTTTTTTGGGTTTGGCCAGATACTACCGGAGGTTTGTACCAGATTTCTCCAGAGTTACAGCACCTCTATCAGTATTTACGAAGAAGGGGCAACCCTTCGTGTGGTCTGAGAGATGTCAGAAGAGTTTTCAAGAGCTGAGGTAGATGCTGACTAGTGCACCCATCTTGAGGCTACCAGAGGAGGGCATAGGGTACGTAGTCTACTGCGACTCATCAGGGACCGGGCTCGGATGTTTCCTGATGTAGGAGTGTGCAGTGATCGAATATGGTTCTCGACAACTGATACATCATGAGAAGAACTACACTACTCATGACCTAGAGTTAGCAGTAGTGGTCTTCGCCTTGAAGATGTGGCGACACTATCTGATGGGAGAATGCTTTACAGTGTACTCTGATCACAAGAGTCTTAGGTATATCTTCTCTCAGAATGAACTGAACCTGAGACAACAACATTGGCCTGAGTTCCTCCAGGACTATGACTTCGAGATAGTCTATATTCCTAGGAAGGGTAACATTGTAGAAGAAGCACTTAGCAGGAGATCTGGTATACAGCTTCTAGGTGAGGTGATGGATCAGTTGGCCGATTTATAGTTATCCTTTGTGGATCAGGATGGAGTAGAATTCCTTTAGTCTCTTACATTCACTCCCCCACTTCTTCAGAGAGTCAAGGAGGCGCAACGTGGGGACACTGGATGTGGGACTTGATGTGCTTAGATATCCACATGGCAGGCACCTGATTGATTTTCTGAAGGTGGGGAGCACATCATCCTCTTCAGAGGACATACCTTGGTACCAGTGTCACTTCAAGAGGAAGTGTTGAGGGAGTTCCACACATCCCCTATAGCGGTATATCCAGGAGTGGAAAAGATGTACTAGGATATCTGATGACAGCACTGGTGGTCGGAAATAAAGAAAGCAGTTGCAGAGTTTGTCTCTTGGTGCCTCACTTGTTAGCAAGTGAAGGCAGAGCATCAGGTACTAGCAGGATTGGTTCAGCCTTTGGAGGTCCCAAAGTGGAAGTGGGATGGGATATCCATGGACTTCGTGACAGGACTTCCACGTACATCTAGGGGTCATGACTCGATTTGGGTGATCATCGATCGACTCACCAAGTCATCCCATTTCCTACCGATCAGAGAGTAGGGTTCAGTAGAGAGATTGGGACACCTCTATGTGCAGGAGATTGTGCGGCTACATGGATTACCCTTGACGATTTTCTCTGATCGTGATACACATTTTACTTCCTGGCTATGGAAGGGGTTACATGAGGCTTTTGGGATGCAGCTTCATTTGAGAACTTCCTTCCATCCTCATACGGATTGTCAGACTAAGCGGACCATTCAGACCCTCGAGGACATGTTGCGTGCTTGTGTCCTTGACTTCAGTCGTAGTCGGGAGGATCACTTGATTTTGGTGGAGTTTTCATACAATAACAGCTATCACTCTACCATTGGGATGGAACCTTTCGAGGCATTGTATGGGTGACCTTGCAGATCACCTTTGTGCTGGACTGACCCAGGGGAGTCAGCACTAGTAGGACCAGAGATGGTATGGGCTACCATAGAGAAAGTGCAGATCATCCAGGAGCGGACGAGGACTGCACAAAGCAGGTAGAAGTCTTATGCCGACAAGAGATGGAGACCTCTGTAGTTCGAGGATAATGACCATGTATTTCTACGGGTCTCACCCCGAAGAGGTTTATAGAGATTTGGCCAAGGTGGAAAGTTATATCCGAGGTTCATCGGACCTTTTTAGGTCCTCAGCAGAGTTGGAGAGGTGGCATACCAGTTATCTCATCCACCTCAGTTACACTGGGTGCACGATGTCTTCAACAAATCCCAACTAAGGAGATACGTGCACGACCCTTCTCGCATCATCGACTATGGCGAGCTGGATGTCGACAATGGGGTGACATTTTCAGAGGTTCCAGTTGAGATTTAGGATCGAAAAGAGCAGGTCCTTTGTGTGTGGTCAATCCCTCTGGTGTGCATTCACTAGCAGCATGACAACCTCTAGGAGATCACATGGGAGCGGGAGGCTCAGATTCGTGCTCAGTACCCCCACTTTTTTCCTAGTTTTTGTGATGTGGCTTTTGGGTATGCAAATCCCTGATGTGGGGATAATGTAAAGACCCTTAATTTCCATGTAGTTTTTTTAAATAAATCTTAATTTTACAAGTCTGCAAAAATTGACGGCGCATGATTCCGAGGCCCGGAGTTCCCTGAATGAATTTCTGAACTTTTTTTAGGTACATTCGGTAAACATGCGAACGAGTTTTTCTAACTTTTAAACTAGTGCTTGTAATTGAAATACAAGGGCACCATTGAACTCGCAATGCACGTATTTTCTTAAGAAGAATTTCACCTCGACGATAGTTGGTCGAGGGTAAAAGTTATTTTTTTTGGGTTTTTCATGAAAAGAATAAAATAAAATAAACTGTGTAACATTTTATTTTATTTTGTTTTGAAACTCCCATTTGGAAGTTTCACAGGTGGGGACCACCTGAATTAACCTCCCATGAGAGGTTATGGGGGTGGGGACCACCCGAGACTAACCTCCCATGAGAAGTTAAGGTGGTGGGGACCACCTGAGGCTTAAACCTCTTGAACTCCCCTCTTAATGGGAGAAACCTATCAACTCCCTCTTTAATGTGGAGGAGCCTCTTGAGCTTCCTCCACATTAATTATGCCAATGCACCACATTAATTTTCCCAACTTGTGTGAGTGTGCCAATATAATTTCTTCTTAAGTTAATTATACTAGAACCTCTGTCATTTTTTTGGGTGGAATTGTGAGAGGAGAACCCTTGGAGGATTACACTTCTTCCACAAAGAATGCTCCTCCAATGAAGAACAATGACTTCGACTTGTTCCTCAGGACACCCTCCAATGAGGAACGTCTTCGACTACGACGAACCGATGCACGAGCCTGGGATTGGAGGTGTGTGGCGGATGAGACGAACGTCGACAAATTCAACTTCTTCTCACACCAATGTCAATGAAAAATCTAATTTAGAGGGTTATTATTAAATTCTTGAATTCTCTAATTTAATTTCCTCGTTCTTGGAAATCATAGTGAACATGGATCAACCAAAATGAGTTGATCCATGATTTGTATTAAATTGAAGAGTTTTTCGTTCTTGACTCCTATTTTTTTTATTGAGCCACTTGCTACCGCTCTAATGCGGAGGGTGCAGGCCAAACTAACATAGCCTGACCCCTCCGCCATTATTCCTTATTGTGTTCTTCGCGGTGGAAGAAAGTGGTTTACACCACGATGATGAACGAAGAGAGAGGTCGACTAAACTAGCCACCAATGAAGGCACAACGCCCCGCCGTCTGCAGCCTTGCCGCAGGAGCCGCCGCCGCCATCCACGACCGAGCTGCCACCTGAGCCGTCATCGTCGTCCACATCCGAGCCTCCACCTGAGTCACTGTCACCGCCTCCGTCCGAGATGAGACACCACCATCGTTCAGGCCGAGCCACCACCCGATCCACCACCGACCTTTCATCCAAACCACCCTGGTCGAGCCACCCTGTGGCCTTGTGCCCTCACAGCAACCCCTGTCCAAGCCGCTCCGCAGTCTCATGCCCTCACGGAACCCTCTACGGCCTTGCGGCCACCCGCGGCCCTCTGCGGACCCTCGCGGCCTACCGGGCCGGACCCAGCGGGCCGAGCTGGATCCAACGGATCGACCCAGACCGGGTCGGGCCAGGTCGGTCTGACCGGGTCAGACCCGACCCGGACCCACTATGAACCATTTACACTCTTTTGAAAATAACTTTGGCACTGGACGTCCGTTTGAAGAACCGTCAATGGCGCTGGAAACCCTGGATTGAGATGGTCCCTTTGGTATAACCCACTAGAGTTTTGTATGAATTTGGGGAATGGTCGGGTTGGATCGAGCGTAAATCCAACCAAGCCCCCGGGACTAAAAGGCTAATAACTCACAGATCGAGCATCCGATTTATGCACCGACAGTTGTGTTGAGACCCCTATGACATGGAAAACCTTTGAGATACTTCCTTGTGGGACATCATGGTAGCTGTAGAATCGAACAGTGTCTTGGGGAACGGACTATCCCAGAGATGAGCAAGTCTAGTGCGGAAACCTAGTAGATGGTTGTGATGAGAAGAGTGCTTCTAGATATCCTGTGCAGGTCAGATCTTAGCGATCCAGTTCGGGTCAGCTCCTAGAGATCCTGTGTGGGTCAGCTCCTAGCGATCCTTTGTGGGTCAGCTCAAGAAATCCTGTGTGGGTCAGCTCAATCGATCCTGTGTGGGTCAGCTTCTAATGATACTCTGTTGGTCAGCTCCAGCGATCCTGTGTGGGTCAACTCCTAGAGATCCTATATGGGTCAGCTCCTAGTGATCCTATGTGGGTTAGATCCTAGCGATCCTTTGTGGGTCAGCTCCTAGTGATCCTCTGTGTGTCAACCTCTAACGAACTTGTGTGGGTCATCTCCAAGCAATCCTGTGCAGGTTAGCTCCTAGCGATTCTATGCAGGTTAGCAGCAAA
This sequence comes from Viscum album, assembly GCA_963277665.1. Classification (NCBI taxonomy): domain Eukaryota; kingdom Viridiplantae; phylum Streptophyta; class Magnoliopsida; order Santalales; family Viscaceae; genus Viscum; species Viscum album. The sequence goes on along the minus strand of OY728150.1, from coordinate 805,578,118 downwards.
GCCTCTTAGAGAAGTATGATTATTTAGTAGTTACATCTAATCATCTCTACTACTGTACCTAAAGATATACCTAGTGTGAGCTGAGTCACAGCCTCTATGTTCCTTCATGATTGAGATTGATTACTTGATAACTTAATAATATGTATGGCCATATACCTAAGTAGGGTTATCTGTTGATTTCATACTTTTTAGTTTATACTTGGTGGATTTTTTGAGACATTGAGGGTCTCCGGGTCCCTACTGAGTATCGTTATACTCACCCCTGCACGAGCTATGCCCGCACCTTGTTGTGTTAGATGCAGACAACGGACAATGCTGACTGAGGATGAGGGTACCAGGACTGGAGGTAGCTCGGAGGTGGACCTAGACGAGGTGTACCACAGAGACGATCAATCGATATTTGTACCTACTCTTTAGGTAGGATGCTTGGCAGGTGATCACAGGAGCTATTCCAGTTACTTGTACTTTCAGTTATCTTGTACTTTCCAGTTTTCCATGTACTTTCAAGTTGGGTTTGTATTCTGGCCCATTTTTACTTATTATACTCACTATGTTTACTATTTAGTTTACTTGATTTTGTATCTTGTTGTGTGCTTTGTTGTGTGTGTTACAGGTTATAAAGGTAATGCCTTCCCCACTTTAGGGATTATGCCTTCGGTTCTAGTCGCCAGCCCCTGGCATATGGAAGGCGGGCTTAGGGTAGTCACGGCATGGGACCCGAGGGATGGGTCATGACACCTTGGGAGAATATGATTTCTAATTCATGAATTCATGATGTATCTTTCACCTTGATTAAATATTTGGAAAATAGGGAATCAGATCTATTAATATTTTCAAACATAGAAAAATATATTCAACACCATTCTCGGAAATAGTTACTTTTGTGAATGATTGATCGGGGTTAGGTTGAGTATGTTTTTTCCTGATCATTTCTGTATCTTCTTATTTTCCTTTCTTTACAACTTCTCTAACAACTTTCTTATCATCATAAACTTCAATAATTTCTAAATCTTTTTCTATTTCATATTTGTCATCAACTTTTTTTTAAGACCGATTATATTAATCTTCTTTTATAGAGGATATTTTTGATTCCTTTTATGATGAAGATCATTTTTCCTAAGTACATTGAAATTTTTCATCATTTCTAGATTTTGAAGGTAAGCTTGATGAATATGAGTATGATTCAAATGAATACTTTTCTTTTAAAATTTTATCTAATTCAGTTTCTTCATCCTAATCCTATTATTTATTTTCCTATTCCTCCTCCTCTTCTTCTTCTACTTAAACATATTATTCTTCATCTCCTTATTCAACTTTGTTATCAACTTCTTTATCAATTTCTTCTTCTAACTAAATTACTATTCTCAAGATTCCCTTTCTAGTTAAATCTGGTTTTGATTGTTTCTTAGTAATATTTGGAACGGATTCTTCCATATCAACCTTTCTCTTTCCCCTATCTTCCAAAGACGGGATATTATTATGAACAAAAGAAGCTTCTGAAATATGTAATCTAGATTCCATAATGATTTGACCGGTGTTGGATGTTGGAATCACTAGATTCTCATATTTTCTTTCAAATCCTTTTAAAAATATTTACACAATTATAGATTAATATAATATCTTATTTTACTTATTTCTCTTTTATTCTTCCTCAAGCTATTCAATTTTAAAAATCTTTAAAGATTTAGCTTTAGTAGGGTCAAGTCTAAACTTTAGATCACCTAGTTTCTTCTAAGCCTTATGTTTTATAATATTTTAAAAAATATCATCATTCATTTTCCTTTATTTATTACATTTAATAGGATGGGAAGTATCAGCCTTTATTTTTTCTTGTTATCATATTCCTCTACTTTCCTTCAGGGTTGGGAATTAGAAGAAGCTCCATCAAAATTTTCTATGAACTTATTTGATTTAGAATTAAAGACCAGCTTCATTCTCAATATAGTTTCTTCATTGATAAAATAAATCTTCTCCCGGACCAGATATGATTTATTTTACACTTTAAATATTTCTATACACTTCACTGTCAAATAGATTATAAAATCTAGAATAATTATTATATATGACTTGATTGGGTATTTTTTTATATTCTCTACTATAATGAAGAATAATTTTAACAAATTCAAATTCCTCATGTTCCTAAAGTAATCTAGAAAAAATACATTTGAAACCTTCAATGTATCACTATAACCTTTTCTATGGATATAATATCATTTCATCAATTGGGAAATGAATATATTGTCTGGATTCAGATGAGATCCTTTCCTTACTTTCATATATAAGTAAAATTGAGAATATTTATCTTTATTCTTATCAAATGTTTTGAGTCTATTAGGTAGCTTGTGTGAAGGTAAATACACTTCCTATTCCAAAGGGAAACCAACAAATTATTCAACAATTATATAAGAATGCTTATACCTTTTAACAAACATTGTAAAGGAAATATTTTCATTATCATCTTCTAAAACAAATAGAACATAAGCATAGAATTTAGAAACTACCTCAGGATAGTACAAATCAAAATCCTTGTCCATCTTTTCAATTGAAAATGTCTCCCATACTTTGAAATAAATAGTTTTCTTGAGTGTATAATAATACTTGTCAAACTGTGACTCTCAAGAATCCTTTCCCTTAAAACAAACCACTTAGCATAATCTTAATTGGTTCCTATCAGGATGAGATCTGAGAACGATGATCAAACATGAAGAAAGATTATCAGACATAAGGCTTTGAAGGGTGTTGCAACTCAAGATAAAAAACCTAAAGAATCAATGTGGGAAATAGGGTAACCAGACCTTATATAGGTGCTAGGGTTGATGATTCAACTTTTATAAGAAAACAAAAGTTTTAAATGGAAATTATTTCTAATCTAACGGCCGATATTTATCAAAATAATGTTTTTAAAAGTTTATTTTAACTCTAAATGTTCTTAAAATTTTATCAGATTGAGGATCGTTCCAATTAAAAAAACTTTTAAGATTTTGAGAAACAAAACAAGGTTTTTATAAAAACTCAAAAAGAATAATAACAACAATAATTATGAACCAAATTAATGAAATACTGAAAAAACTAAAATAATAGAAGAGTGCCTTTTATTGTGGAAGGTTTCATCCATATGATTAACCTATTCTTCTTGGTTTTTTGTAAAATAAACATATTATGACAGTTTTATAATGAAGAATAAATATTATAGTTTTAAAAAATGATTACAATAGTTTATAAAGAAAACTTATTATGCTATTTTTAAAATTGATCATGATAGTTTGTTAATCCGAAAAAGTTTGTAAAAAATTTAGTTTGGAAATTTTATAAAAATTTATAAGTCCAGAAAAATATTTTGAGAATCCTGACTCAAAAATTTATAAATATAGTGAGTCCAAAAAAACATTATGATAAAATCTTTTTTGAAAAACATAACAATTTTGGAAACAAAAAATTTAAAGAAAAAATAAAAGTTTTATGAAATATAAAACATATATAATCCCCCTATGGAAAGAAGTGTATTAATGTAAGTATATGGGTAAAAAAGAAGTAGTTATGAAAGATAACTTTACATTAAATATTCCTAGATTCTATTTAATATATTAAAATTTATCATAACTAAGAGTTTTTGAAAAAATATATGCAATTTGATATTTTTTCATGATGAATTGTAAAATTATATCATATGTTAGTGTGTGATCCTAAATGAAATGGTGTATTATACTTATGTTCTTATCATGTGAGTGATGTGATGGGTTTTTATTTAAAGTAATGACACTTGTATTGTCACAAAGTATTTGAGTTTTAATAAAACTTATTCCATAGTCAATGAGTGTGTATTGCATCCACAACACTTGAGCACAACAACTTCCAACTACTTCATATTCAGCTTCCACAATGGAAAGTGATATTGAGTGTTTTTTCTAATATGAACAAGAAACTAAATAATCTCTGAAGAAATGAAAATTTCTAGGAATACTTTTTCTACCCATTCTACATCCACCAATATCAGTATATGAAAAACCTTTTAATTCAAATACATTTCCAGAAGATTAGAAAAGGATTAAATCCACAGTTCCCTTAAGATAATGAAAAAATCCTTTTAAAAATTTTAGATGTGATACATTTGGATTATCTTGATATCTTGCACATAAGAATACTGAAAACATTAAATCTAGACGACTAGATGTTAAGTAAATTAAACTTCCTATCACACCTCTAAAAGTTTTCAGATCAACTAGTTTCCTAGCCTCATAAAGATCTAAAGTATTAGAGGTACCAATTTTAGTAATAATATTTTTATTATTGTCATATCCATATTTCTTAAGAAGATATTTTATATACTTAGGTTGATATATAAATGTTCCTTCTGTTTTTTTAGATTGGAAAACCAAGGAAATATGTTAACCCACCCATCATACTAATTTGAAACATAAAATTCATAAGATATACAAATTAATATATTAAATATTTTTTAGTTGAACCAAATATAATTTCATCAACATAAATTTGTAAAATCATAATATATTCATTAATTTATTTTATAAAAATTGTTGGATCCATAGCTCCCTTAACAAAATTGTTTTGTAACAAAAAAACAGTCAATATATCATACCAAGATCTAAGGGCCTATTTAAGTCTGTATAATGCTTTGGTATGTTTATAGACACATTATAGATGGTTTTTATTTAAAAAACCAAGTGGTTCTTCACCATAAACTTATTTCTGAATGTATCCATTATGAGAACCACACTTCGCATCCATCTAAAATGGTTTGAAATTAAATAATTCTACAAAGGCTACAAGTATTTGAATAACTTCAAGTCCTTCGACCCTAACATAATTTTATTAATAATATATTCACTCTTATTGATTATATTCATTATCAATAAGTTTATATTTATTTCTAAATATTATTATATTTTCATCACATTTATTCTGAAATACCCATTTTACTCCGATTATAGAAGTTTATATAGGTCATTCAACTAATGTCTAGAATTCATTCCTTACAATTTCATTGAGCTCATATTGCATAACCTTAATCCAATCATCATCACCTAAAGCCTAACTATGATTCTCAGGTTGAAATTGGGATAAGAATGATATATGTTCAATTTCATTCCTTAAAGAACTTATAATCCTAACCAGTTGATCTACATCAACAATGATATTTTCACTAGGATGATTCTTAAGAAACAATTGACTTCTTGGGTTTTCAAAAGATTGTTTTTCAATAATAGGTGGAAAATATTCCTGAGGAATAACTTTATAAACTAATTCTTGAGTTATTTCCTTATGAGAATAAATTTCCAAAAATGGTTGAAAAATAGTTTTAGAAATAACATCCGAGGATTTAGGTTGAGGTTGTTTAAAAACAAAGGTATCAGTTTCATCAAACATAACATGATCTATTTACACAATAATACAAAAAGATATTAAAAACTATATTAGAATTACTAGTGGTGGAATAACCTAAAATTATTCCTTCATCAGATTAAGGTGAAAAATTATGTAGATTATCTTTAGTATTTATAATGATTACATTGAAACCAAAAACATTGAAGTAAGAAACTTTTGGATTTATTTTCCTATCCAAAACTCATAAGGGGTTTTATTAATAAAATTTCTAATTAAAACTAGATTTATAGTATAGTTGGAATTACTAACCACTAAAATCCAAAAAAAATTAGCAACTGAGTATTCACATAGTATGGTTAGAATAATCTCTTAATGAATTTTATTTCTTCTTTCAACTACACCATTTTCCTAGGGTGTTCTGTGTGATTAAAAGTTATGTTCAATACCTTTATCACTACAAAAAGTTTCACAATCATAATTTTCAAATTCTCGACCAAGATCACTATGAGTACTTATAAGGAGCGGTTTTTTCTCATTTTTAACTCTAGATACAAAAGTTTTAAAATAACTAAATTCTTTGTATTTCATTGTAAGAAAATAGACCTAGGTATATCTATTATAATCTTCAACTAAGGCATATATATAGTATTTTCCACCAATACTTTTAGTTTTTTAGGACTAAATAAGTACTTATGCACTAACTGTAAAGAATTAGAAGTTGATACTTCACTATTAGATTTAAAACTTGAATTGTGTTTCTTAATATATTGAAAAGGGTCATAGACTTTTGAAGTATCAAACCTAAGTTCTATTATATCCTTAATAATTCCTTTTATAGTCAACTTAGATAATCTTCTAAGGTTAGAGTATCATAACCTTCTATTTCATAATCAAGATTGGTCATACAATGCACTAAGTCAATGTAAATCTTAGCTCTTATAGACTCCTAAGTTTAGTGTATAAACATTCTAATGACTATTTTCCAAAAGAATAAATTCATTTGGAGAACTATGTACTAAACATTTATCATTATTAAATATTTCTAGGTAACCATAATCATATAACTTACTTATTCTTGTAACTTTGTGCGTATGTCCTAAAATAAATAAAATATATGAAATAATATCTTTTCCAAGAAGAACAATGTTAACTATTCTGATAATCTCTCCTTTTACATTATCTCCAAAAGTTACTTAGACACCATTCATCTCAATTATCATCATGAAGAAATATCTATTTCCATTCATGTGTATATAATATCCTCTACCCATGTACCAAATATTTTTGTTTTTTGTACTTTCTTTATTTTACTAGAAAAAAATTATTTTTTTCGAACCCAACCCTTCTTGAGTCCGGTATTGTTAGAAAAAAAATTATGTAACCATATTTATCCAATGTTGTTTTTAAGAAATGTCATTTACTTTAAAAAATAATCCTTATGAAAACCTAATAATTGAACTTTGTTCAATGAACATTTTGTCCTCTTATTCCCACCACTTTTTCACTTAGTGAATAAAGGTTCACTTTTGGGAATAAATTAATAGTTACTGAAAATAGGTTTTTTATTTTCAAAAATATTTCTGGAACTATTACCATGAGGTCTATTTTTTTATAAATTTTGTAAACATCTTCCTTACCAGTTGTAAAATTTGATAAAAATTTCTTCAAAACATAAAATTTCGGACTTTGGTTTGTTAAATAAATTTTTATCTTCGTCGGTATTATTTTTAGAAATAAGTTTTTTTGTAAAAACAATTTCTCAGAAATAAATTTTTCAAAATAATTTTAAATAGTATATTTTTCTTGATTGTTTTTATCATGATATTTTTAATGATCTAATATTTCATTAGTCAATATATTTATTCATTAATATTCTTTATCGAGTTTTTCTTTGTAATTAACAAGTTTTTTAAAAATCTAATAATTTTTATTTTTAAAAAGTTTTTCAAATATGGAAACTTCATCATAACTGGGTAAATTATAATCTTTCATTGAGGAAGATTCTTCACCAAAAATATGTCGAAATTTTCTCATTATCATTTTTAGGTTAATTTTCATTTAAATATAAATCTTTAAGGGATTTAGTTTTTCATACCATATCTATTAAACAATGATTTACAATGGGTACTTTATAAAATAGTCCAATGTTCCTATGTCTAGAACTTTCATTATCAGAAAAATTATTAGATTAATATCCACCATTTTCATTCCATGTGTTAAAATATTTCAAAACATTCTTGTATTTATACCTATAATACTTCTTGGAATTTTTTTCTAAATTATTTTATATTCTTTCTTTTTTTTTCATCTTTGGAAAATCAGGTCAGATATGTATAGCTTTCTTACATTCATAGAAAGTGACCTTAGAATATTTCTTATCACCATTATCCTTATTACCTTCTTTATATCGATATTGAAAATCTTTCTACCAATTATCTTCTTCATCCTTATGGATAGATTATCTAACTCATTCTCTGAATGTTCTAGTGTAATATAATTTGAATGAACAAAAGATTTCTTCTTTCTTGAAGATTTCACAACTTTATCAACTAGCTGAACTTTAAAAGGTACATTAGATGTTGTACTGAAAGAAACACTGCCATTTTTATTTTTATCTTTCATAGAGTCTCTATTAATCCTTCCCTCATACTGCATGAGAGTACCAATCAAATAATCAAGAGTAATATTAGTTAACTTCCTTTTATCATCCACAACTATTTTTTTATTTTCACTAATTGGGAATTATATAAAGAATATTTTAAATTAAAGTATCATCATCAATAACTTTTTATCCAAGATAATGTGAACTATTTATAATAGTCATGAATCATTGATCCATATTAGCAACTAACTCTCCAAGTAGAAAATCATCTTGGTAACCATCTCTAAGCATATCTCTCCTTGTTTCCATAACTTTTAATGTACAAAAATGCATTACTTCAAACTTACTCCATATACTATTGGAAACTTCACAAGAAGACATTCCTCATCATAGAACCTAATATATTATTTTTTACTTCTTTAATTCAACTGATATTATTTATTTTCAGCATTTTTAAAAGAAAAAATTTCCTTATCATGAATCTTGTAATTTTTGGTAAGCATCAATAAATTATAAACTGTAGTGTTGACCACAAAATTTTTCATTCTATCTCTCTAATATTCATATTCATTACAATAAAAGATATTTTTTCAACTAGGATTTATATTTTCAATAGATCCAACATTCTTACCTCCTATCTCAAAATAATAGAAACTCTTTTCTATAAGTACATGTTAGTGTAAAAAAGTTTATAAACAAGATGTTTATTTCAAAACATGAACAACTTTCAATAAGTATTGAAAGAAAAAACATAGCAAGTATATAAGTAGTAGAAACCTACTGTGATAACCATTGTAAGATAATAAGAGTATCTAAAATGGATATACTTATAATAGGGGTGAATTATAGTATAAATATTTTAAACTAAAACAACACAAAACCTCTTAAAGTAAATTTATTAGACACATAATTTGTCTGATTATCAGAGTGAAGATCAGAATCAAAATAAATCTGATTAATATAAAATTATTATTTTTATAATATTAACAATTACACTAAAAAATATAATAGAAATATGATTACGATTAATAACATTCTATTACATACACAGTGGAATAAGAACTTTTAAAAAAGTAATAAAATCGTTGGTATTACTAAGATTGACTTACAAGATACTTTAAAAAGATTTAAAAATTTAACCTTAAGAATAACATAATAAATAACCATGACTAAAGGTATTTATGGTTTTACACTTATTGTCATATCTGTCTTTCCTTATCAGGAAATCACTCGATAAGATGATCGAAATTAGATTTGTCTTCCTATCCCTAGAAGCCCTCGATATGATGATCGGTGTCTGCCTTCCTATCCCCGAAGGCCCTCAATATGATGGACCATATTCACTATATTCTTATCTGTAGAAGCCCTCAATTGTAACCATGATCTAATGTGAAATTAAAATTAAAGATTTCTAAAGTAAACAACCTGATAATGATTCCTTAGAATGAAAACTTCCTAAAAAATTAAAAATAATTAGAATGATCATTTCATGCTAAGAAATATTTATAAGACTTGAGTGGAGAATTGAATATGATCCAAACTCTTTAAATGACCTTCTATTTATAGGTGAATCTCCAACTGTTATATTTCTGAGTTTTTTGTAATGGTCTGAGATAGTTTTTGCTTGACAGCTCGTAATGTTCTAGCATAACTGAATGTATGATGTCATTTTTTTAACACCATTATAGTTATTAAAAATGTATTCCTTATGATAGAAACAAGTCTATGTTTTTAAATTATAAACTTAGGTTATTCTTATGGACTTATTTTTCAATTTTCAATATACTAATCCTTATGAGAGTTAGTCCGATATGTCGATACCGAAATCAGTTTGATGGTTATGAGTTTTTTCAGTATGATAGAAAAGACAAAAATCTAACTCTTGGTATGATTAAGGATAAGTCTGATTGATCAGAAACATGCTCAATCTGATGATCATAGTGAATAATGATAGTTGTATATTCATAATAAATTTGATTTTTTTCTTTATATGGTAAAAGATAATGTTTTCTAATAAAATCATACTAAAACACTTGACATAAAAATTTGGTAAACATGGTTTTAAGAAAGTGTTTGTGATTTCCAAATCTAAAGGAATGGAAAATTAATAATTAATACATTTGACTCTACAATTAGATCATGTCCGATGAAATGGAAATCCAAGGTAAGTGTTTTTCATAACAATTTCTATTTATTGAATAATGTTTCTTATTATACACATGTCTTCCTTTATATAACATATATACTACCCCATTTAATTATTTTATTATAAATATACTTTTATTCATGGGATTTAAAATTCTATTTCTTTATCTCTCTTTTATGCACTTTTGATTCATATGTTACTAAAATAGTAAGAGTTTTCTTGAATTTGAGACTTTCTCTTCTTCTTTGACTATGTTCTTCTTAGTTTTTTATTCATTTTTCTCTATTTCATTACATGTTTGACACATTGTTTTCATGAATTTATAGTCTTTTTGTGTCAAAATGAAATTTTTATGGAGAAATATTGAATGTTGTGCGTTTTGAAGATGAAAATATATATTTTTTGAATATTATGATAAAAAATATGATTTTGTGTGGTTAAATAATGAAATGTTATTATTTTAACCTCCATATGTTTTGAGTTGAAAAATCTCTCAGATAAATAAAAACAAAGATAAATATATATAAGCTAGTTTATGAAAATTAAGCCTATTCTATAACTTAATATTCAAAGAAAATGAGAAAAATAATGACATCGAGATTGATTTTGTAAATAAATCGAATCCAGTCAATATCATGGAAATTAGAACAAATCCGAGCTTTAACCCCTATGAAGTCGAAATAAAATGGAGTTCTGATCCGGATGATGAAGACGATGGGATATTGACCCAAGATACAAGTTCTGACATTTTTTCACTATGTATGGTTTTTTAGATCTGGATAAAGGAACCTTGGTTTTCTCAATCATTACGGCCGGCATGATGAAACTGTGTGTATGTTAGGTATTTGACAAAAATTCTTAGCTAAGATATGTATAAGTGGTATTCATGGTTGAATTCAATTGTATCAATCTGAATATATGGGTCAAACATAATCATAAAATAATAACCAAGTCTAAGATATCATGTTATGAATTTAAGGAGATCATGGATGTCATTCCATGTTTAAATTTAAAAGGATGTGTTCATACTTGTATTTTTCTAAAGTAGGAACTAGTATTTCTATTTTGGGATCCTCTTTTGTGTGGTAATTATTTATACTTAATTTATTTAATGTAAAGGTTGGTTATTTTTGTTAATAAATTCTTTTTCTTGATTTCATTCCGTCAATTCAGATATCCATTCTTCATGGATTGTATTCTTTCATCTGGTTCTTTATTTTTAATTAATGTATTTATGGATGAAAATTGATTTCAATACTTTTTGATTTACTCCACAAAAATAATAAATCAATAGACCGAGTTGTTAGAGCTAGTTAAAAAGCAATTCGCTAATGAAAATTTATTTTTGGGGAATAAATCTTATTTATGCAGGTCTTGTAGAATCCATTTTCAAAGAACATTATTATTTCATCAAGCCTCCTCAATAGGATTTCCATTATTATCTTTTTATCATGCCTCTACTCCTTAACATATCTTAGTTATTAAATTTTTAACAAATTATTCTTGGTCCATTCATCATTTTTCTTTCAGTCATATTTTCACATTATTTTTAAATGTTTTTATTAGAATAGGTTTTAATAAATCCCTTAGTGAAACTCACCCCTTCTCTTGGGTTTGACCTTACTCACCACTACACTTGTGAGAGTGTGAGTTTATAAATTTTTATTTTGATAGTTCAAATGATAATCTATTAGTCATATTCTATAATTTCTCCATATCACATGTTATTTTATCTCTTCTCAATAAAAGTAATATTTTCATATCAAACTTCCTTAATTGTCTTCTTTCTTCAAAAAAAGACATTGATAAGAATATTTCTCATCCTTTCTATCGAATTATTCTCATACGTATCCATTTTCTTATTTCTAAAACCCATTTTTATGATTGATAATTTTGTATTATCTTATATATATTTCATATTTCTCCTCATCTCAATTAAAAAGTAAATTTTATATTTCTTCTATCAATGGTTATTTTCTTAAAATAGTTTAAAATATTAAAAAATATATTTCTATCCACTTCTATATATTTTGTATCTCCCACTCCATATTTCTTATATTTTAACCTTTATATACTACTCAAGGTTCAATTATTAGAAGATTTAATTTTCAAATAATTTTTAATAGGACTTTTTTACCTTTTGAAAATGATTTTAATGGTGGATTATAACATTTTTCAATGACAATGCCAAAAACAACTTTAAGAAAAATCTCTTTTTTATGATTTTACTTCTATTTTATTCTATATGTCTAAAATATAAATATATTATAGAGTTATTTTTCATTAACCATTGACTAAATTCTCTTGTTGTAACACCCCAAGCTTCTACGGTACGCTTCTCTTTGAATAATGCAATAGCACGTGTTGTACACAACATCGAGTTCTAACACACCACAACCAATCAAACTAGCCGTTATGAATAGTAATACCCACTTTTTGAAATTTATAAATTTTATTTTTCAAAATGGACTTCATTTTTGGATTTGGAATATCGAAATTAGCCAAGGGTGAATTTTTGGTATTATTCTTAAAAACTTCATTTTTTTATGAATAGTGAAACCACTAAGTGGTAGTTAAAAAACTGAATTTTTCATTAAACTTAATTTTACCGCTTCTGTGAGTGGAATTTCGAATATACGAGAGAAAAGGTTAATATCAAGGACTAAAATTTTGTTCATTGAGATGAAAATAATTTTTGGTGAATAGTAACTTTTTACTTTTATTTACCACGGTTAAAAGTAAATAGGGTAATTAAGGGTAAAAATGATATTAATATTACCCAAACACAGGTCCTAATTCTATTGGATAAGCTTAATTAGACCAAAAACAACCTTAGGAATAAAATATTATCATTTTGGTCCACTTGGATTAGATTAGGACATTTATTATTATTTAATTCAAAGAAGAGTTAAAAGAGGTAAAATCAAAGTTTATTTACTAAAACATTTTTAATATAGGGTTACACATAAGATAAATTCGATTATAAATATTAATTATAAAGATAAAAATATTTCCTACATAATTATATTTCATTTATAATTTTTATACATTAAATAATTTAATTTATTTATGACACAATTATGATGCAGTAATTACCATAATAGTGAAAAATTAAAATAATTGATATTATAAATACCCAAATAAATATAATTTGAGACTTTTTATGAATTAAACTAATTTTCTAGGTTAATATGACATGTTAGTATTGATTTAATTAACTTTGTTTGAAGTAATAATTCTGTTATGATTTTCACAAAAATCAATTTTCCAAATAGTGTCAAAATTGACAAAAAAGAGTTTTTAAAACAAATATTATATTATTAATTGATATTAAATTCCTAAAAATATAAGGTTCGGCCAAGAGACTTATATCATGATAGGTGTATCATTAAGGGACCACTTGGGGGTATCTTGGAGGTATATAGTAAGTTTATTAACTATATAATACAAAAATACAAAGTGACGTGGTAAGTGTCAAACTAATTAACTAAGAGTTAAAACTAAAAGATAAGGTTAATATGATGACCCAAACCTGTCTAAATTCTATTTTTTGAGTGGTTTTAGACCCATCCCCACCTTAAACTTTAAATAATATACTTTTTAGCCATTATAAACCGAATATGAATTTATTATAAAATAATATTTCTAGCTTTTCCAAAGGTGCCCCTCACCCCTCTTATAAAAGGGCACTCCCCCTTCTCATTAATTCACACCTTCAAAGCCTTTTGGCTTGACCAAAATCTGCCAAAATACTCTCTAAAATTCCCTAAAATCATCCTAGAGGCCTTCCTTTAGTCATAAATCCAACCTAAGGATCCCTTTTAATCAAATCGAAAGGAAGAACCCGAAGAAGAGGTAATGATTTCACCACCCTTTTTCAAGTTCCTTTCTTCTTCCACTTATTCTTTCTTTGTTATTACCATTATAAAATAATAACTCAAGTATCTTATATATACTGTGATGTTATTATAAATATGGTACAACCATATTCAGTATTCTATCCATCCTTTGAATAACATGTCACCATACGTGCGTACGTACGGCTTACCGTCTCCACATCGTGGTGTAATTATTATTCAATAAATTATTATTTTGATGGGTATAATAATGATGTGTAATTAATGTAAATAATAAATATAACATTATAATTACTCTTTTTATATGATAAACCATCCAATTATATATTATTTTAATATAAAAAGAATGATATTGTCACTCGTGCGTACGTACGGACTACCGTCTCCACGAACGTGATGAGATTCATTCTCCATCGTATCCATTCAAGTATAATTATCATTTGATGATTAATAATAGTATCTAAGGACTTGATATAATTCTGGATATGATTAATATACAACCTATCCATGAAAAACACGGCTTACGTAACAAAACAGATAAAAGAAAATGAGTAAGTTAACACCCGAAACAACGATAATACTAAGATATTATTAACAAATCAATGTTAAAAGATCATATATGATATCATATTAATTTATATGATTATTGTATAATTTAATAACAAGTATTTCACCATTATAAGGGATTTTAACCTACCCTCAACCAAGTAAAAGTACAAGGTAAGGGTTTATTTTACAATCTCTTCATTATCTGAGGTTGTTTATACGTAATTATCTACTGGGACCTCTTTATCATCCACATCCATGTTTCTTAAAAATGTATTTAAAAACATTCTTACTATTTTAAAGAATATGGGTTAAAGTAATTTATACCCTTTTTTGACTTTTTATAAGAATTTTATAAATGAATCTTTCCGTCGTTTTCCAAACAAGGTGCTTTTTAACCTTTTCGAAAAAATTAAGGTAAGAATGTTTTTTTAACTTATACGGAGGGTGCGGCTATTTTTCGCCATTATAAAATCTTCGAAGCTTCCTTTACAAGATTATAAAGAAAATTTTCAAAGTAAATGTTTTATTTTATAATTATGTGACTTTTAAATGATTTCAAAAAAAGGGATATTTCTCTCAAATAGTTTTGATTTAATCTATGTCAACATCCTTTGATGGATTTTAAGCTTATTTGAAGTTGATTTATTATGATACAAAACTTCCATATTGTATTGAAGGTTTTGTGATTTTTTTGACTGTGGATGTGTTATTTTTATACCATTCATGGCTTATGGAGAAAGTATTGACATTTTGTATGCTAGTTTTAATATGAATGTTTATGTTATGTTTAAACCTGTTCATATGAAGAATGCATTGGACATAATATGTGACGGGTGGAGCCCTCTATAGATCTTCGATGCATCGATAGGTCTCATGAGACAAACTAGTTTCTTGGCACAAGGCCTGGGAAAAATCTTATTTGTCGTCTTGGCATGAGGCCTTGGATATGTGGTCATGATAGTCTGGCATTATACATTCCATCATTATGAAAGTGGTTATTGATATTGCATGTGATTATTCGATTAGTAGAATATCCATGTGAATAAGTAAATGGAATTATTTCATTTTATTTTTTCCATACTATGTTGAAGTTCAAGTTTAAAAGGCTTTTGTTTTAGTTATAAATTGCCTTAAATGTTTATTCTTATTTATGAAAGTTTCCGCTATATTGTTATCCTTACTGGGCATTTGAACTCACCCCTTTTCTATGTTTTATTTTTCCCAGGATGTGAAGAAGTAAATTATGAATGACCTGCAGGGATGGTATGAGAGGATAAATGTGTAGACTATGGAGACTATGTTGTTGTAGTTTTCATTTTTATGATTTAATGTAAAACTTTATGAATATATATAGTGTTTCCAAGGCTACTAAACTAATCGGTCTTTAGAGATTTGATCTTTCTTGTGATCATGACAATGTTATGTAATAATGCACCAACTCTAGGTAACTCGGGTCAGGGCGTTACAGTTGGTATCAAAGGGAGGTTTAGTACAAACCTTGGAAGCTAGATTTAGATAAACTCTAATTAGAGCACATAGATTTAAGATGGACTTTGAGGATTAGTATAGAAGAACTTCCTAGAGTTTTGGTATTGTAGAGATTTTGTGAGTTTTCCGAGTAATACATCCCTGTCTGGATATGAGCAGGTAGAGGTGGCTCTGGCATAGATGTACCTAGGGGTAAAACCCGAAAACACCGCTTTGAGCTAGACTCGAACAGGAACTGGTGCGCGACAACAGGTCTTGCTGCACTCTTTGTTACGACACTCCCGGGGGATATGCTTAGGATAACTCTCATTTTCTTTACAAATCATTATGAAGGGTTTATGATTATATGCATCCTCAAAGAAAACATTTTTATGACTATGGATTATATCCATAAATAGTTCAATTTATGTTTAGTGTTTTATAAGTATGGAATTATGTATTTTGATTCTTAAACTGATCTATTATGCCATTGTTTAGAAATAGAGCCTAGTGGAAGAAATGGAAACTATATCAATGCATGCACTCCATGTATGGATTTCCCTCCTGCTCAAGATAATTATAGTGGAGATGGTGATGCAACTGGTTCCAATCAGCTAATCACTATACTGGGATAACTCACTCAGGTTATGAATAATAACCTTACCCGTATGGAGCACCCTGATCTGCAGCATGAAGGATCAATGTTAGATCACTTTATGAGGCAACAACCACCAACGTTCAATGGGAGTAAAAATACCTTAGTAGCTGAGCAATGGATAAATTCCCTAGAAAAAATATTTTAGGCTTTGGGGAGTAGTGAAAGGGAAAAAGTTATCATGGCAGTTTACCGCCTCACTGGAGATGCTGATCAATGGTGGTCATTGATTCAAAACATGAAGGAAGATGATGAAGTATCAAATATGGAATGGAGGGAGTTCGAAGATCTATTTTTAGAAAAATACCTTCCTCATGACCATCGAGCAGATATGGAAAGACAATTTCTGAGTCTGAGACAAAAGGAGGATGAGAATATCGCAATGTATGAGGCTAACTTTACAAGGTTATCAAGGTATGCTGGAGATTATATACGTAACCCAAGAAGTAAGATTGATCATTTCTTTGATGGGTTAAAACCATTTCTCTGTCAAGAATTAGTCTCACAATCCTTCTCATCGTATAAAGACATTGTCTCATGTGCTATCAAGAAAGAGAAATAATTCTCAAAGTCTTATGACTTTAAATCAAAGAAAGAGAAGAAGAGATCTATTAATCAATCTGGGAATGGAAATAAAGGGAAGAAGGGAAAAGTTTAATATCTATCCTGTAGTAAATATGGGAAGAAACACCCCGGTACTTGCTTAAAAGGAATGAGAGTCTGTTACAAGTGTGGTTAAAAAGGCCACCAAGCTCGTGATTTCAAGGGGAAGAAGGAAGCTACCGATGTTCAGTGCTACAATTTCAGGAAGATGGGACATTATTCAAATGAATGTCCTAAGCGTCAGGGGAACCTACCCTAGAAAAGGCCAAGGGATCAAGGCCAAGCTTATGCTATCACTACAGCTGAGGTAGAAGCTCCGAAAGACGTGGTGGTAGGTAATTTAATGGTTTCCTCAAGTTTAGCAAATGCATTATTTGATTCTGGATCATCACATTGTTTCATATCTTCCCAGTTTTCTAAGAAAATTAGATATGTCCAATTTGATTTAACAAGGGAGTTGTCAGTTAAAACTCCTAAGGTAAGTATCATTGCAACAAAGTTTTGTGAATCAGTCCCCATTAGAGCACATAAATGTTCTTTATCTGCTGATCTCATTGTCATACCTATGATTGAGTTTGATATAATCCTTGGTATGGATTGCCTTTCAGACCATGATGCGAATATTTATTGTAATAAGAAGGAGGTTACAATTTTTGATGATGATGATAAGGAACACCTTATCTTTAGTGCATAATCATCACAACCTAATTCTTATCTAGATCCACCCCCAGTAGCTCAAATAAATTCAATTATTGGGGAGGAAGAGAATGAAATGATTGTGGGTGAATAAAGGAATGTTCAAATATAGGATGTACCTATTGTGAAAGAATATGTAGATGTGTTTCCGGAATATTTCCCTGGACATCCTCCAGAACGAGAAGTTGAGTTTTCCATTGATTTAATTCCTGGATCAAGGCCTATATCGGAGACCCCTTATAGAATGGACACAATAGAATTAGTTGAACTAAAGAAACAACTAGAGGAATTGAGTAATAAGGGATTTATTCTCCCGAGTGTTTCTCCATGGGGAGCCCCTATTCTTTTTGTTAAAAAGAAAGATGGATCTATGAGGTTATGTATCGACTACAGAGAGATCAATGCTATAACAATAAATAACAAGTATCCCCTACCTCGTATTGATGATTTATTTGACCAACTGCATGGAGTTCAATACTCTTAAAAGATTGACCTTCGATCTGGATACCATCAGTTGTGTGTGAAGAAGGAAGACATCCCGAAGACTGCATTTCGAACCAGGTATGGGCATTACGAGTTTACAGTAATTCCTTTTGGATTGACTAATGCACCCTTTATATTCATGGATCTAATGAATATAGTTTTCAAGGAATATATCGATGAATTTGTGGTGGTATTTATTGATGATATCTTGGTATACTCCAAAAGCTACGAAGATCATGAAAATCACTTGCGCATTATTCTGAAGACTTTGAGAAGACATGAATTATATGGGAAGTTTAGCAAGAATGAATTCTGTCTTCAGGAGATTTCTTTTCTTGGACATATTGTCTCTAAATATGGAATCTCTGTTGATCCTTCTAAGACCAAGGCAATCCAATAATGGCTAGCACCTATGAGTATAACTGAGGTACGCAGTTTTATTGGTTTGGCAGGTTATTATTGACGTTTTGTCCAGAATTTTTCCCGATTGGCTAACCCATTAACTAATCTCACACGTAATGGGGTTAAATTTGTTTGGACAAAAGAGTGTGAAGAATGTTTCGAAGAACTTAAGAGAATATTAGTCAATGATCCTATATTGACACTACCCATGGGGAATGATGGGTTCGTAATTTATAGTGATGCATCGAAGAAATGACTTGGTTGTGTTCTTATGAAAAATGAAAAGGTTATTGCCTATGCATCATGATAGTTGAAAATTCATGAACAAAACTATCCTACTCATGATCTCGAGTTGGCAGTGGTGATCTTTGCTTTGAAGATATGGAGGCACTACCTCTATGGTGAAAAATGTGAGATTTATACTGATCACAAGAGTTTAAAGTATATTTTCTCACAAAAAGAACTCAACATGAGGAAAAGGAGATGGCTTGAATTACTCTAGGATTATGATTGCATGATACACTACCACCCAGGGAAAGAAAACAAGGTGGAAGATGCTTTGAGTAGAAAAGACCATGGAGTTTTGAACAATATGAGAATTTAAAGGGATCCAATTTTCATGGATGTAGTGAAGATGGACATGGGAATAACCAGGGAAGGTGAAACATCAATACTTTTTCAAATGGTTGTCAAACCATCTTTACTAAAAAGGATTAAGAGTTCTCAGACCGATGATGAAGAATTTCAAAAGAAGATTAAAGGTGTGAATGATGGGAGATTGAGAGACTTTGTGTATGAATAAGGAATTTTGAAATTTGGGAAGAGACTTTGTGTTCCCGATATACTTGATCTAAAAAGGGAATTGCTGGATGATGCTCATAGTTACAATTTCTTTATACACCCTGGGAGCACCAAAATGTATAGAGATTTGAAGGAACATTTTTGGTGGGACAACATGAAGAGGGATATTACCGATTTTGTGTCAAGATGTATGGTTTTTCAACAAGTGAAAGCTGGAAGGCAACAGCCTGGTGGAGTATTGCAACCTCTTCCCATACCTGAGTGGAAATGGGATAATATCACGATGGAATTTGTCATGGGGCTACCAAAGACTCATAGAAGGAACGATACAATATGGGTCATTGTTGATCGTCTTACCAAGTCAGCACATTTTCTTGCTATAAGGAAAGATTTACCACTTGAACGACTAACAAGACTATATATTAATGAAGTTGTGAGACTTCATGGAGTACCCCTATCGATTGTTTCTAATCGTGATCCCTGTTTTACTTCAAGATTATGGAAAAGTCTTCAGAAATACTTGGATACTGAACTTCATTTGAGCACTGCCTACCACCCTCAAACAGATGGACAATCAGAACGAACTATTCAAACCTTAGAAGACATGTTGAGATCCTGCTCACTTGACTTTCAGAGTATGTGGGATCAATATTTACCTCTGGTATAATTTTCCTATAAGAATAGCTTCCATTAGAGTATTAATATAGAACCATATGAAGCATTATACATAAAGAGATGTCGCACACCAACCTGTTGGGATGACGTTGGTGAGAGAAAACTTTTAGGCCCAGAATTGGTGGAGGAAACGATGGAAAAGGTGAAGTTAATCCAAAACCATATCAAAGCAGCTCAAAGTAGGTAGAAGAGCTATGTTGATAATCGAAGGGAGGATTTGGAATTTCAAGTCAGTGATCATGTTTTCCTGAAAGTATCTCCATGGAAGGGAGTCATACATTTTGGTAAGAAAGGTAAATTGAGTCCCAGGTACATCGGACCTTTCTAAATTCTAGAACGAATTGGGGTTATAGCTTACAAATTGGCAATGCCGCCAAGTCTCTCCAAAGTTCACGATGTGTTCCACGTATCTCTGTTAAGGAAATACATGCCTGACCCAACGCATGTACTCACCTTTGAGGAATTAGAACTGAACCCGATCTGTCTTATTGCGAAGATCCCGTCAAGATTCTTGATACGAGAGAACAAGTACTGAGAAACTGGATGACTCATCTGGTAAAAGACTTGTGGAGAAACCATAAGATGGAAGAGGCAACGTGGGAACTCGAGGAACTTATGATGATGAACCACCCGAGTCTTTTCATGCGGTAGTATTCTAGAAATTTCTAGGAAGAAATTATTTGAAGGAGGGGAGAATGTAACACCCCAAGCTTCTACGATATGCTTCTCTTTGAATAATGAAATAGTGTGTGTTGTATGCAACATCGAGTTCTAACACACCACAACCAATCAAACTAACCGTTATGAATAGTAATACCCGCTTTTTGAAATTTATAAATTTTATTTTTCAAAATGGACTTCATTTTTGGATTTGGAATATCTAAATTAGACTAGGGTGAATTTTTTGTATTTTTCTGAAAAACTTCATTTTTTGATGAATAGTGAAAACACTACGTGGTAGTTAAAAAACTGAATTTTTCATAAATCATAATTTTACCGCTTCTGTGATTGGAATTTCAAAAATCAGAGAGACATGGTTAATATCAAGGACTAAAATTTGGTTCATTGAGATGAAAATAATTTTTGGTGAATAGTAACTTTTTACTTTTATTTACCACGGTTAAAAGTAAATAGGGTAATTAAGGGTAAAAATGATATTAATATTACCCTAAAACATGAAATAATTCTATTGGATAAGATTAATTCGACCAAAACAAACCTTAGGAATAAAATATTATCATTTAGGTTCACATGGATTAGATTAGGACATTTATTATTATTTAATTCAAAGAAGAGTTAAAAGAGTTAAAATCAAAGTTTATTTACTAAAAAATTTTAAATATAGGGTTAAACATAAGATAAATTCAATTATAAATATTCATTAGAAAGATAAAAATATTTCCTAAATAATTATATATCATTTATAATTTTTAGACATTAAATAGTTTAATTTATTTATGACACAATGATGATGCAGTAATTACCATAATAGTTTAAAATTAAAATAATTGATATTATAAATACCTAAATAAATATAATTTGAGACTTTTTATGAATTAAAATAATTTTATAGGTTAATATGACATGTTAGGATTTATTTAATTAACTTTTTTTTGAAGTAATCATTCTGTTATGATTTTCACAAAAATCAATTTTCCAAATAGTGTCAAAATAGACATAAAAGAGTTTTTAAAATAAATATTAAATTATTAATTGATATTAAATTCCTAAAAATCTAAGGTTCGGATAAGAGACTTATATCATTATAGGTGTATCATTAATGGACCAATTGGGGTTCTCTTGGAGGTATATAGTAAGTTTATTAACTATATAATATAAAAATACAAAGTGACATGGTAAGTGTCAAACTAATTAACTAAGAGTTAAAACTAAAAGATAAGGTTAATATAATGACCCAAACCTGTCTAAATTCTATTGTTTGAGTGGTTTCGACCCATAATCACCTTAAAATTTAAATAATCCACTTTGGAGCCATTAGAAACCGAATATGAATTTATTATAAAATAATATTTCTAGCCTTTCCAAAGGTGCCCCTCACCCCTCTTATAAAAGGGAACTCCCCCTTCTCATTAATTAACACCTTCAAAGCCTTTTTTCTTGGCCAAACTCTGCCCAAATAATCTCTAAACTTCCCTCAATTCATCTTATAGGCCTTAATTTATTCATAAAGCCAAACTAAGGATCCTTTTTGACCAAATCAAAAGGAAGAACCCGAAGATGAGGTAATGATTTCACCACCCTTTTTCAAGTTCCTTTCTTCTTCCACTTCTTCTTTCTTTGTTATTACCATTATAAAATAATAACTCCAGTATATTATATATTCTGTGATGTTATTATAAATATGGTACAACCATATTCAGTATTATATCCATCCTTTGAATAACATGTCACCATACGTGCGTACATACGGCTTACCGTCTCCACGTTGTGGTGTAATTGTTATTCAATAAATTATTATTTGGATGGGTATAATAATGATGTGTAATTAATTTAAATAATAAATATAACATGATAATGATTCTTTATATATGATATACCATCCAATTATATAATATTTTAATATCAAAAGAATGATATTGTCGCTCGTGCGTACGTACGGACTACCGTCTCCACGAACGCGATGGGATTCATTCTCCATCATATCCATTCAAGTCTAATTATCATTTGATGATTAATAATAGTATATAAGGACTTGATATAATTATAGATATGATTAAGATACAACCTATCCATGAAAAACACGGCTTATGTAACAAAACATATAAAAGAAAACGAGTAAGTTGACACCCGAAACAACGATAATACTAAGATATTATTAACAAATCAATGTTAAAAGATCATATATGATATCATATTAATGTATATATTCTTGTATAACTTAATAACAATTATTTCACCATTATACAGGAGGTTAACCTACCCTCAACCAATAAAAAGTACAAGGTAAGGGTTTATTTCACAATCTCTTCATTATCTGAGGTTGTTTATACGTAATTATCTACTGGGACCTCTTTATCATCCACATCCATTTTTCTTAAAAATGTATTTCAAAACATTCTTACTACTTTACAGAATATGGGTTAAAGTCATTTATACCCTTGTTTGACTTTTTATAAGAAGTTTATAAAGGAATCTTTCCGTCATTTTCCAAACAAGGTGCTTTTTAACCTTTTCGACAAAATTAAGGTAAGAATGTTTTTTTTAACTTATACGGTGGGTGCGGCTATTTTCCACCATTATAAAATCTTCGAAGCTTCCCTTAAAAGCTTATAAGAAAATTTTCAAAGTAAATTTATTATTTTATAATTATGTGACTTTTAAATGATTTCAAAAAAAGGGATATTTCTCTCAAATAGTTTTGATTTCATCTATGTCAACATCCTTTGATGGATTTTAAGATTATTTGAAGTTGATTTATTATGATACAAAACTTCCATATTGTATTGAAGGTTTTGTGATTTTTTTGACTGTGGATGTGTTATTTTTATACCATTCATGGTTTATGGAGAATGTATTGACATTTTGTATGCTAGTTTTAATACAAATGTTTATGTTATGTTTAAACCTGTTCATATGAAGAATGCATTGGACTTAATATGTGACGGGTGGAGCCTGCTATAGCTCCTCGATGCATCGGTAGGTCTCATGAGACAAACTAGTTTCTTGGAACAAGGCCTTGGAAAAATCTTATCTGTAGTCTTCGCACGAGGCCTTGGCTATGTGGTTATGATAGTCTGGAAGTATGCATTCCATCATTATGAAAGTGGTTATTGATATTTCATGTGATTATTTGATTAGTAGAATATCCATGTGAATAAGTAAATGGCATTATTTCATTTTATTTTTGCCATACTATGATGAAGTTCAAGTTTAAAAGGCTTTTTTTTAGTTATACATTGCCTTAAATGTTTATTCTTATTTATAAAAGTTTCCACTATATTGTTATCCTTACTGGGCATTTGAGCTCACCCCTTTTCTATGTTTTATTTTTCCCAGGATGTGAAGAAGTAAATTATGAATGACCTGCAGGGATAGTATGAGGGGATAAGAGTATAGACTATGGAGACTATGTTGTTATAGTTTTCATTTTTATGATGTAATGTAAAACTTTATGAATATATCTAGTGTTTCCAAGGATACTAAACTAATCATTATTTCGATATTTGATCTTTCTTGTGATCATGGAAAAGTTATGTAATAATGCACCGACTCTAGGTAATTGGGGTCGGGGCGTTACACTTGTGATATAATGTTTTTAGGGTTACTGAATTTTTGGTATTGATTGGTCCAAATCTATATTTTTTTCTTATATGATACCATTTAAAAATGTTATGTAACTCTTATTTTTTACATGGGTTAATCAATATTTTATTTATGATTGATTTCATGTGGCACACATATATATGGTTTGTCATTATTTGCTGTGTATTTCTGATATATCCCTTCAATGAATTAGTTAAAGCTTTATAACTCATGAAATGATTATGTAATGTGTGGGTATGATGTGATTAGCTATACTCAAAACTTTATTCATGGACATGATGTGGTTAGTAGTGTTTAGAACTTTATTAGTGGGTATGATGAATTTATATATGCTTACAACTTTATGGATAGACATGATGCAGTTAGCTATGTTCACGACTTTATGTATGGGCATGATAGGGTTACCTATGCTCAGAAATTTATGTATATTTGATAAAGTTAGTTATGTTTGCAATGTTATGATTTATTATGAATATGTTTTTCCACATTACTATGTTATTCTCCATGATTAAATTATTCTCTCAATTTTTTAAATTCTATTTCATGATATATGTTATGATTTTATAGTGATCCTTTTGAGGTTATATGTCTCTATTCCATGATCTGTGTTATTTTATCATGATTTATGTTCCACTCTTATGATTTTATGTTCTTTTTAATCATATATTTCTTTCATGTTCAGGTTTTATCACATGTTTAGGATCTAAGACTTAATGATTCATTGATATTTCTTCCCCCTATTTCAGATCACCCCTTTTTCCTATGAGTTTCATTTCCCCAAGTAATGAAGAAGGGTTTTGAGTATGATGTGTCTATAAGAAATTAATGTGTGGAGAATTTTTGGGAGATATTAAAGTATTTTT
Organism: Viscum album; assembly: GCA_963277665.1. Lineage (NCBI taxonomy): Eukaryota > Viridiplantae > Streptophyta > Magnoliopsida > Santalales > Viscaceae > Viscum > Viscum album. The sequence goes on along the minus strand of OY728150.1, from coordinate 805,552,692 downwards.
GTGTAATGATTTGGTTATGTTTCTAATCTATAAAGATACTAAACCTATAGTTTCTGTAAATTTGTTTTATTTATGAGATGTAATGTTTAATTATGGGAAAATTATGTAAGATATACAAATGTTATGATTTGGTAATCTCAATCATAACACTGGTGGAATCATTCTTCCCATAATTATCCTATAAAATTATTTCTTCATCAAATCCTGAACTTTTACATTCCCACATTCATTACGGGTCCATTTTTCACATTCATGTGGCCCTTATGATTATGTATCACTTTGATAAAAAAACTAATATCTTCCTATGAATCTCCCCCAAGTATTCTTATCCCTACTATGGATCCTTAGAGACATGGAAAGCATGCATCTCTTGGATAATAAGGATCTCCATAATTGATAAAATAGTGATATATCTTGTATACTTATATTAATGAATACATGTGTTATCTCCCAAGCTTTACATATCTCATATTCCCATTTCTCATACTTTTTATGGGTCCAATCATCTTTTCATCCATTTATTTTCCAATGGATAGGATGTACAAATGAGATACCATTCAAGTTAAAAACAACATGCCTTTAACTAACTCATCTTCTAGTATGAACCAAAAAGGTTTACTCCTGTATAAGTAGCAGACATAACCCATTGCCTGACACTTATCCCCTAGTGTTCCTATAAGTATGAAATTAAATTATAATTCACAATGGTCCTGGTCACGTGACTTTAAAAGGAACATCAACGGTCCTAGTTTCATGACCTTAAAAGGCACATAAAATGTCTTGGATTCATGACCTCAAAAGGAATATAATAGATCCTATATGCAATACCTAAAAGGAATAAACATAGTCTTTATCACATGTCCTTAAAAGACATGATATTCACCTTACTCAAATGACATTAAACTACATGTTATGCCTTCTTTCTCTACCTAAAATTGTAAGCCTCATTCATGTGGGTGTAACTCCTTGTCATATGGATTTAAGTTATGAGATTAAATTAAATGGGTTTTGATTCCTCATTTAAGGATGTGTATGAATCTCTATATGGGTTAATCCCTCTACCATGGCACCTTCCACCTCCCCTTATCCAAAATTCCTTTATAGATGGCATAAAATTCCAAAGCACCTTTATTTTTGGATATAAACTACATAATTGTTATTAAATTGTTTCAAATGTGAGAAAATATATTTCCATTATTTATTATTTATTTAAATTTATCGGTGTCAAAAAATTCCTTTCATCAAAAGTGTAATTAGTATTTTCACTGGGAAGAATTTCACAAATATGACTTAAATATATAAGAGAGACCTACACTATAAAAAAAATCCTATGTGTGATGATTCGAGCTCTTATCCTCTCAATTTCAACAAATGTCTTAGGAATCAAACCAAACAAGCATGGGATAAAAAATGTTGAAAATAAAAATAGTGAACCAAACAAGAAATATTTTAACTTTGAAATAGATTGATCAACCATGTGTTTTTAATCTGTAATATTGTATTGATAGGTTTTTTGTCTAGTAAATTCTTATAGAATTCAAATGAATCATGGAATCATTGGAAAACAAAGTATGAGATTCCCTTACCTTCTTGGGGGAAGCCATATGAAAACTGATATTTCTATGAGCTACCAATCAATATAATCATGAACATATATCACCATATAAACTACCTCAGGTCCAAATCATTGATTGACACTGACCCCACCAAGTTAATTCAACACTAGATAGTAAATGTGATAGTGCAAGAATGCCTCTGTGGCAGCATAATTTCAACATTGGAAATAGTTTGTGCTAATTTGTAGGGGTTGATTCTATAGTGGTTGACTCTGTATCAACAATATTTTAGGGGATGAGTGACCTCCATCTCAACAGCAAACTACTTCAGAAGTATTTCTATAAAGAGCGACAATTTATAGCTTCTCTACATGAATTAAGTTGAGGAGGAAGTCTTATAGGTTTATTTTATTAGCCTTGTGATTTCAAGGATGGATCCTATCAGCCATAATATTCACCACTACCAAATGACCTTGTTTTTCAAAAAAATATATATAGAATACCCATCCAAAATATTCTAGACTCGACAACCTAAGAAGAAATCATATTGAGGGCAACCAATTTACCTAGTCTAATGGAATTTCAATGTTCTCCACACTAAAACCATTCTGGAAACTCATTTTCAATTCCCAGCAGTGACATGGGGAAATTTCTAGTCCACTATAAGTAGGAAGCCATAAACATTTTTAAGATAAACATTAGTGACCTCGTTAACTGATCCTTCACCTATGAGGGAGTAAAATCTATCTCGTAGAGATACTTCTTACATTAATATTTCAAAAAACTCTAGGTGTTCTCTCTAGGGTACTAGTAATTAAGGTCCTCTACATAAAAATAATTTAAACTCCATGACAGTCCTCCCCACAAAAAAAGAAGGCACCATACATGAAGAAACTGGATGATGATATTACCTAAAGCCCCATATTGTAATATATGATATGAGAATATCATATGGTACGAAGTGTATGTATTAAAAAACATGGATTCCAAGATGTAAGGGATATCATAATTAATTTTATAAGTATAACAGTCCATTACCAATGGAACCTAAATGATAAGAAATATCAATCAGTTATTATTCTATGTTGGCTATCATAATTGTAACTGTTTCATATAATGAAACATATAATAAATGCATTCATGTGATGAATTCTTGAATGGAAAAATATTATTTACTCGTGATTTGTAACAAATATGTTAATTCATGCACACTCAAGGAGTTTCCTCTAGGAAATTATAAGGGATCTACTACCATGGGATGGTTGTTCAATTTTGTTTGAATCTTTTAGTCAATTCTCTCTCTATCCTAAAGATATCTTCCTCCTCTTATATCCTTTATGAGGCACTAGAACATCATGGGAGATGTAAGGGAACTGTATATGCAATGATTGATTCGTTATACCTTGTTGGGAGGAATCATATAATTTCTCTTTAGTGATCACTATCAACCACGGTGATTAATTATTAAGAAGAATCTACTCTACAATGAAATGTACATGGTAGGTCTTAATTTTTAGTTAACTCATGGTTTTGGGTTTCATGTGATGTGATCTTGGGTTAATGAATTTATACTTTTTTAAACTACATTAATTTAGTTTCAATCGATACTTAGAAACTATACATTGGTATCAGAGTATTACTGTGATCTTTGATTCTTCAAATCATGTTTAAAATGAAAAAATTATAGGTTATTTTGGGTATCATATGGTATATCATTAAAAATGACCTAAATTTTGAAATGAAGTCAAATTTATGGTGTACGATAATGTAATCTATATTGGAGTCACAACCTATGATATGGGATATCATATATAATAATGTAGTGAAATCATTTAATTTTTAAATGTATCATTACATAAGATATATCCTAGTTATAGTGTATTATTACACTGATGAATATCCCCAAAAAATCATCAAATTGTCAATATGATATAGTGTATATCATATTGTATGATTTCAAAGCATTGGTAAACTAACACAAGGCTTATGATAATCTGCAACAGCTATGCTCACTGATTTTTTCCTACATAGTCCATCACCACGTGGGGTTAGTATTATATATGACATATCATTATCCATAAATCCAAGACACATAATGTTAATCTTACATGATCCACCTCAACTAAGTTAATCTTAAGTTGGCCATATCGTAATCCATGTTCGCTTGTGTCACCAAGTTTATCTTGTGCGGGCTACTACAGGTGAAGCTTCATCTATTATAGGGTATGAAATATAGATCACGTTGATTCCTCTCACTTATATTTAGCCATCGCTTATGATTTGGGTATATTGTAGCATACCATACAGTAGAAAATTTAGTTTTTTTAATTTAAATTGATAATTTATATAAATGGGTTATAAATAGTTTATACATCATAATAATAGTTATTTTGGCATATTTATTTAATTTATAAAAAAATATAATTTAATTAATTATAAAATGTTTATAATTAATTAATTATATGTTTATAAAATATTTATTAAATAAGTATTCCATAATATTAAATTTTAATATTAAAATACATTTTTAAAATTATATGGAATTCATTATAATTTAGATATAAAATGTTTATCAAAAGGGGTTTTGATAATTGATTTGATAAAGGTTTAAATAGTGTTAGATATGTGATATCTAGATAACTTAAATTGTATAAATAATATAATTGAAATATAAAATGTTTATATTTCATATAATATCATATATTTGGGTAAAATTTCATATAATTAAGAATATGAAGGATTTCATATTTGAAATAAATATAACGTGTTTATTTTTATTTAATTATGGTATGTCCATAATGCATAATAAAATTATAAAATGTTTATAACTAGATTTATTTATGAATTTTTCATAATTATTTTATCTCATGTTTAAATATATGAATTATTTATTTATTTATTTTCCACTTGAGTCATAGATTTAAACTGTTTATATTTTGAATAGATGTATGCTTTAGCCTAAAATGTTAAAGTGCTTCTGAATATTGTCATACATGAATATAAATAGTTTCATGATATATATGATAATAGATTTAATTTTATTCTACCTTAACTATGTATTGTATTGGGTTATGAACTTTAATTAAGAATTTAATTATAGTTTATACACTTAAGGTGTTAGAATTGTTATGAAATAGAAATCTCCCTTGAGTAAAGAATCTTTGGGTAGAGGGACTTTATGTTAGACTACTCATTGGCTTGGAGGCATATGCCTTATCTAGAAAAGTGGGGGTTGGATATCAGTCGCTCCAAGAAAACTATTTTGGGGATTGATAACATCATATGATTCTAAATATTTACATTAAAGTGTTTAATGAACCTTACACATGGGTGTATTTTGACATGTTTGAATAGAGTTTACTTTTGATTTGGGTGAGTAAAACTAGATATGAGTTATGTAAAGTGTTACACATCTGTATCATTTGAACATATTGATTGGGTGGAATGAATAATACCACAAAATAAATTAGTATAATCATGCATACATATAAAGGGAGTAACATGAGATAATATGATAATATCAAATCCCATTTATAAATAATTAGTGGTGGATTACTTCTAAATTGAAAACTTTTCAAGACCTCGATCTTTCAACCGGGTAGGTCCACACCAAAAATTTAGGTTCCCTATTCTTGTAATTTTCTTTTTTTTATTCATAGATAGGAAATCCTTATAAATGATACAATAGTATTTTTGTTTATTTTATCCATATCAATGATTGGGAAATAGTTTTATGATCAACCATCCAAGAGTCATATATGAAGAGATTGACATAATGGCCTTCCTAAATAGCTAAGAAGTGAGGTTCATGCCAAAGAAAGGTTGTTTCTTAGTGAAATATAGATCTTATACCACTTATGTATATGATAAAATTAAAAATGGATCATCATTTTTTTAGAAAAATATTTAGTAAAATTATTTATTCAATAAATATAAAACATGATACACATCTTATAAAATATTTTTTATAGATAAATGGAATCATTATCATCAAACTAAACATTGATATTGGATATAAAGAAATGATAATCATAATGTAGGAAGATTATTAGACTGATACAATACTTAAGAATTATTCTTATGAAATGAATATTCTATGTGTGAGAGAAACCCCTTCCATGTTAACCAATTGTTGAATTAATTCGAAAAATGATTCCAAATGCTTATGAGAAGCATGGATGATTCACTTAAGGTTTCCTTAAGGATGGTCACTACAAAATAATGAGGTTTTAGTGGTGGTTTTTTACTATTTTCAGAAGTTTAAAACACCACTACATTTCTTAGTGGTGGTTACAAAAAACCAATGTGCATTTCAGTGTTGATAATAATTTAGCTATGGTTTCTCTAGTTTGGAGACAGTTTTTATATGTGTTGTTTTTTGGGTAATTTGTAGTAGTTAATTATTATGTCGGCGGTGTTTTATTATAAATAAAAATTCGTGTAAAATAAAATTGGTAAATTGACATAACTATAGCTAAGTACTATAGCGGCAGTTATGTTTAGTGGAAGTTAACAGAAACTCCTACTAAGTAGATTTTATTTTATCTATTTAGCAGTATTTTCCATAAACTGCCACTAAATATATTACATAAATTGTTTTTTAAAAATATTTAATAAAAATAATATTCATATAAAAAACTAAATAATAAAATAAACTAAACAATCCTACACACAAAACCATACATCCACAATCCTATATATATAACCTCAATCAACCCATAACTCAGTTAACCCAAAACCTCAGTAATCAATATTTACATAAAATATGTCCAAAAACAACTATTAACCCATATCAAATACTTCCATCCCATGACCTCCACTACATCCATGTACCTCCATAGATTCATCCATCGTATGAAAAACCGACCACATCACACCATCAACTAGAAAAAAAAGAAGATTGAACTCAAAAATGAACATAATAAATCCAAATTATAGTAGAATCATTGATAATATTTTACTATACCATAGTAACTAAGTATTGTACCAACCATATTATATACTTTAATACGGGGTGAATCATAGGTATTATAGATTAAAACAACCACCCCTTCAGATATTATTTCATTATTAAACAAAATTCTCTTTTCCCCTTTCCCATAGAAATGTATGGGTGTAAATAAAATCATGCACAAGGCATGGAAATTTTACTTGGTTCACCCACATTGGGATATGTACAAGGATCATTAAAAGGAAATGTGACTATGTAACAAATCTACTAAATTGCACTTCTATTACAAATTTTGGAGTGAACTCACTATTCCTCCTAGTTTACAACCAACTGTTGGGCGGAGAAAAACGGGAAGGATGGCAAGAGGGGGGGTGAATTGCCTTTTAAAAAATAATTAACAAATTAAAATCAAAGTGAAAAATGCAGCGGAAATAAAAGAGGCAAGACACGCAATTGATAACGAAGTTCGGCCAAAAACCCGGCCTACGTCTCCGCTCCCAACTAAACCGTTGAGAGATTCCTACCGCTTGCTTTTCAATGGTTTTAGCAAGAAACCCACTAGGCTTTGAGGTAGCACTAGGACCTATTACAGCTTGCTTTTGAATTGGTTTAGCAAGAACCCACTTGCTTTTAATGGTTGATCAAGAACCCACTAGCCTTCTTACAGGTGAAGGCTAGCTCACCTATGACACAAGCCTTTTAGAGGGAAAGGCTTGAAGAAACCTCTTCACACCTTAATGGTGATGTGAAACCCAAAAGAAAGAGGGATGAAGAAAGAGTTTGGGGTTTGTAGGCACAAACCCAATTTTAAGCTCAAAATAAATAAAACACTAAAAACCGTAATTGGGAGAAGCCTTGGGCGCCTTTGATTGATTGATGATGTTGAAGGATGCTTCCAAGCTTCTTTGAAGGAGCTCCTTGGATGTGGAAGTTGTTGGAGCAAGGTGGGTTCCTTGAAGGAAGTCCGCCGGAGGTACGCCAAATGATGGAAAATGTGTCCGTTGGCTTGGTATATGATCTGGTTGGTGTCCGGGGCTTCCTTGGCCTTTATTTATAGGCATGGAACCCTTGGGGAGTCTTCGGAACCGTTGGAGAGGCTTAAAGAGCCGTTGGGAGCCAAGTGGGAGTTGACTGGTCAAAGCCAACGGCTAGTTTGACTGGGCTACCGGCTGGCCGGTACAGGGCCACCGGCTGGCCGGTGCCTTGGTAGAGGAGAAGAAATTTGGTCCAGGCTCTACCGGCTGACCGGTGGAGGAGCCACCGGCTAGCCGGTGGGGAGACAGTAGCTGGCCCATTGGTCTGGGTGCCACCGGCTGGCCGGTGACAGAGCCACCGGCTGACCGGTGGAACCTGGCAGTGGGCAATGCCTCTGCCAGGTCCACCGGCTGGCCGGTGCTATCACACCGGTTGGCCGGTGGACTGCAATTCAGTCCACTTTGAGATTCTTTCTTGGGCCAACTTCTTGGAAACCTTGTGCCTATCATTCAAAAACACTTCAAACAATATTAGACAAATAATAAGGTGATTGTGATCATGAAAATCAAACAACGAGGGGAACGAGAGGTACAACAATCTCCCCCTATTTTGATGATCACAATCACCAAAACAATAAATGTAAAAACTTAAATTAAAGGCATGCTTTAATGAATAAAATGAAATGTAAAGCAAAGCATGATCAAAAAGGTTTCTCCCCCAATCAATCAAGAAATTTCTCCCCCTTTGTGATTATCAAAATAGAATGGGGCATAAAACTTGATTGAGGGAAAGGGTTTGAAAAACTAGATATGAGAATTGAAAGATCAATTGAGATTTTTGAAATTGAAATGAAAATTTGAATAACAGTTTGAATTGAAAGTTTTGAATCAAAAACCAATTGAAATTTGAAATTTGAAACCAAATGAAATTTTTGAAATTAAGAGTTTTGAATAATGAATTGAAAATTTAAATTGAAAAAAGAATCGAAAGAAATTTTTGAATTTAAGAAAATTTCTCCCCCTAAATAAAACAAAAGATCATCGGGGAAACGAAACTATTTTTGGCCCGGAGAGACTCGCCAAAAGGGATTTTTCAATCCAAATTTGTTTCATGGCGGGTCTTCTCCTATAAAACTCGTCCGAAAAGTAAATAGATTTAGGCATACCATAACGGGAATTTTTGCAATCACACTCATAAATGAGGTGCCCGGGTTTCTTACAATAATTACAAAATTTAAAACTAGAGCTCCCCCTTACAAAAACAGTGGGTACATGGGAGGAGGAAGCTATATTGGTATATCCTAGCCCTTGGGTGGTTCTTGAAATTCGTTGGGAATCAAGCAATTTTGAAAGATTTTGTTCCCCTTGGGTGAATTTGGCTAGGGATTCTCTAAGGTCCTTGATGGTTGATTCCAAAGAATCAACATTTGGGAAATTTTGGATTTTTAGGGAGAGTTCCTCCTTCTCTTTGAGAAGTTGTTCTTTTTCGGAGGAAAGTTTTTTGAAATTCTTTTTCAAAGAAACAAATTTAGAAGAAAGTTCATGAAAATCATTTTCTAATTGGTCTCTAGCATGTTGGAGTTCTTCATAAGACAAATGATTGAAAGAATTTGAAGAACTAGAGGATGATGAGGAAGAAGAGTCGGAAGATGATACCTCATGTTTTGCCATTAGGCATTTTTTACCTTGGTCGCTCGAGGAGAAGGAGGAGAAGGAGGAGCTATCACTCCATGTTGCCTTTGAAGCCTTCTTCTTTTTCTTATTCTTGGCCCTTTTCTTGTGAGGTGGGCAAACGGGCTTGATATTTTCGTCGGGTTCTTGCTTTTGATCGGATTCTTGCTTTGGAGCCTCGCTAGTACCTTCATAGGTTAGTTCTAAAAATTTCCAAAGATCGTAAGAAGTAGAGCAAGTAGAAATACAATTAAAAACATTTCGGTCTAGCCCACAATGTAGAGCATTCATGGCTTTGCCATCAAGCTCGAAATTCTTAATATCTATGGTGGTCCACTTAGACTCATCGGAAGAAGTGAGGGTAAAACCATGCATAACAATTCTAAAAATAGGATAGCCAATACTTTTAAGAAATGTGGTCATGCGGGTTTTCCAAAAACTATAATCGGTTCCATCAAAGAATGGAGCACGATCCAAAGAAAAGCCTTCGGGGGCGTAAGAGGTTGAAGCGGTAGAAGCCATCAAAAAGGATCTTTAATTTGAAACCGGTTAGGGAATTATTCAAATACTCCCTCTGATACCAATTGTTGGGCGGAGAAAAACGGGAAGGATGGCAAGAGGGGGGGTGAATTGCCTTTTAAAAAATAATTAACAAATTAAAATCAAAGTGAAAAATGCAGCGGAAATAAAAGAGGCAAGACACGCAATTGATAACGGAGTTCGGCCAAAAACCCGGCCTACGTCTCCGCTCCCAACTAAACCGTTGAGAGATTCCTACCGCTTGCTTTTCAATGGTTTTAGCAAGAAACCCACTAGGCTTTGAGGTAGCATTAGGACCTATTACAGCTTGCTTTTGAATTGGTTTAGCAAGAACCCACTTGCTTTTAATGGTTGAGCAAGAACCCACTAGCCTTCTTACAGGTGAAGGCTAGCTCACCTATGACACAAGCCTTTTAGAGGGAAAGGCTTGAAGAAACCTCTTCACACCTTAATGGTGATGTGAAACCCAAAAGAAAGAGGGATGAAGAAAGATTTTGGGGTTTGTAGGCACAAACCCAATTTTAAGCTCAAAATAAATAAAACACTAAATACCGTAATTGGGAGAAGCCTTGGGCGCCTTTGATTGATTGATGATGTTGAAGGACGCTTCCAAGCTTCTTTGAAGGAGCTCCTTGGATGTGGAAGTTGTTGGAGCAAGGTGGGTTCCTTGAAGGAAGTCCGCCGGAGGTACGCCAAATGATGAAAAATGTGTCCGTTGGCTTGGTATATGATCCGGTTGGTGTCCGGGGCTTCCTTGGCCTTTATTTATAGGCATGGAACCCTTGGGGAGTCTTCGGAGCCATTGGAGAGGCTTAAAGAGCCGTTGGGAGCCAAGTGGGAGTTGACTGGTCAAAGCCAACGGCTAGTTTGACTGGGCTACCGGCTGGCCGGTACAGGGCCACCGACTGGCCGGTGCCTTGGCAGAGGAGAAGAAATTTGGTCCAGGCTCTACCGGTTGACCGGTGGAGGAGCCACCGGCTGGCCGGTGGGGAGACAGTAGCTGGCCCATTGGTCTGGGTGCCACCGGCTGGCCGGTGACAGAGCCACCGGCTGACCGGTGGAACCTGGCAGTGGGCAATGCCTCTGCGAGGTCCACCGGCTGGCCGGTGCTATCACACCGGTTGGTCGGTGGACTGCAATTCAGTCCACTTTGAGATTCTTTCTTGGGCCAACTTCTTGGAAACCTTGTGCCTATCATTCAAAAACACTTCAAACAATATTAAACAAATAATAAGGTGATTGTGATCATGAAAATCAAACAACGAGGGGAACGAGAGGTACAACACCAACCATATTTTGAAAGCTCGATGATCTCTAAACTAAAGTGTACTTACTACTCCATTAGATTATTCTATTTTTGATCACATTAATCAATATGTTTTACACCTCATTTTGGTGTATCATTAAGTTCCACTTTCATCCAATTGATGAATACAACTTTACTATTGATTCACCGGGAAACCCCTTCTAGTTCGCATGAGATTTACTTTTGAGAAAACTCTATTTCAAAACTTTTCAAAACTTTCCAATTTTTCACAAGAATATCCTTCTTTCATGATTCAGAAAACTTTTTTGAAGCTCAATAATTTCACGATGCTCATAACCATCATAATGAACACTACTTTTTCAAGCTTAGATAGCCCTTATAATGATCACTAGTTTCATGAATCTTAGATAGCATTCAGATGCTCACTAATTTTATGAAGCTCAAAACTTTTTTGAAGCTTACATAGACTTTTTGAACCCCATTTCTCCATGAATTAGATGAACTTTTGAAAACCTTCATGCAAGAAAAATTCATTGAGAACCACCTTCATAAATTCAGCACCTCTAGATTTTTGTTAAGGATTCCTATATTCAAATGAGAGGGGTAACCTCCTATTTATAGATTTTACCACCCCTTCACAAATCCTTAATCCTCACTAGAGTCTTTTCAATAAGCCCTTCATTCTTTTTCATGATGCTACATACCTTTATGAAACATCAGGGAAATCCTCCCATTCATGAAGCTTCTTGTAGCCATGAAACTTACCATATTTCCTTCATAACTCATCCACTATTCACGAATATCAAAATCTTCATGAAACACCAAACCTTTGTAAAGAACTAGACCTTTTTGAAGAACCGAGCCTTCAAAAATTCTATGGATTTTCTATTTTTTCATGAGGCATCCTCATAAATCCATATTTCATGAAGCTTGAGTCATCCTTCATATTTTAGACCCTAAAATTTTGGAAAACACTAGGAAACGATGCTGACATATATATATGAAATGTTTTGTACTACATCCACAAATTTAGTTCCATTTTCATTAATATTTGTCAACATGACTTATCAAAAATCTCTTTAAAACTCCACAACTAACCTTGGAAACCTACTTTGTATATAAATACAATCAACTGAAAAACACTAAAAAGTTAACTTGAAGAATTTTTTCCCAACAATATCCCCCTTTAGGTTTGTTAACAACTCTTCACTCTTTGATACAACTTTAAATATTCTTCCATCTTTAGCTAAACTTCACTTATTTCAATTCCAGATAGAGATCAAAGATTTACCAAATATACACTCTAAGACCACATGATCCATGGTCATCATGAGAAACAAGAGTAGCATGAAAATTTCATCAATGAATTACTTCATTCACAAACCATTCAACTTCTTTCATCATGAACAACATGTCTCATGATATATAACATTTGATTGGTCATCTTTAGGATCGTCATATTTTAGAACTGCCCCTACTTTCTTCTTCCCCTATAATCTTATCCCTTGTATTGATCAAGATATTTTCTCTATCTTTTTCAATAAACCCAATGGTAAGTCCTTTGTGGATGCAGCATTGTAAATAACACATATCAACACATAAGGGAAAAACACACTATACCTCGGGGAGAGGGGTCCCACATCCATACTTTTTCAAGTATGGAGAGTTGAATAAACTCCAAGAGCTAGTCAATTCCACTCAAACACCTCTTTCAAAAAGGCCTTTATCATAATGTATGCATCTTACAGTCCTACAAGCACATAATCCAACTTTAAAAGACCATGTTCCACCTTCTCCTTGATAAAACGATACATGATTCCAATATTATTCATTCATGAGTAAAAAACTTGATTTTGTTTTTTGATTTATAGAACTTGAATTATCACACTGGATTCCAATTAGAAACTTTAATTGAACTCCCATATAATCATGATGCTGCTTCATCCACAATAGCGGTGTTTTATCTTGAGTGGACACAATATATTTAGCTTCTATGATTATCAATGAAATACAATATTGTTTCATTCTTATCCAATAAATAAACAATCCTCTAATATAGAATGCACCACCTAATGTTTATTTTCTATAACTGACTGAAGCAGCCCAATCTCCATCTATATAGCCCAATAACTCTTTTTAAGATTATTCACTATAATGAAAATTTAAATCCATTGTTACCTTGATATAATGAAGTATTCTTTTTTACTACAAGAAGGTGGATTTATTTTGGATTAATTTGATATTGTGCTGCTTGGAATGTGGAAAATAAATATCAAGTCACATAGTTGTTAAGTATAAAATACTACCAATGATCTGTCTATATTTTGAAACATTAAACTCTTTTCATTCATCATCTTATGATAGTTTTATCCTTGTAGCCACCGGAGATTCCATCTCCTTGGAATTATCCATTCGAAATATTATCAGAACCTCATTGGAAAATTTGTATTGATAAATTAATGTGTTATTCTTTCCTTATGTCACCTATAAACCAAGGAAAAATATCATTTCACTAATCATTGACATTCAAAAATCACTTTTCATGAATTTTGTGAACAATTTGAACTGCGCTTCATCTAATACGCGGAATATTATGTCATAAACATACACTATCACCGTCATCCTTTGATTACTATAATTGTTAACATAGATATTGTAATGAACTCCACTATTATGAAAACTGAGATTCATCAAAAATTGATCAACTCTTGAATATCATACTCTTAGTGCTTACTTCAACCCATATAGAACCTTCCTTAACTAAGAAACATTTTTATCATCTTCATGAATGAGAAAAAAATCTTGATTCTTGATATACACATCTTCTTCTAGAACCTTGTTAAAAATATTGACTTGATGTCCATCTATTTAACTTTGAAATTTCATTACAATGATGTGGATAAGAATATGAAAATAGTCTCAATACTTGAAATATATTTAAATGTCTCATAAACATTGATTCCATTGATCTGGGAGAATCCCTTACACACTAGTCATTCTTTTTTTCAAATTACTAGTCCATGTTCATTTAGTTTATTTTAAAAGACCCATATGGTCCTGATGATATTCTTATCTACTATTATTGAAACAATTTCCCATGTTTGGTTCTTCTCAATTTATTCAAGATATTAATTCATAGCCTGAAATTAGTTCTCATCTCTATATTATTTTTCAAATTATTTAGGTTCTACCTATGTTAAGAAGGATGTCTTCTGTAAGGAATTCATTCTCTATGTCTGAACTGGTGTTGACTGATCACCAATGATGTTTTTCCTATAAATTTCATCATGACTCCTCATCTTCCATGCCAATAAAAATTGTACTCCATCCTATTCATTATTATTATCCTCTTCTGAATCAACATTTTCCACTTCTACTCCCCATTAATTTCTTACCTCCTCATCCTTGTAATTAGGTAATTTTCATGGTGTTTTTGATGATTTTGTTCATTCTATACTACAGTCAAATAATTTCTTTCAACTACTTTTCCCAACCACTTTTTAAAGAAATTATATACTTTTATTTTCCTAAATAGCTGAGGAATATCCCCTCATCTCTATGAGTTTCAAATTTCTTGTGTATCTTCTTATTGAGAATAAAACACTTACTTCTAAATATTCAAAATTATTTTAATGTTGGATTCTTTCCATACCACAGATTGTGTGGAGTCTTCTATTATTTAGGAAAAAACAAATCCCTATTGGATATATAGACCGATTCAAGGATAATTCCTTCCATAATTTCTCTAGTAGGTCCTTTTCAATCATAATTGGTCTGGACATCTTATTTATGATCTGATTTATCCTCTCAACCACTCCATTTTTTTAAGGAGATATTACTGCTAAAACTTGATGGCTTATCTCATTCTTCTTAAGATAATATTCCACAAGGTTATTTTTGAATTCTATACCATTATTAGTTCAAAATTTTAGAATCTTCTATCCAAGCATCCTTTAAGCTCCCCTCTGATATTATTTTATGCAACTAAACACATCGGTATTGTGGGAAATTATTAAAACCCCATGAAATCATACTGAAGTCATCAATGAAAAGAATATAATACCTTTTAATATCAGTGGATCTTGGCGATATACGTCCACACACAACTCCATGTGCCAATTCAAGGAATCTATTTAACTTTTGTTCTTTTTCCTTGTATGTATTTATGATAATCATCCCTTATTTACAAACTTCACATATGTTAGTGCGATCATGTGATGTCTTGGGGAGTTCTTGAGCTGCATCAAATTTGACCAGATCTTCTTGGGATAGTTGGCATAGATTGTCAATTTGTTTATGCTACAACCTATTTTCTTCCTCTTTGGATAGAAAGTAAAAATATTCTTCTATACTCACAAAGTTGAGATTACCCATTGTTCACTTTCCCTATAAAACAATTGCACCATCCTTTCCCTTGACAATACACAACTTCTTAGTAAATCTTATAGCATGAACTGAGTCACACAGTTGAATAACACATAAAAAGTTGTGATTGAGACCTTTGACAACCAAGACATTAGCACATCTCATATCTTTACCCCCAAATATAGATTTGTTTCCAACAAAATTCAAGACTTCATCATTTCCAAATTTAACAACACACTCTTTTTAATATTTTATTCATGTAACAAGATCCTTATTCCCTATCATATGGGATGTGCATCCACTATCAAGGATCCATACACCATCATGATCTGATACTTTAAGGGAAATCTTGATAATAACTTTCTGCTCAGATATTTTCTTTTTGATCCATGCCTTTGAATTCATACCCATTACGGATTTAAAAACATGATCTTCCTCAAAGTATGATGGACCAACATCATATTGTATAGATGAAAATTCATTTTTCATTTTTAACTCATTTGATGATTCACTAAGATGTTGTTTATGACCACTTTGGTTCTTCTTTGGCACATTCATCTATATTATTGATGAGAAATATTTGGACATGTGTCCAAATCCTCCACACCAGAAAAATTGACCATAAAAATCAGTCTTTTAATATTGAACTCTATGTGACAACATTTTTTTCTCTTATTCCCTTTGATACCTTTTGGATATGGAACATAGATTTTTCAAATGTACCATATTTTCATAATAATAACACCTAACATGAGATGTATTCTTGTACATTATCATAGTATTGGTTCTTCCTTGGGTTCTATAAGTCTTTTGATTCTGATTTGTAACCAAATATATTTCCAACCTTAGATTGGGTGCTTGCATTCTGACATCAAACACCACAACATTATAATTTGGATCCAGCCCCATACCATTATTTTTATGTTTATATTAATGTTGATTCTGTTTTTATGGACCTATATGCTCCACTTCCATCTTTTATTTCACTTGAGAACTATTATAAATTGATTTCTTACCAGTAATAAAGAGTCTTTCCAGATCTTTTAATTTTCTTCATAGTTTGAAAATGTCCTCTTCAAGTTCTTCAATATGTTTGATTTAATACTCTCCTATATTAGCCAAACCATAAATCACTCTTTTTGTTCTTCAACTTTGATATTGTACTCAACATACTTTCCTAGGTTCTCTAGCATTGAATACTAAAACTTTCCAATTTATTCCTTTATCTCAGACTTCTCTTCTTCCTTATACTGTATATAAATATTGGAATCATGAACCACTCTATTTTATTTATTCATTTTGACTCTCCAAACATCTATCTCCTCAAGAGAGGATTTTAATTTAGCATGGAGATCAACTCTTTCTTTGACTTATTCTTCATCATTAACACTTTATTCCTTTTTTTGGGAGCTACATACAACTTCCACCATAGAAGTTTCTCCATGATTCTTGCATATATCCATCTCTTCAAACTCATATTCTTCTGAACTTCCATTTTATTGTGTAAGAATATTATTCTTTTGGAAGAATGTTATTATAATTTATTTACTTATCACATAGGTGGGAGACTTATTTATGGGAATTTTGACTTAATCCTCATCATCATAAAACTTCTTAGGGCACCTTACTACAATATTCCCACCCTTTCCACATCAAAATCATGTGAGCGGTAGTTTCCCTTTGAACTTTCTTTTTCCTCTTTTTATATTTAAAGAAAGGAATGGCATGACCTCATCTGTCTCTTATTCATACTATCTATTTTAATAGTGAGCTTCTTTATGGCCTTGAATGATTTCTATTTGGACTTCCCTTTTTCCACAATCTCATTATCATCATTTCTCATCTAGTATGATACAATAGTATTGTGTTGAATATCCAATGGTTGATCCTTGGGATATTTATATTCCAATATGGAGACTTTTAGATTGAACTTAGGTGGAAGCCTTCTCAAGATGTACTTAACAATATTGAATTCATCAAAAATTTCTCCAAGACCATGCATTTCTTCCACAACAACATTCACCTATTCAAATAATGAATCCATGGACTCATTGGGGTTCATTATTAGGTCATCATATTTGTTCCATAAAACCTATAATTCTCTTTCTCTAAATTTTGAATTAACTTCATATATATTTAACAGAATTCTCCACATGGAAGGTTTTGACTTATAATAAATCACCTTTACATAGATTGTGATAGATAATACTCCTCTTAAGATATTGATTACTATGGTATCAAAGTGAAAGTTTAATATCAGTGTTTCTCTCTGAAGGGTTTTAATGGAGGTTGTCATTATGAACTTTAATGGAAACAATTTTCAGTTGTGGAAGAGTCAGATGTAGCACTACTTCCAAATTGTGGGAGTCCCAAATGAATGACAATACATTACCTATAGGTCATGGTTACTGGATATAAGGGTGTCTCTATGTGACAACAGTTTCCATATCCCACATAGGATACTTGAGGGGTGTTGGGAATGGTATATAAGCCCTATATATACCCCTCCCCAACACAAGTCCATTTTAGAAGGGGGATAGGTAGTGAGCCACCGTGGAGGGTAGTGAACCCTGTTGAAGAAAAAAAATCGTGAGGCAGTGACCCAAAGGGGAAAATATTGTGATGGAGGATCTTACAACACCTATGTAGATTCTACAATTGGTGTCAAAGGATGTATGTGGCCTTTGATTCATAGGGAAATCACTGAGGGGGTATTGTTTGAATCCCAAATGAATGATAGTACGTGCCCTAGAGGTCATTGTTTCAGGTTGTAGGGGTTTCACAATATGACATATGGGTGTCACTCTAGGACACCAGTTTCCATACCACACATTGGATACCAGAAGGGTGTTTCTCATGGTATATAAACCCCAGCCATCCCCCTCACCATACCAATGAATTTTTGGAATTGGGATAGGAAGTGAACCACCCTGGTGTGCAATGAGCCCTCCTAAAGAAAAAAATTATGAGGGAGTGACCCAATGCGGACAATATTATGATGGATCAAAATGATCAAACTCCTACCTACTGCCAACAATTATAACCTAAAATAATAACTAGAACATTTAACAAAATAAATTACAAAGAGAATAGGCATAGAATGTATCAAAAAGTGTGCACATAGAATTTGTGATTTTGTTAATAAAAGAGAATAAATTTTAACATAAAACAAATAATATATCATATAGAACACTTTTAAAACATAAACTTACCAATTTAATATATGATTAAAACACTTGTAACTTAAAATGGATAAGTATATAACAATCTAATCAATTTTTAAACTGATGTGTGGTGTGCTTGAAATTACTCAATAAATAAATTTTAAAGATTTTGATATGGTAGCATTTCCTATATTTAAAAATTAATTCAATGGTATTTTTATCAAAATTTCATGTCCATATGAGATCATTTTCTATGGTTCTTACTCTTACATGCACGTTTTAGTGTTTTCAAACACTAAAAACACATTTACGGGAATCCTGGGAAAATTGTAACTTATATTGATGTGATGTTGGTTCTTAAATTTCAAAAATAAATCTACAGTCATTTTCTTATGATACCATGTCCATATGACACTATTTTCTTATATTTGACCCCTTGAAATGTGTTTTTAAAGAATTTAGTATCTTTTAAAACTTCTTATTGAGTCATACTGAGCACACCACACATTATATGGATAAGTTGTTTGTGTGTACACAAAAAATAATTCAGCGGTGGTTTTATGATGATTTCACATTAATTTGATATCATTTTATATGGTTTTGATAGTTATGCACACGTTTTAGTGTTTCAAAACACTAAAAATACATTTATGGGAATCTTGGGAAAACCCTAACTTGGATTTTCATGCTATCAAGTCCTAAATTTAAAAAATAATTAATTAATATTTTTCCTAAAATTTCATAGTCATATGATTCTTTTTTCTTAATTCTTATGCCCTTGAAAAAAATTTAAAAACTTTGGTCTCTTTTAAAATTATTTATCGAGTCATTCTGAGCACATCACGTGTCATATGGACATGTTTTATATTCATAAACTTTAAAAAAATCTGTTTTTACCATGATTTTAAATCAATCTAAGGTCATTTTTATGGTTTTGACCATCACTTGCTTGTTTTAGTGTTTTAAAACACTAAAAACACATTTATGGGTATCCTGGAAAAAATGTAACTCATATTGATGTGTCTTTAGTTCATACATTTCAAAAATAAATCTATGGTCATTTTCCTATGGTTTTCTAGACATCTGATTTTATTTTCTTTGTTTTAACCCCCTAACACACATTTTTAAAGACTTTGGTATCTTTTAAAACTGCTTATTGAGTCATTATAAGCACATTGCACATTAGATGGATGTATTTTCTATGATTACACATCAAAAATAATTCACACTATTTTTTCCATGATTTTACATCAATATAATGTTTTTTTCTATTTTTTTACTGTTACATGCAAGATTTAGTGTTTTAAAACACTAAAAACACATTTATAGGCATCTTGAGAAACTGTAACTCAGATGGGTGTGTCGATGGTTCCAACATTTGAAAAATAAACATATGGTCATTTCTTATGATTTCACATCCACCTAACACCATTTTATTTTTTTTGAACCATAGACGCAAGTTTTTAGAGACTTTGATATCTTTTAAAATTCATTATTGAGTTATTCTGAGCACATTGTGCATCTTATGGATGTGTTATCTGCACGTAGACATTAAAAATAATTCAATGGTATTTTCCTCATGATTTCACATCAATATGAGGTCTTTTTCTATGATTTTGATCATTACATGCAATTTTTAGTGTTTTAAAACACTAAAAAAAATTATAGGCATTATAAGAAAAATGTAACTTTGATTGACGTGATATCAATTCATACATTTCAAAAATAATTTTATGGTTGTTGTATTATTATTTCATGATTATATGATTTTGTGTTCTTAGTTTTGACCCCTTAACACATGTTTTTAAAGACTTTAGTTTCTTTTAAAACTGCTTATTGAGTCATTCTAATTAGACTGCATGTCAGACAGATGTGTTATCTATTTGTACACATAAAAATAACTTAATGATTGTTTCTCCATTATTTCATATTAATATGAAGTTTTTTTCTATGGTATTGACCATCACACACACATTTTAGTGTTTTAAAATAGTAAAAATGTATTTACTAACATCTCGAGAAAACCATAACACGGATTGATGTATCATCAATTAATATATTTGAAAAGTCAATCTATGGTCACTTTCCTATGATTTCATGGCCATATAATTCCATTTTCTTGGTTTTGACCTCCTAATACACGTTTTTGAAGACTTTGGTATCTTTTTAAAGTACTTATTGAGCCATTCCAAGTACACCACACTTCGAAAGGATGTTTTTTATGAATTTAAACATCAAAATAAATTAAATGGTGGTTTTACTATGATTTTACATCAATCTAAAGTCTTTTTTTATGGTTTTGACCATTACATGCACATTTTAGTGTTTTAAAACATTAAATATATGTTTATAATCATTCTGAGAAAACTGTAACTCTGATTGATGTGTTTTCAATTATTGAATTTTAAAAATCAATATATGGTAATTTTACTATGATTTCATGGCCATCTGATGTTGTTTTATTGGTTTTGACCCCCTAACAAATGTTTTTAAAAAATTTGGTATCTTTTAAAATTTCTTATTGAATAATTTTTTGCAGAATACATGTCGAATAAACTTTTTTATCTATTAATACATGTCAAAAATAATCCAATGGTGGTTTTCACATTATTTCACATCAATATAAGGTCATTTTCTATAGTTTTGACTATTACACGCATATTTTAGTGTTTTAAAACACTAAAAATGAATTTATGGGACTCCAAAGAAAACTGTAACTCTGATTTTCATTATTTCAGTTTATACACTTCAAAAATAAATATATAGTATTTTTCCTATTATTTAATATCCATATGACATTGTTTTCTTGGTTTTTACCCCCTAACACACGTTTTTAAAGACTTTGTTATCTATTAAAACTGCTCACTAAGTCATTTTGAGATCATCGTATGATGTATGGACGTTTTTTCTTTGTGTACATAGAAAAATAATTTAAAGGCGATTTCCCCATGATTTTAAGCCATTATAAGGTCATTTTCTATGGTTTTGACCATCACATGCACGTCTTAGTGTTTTAAAACACTAAAAACTCATTTACGAGCATCCTGGGAAAACCAAAACATTGATTGACATGCCATCAGTTACTAAATTTCATAAAATAAATCTAAAGTTGTTTTTCTATGATTTCATGGCCATCTGGCACCATTTTCCTGGTTTTAATCCCTTGAAAAACATTTTTAAAATAATTTAGTATCTTTTAAAACTGCTTATTGAGTCATTCTAAGCACACTACATGTCAGATGGTTGTGTTACCTATGTATACACATCAAAAATAATTAAAAGGTGGGTTTCCCATGGGTTCACATCATTATTATGTCTTTTTCTATTTTTTTGACAACCACACACATGTTTTAGTGTTTTAAAACACTAAAACTGTGTTTATGGGCATCCCGGGAAAACCATAACTCCGATTAACATACCATCAATTCCAAAATTTGACATGATTTGGTCAGTATGACATGAACTTATATAAATTTTAATATTTTCATTTTATATTTATTTTCATTTCATTTCCTTTTATATGATATCTTAATCACATTAATCTATTATTGACTCCTAAACTTCCAAATATCAAATAATTCAATGAAAACTCATATGGTTTCTATCAATATGGTTCTAAATATTTTCATGGAATCATTCTATTTATAAATATTCTTGATTGTAGTACCCTTCCATTATTATTTTCATTGGATGATCATTAATATTAAAACTTAAATAAATAATCTAGAAGATTGTTTTGGGCTACTGTGTTTATTCTTGGAAAATGTGGGAATGATCTATGGAGCTTAGAATTTAACTCAATAGGATGAGATATAAGACTATAAATTTACTTGTGGATCATTCCCATCATTATATAAAATAAAAAAATTAAAGAATTTTCCATTTTTGACTACCATTGATTCTGTGTTAACCTATAAAAGTCATCTTCTTTCACTTTTTATTTTAACTGTCAAATTTCTCTTTGTGCTTCCTAATCAATGGAACTAATCGAACCCCCACTGGGTGTAGTAGTAAATGATGATGATTCCCTACCAATTATAGCTGATGGAGAAGACCAAGAACCCATTCCCCGTATATTTTTGGGATGCTCCTTCCCTAAAACAATTGCAATTGTACCATTTTAGGAAACAAATGATGATTATGAAGGGTTCACATCCCAGGTTTCTTGAATTTTAACATGTTAATATTATAATATTAGAAATTATTTTTAAAATTATTTGAACTTCATGATATTATATAATTAATAAATTTTTCATTATTATTTCATGTTATTTAATTACTATAAAAACATAATAATTAAAAAAACAGATTATAACAACAAACAAGACTTAAACCCAATTAATTAGGGTACACTATGTGGATAAAATGACACCAATAGAGCTAATTTTAATCATTTAATCCATGTAGATGGCCCTATTTAGTTGGATTTAAGGCCTTTTTTTATTAAAAAATCATTATTATGTATTTATATTAGTTAAATAACATTAAATAGTATGAAAAGTACTTACTCCAATCTCTCTGGTAGGTTCATTCACAAAACTTACATCAGGTTTCCTATTATATTTAATTCATATCTCTATTGGGCCAATAGAGTGACATAATTCATTAGTGTTTATAAAAAAATATAAAGGTTAGGAAAAACATTGACTTATAAAAAACAATTAATAATGGAAATAATAAAACAAACATTTTTCTTTTCTCAAGAAACTTTGAGATCCATCTATATGGGGAATGAATTATTTATCATGATTCATATAATTGTTTTAGATAATTTAAAAAAAAATATACCAACATTATTAAAAATTATAATTTTATTGTGTTCATGTCATTAATATAATGTAAAATATACAATTACCTCATGAGATGAATCTCTATTAATATCATCAAAAATATTATTCTGCTCATGAGAAATTTCTTTAGGAACTTTCTAATACATTTTTTGATATCTCAAAAATGTGTCACTAAACTCTTGTCATAATATCCATTTAAAATTTCTCCATTTATTACACAAATTTTTCAGTGTCTATGGGCATGAAACAGAGTGATAGACATCAAAATGAAAAAACATATATAAATAAAACACATAACACTTTATATATATATTAATAATTTTACTCATAACTTTTAAATGAGTTATCAAAAAATATTAAATTAATATTACCTTTACATGGTTTTCAAATCCTTCATTTCCCCAAGTTGAAGGAATATGCCTCTAATCATTATAATTAATGGGAAATCTCACTATATCACAAGACAAATGCCCAAGAATATGACCATATATTCTGAAAATATCCCTAGTAGAAACCCCAAACTCATCAAGTGGAATGATAATCTTGAATTATTTCATGTCTCATACACTTTTTGTGTTCATATTTACATATCTTCTGTTGTTATCTTTATCTTTTTAAGAATTCATTAAATAATTAATAAAATATATAGTTTTTTCTACAATGATGTACATACGAGTAATGATAACTCACTAATATCTCCTAGATGGAGGGGTAACCAACTACTCAATTTCCAGTGGTGCATCAGATAGTGCTCTACCAATAATATCCGAGGAAACTACTGGCTCGCTAGAAGTCCATGTTATAATAAAATTACTCATATTCACTAAAGTGAATGGTAGTTGTCGTGTTCTCCAAGATGTTGACCAGATAGAAAATTAAAAAAAATTTATTCTTACCATTCCTATAATTAAAATGGTTCATAATATATTCAATGTATACAAAACACAGAATTAAAAAAATACAAAAAATTAAAAAATAGAACAATGTACATATGTAAAAAACACATATAAATGAAAAATGTTAATATAGTTTTATTAAAAATTTATAAATCCAATTATCTTCATCTTAATTGTGTTTATTATTATCAACCTCTATTTAAATGATTACTTAATTTTCACCCTCCCTTGAAAGTTCAATTGTTTCAATATTTTCAGGAAAAAACTGTTCAATGTTTTTTGATTTATGGGGTTCACTATCACAATGTACTAATTGAACTTGATCTCTCATATCATACAAGTCTATATGTTTTAAGTGTAAAAAAACACTCCAATATTCATGTATTTCATAATCCATATAATAAACCATCTTCACTTATGAATCCAAGAGAAATGGATCATGCTCTGTACACTCAAGAGTTTCAATCAAGACATAGAAGTTACCATAATTAAAATATAAATAATCTTTCATTATACCCCTATCAATGTTGACCCACTTTCATTTAAATAAGATAACTGAAAAGTTATAATGATGGTTTAATTTTATTATAGAAATCATCTTTACATAGTAAACCACCTCTATAAGGGTAAATACACCACTATTTTTAGTTTTCAAGTCTTCTTCATGAAAAATTTTATTAAACTTAAATCCATGAATATTGTATACATCGAATATCTTAGTCTTTCTTAGAGGACCATATTCCAAAATCTTCAAATAATTTGATATTTCAACTCAATTATCAGTATTCATTATCTAAAAAATAAGATATAATGTGTCTCTTTTAATATAGACAAAATAACTACACATCAATAATATGAATATTAGTATATACTTGCATGATGGGAAAACCGTTCGATAACCTCCTTATTAACACCTTTTTTTAATTCCTAATTATTTTGAGATTGACCACTTATTCTCTTATTTGTTTATAAACTAAATTCTTCAATAAATAGATCTAAAATAAAAATATTGAGTAGTACATATCTATGCACTTGTAGTAACTCCAATTCTGTTAGTGTAAAATTTGACCCCTTTCCAACTAGTCATCCAATAGTTGGAAATACCAATGACTAGATTTTAGAATGAGAAGTAGTGTATATGTCTTAAAACATCCAAAATGATTGAATACAGTCTCAATACCTTATAAATACTTAGAACTGATGGTCAAGCACACATTATCTATATAACCTTTAGTAATAGAGCCTTATGTTTGAGTTTTATTCCCCACATATGATTTTAAATGTCCTAAGCACCTGATGACAAAAAAATAAGAAACATTTTAAAAAATTACATGATGATTTTATAAAATTGAATTCATCTATTAAAATAAAAATAATATTAACATAACTCTCAATTGGATACATCTATATATAGTTAACTGGTCCACCATGTTTAGAGTCTTAAACTAAATGAACAATCTAATGAATCATGACTATGAAAAATTAAGGGTGAAATAACATCTCAAAAGGATAAAGTGTCAAAAAAAATATTTCTTGAAATTTATCAAGATTAGTTGTATTTACATTTTTTCCAAAAATCTCTCTAAAGAAGGTATAAAAATCAACTAAACTTTAGTTACTTTTTTAGGTATTTCATTAGGTAATGTCAATATCAACAATTTCTCCATCATAATATGTGATTCATGACTTTTAAATCTATGTAAATTTTGATGTTTTAAGTCATCACACCTTGAAATGTTACTTAAATATCCATCTATAAATTTTACATTATTTAAAGTTAGAAGTAATATGTCATTATCATTATTTTTCATTGTAAAAATAGCTAAAGTATTATTTAAATTCTCATTTTCCCACAAACCATGATTTATATTAATTGATTCTAAATCCTTTCAAGAATTAAGGTTATTATTAAATTTACCCTACTCATGAAGTATTGTAAAAATTACATTTTTATATATGTTATTCTCAAAATGAATAATTTCAATATTATGGCATATAAAATTAAAATTCCAATAATTAATTTTGAAAAATATACACATTTTCTTACAATTTTGTGTTCTAGATGCTTCAGATATTGTACATCATACCCTTTACCCCATATTTAAACTGATTACATTTTCCAAATTTTATAGTGAAATTCATTAATTGTCCCAATATTTATGAACCAGATAACACCTTTGGTGGATTTCTCAATTCAATATCTCCATTAAATTGTGTCTTGTTAAACCTAAATTTATGATAAGTATCAAGAAATTAATGATGAAATATAAAACATCATTTTCTACTATGAGGTAATCATTGATCTTCAAAATTAAAATTACAAAATGGACAAGACAAACCAATATGATTGTTTCAACCAGATAAGTTTCCCATTCTAGTAAAGTCACTAATTTTCCATATTAAAGTAGCATGCATCTTGAATATTTTTCTCATTGAATAATCATATGTTTCTATTCTATCATCCCATAATTTTCACAATTCTTTGATTGTAGGTTAAATTTATACATCAATGTCATATCAATGAATTTTCTTTCCATGAATAATCATCAAAATAATGAAATAATTATCCTTCATACACATCAATGGAGGTAGATTATAGGGAATCAAAGCAATTTTCCATATGTTATAATTATTTCTTAAAATACCAAAAGGTTTTAACCATTATAATACAATTCAAATCATAAATTCTTAGGATTTTAAGAAGAATCAAGATATGATGAATCAAAAAAAATCCATGATGTTGAATATTTTTGATGTCTAATAAATCCAAATTTGTTATTATCCAGAGTATTCCACTTCATTTCATATACAGTCTTAGACAACATGAATAATATTTATTAGAATGGTTTCAAAGTAAATTAATACAATACCATTATGGGGTTTTTCTCCTTCTGCATATTCCTGGTGCTGTATTTTTTTACTCTCATTATTTCTCATTAACTTCCAACTGCTTGTATGAAATATTATGCATTCTTATTTGTTATACTATTATCCCTAGTAAAGAATGAAATCATTAAGGCATGCTTGTATCTTTGTATAATTGATTCCAAGTTTATTAGTTATTTTCTTCATTTCATAGAATGATGTTAGGATATTTAGATTCACAAAATGAATCAAAACAACTGTCTATATTTTATAATTATTAATTAAAGTGCCAAAAGGTTTTAACCATCAGAAGATAATCCAAATCATACATTCCTAGGATCTGAAGAAGAATAAAGAAATGATGAATTAAAAAACATCCATGATGTTGAATATTTTAGATATCTAATCAACCCATCATTGTTATTATCCTGAGTATTCCACTTCAAGTAATATGCAGTCTAAGACAACATGAATAATCTTTGAAAGTATAGTTTCAAAGGAAATTAACACAATACCTTTGTGGTATTTTTCTTCTTCAGTTTCTTCCTACTATTGAATTTTTTTACTCTCATTATGTCTTATTAACTGCCATATTCTTGAATGAAATCTTATGCATTCTTTTTTATTATACTCTTATCCCCAATAAAGCATGAAATAATTACGACATTCTTATATCTTTGTATAATCGAGTCCAAGTTTATTGATGATTTTCTTCATCTCATAGAATGATACTGGGATATTATCTTAACTAAATGAATCATGAAACAACTCAAAAATAATGGAAACTGTTATGTTATTAATTTCATATAGACCTTTTATATTTAATAACTTAAGTAGAAAATACAATATTTAATACCTTCCAAACCCTTTATATAATTCTTATTATCCATCTTCAACTAATTAATAAAAATAATTTTTTCGTTACTAAAGATCTAGGCTAGAATAACCTGCTTCATATCAATTGAAGGTTTTATTGATCTTTTAAAATCATATAAATTATATCTTATAAATACAAATGTGTTATTTAACAAGTTTTGAACTAAATTCTCATCTGGTGGGTTACATTATGTTATATTGATCAGATAGTCATTGTTTTTACATTCCATAACATTTGATTTTCCATTCCAAATCCATCATACATATCTAGTTGGAAACTATTTCAATATAAAGTGATCATATACTTCATTTCTATTCAACCATTATTGAATTTACAATCAGGACATGAACATTTTATTTGACCATCCACCGATCGGTTTGAAATTGAATAATCCAAAAATTCTTCCAAACCCTTGACATACCAAAGTGTGTTTTGAGGTAAATTAGTAAATAATTATCTTTAGGTATTGGATTTTCACTCTTATCCCTATACATTAATATATAAATATATAAATTTTTAATCAAACAAGTACAATTAATTTTTAACATCACCCAATTTTGTTATTGACAGGGGTAAGGACTTGATTTTTTAGAACACAAATTTAATAATAAAATTATTCAATTAAACATGAAAAATATAAAAAAAATATGAATAAATATTACCCCTCACAAAAATAGGGTTGGTGTTATTGATGGAGGTCTCTAAGGTAAGAAGAGGGAAACAGATAACATGGATATTGGGGATACGATCCCAGCAATGTCTGACTCAGACATAATTAAGGGAAATTAGGGAGGCATGGTGGAGTATAGGGTGGTTAGTAAGGATCTAGGGCTTGGAATCTATTGTGGGTGTTGGTCATTATGAAATAGTGAATAGGGGACACCGTATTGGGAGAAGTACTATTAGGGGACATCATTGTGGCCAACATCGAGGGAGAGGGGGTCAATGGTTGGTTGTTGGCATTGAGGGAGGGGGTTAGGGGTCAGTGGTTGTTAAAAAAGGAGGTTTAGGGGTTATAATAAATGGAGGGGGTGTTGGTTGATATTGAGGGAGGGGTGTTTGGGGGGTGGGGTTCAAAGCCTAGGGGTCAGAGTAAGGTGTGGGGAGGGGTTAATTACGTTTTTTAAGGATTTAGTGGTATTTTTTATTCAACCTGTTATAAATTTAATTATTAGTGTCCATTTTATGAAACCTACACTATAGTATATATAAAATAAAAAATAATAATTAGTGGTGATTATAGGTATTGTAGCTAATAAACCACTGCTAAAGCTGCATTTTTTATAGTGTGTTCTAGGTATAAAATCGATTTGTTTTTATCATTGGAAATTTTCTGATAATGTTAATGAGTTAAAAAAAATTAATTTTATTTCTCAAAGTATTAAGGATAGATAATAATGTTCATGTGATGTATAGGTTCTAATTTTGTGTCAGTAGTACAAGTGGATAAAATTTCAAACTAAAAAAATGTTATTTGGAAAGTCCACAATGTTTCATTAAGTATCCAGTCAAGGCCATTAAAACCTAAATTTGGTTCCAAGAAGGAAGGAAATTGATTCCATGTGATGATTTCATTCAGGATACCTAAGGTAGTTTTGAAAAGTCTATTTAATATATATTATAGGTATTGATGTTATTGAAATTAATTGTTTGATTTTGAATGTTCGATGATACTGATTGTATGTTTTATAGTTATTATAAATATATAATAATTCAAAATAAAATTAATCTTGGATATATCTTTTAGTTTATATTCAAAGGATAAATAAAAGAGTTTTTGATTCATAATATGTATCAAGATCAGATGGATTTAAGTAATGGATGTGTATTTTCATCTCATTTATCGTATGTGATAAGAAAAGTTGGTTCTTAAGAATGTGTTGTTATAAAGAATATGAGATGATGAATTTAACACACATGGTTCGTGATTCATCAGTTTCTATAATATGTTTTTAGATTAAAATAAGGATTATTTTTTATCTAGGATAAAAGTTTTATCCTAATTATATTTTTAAATATGAGTAATTAAAATTCCACCACCAATCAATGGCATATTTTAAAAAAATATATTATTATTTTAAAAAAATATTAAAAAAATATAATATACCATATATGATATGAAAACAATTTTTTGTTTGTTAAATATTCCCACTAAAACTAAATAAGTGTCATTTCCTAACACAAATGAGTTTATGTATCTTACATATTCTAAATAGAATATAGTGTCTCAGTGGATAATGGAAGTATGTTAGGGCTAACGATTAAAAAATAAATGTTTTTTAGTCAAAATTCAAAATTATATTTCATTTCATATCTTAAAAAGAGTGTAGGACATTACAATAAAGAGAAATTAAAGAGTTTCATTTAGGAACTAAAAGATGTGGATATCACTTTCATACTAAAGGAATTTTGGATATGTTAGTAAATAAATAAAGTGTTACATTTGTTACCAATGTGATCTCAATGAAAAATTTTGATGGATTAAATCCAAAAGTATGATGATTATGAAATTATTAGTTCTAAGTGAAAAAAAAGAATTATTAACAACATAACATTTGTTATTGTGAAGCAAAGGAGTTTGAAACTGTGTATGATTCATATTTCTCACCATTATTCAAAGCTAGATTTATATATAGATGTTACCCATTAAGGATTTAGTGAGATTGTTTTATCATATAGTAACAAGGAGATGTGGTTTAAATTATATAGTGAAGTAATGAGTTTAAAAAAACATCAAATTTATAGAAAAAATATGGCTAATCTGGTAGTCTATCATATGCGACATGGTTAGACAGGCACTTATGTATGGTTTTATTGAGTGTTATTAAAAGAGTTTATAAATATAAAATTTATCATTTTATACAAAAATTATCCACCACTTTATCATTATTTAATGTTAGTTTTATATATATAGATATATAGATACATGTTTCATAAAGAAAAATGAAAATTTACCCCTTAAAGTATGGCTTTGAGTTATACCAAATTTATGTTCTTTTTGAAGTATTATAGGTTTGGATGAAATTATAAGTTTAGTGGGAGTAGTATTTCATATTGAAATAAAAAATATGCTCATGATACACAAAATTATTTTCAATGTTCGATTGTGACACCCCAACCTGAATCACTGGGACCAACCTAGAGGGTCACATGACTTCAGGCACACCACCTCGTATACCAGAGGTCATCGACTAGTGGTGAGGGACTAGAATAATATTGGGGAGACTATACCCACATATCATAGGCTAAAACAAAAAATGTAAATAACTAAATAATAAACATACATAATAAATATTATAGTACACATAAATTAATAAACATAACGTTATAATAAAATATACCATGAAAAATCATACGATCATACATATATTGACCACCCATTGTGTTGATCCTAAAACCAAAATAAACCTAAAATACAATGCATGTACATCATATCTACTTCTATCCTTGGGCCTCAGGCAACCTATCACTAAATACCCATCGAAATTCCACAACCTAATCCATTTTACATCCTATGTTGAACCTAAAAGTAGACATTATGTCTACACACGCACTGAGATTCCCATTCAGAGTGTGAGCATAAAGTCAGTAGGGTCTCAACAAGCACCCATAATGTACAATATCATATGTGTGTGTATGCATGAAAAAAATATAATAACATACTCATTGAGTCGTCATGTGCTAACTAGGCTTCCACAATGCTTGATGATTTATGCATACCCATCAGGTCATTGAGTGCTAACTAGGACACCCTAACACCTAACCATGCCTGTTTTGATTCCGTGTCATAACCTAATTGTCTCTTAACACATGTTTTGGCCCATACCTGAACCATCAGGGTGAAGATCCACACTTCCTATACAAGGCTTTATAGATCATAACAATGTTACACATTCATCCCACAACTTAAACATATCATTGATGGATAGCCACCACATAATCAAAACAAGATGCATATAAACATCCCATGGAAAAACCATATCATTGACGGATATCCACTATAAATTTAGAAAAATGTGTATATAAAACTTACATGACTTGACCATCTCATCGATGGATATCCACCATGTAATCAGGACAAACTGCACATAATTTATCCACTGACTTAACCAACTCATGATGGATAACCACTACCCTATCTAAACAAGGTCATAAAATTTACCTTCTGACTCAAAAATCTTAGGGTGGATATCCACCACATAACCAAAACAAATATACATAAAAAGTTAGGTCCACAACCCATCACACAACTCACCAACTCAACACGTCTATGAATATCCCTCTTTTAGACTCTCATGTTGCATCATGTATCTTCTAGCATAGTAGGGGATCCATTAGGGATCAATGAACTACCTTGGTCTCAAATCATTAATAAAAACTTTCATCTGTCACCCTATGGTGACACCCCAACCTGAAGGATCACCTCAACCCTAGCCTTAATAGGAAATTTATATATCATATCTAAACTCTCCTTTCTATCATAATTCCAAGTCCCTAAATAATTCCCATGACCCACACTAGGGATAATCTCACATATCTCTAGGGAGACCACTCTCTACTTATACATAAACCTCTCATGCTTTCCAAAACAAGTCTAGGGAACCAAAAATGTTATTCCTCTATCTCATCCCATACCCTAAGACCTACTCGAGGCCCCTCTCAGATTAACCAACACTATGAAACAATAGTGAAATAGTCTCTAGGAATTTATGAACATCCCAAGAGCCTCCAAGAACTCATCATGGGTATAGAGTCTCAATTCCACCCTTGTAGTATAGACTATGGGTCTATCGGTCCTCAAATTCTCTACCCAAGCCCATTTATAATGTACAAACACATGCACACTAATTCATGTATATACATATGATTTTTTATTATAGGGTCCACCTACCACTAAAACTGAGTTACCATCCCCACCAAGATCTACTAAACTTCTCCATGATCTGTATATCTTTAGCCAATACTATCTATTCCCTAGATATCATCTATCACTAATTCATTGGAACCTCAAAAAACCACACTCAAAATGTCCTTGTCCCATCTATGACACTGTATCAAGTGAAATTTCTATCATTTGATACCCAACTAACCATCAATTTCATCCAATTTTACCAAAAAAAATAATAATTTAGGGTAGTTTCTTACCTCTAGAAAAATGATAGTGCATGATAGTAATATATAATCTTGGTATTTCCTCTATGTAATTCAGTTAAAATCCCCATCAATCTCAATTGATTCCACTACACTCTGGTGGAATCAACAGTGAATATCTAAATAAAATTGAATGAAATCAGAGTTCATCTAAGGGAGAACTAGGAATGGAATAAAATGAATGATCTTACCATGAATCATCATAAAAATTCACCATAATTCATCCCACATAAAGGATGATCAAATGAGAGGCTAGGGAAGGGATATTCAGCTAAGAAATTTCCTTTCTTGAGCTCCTCCCTTGTCTAAAAACTGATGTCCCTTGAACTATAAAATAGGGTATTAACTCACTAAAAATATCCCTAAAAGGCCCTATTAGCTAGCCATTGGGCCTTACCAGCTAGCTAGTAGTACCAATAAGTGTTTTGGGCCACTTTCTAGATCATTGTCTAGCTAGTGGGGTCTCATTGGAAGGTAGATGGGATGTTGCTGCTGAAATTAAGTACCCTAACCACCCCATACATTCTCTAACGCTCACCTGAACACCCCTAGAGTCCGTAAAACCTCAAACACCATCCAAAAATTCTGTTTTATGATTCAAAAATCCTTAGATTACCATCCTGAGTCCCATTTCTAAAAAAAGTATCCACAAAATGAAGAGTTTAAATTTCCTTATGAATTTCCAACTCATAATGATGCAGATCATTATAAACTCACAACCATACTACTTCTTTCCCTCAAAAAGTCATGGAATACCTTGAACCACATCCCCTGTCCTACATCAATCATCAAATCATCAATAACTCATTTTTATCCATCCCCAAATTCTAATTATTATTCCATTGTGAAATTTCAAACACCAATACTGAATTCACCATCTTTCTTCTAACTGATCCCTAGACCACCTCACCCGCATCTCGAAGGGAAACCCTGACATAGTCCCAACTTCACTACATCCAAATCTACTCCAAAATACCAGTTTTAATTCCAGATATCTTTTCCCAACACCCACTTCCACACCTTTTGATATGCTACCTCAACACTCGATCATAATTCCTTAACAAACAGAGGTGTCATAACATTACCTAAACCCTGACACTGGAGTATGAACCCAACACCTAGTGTATTTACACAATTGGCTCACTACTCTCCTTCTACAATTATCATGGTATTACTTTGAGTACGGATGCACCATTGATCCAAATCACCCTCAAATCACCTTAAACAACCATGATCCTGATGCCAATGTACTAACTCAAACCAACATCACATTTGAATGAAGGCACAAACTTTCCTAGGTTCCTCAGTCATTTCATCCCTAATTGGAACCATCATAGTGATTCTCCACATGATTTACCCCCAAATAATTTGAAGAAATAAAGTTTCACACCCTGAATCACATCACAAATCATGATTCATTTAACGAATCACCCTTTGATCCTAATGTAACTACACTAGACTAAGTGTCGGTGCAATGAATCTAACCAACAATGCATATGCATCCCAAATATGGTATTTTACAAGTAACTAGATATTAGTAGATATTACCACACACTGGTACCATGGTTTTACATCAAACTTACAACTATAGGTTTTATGTTATCTTAAAACATTCTAACATGAAATTCATTTAACAATGACTAATATAGTACTCCCCACCATAGGCATATTGTTATCATCACCTTCTAAACCAAACACTCAATATCATTGGACCATGATATGTCTATTACCGAATGTAATGACTGGATATATCCATCCCACTCTCACTTGAGTGTTAACACTAGATACCAATACCACCCATTCCCATCTCACTAGGAACGATGTACTTCAATAGTCAGTGGTGTTCTCCCCACTATATAGAATTTCATACACCACTCCATGAGATCTGATGTCAACACATTAACTCCCACAAGCATGTAAATACTTTAGAACAACTTTATCCCTCATCATTTCAACCCTGACACTCCTATAAAGGTCCAAACCATATCGACCATATCACTGCATAGATCCATTAAAGATTTCACCTCTTATCATAGGGACGTCATTAATTCCTATCAAACTCTATGTTGAAATTACCGCTAGTGCCTCACTGAGTGACCTAGTAACCTTGAATTGAGAGTGTCCTTAAAGCAATGAAAAACCGCTATCATCACCACACTAATCAGGTTCATCCTCAACTTGAACCATTTATAATGGTCCCACTCATGGAATTTTCAACAGATTAACAACTCAACAGGGCACTACACATAACCATCATGAACCATCCCTCGCACACTAAAACTTTTTTTTGAAAATCCTCTCTAATAGACACTCCCTTGCTCCAAGTAATAATGATTCTATGAGAACCCACTCATGTA
Organism: Viscum album; assembly: GCA_963277665.1. Classification (NCBI taxonomy): domain Eukaryota; kingdom Viridiplantae; phylum Streptophyta; class Magnoliopsida; order Santalales; family Viscaceae; genus Viscum; species Viscum album. Next base: position 805,517,268 of record OY728150.1, on the reverse strand, counting down.
GGATCGAAATATAATAGAGATGCTCAATATACAAGAGGGGGGTGAATTGTATACTTTAAAAATTCCTTTGGAACCTTTAAAGTTAGTTATGAATAACTAAAGTTTCCTTAAGAAAAGGAAAGGACTAAGTTTAACAAAGTTAAACTAAGTTGATTCACAACACCTCTAACACCAAACTAAACTTGGAAGGAGATTCCAAAAGTAGGTTCCGGAAATATGGTTCCGGAAATTGAAACTTAACAAAAGTTACAGTATAAGATTCTACCTTAAAGCGTATAGAATCTAAACTAATCAGAGTAAGTAAGGAAGTATAAGAAAGTTATACTTTCCTTAAGATACAAATTGCAGCGGAATAAAGACAAGTAGTAAAACTACTAGTAACAAGATAATAGTCTTTTAACCCAAAGAGAAGGGTATCCAACAACCTTGGATAAAGGTCCCTTGATTTATACTTTCAAGCAAGTCTGTCTTACCCACACCAGGGTAAGCCCTCGATACGAAGATCGGTGTCTCTGTCTTGCTATCCCCGCAAGCCCTCAACTTCAAGGTACTTGGCAACCTCTGTCTTTCTCAGCAAGAAAGCCCTCGATCTTTAAGGTAATCGACACCTCTGTCTTTCTCAGCAAGAAAGCCCTCGATCTTTAAGGTAGTCGGCACCTCTGTCTTCCTATCCCCGGAAGCCCTCGAATGTAATCACCAACATTCGGAGTCGCACGAAGCTTTGAGAGTTAATAAGAGACTCTCTCTCTAGAAATCACTTCAACAGCATGTATGCACAAAATCCAAATTGTTCATCCATCCGTTGCGAGCTTTTTCAAATGAGCTCCTATTTATAGGTAAGGTCGGCTCCTTCTCCAACGGTCATATTTCCCTTAAAGTTCGGAGGGACCTGTACACGTGTCACTTAGACAACGGTTAGTTTATAACAAAATGGACGACATCGTTTTATAATAAGGTAAGTGTAACAGAATGTACGACATCGTTTTAAACTCTAACAGAAAGGTTCGGAATAGAAATTTCGGAGTGAAAGTTTGGAGTGAATAAATTCAGAGTGTATAAAACAATGATAATCATATTCTGTTTAATAGGTGAATTCAGAATGAGAATTCGGAGTAGGAATTCGGAATAGGAATTCGTCATCAGAAATCGTAATGAGATTTCGTCAACAGAATTCGTAATGAGAATTCGTCCTCAGAATTCATAATGAGAATTCGTAATGAGAATTCTTAATTGGAATTCGTAATGAGAATTCTTCTTCAGAATTCGTAATGAGAATTCGGAATGGGATTTCTTCATTAGAATTCGTAATAAGAATTCTTCTTCAGAATTCGTATCCTGAATCTGGAATAGAACTAAGTCAGAATTCATATCCGGAATTCGGAATGAAACTTCCTTATAGTTCTTGTCCAGAACCGAATCCTAAAAACAGAATGCTTTTATATCAAAGTTTTTATGACTCCGAGAAAGTGAATCTGAAACTCATACTTAAGAAAAATATGAATGAAAATATGACAAGGATAATTTTTCTTATAAAAGCGATTTTCCTTAAGAAAGCAATTTTCCTTATAAAAGCGATTTTCCTTAAGAAATCATTTTTCCTTATAAAAGCGATTTTCCTTAAGAAATCATTTTTCCATAAAGATAAGGTGTTTGTGATTTTCAAAACAAGAAGGAATGGAAAAGTCATAAGGAAAACCTTATTGACTCAACAATCTCCCCCTTTTTGGAAAGCACAAACATCCTTACGAAAAAGCTATTCTAAGAAGGAAACACATTAAAGCTTATCTGCCTTGGTTTAAGAAATAGATGAATACGACTAACTCCCCCTTAGGCTTTGAATCTCTAAGGATCGTATTCATATTTCCGGAGTGATGTTTCTTTAAGAAAAACTCCCCCTTAAACAAACTCTTATTAGAGTTCTTTTTCCTTGGGTATTTTTCCTTTCTCCCCCTTTGATAAACTCTTATTAGATTTCCTCTTTTTCTTAAGGATCTTTTCCTTCTCCCCCTTTGTGATTTTCAAAAAGAATTGGAGGGAATGGAAAAACTTAACAAAGTACCTGAAAAGATTAGTAATGACAGAAATAGAAACAACAAGCACAATTTTCATTATATTTGAAATGTCAGCAACAAAAACAGATTACAACAAAAAGATCGGATTGGTCATTTCGGATCTTTCTCCTTCGACATGAGCCCCTTGAGAATTGTCTTGATTTTCTTGAGGTCCTTATGATCTTCCTCTGCTTGCTTTTCTAAGGAAACTATTCTTGCTGACTGAGCTTCAATGATTTCTTCCTGAGCCTTCAACTTTTCTTCCTGAGCTTCCATTTTCTCTTCCTGAGACTTTATTCTTTCTAGAAAATTGATCCGATGATCCCTTTCAAATTTCCAACTCTGATTAACAGAATTGAGCTTTCCATTCAGATCTCTTACTTCCTGACTCCGAATGTTCTTTTCCTCTGTCAATTTCTCATCGAATGATGCAGTCATCTCATGAAACTTCTTGTCCTAGGTTTGAAAAGCATCCTTAACATTTTCCTGAAACTCATCCAACAACCTCATCTCTTCCACATTCTTCTTCGACCAGCTAGTCATCCTTTTGCAAGATCTTTTATGGGCTTCGTAACCAATAAAGAAATTTTTGAACTGGGCTTCTATCTCAACACATTTATCCATAACCATGGATACGGAGTCGGTTTTCTGATTCATCGTATGTTGAAGCATCTGGCATCTAGAGTCTATACTGGAGAAGGTCGGAATGGTTCCCACCAACTTCTTCAAGGACTGAATAACAAAATCGTGCCCCAACGATGATGACTCCGAATCAGAAATCTTGCTAGGAGAATTTTCTTCCTCAATAAGCTCCAACTTCCTCTTAGAAGAGCTACCAGCTTCCTTCCTCATACTTTTTTCTGAACTCGGGGTATCAGCAAGAATTTGCTTTCCCTTATCTTTTTCCGGAATTGAAACCTGTTCCGGAGATCTGTTCTCACTATCAGAGACTTGAACAATTTTATCTTCCTCATCAGCAACTTCTTGAACATTGGCTTCCACGTTTCCCATCTGAGCAGCATTAAGTAAAATATGTTCTTGACAAGTAACTTCTTCTTCTCCCTTTTCTTCTTCCATTGCAGGAGTAGCAAGCTTTGAAGATTGAGCTTCAGATGTTCAGAGCGAGAGGTGATCCGAAGGAGTTCCCTTATATTCATCTACTTGTTTGAGCACATCTCCTGTCTCACCACTTCCTTCAGCCACTTCTTCAACCTCTTCCACTTTCTCTACTTCCTCAGTAGCAACAGCCTCTTCCGGAGTTACAAGATTTCTTCCTGGAGTCTCAGGTAGAGATTCCAGAGAAAAAGATCTCGGAACAGGAATGGTTGCTGAAACCATTTCGTTAAACTTCAACAACGCTTGCACAGCCTCAGCTTCTGAAAACTTCTTTTTCAGCTTCTTTTCCTTAACTTGCTTCTCAAGCTCATCAGCAGCCTTTTCTTTCAGAGCTTTAGCCTCTGCAGGATCCAATCCGAACTGCGGATCTCCTTCCTTCCTCTTTTCCTTGTCAGCTCTCCACTTCGCTGCAACCTCATCAGTATATGTCTTCTTCTTCTTAGGCTTAGGAGGTGCGGAATGGACTTCCTTAGACTTGGGTTCCTCAGCTTCACCTACCACTTCTTTCTGCTTCCTCTTCCTTACCGGCTTTGATGATTCCGGATCAGCCACTTTCGGAGTCACTTCTGCTTGAGGCAGTAGATCAATGAATTTCCCTGACTCCTTGTTAAAAGCTATATTCATCCTTTTAAGAGTTGCATCACTGAGCAACATGATCTTGCAAACTTTCGTCTTAGAACTACAAGCAACCTTGAAGGATTCTAGGCACCGAACTATCAGCTTCGACAATATTGCCGGGTACATCACTATATGAGCTCTCAGATTCCCCTTCTTCAAATTATCAATGTTGAGAAGAATATGCTTCATCAGGTTGAACTTTCTTAGATTTATCAGGAAATCCAAGATGTATATCTCACTCTTCTTCAAGCTATCCTTATCTCCTTTTCTCGGTACAATAAGCCCTTGCACCCATAACTCCAGAATCCGGAAGTTTGTAGAAAGAGTTGCTATTTTCGGAGCCTTGTCATCATCCAATCCGAGAATTTCTAAGGCTTTCTCCTTGTTGAAACTACCCAAGGAGTCTGGCAGAACGTGCGAGATAAACTCAGCTTCACCTTCATAACTCAACCCTACCAAGCTTGCAGCCTTGGTGTAAGATAGCTTATATGTCTTGCCATACGATTTGAAGGAAAACTTCTCTCTATTATCTTCCATGAAGAAAGCAACTGACTCATAAAACTCGACAAGCAAGTCAGAGTAGACTTCATCTTGGTTGCCGGTTTTTGATACCGCAACATCTTCCCAGCCATTCAGCTTGATATTTTTTGATATAATAGAATCATAGTTGCTGAAGAAATTCGGATGAACTAACCGTTCTCTGTAGACTAACCACTGTGAAATGGGCTTGGTTGAAGACATTTCTTGAGAAGCTAACTCTGCAGACATTCGGATCTGAAGTCTCTGAGAAGTTCGGAACTGAGAAGACTGAAGTTCGGAATGGCCTTAAATCAGAGAGTCAGAGCTTCAGCACGCAAAAGCTTGAAAACGATGTGGGACGAGAAAATAGGGTCCCCTTTATATAGGCATTGGGATGACGGTTCAACTTCCTCGGTTGATCTAACGGTTTAGAATGATCTGAGATCTGATCTAACGGTTGAAAGCTTGAATCCGATCTTTTTGAGGTTTTATTAAAGCAAAGATTTAAGAAAACTATAATCCGAAAACATAATATAAGAAACTGCCAGCAAGTAAAATATGATTACAAAAACTTCAGTAAGGAAATCATACCTTTCGGATTAGCTTAGGAAAGTTATTCGTAATGGGTAATATAAAGACGACTACGAAAAATTCAATACAAAAAACTTAATACGAAAAAGTCAATACGAAAAAGTAAATACGAAAAAGTAAATACGAAAAAGGTAAATACGAAAAGGTAAATACGAAAAGCTCAATACGAAAAACTTAATACGAAAAACTTAACTTGGTACGAAAATTTGGTTATGAAAGTCCCAGTACGAAAGTTGTCCATTCCGGAAATTTTCAATACGAATACTTTCATTCCAGAAGTATTCTGTACGAAAATATCCATTCTGGAAAATGGTAGTTCCGGAAGTTCCATTCCGGAAATTTTCGTTCCGAAAAGTTTGAAAACAAATTTTGAAAAACTTTGTTAAATAAACAAACAAATGTACTCCCCCTATGAAAAGGAGTTTATTACTGTAAGGAGACTTTTTCAACAGAAAGTTAATTAAAGAAGATTACCTTACGGTTATCATTCCTAACTTTTGTTTAATATATTCAAATCTATCAGAATGCAAGGATTTTGTGAAAATGTCAGCAAGTTGATCTTGCGTTCCGATAAACTGAAGAATAATATCTCCTTTGAGTGTGTGATCCCTAAGAAAGTGATGCCTAATATCTATGTGTTTTGCACGAGAGTGATGTGCAGGGTTTTTACTTAGGGCAATGGCACTTGTGTTATCACACAAAATTTGAGTTTTAGTAAAACTCAAGCCATAGTCTGTGAGTGTGTGTTGCATCCACAACACTTGTGCACAACAACTTCCAGCTGCTACATATTCAGCTTCACCAGTGGAGAGTGCAACAGAATGTTGCTTCTTGCATGACCAAGAAACTAATGAATCTCCTAAGAAATGACAAGTTCCAGATGTACTTTTCCTATCCATTCTACATCCACCAAAGTCAGCATCAGAAAAGCTTTTTAGAACAAAATCATTTCCAGAAGTATAAAATAATCCTAGATCCATGGTTCCCTTAAGGTAGCAAAAAATTCTTTTTACTGCCTTTAAGTGAGATTCCTTAGGATTGGATTGATATCTTGCACATAAGCATACAGAAAACATTAAGTCTGGTCGACTAGCTGTTAAGTAAAGTAAACTTCCAATCATACCTCTAAAAGATGTTTGATCTACTGGTTTCCCAGCTTCATCAAGATCTAAAGAGTTTGAAGTACCAATGGGAGTACTTATACTCTTAGTGTTGTCATAACCATACTTTTTAAGAAGATCTTTAATATACTTATGTTGGGATATGTAGGTTCCTTCTGGTTTTTGAGAAATTTGAAAACCAAGGAAAAATGTTAACTCACCCATCATACTCATTTCAAACTCAGATTTCATTAGACTAGCAAAAGAGTCAGTCAAAGATTGCTGAGTTGAACCAAATATAATGTCATCAACATAAATTTGAACAATCAAAACATTTTTCTTATCTTTCTTTATAAAAAGGGTTGGATCTGCATTTCCCTTAACATAGTTATTTTGAAGCAAAAATCCATTAAGTCTATCATACCATGCTCGTGGGGCTTGTTTAAGGCCATACAAAGCTTTGGTAAGTCTAAAAACATGATCTGGATATTTTGTATCTTCAAAGCCAGGAGGTTGTTCAACAAAAACTTCCTCTTGAACATAACCGTTAAGAAAAGCACATTTCACATCCATTTGAAATAGTTTGAAATTAAAGAATGCTGCAAAGGCAAGTAGAATACGGATAGATTCAAGTCTAGCTACTGGAGCATAGGTTTCTTCATAGTCTATTCCTTCTTGCTGATTATAGCCTTTAGCAACAAGTCTAGCTTTATTTCTAACAATGACTCCATTTTCATCACATTTATTCCTGAAAACCCATTTTACTCCAATAAAAGAAGTTTCCTTAGGTCTTTCAACCAAGGTCCAGACTTTATTCCTTTCGAATTCATTTAGTTCATCTTGCATTGCTTTGATCCAATCATCATCACCTAAAGCTTCATCAGTGCTTTTAGGCTCTAATTGGGAAAGAAATGCTAGATGTTCTACTTCATTTCTTAAGAAACTTCTAGTCCTTACAGGTTGATTTACATCACCAATGATACCATCACTGGGATGATTCTTAAGAAACACCTGATTTGGGTTTTGTAAAACCTGTTCATCAACATAGGGTAGAAAGTCTTCTGGGGTAAATGTTTCAGAAGTATCCTCTAGAACAATTTCCTTATCAGAAGGTTCTTCTATCAACGGTTGATAATCAGTTTTTGAAAACACATCCGAGGATGTAGGTTGGGAGGTTTTAAAAACAAAAGGGTCTGATTCATCAAATTTTACATGTACTGTTTCCTCAACAGTACAAGTATTTTTATTAAAAACTCTATAAGCCTTAGAGGTTGTGGAATAACCTAAGAAAATCCCTTCATTTGATTTTGGTGCGAATTTATGTAAGTTATCTTTAGTATTCAAAATGAATACTTTGCAACCAAAAACCTTGAAGTAGGAAAGTCTTGGTTTTCTACCATTCCATAACTCATAAGGAGTTTTATTAAGAAAAGGTCTAATCAAAACTCGATTTATAGTATAACAAGCAGTACTTACAGCTTCAGCCCAGAAATGTCTAGCAATAGAATATTCACTCAACATGGTTCTAGTTATCTCTTGAAGAATTCTATTTCTTCTTTTAACTACACCATTCTGTTGAGGAGTTCTAGGTGCTGAAAAGTTGTGAGTAATACCTTTCTTACTACAAAAAGTTTCAAAATCAGAATTTTGAAATTCTCCTCCATGATCACTATGAATAGTTTTCAATGGAAGGTTTTTCTCATTTTTAACTTGGGCTCTAAAACTTTTGAAATAAGAAAAAGCTTCAGATTTCCTTGCTAGAAAATAGACCCATGTAAATCTAGTGTAATCATCAACTAGAACAAACACATAGTATTTTCCTCCAATGCTTCCAGTTTGTGTTGGACCAAAAAGATCCATGTGCACTAACTGTAATGCATCGGTTGTTGAGACTTCACCGATTGACTTAAAACTAGATTTATGTTGCTTGCCATATTGACAAGGATCACAAACTTTAGAAGAATCAAACCTAAGCTCCGGTAGATCCTTAACAAGTTTCTTCTTAGAGAGTTTACATAGGTTCCTAAGATTACAGTGTCCTAATCTTGTATGTCATAACCAAGAATGATCTTCCATTGCACTTAGGCAAGGTAAATCTTGGCTTCTTAGGTCTTCTAAGTTTAAGGTGTAAACATTCTCTTGCCTATTGGCTGAGAGAATAAATTCTTCCTTGGAATTGTGAACTAAGCATTTATCATTCCTAAAATTCACAAGGTAACCTTCATCACATAACTGACTTATGCTAATGAGGTTGTGCTTAAGACCTTTAACAAAAAGAACATTTGAAATCAAAGTTTTACCTAAAAGAACAATATTACCAATACCAACAATCTCTCCCTTAGCATTGTCTCCGAAAGTTACCTTTCCTCCTTTCGTTTTAATAATCTTTTCAAAAAATCTTTTGTTACCAGTCATATGCCGGGAACATCCACTATCCATGTACCAAATATTGTTGCTGGAACTTTCTTTATTTTCCTGAAATTAAGAACAAAGTTAGATTTTCGGAATCCAAACTTGTTTGGATCCGAGATTTCCAGACAATAAAATTTTAGGTATCCACATTTTCTTAGAAAAGTAAGCTTTATGAAAACCTAAGGATTGGGTTTTGTTTAAGGAACAACTTCTTGCCCAGTGACCACCACATTGACATTTAGTGCAAAATGGGGCACTTTGAGGAACAAAATAATTGTTGCTGAAAACAGGTTTTGCTTGGGTATAACCAAATCCGGATTTATTTCTTAAAGGTCGTATTTGAGAATACATCTTATCAAAATTTTCCTTACCATGGGTAAAGTTTGATAAACACTTCTTTAAGGAAAAAATTTCGGACTTGAGTTTTACAACCAAGTTTTTATCCTCAAAATCATTAGTTTTTGAACTAGAGTTAGGCTCGAAAACTTTTTTATTAGAAATTACTTTTTCTAATTCTTTATAAAGTTTATTCTTCTCAGAACTTACTTCCTCAAGATTTTTTGAAATACTTTCAAAATCAGCATTTTTCTTATCAAGATCTTTAGAAAGGTCTGATATCTCTTTAGTAAGAATAGAATTCCTAGAATTTGCCTTATCAAGTTTCTTGTTGAGTTTGGAATTCTCAATCTCAAGAAGTTCAGCAAACCTAGAGACTTCTTCATAAGTAGGTAAAGTATTTTCCTCATCAGAAGATGATTCTTCATCAGAAGAGTTATAATACTTACTATCATTGGGATTTAAAGAAACATTGGTCAATGATTCAGCATTTCGTACCTTAGCCATAAGACAATGATTATCAATAGGTAATCTGGCTATAAGACCATGATTTTTCTGTCCTGAAGATTCATATTCAGAAGATTCATCTGAAGAGTCACCACCACTGGCACTCCAGGTGTCATTAGCTTTCAGAACTTTCTTATCTTTAGCTTTGTAATACTTCTTCCTGTTCTTTTCTGAATGTCTTTCCTTCCTTTCTTTCTTTCTGAGCATAGGGCAATCTGGTCTAATATGTCCAGCTCTTTTACATTCATAACAAGTAACTTCTCCATCTTTCTTATCTTTCCTGTCCTTCTTCTTATACTTGGATTGAAAGTTTCTTTGCCCAGCTATCTTGTTCATCCTTCGAGCAAGATTGGCTAATTCATTTTCTGAAACTTCACTCTCACTAGATTCGGATTGGAAAATGACTTTCTTCGATTTGGATCTGGTTACTCTCTCAGGAGTCTTAGCTTTCATCTGATTTGAAGTTGTAGTAAAAGCAACTGTTCCATTTCCATTCTTCTTCTTAATGTTGTCAGCATCTCTCTTCATTCTTGTCTCATGTTGTATAAGAGTTCCAAATAATTCATCAAGAGTAATTTGAGTGACCTTCCTGTTCTCATCTATAGCTGTTCTCTTGGATTCCCACTCATTGGGCATAATATCAATAATCTTGTCCACAAGAGCTTCATCATCTAAACCTTTCTCTCCCATAGATTGTAGACTGTTGACGATAGTCATAAATCTTTGTTGAGCTTTACAGATAGGTTCTCCATAAGGAAAATTGAAGCCATGATATTCAGCTCTAAGCATAGCACTTCTAGTCTCAATCACCTTAGAAGTCCCAAAGTGTGTAACCTCTAACTTCTTCCATATACAGTTAGCTGCTTCACAAGAAGAAATTTGGCTATATATATTTCTAGTCATTGAACATAATAAAGTATTGCGTACCTTATAGTTGAGTTGATATTCTTGCTTTTCCTGGTTAGTAAAGGTTCTGACTTCCTTGTCAGGAATTTTATAATCACCAGTAAGAATCACAAAGTTGTCTACTCCAGTATTGATAACAAAAGTCTTCATACGATCTCTCCAGTATTCATAGTCATTACCATCAAATATAGGTGGTCTTGTAGGATTCAGATTGTCAATCGAACCAACATTAATTCCTGCCATACTAAAAATAACTTTGCACACAAACTAGTTAGTAGCAAAAGTTCGTAATCAAAAAGTTCGGAATGATAAAAGTTTGGAGTGAAAAAGTGAGCAAGAAAAACTTGTATGTGAGTACAAGGTTTTCAGTAACCTTGGCTCTGATACCAAATGTAAGAATGGTATAGAGTAAGAGGTTTCCAACCTCTGATACCAATTGTAGGATCGAAATATAATAGAGATGCTCAATATACAAGAGGGGGGTGAATTGTATACTTTAAAAATTCCTTTGGAACCTTTAAAGTTAGTTATGAATAACTAAAGTTTCCTTAAGAAAAGGAAAGGACTAAGTTTAACAAAGTTAAACTAAGTTGATTCACAACACCTCTAACACCGAACTAAACTTGGAAGGAGATTCCAAAAGTAGGTTCCGGAAATATGGTTCCGGAAATTGAAACTTAACAAAAGTTACAGTATAAGATTCTACCTTAAAGCGTATAGAATCTAAACTAATCAGAGTAAGTAAGGAAGTATAAGAAAGTTATACTTTCCTTAAGATACAAATTGCAGCGGAATAAAGACAAGTAGTAAAACTACTAGTAACAAGATAATAGTCTTTTAACCCAAAGAGAAGGGTATCCAACAACCTTGGATAAAGGTCCCTTGATTTATACTTTCAAGCAAGTCTGTCTTACCCACACCAGGGTAAGCCCTCGATACGAAGATCGGTGTCTCTGTCTTGCTATCCCCGCAAGCCCTCAACTTCAAGGTAGTTGGCAACCTCTATCTTTCTCAGCAAGAAAGCCCTCGATCTTTAAGGTAATCGGCACCTCTGTCTTTCTCAGCAAGAAAGCCCTCGATCTTTAAGGTAGTCGGCACCTCTGTCTTCCTATCCCCGGAATCCCTCGAATGTAATCACCAACATTCAGAGTCGCACGAAGCTTTGAGAGTTAATAAGAGACTCTCTCTCTAGAAATCACTTCAACAGCATGTATGCACAAAATCCAAATTGTTCATCCATCCGTTGCGAGCTTTTTCAAATGAGCTCCTATTTATAGGTAAGGTCGGCTCCTTCTCCAACGGTCATATTTCCCTTAAAGTTCGGAGGGACCTGTACACGTGTCACTTAGACAACGGTTAGTTTATAACAAAATGGACGACATCGTTTTATAATAAGGTAAGTGTAACAGAATGTACGACATCGTTTTAAACTCTAACAGAAAGGTTCGGAATAGAAATTTCGGAGTGAAAGTTCGGAGTGAATAAATTCAGAGTGTATAAAACAATGATAATCAGATTCTGTTTAATAGGTGAATTCAGAATGAGAATTCGGAGTAGGAATTCGGAATAGGAATTCGTCATCAGAAATCGTAATGAGATTTCGTCAACAGAATTCGTAATGAGAATTCGTCATCAGAATTCGTAATGAGAATTCGTAATGAGAATTCTTAATTGGAATTCGTAATGATAATTCTTCTTTAGAATTCGTAATGAGAATTCGGAATGGGATTTCTTCATTAGAATTCGTAATAAGAATTCTTCTTCAGAATTCGTATCCTGAATCTGGAATAGAACTAAGTCAGAATTCATATCCGGAATTCGGAATGAAACTTCCTTATAGTTCTTGTCCAGAACCGAATCCTAAAAACAGAATGCTTTTATATCAAAGTTTTTATGACTCCGAGAAAGTGAATCTGAAACTCATACTTAAGAAAAATATGAATGAAAATATGACAAGGATAATTTTTCTTATAAAAGCGATTTTCCTTAAGAAAGCAATTTTCCTTATAAAAGCGATTTTCCTTAAGAAATCATTTTTCCTTATAAAAGCGATTTTCCTTAAGAAATCATTTTTCCTTAAAGATAAGGTGTTTGTGATTTTCAAAACAAGAAGGAATGGAAAAGTCATAAGGAAAACCTTATTGACTCAACAACTCATAGGTTCCTACTCATGATCTTACTTAGCCTCACCCAATCTCAATGGTTTCACTCTCTTATATAACCCGGACGCACATCACTGGACTCATGATCACATGATTCATTTTTATTAATACCTATGATTATGCCCCTAACCTGTTGATTATTCCCCAAAAACATGTTAGTCACATACAGCCAAAGTATCCTTGGTGGTCCTCTTCAAAATTGAGTCATATCACTCATGTCAAGATCCATAATTTGACCACCCACTACACAGGAGTCATTTCCAAAGCTACAATCATTAACATGAACTGCTGTTATACTAAATGAAATCACAAATTAAGAACCATAAGGCTATCCCTGAAACTAATCCTTCCCTAAAACATAAACTTATATACTAAAAACACTCCAAACTTTTTACATCATTAACCCAAGGCATATTTCTCATTCCTTTCCTCAACCCTCTTAGGGAATCTATATCTTTAAGGAAGCTTGTGTCTGGTCCAATATTCTATCAAGAATTCCTACCCCCATCAATCCATCATAAGGGAATCAATGCCTGAACCAAATCACTGAGGTTATGTATACATACCATGATGAAGGGAATATATTTCCACCACTTAATAATATCCGATCATAATATCCACATGACCAACCATAAAAATAAGGTGCTCATAGAGTAGTTGAGTATAATTCCACCAACCATGTCATAAGGTAAATTTCATATAAGTTTTTATTGAGACTTTAAATAGTTAGACCCTTATAATAAAATTCAATCACATATAAGCAGGAATATATCATATGAGTCTTACATGTCTAATATGATGCATTGACATGGGACACTTTCCAATGGTCCAATATCCACAAACCAAAAAATAAAATCTATTTTAAACCCATTGTATTTAATAAAAAAACCCATCCATAATAGTTCAAACCAAGAATAGAAATTTTGTTACCCTAGTAACTCAAACTTCCCATCAGAAGGGTGTTCATGACTCAACAGTATGAGTTCTATCATAAGATATAACATATTCCTAGACTACCTATCTACCATCTCCCAAAAAATGAAACAAAACATAGCCTATATTACCAATTTTTGATTCCATTGATCTAAATCATCAGTTCTGATCCATAGGGTCACATAACCTTAGGCATGCCTCCCCATATGATACAGGCAACTGACTAGTGGATAAGGATTAAAAATAGTGGGTAAACTATGCCCTCTTATAAGAGTATAAAATATAAATGGAAATATAATAATAATAAATATACTCAATAAATATTATGGTACACATAAATCAATAAACATGATTTTATAACAAAATATACCATTAAAATCATACAAGCATACATATATTGATCACCCAAAAGGTTGATCACAAAAGAAAATTAAAAAAAATTAAATGCACACACACTGGATATACTACCATCCCTATTAATCACATGCCTCATCACCAAATTCGTATCAAGGTTACCTAGCCCCACATGTCCTATATAGAACCTAAAAGTGGTCATAAAGTCTACACATTCACCAAGATACCTAGGTAGGCTGTGATAATAAACTCCATAGGGTTTTACAAATCACCCTTGATATATGTATTCATATGTGTGTGTATGGAAAATAAAAAATAAATACAGTAACATGTTCACTTATTCATTGTGCACTAACCAAGATGATATGATGATCGATGAGTTATGCATGCTCATTGGGTTGTTGGATGCCAACCAGGGCATCCCAACACACAACCATACTTACTTTCTATCATTATGGAACCTATTTTTCTCATTCCACACATGTTAGGACATACCCAAAGACTTAGGGTATATCACCTCATTACTTTCACATGGATTTATATATAATTACAAGGTTGCACATTCATCCCACGACTCAACCATATCACTGATGGATAGCCACCACATAATCAAAACAAGGCACATATAAACATCCCATAACTCAACCATAAAATTTATGGATATCCAACATATAATCATAATAGGATTCATATAAACATTCCATGACTCGACCATCTCATCGATGGATAGACACTATGTAATCAGAACAAGTTGTGCACAATTTATCTGGTGACTCAACCAAATCAAAATGGATATCCATCACCATATTTGAAAAAATTCATATAATTTACCCACCATTTCAACCATCTCGTGATAGTTAACCACCAAATAATCATAATAAATTTTCAAAAAAAGATAGTTCCACAACCCATCACACAGCTCACCAACTCAACATATCCAGGACTAGCCCTCAGCTAGCCTCTCCTATCACAGCACGTCTCATCTCACTCATTCGGGCATCCAATGGGGATCTCTGACCAAGCTCAGTCTGAAATCATAGATAAAATCCTGAATCTATCACCCTATAGTGACACCCCATCCCAAAGTCTCAGCTCGACCCTAGCCTAAGAAAGTGGAGTACATATCCTATATAAATCCCCTTATGCACCCTAATACAAAGTCCCTAATTGATTCCCATGATCCACACTAAGGATCATCTCATATCTATCTAGGTTGACCACTCAGTACTCAACCACAAACCTCTCATTCCTACCTAAATATCTCTAGGTAACCACCTAGGCTATTTCTATATCTCATCACATACCCTATGACTTTCTCAAGGTCCCTCGTCAGTTTAAACAGCACCATCACCCCTTAGTGACACATTCTCTAGGAACTTTTGAACATCCTATGTGCTTCCAAGAAATAATATTAGGTATAAAGGATCAATTACACCCCCTTAATGTATCATAATGGCCTCTTAGACCTCAAATAATATACCAAATACCATGTATAATACACACACATGAACACCCATTAATAGAAATACACATTGTTTTGTATTATAGGGGTCAAATTCCTCTAAAATATAGTTACCATACTCACCAAGATCTTCCAAACTCATCCAAGCTCTGGATGCCCTCATACTAGCCATTCCATGCTCCTAGAAATTATACATCTCCACTTTACCTGAACCTCAAATAGCCACACTTGGAAGATCCTTTTCATATCCCTGACACCATCCTGGTTGAAATCCCTATCATTTGACATCCAAAAAACCATCAATTTCATCCAATTTTACAAAACCCAAAATAATTTATGGAAGTGACTTACCTATACCAAAATGATGAAATATTGTGGAAAGATAGCATCTCAAAACATCCTCTACACAAACAAGGAAAAATCCCAATCAATACCAGTCAATTCCACCATTATTTTATGGAGTTGACATTGAATCTATAAATTTAATCAAATAAAATTAGATTTTAATAAATATAGATCTAATAACATAAGAAAATAGAGGATTTCACTTTGAATCATCATTAAAACTCACCACAATTCATCCTTCCTCGATGAGGATTTAATTAGAGGAAAAAGGATTGATATTTGGATATGAAATAGCCTCTCCTAATCCTCCACCCCATGTAAAATACGAAGGCCTTTGGCATAGAAAATATGAGATTCGACTCACTAAAAACATCTCTTAAAAGGACCTGATGACTAGATATTGGGCCTCACTGGATAGTCGATTGTTCACTTGTAAGATAGTGGTCCCATGAAGTGTTTTCATCCACTTCTAAGCTCACCAATGAGCTGATGCAAGCTCACTAACTGGTCAGTGGGATGCTAATACTGAAATCCAGCATCCCAACCACCCCTAAGCTTCTCCAACACTCACTCGAACACCCCGAGAAACCACCAAATCTCAAACCCCATCAAAAAATATTGTTTTAAGATACTCAAACCCTCATATTCTAAACCCAAGTCCTAATTATCAAAAACAAATCATCCACCAAAGGAAAAGTTTAAATTTCCTTATTAATGTCCAACCTATAACGACATGGGTCATTATAATGAATACCCCCATAGTATAACACATAGAGTATCATACATTATGTATTTAGTATACTATAGATTCATGTTTTATATTGAGATTTATTTAAACCAATGTTTGGTGAGATACATGTCCTAAGAACAAAATTATTTGTTACTTTTATTACATAATCATTGAGTTTTAGCTAATTATGGGGTGTTTGGGTATGTTTTTGATCATGTCATCAGTTGGAGATTAGCTAAGATGGTATTTTATTCTCTCATTTGATGAGTATGAAATTTTGGTTCTCAATTAAGTTAGACTGGGAAGTGTATGGCCATACCTAGATTGTGAATATGATGTGATTATCTATTTGGCTAAAGGGTATATGATGTTATCATCCACTTAATATGAATGATATGTGATGTATTCATTAATATAGTTAATTTATACATAGAGAATCAAGAACTTATAATTATACATTATAGGATGGACATATTCTATGTCCCATGTTTACTCTATGTCTTGGACAAATGGGTCATTTTAAAATGCATGATTTCATATTATGTAGTTAGTGGATACATATATAGAGATACATGTTTTTATATAGGTCATTAAATATACCTTTATACCTTAAGAAATAATGATTCTTTTCTATAGGCTTCACTTTTTTATATTTATGAACATGAGAATTCATTTTTATTTCTAATGTTACAAAGTCCCATGGGGTCACACTTTTTAATTGACTAGATGGGGATTGAGTTTGACTTGTAGAGTTTCCCTAAATTTTTATAGAGTTTGAATAAAAATAATTTATGGATGGTTATTCAAAAGTTCTTTTATATGATGTGATATGAGATAATTTTGATAGATTTTAGAAATTATTTTGAGATATATCCAAAAGGGTTTTTGGATGTGGTTTCACATGTTATTATATTACATATATGTTGGGAAGGAGAGAAAAAACAAAAAACTAACCTAAATTCACATAGGGAGGCTCAAAACTGAGACCTATGAAACACCACAACAAGGACGCAACCACTAGGATACACCCCATGGTGCTCCACAAGTTACTATATATTATAAAATATATGGTGAAATAGCACAAAATCAATAAGTTGTTACTGCAAGTGAGATATTGATAACAATATGTACTAAATCCTCATATTGTACTGTATGACATGTATTGTTCAAAGGAATATTGTATTTCTAGTTAAATAGGATACAATAATTCATGTTAAAAGTGATAACATGTTTCTAACTATAGAATTTGAATTATGAGTATTGTCATTTATTTATTTTTCTATGTTAGATATCATAATTTTAATTATTTCATATGATGAAACACATGGGAGATGATTTCCTATGATGAATACTTGAATGGTCAAATGTCATTTACTCATGCATTGAAATTCATTAGTAAATTAATATACACTCAAGGATCATCCTTGATGAATCTAAAAGGGAGAAACTTACATGTGATGGTTTTTTTATTGATTTTTAAGATCCTAATTGATTCGATTTTTATCTTGGATCTCTCTTCCTCCTTATCCCATAGCCTTCATGAGGCACTATAATTTCATGGGAGATGTGAGGGTCTTTTACATGTGATGGGTGATTTAGTACAACCCATGGATACACCACAAAGGGAGGATTCCTATGAATGAATCTTAGTTATCTTTATCAACTATAGTGATTGAATACCAAGAAGCAGAATCTCTTTAGCGAATGGTACATGGTATATCTTTATTTGTTATTTAATTTTTGGATTTGGGTATTATTTATGGTGATCTTGGGTTAAAGGGTTTCTTTTTTCACTATATTGATCGAGTGTCAATTGATCCTTAGAAATATTACTATCATTTCTATGCTAACAAATAAGAAAGAAATAACTCTAGATGTCCTCCCTAGAGTACTTGTCATAAAGTCCCTCTAAGCTAAAATATGGCCAGCTAACATGGCGATCTTCCCCATCTTGATGATCAAGAAATTTCCAACCATGGAGGTGCTCCCCCTAGTATCCAATATGGAGGTCCTCTCTATGTCTATAATCAACTATCCAGTAACTCAAGAGGTCCTCTCCACAATGGAAAACAACAGTAATTCGAAAATAAAGGATTCCCACCACATGTTATCCAACATGGAAGTCCTCCTCACACTGATAATTAATCATCAAGGATCAAAAAAACTATAGAGGTCCTCCATAAGGTATTTTACATGGATTTCTTCCTCATGCCACAATTTTTCCAAAATTACCCACTTTCGAGAGGTGCTTAAAAATCATATCCATCTTTATAAGATGCTCTATCATCATTTAACAATTATTTCTCCCAACTAGAAATGTGAGATATGATTTCAATCAATAACAGTTCCTCCACCAAGTCACTTAAACATGGGGGATATGAGAGATGTAAAAAGTAATATTTTTTAGATTGACAAAGAAGTTGTAGAGAAACTCTAATAGTTAGAACACGTTTTTAATCTATTCATTGAAGATGGGGAAGACTAAAATATTATATGGGAATAATTATTTACTGAAAAAATAATTTCCATGTACTAGTCTCTTACCACATCTCATCATGTTATTCCAGAGAACCTTGGTCAATAATTCACACCATACATTCTCCAAAATTTATGGGAAATATTTGTAGATACCCAAAGCTTGGCATACTGGTTGCGCCCAAATTTACCCTACGGGTAAAAGCGATCGATGTAGTACATGTAGGGGTCGAGTCTACAGGGACCGAAGAAGTAACCTTGAGACGCTATGATTTGGTGAAGGATGGGCTATGAAGTAGCCAACTTTGGTTTTGATTTTGGATGGTTTTAAATAACACTAATAAACCTACGTGAATTCAATTCAATGAAAATGGGTTGATCTAGGATTATGCTCGGGGTGGATTGAATGAATTTTACTTCTTTAAACAATTTTGGTTTTATTAATTCTTGATGAATCCATTCTTCAAAAATAACACTACCTTCATCATTTTCTGGTTTGGTGCTTACTAAACACAATTACTAATCCCCTATACACTTAGAGAACCAAATTCATGATCTCTCCGAGTTATATGGTCATTTAGTAATTGAATTTATTTTGCTCAAACACAGTAAAGATGAAGAGTAGAAATAACTGAAGAATGGATGTCTTAAATTAATTATCCAATTAACAACAATTCGTTCATAAAATAACATTCAATCCAGCCTTCGCATCCTCCTAAGATCAACCCATTAAGGGTTTATCCCTCCATTGATGATATACTCTCAATGGTGGGTGGAAGATGTCTAACAAGAATTGGATTGAAGAAATTAAAACCGCGGAAATAACGAGCACTCCTCCGTGTGTGTGAATGAAATTCACACCTATGTGTGAACTAATCCACAACAACATTGAGATATCACTGTGCTTTGTGATTATAAAGTTTTAATAAATTAAATGTAAAATATATAAGAGAAATAAGTTGATTAAGAACATAAATATACAAAAAGAAACTTACATGGAAATGGAAAACATTACAAAGGAAATTTGGAAGCAAAACATTACAATGAAACAAAGCATCCAAGATGATAAGAAAAATTTTCACACCCCCATTCCCTTCACCACTAGCTTCTTATATAGGCATATTAGGAGCCTTAGGTACATCTCCCAACAATTAATTCACCTCCCAACAATTAATAGAGTCAAATGGAGGGTGAATAATCAAAAGGAAATTGATGTTTCGAATTTGACCCGGAAAACTGTCCAGATTCGTCCACCACATTGACGTGTGAATTATAAATTGAAGAAGGCAGAATACGGAGGGGATGTAGAAGAGAAATATCTTCATCCATCTGTCCTCTATGAGGTGTAAATATTTCATGAAATTTCTCCTAGCCGTTTGGAAGTTATAGTCGAAATGGTGGGGCGGATTTTTGAGCATTAATGCCATGTCCACCATTTAAATCTCAACTTCAGATCCATTTATCATCATGATAACATCATAATTATCTCCGGACACAGTTGAATAAAATGATCCTCATATTTTTATCTTTCTACTGTATAAATTTTAGCTTCATTGGTCTTGGTTTCTGGGCCCCACATTTGTTTGATGGGCCTTAGGCCCATTATGCTTTTTCCAGCATGTTTCTGCCTTCAGGCGCAAAATTCTCCATCTTCCTTTGGGATTCATCCATCGGACCTAAAAGATAAAATGTTCAAAACAAAGTGATAAATCATATCCCAAAATTTCAAATTAAAATGATGAATATTGTAATTTACACAAGCAAATTATTGAGTGGGCCCAAATTGACATTTTAAGCATGAATTGCACAATGATGGGAAATGAAGTTCAATTTCTGAATTGGACTAAAATTGATGTTTATGAACTTTTAAACACATTAATATTAAGATCTTAACAATGAATATTAGCCACTTTCAGTGACTAATCACACCCCCCAACTTGAGTTTTGCTAGTCCCGAGCAAAATAAATTACAAATATGAAATCCAAATCCCCTTTTCCAAAAACATTTAAATACACATTACTCACCCAAATATCTAATACCAAAAAAAATTATGAAAACCCATCAAAATAATTTAAAACAAGCTAGGTCCATAAGAATATCCCAATCCCAAGCCCATTCCTTTGTTCAAATTCATCGCCACATTTCATCCAATTCCAATTAAGCATGATAAAGTGTTGTGCATCATAAAAGATATGGGGCCCATTTTATTGTTCAAGGGGAAAAAATGGAAGCGCTAGGTGGGAATCACATTAAACCTTAAGATGAGTATCCATTTTTTTTTTGTTTTTTTTAACCACAATAGATATGAAAAGACTAACTCTGGGCAAGACAACTATGGAGTCACGATCCCCAAGTGCTGGACGCCACACATTTTGTCAATTTCATGCTCTACAATAGAGATATAAAGCCTAACTCTGGGCAAGACAACTATGGAGTCACGATCCCC
The DNA here is from genome assembly GCA_963277665.1 of Viscum album. Lineage (NCBI taxonomy): Eukaryota > Viridiplantae > Streptophyta > Magnoliopsida > Santalales > Viscaceae > Viscum > Viscum album. Next base: position 805,496,204 of record OY728150.1, on the reverse strand, counting down.
AAGTGCCGGATGCCACGCATTTGGACAAAACATTGCTCTATGTGGTCTTTTTTTTGTTTTTTTTTGTATTTTTTTGGATACTCAAATTAAACTAAAAGTGACCCCAGAACCCTATGCTATAATGAAAGGGACCCAAGAACTCAAATTTACACCCATGATCCAGTAGACGTGCATTGTGGCATTTTTATTAAGAGGACGAAAATGTAAACATTGAAAAATCACATCGGACAACCGCACTTTCCAAAAAACTATGCTCATGAACTTAAACTTGCATTAAAATCAGAATCAAGGAATGCAAAATTTATTTGATATCCAATTTTAGAGTTTGTAATGTGTGTTTATCATGTTTAAGGTTAATGGAATTTTTCTTTTCATGCATGTTTTTATTCACAAAATAAAAAAAATCATTTTTTATCCCCCCCCCAACTTAGAATAACACTGTCCCCAGTGTTTAAAGAAAAGAAAAGCTAGAAGGGGGTAGGAGAGGAGTTCAAAGATGAAATTGAGAATGACAAACATGGAACAAATTCACCTGGTTTTTAAAGTTGAGGTTCATGATGCTCCAAATTACTCCTTTGATCTTTTTGGGGATGTAGGCACCTCCTTGATTGAACATGTATCACCCAAAATAGTTCCTGAACCATAAAAAGAAGGAAAAAGTAGACAAAACAAACAACACAATGATTTATTTAATTCCAAGTATCATCATTTTCATATTTTTTTTAAATCAAACTAATGATACATTGTCTTCTTTTAAATTTCTGGGTAAGGTATTACTCAGGGATCACACCGCGTGACACGGATGAATACGGTGCTCCCCTTTCATACCCATCCATACTCATAAAAGAAGAACAGGTCAAGAGTCTAAATTATTAATTTTTTTTTATTTTTTTTTAAACCTACAAAAACATAAATAAAATAAACTGATGATACATTGTCTTCTTTAAATTTCTGGGTAAGGTATTACTCAGGGATCATACCACGTGACACGGATGAATACGGTGCTCCCTTTTCATACCCATCCTTACTCATAAAAGAAGAACAGGTCAAAAATCTATATAAAAAAATAACAAAATTAATCAGAAGGAAACAAAAGATGATTCACAGTGATTGGAAACATGAAAACCACGGGTTGCCTCCCGTGCAGCGCTTTTGTTTAACATCGTTAGCTCGACTTGTACCCCCCAACTTATCCAATTCCAACTTTCAAAATTTTAATTAACCCATCTTTCTTAACTTCAACAAGATTGAGATTGATTGTTTTTTTGAAATTTTTTTCGTATGAAATCCTATTTTCTACAATGATTGGTAAAATCCAAGGAATATCAAAAATGGTTGATCGTGTTTTATCTGGATTATTTCCTATGATTTCAAGGTTCATTCCTACATGGTGAGATTCTTGATGAAGAGTGATGATAATTGAATGGTCTTGGTTATCATAAATAGAGGGATTATTGAGTAGGGAAGGAAGTATTAAAACATCGAGTTCAGTTTGATTGAATTTTCCTAAAGAAGAATGATAATTTGAATCAAAAATTGTTTCTTCTTTAAAAACATTTGAAAGAATTGGTTCCTTTTGAAAAGATGATTCATCCACAAAATTTTCCATTTGAATTTCATGAGTGGGTATAGACACAATATTCGTTATATCTCCCAATGGTTCAATGATCGGTGATTCTAAAAAATTGTTATTGGAGAAATATTTCGAACACTCAATCCATGAAGACAAATTTTCTCCTTGTGAATCCAAAAAATTAATTTCATCCTGAATTAAATACCCTTCAACATTTCTTTGATCTTGTTCAGTTATCCCATATCCAAAGTTTAGTTCTTTTTTCAATTCATGGGAGGTTTTTGGGATAAAAGATTCATCTATCAATGATGAGGAAAGAACATCTTGAGTGGGAACGGGTTCCTCAAAAGTCTTAAAGCTTTGTAATTCTAATCTGAAAGATGAAACTTCTGAATTCATTTTATCCATTTGTTCACACAATTGTTCAATAATTTTTTCAGGATTAGGGTTGATATATGTTTGTACATCCTGGAATTCCTCATTATTTATCTTTTCAATCATTCTTGATAGGTATGGAAATTGATCTTGTAAACATTCAGCATCCCATTGATTGTACATCTCATTTGGTGTGGTGTATTCAATTAAGGATTGGCCAATGAAATTTTCTATGTGAGGTGATTCAAAATATTTATTTTCCAGATGATTATATCCTTGGTATATTAATGGGTATTGTTGAAGATAATCCATTGGAGTTGATTGAAATTTTTTTTTGGGATTTATTGGACACACAGGAACAGAAAGGGGAAAAGAGAAGAGAAATTTGGGTGAGAATAGAGAATTTGGGGTGAGAAAATAAGATAAGTGTCTAAGGTACTTACTTGGGTCCCCGGCAACGGCGCCAAAATTTGGTTGCACCCAAATTTACCCTACGGGTAAAAGCGATCGATGTAGTACATGTAGGGGTCGAGTCCACAGGGACCGAAGAAGTAACCTTGAGACGCTATGATTTGGTGAAGGATGGCCAATGAAGTAGCCAACTTTGGTTTTGATTTTGGATGGTTTTAAATAACACTAATAAACCTACGTGAATTCAATTCAATGAAAATGGGTTGATCTAGGATTATGCTCGGGGTGGATTGAATGAATTTTACTTCTTTAAACAATTTTGGTTTTATTAATTCTTGATGAATCCATTCTTCAAAAATAACACTACCTTCATCATTTTCTGGTTTGGTGCTTACTAAACACAATTACTAATCCCCTATACACTTAGAGAACCAAATTCATGATCTCTCCGAGGTATATGGTCATTTAGTAATTGAATTTATTTTTCTCAAACACAGTAAAGATGGAGAGTAGAAATAACTGAAGAATGGATGTCTTAAATTAATTATCCAATTAACAACAATTCGTTCATAAAATAACATTCAATCCAGCCTTCGCATCCTCCTAATATCAACCCATTAAGGGTTTATCCCTCCATTGATGATATACTCTCAATGGTGGGCGGAAGATGGCTAACAAGAATTGGATTGAAGAAATTAAAACCGCGGAAATAACGAGCACTCCTCCGTGTGTGTGAATGAAATTCACACCTATGTGTGAACTAATCCACAATAACACAGAGATATCACTGTGCTTTGTGATTATACAGTTTTAATAAATGAAATGGAAAATATATAAGAGAAATAAGTTGATTAAGAACATAAATATACAAAAAGAAACTTACATGGAAATTGAAAACATTACAAAGGAAATTTGGAAGCAAAACATTACAATGAAACAAAGCATCCAAGATGATAAGAAAAATTTTCACACCCCCATTCCCTTCACCACTAGATCCTTATATAGGCATATTAGGAGTCTTAGGTACATACCCCAACAATTAATTCACCCCCCAACAATTAATAGAGTCAAATGGAGGGTGAATAATCAAAAGGAAATTGATGTTTCGAATTTGACCCGGAAAACTGTCCAGATTCGTCCACCACATTGACGTGTGAATTCTAAATTGAAGAAAGCCAAATCCGTAGGGGCTGTATAAGAGAAATATCTTCATCCATCTGTCCTTTATGAGCTGTAAAAAGTTCAGGAAATTTATCCCAGCCGTTTGGAAGTTAAAGTCGAAATGGTGGGACGGATTTTGGAGCATTAATGTCATGTCCACCATTTAAATCTCAACTTCAGATCCATTTATCATCATGATAACATCAGAATTAGCTCTGTCCACAGTTGAATAAAATGATCCTCATATTGTTATCTTTCTAATGTATAAATTTGAGCTTCATTGGGCTTGGTTTATGGGCCCCACATTTGTTTGATGGGCCTTAGGCCCATTATGCTTTTTCCAGCATGTTTCTGCCTTCAGGCGCAAAAATCTCCATCTTCCTTTGGGATTCATCCATCTGACCTAAAAGATAAAATGTTCAAAACAAAGTGATAAATCATATCCCAAAATTTCAAATTAAAATGATGAATATTTTAATTTCCACAAGCAAATTATTGAGTGGTCCCAAATTGACATTTTAAGCATGAATTGCACAATGATGGGAAATGAAGTTCAATTTCTGAACTGGACTAAAATTGATGTTTATAAACTTTTAAACACATTAATATTAAGATATTAAAAATTAATATTATCCACTTTCAGTGACTAATCACATACATGGACATTACATTACTTTTTCGGAATACTTAATACATAACAAAAACCAACACACAATGACCGTAATAGTTTAGTGTCTTTGGAAACTCAGAACATAATCTTTTAATCATGGTGAAAGATCTTAAACATCTCCCATAAAGATCTTCCCCTTTTCTTTTCTTACCTAAAACCATTCTCTATATCCTGGGGAAAATAAAACATAAAAAAGGGTGAGCTCAAATGCTCATTAAGGGTAAACATAGAGAACATAAAACAATCCATAGACATTTGAATGTAAAAACATGAGCATAAAATCTAAACATCAAAATTTTGAGCAATGACATAAAACATTTAAGTACATAAGGCATAGATCATAAAAGAACATTAATCATGATAAAATATAATGGTAATAAAACTTGTAATTGTGTAAAAACATTAAGCACAAGATATGATTTTCATATTATCCAAGGCATTGTTGCCAAGGCCATCTTAGTAGACAAAGTCCCTTACTGGACTGGGTTTACTTGTCGTTCTAGCCCTGTATTACTGAACCAGATTTACTTTTCCTTCCATCCATGTCCATATTGTGAGATATAAATATTTACCCAATGCATTGGAGGGATATATAGGTCCCACTCATCTCATAATGAAACCATTCTTATGTGTTCCACAAAATCATAAATCATAGCATAACCCATGTAATAAAAATGGGATTCTTAAACATCATGTCATCATAACATAATCCATATAAGAAAAAAGGACATAAAAAAATTAATTCCATCATAACATAATCAAATCACTGTAAAAATAGGGATAGAAACATAACCCTATATTATCTTAGAAGGAAAATAATTTTGATAAAACACTTGAACTCCATTCTTGAGGAAAATATCATTTCTACTTCAAAAACATTTTACCTTTCTTATCACGTCATACAATTTTAAACTAAAAGAAGTTTATTAAAAATAAACTTGAAAACTTGTAAAGTAAGCTTCATGGAAATAATGTTAAATGAAATCATAAAAATCCATTCATGTTGTATAAGTTAAAAAAAGATTCTTCTCATACTTTGGCTGGAAAAGTCAAAAAGTACCTCGTTCTAAAAATGACAAAACATTCCTTTCATATCTTTTACTAAAAATTCAACAATAGGTAAAATTGGATTTAAAAAATTTTAGGAAGATATAAATAATATTACATATTGAGGAAATGTGGATGTGGATGATAAATATTCCCTAGTAAATTCTAAAGTATAAACAACCTCGGATAAAAATGAGATTGCGAGATTTTCACTTACAAATATATTTTTGTAAATAAAATAGATCACTTATGTGTATTCACTATAAGGTCACATAAAGAAAGTAAAAATACATGATAATATATAAAAATTCATTTCTCACATAATAAAATAAGGACATAAACAAGAAAGAGAAGATCAACCCAAAGAACAGAAATTGGGTTAAGAAGTTCCCTTACCTCGTGTTCGACTTGACTCGATCATTATTTAATATCCTTAATAATAAACCAAAGTTAATTTCTACATGCTTAAGAACCTTTTTAAAGTTTATTATTCATTTTATGTCACTTATTACCATGTTATAAACATAATGTAACCATTTAAGTTAATAACATTCGTTTTGTCGATATTTGGTACTTGAGTCAAAAATGGACTTCTTATAATTACATGTTGTTCATGTGGTCAAAGGTTCATTATATCAAGAATGATATTCATGATTTATATATCATATATATCATATATATCCATCATATACATGTATTTATAATAGTTCATAACATATGGAGGTAAGAAATGAAATGCATCGTTCATGGAGACGGTAAGTCGTACGTACGCATGAACGCTAATTTCAATTTTATTTCTTATTTTAATGGAATTAAAACATAATTATACATAGTTATATTATAATTACAGTATAATATCATATATTATATCAGTAAATACATCCTTTATACATCCCAAATAAAGCATTAATGAATCACATCACTTTGAGGGGGCGGTAGTCCGCACTTCCTCAAATGAGATTATCATATTTACCCACTATGGAAACCATAAAGTCTTGAAATAATTGGGAATTAAAGAAGCATAAGGAAATAATAAACATAAAATATATCATATATAAATAAAATTCCATCATAATTTCCACCATGAGAGGTGGTAGAAGAAAATCGATCAATCATCATTTTGTGAGGTGTTAGTTTTCCATCCACAAAAACATTATGTTCTTCATCCATTAGATGGAGGTGTGTGTAAGTGTAGTTATAATAATTCTCATAAAAACATCCTAGTATATTGAGGATACTGGTATTGTTACAAATAAATGATTAAAAAGAGTTTAGGGGTTGGAGAAGTAGAATAAAAGAAAAGAATTTAAGATAAACCCTTACGTTTAATTTGGGTAACATCCTTTGGTTTGAACCAAAAGGACTTATTGGAGTGCCTTATTCCTAAGGTAAGGATTCTAGGGGGAGTAGAGGGATGTAGGTAGATTAATTGGGAAGAGTTTGGATGAGCCAAATGTCTTGAGAGGTGTGAGGAATTGGATAGAAATGGTCATCTTTTATAAGGGGGAGGAGGGGCTCTTTTGGAAAGTGTGAAAATATTATTTTATTATAAACTTATCTTCGGTTTAAAAAGGTCCTAAAATCATTAAAGATGAAGATAAGATGACTCATGGTCGAAATAAAATCATCCAATCATAATTGGACATGTTTTGGATAATATTTTAATCATTATAATCTTATTTATTTAAATCATTTATTAATGAGGTAAATATTGCATCATTATTGTGTCATAAATAATTTAATTTATTTGATGTCTAAAAATTATAAAAAAAAATACCATAATATAGGAAATATTTTTATATTTCCAATGAATATTTATAGTCAAAAAGATAATTTATATAACCCCTTATAAAATTAATTACTAAAATATTTTCGTTAATGTCAATTTTGTCTTTACATTAAATTAATTAATCCAAATTGTCATTATCACTACCAAGTGGCTCAATGGAGTCCCAAAATCTACCCAAGGATGTCAATGGTCGGACACTACTCATCCAATAAGGTTAGGACAAGTTTTAAGGTAATTTTGAATTATTATAATATTCTTTTAACCTTGAATTACCCTATTTACTTTTAGCCATGGTAAATAAAAGTAAAAAGTTGCTATTACCCAAAAATTATTTTTAACTTATTGAACCACATTTTACTCCATAATATTAACTGTGTCTCTCAGATTTTCAAAATTCAACTCACAGAAGTGGTAAAATTAAGTTTTATGAACAATTGCAAAAGCTCTTGGGAGGTGGGTAAAAGACGGTGAAAAATTCAATACAATTTTTATATATTTAAAATTATTATAAAATGACTCCAATGAATTTAATTGAACTTATATAAGTATTATTTATCTATTTTGACCTAAAATAAATTTAATTAAAATAAATGATTATTTAAATAAAAAGTCAGTTTTAACCAAAAACTCAGTGTTTTCACTATTCATCAAAAATTTAAATTTTCAGAAAAATACCAAAATTTCACCCGAGGCTAATTTAAATATTCCAAATCCAAAAATGAAGTCCATTTTGAAAGATAAAATTTATAAAATTTCATAAAGTGGGTATTACTATTCATAACAGCTAGTTCATAATAATATTATAATAATATCTCGTTTAGTGAAACTCGGTATTGCGTACTACACACGCTATCGAGGAAGGTCTTGATTGCGTATAATGCAAGCCAAGTCAAGGATGTGTGTAGTGAAAGCTCTGTTTGGTGTTGCGTATAACATAATCAAAACTTATTTCATTTATACATTAAACAAAATCTATAATTAATGTTGCGTAGAATAATTTCCACAAAACAAATTTGAAATTGTGTGTAACACAAGCCAAGAATAGTGTTGAGTATACTGCAAGATAATACGGTGTTGTGTATAGTACAAGCTAATATTGGTGTAGCATACAACACAATACATCAATGAAATTAAAAGAATATTTTTCATAAAATCTCGGGGTGTAACATTCTACCCCCCTTAAAATGAATTTCACCCTCGAAATTCGTCAGGGTTATAAATGGTTTACTACTTGAATGTTTCTTTAATAGAAACCCACATCGTAAAAATGAATACCAAAACTTAACTTTAAAAACTAAATTATGAAACATAATGGTTTCCCAAATTAACTAACCACCGGGTTTCCACATAGGAGAACATAGGTGAAAATATGGATATGAAATAGAAATCTAACCTTCAAGTTCTGATGGAGAGTGGTAGAGAACATGGCTATGAAAAAACCAACAATCACAAAGACATAAATTTGTGATGATATATGGTACCAACTGATTCATCGTATATAAGGACACCAGGGAAACATTTTTGGTTTTCAAGATCATTTCCCTAAAGTTGAAGAATCTGAATTAGAAGAAATACTTACCTTATTTCGGTACAATCTCACCGTTGTTCGTGCCTTGAACAATTTCCACTTCATCTCTTAAAGAAATGAAGTTGAATTTGATATTCTTGAGGTGTTAGCATAACATGTGATAGAATGATGGGTCATTCCATCTGTCTCAAACATAAGGTTATAAAACGTTATATACATAAGTCCATATATGGTGAGATTAATCATATATGGTTCCTAAAATGGACTTATACTTCATATATCATACCGCTTAATATAATAATACTAGTTTCTAATAACTAGGGACTTCATGTAGGCCAGTGGTAGGTGATAAAGGCTTGTCGCACTTTGGTTGTGGGTTCGATCCCACAGCCTTATCTGACACAACGGGTTGTCGCCCGTCCTGTAGGTTGTCCTTTTTCTAAAACTACATTATTATAACATTCCATCAATAATATCGAAAAAATTTCTAGTCTTAAACAATACTAACTTATGTCCAACATAATCAATTCCAATATTTAGGCTTATCCAAAATACCTCTGTCCAAGCTCATAGTATAAAGAAAACAATTACTAGAAATGTCATATGCCGAGCATGTGAATATCATCATTTATCCCCCATATATCATACGATATATCTTGTTGGTCAAATTACAAACATATGAATACCTTAATCATGTATTCTTTTGAAAAATTAATACCCATTGAACCTTAGTGAAAACATGAATGCTGTCAAAATTTAACACTTTCCACATACCAAAATCCCAAAATTTCTATATACTCAAACCATGATATAAATTTGTCCTTATATCAGTCATGAGCTCATTTCATTTTTTCTTTATCCATTTCATTATGTGCATATCATTTTCTTTCCAGAAATATTTCAATCACTTTTCATGGTAACCGGTTCCATATAATTATTGAAAACCAATACATAGATATTCCAAAACTCCATGATACCATAAATGAGATTCCATGATACTATTTTGAAATCCCATTACATAAACACTTAATCATTACACAACATCATTGTCATAATCAACATCACAAATAGTGATCGCATGTGACTTCCCTTTATCCTTTTATTTAAGAGGTTTCTCACATTGATCATCATTAACCCTTGGATTAGGGCATTGATTAGCATAATGCCCCATATCCTTGCACTTGAAGCATTGAAGTGTTGGTGGTGCGTTATCTACAGTATTTAATTTATTCACATCATTAGAAACCCTTTTTCCATTACTTCGACACTCAACTGCTCGATGACCTTCTTTTCCACACTTAAAAAAATTTCGAGTCCCTTTAAGACAATATCCACCATGATTCTTTCCACACTTTGATCATAAAGAAACATTCATCTTCTTTTCACAATTATTCTAAGATTTCTCTTTGAACTTCATCTTTCATTTCTTGTCAAAACCATGAGATGGATATGTAACACCAACGTCCATTTCTACCTTGATAGCACAACACACAATTTCTTCATAGCTACTGAAGTCTCTTATATCCAATGCCCTTCGAAGACTTGGTTTTAAGACATTGAATAATCGATCAACTTTACTTTCAGGTTCGATGATAAAACCAGATGCATACCTTGCAAGCCTTGTAAAATTCGCTTCGTATATACCAACAGATTCATCATCCTTTTGCTTAATCTCAAGTAAATCCTTTTCCATATTTGTTCGAAGAATATGAGGGAAGTACTTATTGAAAAATAAGTTCTTGAACTCATCCCATTCCATGAATTTAATTTCTTCTCGGGGCCTCGTCTTCTTAATTAGAGTCCAGCATTGATCTGCTTCTCCTTCTAAACGGTAAATAGCCAGAATGACTTTTTCAGGTTCCGAACAACAAAGAATGGAAAATATCTTTTCAATGGTACTGATCCATTGTTCAGAAACAAGTGGATCAGAAGACCCACTGAAAGAAGGTGGACGTTGCCTCATGAAGGACTCAATAGAATATTGTTCCCTTCTCTGCTCATTGGAAAGTCCAGAATGATTCATAGATTGTGTAAGTATAACAATAAGATCTTGCACTCCATATCACATAACATCGGTTTTTTCAGGAGGACAATCATTGCATTTTCCATTACATTGATCAACATGGCTCCTTCGGGTTCCAGCCATTATCTAACACCCAAAAAGAATAGTGTGAGAGGCACAAATCATGCTAGTGAAAACAACATAATAAAGGGGGTGTACCTTAAATATATAACATCTTAGGGTTAATTCTAATATTTTAACCATAATTCTAGGACTATAAACTATACTTATACTTAACCTTAGGGAAATACCTAGACACACATTATAAATATCTCTAGGGATCTCACTAAAGTTTTTGCATCCTAGTTTCCAAAGGTTAACTAAACCTTTCCTCTGATACCAACTGTAGAGACCCAAAGCTTGGCATACATGGACATTACATTACTTTTATGGAATACTTAATACATAACAAAAACCAACACACAAGGACCGTACGTAATAGTTTAGTGTCTTTGGAAACTCGGAACATAATCTTCTAATCATGGTGAAAGATCTTCAACATCTCCCATATAGATCTTCCCATTTTTTTATTACCTAAAACCTTTTTTATATCCTAGGGAAAAGAAAACATAAAAAAGGGTGAGCTAAAATGCTCAGTAAGGGTAAACATAGAGAACATAAAACAATCCATAGACATTTGAATGTAAAAACATGAGCATAAAATCTAAACATCAAAATCTTGAGCAATGACATAAAACATTGCAGTACATAAGGCATAGATCATAAAAAAACATTAATTATGATAAAATAGAATGGGAATAAAACTTGTAATTCTGGTAAAACATTAAGCACGTGATATTATTTCCATAGTATCCAAGGCATTGCTGCCAAAACCATCTTAGTGGACAAAGTCCCTTACTGGACCGGGTTTACTTGTCGTTCCAGCCCTGTATTACTGAACCGGATTTACTTGTCGTTCCAGCCATGTCTATCTCATGAGATATAAATATTTACCCAATGAATTTGAGGGAGATATAGGTCCCACCCATCTCATAATGAAACCATTCTTATGTGTGCCACAAAATCATAAATCATAGCATAACCCATGTAATAAAAATGGGATTCTTAAACATCATGTCATCATAACATAATCCATATAAGATAAAAGGACATCATAAAATTAATTCCTTCATAACACAATCAAATCACTGTTAAAATAGAGAAAGAAAAAAAACCCTATATTATCTTAGATGGAAAATAATTTTGATAAAACACATGAACTCCATTCTTGAGGAAAATATCCTTTCTACTTCAAAAACATTTTACCTTTCTTATCATGTCATACAATTTTAAACTAAAAGAATTTGATTAAAAATAAACTTGAAAACTTGTAAAGGAATTTTCATGGAAATAATGTTCTATGAAATCAAAAAAATCCATTCATTCCGTCTAAGTTAAAAAAAAGATTTTTCTCATACTTTGGCTGAAAAAGTCAAAAAGTACCTCGTACTAAAAACGACAAAAGATTCATTTCATATCTTTTACTAAAAATTCACCAATAGGTAAAATTGGATTTAAACAATTTTAGTATGATATAAATAATATTACATATTGATGAAACATGGATGTGAATGATAAATATTCCCCAGTAAATTCTAAAGTAGAAACAATCTTGGATAAAAATGAGATTGCGATATTTTCACTTACAAAGATATTTTTGTAAATAAAATAGATCACTTATGTGTATTAACTATAAGGTCACATAAATAAATTATAAATACATTATAATATATAAAAATTCATTTCTCATATAATCAAAGAATGACATAAACAAGAAAGAGAAGATCAACCCAAAGAACGGAAATTGGGTTAAGAAGTTCCCTTAGCTCGTGTCCGACTTGACTTGATCCTTCTTTAATCTCCTGAATAATAAACAAAAGTTAATTTATACTTTATTAATAAACGTTTTCAAGTTTATTATTCCTTTTATGTCACTTATTACAATGTTATAAACATTATTTAACCATTTAAGTTAATAACGTTCGTTTTGTCGATATTTGGTACTTGAGTCAAAAATGGACTTCTTATAATTACATGTTGTTCATGTATTCAAAGGTTCATTATATCCAGAATGATATTCATAATTTATATATCATATATATCATATATATCCAGCATATATATGTATTTATAATAGTTCATAACATATGGAGGTAATAAATGAAACGCACCGTTCATGGAGACGGTAAGTTGTACGTACACATGAACACTACTTTCATTTCTATTTCTTATTTTAATGGAATTACAACATAATTATACATAGGTAAATTATAATTCCAGTATAATATCATATATTATATCATTAACACCATCCTTTATACATCCCACATAAGGCATTAATGAATCACATCACTTTGAGGGGGCGGTAGTCCGCACTTCCTCAAATTAGATTATCGTATTTACCCACTATGGAAACCATAAAGGCTTGATATAATTGGGAATTAAAGAAGTATAAGGAAATCATAAACATAATATATATCATATATAAATACAGTTCCATCATAATGGCCACCATGAGAGGCGGTAGGAGAAAATCGAGCAATCATCATTTCGTGAGGCGTTAGTTTTCCATCCACAGAAACATTATGTTCTTCATCCATTAGATGGAGGTGTGTGTAAGTTTAGTTAGAATACTTATCTTAAAAAAATTATAATATATTTAGGATACTGTTGTTGTTACAGGGGTTGGAGAAGTAGAATAAAAGAAAACAATTTAAGAGAAACTGTTACCTTTAATTTGGGTAACTTCCTTTGGTTTGAACCAAAAGGACTTCTTGCAGTGCCTTATGCCTAAGGTAAGGCTTATAGTGGGAGTATATGGATGTAGGTAGATTAATTAAGAAGAGTTTGGATGATAAAAATGGCTTGAGAGGTGTGAGGAATTGGATAGAAATGGTCTCCTTTTATAAGGGGGAGGAGGGGCTCTTTTAGAAAGTGTGAAAATATTATTTTATTATAAACTTATCTTTGGTTTCAAAAGGTCCAAAAATCATTACAGATGAAGATAAGATGAATCATGGTAGAAATAAAATCATTCAATCATAATTGGAAATGTTTTGGATAATATTTTAATCATTATAATCTTATCTATTTAAATCATTTATTAATGAGGTAAATATTTCATCATTATTGTGTCATAAATAATTTAATTTATTTGATGTCTAAAAATTATAAAAAAAATACCATCATGTAGGAAATCTTTTTATATTTCCAATTAATATTTATAGTCGAAAAGATAATTTATATAACTCCTTATAAAAATTAATTACTAAAATATTGTTGTTAATGTCAATTTTGTCTTTACATTAAATTAATTAATCCAAATTGTCATTATCACTACCAAGTGGCTCAATGGGGTCCGAAAATCTACCCAAGGATGCCCATGGTCGGCCAATACTCATTAAATAAGGTTAGGACAAGTGTTAAGGTAATTTTGAATTATTATAATATTCTTATAACCTTGAGTTACCCTATTTAATTTTAACCGTGGTAAATAAAAGTAAAAAGTTACTATTCACCAAAAATTATTTTTATCTTATTGAACCAAATTTTAATCCCTAATATTAACCATCTCTCTCGTATTTTCGAAATTAAACTCATAGAAATGGTAAAATTAAGTTTTATGAACAATTGCAAAAGCTCCTAGGAGGTGGGTAAAAGACGGTGAAAAGCTCAATACAATTTTTATATATCTAAAGTTATTATAAAATGACTCCAATGAGTTTCATTGAACTTATATAAGTATTATGTATATATTTTGACCTAAAATAAATTTAAATAAAATAAATGATTATTTAAATAAAAATTTGGTTTTAACCAAAAACTTAGTGTTTTCACTATTCATCAAAAATTGAATGTTTTCAGAAAAATACCAAAATTTCACCCTAGGCTAATTTCGATATTCTGAATCCAAAAATGAAGTCCATTTTGAAAGATAAAATTTATAAAATTTCAAAACATGGGTATTACTATTCATAACGGCTAGTTCATAATAATATTATAATAATATCTCATTTAGTGAAACTCGGTATTGCGTACTACACACGCTATCGAGGAAGGTCTTCATTGCGTGTAATTCAAGCCAAGTCAAGGATGCATGTAGTGAAAGCTCTATTTGGTGTTTCATATAGCATAATCAAAACTTATTTCATTTATACATTAAACAAAATCTATACTTAATGTTGCATAGAATAATTTCTACAAAACGAATTTGAAATTGTGTGTAACACGAGCCAAGAATAGTGTTGCATATACTGCAAGATAATACGGTGTTGCGTATAGTACAAGCTAATCTTAGTGTAGCGTACAACACAAGACATCAATGAAATTAAAAGAATATTTTTCATAAAATCCTAGGGTGTTACAATATTCATCATATTCAATTGAAAACACTTAACCTTATGAAGGTTACCGTGACCACCATAAGGTCTCAGATGAGCAATGTGGTCATATTTACCCTGTCTCTCTCCCGAGATCATAAAACCCAAAATCCAACAAACAATTCAAGAATATCCAATAGGACTGTCTCAACATTCCCACAGTGCTTTACGAAATCATCAAGAAGATTTCTCCCATGTACACAACAACTGTTGGGGAGAATTTAGAGAATTTCAATTTTCCCCACTTGTTTACCAACATGATTGAGGTGCCTTAGACCCAAACTCTTTAGTTTTCTTTAAAAATTGACTTCGATAAAAAAAATATGATCCAAGTTAAACATTTCATTATTTTAAATCATTTCCATAAGTTACACATTATATCTTACAAATAGTCTCACAATCGTAATAACTAAAGTTTTAGCATCTTTTAGGACTAGCTATATAATAAATTTATTTTAAAATACTTGTAATCATTTCTCCATAATGTAACCACACTAGACCCCCTTCTAGACTCCTCATAGGTTATACTCATCTTTAGGACTACGGGAAAGGAAACCTAAGAAATTCATGAGCTCAAATGCTTAGTAATGGAAAACTTATCAATCAGTCATTAAGAGTTAGATCATAATCATATGACAAAAAATGACCAAGGAAGAAATATCATATTAAAAAGAACATGGGAAAATAAGAGTTTTCCATAATTCATGATATTAGAATATGTAATCATAAATGAACAAATATGTACCATGGCATAAGAGTGTGAGATAATAAATGTGATCCATATAGAATAATTATACGAATATATCATATAAATTTTGTCATAAACTTAAGTGTATAAAATCATTTCCTTAGTCGAGTCTAAATACCAATACCATCATATCGTAGTGAACATAGTCCCTTAGTGGATTAGGTTCATTGCCCATTCCCATATACATAGTGGTCAGAGTCCCATAGTGGATTGATTTCACTCCCCATTCCCTTTCATTTTATGTCATGAGAAATCATATGTTACTAAATGCATTAGAGGACTATATAATTATTGGATCGCCTATCACCTAATTAAAACCATACATATGTGTGCCACAAGAACATGGAAACATTCATTTTTCAAAAATCACTAAATTAAACCATGGAAAATAAATATTTTTCCTAAAAAAACTTCAATAGAATATTCCATAATTCATCCAAACAAAGAATATGGATGGTTTTATGGTAACATATCCATAGTGTAACATAATGAGCATTACGTATGTTGAAATAAATCCAAAAAATACCTTCTTAATATCATTAGATAAATCAAGTGAGGAAAAATATGAAATACCACATTTAATTTGAATAAAAAAATTTAATATCCCTAGATAGAAATATAATGTTCAATATAAAATCTTAGAGTGTAAGAAACCAATCATGGAAGTAAAATGTTCAAAATGAAACATTAAAACTCAAATAAAGTGGGTTTTGAATTAACAAAGTTTCTATAGCTTCATTATCATTCGAATCATAATCCTAAGAAATGTATAAAATAATATAGATATATAAATACCGTAAATTTAATGAATAAAATGATAAAAATACATATGTGGGAAATATATACACCACAAAAAATTAAACAAGTGGGGAATGTTACACAAGTCTCGAATAAAAAAAATTTGGATGAGAATACCTTGTGAACATCATAATTCATGAAGTGGGTAACATTTGAAAAGGGTATGTGTTAAAAATATAAATCCCTAGAAAATAAATATTAATTTTAGTATAATAAAATCATAGGGTATAATATACCTATCTTATAGGAATAAATTTTAAAAATAATAATCATAACTTAATGAATGAAAATTAAGTTAACAAAAACCCTTAACTTTAATCCCTCTTAGCTGAACGTTCTCTAACCTCTTGTATAAAAAAATAACTATATTTATAAATTATGTTATAACCTTATTAATAACTATAACCTTTTATAAATTTCATTTATTATTATTTATTACTGATATATTAGTTAGTTTTATTTTATTTTCATCATCAGATACTACTAGCTTCAATTATTTGTTTGGTACTAGTTTCATAATTGTAGTATCGATTCTTGTTTGTAGATTCAAAGTTTATAATTATAAGATTATTTTAGGTTATTCAATATATTTTATAATGATTTATAATGTTCTAATTTTATTTCATAAGTATTTTAGTTATGATTTGTGATATCAAAGTTGGGGATGAGCTTGTTTCGGTATTTTTTAACGAACAAAAGGATGGTACAATAATAATAAGTTAAATATTAATATAACCTTTACATGACCATAAACCAAAAATTATTTTCCCATTAATGTATAATTACAATATTACTGAAGTTTCCATAGTCAAATAAGATGTAAATTTAAAGTATTATTCATGTAGGTAGTTAAACTGACCCAAATATGAACAAGCTATAAACTACAGGTGAGTACAGTTAAGAAAGTGATAATTTTGGAATAATGTCATTATTACAAAAGAAAAATGATATTATTTATATGTTTTTAATGTTATAGATTATATTTTAAGAGATTTTTATAATGAATAAAATATGAGATGAAAAACCAAATGTGTTGCTTCGTGGAGGCGGTAGTTTGCACATACACAAATGTATCATTCTCATTTTCCATATAATGTAAATAAGGTAGGAATTGGTTTATATTTTCAGAATATTAATAATTTTTTAAATATAATATTTATTCATTAAATATCCCATTTTCACCATCCATGTAATTTTGTTATATAAAATTGATCATGTCGCTTATGAAGGTGGTATTCTACACATAAAACAAGTGACATTTTTGTTTTTCAAATGGTTAGGAGGATGGGAAAAAATGGTTATCCCATAAACATAATAAAATTTTAGTATTATTATGATATTTACATAATTATTTAAACATGAATAGACTAGATTATAAGTAGGTAGAAAAAGAAATAAGGGAAATTAAATAGAGATTAATTGAGAATTTAAACTTACTCCTTGGAAAATATCCTTTTCAAATTGGATTAAGGATTTGAGAGGTGGTATTTTGAGAATTTTAGAACATATTATAAGTGTATAAGAGTGTTGGGGATTTATTTGGTCAGATTTCGGATGAATTCAAGATTATTTTCATGTAAATAGAAGTGGGGTGGTGATGGATCCTTTTATAATGGATAATAATGGAATTTTTGTAATAATATAAAAGGTATAAGTCACTATCCAAAGGCTAATTGGATACATTATCTATATTATATATAGTATGGTTGAGACTAATTATAATCTGGAACATAATTGATTAAATGATTACATGTTCAGACACCAGCTGAGGCTAAAGAAAGTTTTTGAGTATTTACATTATTATACTCCTCTACTTTTATATAATCACATACACTGTTTCAGTTTATACTCACATGCTAGATTTTATAGACACCATTGGTTGTGGACTATTGAGATTTATCTCACACCATATCCAAACTATTTTTGGTACTTGGGAAAATTACATGTATGTAGGGGTTGATAAGGGGAAGTGTCCTGCTTTGGACTCCTGAATTTCTTTCTCACTTAGGATAGAGCTTGGTAGCAGATGACCGGGCCAATTATCAGGATACTAGATAGTCTTTTAATTCATTTTTTATTATTTTTTATATAATTCATTTCATGCTTCTATGTATACTTATTTTATAGTTTTTTAGATACAATACATACATTTCATCATTTTGTATATGATAAAATTATCACCTATTGATGTTTATTCATTGTTTGGATATTTATGACCGCTTCTGTTGAGTTAAATATTTATGAATGATTATGATATTTTATATGATTATTTTATCAATTTTGAACCACTATGACCTTAGGTAATATTATCCCCATGGATACACCCTAGGCCCTCTCTACTAATTGGAATCCTATGGTGTATAGGGAGGCAAACTTGAGGCCATGTGGCCTATCATCTTGGGAAACCTTTGAGTGGAACCCAACTTGGAACGTCACATATTTTTTTTAAATGGTTTTATAAATAATATTAGTTTATGAATAATCCAATTATGTTCAATAGAATTAGTTTTATATGAGTTTTGGTATAAAAACATTGTATACTTAAGAAATTTTTTTTTGAAAATCATTTCTCGTCACATTTTTCAAGTTTATTTTAAAAGTAATTTCTACTAGTTTTAAAGGTTGAATCTTATAAAATGGATTATGTACTTGGAATTGAGATTTAAATTTTTTTTAATGAGGACACTTTCATTTTTGCGCATAATTTATAGTAAAACAGTAAAAATTTGTCTCTGTGTTTAAGGTTAAAATGGGTTTACTTGGGGGTTAAACCCAAATATAAGGGTATGTTTTCCAATTAAACTTGTCTAAATACTATTGTATGGAACTATTTCAACCACATATTATTATACTTTCAAATATTTTTCCATTTTGAATAATTATTCTTAATAATGACTTTATAATATTTTTTATTTTAAGAAATTTCAAGTGTGTATTTTCAGGCACTTATAAAAGGACGCCCCTCATTTATCTTATTTATATCACTTTGGGACTTATATATCACCAAAAACATACCAAAATCCATTATAAACTTCCCTATCCATTAATTTTAGGTTCTAGTCTTCTTAAATACCATTCTAAGGGTCCTTAATAAAGCATCTAAGGGAGGCCAACCGAAGAAGAGGTAATTGTCTTATCCAACCTCATTCAATATATTTATCCTTATAACTCATATAAATATATATTTTTCGTCATAAAATAATAAATTTATCATCCTAAATATACTAAAATTTTATTATGATTATTGAACCTCCAAAATTCACTTGTATTCCATCGAATGGGAAGTGAAAGTATCGCTCGTGTATATGTGTGGACTACTGCCTTCACGAAGCGATACAATTATTTTTTCATCACCACACTTCATGGATAGTATTTATGACATGTTTAATATTTATAAATTATATTTATGACATAATTATTCTTATTTAATTATTATATCATTTCTACCTTATTACCTTACATTTTTTTGGAAAATGATAACGTCCCTCGTGCATACGTGTAGACTATTACCTCCACAAAGCGATGCAATTCTTTTTTCGATTCCAATTTACATGGATGGTAATAAAAATGGATATAATTAATATATATGATATATAATATATAATAATTATTCTATAAAATTGAATTAATATTTACCTTTCTTTCATTCCTTACATATAAAAGTGAAGAAAACAATGTTCATGCGTACGTACGACTTACCATCTTCATGAAAGATGTAATTCATTTTTCTATCTATAAATTTTATGGATGAATATAAAAAATGAGTAAAATGGATATATGTGATATTTAAGTCATAAATATCAATTTTAATATGATGAATCCATGATAAATGTACAGGGATCTGAACTACTGAATTGAAATTCTCCTGAAAAGTGAACAAAGTTGACTAAAAATGATGCTTTTAATAAGAAATTATTAATAAATGGTGTTGAAATGTTATAAGGGGATAATATAAGATATTATAAGTATATAAATGATCCGAGTATAGAATTATAATAAATTTAAAATTATTATACTATAGGCTAGAGTGCTTTTGAAGCAAGTGGAAGTTGAGGTAAGGGATTTATGTTATAATCTCATTGTTTGTTAGGATTATTTTTATCAAGATTCCAATGATAATTTTCTACAACCTACCTATAAAGAATCACATGAATTTTCATCTACTCAATATATTCCATGATAATAATTTTTTCCATTTATTTTCATCTCTTTAATAACTCAAGAAACTAAAATAATGTATTTAAGGAAAATTGAATTTATTTATCTCTTTTGTCGAAAATACATTTTCTTCCATGTCTGTGTTTTCACTAAAGTGTTTTCAAGAATGATTTAATATTATTATTTTATTTTTTAAATTCATTTTTTACCAATTTTTTAATTTTAAAAAAATGTTTTAAAATGAACCTTCTCATTTTTTTAATGAGTTTATTTTTAAATTTTTACTGAAAATATGAAAGAAATATTTATTTTAATAAACACAATATGAATAGAATTTACCATTGGAATGAGTCCTCACTTCTTTGAAGATTTATTTATAATTTTATAGGGTTGTTTTCAAGGAAAAGTTTTCCTTAATATTTTGGAAATTTATATATTTTAAATAGGTGATTTCATAATGAAAAGGTTATTTTCCTCATTAAATATTCTTGATATATTTTAAAGGTCTTTTCACCTAATATGACATCCTTTGATATTACTTATGAGTTTTTGGTGATATAATCCAATGATTCTATCCATTTTTATTCTTTGGATGTATTATGATGATTATAATTTAAGGATGATTCTATAAAACTCATTTATTTTACAAGGGTTAATTAAGTTATGAAACCCATTTCTTTTCCATGGGTTATACTATGATGAAATTATAAAATATTTATGAAATCCATTTCCTTTACATGGGTTATGATATAAGAAATGATTTATGATCTTGTCACACAAATATGTATGATTTTAATTATGTGATGAGTGAACCTGAAATTATATAGCCTTGCAATGCATTGGGTAAATATGAATATCTTATAAAATAATATGGACTAGAATGGGGAGTGAACCCATATCAGAAAATGAATATGTCCACTATAATAGTCTTGAGAGTGAACCTTGACTAATATAATGTTTTGGGTAGTGAACCCAATCCAATATGATGGTCTTGGTAGTGATATTTAACTGATAAGTAAATGATTTTATATTCTTATATATATGCCAAAAAATTATGTCTTATGCCAATGTTACGCTCTCATAGCTCATGTACTTTAATTTCTTTATTATTCATGTCTTATTAACTACCAAGATTTATTCCATGACTCAAGATTATGATATATGATATGTAGGGTATGGTTCTCAAATGTTATTCTCATTTACTCATACCCCTATGTGCATGTAATGTTTAGATAATCATTGATATATCTCTTTTTTACCCTTACTTATCATTAGAGATAACTTGTTCTTATGTTTCCTTTCCCCAGATTATTAAGAAAGGTATTATGTATGATATGTCTAAGAAGGGTTCCAATTATAAAGAACTTAGTGGGAGATGATGAAATTAAATTATGAACCATTTGTTTATGTATCCATATTTCCAAATACACTATACCTATATGATTATGTTGTAGATCATGAAGTTATATATTGAATATTAATATAATAATATTAGATATTTATTTATGAAAAGTATGGGTTGCTATAAAATCAATCTTTACTCGAGGAATGATAAGTGGGTCTAATAATACACAACCAACTAGACAATCTTATGGGATATGTTTTGGTTAATCACATTCTCTTTAGGTTCCATTTGGAAGGATTTATCATGTTAAGTAATTAGGTTAAAGATTATGAGTGAACCCAACCTATATAACCCTAGATTGAACTGAGAGTGATTTAGGTTAAACTAAAAGTAGATGTGATGGTTTTAAAGAGTAAGATATTTCAAGGTTTATTTTTTCATGATATATGATAATTTTTTTACGTTATTAATTATTTTTCACTCACATTATCCACTTTTGGTTTTAGTAATGGATAAATCCTGAATAAACCAAGTTATGAATGGATTCCATGGATAATGTAGAGATTATAACATTGAGAAACCTAATGGGATAAAAGTTAGAGTAAAAAATATTATGGTTATGAAAAACCAGATAAAAAAAATTAGGATTAAAAATGAGAACTTAGTTGAGTTTCCAAACACACCAAAGAAGGGAAGGATTGAGTCTCATTGAAGTTCTAGTAATGGAGTTGTTAAAGTAAAGAACATTCATATATGTCAAAAAATGTGGAAGAAAATCCAAAATAAATGTCTCAATGGAACTGTAATATTTTTCATCTATAGTAAAGGATGGAATTGATTAAAAATGATGATTTAAAATAAATAGTGTAGTTAAAATTATGGATAGAAATAAATTTATTCCTAAGGATTCATTAGAAATTCGATGTAATAGATGTGAGGAATTTTGGAACTATAAAAACTAGTGAACTAATCTAAGGGATTAAGATGCAAATAGACACTAAAAACCTCATATTATTATAATAGTAGGTTCCCTAGACCCAAATAAATAGTATTTTTTGATTAACACATCATGTATAAAGTGAGTTATGCATTATTTACACTTGCCATTATATTTTAGACATTTCTATGTCCACTATTTAAATGTTAATTTCCATAGATTAATCATCATACCAAAAGGTTATATCAGATCCCATGAATAATGGGAACCTCAAGATACCATGATGTTCATATAAAAAATATATCTTATGGTTTAGATGCATCATACCGACTAGAAATAGTATATTTATGACTATTAGTTGTTGAGGGATCATAAACATTGATACTTCTTCTTATGAAGTTTTCACTTGGTAATCTCTAGTAGGTGAGATCATGAGGACAAACCTGTCAATAGGAACACCATGTGTTTTAGGTGTCATTGTAAATTCCTATCTATGGAAATCTATATTGGTTTCATGAATTTATATAATTATCAATTTATTCCATTTGATCATGTAATTTTATGTAAGGGAAAATCATGATAATGAAATCATAACAATATAGCTTGTGTTGGGTGCATCATTGGTGGTATGGAATTGGTTGAATGGTCAAGATAAAATTTGTCACTTTCGATATGAGGAAGTAATATCTTGGTACTAGTTGATCAGGATGGTAGTACCTTCATAAATATTTGGCCAAGGTAGTCAGAGGTAAGTCCATCCAGTTTGATCAACAAATAATAAAGAAAGAAGATATGATGACATAAGTGAGCATGTTTCTTTATGAGATATCTAAAGACCAAGAGATTATATTACACAGTGTTTGTTAATAGGATGATTGTCATTGCTATATTATTCCATATCTCTTTAGGGGCCTTTATGGGTTTTTAGAATCCACTTTTGGTCTATGAGTACTATTCACTACTATTGAAATAAGGTCCTAGAGGGTCGCATACAATAGTGTATTCAAGAATATACCCTATTTTGGTGAATATATATATAGGATATTTTGGGCTCCATAACTGGGTTAGAGAGTTGTTTAGGTATTAATGATCACTGAAAAATAAATAAATTCATATTATTCATGTATATAATAATTGGGTTGAATTTATTTATTATAAGTTTTCAAGAGCTATTAAGTGAATATAGGAAAAATATAATATGAATGAATATTATTTTAATATTCAAGGTTCGTTTAATATTAGCGGGAATTATGAGTTGAGCTAAATGAATCTGGTTTTATCACATAATATATTCATTATATTACAAATATGTGATAAAATATAAATTATATTTATTATGTAGTTAGTTCATTATAATTATTTATTTATTTCTTATTTAGTGGGTATTTTATTTCTGGGTGTTGGGGAACCATTTCAAGGCATTTGACTCTCCCACTATATAACTAGGAAAGAGGCACTTAATCCATGTGCTATTCATTCTAAAAAGAATAAGATCCTCTCTCACCTCCCACTTTCTAGAGAGAGAAAGTCTCTCTCTAAGCCTTCGATCCAAGAATTCTTTTGATAGATTGAAGTCACTGGATTGGGGTGATCATTTCGATGATGAAGGATCCATAAAAGCTCCATGCTAATACCCAAAATTCAAAACAAAAGAGAGTGTATAGATTTTTAAAGCATGTGTGGATGATCTAGAGGCTTTCAACTTCGTATCCTTTGAGCAACGATCACTGGCGACTAGCTATAGTCGAGCGTGATTTATTTTATATAATCTATGTGTTCCATTTTATTTTTCCATAATCTGTTTAATTCATACAATATCCTTAGAATGTACTAAGGATTGAATCACCGAAGATGACAAATTTAATCACCCTAGTGATTAAAATTTTAAATCCTTAACCCATTGGATTTCACTGCACACCTTGATACCTTTAATTGGTATCAGATTGATCGTGTGAATTTTCTAAGCTAATAAAAATAATTTTACATTATATTTAGTAGAGGTCTTTAATTCTTTCCTATCTGAATAAACCACACATCGATCTGATTTAAAATGGCCAAATTATGAATATCTGAAATTTTTAATATAAATTATTTGTAGTATTTTTCAGGTATTAAAATTTGATAAACGTATATTATATATATGTTATAATTTTACATGTTTTGTTTTTCGAATGAAGTATTTGGAGACCGATTGTTTTTTAACCAAGTTCTAACTAGATACCGGTTAAAGGAACAGTACCAGCCAGTGTGAAATATTTCCACCGTTATATTAATATATATATATATATATATATATATTCTATTACTTAAATAATTGGCATGAATATGAAAATAAATTTATTTTTTCTATTTTCTAACTTGGGGAACCGGGTATGTGGAAGTTTCCACATAATAATAATAAACTTTTGTGGGTTTGACTCAGTGAAAAGTGAGACAAAAAAGAGGAAAACTAGTTTGAAAGGGGATGGGGTGGGCCATAGCCCAATAGAGGGAAAAAAATACAGAATTTTTCCCAAGAAAGACACTTTTTCTTACCTAATCCCTCCCTGTATACCGTCATCTTCCCTCAGTAGCCACGAGCCTAATCCACCACCCCGCCTACATCCAATCTCATGACAAACTCCATGCACCACCACTTTTGGGACAGATCCCGACCACAGAGCTTCCATCCCACGATAGATCCAGTCACCACCCCCTTTTCCAATTGAACAGATCCCGACTTCCATGCCTTGTCCCACAACTGTGAAAGTAAGACACACTGGACTGGCACCTCTTCCCACTAACACAATGTGTCGAACACCACACTCGACCGCTCAAAACAGACCTGGTGTAGTGGTACTTGCTACGATCGGCCCTTCAGGTAACCCCTTATTGGTTCTGCCTACCTAGTATGGGATTGCACAACCCTTAGGTAGATCTACTTGATCCGAAATAGGTCAAGGTGGGTCTTCCTGGCCTAGAATACCCATGCATGGTGTCTGTTCACCCCAGAACGGGCCCACACAGGGTCGGCCTGACCCGCATTGGCATTGCACAGTGTTTCATAGAATGATAAAATTTTATATAATCAATAATTAATTTTATTAATAAATCTTATTTTCATGTTAAAATTATATTAATTAATAATTAATTTACTTTAGAAAAAATAATTTAATTTTTTTATTAAATTAATTAATTAATTAATTAAATTTTGGAATTAAAATTTATTAAATATTAATAATGAATAGAATTAAATTATTTTAATTTAAATAATTCATTTAATTTAACAAATACCCTTATACTTTAAAATTTATTGCAATTTAATTTTATAACACTTTACTTTTGCCCATTGATCGGTCTTGAGCATTGACCAACTTATGTATGTTTGGTTTATTTTATTTTATTATTTAATTTCGTACGATTAATGTAATTAAATAAAAAGATGTGTACATTATCACTTTGTCTCATTTAATTTGTATAATGGTATGTACACCCAGCTAAAAGTGTATTATTTTTATTTTTCACTCTTCAGACCTGCTCATCTGGGTATGAGTATTTTTATACTAGGACAAGGGAACTGTAAGTCACAGACCATGCTTAGTCAAGGTGAAATCTAGATGAGAAATAGAGACACTGAATGGGGATGAGCTACATCATGAGTCAAGTTACGAATCAGGTATGATTCACATAGGTCATGATTGATACCTTATGTTTAAATGAATCAACCAATATTAGATACTCATGAACTGTCAGGTATTTTTTATTTCCTTTATGAATTTGTTTATTCTTTTATTCATTTTCATGATATCGAGGAACACATAAAATAATAAGTAGTAAAATTCATAAAGACGTGATGAATGTTTTTATATTAATGTTCAATTATGAGCATGAAAACATAGTATGAATAGATTAATTGAATGGATTACATTCATCAAGAAAAAATTTTAAAAACCCTAAAAGAAATATTAAGTTACAAATATCCTCCATCATTTTAATTTGAACAAAACCAGGTGTTCAGGGCGATCATCATCCAAAGTTGAGGGTGCCTCCTACTGCGGAGGAGTTCTTATAAGAGTGATGAGTTAACTTAACTAAAGTTGGAAGAAAAGAAGTATTCAAATCTATATTTTTTCAACTTTAGATGAAAACATTTAGTAAATCAAGTTATTGATTTTAGGAGTTGGGGTATCACTCAACAGATCATGGAACCACATGTTAATGTGGTTGGCCAGTCAAACGTCGGCCTTGAAATCTCTGAGTACTGGCATAACCAAAGCTTGTAAACTATAAGAAGAGGTTTAAGGATCCTTTCCAATATAATACTCAAGCGATGGGGTATTAATATTCTATCATATAAGGTTTATATAATTTTATAAAATAGTGGGATATATTTAATGATTTAATTAATTAATCAATAATGTCTAAATCGGTAACCAAGATAAAAGTACTAATCTACTAGATTTATTTTTATAGAAAATGACATGTAATACCATAAGACATACTATGAAATTTATTTTATGAATTAAATTTTCTATCCATCTTGAGTTTCCAAATATTAGTATAGCCACTTGCGTATAATACTATGATATAGAAAATTCAAGGTGTCGGTATCCCTAATACCTGTTTAGCCACCTCAGGAAGTGAGTGTAAGAAAAATGCTTATAAGAGACTTATGTATGACACATATGATGATTTTGTTATAATGTTATCATCAACATACAATGTGATTTATGGATATAAGACTAAGACATGGATGATTTCACATATAGTCTCATCTCCAAGAATCATGTGAGGAGAAAAATAAGCACATATATGAAGAGGTTATGATTACATTAGTTATGTGTAAATTTAATTATGGATCAAAATATTTCAATGAATCCCATTTTGATATAATTTTCACCCATATACTCTAGTTTTGTTTAAGATTAAAAAAAATTATGAAGAAAACACTTCATTATCTTTTAGGTAAATTTCACCAAGTTAATAAGAACTTTTATAAAGTTTTAGTTGTTATGGTGAACAAGTTTAAAGATACGGAGAAGAGGTTAATGTAAATCATAACATCAAAGGCACTTTTCCAATGTCCTTAAAATAAATAGGTATTAAATAAGAGGTTATTTTCTTTACATATCATTAAATAAATCTATGGAAGTTTAAATTCAATGAACTAGAAGAAATAAGTAGTCGCTTCTTCAATCATATTCATCAAATGTATATAATGTTTCTATAGTAATTTTTCAGTATTAAATACAATATAATTATAAAATATGTGCATAAAAATACAGTAACCAAGTAAGTATAAAAATGTTACAATAAGTAAGGTTTGTTCTCCAAGTGGCTGATAAAGGGTAGTTCCTAAGTTAGTGGTGAAAAGTATACAACTTCAATATTTCTAAGTTTAATAGTTCTAGTTGAAATTTTGTTAAGTATTACCAAAACATTAATCTCACATGTACAATGAACATAAGGATACATTTTTCCAATTCAATAATGAATGATTTTTGTGGTGTTTAATACTCATAAAATAGTTTAGTAATGATTGAATAATTGGAAATACTCGATGAATATAAATGTAAGAATTATATACCTAGTTATTGTAAGATAATTCTTTGTTATGGTAAACTAAAAGTGGACATAAATAATATACCTAGTATGGTATTTATAATTAGTTGAGCTAAACACCTTAGGTATTATTTATTTATATATGTGTGTAATTTGTTTTGGAAAAATAAACCTTTAGAAATAATCGTCATCCATAAAGATTTTGGTACTTGTTTAGCTAGAGAGTACAAACTATTCCAAGTGTAAGCTAGTGGTAAGTATACTTTATAAGATTACATTAAGTGTGCATTAAGGAATATAAAAGTGAATTATGGTATATGCATGTTCAAAATATATGAGTTACTTGTGTCTAACATGCCTAAGTATATCTTGACCAATAATCCATCGATCATTATAATATAGCATGGTGTAATTCATAAACACACATTACCTTATCCACATCAAAGATATAATGATAATAAAGAGGGTTGATGATGAGTCTTAAATTTTAACATTGATCACATAAAATGTATCATGGATTAATTCCTAAACACACGTTCCCTTATGTACAACAGAGTCATGATGTAAGTAAAAGGAGTATCAATGTTGCAACTTATATTTAATGCAGACACTTCCGTTATTTTTCAAGACATGCATCAAAAATAATGATGGTATCCCATAAAAAAATTCCAAATATCATGACTAATGGATATCATATGAGTTATAATACTTTGGAAATCCATTATATCATAAGAACATGTGTTTATATTAAAATATTTTGTTGAGGATATAAAAAACTTCCATTAAGGAATACACAAAGTGTATCTAAAGTAATTATCATAAAATTTTCATATGATATTAAAAAAATAACTATGATAGAAAATTTGTAGTAAATTGATAGACTAAATTTATATAAAAATGATGCATGTCTCTACTTTAGATAGTGGGAACATGATTGACTTGGGTTTAGTCAATGCCAAAGATTCACAAGATATTGGCATAGGAATGAGTTCCACAAGAGGTGTGAAATAGGAATGTTCCATAGAAACATACTATGTCACAAGGTTTAATCCATAGTGATGGTTTTATATTCACCATGGATGGTGGTAGATTATTCATTGTGAATAATAATTCCTAAAAGTATATAGTATATAGTAATTGGATAAAATTGAAAAGATCAATAAAATCTAGCAATGAAATCCATTTTTCAAAGTATATTGGCCTTATTATTTTGAATACTGTGGTGGATATTCAAATGAGACTATATATGGATGGTACAAGAATGGTATCAATAAGGATCGATTGGTAATACGAAGTCATTCAGCCTAAATCCATTATATTTTTACTTGTCATAGCTAATTTCTAGGATCATTGAGAATTGGATTTCAAGACCCCCAATCATGGAAGGTGTTTATACGAAACAACCAAAAATGGATGGTGACATCATAGAATGCCAATAAGTGTTGCAAGTTACTAAAATATAGTTCAAGATTAAATAAGAAACAAGTTTATAGAATATTCATTTGGAATGAATCTTTACCACGTGTCTACTAGAGGTTAGTGGGAGCACCATTGTTTTCCAAGTAAAATATGTTTGAAAACATGTGGAAACAACTATTGGTATTATAATTAGTTAAGACTAGAATGAAATTAAATCTCCATATATTGGATTAAATTAGAAACCTAAGTTATAGGGAACATGATCTACTGAGGTAGATCTAATGGTTTCTTAGACTAAGTCAATCGTACATATACTGACAAGGTATTGAAAAATATGAGTTGGAAAAATTCAATAGATAATTTTTAACAATGACACATGCCATAAATATCTCCAAGAAGACATTCATGGGAATAGGAGGAGATTAATTTAGTGATTTTAATTCCATACACTTTTGTGATTGATCAATCACATATACCATGATATGTACAAGAAATTATATTTCCAAAAAAACTTTACGGTAGGAAAATAATAATTATATCCAGGAGAACAGTAAGGGAAATAGTCAAAACTATTCAATTATAATTGAGGGAAAGTATAAGGGATATGATCCTTGTATGTGAAGAAGAAGTGATGATTGTTTTGGGGAAAAACTAGTATTCCTTGGATCAATGTGATATAATATCACTATCATTCTAGGGGAATGAGTGAGAAAATATCATACAAGCCATTAGTATTCATACCTACAAATACCAAGTATATTAAAGCTTCTAAGGAAACTGAAGAAGTAGTGTATATACACAACGATTTTTTCAAATTCTTGGAATCACACCTAGTAAGTAATGTTTTTTCATGATGATAAGTCTTTATAGGTGCTATCCTAGATGTCAAGTTTTAAAGTAGGAAAACAAGATAAATACTTGGGGTTTACATCTCTTAAGAAGTAATACTCAAGGAGGTGAGGTAACACATAGTATATTAGCTGCATAGAGGTGATGTGGAAGACCCAACAACTAAATTTTTCACTCAGTAGAAACACAATCTTAATCATGTGAGAGATAACAAGAATAGTTAGCATGTTAGTTCTAGTGAAAGTGGGAGTGTTGTAATAGAGGGTTCCCTAGACCTAACTAAATAGTACTTTTTAATTACCATATTAGGTATATAGTGAGTTATTCATGAATTAAACTTACCATTATAGTGCATACATTTCTTCACCCACTATTTAAATTGTAATTTCAATAGATTAATTATCGTATCAAAAGGATATAACATATCCAATGCTATAATGAGAATCTCAAGATACTATGACATTAATCTTAGACATATGTCTTATGGTCTAGATACATAATACTAACTAAATATAGTTGATGTATGACTATCAGGTGATGGGGGGCTCATAATCATTTAGACTTCTTCTCATGAAGTTTGCACTTGGTGAGATCATGAGAATATACCCACTAATAGGAATACCACATGTTTCATGTTTCATTGGATTTTATTATCTAAAAACATGTGTATTAGTCTCCTGACTTGATATCATTGTCAACGTGTTCTATTTGATCATGTTATTTGATGCAAGAAAAAAACCATGATAATGAAATCATGGTGAGGTATCTTATGTTGAGTGTGTCATTGGTGGTATGACATTGGTTGAATGGTCAAGATAGAATTTGTCGCTACTGAGATGAGGAAGTAATATCTTGGGAATGGTTGATCAGGATAGTATTACCTTTATAAATCCTTTTCCAAGGTAGTAGGAGATAATTATATCTAGTTAACTTAGTAAAAAATAAATCAATAAAGGATAATAACACATGTGTGTGTCCTAATTTATGATATATCTAGATGAAAACAGATTATATTACACATTTCATGTTTTTAGGTTGGTTTTAATTTCTATGACCATTACTTAGAGGGCCACACGCAATAGTGTATTCAATAATTTTCCATATTTTGGTGAATATATATATATAGGACATTGTGGGCCTCACCATGAGGTCTCATAGTTGTCTAAATATTAACGATCACAAAAAATAAATAAATTCATTATTATTCAAGTATAAAATAATAGGGTTGAATTTATTTATTAAAAGTATTCATGAGATACTAAGTGAATACAGAAAAAATAGTATACGAACAAATATTATTTTAATATTCAAGGTTCATTTAATATTATCAAGAATTACAATTCAAGTTAAACAACTTGGGTTTTATCATATAATATATTTATTATATTAAAAGGATGTGATAAAATATAAATTATATTTACGACATATTTAGTTAATCATAATTATTTATTTATTTCTTATTTAGTGGGAATTTTATTTTTGGTGGATGGGAACAATTTATGGGTATTTGACTCCGACTATATAACTAGGAGAGACGCACTCGATCCATGCCTTATTTATTCCAATAGAATCATAGACTCTCTATCCTATCACTTTCTATAGAGATAAATTCTCTTTTAGAGCATTCAATCCAAAAACACCTTCGACAGATCAAATTCATGAGATCGAGGTGATTGTCACAATTCCGAAGGATTCATCAAAGCTTCGTGCTAACACCTAGAATTTGATGAATGATGAGTATGAGGATTCTTAGAGTGTGTGTGGAAAATATAGAGGGGTTCAAATTCAGATCCTTTGATCAATGATCATTGAAGACTAGCTGTAGTTGAGAATGATTCATTTTGAACAGGATATGTGTTCCCTTTATTTTTTATGTTCTCTATTTAATTCATGTGAGATCCTCGGACCATACCGGGGATCAGATCACTAGAGACGACATGTTTTGTCACTGCAGTGATAAAATTTTTAAATCCCCATCCCACCGGCTTCCACTTCACACCTCAATACCTTCCCCTAAACCATGGTAATAAGAAAAAACTTATGTCATGACTACTATTAATGTGTACAATGATAATTAAGTATTTCTAGTTACACTTATTCCTCACTATAGATTTATGAATGTCTTATGTCATTTGATATATCACAGCGGACCAGTGAGGTATGGAGGAGGAGATGCTAACTAGGATACCAACTAGGAGGAGAAGTGACCCAACTCAGGTGGTCACCGCTAAAGGAGTAGGCTCGTGGCTGCTGAGGGAAGAGGACGGTGTACAGGGAGAGCTTTGTTGGAAAAAATTTTCTTCCTTGGGAAGAATTATGAATTTTATTTTTTCTATATTTTGGGATATAGACCACCCCATCCCCTTTCAAAATACTTTTTCTTTTTTTGTCTCACTTTTCACTAAGTCCAACCCACTCGATTTTATTGTTGTTATATAGAAACTTCCACATACCCAGTCACCCAAGTTAACATATAGAAAAAAT
The DNA here is from genome assembly GCA_963277665.1 of Viscum album. Classification (NCBI taxonomy): domain Eukaryota; kingdom Viridiplantae; phylum Streptophyta; class Magnoliopsida; order Santalales; family Viscaceae; genus Viscum; species Viscum album. The sequence goes on along the minus strand of OY728150.1, from coordinate 805,462,930 downwards.
AAATTTCTTTTCATATGCATGAATATTCTTTAGGTAATATATATATATATATATATATATATATGCGGTCAAAATATATATATATATATATATATTAAACTAACGGTGGAAATATTTTCCACTGGATGGTATTGTTCCTCTAACTGATATCCAGCCAGAACTTGGTTAAAAAACAAGCAGCCTCCAAATACTTCATTTGGAAAACAAAATGGGTAAAATTATAACATATATACACTATATGTTGAATAAATTTTAATACCTAAAAAATACTATAAATAATTCATATTAAAAATTTCAGATGATCGTAACATGGTCGTTTGAAATCAGATTGATGTGTGGTTTATTCAATTGGGACTAAATTAAAGACCTTTACTAAATTTAATGTAAATTGATTTTTTCTTATCTTAGAAAATTCATACGATCAATCGGATTCCAATTGAAGGTATTGGGGTGTGCAGTAAAATCCAATGGGCTGGGGATTTAAAATTTTAATCAATGGAGAAATGAAACTTTTCATCCTTGGGGATCCAATCCTTAGTATAGTCCAAGGATATTGCATGAATTAAAAATAACATGGAAAAATAAAATGGAACACATATCTTGTTTGAAATGAAGCACGCTCGACTATAGCTAGTTTCCAGTGATTGTTTCTCGAAGGATACGAAGTCGAAACACTCTAGATCAGCTGCACACACTCTAAAAATCTATACATTCTTTTTTTTCGAATTTTGGGTACTATCATGGAGATTTTATGGATCCCTCGTCATCGAAATGATCACCCTGATCCTGTGAATTGAATCTATCAAAATCATACTTGGATCAAACGCTTGGAGAGAGACTTTCTCTCTCTATAAAGTTGGAGGTAAGAGAGGATCTCATTCTTTTAGAATAAATAGAACATGGATTAAGTGCCTCTCTCCTACTTATATAGTGGGAGAGTCAAATTCCCTGAAAGGCTTCCTCGACACCCATAAATAAAACACCCACTAAATAATAAATAAATAAATAATTATAATGAACTAACTGCATCATAAATAAAATTTATAATTTATCACCTCATTGTAATATAATAAATACATTATGTGATAAAACACAAGCCATTTAACTCAACTCATAATTTCCACTAATATTAAATTAACCTTGAATATTAAAATAATATTCGTTCATATAATATTTCTCATATATTCACTTAATAGATCTTGAATACTTATAATAAATAAATTCAACCCAATTATTATATACATGAATAATAATGAATTTATTTATTTTTCATTGATCATTATCACTTGGAAAACTATCAGACCCAATGTTGGAGCCTACAACATCCTATATATTTATTCACCAAAATAGGGTAGATTCTTGAATACACTATTGTATGCAACCCTCTAGGAACTTATCTCAATATTAATGAATAGTAATCATAGACCAATATTGGATTTTGACAACCCATCAAGGCCCCTAAATAGATATATAATTTTCATAGAAATGACAATCATCCTATAAACAAACACTGTGTAATATAATCTCTTGGTCTTTAGATATCTCATAAAGAAAGATTCACACTTATGTAATCATCTTTTTTTTATTTATTATTTATTGATATAACTGGATGAACTTACCTCTAACTACCTTGGAAAATATTTATGAAGGTACTACCATCCTGATAAACTAGGCTCAAGATATTACTTCCTCTTCTCTAAAGTGAAATCTTGACCATTCAACCATTTCTATACCACCAATGATGCACCCAACACAAGCTACATTTCCATGATTTCATTATCATTATTTTCCCCTTGTATAAAAGTAAATTATAAAATGGAATACATTGATAATGATATCAATCCATGAAACTAATATATATGTCCATATATAGGAACATCCAATGACACATAAAACATGTGGTGTTCCTATTAATAGGTTTTTCTTCATAATCGTACCTACTAGAGATTACCAAGTGAAAACTTCATGAGAAGAAGTCTTAATGTTTATGAGATCCCAACACTTGATAGTCAGGCATCGACAATTTTTAGTCGGTATGATGTATCTAGAATATAATACATATTTTTAATATTAATATCATAGTATCTCGAGCTTCTAATTATTCATGGGATCTGATATAACCTTTTGGTATGATGATTAATCTATTGAAATTTCCATTTAAATGGTGGACATAGAAATGTCTACAATATAATGGTAAGTGTAAATCATGCATAACTCACTTTATACATGATGTGGTAATCAAAAAATACTATTTATTTGGGTCTAGGTAACCCACATTTATAATAATATGAGTTTATTATTGTCAATTTTTATCTTAATATCTTGTATTAGTGCACTAGTTTTCATAGTTCCAAAATTCATTGCATCTAATACATCGAATTTATAATGTATCCTTATGAAGAAATTTATTTCTCTCCAACATTTTAACTGCACTCTATATTTTATATCATCATTTTCTACTCAATTTCATCCTTTACTACGGATGAAAAATATTACGGTTCCATTGAGACATTTATTTTGGTTTTTTCCACATTTTTTGACATGTAGGAATGTTATTTCCTTCAACATCATCATTACCTGAAATTCCATGAGACTACATCCTTCCCTTCTTTGTTGTGTTTGGAAACTCAACTAAGTTCTCATTTTTAATGATAATTTTTATATTTGTTTTTTCCTAACCATAATATTTCTTACTCTAACTTTTATCCCATTAGGTTTCTCCTTGGGATATTCTATACATTATCCATGGAATCCATTGATAACTTGGTTTCTTCAGGATTTATCCATTACTAAAACCAAAATGGGTTTATGTGATAAATTATTCCTAATGGAACCTAAAGAGAATGTGACTAACCAAAACATATCCCATAGGATTTTCTAGTCGGGTGTGTAGTATTATACCCACTTATCATGCAATGAGTAAAGATTTATTTTATAGCAACCCATACGTTTCATACATAAATATCACATATTATTATATTAATATTCAATATATTACCTTATGATCCACAACATAATCTTATAGGTCTAGTGTCTTTGGAAACATGGATACATAAACAAATGGTTTATAATTGAATTGCATTATCTCCCACTAATTTATTTATAACTATAACCCTTCTTAGACATATCATAAATAATACCTTTCTTAACAATCTGGGGAAAGGAAACATAAGAACAGGTGACCTATAATTCTAATTAATGGTAAACAAGGGATATATCAATTATTATCTAAACATAACATGCACATTGGGGTATAAGAAAATAAACATAACGTTTGAGAACAATAACCTTCATGTCATATATCATAATCTTGAGTCATGGAATAAATCTTGGTAGTTTATAAGTCATTATTAATAAAAAAATTAAAGTACATGAGCCACGATAGCATAACATTGGCATAAGACATAATTATTTTTTCATATATATAATAATATAAAATCATTTCCTTATCAGTTAAATCTCACTAACAAGACCATCACAGTGAATTGGGTTTACTACCCAAACCATTGTATTATTCAATGTTCAATCCTAAGACTATTATAGTGGACATAGTCCCTTGCTGAGATGGTTTCACTACCCATTCTAGCCCTTATTATCTTATAAGATATTCATATTTACCCAATCCATTGCAAGGATATATAATTTCAAGTAAACTCATCATATAATCAAAATCATACATATTTGTGTGAAAAGATCATAAATCATTCATTATATCATAACCCATGAAAAAGAAATGGGTTTCATAAATATTTTATCATTTCATTATAGTATAAACCATGGTAAAAAAATGGGTTTCATAACTTAATTAACCCTTTTAGAATAAATGAGTTTCATGGAATCATCCATAAATTATCATCATTATAATCCTTCCACAGAATAAAAATGGATGTCATCATTGGATTATATCCCCAATAAATCATAAGTAACACCAAACGATGGTATCTTAGATGGAAATACCTTTAAAAGATATCATGAATATTTCATGAGTAAAATAACCTTTTCAATATGAAATCACTTACTTAAATATATAAATTTTCAAAATATTAAGGAAATTTTTTCCTTGAAAACAGCCCTATAAACTTATAAAGAAACATTCAAATAATTGATAATTCATTAAAATGGTAAATTCTATTCATGTTGTGTTTGTTAAAATAAATATTTCTTTCATATTTTTCGTAAAAATTCAAAAAGAATCTCATTCATAAAAAAAGAATATTCCTTTTAAACCATTTTTAAAAAATTAAAAAATTGGTAAAAATGACTTTAAAAATCATATAATAATATTAAAACAATCTTTAAATCATTTTAGTGAAAACATGGACATGGAATAAAAAGTATTTTTGACATAAGAGATAAATAAAGTCAATTTTCTTTAAAAACATTATTTCATATTCTTGAGTTATTAAAAAGATGAAAATAAAATACAAAAAATTATTCTCAAGTAATATCCTGAGTAGATGAAAATTCATATGATTATTTAGTGGTTGGTCGTGGAAAATTGTCATTGGAAACATGATAAAAAAAATCCTAACAAACAATGAGATTATAACATAAATCTCTTCCCTCAAGTTCCACTTGATTCAAAAGCACTCTAAACTCTTATATAATAATTTTAAATTTATTATAATTTTATAATAAAATCATTTATACACTTTTAATATCATATATTATCCCATTATAAAATTTCAACACCATTTATTAATAATTTCTTTTTAAAATCATCATTTTTTTAGTCAACATTTTCACTTTTCTTGGGAATTTCAATTTGGTAGTTCTGATCATTTTACATTTATCATGGTTTAATTATATTCAAATTTATTTTCATGACTTAAATATCATATATATCCATTGTATACATTTTTATATTCATCCATAAAATTTATAGTTAAAAAAATGAATTACATCTTTCATGAAGATGGTAAGTCCTACGTACGCATGAACATTTTTTCACTTTTCTATGTAAGGAATGAAAGAAAAGTAAATATTAATTCAATTTTATAGAATCATTATTATATCATATATATCATATGTATTAATTATATCTATTTTTATTACCATCCATGTAAATTGGAATCGAAAAATGAATCGCATCGCTTTTTGGAGGTAGTAGTCCACACGTATGCACGAGGGACGTTATCGTTTTCCAAAAAAATTGTAAGGTAATAAGGTAGATATGATATAATAATTCAAGAAGCATAATTATGTCATAAATATCATTTATAAACATTAAACATTTCATAATAACAATCCATGAAATATGGTGATGGAAAAATAATTGTATCGCTTCGTGGAGGCGATAGTCCACATGTATGCATGAGCGATACTTTCACTTCCCATTCGATGGAATAAAGGTGAATATTAGAGGTACGATAATCATAATAAAATTTTATTTTATTTAGGATACTAAATTTATTATTTTATGATGAAAAATATATATTTATATGAGTTATAAGGAGAAATATATTGAAAGAGTTCGGGTAAGACCATTACCTCTTCTTCAGTTGGCCTCCCTTAGATGATTTCTTAAGGACACTTAGAATGGTGCTTAAGAATACTAGAAACTACAATTCTTGGATAGGGAAGTTTATAAGGGATTTTGGTATGGTTTTGTTGAGCTAAAAGGCTCAAAGTGGTGTAAATAAGATAAATGAGGGGTGTCCTTTTATAAGTGCCTGAAAGGACACACTTGAAATTTCATAAAATAAAAAAATAATATAAAGTCATTATCAAGAACAATTATTCCAAATATATAGATATTTTAAGGTATTATCATATGAGGTTGAAATAGTTAGACAAGTTTAATTGGAAAACTTACCCTTATATTTTGGTTTAACCCCTAGGTAAACCAATTTTAACCATAAACGCAGTGACAAATTTTTACTGTTTTTACTATTAATTGTGAGAAAAAATGAAAGTGTCCTCATTAAAAAATTATGAAATTTTTATTCCAAGTACATAATCCATTTTATCATATTAAACCTTTAAAATTGGTAGAAATTACTTTTAAAATAAACTTAAAAAATGTGACGAGAAATGATTTTCAAAAAATGTTTTCTTAGGTATACAAAGTTTTTATACCGAAATTCATAGAAAACTAATTCTAATGACCATAATTGGATTATTCATAAACTAATATTATTTATAAAACCATTTTTTTAAAAAATATATATGTGACGTTCCAAGCCAGGTTCCACTCAAAGGTGCCCCAAGACGATGGTCCACATGGCCTCAAGTTTGCTTCCCTATATACCAGAGGCTTCCAACTAATAGAGAGGGCCTACGGGTGTGTCCATGGGGAGACTATTACCTCATGTCATAGTGGTTCAAAATGGATAAAAGAAGCATATAAAATAGCAGAATCATGCATAAATATTTAACTCATTGAAAGAAAGCAAAAATATCCAAGCAATGAATAAACATCAACAGGTGATAATTTTATCATATAAAAAATGATGAAATGTATGTCATGTATCTAAAAACTAGAAAATAGGTATACATGGAAGCATGAAATTAATTCTATAAAAAATAATCAAAAATTAATCCAAAGACTATCTATCATCTTGAGAATTATCCAGATCAACTGCTACCAAGATCCATCTTAAATAAGAAATATTGTCAGGTGTCCAAAGAAGGATGCTTCCCCTTATCAACACCTACATACATGTAATTTTCCCAAGTACCTACACCATCCTAGATAGGGTGTGAGATAAATCTTAATAGGACACCACTAATAGTGTCTATAAAATATAGTAAGTGAGTATAAACTGAAACAGTGTGCAGGAATATATGAAATTAGAGCAGTATAATAATGTAAATACTCAAAAACTTTCTTTAGCCTCAACTGGTGTCTGAACTTGTAATCATTTAATCAATTATATTCTATATTATAATAAGTTTCAACCATACTATATATAATATAGATAATGTAATATTATCCAAGGTGTAATAAAGGAATCCTATAATGATGATAATAATGAATAAGGATACAAGGTAATAAACAAGGAATCCTTACCCTCAGGGGTCAATCCAACTCACTAATAACATGAAGTTTGACTATAAGGGGGTCTGAGTGTAATCCAAGGGGAATATCCCATGACATTCCACTGTAATAGATTCAAACCGAGTCCAAATATCTCATCCAAGGTAAGCATGTAATATGAAAGGATGGGCCTAGTGTGGTATATCCATGGTTCCACAAGTCCAAATACATCAAGTTGGATCCAAGGAGTATATCTGAGGCATCCTAATATCTATAAGATAGTGAATGGATCTTATTGAGTCATGTTCGGAATTCGCTAGTATGCAAGGACCATATTCTAAGGTGGGTATCTCCCTTGTAAATCGACTCCTTGAATCAAAATGGAATACTCTGAGTACTCAATGAATTCCCCTGGTAATCCAAGGATGTCTCAAGTCTGGTCACTCATATAAAAGTGAAATGTTCTATATGTAATAGGCACCTTATACATAAATCATTATTTAATTAGGCCATGTAATACTTATGCCTTCTAATAAGTTATTAGGTTCATTCAATTTTCTTTCATTCTAGGTTAGAAGGATAAAATAGGACATGTAACCACTTGTTACTTCAATTACATATTTAGTTATTAGGTTCATTCTACCATTCATAACCATAATAGGGAAAGCTAAGTTTATGTAACCAATTTCCATTCAATTATGATTAACTGGTACAAGGGATATCTAATAGTATACTTGCCAATTAATATTAAAAAAGATTAATTGATTAATTTGAAACACTTAACTTATAAGGTTCAAGAGATACTATATGTGTGCTAACCATTTACAAATCATTTATTTTATTAAAACACTTAGCTTTAATAAGTCCAAGTCTAGATCACCTGAACGGTGGTTCAGGTAATCCCATCATGGGTTACAAAGGCATAAAAGAGGTTACACCCTACTTGGGGAAGATGGTTTTGAGGTTAAAACCTCCACCAATGTAATGAAAATATATATAAGGGTCTCTAAAATACTAGCACAATGATTATAACTATGTAATATAAATTTAATAATAAATTCTCGGTGAGAACGGAATGTGCACAATGAAGGAAATTTATAAACGATGAGTTCTTTAGGGAAAATACATAGAACATATACCTTAATCCTATAACACTATCATCCTCCAATATCATCCCTTAGTTTGACCTGGATTGGAATAAAATGGAATAATATATCAATTCCTTGAAAATAGGGAATATGAACCTGCATCAAAATAGCATTATTGAGGGAAATACAAATGACAAACCGAGCTTAAGGACTAAAGAGCTTGCCTAGAGAAATCCAATGAGACCAACAGTGGTCGAATCGGAGTACAGATGACAAATTAGTATAAAAAACTATGGAATGGTGGTTTGGGATCCCAAAATAGATGAGAATGGAGGCCTTGTGTTGTTAGAAATGAAAAAGGAGTAGGGTTGTTGATTTAGATAGAATTTTGGGTAATTTTGGTAAAATTGCCAAATTTTTAAGGGGGTGCATGGTTTTTCCACATGGTTGGCCAAACCATGTGCCTCACACTACTTAATGAGGTACCCCTCATAGTTTCATGTTCATAGTTTGACTAACTATGTGCAAACCATGCTACACACCTTTACTAAAACTATAGAGCTACCTGTATGGTAATGCAACCCTAGATGCACAGTTTCCTCAAACCATGTGGAATCCTACTTTCCTCTTTCTATACCTACACGGTTAGTAGTAACCATGTTTCATTTCCCACATGGTTTATACTAATCATGCGACCTAGCACACTTTTCCAAAAATAATGGCTATGGGCTTAAAATAAACCTTAGACACCCCCAAAACTCTCAATACCTCACTAGGAATCCATAAAAGGTCTAAGAGAAAGAATTAGACTAAAAATTAAAGGTTCCATACCTCATAGAAAAATTGGGTTCTTACAAAGTAACTTTATATATTCTTTAAACTAAAATACAACTTTTAATAAAAATCAGTATTTTTCATTATTTGTTGAAAATTTAATCTTTTCATAAAATTATCAAAAAATAACTATAAGAAAATTTTGACAAGTTAATTTCAAAAATGAAGCTCATTTTTTCAAATACATTTTCTAAAAGTGGAAAAAAATAATTATATTATTTTTTCATAAAAACCATTTTGAGTAAAAATGTATTTTTAAAACATACAATGACTTTATTACAAATTGAGTACTCAATTTTTTTATTTATCTAAAAACTTTATTTTTATTTTTAAAATGTGTTTATTCTAATTCATACCACCAATATAATGGCTAGGTTATAATAGTATATTATATTATGGTTCATTTAGACTCAGGATTGCATGTATCTCAAGATATTGAGGAAATTAATTTTTTTTTAAAAATATCACAAAATATCAAGGTATTATAGATTTGATAATCAACTAGCCTTTTCTAGGTGATTACCCTAGGTGAATATATGCCAAAATCGTATCCACTTTCTAGTATCCACATATGCATGTAATTTTTAGGAAACCACATACTCTTTACTCTACCAAAACTTTAGGATGTTATCCTACACTTATAATTATCCCTAGGGGTTTTCAATAATTTTCCCTCATTATAATCCCTAAATTAACTAAAATAATCCTAAATTATAACTAAACCCTTCCTTGATACCAAATAAGGAACCGCAGGCCCTTAATCTGAGGTTTGGTGCTAAAAACAATTTTTTTAAAGTCATCATTGATATAAACTAAGATAACCCAAGATAAACATATCGTTGTTGTTCATAATTTCCATAATTTAAATATTATATATCACAAGTAGTCTTACAATCCTAAGAACTAAAGATTTAGTGTATTTGTGGACTATCTACATAAGCATCTTATTTTAAAATATTCTTAAAAATTTCTCTATAATCTAACCACACTATAAACCATTCTATAATACTCATAGGTTATATTTGTCTTCACAACCTGTGGAAAAGAAACATAATAAAGGGGTGAGCTCAAAATTTTTTTAAGGGAAAACTTATCAATCATTCATCACATGCTAGATCATAAAAATATTAGAAAACATGGGTAGTGGAGAAATATCATATTAAAAATAACATGGAACATTAAGAGTTTTCTATAATTCATGGTAATAAAATATATGATCTCAAATAAACAAACATGAATCATTATATAAGAGTGAGATAATAAACATGATCCATAAAGAATAAATATAGTCATATAACATGAATATGTGGAATACACATAATCATAAAAAATAATTTCTTTAGTTAATTATAACTTTCAAGACCATCATATCATAAAGGGAAGGGTCTTATATTAGATTGGGTTCACTTCCCATTCCCATAAACATACTGGTTAGTGTTCCATAGGGTATTTTCTTTACTCCTCATTCCCTTTTATATTATATCATGAGATGTCAAACTTTACCCAACTCATTAGAGGGATATATAATTTTGGTCCCATATGTCACATAATTAAAACCATACATTGTGTTTCATAAGAATATGAAGATATAATATTTCAAACATCACTTAATTAATCCATGGACAAAAATGAGTTTCAGTAAAAACAACCAAAGAAAATTTTATAATACATCCAGAGAAAGAAGTTGGATAGTGGGATAAGAAAATATCCTCAATGTAACATAAGAATCATTAAATATATTGACTTAAATGAAAAAAATACTTTTATGATCATTGGATGAATCACTTGAAGAATAATTAGAAACCCACCTTTTCATTTTAAAATCATTATGAATTAATTTTATTTGGAAAAACAATTTCAAACATGGAAAGGAATATTTGTTAAAAAGAATAGTCATAATGATGAAATAATTTTTACACATGATAAAACCTTAAAAAGATATTTTAGATGAATTTTTTAACATTATCATAAAAATACATAGTTACAAATCACTATCAAAAGTTATTTTCAAAAAGGTGAAGTGAAAACTCTTAAAAATTTACATTTTAAAAATATTATTAAATATAGGAGCCTTAAAAAGGATGTAAAGATTATATTTAATAAATGTGGAGTTGAATATAGAAAAATAATTACAAAAGGAAAAACCCTTTCAGAATTTAAAAATACCTTTGTTGAAACCTGCAACGTAAAAATGGATAATAAAACTTCTTTCAAAAGAGGAAAGAATAAAAGTGAAAGACACATGAGATAACACAAAATTATATTTCCAAATATAAAGGAGAACAGTGGTGGGAATGGAAAATATAGACACGGAAGAAAAATCATCATTAAAGAGATTAGAATTATTATTAACAATTTCATACTTTTATAAGGAATAAATTCATCGAGGATGAATATTTAAATAAAAAAAATTATATTCTCATGAGAAAGAAAGAAAAAATTTAATAGAAAATCTTATGGTGGAACCAATAATAGAAGTAAGATCAAGATGAAACTATAGTGACTGTTGTCTGTATGAGCAATGAATATTTCAAGAGACATTTGAATATGTTAATTAATATGTGTGATGGATTTTGAAACAGGATTCAGAATATAATTTCAACTGTTTGAGCACCAAAGGGGGTTTTTTAGATAGGGAATGGGGGATAGTTAGTATTGATGAGAATCATAGGAGAATTTAAGTCATATCGGTGTGGTTGGGATGTATGGGTGCTATAGCCTATAGCCACTGGCTAGATAGTGGCCTTATGAGGGGGGGATAAATTTTTTCCCATGGGTTTTAAAATGGGAAGCCTCCTTTTCTTTCCTTCTTATTTTCATGGCCAAATCGTATCCTCTCCTTCCCCTTCCATCATCCCCTTGGTTTATGGTTGTATTATTAGGAATTTTTAAATCAGATTTTAGTTATGAATCCTTACTAATTCTTATATTCATCTCTCCTTTCATTTTTGATGAATCCAGTGATATTTTGTTTAGGTCAAAAATATAGACTTCACCATATAATGGAGAAATTTTCTGATTCCTTCAGATCTTTCATGCAGCCCATATAGGGGACACCCCATAACGATGTCCATCATCCCATGTCCATTGAACCATAAAATTTACATTGTTCCATGAATTCATTTAGTGTTTTCCATTCAAATTAAATTTAATTAAAAATGGAATTGGTTCTAGAACCTAGGGGTTTTTTATAGGATTATTTTGAGGATCTATTTCAAACCTACCATGAGTTGTTGGTTTTGGTTCTGGCACGATGATACCATTTGGTGACTTTTCATCATCATTCCTAGTTTTTTTAAAATTTTTGGGTTTGTTATATTCGATATATTTAATTGTTTTAAGATTATTAGAGTGAGTTAGGAACTTGGTTGGTGATGTGATATAGTACTAAGCTTGGATGGGCCTCAACTGGCCTTGGAAAAGATGTTGAACCTTGTAAATAAAATTTATAAGCTTAAAACTTCAATTGGGTGGTCTTATATATGAGATGTTTGGTATTTTGTTTTTTGATATGTGGTTAGTGATGGTTGGGATCACCATTGTAGGTGGAACCCTTCTGATAATTTAAGTTTCTTAAGTTAGATTAAAATTTAATTTAAATATAAATTTTTAATCAGTTAAACACTTTAAGTTACTTGAAAATGTTCCTAGGAAATGTTAGTCCTAGGACACCGGCATGACACCTCAACCGTCGATGGTTGAGGCCTTAGCTTAAGAATTTCCCTAATATGTATGAATCCCTTATTAGGGGTGTAACCTATATGATCAAAATGATTTGTACTAAGTAGGTGGATATTTTTTGCGAGCCTTGGACACCCCCAATATGGGTGTATATTGACATAGACATACTCATCCCTTACATGCCTTGGGGTCTCTTTTTATGCCTTAAATCCATAAGTCTCATCGTACTGACTCAATGTGATTGATCCTTCCATGTCTAACGTGACTAGGTCTAGGTGGAAAGACCTTAGTCATACCAAGATTAGGTTGGGTGATTAGACCTACCCAAAGTGTCCAAGAAGACTAAGATGGGCCGTGTGTCATCTCTCAAAGCATTTCCAATATGTCATAACCTATCTATTTGGTGAGACCGAGTTATCCTAATAATGATTCCATGGGACATGACATCCTTAGAGTGTCAGGTGTTGAACTAAGACCCTCATTAACACCTAGGTCTCCAAGTGGAGTGCCTCCATTTATATTGATTGAGGTGAACCCAATGGGTTCCCAGTAATGGTATGACCCCGAGTGGGTGGATATGAGATAGGTAATAGTGAATGCAGATGTTCAGTGGGACTCAAGTCACTTGGAAAGTCCTATGGGGCTATGAAGAGGTATGTATGTGGGTAAAGATGACTATAGGTGTCACCTTATAACTCTAGTTCCATTATGAGATGAGAAGGATATGGTGGATAAGGTGGGACAAGTGTATGGTCAATACCCTAATTTCTTTTTAATTACTCATTCTTAATGCCCCTAGATGATTCTCGGGTATGTGTTTTCCTTTATAGGTCTTTGTGCTTGGCCCAGGGGTGGGTATATTACCCTAGTGCTCAATTGTGCTATGTGGATGGGTATATTACCCGTGGTTGGTGATGACCTCATTCCATGACTATAAGTATATTACCCATGTTTGTCTAAGCCTATATTCCATGAGGATGGGTATATTACCCCTAGTAGGACTATACTCTCTATATGATCCAGGGATGGGTATATTTCCCCCGTATAGTATTGTACCTAAGGTAGTTGATACGTGCCATAGGTATGGGTATATTATCAAAAGTTGGATGAGACTGCATGCTACGGGGATGGGTATATTACCGCTTCTTGTGTTTTTAGTTTTTTTGTAGCATTTTAAATATTTGAGTTGTTTTTATAGTTTTTAGTTAGTATTATATTAATATTAGTTATTTATTTTCATTTTTTAGAATTTTATTAATTTTTACTTTATTAACATTTTATATTTTAGTTTAATATTTGTTATTATTAATATTAATATTTTATACTAATTCTACTTATTATTAGTATAACTAATATTCTTATTACTATTATTATTATTAAACTTAATTATTTAATTAGTTTTTTTATCTAATTTGAATTTGAATTTTTTTTTCTTTTCCCCCCTATTTCCCTCACCCGCCGCCCTTTTTTTATCTCTCCCCTGCTGGACCCACTCTCCCCCTTATCTCTCCCCTTCTTCCGCCGCCCATATTTTTTTGTATTTTTTTCCCATGAATCTCCCATATACCGGTCGACCTCTCCTTCCCTGCACCCCCCTCCACTCCCCCGCTCTCCCCCTCCGCTCCCCTCATCACCCCACTCTCCCTACCCCGCTCCCCTCACCTGGTCGCCCCTCTAATCCGCAGCCACCACCCCGCTGCTTCCCTCCTCTCACCCGCACCCCCCCATCTCCCCACGGACTCCCCTCCCCATCCTGCCAACCTGCGCTCCCCTCGCCCCACGACCTCCCTACCTCGCTCCCCTACCCCGCCCCTTCATCCACCCGGCCGCCTCCCTGCCACCCCACCTCTCATCTGCAGCCAGCACCTGTCACCCCCACTTGCTTCACGCACAGAGCGCCCCAGCTCCATCCCGCTACCCCCTACCCCTATCTACTCGGCCAGCACCACATTCAGCTCGGCACCCTCTTCTGCCACCCCGGCTTCCTCCGTCGCAAACCACTTCATCCCGCCTAACCCGCTGGACTTCCCTTCCCCGGGCCATCATCTCACCCTACTCCTGGTTTGCAGCACACCGGTCACCGCCATCCGAGGAAGCAAACAGCAGGCGCACCTCCCTCCTTGTACGCAGCAGCAAGATGTGCAACCAGCCCTGCTACATCACTAGCATCTTCCATTCCGGTGGGCACGCCATTGGTGCGCGACGTCATCACGTGTCGAAGGTTGCTGCGTGCGGTGAAAATAAAGATGGACACAATCATTTCTCAGTGAAGCAGTGTTATTTCACATAACATATCATTTTATTACTACGTTTATTATTTCAGTTGTGATGTCGGGGTAATCTTCTTAGTGTTGGGATGTTGGTTGAGTAATTAAAATTATTCTGCATGCCATGAAACATATTGTTTGATGATTAATTGTCAATTTAATTTATTTTAATTGAATGTTTATCTGTTTAAATTATTTTTGCACTGAACTAATTGCTGAAATTGAAACTGGACCTTTTAATTATAAGTCGATGCGGCGGTCCGAGAAGTTAAACCGCGTTGACCGATGGTAGGTGCAAGTTGGTGACACAACTTTGTGAGAAATGGGTTGTGTCATTTCACCGTATAGTTTGGGACTTGAAAAAGTTTTCTAAATTATTTATGACACCATAGAACGGGACTTTAAATAATTTGGGAAATTTAAATTAAGAATCTAAAATAATGCTTATATTTTCGGAACTGGCGATAACTAAATAGAATAAATATTACCTAAAAGAATATTTTTCATGTCTGCGTGATAATTTAATTGTGACACTAGCATCCCCGACACATTTTGTTGATTCATATTCCACCATCTTTCTCATTTACAATTTTCTTTTTATCTTTTGTCATCTCACCCTTTTAGTTTTATTAAAAAGAAAGAAAAAAAAAGAAAACTCAAAAATAGGAATTCCCTCAACCTTTTTCCATCTAAACATTGTCCAACGAAACTTTTTTAGTGAACTAGATTCCATGCTCTCTGTGGTTCGACCCTGCTCGCCACTTTTATAGTATCCAGTTGGTTATAAAAATTTGAAAATTGGACACGCTGCGACGCGCGTACCAAATTTCTGGCACCGTTGCCGGAGAGTATGCGCACGTCTAGCATTAGGAAATTTTCAAGTATACCTTACTTTAGGAACTGTTCACCTAAATGGTGAACACTCGTAATTATGATCCGTCGAAGAATGACCCACCCCTTGATCTGCAACTTGAACATCAAAGAATGGGAAAAGAACAAATCAGAACCTCAGTAACAAATGCAATGCGCATCCACCTGAGGAAAGCGTTGAAACTCACATTCCGACACTTCCTAGTGGACAAGTCCATCCACTTTTCCAAAACCGTCTCGATAATCAAAGGCCTCGGACTACTATGAGATAGGAGTTGTGACCCAACACAGTCGGAGTTAGCTCAGGCATAACAAGACCCAAAATACAAGCAACGCACTTTGAATTGAAGTTATCCACGATCAACCTGCTCCAAAAAATGCACAATTTCATGGATTGAGCAGAGAAGACCCTTATATGCATGTGAACAGATTTCTTGAATTTTGTGACACATTTAAATATAATGGAGTGATGGATGATGCGTTGATCCTATGACTGTTTCCATTCTCATTGCAAGGGAAAGTAAAGGACTGGTTGGAAAGTCTCGACTCAGAAACAGTTTTCACTTGGGAAGTGCTGAGAAGGAAATTTCTTGTTCAATATTACACAACAGCTCAATATTTGAAAAACAAGAGAGATCTCGACTCCTTTTTTTAAAGTGAATACAAATCATTAAGAGAATCTTGGGAAAGATTCAAGTCCATGTTAAGATGTTGTCCTCATCATGGGATGAAGTTGGAAAACTAGTTGCAAGCTTTCTACTATGGACTTCAACCCGAGAGTAAGTCTGCAATCAACACAGCTACTGGCAATGCATTCATGGAAATGGATCCTAAAGATCTGTACATATTAATTCAAAACATGGATGAACACAGTTTCCATTGTCCAGAAGATTTTTCAAGAAGAAAGGCAGGAGTGCATCACGTTGATGCCCAGACATTCATGGCTGCACAATTTGAAGCTCTCAACAAGAGGATTGACAACTTTTCAATAAACCCACCTAAGCTAGTCCATGTTGTTCAATCTGAACACTGTCCACACTCTGGTGGCCCTCATGATTACCCTATGTGTCCATATAACACATCTGAGACCAAGATGTCTGAAGCTAACTTTTTCAGCTACAACAAAAGGAATTATGGAAATAACTACAACACAAACTGGCACGGAAATAACCGAAATCATGGTTGGAAGGAGCCATCAACTACTCAACCAATGAACTAGAACACGGGTCCACTTGGATTTCCTTCTCAATCTTCCTTCAGACCCGCCATGAAGTCGAAAGAGCAAGGATATCAACAGAAATACTGACCCCCATTTCAACAACAACAACAATAAAAGGAGCAAAAGAAAACAATAGACTTGTCCCCTCCTGAAATGCAAGGACAACAAGATTGGGGAGCAACTATCGCTAAACTAATGATGTCAAATCAATCAAGGTTTGAGTTATAAGAGATGGAAACTCAAAATTTGCAGACAACAACCCAAAATTTGCAAGCAACAACCCAAAATTTGCAGACAAACACCCAAAACCTGCAGGCTTCCATGCGTAACATTGAAAATCAAGTCGGTCAGATAGCCGCACAAATGCAGAACCGACAACAAGGAAATCTACCGGGAAGCACAAGATTCAACCCAAGAGAAGAATCAAAAGCCATCACATTGAGAAGTGGTACGCAGTTACCAGAGCACCAAAGGCCTGATGTTCAACTAATAGATGAGACGCATATACTTTCCACTGAGGATGGCGACTCAACAAACAAATCAATCCAACTTGAAACCAAAGAGGAGGAAGATCAAAACAAACTTGAAAAAAATGAAAAGGCAATAAAGGAGAAGGAAAACGAGGCACTCAACGAAAGAGCAAAATCCCACATACCACCTCCTCCATTTCCACAAAGACTGAAGCAAAGGAAGTTGGATGTTCAATTTTCAAAATTCATGTAGATGTTTAAAAAGCATCAAATAAATATTCCTTTTGCAGAAGCCATCACACAAATGCCCCACTATGACAAATTTCTCAAGGAACTTCTATCAAAAAGAAGAAAATTAGATGATGTGGAAACAGTCATAATGCACGAGGAATGTTCAGCGGTCATACCCAGATCCATACCTCCAAAACTAAGAGACCCTGGGAGTTTCACTATTCCTTGAAATATTGGAGGATGTCAATTCGGAAGAGCTTTGTGAGACCTCGGAGCTAGTGTCAATCTCATGCCGTCTGTAATCCTTGAAGAACTGGGCATCACCGAATTAAATCCAACGAGAGTTGCCTTGAAAATGGCTGACCGATCAGTGAACCATCCTCGAGGGATTTTAGAGGATGTACTTGTCAAGGTTGATAAATATTACTTCCTTGCTGATTTAATTGTCCTCGATATAGAAGAAGACAAGGTTGTCCCACTCATTCTCAGGAGACCCTTCTTAGCAACATGCAGAGCGCTGGTTGATGTCCAAGAGGGAAAGTTGATTTTTAGAATTGGGGATGAGAACATTACATTTGATGTCCTAAAGGCTATGGAAAAACCATCTGTAGTAGACTGTCATTTACTAGATACGATTAAAGAATGGGATGAGTTAGCAAGCAATGCACTGGATATCACGTATTTTCACAAAGAAAATGAAGAGTTTACTAAATCAATCGAGGTAGTGGAATTCATCAGGAACATAGTCAAGCCTTTAGATAGACATGAATTCACTTCACTCACTCCATCACTTGAAAAGCCTCCAACACTTGAGCTTAATCCCCTTCCATAAAACCTGAGATATAGTTACTTGGGAGATTTAAACACCTTACCAGTCATCATCAATGTCAATATTTCGAGTGAACAAGAGAGAAAATTGCTCAATGTCCTGTCACAAAGGAAGCCAACAATAGGTTGGACGATTGCTGATCTAAAAGGTATAAGTCCTGCCATCTGTACTCATAGAATACATATGGAAGATAATTCAAAACCTTGCAAGAAACCACAATGACTCTTGAAACCTCCCATAAAATAAGTAGTCAAGAAAGAAGTCATTAAACTTCTTGATGTTGGTTTAATATTTCAAATATCTGATAGTCAGTGGGTTAGCCCATTGCAAGTGGTACCTAAAAAGGGTGGAACCACAGTGGTTGAGAATGATAAAGGAGAATTGATAACCACAAGAACAGTGACTGGATGGAGAGTGTGTGTCGACTATCGGAAATTGAATGATGCCACCAGAAAGGCTCACTTCCCATTTCCCTTTATTGATCAAATACTTGAACGATTGGAAGGACGAGATTACTACTATTTTCTGTATGGATACTCAGGCTATAATCAAATAGCAGTGACACCATAGGATCAAGAGAAAATCACGTTCACTTGTCCATATGGTACATTTTCTTATCGGTGAATGCCTTTTGGAATGTGCAATTCTCTATCCACATTTCAATGATGCATGATGGAAATGTTCCATGACATGATTGAAGAGTTCTTGGAAATATTCATGGATGACTTCTCTATGTATGGAGATTCTTTTGATGACTGTCTGGAACATCTGGATAAGGTTTTGGCAAGATGCGAAGAAAATAATCTGGTGCTTAATTGGGAAAATTCGCACTTCATGGTACAAAGTGGAATAGTTTTAGGTCATAAAATTTCAAATAAAGGAATTGAAGTCGATGCCACAAAGATTAGTACAATCTCTGAGTTACCCAAGCCTTCTTCAGTTTGTTCCATTAGAGGTTTTCTTGGGCATGTTGGATTCTATAGACGCTTCATTAAAGATTTCTCTGTTATTGCCTGACCCCTTATGAACCTATTGGGAAAATATGTCACGTTCCACTTTGTGCCTGAATGTTAGGAAGCATTTAAATTATTAAGGCAACATTTGGTTGAAGACCCGATAATGATTTCACTTGATTGGGAGCAGACATTCGAGTTAATGTGTGATGCCAGTGACTGGGCAGTTGGTGTTGACTTGGGACAAATAAAAGAAAAGATCTTTAGGCCAATATACTATACTAGCCGCACTTTGAATGAGGCTCAACATAACTACACAACAACTTAAAAAGAGCTTCTAGAAGTTGTCTTTGCCTTTGATAAATTTCGATCCCATCTGTTGTTCTCAAAAGTCACTGTCTATACGGATCACTCTGCACTTCGGTATCTGATGACCAAGAAAGATCCAAAACCCAGATTTATTTGATGGATACTATTACTTCAAGAATTTGACATCGAAGTCAAGGACAAAAAGGGAATAGAGAATGTCGTTGCTGATCATTTATCATGCCTCGACCATGAAACAAGTGAAATCAATGTCGAACTAATCAATGAAACATTTCCTGATGAACAACTCTATGCCATTGAGACAATCACACCTTGGTATGCTGATTTCGTGAACTACTTAGCTTCAGGTGTGATACATCTAGATTTATCAAAGGAACAGAGGAAAAGATTTTTGAATGAAGCACGACATTACTACTAGGATGATCCTTTACTTTTCAAAGACTGTGTGGATGGAATGATAATAAGATGCATCCCTGAAGAAGAAGTGGATAGTGTTTTGAACTTGTGACATACTGGAGAAGCTAGGGGACACCATGGGATTCATCAAACAATCAGAAAAGTGTTACAAAGTGGTTTGTACTGGCCGACCATGAATCATGATATTCCTGAATTCGTCGTGAATTGTGACAAATGCCAAAGAACTGGGGGTATAAGCTGGATGCGCGAAATGCCACAACACTCAATCATGGGCATTGAAATTTTTGACATATGGGGAATTGAATTCATGGGTCATTTTCCTAAATCTTTCGGGAAATCCTATATCCTTGTCTATGTGGACTATGTTTCAAAATGGGAGGAAGATGAAGCAATCTCGGAAAATAATGCTCGAGTCGTCATCAAATTTTTGAAGCAACACATTTTTACCCAGTTTAGAATTCCAAGGCTCATCATCAGTGACTGTGGTACCTACTTCAATAATGCGCTGTTTCAGAAGCTAATAACTCATCATGGAAGTCACCACTACATGAGCACCCCATACCATCCACAGAACAATGGCCAAGCTGAGTTTTCAAACCGAGAAATTAAGGGTATTTTGGAGAAAACTGTAAATACATCTAGGAAAGATTGGGTCACCAAACTTGATGATGCACTTTGGGCCTACAGAACTGCCTACAAGATACCCATTGGAATGTCCCCATATAGGTTGGTCTTTGGAAAAACCTTCCACTTACCTATAGAATAGGAACATAAAGCTTATTGGGCTATGAAGAAACTGAATTTTGATTTCAAAACTGCCCAAGAGAAGCATTTTCTACAAATGTTTTGTGGATGCAGCTAAAAAAAATGTCTAGCTCTTCTGATTCTTTTGTGGTCATCGATGCGCTTGTTCTGTCTCCC
The DNA here is from genome assembly GCA_963277665.1 of Viscum album. Classification (NCBI taxonomy): domain Eukaryota; kingdom Viridiplantae; phylum Streptophyta; class Magnoliopsida; order Santalales; family Viscaceae; genus Viscum; species Viscum album. Next base: position 805,441,844 of record OY728150.1, on the reverse strand, counting down.
TCTGACTTAGTATGACGGATGACTCATGAGCTGGATGATATCGAGCGCCAGATTGAGGAACTTTCACTAGAGATTCGTGCTTAGCACCAGGTACCACCACAAAGAGCACAGATTATGTTCCTTCCTCGCCAGATTCACATTCACTATGCTCCAGAGGTGGTTAATCCCACTAAGCGTCCCCGTGAGATCGATGACACAACCACTAGTTCTCGTAAGAGGCAGAGGAATTCTGAGCCGATTGACCAAGATGATTGAGCATTGTCCATTCGTCTGGCTAAAGACGTAAAACTTAGCGCTTCTTGGGAGGCAACCCATGTTCCAGTTTCATTTTCCCCTTTCTTCTTTTAACTGTTCTAGTTTGTTTGAGAAAATAAAACATGGCATGTGTGAAAAAAAATTAGTTACTCCTGATATTTTTATGCACTTGTCACTCTCCTGCATCTCTGTTCCATTTATATGATTCTTGGTGTTATCTTTATGATATGATGTGGGTATGTGTTGTCCATATGTAGATTTTATAGGTACATTATTTCTGGAACTTCATCAGATACAGGCAGCCTCTCCGCGTCTATCTTCACTTACACAGGGAAGTGTTTTATTTTTTCAATATTTTATGCTTCCAAAAACACCATGTAAACTAACAAAAAAACTAACACTCCTGTCATTCATGAACCCACATAAAAGCTGCTGTATTTTTATCACAACCTAGTGGGGAACATACCACTTGTGTCCCTAGGCAGTTTGAGCACCTGATTCTTGTTCTAGATTTCTTTGATCCTTGATCTCAAGAATTAAATGATTGATGATATTATTTCATGCTTCGAAAATGTTTTTCAAAAACTTGTATAATTTTGAGACACTTATTTGCACTCATTCTCATCTGTGCTATCCAACATTATATTTCCCTACCCATGAGGACTATGGACCATTTTAAATCATCTCATGTTTCTCTTTTTCTTGAGGGAATCGCAACCAAGTTATGTCTTCTAGAACTTTCCATGTTTTTCCCATCAAAGCGATCGGAATTTTTGAAAGTTGCACTAAAATAATTGAGGCATATATTTGATTTTTTCAGCCCCGTTGACCCACTAAGCCACCCAAAAATTTTCTCCATCGTATATCCCTTAGAATCCATGCAGGAGCCTTTTAGGATGAGCCCAAACTGATACCCTTCCCTACCAATTTCTTGAATTTTTTTCATGATAATTTCAATCTAAGTGTGGGGGGAGAGACTTACACATGGAGAGGGTTCTTCAAGGTGCAGTAAGTCATTTGATGTACATGTATTGACATTATCCCATCCTTATCATATGAGTTCTTTTTCACAGTAGCCACATTCATTTCATATTATTTTGATATATGAATATAGAATCTTTTTCAGTTCCAACAATGAGTACATTGGTGGTCATTACGCGGTAACCCTTGACTTTGGGGATACCTATTAAAGTGATAATCCATTACTCCAGGAACTAGAGAGTTTTCTATATGGAATACCTTCATTGAGATGTTACAGTGTATACACTGCTTGTGTACCATTCTTTGGGATTATTTTCTAACACCTATTCCATGGGGTTTTTGAGTTGATACTCACCAATTTTTCCTGACCATATTATTTGAGTGAGTTGTGTCTTTAAAAAAAGAGTGAAAAAAATGAGCGAAACATTGGCTTATCATATGATTGGGGACAAGAAATGTTTTAAGTGTGGGGGAGTGAGAGTTTGAGAGAGACATTTGGATTGACTTATCATGCATTTATTTTAAGATTCAACCCTCCTTTTTACCAAAAAGATGTCAATTTTTTTGAAACCCACCGTCCCACAGCTTCAGAAACATTTGAACCTCATGTAAATTCCTTGAGATTGGTGCATTCTTTTTATTTCCACTAGTGGAGATGTGAAATTCATGGAAAGCCTATGGTAAGTTTTCATGTGTATAAGAACTAAGAAAAACTTTGATCAAATTTTTTAGAGAGATGAGAGTGATGGCGTGGTAGGTCACATGATAAATGAGTTCACGTACTTGTTTTGAAAAGAATACAAGTGGAAGAAAAATGGTTTTTCAAAATTGGAGTTTTAAATGAAGCATGATATTTTATGGGAAAAAGAGATTGAAAAATTTTGAACTTGTAACTTGGATGTTTTGGATTTGTCTACGGGTCCACTTGTGTTTTATTTCAGATTGTTTTTCCCAGGAGTGAAGTGTGGGGGATTTGATGTACATGGATGCTACTGAATTTTTTTTCTTATTTTCATTTAGTTTTAATTAATTTTCTAACCGCTTCTTGTGTTTTTAGTTTTTTTTGTAGCATTTTAAATATTTTAGTTGTTTTTATAGTTTTTAGTTAGTATTATATTAATATTAGTTATTTATTTTCATTTTTTATAATTTTATTAATTTTTACTTTATTACGTTTTATATTTTAGTTTAATATTAGTTATTATTAATATTAATATTTTATAATAATTCTACTTATTATTAGTATTACTACTATTCTTATTACTATTATTATTATTAAAATTAATTATTTAATTAGTTTTTTTATCTAATTTGAATTTGAATTTTTTTTCTTTTTCCCCCCCTATTTCCCTCGCCCGCCGCCCTTTTTTTTATCTCTCCCCCGTTGGACCCTCTCTCCCCCTTATCTCTCCCCTTCTTCCGCCGCCCATCTTTTTTTTTATTTTTTTTCCTGCATCTCCCATATACCGGATGGCCTCTCCTTCCCTGCACCCCGCTCGTCTCCCCCGCTCACCCCCTCTGCTCCCCTCATCACCCCACTCTCCCTACCCTGCTCCCCTCACCCGGCCGCCCCTCTAATCTGCAGCCACCACCCCGCTGCTTCCCTCCTCTCACCCCCTATCTCCCCATGGCCTCCCCTCCCCATCCTGCCAACCCGCGCTCCCCTCGACCCATGACCTCCCTACCCCGCTCCTCTACCCTGCCCCTTCATCCACCCGGCCGCCTCCCTGCCACCCCGCCTCTCATCTACAGCCAGCACCTGCCGCCCCCACTTGCTTCACGCACAGAGTGCCCCAGCTCCATCCCGCTACCCCCAGCCCTTCTCTACTTAGCCAGCACCACATCCAGCCCGGCACCCTCCTCTGCCACCCCGTCTTCCTCCGTCGCAAACCACATCATCCCGCCTAACCCGCTGGACTTCCCTTCCCGAGGACATCATCTCACCCTACTCTTGGTTTGCAGCGCACCGGTCACCACCATCCGAGGCAGCAAACAGCAGGCGCACCTCCCTCCCAATACACAGCAGCAAGACATGCGACCAGCCCCACTACATCGCCAGTATCTTCCATTCCGATGGGAACGCCATTGTTGTGCAACGTCATCACGTGCCAAAGGTTGCTGCACACTGTGAAAATAAAGATGGAAACAATCATTTCTCGGTAATGCAGTGTTATTTCACATGACATGTCATTTTATTACTACGTTTATTATTTCAGTTGTGATTTCGGGGTAATCTTCTTAGTGTCGGGATGTTGGTTGAGTAATTAAAATTATTGTGCATGCCATGAAACATATTGTTTGATGATTAATTATCAATTAAATTTATTTTAATTGAATGTTTATCTGTTTAAATTATTTTTTCACTGAACTAATTGCTGAAATTGAAACTGCCCCTTTTAATTATAAGTCGACGCGGCGGTCCGAGAAGGTAAACCGCGTTGACCGATGGTAGGTGCAAGTTGGTGACACAACTTTGTGAGAAAAGGGTTGTTTCATTTCTCCGTATAGTTCGGGACTTGAATGAGTTTTCTAAATTATTTATGACACCAGATAATGGGACTTTAAATAATTTGGGAAATTTAAATTAAGCATATAAAAAAATGCTTATATTTTCAGAACTGGCGATAACTAAACAGAATAAATATTTAATCACCTAAAAGAATATTTTGCATGTCTGCGTGATAATTTAATTGTGACACCAGCATCCCCGACACATTTTGTTGATTCAGAGTCCACTATTTTTCTCATTTACAATTTTCTTTTTATCTTTTGTCATCTCACCCTTTTAGTTTTATTAAAAAGAAAAAAAAAGAAAACTCAAAAATAGGAATTCCCTCAACCTTTGTCTGTCTAAACATTGTCCAATGAAACTTTTTTAGTGAACTAGATTTCGTGCTCTCTATGGTTCGACCCTGCTCGCCACTTTTACAGTAGCCAGTTGGTTATAAAAATATGCAAATTGGACGCGCTGCGACACGCGTACCAGTATGTATGGTTGATCATGTTCATGAACCCAAGGATTGAAAATGATATGTTTTCTGGTATATGGGTTGGCATAGTCCACATGACATGCTCAGAGACATTCCAATATTAGGTCAAAGCAGGTATTGTGGGTATTTTAATTTATGTATTTTAGTATTTATTTATTTATTTTGGGCATGTCACATTAACATATCACTAAATTTACTAGATATATATGAGAACATATTGATGGTTCCACACTGAGTTATGTACTCTCACCCTGCATGAGACACCATTTCACATGGGTACTCGAGAAGTCATTCACTTGATGCATGTATAGGTTGGATTGAGTCCCTTGGCTCGGATATTGGATGTTTAGTTGGACAGCTTAGACAACATCATGAGCATGGGATGTGGTATATCTTAGAGATTTCATGATCTGGTGCCTTTATATTCTTTTATTATATTCTATTAATGTAACTAACTCAATGAGTGGTTAGTTTTATTTATGGCATGGTTCTTTGAGACTTTAATGCTTTTCATTTATTATTAGTCTTAATTATATTTATTTCTTCCATTTTCAGTTTATTGTGATGGATGGTATTTAATTATTTTATATTCTATTGTTCACTCTAATACAGGGGGTATATCCTCCAGAAAGTACCTCCCTAGATACTTACTACTAGTTGATAGTCTCTAGCATTCGAGGAAGCGTGCCTGAGATCACGTGGTGGTCTGGTCTGACAACTGTCACTACGGGAAAAATGAGCAATTGCGACGGGTTATTTGCGACGGGAATAAATCCCGTCGCAAATAGTCATGTTAAAAACTTATTTGCGACGGGGGTATTTCCCCGTCGCAAATAAGGAGGCTTTTGCGGCGGGATTGCTTTCCCCGTCGCAAATAGTTTTCCCGCGATGCGCGCCAAATCGCGGGAAACTTATTTGCGACGGGGGAATATTCCCGTCGCAAATAACCGGCGGCGGTAAAAGGTATTTGCGACGGGAATATTCCCCCGTCGCAAATACTATGTCGGCAGGGGTTATTTGCGATGGGTCCCGTCGCAAATAACTATTTACCGGTTGACCGTAATAAATGTTGGCTAAGGTATTTGCGACGGGTACCGTCGCAAATAATACTATTTGCGACGGGAATCCCGTCGCAAATAATCTAACCTATAAATACCCCAATCCGTTTTTTTCATTTCATTCTCATTCCTTATCTTCTCCTTCTCTCAAAATTATATTTCTAGAGTTGAGTTTTTCTCCAGTTTAATTTTTTTCTCCGGAGCTGATATTAAAGTTTTGAAGAACGATCAGAACAGATCAATTTTCAAGGTATTTATCTTCATTTTAATTTTTTATTTATTTTTAATTTTTTATTAGTTTCAATTATTATTAATTAGTTGTAATTTAATTATGTTTACATTGTTTTATTACTTAATAAATTTAAATTATTAGTATTGTTTATAGTTAATGGTAATTAGGAATAATTAGTAATAATTTTTAATAATTAAGAATAAATATTAATAATTAGTAATAAATACCAATAATTAGGAATAAGAACATTATTACATTATTAGTTTATTTTATTATTAATATTAAAATAATATAATTTTTTATATATATACAATTCTTTTTTCATCTGTGTGTTTGCTGTCTTCACATGTATTATTTGTATGTGGAGATAGAAAACGCACAGATGAAAGAAGAATTGTATATAAATTAGAAAATTATATTATTTTAATATTAATAATAAAATATATTAATAATGTTATTATTTGTAATTATTGGTAATTATTTCTAATTATTGATAATTATTCATTTAATTACTAATAATTAGGAACAATTATCAATAATTATCAATAATTAAGAATAATTAGTAATAATTAGTAATAATTACCAATAATTAGTATTAATTACCTATAATTAGTATTAATTACCAATAATTAGTATTAATTACCAATAATTAGTAATAATTTGGAATAATTAACAATAATTAGTAATAATTACAAATAATTAACAATAATTAGTAATAATTACCTATAATTAGTATTAATTACCAATAATTAGTATTAATTACCAATAATTAGTAATAATTAGGAATAATTAACAATAATTAGTAATAATTAGTAATAATTAGGAATAATTAGTAATAATTACCAATAATTAGTATTAATTACCAATAATTAGTATTAATTACCAATAATTAGTATTAATTACCAATAATTAGTATTAATTACAAATAATTAGTATTAATTACCAATAATTAGTATTAATTACCAATAATTAGTATTAATTACCAATAATTAGTATTAATTATTAATAATTACCAATAATTATCAATATTTAGTAATAATTAACAATAATTGCCAATAATTACCAATAATTAGTAATAATTACCAATAATTATCAATAATTACTAATAATTATCAATAATTAATAATAATTAGCAACAATTAGTAATAATTAGTAATAATTACTAATAATTAGCAATAATTAGTAATAATTAGAAATAATTAGTAATAATTAGAAATAATTAGTAATAATTAGAAATAATTAGTAATAATTAGTAATAATTAACAATAATTAGTAATAATTAACAATAATTAGTAATAATTAGGAATAATTAGGAATAATTAGGATTAATTAGGAATAATTAGTATTAATTAGGAATAATTAGTAATAATTACCAATAATTAGTAATAATGATTATTAATTACCAATAATTAGTATTAATTACCAATAATTAGTATTAATTACCAATAATTAGTTTTAATTACCAATAGTTAGTATTAATTACCAATAATTAGTATTAATTACCAATAATTAGTATTAATTATCAATATTTAGTAATAATTACCAATTTTTAGTAATAATTAACAATAATTGCCAATAATTAACAATAATTAGTAATAATTACCAATAATTATCAATAATTACTAATAATTATCAATAATTACTAATAATTATCAATAATTAATAATAATTAGCAATAATTAGTAATAATTAGCAATAATTACTAATAATTAGCAATAATTAGTAATAATTAGAAATAATTAGTAATAATTAGAAATAATTAGTAATAATTAGAAATAATTAGTAATAATTAGTAATAATTAGTAATAATTAGCAATAATTAGTAATAATTAACAATAATTAGTAATAATTAGGAATAATTAGGAATAATTAGTATTAATTAGGAATAATTAGTAATAATTACCAATAATTAGTAATAATGATTATTAATTACCAATAATTAGTATTAATTACCAATAATTAGTATTAATTACCAATAATTAGTATTAATTACCAATAATTAGTATTAATTATCAATAATTAGTATTAATTACCAATAATTAGTATTAATTACCAATATTTAGTAATAATTACCAATATTTAGTAATAATTAACAATAATTGCCAATAATTAACAATAATTAGTAATAATTACCAATAATTATCAATAATTACTAATAATTATCAATAATTACTAATAATTATCAATAATTAATAATAATTAGCAATAATTTGTAATAATTAGCAATAATTACTAATAATTAGCAATAATTAGTAATAATTAGAAATAATTAGTAATAATTAGAAATAATTAGTAATAATTAGTAATAATTAACAATAATTAGTAATAATTAACAATAATTAGTAATAATTAGGAATAATTAGGAATAATTAGTATTAATTAGGAATAATTAGTAATAATTACCAATAATTAGTAATAATGATTATTAATTACCAATAATTAGTATTAATTACCAATAATTAGTATTAATTACCAATAATTAGTATTAATTACCAATAATTAGTATTAATTACCAATAATCACCAATAATTACCAATAATCACCAATAATTGCCAATAATCACCAATAATTACCAATAATCACCAATAATTACCAATAATCACCAATAATTACCAATAATGACCAATATTTTCCAATATTTTCCAATCATTACCAATAATTACCAATATTTTCCAATAATTACCAATATTTACCAATAATTACCAATATTTACCAATAATTAGGAATAACTACCAAAAATTAAGAATAACTACCAATAATTTGGAATAATTACCAATAATTTAGAATAATTACCAATAATTTGGAATAATTACCAATAATTTGAAATACTTACCAATAATTTGGAATAATTACCTTATTACATTATTTGTATATTTTATTATTAATATTAAAATAATATAATTTTATATATTATATACAATTCTCTTTTCTTCTGTGTTTTTTCTGTCTCCACATGTAATATTGGCATTCTTTTTCAAAATTATCAACCTACTCGCCAATGGAGAGGTGAAAGTGAATGCCAATATTACATGTGGAGACAGAATGTGAAACACACAGATGAAAGGAGAATTGTATATAATATAGAAAATTATATTATTTTAATATTAATAATAAAATATACTAATAATGTAATGATGTTATTATTATATAATTAATATTTATGAAAAAAATTATATTAGTATTATTAAAAAAATAAAAAATCAATATAATATTAAAATTATCAATATTTGTAACAAGTTTTTCTTTATTCTCAATATATTCAATCCTTGCTTGTGTTTTTTCTAACAAATTATTCAAAACCAGTAATGCTTTTATATTTTATAGAAAAATATGGAACAACGAGGTCGTCAACAGTCATTATTAGATGACCGCATATGGATAAATCAACGTAGAAATCCAAATGGTTCTGGTTTAAATCCAGTATATATAGAGGGTGTGGAGAGTTTTTTATCATTTGCGGCATCAAATCCAGAATTTGTTTCAAAAGGAAAGATAAAATGCCCTTGTAGAAAATGTGCATTGAGAACGTTTGACACGTTTGACAAAGTGGGGGAACATCTCTTGCGTTTTGGTTTTCAAGCAGATTATGTTTTTTGGTATCAACACGGTGAACGCAGTTCCAGAGCAGGTGATACCAACTTGATTCCGGATCCATCCCAGTTTCAAGATTTAGTACATGATGTTGCAGGTTCATCTGTTCAACATACAAAAACTCCGGCTGATATAGCTTCAAATCCTGAGTTGGGACCGTCTGAATTTTATGAGTTGTTGAAGTCTGCTGAGGATGCATTATATCCTGGCTGCAAGATGAGCAAATTAGAAGCAGTTTCAAAATTTATGGCTATCAAATCAGATAACGGAATGTCAAACACCTGTTTTGACCAGATATTTTCTTTGCTGAAAACACTGTTACCCGAAGGAAATGTTTTACCTGCAAATTACTATGAAAGTAAGAGGTTGGTTCGAAATTTGGGACTTACTTGTCAGAAGATTCATGCATGTTCAAATGACTGCATTTTATATTCAGGGGAAAATGAGTCGTTGGATAGTTGTCCCACATGTGGGCAACTGAGATATAAAGAAGGACAACACGGGAAGTCTGGTTTGATTCCTGTAAAACAGTTGAGATATTTTCCGCTTACATCCAGACTTCAGCGTTTATTCATGTCTAAGAATACAGCGACAATGATGTCATGGCATAAAGAGAATAGTTCAACCGATAAAAGCTTGAATCATCCAGCCGATGGTGATTCATGGAAGCATTTTGATAGAGTGCATCCATCATTTGCTTTAGAAGCTAGAAATGTTCGACTGGGCCTTTCCACTGATGGTTTCTGTCCGTTTAGATCTTATGGTAGTCAATAATCATGTTGGCCTGTTTTTTTAACTCCGTATAATTTACCTCCATGGATGTTGATGAAGGAGCCATATATCTTTTTGACTTTACTAATTCCAGGACATCCGAAGAAAAATATTGATGTTTATTTGAAGCCATTGATTGATGAATTAAATTTATTGTGGAGTACTGGTGTCAGTACATATGATGTTGCAACGAAACAGAATTTCATACTGAGAGCAGCATTGATGTGGACAATAAGTGACTTCCTGGCTTATGGGATGTTATCTGGCTGGAGTACACATGGTCAGAAATCATGTCCTTACTGTATGGGAGAGAACAAAGCATTTATGCTCATTCATGGAAAGAAACCTTGTTATTTTGACTGTCATCGTAGATTTCTTCCAGCTGATCATCCTTTTCGCAGAAACAGATCTCATTTCAGAAAAGGAACAGCTGAAAGGGATGGACCTCCAAAAATGCTATCAGGTTTGGAGTTAAAATTGGTTGTATTTTCATTACCTCCCATCACTTTTGGTCCCACAATAAACCAACAGAAAATTTCTGGTTTTGGGAAAGAACACAATTGGATTAAACGTAGCATATTTTGGGATTTGCCATATTGGTCTGATTTGTTGGTCCGACACATGTTAGATGTCATGCATATTGAGAAGAACTATTTTGATAATTTGTTTCATATAGTTTTGGATACGCCAGGAAAGAGCAAAGACAATGTAAATGCACATTTGGATCTTGCCCAAATTTGCAGGCGTCCAGAATTGGAACTATTTGAGAATGTCAGAACAGAAAGGTTACTGAAACCAAAAGCAGCTTATACACTGTCTAAAGAAAACCGTTTATTATTTTGTCAGTGGATTGCAGATTTGAGACTTCCAGATGGTTGTGCTTCCAATTTGGGTAGATGTGTAAAGAATGGTCATATTACTGGATTAAAAAGTCATGATTGTCATGTTATAATGGAGAGACTTCTACCAATTGGATTAAGAGGTCTGTTGAATTCTGTGATTTGGGATTCCATAACAGACATGTCTCATTTTTTTCGGGAAATTTGTGCGGCTACGGCAGATTATGATGCTCTAGGCAAACTTGAAAAAGATGTTGTTGTAATTATATGTAAACTGGAAAAAATATTTCCGCCATCTTTCTTCGACTCAATGGAACATTTGATTTTACATTTTCCATATGAAGCCAAATGTGGAGGTCCGGTACAGTTTCGATGGATGTACCCATTTGAAATATGCATGAAAAAATTGAAAAGAAAAGTACGCAACAAAGCATATGTTGAAGGATCTATTGCAGAAGCTTATTTGCAAGAGGAAATATCTTTTTTCTGCTCCCATTATTTTGAATCTGAGTATCCTTAAAAACACAACTGAATGGGACGGAATGAGAGGAATATTGATGAAATCGACAATCAATTATCTGTTTTCAACCAGTCAGAGCTTGGTTTTGGTGGAGTTTCTGAATGCTGGCTTTCAGATGATGAACATCATAGAGCTCATACGTATGTTCTGCTCAACTGTGAAGAGATGACATCAGTTGTACTGTAAGTGTTTATATCACTTATTCTATCATTTATGTTACAGTAAATAACTTTGGTTTTTATAGGTTGTATGATAATCATATCAAGAAACAAATTCCACAAATTACAGCAGCTGCTCTCGAAGAACGTCGACTGAAAAATTTCTCTCAGTGGTTTCAAAAACTGGTAACATAAATTCTTTATCTTTTAGCAACTCATTAAATGTATAGTTTACTATATTGATAATTATTTCACAAATCTTTAGGTGTCTCGACATGCTGATAAAATTGACAAACGGCTGTGTGTATTGAGTAACCCACCTTCCAAACTTGTTAAAACTTATAATGCATATGTGGTGAATGGATTTCGATTCCACACACATGCATATGGGGAATCGAAAAAAACAATGAACAGTGGAGTTAGCTTGAGAGGATCTCATCATCGAGAAAATGAAGTTGACTTTTATGGCATACTTGATGAAATCATTGAACTCTGTTATCTTGGACAACATTACATAACCATGTTCAAATGTCGGTGGTTGGATACAGAGAGAGGCGTGCGTGTTCATCCAACTCATGGAATCATCGATATTAAATGTAAAAGTGTTCTCGCAGTAAATGAACCATTCTTATTGGCTCAACAGGCATATCAAGTTTATTATGCAAAGTACTGTGCAACATCAAGAGACTTGACTGATTGGTGGAGTGTAATAAAAATCAAAATTCGAGACAATCAGTTTAGTCAAAGTGAATGTGCTTTCACTGATGTGCAAAGAATTGAAGTTTTTCAAGAGAGTACTCAAAATCAATCTTTTTTACAAAGAGACATGAGTATCGATGACGACACCCCACATTTAAGAGTCGGTGATGACGATGATGTTAATGATGTCACATATGAATTTGAAACGGTAAGAGATGAAGCAACTGTAACTCGAATGGATATCGATGATGTTGAGGAGGAATATGAAGATGACATTGACATATATGAATATGATGATGAAGATGAACACTGATAGCATTTCATGGTATTTATATACAATCATAATATGTATATATGTATATATAATAGTAATTATCAATTATTTGCTAACATTAACATTTTCTGTTTCAGATGGACGACGCCACATTTCGTGCGTTGGCGGATGCTGACCTGACTTTTGATGCGGATGAGTTGCTGACAGATGACCCTCAGCCTGCAGGCGCTCCAGGGAGTACGCGGAGGGGGCGCGGTCTTGTACGATTGATGATTCCTGACCCCATCCCCGAGCGACGTCCACGTCTTGGGTTTGATCCACGCACACGGAGGTGTGATAACCTGTGTAATAACCTGTGGATTTGACTAAGATTTCATTAATCTATTCACATAATAAATGTTTATTATTTTTTCAGTTTTCCGCATATAGCAGTCGGACAGGGCAGCTCTATTTTGCGCAACTATTTCTCTCAGTCGTGGACCACATGGGAGCAGATTCCCATTGATATGCAGCAGGCCATGTTCGGCCATTGGTTGGTACGTACGTCAATAAATAATTTTTATTTTGAAAATTATTTCATTTCTAACTTGATATTTTGATTTATTTGTAGGGTTTATGGTATCCGATCGAGGATACCATGCGTGACGCCATCCACGAGGCATGGGAGGTGGCCATGCGTGATCGTCTTCGTCAGTTTTTGCACAATTTAAGAAAAGATGCGATGAAGAAAGCAGGAGTGTCAGATTTTGAGGAGTCATGTAGAGCACACCGACCAGAGTATATTTCATCCCATGTATGGGATGGATTATGTGCGCACTGGTTGAGTGGTGCCTTTCAGAGGAGATCATCGGTGGGGAGGCAGAATCGGGGGAGACAGGAGGTGACTCATCGAGCTGGGAGTCGTTCTTTCAGTACTCATAGACAGCATCTGGTACGTACATTATTTATAAATATTTTATATAACTATAAATATTAACAGTTTTTTTTATTCTTATAGGCTGTCGAGCACCCCGATATTACAGAGTACGACGTATATCGGAGGATGTATAGTGATCCTGCTACTGGGGAGCTCAGAGGTGATCGTCAGCATCACATCGTGGTCAGTATTATTTGTTTTCAAGTTTAAAAATTAACTGCATATAATATATTCACAATTTTAATTTTAAATTGAAACTATAGGAGTCATATGAGGCCGCAGCGGCACAGGCCCGACCTGAGAGTCAGGCCGAGTCATCAGATCAGACCACTGCCCGTCGGTTTGATGAGGCGGCATGGATGCAGGCCACCCAGTATGCCTTCGAGAAGGGCCGGGTAGTTGGTATCGTCTCTCGACTGACTCCCGGAGATTATTATGGCAGTGCTGCGATGTCGGCGTCCAGCTCGAGAGGAGCTCGTGCATCTTCTTCTATACAGTATGAGGATCAGTTGCGATCTCAGACTGCACAGATAGAGAGTCTCTGACAGGAGCAGGAGCAGATGCGTCAGCAGCATGAGGAGGAGCGTCGACGCCAGCAGCAGCTGTACGAGGAGCAGACGAGTCGGTGGCAGCAGCAGCATCAGGAGCAGATGGAGTACATGCGCCGACTCACTCATGCTTTAGGGATGGAGTTTCCTCCACCACCATCTGCAGATCCCCCACCTCCCCCCCTCCCCCCCCTCCTTCAGATTAGAGTTTGTATTTCTGTTATAAAATTTGTGAAATCAAAATATTTTTTTTTCTATTCGTAGTTTCTGTCTCATTATAAAATATTAGTAATATTATATTTTTAAATAACAATATTAATATGAATAATAATATTATTTATATTTTATAATATTAAATTATATATATATATTAAAATTTTATATATATATTAAAATTTTATATATATATTAAAATTTTATAATATTATAATTTAATTATTTTTTTTGTAATACTTGAATTATTTTAATATTTGAATGTAAAATAATTCTATTATTTTTATATTAATTAAAATAACTTATTAATATTTTTTTTATTTATGAATTATAAGTGTAATATTATTATATTAATTAAATTATTTATTAATATTCTATTATTTTTGTTTTTGAATTATAATTCTACTATTATTATAGTAATTAAAATAATTTATTATTTTCATTTGTAAATTATAATTCTATTATTATATTAATTAAAATAATTTATTAATAATTTATTTTTTTTATTTTTTTTATAGTATTTGCAACGGGATACTATGCCCGTCGCAAATACTAGTATTATTAATAGTTTTTTATTTTTTTTTTAAAAAGTATTTGCGACGGGACCCGTCGCAAATACTAGTATTATTAATTTTTTTTATTTTTTTAAAAAAGAGTTTTTGCGACGGAACCGTCGCAAAAAGTATTTGCGACGGGTCCCGTCGCAAAAACTGTTTTAAAAGTTTTTTACAAAAATACGGAATACTATTTGCGACGGGGAGAATGCCCGTCGCAAAAAAAGGCTTTAGCGACGGGCCCGTCACAAATAAGTGTAGTTGCGACGGCGTTTTCAGCAACGGGCTATTTGCGACGGGACCCCGTCGCAAATGGCTATTTGCGACGGGATCCCGTCGCAAATACCTGTTTTTCTAGTAGTGTGTACAGAGTAAGCCAGTTCAGGGTGTTACAAAGTGGTATTAGAGAATTTTTTTTATTGTTTCTGGATTTTGTAGGCAAGAGACATTGTAATGTTTCATAACTTATGGTGGAACTCGTACTGGTGTATCCCAAACACCTTTTATGATGGAAGTCCAGGTTACCATGGGTATGGTATTGATGTTCTTGGATGGTACTCATATGGTTTTTTATGATTTTTACCTTGTTTGACTCACATGAGGTTTGATATTTATGGTTGATGAGTTATTGGTTTTTTCTCTTTCCTCATCAGTAAGAATCCAATTATGGATTTTTATTTTATCTTATAGAGGCCAGAGGTATCTCATGCATCATATTAGGCACATAGGGTTTGACAACCATATAGGGTCCTACTAGTGTGATTTTTATCACTGAATGTCAATAACTACTCATATGATGTTTTCTTATATAAGAAAGTGGTGGAATTATACTTAGTTAGGACGACTTGTATCTATATTTATTTATAATGAAAGGTATTGTGGATCTATGGTGAGAATATCATTGATAATGATGATGATGTAGTGATTCCTCTAGTAGGGGATATATACTGACCCTAGTAAGTCAGTAAGGCACATGGTACCTTAGTGGGAAACCCCTAGTGGATCTTACTATTTAGGTTTGGTTATTTAAATTTATATTAATAACATATATGGTGTTTTCCCATATATCTTGGAATGGAGTTATACATAAACTAATTGTGGGGATGTGATTCACTAGATATAAATCATCCCGGAAGATTTTTTTGTTTCTGGTTATAGTGACTGGTGAGTATTTATTCTCCAGGGGAAATCCCATGTGTGGATACTCATGAGAATCGATGCCAAGTGGGTAGGTTACTTAGGCATGTGATGTCGATTATGCATATATGGGACCCTTGAGAGGGTGTTTGGAACATTATGTCATGATAATTTTAATATGGGTGCACAGATGATGCCCCAATAGGGGTAACCTTTTAAAATTTTAGTATTGTCTAAGTGGGTGTACCTATAGACCTTGGTTTACAACTCATGGTTTAGTGAGTCTTATTTTTATTTTATTTTATGGAAACCCTTGAGAGGGGTCAACTTGGGGTTTTTTAGTTCCTTATAGGTGGAAAGCATGGGTATGTTCTAGATTTTGAGATCAATGCATGGAAGGTGAAATAAGTTTTATGGTATAAGCATGGTGATTCCTTATTATTTTAGTGGAAATAACCTTGGGTTCTTTCACCTTGGGAGGTGAGGATCTTAGATTGTCATGGCATAAATACTAGTTTCAAAGAGTAGGAATGTTCGAGTGACTAACCCTGTTAACCCAGTTGACTTTTAAATGACATTGGATGGTGTCTAATCATATGGTAAATCTGGTCATAGGAGAATTTATCTATTATAAAGTGGCATACCTAAGGTTCTCTAGTTTGATGGGGTTGACATGTCATGGATAATGATTATCCTAGTTGGTTTACATGCAATCATGGTATCATGAGTTGGGCATCGGCAATCTAGTTGTGCGGTATTGTATGCCTCTTCATTTTCAAATGAGATTGAGGTAACTCATAGTGGATTCATGTGAAACTATTGATTTTGGATTGGTGAGTGACCATGTAAACCAAGGAACAATGATTTTTAAGGACTGGACCAGGGTCCTAATGTCATGGGGCTTATGGTGGAAATTGAGGTTCCACCATAGAGAGGGATGACACCTAAAAAGGATTTGGTATGGTACTACAAACGATATGAGTTGGACCTTGTGAGAGGCATCAAGGGTTGATGTGAAGGGAGAGCATGTATCTAAAATAGAATCACACTTTTGGTGGTGTTCTAACCTAGTTATAATTGAGATCAAGGATAAATAAATCCATACATGTGGTGGGGATTGAACCATTGTCTGATTGAGGGTGGTGACCCCCTAGTATGAGAAGAAATTTAGTGGGTGTTGTGGATGAAATTCCCATGATCTATGGAACGGGTTGTAAGTTGACTTATTATTTTATTGCTTGTTTTTGAGTTGGGGTCCACATATGGACATTATGTTCAAAGGAAGACATATTGTGGTAGTTATGATCATGTTTTTGGTTCATTGGTGTGACTTAGAGGGTGATCTTATTATGGTTACTGGGATGGAAATTGTGATGTAATTACCCTTGTGATGTAGGGGTAATCAAATGCATGAAATAGTCCATTAGATAATCGTTTTTGATTTTGGTGCTAATGAGAAAATGGATCTCAGTTGATCTAAATTCTATGTAACATTTCAAAGGTGATTTTGAATGTAATATCAAATGGATTGTGGCCATTGATTCAGGCTTGGGATGAGTTGAGATGATCTAATCATGATCGGGTCAAGGATATATCGGTGCTCATGGTATGGTAGAGTAAGGTCGTTCATTTGGAAAAGTTTAGGATTCAACCATTTAATTTCACTAGATTTTGGGTAGGGAATTCAGTGCTCATTAATAATCTGAAATTGTATACACCTTTATAATTCATTTACTTAATGATTATTCATGTTTTATTCAATAATACACCAGTTACGTGTTAATTATTTTAGAGAATAGGTTTCCAAGACTCCAAAGGAAAAGTTGTGGAAACTAGACAAAAATAATAATTACATGCCCTAAAAATAACCTACAAAACATGTATATGTCATTCACATCATGTCACAAGTATTAAATAAAGTCATGAAGAAATTACAAGACATGAAAATATCACACGATGTGAATCTCAAATACATTTCGTGTAATGTTCAAATACCACATCCCGCTTAAAGTTCTAGTCGTGAGAAGAGTCAAGTAGTGAAGAATAGTTACACATATTGAGATAAGTCAAATATCAAAATATCAAATATTCAATATGATATCCATGCTAGATCCAAAATACCCAGAGAAAACCATGGATCAAGTTTACATAACATGAGAAGTTTACACGTAATGTAATATCCCAACTATTTACTTTCCAACATGTGTATTGCAGCTCATAACTATTTTTACTATTCAATTTCTCTCATTATATTTGGTATTTATTTATTATTTTCTCTCCCAACATAACTTTAAACATTTTTTGTTACCATTTTTATTAAATCCAAGCACCGTTGATTATTCTACATGTGTTCAATATTCATCTTGTCGCTTGTTACTGTTCAACATCTATTTAACATTGTAGTTTCCATTTGATAGTTTCTTCTCCAAATATTCTTGATTTTTACCATTTCAAGTGATTGGTTGATTGATTTATTTCTTAATATGATTGTGAAGTACTTTATTCTTGAACCCTTGCTTCAAAACTATCATGTTTCAATTGTTTTCTTAATCTTACAAGCATGTTTATAATTGTTTCTTCAATCACAATTATTACCATAATGAGTGGATAAACCACTTAGGGTAAGGGTAGAGAGTAGGGGTGTTATAAACTTAATGAATATCTAAATCAGAACTTAGTAACCATAAGGATAGTAATCAGTTTACATAACAAATATTTATTCATTTATTTTAGGAAAACCTGGCCATGAGATGTTTAAATGAACGAACTTAACCTGGTTGGAGTAGAGTAGGGTGTGATCATTAGACTGTAATACTTTCTACCATAGAAGATCGTCTTAATGAATCTAGGATGTTATCTATATCCAGACTAAGTAATAGTAACATCTTATATAGATCTAGTTTTTTTGACTATAAGAAACTAGTGATCTTTGTTCCACTTCATAGCCTAAGACTTAGGACTATTCCAAGTTAGGATCAATATTATACTTTTTACCTAAACCCGTAAATTGATCTCTATCCATAACTTATTTTGGAATCATAAACCAAACATAATAGATTTAATGAAATCCCAAACCCAAACTAATTAATTAAGACTCCAACGCAACATGTTCGAATTCATGGTTCTTTGTCTGCCAAAACGTTCCTTGTGGGACGACCCCACACTATCACCATACTACATAATTGTAGAAAGTATAGTTTGGGATAAATATAGATTCTAATCTAACTATATCCTACATTAATTAAATGATGTGTGTTGTGCATAATATTTTGGCATCGTTGCTGAGGAATCGAACTGTGCATAAAAACAGGAACCTTCAGCATGAACCTCGGATTACCTCACCCATCCCACTATCTCTTTTCATCCTTTATTCTTTATATCAGACACCATTGTGTCTATCTTCTTCCAGACTAGTGTATGTGTCAGGAGTACCTAACTCATTCAAAGATCCTTGATTCCCAAGATCTTCTTACCTTTAAGCCTAAAATTGAAAGGTACCTTTCTATACGCTATTGTTTAGGAATGGCAGACTGCATCAATCATGTAGGTCCCAACCCACCCAACATTCAATATATGCCACCATTACTTCATGTAGAACAACCCAACGTGAAAATGGATCACACCATTATGTATTACATATTACTGTCAATCAATGGTTCTATATCCAGTATTGTTATCACTTCTTTCTGGGAACATACATTTGAAATCAAACCCAAACTCATCATATGATCCATAATATGATTCAGTTTAGTAGACTTTAGAGTGAGGATACTCATGAAAAAATCTCCAACTTACTAGAAGTCTAGGATACCTTTCACAAGTAGGGAGCATCCTCTTATGAAATATGATTATGGGTATTCCCATTATCATTGCACAATAGAGCCAATGATTGGCTAAAAATTCAAGACCTTGAGTCAATTACAACTTGGGAAGAATTATCCAAGAAGTTTCCAGATATATATTTACCACCTATACGGACTTGGAAGCTTCAAAATGACATGAATTTTTTTTCCAATGGATGGAAAATCGGCCAGGGAGGCCTGGGATTACTTTAAAGAACTTACTAGTAAATAACAACATCACGAACTAGATGTGTGGCTCCAGCTTCAAACTTTCTATCAAGGTATCCAACTCGCTGCTTGTATAGTAGTAGATTCCACTAATGATAGTGGACTAATTATAAAAATACCTGAAGTAGACCAAGCACTACTAGATGAGGTATCTCACGATTCCATTATGTGGTAGAGCGATTATGGACCTCCTAGGCATGGAATCCACTAAGTCGAATAAAACATGTGTCTAGATATATAATTAAAGGCCTTGATTAAAAATCTATAATTATTTCAACTACCTTCTACACCACCTCCCCCTCCTACTCATGTAATAGAGATTCAATCCTATGAAATGTGTAGCGGTCTACAATCATATCAAGACTGTAGGGAAAGAGTCTATAAAAAATAATGACAATATTGTAGTTATGTTAATTGAAATCATTAAAACCAAAAATACCAGTAACTGCAATGATATTGTCAATAGATTTTATCTCAACAGACACAATAAAACAATCAAGGGTACCATCAAAGAAGTGTTCAAGCACCACTCAGGAATCAAGTAAGACTATTCTATCCACCTATGAATCCTATTCTGAGGCCACCTCAACATGTTCCCCAACAACCTTTCCCTCCTAGAGGCTAGAAACAATTTACAACTGCTCTACAAAGACCACCAAAACTGATCATACCTCTTCAAATAAATTTGGAAAATTTTCTTACAGGATTCGTTCAAAATTCAGATCATAAGATGAATACCAAAGAAACAGAAATGAAAAATTAAAAGGTTGTCCTCTGAAACCTCAAACATCAAATGGGTAAAATTTCAAAGACCTTGTCTGATAAATTTCTGTGTACACTACCTAGTAATACTATGACATACCCAAAGGAATTGGTGAAGATAGTGGTACTGAGGAGTGAAAAGGTGTGGGATATTTAGAAACTATGAAGATGAGAAGCAAAAAAAATTGATGAACCTAAGAAACCTTCAAAATTCATTGCATAGGATGAAAAAAAAGTAAATGAAAATGATCAAGAGAAACCTCTAGAATTATCACCTCCCACAAAATCTCTGATACAAGATAAACCAAAATAGGATATCTATATTTCACCGCCATCCTACAAACCACCTATCCCCTTTTCAGAATTAATTATAAAAGAAAGGATTGTAGGGTAATATAAGGAATTTTTTTATATGTTCAAGTAATTGAACATCAATATCCAATTTTCTAAAGTTATTTCCCAAATGTTATCCTATGAAAAATTTCTCAAGTAAGTAATTTCCAAAACAGATAAGAACAGAAGATCTGGGAGTCATTTCCCTAAATGAATAATTCTCTATTTTGTTTAGAAAACAATTACACCAAATACGAGAGATCCAATAAGTTTCTAAATTCCATGTATTATAGGATAATGATACTTTGGAAGATCCCCATGTGACTTAGAATCTAGCATTAACCTTATGCTAATGAGTGTGTTTCACATACTAGGACTCGAGAAACTCAATCCAACTAGACAAGAACTATAATTACTTGACCAATCAGTTAAGTATCCTGGAGGAATTCTTAAGGATGTTCTAGTAAAAATCAGTAGATTTTTTTTTCAATAGACTTTCCCATTTTAGACATGGAAGGAGAAGGATACATTCACATTATCTTAGGTAGAACACTTATAGCCACTAGTAAAGAAATGATTGATGTGAATTAAGGGAGAATGATATTTAGAGAAGGTGATGAACAAGTAGTTTTCGACCTAGTGAAAGCTATAAAACAACCAGATGATTCTTCTGAATACCAAGCTTTTTTCTCACTAAAAAAAAGAATCACTACATGGAAATCAAGGATAATAATAATGATATACCTCCTACTGAAGGATAGAAGTATGATCTTAAGGAAACAAACTACACAGAAGGGACATGATCTAGCCTTTCATATGATCAGTCATTCACTAACCAATATTGGAGATGAAACCTCTCCCAAGTAAACTCGTGTATTATTTTCTAAAGACAACATTTGAACTCCCAATCATCATTAACTAAGAGCTAACACAACCACAAGAGGAAAAATTGGTCAAATTCCTACAAATACATAAAAATTCAATTTTCTTGGGGGTTCCAAACATCAAAGAGATCATTCCCACATTATTCACTCATAAAATTTTCTTAGAATAAATTTAAAAAGTCAAAAACTGTCTCTAGATGTGACTATCCCCATTGATGAAGGAGGTAGTTAAAAAATAAGGACTAAAACTTATGGACGATGTAATAATTTTTTCAATCTTTGATAGTGAGTGGGTGAGTTCATCACAAGTAGTTCCAAAGAAAGGTGGTCTCAAAGTTGTCAAGAATGATGAAAGTGAATTGATTTTGACTCGCACGATCACTAGATGGTGAGTATGCATGTACTACGAGAACTTATGTAACGCTCGAACCCTAGAATCCCAGAGCTGGTGCATTATTTTATTACATTATCATGACTAAAAAATAAAATCCTAAAGGACCGATCAGTTTATCAGTCTTAGAATGTCAAATTACATACATGATACCCATAATACATTGGGAAATATAAAATAAAACATTATACATAATAGAATTAAATAAATTACATCCTTGAAATCTTATTAAAAGTTTTCTTCTTCATAACCTAGGGAAAGAAAACAAAATAAGGGTGATCTAAAATACACAGAAAGGGTAAGTAAAGTGGAATAAATAATGAATCAATGAGAATAAATTAAAATTAAAAGTTAAATAAGTAATAACACATGCCATTAAAATAACTAGATAATGAAATATCGATATGGAAAGTTAAGAAACTGAAATAGAGGCCATTAATTTATAAATTGATAAAGAAATGCATCCATATAAATGTCGAAAAAAAATCATGGATAAATAATGATAATAACTGAATTATTAATAATATAAAGTCATGTGTATTGGATTCCATGTTTCCTAGGTACATGGACCAATTACCATCAATACCATTTACAAGACGATTTAAAATATACAGGTTAAAAACCAATTAGGCTTTTCCAACCTTAACTCTACTGTCAAAACCTTTCATAAGACAGTTTATATCACACTGGTTACAAACATGATGGGTTTTTTCAACCTAATTTCATCCCATAAGACTACTGATGCATCTAGGGTATTTCATTAACCGGTCCCCAACCCGTAGGTATTTCATTAAACGGTTCCCAACCCATGTACTTCATATCCAAAGCATTACTCATATCATTTAATGAAAATAAATAATATACCTTATCAAATATCTATATTGAATAAAGAATATGAATTTATCAATAATTACTCAATGGAGGATAACTAGAAATGATTATTTTTGAAATTTATTAACAAATATAAAATTTTAATATCAATAAAGTATTCTTGAGGAAAATAATCATTAAAAATTCCAAAGGGTCCCATACCACTTTGAAGCATTTGAATCATAATTTACCATGAAGTGACAACATAAAATTAAACATAGAATATCATGAGAGTATGGAGTTTCATTAAATTATATGTCAAAGGGAATTATATACACCATAAAAATTGAATTTGTGCATATTAACAAATAAGTCTCAATGGAATGTAAATTGAGATGAAATCCCTTACCTTAACCTTCATTTTTGTTGTGTGGTATTTATCTTCCTTTATAGTGGTTTAAAATATGTTAAAAAATTATAATATAATCATATTCAAGTTTATAATATAATATATTAATTATTTATAATATTTTATAACCTTTATGTTAATACTCTTTCATTATTTTAACTATTTACGGTGTTAATTGCCTTGTATTCTCAAGAATGTTTTGACATGTCATTTATTGATCCAATTAATTAGATCATGATTTAATCATTTAAATAATTTAAACTATGACTTAATTATCATATATATTCATTACATATGTTTTTATAATAATCCATAATATTTAGAGATAAGAAATAAAGTGCACCATTCCTGGAGACGGTAGGTCGTACGTACGCATGAATGCTACTTCCATTTATTTTTCATATTAAACAAATGAATATTAATTGAAAATATTTATATTATAATTAAATTATCATATATATATCATATATGTTACATAGGTTCATTAAAATCATCCTTTATATATTCCATGTATGGAATGAACAAGTCATATTGCTTTGAGGGGGCGGTAGTCCACACTTCTTCAAACGAAATTATCGTATTTACACAAGATGGAAAGCATAAAGGAATTTTCTAAATAAAAATTAGAGAAGAATAGATACATTATAAATATCATATATATTATATATAAATTTATTTGTCATCATAATGTCCACCAAGATATGTGGTAAAGTAAAAAATGAAAAATCGTTGTTTCGTGAGGCAATAGTTCACCATACACAGAAACAGTATGTTTGTTACCCATTATATGGAAGTGTGTATAAGTGTAGGTAGAAAAATTAGAATAAAAACATACTAGTATATTAAGGATATGTTTTTATAAAATCATGGAATAAGAAGAGTTTAGGGGGTGGATAATGGAAATAAAACTAAAGACCTTAAGGAAAGATGTTTCCTCTTAATCGGGTAACTCCTTTTGGTTTACACCAAAGGTATTCCTTGGATTTATTTATTCCTAATAGGAGTATTATAAGATGATTTTAGGTATTTTGATGATCAATTTGGTTTTATCTTGTCCTAACCTAAGTGTCTTGAGAGGTGTGAGTAAGGGGTACAGTGTTTTCATTTTTATAGTGGAGGGGGAGTGGCACTCTTGTAAATACCAAAAGGTATTCATTAATGGGAGGTTTAACTTACCTAAATTGCCTCAAAAATGAATAAATAATAGATTAAATAGGAATAATGATTGATTAAAACCTCCACTACACAAAAAAATATGTGCATTTTAATAATTTGTTTCTTTAACTTCTACGATTCCCCAATTTTATCATTTTGGTTTTCATTAAAGCATCTAGTTTTCCAAACTATGTAATTTAAGAATTAAAAATAAAATAAAATAATAT
Organism: Viscum album; assembly: GCA_963277665.1. Taxonomy (NCBI): domain Eukaryota; kingdom Viridiplantae; phylum Streptophyta; class Magnoliopsida; order Santalales; family Viscaceae; genus Viscum; species Viscum album. The sequence continues at coordinate 805,417,067 of OY728150.1, read as the reverse complement.
TTATTATATAATATATATAAAATTAATTATTAATATGATATATAATTTTTAAAATAAAAATCTCATGTGTTTTGGAAATTAATTTTAAAACAAGTGCATGTGACGCGTTAAAACATTGTTTAAACCCATACCATGTTAACAATGTTTTTACAATATATGGATCAATATGTTAATTATAAAAGATAAATTGGTAAATTAATACATAATTTTAATATTTATTAACACTTAACAATCACTTAGAATAATATATTATTTTTATTAATTTTAAATCATTTAATAAAATATCATTTATTGTAAAAAAACAATAATGCCAATTTTGACATTATTTATTTAATTTTAATTTTAAAATATCAAAACAATATTGGAATTCAAATTTATTAAGTTTAAAGATTTTTAAAATGATATATTAATCTAAAAAAATAATTAAATACAATAATTCATTCAATATACTTCACTTTTATTATTTATAGTATCATTTATTTTAGTTTATTATTAACTAAATAAGCACTACGTTGGCGTTTCTTAATCATTTTAAGCAACTAAATCATATCTAAAAATTATTGATAAATTATTATGATCACAATAACCCATTAATATTTCAAAATGATATCTATAACTGAAAATATGACGTTTTTTCAAATCTCAAAGTTTTATAAATGTTAAAGGTAAGAAAAGTTCCTTTTTTCATTTTCCTTACTTAACCTTTTATATTGGGAACTTCCATTTAATAATATCCAAATAACCCATAAAATTTAAAAACAAATGTGTAATATGGTTGGATTATTTTCATCTAGAGCCTTTTTTACAAGTTTCCAGGTCATTTTGGTCCTTAAGATTAAGGTTTTAGTCCCTTGTTAAGCATAATTTTACCTTAATCACCATAATTAATTTTAATCACTTTAACTAATCATTTTGGTCAAAAATTAAGTTGATCTTATTAGATCAAAAATATTATACTGATTACAAATGTGTATGTCCATTTTTAAAAATTCAAATCACAGAAGTGCAAAAATTAAGATTAATGTTATCCCGCAGACATGGCGAGAATGAGGGTTTTTTAAGTAAAAACATTCAAAAGGTCAATAAGTTTTTAAATATAATTTAAATATAAAAATGATTCTAATGACCTAAATTGGATTAATATTTGAATAATTTATTTATTGTGACTTTAAAAACTAATTTAAAATGTAATTTACCACTAATTATTATTTAAAATCAAAGGTTGTTTTTAACTAAATTGCAGTAATTTTCACTATTCATCAAAAAATGAAGTTTCTCGAAAAAAAATCCCAAAAATTTACCCTAATATATTTTTTACCTTCGGAATTCAAAAATTATTTTTATTTTTAAAAATAAAATTCATAAATGTTTCATATTTTAGTTTTAAAATAGGTTTTCTTTTAAAAGGTGGTAAAACGCTGTCTTGCACACAAGCTAATCCTCTATTTTATATAGCATAAGCTTAACATGGTGTTCCATATAAAGAAAGATAGAAATAAAATTAATTTTATTCTAAAATTAAAACATTGTAATTTCTTTGGGTATTACATTCTCCCCACCTTATTTAAATCACATCCTCACAATTTAAACTTGATCTCAGTAATCAATGGATTGATATTTGAAAATAAACTATTATTAAAAAACACACATCGTAAATAGTGTTAATAACACATATTGTTAATAATAAAAGAAACACTACTAGAAAGATGATCTTTCCCAACACTTCTATACCAACGGTTTGTAAAAACCGTTGGTATAGCTACCATTTCCCAACGGTTCACCAAAACCGTTGGGAAAGCCATAGATTTCCCCACCTTTCCCAACGGTTTGGCAAACCGTTGGGAAAGGGTGTGTTTTGAGCCTCTTTCCCAACGGTTCACCAAAACCGTTGGGAAAGAGTGACCTTTCCCAACGGTTCACCAAAACCGTTTGGAAAGGGTGTGTTTGGAGCCTCTTTCCCAACGGTTCACCAAAACCGTTGGGAAAAGCCACCCAAGATTTCAACCTTCGGCCTAAATAAATTCAACCCACCCAAACCTATCCCAACGGTTTTGAAAACCGTTGGGAAAGGGTTATCCCAACGGTTTTGAAAACCATTGGGATAGGTTCTTTAATTTTTTTCCAGATCTACTAACCGAGAACATTATATAAATCGAAATTCTAAATAATTATGATAATACGTATATATATTTATGAAATTATGTTTAAAAAAGTGATGTTAGATTAGTGGTTAAGTCGTTAGATTATAAACGAGGGGTCCTAGGATCAAATCCCAGCGGATGTTTTATTTTTGGAATTTATATACCAACGGTTCCATTACCGTTGGTATAGATTTCATATTACATATACCAACGGTTTCCAAAACCGTTGGTATAGACCTATCCCAACGGCTTACTTGGCTACTGTTCTCCAAACCATTGGTATAGTCTATACCAACAGTTTGGAGGCCTATACCAACGGTTCCAAACCGTTGGTAAAGGTTAGTTTTCCAGTAGTGAAATTAAAATGTTCATGTAACTAGGTTCCCTAGTAGGATAACATGGGTGGGAAATGGAAAAATTAATACTGACGAAAAATCTAATAATCAAGTTTTAATGGAGAGTGCTAGAGAAAATGGTCAAAAGAAAGTTAATAATCACAAGAACATAAATCCACAATGATCTATGAGGCCATTTGATTCATTAGAAATGAAGGTACTAAGACAAAATTTTTTGTTTTAAGATCATTTTTCATGTATTTGTGGAATTCTTTCACTCTCTAGGAATATAATTAAATATTATTACTTGGTACATTTCTATAAGAATAATCTTATCCTTTGGTCATGCCTTGAACTATTTCTACTTTATCTATTTGAACAAGATTCATTATATAGTGATGTAATATATAAATCTCTAAAACCAGATCAAAAGTTAAACTTAAACCATTTCATAAATGGTTAACCTTTTTAAAAGTTTATGAGTCAAAACTTTATAAATAAGTTCAATAAATTTTCAAAATGATCTTATGATTAGCCTTTAATCAACATGAAGCAACTCTAAATTTTCACATTCCAAACAAGTGAATAAATTTATCTTGTCTCCTCTTGAAATATGGTAATAACTCGAATCACCATAAAAACTTTTTGGAAACATAAAGTCTTCCTTATTATTTATGTAAGACACATGTTATTGGATAAATTCCTTGAACCCAAAAGTGTTGTAGAAACTATCAGTGATAGAATAGACCACTTATTGAAAAGTCATTAATCAATTCTGAGGTAGTCGTGACTTTTCCAAATAAATAATTTCTTTATCATTATCTCAAAATCAGGAACATATTAATGGATTTCTTTCCCTAAATCATGTGTTTTATGAAAAGTTTAACTTTATACTGAATAACATTTCTTGGTACCAGTCGGTATATGATCACAAATACTTAATGACAAAGTAATACAGTACAATCATCATATATTCCATAATTATTATAACCAGTACATTGCTGATAAAATATTCAAATGAAATAATTCTTGAATAATCATATTAATAATTCCTCTTCATCTACAATAGCAGCATAACTTTATCATTATCCAATAACATCATTTGGGGTATATTCCTTTGATTCTTGAGGCATTTATTTTCATAGTCTCCCATCACCTTGAATTTTTAACACTAAATAGTAACCTTTTTATTTTTCCCTTTACATTAATTATCATGGTGACCCTTATCTTCAAACTTATAAAAAACTACCATTCCATTAAAAAAATTACCATGGTTATTCTTTCCATAGTATTCACATGTGGGAAAATCCTTCTTTCCCTTCTTCCCTTTATCCATATTTTTCTCTATCATCCTATTCTTCTCTTACTTCTCTTCAAAACCACAGGTTAATTCTTTACTTATCTCATTAGCACATGATATTATTTCCTCATATGATGAAAATACTTGGGAGACTATTTCCCATCAAAATTTTGGCTTAATACCATGAAAGATATCATCCATCTTACTCTTTGTATCATTTGCATTGGTAGAGTTCACATTCCTTATGCTAGGTTCCATTTCTAAAAAATGAAATATACTAGATTAAATCATAAAATAATTTCTAATCCCAAAGCTAGTGAAACACTTAACATAAATTGAAAAAATTATGCATATATAATCTCATAATTTAAACATCGATTCTTGGGGGATATCTTTACTTTCAAATCTTTCATAATGATAGGTAATGAAAATGTGGACTATCCTAATCATATCCCCAGGGAGTGTCAAACTAGGTGTGTAGTAAGGCTTGTTGTCATGTACCAAGTTACCCTGAGTTAGGCCCGGAACACCATGTCGAAGTTATTACTCCTAGGTACATCTATAACAGAACCATGTCCACTTGTAGTATCTAGACGGGTATGTATTTCTAGTAATAACCACATAATATATACCTTACAAAAATTCTATGATTCACTTATATACTTATCCTCAAATTCTATCTTAGGGTTATAGTACCTAATCTAAGTTTTCTAAATCTATTTTCCAAGGTTGTTGTTAAACTTCCTTTGATACCAATTGTCACACCCTGACCCCAGAAGTCTGGAGCCTGTGCATTATTATATTACATTGGCATGATCATAAGGAATCAAATCCCAAAGGACCGATTAGTTTAGAATTATTTTAAAGATATATTACATAAATAATACCCATAATATATTGAGAAATATAAAATAAAACATGATACATAATAAAATGAAATAAACTGCATCCTTGAAATCTTATTCAAAGTTGTATTATTTATAACCTGGGGAAGAAAACATAATAAGGGGGATCTCAAATGCTCAATAAGGTAAAGTAAAGTGGAATAAATAATAAATTAATGATAATAAATTAACATGTAAAGTTAAATAACTAATAACACATGCCATTCAAATAACTAGATAAGACAATATCAATATGGAAAGGTAAGAAACTGAAACACATACCATTAATCAATAAACTGATAAATAAATTCATCCATAGATATGTCAACATGAAATATCATGGATAAATAGTGATAATAACTAAATTATAAATAATGGAAATTATTATTTATTATATTCCATGTTTCCTAGGTACATGGAACCATTGACATCAAGGCATTTCACAAGATGGTTTAAAACATACTTGTTACAAACCAATTTGGTTTGTACAACCTTAAATCTATTGTTAAGACCTTTCACAAGATAGTTTATGTCATACTGTTCATAAATGATACTGGTTTTTCCAACATAATTTTCTCCCATGAGACTACTAATTTATCTAGTGGTTTCATTAACAAGTCCCCAACCCGTATGGATTTCCTTAAATGGTCCCCAATCCATGTATTGCATGTCTAAAGCATTCCCCATATAATTTAATCAAAATAAATAATATTCATTATCAAATATCCAAATAGAATAAATAATATGAATTTATGAATAATTATTTAGTCGAGAATAACTAACAATAAGGGTTGTTGACATTTATGAATGAATATAAAATTGTTATATCATTAAAATAGTCTTTTGGAAAATAATAATTAAATATTTCAAAGCATCCTATACCACTTTGAAACATTTAATCATAATTTCCCATGAATTAATAACATAAAATGAAACTTATAATATCATGATAGTATATAGTTGCATGATATAATATTTAAAAGTTCATTATATACACTATAAAAATTTAATTGGTTCATAATAACAAATAAGGCTTAATGGAATGTAAATTGAGATAAAATCCCTTACATTAACCGTCCTTTTTGTGTGGTATTTATACACCTGTATAGTGGTTTAAAATTTGTTACTAAATTATACCATAACCATAATCATGTTTATAATATCATATATTAATTCTTTATAATATTTTATTACCTATTTGTTAACACTCTTTCATTATTTTAACTATTTTGGGTCTTAATTACCTTGTTTTCTCGAGAATGTTTTGACTTGTTATTTGTAGTTATTATTAATTAGATAATGATTTCACCATCTCCAAGATGTAAAATATAACTTAATTATCATATATATTCATTAAATATGTTTTTATAATAATACATAATATTTTGATATAAGAGATGAAGTGCACTGTTCATGGAGATAGTAGGTTGTACGTACGCACGCACGCTACTTCCATTTATTTATCATATTAAATGAATGAAAATTATTTGATACATATTTATATTATAATTAATATATTATATATATTACATATATATTACATAGGTTTATTAAAACTATCCTTTATACATTCCATGTATGGCATGAACGAGTCATATCGCTTTGAGGGGGCGATAGTTCACACTTCCTCAAACGAAATTATCATATTTACACAAGATGGAAAGCATAAAGGTTTGTTATAAATAAAAATTAAAAAAGAATAAATAGATTATAAATATAATATATATAATATATAAATATATTTTCCATCATAATGGACACCATGAGAGGTGGTAAATAAAATATGAACAAACATCATTTTGTGAGGCAGTAGTTCACCATACACAGAAACAGTATGTTTGTTACCCATTAGATGGAAGTGTGTTTAAGTGTAGATTCAAAAATTAGAATAAAAACATAATAGTATATTTATTATACTTTTTTTGTTATAAAATCATGTAATAATAATATTTTAGGGGTTGGATAAGGGAAATAAAACTAAAGACCTTAAGGAAAGATGTTACCTCTTAAATAAGTAACTCCTTTTGGTTTACACCAAATGGATTCCTTGGATTTTTTTTCCACCCAATGGGAGGCTTCTAGGATGATGGGAGGGATTCTTAGGATCTATTTTGGTAGATATGTTTTTAACCTAATTTTCTTTATAGGTGTGAGTAATGGGTAGAGTGCTTGCCTTTTTATAGTGTAGGGGGAGTATCACTCTTGTAAATACCAAAAGGTATTCATTAATAGGAGACCGAACTTACCTAAAGTTCATCCAAAATGAAAAAATAATGGATTAAATGTGAATAATTGTGTATTAAAACCTCCACCACCCAAAAATATGTCTAATTTAATAATTTGGTTCCTTAACTTCTAAGATTCCCTAATTTTATCATTTTGGTTTTTATTAAAGCATCTAGTTTTCTAAACTATGTAATTTAACAATTAAGAATACAATAAAGTGATATTTATTAGAAAATATATAACCAATAATTTATTAATATTATATCTAATTTATAAAATAAAAACACCTATCTTTTGGAAATTAATTTTAAAACAAGCGCATGTGACATGCTAAACCACTACTTAAACTCGGACCATATTAACAATGTTTTTACAATATATGGGTCAATTTGTTAATTATAAAAGATAAATTGTTAAAATAATAGAAAAAAATTAATATTTATTAACACTTAATAATCACTTGGAAGAATATATGATTTTTATTTATTTTAAATTATTTAATAAAATGTCATTTATTGTAAAATAATAATAATTACAATTTTGACATTATTTATTTAATTTTAATTTTAAAATATCAAAACAATATTGTAATTAGAATATATTGATTTTTTATCAATTTACCATTATATATTCTTCTAAAAAATAATTAATGATAATAATTCAATCAATATACTTCAATTTTAATATTTATAGTATCATTTATTTTAGTTGATTATAAACTAAATAATCACTACGTTGGTGTTTCTTAAGCATTTTAAGAAACTAAATCATATTTAAAAATTATTGATAATTTATTATGATAAAAATATCCCATTTATATTTCAAAATTATATGTATAACTTAACATATGATGTTTTTAACATATCTCAAAGTTTTATAAATGTTAAAGGTAAGGAAAGTTCATTTATTGTCTTTTTCCTTACTTAACCTTTTATATAGGGAACTTCCATTTAATAATATCCCAATAACCCATAAAATTATAAAAAATAGGGAATATGGTCTAATTATTGGCTGCCAATGGATTTTGGAAAAGTTTCCAGGTCATTTTGGTCCTTAAGATCAATGTTTAGTCCCTTATTAAGGTTAATTTTACCTTAATCACCGTAATTAATTTTAATTACTTTCCCTAATATTTTTTTTTTCAAAAATTAAGTTAATATTATGAAACAATAAATATTGTAATTATTAAAACTATGTATATCCTTTTTTAAAAATTCAAATCATAGAAGTTGGAAAATTAAGATTAATGTTAATCCTACATATGTAGTGAGAATGCAGGTTTTTAAAGTAAAACGTTCCAAATGTCAACAAGTTTTTATATTTAATTTAAACATAAAAATGATTCAAATGACCTAAATTGGATTAATGTATGAATAATTGATCTATTTTTTCTTTCAAAACCAATTTAAAATATAATTTAACACTAATCATTATATAAATGAAAAGGCTTTTTTTAACTAAATTGAAGTAATTTTTAATATTCATCAAAAATGAAGTTTCACAGAAAAATAATAAAAAATTTCCCTAAATTAATTTCAACATGAAGAATTGAAAAATTATATTTATATTTGAAAACAAAAATAATAAAAGTTTCAAAGTTTATATTTAAATAAGTTCTACATTAAAAGTCAGTAAAACTTGGTCATGCGTACAAGATAATCCCCTATTTTATATAGAATAATCTTAACATTGTGTTGCGTATAAAGAAAGATAGAAAAAATTAATTTTATTCTAAAACCAAAAAAAAATTATGTCTTGGGGTGTTACAACTTAAATACAACAACTTGGAAAGATAATATCCCCTTTCCTTTCATGGATCAAATACTGTAAATACTCACAGGACATGAATTCTATTATTTCCTAGAAGGATATTTAGGATATAATCAGATGGATATTGAACCAGATGATTACTCCAAAACAAAATTCACATTTCTATTCAATACCTTCTCCTAAATATGCATTCATTAAGTATGTTCAATGAACCAATGAACTTTCAATGGTTTATGATACATATGTTCCATGATATGGAGGAGGAATTCATGGAATTTTTTATTGATGATTTTTTAGTATATGGATGATCCTTCTATGTATGACTTGGTAATATTGAACTAGTACTTAAATGCTATGAAGATATGTGTTAAGTTTTAAACTAGTAAAAATGACAATTTATATTTTAATAAGGCATAGTCCTCGAACACAAAATCTCCAAGGATGCCATGGAAGTTGATCTTATAAAAAACAAGGTGATCAAAGATATACCAGATCCCTCAATAGTTAAAGGAATAAGGATATTTCTAGGACATTTTGGATTCTACCATCGATTCATAAAATATTTTCTGAAATTTCCCCACCCTTTAACATTCCTATTAGTAAAGGATACACCTTTTGAGTTCAATGAAGTGTGTCGGTGGGCATTCAAAATTTTAAAGAAAATTCTGGTAGCCACTCCTGTAACCATTTCACTAGATTGGGACAAAGAATTTGAGTTGATGTGAAATGAAAGAGAATTTACAAAATTCACTTTATTAGGATAGAAGTTTTGCCACAATTTCTATCCCATCTACTATTTTATTCATACCTTGAATGATTCTTAGGTGAACTACAAAACCACCAAAAAAGAACTCCAACTGGTAATCTTTTCATTCAAAAAGTTTCACTCTTACTTAGTTTTGTAAAAAGTAATTCTCTACATTGATCATTATTACCTAGAATATTTAATGATTAAAAAGTATGTCAAACCAAGATTGATACATTGGATCCTATTATTGAAAGAACTTTTAATCATCATCAAAGACACCAATGGAATGGACAATTGTGTCGATGATCATTTATCTAGACTCTCATTGCCCCTCATTAACGAAGACGGTAATATGGACATTGAGAATGACTTCCCCAATGAAACTCTTTTCAGCCTACACAAAAAGGCACGACCATGTTTTTCTAACATTTCAAACTATCTCTCCATGGGATACCTTTACCCAAACCTCTCCTACTAGTAAAGGAGGAGTTTTTTAATCTTGAATTCACATTACTACTAGGATGAGACACTGCTTTTTAAGAGATGTGTTGATGGATTACTATGTTGTTGCATCCCAGAAGATGAGATCCAAAGTGTGTTATAAATTTTTCAAATAGCACCATCTAGAAGGAATCATGAACTAGAACACACGATAGAAAAAATACTATAAAGTATAATATTTTTTCCTACACTTCACCAAGATACCAAAAATTATTTTCAAAGCTATGATTGGTGCCAACGAACTGGCACCATATGGAAAATAAATGAAATTCCCAAAAAACCAATCATGGAATTAAACTCTTAAATGTGTGGGGAATATATTTCAGGAGGTCATTCCCTAATTCACATGGAAATTTCTATATCCTTTTGGACATTGAATATGTATCTAAATGGGTAGAAGCTGAAGCTACCACTCGTAACACAGCAAAAGTGGTCATGAATTTCTTAAAGAAAAATGTGTTTTCAAGATTCCTATTTCCCATAATAATCATTAGTGATCAAGGAACACTATATAACAATCAATATATTAAATAACTACTATATAAGTATAGAATCTGATATAATATAGGCATTCCCTACCACCTGAAAACAAGTGGGCAAGTTGAATTGTATAATAGGTAAATCAAAAAAATCCTTGAAAATACAGTAAACACAAATAGAAAGGACTGGACACTAAAGTTAGATGATGCACTCTAGGAATACCACACTTGTTACAAAACACCCATAGGAATCACCCCCTTCTGATTATTTTATGGAAATTCATTCCATTTTCTCATAGAACTAGAGCATCACTCATAATGGGAAATTAAGAAGTTGAATCAGGATTCTCAAAAAGATGGGGAAGTTAGGATTCTTGAGTTGGATGAAATAGAAGAAATACTAGAGGAATCCTATGAAAATTACAAGATTTATAAAGATAAAACCAAGAAATGGCATGATCAGTGCATCACGTGATGAATTTTTGTACCAGGGAATAGGGTCTTGTTATTAAAATCTTGATTAAAATTGTTCCATGGGAATATGAAATCCCGGTGGTCAGGACCATTTGTGGTTGTACATGTATTCCCATATGGGACCATAGAAATTCATAAATAAGGAGAAAAAACATTCAAAGTCAATGGTTAAAGATTGAATATTTATCGAGAACTATTCTACGAGGGATGTGTCATAACTTTAAAATTAATTTGGGCACCACTGAGTCAAGCTCTCGATTTTAAATGAAGATCTTACTAGGAAGAAACCCAAAATATATCATAGTAGGCTATAATAGGATAGAATGAGATTTAGTGGATCTTGGTGCATGCTAAGAGTAAAGGACCAGGCACTCTAGTTCCAAAATGCACAAAAACCCCAATTACACATCATGTAATCAAATACACAATGTGTACAGATCATCACCTAAAATTATTTAATTCATGGATTACACATCATGTATCAAAATACACATTGTGTAATTTTGTGGCCTACTTATTTAATGAACCCTAGGTTCATGATACATTCCCCCCTTACATCCCTCTCCCGTTATTCTCAACCAAACACACCCCCACCCTTAGTTGCACCTCCCACTATACTACATCCTCCTCTTTTATCTATCTCACACCCATCCTCCTATATTCCTCTTTGTATTATCTAAACCATTGCACTAGAAATGGCCCTCAAAAAGATTGTATGTACTCCTCCTACTAATTCCAAGCCTGAATGTGAGGACCCACCTCCAGTCAAATGTCGAAGGGTTGTTGCGCCTCCAATGCAACTTGAATCTTCTTTCTCCACCTCTTCTTTGTCCTCTACAAATATTCCATCCCTCGACGATTCCCAGTTGACCTCCAGTGGGTTGAAAGATGCTGATCATCCCCACCTGCATCCCATCCTTCATTTTTTAACCCATAACGCAACGTTATACTGAACCGCATGCAAGAAAATCCCATGTGAACAAAAAAAGCTCTAGATTTGGTTGTCCTCACGCACCTATATATCATCTAAAAGGTCCCCCACCTCCTTGACCTTCTAAAAATCACCCTTATTATTGATGTTTATTAGGAGACTTATAGGGAGTTGTTCCTTGAGTCCATTACTACTTTTGAGGTGGTCATCGATAGCCTCCACTTCCAACTAAATGGATGACCACACGATCTATATTTCATATTTTGACAATGGGATCGACATTTATTCTAATAAACTTTCACTTCTGAGGTATTCTTGACCTTTCATCTTGATCCATTCAAGTTAGATGAAAAATGAATTTGGAGGATGATTTCTTGGGATTCTCAGAGTGAGAAAATTCCTCGGATTACCAAATCCACATATCTTAGAGGTTCAGCACTTCACATTCTACATCAAGCATTGATGCATGCCTGGTTTTCTCATGATAAGTCCCATGGTAGTGTCATCCATCTAGACATCCTCATCCTTTTTACTTCCATGGGTGGACCTGCTGTTAACATGGAATCAAAGTTTTCCTTCTACTATAGTGATAATGCATAGAATACATGAGTTACACTAATGGTGGGGTCTTTCATCAATCATTTGTCCTGCCATATCAACATTTTTGACGCCTCCATGCCCCTCACTTATCTCGATCCCATGGAGTCCATTGGGTTTCTCTTTTTCCACAAGATGAAGAGACTAATAAAAGATTATGAAATATATCATTAGGTGTCAGGATAATTTGAGGCTTTAAACGAGAAACCTGGAGACTATGCTTCCAAACCAACACCTACTCCTTCCACATCTTTTCCAGCCACCACCCATACAACTTCCACTACCAGCCCAGCCCCTACTACTACCACTTCTATTACCACCCCTGATACCACCCATATTACTTCCCCTACCACCACCACCTTTCCCAATTCACCACCCACCCCATATTATCTTGTTTATCTCTAGGCTATTCGCCTTTGTATCCTGGAAAATCTGCACTAGATTAACCAACACCTAGGAATCCCCTTTGCAGAGTTCTCTCTTTTTATTACCCCTACACCCCATAATCCACCAAAACCTCTCATCCTCCACCTATGAAATTCGCTTCATCATCCACCATTACTCCCCCATCCACCACCAAAGCCAACCTTTATTCTGAGATGATGGACCCCGCTTCCCAGTAGGAGTTCTTGGAAGAGAAGTCCTAGTAGGGAAAGAGCACTACTCCTCCATCATCTTCTGAGGTTCCATTCATTGATCCAATTTCCATATCCACAACCACTATCAGGATCAGTACCTCACCACCACCATACAATGTGACATCTTCCATCACCATGGCACCCCCTCCAGTAGTTGATCCACTAGCCCCTTCCTCCATTGTTGTTATTGATTAGGAGGGCCATCTATAGGAACCTTCTATTTTATAGAGAACTATAGATGTGCAACTAGATGATATTTATTACACTTAGTATATCCTAGTCCCCTCCGCCATTTTTGTACTCTACCTACATTTCATATTTTTGTACTCTCTATATTACATATTACTGATGTATCATGACACTTATTATATACATGGGATACTAATTTTTTTTCACTATTTCTTGGATTATTTTTCATTTAATTACACTATTATAGTAGAAAAAATATATCTCTTATGCCTCTTCTATGGTCATTGATGCACCTATTCCATCACCATCTTCCCTCATTCTATGGATGACTCAACATCTAGCTAATTCCAAGCACTAGCTTGAGGAGATATCATTAGAGATCTATGTTCAGCATCCCTCACCACCACTAAGAGCACTGGTGATATTATTTTCTTAGTAGATTCATGCTCAGTATGCTTGTAAGGAGTTTAATCCTACCAAGCATCCATGTGATCTTGAAGATACTACCACCAGTTCTTGTAGGTGATAGAGGACTTTTGAGTAGATAGACCACACTTGATTGATTATTTTGTCCATTTATATTGATGGAAATGTCTGTGTTAGTGCTTTATGGGATGCAACCCATATTTAATTTGTTTATATCATTTTTATTCCTGTATTTAGGATTTTATTTTTTTCCCTTTTAGTATCATTTTTATCACATGTCACTTTGAACTACATTGTACCCATATATCTACATGTATCTGAGATATCTTTCATTGTTATTCATTGTGTGAACCTTCCCATATCATTGCTTCCGAAATATTTAAACCCAGTGGACTAATGTTTTATCTAGTGCATGACTTTTATTTCTAACCCATTATACAGATATCCCAATTATACATCAACATTCACCAAGTTTTCCGATGGCATGATAATCATTACAGGGAGATCTCAAATCCACATAATTCATTTTAAACATTTCCATTTCATTTTATCTATTCTATATCTATCAAATCTCTCCCACATTACTTTCCAGGATAGTGATGACACTGTATCATTTTAAGTAGGTGAGTCTTTCTAAAGATCCAATGTCAATACACTAGTATTTTTTATTATTTTTATTTATCTAAGATAATTTTTTCATTACATGCATGATTCAAACCTAAAAACTAATTTCACCCATTTAAATTAAAGATAAATTTAAGTTGTAAATTATAAAAAATCATGTTTTACTCCTATTTATATTTTTAGAATGATTTCTAAGTTTTTTAATGTAATTTAAAATCTAAAATGTTTAAATTGATTTTGATTGAATTATTAATTGATTTTACACACTAAGTGATTGTCATTTTTTCATGCTTACTCCCATTATAGAGAATATTATGAGCCTACAATTTCATATTCTTTTTTGAGCATATTTCTTGAGTGACACCTGGGACATTGAAACGCATCATAACTTTCATTAAGATCTTATTGAGGCTATGAATGAACAAATACAATTTTAATATGATTGAAGCAATATTTATTTATCCACTTTTTCTTGAGACCCTCCTTATATTTTTCATTAATTAATCCCATAATTTCCATGAATTAATTATTTAGGATATAGTTATTCCATGCCAACTATACATTCCCACCCTGCTCATGGTTTTATGCATGATTATACTTTAAACAAGAGTGGGTGAATTTTTAGCCAACTAAAACTGGATGTTTTGATTGAGAAGTTGTATTATGGTACTTAAAAAACTTATTTTTTAGGATCCATGAATTATTTTTTTACATTTTACGTTTATCATATTCCCTTTAAAAAACGAAGAAGAAAAAGGAAAAAATTTGAGTTGTGTGTAAGGAAGGTTAAAAATCACCATTTCTAGACTGACGAATCCCCTAAAGAAGAATATGTAGTTTGGGGATGGATTTTTGATCTATCCTAAACATGAATTTCAAAAAATAAATAATAATAAAAGAAAAATAAAAGGAACATGGTAAGTTTTTTATATATACATGATACACTTATGGATCCAATTTGAGATGTTTGAATCATGGAAACTATTTGATCTTAAAGGAACCACGTCACTGCACTATTCTCTCTTATCATGCATTAAAATATAGATATTACCTTCCTTTTGAGACTAATTTTCACTCTCTACCCACCTTCTCTCATCCTTATAGTCATTTGAACCTTTTTACTGAAGCCCTCATGATTAATTTTTTATTTTTATTTACAAAGTGGGGATGATATAACCAATGCAATCGTATGATTAGGAACATGTATTCAGGGAATGATCATAAGTCCAGTTACATTTTTTACCCTGAGTGATGATAGAAAATTCATTGTGAGGTAAATTACCAAATGGGTATAGAATTTACGAAATAGTTTTGATATTTTAATTAAAAGATTGAGAATCTGAATAAAGAAGTGAACTATAAGGCATGACAGATTTTCTCTACAAGATTGATTCTGGAGGACTGACTTTTTTCTACTTGCACTTAGTTTTATTTTTTTAGATGTAATAAATGTTTCTTATTTTAAAAAAAATTTCTTTTAAAATCCCTATTGAGAATATTTTTGCTTGAGGACAAGAAATTGTTCAAGTGTAGAGGAATTTGATAATATAAAATTGTATACACCTTTTGAAGTCATTTACTTAATTATTATTTATGTTTTATTTAATAATTCACTATGTGTGTTTTGATTATTTTATATAATTGGTTTCCAAGAATCCAAGGAAATGATATGAAAACTGACCAAAAATGATCATTACACACTGTTAAAATCACTTACACGACATGTAGGAGTCATTCATAGCATGTCACAAGTTGTGAATCAAGTCATGAATAAATTACAATTTATGAAAATATTAAACAACATGAATCTAAAATACACATAGTGTAATCTTAAAATACAACATCCCACTTAAAGTTCCAGTCGTGAGAAGAATCATTCCATGAAGACTAGTTACACATCATGATATGAGTCAATTCTCAAAACCTCAAATATTTAGGCCGAGATTTATTCCAGATCCAAAATACTCATAGAAAACCATGGATTGATATTACACTATGTGATAAGTTCACACATTGTGTAATATCTTGACTATTTACTTTCCAACGTGCGTAAAAAAGGACACAACTCTTTTTCCTCTTCAATTTCTCTCATCCTCTCTAGTATTTATTCCTTCTTTTCTCTCCCAAATTAACTCTAAGCAATTTTTGTTACCATTTTGATTAAATACAATCATCATTTATTATTATGCATGCATTCAATATTCTATTCATCATCATCCACTAGTTGAAATCTATTTAACATTTTCATTTCCATTTGATAGTGGCTTCTCCATACACTCTTTCTTGTTTACCTTTTCAAGTAAGTGGTTGAATTATTTATTGGTTAATACGATTGTAAACTACTTTATTCTTGAACCCTTACTTTCAAACTATCATGTTTCAACTATTTTATTAATCTTTTAATAATTTTTATAATTTTTTCTTCAAACTTGATTATTATTGTCATAAACGGCTAAACTTTTTAGGGTAAGGATCGAGAGTAGGGGTTCTCTAAACTTGATAAATATCTAAATCATAACTTGGTAACCCTATTTCTAGTAATAAGGTTACATAACAATTTTTCATTTAATTCTTTTAGGCAAACCTTATTATGGGATATTTAAATGAATAAACTTAACCTAATTAGAGTAGAGTAGGCTATGATCATTAGCCTATGATAATTTATACTATAGAAACTAGGATTAATACATCTAGTGTTTTAGCTATATCCAGACCAAGGAATAGTTACATATTAGATAGATATAGTTGGTTTTACCACAAGAATCTAATGATCTTTTCACCACTTCACAGCCTAAGACTTAGGACAATTCCAAGTTAGGATCGAGATTATCCTTTTTACCTATACCTTGAAATTGATCTTGATACCTACCTCCTTCCTAAATCCTAAACCAAACTCAATATCTTTAATCTGAACCCAAACCCAACCCAATTCATGAGGACTCCAACATAACGAGTCTGAATTCCTGGTTCCTTGTCTATCAAAACTTTCCTCGTGGGATTGAAACTGCACAATCACTATACTAAATCATTGTAGCAAGTACAGTTTGGGATAAATATAAATTCTAATATGACCACATCCCACTTTAATTAAATGGTGTGTGTAGGAATTTTAGTCATGTATTATAAAGATCTTGGTCCACCTTCAATGGTGGAGGCATCGAGATCAGATAGTTCGGGAACGGGGCAGCGGGGGTAGCAGAGCGTTTTGAGGTAGGGTGGTTAGAGGAGGTTTTTTTAGTTTTTTTACATTAAATTGGAGTTGGTAGGTTAGGAATCATGGTTGGTACATTTTTTTGGATATTATTGGTTGTTTTAAGCATTGGTCAAGGCCATTCAGGAATGGTCAATGTGCTCGTGTTGTGTATAGGTAGTGGAGGCATGCCCACTCTAACTTGAAATTTGGTTGTGAGGATGGATACCCATGTTTGAATAAAAAAATTATGTTTTTTCAGGTTTTATGGGTTATTAACCACATCATGAATGTAATTGGAGAATAGTTATGAAGTTTTAATAGATGATTCTGATGGTTGAGGCACCAAGTCATAGAAACTAGAAGTTATTTGATAATACCTATGGTGGGGAGAACCATAGGCCTAATGATATTTTGGATGAATAATTCATCATGAATCGGGATAGATGGGATTAGGAAATAATCATCCTAGTATTTTAGAAATATTTAAGGATTTTGTCTTATGGTTCGGCGGCTTAAGTGTCTTAATTTTGAGGTTGCGCTTCAGAAGTGTGTTTGGTAACTCGAGTTGGGAATCATCCAATTGGTGATAAGTTGATAATCCAGATAGATTAATATATATATATATATATATATATGGTTGTATTAAATCCATAAAAACTTAGGGAGGAAAATTTTTATGTTTGAGAGTTTGTATTTCTTCATGACCATACAAGAATAAAAATTTCAAGATACATCTGAATCTTTCAATTAGTGGGTGCGTCAGATTTTGAATCAGGTTTAGAAATTTAATTCTGAGAGTTTGAGAACCTAAAAAAGGGTTATTTTGTATAGGGAATAGGGAATAAATAGTGTTTGGGAGGATCTTAGCAGTTTCATAGGTAGCTCGGTGTGGCAGGTCTCTATAACTTATAGCCACCGGCTAGCCATGGGGACTAGGTAACTTGCTGGGATCACTGCCTAGCTAGTGGACTTATGAGGGGTAAAAAACCTCTTGTGCCCAAGTTTTAAATGGGGAAGCCTCTATTTTCTTTCCATACTCTTTTATTCCTGTCCAGAGGGCATCCTCACCTTCCCCTTCCTTTTTCCCCTTAGTTTATGGTGATGTTATTGGGCTTTTTAACGGTGAATTCAAGGTAAATATCCATTCTCCTCCTACCATTTATCTCTCATATCTTTATCCCAGAATATGAAAATATTTATTTTTGATCAAAATATAGATTTTACTATAGAATGGTGAAAACAATCAATTCCTTTAGAACTTTCATGCAACCCTCATAAGGACATCCCATAACAACACTGTCTTCCTTCATCCATCAAATTGTCAAAGGTAGGTCATAATGTGAATTTATTTAAGGATTTATAGTTAAATTAAATTAAATTAATGATTTAATTCGTTCTATCACCTAGTGGTTTGTTCCAATATGAGTTTGGGTTCTGCTGCATACCTCCCCTAGGTTTTTGGTTTCAGTTTTATCATGATGAGGCCTTACGATGAGTTTTCATTATTATGCCTAGTTTTACTTAAATTGTTTAATTTATTATGTTTGATATAATTAAATGTTTTAGGATTATTAGAATGTTTTAAGAGCTCATTTTCTTATGTGATCTAGTAATGAGCTTGTATGGGACTTGGTGGGCCTTGGAAGTGCTATCATCCCTTGGGAATAAATTTTGGGAAGCATCAAACTTGAATTAGTTGGTCTTTCATTTGAACCCTTTGGTATTTATGATTTTGATATGTGGCTATTGAGGTGTGGGGCCTCCACTTTAGGTGGTAACCTTAAAATTATTTTATTTTCTTATGTTATATTAAAATGAAATTTAAATTGAAATGGTTAATTAATTAAGAGCTTGATCTAAATGAATAATAACCTAGGAAATGTTGTTCCTAAGGAGCTAGCTTGATTCCATGACCACTGATGGTCAAGGCCTTGGCTTGAGAAATTACATGAGATTTAAAAACCCCCCTTAAGGGGTGTGACATATATGACTAAAATTATTTGGAATAAGAAGAGTTTCCCTTTATTAGGAGCCTTAAATACCCCCAGTAGGGGTGTATAGTGATATAGATATACCTAGCCCTTATGGGCCTTAGGGGTCACCTTTGATGCCTTAGATCCATGGATATCATCATAATAACTTGGGGTTAGTGATCCTCCCTCATCTAATGTGACTAGGCCTAGGTGGATAGACCTTAGTTAGACCAGGATCAGGTTGGGTGAGCAGACCTACCCAGAGTGACCTCAAGGACTGAGAGGGGTTGTGTGTCATATCTCAGAGCATTTTTAGTATGGTGTACCTTATGTAGCCGATGAGATTGGGTTATTCTAATGATGATGATGATGATTACATGGGATGTGGCATCCTTATAAAATCAAGTGTTGACCTGAGACCCTCATTGAGACCAAGGACTCCAAGTTGAGTGCCTCTATTTATATTGACCAAGGATACCCTAGTGGGTTCCCAATGATGGACCGAACCTAAGTGGGTGTATGTGGGAAGGTTAGTGGTGACTACAAGGGTTATGTGGGACCTGATTCATTTA
The DNA here is from genome assembly GCA_963277665.1 of Viscum album. Lineage (NCBI taxonomy): Eukaryota > Viridiplantae > Streptophyta > Magnoliopsida > Santalales > Viscaceae > Viscum > Viscum album. The sequence continues at coordinate 805,397,066 of OY728150.1, read as the reverse complement.
GTAAGCCTAGTGGATCTATAAAGAGGTATGGATATGGGTAGATATGATGATAGGTGTCACTATAGAACCCCAGTTACATTGTGATCCAAGAAGTCTATGGTGGTAGAGGTGGGATTGGTGCATAGTTGGACCCTTTGTTTATTTTTTTACTTTGTCATACTTGAAACCTCAGGATGATGGATACCCCTAGAAGGTGTTTTCTTTTTTAGTTGTTTTTTATTGTCCTAGGGATGATTATATTACCCTGGTTCCCAACTATGCCATAGGTATGGCTATATTACCCCCATTTGGTTGAGACTGAGTGACATGGTGATGGGTATATTTCCCCTAGTTAGCTGATTCCACATTCCATGGGTATGGATACATTACCCCTGGTATGCCTATGCTTTATGAATGATCTAGGGATGGCTATATTTCCCTCATATGGTAATGCACCTAAGGTGATTGATATATCCCACGTGGATGGGTATATTACCTCTGGTTGGTTGAGACCATGAGCTATAGGGATATGTATATTACTCCCAATATTATTGTTCTCTACGGTTCAACCAGGATCACCTAGAGATCAAAAAAAGACATAATTAGTGGGTACAGTCATCACAATGTGCTCAGAGACTCCCTAGCACTGGACAAAGCACTTAAGTTTGGTCAAGTTCATGGACCCAAGTATTGAAAACGCTATGGTTTTTGGAATATGGGTTGGCATGGTCTGTGAAATGTTCTCAGAGAAATTCCATCATCAGACCAAAGCAGGTATTGAGAATTGTTTTTTTATTTTTTAGTTTTGGGTGTGTCACATACACATATCACTGCATTTAATGGATATGTAAAAGACTGCATTGGTGGTTCCCTACTGAGTAATTTACTCACACCCTACTCGAGCTTCCATTGAATATGGGTACCCAAAAATATGTTCTCTTGATGTAAGTATTGGTTGGGTTGAGGCTCTTGGTTCATATGTTGTGAACTCTACTGGATATCTTAAACAATTTTAGAAACATGGTATGTGATATAGATTGAAGTTTCCTTGATCTATCATCTCTATATTCTTTTATTTTGATCTATATATGTAACTGTCCCAATGGGTGGAAAGTTTTATGCATGGAATGGTTATTTGGGACTTTACCAATTTTCATTTATTATCAGTCTTTATTATATTTATTGCTTTTATTTTCAATTTATTGTGATGGATAATATTTAGTAATTTTATATTCTATTGTGCACTCTAATGCAGGGGTATAGCCTCCCCACATTACCTCCCTATAACCTCATTGATAATTAGAAGCCTTTAGAATTTAGGGAGGCAAGGATGAGAACATGTGGAAGTCTGGTCTAGCTATTATTCAGAGTGATCAAGTTTGGGGCATTATAGAAACATTGTAACTCAGATAAAGGGGGTTTGAGTTAAAAATCCCTATAACATAGTTATATTTCAAATCATTAAAATGTGAAATTTATAACATATGATGGATATATAAATCCATTGAATTTCATTAATATAATGAAAAAAATTCATAGGAATTATATACACCACACAAAAAATAAACAATTGGTTAATATGGAATAAGCCTCAAAGAATGAAAATTGGGATGAGAGTCCATTATGAACATCATAATTCATGAAGTACGTAACATTTAACAGGGATTTATGTGACATAAATTTTAATCCAAAAAAATAAAGAGTCTCTTTAGCATAATAAAATCATAGCTAATAATATACCTAACTTATAATAATAATGTTCTATAATAACAATCATAAATCAAGGAATGAAAATTGAGTTAACAAAAACTCTTACATTTAATCTCTCTTATCTTAACAAGCTCTAACCTACATTGTAAAAAAAATAATTATCTTAGTCACCTATTTAAGAAAATTATTCATATCTAAAACCTTTTATAAACTTCAATTATAATAATTTATTACAAATATATTATTTAGTTATATTTTATTTTCATCATCAAATGTTACTGGATTCGATTGTTTGTTTAGTACTAGTTTCAAAATGGATGTGTTTATTCTTATTATTAGATTAAAATTTCATCATTTTGAGATTATTATAGGAAAAAAAATATATTTTATAATGATTTATAATGTTCTAATTTCATTTCATAACTATTTTATTTATGATTTATGATGATTAAGCTGGTGACAAGCTCATTTTGGTAATTTTTAATGAACAAAAGGGTGGTATAATAATAATAATAAGTAAAAAATTAATATAACCTTTAAAACCCCATAAACCAAATATTATTTATTTTATTAAAGTATAATTAAACTAGTATTTAAGTTTTCATATTCATCCATTATTGAAATTTATATCATTGTTCATGTAGGCGGTTAAACCGACCCAAACAAGAACAAGTTATAATCTATGGGTGAGTATGGTTATGAAAATGATTCTTTTGGCATAATATTATTAATATAAAAGAAAAATAATATTATTTAGATGTTTTTTAGGTAGTGAACCATAGTTTAAGAGAGTTATATAATGAATAAAATACTATAAAAATGAAATAGGATTCTTTGTGGAGACAATAGTCTGGACATACACACGAGCATCCTCCTCATTTTCTCTAGAATGTAAAGAAGGTTGGAATTGGTTTATATTTTCAGAATCATAATAATGTTTTAAATATCATATTTAATCATTTAATATTACTTTTGAGAAAGATATATAAGGTGGTTATGAAAAATTTATCACGTCGCGTACGGAGGTAGTGGTCCACACTTAATAAAAGTAAAATTTTCATTTTTTGAATGGTTGGGAGGAGGGTAGAAAATGGTTATGTGATGATCCATTTCATCACTAGTTATAAAAACCAAGGGAAATTTGAAAAAAAATACCAAAATTGTTTCATGGTGAAATGGTAAATTATACAATAATAAGATCACAGATAACTTTTCTGATCACTTTGTTGGTTCCAGAATAGGTTTTTTTCCCTAGGACAGGAGTTTGGTGGAGATTTGAGCCATTCAAATTTTTTCTGAATATTTAATATTTAATTAATTAAATATTAATTTATTTGTGCATGTTCATTTGGTCGTGTATTAAAAATGGATTACTAGATTGAGATTTTGTTTCCTCAGTTGAGTCTGGAATGGGGGTGTACACAGATATCCAAGGGGGAAAGGGAGGAGGTTTCATAGGGGGGTTTGTCTAAGGCCCAATTAGAGTGTGGTGGCTAAAGATTGTGAATTCATCATAAAGGGTCTATGATTTCCACCCATAGGTAGTCATGTTTTATGTTTTAAGTCATAAATCCCCATAGAATAGTTTTTTGTTTAAGTTTTAATCCCATTTTTTTGTTTTTTGGGACCCCTTGGGGGTCTATCTATGGATTTTTGGGATAAATCGGGGGTTTTAGGGTGATTCAGGGACTTCTCATTTAGGGAAACACATGTACACAGTGTGTGGTTCATAGAACACATATTGTGTGTTCTTTCTATTCAGGTAACATGAGTTTTTAAAGGTACACACTGTGTAGTAGTACTTTTCCATATACCTAGACATGTGGATGACTACATGGGATGACAGAGTTTTAGGAAGTACACATAGTGTACTATTGGTAAATGCAGTATAGTGGGACATGACCATGTGGCCATGTACTTAGGAATACACCCAATGTGGTGGGGGGTACATGGTTGTGTAGTAGTATACGCTCAGAACCCACGTATTCTCTAGACATGTAGTAGTACATGGGAAGAACCCAAGTGTTCTTGTACCATGTATAAGTACTTGATTAGGTGCACATTTTATATTATATTCCATGTACTTAGAAGTTCACATCATGTACTTTTTCAGAAATGTTTTTTTGGGATCTTTGTGCCCTAGAGTTAAAATTGGACTTTTTAGTAGTCTGTTCTAATCATTTATTTCATATAAATCATGATTGTGGAATCCTTTTGACGTTTTGAGGCATTCAGATAATTTTTTGGACTAAGAGAGTTAAAAGGGAGGATTTATTCTAGGTTTGGATTCAAAATTCTCCAGTGATTTGGGTAGTGATTTGTGAGGCTTGAGTGATGGTTGTGATATCGTTTGTGATATTGGATTTTAGATACTATAAAATTTTGTTTTAGGTTATTTCAAAAGGATCTCAGAAGGGTGGATTGAGAACTATCTATGAGGAGATCTTAGTTTATCCCTCCATGTTGGGATTAGTTTCTTGTGGCTATAGAATTTGAGGATAGATAGTTTTAGGTTTAGATCTTGAGTTTAAGGACCAGATATATTGGAACCTTTAAGATGGGTTGATGTTTTTGGATGGTGGTTATGGTCAGTTATCGTTGAGATGATGATATGAGTCTGAGGGGATCTTGGGGATTCCCTTATGGGTAAGATGGTACCCGTGGATGGGTTGTTTGTCGAGAAATCCACTTGAGGTTTTTTTATTTTGGTATTTTTTTCCGAGGATTGGATTATCCCTTGATCCCTATGTAGGGTCCAACTTTTTAGGTGTTTATAAGGTCCATTGATAATTCCCCAATTGGAGGGCATGTGATTTGGATGCCATTTTAGTACATTATTGATCGAGGATCAGTTAGAGACCATTAAGGGGTGTTTTGGATGTTCTACACTAGGCATGTCCCCTTCTTTTTTATGATCTATAGGAACCCCTCATAGAGTGTCCTGCTCATGCTATGGAATGTGGGTCATTTTTGTATTTTTTATAGGTATAGCTCAATATCTTAGGTGCATCAAGGGATTACCTAGTATTAAATCTATTTTCAATGTGACCTTAGGGTATTTAGGAGCCTCGAGCATTGGTTTGGCCCTGAGGATTGTCTTTGAGAGCCCATGGTGGTTGTTTTATTTTATACTCAGATCCAAGGTGCTGAGAGAGTCCTCGTGCTTTGTGGCTGAGATCTGGTCAATTATACTAGTTTAGTTTTTTGGACGGTGGGTTTGATAATTGGATCATCCTACATTCAGTTGGTCATTGGACATGATTTTTAAGGTAGTTTTTTCTCAAGAATTTGGTTTCTAGAGGAGACACTCAGGATATCATGGATTGGGCACCGGCCCCGAGTTTTGAAATGGTTCTCTCCTCCATTGGTTGGATGTGGTTAGAAAGTATTAGGGGTATAATAGATGATTTTGATGAGTTAACCCCTTTAGTTGATTATTCACTCTAGATAGAGGTTATATTCCATGGATTTAGTGGGATCCTAGTTATTTGAGTGGGTTCCCTAGCATAATGTATCTTTCGGGCACGTGGGTAGATGGGATCCCCTAGGATAGTGCACGTATCAGGCCCGTAATGAGGTGTTCCCTTGGGATAGTGTATATTTTCATGACCTTATTTAGAGCCTGATTTGTTTTGTTGGACTTTCAAGACATGATGGTTTATTAGGCATGTGTAGTGGAGATCTGTTTCCAGTTTGATCATTCCATTAGAGTCCTAGAGCTCGGTAGATGTGCTTTGTTCTTGTGGATGTCTATTTTTACACCATAGGTTTCAGTATTAATGTCATTTCATTTGAAAATATTACAGATCCTATGTAGATATGGAAGACATGTTGGTTATTATGTGGTTGGGTGAGCCATGTGTTTTAAATCTTCTGGCATGGGCTAGAGTGGGGGTAGATTTCCCTTGGGTATCAGGATAGAACTTGTGGTTGGTTATTTTTCTTATTTTTTATATCCCCCTTTCTTTTATACAGTTATTTCTTTTATCCCGGCTATGTTTAGTTTTTATAAAATATGGTCATATCATGTGTGCATTCATTATTTTTGACAATAAATTATAAGTTCTCTATTGGGGGTGGAAAAATAAAATTTATTTATCACCCCTATACATGAACCTCAGTGTGAATGCTGACCTGATGTTTGATTTTAGGTTGGAGAACAGGTTTCACAATGGATTGGGTTGAGGTCCAGTGTTTCATATCAAGAATATCTGCTCATATGGAGTCTCAAGATCAAGTTGGTGCATCTTGAGCATCGTGGAGACTAGGTATGTTAATTTATAGCAGATCATGTTGTATTTATTTTGTTTTGTTTATTTTTATATATGGTTAGCCTAGTGGGAAATTATATATTGTATGTTTTTCATGATTTGAGTCTATAGGATTTTATGCTTCATTCCATTTATTATAGCATGCTTTTGTTTCAAGTATTTATTATGAATACTCTAATGTTCATCCTTGTGTATGATTTTGGTTATTTTATATTGTTATGACAGTCTGACCAGAGGGTATAGTCACCCCACTATATTTTTTTGAACCTCACCACTAGTAATCCACCTCTAGAATTCAAGGAGGTACACTTGAGGCCTTGTGGTGATATGAATTAGGTGACGTGTCAAATAGACCCATGATGGTTCATTACAAAATTGTATGAGAGATTTTTGGTTTTAGGATTTGGGGAGCTAGTAGAAATATGGTATAAGAATGTGTTGAAACTTGTGACAGATGTCAGATTGTTGTATCATGAACACCTTTTTCGATATGAATTACAAGTTTCCATGGAATGGGATTATTATTCTTAGATTCTGTTTTTACGGTTGTGTGATTTCACCTAGTGTGATGCATGATAGGGATTCCAAGTTACTAGGGAAATAGATTTCTATTATTGGATTCCATTTTTATAGTTGCATGATTTCACCTAGTGTGATGCACTGGTGTTTTTGGAATTATGGTTTATTATTGGTTTTTTCTAGGCCCATGGGAAAGAGTCAAGTGTTCATACATCATTCTAGGCACACAGTATTCACATGAAATATGATTTTCTATGGTGTTTTTACTAATTATGGGGGTTAAATTATTTAATATGTTAGAAAATACTCATATGATGTTTTCTTGTATAAGTACTTGGTGGAGTTATACTCAATTGTACTACATATGTATTTTATTTTGATGCTAGTTCTTGTGGATCATGTGGTGAGAGGTTCATCAGTGTTTGAGGTGTATTACCTTCATCAAGTGATTCGTAGAAACCTTTGTGGGTTGATGTGGGCTCTGAGGCCCTTTTGGTGGCTTGATAAAGAAAATGATTCATGAGGTATATTTCGATTCATCTCAGGTTTCCCTAATGTGGTGGTTACCCTAAAATCCCAGGTTTATATTGCTGAGAAGGGATTTATTCTTTTCATGTTTTTTCAGTCGGGTTGTGCGATGGGGCCCATGTTCTTGTTATCCTTGATGGATTGGGTGATTTTGGTTATTCTTAGTTGGGGTATGTTGATGTATACTTTCACCATGATGTTATTAGGCATGATTATGCTTGGTGTTTGAGAAGTGGATCACTGAGATTTCTCACTATCTTGTGGATGGCTTGAGAGGGAAGGTTTGGTTGGAACCCTGGATTTACTCATTTTTATTTATGCTTTGGGTAGTGCAGTGGAAGCATGGTTGGAATATTATGAATTTGGATCAACCCCCATGTAGATGGTGGTCATGTAGTTGATATTATCATGAGATATATGCCTCAATTTTTAAGATGAGTGGTGAGGATTCTCTGGTTTGTTATAAATGACCTGTGTGAAGAGCATAGTCAGTGGTTTTAGGCTTGTTATTCTTGTTTAATTAGGACTTGGGATGCATGAGCGTGATTTCAATTTTTAGAGAATTTTAAGGAAATACTTTTTATGGGAAGTCCACCATATCATTTTGGTTGTCATGAGCCTTATTTTAAGTGGTTTGTTGAGGATGGATGTTGTTGTTCCTGGGGGTTTAGGGATGAGTGGTTTTTTTCATCTATATCCATTGTGTTAGGTGATGTATGTAGTGTAGGTCATGTTGTTTGTTTTTTAGGTATTGACACGATGATAAGGATACACCTGTAGTGGGGAGCATCAGATTGGTTAGGGTTGAATGTCTCTCATATTGGGAGAGAGTTGTAGATGTTGTAAGACTGGTTGTTTGATGGTCAAATTAGTCTTGGTTATGCCAGTGTTTTATAAATAGCATGGTTTTTGGTTGTCCATAGGGGATTCTTAGTGGTAAGAACTATTTTTGGCAGGGAGTTTGTAATGACCCACATTATCACGGGTTGTGAAAATAATGGTATGTTTGAACTTTTTTGTTCTCAGGAGTGCTTCAGATGAAAAATGGTAAATTCTCCATAAGGTGATCTTGGATAATTTTTTCAACTAATATATTGGTCTTATAATTGTTTTTTACCCTATGAATGAATTTTGGCAAAAATATAAACTATTTGAATTTTCATAGAATATTTAATATTTAATTAATTAAATATTAATTTATTTAAGCATATTCATTCAGTCATATATTTCAAAAGGAGTGTTTGATTGAGATTTTGTCTCTATATTTGAGTCTGGAATGAGGTTTTTTTCTAGGAAAGGCAAAACATTATATTGGGTGCTAAGACCAGGGCCATGCCCCTTTTATTTTTATTTTTCTTATTCTTATTATTTTTCTTTTTCTTCCATTTTTATTTTTTCCTTTTTATTTTCCTTCATTATTTTCCCCTTTTTCTTATTGTTTACTCCCCTATGGGCTTCCCCCTTTAGCATATTTAGTAAAGAGAGTGATAGGTAATTGAAGGATGCACCATTGGGGGTTTTTTCAAGGCTCGGATCATAGTGTGGCTGCTATGGGTGGAAAATTCATTGTAAAGCATCAGCAATTTCTGCTCAGAGGTAGGATAATTTTATTTTTTTTTTAAGATATAAATACCCATATCATGGTTTTTTTAAGTTTTAATCTCGTTTTTGGATTTTTTTTTATACCCCTTGGGATTGATATGTGGCTTTCTGGGAGAAAAATAGGGTTTTAGGGTGATTGGGGGGATTCCTATTTGAAGAAACCCATGTACACAATGTGTGGTTTATAGAACACATGTCGGGTGTTCATTCTATTTTATGAAGATGAGTTTTTATAAGTATACACCATGTACTTTAAGTACATGTTGTGTAATAGTGATTTTCCATGTACTAGGACATATTGTTGAATACATGGGAAGACAAGGTTTTTGGAAGTATATGTCTTATAGTGGGACATGTCCATATGGCCATGTACTTGGGAAAACACCAAATGTGTGGGGGTACATGGCCATGTAATAGTACACAAGAAGAACCCATGTATGACCAAGTTGTGTAGTAGTACATGGGAATAGACCAAGTATACCTTATCCATGTATAATTACATGTCCTGGTGTACATTTGAGAGTACACTCCATGTACTTAGAAGTACACAAAGCTTACTTTTTCCTGCAAGGTGTTTTTTGGTGTTTTGTGCCTCAGATTCAAAATTATACTTGTCATTAGTCCATTTTGAGTATATTTTCACATAGATCATGATGGTGGAATCCTTTTAGTGTTTAGAATTTATTTGAATTGTTTTTTTGTACTAATAGAGTTAAGCAGGAGGATTTATTTAAGAGTTGGATTCTGAATCCTGCTATGGGTTGGGTTCTAAGTTGTGAATCCCGAGTGAGGGTTGTGATCTAATAAGTGGTATTATATTTTGGATTCTATATATATTTTTTAGAGTTTATTTTATATGGATCCTAAAAGGTGAGATTTATTAATATCTCTTAGGAGATCTTAGTTTTTTTCAGTGTTTTTGGATCGATTTCTCGAGGTTAGAGTAGTTTAGGTTTAGCTTTTAGGTTTGAGGAACAAAGATTTTAAAGATTTTGTGATGGTTTAAAATTGTGGGATGGTGGTTATGACAAGGTTCTATTAATATTTTGAGATGATTTTGAGGTACTCTTTAGTATTACCTTGTGAGAGAGATGTTTCCCATGAGTGGGTTGTTTTCTAGGAAGACTGAATGATGTTTTATTACTTTGGGATTTACTCTAAGGCTTGGATTATGATAAGGATCCCCTATTAGGGTCCTTATTTTGATATTTTTAATAGTACCCTTGATAATTTCCTTATTTAAGGGTGTATTATTTGGATACCCTTTAGTCACGTTGTTTATTGGGGTCTGTTAAAGGCTATTTAGGGCCATTTGGGATGTTTTTAACTGGGTGTATCTTATGCTTTTGGATGATCTAGAGGAGCCCCTCATAGGGTGTCCTACTTTTTTAGCGGCTAGTGGGATGTCTGTGGATATTTAGATGGGTGTGGAATGAGATATTGGGTGCAGTGGGGGAGTCCCTAATATAACATCTCCTTAAGTTGTGACCCCAGGGTATATGGGATCCTCGGGGCTTAGTTTGTCCCGGATGTGGTTCGTTGAGAGCCTTTGGTGACTATTTTATTGGATGATGAGATCTAGGGTGTTGATATAGGCCTTGTAATTTGTGGACAATATTTTTTCAGTGATTATAGTTTAGCTATTTGTATGGTGGGTTCAAGAGTTAGATCATCCCACATTTAGTTAGTTATTGGTCATGATGTTTAAGGAAGTTTCTACTCAGGAATTTGGTTTAAGGAAGAGACCCTTGGGATATCATGGATCGGTCATTGGCCTTGAGTTTTGATCTAGTTCTCTCCATTATTGGCTAGTTATGGTTAGATAGGCTTATGGACCTAATGGATAATCTGGATGAGTGCACTCCTCTAGTTGATTATTTCCCTATCTAGAGGTTATATGACATGGATGCAATGGGATTCCAGTTTCTTGAGTGGGTTTATTGGCATAGTTTATCTATTGATCACATGGGTAGATGGGATCCATTGGGAAAATGTTCATGTCGAGACCACAGTGATGTGTTCCCCTGGGATAGTGTGTACTATTGGGCCATTTTTTAGAGATCGATTTGTTCTATCAAACTTTTGGGACATGAGGGTTTCTTAAATGAGTGGATAGGATATTTGTCGCTGATTTGATCATACCATTGGAATCCTAAAGACCCATAGATGTTCTTTTTTGTGTGGATTCCTATGGGTACACCCTAGGGTCCTTCATTTTTTTCGTTGTGTTTATACATCTTGGATCAAAAGTGAAGATCTGTAGGATGCACTAGTTTTTGTGTGTTTGGGCGAGCCACGTGTTGTAAATCCTCTGGCATAGATCAAAGTGGGGGTAAATTTACCTTAGGTGTCAGTATAGAACTAATGGTTAGCTATTTTCCTTATTTTTTATCCAAATTTCTTTTATAAATTTGTTTCTTTTATTCTAATTATTGTTAGTTTTTGGAAAATATGGGCATATCATGTGTTCATGAACTTATCATGATAGCATATTATAGATGTGTAGTTGGGGGTGGCCTACTAATATTTATTTTCCAACCCTATACATAAAAATTGGTGTGTGTGTGTTCCTGATGTCTGATTTCAGGTTGGAGAACAGGTTACGTTGTGGATGGGATCGAGGTGTAATATTTCTTAAATGAGAAAAACTGCTCATGTGGAGTCTTAGGGTCACATTGGTGTAGATCAAGCATCATGGATATTGGGGATGTTTTTTGGATCATAGTTGTAGTATATACTGTGGTATTTATTTTTAGTTGTTTATTTTTTATATGTGGTCATCCCAATGGGTGACCATCTGTTGTATCTTTTTCATGCTTTGAGTCTGTATGATTGTATATTACATTCCATTTATTATAGTATACTTATGTTTCAATTATTTATTATTTATAATCTTAAGTTCATCCCTTTATATGAGTTTGGTTATTTTATACTATTATTTCACTCTAACCATAGGGTATACTATCCCCAATATATTTTTTAGACCATCGGAGTTAGTCAGTAGCCTTTGGCATTTTGGGGGACACGATTGAGGCCTTATGGAGAGCTATATCGGGTTACGTGTCAGATCAACCTAGGAAATTTAGTTATAGGTTATCCCATAAACATATTAAAATGTTATTATATTTATGATAATGATATAATTATTTAAACATTGGAAGATTATATTCATAGGAGGTAGAAGAAGAAAGAATATAAAAGGAAAGAAAAATGAGTAATTGAGAATTTTACCTTACTCCTTGGAAGAATGACTTTGTAAATTAGATTGAGGAATTAATATGCAGTATTATGAGTATAAAATAACCTATAATAAGTGCATAAGAGTTTTGGGGGTTATTTTTTAGGTTTTCATCGAATCCAACAGACTTGGGGTGTGAATAGAAGTGGGGTGGTGATGGCTCCTTTTATAAGAGATATGAGTGGAACTTTTGTAATAATATAAAAGATAAAGTCGCTATCCAAAGCTCAAGTGGATCCAATAATGGATAATAATAGATTGGGGGAAGGTTATGGTAAATAAAGCCTCAACCATGATTTTATAAAAAAAATAAACATATTTTTTTTCTTTTACTCTTATTATTTTCTCTTTTACCATTTTTGTTTTTTACCGTGGTATCTAATTTTTACCTGAGTAATTTAATTTTAATTATTAAAAATAAAATGTTTGTTATTACATAATTTGGAATTAATGATTTCAAATATGAAATCAATTTTTTAAAATAAAATTTCTAAGGGTTATAAAAATAAATTTTAGTATTAGTGCATATAACACGTAAAAAACATTTATAGAAAAAGTGTATTTATATGATTAAAAATTATGATTAAGATAAAATTATAAAATTTGTTGTTTTATATGAAATTAATTGGTATATTATTAAATAAATAATATTTATTTTTCATCCAAAATAATATAAAACCAAGTTTCACCTTTTGGATACTTATTTAAAAGAAACAAACGAAAAATAGGTTTTTAGATTAAAATATTTCTTAAGTTTCCAAATTGTTAAGCATAGGTCTTATAAATTAAAAATTGTATTTTTAAATTCCTTATTTTAATATATATTATATATATATATAATTTTTCATAATCTTTAAAATAATTATAGTATTATGATAATGTCATAAAAGTGATAGTATTTGTAAAAAATGAAATTTTTGCACTATTCACCCAAAATTAAACCTTTTATAAAAATATTAAAAAATCATCCTAACCTAATTTAGAAATTATGAATTCAAAAATATAGTTAATTTTATAAAATTAAAATTATAATTGTTATAATTTTTTTTTAAATGAAAATACAAAATATAAATAAAAAACTTTTTATTGAAAATGATGTGTTTAAGTATTCTTAATTAATTTAAAATTTAAAGAAAATTAATATATTACTTCATATATGAAAATATTTTAAAATAAGAAAATTTAATTTATTAGGATAAAATATTCAACACTTAAAAATAGTTATTTGAGAAAGAATAATTCTTTTTAATATTAAATCATATTAATTATTTATCCTTTAAATGTAAGAGATTTTAGTTGAGTAGTATATTTTTATTTACTATAGGTTTTATTATTATTATAATTTTAATAATAATGTTAATCTATTATGTTGTGAATCATATTATTTTGGAGTTGTGTGTGAAATAAGCTATCCAACAAAGTATTTATTTTGTGAAAAATATTTTTCAAAATTCCAGGATGTTATAATGATGAATCTTGTATGGAAATTTATAGCGTGATAACTAAGAATAATTTTCCTAATATAAAGTCTGAAAATGGATATCAATTAGGATAATTAAATCATGATTCCTATAAATGATAGAAAATAGGTGTCTAATAAGATCAATCAATCGACAAAATTCTTTGTGGGACATCTAATAAAATGAAACAGACAACATACTTGAGGCAATGATAATATATAAAGGCAATACCATATGCTAAGGAAAATATGCCTCATAAAGAACCACTAAAAGATATTACACATATGATACTCATCATAATATGATCTCAAAAGGTTAAAAGTGACGCATCTATGATATTGACATCCTAAGGGTGGCACCATATCATAGGGCTGGGGTAATTTTTACCCCCATAATCACCCTCAATATCATAAATCAATTAGAAAATAACCAAGTTAATGATATTTATACTCCTTGAATTTTATTTTTCTTAAAGTTATGATCAACCACAAAAATATATCATGATTCAACATCTCAATTATGATTGTGATTATTCATGCTTAGAGGAATCTCCTTCGAAGTCAATTTTCATGAGTAGTCTCCTAGTTTTTCCTGATAAGAACAACATAAAGATAGATCAAACATCTATATAGATCACAAAGATGAAAGTTCACAAACAAGCTAATAAAATGGGATAATTATTATCAAACTTTTTAAAGATATTATGAAGCCAATGAAGCCTCTTAATTTTCATATGTATATGAATAATTTTCTTTTATCATAGGATTCATGTCAATAATCATTGTCACTACTGCACTTTTCAATGTTGTGAAACATGATGTTGATGAGGTACAAGGTAAAGAGGAGGATTTTATGGGGAATATAACTTACACTGAGGTATGTAAATAGGGAGTATATATCCAAAATTAAAGTCAATCCCAATATTTGGTATCCACTCCTAACATGAAACTACCAACCACTTAGAGAATTAGTGTTATAGAAAAATAAAAGGGTGTGCTTACATCCACAGCTCACTTGTTGACCAGGAATATTGAGATCATATTTTCCAAATAAAAAATTTCCCAATATAAGGGGAAAATAGAAATATTAGAATAAATAAATGAGAAATTGATCAAGTAAAAAATACATTATGAGTATGAGTTTTAATACACGGTTGTACCTCCTTTGGATAAACCACCCTTGTATGAGAATATTTAATGACCTACAAAAGAATAATTGAGTCATTAAGCCAACCCAATACCACATTTTCTATTTCAATTAAGTAAAGTTTTTATTTACTATCAATAGTTTCCTCCATTGGGTTTTCATCAATATTGGGCTAGGAAATTCACTTAGGGTAGAACTCGGTATAGTTAGAGGCACCATGATCATAAATACTAGATGTCACTATTTATTTATCAGAGTTTATTGAAACTCATCATGTTCTAGTACTATCAAAAAAGAAACTAAAATTTGAGTTTCTGGACTTGACTCCTCTACCCAACTTTAATAACCCTAAATTATCAATATTCAATGGCATGGGATACCTAGAACAACACCTCACTCACTTTGATTCTAAATGTGCCATGATGTTGGTAACTCTATATTAGTATGAAGTATAAAAACTCAGATGTTTCATGTAGACTTTAAAATGTATTTCATTTTTCTTATACAGTAATCTAGTAGCATGATCTCTTACAAGTTGTAGGTTATCTATCAGGAATAACTCTATCATTTTAGTTCCATGTTGAGGAAAAAAAGTAACTTTGATCACTCTAATTATAAATAGTGATAGAATGATGGAGTTGAATATTTTATTTCTATTTGTAAAGTTATAAAATATTAATTAGAAATACAACTTACCTAAGATAAATTAATAGAAATTTTTTTGTAAAACTTACACGATGAGTAAGTAACTATACTCATACCACAAAAGTATCATGGTGGCTTCTGAATGTTTTTTGTGAAATCACAAAATCTAGAGGATGTGATTCGATAAACCAAGACAAAACCTTAACAAGAACCACCATCATAATAAATTAAACCTAGAAAGGAATAAATAGTCTCTATTACTCTTAATTTGTAAAAAATTCAAGAAACAACCTCAACAATAGTAAAGTTCAATGTAGAACATCCACTTGGATAAAAAATCAACAATGTATATACTCTTCTAAAAATACCAAGCAGTAAACTAAGAGAAAATGAATCATGATTTTGAGTGTAGGAATTGTTGTACCCCACACTCTTTGATTTTCATGATCACAATCACTTTCATATGTGTTTAACATTGTTTTTAAGTGTTGTGGATGATAGGCAAAAGATTGCCAAAGGATTGGCCCAAGAATGGACATCAAGTGGACTGAAATTCAGTCCACCGGCCAACCGGTGTGATGGCATCGGCCAGCCGGTGGACCTGGAAGAGGCATTGCCCACTGCCAGGCTCCACCGGTCAGCCGGTGGCTCTGTCACCGGCCAGCCGGTGGACCTGGCAGAGGCATTGCCCACTGCCAGGTTCCACCGGTCAGCCGGTGGCTCTGGCACCGGCCAGCCGGTGGCACCCAGATCAAACAGTGTGAGCTACTGTCTTGCCACCGGCCAGCCGGTGGCTCTGGCACCGGTCGACCGGTGGAGCCTGGACCAAGTTCCTTCTCAACATCCAAGGCACCGGCCAGCCGGTGGCCCTGCACCGGCCAGCCGGTAGCCCAGTCAAACTAGCCGTTGGGTTTGACCAGTCAACCCTCTTTTGGCCTCCAACGGCTCCGAGGACTTCTCCAACGGCTCCGAAGGCCCCCAATGGGTTCCATGCCTATAAATAAAGGCTGAGGAAGCCCCGGAACCTAATCGGATCATATACCAAGCGCCCGGACACATTGTTGCACATTTGGCGAACCTCCGGCGCTCCACCTTCAAGGATCCTCAAGTGCTCCAACCAACTTCCAATCCAAGGAGCACCTCAAGAAGCTTGGGAAAGCACGCTACATCAACTCCATCATCCAATTGGCGCCCAAGTCTTCCTCCAATACGGTTTTTCGTGTTTTATTTATTTTGAGCTTAAAATTGGGTTTGTGCCTACAAACCCCAAACTTTTCTCATCCTCCCTTTCTTTTGGGTTTCACACCACCATTAAGGTGTGAAGAGGTTAGTCAAGCCTTTCCTTTTAAAAGGCTTGAGTTGTCGGTGAGCTAGCCTTCACCCGTTAAAAAGGCTAGTGGGTTCTTGCTAAACCATCAAAAGCAAGTGGGTTCTTGCTAAACCACAAAAAGCAAGCTGTAATAGGTCCTAGTGCTACCTCAAAGCCTAGTGGGTTTCTTGCTAAAACCATTGAAAAGCAAGCGGTAGGAATCTCTCAACGGTTGAGTTGGGAGCGGAGACGTAGGCCGGGTTTTGGCCGAACTCCGTTATCAATTTCGTGTGTGATTGCCTCTTTATTTCCGCTGCATTTTTCACTTTGATTTTAATTTTTCAATCTCTTTTTAAAAGGCAATTCACCCCCCCCCCCTCTTGCCATCATTCCCCGTTTTCTTCCGACCCAACTATTGGTATCAGAGGACGTATTTGAATAATTCCCTAACCCGGTTTCAAATTAAAGATCCTTTTTGATGGCATCTACCTCTTTCGCCCCCGAGGGCTACTCATTGGGTCGGGCTCCATTTTTTGATGGGACTGACTATAATTATTGGAAAACCCGCATGACTACTTTTCTTAGAAGCATAGGATATCCCATTTACAAAATTGTCATGCAAGGTTATACTTTGTCTACCCCCGACGAATCCAAATGGACCCCCGCCGATATTAGAAATTTTGAGCTTGATGGCAAAGCCATGAACGCTCTCCATTGCGGCTTAGATAGAAATGAATTTAATCGTGTATCCACTTGCACCACTTCACATGAAATTTGGAAGCTTTTAGAAGTGACCCATGAAGGCACTAATAAAGTCAAAGATACTAGATTAGACATGTATAGACAAGATTTTGAGTCTTTTTCCATGCACCCAAATGAATCTATTTCCGATATGTTTACTCGCTTTACTGACGTGTGCAATGGAAGGAAATCTCTTGGTGATGATGTTTCAGCCGAGACGATGGTCAAGAAGATCTTATGGGTCCTTCCGAGCTCATGGGCACCAAAGGTGACGGCGATCCAAGAAGCTAAGGACGTCAAAAATATGCCGGTAGAGGAGCTCATCGGATCCCTAATGACGTACGAGATCAAGATGAGGAGGCAAGCTCAAAAGGAGGGCACACCAATCAAGACACCAAAGAATATTGCCCTCAAGGTACAAAAGGAAGTAAGCTCCTCCTCATCTTCTTCCTCATCTCCTTCCTCATCTACTTCATCATCAAGCGGCGACTCAGAAATGGAGAATCTCGCCCGCCAAATGCACAAGTTCATGAAGAGGCACAAGAAGAAGAAATCCCGCAAGCATCGAAAGCAAGAACCCACCGCAAGATCCGAGCCCAAGGTAAAATGCTACGGGTGCGGCGAAAAGGGCCATTACAAGCCCGATTGCCCACTCAACAAGAAACGGGCCACGCAAAAGGAAAAAGGAAAGAAGAAGGTCCTCAAGGCGACATGGAGTGACACCTCATCCTCCTCCTCCTCCTCCTCAAGCGATCAAGGTACAAAATGCCTAATGGAAAAACATGAGGTATCTTCCTCCTCTTCCTCCTCTTTCTCCTCTAGTTCTTCTAATTCATTTAATCATTTATCTTATGAGGAACTCCAACACGTTAGAGATCAATTAGAAAAAGGTTTTCATACTTTATCGTCAAAATTTGTTGCTTTAAAAAATTCTTTCAAAAACCTTTCCTCCGAAAAAGACCAACTTCTCAAAGAGAAGGAGGAACTCACCCTTAAAATCCAAAATTTTCCAAATGTTGATTCCATGGAATCAACCATCAAAGACCTTAGAGAAACCCTAGCCAAGTTCACCCAAGGTGAACAAAATTTGAACAATATCCTTGGTTCTCAACGAGTATCTAGAACCACCAATGGACTTGGCTACACCAACCAAGCCTCCTCCTCCCATGCACCCACTGTTTTTGTAAGGGGGAGCTCTAGTTTTAAACTTTGCAATTATTGTAAAAAACCCGGGCACCTAATTTATGAATGCGATTGCAAAAACGCCCGGTATGGTCAACCCAAAAGTTTTTTCTTTTCGGACGAATTCTATAGGAGAAGACCCGCTATGAGACAAGTTTGGATTGAAAAATCCCTATTAGCGAGTCTCTCCGGCCCAAAGTTTATTTCGGTTTCAAACACCTCTCCCCGGTGATTCACTGTTTTTATTTAGGGGGAGTTAGCTTTGTTTTTGTCAAAACTTTCTATTCAAACTTCCAATTTCAACACTTGGAATCAATTTTTCTTTTCAAAATTTTCAATTCTTTTTTGATTCAAAACTCTCAAATTTCAAATTTCAACTCTTGGTTTCAAAATTTTCAATTCAAAATTTTCTATTCAATTTTTGATTCAAAACTTTCAATTCAAACTGTTATTCAAATTTTCATTTCAATTTTCATTTCAAAATTTTCAACAATTGTATTATTTCCAATTGGTTTAAAATCTTGATTTTCAATTAGTCCCTCAATCAAGTTTTATGCCCCACGCTATTTTGATAATCACAAAGGGGGAGAAATTTCTTGATTGATTGGGGGAGAATCTTTTCTCTCGTGCTTAGCATTTATTTTCAATTTATCATTTAAAGCATGCCTTTCATTTAAGTTTTTACATTGCTTTGATAAGTGATTGTGATCATCAAAATAGGGGGAGATTGTTGTACCCCACACTCTTTGATTTTCATGATCACAATCACTTTCATATGTGTTTAACATTGTTTTTAAGTGTTGTGGATGATAGGAAAAAGATTGCCAAAGGATTGGCCCAAGAATGGACATCAAGTGGACTGAAATTCAGTCCACCGGCCAACCGGTGTGATGGCATCGGCCAGCCGGTGGACCTGGCAGAGGCATTGCCCACTGCCAGGCTCCACCGGTCAGCCGGTGGCTCTGTCACCGGCCAGCCGGTGGACCTGGCAGAGGCATTGCCCACTGCCAGGTTCCACCGGTCAGCCGGTGGCTCTGTCACCGGCCAGCCGGTGGCACCCAGATCAAACAGTGTGAGCTACTGTCTTGCCACCGGCCAGCCGGTGGCTCTGGCACCGGTCGACCGGTGGAGCCTGGACCAAGTTCCTTCTCAACATCCAAGGCACCGGCCAGCCGGTGGCCCTGCACCGGCCAGCCGGTAGCCCAGTCAAACTAGCCGTTGGGTTTGACCAGTCAACCCTCTTTTGGCCTCCAACGTCTCCGAGGACTTCTCCAACGGCTCCGAAGGCCCCCAATGGGTTCCATGCCTATAAATAAAGGCTGAGAAAGCCCCGGAACCTAATCGGATCATATACCAAGCGCCCTGACACATTGTTGCACATTTGGCGAACCTCCGGCGCTCCACCTTCAAGGATCCTCAAGTGCTCCAACCAACTTCCAATCCAAGGAGCACCTCAAGACGCTTGGGAAAGCACGCTACATCAACTCCATCATCCAATTGGCGCCCAAGTCTTCCTCCAATACAGTTTTTCGTGTTTTATTTATTTTGAGCTTAAAATTGGGTTTGTGCCTACAAACCCCAAACTTTTCTCATCCTCCCTTTCTTTTGGGTTTCACACCACCATTAAGGTGTGAAGAGGTTAGTCAAGCCTTTCCTTTTAAAAGGCTTGAGTTGTCGGTGAGCTAGCCTTCACCCGTTAAAAAGGCTAGTGGGTTCTTGCTAAACCATCAAAAGCAAGTGGGTTCTTGCTAAACCACAAAAAGCAAGCTGTAATAGGTCCTAGTGCTACCTCAAAGCCTAGTGGGTTTCTTGCTAAAACCATTGAAAAGCAAGCGGTAGGAATCTCTCAACGGTTGAGTTGGGAGCGGAGACGTAGGCCGGGTTTTGGCCGAACTCCGTTATCAATTTCGTGTGTGATTGCCTCTTTATTTCCGCTGCATTTTTCACTTTGATTTTAATTTGTCAATCTCTTTTTAAAAGGCAATTCACCCCCCCTCTTGCCATCATTCCCCGTTTTCTTCCGACCCAACTATTTATAGTTTATTAATTTAAAATGATCAAGTTTCTATGTATTTCATCTCAACCCTCAAAAACAACTTCATCGTATTTCCAAAAGTCAGTAAGTGAAATGAAGTAGGGTTGAATGATTGTATGGATTAATTCCCATACCCTCGAATGTCATTCCATACCATCAAAGACTTATTTTTCATCAAATAAATTCTTAAAAACATGGTCAATGATGGTTTTGGATAGGCCCAAGGCATATATAAATTTTCATCAACCACTCTTCCTAAATAAGGGGAAGATTGAAAGAGTAGTCATTCAGGAATATATAATAGTTTGATATCTAGATGTCCTGGAAGTCAGTAAACCATGTGCATTCCATCATCAGGTCACATGACTGAACCAACCAATCAAAACCCCAATTACCTATAGAACTCCAGTGATATAATACCCTACTTCTCATCCTTCTAATAACTGATACAGTCAATTTCAAATAAGTAAATAATAGAAATAGGATCCCTAACATGTCCCTAAACTAGTATAAGTTCTCATGGAAAAATATTCATCTTCTAATGAATTATATTTTTCTTCTATTATTGTTATCTGATTGATATATGGGTATAATAAGGAGGAATTTTATGAATAAGGATCTTATAAAAATTCTCATGAGAGTATTTAGGTTAGACAAAGTCATACTCAAGGAGCAACTAGGAGTCAACGAGTTATCCCTTAATATATAATACATGATTATAAAACTAAAATAACTTAAATCCTATAAGATTAAAAGGATAATTAATTTAAACCCTTTACCTTTAGAATCCATCCTACTCTAGTTCAATTAGAGGGATGATTGGGTGATAGATAGTCTCTAAATTGGGATCGTAATGTAATGTTATCTAGACATTCTAAACTACATGCTATAAAATATCCCCCCCCCCCCAAATTTATACCCAGGTATGTCATCATCCTAGTTAGTTAATACTATTATCCATCAATCCTAATAACATGTACGTGTCAATAAACATAGGTAATTGGCTCAAAAATATGACATATTGAAGCATATTTCTATTTTTCTTGCATGAATCTAAACCTTGGATGCTCTTCTTCTCTCAAAGAATCTTGGAGAGGCTCTCATTGATGATTTTTTAAACCCTTAGGAGTTTGAGAATAAAGTGTCCACCACTAAAATATGTCACACTGATTTTAGATCCAACGAATGTTATATAGTTATCTCCTTTGTAGATCAGGATCATAATACAACCATACAAAGATAGATATGACCTTTATATATGTCAGGAAAGCTTTGTGATTTCCATGTCCACCAAACCATGAAGTAAAATGATTCAAGAATTAACCTCAATAATACTTGGACACTTCATAATTTACGATATAAGGAATATAACTTGGATCCTTTATATTTGAAAATACAATGTTATAATAAGAGTGAAAACAATCCCTATGAAATACTAGATTGAAAACCCAATTTGGAAATATTTTGTTTGACATTGATTTCATGGTCATTTATCAAATAATCGCTTTCAATGCCTTTATTAGAAGATCATGGATTCATATACATGAATCAATTACCTAATCATATAATAAATGCCTATAATAATAAAAAAATTAGTGTAATTTATTGTGATAACTCCTCATTTCACTCTTGTGAAGCTCGGTACATTGATGTGGGTTATTATAAGAGAGAATATAAATAACCATAATTGGAAGATACAATAAAAGTCATAACCCCTAAAATATTGAAAGTATTTCATGTTATCCTCTGAAATGATGTGAAGAAATGATTCTTGTTCCCTATCCATTTCATTATGGAAAAATATGGATCTATAAATCATGTGGTCTTTCTGGATAAGGGTAAAGATATTCACTCCACCTTTTTATCTTATCGTGGAAATGTAGATGAATTTATTGAACCATCCACATCAACAAGGGAGATAATTATTTTTTGACCCTTTTGTATTGATCCCTAATTTTAGAATATTTATAAAAATATAGGTTTTATTGATACACAATATATGTAGTTGATAATTTTGATGAGAGAAGATATATCATAAATAAAAAAATACAAGGATTTGTGGCATCTATTTCCATTCACATAGTCTCTATCAAGCCTAAATAGCCTTCACATACTTTTGATGAGTACAATATCAACATTAATGATGTAATTATAGTTATTTTTTCTAAATATAAAGAGGATTATCTCTACCATATCATTGATGTTGAAGGATAAGAACTCAGATATTCCCCATCTATATTTGAATGTGTCTCATTTACTATTAATAAGATCAGAAAAGTAAATTTTGGAATATAAAAATAAAAGAAACCCAAAATAATCATAGGGCTATAAATTTTAAGGGGAAAGAGTGGTATATTTCCTTTCTCAAAAAAATCGGGATTCTTTCATATGGAGTTCCATAGAAATTTTAGGTTTAGATCATCATGTAATTATTCATCACTTATAATTCTTAGAATGGTTTATCCCTCATGACCTTAAACTTCTTGGAATAGTTTATCCTACATATCCTTACACTTCTTGGGGTATTCCACCCTATATTAACTTAAACTACTTGGAGTGGTCCATCTTGTACGATATTAAACTGTCTAGAACAATCCATTCCATATGACCTTGAACTGCATAATCTTTTTTATGTAAGAGCCTGATCTATGTAAGATCCCCATTTATTGGGATATTTAATTGATATAATGATATGGTCCCACAATTTTAAGGTTAATCTAACCTATTATAAAAATGTCACTTTTATAGAATTTAATGTGGCTTGGTTCCTATTCCCATAAGATATGTAGTGATATTTGAATACCTTATATCATAAAGAGATTCAAATCTCTTCTTCATTATATTTCCTATTCAAATTATACTAGTTTATAGTACTTCCAATTTATCCTAGTTTTCCTCCATAATCCTTTCACTAAGGTATAAACTAGTGTCTCTTATATCTCTTATCCTAAGCTTAACCAAACTCCATACTTCATTTTACTCTTCCACATCATACCTTGACACTTTAATTTCATCCAATTCATGTCATAATACTTTTTTTATTGATTATCCCTAAATTCAAATCATGTTATTTCATTTTTTTTTCAAAACTTTTCCATTTATATAAATATATGTGGATTTATTCCTATTACTACAAGATATATATAAATGTATGGATAATAACCCTAAATTTATCCCTAGTGTTTGGGTTCTATTAATTCAAGTTGGTTTTTTCCTCTTATCCTCACACCAAAATATCCTTTCGGTCCCACTTAAACACATTCATTTTCTGTGTATTCACACTAGGTTTCTAATGTTACAGTTCCCTTTTCTAGAACTGTATGTGTATTAATTCTTATTACTATAGGATATGCAGTGGCACCTAAATCTAATATTCAAGGCACAACCATGATCTCTCATCCTTACTTATCCTCATCATAATGTTTTTGTTAGCTCTATTTGATTGGAATTGAGTTAGAATATTTTAAAAATATTTGAATACTTTACTCCCATATACTATAATTTATATATATAATTTTTGAATTTTCACTTTTGTTGATGAAAATTTAGGGCCTAGTAATTCATTTTAGGTGGTTTAATGTAACGCAATTTTTCATGTTAGGTTAGCTATTTTTTGTTTCATACTCAAAAACCATGTAGGGTTTGAATGTAATTTTTTGGTGCTGGTGGAAAATCCCTTCATGTCAGACACATGTCTCCTTGTATTTTACAGTCAGTTTCTAAGATGATTTATTTGTGGAGCCAAAAACATCCAATAGTTCCCTTATTTTAGATGTTTTACGAACCTTCTTTATAAAGGTAGGTGGTTTTTGGGAAATGGCTCCAACAATGCTTAGGGACTCACATTAGTCAAGAGAATGGGAGTTTGGGAACATCTCTCCCTTTTATGGGGAATTATTTAATTATCCAAGACTCTATTATAGATTGAATAAATATTCATGAATCCTTTATTAAATCCCAAATATGAAACAGGTCACCCTTATATTTATAATCAACTGATAACATGTATAGAATTTAGAATCATATGTATCTATATGAGTTTCTTCATCTATGGAGACATTTATATGTATATAAGGTTATCCATAAATGGAACCCTTTTGTATTTATGGATTAGAGATTCGTATGCTATTTATTATCATGATGTTGGTTTTAATCCACACAGTGAGGATCTCTAGAATTTATCATCATCCAGGAATATGGGAGTTGTTTTTGTGTCGGGATCAAGACCATGATATGGCCTTCCTATATATCATTGTGAAAGGAATCATAACCCATGTATTTAAGTGCCAATTAATGGGACACATCATACCTTTTAAGGTCATGTAACAAGGACCAAAACATGAATTTTAATGTCATGTGGAAAATACTTCTAGGTGAAAGGTTCCTAGTCAAGGACTGGTGTGGGGATTATACTGAAGTTTCCCAAGGAACCCAGAGGTAATGTAGCCTCTTGGGTTGGATAAAACCCTATTGTGAGTATAGCCCATATAAGATTAGGGTGAGTTTGGTGTGTTGGGTTTGAACTTAAAGGAGGCTTCATACGCATTATATTTTGATAGTAATCAAATACCATGTAGTTCATAATAGTTGGGGCTTACACCTATGGAGGAGACCTATGTCATAGTGAGAGGAAGATCTGAAAAAGGAATCTCTGTCAGATATGTAAACTATCTTCTTCATTGGTAATATGGCCCTTTAAAGGTTAATTTAATTAAGAATATGTTTCTTTTAGAGGATGGTATAATGGTTTGGAATTATATTGAATAGGAATACCTAAATATTATCTCATTTTAAATATGGTCCTCGGAGTTGGTGATGTAGTTTTGGGGATTACATTGAATAGGAGGCCCTTGTCAAGGTGAGAGGAAGATATATCATAAATACTCTCTACCAAGATAGGAATTTTATCATATAGATTTCATTATCGTAACTGGCCTCTAATCCCACATGATTCATAACTGGTGTGAGAAACAAGATGAAGTGTAAGATCTAGCCAACCACACAATATTATTCATCCGCTGGTGGACGAGGTTAGGGTTATAGAATAGAGAAAGGGATTTGATTTTCCTATATCCTATTTTATTTTCAATCCCTAGGGTATGGAAGGTAGTAGGGTTATAAAATCCTACAATATAATCTAAGGTATTACTCGAATAGGGATTCCCTAGTGTTACATTTACCCTTCTTCTGCTAATATACAAGGGTGGAGTCCTTCTGGGGTATTCAAGATAAAAGAAATGATTTTGATGCGCCCTTCTCATCTCTTGTTTTCAACCCTAGGGTCCTTTCATTATCCCTAAGGTTGAGATCCTCGTTACCATAGAAATTTATAATCAATAACATTCCAAGGATCCCACCTATTATATATGATAAATATAGGACCTTCATTACCATGGGATTGTATAATTGAGAGGGAATGTTGATATTCATTATGCTCTGATCATACATATCTGGAGGATTTGGAGGAGGTCCTAGATTGGTAAACCTTAGATAGGGTATCCAAGGGAATATTTTAACTAACATTGGTGGTATGAAATAGGGCTCAAAGGAAGTCTCATGTAGGTGGGGGATGGGTGAGAAGGAGGTGGATCGCACAGGTGAAGGATGGGTGAGCTAAAGGTGGCTTGTGCGAGTGAGGGTTGGGTGAGATGAAGGTGGATTTCATAGGTTAGTACTGGGTGAGCTTAATATTTCTCATGCAGAGGAGAATAGGGTGATATGAAGGATCCTTTGGGTGATGAAAAACCTAGGAAATAACACTTCGGTGAGGCCTTGCTCTAGGATCCAAGGGTCTCCTCATGTGTCTTTCGATGACTAGCGCTCAAGTTTTGAGCTATGTATGGGCCCTTCTATAGAGACCCCAAATCTAACGTACTTGGACATTACATTACTTTTGTGTAATACTTAATAAATAACAAAAACCAACACTCAAGGATCATAATAGCTTAGTGTCTTTGGAAACTCGGAACACAATCTTCTAATCATGGTGAAATATCTTTAACATCTCTCATAAAGATATTAACCTTTTGTTTTCTTACCTAAAACCTTAATTTATATCTTGGGGAAAATAAAACAAAAAAATGTGAGCTCAAATGATCATAAAGGGTAAACATAGAGAACATAAAACAATCCATAAAAATTTGAATGCAAAAACTTGAACATAAAATCTAAACATCAAAATCTTGAGCAAAGACATAAATATTGGAAGTACGTAAGGCATATATCCTAAAGTAACATCAATAATGATAAAATATAATAGGAATAAAACATTTAATTGTGTCAAACCATTAATCACTTGATATTATTTCCAAATTAGCCAAGGCATTGCTTCCAAGACCATCTTAGTGGACAAATTCCCTTTCTGAATCGAGTTCACTCCTCGTTCCAGTCCTGTATCACTGAACCAGATTAACTTATCATTACAGCCATATATATCTCATGAGATATAAATCTTTACCTAATGCATTGGAGGGAGATATAGGTACCACCCATCTCATAATGAAATCATTCTTACTTGTGCCACAACATGAACACAAATCATTCATCATTACCCAAAGTATAAAATGGGTTTCATAAACATCATCCCATCATAACATAATCTATACAAAACAAAATGGATATAATTTCATCATAATAAAATTGAAACCATGTAAATCATAGAGACATTATACTTGAAACATGCACATATGAAATAATGCCATCTTAAATGGAAAATGGTTTTGATAAAACACTTGAAATTAATTCTTGAGGAAAATATCCTTTCTACTTCAAAATCATTTTCTTTTCACAAAATGCCATGAAAATTTAAAATAAAGGGATTTTGATGAAAATAGTAATTAAATCTTGTAGATTAATCTTCATGAAAATAAGGTGTTATGAAACTGTAAAAATTTGTTCATGTCGTATGTGTTAAAAAAACTTCTTCTCGTACTTTTGCCGGAAAAGTCAAAAAAAGTACCTCGTAACGTAAAAAAAATATTCCTTACATACCATATAGTAAAAGTAAAAAATGGGTAAAAAGGACATTAAACATACATGAAACCATTTTTAGAAAATAGGGACATGGATGATAAATATAACCCTAGTAAATACTTACGAATAAACAATCTCGGATAAAAACGAGATTGGAAAAGTTATCCCTTACATTTTGTCCAATTTATTCTATATGTGTCCAAGACTCTTGTATAGTGGGTTTAAACATATTATTAACTTGTAACAGAACCATAATAATATTTATGATATCATATATTATTCACTTACGACTTTATATTATCCGTTAATTTGTTAATTCCATGTTAAAGGAGCATTTTGGGTAAAATCGTTTCATTTATCGTCCGTGTTTTGACTTGTAATTATTCGTATGATTACTTAGATCATGATTACTTAATTATAGAATATAAAACATGATTTATATATATTTTATATTTAGAATATACATATATATAATAGATTGATAAATGGAAAGAAATACACCGTTCATAGAGATGGTAGGTCGTACGTACGCATGAACGCTGTTTTCAATTCCTTATTAAATTTAATAGATGTAAGTAAATAAAATATACATAAATCCATTATCATTAATATTTCATATATTTTATGATTACTTATTATATATACTTTATAATCATTCTTGAATTGTTAACATGGAAAATGAATCTCATCGCGTCGTGGAGACGGTAATCCGTACGTACGTACGAGCGATGATATCATTCCCATATTTATTGAATGGAATTGGAGTGGATGATATAATATCTAAGAATCAGTATGATGTTATAATAACCATATATAGTTATTCTTTACACCATTATAACCATCCATGTAAGGTGGTGGTGGAAAAATAGATTACATCACAGCGTGGAGACAGTATTTCGTACGTACGCACGCGCGGTGATTTCGTCTTCCGTAGGATGGATAGAAGGTGAAATAGGGTTGTTTCATATTTTTAATAACATATAAGTTTATAAGTAATACTTATTTTATTACTTTATAATGAAACAACTAAATAAGAAGAATTTGAATAAGAAAGAAACTTGAAAGAGTCGGTAGAAGAGATTACCTCTTCCTTGACGCACCTCCTTTAAACTTCTTCTTAGGGCAATAGAGTTGGTCTTTTGAGAATACCAGAACCTCTATGATATAACTATAGAGGTTGATAAGAGTAATTGGTAGGGTTTGGCCGAGCTTCAAGGCTCAAAAGGGTGTGAAGAGAAGAGGTAAGGGGTGCCCTTTTTATAAGGGAGGAGAGGGGCACCTTTGGTAACATAAGAAATATTAATTTATAATAAATTCAAAATCACTTAAAAACCTCAAAAAATGACTCAAATCCAAATATTAGATGATATAGGTTTGTAATCTCATCAACCAATAAAATTTAGACAAGTTGGGAATTTATTTTAAACATTATCAACTTGATTTATCCTTATTTAATCTATTTAATTTTATTTGTGGTAATAAGATTCTAATTTAACAATTGTTATAAATAATTACTTATGAGTTTTTAATTGTCCATAATTAGATAATTTATGAAATTTTAGACCATATAAATTTCAATTTATAATTTTTAAATATTTTTGTGATTTTTAAACAATTTTATAATATGTTATTTTTATAAAATAACAATAGTGTCAATTTTGACACTATTCATTTATTTTAATTTAAATAAAATCCACACAGAGGATATATTCTAAAAAAATATTTAATAGATTCCTAACATGTCAAAGTTGACTAGAAAATTCGCGTATCACATTAAATATTTCATATAATATTTATTTTAATATTTTTAAAACCATTTATTTGGTATATCTCTTAATAAAATAATTAGTACAACATTTTTGTATAATTATTTAATATACTTAATTTTTGCATAAAAATTAAAAATAAAATCCTATGATGAATATAAATCTCATATATTTTATAATAATACTTTTACTTGAATTTACCATCTTAAAATCAAAACATTTAAATTGTTATATTTATTAAATTATGAAGGTGACATCTTTAACATCATTTAAAATAAAATAATGTAAATGTCCTAATCAGTTTTATAAGGCTCCAAATGGTCCAAAAATAGATCCTTGGATGATTAGGGTATATATATACACGACCAATAAAGTTTTTGCAAGTTTATGGTTCTTTTTATAGGTATTATTATTTTAATAAAAACTATATTATTGATTTTTCACTAAATAAATAATTTCTACATCATTAATGTATAATATTTTAGGGTAAAAATATTTATTAAGAATTAAAAATAAATTACCATGATAAATAAAAAAAATTAGATTTCAAATTGGTATTTATAACCGAATTTATATTTTGAATAACCTTATATTAAAAATAGTTTAATTATTAAAGTTTGTGTGAGATATATTTCACTTTCTTTTAAATAAAATAAATTAAAGGTCTTAATCACATCCAAGTGGGTTCCAATGGATTCCATGTCGACCAAAATATGTCATAGGACAAAATATAATCATCCAATTATATTAAGACAAGTGTTAGGGTAATTTTATAATATTATATTTACCCTCAATTACCCGATTTACCTTTAACTATGGTAAATAAAATTTATCTAGTTACTATTCATAGTGCCCAAAAATAAAAAGTAGCCAATTAACATAATTTGGACCTACTGATTCCAAATATGGAATCCATTTTTCCTAATTTAAATCACAGAAGTTGCATAAATTAATTTAAAATTAATCCCGTTGTTAAGAAAATGAGTTTTAAAACTTAAAACATTGCAAAAGATTGAAATGATTTTACCTATTAATTCAATGTAAAATAAATTCTAATGAAATAAGTTATATTAAATGGTAAAAATATATTATATTTATACTATAAAACCATTAAATATTATAAATTATCCATATAAATTATTATGATGAAAAGGTTTTTTTAAATTAAAATAGAGCATGTTATTACTATTCATTAAAATATGAAAGTTATCAGAATAATATAAAACTTTTATACAAAGTAAATTTTTATATCCTGATTCCAAAGAAAAATTTTATTTTGTCAAATTGAAGTTATAAACATGTCAAAAACTAGATTTAAAGTGGGTGCGCCATCAAAAGGCGACAGAACTGCATTTTTTGAAAAATAATTATTTTACCTGAAAATTTTATCTTGTTCTCATACCATGTTCTAGAAAATGTGTAAGATGAATAATAATGTTATAAAATTCAAAATGTAGTTAATACTATTCATAACTTCTAGTCCATATTATTATAAAAATATATCATTGTTTAGTGAAATCTGGTATTGCGTACTACACACGCTATTGAGGAATGTTGTGATTGCGTGTAATGCAAGCCAAGTCAGGGATGTGTGTAGTGAAATCTCCCTTTGGTGTTGCGTATAAAATAATTCAACACTTATTTCATTTATACATTAAACAAAATCTATATTTAATGTTGCGTAGAATAATTTCTACAAAACAAACTTGAAATTGTGTGTAACACGATCCAAGAATAGTGTTGTGTATACGGTGTTGCTTATAGAACAAGCTAATTTTGGTGTCACGTACAACACAAGACATCAATGAAATTAAAAAGAATAATTCTCATAAAATCTCAGGTTGTAACATTCTACCCCCATTAAAATTAATTTCTCCCTCGAAATTCTTCATGGTTGTAAATGGTTTACTACTTGAAAGTTTCTTTTATAGAATGTAAAAAGGAATACTAAAACATAATTTTAAAAAGTAAAGTAAGAAACATAACGATTACCCAAATTAACTCATCATTGAGTTTCCATATAGGAGAACATAGGTGAAAATATGGATATGGAAGAAAAATATAACCATTATGTTCTGATGAAGAGTGGTAGAGGACACGACTATAAAAAAACCAACAATCACAAAGCCATAAATTTGTGATGATCTAAGGTACCGTCTGATTTATCAGATATGAGGGCACTATGACAAACATTTTTGGTTTTCAAGATTATTTCCCTAAATTTGATGAATTAAAAGAAATACTTACATGACTATGGTACAATCTCACTATTGTTTGTGCCTTGAACAATTTCCACTTCATCTCTTAAAGAAATGAAGTTGAATTTGTTATTCATGAAGTGTTAGCAGATCATGTGATAGAACAATGGGTCATTACATCTGTTTCAAACAAAAGGTTAGCTGAGTTAGGAAACTTACCAAAGTTGAGATTATTGATCATATTATGAGATTGATGATTAGGCATAATAATGATATTTGGACTTCCAAATCCCATTTCATTTGGTTTTTCATGAAGAATATCATTCCATTATCCATCATATCCTCCATTATCGTGAATCTTCCTGTTTCCATCCATTTTCTAAAACCCAAAAAGAATAGTGTGGGAGGCAAAAATCATACTAGGAAAATAACATAATCAAGGGGAGTACTTTAAAGCTCTAACATCTTAGGTTTAATCATAGGTTATTCACGATCGTTATCATAATTATAGGATTGTAACCTATAATTATACATAACCTTAGGAACATCCATATACATACCATAGAAATATCTCTAGAGATCTCACTAAAGTTTTCACCTCCTAGTTTCCAAAGGATAACTAAACCTTTCCTCTTATACCAACTATAGAGACCCCAAACCTGACGTACTTGGACATTACATTACTTTTGCAGAATACTTAATACATAACAAAAACCAACACTCAAGGATCGTAATAGTTTAGTGTCCTTGGAAACTAGGAACACAATCTTCTAATCATGGTGAAAGATCTTCAACATCTCCCATAAAGATCTTCCCCTTTTGTTTTCTTACCTAAAACCTTTCTTTATATCTTGGGGAAAAGAAAACATAAAAAGGGTGAGCTCAAATGCTCAGTAAGGGTAAACATAGAGAACATAAAACAATCCATAAACATTTGAATGCAAAAACTTGAACATAAAATCTAAACATAAAAATCTTGAGCAAAGACATAAATCTTGGAAGTACGTAAGGCATATATCATAAAGTAACATCAATCATGATAAAATATAATGGGAATAAAACATGTAATTGTGGAAAACCATTAATCACTTGATATGATTTCCATAGTATCCAAGGCATTGCTGCCAAGACCATCTTAGTGGAAAAAGTTCCTTTATAAATCGATTTTACTCCTCGTTCCAGTCCTGTATCACTGAACTAGATTAACTTACCATTCCAGCCATGTTTATCTCATGAGATATAAATCTTTACCCAATGCATTGGAGGGAGATATAGGTCCCAACCATCTCATAATTAAATCATTCTTACTTGTACCACAACATGAACATAAATCATTCATCGTTACCCAAAGTATAAAATGGGTTTCATAAACATTGTCCCATAATAACATAATCCATACAAAAAAATGGATATCATATCATTATAAGAAAAGTGAAACCATGTAAATCATAGAGACATTATACTTGAAACATACACATATGAAATAATGCCATCTTATAAGGAAAATGGTTTTGATAAAACACTTGAAATAAATTCTTGAGGAAAATATCCTTTATTCTTCAAAATCATTTTCTTTTCACAAAATGCCATGCAATTTTAAAAGAAAAGGATTTTGTTGAAAATAGTCATTAAATCTTGTAGAGTAAGCTTTAAGAAAATAAGGCATTATGAAACCGTAAAAATATGTCCATGCCTTATGTGTTAAAAAACATTATTCTCGTACTTTTTCCGAAAAAGTCAAAAAAAAGTACCTCGTAATGTAAACAAAATAAAGATTCCTTACATACATAACAAAAACAAACACACAAAGATCGTAATAGTTTCGTGTCTTTGGAAACTTGGAATATAATCTTCTAATCTTGGTGAAAGATCTTCAACATCTCCCATAAATATCTTCCCTTTTTTTCTTACCTAAAACCTTTATTTATATCCTGGGGAAAAGAAAACATATAATGCGTGATATCAAATTCACATTAAGGTTAATCATGGATAAAATAAAACAAACCATATACATTTGAACTTCAAAACATGAACATAAATTTTAAACATCAAAATATTGAGTTGTGAATTAAATCTTGACAGTAATTAAGGCATAGCTCATAAAGGAACATCAATCATGATAAAATAACATGGGAATAAAACATTTAATTGTGGAAACCCATTAAGTACATGATATTATTTCCATAGTAGCCAAGGCATTGATGCCAAGACCATCTTAGTGGACAAAGTTCCTTTCTGAATCGAGTTCACTCCTCGTTCCAGTCCTGTAACACTGAACTGGATTAACTTACCATTCCAGCCATGTCTATCTCATGAGATATAAATCTTTACCCAATACATTATAGGTATATATATAGGTCTCAAAAATCTCATAATGAAATCATTCTTACTTGTGCCACAACATAAACATAAATCATTCATCATAACCCAAAGAATAAAATGGGTTTCAAAAACATCATCTCATCATAACATAATCCATAAAAAACAAATGGACATCATTTCATCATAATAAAAATCAAACCATGTAAATAATATAGACATTATACTTGAAACATGAACATACTGAATAATTTCATCTTATATGGAAAATAGTTTTGATAAAACACTTGAAATGAATTCTTGAGGAAAATATCCTTTCATCTGCAAAATCATTTTCTTTTCACAAAATTCCATGCAATTTTAAAAGAAAATGATTTAGTTGAAAATATTCATGAAATATTGTAGAGTAATATTCATTAAGAAAAGTAATTATGAAACCGTAAAAATCCATTCATGTCGTATAAGTTAAAAAAACATTATCCTCGTACTTTTGTCGGAAAAGTCAAAAAGATTATCGTATGGTACAAAAAAGAAAGATTCATTCCATACCATATGGTAAAAGTAAAAAATGAGTAAAAAGTAATTTAAACATACATAAAAAAAATTAGAAAACATGGACATGGATGATAAATATAACCCCAGTAAATACTTAAGAATAAACAATCTGGGGTAAAAATGAGATTGGAAAAGTTATCCCTTACCTTTTGTCCAATTTCTTCCGTCTGTGTCTGAGACTTCTGTATAGTGGGTTTAAACATATTATTAACTTGTAATAGAACCATAATAATATTTATGATATCATATATGATTCACTTAGGACTTTATATTATCATTTAATTTGTCAATTCCATGTTAAAGCAGCGTTTTGGGTAAAATCGTTTCATTTATCGTCCGTGTTTTGACTTGTAATTATTCATATGATTACTTAGATCATGATTAATTAATTACAGAATATAAAACATTATTTATATATAATATATATTCATAATATACATATATATAATAGATCAATAAATGGAAAGAAATACACCGTTCATGGAGACGTTAGGTCGTACGTACGCATGAACGTTGTTTTCGTTTCCTTATTAAATTTAATAGATATAAGTAAATAACATATACATAAATCCATTATCATTAATATGTCATATATTTCATGATTACTTATTATATATACTTTATAATCATTCTTGAATTGTTAACATGGAAAATGAATCTCATCGCGTCGTGGAGACGGTAATCCGTACGTACGCACGAGCGATGATATCGTTCCCATATTTATTGAATGGAATTGGAGTGGATGATATAATATCTTAAAATTATTATGATGTTATTATAACGATATATAGTTATTATTTGCACCATTATACCCATCCATGTAAGGTGGTGGTGGAAAAACAGATTACACCACAGCGTGGAGACGGTATTCCGTACGTACGCACGCGCGGTGATTTCGTCTTCCGTAGGATGGATAGAAGGTGAAATAGGATTGTTTCATATTTTTAATAACATATCAGTATATAAGTAATACTTATGTTATTACTTTATAATGAAACAACTAAATAAGAATAATTTGAAGAAGAAAGAAACTTGAAAGAGTCTATAGAAGAGATTACCTCTTCCTCGACGCACCTCCTTTAAACTTCTTATTAGGGAACTAGAGTTGGTCTTTTGAGAAGACCAGAACCTCTATGATATAACTAGATAGGTTTAGAAGATGAATTTTCAGGGTTTTACCAAGAATCAAGCCTCAAAAGGTTGTGAGGAAAAGAGGTAAGGGGTTCCCTTTTTATAAGGGAGGAGAGGGGCACCTTTGATAACATAAGAAATATTAATTTATAATAAATTCAAACTCACTTAAAAACCACCAAAATGACTCAAATAATAATATTAGATGATATAGGGTTGTAATATCATCAACAAATAAAATTTAGACATGTTGGTAATTTATTTTAAACATTATAAACTTGATTTATCTTTATTTAATCTATTTAATTTTATTTGTGGTAATAAGATTCTAATTTTTAAATTGTTATAAATAATTACTTATGTGTTGTGAATTGTCCATAATTGGATAATTTATGAAGTTTTAGACTATATAAATTTCAATTTATAATTTTTAAATATTTTTGTGATTTTTAAAAAAATTTATAATATGTTATTTTTATAAAATAACAATACTGTCAATTTTGACACTATTCATTTATTTTAATTTAAATAAAATCCACACAGAGGATATATTATAACCAAAGTATTTAATATATTCCTAACATGTCAAATTTGTCTAGAAAGTTCGTGGAGCACATTAAATAGTTCATATAATATTTATTTTAATATTTTTAATACAATTTATTTGGAATATCTCTTAATAAAATAATTAGTACAACATTTTTGTATAATTATTTAATATACTTATTTGTTGCATAAAAATAAAAAATAAAATCTTATGATGAATATAAATCTCATATATTTTATAATAATAATTTTACTCGAATTTATCATCTTATAATCACAACATTTAAATTGTTATATTTATTAAATTATGAAGGTGACATCTTTGACATCATTTAAAATAAAATAATGTAAATGTCCTAATCGGTTTTATAAGGCTCTGAATGGTCCAAAAATACACCCCTAGATGGTTAGGGTATATATATACTCGACCAATAATGTTTGGTCAAGTTTATGGTCCTTTTTATAGGTATTATTATTTTAATAATAACTATATTATTGATTTTTCACTAAATAAATAATTTCTACATCATTAATGTATAATATTTTAAGGTAAAAATATTTATTAAAAATTAAAAATAAGTTACCATGATAGAAAAAACATTTTATCTTTAAAATTTTTATTTATAACCTAATTTATATTCTGTATAACCTTATATTAAAAATAGTTTAATTATTAATGTTTGAGTGAGACATATTTTACATTCTTTTAAATAAAATAAATTAAAGGTCTTAATCACCTCCAAGTGGGTTCCAATGGATTCTATTTCGACCGAAATATGTCATAGGAAGAAATATAATCATCCAATTATATTAAGACAAGTGTTAGGGTAATTTTATAATATTATATTTACCTTCAATTACCCGATTTACCTTTAACTATGGTAAATAAAATTTACCGTAGTTACTATTCATAGTGCCCAAAAATAAAAAGTAGCCTATTAACATAATTTGGACCTAATAATTCCAAATATGGAATCCATTTTTCCTAATTAAAATCACAAAAGTTGCAGAAATTAATTTAAAATTAATCTCGTTGTAAAGAAAACTAGTTTTAAAAGTTAAAACATTGCAAAAGATTAAAATGATTTTACCTATGAATTCAATGTAAAATCAATGCTAATGACATATGTTATATTAAATGGTAAAAATATATTCTATTTATACTTAAAAACCATTAAATATTATAATTTAACCATACAAATTATTATGATGAAAAAAGTTTTTTTTAATTAAAATATAACGTGTTTTTACTATTCATTAAAATATGAAAGTTATCATAATAATATGAAAATTTTATCCAAAGTCAATTTTTATATCCTGATTCCAAAGAATAATTTTATTTTTTCAAATTGAACTTATAAAAATTTCAAAAACTATATTTAATGTGGGTGCTCCATCAAAAGGCGGCAAAACTGTATTTTTTGAAAAATACTTATTTTACCTGAAAAATTTATTTTGTTCTCATAACATGTTCTAGAAAATGTGTAAGATGAATAATAATGTTATAAAATTCAAAATGTAGTTAATACTATTCATAATGGCTAGTCCATAATATTATAACAATATATCGTTGTTTAGTGAAATCGGGTATTGCGTACTACACACGCTATCGAGGAAGGTCGTGATTGTGTGTAATGCAAGACAAGTCAGGGATGCATGTAGTGAAAGCTCCATTTGGTGTTGTGTATAAAATAATTCAACACTTATTTAATTTATACATTAAACAAAATCTATACTTAATGTTGCGTAGAATAATTTCTAAAAACGAACTTGAAATTGTGTGTAAAACTAGCCAAGAATAGTGTTGTGTATGCGGTGTTGCGTATAGATCAAGATAATTTTGGTGTCGCGTACAACACAAGACATCAATGAATTTGAAAAGAATAATTCTCATAAAATCTTGGGTTGTTACATTCTACCCCCCTTAAAATGAATTTCTCCCTTGAAATTCGTCGGGGGTATAAATGGTTTACTACTTGAAAGTTTCTTTCATAGAAACCCACATCATAAAAAGGAATACTAAAACATAATTTTAAAAATTAAAGTAAGAAACATAATGGTTACCCAAATTAACTCATCATTGGGTTTCCACATAGGATAACATAGTTGAAAATATGGATATGGAAGAAAAATATAACCATTATGTTCTGTCGAAGAGTGGTAGAGGACATGGCTATGAAAAAACCAAAAATCACAAAGCCATAAATTTGTGATGATCTAAGGTACCATCTGATTAATCAGATATGACGGAACTAGGACAAAATTTTTGGTTTTCAAGATTATTTCCCTAAAGTTGATGAATTAAAATAAATAATTACATGATTTTGGTACAATCTCACTGTTTTTCGTTCCTTGAACAATTTCCACTTCATATCTTAAATAAATGAAGTTGAATTTGTTATTCATGAAGTGTTAGCAGATCATGTGATAGAATGATGGGTCATTCCATCTGTTTCAAACAAAAGGTTAGCAAAAGTTATCAAATATACATAAGTCCGTCTATAGTGAGGTTAATCGTATATGATTCCAAAAATGGACTTATACTTCATCTATCATACCACATAATAAAATAAAACTAGTTTCTACTAACCAGGGACTTCCTGTAGGTCAGTGGTTGGCAATAAAGGCATGTCACACTTCGGTTGTGGGTTCGAT
Organism: Viscum album; assembly: GCA_963277665.1. NCBI lineage: Eukaryota > Viridiplantae > Streptophyta > Magnoliopsida > Santalales > Viscaceae > Viscum > Viscum album. Next base: position 805,358,559 of record OY728150.1, on the reverse strand, counting down.
TCCCTTATCCTTGTCCGACGTGAAGGGTTGTCGCCCGTCCTGCAGGTTGTCCTTTTTCTAAAACTAAATCATTATAACATCCCATCAATAATATCGAAAAAAGTTATAACCTTAATCAATACTATCTAATGTATAAATTAATTGATTCTAATCTTTAGGTTTATCCAAAATACTTCTTTCAAATATCATAGTATAAATAAAATGATTACTAGAAAGTTCATCTACCAAGCATTGAATACAATCATTTATCTCCCGTATATCATAAGATATATATATCTTGTTGGTCACATTCCAAACATGTGAATTCCTTAATCATGTATTCTCTTGAAAAATGAATACCCATTGAACCTTTGTGAAAACATGAATGTTTTCAAAAGTTAACTCTTTCCACATACCAAAATCCCAAAAATCTGTATACTCAAACCATGATATCACATTGTCCTTATACCAGTCATGAGCTCATTAATACTATCAAACATCTCATTATCTCATTATCCTTTCATTATGCACATATCATCTACCTTCCAAAAATATTTGAATAATCTTTCATGGTTACCGGTACCATTCATCATATACTTTCAAAAACTCAAGGAAAGACAATAGTGTAACAATCCTTAGATTTTTCTTTATTCCATAGTACCATAAATTATTCTTGATAAACATACAATTATTCCACTACCTTCTTAAACCACTGATTGATATTCATCATTTCTTTCATCTCATATATCATTTGTAGTCTCTTCATCATCAACAACATAAATACTACCCATATGACCATGCTGATTCTATTTATGAAATTTTCCCTTAGAGCATTGGTTTTCATAATTCTCATACATTCCACATTTAAAACATTTAACCATTGTTTATGTCTTAGCAATACCATTATCCTTGTCCATGGTGTTAAATGAACCTTTTCCTTTACAATTACTAGCTTTTTGTCCTTCTTTTCCACACCCAAAGCATCTTTCAGTTCCTTTGAAACATTCTCCCTGATGCCTCTTACCACATGATTTACATGATGAAAATTGAACTTTATTTCCTCTATGATCATCATGAAACTCCATCTTTCTCTTATTAGCTGAGTCGGTAAATTTACCAAAGTTTAGATTATTGGTCATATTATGAGATTGCTGATTAGGCATAATAACGATGTTTGGACTTCCAAATCCTATTTCATTTGGTTTCTCATGAAGAATATAATTCCATTGTCCATCATATCCTCCATTATCGCGAATCTTCTTGTTTCCATCCATTTTCTAAAACCCAAAAAGAATAGTGTGGGAGGCAAAAATCATACTAGAAAAACAACATAATCAAGGGGGGTACTTTCAATCTCTAACATCTTAGGTTTAATCATAGGTTATTCACGATCGTTATCATAATTCTAGGACAGTAACCTATACTTATACATAACCTTAGGAACATCCCTAGACATACCATAGAAATATCTCTAGAGATCTCACTAAAGTTTTAGCGTCCTAGTTTCCAAATGTTAACTAAACCTTTCCTCTGATACCAACTGTAGAGACCCCAAACCTGACATACTTGGACATTACATCACCTTTGAAAAATACTTAATACATAACAAAAACCAACACTCAAGGATCGTAATAGTTTAGTGTCTTTGTAAAATCGGAACACAATCTTCTAATCATGGTGAAAGATCTTCAACATCTCCCATAAAGACCTTCCCCTTTTTTTCTTACCTAAAACCTTTCTTTATATCCTGGGGAAAAGAAAACATAAAATGGGTGAGCTCAAATGCTCGGTAAGGGTAAACATAGAAAACATAAAACAATCCATAAACATTTGAATGCAAAAACTTGAACATAAAATCTAAACATCAAAATATTGAGCAAAGACATAAATCTTGGAAGTACGTAAGGCATATATCATAAAGGAACATCAATCATGATAAAATAGAATGGAAATAAAACATGTAATTGTGGAAAACCATTAAGCACTTGATATGATTTCCATAGTAGCCAAGGCATTTCTCCCAAGACCATCTTAGTAGACAAAGTCCCTTTCTCAATCGAGTTCACTCCTCATTCCAGTCATGTATCACTGAACCAGATTAACTTACCATTCCATCCATTCTATCTCATAAGATATAAATCTTTACCTAATGCATTGGAGGGAGATATAGGTCTCACCCATCTCATAATGAAATCATTCTTACTTGTGCCACAACATGAACATAAATCATTCATCATTACCCAAAGTATAAAATAGGTTTCATAAACATCATCCCATCATAACATAATCCATACAAAAAAATGGATATCATTTCATCATAAGAAAAGTGAAACCATGTAAATCATATAGACATTATACTTGAAACATACACATATGAAATAATTCCATCTTATATGGAAAATGGTTTTGATAAAACAATTGAAATGAATTCTTGAGGAAAATATCCTTTCTTCTCCAAAATCATTTTATTTTCACAAAATTCCATGAAATTTTAAAAGAAAATGATTTTGTTGAAAATAGTCATTAAATATTGTAGAGTAAGCTTCATAAAAATAAGGCGTTATGAAACCGTAAAAATACTTTCATGCTGTATGTGTTAAAAAACATTCTTCTCGAACTTTTTCCGGAAAAGTCAAAAAAAAGTACTCCGTAACGTAAAAATAATAAAGATTCCTTACATACATAAAAAAACAGACACACAAGGATCGTAATAGTATAGTGTCTTTGGAAACTTGGAACATAATCTTCTAATCTTGGTGAAAGATCTTCAACATCTCCCATAAAGATCTTCCTTTTTTCTTACCTAAAACCTTTCTTTATATCCTAGGGAAAAGAAAACATATAAAGGGTGATCTCAAATGCTCAGTAAGGGTAATCATGGAGAAAATAAAATAAACCATATACATTTGAACTTCAAAACATGAACATAAAGTTTGAACATCTAAATCTTGAGTTGTGAATTAAATCTTGGCAGTACGTAAGGAATAGATCATAAAGGAACATCAATAATGATAAAATAGCATGTAAATAAAACATTTAATTGTGTAAAACCATTAACCACATGATATGATTTCCATAGTAGCCAAGGCATTGCTGTGAAGACCATCTTAGTGGACAAAGTCCCTTTCAGAATTGAGTTCACTCCTTGTTCCAGTCCTGTAACACTAAGCCGGATTAACTTACCGTTCTAACCATGTATATCTCATGAGATATAAATATTTACCCAATTCATTGGAGGGAGATATAGGTCCCACCCATCTCATAATGAAATCATTCTTACTTGTGTCACAACATAAACATAAATCATTCATCATAACCTAAAGAATAAAATGGGTTTCATAAACATCATCCCATCATAACATAATCCATATAAAACAAATGGATATAATTTCATCATAATAAAAATAAAACCATGTAAATTATAGAGTCATTATACTTGAAACATGAATATACTGAATAATTTCATCTTAGATGGAAAATAGTTTTGATAAAACACTTGAAATGAATTCTTGAGGAAAATATCCTTTCTTCTTCAAAATCATTTTATTTTCACAAAATGCCATGAAATTTTAAAAGAAAATTATTTTGTTGAAAATAGTCATGAAATATTGTATAGTAAGCTTCATTAAGAAAAGGCTTTATGAAACCGTAAAAATCCGTTCATGCCGTATAAGTTAAAAAAACATTCTCCTCGTACTTTTTTCGAAAAAGTCAAAAAAGATCCTCGAATGGTACACAAAAGAAAGATTCCTTCCATACCATATGGTAAAAGTAAAAAATGGGTAAAAAGGACTTTAAACATACATGAAAACATTTTTAGAAAACATGGACATGGATGATAAATATAACCCCAGTAAATACTTAAGAATAAACAATCTCGGATAAAAACGAGATTGGAAAAGTTATCCCTTACCTTTTGTCCAATTTCTTCCGTATGTGTCTAAGACTCTTGTATAGTGGGTTTAAACAAATTATTAACTTGTAACAGAACCATAATAATATTTATGATATCATATATGATTCACTTATGACTTTATATTATCCATTCATTTGTCAATTCCATGTTAAAGCAGAGTTTTGGGTAAAATCATTTCATTTATCGTCCGTGTTTTGACTTGTAATTATTCATATGATTACTTAGATCATGATTAATTAATTCCAGAATATAAAACATGATTTATATATAATATATATTCAGAATATACATATATATAATAGATCAATAAATGGAAATAAATACACCGTTCATGGAGACGGTAGGTCGTACGTACGCATGAACGCTGTTTTCGTTTCCTTATTAAATTTAATAGATGTAAGTAAATAAAATATACATAAATTAAGTATAATTAATGTGTAATATATTTCATGATTACTTATTATATATACTTTATAATCATTCTTGAATTGTTAACATGGAAAATTAATCTCATCGCGTCGTGGAGACGGTAATCCGTACGTACGCATGAGCGATGATATCGTTCCCATATTTATTGAATGGAATTGGAGTGGATGATATAATATCTTAGAATCATTATGATGTTATAATAACCATATATAGTTATTATTTACACCATTATACCCATCCATGTAAGGTGGTGTTGGAAAAACAGATTACACCACATAGTGGAGACGGTATTCCGTACGTACGCAAGCGCGGTGATTTCTTCTTCCATAGGATGGATAGAAGGTGAAATAGGGTTGTTTAATATTTTTAATAACATATTAGTATATAAGTAATACGTATGTTATTACTTTATAATTAAACAACTAAATAAGAATAATTTTAAGAAGAAAGAAACTTGAATGAGTCGGTAGAAGAGATTACCTCTTCCTCGACGCACCTCCATTAAACTTCTTCTTAGGGCACTACAGTTGGTCTTTTGAGAAGACCAGAACCTCTATGATATAACTATAGAGTTTTAGAAGATGAATTGGCAGGGTTTTGATGAGCTTAAAGGCTCAAAAGTGTGTGAAGAAAAGAGGGAAGGGGTGCCCTTTTTATAAGGGAGGAGAGGGGCACCTTTGGTAACATAAGAAATATTAATTTATAATAAATTCAAACTCACTTAAAAACCTCAAAAAATGACTCAAATACTAATATTAGATGATATAGGGTTGTAATATCATCAACCAATAAAATTTAGACATGTTGGGAATTTATTTTAAACATTATCAACTTGATTTATCCTTATTTAATCTATTTAATTTTATTTGTGGTAATAAGATTCTAATTTTTAAATTGTTATAAATAATTGCTTATGTGTTTTGAATTATCCATAATTGGATAATTTATGACATTTTAGACCATATAAATTAAAATTTATAATTTTTATATATTTTTTTGATTTTTAAAAAAATTTATAATATTTAATTTTTATAAAATAACAATAGTGTCAATTTTGACACTATTCATTTATTTTAATTTAAATAAAATCCACACAGAGGATATATTCTAACCAAAATATTTAATAGATTCCTAAAATTTCAAATTTGTCTATAAAATTAGTGTATCACATTAAATAGTTCATATAATATATATTTTAATATTTTTAAAACCATTTATTTGGTATATCTCTTGATAAAATAATTAGTACAACATTTTTGTATAATTATTTAATATACTTATTTGTTGCATAAAAATTACAAATAAAATCCTATGATGACGATAAATCTCATAGATTTTATAATAATACTCTAACTCAAATTTATCATCTTAAAATCACAAAATTTAAATTGTTATATTTATTAAATTATGAAGGTGACATCATTGAGGTCATTTAAAATAAAATAATGTAAATGTCCTAATTGGTTTTATAAGGATCATAATGGTCCCAAAATAGACCCTTGGATGATTAGGGTATATATATACTCGACCAATAAAGTTTGGTCAATTTTCTAGTCCTTTTGATAGGTATTATTATTTTAATAAAAATGATATTATTGATTTTTCACTAAATAAATAATTTCTACATCATTAATGTATAAGATTTTAAGGTAAAAATATATATTGAAATTTACAAATAAATTACCATGATAAAGAAAAAAAAATAGCTTTCAAATGTGTATTTATAACCGAATTTATATTATGTATAACTTTATATTAAAAATAGTTTAATTATTAATGTTTGAGTGAGACATATTTCACTTTCTTTTAAATAAAACAAATTAAAGGTCTTAATCGCATACAAGTGGGTTCCAATGGATTCCATGTCAACCAAAATATTCCATAGGAAGAAATATAATCATCTAATTATATTAAGACAATTGTTAGGGTAATTTTATAATATTACATTTACCCTCAATTGCCTGATTTACCTTTAACTATGGTAAATAAAATTTACCGTAGTTACTATTCATAGTGCCCAAAAATAAAAAGTAGACTATTAACATAATTTGGACCCACTGATTCCAAATATAGAATCCATTTTTCCTAATTCAAATCACATAAGTTGCAGAAATTAATTTAAAATTAATCCCATTGTTAAGAAAACGAGTTTTATAAGTTAAAACATTGCAAAAGATTGAAATGATTTTACCTATGAATTCAATGTAAAATCAATGATAATGGAATATGTTATATTAAATGGTAAAAATATATTCTATTTATACTATAAAACCATTCAATATTATAATTTAACCATATAAATTATTATGATGAAAAAATTTGTTTTTAATTAAAATGTAGCATGTTTTTACTATTCATTAAAATATGAAAGTTATCAGAATAATATGAAAAAATTATCCAAAGTAAATTTTTTTATCCTTATTCCAAAGAAGAATTTTATTTTGTCAAATTTAACTTATAAAAATGTCAAAAACTAGATTTAAAGTGGGTGCGCCATCAAAAGGCGGCAAAACTGCATTTTTTGAAAAATACTTATTTTACCTGAAAAAATTATCTTGTTCTCATACCATGTTCTATAAAATGTGTAAGATGAATGATAATGTTATAAAATTCAAAATTTAGTTAATACTATTCATAATGGGTAGTCCATAATATTATAACAATATATCATTGTTTAGTGAAATTTGGTGTTGCGTACTACACACGCTATCGAGGAAGGTCGCAATTGCGTGTAATGAAAGCCATGTCAAGGATGCGTGTAGTGAAATCTCCCTTTGGTGTTGCGTATAAAATAATTCAACACTTATTTCATTTATACATTAAACAAAATCTATACTTAATGTTGCGTAGAATAATTTCTACAAAACGAACTTGAAATTGTGTGTAACACGAGCCAAGAATAGTGTTGTGTATACGGTGTTGCGTATAGAACAAGCTAATTTTGGTGTCGCGTACAACACAAGACATCAATGAAATTAAAAAAGAATAATTCTCATAAAATCTCAGGTTGTTACACCTTCACCCTGGTAGTTTTGATTTGGGGATAGTTCCTCTCAAGGTTCTTGGTGTTATAGACCTTAAGGACCTAAATCCCTTGATATTTTATAATTCTATATTCTTTTTTAGGCTTAGGGCACTACTTGATGGTTTAGAGGACTTGTAAGAAGTAATAGGGTGAGTATATATTTGAGGCTTCTTAGAGACTTCTGGTAATGTCAAATGTGGATCCCCAAGGCCAAATTAATAGGAAAACTTGGGACCCTAGGAAAATTAGTTCACATATGTAGGTGTCTCACGTAGGGCCCTCACATAGGTGTGTTTGCTCCTATTGGGCTGCATAGGTAGGGCCTGTGCGAGCCAATTGGTGAGTGGTTTGGGTGTGTGTAGGCTAGTTTGGATGAGTCCCTTAACTCCTTTTCTCTCTATTAATACTTGAGGTATCTTCCATTAAATCTTTTCATCCCCATATAAAAAGGGATTTTCAACAAAATCTCCCTTAGGATTGGATCTGATTGAAAGAAGAGGGTCTAATCCTGAGGTAGAGGAATATAAATGTTGATGAATCCTTAATTCACTGGGCCCCACATGTTCTTACATAACTTTAGGTTGACTTTGAACTTCACTAATTTTGCAATGAAATAGGGGAATGGAATATTGATTATACATGTCCACCATGAAGGTCAGTAATGTAGGTAAATCATGATGGTTGATCTCATAGGTCAGTCATGCAGGTGAACTATATTGGTCAATCATGTAGGTGAATGGGAATCTATAAATAGGGTCGAGTACCTAGTGGTTCTTTCTTACGCTTTCACCATTCTCTTTCTCTCACCACTCTATTCATCCACACTACTCTTTACCTCATTACGTTTGTCATTCACACAAGACTTTGGGAGAATCCTCTCGCACAATCACATGGTATGCCTTTTTCTGTGCAACACAGATACCTTGAGTGACTCATATGTGTGAGGTCTCCTGGGTGAGTTACCTATTCTAAGTCACCTAGGTGAGTGACCTACGCGAGGTCACTTGGGTGACTGACCTTCATGAGGTTACTTGGGTGTGTGACTTGCATGAGGTTATCCCTTTACCAAAATTTCAGAATTTTACAAACCCAAGACTTAAATTTAATGTAAATCATGATATATCCTTGCTGGTTTCCAATTTCTACTCAAAGATATTCTGACAAACAAGTTACTGCACGTGTTTCATAAATTATCAAAAAATTTGGGCCAGATTATTATGACATGTGTGACTCCACCTTTATAGACTTAGCAAAATACTTAAAGAAGTATCAGTGTGAGTATCCATGAAGTAATTAACTACAACTGTATGGCCACATACTTTTGAGATATGAATTCATCCTAAATACATAGAGTTATTAGAAGAAGTCTTAATTCATGGAGTAAAATAACACTACCACCACCAATATTTCCTCTAAAGGTGTATTTATTAATGAAAGGACAGTTCCTATTGCGTGTTTCATGCACCACATCCTGTGTACCCCAGATCTGAAGCCTCACACCCTAGAATCAAAACCATGCTACTATCATTAAATATTCCTTACTTCCAAGATAGATCAATCTAAATGTTGAAAGGAGGATTAGGAATTTTGTTTTAGAGAGGGATTCAAGCCCGAATAGATGTGGGCATACTAGGTGTGCCAAACTTGCATATAATTTAAGAATGTTCTGCAAGTAGTAAGAATCTATGAAGCTTCTTGGATGGACTAGACATATATATACAAAAATATAGATATCATCTCTGAGTTTCTAATCATATGGAACCATCAAATGAACTCTTTACATATAATACAAGGTGAATTTGGCATAAGTTTATGAAAATTCTACAAGATCTCGAGAGAACCCATTCTTGGAGACATGTATGATGAATTCATCCTACCAAAAGTGACATGGGATGACATTGAAATGATGCCATCTTCAGCCTGTAATCTATTGAATTTTTTCCAAAATATAAAGAAGGAATACCCTATCCTAAGGGATGACATCCATTCTAAAGAATAGATAAATTCCTTCCATGTTCCAAAAGGATAAGGTCCTACCAGCCAGTGCCCAACTAGATTCCCTTCATTCGAGAATTAGAGCATTCCAAGAAAATTCAGGCCTACCTTGGATGAAGGCTAGTATGACTGGTGGAGTTATAAAATCAATTATGATGTACCTATGAGTGACTATCTTAATGGATTTCTTATGATGTGGTTGAGTACCTACCTACTACCAGTCCACAAATCTAATAATGGCGTGAGGCTGGGTACATTAGTCATTGCATCAAAATTAGTAAAAGGGAACCACATCAGGCTAGTTTCCCTTATCCTAGAAAATATTTAATGGTTCTTATTATATTTATATATAGGGAAGGACCCCAACCTAATTTTAAGTACATTTTAGGTTCTATGGGGGTGGATTGTGGCACACTTCAATTCCTACATCGGGATGAGTGGGTTTTATGTTCCTGAAGGTTGGTTTCATATATTCATTTACGTTGTTTCTATTATTCAGAATTTATCTATGAAATATAGTGAATCTCTGAAGAATATTAATGTACTAGGATATTTTAACTTCTTCAAATATGGTGATCCACCTACTTTAACATTCATTAACAATGGAAAAGGTGATGAAAATCTGAGTTCATACATGATTATGTTCATAAATAGTGTTATGGTACCCTGTATTGATAGTGGGGTCATATTTGAAGCCTATGTTCCATATTGATTTTTCCACTTGTACAAGTGTCTTCAACAGTCTAATGTATCCCCCCTCCATATGTTTGGTTTTAGAAACACCAAATGGTGTCCCAACAATTTTGGATCCTCATGAACCTGGAGTTATCTCAATCATTGATCAAGTTACCTCCATCAGGTTAAACTCTAGGTACTCGAGTGCCTAGATTTCTTCCTACCCTTAAGGGTCATTAACAATAAGAATCCCTCAAATCAAGGCCATCATGATTACTGTATGTGGAAATCATGGTAGGAAGGCTCAGCCCAGAGGTGATGATGTTGAAGATCCAACATCTTCAAAATGATCTTGGACAAGGTCTATAAAGAAATCTAGAGCTAAAAATACCACATATTCCAAGCCGATTTGATCTAGTCTCCATCACTGAGAGGTGACCCGGGCTCCGATTTCCCAGCCTCCTTCTAGATTAGAGAACATGAAAGGACCTAAAAGTCAAGATATGTTGGATATTCTTCATAATCGTAAACTTCAACATTATATTATGTGTAGCCTATGGAAATAAAAACTTGGAAAATCATAACCCATGAAATTATAGAATTATGGTTATTTCTGTAGGATATCATATGTATCCCGTATCTTGGGGATATCTAAGCACCCTATGATCTTCACCCCTACATCAATTTGGCTAATGTGGGGAAATATATTTAGGATCTAGAGATGTTGGTATATGAAATAGATGATCGGATATCAAACACAAATAGGGTAACTCACATGCTATATTGTAGTTCTATTTAGAGAGTACTTTAACCATATAATGATGGATAGGATGATTTTATCAATACTGGTGATGTTAGATTATTTACCCCCCCCCCCCCCCTTGATCCATAACTTTTTTTAAAGTACATGAACTGCTAATAAGAATCCACTTTGACTTGTATAAAGAGACATAATTGGAACCAACCTCACCAAGATATACTTTGATGGGTACCCCAATTGGAGTTGAGGATTCTACTCAAGAGCTTGGTGAGTTATCCCTAGGTAAAAGACGAATGGAATAGGAGAATATGGGGGACCCTTTCCACCCCTCGATGCTGATATTTGAAAATATAGACAAGGAACATTCACCATCTCATGTGAATAAACAAAAAAGGGAAAATAATTTGGTCAGTTGTATGTGCCACATTAAGTCTCCATAATGTCATTCACCCCTTTAACTTTCCTGACATATCTATCTAATCCCTATTTCCCTCTTACAGAATCTTATTCACTTTACTCTCTCTAGGGGTTTGGAACTGATCCTTTGAGGACTCAGGGGATATTCTAGATGAAGCACAGACTCATGATGGAATGTCTATTCCTTTGATAGGAGAAGTTATAAGAGAATAATTTGTGTCTACTCCTATTGCTATAGATAGGGATGAGTATCCTAGGAATGTCATATGTGTATCACAAGGTGCCACATACCAATCACTAACTTTAGTTCTTTATGAAATTTCATATATGCTTCATACACTGGAGGACCCTACGTCGACCACTGATGATCCCATTGCTATCTCATAGAAAGCTAATCAGGGTCTCAAGTCATTGGATAAGGATGTTCTATTGGGTCCTGAGCTCAATGTTCCATGTATACCGATGGATGAGACCACCATGGGTCTTGGGAAATTAATTCATGAAATGAGAAATCTAAACACGAAAATTTAAGGCATTCTAGAACATATTAAAATTCCTATCTCTTTTTAAGAGTTTTGAAGAATTATATAAATAATTGGATTGATGTGAGTCTTTATTTTTGCACAACAAAACTTTACACCTGATGTTCTAATCACGTCTACTTGATCAATGTATCTTTTTCCATATAAAAATTTTCCATGGACATTGAGTAGAAGGGTACTGATATTCATCACCCTTCTCTAATGGAGGAGGCAATAGTCCCATTCCATGATGTAGGAAAATACTCTAATCCTTTTTTCATATATTCTGAACAACTTTAAAGGAGTACCTCCTATCTCTAGGTCCTTACTCAGGATGTAGAAACTACAAATGCAAAGGATTATTCTAATTGAGTTATTAACTCATCAATCGATTATTACTATTAACTAATCTGATTATATCCTAGAATTTTCAACCTATTATTCCCCAATATTGATGATAAGTCCCATTTTTATATAGTTCTCTTGAATTTGGTAGTCAAGATAGAGAGATAATCCTCTATTCCAATTCATCCAACAGTAGGAGGCGAAGCAGACACTACTTCGGAGGTATTTTAATAGGGTGAATTATTGAGTACATTAATCCTAGAGTACATATATCCCTCTAAAATCAGGTCCAAATCAGACTTAGTGTCATAGGATACCTTTCACACCTCACGTAGGTTTGTTTGGAGGGACATCTGGAAGTTAATCTCAGATATGCCTCTCGAATATCTATCATCACGAATTCACTGAATTCCAACCATATTTTTTATTTTGAGGTACAATGTATTTGATTAATGCATGATCCACAATTTCATGAAGTCGATTATTGGGAAACGGGAAGTGAACCAAATATCGTAGTAGGTTGAGGCACACCTAGTGGCCCAGTTTAAAGATCTTAGATCCACTATATCCCTAGAAGATATTATACATTCCAATGAAGTGTAGGAGAATCAGTACTACATTGATAATAAATATCTCCATATGGTACGCCTTAAAGAAGAATTGGATGTCTTAAAGGAACATATTTTCCAACTCCACAAATCCTTGAAGAGGTTCTTGGAACAAGTGAGGGATTTTGTTGTTGCAGAGAAGGATAATCTGTATCACCCTGAGGAGGTCATTTCCACACAACTAGATAGGTTTCAAAAAACTACCAATAATTCTTGATCCACACTTTAATATATTAAATATTATGTTAAATAACACTTGTAAAACATGGAATAGAGGCTATAGTATGTGTAAGTTCCTTCACATTTTAAAAAAATGAATGAAAACTATTTTATTCCCAACCATTTATTTCTGTGTTAATGGACTCATTGTAACCATAAATGATAATGAAAGTGACTCATTTAATTGAATTTGATTGTATAAATTTTTTTAATTATGACGATATAAATGATAGATTGATCTAATTTTTTCATAGGTCTTTGGACCTAGTGAGAATATCTCGACAATTTATACACTCTCAAAATAGATCCTATGATGTTTTGAGTCTTCTGTGTCATTGCCCTAATTTTTTCCTAAGACAAATATGAGGAAGACTTAGTGTGTGAGACTTTATTTTTTCTTAGGCCTCCCTTTGAAGGTTTTTTTAAATTAAAAGGTTTTATTCCTTTTTTATTGATCAATTTAATCTAATTAACACATAGTTCATGTTTAGAGAGCTAAGACTTGACTTTTAAATAGGGTTCCCTTTGCAGGACTTTAGCCTGGTGAGTACTATGTCTCTTTTCATGGGTTGTTTATATTCCTTCAAGTTAGACTAATGAAACTATTGTTTTAGGTCGAATAGATTTGACCATGATTTATGGGATGATGATGACTCCAAGAAGGTATTGTTGGCTGAGAATTTTTTGACACTCTTCAAGTACACAAAAGGGTATTTTAAGTCATGATTTTTTTATTTGTATATCTAAAATGTTATATGTTATAAGCATGTAGGGAATTAATGTGAAGCATGTTTGAGAAGTGGTTTATAGCATGATGTTTTTGAGGCTTATGGAGATAGAATAGGTTTATCGTGAGGATGAATGTGCCTCTAGTTGATAGTGATTTTGGGGGAAACTTATTTAAATACAAACTAGGGAAATTCAATGTATAGTCATAACAAAGGTTTCATCATGTATTAGACATTCTATTATAGATGGACAGGGATTTTATGAGGATCTAGATTTCTCAAGAGCATATAGAGTGGTTTTTGAAAGGAATATGTATGAGAATGGGGGGGACATATAGATTATAACCATACATGAATTAGAAACCAAACATACACAAATTTTGTTTGTATGTAAAGGAGGGGGCATTCAATTTTTACTGTAAGATCATAAAGAAGGGGTCCTGGGAGAAATCTAGAACTTTCTGCTCAAAAAGAGATTGTTTCCATGAATAGAGGAACAAAAAAGTTTTTGTTATTATAGAAATCGGACCGAGATTCAACAAAAAGAGTTGATTAATTTAAGGAGATAGGTTTCAAAAAAAATTAATATGGAATATTACCTTACGGTTATCATTCATAACTTTTTTTTAATGAATTAAAATCTATCGAAGGATAGATATTTGTAAAAATATCAGCAAATTCATCATGAATTCTGATAAATTGAATAATGATATCTTCTTCCAGTGTGTGATCCTTAAGAAATTGATGCCTAAAATCTATTTCATGAGAGTGGTGTGTAGGGTTTTTACTTAGGTAAATGGAACTAGTATTATCACACAATATCTTTGTTTTGGTAAAACTTATTCCATAGTCTATGAGTGTGTTTTTCATCCACAACACTTGATCACAACAACTTCTAGCTGCTACATATTCACCTCTAGCAGTGGAAAGTGCTACTGAGTGTTGCTTTTTTCATGACCAAGAAACTAATGAATCTCCTAAAAAATGAAAAGTTTTAGATATAATTTTCCTATCCATTCTACATCCACCAAAATCAGCATCTGAAAAAATTTTAAAAAAAAATCATTTCCATAAGTATAGAAAAATCCTAAATCCATTGTTCCCTTTAAATAGAAAAAAAGCCACTGCTTTTAAATGAGATTCCTTTGGATTAGATTGATATCTTGAACATAAGCATACTGAAAATATTAAGTCTGTATGAATAGATGTCAAGTATAGTAAACTTACTATCATACCTCTAAATGATGTTTGATCTACCGGTTTCTCGGCTTCATCAAGATCAAGAGAGTTTGAGGTGTCAATTGGAGTGATTATACTTTTAGTGTTGACATAACCATACTTTTTAAGAAGATATTTTATATAATTATGTTTTGATATATAAGTTTCTTTTGGTTTTTGAGAAATTTGACAACCTTGGAAAAATGTTAACTCACCCATCATTCTCATTTCAAACTTAGATATTATTAGATTTGCAAAAAATAATCAGTTAAAGATTGCTGAGTTGAACCAAATATAATATAATTAACATAAATTTGAACAATAAAAACATTTTTCTTATCTTTATTTATAAAAATAGTAGGATTAGAATTTCTCTTAACATAATTTTTTTTGTAACAAAAATCTTGTAAGTCTATCATACCAGGCTCTAGGGGCTTTTTTAAGTCCATATAAAGCTTTGGTAAGTTTGAAAACATGATCAGGATGTTTTGTGTCTTCAAAACTAGGAGGTTGTTTAAAATAAACTTCCTCTTGAACATATCCATTTAGGAAAGCACACTTTACATCTATTTAAAAATTTTGGAAATTAAACAATGCTTCAAAGGAAAGTAAAATACGGATAGATTCAAGTCTAGCTACTAGATCATAGGTTTCTTCATAGTCTATTCCTTCTTATTGATTATAGCCTTTAGAAACTAATATAGCTTTATTTCTTACTATGATTCCATTTTCATCACATTTATTTCTGAATACCCATTTTACTCCAATTACATAAGTTTACTTAGTTCTTTCAACCAAGGTCCAGACTTTTTTCTTTTCAAATTCATTTAGCTCATCTTTCATGGCTTTAATCTAATCATCATCACCTAAAGATTCATCAGTGCTTTTTTTGTTATAATTGGGAGAGAAATGCTAGATGTTATACTTTATTTCTTAAGAAACCACTAGTCCTTACAGGTTGATTTACATCACCAATGATACTATAACTAGGATTATTGTTAAGAAACAATTAATTTGGGTTTTTTAAAACTTTTTCATCAACATATGGTAGGAAATATTCTAGGGTAAATGATTTAGAAATATTTTCTTGGGAATTTTCCTTATTAAAAGTATCTTTTATCAGGGGTTGATAATCACTTTTTGAAAACACATCTGAAGATGTATGTTGGGGTTGTTTAAAAACAAACGGATCAGTTTCCTCGAATTTAACATGCACTATTTATTCAATAGTACAAGTATTTTTATTAAAAACTCTATAAGCCTTAGAAGTTGTGGAACTGCCTATCAAAATTGCTTCATCAGATTTGGGTGAAAATTTATGTAAGTTATCTTTAGTATTCAAGATGAATACTTTACAACCAAATACTTTAAAGTAAGAAAGTATAGGTTTTCTACTGTTCCACAATTCATAAGGTGTTTTGTTAAGAAAAGTTTTGATTAAAACTCGATTTATAGTATAACAAGAAGTACTAACATCTTCATCCCAAAAGTGTTTAGAAATTGAATATTCACTCAATATGGTTTTTGTTATCTCTTGAAGAATTCGATTTCTTCTTTTAACAATACTGTTTTTTTAGGAGTTCTTGGAGCTAAAAAGTTATGAGTAATGCCTATTTTACTAAAAAAAAGTTTCAAAATTGAATTCTGAAATTCTCCTCCATGATCACTATAAAAAGTTATCAAAGGAAGGTTTTTCTCATTTTTAACTTAGGCTCTAAATTTTTTAAATAAGAAAAAACCTTATATTTCTTTGTTAGAAAATAGACCCATATAAATCTAGTATAATCATCAACTAAAACAAATACATAATATTTTCTTCCAATACTTCCAGTTTGTGTTGGACCAAAAATATCCATATGCACTAACTATAATGCATCAAAAGTTGAGACTTCACTGATTGATTTAAAACTTGATTTATTTTTTATTTCCATATTTAAAAGGATCACAAACTTTTGAATTATCAAATCTAAGCTCTGGTATATCCTTAACAAGTCTTTTCATTGAGAGTTTTCATAGGTTCTTAAGGTTACATTGTCCTAACCTTCTATTCCATAACCAAGATTGATCTTCTATTTCACTAAGGAAATGTATATCTTGGCCCCTATGGTCTTCTAAGTTTAGTGTGTATACATTCTCTTGCCTATGGGTAGAAAGAATAAACTCTTCCTTGGAATTGTGTACTAGGAATTTATCATTCCTAAAATTCACAAGGTAACCCTTATCACATAATTGACTTATGTTAATGAGGTTGTGCTTACGACCTTTAACAAATAAAACATTTGAAATTAAAGTTTTTTCAAGAAGAAAAATGTTACCTATACCAACAATTTATCCCTGATCATTATCTCTGAAAGTTACTTTTCCTCCTTTCATCTTCACAATCCTTTCAAAGAGGTTTTTGTTACGAGTCATATGTCGGGAACATCCATTATCTATGTAACATTTATTTTTGTTGGTAATTTCTTTATTTTCCTAAAAATAAAAGGGTTATACTTTCAGAATCCAAACTTTCTTGGATCTAGAAATTTCAGAAAGTAAGATTTTAAGAATCCATGTTAAGCTCTATGAAAACCTTAAGATTGGGTTTTATTTAAAGAAAAAATTTTTCCCAATGTCCACCACATTAACACTTAGTAAAAAATGAAGCACTTTGAGGGAAAAAATAATTATTACTAAAAACTTGTTTTGAATGAGTATAACCAAATCTAGAACTATTCCTTATAGGACAAATTTGGGAATAAATCTTGTCAAATTTTTTATTTCCATAGCTAAAGTTTGATAGACATTTTCTTAAGGAAAATATTTCTGACTTTAGTTCAATAACCAAGTTCTTATCCCCAAGGTTATTATTTTTAGAACTAGAGTTAACCTTTAAAATATATTTTATATAAATTACATTTTCAAGATCCTTAGAAAGTATATCCTTTTCAGAATTAACTGTCATAAGATTTTTTGAAACACTTTAAAAATAAAAAATTATGATCAATATCTTTTGAAATATCTGATACTTCTTTAGTAAAAATATAAATTTTGTAATTTTCCTTCTCAAGTTTTTTCTTAAATTTAGAATTCTCATTTTCAAGAATTTTGGAAAACCTAGACACTTATTCATAAGAAGGTAAAGATTTATCTTCATAAGAAGAAGATTTTTCATCTTAAGACTTATAATATTTATCATCAGCATAATTTTAATTTAAATATACATTGGTAATATATTCATCATTGTGTACCTTGTCCATTGGAGAATGATTTTCAATGGGTAGTTTGGCTAGTAGACCAAGATTCTTCTGACTAGAAATTTCATACTCTAAGGATTCATCAGATGAGTCACCACCACTGGAACTCCATGTATCATTAGCCTTCAAGGCTTTATTAGACTTAGTCTTATAATACCTTTTTCTGTTTTTCTTATAATTCTTTTCTTTTCTGTATTTTCTTTTCATCATGGGACAATCTGGCTTGATGTGTCTAGCTCTTTTTCATTCATAGAAAGTGACTTCTGAATATTTCTTTTATTTTATTTCTTTATTATTATATATATACTAAAATTATTTATTTCCCACTATATTTTTCATCCTTTGAGAAATATTAGCTAACTCATTTTCAGAGTGTTCACTTTCACTAGACTCAGATAGAACAGTAACTTTATTAGACTTAGATCTTGTAACCCTTTCTAGTGTCTTGACTTTAGTAGTAGTAAAGGATACACTTCCATTTCCATTCTTCTTATTATTCATATCAACATCTCTTTTCATTCTAGTTTCATATTGAAGAAGAGTTCCAAATAGCTCATCAATAGTAATTTGAGATACTTTTCTATTCTCATTAATAGATGTACTTTTTTATTCCCACTCATTTGGAATGATGTTAATTATCTTGTCCATAATATCTTCATCGTCTAAAACTTTCTCTCCCATAGATTGTAGACGGTTGACAATGGTCATAAATATTTGTTGAACCTTGCAAATAGGTTCTCAATAAGGAAATAGAAATCCATGATATTCTTCTCTTAACATAGATCTTATAGTCTCTATCACTTTAGAAGTCCCAAAATGTGTAACTTTAAGTTTCTTCTAGATGCAGTTGGCAGCTTCACAAGAAGATATTTGACTATATATATTCCTGTTCATGGAATATAACAATGTATTCATTACCTTGTAATTTAATTGATATTCTAATTTTTCTTTGTTGGTGAAGGTTTTCACTTCCTTGTCTGGAATTTTGTAATCCTCAGTAAGCA
Organism: Viscum album; assembly: GCA_963277665.1. Taxonomy (NCBI): domain Eukaryota; kingdom Viridiplantae; phylum Streptophyta; class Magnoliopsida; order Santalales; family Viscaceae; genus Viscum; species Viscum album. Next base: position 805,339,484 of record OY728150.1, on the reverse strand, counting down.
TGAAAAAATTGTTTACTCCAGTGTTGATAAAAAAATCCCTCATTCTATCTCTCCATTATTCATAATCATTACCATAAAAAATAGGTGGTCTATTAGGATTAAGGTTGTCAATAGAACTAATATTCAATCCTTCCATTATATAAGAAATTTTTTTTTCACAAAACTTGTTAGTATTAAAATTTTATAAGCAAATGTAAAAAACTCTAAGAAAAAATTGAACAAGAAAAGTTAAGCAAGAAGATAAAACTTGAGCAAGAAAACTTATAGATGAGTATAAGTATTTCAGAGACCTCCTCTGATACAAATTGTAGGATCGAAATAATGTGTATAGATTCCCAATTACAAGAGGGGTTAATTGTAAGTTTAAAAAAATTAATTTTTAACCTTAAGGAAATCTATGTTTAACAAAGTTAAACAAGGTAAATTCACAATTCCTAAAATAGTTCTATGAGGAAAACTTTCTTAGGTTCTAGAAATATGGTTTCGGAAATGAAACATAATAAAAGTTTACTTAGGAAAAGATTATACCTTAAACCTTATAGAATCTCACTTATCAAGAGTAAATAAAAGTATAAGAAAGTATAAAAAGGTTATAATTTCTTTATTAATAAAAATACAGTGGAAATAAAACTTGAATAACAAGTAGGAAATATTTTAACCCAAAGATTAGGGTATCCAATAACCTTGGATAAAGGTCCCTTGATTTATACTTTAAATAAAGTCTATATTACCCAAACTAGGGTAAGCCCTCGATAGGAATATCAGAATCTGTTTTGCTATCCCTGCAAGCCCTCTATCTTTAAGTTAGTTGGAACCTCTGTCTTCCTATCCCTAGAAACCCTCAATTGTACTCAGCAGCAATCAGAGTCGCACAAAGAAAGCGGAACAAGATGTTCAGATCCACACAAATCATGAGATTCTCTATCTCTAAAAATCACTTCAGATCATGTAGTCTCTAGATTGATGGAAAATTTGTGAGATCGTTCAAATAAGATTCTACTTATAGGTAAAACTCTAACAGTTGTCTCCCCCCTCCAATGGTTATATTTTTCCTTCAATCTTAGAGGGACCTATACATGTGTCACTCAACCAACGGTTAGTTTGAAACAGATTGCACGACATCATTTCATAATAATAATATCTGTAAGGTAAATGAAATATCATAACTAATTTCTGAATTTCCGGAGTCTAAGGAGAAATATAATTTGGAGTCTAATCATATAAACAATCACAATCTATAAGACATGGAAATTCAGATTCTTTTTTTCAACAAGTTCATAATCTAAATTCTAAAGATTCTGGATTTTGAATTATAATGAATTCAGAATCAGAATTTCAAGGAATTCGAAGTCTAAATTATCAGGAATTCGGAGTCTGAATTCTGAGAAATTCAAAGTCGGAATTATGATGAATTCAGAGTCGGAATTATGAATAATTAGGAGTCTGAATTCTGAAGAATTTGGAGTCATAATTCTGAGTAATTTAGAGTCTGAATTTTGAGGAATTAAGATTTTGAAATCTGAGGAATTAGGATTCTAAAATCTGAGGAATTTAGAGTCTGGATTCTGAAGAATTCAGAGTCAGAATTCTAAGGAATTTAGAGTCTGAATTTTAGATAATTCAAAGACTGAATTTTAGAGAATTTGGAGTCTAAAATTCAGAGAATTTAGAGTTTGAATTTCAGATAATTCAAAGTCTAAAATTCATAGAATTTGGAGTCTGTATTTTAGATAATTTGGAGTCTAAAATTCATATAATTTGGAATATAAAAATAGAACACTCTATATCCAAGGAATTATAGGTTTCTAAGGTTTTAGATAAAAATATGAATATTTGACTTAGAAATAAAATGAGTTTGATTTAGAAATATTATAAAATGAGTTAATGAAAATAAAGGTAAGGATAAAATTTTCCTTAGAGAAGGGAAACTTTCCTTAAGAAAATATTCCTTAGGGAAATATGATTTTTCTTAAGATAAAGTGTTTGTGATTTTCAAAACATAGAGGAATGGAAAAGTAATAAGGAAACTTTATTGACTCAACATGGTCGATGAGGCCACTTGTTTCCAAACTTTCCACACTTATAGAAATATAATGGAACACGGTCTTGATATAGATTTACACTACCCTAGATATTATACCTATTGTTTACTTGGCGATAAATATCATAGTGATGCTTCTTTTCACTAGAAGAAGATCTCTCAGTTCGCCTTACTAAAATAGCCTAGTCACTCCTTGGGGCCTCTCTCATATTCCCTTACATTATGAGAGCCTGATTTATCACATCCAAAATGCTACTCAAGAGAATGAAATTCACCTGTAACCTGATCTCATAGCGAACACCATCCTAGAAATGCCTCACCCTAGAAATCTCATTAGCAGTTAAATATGTCACAAAGCACTAAAAGTTAGTGGAATGTTTAGCATAGTCCATCGTTTTTGTAATGGTGGGTTCCATAGACCCAACTTGAATAGTAATTTTCAATTACCATATCATGTATACAATGAGTTATGCATGATGTGAACTTACCATTATTGGGTTGATATTTCTACATCCACTATTTAAATGGTAATTTCCATAAATTAATTGTCATATCAAAAGGTTATAGTAGTTCCCAGGATATAATGAGAACCTCGAGATATTATGATGTTAATCTTAAAAAAATCTTATGGTCTAGATACATCATACTGACTAGACATAGTTGATGTATGACTAATAGGTGTTGAGGGATCATAATAATTGAGACTTTTTCTCATGAAGTTCACACTTGGTGATCTCTAGTATGTGAGATCATGAGGACAGACCCTCCAATAAGAACACAACATGTTTCAAGTGTCATTGGTTATTCCTATCTATGAACATGTGTATTGGTCTCCTAAAATGAGATCATTGTCAATGTGTTCTGTTTGATCACATACATTGATTCAAGGAAAAAACCATGACATTGAATTCATGTAGAGATAGCTTATGTTGGGTGTATCATTGGTGGTATGGAATTGGATTAATGATCAAGATAGGATTTGTCGCTTCTTAATTGTGGAAGTGATATCTCAGGCCTATTTTATCTGGATGGTAGTACCTTCATTAAATCCATGGCCATGGTAGTTGAAGGTAAATCTGTCCACTTAGATCAACAAAAAATAAATCAAGAATGGATGATGACACAAGTTGTTTATCCTAATTTATGAGATATCAAATATAAAGAGATTATATTATACAGTATGTGTTTGTAGGATGGTTTTCATTGCTATGACTATTTCTTATCTATTTAGGGGCCTTGATGGGTTTCTAGACTCTACTCTTGGTTTGTAGATATTATTCACTTCTATCGATATTAGGGTTTAAAAGGGTCACACACAATAGCACATTCAATATTTTTCTCTACTATGATGAATAATAATATAAAACATGGTGGGCCCCACCATAGGTTCTAAGAGTTTTCCAAGTTCAATCCATCACTGAAAAATAAATAAATTCATTATTATTCAAGTATAGAATAATTGGGTTGAATTTATTTATTAAAATTATTTTCAAGTCTTTACGTAAATACTTGTAATAAATTTAGGTGAATGAATATTATTTTAATATTCAAGGTTCATTTAATATTAGTAGGGATTATGAGTTGAGTTAATGACTCGGCTTTGTCACGTAATATATTTAATATATATTACAAGTTTGTGATAAAATATAAATAATATTTATGATGCAGTTATTTAATCATAATTATTTATTTATTACCTATTTAGTGGACGTTAAATATATGAGGGTCAGGGAACCCTAATTGGGTATTTTTAACATCCACTATATAATAATAGGAGGAGCTCATTTCTGATGTGCAATTCATTCCAGCAGATTGAGATCTCCTCTCTCCTCCCACATCTTAGAGAGAAAAATTATCTATCCAAATGAATGATCCAAGAATGATTTCATGGATCTAAGTTAGAGGATCAATGTGGTCATTGTGACATTGAAGAGATTGTCGGATCTCTATTCTAGCACCCGATATTCGACGAACGGCATATGCATGGATTATTTAAGCATGTGTGGATGAACTAGAGTGGTCCAACTTCAGATCCTTTATGCAATTGTCACTAGTGATGAGATCTATTTGAACATATGTCAAATCAAATGAGGTAAAAATTTATTTAATTTTGTGCTTTGAAATATTCACATGAGATCTTCATACCTCTAGTAGGGCTCATATCAACAGAGATGATGGTGTTACATTGCTACAATGATTACAATTTTAAAATACCTAGCCCACTAACTTTCATTGTGCACCCCAGTACCTTCAATTGGTATTATAAGGATCATGTTAATTTCCTGAGGCAAGATAAAAATTAATTAATTTTCATTAAATAAAGTAGATATCTTTAAATCAATCCCAATGGAATATACCATGCATCGATCCGATCCTGAATGGCTTAGTTATGGCCATCCAAAAAATTTAGTATGGATTGAACATATAAATTTTACTTGTTAAAAATTGAAGAATAGTATAAATATATATCTATTCGTGTTTTTATTTTAGGATTGGGATAATTTTAATTTAACAGAAAATTAATTTATTAATAAATTCGATTAAAAATAATAATAATTTATCATTTAAAATAATTAATTTAATTTTGGTATTAAATTAAATTAATTAATTAATTGAATTTTTTTAATATAAATTAAATTAATCTCTAGACTGAAGAATATAAATTATTTGAATTTTATAATTCATTTAATTTATATTTAAGCCCTTGAATTTAAATTTGTTTCAATTTAACTTTATTAGGTATTTAATTTTCATACCAGTTGGTCTTGAGAAATTGACCAAACTTGTGTATGATTTAATTTATTTAAATATTTATTACAATTGTGTGTGGTGTTTTTAATAAGTAGTTAATTTTATGATGGTATGTGCATCATTTTCATTTCATTCAATATGTATAAGGGTCTGCACGTCTAATTTATCTATATGTATTTTTCACTTCCCTAGACCCACCCACCTATGTGTGAGTATACTTGTACATTTTATAATAAGACTATAAGGCATGGACCCCACCAATATAAGGTGACATCTCAGATGAGAAGTGGACACACTAGATGAGGAATGAGCTACGACTCGGGTATGACAACCCTAGGTCCTGGTTGATCCATTGAGTTTAAATGGATCAACCGATCTTAGATGATTAAGAACAGTCAGGTAATTTATTTCCTTTATTCATTGTTTATTATTTTATAAATTTTTGTGCTTGAGAGAACACATAAATAATAAATAGATGAAATGAATAAATATGTGATGAATGTATTCTATTAAATTCATGTTTAGTTGTGAGAATTACAATAAAATATAAACATATTTAATAGAAAATGATCACATTTGTTGAAAATATTAAAAAACCCTCAAAAAAATATTAAGTAGTGAACACCTTCCTTCTCTCAAATTTGAACAAAATCGGGTGTATGGGTGCTTTTCAGCAAAATTTTAGAATACCTCTAACTACCGGAGAGTTCTTATGATGGAGATGGGTTAACTTAACTAAAGTTGGAAGAAAATAATTAGCCAAAGATAACTTTTTGAAACTTTATATGAAATAATTGAGTAAATCATTTTTTATGATTTTAGAAGAAAGTAATTTACTCAACAAATCAAGGATTCGTGAGTTAAGGTAGTTGGATAGTAAAATTCCTAACTTTAACTCTCTGGTTAGTGGAATGGAAAAATATTATAGACTATGAGGAGAGGTTTTGAGGATCATTTTTCTAGAATAATCATGTAGAATACTATTTTTATTCTAGTATAGAGGGTTTCTAGTGTTCAATAAAATAGTTGGAAACATTTAATGATTTAAATAATCAGAAATTTCTAATCGATAATCAAGATAAAATTACCAATCTTCTAGATTTTATTTTTTGTTTTTATACAAAAATGGAAAGTAATACCACAACTGCACTATGATAATATTGGATAAATAAAATGTCCAAACTGGTACAAAATTCCATGAGTAGTACAGGAACTTGCTCAAAGTACTATGATATCATAAATTCAAGGTGCTGGTGTCCCCAATACCTATTGATCCACCTCATGAAGTGAGGGTGAGAAGAATACTTACCATATACTCATATATGAAACATAAGAAGGTTATGTCATAATAATGTCTTCATCATCAAATGTGATTTTTGGATACAACATCAAGACATGGATGATTTCACATGTTGTCTCATCTCTAAGAAACTTGTATGGAGAAAAAGAAGCGAGGTATGAATGGGTGAACTTTACACTGGATATGTGTAAATTTAATGATAGATCGTAATATTTCACTACATCCAATTCTTATATCATTTTCACCCAGATACTCCAATTTCATTTAATATTATAGAAATAAAAATTATATAGAAAACAATTTGTTTCCTTTTGGGTACGGTTCTCTAAGAAAATAAGATCTTAAAGAAGGTTTGATATTTAGTTATTATGGAGAACATGTTGAAAAACAAGGAAAAAAGGTCAATGAAAAGTGTGAAATCAAAATGAATCTTAACAACATCCTTAAAATATGTGGTATTAAATATGAGGTTATTTTACATGAATATCATGAAATAAGTCCTTAAAATATAAATTCAATAAGCTAAATCAAATAAGCAAGTGGTTGATTATTCTTCAGGTATATTTATAAATTGTAAGTAATGTTTATATTTTACTTCTAGGGTATTTAATACAATATACCTATCACATATGTGTATAAAAATATAGAATTCAAGTAAGTAATAGAAATGTTACAATAAGTAAGGTATGTTCTCCAAGTAGCTGAAAAGGGTAGTTCCTAAGTCAGAGGTGAGAAGTACACAACTTATATAATACCAAGTTTAATGATTCTAGTTCAAAAAATAAGTATTACCAAAACATTTATTTCACATGTCCTTTGAACATAAGAATAAATTATTCTAGTTTAAGAATAATTTTTTTTTGGTGTTTAATACTCAACCAAGATTTTTCTAATGCTTGAATTATTGACAATACCTAATGAATATAAAATGTAAGACTTATATACCCAGTTTTGGAAAGATAATACTTTTTTGAGAAAAACTAAGTTTTTTTCAAGGATATACCTAATATTCTTTTAGAATCTTCAGATTTAAAGTCATTAGGTATTATCAACATTCTTATGTGTTTAGTTTTTGACAAAGAACCCTTTATAAATAAAGGTAAGACACAAATTTTTCAGAACTAGCTTGGCAAGAGATCATAAACTATTCCAAGGATAAATTAGTAGTAAGTATAATTTATAATATACCTTTAAGTGTTTAGGTAATGCGAAAGTGAATTATGGTATATCCATAGTTAGAATATATTAGATTCTTTGGGATGGTGTTTCAATGAATATCTTAACCAAGCATTCATCAATCAATATAATGTAGTGTGAAGTAATTCTTAAACACACATTACCTTATCCACATCAAAGTTATGATGATAATAATGAGGATTTATTATTAGTCTTAAATGTTAACAATGTTCAATAAAATATAGCATGAAGTAATTCCTAAATTCACATTTCCTTATACACATCAAATTCATGATGTTAGAAAAAGGAGTATCAATGTTGGAAGTTATATGCATTATAAATACTTCAATTATTTTTCAACAAAAGCCTCAAAAATGATGGTGTTATCCTATAAAAACAATCCATTTATAATGAAAAAGGGATATCATATGAGTTATAGTATGATAAAAATCCATTATTTCATAAGAACATGTGTTTATATACAAATAGTTTATCAGGATATAAACAAACTTTCATCAAGTAAAACACAATGTGCATCTCAGTTAATATCCTAAAGTTCATATTGGATAAATCCCTATCATAAAATATTGATAGTCAAGTGATAGACTATATTTCTATAAAATGTTGCACATCTCTAGTTGAGATAGTGGGATCCAGATTAACTTGGGCTTAGTCAATGCTAGAGATACATAAATAGTTGACATAAGAACAAGTTCCATAAGATTTTGTGGAAGATGAATATTCTAGAGACATATACTATGTATGAAGGAAGAAACCATAGTAGTGGTTTTGTATACACCATGTCTAGGGATACATTATTCATTGAGAATAATAAATCCTACAAGTAAGTGATTAGTGATTTCATATGTTCTTCCATCACGATAATGGGTTGCCTCTTGATTTAATAGATAGTGTTTTGTCTATGATATGATTTTTTATCATGTTTTTTATTCTTGGTTTATCATGTTAATTGATGACATTGTTTAAATAATGTAAAGATGTTAATTTTTTGGTTGGATAAAGAACATAATAAGGTATATTTAATGAATCCATAGACTATTGTAATATAACGGTAATCAAATTGATTCCAAATTCATGCTTAATTAAATTTGTTCAATAAATGGAATTGACTAAAGAACATGAAAACTCTAGTTCTTTTTGTGAATAATAATAAAGAGGAGTGTTAATGATATATTCTTCCTTAAGTTTAATGAAACTAGAAGTTATGCTTGAATGAATTGTTTAATAATTTAATAGCTTGTTATAGTTGATGCCTTAGGTAACCCATAGTTGTAATCTATGATAATTGAATAAGTTAATTTAATATGGAATATAAATTTTTGTTTTATAAAGATAAATGTTTAGGGAATAGTGAGACCATTTTCTTATGAAGGGTGTATACCATGTGTTTGAGGGCTGATTGATCCTGTTTGCATGTAAAGGCTAAATTTTCTATTTTTAGGGCCTATATCCCTGTTGACCTTATTGTTTTTTTTTCTTATGAAGTTCTCTGAATGTGAGCCTTTCTATGTGATGTTATTTGAGACCAGGGTTGCTATTGGTTTGATGAGATATGGGTAGGGAGGCCCAGATTTTTGGTGTCAGTCGATGCCTATGACAGCGAGATGCATGATGATATACATGAGGGTTTCAGGGATAACAAAGAGTTAATATAATGGGTTGAAATAGGTTTTACCCATTATTTTAATGAAAGTTGGATGCTTACTTTATAATATATATATATATATATATATTTAAAGGTCGTATGGTCAGGTTTCTTATTTATCTATATTTATTTCTCCACTACTTCATGCAACTAGATGTGCTTGGTTATGAATCTATTTGTGGTATCTTAGTATGTTTCCTATAGTACCTTGAATTATGTAATGGCATGGGAATAATTAACATTTTAACCCATGGGGTTGGTTTTTTTTGGAATGCTGAAAAGATATTAATCTTGAGAAATCATGGACTCGGTTGAATTACACTTGGAGGGCATGGACTTCACTTTGAGGTTAATGAAATATGAATGAAATAAAGATTAACTATAGATAATGAATTAATTAACATGAAGTGAAATAATAAAAGGAAATAAGTAATTTAATGAAATCCTCGTTAAATTCTTGTGTGCTTATAGGATATCTAATTCTTATTAGTGGAAGTTAGGTGTTCGAGAGATGATATCTATAGATTATCCTAAGAATAGACTACTACCCATAGTGTGGTTGTGATCTATATTATATCCTTTATGTTTTGTGATTTAAAATGATACCCCACCCATATCAATAGGGATACTAACACCCAGTATACTTTAGGAGGGTGTTTTTTCCAACATCTATGTTGGCAAGGGATGGATGGATGACTACCCCCACTTTATCCATGCTCCCTTATCCTTGTAGTATTATGTGATAGTATGCACAGTGGTTATATTTTTTCATATATGTGTGTATAGGGTCGTAATGGATTGTGGTTATTTAATAAACATGTATCTCTAGATATAGTATCCTAAGGATTATCATAGGTATGATTTACATGGGTTTTGATGGCTTAAGGTGCATTACTTGGTGTATGGGTTATGATGGATTGAGTTACAATACCCAATGTATGATACTTGTCATACACATTGTGGTGGATCCCGATAACTACCTATCAAGATATGGAGATGTGGCATGGTATGAATAAATGATGTGATTCATGAGGTTCATATTGTGATACTTATCCAAAGTGTCTTCAGGATGCCTTCTTTTAGAGAGAGATGGCTTAGGACGTAGGATGTTGGTTCTGAATAGAAAACTAGTGGGGAAGTGGTAATGGGGTACCCTTGTTTTATTACTATAATATATAATTTTTTGTATGCATTACTTGGTTAGAGATAACCATGGTGAGGCTGGAAAATTAGTATACCTATTTAGTTGAAAAGTTAGTTTCACTTGTTGTTCATTGAGTTTTAGTATGTTTTCTTTATCTTTTGCATGAGAGGATCTAGGGAGAATCCTATTGAGTATACCTATTATGGTCACCCTATGTATATATAAACCATTTTTTACGTTAGTAGGAATAGGTTGGATATCATGATGTATATTACTAGCTCATGGTTTTTTAGGATCTGTTTAGGATTTTTGGTTTCTACCAAGTTTATCTTTTGGTACTTATAGTAAATTTTTATTTGTATTATTTTTTTATGACATTAAATGTATGTACTTCAGTTTTATTTTCCTATATATTAGAGGGATTCGATTTGTGTAATTGTTTTATCTATCTTTCCTCATGTTCTCTTATAGGGTAATTCCTACCATTTGTATGTATATTATACCCTCAGTGTTTGTCACCAACCCATGGCCTATTGGTGGTGAGCTTTGGGAAGTCACTATCTCCATTATCTCATTATCGGCCTGGGAGGGGTACCTTTGGAGGGTTGTGACAAGCTTAAGCTGAGGAAAATTACCATGTTTTACCCAAGGAGATTCTAAATAAACTAAACCCAGTCACCTCCTAGAAATAGGTACTCCTCTAACTCTGTTTGAGAATGAGAGAAATATAGGCATTTTGAAGCTAGTTGGATACACCTACATTGAATATCATATTCCATGGGGAGGGAAATTTGATAATAATGCCACACTAATAAGTTTTATTTAGCTTGTATGGAATCATCCTAGTAATCCTTACCATAAACATCATGATTAAGATGGGTGTGTATATATTTCTGGTAATCTTTGGTGTTAAACAGACCAAAAATCACATGTGTGATGATACAATAGTTTGTATCTTCCAACAAATTGATGTTTTTTGAAATGAACTTTTGGTCATAATTGAGGATTTAATTGGTGTGATTAATGTGAAATTTTGAATATTTTAAACTCAATTCAAGGGTTGGGTGGGAGGGAAATAAAAGAAGACTCCCTGAGGAATTATCTTTCTAGAGAGAGACTTCACCTCTTTTGATAATCCACAATGAAGGTTCAAGTAGACAGCGAAGGGGATTTAGAAGCTCCACCACAATGTTGGAGTTTTATATAGAATATTTTAGATAGAATAAAAATATTTTACATATTTTTTCCTTATAAACCTCTCCCATAAAGGGTCACATGTGATAACATCTCACATTAGCTTCTCTTGAATAGATTTCATGGATTTGTCTAAGTTCCTAAAACTAGTTCCACATTCTTCAATGGGATTCTCCAAGTAGACATAGAAAACCTAGTGACATTTATCATCATGTTGGGAGTCTAAAAATAAAGTGTTAAGGGTGATTTTGATACTCCAGATGAAACTATTGGTCACTTTTATCACCAAAAGAATGTCCATGGGGATTAGGGAGAGGGTATTATTAATGAGGGTCATCCTTCCTCCAAAAGAGATAAGATTCCTTTTCCAATTAGTTATGTGCATTGTGATCATGTTAACCAGCCCTTTAAAATTTCAAATTTTAATCCACCTTGTAGGAAAAGAGCTCTGAATTATTCTATATAGAAATTTTCTCTAGAGAATTCAAACCACCTATCAATATGAATAGCCCTCCTGTCTAAGAAAATAGTGGAGATAAAACATTTATTTTGTTGAGGCTTTAATATTTCCCACATAATTTTCCATAATTATTACATGATTATTTGAATCCCCAAATCAACATACTATTTTCATTCAGTAAGAAGTGCATATCATCAACCAAGAAAAAGTGTGAGATGCTGGGAGAACCATGCTTGTCTTTAAAATAGATAACTAGACTAGAATAAATAGCTTTATGGAGGATCATGCTAATCACATGTTGGGTGAGGGAAAATAAATTGGTATAGATCATATCACCTGGATGAAGTCCTCTAGTATACTTTAATAATCCATACTCCCTCCCCAATAGGTTGGTCAAGAACCATGGGGAAGAGAAGTATTGAAATCATGTGTTATAAAACCACTCATAGAAACTGAAGTACCACTTGGTCTTGATAATAAAGTTCCATTTTAACTTGTCATAATAATTTTCCATGTTGATCATCCCTATTATATTATAACTCAAAAATTTCATATTGCTTTCATAGATCATCTCTTGATCAAGCCCTATTTCACTATGGATGCTTCTTTTTTTGACAAATCCATGTTTTTATTATAAAATAAATAAAGGACTAAGGGGGGTAGTCTTTTGTCAGGGATATTAGAAAGAATTTTTTAGGATAAGATACACTTTATAATGGGATGATATTGGTTAAAGTAATCTAAGTGTTTCACTTTTGGAATGAGCACAAGGTTATTCATGCAAGTTGATATAGTAAGAGAACCTCCTTTGATGTAATCTTGAATAGTTATAGTGAGATCCACCTTGATGATATCCTAGGATAAAACATAAAAAGAACCTAGAAACCCATCCAGGCCAAAGGCACTATCTGACTTTAGATACCTATCCACCTCCAAGATCTCCTTGTTGTTGTGTATGGATTCATAAATATAATTAGTACAATCATCAATAGAATAGAGAATAAAATTTAAAAAAATCATCTTATACCTCATTCGGTTAAACCCCTCCCCTGTATTAAGTTGAGGCTTAGAAATGTGCTTAGAGAAATAATTTGTAGACAATGGAACTATAATGTTTATGTCACTGGTGAAAGATCCGTCTTCAAGAAGGATATTAAGGTTTTTGATGAATGTTCTTTACTTAATGTATGCATGAAAATAAGAATTGTTCTTATCTATAACTTTGAGATATAACTTCATAGACCTTTACTAGGATATTCACTCCTCTTCAAGTAGTTTTTCCAATAATTCCTTTTTTTTTTCTTCAAAATAAAAACAAATATGTCTTCATTCTAGGATTCCTGAAGACTACTATTGAGATGATTTATTTCTTTTTATAACTCCTTAGTGATAGGGTAGATGTTTCTCTTAATACTATACCATTATTAAAGGTTAGATATCATCCATTTGAGCTTTTTGTAGAGGATATCCCATGGTTAACCTTGAAGAGGGTTCACCTAAGAAGCATGAACCACGTTCATGAAGTCATCATATTTTAGTCCATAGATTGGAGAAATAAAAATTATGGGATACACCACTAGAATAAATAAGATTGTGAAGGAGATTATAGTAAAACAATAATTATTTGGATAGATTATTCATTGATAAATTTAGAAATAAATATATCCCTTTGATATTGTATAGGAATCTATTAATCCAGTTGAAAATCCAAGGATTACCTTGTTTATTGTTACACTATATGAATGGGTCACCCTGGTAACCCTGATCTAAGATATTTTTGGTAGAAAAAAATATTTGAATTCATAAATAGATTTACTATAGTATCTGAACCCACATTTATTCTCTAACTAGTTTAGAATAGTTTTAAAATATCGTCTAATGAACTAATCATATGGTCCAAGTTTGAAGGAAGATAATTTTTTATAGATAGATTTTATTTACCTCGCATCACATTTAACATAAATGAAAGAGATAGAAAATGTTTGGGAGAGGTAAGATACCATGATAGTTAGATATTTAAGAGAATATTTGATTATTTCCACCACCATGTAGTCCTTATAGAAGATATAAATGTAGAAATTAGTATGAATTTTGTGTAGAAATTGTATGGTATAGAGTTTGGAACCAACTCTTGGATAGAATTACAACCATGATTCAGTTCAATAATATATAATATAGGATACTTGGAGAATTTAGATTTAGTGGAGATTAATTCATAATTCACTAAGTATCTTATTCCCCAGTATTACCATATGAAAATGGAGGACATGATTAAATGGTTATGGGAGCCTTGAAGCCTTGGAACTGATACCCTCTCGAGAAGGTAAACTACTTTTAGGCCTTAGACCTTGATCTGGTGACCATACCACCTAAATAATAGGTATCTAGTTTATCCTTCTTAGTATATTTGGACATGGGAAGGGGATAGGAAAAGGGATCAACATATACCATCATCAATCCATTGGAAGGGTTATCTACTGAGACCATTAAAGAACCATAGATAGGGTGAGGGGTCAAAATAGAAATAGGGTTAGGGGGATATATAGGAACACCCTAAGATAGAGTTTCCTTCTAAGGAAGTTCTGTCATGGGTTGAAGCAACTAAATATAGTCAATAACAATAGGTAATGTAGATTGATTATCATACACATCCAAATAGGAATTAGAAGGTATATCCCCTTACTAAACAACTAAAAATGGATTGAAGAAATATTAAGGCATGCTTAAAGTTTCCAATTATCATAAAAAAGCATAATTAGTAAGCATACATAAGGGTGCCACTATTTCAACTGGTACAGGGCCCTACCAAATATCAAACTCTTTGAAGGCACACCTTGGGATCATGTGTAAGAGTGGTCAAGTAGTATATGTAAGTTTTATTTAGGATCAACTGGAGTAGGTTACGACCATTCATATAGAACTTCCAAAGATAAAACCTAATTAAATTCTTCTTAAGAGATCAGAAGTTTCTCTGAAGAGGAACCTAGAAGCTAAATGACTTGGGAGATGCCCATATAGAACGCCAACTTAGCTGAGAAAGGACCATCAGAACCATCTAAGGTGGGGTAGCATTGGATATTTTTCAAATATTTGATTAGTGGACTTGAAGATGGTAGGAATGAAAAAAAACAGTCATATTTGTAAAAATAAATCTTCTACTAGAATGAGATGGAGGATCTGGTCCAAAGAAAATGTGGTGAGGTAAGGGAATGATGAGGTCCATTTCCACACAAATCTTGGCCTACATTGTACTTATCATCATCAAAGTCACCTGATATGTTTATAGAAATCATCTAAATATGTTTTTAATACCATTTAAAATCACTAGGTAGAGGAAATGGACAAGAAACCCAAGAAGATGAGCTCATACCACTACTGAATAAGGATAGTGACCCTCATAGAGATCCATGGACCACTAGTAGAGAATAAAATGTATATTAGCATAGATCCTATCCACTCATCCCAAGATAAAGTGAAGTCTTATTAGAAAAATAATTGAATAAAAAATTCCTTTTGTTCGATAGAGGAGATCATCATCGGCACTGATAAGCTACAATATTTGATAAACCATTCAAATATAGGGATAAATGAACAATCCTTTCCAAATTTTGCGATTAAGTTCTATTTATAATATTCATAAACCAAATAAAATTATTCTATCGATAAATAGAAATAAAGGTTTCTATAAAGGGGCTCAGGGTCATTGGGAAAAATGAAAACAAGAAAAATGCAGGTGAGAAGAATGTTCAAAGAAGCAGTTGATCCAATCACAAGAGCCAATTTGAAAGTGGGAGTGGTGGGTGGTGATAAAGCCTCAAAGGGATATTATAGAGCATCCTTCACAACATCCACTAATTTTTTCTACTATAGTGTAGGGGAAAATCCCTGATAATCCAAATTTGAAAAGGTAGTCAATATCAGTGGCACACCCTGAGTGAGAGTGAGAGAAGCAAGAGAACTCATCTAAAATATAATCCACCAGTATGGATTACACTATAATAAGACTCTCCACATCCCAAGGTGGTGAAAAAGGATGGAGATGGTTTAGATTTCCACCTAATTTATTAATATGAGTTCAGGTGTTTAGATTTCAAATATCCCACCACACGTATTATCACACTCCTTGTTGGAGAGTGATAAACTCTAGATCTGAATAAAAAACCAATTTTAATAATTGGGATATAATTTTGGACCTACTCACTCAAATTAAGTGGGAAATTGATCACACACTATGAATAAATTAAGGTTTGAGCTACTTGGGATAGGGTAGTTGCCTCCTCAACAGGGACCAAATCTTGTGATGATGAAATTATAGTTTCATTTTCTTATCCCTCAGTTTCCCATGAAGGAATTTCTACAGCCAATGACAATGATATATTCCATGTAGAAAATACAAAAAATAATGAATACTTACATAAATACTCAAAATTTCCCATTATATCATTTACCTTTTATATCATTATTCTCTTTCTCATTAGTTCATTCAAAACACATTCCCAAGGTGGATCTCTCTTAGGATACTTATATACCACCATTAGGGAGTCCAATAATGTAATACCCCAAGAATTTAAAAATATATTTAATATAGAATGCATGAAACACTGATTCTCTACAAAAAAAACTTTATTATAACCTAACCAATAAACATAATTTATCCACTTCTATATTTTGAATTTCAAAAAACTGACATACACAGTTTCATTCAGTAAGATATTTAGAGTCTGATAAGAAAAACATAATTTTTTATGAATAGTAACATACCCTTATAAATATTAACATATATTTATGAATAGTAACATACCCTTATGAATAGTAATGAATAGTAAATTTTCCATAAAAATATAAACCTTGCTCATGAGTGTATAAATACAATTTAGACATCTTATAAGTCAAAAAATGATCATAGTATAAGTATTGGTATTTTATAGGTCTTAAATATTTTAATTAAAATTTTATAATTAATTTAATTATTTAAAAAGGAAATTTATTTTTATAAAATGTAATCATAAATTTTTACTTTATTTTCGTAAGGTTATAATATAATTTTATGCGACCTTGATTAATTTCTCAAGGTGTTATAAAACAAGTTATAATTTTAAAGTTCTTTTTTTTGGAATAAATTATGATTTTATTTAAAAATTAAATTAAAAATATTTAAAAAATTATTTTCAAAAAATGGATTTCATTTTTAAATTCTACACATTGAAAAAATTTTAGGGTGGATTTTTGGGATTTTTCTAAAATACTTGAATTTTTCATGAATAGTAAAAATACAGTTTTGAGTTTTCAGTATGTTTAATGACATCATCATGATGTAATAATTGATATAAAATTCTAGTAGACTTGTGTACAGTAAAATATTATTTGAGGTGTCCCAAGTGGATAATACCATTGGATAAATACCATGGGAAAGCACATGGTTTTGCAAAAATCACTAATGCGGTGTACCTTTAAATTAATAAAAAACTCCCTCTCATTTACTATAAATACCCACTCATTACTTCATTTTATTTCATTAAAAATTCATAATACAAGAATATTTGGTAGTTTTACCTCCCTATTATTCCTCCAAATGTTTCCTAAATCTTCCAAGGTCCCAACCTTCAAGTCTTGGGAGTTACTCTACAAGGTAAGAGAATTCTCAACTTCTCCTTTTCTATCCAAGTTCTCTTTTATGTGGTATGTATTTCAAATTTTTATACCGTGTTATTATTTCCATATTATTATTTCCCTATAAAATTTTATGAGTCTTTTATTAATGTTTTACCCTTGTCCCCTCTCTTTTTAATGTTTTCTAAAACCATGTTTCATAGTCATTATGCTGCAGAATTTTCGTCTCAAAATCTCTCTCTTTTTCAAGCACTCTTATTATGTTATTATATTTTAATTTTAATTGTTTTATGATGGGATATGTCATTACATATCTATCTTAATTTCCATATTATTTATGAATGGTGAGATACCCTTTTATATCATAAAAATATTTTATGAAATATTAAGCGACGTCATTAGGCTGCCAAATTTTCGTGAGGGATTTCTCAACTTTTCTTTTTTTTCAAGTTCCTTCCTTTTCTTCTTTCATCTCCCCTCATCCAAATGATATGATAATTACATTAACTTAAATTAATTTTAATTTTTTTATTCTAATATAATATTTCATCAACATCTCTCTTTTCCCTTTATCTTATACTAAAAATGAAAACACCATCCGAGATGTGTTAATTTATCACATTCAAGGACGACGGGTTCTCAATTTTTATTACCATCTTAAATTCTGGTTTTGAAACAATTTTTATGGTTGAAACAGATCATAATATATGTATTTAATCTTATTTAATGTTCTATAATCCTTATACCCTCATAATATAAAATAATTATTCAAAACAAGTTCATTATGCACAAAACTGCCAAGTTAATCCAAGAATTTATCATTATCTTTTATCAAACAAGTCACCCTTGTGGTATATAAAAAAATAATTATAAGATCATTTATATAACTGTAATGTCACTAATAATATACATTAAAAATTCTTGATGTTTTATTACATTTCAAATGAACTTCCATTCATTAATAAAAGTAAACTGATCATGAAAACCAAGGAAGAAAATGCTTCCAAAACAATAAAAATGAACCTCTTAAACCCATAAAAAAGGCAATGAATTAATCTAATAAGGTTATAATAAATAAAATAAATGAATAATAGGTTCTGGATATATTAATTAATAGATTTAATTTGGTTATCCAGGACACTAAGATCAATTGAAGAACACCATCGGACATAAGGTAAAGGGTTTCTTCATCTCGCTACCATTTTTCTAAGATATTCTATATTCAATACTACTAGTTGTGTATGATGTATGTATACTGACCATTGATGTTTAGAATCATGAATATATTTGTTTTTATGATATTCAATGTATCATTTAATTATTTTTAATTTTGGGGCATAAGATTCAATTGATTGCAAAGTTGTAATTATTTTCTACCCGAACCTCCATTTTCATTCGGGTTGCTCTTATTCTCTAATAAAATTAATGAAATTATTATTTATTATTATTTACTACTCATAAATTATGTGGTAATTTTCTATATATGTTTACCAATCATAATACCTCTTTATTTTGTGGGATTTTATGTGTTTCAAAAGAATCTTTCAAAAATTCTTCTGAAATGCAAACTCGATTCAAGGAACGTCTCGAATTTTTACCTATTTTTATGTTCACTCTATAATATGTTTTAAGCCATATTTATATTTAAAAAATCACAAATGTTAAATTTAAAAGGATATTTTGTTTTATTTATTATTTTATGAAAGCAAACATGACTTTATGCTTTAAAATCTCTTTAAAGAATTCCCTAAACCGCACTAAAATGTTCTATTTCTAAAGATTCTTTAAAAACTATTTTTAAATGATTTCACCTCAATAAGATTTTATTTAAGACTCAAATATAATTTCAATTAACTTCCCTTTTATTTTTTAAGATATACATGTTTACAATCTGATTTCATGAAAATTAAAAATTATTTTCCAAAAGAACTCTTCTTTCCAAAGTAAAAAATGATTTTTCTCATCTCACTTTATCTTTTATGAGATATATTCCATGTTCACAACTTACTTCTTACTTGTGGTGTATTTACTTTCCTTTGGTATATCATATAAACAGTCTCATTATTCTCATGATATTCTAAGGGATTATGATTTAAATGTTTTAATGTGGTATGGGACACTTTGGAATGTTTAAGGATTATTTCCTCAAGAATTTTTCAATGGTCTCATTTAAAAGTATCTTTATTTGTGTCAATATCCTTTGATGAATTTGTATCCTCTAATCTATACAGGTATTTATAAGGCATATTTAAATTGTATTATATCTATTTATAAAAAAATTGGACTTGCAGCGATGGGTGGGGCCCACTATAGCCCCTCGATGCATCGGCAGGTATCATGATACAAATCAGTTGGCGACAAACCCTTCGAGTTTGTTTCCAAAAATTAGACGGGTTTCGACCCAAAGACTTAAACCATTTTGATGGTATAGTGGTATCATTTTTCAGATACATGACATCCAATTAATAAGAAATATCTTTATTCATTTTCAATTATTACTATCCATGAGGTTTTCACTATGACAAAATCTATGGATGCAGTTTCATTATCGGTTTATTAATAGTGTGTGTTTTTCATTTATTCACCATGCCATATTGACTATACCAATTTGTGTATGATTCAGTTATTTTTATTCATGCTTTCTCTATTTGTAACCCTTACTAATCATTTGAGCTCACCCCTTTCATTTTTTTACCATCAATAGGTTATGAAGAGGAGACCATTTATTGAGTTTTAAAAGATACGGTTTATTAGCTTTTGTTATGTACCTTTTTATGTTTCCTTTCACAATGTAAAATGGGTTCCATGTATGTATCTAGTTTTTTCAAGACTAATAAATTGATCATTCCTTCAGAATTTTATACCTTGTAATCATACTAATGTATTAAAATAATGCACTTGCTCTGGGATTCTGGGGTCGAGGCATTACAGTTGGTATCAAAGGAAGTTTAGTAGAAAACATACAAACTATATTTAAAAAACATAGATTAGGGAACAAACCCCTAAGATAGTCTGTGAGGATAAAAATACAATAACATCCTGGTATTTTATTAAGTAATATATTATGTTGATCTTTATAGCAAATACATCCATGTCTGGATACTACATGTAGACGTTATTCTGGAAAAAATGTACCTAGGAGTGAAAACTCTGACAATGACTTTGGGGCTTGACCCAGGGTATCCTGGTACATGAAAATGGGTCTTACTATGCACCTAGTTTGACACTCCTGAGGTATATTCTTAGGATAATTCATATTTTATTTACCCACCATTATAAAGGATTTATTCCACCAAAGTAACCAAAGAATATGGTTTTAGGATTTATGATGCAGAAATTTATGCTATATGTTATACCATGTTTAGAGTTATAGAGAGTTCATAATTTTATGAGCTAATATATAATATATAATTGATTAGAAATGGAACCTATAATAAGGAATGAGAACTTCACCAATGCACACGATGCAAAGAGTAAAAAGGATCATATCTATAATGGTCTTAATCCATCTTTTAAAAGGAAGATTGTCTCCCAAGTATCCTCATCATATGAGGAGATAATATCATGCATTAAAAAGGTATGTAAATAATTCTCTGAGTCCTATGGATTTGAAGGGAAGAAAAATAATAAGAGAATTCTAGAGAAATATGGGGATAAAGTTAAGAAGGGAAAGAATGGTTTTCCCACATGTGATAAGTGTGGAAAGAATCACCATGGTAAATGCTTGAAGGGAATGGTTGTTTGCTATAAGTGTGGAGAAAAGGGACACCAAGTTCGTGATTACAAGGGTAAGAAAATGTTTTCCATTATACAATTATTTAACTACAAGTAGATGTGACACTATGCGAATTAATGTCCCAAGTGTTAAAGTAATATACCCCAAATGATGATTCTGGATAATGATCAAGTTATGATGTTGTCGTAGATGAAGAAGAATGATTAATATGCCAAGTCAAGAATCATGTTATTTGAATATTTTTTCAGTAATGTATTGTTTATAAGGATTATAGAATATATGAGTATTGTACTGCAATACTTTTTCATTAAGGATTTAAAACCATAAGTTGAATGGTACCAAAAAAAGATATTTAGTTGATGATAAATTTTTTTTAAAATGCTGGATTAAGGGAAAGATAAACCTTAATATATATCTGATGTTGAGATAATGATAAAGAAATGATTGTTTTATATAAGTACTGACTACCTTGGAACGGATTATTAACTTGTCGAGAAGTGGTTTATGCTATCATCGATAGAGTTACAACACTTTTGGATTTAAGGAATATATACAATAACATGTATCTTACTTAAGGAATACGGAAGAATGAATGATTCCAATATGGTTTTTTTGTTAATTCCAGTTATTACCATATTTAAAAAGGAACATGATGAATTTATTCACATGTTTAGAATGTTAAAATTTAAAGCTTATTTATGTTGATAAAGGTTCAATGATAAGTTCATCTTGTAAATTCACAGACCTTCATTCTAAAGTGTTGAATCTTCATATTTTGGAATGTTTAACCATTTAAGAAATGGTTTAAGTTGATCATTGTATGAGCTTTTATAGGTTAATGTATTACTTCACCATATGGAATAACCTGTTCTAAGTGATGACGTATAGATAGTTCAAGGTACAATCAAAGGATTAGTTTGAAAATAGAAACATATATTTATACTCTTATAGAGTGGAATAATTCCTCAACTCAAGGAAAATAGTCTTAAATAAAAAAATTTACGATTATCATAATCATTGATAATATCAATGATTTTTTTTACAGTATTTTATATTTTCATAGTAATCAACATTCATCTGAACATGTTCTCTATTATGTTCCATCAGAACATCATAGTTATATTTTTCTTCCATTTCCAAGTTTTTACTTGCAACTAATGACACCCCATTTTAAAGCATACTTATTGGGGTGACAACCTCATTTCTCTTAACCATTTTTTAAGAGGATATTTTATTAACCCTATTTCAGATGTGGGTTTCCACAAGGGAATTTTCAAGCATCAACCATTAACTTTCGAAGTGTAGTTTCAAATTGCGAGGATGCAATTCTGTTGAGGGGGGAATAATGTAACACTCCAATAATTTACAAATAGATTTAATATAGAATGAATGAAACACTGATTCTCTACAAAACAACACTTTATTATAACCTAACCAATAAACATAATTTTTCCACTTCTATAATTTGAATTTCAAAAAACTGACATACACGGTTGCTTTCAGTAAGATATCTAGAGTCTAATAAGACAAACTTAATTTTTGATGAATAGTAACATACCCTTAGGAATAGAAATGAATAGTTAATTGGCTAAAAAATATAAACTTCATCCATGAGTGTATAAATACAATTTAGACATCTTATAAGTGAAAAAACGATCATAGTATAAGTATCGGTATTTTTGTATGTTGTAAATATTTTAATTAAAATTTTATGATTAATTTAATTATTTAAAATGGAAATGTATTTTCCTAAAATGTAATCATAAATTTTTTATTTATTTTCTTTAGTTTATAAGATAATTTTATGGGACCTTGATTAATTTCTCAAGGTGTTATAAAATGAGTTATAGTTTTAAAGTTGTTTTTTGGAATAAATTATTATTTTATTTAAAAATTAAATTAAAAATATTTAGAAAATTATTTTAAAAAAATTAATTTCATTTTTTAATTCTAAACATTGAAAAATGGTATAGGGTGAATTTTTGGGATTTTTCTAAAATACTTGAATTTTTTGTGAATAGTAAAAATATAGTTTTGGATTTTCGATATGTTTAATGAGATCATAATGATGTAATAATTAATATAAAATTCTGGTAGACTTGTGTACAGTAAAATATGATGTGAGGTGTCCCAATTGGCTAATAACATTGGATAAATAGCATGTGAAAGCACATGGTTTTGCAAAAACCACTAATGAGGTGTCCCTTTAAATTAATAAAAAACTCCCTCTCTTTTACTATAAATACCCACTCATTCCTTCATTTTCTTTAATTAAAAACTCATAATACTCTAATATCTGGTATGTTTACCTCCCTATTAGTCCTCCCAATGTTTCCTCAATCCCCCAAGGTTCCAACCTTTAAGTGTTGGGAGTTACACTACAAGGTAAGAGAATTCTCAACTTCTCTTTTCCCATCCATGTTCTCTTTTATGTGGTATATATTTCAAGTTTTTATACCATGTTATTATTTCCATATTATTATTTCCCTATACTATTTTATGATTCTTTTATTAATTTTTTAACCCTATTCCCTCTCTTATTAATTTTTTCTAAAACCATGTTGCATAGCCGTTGTGCTGTAGAAATTTCTTCTCCAAATATCTCTCTTTTTCAAGCACTCTTATTATGTTATTATCTTTTAATTTAAATTGGTTTATTCTAGAAAATTTTATTCTATATCTACCTTATGTTCTATATTATGTATAAATAATGAGATAATATTTTTATCTCATTAAAATATTTCATGAAATATTAAGCGACATCGTTAGGCTGCCGAATTTTCATTAGGGATTTCTCAACTTTTCTTTTATTTCAAGTTCCTTTCATTTATTTTTTCATATTCACTCATAAAAATGATATGATAATTACAGTACCTTAAATTAAATTTAATTTTATTATTCTAATTTAATATTTCATCATCGTCTCTCTTTTCTTATCATCTTATACTGAAAATAAAAACATCGTCCGAGATGTGTTAATTTATCACATTCAAGGACGACGGGTTCTCAATTTTTATTACCATATTCAATTCAGGTCATGAAACCATTTTTATGGTTGAATAATATAATAATATATGTATTTCATATTATTTAATGTTCTGGAATACTTACACCCTCATAATATAAAATAATAATTCAAAATAAGTTTATTATGCACAAAACCGCCAAGTTAATCCAAGTGTTTATCATTATCTTTTATCAAACAAGTCATCATTAGGGTATATAAACAAATTCATTATAATATCATTTATATAACTTTAATTTCACTAATAATATATATTAAAAATTCTAGATGTTTGACCACATTTCAAATGAACTTCCATTCATGAATACAAGTAAACCGATCATGAAAACCAAGAAAGAAAATGCTTTCAAAACAATAAAATTGAACTTATTAAACCGATAAAAAAGGCAATGAATGAACCTAATAAGGTTATAAAAAATAAATTAAATAAAGAATAGATTCTGAAAATATTAATTAATGAATTTAATTTGGTTATCCATGACACTAAAATCAAGTGAAGAACACCATCGGACATAAGGTAAGGGGCTTCTTCATCTCACTTCCATTTTTGTGAGATATTTTGTATTCCGTACTACAAGTTTTGTATGGTGTATGTATACTTCCCATTGATGTTTAAAATGATTAATCTCTGTATTTTAATGATATTCAATGTATCATTTAATGATTATTAATTTTGGGTCATAAGATTCAATTGATTACAAAGTTGTAAGTATTTTCTACCCGAATCTCCATTTTCATTTGGGTTTCTCTTGTTCTCTACTCATATCAATGAAATTATTATTTATTATTATTTAATACTCATAAATTCTGTTTTAATGTTTTATATATGTTTACCAATCATAATCCTTCTTTATTTTATGGGGTGTTATGAGTTTTAAAATAATCTTTCAAAAATTATTTCGAAATGCAAGCTCGATTCAAGAAACTTCTCAAATTCTTACCTATTTTTACGTTAAATATATAATCGGTTTTAATACATATTTATCTTTCAAAAATCACAAATTTTAAATTGAAAAATCTATTTTGTTTTATTTCTTATTTTATGAAAGAAAACATTCCTTTGCACTTTAAAATATCTTTAAAGAATTCCCTAAACTGCACTAAAATGTTCTATTTATAAAGCTTCTTTAAAAACTATTTTTAAATGATTTAACCTCAATAAGATTTTATTTAAGTCTCAAATATAATTTCAATGAACTTACCTTTTATTTTCTGGGATATACATGTTTACAATCTTATTTCTTGAAAATTACAAATGATTTTCCAAAATAACTCTTCTTTCGAAAGTAAAAAAAAGGATTTTTCTCATCTCACTTTATCTTTTATGAGATATATTCCATGTTCACAACTTACTTCTTACTTGTGGTGTATGTACTATCCTTTTTTATATCATATAAATATTCTCCTTATTCTCATGATATTCTAAGGTATAATGATTTGAATGTTCCAAGGTGGTATGGGACACTTTGGAATGTTTAAGGATTATTTCCTCAAGAATTTTTCAATGGTCTCATTTAAAAGTATATTTATTTATGTCAACATCCTTTGATGAATATGTGTCCTCTACTATATATGGGTATTGATAAGGAATATTTTACTTGTATTATATCTATGTATAAATAATTTTTTGGACTTGCATCGACAGGTGGGTCCTGCTATAGCCACTTGATGCATCGACGGGTCTTATGAGAAAAAATAGTTGGTGACAAACCCTTCATGTTTGTTTCCAAAAATCAGATAGGTTTCTACCCATATAATTAAACTGTTTAGATGGTATAGTGGTATCATTTCCAAATACATAATTTCTAATTAATAAGCATTCTCTTTATTCATTTTCAATTATTACTATCCATGAGGTTTTCACTATGACAAAATCTATGAATGCAGTTTCATTCTCAGTTTATTAATGGTGTGTATTTTTCATTTATTAAACATTCCATATTGACTATACCAATTTTTTTATGATTCAGTTATTTTTTATTCATGATTCCACTATTTGTAACCCTTACTAATCATTTTATCTCACCCCTTTAATCATTTTACCTTCAACAGGTTAAGAAGCAGAGACCATTTATTGAGTTTTCAAGGATGCAGTTTATTAGATTTTATTATGTACCATATTAAGTTTCCTTTCCCAATGTAAAATGGGTTCCATGTATGTTTCTAGTTTCTTCAAGAAAACTAAACCGATTAGTCCTTCAGGATTTGATTCCTTGTAATCATGCCAATGCATTAAAATAATGCACTGGCTCTAGGCTTCTGGGGTCGGGGCATTACAGTTGGTATCTAAGGAAGTTTAGTAGAAAATGTGGAAACTATATTTAGAAAACTTAGATTAGGGAACAAACCCCTATGATAGTCTATGAGGATAAACATACAATAACATCCTGGTATTTTGGTAAAGAATAGATTATTTGGATCTTTATATAAAATAAATCCATGTATAGATACTAAAAGTGGACGTTATTCTGGTACAGATGTACCTAGGAGTGAGAACTCTGATAAGGAGTTTTGGGCTTGACCTAGGGTATCCTGGTACACGACAACAGGCCTTACTGCACACCTGGTTTGACACTCTCGAGGGATATTCTTAGGATAATTAACATTTTATTTACCCACCATTATAAAGGATTTATGCCCCCAAAGTAACCAAAGAATATGGTTTTATGATTTACAATTCATAAATTTATGCTATGTGTTATACTATGTTTAGAGTTATAGAGAGTTCATAATTTTGTGAGCTAATATATAATATGTAATTGATTATAAATGGTTCCTAGAAGAAGGAATGAGAACTTCACCAATGCACATGATGAAAATAGTAAGAAGGATCATATCTCTAATGGTTTTAAACCATTTTTCAAAGGAATATTTTCTCCCAAGTATCCTCGTCATATGACGAAATAATATCTTGGGTTAACAAGGTATGTAAAGACTTCTCTAATTCCTATGGATTTGAAGGGAAGAAAAATAATAATAGGATGGCAGAAAAATATGGGGATAAAGAGAAGAAGAGAAAGAAGGGTTTTCCCACATGTGATAACTACGGAAAGAATCACTCTGGTAAATGCTTGAAGGGAATGGGTGTTTTCCATAAGTTTTGAGAAAAATGACACCAAGGTCATAGTTGAAAGGGTAAGAAAAAAGTTTCCAATGTGCAATGCTTCAATAGTAAGGAGATGCGACACTATGCGAATCAATTTCCCAAGCGTCAAAGGAATATACCCAAACTGATGATTTTGGATAATGATAAAGTTATGATGTTGTCGTAGATGAAGTAGAATGATTAATATGAATAGTCAAGAATCATGTCATTTTAATATTTTGTCAGTAATGTATTGGTTATAAGAATAATGGAATATATGAGTATTGTACTGTAATACTATTTCATTAAGTATTTGAAACCATAAGTTGAATAGTACCAAGAAAAGATATTCAGTAGAAGTTAAACTTTTTGAGAAATGAATGATAGATGGAAAGATAACCCTTAATATATATCTGATGTTGAGATGATGATGAAGAAATGATTGTTTTGGATAAGTACTAACTACCTTCGAACGGATTATTAACTTGTCGATAAGTGGTCTATGCTATCATCTATAGAGTTTACAACACTTTTGGATTTAAGGAATATATCCAATAACATGTATCTTACTTAAGAAATATGGAAGAATTCATGTTTCCAATATGGTTTTTATGCTAATTCAAGTTATTACCATATTTCAAAAGGATACATGATGAAGTTATTCACATGTTTAGAATGTGAAAATTTAGAGATGCTTCATGTTGATTAAGGATTAATTGTAATTTAATCTTGAAAATTCAGATACCTTCATTCTAAAGTGTTGAATCTTCATATTTTGGAATGTTTAACCATTTAAGAAATGGTTTAAGTTGATCATTATACAAGCTTTTATAGGTTAATGTATTACTTCACCATATGGTGTAACATGTGCTAAGTGATGAAGTATAGATAGTTCATGGTGCAATCAAAGGATGAGTTTGAAAATAGAAATGTATATTTATACTCTTATAGAGTGGAAAAAATCCTCAACTCAAGGAAAAGACTCTTAAATAAAAAAAATTCCTATTATCATAATCATTGATAATATCAATGATTTTTTTTACAGTGGTTTATAGTTTCGTAGTAATCAAAATTCATATGAACATGTTCACTATCATGTTCCATCATAGATTTATAGTTTAATTTTTCTTCTATGTCTAGGTTTTTACTTTCAACTAATATCGCCTCATTTGAAAGCATACTTTTTGGGTTGACCACCTCATTTCCCTTAACCATTTTTTTAGGAGGATATTTTATTAACCCTATTTTCGATGTGGGTTTCCACAATGGAATTTTAAAGCATCAACCTTTAACTTTTGAAGTGTAGTTTCGAATTGTGAGGATGCAATTTTGTTGAGGGGGGAATAAGGTAACACCTTAATAATTTACAAATATATTTAATATAGAATGCATGAAACACTGATTCTCTATAAAAAACACTTTATTATAACCTAACCAATAAACATAATTTTTCCACTTCTATAATTTGAATTTCGAAAAAACTAACATACACGGTTTCGTTTAGTAAGATATTTAGAGTCTGATAAGACAAACTTATTTTTTGATGAATAGTAACATACCCTTATGAATAGTAATGAATAGTAAATTGGCTAAAAAAATAAAAACCTCACCCATGAGTGTATAAATAAAATTTAGACATCTTATAAGTGAAAAAATGATCATAATATAAGTATTGGTATTTTTGTATGTCGTAAATATTTTAATTACAATTTTATGTTTAATTTAATTATTTAAAATGGAAATTTATTTTCTTTAAAATTTAATCATAAATTTTTACTTTATTTTCTTAAGGTTATAATATAATTTTATGGGACCTAGATTAATTTCTCAAGGTGTTATAAAACGAATTATAGTTTTAAAGTTGTTTTTTTAATAAATTATGATTTTATTTAAAAATTAAATTAAAAATATTTAGAAACTTATTTTCAAAAAATGGATTTCATTTTTTAATTCTACACAACGAAAAAATTTTAGGGTGAATTTTTGGGATTTTTCTAAAATACTTGAATTTTTGTGAATAGTAAAAATACTGTTTTGAGTTTTTGGTATGTTTAATGACATCATAATGATGTAATAATTAATATAAAATGTTGGTAGACTTTTTTACTGTAAAATATGATGTGATTTGTCCCAAGTGGCTAATACCATGGGAAAATACCACGGGTAAGCGCATGGTTTTGCAAAAAAAACACTAATGAGGTGTCCCTTTAAATTAATAAAAAACTCCCTCTTGTTTACTATAAATACCCACTCATTAATTATTTTTCTTTCATTACAAACTCCTAATCCTAGAATATATATTAGTTTTACCTCCCTATTAGTCCTCCCAAGGTGTCCTCAAGCCCCCAATGTCTCAGCCTTCAAGTCTTCGGAGTTACTCTACAGGTTAAGAGAATTCTCAACTTCTCTTTTCCCATCCAAGTGTTTGTATTTCAAGTTTTCATACCATGTTCTTATTTCTATATTATTTTGTCCCTATACTAGTTTATGATTATTTTATGAATTTTTGACCCCTATCCCCTCTCTTTTTAATGTTTTCTAAAACTATGTTGCATTGCTGTTATGATGCAGAATTTTCATCTCAAAATCTCTCTTTTTAATGCACTCTTATTATGTTATTATCTTTTAATTTAAATTAGTTTATGTTGGGATATTTCATTCCATATCTCCCTTAATTTCCATATTATTTATTAATTATTATATATCCATTTTCTCTCATCAAAATATTTTATGAAATATTAAGTGATGTCGTTAGGATGCAGAATTTTCATGAGGGATTTGTCAACTTTTCTTTTATTTTGAGTTCCTTTCTTTTCTTTTTTCATCTCCACTAATCCAAATGATATGATAATTATATTACCTTACGTGAACTGTAATTTTATTATGATAATTTAATATTTCATCATCGTCTCTCTTTTCCCCTCCTCTTATACTAAAAATTTAAAACATCGTCCGAGATGTGTTAATTTATCACATTCAAGGATGAGGGGTTCTCAATTTCTATTACCATCTTCAATTATGGTGATTAAAACATTTTTCTGGTTGAACCAGATCATAATATATGTATTTCATCTTATGTAATGTTCTTTAATCCTTTATCCCTCATAATATAAAATAATAATTCAAAACAATTTCATTATGCACAAAATCGCCAAGTTAATCCAAGCGTTTATCATTATCTTTTATCAAACAAGACATCATATTTGTATATAACCAAATTCATTATAAGATCATTTATATAACTTTAATTTCACTAATAATATATATTAAAATTTCTGGATGTTTTACCACATTTCAAATGAACTTCCTTTCATGAATACAGGTAAACTGATCATGAAAACCAAGGAAGGAAATGCTTCCAAAACAATAAAATTGATCCTCTTAAACCCATCAAAAAGGAAATGAATGAACCTAATAAGGTTAAAATAAATAAATTACATAAATAATAAGTTATTTAAATATTAATTAATTAATTTAATTGGGTTATCCATGACACTAAGATCAAGTTAATAACACCATCGTATGTAAGGTAAGGGGTTTCTTCATCTCACTTCCATTTTTGTGAGATATTCTGTATTTAGTACTACTAGTTGTGTATGGTGAATGTATACTGACCATTGATGTTTCAAATAATAAATAT
This sequence comes from Viscum album, assembly GCA_963277665.1. Classification (NCBI taxonomy): domain Eukaryota; kingdom Viridiplantae; phylum Streptophyta; class Magnoliopsida; order Santalales; family Viscaceae; genus Viscum; species Viscum album. The sequence continues at coordinate 805,308,656 of OY728150.1, read as the reverse complement.
CTTTATTTTCATGATATTCAATTTACCATTTAATTTTTATTAATTTTGGATAATATGATTCAATTGATTACAAAGTTGTAATCATTTTCTACCTGAACCTCCATTTTCATTAGGGTTGCTCTTATTCTATACTCACCTCAATGAAATTATTATTTATTATTATTTACTACTCATAAATTATGTTTTAATGTTCTATATATTTTTACCAATCATAATCCATCTTTTTTTATGGGGTGTTATGATTTTTAAAAGAATCTTTCAAAAATTCTTCCAAAATGCAAGCCCAATTCAAGGAACTTCTCGAATTCTTACCTATTTTGACATTCACTCTATAATCTATTTCAATCCATATTTATCTTTCAAAAAATAAACATTTTAAATTGAAAAAACTATTTTGGTTCATTTCTTGTTTTATGAAAGCAAACATGACTTTACACTTTAAAATCTCTTTAAATAATTCCTTAAACTGCACTAAAATGTTCTGTTTCTAAAGCTTCTTTAAAAACTATTTTTAAATGATTTCACCTTAATAAGATTTTATTTAAGACTCAAATATAATTTCAATTACCTTCCCTTTTATTTTCAGGGATATTCATGTTTGCAATATGATTTCATGAAAATTATAAATGATTTTCCAAAATGACTCTTCTTTCTAAAGTAAAAAAGGATTTTTCTCATCTCACTTTATCTTTTATGAGATATATTCCATGTTCACAGCTTACTTCTTACTTGTGGTGTATGTATTTTCCTTTGGTATATCATATCATGAGTCTCTTTATTCTCATGATATTCTAAGGGATTATGATTTGAATTTTTCAAGGTGGTATGGGATACTTTGAAATGTTTAAGGATTATTTCCTCAATAATTTTTCAATGGTCTCATTTAAAAGTATATTTATCTATGTCAACATCCTTTGATGAATGTGTATTATCTAATCTAAAATAGTATTTAGAAGGCATATTTTACTTGTATTATATCTATGTATAAATAATGTTTTGGACTTGTAGTGACGGGTGTGGCCCACTATAGCCCCTCGATGCATCGACAGGTCTCATGAGAAAAATCAGTTGGTGAAAAACCCTTCAGTTTGTTTCCAAAAATCATACAGGTTTCTACCCATAGACTTAAACCGTTTAGACGATATATTGGTATCATGTGCCAGATACATGATTTCCAATTAATAATTATTCTCTTTATTCATTTTTAAATATTACTATCTATGAGGTTTTCACTATGACAAAATCTATAGATGCAGTTTGATTCTCAGTTTATTAATGGTGTGTGTGTTTTATTTATTCATCATACCATATTGACTATGAAAATTTATTTATGATTTAGTTATTTTTTATTCATGATTCTGCTATTTTTAACCCTTACTGATCATTTGATCTCACCCTTTTCATTTTTTTACCTTCAACAGGTTATGAAGAGGAGACCATTTATTGAGTTTTCAAGGATGAAGTTTATGAGATTTTTTTATGTACCTTTTTATGTTTCCTTTCCCAATGTAAAATGGGTTCCATGTATGTATCTAGTTTTTTCAAGACTAATAAATTGATCAGTCCTTCGGGATTTGATTCCTTGTAATCATGATAATGTATTCAAATAATGCACTGGCTTCAGGCTTCTGGGGTCGGGGCGTTACAGATAAGCTTGCCTCTGATGCGAGATCTCAAGTGATGAGGAATTCTACTTGAAAAGGAACAAAATTTATGACCTCTTAGACATTAATAAGGCTTTAATATAATTTATATAGATAAATATAGATAAGTTTGGTATTTGAATCATAATATATAGGGTCGAGGGATAAAAGGGGTAAACACTTCAAAAAAAATGCATCTCCTTCTAACTAAGTGACAAATTCTTGGAGTTATTCCATTTAAAATAATTGATATTCTTTGATGATTACTATTAATATATATCATTCCCTCTCAAACATATCTCTGTGCTTTTTAGAACCTTTTATGATATGATGATCAAGGTCTAGATAGGGTTTCATTGTTTCATTTAAATAACACAGTTGGAAGAACTCCCTCCTATATGATGGGCGCATCAAGTGTAAAAACAAATGGAATTTTCTCCATTTAATTTGGGTACTCCACTAGTGCATATGATACCTCTTATTATATCATTGGATCCTCATCCTCATCAATCATGTGATCAACCCAAGGAATCATAACATCCATGTAATCAACATAAGACTCTAACTAAGGTACTAGAATATCTTTTTTGATGATTGGGACCTATGTCCCAGTATCTGATGGAGTTGTTCAAGATGGCTCCAATCCTTCGTCTTTTATAGTGGGTTCAAAGGGTAACCTCTCTGAAAAGGAATTATCTATGACCATAAAACATATAGTGTTAAAGGGTGTATTTTAATGAAGCATATGGGTTAATTTTAAAGATCATATTGTTCACATGTGAGAATGTGAATGGATAATATTCTGGTACACACCTGATGTTTGAACTACCCTGGTGGGTGTTGGGATCTATCTTAGAGTTATTATAACCTATTACTAGATAAGCACCAAATAAATCTAGTACCATCACCTGTGGTGATGTCATATGCTCCGATGATAGATTCGTATCCACTTGTGGGGCCCCAAACTCAAACTCCCCCCAACCAGATTACCCAATATTGTATATTGAAGAGATTCTACTATTTATACTCTCACCACCTTCTCCCTATATGAAAATAAGTACATTTCATACATGTTAGATAAAGATAAAAATAAATACATATAATAATACTTCAAAATTTTTCCCATACATCTTTTGGGTCGATATACTAGTCTCATTTCTCTTTAGCTACCTGATTAGCCACCACTTAATCATCACCAAGATCCATCATTTTTTATATCCACTTAATGAAGGGAGATATTTTGAGATTTGAATATACTATAATCTCCATCCCCTAACATAGATGAAAACTTTAGTAGATTTATTCTCAAGGTTTATATTGGGAGGTTATTTTATATTTCCATGCTATAAGATATATATTCCAACTTGAAGGGAATTTTATGTGTCCTCAAGGTTGTTAACCATCACCCAATTATCCTATATGTAATTAACCTTAAGTAATAAAGAGTTTATAGTCACATATTGGTATTCCTCCTTGGTACTAGAAGTGAATATAGGTTCCTTTGTCTTCAAATACTTTTACAGGATTTCCCTCTTAGTTAGGTATTTTCTTTATCACCTCTGATTAAATCATCTCAACTCAAGATTAGTTTTTTATGGATTCTCAACCATAATATACAAGGATTATTTCATGTATTGTTGGATTTTATGTGTCAATGCCTCACTTCTAGTTCCTCCCTTTAATTTATTTCAAGTAACCCACCTATATTTCTCAGTAAATGAAGATCCACTAACCTGATCCACCTATTCGTTTAATATTTTGGTATAATAAGATGAAATCAAAGATTCAATGTATTCAGTTCATAGCCCAATTTCCCCATATACTGATGGAAGTATAATTTTGTAATGAGATTCCTCACTGTACGTCATCAACCATTATTTTAGTACTACCATCAAGTTATCCTCCATCCTTATTTTTGTATATAGTGTCTAGGTCAATATCTATAAGCATCAAAATTAATGAGAAAATCAGTATGTTATATAGACTTCATAAATGATTCCACAATCGATCCTTGTTTATAAAACATAATACCTTGGTTCCACTTTATATTATTTCTGTTCATAATCTCCTAATCCATTATCTATAAAGGTTTAGTTAGTTCCTAGCCATATGTAAGGAATTCGAATTGGTAGGACATTCCTAAATCCTTGATAACCTTTGTTTCAACCAACGAGAATGGATAAATTCTAAAAACACTCTGAATATATGTCATGAATCAGTACCAAGAGATATTGAGAGGGTTATAGAACTCATGCATCTTAAAATATGTGGTGATATTTCCCCACAACTATGAAATAATCCAAAATGAAAAATGGATATTTTATTTAATATACATGTATTAAAGACTAGTATATTTTTTCTAACACTATAACTACCCTTCCACCGGTCATGATATCATCATGAAAGTTATTGGTCTTACACAAAGTTGAATCACAGACAAGAAACATGTAAATACTCATACACATAGTGAGGAAGCCAAAAATACACACTTAAGAATCCACATCAAGGATAACATGTTAGCCTCATTTCTCATATTAAACCAATTCTAGATATGTCAAGTAGGTACTAGTGGATCCCCTTTTGTGAAAGGTGGGTCATCCTATATGATATTCAAAGTTTGGTCCCTTTCCATGTTCCCTAAATAATTTCCTCATTCCATGTCCATAAATTTATATCATTCCTTAGGTGGGGATATTTTTTGGTAGAATTCTGAGGCTCCCTCAGTAATGTATGTGTTATAAAATCAGTTCATTTGTAATTTTCCCAAGTATATTTTAGTAGGAGGGACTCATCATACTTATCTACAAAACTTGGATATTTATTGATTTTATATTCATCCCATAAAAACCCCATATTCTCATACAATAAATAAAATGTATTTTTTAGGGGATCAAACAACTAATGAGGTCAGGAATAAAATCCATAACCTTATATACATACATCTCTAAGATCCAGATGGCTTCATAAATTCTCACTACTCTAATCTGGTTTTCAAATTTGATACAATTTTTCCTCACATAGTAGGACAAAAACCATTTGGTTTTAAATCTACACCCAAGATATAGATCCTATATCATTCTCCACATTTGAATCTAGTTAGAAAGTAATAAATGTAAGATTGGTGATTAGTTGTGTTTTGGGTTTCAATGCATACTTACATTAGTCTAGGGTCAACATGATGTAAATCGGAGGCATGAGATTCTTTAATGAGAATTTTAGACATTGAGATATTTTCCCACTATAGTTGTGAATATTTTTTCATAGTGAATGGAATTGCACCATGTCCTTGGTGTGGAATAAATGAGATGGAGAGAACCATGGAATATGATATAGCGTCATGGCATCTAGTATTGGTGTTCACCATTAGGCACCATCTGTATAATTTTTTTAAGTTTTTACCTTTTTTATTTTAAACCTACTTGAACCTATGACACCCTCATCCCCTATAAAATTCACATGACTGAATTACCTACTTTAGATACACACCCTTGGTTGGATGATAGATACTGTAGAACTAAAACACCCATAATAGCCAATCTCTAGTTCTCTTCTCTTCTATTCTAAACTTATAGAGACTATCCTAGGTTTTCTTCCCTCACCATTCACTAGATCATTACACTACTAACTTGTATCATTTCCCATAATTCCCCCTCTACTTTGTTTTCTATTTTATTTTATTTATGTTACTATGTGTTTATCTATTTCTATTTTATATGTTTATATTTTAGTTTGTTCTCTCTAAAAATTAAATAACTACTATCAATTCTATTAAATATCCAGCTTGGGCATACTTTTCATTGACTTATCCTAAAAATAAAAACTATATGACATATATATTTTACATCAAAGTTACAAATTGTGGAATTACTCGATCCAAATAGATTTTAATGGGAGGTTTTATAAATATAACAACTGGAAAAATCTATCCAACACATGTCATTGAAGAAATTATAAAGTTTATTAGAGAAAAGAATCATTGAAGGATCAAATAAATTTGAATTCCTAGTATAAGGTTATTGATTTTTTAGAAAATGATATAGAGTAAGATCTTTATTTAATTCTAATTATTGGTGGAGTCAAAATGAAGGCAACAAGTTTAACAAAAATTTCAGGTAACTCTATTACTAGAAGTAGTATAAATGCATCTTATTTAAATTCAAGAGAATCTATTGATCATTATTTCACTATAATACTATAATAGGTTGTACCATAAATAAAAGAATAAATGTTAAAATAAACAATAATTAGTGATGTATACACAATGGAAAAAGAAGAGTAATTTTATCAGTTATTTGAAATATATAATGATGGAATTATATTTAATGTTATAAACTATGATATATTTTCTCCTTTAATTGAAGTATTTGGGAAATATTTCCTTAGCATGAAACTAACATCATATCATGAGGTACAATCTCCCTTACTCAAGAAAGAGTTGAAACAAAAAAATGATGAATAATTATTGTGAATAATGGTAAAGAAAGGGGTGTTCAATTATGGATGATGGTTGGATGGATATAAGAGGAATAGCAATAATAAATTTATTATTGAATATCCTAAATAGATCGATATTTATTAAATCAATTGATTATTTGACCTATTTGAAAAGTGGTTCAAATATATTTTTGTTACTTGATAAAAATTTTATAAAAGTTGGACCATATAATGTCATTTAAGTTGTTATTATAGTGATTAAAATAATGTTTATGTCAATAAATGTTTTATTTTTTTATTTTTTCTATTATAATCAAAATTTTAGATTTTTATAATGATAATTTATTATTATTTTCATTCATATTTAATAGGAAAATTGTTTAAGGCATCCTATCCAAATTTTTATTAGACTTCATACGATACTAATTGTTTGGAATTTATGTTGGAGGACATATAGAAAATTCAAATTCTTTATTCGAATTTTAATAAGGTGTTGTTAGTTAAGGGTTATATTTATAACGATGCTGGTGTGCTAAACATGATGAGGAAATTCACCAAATAGATGGAGTTACTTAGGCCAACAAAAAAAATATTTGTCTCTTCTATGGTCACTCTCTCTAGCATGGATAACCAATAAATGATTTTAATAAATACATTTGGATCAGAGGAGTGGAACACTGGTGATAGATAAAGGAGTGGGGAGGTAATAATGAAAATCCTATTATGCAGATTACTTCATTCTAGAATAATTTATGTTATTCCATCAAGTTTGGTGGTCCTCTTGTTTAAGTGCTTAGATTAGTATATGGTGAAAGGAAATCTCTAATTTATGAAGCTATAGATATGGAAAAGTGGCAATAGTAAAAGATTTTTATAAAAAAGAAAATAGGTATAAAGAGATCTTAAAACTTATCAATAAAATATGAGATGTGCAACTTCATCAACCATTGTATATTGTAAGATACTAGTTGAATCCCATGTTTTTATGACAATCCTAAAATTGATAGTGATAAAGAAATAAACATGGGTTTGTTGAATTGTATCCATAGATTGATTCAAGATATTATAACTTGGGATAAAATCATTGAGGCGATGAAAAAATATAGATATGATTCAGGTACTCTTAGAACTAATTTGGGTATTCAAAATAGAAAATTGAGAGCATCTACTTGTTAGTGGGCATTAATGGTGTTTAAACTCGTTATTTGAGATAGTTTGTAATAAAAGTTCTTATTATTACTTATAGTTCTTCTATTTATGAATGAAATTGGAGAATATTTGAAAATATCCATAAAAAAAGATGGAATAGGAATGGTCAGTCAAAATTTAATGATTGGATTTATGTCAAATATAACAAGGATTTGATGAGGATATTTAATGATCATGACACCATTAACCTCCATATAATTTAAGAAAATTGATGATTGTAATGAAATGATGTTTTTCTAATGTATGAAATGTTATTATTTTTATGGTTGGGGATTTAACTTTGGGTAACATTTATTTACTATATGGATCTGAAGAACTGGTTGTATTACTAGAGAATCCACATCTATGGTAATGAAAGGAAAAAATATCACTTCTTTATCGCATTAAAGAAGAGGAAAACCTTGAGTCTAGATAAATGAGTGAAGAGCAGGATATTGAAGTGCCTTTTGATGATCATATTAGAAGTGGTGATGGTTTTTCCATGGATAATAATGAATAACTATCTTTTTAGATATTTTATATTAATTTTTCTTTTCATATTTCATAATATTTAGACTTTTTATTGCATGTTCATCTTTTTTATACTAAATTTTCATGAGATTATGTATTATTTTATTTTTATCTCTATTTTTGATTTTCTTAATTTGATTTTTAATATATAATATTTCCATCATAAATTAAATTTCCATGAGCAATGTAGTATTCCATGTGCCATAGTTCCATGGACCCTTGTTTCCATTTTATGTCATGAACCATAAAAAACTATTTTTCCCACTCTAATCATGATGTATAAGTGAACCATGATGAAGGAAAGTTGTGACCCAATGGAAATATTGTCATGTCTATTAATAATACATTTCTATATGGGGGAATGTAATCTGATGTGGGGAAATTTTGAAAACTTTTTAGAAAATGCTATTAAAAATCATGTATATAAGGTCAGCAATAGTGAATCTTCTCAAGACCAACATCGCCTGTCATCACCTTAATGCATGGCGCAATAGCATTTATAGGATTTGGATATGAAGATTTGGTCATTTTTATAAATAATACAACAAAATATTGTCTCATGTTTAATAAAATTTGGAAAAGGTGCATAAAAGTGAGAGCATGATGTGGGGAATGGAAGAAAAAATATACAAGACACGTAGAAAAATAAAAACAAGAAAAGGTAATCTCAAGAGAATACCTTTTTTCATTAGGAAGTAGTGAAATTCATTAGATAGAAAGATTATAGTGTTGAGTGAATTACCTTTAATGCTTCATTAATCAATGTTAATTGATGATAATTAGTTCTAATCAGTGTTTTGACAAGATTCTCCTAGTTTTTTATAAAATATTTCAAATATAAATGTTAGAGATTGTGATTGTTGCAATTGAACTCTAAAAATTTCGTGAAAATTTTTCCCATGTTTTTAACCAATAATATAAAAAGTCGGTAAAGAATCTATTGGTTAATCTCTATATATGACATGGAATCCTAATATTTTAGTAGGTGATAGTACATATTGGATTCATTCCTTTCATTATTTAAGACTAAAGTTCAAATAATCCATGATATGCTATGAAGTTTTGAAATCCAAATGATATAAGAACTAGGGGTGGAAATTTGTGACATGACATATGAATAAAATATAAACATGACAAGAATCAAATAGATGATTAACAAAATGAATCAGGTTAGATTTTAGGGAGTAAGAAATGAAAGCACAATAAAGTATAGGACTATAAAGATCTTGAGAGAGGAATTGTTATAGTTTTCTATTAGAAATGAATTATATTATAATATAAACTAAATAATAATAGGAAAGAAGAAATAGTAGTCAAAGCTACCCAGGGTGAATCCCCTAAGGATAAGGTCAATGACTCCATGATCTTCCAAGAATAAATTCCCAAAATAAAATCCTAGACAACCTCACCTACTACCTCTACAAAAATTTAATATTCCAAGATACTATCAACATCCCCAAAAATCATATACATTAAATTCTATTACAAACCCTAGTAGAAATTACCCACTCACATGGACAACCCACTCAGCCTACAACCTCATATTCTTATCATTCCTTCCATCTAAAAAAACCACCTTGTCCTTAAGGGGAAAAACTTATTAGACTTTAGAATGTTTGGATTAGCCTCCACCTACCGATGGTCTCTTTCACCTTGTTTCTTCCATCCAACTTCCTGGATGTCATTACAAAATTCAGAAGCATTATAATTTTTTATCCTTGATAACTCAAACAGATGAACCGATTTCAGCACTTACCCCACATCTCTATCTAGATTCCTTGGTCTCCCCCTAACTAGTATCCTCATTCTTGCCTTATTTTTATTTTTCATTTTACCCTGAAAAACAGGTTTTTTCAAAACTATCTCCACCTACAAAGACACTTTTATTAAACCTTCCCCCACCAAAACCACTTTATTTGAACCTTTTTCTACCTCTTTTTCCTCTTCCCCTATAAAAATATTCCCAGATCTTGCCACGAATCATCCCAATGGGGCCCATGCTTTGACTACCCCAAGACCACCTCTAATAGGACAAGGTCTGGAGACCAGCACTGAGTAGGAATATCACTCATGTAGGAGGCCTTAGCCTGATGTACTTGTATACATGCACACATATCTAATCCCATACAATGCTAAAATATAAAATAATTTATAAACCATGCATTCATACATCTAAATCACACAATCAGTGTAAGAAAAAAAGTATTGAAAAGTAAAAAGATCCAAATATAATCCCTCCACTGAGAGTGTAAAAACAAGTCCAACCTGAAAGTATATAAGGGGTTTGTTGTTAAGGTTACTTCTAGAATAAACCTTGATCAATCTAGCTTAATAATCTCTGCCTTGTCCTTATCCCTCTAGGAATCCATCAAAAGGTCAATCATTTGCATAAGACATGACACATGTGGGAAAATATCATACATGACTGACTGAAAATTATCATTCTTATTGATTTAAGAAAAACCATTGTACAAGGGAAACCACAAGAAAATCATGGTGGTCTAAAGTAATGAAAACTCATAGCATCACTGACAAAAAATTTCAACCCCTCCTTAGGAAACAAACCTAAGCAAAAGAAATAACACATACTCTGATTTGCTGATGCCATAGACGCCAAAACATCCGCTACCATGTTCCCCTCCCGCTATGTATGAGAAACCTCCATGTTATTACCTCTGAGAAAATTGCATTTTATGATAGTATAAGAGATGTTCCAAGGAATACTACCCTTACCTAACAGTGAATTAAATAATAGCATGAAATCTGTCTCCACCATTTGAATGTTTATCTGCCTTTGACTGCATAAATCCATCCCGATTACCAAGGCCAAAGCCTCTGCCTGTAGAATATCTCCTCTCCCGAAAAAGGAAGAAAACGCTGAAACAACTGAACCCCTTTGGTCCCTTATGACCCCACCCCTAAGCATCCCCCCTGTGATTAAGGATTCATCTTTATTGAGTTTTAGACCTTGGCTTGGAGGATGCCATCGTACCCATCAGCCCTACCCAGATATCCCTAACTGATTGTCGACTGAGAGATTCAGGACTAAAGAACACACCGATAGAGAAGAATGGAAAATGGGGCACAACCGCAATAGGTCGAGACAGGTATTCTTCATTATAAAAAAAAATACTTACTTGGGAGTCCGAGCCATTTTTGTGTCAAGCATCATTCCTGGCCTGCCAGATGGTCTAGTATCCTGCAATCAAGATTATAGTCCTGGACTTCCTCTCAGCCCCGTGAGAACCCACTCCTCTAAACCACGAACACAGGAAACTTTCTTGTTCCTCTTCAGATGCATCCCAGCCAAAGAAGGCCCCAAAAGTCTGCCAAATCCCTTTATCCCATTCATTTTTATAAAATAGATTCCCCACTATTTCTTGGTTCAAGGACCTACAACACCAACACCTGGAAGCCATATGAACACCCATACGCTTCAAATTCTCATCAGTAGGAAGAACTTTGTTCCTCACACACCACAATAGGAAATTATATTTGAAATTTAACTCCTTACACCACAAAGTGACCCCCCATTTATCTTCAGTTTAAATGTCCCTCATAATATAAGAAAACACTTTTATGGAAAAGATACCCGAAACTAAACCAATGAATATAATTTTATCTGGAACATCTCTATCGACAATTTTATTAAAAACAGCATGCTTATCCTCATCAATAATGTCCTAGATGAATCTGGGATGACCGCTGGCCTCACTGAAAGATAAATCCGAGGTGGGGAAGCCCTGGAAATATATCCTACCTACACCCCATTCTTGGTGCCAAAAATTAATGCTCCTTATACCCACTAGCCACTGATAATTTTGTTGAAAAATTTCCATGTAAGGGTGAATCAAATTCCATATCATGGATGTCCACGAGCTCTGTTCACACATATTCTGACTGTAAATGTCCTGCATAGTCCTTCCTTAAAGAGAATGACCTTCCATATCCTCCCATGGAAGATTTACATGAAACCCCCTCATGGTTGAGAAAACGCTCCTCAGGTTGATACCCCCATCTGAGAGAGGTCTAGCAAAACGTTTCCCTGATGCCCAATGATGTCTACCTTCCATTTGACCATCCCAAATGAAAGACACCATAATCTTATCCAGATTTGAAGTTACAGTCTTGGGAATCTTCAGAGTGGAAATAATGTGCATGGTAATGGAAACAAGGATGCTATTAACTAAAGTAATGCGACCTCCAAAGGATAATAATCTATTTTTCTAGTTGAAAATGTGACTGGAGATCTTGTTTATGATTTTATCAAAATGATGAACCATAAGGAATAAAGGACTAATCGGATCCCCAAGGTACTCCATGGGAAAAAAGCCTCTCTCCATACTCAAGCTAGCCCCCACAACCCTCACCCTACTTTCGGAGACATTCCTGGTAATGTAAAAAGCGATTTTCTCCTTATTAACCACCTGCCCACTCCACTTACAATATTCACCAAGAAGCCCATTCAACCCCTCCACAGACTGACTACTGCCATTAATAAAAATAATTGTATCATCTGCGAACATCAAGTGTGAGATCCCCCTTGTGGCAGGCCTATTATTATAAGGGAGAACTTTCCCTGTGTTGAGACCTTGGTAAATAAAACCGTTAAAATAATTTTCAGATATAATGAAAAGAGTGGGAGACAATGGATCCTCTTGTCGAAGACCATGGAAAGATTTGAAAAAACCAAATTTCTTGCCTATAAATGAAGGAGAAATCCATGCCAAGCTGAATACTCTAAGAACAAAACCCCATTCCACTCTATCATAAGCTTTGATCATTTCTAACTTAACCACGAAATTTTCCCCGAAAGACCTGTTGTTAATTCCACTCAACATTTCTTGGGCTACACCAATAGCACCTTGAATTGACCTCCCTTTAATGAAACCATGTTGTTCTGAGGCTATCCAAGAATCCAGATGAAAGGCCAATCTCTTATTGAGAATTCTGGACAAAGTATTCTATGGTATGTTACACATACTAATAGGCCGGTACTGATCAACGGACAAAGGATTACCCACCTTAGGAATAAGAACCATCTTTGTTGCACAAGCAATTCATGGAAAATCCCCACCCTGAAAGAAGTCCTGAATATCTCTCACAAGATCCCCTTTGAAACATTCTCACGACACCCTATAAAAAGAACCAAGAAATCCATCGGGCCCTTGAGCACTCTCCGGGTGGAAAGACCAAATCGCCTCACGAAATTCATCCCCCTCCGGAGTCCTCCTCAAGACCTCGTCAATTTCCACAGAGACACATCTTGGAATTCCCTCAAAAAGCTCAGAATTACCACATGGATACCCCCATTCCATATTTGGGTTAGGGTCAACCAGTAAAGATTTGATAGCCCCATTAATCATGGCCCCTACCTCATCACGATCACTGGAGTAGGATCCATCTTCTCTACAAATATTAGGTCGATGAACCCTACGGTGTTCTCTAATGCAAGCATGAAAGTAACTAGAATTCTGATCCCCCTCACGAAGCCATCTAATTCTTGCTCCCTCTCTGGCCAGCCTCTCCTGCCTCAAAATACTATCAGTAAGATGATTCTTTTTCACTCTAAGAGCATTGAAAAAAGACTCATACCACTCTTGTTCTAGACACTCCTATATGTCTTCCACCTCTTTAATTATTTCAACCAAGTCCTAATCACGAGCAGGTATCTTCTTTTTCCAGGATCGAAGTAGAATATTTAACTGTATCAGCTTATTGTGAAGAGTAATCCACGGATTCCCCTGGTGATGTAAACCCCACGCTTCTCTAACCACATCTAGGAATCCTGGTTCCTCCATCCACATTTTAGAGAATAGAACATATTCCTCCCTAGACAACCCTCTTCCCAGAGAAATACAAAGCAGAGAATGGTCAGAAAAACATCAGACCAAGTGAGCAGCTTTGGAGTCTGGGAACATAGTTATAGTTGGCTTGTTCATCAGGAACCGATCAAGGTGAAAGTAGGTTTTCCTCCCTCCCTACTGATTATTACACCATGTGAAACTACTACCCTCATAGCTTGTATCCAGAAGGTCGTTCCTATCCATGAAAAAAACAAATGCATGACTAGAATTTCTAGGGAAAACACCTCCCCCTTTCTTCTCATCAGAACTTGTAATAATTTTAAAATCACCCCCAATAATCCAAGGGTCATCTTGTTGATTAACACCTTATAACTCACTCCACAAAGCCTCTCTTTCTTGGGAATTTCATTCGGCATAGATGAAGGAAAATAAAAAGGCATGATTCCCTACTGTAATTTTAGTATTCAAGGACTGATCTGACGTACTCTGAAGATCAATGAGCACGTGATCCTTCCAAAACAGCCATTAATGGGAGTTAGGAGGGTCCCCGTGCATAAATCCACGAACCTTGAGCCTCTGATCATACTCATTGATCTTACTGGAAGTTTGTTTTGGCTCCATAATAGCTACCATAGAAACTTGATTACTGTTAAACTCATAGAATATGAAATCAGACTTCTCCATGGCCCCTAATCCATGGGCGTTCCATTTTAGGACTTTATACATTGAGACGAGCTCGTCTGGCTTTGGCCCCAAACTCCTGACTCTTTACATGAAGAAGAACGGATGCACCTACCTGCACACCATATTTATCTTGAGATCGAGTCTGAATGCCTGCATGCCCCAGAGGGGAGATTACCCCTGGAGAGGCCACACCATTAAAACAGGCCTTGCGAGAGGCATCTGGAGATGTAAAGGTCTGCCCTTCCGTAAAAATGTGATCCATCTTCGAAACCACTGGAGAAGTGCAGGAAGGGGAAGAAGGAGGAAGCAGAGTTGGTGAAGACAGAGGGGAGGACACCACTAGAAAAGAAGATAAGTCCATAGGGAGACACTCCCTTGATATAGTGGATGGGGAGACTTCATGAAAATACAGTCCTGACTACACCATGATGATCTTTGAGATGCGAATGGAATTCGGAATCCAATTATTCACAGACAGAGAACGCCACCAAGACAAATCTCTGGGGGTCACCCCCATGGAAGAAAGATCATCCTCTGGAACCTGACCCCTTGAAACCCCGCCCAAGCCTCAATGGACAAGAATGAGATTGCGAGAGGAGGAAGCACCACTGGCATCAACATAAACTTTCTTGGAAGAGGAATCCTCCAAAGTCTGGGAATTGGGGACCGAAACAATCCATTTTCCCTTGTCGCACCCCTCAAATCCTGAAGGAAACTGAGAATGAGAAAGCTGATGAGAAGGCCTCAAAGACTCCTTAGTATTAAAAACCTCCCTTTGAGCTTTTCGGAAGACCTGTAAAGAGTGACCAGAAATGTGGCAGAGATTTCAAAACCTGGGGAAAGCCAGATAAAATAGAATTTTATAACAATTCATCATCCCTTTGATCCTGATCAACACATAGTTCTGAAGCAACCGAGAAATATCCATCTCCACAAAAATCCTTGCAACTGAATCTTCCGCCAACTGAGAAGTCCTTTCATCAACGCACAAAAAACACCCCAGCGAATCTCCAATTACTTGAAGGAAAGACCCGTTCATAAGGGGGAGGGGTAACCCTGGGAGAGAGATCCATACCACCGATTTGGAACATTCACACCCAAAATGAGAATCCATCAACCATATTGAAAGGGAGAACCTCCAACGTCCCACGGAGCACAGTGTAACGACCCAAAGTTTCATTAATGGAAAATCCCTCTTGATCTAGTTAAATGTTTCTTTATGAAAAATGTTTTTATAAGATGTCAACTTCTTTAGTTTTACGTTAAGTTTTGTGACCGTTACTTTGTATCCGTTGAGCAGTGATCATCTGAGTAGTATAAATATAAGGCTTTAACGAACCCATTTCTACTCAGACAAAGGAAGCGATGGCCTCATCCAGTAGAATTGCCCCTTACGAAGCCCATTTATTAGAGCTCGGAAAAGAGGTGGCATCTTTGGGCTTTTCCCTTGACCAAGCCCAAGCTAAGCTTCATCAAGTCAAGCTCGAACGTGATTGTCTACGGGAAAAGTGTAAGTTGATTGAAATTACCACTCGAGCGATGTTATCTGAGCCGCCCCAAGAGTCTGTCACCATCGCGCACCTTACCCTTAGGTCTTATGCGGCTATTTTAAGGGGTTATGTAACAAATAAGTAGCACCATGTTCATGTACATTATTTTTTTATATAATAATGAATATAATTTTTAGTCATTTTTGATACATTGTAATTAGTTTTTAAAGTACAAATGGTGTTTTTAGTTATTATTTAATTAAGAATTATATTTTATTAAATTAAAGTATTTTTGAATTAAATAATATTTTAATAAAATATTATTATTAATATTAAATTAATTTTTTATTAAGTATAAATGATCTTATAATTTTATGAATGCAATTAAAATTTTTATTAAGGTTTGAGAGCCATTTCTGTCAAAACCCGTGAATTTTTTTTATAAATGTCGGTTTTTATTTTAAAAGTGAAAATTCACATATTTAGAAAATTATTTAGATAAAATAAATATTATTTTTGGAATCAGGACGTCGAAATTATCCAACGGTGAATTTTTCATAATTTTCTGAGACAGTCAAATTTTTGGGTAAAAATTAAATACCATTTAAATATATAATGTGTTTTATGACATCATAATGACCCAATGGTGATGTAATAAAATAACATAATCCTTATGTTCGCCCAATATGTGTTTTATCATTAAAATAATGAGTTTTTGGGTTTGTTTGACTTACTTTTCAAAGCATTAATGGAGCCTTCAAGACTTATTCAACACTTTGTCTTTTTAAATTAATTTCCATGGGAGTGTGACTCACCTCCACATAAGCAACCCTAATTTTTTAATAAGTTCGGACCTTGACCTTGAAAAATATTTTTTTCCTCTTTCCTTTTCCATAAACCATGGGAAAATACCATGGGATGGTTTGGGGTTTGGATTATTTTAATATAAGGGTTCCCAAACCTAAATAATAAAGAATTCTCTCACATTTCCTATATAAACCCACCCAAGCTCCCACTTCCTCCTCACTAAAATCCCTTGGAGTTCGTCCAACCTCTGTCCTACTCTCTCTATAATCCTCCCAAGGTGCCCCAAGCTCCCAAGAAGCCTCTCACAAGCCTCTCTCTAGCCTTTGGAAGCACACTTCCAAGTAAGGGTTTTTTTCTTCCTTTCTCATTTTTGTCAATTTTCTTTAAGTTGTATTACCCTTTTAATTTCAATTATGAATGTTGGGGTATGGTTTCGCACCTCCCCCATACTGCCCTATTATTGTTTTAATGATTTTAGAACTCTTTCTCTCTCATTAAATGCCTCCCATGCACACCCGTTACTATGCCGAAATTCCGAAAGGAACTTCTCTCTCTTCTTTTACATTCAAGAAATACTTTTGCATCATGAATCTAAATTCATTTTCAATTGTTGGGACATGTATCTATATGACCTCCTTACTTTCCATTACATGTAAATATTATGAGGAACCCCTTTCTCTCTCATCAACTATTTTTATGAATTCTTACGTCATGTCGTTACGCTGCCGAAATCACACCGATTTTCTAAGCCAATGTCATTGTGTAGTGAATACCATGCCCATTTCTCCATCAAGGGTATTCACCTTTATGCACATTTACTTATTGATTATAAAGTTTCATGTATGAATTCCACATTCCTTTATCGTGGAATAAATGATTATGTTTTATGAATCCATGTTTTATGATCCATGTGGCACACTTATGCATGAAATGGAATGTTTAAGAAGGGTGCGCCCTTATAGCGCTCCAATGCATTGGGTAAAGTATAGTATCATGATACGTCATGTGCAATGAGTGTTGAATCATGCTAATTTAAGTGCAACGAGGGTTTACTCGTGCTTCAAGTGCAATGAGGGTTTACTCATGCTCCATGTGCAATGAGCCTTGGCTCATGCTAATTCAATGTTAAGTGTTGTTGCCACATTTCCATGTTATGATTATCATGCTTTATCATGCCTTTATGTTCATGTTACTCTTATGCTCTATTGATGTTCCTATTGCCTAACATGTATTGTACTCCTCATGTTATTCATTGTGTACTCCCTTAGTGGGCTTTATAGCTCACCCTTTTCTTATGCATGTCCTCAGGTTATCCCATGCAATGCTAAGTACGAAGGAATGTAGTGGTCATGTAAAGGAAGTTTTCAATAAAGATGTTGTATTTCAAGTTTAAAGTTTTTATGTAATGATCCTAAGCCCCAAAGACACTAAACCTCTCGATCTTCTTTGTTGGATCAAGTGAAGTTTTATGTAATAAAGCATGTTTAAGTTGTAATAAAAAGCAGGGTTGTCATAGTTGGTATCAGAGGATATGTTTAGTTATTTTTGGGATTAGGAAACCCTAGTAAAGCCTTAGATACAAGACTAACTATAATAAAAACATCCCTAAGTTTTGGTAAATACTAAGTAAGTGGCTTATCAAACAAATACATCCCTGTCTGGATACGAGCAGGTAGAGTCGGCTCTGGCACAGATGTATCCTAGGGGTAAAACCCGAAAACACCGCTTTGAGCTAGACTCGAACAGGAACTGGTGCATGACAACGGGCCTTGCTGCACTCTTGGTTACGACACTCCCAGGTGATATTTTTTGATAAATTCACAATCTTAGTATGAACCCTTATTAAGGGAAAAAATTCCCCTAAGAATATATGTTAGAAGGAAGATCATGAAAATCCTGGATTGAATCATATAGACTCATGAGTTAAAGAGATTAAAGTTTATTTATAAGTCATCAACTTTTGTCTTTTAATTACCCTTTATGTGTTACCCCTAACTTTCCTTTTATTCCAGATATGGCCGGTAATAGGAGAACTCGGGCTAACAACCGTTGTGAAGATCAGTGTGATGATTGTACTTATGAGATGCCCAATCCAATGGGAGCAGGAATCGCGAACTTTGTCACGCTTCTCTCTCAGCTAACTCAAGTTTTGAATAGAAACACTGGTCAAGAGGAACGTTCAACCCCCCCTAAGAAAGAACAAGTCACTATTGAAAGCTTCATGAGACAAAGGCCTCCTACTTTTAGTGTATCATCCGATCCCATGATCGCTGAACAATGGATCAACTCCATTGAAAAGATATTCTCCATCCTCCAATGCTCTGAAAAAGAGAAGGTTCTCCTGGTGGCTTATCGTATGGAGGGTGAAGCTGATCAATGGTGGACGTTGATCAAAAATACGAAGCCTGAGGAGGAGATCGAGGCTTTGGAATGGAAGGAATTCCAGAATATGTTTTTCGATAAATATTTTCCACGCACCCTCCGTCTTAAGATGGAAAGGGACTTCCTTTCCCTCAAACAGAAAGATGAAGAATCTATGGGAGCGTACGAGGCAAACTTCACAAGGCTTGCACGATACGCTTCCGGCTTTATCGTTTCCCCCGAATGCAAGGTTGATCGCTTCTTTGGTGGGCTGAGGCCTAGCTTGTGGAAAGCATTAGCGATCCGTGACTTCGACAGCTATGAGGAAATTGTCTGATGTGCCCTCAAGGTTGAAATGGAGATCGGAGAATCACAGGGGTATCATGGGGACAAGAAGCGTAAGGTGGACTTCAATGCTGGTGGTATGATGGATAAATCCAACGGTGCTAAGAAGTTCCAGCACCCCACTAGCCAAAAGTGTGGAAAGAAGCACCCTGGAAATTTCCTTAGGGGGACAAGAAAATGCTTCAAGTGTGGAAGAGAAGGGCACCTAGCTGTTAACTGTCAGCAAGAAGGACCCGCGTCTACGACAGAGGAGAGGAACGCTCCGTTCGAACCTCAACACATTGTTCAACGCTAAAAATGCAAAGAACCGGGTCATTTTTCAAATCAGTGCCCTAATCCAAGGGTTATCAGAGGCAACCAACAACCTCCAAGACAGCAAGGAAGAGCTTTTTCCATCACTTCTGCCGAAGTGAACCCCGAAAATGAAGTGGTGACAGGTACGCTAGTTATTCATTCAAGAATAGCGAACGTACTTTTTTATTCAGGTTATACGCATTCTTTTATATCTCGAATGTTTATTAGAACAATCCCAGCACCACCACAAATCCTGGAAGTAAATATATCGGTGAGTACGGAAAATGGGGCAATCATTGCATCCCATGAATATAAGTCCTCCCCTGTTATAATATGTGGATTGAATTTCCCGGAGAACCTCATCATACTCCCTCTGGTGGAATTTGATGAAATTCTTGGCATGGATTGGCTTTCCTTATATAGAGCCAACATAAATTTTCGGGAGAGGGAAATCACACTCCATATGGAGAATCGACCCCCGATTCTTTACAAGTGTCTGGAGGAAGATGAATCTCCTTTAGCTCCATCATCTCAAGCATGGATATTACTGCCTTATGAGCACGCATATCTGGCTCAGATGATTGAGTCCAAGGAAGAAACCACCCTTGAAGAAATGACTATTGTGAGGGAATTCGCTGAAGTATTTCCCGAGGAACTTCCTGGTCTTCCTCCAAGAAGAGATGTTGAGTTCTCAATTGAACTTATACTTGGGGCGCTACCAATATCCAAGACTCCATATAGAATGGCTGTTGTTGAGATTGAAGTGCTGAAGAAACAACTACAGGAGAATCTGGATAAAGGGTTTATACGCCCAAGTGCATCACCATGGGGTGCACCAGTCCTCTTCATCAAGAAGAAGGATGGGTCAATGCGGCTTTGCATCGATTATCGTGAACTTAAAAAAATCACGATAAAGAACAAGTATCCTCTCCCAAGAATCGAAGACTTGTTTGATCAGCTGCGTGGAGCACAATACTTCTCCAAGGTGGACTTGCGGTCGGGATATTATCAAGTAAGGGTGAAGAAGGAAGATATCCCCAAGACTGCTTTTCGTACAAGGTACGGGCACTATGAATTCATAGTAATGCCTTTCGAACTCACCAATGCTCCAGAAATATTCATGGACTTGATGAATAGATTATTTAGAGATTACCTAGACAAATTTGTGGTAGTCTTTATAGATGATATTCTAATATACTCCAAAACCAAGGAGGACCATGAGGAGCATTTAAGAACTGTACTGGAGACTTTGCGCAAGGAGAAGCTCTATGCCAAGTACAGAAAGTGTGAGTTCTGGTTGAAGGAGGTCTCATTCTTGGGCCATATCATCACAAGTAATGGGATATCTATGGACCCCTCCAAAACAGATGCAATTGAGGGATGGCTAAGGCCAACATCGGTAATTGATATCCGTAGCTTCTTGGGGTTAGCTGGATATTATCGACGATTTGTGAGAAAATTCTCACGATTGTCCAACCCTCTTACCAAGCTAACTTGAAAGGGAGTAAAGTTTTCTTGGAGTGATGAATGCGAAGAAAGCTTCAAGGAGTTGAAAAGGAGGCTTATCACTGCACCTGTGCTCACTTTACCCACAAGTGGGGAGCTTTTTGTGGTATTCAGGGATGCTTCGAAGAAGGGCTTAGGATGTGTGCTGATGCAGAATGATAAAGTGATATCCTATGCCTCAAGGCAGTTGAAAATCCATGAGCGAAACTATCCAACGCATGATCTGGAGTTGGCGGCGGTGATCTTTGCCTTGAAAATCTGGCGGCATTATCTCTATGGAGAGAAATGTGATATATATACTGACCACAAGATTCTTAAATATATATTCACACAGAAAGAGCTTAATATGAACCAGAGGAGATGGATAGAGATCATCAAGGATTATGACTATTCAATACATTACCACCCTGGTAAAGCGAACAAGGTGGCAGATTCCCTAAGTAGAAAGGATCCAGCGATTCTATAAATGATGAGAATTTAGAAGGATCCAATCTTCTTAGACTTAATGAAGATGGATGTGGGAATCATAAATAAGGGAACATCATCAATCCTTTCACAAATTATTGCTCAACCATCTCTTTTGGAAAGGTTAAAGGATGCTCAAAAGGATGATGCGGGAATCCAAGAAAAAGTAGAAGCTATCAAAAAGGTAAAATCCTCAGAGTTTAATGTTAATGAAGAAGGAATTGTGCGGTTTGGGAAAAGACTATGTGTTCCATCAAGTTCGGAGCTGAAGAAGGAACTTTTGGATGATGCACATAGTTCAAATTTCTCTATTCACCCAGGGAGCACAAAGATGTATCGAGATCTCCGAGAAAACTTTTGGTGGGATAATATGAAGAAGGAGATCGCTGAATATATATCAAAGTGCCTGGTGTGTCAGCAAGTGAAGGCAGAGAGGCAGAAGTCTAAGGGGATGATGCAACCATTGCCCATACCAGAATGGAAATGGGAGAACATCACCATGGACTTTATCACCGGACTTCCAAGGACATCCAAAGGAAACAATGCAATCTGGGTTGTTGTGGATCGTCTTACAAAGACTGCACACTTCATTGCTATTCGAGAGGATTTCTCTTTGGATCAACTGGCACGGATATATATCAGGGATGTGGTACGGTTGCATGGAGTACCACTATCTATTGTTTCTGACCGAGATCCAAGATTTACCTCTAAGTTTTGGAAGAGTCTTTAACAAGCTCTGAATACTGAACTGAACTTCAGTACGGCCTATCATCCTCAAACTGATGGCCAATCCGAGCGGACTATCCAAACACTTGAGGATATGTTGAGAGTGTGCTCAATGGACTTTAAAGGAGGATGGGTTCAACATCTTCCTCTGGTTGAGCTCTCTTATAATAATAGTTTCCACTCGAGCATCCAAATGACACCATATGAAGCCCTGTATGGGAAAAGGTGTAGAACACCGGCATGTTGGTATGAGGTCGGTGAACATAAGCTGCTTGGACCAG
Organism: Viscum album; assembly: GCA_963277665.1. Lineage (NCBI taxonomy): Eukaryota > Viridiplantae > Streptophyta > Magnoliopsida > Santalales > Viscaceae > Viscum > Viscum album. Next base: position 805,286,094 of record OY728150.1, on the reverse strand, counting down.
AAATGGTCGAAGAAATGGTGGAGAAGGTGAAAACCATTCAGCATCATATCAAGGCATCCCAAATTCGACAGAAGAGTTATGCAGATAATCGTTGACGAGACCTTGAGTTTAAAGTCGGAGACATGGTATTTTTACGCATATCTCCGTGGAAGAAGGTCATGAGGTTTGGAAAGAAAGGGAAGTTAAGTCCAAGGTACATCGGCCCCTTCGAGATTCTTGATCGTGTTGGGATTGTGGCCTATCGACTAGCACTTCCACCTACTATGGCCAAGGTGCATGATGTCTGCCATGTATCCCTCTTAAGGAAGTACATACCAGACCCTTCACATGTACTCTCTTCCGAGGTGCTACAATTAGAAGACGATCTTTCTTATGAGGAGCAACCAGTGAAGATCTTAGATCGTAGATAAAAAGTTCTACGAAATAAGAAAATGCCCCTCGTCAAGGTGTTGTGGAGAAACCACAAGTTTGAAGAAGAAACTTGGGAGTCGGAGGATATGATGAAGCTAAGTTACCCACATTTGTTTTAGTGTGGGAAAAGGAAAATTTCGAGGGAGAAATTTCTTAAGGGGGGAATGTTGTAACGACCCAAAGTTTCATTAATGGAAAATCCCTCTTGATCCAGTTAAATGTTTATTTATGAAAAAAAATTTATAAGATGTCAACTTCTTTAGTTTTACGTTAAGTTTTGTGACCGTTACTTTGTAGCCGTTGAGCAGTGATCATCTGAGTAGTATAAATATAAGGCTTTAACGAACCCATTTCTACTCAGACAAAGGAAGTGATGGCCTCATCCAGTAGAATTTCCCCTTACAAAGCCCATTTGTCAGAGCTCGGAAAAGAGGTGGCGTCTTTGGGCTTTTCCCTTGACCAAGCCCAAGCTGAGCTTCATCAAGTCAAGCTCGAATGTGATCTTCTACGGGAAAAGTGGAAGTTGATTGAAATTACCACTCGAGCGATATTATCCGAGCCGCCCCAAGAGTCTGTCACCATCGCGCACCTTACCCTTAGGTCTTATGTGGATATTTTAAGGGTTTATGTAACAAATAGGTAGCACTATGTTCATGTACATTATTTTTGTATATAATAATGAATATAATTTCTAGTCATTTTTGATACATTGTAATTAGTTTTTAAAGTACAAATGGTGTTTTTAGTTATTATTTAATTAAGAATTATATTTTATTAAATTAAAGGATTTTTGAATTAAATAATATTTTAATAAAATATTATTATTAATATTAAATTAATTTTTTATTAAGTATGATCTTATAATTTTATGAATGCAATTAAAATTTTTATTAAGGTTTGAAAACCATTTCTGTCAAAACCCGTGAATTTTTTTTATAAATGTCGGTTTTTATTTTAAAAGTGAAAATTCACATATTTAGAAAATTATTTAGATAAAATAAATATTATTTTTGGAATCAGGACGTCGAAATTATCCAACGGTGAATTTTTCATAATTTTCTGAGACAGTCAAATTTTTGGGTAAAAATTAAATATCATTTAAATATATAATGTGTTTTATGACATCATAATGACCCAATGGTGATGTAATAAAATAACATAATCCTTATGTTCGGCCAATATGTGTTTTATCATTAAAATAATGAGTTTTTGGGTTTGTTTGACTTACTTTTCAAAACATTAATGGAGCCCTCAAGACTTATTCAACACTTTGCCTTTTTAAATTAATTTCCATGGGAGTGTCACTCACCTCCACATAAGCAACCCTAATTTTTTAATAAGTTCGGACCTTGGCCTTGAAAAATATTTTTTTCCTCTTTCCTTTTCCAAAAACCATGGGCAAATACCATGGGATGGTTTGTGTTTTGGATTATTTTAATATAAGAGGTCCCAAACCTAAATAATAAAGAATTCTCTCACCTTTCCTATATAAACCCACCCAAGCTCCCACTTCCTCCTCACTAAAATCCCTTGGAGTTCGTCCAACCTCTGCCCTACTCTCTCTAAAATCTTCCCAAGGTGCCCCAAGCTCCCAATAAGCCTCTCACAAGCCTCTCTCTAGCCTTTGGAAGCACACTTCCAAGTAAGGGTTTTTTTCTTCCTTTCTCATTTTTGTCAATTTTCTTTAAGTTGTATTGCCCTTTTAATTTCAATTATGAATGTTGGGGTATGGTTTCTCACCTCCCCCATACTGCCCTATTATTGTTTGAATGATGGGAGAACCCTTTCTCTCTCATTAAATGCCTCCCATGCACACCTGTTACTATGCCGAAATTCTAAAAGGAACTTCTCTCTCTTCTTTTACATTCAAGCAATACTTTTGCATCATGAATATAAATTCATTTTAAATTGTTGGGACATGTATCTATATGACCTCCTTACTTTCCATTACATGTAAATATTATGAGGAACCCCTTTCTCTCTCATCAACCATTTTTATGAATTCTTACGTCATGCCGTTACACTGCCGAAATCACACCGATTTTCTAAGCCAATGTCATTGTGTAGTGAATACCATGCCCATTTCTCCATCAAGGGTATTCACCTTTATGCACATTTACTTATTGATTATAAAGTTTCATGTATGAATTCCACATTCCTTTATCGTGGAATAAATGATTATGTTTTATGAATCCATGTTTTATGATCCATGTGGCACACTTATGCATGAAATGAAATGTTTAAGAAGGGTGCGCCCTTATAGCGCTCCAATGCATTGGGTAAAGTATAGTATCATGATACGTCATGTGCAATGAGTGTTGACTCATGATAATTCAAGTGAAACGAGGGTTTACTCGTGCTTCAAGTGCAATGAGGTTTTACTCATGCTTCATGTGCAATGAGCCTTGGCTCATACTAATTCAATGTTAAGTGTTGTTGCCACATTTCCATGTTATGATTATCATGCTTTATCATGCCTTTATGTTCATGTTACTCTTATGCTCTATTGATGTTCCTATTGCCTAACATGTATTGTACTCCTCATGTTATTCATTGTGTACTCCCTTACTGGGCTTTATAGCTCACCCTTTTCTTATGCATGTCCTCAGGTTATCCCATGCAATGCTAAGTACGAAGGAATGTAGTGGTCATGTAAAGGAAGTTTTCAATAAAGATGTTGTATTTCAATTTTAAAGTTTTTATGTAATGATCCTAATCCCCAAAGACACTAAACCTCTCGATCTTATTTGTTGGATCAAGTGAAGTTTTATGTAATAAATCATGTTTAAGTTGTAATAAAAAGCAGGGTTTTCATACACGGGATCATGCACCAAGCCTTCACGAAATCTGCCCTAGAATCCAGAACGATACAGAAAGCCTTCCGATCCAGAATAGAAACTGTCGCCGGCAGATCCAGACCCTAGCGCTTGATACAATCTTGTAAAAAATCAAGGGGAGGTTTATCGGCACCAAAACGTGCTATCAAGGTCCACTGAAGATCCGAAGACACCGCAGCGAAGGACGCCACCAAAATCTCAAGAACGGGGGATCCATCCTCCATGATTTAGATAGCACTGGTGGAGTTTATCTGATATATACTATTCATCAGGTCTATCCATAAGGTTTATATGTTGTAAGTCTGAAGATAATGATACATAGAATATTATCACACTTAATTACATAGGGTATACTAACAGCTCAATATTGAATAACTCACTAAGTAGAGGATCAGTGCCCACATAGTATTGTTCATGATGATACCAATAACTCAACATAGGTAAAGATAATGATATAGGATCTCAATTTGGGCCTCGTGGAAGGATTCCAACAACTCTATCTAAGAATTCCCCTTGAAGGGATCACTATCCTAAGTGTAGGATGTTATTTCATACTAAACCTTAGGGAATGGATCAAGGGTAGTCACCATAATGAAACTTATCTAAGATAAAGAGGACAAGGGCTCTGATACATGTTTTAAGGAGTACATGGTGAGTAATGGAAGTACGTGGTGTGTCCCATCGGCACTAGGTTATGCCCGTGTATCATAGCTTGTTCTCATGTCCATGTCTGTGTATGTGTTTGTGTGAGAGTACATGGTGTGTTCTATCCCATGTACTCCTAATCGTGTATGTGTCTAACTGGTCATGTCCATGTATGGATAGTTGTGCCCATGCTCGTTTTTTTACACCATCCCAGGTACTTTTCAATCTGTTTGGGAAGGTTCACACACCGTGTTATGGGGTCACAAACTGTGTGATACTTAAGTTGTCAAGAAAACCCTAGCGCCACACCAGGGGTCCCACATGGTGTGTAAACCCAAAATATACACAGTGGGATTTTCTAGAATCTCGGATCTAGATACTGAGTCTTTTTACTCTTCTTCAGTCATCGATTTGTCCACACACCTCATAGGAAAATGTGAATCAAAATTTGGTAGACCTTTTTCATCACTAATCTCTAAGTTACTACTTTTAAATCAATTCAAAAATTTCCTTTATGTGTCATCCATCATCTCATTATGAAGAACACGAAGATCAGGTATCCCAAAATCCATCCAATCCACTACTTCTTTCATTGTTGTATGATCCCCATGTCATATCAAGCCTAAATCTTCAATATCAAACTATTTCACCAATAAAATGGTGGAAAATGGTTTATTTATTGATATTTTGGTCAAACAACTGATCAAAACAAATACTGGATATGAACACAAAAGGACGGTGTGAGAAATCCAAGAAAATGTGTAAAGAAGAATAAAACTTGGCCATGTTCATTTGGACTCAATCCCTTTCTATTAGAAGGATGAATGAAATTCCAAGAATAAATAAAAAATTATCCCAATTTACAGATAAATCTAACATGTTCCCTCAATAAGCATGATCTATGGATCAATCCATTGGTTGATTGATTTTTTTTACTATAGGAATAACAAAACGAGAATAAAAATAAATAAAACAAACTTCCTACCTTGATTTGGATCGATAATTGATGAAGAATGAATCTGCATCATTGTCATTAGTGAGATCCTTGAATTTTTCTACACAATGATCGACGATCCTTGATTTGGTTGTCATTCTCCCATATAAACTCCTTCAATGGTACCTTTAAATATTTAGGGTTATACTGCTAACACTTGTATTTTTCCAAAGTTTTATATTTAGAGAAATTATTTTAGGTTGGATATTAATTAAATAAATTGATTTATTAAATTGATTTATTTAAACATCCACCCATGACCATGCCTCAACCCAGACTCTTGGTGCATTCCAAGGTTATATCACACCTAGGGTAAAACCCATGATCTGAACTAAATGGTGGCCTCAGATTTCTGATTTGAACCTCTATTTATAAATTTTTACACATTTTCATAAAAAATTAGCACACATGATATTTAATATATTTGATATATTTCAAACATTTTTTCTAGTTTCATAGGGCCTTGAAATCTCATGTCATCTCAGTACCTAGTCTCAAAAATAATCCAGAAAATATCCAAAAATAATACATGGAAAATTTGAGCTGCTACATTCTCCCAACATTGGGACTTTACACCCTAGAAAGCCAAAACAAAAGGCTACACAAAGAGATGTTAGTACTGATCACACATCTGGGTATCCTGGTCCCAGGTGCTCTCCTAAATATTCTTTTATTTCCACTCGATACATACTAGGGGAGTCAATCTTCCACAAAGGATCATATCCTACCGATCCTCGATCTCTACCAGGTACTCAGAAAAGGTAGTTCCATCCTTGATTACCAGCTTTCCCCATTCAATAACATGTGATGGATCGTGCACATACCTCCTCAGTTTCAACATGTAGAAGATGTCATGTACCTGATATAACTATGGTGGTAGAACTAAGCGGTACACCACCTTGTCAACTTTGCTCAGTATTTGGAAAGGGCCAATGAATCTCATATATATCTTATGACCCTGACCAAATCTTTGTAATCCACATTGATGTGAGACTCATAGTAACGCATGGTCACCCTCCTTGAACTCAAAAGGCCTCAAAATATATCATCATAGGACTTATGATAGCTATGTGTAGTCCTCATCCACTCCTGGATGATCTGTACCTTCTCAGTAGTGGTCCGTACCAACATTGGGCCCATAAGTGATGACTCTCATGGGTCGTTCCAGCATAGTGGTGACCTACAGGGTCATCCATACAAGACCTTGAATGGTTCAATACCAATGGTGGAATGGTAGTTGTTGTTGTATGAAAACTCCCCCAAAGGTAGTCAATCCTCCCAAATACAGCCAAAGTCTAACATGCAATTCCATAACATGTCATCCAATACTTGAATGGTCCACTCAATATGGATGTCTGTCTAGGGGTGAAAAATCATGATCAAATGAAACTGAGTCCCAAAATTCTCTTTCAATCCCTTCCATAATTGAGATGTGAAGCGATAATCATGGTCATAAATGATCATTGAGGGAACACCATGGAGTTAGACTGTCTCTTTCACATAGAGGCATCCCAAGATTTATATTAAACTCTACTCTTAGATAGCTAGAAATTTGACCAACTTAGTGATTCGGTCTATGATCACCCAAATGGAATCATATCCTCTGTATATATGTTATAATCACATCATGAAGTCCATGGATATCCCATTCCACTTTCACTCTGGTACCTCAAGGAGTTTAACTAAACCCATTATAAATTGGTGCTCAGCCTTCACTTGTTGACAAGTAAAGTATCAAGAGAAAAAAATATGTAACTCCCTTCTTCATCCTTGGACATAGAAACTAGCATTTTAGGTCCTGATACATCTTTAAAATAATTGGATATACCGTCAAAGTAGATGTGTGAAAATTTCTAAGAACCTCCTACCGTAACATCACTAGTACCATTGTGCATCCTCTAAAAATAACAGCATGCTCTCCACCTTCATAAAATCCATTAGGAGCATATCTAATGGATATATGAGTATATAGGGTCTCACATTTGGTATCCCCAAGTTGATCCCCCCTAACTTGCTAAAAAATAGGAGGGGTAAAAACCATAGACCAAAGGTAAGATGCTCCATCCCCATCTGCAAATTATAACTACAACAAATCCAAATGCTATGAAACCTTTCTCAGCAACTTTGAATAAGATCTCCTTCAAAGAGAATCTGCTACCATGTTTCCCTTCCCAAGAGTATAGAAAATATCAAATTCATAATCCTGGATAGACTCTAACCATCGAATTTTTCTCAAGTTATGATCCTTCTGAGAGAAGATATACTTGAGACTCTTGTGGTTAGAATCGATGATAAACCACTCACCCATAAGGTAGTGTCACAAAATATTTTGTGTGATGACTACCACTGGTAACTCAAGATCATGGTTTTTATAGTTCTGATCATGTGGTCTCAAGTGATGTGAAACATATGCAATCACAACCAGCCTTTTCATCAAAACACAACCAAGACCAGTTCTCGATGCATTAAATAACACTAAGTACTCAACACCCTCCTCTAGAAATATCAATATGTGAGCACTCGTCAATCTCTTCCTCAACTCCTAGAAATCTTGTTGGAACCTCTCTGACCATGAAAAATGATTCCCCTTTTCGGTCAAATCTATCAAGTGAGCTGATATCCTAGAGAAATAATGTATAAATCTCCAATATTAGCCTTCCAACCCAAGGAAACTCGTCACCTACATCATTCTCTTAGGTGGATCCCAAGATAACACAGCCTTGACCTTCATCGAATCCATTGCCACACCATATGTTGAGATAAATTATCCCATAAAGTGGACCTATTGAATCCAAAACTAGCACTTTGAGAGCTTCCAATTAATATGATGCTCTCATAGTATGTCCAAAACCATCCTCAAGTGTCTCATGTACTCCTCCTCAGATGTTGAGTGCACTAGGATATCGTCGATGAATACTACTGTGAACTGGTCTAAGAAGGGATAAATGATCTCTTTCATGAGTCTCATGAACACTATTGGTGAATTCGCTACACCAAATGGAACCACTAAGTACTCACAGTGTCCATATCAACATATGAATTTCTTCTTCAGTATATCCTCATCTCATACTCATAACTGGTGATAGCCTGATCTGAGTTCAATATTCGAGAACCATTGTGCCCCTCTCAACTGATAAAAGAGGTCATCGATCCTCAGTAGTTGATACTTATTCTTTATAGTCACCTGGTTTAGGTGATGTTTTTCCACACATAACCTCAATATCCCATATGCCTTCTTGGGGAAAAACATTAGGGCTGCCCGAGTTAAAATACTGGGTCTAACAAAGACCTTACCCTACAAGTCCTCCAACTGCACCCTCAACTCGCAAAGTTCTACGGGAACCATCTGATATGATGGAAAAGATATTGGGGTTTTCCTGAGGTGTAAATAAATGAACAAGTCTATATATCAGAAGGGATTTAAGCTTATAACATCCTTGATAAAGACAAACTCATACTCAACCACCACTGTAGGGAACTGGAAAATTATAGCATCCACTGCGCCAAAGGTCATACTAGACAACTTATGAGTAATCAGCTGCACCCTCTAATTCATGAGTTTATCCTACACTGCATGGGTTTCCTTTTCACCTATAATGTAAAACCTAGTCCCATTGTTGTGGACACATCGCATACTCTACCTGAAGCAGTCTATTGGGGCATGAACTGTAGATAACCAGTCCATACCTAATATGACGTCATAAGCCCCATTGTTGTTACAAATAAATCCCAATAGAAACTCTCACCTCCAAGAGTCAAGTCACACTACTAGAAGAACTTGGTGATCTCTGATTCATCTCTAATAGGAGTCTCTAAGCACAAGGTTCAATCCAAGGGCTCAACTAGAATCTCTAAGACTCAAACCAGATATATGGAAATATAAGGAATGACTAGTACCTCTGTCTATCAATACAACATCTAAGGTATAAAATACACATATCATACCTCAACTCATCCCTAGAGCCTATGGACTATAAGCCTCGACATCATGTGGCTGCCCTCACCCTTATCATTCAGCTCCCTAATCCTACTATGGACCACCTAGGGGTGGTGGTGGTAACAAGTCAAAATATCTACCACCTCCAACTCCTCTTCCATTTCCGCCACCCTATGGACTTATTTACTCCTAATGTTTCCTCTACATATGTGGCCTATCCATTGTATCCCTATCATTCATACAGTGGGTCGGATAATCTCATGCAAGATGTCCCCTTCTATTACAAGAGTATTATCACCTTTCCTTGGGTTGATTAGACCCATCCTATGAGCCTTGAACCGCAGACCCTCTGTCCTAGTATTATCTCCTAAAATGCATCACAATTCTAATTACCTATGAATAAATTCATCTCCCTACTGTCTAAGTCTCTATTCTTGTATGACCACTACCGATAATCACTATCCACATCTTCTCATCCATGAAACTATCAACCACCAAAGCATGATCTAGCACCCCATCATAGGTAGGAATTCATAGAGGTATAACGCTAGCTCATATTTCTATATGCATTCTTCACTCAAAGGTGTGATCCTAAAATAACTGATCATGAACCATATCCATCCAGTTCCTAGAGAGTTTGGTGAACCTCGATGAATACTCAGCCACTTTCATACTTCCCTACTGAAGCTGTATAAGCTGTTGAATGTGCACAAACCTCAGCATAGCTGGAGAGAACTCTTCTATGAAAATTCACTCAAACTCTGACCATGCTAGAGTCACCTCGTTAAATTTCAGGGTCACTAAACCCCACCATCTTCCTACAGATCCAAGGAGGAGGCTCTCTACCAGGACCACCATCTAATTTTTTAGTGTCTTGATAAGATGTAAAACTCGCATCACTGCCTCAAGCTAGTCCTCATCCGCCTATGGTCCAGGCTCACCTTGAAACTATGGGGGTCTTTGTCACTAAAACTCATGAAGCATGGTCAGCTGGTCCACCTCATCTATTGGTACAACAGGTACCATCTACTTCTCAATGGGTGGTGGTATAGCTGGTGCACCACCTGGAGGTAACATCTTTGGACCAGTCCCCTCTATTGATGCCTCATCACTGAGGGGATCATCCTTGTGATCCTGATGATAAATCCTAGTATACATACATCATGGAGGTATCCTGAAATAGACAAGATGTACCACGGTCAATGAGTATATCTAGAGAGATGAATCAAGAAGGACATGGGAACCAAAACCCATTTCTATATGATTCATGTACCGATGTTTCTCCCTACAACCATTTTCCACATGTAAAAAATTCTAAATGGAGGTGATCAGAGTCCTGGTGTTTGGATTCTTCATCCATCACACCAACACTAGAGTACCTGGCCTGAAATCCAAACTCAAAACACTTAACATTGTTTACCCAAACCAATCTCACAGACTCCATTCCTAAGATAAAACTAACTCCTCTGATAACACTATATCATGACCCATACCAATGGGGTTTATTCCATAACTACCCCAAGACTACCTCCTATAGGCTAGGGGCTAGAGACTAGCACCTAGTTGGCATATCACTCAAATGGGGGGCCTTAGCCTAATGTTCTTGTACATACGCACACATCTCCAAGATCATAAAATGATTAAATATAAAAAAACTTATAAACTATGTATGCATACATCTAAATCATTTAATTAAAGTACATCAAAAACTATTAGAAATTAAGAAGGGATAAATACAATCCTACCATAAAGAGTATGAAAATAAGTCTAACCTCAAAGTATATAAGGGAATTGCTATCAAGGTCACTATCGGAATACACCTAGGTCGGTCTAGCCTACTAAGATCTACCTAGTCCTACTCCCTATAGGACTTCATAAAAAGGTCAATCATCTACATAATACACAACATGTGTGGGAAAATATCATGCAGGGGTGAGTATAACAATACCTAGTAGAACACCCCCAAAACACTAAGGATATAACAAGAAGAATAGCAGTAATCTCAACACAGTTATATGTCTACAATACATATAAAAACAATATCCAGATATACTCAAGAAAGACACATGGTATCAAGGCAAAGTCACAATCATAATACTAGTCAAGGAATCATTCTCGAAGGTTCTACATATAACTTTTCCAGGAGAATACGCTCCATGATTTGGATAGTACTAATAGCGGTCGTCTGAGATGTACTGCTTATCAGATCTTTCCATAAGTTGTATATTCTATAAGTTTGAATAGAATGATAAATAAATGAGGATCACACCCAAGTATATGGGGTATATCAACAACTCAATCTAGAATAACCCACTAAGTAAAGGATCATCACTCGCGTAGTGTTGGTCATGAAGATACCAATAACTCCACCTAGTGAAAGATTATGATAGAGGATCCCAATCTAGACCACACGGAAGGATTCTAAAATCTCTATCCAAGAATTCTCACAAAAGGGATCACTATCCTAAGTGTAGTGTGTGGTTCCATACTAACCCTTAGGGAATGGATCAAGGGTAGGCACCCTAATGAAACTTGTCTAAGATAAAGAGGATAAGGGATCCAATCCATGTTTCAAGGAGAACGCGGCGTGTACTGATAGTAAAAGTCGTGTCCCTTTGGAACCAGGTCGTACCCATGTATTACTAATCATGGTCATATTCGTGTCCATGTCAGATTACACTGAGTGTCTGAGCCTATGTACTCTTGATTGTGTCTGTGTCTGGATGGTCATGTCTATGTATGGTTAGTCATGCATGTGCCCATGTCTGTGTACCATCCTAGGTAAACATCGATCCATCTAGGAAGGGTCACATTTTGTGTGATGGGGTCACATGTCGTGTGATACTTAAGTTATCATGGAAACCCAGTCTCGCACCAGGGGGTCCAATAAAGCATGTAAATCTTAAATACATGTCGGGTAATGTGGGATTTTAGAAAATCTAAGATCTGATTACCACATATTTATTTGCTCCTCCAACCATCAATTCTTCCACACACCTCACAAAAAAACACGAATTCAAAGTCATCTGACCCTTTTCATCACTGGTCACCAAGTTCTAGCCTTTGAATATGTTCAAAAATCACCCTTGTGCGGCATCCATCATCATGTGCTGAAGAACTCAAAGATCGGGTATCCCCAAATTCATTTGATCCATTTCCTCTTCCATCATCATACGATTCCCATGTCATGCCAAGAACGAATCTATAATATCAAACCTTTTCACTAAGAAATAGGTGTGAAATATTTGATTTCATAGTATTTTGTTTGAACTTATGGTAAAAATGAATACTGGCGATAAACGCACAAGAATAGTGGGATAAATCCAAGAAAACACATAAAGAGTGAAGGTAACAGGGCCCACAGCGGAAGCCGGTGGGCCGGAAATTTTATTTTTTTTTCATCATCAGAGTGATAAAACTTGTCGTATCTAATTATTCATGCCCTGATATGGTCTGAGGATCTCACATGAAATTATTAAAAGAATAAAAAAATAAAAATGTATACCACATTCAAAATTGGAGTGTTATAGACAATAGCTCTTCACCAGTGACTATTTCCTGAAGGATACGAAGTAGAACTTCTCTAGATCATCCAAAAATGCTCCAAGAATTCATGTGCTCACCATTTTTTGAATTATGGGTGCTATCATGGAACTCTGATGAATCATTTGGCATTGTATAGATCACCAGGATTTGTTTCCTTTGGTCCGTCGAAGGAATGCTTGGATCGGCACTCAGAGAGAGGATTTCTCTCTCTATAAGGAGGTAGGGAAGAGTGGTTCTCACTTTTTTGTAATGAATAGTGAAATGAAAATGATACTCTATCCTACTTTTATAGTGGAGGTCAAAATACTCATATGGGTTCCCCAACCCCCTAAAATATATCACCCACTAAATAAGAAATAAAATTAATTATGATGAACTATTATGCATCATAAATATTATTTCTATTTTATCACATACCTATAATATATATTAAATATATTTTTGTGATAAAACTGATTCATTTAACTTGAATCATAATTCACTCATTATATTAAATGAATCTAGAGTATTAAAATAATATTCATTCGATTAATATTATTCCTCGTATTTACTTAACTTGTAAATACTTTTAATAAATAAATTCAACCCAATTATTATTTACATAAATAATAATGAATTTATTTATTCAATAGTGATCTATGAATTGGACAAAACTCAGACCTCGTGGTGGGTCCCACCATATCCAATATACATATTCAACAAAATAGGGTGGATTCTTGAATGTGTTATTATGTGTGAACCTATAGTCCCTTATATCAATAGTAGTTAATAGAATCCACAAACTAAGAGTGGAGTCTAGAAACCCATCAAGGCTCTTAAAGAGATAAGTAATAGTTATAGCAATGACAACCAACATATGAACACATACTATGAAATATAATCTCTTTGTCTTTAAATATCTCATAAAGTAGGATGCACACTTATGACATCATCCTTTCTTGCTTTATTAGTTTTTTATCTAACTTGGTATATTTACCCTTGATTTTCTTGACCAAGGACTTATGAAGGTACTACCAACCTGATCAAAATGGCCCAATATATATGACTTCCTTAACATGAAAGTGAAAAATCCTTTATTGAATACTCAACCAATATCATACCACCAATGACTCACTCGACACAAGATACCTTTCCACAATTTCATTATCATGGTTTTTTCCATGAATCAAAGTACATGATCAAATGGAACACATTGATAATGATATCAATTCAGGAGATAAATACACATGTCTGTAGATATGAACAACCAATGATACCCAAAACATGTTGTGTTACTATTGGCATGTTTTCCTCATTATCTCACTATTAGAGATCACCAAGTATGAACTTTATGAGAAGAAGTCTCAATGCTTATGATCCCCCAGCACCTGATAATTAAACAACAACTAGGTATAATCAGTATGATGTATCTAGACCATAGGACCTTTGTTTATGGTTAATGTCACAGTATCTCGAGATTCTCATTATAGCATGGGATCTATTATAACCTTTTGATATAATAATTAATCTATTTACATTATCATTTTAATAGAGGATGCAGAAAATTTTACACTATATTGGTAAGAATACATCAGGTATATATAATTTCATAAATGATGTGGTAATAAAAAATACTATTTAAGTTGGGTCTAAGGAACCCACCATTAAAACACTCCCACTTTCACTAGAGAAAAATTTCTAACAAACAGTGTTATCTCTCACATGATAAATATCATGTTTCTATTGAGTAATATCTTTATCTACTGGGTCTACCACATTTACACTGTGTGAATATTCTGCTAAGTGTGACCTCACCTCCATGAGTAAAACTTCTCAAGAGGTGGTATCCCCAAGTATATCCCTTTTTCCACTGCCAAAACTTGACATCTTGGCTAGTAACAGTAACTGGATTATCATTATGATAAAAATTTACTTGGTATGTGTTATTCCGATAACTAGAACAAATCATTGCATTTAATAACTACTTCTTATGTAACGCCCCGACCCTAGATACCCAGAGTCAGTGCATTATTAAATAACATTGGAATGATCATAAGAAAGATCAAGTATCGAAAGACCGATTAGTTTAGTAGCCTTGGAAACACTAGATATATTCGTAAAGTTTACATTACATAAATAAGTGAAAAACTACAACAAAATATTGTCTTCATATCCCCTCGTACTATCCCTATAGGTCATTCATAAAATACTTCTTCACATCCTGGAAAAAATAAAACATTGAAAGGGGTGAGCTCAGATGCTCAGTAAGGATAACAATATAGCGGAAACTTTCATAAATAAACATAAAAATTTAAGGCAATGTATAACTAAAACAAAAGCCTTTTAAACTTAAACTTCAGCATAATATGGAAAGGATAAAATGAAATAATGTCATTTACTTATTCACATGGATATTCTACTAGTCGAATAATCACATGAAAATATTAATAACCACTTTCATAATGACGGAATGCATAATGTCAGACTATCATAACCACGTAGCCAAGGCCTCATGTCAAGACTACAAATAAGATTTTTTCAAGGCCTCGTGCCAAGACACTAGTTTGTCTCATGAGACCTACCGATGCATCGAGGAGCTATAGCGGGCTCCACCCGTCACTTACTAAGTCCAATGCATTCCTCATATGAAAATTTTGAAATATGACATAAACATTCGTATTAAACTAGCATATGAAATATCAATACTTAATCTACAAACCATGAATGGTATAAAAATAGCACATCCACAGTCAAACATAACTCATTCGATACAATATGGAAGATTATATTATATCAGATTAATCTCAATCAAGAATAATGAAGGATATTGACATAGATGAAAATAATCGTCAAAACTATTAGAGAGAAATATCCCCCTTTTTCTTGAAATCGTTTAAAAGTCACACTATTTGTCAAGAAGCCATTTAAAAATAGATTTTTGAATCAAAGTGACCCATACCACTTTGAAACTTTTAAAAGGAGTTTTAATTTTAAAACTTTAATGTTCATATAAATAAATCCTTAAAACCATTTTTAAAACATGTACATTAATGAGCAAGATTTAGAAGAATAAGTATTTAAAACATTTAAAAATGGTATTTTAGTTAGAGTTTCTAACCAAAAGAGAGACACTTGAATAAAAATAATTGAGGTAATCAAAACTTTGTAATACCATGAGAATAAAGGGATTCATGATATACTATTTCAAAGTACATTATATACACCACATAAAAGTGATTTGGTGTATAACAACAAATAAGTCTCAATGGAATGTAAATTGAGATGAAATCTCTCATAAAGGACGTATCCTTAGGTTAAGGATAAATCAACGACATAATTATGTGTGACAAATATAAATACACTAAATATGATTGGATATTCAGTGTAAAACAATCAAAGGACATTCACACATATTCTTGTAAAAACAACACCAATGAATTGGATGTTTATCTCAACAAATTGGGATTGAGTAAAAATTACTCTTATCAAGTTCATATCGATGACTTGAGAATTTATAAATGGAGTGATTATGTGTATAAAAAGTATATCCACAGAAAGGGGAGTGTAAATTATGAAATAGTCAAATGAATTGTGATTCCACACATAATCTTGGAGTAAAATAATCAATGAAGTATGCGTAAAGCCGAATGAGTGGAAATTGAAATTTCAAATTCCCTTATTGATTTGGTAACATAAAAAACATACACCCATGAAAGAAGGATCATACAATTATGATTTAAATATACATTAATTAAAGTATATTAACAATGAATACAAACATGGGCAGTACACACACCACGTGTAATAAATAAGTGGTGAACAATGGAATTCTCACGGAATTAAAAGTGAGATAAGAGACCCCTTACTTGGTACTTTTTCCTTGGTAGATGGTAGGTTAACCTCCTGTATAATGGTGAAATAATTTTTATTTAATTATACAAGAATCATTTATATTAATATGATATCATATATGATCTTTTAACATTGATTTGTTAATAATATCTTAGTATTATCGTCATTTCAGGTGTTAACTTACTCGTTTTCCTTTATATTCTTTGTTACGTAAGTCGTGTTTTTTATGGATAGGTTGTATATTATTCATATACAGAATTATATCAAGTCCTTAAACATTATTTTTAATCATCAAATGAGAATTGTACTTGAATTGATACTATGGAGAATGAATCTCATCGCGTTCGTGGAGACGGTAGTCCGTACGTACGCACGAGCGACAATATCATTCTTTTGATGTTAAAATAATATATAATTGGATAGTATATCATATAGACAGAATAATTATAATATTATATTTATTATTTACATGAATTAAACATCATTATTATACCCATCCAAATAATAATTTATTGAATGACAATTACACCATGATGTGGAGACGGTAAGTCGTACGTACGCACGTATGGTGACATGCCATTCAAAGGATGGATAGAATACTGAATATGGTTGTACCATATTTATAATAACATCACATTAAATAGAAGATACTGGAGTTATTATTTTAGAATAGAAATAACAAAGAAAGAAGAAGTTGAAGAAGAAAGGAACTTGAAAGAGGGTGGTGAAAACATTACCTCTTCTTCGGGTTATTTCTTTTTATTTGATCAAAAGAGATCTTTAGGTTGTCTTTTTGATCAGACTAAGGCCTCTAGGTTGTAGTGAGAGAATTTTAGAGAGTATTTGGTCAGGATTTGGCCGATCCAAAAGGCTTTGAATGTGTGAATTAGTGAGAAGGTGGAGTGCCCTTTTATAAGAGGGGTGAGGGGCACCTTTGGAAAAGCTAGAAATATTATTTTATAATAAATTCATATTCGGTTTCTAATGGCTCCAAAGTATATTATTTAGATATTAAGGTGGGTATAGGTCGAAAACCACTCAACCAATAGGATTTATACAGGTTTGGATTACTATATTAACCATATCTTTAAGTATTAACTCTTAGTTAATTAGTTTCACTTTTACAATGTCTCTTTGTATTTTTATAATATATGGTTAATAAACTTACTATATACATCCAAGAGACCCCCAAGTGGTCCATTAATTATACAAATATCATGATATAAGTCTCTTGGCCTAACCTTAGATTTTTAGGAATTGAATATCAATTAATAATATAATATTTGTTTTAAAAACTCTTTTATTTCAATTTTGACACTATTGGGTATTTTGTTTTTGATAAATTCATAAGAGCATTATTACCTCGAACACAATTTATATAATAAATCATAATATGTAATATTAACCTATAAAATTAGTTTAATTCATAAAAATTCTCAAATTACATTTATTTTTATATTTATAATATCAATTATTTTAATATTTCATTAATTAGGTAATTACTGCATCACCATTGTGTCATAAAAAATTAAATTATTTAATGTTTAAAAATTATAAATAAAATACCATTATGTATGAAATCTTTTTATCTTTATAATGAATATTTACAATCGAATTTATCTTATGTATAACCCTATATTAAAAATGTTTTAGTAAATAAACTTTGATTTTAACTCTTTTAACTCTTCTTTGAATTAAATAATAAAAAATGTCCTAATCTAATCCAAGTGGACCTAAATGATAATATTTTATTCCTAAGGTTGTTTTGGGTCTAGATACACTTGTCTAATAGAATTAGGACATGTGTTAGGGTAATATTAATATCATTTTTACCCTTAATTACCCTATTTACTTTTAACCGTGGTAAATAAAAGTAAAAAGTTACTATGCACCAAAAAAAATTCATCTCATTGAACCAAATCCTACTCCTTGATATTAACTGTGTCTCTCGGATTTTTGAAATTCCACTCACAGAAGTGGTAAAATTAAGTTTTATGAAAAAATCGGTTTTTTAACTACCACTTAGTGGTTTCACTATTCATCAAAAAATGAAAGTTTCCAGAAAAATACCAAAAATTAGGCCTACGCTATATTTGATATTATGAATTCAAAAATGATGTCTATTTTACCAAATTAAAAACATATCAGTTGCATTAATTAATTTAAAAAATAATTCTCGTCGTCAAAACAAAGAGCGTGTTTTTAAGAAATAATAACTATCAAAAGATTGACACTTGTTTATGTCTGGTTTAAAAGTAAAATTACATCCAATGACCAACATTGTATTAAATGGTAAAAATATATTATAAATATACTTTAAAACCACTCAAATTAATAATTTATCACTATTAATTATTTCGATTAAAAAAGTTGTTTTTAATTAAAATTTAGTAATTTTCATTATTCATCAAAATATGAAAAGTTATCTGAAAAGTACAAAAATTTCACCCTAAGCTAATTTTGATATTACGAATCCAAAAATGAAGTCCATTTTGAAAGATAAAATTTATAAAATTTCAAAAAGAAGGTATTACTATTCATAACGGCTAGTTTGATTGGTTGTGGTGTGTTAGAATCTCGAAGTTGCGTATAATGCACGCCATTTCATTATTCAAAGGGAAACGTACCATGGAAGCTTGGGGTGTTACATTCTCCCCTCCTTCAATAAATTGCGTCCTCACAATTTTTTTTAAAATTGGGCTTGAGAATATAATGGAAAGTCCCATATCGGAAAAAGAGTCAATAAAACTATCACTTTAAAAGAAAGGAATAGATGTATAAAGGTCACCAAAGATAACCCATACTAGGATTCCATGTAGGAAAACATGGATATGGACGATAAACTAAGTGTTAAGTTCTGATGGAGAGGGATATAAAACATGATCAGGAGAAAGTTAACAATAAGAAAATCACAAACTTGTATTGGGACAAACGGTCATTAGTCTCCCAGTAGGAAAAGTAAACGGACAACATTTTTTGTTTTAAGTTACATTAAATAAGGAAGAGGAATTCATTTATGTTATTTACTAAGAACATAAAGAGATATACTTACTTTTTAAGTAGAGTTTCATTCTTTAATAAATTTTTACCACTAACTCATTTTTTTTTTGAATAATGAGTATTCAAGAAGACTTGGTCACAATGGAAGAGCTAGAATAAACTTCTATAGAAATACATGATCCAAGTATGATAAACTATATATTTACCTTGTATTTAGAGATTAATCAAAACCAAAATGGTTAGTATAATATCTGATGATCCCCCAAATGGATATTCCATTAGAGAAAAAAAACACTAATCTTGATTTCTAAAATTAAACCATCAATACCCCAAAGTTAAATAAATACCATTCAATAATCAATTCTCCTTAAAATCATTCAATATAATCCAAACTAATATTGAAACCCAAAACTTATAAGAATGTAGTCTTCCATGTTAAATTGTATCTCCAAATGACATTAATTACTCATAAGGTCACATACTTAAAAGTAATTAACTTAATCATTTCCATAAATAACCCAAATCACTATAAATACACAATAAAAAAATAGATAAAAAATCCACCATTACTCCTAAAATGAAATCCCATACTATTCTATTTTCCTTGGGCATATAGTGTTCACAACAAAGCAAACAACTTCCAAAATAACATTTACCACTTAATCACCAAATCATTTTCCTATACTAAGGGTATTCATTTGATAAGACATAAGATCCCAAATCAAATTATTATTGATCAATAAAATCATTTAACTAAAAATAATAGTCACACTAACCAAGGACTTCACGTAGTCCAGTGGTAGGCGATAAATCCCAATAGCACTTTGCTTCTGGGTTCGATTCCCACAGCTTTGTCCGACATGACAGGTTGTCACACGGTCTGCGTGTTGTCCTTTTTCAAAAACTATATTTTATAACATTACCAAAGTGAGATAAATTCCTCAAACTAACCATAACATAATTTAACCACAAATCTTATCTCATACCTTGCATTTTCGTCCCAACTTATAATAACTTATAATTTCCTCAAACCCAACGATCATATAAAACCAAATGGTTATTTATAACTATATCCACAAGAGAAAAGATAATTCTTCCTCAAATATCATTCTCACATGGAAAACTGCAGGGTTAAAAATACAAGAGAAAATTATTCCAAAGTAAACCCATCAACAAGGAGCACTAATAATTTTTAAACATTTCTCCAACCATTTATTCCCACATAGCTTCTTCTTTGACCAAGAAAATATCCTATAAAATAGGGCATTCACTCGGGTAATGTCCAGGTCCCCTACATTTACAGAAAATGACTGTAAATGGATTCTTGGGACCATTTTTATCTTCTTCCATAGTACTCTTCATTTTTCGTCGGCAATTCTTCACTTTATGTCCTTCCTTCCCACACGTAAAGCATTTCTTTGTCCCATTGAGACACTTTCCTGGGTGTCTCCTTCCACATTTCCTACATGATAGAAATTGAGGATTCCTTTCTCCATGGTCTCCACTGCTGGAGCTCTCATCATTCATCACCTTTCTCTTCTTTGTTGAGTCCAGGAATTGGTTAATATATATATTGTTGATCATATTTTTGTAAAATTGATTTGGCATAAAGACGATATCTTTTACGCCTATCAACATTCCATTTTGTTGCTCATTTCCACCACCGTTCCCACCTTGTACATCATTCTCAAAGTCACTATGACTTCCTTGGAATCCAGCCATTGACTAAAACCAGAAAGCATTGTGTGAGTAATAGTAGTCATAAAATCAGTTAGAGATTAACATGTCACCATATTCTCAATTTGAAACACATTAGGATTAACCAAGGTCATTTACTCTCATATTATATATATAATACTTCAAATCGGTTTGTAAAGAAAATGTAAATTATCCTAAGCATATCCCCCGGGAGTGCCGTAACCAAGAGTGCAGAAAGGCCCATTGTTGTGCAACAGTTCTCGTTCGACTCTAGATCAAAGCGGTGTTTTTGGGTTTTACCCCTAGGTACATTTGTGCCAGAGCCGCCTCTACCTGCTCGTACCCAGACAGGGATGTATTGCTTGGAAAACTCACAAAATCTCTACAATACCAAAATTCTAAGAAGTTCTTCTATACTAATCCCCAAAGTTCATCTTAGGTCTACGTGCTCTAATCAGAGTTTATCTAAATCTAGCTTCCAAGGTTTGTACTAAACTTCCTCTGATACCAACTGTAACTCCCCGACCCTAGATACCCAGAGTCGGTGCATTATTACATAACATTGGCATGATCACAAGAAATATCAAGTCTCGAAAGACCGATTAGTTTACTATCCTTGGAAACACTAGATATTTTCATAAAGTTTACATTACATCAATAAGTAAAAAACTACAACAACATATTGTCTTCATATCCCCTCATACTATCCCTGCAGGTCATTCATAAAATAATTCTTCACATCCTGGGAAAAATAAAACATTAAAAGGGGTGATCTTAGATGCTCAGTAAGGATAACAATATAGCGGAAACTTTCATAAATAAACATAAAAATTTAAGGCAATGTATAACTAAAACAAAAGCCTTTTAAACTTGAACTTCAGCATAATATGGCAAGGATAAAATGAAATAATGCCATTTACTTATTCACATGGATATTCTACTAGTCGAATAATCACATGAAAATATTAATAACCACTTTCATAATGACGGAATGCATAATTCCAGACTATCATAACCACGTAGCCAAGGCCTCATGCCAAGACTACAAATAAGATTTTGTCAAGGCCTCGTGCCAAGACACTAGTTTGTCTCATGAGACCTACCGATGCATCGAGGAGCTATAGCAGGCTCCACCCATCACTTACTAAGTCCAATGCATTCCTCATATGAAAAGTTTGAAATATGACATAAACATTCATATTAAACTAGCATAAGAAATGTCAATACTTAATCGACAAACCATGAATGGTATAAAAATAGCACATCCACAGTCAAACATAACTCATTCGATACAATATGGAAGATTATATTATATCAGATTAATCTCAATCAAGAATAATGAAGGATATTGACATAGATGAAAATAATCGTCAAAACTATTAGAGAGAAATATCCCCCTTTTTCTTGAAATCATTTAAAAGTCACACTATTTGTCAAGAAGCCATTTAAAAATACATTTTTGAATCAAAGTGTCCCATACCACTTTGAAACTTTTAAAATGAGTTTTAATTTTAAAACTTTAATGTCCATATAAATAAATCCTTAAAACCATTTTTAAAACATGGACATTAATGAGCAAGATTTAGAAGAATAAGTCATTAAAACATTTAAAAATGGTATTTTAGTTAGAGTTTCTAACCAAAAGAGAGACACTTGAATACAAATAATTGAGGTAATCAAAACTTTGTAATTTCATGAGAATAAAGGGATTTATGATATACTATGTCAAAGTACATTATATACACCACATAAAAGTGATTTGGTGTATAACAACAAAGAAGTCTCAATGGAATGTAAATTGAGATGAAATATCTCATAAAGGTCGTATCCTTAGGTTAAAGATAAATCAACGACATAAATATGTGTGACAAATATAAATACACTAAATATGATTGGATATTCAGTGTAAAACAATCAAAGGACATTCACACATATTCCTGTAAAAACAACACCAATGAATTGGATGTTTATCTCAACAAATCGAGATTGAGTAAAAATTACTCTTATCAAGTTCATACCGATGACATGAGAATTTATCAATGGAGTGATTATGTGTATAAAAAGTATATCCACAGAAAGGGGAGTGTAAATTATGACATAATCAAATGAATTGTGATTCCACACATAATCTTGGAGTAAAATAATCAATGAAGTATGCGTAAAGCCGAATGAGTGGAAATTGAAATTTCAAATTCCCTTATTGATTTGGTAACATAAAAAACATACACCCATGAAAGAAGGATCATACAATGATGATGTAAATATACATGAATTAATTTATATTACACAATGAATACAAACATGGGCAGTACACACACCACATGTAATAAATAAGTGGTGAACAATGGAATTCTCACGGAATTAAAAGTGAGATAAGAAACCCCTTACTTGGTACTTTTTCCTTGGTCAACGGTAGGTTAACCTCCTTTATAATGGTGAAATAATTGTTATTGAATTATACAAGAATAATTTACAGTAATATGATATCATATATGAGCTTTTAACATTTATTTGTTAATAATATCTTAGTATTATCGTCATTTCAGGTGTTAACTTACTCGTTTTCCTTTATATTATTTGTTACGTAAGCCGTGTTTGTTATGGATAGGTTGTATCTTATTCATATACAGAATTATATCATGTCCTTAAACATTATTTTTAATCAACAAATGATAATTATACTTGAATGGATACGATGGAGAATGAATCTCATCGTGTTCGTGGAGACGGTAGCCCGTACGTACGCACGAGCGACAATATCATTCTTTTGATGTTAAAATAATATATAATTGGATGGTATATCATATAGACAGAATAATTATCATGTTATATTTATTATTTACATGAATTACACATCATTGTTATACCCATCCAAATAATAATTTATTGAATGACAATTACACCACGACGTGGAGACGGTAATCCGTACGTACGCACGTATGGTGACATGTCATTCAAAGGATGGATAGAATACTGGATATAGTTGTACCATATTTATAATAACATCACATTATATAGAATATACTGGAGTTATTATTTTAGAATAGAAATAACAAAGAAAGAAGAAGTTGAAGAAGAAAGGAACTTGAAAGAGGGTGGTGAAAACATTACCTCTTCTTTGGGTTCTTCCTTTTGATTTGATCAAAAGGGCTCCTTAGGTTGGCTTTATGATCAAAATAAGGACTCTAGGTTTTATTGAGGGAAGTTTATAGAGTATTTGGTTAGGTTTTGGCCGAGACAAAATGCTTTTAATGTGTGAATTAGTGAGAATGGGGAATGCCCTTTTATAAGAGGGGTGAGGGGCACCTTTGGAAAAGCTAGAAATATTATTTTATAATAAATTCATATTCGGTTTCTAATGGCTCCAAAGTGGATTATTTAGAGGTTAAGGTGGGGATACGTCGAAAACCACTCAACCAATAGGATTTAGACAGTTTTGGGTTACTATATTAACCTTATCCTTAAGTATTAACTCTTAGTTAATTAGTTTCACTTTTACAATGTCTCTTTGTATTTTTATATTATATGGTTAATAAACTTACTATATACATCCAAGCGACCCCCAATTAGTCCATTAATGATACAAATATAATGATATAAGTCTCTTGGCCGAACCTTATATTTTTAGGAATTGAATATCAATTAATAATATAATATTTGTTTTAAAAACTCTTTTATGTCAATTTTGACACTATTGGGTATTTTGTTTTTGATAAATTTATAACAGCATTATTACTTCGAAAACAATTTATATAATCAATAGTAATATGTCATATTAACCTATAAAATTATTTTAATTCATAAAAAGTCTCAAATTATATTTATTTTGATATTTATAATATCAATTATTTTAATATTTCACTAATTAGGTAATTACTGCATCACCATTGTGTCATAAAAAAATTAAATTATTTAATTTCTAAAAATTATAAATAAAATACCATTATGTATTAAATCTTTTTATCTTTCTAATTAATATTTACAATCGAATTTATCTTATGTATAACACTATATTAAAAATGTTTTAGTAAATAAACTTTGATTTTAACTCTTTTAACTCTTCTTTGAATTAAATAATAAAAAATGTCCTAATCTAATCCAAGTGGACCTAAATGATAATATTTTATTCATAAGGTTGTTTTTGGTCGAGATACACTTGTCCAATAGAATTAGGACATGTGTTAGGGTAATATTAATATCATTTTTACCCTTAATTACCCTATTTACTTTTAACCGTGGTAAATAAAAGTAAAAAGTTACTATTCACCAAAAATTATTTTCATCTCATTGAACCAAATTTTACTCCTTGATATTAACCATGTCTCTCGTATTTTCGAAATTCCACTCACAGAAGTGGTAAAATTAAGTTTTATTAAAAATTCGGTTTTTTAACTACCACTTAGTGGTTTCACTATTCATCAAAAAATGAAAGTTTCTAGAAAAATACCAAAAATTAGGACTACGCTATATTTGATATTATGAATTCAAAAATGATGTCTATTTTACCAAATTCAAAACATATCATTTGCATTAATTAATTTAAAAATTAATTCCCGTCGTCAAAACAAATAGCGTGTTTTTAAGAGATAATAACTATCAAAAGATTGACACTTGTTTATGTCTGGTTTAAATGTGAAATTACATCCAATGACCAAAATTTTATTAAATGTTAAAAAAATATTCTAAATATACTTTAAAACCACTCAAATTGATAATTTATCACTATTAATTATTTCGATTAAAAAAGTTGTTTTTAATTAAAATTTAGTAATTTTCACTATTCATCAAAATATGAAAGTTATCCGAAAAGTACCAAAATTTCACCCTAAGCTAATTTCGATATTATGAATCCAAAAATGAAGTCCATTTTGAAAGATAAAATTTATAAAATTTTAAAAAGTAGGTATTACTATTCATAACGGCTAGTTTGATTGGTTGTGGTGTGTTAGAATCTCGAAGTTGCGTACAATGCACGTCATTGCATTATTCAAAGGGAAACATACCATGGAAGCTTGGGGTGTTACATATTAGATGCCTTAGAAGATGAAATGTACTCGGTATTTGTAGGTATGTCTACCACTATCTTTTATGAGCATGTATCTCTCGTCACCTTAGCCTAACTATGATATTAGATCAAATTGGTCTAAGGAAGATTAGTTTGTTTCTCTTCAAAACTAGTATCCTTTCTCTCCATATCCCAGGTATATATCTTTTGAACTTTCCCAAGTATAATTAGATAGTTATGACTACTTCACTTTCAGTTCTCCTATAAATAATGATATTTTACTACTATTAAGTATATGTGGAAATATCATATCTTGTACATACCATGCATGCATGATTGATCCATTGTTGAAGCATATGGAATTTTAACTCACCACATTAAACTCCTCCCATGTACCATACAAGTAATCTTGTAGAGATTTATGGTGTGACATTAGTAACAATTATCTCTTGAATTGTTTTAGCTTGTGTTTTTCAATACCAAGTCACTATATGTATGATTGACTAGGTCTAAGCAGCTGTTAGATCTACCTCAGTAAATCCAGTTCCTTGGAACTTATGTTTCTACTTTAAGTCAATCTTGTATAATTACTTTCATCTTGGTCTTAACTAACTGTAAGACCAATAGTTGTTTTCTATATGTTTCTGAAAATATTTTACTTAGAAAACAATTTCACTCCCACTAACCTATAGTAGGCACATGGAAAAGATTCATTCCAAATGAATGTTCTAATACCTTATTGCTCAATTTAATCTAGAACTATATTTCAGTAACTTGAAACCCTTATTGTAATTTTATAATGTCATCATCCCTTTATGGTTGCTTTGTATAGACACCTTCCATGGAATTTGGTTTTGAAATCAAATAATCAATATAATAATCATATAAATTAGCTATGACAAGTAAAATTATAATAGATTTTGGAAAACAACTTAGTGTTACCAATCATGCCTTATTGGTGTTGTGCTTATACCATCCATGTATCATCTCACTTTAATACCCGCCACAATATTCAAAATAATAATCCCCTTTGCACTTTGATACATGGAATCCATTATTCAATTTTAATTGAACTTTTCAATCTTAGATGATTTAAAAATACTACCTACTTATAGGAATTATTATTCATAATGAATAATTTATCACCATCCATGGTGAATATTAAAACAATCACTATGGTTTTATACTTCCTATGTAGTATGTGTCTATAGAACATTTCTCTTCCACATGCTCCTGTGAAACTTGTTCATATACCAACTATTTTTGCATCTCTAGCATTGACTAAACCCAAGTTAATATTTCTCCCACTATCTCTAATAGATATTTTCACCTTTTTATAGAAATGTAGTCTATCACTTGACTTAAACTTTTCTATCATAGGGATTTCTATAATATCTTGAGAATCTTTTAGGATACTTACTTTAGTTTCACATTGTGTTTTTCTTAATGAAAGTTTGTTTATATTCTTAACAAACTCTTTGCATATAAAAATATGTTCTATTGACATAATGGATTTCCATCATAAAAAACTATTATGATATCCATTTGTCATGATATTTGTTATATGTTTATGAGATATCATTATTATTTTCAAAGCATGTCTTGAAATATAATGGAAGTTTCTGTAAGTGGAAACATTGATACTACTTACATCATGACTTTGATGTACAAAATGTGTGTTTAGGAATTTATCCGCACTAGATTTTATTGATCAATGTTAACATTTAGGAATCATCATTGATACTCCTTATAAGCATCATTGTCATGATGTGTCTAAGGTAATATGTGTTTAGTAATTACTTCATGCTACATTATATTTATCAATGAATGCTTGGTCAAGAAATTATTCAACATGATAGCTTGAAGCAACTCATATATTTTGACCATGAATATTCAATAATTCACTTTATTATTAATTAATGACTTAAATAAATCTTATGAAGTATATTTACCACTAGATTGTCCTTGTAATAGTTCACACTCTCTTGTTTAACTAATTCTA
Organism: Viscum album; assembly: GCA_963277665.1. NCBI lineage: Eukaryota > Viridiplantae > Streptophyta > Magnoliopsida > Santalales > Viscaceae > Viscum > Viscum album. The sequence continues at coordinate 805,258,188 of OY728150.1, read as the reverse complement.
AAAGCTTTGTGGTGTACCTTTATTTCTAAAGGTTTCTTTATCCAAACTAAATAAGTATATTATTTTATAATACCTAAGGTGTTTAGATTTACTGTGTCTAAATACCAAACTGGGTATATCCTTGAAGTATACTTTTAGTTTTTCCTAAAAAATAATTATCTTGCCACATATGGGTAAATAAGTCTTACATTTTATATTCATCACTTATTGTCTATGATTCATGTATCACTAAACTATTAATTGAGTATGAAACACCAAAAACAACATTCATTCCTAAACCTAGAATAATTTCTCCTAGTGTCCAATGGAAACATGAGATAAATTCTTTGGTCTTACTCAACAACTTGTTCAACTAGAATCATTTTCTTGAAAATTATATGTTATGTGCTTCTCACTGCTGGCTTAGGAATCACTCTTTCTCATCCGCTTGGATAATGAACCTTACTTCTTATAATGTTTTATTACTTAAATGGTAACTGTATTTCAATACAAATATTTAAGAAACATATTTTATTTAATACCTAATAAGTATGACCGAAACATTACATTTCATATTGATGAATATACCTGAAGAAGAAGTGATAACTTGCTTCTTTAATTTAGTTCATTGCAATTAAACTTCCATAAATGTATTTCATGATATGAAAAGAAAATAACCTCCTATTTAATAACAAATATTATTTCATTAAAGGACGGTGTGAATGTTCCTTTGGTGTTACACTTTCTATTGGCCATTTCGCCTTTCCTTTCAACGTATTCATCATAAGAACTGGAGATTAAGAATTCTTTAATTTTCTTATTTTACTTAGAGAACCTTACCCAAAAAGTTAATGAATCTTTTACTCAGTACTATTTGTTTTGTAACCTAAAATGGAACTGGGTTGATTGGGTGAAAATAATATGAGAAAGGGATCCATTGAACAATCGTGATCTACCATTTAATTTACACATGACCAGAGTAGTTATCACCCATTCATATTTTTGTTTCACTTTCTCTTTAAAAGCTTCTATAATATGAGACTACATGTTATACCATCCATGTCATGATGTAGTGACCACAACTGATATTGGACATTGATGATAGTATAATGACATAAACATTATATTCTCTATACATGAGTCTCCTGTAATCAACTTTACACCCTCAATTTCTAAGGTGGCTTAACATGTATAGGGACACCAACACCTTGAATTTCCTATATCGTAGTATTGTGCACAAGCGTCTGTACTAAAATTGGGAATTCATGCTGGATAGGACATTGAATTTTTTTAATTATTATCACAATGTATTTTTTGTATTACTTTCCATTTTTCTAAAAAAATAAAATTTATCATTTTTTATTTTTTTATTTTTATTACCGGTATAGACATTATTGATTAATTAATTAAATCATTAAATGTCTCCCACTATTTTATTGAATTCTAGGAACCCTCTGTACTAGAATCAGAATACTTTATTTCTTGATTATTCTAGTAGAAAGGATCCTTGAACCACCCCTCATAGTTTATAAGTTATGTCTACACCACTACTCAGAGAGTTCAAGGTAGGATTTAGACTGACCAACTTTATTAACCCACAGCTCCTTGATTTGTTGAGTGAAGTCTCAGCTTCTCAGAATTGTAACCTTGATTCCCTCAATGTTTTACCTCTAAAGTGATATCAAGTTAGTTATGGTCAATCCTTACTAATAACTTTAGTTAATTCAACTCATCATTCTCATAAGAAATCCCCAGTAGTAAGAGGCGCCCTTAACTATGGTTGACTAAGTACCTCGAACACTTGGTTGTGTTTAAATTAAAATGATGGAAGGAGTTTAATGACTTAATATTATTGGGATGGTTCTTGTGTGTTTTTTCTGACAAATTTAATCCATTTATATTAAACTTTTTCATCTTATGTTGTTGCTCTCACAACTGAACATTAATAGAAAAAACATTCATCACTTCTTTATGAAGTTTACTATTTATTATTTTATGTATTTTCCTGCTATTAGAAAATGAATAAAATAATAAATAAATGTATAAATGAGATTAACTACCCGACTAGTCATGAGAATCTAATATTGATTGATCCATTTAAACTTAATGGATCAAACACAACCTAGGGGTATTATACCCGAGTCTTAGCTTGACTCTATATGCAACTTGTCCCTCATCTAGTCTGTCCACTACTCATTTGGATTTCTCCTTGACTTGGAGTTTTTTGTATCTTACAATATCCTCATCATGGCATATAGCCTCATCTTGTCATAGTCCACATTGTACATCATCTTCACCAAAATTACAAGTGTAGTTGTGTGCAGGCGAGGGGGAATACGGAGTACAAAATATAGAAATAGTAAATTGGACATGCAGGTCCAAATACACATTGACTGAAAAAGAAATGACTATATGCAGATCGTCTTAATTAATTACAATCATTACATGCAATTAATAATTAAATAAATAAATGAAATTCATACACATATAGGTCAACGCTCAAAACCAATCAAGGATAATAAATGTGCGATAAAAATTAAATTACAATGAATTAAAGTGCAAGGGTATTTAATTAAATTTAATTAATTAATTAAATTCAAATAATTTAATTATTTTCAGTCCCTTAATTGATTTAATTTTAATACCAAAAATTAAATTATTTTTTCCTAGGTTTTAAAATTATTATATTTAAAACAAAATTAATATTTTAATTAATTTAATTTACCCAAGCCCTAAAAACCCTCACAATCCCAATACAGGTCGCGCTGAACCCATGCAGACCTATTTCGGGCCATGAAAAAGCCCATGCTAGGAGATTCTGCCCAGACCTGTTCTAGCTCACGTAGATCTGCTCGGGCCCAATGTGGGGAAAAACTGATTCAACCGTACTCATGTGAGGGGTTAACTTGAAATAATAGAGTTGTCTAGATTGACTACGGATGATTATGGTGAAACAAGGTAGGACAAGCAGCGGATAGTAGTGCTTCCATATCTGGGCGGTGCTCAGACTGGAAAGGAGGAGGGTGTCCGACTTTCACTAGGTAAGAAAGGGACAGTAGCCTCGGATTGTTGGTTCTGGCTGTCTCAACGGTGACTGGGATCCCGACTGGTGTCCAGGTGGTGGTGCACTCAAGGAACCAAGGGAAGGCTGCTGAGGTCAGCTTGTTTAGGTTTACGGAGGAGGGTCTTTCCGTAGAGAAGGTTTGGAGGTGACCCATCTTGCAGCCCTTTTTTTATTTTTATTTTTGTTTCAAAAGTTTCTACCACTATTTCCCAACTTGTTCCCCCATTTTTATTCCTTTTGTTTTTCATGTGTGTAATTCCGCACGCTTGACAAACCCTTAAATTTTTTTTGAGTATGTGGAAATATCTACATGCTCTCTTTGCATATTTTTCCACACCCTAATTTTATTAAGACTATTATAATATCCATTTAAATATAATAATTATTATTTTTATAATAAAATAATAAAATTCATCAATATTTGTGTGGAATTAAAACTCATGACCTATAAAAATTTTCTGGCCATCGTCGAATGGAACACACGGGTTTATCAAAAAACAAAACTAATTTTTAAATTTTAATACCTGTTGAGCAACCGCTTTTAATCTATAAAAAAATGGATGGTCATAACTTGGTCATCCGACCTCAAATTGAATCGTGGTCAGATCTGTTGATACCATTTTTAAATCCTCTATTGAAATTTAAAGCAACTTCATTTTTCTTGGATCAAATAATTTACATGGTTTCTCTGATACCAATTGAAGGTATTGGGGTGCACAGTGGAAGCTGGTGGGATATGTATTTTAAAAAAATTCATCATCGTAGCGATAGAAATTTTCATATCTGACAATCCAAGCTTTGGTACGGTTTGATGATCTTGTGTGAAATTATTCAATGAACAAAAATAAATTGAAACGTCTACCTCATTCCGAATCAAAGTGCACTCAACAACATCTCTTCATCAGTGATCATTGCTTGAAGGATTCGGAGCTAACCCCCTCTAGATCATCCACACATGCTCCAACAATTCACACACTCACCATTCATTAGATTTTGGGTACTATCATGGAGCTTCGACAAATCCTTCAGTGTTGTGTCCATCACCATGATTTTTTGCCTTCGATTTATTGAAGGCATGCTTGGATCAATACTCAAAGAGAGGCTTTCTTACTATATAAGGTAGGAGGAGAAAGAGGATCTCACTTCGTCGGAATGAACAGTGCAATAGAAATAAGCCTCTCTCCTACTTTTATAGTGGGAGTCAAAATACCTTTATGGGTTCCCCAGCCCCCGGAAATATATCACCCACTGAAGAAGAAATAAATAAATTTATGAAAAACTAATCCTCATCATTAATATTATTTATATTTTATCACATACCAAAAATATATATTAAATATATTACATGATAAAACCGAGTCATTTAACTCGACTCGTAATTCCCACTTAATATTAAATGAACTTAGAATATAAAAATAATATTCATTTGATTAATATTATTCCTTATATATACTTTACTTGTAAATACTTTTAATAGATAAATTCAACCCAATTATTATTTACTTGAATAATAATGAATTTATTTATTCAACAGTGATCGATGACTTGATAAAACTCAGACCCCGTGGTGGGGCCCACCATGTCCAATATATACCTATTTAACTGAATGTGGAGGATTCTTAAATTATTTATTATGTGTGATCTTATATACCCTTATCTCTATAGAATTTAATAGAATTCATATACCAATAGTGGATTCTAGAAACCCATCAAGGAACTTAAAGAAATAAGGAATAGTCATAGCAATGACAACTAACCTACGAACACATACTGTATAATATAATCTCTTTATCTGTAAATATCTCATAAATCAGTATGAACACTTGTGTTATTATCCTTTCTTGCTTTATTAGTTTTTGATCTATCTGGATGGATTTTCCATCTATGGCCTTGGACAAGGACTTATGAGGGTACTACCATCCTGATCAAAAAGGCCTGAGATATATGACTTCCTCAACCTAGAAGAGACAAATCCTTTCTTGATAATTCAACCAATGTCATACCACCAATGATGCACACAACACAAGGTACCTCACCATGATTTTATTATCATGGTTTTTTTCTTGCATCAAAGTACGTGATCAAATGGCACACATTGATAATGATCTCAAGTCAGGTGACCAATATACATGTTCGTAGATAGGAACAACCAATGACTCCCAAAACATGTGGTTTTATTATTGGAAGGTCTTTACTAATGATATAACTACTAGAGATCACAAAGTGCAAACTTCATGAGAAGAAGTCTCAATGCTTATGAGTCCCCAAATTCTGATAGTCAAACATCATATATGTCCAATTAGTATGATGTATCTAGACCATAGTACCTTTGTTTAAGATTAATGTCATAGTATCTCAAGGTTCTCATTATATCATGGGATCTACTATAAACTTTTGATACGGAAATTAATCTATGTAAATTACTATTTCAATAGTGGATACAAAAATGTATGCACAATAATGGTAAGAATACACCAGGTATATCTAACTACATACATGATATGGTAAAAAATGTGAATAAAACCAAATAAAAAAATTTCCTACCATAATTTGGATCGATCATTGATGAAGAATAAATCTATATCATTATTGCTGGTGAGATCCTTGAATTTTGTTACACACCAATCAACGATCCTCAATCCAATTTTCATTCACTCATGGAAACTCCTCCAATGGATCCTATAAATCTCCAAGGTTATGTGTATATCCCTAAGATTTTACCATAGTCATATATTTATAGAAACTAGTTTAGGTTGGATATTGATTAAATAAATTAATTTATTAAATTAATTTATTTAAATGTCTTCCCATGATCACTCCTCAACTTGAACGTCCAACGCTTTCCAAGGTTATATCATGCCTGGGGTAAAACCCACACTGTAAACTCAACAGAAGCCTTATATTTCCAATCTGAACCTCTTTTTAGAATTTATTCTAATTTTCAGGAAAACTATGTGCATGTGATATTTAATATATTTAATATATTTCAAAAATTTATTTTAGGCTCACCAGTCCTTGGAATCTCACACCATCTCAGCACCCGGTCTCGAAAACAATCCATAAAATGTCTAAAAATAATACATAGAAAATGAGAGTCCCTAAATATCTATCTTCATTCTGATTATTGTGGTCTCTATTAAATCATTGGATTTTATAGGGTCCTATTCTCCCTTATAGTGAAGTAACGGTCTCACCTCAATTGAAATTCTTTACATCTCCCTTCTAAACTCGTCAAATGATTTTCCCACTATATATTTAAACAAAAAAAAAACCTTTCTAGCCGTGATTAGAACTTGAAAATAAATTTTAAGATTCCATGATAGAGACAATGCCTATATATAATTGACACAACCATAAAGAAAGTTCTAGAAGGGGAGAGGTGACTCCATATCAAAGTCTAGCGGTAGCTGGACACGCCTAACTAATTGGGAGAATATTTTGGGGGTACATTGGTTGTTATTTAGAAGTAAATTGAGGGAGGTGGGGTGTTATAGAGAGGGAAGTTCTAGATAGAGGGTTGGGTAGGATTCTGTTAGGAGGCTCGACCATTGGGCTTGGGTGAGAGTGTAAGGAGCCTCTTGTGTTTCTCTTCTACCCATCTTCTTCTTTATTTCTCTCCTTCTTCTCCTATTTATAATTATTGTTTGTGATTATTCTATATATATATATAAAGTATAATTCTATGATCATGTGATGTTATCAATTATTCTAATATTCTAGATACTCTTTTAGGGGAGAAGAGACGAAGGTAACATTTTTCAATGAGGTGGACCAGCATCTATAGAGAATCAATGCCATGCTATTCAAGGCACAACAATACTAGAAAATGCTAGAGGAGAAAAAAGATCAGGAATGACTGGATCAGGATGAATACAAAAATATCCTCACATGATTTCTGAATCACCTCAAGAAGATAACACCACAATAGGTAGAGATACCATAGCTGGCAGTGAGGATGACTGAGGTACTCTTATAAGTGATGGGTGGAACGGTGATGTTGTGGTGGGATGGTGCGGTGCCGATGAATATTACTAGAAATTTGGAAGGTGATTTTCTTTCATTATATATACTATAAAAATTCAATTAACCAATACTGGTTATAGTGGAGCCCAAAACTTGTTTGAATGAAGGTGGTGATAGGGAAATGAAAGAGACACATGCAATCTAAATATCAGATGTGTCGGGCATGGACATGTTTTTTCTGGAAAATATGACTGCAAATGAGTAAGGGGATCCACCTACACCTTGTCACATGATAATGTGGTGAAACCATACATACATATGTATGAAATAAAAGAAATAGTAGCACTGAATAGGGGTATGAATAGCCTATTTCTAATATAGGAGGTGCCTGTGTTTTCTTTACCGATAGACCTCCCTGATGGGAAAACTATCACGTCTGATGTTTTGGAGGCATCGTGACACACTGCAAGTATGTCCACTCCACCAAATGGGTTCACCCACAACTATTCATCGCCTATGAGCTGGGTGGATCTACCATATTTTCAATAGGATGAAACTCTTCAAGAATATATTGAAAAATTTGATTATCTACCATCAATAGAGGAGATGATGTTTCCCCTGGATTAGGTTGTTGTATTTCCTGATGACATAGGTATTTGGGTGTAATTTGGGTTGTTTCTCACTAAATATATATATGCATATATTCAAGCTTCATGAAGTAAATGAATAAAGGTTCCTAGCTATAAACTGTGCACACCTGCAGTGTGAGTGGATATGACACCATCTTCCATATAAAACTCTATAATGGAAATCTTAGAGCTCAAACAATATCCAATGTTTTTGGATTAGAAGAATGGTTTTCTTAATAAGATGGAAATAATATTCCCCTAGGGGTCCTAGTTTTTTACTATATGACCTCAGATTCGATATCATTTGTGGAAGTTGATAGGTCGGGTGAATAATCCAACCAAGTTAAATCAAAGGAAGTTGGTGATGCTGCTAGAAGTAACCCTCAGAGAATCCTCTCTAGAATATTGTATTTTGGTACTAAAAATGAAAATATTATTTAAGAACATCTATATTTAGGATTATAGTAGCTTATATTGGAATGAGAAGAGTATAATTTAGTATTTTATGAGTTCATGAAAAATATTTACAAATAGTGGACTAAGGTTGTTCAGCATTTTAAATATTTTCAAATGAAATGGGATTTTGAAACTCTGTAATACACTATTAGAAATGTTAGTGTTTCATGAGAAGGACTACTAAAAACTATAAGAGTGAAATTTCAACCATTATCGGGCTTCTCAAAATAAAAGATAGTTGTTGTTGGAGTTATTAATATAGGACACGGTGTGCTTACGATGTTCATGCAATCTACTTCAAAATTAGTTGATCATAATGAAAAAAACTATCACCACTTGTTCCTAATATATAAGGATGTTCATACTATAAGAAAGGAGGGATATTGATCCATCGGTATCCTGATTTTCTAAAAACCTGGGATAGACTGAGTGCCTTGATGACATTGATTTTTTTTGGGCTTGTTTCTTGAAATTCTACTGGAAGGGCGTAGAGGTTTCTAAGATTCTAGGTCAAATAAAATAAGGGGGAAACTAATGAATATAATGGACCATCTTGCATTGATTTTTTCCAATACCTATAGGGTAGAATTTATAAAGGGTGGGAAAGGGAGTAGGAGGACTTCCAAACCAAGGTATAGAGCTTAGATAACAATTTTGGAATAGGGATTCATCTACCATAATCAATTTATTTTCCATAATATTGAGGACAAGACTGTTTTCAATGGGTGGAAAGTGATAGAGACCAAGTATGACCACATCTGGAACAACTATAAAGTAATTTCATATAGAAACCCAGGCTTAACACACATGGATATTACATCATTTTAGATGAATATTCATCACATTACAAAAGTACATGCCCAAGGTCCATAATAGTTTAGTGTCTTTGGAAACTTGAAACAAAATCTTCTAACTTGGTGAAATATATCCAATTTTTTCCACAAAGATCTTACCTTTTTTGTACTTCTACGTAAAAACTTTCTTCATAACCTGGGGAAAGGAAACATAAGAAAGGGGTGATCTCAGATGCTTGATAAGGGTAAAAAAAGGATATACATAATAATAACATGAGCATAAGAGTATGATAACATAATAATAACACTCAAAGATCATACTCTGCATATCAAAGATCATATACATTAATCATGGTATAAATATTGGCAGTTCATAAGACATGAATCATAAAGCTGATAAATCATCATAAATCAATCATGATCCATAATCTCATGTTATATAAGTTTGGAACCATCATATATATATATAAAAATTTCATGCATCAAGGTTAACTACCAAGACCATCAACATAGTGGATCAGGAAACACATGTTTTCTATATTAGATCAGGACTCACCTATTTTTGATTGTGGATCAGGACACACCTATTTCCCATTGTGGATCAGGATGCACCTATTTCCCATTGTGGATCAGGACACTCCTATTTTCCATAGTGGATCAGAACACACATGTTTCCCCTTATGGATAAATCTTTTTTACTTTTTCCCCATCATTATCTAATGAGATATAAATCTATATCCTATTCATTGGAGGTAAATATAGGTCTCACACATCTCATAATGAAATCATACATACGTGTCCATAAAACATTAATCTTATCATGACCCATAAAAAGATATGGGTTTCAAAAATATCATATCATAACCCATGAAATGAAATGGGTATCATAAACATTTAATCATATCATAACCTATGGAAAATAGATAGGTTTCATAATCATTTCATCCTATAATAACCCATGAAAGGAATTGGGTTTCATAAGAATTTATCATGATATAACCCATTAAATAGAAATGGGTTTCATAAACATCAATCCATAAAAACATAGATCATTCAGATAAATAAAATTAATGGTATTCTTAGTTTATATCCCTAGTAAAGCATAAACTATAACCAAGGATTTCATCTTAAATGAAGAGTATTTTGAAAGATCACTTGGAACATAAATTTTATTTTAAAATCATTTTTTAAAACATATATCATTTTCAAAATCCTTTTCCTTGAAACTACTTTGAAAACATATAAAGGAATCATGAAAAATCGTTTAAAAACATTTCTTGAGGAAAATATCCTTTATGATTTAAAAAACACTTTTTAAAACATAAAACATTTTCAAAACTATTTTACTTTAAAATAACCTTGAAAATTTATAAATAAGCTTGAAAATATTTTTAAAACCTTTTTCTTTAAAAATACTTTGAAAATATAAAAATAAAGCTTGAAAACACTTTTAAACCCTTTTACTTTGAAAATACTTTGAAAACTTAAAAATAAGGCTTAAAATCATTTTAGAAACCCTTTTCTTTAAAAATAGATTTTAAAACTTATAAATAAATCTTGAAATCGCTAAAATCCTTTTCTTTGAAAATACCTTTTTGAAAATATATAAAGGAAGCTTTGAAAATCATTTAAAACACTTTTAAACATAAAATTTTTTTGAAACCATTTTATTTGAAAACCACTTTAAAATAATGAATTTACATAATATTAGGAAAAACATTTTATTTAAAAACAAAATTTTAATCTTATAAAGTAATATTCAAGGGAATTATGGTCATAATGGAGGGTGAATCTATATATACCGAGCATTCCTTTTGCACCATAAAATTTTTAGGAAACTGACTTGATCAGAAAATGGAAAGGATATTCTTTTTAAAACTTTTTTGTAAAAATTTAAAACATGGGTGAAAAAATTTCCTTAAAAAATCATAGGATAATAGTAAAACATTTTTAAAAAACACAGTTTTGAAAGAACACATATTTCTGAACGAAAGGAGAAAAAAAGTTGTCTTTTTGTAAAAACATTTTCTTAAATATACTAAGTAAAAAAGAGTGGGAAATGGTACTAATACATGAATATATCATAGATAACCATATTAGAATAAAATTCATGAGTTTTATTGAGGTATGGATCATAATATTTCAGTAATGGAAGCATAATCATAAATAATCCCGATAATGATGAGGTTGTAGTAATAAATTGTTACCACTTTGGTAACTTTGAATCATAATCCCCATGAAATAATAAAATTACATGAAACTTAAAATTTCATGATAATAAGGATATTTATTATATAACATGTAAAATGGAATTATATACACCTCATAAAATAATATAGGTTCATAACAAAACATTTTTCCCAAAGAAGCGAAATGGAGACAAAATTACTCTACTGATTTGGTAACCTTTGAACCATGAACCCCAGGAAATAGATATAATTAAATGGATAGGTAAATACCCATAAATTTAATTATAAGTATCATATAATACATTAATGGGAAGTATATACACCACACAAAATAAATGAGTGGTGAATAAGTCATAAGTTTCATAGAAATAAAAGTGAGACGAGAAAACCCTTAAAACTTGAGTAACTTTAGAATCGTGATCCCCATGAAATGATAACATGAATTAAATATTTTAATATAATTGAATAAATTAAATTAATGATATAACATTTCATATGGTATTATATACACCATACAAAATAAATGAGTGGTGAATATGGCATGTATCTCATGAGAATAAAAAGTGATATGAAATTCACTTACCTTACACGTTCAAACCTCTTTTATAATAAATATAAGTTTATTATAAATCTAGAAAATAACCATATTATTATATCTAATACAATATATGATTTTTTATGACTTTTTATTACCTTCTTATTAAAAAATCCATGTTAATGTTATGTTTTGGGTAATATCCGCTTTGTTTTTCATATATGTTTTGCCTTGTTATTCTTAATCCTATTACTTAGATCATGATTTTTTTATTTCTAGAATGTAAAAAATGATATAAATATCATATATATTCATTATATATTAACTTATAATAATCTATAAAATATAGAAATATGAAATGGAATATACCGTTCATAGAGACGGTAAGCAGTACATATACATGAACGATGTTTCCGTTTTATTATCATATTGAAAGAAAGTAAGTAAATAAAATATATGTGTATATATATATATATATAATATTATTTAAATAGAATTATTATTTCATATATATCATATAATTTCACTCAAACCATCTATAATACATTCTATGTAAAGTGTGGACGAATCACATCGCTTTAAGAAGGTGGTAGTTCACACGTCTGCAAACGAAGTTATCGTATTTACAAAAAATGTAAAGCATAAAGAAATTTTTTATATAATAATTAAAAAAGAATAAATAAAGAATAAATATAAAATATAACCTATATAAAATATATTTCCCATCATAATTCTCAACTATGATAGGTGGTGAAGGAAAAATGAACAACATCGTTCCGTGAGGCAGTAGTTTGTCGTACACAATAACGGTAAGTTCATTACCCATTAGATGAAAGTGTATGTAAGTGTTGATTGAAAACTTAGAATGAAAAAATATAATTATATTGATTATACTGATGTTATTATATAATCATGGAAAAATAATAATTGAGGTATTGGATAATGAAAATAAAACAAAGGAGCTTGAGGAAGGATGTTGCCTCTTCTTTGGGTAACTCCATTTGGTTTGCACCAAAGGGATTCCTTGGATGAATTTATTAAAAAAGGGAGTATTATATGATAAATTTAGATATTTTGGGATATTATTTGAGTATATTTTGGGTGATCCAAAGGGCATGAGAGGTATTAATAAGTGGGACAGTTGACCACCTTTTATAGTGGAGGAGTGGCATTCGTGTAAATTTTTGAAAAGAGAATTCCACGCATGTTTTTATCATCTCAAGTGGCTCCAATAATGGTCCAAATTATATAAAATAAATTATAGGGAAGAAATATGTCCATAAAATGACTTTTTAACAAGTTTATAGGTCATTTTGGCCCTTAAGTTTAAGGTTTAGTCCTTTGTTAAGCTAGTTTTCCTCTTAATTGTTGTAATTAATTTTAACTAATTTCACAAATATTTTTTTTTAAAAACCAATTTTACCGTATTATAAATTATAAATAATTATGATTTAAAATATTTAATCCATTTTTTCAAATTAAAATAACATAAGTTTCATAAATAAATTTAAATTTAATCCCACAGACGAGATGACAAAGCGGGTTTTTAAGGTAACAATATTCACAAGTTTGCTAAGTTTTTATATCTCATTTCAATTTGAAATTATTTTTTATGAACTAAATTTATTTAAGTGATGTATAATTGATCTAATTATACTTTAAAACCAAATTAAAACATAATTTAACTATATAAATAAATTATATGAAAAAGTAGTTTTGAATTAAAATTCAATGTTTTTCACTATTCATCAAAAAAATGAAACTTCTTAGAAAAATACCAAAAAATTACCCAAAGTAAATTTTAATATTAATATTTCAAAAAAGAATTTTATTTTTTCTAATAAATATTATAAAAGTTTCAAAAATTATATTTAAAATGGGTTTGACATTAAAAGGCAGTAAAATTACATTTTAGAAAAATACATCTTTTATTCATAAAATTGAATTTATTCTTATCTTATACCTATAAAATATATTGTATGAGTATCAAAAATATTTATTTAATATATAATATATAAATTTTATTTAAAATATTAATCAAAATTAGTTTTTTTAATTTATTGAGATAAAATTGTGTTTGTACATGGAAAAAAAGTTTTCTTAGAAAACTAATTTCTTTATTTTCAAATAGTTCGTACATTCACTTGTACTAATTGATAACCAAAGGATTAATTTTATATACAAGTGAAAATCATATTTTTACAATTTATTTAATCTTATTCATAACTTCCATTCCAACAACTAAGTGGGAGCTATAATAATATTTTAATAATAATATTAATAGTATATTTTAGTTCGGTAAAACTCAGCCTTGTGTGTTACGTAAGATATCGAAGGAACTCAACATTGTGTGTAAAAAAAGCCAAACATAGTGTTGTATTTATCACAAGTTAATCTAATTGTTTCATGTAGCGCAATCATAACTTTTTTTTGCGTATAATGCAAGCCAAACTTAGTGCTTTCATATAACAAAATCTATATTCACTGTTGTGTGAAATGAAAAAAAATATCAAAAAGATTAAATTAATTAAAATAATAATAATTCACAAAATCTCAGGGTGTTACATTCTACCCCCCATAAAATGAATTTCTCCCATTAAATTCTTCTGAGTTATCAAAGTTTTAATACTTTAAAGTACCATTTATAGAAACCCATATCGTAAAAATGAATACTAAAACTTACTTTAAGAAAATTAAATTAGGAAACATAATTATTACCCAAAGTAACACATAACTAGGTTTATACATAGTAGAACATAGTTGGGAATTGAAAACATGTACATTGAAGAAAAATTTAACAATAACGTTCTGATGGAGAGTGATAGAGAGCATAGTTAGGAGAAAGTTAACGATCACAAATCCAGAACCCAAAGTGGCTTGAAAAGGATCCTTGATGTCATCAAAAATTATGATAACTTGAAATATTTTTATTTCAAGACCATTTTTCATAATGTTTAATAATTTTCATGAAAAGATATACTTACATGATTTTAGGAAAACCTTACCCTTTGTCGTTCCATGATCAACTTCTACTTTATCTCTTATTCCAAGAAATGAAGGTGAATTTGTCATTCTAGAATCATTAGTTGATCATGATATCCATAAATAGAATGATAAGTCATTCCCTCTATCTTGTGTTAGAATCATAGAAAAATGGTTAGAATGAGTTATCTAACATGCATAAATCCTAATATAGTGATATGATACTTTAATCTCACAAATTTCATCTGAATTTTAACTTAAACCACTCCATAAATGTTTAAACTTGTAACTCTTCTAGAATATGAAAATCCAAAATTTTATAAATAAGGTCACTAAATCAGCTTAACATTGATCTCACATATATCATAAAGTAGCACTTGGTTTTCAAATTACAAACATGTGAATAACCTCATCATATATTCTCTTGAAACATGGTAATAACCTAAATTACCATAAATCCTTTTCAAAAACGTGCATGATTCCTTATTCCAAATATTACTGGATATATTCGTCAAATCCAAGAAGTTTTAAAATTCATCCATGATAACATAAACCACTTTTTTAACAAATCCTTTATCATTTTTTATGTCATAAATACTATCCAATTTAATTTATCTACATCATCACCTCTTTATCCATATAAAATATCATTTTCTCATCCTCATGAACATGTTAAGGGTTGCCTTCCCTTAATATAACATTTCCATTAAATCAATTTTATAGTTTATAATTATCATTTATGTCACACCCTAACCCTATTATTTAATCATTTTAAATTATTTTAATTATTATTTTTTGTTTTAGATGCTTTTTCACCATTGTGTAGTCAGCCCGCATAGTTAAAGGTAACTGTGTGGTGCATGTGTGGATTCCCAATTGGGTTCGAATCATGGTGTGTGAATTTCACATGATTTATAAACATAGTGTGCTAGGTGGCATGGGTCAGGTGTAATTTTCTCAACTACATGTTTGACTGCAGGCGAACCGCGCATATGTCTGGTATTCATAATAACTAAATAAATAAATAAATTAAATGGTAAATGAAATAAAAATAAAAAAAAGTAATTTAAATTAAATAAAATAGAATTTTATAAAAAATTTAATGATGATAATAAAAATTATAAGATTTTTAATGATATTATTTTTATTATTATTATTCAGATTATTTTGTAATATTATTATTATTATTATAGATATAAGAAAATTAAAAAAAAACCAAAACCTTATCTACCTACACCCCTCCCCCACCCTGCGCACTGCGCACTCAGCTGCCACCCCCCCCCCCCTCCTATCCTGTTTTTTCCCCTACACTGGCAGCCAGTCCAGCCACCACCTGCTCTGGTAGCCCATCCTGTAACGCCCCGACCCCAGCTACCCAGAGTCGGTGCATTACTTCGTAACATTGGCATGATCACAAAAGATCAAGTCTCGAAAGACCGATTAGTTTAGTAGCCTTGGAAACACTAGATACATTCATAAGTCTTACATTACATCATAAAGTGAAAAAACTAATAACAAAGTCTTCATAGTCCACACTCATATCCTCTTCTGAATATCCCTGCAGGTCATTCATAAAATACTTCTTCACATCCTGGAAAATATTAAAACATTGAAAGGGGTGAGATCAGATGCTCAGTAAGGATAAAAATATTGCGGAAGCTTTCATAAATAAACATAAAAATTTAAGGCAATGTATAACTAAAACAAAAGCCTTTTAAACTTGAACATCAACATAATATGGCAAAAGTAAAATGAGATAATTCCATTCACTTCTTCACATGGATATTCTACTGGTCGAATAATCACATGCAATATCAATAACCACTTTCATAATGATGGAATGCATAATGCCAGACTATCATAACCACGTAGTCAAGGCCTCGTGCCAAGACCACAAATAAGATTTTGTCAAGGCCTCATGCCAAGACACTAGTTTGTCTCATGAGACCTGCCGATGCATCGAGGATCTATAGCGGCCTCCACCCGTCACTTATTAAGTCCAATGCATTCCTCATATGAATAGGTTTAAACATATCATAAACCATAACATAATCGTATCACATAAAACATGCATAAAGGAAACATAACATTTCCATATTTCAATCACAACACATTGATATAATAAAAACGCTTTCAAAACCATTTTCAATACCAAAATAAAAGAAAGTTAAAACTTTGTATTTATTTTTCATTAAAAAAATGATGGCTTGTAGAGGAAGCCGAAACTCAAATAATGGTCACGGCGGCGGAGAAGTCGTTGTCGCCGCATAAGTATGGAAAGAAAAACATTCCCTTTTGTCGTTTAGCAAAACGCTTCGTATAAAAATATTCCTTTTGAATAAATGTAAAAGTCAAAGGGGTTTATACACCGTATAAAAGAAAGTTGTGTATAAAACCAAATATGCCTCAATGAAAGGGGATTGAGACAAAGTCCTTAAATGATCATTTTTAAAATAAAATAGATCTATTTTGTGTATTCACTATAGGTGCACATAAATAAAGTATAAATACAAAATAGGACATAATAATATCATGACATAATTTGAAAGTAGGAGATTAACCCAAAGAATGGAAGTTGGGTTAAGAAATTCCCTTACCTTGCGTCTTGTCCTGACTCGACCGTTCTTTAACCTCCTGAATAATAAACTAGAGTTAATTTTTATTTACTTAAGAACCTTTTTCATGTTCATTATTCCTTTTATATCCCTTATTACCATGTTATGAACATTATTTAATTATTTAAGTTAATAACGGTCGTTTTGTCGATCTTTGGTACATGAGTCAACAATAAACTTCTTATAATTACAAGTTGTTTATGTGGTAGAATATCCATTATCTCCAGAATTATATTCATGATTTATATGTCATATATATCTTATATATCCAGTATATACATTCATTTATAATATTACATAACATTTAGAGGTAAGAAATGAAATGCACCGTTCATGGAGACGGTAAGCCGTACGTACGCATGAACGCTACTTTCATTTCTATTTCGTATTTAATGGAATGAAATCATAATGATATAAATGTATAATATAATTCCAGTATAATATAGTATATAATAACATTTAATCCATCCTTTATACATCCCACATATGGCATTAACGATTCAAATCACTTTGAGGGGGCGGTAGTCCGCACTTCCTAAAATGAAATTATCGCGTTTTACCCATAATGGAAATCATAAAGTATGCCATAAATGAGAAATACAGAAGCATAAGTAAAACATAAACACATTATATATCATATATAAATATAGTGACATCTTAATGGCCACCTTTGAAGGTGTTATATGAGTGTTGAACAATCATCGTTTCGTGAGGCAGAAATTCGCCATCCACAGAAACCGTATGTTCTTTAAGCATTAGATGTAGGTGTGTGTAATTGTAGCTCGAATCCTTATTATAACAACATCCAACTATATTGAGGATACTGGTGTTCTTACAAAAGAAATGAATAAAAATAGTTTAGGGAGTTGGAGAATAAAAATAAAACAAAACAACATTAGAGAAGACATTACCTCAAAATCGGGTAACTCTTTTTGATTTGAGCCAAAGCCTTCCTTGTGAAGAGTTCTGCCCAAAGTGAGGCTTCTAGGAGTAAGGGAGGAATGTTGGGAGAGTATTTTGGTAGAGTTTGGCCGAGCCAAATGGCTTGAAAGTGTGAATGAGGTGGTAGAGGTGGAGGCCTTTTATAAGTGGAGAGGAGGGGCACTTTTGGAAAGTAATGAAATGTTATTCAATTATACAATGCTTTTCGGTTTCTAAAGGTCCCACACTTATATAATTCGTGTCTAAGGTGATAAGGGTTCGAAATATACACATCCAATAGTCTTTGGACAAGTGTAAGCCTTGGATGTTGCATTATCTTTTCATTTTATTAAAATCGTTAAATAATGAGGTCATCGCTGCATCATAATGATGTCATAAATAATTTAATTTATCTAATGTCTAAAAATTATAAAAAAAATACTATGATGTAGGAAATCTTTTTATCTTTCTAATGAATATTTATAATCAAAATTTGTACTTGTGTAACCCCACTTAAAAACTGTTTTAGTAAAACAACTCATGTTTGTGTCAATTTAATTTTAACATTAAATAAATATATATTAATGTCATTTTCCAAACAAAGTGGCTCCATGGGGTCCCCAAGTTGACCCATGGGTTGTCTTGGTCGGCCATGACTCATCCAATAGGAGTAGGACAAGTGTCAAGCTCATATCATATTATTAAAACATTGTTTTTACCTTAAACTACACTAATTACCTCTAATCGCGATTAAGAACTTAAAAGTTACTATTCACCAAAAAATTATTTTAATCTCATTGAACCACATTTTACTTCTTAATGACAACCATGTATGTCGGAATTTTGAAAATCAAATCACAGAAGTGGTAATATTTCATTTAAACGAAAAATCAGTTATTTAACTACCACTTAGTGGTTTCACTATTCATCAAAAATTGAAGTTTTTCAGAACAATGCCAAAATTTCACCCTAAGCTATAATTGATATTCTGAATTCAAAAATGATGTCTATTTTAAAAAATTCCAATCATATAAGTTTCATTAATTAATTTTATAATTAATTCCCGCTGTCACAACAAATAGCGTGTTTTTAAGAAACAATTTATATCAAAAGATTGACAATTGTTTATGTCCAATTTTAATGTTAAATTAATTCTAATGACCACCATTGGATAAAATAGTAAAAATATATTCTAATTATACTTTAAAACCACTAAATAGTATAATTTATCACTATAAATTATTTTGATTAAAAAAGTTGTTTTGAGTATTTTTCACTATTCATAAAAATTGGAAGTTCTCAGAAAATTACAAAAAATTCAACTTTGGATAATTTTGATATTACGAATACAAAAATGAAGTCCATTTTGAAATATAAAATTTCTATAAATTTAAAAAGTGGTTATTACTATTCATAACGGCTACTTTGATTAGTTGTAGTGTGTTAGAACTCGATGTTGCGTACAATGCAAGCTATTACATTATTGAATGAGAAGCGTATCATGGAAGCTCGGGGTGTTACATTCTCCCCTCCTTCAATAAATTGCGTCCTCGCAATTTGAAATTTTTCTTGGAAAATAAAAGGTTGAAAATAGAAAATACCTTTGAGGAAAACTCACATCGGAAATAAGATTAATAAAATTTAGCCTTAATAAGAGGGAAAGGGAAATGAAAAAGTCACCACCCAATTATGATCTCGATTAGGAGAACATTGGTGGCAATTAGAGACATATAATTGGAGTAAAAACGTAAATATTTGTAGGGAGCGATTGGGGTCATCATTCACAATCAACTGTCAAATTGAGGGCCTCAAAGCCTTCAATCTATGTTGATTTAAAATATCATCAGTTCAACAAGACATAAGGTATTAGGATAAGACATTTTTTTGTTTTAATATCCCTTTACTAAAGTTTAAGAATTAATTTATTCATTGAATAAGAGATAGGTATATATATATTTATGCTTGACAATTAGAGTTTCAACCTTCAACTCATCTTTCACTCACAAAGATAATAGAACTCAAAAATATTATACTTATCCTAATTGTATAAGGTTCCAAATGTTAACACATACCATTTAGATTAGTAAAATTATTTTGTAATAACCAGGGACTTCCTGTAGGCTATTGGTAGGAAATAAAGGCCTGTCGCACTATGATTGTGGGTTCGATTCCTACAGCTTTGTCCGACGCGACGGGTTATGCCCCACCCTGCAGGTTGTCCTTTTTCCTAAAACTATAGTATTATAATATTCCAAAAATAATCTTCAGAAATGATTTAACCTTAAACAATACTATCCATGGTTCTACTTAATCCATTCCAACCTTAATAGTTATCCAAAATACCTCCGTCCAGACTTTCTCTAAAGGGTCGTTAAATTCTAAAATCAATTGTAACATCAGATTCCCCAAACAAAGAAAAGTTTCTCTTATTGTCACATACTAAAAATATGATTACCTTAATCATATTAAAACCTTACTGAAATCAAAAAGTACTGCAGTACAATCCATATATATATATCACATTATTCTTATAACCAGAATATAATCCTTGAGTCCAAAAGCACCAATACATTAATTATTCCTCTTCAACTGTAGTCACAGCATAAGATTGTCCTTGATCCCTTGGCCTTTTCTGAGGTAAGTTTCCTTGACGCTTAGGACATTCATTTGCATAATGCCCCATTTCCCTACAATTGTAGCATTCAACTTTGGCAGCCTCTTTCTTTCCCTTGCAATCACGAGCCTGGTGACCCTTTTCTCCACATTTATAACAAACTCCCATTCCTTTTAGGCACGTACCAGGGTGATTCTTCCCACAATTATCACATAATGGAAAATCCTTCTTTCCCTTTTTCCCTTTATCTGTCTCTTGTTCCACCGTTCTCTTCTTCTCTTGCTTTACTTTGTTGTCATAAGACTTAGAGAATTCCTTTTCTGTCTTGATAGCACACGAGACAATATCTTCGTATGATGAGAAGGATTGTGATACTAAAGCTCGACGGAGAAATGGTTTTAACCCATCAAAGAAACGATCAATCTTACTTCTTGGGTTACGTATATAATCGGAAGCATGCCTCGCTAACCTTGTAAAGTTAGCCTCATACTTTGCGACATTCTCATCCTCCTTCTGCCTCAGACTCAGAAATTGCCTTTCCATATCTGCTCGATGGTCACGAGGAAAGTATTTTTCTAAGAAAAGCTCTTTAAACTCCCTCCATTCCATATTCGATACGTCATCATCTTCCTTTGTGTTTTGAATCAGCGACCACCACTGATCGGCATCTCCAGTGAGGCGGTAAACTGCCATGACAACCTTCTCCCTTTCACTACTCCCCAAGGCTTGAAATATTTTCTCTAAGGAATTTATCCATTGCTCAGCTACTATAGGATTTGAACTCCCATTGAAGGTTGGTGGTTGTTGCCTCATGAAGCGGTCTAACATTGATCCTCCACGTTGCGGATCAGGGTGCTCCATACGAGTAAGGTTATTATTCATAACCTGAGTGAGTTGTCCCAGTATGGTAATAAGTTGATCAGCAGCAGTTGTATCTCCAGCTCCACAATAATTATCTTGAGCAGGAGGGCAATCCCTACACGGAGTGCGTGCATTAATACGGTTTCCATTCCTTCCACTAGGAGCCATTTCTAAACAATGGCATAAACTAGATTAGTTTATGAATCAAAATACATAATTCCATACTTGTAAAATACTTAACATAAATTGAACTCTTTATGGATATAATCCATAATCATAAAAAGGTTTTATTTGAGGAAGTATATACTCATAATCGTTCATAGTGGTTTGTAAAGAAAATGAGAATTATCCTAAGCATATCCCCCGGGAGTGTCGTAACCAAGAGTGCAGCAAGGCCCGTTGTCGTGCACCAGTTCCCGTTCGAGTCTAGCTCAAAGCGGTGTTTTCGGGTTTTACCCCTAGGTACATCTGTGCCAGAGCCGCCTCTACCTGCTCGTATCCAGACAGGGATGTATTGCTCGGAAAACTCATAACATCTCTATAATACCAAAATTCTAGGAAGTTCTTCTATACTAATCCTCAAAGTCTATCTTCGGGCTATGTGCTCTAATCAGAGTTTATCTAAATCTAGCTTCCAAGGTTAGTACTAAACTGCCTCTGATACCAACTGTAACGCCCCGACCCCAGCTACCCAGAGTCGGTGCATTACTTCGTAACATTGGCATGATCACAAAAGATCAAGTCTCGAAAGACCGATTAGTTTAGTAGCCTTGGAAACACTAGATACATTCATAAGTCTTACATTACATCATAAAGTGAAAAAATTAATAACAAAGTCTTCATAGTCCACACTCATATCCTCTTCTGACTATCCCTGCAGGTCATTCATAAAATAATTCTTCACATCCTGGAAAATATTAAAACATTGAAAGGGGTGAGCTCAGATGCTCAGTAAGGATAAAAATATTGCGGAAGCTTTCATAAATAAACATAAAAATTTAAGGCAATGTATAACTAAAACAAAAGCCTTTTAAACTTAAACATCAACATAATATGGCAAAAGTAAAATGAGATAATGCCATTCACTTCTTCACATGGATATTCTACTGGTCGAATAATCACATGCAATATCAATAACCACTTTCATAATGATGGAATGCATAATGCCAGACTATCATAACCACGTAGTCAAGGCCTCGTGCCAAGACCACAAATAAGATTTTGTCAAGGCCTCATGCCAAGACACTAGTTTGTCTCATGAGACCTGCCGATGCATCGAGGATCTATAGCGGCCTCCACCCGTCACTTATTAAGTCCAATGCATTCCTCATATGAATAGGTTTAAACATATCATAAACCATAACATAATCGTATCACATAAAACATGCATAAAGGAAACATAACATTTCCATATTTCAATCACAACACATTGATATAATAAAAACGCTTTCAAAACCATTTTCAATACCAAAATAAAAGAAAGTTAAAACTTTGTATTTATTTTTCATTAAAAAAAATGGTGGCTTGTAGAGGAAGCCGAAACTCAAATAATGGTCACGGCGGCGGAGAAGTCGTTGTCGCCGCATAAGTACGGAAAGAAAAACATTCCCTTTTGTCGTTTATAAAAACGCTTCGTATAAAAATATTCCTTTTGAATAAATGTAAAAGTCAAAGGGGTTTATACACCGTATAAAAGAAAGTTGTGTATAAAACCAAATATGCCTCAATGAAAGGGGATTGAGACAAAGTCCTTAAATGATCATTTTTAAAATAAAATAGATCTATTTTGTGTATTCACTATAGGTACACATAAATAAAGTATAAATACAAAATAGGACATAATAATATCATGACATAATTTGAAAGTAGGAGATTAACCCAAAGAATGGAAGTTGGGTTAAGAAATTCCCTTACCTTGCGTCTTGTCCTGACTCGACCGTTCTTTAACCTCTTGAATAATAAACTAGAGTTAATTTTTATTTACTTAAGAACCTTTTTCATGTTCATTATTCCTTTTATATCCCTTATTACCATGTTATGAACATTATTTAATTATTTAAGTTAATAATGGTCGTTTTGTCGATCTTTGGTACATGAGTCAACAATAAACTTCTTATAATTACAAGTTGTTTATGTGGTAGAATATCCATTATCTCCAAAATTATATTCATGATTTAGATGTCATATATATCTTATATATCCAGTATATACATTCATTTATAATATTACATAACATTTAGAGGTAAGAAATGAAATGCACCGTTCATGGAGACGGTAAGTCGTACGTACGCATGAACGCTACTTTCATTTCTATTTCGTATTTAATGGAATGAAATCATAATGATATAAATGTATAATATAATTCCAGTATAATATAGTATATAATAACATTTAATCCATCCTTTATACATCCCACATATGGCATTAACGATTCAAATCACTTTGAGGGGGCGGTAGTCCGCACTTCCTAAAATGAAATTATCGCGTTTTACCCATAATGGAAATCATAAAGTATGCCATAAATGAGAAATACAGAAGCATAAGTAAAACATAAACACATTATATATCATATATAAATATAGTGACATCTTAATGGCCACCTTTGAAGGTGTTATATGAGTGTTGAACAATCATCGTTTCGTGAGGCAGAAATTCGTCATCCACAGAAACCGTATGTTCTTTAACCATTAGATGTAGGTGTGTGTAATTGTAGCTCGAATCCTTCTTATAACAACATCCAACTATATTGAGGATACTGGTGTTGTTACAAAAGAAATGAATAAAAAGAGTTTAGGGGGTTGGAGAAGAAAAATAAAACAAAACAACATTAGGGAAGACATTACCTCAAAATCGGGTAACTCTTTTTGATTTGAGCCAAAGGCTTCCTTGGGAAGAGTTCTGCCCAAAGTGAGGCTTCTAGGAGTAAGGGAGGAATGTTGGGAGAGTATTTTGGCAGAGTTTGGCCGATCCAAATGGCTTGAAAGTGTGAATGAGGTGGTAGAGGTGGAGGCCTTTTATAAGTGGAGAGGAGGGGCACTTTTGGAAAGTAATGAAATGTTATTCAATTATACAATGCTTTTCGGTTTCTAAAGGTCCCACACTTATATAATTCGTGGCTAAGGTGATAAGGGTTCTAAATATACCCATCCAATAGTCTTTGGACAAGTTTAAGCCTTAGATGTTGCATTATCTTTTCATTTTATTAAAATCGTTAAATAATGAGGTCATCGCTGCATCATAATGATGTCATAAATAATTTAATTTATTTAATGTCTAAAAATTATAAAAAAAATACTATGATGTAGGAAATCTTTTAATATTTCTAATTAATATTTATAATCAAAATTTGGACTTGTGTAACCCCACTTAAAAACTGTTTTAGTGAAACAACTCATGTTTGTGTCAATTTAATTTTAACATTAAATAAATATATATTAATGTCATTTTCCAACCAAAGTGGATCCATGGGGTCCCCAAGTTGAACCATGGGTTGTCTTGGTCGGCCATGACTCATCCAATAGGAGTAGGACAAGTTTCAAGCTCATATCATATTATTAAAACATTGTTTTTACCTTAAACTACACTAATTACCTCTAATCGCGATTAAGAACTTAAAAGTTACTATTCACCAAAAAATTATTTTAATCTCATTGAACCACATTTTACTTCTTAATGACAACCATGTATGTCGGATTTTTGAAAATCAAATCACAGAAGTGGTAATATTTCATTTAAACGAAAAATCAGTTATTTAACTACCACTTAGTGGTTTCACTATTCATCAAAAATTGAAGTTTTTCAGAACAATGCCAAAATTTCACCCTAAGCTATAATTGATATTCCGAATTCAAAAATGATTTCTATTTTACAAAATTCCAATCATATAAGTTTCATTAATTAATTTTATAATTAATTCCCGCTGTCACAACAAATAGTGTGTTTTTAAGAAACAATTTATATCAAAAGATTGACAATTGTTTATGTCCAATTTTAATGTTAAATTAATTATAATGACCACCATTGGATAAAATAGTAAAAATATATTCTAGTTATACTTTAAAACCACTAAATATTATAATTTATCACTATAAATTATTTTGATTAAAAAAGTTTTTTTGAGTATTTCTCACTATTCATAAAAATTGGAAGTTCTCAGAAAATTACAAAAAATTCAACTTTGGATAATTTCGATATTACGAATACAAAAATGAAGTCCATTTTGAAATATAAAATTTCTATAAATTTAAAAAGTGGTTATTACTATTCATAACGGCTGCTTTGATTAGTTGTAGTGTGTTAGAACTCGATGTTGCGTACAATGCAAGCTATTACATTATTGAATGAGAAGCGTATCATGGAAGCTCGGGGTGTTACACATCCCGCACCCATCCTCCATACATCGTCTCGCTCCCACTCATCAGTCATTGTCCCCTCCCCGCATCGTCCCACTCCCCCTCACCGACCATCGTCCCACGGCCCCCTCCTCCTCGCCGGAAATTTCGGACCGCTTTTGGCCACTGCCCTGCTCCTGGAAACCCAAACCCCTGGTGGTCTCCCTTCCTGGCTGCTTTCTTTTTTCAGTAGTGACTTTCATCATTCGTGACCTCCCTCATCAGCGCCCTCTCCGGCGTGCGCGACCCCGCTGGTGACCTCTTCGGCTTGTGACTCCCTTTCGGTGATATTTCCCTTTATTTAGGGTTCCTTTTTGTGGGTTTTTAATTTTTCCAAACCCAAGTTTGTGATTTGCATGTTTTTCTCGGTGTCTAGGGATTGTGATTGGTCTATGAAGTGATGTTTTTCATTCTGTTGGAGTCCTGTCTCATTCGCATGTGTTGAGGTAGGTGAATTTGTGTGTTTTTTCTTCCGAAGCATTCAATTTATACTTTCTTTATTTCAATTAATTTTTCAATATGTTTCACACCTTAATTATATCTACGACTAGTCTTAGGTAGTATATTATTTTTGGTGAAATTTGTTAGAATTATTATCTTTAATATGGCATGCTCATGTGAAACGGGGTGTGTTTTGGATATAAATATTTTTGGTAGCATTTGTTTGTGTTTTATGACTTGTGCATTTGGTTTATGTGAGTCCTTGGTACTTTTTGGTCGTGTTTTGGTCTTTTCCGCCTTAAGTTTGGGCACCTTTTGTTGTTATAGTGAATTTATGGTCAACGACCAATGGCGCGCACACATATACTTAAGGTGTATATATATACAATATATATATGTCCTCCAAGTACATATTCCCTCATGGCGCAGTGAATATGTGCATTGGATTATGAATATATGTATATATATAAATATAGGTATGTGTGTGTGAGTGCAGGCCATTTATGAGTGGTCGTCTCCTTTTTCGTTAAGTGCCAAAGTGTTCGGCATGACCTGGTTCTTCTTTGAGATAGTTGTTTTTATGCCCTTTACTCCCAATTTCAATTCATGTGGTGATTGAGTTTTCTTATTAAATTTTTAAAACATGTTTCTCACTTTTATTACATGCTTAGTTAATTTTTACTAGTGATTTAGTGTTGTTTGGATTGATCATAATTAGGTTTCAGGATTCTTTTCTTTTATGCACATGTAAATGCCTTGCCTTTTTTTTTGAATAATCATCATCTACTTTCAAATGGTCTTGTTGGATATCTTGGGTGGTGTTCATTGATAGAAAACTTTTTATGGAAAAATTTTTGTTCGTAATGGGTGGATTTATGAAAATTGGCACTTATTGAAATGTTTTAATGCTTTAGTGGATGATGTGTGTGTGTAGTCCCTTAAAAATGGTTGGAAAGGGTCTCTTGTCATTTAGAGATGTCCTTTCCTCAAACTTGGTTTTTAAAAAAAATCTTTCCTCTCTCATTCCTC
Organism: Viscum album; assembly: GCA_963277665.1. Classification (NCBI taxonomy): domain Eukaryota; kingdom Viridiplantae; phylum Streptophyta; class Magnoliopsida; order Santalales; family Viscaceae; genus Viscum; species Viscum album. The sequence goes on along the minus strand of OY728150.1, from coordinate 805,230,725 downwards.
CTCTTTTTTTGAAAAATGGTTTCATTGTTTTCAAAGTGACTTAAGGTGATTTAAAAAGTTTGGAAATCCATGACATGTTTGGTGTTGATTAAAAGGCTATTGTTTCTTCAAAGGGTTGAAGGCATTTTTGGCACCTTTGAGCATCTTGTCCATGGTTTCAATTTATTTTGGTAAATCAGATTTGAAATAAAGGTCCATTTGGCAAGTGTGATGTGTTAGGGTGTGCGTTTGAAACTTAATGGTCAAATGGAAAGGGAATAGTGAATATGGTATCTCTATTTGTTGGAAATGTTTTTATTAAATTGTTTTGGTAAATTTACCTTGGATGGTTAAATATAAGGGCCTGGTTGACACTTTTGGGTATGGTTACTTGGAAAGGGTTTGATGTGTTAAAATTGGATGAGGCCTGTTTGGCATCTTTGAAATGTTTTTTTTAACCCCTCTTGAGTTAGGTCTTTTTCTTCATTGGTTGATCATGAGATGAAGTGTCCTAGGTATGATACTTCTTTGAATGATAATTATTTTGAGGCAAGAGACGAACCCTTGAGGTGGCCGAGGCGGTGCCAGTTTGTGTGGTGTGTTTGATTATATGTATGAGGATTCTTGTTTTAATTTCATGGAACACCCTCCCCTTATGAAATATATATGGGAATCTAACATAGCAAATAGGATTACTGAGAACAATTATTTAACTAGTTTATATTACGCACTGGCTAGTGGCCCATAGCAAAGAGATGTTTTTTTATTATTGTTATGGGATTGGGCCCCTCGACCAGGCCAGGTAGGGCGATAGTTGGGCGTTAGGTCATTATGACGTCATTAAGTAGGGAATACCTTTAGGATGAGTCACATGTATAGTACATTCTGTTCCTCCTATAAGTTCCTTAGTATTTCCCATGTTTCCCCATTACGAGTATTACTAATGTTGTTAACCTCATCGTGTAGAATTCTATTCCTTGTACCTGGTTTTGGTTTTTATTTGTAACAATATGAATGTGTGGCTTTTTTAAAAAGTGTTTCTAAGAAGATTTTTTTGAAGAAAAACACAACCTCTTTATTCCCTTTTTGGTATTTGGTTTTAAAATTATGAGGGCAATGGATCATGTTGTTGTTTTAAATTGCTAACATGTTTGAAAATCTATTTTTATAAATGTATTTCAAATTGTTACCAATGGAATGTTTTTGGGAAAATAATGACATGGACTCTATTATGATTTCCTACTGAGCATTTCAGTGCTCACCCCTACTTTATCATTTCAGTTTCAGGTTCTATTGTTGCTGGATCGCTCTTAGAGCGATCTTGGTTCTGAGTTGGGTGGTGACCTAGTAGATCAAAAGGAGGTATGTGCAATTTTATTTTATTTCCAATACTAGTTTTTATTCTTATTATCGGTCTTTATTTATTTTCTTGTCTTTTATTTATGGTCAAAATCATTCCCACGTGTAAATTTTGATACCCGACACTAGTTTCCATCTTAGGGGGATCAGGAACGCCCATCGGGACAGTCGCGGACTAGCTCGGGTGACCGGTTCAGGGTTGACCCGTGCTGGTTCATGAAAAAATGGTATTATAGTAGGCCCTTTCTATTTGGGATGTCTAGTAGATGGGATTAGGACTGTCATGGCTCGGGAGGTAGGTGCGGGAAGAGTGTCTTGAACTCTTGCTCGCGCTGATCCTCGAGTTTCCAGGCGTAGTCCGGGATTTGAGTCTTTTTTCTTGGGTTATTTTGGGTTAAGGGATGACAATGGAGTAAAATTATTTTATGTTGTGGCCTCACATGGGGTGGTGACCCATGTGGAGTCCAAGTGTTTGCTTCAATGTTCTCTTAGTGTTATTCCTTGCTTGGGGCATGGCTCATCACCATGTTGTCGGGTTAGGCATAGACACTAGTTCCTCATTCCGATGGTTTATCATTGGTTGTGTTTCATTTTGATTTTAGTTTATGTGAGTGTGTTTTGAAATTGAAAGTGTAATTTTAAAATGAAAATAGTTTTGGAATTGGAGTGTTTTCCTCAAATTCTTTTAAATGGGTAGAGTGGGTTTTTAAAAGGGGAAGTATTTTGATTTGTAAGTTTTGGTTTGTGTTTGTATTTGATAAGGAAAAGTGATGCTTGGACCTTGAAATTCTTTATGAAGGGTCACACGTGTGTGGGTATGTACAGAGAGTGTGTTGGGACACTTGTTCGTAGATGATGCAAGTGGGATTGGATGAATGCACATGTGACATTTCATAAGGGAACACATGTGAGTTTTAAAAATAAAAATAAAAATGAAATTTTGAGAATTTAATTTGCTTTAAAAATAGGGTTTCAGTATTTTGAAAGTCATTTGGAAATGTGTCCATTTTGAAAATTTATATGAAATTGGATTTTTTAAAAGATGTTTTTGGTTGTGCTCGAGTTCATCTAGCTTCTGAGCCAATTTTTTTGAGCTCGAGGTGTTTCTTTTGATTGAGTTTTGGCTTAATTACAGTTTCGATTGTGTTTTTCATGTTGTTATGAATATGTCACCCAGAAAGTTCCCCAAAGTTGTTGATGAGTCATTCCCCATTTTTGGTTCTTTCTGAGTGTTGTTTGTTTATCGAAGTAAGCAAAGTTCGTTAAAGGTAGTTGTGTGGTTTTTAGAGATAGTGTGTCTTTGGTTTATTGGGACCTCCTAAGGGTGTTAAGGTTTGTTTTGTCTCAGGTTTATTTGAGGGTCCTATTTGGGGGCAGTGGAGATTTTTTGTAATATAGTCATTAGATTTTGGGATGTAGTTGGCGGTGGTTAGCTTTCAAAAGGGTTCCCTATCTGGCGAGGGGTTCCTTCCAGAGGGACCTATTCCTGAAAAATCTGCTTCATCGGTGTTGGCCCATAGTTTGTTGAACCATTCTATTGGGTACCACCAGTGTGGCTAGTTCAGGCATTCTAAGCTATCATCTTGAATCTCTTTGAAAATTTTCCACCATTGTAGTTGTTTGAATCATCGGGAGGAAGAAGGAGTTGGGGACTAGAGGATGCGAATGCCTGACTATGAGGTAGGAGATGCTTCAGCCATCAGGGCCCTAACCACAGGTCTTGGGATGAAGCTTGCACATAGTCAGGAGTTGTCGAGGTTGTGTGGAACTTCAGTCTGGATCATGTTTTCAGCTTTGGGGAGACAAATATCCAAATTTTCCTTGTTCTATTCTTTTCGTTGTCGTAATCTCGTTCTTGTTGTGGTGGTGTGATGAGCTCATTCTACCGCAATCCAAGTGGCCTCATCTGCTGTAAATGTGGCTTCTAAATTATTTGTATTTCTTCAGGGGTGTTGGGACCGTGAATAAGCATACCCATTCTGATCCTGAGTTTGGTCTCAGTTGCATTCTTCAAGGTAATTTTTGGTTTCATGAATTAATGGGTGGTGTTTCTAGGCCCTTTCTTAGTTCGAGCACCTCTCCGTGTGTTTTCCTCTAGTGTGTTTTGATTTTGTAAGGAATTCCTCCATCCTAGTTTCCTGGTATGTTCTTTTTCCTCGTAATGGTTTTAGATCCTAGTTCTGATGGTGGAATTGTTTCGCTTGTGATATAGAAGTTGGATTGGATCAGTTGAGAGTTCCCACCCCCCCCCCCACTCTTTGGGGTGGTATGTGTTGTTTTTTCTTTTTACGCTAGTGGGATCCTCATGGTGTGGAGAGCCCCTCATGTTCTCCCCTTTTTTGAGTTGTGGTTTTTTCTAGGGTGGTCTAGTGTGACTTGGGGAATAAATAGTCACCCCAAAACTCCTTGTTTCTTCTGACTACGTTTGGTAATGAACTCAATTCCTGGATATCTTTAGACTTGATGACTTTCTGGGGCCAGAAAGTGTCTATGGTGGGGAGAATTGTCACACCCAGACCCTATTAGTTAATCATTTTAAATTATTTTAATTATTATTTTCTGTTTCAGACACGTTTTCACCGTTGCGTGATCAGCCCGCACGGTTAAGGGCAATTGTGTAGTGCCCGTGCAGATTCCCAAGTGAATCTGATTCATGGTGTGAAAATTTCACATGGTTTATAAACACTGCATGCCAGGTGGTATGGGTCGGGCGTAGTTTTCTCAACTATGTGTTTGACTGTAGGTGAACCGCACATCTTCCTAGCATTTGGAATAAATAAATTAATTAATTAATTAAATGGTAAATGAAATAAAAATAAAAATAAAGTAAGTTAACTTTAATAAAATAGAATTTTATAAAAAAATTAATGTTGATAATAACAATGATAAGATTTTTAGTGATATTATTTTTATTATTATTATTCATATTATTTTTGTAATGTTATTATTATTATAGATATAAGAAAATGAAAAAAAACAAAACCTAATCTACCCACACCCCTCCCCCACCCTGCGTGTTGCACACTCAACCACCACCACCCCCCTCCAATCCCATTTTCCCCCTACGCCAACAGCCAGTATGTCCACCACCTGCGCCATCATCCCATCCAACACCCATCCTTCTTGCGTCATCTTGCGCCCACTCATCAGCCATCATCCCCTCTCCTGTCGTCCCGTGCCTCCTCGCTGACCACCGTCCAGCGGCCCCCTCCTCCTCACCGGTAGGTTCGGCTAGCTTTCGGTCTCTGCCTTACTCTTGGAAACCAGAACCCCTATTGATCTCCCTTCCCGGCCACCCACGTTTACTGGAAGAAACTTGCACCGACTGTGGCCTCCCTTGTCGGTGCCCTCTCCAGCACGTGTGACCCCACTGAGGCCCTCTTTGGAACACTACTCCCTTTTGGTGAACTTTCCCTTCATTTAAGGTTACTTTTTTTGGGTTTTTTCTTTGGAAAAAACCAGGTTTATGATTTTCACATTTTACTCAGTGTCTTGGGATTGCAATTAGTCCATGAAGCAATTCTTTTCCTTCTGTTAGGGTCCCATTGCTTTTGCATGTGTTGAGGTAGGTGAATTCGTGTGTCTTTTCTTCCGAATCATTCAATTTATACTTTCTTTATTTCAATTAAATTTTAAATATGTTTCACACCTTAATTATGACTACGAATAGTCTTAGGTAGTATATTCTTGTTTGTGAAATTTGTTAGAATTGGTTTTTTTATATGGCATGCTCGTGTGAAACGGGGTGTGTTTTGGATATAAATCTTTTTGGTAGCATTTGGTTGTGTTTTATGACTTTTGCATTTGGTTTACATGAGTCCCTGATGCTTTTTGGTCATATGTTGGTCTTTACCGCCTTAATCTTGAGTACCTTTTATTGTTATAGTGAATTTATGTTCAACGACTGAGGGCGCACACTCATATACTTAAGGTATGTATATATATATATAATATATATATATATATATATGTCCTCCAAGTATGTATTCCCTCATAGAATGGGGAATACGTGCATTGGATTATGGATATATGTATATATATATAGGTATGTACGTGCGGGTGTGGGCCGGTTACGAGTGGTCATTTCCTTTTTCGTCAAGTGCCAAAGTTTTCGTCATGACCCAGTTCTTCTTTGAGGTAGGTGTTTCTATGCCCTTTACTCCCAATTTCAATTCATGTGGTGCTTGAGTTTTGTTATTAAATTTCTAAAACATGTTTTTCAGTTTTATTACGTGATTAGTTAATCTGTAGTAGTGATTTACTGTTGGTTTAATTGATCATAATTATGTTTCTGGATGTTTTTCTTTTATACGCATGTAAATTCCTTGCCTTTTGGTTTTCAATGATCATCATCAGCTTTCAAATCGTCTTGTTGGATATCTTGGGTGGTGTTCATTGGTAGAAATGTTTTTTATGGAAATTTGTTTGTTTGTAATTGGTGGATTTATAAAAATCGGCACTTGGTGGAATGTTTTAATGATTTAGTGGATGATGTGTGTGTGTGAAGTCCCTTCAAAATGGTTGGAAAGGGTCTCTTTTCATTTGGAGAGGTCCTTTCCTTGAACATGTTTTTCAAAAAAAAATCTTTCCTCTCCACTTTATCCTTTTTTTGATAAATGGTTTCATTATTTTTAAAGTGACTTAAGGTGATTTAAAAAGTGTATAAAGTCATGACATGTTTGGTGTTTATTAAAAATATATTGTTTCTTCAAAGGTTTGAAGGCCTGTTTGGAACCTTCGAGTATCTTTTCCATGGTTTCAACTTATTTTGGTAAATCATATTTGAAATAAAGGCCCATTTGGAAAGTGTAATGTGTTAGGATGTGCGTTTGAAACTTAAAGTCCAAATGGAAAGGGCATAGTGAATATGGGATATCTATTTGTTGGAAATGTTTTTCTTAAATTGTTTTGGTAAATGTACGTTGGATGGTTAAATCTAAAGGCATGGTTGGCACTTTTGGGTATGGTTACTTGGAAAGGTTTTGATGTGTGAAAAGTGGATGAGGCCCATTTGGCATCTTTGAAATGTTTTTTTAACCCCTCTTGAGTTAGGTATTTTTCCTCATTGGTTGATCATGAGATGAAGGGTCCTCGGTATGAGACTTCTTTGAATGCTAATTATTTTGAGGCAAGATACGAACCCTTGAGGTGACTGGGGAAGTTCTAGTTTGTGTGGTGTGTTTGATTATATGTATAAGGATTGTTGTTTGAATTGAATGGAACACCCCCCCCCCCTAATAAAATATACATGGGAACCTAGCATAGAAAAGAGGCTTACTAAAAAGGATTATTTCACTAGTTTAGATTACGCACTGGATAGTGGCCCATAGCAAAGAGATGTTCTGTTATTATTACTATGGGATTAGGCCCCTCGACCAGGCCAGGTAGGGAAACGGTCAGGTGTTAGGGTGTTATGACATCATTAAGTGTGGAATTACTTCCGGATGAGTTGCATATATAGTACGTTCTGGTCTTCCTCTGAGTTCTTGGGATTTCCCATGTTTCCCCGTTATGAGTATTACTAGTGTTGTTTCCCTCGTCGTGTAGAATTCTATTCCTTGTACCTGGTTTTGGTTTTTATTTGGAACACTGTGAATGTGTGGCTGTTTTAAAAAAGGATTTCTAAGAATATGTTTTGGAAGAAAAATCACAACCTCCTTGTTCCCTTTCTGGTAATTGGTTTTAAAATTATGAGGGTGAAAAATCATGTTGTTGTTTTAAATTGATAACATGTATAAAAATCTATTTTATAAATGCATTTCAAACTGGTACTGATGGAATGTTTTTGGTAAAAGCATGGTATGGACTCTGTGATGATTTCCTACTGAGCATTTCTGTGCTCACCCCTACTTTATCATTATAGTTTCAGGTTCTATTGGTGCTGGATCGCTCTTGGAGTGAGTTTGGTTCTGAGTTGGGTGGTGACCTAGTAGGTCACAAGGAGGTATGTGCAGTTTTATTTCCATTCCACTACTAGTTTTTATTTTTACTGTCATTCTTTATTTATGTACTTGTCTTTTATTTATGGTCCAAATCGTTCCCACATGTAAATTTTGATGCCCGACACTAGTTCTCATCCTGTGGGGATCAGGATCATCCCTCGGGACATGCCACGGACTGGCTTGGGTGACCGTTATAGGGTTGACCTGGGCTGGTTCGTGAAAATTTAAAATATTCTTGAAAATACTTAAATAAAAACTTCTATAAACAATCCTTATATACTTCATGATGAATATAACATAATCTTTTAATTACAAAACATATACAATTCAATCATCTAACTTTATTCGTAAACCATTAATTGGGATTCATCAACTTATTCATTAATTAATCTTTCCTAGAATATGAAATATGAATCATGTATTAAGGTTCCTTAACCTCAATCTAGTCATGCTTCTTATGTTTAATGTAAATAATACTGGAATAACATCACATACCTTTCACATTTTGTTTTTAGTTTCCTTATCCTCAGTAGTATATCCAATACTCATACCACCTTCCTGATTCTCTTCATGAGATTTCCACTCAGGACATAAATTTTTATAATTCCCTTACTTTCCATATCTGAAACATTCAATATTAACCCATTTACTTCTATTTCTTGCTATTGACTAATTCCATGAATCATAGTGTGAGAAACACTTATCGTAGCAGAAACCACATAATCATGGAAAATTAATTATAGGATACCTAAATCATGAATCCTATTTTAAAATTTATGACACCTTAGGCTTATCCTTAGATACATCCCTAGAAATATCCTTATAAATATTCTTAGGTATCTCACTAAAGTTATCTTATCCTAGTTTCCAAATTTTGACTAAACCTTTCCTTTGATACCAGCTATAGTGACCCAAGCTTAACATACATGGATATTACATCACTTTAGATGAATATTTATCATGTAACAAAATTACATGTCTGAGGACTGTAATAGATTAGTATATTTGGAAACTTATAACAAAATCTTCTAACTTGGTGAAAGATCTTCAATGTTTCCCACAAAGATCTTCCCCTTTTTGTACTTCTACTTAAAACCTTTCTTCATAACATGAGGAAAGGAAACATAAGAAAGGGATGAGATCAGATTATTAGTAAGGGTAAACAAAAGAGATACATAAGAATAACATGATAATAAGGGTATGAGAACATGAGAATAACACTTGAATATCATACCCTGCATATCAAAGATCATATACATGAATCATGTCATAAAGATTGGCAGTTCATAAGACATGAATCATAAGGGTGATAAATCATCATAAATCAATCATAAACCATAAAATCATGTCATATAAGTGTGGAAACATCATAAATATATAAAACCATTTCATGTGTCAAGGTTAACTACCAATACCATCAACATAGTGGATCAAGACACAACAATTCCTTGTAGTGGATCAGGGGACACCTGTTTCCCATTATGGTTTAGGACACACCTATTTCCCACTGTGGATCAAGACACACATATTTCTCATAGTATATCAAGACACACCTATTTCTCATTGTAGATACATCTCATCTACTTTTTTCTCATCATTATCTCATGAGATATAAATCTTTACCCAATTAATTGGAGGAAGATATAGTTCCCACCCATCTCATAATAAAACCATACATATTTTTCCATAAAACATTCATCTTATCATGACCCATAAAAAATATTGGTTCCATAAACATCATATCATAACCTATGAAATGAAATGGGTATCAAAAATATTTAATCATATCATAACCTATGTAAAATAAATAGGTTTCATAATCATTTCATCCTAGAATAACCTATGAAAGGAAGCGGGTTTCATAATCATTTATCATGGTATAACACATTTAAGAGAAACAAGTTTCGTAAACATCCATCCATCAAAACATGTACCATTTAGATAAATAATATGAATGTTTTCCTTGTGTAATATCCATAGTAAAGAATAAACTATAATCAAGGATATCATCTTATATGGAGAAGGATTTTAAAATATCACTTAGAAAATAAATTTTCTTTGAAAATCAATTTTTAAAACATATAAAATCTTTAAAATCTTTTTCCTTAAAACCAATTTGAAAAAATATAAAGGAATCATGAAAAATCGTTTAAAACATTTCTTAAGGAAAATATCCTTTAATCTTTGAAAATTATTTTTAAAACATAAAACATTTTGAAAACCATTTTCCTTTAAAATATCCTTGAAAGATTATAAATAATCTTGAAAACCTTTTGAAAACCTTTTTCTTTGAAAATAATTTAAAAACTTAAAAAATATTGAAATCATTTTATAAACCATTTTAATTGAAAATTTCATTTAAACCTTATAAATAAATATTTATATCATTAAAATCCTTTTGTTTGAAAATATTTTTTTGAAAACATATAATGGAAGCTTTGAAAATAATTTAAAACCATTTTTAAACATAAAAAGTATTTGAGAGCCATTTAATTTGAAAACCACTTTGAAAAAATTAATTTTTGGAATATTAGGAAAAAACTTTATTTAAAAAAAAACCTTTTAATATTATAAATTAAACTTTAAGGGAATTATAATCATGATGGCAGGTAAATCCATACATTTTTAACATTCCTTTTACATCGTAAAATGTTTGGGAAATTACCTTGATCGGAAAATGAAAAGGAGATTCCTTTTAAAAAAAATAAAAAGTTAAAACATGGTTAAAAAAATTCCTTTAAACATCATAGTATAATAGTGAAACATTTTTTGAAAACATTTTTAGAAAACATGATTTTGAAAGAATATAGATTTCTGATCGAAAGGAGAAATAAAGTCAAATTTTCCTAAAAACGTTTTCTTAAATATCTTAAGTACCAAAGAGTGTAAAATGGTAATAATACATGAACATATCATGGATAAATATTTGATAATAAAATTCATGAGTGTTCTTAAGATATGGATCATAATATTTCATCATTGGAAGCATAATCATAAATAATCCTGATAACGATGAATTTGTAGTAATAAATCGTTACCACATTGGTAACTTTGAATCATAATCCACATGATATAATAACATAAATTAAATATTTTAATATCATTAAATAAATTAAATTAATGATATAACATGTCATAGGGTAGTATATACACCACACAAAAGAAGCGAGTGGTGAATATGGTATGTATCTCATGGGAATAAAAAGTGAGATAAGATTCTCTTGCCTTAAGTATTAACCTTCTTCGTACACATTCAAAACTCCTATATAATAAATATAAGTTTGTTATAAATATACCATAGAAACATATTATTATATATAATACCATATATTATTTATTTATGCCTTTATATTACCTGTTTATTAACAACTCCATGTTAATGTTACGTTTTGGGTAATATCCTCTTTGTTTTTCATATATGTTTTGGCTTGTTATTCTTGATCATCTTACATATATCATGATTTACTTATTTATAGAATATAAAAAATGATATAAATATCATATATATTCAGTATATATTTATTTATAATAATCTATTAAATATATAAATTTTAAATGGAATACACTGTTCATGGAGACAGTAGGTCATACGTACGCATGAACATTATTTCTATTTTCTTGTCGTATTGAAATAAAGAAAGTAAATAAAATGTATGTATATATATAATAAAATTAAATTATAATTATTATTTCATATATATTATATAATTTCACTAAAACCATCCTTAATACTTTTCGTGTAAAGTGTGAACGAATCACATTACTTTGAGGAGGTGGTAGTCCACACATCCATAAATGAAGTTATTATATTTACACAAAATTAAAAGCATGAAGGTATGTTTATATAATAATTCTATAAGCATAAATAAATCATAAATATCATATATATATATCATATAAAAAACATTTTGTACATAATAATTCTCAACCATGAGAGATGGTAAAGGAAAAACAAACAACATCGTTTCATGAGTCGATAGTTCACCGTACACAAGAACGGTAAGTTCATTGCCCATTAGATAGAAGTGTGTGTAATTGTAGTTAAAAAATTATAATAACAAAATATAAGTATATTTATGATACTTAGGTTATTATATTAGCATGTAATAATAACAATTGAGGTGTTTGAGAATGAAAATAAAACAAAGGAGCTTGAGGAAGGAAGTTACCTCTTTTTTGGGTAACACCTTTTAGTTTTCACCCAAGGTATTCCTTGGATGGATTTATTCCAAAAGGGTAGATTCAAGGATTAATTGAGGGGTTTTTTAATCTTATTTGAGTATAGGTTGGGAAATCCAAAGGTCTTGAGATGTTTTAATAATATGGAGGGGTGAGTGCCTTTTTATAGTGGAGGAGGAGTGGCATTCCTATAAATTTTTTAAAATGGAATTCCACCCACATTTTTTCCATATAAAGTGGCTCCAATAATGGTCCAAATTCTATAAAATGGATAATAGGGTCTAAATATTTCCATAAATTTCTTTTGAACAAATGAATAGTTCATTTTAGCCCTTAAGTTTAAGGTTTATTGCTTTGTTAAGCTAAATTTCCTCTTAATCGTTATAATTATCTTTAATTAATTTCACTAATGTTTTTGGTCAAAAACTAAGATTACCATATTAGAAATTATAAATTATTCTTATTAAAAATATGGAATCCATTTTTTTAAATTCCAATCACATAAGTGGTATAAACTAATTTAAATTTAATCTCGCAGATGGGATAACAAAGTGGGTTTTTAAAGTAGCAATGTTCAAAAGTTGACTAAGTTTTTATATCCAAATTCAATGTAAAATTGGTTACACGGACCTAAATTGTTTTAAGTGATGAATAATTGATCTAATTATACTTTAAAATTAAATTAAAACTGTAATTCCTCAACCCCAATTGCCCAGATTTGGTGCATTATTTTATTATATTGGCATGATCACAAGAAAATAAAATCTGGAAGGACCGATCAGTTTTGTAGCCTTGGAAAAACTAGATACAAAAATAAGTTTTACATTAAATCATGAAATGAAAAACTACATATTGTCTCCTTTTAAAACACACATATCCCTTAGATTATCCCTGTAGTTTATTCATAATATACTTCTTCACATCTTGGGGGAAAATGAAACATAATAAAGGGGTGAGCTCAGATGCTCAGTAAGGAAAAAAATTATATATGATTATATCATAAATAATCATAAACTTTTAATGAAAGGTATAAAACTAAAACACAAGCCTTTTAAAACATTATATTCAGTATAATATGGCATGAATAAATCAAATAATGTCATTTAAACAGTCACATGGATATTATACTTGTCCAATAATCACATGTAATATCAATAACTAATCCCATAATGAGGGAATTCATAATTCTAGACATATATTCAAGGCCTTGTTCCAAGACCATATGGGTAAGACTTTAGTCAAAACCCAAATTAGTTTGTCTCGTTAGAACTATTGATGCATTGAAGGGATTTCATTAACTGGTCCCCAACCGGTAGGGATTTCATTAAATGGTCCCCAACCTGTAGGGCTTTTATTAACAGGTCCCTAACCCATTTCATTATAATTACAATTCATTACTCATATTAAAAGGTGGAACATAACATAAACATTCATATTAAAACTAGCATATGAAATGTTAATACTTTAACCATAAACCATAAATGGTATCAAAATAGCACATCCACAGTCAAACATATCATAAAACCTTCAATAAAATATGGAATATTGTATCATAATAAGTCAACCCCAATAAATCATAAAATCCAACAAAGGATGTTTACATAGATGAAAATAATCTAATAAAATCACTAAAACTCTTAGAGAGAAATATCGCTTTTTTGCTTTGAAATTATTTAAAAGCCTATGCAATTATAAAAGAACATGTCTTTTAAAAATAACCTTGTAATCTTATAAGGGAATCATAAAAATTTTAAGGAGTCATGACAATGGAAATAGTTTCTCATGTCATATAAGTTAAAAAATATTCTTTCCTTAATTTTTTGAAAAGGTCATAAAGTACCTCGTTTAGAAAATGATAGAAAGATTCCTTAAAAAACATTTTATAAAAAGTCAAACATGGGTAAAAATGAATTTAAAAAATTTTTAGGGAATATTAATAGTATTTTGAAATATATTTTTAAGATACATGGACATGGATGATAAATATTTCCTAGTAGATACTTACATATAAACAACCTCAGATAATAATGAGATTGTGAAATTAATTCTTACCTTATACTTTCCTTTAGTTGAGGGTGAGTTTCCCTCATGTATAATGGTTAAAACATGTTATTAAATTATAATAGTACCATATACATATTTATTATATAATATATGATCCTATTATATCATCTTTTTTAATAATATTTTAGTATTACCATTGTTTTGGGTGTTAACTGCTTTATTTTCCTATGCAGGTTTTGTTGTGTAAGTCATGTTTGTTATGAATAGAATGTATTTTATTCATATACATGGTTATATTAAGTTTATAATTATTATTTTTACTCATCATATAAATTTTATAATCATTCTTGAATGGTTAATGTGGATAATGAATCTCATCGCATCGTGGAGACGGTAGGTCGAACTTATGCACAAGCGACAATATCATTCTCTTAATGGTTAAATGGTATGTAATTATATGGTATATTAATTAAATATAAAAATTATAATTTTATATTAATTATTTAAATCCATTATACTCATCGTTATACCCATCCAAATAATGTAGTGTTGAATAAAAAATTACACCACAGCGTGGAGACGGTAAGTCGTACGTACGCACGCATGGTGATATTGTTATCCGTAGGATAGATAAAAGGAGGAATATGGTTTTCTCATAATTATAATAACATATCAGAATGTATAATGTGATATATTTATTACTTTATTGTGGAAAATACATATAAATATAAATTAGAAGAAGAAAATAACTTTGAAAGAGGTGATAAAAGAATTAGCTCTTTTTTGGGTATCTCCTTTTGATTTTCAGAAAAGGACTCCTTAGGTTGTATTTATGCCCAAAGTGTGGAATATAAGATGATGTGAAGAATTTTTGGAGGATAATTGGGTAGTTTTTTTCTTATCTAAATGGATTTGGAGTTGTTAATTAAAGATAAGGAGAAGTTCCCTTTTATAAGAAAGGTGAGGATCACTTTTAGAAGATCTTAAAATATTAATTTATTACAAATTGATTATCAGTTTAAAATAGATCAAAAGTGACTTATTTAGAGGATAATATTCAGATGGGTCGAAATTCCCTCATAAAATTAATTTTATACATGTTTAGGATATAAAATTAAACTTATCTTTTGGATTTAATCCTTAGTTAAACAGTTTAACTCTTACCATGTCTTCTTGCATTTTTACATTATAGGGTTAACATAGTTAATATAAAACTTCAAATGAACCCCAATTGGATTATTTATTACATATTTGACATTATAAAATTTATTTGGTTGAACCTTATATTTTTATGACTTTTATATTATTTATTAAAATATTATTTATTTTAAAGTATCATTTATGTCAATTTTGATACTATTCAATGTTTTCATTTTTAAAAATATCAAAACATAATTATAAATTCAAAACAATAATTAAAATATGTAACTAACATGTATATGTTATCTATAAAATTAATTTATGTCATTAATTAAGTAAAATTATATTTATTTTAATATTTTTAATATCATTTATTTGATAACTCAATTAATTAAACAATTATTGTATCATCATTATGTCACAATTTAATTTAATTATTTATTATCTAAAAATTATAAATAAATTATCATGATGTATATAAATTTCTTATATTTATAAATACTATTTATAGTTGACCATATCACCTATATAACCTCATATTAAAAATAAAAAAGTTATTAAAATTGGAATATGACATTTTTAACTCTTCTTTAAATAAAATATAATAAATGTATTAATCTAACACAAGTGGCTTAAAAAGGATCATATTTTCTACCTAAGGTTGATTTTGGTCGAAATATACTTATTCAATTAGATTAGGGCTAGTGTTAGGGTAATTTTATATTATTATAATATTATTTTTACCTTTAATTACCCCATTTACCTTTAATCGTGGTAAATAAAATTTAAAAGTTTCTATTCACCAAAAAATATTTTGATCATATTAGACCATATTTTTCAACCTGATTACAACCATTTAATTCCTTTTTTCAGAATTCAATTCACAGAAGCAGTAAAATTATGTTTAATGTTAATCCATATATGTGGTTAGAAAGTAGGTAAAAGAGACGTTCAAAAGTTCAATAATTTTTTTATATTTAATTATATTATAAAAATTATTCTAATTACCTAAATTGTAATAATATATTTATTATTTATCTATTGTGACATTAAAATAATTTTAAAGTAAAATAATTATTTAAATAAAATTACAGTATTTTTCACTATTCATCAAAAATTGAAACTTTTTAGAAAATTACCAAAAATTCACCCTAATATAACTTTGATATTGTGAATTCAAAAATTAAGTCTATTTTGAAAAATAAAATTTATAATTTTTATAATTTGGTTAATACTATTCATAACCACTTTTTGATAGGTGAACTCGAACTCGGTGTTGCGTGTAGTGCACGTTATTAAATTATTTAAAAAGAATCGTATCATAGAAGTTTGGGGGGTTACATTATTCCCACTTTCAAATAATTTAATCCAATAAATTTATAGAATATCACTTTATAAAAATATTTGGGTGGTTCTTTATCATAATTTCTTCAGGTTCCCATATCGCCTCTTCCATTTTATGGTTTCTCCAAAGAACTTTTACCAGATGAGTCATCTAAGTCCTCAACACTTGTTATCTGGTATCAAGAATCTTGATAGGATCTACACAATAAGATAGATCAAGTTCCAGTTCTATTTCTTCATAGGTGATTACATGCATTGGGTCTGGAATATATTTCCTTGACAGTGATACATGGAACACATCATGAACTTTGGAGCAACTTGGAGGCATTTCCAAACGGTAAGCTACATGTAAGATCCCAGTTTTTTTGGAAAGGTATGTTTCTGTTGTGTTTTGGTTAAATCCCTTGTTTTCGGTTTTTAAAATATTTCCCGAAGGTATGAGAGGCCTTGGGGGTGTTTCGGGGGCTCGGGGCATGAAAGAAGGGAAGTTTGGCCAAGACAGGGCTGGGCGCACGGTTTGCGCACGGCCTAGGAAAACCGTGTGGTCGGCCCAGGAAGCGTGCAACCCCTCCTCCTCCGGACAGTAGCTTGTGCACGGTTTGTGCACCATTTTCTAAACTGTGCAGCTAAACCATGTGGCCACTTAAAGTTGAATAAATTACAGGTTTGCCACTCCGGGCTTTATAACCCCAACTCGGGATTTTCCTCCCATCTTCTCCTCTTCACCCTAGGTGTAGACCAAGACTCCCAAGGACTCCAAGATGAAGATCTCCATCGATCCTAAGGTGTTTTTCGTGTCGTTGGTTGCGGATTGAAGCTCCAGGTAAGGCTAATCTCCTCCTTGGTTCTTTTCTTGGTTTAGGGTTTGTATCTTCTCTCCCTCTTGTTCCAAAACCCTAAAACCCTATATTTTGGGTGAGTTCTAGGTTGAAGCTCCAAGGGTTGGTCGAATCGAGGTCTAAGGACTCAATTAAGGGTGCGTTCAACCGCGGATTCAAGGTAGGTGGTCTACAAGTTATATCCCATGGTTTATTTGAGGATTTGTGCATGTTTAGTTGTGTTCTTGCTTTCCCTTGGTTATGTTTTAAATAGCCTTGGCATGATTGATATTAATGGTGTTAAAATGGAAAATGGGAACCCTCAAGATCCCCGTCGGATGTTATGGGATGGACTTGACCTAATTTAGGGCCATCCATGGGATGTGTTGGATTCTCCCGGGTTTAGGGATTGTTATTGAACAAGTGACCTTGTTGTGATTAAGGGTAGAGACCTTAATGAATATGTTGGCATGAATGGTTGAACTTAGAATAGAAGTTAGGTGATGAACCTAGACTTGGTAATAACCGGAGGGTTAATTGAAATGGGTTAAATGGTTGATTCATGGGATTGATGAATGGGTTAAATGGGCTAATATGTAAATTGATTTAATGACCATAATGGGATGGATTATGGGTTTAATGTTGAATGATTAGTGAGATAGGAATAACACATGGTAATTGGGTGAATGGTTAAATGATGTGAATTGGTAATATGTTAATGGGTTAAGGCATGATGTGATTCCCATGTGGGTCGTTGCGAATGGTGATTGCCAAAGGGCAATGGTATGAGTGGTTGATGGTTCCTTATATATAAGCATGTGCACATGGCTTCGTAGAGTGGGGTATGACAAGAGGATCTACACCCATGGGTCGAGTGAAGACTGAGGCTCTAAACTCCACCCTAAATGCATGGGTTAGGAAAGGAGACTGAGGGTCTATTCTCCTAATGGTTGCATCCACCCGGACTGAGGCTTCGATGTGAGGATATGGTTGCTATGAGGTAGTTAGTCCTAGTGAGATAGGATAACAATGTGTTACCCTCTTGCATGTGATTGTTGGCCTTAGACCCATGTAACATAATGTATGTGATTAACCCATGGAAATATGGTGAAACGGTAAATTCTAGTAAGTGGTGTGAAATGAATGGTAATAGAAGTGGCTTGGGCCTAGGGCTCTAAACTGGTTAATGGTTCTTTAACTAATTATTTTGAATTTATCATTCATTTTCATTTTTGCATGCACACCTATTTATACTGGATATTTTGTAGACACTGTTGGTGGTGGCCTACTGAGTTGTACTCACACCCTGCTCGGGCCGCTGTTGGGTACCCAAGCAGACTTCATGTTTTCCGATCAGGAAAAGGGCAAGGGTCCTTGCTAGTTAGCTGAGTGGACATGGGTAGCACTTTTTGGAGGATCCGTAGTTGTATTTGGGACCGTTTTGGGGATTTTGGGTTGTTGTTTCTATTTTGGGATTGTGTTCACTTTGCACTTGTAGTATGACATGGCATGTTTATTTTTAGAAATGGTTGTTATACATATTCCTTGTTTATTGTTTATTGCTTCCGCTACTTGGTTGTTTCTGTTGTGGCTTACTCTGATAATAAGGGGGTATAGTCTCCCCGCTTGACTACATAGACCCCCGCTACTAGTCGGAAGCCTTTGACGTATGGGGAGGCACACTTAAGGTTATGTAACCACCCGGCTCAGAGCACCGGTTTAGTGGCATCCGGGTTGGGGACATTACAAAGTGGTATCAGAGGAGGTCTTTCTTCTCCTTCTCTGAGGTCTTGATATTTGGGATTGGTAGACAAGGGTTAAGATGTGTCGGGCCTTGGTAATGAGATTGTGCTTGGGAGTAGCTAACCCAGGTACGGGGGAAACCCAAGTCACCCTGGGTGGGAAATGTTGTTCCTGGTTTTGTGTTGTTACAGTTGATGATATTTCACCGTTGGGTGATGCACATGTGGTTTGATGTGATTGTTTTATGATATTTGGCTCGTGGCCTTAACGGCACGAGGATTTGTATTCATGTATCATTGTAGGCACCTAGGGAGATAGGTGGCATGCATTTTTTTAGGCACACGCACGGGATGGGTGTGTGTGGCAGGAAGGTAGGGTGCATCATGCATTTCATGAAATCAATAAATAATGAGAAGAATGAAATAAAACAAGTGGGTAAATAATGGTTAATGAAATATAAGGGTTGGAAATGAAGTGGAAAGTTCTTATGTAAATCGTTGTGTAGGCTTGGTAGTAGATCAGGCGTTGATCTCGGAAGGGAACCTGAAGGGAGATTTGGGTGGTGGTATTGTCGTGCCAGCTAGGTGGACAAGTAGTGCAGCTACCGAGGGTCGGAAGCGACGCCATGAGAGTTCACAGCACAACGGAAGTGTGCAAAGTAGCTGGAAGAGAGGGTCTACCTCTCAGAGTGGAGATCAGGTGTTCTGCTATCAGTGTGGTAGGTCGGGGCACATGCGTGGTCAGTGTCCTCGACCTCCAGTTGAGTGTCGTTCGTGCAGAAGGATGGGTCATGTGCAGAGGTTCTACAGGAATCCTCAGTAGGAAGGTGAACATGGTGGTGGAAGGCAGGTACCGGATACGGGAAGGGGATCAGTTGCCCCGTATCAGGCAGGCAGTTGGAGCTCCACGGGTCGTACTGGCAGGGGCGGTGGACGTGGAACTCCCGGGAAAGATCTCTCACACCAGCAGGGCAGTGCATCGCAGGGCGTTCAGGCTAGAGCCCAGGGTAGAGGGGAAAGTTAGCTTCAGGCAGTTTAGTTTGCGCCAGGTGACAGCGAGGTCGGACCGTCAACCGTTCGAGGTACGATCCTTGTAGCTTCTACGTTTTCTAGTGCATTGTTTGACACAGGTGCCACACACTCTTTTATCTCTGCTCAACTCGTGGTAGTGCTGGGTTTACCAGTGTAGAGAGTATGTTGAGTTATGTCGATTGACACTCCGTTGGGAGTGCGGGTTGAAGATATCAATCAATGCAAGGGATGTGCCTTGGAATTTGGCGGGTATCATTTTCTGTGGGACTTGTTCATTCTCAAGATGTCAGGTTTTGACCTAATATTGGGAATGGATTGGTTGGTGTTGTATCGGGCACATATATACTTTTATCTTCACATAGTATTGTTCCGGTCACTTGAGGGTGACGCTTATGTCCTTCGTGGCGAGTGGGATGTTCGAGCAGGGCGTGCAGGGCCGTTTTTTCAATAGATGAGTGGACTTACGGATCACGTGGCATGTCTCATTCTTGATGATGGTAAAAGAGGGGAACATATTGGTTTTCCTCCTGTGGTGGATCGATTTCAGGATGTGTTTCCTGATGATTTCTCGGGGCTACCACCTGAGAGGGATGTGGAGTTCACGATCGAGTTGCTTTCGGGAGCGGAGCCAATTTTTATTCCGCCATACCGAATGGCACCGGTAGAACTCCAGGAACTGAAGGTTCAGCTTGAGGTGTTGGAGTGTAAGGGGTTTATCCGTCCTAGTACGTCTCCTTGGGGATCTCCTGTTCTTTTTCTAAATAAGGCTGATGGGTCTTTGAGGCTGTGTGTTGACTATCGAAGGATGAACTAGATGACAGTGAAGAATCGGTACCCTCTTCATAGGATTGATGGCCTGTTTGATCAGTTTAGGGGTGAATCAGTGTTTTCTAAGATTGATCTGAGGTCAGGTTATCACCAGTTGAGGGTGAGGCCTTCTGACATACCGCGGACGGCTTTCCGGAGTCGGTACGGGTTGTTTGAGTTTGTAGTGATGCCTTTCGGCTTGACCAATGCACAAAAAGTGTTTATGGCCTTGATGAACCAGATATTTCATCCCTATCTAGATCAGTTTGTGGTTGTCTTTGTTGACGATATCTTAGTGTACTCGAAAACTCATGACGATCATGCCCAACATCTTGACATCGTCTTGGGTACACTAATAGAGCACCAGATATACGCCAAGCTATCAAAGTGTTAATTCTGGATAGGTGAGGTGCATTTTCTGGGTCACATAATCTTGGAGTCAAGTGTGTCAGTGGATCCAGAGAAAGTGCAGGCAGTGGTATCTTGGGATCAGCCCAAGAGTGTTTCTGATGTTCGGAGTTTTCTGGGTTTGGCCGGGTATTACCGAAGGTTCATTCAGGATTTCTCTCACTTGGTAGCACCAATATTGGGATTGACCAAGAAGGTAATCAGGTTTGAGTGGTCTGGGGCTTGTGATAATGCTTTTCAAGAGTTGAAGAAGCGGCTGACGACCGCACCTATCTTGACCTTACCTGAGCCAGGTAAGAGGTACATCGTGTTTTGTGATGCGTCTGGAATCAGACTTGGGGTTGTGTTGATGCAAGGTCAGCAGGTTGTGGCTTATGGGTCGAGGTAGTTGAGGCCCCATGAGCGGAACTATCCCACTCATGACCTTGAGTTGGTAGCAGTGGTGTACGCCTTGAAGTAATGGAGACACTATCTGTTGGGGGAACAGTTTACTATGTTTACCGACCATAAGAGTTTGAAGTACATATTCTCACAGAGGGATCTAAATATTCGGCAGGGAAGATGGGTTGAATATCTCCAGTCTTTTGACTTTGATTTGGTGTACACGTCGGGAAAGGGAAACAATGTTGCTGATCCTCTGAGCAGGAATGTTCAGAATCAGGCGGTGCAGGAGTCTAACACCGAGTGGAAGGTGATGGCTTTATTTGCAGAGATGCACCTGGGGGTGCAGGAGGAAAGTGTTCAGATCACTCTTGCTTCCTTAACGATGGATTCGATGCTTTTGGGTCGAGTTAAGGAGAGTCATCTTGATGATCCTGAGTGTTTGAGCATGAAGGAAAATCGTAAAGGTGGGGAGCTACCTTCTGGTTGGGCTATCGGCGTGGATGGTGTTGTTCGAGTTCGGGATCGTGTGGTTGTGCCAAAGTGTATGCGGGAAGAGTTGATGTGTGAGTTCCATGCATCAAAGTGGGCAGCGCATCCTGGTTTGACCAAGATGTATCGTGATATCCGAAGGTAGTTTTGGTGGCCTAGAATAAAAAAGTAAGTGGCGGGCTTTGTGGCACGGTGCCTTACCTGTCAACAGGTGAAGGCTGAGCATCAACGCCCAGGTGGTTTGTTGCATCCATTGCCCATTCTGGAATGGAAGTGGGATGATGTAATAATGGATTTTGTCATGGGTCTTCCGAGAACACCACGAAAGAATGATGCAATTTGGGTAGTTGTGGATCAGTTAACTAAAGTGGCTCATTTCTTACCGATCTAGGAGACCTATACAGTCGACCACTTGGGTGAGTTGTATTTTCGGGAGATATTGCGGTTGCATGGTGCTCCGCGAACCATAGTTTTAGACCGAGATCCGCGTTTCACGTCGCGTTTCTGGCAAGGTTTGCAGAAGGCGCTTGGTACGTAGGTGTTTTTGAGTACGTATTTCGACCCGCAGACGGACAGGCAGTCGAAGCGTACAATTCAAGTGTTGGAAGACATGTTGAGAGCTTGTGTCTTGGACCTTGGTGGTTCTTGGGAGGGACACCTATCTTTAGTTTAGTTTTCCTACAACAACAGTTTTCAAGATACGATTCAGATGGAACCGTTTGAGGCCCTCTACAGGAGGCCGTGTAGATCTCCGTTGTGTTGGATAGAGGCTGGTGAATCTGAGTTATTGGGGCCAAGTCTCATGCAGGAGACTTCAGGGAGAGTTAAGTTGATCAGGAAGCGGATGGCTACAGCTTAGAGTAGACAAAAGTTGTATGTGGATCAGAGGCGTAGACCTCTTGAGTTCTCGGTTGGTGATAAAGTGTTCCTTCGGGTGTCTCCAAGGTTGGGTCACCGTCGGATTCAGAAGCAGGGTAAGTTGGCACCCAGTTATGTGGGACCTTTTGAGATTGTGGAGAGGATCGGACCAGTGGCTTACCGATTGGCTCTTCCACAGCGATATGGTGGGATGCATGATGTGTTTCATGTGTCGCAGCTTCAGCGGTATCACCCTGATCCGTATCACATGGTTGATGTTGAGGATGTGGAGCTTGAGGCAGATTCATCCTTTAAGGAGCATCTGGTCTGTATGGTGGATCGTAGTGAGAAGGTCTTGCGAGGAAAGGTTGTTCCATTAGTGCGAGTACTATGGCAGTATGGGAAAGTTCAGGAAGAGACTTGGGAGTGGGAATCGGATGTGCGGGATCAGTGGCCCGAACTATTCTCTTCGGTGGAGCAATGAGGCTTGGGACCTCGGCTCGAGGACGAGCCGTTATAAGGTGGGGAGGTTGTAAGATCCCGGTTTTTTTGGAAAGGTATGTTTCTGTTGTGTTTTGGTTAAATACCTTGTTTTTGGGTTTTTAAAATGTTTCCCGAAGGTATGAGAGGCCTTGGTGGTGTTCGGGGGGCTCGGGGTATGAAAGAAGGGAAGTTTGGCCAAGATAGGGTTGGTCGCACGGTTTGTGCATGGCCTAGGCAAACCGTGCAGTCGGCCCAGGAAGCGTGTGACCCCTCCTCCTCTGGACAGTAGCTTGCGCATGTTTTGCGCACCATTTTCTAAACCGTGCAGCTAAACCGTGCGGCCACTTAAAGTTGGAGAAATTACAAGTTTTCCACTCCGGGCTTTATAACCCCAACTCGGGATTTTCCTCCCATCTTCTCCTCTTCACCCTAGGTGCATACCAAGACTCCCAAGGACTCCAAGAGAAAGATCTCCATCGATCCTAAGGCGTTTTTGGTGTCGTTGGTTGTGGATTGAAGCTCCGGGTAAGGCTAATCTCCTCCTTGGTTCTTTTCTCGGTTTAGGGTTTGTGTCTTCTCTCCCTCTTGTTCCAAAACCCTAAAACCCTATCTTTTGGGTGAGTTCTAGGTTGAATCTCCAAGGGTTGGTCAAATAGAGGTCTAAGGACTCGATTAAGGGTGCGTTCAACCACAGATTCGAGGTAGGTGGTCTACAAGTTATATCCCATGGTTTATTTGAGGATTTGTGCATGTTTAGTTGTATTCTTTCTTTCCCTTGGTTATGTTTTAAATAGCCTTGGCATGATTGATATTAATGGTGTTAAAATGGAAAATGGGAACCTTCACGATCCCCGTGGGATGTTATGGGATGGACTTGACCTAATTTAGGGACATCCATTGGATATGCCAGCTTCTCCCGGGTTTAGGGATTGTTATTGAACAAGTGACCTTGTTGTGATTAAGGGTAGAGGCCTTAATGAATATGTTGGCATGAATGGTTGAACTTGGAATAGAAGTTAGGTGATGCACCTAGACTTGGTAATAACCGGAGGGTTAATTGAAATGGGTTAAATGGTTGATTCATGGGATTGATGAATGGGTTAAATGGGTTAATATGTAAATTGATTTAATGACCATAATGGGATGGATTATGGGTTTAATGTTGAATGCTTAGTGAGATAGGAATAACACATGGGAATTGGGTGAATGGTTAAATGACGTGAATTGGTAATATGTTAATGGGTTAAGGCATGATGTGATTCCCATGTGGGTCGTTGTGAATGGTGATTGCCGAAGGGAAATGGTATGAGTTGTTGATGGTTCCTTATATATAAGCATGTGCACATGGCTTCGTAGAGTGGGGTATGACAAGAGGATCTACGCCCACGGGTCTAGTGAAGACTAAGGCTCTAAACTCCACCCTAAATGCATGGGTTAGGAAAGGGGACTGAGGGTCTATTCTCCTAATGGTTGCATCCACCTGGACTGAGGCTTTGAGGTGAGGATATGGTTTCTATGAGGGATTTAGTCCTAGTGAGATAGGATAATGATATATTACCCTCTTGCATGAGATTGTTGGCCTTAGACCCATGTAACATAATGTATGTGATTAACCCATGGAAATATGGTGAAACGGTAAATTCTGGTAAGTGGTGTGAAATGAATGGTAATATAAGTGGCTTGGGCCTAGGGCTCTAAACTGGTTAATGGTTCTTTAAATAATTATTTGGAATTTATCATTCATTTTCCTTTTTGCATGCACACCTATTTATACTGGATATTTTGTAGACACCCTTGGTGGTGGCCTACTGAGTTGTACTCACACCCTGCTCGGGCCTCCGTTGGGTACCCGAGCAGACTTCATGTTTGCAGGTCAGGACAAGGGCAAGGGTCCTTACTAGTTAGCTGAGTGGACATGGGTATCACTTGGTGGAGGATCCGGACTTGGAGTCGGGACCGTTTTGGGGATTTTGGGCTATTGTTTCTATTTTGGGCTTGTGTTCACTTTGCACTTGTAGTATGACATGGCATGTTTATTTTTGGAAATGGTTGTTATACATATTCCTTGTTTATTGGTTATTATTTCCGCTACTTGGTTGTTTCTGTTGTGGCTTACTCTGATAATAAGGGGGTATAGTCTCCCCGCTTGACTACATAGACCCTCGCTGCTAGTCGGCAGGCTTTGGCGTACGGGGAGGCGCACTTAAGGTTATGTAACCACCTGGCTCGGAGCACCGGTTTAGTGGCATCTGGGTCGGGGACGTTACACTACAGATCCAATTTTTTCTAGAATTTCAAAAGGTGTGATGTACCTGGGAATTAATTTACCCTACTTACCAAATCGTATAACACCCTTCCATATAGATACCTTCAAGAAAACATGATCTCATTTTTAAAATTCTAAATCCTTCCTTCGGTTATCGGTATAACTCTTTTGCCTACTTTGAGCTGTTTTGATGTGGGTTTGGATAATCTTCACCTTTTCCATTGTTTCCTCAACAAGTTCTTGGCCTATGAGTTTTATTTCTCTAACACCATCCCAACAAGTTGATTTATGACATCTCTTTCCATATAATTCTTCATATGGTTCCATTTTTATACTTGAATGGAAGTTATTATTATAGGAAAATTCTACTATAGGTAAATACAAATCCCACATACCTTGAAAGTCAAGTAAGCAAGATATCAACATGTCTTCTAAAGTTTGAATAGTCCTTTATGATTTTCCATCAGTTTTAGGGTGGTATACAGTGCTCAAATGAAGCTTAGTATCTAGTGCCTTCTAAAGACTATTCTAGAATTATGATTTAAATGGGAATCACGGTCAGAAATGATTGATAGGGCTGCACCATGAATTATTCCAACTTCATTAATACAAAGTCTTGATAAACATTCAAGTGGTAAATATTCTATTATATCAAGAAAATGTGCTGATTTAGTAAGATGATCAACAATAACTCATATCTCATCATTCCTTATGGGAGTCTTTGGTAGCCCCATAAAAACTTCCATTGTAATATCATCTCATTTCCACATAGGTATAGAAAGAGGCTGCATGACTCCTCTAGAATATTGTCTTCCAGCCTTCACCTGTTGACAAATCAAACATCTTGACACCATCCATCCAAATCAAATTTTTATTCAAATAAAGAAAACAATAAATAAAACAAGGAGACCCCAATATTTAGGGAAGTCTAAAATAATGAAAGCTGAGGGAATCCCCTCTAATTAAATTAACACACTCTGGTTTCAAACTATTGATAGGGAGGAGACTAATGTTGTTGGATCTTTGGACTTCCAAGGAAGCCATGTGATCTGTAACCTTATTACCCTCGCTCTATGTGTGGTTCACTTGGATTTTGTTTCCAATAAGGGCTCTACATTTCCTTACAATGTAATAAATAGACCAAGAGATGGATCCTTCACCAAGAATGGAGTCATGTAGAATCCTAGAATCTGTCTTCGCCTGGGTTATCTCCAACTTCTCCTGGATGCAGAGGGTGAGCCCCGTGAACATGGCCTTGGCCTCAGCCAAGAGGGAAGTACCATTTCCAAATAAAGAAGTGAAATCCATCACTACCCCCCCCCCATAGCTATGAACCACTCCCCCTCCTTTCATCACACCCATTTCACAGGACCCATCCGTGTTTAGTTTGAACCTGGAGCTAAGGGTTTCCAGCACACCCAATTCCTCTGTGGTTTGTGTAGGGAGGGTGGAGACGAGGGGGAACTGACCTGAAGAAGTTTGAAATATGGGGGATTCCTACCATTCCTTGATGATAAAATCCAATTAAATCAGAAGGAAATGAGTCTGCGTGATAATGGACCTCACCGTAGGAACAAATCCTTCAAACCTCACTTGGTTTCTAGCTTTCCACAAGCACCAGCATCCTGCACTGAAGATCACCGATCGAACCATTTGTTCCTTCTCAAAACCAAATATGCCACGGAACCAAATCTATAATAAATATGCATCGTTTTTCTCATGATATGAGAGCACCATGGAACCTCCAAAGTAGGACCACACCGCGTGAGCCCAATCCCCTCGAAAAATAAGTGGTTTGTGCTCTCTTCCCGCCTATTGTTACAGTAGTGACACCTTGAGGCCAAGCTTATACCCATATTTTTGATGTTCTTGTCCATATCTATTTCAAAGTTCCTGATGCGCCATGTTATGAAGTTAAACTTCACAGGTATCTTATGGAACCACACAACTCCATTCCAACCATCCTGATGATCCTGCTCTGAAAACATCCTAAGAAAATATCTACTGGAGAAGACCCTCAAAGAAGAAGGAGTGAAAACACATTTGTCTGGTTCAGCATTGATCTCAATGGAATCGATAAGGGCCTGTTGTTCCTCATCCCAAATTTCCTTGGTGAACCTGGGATGTTGGCATGCTTCTTTAACTGAGATCAGTAGGGTTGGGCATCCAGGGAATGCAAGAATAGATCCAGCCCAGTTTCTATGCCAAAATAGGAGATACCCTATGCCAACTATCCATTAAGGGTTTAGTTTAAGAGTCTGGTATAGAGGGTAAATTTTTTCCCACATAGGAGAGAAATAACCTTAGGCATCCTCTGTACTTCCCCTAAAAAGAAAATACATGTACTTTCTCCATAAATATCATTCCTCAAGAATTTCCCATGTGATCTTAGTGTGCATGGAATTAATTGTGCTCTATAGACTCCTTACATTAATCCCACCATCTTGTATGGGCCTCTCTATCATTCCCTATGAATTCTAGTGTCTCTTACCTTCATATTTTTCATCCCATACAAAGCTACATAGGATCTTATCTAAATTGTTTATCACTCCTTGAGGAACATTGGAAGAACCCAATACATGGATGGGGATGGCAGTCAGAACACTATTAACCAGAGCTATACGACCCCCAAAAGATAGGAATTGGTCTTTTCAATTAAGGACATGGATTATTATTCTACTAAAAATGTGATAAAAGTCTCGGATTCAAAGTATACCCAAATAAATAGGTGTTCCCAAGTACTCCATCAAAAAATAACCATGCTTCATGTCCAGAAAGTTGCACAGGGAGGAAACCCACTTGAGAGAGCTTTTATTGGTGATGTATATACCGCTTCTAGAGTTACTAATAACTTGCCCACTCTAGTAACAATATTCATTAATAATATTATTAATCCCATGAACAAATCCCCAGACACCATTGATGAAGATTATAGTATCATCGGCGAACATTAGATGCGAAACCATTGGGATATTCATCTTCCTCGTGAAATAGAGAATAACACCTTGGGATAGACCTCTGTTGATATACCTTCTAAGGGTATAATATGCCAGGATAAAGATGCTCAGAGAGAGTGGGTCTCTCTACTAGAGACCTCTTGTAGCCTTGAAGAATCCTTGGGCCTTTCTCCTAAACGAAACTGCCAGCCACAGTGAACTAAAGCTCCTGAAGATGAGGTCCAATGCCTTGGCTGATATCCCAATACCTTATAGGACTCTGTTGATAAAACTTCATTCTAGTCTATCATATTCCTTGTTCATATCCAATTTGATCTCCATTTTGGATCCATGATTTTTTATATTGATGTCCCCAATCATCTCCTGATCTATAGCTATTGCGCCCTGGATGGAGCGGCCTCTCACGAAGTCATGCTGGTCAACTGATATCCACCCTGGGAGAAGATTGGACAACCTCTAATTTAACATGCATGCAAGAATATTATAAGTAAAGTTACATAAGCTCACTATCCTATAGTGCATGATAGATGAGGGGTCATTGATCTTAGGAATGAGCTCCAGAGTGGTAGCACTTTCCATGCGAGTGGGGCTCCCACCTCAGAAGTAGTCCTATATTTCTTTGATTATTTCTTGCTTAAATACATCCCACACCCCCTGTAAAAGGATCCTGGAAAGCCTTCAGGGATTGGTGTTCTCTCTGGATTGATATTATGCATGGCCAGAAGAATTTCTTCCTCGTTGGGGATCGCCTCCAAGTCCTCATTGTCCCGATTAGACACCAAAGTGGGAATCACCTCCCAAATCCCCGCATTACCACTAGGATACCCAATAGACATCCTTGGGTTTGGTCCATTAAGAAGATCCTTAAATAAAGAGTATTCTATACTCCCAACCCTGTCATAGTTTTCTATATAGGATCCATCCTTGAGTAAGATGTTAGGCATTAGAAAACGTCTTCTTTATCTGATTCATGCATGGAAATAAGTAGTGTTTTTATCTCCTTCCTTCATTCACCTCACCCGATAACGGTCCCGAGCCATTCACTCATGTTTGAGAAGCTCCTCCTCACAGCACATCTTTTTTTCCCACTAGCTCTTCAAACACTGTAGCATCCCACTCCACCTCCAGGTTAGATTCTAAGCTTTCGATGATCTATTTTAGGACCTCCAGGTTATGTTCTATGTGAGGTAACTTCCTGGCCCAATCCTTTAAACCCTGCTTCAACCTCCACAATTTTTTGTGGAGAGAAACTTACGCATGCCTGTCGCGGGGCGTGGACAAAAGCAATTATATTTTTCTTAGTGTAGCATAGTGGCGGACCAGGGTCGTCTCTCTTGAGGATCCTTCTTAATGTAGTTAACTTAATTTATCTAATTCACCTATTCTATCTATTTTTGTGGTTTTGTTTATTAAATGAAAGTGATGAAAATATTTTTGGGTTTTTTATTATTTAAAATAATGACATGTAAAATGATAATTTAAACTATCATGAAAATCTAAACAGAATGAGTTAATAAGAAAGAACTTGGTTTTGGGGGTTGGTTTAATGTTCAATAATTATTCTCCTTTATATGTTTTATTTCAGTTTGATAATAAAAACATGAAATATCATGTTTGAACTACTATTATTTATTTATAAATTGTGGAATATCATTGAATGTTTGAGCACTCTCAATTCCACCACCTCCTTTAATCCAAGTCGAGGACACACCTTTTTCTAGAATGTGTCATCTTCCAGAACCCGGTTTAATCGAAGTTGTTTCATATATTGATTATATAAACTCAAACATGTAAAGAAATAACCAATAGAGAGAGGGGAAATGATTTAAATAAAATAATAGAGATAGGTTGAGTTTCATGTCATCGGAGCCAGTCACAACATCGGGGACATTCGCCTTACCCGTGCATGCTACTCAATTTTATCTACAAACTTAAAATTAAACATTAAAGAAAATTCATGATCACATTCACCTCCCCCCAGGCCAAGTCTCGGGGTCAACCTCTAATTTCCTATAGTAATATATTACTTGGTGGAGTGGGTGTAAGAGAAGAGAGAGGGGGCAGAAATGAATAAAAGTGGATGGAGAAACACGAATGCATGGATTAATAAAACTAAAATTTGAATTACAATTGAAAATAAAACTAAAATAAAGCTAAATTGAAAATAAAATAAAAAGAATAAATAAGGTGGGAAGAGAGGAGTAGCAGTGGCCCGTACCCCTGTGGGATCCCTCCTTGGCTGTGGGTGTCGAGCTGATGATTTGAGAAGGAGGTGAGGGCCTCCTTTTATAGGAATATTTATGTCCTCCAAAATTTGATGCATTGTTGAAACAATAATTGGACTATTAACGCATAGACCCCTTAATGAAAGTTGTTCATAAATGTCTTGGACGTTCACCCTCCAAATTTTAGCTCATTTTTATACCAGATGAATGATTTATAAATTTTTCATTGGCGGTTTCTTTTTCTGGATTCAAGTTTCAGGAAGCTTCCTTCAAAAATATAACATCCAATGAAAACTTTAATGATTTCAAAATTCCCCCAAATTTTATGTAGATCTGCCCCTATGTGTACTCGTTCTATCCCAGGTAATCACCTCAATTAAAGGTGTGTTTCCTGAGATGTGGTTCTATTATAGTGGCGGGGTCCATGTTGTCCTCCGAAAAAAAATCTTTAACTTAATTGATTTTTTAAGACCTTTAAATGGCCGAATAATCTCCTGGTCTAGAAGACAAAATTAGAGGAAATAAAATACGAATTCCAAAAAAAAATATTCACTCAATTTGGAATTATATTGTAAAATTAATGACCAAAATACCATTTTGGTAAAAAATCTATCAAAAATCCAGAATTAAGCACCTTTTACAATTTTTCTCATTTTCATTTTATAATCCAAATTACCCAATATTTTAATAAAACAATGAAATACATGGGTTTTATCATTGAAAAAAATTAAAAAATCCTCATTATTTGATTAAAAATATGCACATAAATTTTCTTTGTCAAATACCCCCACACTTAAACCATGTTTATCCTCAAGCATAAAATCTCAACATGGAAATCAAAGGACACCAATGTTACCAATATTCAAATTCCCATGCAATAAAATCAAAAAAAAATTAATGTGAAATCAAACTTTCAAAACTTTGCATAAAATATCAATTTAATTTCCCATTTTTCAAAGAAACAAATAATTCACATATTTTACTTTTCCCCTTTGAAAATTGATGGAACTTCTCATTTCAATCATTCAAGCTCCTTGATTCATTATTATTAAACATGCCAAGTTGTGATTTACCTAACTTTTTATTATTTTATCTCATAACTCATGATACAATTAAATTAGATTTATGCTTATATCATGATAACATGCTCCTTATCCATAGGCTTGTAAATGAACTACTTTCTCTACTTTGTAAAGACAAAATACATACAAAATCATGAGGACTTGCAATAAAGGCTCAAATGACTCTAAGGATTAAGTTTGGTAGGATTTAATGCTTTAAAAATTAAGGCTCAAGAAGGATCCTAATCTCTTAAGTACTATGCATGATATCAAAAGTAAAAGTGTAATGAAATTATCCCCTTTAAAGTAGCAACACCCACTTCCCAAAACTCAAAGTAAAGGTTATAATCAAATTATGCATAATGAATGATTTGTGAACCCTCTTGATTTTTTTTTATTTTTTTCTTTTTTGAAAGTTATGATTATATTAAACCTCACATCCATCACCTAACCACATACAATCATAAGATCGTCAATATAGAAAATGGTGATTTTTGGTTCTCCCAAATCACAACCCATTTTTCTTTTTTTTTCTTTTTTTGATCTTTTTGTCATTTTTTTAATTTTTTTAATTCAATAGGGGGAAACAATAGAGTATAATTAATGATTCCACAACCTTTTACAATTCTCACAATAACACCCCCACACTTCTTCCTTAAAATGTATATCATCATGTCCACTATGATTCCCTTTACCCTCATACTTCAACTTTAAAATATCATGCAAATACTAAGAGGAGGGTAGGAATGGATAAAAATGGCTTGAAACATGGCTCATCCCTATAAAGTCCATTCATGTTCTATATGGGATAAAATAAGGATAGATTTAAAAGTGGTCTTTTAAGGAAAATTAGATTTTAAAAGGATGCCTCAATCATTTTAAATGTGTTTTTGCACAGTCATAGCTATGAAAAGTTTCAACACAAGTTTTGGTCAGTTACATATCCCAAGGTCACTCAAGAAATATGCTCAAGAATAAATAGGAAGTACTTGGTCTAGAAATCCCCTCGGGATGAGATGTATGATATTAGACAATCACTTAAGTCATGATTAATAATAACAAATCAATTCACCTAAATTTTAGAAATTCAAAGCATGAAAAATGGTTGGGAAATTTCATTTACATGAATCAATTTGTTCCCTCAAATCATGATTCATTATTTAAATATTCATGATTCATTTTAAAATTTCAATTTTACATTTCAATCATTCAATAATATCAACATTGAAATCTAAAACATGGAATCATAGGATTCCTAAGAAACTAGTGTCTCTTAGATAAGTCGAGTAAATAATGAATTTGAGTGTGGGCATACAATTTTATCTTTAAAGCTTAAATCATGATGTGGAAAAATGTAGAGAGTTTAAAATATAAAACACTAAAATTGAACTCCCTTTTTCTATGAATATTGTTCCTTCCCCTTCCACCGTTTGGGGCTACCTTCTACCATTATGAACCTATAAAAGAAAACAACTCAATTAAGCACAAGTATCATGCCATTTATGCTCAAAAAATATAGAGGGAGTGGGATTCATGTTTCACTACTTCTAAGAAAATAAATTAGAATCTAAATTCCTAGAAAGCAAGTAAAGATAAATCTTGGTACAATCCCCCAAGTGGGACCTAAATTTTTACTGCCTCCAATGTGTAGTACTAGCTGTTATTCAAAGTCTGGTGGTGGATAAAGATTCTTTGATTTGAACCACCACATGTGGCTTTTCCTATCTTGTGATTCAACCTTATGGGTGAGGAATGATCTATGGGTAGATTACACCATATCCTCCCCCTTCACAATGATTTATAGCTTTCATGGTGGGGTAGGATGAAGTATGGACCATCATCCTCCTTGGTTGCTACTTTTGCAACCCCTTCTTCTCTGTCCAGTGGATCATCAAGGTATTCTGCATCAAAATAATAGTCAATGGGAAATTCAGAGTGTAATTATATTTGAATAAAATTAAAACATGAAGTATCAAGATCAAATTCTTCCCCATAAAAGTAAGCAGATTTTTTCATGGTTTCTTTAGGTAAATCCACTAGCATCTCTTCATGAACATCCTTCAACAAATATTCAACGTGTCTAGGGAGCTCTATATGTTCCTCAACAGGTGCACATCTAGGTTCTTCTTTATCCTCCAAGGCATAGGTGAGATTTTCTGATTATATATAATCAAAACAATAGGAAGTGATGTATAATTCAGATTCAATAAAATTAGAAGAGATATATTCAAAGAATGGTTCAACTCCCTAATTTGGTTTAGCTTAAATATCTACCTCGGTGGTAAGTTCATCTTAGAGTAGATTCTTAGCAGATGGAGGCAGGTAGTCGGGATCCTCCATCTTAACTTCAAATTCCATCACTTGGGTGGTGTATTCCTTCAATGGTGAAGGCTCTTATTCTTTGTATTGTATAGGTAGATCAAGTAGTTCCTCACATTTAATCAAGAATTCATCCAATATTTATTGATCTCCCACTTGTAGTTCAACAGGTAAGTCTTTCTCCTTTTCCACCTTATGTTATTGCTCTGGCTTAGGGTTGGGTTGCTCCATTAATGCATGAACATAATCAAATTCTCTTTTAGCTTTTATCGTCAGTTGTTCAATGATTTCTCTAAGTTCTTGCACCTAATCCCTTCTAAAATATTCTTGTTGTTATTGTTGTTGTTGCACCTGTGAGTATTTTTTCCATGCATAATATTCTGAATTTTAATACATCATGAAAGTTTTTTTTAGTTTTTTTTAAATAAATAAAATATACCTAAGATGTGATAACAGAAAAAGTGAATGAACTATGTGTTATCTCTTTTTCAACGGCGCCAGTTTTGACGCACACCTGTCGTAGGGCATGGAAAAAAGCAATTATATTTTTTCTAGTGCAGCACAGTGGATGACCAGGGTCATCTCTCTTGAGGAGACTTCTCAATGTAGATCACTTAATTTATCTAATTCACCTATTATATCTATTTTTTTGTTTTTTTTATTAAATTAAAGTGATGAAAATCTTTTTGGGTTTTTGATTATTTAAAATAATGACATGTAAAATGATAATTTAAACTATCATGCAAATCTAAACAGAATGAGTTAATAAGAAAGAACTTGGTTTTGGGGGTTGGTTTAATGTTCATTCATTATTATCCTTTATATTTTTTATTTCATTTTGATAATCCAAACATGAAATCTCATGTTTTAACTACTATTATTTATTTATAAATTGTGGAATATCATTGAATGTTTGAGAACTCTCAATTTCACCTCCTCCTTTGATCCAAGTTGATGACACACCTTTGTCTAGAATGTGTCATCTTCCAGGACCCAATTCAATCAAAGTCGTTTCATCCATTGATTAGCTCAACTACAACATGTGAAGAACTAACCAATGGAAAGAGGGGAAAATTATTTAAATAAAAGAATAGAGATAGGTTGAGTTTCATGTCATCAGAGGCAGTCACAATATTGGGGACATTTGCCTTACCCATGAATTCTACTCAATTCTATCTACAAACTTAAAATTAAACATTAAAGAAAATTAATTATCACCTTCAACTCCCCTTGGTCCAAGTCTTAGGGTTAGCCTCTCATTTTCGAGAGTAAGAGATTACTTAGTGGAGTGGGTGGAAGAGAAGAGAGAGAGAGGGAAAGAAATGGAGAAAAGTGGATGTAGAAACACAAATGTATGAATTAATAAAACTAAAATTTGAATTACAATTGAAAATAAAACTAAAAGAAAACTAAAGTGAAAATAAAATAAAAATAAGAAATAAGGGGGGAAGAGAGGAGCAGCAGAATCTCGTGTCCTGGTGGGATCTCTCCTTGGTTGTGGGTGTTGAGCTGATGATTTGAGGAGGAAAGGGCCTCCTTTTATGGGCAGATTTATATCTTCCGAAAGTTGATGCGTTTTTTACCCATTAATTGGTTGATTCAAACATATACCTCTGCATTAAAGTTTTTCATAAATGTCTTTTCAGTTCACCCTCCAAATCTAATCTCATTTGGAAACTTGATGAATGATATATGAATTTTTAATTGGAAGTTTCTTTTTCTAGACGCAGGTTCCATGAAGCTTCCTTCAAAAATTTAACATTCAATGACAACTTTAATGACTTCAAAACTCCCTCAAATTTGATATAGATATATCCCTATGTTTCTCCGTGCTATACCAGGTGGAATCATCTCAATTTAAGGTGTTTTGGCTGAGATGTAGTTCTGTTACATTGGTGGGGTCCATTTTGTCCACCCGGAAAAATATTTAACTTAATTGATTTTTTAAGTCCTTTATATGGCCGAATCAGCTCCTGGTCTAGAAGAAAAAATTTAAGGAAATAAAATATGTATTAAAAAAATAATATTCACTCAATTGGGAATTATATTATAAAATTAATGACTAAAATACCCTTGTGGTAAAAATCTGTCAAAATCCAGAATTAAGCACCTTTTACAATTTTTCTCATTTTCATTTTATAATCCAAATTGTCCGATATTTTAATAAAAAAATGAAATACATGGGTTTTATAATTTAAAAAAAATTAAAAACATTAAAAAAATCCTCATTATTTGATTAAAAATATGCACATAAATTTTCTCTATCAGCAACCCATGTTTTCCCTTGGGTAGGTGCCTCCCACTGCTCCCTTATAAGTCGTTGATAGACTTGGATCCAAGAACACGGTTGATAGAACATAAAGGACTCCTGGAAATCTTGTTTGATAAATAGAGACACCATTATAGAAGAATGGTCATATATACCTCGGGCTAGATGCTTCACCTTGGCCTTATATAATTATGTTGTTATTGGCCAAGCAATGATCAATCCTACTCCAACAGAACCTTCCTCCAGTTTGGTTGTTGCACCATGTGTACTGATCTCCAGAGTATCCCATGTCAAGGAGACCCTTATCCACCATAAAGTGAGCAATATCCAAACTATCCTGATGAGGAAAATCTCCTCTACCCTTCTTCTCCTCAGGATCAATAATGGTGTTGAAGTCCCCCACTATAAACCATGGGAATTTCTCCAGATCAAAGGGCTTGAGCCCCTGCCACAGCCTTTTCCTAACCTTAGATTCACAGATACCATAAATAAAAGTAGTCAACATGAGGTCTTCCTCATCATCAGTATGAGAACTTTTTATCATTTCCAGTAAATATAGTTTGGAAACCATTTAAAAAAGTAGTGACATTTCACCTCCTTTAATAATACCCATATCCATATTTACTAGATCCATGAACATAGGATCCCTTTCAACTCTTATCTTTTTCAAAAATCCATGTTTCTTTCTGCTCAAATAATTTTCCACCTTATTTTCCTTCCCTATATGGTATTTTATTGTGAAATCATAATCCTTGAGTAGCTAAATCCATCTCCTTTGTCTCATGTTGAGTTCTTTCTATGAGAAAATATATTTCAAACTCTTGTGATCAATATATATCTCATATATTTCACTTTAGAGATAGTGTCTCCATATCGTTAGGGAAAATATTACTACATATAACTCAATATCATGATTTGGATAGTTTTTTTCATGAATTTTTAATTTCATTGATGCATAATAAATAATTGTGTCATTCTGTATAAGGGAACAACCAAGTCCTTTCCTTGATGCATCACTATAAATCACAAAACCGTCATTTCTAGATGGTAAATTCAAGATCATTGACTAATATTCTCTTCAATTATTAAAAACATTCTTCAAACTCTTTTTTCCAAAAAAAATTAACCTTTTTATGTGTGATATTGGTTAATGGGTTATCTAATTGGGAAAAATTTTGGACGAAACGCCGATAGTATCCTGCTAAACTAATAAAATTATGTACCTCAGTTATGCTCGTTGGTGTTGGACATTCTTGGATTGCCTTTGTATTTTAAGGATCAATAGAGATTCCATCCTTCGATATAATATGGACAAGAAAATAAATTTCATAAAGCTAGAATTCACACTTTCTAAATTTACCATATAATTCATTTATTCTAAGAGTATTCAAAATAATCTGTAAGTGGTTCTCATGGTCTTCATATATTTTAAATTATAACATGATATCATTAATAAATACTACAACAAAATCATCAAGATATTCCTTAAACACTCTTTTCATTAGATATATGAAAACATAGGGTACATTAGTCAATCCAAATGGAATTACCATAAATTCATAATGACCATACCTTGTTCGGAATGATGTCTTTGGAATATCTTCCTTCTTTACACACAATTGATGATATCCAGAATGAAGGTCAATCTTAGAAAAATATTGAGCTTCATGAAGTTGATCAAACAAATCATCAATGCGAGGTAGAGGATACTTGTTATTTATTGTAATAGAATTGATTACTCTATAGTCAATTTATTGGATCATTGATCTATATTTCTTTTTAATAAAAAGAACTGGGGCTCCCCATGGAGAAACACTGGGTCGAATAAAACCCTTGTTACTCAACTCCTCTAGTTGTTTCTTCAACTATATTAATTACATTGCATCCATTATATAGGGATTCTTTTATATTGGTCTTACACCAGTGATTAAATCAATATAAATATCAACTTCATGATCTGGAGGATGTCCGAGTAAATTCTCTAGAAATACATCAATGTATTCTTTTACAATATGAATATCCCCAATTTGAATATTTATTTCTTCACCCATAGATGGTGTTTTCTCTTCCTCCCCAAGAATTTCATTCAGAAGAGCTACTGGGGGTGGATCTATATAAGAATCGGATGATAAAATTTCTTCTCTAAAGATAATGGATTATACATCATCCTCGCAAATCGTAACTTCCTTCTTCTTGCAATAAAGTTTCACATCATATTTTGATAGCCAATCCATACTGAGGATTATATCAAAGTTGACCATAGGTATTATGATAAATTAAGTAGGTAAATTACATTTAAATTGTAATGGACCGGACCTCTCCAGTCCATTACTTTGTGGAAATCTGGTGTTAGAGGTGTTCCAGGAGGTCAAAGTGACTTATCCCCAACACTTTGACAAAAGTTCCCTTTCTGGTGAACAGTTCTAACGGTAGACAATTGTGAACTATAACGTCACATTACGTTTTCAGATACTTTTGATTTTTCTAACTAACTTTGGTTTGGAGTGGTGACTTGGGGGTGAGTTTGGGTGGAATTTTAAGGAAAACTAAAGGTCAATAGCTTTCGCACGGGCAGCACATGGTTTGTCTAAACCGTGCGCCCAAACTGTGCATAGTTGGTCTTGGAGATAGTGGTTAACGTACGGTTAGCGCATGGTTTGTCTAACTATGCGGCCTAACCATGCGAGGAGTGTTTGACGAGGCAGTAGTGATTGCACGGTTAGCGCACGGTTTGTCTAACTGTGTGAGCAAACCGTGCGGGCACTTAAATTAGATCCTAAAATTGTAGATCTCAATTTTTTTGCCTCTAACTTGCTCGTTTAAGTTCCTAAGTGTCCATAACTCGGGATTACCCTCCCTCGAAGGTAGGATAAATTCTCCCAAGAGTTTTGGAGGTGATCTGAAGGCTTCTCTTGGCGAATCGAAGCCGGTTTATAGAGGTATGTGATCGTTATTCTTCATTCTTGATCGGTTTCTTAGATCCACTTGGATCTACTTCTCCTCTTCTCTTAGTTTCTTAGATCTACACCCGTTATGGGTATATCTAAGTGTATCTACGCCAAATATGATGATTTTTGGTCTTGTTTGTGTTAGGAGAAGAGATCTAAAGAGGATTCTTAGAGAATCAACCCGGCTTTCTTGTGCGTTCTTCGTTTGTTGGGGTTTTTGTCAAAAACCTTGAGGTAGGGGATTCGTTGCTTCTCTTTATTTTACATGCAACTATATTTTTAGCATGTTTAATCACACTGAATGACAATGGAATTAACATAATAAATATTTTGAACTGGATAAATAAATTGTTATCGATCGTATGTTATTGCATCTTGTTTTTCTAGATAGTGTGATATTTATGCTTGCCTTGCTTAGCTGTTTGTTCTTGATGGAAATCGGTAAAGAAAGTAAACCAGGATTAATTGATAATTGTTTAGCTAAAGATAAAGAGGCATGAAAATGAATCTGGTTCTTGTTGTAATTTGAGGTTAATCAAATTGGCGTAGTAAGCCTGTTTAATCTTTTTTGGTAGCTTACTGGTTAGGTTTCCCGATTTTGGAACCAATGAATTATAAATTTGTTAATTCAAGATGGATAAAGAAATTGATTGTTTGATATTTCCTTGAAGGGTTCTGAGTTACCCTCTTGATTTTTATAGTGCCATGATCCCAAGTGATGTGATGATTGTTTTCCCTACTTCTTGTGTTGAGACGTGATCCTGGATGGGTGTTGTGATATGTTGGGGCATGGTGGCCTTTTGGTTGTGGTAGCAGATGACGCCTAGAGTGGTGAGATGCATTGGTTTATGCATGTGGGTGTTGGGGAGGACACCAGGGATGATGGAATGGGATGGATTTGACTGTTGGATGCTTGGTAATTTTTGATTGGTTGTTTATCTGCTTTACTTTTCCCCACTGCTCAAGGCAGTTGGTCTTGCTTACCCTTCTTCCGAAGGAGTCGAAGACGCGCGGGGTATTCCATGTGCTTTCCATGTTTAGCTTCTCTAAGGAGGATGGGTTTATGCACTTGCTATATGCGGTAAAGACTAGACGGTTAGTACATCTACTCACCATGTTGAGCCCCCTTGTGTTAGTAGTATAGTTTTCTTTTCTATAATTCCTTGGAATATGGGAAAGTGTTTCAGTAATGAATTTTTGAATAAATGGTGTTAACCCATAGGGTTAGAGTTCGCTGGAACATAATGATGAGGCTATAATTTTTAAAGGGATAGTGGACTTTGGGTGTGATGCTAATGAAACTTAATGTGGAACTGATCATGGTTAATAAATGTTTAAAGAATTAATTAACGTACAGTGGAACTTATAAAAAGGGAATGAAGTGGTCTAATAAAGATCTTTAAATGGTTTCATGCTTATAGGATACCTAGTCTTAGAAGTGGCAGCCTAGATTCTGAGAGACGTTAGCTACAGTTGAGTCTAAGACTAGGATTTCCCATAGTGTGGTTGTGAGATATAATATATCCTGTACTTTTTGTGTTTCTATATGCTACTCCACCCTGTCAGTAAGGGAAACTGACACCCTGGGGATTCTGAGCCCTGGGGGGTGTTTTCCCCAACATTCTGGTGGGAGGATGAATGGATGACTACCCCCTTTGGCCCTGCTCTCTTCTCTTGGTAGATACTTGTGTCGTTAGGCACAGCGGTTAGTTTTCCCCATATATGTATGTAGAGGGCTATAATGTCTTGTGGTTATTCACTCACATATATTCTAGATATAGTATCCTATGGACTACTATAGGTGTAATGTGTATAGGCTGTGATGGCTTGAGGATCCTTACTCGGTGTATGGGTTGTAATGGCTTGGGGTATAATTCCTGACGTATGATACACGTTATTTGAGCTGTGGTGGCTCCCAGAAACTATCTGGTTACTTTTGGTTGTGAGGATGGTGTAGTGCTTCGCCCAGGTGTCTGTGGGCAAGCCTTTGTGTTGCATGAGGTGCATATTGTGGTGCTTCGCCCAGGTGTCTACGGGCAAGCCTTTTTGGAGAGAGATGCTCAGGACATGCAAGGTTGGGGAAAAGCAGAAAACCAGTGGGGAAGTAGTAGCGGGTTACCCTTGATATTATTTATTATATGATATATTCTTGTATGCGTTACTTGGTGAGAGTATCCATGGTGAGGTTGGGAACTTAGTATACCTGTTTAGGTGATGAGTTAGTTTCAATTTTTGCTCACTGTACTTTAGCATGCTTTATTTACTTTTGCATGAGAGGATTAGGGGAGGATCCTACTTAGTATACTGTTATACTCACACTATTTATATATAAACTATTTTTCAGGTCACTTAAAGCGGGTTGGATATCAAGCTGGTTTCTACTAGCTTGGGGTTGCAGGAGCTATTTGGGCTTGTGGTTGCTACTGTTTTTACTTTCTTTCGGGTACTTCCAGTTGTTCCCCCTTCAGTTGTATTACTTTTGCATGGAATTGCATATGTGCACTTGGGTTTCTTTTATATTCCATTTCTGAGTTGGATTTGATTGGTGTCTATATTATCTCTCTCTTTTGCATGTGTTCTCTTAGAGGGTAATTCCTCCCATTTGTGTGTTTATTATACCCTCAATGCTAGTCGCCAACCCGGGGCCTACTGGAGGTGGGACTCGG
The DNA here is from genome assembly GCA_963277665.1 of Viscum album. Taxonomy (NCBI): domain Eukaryota; kingdom Viridiplantae; phylum Streptophyta; class Magnoliopsida; order Santalales; family Viscaceae; genus Viscum; species Viscum album. Next base: position 805,189,046 of record OY728150.1, on the reverse strand, counting down.
GGGTCATTATCTCCCTTTTCACATTGCTGACCCAGGAGGGGTACACTTTGTGGGGAGGGGGTCGTGACAGAGTGGTATCAGAGGTCTGGTTGAGGGATAGGATGGAGTTTGGAGTTAGGCACATGTGAGGTTGCATGGGTTGGTAGGGAAATAGTGTCATTCATGTTTAGCAAGTGAGGTAAACACTGGATACTGGCTGAGACATAGGCGTTTAGGGCCCCCTATGATCTGATGTATGGACCTTTAAGTTTACAATGGATACTAAACAATGTGATACTAGTTGCAGGGTAGAGACCTAGTAAAGGGTCATGCATCATTATTCTTTGTTCATGTGTTTGAATGGGTAGACCTTAGGATAGGATAACCTAAAATCAATGAAAGAAAACAATTAATTAATTAATTTTGAATCTTCGATATTCCAGGTTTAGGAACTCTAATGGTTTTTTGTTTTATAGGTATGGCTCCAGGTCGACGTCCTCATCAGGTTTGCGCAGAAAATGTCTAGAAGGCTATTCCAGCAGATCGTCGCAGGGTAGAGGTTGACGACGACAACACTTGGAGGAAGACACTCTAATAGTTTCAGTTCCAGAGTCTGCAGAAGTATGAGGGCTCTGTTTCTGATGCAGTCATAAAAGACTGGTTAGAGGAGGTTGAGATCGACTTCAGTTCAATTCTTGCTCGGAAGGAGCATTGGGTGTCCTTGGTTATGATGATTCTATGTGGATCAGTGAGGAAGTGGTGGTTCTTGTTCCTCAGGGATCGTGATGAGTCATAAATCTCATGGGAGGAGTTCCGAGACAGGTTTAGCGTCGAGGTTCTTTCTTCGACTGCGAAGGCGTCCAGTCACCAGGAGCTTCTTACCCTTCGACAGGGGATCTCCAGTGTTCAAGAGTTTGTAATCCATTTCAAGAACCTTTTACGATATGCTTCAGACCTACTGCCAGATGAGGAGGCCAGGGTGAGGCATTTTGAGGAGGCTTTTCATCCAGAGATCTAGCGCCAGGTCACCCCATTTATGCTAAAAACATATCTTGAGGTACTGGTGAGGGCAGAGGTTGTTGAGAGAACTTTGGCCAGGACCAGATCATCACAAGAGGGGGATCAGCATGATTCCTCAAAAAGTAGATTTGTGGTCTGGGGTTCCCAGTTTTCAAGGCAGAAGAGTTTTCGTTCAGCTGGGGGTAGGTCCCAGCCCTTCACATCTCGTTTCTCTGGAGGCAAAAATTCTCAGGCCTATGCCAAGGGATCAGGTGCTTGTTTTTCTTGTGGTGGGCGTGGCCATCAGTAGCGGGAGTGCCCGACCTTTCAGATCGGTCATCGTGCACCAGGTGTTATGCTCCAGGTTCCTCCATTGAGGCAGTTCCAGCCGAGGCAGTAGCAGCCAGTTTCACCAGCTTTAGATCAGTAGAGGGTAGATGGGGCAGGTAGAGGACAGCCCCATGACGCTCCCCATCCTCATAGAGTAGAGCACGGTCATGGTGGTGGTCATCATCAAGGCCAGAGAGGCTGTGGAGGAGGTTATGGTCAGCTTCATGCTTTAGAATTGCCAGCTCCAGGCGAGCCAGACGTCGTTCGAGGTACCCTTTTCATGTTTTCTACCTTGGTGTATGACTTGTTTTATTCAGAAGTAACACACTCCTTCATATCACTTACCCTTGTCCATGCTTTGGGACTTGAGGTAGAGAGGCTTCCAGTGCCCTTGGCGTTGACTGCACTAGTTGGAGGTCGAGCTGACTTGTTTGAAGTATGTAGAGACTGTGAGCTAGTGTTGGGGCAACACCGCTCTTGGGGAGATTTCCTATGTTTACGAATACAACCATATGATGTCATCCTCAGCATGGATTGGTTGTATTCGGTGCAGGCTATCGTAGATTGCTTCAAGAATAAGGTCGTTTTCATTGGTGTGGATGGAGAGAAAGTGGTGTTTTTTGGTGAGCGAGACCCATAGATGGGTCATAGGTGTGTTCCATCCTTATCATCCATGATGGCTGATTTGATGCTGAGTTCTTCAGAGGTTTAGCAGTTGAAATTTCCTAGGGCCGTAGAGGAGTACCCTGATATCTTTCTAGAAGAGGTTGTAGCATTACCCCCTCGACGAGAGATCGAGTTTGGGATCGAGCTACATCTAGGAGCATCTCTTATCTATATGTCTCCATATAGGATGGAACCTTCTGAGTTATGAGAGCTATGTATACAGCTTGATGGTCTGTTATAGTGCGGTTTTGTTCGGCCAAGTGTGTCACCATGGGGTGCACCAGTTTTGTTCATAAAGAAGGCCGATGGCAGTTAGCGGTTGTGTGTCGATTATCGTTGCTTAAACAAAGTGACAATAAAGAATCGCTATCCTCTTCCGTGAATTGATGATTTATTTGATCAACTAAAGGGTGAAAGTTGGTTCTCAAAGATTGACTTGCAGTCAGGATATCATCAGATGCGTGTGAAGGATGAGGATATCATGAAGACTACTTTTCGTTGTCGTCATGGGCATTATGAGTTCGTTGTAATGTCGTTTGGCATGACGAATTCTCTAGCTGTATTCATGGGATTGATGAATGATGTGTTCCTTGAGTTCCTGGACAGATTCGTGGTAGTTTTCATCGATGACATCCTTGTGTACTCCACATCTGAAGAGGAATATGTAGGGCATCTATGAGCCGTTTTGGGAGTTCTTCGCCAACATCAGTTGTACAGGAAGTTGTCAAAGTGTGAGTTTTGGACTCAAGAAGTCCATTTCTTGGGGGATGTTGTGTCCCAATAGGGATTTGCTGTGGATACATTGAAGATAGAAGTAGTTGTTCCTTGGTCATCCCCCAAGACAGTTTCAGAGGTATGAAGTTTCCTTGGTCTTGTAGGCTACTACAGGAGGTTCGTAGCCAATTTCTCACGAGTTGCAACTCCTATAACAGCTTTTACCAGGAATTATCATGCATTCATATGGACTGATCAGTGTCAGATAGCTTTAGAGTATCTAAAGGAGAAGTTAGTAAGTGCTCCAGTCCTTTGTCTTCCAGCTGAGGGAGTTCAGTTTGATTTCTTCTGTGATGCTTCACATCTGGGGTTAGGCTGTGTTCTCATGCAGCAGAGGTCAGTTGTTTCTTATGGTTCTTGGCAGTTTCGTCCCCATGAATTCAACTATTCCACCCATGATCTTTAGTTGGCATCCGTGGTGTTTTCTATGAAGTTGTGGAGACATTACCTCATTGGTGAGCGCTTTGTGGTTTTCACCAATCATAAGATTTTGAGGTATGTTTTCTCCCAGAGTGACTTGAACTTACGAAAGCATCGGTGGATGGAGTTCTTGCAGGAATACAACTTAGAAATATCATATACACCTGGAAAAGGGAATGTTGTAGCTGATGCGCTGAGCTGAAAGTCAAGTAGTGATGTTGTGTGTGAATCTGGTGATTCCTGGAAAGTAATGGAAGAATTGTCAGCATTGTATCTTGATATGGGAGAAGTTGGGGGTAGAGGATTTCTTTTTCAGATGACGGTACAGTCATCCCTGATGCAGAATGTAGAAGAGTCCCAGTTGGGAGATCTAGAGGTGGAAGTCTGGAGAGATCGAGTTGTTTTTGGTGAGGCCCCAGATGGTTGGTCGGAGGATGAACAACACCGAGTTTTGTATCATGGAAGGATTTTTGTTCCCTTGATGATGCGCAATATGGTTCTTTGAGAGTTCCATATTTCACCTTTAGTGGTGCATCTTGGTGTGACAAAGATGTACCGAGCCTTGAGGAGTCAGTTTTGGTGGCCTGGGCTGAAGCATGCAATTGCAAAGTTTGTGTCTTGATGTTTAGTATTCCAGAAGGTGAAGGCTGAACACCGTGTTCTAGGTGGTCTTCTCCAACCATTAGAGATTCCTCAGTGGAAGTGGGAGGACATATCAATGGACTTTTTTATATGTTTACCTCGAGCTCTGGGAGGACATGATTCTATTTGGGTGGTAGTGGATCGCTTAACAAAATCGGCCCACTTCATAGCGATCAAGGAGTTGAGCTCAGTGGAAGTCTTATCGAGGCAGTATCTAGAGGAGGTGGTGAGACTTCATGGAGTCCTTAGGATGATAATTTCTGATCAAGATCCTCATTTTACCTCCAGGGTTTATAGAGGTCTCCAACATGATTTTGGTTCTCAACTATGCCTTAGCACTGCTTTTCATCCTCAAACGGATGGTCAGACAGAGCAAACCATCCAGACTCTTGAAGACATGTTACGCTCTTGTGTTCTTGATTTTGGAGGTTCATGTATGAGGCACTTACCCTTGGTGGATTTCGCTTACAATAATAGTTTTCACTCCACCATAGGTATGGTGCCGTTTGAAGCCTTGTATGGTCGGCCTTGTCGTTCTCTATTGTGCTGGACTGGGGTCGAAGAGTCAGCAATTCTCAGACTGGAACTAGTGCAAAATACAACAGAGATGGTTCAGGTGATTTGTAAGAGGATGAAGACTACGCAAGATCGCTAGAAATCATATGTTGATCAAAGAAGGAGGCCCGTAGAGTTTAATGTTGGGGATCATGTGTTTCTAAAGGTGAATCCCCATCTTGGGTAGTGAAGGTTTGGTCATGGAAGTAAGATTTATCTCTAGTTTGTTGGGCCTTTCGAGGTGTTAGCTCGTGTTGGAGCTGTGGCGTATCGAGTAGCACTTTTCCCACAGATGAGTCAGATACATGGTGTTTTCCATGTATCACAGCTCTGTCATTATCTTCATGATGACTCCCACATCATCGATTGGGGAGAGATCGATGTTGATGATGATGCAACCTTTGAGGAGCGACCTATGGAGATCCAAGACCGCAAGGACAAGGTGTTTCACGGGCGTTCTATTCCTTTAGTTTGTGTCTTGTGGTGACACGGTGGCTTGGAGGAGAGTACCTGGGAAAGTGAGTCACAGATACGTGCTCAGTACCCAGAGTTGTCTGATGTTTAACTCTTTTCATGTTTTGATGTAACTTTTGTGGGTATGAAAATTTCATGTTTATGAGATGTCTTCATCATTTCTTTTGTGTCTTGTTCTCTTTTGAGAGGTATCTCGAGGGGTGCTTTCTCAGACCCTGTTTCGTTTCCACTTTAGGTGGGTTTTGGATTCTCGAGGAAGAGAATGTTTTGAGAGGTATCTGATGTAATGTCCCAGACCTCTCTAGTCCATTACTTTGTGGAAATGTGGTGTTAGAGGTGTTATGGGAGGTAAAGTAACTTATCCCCAACACTTTTCCAAAAGTTCCCTTTCTGGTGAACAGTTACAATGGTAGACAATTGTGAACTGTAACATCACGTTACGTTTTCAGATACTTTTGATGTTTCTAACTACCTTTGATTTGGAGTGGCGACTTGGGGGTGTGTTTGGGTGGACTTAAGGAAAACTAAAGGGAAATAGCTTTCGCACGGGCGGCGCACGGTTTGTCTAAACCGTGTGGCCAAACCGTGTGTAGTTGGTCTTGGATATAGTGGCTAATTCACGGTTAGCGCACGGTTTGTCTAACTGTGTGGCCTAACCATGCAAGGATTGTTTGACGAGGCAGTAGCGACCACACGATTAGCGCAAGGTTTGTCTAACCGTGCGAGCAAACCGTGCGGGCACTTAAATTAGATCCTAAAATTGTGGATCTCAATTGTTTTGCCTCTAACTTGCTCTTTTAAGTTCCTAAGTGGCCATAACTCGGGATTACCCTCCCTTGAAGGTAGGAGAACTTCTCCCAAGCATTTTGGAGGCGATCTGAAGGCTTATCTTGGCGAATCGAATCCGGTTTCTTGAGGTATGTGATCGTTCTTCTTCGTTCTTGATCTGTTTCTTAGATCCACTTGGATCTACTTCTCCTCTTCTCTCGGTTTCCTAGATCTATTCCCGTTATGGGTAGATCTAAGTTTCTCGACACCAAATATGATGATTTTTGGTCTTGGTTGTGTTAGGAGAACAGAACTAAGGAGGATTCTTGTAGAATCAACCCAGCTTTCTTGTGTGTTCTTCGTTTGTTGGGGTTTTTGTCAAAAACCTTGAGGTAGGGGATTCGTTGCTTCTCTTTATTTTACATGCAACTGTATTGTTTTCATGTTTAATCCCACTATATGACAATGGAATTGACATAAAAAATATTTTGAACCAGATAAATAAATTGTTATTGATCGTATGTTATTGCCTCTTTTTTTCTAGATAGTGTGATATCTATGCTTGCTTTGCTTAGATGTTTGTTCTTGATGGAAATCGGTAAGGAACATAAACCAGGATTAATTGATAATTGTTTGGATAAAGATAAAGAGGCATGAAAATGAATCTGGTTCTTATTGTAATTTTATGTTAATCAAATTGGCGTAGTAAGCATGTTTAATATTTTGTGAAAGCTTACTGGTTAGGTTTCCCGATTTTTGAACCAATGAATTATAAATCTATTAATTCAATATGGATAAATAAATTGATTGTTTGTTATTTCCTTGAAGGGTTCTGAGTTACCCTCTTGATTGTTATAGGTCCAAGATCCCAAGTGATGTGATGATTGTTTTTCCTGCTGCTTGTGTTGAGACATGATCCTGGATGGGTGTTGTGATATGTGGGGGCATGGTGGCCTTTTGGTTGTGGCAGCAGATGACTCCTAGAGTGGCGAGATGCATTGATTTATGAATGTGGGTGTCATGGAGGACACTAGGGATGATGGAATGGGATGGATGTGATTTTTGGATGCTTGGTAATTTTTTATTGTTTGTTTATCTGCTTTACTTTTCCCCACTGCTCAAGGCAGCTGGTCTTGCTTACCCTTATTTTGAAAGAGGCGAAGACGCACGGGGTATGCCACGTGCTTTCCGTGTTTAGATTCTTCAAGGAGGATGGGTCTAGGCTCTTGCTATAGGCGGCAAAGACTCGATGGGTAGTACATCTACTTACCGTGTTGATCCCCCTTGTGTTAGTATCATAGTTTTCTTTTCTAGAATTCCTGGGAATATGGGAAAGTGTTTCTGTAATGAATATTTGAATAAATGGTGTTAACCCATGGGTTTGGAGTTCACTGGAACATAATGATGAGGCTATAATTTTTAAAGGGACGGTGGACTTTGGGTGTGATGATAATGAAACTTAATGTTGAATTGATCATAGTTAATTAATGTTTAAAAAATTAATTAACGTACATTGGAACTGATAAAAAGGGAATGAAGTGATCTAATAAATCTCTTTAAATGGTTGTATGCTTATAGGATACCTAGTCTTAGAAGTGGTAGCCCGGATTCTGAGAGACGTTAGCTTCAGTTGAGTCTAAGACTAGGATTGCCCATAGTGTGGTTGTGAGATATAATATATCATGTACATTTTGTGTTTCTATACGCTACTCCACCCTTTCAGTAAGGTCAACTGACACCCTGGGGATTCTAAGACCTGGGGGGGTGTTTTCCCCAACATTCTGGTGGGAGGATGAATGGATGACTACCCCCTTTGGCCCCGCTCTCTTCTCTTGGTAGATACTTCTGTCGTTAGGCACAGCGGTTAGTTTTCCCCATATATGTGTGTAGAGGGCTATAATGGCTTGTGGTTATTCACTCACATATATTCTAGATATAGTATCCTATGGACTACTATAGGTGTAACATGTATAGGTTGTGATGGCTTGAGTATCCTTACTCGGTGTATGGGCTATAATGGCTTGAGGTATAATTCCCGACGTATGATACACGTTATGTGAGCTGTGGTGGATCCCTGAAACTATCTAGTTACTTTTGGTTGTGAGGATGGTGTAGTGCTTCGCCCAGGTGTCTGCGGGCAAGCCTTTGTGTTGCATGAGATGCATATTGTGGTGCTTCGCCCAGGTGTCTATGGGAAAGCCTTTTTGGAGAGAGATTCCCAGGACGTGCGAGGTTGGGTCAAAGCGGAAGACCAGTGGGGAAGTAGTAGCGGGGTACCCTTGATATTATTTATTATATGATATATTCTTGTATGTGTTACTTGGTGAGAGTATCCATGGTGAGGTTGGGAACTTAGTATACTTGTTTAGCTGATGAGTTAGTTTCACTTGTTGCTCATTGTGCTTTAGCATGCTTTATTTACTTTTGAATGAGAGGCTTTGGGGAGGATCCTACTAAGTATACTGTTATACTCACCCTATGTATATATAAACTATTTTTTAGGTCACTTTGAGCAGGTTGGAGATCAATCTAGTTTCTACAAGCCTGGGGTTGCAGGAGCTGTTCGGGATTGTGGTTGCTGTTGTTTTTACTTTCTTTTGGGTACTTACAGTTTTTCCCCCTTTAGTTGTAGTACTTTTTCATGGCATTACATATGTGAACTTGGGTTTCTTTTATACTATAGTTCTGAGTTGGATTTTATTGGTGTCTATCTTATCTCTCTCTTCCACATGTGTTCTCTTAGAGGGTAATTCCTCCCATTTGTGTTTTTATTATACCCTCGGTGCTAGTCGCCAACCCGGGGCCTACTGAAGGCGGGACTCGGGGGTCATTATATCCCTTTTCACATTGCCGAACCAAGAGGGGTACACTTTTTGGGGAGGGTTTCGTGACATATATTCCATAATGGGAACCACCTGAAACACCTTTGTTGTAATGAGACTTCCCTTAGAAGTTTTGACTGACAAATCCCTTGTTAAAGTGAATTGGAAATATATAATGTTTAAATAAAACTGGTAAGATATAAATGAATGAGAGGTTCCATAATCAAATAAATATTTGACTAAATTTTAGGAGATGATTATAGTACCTTCCACCACGTCATTCAGAACTTCAACCTTAGCAGTTTTGATCGTATAAGCTTGGTCTTTCTCCCTTGGCCTTTTCTAGGGAAAATTTCCTTGACGCTTAGTACAATCATTTTCATAATGTCTCATCTCTTTACAATTATATCATTTTACATTGGTAGCTTATTTCTTCCCCTTACAATCATGAGCTTGGTGGCCTTTTTCTCCACACTTGTAGCAAACTGTCATTCCTTTTAGGAAAGTAACAAGGTGTTTCTTCCCACAATTACTAAAGAGTGTAATGTCAGCTTTTCCCTTCTTCCTCTTATTTTCTTTTCTAGAGTGTTCAATAGCCCAATTCTTATCTTTCTTTACTTTAAAGTTATAATACTTAGATAATTCCTTTTTCATATTGATAGCACATGAGACTATATCTTCGTACAATGAGAAATATTATGAGACCAGTGCCCATAGGAGGAATAGTTTTAACCCATAAAAGAATCAATCAATATTACTTATTGGGTTATGTATGTAGTCTACAACATACCTCAAAAATATTGTGAAGTTAGCCTCATACTTTGCAACATTCTCATCCTCCTTTTGCCTCAAACTCAAAAATTTCCTTTCCATATCATCTCGCTCTTCATGAGGAAAGTATTTTTCTAAGAAAAGTTATTTAAAATCACTCCATTCCATATTTTCTACTTCTTTATCTACCTTAATATTTTGAATTAATGACCTCCATTGATCTGCATCTCCTACGAGATGGTAAACTGCCATGATAAATTTTTCCCTTTCATTACTCCCCAAAGAAAGAAATATTTTATCTAAGGAACTTATCCATTGCTCAGCTATAAATGGATTTTTATTTCCATTAAATGTTGGAGTTTTTTGTCTCATGATGTAGTATAACATTGATCCTCCACATTATGGATCAGAGTGATCCATATAGGTAAGGTTATTATTCACAACCTGATTCATCTATCCAAGTATAGTTATAAGTTGTTCAACACTAGTTTTATCACTAGATCAACTATAATTATCTTTCATAGGAGGGAAATCTCTATATGGATTATATGTGTTGATACTATTTATATTTCTTACACTAGGTACCATTTATAAACAATGGAATACACTAGATTAGGTTATAAATCATAGTGCATAATTCTAAACTAGTAAAATACTTAACATAAATTGAAAATTTTATGCATATCTAATCCATAATCATAAACATGGTTTCTTTGAATACCTAATTAATCATAAATACTTCATAATTTTTTGTAAAGAAAATATGAATTATAATAAGCATATCCTTCAGGAGTGTCAAAATAGGTCCGCAGTAAGGTCAGTTGTCGTGTACCGGGTTACCCCGAGTTACTCTCGGAACACCTTATTGCAGTTTTCACCCCTAGGTACATCAGTGTCAGAACCATGTCCACTTGTAGTATCCAGAAAGGGATTTATTTTCTAGGAATACCTATATAATATCTACATTACCCAAAATTTTAGGATTCCCCACTATACTTATCCTCAAATTCAATATTACGGTAATGTTCCCTAATCAATGTTTTTCTAAATCTAGTTTCCAAGGTTTGTATTAAACTTTCTCTAATACCAACTGCAATGCCTCAACCCTAGTTTCCTAAAGTCGATGTATTATTTTATTATATTGGAGTGATCATAAAAAAAACAAATCCCTAAGGACCGATCAGTTTATTATCCTTAGAAAAAATATATACAAACATAAGTTTTACATAACATCATGAAATGAAAAACTAAATTGTGTCTCCTTTGAACACACAAATTTCCCTTAGACTATCCCTATAGGTTAGTCATAATATAATTCTTCTCATCCTAGGGGAAAATGAAACATAAGAAAGGGGTGAGCTCAGATGCTCAGTATGGATAAACATTATAGTAGAAGTTATTATAAATAAGAATAAACTTTTAAGGCAAGGTATAAAACTGAAACACAAGCCTTTTAAAACATTATCTTCAGCATAATATGGCATGAATAAATCAAATAATTCCATTTAAACATTCACATAGATATTCTAATAGTCGAATAATCATATTTAATATCAATAACTAATCTCATAATGAGGGAATGCACACTGCTAGACATATCGTCAAGGCCTCGCACCAAGACCATGTGGGTAAGATGTTAGTCAAAACCAAAATTAGTTTGTTTCATGAGAACTATTGATGCATTGAGAGGATTTCATTAACTAGTACCCAACCTGTAGGGATTTCGTTAATTAGTCCCCAACCCATAGGTATTTTATTAACCGGTCTCCAACACATTACATTCTAAGTCTAATGCATTCCTCATATGAAAATGGTGAAACATAACATAAACATTAATATTAAAACTAGCATATGAAATGTTAATACTTTAACCATAAACCATGAATGGTATCAAAATAGAACATCCACGATCAAAAATATCATAAAACATTCAATATAATATGGAATATTGTATCATAAATAGAAAATTCTTAGAGAAATATCTATTTTTACTTTGAAATCATTTAAAATATTGTACAGTTATAAAAGAAAATTTCTATTAAAAAACATTGTAGTATTTTAAGGAAATCTTGAAAACGTTAAGGTGTCATAATGGTGGAAATATCCACTTGCGCCATATAAGTTAGAAAAACATTCTTTCCTTAATTTGTCGAAAAGGTGATAATTACCTCGTTTAGAAAATGATGGAAAGATTCTTTTAAAAACATTTTATAAAAAGTAAAACATGGGTAAAAATGACTTTAAACAATTATTTGGGAATAGTAATAGTATTTTAAAATACATTTTTAAGATACATGTACATGTATTATAAATATTTCCCAGTAGATACTTATGTATAAACAACCTCAGATAATAATGAGATTGTAAAATTAACCCTTACCTTATACTTTTCTATAGTTGAGGGTGATTTATCCTCTTGTATAATGGTTAAAACATGTTATTAAATTATACCAGTACCATATCCATATGTATAATGTCATATATGATCCTCTCATATCATTTTTTTAAAAATATTTCAGTATTACCATTGTTTTGGGTGTCAGTATTACCATTGTTTTGGGTGTTAACTACTTTGTTTCCCTCTACATGTTTTGTTGTGTAAGTCATTTTTGTTATGAATAGGATGTATTTTATTCATATTTAGAATTATATTAAGTTCATAATTAATATTTTTACTCGTAATATAAATTTTATAATCATTCTTTAATTATTAATGTGGAGAATGAATCTCATCGCATCGTGGAGATGGTAGGTTGTACGTACACTCGAGCGATAGTATCATTCTCTTAATGGTTAAATGGTATGTAATTGGATGGTATATTAATTATAAATATTAATTATCATGTTATATTTATTATTTACATCCATTATACTCAACATTATACCCATCCAAATAATATCGTGTCGAATAACAAATTACATCACGGCGTGGAGACAGTAAGTTGTACGTACGCACACATGGTGATATTGTTATTCTTAGGATGGATAAAAGGAAGGATATTGTTGTCTCATAATTATAATAACATCTCAGAATTTATAAGGTACTTTATTTATTACTTTAGTGTGTAAAAAACATAGAAAGAGGAAGTATAAGAATAAAATAACTTTGAAAGAGGTGATAAAAGAATTACCTCTTTTTCGGGTATCTTCTTTTGATTTTCACAAAAGGAATACATAGGTTGCCTTTATTCCCAAAGTGTGGAATCTAGGATGAAGTGAAAGATTTTTGGAGGAGAAGTGGGTATGAGTTGGCCGATCCAATGGGATTTTGAGGTGTTAATTAAAGATAATGAGAAGTTCTCTTTTATAAGAGAGGTGAGGGGCACTTTTAGAAGATCTTAAAATATTTATTTATTACAAATTGATTTTCAGTTTTAAATAGCTCCAAAGTAATTTATTTCGAGGATAATATGAGGATGGGTTAAAATATCATCAAAAAATAAATTTTAAACATGTTTAGGTTTTAAAATTAACCTTATCTCTTAGATTTAACCCTTAGTTAAACAGTTTAACTCTTACCATGTCTTCTTGTATTTTTACTTTATAGGTTTAATATTGTTACTATAAAATGACAAAAAAACCCCAATTGGATTATTTATGACATATTTGACATTATAAAATTTATTTGTATGAGCCTTATATTTTTATGACTTTTATATTATTTATTAAAATATTATTTATTTTAAATTATCATTTATGTCAATTTTAATACTATTCAATATTTTCATTTTTAAAAACATCAAACCATCATGATAACTTCAAAAAAAATACTTTAAATATGTCAATAAAATGTCTATGTTATCTATAAAATTATTTTATGACATTAATTAGGTAAAATTATATTTATTTTAATATTTTTAATATCATTTATTTGATATCACAATTAATTAAATAATTATTGCATCATCATTGTGTTGCCATTTAATTTGATTATTTATTTTATAAAAATTATAAATAAATTATCATGATGTAGATAAATTTATTATATTTCTAAAGAATATTTATAGTTGACCATATCACCTATATAACCTCATATTAAAAATAAAATAGTTATTAAAATTTGAATATGACAGTTTTAACTCTTCTTTAAATAAAATATAATAAATGTTTTAATCTTGCACAAGTGGATTAAAAAGGATAATATTTTTGGCATAAGGTTTATTTTGGTCGAAATATACTTATCCAATTAGATTAGGATAAGTGCTAGGGTAATTTTATATTATTATAATATTATTTTTATCTTTAATTATCATATTTACCTTTAACCGTGGAAAATAAAATTCAAAAGTTACTATTCACCAAAACTTATTTTGATCCTATTAGGCCAAATTTTTCACCCTAATTACAACCATGTATGTCCCGTTTTCAAGATTCAATTCACAAAAGCAGTAAAAATACGTTTAATGCTAATTCGCATATGTGGTTAGATGGTAGGTAAAAGAGACATTCAAAAGTTCAATAATTTTTTTTATATTTAATTATATTATAAAAATGATTCCATTGACCTACATTGGACTAATATATGTATTATGTATCTATTTTAACATTAAAATAATTTTAAATTAAAATAAATATTTAAATAAAAAGGCAGTATTTGTCACTATTCATCAAAAATTGATACTTTTTAGAAAATTACCAAAATTTCACCCTAATATAACTTTGATATTCAGAATTCAAAAATAAAGTCTATTTTGAAAAATAAAATTTCTAAATATCATAAATTGGTTAATGTTGTTCATAACAACTTTTTGATAGGTACGCTCGAACTTGGTGTTGTGTGTAGTGCACACTATTGAATTATTTAAAAAGAAGTGTACCATGTAAGCTTGGGGTGTTACAAAAACATAATTTAACTATATAAATAAATTTTTTGAAAAGGAATTTTTGAATTAAAATTCAATTTTTTTCAATATTCATCAAAAAAATGAAACTTCTCAGAAAAATATCAAAAATTTACCCAAAGTAAATTTTGATATTATGATTTCAAAAATGAAGTTTATTTTATCAAATAAAAATTATAAAAGTTTCAAAAATCAGATTTAAAATGGGTTCTCCATTAAAAGGTAGTAAAATTACCTTTTAGAAAAATACATCTTTTTATTCATAAAATTGAATTCATTCTTATCTTATACCTATAAAATCTATTGGATGAGTATCAAAAATATTTATTGAATATATAATATATAAATTTTATTAAAAATAGTCATCAAAAGTAGTTTGTTTAATTTATTGAAATAAAATTGTTTTTTTTACATAGAAAAATAGTTTTCTTAGAAAACTAATTTCTTTATTTTCAAATAGTTATTACATTCACTTATACTAATTGATAACCAAAGGATTCATTTTATATACATATGTAAATCATATTTTCACAATTTAGTTAATATTATTTGTAACTTCCATTCCAATAGCCAAGTGGGAGATATAATAATATTTTAATAATATTATTAATAGTATATTATAGTTTGGTAAAACTCATCTTTGCGTGTTATGCAAGCTATTAAAGGAACTTGTCATTGTGTGTGACACAAGACAAACATAGCATTGCATGTACCGTAAGTTAATCTAAGTGTTGTCTGTAGCGCAATCATAAATTGATGTTGTGTATAATGAAATCCAAACTTAGTGATTTCATATAACAAAAATATATATTTAGTGTTGTGTGAAATGAAAAAAATATAAAAAAGATTAAATTATTTCAAAAAATAATAATTCACAAAATCTTGGGGTGTTATAGTTATAGAAGGAGAGGGGGGACATAGTACATCCTGCCAGTAGATGGACACACCTAACTAATTGGGGGATAATTAAAGGGTCCCACAACTGTTATTTAGAGGGAAACTAGGGGAGGATGGGATATTATAAAGATTGAAGGGCTGGAGAGAGGGACCGGGAGGGTTATTTTAGGAGATTTATCTAGTGGGATTGAGAGAGAGTGTTAGGAGCCTCTCAAGTTTCTCTTCTACATTTATTTTATGTTTGTCTTCTTTTTTTCCCCCACCTGTAATTCTAGTTTCTACTAATTCTATATATATATAAACAAAGGAGTCTTCTCTGGGTACATGAATCTTATCAATTTTAGAGCTTCTTGGTAAGGGTATAAACTTGATCTAGAACACCCAAACTCTGTTGACAAAGCTTGAGATCCCCAATTTTTTGCACCAATGTAGCAAGCCAACAAATATTAGAAAATGTAAGTTGTGTACACTTGTAGCGACTAGATGCAATCTTAGAATGACATTGCATTTCCAGCTACTGCCAAGGAACCCTGATTATTAGTATAATTTTATGGCTATACATGACATCTAATTCATGAACTTTGATTCTTATCTTCACAGGACAACCTAAAGTTCATTCTTGGCATCCAAGATCATGATTTATACTTAAACAAGAACTTGGTACAACTATGCATCTTCTCAAAACTATGATTATTTTCATTTTTTATATTATTATAGGACATATCTATCCCATTGCTACCAGTATTTTTTCACAAGATACAACCTCAATTTTCCCACTCACATTAACACTTAACTAGATGCATGAAATTATTTTTTTATGCTTTGATTTATTTCCCATCAATGTCAATGTAATCCTTCACATCCCCCACTACAATAGTGTTTGAAACACATTTTCACTCATTGAAGTGTGGTAGTTCACAACCCCCTAGGTATTCCTTATGTATTTTATGAGTATGGGATGTAGATACATTCAATATCACTACTAATATGGAAGTCTTCTTGATCTCATCATCCTCTACTCGCTTCATTTAGAGTGAAAAAACCTTTTAAAATGGTTGTTTCATCTACTCATCCTTTTTCTTAGAGATAACTTCTTTGGATATTTTAGTGGAGGATAAGGTGGGTTTCTCCAATCCATTATTGGTCTATTTAATGCATTTGATCTACTTTAAATGATCAATCATAATCGTGACACCGTATCAAGTATTTTCTCCCTCCCAGAGTTCATTATCACATGTATAACAGGCTACATCAAGTTGAGAAACTAGAAGAAAATCCTCATTCAACTCAATACATATTTCACACCTGGAGCTAAGAACAGTGTTTTACTTATCATAATGGTCAAAAGATTAAGTGATCTTTAATTTTCCTCACTGATCTTGTGTAACAGCCAAAACTTACATATGAGGTACTTGAACTTGTGTGTGTGTGTCTGTGTAGTGTCATCCATTGTATTCTTTATCTTCGGAAGTCATGACTAAAGAACCGACAAGTCAGTGTCATCCTCCGTTTTCAACTCATACTATTGTGGAACAAAAAATCCAGGAATTCAAAATCCAGTCTGAGGTTTTTGAATATAAATTTCATCCAATATGTGCAATCATGTTTTTAAGGGATGCTAAAACTTACATGGATGTTATTCAACTTCATCTGGCCAAATTTGAACTGGAAATATTCCTGTTGTTTGTTCTGGTTGTACTTACAAAATCTCAGACTCCTCCGTCACCATTCCTAGAATAGTGACATCACTGCATAATGCTGACTCAATAACTCCTCATGAACTCTAGCATAATTTTTTATCTCATCCAGCAACATTTGTAACATTGTTCTACCAAAATTCACCATCATTCCTCATTTCTCCTCATCAAGGAATGACTCTTGATGAGAACACCAATTGATAAGAATATGGTGATATTGAGAGATAAATTTCTATAGGTTTATATTAGTAATTAATGGGATTACAAAAGAAACAAAATAAGAAGAAATAAGAAGAATTAGTCAAAGATCCCCCATGGTGATGCCCCCAAGGCCAAGGCTAAGGCCTCTATGATCTTCTGATCATAAAGCCACAAAATAAAATCCTATAAAACCCCACCTACTACCTCTTCTCATATTTATTATTCCCAGCTACTACCAACAGTCCAAACAACCATATATAGGAAATATTATCACTACCCCTGGTAGTAATTACCCACTCACACGGGCATCCCACTTCAATGACCTCCAACCTCCATTCTACAACCCCGCATTCCTATCAATAAATGAAATGATTATTTAAATATTTAAATTTGTATGTGTATATATATATATATTATTTAATAAAATATTTTATTTTGTAAGTAAATTAATATATATATATATGGATATTTTATTTGATTAGTAATTATTTTCATTATAATAATAATTTTAATTAATATAAATCAATAAAATATAATAAATATGTGTAAATATATTAAATAGTTAACTAAATACATAAATAAGATGTGACACAATTGCATGATATAGTAACCCATTTAATAAACAGATCATATTTGATTTTGAGTATCTCAATATGAATATTAAATAGGTTAACATGACATGATATGAATTATCATCCCTAATGAAAACAAAAAGTCAGGATGTGTCACCTTCTCATGCTCCATTTTCCCTCCCAAATGCCTCTCATCCCACCCACCCCTTCATTTTGTATCCCAATTTCCTTTATTTATTCCAACTTTCAAGATCCCAATCCCCCATATTGTGTGATTCATATATCCTCCCTTCTATCATGATCCATATATCCTCCCTTCAACCATGATCTCCTCTTGGACATGATTTCCATCTCCTCCCTTGTTAAAACCTCGTCTCCTCCCCTCATCCTCAAAAATATCCTCCCATCAACCTCCAATTATATGTTTCATCTAGTTCCCTTGAATTTTCATATCTCCTATGTTCCCCTCACCCAAAATCATCAAGAAATGACCTCCTTCACTTCTTTGACACATTTGCTACCTCGCATCAACCTCCAATTCCCTTACATTGATTAGGGTTGTTATGATTTATGATCTCTAACCTGGTCATCTAATTTGTGATCTCTAATCTATTAATACTCCATAAATTCCCATTATTCATCAAAATTTAATATTCTCACGTTAACTAGGGTTTATGTGATTACCAATGGTCAATATCATCATGTTATCCAACAACCTTTTCATGTCGATGAGGTTACTTGTCCTTAATTTTTATATTTGACTTAATCTTTTAGTCTCCTCAAATTATTTTACCTACCCTGGTTAATCATATTATTTCCCCAAATCAATCATATAATTTACCCTAATCACTTATAGCACTCACCTTATATTACCTAATAGATAAATTGTGTCTTTTTTTCATTCTCTTGACCTGATATATTTTTGATTGATAACATCTGAAGGTTTTTCTCTTCTATTTTTTTACTATTTCAGGAATTTAGTTTTTTATTCCTAATTAAATTATTATTATTTTCATCTAATATTGCAATCACATGTACTATTTATGTTTGATGTTCTATACTCTACTATCCCCCCTTGGATATTTTATTTACATATACAACTCATTGTTTACTAATTTAGTAAAATGTGTATCCTTTTTCTACTATTTTAAAGGTTTTAATGATGTTACTGACACTTGGTATATAATGGAAGAAATTATAAAACCCACCATGATCATAAAAGAAAATTAAAAACACAATAATAAAATAAAAAATAAATATTCCCTTTAAATAGGTATGAAATATTTATATCAAAATTGAATTGATGAATTCAAGTCTCTTTCAATATCCACTGATAACACTAATCACAAACGCCTTGGTGGGATCATCTTCCAATCCAAGTGATATTAGACACTCCTCTAAGGAAAAGGATAGAAGAAGGAAAGAGGACACTAGAGAACCCCTCAGATGAGAGAAACTATAGATCTCTCTTGGATTAGGAACACTAGATAACACTAAGAACCACCTTTATTTTCTTTCAATTGAATTAATTATAACACCCCTCCCCCATAATTGTTATGTATATAAAGAGGGTTATTTGATGGTCTTAAAAGAATCCAGATTCATATTAAACCAAAGGATGTGCAATAAATAGACTCAAATGGTCATTTAGAGTATTAAATAGCCTTGAAAAGTGTCTTAAGTCTCAAACCATCCTGAGTGGTGCATTACCGAGCCTTCTGATTGGTTGAAGCTAGAAAGAATATGCTCAAATGATCTCTCTAGGTGATCTTATTAGTTTTTAACATGAAATGGGGCTTAAAATCCTATTACTCCAAGCTCGGGCCCAAATCCAATTTGGACTTTATCATTTCTTCATTTTTTGTGTATTAATAATATAAATAAATCATTATATATATCATAACATCACATTAATTATTTAATTCAATAACTATTATTTAATTAAATATTTTAAATGTGTAAAACACAAATATTATTTGTGTTTATAATAAACATAATCATATTTAAATATAAACTAATCACATTATTCCAAAAATATTAATTAACATTATCTGATGTATGATCCCAAGGGCCCTTTGTAAAGCTTGAATTGATCATGAATCTCATTTATAATCATAAATTAAGAGTATTATCTAGAAATACATCATCACTTCCCAAATTACAAAGGGGTTTGGTGTGATCTAATCCACTACAGTCCCATTAGAAATGTTCATTTGTCCTTGACATTGAGATTAAGGATGATACATGGATAATGTCAATCCCATATATATTATATTTTCTTTTATCAATTCTAAATTAGACTAAATATTATATAATTATGTTACATGTAATTATCTTGGAATGTTCATTCACTTAATCAAAACTAAATTGAGTTCGATGATGTCATAACCAGTTATATAAGCGAATATATCATGTCTTGGTTAGTCAAATCCCTCTGCTTGATTAGTAACATACTTAATTACCTTCTATTATGTTAAATTATAAAATGAATTTATATGGGTATCAAAGTATGAAACTTCACAAGTAGGGAACCTATTTGACAACTTCAATTTGAAAGATACATGGTCAATTTTCACTTAAGTATCACTGATGACACATATATGACTATCCATATGGTGTAATTTAAGTAAGTAAATCTGAATACAAGTTCACTAACATGTATTCAATGAGTGATTAGTTTTACCTCTATACAAATGATCCTACACATGCTGATCTTAACATATTATCACAACCAAATATGATAATCATAAATCAAGGATAACCTAGTAATACATATATTCCAGGGGTTATCATATCATATATCTTGTTCTATAAAACAAACATTAATGAATGATAATGTATTTCCATTAATATACATTACATGATACAAAATTTCTCAAATCCAACAACACTTGACTAACTTTATGGCATAAAAATTAAAAAAAACTCCCACTTACACTAAATCGAATCACTAATGTATCTAATACCAAGAGAACCGGTGTAGATTTCATGCTTTTGTAGTGTAAGGGGATTTGTTAGAGGATCTGAGATATTATCCTCTATAGGAAATCAACACATCCTAGTATCACCTATGTCAAATATCTATCGAATGAGATAAAATCAATGAAAAATATGTTTGTATCTTAGGTGAAACTTTAGTTCCTTGGATTTTGAAAGTGATATACTATTATCACGATATATTTCAAATTAATGCATCATTCTTAGACAACCCCTAATTTAGTAATGAACTTATTTATATAAACAGCTTATTTAGTTTCATCGTATGTTGTGATATATTCAGCTTATATTATAGAATCATCAATTTTCTATTTCTTAAAATATTTACAGCTTATTGCTCCACCATCTGGGCAAAACAAAAAACTTGAATGATATTTGAAATAATTTTTTGGTTTGGAAACTAGAGTTGGTGTAACCCTTTACAACAAGCTCTACCTCACCTCCAGAGACTATGAATACATCCTTAATTTTTCTCACGTACTTAAGATATTATTTATAGTTATGTAATGACGCTCACTGAGATTTGATTGGTATTTACTATTCATGCATAATGCATATGATACATCAAGACAAGTGAATAACATGGCATACATGATTTATCTAACTACCAAAGAATATAGAATCTTACTCATGTATTAATGTTTTTAACAGTTTAAGGACACAATGTCTTTGAAAGACTCTTTCCATGCAACATTGGTAAAGAACACTTTTTATAATTTTTTATGTTAAACCTAATTAACACTAATGTATGTGTTTTGGGTAAGCCCAATCATTCTTTTAGATCTATCTCTTTAAATATTAATACCTAGTATGTACAATGCTTCACCAAGATCTTTAATTGAAAAGGAATGTTCCAACCAATTTTTCAATGATTGTAACATTGGGTTGTCATTTCCAATGACAAGTATTCCATCAACATACATCACCATAAACACAAAAATTCTCCAAATAACCCATTTATATACATAAGGATCATCTTTATTTTTTATAATGTCAAGATCTTTGATAGCTTCATAAAAAAATATTCCAACACCAAGAAGCTTGCCTCGATCCACAAATGGATCATTACAGCTTACAAATCTTAGCAACATTTTATAGATCTTAAAAATCTTCAGGTTATATCATGTATACATCCTCAAACAAATCCCCATGAAGGAATGTGGTTTTTGATGTACATGGATTTCATTTTTATTTTTATAATTTTTTAACTTATTTTTAATTAAATATTTTAACCATTTTTAGTGTTTTAGTTTGTTTTTGTAGTTTTGTAGTGTGTTTGATATTTTTGTAATTTTTAGTTAATTATATATTAATACTGGTTATTTATTTTTATTATTAGTTTTTATTAATATTATTTTATTAATATTTAATATCTAACACTTTAATTATTTTTTTTAGTTTAATTAATATTAATTTTTTATTAGTTTATTAATATTTATTAGTAATTATTTTAATTTTGTATTTTAGTCTTATATATTATTTAACTTTGTATATTATTTATAATAGTAGTATTATTATTTTTCTTAGTTTTATTATTACTAAATTAAATTAAAATTTAATAGTAATATTATTATTATTAGGATAAATTCAAATTTTTTCTAACTATTAATATTATTTTATGAATTATTTTAATATATCTAACCCAAGGTGCACACGTACACACACATTTATATATATTTATATCTAATTATTATCTTTTAATTATATTATTATTATTAGTATTAGTATTAGTATTTTCATTATTATTATTATTATTAGCCATTATTATTTTCTATTTTTTAAAATTAGATTTTATTTTTTAAAAAATTTAAATTCAAAAATTTTTTTTTTTTTTGAAATTGCAGATATGCACCCCTCTCCACATCCAAGTGTCGTCTTCTTTAAAATTGGGGAAACCCTATCAATAGTAAAATCATCACAAACGACTGCCACTCCTTCTCCCGCAAGTTATAGGGGCCTCGTGCCTACACCCTCCCCCTTTCCCCCTCTCCCCAGACACTCCCCCCCTACCCCTCTCCCATGCCGCTCTCATGACCTATCACCCCCTCTCTCCCCCCATCCCCACCACCCCCTCCACACCCCCCCCCCCCCCATCCCTAGTGTCCCCCCTACCCCTTCTCCCCACAACCTGCCACCCCCCTCTCCCCCTCCCCCCATCCCCAGCACCCCCCCAGCAACCCACCCTTCCACCCCCATCCCCAGTGTCGCCCTACCACTTCCCCCCACAACCCCCCCCCCCCCCCCCTCCCTCTATCCCCACCCCCCGCCCCTTCCTCACCCCCTACCTACCCCCCCCCCCATCACCCTATCCCTCCTACCCAGCAAATCCAATCAGGCCACAACGTCGCCTCCTTACTATGCACCACCAAAGTAGCCTTTTTCAGCCTCTCCTTATCTCCATTTCAACTCTCCAACAGTGCACACAAAGCATCAACCGTGCGACCAGCCCAGCTCGAAACCCTGGTTCATGGACGTCGAAGACATGTGCGGTCATTCACTTAGACGTTGCGATGATCGATGGAGTGGTGATTATTTTTTATGATCATCGATGGCGGCTCACTGTGATTTTTGCGACGACATGAACACGGTGATATCCTCTTTTTATTATTTTATGTGTTGTGTCATCGTCATAGAGAGATAATATTTTTGGTGTCGAAATTTTGATAAATGTGACGGTGTATTCATGTCTTTAATTTATTTCCATGTTTGATTTACTTTTAAATTAATTAATTTTAACTAGATTTTTATTTAATTAATTATATTTGTGTTTGAATTAATGTCATTTGTACCATGCACACCTGATTTGGTGCCCATTAATGTGATTCCTAATAAGTAATCATAGGTGGGTGATCATCGAAGAATTTATTTATCTAGAAATCAATCATGCGTGTGAGAGAATCATAAATCACACATGATAGAATTCTGAATAAATAAATATATTAATAGAAAAATTAATATTTTTTGTGCGCTCTCATTCAAAATTGCATGAGTGATACCTGATAAGTGATCTTGTATGAGTGAACTCGGTGCAGATAGATACTTCGACTTTGTGAGAAATGAGTTGTGGTATTCATTAAGTGATTTAGTGCTACAATAATGTGCAAATTATTCTTCAGGATAGAGAATGAAATGATGAATGATTTTTTGTAAAATTAGAATACTTTCTAACATCAGAGAAATATATTTGATGGTATTTTGATTAAATTTTGAATAAATGATAATTAAATAAATAAATATTCATATGTGGGAATTAGGTAATTGGCATTGCATGCATGTGAATGGACATCACAAATCTGACACTTCCATCTCCACCAGTTTCTTCCATAGATTATTTTAATTTTCTTAGATAGTTTTTGTTAATTTAAATAATCATTTTTAAATATTCATTTAGTGTTTATAAATTTTTAGTTTTTAATCACATTAATAATTAATCTCCTTAAACATTATTTCAAAATGATATTCCTAGTGTCTCTGCACATTCTCTTTATGGTTCTACCCTACTCGCCACTTCTACAGTAGTCTTTAGGTTTATAAATTTTCAAATTTACAAGCATTGTGAGGTACGTGCCAAATTTTGGGCACCATTGTCGAGGATAATAGTATAATTAGGAGTTCCTTTAAAATATTTTTTTAGGTCAAAAAGTAAAAAAAACATACATAAAAAATTTAGATCTACTCTAGGTGTTTCTTTTTCATTGCAGGAAATTTTTCAAGACACCCAGAAGCTTAGAATAGCATGGGCCGCACCACATAGTTACAACCAGTACCCACCCTACCCAATAACATTGTAAGGTATGAAATATAGTCCTTCACCACATATGAGCTCTCCAGGAAATCCTGTTTATTTTAATGGTTTTTATTCAAGTCCATTTTATGATCCGTATGAGAATGTTGCACCATGTTGTGATACAAGTTCTTTTACATATGTTAATAATTTTCAAATTCAAATCATACCTAAAAATTTAGAACCTAATAATTAATGAGAAAAAAATATTCAATAATTGAGCACATGTTGCATTATGCTATCACTGAGACAAATAGAATGTTTGAACTTCAAGATGAACATAATGCAAAGATGCTTTCCACAACAAAAGATCTAGAAAATCAATTGGATCATCTTGTATAGCTACCTTCCTCATTGATACTCGATGATCCAATTCATAATAATTTGTTTGAGGTAAGTGCAGTAGAGGTTCCAATTGAACAATGTAAAGATCTCAACCCTAGAAGCCCGGATTTGATGCCTTACTTTAATAAATTGGCATATATATGAGACTTGAAACCCCAAGTACCGATCATTTTAGTAGTTTTGGAAGCCATATTACATACATGAACTTTACATTAAAACTTGAAAGAAAATAAAATATAGAAAATCCATTGGAAACACCCATAAACTCCTAGATTGTTCCTACAAGTCATTCATAATATAAATATTCGCATCCTGGGGAAAAATAAAACATAAGAAATGGGTGATCTCATATGATCAGTAAGGTTAATAAATACAATGGAAGCTATAAGCATAAATAATAAGTCATGTTGAATAACTAAAAACACATTACATTAAAACATAATCTTGAGAATAATATGGTAGGAATAAAATATGATTGAATAAATCTATATAAATGATCATAAAACTTAATCATGGATATTATACTAGTCAAATAATCACATGGATTATCAATTACTAATATCATAATGAGGGAATGCATAATGTCGGGCATCATAAACATACCATTAAGGCCTCGGCTAAGAATTATATATAAATGGATAAGTCCTCAGTCAAAACTCAGTCTAGTTTGTCTCATGAGACCTACTGATGCATCAAGGGGCTATAGCGGGCCCTGCCCATCACTTACTAAGTTCAATACATTCCTCATATGTCAAATAATTGATTTAAAAATATATCTTTCAATCAAAGTGTCTCATACCAATTTTAAATATTTTAATCATAATCATATATGAAAATAATCTAATAAAATCATTGATAAATTCTTGAGAGAAATACCCTTTTACTTTGAAAAGAATATTTCTTTTGGAAAATCATTTGTATTTGTCATAAAATAAGATTGTAAATATAAATATCCCATAAAAGAAAAGGGGACAAAATAAATTATATTTTATCCATAAATTATTTCAAACAGAAGTGAAAACATGTAAAAATAACATTTAAGAAACTTTAGAAATGAGCCGCTTTAGTGCAGTTTAAGGGAAATTACTAAAGAGTCTTTAAAATAGAAAAAGGCTTAATTGTTTACATAAAACCAAAAATGGACTAAGATAGTTTTTTATGATAAAAAAGGTAATTTTATAAAAATATTTGTGGCTTAAAAATAGATTATGGAGTGTACTTGAAAATGGGTAAGAAATTGGGAAGTTCCCTTTAATCGGTCTTTCTTATCAAGAGAAATTAAAAATAAAACCTTATAAAACATGTATTTCTCCATTAAAGAAAGAAGAATTGAGATAGGTACATATGTATAGAGAATAAATATAGAATGTAGATAAATTTCATAATAATAATTATTAATTTAATTGTGGTAGTGAGATATAAAGTGTAACCCGAACGAAAAATTGAGGTTTAGGAAGAATCTCTTACCACTTTGAAAACAGTCAAACTGTATGCCCCATAAAATTAATGATCAGCAAATAAAACATTTAATATCAAGAATATAAATAGATTCATGATATTATAAATCAAATTTAAGTATACATACACCGCACACATAAAATAGTGATTAATAAGGCATATCTCATAAAAATAAAGGTGAGATGAGAAAACTCTTACTTTATGTCTGAAAGCGTTCATCACTTGCACTTAACGTCCTAGGTAATAAAATTAAAACCATTAATAAATTAATTAAGAACCTTTTATACATTTATTTGATTTGGTATAATTTTATTAAGTTTATTTATAGTCTTTTTGATGAGTTATAAGATTCAATTTCATCGTTCGGGACGGTTCGTTTCCTTAGTTTTCATGATGGGTTGACTTGTACACATGTATGAAAGATCATGTGAAATGGAAATAAATATCCAGAATTGAATTTATATTTTATTAATGAAATTAAATAAGATTAAATGGTTATATAATTCATTTTTTTATTTGGGTTGAGGATGAATCTTTAGATAAGATGTCGGTGATAATCGTTTAGATTATTTTGGCGGTTTTTCGATCATCACAAACTTGGTTTGTTTTATTAATTAGTATTATGTTTATATACTGGTTACATAACATTATATAAGATGTAATACATATATTATAATCTTTTTTAACCATAAAAATGGTTTTATGACCAGCCTTGAAGGTGTAATTGAAAAATGAAAACACGTCATCCGTGAAGGCGGTAAATCGGCACCTCACGGATGATGTTTTCATCTTTAAAATAAAAGGAAAAGTAGAAGAGAATTGATGGTTGATTTTACATTGACATAATAACATTCTAGTATATAAAAGATACTGGAGTTATCATTTCACTTTGTACAGGGGAGGTGAGAGAAGGATAATAAAAAAAATTGAAAAGAAAAAAAAATAGGATTTTTACCTCTTGAAGTCTCCTCCTTGAGAACCTCCTTAAAGGGATTGGTTTTGGTATTTTGTTGATACAAAAGGCTCCTAGCCATGGGGGAGGTTCTTTGTAAGAGGATTGGGCAGTAATTGGACAAGGATCAAAGCTTGGAATGTGTGAGGAGAAGAGGTGGTGAGGGGTGGTATTTATAGTGGAGGAGAGGGGTATTTTTGAATATTTTATTCATTTTTTATTATTTTGGATCAAGAATATGAGTATT
Source organism: Viscum album (assembly GCA_963277665.1). NCBI lineage: Eukaryota > Viridiplantae > Streptophyta > Magnoliopsida > Santalales > Viscaceae > Viscum > Viscum album. The sequence continues at coordinate 805,161,855 of OY728150.1, read as the reverse complement.
TTGGGAATTATCACCAAATATATTAAAATAATGAAGTATAGTTTGAGATTATGGGTTTACATCATCCGTGCATCATCAATGAATCATTAATTCATATATTTGTTAAATACCATAAATTACTATATTTCACTATTCACCAAAAATTCAAGTATTTTAGAAAATCCCTAAAAATAATTTTCTAAATATGAGAAATTTAATTTTTAAATAAAATCATTATTTATTCAAAAAATACAGATTTTAAAATTGTAACTAATTTTATGACACTTTGAAAAATTAATTAAGGTCTCGTAAAATTATCTTATAATCATATGACAACAAAATATTAATTTATGAATATATTTCATGAAAATAAATTTTATTTTAAATAATTATTTTAATTATAAAATTGTGAATAAACATTTGTGTATCAGAAAAATATTAATAGTTAATTTATCATTTTTAAAACTTTTATTTACTTATTCCACAATATAAATATATCATATTCTTATTCATAAGATACCTAAATTTTATTTATACTTTCACATGTGGGTTTACTATTCAAATCATAAATAGACTATTAATATAACGAAAATGATAGTTTTATAGAAATCAGGATTTTTTACTATTTATTAGAAAATAAATATTTTCAGAAAAAATACCAAAATTTCACCATAAGATAATTTTGACATTCCACATTTATAAATGAAGTTTATTTTGTTCAATATAATTTATAAAAGTATCAAAATTTATTTTTAAAACAACTGTGTCATTAAAAGGCGGGAAAACTGCCTTTAGAAAAATATAGTCTTTTAATGCATAAAATTGGATTCATTCTTAACTTATGCCTATAAAATCGTTTGGATGAATTTCAAAACATTTTATTAAATATATAATATAAAAAATTCATAATTTGGTCAATACTATTCATTCCCACCAATTTAATGGCTAGGTTATAACAGTCGTTTAAAAATAATGATATTTAATTTTATATCATTGTTCGTTTAAGTTTGGTGTTTTGTGAAACCTATGTTATTGAAGAAATTAAAAAAATACATACCATTAAATCTTGGAGTATTACATTCTCCCCTCCTACAATAAATTGTGTCCTCGCAATTTGAAATTCTACTTCAAAAATCAAAGGTTGATACTTCAAAAAAAATTTATAGGAAACCCACATAAAAAATATGGTTAATAAAATGTCCTCTTAATAAGAGGGAATGGGAAAATCGAAGGTCACCATAAAACTAGGATTTAAGGTAGGAAAACATTAGTGAAAAGTGAAAATATGGACATTGAAGAATAATCTAACCATCATTTTCTGATTGAGATTGATAGAGAACAAGGTCATTATAAAGGTAACCATCTCAAATCTATAAATTTGTGATCAGTTAAAAGACCATTGATTTCTTATAAAGAAAAGTAAAAAAATAATGTTTTTATTCCAAAATAGTTTTCCTAGAGTTGAGTCAATATTTTAATATTCATATAAACTTACTTGATTACTTTCCATGTCATATGTATAATCGCATCCTTTGGTTATGCTTCGATCTATTTTCACTTCATACCTTTCACTTGGAAATGAATGTTCAAGATTAATTTTTCACGTGTGAAGAATTTGAATCAACTTCTATGGATCAAAAAATTCACAAAAGTAAAATTATATATTCCTCCTATCTTTATACATTAACCAAAACCAAAAAATTTAGGATTAGATAATATAATTCCATAAAAATAATAAACCTTTATATGATGAAAACAACTTTAGTCTCTAAAATTCAATATTAATACCCAAAGTTCAATATAGTTCATTCATAAAATAACTATCCTTCCTAAAAATATTCTAGACTATGATTGAAACCCAAAAATAATAAGGATTTGATCACATAGTTTTCTAAATAATATCAATCATTCTTAATGTCTCATACCAAAAATCTAATTTCCTAAATCAATTAATCTCCAAGATATGATATTCATTTCCTTAAATAACCTGAATCTCCATATTTCCATAATAAAATCACATTTCAATCCAAGATAAAATTCAAACTTTATTCCTTATAATATTTTATTTACCTTAATCTTATAGGATTCCAAAATAGTAAACATCTTCTGAAATAACATTAATCACTTAATCAGTAAATCGTTTTCCAATATCATGGTTATCTATTTCATAAAATAAACATCCCTAAAATCAAAATAACCTTTTACCCATTAGATGGTTTAACTAAATATCATGCTAACCAGGACTTTATGTAGGCTAGTGGTAGGCATTTCAGCCTTGTCTCCCTTTATTTGTGGGTTCAAACCCTATGGCCTTGCCATATGAAATGGCTTTTCTCCCATCCTATGGGTTATCCTTTTCTAAAATCATATTAATATAACTTCCAAAATAAATATAATGGACATCCTTAAAATAAGTTCAATCACTAAATATACTTTTAACTAAGGTTTTCAATACAACCCCAATATATAGATACTTTATCCATTTATTTCCATATAGGTTCTTTCTTGTTCTAGATTTTATCCTACAAAAGAGGGCATTGACTCGGGTAATGCCCAGATTCCCCACATTTAAGGATATGTATTACAAATGGATTTTTATGATCTGTTTTATTTCCTTCCATCGTACTCTTCATTTTTTTCTTAAAAATTCTTTGATTTATGTCCTTATTTCCCAAAAATAAAGCATTTCTTTATTCCATTGAGACACGTTCCTGGGTGTCTCCTTCTACATTTATTGCATGATGGAAATTGAGCCTTCTTTTCTCTGTGGTATGCACCACCAGATCTCTTAGCAAACTCCATCCTTATCTTATTTAGTGAATTCATGAGTTGGTTAAGGTATATGTTGTTAATAATATTTCGTGAAAACTATTAGGAATGAACGTGATATTTTTTACTTCTATCAACTTCTCATTTGGTTTCTCACTACCACCACCTTGTTTATCATGTCCAGTGTTAACATGAATACTTTAGGTTTTAGCCGTTGATTATAACCAGAAAGCATAGTGTGAGTAACAATAGTCATAGTGATAAAAATGTATAATCATTTATAGAATATCATGACACCTTATTTTCAACCTAAAACACCTTAGTTTTAACCTTGGTTATTCATTTTCATTATATATTCAAATCTTCCATAATGGTTTATAAAGAAAATGTGAATTATTCTAAGCATGTCCTCCAGGAGTGTCAAACCAAGTGCATAATAAGGCCCATTGTTATGTATCAGGTTATGTTGAGTAAGGCCCGACACACCTTGTCGAAGTTGTTACTCCTAGGTACATTTGTTCTAGAACCACTTCTACTTGTAGTATCTATACATAGATATTTTTTTTAAAATGTTGGGGCCAAAGCCTCATTTTTATTATTAAATCAAAGCAAAGACCTATTTTAACTGGGTAGAGGGAAACCCATTACATAGCCCGAAGGCCCAGTGGGCTTGTATCCCATTACATAGCCTGTAGGCCCAAATTTTTAGCCCAATTCACATTCTATGAATAGTAACTTGCCTGCTACAGTCCCCGCACAGTACCGTCGCTGCTACACTGCCCTGCCGCCGCTACAGTACCAGCTGATGAATAGTGTCGCTACTGCTACAGTGCCACTACAGTACCGCCCAAGGTGTTATTATATGCTTATACTCAAATATTATCTTAGGTTTATATTCCCTAATATATGTTTTCTAAATCTAGTTTTCAAGGTTTCTACTAAACTTCCTCTGATACCGATTGTAAAGACCCTGACCCCAGAATCTTGGAGTCAGTGCCTTACTTTAATACATTGGCATAGATACAAGACTCGAATCTCAAAGGACCAGTCAGTTTAGTACTTTTGGAAGACAGATTACATACATGAAATTTACATTGCAAATTGAAAGGAAATACAACATATCAAATCCATTGTAAACACCCATAAACTCCTAGATTCACTACTAAAAATTCGGGCATTAGCGACCGCCAATGGCGGTCGCTGAAGGGGCCCGAAAATTTGGCCTACAGTGACCGCCAGGCGGTCGCTGACCTCCTGCTCGGCCGAGCAATAGCGACTGCCATTGACAGTCGTTGACCTGCTACTCGGCCAATCTATAGAGACCGCCAATGGCGGGCGCTATCCTGCTACCCGACCGACCTATAGCGACCGCCAATGGCGGTCGCTATCCTGGAGAATTTTTTTTTAAAAAAAATCACTGATGGTTCCCAAAACAGCAGAAACAGGGTAAAATCATAAAAACAAAGAAAACAATTCCAAACAGCATAAACATCAGGATCCTCATAAATAATAAATGGAAGACGTGCTTCATATTCAACGATCCAAATAGGTTTAATCCATTTCAATCTTCTGCTTCAATAAACCTACAATAAGATACAAAAAAACAACTAAACAAAACAAACGTAAATTAGACTATTTATTCAGTTAGTATATATATATAATAAAATTAAGTCTGACATCAAATAATGGGTGCTATAAAAATTTAAAATCCCCGATTTAAAAAATTTTATCATTTTATAATTTCTTTTTCTTATTTTGGAGTCTTTGGTTTAGCTTGTGGAAGTATTTTGTGGTCTAAAAAGGAATGCTCTCCGCGCACACCGAGTGAAACTATTAAAAACAACATATTCGGTCGTACCATGCACACTGCACATCTGATTGATGTAATGTCTCCTCCTACATGTCATGAATAATATTTCTATTATTTTCGTGTGATTTCAAGTCATTCTGAGTTAGTTTTCTGTGAATTTGACCGTTACACTTTGTTTTGGTGTTTTATGACTCTGGAAATGCATTTCTGGTCACCGCGGTCAAACAACACCTCTGATTGACATACCTTTTTCCCAACCATTTCAAAATTCACACCACAGTTGTTGTTGTGTGATTTCATGGTATTCTGAGGTCGTTCGGCTGGTTTTGACCACCCAACGCACCCTTTTAGAGCGTGCAAAACTGTTAAAAACAACATATTCGGTCGTACCACATACACCGCACGTCCGATTGATGTGTCGTCTCTTCCTACATGTCACGAATAATATTTAAATTTTTTTCGTGTGATTTCAAGTCATTCAGATGACGTTTTCTATGAATTTGACCGTTACACATCGTTTTGGTGTTTTATGACTCCGGAAATGCATTTCCAGTCACCACGGTCAAACGGAACCTCTGATTGATGTATCGTCTGCTCGACCATTTCAAAATTCACACCACGGTTGTTGTCGTATTATTTCATGGCATTCTGAGGTCGTTTGGATGGTTTTGACCACACAACGCACCCTTTTAGAGCGTGTCAAACTGTTAAAAACAACATATTAGGTCGTACCGCATACACCGCACATCCGATTGATGTGTCGTCTCATCCTAAATGTTAAAAACAATATTTATATTATTTTCCTGTTATTTCAAGTCATTCTGAGAATGTTTGCTGTGAATTTGACCGTTACACGTCGTTTTGGTGTTTTATGACTCCGGAAATGCGTTTCTGGTCACCGCAGTCAAACGACACCTCTGATTGATGTACTGTCTGCCCGACCATTTCACAATTCACACCATGGTTGTTTTCATATGATTTCATGGCATTCTGAGGTCGTTCGCCTAGTTTTGACCACCCAACGCACCCTTTTAGAGTGCGCCAAACTGTTAAAAACAACATATTCAGTCGTACTGCCCACACTGCATGTCCGATTGATGTTTCGTCTACTCATAAATGTCACCAATAATATTTCAATTGTTTTCCTATGATTTCAAGTCATTATGAGGGCGTTTTCTGTGAATTTGACCGTTACACGTTGTTTTGGTGTTTTATGACTCCGGAAATGTGTTTCTGGTCACCGCGATCAAACGACACTACCAAATGATGTACTGTCTATCTGAACATTTCAAAATTCACACCATGGTTGTTGTCGTATGATTTCATGACATTCCGAGGTCGTTTGGCTGGTTTTGACCACCCAACGCACCCTTTTAGAGCGCGCCAAACTGTTAAAAATAACATATTCGGTCGTACCGCACACACCGCACGTCCGATTGATGCAACGTCTCCTCCTACATGCCAAGAATAATATTTCTATTATTTTTGTGTGATTTCAAGTCATTCTGAGGACATTTGCTCTGAATTTGACCGTTACACGTCGTTTTGGTGTTTTATGACTCCGGAAATGCGTTTCCAATCACTGTGGTCAAACGAAACCTCCAATTGACGTACCGTCTATCCAAACATTTCATAATTCACACCACAATTGTTTTCATATGATTTAATGGCATTCTGAGTTCATTTGTCTGGTTTTGACCACCCAACACACCCTTTTAGAGCGCGTCAAACTGTTAAAAACAACATATTCGGTCATACCACGCACACCGCACGTCTGATTGACGTGTTCTCTCCCCGTACATGTCGTGAATAATATTTATATTATTTTCATGTGATTTCAAGTCATGTTGAGAATGTTTGCTCTGAATTTGACCGTTACACGTCGTTTTGGTGTTTTATGACTCCAGAAATGCATTTTCGGTCACCGCGGTCAAACAACACCTCTGATTGACATACCTTCTACTTGACCATTTCACAATTCACACCACAGTTGTTGTCATATGATTTCATGATATTCTGAGGTCGTTCGGATGGTTTTGACCACCCAACGCACCCTTTTAGAGCACGCCAAACTGTTAAAAACAACATATTCGGTCGTACCGTGCACACCGCACGTCCGATTGATGTTTTGTCTCCTCCTACATGTCACGAATAATATTTCTATTATTTTCGTGTAATTTCAAGTCATTATGAGAACGTTTTCTCTGAATTTGACCTTTACACGTCGTTTTGGTGTTTTATGACTCCAGAAATGCGTTTCTGGTCACTGCGGTCAAACAACACCTATGATTTACATATTGTCTGCCCAAACATTTCACAATTCACACCACGGTTCTTTTCGTATGATTTCATGGCATTCCGAGTTTGTTCGGCTAGTTTTGACCACCCAACACACCCTTTTGGAACGCGCCAAACTGTTAAAAACAACATATTTTGTCGTATCGTGCACACCGCATGTCTGATTGACATGTCGTATCCTCCTACATGTCACAAATAATATTTATATTGTTTTTATGTGATTTTAATTCATTCTGAGAACGTTTTCTCTGAATTTGACCGTTACACGTCGTTTTGGTGTTTTATGACTCCGGAAATGCGTTTCTGGTCACCGCGGTCAAACGACACCTCCGATTGATGTACTGTCTGCCCGACCATTTCATAATTCACACCATGGTTGTTTTTGTATGATTTTATGACATTCTGAGGTTGTTCGGCTGGTTTTGACCACCCAACGCACCCTTTTAGAGCGCACCAAACTGTTAAAAACAACATATTCGGTCATACCATGCACACCGCATGTCCGATTGATGTGTCGTATCCTCCTAAATTCCAATAATAATATTTCTATTGTTTTTGTGTGATTTAAAGTCATTCTGAGAATGTTTTCTTTGAATTTGACCGTTACACGTCGTTTTGGTGTTTTATGACTCCGGAAATGTGTTTCCAGTTACGGTGGTCAAACGACACATCTGATTGATGTACCTTCTACCCAATAATTTCACAATTCACACCATGGTTGTTTTTGTATGATTTTATGACATTCTGAGGTCGTTCGGCTGGTTTTGACCACCCAACGCACCCTTTTAGAGCGCGCCAAACTACTAAAAACAACATATTTGGTCGTACCGAGCACACCACATGTACGATTGACATGTCATCTCCTACTACATGTCAAGAATAATATTTCTATTATTTTCGTGTGATTTTAATTCATTCTGAGGACGTTTTCTCTGAATTTGATCGTTACACGTCGTTTTGGTGTTTTATGACTCCGGAAATGTGTTTCCAGTCACCGCGGTCAAACGACACCTCTGATTGACGTATTGTCTACCCGACCATTTCAAAATTCACACCACGATTGTTTTTGTATGATTTAATGGTATTCTGAGTTCGTTCGGATGGTTTTGACCACCCAACACTCCCTTTTAGAGCGCGCTAAACTGTTAAAAACAACATATTTGGCCGTACCGCGCACACCACACATCTGATTGACGTTTCGTCTCCTCCTACATGTCACGAATAATATTTATATTTTTTTAGTGTGATTTCAAGTCATTCTGAGAACTTTTTCTCTAAATTTGACCGTTACACGTCGTTTTGGTGTTTTATGACTCCGGAAATGCATTTCTGGTCACCACGGTCAAATGACACCTCTGATTGACGTACCGTCTGCCCGAACATTTCACAATTCACACCATGGTTGTTTTCGTATGATTTCATGACATTCTGAGATTGTTCGGCTGGTTTTGACCACCCAACGCACCTTTTTAGAGCGCGCCAAACTGTTAAAAACAACATATTTGGTTATACCGCACACACCGCATATGTTGTACAATTAGAATAATGGCCTATTGTCTAGTTGTACAATTGGAATAATGGCATAATGGTCTAATGGACATTTGGCCTAACATCCAATTAGACAATTGGCCAACTGGCCAGTTTCCCTAATGGCCTAAGAGCCTAATGAACAATTTCCCTAATGAACTAATGATCAATTGTCCTAATGAACTTTTATAAAAATGGCCTAAGGATATAATTTCCAATTGATCTAATAGTCTCTTAGACAATTGTCCTAATTGATAAATAGCCTAATAGACAAACATCCAATGACCTAATGGCCTAATGGATAATTTTTCTAATGGCCCGATTAGCCAATTGGCCTAATGGAATAATGGAATAATGACTAATTGGCCAATAAACCTAATGTCATAATGTCCAATGACCTAATGTAAAATTATCCTAATGGCCTAATGGATAATTGTCCCAAAAAAATCCCACCGGGCAACCCCCTCCGCAGCCCCCTCTCACCGGACAACACCAATCCACAACCCCCCACCCCTGCCACTCTCAACCCCCCCTAAACACCCCCCTCCCACCTCCCAAACATCCCACTCCCAACCCCCCCCCCCCCCGGACAGCCCCCACCCTGAACATCCCCCCTCCCAACACACCTGGACAGCTCCCAACCCCCCACCCACCGAACAGCCCACTCCATACCCCTCGGACATCTCCCAACCCCCCACCCACGAGAACAGCCCACTCCATACCCCCCCCCCCCCCCCCTCGGACAGCTCCCAACACCCCCGGACAGAATTTCCATGAGTATCCTTTCTTATCCCGGCTCTAAATACATATTCAACATCATCAATTAACTTGAAACTCACCAAAAGTGTGGTCTTCCTAAAAACATTAAATTCTTCTTGATCATCACCAAGAAAAATAAATTTACCTTTTGAAACATCAATAACAACCCCACCAATAAAAAAAGAAACACACCTCATGAATATGATGTGTCATGCGTGGTCATGACTACTACCTCCATCCGGTGGGCCAGGGGCCTACAAAAAATAAAAATTATGAAGATTTTCATAAAAAAAATAATAGAAAGTAAATAAATAAATTCAGTATAAACCTACGTCGTATAATCCCTTGCACCATCACTTGGACGCACATATTCCCACAGTGTTCTAACCTCAGCGATCAATTGCACATTTACCTCCTCGAAAGCACGCAGTCGTGCCTCGAAATCTGACAACTATTGTGTCATCTGAGCAACAGCAGGACCGACAACCGCAGCACGTGATACTACAGAATGAGGAATCCATGTTCCATAGGTAAAACTATATCCATGCCCGTCCCGACCAATAATGCAATGGAAGATCTCATCCCTTCGCATGGGAAGCTGTCGCTGGTCATCTGGCAGTTGTTCTAACTTAGCTTCAAATTGAGACTGTGCAATATTTAAATATATATACATATATATGTTAATATACAGATTTATGTAAGTATTGGTAATGAGTACAAGCACTTACTATCAATGTTGCAGCCTCTGGATCATTTTGATCACGAGTCCTCATCCACACCGACATTTTATCAGTCGGTGCACCTTTCTCCCGTAACTGTATACAAATAGAATATAAAAACAAAACCATATTAATTAATAAATTAAAAAATGAATAATAAATACCTCATGTTGGATCTGAGATACGTGACGAGTCCGAAGCCTGTGAGGTGGTCCCTACAATGCTCGATTCTCAGAATGGCGTGCTGACACCTCCTACATTCAATTAATTCAAATTTCAAACAAATCACACATTCTTGAAAATATATATACCAAAATAAATATACCAACCGCAACACCCTCAGTAGACCAATATGCAACTAAGTCACGCCACTGAGCTGGGAGAACACCTCTCGGGACTTTTTCCAGAATGTTTGGGGCACCCACATTTGGTACCCAGTGGTCCCTCTTGACTTTGCCTTTATAATCTTTCCACATCTTACGGCATTTTCTCATACACACGGGCCGAAACTCATCGGGATATACTTTAATATTATTTTATTTAAGAAAAAAATCACATATGTTAGTATTTTTTATACATAGGGAAGAAATTAAAATGGTCTTCTTACCTAAACCTCCCTCTAAAGATGATCTCATGTGTCCTGAGGGATAGAAGCCTAGTCATGTGTGGTCAATGTAAATCGATGTGGGTCACATATGATATGACCCAGCTGACGAATAAATACAGGGGCATTCAGTCCCACAGGATAAAATATCTCATCAAAGGAAACATCAAACGTCATGTCGGAATTCCATGATAAAATTCCACGACCAGGACCTCTCTTACGAGAGGAAGAAGCGGTCGAGTCCGATCTTGTTGAAAACAATTTTATATATAATTTTACAAATGTTATAAATATATATGTGTGTGTGTGTGTGTGTTTTTATCAATTACATAAAAAATAAACACAATTACATTCAAACATATCTCGACCCTGAGACATAGATGGCTCAGATGGATGATGTGGATCTGCTGCCTCTTCCTCAAACATGCTTGCAATCATAGAAAACATTAGTAAGGGGACTATCCAAAGTGTCCAAAAGATAAATTGGATTGTTTTTAAGAAAATAAAACTTGTACAGTTTTTAATAAAACAAAAATGTATTGAATAATTAGTTGTCAATGGATTTTAAAAAATCATAAAGTTAACAAAATAGATATAAAATTATGTACAAAACTAATCAATGCATAGCCAAATTTTAGATTTAATTAATAAAAATTCAAGCAGCACATGAACCAAATGAAGAATACCTCAATGGGAAGATACACCGACAAAAACATGAAGATACCAAAAGAGAAATCACCCTAAATATTTATAAATGAATAAACTTCCAAAAGTGAGGATTAAAACTTACATGGATTTATAAAATGGTTAGATAATTTATGATATCCTAGGACATTCAATACTGAATAGTGGGAAAACAATTATACCTTTCATTAAACATGAAAATCGACCGTTTCTCCTTCAAAGGCCGCTTTGACCCAATAAATATCTTCTTCATGTTGAACTACGGTATGTTGATCAAGCTGTTGGGAAACAAAGGGAATAGTCTCGGGTTCATCTTGTTCAAATAAAAACACTCCTCACCGGGACATTTTCACAACAACTTGCCAACTTGGATTTGAAGGCAAAGTAACGAAGAATACTTGTTCTGCTTGTGATGCCAAAATGATAGGTTCATTATCAACTCGTTCATTTTTGTATAACATATAGTTAAAATTCACCAATGGAAACTGATATTGATCGACTTTACATCCATGCACTGGATCAACCCAATTACACTTTAACAATATGTACTTTAACCTGTGTATGTATACAACTTCAATGATGTCTATCAATTGACCATAGTAATAACCAAAATTAATGAATGGAAAAACGATGCCACTGTTTTGTGTTGCTCATTTTTTGTTGACATATTTAATGCGAAATCGAAAACCATTAGCATCTATAGCTTTATAATGATGAGTCATTATAGATGGACCCTCATCCAGTTGGATAAATTCTTCAGTTAGCATGGGGTACCCTAACTCCCTCAGCTTATGAACCTACATAATTCATAGAATTAAATGATGATTTATGCAAAAAGAAATTAGTATAATACTTCACTCATAATGAAAATCAATTTATACATACAAAATCCTTGAACCAATCGTCAAATGAAGCATAATGAGATCGTTGAATTTGATGTTCAATCGCATGATACATCTCTTATTTTATCTCATTAATGTGTTTCCTACAAATGATAGCGCGATGTTTAAATGATCAACTTATGCAAACCAAACATGTAAAAATTAAACAATAAAAGTGATAAGACACTTACTGCATTAATGGTGCAACTGATGGAGTATTGAACAAGATATATCGATGTGCTTGTATCCACTTGATGTTGTCCAAATCAAATATGGTTCCTTCTCTAACTAGACCATCATGAATCTGAGAGGGATTATCTAATTTTGTTTCAACATCCATAAGATATTCTGCACAAAAAGTAGTACACTCATCCATCAAATAACCATTGGCTATTGATGCCTCTGAACAAGCTTTTTTGCGTACAAATCGTTTCAATGTACTCAAATACCACTTAATAGGATACATCCACCTGAATTGCACTGGACCAGCAGCCATTACTTCATCAGTTAAGTGCACTATCAAGTGAACCATAACATCGAAAAATGATGTGGGAAATAGTTTCTCAAAGTGACAAAGTGTAAGTATAATTCGGTCCTGCAAACTTTTTAAATCACTCATTTGTTGATTTCTTAAACAAAGTTGTCCAAAAAAATTACTCATCTCAATCAACTGCTGAACAAAATTGGGGGATAAACAATCACAGATTGCGATTGGAATCAACTGCCGATGTAGTATGTGATTGTCATGACTTTTCAACCCTTGCAATGTCATGCTCTTCATATTCACACACTTTGAAATATTAGAAGAGTAACCATTAGGCACCTTGAGCATCTTCAAAATGGAAAGAAAATTCTCTTTCTCTTTTGTATTCATTGTATACTGTGCAGTGGGCATATATGCATTGTTTCCCTCAGCTAACTGTAAATGCAACTGTTTCCTTAAATCCATTTCTTCCAAATCACGACATGCATTAACATGGTCCTTTTATTTTACATTGACACCTAAAATCGTCCACAATATATTATCACAAACATTTTTTTCAATGTGCATGACATCTAAATTATGTCTTAGCATGTTAGTTTTCCAATACGGAATACTATAAAAAATACTTTTCTTTTTCCAATTGTGACTGTGCTGCCTACCCACGGCACAAATATTACGTAATGGATGAGCCACCAAATCCTAAATTTCATATATTGTGTGGATGTTTTCTTCCTCAATCTATGATAAATTTACATAAGCTGAGAAGTCATTGATTGTCCACAATAAAGCATCCTGCAGTTTAAACATTTCATTCGTTTCACAGTCATAAGTCATCACACCATCGCCCCAAAATTCATTCAACTCATCGATCAATGGCTGAAGGTAAACATCAATCTTATCCCCCAGACTTCTAGGTCCATCAATAAGAGTGGAAATTAATATAAATTGTTGCTTCGTACAAATCCACGGAGGAAGATTATACGGAACCAACACCATGGGCCATGTGCTATGAGTTTCACCAACCATAGACTTGAATGGATTGAAACCATCTACTGTCAACCCCAATCAAACATTACGAACATCTTTAGAAAAGTCGGGATGTCTCTTATCAAAATCCTTCCATGCATGAGAGTCTGTCGAGTGGGTTAACATATCACTTTCATGAATTATTTCTGTATGCCATCTCATTAAATTAGAAACTTTAGATGACATAAAAAATATTTTCAACCTCATTTTAAGGGGAAAGTAACGCATTTGCTTTATGACAATCGGTTTCCCCTGTATTGCAATCTGACTTTAATGAGTTTGATTTCCCCTGTTCTCTTTCCACCTGGAAGCTCCACAAACCGTACAAATATCCAAATGGGAAGTTTCCTTTCTAAACAACATAAAGTTGTTTGCACGTGAATTTATGGTCTCATATGTAAAATCTAAGTTCTCTATCAACTTACGAGCATGTTAATACGACTTGGGAATCTTAGCATCGACAGGAAGAACCTTTTTCAATAACACCAACAGCATGTCGAATGATGTGTTTGACCACTGATTCAAAGTCTTCAAATGCAACAACTCCACGATAAATGGAAACTTATTGTAAGAAGTATATCCAGGATATAATTCTGTTTTTGCATCATCAAGTGCTTCATAAAACCTCCTCGAATCACGATCTGCACCAGAGCGAAGATTTATCTCACCAGTCTCAAGATTCTGGATGTCAATGCCTTCAGGATACAACCCTCGTACCATTTCAATAAGCATTTCATGCATTGGATCATTCATCCTTGCATCAACATCCATCTGAACTACATCTGTATTTTGAAAACGAACATATTCTTCTCCATGACGAGTCCAACTCTTATAATTTTTCAAAAATCCGTTAAAGAATAGGTGCTCCCTCACAGTATCCCGTGTGAATTGATATATGTTAGTACATTTTCTACATGGAAAACTAATATAGTCACTTTCAAATCCTCCAATGAACTCAATAAACTATATAATTCCATTGAAATATTCTCTAGACGTTCGATTTGGAAGATCAATCCAACTCTTATCCATAATAATATATGTATAAAAAATATTTACACAAGACTTATTACATGCATTTTTCATATCAAATATATTTAAAATAAATACTAACCAATTGCTTGTGGACCATTGATAAAATAATCAAACTATATCTCTGAATAATAAACAAGAGAATAGATAATGGAATTTAAGTGAAAGCCCATGTCATCGTCGTCATTTGATATGGTAAATCTAATGATGATTCTATATTCAAGAGTCCCTAATCATATTTTGATCAAATAGTGAATACTTCACGCAATAATATAGACAGTATTCTCAAACTCAGAGAAACTGTATCTTTGTACAAATAATGTCTCACTGCCTCTTGGATTCACACTACCTTTGTGCCATCAAAGGCAGTACAGAGTAACCATCAATGATAATAATCAATATCTAATTTATGGAAAACTAACTAATCTATATCCAGGATGACATCAAATATATACAATTCCAGAACAAAAAAAATACCAATCTATCATGACTTGTGTTATCTCGGTCCAATATTCATGGAACATACATCATCTTATCATGCTCCCCCTTAAGGGCTACTGAACCACAATAAGTACACCAGTAACATTGGTACCATGAATATAACAACACAATATAAAATATATACAAAGTACATCACATTGAAACATGGAATATCATATAGAGTAAGAACATGTAATATTAATAATAACATATAGTATTGAACCACACAAATGTGATTAAACTCAAACATGTGTCTCATGGGCTATGCAAGCACACACATGTGGTCAAACCTCAAACATTTTCTCATGGGATACACACACATAGAGACATGTGATAAAACTAAAGAATGGTATAAATCAAATAACAACACAACTTAATATTAATTCATTCAACATATACATGGACTCAAACATTTTATGTAACTTCCAAACCTCAAGTAAAGTGTGAAGTATCTCATACACACACTGTCAATACACATTGTTTCATATGCACAGAATCCCGTATACACACGAACTTCCATTTCCACACTTTTTATTCACACACAATATTCATATAATCTTTATGAATGCCAAATTTGTGTTGTAAATTTCCTAAAATAAAAAATCTTAAATGGAAATTAGGGAATACTTGATTGCGCTATAAATATGGAAGGGAGGGGAGCCGAAGGCGGTGCTGTGAGGGAGAGGAGAGGAAGCGGAGGGGAGCCGGAGCTGGAGGAAGTGCGGAAAGGGAGGCGATGGGCGGCGACGGCAGCAGTGAGCCGGAGAAGGAGGTAGTGAGGTGGAAACGGTGTAGCGAGGGTGGGACGACGAGGGAGGGGATGGAGGATAGTGGGGAGCCGAAGCAGACGGGCAGCAGTAGCGAGGGGACGGGCAGCGGTCGTGCGGGAAGGGAGGGGACCAGGCAGCGATGGTGTAGCAAGGGAGGGGATGGTGAGGGAGGGGGCGGGCGGCGGTGGTGTGGCGAGGGAGGGTACGGTGGATGGCAGGGAGCCATAGTAGAGGGTGGTGAGGGGACGGGTGACGGGCGGCGAGGGGACGGGGGACGCAGGACGGGCGGAGGGCGAAGGGCGGAGGGCGGCAAGAGGATGAGGGATGGGGGATGGGCGGCGGCGAGGGGACGGTTAGGGGAATCACGAGGGGGGGGGAATCGCGGGGGGAGGGGGTAGGGGCACCGAAGGGGGGGTTTCAAAGCCTAGAAACCTCCTTTAGCGGTCTCTATAGGCCACCAATAGCGACCGCCAAAGGTGGTCTCCCGTGTCAGGGGGATTCAAAACCTATTTCTCTAGTAGTGATTATCCCTAAAAGTCATTCGTAATATACATATTCGCATCCTAGGGGAAAATAAAACATAATAAAGGGATGATATCAGATGCTCAGTAGGGGTAAGAAATATAGCAGAATATATAAACATAAATAATAAGACATGGTGAATAAATAAATAAACATGTCATTAAAACATAATCTTGAGAATAATATGGTAGGAATCAATCTGATTAAATAAATCCATATAAATAATCATAAAACTTAACCATGGATACTCTACTAGTCTAATAATCACATGGATTATCAATTACTAATATCACTATGAGGGAATGCATAATGTCGAACATCATAAACATACCATCAAGTCCTCAGCTAAGAAGTCTACATAAATGGGTAAGGCCTCAGGAAAAACTCGGTCTAGTTTGTCTTATGAGACCTACCGATGCATCGAGGGGCTATAGCAGACCATGCCCATCACTTACTAAGTCTAATGTATTCCTCATATATCGAATAATATATTTAAAAATATATCTTTAAATCAAATTTTCCCATACCAATTTTAAATATTTGAATCATAATCACATATGAAAATACTCTAATAAAATCATTGATAAATTCTTGAGAGAAATTCCCTTTTTCTTTAAAAAGAAGAGTTCTTTTGGAAAATAATTTGTATTTGTCATAAAATCATATTATAAACATGAATATCCGATAAAAGAAAAGGAGGGACAATGAAATTATATCTGAGGCATAAATTATTTCCAACAGAAGTGAAAACATGTAAAAATAGAATTTAAGAAACTTTATAAATGAGTCACTTTAGTGCGGTTTAAGGGAAAATACTAAAGAGTATTTAAAATTAAAAAAAAGATTAACTGTTTAGATAAAACCAGAAATGGATTAAGATGGTTTTTCATGATAAAAGAGTTATTTTAGAAAAATATTGGTGGCTTAAGTGTTCTGCACTTGCGCTTAACATCCTGGGTAATCAAATTAAATCCATTAATTAATTAATTAAGAACATTTTCAACAAGTATTTGATTTTTTATAATTTTATTAAGTTCATTTATGGCCTTTTTGATGAGTTATAAGATTCAATTTCGTCGTTCAAAAGTGTTCATTTCCTTGGTTTTCATGATTGGTTCACTTGTATACATGTCTAAAAGATCATGTTAAATGGAAATAAATATCCAAAATTGAAGTTATATGTTATTAATGAACTTACAGAATATTAAATGGTTATATAATTCATTTTTTATTTGGGGTGAGGATGAATCATTAGATGAGACGTTAGTGATAATCGTTTAGATTATTTTGGCGGTTTTTCGATCATCACGAACTAGTTTTGTTTCATTAATTAGTATTATGTATATATACTGGTTCTAAAACATTATATAAGATGTAATACATATATTATAATCTTTTTTAACCATAAAAATTATTTTATGATCAGCCCTGAAGGCAGAATTGAAAAATGAAAGCACGTTGTCCATGAAAGCGGTAAATCGACACCTCACGGACGATATTTTCATCCTTAAAATACAAGGAAATGGAGAAGAGACTTGATGGTGGATTTTCCATTGACATAATAAAATTATAGTATATAAAAGATACTAGATTTATCATGTCACTTTGGATAGGGGAGGAGAGGGAAGGATAAGAAAATAAAAGAAATTGAAAAGAAAGGAAAAGAAAAGAAAGAGGATTTTTACCTCTTGAAGTCTCCTCCTTGAGAACCTCATTAAGGGGATTGGTTTTGATCTTTTGTTAAGAAAAAAGGCTCCTAAAAGTGGGATAGGTTCTTGGAAGGTGTGAGGATAAGAGGTGGTGATGAGTGGTATTTATAGTGGAGGAGAGGGGTGTTTTTTGAATATTTTATTCATTTGTTTATTATTTTGGCTCAAGACTATGAATAGTTAGGGAATTATCACCAAATATATTAAAATAATGAATTATAATTCAATATTATAGTCTTATATCAGTCATACATCATCTATGACTCAATAATTCATATATTTGTTAAATACCGTAAATTATCATATTTAACTATTCACTAAAAAATCAAGTATTTTAGAAAAATCCCAAAAATTCACCCTAACCATTTTTCGATATGAAGAATTCAAAAATAAACTCGATTTTTTAAAAATAATTTTCTAAATATGATAAATTTAACTTTTAAATAAAATCATCATTTATTTAAAAAATATAAATTTTAAAATTATAACTGATTTTATGACACTTTGAAATTTTAATTAAGCTCTCATAAAATTATATTATAATAATAATGAAATATTAATTTATGAATCTATTTCATGAAAATAAATTTTCTTTTAAATAATTATTTTAAGTATAAAATTGTGAATAAACATTTATGTTTCACAAAAATACTAATAGTTAATTTATCATTTTTAAAACATTTATTTACTTATTCCATGATATAAATATATCATATTCTCATTCATAAGATATATAAATTTTATTTATAATTTCATAGGTGAGTTTACTATTTAAATCATAAATATACTATTAATATAATGAAAATGATAGTTTTATAGAAATCAGGATTTTTCACTATTCACTAGAAAATAAATATTTTCAGAAAAATACCAAAATTTCACCCTCAGCTAATTTTGATACTATTTTTATAAATAAAATTTATTTTTTTCAATATAATTTATAAAATTTTCAAAATTTAGTTTTAAAACAAGTGTGCCATTAAAAGGCAGGAAAACTATCTTTAGAAAAATAGTCTTTTAATGCATAAAATTGGATTCATTATTATCTTATTCCTATAAAATCATTTAGATGAATGTCAAAATATTTTATTAAATATATAATATATAAATTTCATAATTTGGTTAATATTATTCATTCTTTCCAATTTAATGACTAGGTTACAACGGTCGTTTAAAAATAATGATATTGAATTGTATATCATCGTTTGTTTACGTTTGGTGTTGTGTGAAACCTATACTATCAGAGAAATTAAAAAAAAGACATAACATTAAATATTGGGGTGTTACAAACAACATCCATTTCCTGGTTTTGATGATGAGACTACGTTGATCGATCCTTCTTCTTGTCATACCATTAATGACTCCTCTCCATCACAAATTAATTCTTCCAATCTAATCAAATTTCAAGAACATGAGAGCTTAGTCTTCTGCCCTGCTGAATATAATGGTCCCTCAAAAAATGTGATTTCATGTCCTTATATTGTGAGTTCACAACCCATCCATCCCAAAGTGAAAAAGGATGCATTCAATGTCTATCGAACTACACCTTTCGACGATGAAGAGGACATTGAACTAGACCCTTCTTTTCCATGATAGAGTTAGAATTGAAACGTGACATCTGGGATTGTCACACACAAGAGGACGTCGCTTCAAATGACATTGAATCACCTCTTCCTAAAAATTCTTGCGAGTCTAAAACTTTTTCTAAAATGGATACAACTGAAACATTTTTGGATTCATAAAATCATTTAGTGTTGATGGTGGAAAACACTCATAATTTTCTAGAAACATGGAAGAATGGGATTTCCTAGAGGATCCTGAGTTCATGGTGAAAGATGTGCCAATGGATAAATATAAAGAGGGCAGTATAGAAGAAACTTTTGAAAAATATTTCATTCTTGACACAATGAAGTCATCCTCTCTAATTAAGCCCGCCCCACTTGCTTCATGCATCAAGCATGAATTAAGTTGGAAACCAGTGGATTTCCTTGTGCTAGTAGCTAGTGGTGAAAAAAAATAGGGATACATCATCAACCCAAATACTACATTCAAGGATATGATGGATATAATCCAACCACTAAAAGATTATGGTAAGGGAATTTCTTCTCCTATTGAAATTAAAAAATATAATCTTCCTAATGATTCCCTTTGCACAAACTTCACCTATTTGGTGAGTCTTTCTTCATATGAGGTATATTCATTCCCTTATAACCTGGTCTATTTTCATTTCATTCCACCCATCAATTTTTCTAACAAGTTTCTATTGAGATATTATGCATCTTCTAGGATAATTTTTTTTCAGTGAATGGATTCTACACTCCCACTAATAAAGAAGAAGATGCATGGTATACATTTATGTTCGATCCTGGTGGAGTTTCAACAACGCCTGGCTAATGACAAAGTAAACTTAGTGCTCAATGGGAGGCAACCCATCATTTTTTGTTTTCTTTTCACTGCATTTAGTTTCATTTCATTTAGTTTTTAAGTAATAAAATGGCATGCATTTACTGCAATCTGTTATCTCCTAGAACCAGAGTGGATTTGAATTTATCTTACATATTTTTATCATCCACATGCTTTTGATTATGGTGTGACTTTTTTGATATGATGTGGGTATGTTCTATTCATGTGTAGATTTTACAGATATATCATTTCTATAGCTTCATCAGATATAGACAGCCTTTCCACATCTATCAACACTAACACAGGGAAGTGTTTTATTTTTTCCATATTTTATGCTTCCAAAAATACCATGTAAAATAACTAACTCAAAAAAAAGAAAATTTTGAAAAATGAAAAAAAAAACTGACATTCATGACATCTTTTGAACCCACATGAAAATGGATGCATTTCTGTAATAACATAGTTGGGAACATACCACTTGTATCCTTGGGTAGTTTGAGCAGATGATTCCTGATCGGAATGCTTTGATTCTTGATCTAATGACTTAGATGATTGCTGATATTATTTCATGATTTGAAAATGTTTTTTGAAAACTTGTATATTTTTGAGACACTTATTTTCACTCAAGCTCATCTGTGATGTCTAGCATTATATTTCCATACTTGTGAGGACTCTAGCCCAATTTACATCATCTCTTGTTTCTCTTTTTCTTGAGGGAATCTCTGACCTATTATGTCTTCTAGAACTTTCCATGTTTTCCCATCAAAGCGATAAGAATTTTGAAAGTTGCACTAAAATGACAGAGGCGTCTGTTTGATTATTTAACCCCTTTGACCCAATGAGTCACCCATACATTTTCTCCTTCATGTAACCCTTATAAGTCATGAATAATCCTTTTAGGATGAACCAATAGTCGATACCATTCCCTACCCATTTCTTGACTATTTACATTATAATTTTCAATCTAAGTGTGGGGGACAGATTTATTCATTGTGAGGGTTGTTTGATGGGCAATGAGTCATTTGATGCACATGGATTGACATTATCCTTTCATGATTATATGTGTTATATTTCACAGTAGCCACATTCATTACATGTATTTTGAAATGGGAATGTAGATTTTTTTTTGTTCCAACAACAAGTACTTTGTGGTCATTATGCGGTAACCCTCACTTTTGGGGATACCTATGAAAGTGATGATCCATTACTCCAGGAGTTAGAGAATTTTCTATATGACCTACTTTTATTCAGATGCTACAGCGCACACACTACTTGTGTACCTTTCTTTGAGATTTTGTCTGACATTTATTTTATAGGGTTTTGGAGTTGATACTCGTCAGTTTTTCATGCCCATATTATTTGAGGGAGTTTTGTAAAAAAGAAATAAAAATAAAGAAAGAAATTTATTGAGAAAAAAAGAAACATTGGATTATCATATTCTTGGGGACAATTAGCGTTTAAATTATAAGGGAGAAAGAGTTTAAGGGATACATTAATATTGACACTTATCATGCATTTATTTCAATATTCAACCCTCATTTTGCCACAAAATATCCTAATTTTTATTTATGAACCACCATCCCACGATCTCAGAGACATTTGAACCTAATGTAGAACCCTCGAGATTGGTGCATTCTTTTGTTTTTCACCAGTGGAAATCTGAAATTCAGGGCAAGCCTATGGTAAGCATGCATGTGTATGAGAATTGAGCAAATCTTTGATCAAATTGTTTGAGTGATGAGAGTGATTGAGAGGTGGATCACATGATGCATGAGTGCACGTACTTATTTTGGAAAGAATGCGAGTGGAAGAGAAATTGTTTCTAAAAATTGGAATTTTAAACGAAGCATGATATTTTGTGGGCAAAAGGGATTGAAAATTTTTGAACTTTCAATTTTGATGCTTTGATTTTTCTAAGGGTCAAATTGTGTGTTTTTCTAATTGTTTTTCCTAGGAGTGCAAAAGTTTAAGTGTGGAGAATTTGATGTGCATGGATTTTTCTTGTATTTTTATAATTGTTTAACATAGTTTTAATCAAATATTTTAACTGTTTTTAGTGTTTTGGTTTATTTTCATAATTTTGTAGTGTTTTTGTTATTTTTTTAATTTTTAGTTAATTATATATTAATATTGGTTATTTATTTTTATTATTAGTTTTTATTAATTTTATGTTATTAACATTTAATATCTAACACTGGTTATTTTTTGTATTTTAATTAATATTAGTTTTTTATTAGTTTATTAATATTTATTAGTAATTGTTTTAATTTGTTAAAAGGTTGGGTACAACCACAAGTGCGGCACACGACGCTGCAGAGAAAATGCAGTAAACATGCAGGTCTGGGGACTTAACCCTGAAGACTTCCCCTGACCCCCAAGCCCTTACCACCCCACCACCAACAGTGGGGAAAATGTGTATTCAGGTAACGAGGTGTAGGTGCGGCTTTACACCACCTGCGCACCACATGTCCCCAGTGAGGCCCAAGGTGTCCAACCTTGGGCTTGGAACAATTCCCAATGGGGCAGAGGGTCCATGAGTAATTATTAAAGGCATATCAGGCGTTTCCTTGCGAGGACTCGAACCCAAAACCTCAGGGTAAGGGCGCCAGAACCGTAACCACTCCATCATGCCCCCGCGGGCAAAAACATGTATTCGGGTAACGAGGTATCGGTGCGGCCTTGCACCACCTGAGCGTCACATGCCCCCAACGAGGCCCAAGGTGGACAACCTTGGTCTTGGGCTGATTCCCAACGGGGTAGAGGGTCCAGGAGTAATTATTAAAGGCATCTCAGACGTTTCCTTGCGAGGACTCGAACCCGGAACCTCGGGGTCAGGGCACCACAACCGGTAACCACTCCACCATACCCCTGTAGGCATTATTTTAATTTGTTATTTTAGTATTATATATTATTTAACTTTGTATATTAATAATATTAATAGTATTATTAGTTTTATTAGTTTTATTATTATTAAATTATATTAACATTTAATAGTAATATTTTAAAAACCCAGGTTTTGGGACTCTGAGACTTTGAAAAATTTCTTGATGTCATTCCAGAGCAGGGTGTTCAGACGGTGTGCAATTCCGAGGCCCGGTGTGCCCGGAATTAATTATATAAAAATGTTCAATGTTTTTATATTACGCACGCGTGGTTAACTAGAGAAAATGTGATATCTCTTAGAAGGTTGATCGGATCGGAAATCCAAGACCACGTTTGGGTCCGGAACGCAGTGTTTACCCTAGGCGCGACATAAAATGAGTTGGCGCAGGACCTTCGGACCCCTCGCTCATTGGTGGTGTGTTAAATGGATAATTAAATTATCAAATTATTCATTTAATAGCTCAAACCTGAATAACTCCCAAATGATTGATCATATGGGAAAACCGAGGGCACCGTTGAGTCCGGAGCATGCCGTTTACCCTAGGCGGGGTGTAAAATTTGCGGGCGCGGGCCTGCTGTGAGAAATGTCACCCAGGGGAAAAATGGTCATTTCAGAATGTTTGCTTTGTGATATTTATCACTGGAGTTCCTTTCAAATAACTTTTAAACCAAGTCTCGGAATGGAAATCTGAGACTTCTGTTGAGTTCAAAATGGGGCGTTTTTCCTAGGCGTGAGATAAAATAGGCAGGCGCGGAGGTTTCGGAATCTGCGCCCGTTGGGAGAGTTTTAAGTGAATTTTTATAAATTCACTAAATGTTGAGGGAAGACTCATTTCTCCCTCCCTCTCTCTCTCTCCCTCTCTCTCTCTAGCGTTCTTCACCGTTCTTCGGCGTTCTTCGCTGTTCTTCACCGGATTGAGGAGCGGACTCTGGCGGATCGAAGCAGGATCGAGCGGACGCGTCGCCAACGACGAACGAATCCAACGAGGTGGGATTCTTGTTGAATTTCGCGCCCTCATCGATTTTCTCAAATTTCTTCATCATTTTCGTATTTGAATTTTTTATAGTATTTAGAATTTGGGGCGTTGGACGAACGAACACGGCCAACGCCCGAGCCCCGTTCAATTCCTCGTTCTTGAATGTTCTTCGACCCAAATTTTCAGGCGCGCGCGAACCTCGACGGATCATTGAGTAGGGGAAGGCGTTGTGAAGATCCAGTCCCAGGGATCCCAAAACTGGTGTCGGATAATTTTTCCGATCACTGGAGTGTTCGGGGGGGACCGGTCGAAGGTTTGGCTCCAGCGAGGGGCGGCGTCCGGAGACCGAACCGGCGGCGGAGCTCGGGGGTTCGGGTCAGTGGCGTCGGGTGCGGCCGACGCGGACGGGCAGCTGCCGGGAGTCGGGATGGCCAGCGGCGGAGGCGGAGTGGGGAGCTTCGGTGCGGTGCGGCAGGGGTGAGGCCGGGCTGCGGAGGTGGCCGCGTCGGGTGTCGTCGGGGCGTGGTCGAGCGGAGGAGTCGGCTTCAGCCGGTGCGGCGAGCTCAGGGGAGGCGGTGGCTGGGCGTGCGGCTCAGCGAGAAGGCGAGGCCAGAGGGGCGTTCAGTGGGTCCAGGCGGCCGGGGTGCTGGCGTCAGGCAGAGCTGACAGAGAGGCGGCGTTGGCCTCAGCGGAGCAGTGGCGAGCAGGAGAGGCCGCGACCCAGGCGGCCGGTCGCGGTCAGCGGAGGAGCACCCCGAGGTCGCGCCTTAGGGGTGAGGAGGAAGCAAGGACCCGCGGTTCGCGGGTCTTGCTGGGCGACACGACCAAGACCAGCCTTTTGGCCGGTCTTCTTTGGAGAACTGGACCCGATGCGGGTCCGGGGGTTTGAGGTGGGCCGCGGCCAGCAGGTCGTGGCGGTTCGGACTGGGCCAGTCAGGGTGAAACGGCCCGGTTGGCCCCCCTTATAATCGAGGGGCCGTAATTTCCAAATGGCGCGTCCGTTTGACGCGCCATCTACGGCCGTGAGTTCGTATCGGCGAGGCGGTCTGTTTGAAGTGGGTTTCAGGGTTTTGGGGTTCCGTGCCCGAAGGCGGGTGACTGAAACGCATTAATTTAATAATAATAAATTTATTATTAATGTTGCGACGGACGTGGCTCGCAAGCCGGACGTCCATTTGACGTGTCGTCAGAGGCGCGGTGACCTCGGAGCTAAGGTGGTCCTTCGAAAGTTGGTTCAGATCCCTTGCGGTTTCGTTTCGTTGCTCGGTGGCACGAAACGCTTTATAACGAATAATTATTTAATTATTTAATTAATTAATTAATTGTTGCATTGGACCTAACTCCTGTTTGGGATATCCGATTGACGCTTCGTCAGCGGAAGCGTGACCCCGGTCCTTGTGCGGACTTTTTGAGATGCTTTTTGAAGCGCTCGGGTTGGAGACATGGTACGGGGCCCATAGGGCCTAGTTTGCATGTTTTACGGTGAAACGCCACTTTTTCACCCGATGTCCGTTTTGGGTGTTTGAGTACTCATTTCTGAGTGTTTTTCTGAGGGGATTACAACGGCGCAATCCGCCCACCTAAATTCGGGCTCGAAGTGCGGGCACCACGGGGTCCTGTTTGCGTATAACGCGGGAAATTGCAGCTTCTGCATCCGGAGTCTGTTTTAGGCATCGTCAGCGGCGTTGTGACCCTGGCATCGAGCCAAAATTGACCAGGGTGGTTTCAGGCGTTGAAATCGAAGATGAGACATGGGCCCCACGAGCCATCTCTTGAGTTGTGTGCAGCGTATTATGCCTTTTTTTTCTTCCGACGCCCGTTTGAGGCGTATGAGTAGTCGTTTTGATGTGGTTTTCCCAGAGCATCGCGATGGCACATTTCGCCCGAACTTTTTCGGGATTGTGGTGTGGGCCCCACTCGGGATGGCTACGGTGAATATTACCTTTTCCACCGGGAGCCTGTTTTCAGCGAGTAAATGGCCTATCTCGTGTGTTTTTCTGCGAAGATTGCAACGGTGTGATCTATTTGGGCGTGCAGAACCTCCTTCAAGATCTTATTAAATGTGGAAATATAAAAGGGCGTTGGACGGAGATCCCTTTTTGACACACTCCGAACCAACGCACGGTAGCGATGTTGGTAACACCCGGTGATGTCAGTTGCAGTGCTAAGTTATCGGACCCATTTCCGGGTCTACCCTCCAGTAGAGACTGGGCAATGGGTCGCCTGTCGACGTGTTCCGGGTCTACCCTCCAGCAGGGCTGGGCAGTGGGTTGTCTGTCGACTTCTTAGGGTCTACCCTCCAGCAGGGTTGGGCAGTGGGTCGTCTGTCGACTTCTTTCAGGTCTACCCTCTAGTAGAGACTGGGCAGTGGGTCGCATGTCGACGTGTTCCGGGTCTACCCTCCAGCAGAGACTGGGCAGTGGGTCGCCTGTCGACTTCTTAGGGTCTACCCTCCAGTAGGGATGGGCAATGGGTCACCTATTGACTTCTTTTAGGTCTACCCTCCAGTAGAGACTGGGCAGTGGGTCACCTGTCGATGTATTCCAGGTCTACCCTCCAACCGGGCTGGGCAGTGGGTCACATGTCGACGTATTTTGGGTCTACCCTCCTGTAGGGCTGGGCAGTGGGTCGTCTCTCGACGTATTTTGGGTTTACCCTCCAGCAGGGTTGGGCAGTGGGTCGCCTGTCGACATGTTCTGGGTTTACCCTCCAGCAGGGCTGGTCAGTGGGTCGCCTGATGATGTCTTAGGGTTTACCCTCCAGCAAAACTAGGCAGTGGTTCACCCGTTGGCATTTCAGACTCGGTCCTTATCTATGAGGTTAGTTAGTGACTTTTTCTCCATGTCTACCGGAGCGGGATCCTTGGTTGTACGGGTCGGCGATGTGGCAGCTTTGACGTGACCTTAGGACATACGAGAACGAGGGGTTCTTTTCCCACCGAGATGCATCCTTGCGTCGCGACCTAAAAACTGTGCGGGCGAGTCAGTGTCGCCCAAAGCAGATAGTATCGAGGTGCGGTGATTGTGCCCCTTTGACTTGTACCTCCTAGGTTGACGTGCAGGACATTTGGGTTCAGTGTTGGATACCCTTTGAACTGTTGGAAACTCTTCTTGGGTTGAGCTTAGAGATAGAGATCCCCTTACACACTCATTCAGGTTTCTCGTTGAGCATATATATACACCCTATTGTTGTTCCCACTCCTTGGGTTCGGTTACTCTCCTTCTAGGAGGGGCGAAGACGCGTGGGGTATGCCACGTGCTTTCCGTGTCTAGCTCCTCTTGGTTGGACGAGTCTACTCTCCTGCTATAGGCAGCGAAGACTCGATGAGAAGTTCGTCTTCTCACAGTCTCTAGCTCCTTGAGTTTGGACGAGTCTGCTTCCTTTCTCTTGTTGGGTTGAGCTACACTCTCTCTCTCTTTTGCACTCTTACACTGTTCTTTGCTCTGTCTACTTCTCACCATTTTAGTACCTCCCTTGTTGCTCCCTCGATCTTTCAGGGCATCCTACTGAGTATTTTTATACTCACCCCTGCTTGGGATTTTCCCGCACTTGGTGTGCCCTTGCAAATGACGGACAGGTCGGTCGAGACTATGGAGGAGCGTACAGGACACAGGAGCTTGGGTTGCGTTCAGTGGTCGTAGCAGGACTTTCTGGGTTTGAGACTCACCAGCGGTTTACCTTTGTTTTACCTGTTGTCGGGTTGTGGCACCTTTCTGGTTGGGCGCGTGTTTTTCCCCTTTTTCTGTTTGGTTTACTTTTCAGTACTTTTCGGCACTTTTTGTACTGGTTAGAGGTCGATGCATGTATGTTGTATCTTGTTTTCTTTTCTCTACACTTTTTCATTGAGTTGGTTGCGTGTGTGTGTACAGTTTCTTAAGCAAAGGCCTTCCCTATCTTGTTGTGCCTTTGGTGCTAGTCGCCAGCCCCTGGCCTATGGAGGCAGGCTTGGGGTAGTTGTGGCTCGAGCCCCGGTATGGGTCGGGTCTTGACAAAGTGGTATCAGAGGTGGTTCGTTCCTTGGGGCGATGTTTGGACGTCCCTAAAAAGGAATTGGTTGAGATAGTGTCAACGTGTCTCGAGAGCGGCTCTCAGGCCAGGGAGTCCAGTGATGGTGCGGCGGCCGACGTATCCATTCACGAGGACCCTGATAACCCGCTTGTCGACTCAGCACACTGAGACACTTGTTGCAGGGAATTTGATTCATGCATCATATAGGATTGAGTCATTGACTGTCCTTCTTGAGTCAACTCCCCATCGTGTTGATATATATATGCTCATTTGACTGTGGTGCTCCTTGATCGGGTTCAGGATGTCTCTGTGATGATAGCCAACCAGGATACTAGCTATGGTTCGTTACGACGATTATGTGAGCAAAGAGGCCTCAGTTCAAGATTCATCATACGATTACCCTTTCTCCACGAGGACAGGTAGTAGCACCTCCACCTGTGGAGTAGCGGATAGTATCGGCAACGAGGGCCGATGACGAGCGCAGGATGGGCGCGTTACGTGAGTTCCAGCATTGGAGACCGCTGAGGTTCCATGGCAAGCCATACCCTCACACAATGAAGGGTTGGCTAGAGTCGGTGGTCTGCCTCTTCAGGCTTGATCGGACACTGACAGGTTAGATGGTGGCTTTGACATCCAGTCTTTTTCCACCGAGCAGTTTGGCGCTAGAAGAGCCAGGGTTACTCAGATACCCGATGAGTCGGTACTCTCATGGGATGACTTCTAGCAGCTGTTTCGTGAGGATTGTTACCCCTCTTACTTACGCTTTTTACAGTTTCGGGAATTGCTAGAGCTTCAGCGGGGAGTGATGGCAGTGGCTGAGTACAGGACTGGGTTCGCAGACCTTACTCGGTACTCTTTGGACGTGGTCTATGACGGAAACTTTCGAGCAAAGAAGTTTGAATGAGATCTCTGTAGAGGATATTTGTTCCAGTTTAGTGCCCTTGTGCATCCTCACCCATCTCAGGGTGCTGGAGCAGGCACTGGTGACAGAGAAATTTCTGGCAGAGGGACGTCGATTGGAGGGGCCTCGACACCGGAGGTTTCCCCTTGATGAGACTCGGGCACATGGTCGGGGACAGTGTCGAGCACTGAGATAGCCCAGGGAGGACTAGTGCTATGTTTGTGATGTGCGAGATCATGT
Organism: Viscum album; assembly: GCA_963277665.1. Taxonomy (NCBI): domain Eukaryota; kingdom Viridiplantae; phylum Streptophyta; class Magnoliopsida; order Santalales; family Viscaceae; genus Viscum; species Viscum album. The sequence goes on along the minus strand of OY728150.1, from coordinate 805,132,393 downwards.
GGCATGAGACTACTCGACCAAATGTGTTGAGTCTTCCAGAGTTGGTAGATGCACCGCCACGACAGAGGCAGTGCCATGATAAGAGAACTCCCAGGTGAGGACAGGGTGGTCCCTAGGGAGGCGGTGTTGGCAGAAAGCAGGAAGAACTGTGGTTGGCGGACGACGTTTTGAGGTCCTTCCACCACCACTAGGCGGCCCATGTTAGGCTCAGGGAGCTGACGGACGGGGCCGCGGACGGTTGTGCATTGTGGTTGTTTACAATCCTGCAGTGCAAGAGATGATAAGAGGTACGCTCTGTGTCTTTTTCTAATCATCTCAGTAGAACTTGTTAGACACTGCGTGAGGTACTCTTTCGTCTAACTCCTTGTTCAAGGGGTTACCGAGGGTGACTCGGGGCGTCGGCGTAACCCTGTGTTGGTGCTGGTGGTGGTAGTTTTTTCCTAAGAATGTGGAGACACTATCTTCGGGGAGAGCGCTTTGTGGTTTTCTCAGACCACCAGTTTCTCAGATGCGTCCCCACACAGAGAGACTTGAACCGGAGACGACGGTGCTGGCTGGAGTTTCTGCAGGAGAGTACAACTTGTCTGTAGTTGACGAAGCTAACTCCTTCGCTGGTTGAGCGTGTAAGAGAGTCTCGGTTGTGATGCGCCAACTGTGAAAACTTGTGTAACCGAATATCCTTGGGTGATTCACCATATGGGTATTCTGAAGGAGGGACTCACGAGATCATGTTCTAGGAACAAACCGTGATTTCATTCACGACGTGGAAAGTAGGGATGCGGCCGGGAAAGACCCCAGAGTTTCTTTGGGCCGTTCGGGAATCATGCAAACGGTTGAGAGGTTTCCTACCATCTTTCCCTACCCTCCCAAACGTAGGAGTGGGCACACGGTGTCTTCCATGTGTCATAGCTGATGATGTGCGTGTGTATTCCTACGCATTCCCTCGAGAGTAGCAGACCTTATGAGTATGAACCATCCCTTTGGTTCGCGTGTTGTGTGAGCATGGTGATGTGCAAGTTTTCTTGGGTGCGGTAGAGCTAGGTGCGAGCTCTGTATCCCGAGTTGTTTTTCCTAGTTTTGCTTTTCGAGGAAGAAAAGCTTGAAGGAGGGAATGGTGTAAGAACCAAGGTTTTGGGACTCTGAGACTTTGACAATTTTCTTGATGTCATTCCAGAGTAGGGCGTTCAGACGGCGTGCAATTCCAAGGCCCGGTGTGCCCGAAATTAATTATATAAAAATGTTCAGTGTTTTTATATTACGCACACGTGGTTAACTAGAGAAAATGTGATATCTCTTAGACGGTTGATCAGATCGGAAATATGAGACTACGGTTGGGTCCGGAACGCGGTGTTTACCCTAGGCGCGACATAAAATGAGTCGGCGCAGGACGTTCAGACCCCTCGCTCGTTGGCGGTGTGTTAAATGGATAATTAAATTATCAAATTATTCATTTAATAGCTCAAACATGAATAACTCCCAAACGGTTGCTCGGATGGGAAAACTAAGGGCACCGTTGAGTCCGGAGCGTGCCATTTACCTTGAGCGGGGTATAAAATTTGCGGGCGTGGGCCTGCTGTGAGAAATGTCACCCAGGGGAAAAATGGTCATTTCAGAATGTTCACTTAGTGATTTTTATCACTTGCATTCCTTTCAAATAACTTTTAAACCAAGTCTCGGAATGGAAATCCGAGACTTCCGTTGAGTTCGAAATGGGGCGTTTTGCCTAGGCGTGAGATAAAATAGGCAGGCGTGGAGGTTTCGGAATCTGCGCCTGTTGGGAGAGTTTTAAGTGAATTTTTATAAATTCACTAAATGTTGAGGGAAGACTCATTTCTTCCTCCCTCTCTCTATCTCTCCCTCTCTCTCTCTCTCTAGCGTTCTTCACCGTTCTTCGGCGTTCTTCGCTGTTCTTCACCGGATTGAGGAGCGGACTCTGGCGGATCGAAGCAGGATCGAGCGGACGCGTCGCCAACAACGAACGGATCCAACGAGGTAGGATTCTTGTTAAATTTCGCACCCTTGTCGATTTTCTCAAATTTCTTCATCATTTTCGTATTTGAATTTTTTATAGTATTTAGAATTTGGGGCGTTGGCCGAACGAACATGGCCAACGCCCGAGCCCCGTTCAATTCCTCGTTCTTGAATGTTCTTCGTCCTAAATTTTCGGGCGCGCGCGAACCTCGACGGATCGATGAGCATGGGAACGCGTTGTGAAGATCAGGTCACAGGGATCCTGAAACTGGTGTCGGATAATTTTTCCGATCACCGGAGTGGTCGGGGGGACCGGTCGAAGGTTCGGCTCCGGCGAGGGGCGGCGGCCGGAGACCGAACCGGCGGCGGAGCTCGGGGGTTCGGGTCAGCGGCGTCGGGTGCGGCCGACGCGGATGGGCAGCTGTCGGGAGTCAGGCTGGCTAGCGGCGAAGGCGGAGCGGGGAGCTTCGGCGCGGTGCGGCAGGGGCGAGGCCGGGCTTCGGAGGTGGCCGCGTCGGGTGTCGTCGGGACGTGGTCGAGCAGAGGAGTCAGCTTCAGCCGGTGCGGCAAGCTCAGGCGAGGCGGCGGCTAGGCGTGTGGCTCAACGAGAAGGCGAGGGCGGAGGGGCGTTCGGTGGGTCCAGGCGGCCGGGGTGCTGGCGTCAGGCGGAGCTGGCGGAGAGGTGGCTTTGGCCTCAGCGGAGCAGTGGCGAGCAGGAGAGGCCGCGACCCAGGCGTCCGGTCGCGGTCAGCGGAGGAGCACCCCGAGGTCGCGCCTCGGGGGTGAGGAGGAAGCAAGGACCTGCGGTTCGCGGGTCCTGCTAGGCGACGTGACCAAGACCGGTCTTTTGGCCTGTCTTCTTTGGAGAACCGGACCTGATGCGGGTCCGGCGGTTTGAGGTGGGCCACGGCCAACAGGCCGCGGCGGTTCGGACCGGGCCGACCAGGGTGAACCGGCCAGGTTGGCCCCCCTTATATTCGAGGGGCCGTAATTTCCAAACGGTGCATCCGTTTGACGCGCCGTCTGCGGCCGTGAGTTCGTATCGGCGAGGCGGTCTGTTTGAAGTGGGTTTCGGGGTTTTGGGGTTCCATGCCCGAATGCAAGTGATCGAAATGCATTAATTTAATAATAATAAATTAATTATTAATGTTGCGACGGACGTGGCTCGCAAGCCGGACGTCCGTTTGACGCGCCGTCAGAGGCACGGTGGCCCCGGAGCTAAGGCGGTCCTTCGAAAGTTGGTTCAGAGCCCTTGCGGTTTGGTTTCGTTGCTGGGTGGCACGAAACGCTTTATAACGAACAATTAATTAATTAATTAATTGTTGCATCAGACCTAACTCCAGTTTGGGATATCCGATTGACGCGCCGTCAGCAGCAGCGTGACCCCGGTCCTCGTGCGGACTTTTTGAGATGCTTTTTGAAGCGCTTGGGTTGGAGACAAGGTACGGGCCCCACGGGGCCTAGTTCGCACGTTTTACGGTGAAGCGCCACTTTTTCACCCGACGTCCGTTTGGGGTGTTTGAGTACTCATTTCTGAGTGTTTTTCTGAGGGGATTACAACGGCGCAATCCGCCCGCCTAAATTCGGGCTCAAAGTGCGGGCACCATGGGGTCCCGTTTGCGTATAACGCGGGAAATTGCAGCTTCTGCATCCGGAGTCTATTTTAGACGTCGTCAGCGGCGTTGTGACCCTGACATCGAGGCAAAATTGACCAGGGTGGTTTCAGGCGTTGAAATCGAAGATGAGGCGTGGGCCCCACGAGTCGTCTCTTGAGTTGTGTGTAGCGTATTGCGCCTTTGTTTTCTTCTGACGCCCGTTTGAGGCATATGAGTGGTCGTTTTGACGTGGTTTTCCGAGAGCATCGCGATGGCGCAGTTCGCCCGACCTTTTTCGGGATCGTGGTGTGGGGCCCACTCGGGCTGGCTACGGTGAATATTACATTTTCCACCGTGAGCCTGTTTTCAGCGAGTAAATGGTCTATCTCGCGTGTTTTTTCGCGAAGATTGCAATGGTATGATCTATTTGGGCGTGCGGAGCCTCCTTCAAGATCTTATTAAATGTGGAAATATGAAAGGGCGTTGGACGGAGATCCCTTTTTGACGCACTCCGAACCAACGCACGGTAGCGATGTTGGTAACACCCGGTGATGTCAGTTGCAGTGCTGAGTTATCGGACCCATTTCCGGGTCTACCCTCCAGTAGAGACTGGGTAGTGGGTTGCCTGTCAACGTGTTCTGGGTCTACCCTCCAGCAGGGCTGGGCAGTGGGTCGCCTATCGACTTCTTAGGGTCTACCCTCCAGCAGGGCTGGGCAGTGGGTCGCATGTCGACTTCTTTTAGGTCTACCCTCTAGTAGAGACTGGGCAGTGGGTCGTCTGTCGACGTGTTCCGGGTCTACCCTCCAGCAGAGACTGGGCAGTGGGTCGTCTGTCGACTTCTTAGGGTCTACCCTCTAGCAGGGCTGGGCAGTGGGTCGCATGTCGACTTCTTTCAGGTCTACCCTCCAGTAGAGACTGGGCAGTGGGTCGTCTGTCGACGTTTTCCAGGTCTACCCTCTAGCAGGGCTGGGCAGTGGGTCACCTGTCGACGTATTGTGGGTCTACCCTCCAGCAGGGTTGGGCAGTGGGTCGTCTGTCGACGTATTTTGTGTTTACCCTTCAACAGGGTTGGGCAGTGAGTCGCCTGTCAATGTGTTCCGGGTTTACCCTCCAGCAGGGTTGGGCAGTGGGTCACCTGTTGGCATTTTAGACTCGGTCCTTATCTATGAGGTTAGTTAGTGACTTTTTCTCCGTGTCTACCGGAGCGGGATCCTTGGTTTTACGGATCGGCGATGTGGCAGCTTTGACGTGACATTAGGACATACGAGAATGAGGGGTGCTTTTCCCACCGAGACGCATCTTTGCGTCGCGACCTAAAAGTTGTGCGGGCAAGTCAGTGTCGCCCAAAGCGGATAGTATCGAGGTGCGGTGATTGTGCCCCTTTGACTTGTACCTTCTAGGTTGATGTGCAGGACGTTTGGGTTCAGTGTTGGATACCCTTTGAATTGTTGGCAACTCTTCTTGGGCTAAGCTTAGAGATAGAGATCCCCTTACACACTCATTCGGGTTTCTCATTGAGCATATATATACACCCTATTGTTGGTCTTACTCCTTGGGTTCGGTTACTCTCCTTCTAGGAGGGGTGAAGACGCGTGGGGTATGCCACGTGCTTTCCGTGTCTAGCTCCTCTTGGTTGGACGAGTCTACTCTCCTGCTATAGACGGCGAAGACTCGACGAGAAGTTCGTCTTCTCACCGTCTCTAGCTCCTTGTGTTTGGACGAGTCTGCTTCCTTTCTCTTGTTGGGTTAAGCTGCACTCTCTCTCTCTTTTGCACTCTTACATTGTTCTTTGCTATGTCTACTGCTCACCATTTTAGTACCTCCCTTGTTCCTCCCTCGAGCTTTCGGGGCATCCTACTGAGTATTTTTATACTCACCCCTGCTTGGGCTTTGTCCGCACTTGATATGCCCTTGCAGACGATGGACAGGTCAGTCGAGACTATGGAGGAGCGTAGAGGACACAGGAGCTTGGGCTGCGTTCAGTGGCTGTAGCAGGACTTTCTGGGTTTGAGACTCACCAGCGGTTTACCTTTGTTTTACCTGTTGCTGGGTTGTAGCACATTTCTGATTGGGCGCGTGTTTTGCCCCTTTTTTTGTTCGGTTTACTTGTCAGTACTTTTCGGCACTTTTTGTACTGGTTAGAGGTCGATGCATGTATGTTGTATCTTGCTTTCTTTTCTCTGCACTTTTTCATTGAGTTGGCTGCGTGTGTGTGTACAGTTTCTTAGGCAAATGTATCCTCTAGCTTGATGTGTCTTTGGCGCTAGTCGCCAACCCCTGGCCTATGGAGGCGGGCTTGGGGTAGTTGCGGCTCGAGCCCCGGTACGGGTCGATCGTGACAAATATTATTATTTTTAGGATAAATTCTAATTTTTTATAACTATTAATATTATTTTATGTATTATTTTAATATATCTAACCCTAGGCACACACGCACACATTTATATATTTTTATATCTAATAATTATCTTTTAATTCTATTATAATTATTATTATTAATTTCATTATTATTATTAGTCACTATTATTTTCTTTTTTTAGAAAATTAGATTTGACTTTTAAAAAAATTTGAAATTCAATTTTTTTGTTTTGAAATTGAAAATACACGCCCCTCTCCACATCTAGGCATCGTCTTCTTTAAAATGGGAGAAACCCTAGCAGTAGGGGAATCATCACAGACGATCGCCCCTCCCCCCTCAGGCTCCCAACATCCCCACCAGCGTCCCCCCTGCCCCTTCCCCCCACGACCTGCCACCCCCCACTCTCCCCCAATCCCAATCCCCAGCCCCCCCCCCAGGACCCTCTCCCTCCTAGCAGACCACAGCGCCACCTCCTTATTGTGCACCACCAAAGCTGCCTTTATTGGCCTCTCCTCATCTCCACTTCAACTCTTCAGCGGTGCACACGAAGCAATAAAAGGTTATTTTAGGGGATAGGGGTTTTTTTTTTTTTTTAATTTTATGGGGTAGGTTTTAAATTAATTAGGGAAATGGGTCTCTTGAGCGCCACATGGTCCGGCGCTCAAGAGTTTTGGAAGTGGAGCGCCACTTCAAGTGGCGCTCCACCAATTTTCCGGAAAAAAATCTCAGCGCCACTTGAAGTGGCGCTGAAAAAACAAATTCAAACCGTGCAGCGCCACTTGAAGTGGCGCTGCACCCTTCTGCCGAATTCATTCGGCGCCACTTGAAGTGGCGCCGAAACTCCACCCCATCCTATAAATAGGACCCTCGCCCCCCACCCCATTCCTCATTCCTACCTCACCCACCCCCATTTCTCCCTCCCTATCCCTTCCTCTCTCTCTCTCTCTCAAAGTTTTTTTTTGCGTTCTTCGGTTGCGGTGAAGCCTTGCCTCTTCGGTTGCTCTGCCTGTGTACCTACGTCGTCACAAATTTGAGGTAAATCTTTCTTTAAATTTATTTAATAGTTTTATTTAATAATTTAGTTGTTTAATTTATAGAATTAGTATATAATGTTTGTATTTTATAAATAGTATGGTTTTTTTTAATGTAATTAGATAATGAAATGATTAGTTAGTTAAATAATTAATCATAATTAGTTGATTAATCAATGCTAATTAAGTTATTAATTAATCATAATTAGGTAAATAGTTAAATGTAATTAGATTATTAATTAATGATTATTAGCTAATTAATTAATCATAATTAGCAAATTAATTAATCATAATTATTTAATTAATGAATCATAATTAGTTAATTAATTCATTATAATTAGGTTATTAATTAATGGTAAGTAGGTAATAAATAATCATAATTAGTTAATTAAATAATCATAATTAGTTAATATCATAATTAATTAATTAATTAATCATAACTAGTTAATTAATTAATCATAATTAGTTAATTAATTAATCATAATTAGTTAAGTAATTAATCGTAATTAGGTAATTAATTAATCATCGTAATTAGTTAACTAAATAATCTTAATTAGCTAAGTAATTAATCATTAGTAGTAAATTAATTAATCATAATTAGTTAAGTAATTAATCGTAATTAGTAAATTAATTAATCATAATTAGGTTATTAATTAATCATAATTAGGTTATTAATTAATCATAATTAGTTAATTAATTAATCATTAGTAGTTAATTAATTAATCATAATTAGGTTATTAATTAACCGTAATTAGGTTATTAATTAATCATAATTAGTTAATTAATTAATCATAATTAGGTAATTTATTAATCATAAGTAGGTAATTAATTAATCCTAATTAGGATATTAATTAATCCTAATTAGGTTATTAATTAGTCATAATTAGGTAATTAATTAGTCATAATTAGGTAATTAATTAATCATAATTAGGTTATTAATTAATCATAATTAGGTAATTAATTAATCCTAATTAGGTAATTAATGAAACATAATAGGTTATTAATTAATCATAATTAGCTAATTAATTAATCATCATTAGGTAATTAATGAAACATAATTAGTTAATTAATTAATCATAATTAGGTAATTAATTAATCATAATTAGTTAATTAAATAATCGTAATTAGGTAATTAATTAAGCATAATTAGTTAATTAAGTAATCATAATTAGGTAAGTAATTAATCATAATTAGTTAATTAATTAATCAAAATTAGTTAATTAATTAATCATTAGTAGTTAATTAATTAATCATAATTAGGTTATTAATTAATCCTATTTAGGTTATTAATTAATCCTATTTAGGTTATTAATTAAGCATAATTAGTTAATTAAGTAATCATAATTAGGTAATTAATTAATCATAATTAGTTAATTAATTAATCATAATTATTTAATTAATTAATCATTAGTAGTTAATTAATTAATCCTATTTAGGTTATTAATTAATCCTAATTAGGTTATTAATTAATCATAATTAGGTTATTAATTAATCATAATTAGGTTATTAATATATCCTAATTAGGTTATTAATTAATCATAATTAGGTTATTAATTAATCATAATTAGGTTATTAATTAATCATAATTAGGTTATTAATTAATCATAATTAGGTTATTAATTAATCCTAATTAGGTTATTAATTAATCCTAATTAGGTTATTAATTAATCCTAATTAGGTTATTAATGAAACATAATTAGGTAATTAATTAATCGTAATTAGGTAATTAATGGAACATAATTAGTTAATTAATTAATCATAATTAGGTAATTAGTTAACCATAATTAGGTAATTAGTTAACCATAATTAGGTTATTAGTTAACCATAATTAGGTAATTAGTTAACCATAAGGTAATTAATTAATCGTAATTAGGTAATTAATGGAACATAATTAGTTAATTAATTAATCATAATTAGGTAATTAATTAACCATAATTAGGTAATTAGTTAACCATAATTAGGTTATTAGTTAACCATAATTAGGTAATTAGTTAACCATAAGGTAATTAATTAATCGTAATTAGGTAATTAATGGAACATAATTAGTTAATTAATTAATCATAATTAGGTAATTAATTAACCATAATTAGGTAATTAGTTAACCATAATTAGGTTATTAGTTAACCATAATTAGGTAATTAGTTAACCATAAGGTAATTAATTTATCATAATTATGTTGTTAGCGAAGTAGTTATATTATTCAGTGAAGTAGTTATATTAATCAGCGAAGTAGTTATATTAATCAGCGAAGTAGTTATATTAATTAGCCAAGTAGTAGTAAATTGCCTATGGAATATACCTTTGCATTACATTCTAGGAATGATAATGAATTTAGTTTTCAATCTACCTTGACCTCGGTTTGTAATTGAAGTTATGAACTTGAATTTAGTAGTTCAATATATTTTTTGCATATTAAGTGTTAGAGTTATCATGAAATGATTGCTCTCTTGAGTAAAGTATCCCCGGGTAGAGGGGCTTTGGGTCGGACCACCTACTTTCCTGGAGGCTTGCCTTGTCTAGGAAAGTGAATGGGGTTGGCTATCTGTCGCTCCGGGCTTACTCATGTGGAGACTTTCAATTTCATATAACTCTATGCTTTTACATGACATGTTCGTGTACCTCATGCATATAATGCATGTGGATATGTATAAATATATTTGACTTCTATTTTTGGGTAAGTAACACAAACTTGTGGGTTGTGTAAATAGTTACACATCAATATGGTTTGAACATATTGATTTGGTGGAGGGATTAGGATTCCAACATAAATTACTAGAAGCATGCATACATAAATTGATTCTTTAATCAGATTTAATTAATAACAGTGGTTTCTTTTAGATAAAAAAGATGGTCGCCGCTTATATTTATTGCAACGGTCAAATAATTGAGACAGAACAAGGATGCAGTTATAGTATACATCCAGAAGCTGTTGTGATGCTTGGAGGATGTACTACTTTGGAAGCTGTGCAAAGGAAAATCCATCGGAGGTTAAAACTCGCGAGGAATCAAGTAATAGAGTCCATTACATTCAGACATCTTCAATTTATAGATAGGTTTTGGCATGTGCCATATCCGGTAAATGATGATGATGATTGGGAATATATACTTTCATTGGTTAAGTATATACCTGAGAATCAAATGATGGAGTTGTATGTCACTATAGCTACAATGGAGGTTCCATCGACATTGGAAGTTGACCCATCTCAAATTCATGAAACTATGTCATATGCTCCTTCACATCAAGACGTTCCATCAGCATCAGTAGTTATTCCATCATTTCCATCAGCCACAGTTTCAATGGATAGTCCTCCACATACTTTAGATGCATTGGTTGATGAATTTGAGGATGATGACAATTTTGAACAAGATGAAGAGGAAGTTGAAGAAGAAGAAGAGCATGCGGAAGATCAGTCTGTACCAACTCATGCGAGGTTCAACCGACCGTTGAACCATCCTCCACTATTGGCTTCCTGGTCGACTGAAGGCATGAATCGCTTGCCAGAATTTGATTATTCAGTTATCACTCCCAGTTCAGAATTTCCAGGAATCATTGGTGGCATAAATCGAGTGTCAGATAACGATGTTCTGTATATTGGCAGAGAGTTTGAGAGCAAAGAAGCAATGAAAAATGTGATAAAACAATATCACATTGAAAGACATTACTCATATGTTGTAGAAGAGGCAAAGAGATCTTATTATTTGATCCGTTGTGACAAATTTGAATCGAACTGTCAAATGCGTCTGCGAGCTATTATTGATAACACTTTTCACAGCTGGCGCATCACTAGATTTACTCCACACACATGTGTGAACCCAAGCTTGGCACAGGAACACTCTTCATTAGATGTTGAGTTTGTTTCAACTATTATTGTTGAAATGATTAGAGCATGTCAAGATGTCCCCGTGGTTCTGGTCATTGAGCGAATCAAACAGCTTTTTGGGTATCGAATCTCTTACTGGAAGGCATGGGCAGCACGACAAAAGGCTATTGTGAAAGTGTATGGTGATTGGGATGACTCTTATCGAGTTCTACCACAACTGTTGGAGCTTCTACGCCACAATAATCAAATAGTCTATCGGTTACATACAGTTGAATATGTTAACCAACAGAACCAACTTGACCGCTCAATGGTTGTGTTTGATAGATTATTTTGGACATTTTTACCATGTGTGGCGGCTTTTAGACATTGCAAGCAGTTCATACAAATTGATGGCACATTTCTGTATGGAAAGTATACCGGAACTTTATTGATTGCCGCCACACAAGATGGAAATCGAGCCCCTCTGCCTATAGCATTTGCAATTGTGGAGAAAGAGAACTTCTCATCATGGAGCTGGTTTCTGGCATGTCTCCGAGAGTTTGTTACGGATGCAGAAGGGATTTGTCTTATTTCTGATCGCCACCGTGCAATCAAGGAGGCGATACAGTCTGAGGGTCTTTCGTGGAGACCACCATATGCCCATCATCGATACTGTATTCGACACATTGCCAGCAATTTGCGAAAGAAGTTCAAGAATGAGTCGATGAAAAAGGCAATCTTAAAAATTGGTATGAACATCCTTTTCTGTTTAAAATGTTTTTGTCGTAGTTATTTTCATAACTATTCAGATGACTGCCTGTATGATAGCATATGAGCCTCAACAACAAAGGATGGAGGAGCGTCTTCAAGATATCCACAGAGTGAATCCAGAAGTGTATGATTACATGATGCAAATTCCAAAGCAGAAATGGTCGTTGGCATATGATGATGGGAGGAGATATGGTCATATGACGACCAACATCGTAGAATGTATAAATGGAGTTTTCAAGGGTGTTCGAAAACTACCTATCACAGGTAAATACGAATATTTCAATATATGTTACTCAGAAGAGTTACTATTATAATATAATATTTGTATAATGTCGTAAATCTAAATTTCAGGGTTGGTACAAGAGACCTTCTATCGTAGTGTAAAGTACTTTCTGGAACGAGGAAAGCAAGCTGAAGAGGGCTTGAACAGAGGGATGCGCTATGGACACAATTTCCAACGCGAGCTAGATACAATTCTTCAGGAGGCCGCTACTTACCGTGTAACTGCATTTAATCGTCCAGAGCAACGATTTGAGGTCGCTGAGCCCGGTGATGCTATGGCATGTAGCAATGGTCGTGTGCGAGTTGTTTTATTGGAGAAGCGTTACTGTGATTGTGGCAACTTTCAGGCACTGAGATATCCCTGCGGCCATGTGATTGCTGCATGTGCTTACGTACACGTATCTTGGGAGCAGTTCATTGATCCAGCTTATCGACTCGAGAGCATCAACTCCTGCTACAATACTCCGTGGATGCCAATCGGGGAATATCAGAATTTTCAGCTGCCTGATGGCGCACCCACGCTTCTACCAAACAGCAACAGACTTCGACCTAAAGGGAGGCCAAAGTCGACTCGTATTCGGAATGAGATGGATTGGCCTAGTGAACATCCAGCTGGACGGCGGTGCAGCATATGCCGCCAGGAAGGTCATACGAAGACACGTTGCCCTAGACACATAGGGCAATCATCTAATGGTTAAAATGAATCATGTATTCTATCAGTTACTGTAAAACTTTGTACATGTAATTATTTTTATCATTTCACCATTTTTAATCATATTTGTTGTACTTGTAAATAAGGTAATTTTTGGAAAATGTACCACGATTTCACGTGACATTTTTTGTCGAACGATCAACATTACATGAGTAGCTTTAAACAAACAACACCAACTCAAAAAAAGGAATATACCTGTATAAGAAAACAAAACCATTTGAACTATTAAATGAAAATGTCATCAGTTATTTATAATGAAAGATGAACTTACAGTGACTACAAAACAAAAACGAGGAAACTCTGAACGTCTTCACCCCAACACCCCAACACGGGAGACAACAACTAACCCAATGTGTTTATGCTTCTTTCAAAATTATATCCTAAATTACATATCTTACATGATAAAAGTCATAACTTACATGAAATTAATGTTTTATTGTTTGCACATTCAGATGGAGCAGCCACTTTTATCTTGCCAGGAGACGCACGTGTCGCGCGATGTGTTGGCGCGACGACCTGTTAGACATCTTCATGTTCGGAGAGCGCACCGTTTTCATCATGAGGCACCGCCGGCATCTATTTGTCCATACCTTAGACGTGCAGGCTTTTATGGAGTTGCTATGTGTGACTTCAAGACCATCGACCATCATTTGATAGCTGCATTGGTTGAGAGATGGCGGCCAGAGACACACACATTTCATCTCCCAGAGGGGGAGATGACTATTACATTAGAGGACGTTGCCTACATGCTGGGGTTACCTATCCATGGAGATGCAGTTACGGGGGCCAGTACCGGCGATTGGGTTGCAGTCATACAGAGGCTGCTAGGCATTGACGTCATCGGCGCACGGGGTGTCCTTCAGGGTTCGCGCTTGCGAATGAGGTGGCTCGATCAGCATTTCGACGTCATTCCAGATGATGCAGACGAGGAGACGCTTCTTCAGCACACACGTGCATACATTTTGCGGCTGCTCGGAGGCATGTTGTGCGTCGACTACTCCACCGCTTTGGTACACATGATGTACCTCCCATTACTTGAGGATCTGGATCAGACTGCGACATACAGTTGGGGATCCGCTGTATTAGCACATCTGTACAGATCTCTCTGCACCAGTTGTCAGGCCGATTCACATCAGATTGCAGGTTGCATGGTGTTAGTACAGATGTGGGCCTGGGAGCGTTTTCCACGCATCGCTCCTCGAGTTGTCGCACCGCTTGCACCGGAGCTGCTTCAGGACTGTCCTCGGGGACGATGGTATGTCTACGTCATTACTTTCGGTTATTTAGTACTTTTGTTATTGTTTTTTATAAACTTACCGTAGGTTACTCTTTTTTCACCAGGTGGAGTCAGTCTCAGAAGTTTGCACATACTCCGAGACATAGTGTGCACAGCTTCAGACAGATATTCGATGCTATAGTGCCGGCTGATGTAAGTTAAACAGTACTTTTTTGTAAGAAAATTTGTTTTGTTATCACTATTTTAAGTTATTTCAATATAATCTCAGTAAAATTATCATGCTATTATATGACTTATTTTTTGAGTTTACATTTCAGGTTTCATGGACTCCTTATACAGGTTATGTCTACGCATCACTTCCACTATACTGCACATCTTTGGCTGGAGATCGTGCTGCAGTAGTACCACTCATTCACTTCCACATCGTTGAGTGGCACCAGCCAGACCGGGTCATGCGCCAGTTCGGTTTTATACAGCATATCCCCTTGGCACCGCGACAGTCTACCGAGTTACATTCGATTGTGCTTATAGGTAGACAGACGACAGACTGGCGGCGACATCATGCATCTTATATCCAGCTTTGGGACAGGCGTGCCCGATTCAGTATCTTTCCACAGGGATATATCACATCACACTTTGATTTATCTGATCAGGGGGATTATGCACACTGGTATCGACGACATACCATCATGTACCTTACACGTCAGGGGATTGGCATTCAGCGATTGGTATGTTTACTAAGATTTATTAATTTTGTTTAACTCATTTTTGATATTAATTTGATTGTCATTTCATTTGCAGGCAGACGCCATTGGTCAGCTTGCACATTCCACGCAGCCTCAGGAGCATGCATATATTCTGCGGGAGGTAGTTCATCGGGATGTGGTGGCTCTATTGGATCATCTCCGGTTGATACGTGGCAGTTTTTTTGATGAGGAGCCACAGATATATCCTGATCCATATCTTCAGGCAGAGGCACCTGAGGATGACGATGTCCCTGCTATGCCTGCTGAGGAGGATGCACCGCCACCACCGCCGCCAGCTGGACGACAGAGACGAGCACATCCAGGGGGGCAGAGGCGACCACATCGACATCCGAGAGCGGCTCCTGCAGATGTCGTCGCACCACAGACAGACGATCTCGCCCAGCCGACTGATGATTTTGCACAGCAGGGAGACATTTATATACCGCATATGGCGTCTCCGCAGACTACTATGGACTTCGATCTGGGTGCAGTCACACAGCTTATGGCGGCCCCCTCTCCTCTCGACGAGGCCTTCTTCAGTACCCCATTTCTACCATTTATAGGAGCTTCAGAGCCATATGTCACCCCATATGGTTTTGGGGCATCCTCACATGATTTTGGGGCGTCCTCACATGATTTTGGTCAGTCCTCTACACAGCATCATGAGGAGGCACCAGAAGCACCGGAAGAGGAGGAACCTGCAGAGAGGACACCGGAGCGACATGGACGTCGGACGCGGAGAGGACGTGACATTCAGACACCGCGTTGTGGTACCGGGGGGCATCGTCGTTGATGTTTTTGGATGCAATGTTGTATATATTAAAAAACTTATTCACTATGATAAGTAACTGTTGTTTAAGTCAAATAACAAGAAAATCAAAAATCTATTAAATACAAACTTATTTCAATTAACTATTAAATTATAAAGTACATGTACAATATAAATAAAATTTGTCACAGCGAGTTAACCATTAATAATTAATAATTATAATGACAAATAATAATTAATAATTATATTACTAACTAATTAATTATTGTATATAAAATAATAATATTTTATAGACGTTTAAAGTCACATAGTTGAAACATTTTTAAGTTACAACTAGGTGGTTTTGAAAGCCTATAAAATATTTTCTATCGACATTTTTTACGTAATTTTTTTATCTTCATCTATTCAGTATATGTTTAATCCAAGTTTCAAGTTTCATTCATATTGGTCATATGGATTATGTTTTATAGACGTTCAAAGTCACATAGTTGAAACATTTTTAAGTTACAACTAGGTGGTTTTGAAAGCCTATAAAATATTTTCTATCGACATTTTTTATGTAATTTTTTTATGTTCATCTATTCAGTATATGTTTAATCCAAGTTTCAAGTTTCATTCATATTGGTCATATGGATTATGTTTTATAGACGTTCAAAGTCACATAGTTGAAACATTTTTAAGTTACAACTAGGTGGTTTTGAAAGCCTATAAAATATTTTCTATCGACATTTTTTACGTAATTTTTTTATTTTCATCTATTCAGTATATGTTTAATCCAAGTTTCAAGTTTCATTCATATTGGTCATATGGATTATGTTTTATAGACGTTCAAAGTCACATAGTTGAAACATTTTTAAGTTACAACTAGGTGGTTTTGAAAGCCTATAAAATATTTTCTATCGACATTTTTTACGTAATTTTTTTATTTTCATCTATTCAGTATATGTTTAATCTAAGTTTTAAGTTTCATTCATATTGGTCATATGAATTATGTTTTATAGACGTTCAAAGTCACATAGTTGAAACATTTTTAAGTTACAACTAGGTGGTTTTCAAAGCCTATAAAATATTTTCTATCGACATTTTTTACGTAATTTTTTTATTTTTATCTATTTAGTATATTTTTAATATATGTTTTAAGTTTCATTCATATTGGTCATTTAGATTATATTTTATAGGCTTTCAAAGTCACATACTTGAAACATTTTTAAGTTTCAAGTAGGTGGTATTGAAAGACTATATGTTTAACAATATTTCAATTTTTTTTATAAATAGTTACTTATAACTATGTAAATATATACATGTATAAATATATAATTATATATATACAAGTATAACTATAATTACAATATAATTCTAAATATAATTATAAATATAATTCTACACACACACATATATATATATATTTATATATGAATATTAAATATATTTATAAATAAATTTTAGATATATATGTAACAATATTTTCATAATTATATATTTTAAATATATTCATATTCATATAATTATAAATATTTATATTTAAAGATTAGTTTATAATTATATAATTACAAATATATTTTTTATTTAAAAAATATATATAAATAGATTTATATTTATAAATATTTATTTTTAATTATATATATACATAATTATATTTATACACACACATATAATTATATATATACATAAATATAATTTCATAATTATATAATTATAAATATAATAATAATTAATTTAGCATTTTTAAATACATATTTATAAGATTATTTTTAAAATTTTATTTATTTATTTTGAAATTATTTATTAAAAAGAGATGAGGTGAAAAACAATTAAAAAAAAGAAATAAAACAAAACCAGAAAAAAAAAACAAAACCAGAAAAAAAAAACAAAACCAGAAAAAAAAAAGGGTGGCAAAGCGCCACTTGAAGTGGCGCTAGCCACCCGAATTGTTGAGCGCCACTTCAAGTGGCGCTCAACAACCCCCTTTCCCTAATTAATTCTAACCTAGACCCATTTTAATAAAAAAAAAAAAAAAAAACCCATCCGGGCAAAAATGCCACAACCACGCGACCAGCCCAGCTCGGAACTCTAGTTCATGGACATCAGCGATGCGTGCGGTCATTCACTTCGACGTTGCGGCAATCGGTTTGTGATTATCGATGCGGTGATTTTTGCAACGACACGAATGCGGTGATATCCTCATTTTATTATTTTATGCGTCGTGTCGTCGTTATAGTGGGCTAATATTTTTGGTGTCAGAATTGTGATAAATGTGACAGTGTTTGCATGTCTTTAATTTATTTTCATATTTGATTGTCTTTTAAATTAATTAATTTTAATTGGATGGTTATTTATTTAATTGTATCTGCTTTTGAATTAATTTTCATTTGGACCTTGCACGCCTGCTTTGGTGCTCGTTCGTGTGATACCTAATAAGTAATCACGGGCAGGAGATCATGAGAGAATTTATTTATCTGGAAATCAATCACGCGCGCGAGAGAATCGTAAATCGCACGAGATTGAGTTCTGAATAAATATATATATTAATTGAAAAATTAATATTTTGTGTGCACTCTCATTCAAACTTGCATGAGTGATACCTAATAAATGATCTTGTACGAGCAAACCCAATGCAAATAGATACTTCGACTTTATGTGAAACGAGTTGTGCTATTTCACCAAGTGATTCAGTGCTACAATGACACAAATTATTCATCAGGACAGAGAACGAAATGACAGATGATTTGTGTAAAAATTAGAATACTGTCTAACATCAGAATATGAGACCTAATAGTATTTTGATTAAATTTGGAATCAGTGGTAATTAAATAAATAAATATTCAGATGTGGGAATTAGATGATTGACAATGCATGCACCTGAACGGACGTCACAACACTGACACTTCCATCTCCACCAATTTCTTCCATAGATTATTTAAGTTCGCTTAGATAGTTTTAGTTATTTTAAATAATCATTTTTAAATAGTCATTTAGTTTCTAGAACTTTTTAGTTGTTAATCACATTAAGAACTTGTCTTCCTAAACATTCTTTCAAAAATATATTCCTAGTATCTGCACACATTCTCTATCTATGTGGTTCAACCCTGCTCGCTGCTTCTACAGTAGTTTGTAGGTTTATAAATTTTCACGCATTGTAACGCACGTTCCAGTTTTGAAATCCATTTGATATATCTCATAATCATAATATACTTTAATGGCTAAAAGAATTTTAATGGATTTGATCATAGTCACTACAGAAAACTTTTCTGCATAGTTAATACCATGAATTTGTTTAAAACCTTTAGTCACCAAGCGAGATTTGTAGATAGACACTCTACCATCTAAGCCAGTCTTCTTGTGAAAAGCCCACTTGCACCCAATGGGTTTTACCCCTTTAGGTGGATCTACCAAGTTACAAACCTAATTAGTGTATATGAATTCCATTTCGAATTTCATTGCTTTTAACCATTTATCAAAGTCAGAACTCATGATGGATTTTCGGTAAGATGTTGGATCATCTTTTATGACCATTATATCACCTTCATCGAAAATAAGAAATCCATCTCTCTCGGGTTCTTGATGAAATCTACCCGACTTTCATGGTTCTTGTGTATACTGACTTGGTTCATTTTCCACAACCCTTTGTGCTTCCGACTCATCCATCCCAGGAACAGCATCATCTTATTGGTCTTGAACTTCATTAAGTTCAAATTTTCCCCTACTAATTCTTTTAGAGGTAAATATCCTTTCCAGAAAGACAGTATGTCGAGCAACAAACACTTTGTTCTCTAACAAATTATATAAATAATAACTCACTTTCTCTTTCGGATAACCAACAAATAAACATTTATCTTATATGAGTTTTAATTTACTTTATGTAATATGTCTCACATATTCCTCACAGGCCCAAATCTTCATGAAAGACAAATTCAAATGCTTCTCAATCCATAATTAATGCAGTGTCTTTTGAACATCCTTGGATAAAACATGGTTTAGAGTAAATGAAGCAGTTTCTAGAGCATGGCGCCAAAAGGAAATAGGAAGGTCTACATGACTCATCATGGACTGAACCATCTCCATTAGAGTTTGATTTATCCTTTCAAATAGATCATTTAACTTTGGTGTACCAGATATAGTGAGTTGTGATACTATACCACAATCTCCTAGATGGTCCTGAAATTCTTGACTCAAATATTCTGCACCCCAATCAGATTGAAATGTTTTAATATTTTTGTCAAGTTGAGTTTGCACTTCATTTTTGAACACTTTGAACATTTCAAAGGATCCATACTTGTGTTTCATAAGAGTTAATGTAGTATTGAAAGCCACCTTGAGATACTTTATTTACAAGACCACAAACATTAGTATGTATGAGTTGTAATAAATCAGTAGCTCGTTGACCTTTATACTTAAAAAATGTTCATTTTTTTCTAATAAATAAAATTCGCATACATCAAATGATTCATAATCATTCAAATCCAAATATTCATCATTATGGATTCATTGGATGCAATTCTTATTTATATGACCTAGGCGACAATGCAAAAGAAAAGTGGAATTCAACCCATTAATTTTGACCTTGATTTTCAAGATCCAATATGGTCTTTTATTGAATATAATCCCACTAAAATAACAATCTTCGCTATTATAAATTTAGTGGGTCAAGATCCATATTTGTAACATGTCTTCACTCAGTTGAGATCATCTCTTAAGGCATGTATATTTAAGTAAACTCTTGTTAACTCTTGTAAATTGAATCTAATACAACTCTTGGATTGTTGAGTGGACAACATCTTGCTCAATTCATCACATGAATATTCTCAACACCATGCCTCTAGGTGCCAATCTGATTGACTTACCAAGTCAAGTTTCACTAAACATTAACATCAGGATAAATGTTACCCATTTCACCTAACACAAGATAAATTATTCATGCTCGACTAAGCATGATTCATCTATTTGATCGATCAAGGTCTTGACGAATGTAATTCTTATTGGAAGGCATCTAACACTTTGATATTTAATGAAGGATTTTATACTTAGTCTCATTGCTAACATTATATGTACCACATACATACCTTATATGATTATATTCATAGCAATTCAATAGTACATATCTTATACATATTCAATGCATCTTATGCATATTAATTGGTTAATTCATTTACCTTTGTATCTCATACAATGGTTAAGACTTCACATTACATATAACAATTTTATGTCTCTGCATTGATTTCATAAAAACGTAAAGACCTCGCATTCTTAAGAGGTCTGGTAGACTAGAACACAGGGCATGTGATATTTCACACAGGGGTCGAGCAAAAACCCACTACCGAGAATTACCCTTCGGCGGAACAATCACACCATCAAACTTTCTAACAATGTTTCATGTGAGTCTTAAATGAATTTTACATGGTGGGAATATATCATCAAACTATACAATATTCTAACATTTAGTTTAATATTTTTCATTTATCAAGTTGGCTTTAATACCATTGCAGGGTTTTAATGACGTTACCAACCCTTAATACGCAACAAATACAATTATAAAACCTACCAAGATCATAACAAGTGAACGAAAAACACAATAATAAAACTAAAAAATAAAAATACATTTTAAAAAAGTTTGGAATAATTAAATCAATTTTGAATTAATAAATTCAAGTCTCCTCTGATATCCACTAATAATGCTAATCACCAACGCTTTGGTGGGATCATATTCCAATCCAAGTAATGTTAGTCACTCCTCTGGCAAGGAATGGAAGAAAGAAAGAGAAAGATACTAGAGAACCACTCGGATGATGAAAACTAAGGAGCTCACTCAGATGAGGAACACTAGAGAACATTGAGCACCACATTTGCTTTCTCTAAATGGAATGAAATCTACACCCCCCCCCCACTCCTTACTATTTATAGCAAGAAGAGAATTCAATAGCCTCCAAAGAAGCTAAATTCATAGCAAGCAAAAGGAGGTGCAATAAATAACCTCCAATAGTCATTTGGAGCATTAAATGGCCTCTAAAAGTGGCTTAAGACTTAAACCGCCTTGGGAGATACATTAATGAGCCTCCATATTGGTTAAAGCTAGCAAAGGGGGTGCTTAAATGGTTTCTCTAGGTGGGCTTACGAATTTTCAAATGTGTAAAACATAAATCTTATTTGTGTTTATAATAAACATAAACATATGTACAAATGAACTAATCGCATTAGTCCAAAAATCACAATTAGTGTTATCTTATGTGCAACCTCAAGGGCCCTTTGTAATGTTGGCAATGATTATGAAACTCATTCATAATCATAAACTAAGAGAAGAATCTAGCAACACATCATAATTACCCTAATTACAAAGGGGTTTGGTGTGATCTAATTCATCACATGCTCATTAGCAATGTTCCTTTATCCTTGACATCAATCTTATTTGTGTTTATAATAAACATAAACATATGTACAAATGAACTAATCGCATTAGTCTAAAAATCACAATTAGTGTTATCTTATGTGCAACCTCAAGGGCCCTTTGTAATGTTGGCAATGATCATGAAACTCATTCATAATCATAAACTAAGAGCAGAATCTAGTAACACGTCATAATTACCCTAATTACAAAGGGGTTTAGTGTGATCTAATTCATCACATGCCCATTAGCAATGTTCCTTTATCCTCGACATCGACATCAAGCATGAGACATGGATAATGTCAATCCCTTGTAGCTTATCTTTTTTTTCTCAATTCCCGAGTTGGTTGAATCTTATATAATAATTACATCACATGTAATTATCTTGGCATGGTTATAAACTTAGTCAAACCCCAATTAAGGGTCATGATATTATAACCATTCATATGGACAGACACATCCTATCTTAGTTGATCAAATCCCTTCACTTGATTAATATCATACCTAATTAGCTTCAATTGAGCCAAATCTTCAAATGGCTCTAGATGAGTATCAAAGTATGAAACTTAACAAGGAACCTATTTGACAACCTCAAGTCGAAAGAACCATAGTCAATGTTCACTGAAGTAACACCAATAACACATATATGACTATCCATGTGGTGTACTTTAAGCGAGACAATCTGAATACAAGTTCATCAACTTTTATCCTATGAGTGGTTAGTTGTATCTCTATACAAGAGATTTTACTCATACAGATAACCTAGTAATACATATATTTCATGGGTTATTATCATATCATATCTCATGTTATATGCGACAAACATAAATGAATGATGCCATTAATATATATTACATGATACAAAATGTTCTCAAGTCAATAACACCTCACGGTCCTTCGTTTACAAAAATTGACATGTATCCATACATAAGTGTGCAAAAAAACTACAAAATCGCAAAACAAATCCCCCCTAATATGACCTACCCGTAAAACCACAAAACTACCTCAGATGTGATGGGTTAATTTTTTCACTTCGCATCTGGTTGGGCCGAATTGGAAGTTTATTATTTTTTTAGTTGGCCCAACCCATTCATTATAAGTATGAAAGTATCTTATACTCTCAATTCTAACAATTTCTTATAAAATTTAATTAGATATAACAAATTTTGGACATGAGAAATATTATTTTGTTGAATAATTAAAAGACCGTTAAAATATTACTACTTTTATAGTATGATATTTCAAAAAAAATATAGAAGTTGAAACATTATTTATTTTCATAAATTAAAAATTTTATGTTTTTATTTTTATGAATTATTATAACTTTTTTTCAACCCAAACCAACTCATCCTTTAAATCACCTCTACTTATCATGTTGAGTTTTATATAAAATCGCATGTTGAATGTTGGATGTCAATTAAATTTTATTAGCCCACCTGATATAGATCGAGTGAGATTTATCTTTAAACCGAGCTCACTCACTCGTTTGCACACCCTTTTTAATACATACAAATCAACAACATGAATTAATGGTTTCTTTTTTCAGTTTTCAGGTTATGCGTACCTGAGCTTCGAATTTTCAAGTGATCAACTTCATAGAATGATACCCATTATATTTCAAAGCATTCCTATAAAATTTTAGTGATGGTGCTGAAATTCTCTTTTAATTTCAGTTTCCTTTATTTTATGATTCTTCAAATAATGAAGCAAATTATAAATGATTCATTCTAGATTATAATTGATGTTACATATATGTTGTTTGGTGCATGATGGTGCATAATCTCGATGCTACATTGCTATAAAATCACACAAGGTGTTGGATCCATAAATGCTTTGAATAGCAGCGGAATAAATAAGGTCTGTGATTTACCTCATCTTGCATTTTAATTTTTCCAAAAAAATGAAGACGTATTTTTTCATTGTTTTCCAAAATTATTGTATTTCCATTCCCATTCTATAAAAAATGCTTTCCATTTACATATTTCAATACAATTCATATTCATTCATCTTATCCTGATGAAATGTTGGGCAGCTCCTTCATGAAGATTTCTACAGATGAATTCAAAATATTTATTGATTTCTTCTGTCACACAGAGATTCATTTAGCTATAACAGATTACACTTGGATCAGATGTAAGGGAAACAAGTAGGGGTGGCAATCTATGACACAACACGTGAACACAAAGTGAACATGACACAAACCGAGTACATGAATAAATAAATGGGTTGTGTTTGAGAGTTTGATAAGAGGGTTGAGTCATCATCTCCTAAGGCTGAGGCTGTTGGAGTTCTCATTTCTCAGCCTTTGAAGACTTACTTGAGGAGGAAGGATCGAGCTCATTTGCCTTAAGGGTAGTTTTGTCATTGTTTGCTTTTCTTTTACTACATAAGGGAGTTTATTGCGGGGAGGAGGGACAGTTTCAATTATACAACTCGGTTGTGGGATGCAAGAGGCTTGGCCCCTGGAGTGACCCGACAGGAGCAATTCCTTCTTCCCCGTTCTTCTAGAACGCACTCTCCTGTAATAGATGGTTTTCCTGAGAATAATTCCGAAAGTACTCATTTCATTCTATACCACATATTGTGACATTGATGCTTCAATTGAGTCATGCTGACTCAAATGGGGTCACGAGTTACTCCGGTCGAGTCCGTTGGAGTGAGTTTCGAACAGCGGATACAAGCTCAAGCGCTGGCGGCTCAACAACAAGAATCGCTTCAGCGACATGACACGCAAATTGGTGAGGTACAATCGACCGTCGATCTTCTTTTTTCGTGGTCAGTTGAAGTTACTACGCTAACAACGCGACCTCCAGTTGGCTTTACAAGAACAAAAGAAGGCATTTCAAACTCTTGATTCGTCTGTCAACTTTCGGTACTATGTCACACACAGAGGTCGTCGAGGCGGTGGCTCCATTTCTGTCACACTATCCTGGAAAGGAACACGTCAATCTTCAACCTGATCATGCACCTGAGGTGTGTGTTGATCCTAGCTCTAGTAGTCGTGGAAACTTTAAACACGATCACAATCGCACTGTGCGTCCCGTGCTTGGTGACGGCGCAGAAGCATTCTAGACTGAAATACAAAATTATGCAAAACGCGTTGAACTATCGTCTTTTGCTAGTGACGGTCTGATAGCTTGGATAGCACGGATAGAAACATATTTTATGATCCATCGTAGGCGACTTGATCTTCGAGTTCCGATCACGCAGCTTTGTATGGATGGTCTCATGCAGCATTAGTTACTTTCAGTATTGACCATTCATCCACAATTTGTCCAAGGACGAGTTAAAATTTGAACTCCTAAGCCAGTTTGGTTCTACAGAGGATTACGATCCTCTGGAACAGAGTGTTCATCAAACAGGAACAGTTGATGAGCATATTACGAAGTTTGAACAGGTTGCCTTCCGGATATCTAGTCTTAAAGAATCTTGATATATTAGTTTTTTCATGGGAGGTTTACGTTCGAAAATTGAAAGTAAGGTTTTGACTCGTGAATCAAAGGATAAGGCGCAACTTCTTTCCTTGTCACAAAATGTCGAAAGATGGTTGCTAATTGCAGGCGTCATTCGCTACCGTGACTCTAGACACCTAGGGCGAAACTCCATTACTGCATGGCCTCCATTTACAAGGGTTGTTATAGTTCTGGAGACCATTGGTTGGACTCGAACAGAGCGACAAGGCGGCCGTGATAACCATTTATTCCCCAAGAAAGGATTGAAGAACCTTTCTAAGGTTGAGTACGAGCAACGTCGGGCTAAAGGATTGTGTTTCTCCTATGATTTGAAATTTGGCTCAGCACACAGATGTCCTGAGAAGGGCATTCGTATCATGGTTTGGGAATGTCCTGAACCTCGACATGAGGAGGGAGACTTTACACAACCTCCTCCAACAGATGATATTCTCGCTGGGAAGTCACAACCTGGGTTGGTGGAAATGTCTTGTCAGGCGATGTATGTGACTTCGAAGGAGGCGCCACTGGTTCACAGTTCCAAGTCTGTGTTGTTGTTGGAGGGGACTATTACAGGTGTTCAGAAACTAGTCTTGGTTGATAGCAACGCTAGTCATAATCTCCTCAGCCTTGCTATAGAAGTTTGATATTCCAGTAGTTCCTACTGATCCATTCGGTGTGTGTCTAGAAGATGACAACCGAGTTATTTCAAGTGGTAAATGTATCGCATAACTTGTTCCGTTCAGAGAGTTGATTATGTGGGTGAGTTAATGCTTACCTTTTTGATACTTTCAGACCTCACTTAGATCTTGGTGTGGCTAGGCTCGAGACTCTTGGCTATGTAACTACTCATTAGAAGAAACTCACAATAAGTTTTGACTATGAAGGTGTTGAATATGCACTATATATAATATATATATATATATATGATATTATATATATATATATATATGTATATTTAATAATCTTCATTTGATGCAAGTATTATTATGCATGTATTAAATACAAGCGATAATAAATATATGCATATAATATATTTATTTATTTCTCCCAAACGGTTTTATTATCAATCCATTATGAATAGAGTAAATAGCTTGAATATTCATTGAATAGGATTCAATGAATTAATGTCAATATAAATAAATGTATATAGATACATAAATATAGTCAACGCGTTTCATTAAATGAAACGCGTCATTGATGTGATCCCTCTTGTTGAAACATCCAATTATGAGAAAGACTACCAATTCTCTCTTCCTCTCATACTGTTATTTATCGTTTGAAACGAAGGCACTACCACCTCTTCAGCATTCAGGTGTCTTCGCAATACGATCACAGATCCACTGGTCGATGTTCCCCCCTCAAAGGCAAGGTAATTTGTTCATTGCTTCGTGATCTTTGTCAAGCATTCTCCTTCACCGAGGAAGAAGACAGTTGTTAACATTTTCCAAGTACACTATATTTACAGTTTTATTTACACGTTGATTCATAAAGATAGATGTGTTTGTGTTTAGGTTGTCTTCCACTGCATATGATCATACGATCATATGATGATCGTACGAAACTCATCAGAAGGTTCTCACATTCTTTTGAGAGGCTTGGCTTCTCTCCAGTGTTTTCTTTCTGAGAGTCAGCGTATGATTTTTCATTCTTTCTGAGTCGGCGTATGATTTTTCATTCCTTTTGAAAACTAGACCGCAACTTTAACTCCTAATTCTGCATTGGATTTGGAGTTTTAGCGGGATCTTCAGCCAATTTTCTCTAAATTCAAGGTTGTTTTTGCAGAGCCCGAGGGGTTACCGCCTCAGCAACCTAATATCATGTCATCAACCTTATTCCAACACCATCACTTGTTAATATACACCCGTACAAATCATCACATTCTCTAAAAGATGAAGTTGAGAGTCAGATTCAGAAATTAATGGCTTAGGGTGTCATCCAACATAGTAATAATTTGTATTCTAGCCCTATACTTTTAATGAAAAAGAAGGATGGTGGCTGGCGTATGTGTGTTTATTACCGAGTCTTAAATAAGCTTACTATTCCAGATCATTTTCCCATTCCTTTGATCGAAGAACTCTTGATGAACTGTACGGGGCTACCTAATTTTACTAAGCTTGACTTGAAGTCTCGTTTTCATCAAGTTCGTATTTGCAAATCTAATATTTGTAAAACTGCTTTCCATACTTTTGAGGACAACTATGAGTATTTAGTTATGTCATTCGGCTTAATGAACACACCCACCACATTTCAGGCAACGATAAATGCGGTCTTTCGACCATTTCTTCATAAGGGAGTCCTCGTTTTTTTATGATGTCCTGATTTATAGTGCTTGTTGGACATCCCATTCGTCCCATTTATGTTTTGTTCCAGGCTTATTGCAGGCCGATTCCTTATTTGTCAATCACAAGAAATGGACTTTTGGCTGTGAACATATGGAGTACTTGGGACATCTGATTTACCAACATGGAGTTTCAATATGTACAGTAAAGGTGTATGTTGTTCTGTCTTGGCCAATTCCCTACAAATGTTTGGGGCGTTTGCAGGTTTTTGGGGCTAACCGGTTATTATCGAAAGTTTGTTAAAGACTAGTAAAATCGTTAAGCCACAGATTGCAAAGAAAACTAATTTTCAATGGACTAAACAGACCCAAGAAGCCTTCAAGACATTGAATACTACCTTGGTTTCTGTACCAGTTTTAAGGTTGCCTAATTTCTCAGAGAATTTTATAATTGAATGAGATTCTTCTGGGAGTGGGTTGGGTGCAATCCTGCTACTGAATGATCAGCCAATTGCTTATTTTAATAAGGCACTTTCTGATTCTAGCTTGGCTAAGTCGACTTATGAAAAGGAGTTTATGGCTTTAGTCCATGCAGTACAACAATGGAAACAATATTTGTTGGGCTGCCCTTTTGTTGAGTTTAAAGCATCTATTGACTCAGCGGATCCCTCCAATGGATCAACAATATTGGCAACCGAAATTATTGAGCTTTGAGTTTGAAGTGGTTTACAAACCAGGGAAACACAATTGTGTTGTTGATTCTATATCTCGCTCTATGGATGAGAAGGTCTTGGGGTCGTTGGTCTCTGGACCCATTGGGTTGATTTTCATCAAGTCTGATTTGAACTTTCTGCGAACAACAACCTGCAAACTATTATTCGCCTTTTAGAGCATGATCCTATTGCGAAATCGAGATATTCCCTTCGACATGGTTTGTTATTTTTTCACAACAGGTTAGTTCTTAGCAAAGGCTCTTTTTTTATTCCACTGCTGCTCCATTACTACCATTCTTCACCTGAAGGGGGTCATAAAGGGTTCTTAAAGACTTGTGAGCATTTGGGGGCTCGTTTGTTTTGGCGGGGCAAGACTTATGAAATTTATCTACGACCTCTACCCATACCTGAACTTATTTGGGAAAAGGTCGCTATGAATTTTATTTATGGCACCAAACTGAAGATGAATTCGCCTTATCACCACCAAACGAACGGGCAAACAGAAGTTGTCAACTGCAGTATTACTATTGAGACATATTTACGTTGTTTTTCCTCTTTCAAGCCAACTCATTGGGCACGATGGTTGTTGCGGAAACGCCGGGAGTCACAGCGACAGATAGGTTTGCAGATGACTAAAAAGAACAAAAGAAGAAGAAAGTGGACACCGACACACCGATTTACATGATTCGGGAATAACCCCTACGTCCATGAAGAGGTGGAATCACTTAACTAAAATCAGGTGTCAGGAGTAGAATTACAGAGGGATCAAAGTTTCACAACACTGAAACTCAAACACGAAATGAGCTAAATAAAGAATACGAAGCATTGTGTCACCAACCGCACAGTAAGTCCATTGTGCCACGAGCAGCTTCGTACGAACCTACTTGTTGCCCAACTTCACATGTGCCGGTATGCTAATCAGAAGTGTCAAGCCATAACTTTTCTTATTGGAGACAAGGTGTTGTGAAATTCCACGCTCAACAACCCTGTTTTTTCGGTTCTAAAGTCTACTTGAAGTATGGTGCCCGATTTTATGGCCCTTTTACAGTGGTTGAGCATGTTGGCAATGTTGCTTACAGATTGGATTTGCTTGCCCATGGTCGGGTTCACCCCGTCTTTCATGACTCAACTAAAACGGGCCATTGGTGATGATTTTGGTGATGATTTTGGTGATGGTTTTTAGGACCAGGTTGCTCTGGAAGTTGTCCACTCTGCTCGTGGTTCTAGTCTGAACCTCCAATGGCTGATCCTTTAGCATGGGCACTCTCTGGAGGATGCTACTTGGGAAAGTGAAGCTCTTATTCGGACTTATTATCTTTATTTTCATCTTGAGGACAAAGTGTTTCCTCAGGCTAGCGGGAGTTATAAGAGGGTCGAGTCATCTATTAAAGCTGAGGCTACTGGAGTTCTCATTTCTCACCCTTTGAAGACTTGCTCTAGGAGGAAGGGTCGGGCTCATTTGCCTTAGGGGTAGTTTTGTTATTGTTTTCTTTTCTTTTATCATATGTTGGGAGTTTGTTACGGGGGGAGGGGCAGTTTGGATTGTACAACTTGGCTGGAGTGATCTGAGGGGAGCAATTCCTTCTTCATGAATAATTCTATAAGTACACCTTTCTTTCTATACCACTAACTCTAATTCTATCATAGTTGAGGGTGTATAACATGACAAACATAAACGATACAAAGATTTAAATATATAAATTTGCTATACCTTTTTTTAAATAAAATATTTTATATTTAACTAAATTAATGTAAATATATGAATATATTATTTGATTGGTAATTTTTTGCATTCTAAAATAATTTTAATTAATATAAAATAATAAAATACAATAAATATAAATGAAAATATTAATGAATTACATAAATAATATGTAACTTGTTTGCCCGTTTAAAAAAACGAATTGGGTTTGAGTTTGAGCATCTCAGCACAAATATTAAGCAAGTCAATGCGACACGAATTACCACCCCTAGAAACAAGCAAGCGGAATTGACAAGGCCTTTATTTCTTTGAATGGGGAAGCCACAGACTTCAATTTTTCTTGCACTGCACTCACTAGAATGCACTTCGATCATTCTGATTTGTCTTTCCCATTACCTTTTAGACTTAACAACGCTTGGTGTAGAATCAAAGAATATAGAGACATTGTGGAACAAGAAGGGTGTAAGGATAAAGTCAGAGTTCTTTAGAAATTCTTCCTACTCAAAAGGTTAATGGATTCCCATGTATGGGGAACTCCATATTCAATAAGGTTCATGATGATGTCAAAAATACTGAAATAGATTTGCAACAATTTCAAGATACCTCTATTGCTTTGGATTTTCCTTTCACATGATGAAATTATTTTGCAATCCAAGCTTGATGATTTAGTTTAAAAGAAAACATGTTGAAGGAACAATGCAAAATTTGATTGCTTAAGGATGCTGCCGGTCATTCAAAATTCTTTTGTATGGTTCAAAAGGAATGTAAAACTAAAAAAATGCACTTCATCACTCCGTGTGTATGAAAGATCTTTACATGAGACAGAGAATATTGCAAATGCATTTGTTGACTATATTACTTGCCTGTTTAATAAGAATGGTTCTTTTTCTCTGATCCAATGGTTTTTCCTCATTTTAATTATTATATTTTATGTTCCTCACATTCATATTTTTATTCAATTTCAATTTCATGATAACTTACTTTATTTTACTACATACTCAATCCCGGGCAAAATACTAATTGGAAAAATAAGAAATGAGATAATCATTCCAACATTATCAAAGACGAAAATGAGTTAAAATATTTCAAGCACAATTTACTTACAAAAACAAAATATGAGTTTTAAATCATATTTTTAAAATATTTTAATCAAAGTAATATCTAATATGATAATAATCGATCACCGTTAAAAATAAAGTTAAATGTAGATACATAAACAAAAAATAGCATTACCCAGTTTGTGAAAATACCTGATCCGTGTCTTAATTACATTTTTTTTTAAATCAGTGTAAAAATTTTCGCTACATCCCATCATTCCTTTCTTTCATATAAATAATACCTACTCGAGTTTTATATGGTAAATTGTAAAGCAAGATCCACTGGCTTCACCTTTGGTTATCATAAGATTACATTCATGGCGGCCTGGTTAAACCCTATGGATCCCAAATTTTAGTAAAAAAAAACACAAAAAAGCCATGTTTACAATAACACTTATTATTTATGATAATATCATTGGAAAAAATAATTTATGTTTGAAAAAATAAAATTTTAAAGAGCAGAAATACTCACTTCAGGCTGAACTTCATGCACTAAGGCCCGCCTCCAGCTTTAACCTCAGCCTCTGTCATGCCCTGAATCAAATTACAACAGCAGAAATATTAACTTACTGACAGGTTGAAAATTAAGAACACAGACCCACAATATTAGAAAAAATGAAATGCCCTCGTGATCCAAAATATAAGAATAAGCAGTGCATTTAATTATATTTTTCACATATGACCTTCATTAATTATGATAAAAATATGGTTTAAATTTTGAGTCAAAATAATTTGTGATAAATTCAGTTTATTCAACCAAATTTAACCAAGCAAATTCCAAGGATCAAACCAAACAAACCCCAGACTGAAGGCTTTTTCGAATCTTTCGAGTCGGACTCCTCATAGTGACGAGCTCCTCTGCTGCAGTGGGATGGATTCCCACAGTTGCATCAAAGTCTGCCTTGGTCAGCCCAGATTTCACAGCAACAGCAAATCCCTGCAATTTGGACACGGAATTACCAACTAAATCTTAAAATAATGACAAGTGAAGGGGCACATCAAATGAAAACGGTAATGATATTTTGACACCATTAGCTGAAACCATATAAAATTTGATTGACTGTGACCTGTTTGTGACAAGAATTTGCATAAATTTTGTATGGCTTCAATGCAGGTGTTGAAGGGGGTTGTCAACTTTTGATGGCAAAGTATCATTACCCAAATGAAAAAACCCTAAACCTGCACAATTTCAGGTGAATCTTCTCCACACATGTGCAGCCCCAAAACTTTACTTGTCTTTGCACAAACTACAAGTTTCATAAAGGCCCGGTCCGGGAGCCCCGAAAGCGTCGCCTTCAAGGGTCGGAAGTTGGATGTGAAAATGTCAACATCGCCAAACTCTTTGATTGCCTGCAAATGTTCCAGAAAATATGAAGTTCGCCAGACCAATCTCAGCTATGTCATGAAAATGGCCTGTGTTTGATTCACCTGTTCTTCCATAAGACCAACTTGTCCGATTGGTGGCTGTGAAAACACAGCAGATGGCACCACTCTGCCCATGATGATAGCAGAAAAAATATTCAGATGTTTAATTGCGTTTAGATTGTTTTTAAAACACTTAAAAACTCCTTGAGACTCCGTTTGACGACAATTATTTAAAATTGCTCTGAACCCATTTGACATCACTTATTGAAATTTTCTAAATGAAAAGTGTTTTTCTGCCAATTCTAAGTGGTTTTCTTCTGAATTTTAACTGAAAGTGTTTTTTCAGAAACAGAAAAAATACCCCTCATTTTTCATACTAATCATAAAGTTTAAGCGCTATAAACAATTTTCAATTAGGATATGAGTCTATCTAGGCTTAGTCTATTTGAATAGGTCAATCATATCAATATTTCCTATAGTTTGAATTTGATATTTCGTATCTATCTCGAGTCTTGTATCTCAAATGTGTCTATAAATAAAGTGTATCACCCTCATTCAATAAAAATGGTTTCTAGTGCAGTTCTTTCTACAAAAACAAACATTTATAGCACTTACCACTTATGATAAGTACTTTAGTGTATGTGTTTCCAAATTACTTATTAAAAAGGTATTTTTCAATCACTTATTTGAATGATTTTCTTCAGGAATTTAAGTGGAAGTGTGTTCTCAAAAACGGAACAAACATCGCCTTTTTTTTCAACTGCTAGTGATAAGTGCTACAAGTACCTTTCAATAACTGTCGTCAAATATAGCCATAGGAGTCGATGAATTCCAACAAACCAAACCAATTACAGTTATAAAATACATTACACTAGTATCTAGTTGCAAATTTTGAAGACAATGTATCAAACTACCAATCCAAGGATATAACACTACCGATGATCTGGTTTTGTAGGCGCATTTCCAAACAGTGTTTTGGCCAATGCCCCTCCTTCCAATAATGCTACTGGAGTAAGATTGATCCTATCAGTAACGTCTCCAACCGCCCAAATGGAAGGAACTGATGTTTGGGAGTATTCATTTACCTGATGAATTCTAAGCATGAGGAAACAAGAAAGGCAGGATATGAAGCAAAAGCCAACAGATAAAATCAAAAAAATTACCTCTATCGCCCCACTGTTTGCCATTTTTACCCCCACAGACTCGAGTCCCAGGTTCTGCAATGCATGCATAGATCTTACTTCAAATTCAGAAAGAAAGAAAATACATACATACATACATTCGTACATACATACATATATATATATATACATACATATATACATATATACATATATATATACATACATACATATATATATACATACATACATATATATATATATATTATGTATTTATAACCACAGAGTTCCCTATCAGTATTTTCACAATGACCCGTGTTTGATTCCTCTGCTACAATGCAGCATAATCAAAATCAAGGAAAGGCCAGCGACAATTCCACCAAGGAAAGGTGTTTAGGCTCTGTAGAACAACACTTACTGAAAATTATTTATAGCACTTATCACTTGTGATAAGCAGTTAAAAAAAAAGTGGTGTCGGTTCGGTTTCAGAGAAAACACAAACGCTTAATTTCCAGAAAAAATGACTTAAATAAGTGACGGAAGAACTTGGCCTCCGTTTGATCACAATTATTGAAAACATCTTATAGCACTTATCACTAATGATAGGTACTTATACGTGTTTCCAAATTGCTTATTGAAAAACTGTTTTTCTAACACTTAATTAAGCGGTTTTCTCAGGAATTTAAGTGCAAACAGTTTTTCAGAAATAGAACAAACACTAAATATTTTTTCCAAACTGCTTATCATAAGTGGTAAGTCATAAAAGCACTTTTCAGTAGGTGTCATAGACTTAACATAAGTGGTAAGTGCTATAAGGATCTGTTTGACAGCATTTATTGAAAACTACTTATAGCACTTATCACTTATGATAAGTGCTTTTGTATAAGTGTTTCAAGATTGCTTATTGAAAAAGAACTTTTCTGTCACTTGAGAGGTTTTCTTCATAAATTAAGTGTTTTCTCAGAAACAGAACAAACACCACTTATATTTTCAAACTGTCTAGCATAAGTGATAAGTGCTATATTAACGATTTTCAATACGGGTTGTAAAACGAACTCAAAGCAGAGCACTGTCAAATAGAGCCTTGATATATTTTATATGATATAGGATTCA
This sequence comes from Viscum album, assembly GCA_963277665.1. Taxonomy (NCBI): domain Eukaryota; kingdom Viridiplantae; phylum Streptophyta; class Magnoliopsida; order Santalales; family Viscaceae; genus Viscum; species Viscum album. The sequence continues at coordinate 805,097,902 of OY728150.1, read as the reverse complement.
ACAAATGGATAATAAATTAGCAGGAAAAAATAACATAACCATACAAGGGTGGAAACACTAATGCCCCGTTTGGTACAAAATCATTGATGAAATGGAATGGAATGGGGCTTGGAAGAATGATGTTTGGTACTTAATGGAAATACTTAATTATTTTATTAATAATTAATAGCCAACAATTAACTGAGATTAATTAAAATAATTACTTTCCATTGTTTTATTATTTATTATATCATTGTAATATTTTTACCATTTTTATATTATTTTAATAATTTTTTAAGTATTCTCATTGTAAGGAATCTGGATTCCTTCAATCCAGTGAAGAAATCCGGATTCCTTAAAATGTGGTAGTCGCAACTCTCTAGGGGATCCATTTTGATCAACCAAAAATCTAAAATTAAAAGATCATCGAAATCAGTCATTTAGTCGACAAGGATTTTTGGTACCAAACAGGGCCTAAGACTAGGTTAACACAAATTGATTATTTTATAAAAAACAGAGAATGACAGGATAAAACAAAAAACCTTTGTGTTCGGCTTCCGTCCAGTTGCGAACATGATATGTGAGAAACCTTCAACTGTTCCTTTGTTAGTCTTCAGTGACAATGAACCGTCTGTTGCTTTTAGGATTGCCTGGGGCGATTCCTCTGGGTGGAATTCAATCCCTCTGAGAGTCATTTGTTCAGTGATGAAATCTCTTATCTGCGAAAATTGGAAAAAGATAGTTAAGAAGACTAAAAAGCGAATGAGCCCTAAAGCTGATAGTTTTTTGTCATGCACCTCTTCATCGAAGCCTCTAAGAACCTTGTTCTTCCTTACAAATATGTGAACATCACTTTTCAAACCATTGAAAATTCCAGCAAACTCCACAGCTATATATCCGCCCCCAACTATTGCAATTTTACGTGGTTTTGTAGGCAAATCAAGAGCAACATCTGAATCGATGGCAAACTCACTGCCAGGAATCTTAGGAATGAAGGGACGACCACCAACTGAGAATAATATGTGCCTTGCTGAATAGTGTTTCCCATTCACATCAACTGTGTGTGGATCAACAATCTGCACATGCGATCGTTAGGTGCCACAAAAATACAGGAACACTGCACAGAGGGGTGGGGGGATGCATGAATGCTCATGAATGGCAAAAATTCGAAACAATCTAACCTATTAGGCTTCAATTGCCGACACTTAATGAAAACTGTTTATAGAACTTACGGCTTATAATAAACAGTTTGAAAAAAATAAACACTCGTTGTTCTTAACATAATTTCATTGTCATTATGCAACCAATTCATATGCATACTTATACAAGTACAAAAAGAGAAACGGACCATGCAAAAATCTAGTATGACCTCACAGCATCATCAAACCTTTCCGCGACCTTCAATCAGTGTGACGCCAGCATTTTTCAATATGTTCTTGTAGATACCAGTGAGCCGCTGCAGCTCGGCATTCTTGTTGGCAATCAGAGTGCTCCAATCAAGCCTAGGTTCGGAATCATATTCCCAGCCAAAACCACGACTCTCCTCGAATTCATGAGAAAACTTGGACGAATAGACGAGCAGTTTTTTAGGTACACATCCACGAAGCACGCACCTGCAGCAAAAACCAGTTCAGTACTTCAAACCAACGCAATTGGACAGGCAAAAAAAACCCACCCCGGAAATAATTGAAATGAAGTAGTAGAAGAAGCTTCAGAACTCACGTTCCACCAAACCCACCGGTAGTCTCGGAAGAAACGGTGGCAAAAGGGAGTTCACAAACGGCGACGGAAGCTCCAAAACCAGCAGCGAAGCGGGAGGCCCTGACGCCGCCGCTGCCGGCGCCGATGGTGAAAAGGTCAAAGTCATAGCGATGAGGCCCATCACCGCTGCCGGACGTCGCCCTGGCGGAGAAGCAGCGGTAGGAGGTGCAAATGAAAGGCTCTCGGGGCTTGATGAGGGAAAGGGGAGGGAAGGAGAAGAAGGGAGATAGTGCGGGTAGTTTTCGGCATAGGGCGTGGAGGGTCGGGGAAGAGGACAGCTTGGGAGTGGGGATGGAAATAGATGTCGCCATGGCCACGGTTCCGGTTCTGTGCTTGCCGTTCGCGGATTCCCAGGTCCAGAAAAGAGACGCAGGGTTGTCGGTTGAGGTGTTAACGGGCGGGGCAGGGCCGGGGTACGGCGGGTCATACGGGTGTGCGGATTTTATTGAGCAATCTAATCGGATTCATAAATAATACTAGTAATCGTCTGTACTATTGCACAACATTCGTTTAATAAGAGATTGGTATTTATAAAAGTTGATAATAAACAATAGTATTAAATAAAAAGTGAAAGATAAGTCAAACATAAATAAAATTAAAAATGAATAACATGAATGGGAAATATTAAATCTAAGTTTTAAAATTAGGGCATAAAGAATTGATACATATGGTGAAAAAAAAATAGAACTGTTATGTAGTCTATTTATTTAAGTATGTACTGTATATTTTACACACAAAATCCATTTTCTTAAGAAGACACTTTTTGGATAAGTGGGAACCATACAAAACCTCTACATATCACCCACACAATTTTTCTTTTTAAATGAATAAACATCATGAGTATAAATGGTTAAAAACAATGTTGATACATATACATCCCAAAGAGAAATCAAAATAGAACTGCAACCCGCAAAAAAAGGGAGACCAACCGGAACAACCAACAGCGCATCACAAGGGAGATCAAATCCACCATATTTGATTACTCATTACGCCACAATGTAGCTTTCAGTAAACAACTACATCCTCTGACAGTACTTGGTGGAGGTCTGCCCTTCAAAGGAAGCACATTAACAAACTTAAAATCAGTAAATGTGTTGGTGGCATTAAATCACACCGAAATCATGAAGAAGAATGATGAATCTGCTGGAGGAACAACCAAATCCACCGATCCACTGAGGTTAAAGTCATCGATCAATAGGATTGACCATTCAAAAACAAAACTTCTGGAATCATACCTCTGCTCCCCATCAATCTGCCTGACATTTGGGGCCTCTTGAAGAGATGTAAGTGGTACATAAACCACCACATTATACATTCAAAAGTTGATGATGTCTCATACTCGATGCTCAGATACCTTTCATTCTCGGACATCAAGGGCCAACAATTGATTATAAGAGGTATAGTCGTCTCGTCTGTAGTATGCATTCTCCAGTTCAGACGCCCGACACCATCTCTGACTTGGCCAACAGGAAATAGCCTGTTAAGATCTTTCAGGCCTAGAATATATTCATTGGGAGTATTGCAGCAATCCAGATACCATAACATGCACAAATAATGTTTATCGTGGACATATTATAATAGAACTAATGGAGGACAATAAAAAATATTGTCGATGAGCAGAACGAATAAAAACGGTGCGTGGAAGGATTCATGGAGCTAGAATACATATTATGTAAAGAAAAAGTAACAAATGTCATCGAGTTTGAATTATGATACTGATAAAAGTTAAAAGGGATATATTTTCAAAGATGAATATGTAATATGCATGTGCTGGATATGAAATATTCATTGGCAAATATATAGCATACAGAATAGGAATAACCCAAATATACTCTATAAATTATGAATATTCATATAATAATTGATTTTTAAAATGAATAACAAAACAAAGATAAAAGGGAAGAAGAGAAGACAACGCACCTGGTGTGGAGATTTGTGGAAGAATGTAAAATGAAAATTCCAAAAAGGTTAATTAACCACCAAAAACAACACAATAATGCCTTGTCTAAGAATGCCACAAAGGTTAATTAACCACCCTTAAAAACCATGCACTGGATGCCTTGTCCAGTGCCTCATGATCCTTCCAACTAACCCAAGAACAAACCAAACACTGTGATCTAATATCAATGGATCCTGTTAATATTATCCAGGAACTCTCTACCTAGAAGGAATAAGATGTTTCAGTATATGTTCTATGACTATTATACACAAAAAAATCACAGGATCTGAGTATTTTGTATTATCATATAATTCCAGTCTTAGGTGAAAGAAATCACCAAGAACTAAAAGGAATAAAGGTAGAGTTAATAACTAAAACTTGAGCATATTTTAATATCGTGTTTCCTATGAATACCTTTACCAAAGATATGTATACAATATCCATTCTAGGGATCAACTTTCAGAAGCATAGTAAACAAGAGGTGCTAGAATTTTACAATATTCTTGAAATTATTTATTCAACTATATTCGCTTGAGATGTATTCAGGAAACCCCAATTGAAACCGATTCAAGATAGGAACCCCGAATCAAGAAGAATTTTGAAATATGAATGTAGAAACTTGAAGTGATTCATAAAATAAAAGAACATTAATTAAGATTTCCAAAGTAAAAGATGATAAGATCCATACATGATTGTGCTTATTCTGTTGGTTCCCAGGGGGTAAGATTAAGGAAAAGGGAAATGAGTGAGAATGAGACATGATAAGATCAATACATGTTAGTATTTCTTCTCAAGCTTGCCTCTTCCATTTCAAAACTCATTGATGCTCTAATCATTGCTCTGATGAGGGATCTATCTTCTAGTCTAGTAGAATGTGTTAAGTTTGTTTCTCGATTAAATTATACAGTACAAGGAACCAATTATACTACTGGTCAGAGAACCAAAAACACAGTCTTCCTGCTTAGAAAGGTTGAGCAGTTCCCTTTCAGAATGGGACCTGTTGCACATACTACTGGTCAGAGAACAAAAAACACACTCTTCCTGCTTAGAAACTTGTTCATCATCACACAACATTTAGGGTTTCACAAGATATTCCAAAGCATTCGAAGTGATGATAGTGGAAGCAAATAAGGATTCTGGACCATTATCATTAATATCACTGGATGATGGAAAATGAAGCAAGGTTGGCTTACCACTACTGAAATCATTCACTGATTACATAGAAAAGGCATGAGGAAAATAGTTTAAACTACCAAAAAACATGTGTTGAAGACAACCAAAGCACACCAAGGATGCTTCTTATGAACAAACATGTCCCCGGAAGACAGGATATCCCTAGGAGAAGAAGTAGACATGCCCATGTTTGAAGAAGAGGGATATCGTACCTCTGATACAGAATCTTGAAAAAGAGGGGATTGGAGCTCCCCAGAGGTTTGACATAGATCCATAGGATTGTTGGAGATAGTTCCTTTCCGAGTTTTTCCTACTACAAACCTATAACCACAGTCCAAAAATCAGTCCAAAACTTGTTGAATTGCAATGAACAAAATGACAAATGTTAAAAACTATATTTGAATATTATTTCATTGCCACTAATTTAGTGAAACAGAAAATTGATTATCTTGAGTTTGCATATTGGATTAAATCACATACATGCCCACATGACCATCAATTTCCCATGTAATTAACGTATTTCCAGACCTAAACTACTATTCAATAGTTACAATTGAAATTTTATTTTGAAACAAAAAAATCAAAACATAATACATGTTTTGTATATCAACTAAACAAACTGCAACGGAACACATGTTCTGTTATCTATAAATAAGAACTTCATTAATACAAAAATATGTAACATTGCAACTGTTGATAAAAAAATAGAAAGATATTTTCAATTGAAAAGACAAACCAAAAACAAAAACATGTTCTATTATAATTTAGTTAACTTCAACAATCAAAACTCACACCTAATCAAAAAAAATTTAACAATGTGTGGAATTACCTATGTGGTAGTGTTAAATATTTTGGTAATAGTCTTTGGGTCTATCAAGAATGGAATAGTTTAAAGATATCCAGTTGATAGAGACTTCATCTCCTGCAAAAGAGTATTCATCATAATGAAAAGAAAATTAAAGAATGAAGATAAAGCAGGGATGGATGTACCAATTCAAGAATGAATAGTGTTGAGGGAACACCTATCAAAATCCCTAACACAACCCACCTAAAAGCTGTAACCATCTCCTTTGATTTTCTGCAGATTGGAACCCAAAAGAAAGAAAACATAAAAACATCTGAAGATGGTTATTTTTTTCAATTACAAACCTGGAAAGGAAGGCGTTTTTGTTCAGAGTCTTCCATCAAAGTAATATTTTCATGGTTCCACAGGAGACCGTCAGACAGTTTTGTTGAGAATCTTCCGTCAAGGAACCTGTTTATGAATAGTAAGGAAGCAGAAACAGAGAGTCCTGATGATAGAGCATTACAAAATTACAGAATTAAAGAATTAGAAAAAGGAAATCTGCAATCCAAAAATGACACATGCAACATCTAACTCAGTCGACTCCCGATATTCATTTAAATTTCAGATCACACTGAAAAAAATGTGGGGAATTTATAACCCATATGTTTCATATGTTTTTAGTGCATAAAAAACAATACACAGTGTATTCAACAGTGAAAACAAATTATCTGCATTCATATGTTGGACGGAAGGGAGGTTAACTCCATGATTTTACGAAAAAATACATGCATTCATTTCCAATTCCTGTAGATGTATTCACATCTACTGAGAAAACAATTAGAAAACATTCAAACTAAACTGTAAACATTTAATCATGAATATAAGGGAAAAAATGTCATTAAATGAGTAACGTCCATCATGAAAACTGTCCAGCAACATGAAAAATGTCAAATACAACAAAACGTCCAGCATGAAACGACATATAGCATGAAAAATCCAAGCTAATCAATCTGCATAAAAACATACAGCATCAAAAACCTCCAACATTCACCTCCTCCAGCATCTGTAATGTCCAAATTTATGAAAAACATCCAACAGGAAAAACTGATACAAAAAATGTCCTCCATGAAAACTGTCCAGCATGAAAAGAAAACCGTCCAGCATGAAAAACGTCCTTCATGAAAAACTTCCACCATGAAAAACTAATAACCAACCTGCAAAAAACCCATACTAAAAAATCCACCATGAGAAATCCCAAATACAACAATATATAGATACCAAAACGTCCAACATGTACAATCTGCAGATACAAAATATACAAACATGAATTAATAGTAACGACTTTTTCTACAATCATTCATTTGGGGGGGAATTGGTTTTGGCCCAGAGAATACCCAAAATAATGTGTAACTGGTGTATAAAGTAAATGTCATATGTAAATCTTATAAAAACCTTAAAACTGAGCAGTATTCATGTTCTAATAAGGTAATTATACTGTGCAGATTGCATAACAGTAATTAATGCACATAAGACTTCACAAAAAAAATGAAAACCAATTAAATACCCAAAAATTATTATTACCACGACATTGCAACAGGACATCTCAGTCTGATTTCTCATTTTTCTTGTTCAAATTACCCTTTTTTTGCCTCTCTAGTTGAGTACAATGACTTGTTGTACTGAAACTATCTCGACATATCTAAACATCATGTTGCACCTCATCCTCTATATCAAATTCATGTGACAGTTTTTTCTACGTAGAGAATATAGTTATAAGAATTTGAAGGTACTCGTTGCAGTTGAAATCAATGAATCACATATCAGATAGTTTATAATAGACAGTTACAGATTTAAAGAACTGTACGTCTGAAATATAATGCATGTATATTTACAGTAAAGGAAATAATCTAGTAGACACTGAAGATAACTGTTACATACCTGAGTAGATGACATATTTGTGGTAAACGCAACAAATCTTGTGGTAATGTTTGAACTTGATGGCAAAGGCCTACCAGTTTGATGATCCTATTATGCAAGGTTGGAAGGAAAATTACAGTAAGATGATTTATGTTTGTTATTATAGAAAATTGGAAAAGACCGAAGCAGATTGCACCTTGATATATTCAATGCCACTACTGACTTGTGAATACCCACCGGTTTGATGTCCCTGTATAGTAAAATAATAATAAACAGTATAGTTTTCTAATTTTAAGTTATCTAAGGAAAATAAGAATACCTATATTGTAATACCTGATTGTGTTCGAAGCTGTCAGTAAAGTTGGTGATGTAGTTTTCATTATCACTGATAAATAACACTTTGAATCTATTTTGTTCAAACGAACTATGATGGTTTTGAATATTATAATTGGTTACATCAATTGATAATAACACTTTCTTTGATTTTAAAATGTTCAACTGTGGAGGAAAACCATACTCATCGTCATCATAATTTACAAACAATAAGCAGTGTTAGGATAAATAATTGAAAAATATATTGAGGTGATACAAGAATTTGGTTTTACCTGTATCAAAGCAACTTTCAACTCTATAGTAGTTTTATGTAAGAATTGGATGACTTTTTTGTCAAATAAAACAACTGAACATGAGTTTGTTCTATCAGTAACTATAAGTTGCACTCTAAATATGTTGGATTTAATATAGTGGTCACACAGTCAGCGATATTGAGTATTTTGATTTATTACTTTGCTAGTAGCATAGTAACAATAAGTAATTTCAAAAATAAAAAATAGGAAACCTGGGAGTAGTGTTGTTAAGAGATAATTTTCAATTATGGCACCAAATTTTGTCTTCTAAAACATGTACTTTATTTATGAAGAAGTTGCATGAATCGAAAAACCAGCTGTGGGTGCTTTGAATTTTTAGTATTGTAGCTGCTATTAAGCACCGTGTAGGCTGCAGTAGAGTGATTATGTAATAATATACTCATTAGTATAGGACAGAGGTGAACAATTCATAATACAACATATTGAATTTCCGAAATTAAGGATGTTTTAGTTACCTCGATACAGATTTTCACATCTGATATTGTTTTCTTGTTATTCCAATACAATACCTCTGTATAGGGGTTGACATTAGTTGGTGGTGGGCTAGGTAACTGTGACATTATTACCAACCCAAACCTGGTAAATATATAATGAAAGACTTCAAAATAAATAATAAGAACATTTGTGTATTACAATTGTGATGCACATATCATAAACTTGTAAAAATACACAACAAAGAGTAGGTAGAATGTTACCTACTTCTGAAATTGTCTACTTTAGAAATATGAAGATTATAAAGAATTTTTGTTTCATTCATAGTAGTTGTGACAATAAAAGAGGCTAAAAGGAGTTTTAAGTCACATAAATCATAATTAGAGAGTAAGGCGTTCATGCAACATATTAAATGACAAAATTACAAACAGAAAAATTATACAGTATAGGTAGAAACCATACTGCTCAACTGCTTCACCCGGATGAGTTGTAATATCATAATGGTAGATGACTCCTTGTTATTTTCCAAGTAATGTGTCATTTAATTTACAAACTCACCCCATAAACTACAGGTTAATTACAAACCTCTATATAGAAAGAAAGTAACAATATGAATAAATATTTTTTTTTGTAGTCACATAATGTAACTTTACAAAAATAATGACCTGTCGTCCTCTAGAGTAATCTGCATCCTGCAGTTGGAAGGACCTATAGATTGCACTGATTTTGTGTATCATATAAGTCCAATTATTTCTATAACATAGATGACAAAAAGAGACTTAATTTGAAGACAATAAGGATAAAGTATAAAATACTGAAATGTTTAATTTATGAAACTCAGCTAGATAGAAAAGTAACATGCAATTGGTAGTGGAATGTAACTATTAAATGTTCTTATAGAACCTTAAGTTGAATAATATCATCATATGAAGTAAAATAAAAACTAAAAAGATAAATTTCTGCATCACATGGACGAACAAACATTGTGGATGTGAACATTAGTCTACCAGAATGTCTACTTCCCAAGTAACTTCCATGGTTTGATGCTATTTGGAAGTTTTGTATCATATAACATAGTCATTCACGCAAGAGATCTCTGTACTTGGAGATAAGCTAGCAGGTAGTAATTGTACACTGAATTTTGATTCCCTTGAGATAGCATGTTAAAACGTATGAGAATATATTGAAAAGTTATATGAAAAAGGACAGATACATAATATATATATTGATAGATGTATACAACATAATAGGAAAATAGGGTGCAAAAAGCATACATTGGTCATGTAATGTAAACTGACCTCTTTATTAGTAAGTATTAGATCAATAGCAACAACTGCATTAGAGTAGTTGAGCGACGAATTGGACCACATGTTTAAAACATGAACCTTAATCCTGAGTGTTTCATCATCCTCTAGGATAATTGCATTCAACAGGGTAATTGATCTGGACATTTTGTTTTTACTCTATACAATTTTGATTAGTATTGAAAAAAAACTTAGTCAGTCGTTACACACTTTGGAAGTACACATTGCAAACCCAAACAACAGTAACATATTGACATGTTATTTTAAATGGTACCTAAGACAAATTATCAAATATTTCCTTGTACACAATATTTTGTGTGTAATCAGATGATGTGTTATTGTTATCATCAACAAAAAATTTTAAAGCACTTGCTGATGTGACCCTAGAAACCACAACATATAATTGACCATGAGAGAACACAGGTTTTTGGAGATATAACCCAATAAAAGACAATGATTGTCCTTGACTTTTATTAATAGTCATTGCATAAGAAACTGTCAAAGGATATTGTCTCTTTGTAATTTGAAAGGCCACCTAACATCAGAGTGTGTCATAATTAGTCTTAGAATGAATGTAGAATACCCCGAATAATATCCAGTCAATTTTTTTGCTCCAATGACACGATCACCTAAATGTGTAACAATCATATGGGTGCCATTACATAAACCAACAGATTGATCTAAATTTCTTAGTAACACAATGGGGACACCAATATTTATAGAAATTTTGCAGGCAGCCAAACCAGAGACGTTGATACCATTTAACATTTCAGTGGTGTATATGTTTTCTTCCCTATCTGTATCAAAACTGGCATTGCAGAATGAATTAGAGCTGAAGTAATTTTTATTTTTAGAGTTTGTGTAAGACAACATGTAATCATTTACTTCTCGAACAACATCACAGATTGGAGATAAAATGGTACGCTCTTTCAGATAGGAGACGTCACTGTTTTTCTCACTAAATTCAGGATAAGTATGATCCACAATTACATCCATTGCATTTTCAGTGTAGGTAAGAAGATATGCTAATGGAATTTGGAAGAGCGCTTCACCATCATTACGTTCTCCAAATCGACCTTCGTCGATATCCAAAGTCCATTTTACAAAATCACAGACCTCATTTGAATCATTGGTGGATGTAAATGATAGAAATATCATGTTATTTGTTAGAGTTAATACCTGACAGTGCTTCTAAAGATACAATGACTTAATATTTGAAAAGACAATGTCATTTATGTTACCACATAGTATTACAGGTAGTATTTTCCTGAAATCCCCACCCAATACAATTGTTAGACCACCAAATGGTAAATTCATTGTATTAACATTTTTTACTTTAATTATATCCCTGGGAGTATGGTCTAGAGACTTAAAGAAGTACTTATGAACCATATAAGCCTCATCCCAAATAATCAGCTTTGTAGGGTGTAGAAGTTCTTCTATATCACTCCCTTGCTGAATATTACAAAAAAAATTGCTTAGTAATGGATATTGGAATATGGAATTTAGAATGTGCAGTTCACCCTCCAGGAAGGAGTAATGACATTATTCCAATCGAAGCAACCACAAGTACAATAGAGCCCTCAGACCACAGCATTGATGTTACAATATTCCAAATGAATGTTTTACCTGTGCCTACATAGCCGCGCAAGAAGAAGAATACCCCATAATTTGTAGATAACGCAGAAAAAATGACATCCATCACCTCTTTCTATTCAATAGTAAGCATAGTTTGTAAAGTTATATACTCATTTAGTAGTATTTCTCTATTGTAATTTAGTTCTTCTACAACTAAATGATTCGAATGAGTATCAATTGCAGAATCTAGAACTGACATAGAAGGATAAAATCGAAGAGATTTTCCATTGCTCCATAAAATCTGTTCTATTTCAAGAAGAGCATACATATGTATCTGATGTTTTGTGAGTGTCAAATCTAGAAAATCAAGGAACATTATTTCAAAGTAGTGTAAAAAAACTGCATATAGTGATTCAAGTAATTTACAATAACTAAAAGATAAATTCATATCGGTGGTGAAAGAACTGATTAGATAGAATCAAGTGCGTATTATTCATTTTAGGAGTATATTTGAGTGACATTAACCTGTGAACATATTTATTGGAAATTAATTAGAAAATTATGGTCACTGGAAGAAAGATATCAGTGTTATGATATATATCAGTGTAATCACAACAGAGATACAATGGTATTAAAATTCCAGCAGTCATGTTTTGTTATTGCATTTATGCTATCATATGGACAGCTGCTGAGCCCTTCAATTATAATGGAATATGTAAACAACTATGAATCAACTATTATTTAAATAATCTTACATTTAGTTAATATAATTTAACTGTAGTAACTTTAAATGATCACAACTAAATTTAAGATAACACTAATTATATGGAAACCAATAAACAACCTAAAAGTAAGTAGTAAATAACCTACATTTTTTGATAAATTATTACGTAAATATTATCTAAATCTATTTATATACAACATAAGAAATATTACAGAAGAGAAATAAGTTTGTAGTAACTTGTTTTAAAATATAAGCTGAGAAACATATTTTCACCTTGCATTTGTAGCCTCCATCTTTGGGCATATAAAATATATTTAGATATAATGTCACTAGTTTGTTGCCAAAAAATGTTTGGATGAGAAATGTTATTGGAAAATAACATGATTGCAAAGAGCCTACGTACATAATGTCTCATTCCCCAAGTTAAAACCTCCTTTATAGATTCAATAAATTCTGTGTCATCTGCCAGTAGTCCCAAAGCATAACAGGCCTCTCTAAATGTTCCATGAGTAATGTTGTTCACTGTTTTTAGAAATTCATATGAAGTAGAACCTTTGATTTTTGTTATAAGTATCCGCAAGTAAAATATCTCTTCATTTGTTGGAGGAACATAGTATAGTCTACCAATAGAAAATCCCTGCCTTTGACTATGCCATTTCTTGTCATTTGAGTGGTAAAAAAATCTAGTTGTGAATTCTGCAAATGTTAGAGCTCTACTCTCTGGGTACAATAGATTTGCTTGAAACCAAGAGGTGAATATTTTTTCAGATATGTTTATGTGATTTAAGACATATCCAATATTTTCATTGTCATTGTAGGTCACAGAATGTTGTCCTGGTAAATGGAAACCTAACCTTTAAACTAGTGGATATCTATAATGGATATCATAAGAAAATATCCTTCAAGAGGCCTCACAAGGAGATATGTACCGACAATCATAATACATCTTTATTTTATCTACAGTTTTGTCTAAGAACTCTCTATTGCTGCTCTCATAGAGTGCTGTTGTTACACGATCGTTTCCTTTGCTAATATACTTAAAGAGATATTTTATGGAAGACGACTGATTTCAAACTTCATTATTCACATGTGCTTGATACTTTAATAAAAAAACATGATTGTATGGTATGAAAAACTAATTATCTAAAGGGACTCCATTTTTTAGAACTGTTCATCCATCATCCCTTATGAGATAGACAACATAACCATCATAATCAACAATGGTATGGCCAACAATTTTTTTTGGAAAAAATTTGGAACATTTTCCATTTCTCATACAGGGAAAAGTACGATTGGAATCACTGTAAGGGATGCGGATCATAAAATTCTTAACAACTTCGTGTAGTCTTGGGTAGGCACAATTATTTGGAATTTTAGCACATAAAATCTTGTTACATCTATTAGAGTGTGAACTTTGTTTTCATAAAAGAGAAATAGTAGGATGTGCACGTGAGGCAAACCACATTTTTGAAACTCTATGGTTCGAACAACTACATGGGAATAAAAGAGTTTTAGACGGTTAATACATGATGAAAAAATATATAATAAGGAACTAAACATACTAGATAGTAAGTATAAAAAGAGTTACTTGCCCGTGACTTTCCAAAGAAACAACCTTCTCTTAAATCTTTCATTAGATGATCAACCTTAATATTGAAAACTCAAGATAATATCTATGGGAAGTCTGGTGGACAGAGACCGTGATTTCTAAGAAATCGAGTTATTTTAGGCCACATTGGGTTACATGTAAACATTAAAAATAGATCTGGATACCCTACCCAATTACATATCGACATTACATCTTGGTAATTATGGATCATATGCCTTGGACCGACCATAAATGTAGAAGGTAATATGATATGCTTCCCGTAGGATGTCCCTTCATAGTCTCGTCTAAGCAATGCATCTTGTAACCCATTGTAAAGTTCGACTCTCAATTTCTTTTGATTAAAGCGAATGAATGATAGTATTTAAGAATCAATCATTGTATAAGCATCAATAATAAACTGTTGCAGTAATCTTCTCGAATGTAGTAAGATCGATGCATCATTATCACAAAACTGTAAGTGGAATGAGAAGTACTCTCTCATTGTTACCTTCTTGAGTGTAGTACTTGTTGTGAATTGAGTAGCATGATGCAAAAAATTGTCACAATATCCATCCTAGCCACCTGTGAAAATCAAAGGATACTGCAATGGAATATACAATGGGTGAATCTCGTCAATTCTTTGTAAATCACCGCTTTTGGTTTGAATGGTGATATCCCATTCTTGGTTGAGATCTTCAATATCACCAACAATCAGCATTGCAATTTCAGAAGTCTTTGGTAGGTTATATGTCGCAAAATTTGTTTGTCTTCTTTTAAGAAGATATAGCTTTGATGTTGGAACCTCCTGACAATTAAGAACATCCCTTTCACTTATAAATTTTCAAGCCAAAGCGTTGTTCTCATGAAGCAGCTGTTTTAGGTTCTCTACAATATTACAATCAATAATAGATTGTTGATTTCTATCATCAAAGATGGAGCAATTATTTATGTTAATATGAAATGTTTAATGGTTTGTCAACTTAGCACAAAGAATTGAATATAAATGATACCTCATTCTGCAAATTCTATTCTGACACTCATGTGTAGTATCATACACGCACAGTTGTGCGAACCTTGGTGGATGTCCATCAGTTGGACATAAACTACCTATACGATGGTAGTTTTGTCTATGTAATCTAAATATACCTGGAGCTTGACCATTATTGAATGAATTATCTACCTTCCCACCCATTGACGTGAATGAAAAAATCAAATTGTAAATATGCATGTGGTCTTGGAATAATCGGGAATCGATAGAAGTTAGATCAAACACCAACATCCTTAGGTATTTAGGACATGACAATAGTAAGTCCAAAGCAACCTTTCCCATCGATCAACATAGAGAAAAACATCGGTTTTGTCTATTGATTAATTTCTTGTTTCTCTCATCAAACCACAAAAACGAGTGACAATATTGACAGATGTTAGTAGGCTCTCCAATATGATAATAACCTTATTTAACAGAACAATAATGTAGAATATGCTATTAAAATACTTCAGTCAATAGTAGAGAGGATGATTTTTTATTAAAGAATAATTAATGCATGTTTAGTAAGTACACTAACCCGTGTTCTCGGTAGTGTCTTGTTCTATTGACTCTCCTGTAGCAGCAAGCAGTACATAATATTGCACTGGCTTAAATAATAAAAATATTAGTATTGTTTCAAATGAAAGGTGTACATCAAATTACATCTATAGAATTCTGCACCATTTATGTCAATATTTATGTTTTCTTGAGCCTCAGAAGTATTTGTTATCATCGCATCTTGAAGAAATGATTGTTTTCTAGAACCTGAAAGTAGTTATAGAAAATAACTCACCACTCTAAAAAATATACACTAGTATATATATGTGTGTGTGTCAACTTATAGTGTACAACATACCTGCACACGATAATGTATTGTAGTTCCCATCAACAGTAGGAGTTAAGAAGCATCTGTTTGTATAGGGAAGTATTGGTCATATTAGATTACTCAATAGGGGGGGATTGAGTAACTATAAAAATTTCTGGTTAAAAAGAAGTATTCTTAAAAAGGTTTCCCCAAAAGGTTAATTATAGCCCAGTTAATCAAGGTTATATTGTTATAAGAGTTTGAATATTTGAATAACTTCTTAGAAGATTTATTAGTTCTCAATAATCTTAATATCAATTATTAATATTACTTTTGAAGCAATTCTACTAAGATAAGACAATTATAACTTCTTTCCAAGATTAACTATCAAAGCGAATTTAGTGATTTCTGAATTATACAGTAAAGAAGTAAAATAGAGAAAACTAAATTAAGCAGAACATCGGATATGAAACAAGTGGTTCAGTCTCAATCTGAGACCTAATCCACTCCACTTGGTGATAACCTACCACCAAGCAATTTATATAAATAAACTTGATCCACACCCTAGATCGGGGTTAAACAATAATACATAGGACTGTCCAAGTCACACAGGTACCTCTTCCACAGTTCTTCATGGGTACAAGCAACCAGACCACACAGGGACCTCTTCCACACTTATCCGTGGGTATACACAAGTGTAAAAAGATGTTTGAGTAAGGATATCTTATATCCTTCAGTTTAATACAGGAGACAGAGTGTGTTGTTATACAGATACACACACTGCTCAAAAGATAGTAAAAAGATACACAGTAGAGAAGAAATATTGAGATAGGTTTAGAAATGCTCTGAATGTTAGTTTTTGCAGCTCTGAACTTCTGAGATAAAGTAGATGCAGAAATCAAGTCCTCGTATGGAAAACAGAGTGTCTCAAGTTAGAAAGATCTATCTTGTGTTCTTCGTGATGTTTGAAAGTGCGAAGATGTTCTCAATTATGGGATTTAATTTAGCTTCATGTGTTATCCAGCAGTGTTGAGTTTCATAAGACAATTCTTTCTTCAAGAATTTTCCAAGTGTATTCTATTGTCGTGCTCACACCCATACGCTTGTTTCATTTTTTAGTATCATGCCACACTTCTGTGTTTCTGGTCATTACTCTTTTATCTTGGAGTGCATGTGTTTGATCCAAAAGGTTGCATGTATTCTGGACCTTGTACCTCGTACTATTAGATGACATGTCTACAAAGAAATATTAATTATGTCAGTGCATTTAAAATATTTAAATATGACCGTTATAAATTAAATTAAAAGACGAAAAAACATATTAAGAAATGGTGTCACAGTATGTCATGGAAAAGGTGTCTCATTCATGGTGTCTGGTTCATGGTGTCTGGTTCACAGTGTCTTGTTCATGGTGTCAGGTTCACGGTGTCAGGTTCACGATGTCTAGTTCACGGTGTCTGGTTCACGGTGTCTGGATGTCATGGTGTCTGGTTTTCATGGTGTATGGATGTCACGGTGTTTGGTTCACGGTGTCTCAGACTTAGGAAAATATCTATATTCAGACTTAAGCAGTGATATTTATGGAATGTATTAAACTAATTTATTTGTTAGATAAGTCATTATAAAGTATATCAACAGATAGTATACAGTAACCAAAACTAGCATATAGAACTTAAGAGCTTTAGATAACTTTTACTAAGCAACTGTGCATTTGATGTGATATAGATTTCATAGAGTTAACAAGGTTTATAGATTGAATAGGATTTTTGATCATTAAAAATGATTAATACATGAGTATTCCAACAATATCCCCCTTTTTTATGATCACAAATCATGTATATTTAGATTGTATATTTGTTCTAACAACATAGTTCGAATGTGCATATAGCATATACAGAGTGAGTGTTCTCTTCTCCTATATTTCTCCCATATTTCTCCCATATTTCTCCCATATTTCTCCCATTTTGGGATTATCAAAAAGTAGCAAGAAAAAGAAAGATAAAAGAGACAAGAAAAGTGCATAATGTATTAGAGAAAAAGAGGGGATTACAAAAAGTACAACAAAGGTAACAAGATTCCTATCAAAAGAGAGTAAGCACTGTCCTTCGTTACTGGTTGGTCTTCTCTCTGACCTTAGCAGCAACAACAAAAGAGGAATCCATAGGAGAAAAGGTTGAGGTAGAATAAGGGAGTGAGCTGGTTGATAAAGAAGTTAAAGGAAGACCTTCAAAGACAGAGGGATCTAAAGTAGGTTCAGTAGAAGATCGGGGAAATTGTTGATCAAGGATCATAGGCCTAATCTGACTCAGTGCCTGACTGACAGACATAGAAGTGGAGGCTAGGGCAGAGGTGAATGTAGGCAAACCAGGTCTCAGAGGGGAAGCCCAGGAGCAACAATGGTAGTACTATGTACATGAAGATAGGGCCTCATAAGCTTAATAAAATCTGTAATGATCTCTCCACCATACTGCATAGATTTCTCAAAGTCATCCTTGTTTTTTATAAACTTATCCAACAGACGAGTGAACTGTGTGAGATTTTGGAATTGAGTCTTGAAAGCTTGAGTAACAGGAGTAATCCTCATATTTTCTACAAGATAT
The DNA here is from genome assembly GCA_963277665.1 of Viscum album. Taxonomy (NCBI): domain Eukaryota; kingdom Viridiplantae; phylum Streptophyta; class Magnoliopsida; order Santalales; family Viscaceae; genus Viscum; species Viscum album. The sequence continues at coordinate 805,079,641 of OY728150.1, read as the reverse complement.
TTGAAATGATTGGTCATGTCAGTCTTGGAGAAGATTCGGTTAAAGTAGAAATCCACTTTCTTGGCAATTTATTGTTGAGCATCATTAGTAATTTTTGAATGGATTTGGACCAGATCAAGAACTATATCACTATTCTTGATAATTTCATATAGAGAATATTTATTGAAACCACTAATCACAGTCTGAAGTTCTTCTTTGACCACTGTTATGAGAAGGTCATTGTCTAAAGAAGATTGAGATGATTGTTCAGATGCCTTAGAAGCAGTGACAGCTGAGGTGAGAGATTTCAGTTGATTTAGAACTTTTTAAAGGAACCCTGTGTACTCATTAGTGAGATTATTAAGATTAACAACAAGCTATCGCATCTCTCTTACAATCTGTTTGTTTCTTTCTACGGTCTTTTTAGCTAAGTAAGCTAAATGAGGTTGAATCTAAGAGACAACATTCTGTGGGGTTTGAGGAACAACATGCTCCATAGGATGAGAATCAAGCTCTGATTTCGAATTCACCACTTTCTGCATGTATTCAATCATACCTCTTAGAGTCTTAACTTCATCACTAAGTAGTCTGTTTTCAACTCTGAATTCCTGAATCTCATGAAGAATTTTGGGTTGAATCTTCCAAATAACTTTTTCCAACAACAGTGAGGCATCTCTCTCACTTAGATTTTTTACAGGAGATGGTTGGGTATTTAGGATTTTTTCAACTCCATCCAAAAGGGAAGATCCAAATTCTTTCAGATCATCTTTACTTACCAAAGATGGTTGTTCTGGTGAAGGTTTAGAAAAAGGGACTGATATGGGCTCAAGTTCTTTTTTAGGGGCAAGATTAGAGATAGATTTCAATTGGAACATAGTGGAAAGGTCAAGTCCTTTTACTGAAACTTCATGGGAGTCATCCACATCATAAAAGTTGGGGAATTTATACCTAGTGTCTATAGGTCTTGGATCAATCGGGTTTGGTACTTCAATTGATTCTAGATTTGGGGGTTGCTCTCCCTCAGTAGTTGCATCCTTCTCAAAACTGAGAGTCTTAGGGGCTTGATCTATTTCCAATAATTCATCTCTTAGTTCCTCTCTCATTTCCTATCTATCCAGCTGAAAAGCCAGCTCTAAACTTTCCTCAGCTGAAGGAATGACTTCAGGAATAGATTGTTCCACTGGGAGTTCTTCAAGATCAACTTCTTGAATAATAGGCAATTCTTCTTCTATAAGATCTTCCATAGCATTCTGTTCGGTTTATTTGACAAAAGATTCTGTTTTAACTTCAGGTTGATCTTCCAGATTAATAACATCTTCATAAGCAGAAACTTCCTCTTCACTTACTTCATGAGGTACAGGAGTATTGTATTCCTTATCATAAACAGTTTCTCTGGGAGACACAACCGCCTCTTCTTCTTCTTCTTCTTTAGAATACTCAACAACTTCATCTGGTTCCACACTAGGATCAAAAATATCTTTTGGTCTTAAGGGATGTTCCACTTGATTGAACTTTTCATAAATCCTATCATTGTCTTCCACCCATGCCTTTTCCAAGGATTCCAATTGATTTTCATCCTCTTGATAATGACTTTTGAAAGGTATAACTCACAATCCTTGATAACTTCTTCATTAGGTCTAACCATACATTTGGCATGAAGCATGGCTGAGATAAGTTGAGAATAAAACAGGGAGGTTGACTTGGATGTGGTTTTGATCATCTTACACATATGGTGTATGATATACTTACAAAGGTTGATCTTATTCCCATTTTTAATAAGATGAATTAGAAACACATCCTGATATTTTAGTACAGAAAAATCACCTTTTCTGGGGATAATCAGGTTCTGTATAAACTTAAATAGAAGTATAGATTCTCCATCCAGTTCAGAAGCAATGGATCTCCTCTTGGTTCCATTTCTGGATAAGCTTTTCAAAGCATCTTCCAAAACAAAGAATTCACTAGAAGGTGGAGTTCCTCTATGCTAGTCCTCACAGATGCCTTCATGAGGTATCCTAAGGCATTCAGCCCATAACCTCGAAGAGAATGAGAATTTCTGGCCATTTATCCAGCTTCTCACAGCATAACCATCTTCATAATCAAAGGATAACTGAACATACTGATAAAATTGATCCATAAGCTTAGGGTAGATAGGTCTATCTTCCTTCAAAAACCATTGTAACCAGCCTTTCTCTTTTAGAAATTTCAAAACTAGAGACTTAATTGACAGAAGCCACTTAGGGCACATCTCTTTCTCAAGTACCACTACCCGGTTCACCAGATTTGGATTTAGAGGACTGTCAGGTGCTAGCTTGGATGTGATCTTCATCTTCTTTGAGCTATGTTTCTCAGGAGTCGACGATGAAGGGCGTTTCATCCTGGGCATTCACCGAAGGTTCGAGAGAGAGAAGGGTTGAATGGTTGAGGAAGGGTTACAAATTGAGTGATTAGAAGAAAGATCAAGTGAAGGAAAAGTGACATTTCCTTTATTTTATCATTTAAGAATACCAAACATTGCAAAAGTAAAAGCGTGGAAGAATAAAAAGGTGAAACAAATAATTACCGCGATACAGTTTTTACTTTGTAAATAAAAATCATAAAGAATCTTTATGGTGAGACCATATCAAGTCTTTACGGTGAGACAATGACTAAATTTTATGGTGAGACAGTGATTGAACTTTATGGTGAGATAGTGACTGAACCTTATGGTGAGACAGTGACTGCAATACAGTAATCATGAAATACTAACTGTGAGACCGTAAACATGAAACAGTGAGATATAAAATGGTAAGATATAAAATAGTAAGACATAAAACAGTAAGACATTTACTTAAGATTTATCATTCCTAATTCATGTATGATGTAGTATATTCTTTCAGAATTTAATGGTTTGGTAAATATATCAGCAAGCCGATACTCATTACCAATGAATTCCAAAGTGATATTACCTTTTTGATAATTATATCTCAAAAAGTGATGTATTACATCAATATTATTTGTCCTAGAATGTGAAACATGATTTTTAAAGATGTTAATAGCACTTGTGTTGTCACAATTTATAGGTACATGCCTGAATTGATATCCATAATCTAGTAATGTGTGTTTCATTCACAATATTTGTGCATAACAACTGCCAGCAGCTATATATTCAAATTCTGCGTAGATAATGCAACAAAATTTTGTTTCTTACTACACCATGATACTAGCGACTTACCTAAAAAGTGACATGTTCCATAGGTGATTTTTCTATCTAACTTACAACCATCGAAGTTAGCATCAGAATAACTAACTAATTCAAATGATTGTCCCCTAGGATAGAATAGTCCTAGGTTGGGTGTATGCTTGAGGTATTTGAAAATTATCTTTACAGTATTTAAATGAGATTCCTTAGGATTTTCTTGAAAATGGGCATACATACACACACTAAACATAATGTCAGGTCGACTAGCAGTTAAGTAGAGTAAACTTCCAATCATTCCTCTATAAGTGGTTTGATCAACAGATTTTCCATCTTAATCAAGATCCAAATTACAAGTGGTACTCATGGAAGTGTCACTACTTTTAGTGATATCCAATCCAAAATGTTTTAGAAGATCTCTAGTATATTTACTTTGAGTTAAAATAATACAACCATTATTTTGAAGGATTTGAAATCTGAGAAAGAATTTTAGTTCACCCATTAAACTCATCACAAATTCATTTTGCATCATTTTAGAAAAATCAACACATAAAGAATTTCTTGAAGATCCAAAGATAATGTCATCTACATAGATTTGAACAACTAAAATATCATTAGAATTTCGTTTTATAAACATGGTAGGATTAGCTATTCCTTTTGTAAAACCTTTGGGAATAAGAAAAGTACTCAACTTATCATACCAAGCTCTTGGAGCTTGTTTCAAACCATATAAATCTTTTGATAATTTAAAAATATGATTTGGAAAATGGGGGTTTATAAAACTAGGGGGTTGTTTAACAAATACATCCTCATCTATATACCCATTTAAGAATTCACTCTTAACATCCATTTGATATAGTTTGAAATTCATATGTGCAGCATAAGAAAGAATAATTCTGATGGCTTCAAGTCTAGCTATTGGTGCAAAGGTCTCCTCATAGTCAATTCCTTCTTGACTATAGCCTTGTGCAACCAATCTAGCCTTGTTTCTAACTATGTTACCAGCTTCATCTACCTTATTTCTAAACACCCATTTAGTGCCTATGGTGAATGTGTCCTTAGGTCTTTCAACAAGTTTCCAAACTTTCTTCCTTTCAAATTGATTAAGTTCTTCTTACACAGCCATCACCCAAAATTCATCACTGATAGCATCATTAATGTTTTTAGGCTCAAGTTTTGACAAGAAGACTTGATGTTCAACCTGATTTCTAAGAGAATATCTAGTTTGAGTTCCTTTGTCTAGGTCTCCTACATTAATATCTAAAGGATGGTTCTTAAGAGTTCTAACAGATCTAGAAAAGGAGAGACTAGTGATTTTAGGTTCATCAACAGGTTTAGGTTCATTGTGACTTGAGTCTAAATAATTTCCAGAACTGAAATTTTTCATAGATTCTTTCACAGAACGGTTTGAGTATTTTGGATTAATGTTCAAATTTGATACATCATCCTCCAGGTTCTCTAGAACAGTTTTAGGCTTATGTGGATCTGTTTCATCAAATTTGACATGGATAGATTCTTCCACACATTTAGTTCTTTTATTTAATACTCTATAGGATTTACTAAACATGGAATATCCTAAAAAGATACCTTCATCACTCTTGGATGAAAATCTGTCAAGATTGTCCTTAGTATTAAGAATATATACCTTGCAACCAAAAACTTTGAAGTAGTTAACCTTGGGTTTTTTGTTGTTCCATAAATCATAAAGAGTTCTTTTAAGAACAGGTCTGATCAACACTCTATTGATTAAGTAGCATGCTGTATTGACAGCTTCAGCTCAAAAATAAATAGGTAGGTCATATTCACTAAGCATTGTTTTAGCAATCTATTGAAGGGTTCTATTTATTATTTATATAACTTCATTTTGTTGAGGTGTTCTAGGGGAAGAGAAATTGTGACTATAACCATTTTGTGAGCAAAAGGATTCAAACTCTTGATTTTCAAACTCACGTCCATGATCACTTCTTAAGGATTTAATTCTAAGTCCACTAAGATTTTCCACATACTTGGAATATTTAATAAAATAAGAGCAGGCTTTAATTTTGTGAGCTATAAAGAAGCTCCAAGTATATATAGAAAAGTCATCTACAAGAACATAAACATAGTGCTTCCCATTTAAAATATAAACTCTATATGGTCCAAACAAATCCATGTGAACTGGTCCGAGAGGTTGAGAAGTTGAAACTTCTTTCTTTGGTTTGAAGGAAATTTTGTGTTATTTTCCCTTTTGACTGGGATTACACACTTTTTCATTTGGAAACTCAAGTTTGGGTAAGTCTTTAACTAAGATTTTTTTAGTTAGCTTTCTAAGGGAGTGAATATTACAGTTTTCTAGTCTCTTATTCCAGAGCCAAGACCCTTTATGAAATACACTTAAGCATGAAGTATTTTGATAATCTAAGGAATCTAAGTCAACAGAGTAAACATTTTCATTTCTTAATGTAGAAAATACTAATTCCTTTTTAGAATTAAAGACATTGAAAGCATCATTTTCAAATCTAACATGAAATTCATCATCACATAATTGTGAGATACTAAGAAGATTATATTTTAATCCATCAACAAACAGTACTTTAGAAATTAAAACTGAGTTAGAGTTACCGATTTGGCTGAGGCCAATAATCTTTCCTTTGGAATTGTCACCAAATTTGACATGTCCTCCATCTATTTTTATTAGGTTCTTGAAGCATGAGTAGTCTCTTATCTTGTGTCTTGAACATCCACTGTCCAAGTACCATAAAATTTTACAGGAACTCTTTAAGCATCTTTCCTACAAAATGATTAAGCAAAAATATATTTTGGTACCCATACTTGTTTGGGTCCAATAATATTAGTAATAAGTGCTTTAGGAACCCATATCCGCATCATAGATTTCCTAGAAGCATTATGTAAAGTATTTGAAAAATAAACTCTATTTGGTCCATAAAAACTTAAAATAGTAGAAAGTGTATCATAAATTGAATTAGTTGATTTGTGTCCAGAACTGGGAGTAAAGCTACATGTCCTTGATTTAGAAACAAAATTTGTTCTACCAAGATTTCTTTTTCCAGGTTGATAACCAATGCCAGTGTTGTATTTAGGAGAAATTTGTTTTCCTAGCATTTGAGTAAGGGTATTTTTCCATTGGTAAACTTTTCTAGGTAATTCTTCAATTGCTCATTATACATTTTTAATTCGTTGTTCTCTTTGAGCAGTTGAGCATTTTTCTCTTTTTTGGTTGTGAGTTCAGATTTAATAGTCACAGTAAGAGCATACTGTTTCTTCAATGATTTATATTTTTCTTTTAGTTCATTGCATGTTTCTTCAAGCATGTTATAGTATTCAAACATTTCTTCATTAGTCATATTTTCAGAATCACTCTCATCTCCAGAATAGTATGAATTATGTACATGAGAGTCCAGTGTTACCTCAGATGTGTTTGTCATAAAACACATATTGGATTTGTTATCTTGTTTATCATGTGATATTTCTGAGTCTCTTAAACTGTCCTCAGAAGCACTCCAGGTTTCTTTCACTGCCTTTTTGTACTTATTTTCCTTGTCCTCATATCTCTTTTTGTACTTGATCTTTGGACAGTCAGCCTTGATATGTCCTTTTCACTTATATTCATAGCAGACAATTTCATCAGTCTTGTCACTTCTTTTCCAATCCTTCTTCCAACTTCCATTTTGGTCATATTTTCCCTTGAAGTTAGGCTTTTGAAAAAAGTTATTATTCTTGTAAAATTTCTTGAATCTTCTAGCTAATTGAGCCATCTCCTCATCACTATTAAGTGATGATTGTTCACTACTGTAAATTTTTATAGAAGCATCCAATTTCCCTTTGTCTTTGTGTTTAGAGGTGGTGGTTTTGAATGTAAAAGATTTCCTTTTTGGTTCATCCTCCTCTTCCTTATTGAATTTCATCTCTTCTTCATACATCATCAGTTTCCCAATGAGTTATTTTACAGGTAGCTTGCTGATGTCACATGATTCTCTAATAGAGACAGAGGTTCCTCTCCATCTGTCAGGCAAACATCTGAGAATTCTCATGATCTGTTCCTTGGTAGTGACTTCTCTTCCAAGAGAAATCATTGTGTTGACAATCTCATTGAACCTAAGATACATGTCAGAGATAGGATCACCCGGTTTCATTTTAAAGTTGTCATATTTAATAGTATAAGTATTAAGTCTCATTTCTTTTACACTATATGTTCCTTCATATGAGACAGACAAGGTATCCCAAATTTCATGGGCAGTTTTACAAGAAGAAATTCTATTGAATTCTTCATCTCCTAAGGAGCAGTATAAAGCATTCATAACTTTGCTTGTTATTATAGGCAATTTTGACAGGTTCATCCCATGTGATTCTATCAATAGCAAGAATCTTATATTCATCTATAATGGAAGACCAAATTTCAAAACCCATACTCTCTAAATGCATTTTCATTTTAATTTTCCATTGAGAATAATTGGTTCCATTAAAGAATGGTGGTCTGTTGGTTGCAGCACCTTCCAATCTATTATCTATAATACAGAAATACTTTGAGAGAGCTAGAAATTTAGAATTAACAAAAATTTATAGATCTTCAAAGTACAACTACAGTCACAGTTGAATAATGTTAAACAAAGTCTTAATAAACAACCTTTGATACCAAATGTTGGTCGGAGTAGATTACTCAAGAGGGGGGGGGGGGATTGAGTAACTATAAAAATTTCTGGTTAAAAAGAAGTATTCTTAAAAAGGTTTCCCCAAAAGGTTAAATATAGCCCAATTAATCAAGGTTATACTATTATAAGGGTTTGAATGTTTGAATAACTTCTTAGAAGGTTGATTAGTTCTTAGTAATCTTAAGATCAGTTATTAATATTACTTTTGAAGCAATTATACTAAGACAAGACAATTATAACTTCTTTCCAAGATTAACTATCAAAGCAAATTTAGTGATTTCTGAATTATATAGTAAAGCAGTAAAACAGATAAGACTAAATTAAGTAGCACAACAGATATAAAACAAGTGGTTCAGTCTCAAGCTGAGACCTAATCCACTCCACTTGGTGATCACCTGCCACTAAGCAGTTTATATAAATAAACTTGATCCACACCCTGGATCGGGGTTAAACAATAGTACACAGGACTGCCCAGGTCACACAGGGACCTCTTCCACAGTTCTTCATGGGTACAAGCAACCAATCCACATAGGGACATATTCCACACTTATCCATGTCTATACACAAGTGTAAAAATATATTTGAGTAAGGATATCTTGTATCCTTCAGTTTAATGCAAGAGATAGAGTGTGTTGTTATACAGATACACACACTGCTCGAAAGATAGTAAAAAGATACAAAACAGAGCAGAAATATTGAGATAGGTTTATAAATGCTCTGAATGTTAGTCTTTGTAGCTCTGGACTTTTGAGATGAAGTGAATATAGAAATCAAGTCATCGTATGGAAAACAGAGTGTTGAAAGTTAGACAAATCCATCTTTTGTTCTTCGTGATGTTTGACAGTGCGAAGTTGTTCTCAATTCTGGGATTTAATTTAGCTTCATGTGTTCTCCAATAGCGTTGAGTTGCATGAGATAATTCTTTCTTCAATAATTTTCTAAGTGTATTCTATTGTCGTGCTCAGACCCATCTGCTTGTTTCTCTTTTTAGTATCATGCCACACTTCTGTGTTTCTGGGCATTACTCTTTTATCTTGGAGTGCATGTATTTGAGCCGACATGTTGCATGTATTCTAGACCTCGTACCTCTTATTGTTAGATGAAATTTCTATAAATAAATATTAATTATGTCAGTGCATTTAAAATATTCAAATTTGACTGTTAGAAATTAAATTGAAAGATGACAAAACATATTAAGAAACAATGTCACAGTATGTCATAGAAACAGTGTCTCGTTCACAGTGTCTGGTTCACAGTGTCTGGTTCACTGTGTCTTGTTCACGGTTTCTGGTTTATAGTGTCTAGTTCACGGTGTCTGGTTCACGGTGTCTGGTTCACGGTGTTTGGTTCACGGTGTCTGGATGTCACGGTGTTTGGTTGTCATGGTGTCTGGATGTCACAGTGTCTGGTTCACGGTGTCTCGGACTTAGGCAAATATCTGTATTCAGACTTAAGCAGCGATATTTATGGAATGGATTAAACTCAATCATTTGTCAGAGAAGTCATTATAAAGTATATCAACAGATATTATATAGTAACCAAAACTAGTGTATAGTACTTAAGATCTTTGGATAGCTTTTACTAAGCAACTGTGCATTTGATGTGATATAGATTTCATAGAGTTAACAAGGTTTATAGACTGAATAGGATTTGTGATCATTAAAACACGATTAATACATGATGAGTCCAAAAAGAATCATAAGAGATATAATTGTAATAACATGAATAGTAATGTGTATAAACGATAGTTGTTCTTACTGCGTCGAGGTAATAGGTGATAAATTTAATAGAGTATTTTCTTTAGTCATTAAAGCTAAGCAAAGTAATGATCAAAATGTTATATGGGGAATAAAAAATTTGTATGACCTACAATATGTTCATGAAATATAATATTTATGAAACTTACAGAATGGCAGAGGAGAATGTGTCAAGCCACCCGATCATTGTTTTTGTTTGTTAGATCCAACATACAACATTGACTGAGGTGTAGATGGTTTTGGCACTATCGATAGATAAGTAGTTAATTAGTAATAATATGTGTTAGTGTGAAATATACCTTGTAGTTCAATGGTTTATACATGTAAATTTAAATGTAACTAACCATTGTTACAGAGAGATTATAATGGCATGCATGTGACTCCATTTGTGAATCTATTTGTTGATAGAGGTGCGGTGTTTGGAGTTCCAAACATACTACCAAATTCCACATAAGAATTTCTAGTAGATGTCGCTACTAATATTGTGGCAATTTCAATTAATATAGACAATAAAAGAATGAAAATAACTTCAACACGTTAAAGTGATGGTGTTATAAAACTCACCAATTTTATTTTGTTCATTCATTAGCAGTCTGCATTGTACCCTTGCATCTGTACATGTTTATGGGAAATACATGTTTGTATTTGACCGAGCAAAAAACTGTTCAGGCATTTTCATAAAAGTAGTTTAGTATGATTGATTTCAGTTAGTCTGAAATTCATTGTGAAACATTGTAAAGATGCCACTAGTTAATGCAAACGAAACTAACAATTGATACATAGAGAGGATAATGGCACGCGTGTGACTCCACGTGTGATGTCACCTGTTGATAGTGGTTCACTTGATGGAGTACCAGACTGGTTGGTAGATGACATTGAATAGTTTCCAGTAGTTTTCGGCACTGATCATGTGGAAAGTGTAATGAATGAAACTACTAAATAGATTATAGTAAGTAAAACATTTCCAAGTGTAGTTAATATATAACCCACAAACTGCTTGTCGTTCCTTCATAAGTATCCTCCGTTGCAACCTTTCATCTCTAGAGTTAGACGGGCAATTCATGTTTGATATTTTTTTATTTATAGATTATTTTCAAGGTGTGCAATGAGACCATATAATGGATATAGGATAGTAAAGTGAATGAAATTTACATTATAAAGGAAAAAATCTAATAGGCTATAACAGACCACAATAGAGGTTTATTTTTTTTCATTCTGGAAAAGTAAAATCAGACAAAAAAATCTATATTCAGATATCAACATGCTTAACCAAGATGACATCGAAATAAGTTTCAAGGCACTTCCAACAGCAGACCACAACATAGGTTTTTTTACAAAAAGGTAATGTAAATTCAGACAACTAAATCTGCAGTTGGATATCAACATGCTAAACTGAAATGAAATTGAAATAAGTTGAAAATAAAATCGTACAAAAAACCATAGTGGAAGTTTATTTTGTTCAAATGGTAAAAGAAAATTTAGACAACACTAAATGAACCTGAACTGTTATAGAACTGAAATGATACCAGAAATGTAGTTGCAAGGATGTAGGTTTTCTAGTACACATTTAATGTCATACCTGAAGTGCGAAGATGATGTGGGAGGGAATAGGATATGCAGGAAGTGTGCAGAGAAGGGAAGGTAACTTCAGTTGAAATTGAAAACCCAAAAATCCTTGGAATATTCATTTGAAATTAAAATCTCTAGGGGGGTCAAAGGGAAGGACTAACAGTGGATTGAAGCACCTATGAATGGATTTAATGTGATTGGAAGGAATGGAAGGGGCTTCTGGAGGAACAACCTTACGTAGCAGGGTCAGGTATAAAAGAATTTGCGACCCAGAGAAACTATGAATGAGAATGCGAGTAATAGAAAAAACACGATGGAGATGTATTCTAAAACTAGGATAAGAAGGAAGATGAATTATGAGCATGGTGGACTATAGCGAAACTGGGAGGAGGAGGATGCTGGCGTTGGGAATTTAAGGGAACCCTAGGTCGCAAACAGCTGAATCCCGACCGCGATTGGAAGAATGAAAAACACAGAGAGTATAGTTCAAACCAGGAGAATGCAGAGGTTAGAGATAGAGGTCTATGGAATGCGGGTTTACTGGGAGAGGGAGGTTGACAAAGGCAAGGGTCAAGGGTAATCTAGGTCATGACCTGCGATAACCTCAGCGGGAGCGGGAGACGGAGGCGCAGAGAAATTGAGATAGCGCGCGGTGGGGCGACGTGGATAACTAGAGTAAGGACACATTAGGGAGAATTGATGTGGATGAACGTGAGATAGACACATGACATATAGAAATCCAAGATTAGTATATATAGTAGATGAGCTTAAAAAACAAAGGTTTGAATCTATTCATACAAGACCTGTGGACTAACGAATCGACCCGTGAGCTTAAAAAAAATATATTTAATAATATTTTTTTGTGAACTATGATGAAAATTAACGGTAAATGAGTAATGTTTGCGATTAGAAGAAAATATTTAGTTTTCAATCAATAATAACAATTTTAACATCAACAACAATAACAACCCTTAAAAAAATTACACATTTTATAGTTTATGTATGATTGTATTAGGTGGGTTTAAATTTGAGCTATTTTTTGCACTCATGTTAATTTATTTTATGACTTTATTTTATTTTATTTTTCAATCATGACTTTTTGGTACCCTATTAAAAATTATAGGCCAAACGGGAATCGCGGACACCAGGCAGGTTGGTCTGCGTGGGTTGTGGGTTTTACGGGTTGGGTCAAACGTGGTCCTAATTTTTTCAGGCCTAAATATTTCAACCCTAACCCACATAAATATATGGTCTAACGGATCAACCTGTGGTCTTACGAGTTTTTTGATAGGTATAGTTATAGGAAAGCACTCGACGATGTCATTTTTATGGTGGTCATGACACAAAACCTCTTGCGATGTTGATAGCATGCATGGTTGATGTGGGCTCCAATTGGTGATTAGAGTGTAAATTTATGACCTGATACAAACCCATGACATGATTAATAAATAGGTCCACATAAGTAAACATTAGATATTTTTATTGACTCTATATTCAAATTTTATCTTCTAAGAATGCAGTGATAACATCCCTCAAGGTTATTTCACATGATGGTTGAAACTAAGCTAAAATTATCATTTTTTATTATTTAATCTTATGTTGTTAAGAAGGTTGGGTATTTTCATGAACTATATTAATGTTGAAAACAAACAAAAATTAGGAAAGTTTTTGAATATCCAAAAGACTACAATTATGAACTAGTTTTTACTTTTAAATATTATATTCTCTATTGTAAATAAAAGTTTATCCTATCTGGATTCTTTAATGAACACTCTAATACATTATAATGTACAATTAATTATATTTGGAAATCACACTGAAACATCAGTGTGTGCATTTCATTCTTCCCCTGAAAGTGATCTAACTACCTAATCAAGCAATTAAATCCAATCAGATTCACTGTGCTCTTAATTCAAAACCTTGATTAAAAAATTCAAACAATGAACAAAATTTACTTTCACTAGAAAAACAACCAAAATTCAAATCACAATCAACAAATACAACTTCATTCACTAATAGTTGAGATTAGAGAATTCAAAATAGAATCAGAATAATAACTGTATTGTAGAACAAAAACAACTAGTTCAATTCAAGCACAATAATTCTAGAATTATTCAGCCAAGAAAACAAAGGAATCGAGACTCGGAATGGAATTTACGAGTCTCTACTAGCTCGCTACCATGATGGGCTTAGAGATACATGACCATGAAAACTCCATATCCCCCTTGATTCTCCACTTCCCCTCCCACTCATCTATTCTGTATGAATCAACACCCCCTAAAATTGAAATAATTCTCTCTTTAAAATATCTTTCAAACTTCATGAGATTTTCTCTCTTTGATTTCGAAAAATTTGCATCTTTAAATTTCTTCAAATCTTCCATTATCTTTGGTATTTCTTCTTAAAATCTTTCATGCATCCCTATCTTTTACAGATTGATTCCATGTGTATGGGTCAAAAGTGAATATTTCTTTAAGTGGGTGAATCTCTCATGGATTTTTAGTTCCTCTCTGATCATTTCCTTCTGCATGTTTAGATGAATGTCATGTGGAGGCTTGTGTGATGCTTTCCTGATTTGGGAATTAAAATGAGAGATTTGGGAATCCCATATTTCAAGTCAAGACCCAATCCTTTGATGTAAAATAGTTTAATCCTACATAGAATTTTGGTTTTAATCACACATGATGGGGTGTTAGAATGCCATAGGGGATGACAACAACGCACGAGCTTCGCCATATATAGGACTGGATGGGGGCCGGTTCACCTGACATAAGATTTTGGTTGATTCAGTGAATTTGAAGCAAGTGGAGTTTTATTCATACACGAGGGACCTGGTTCCCCTTACGTGTGACTCTCTATGCTTGACGATTCTTATGCGGGCCCTTCCCTCACCACCCCAATGACAAAGTAAAGGACCCTTATACATTCCTTGTTTCATCCTCGTGAAAAAGGATGAGATCCTTACACATCAGTGTTGTTCCTAAATGACCTTTGTGTATCCTCATGCTTTGTTAAATTCTCGAGAGTGTTGAATAAAAAGGTATCTTACATATTAGGCAGTGACCCTTACATATTTCTTGGGGTGACCCTTACGTATCACAATGGAACTCAACTCTTCACTTTCAGGGGAAAATTCCATTACCCATGCATATTCCAGGGGAGCTCGAAAAGAACCTTACATATTAGTTACTTCATCCACCTGGGAAAGTCAATCACCCTTATATATCACTATATTCGCAGAAATGAATCTCATGTATTGATCAAAGTGAAACTTATGCATATGAGTGTCAATTTTCTACTTCATCTACCCAAAGTTACTCTTACATATATAAGGAAGTTTTTCCATCTTGGTTAAATTTCCAATCCATCCGCTCAAATATACTCTTATGTATTGAGTAAAGTAACTCTTACATATTAGGGGCTTGTTTAAATTTCATACCCTCTTCAAATATTTTTAACTTTCGAATACCTTAGCTTATGGGCTTCTAAATTTAGGTACTCTTACATATAGTTTGTTTATGTTGTAATAGTAGGTTCCCTATACCCAAATTTAGTATTACATTTTTATTTTCATATCATGTATACAAAGAGTTATGCATGATGTTATCTTACCATAACAATGTTGTGTCTTCTGCATACATTATATATATGGTAATGTCCTTAGATTATTTATCGCATCAAAATATTTTAGTAGTTTCCAACTATAATGAGAATCTCAAGACACCATGACATCGGTATTAAATATATTTCATATGGTCAAGATACATCATACTGATGAAACATAGATGATTTTTGTGTTGTGAGTGCGTTCCCTAGACCCAACTATTGTGTATACTTTGATTACCATTAAATGTATATAGATTGATATATACATGTGTTTTCTCCTACCATGATAGTGACATTACTTCTTCATGTACTATATAAATGGTAATAATGTCCCTATATTACATGGTGTATCAAAAATTTATAGGAGTTCCAAACTAGCACATGAGCCTCAACCTAGTTGGTGAGGTATCCTTAAGTGCATCCATGAGACCCAGGTTTAAAACCAGGTAGAGGCATATTTACGGTACTGTAGCAGTACTATACACTGTACATGTACTGTAGAAGGTACTATTAGGTACTGGAGTAGCTGGAACTATTTACCTTAGGCCACCGGTTTAGGCTTGGAGTCCTTAAGGCTTTTGGGCCACCCAGGCCTTCAGGTCAGTAGGGCTTTCGGGATACCTTTAAGGCCTTTGGGCCACCTCAAGGACTTCGGGCAACATGCAGTTGTCCCAGACAGACTCTGCAAACAAGGAACAACCCCAGAAGAGGATTCAAAGCAGGTGAACTCACCAGAGTAGAGCCAAATGAATTTATCAGAATGAGAGGGTATGACTATGCCATCGGGACCAACCTGTTCTTGCACGGGAACCCTAGCCAGACGGCCATGCAAAGGTGGAGATCTACTATCATGATGCAGATGCTAGGGAGGGGCAGTTCCTTGTAGATAGTCTGGTTGAATTCCCTAAGACCTTCGGGTCATGTAATCTCCTAAGCCTACGATCCATGTAATCTCTGAGCCTACGGGCCTTGTAAGGGTTCCCCATCATCCCTTGAAAGGGGGATTATCAAAAATCAATAAAAAATGAAGGCCTTTGGACAATTCAGGATATAGGAGTTTCAAACTATAATTATAACATTTAGATTATTGAAGTTAGTGACCTAGAACCAACTTCTATAGGTTTTGGGCACAACAGAATCATGCGATGGGTCATTCCCAACTTTGATTTTTGTCATGATTAGCGATCAATATGAGATTTACACAACGATAAACGTTGTGATCAATAGAATTGAATCAAAGAAAACAAACAATGGATAATACACTGGAACCAGAGGGAGGATCATCATACATTATTTATAATTAATTAAATTAATTAAAGAATTACCTTATTGGAATTCTTTCCTTGTTGACAAGTCTTGTCATGACCTGTCCCCCGGGGCCCATGTTGTGACTACCCCAAGCCCACCTCCCGAAGGCCAGGGGCTGACGACTAGCACCGAAGACTTCAACCTGCAAGTGGGAGGAATTTTCTTGAGTATTTGTACACACTCACACCCAAACAAGTCCCACACACTAACCAAGTAAACAAGTATCACTAAAAACAAAGATGAGTACAACTAATAAAAGTGGGCTAGAATACAAACCCAACGAAAGGACTGAAAAAAAAAGTACACAAATAAAACTCTGATGGACCTCCGTGGAAAACCCCACCTGATTGTGAGAGTAGTGTAGCTACTAGAAGCTGAAGTAGAATGTCCTATCCACTCGACCCTAATGGGATCTACATGGTCCTTAGCCACCAAGTCCACCGTCGTAGCGTCTGTCGGTCCCGTCTCCCTGAACACCTCTAGGTATCGGTCCACCGAAGTCTATGTCAAAACGTCAATCATCTACACTAGACACAACACGTGCGGGCAGAGCCCATGTAGGGGTGAGTAACAAAATACTCAGTAGGGACCCTAAAACAAAAAGGAAATACCACACCGTAATCCTCAAAGTAAGTATGAAACACAAGACAACTCACACCAGGTATACAACTTAAAGAACAAGAATAAAGATGATTAGTCATAAGCTAGATAATATTATTCTGTTAAGAGGATCGACTATTGATCCAAGATGGGTTGATCCACTTCCGATCCACAAAGGTTTGCTCCACCACTGATCCACGATGGGTCTCTCTACGGCTGGTCCACGACGGGTTGCACTACTACTGATCCACGGAGGGTCGCTATCATGCTGATCCACAGAGGGTAGCATCATTGCTGATCCACAGAGGTTCACAACATTTCCGATCCATGAAGGGTCACTCTCATGCTTATCCACAGAGGGTCATTCCATTTCCAATCCACGGAGGGTCACTCTCTTGCAGATCCACAGAGGGTCGTTATTCACTTGACAGCCAGCCACTGAATTCCCGAACCTTGTATGTATGAGTTTTGAAGGTTATGATCCTCAAGACATTGGTCATATTTCAACTACCACAAAGTCGAACTTAGAAGTAACCCAAAGGACCGTCTTTTCGTAAGGGTTTCAACGCAACAGATGGTGTGTTGTTCGGACACCCGATCTGTAAGTTACAGGTTTTTAGTAAAAAGGTTCTGATTGGATTCGAGTCTAATCCAACCTAACCATACTACAACTTTTTTCAAAACTCAAGTTGAGTATCTCAAAAAGACCACATTATTTCAAGGGTTCTTGTGTCGTAGACGGTGCATCAATTGGATGCCTGGTCTGCAAGTTATAATCGTTTCAGTAAACAGGGGCCGGTTGCATATGGGTCTGGTCTGACCTGGTCGGACCAACCCGACCAACCCGGCCTAGGGGTCCCACATACCCTGGTTTAATTCGACCAACTCGACCTAACCCGGTTTGGGTTTGGGTTGGTTCGGTCCGGCTGACTAGTGGGTCAGGCCCAATGGGCCTCGCTGGACCCGACCCGATTTGGCCGAGGGTTCAGCCCGCCGGGTTGCCCGACAACCCGGTCTAATTCAGCTCAGCTCGCAAGCGTGGGTTCGACCATCATGCATGGGTCTGGTTTTCCGGCGCGGGTTCAACCCACTGGTTGGGGGCACGGCCTGCCAACCCGTAGCCCGACCCGCGCGGTGTAGGCTGGTGGTGTGCCACCTGGATGGGACGCGACCGACTACCACGTCCAGCTCCCCTGCTGTCCCTACATGGTGCGAGGCCTTCCTCCAACCATGGTCAACAGACCATGAATCATCGTGTCCAGGTAGCCCAGACATGGGCCACCCCTCTACGCAACACCGATGGGCGTCGCGGCCGTCCGTCCGTAACCACCAATGCCAGTACGCTGCCACCCTCTGCCCATGACCACCGACGCTGGCGTGCCGGAGGTACCTTCGACGGGCCACTAGAGTCACTCCGGTGGTCTGTTTCTCAAGTCGCTTACATCTACAAAAACACTAGGCCATCACCTTTGTTGTGATGACCTCAAACTTTCTTTGTATCCATATCAATAAATCATCCACGAATAACGCACAATAAACAACCATAGCGGAGGGTCTGTGCCTTGTTCGTGTCAGCCCGCACCCTCCACCATAGAGTTTAATCATGGGGATAACATGGGATAGTCACATGGTTTGAAAAATCCCAAATAAAAAACCCGTATAATATCCACCCGCAAGAATGAGCGATTTGCGGATCAACCCGTCAGTCGGTTGGTCCGCGTTCGTCGTTAATTTCTAAGAACAAGGGAAAAATCATCAAATACATAGAATTTATAAACCCCTACCTCATTGACTTTCGATGTTGAAGTGTTCATCCTCAAGGTTTCAAGATGTCGACGTCACTTCCGACGCCGTTCTTTGAGGCACGTCAAAGACGATGATGATCCGTCGATGCGTCGTTCTTCATTCTTCATTGGAGATGGAAAACTACCAGCAATTCGTCAGAGAATTCCTGCAGTTTTAGTTCCCCATTCTCCCACATGTTGGTTTAAAAAAAATAATCACATCACATCATTTTTGTTCTGCTGTTTCATTTATGAAACAACGTCGTTGTTACACTTACTTTATTGCTTCATTATGCTGCATGATACAGGCCATTAATGAGCTTCATTAATGCACTACGTCACTGCCTAGTCGTTGCACTGTAGAATCTACGTCCGCCACCCAATGACAAGAAAATAAATAAAATAATTCTTTTAAGTTATTTTATTATCTTTCTCGAAAATTCCAAAAAATAACTTTTCCGATTGGCCCTTGTCGGCTGAAGTTAAGTCATTTCTAGACGAATCCCGACGTTCTGAGTTCAATGGTGCCCTCGTATTTTCGATCCGAGTACCAGTTAAAAATTTAGAAAAACTCGCTCGCACGTTCATTTAAATGAACCTTAAAAAAATTTCAAAAAATAACTTTCACCCTTGACTCGCACCAGCCGAGGTTAGGCTCTGCCTAAGGGTAACATGCCCTCACAAGCTCAATGGTACTCTTGGATTTCCAATAAGAGTCACCATTTAGGAGTTATAAGGATTTGATAATAAAATAATTGTTGATTAATTATTTTATTTACAGCCAAAAACTAACTTACATTGTTGGCCTGTGTCGGCCAATGTTATGTTCTACCTAAGGAAATCATACCCTCATGAGCTCAGCGGTGGTCGCAAATTTTTAATTTGAGTCACCATTCACGAGTTCTGAAGGTTTTTCTCCTCAATCCATCAGTCGTATTTCAACTGCCATGAAGTCCCACTTAGAAGTAACTATAATGCCTCGACCCCAGAATCCCAGAGCCAGTGCATTATTTTAATACATTGACATGATTACAAGGAATCAAGTCCCAAAGGACTGATTAGTTTAGCAGTATTGAAAAATAGATTACATACATGAACGTTGCATTACATATTCAAACATAAAAAACAAAATAAATAATCCTTTGATAACACCATTATTCCCCTAGCTTAACCCTACATATAAATCATAATACACTTCTTGGAATACTGGGAAAACAAAACATAAGAAAGGGGTGAGCTCAGATGCTCAGTTTGGGTAAATAATTTAGAAGAATCTATAAAATTTTAAGGCAAAATGTGTAATAAAAACAACATCCTTTTAAACATAAACTTGAACATAATATGGAAAAAATAAATCAAACATTACCATATAAACATGCACATGGATATTCTACCAGTCAAATAATCACATGTAATAACTAATTTCATAACGAGGGAATGCATAATGCTGGACATCATAACCACATATTCAAGGCCTCGTGTCAAGACACTAGTTTGTATCATGAGATCTACTGATGCATCGAGGGGCTATAGTGGTCCCCACCCATCACTTACTAAGTCCAATGCATTCCTCTTATGAAAAAGGGTGAAACATAACATAAACATTCGTACTAAAACTAGCATACAAAATGTCAATACTTTAACCATAAACCATGAATGGTATAAAAATTGAACATCCACAGTCAAACATATCATAACTCATTCAATACAATATGGAAGATTGTATTATAGTAAATAAACCTCAATCAAGAATAATATCTAATAAAGGATGCTGACATAGTTGAAAATAATCAATAAAACTCATTGAGAGAAATACCCCTTTTCATGAAATCATTTAAAAGTCACACAATTTATAAAGGAATTTATTTAAAATAGATTTTTGAATCAAAGTGTATCATAATAATTTGAAACTTTTGAAATAAATTAACACTTTCAAACAATCATGTCTACATAAATAAATTCTTAAAATCATTTTGAAAACACATACATTAATTAAAAAGATTTAGAAAAATAAATCTTTGAAAAAATTTAAAATGATGATATAGTTAAAGAGTAAATTCCATAAAACCTTAAAATATTCCTTTTTAAAACATTTTAATGAAACATGGAAATAGATAATAAATATTTCCCAATAGATACTTACAGATAAACAATCTCGAATAATAATGAGATTGAGGAAATAACCCTTACCTTGTACTTTCTTTTGGTCGATGGTACATTTAACCTCATGTATAATGACCATAGTATGTTATTAAATTATACCAGAACCATATTAATATTTATGATATCATACTTGATTCATTTATGGCTTTATACTACCCATTTAATAATAATTTCTATGTTAAAATAATATTTTGGGTAATAATCGCTTTCTTTATCGTACATGTTTTAACTTGTTATTTTTGATCGTATCACTTATATCATGATTTAATTGCTTCCAGAATATAAAAAATTAATTATGTATCATATATATTCAGAATATAAATATGTATAATAGATAGATATATGAAATTTAAAACACCGTTTATGGAGATGGTAGGCTGTGCGTACGCATAAATGCTATTTCTATTTTCATATCATATTGAACGAAAGTAAGTGAATGAGATATCTATAAACACACAAACACACACACACACACATTTACAGTAGCATTATTGTGTCATATATTACATACTTATTAATAATATATATTTTTATAACCATTTTTGAATGGTGAATGTGGAAATGAATTTCATCGCGTTGTGGAAATGGTAAGTCGTACGTACGCACGAGCGATGATATCATTCTATTGATGATGAAATAGCATATAATTGGATGTTATATTATATATAAAGAATAATTAACATGTTATATTTATTATTTATATCAATTATAGTCATTATTATACCCATCCAAATAATGAAGTGTTGAATAAAAAACTACACCACGACGTGGAGATGGTAAGCCGTACGTACGCACATATGGTGACTTTGTCATTAATAGGATGGATAGAATAATGAATATGGTTATACCATATTTATAATAACTAATGTGACTATTTTTTTTCACTCTTTGCCACATCTTTTGTGTATTTTTTATTGACTTTTTTATATTAAAATGTTGTTTTTATTAAATAATTGATAATTGTTGTGTTTTTGCACTTTCTGTGTAAAATAATCAATTTTTGTTTAAAACATGTGTTTTAATGTGCTTTAGTGTCATTTTAAATAATTCTAAAATTAAATGAGTTTTGCTAATTAGGCTTTTATTTATTTATTATTTTATTTTTATTCTAGTTAGTTTATTAATTCATTTATTAAATTAATTAATGCTTTATTATTTAAATTGTGAATAAATAACTCTTTTTGTTTTTAATATTTTAATAATTTAATTAGTTTCAACAATTTAATTTTATTCATTTAATATTCTTTATTCTTCAATTTAATTAATTCTTTAATTAATTGGTTAAATAATTTAACCAAGTTGCTGTAAATATTTTAATTTGTTCCTTGATTAAGTTTGTTTATCTTTTTTAAAACCAAATTAATTCATTATTTTAAATAAAGTTTCATTAATTTTATTTTTTCTTAACTTTTTGTTTTTAGTTTTTAATTTCAATATATTTAATTTAATTTATTTATTGATTTATTTATTTTTTAGTTTTATTAAATTATTTTATTAATTTCATTTCATTTTTTTTGTTTGTTCGCAGGTGTTGCGGTCGCACGTTAACCCGCCCTATCAGTGACCTTCCTAACCGATACACAATCCTCACCGCTACTGCTCTGCCACTAAACCTCACCGATACATTTCCAGCTACCGATGCACTTCCTAACTGATACCCTCCAGTCCACCGTTACTAAGTCTACCAACACGTCTCACCGATAATTCTCACTGATACGGCTCTGCCTCACCTCCTTTCTCATCGACAAGTCTCCATCTCCATTTCCAGCTACCGATACACCCACACCTCACCCTCCTCCTTTCATCCTCACCGATACCTAAATACTCATCGATTTACTTTTATCACCGATATGTCTCCCGCTTCCAAACATCACTGATACACCCCTCCTCTCCAGTCACTGTTAGCCCCTCCCCCCTTGCTTATTTTCACCGATTCACATCTCCTCTGCTTCTTCATCTACACAGAAAACCACCACCACAAAACCACAAATCCAGCAGCAATCAAATGAATTCCACACAGCAGCAGATTAAATCACCATCATACTCAAAATCGCAAACTGAAGAAATCAAAATATCGAAGAAGAAGAAGAGCAAATTTGTTGATTCGTGCCGTCGTAGCCAATGGACCTAGCCACGACCTGCCCTGATCGTGTCACATACATAGATTATTTTAATTTTTTTTTATTTTAATTTCCATTAATGTTTTTTTGGGGGGTTTCCAAAGTTTTTATGGAGAATATGTGAGTTTTCATGAGTTGGGCCAAACCGCGAGCCTAATTCCTGATTTAAAAATAAATTTTGTTTCTTTTATAACTTATTCATTTTTTAATATTTTTCACTCATTCCAACTCCTAAATGTCCTCCCCTGATATATTAACACCAAAATTAAAATTTGGAGCCTTTGGAAATCCATAACCAAGGTTTATATGGGTTTTTATTTAAGGGATTGGGCCTGCCCGAAAGCCCAATTCCAGTTTTAAAAATAAAATTTGATTAATTAATAACTTATTCATTTATAAGGGTTTTTCGGTGATTCAAAGCCCCAAACACGCCCATTGAACCCAGCCGTGCGTCTAATATCCTCCCACCATCTTTGCAGCTCATTTACATCGCGGTTTAGGTCGAAACTTCTGAAGAACTCAAATTTAGGGAAGATTTATAAAGGTAATTTGTTTCCTTCATAACTCCTTAGATTCTTACTCTTTTTCCCCCATTCAAATTCCTAAATGATCTAAATATCCTTGTTCGAACCTCACTTGAAGGTTTGAGTATTTTTAAAATCAAATACTGGTATTTTTGGAGGCGATTTCTACAAGATATTTTAAGTAATTTGTTCTCCTCCTTTCTTCTTTCAATTTGTTTAGGGTTACATCCAATGTACTTAGGGTTTCTTCCATTATATTTGAGGTTACTAATGTCCAGGAATTAGGGTATAAAAATTAGGGTTTTATCTTGTGTTTCATGGTCTGAAATTATGGTTTTAGGTCTGGTTTTCCTTCCTTGAGGTGCGGCGGTGGTGCGTCTGAGTTTTCGCACAAAGGATTCAAGAGTTTCCTTGGTTTTGGTAGGTGATTCCATTGTGTATGAAATATTTGTGAATTGGATACTGTTTTTATGGTATTTTCATGCTTATTAAATTTTATTATTTCTGAAAAATATAGTTTTAGTGGTGTTTGTATTTAAAATGAATCCTAAATGCCAATTTCATGTGAAATTGGGGGTTTTTCATAGAAATGTTTTATTAGTTTAATTGGGGCTACCCTATAAGTAACTAGTTGATTTTATTGAACTATAATAGGGATAAAAATACTATTTTTAATGATTGTACCTTGTGTTTATTGTTGAAAAACCTGGTTTTAATGGTGTTTGTGAACCACATGAAATTCTAAGAGTTGTGTTGTGTAAAAATGGAGACTTTGCAAGGATGTCGTTTCTTGAACCATATGGGGCTTCCCTAAAAATGATTTTGTGTTTTCACTAAAATGTAGTAGGATTCCCTTTATGTTTTGGAAACTTAAAAATGTGCACATAGTATGCAAGTGAGGTTTATAAGGAGTTTTGTGTCCGAAACACTACGAGATTTTGAGGAATTGTTTTATGAAAAATATAAGTGTTTTGTTGCGTGTTTTAAATGGTATAAAATGTGATAGCTACTGTATTGGTTGTACTTTACCAGTAATGGTATTTTATATGAAAATTTATTTGTGTTGCATGCTGAAATTGATTGAGCACAAAAGGGGAAGCCCAGGTACCTAGGTGGAGCAGATTTGTACTAGTACGGCTAGTGGACCGGATGAGTTTTGTCTCTGTTTCACTTAGCATTTGGATAACGACAACTCTAACTAAACAATGTGGATGATTATTGGGGACCACTAGGTTATGGGTATGTTCCCTACTAGTGGCTCGTGAATGAGAAAGGATTTTGCTATGGTTACTTTACACCGAGGTACGAGGTACATAGGGTCCAAGACAACCTAGTGCCTAGGGGTGTTCCCAATGTTGTTGCTCATTGGATTTGTAGTATTTACCCATATCATAGGGTGTGTTTGGAAGTAAATTACAGTATCTAACATTTCTATTTTAATGTGTTAATATTATGAAAATTTTGGATTGAAAACAATTTTCAATTTGGGGTTTCATTTCTTGAAATTTTAACACTACTTTTCCTTGCGTTTGAAAACTGCTTGCTTTTTCAGATTGTATTTATTACTCTTTGGAATCATTGGGTGGTATCCTACTGGGCTTAGGCTCACACCCTACTTACACCCCTTGGGTGTAAGTAGACTTGGTTATGTTTGATTCAGGTAAAGGAAAGGCTAAGGGTGATGGCGGTTCATGGTATTAGTTCCCATCCTTGGTGCGGAGTTGTGGAGATAGATTGGGGGCGATGACCCCTAGTCATGTGGAGTCCTTGGGGATGTCTTGATGCTATAATTATTTTTATTTGGACCACTTGTATTATCTTTAAACAAATGTACTCAGTTCTGGTTTTTACTTGAGTCTTGTTTGGCTCAAAAATTTCAGATTTATATTATGGATTGTTTTTAATGTTTTATGCTTTCATACTTGGGTAAATCGTTCCCAAACCTAAATTAATGATACCCGGACACTTGTGCCAGCCCGTGGGGATAGGGAACGCCCTTCGGGTCATGTCATGGGCTGGGTTTGGTGCCGGTTTTGGCGGTGACCAGATTCGGTTCGTGACAAAACCCGAAGGGCGTTCCCTACTGTATTAGTTGTGCTTGACCAGTAATGGTATTTTATATGAAAATTTATTTATGTTGCATGCTAAAATTGATTGAGCACAAAAGGGGAAGCCCGGGTACCTAGGTGGGGCGGATTTGTACTAGTACGACTAGTGGGCCGGATGAGTTTTGTCCCTGTTTCACTTAGCATTTGGATAACGACAACTCTAACTAAACTATGTGGATGATTATTGGGGACCACTAGGTTATGGGTATGTTCCCTACTAGTGGATCGTGCATGAGAAAGGATTTTTTTATGGTTACTTTACACCGAGGTACGAGGTACATAGGGTCCAAGACAACCTAGTGCCTAGGGGTGTTCCCAATGTTGTTGCTCATTGGATTTGTAATATTTACCCATGTCATAGGGTGTGTTTGGAATTAAATTATAGTATCTAACATTTCTATTTTAATGTGTTAATATTATGAAAATTTTGGATTGAAAACTATTTTCAATTTGAGGTTTCATTTCTTGAAATTTTAACACTACTTTTCCTTGCATTTGAAAACTGATTGTTTTTTCACATTGTATTTCTTACTCTTTGGAATCATTGGGTGGTATCCTACTGGGATTAGGCTCACACCCTACTTACACCCCTTGGGTGTAAGTAGACTTGGTTATGTTTGATTCAGGTAAAGGAAAGGCTAAGGGTGATGGTGGTTCATGGTGTTAGTTCTCATCCTTGGTGCGGAGTTGTGGAGATAGCTTGGGGGCGATGACCCCTAGTCGTGTGGAGCCCTTGGGGATGTCTTGATGCTATAATTATTTTTATTTGGACCACTTGTATTATCTTTAAACCAATGTACTCAGTTCTGGTTTTTACTTGAGTCTTGTTTGGCTCAAAAATTTCAGATTTATATTATGGATTGTTTTTAATGTTTTATGCTTTCATACTCAGGTAAATCGTTCCTAAACCTAAATTAATGATACCCGGGAACTTGTGCCAGACCGTGGGGATAGGGAATTCCCTTCGAGTCATGTCACGGGCTGGGTTTGGTGCCGGTTTTGGTGGTGACCAGATTCGGTTCGTGAGAAAATGGTATCAGAGGAGGTTCTCTCCTTGGGTCATGTTATTTGGGGTAGAGTCAGCATAGTCTGGAGCTAGGATTTTTGGGACTTAAAATTTCAGTCATGGATAGTGTTCCTGGCCAGCACACCTCATGACGGGATTCAAGTCACCATGGGAAGTATGGATTTATCTGATTCCTTTGGTTTTCTTGGTTTAATGATGACTATGGGAAATAAAAAGAGAGTTGGGCGAATAATCTCAGTGAGATCGCAGGGCCTGGCAAGCCATGTAGAGCCATGGATATTTCCCTAGAATAATCTTTGTGATGGAGAAGTGATTGGAATATGGCTGCCAACCATATGTCCAAGTCACCCACCGAAACTAGTTTTCTCTCGCATTGTCTTGTGTTCCTTAATTTTGAAATCTTGGAACTTTGGTTTTAAAGTGACTTGGTTTTAAGAAGTGTAAAGTTTTTGTGAAATGATTTTAAAATAAATATGGAATGGTTTGATTTATGAAATGGTGGAACTGAATTTTCAGAATTATATTCAAATAGAAACTGGTGTGCTTACACCTCTTTTTAAAAGTAGAAACTATACTGAAGTTGGTTTTGAAAAAGTGTTTCTAATAGAGTTTTCTAAACAATAAAAGGGTGTTTTAATGGGATGAGATGTTTTGAAATTGATGTGAATATCTTTAAATTGAGTTATTGTATAAATTTTTGTGTCTTTCTGAAAATTTTAGTAATATTTTAATTGGTATTTTGATCTCCTGGTTAGCATTTTTGAAAAAAAAGGATGTGTTGGTTGATCGTTTTGGTTTTGAAAAGTGGAAATAATATTTGTTTTAACCTTTGGTATTTCCATGAGTAACCACATGCATGGGGTTATATGGTATGATGGATGGTTGATGCATGACTTGATGAGTGCCGGGATGGATATGAGGAGGGTTCCCGGTGTGGCACAAAAACATGCATGTGTGAGGCCCATGGGGTACCATTGGTGGATATGCTTACTGCTAAACAGTTTGTTTTCAAAGAAATATTTTTAAAGAAAAACATGATGTATTGATGAATAGTTTGGTATAGTTTGTATTATGGGTTTTTGATAATGTTGATGTTGTGGGATGTTTTGAGTCCAAGAACCCCTCCTATTTGAACTGTGTTTTGGGTTTGTGTTTGGTCGGTGAGCTGTGTTGTAGGGACGGTTAGTGGTCTCTTTTGAAAAATGTTTTGGGATGACTTTGTGGTGGTTCCCTTCATGTGTTTGGATCTGGATTGTGGTATATCGTGACCAATAGACCATCTTGGTTGGGTCCTTTGGTTCAATCGTTGGATAAGGTATTCCCCATTAATGGTTAGTGCACAACTAAAGTGCAACCCGGATTGTTTTGCCTTTTGAAGACCCTCTAGTTGATCAATATAAGGAATATTTTTCTTGAGATTTTTAGATTGAGTCTACACCCTTTCCTTTCTTTGATTTTTAGATCCACTTGTAACGGGAGAGTGCTCATGGAAGGTTGATAGAGACCTTAGTTTCTTATGTTTCCTAATACGTCGAAGGTGGATGTGTTCTAGGGTTGTAAGTGTGGATGAGTGTCTCGATGGTGTCTAAGAGGACCTTTGGGTTCTTCGAAGTTTCTTTGATGCATTAATTCATGTTAAACCACCGGTGTGGGAAATATGGTCACAATAGGATATTGTGGCCACTTTCTAGAATTTTGTGTTGTTTGGGGATGTTGTATAAGGTCCCTCTCCACGAATTGTTTATATCAGTCACAATGGTCATGTTCGGTGATGCCTTATGATGTCATGTGCTCGATTGACCATAGAGGTGAATGTAGTGAAATCCTATGAGATTCCCTGTTATGTTGGGCGAATGTATCCCTTGGAAAAACTTCAAAATCTTCCATTTTAGACGAAGGTGAGTGTTGGTGTTATTTAATTCTATTGTTTCTCACCTAAAGAAACAAGGTGTGATGTGTGTGTATCTTCTTAGCCCTTGTTTCAGTGAAATATCGGGATCGGGTAAAGTGAGTTTGGAATGTGTTATGTCTGGAAAACTTATCTGGGATTGCGTTGTAGTTGTTGGTTTCATTGAAAGAAGAATTATCATTCATGGGGTTTCCAAAGCCTAACTGTGAGGCCGAAGATGCTTCAATCATTTGAGCTCCATCCATAGGTCTTGGAGAGAAGCTGGCTCGTAGTCTGGGGAAATCACAGGGTCATTTAAACCCTTGTACAAAGTCATTTCCTCAGTATGAAAGTTAGGAATATTTTAAACCTATGGTGTCATAATCATTCTTCTATTGTCCATCTTCGGTGGAAATAGGTGGAGGGCCTTGAACCCATGTCATCGCCTAATGTCTTTCCCTCCCACGTTGGTTTCCATTGAGTCATTGGAGAATGGTTGGAAATTTGGCTAGAAAGTTTGAGCACACATTTTGTGCACAATTAGTAGTGAAAGTGTGCTAGGAATCCACGTGGAAAGAATGATCAGCATAGTTAGTGCACGGTTTCCCAAACCGTGCGGACTGACCCTACACCCTTCCCAAATCTTAAAAAAATGGGTCTTTCTGTGTCGGTCCATGCTGGTCAGTTAAGATGGTTGGTTCTTGTGGTGGGAAGACCCACTGTGGGTATCATGTATATTATTTTGTAAATTTCTAATTTATGTATACCCCTTGTACTAGGGAGTCTGTTTGGGCCTCCCCCTATTAGTGTCTTGATTCTGTCTCAAAAAAAAAATTTAAGTTGTTTGTTACGGTGGGGAGCCCATTTGTGTCTCTTCATACGAGTAACTCATATTTTTCCTTGGTTTTGTATGGGAAGTAGGTATTATCATTCGGATATATCTAACTACCTACATCTTACTTTGGTAAACATTGATATTGGAGAGTGACAAATGGTTTCGTTATAGTAGGGCAAGTGTAACCTTGTTCGATGTTGTTGTTTATTTGGGTAAATTGATTGAGTATTGTTCAGATTGTGTTTTAGGAGTTTTCATTTGGGATAAAGCCTGAATGTGCTTGATTATTTCAGGAAAGTGGTTTAAGTCGGGTTTGTGAGAGTATTCCTTCCTTCATTGATCACTGGAGGTGTTATGGCCTTTGGGGAAGAAACCTGGCAAGGGAGTACTTCTTGGTTTCTCAATTGGGTTTGATTGTTGATTTGGTCTTGCTGTGACTTTCCGGGGCGGAAAGTTTTTATGGTGGGGAGAATTGTCACATACATAGCTTATTTTAAATTTATTTTTATTTTAATTTCCATTAATGTTTTGTTTTGGGGGGTTTTCAAAGTTTTTATGGAGAATAGGTGAGTTTTCATGAATTGGGCCAAACCATGAGCCCAATTCCTGATTTAAAAATAAATTTTGTTTCTTTTATAACTTATTCATTTTTTAATATTTTTCACTTATTACAACTCCTAAATTTCCTCCCCTGATATATTAACACCAAAATTAAAATTTTGAGCCTTTGGAAATCCATAACCAAGGTGTATATGGGTTTTTATTTAAGGGATTGGGCCTGCCCGAAAGCCCAATTCCAGTTTTAAAAATAAAATTTGATTAATTAATAACTTATTCATTTCTAAGGGTTTTTCGGTGATTCAAAGCCCCAAACACGTCCCTTGAACCCATACGCGCGTCCAATATCCTCCCACCCTCTTTTAAGCTCATTTGCATCGCGGTTTAGGTCGAAAATTCTGAAGAACTCAAATTTCGGGCAGATTTATAAAGGTAATTTGTTTCCTTCATAACTCCTTTGATTATTACTCTTTTCCCCCCATTCAAATTCCTAAATGATCTAAATATACTTTTTAGAACCTCCCTTGAAGGTTTGAGTATTTTTAAAATCAGATACTGGTATTTTTTGGGTCGATTTCTACAAGATATTTTAAGTAAGTCGTTCTCCTCCTTTCTTCTTTCTATTTGTTTAGGGTTACATCCAATGTACTTAGGGTTTCTTCCATTATCTTTGAGGTTCCTAATGTCCAGGAAGTAGGGTATAAAAATTAGGGTTTTATCTTGTGTTTCATGCTCTGAAATTATGGTTTTAGGTCTGGTTTTCCTTCCTTGAGGTGCGGCGGTGGTGCGTCTGAGTTTTCGCACAAAGGAATCAAGGGTTTCCTTGGTTTTGGTAGGTGATTCCATTGTGTATGAAATCTTTGTGAATTGGATACTGTTTTTATGGTATTTTCATGCTTATTCAATTTTATTATTTCTGAAAAATATAGTTTTAGTGGTGTTTGTATTTAAAATGAATCCTAAATGCCAATTTCATGTGAAATTGGGGGGTTTTCATAGAAATGTTTTATTAGTTTAATTGGGGCTACCCTATAAGTAACTAGTTGATTTTATTGAACTATAATAGGGATAAAAATACTGTTTTTAATTATTGTACCTTGTGTTTATTGCTGAAAAACCTGATTTTAATGGTGTTTGTGAACCACATGAAATTCTAAGAGTTGTGTTGTGTAAAAATGGAGACTTTGCAAGGATGTTGTTTCTTGAACCATATGGGTCTGCCCTAAAAATGATTTTGTGTTTTCACTGAAATGTAGTAGTATTCCATTTATGTTTTGGAAACTTAAAAATGTGCACATAGTATGCAAGTGAGGTTTATAAGGAGTTTTGTGTCCGAAACACTACGAGATTTTGAGGAATTGTTTTATGAAAAATATAAGTGTTTTGTTGCGTGTTTTAAATGGTATAAAATTTGATAGCTACTATATTGGTTGTGCTTTACCAGTAATGGTATTTTATATGAAAATTTATTTATGTTTCATGCTGAAATTGATTGAGCACAAAAGGGGAATCCCGGGTACCTAGGTGGGGCGGATTTGTACTAGTACGGCTAGTGGACCGGATGGGTTTTGTCCCTGTTTCACTTAGCATTTGGATAACGACAACTCTAACTAAACTATGTGGATGATTATTGGGGACCAATAGGTTATGGGTATGTTCCCTACTAGTGTATCGTGCACGAGAACGGATTTTTCTATGGTTACTTTACACCGAGGTACGAGGTACATAGGGTCTAAGACAACCTAGTGCCTAGGGGTGTTCCCAATGTTGTTGCTCATTGGATTTTTAGTATTTACCCATGTCATAGGGTGTGTTTGGAAGTAAATTATAGTATCTAACATTTCTATTTTAATGTGTTAATATTATGAAAATTTTGGATTGAAAACTATTTTCAATTTGAGGTTTCATTTCTTGAAATTTTAACACTACTTTTCCTTGCGTTTGAAAACTGCTTGCTTTTTCACATTGTATTTCTTACTCTTTGGAATTATTGGGTGGTATCCTACTGGGCTTAGGCTCACACCCTACTTACACACCTTGGGTGTAAGTAGACTTGGTTATGTTTGATTCAGGTAAAGGAAAGGCTAAGGGTGATGGCGGTTCATGGTGTTAGTTCCCATCCTTGGTGCGGAGTTGTGGAGATAGCTTGGGGGCGATGACCCCTAGTCGTGTGGAGTCCTTGGGGCTATCTTGATGCTATAATTATTTTTATTTGGACCACTTGTATTATCTTTAAACCAATGTACTCAGTTCTGGTTTTTACTTGAGTCTTGTTTGGCTCAAAAATTTCAGATTTATATTATGGATTGTTTTTAATGTTTTATGCTTTCATACTCGGGTAAATCGTTCCCAAACCTAAATTAATGATACCCGGGAACTTGTGCCAGCCCGTGGGGATAGGGAACGCCCTTCGGGTCATGTCACGGGCTGGGTTTGGTGCCGGTTTTGGCGGTGACCAGATTCGGTTCGTGACAGATCGAACCCCCATCTCTGAACCGTTTCCCAAATCCTGCTACCCCTCCTCCTAAAACCCTAACCCAAACCATCCACGACCATGCTTCCCTTCGGACTCTGCTGCCTTCAACCTCGCTTTGAACCTCACCGTCAGCCCCTACTAGAACTCCCTTCGCTGCACTTCACTTCGCCGGCCAAACACTTGAAGCCCACACCAGCAGCCGCCGGCGAACCAACTGAATCCCCTGACCTCGCCGTCGGCCCTCTCTTCCTCGGCCTTCGTCTCCACCAGAACAGATCTGATGCCATCTCCTAGCCACAAGCTTTAGTTGCGGTCCCGCTTCCCGCACTGTCCCTACCTCCTTCCTCACCTCGCCGCATACTACCGCCACCTGCCCTACCCTGCGCTGAACCCCACGCCGCGCCTCCTCTTTCCAACCACGACTCCAACACCTCGAACCACCACCTCCCCAGAGCCTTTGCACTGAGCAGCCGCCAGCCTTCCATGAGGACCCCCCTGCTTTTCCCCTCTCATCCATGCCGAACAACCCCCCATTCGCTTTTCATTTTTATTTTCTTTAGTTTTTATTTTATTTTATCATATAACATAACATAATATATATATATACACATATATATATATATATATATAATATACTATACAAATTATAGTTATATTAATTATATATAAGCTTATATATAATATTAGTATATCATATTAATAAATATAACTACAGATAATAATATTGATATTAACCCACATAATTAATACAATTAGTATACCTTTCATTATATATAATTATGTACATTATTTTATATATTATATATCATATACAATATAATAATAATTGGTATATTAATAAATGTATATACTCTTATATATATAATACTAATTTCTTATATAATGATTTTTTTTATTAATTAAATAGAATAGTTATTGTATTAATAATAGTATTTGGTTTTATAAAATATATATTCTTATAAGTATTTTTTATTTTTTATATATATATATATATACATTAATAAGTACTTTGAAGTAGTTATATATGCATATTTATATAATCTGACTAACTTGCGTTTTTGCAGAGGGTTGTGACTTGCCGTGTGCGCATTATTTTTCATTCAGTTAGGAGCAACTGCTCCGGTGACAAGCGCGAGAGGAGCAGAACAATGAAGGATCCACGTGGAGACCAAGGAAATCCTCGGGGGAGATTTCAGAGGCTTCGGTTGGGTGATGAATGCACAAGATTCGGGATAGGCATAGAAGAATCAAGCTAAGCAGGAGCGGAGGACAGGAAGTGGGGACACACATCGATCGAGAGAGACAAGCACCAGACATCAGAGAAGAACACAAGGAGCAAGACAGGAATAACTTACACAATCTCTCATGGAGCAGATTGGAGTATGAGACCAGTGCATTTCACACCTCGATTCCCAGGGCGGGACATCGAGTGGAGTTCCAACATTGCATCCACCATCAAGCAGCATGAGTTAGAGTTTCTGAGAGATCGAGCAGGGAGACGAACATTCTCATTTGATTTGTGCTCTATTTTTATGCAATTGAATTTAACATGAACTACATTGATTCTTATTTAACTGTTGCATTAAAACCAACCATGATGTCTGGCTAATTCCCTTTGGGGGGAATAAGCTGGTTGATTCGATCTGTTCAATCTCATTCATGCACCACATCCTTGCTCTGGATTGTCTCTCTTACTATCTACAGACGAGCTTATTTTTAAAACAACAGGATCGAGTAAAAACGGATATTGTTTGCACTTTAATTAAAACTATTTCAATCTAAGTAATTCATTGACAAGTGAATTACTCTTGAAAGAGAGATACACACTGAACTCAACTGACAAGTTGAGCTCAGCAACTACTGACTTGATTTCACCATTGGATGGAATGACTCTTACAGTCGAGGTACTGTAAGAGCTATTACATCACAAGCTGACGAGATGACAACTCTGGCCGGTTACTCTTAGTCATATCCATGCTCTTCAATTGCAGTGCGTGAATAGGGTTAAGCAACATCAAATCGACCAGTGGACTTACCCTCTTCCTCATCTATTGGTTGTTAGCACCATAATTCCTCTTGCTGCTTTGTTTCTATCTACTCACTTTGCATTCACCATTTCAACACTTCTTCTTCGCACACTAAATCTCTTTCACTTCACTTCACCACCACCATTTTTCTTTGCTCGATATTTGCATGTGTGTTTTTGTTTAGTCTTTTTTTTAGAACACCAAACACAACAACAAGCCTCCCTGTGGTTCGACCCTGTCTTTCCACTGTCCTAAGTAGTAAGTAGTTATAAATTTTAATTTGTCGCCCGTGCCCAACAACGCGCGAGCATGCAAATTTTGGTGCCGTTTCCGGGGAGGCTAGGTGCGTTTAAAAAAAACCAAAAAAAACTTCACATAAAAAAAATCACAAAAAAATAACTAAAAAAAACTGCAAAAAGAAAATTAAAATTAAAAAAAAATTGTGAACCACCTGCATGCAAACCAGGTCTAAGGATGAACACTTAGTACCTGGTAATCTTGAGATTGATAAGGACCTCAAAGAAGTGAAAAGGAACAAAGACAAGGTCAAAATGGAAGAAAACAAAAATGAAAACCTGAACAATCCACTTCCTGAGAATGTGAACCAACATGGAATGATGAACCAACTTGGGAATAAGATAGATGAGAGGAACAGTTTGAGAGAGTTCTTGTTACCTTCAGTGTCTAATAATCCTTCTTGCATTAGACTCTCTCCTAGGTCTAGGAATTATGAGATCAAACAATCCATGCTTAGTCAGCTGCCTACCTTCAATGGAATGCCTAGTAAAGACTCTCTTGACTTCATTAGAGCATTCTATTGTAGTGTACAGTAGCTACCACTTAGGGGTCTCACTAAGGAAGATCTTAAACTGAGAGTGTTACCTTTCTGCCTCAAGGGAAACGCTAGGTCTTGGTTCCAACAGGTAGAGGAAGAAATCTTTGTCACCTGGGATCAAGTTTACAATTCCTTCATAATGAAATTCTATCCTAGGAGGTTGACATCTGAGATTAGGCATAAAATCACTGAATTCCTTTAGGATGAAGGATAATTGTTTCATGAAGCCTGGGATAGGTTTAGAGGGTTTCTCAGGCAGTGTACAAACCATCAATGTACACCTCAATTCCTTATGGACACCTTCTACAATAGTCTCACCCCTTACCACCAAACTTTGGTGGATCTGTCTTCTGGATGAGATTTTAGTGATAGGACTGCTGAGGAGCTCAAACATATTTTTAACACATTAGATCAGAATTACCAGCACAAATTCTCTAGGAGGAGAACCATTGTTAGAAAAGAAACTGCCCCTTCTCCTCAAGCTGAAGCCCAAGCTGTTGGGTTCTTCAATGAGAACCCACATCAAATCCTTAAGGAATAATGTCACCACTGTGGCATGTATGGTCATTCTCAAACCTGTTGTCCAAACTTTGATATGCTTGTCCAGCCTCATGAGAGTGCCAACTTTGCTGGCTATGAACCTCAGATGCAGCCTAGGGATGATCCTTTTTCCAACACCTACAATCAGGGGTATAGGAACCATCTGAATCTTTCATGGAGGGATCAGGGAGTCCTCCAACCTTCTGCTCCTCCTGGATTCCAGAAGCCTTCTAGGTAGCAATTCCAACCCCAATCCCAACCAAAGGCTGAGTCTTCCAACTCAAAAGATGAGGTGAGAGACATGTTTTATCAATTGATAGGGAGGTTTGATGAACAAAAGACCAAAAAATGATTTTGATAAAGTTAAAATGGATGCTAGAATGAAGAACTTAGAAATTCAAATGGGGCAGTTGGCTAGGGATGCTAGTAATAGAGAAAAGGGTAGGCTGCCCAGCACCACTGAAGCCAATCCTAGGGAGAATTCTATGGCTGTGACCACTAGGAGTGGTCTCCAAACCCACCAAGAACCTAGGAAAGAACCCCAAAATGCTGAAGATGAAAAACTGGGTGAAACTGGAAACTTAAATATGAAAGAACCTAAATTTGGAAAACTGGACAGCACCACTGGAATTACTCCAGTTTCTGTTGTTCCAGCTCAAAAACCCAAGGAAAATAGCTTGAAAAACAAAGACAATAAAGGGAAGAAAATTGTTGAAGAATAAGCTATAGAGATTCCCCCAATTGTGAGGAATTTTCCCCCTGCAATCCCCTTCCCTCAAAGAATTAAGAAACCAATTCATGATTCTGAACTGTTGAAATTTTTGAGGGTGGTTAAAAAGCTGAATGTTGATATCCCATTCCTGGAAGCATTGATACAAAGCCCATCATATTTGAAATCACTTAAGAAAATCTGTTCAAACAAAAAGACTTTGGAAGAATTTACCACCTATAGCTTAATAGAGGAGTGTAGTGCAGTCTTGCAGAATAGGATACCTCCTAAGCTTCAGGACCCTAGAAGCTTTGTCATCCATTTCACATTTGGGGATAGAGGTGGTAAGTTCAATTGCTTGTGTGATCTTGGTGCTAGTATTAATCTGATTCCACTGTCACTTTTTCAGCACGTGATATTAGGAGTCCCCCAACCCACCACTGTTGTGTTATAACTTACAGATAGGTCTATTACTCATCCAGTGGGTAGGGTTGATGATTTGTTAGTGGGAGTAGGAAAACTCGTTTTGCCTACTGAATTTCTTATCCTTGATATGGAGTGTGACTAGGAGGTTCCTATCATTCTTGGTAAACCCTTCTTGGCTACAGGGGGAGCTGTGATAGATGTGTCTAAGGGGAAACTGATTTTCAATTTGGGTGAGCAGAAAGAAGAGTTCAATGTGTTTAATAAAATCAAAGAACCCACCCACCTAATTTTCCCAAAATATAAGATGTTAGCTGCTGAGAGTAGTGTTGATAAGGAAGAAGAAGAGTTTCTGAGAATGATAGCTGAAATCAACAGTGAACCTGAAATCCCTGCTACCTCTTGCATAGGGATCAGCTCAAGTAAGGAGAGAACATTTGTTGATGAATATGAGGTAAAATTCTTAGAGAACATAGATGAGTTTGTTTTGGAGCATATTCTTACCCCAATATAGAGGTCTAAGTTTGAGGAGATATCTTTTGGAAGCTCTTATACCGAGGAAAAATCCTTGTCTACTGCCTTCTTTAAGAGGTAGCATGAAGACCTTAGGCCACCCAGGCCCAAGTGTCTTCCCTCAAGCCAGTCACCACCCACCCTTGAAATTAATCCCCTCACTTCCCATCTCAAATATTCCTTTTTAAGAGAAAATTCCACCCTTCCTGTGATCATTTCATCAAATATTGAGGTGAGTCAAGAGAAAAATCTGCTTACTATTTTGAAGAAGTACAAGACTGTCATAAGTTGGTCGATTGATGATATCAAAGGGATAAGTCCAGCCTTTTGTATGCATAAAATTCCCATGGAACCTGAGTGTAATCCTAGAGTAGAATCCCAAAGAAGACTCAACCCCAACATGAAGGAAGTTGTGAGGGAAGAAGTGATTAGGTTGCTGGATGCTGGAATAATTTTTCCAATTTCTGATAGCCCCTGGGTCAGTCCTGTCTAGGTGGTTCCCAAAAAGAGTGGAGTGACAGTGGTCACTAATGAAAGGAATGAGCAAATCCAGACAAGAGTAGTGAATAAATGTAGAGTCT
This sequence comes from Viscum album, assembly GCA_963277665.1. Classification (NCBI taxonomy): domain Eukaryota; kingdom Viridiplantae; phylum Streptophyta; class Magnoliopsida; order Santalales; family Viscaceae; genus Viscum; species Viscum album. The sequence continues at coordinate 805,041,884 of OY728150.1, read as the reverse complement.
GTATAAACTATAGAAAGTTGAATGCTGCCAAAAGAAAGGATCACTTTCCTATGCCATTTTTGGATCAAATATTAGAGAGGTTGGCAGGCAATGAATTTTTTTGCTTTCTTGATGGTTATTCTGGTTACAACCAGATTGCCATTGCACCTGAGGACCAAGAGAAAACCACCTTCACATGTCCATTTGGGACATTTTCCTACCGGCGGATGCCCTTTGGCTTGTGTGGTGCTCCTGCCAATTTTCAGAGATATATGATGGAAATCTTTTCGAACATGATTGAGAGGATAATTGAAGTGTTCATGGATGATTTTTCTGTTGTGGGATATAACTTTGATAACTGTCTAAAAAACCTGGAACTAGTGTTAGAAAGGTGCCAATAAACCAACTTAGTTTTAAACTGGGAAAAGTGCCAATTCATGGCCACTGAAGGCATAGTTTTGGGACACAAGGTTTCTAAGAAGGGGCTAGAGGTTGATAATGCTAAAATTGAGGTCATACAAAAGTTTCCCCCACCTAAAAATGTCAAAGGAATTAGAAGTTTTTTGGGTCATGCTGGGTTCTACAGGAGGTTCATTAAGGAATTTTCTAAGATTACTAGACCCATGTTCTCCCTTCTGGTAAAGGACACACCCTTTGTCTTTGATGACACATGTCTAAAGGCCTTTAATTTTCTCAAGGAGAAGTTGACTACTTCACCTGTTATCATTAATCTTGACTGGAAACTTCCCTTTGAGGTTATGTGTGATGCTAGTGACATTGCAGTTGGAGCTGTGTTAGGACAGAGGAAGGATAGGAAACTTCATGTTATTTACTATGCAAGAAAGCTACTAGATGATGCCTAGAAGAATTATTCTACCACTGAAAAGGATATGGCTGCTGTGATGTTTTCTTTGGAAAAGTTCAGGCAGTACTTAATAGGATCAAGGATCATAGTTTTCACAGATCATTCAGCCCTTAAGCACTTGCTGGCTAAAAAGGACTCGAAGCCTAGACTCATGAGGTGGACCTTGCAACTACAGGAGTTTTATTTAGTGATTAAGGATAAGAAAGGGGCTGAGAATGTTGTTGTAGATAACTTTTCCAGATTTCCCAATTCCCCAAGTAAGGAACTAAAAGATATCAACAGTTCTTTCCCTGATGAACAACTGTTTGCTGCTTCTGTGCAGCAGTCTGCTTGGTTTGCAGACTATGCCAATTTTCTGGCAGCTGGAGTCATGCCCAAGGATCTTTCACACAACCAAAGGAAGAGGTTTATATCTGAACTGAAATATTATTTTTGGGATGACCCTCTTCTCTTTAGGAGGTGTGCTGATGGGATTCTGAGAAGATGTGTGGTTGAGGATGAGATTTTACCCATACTTGAGAGCTGTCATTCATCACCTTGGGGTGGCCACCATGGAGGAGAAAGGACTGCTCAGAAGGTCCTCCAGGCTGGTTTCTACTGGCCAACACTATTTAAGGATGCTAGAAGTCTGGTTATTGGCTGTGAAAAATGTCAAATGTTGGGAAATGTTGGAAGAAGCCATGAATTACCTCAAAAAGGTATTCTGGAGGTTGAAATTTTTGATGTGTGGGGATTGGACTTCATGGGACCATTTCCATCCACTTATGGGAATGAGTACATTTTGTTTGTTGTGGACTATGTGTCCAAGTGGATTGAGGCAGTAGCTCTGCCTGATAACTCAGCTGCTAGTGTTGTGAAATTCATTAAGAAAAACATCTTTTCCAGATTTGGTGTGCCTCGATCTTTCATAACTGATAATGGAACTCACTTAAAGAATTATAAGTTCAAAGGTTTGATGGAGAAGTATGGGTGCTCCCATAGGACAAACACTACTTACCACCCACAGTCCAGTGGGCAAGAAGAAGTTTCAAATAGAGAGCTCAAACAGGTTTTAGAGAAAACAGTGTCTAGCTCTAGGAAAGGATGGTCAAGGAAATTAGATGAGGCCCTTTGGGCCTACAGAACTACTTACAAGACTCCTATAGGGATGTCACCATATATTCTACTCTTTGGGAAAGAATGCCATTTAACTATTGAGTTACAGCAGAGATCTTATTGGGCAGTGAAGGCTCTTAACTTTGATTTTAAGTCTGCTGGAGATAGGAGATTGCTAGAGCTGAGTGAGCTGGATGAGATTCGAAGAGAGTCTTATGAGAATAATGAAATTTACAAAGAAAGAAAAAAGGCTTTTCATGACTCAATCATTAAAAATAGGAATTTCAAGGTTGGTGAGAGGGTCCTGATTTTCAATTCTAGATTGAAACTGTTTCCAGGAAAGTTGAAGTCCAAGTGTTCAGGACCCTTTACTATTGTTAGAGTTCTAGTTAATGGAGCTATTGAGCTAGTTGGAGATGTGAATAGACCTTTCTTAGTCAATAGTCAAAGAATAAAGCACTTCTTTGAAGGGCAGCCAAAGGGATTGGCTGCCATATCTCTGTTGGAAGAATGAGCTGATCCAAGTCTAACTGAGGACTATAAACTCAGTGTTGTATGGGAACTAACCCATGGTTGCTTAGTAGTTTCTCTTTTATTTCATGTTTTTCAATAAATTAATCCCTTCTTCTTGTTCTCCAGTTCAATTGCTTAACTGTTGATGGTGCCTCATGATCTGTTGTTGTGTTAGAGAGAGTTGTTGCTGCCAAAAACATGGCTAGAAAACCCAAGGGAGCAATACACTGCATCATATGGATAACATTTATCTCTACTCACTCTCTTGGGTTACTTTTCTTGAACTGTAAACTCAGAAATATTTTTTTACTTATTTGAACTTGCAGGTTTTGAAGAGGAATAACAACCTAGTGATGCTGATGAGAATATGTTGATGAAATCCACTGCTAAAGCTCCAATAATTCAGGGAAGTGTTGTTCTCCCTTTTTCACTTTCAATTAATTGCTTACTCTCTACTTGAACTAAGTGTGGGGGACTTCCTCCCAATCTATGAGTAATGACTTTATTTTCTTGCTTGGGTGTTAGCTGCTAATATCTACTTAGCTGAGATTGTACTTGAGTTGATTTGATGAAACATGCTTGCACCCATTATTATTATTCTCATTATGCTGCTGCTGCACATCATTGCTAAACATGATAATTTTTGAAGTAAATTGTTAAAATCTTTTGTCTGCTCAAAATGATTCAAAGCATGAACTTTTTAAGAATAAAAATGTACTTGGTTTCTGGTGATGGTTGGTGGGGTTTTGTTCTTTTTTGTTTTTATTTTCTTTCACTTTTTGTGTGGAAAAGAAATTTTTTGAACTTCATTGATACCCCTCCATTTCCCTTTTCAGCTGAAATGTCCATCTTTTTTGAACTTTCACTGTCTCCCACCTTGAGATACAACATTGGGGACAATGTTGGGTTTTAAGTGTGGGGGAGATGGGTCATTCTAGTGTCATGTCGAATTCCCCCTTCTTGAACCCGAGCTTGTTTAAAAAATGGTCAATTTTTTTCAAAAAAAAAAGGTTCAAAAAAGGTTCAAAATTCCTTCAAAATTTTTCAAATTCTTTCATTACATGATGGTCATTGGATGTTCACTGGTACTTCAATTATGTCTTGTTTAGTGGATAAGTGTTTGTTGGATGTTGAGAGTGAAACTGAGTCAGAAACTGTTAAGTATGAATGATTGCTGAGTGCAATTGTTCAGTGTCTCTATGGATCTGTCTATTTAGGAACTGAGGATGAGAGTGTGAAAGGATAGGTTTTGTGGAGTAAGGATCATGGCTTAGGGTAACTTGTTGTTCTTACTAGAACCCAGGGGACTCATATTTTTATAATATAATATTCAATCACTTTAGGAAGTCAATCAAAATGATTATTAATTTAGTCCTTTGTAACTGGAGTAAAATGGGCAAATGGGATCCCACAGTGAGTATCTGAGACAAGGTGCACTGGGTGCGTTTCTATGAATAAATAAAGCCAATTTCAATTTTAATAAGTGCTATGCACAGTGATCTACACATGGAATATGGCTGGGAAAAAGTAAAATAAAGTGCCCTTGTCAAAAATGAACTCATTAAGGTGAGGGGAATTTTGAACCCAGATGAAGAAGGGAGCAATCGACTTGGTTAATATTCATTTGAGTTGAATCAATAAAGTTGTCAATTTAATGGATTTTAATTCTTGGAACCTGGGGGAATGTGAGAATAGAAGGTGCCCTTGGTTAAGTTTTTGAGTTCCACTTCTTCTAACCTGTCATCACTCATTGAACCAGTACTTGAATTGGATGGTGAAGTAGGATAGTTAATGAAAACACATAAGAGGCATGAAATACTTGACAGTGTATGAATTTGTGATGCTTTTGACTTCCAGTGAGTATTTGAAGCTAGGCAGGACATCATTTTTGAATACCCTTGAAAAACCTGACTCATCTCCTCTGGATATTAAAGTTCAATCATGCACTTTTTGAATTGAAATTCACAAATCATATTACTATTTTAAAGTCAAAGTCATGTACTTGTTTGAGGACAAACAAGGCGTTAAGTGTGGGGGAGTTTGATGTGGCAGTGTTTTTGCACTCTTTTCCACATCTTTTGTGTATTTTTTATTGAATTTTTTATATTAAAATGTTGTTTTTATTAAATAATTGATAATTGTTGTGTTTTTTCACTTTGCTGTGTAAAATAATCAATTTTTGTTTAAAACATGTGTTTTAATGTGCTTTAGTGTAATTTTAAATAATTCTAAAATTAAATGAGTCGTGCAAATTAGGATTTTATTTATTTATTCTTTTATTTTTATTCTAGTTAGTTTATTAATTCATTTATTAAATTAATTAATGATTTATTCTTTAAATTTTGAATAAATATCTCTTTTTGTTTTTAATATTTTAATAATTTAATTAGTTTTAACAATTTAATTTTATTAGTTTAATATTATTTATTCTTCAATTTAATTAATTCTTTAATTAATTAGTTAAATAATTTAACCAAGTTGCTGTAAATATTTTAATTTGTTCCTTAATTAAGTTTGTTTATCTTTTTTAAAACCAAATTAATTCATTCTTTTAAATAAAGTTTCATTAATTTTATTTTTTATTAACTTTGTGTTTTTAGTTTTTAATTTCATTCTATTTAATTTAATTTATTAATTGATTTATTTATTTTTTAGTTTTATTAAATTATTTTATTAATTTAATTTCCTTCGTTTTGTTTGTTCGTAGGTGTTGCGGTCGCACGTTAACCCGCCCTATCATTGACCTTCCTCACCGATACACAATCCTCACCGCTACTGCTCTGCCACTAAACCTCACTGATACATTTCCAGCTACCGATGCACTTTCTCACTGATACTCTCCAGTCCACCGTTACTAAGTCTACCGACATGCCTCACCGATAATTCTCACCGATACGGCTCTGCCTCGCCTCCTTTCTCACCGATAAGTCTCCCTCTCCATTTCCAACTACCGATATACCCGCACCTCACCCTCCTCCTTTCATCCTCACCGATACCTAAATGCTCACCGATTTACTTTTATCACTGATATGTCTCCCGCTTCCAAACATCACCGATACACCCCTCCACTCCAGCCACTGTTAGCCCCTCCCCCCTTGCTTATTTTCACCGATTCACATCTCCTCCGCTTCTTCATCTACGCAGCAAACCACCACCACAAAACCACAAATCCAGCAAAAATCAAATGAATTCCACACAGCAACAGATTAAATCACCATCAGACTCAAAATCACAAACTAAAGAAATCAAAATATCGAAGAAGAAGAAGAGCAAATTTGTTGATTCATGCCGTCGTAGCCACTGGACCTAGCCACGGCCTGCCCTGATCGAACCCCCATTTTCGAACCATTTCCCAAATCCTACTACCCCCTCCTCCTGAAACCCTAACCCGAACCATCCACGGACGCGCTGCCTTTCGGACTCCGCTGCCTTCAACCTCGCTGTGAACCTCGCCGTCAGCCCCTGCTAGAACTCCCTTCGTCGCGCTTCACTTCGCCAGCCAAACACTTGAAGCCCACACCAGCAGCCGCCGACAAACCCACCGAATCCCTTGACCTCACCGTCAGCCCTCTCTTCCTCGACCTTCATCTCCACCAGAACAGAACCGTTGCCCTCTCCCCGCCACAAGCTTTCGCTGCGGTCCGGCTTCCCGCACTGTCCCTGCCTCCTTTTTCACCTCGCCGCATACTGCCGCCGCCTGCCCTACCCTATTCTGAAAGCCACGCCGCGCCTCCTCTTTCCAACCGCGAATCCAGCACCTTGAACCACCACCTCCCCGGAGCCTTTGCACCGAGAAGCCGCCAGCCTGCCGCGAGGACCCCCTGTTTTTCCCCTCTCATTCGCGCCGAACAACCCCCCATTCGCTTTTCATTTTTATTTTCTTTAGTTTTTATTTTATTTTATCATATAACATAATATAATATATATATATATATATTATATACTATAAAAATTATAGTTATCTTAATTATATATAAGCTTATATATAATATTAGTATATCATATTAATAAATATAACTATAGATAATATTATTGATATTAACCCACATAATTAATACAATTAGTATACCTTTCATTATATATAATTATGTACATTATTTTATATATTATATATCATATACAATATAATAATAATTAGTATATTAATAAAAGTATATACTCTTATATATATAATACTAATTTCTTATATAATGATTTTTGTTATTTATTAAATAGTATAATTATTGTATTAATAATAGTATTAGGTTTTATAAAATATATATTCTTATAAGTATTTTTTATTTAGTATATATATATATATATATATACATTAATAAGTACTTTGAAGTAGTTATATATGAATATTTATATAATCTTACTAACTTGCATTTTTTCAGAGGGTTGTGACTCGCCGCGCGCGCATTACTTTTCATTCAGTTAGGAGCAACTACTTCGGTGACAAGTGCGGGAGGAGCAGCACAGTGAAGGAGCCACGTGGAGACCAGGGAACTCCTCAGGGGATATTCCAGAGGCTTCGGTTGGGTGATGAATGCACGAGAGTTGGGAGAGGCATAGAAGAATCGAGCTAAGTAGGAGCGGAGGACAGAAAGTGGGGACACACATCGATCGAGAGAGACAAGCACCAGACATCAGAGAAGAACACAAGGAGCAAGGCAAGAACAACTTACATGATCTCTCTTGGAGCAGATTGGAGCACGAGACCAGTGCATTTCACACCTCGATTCCTAGGGCGGGACATCGAGCGGAGTTCCAACATTGCATCCACCATCAAGCGGCATGAGCTAGAGTTTCCGAGAGCTTGAGTAGGGAGACAAACATTCTCATTTGACTTGTGCTCTGTTTTTCTGCAATTGAATTTAACATGAACTACATTGATTCTTATTTCACTGTTGCATTAAAACCAACCATGATGTCCGGATAATTCTCTTTGGGGGGAATAAGCTGGTTGATTCGATCTGTTCAATCTCATTCATGCACCGCATCCTTGCTCTGGATTGTCTCTCTTACTATCTACAGACGATCTTATTTTCAAAACAACAGGATCGAGTGAAAACTGATATTGTTTTCACTTTAATTAAAACTGTTTCAATCTAAGTAATTCATTTACAAGTGAATTGCTCTTGAAAGAGAGAGACACACCGAACTCAACTGACAAGTTGAGCTCGGTGACTACTGACTTGATTTCACCATTGGATGGAATGACTCTTACAGTCGAGGGACTGTAAGAGCTATTACATCACAAGCTGACCAGATGAAAACTCTGGCCGATTACTCTTAGTCAGATCCATTCTCTCCAATTGCAGTGCATGAATAGAGTTAAGCAACATCAAATTGACCAGTGGACTTTCCCTCTTCCTCATCTATTGATTGTTAGCACCATAATTCCTCTTGCTGCTCTGTTTCTATCTACTCACTTTGCGTTCACCATTTCACCCCTTCTTCTTCGCGCACTAAATCTCTTTCACTTCACTTCACCACCACCATTTGTCTTTGATCGATATTTGCATGTGTGTTTTTGTTTAGTCTTTTTTTTAGAACACCAAACACAACAACAGACCTCCATGTGGTTCGACCCTATCTTGCCACTGTCCTAAGTAGTAAGTAGGTATAAATTTTAATTTGTCACCCGTGCCCAACGACGCGCGAGCGTGCAATAACATATCAGTATGTATAAGGTACTGGATTTATTATTTTTTTATGTAAACAAAAAAATAAAGAGGAAGTGGAATAAGAAAAGAACTTTGAATGAAGTGATGAAATAATAACCTCTTCTTCGGGTTCTTCCTTTTGATTTGAACAAAGGGATCCTTAGGTTAGCTTTATGATTGAAGTAATGCCTCTAGGTTTAATTGAGGATAGTTGGGAGGATATTTGAGTAGGGTTTGACTAAGCCAAATGGCTTTGGATGTGTGAATTTAAGAGAAGGGGAAGTACCGTTTTATAAGAGAGGTGAGAGGCTCTTCAGGAAAAACTTGAAATATTAATTTATTATAAAAACATTTTCGGTTTCTAATACCTAAAAATAGATTTATTTCTAGTATAATGTGGGGATGAGTTGAAAACCTCTCAACTAATAGGTTTTAGATAAGTTTAGGTCACCATATTAACCTTATTTTTTAGATTTAACTCTTAGTTAAATAGTTTAACTTTTACCATATCTTCTTGTATTATTATAATACATGGTTAATAAAATTACTATAAAATTCCAAGAGAACCTAAAGTGGTTCATTAATGACATATTTATCATTATATAAGTCCTTTGGCTGAACCTTAGATTTTTAGGACTATTATATAATTTAATAAAATAGTATTTGTTTTAAAAATTCATTTATGTCAATTTTGACACTATTTAGTATTTGGTTTTTGTGAAAGTCATAAAAATATGATTTCTTTGAAAAAAATACATTTAATCAACCCTAACATGTCATATTAACCTATAAAATTCATTTAATGCATCAAAATTCTCAATTTACATTTATTTTAATATTTATAATATCAATTATTTTAATCCTTCATTAATAAGGTAATTACTGCATCATCATTGTGTCATAAATAAATTTAATTATTTAATGTCTAAAAATTATAATTAAAATACCATGATGTATTAAATCATTTTAGATTTCTAATTAATATTTATAGTCGAATTTATCTTATGTGTAACCTTATATTAAAAATGGTTTAGTTATTAAAATTTGAATTTAACACTTTTAACTATTCTTTAAATAAAATATAATAAATGTCATAATCTAATCCAAGTGGTTTAAAAAGGATCATATTTTTGTCATAAGGTTTATTTTGATCAAAATAAACTTATCCAATAGAATTAGGACATGTGTTAGGGTAATTATAATATCATTTTAACCTTTAATTACCCTATTTACTTTTAACCGTGGTAAATAAAATTCAAAAGTTACTATTTACCAAAAATTATTTTCATCCTATAGAACCACATTTTACTTAATGATTTAAACCATGTCTCTTGGATTTTTTAAATTCAATTAATAGACGTGGTAAAATTACGTTTTATGTAAATTTTCAAATGTGCCTAGAAGGTGGGTAAAAGAGGTTAAATAGTTCAATAAAATTTTATATATCTAATCTTATTATAAGATGGTTACAATGAATTACATTGGACTAATATAGGTATTATGTATCTATTTTTACTTTAAAATAAATTTTAATAAAAATATCAATTATTTAAATAAAAAGTCCGGTTTAAACAATAACACAATGTTTTTCACTATTCATCAAAAATTGAAAGTTTTTAGAAAAATATAAAAAATTCACCCTAAGCTAATTTTAATATTCAAAATTCAAAAATATGTCTATTTTACCAAATTTAAAACATAGAAGTTACATTAATTAATTTAAAATTAATTTCCGTTGTCAAAACCAGAAAGCGGGTTTTTAAGAAGTAAAAACTATCAAAAGATTGACATGTGTTTATGTACAATGTATATGTGAAATTACATCCAATGACCTAAATTACATTAAATTATAAAAATATAATCTAATTATACTTTAAAATCACTCAAATGTATAATTTAACATTACAAATTATTTCAATTAAAAAAGTTTTTTTAATTAAAATTTAGTATTTTCACTATTCATCAAAATATGACAGTTATCAAAAAAGAACCAAAAATTTATCCAAACTAAATTTTTATGTCCTGCTTCTAAATAAAAATTTAATTTCATTAAATTGAATATATAAAAGTGACAAATATTATATTTAAAAAGGGTTCGCCATTAAAAGGCGGAAAAACTGCATTTTTTTTAAAAATACTTCTTTTATCTCAAAAATTGAATTTGTCCTTATATTATGTATAATAAACACAAAATATGAATGTTAAAATTATATAAGATATATATATAAAATTCAAAATTTGGTTAATACTATTCATAACCGCTTTTTAAACGGCTAGTTTGATAGGTTGTGATGCGCTTGAACTCAGTGTTGTGTGTAGAACAAGCTATTGAATTACTTTAAATAGATAAAATAATATGAAATCTTGGGGTGTTATAGTAACACAAAGGACCATCTTGTCGTAAGGGTTCCAACACAACAGACGGTGCGTCGATCAGACACCCGATCTGTAAGTTATATGCTTTTTAGGAAAAAGGGTCCGGTTGGATTTGAGTCTGATTCAACCCGGACATACTCCAAATTCTGTCAAAACTCAAGTGAAGTATCTAAAAAGGACCACATTATTTCAAGGGTCCTCGCACCACAGACGGTGTGTCAATCGGACGCTCGGTCTGTAAGTTATAATCGTTTAAGTAAATATGGGCCGATTGCGTCTGGGCCTAGTCCCACTCGGTCGGACTGACCCGACCAACCCGGCCTGAGAGTCCCACATACCCTTGTTTAATTCGACTGACTCAACCTAACCCAGTTCAGGTCTGGGTCGGTTCGGTCCGACCTAGCTAGTGGGCCAGGCCCAATGGGCCTCGCTGGACCCGGCCAGGTTTGGCTGAGGGTTCAGCCCGCCGGGTTGCCCGACCACCCAGTCTAGTCCGGCCTGGCCCACAGGCACGGGTCCAGCCTACTGGATGGGGGTACGGCCTGCCAACCCATTGCCTGTCCTGTGCGGTGTGGGCCGGTGGTGCGCCACCTGGCCGGGACGCGGCTGGTTGCCGTGTCCGGCTCCCCCGCTGGCCCCGCATAGTGCGAGGCCTTCCTTTAGCCACGGTCGACGGACCGTGGCTCAGCGCATCTGGGTGGCCCGGACATGGGCCACCCCCACCAGGAAGCGTCGACGGGCATTATGTCTCTTCGTTGTCACGACACGTTGATAGGCGTGCCACCACTCTTCACTCACGGTCGCCGCCGCGGGCCGCCGCCACCGACGCTGGCACACTGACGGTACCTTCGACGGGCCACCGAAGTCACTCCAGTGGTCCGTTTTCTCAAGCCTCTTGAATCTATGAAAACGCTAGGCCGTCACCTTCGCTGTGATGGCCTCAAAATTTCTTTGCCACTGTCTCGAGAAATCATCCATGAAGAATTCACAATAAACAACCATGGAGGAGGGTCCGAGCCTTGTTTGGGTTTGCCCACACCCCCCACATTAGAGTTTAATCATGGGGATAACATGAGATAATCACATAGTTTGAAAATCCCCAAATCAAAACCCTGCATAATATCCACCCGCAAGAACGAGTGATTCACAGATCAACCCATTAGTCAGTTGGTCCTCGTTCGTCATTAATTTCCAATAATGAGGGAAAAATCATCAAATATTTGAAATGCATAAACCCCTACCTCATTGACGTTCGATGACTACGTGTTCATCCTCGAGGTTCAAGATGTATATGTCGCTTCTGGATCCGTTCTTCGAGGCACGTCGAAGATGATGATGATCTGCCGATGTGTCGTTCTTTGTTGGAGAGGGAAAACTGCCGGCAGTTCATCAGAGAATCCCCACAGTTTTAGTTCCCCATTCTACCACGTGTTGGTTTAAAAAAAGAATCACGTCGCAACGTTTCTGTTACGCTGCGATGTTGCATCATTACACTGTTTCATTTATGAAACAACATCACTATTACACTTAATTTATTGCATCATTACGCTACGTGATATGGGCCATTAATGAGATTCATTAATACACTACATCGCTGCTTGGTCACTGCACCGTAGTGTCGCCGTCCGCCACCCAACAACGAGAAAAGAAATAAAATATTTATTTTAAGTTATTTTATTATTTTTCTCAAAAAGTCTGAAAAATAACTTTTACGCTCGTCCCTTACCGGATAAAGTTAAGTCATTTCTAGAAAAATCTCGTCGTTCTGAGTTCAACAATGCCCTCGTATTTTGGATCTTAGCATTGGTTCAAAATTTAGAAAAACCTGTTTGCATGTTCATTTAAATGAACCTTAAAAAAATTTCAAAAATTAACTTTCACCCTCAACCCGCACCAATCAAGGTTAGGCTCTTCCTAAGAGGAACACATCCTCACGAGCTCAATGGTACTCTCTGATTTCCAATCTGAGTTACCAATTAGGAGTTATAAAGATTTGACAATAAAATAATTGTTAATTATTTTATTTATGACCAAAAACTAACTTCCACTATTGGCTCACACCGGCCAATGTTAGGATATTCCTAAGGAGATAATATCCTTACGAGCTCAATGGTGGTCCTGTATTTTTAATCCGAGTCACCATTCGTGAGTTATAAGCATTTGAAAAATAAAATAATTTTATTTAATTATTTTATTTACACTTATGCCATTTTCAAGTTTTCTCACTGGAGGCCTGCGCTGACTAAACTTAAGTCACTCCTAGGGTAAACCCACCATCCTGAATGTAACAGTGCCCTCATATTTCTAATCCGGGCACTTGTTTAAGAGTTATTCCACTCTTTTAGGAAAACTGCTCACACAAGCTATTTAAAGCTTAATGTTTTTCAACGGATCATTCTGGGAACTTCGGGCCTCAGAATCACACATCGTCTCAGCACCTGGTCTTGAAATAATTCCATATAATTAAAAAAAATTACAGAAATTCCGAGACATTATATTCTCCCCACTTTAGGGCTTTACATCCCCGAAATACAAAATAAGGGCTAATCAAACAAGTGGGGGTACTAAGCATGAATTAGAGCCTCCCGCTCCCTTGTTCTCTCCTAGAGATTCATGTGTTTCCACTGAATATGCACTAGAGGAATCAACCACTCACGAATGACCCACTCCTGTCGATCCTCTATCTCCATTGAGAACTTCGCAAATGTCACCACATCATCAAAGTCCATCTCACCCCATTCGATGATGTGTGATGGATCATGCATGTACCTCATCAGTTGTGACATGTGAAAAACATCGTGCACCTGGTGCATCTATGGGCGAAGAGTTAGGCGGTAATCCACCTCACCAACTCCACTTAGAAATTGAGAAGGTTTGATGAACCTCAGAGATAGATTGCCACCCTGGACAAATATCTGCAATCCCTATCGGGGTGAGACTTGAAGGAAAACATGGTCTCCCTCCTCGAACTCCAAGGGTCTCCGTCTCCTGTCAGCATAAGACTTATGTTTGCTCTGTGCAGTCCTCATCTGCTCCTGAATGATCTACACCTTCTCAGTAGTAGCTCATACCAACTCTGGACCCTTGAGTACTGACTCCCCTGGGTCTATCCAGCATAGAGGTGATCTGCATGGTCACCCATACAAGGACTCAAATGGTGCTATTCCAATGGTGGAGTGATAACTATTGGTGTATGTAAACTCCACCAGTGGTAGGTGGTCCTCCCAACTGCAACCAAAATCTAGGACACAAGCATGAAACATGTCCTCCAAGGTCTGTATGGTCCGCTCCGTCTGACCATCTATCTAGGAGTAAAAGCTGTGCTCAAGCATAGCTGAGTCCCAAATGCCTCCTGCAACATCTTCCAAAACTAGTATGTAAAGTGTGCATCACAGTCTGAGATGATCGTCAAAGGTACCCCGTGAAGCCGCACTATCTTCTGAACATAGATTCATCCCAATCCTTGCTCTCATATGGGTATAAATTGAGCCGACTTGGTGAGTCAATCCACTATCACCCAGATAAAATTGTGACCCTTGGATGTGCATGGTAATACCGTCACAAAGTCCATCGAGATACCATCCCATTTCCACTCCGGCCTTCACTTGCTGACAAGTGAGGCATCATGAAACAAACTCATCCACCACTTTCTTCATCCCTAGCCACTAGTACTGACATCAGAGGTCCTAGTACAACTTCACCACTCCAAGATGTACCACTAAAGGGGGTGTATGGAACTCCCTCAACACCTCCTCCCGTAATGTCACTGGCACTACGATGCGTTCTCTGAAAATGATGACATGCTCCCCACCTGTAGAAAATCCATCAGGAGCCCATCCTGAGGATAACTGAGCATATAAGGCATCATAGTCAACATCCACCAACTATGCCTCCATGAATCGCTATAAGAGTGGGGGAGTAACAGTCATCCACTGAAGGTAAGAAGATTCACCATTATCCATGAAGGATATCTACATCGCAGCTAACTGCTATGTTGCCTCACTCAGCAGCTACAAACCGGTCCTCCTGCTGAGTGTGTCTGCCATCACATTCCCCTTTCCAGGATTATAGACTATCTCAAAGTCATAGTCCTAGAGGAACTCTAGCCATCACCACTGTCTCAGTTGTTGAAAAGCCTATGGTCACATTTCCATCCACACGAAAGGCTAGCCCATTTAACTGATTGATGTTCCCATCAACACTTTGGTAGTGGGTACTCATTATCCACAACCACTTGGTTAAGGTTTCGGTAATCCACACACAACCTTGAACACTGGGTCTTAATAAGATCTTCCTCTACAAGCCCCCCAAATGTACTCTCAGCTCCCGGAGCTCTACGGGAGCCATCTGATATATAGGTGTAGATATTAGTGTCATCCCTAGGTACAAGTCAATGTAGAAGTAACTCTCCCTATGTGGAGGTAATCCTAGAAACATCTTTTGAAAGGATGTTCCCGCACTCCTCCAAAACTGTTGTGAACTAAAAACTAAAAACACTTACTGCCATGAAAGTAAGGTTGGCCTACTCAAGAGTGGCCGTCTGCACCCTCTTATACATGAGTTTATCCTATGATGCCTGGGTTTTCTTTTTCACTGACCAAGGAAAACCCCATTCCAACACTGCAAATATACCACATCCTTTTGACTAAAACAGTCAATCTGAGCATGAATTATGGATGACTAGTCCATACCCAGACTAACTCTGTAAGGCCTTGATGATACCACCAAGAGGTTCCAACTGAAACTCTAGCCTCAAGGGTCAGATCACACCATCTACATAAGTGTGATTATCGAGTCTCCTCCCATAAATATCTACAGACGTAAGGATCAAGTCAACAGTTTAACTGAAAACTCTAGGTCTTGAATAAGATTCATGACAAGAAGGAATGATTAGTACCTATGTCTATTAATATAATAACTAGTAGTAGATACATACCATACCTATAATCATTCCTAGAACCCTTGGGTCATACTCCTTGACCGCATGCAGCTACCCCCTTCCCCTATCCTCTATCTCCTTGAGCTTGGTGGGGACCACATTGGGGTTCTAGTTGTAACATGTCTAAATGTATAGCACCTCCTGCTACTCTCCTAGCTCTTATTCCACGTCTACTTCCCTAAAAATTCATCCATCCCTATTACTTAATATTTCCAAAACATTTCACACATCCAAGTCTCTGAGACTGACGTCGATTTCCGGCTTTCCCACTACTGACATTCACTGGTTGTATCTGCTCAGCCAAAGAACTTTCATCCACAAAGGTTCTCTCTATCACCCTAACATAAGTAGGAATGCATATAGGAATAGTATTGGCTCATATTTACCTAAACACATCTCAATCTGAGGTCCGAGCCCTAAATCATTGGTCATATCATACTCATCGAGTATCTGGAATGGTCGGTATGCCTTGACAAATACTCAGCTACCGACATGTCATCCTTCCGAAGCTGTAGAAGCTCTTGGGAACACATACCCATTATCTTTTTTATGGAAAGAAACCCCTTCTCTAAGGAATTTTTAAGATCTTTCTATATAAAAGTCAACTAATTGTAAGATCAGGTTAATATATACCATTTCATCACCCTACTGAGCCACGTAGAAGGCCTACTACCAGGACTGTCATCTGATCTAATAGTGCCTTGGCTAGAAGGAAACTCATTCACCACCTCAAGTCAGTCCTTAGCCACCTGTGAGTCAGTCTCTCCTCGGAACCTGAGGGATATCTGTAACTAAAAATCGTATACTGAACTGAGCCTACATGTTTCCTTTACCAGCAGCATCGATAGTAACTGCTGACCAATGGGAAGTGGTATTGATGGGACACTGCCCGAAGGTACCATATCAAGAAACAATCTTTATACCAAAGCCTCATCACTCTATAGACCATCCTCATGGTCACACACTATAATCCTGGCTGACTGTCTGCGTGGAGGAATCTTGAAATAGAATCAAGATGAACCACAGTCAAAAGGTCATACCTGGTGAGTTGACTCAAAAGAGATCAATAGAAAAAAAATTTAAAACACATGAAACTAGTGTTTTCGTATACTGATTTAGAAAACAGAATTCAAGGTCCTGGTGTATGGATACATTGGCCACCGCTTCAACACTGGACTCCCTAGACTGAAATTTGAATTCAAGACACTTAACAATAGTTCTTCTGGTAGAACCGACCACCCTTTGATACCACTTTGTCATGTCCCGTCCCCTGGGGCCTATGCTGTGACTACCCCAAGCCCGACTCCTGAAGGACAAGGGATGGAGACTAGAACCAAAGGATTCAACCTACAAGTGAGAGGAATTTTCTTGAGTACCTATATGCACACACACGCTCAACCAAGTCCCACACACTGACCAAGGAAACAAGTATCGCTAAAAACAAAGCTGAGTACAACTAATAAAAGTGGTCCAGAATATAAACTCAATGAAAGGATTGAAAATAGAAAAGTACACAAAGGAAACTCTGATGGTCCTCCATGGAAAACCCCACCTAATCATGAGAGTAGTGTAGCTAATGGAAGCCGAAGTAGAATGTCCTGTCCACCTAGCCCTACTGGGTCCTTCCTATTCCCAGTACACCAAGTCCATCATCATAGAGTCTATTGGTCCCGTCTCCCTGAGCACCTCTGGGTCCCGGTCTACCAAAGTCTATATCAAAACGTTGATCGTCTGCACTAGACACAATGCGTGCGGGCAAAGCCCATGCAGGGGTGAGTAAAAAAATACTCGTTAGGGACCCTAAAACAAAAGGGAAAGACCTCACCACAATCCTCAAAGTAAGCACGAAACACAAGAAATCTCACACCAGGTATACAACTTAAATAACAGGAATAAAGATGATTAGTCATAAGCTAGATCATCTTATTCTGTTAAGAGGCTCAGATGTTGATCTGATATGGGTTTCTCCGCTTCTGATCCATAAAGGGTATCTATCACTGATCCATGATGGGTCTCTCTACGACTGATCCATGATGGTTCATGCTACTACTGATCCACAGAGGGTCGTTATCATGTTGATCCACGAAGGGTTGCTATCATGTTGATCCACGGAGGGTCTCTCCATTGTCGATCCACAGAGGGTCTCTCTCATTCTGATCCACATAGGGTCACACCATTTCCAATCCATGGAGGTTTGCACCATTTCTAATCCATGGGGGTCTCTCTCTTTCCGATCCATGAAGGGTCTCTCTTCACTTGACAGCTAGCCACTGGATTCCCGCACCTTGTATGTATGAGTTCTGAAGGTTCTTCTCCTCAATCCATTGGTCATATTTCAACCAACATGAATTCCCACTTATAAGTAACCCAAAGGACCGTCTTTTCGCAAGGGTTCCAACGAAATATACGGAGCATCGATCAGACACCCGGTCTATAAGTTATAGGCTTTTTAGTAAAAAGGGTCTGGTTGGATTTGAGTCCGATCCAATCTGGTCATAGTCTAACTTCTGAAAAAATCAAGTGGAGTATCTCAAAAGGACCGCCTCCTTGCAAGGGTCCTTACGCCGCAGATGGTTTGTCAATCGGATGCTCGATCTACAATTTATAGTCGCTTTAGTAAACAGGGGCCGGTTGTGTCTGGGCCCAGTCCGACCCAGTCGGAACGACCTGACCAACCCGGTCTGGGAGTCCCATATACCCTAGTTTAATTCGACCAACTCTTACTAACCCAGTTCGGGTCTGGTTTGGTCCAATCTGGCCGGGCTAGTGGGCCAGGCCCAATGTGCCTCGCTGGACCCGGCCTGGTTTGGCCAAGGGTTCAACCCACCGGGTCGCCCGACCACCCGGTCTAGTCTGGCCTAGCTTGCGGGCACGGGTTTGGCCCACAAGTCCAGCACGCTAGCCCGCAGCCTGACCCACACGGTGTGGGATGGTGGTACGTTGCCTGGCCGGGACACGGACAGCTGTTGCTTCTGACTCCCCCGCTAGCCCTGCGCGGTGTGAGGTCTTCCTCCAGCCGCGGTCAACGGGCTGTGGATCAGCGTGTCTAGGCAGCCTGGACGTGGGCCACCCCCTCCACATGGCGCCAAAGAGCTCCAAGTCTCCTCACCATCGTGACGTGCTGCCCCTCTTTTCCCGTGGCCACCATCACCTGTGCCTGCATGCTGGTGGTACCTTCGACAGGCCACCAGAGTTGCTCCAATGGTTCATTTCTTGAGCCGCTTGTGTCTATGAAAATGCTAGGTTGTCACCTTCGCTATGATGACCTCAAACTTAATTTTTCTTTGTCTCTAGAAATCATCCATGAAGAATGCACAATAAAAAACCATGGCGGAGGGTATGATCTTTGTTTGTGTTTGCCCGTGCCCTCCGCATTAGAGTTTAATCATGGGGATAACATGGGATAATCACACAGTTTGAAAAACCCCAAATTAAAACCCTGTATAATATCTACCTGCAAGAACGAGTGATTTTTGGATCAAACCATTATTCAATTGGTCCGTGTTCATTATTAATTTCCAAGAACGAGGGAAAAATCATCAAATACTTATAACACATAACCCCTACCTCATTGACATTCGATGTCGAAACATTTGTCCTCGAGGTTTCAAGATGTCGACGTCGATTCTGGATCCGTTCTTCGAGGCACGTCGAAGACGATGATGATCTATCGATGCATCATTCTTAGTTCTTTGTTGGAGAGGGGAAACTACCAATGGTTCATCATAGAATCCCTGTAGTTTTAGTTTCCCATTCTCGCACATGTTGGTTTAAAAAGAAGAATCACGTCGCAACATTTCTGTTATGCTGCGACGTTGCGTCATTGCATTGTTTCGTTTATGAAACAGCGTCACTGTTATGCTTACTTTATTGCATCATTATGCTATGTGATACAATACTTTAATGAGATTCATTAATGCACTATGTCACCACCTAGTCACTACACCACAACGCCATCTTCTGCCACCCAACGATGAGAAAAGAAATAAAATAAATCTTTTAAATTATTTTATTATTTTTCTCAAAAAGTACAAAAAATAACTTTTCTGCTTGGCCCTTTCTGGCCGAAGTTAAGTCATTTATAGATGAATCCCGTTGTTTTGAGTTCAACAATTCCCTCATATTCTTGATTCGAGCACCAATTTAAAAGTTAGAAAAACCCGCTCACACGTTTATTTAAATGAACCTTAAAAAAAGTTCAAAAATTAACTTTCACCCTCAACCCGCACTGGTCGAGGCTAGGCTCTGCATAAGGGGAACATTCCCTCACAAGCTCAATGTTACTCTTAGATTTCCAATACAAGTTACCGTTTATGAGTTATAAGGATTTTACAATAAAATAATTGTTAATTATTTTATTTACGGTCAAAAACTAACTTCTACTATTGGCTCGCGCTGGCCAATGTTAGGATCTGCCTAAGGAAAGCATATACTCATGAGCTCAGCAGTGGTCTCAGATTTTTAATCTGTGTCACCATTAGTGAGTTATAAGCATTTGAAAAATAAAATAATTTTATTTAATTATTTTATTTACAGTTATGCCATTTTCAGGTTTTCTCACCGGAAGACTCTACCGAATAAACTTAAGTCATGCTTAGGATAAACTCGCCATCCTGAATGCAACGGTGCCCTCGTATTTCTGATCTGGGCACCCGTTTAAGAGTTATTCCAATTTTTCAGAAAAACTTCTCACACATGCTATTCAATGCTTAACATTTTTCAATGGATCATTTCGGGCACTCCGGGCCTCAGAATCGCATGTCGTCTCAACACCTGGTCTCAAAATAATTCCATATAATTAAAAAAAAAATACTGAAATTATGAGACATTACAAGTTTGGAAATAGATTTGCATTGTACCATCATAGCATTGTAGGAATTAAGAGCATATTCCCTCTAACGAAGATACATATGTGTTTAACAAATCTTTGAACGTCATTGTAGGAGCCTCTGGGTGATAGCACAACATATCTTATTACTTGCATTGTCTACCTTTGATCACCATGATAATCGCTTCCAAAGTGTTCTCCTTGATCTCTCTAGACTTAAGAGTGGGAGGTGGAGGAAGATCACTCTATGTTCTTAGGATAGTTCTTGGATAAGGGAGCTATCTAGGTCTTGAGAGGATTCTCTAAATCCGTTGGGCATAACTAAACAAATGAATCGACTCTCTTAGAAAATAATATAATTGAATTTATATATTGCTAGGGTTAAAATAAAATAACTGCACAAGTACCCCTTATTATTTATTTAATCCTTGTGGAATCCCATGTCTAATAATAATAATAATAATAATATTATTATTTCTTGACATGCACTTAACTTTCAAATTAAATTAAATATTATTTAATCAAATAATATTCAATATTTATTATTTCTCACCAGACCATTTAAACTCGATCCGCCATTCCTCCACAATATTTATCAGGCCTTGAACAATGACGATTTATTTAATAAATAAATATTATGGAATTATTCTCTAATAAATAAATAAATATTATATTCACTAAATAGAAAATAAATATTTATTAAATATTGTGTTCACATTATATTCTCTCGAATAACTGGTGACAAAATATATGTGATCAAGAAAACATAAATAATTATTAAACCATGTGCGGGAATAATATTTATTAAACTTGTTAAATAATAAATAATAACATATTATTTAACCAAGATTCTGGATACACTTAGTGTGTGACTCTCTGAGCTTCTTTCTCGGTGACATTAGGCGAATCAGCTCAAAGTACAAAGTTAGTGTCTAGCAATATGCCAAGTCACCCATAGATAAAGAAGTTAATGTAGTGACAACATAATACCTCATATGAATTATTATTGTGTAATATAATCCCTTTATCATGATATCTCTAATCAAGCAGGTTGTATGCCAATGTCATCAACCTATGTGCTCGATGTATCTTTCTTTGACTTCCCTGAAATTGAAATTACCTATAGAACACAATGGACATGGATTTATTTAAGTAATATCATTTCCATAAAAAGGTGTGAGATATTAACTTTCATTAAAGAACATAAGGGAAAAATACTTTCTCACATTATTAATCAATGCAATATTACTCATGACGCACCCAACGCGTCCTAACTTGCCGCGAACATATATCATCACGATTTTCATCAATACATCAAAGTACACGACTCATAATACTCATTATTTATAATCTTAAAGTCAAAGTATTAGTATACATGTCTACATATAAGAACATCTAACGACATATATAAATGTGGATTTCCTACTGGCAGGTCTCATTATCATAATATTCTACACTAGATGTTACCAAGGGTGTGCACCATGAGAAAGTACCTCAAATTCCTATGAGTCTCCACCCCCAATAGACTATATCATTTTTAATCTCAAATGATATCATCTGGCTATATAACATATATTTAATAATAGCGTCATAGCACTTATGGGTTCTCATCATAGAGGGGAACCGTTATGACCTTTTAATGTGACAACTACTCGTAGGAAATTATCACATACTATGTTACGCATAAGAAAAATCATGATGTGATGAGTAGTTTATTAATTCAAAACTACGAATATATGTTATCATAAAGTACACATAAGTTGGTTCTAAGGAACCAACTCCAAAAAATTCTACGTATTTTATGATTACCTCTATTCATGGTTTTTGAATATTAATATAGTTTTATTCCATCATGATTATGATTTTTCATGGCATAGTATGTGATAACATCCTAAGTGTAGTCACACTAAAAGGACATAATAATTCCCCACTATAATGATAACTTAGAAGTTTCATGAAAATATTCTTAAATATAATACCTATGGTCAGATGATATCATTTTATGAGACACTAATGATACAAACTATTAGGGATAGGGGGCTCATAAGTCATAAAAAATTTGTTTCATGAAGTTTGTCCATAGTAATCACAAGAAAAGAGATTATGTGAACTTGACCCACCAATTGGAAATCCACATTTACATGTGTCATTGGATGTTCATATTTTAGGACATGTGTAATAGTCTTTAAACTTTTAGATTATTATTAATGCATATCATGAGTCATGTAATTTGATGTATTGTGATAAACCATGATGAGATATGTTCATAGAAAAGTTGGGTATGTTGGGTGCATCAAGATTGATATTGTATTAATTAATGAAGTGAGAAAGGATTTTTCTCTTTTTTTAGAAATGTAAATTGATATCTTAGACCCTTTGATGAAAATGGAATTTCATAATTAAGTCCATGGTCATGATGTTTTATTGGTGAGTTCATTTTTGAAAAGTGAAAAAAAGACATCGAGCATATAGGTTGATGACACCAGTATGAAAGCTTCTTGATTAGAGATATCATGATAAAAATATTATATTACACAGTGTACATTTTTAGGAGGTCCCATGTCATTTTGACACCAACTTGTTTCTCTATGGGAGCCTTGGTATATTGCTAGATGATAACCTTGGACTTTAGGTGGTGTAGCCTAATTCCACCGAGAAAGGGGCCTAGAGGGTCACACACTAAGTGTATTTAGAACATTATTTAAATAATATATAAATTTGAAACATTGAATAAATACTATTCTCATACGCAATTTAATAATTAGTCATGTTTTATTGATCACAAATATTCAGTCAAAAGTCATTCAAAATAATATATGCGAGTTGAATATTTAATAAATATTTATTCACCAGGTAATTAAATATTTAATTACATGAATATATAATATTTATTTATTCTAGTTTATCCACAAGGTAACAAAATATTTATTTACATTAATATTTAATAAACATTAATTTACCGGTCTAGTGAATATAATATTTATTTATTTATTAGCGTATAATGAAGTGATATTTTTTTATTTAAATAAATAGTCATTATAAAAAGTCTTAAAAATATCGAGGAG
Source organism: Viscum album (assembly GCA_963277665.1). Taxonomy (NCBI): domain Eukaryota; kingdom Viridiplantae; phylum Streptophyta; class Magnoliopsida; order Santalales; family Viscaceae; genus Viscum; species Viscum album. The sequence goes on along the minus strand of OY728150.1, from coordinate 805,018,576 downwards.
GACTGATGGACCAAGTTTAAAGGTTTGAAAAGAAATGTAATAATAAATATTATTTTAATAAATATCAATTTATTTATGGAAATAATATTTATTTATTCGTGAGTTTTTTCATATACCAAGTAAATAATAATAATATTATCATATTGACATATGGTGCACCGAATATTTAGAGAATCATAAGGACCTGTGTGTAATTATTATTCCCTAAACCCTAGCTCTATTTACACCTAATTATGAAATTTTCTAACCCCAATCATCCCATTCCAATTGTTGTTCACAATGAGTTCTAGAGAGGATTCTCTTAATCCCTAGAGAGCTCCTCTACTAAAATACTTTCAAGAATGCAGAAAAATTATCCTCCTCAACAAAAGTGATTCCTTATAACCTTGAAGGATTATGTTGCGATCAACAACAATTATTGAAAGCATTATAACCATCAGCACTAACACCTGAAGGATTCTATGGTGATGGTCTAAGGTTTAAAGAACACGTATGGATCACCACTAAAAGGAATCCACCCTTAATTCCTCTAACACAATGATGATACAACAAGGGTTTTCTGGAGTTATGTTCCAAAACCAAATTTTTATACTTTGTATTACATGTATATTCAAATATTTGAATATTAATAAAACATATTATTATATATTTTTCATTATTCTGCATAAATTTAATGTAATAATGTCCCAGAGTATTGGTCACATTGATGAGGTCATAGTAGTTCCCCACTATGATGAGAACCTTTATATGGTCATATGAAAAACTATGATGGGACATATAGAATGTTGAATATCAGGTGTGGGTACTTATAAGAAGATGAGACTTATTCTCATGAAGTTCATACTTTATAATCTCCAAGATGAGAGATTATGAGAACCAACCCGCCTTTGGGAATTCTGAATTTTTATGTGTTATCGAGTATTTCTATCTGTGAGTGTGTGTAATGGCCCTTAGACTTTAAAGTTATATTAATGTTTGTCATGAATCATGTACTTTAATATACTAAACAAAACTATGATTCCATATAGTCATGAGAAGTAGGGTGCATCACAAATGACATGTTATTAATTAACATTTCAAGGAAATATTTGTCCCTTCTATATTTATAGATGTTGATGTCTCGATCCTTTGATTGAAATGAAACCATCACATTAAATTCCATGGTCATGGTTCAATGATGAGTTTATTTCAGATCGTCAAATAAATACATATCAAGCACATAGTTTGATGACATGTGTGTGTGACCTTCTTGATGAGATAAAGTGAAAAAAAGATTATATTACACAATAAGCATTCATGTGTAGTTGTCGAAATTATGTCATTAAATTCTTTATCTTGGGTGCCCTGACACATTTCTAGATATTAATCTTGGATTTTAGGCAATCCCAACTAATGCCAACGAGAAAGAATCCTAGAGGTCCATACACTAATTGTTTCCATTGATCTCAATGAAATTATATTTGAATTTAATTATTAGAATAAATATTATCCTCAAGATTAGAGAATAATTTTTCTTCATGATTTAGTGATTGTAAATATTATTCACAAGGTAATAAATAATTATTTATTCATTAATAAATAATTTATTTAATTACATGAATATTTAATAAATATCTATTCACCAGAATGTGGATAGAATATTTATTTATGAATAAAATAATTGATTAAATATTTTTTTTGGATATTTGATAAATGTAAAAGAGGAAGAGTGGACTAAGATAGCTTCTGATGATAAATATTAATTTACAAGATGGTAAAATAATATTTATCATCGTTCTAGTTAGCACACTTAATAAAATAATAATAATAATATTATTATATGGCATGAGGTAAAATAAGGTTTATTATATTATTTAAGGGTTATTGTGTAATTAAATAATATTTTTAACCTTAACCCTAACTCTATAAATAGATGGCTATGTCTACTATGTAGGGTTAATCAAGAATTGAGAATCATTGTGCACAAAACATTTACCTCTAGGTTCCTCCTTCTCTCATCCTCTCAAGAACAAGAAGAACAAGAGAGAATCCTTCAAGCCTAAATGAACTTGAAGTGATCAAGACAAACAACACAAGATGATCAATCCACTTTGCAAGATACTGACGTTCCATTGGTGTTGTTTGGAGATCAAAGGACCAAATATGGATCACCGCTAGAGGGGATATACTATGGTTCCTCCCTACGCAATGATGATGTTGGACTCCTCATGTATTAATCATGTTTTAATGATCACAAATCCTATTCAGTCTATAAACCTTGTTAAATCTATGAAATCTATATCACATCAAATGCACAGTTGTTTATTAAAAGCTATCCAGAGTTCTTAAGTGATAAACACAAGTTTTGGTTACTATATAATATATATTGACCAACTTTATAATGACTTATCTGACAAATGATTGAGTTTAATCCATTCCATAAATATCACTACTTAAGTCTAAATACAGATATTTTCCTAAGTCTGAGATATCGTGACCATGAAACACCGTGACCATGAGACACTGTGACCATGAGACACCATGACCATGAGACACCCTGACCATGAGACACCATAACCATGAGACACCATGACATCCAGACACCATGACATCCAGACTCCGTGAACAAGACACCGTGAACAAGACATCGTGAACAAGACACCATGAAACAAACACCATGAACAAGACACCATGAACTAGACACCGTGAACCAGCCACCATAATCCAGACACCGTGATCCAGACACCGTTTCCATGACATACTGTGACACCGTTTCTTAATATGTTTTTTTGTCTTTCAATTTAATTTCAAATGGTCATATTTAAAGATTTTAATTCACTGACTTAATTAATATTTCTTTGTAGACATGTATGAGGTACGAGGTTCATAATATATGCAAACTGTCAGCTTAAACACATGCACTCCAAGATAAAAGAGTAATGCAGCCCAGAAATAAAAGGTGTGTGCGTGGCACAATACTGAAAAGAAAAACAAGCTGGTGGGTATAATCATGACAACAGAATACACTTAGAAAATTATTGAAGAAAGAATTGCCTCATGAAACTCAATGCTGCTGAAGAACACATGAAGCATACGAGAATCCTAGAATCAAGAACATCTTCACACTATCAAACATCACGAAGAACACAAGCTGAATCTGTTCAACTTGCGACACTCTGTTTTCCATACGAGGACTTGATTTCTGCATCTGCTTCATCTTAGAAGTCCAGAGCTCCAAAGACTAACACTCAGAGCACTTATAAAACTATCTCAATATTTTTGATCTGTCGTGTATCATTTTATTAACTTTTGAGCAGAGTGTGTATCTGTATAACAACACACTCTTTCTCCTACTTTAAACTGAAGGATATAAGACATCCTTACTCAAACATCTTTTTACACTTGTGTATACCCACATATAAGTGTGGAAAATGTCCCTATGTGGCCTCGTTGTTTGTACCCAATAAGAACTGTGGAAGAGGTCCCTGTATGACCTGGACAGTCCTGTGTATTGTTGTTTAACCCCGATCTAGGGTGTGGATCAAGTTTATTTATATAAACTGCTTGGTGGCAGGTGATCACCAAGTGGAGTGGATTAGGTCTTGATTTGAGACTGAACCACTTATTTCATATCCAATGTGATGCTTAATTTAGTCTTATATGTTTTACTACTTTATTGTATAATTCATATATCACTAAATTTTCTTTGATAGTTCATATTGGAAAGAAGTTATAACTGTCTTGTCTTAGTAGAATAACTTCAAAAATATTTTTAATAACTGAAATTAAGATTTATGAGAATTAATCAATCTTATAAGAAGTTATTCAAACAGTCAAAATATTATAACAGTATAACCTTGATTAACTGGGCTATATTTAATCTTTTGGGGAAACCTTTTAGAAATAATTTTTAACCATAAATTTTTATAGTTACTCAATTCAACCCTCCCCTCCTGAGTAATCTACTCCGACCAACATTTGGTATCAACGGTTATTTATTAGGACTCTGTTTAACCTTATTCAACTGTGATTGTAGTTGTACTTTGAAGATCTGTAAATTTATTTTAATTCTAAATTTCTAGTTTTTTCAAAGTAGTTCTGTATTATGGATAATAGATTGGAAGGTGCTGTAACCAAGAGACCACCATTATTTAATGGAACCAACTATGCTCAATGGAATATTAAAATGAAAATGCATTTAGAGAGTATGAGTTTTGAAATTTGGTATTCCATTATAGATGAATATAAGATTCCTGCTACTGATAGAATCACATGGGATGAATCTGTAAAAACTGCCTACAATAACAATTGCAAAGCTATGAATGCTTTATACTTCTCCTTAGGAGATAAAGAATTCAATAGAATTTCTACTTGTAAAACTGCCCATGAAATTTGGGATACCCTGTCTGTCTCACATGAAGGAACATCTAGTGTAAAAAAATGAGACTTAATACTTATACTATTAAATATGATAACTTTAAAATGAAACCTGATGATCATATCTCTGACATGTATCTTAGGTTCAATGAGATTGTCAACATAATGATTTCTCTTAGAAGAGAAGTCACTACCAAGGAACAGATCATGAGAATTCTCAGATGTCTGCCTGATAGATGGAGAGGAACCTCTGTCTTTATTAGAGAATCATGCGACATCAGCAAGATACCTGTAAAATAACTCATTGGGAAACTAATGATGTATAAAGAAGAGTTTAAAGTCAACAAGGAAGAGGAGGATGAACCAAAAAGGAAATATGTTGCATTCAAAACCACCACCTCTAAACACAAATACAAAGGGAAATTGGAAGCTTCTGTAGAAAGTTCCAGTAGTGAACAATCATCACTTGATAGTGATGAGGAGATGACTCAATTAGCTAGAAGATTCAAGAAATTTTACAAGAAGAAGAACTTTTTTTGAAAGCCTAACTTCAAGGGAAAATATGACCAAAAAGGAAGTTGGAAGAAGGATTGGAAAAGAAGTGACAAGACTGATGAAATTGTCTGCTATGAATGTAAGCGCAAAGGACATATCAAGGCTGACTGTCCAAAGATCAAGTACAAAAAGAGATATGAGGACAAGGATAGGAAGAATAAAAAGGCCATGAAGGAAACCTGGAGTGCTTCTGAGGATAGTTCAAGTGACTCAGAAACATCATATGATGAATAGGAAATCAAATCCAATATGTGTTTTATGACAAATACATCTGAGGTAACACTGGACTCTCTTATACATAATTCATACTATTATGAGAGTGATTCTGAAAATATGACTAATGAAGAAATGTTTGAATACTATAACATGCTTGAAGAAACATTCAATTAACGAAAAGACAAATATAAATCATTGAAGAAACAATATGCTCTTACTGTGGATATTAAATATAAACTCACAACTGAAAAAGAGAAAAATACTCAACTGCTCAAAGAGAAAAACAAATTAAAAATGTCTAATGATCAATTGAAGAATGACCTAGAAAAGTTTACCAATGGGAAAAATACCCTTACTCAATTGCTAGGAAAACAAATTTCCCCTAAATACAACACTGACATTGCTTATCAACCTGGAAAAATAAATCTTGGTAGAATAAATTTTGTTTCTAAATATAGGACATATAGTTTTACTCCCAGTTCTGGACACAAACCAACTAATTCAATTTATGATACACCTTCTACTGTTTCAAGGTTTTTTGAACCAAATAGTGTTTATTTTTCAAATACTTTACATAATGATTATAGGAAACCTATGAAGCAGATATGGGTTCCTAAAGAACTTATTACTAATATTACTAGACCCAAACAAGTATGGGTACCAAAATCTATATTTTCTTAATAATTTTGTAGGAAAGAAGCTTAAAGAGTTCCTGTAAAAGTTTATGGTACTTAGACAGTGGATGTTCGAGACACATGACATGAGACTACTAATTCTTGAAGAACCTAATAAAAATAGATGGAGGACATGTCACATTTGGTGATAATTCCAAAGGAAAGATTATTGGCCTCAGCCAAATCAGTAACTCTAACTCAGTTTTAATTTCTAAAGTACTGTTTGTTGATGGATTAAAATATAATCTGCTTAGTATCTCACAATTATGTGATGATGTATTTCATGTTAGATTTTAAAATGATGCTTGCAATGTCTTTAATTCTAAAAAGGAATTAGTATTTTCTGTATTAAGAAATGAAAATGTTTACTCTGTTAACTTATATTTCTTAGCTTCTCAAAATGCTTCATGCTTAAGTGAATTTAATAAAGAGACTTGGCTCTGGAATAGGATACTAGGACACTGTAATATTCAATCCCTTATAAAGATAACTAGAAAAAGCTTAGTTAAAGACTTATGCAAACTTGAGTTTCCAACTGACAAAGTGTGTAATCCCAGTCAAAAGGGAAAACAACAAAAAATTTCGTTCAAACCAAATAAAGAAGTGTAGACTTCTCAACCTCTTGAACTGGTTCACATGGATTTGTTTGGACCATCTAGAGTTTCTAGTTTAAATGGTAAGCACTATGTTTATGTTCTTGTATATGGATTTTCGAGATACACTTGGACCTTCTTTATGGCTCACAAAAGTGAAGCCTGCTCTTATTTTATTAAATATTCCAATTTTGTGGAAAATCTTAGTGGAATTTGAATTAAATCCTTAAGAAGTGATCATGGTCATGAGTTTGAAAATCAAGAGTTTGAATCCTTCTGCTCACAAAATGGTTATAGTCACAATTTATCTGCCCCTAGAACACCTCAACAAAATGGAGTTGTAGAAAGAATAAATAGAACCCTGTAAGAGATTTCTAGAAGAATGCTTAGAGAATACGACCTACCTATTTATTTTTGGGCTAAAGCTGTCAATATAACATGCTACATAATCAATAGAGTGTTGATCAGACCTATTCTTAAAATAAATCCTTATGAGGTATGAAAAAAATCGAAAACCCAAGTTTAACTACTTCAAAGTTTTTGTTTACAAGGTATATATTCTTAATACTAAGGAAAACCTTGAAAAGTTTGCATCCAAGAGTGATGAAGGTATCTTTTTAGGATATTCCATATCCAATAAAGCCTATAGAGTGTTCAATAAAAGAACTGAATTTGTGGAAGAATCTTTCCATGTAAAATTTGATGAAACAGATCCACATGAGCCTAAATCCATTCTAGAGAACCTGGAGGATGATGCATCAAATATGAACATTAATCCAAAATCCTGAAATAGTTCTGTGAAAGAATTTGTGAAAACTTCCAGTTCTGTAAATTCCTTAGACTCAAGTCACAATGAACCTGAACCTGTTGATAAAGCTGAGATCACTAGTCCCTCCTTTTCTAGAGATATTAGAACTCTTAAGAACCATCCTTTAGATTATATTATAGGAGACCTAGACAAAGGAACTCAAACTAGAGCTTCTCTTAGAAATCAGGTTGAACATCAAGTCTTATTATCATAACTTGAACCTAAAAACATTAATGATGTTATCAATGATGAATTTTGGGTGATTACTATGCAAGAAGAACTTAATCAGTTTAAAAGGAACAAAGTTTGGAAACTTGTTAAAAGACCTAAAGACACATTCACCATAGGAACTAAATGGGTGTTTAGAAATAAGGTAGATGAAGTTGGTAACATAGTTAGAAACAAGGCTAGATTGGTTGCACAAGGATATAGTCAAGAAGAAGGAATTGACTATGATGAGACATTTGAACCGATATCTAGACTTGAAGCCATCAGAATTCCTCTTGCTTATGCTGCACATATGAATTTCAAACTATATCAAATGGATGTTAAGAGTGAATTCTTAAATGGGTATATAGCTGAGGATGTATTTGTTGAAAAACCCCCTAGTTTTACAAACCCCCATTTTCCAAATCATATTTTTAAATTATCAAAAGCTTTATATGGGTTGAAACAAGATCCAAGATCTTGGTATGATAGGTTGAGTACTTTTCTTATTTCCAAAGGTTTTGAAAAAGGAATAGATGATCCTACCATGTTTATAAAACGAATTTCTAATGATGTTTTAGTTTTTCAAATCTTTATAGATGACATTATCTTTGGATCTTCAAAAAACTCTTTATGTGTTGATTTTTCTAAAATGATGCAAAATGAATTTGAAATGAGTTTAATGGGTGAACTAAAATTCTTTCTCGGATTTCAAATCTTTCAAAATAATGATGGTATTATTTTAACTCAAAGTAAATATACTAGAGATATTCTAAAATGTTTTGGATTGGATAACACTAAAATTAGTGACACTCCCATGAGTACCACTTATAAGTTGGATCTTAACGAAGATGGAAAATCTGTTGAACAACCACTTATAGAGGAATGATTGGATGTTTACTCTACTTAACTACTAGTCATCCTGACATTATGTTTCGTGTGTGTATGTGTGCTCGTTTTCAAGAAAATCCTAAGGAATCTCATTTAAATGATGTAAAGAGAATTTTCAAATACCTCAAGCATACACCCAACCTAGGACTGTTCTATCCTAGAGGACAATCATTTGAATTAGTTAGTTATATAGATGCTGACATCGGTGGCTGTAAGTTAGATAGAAAAAGCACCTCTGGAACATGTCACTTTTTAGGCAAGTCACTAGTATCATGGTGTAGTAAGAAACAAAATTATGTTGCATTATATACTATAGAAGCTGAATATATAGCTACTGGCAGTTTTTGTGCACAAATATTGTGGATGAAACACACATTACTAGATTATGGATATCAATTCAGGAATGTACCTATAAATTGTGACAACACAAGTTCTATTAACATTTCAAAAAATACCTTTTCACATTCTAGGAAAAATCATATTGATGTAAGAAATCACTTTTTGAGAGATCATTATGAAAAAGGTGATATCACTTTGGAATTCATTGGTACTAAGTATTAGCTTGCTGATATATTTACCAAACCATTAAATTCTAAAAGAATAGACTACATCATACACGAATTAGGTATGATGAATCTTAAGTAAATATCTTACTGTTTTATATCTTACTATTTCATGTTTTATAGTCTCACAATTAGTATTTTGTGATTACTGTCTGACCGTAACTGTCTCGCCATAAGGTTTAGTCATTGTCTCACTGTAAAGACCTATCTCACCGTAAAGACCTATCTCACCGTAAAGACTTGTCTCACCATAAAGACCTAATATGGTATCACCATAAAGATTATTTATTATTTTTATTTAAAAAGTAAAAACCATATTTTGGTAATTATTCATTTCACCTTTTTATTTTCCCATGATTTTACTTTTGCGATGTTTGATATTACTAAATAATAAAATAAAGGAAATGTCACTTGTCCTTCACTTGAGATATCTTCTATTCACTCAATTTGCAACCCTTCTTCAACCCTTCAACCCTTCTCTCTCTCTCTCGAACCTTTAGTGAATGCCCAGGATGAAACTCCCTTCATCTTCGACTCCTGAGAAACGTAGCTCAAAGAAGAAGAAAATTTCACCCAAGATAGCACCTGAGGGTCCTCTAAATCCAAGTCTGGTGAACCGAGTAGTAGTACCTGAGAAAGAGATATGCCCTAAGTGGATTATATCGAGTAATTTTTTGGTTTTGAAAGTTTTAAAAGAGAAAGTCTAGTTATAATGGTTTTCAAAGGAAGATAGACCTATCTACACTAATCTAGTGACTCAATTTTATCAGTATGTTCAGTTCTCCTTTGATTCTGAAGATGGTTATGCTGTGAGAAGATGGATAAATGGCCATAAATGTTCATTTTCTTCGAGGTTATGGGCTGCATACCTTAGGATACCTCATGAAGGCATCTGTAAGGACTATTAGAGAGGACCTCCACCTTCTAGTGAATTCTTTGTTTTGGAAGATGCGTTGAAAAGCCTAATTGGAAATGGCACCAAGAGAAGAGCCATTGCTGCTGAACTGGATGGAGAATCTAGACTTCTGTTTAAGTTCATACAGAACCTGATTAGCCCCAGAAAAGGTGATTTTTCTATACTAAAGTATCAGGATGTGTTTTTGATTTATCTTATAAAAAATGGGCATAAGATCAACCTTTGTAAGTATATCATACACCATATGTGTGAGCTGATCAAAACCACATCCACGTCAACCTCCCTGTTTTATTCTTGGATTATCTTAGCCATGCTTCATGCCAAAGGTTTGGTTGGACCTAATGAAGAAGTTATCAAGGATTGTGAGTTCTGCCTTTCAAAGGTCATTATAAAGAGGATGAAAATCAATTGGAAATCCTTGGAAAAAGGAATAGGTGGAAGACAATGATAGTATTTATGAAAATTTCAATCTAATAGAACATCCATTAAGACCAAAATATATTTATGATCCTAGTTTGGAACCAGATGAAGTTGTTGAGTATTTTGAAGAAGAAGAAGAAGAGGCTGTTGTGCCTCCCAGGGAAACTGTTTCTAATAAGGAAGACAATACTCCTGTCCCTCATGAAGTAAGTTAAGAGGAAGTTCCTACTTCTAAAGATGTTGTTAATCTGGAAGATCAACCCAAAGTTGAAAAACAATCTTTTGTCCAAGAAACTGAGAATATTTCTATGGATGATCTTATATAATAAGAATTGCCTATTATGCAAGAAGCTGATCTTGAAGAACTCCCAATGGAATAATCTGTTCCGGAATTCATTCCTTCGGTTGAGGAAAGGCTGGAGCTATCTTTTCAGCTGGATAGCCAGGAAATGAGAGAGTAACTAAGAGATGAATTTATAGAAATAGATCAATCCCCTAAGCCTCTCAGTCCTGAGAAGTATGTAATTTTTGAGGGGGAGCAAACCCCAAATCTGGAATCTAGTGAAGTACCAAACCCAATTGATCGAAGTCCTGTAGACTCTCAGTATAAGTTCCCTAGTTTTTATGATTTGGATGACTCCCAGGAAATCTCAGTAAAAGGCCTTGAACTTTCTACTATGTTTCAATTAAAATATATCTCTAATATTTCCCCTTAAAAGGAACCTGAGCCTGCATCAATCCCTATTTCTGAACCTTCACCAGAACAACCATCTCTAGTAAGTAAAGATGATCTGAAAGATTTTAGAGCTACCCTTTTGGATGGAGTTGAAAAACTCCTGAATAACCAACTTGCTTCAGTAACTCATATAAGTGAGAGAGATGCCTCACTGTTGTTGGAAAAAATTATTTGGAAGATTCAACCCAAAATGATTCATGAGATTCAGGAAATCAGAGTTGAAAACATACTTCTTAGTGATGAAGTGAAGACTCTAAGAGGTATGATTGAAGAAATGCATAAATAGATGCATTCGAGATCAGAGATTTCTTCTCATCCTTTGAAGCCTGTTGTTCCTAAAAACCCACAGAATGTTGTCTCTCTAATTAAAACTCATTTAGCTTCCTTAGCTGAAAAGGTCACAAAAAGGAACAAATAGATTGTAAGAGATATGCGAGAGCTTGTTGTTAATCTTAACAAGTTCACTGATGAGCATACGGGATGTATTAAAAAAGTGCTGAATCAACTAAAATCTCTCACCTCAGTTGTCAATGCTTCTAAGGAATCTGGAAAATCATCTCATTCTTCTTTAGACAGTGACTTGCTCAAAATAGTGGTTAAAGAAGAACTTCAGACTGTTCTTAGTGGTTTCAATAAAGATTCTCTATATGAAGTTATCAAGAATAGTGACAGAGTTCTTGATATGGTCCAAATCCATTCAAGAATTGCTAATGATGCTCAATAATAAATTGCCAAGAAAGTGGATTTCTACTTCAAACAAATTTTCTCCAAGACTGACATGACCAATAATTTAAAATATCTTGTAGAAAATCTAAGGATTCCTCCTATTACTCAAGATTTCAAGACTCAAGTCCAAAAGCTCACAGAGTTCACTCGTCTGTTGGATAATTTCATAGAAAACAAGGATGATTTTGATAAATCTATACAGTATGGTGGAAAAATCATTACGGATTTTATTAACATTCTAAGGCCCTATCTTCATGTACAGATTACAACCATTTTTGCTCCTACGACTGCTCCTCCGAGACCTAGTTTTCCTACATTCACCTTTTCCCTATCCTCCAATTCTATGTTTGCCAGTTAGGCACTAAGTTAGATCAGGATTGTGATCCTTGATCAACAATTTCCTAGGTCTTCTACTACACCTACTCTAGATCCCTCTGTCTTTGAAGGTCTTCCTTTACCTTCTTTATCAACCAGCTCACTCCCTTCTTCTACCTCAACCTTTTCTTCTATGGCTTCCTCTTCTACTGCTGCTGCTAAGGGAAAAGAGAAGACCAAACAGTGATGAAGGACAATGCTTACTCTCTTTTGATAGGAATCTTGTTACCTTTATTGTACTTTTTGTAATCCCCTCTTTTTCTCTAATACATTATGCACTTTTCTTGTCTCTTATGACTTTATTTTTTTCTTGATACTTTTTGATAATCCCAAAAGGGGGAGTAATATGGGAGAAATATGAGAGAACTATAGGAGAAGAGAACACTCACTCTATATATGCTATATGCACATTCGAATGTGAGAGAACTATAGGAGAAGAGAACATTCACTCTATATATGCTATATGAGAGAACTATAGGGGACTTTATTTTTTTCCATACGAGGACTTGATTTCTACATCTGATTCATCTCAGAATTCCAGATCTGCAAAGACTAACACTCAGAGCACTTCTAAACCTATCTCAATATTTCTTCTCTGTTGTGTACAATTTTATTAACTTTCGAGTAGAGTGTGTATCTGTATAAAAACACACTATGTATCCTACTTTAAACTGAAGGATACAAGATATCCTAACTCAAACATCTTTTTACACTTGTGTATACCCACAGATATGTGTGGAAGAGGTCCCCGTGTGGCCTGGTTGTTTGTAACCATGAAGAACTATGGAAGAAGTCCCTGCGTGACCTGGACAGTCCTATATACTATTGTTTAACCCTGATCTAGGGTGTGGATCAAGTTTATTTATATAAACTACTTGGTGGTAGGTGATCACCAAGTGGAGTGGATTAGGTCTCGTCTTGAGAATGAACCACTTGTTTCATATCCACTGTGCTGCTTAATTTTTTCTTCTCTATTTTACTGCTTTACTGTATAATTTGGATATCACTAAATTTTATTTGATAGTTAATCTTGGAAAGAAGTTATAACTATCTTGTCTTAGTAGAATAACTTCAAAATTAATTTTAATAACTGAAATTAATATTTATGAGAATTAATCAATCTTCTAAGAAGTTATTCATACAGTCAAACTCTTATAATAGTATAACCTTGATTAACTGAGTTGTATTTAATCTTTTGGGGAAACTTTTTAGAAATAATTTTTAACTAGAAATTTTTATAGTTACTCAATTCACCCCTCCCCTCTTGAGTAATCTACTCAGAACAACAGATAATAATTTGAAAAGGTGTTTCAAATGATCAAAAAAAACATCAAAGAAAGATCCTTAGGAAAAGTATTTGTTCTTATAATATATTAAAATTGATTATAAATTTAACATGAAAAAACCCTCTATGAGTTCTAGGATTTCTATGTCAATATTCGATGGAAAAAAATTGATGGCCATGATGTTTACATCTTGCATAATTGGTGAATGATCCATCGAATATTCACCCAAAAGGTTCTTCTGTTGCATCAAAAATCTTCAAGTGGCATCAAATCCAAGTTATATTTAAATATATAATTATTTATTTGATTTTTGATCATATATATGAAATTGTGGTTAGTTTTCATTTATAGATTATCCATTTTTTAATCTGAAGTTTAATTAATATTATTTCAATATTTTAATATTCTTCAATCAATATTCATATTTTCTCAAGGCCTAAGAACACATGAATAATGATCAAAGATTCCATTAAGAAGTGAAAAATTTTCTGGTTGGTAGATTGGGTTACATGTCATGTAGTCAAAGTACACACCATGTACCCAATTTCACTACACCTAGATGTGTTATGGGATAATGGTGTAACTAAGATACATGGAAGACGTCATGCATGACCCAATACTTATGAGATAACTGCAACCGATAAGCTACCAATTCGAATCTCTATGTAATCTCAAATGACATAACATATCATGGTGAAATATTACCCTATCTCCTAATTTTATATGTCTCAGACTCGGTGAGATATGTAAAAAGACTCAATCCCCAACCTCAAACTCTAGAGGTCATCTGCAATGATTGACGTAAGATTTATATCAAGACTATGTAGTAGCCATCCACTTCCTAATCAATTAGATCTAATCAGAAGTCTCCTACATAATATGTGGTCCCAATAAAGCTACCTCACCTGCCTCTAACCAGCATATAGGTGATCGAAATGTCCTATTGTACAAAGCCTCATAAGGTTTAATTTGTATCATCATCTGCTGATATATATTTTTGTAGGTGAACTCAAACAGGTGTATATGCCTCTCCCAAGAGCCCCCAAAATCTATGACACATGCTTGAAGCATGTCCTCAAGCACCTGTATTGTATTCTTTGACTGACCATCAATATGAGGGTGGTATGTTGTTCTTAGGATCACCCGTGTACCTAACACCCTCTGTAAAATCTACCAGAAATGAGACGTAAACTAGGAATCCCTATCTGAAATGATAGTGCGAGGGACCCCATGAATTCATACCATCTCTTAGATGTACAAATTTCCAAGATTATTTACACTCAAAATTTCCTTGATCAACAAGAAATGTGCAACCTTCATGAGACTATACATGAGAACCCAAAAAACATCACTACCTTAAGGAGACCTCATCAAACTAGTCATAAAATCCATCGTGACATCAACCCATTTCCACTCAGGAATAGATAATTATTGTAAAAGTTTAGCTGGTCACTGATGTTCCACCTTCACCTGCTGACATGTGGAACACCTCATAACAAAACCAGTTACCCACATTTCATACCCAGCCATCGGTACTAACGATGTAAGTCACAATACATCTTGGTGACACTAGGGTGCACTACCCAAACTGAGGCATGAAACTCCTACATCTTCTCCTCATGTATGTCCACTAAAACCCAAATGCAGCCATGAATATGTAGAATCTCATCCTCACCTATAGTCCAACTAGGAGGCGGGTTCTCAACTGCCACACTCTCCCATAGAATTAGGCCCTCCAAATCCGATAGCTACCTTATCCTCACTCTATCTAGTAGGGTAGAGTTTATAGATAAGGAGGAAAGAAAATTCTTCCCCTGACTGTTCTGCACCTCCAAGTGCATCTTAGAGAACAAATCCATAAGCTGCCACTCCTTATTGGTCTGATTAATTGCATGTATTTGAGTCCTCATGCTAAGTGAATCAAACAATACATTGCACTTCCTAGGAATATAAGCAGGGTCAAAGTCAAAATACTGTAGGTACTCAACCCACCTTCACTGTCTCAGATTTAGATCATGCTGTGTAAATATATACTTGAGTCTTTTATGGTCCATGTACACCACAAAATGCTCCCATGGTAAATAGTGTCTCCAACAACGCAAATCATGAACAACTATAGCTAAATATAGACTATATATTAGGTAATTCCTGGGTCTATACCCCCACATAATAAATTCTCCAAGATCGATACCTGATGCATCTCAATACATAGTGTAGCTTTTGCCCTAATTTAGAAAAATTAGAACTGACGCTGAAGTCAATCTCCCTTTCAGAGCTCCTGAAAGGCTATCTCATAGGGATCTGACCAAACAAAATTCACACCCTTCTTATTCAATCCCTTCAGAGGGACCTCTAAGTGTGAGAATTACTGCATGAAATTCTTATAATATCCAGTTATCCCCAAGAAACTCTATATGTCAAAGATATTTTTGGGATGATCCCAGGAAACTATAATTCTCACCTTCTCTAGGTCAGCTGATACTCCTATCTATGAGATAATATGAACCATGATATAACAACCCAATATAGATGTACAATAATATTACATTACTTTTATGAAATACTTAATACATTACATAAAAAATTACCAAATACCGTATTATTCTAGTGACTTTAGAAACACAGAAACATAAACACTGGTACATAATTGAGTTATATTATCTCCCACTAGGTTCTTTTTGACTAAAAACCTTCTTAGACACATCAAACATAAGAAATATCTTCATAACCTGGGTGGAAGGAAACATAAAAATGGGCGAGGTTAGATAATTAATTAGGGTAAACAAGGGATATATGTAAGCATATTCATGAGTATAAGGGTATGATAACATGATCATGAAAATAGAATATCATACCCTACATATCAAAGATCATAAACATGAATCATGGAATAAATATTTGCAGTTCATAAGACATGAATCATAAGAAAATAAAGAACATAATCCATGAAATAATAACATAGGAATAAGACATGTAATTTGTGGCAAAAACATAATCATTTAATATGATTTCTATAGTAGTCAAAGAATCACTTACAAGTCCATATTAGTAGCATGGTTTCACTTACCATACCATATTGGTAGTCATGGTTCACTACCATAACCATCTTGGAAGTCAGGGTTCACTCCTATAACTATCTTGGTGGACAAGGTCTTTTATGTCTATCTCATGAGATTAAAATCTTTACCCAATGCATTAGAGGGAGATATATGTCTAACCCATATCATAATGAAATCATACATACATATACCACAAGACTATAAATAATCATATCATAACCAATGGAATGGAATGTGTGTCATAAACATGTAATCATATCATAACCTTTGGAAAATATATAGGTTTCATAATCATTTCATCAAAAGCATAACCTATGAAAAGAAGTGGGTTTCGTAAACATCATGACATAAAAACATAAATCATTCAGAGAAATAATATGAATGGTATTATTGAACTATAAAAATGTATGTCATATTATATGGGGGAAGGATTTTGAAAGATCCCTTGGAATGTGACATTTCCCTAAAAATCACTTTTTAAAGCATAAAACACATTCAAAACTCTTTCCTTTGAAACCACTTTTAAACCATATAAAGGAATCATGAAAAAAATAATTTAAAAAATATATTGAGGAAAATATCCATTATTATTTGAATTTTTTTTTGAAACATAAAACCTTTTTAAAACCCTTTTCCAAAACTTATAAAGGAAGCATGAAAACTTGTAAAGAAATATTGAAAACCTTTTGAAAACCATTTTCCTTGAAAACATATGAAGGAATATTGAAAACATTTTTAAATACTTTTACCTTGAAAATAGGTTTTAAAAATTATAAGGAATACTTGAAAAACACTTTAAAACCTAAAAAATCTCTTTAAAATATTTTTTCTTAAAAATGAGATTAAGAGAACCTTTAAAAACATTTCTTGAGGAAAATAATCTCTAAACATTTCAAAGTGTCACATACCACTTTGAAACATTTGAATCATAATACCCATGAAAAAATAACATTATAATAAGTTTAAAATATCATTAAAATAAGGATATTACTGATATAAAATGGAAAATTTTAGTATATACACCTCGTAAAAGATCATAGGTGGATAACAAAGCATGTGTCTCAAAGGAGGAAAATTGAGACAAAACTACATTACTCATTTTGTAACTTTTGAATCATAAAACCCCATGAAATAGATATCATAAAATGGATATGTAAATATCCATAAATTAGTGTATAAAAATTATATAATACATTCATGTATAGTATATACACTGCTCAAAATAAGCGAGTGGTGAATATGACATGTTTCCCACAAAAGTAAAGGTGAGACAAAAATCCCTTGCCTTAGGTCCGATTTTCTACATACGTGTTTGAAACTCATGTATAGTGGTTTTAAAAATATTATTAACTTATAAAATAATCATAATAATATTTATGATATCATATATGATTCATTTATGACTTTATATAACTGGTTTATTAGTAATTCCATGTTAAAGCAACGTTTCGGGTAATAATCGTTTGTTTATCGTACGTGTTTTGACTTATTATTATTGATAATATTACTTAGATCATGATTTAATTACTTAAATAATATAAAAAATGATTTATAAATCATATATATTTAGTATATAAATATATATAAATGGTAGATATATGAAATGGAATACATCGTTCATGGAGATGGTAAGCTGTACGTACGCATGAACGATGTTTCTGTTTTCTCATCGTACTGAATAGAAGAAGGTAAATGACATATATTTATATATGTATATATTATAAAATTAGAATTATTATTTCACATATTTCATATTTATTAATTATATACATTTTTATAATCATTCTTTAAATTGTTAATGTGGAATATGAATCTCTTTGCGTAGTGGAGACGGTAGGCCATACGTACGCACGAGCGACGATATCATTATCTTAATGGTAAAAGGGTGAAGAATTAGATGGTAAAATAATTATAAATAATCAATATCATGTCATATTTATTATTTATATCCATTATATCCATCATTATACCCATCCAAATAAAGTAGTGATGAAAAATAAATTACACCTCAACGTGGAGACGGTAAGCCGTACGTACAAACATGTGGTACTTTTGTTTTTAGTAGGATGAATAAAAGGTGGAATATTTTTGTTACATAATCATAATAACATATAATAATATAGGCGATACTGGAGTAATTAAATTATAATAAAATCATCTCATGAATAGTAAGTAGAAGAAGAAGCAATTTGAAATAGTTGATTAGGAGATTACCTCTTCTTCGACGATATCCCTATAGATATCCTCTTAGGGACACTAGAGTTGGTCTTTTTAGAATAAAATCACACATAGAATGTTACTAGGGAAGTTTATAAGGGAAATAAGAAGATTTTTTTAATCTTTAAGGCTCATAGTGATGTGAATAAGTGAGGGAGGAGATGCCCTTTTATAATTGAGGTGAGGGGCACTTTAAGAAACTCTTAAAATATTAAAATATAAGAAGATTATTCTAGATATAAATACTTAAAAACGAACCATAAATGAAAATTAGAAGAAATATTCGATCATATAATATCCCCTTGCTATTATTTAATATTTTTTTGATTTTTAAATAATTTAATAATAAATTAATTCAATAAGATATCATTATTATCAAATTTAATACTATTCATTTAATTTGACTTCAAATACATCAATAAAAAGTGTAAATTAAAATATAAAGATTTCACGCATATATATTAAATTTGTTAGACACATTAAATAATCCAAAATATATCAAAATTAATATTATTAAAATCAATTATTCTATTTTTCTGTTAATTAAAAAAATATTGTTTTAACATTAAAGAATATTTTAAGGTAATTATATAACTTATAAAAATTGAAAATAAATTTCTATAATGAAAATAATTTAATTTATATCAAAATAGAAATTTAGATTCATTTATAGCTTGATTTTGTCCTTATGTGTACACATAAAAGATATTAAATATAAGAGAGTGATACTTTGTAACTATCTTTGCTTTAAATAACATATAATTTATTTTCATGGGAAAGTGTCTATTAAACAACTTAAAATAGACTATAATGTGATAAGGGTATAATAATATTCATCCAATAATTTTTTTGACAAGTTTTGGTTTTATTTTAAACCTTATAATTTTGATTTACCCTTAATTAATCTATTGTAATTTTAATCGTGGTAACATAATTTTAAATATTAATAGGTTATAAATTATTACTTACATGGGGTAAATTTCCCAGAAATGGACACTTTATGACATTATATACCTTATCATAAAATATTTTTATTTTTTTAAATATTTTTATTATTTTTAATTAATTTAATAAAATATTATTCTTATAAAATATCATTAGTGTCAATTTTGACACTATTCATAGCTTTGTCTTTAGATAAAATCCAAAAAACAAGATAATTTCTAAAAAATCCATTTAAGATACTTCTAAATTTTCATATTCATATATAAAATTCATGGAACACCTTAATTAATTTAAACCATATTTATTTTAATATTTTTAATATCATTTATTTGATACTTCCTTTAATTTAACAAAAACTACATCATGATCGTGTAAGCCTTTAAGGTAACTATTTATTTCCTAAAAATTAAAAATAAATTAATATTATTAAGATAAGAATTTTATCTTTCAAATGAACATTTATAGTCGAATTTATATTTTGTATAAACCTATATTAAAAATGGTATAGTTATTAAAAATATGAGTACGATATTTTTAATTTATCTTTAAATAAAATACAATAAATGTCATATTATTAACCAAGTGGATTAAAAAGGATATAATTTAATAATAAGGTTTATTTTAGTCTAATATCACTTATAAAATGAAATTATTGCAAGTGTTAAGGTAATTTTATAATATTATAATATTATAATATTATTTTTACCTTTAATTACTCGATTTACCCTTAACCGTGGTAAAAAAATACTAAATTTACTATTCACAAACAATTAAGTTGATCCTATTAGAATATAAATATCATAATTATTACAACCATGTATGTACATTTTTCAAAATTCAATTAACATAAGTGATAAAATTAATTTTAATGCTAATCCTGCAAACATAGCGAGAAGGCGAGTAAAAAGAACTTTCAAAAGTTCAATAAGTTTTCATATCCAATTTTAATATAAAAATGATTAAAATGAACTATATTAGATTAATATATGTATAATTGATCTATCATTACTTTAAAATCAATTTAAAATATAATAATTATTTAAATGAAAAATGAATTTTTAACTAAAATGCAGTATTTTTCAATATTCATCAAAAAATGAAACTTTTTAGAAAAATACTAAAAATTCACCCTAAGTTAATTTTAAAATTATGAATTAAAAAATGATTTTTATTTTACCAAATTAAATTTCTAATAGTATCTAAAATTAATTTTATTATTTTTCACAGAAGGATATAAAAAACAACTCCATTAAGAAAATAGTTTTTCTAAACATAAAATGAATTTACAAAAAATTATACATTTCATTATAAATATGTTATATTTATTTCAAAAAAATTATAAATAACACTTAAAAATTATTTATTACTATTCATATTTCTATTTTTAATGGCTAGGTTATAACTATATCATTTAAATAATAATAATAATAAAGTATTGTTTCGTAGAAACTCAGTGTTGCGTGTAACACAAGCCAAGTTGGTGTTGCATGAAGCACACGAATAACTTGGTGTTGAGTATAACATAATACAAAATTAGTTATTTTATATAATAATAAAAATATATATTCAGTGTTATGTTAATTGAAAAATATCAAATATATTAAATTAATTTGAAAAAAATAATTCACAAAATCTGAGGGTGTTACATTCTACCCCCCTTAAAATGAATTTCTCCCTCAAAATTATTTTGGGTTATCAAAGGTTTAATACTTGAAATTTTCTTTCATATAAACCCACATCTTAAATATGAATACTAAAACTATCTTTTAAAAAAAGAAAGTTGGAAACATAACGATTACTCAATGTAACACGTAACTAGGTTTCCACATGGGTGAACATAGATGGGAAGTGAAAAAATAGACATGGATGATAAATCCAACTATCATGTTCTGATGGAGAGTTATAGAGAACAATTTCAGGAGAAAGTTAATAATCTCAAATCCATAAATCTGTGATGATTTAAGGGGCCATTTGATTCATCAGAAAAGAAGTTACTAGGATAACCTTTTTGGTTTCAAGATAATTTCCCAAGAGTTGAATAATTTTCATGAGAAGAAATACTTACTTGATTTTTGGACAAATCCACCCTTGGTTGTTCCTTGATCAATTTCAAATTCATCTCTTATTCTAAGAAATAGAGTTGAATTTTTCATTCCTGAAGCGTTAGCAGATCACAAGATCCATAAATAGAATGATAGGCCATTCGATCTATTTTTATAAAAAAAAGGTTATCACAAGTTATCAAATATGTATAAATCCATCTATCACAATATAATACTTTAATCACTAAAACTTAAAACAATTTAATAAATGGTTACCATTATGATCCTTTTAAAAGATTAAAATAATTTTTTTTCAAAAGGTCACTAAATTTACAAATTCAACTTATCATTAATACCCTAAACAACTAAAAATAGCTCTTAATTGTCACACACCACACATGTGAATACCTTCATCATATATTCTCTTGAAACATGGTAATAACCTGATTTACCATACATCCTTTTAAAAAACATGCATGTTTCCTTATTCAAAAGTTTATTGGATATATTTATTAAATACAAAAATGTTATAACCTTCATCAATGATAGCTTAACCACTTGTCAAAAAGTCATTAATTAGTTCCAAGATAATCTATACCATCCAACTTATTCAAATCTGTCATCCGTCATATCTTTATCTTAACATAAGAAACATATTAAGGGTTATCTTCCCTTAGTAAAAATGTCACCTTTCCATTATATCACTTTTCCAGTCCATAAAAAACATTCAATATAAATTTTCACTACTATAAACTTAGGCTATAGCCATAGTTTAAAACCGTGGTTATAAGCCCAAAAACCGTGGTAATAGGTTATAGCCACAGTTTAATAAACCATGGCTAGTATTGGTGTGGCTATAGGGAAGGCCTATAGCCACGATTTGAAACTGTGTCTAAATCACTATAGCCACGGTCCAAACCATGGATAAAGACCTATATCCACAGTTCAAATTGTGGATAAAACCCTATAAACATGATTTGAAATTGTGGTAGAAGTTAAGCCACACAAGAGTTATAACCACTATTTGAAACTGTGGCTACATGCCTTCCCATTTCATAAAAAAACACCCCACCCTCCCCACTACACACCCCACTCCCCTTATAACAGCCCCCATGAAAATCCCCCCATGCAAAGCCACCCCCACCAATCCCCCTGTAGCCCCCCTTCCCCCTACAAATACCCCCTCCACCCCCTGGACAACCCCCTCCCTAGACAGACCCCACCCCCCTTGGACAGACCCCCTCCATCATGGACAGAACCCCTCCTTCCTAGACAAACCCACCTCCAAGACACCCCCTCCAGGACAACCTCCCCCTCCATGACACCCTCTTGGACACCCCCTCCCTCCTGGACATCCCCTCCCTCCCGAACACCCCCCTCTTTAACATCCCAAGATTTATGAAAATAAATTTAATATTGAATGAATGAAAAACTGAGTCTCTACAAAACACTACTTTTTTATAACCTAGTCAGTAAACATAAATTTTCCACCATTGTGATTTTAATTTAGAAAAACTCACATATATAGTTGCGTTCAGTAAGATAATTAGAGTCTGATATGACAAACTTAATTTTTGGTGAATAATAACATACCCTTATGAATAGTAATATTAATAGTAATATGACCCTTATGAATAGTAAATCATATTATCATTTTATTGTCTTAATGTTATAAGATAATGAGATCTTTATTAATTTTTCAAAGTGATATAAAACAAATTATAGTTTTAAAATTGTTATTTTTCGAATAAATTATGATTTATTTAAAAATTAAATTAATAATATTTAGAAAATTATTTTCAAAAAATGGAGTTTATTTTTGAATTCTACACATCAAAAAATGTTTAGGGTAGATTTTTGGGATTTTTCTGAAATAATTGAATTTTTGATGAATAGTAAAATACGATAATTTACCATATATATACATTATCTGTTAAATTCAAAATTACTAGCATCATGGATGATGTAAGCACACTTGGTTAAAACTCACATGAACTTATTACTATTATGGGACACATGAATCAACACTATTGGTTTTATTGATGGAAATAATAAAATAATGAATAAGATATTCAAAAACTACTCCTCTCCTCCATTATAAACCCCCCTCACTCCCTCTTCTATTCACTTCTATAAGCTTTTAAGATCCTAAAATTTCTTCCCAAATAACCTTCCCTAGTCACTAAACACGTCTAGGAGCTCTTGGTATTTCCAAAAGACCAAAACTCCTTCCCTTAAAGAGATTCTCAAGGAGGTGGATTCAAGAGGTAAATTCACATTCTATTTCTTTCAATTTAATTTCAAGTCCCTTTCTATTGTTATCCTCTCCTCACCTCATATGTAAAAATGAACATTATAACTCCAGTATAATCTATATATTATAATTATATCATGTTAATGGAAGAACCATCATCAATATCCTTACTCTCTCTCTTTTATTTTATAAATGAAATCATCGCCTGTGAGGTGCCAAATTACAACCTTCGTGGATGACAAAGTTTTGTTCTTAAATTTCCCATTAAATACTAGTCATGAAACCATTTTTATGGTTTAAACAAGATTTAATATATTTATTATAACCTATTTAATATTTAGGAACCAGTATATGTACATAATATTAAATCATATGACCAAACTAGTTCTTAATAATGAAAATATTGCTAAAATAATCTAAGTGATTGTCATTAATATTTCATCTAATGATTCATTCTCATTCCATGAAACCAAATGATATAAATTAACATTATAACCTATTTATGTTCATAAATAATATGTAAATTCAATTCTGTAGATTTACATCCATTCCACATGAACTCCATTACTTAAAAATAAGTGAACCGATTATGAAAATCAAGAGAAAAAAACACTCCGAAATGACGGAATTCAATATTATAAATTATCAATAAGGACATAAATGAAATAAAAAAATTATGATAAACTAAATACATGTATAATGGGTTCTTAATTAAGTTATTAATGAGTCTAATTTCATATTCTAGGACCATAAGGTCAATAGTGGAACATTCAGACTTAAGGTATGGGTTTTCCATCCGAACCTCCATTTTCATTCAGGTTACTCTTATTATCTACTTAAATAAATTAAATTCTTATTTATTTATATTTACTCCTCATAAATTATGTGTTAATGTTTTATATATTTTTACCAACCATATTCCTACCTTCATTTATGGGGAGTTATACGTTTTAAAAGGATCTTTCAAAAATTCTTCTCAAAATGCGAGCCAGATTCAATGGAATTTATCAAATTCATAACTATTTACAAGGTCACTCTATAATATATTTTTGGAAACCATTATATTTATAAAATAAATAATTTTATTATGAAAATAATATCTTACTTAAATTCTGGTTTATACAAATAATTTTTCAAAAGAACTATTCTTTTCAAAATAAAAGAGTATTTATCTTAAGAATTACTCAATGATTTTATAAGAGTATCTTCATCTATTTCAATAGTCTTATTGATTATTATGTATTATTGGGATTAATATTTTATTAAATAATCTACCATATTTAATTTAATGGTTTATTATTAGTTTGATTTTGGATTTTCTATCTTAAAACTATTCACCATTTTACTCCGAATAGTTAGTGTTTATGCTTAATGTTCGGGGAAAGTTATTTACATTTCATATTTTTGTTTTAATATGAATGTATATATTGTTTATGTTTATACCCGTTCATATTAGGAATGAATTGGATTTATTTTGTGATGGATGGGGCCTTCTATAGACCCTCGATGAACTAGTAGGTCTCATGAGACAAATATATATGGACTTGGTCGAGGCCTTGCCCATTTTTAGATATGATTTTGGATAAGGCCTTAATCATTTTTAGATGTCTTGGCCAAGGCCTTGATGACTTGTTTTAGAATGACTGACATATGAATTTACCCCATTATAAAGCTATAAATTCAAAGTTCATGAGGTTATTCTACTAGTAGAATACCCATGATTATGTTTTATTATGGAAATATTTACTCATCTCATATTCCTACCATATCATGTTCATGTTTTTTATTTTAAATTCACGTGTTTTAAATTATTCACCATGCCTAATGTCTATGTTATCTTCCACTATATTTCTTACTCTTACTGAGCATTTGAGCTCACCCATTTCTTATGTTTCATTTTCTCAGGACATGAAGAAGTTTATTATGAATGACCTATAGAGATAAAATTATAGTTGTGGATGTTCCCAATAAAACTTATATGTTGTATTTCATTTCAAGTTGTAATATTGAACTTATGTATGTATCTTGTTTCCAAATCTACTAAACTATTCAGTCCTTCGGTATTTGATTCTTTGTAATCATGCCAATGTAATGTATTAAGGCACCGACTCTGAGTAACTGGGTTGGGTATTTACAGTTGGTATCAGAGGAAGTTTAATAGAAAACTTGGAAACCAGATTTAGAAAATGTAGATTAGGGAAAAAATCCTAAGATAGTCTTTGAGGATAAACATATAATAAAATCCTAGATTTTTTGGTAAGGACTAGATTATGTGGATCTTTTTAGAAAATACATCACCGTATGGATACTACAAGTGGATGTGGTTTTGGCACAGATGTACCTAGGAGTGAAAACTCAGACAAGGAGTTTTAGGCTTGACCCGCGGTATCCTGGTACACGACAATGGACCTTATTGCGCACTTTATTTAACACTCCCAGAGGATATGCTTAAGATAATTAACATTTTCTTTACAATTCATTATGAAGGATTTAAATATAAAAATTTTCCTCAAAGAAACCATGCTTTTGATTATGAGATTATCCATGCATAGGATTTCAATTTATGTTAATTATTTTTTCTAAGTTGAGATAGTACATTATGATTCATAGCCTAATCTAGTGTATTCCATTATTTAGAAATAGCACCTAGTGGAAGGAATGGAAACTACATGAATGCACGTATCCCATGTAGGTATTTTCCTCACATGCAAGATAATGTTGTTGGCTCTGGAGCTGCGACTAGTGTGAAGCAACTTATAACTATACTGGGATAACTTACTCAGGTTATAAACAATAACCTTACCCATATGGAGCATCCAAATCCACAACGTGGAGGAGATATGTTATATTTCTTTATGAGAAAACAACCTCCATCATTTAATGGGACTACAAACCCATTCGTAGCAGAGCAGTGGATAAGGTCCTTAGAGAAGATATTTCTCACCTTGGGAAGTGACGAAAGGGAGAAAGTTGTCATAGCAGTTTATCGTCTGTCGAGAGATACTGATCAATGGTGGTCACAAATTCAAAAAAAAGAAGGAGGAAGAGATAAAAAACATGTAATGGAGTGAATTTAAAGAACTTTTATTAGATAAATACTTTCCTTGTTAACATCGAGTGGATATGGAAAGACAATTTCTGAATTTGAGGCAAAAGGAAAATGAGAACATTGTAAAGTATGAAGATAACATCATAAGGTTAGAAAGACATGCTGTGGACTATATACATAATCCAAAGAGAAATATTGATCAATTATTTGATGGACTAAATCCATTCAATTAGTGGGCGCTGGTCTGCTAAACTTTCTCATCATACGAAGATATAATATTATGTGCTATCAAGATGGAAAAGGAGTTCTCTAAGTCTTATTGTAATGTATCAGATTTTTCGTGTTTTATTTTTAAATATTATATGGAATTATTATGAGACTAGGCGCAGAGACGACACATCATTTCAAGGCCCGATGATCCCAGAATGGTGGTTTGAACTTTTTTTTAAGTCAAGTGAGTCGGCATATGTGCGCGGTTGTGGTAGTTTCCAAATGGATGCCCAGATTAAAAATCTGAGGGCACTGTTGCGTATGGGATGAAGAATTTACCTAAGAACGAGTCTAACCTCGACCAGTGTGGGTCGAGGGAAAAAGTTAATTTTTGGACGTTTTTAGTAAAATAAATTTTTTTTTCGCAAAGTTTATTTTATTTTATTTGGAAACATCCGCTGCAGTGCAGCACCAGGGAAACCGTTTCATTAATTAATGTCATGCCACAATCACTCTGAAACAACAATGCTGACTCATTAATACCACAACATGATGGAATTCTGAAATGCATTTCCCCTTTTTAATGGGTTAATCGTATGTTTCTCATTGGCAAAGGTTGAGAGAAAACTCTGGTGGAATCTTGGAACCTTGGAGAGAACTCTTGGCCACGATAGACGACGAATCAAAGCCGTGAACCGCTATGCTAACAAAGTTGAAGGATCTCAACAATGATGGAAGCATGACCCCTTCATCAGGGATCGATCCCTCCTTGAGGTAGGGGTTGTTATTTTGATTCTCCTTTCCCCATTTATGAATTTAAACGACGAACGTGGATCAACCACGAAAAAGTTGATCTGCGATTCGTGCGTTCTTACGGGAGGGTTTCATTGGGTTGATATCAAGGAATTAATCCATGTTAAATTATTGTTTGATTCTATTTCATTTGATCCTACTAACGGGAGCTGATCAACGCCGTGACGAACGACGACGGAGGTCCATTCCTCGATTTTATATTGGGTTTCTTTCCCCCTTCTCTTCTTCAAGCGTTCTTCGCGCAGGAGGATCGAAACACGTTTTCTGGGCCGATCGGAGGCCCAAAAACAATAGAGATGACTTCAAGATGTCGAGGTGACCTAGAATCTAGAGTTTTGTGGCGATCAGACTGTCAGAACGAAGATCGAAGCATCATTGGAGGCGCGCCGGTGAGAAGCGTCAATTCTGGAAAATTTCGGAATACATGGAGTGTACTTCTGAAGAACATGCCTTGTAGTATCGGTGGCATCAGATAGGGTTTCAGGGGTCAGATAAGTATTACACGGCATGTGACCCTGGTCACACGGTGTGTTGGACCTTCCCCGAAGCTCGGTGAGTATCTCGGGAGATACACAGACATGGGGAGAATGACACGGCTTCACGACACGACATGTACTCTCTATGCAGCATGGCAGAGGTGGATATGCGAGATTCATCATGTATCTTGGGCGATACATAGACACAGGATATGGTACACATCCATGTACTCCACCACACGGCTAGGCGAGGCCAGTGGCGCGAGTCACCCCATGTACCAGTTACACGGGTTGGCGTATATGGGTTGAGACCGTGTACAGGTACATGACTAGCGTACACGGGTCGGAACCCAGATACTTAGACACGGCGTGTTATCTTTTACATGCCGTGTAGTTTCGTTTTTCATGACCAGCCTTGCGACACATGCCATTGTACACAGGCAGTGCCCGGGGTCAGAGGACACAGTGTGTGACCTTTCTACACGCCGTGTACTTTTCTGTACATGGCTTAATATTTTTTTCCACTGTATCTTGGACATGTTTCGTTTGGGTTAGTGACCCTTTTTCTTGTTCCCCTGAAGGTCAGGTATTATTTCCTTCTACAGAAGTATGATCCCTTCAGTAGGACTTTCTGTGATAGAGTCAGGCATCCCTCTGAGAGGCCCGGAGTGAGATCCTCTATCCATTCTTGACCCTAGGTAGAGTTAGGCATCGATATGACCAACTCCACCGGGCGTTGATCCTCCACCTAGTAGGTGAATCCGGATGAGTTGCAGTATCCTCCAAGGACCTGGTAGCGATCCTCATCTGTGTATTGTGATCTTTCAACTCAGGAGTGTGTTCTCCCGTAATGAGTGTATCTATCTCTCGTGACTTTTCCCGACGAATAGTACTTCTCGGACGGACGTCATTAGAGCTACTAGACTAGTGGAGTGAGTTCTCCCAGAACGAGTGCTTCGTGGGATCTTCAGACTAAATTCCCAACGAGGGTATGTGGTTGTGTGACTTTTCTCTAGAATACGGGTCTGGGTTTTGAGTATATCTGGATTGTGTTATCCTATTATATGTTCAATATACATATACTATGTAGAGATGACTGTGCCTTTCTTTTGTGTATTTTCTTTGTGGTTTTCAGGGTCCTCTATTGAGTATTGTTATACTCACCCCTGCACGAGCTTTTCCCGCACTTGTCGTGTCTTGTGCAGACGATCATCCTTTTGACAGAGTCCAGGGCAGACCAGGACAGGACCGAGCTTTCTGAGTTCCTCATAGGTCGAGGTGTTCCAACGACTATGAGAAGTAGTCCCAGTACCTATTTGTGTTACTTGTTGGGATTTTTCATTTTTGGACTCTTGTTTTGGTGGGCTTGTATTCTGGCCCATTTTACTTTCAACACTTTACTTTCCATCGTACTCTGTTGGTTTGGATTAGTTGTATGCATGCATTTTGTTCCTTAGTGGTTTTTATATTTCAGTATTTATGGGCTTGGAGATGTGTTCATGTGTACAAGTTCTTAGGCAATGCCTCCCATGTTAGTAATATTCGTACTCGATACTAGTCACCATCCCCTGGCCTATTGGAGGTAGGCTTGGGGAGTCACGGCGCGGGCCCCACTGGGATGGGTCGTGACAGAGTGGTATCAAAGGTGGTTGGTTCTACCTTAGGACCAAGAGTCTGTGAGATTGGTTTGGGGAAATAGTGTTAAGTGTTTTGAGCTCAACTTTCAGGCCAGAGACTCCAGTGTTGGTGTGGGAAACCGACATATCCATACACCAGGACTCTGATAACCTTATTTTTGACTTGGTACATGAAAAAACTAGTTACGGGGAAATAGAATAATGGTACATGAATCATATAGGAATGGGTTGTGTTTTCCATATCCTTTATGTCAGCTATCTAGATATACTCATTAACCAAGGTACATCTTGTTTCCTTATAGGATTCCTCCATGGTGCATACCCACTAGGATTCAGCAGCACGATTATGAGGATGACCCCCTCAGTGATGAGGCTTCAATACAGGGACTAGTTCCCCATGCATTACCTCCAAGTGGTGCACCTTCTATACCACCACCAATGGAGTATCCCGTGGTACCTGTAGTACTGACCGATGAGGGGCGCAGGCTGAGTGTGCTCCATGAGTTCCAGAGATAGAGACCCCTCAGGTTCTGAGGCGAGCCCGACCCTTAGGCGGCTGAGGACTGGCTTGAGGCGATGACTAGAGTTTTCCATCTAGTGAGGACACTAGCAGACCAGATAGTGATCCTAGGAGCGAGCCTTCTTCAGGGTTCGGTGGGACGATGGTGGAGTCTGACCACACAGACTCACGACGAGGAGACTCTTTAGTGGATGGAGTTTGAACGACTCTTCAGAGAGGAGTTATCTCCGGTTACGCTGAGAGCAGTACGCATCCAAGAGCTTCTTCAGCTTGAGCAGGGTATTATGATGCTAACTGACTATTCATCGAGGTTCACCAACCTCTCCAGGTACTCGATGGATATGGTCAGGGATCAGAACTTTAGAGAACGGACCTTCGAGCGAGGTCAACAATGGGACATCCAAGCTAGTGTGATGCATCTATGCATTTCAACTTATGCTGGAGTGCTCGAGTGGGCCTTGGTGATTGAGAGCTTCTTGGCAGCGCAGAGACAACTGATGACAGTTAGCAGCAGGCAGACAGGTCCAGAGACCTTGGCAGTGGGGAGCCGACGTCGAACATAGGGATCAAGACATGGGAGATGTCAGAGGAGGACCCAGGATGGGGAGTCGACAATCCAGGGCTCTCAGGCTAGATCCAGTCATCCTAGGGAGAAGCGGTGTTACTCGTGCGATGAAAGGGGACATCTCGCTAGGGATTGTCCGACCCGTCGAGTTGCTGACAGGGAACCGATGGATGTACCACCAAGGAAGAGGCATAGAGTGGATCAGATAGACCCACCAGGCGGCGAAAGTGGCAGAGGAGTAGGGAGAGATACAGGTGGTGGCAGACACTTCAACTTACTTCCACCACCACCCCTAGGAGGTCCGCACCAGGCTCAGGGAGCTGGGGAACAGGGGTGAGGACAACTGCATGCAGTCGAGGCGTATGAACTAGGGGCTCCAGGGATGATCCGAGGTACGATTTGTGTATTCTCTAACTTAGCTGCCATACTTATAGACACAGGTTCCAGTCATTCCTTCATCGCCACATGTCTTGTGTGAAACCTTGAGATTTCGGTAGAGCTTTTGACTCGATCCTTACGCTTGGATACACCTACAGAAGGAGACTCGATGATCACGTACCTTTGTAGGCAGTGTGATCTTACCCTTGGAGGTGAGAGTTTCAGTTGGAACCTCTTAGTTCTAGCGTCTAGGACTTACGACATCATTCTCAGTATGGATTGGTTATCTTCGGTCCATGCCTAGATTGACTGTTTTAGGCGAAGAGTGCGGTGTGTCCACAGTAATGGGATGAGGTTTACTTTTGTCGGAGAAAAGGAGACCCAGGAAGCACATAATGAGATCATTCATAGTAGGGTGAAGCTAGTCATTGATAAGTTTGATAGACTTTCCCTCGAAGCAGTCGATGTGATGTGCTCCCAGTTCCCAGAAGTAGTGGCAGAGTACGGGGACGTCTTTCCCGAAGATGTTCTAGGACTACCTCCCTGCCGATAAATCGACTTCTGCATTGACTTACACACTGGTCAGACACCAATTTCTTCATCAGCATATTGGATAGATCCCACAGAGCTTCACGAGCTGAGGGTGTAGTTGGAGGATTTGTAGAGTAAGGGTTTCGTGAGACCCAGCGTTTTACCCTGGGCGGCCCCAGTCTTGTTTTCCAAGAAGGCAGACGAGAGTTTGAGGTTGTTCGTGGATTACCGGCGCCTGAATCAGGAAATGGTGAATAATATGTATCCAATTTCGAGAATCGAAGACCTCTTCGATCAGCTAAGAGGGGAACAGTGGTTCTCGAAGGATGACCTTCGATCAGGTTATCACCAGTTACAAGTACGGGGTGAGGATATACCGAAGTCATATTTCAGATGCCGCTACAGTCATTATGAGTACTTGATGATACCTTTGAATGTGATTAATTCCCTTGTAGTGTTCATGGGATTGATGAACCGGATCTTCTATCCGTACTTGGACTGGTTTGTAGTGGTCTTCATCGAAGACATACTTTTGTACTCGACGTCAGAGTAGGAGCATATGAGACACCTGCACATGGTTCTAGATGTACTACAAGAGCACCAGCTTTATAGGAAGCTCTCGAAGTGCCAGTTTTGGATTCAGGAGGTCCAATTTCTGGGACATGTCATCTCAGCAGATGAATTATCCGTGGACCCAGCCAAGGTGGAGGCAGTGTTAGCATGGGAGCCACCTCGGAGCATGACGGAGGTGCGAAGCTTCCTTGGTTTGGCAGGATATTACCAGAGATTCATTCCTGATTTCTCTCGAATATCAGCACTGATGATAGCCTTAACCAGGAAGGGGAAACCCTTCATTTGGACAGAAAAGTGCCAGTAGGATTTCATGCAGTTGAGACAGAGTTTGACGAGCACCCCAATCTTGAGATTACCAGAGGAGGGTGTCGAGTATGTTGTTTTCTGTGACGCATCAGGGATTGGGCTTGGTTGTGTCCTGATGCAGAGACAGGTAGTGATTTATTATGGTTCGCACCAGCTTAGTCCACATGAGTAGATCTATGTGACCCATGATCTCGAGTTGGAAGTGGTAGTCTTCTCATTGAATATGTGGAGACACTACCTTATGGGCGAGCGGTTCATCGTCTACTCTGACCACAAGAGCCTCAAGTACATATTCTCGCGGAAGAATCTGAATCTGAGATAGAGGCATTGGCTAGAGTTCCTCCAGGATTATGATTTCGAGATCATATATAATCCTGGGAAGGGGAACAAGGTGGCCGATTCTCTTAGTAGAAGTCCGTGCTCACAACTGTTGAGTGAGGTGACATAGCAGTTAGCCACGCTGTAGTTATCCTTCGTGGATGGAGAGGATACAACTTACCTACAGCCGATGGTTGTCACCCCTCCACTCTTACAACGAGTTAGGGAGGCACAACTTGGGGATGTCTACTGTGAGGCTTTACGTGCTCAGTTATCCACATGACATGCTCCCAATGGATATTCACAAGGTGGGGAGCACGTACTTCTTTTTAGAGGACGCACTATTGTAACGGTGGCATTGCGAGAAGAGGTCCTGAGGGAGTTTCATACATCCCCCTTGGAGGTAAATCCTAGAGTGGTAAAGATGTACCAGGATCTCCGACGAAAGTTTTAGTGGTCAGACATGAAGAAGGTAGTAGCAGAGTTCGTTTCTCGATGCCTTACATGCCAGTAGGTGAAGGCTGAGCACCAGGTTCCAGTGGGATTAGCTCAACACCTGGAGGTTCCAGAGTGGAAGTGGGATGGAATATCGATTAACTTCGTTACAGGCTTACCATGGATGTCCAAGGGGCATGATTCTATCTGGGTGATCATTGACCGACTCACCAAGTCATCCCACTTCCTAGATATCAGAGAGAAGATTTCTTTAGAGAGATTGGGATGCCTCTACATGCAAGAGATAGTTCGGATTCATGGCATCCCTTCAACAATAGTCTCAGATCGAGATTCCCTCTTCACATCCTGGTTGTGGAAGGGATTGCAAGAGGCTTTTGGGACTCAGCTACGCTTGAGAACGGAGTTCCATCCCCAGAATGATGGTCAGACGAAGAGGACCATTCAGGTTCTGGAGGATATGTTGCGAGCCTGTATCTTGGACTTTGGTCGCAGTTGGTAGGACGACCTACCACTGGTGGAGTTTTCATATAATAATAGATACCACTCCACCATTGGTTTGGCTCTATTCAAGTCCTTGTATGAGAGACCCTTCTGGTCACCGCTTTGCTGGACCGACCCCGCAGAGTTAGCACTCATGGGTCCAGAGTTGGTGTGAGCTACCACCGAGAAGGTGAAAGTTATCCAGGAGCGGATGAAGACTGCACAGAGCTGACAGATGTCTTATGCTAACAGACGATGGAGAACCCTGAAGTTTGATGATAGAGACCACGTCTTTCTTCGTGTCTCACCTTGATGAGGGTTACAGAGGTTTGACCGAGAAGGAAAGCTATCTACGAGGTTCATCAGACCTTTTCAGATACTGTGCAGAGTCGGTGAGGTGGCATACCACCTAGATCTACTGTCGCAGTTTCACCGGGTACATGATGTCTTCCACGTGTCACAACTGAGGAGGTACATGCATGACCCATCACACATCATCGACTGGGGCGAGCTGGACATCAAGGATGGGGTGACCTTTTCTGAGTACCTATTGGAGATCAAAGATCGGCAGGAGAGGGTCCTTCATGGGTGATCCATTCCCTTGGTGCGCATTCAGTGGCAGCATGAGAATCTTTAGGAGAGAACATGTGAGTGGGAGGCTCAAATCCATTCCCAATACCCACATCTTTTTGAGTAGTCTTTGTTTTGGCTTTTTGGTGACGCAAAACCCCAAGTTGGGGAGAATGAAATGTCTCATATTTTTCATGTTTTATTTTTAAATATTATATAGAATTATTACAAGACCAGGCGCAGAGATGACACATCATTCTGGGACCTAGTGATCTCGGAATGGTGGTTTGAACTTTTTTTTAAAGTTAAGTGAGTCAGCATATGTGTGTGGTTGTGGAAGTTTCCAAACGGATTCCCAGATTAAAAATTCTAGGGAACCATTGCGTCTGGGATGATGAATTTACCTAAGAATGAGTCTAACTTAGACCGGCACAGGTCGAGGGAAAAATTTAATTTTCAGACGTTTTTAGTAAAATAAAATAAAATAAATTCGAAAAGTTAATTTTATTTTATTTGGAAACATCCGCTGCAGCACAGCGATGGGGAAACTGTTTCATTAATTAATTGCATGCCATAATCACTCTGAAACAGCAACACTGACTCATTAATACCACAACATGATGGAATTCCAAAACACGTTTACCCTTTTTAATGGGTTAATCATATGTTGCTCGTTGGAAAAGGTTGAGAGAAAAATCTGGTGGAGTCTTGGAACCTTGGAGAGAACTCTCAGCGATGATCGATGACGAATCAAAGCCGTGAATCGCTGCGCCAACAAAGTTGAAGGATCTCGACGATGACGGCAGCATGAACCCTTCATCAGCAATCAATCCCTCCTTCAGGTAGGGGTTGTTATTTAGATTCTCCTTTCCCCATTCTTGAATTTAAATGACGTACGTGGATCAACCACGAAAAAGTTGATCCGTGGATTCATGTGTTCTTGTAGGAGGGTTTCATCGGGTAGATCTTGAGGAATTAATCCATGTTAAATTATTGTTTGATTCTACTCCATTTAATCCTACTAATGGGAGAAGATCAACGCCATGACAAATGACGGCAGAGGTTTGTTCCTAGATTTGTTATTGGGTTTCTTTCCCCTTTCTCTTCTCCGAGCGTTCTTCACGTGGGAGGATCAAAATACATTTTCGTGGCTGATCGGAGGCCTGAAAACAATGGAGATGACTTCAGGACATTGGGGTGACCTAGAATCTGGAGTTTTTTGGTGATCAAACCGTCAGAACGAAGATCGAAGCATCACGAGAGGCTCATTGGTGAGAAGCGTTGATTCTGAAAAATTATGGAATACACAGCGTGTACTTACGAAGAACACACCGTGTAGTACTGGCAGCGGCGACTATGGTTTTGGGTGTTAGATAGGTATCACACGGCATGTGACCCCAGTCACATGATGTGTTGGACCTTCCCCGAAGCTCGACGAGTATCTTGGGAGATACACGGACACGGGGAGAACAAAACGGCTTCACAACACGACGTGTACTCTCTATGCAGCATGGCAGAGGTGGATACATGGGACTCAGTGTGTATATCGGGTGATACACAAACACAGGATAGGGTACACGGCCGTGTACTCCACCACACGGCCTGGCGAGGCCAGTGGAACGAGTCACCCCATGTACCAGTTACACGGGTTGAAGTACATGGGTTGAGACTATGTACGGGCACATGGATAGCGTACACAGGGAAGACCGCAGATACTTAGACATGGCATGTTATCTTTTACACACCGTGTAGTTTCATTTTTCATGACCATCCTTTTGACATAGGCCGTTGTACACGAGCTGTACTCGGGGTCAGAGGACACGGTGTGTGACCTTTCTACACACTGTGTACTTTTCTGTACATGGCTTGATCTTTTTTTCAACCATATCTTGGAAATGTTTTGTTTGGGTTAGTGCCCCGTTTTCTCATTACCCTGAAGGCCATGTATCATTTCCTTCTATAGGAGTATGATCCCTTCAGCAGAACTTTCCGTGATAGAGTCAGGCATCCCTCTGAGAGGCCCAGAGCGAGATCCCCTATCCATTCTTGACCCTAGGTAGAGTTAGGCATCAACTTGACCAACTCCACTGAGCATTGATCCTCCACCTATCAGGTAAATTCGGATGAGTTTTGGTATCCGCCAAGGCCCTGGAATTGATCCTAATATGTGTATCGTGATCTTTCCACTTAGGAGTGTGTTCTCCTATAATGAGTGTATCTATCTCTTGTGACTTTTCTCGATGAACAGTACTTCTCGGATGGACATCATCAGAGCTACCAGACTCATGGAGTGAGTTCTCCTGGAATGAGTGCTTCGTGGGATCTTCAGACTGAATTCCTAGCGGGGGTATGTGGTTGTGTGACTTGTCTCTAGACTAAGGGTCTGAGTTTTGAGTATATCTGGATTGTGTTCTCCTATTATATGTTCAGTAGACATATACTGTTTAGAGATTACTGTACCTTTCTTTTTTTTATTTGATTTGTGGTTTTCGGGGTCCTCTACTGAGTATTGTTATACTCACCCCTGCATAGGCTTTTCCTGCACGTGTCGTGTCTTGTGCAGACAAGCATACTTTTGACAGAGTTCAGGGCGGACCAGGATAGGACCGAGCTTTATGAGTTCCTCATAGGCTGAGGTGTTCCTATGGCTACGAACAGCAGTCCCAGTACCTATTTGTGTTATAGGTTGGACTTTTTAGTTTTCAGACTCTTGTTTTGGTGGGCTTGTATTCTGGCCCAGTTTACTTTCAACACTTTACTTTCCATCGTACTTTGTTGGTTTGGTTTAGTTGTATGCATGCATTTTGTTCCTTAGTGGTTTTTACATTTCAGAATTTTTGGGCTTGGATATGTGTGCGTGTGTACAAGTTCTTAGGCAATGCCTCCCATGTTAGTAATATGCCTACTCAGTGCTAGTCACCAGCCCCTGACCTATTGGAGGTGTTCTTGGGGAGTCGCGACATGGGCCCCACTGGGACAGGTCGTGACACTTATGAATTTAAAATAAATAAAGAGAAGAAGAGGGATACTGAAAACTATAGAAAAAAAATAAGGAAATTGGGAATAAGGGAAGAGTTGACTATCCACCCTATGAAAATTTTAGAAGGAAACATCCTGGTGCCTGCTTGAAAGGAAAAGGGGTGTGTTATAAGTGTGGATAGAAAGGATATTATGCTAGTGTTTTTAAGGGGAAGAAAGAATCTATTAATGTTCAATGCTATAATTGTAGGGAGATGAGACACTATGATAATGATTGTCCAAAGCGTCAAGGAAACATGCCTCAGAAATGGACAAGGGAGTAGGGACAAGTTTATGCGATCACAACTACTGATATTGAAGTTCCTAATGACATGGTGGCAGGTATTTTAATTGTTTACTCAAACTTATCCAATGATTTATTTGATTCTAGATCATCTCATTATTTCATATCTTCCTAGTTTTCCAAGAAAATTAGATATTTCCAATTTGATTCAATAAGAGAGTTTTCAATCAAAACTCCTAAGGGAAGTATCATTGCAACAAAGTTGTGTTAGACAGTCCACATTATGGAATATAAACATGCTTTATCTACTAATTTTATTATCATAACCATGATTTAATTTGATACAATCCTCAGTATGGATTGGATTTTGAACCATGATGTGAAAATTTATTACAAGAATAAGGAGGTTACAATTTTTAAGGACGATGTGGAATCCCTTATCTTTTGGGTAGAATCATCACCATCTGATTCTCATCTAGATACACCCCCAATAGATCTACTGAATTCAATTATTGGGGAGGAAGTCAATGCAATAAGTATGGGTGAGGAAAAGAATATTAAAATAGAGGACATACCTATTGTGCAAGAATATGTTGATGTATTTATAGAGGATTTACCTATACATCCTCTAGAGTGGTAAATTGAGTTTTCTGTTGACTTAATTCCTAATTCAAGGCCCATATCAAATACCCCTTATATAATGTCCACCGTGGAATTAGTGTAACTGAATAAAAAACTATAGGAATTTAGTGATAAAGGATTTATTCACCCTAGTGTTTCTCCATGGGGATCCCATGTTCTTTTCGTTAAACAGAAAGATGGATCTATGAGGTTGTGCATTGACTACAGGGAGATCAATTCTATAACAATAAAGAACAAGTATCCCCTACCCCACATTGATGATTTATTCGATCAAATTCATAGAGCCCAATATTTCTTGAATATTGAACTTCGATCTGGATATAATCAGTTGTGTGTGAGGAAGAAAGATATTTCAAAGGCAACATTTCGAACCAGGTATGGGAATTATGAGTTTACAATAATGCATTTTGGACAGACTAATTCACCCTATATTTTCATGGATCTAATGAATAGAGTTTTCAAGTAATATCTTGATGAATTTGGGGTGGTATTTATTGATGACATCTTTGTATACTCCAAAATCTACGAAGATCGTAAAAATCACTTGTGCACTATTATGAAGACTATTAGAAGAAATGAATTGTATGGGAATTTTAGCAAGTGTGAATTTTGGATTCAATTAGTTTCCTTTCCTGGCCACATTGACTCTAAGGATGGAATATCTATTGATCCTGTGAAGACAAAGGATGTGCAAAAATGGCCTACTCCAATGAACATAACCGAGGTACGCAATTTTATTGGTTTAGTAGGTTATTATCAACATTTTGTTCATAACTTTTCCTGTTTAGCCAATATAATGACCATGATTACACGTAAATGGGTTAAGTTCATATGGATAAAAGAATGTGAGGAATGTTTTGAGGAATTGAAGAGGAGATTAGTGAATTATCCGATCCTAACTCTACCACTGGGGAAAGATGAGTTTGTGATCTATAGTGATGCATTAAATAAAGGACTTAGTTGTGTCCTTATGTAGAATGATGGAGTTATTACCTATGCATAAAGGTAGTTAAAAATTCATGAACAAAACCATCCAACTCATGATCTTGAGTTATAAGTAGTAATATTTGTTCTGAAGATATAAATACATTATCTCTACGGAGAAAAATATGATATATATATAGATCATAAGATTCCAAAATACATCTTCTCACAGAAAGAACTCAATATGAGGTAAAGGTGATGGCTCTAAATACTCAAGGATTATTATTTTTCCATACACTACCACCCAGGAAAGAAAAATAAGGTAATTGATGCATTGAGTATGAAGGATCATGGAGTTCTCAATAAAATGAGGATCAACAAGGATCCTTTGTATATGTATCTAGTGAGGATGAACATGGGGATTATCAAAGAATATGGAACATCATTAATTTTTCAAATGGTTTCCCAACTATCTTTATTATAAAGTATTAAAATCTCCTAGCATAATGACGAGAACCTTAAAAATAAAATTAATGCTGTGAAATATGGGAAGTTGGATGACTTCATATGTGAAGATGGAATCTTGAAATTTGGGAAGAGGATATGTGTTCCCTATATAACCAAGATGAAAAGGGAGTTATTGGATGATGCCCATAGCTATAATTTCTCTATAAAACCTGATAGAACTAAAATTTATAGACATTTGAAAGAACATTTCTAGTGGGATAACAGGAAGAGGTAAATTTTTGATTATATATCAAGATGTTTAGTTTGTTAATAAGTAAAGGAAAAAAAAAAACATCCTAGAGGAGTCATGCACCCTATACCTATTACTACATGGAAATGGGATGGAATCACCATGTATTTTGTTACTGGATTACCCAAAACTCCAAGAAATAATGATGTAATATGGGTAATTGTGGATCGACTTAACGAAATCTGCACATTTCCTCACTATAAGGGAGGATTTTACATTGGAGAACCTAGCATAAATCTATATCAATGAAGTTTTTAGACTTTATAGAGAAACTCTCTCAATTGTGTCTGATTGTGATCCAAGATTTACATAAAAGTTTTGGAAAAGTCTTCAGAAATCTTTGGATACTGAGCTTCAATTGAGTACTACTTACCACACACAAACTGATGGAAAATTAGAAAGGACAATCCAAACCTTAGAGGAAATGTTGGGATCATGTTCACTTGACTTCTAAGGTATGTGGGACCAATATTTACCTTTAGTGTAGTTTTCCTACAATAATAGTTTACATTCAAGCATTCAAATGGCACCATATGAAGCATTGTATGGAAAGAGATGTCGTACACCAACTTGTTGGGATGAAGTTGGAGAAAGGAAGCTTGTGGGATCGGGGCTTGTGGAGAAAACAACAGTGAAGGTAAAGAGTATTCAAGTCCATATCAAATAATCTCAATGCAGACAAAAGAGCTATGCTGATAATCAAAGGATTTGGAATTTCAAGTGGGAGATCACGTTTTCTTAAAAGTATCTCCATGGAAGGGTGTTATAAGATTTGGGAAGAAAGGGAAACTGAACCCTAGGTACATAGGCCATTTTGAAATTATGGAGAGAATTGGAGCTGTTGCATATCATTTGGCTTTGCCACCTAGCTTGTCTAAAGTACACAATGTGTTCTATGTCTCATTGATGAGAAAGTACATGCCAGAAACAACACATGTCCTCACTTCTGAAGGTATAGAATTGGAACATGACCTATCTTACTGTGAAGAGCCTATCCAGATTATAGACACTAAAGAACAAGTGTTGAGGAATCATATGACTTGAATAGTAAATATACTTTGGAAAAATTATAAAATCAAAGAAACAATATGGGATCTTGAGGAGCTTATGATGAAGAACTACCCAAATATTTTTGTGATTTAACATTCTGGTAATTTCGAGGATGAAATTTTTGTAAGGAGGGGATAATATAAAACCCCAAAATTGGTTCAAACTCACATGCACTTATTACTATTATGGTTCAAATTAATCAACAATATTGGTTGTCTTTATGGAAATAATAAAATAATGAATAAGATATTAAAAAATTACTCCTCTCCTCCACTATAAACCCCCCTCACTCCCTCTTCTCTTCACTACTATAAGACTTTAATCTCCTCAAAGTACTACCCAAATAACCTTCCCTAGTCACCCCCCACATCCAGGAGCTCATTTTCTTTCCAAAAGACCAAAATCCCTTCCCTTAAAGAGATTCTCAAGGAGGTGAATTCAAGAGGCAAATTCACATTCTATTTCTTTCAATTTCATTTCAAGTTCCTTTTTATTGTTATTCTCTCCTAACCTCATCTATCAAAATGAACATAATAACTCCAGTATCATATATATATTTTAATTATATCATGTTAATGTAATAACCATCATCAATATCCTTACTCTCTCTCTTTTATTTTATAAATGAAATCATCGTTCGGAAGGTGCCAATTTACAACCTTCAGGGATGATGAAGTTTCGTTCTTAAATTTACCCTTCAATACTGGCCATGAAACCATTTTTATGGTTAAAAGGGATATAATATATGTATTATAACCTATTTAATATTTAATAACCATTATATGTACATAATATTAAATCATATGACCAAACTAGTTTCTAATAATCAAAATACCGCTAAAATAATCTAAGTGATTGTCATTGACATTTCATCTAATGATTCATCCTAATTCCATGTAAAAAATGATATAAATGACCATTAAAACCTATTGATGTTAATAAATAATATTTAAATTCAATTCTGGATATTTACATCCATTCCACATGAAATTCATTACTTAAAAACAAGTGAACCGATTATGAAAATCAAGAAAACGAACACTCCAAAATGATGGAATTCAATATTATAACTTATCAATAAGGACATAAAAGAACTAAAAAAGTTACGATAAACTAAATAAATGTATAATAGGTTATTAATTAAGTTATTA
The DNA here is from genome assembly GCA_963277665.1 of Viscum album. Taxonomy (NCBI): domain Eukaryota; kingdom Viridiplantae; phylum Streptophyta; class Magnoliopsida; order Santalales; family Viscaceae; genus Viscum; species Viscum album. Next base: position 804,976,069 of record OY728150.1, on the reverse strand, counting down.
ATGAGTCTAATTTCATATTCCAGGACCATAAGGTCAAGATAAGAACATTCAAACTTAAGGTAAGGGTTTTCCACCCGAACCTCCATTTTCATTTGGGTCACTCTTATTATCTACTTACCTAAATTAAATTATTATTTATTCATATTTAATCATCATAAATTATGTTTTAATGTTCTATATATTTTTACCAACCAGATTACTGCCTTAATTTATGGAGAGTTATACGTTTTAAAAGGATCTTTCAAAAAATCTTCCCGAAATGCGAGCCAAATTCAAGGGAATTTCTCAAATTCTTACCTATTTACAAGGTCACTATATAATATGTTTTTAGAAAAAATTATATTTATAAAATCAATCATTTTATTATGAAAATACTATCTTACTTCACTTATGGTTTATATAAAGACTTTTCTAAAAGAACTTTTCTTTTTTAAAATAAAAGAGTATTTATCTCAAGAATTACTCGATGATTTTATAAGAGTGTCTTCATCTATTTCAACACTCTTGTTGATTCTTATGTACTATTGGGATTAATATTTTATGAAATCATCTAAAATATTTAATTTAATGGTTTATTATTAGTTTGAATATGGATGTACTATCCTAAAACCATTCACCATTTTACTTCGAATAGTTAGTGTTTATGATTAATGTTTTGGGAAAGTTATTTACATTTCATATGTTAGTTTCAATATGAATGTATATATTGTTTATGTTTATCCCCATTAATATGATAAATGCATTGGAATTTTTATATGATGGGCGGGGCCCACTATAGACCCTCGATTCATTGGTAGGTTTCACGAGACAAATAGATATGGACTTGGCCGAGACCTTGCCCTTTTTTAGATATAGTTTTAGCCGAGGCCTTAATCAATTTTACAAGTCTTGGACAATGCCTTGATGGTATGTTTCTGAATATCCGGTATATTCATTTCCCTCATTATGAAGCTATAAATTAAAATTTCATGAGGTTATTCAACTAGTAGAATACCCATGATTATGTTTTATTATGGTAATATTTACTTAGCTCATATTCCTACCATATTATGTTCACGTTTTTATTTTAAAGGATGTGTTTTAAATTATTCACCATACCTAATGTTTATGTTATCTTCCACTATATTTATTACTCTTACTAATCATTTTAGATCACCACTTTATTATGTTTCATTTTCTTAGGACATGAATAAGTTTATTATGAATGACCTCTAGGGATAAACTTATAGTTGTGGATGTTCCCAATAAAACTTATATGTTGTATTTAATTTCAATTTGTAATGTTGAACTTATGAATGTATATTTTTTCAAAATCTAATAAAATAACCAGTCCTTTAGGATTTTATTCCTTGTAATCATGATAATGTAATTTATTAAGGCACCGACTCTGGGCAATTGGGGTCGGGTACTTACACCCTCCCTCCTGGACACCCACCTCCTAGACAACCCCCCATGGACACCCCCTCCCTCTTGGACCCCCTTCCTCTAGGAAAACCCCCTCCCTCTAAAAATCCCCCCCTCCACCCCTTGCACCAGCCCCCCCCCCCCCCCCCCCCCCCACGTACACACACACACACACACACACCTGCACCAGTCCTGGACACCCCCTGTAAAATCCCCCTCCACCCCCTAGACACCCCCTGCACCAGGAACAGAAAAAAAAAACAAAGGAACAGACATGAATAAACAACATAGAAACATACAAAAAAAGGAGAATAATTTTAGTATTTTAATTTTTAGGGTCCAAGAATAAAACACCATGAAATTATAGTTTCAGTAGTCCAAATAACTAATAAATTACAACATAAATGAATAATTCTAACTCTTTAAGGAAAAAAAATTAGATAGTGTCAAAAGATAACATTTACACAATCATAAAACACTTGAAATTTGAGTAATAAGATACTGATAAATCACACTTGTTTTTGAAATTTAACTAACCCAACAATTGAAACTTGAATAAAATTTCATCAAAAAATTTGTCTTTAAACATCACATGTTAAAGTAGGATAATTCACATAATATAGTGATGGAATGTTATAAATTTACAATGAGAAACCAATCCCATGTAATTAAATTTAGTTTTAGAAATGTATAAAACTATTAAAAATTAGATCAAACCATAAAAGAACCAATTGACCTATTGTATGCACACCAATAGTTTTATATCCCCAATAGTTTTTATAGCATCATCCTCTACAGCAGAAGCATCATTTGAAATAGAACCCTGAAGCATTTTTAGTGATACACATCATCATCCTAATAACATGCAATATAATATGTTTTTTAAGAATCCAATGATTTTGAAAATGAATTTATAGACACTATAAGAGTTTAAAAAAATTGAAAAACATATATTAGTTTAAAAAAACCATTTAATATGATATTGTAACAGTTCAAAATATACATTAAAAGTGTAAAACAATTTCATATAATATTTTTTTAATCTAGTTAAAAATATATATTAAGTGTTGATGTTTCTTTTTTTCAAACTCACTCCTAGAATCCTCATTACCTAGCTTTTTTTAAGGAATCTAGATTTCATAAAATGGGATTATCAAGGCTTCATATGACATCAACATTGTAGGAATTATGGAACCAGATGTTAAAACAATTAAAATATTGTTGGAACTATTATTCTCTCTTGAAATATTGATTCAACCAAACCCAAACCAAGGGATGTCTAAGCTTTGTCACATAAACAACAGGTAAATAAAATAAATTCCCATAAATTTTGTGAAAAGTTCGCGGCATAAGAACTGGGTTGCGACGAGGCACATTCAACATGTAATCCCTCAATCACAAGCTTCACTTAAAGAAAAGGTCCTAAAACCTCAAATCCTAATCATAATCCCATGTAAAAGTATGTGTTCATGAAATGGGATAAGTGAAACCAAAATAGAGTATACTGAAAATTATAATTTCCATAATTTTTGTCACTCTAAATGTATTAAAAAACCTTGGAAAGGTCAGATAAAAATATCCTTGAAATTAGAAGCCTATGTTCCAGTGATACATGAACATATTCAGGAATAGAATACTGGACATTTATAATTCCCTATAGGTAAAATTCAATATCTTAGAGCAATTAAAATTAATATGGTATAAGAAATTATAGTAATGTGATTTAAAAAACTTACACTTATTGTTTTCTGGAAGTTCCTCGGATCTTTAGGGTCCTCGAAGGAGAAAGAGTGATTTATGTGGAAGACATCATTGATGATTGGATTAAGAAGCTTCTTAAGAAGGTTAAAATAAAAGATAATGAGGATAATGAGGTTGTGTTTGGAAGGTATAATAATGCTAAAAACATTTACATAATTCTTGACTACTTAATCAGGATACAGGGACATATAAAAGAGAAAGTGAGAAACACCATTAACTCATCATGTAAAAATTTATAAAGAATATGTTTTTCTAGTAGTGCCCCTACCCTACCCCTTATCACTAAACACACCCCTTGAACCCCCTACCCCTCCCCCCTGGACACCCCTACCCACCCCATTTCACCCCCTGCTCCTACCCCACCCCTCCCCCCTTACACCCCACCTTCACCCTCCCCTTTCCTCTTACACCCCCTTCACCCCTTACCCTACCCCTTGCACCCCTTACACCTCCTCACTGCAAACCCCCTTGCACCCCACCCCTCACCCTACCCCCTGCACACCCCTTGACTCACCCTACACCCTTGTACCCACATACGCCCTCCCCCTACTCACTGCACACCCCACTTGCACCTCCTCACCCTACCCCCATGCACACCCCCCTGCCCCTCCCCCCTACACCTCCACCCCTTGCCTCGCCCCTGCACACCCCATCACCCCCCCGCTGCACACCCCTAGCCCCCCTGACTCCTTCCCTAGCACCGGCCACCCCCCCCGCACCAAAACCCCCTACCCTACAGACCCCCATTTCACCCCTACCCCACACCCTCTCCCTTGAATCCACCTGCACCCCCTCCCCACAGCCCCTATAGACCCCCTGTCCCTGACCTTGCAGACCCCCTTGCACCCGCTACCCCACCCCTCCCACTTGCACCCCACTTGCACCATCCCCCTCCCCCATTCCCCTGCAGACCCCATTCCCCCTACCTCTGCCCCTGTATACCCCCCTACACCCTCCCCCCTGTACCCTCATAGAAACCCATGGCCTCTAGTCAATATTTTTTCCTTATAATCTCAATAAATCTTTTGTGTGTCTGTTATTTTCCCCTTTCATGTAAATAAGTAACATGGTTATTGACTTATTTTAATAGACCTAACTATTAATTGTGAATGACATAATTGAATGTGAGCTACTAAGAAACCCCCATGGCATGTTTTTTTGGTCCTGGTAAAATGGTCTCCCTTAGACCCATGGACTATTTTTGGATGGGGTGTGGATGATATCTCCATTACTAAGGGTGGTCATCCATGAACAAAAAATTATCATCACATCCCAAATAAAAACACCATAATCATGTACTTCCCACCCCACACACTTCCCTTATAATGATACCCAACCCATACAAACATCACAAATCACATCACAACATCCATAAAATGGATAAAAATAACACAATAAACTTATAAAATGGAATAAACAAGGGAAAAACCAACAAATCAATCACACAAAACTTTATAAGTTCCAACCAGGAATTTAACTTATGACATAGAGTATATAAATTTTGAGATCACATTGTAAAACCATTTAGAATCCAAAGATAAACCCAAGGGAAATCACAATCAACAATAAAAATGAACACACAAATGAAGAATTACCCAATTAATTTCAAAATGGAAAACCCATACTTTTATAAATAAATCATTTAAAATTAATCTCACCCCATTCATAAAGAGAACCCACTTCAAATACCTTTAAAAAAAATATTTAAATACATTTTGAAAATAAAAAATGACATCTAATCCAACACTTTTAATGTGAATAAGGTTCATACCATACATTTAAATAATCTTGAAATATAATTAGAACCAATAAGAATTTTTAAACCCATTCCAACCCATAATAAAATATTCTAAAATGATTTAAATATTTTAAAAGTTCCACAAATATTTTTTTTAAAACTTGATATACAACTAAGGCCTATTCAAAGAGATACAAACCAATCCATAGTTATTTCAAGAATAATATAGTATATAATAGGTTTATAAATTCATAAGAAATAATTTTTAACCAGCTAATAAATTTATATAATTTAAAACAAGGGGATCCATATAAACACATACCTCAAATGGTGGCAGGTGACCCAAAATTGTTCGAAATGCATAGATTTTAGAGGAAGTTATTGAGACACACACAAACCCAACTCGAGAGGCCCATCACATTAACTATCAAAGAAGAAATATAAAAATGTGTAAGATATTTGACCTAAGTTTTAATTGAATAAGGAGGGGTTATGAGAGATAGAAACACCAGAATAAGGGATAATGGGTGAGGTGGACACCTTAACTTGAGGTGTCAAAAAAGAATCCAAAATGAATCATGGAGAAATGAAAATAAGATGGGAGATCGAGAGAGGGGAGGTGTGTGGAATGGATGGATGGAGGGAGATGGTTATGTAAAAAGGGATAGGAAAAGAAGGGGCATAGAGAAATAAAATATAGAAAGTTAAATGAAAAAATTAAATTTAAATTTTAACACCTTGGACATGGAACATGGTTTAGGCATATATCTTACTTAACTATACATTAACCATGTTTCTCCAACTAGGAAAGCACAATGTGACCACATAGTTACCCATATTAAAGGTGCATGGTTGAGATAACCATGATCAAACTGTGTGAATCATCTCTTTCAATGATAGACTCCTCATGCATGGTCAGTGCATGGTTACTCTTTTCTATGCACAAACTGTACATAGAAACTGCTCCCTTAAATTTTTTAAAAGTTCCACCTAAAATTTTCTATAATTCATAATAAATAAAAATTAAATTAATTAATTAATTAATAACTGCACAAACTGCTCCCTCAAATTAGAGGTCAAATAATAACAAAATTTAAGAGAAATATCTAAGAAAAACAATATCCTAAAATGTAACAAGTTAAAAAACTATTTAAAGGAAGGATATAAAGAGATAGAGATTAAACATTGGTCTCCCCAACATTTAGGAATAAACTAAAATGGTGAAACAATTGAGAACCTCCTACCAAAAATTGGGAGAATTCCATTGTGAAACTAGATTTTAGAAATCTATAATGGGAATAACAAACCTTTATTAACCAAGGAAAACAAATCCAAAACCACAAGGATAGAACTACCCCAAAAGAATCTCAAGGGATAAACAAATGGGGATCATCAAAAATCAATTTTTTCAAAAACCACATAGTATAAGAACAGGTGACATTCCTTGTTAAGAAACAACTGGGCTCTAACATAAGGGTCACATATTCCATACGGGGGTGTTCAAATCAAATTAATTGGAATACTATCCCATGGTAAATAAAAATTAAAGACCAAACCAATGAAATCCATAGCCTAACTAAAATTAAAACAACACCCTAGTTATTCATACATTCACCCTAGGCAATTCTCCTATCCAGGGAACAAGTTCAACAATTTCCAAAAAGGAACTGGACCACAATTTACACAATATAAGGATATCCACAAAAATATCAAGAAAAAATGAATGAAAATCACCAAATGGAACACCACATATAATTATAAATCAATGAAGAAACCAAAAAACACTAATCCAGAGCCTCTAGAAGCTAACCATGCTCAAAAATCACAAAACAATTTTTTATTTTATAGAGAAACAACCCAATAACCAAAGGATACACTAAATGACAACCAATAAACCATAAAAACAAAAATTCCTCAAAAATAAATAATAAAAACTCCCAAAATAGAACTTAAATTAGATATTACAAAATAAAACTAACCCTCACTAATCCATCCATCTAAAAACAATTCATGGAACTAAACCACTAGAGCTAAAAATATTAAAATGAGCCACTAAAGAAACAATTCCTCTGAAAATACAAGTCACCTCACTCTAAGATGAAAATGACACATGCCACTCCATTAGGAGGCTGGGTAGTGTTATATAAATGAGGAAGGACCCCTAAAACAAATACTCTAAATTTACAAAAGACCTTTATAGGGGCGAGAGGTACACATCAAAAAATCTATGACATAGACCCTTACATGAACACACCCCAAAAATCACACCAAACATTCCCAAAAAACAAAAGGGAAAAAATAAAAAACAATATTTACTATAACAAGAAAGGATTTTTCAAAATTCCCACTTTTAAAAATAAAGCACCAATAAAATTAGTCCTTTTTTATTTAAAAAAAATAAACCATTTTGAGAATTCAAACCCTCCATGTCCTAACCTAACTTTGTAAATTTTTAAATGTTTCCAAAAATGTTTAAAAAATAATCTCTGTCCAATTTTCTAGCCTGTTCTTCCCTTCAGATTTAACAACACTTGGTCTTCTGACCCTGATTGTGTTAACATTATTAAACACTCCTGGTCTTCGATGCATAATTTCAATTATGATTTTTCTTTTACCACTAAATTAAAAAATCTCTAATAGATCCTTAAAGGTTGGTGTAGTACCAAATCCAAAAAAAATTGACAACGACATTCTTCATTTGGAAGAAGAACTTACCCAACATCAAAATACAACTACTGGAACTAATTTTTTCACTGATTCGCAACATGAAATCAATATTACTACGAAAACTGTCTCCTTTCTCACATTTAAATATAATGTGCAATTTTTTTTTTCAAAAACAAATGGCTCATAGTTGGTGACATAAATACTAAATTCTACAAGTCTCTTTAAAGAATAAAGAAAGACAATAGACCTATTTCCTTCCTGAGAGATGGGGACAAACTCTTTGATACCGAGAATAGCATTTCCAATCATGTAGTCTCTTATTTTGAAACTATCTTCAATGGACCTGCCACTAATAAGGAACTTCTACCAGATGTCATCTCGGTTGTGGTCAATGATGAGGATAAATATTTTCTTACTAGAATCTCTCTTGATCATGAGATCATATACACTGTCTTTATTTTAAAACCTGATAGTGCTCTGGGACTTGATGGTTTCAATAATGGATTATATCATCAATTTTGGGATGTCATTAAAACTGACGTTTGTAGGCTAGTTAGGACTTTCTTTTCTAATGGTATGCTCCCTCATGGGTTGAATTTCCAGTTTATCTCCTTGATCCCCAAAGTGGATAATTCCATAGAAATTCACCAATTCAGACCCATTTCTCCAATCAATACCCTTTATAAAATCATCACCAAACTTCTTGCCAATATAATTTAATCTATTATCAATAAAATAGTTTCATGGAGCCAATTTGTCTTCGTTAGAGGCAGGTCCATTCAATATTGTATTTCTATTTCCTATAACTGTATTAACTTATTAAATAGAACTAATAGGGGTGGAAATATTTCCATTAATATTGATCTCCAGATGGCCTTTGATACCATGGATTAGAGTTTTATTTTTAAGGAACTTAAGAGATTTGGGTTTAACGATTCCTTTATTAGTAGAATTAAAACTCTTTTCAACTCGACCAACATATCCATCCTTGTTAATGGATCTCCTAATGGTTACTATAAATTTACCAAAGGTTTCAGACAAGGTGACCCTCTCTTTGACATTATTTTTACAATTGTGGAAGATTACTTAAGCAAATTGATCACTCACCTTGTCAAAAAAAAACAAGCTTAAGCTGATTAAGGCTTCTAGTAATTTGAATGTTCCCACACACCTATTATATGTGAATAATATCATCCTTTTTTTTACAAGGGGATAAAAGGAATATCCAAAATCTCAAATGTGCTCTCTTACACTACGAAGAGATTTCTGGTCAAATTATTAGTTGGAACAAATCATTAACCATTTTTGGGAAAAGGTTTCCTGATAATAGAAAATCCAATATTATTAATAATTTAGGTATTAAATAAGGATCCCTTGCCTTAACCTATCTTGGTGTTCCCATTTTCTGGGGAAGACCAAAATATTATTACTTTTCTAAAACTGTTGACCAAATCCTCCACCAACTTTCATCTTGGAAATGCAAATCCCTCTCTATGGCTGGAAGGATTTGTCTTGTCAAATATACAATTATATCTAAAATGGTATACTCTTTGATGATTTATAAATGGACTATTGGTCTTCTTAAAATGATTAACACAACCATCAAAAAATTTGTTTGGAGCGGAAGTATGCTTGAAAGGAAACTAGTGACTGTTCCTTGGTCTACTTGTTGCAAACCTTTAGAGAAGGGTGGTCTTGGTATAAAAAATTTCAAACTCTTTAATGATGCCTTACAAGACAGAATCACTTGGAACCTTCTTCATAACAACTCTGACTCCATTGATTTCCTTAAAAATGGATTTCTTGACAATCTAAAGAAGGGAAATTTGAATTACATGAGCTCTTCCATTTGGAATTCTATTAAGAATGCTTTTTTCCAACATCATGTCTAACTCTAGATGGATGGTGAACAAAGAATCTTCCATGAATTTTTGGCTTGAAAAATGGGCTGATGCTCCTCTCATATATATGATTTCCCATAATCAACTTCCTAATCACACTAACTATACTATCAAGGATGTTGTTAGCTCTCACAACCTTAATTTTCCCAACAATGTCAATTATGTCATTTACAACTACCCTTTTTCCAGCACTAATGAGTTTTTAATTTGGGAAGCTTCTCATAATAGAATTATCAACTAAAAAACTTTTTACAAACATGGATTTATTAATTATGAAAATAAATTTAGTTGGATTAATTTTTTTTGATAAATTATGGTTAAAACCTTTGAGATTCACTCTAATTTGGCGTATTTATCACAAGGGGATTACCATTAACACTTGTATTTAGTATTTTGGAATCTAGTTTTTCTATAAATATCGTCTTTGTAACCAACATCGTGAAGACATTAACCATACTTTTATTTCTTATGTTAGTTCTACTGCTCTGTGGAATTATGTGCTTGATCTTTTTAAGTGAAAATGGTTACTTAATGAATCAATCAACTCTCAACTTCAATGTTGTGTGGATATTAAAGCCTTTCAGCAAATCAAGATCCTTTTCTTAACTACTTTTTCTGAACTTCTTCATGTACTATGTTATGATAGGAATGCTATTATTCATAACAACTACTCACTTAGTTTAAATGTAGGTCAGATGTAGATCCTCATTGCCATTTGGGAAGATGCTTCAATTCAAAAGGTATTTTTCAGTAACATAGTGAATGAATTTGGGATTCTGTGTCGGCTTGGGGTTAATGGTATTTATCCTTAGCCTAGACACACATTTGAAGTGTTCTAGAAATCTCTGCTCCCAGGATGGATTAATGTTAATATCGATGGTGCTTCTAAAGGCAACCCGGGCCCTTCGGATTGTGGTACTATTTTTAGAAATCACATAGAGAATATTCTTGGATGTTTATATGGAACTTGCGGCATCTCTTTAGCTCTGGAGGCTGAAATGATGAGCATGATCTATGCTATCTCCTTCACCAAGCAACATGGTTGGTACAATATCTGAATTGAAAGTGATTCGACTACCATCGTTCAAGATATTTGGAATAGTGTGATGCACCTTGCGTGGCCTCTTACAACATGCTGGATGGACTGTATTCATTCTCTCATGGACTTCAACTATATTATTACGGATTCCTTTGGTGAAGAGAACACGGTGGTGTATAGTCTTGAAAATATGGGAGTCAACCATGTCACCGCCTAGTTGGATGACCTCCCTATTGATTTACTACCCCTTTATGATAGAGATTGTAAAATAATTCTATCTTTTAGACTCATATAATCCCTTTTTTAATACTAATTTTTGTTCTTTGGTCTTTGACCAAGGTACCAACTTCTTAAAAAAAAATTAAAAAATAAACACCCATTTTTTAAACCCAAAATATCATTCTTATTTTTAAAATGGAACATAAACTTTCCTTTGGAAATAGTTTGGAAATCACTTACCCTTTTAAATTAAAAAGACTGAGGGTAAAGTCCCAATTTAAAAAATACTAGTTTCACTTAAAATAGGAAGCACATATTTTAAAAAATCATGCACTTGATTAGAAAAATTAATCACATGTATTTTTTTTCCAAATTTCAATAAAAAACTATTCCAAAACATTTTATTAATCCAATATCATTTTAAAAACAATATCTAATACCTTGTTTTAAATCCAAAATTTTTTTTCTTGTGAAATATATTTTTCACCAACACAAATTAATTTCAAATCACATACAAGATAGAATAATCAAAGGCATAAAACATGCCTCAAAATAAATCAAATTATGCCAACATATCATAATATTGACCATGACCCTTATCTTGTTTCCCTCACACACACTAGAAAATCCAATGTTTAAGAAGTATAAATAGAAAAAGAAACTAGGATGAGGAACAATTCCTGAATTATCTATATGATCAACACCCACATTCCAATCATACAAATGTTCATAAAGCATGTCTTAGATCAATAATTTTGTTGTCTCATTGTTTTTTAGGCCCTACAAACCAAACTAACATATCAAATTACTTCATCATCACCATCCCAAGATATCACATACGTCCCCCAATGAAATTGAATCCATATTGACGAGGGTAGAGAAAATGACCATTATATTCAAACCATTATCCTAATACTAGGTAGAATAAAAAATTCAAATATCCTTACATTAGGATTCTCATTTGTAATATACTCTAGTGAAAAAAACTAAATAAAATGAGAAAAAATTAATTAGGTTATACACACGTCAGAGGAGGAGGAGGATCCTAAGAAGGTGGGGTGGATGTGTCGGATGCATGCTAGAGGAGGAGGTGGGGCAGATGTCTTAGAGTAGCATCGGCAGGGTGGCCACGTTGGGTGGTAGCATCGGGGGAGGATGGTCATGGAGAGGAGACCTCATACGAGTAATGAACACCCGCATCAGAGGCATGTAGGAGGAGGAGGTGGGGAGGCTTCCATGAATATCATTAACCAGAGGAGGAGGAGGGCATGGAGAGGTCGATCAGATGGAGGGGGAGGAAGCCACCGTGAACAACATTGGTCAGAGGAGGAGGAGGGTGTAAAGATTAGCGGTGGCGTTTGATAGGGAGGAGGGTGTAGAGAGGTCGAGGGAGTATGAGGGTCGTGGATCGGAGGAGGGAGGAGAAGCCTGAAAGATATGAAAAAATAAGTTTTTCATGGTTTTTTAATTAAATTGTGGCTATAAATAGGCTATAGCCATAGAACTATACAACCGTGGCTATAGATCCGTGGATATAGCCTAAATTTCTAGTAGTGTTTTAAATCTCATGAAAAAAACATAAATTGAACAATACTTTTATATTTTACCATTAATATAACATAATTCTTAAATCCAAATACATTAAAACTTCAATTATTCCACTTCATCCTTAATCCATAAGAAGGATATCTCATCCCACTACTTAATACCATTTTTCCTTTCAAATTTCATCTATAGTCTCATCATCATCAGCAATATAACCATTACTCATACCACATTTTTGATTATATTTAGGAGATTTCCACTTAAAAAATTTATTTGAATAATGACCATTCATTCCACACTTAAATAATTTAACCTTTTATGTTTTCTCAGGGAGTCCAATATTCCCATCCATTTCATTAATAAAACCCTTCATTTTTCCTTTGTAGTTACTTACTTTGTGTCCTTATTTTCCATAGTCAAAAACATCTTATTGTTCTTATAAGACATTCACTTAGGTGATTATTTACACATTATTGACACAAAGGAAACCAAATATTCTTTCTTACATAGTCTCCATCACCTAAACTCCCAACAAACTATTTTCTTCTATTCTTTGGTGATTATGAGAGTTGGTTAAGGTGCACATTTTTAATCATGTTCCATGAAAACTTACTAGGAATGATCACAAAATCTTTCACTCTAGTGATCATACCATTTTATTTCTCATCATGAACTTATCCATCACATTCAATGTTAATCCAATTCCTTCTGGTTCCATCCATTAACTAAAACCAAAAAGTGTAGTGTAAGAAAAAATTTATCATAATGAAAACCAAAAAATCATGAAAGATCGCTTATAGGATGTCTAAATCATGATAAATACTTCTTTAGTCTATGAAAACTTAGGTTTATCCTAGTTCATTCATAAAAAACTTCTATTTAAATCCTTCATAATGGTTTATGAATAGTTTGTGAATTTGAAAAGCATACAAAAAGGATCATTGTTGTGTACTAGGTTATGATTGAGTCGGGTCTAACACACATTGTCAAAGTTGTTAACCCAAGGTACATCTGTTCTAGATCCACATCCCCTTGTAGTATCCAAACATGGATCTATTTCTAAGAAACCACTCACTCCATCATTTACCAAAATTCTATAATTTTTTATACATTTTTTTATCCTTATACTGATCCTTATACATGTCCTTAGGGCCCTCACTAATGTTTTATCATCCTAGTTTCCAAAGGTTAACTAAAATTTTACTCAGATACCAACTATAATGACCCAAGCTTGAAGTAAATTAATATTACATTACTTTTTTGGAATACTTAATACATTACACAAACAAAAACCCAAAGACCGTATTAGTCTAGTGCCTTTGGAAACATGGAAACAGAAACACTGGTACATAATTGAGCTATATTACCTCCCTATAAGTTCTTCTAGACTAGAAAACTTCTTATACACATCAAACATAAGACATATCTTCCTAACACAAGTTAAAGGAAACATAAAAAGGGGTGAGATCAGAATCCTAGTTAGGGTAAACAAGGGAGATATGTAAGCATATTCATAAGTATAAGGGTATGATAACATTATCATGAAAATAGAAGATCATACTTTGTATATCAAAGATCATAAACATGAATCATGTAATAAATATTTTTTGTTCATAATAAATGAATCATAAGGAAATAAAGAACATAATCCATGAAATAATAACATAGGAATAAGACCTGGAATTTGTGGAAGACACATAATCATTTAATATGGTTTCCATAGTAGTCAAGACATCGCTACCAAGTCCATCTTAGTAGTATGGTTTAACTTCCCATACCATCTTGGTAGTCATGGTTCACTCTCATAACCATATAGGTATTCATGGTTCACTCCCATAACCATCTTGGAAAACAAGGTCCTTTATGTCTATCTCATGAGGTATAAATCTTTACCTAATGAATTGGAGGGAGATATAGGTCCCACACATCTCATAATGAAATCCTTCATACATGTTTCATAAGATCATAAAAAATAATATCATAACCAATTAAATGTAATAGGTTTTATAAACATGTAATCATATCATAACCTATGGAAAGGATAAAGGTTTTATAATCATTTCATCAAAATCATAACCCATGAAAAGAAGCGGGTTTCTTAAAAACCATTCCATAAAAACATAAACTATTTAGAGAAAGAATATGAATGATATTCTTGAACTATAACAATGTATACCATCTTATATGGGTAAGGATTTTGAAATATCCCCTGGAACATGAAATTTTCTTAAAAATAACTTTTTAAAACATAAAACACTTTAAAAACCCTTTCCTTTGAAACAACTTTGAAAACATATAAAAGAATCATGAAAAAAAATCATTTAAAACATTTCTTGAGGAAAATATACTTTATTATTTGAAAAAAATTCTTTTTGAAACATAAAACCTTTTGAAAACCCATTTCCAAAACTTATAAAGGAAGCATGAAAATTTGTAAAGAAATATTGAAAAAATTTTGAAAACATTTTTCCTTGAAAAAATTTGAAGGAAGATTGAAACTAATTTTAAATACCTTTCCCTTGAAAATATATTTGAAAACTTATAAAGGAATCCTTGGAAAACACTTTAAAACACATTTTTTTTAAAAAATATTTTTCCTTTAAAATGAGTTTAAGATATCTTTTAAAAACATTTATTGAGGAAAATAATCTCTAAACATTTCAAAGTGTCACATACCACTTTGAAACATTTAAATCATAATACCCATAAAATAATAACATTACACAAATTTTAAAATATCATGAAAAGAATTATATTCCTGATATAACATGGAAAATGGTAGTATATACACCTCGTAAAAGAATATAGGTGGATAACAAAACATGTGTCTCAAATGAGGAAAATTGAGACAAAACTACCTTACTCATTTGGTGAATTTTAAAACTTAAAACCCCATGAAATAGATATAATCAAATGGATATGTAAATAACCATAGATTAATGTATACAAATTATATAATACATTCATGTGAATTATATACACCATGCAAAATAAGTGAGTGGTGAATATGACATGTGTCCCCCAGAAGTAAAGGTGAGACAAAAATCCCTTACCTTAGATCCGATTTCCTTCATACATGTAGAAAACTCCTTAATAGTGGGTTTAAACATATTATTAACTTATAAAAGAATAATAATAATATTTATGATATCATATATGATTCATTTATGACTTTATATTACCCATTTATCAATAATTATAAGTTAAAGCAACGTTTCAGGTAATAAGCGTTTGTTTATTGTACGTGTTTTGACCTGTTAGTCTTGATCCTATTACTTAGATCACAATTTACACATTTCAAGAATGTAAAAAATTATTTATAAATCATATATATTTATTATATAAATATATATAAAGGATATATATATGAAATGGAATACATCGTTCATAGAGACAGTAATCCATACGTACTCATGAACGATGTTTCCATTTTCTTATCATACTGAATGAAAGAAGGTAAATGACACACACATACACACACATATATATATTATTACATTATAATTATTATGTAATATATTTCATATTTATTCATCATATACATTTTTATAATCATTTCTTAAATGGTTAGCATGGAAGATGAATCTCATCGTGTCGTGGAGACGGTAGACCGTACGTACGCACGAGCAATGATATCATTCTATTAATAGTAAAAATATGAATAATTATATGGTATATTAATTATAAATAATCGATATAATGTAATATTTATTATATATATCCATTATATTCATCATTATACCCATCCTAATAAAGTATTTATGAAAAACATATTACAACACGATGTAGAGATGACAAGTCGTACGTACACACATGTGGTACTTTCATTTTTCTTAGGATGAATAAAATGTAGAATATGGTTTTTAAATAATCATAATAACATCTCATAATATATTTTATACTGGATTTATTAATTTAGAATATAATCAACACATGAAGAGGAATTAGAAGAAGAAACAGTTTTGAAAGAGTTAGTAAGAAGATTACCTCTTCTTCGACGATCTCCCTCTAGATATCCTCTCAGGGACACTAGAATTGGTTTTTTGAGAAGACCATAACCTCTATAATTTTACTAGGGAAGTTAATAAGGTAAATGGTCAGGGTTTGTTTCGATATTGATGGCTCAGAGTGATGTGAATAAGTGAGGGAGGAGATGCCCTTTTATAATTAAGGTGAGGAAAACTTTAGGAAACTCTTAAAATATTAAAATATAATAAGATTATTCTAGATATAAATAATTAAAAAATAACCATAAATAAAAATTATAAGAAATTTTAGACCATATCCTATTACCTTGTTATTATTTAACATTTTTTTTATTTTTAAATATTTTAATAATAAATTAATTCAATGAGATATCATTATTGTCAAATTTAATACTATTAATTTAATCTAAATTCAAATACATCAAGAAAAATTGTAAATTCGAATATAATGATTTCACACATCTATAATATATCTTATAGATATATTAAATTAGTTATACATATTAACTAATCCAAAATATATCAAAATTAATATTATTAAAATTAATTATTTTATTTTTCAGTTAATTAAATAAATATTGTTATAGCATTAAATAAGCTTTTAAGGTAATCATATAACTTATAAAAATTCAAAATAAATTTCTATAATTAAAATAATTTCATTTATATCAAAATAGACATTTATATTCATTTATAGACTGATTTTTTCCCATGTGGACACATAAAAGATATTAAATACAAGAGAGTGATACTTTGTAACCATATTTGATTTAAATAATATATAATTTATTTTCATGGTAAAGTGACCATTAAACAACTCCAAATCTATCATAATGTGATAAGGGTCAAATAATATTCATCCAATATTTTTTTGACAAGTTTTGGTTTTATTTTAAACCTTATCATTTGGATTTACCCTTAATTAATCTATTGTAATTTTAATTATGGTAACATAATTTTAAATATTAAGAGGTTATAAATTATTAATTATATACAGTAAATTTTCCATAAACTAAAACTTTATGACATTTACGACCTTATAATAATCTATTTGTATTTTTTAAAGATTTTTATGATTTTTAATTAATTTAATAAAATATTATTCTTATAAAATATCATTAGTGTCAATTTTTAAAATATTCACAAATTTTTATTTAGATAAAATCCAAAATGAAAGGTAATTAAAAAAAACCATTTAAGATAATAAAAAAATGTCATAGTAACCTATAAAACTCACTAGGAACCTTAATTAATTCAAATTATATTTATTTTAATATTTTTAATATCATTTATTTTATATTTCATTTAATTTAACAAATACTACATCATAATCATGTAAGCCTTTAAGGTAATTATTTATTTACTAAAAATTACAAATAAATTACTATAATGAAGATAAGAATTTTATATTTCAAATGAATATTTATAGTTGAATTTATATTTTGTATAAATCTATATTAAAAATGGTATAGTTATTGAAAATATGAGTATGAAATTTTTAACATATCTTTAAATAAAATATAATAAATGTAATATTATTACCCAAGTGGCATAAAAGGTTATAATTTTAGTCTAAGGTTTATTTTAGTATAATACAACTTATCCAATGAAATTATTAAAAGTTTTACTGGTTGCGCCCAAATTTACCCAAGTTAAATGGTGTAATAAGTCTCTTATAGTATAACTTGGGTTATCAAATCCATAGAGACTGAAGAAGAAACCTTGAGACACTCAGATTTGATGGAGGATTGGCTATGAAGTGTCCATCTTTTGGGTTGATTTTAATTTGGGAACTAATTATTTAATTTAAATAACAAAAAAAAACCTATTATGTGAACTAAAAAATTTATGATGGTGGGTTGATCCTATATTTTTTCTTGGGGTGAATCGGATGAATTTCATTTCTTATGAATTTTCCGTTCAATAGTTCAAGAGGTATCCAATCAATGAGATAACTCCCTGGTATCATTCTACAATTTAATCCATACACAATACCAAGGATAATCACCAATATAATTGGGGGATCAATTTCATGATCACTCTAAGGAATTGGATTATACTAGCACTCATAATGTGTAGTTGTTAAAGTCAGTGAAGAAAAATAAGAAGATAAGTCAATGAAAGGAAATATTAAGATAATGAACCAATTAAAGAATTTAAGATCATAAAATAACATTAAATACACCCCATGAAACTATCTAGGACCAAACCATAAAATTTTATCACTCCATTGATGCTATTATATCAATGGAAGTGGGAAGTCTACTTAAAGAAGTGGGATTGAAGAAGAAAAACATGAAGAAAAATAAACACTCCACTATTGTGTGAGGAATTCAAAAGTGATGGTGTGAATAAATTCAAACCTTGATTTAATAGCATAAATGTGTGAAGAAAAGGAAAATAAGTGAATAATAATAAAAAATTTTATTATGAAACTAAAATGATTGAAAAACTTACATGGAAAAAAATGAAGATGCGATTACAAAATGAAAGTGGGAAATTTCAATTGAAAGAAATACTTTGATAGAAAGGAAAAAACAATGATGATAATTCAATTCACCACCAAATCCTTATATAGTAATATTTTGAGCCTTAGGTCTACCCACCATTAATAAATTCCTTCCCCATTAATTGATAGAGTCAAAAAGATGATGAGAAAATCAAGGGAAATTTGACGTTTCGAAGTTGACCCGAAAAATAGTCCAGATTATTATCCCTTGTTGACATGTGAATTTATAACTAAATATGGATGAATATAAAGGGTTAATAGAAGGAAAATATATTCTTCCATGTGTCCTATAATATCTTTCAAAATTTTAGGAAAATCAAAGCATATTTTTGGAAGTTATGCTCAATCAAGCGGTATGACTTTATGGGTGTTCAAATATGGACCACCATTTAAATGTCAACTTCATCTCCCTTTATCTACATGAAAACTTTAGAATTAGATATAAAAATATTTGAATTAAATAATACCCATATTTTTCTATTTCTAAAGTAAAAATTTGATCTTCATTGGTCTTGGATTGTGGGCCCCACTTTTGTTTTATGGGTCTTAGGACCATTATGCCTTTTCCAGAAAATTTCTTCATTCATGCTGAAAAATATCAATCTTCCCTTGGGATTAATCTATGGATCCTAAAAGATAAAATGTTACAAATAAAGTGATAAATAATATCCCAAAATATAAAATTAAAAATATTAAATAAATGAATTCCACAAATATATGATTGACCGGGACAAAATTTTCACTTTAAAAATGAATTGTACTTGTGATGAGAAATGAAGTTCAATTTATAAAATTCACTAAAATTGATTTTTATAGACTTTGAAACACATGAATATTAATATATAATCAATGAATATTATCCCCTTTCAATGGATAATCACACCCCCAACTTGAGTTTTGCTAGTATCGAGCAAAAATTATTTCAAAAATATGAAATTGAATTCCATTTTTCAAATTTTTTTAACATACATTGTTCACCAAAAGACATCATGAAAAAAAATCACAAAAACTTTCGAAATCATTTCACACAAGATAGTTTCACAAGAATATCCCAAGACCAATCCCATTCCTTTGTTCAAATTTATTGCCACATTTCATCCAATTTCAATTAAGCATGATGATGTGTTGTGTATTACAAAGGACATGGGGATCGTTTCCTTCTTTAAGGGGAAACAAATAGAAGTACCAGGTGAGAATCACATTAAACCTTGACATGAGTATCCAATTTCTTTTATTTTGATTTTTTTTGGTTTTTTGTTCTTTTTTTTAAACCAAAATAGATATGAAAAGACTAACTCTGGGCAAGACATATATGGAGTCACAATCCTCAAGTGTCTAACACTACACATATTGTTAATTCCATGCTCTATAATAGAGATATAAAGCCTAAATCTAGGCAAGAAAAATATGAAGTCACAATCCCCAAGTGCCAGACACCACACATTTGGAAAAAAAATTTCTCTATGTGGTCATTATTTCAATTTTTTTGGGATACTCAAATTAAACTAAAAGTGACCCCAAACCCTATACTATGGTGAAAGGGAACCAAGAATTCAATCTTAAACTCAATATCCAATGGACGTTCATTGTGGAATTTTTATTAAGATAATGAAAATGTAAACTTTGAAAAATCATACAGGACAACCACACTTTCCAAAAACTACGTTCATGAACTTAAACATGCATTCAAATCATAATAAAGGAATCCAAAATCATTTGAAATTCAGTTTTTCTGTTTCAAAATGTACATTAATTCATTCAAAGATAATTAAATTAGATTTTTTTTTATTCATTAATTTTAATTTTTATCAAAAAATCCCATTGTTTTTCAAAATCCCAGATTTTTACTCCCCCTAACATAGAATGAAACTACCCTCGGTTTTGAAAGTGAAGAGAAGAGAGAGTTCATAATTGGGAAGGAAGAGGGGGAGAAGTTATTTGAAATAAAATCATGGAATAAAATCACCTACTTTGATGTTGATTACCCATCAATAAAAAATTTATTACTTTGGATTCACATCACATGTAGACTCCTCACGGATGTTTGATGGGTGGGTTTGAACTTTAGAAGGAAGGGGTTTTATTTTGAAATAATAAAATTTATAAACACCTATATCTCACACATAAGATAAATTACATCACATTGGAAACCCCAAGGGGTTCCATTAAAAAACACAAAAAAAAAATGAAAGAAAAAAATGTATAAGCCGGATTGCCTCTTGGAAAGCACTTAGTTTAATGTCATTAGCTCGACTTGGACTCCCAAATTATCTAATAAAAACTTTAAAAATATTCAAGAACCAATTTTTTTAACTTATATATGGTTGAGATTGAGTCTTTGTTTTTAATTTTTTTTCATGTACAATCCCATGTTTAGTAATGAGTGTGAAAGTGTAAGGAATATCAGAAAAGGTTGATCTGGTTTCTTATGCTATATTGCCTATGACATCAAGGATCATTCCAATGTTATTGGTTTCATGAGAATAATTAATGACTAATTAAAGGTCTTGGTTATCAACTATTATGGGATAATCGAGTGGGAAAGGAAGGACAATAATTTTGAGTCTGGGTTGATTGAAATTTCCTAAATAAGAATGGCAATTTGAATCAAAATATATTTCTTCTACAATTTTTTTAAAGAATTGGTTCATTTTGAAAACATGATTCATTTCCAAAATTAACTAATTAAATTTTAGGAGTGGGTATGGAATCAATGTTTTTGTTATCTTCCAATGGATTAGTGATTGGTGGTCTTGAAAAAACATCAATGGGGATAATTTCAGAACACTCAATCCATGATGAAAAATCCCCCTCTTGTGAATCCAAAAAAATAAATTTCCTCATTATTTAAAGATCCTTAAACAATTACTATATTTTATTCATATATCCCAAATAAAAAGTATGGTTCTTAATTAAATTCATGAGGGGTTTCTATTTAACAATATTCTTTTATCAAATTTTATGAAGGGATAATTTGAGTGGGAATGGGGTCCATATCCATTTTAATTACTTTTAGTTATGATCTCAATTATGACACTTACAAATTCATTTTATCCATTTTCTCACAAAATTGTTCAATAAGTATTTGGGGATTAGGCTGTATAGGAGTTTGGACATCTTGGACATCCTTAGGATTTATCTCTTCAAGCATCCTTGAGAGGGATGAAAATTGATCCTTGAAACAATCATTATTCAAGTGATTGTACATCTCATCCGGTGTGGTGTAATCATTCATGGCTTGGTCAAATAAACTCTCTATGTGAGGTGATTCCCAATATTGATTTCCCATTTGATTATATCATTGGTTTATGAAGGGGTATTTTGGAAGATAATCCATTGGAGTTGATTGAAAATTGGTGTTGGGATTCTTTGGACACACAAAAATAGAAAGAGGAATAGAGAAGAGAAATTAGGGTGAGAATAGAGAATTTGGGGTGAGAAAAGAAGATGAGTATCTAAGGTACTTACTTGGGTCCCAAAAAATGACAAAAAAAATTGGTTACACCCAAATTTACCCAAGTTAAATGGCGTAAGCGGTCTCTTGTAGTATAACTTGGGTTATCGAATCCACATGTACTGAAGAAGAAACCTTGAGACACTCAGATTTGGTAGAGGATTAGCTATGAATTGACCATCTTTTGGGTTGATTTTAATTAGAGAACTAATGATTTAATTTAAATAACAAAAAAACTATTATGTTAACTAAAAAATTTATGATGGTGGGTTGATCCTAGGTTTTTTCTTGGGGTGAATTGGATGAATTTAATTTCTTATGGATTTTTCTTTGAATAGTTCAAAAGGTATCCAATCAATGAGACAATTCCCTGATATCATTCTATGATTTAATCCATAAAAAATACCAAGTATAATTACCAATTAAATTATATGATCACTTTCCTGATCACTCCAAGTAATTGGATCTTACTATTACTCAGAATGTGTAGTCGTTAAAGTCGGTAAAGAAAAAGAAGAAGATAAGTCAATGAAAGGAACTCTTAAGATAAAGAACTGATTAAAGAATTTAAGATCATAAAATAAAATTAAATACACCCCATGAAACTCACTTGTACCAAACCATAAAATTTTATCCCTCCATTGATTCTATTCTATCAATGGAAGAAGGAAGTCAAATTAAAGAAGTGGGATTGAAGAAGAAAAACATTAAGAAAAATGAACACTCCACTATTGTGTGGGGAATTCACAAGTGCAGGTGTGAATAAATTCACAACTTGATTCAATGATATCAATGTGTGAATAAAATAAAAATAAGTGAAGAATAAGAAAATTTTTTATTATGAAACTAAAATTATTGAAAAACATACATGAAAAAAAATGAAGATGTGATTACAAAATGAAAGCGAGAAATTACAATTGAAAGAAATATTTTGATAAAAGGGGAAAAAACATTGATGATAATTCCATTCAACACCATATTCTTATATAGAAATATTTGTAGCCTTATTTATAAAAAACATAAATAAATTCCTTCCCCATTAATTGAGAGAGTCAAAAGTATGGTGATAAAATCAATGGAAATTTGACGTTTCGAAGTTGACCCAGAAAATGGTCCAGATTATTTCCCCTTGTTGACATGTGAATTTGTAACTAAATATCACTGAATAAAAAGGGGACATATAAAGAAAATATCTTCTTATATATTTCCTCTAAGATATTTTAAAATTTCAAGAAAATTTGAGCATCTATTTAGAATTTATGCTCTATCTAGTGGGATGACTTTATGGGCATTCAAATATGGCCCACCATTTAAATGTCAACTTCGTCTCCCTTTATCTCTATGAAAACTTCAGAATTTGCTCCGTACAAAGTTTAATGAAATTATACCCATTTTTTTATATTTATAAAGTAAAAATTTATGCTTCATTGATCTTGGATTGTGTGCCCCACTTTTTTTTATGGGCCTTAGGTCCGTTATGCTTTTTTCAGAAAATTTATTCATTCGTGTTGAAAAATATCCATATTCCCTAGGGATTAATCCAAAAATCCTAAAAGATAAAATGTTACAAATAAATTTATAAATCATATCAAAAAATATAAAATTATAAATATTAAATAAATGAATTCCACAAATAGATGATTGATCGGGCCCAAATTTTCACTTTAAACATGAACTGCACTTGTGATGAGAAATGAAGTTCAATTTATAAAATGAACTAAAATTGATTTTTATGAACTTTTATACACATTAATATCAATATATAATAAATTAATAATATCCCCTTTTATTTTATAATCATTTAGGATAAATTTATAATATTATAATATCATTTTTACCTTTAATTACTTGATTTGCCCTTAACCGTGGTAAAAAAAATACAAAAGTTACTATTCAAAAAAAATTTAGTTAATCCTATTAGACTATAAATATCATAATTATTAAAACCATGTATTTAAATTTTTCAAAATTCAATTCACAAAAGTGAAAAAATTAAATTTAACACTAATCTTGCAAACGTAGCGAGAAGGCAGGTGAAAAGAACGTTCAAAAGTTCAATAAGTTTTTATATCTAATTTTAATATAAAAGTGATTCCAATGACCTAAATTGGATTAATATATGTATAATTGATCTATTTGGACTTTAAAATTAATTTAAAATATAATAATTATTTAAACAAAAAATTTAATTTTTAACTACAATGCAGTATTTTTCACTATTCATCAAAAATAAATTTTCTCAGAAAAATAATAAAAATTCACCCTAAGTTTATTTTAACATTATGAATTAAAATATTATGTTTATTTTACCAAATTAAATTTCTAAGTGTCTAAAATTAATTTTATTACTATTCACAGAAGGACATAAAAATCAGTTCCATTAAGAAAATAGTATTTCTAAACATAAAAAGACTTTACAAAAAATTATACATTTCATTATAAATATGTTCTATTTATGTGAAATAATTATAAATAATATTTAAAAATTAGTTACTACTATTCATATTACTATGTTTAATAGCTAGGTTATAATTATCTCATTTAAATAATTATAATAATAAAGTGTTGTTTCGCAGAAACTCATTGTTGCATGTAACACAAGCCAAATCAGTGTTTTATAAAGGGAAAACATAAATTGGTATTTCATATAACATAATCCTAACTTAGTTATTATATATAATAATAAATATATATATTCAGTGTTATGTTAAGTGAAAAATATCAAATATATTAAATTAATTTGTCAAAAAATAATTCACAAAATATCGAGGTGTTATAGAGGAAGTGAATCTTATCTATCCAGAAGTGGAACTTTGTAAGATTAGCATATAAACAATTATATCTCAATGTATCCAAAATTATCTCAATATGTTTTCCATGGTCATGTTTATTGTGATAATATACCAAGATATATTCCACAAAAACCACCACAAACAAATCCAGATAAGGTTGGACAGCTCGGTTCGTTAGCACCATGAGAACTGCTGGCACATTCGTGAGACTGAACGACATAAAAAAAATACTCATATAGAATATACCTACTATGAATGGTTGTATAAGGTATGTCTGAAGGTTGAACACGTACTTGGTGATATCCCAACCTCAAATCAATTTTCAAGAACACCCGAGCTCCTTGAAGTTGATCAAACAAGTGATCTGTCCGTGAAAAGGGATATTGGTTCTTAACCGTCATTTAGTTGACTGAAGAATAAATTTTTTTATTATCAAAACACTTTTATGGAAAAAGTGAGAAACCCCAAGTTCACTCAGGACATGCATCAAAAGAGAAAACATAGCTATTGAAATGGAAGTTTACCCTATCAGCATTCTTATCCCTAAAAATTTTCCAAGAAAGGGAAGTTACCGATGTTTCTGGAGCAGCATCAAGTAGGTATTCAAAGTGATATGCCATCTAGTCCCACACTTTCATGTACTCATCCTAAGTGATCTTCTTATCGTTGAAGCCTATTATTAAAATCAGATTCTGTTTGTCTATCCACTCACCCTGTTCATTGTTAGTGTCCACCGAATAGGCCTTCCCATCATCTTCTCAGCATCCTCTACTGAGGAATTTATCGCAAAAGAGTATTAAAACATATCCTATGTATAATGCAATAGGAGCTCCAAAGGAAACACCACCTGGTCGCCCCTAAGAAGGCCTACCCCACAATCCCCCTCCTCCACACTAGTCGAAATTCCAACAGAAATGAAAACATTTTATTTCTCCTTTACTTTAACTTTTTTAGAAGATTGAGTCACCATAGGTAAAGGTAGATGGGAGTAATCCTTTCATCCTTTCTTACTGCCTTGCCGCCCCTTCCTCATTCGATGGTCGCAGATATCATGAACATGAACTTCTGAATCATTGTCTTCAACAAATTGATCTGATGAATCATCATCAGAACCTTCCCTGGGAAAATCAACATCCTGATTAGATCCTTCAACCTCCAACCCTGAAAAATGGTTACCCAGCTTAATGGCTAAAGAACCACTCCTCGGGCATGATCTATTCATATCCTCAGTCCCCTGAGGATGCTCCTTTCTAGAAGAACCTAGCCCAGTAAGCACAACTTCGGCATACGAAGCAGACTTAGAGGCTTTAGCATCTTCAGCCTCCCTAATTCTTGCACCCACTGCCAACCTAAGACCACTATCATTTTCCTTAGTTGAAGACTCCAAAGGTAAAGGATCCACAACACAAACACTAGCCATGCACTCTGCCACACCGGCCTGAGGCTCCTCCAGATCCTTCCTCATCCGACTGAAAATACCACTAACCAAAGGATTTCCATCTATTTGATCCTTTTGAATGACCCCTACCACCTTCTCCACTTCCACAGGTTCTTGACCAGCGATGCCTCATTGATCTTAGGATCCCTGCCTGAAACATCTGGATCACCCTGCATCTCCGGCATTCGAGAACCGTGCCTACAAACCTCCGGCGAATGACCCATTCTCATACAAACCAAGCAAAAATACACCCAATATTCATAGACAACCAGTTGATTATACATAAATTCTTCTCCTAATGTTATCCATAAAAAATCAGGAGGGATTCTTGAAGCATAAATCTCCATGCAAGAACGAGGATTAATCGGGTGAAACAACACATTAGTTCGACTGTACGCACACAAAAACCTACCAACTAGGTTCCCAATCATCCAAAGTATAGAAGGATTATGAAACAGAAGAGGAAGGTTAGGAAAGCTCACCCAAATCACCACCAAGGGGAAATCACACTTCATGTGGAACTCCTAAGTCCATCTGAAAAGGAAAAAGTGGGACCCATTGCAGCTGTGAGGAGCGAAGGCCCAGGCTTTTATCAGATCCTCTTCCGATGAAAAACGAATCATAATAATATTCCTATCAAGTAACCCCATGGTAGTACGTTCTTGCAAATCCCATGAGGCAAACATGAATCAATCGAAAGAATCCACTGAAGGTCGTCGCTTCAAAAAATGAGCTATCACAGTCCGATTGAGGAGCTCCAAAGAATCATCAAACTCCGCGATTGAAAGCGGTAAGTTAGGGCACTAGTTGAACAAATCCGGAACCTTAGGGAAAATAGAATATGGGGGAAAAGGAGGGTGGAATTCAAGATTAGAGAAAGGGTAGAAAGAGGGATCCTCAACCTTTAAGGACAACGAAGGCCTCTCCCTTTCCTGGGGAGGAGGGGCCGACGCGATGGCCGTCGCCGCCACAAAGCCAGAGCGGAACCCCGAGCATAACCCCGAGCGGAACCCCAAGAGGATCTGCCTCCGATAAAGAAATCTTTCATTTAGTTCAATTTCCAATAATCCTCATATATCCTAAGGATAAAATTCTCCTTTTTCCTAAAAAGGACCAGTGAACCCCATAGATAAGTACTAGTTCAAATAAATCCCTTTTCCTCCAAATCCTCTAACTACCTCTTAAGCTCTTGCAACTTCATCATAGACATCATATTAGGAGGAATAAATATTAGTGTAACTCATGGAACTAGATCAATGGAGAAATAAAACTCTCTCTTAGGAGGTAAACTAAAAAATTCATTTGGGAAAACATCCCTGAAATGATCAACCACTGCAGGAAAGTCCACCTGACACGCTCCTTGATCACCTAGATACAAACTAGCAATCTAGGTTGTCATCTCACCTAGACCATGATTCTCTAGTCTAGATCAACTCACCATGACATCCCATTCACCCTTGTGAGCATAAAATACACCCTTTGGTGATGTGAAAGTCACCCTCTGACAATAACAGTCAACATAGGCTCAATAATCTACTAGACAATCTATTACAAGTATGATGTCAAACTCAATCATCTCGAGGAAAAAAATATTCCAGATGGAGTGACACCCACAAATCTCAAGGGGCACTCCATGAACTAATGTAAATCCTCCATTATGATCCCCAATATAGTGTTAAGTTTTATAACACCCTTATAAAACTAAATCACTAGCCTAAGGATTTCCACAATAGGTACAAATATAAAACTATGCAATTCACCTGTATCAAAAAGTGTAGATACAAGATTTGATGCTACTAAGATCGTACCTCTCACCATAGATGTTCCGACACCCTAATTCTCATGTGTAGGTTGTACAAAATAAATTTGGATTGAACCATGACCCTATGATACATCCTCACTACCTAGAGTAGGCCCACTCTACTATCTCAATACAACTTGTGCATGATTGCCTCAGCCACAACCACCACCACCTCAGGCTAAATGACTGGTACTACTCCAGCTCCCTACCTAATGCAGAGCTATGAATCCCACTCCCAAACTTGGTGTTAGAGCCACCCCCCTACCAATCATTACTGGAGGGAAGGTCTTGCAACAACATTTCACGTGGCCCATCCTGCCACAATCTCGACACTCGACTAGGCTGTGATCACACTGATTCCTCATATGGACTTATCTTTCACATTGATGATAGAAAAACAAGATTCTGGTACTCACAACCTGACTGGTACTCATCTTATAGGAATCCTCAAAATGGAACTTCCTACCTAAAGAAACTGAAACACTAGTTCGAGATACGCTACTACTCTACTCTACGCCCCCAGCTTCCCTCAGGTTATACTCTATAATTAGTGCATGATTTACCATCTCAGTAATAGTCATCAACCTAAACACATTGAACTGAGATCGAACAACATGTCATAGACCTTCCTCAAATCATCTCTCCCTTGATGGATCATTAATAAGGTATATTAGTGAAAAACATTGTAGATTTGTAAAGAGTGATGGATATTCCATAAATTTCATAGCACCTTGCTCTAGACACATGAATTCACTAACACTCTCTACTCTTAGATTCTCGGGGAAAAAGTATTCATATAACCTGGTTTGAAAATCCCACCAAACCATTTCATCCATCACATGAAACAAATTCCAAACATCCCACCAATTATTTGCTGCTCCTCAAATCATGTAAGTCCCAAGATTCACTCTCCTCTCAGGAGGTGTATCTAGATGCTCAAAGATTAAAAGAGTAGTTTCAAGCCACAAATCAGAAGCCTGTGGACCGCCATCCCCTAACAATGTGGGAGGATGCTGCTGCTAGAACACACACATCATCCTATCCATATAAAAGGTAGGTTGCGGGCCCCCCCTGAAAAATATGCATGAAACAAAAAACCCATTGTGAAACTATTCTTCAAAACCTATATCTAGAACAACTATTGGTGCCTCAGCTGGCATGAAAGGAGTATCCATCGGCAGCCCATGGACCACTGCCTTTGAATCATGGTCATCGCCATCCTCCTGGCATACGACTGGATTTCATCATGGTGGAATGTCGCTACAATGCCAAAGACATGATTTAGAAAAGAACGATATCAAAGTTCAAAACTAAAAGTGTAGGAAATGTCAAAATCTTACTATAAATAGGCCATAACACACAACTTACTCCTAAATCTAGGACTGGTAAAAGGAAACATCCAAAAATTCACTAGAGACACTACCTACTGCCCACTGAAAATCTGGGTCTAGGTCAAGTTCTCTATGTATCAAAGTCAATTTCCAATTGATTTAATGTCCATTTAAAATTTCATTTTTAATGGTGTAACCAAATGGTTCATCAAATTCTGATCCATAAGGGACCATACTCATCATGAAATAAAATATGGAATCCACATAATCCACTCCATAACACGTTCAATTCCACGTAACTCATGGTCCATGACTAAACATGCCATAATTAGATGCTTAGGGGTTCTGATGAAGCCTAATCAAGAAAAAAATACTTAGTTTATGACATACACTCTAAGTACCAACCATGTTTCTTAATTACCTACACAAAATTCTATCAAAACAACATATATATCTATCATGGAACCTATCAAAACATCATGCAAAAAAGCAATACATCCAATATGGCATGACATAATGCATGTCATGTGAATCCTGTAAAGTTCCTAAATGATGCATGAGATGACATACCCTCATCTCACCGGGTTGTAACAAAATAGAACCCTCAATCATATCAATGATAATATCATAATTCAAGTGCATCACCTAATGGTGGAATCAAATCAACTCTAATAGTAAAAATATATAAAATAATAATTTCATTCAAGGAAATTTTCCTTTTTATTATACGTGGATTAGATAATCCTAGGAACAACTCATTACAAAATTACATTACCTTCCTATCCCTGTATATTGTCTCCAAATAATAAACCAGAAAAGAAAATTTCTCTAATACCACTTTGTAAAGTCTCGGGCCCAGATGCCACAGAATGGTGCCCTGTGCTCGGTTGGTCACATCGACTCAAGCACATATCCCAAAATTTTATAGGTTATTGACTATCAATGAGGGCCTAGGTTGTGTCTATGGGGAGACTATTCCCTCTTATTATAGTAAAACATAATGGTAGAAATCATATAGATCAATAGCAGAATAAGATACAATAACCAAAAGTAGATAAACATCTAGAAGACTAAATATATAAATAATTCCATAAGTAAACTCATATACAAATGATGATGATACATGTCGTGTCAATACAAAGTATCCAAAATATATATACAGACATCAGTACAATACATGTAATAAAATACCAAAAATACCAAAAATCGCTATCTTTAAATAGCACCATGAGCCTTAGCTTGGTCCCATGATCCCATGCTCTTAAGCATGGTGAAAATTATAGCATCGAACTATGGGTGATTTCCCTAGTCCCTACCTACATCTATATAATCTATCCGGGTACCCAACAATGACCCAAACAGGGTGTGAGATACAATCCCAGTAGGTCATCACCCAAAGGTCCATAACAAAACTTGGTTGTGCAATTTATCAAGCTAAAGAATAGTGTAATATATATCACAGGTAAGAAGGTAATTAAAAGGAAAGTTTCTATTACATGTATACTACAAAACATGTGATACTGTATAGCCATACATGGCTCGCTGTAAAAAAAGTGTCAAGATCCTATCACAAGGAAACTACAAACAAAATAGAAATAACTATCATGACCTCACCGTACATCCAATCATATCATACCAACCATGACCATGCTGTATAACATGTGTATAAAATAATGACGACCTTTCCATATAACTAGAAGTGTCATGTCAACCACGAATGTACTGTATAAATAGAAGTGTCAAACCATAAAGGTATTAATCTATGGTATAAAAGACCAATAATCCTCATCGAGTATGAGAATCATCTCGATGGAAACTTGATAACATCACTAGTGGAGTCCAAGGATCATGTCAATAGAGCATGCACAATGCGAGTCCAGCAAGTTGGATCCAAGGGGTAGAAATTCCCTTGGAATCTGACGAAATCAAGATCCAAGGAGCATACAGTTCCAAGGTATCTATTACTGTAAACCAAGACCCATGGGTGAAACATCCATGGAATCTAAATAGAATAAATACCCATGGTATACCAACCAAGGAATCCACTACCATTTCAATCCACATATCATTGAATTCATAAATTCATAAGCATTCAAGTCCCATGGGTATGCCCACTCATATATAAATTCACATTCAAATACATTCAATGAGTTTAACCACTCATATAACAATTCCATATAAACTATTTAATCAATCATCAACATGAAAAATAGGAAAAATATATCTTCTAATAATCAACCAATTAAATTCATTTATATATGGGATTCCTTTAACTAGGAATGCTAAAAAACACACCCCTTTGGTGGTTTAAAAAATTTAAGGTAAAAGGGAATACCCCATGGGTGGCCTAGGTTTGGGAAAAAACCTTCAACTAAACTTAAGGGAACTAAAGGTCATCCCTAACATGTTACATTTTATTTAATTCAATTAATCAATTCCATTTTAGAGCCACATCAGAAGGTACGGTGGGAAACATAACAAAAAATAGATCTATAAAGCACCAAACCACTTGAGAAAATTATAGACCACCTAACATAGGTCTGTAGTAGAGTGATCATTCAGTATCATCTCCTGATTTAACTCAGATTGGGAGAAAAATGAAGAACTGATGAAGAATAAGGAAATAGAAAATATTAGCTTGAATCTAAATAGAACATATGATACCAAAATAAACTAATAATTAATCAATAGGAATTGAGTGCTCTCAAATTCCCATGACTACCAACAAATAACGAATGAAATAAGGTTTTAGGTTAAATATATTTTTAAGTATTTTTTTAATTTTACCCAAAATACTGGGCCACATAATTTGGCTGCATGGTTGGCCAAACCATGCACCATCTACTATAAGGAGGGGCACCACACACGATTAGTGTGCACATTTTTCCAAACCATGCACAAAATGTGTCTCAACCCACTGTAAAAAACTACAGGTCTCCCACATGGGCGTTCACCTCTATCCGCATAGTTTCCTCAAACCGTGTGATATGTAACACCCCACTATCCAACCTCTCATGGTTAGTGGTAATTGTGTGAACTTCCCCACATTGTTTCTACTAATAGTGTGGCTTGACCTGATTTTCCAAAAAGATGGGCTCTGGGCTCTAAACAAGCCCTAGACACCCCCGATACCCCATAACCTCAAAGGGGATTCAGAATAGGCAGCAATAAAGCATCTAAACTGAAAACAAAAGATTTTTACCTCATACGAAAACCTGAGATCTTATATCCTTGTATCCAAAGAACACACTGAGTCAATAAAAACGTTACACAAACATACGAAAATGGATCACACAACATGTCTCTCATTAGTACACACTGTGTAATCCATCCGAGATAAATGTTGAGCCCCCATGAATTTATCTTAGACACATAAAAAATAGACCACATGATGTGTATCTCATTAGTACATGTCATGTAATCCTACTTTGGTATACAAAAAATCTCCATGCATTTATCTCAGATATACAAAAATTGAGGAGCATGATGTATAGGTCTCTAATACACTCCATGTAGTCTCCCAATAAATGAATGATTAAAAATTACATTAAAATAATTAATTGCATCATTAAAAACCTAATTACATAATTGGAACCAGATGTGTAGACTATGTAATAAAGGTTTGAAGAATTATTAAATACTCAATTAGTTCCATGTAATTACGTGCAATTATTGTTCATGTCTTTTATTTTCTACAAATGAATTTATGATGGGTATCTCCATGAGTCTTTAGTTTTTTATTAATATAAAGTGAATTAATTAATTAATTAATTCAAGCATGTTTATCTAAATAATAAAGAACTAATTGAAGTGAATTCTAGATAGTGTACTTTTTCATATTCATTTCATATGTATGACCGATCATGAGCTTCAAATATACTTGTGTATGAGTTGGTTTTATTTAATTTTTATCTCATTATAAGAGTTTGAAATTATTTATTATTAAATTAAATATTATGGCATGTGAGTCATCCTTATCTCTTTTATTATATAAGACCTATGTGTCCAAAGTTTTTTATGTAATTCCCCTTAGCCAATCCTTTGGTTCCCCTCACATGCATGTGAGTTATAAACATATATAATAAAAGGAGTATCCCAAGGTGCATGGAGGCGGTTCAAGATGGAATCAAGATGAAATCAACCCAAGTGATATATAGGTAGAAAAGGTGGAATGTTCCAGCTCATTCCAAGACCAACACAAAGTGTTTCCCCCTAGTGCCATTGGTTGGTTTATTGTTCACTTAATAAATCAACCATTATATAATATCACTATTAGGACATTTATTTATTTATTTATTATGAATGGTTTATTTTATGGATTCCAGAGTGTGATCACATAAATAAATGGACTAATATGAAAAGATGGAATTTTGATAAATGGATCATGTGTAAATGTTTTATCAAAACATGGTTAATAACTTAAGTAAAACCCATTTAATATTAACAAGAAATATAATGGATAAAATAATAAAAATTTACACATAATAAATAAAAATCCCCTAACTTAATATTAAGTCAGACTAATCCTTCCATTACTTGATTAGGTATAAAAACCATAGAATTAAAATTTTGACCAATCCTTATCGGGAAACTCACTTTTATCATGGAGTTATTATGAATGTTTTGGGTCGACTTAATAAATTTAAATCAAGAGAATTATCCCTTACTAGACAACTTAGAGGGAAGCGTTGAGGAAATCCAATTAAGGGATTCTTGATTGGGGAGTCTACACAACATATCAAGGAGTTTCATGTCGAAAGTTGACAATGACCTGCCTACCTAAATACCTTTCAGAAATTGATCAAGCCCTCGATTGGTTTATGAGAATAAAAATATGTATATTTTCCACTAGAATGTATTGAGTGATTAGAAATTACAAGTTCAATGGTGAGGGTCATTGAGACTTGATAAAATAGTGAGAGACTTAATAAAATTTAAATTATTATTATATCTCACATAATTTGTAATCAAGAAAATTACTAATAATTTTCTCTTTTAACATTATAGAATAATGGAAAATTTACCAACCACATTATCCATATGGTAAATTTTTGAGAAAGACCATATCTTAACTAATATCAACTTCTAGGAATGGTATAGACACCTACGGGTTGTGTTGTTCCATGAATGGAAATCTTACATACTAGAATCAATACTACCAGATATTCCTATAAAGAAGGTGAGTGATGAAGAGTTCCTTGTCTATGATAAACACTTGAGTGATGCAGTTGAAATTAAATGTTTAATGCATTCATCCATGTTCAATGAACTCATGAAGTCACATGAAGACATGTATTTATATATCATGATCCAAAATCTTTGTGGTCTTTACCAAGAGAGAGAAAGATAAGAATAGTTTGATATATACAAGGCACTCTTTTAGAGTAAACATGGATAAGGTGTACCAGCTGGGCCTCACATAGTAAAACTCATTGACTACATTGAGCGCCTAGAGGTTCTAGGGTTTAAGATTCCTGATAAACTGTGCACTAATCTTATTATTTTATAACTCCTTCAAATGTTCTATAGTTTTATTTTCAATTATAATATGAAAAACATAGATAAGTATCTTCCATTTATTCTCACACTTCTTCCTCCAAGTTGATAAGGATAAAAATCATGGAAATCCTTCTATCCTTATGGTGAACAAATGGAAAGTTTAGGCGAAGAGATCTAATGATAAAGCTCCCTTTCAATGCCATTCCAAGAAGAGAAGGATCAAGGTACAAGAAAGAGAATATGATGTTATCTGTTTCACAAGTGAAAAGAAGGGCCACTAGAAGAAAAACCATACCTAGGAAAAGAATAAAAGAGAAGCTTCATGTGTGTTTATTATCAAGTGTAATTTATCCATTTTTATAAATTGGGTATTAGATATAGCATATGGTGATCACATATATATTAAAATATAGGAACTCTATAGATTCTAAAAGATTGTATGGTATGAGGTAGATCTACGAGCAACTAATAGATCCAGACTTGCTACTATGGATTTTGGGGACTACCACCTCACGTCACCAAAGGAAATGATCTTTGTTTTAAAAGGTTGTTATTATGTATCATCTATTACCAAAAACATTATTTTTGTATCCACACTTGATAGAGATGTTTTTTTTTCAAATTTGGGAATGGATTTTGCATCTTTTATAAAAATATAATTTTTTATGGTAAGGTACATTTAAATAATGGTCTTTATGTGTTAGATTACATGAAACAAGTAATGGTAATTGATAACAAAAATAGTTCACATGACTCATACCACAACCAACTATGGAATCACCGATTAGGTCATGTAAATGAAAATAGTTTCATTAAATTACACCAAGATGTATATTTGGATTCTATTGAACTAAAACTAGTTGGTGTATATCATGTCTGTTTACAAGGGAAAATGACCAAAGCCCTATTTAGTGGAAAAGGTGAAAGGGATAAACAAATTCTTGAATTTGTTTATATTGATGTGCGTGTAAAATTTAAAGTTCAAGAAAGGGGTGGATACTCATACTTAATAACTTTTAATGATTATTTTAGTAGATATGGATATGTCTATTTAATTAAGTTTAAGCCAGATTCTTTTGATAAATTCAAAGAATACAATAATGAAGTTGAGAACCAGATTGGTAATAAGATTAAGAAACTCTACTCAGAACATGGTGGAGAATATAATAATCAAGTATTCATTGATTACTTATAGGAATTTGGGATTCTATCCCAAATCACTCCTTCTTATACGTATTAGTGGAATGGTGTAAGTGAAAGGAGGAACCACACCTTATTAGACATGGTGAGATCAATGATAACTCACCCGAGTATTCCATTATCCTTTTGAGAATATTCTTTATAGAAAGAAATACAAATACTAAAATAGGTGCCAAGTAAAGTGGTAGATGACACTCCATACCAATTTTGGAGTAGAAATAAACCTGTGTTATTGTACTTACATGTGTGGGGGGTGTGAATAATTTGTTAAAACCACACCAGACAACAAACTTTCACCTTAAGGAACAAATTGTACCTTTATAGAATACCCTAAGGAAACAAGGAAATATTATCTATATGAACCCTAATAAAAAGGTAATAGTGGAAATACACTCTATGTTCCTTGATAGGGATAACATTTATTAAGGATATAGTGGGATTAAGATAGATTTTGATGAAGTCCATGCTCAAGGTACACAAGAGTTGGCACCAAAATAGATTCAAAAAATCCCCATGTAAGAAGATGTTATGGGGATACATGTACTATATATAAGTACAAGAGTGGTTAAGGAATCTGAAAGATATGGTATTATAGTCACCAAAAATAAAAAATCATTATTAGTTGATAATAATGACCATGTAACCTAAAAGGAAGCAGTAAGTGGAACAAATGTTGCTGAATGGAAAACATCTATGAATTAATAAATGGATTCCATATACCAAATCCAAGTATAGATTTTAGTATATCCTCTAGTGTATGTAAATATCATTTGGTTTTAAATGAATATTCAAGAAGAAACTGAACTTGTATGAACAAGTAAATACTTATAATGAATGATTTGTTGCAAAAGGGTTCAAACAATGTCAAAGAATAGACTACAGTGAAACCCTTTCACTGGTTTCTATACTTAAATCCACCAGAATTATAATTTCCATTATGGATTACCATGGCTATTAAATTTGAAAAATAGATGTCAAAATATCCTTCCTTAATAGTAACCTTCAGGAAGATGTCCATATGACACAACCTGAAGGGTTTATGACTCCAATGGATTCCAACATGGTATAAAAATTAAAAAGATCCATTTATGGATTAAATAAAGCATCCAAGACATAGAAAATTTGGTTTTATTATTCCATAAAAGAATTTAGTTTAATAAAGAATGAATGTGAGCCTTGTGTTTATAAATGGTTTAGTGAGAGTGAAAATTTTTTCTTAATAATTTATGTCGATGACATACTAATTATTAGAAATGAAATACAAGTCTTACATTTTGTTAAATCCTGGTTAAACATAGGATTCTCCATAAAGTAATTAGATGAACCATCATACATTCTCAGGATAAAGATCCATTGTGATAGATCCAAGAGGCTTTTTGAACCAAGTCAAAGTACATATATTGAATAGATACTAAAGATATTTAGTATGGGAAAATCCAAGAGGGTATTATTTATAGTGTCACATGGAAGTCATATTTCCAAGAAAATGTGTCCTCAAACACCAGAGGAAATACATAGGATAACAAGAACTCCATATTCATTAGCAGTTGGTTTGGTCATGTATGCTATGCTATGTACAAGTTTTGATGTCTTTTATGCCTTATGTGTGGTAGGAAGATATCAAGATGACCTAGGTGACCACCATTGGATGGAAGTCAACACCATCCTTAAGTATTTCAGGCATACAAAGGATATGTTTTTGGTCTATAGAGGATATGATGAACTATTCATTAGAGGATATGTAGATGCTAGTTTCTAAATAGATTAAGAAGATTTGAAATCATAGTGGGGATACATCTTCACTCTTAATGGATATGTTGTGAGCTAGGATAGCTCAAAGAAAGTCATGTTCACATATTCTATAGTAGAGTCTGATTATATTTTGGTCTCTGAGGTAGCTAAAAAAGAAGTTTGGATATGAAACTTTATCCAAGAGCTTGAAGTGGTTTCTAATAGTTATGACCCCATCACACTTTATCATGATAATACTACAGTGGTGGATCTTTCAAAGGATCCAAGTTCACATCAATAGATGAATCAAATACTTAAAAAATATCATATCTTGAGGGATTTTTATTAAAAAGGTTATGTCACTGTGAGTAGAATATCCATAGAGGAAAATATGGAGGACTCGTTGAATAACTCCTTAACTCATCAGAAATATTATCATAATGTAAGATCCATTGGACTAAAAGTCATAGGAAGTTGGCTCTAGTCCAAGTGGGAGTCTATTGGAGTTGGTATCCTAGAACCAACCATTTATACTTTGTATTACATGTATATTTGAATATTTGAATATTATTAAAACATATTATTTAATATTGGTTATTATTCTGCATGACATTAATATGATAATTTCTTAGAGTATCTTCCACATTGATAAGGTCATAACAGTTCCTCATTATGATGATAACCAATAAATTCAATGAAAATATTCTTAAATATAGTTCTATAGTCGAATAAAATACTATGAATATACACACAGAATGTTGACTGTTAGGTGTGAGTACTCATAGGTAGATGAGACTTATTCGTATTAAGTTTGCACTTGGTAATCTCTAAGATGGGATATTTGAGAACTGACCCACCTGTAAGAATTCTTCATGTTTATGTGTCATCATATATTCCTATTTGTGAGTGTTTGTAATACTCCTTAGACTTTATGATTATTATTAATTCTTTTCATGACTTGTGTAATTTGATGTACTGACCAAAACCGTGGCGCCATATGTTCATGGGAAATAAGGCATGTTGGGTGCATCATGAACGACATATTATTAATGAATAAGTTGAGGAATGATTTTTCTATTATATATTTATGGAAGTCGATACCTCATCCCTTTGATTGAAATTAAATTGTAACATTAAATTCCATGACCATGGCGTAACGATGAGTTTATTTCATATAGTCAAAGAAAGACATATCAAGCACAATGGTTGGTGACACATTTCTATGACCTTCTTGATGAGATATTATAAAAAAGGTATTATATTACACAGTAAGAGTTCATGTATGCTTTTCGATGTTGTAACATAAACTTCTTTCTATTGGGTTCCTTGACCCATTACTAGATAGTGATCATGGACTTTAGGCAAGCCCGCCTAATGCCAATGAGAAAAATCCGAGAGGGTCACACACTAAGTATTTTCATTGATCTCTATTAAATTCTACTTGAATTTAATTATTGGAATAAATATTATTCTCAATATTGTGGAATAATTTTGTTTAGGATTTATTGATCACAAATATTATTCTCAAGGTAATAAATAATTATTTATTCATTAATAAATAATTTATTTAACCATGTGAATATTAAATAAATATTTATTCACCAGAATGTGAATATAATATTTATTTATAAATAAAATATTTAATTAAATGTTTATTCCAATATTAAATCAATACTAAGGAGTATGAGCAGACTAAGATAATGACCGATGATAAATATTACTTTATAAAATTGTAATATAAAATTTATCATTTTTCTAGTTAGTGCATACCATAAAATAATAATAATAATAATATTATATGGAATGGGGTCAGATAAAGTTTATTATATTATTTAAGGGTCATTGTGTAATTAAATAATATTTTTAACCTTAACCCAAACTCTATAAATGGATGACTATGTTTATTTTATAAGGTTAATCAAGAATTGAGAATCGTTGTGCACAACACATTTCTCTCTAGATCCCCCCTTCTCTCATCCTCTTAATAATGAGAAGAACAAGTGGAAGTCCTTTAAGCCTGAAGGAACTTAAAGATATTAATACAAACAACACAAAACAATCAATCTACCATGCTAGCACTCGAACTTCCATTGGATTTGTTTAGAGATCAAAGGACCACATGTTGATCACTGTTGGAAAGAATCTACTTTGGATGCTCCCTAAACAATGATTGTAATATGAAAATAGGTTTCAGATGATCAATAACATCATTTAAAAAATATCCCAAGACAATATATTTTTTCTTCTAATCTATTTAAATTGATTATAAATTTAACTTGAAAAAGATCCTCTCTATGTTCTGGGATTTCTATATCAATATTTGATGAAAAATTTCATTGGTCATGACATTTAAATCTTGCGCAACCAGCGTATGATACATCAAATCTAAAAAAAAACTTAATGGTTATTCACCCAAAAGTTTCTTTTGTTACATACATAAACTTAAGATATCTTCACCCAATCATCTAAAATGAAGAAAAAAATTCAACGTAAGGTATTTATTTATTCAAATAAATTAATTATAAATTATATGTGAAAAGATACTCTCTTTTTGGTTTCAATGTTTCTATCAATTAATCTTCAATTTAATTTCATTGGTCATAACATTCTTTGTCATTTACATCTTATAATTATCATTGATTATGATAAAAAAATCTGAGTTGAAAACTTCCCAATAGGTGATTCCACTATGCCCAGAACCATTAAGTGGAATCAAAGCAGTCACATAATAATTTATAATAATTTATTACTTTTTTATTGATTATACATAATCATTTTCAGTATTTTATTTATACTTTATTCATTATTTGATTCAAAGTTAAATTAACATGCTTTGAAATCTTAATTTATTTTGTTCAAGTTTCATATGATTTTATATAGATTTGGAACATATGAAGAATGATCAGTGATGTCATCAGTAGGTGCTAAGTGTTCTGGATGGTAGATACAGTTACATGGAATATGACCGAAATTACATGTCGTGTACCAAAGTTCACTGTACCAGGATGTGTCATGGGATATATTATTTGATAAATAGTAAATAACATGTGACACATTTAATTCACACTATGTGTTGATTGATCCATTTTGACACATGATTTTTTAGACCACATGATGTGTTTCTAGTATACATGCCATGTCATCCACATAGTTTAGTAGAAAAATATGTGTTAATGATGTGGCCAAATATGCATCACATGATGCATGAAACTGACATGATGTAACATTAATGAGATACATAACATGTAGCTGGTACACATTCCATTGAACTCATTAATATATGCATATAAGAAACATGAAAACTCGGTAGAAAGGTTTCAAAAACACATGGAAAGTGGAACACATGACGTGTATCTTATTAGAACATGTTGTGTAGTCACTAAATAATTAAAAAAATTAAATTAAATAGGTAAAAATTAATTAAAACATTAAAAATGGAATTACATGGTTAGAAACTAGTGTGTTAACTAATTAATAAGTTTTTTAGAATTAACAAATTCTCAATTAATTCCATGTAATTATATTTAATTACTGGTGAAATAATTTATTTTCCATGATGCATCATGTGGTGAGTATCTTCAAGATTCATCATATGTACATTAAGATAAAAGGGATTAATCAATAAATTAATTGAATTAATTAAAGCATGCTTATCTTAATAATAAAGAATATATTGAAGTTGATACTATCTTGTGTACTTTTTCATATTCTTTGAATGTATGTGGATGATCATGAACTTAGAACGACTTGTGTATGTGATTGGTTTATTCAATTTATCATCATTTCATTGTTTTATAATAATTTATTAAATTAAATAATTACTTTCATGTCATTACTCTCCTATCATTATGTAAGAGCCTAAGATTCCATGGTTTCTTTTATGTAAATCTCATTAACCAATACTTTGATTCCCCTCACCCACATGTGAGAAAGAATCATGCAATGCATAGAGATCCTGGGTGAGTGGGGGCGGTTCAAGTTCGAAGATGAGGAAAAACCAATCAAGAAGGTTGTTTTCAACAAAATGTGGAATAAAATGACCCTAATATGGACCAAAAAATATATCCTTTTATATTCATTAAAGGGTTAACATAGTTTAAAGATTTTAAATTGGTTTACCCATTTATGTTTTAAAAAAAACTCCCAACAACTCCTACATCTATAATGATCCATAAATCTGCTTTCCAAAGGTAGGCAGTTATTGGGATTTCAAACCCAACAATAATAAGGAAACCACATTAGTCGAGAGGATGGGAGGTCGGGCTCATCACACCTTTTGGGGGGGAATTATTTCACACTACATGACTCTCTTATAGATTTAATATATTTTTGTGAATCTTTACCAAATCATGAAATGTGACTATTTAACCAAATAAAACGATTGGGTGTTAAATCCCTATACATGCAATAGGGAATTGTATTAAGGACACCATATCTATATATCAGTGGTTCTCTATTTTTTTCCATTATTTATTAACAATTATGGATGCTTTTTTTGAATCTATTTAAATAAGCACTCTGGAGTTTACTGCCATCCAAGAGGGCGATTGGTGTTTTGGAATTGGGATCAATCCTCTAGGAGGAGTCCTACATATCCCATGACAACAAGAATTAGAACCCATGTAGTTTATTTAGGACCATTCCATGTGGTTTAAAATTATGTAGAAAGAATGTATGTGAGGGATGTCATGTGAACTAGGATAACATATCATAGGGCTGTCGAATGAACCAGACTAATGTCCGAAAAATATCGCATGAACCAAGATGACACGTTCGAGGGCTGTCACGTAAACCATGATGACATGTATGGGTTTCTTTTCATAACCAGGATAACATGTCTAGAGGACTTTTCATGATCTAGATGACATGTTTGGAGGTCTTCTCATGATTTATATGACATGTTTGGAGGTCTTTGTATGATTTGGATGACATGTATGGATGCCTTCACAAGATCTACCTGACATGTCCAGAGGTCTTCACATGATCTGACTGACATGTCCAGAGGTCTTCACATGATCAATGAATAGATCACACAAAAATAATGACCCATTCACATGAAAATTAATGTATCTTATTTCACATAAATCTTTCATCATTTCATCCTTCATTGTGTAAATTCCTTAGTGTTTGTTAGGCATTTTCCTATTGAGGCATCGTGTGAGCAAGTCGACACATTGAAGATCATTCGTGTGACCTGGATAACATGACAAAGATACTTTGTGTGATCATTAAGATGATCACATGAAGTTTATAAACCTACTGTGTAATCCCTTAAGTTACTCACTAGGATTATCAGGTGGAATAATCTTACAATTCATGGTCCTCCATTCCGGAAAGTCCACTATTGACTTCATGTGTCAAGGGGGTATTTTATAGGCATCACTACCCCATATCTATGCCACTTTGTATGATGATTAATTCTCATATCATGGCTTGAGTTGGTGGATGTAATTTTCACATAAGTCAATATTGTGTCATGCGCTTCACATGATCCAACCGCATGTCAACAATGATGTCATCGTTTTATTTCATGATAAACAATGACTGTATGATCAATCAATCATTACTAGATTTCTTGAACCCATTTATTTTCAAAGGGATTCTATATGATTGATCCTACATGTCCGAGAGCCTTCATAATACTAGGAATTCATTTCTAGGATCCTTCATGATATTATGTTGCATGTTAAAGGTATTTCGCATGATCCATCTAGCATGTTGAATACTGCTAGAAAATTGGTCTATAACCACATACCTATAGCCACAATTTTCCAAAACTGTGGATATAGGTATTTATGTTAAGGCTATATCCACAATTTTAATAAAATAGTGGCTATAGGGGCAGTGTATAGCCACTTTTAGTTAAAATGTGGCTATATATAGTTTTTTCAAAGGCTATATCCATGGTTCTATAAAACTATGGCTATAGACACACTTTTTGTAAACCATGGCTATAGGTTTCCCACATAAGTGTGGGATTTTTTTTTCACATGGGAATATGGTGGGAAGACCTATTCCCATGATTTTTCCTTTTGAAATGGGTTTTAAAGATATATATATAAAACTATATATTTATATACCATAATTTGTCTCTAGTGTAGTGGTAATATAACCGATAACCCATGGTGGAGGTATGGAGATCGAATCCCATTGGAGATAATTTATTTTCCACCTATATCTATGGTTTCTAGGGGATATAACCATAGTTTTCCACCATGGAAATAGAATCTATAGCCACATTTTAAATCATGGATATAGACCTATATCCATGGTGGACAACCAGGAGGAATATTTCCACAGTTTCCAAAACTATGGCTATAGGTGTTGTTGCCATGATGGAAACTGTGGATACATACCATCACAACTATGTCTATAGATTTTTTCTATAGCCACGCCAATACGTGCCATGACCCATTGGAACTGTGGATATATCTTATAGCCACAATTTTGAACTGTGGTTATAGAAAATTTTTCTAATTATGGAAGGTCCATCACATGATCTAACTAGCATGTCCAGGGTCTTTGCATG
Organism: Viscum album; assembly: GCA_963277665.1. Taxonomy (NCBI): domain Eukaryota; kingdom Viridiplantae; phylum Streptophyta; class Magnoliopsida; order Santalales; family Viscaceae; genus Viscum; species Viscum album. Next base: position 804,931,525 of record OY728150.1, on the reverse strand, counting down.
ATCAATGAACTAATCACAGAGAGTGAATAATCCCATAACATGAAGAAAAATGTAACTATATTCACATAAATATCCTATCAAATCTATCTTTTATCACATGAACACATCGGTGGTTATCAAGATTTTGTTCACTGATATGTCACATGATCATAAATACTTTCCTGAGGCATTCATGTGATCAGAAAGACTCGTTGTATGGGGATTTTCATGATCAATCTGGGATTCCATACGACCTTCTCTTGATCCAATTAGCATATTGAATGTATTTAACATGATCTATGAACTAATCATGCAAAGAATGAGACCCCTTCACATAAAAATCAATGAAACTCACTCATATAATGATCCCATCATTTCTAGATTTTATTGTGTGAATTAATCAATGACTATTTGGAGTTTTTCGACTGACATGTCACATGATAAAAAAGAATTGATTGAGGCATTTTTGCGATTAGGAAGACTCATCAGATGAGGATTCACGTGTTCAATTCATAATTCCAAATATTTTTTTCATGATCTATCCAACATGTTGAATGACTTTCATGTGATCCATGAATTGGCCACGTGAAGTGCATGATCCCTTCACATGAAAATAAATGCAACTCACTTCACATAAGGACCCCATAATTTCTAGATTTTAACACATGAACACCTTTAAGTTTTTCCAAATTTTTTCCACTAATATGTCACATGATCATAAATAATTACCTAAGTAATTCACATGATTAGGAAGAATCATTATATGGGGATTTGTGTGATCAATCTGGGATTCCAAAAAGATTTCATGAGATACATCCAACATGTCAAACTACTTTCACATAATCTATGAACTGATCATGCAAAGCGTATAACCCATTTACATGAAAATAAATTTAAATCAATTCACAAAATGATCCCATCATTTCCATATTTTATTTCATGAATGCCTTTAGGGTTTTTTAGTGTTTTTCCATTAACATGTCATGTGATCATAAAGAATTTCCTAAGGTATTCATGTTATCAGTAAGCCTTATCGTATGGGGCTTCACATGATCAATTCGTGATGCCAAAAATCTTTATCATGATCAAGGAATAGACCATGTTAAGTACATAACCCTTTCACATGATGTTAATAGGGTTATGTGATTTCAATTATGTTTTGAAGTCTACACAACTCATGTGACCCCGGAACTTGATCCTCATGTAGCCATGCTTCTTCCTTCTTCCACATTTGTGGGAAAATAATAATTTTGATTTGGGTGTTTATTAGACCCAAATTTGTATATGATCATTTGGAGGGAATAAAAAAAATTCCCCCCTTAGAAGAAAAGTTTGAAGGAAGGAATGAGGACTTATTTCTAAGTAAATACCCGCCTAAGTCTCTTGGGCTTCTGCTGGTCGGTATCCTAGGAATCTCTTAGTATTTTGAGAATCCTTCAGTATTCCACAAGGTAGTCTATAAATAGGGGTGAAAGGTTTCGACCATTTAACTATTAACTCAAACCTCTAGATCAGTAAATATTTACTCTCTTCCATATAAATAATTCAAAAGAATGATCTGCATAACTATGTCACAAGAATCAATTGTTTGATAGATTTTTATGATCTCTCTATGCGATCAAATTGTCTCAACAGCTCTTTCAACAAAATCGCTAACTAATCATTGATGAGTTTCTTAACCCTTGTTTCATGTACTTGGACATGAGGATGATTTTAATGATGTACTTGGGTGTCATGTGATGAAATAATTATTTACAAAATTCCCATGACCATCCCATGGTCACGCGATCATGAGACACAAAACAAATCACGTGATCATGAGACCTTACATGGTTTATGTGATCACGAGATCCAAAATAGATCACACACTCCATACGAGTCCAACCAATTCATAAATTTTTCCCATTTAATGTACTCTTTTAAGATTCTGACATTATTTTAATGCATACTTTTTATTCCTTGGCCCATATGGCTTCAATTTTATGGGCTTCATCCAACATGGACACTGATAGGGATATGATTGCTGGGAATCACAATACCGACCCCTACTATCAGGTCTTATTTGATAATGAAGTCCTAAAGGGTCTTATTTCAATTTATCTCTATAATTCTCCTTTTTCACATAAACATACTTTATATAACTTCAATATTATAGACTATGTCATCATCCCTTTTCTCATCTATAATCTTCTGACTATTCAGTGTTTATCTCCCTTTGACTCTATCTAGGTGATTGTGACTGAGCACAACCACCTAATCCTAGCACCATACCAAGGGTAATCCCACACATTAAATAACTCCCCTATGATCCTGGAAAGTTGTTTCCTCACTCATTAGTCGATTTCCCAGAGTTACTTGAATATACTTGTTTATTCATTAGACAACCTGAAAGGTGGATAGAGTTTGAAATGAGATTTTCACCCTGATGTTAATTTTTATGATGAATGGACATATCCATTTTGGGTTAGATAGAGCTGTATAGAATTTACAGACCAATTTCACACCATCCACCTCTACAAGGTGACATGGATTTCTCAATTCATCATGTACCATTAGCTGGAACTCCTTAGAGAGCTAATAATCCATTGGTGTCTTGACAATAATTCTTTTCATCTAACCCATGAAAAGGTAGGATTTACTCTATGGTTCATATATCATCTTGAGGGAATACCTCCTTTTGGGGAGATGTATGATGAATTTATCCTTGTCACAAATTTTTGGGAAAACCCTGAACAGAATCCAACCTTGGAATGAGACATTCTCACTATTGTGAAGGAGAGGATAAATAAGGAACTGAACCTACACTTAATCAGTTATTTCAAGGATTAGATAAAAATATTTATTTATTGATGTGGGTCTCAACCATCCTCTATACACCCTCATCATTGTACTTATCAACAAATTTGGGACAACATGGTCTCTTATTGGGCCATTCTGGAGACTGGAGAGTATGCTTCATGGGTCTATAAGGTGAGGCCATAGGTATCTTTAATTCTTCAATTAGTGGGATTTTTGACCTGGTTTTTAAATAGATAGATTTTCCCTATTGGGGATTCATATCTTGAAATTTGGTTCTGAACATTGTTTATGGAAGCTCGACTGGTATAAGGTCACCCTCTCAACCTAGTTGTGACAACCCTTTCTCATCTTTATCAGCTTCTAAGTCACATTTAACAAGGTAATACCTCTTACTAAATTAGAAAGACCATTAAATTTCTATTTGAATGGATATGAAATCACTTAAGGTGTTATGGGTACCAAAATACTACTAAAATACCTCATTCCTTATTCCTCCCTCAACTATTAAACATCTACAGGGTTGAGGCAACACTGTTAGATATCTATGACGTTTTCATCATGATGAGAAAACATAATTTTTTTTTAATTTCATGCCATACCTTACACCCATTGGGATGATCATTGAAAATGATAGAGGTTAACTTGATAAGAGATTTTATAAAGTTTCTTTATAGTATGGGGTTCTTTTATATTTCCTAGATGAGCTAATAAGTTTTGATTCATATACCCCTTAAAAATTTACTTGTCAGTTTTTATGAACTCAGCAAGCGTCTTCTCTCTCTTTTGATGGTGTGTTAGGGGAATGAAATCCAAGTATTATCCATCAATTATATATTATAATGGAATATAAGGATACTAATTCCATTATTTCCTTTCCACCCACTAATTCTTCTACTTATCTATCTTGAGATTATTCCAAATATTGGACGAAATATTATCCAACTAGTGTGCTGAGCTAACTGGTTCGATGGGTAGATACACCCTATTCCTCCCCGAATCCCCTATTCATGACCTTGATGGAATTAGTGCAAGACTTAGGAATCCATTCAAACAAATTAATTTATTATAAAAAATATTCTTCTGATGATGAGGCAAAGTTTTTCAAGGAAACCGACCCCTAATTACCGACAACGGATGATGTGCTGGCCAAAGGAGGGTTAGAACATGTCATTGGTGAAGGTAGAACAGTCCAAGCCACTCTTTTCACTTATTCATCAGCTTATTTGGGTCTTCATTAAATGTATTGAATACTTGATTATGTCCTGACCATTTTTTTTCATGCTGATTCACCCTTAGAAACAGAATCCGGGAGCAGGATGACATGAAGACTGATTTGACACTAGATTCACACCTTAATTATCAAGACTCTCTTGTGGAAAATTCATGATTAGGGTGATCAAATCCATAAAAGTTTTAGTAACCTTAGAGTAGGTGACTTAAATTTTTATATATTATACACAATTGCATAGTGGATCATCATAACACAACAACAACGGTCTGATCGTGAGAAAGAGTTGTGATAATTTGACAATAAAAATTTCCTACTTCAATCTATGAGGGATTCCTTAGAGGTAATGGATCAAAAACTTAGTGAAGCTACCAAATTGTGTGATCAGATGAGTGAATGTTCCAAATATATAGTGTAATATGAAGTTATCATCACTCACATGAAGTTTGATATCTCAAAGGCATCAACTTTATTGGATGCCACTTGAAAATAGGATTAGAAGTTATCCTCCTCGATTGAGGATATATGTACACTAGAAATGATGGAGGAAATGGAACATGTGACACTTTATCATTAAATTTACACCTATCACCAGAATCTATATGATATGGAGAACTTAGATGACCACTTTTTACAATGATCTTGTTGTATGTCTTTTAGGGAACCCTGGGAGAGACTCTATACTGTAGAGATTCCTCCTTTTATTTGTACAAAATTAATGAATAGATCCTTCAAATTTAGTATATTTTTGTCAATCATGATCTATTTTATCATGTATATGACACTTTTTCAGCTTTATATCATACAAATCACCTGATACATTAAGAAAAACACATAATGTTGAGAAAGACCCAAATATGAACTCAATTTCTTGAATCATAATTGAACTCTCATGAGAATTTCCCATGAATGATTAATGGAATAAGAATCCTCATTAATGTATCTATACTGGTCCTTCTGAGATGTATGGCTTGAAAAGGGTAATTTGGGTAAATATTTCCTAGAAAGAGAAATCTATAACTTTTTTATAGACCAATGATCCTAGCAAGCATAGCTTAATTTTTTCTAGGGTCAGATAATGGTCTTAAGAAGATTTATATATTTTATTTTTTATCCCAAAATTTTTCCTAATCCATTTAAGTAAATAATTAGAGGGTATAGACTTAGGTTTTACTTAGGATACACTTTATGGGTTTTTATCCAGATAAGTTTTGTTTTTTACCATTTCATATGTGCTCAATTTTTCCTAGATCACATTGGGTGTGTGTCTAGAGAGCAAAAAATCAACTTTTTCCCAGTTTTACCTTTGTGGGTTTTAGACCTGGTGAGTGTTGTTTTTCTTATAATTGGATGTTTTAAGGTACTTCAAGTTAGAAAATTGATGTAGTTTAGGGTATTCCAGCTTGAACATGCTATTGTTTTAGTTTAGGGTCTTTTAGCTCAGATGTGCTGTTACTGTAGTTTAAGGTCTTATAGCTCAGAACTTATATTATATTATTTTATATTCTTCTAGATCATACCTTTTATTATTTTAGTTTATGGTATTTTATCTTGGACCTTCAATTTATTTAGTTTTGGGTCGTCTAACTCAAACCTTATGTTGCTGTAGTTTAGGGTATTATAGCTCTAACCTTATGTTGCTATAGTTTAGGGTCTTCTAACTCATACCTTATGTTTCTATAGTTTAAGGTCTTCTAGATTGGAACTCTTATTAATTTAGTTTAGGGTATTCTAACACCATACATTTTGGTTTAGATTCCAAAGAATGAATATTCATGAAGGGTTATGACACCCTGCATTCTCGTTGAGATTATAAAGAATAAATATTTATGATGGGTTCTGACACAATGTATCCTTACTTAAATATTTCTTGATATATAGAAACATAATGTTAGGGATTTTGAATCCACATATATAATTAGCTTATGGAATACATAAATCAAGTACCAATGAGTTTGAACTAGATATGATGATATGGGGTAGACACACCAATGATGATTGTAAAACACTATGAGGTTCCGAATTCCACTGATATGTATCTAGGGTTCACAAGGATCAGAGGCCCTTTATTACAAGGAGGATATAACTCTATTTAATGGGTTAAGGGCCCTTATGCATGAGTCTAAATGTAATTACATGCATGGTCAATAAGAGGGGTCCTTTCTCCTTTCCAAGGTCTATGAAATACTTGTGAAGATGAAAAAATTTGGATGATGAAGTTACATATAGGGAAAAGGGATATCCAAGAAGGATTATAACACCTTAGGGGTAGTTGGGTTTTATTATTATGAAGCTCGTGCCCTGCATCATGTGGTTTTGAGCCATGTGATGAGGGCTAATAAAAGGTTCAGGATTTAAGTACCATATTCCAACTTACAGAACATGTACAATACATAGTGACGTAATGTCAGGGATGTTAAATCCACTTAAATAGTATGGTCATGGGAATAATAAACCATGGTCTAGGAATATATGATTCAACTGAAAACAAAGGTTAATGGGTATAGGTCAACCATTAATAATTATGTAAACTAGTATTGAATGTAGTCAAGTAAATAAATCATGGATTTAGGGGGGAATTTTCTTCCAATAACAAAACATCCACTAGGTGAAAGATCTGAGGTGTTGCGTTATCCACTAGAGAATCCTAGTGGGGTCCCTTTAGAGAAGTTAGTCCTTGTTACCAATATACTATAGGTAAAAACCAAGAGAAATAACTCAACGTTATGGAGTTTCATGAAATGTGTATCAAATCAAAGAATTGGTGGGTATCAACTCATACATTGTTGACATGAATGTGATTTATGGAAAATGTAATATTCAAAAAGGGTTAGGGAACCCTAAAATTTATGTCTTCACCTACTAAACACGTTATCATAGACAAGAGATGTGATGAATCTTGACTCTAACTTTTTCCTAGACTAGAAGGGTCCAATGATCATGAATTAGATTTTACTAGGGACACAAGATGATTCATATGAGATTTGAACCTTTTTATTTTTTACACTATAAATTTTTACTAAACTATAAAGATGAAGATTTTAAAAAGAAAATAATTGACTTTTTCTCAGACCTCCCTTTGTGGGTTTCAGCTTGAAAAGTTATATGTATTTTTCACTAGTAGTTTAGAGTTTCGATTTTAACCACAGGAGAATAAATTTTAAGGTGGTACAAATTTGACCAAGGTGCACATAGTTTAAGGTCATGGTGAATGGACCCAGTATTAAGAGAGTGTTACACATCAACCTAAATTGGGATTCCCAAGGTCAAGAGTACTTCAACACCCTCTTGAGTGGGAGATGAAAATGTTATAAATCATGGATTAATGCTATCGAGTCATAAATGATGGTATGATTTAGTCATACCAAGGATGATCATGAATCACTCTAAGGTGATGAGTTCCAATTCCATGATATCAGGGTTTATAAGGATCATAAGGCCCTTATTACAAGGATAAAATACCTTTTTTTGATGGGTATGAGGACCTTATGTAGATAAAACTCATGCACAGTCAAATAGAGGGATCTTTTATCCTTTTCAAGGGTCATGAAAGGTTTTTGGAAACCCAATATTCTCAAGAAATTAAGTGTGAATTATGGATTTAGGTTCTTAGAGAGATGGTGGAAGCACCCTGAACTTTGGTTGACTATGGTCAAACTATTGTTGTCTTTTGGTAAGGAGTGATGATGGATGATGATTTACATAATTAGAAATCATGCAGCAGGGACACACCTTCCATGTAGTTTAACATCCTATTATGAGGATATAATTGTCATGTTGTTTAACATCATGTGACCAAGCTGTCTTTATTATAGTTTAATTTCACGCGGGAAGGATTTGGGAACCAATGTGAAATTATGCAATGCATCCATAGAGACACCATGTATTTGTTAAGGGTAGTAAGGGAATAATTTTAATTTACATAACTGAGATTCCTTGGTTTTCCCTATGCATTTAATAAGGAAATAATCATGCCATTTTTATCTATTTCAAAGAGATCCCTCTATATAGATCTATCTCTCACATGAAAGGGTGAATGGCATATTTTGTTTGATTTTGTAGCTGGGCCCTGGTTTGAAGGATACTAGGCATCACTATGTATCTTGGGATAATAATAATCAAGACACACATATTTCTATTTTATCTACCCATATATATTTAACTCATATATCATGAGGGGAAATTTTTCAATCTATACACAATATTTGTGAGGCTTCCTTTACATGAATCTAACCCACATGTAGGAAAGGAGATTTAATTCCTACCTTAGTGAAGATCCATCAAGGAAGTGAGGAATAACTTTAGGATTTAAATCACTTAGGTTGGAGGGGAGTTTTTTTTGGATTTCATGTTTGGGCTTGGTGGCTGGTGGTCTGAGAGTCACAATGTATCCTATTGACACATAAATCAAGCCACATGTAGTTATGAAGAATTTAACGGTCCACTTACATAGATCTGAATCATATGAAGGGGATAGGGGAATTTTCATCTTAAAATAGAAGAAACCCACTATCTCCTGAGTGCATGATCTCTATCCATTGGTTATAATATCATAGGAAAAGATATCTCTTATTTGTGTAGGCTTTTACTGGCAGGGGCATCTTTACATTCTTGTGGCCAATCATGGTTAACAGATTTCAATATGGATCAAGAACTGAGAAAGGTTGTGATAGTGGAAAACCTATAGCTTGGACCAAGATAATATAACCAGGCATTACTATATATCCTAAGAGTTTAGTAATCAATCCACACATAGTTCTTATATAAGAAGGTTCCTTGCACAAATCGGTCTCATGTGCAAGGAAGGAGGGCATTGCTATTTTTGAATATTATGGCTGGGCTCGATGATAGGTGGTCCAAGTGTCACTACATATACTATAGTGATTGGAATCAAGACACATTTATTTATTATATAGACTACCTGTATAAATATTTCTCTTATTCAGAGAGAGGGAATTTAGTTTTTCTCTTCCCTTGGTGAGCCATGGCATCATAGCCAACTAATGGGTCCTCTACGTAGACCAAGTTTATACATATGGAAAGGGAATTTCCATATCTTATCTTGGTATAGAGACACAAAATTCATCCCTAGAATATATTTATGGATTGGATGACTTTCTATAAGTAGTTTTAGGTATTACAGGATGGACTATATGTCATTTAGTTTAACATCATGCGACTGGGATGAATGAGGGACGATGTTTTATAGTCATGCATCTTTGACCAAATAAGGCTACCAAGAAAATTGGGTATCTCAAGGTATTTGGGACTTCAAGGGAGATACATACCCCAAAATTAAAGGACACAAGAATTCATTGTTATAATCTTGCTTTGATAATGTCTATGATGCACAGATGTATAACATTAGGGGTTACAAAATCTACTTGAATAGTTGGGTTATAGGAAGTTTAAATCATAACTCAAGAATATTTGAGTTAATGGGAGATAAATAAAGGTGAATAAATGTCAACCATTAATAATTGATGAATCCCATATCCCATATAGTCAGGACAATATCTCCTAGATTTAAGGAAGGCCTCTCCTCTAGGACTAAAACATACCCTAGGCACAAGATTTGAAGTGTTGTGTTATTCACCAGTGAATCCTAGTGGGGTCCCTTTGGATTTTCCAGTCCTTGTTATCAGTACACTATAGGGAGGAAATAAGTATATGGGATCAAGGTCCATGGGTTTATAAGAGAATTATAATAACTCAAGTAATTAATTATTATAAACTCAAAGATCTAAGATATGAAGTTGGTTTATAGAGAATGTAATATTCAAAAACTATTTGAGCACCCTAAAGGCCACTATAACATGTATTGAATACATTTTTAGGGTGGAGGGATAAAACATGCGATTCTTGAGTACACAATCATTAAGAGGATGATCTATTTATCATTAAGGCCTAATGTCATGCAGTTTAACGTCATGCGATAGGGATGTGGCTATCGTGTTGTTTAACGTCATGTGACTAGGAAGTCTTATGTGCAGTTTAACATCATGCGGTAAGGATGTGGTTCCCTATATTTGAATAGAATTCACCTTGATTACATGGGTTAGGTTTACTCACCAAGACCTCTAAGCTCACATGAGTCATGCTCGACATGAGAAATAAGTGATAGCTAGGAAGTCAATTGAGCCATAAAAGAGTGCATGATAAGGAATATGAAGGGGTATTCAAATTTTTATATGAGTGGTAACCCCCATAGAAATTTGATTCTCATTAAGAAACATAGTTGGGAGTAATGAGGATTCATGGATGGTCCTGAAATGGAAGATCCAGGTGTCACTATGTATCCTATGATGGAAGAAATCAATCTACACGTAGTTCTTAAAAATAAAACTCCTTGAATAGGTATGAACCATATATAGGTAGGGGGAATTATATATATTGTTTTTTACATTGTAGTTGGGACCAAGATTTGAGATCCAGACATCACTAATTACCTCATAATGATAAGAATCAATCCACACATAGTTTTTATATGAAAAATTCCTCACGCAGGTCTGAACCATACATAGGGAGTGGGTATTTTTTTTTTATATTGTGGCTGGGCCTGAGATATGAGATTCAAGCATAACTATGTATCCTATGGTAATAAGAATCAAGCCACAAATAGTTATTAGAAAAGAAAAATTATCCACACTATTCAATTTCTTGTGTGGGGGAGAGGGTATTTTTATTATATTATATTTGGGGAAGGATGTAGGATCTGGGTGTCACTAATAGAAATCAAGCCACACATAATTATTATTGGAGATGCTGTGCAGTTTAAATTCTTTCCGCCAGGACTTAGGTATGGAGGCATAAACAACTAATCCCTTATTTATCCATCTTGGAAGTGGTAATATGGGTGAAATAAACCATGTATTTACATGAATATATCAAGGATAATTATTTGAAAATTTGTGGGATTAACATTACACCATTAGAAAAATAACTAATGGAGTTAACATAGGCCTTTCCTCTACAAAAAAAAATCATTCAATAGGCATAAGCTCTAAGGTATTGTGTTATTAAACAATGAATCCTAGTGGTGTTAATTTAGGATTGGTCAATTACCATTACCAATATGTAGAAAGGGAGAATTAGGAGGATGTGGGCTCAATATCCATGAAATTCCAAGATGATATGCACTCAAGGAATCCATCAATTTAGAAATGTAAAGGGGGAATGAAGTTTGTTTGATTAAAAAAGTGGGTTGTCCAAAGGGATTTATAAAATCCAGTATTTTGAGTCTTAATTGGAGATACATACCCAAAAATGAAATGGTAAAATAATTAAATGTTCTAATATTTATTTGAAAATGAGTATGATTCATAGATGTGTAACACTGAGAGTCTCTAAATCTGCTAAAATAGTAGGGTTATGGGAGGTGTAAATCATAACCCAAGAATATCTAAGTTAACAGGGGGTGGAGACTGGTGGGTATAGGTAAACCATTAATAATGGATAAATTCTATACCATGTGCATTCAGGACAATAAATCCCAGATTTAAGGAGGGGCTTCCCTCTAGAACCAAAACACCCCTAGGCACAAGCTCCGAGGTGTTGTGTTATTCACCAGTGAATCCCATTAGGGACCATTTTTGTAAGACCCCAAGATTTCATAGTACATTATTTCTTTAATGTAATTTAATAACTTGCACTATATACAACACTGAGTTCAAGCGCACCACGACTTACCAAACTAGCCGTTCAAAAGCGGTTATGAATAGTATTAACTGAATTTTGAATTTTATACAATCCTTATAATTTTAGAATATATATAATTAGTTTCTTAGACATAGTATAAGAATAAATTCATTTTTTTAGATAAAAGAAATATTTTTTTAAAATGCGATTTTACAGCCTTTTAATGGCGAACCCTTTTTAAATCAAATATTTGAAACTTTTATACATTAAATTTGACAAAATAAACTTCTTCTTTAGAATAGGGACATAAAAATTTAGTTTTGATAAATTTTTGGTGTTTTTCTGATAACTTTCATATTTGGGTGAATAGTGAAAAATATTAAATTTTAACTGAAAACAACATTTTTAATCAAAATAATTTATAGTGTTAAAATATACATATAAATGGTTTAGAAGTATAATTAGATTATATTTTTATCATTTAATCTAATGTTGGTCATTGGAAGTAATTTTACTTGGAAATTGGACATAAAAAAGTGTCAATCTTTTGGTAGTTATTATTTCTTAAAAATATGCCTTTTGGTTTTGACAAAGAGAATTAATTTTAATTTAATAAATGAAATTTATATGTTTTGAATTTGGAAAAATAGGCTTCATTTTTGAATTCATAATATCAAAATTATCTTAGGGTGAATTTTTGGTATGTTTTCGAAAACTTTCAATTTTTGATGAATAGTGAAAAACACTGCGTTATTGGTTAAAACCGACTTTTCATTTAAATAATTATTTATTTTATTTAAATTTATTTTAGGTCAAAATAGATACATAATACCTATATATTTTCAATGTAATTCATTGGAGTCATTTTGTAATAATATTAGATATATAAAATTTTATTGAACTTTTCACCGTCTTTTACCCACCTCCTAGGAGAATTTTCAAATTCACATAAAACTTAATTTTACTACTTCTGTGAGTGGAATTTCAAAAATACGAGAGACACGGTTGATATTGGTAAGAAAAATTTGGTTCAATAAGATGGAAATAAATTTTGGTGAATAGTAATTTTTTACTTTCATTTACCACGGTTAAAAGTAAATAGGGTAATTAAGGGTAAAAATGATATTATTCTTACCCTAACACATGTCATAATTTTATTGGATAAGTGTAATTCGACCAAAAACAACCTTAGGAATAAAATATGATCCTTTAGGTCCACTTGAATTAGATTAGGACATTTATTATTATTTTATTTAAAGAAGAGTTAAAAGAGTTAAAATCAAAGTTTAATAGATAAACCATTTTTAATATAGGGTTAAACACAATATAAATTCAAATATAAATATTAATTAGAAAGATAAAAATATTTCCTACATAATGGTATTTTATTTATAATTTTTAGATATTAAATAATTAAATTTATCTATGATAAAATGATGATTCAGTAAATACCTTATTAGTGAAAGAATCAAATAAATGGTATTATAAATATTAAAATAAATATAATTTCAAAGTTTTTATGAAATAAAAGAATTTTATAGGGGAATATGACATTTTAGGGTTGATTCAATTTATCTTGTTCGAAGCAATCAAGTTGTGATGACTTTAAAAAAAACCAAATACCAAATAGTGTCAAAATTGACATAAATTAATTTTTAAAACAAATACTATATTATTGGTTGATATAATATTCCTAAAAATCTAAGGTTTTTCAAAGGTCTTAAATAATATTATATATGTGATTACTGAACCACTTTAGATTCTTTTTTAAGTTTAGAGTAAGTTTATTAACCATAGAGTGTAAGAATACAAGAAGACACGGTAAAAGTTAAACTATTTAACTAAGAGTTAAATCTAAAAGATAAGGTTAAAATGGTAACATAAACTTATATAAAACCTATTGGTTGAGGTTATTTTGAAACAAAAACACCTTATCCTCAAAATAAATCATTTTGGATCCATTAGAAATCGAAACTTATTTTATTATAAAATAATATTTCAAGATTTTCCTAAAGTGACCCTCACCTCTCTTATAAAAGGGCACTTCACCTTCTCTAAAATTCACACCACCAAAGCCATTTTTCTTGGCCAACCCCTGCCCAAATATCCTCCCAACTATCCTAAATTTATCCTAGAGGCATTACTTTGGTCAGAAATCCAACCTAAGGATCCCTTTTGATCAAATCAAAATGAAGAACCTGAAGAAGAGGTAATGATTTCACCACCCTCTTTCAAGTTTTTTTCTTCTTCCACATACTCTTTATTTTTTATTACCATAACAAAATAATAACTCCAGTACCTTATATATACTTTTATGTTATTATAAATATGGAACAACCATATTTATTATTCTATCCATCCTATGAATGATAATGTCACCATGAATGCGTACGTACGACTTACCGTCTCCATGCCGTGGTGTAATTTGTTATTCAACACTATGTTATTTGGATGGATATAATGATGAGTAATATGTATATAAATAATGAAAATAAAATGATAATTTCTATGTAAAATTAATATACCATCCAATTCCACACCTTTAAGGAAATGATGTTGTCGCTCGTGCGTATGTACGGATTACCGTCTCCACGACGCGATGAGATTCATTTCCACGTTCACCATTCATCGAAAATTATAAAAATATATATTACTAATAAGTATGTAATATATGACATAATAATGATACTGGATATATATATATATATATTTATATGTATTTATGTACTTACATATATCTTATTCACTTACTTCCTTTCAATACGATATGAAAACAGAAACAACGTTTATGCGTACGTATGGCCTACCGTCTCCATAAACAGTGTTTTCCATTTCATATATATATCTATTATAAATATTTATATTATAATTATGTATGATATATAAATCAAGGTTTATATTCTGGAAGTATTTAAATCATGATCTAAATGATACGATCAAGAATAACAAGTTAAAATACATATGATAAAGAAAGCGATTATTACCTGAAATGTTAATTTAACATGAAAATCATTATTAAATGGGTAGTATAAAGTCATAAATGAATCATGTATGATATAATAAATATGAATATGGTTCTGGTATAATCTAATAATATACAATGGTCATTATATAGGAGGTTAAACGTACCCTCGACCAAAGGAAAGTGCAAGGCAAGGGTTAATTCCTCAATCTCATTATTATCCAAGATTGTTTATGTGTAAGTATTTTTTGGGAAATTTTTATTATCCATGTCCATGTTTCATAAAAGACATTTCAAAATGATTCTTTTAAGGTAATATTTAACTAAAACATCATTTTAAATGTTTTAAATATTTATTATTCTAAATCTTTCTCATTAATGTCTATGTTTTCAAAATGGGGTTTAAGGATTTATTTATGTGGACATTAATGTTTTTAAAATGTCAATTACTTTCAAAATATTCAAAGTGGTATGAGACACTTTGATTAAAAAATGTCTTTAAATGTATTCTTTTTCAAATTGTGTGACTTTTAAATGGTTTCATGAAAAAGGGGTATTTCTATCAATGCATTTTACCAATCATTTTTATCTATGTCAACATACTTTGATGGATTTTAAAATTATTGGAAGTTGATACAAATATTCCATATTGTATTGAAGGTTTTGTGATATGTTTGACTATGGATGTGTTATTTTTATACCATTAATGGTTTATGGATAAATTGTTGACATTTCGTATGCTAGTTTTAATATGAATGTTTATGTTATGTTTAATCCTTTTTAATTTGAGGAATGCATTGGACTTAGTAAGTGACGGGTGGAGCCCACTATAGCTCCTCGATGCATCGGTAGGTCTCATGAGAAAATTAGATGTGGAATTGGACGAGGAATTTACAAATTTGATATATGGTTTTGGATGAGGCCTAAATCATTTTTAGATGTCTTGGCTGATGCCTTACAAGATGTTTCACAATGTCCGACATTATGCATTCCCTCATTATGAAATTAGTTATTACATGTGATTATTCGACTAGTAGAATATCCATGTGCATGTTTATATGTTAATGTTTGATTTATTTTTTCCATATTATGTTCAAGTTTATGTTTGAAAGGCTGTTGTTTTTATTACACATCTTACCTTAAAATTTATAGCTTCTGCTAAATTATTTACCCTTACTGAGCATCTGAGCTCACCCCTTTGTTATGTTTTATTTTCCCAGGATATGAAGAAGTTAGTTATGAGTGACTTACAACCATAATTTAGGAGGCTTGGACATTTCTAATGGAATAAATTACTGTTGTTTTTCTTTTCAAGTTGTAATGTTGAACTTCATGTATGTAATCTATTTTCCATGACTATTAAACTGATCTGTCCTTTGGGACTTGATTCCTTGTAATCATGAAAATGTATTAAAATAATGCACCAACTCTGGGTAATAGGGGTTGAGGCATTATAGTTGGTATCAGAGGAAGTTTAGTACAAACCTAGGAAACTAGATTTATATAAACTCTGATTAGAGCAGATTGTCCTAAGATAGAATTTTAGAATTAGTATAGAATAACTTCCTAGAATTTTGGTACTGTAGAGATTTTGTGAGTTTTACAAGCAATACATCCCTGTCTGGGTACGAGCAGGTAGAGGCGGCTCTGGCACAAATATACCTAGGGGTAAAAACTGAAAACACCGCTTTAAGATAGACTTGAATGGGAACTGATGCACGACAACAGGCCTTTCTGCACTCTTGGTTACAACACTCCCGGGGGATATGCATAGGATAATTATCATTTTATTTAAAAACCACTATGAAGGGTTTATAGGTATATACTTCCTCAAAGAAAACATTTTTATGATTATGGATTATATCCATGAATTGTTCAATTTATGTTAACTATTTTACAAGTTTGGAATTATGCATTGCGATTTATAAACTAACCTAGTGTATGCCATTGTTTTGAAATGGCTCCCAGTAGATGTAATGAGACCTCAAGAAATACACATGATCCAAAGAGTAAGAAGGATAATATATTTCATGGTATTATGCCAACATTTACAAAGGAAATAGTCTCCCACTTATTATAATCATATGAAGAAATAGTATCATGTGTTAATAATATAAGTAAATAATTTTCTGAGTCCTATGGCTTTTAAGGGAAGCTAGATAAGAAAAGGATTGTAGATAGAAATATGGATAAAGGGAATAAGGGAAAGAATGATTTTCCCATATGTGATAACTGTGGAAAGAATCACCATGATAAATGCTTGAAGGTAATGAGAGTTTGTTATGAGTGTGGAGAAAAAGGACACCAAGTACGTGATTTCAAGGGTGAGAAAAAGGTTTCAAATGTACAATGCTTCATCTTCAAGGAGTGGAGACACTATGCGAATCAATGTCTAAATCATCAGAGTATACCCCAAATGCTGATATTGGATAATAATCAAGTTATGATACTACCTAAGATTAAGAGGAATGATTAAGAGTTCTTATGTTGTTATTAAAGTATTGTGTCATTTGAGTATTGTATTAATGATGTACATGTTATAAGAAGTATAGAGTATATAAGGATTGTACTGCAGTACTATTTCATTAAGGACTTGAGATTGTGTGGAACCATGAAAAGTGACTTAATGGAAAGTTAAACTTTTTGGAAAATACATGGTTGAAGGAAAGACAAAACTTTAATATGGTTCTGATACCAAGGTATTGATTTTGGAATAAGAGATGGTTGATTTGGATAAATTATATTGGATATTATTGACTATCTTGGAACTGATTAATGGTTTGTTTATTTCATCATTGTTGGAGTATTAAAAATTTTTGGATATAAGGAATATATCTAGTATTCTATAAGGAATAAGGGAGCATGAATGTAATCAATAAGGTTTTATGGTAATTCAGGGTGTTACCATCTTTTAAAAGAATACATGATGATGGTATTCACATGTTATTACGTGGCGAAAAGGATCTTCATTGTGTTTTACATCTTTATAAATTTTTGACTGTGAGTTTGGAAAGAAGTATTTTGGATAAGTCTAAAGGTTAGAATGGATTAAGTTTGACATTGGATTCGATAGTTAAGGTAAAAGAATTTCTTAAGATTATTTTTTTGGATTTTTTATAAAAGGACAACCCGGAGGCCGGGAGACAACCAGTCGCATCTGGAAATGCTGTAAGACTTGAACCCACAACTGAAGGGCGACAGGGGTGCATCACCTACCACTAGCCTACGTGATGTCCTAGATTGTATAATGTAGTTTTTTTCAAGAGGTCTCATAGATTAATTATAAATTCATTTTTTTTGGAACCATATATTATTAGGATAAATAGAGTATTTTTATTATCTTTTATAGTGAAAGATGAGTTTGTGGTAGAAATTAGTTAAAGGATGGAACTCTACTTGTCATGTATATTTTTTCTCTTATTATATGAAGAAATGAATTCTTAAACTTTGGTTAAGGGATCTTAAAACCAAAAATGTGTTATCCTAATACCTTATGTTTTGTCGAACCGATGATATTTTAAATCATCATAGATTGATGGCTTTGAGGCCCTCAATTTTACACTTGTTTGTGATTGATGACCTCAATCACTCCCAATAAATATTTACATTTTTTCTCTAATTATGTGTCTCTAATTTCCAACAATTTTCTCCTAATCGAGATCATAATTTGGTGGTGTATTTCATTTCTCTTTCCCTCTTATTAAGACTAAATTTTATTAAACCAATTTACGATGTGGGTTCTCCACAAAGGTATTTTTCTATTTTAACCGTTTATTTTCAAAGAACAATTTCAAATTGCGAGGAAACAATTTATTGGAGGAGGGTAGAATGTAACATCCCAATATTTCATAGTACGTTATTTCTTCAATGTAATTCAATAACTTGCACTACACACAACACTGAGTTCAAGCGCACCACGACTTACCAAACTAGCCGTTCAAAAGCGATTATGACTAGTATTAACTGAATTTTGAATTTTATATAATCCTTATAATTTTAGAATCCATATTATGAGTTTCTTAGACATAATATAAGAACAAATTCATTTTTTTAGATAAAAGAAGTATTTTTTTAAAATGCAATTTTACCGCATTTTAATAGCAAACCCTTTTTAAATCAAAAATTTGAAACTTTTATATATTAAATATGACAAAATAAAATTCTTATTTAGAATTGAGACATAAAAATTTATTTTTGATAAAGTTTTGGTGTTTTTCTGATAACTTTCATATTTGGGTGAATAGTGAAAAATACTAAATTTTAACTGAAAACAACTTTTTTAATCAAAATAATTTATAGTTTTCAACTATAAATATGAATGGTTTGGATGTATAATTAGATTATATTTTTACAATTTAATCCAATTTTGGTCTTTGGAAGTAATTTTACTTTGAAATTGGACACAAACAAGTGTCAATCTTTTGGTAGTTATTATTTTTTAAAAATACTCTTTTTTGTTTTGACAACATGAATTAATTTTAAATTAATAAATTCAATTTCTATGTTTTGAATTTGGTATAATAGACTTAATTTTTTAATTCATAATATCAAAATTATCTTAGGGTGAATTTTTGGTATGTTTTCGAAAACTTTCAATTTTTGATGAATAGTGAAAAACACTGCGTTATTGGTTAAAACCGGCTTTTCATTTCAATAATTATTTATTTTATTTAAATTTATTTTAGGTCAAAATATATACATAATACATATATATGTTCAATGTAATTCATTGTAGTCCTTTTTTAATAATATTAGATATATAAAATTTTATTGAACTTTTCACCGTCTTTTACCCATCTTCTAGGAGAATTTAAAATTTTTCATAAAACTAAATTTTACCGCTTCTGTGAGTGGAATTTCAAAAATCCAAGAGACACGGTTGATATCAGTAATAAAAATGTGTTTAAATAAGAAGAAAATAATTTTTGGTGGATAATAACTTTTTACTTTTATTTACCACGGTTAAAAGTAAATAGGGTAATTAAGGGTAAAAATGATATTATTATTACCCTAAAACATGTACTAATTCGATTGGATAAGTATAATTCTACCAAAAACAACCTTATAAATAAAATATGATCCTTTATGTCCACCTGGATTAAATTAGGACATTTATTATTATTTTATTTAAAGAAGAGTTAAAAGAGTTAAAATCAAAGTTTAATCACTAAGCCATTTTTAATATAGAGCTACACACAATATAAATTCGACTATAAATATTCATTAGAAATATAAAAATATTTCATAAATCATGGTATTTTATTTATAATTTTTATAAATTAAATAATTAAATTTATTTATGACACAATGATGATTCAGTAATTACCTTATTAATGAAAGAATCAAATAAATGGTATTATAAATATTAAAATAAATATAATTTCAAAGTTTTTATGAGATAAATGAATTTTCTAGGTGAATATGAAATTTTAGTGTTGATTAAATGTATCTTTTTCTAAGAAATAAAGTTTTTATGACTTTCACAAAAACCAAATACCAAATAGTGTCAAAATTGACATAAATTAATTTTTAAAACAAATACTATATTATTGGTTGATATAATATTCATAAAAATCTAAGGTTCATAAAAAGGGATTAAATAATATTATATATTTCATTAATGAACCAATTGAGGTTCTCTTGTAAGTTTAGAGTAAGATAATTAACCATACAGTGTAAGAATACAAGAAGACACGGTAAAAGTTAAACTACTTAACTAAGAGTTAAATCTAAAAGATAAGGTTAAAATGGTTACCTAAACTTGTCTAAAACCTATTGGTTGATATTATTTCGACCCATAACCACCTTATACTCTAAATAAATTATTTTTGAGCCATTATAAACCGAATATGATTTTATTATAAAATAATATTTCAAGCTTTTCCTAAAGTGACCCTCACCACTCTTATAAAAGGGCACTTCCCCTTCTCTCAAATTCACACCTCCAAATCCATTTGTCTAGGACAAAACCTGCCCAAATATCCTCCTAACTATCCTAAATTCATCATAGAGTCATTAATTTTTTCATAAAGCCAACCTAAGGAGCCATTTTGATCAAATCAAAAGGAAGAACCCGAAGAAGAGGTAATGATTTCACCACCCTCTTTCAAGTTCTTTTCTTCTTCCACTTACTCTTTCTTTGTTATTACCATACCAAAATAATAAATCCAGTACATTATATATACTGTGATGTTATTATAAATATGTCACAACCATATTCATTATTCTATCAATCATATGAATGATAATTCACCATGCGTGCATACGTACGGCTTACCGTCTCCACGCCATGGTGTAATTTGTTATTCAACACTATGTTATTTGGATGGATATAATGATGAGTAATATGTATATAAATAATGGAAATAAAATGATAATGTCTCTGTAAAATTAATATACCATCTAATTCCACACCTTTAAAGAAATTATATTATCGCTCGTGCGTACATACGGATTACCGTCTCCACGACGTGATGAGATTCATTTCCACGTTCACCATTCATCGACGATTATAAAAATATATATCACTAATAAGTATGTAATATATGAAATAATAATGATACTGGATATATATATATATATATGTATTTATGTACTTACACATATCCTATTCACTTACTTCCGTTCAATACAATATGAAAACAAAAACAACGTTTATGCGTATGTATAGCCTACCGTATCCATAAATGGTGTTTTCCATTTCATATATCTATCTATTATAAATATTTATATTCTAAATATGTATGATATATAAATCAAGGTTTATATTCTGGAAGTATTTAAATCATGATCTAAATGATACGATCAAGAATAAAAAGTTAAAATATGTATGATAAAGAAAGCAATTATTACCTGAAATGTTAATTTAACATGAAAATCATTATTAAATGGGTAGTATAAAGTCATAAATGAATCATTTATGATATAATAAATATGAATATGGTTCTGGTATAATCTAATAACATACAATGGTCATTATACAGGAGGATAAACATACCCTCGACCAAAGGAAAGTGTAAGGTAAGGGTTAATTCCTCAATATCATTATTATCTGAGATTGTTTATGTGTAAGTATTTTCTGAGACATGTTTATTATCCATGTCCATGTTTCATAAAAGTTATTTCAAAATGATTATTTTAAGGTACTCTTTAACTAAAATATCATTTTAAATGTTTTAAATATTTATTCTTCTAAATCTTTCTCATTAATGTCCATGTTTTCAAAATGGGTTTTAAGGATTTATTTATATCGACATTAATGTTTTTAAAATGTTAATTACTTTCAAAAGTTTCAAATTGGTATGGGACACTTTTATTCAAAAATGTCTTTGAATTCATTCTTTTCAAAATTGTGTGACTTTTAAATGTCTTCAGGAAAAAGTGGTATTTCTATCAATGCATTTTACTGATCATTTTCATCTATGTCAACATCCTTTGATGAATTTTAAACTTGTTGGAAGATAATACAAATATTCTATATTGTATTGAAGGTTTTTTGATATGTTTGACTATGTATGTGTTATTTTTATACCATTAATGGTTTATGGATAAATTATTAACATTTCGTATGATAGTTTTAATACAAATGTTTATGTTATGTTTAATCCTTTTCATTTGAGGAATGCATTGGACTTAGTAAGTGATGGGTGGAGCCCGCTATAGCTCTTTGATACATCGGTAGGTCTCATGAGACAATTATACATGGAATTGGCCGAGGCCTTTCCAAATTTGATATATGGTTTTTGCTGAGGCCTAAATCCTTTTTAGATGTCTTGACCGAGGCCTTGACAAAATGTTTCACAATGTCCGACATTATGCATTCCATAATTCTGAAATTAGTTATTAAATTTGATTATTCTACTAGTAGAATATCCATGTTCATGTTTATATGGTAATGTTTGATTTATTTTTTCCATATTATGTTCAAGTTTATGTTTGAACGATTGTTGTTTTTATTACAAATATTGCCTTAAAAGTTTATAGCTTCTGCTAAATTATTTACCCTTACTGAGCATCTAAGATCAACTCTTTCTTATGTTTTATTTTCCTAGGATATGAAGAAGTTAGTTATGAGTGACTTGCAGGAATAATATAGGAGGCTTGGACATTTCTAATGGAATAAATTACTATTGTTTTTATTTTCAAGTTGTAATGTTTAACTTCATGTATGTAATCTATTTTCCAAGAATACTAAGCTGATCGGTCCTTCAGGACTTGATTCCATGTAATCATACCAATGAATTAAAATAATGCACCGACTCTGGGTAACTGGGGTCAGAGCATTACAATTTGGATCAACCATTTCCTGTTACCAATACACTATAGATGGTAACCAAGAGTATGTGGGGTCATGGACCATTGGGTTCCAAGATAAGTATAACTACAAAAGGAATTGGTTTATATTAACTCATATATCAAAGATATGAAGTTGGTTTATAGATAACATAATATTCAAGAAGGGTTCGAGTACCCTAAAGGATACTCCAATTTACATCGAGCACATTTTCAGGGAAAAGGGATAAAACATGTGATTATTGTGTACACATTCATTATGAGTATGATATGTTTAGAATGAGGACCTCATGTCGTTCAATTTAACATCATACAATAAGGATGTGGATATTGTTCAGTTTAACATCATACAAATATGTAACCTTCCTTGTGGTTTAAAGTTATATTGTATGGATGTGGTTCCCTATCCTTGAATATAATTCACCTCGATCATGCTGTTTAAGGTGGCTTACCAGGTTCCCTAAGCTCACATGAGCCATACTTAGTATGAGAAATAAGAGACAACTGGGAAGTCAGTTGGTCTGTGAAAGAGTGAATGACAGGGAATATATGTGTGGATATTCACAATTCGATATGAGTGGGAATCCCCACATAAATTTGATTATCATAAAAAAAAACATAGTTGGGAGTAATGATAATTTTTGGTTGTGATTGAAATATAATACCAAAGAATCGCTACATATCCTATAGTTTAGGAATTAATCCAAACATAGTCCTTATATATATAAAATTTCTCCATGAAGGTCTGGACTGTATACAGAAAGGGGGTATTTTTTCTTTTATATATTGTGGTTGGACCTAGAGTTTGAAATATATTGGATTTTGTTCTCCAAGAAGATAAAGATATAAATAATACCAAGTATTCAATCCTTATGGTGAATAAAAGGAGGAAGGAAAAGGATAAGGGGTCCAAGGATAAGTCTAATACAAAGAAACCAACACACTTGACCTCCATGAATACAAATATATAGAGGGAGTGTAACAAGAAAAATGAAATTTACTCTCTATATAATAAGAAATACCATTGGAATAATAATTAAATGGTAGGGAAAAAGAAGTAAGGGGATGTTTCTAATTCAGGTATATTTTTCATTAAATTCAATATATCTATTTCTAAAATTTGGTATTGGATAAAACATGTGGATAATAGATTTTAATTCAAATATAGTAACCAAGTATATTCAAGAATATTTAAAAGGGTGAACTGGATCTTTGAGAAGTAAATGGTGCAATAATGATAGAAATAGTAGTGAGATATCATCATCTTACTTTTCATAGTGTCATGATTCTTGTATGAAAAAATTGTTATTATATATACCTTTTATTACAAGAAACATAATCTTAGAATTCTGATTACACACTATGAGTTTTTATTTTATGTTTGTAAATAAATATTGTCTCTTTATAAGGATAACATAAGTTATGGTATGACACATATTAAAAATGGACTATATATACTTTAACTTAAAAAACTAATTTTGGAAATCAATAAACAATACAAAAAAATGAATCACATCATACCCACTTGAAAAAATTTAGACTTTTTCATGTAAATTAGAAGAATTTATAGAGATTACATCAAAATGGGTGTTTATACTATATTGAGTTAAAACCTATGGATGTATTTCATGCTTATTTATAAGATAACATGACTAAATAAATTTTCACTAGGAAGGGATAAATAGATATAGAACAACTAGAATTGATTCATAATGATGTACATGGTCTATTACCACTAGAAGAAAGGGGTGGGTTTTAATAATTCATTACTTTTATGGATTAATTTACTATATTTGTCTATATCTACTTAATAAGGTATAAGTTAGATTCATTTATCAATTTTAAGGAATACCAGGATGAAGTAGAAAACTAGCTTGGTAAGAAGATAAAGAAACTCTAGTTAGACCAAGGCAGAGAATATATTAACTAAGATTTCATCCATCACTTAAAGGAGTGTGAGATAATATCCCAACTCACTCCTCCTTATACACTTTAGTGGAACATCGTAAGTGAAATGAGGAATTGAACCTTTCATGGTATGGATAGATCAATTATGAGTCATGAAACTCTACCATTATCCTTTTGGGGATATGAATTTTATATAGCGACATATTTACTAAAACAAGTACCAAATAAAGTAGTAGAAGGGATTTCATGTGAGTTATATTATGAAAAAAACCACTTTGTCACAAATATGTGTATAAGGATGTTAGGTGTTTTTCAAGACCATACCTAATGAAAAACTAGCACCCCAAATTATGAAGTGAATCTTTACAAGTTATCCAAAAAAACTAAAGGATATTAATTATATAAAATTCATATTGAAGATTAATTATGAAATGATATTTCATATTTATAGAAAGGAACACATTTCCAATGGAAAGAGTGAGATAAATATTGAATTAAATGAAGTTCATGCTTTGGATGCCCAAGAGTGGGTACAAGAATAATCTCTACAAGAGACAATGGAATATGGATACATTACCAAGACATGAGTACATTATTGGTCTACTAGAGGGGTTATAGAACTATAGAGATATTGTTTTTTTTCACCAAGATAGGTGAAACATTACTCTTTTAGAATGATGAACCTCTAACCTACGAGGAATTAATATATGGAAAAGATGTTTCTAAATGGAAAAGATCCCTCAATTTTGAGATGGAATCCATATACTAAAATCATGTTTGGATTTTGGAAGACCTTATAAATGATGTAAAACCTATTGGGTGAAAATGGATATTCAAGAAAAACTTGGACATGGATAGACAAGTAAGTACCTATAAATCCTGACTTGTTGTGAAGACTTTTAGGAAACATCAAGGCATTGGCTATTATGAAAACTTATCACCTACTCAAATGTTGAAATCCATTAGAATATTACTTAAAATAACATACTTACATGATTACAATATTTGGAAAATGGATTGCCATGACCCGTTCTCGGGACCCGTGCCGTGACTACCCCAAGCCCGCCTTCCATAGGCCAGGGGATGAAGACTAGCACCCAAGGTGTAATTCCCAATATAAGGGAGGGCATTGACTTTATGTAAGAGAACAAACACCACAGAGTATGCAGGAAGAAGTAAACACTAAGTAAACTGAGTAAAATAGTAAGTGATGGAAATTAAATGGGCCAGTATAAAAACCCAACTGAAAGTAAAGTACAACTGAAAAGAGAGTACAACAGTAGAAAAGTAAAGTAGCAACACTAAGCTGTCCTCCGGAATTCCCACCTGAAGGGTGGGTACAGATAGTCTCCACAGCTCCTCGGCTCCAGCCGTCCTCTCCGTGTACGTCTCGCCCAGTGATCCACCTCCAGGTACCGACCAGCTCCACGAGCTCCTACCTCGATCAGCGCTGTCCGTCGTCTGCATCCAACACAACGTAGTGCGGGCATAGCCCATGTAGGGGTGAGTATATGCTACTCAGTAGGGACCCCGAGACCACCGAAGGTCTCCCAGAATCCACGAAGGATAATCCACAAAGGAAAGATACAAACACGAAGTAACAACCAAAACTACTTAGGTATATGCACATACATATACCTAAGTCATCAATTCCAGTTCGTCACCATCATCCGAGCCCAAGTTTGATCTAGTCCACATAGAATAGCACAATCCAATCCACACAGGATAACACAACCCAATCCACACAGGAAAGAAAGTCAATCATATCATAGATATTGATTGAAAGTCAAGACTCAGATCACACAGGTATACTTCTTCATAAGACGATAAAGATGATCAGATGTAGCCACTGATTCATCTAAGCTGTCAGACCCACGTAGGATACAAGACCAGCTAAGCTGTCAGACCCACAAAGGATACAAGACCAACTACTCTGCCAGACCCATGTAGGATACAAGTACAGAGTCAAATACTGCCGGACCCACGTAGGATACAAGAACAATATTCACGTACTGCCGGACCCACATAGGATACAAGAACAATAGTCATCACCATCGAACCCATGAAGGATTTCAGTACGGTCGTCGTCGATGCCAAACCCACGGAGGATCCCAGTACAGTCGTCATCGTCGTCGCAGTCGCAGCCAGCTCTAGGGTTCCCGCAGACAGCATGCTCGATTCCGGGAGGGTCCGCTCCATGAGCCAAGGGGGTCGATAAATCATCTGACACGAAGTCCAGAGTTGATGTATCCCAAAGTTCCGTCTCGTCAAAAGGAACTCAACGCGACTGACGGCGTGTCAATCGGACACTCGGTCTGAGAGTTATTGGCTTTTTCGTCCCAGGGGCCCAGTTGGTTTTTAAGTCAAAACCAACCCGACCATATGCCAACTGCGTCCAAACCTCTAGTGGAGTAAGCCAAAAGAACCGTCTCACTAAGAGGAATCCAACAAAGTCGACGGCACGTCAATCGGACATCCGAAGCTCAAGTTATAAGCGTTTCCGCTCCGAAGGCCCGGTTGGTTTTGTGTTCGAACCAACCCGTCCATACCCAAAGTTCTCCGAAACATTGAGTGTAGTATACCAAAACGACCGTATCGGTCCAAGGATCGCATCTCAACTGACGGTGCATCGATCGGAGATTCGTAGCCCAAGTTACGGGCATTTGAACGAATTTTTCTGATTTTAGGGGGGTTTGGGCCCGGACCGACCCGGTCCAAAACCCCCTGGGCCGGCCCGAACCGGTTCGACCCGACCCTGGTCTGGGTCCGGCCCAGTTGGGCATGGCCCGGCCCGGCCCCGGCCTGGCGCGGGGGTCCGACCTGGCGCGGGTGGTCCGGCCTGGCGCAGGCGGTCTGACCCGGTGTGGCCGGTCCGGCCTGGGCGCCGCGCGGTGAGCGGACACGGGGGGGGGGGGGGGGGGGGGGGGGGGGGGGGGAGGGCTGCACCCCTTGCTTCGAAACGGCGGACCTGAGGGTCCTCCTTGCTGAGCTGGCCGGGGGTTCAACCCCCGATTTTCTCGGATCCGGCTGGCCGGTTGTGCCGCGCGGGACCGGTTGGTCCCGCCTCCTGAGTGCCGGCGGCCGGCGGTTCCAGCTGCCCTTCCCTACACCGCCGCGGCCAATGACCGCGGCCCTTGTCCGACCGACACAACACGACGACGCCGCGCCCCTCTACCGCATCCCTCCTTGGTTCTCCGGCGCGGCGTGACGACGCTGCGCCCCTCCGCCGTGGCCTGACTCCAGCCGCAGCTTCTTTTGGCCTCATCGGCGCGACGCGATGGCACCACGCTCCTTCACCGCGTGATATTCCTCGTCCCCGCGTAGTGCCGTTGCACCGCGCCGCCTTCGTTCCAAACCACAGTGGTGAACATCAACAAAGGGGGAGGAGGATCAGCCATGTTTGTGCGGTCTGACCTCCTCCCGTTAATTTGATAACAGGCGGCTAAGAGAAATAACAATAAATGCCAAAATAAGCCACGAACATAAAACAATACCCTACCTCGAAGTAGTTGTCGAAAGAAGATTTTTGTGGGAAACAGCGTCGTGAGGTAAAGCCCCGTATGAGTTTGACGGAGAACGTCCGAGTTGGAGTGGTGTCTCACACCGGCTGCGGAGAGGAGAAGAAAGGCACGACGATCACTCCTTGCGGTGATGGCGTTCTTCATCGAGGTCTTGAAGTTCTTCGCGTTCTTCAAGTCTTAGCGTAAACTCTCCCAAAATCTCCACACAATGAAAACCACCCAAAATAAAATAAGGTAGGTCCTTATTTTATTAACTCATGTCAAGAATTTAAGAATTCAAAATTCAAACTCTAATTAAATAAATTGATTAGCTTTAATCAATCTAATTAATGTGAGAGTTGACATGCCATTAAAGTGGGAGAGTGGGTGAGTTACAAATTAAATTGCAAGAGGGAGGTTTAATGGAATTTAAGGGGTGGGACTCATGTGGGCCCCACTTCACTAATATCCTACCAAGTGGAGTTAGGATGTAGTTGGTTCCACTCCAACTTACATGCATAGGTTATAACTACTTATAATAGAAATAAAAATTGTAGCACACATTTTTATTTCACTCTTCAGTTAACCCATTTATTTAACAACATCACCCGAGAAAACGCAACTCCAAAAAAGATCTTCCTAAGCAATTATCAGTGCTACGGTTTCATCGGTGTCCTCAGATTTTGATTCCGAACACTGGTTCAAAAGTTAATAAAACCCGCTCGTTCGTTCACTGAACGTACCCGAGCTAAACTTCGGAAAATGATTCCGGGCACACCGGGCGTCATAATCAGGTGCCGTCAGAAACTGTGTACTCGTAAAATCCCAAATAAATTAATAAAAAAAATTTCCTTGAAATTTACAGGTCTTTAAATGGATGTGAAAACTTATTTTATAAATTGGAAGTTAGTTGAATACATCTACATGACACAACCAAAAGGTTTTATCATGTCACAAGGTGCCAATAAAGTATGCAATTTATAGAGATCCATTTATGTATTGAAGAAAAAATCATGATTATTGGATGTTAATTTTTAGGATATCCTAAGATAATTTGGTTTCATCGGAAATGAAAGTGAGTTGTGTGTCTACAATAAGGTTAGTGGGAATTCAATAATTTTACTAGTATTATATGTTTATGACATATTATTAATGGAAAATAAAGTGAAATTATTACAATCCATGAAGATTTGGTTAAATGAAGATTCTCCATGAAAAACTTAGGTGAAGAAACATATCTTTTTGGGATCAAGATCTATCAAGATAGATCTCAAAGGCTGCTTAGGATAAATCAAATTATATATATTGAAAAGGTACTCAAAAGATACAATATTTAACAATACAAGAGAGGAATATTTTCAATGTCACATATAACCAATATATCTATGAAAATGTATCAAAAAACATAATAGAATATTGAGAGGATGAGAAGAATTCCTTATGCCTCGACAAAGGGATTTATCATGTACTATGTACTAGGTTTGATGTTGCCTTTACTTTAAGCATGATTGGTAGATATCAATCTAATATAGGAGAGAGGAATTGGGTATCCATAAAAGCTATCCTAAAGTACTTGATATTTACAAAGGATATGTTCCTAGTGTACGGAGGAGGTGAAGAGCTGGTATTGAGGGGATGCACTAATTCTAGATTGTAGATATATCACAATGATATGAAATCAAATCTCAGTTATGCATTTTTTCTAAATGGTGGTGTAGTGAGTTAAAGAGGATCAAGGAAACCCATGGTCACCAAATCCACAACAGAATCTGAGTATATAGTAGCTTCAAATGCAGATAAAAAAGTATTTTAGATACAAATCTTTGTCTCATATATTGGCACTGTACTTGGATTTGCAGAACCTGTTATAATATATTATGATAATACTATAACAGTGATACTTGACAAGGATCCAAAGTCACACATGAAGATAATGAATAAAATATGTAAGTTTCATATCCTAAGGAATTTTACTATGAGAGGTTAAAATTTGGTAAGAAAAGTATACAAAAAGGATAACATGGAAGACCCCCTAACTAAAACCATATCTTAATAGAAGCATTAATCTCATGTAATATATAGTGTGTTGAGAGTCATTAATAGTTTTATGTAGTGAAAGTTGGCGTGTTGTGAGTGGGTTTACATATATAAAAATTGATATATACATGTTTTTTCTCTTGTCATGATAGTAACATTACTTCCACATGTACTATATAAATGATAATTTCCTTATATTACATGTCATACAAAAGGTTATAAAAGTTCCTAACTATAATGAGAACCTTGATATACTATGATATTAGTCTTAAACATATATCCTATGGTCTAGATACATCATATTTTTAGGACACAGATTATGTCTGACTATAGTGACCCAAGCTAAAAATACATAAATAACACATTGATACCATGGTTTAATTGATATATCTCACAAATAGTCACAAAACCCAAGGAAATAAGGGTTTAGTGTCTTAGAGACTAGATACATAAACATATTATTTTATAACACTTGTGAACATTTCCCCATAAAAATTATCCTATATACCCTCTTTTAGACATATCATATGATATAATAATTTTTATAACCAAGGTAATGGAAATATAATAAAGTGGTGAACTCAAATGGTCAGTAAGGGAAAATTATCAACTTGTCACAAAAATTAGATCATAAAAACAAGTGATAACATGAGTAAGGGAGAAATATTAGATAAAAATATCATTGGATAATAAATGAAAATCATAAAACTTGAATGAGTATTAATTATCATGGAATAGGAACATAAGACCAAAGAAATATCATAAAAACATAGCTTAAACACACATAATGAAAATAAAAAAAACATGAAATCATAACATAAGAAATTGGAATATATTTAGAACATGGAATATCATAAAAAATTTCCATATCTTAAAAATAAGACACATTTTAGAGAATTTGAACAAACATAAACATAGTATTTTTTTTGAACAAATCTAATTATGCCTACCCTTTAATTTTTTGAACAAATACAAGTATGTACACCATTTAGTTTGTGAACAAATCCAAGTTTGTCTACCCTTTAGTTTTTGAAAAAAATTCAAGTATGTCCATGATAAATTATCTCATGAGATATAAAAACATAAACAATGAATTAGAGGCTGATATATGACCCCAACCATAATCATTCGTACATATGAGTTCCACTTAAAATCAAATCATTTATATTATCATAAATAAACCAAGATAAGAAAATGGGTTTCATAACTTTCCAAATAACATCACATAAAAAACATGATCATTTGATAACAAAAACACTATATCCCAAAAAATAGTATGTAAAAAGAGAAAAAATAGGGTGATTTATTAACCATTACTCTATTTGAGAAAAATCCTTTGAAAATTAAAGAGAAATCACAAATTTTATTTTCTTAAAAAACATTTCTTAATATCATCATAAAAAGATGTGGTTTTCAAGTCACTTTCAATTTTTTTTAAAATGAAGAAAAAAATTATTAAAAATTACTTAAAAAATTAAAATAAATATTACTTAATAATAAATAAAACATATGTCAAAATGTTAAGTATAAGGGAAGAATATAATATCATGGTAAGGGAAAACCTTTTAAATATTTTTGAAACACCTTTATTGAAAACCCACATCTTTAAAAGGATAACAATTTTTTTAAAAATAAATAAAGGGGATAAAAAGGATCATTAGAGATAATAAAAATTTGATTTACCAATAGGGAAAGGATAACATTTTTAGGAAGTAAAATCAAATATATAGAAGAAAAATACATTGAAATAAATTGGAATTAATCTTAATAAAAAGGCATTTTCACGAAACAATAGAATCATCATGGATGAATAATTTGATGTGAAACATGATTTCCATATAATATAAGGTGTAAATATAACATAACATAATAATAGGGTATAATGGATCAATATTAGGAGATAATTGTCAAAGAGGAGTGATTATGACCCAAGGAAAAGATTTGAGCCATGAAAACCACTTACCTTTATTTATGATTAGTCTAATACACTCAAAACTTCTATAAAAAACATAAATATATTAATATAATATTTAAAAAACATATCAATACCTAATTTTTTATTATTATTTATAATCATCTTCTACATGTATATCAGTTAGTTTTTTTATATTTTTCCACATCAGGTGTTTATAGTTTTGACTGTTTGTACTAGTTTCATAGGAGTAGTGTCAGTATTCATTCTTATTAAAAATTTCATAATTAAAATTTAATTTAATTTAATTTAATTTATGAATTATAATAATTTATTACATTTTAATTTTACTTTATGTGTGTTTCTCTCTTTATCCTTGAATATGGAATAAAAAAAGAAGACTAGTGATTTTCTTAACCAATGAAAGGTGTTTTCTTAATTTTTGAGTTAAACATTGTTGAACCCTTTATAAAACAAAAAAATAATTATTTAAATATTTATGTCATATTATATCATTAATTATATTTAAATATTCATTCATGATATAGTTTTATAGCATTTTTGAAGTAGGTGGTCAAACTGATCCAAACATGAACAGACCGTGATTATTTGAGATTATGAGGCGATTTAGTTAAATATCATTACATAAGTAGAATAATGATATCATTTAGTTTTTATTAATGTTATATATCATAATTATAAATTAATTATAAGATTAAGTAATGGATATGGAAATATTAAATAATTTTAATCAAATGTTTTCCTCTTAGTACACTTGTTTTAAAGGTTTGAATTAACAACGTTCATTTGTTGATCATATCATTTATAGGTTATACAATTTTTCATACCATAAAATTAATGATACAATAAAAATAATATTTATCCATTAAATCAATTCTCATTACCATAGATATAATGTGATTATTAAAATAAAAATGGAAATCAATCGTTCCATAGAGGCGGTAGTCCACATGTACACATGGTTGAAGAATTTGTTTTCCATAGAATGAGAGAAGTATATAATTTTTTATAATTTCAGAATAAAAATATATTATAAATATAAAACTTATTTATTAAATAATAAATTAGTACCATCCAAGTAATATGGTTAAGGAAAGAGAAACATGTTGTTTTTTGGAGGTGGTAGTCCACACACACACACAAATGATGTTTTTATTTTTCTTAAGGGAAAAAGGGAAAGGGTTTTTAATTATTGTAACATAATTATAATAAAATATACCTATAATAGAGATAATTATTTTATAATTTTAATATGGTTTATTGGAATTTTAGGAAGAATAAGGGCACATAAATAAATAGAAAAGGGAAAGAGAGGTTAGGAACTTATACCTCACTTCTTGGGTTATCTCCTTTGAAAAGGGGGTTAAATGCTTGAGATATAGTCTTTGGAAAAGAAAATAAACTATTTAATATGGATATAAGTTTTTAGATGATTTTTGGGAATATTTTGGGATGAAATTACGGTGTTTTTTGTGAGGGTATGTGAGGAGAGGAGATCCCCTTTTATAAGTGAAAAGGGATGACATTTTTGTAAATACCCATAAATTTTCAATAACGGGAAGCCAATATCAAGAAAAGTGGCACCCAAATTTGAGAAATAATGGGATTTTAAATAGATAAGGTTGTAATATCCACATATATGTTTTTTAAAACATGATTTAAACATGTTTCAACCCCTTTACCCCATGATTTTTTACTTTTTCCAATTTAATTTTTAGCGTGATAACTAGTTTTTACCTATGGTAACATAATATTTATGCCTAAAACTAAAGTGGAACTTATTTGATAACTTGGAACTATTAATTATAAATTTAAATACATTTTTTAAGGTTCAATTTATAAAAATTTTAAAAATAAATTTTAATATAATAAATTTATAATGTATTAAAATAATTTTGAGAAAAATATTATTGAGTTCTAAAATATCAATTAGTTTGTAAAGTATAATAAATATTTTAAAATTTATAATTTCAATTATAAAATATATTTTTTTAATAAAAATTTTTCATAAATTTTTATTCATACTTATATACTAATAATGACATAAAAAGTCACAGTATTAGTAAAAATGGTATATTGCACTATTCACTTAAAAATATTTTTTAGGAAAACCTCAACAATTAATCCTAATATAATATTATAATTATAAGAACAAAAATTATTTTTCATTTTTTTAAATTAAAATTAAAAAATTTATTAATTTATATTTTAAATGTAAATACAAAATATATAGAAAACTTCTTTTATTGAAAAATATGTTTAGACATTAAACATTATTACTATTATTTCATATCAATTTATAATTTAAATAATGATAATATATTAGTTAATATACTGAAATATTATATATTATTTTTTGATATTGGTTTATTTAATTAGTTGGATAAAATATGCAATACTTTTAAAAGTTATACGAGAAAAAACAATTCATTAAAATCTTAAATCTCATTTATTATTTTTCCTCTAAATGTAAATTTTTTTGGATGATTAATACAGTTTTATTCACTAGAGGTATGTTGGAATCCTCATGTATTAATCATGTTTTAATGACCACAAATCCTTTTTCAGCCTATAAACCTCGTTAACTCTATGTAATCTATCTCACATCAAATGAACAGTTGTTTATTAAAAGCTATCCAAAGCTCTTAAGTGCTATACACTCAGCTTTGTTACTATACACTATCTATTGATCTAGTTTATAATGACTTCTCTGAAAAATGATTGAGTTTAATCCATTCCATAAATATCATTGCTTAAGTATGAATACAGAAATTTTCCTAAGTCTGAGACACCGTGACATCCAAACACTATGAACAAGAAGACACCGTGAACAAGCAGACACCGTGACATCCAGACACCGTGAACAAGCATAAACTGTGACATCCAAAAACTATAAACAATTAAACACTGTGACATCGAGCCACCATGAACAAGCAGACACCGTGACATGTAGACACCATGACCATGAGACACCGTGAACAAGGAGACACCATGACCACAAGATACTGTGACCAATCCAGACACCATGTGAAGGAGACACCGTTTCCATGACATACTGTGACACCGTTTCATAATATATTTTTTCGTCTTTCAATTTAATCTCTAATGATCATATTTAAATATTTTAAATGCACTGACATAATTAATATTTCTTTGTAGACATGTCATCTGACAGTACGAGGTATGAGGTGCAGAAAACATACAACTTGTTGGCTCAAACACATGAACTCTAAGATAAAAGAGTAGTGCGGCCCATAAAAAAACTGAAAAGAGAAACAAGAGGGTGGGTGTGAGCACAAAAACGAAGAATACGATTAGATAATTTTTGAAGAAATAATTGTCTCATGCAACTCAACGCTGCTGAAGAACACACAAAGCATACTTGAATCCCAGATTCGAGAATATCTTCACACTGTCAAACATCACAAAGAACACAAGTCAGATTTGTCTGACTTGCGACACTATGTTTTCCATACGAGGACTTGATTTCTGTATCTGCTTCATCTCAGAAGTCCAGAACTGCAAAGACTAACATTTAGAGAATTTCTAAACCTATCTCAATATTTCTGCTCTATTGTGTATCATTTTACTAGATTTCGAGCAGTGTGTGTATCTGTATAAAAAACACTATGTCTCCTCCATTAAATTGAAGGATAAAAGATATCCTTACTCAAACATCTTTTTAAACTTGTGTATACCCATGGATAAGTGTGGAAGAGGTCCCCGTGTGGCCTGGTTGTTTATACCCACAGATAGGTGTGGAAGAGGTCCCTGTGTGGCCTGGTTGTTTGTACCCATGAAGAACTGTGGAAGAGGTCCCTGTGTGACCTCAATAGTTCTGTGAACTGTTGTTAACCCCGATACAGGGTGTGGATCAAGTTTACTTATATAAACTTCTTGGTGGTAGGTGATCACCAAGTAGAGTGGATTAGGTCTCGGATCGAGACTGAGCCAATTGTTTCATATTAGCCGTGCTACTTAATTTAGTCTTCTCTGTTTTACTGCTTTACTATATAATTCATAAATCACTAAATTCACTTTGATAGTTAATATTGGAAAGAAGTTATAAATTTCTTGTCTTAATAGAGTAGATTCAAAAGTAATATTAATAACTAACATTAATATTACTAAGAATTAATAAATATTCTAAGAAGTTATTTGAACAGTCAAACCTTCATAACCATATTACTTTGATTAAATGGGTTGTTTTTAAACTTTTGGAGAAACCTTTTAAGAATAATTTTTAACCAAAAATTTTTATAGATACTCATTTCACCCCCCTCTTGAGTAATCTACTACGACCAACATTTGGTATCAGAGGTTGTTTGTTAAAAACTATGTTTAACCTTATTCAACTGTGATTGTAGTTGTACTTTGATGATCTGTAAATTTCTGTTAATTCTAAATTTCTAGCTCCTTCAAAGTATTTCTATATTATGGATAATAGATTGGAAGGTTATTCAACCAACATAACACCATTATTTAATAGAACCAACTATGCTCAATGGAAAATTAAAATGAAAATGCATTTAGAAAGTATGTTTTTTGAAATTTGGTCTTTCATTATAGATGAATATAAGATTCCTGCTATTTATAGAATCTCATGGGATGAACCTATCAAAAATTCCTATAATAACAATTGCAAAGATATAAATTCTTTATACTGCTCCTTAGGAGATGATGAATTCAATAGAATTTCTACTTGTAAAACTTCCCATGAAATTTGGGATACCCTGTCTGTCTCACATAAAGGAACATCTAGTGTAAAAGAAATGAGACTTAATACTTATACTATTAAATATGATAACTTTAAAGTGAAACCTGATGAGACTTTATCTGACATGTATATTAGTTTCATTGAGATTTTCAAAACAATGATTTCTCTTGGAAGAGAAGTCACTGCCAAGGAATAGATCATGAGGATTCTCAGATGACTGCCTGACAGATGGAGAGGAACCTCTATCTCTATTAGATAATCACGCGACATCAGCAAGCTACATGTAAAATAACTCATTGGGAAATTGATGATGTATGAATAATATCTGAAAGCCAATAAGAAAGAGGAGGATGAACCAAAAAGGAAATCTGTTGCATTCAAGACCACCACCTCTAAACACAAAGACAAAGGGAAATTGGAAGATTATGTAGAAAGTTCCAGTAGTGAACAATAATCACCAGACAGTGATGTGGAGATGGCTCAATTATCCATAAGATTCAAGAAATTTTACAAGAAGAAGAAATTTTTCTGAAAGCCTAACTTCAAGGGAAAATATTACCAAAAAGGAAGTTGGAAGAAGGATTGGAAAAGAAGTGACAAGAATGATGAGTTTATCTACTATGAATATAAGTGAAAAGGACATATCAAGGCTGACTATCCAATGATAAAGTACAAAAAGAGATATGAGGACTAGGACATGAAGTATTAAAAGGAAATGAAAGCAACATGGTGTGCTTATGAGGATAGTTCAAGTGACTCAGAAACATCACATGATGAACAAGCTAACAAATCCAGTATGTGTTTTATGACAAACACATCTGAGGTAACACTGGACTCTCCTGTACATAATTCATACTATTCTGGGGATGAGAGTGACTATGAAAATATGACTAATGAAGAAATGTTTGAATACTATAACATGATTGAATAAACATGCAATGAACTAAAAGAAAAAAATAAATCATTGAAGAAACAATATGCTCTTACTGTGACTGTTAAATCTGAACTCACAATTAAAAAAAGAGAAAAATGATCAAATTCTCAAAGAGAACAATGAATTAAAAATGTATAATGAGCAATTAATGAATGATATAGAAAATTTTACTAATGGTAAAAATACCCTTACTCAAATTATAGGAAAAATATTTCCCCTAAATAAAACACTGGCATTGGTTATCAACCTGGAAAAAGAAACCTTGGTAGAACAAATTTTGTTTCTAAATCCAGGACATATAGTTTTACTCCCAATTCTGGACACCAATCAACTAGTTCAATTTGTGATACACTTTCTACTATTTCAAGTTTTTCTGGACAAAATAGAGTTTATTTTTCAAATACTTTACATAATGCTTATAGGAAACCTATGAGGCAGATATGGGTTCCTAAAGCACTTATTTCTAATATTACTGGACCCAAACAAGTATGGGAACCAAAATCTATTTTTTCTTAATCATTTTGTAGGAAAGCTGCTTAAAGAGTTCCTGTAAAAGTTTATGGTACTTGGATTGTAGATGTTCAATACATATGACAGGAGAATACTCAAGCTCCAAGAACCTAATAAAAATAGACTGAGGACATGTCACATTTGGTGACAATGCCAAAGGAAAGATTATTGGCCTCGACCAAATTGGTAACTCTAAATCAGTTTTAATTTCTAAAGTACTGTTTGTTGATGGATTAAAATATAATCTGCTTAGTATCTCACAATTATGTGATGACGGATTTCATGTTATATTTGAAAATGATGCTTGCAATGTATTTAATTCTAATGAATAATTAGTGTTTTTTGCATTAAGAAATGAAAATGTTTACTCTGTTAACTTAGATTCCTTAGCTTCTCAAAATTCTTCATGCTTAAGTGTATTTCATAAAGAGTCTTGGATCTAGAATATGAGACTAGGAAACTGTAATATTCACTCCCTTATAAATCTAACTAGAAAAAGATTAGTTAAAGACTTACCCAAACTCAAGTTTCCAAATGAAAAAGTGTGTAATCCATGTCAAAAGGGAAAACAACACAAAATTTTCTTCAAACCAAAGAAAGAAGTGTCAACTTCTCAACCTCTCGAGAAGGTTCACATGGATTTGTTTGGACCATCTAGAGTTTCTAGTTTAAATGGGAATCACTATGTTTATGTTCTTGTAGATGACTTTTCTAGATATACTTGGACCTTATTTATGGCTCACAAAAGTGTGTCCTGCTCTTATTTTACTAAATATTCCAAGTCTATGGAAAATCTTAGTTGAATTAGAATTAAATCCTTAAGAAGTGATCATGGACGTGAGTTTGAAAATCAAGATTTTGAATCTTTTTCTCAAAAAATGGTTATAGTCACAATTTCTCTAACCCTAGAACACCTCAACAAAATGGAGTTATAGAAAGAAGAAATAGAATCCTACAAGAGATTTCTAGAACAATTCTTAGTGAATATGACCTACCTATTTATTTTTGGGATGAAGCTATCAATACAACATGCTACATAATCAATAGAGTGTTGATCAGACCTATTCTTAAAATGACTCCTTATGAGTTATGGAACAAAAGAAAACCCAAGGTTAACTACATCAAAGTGTTTGGTTGCAAAGTCTATATCCTTAATAATAAGGAAAATATTGACAAATTTGCATCCAAGAGTGATGAAGGTATCTTTTTAGGATATTCCATGTCTAGTAAAGCCTACATAGTGTTCAATAAAAGAACTAAATGTGTGGAAGAATCTGTCCATGTAAAATTTGATGAAATAGATCCACATGAGCCTAAAAAAATTATAGAGAAATTGGAGGATGATGTATCAAATCTGAACATTAATTCAAAATCCTTAAACCATTCTGTGAAAGAATCAGTGAAAACTTCCATTTCTGGAAATTCCTTAGACTCAAGTCACAATGAACCTGAACCTGTTGATGAACCTGAAATCACTAGTCCCTCCTTTTCTAGAGCTGTTGGAACTTTTAAGAACCACCCTTTAGATGCTGTTGTAGGAGACCTAGACAAAGGAACTGAAACTAGAGCTTCTCTTAGAAATCAGGTTGAACATCAAGTCTTCTTGTCATAGCTTGAACATAAAAACATTAATGATGCTATCAATGATTAATTTTGGGTGATGGCTATGCAAGAAGAACTTAATCAGTTTGAAAGGAACAAAGTTTGGAAACTTGTTGAAAGACCTAAGGAAACATTCACCATAGGCACTAAATGGGTGTTTAGAAATAAGGTATATGAAGCTGGTAACATAGTTAGAAACAAGGCTATATTGGTTGCACAAGTCTATAGTCAAGAAGGAATTGACTATGAGGAGAACTTTTCACCAATACCTAAACTTGAAGCCATCAGAATTCCACTTGCTTATGTTGCACATCTGAATTTCAAACTATATCAAATGGATGTTAAGAGTGAATTATTAAATGGGTATATAGCTGAGGATGTATTTGTTAAACAACCCCCTGGTTTTACAAACCACCATTCTCCAAATCATATTTTTAAATTATCAAAAGATTTATATGATTTGAAACAAGCTCGAAGAGCCTGGTATGATAGGTTGAGTTCTTTTCTTATTTCCAAAGGTTTTACAAAAGGAATATCTGATAATATCCTTTTTATAAAACGAATTTCTAATGATGTTTTAGTTGTTAAAATCTATATAGATGACATTATCTTTGGATCTTCAAGAAATTCTTTATGAGTTTATTTTTCTAGAATGATGCAAACTGAATTTGAAATGAGTCTAATGGATGAACTAAAATTGTTTCTTGGATTTCAAATCTTTCAAAATAATGATGGTATTATTTTAACTCAAATTAAGTATACTAGAGATCTTCTAAAACGTTTTGGATTGGATAACACTAAAAGTTGCGACAATCCCATGAGTACCACTTGTAAGTTGGATCTTGATGAAGATGGAAAATCTGTTGATCAAACCACTTATAGAGGAATGATTGGAAGTTTACTCTACTTAACTACTAGTCAACCTAACATTATGTTTAGTGTGTGTATGTGCTCTCATTTTCAATAAAATCCTAAGGACTCTCATTTAAATGATGTAAAGAGAATTTTTAAATACATCAAGCATACACCCAGTCTAGGACTGTTCTATACTAGAGGAAAATTATTTGAATTAGTTAGTTATTCTGATGCTGAATTCGGTGGTTGTAAGTTAGATAGAAAAAGCACCTCTGGAACATGTCACTTTTTAGGCAAGTCACTAGTATCATGGTATCATAAGAAACAAAATTCTGCTGCATTATCTACTACAGAAGCTGAATACATAGCTTCTGGCTGTTGATGTGCACAAATCTTGTGGATGAAACACACATTACTAAATTATGGATATCAATTCAGGCACGTACCTATAAATTGTGACAACACAAGTTCTATTAACATCTCGAAAAATCCTATTTCACATTCTAGGACAAATCATATTGATGTAAGACATCACTTTTTGAGATATCATTATCAAAAAGGTGATATCACTTTGGAATTCATTGGTACTAAATATCATCTTGCTGATATATTTACCAAACCATTAAATTATGAAAGAATAGAATACATATTACATGAACTAGGCATGATAAATCTTAAGTAAATGTCTTACTGTTTTAGGTCTTACTGTTTTATGTCTTACTGTTTTATGTCTTACTATTTTATGTCTTACTGTTTTATGTCTTACTGTTTTATGTCGTAATATTTTATGTCTTACTATTTTATGTCTTACTATTTTATGTCTTACTATTTTATGTCTTACTGTTTTATGTCTTACTATTTTATGTATTACTGTTTTATATCTTGTTGTTCCATGTTTACGGTCTCATAGTTAGTATTTCGTGATTACTATCTGACAGTCCTTGTCTCACCGTGAAGTTCAGTCACTATCTCACCGTAAGATTCAGTCACAGTCTCACCGTAAAATTCATTCACTATCTCACCGTAAAGACCTGATATGGTCTCACCTTAAAGATTCTTTATGGGTTTTATTTACAAATTAAAAATCGTATCGTGGTAATTATTCATTTCACCTTTTTATTTTCTCACGATTTTATTTTTTTGCGATGTTTGGTATTCTTAAATGATAAAATAAATAAAGTGTCACTTGTCCTCCACTCGATCATTCTTCTATTCAATCAATTTTTAACCCTTCTTCAACCCTTCAACCCTTCTCTCTCTCGAACCTTCGGTGAATGCCCAGGATGAAATGCCCTTCGTCGTCGACTCCTGAGAAACGTAGCTCAAAGAAGACGAAGTTCGCACCTAAGCTGGAACCCAAAGGTCCTCTAAATCCAAATATGGTGAACCGAGTAGTAGTACCTAAGAAAGAGATATTCCCTAAGTGGATTCTATCAAGTAAGTCTCTGGTTTTGAAAGTTTTAAAATATAAAGGATGGTTAGAATGGTTTTCGAAGGAATATAGACCTATCTACCCTAAGCTAGTGGCTTAATTTTATCTGTATGTTCAGTTATCTTTTTATTATGGTGATGTCTATGCTATAAGAAGATGAATAAATTTCTAGGGATTCACATTCTCTTTGAGGTTATGGGCTGCATGCCTTAGGATACCTCATTAAGGAATCTGTGAGGACTATCAGAGAGGACCTCCACCTTCTAGTGAATTATTTGTTTTGGAAGATGATTCGAAAATCTTAACTAGAAATTGAACCAAGAGGAGAGCCATCATTGATGAAATGGATGGAGAATCTAGACTTCTGTTTAAGTTTATACAGAACTTGATTAGTCCCAAAAAAGGTGATTTTGATATACTAAAATATCAGGATGTGTTCTGATTCATCTTATGAAAAATGGGAACAAGATCAACCTTTCTAAGTATGTCATACACCATATGTGTGAGCTTATCAAAACCACATCCAAGTCAAACTCCCTATTTTATTCTCGGCTTATCTCAACCATGCTTCATGCCAAAGGTATGGTTGGACCTAATGAAGAAGCTATCAATGATTGTGAGTTATGACTTTCAAAATTCATTATCAAGAGGATGAAAATCAATTAG
Organism: Viscum album; assembly: GCA_963277665.1. Taxonomy (NCBI): domain Eukaryota; kingdom Viridiplantae; phylum Streptophyta; class Magnoliopsida; order Santalales; family Viscaceae; genus Viscum; species Viscum album. The sequence continues at coordinate 804,888,533 of OY728150.1, read as the reverse complement.
AATCCTTGGAAAAAGGCATGGGTGGAATACAATGATAGGATTTTTGAAAATTTCAATCTAGTGGAACATCCCTCAAGACCAAAAGATATTTCTGATCCAGGTTTGGAACCAGATGAAGTTGTTGAGTATTCTGAAGAAGAAGAAGAAGAGGCTGTTGTGCCTCCCAAGGAAACTGTTTCTGATAAGGAAGACAATACTCATGTCCCTCATGTGTTAAGTGAAAATTAATTCCATGCTTCTAAAGATGTTGTTAATATGGAAGATCAACCCAAAGTTGAAACAGAATCTGATGCCAAAGAAACAGAAAAGAATTCTATGGAAGATCTTATAGAAGAATAATTACCTGTTATGCAAGAAGCCGACCTTGAGGAACTCCCAGTGGAACAATATGTTCTTGAAGTCATTCCTTCGGCTGAGGAAAGTCTGGAGCTAGATTTTATGTTGGCTAGACAAGAAATGAGAGAGGAACTAAGAGATAAATTCATGGAAATAGATCGAGACCCTAATCCTGTCAGTCCTGAGAAGGATGAAACTATTGAGGGGGAGCAACCCCCAAATTTGAAATCTATTGAAGTACCAAACCCAATTGATCCAAGCCCTATAGACACTTGGTATAAGTTCCCCATATTTTATGATGTGAATGACTCTTAGGAAGTCTCAGTAAAAGTCCTTGGCCTTTACAATATATTTCAATTGAAATCTGTCTCTAATCTTTCCCCTGAAGAAGAACCTGAGCCTGTCTCAGTCCCTATATCTAAACCTTCACCAGAACAACCATCCTTGGTGAGTAAAGATGATCTGAAAGAATTTGGAGCTAACCTTTTGTCTGGAGTTAAAAAATCATGAATACCCAACCAGATCCTATAACAAATCTAAGTGAGAGAGATTCCTCACTATTGTTGGAAAAATTTATTTGACAGATTCAACCCAAAATGCTTCATGAGATTCAGGAATTCCGAGTTGAAAATAGACTTCTTAGTGATGAAGTGAAGACTCTAAGAGGTATGATTGAAGACATGTAGAAAGTGATGAATTTGAGATCAGATCTTGCTTCTCATCCTATGGAGCCTGTTGTTCCTAAAACCCCACAGAATATTTCCTCTCTGATTCAACCTTATTTAGCTTCCTTAGCTAAAAAGGTCGCAGAAAGAAACAAACTGATTGTGAAAGAGATGCAAGATATTGTTGTTAATCTTAACAAGCTCACTAATTAGTATACAGGGTGCCTTCAAAAAGTGATAAATTGACATAAATCGCTTACCTCAGCTATCACTGCTTATAAGGAATCTGGACAATCATCTTAACCTTCCTTAGACAGTGACCTACTCAGAACAGTGGTCAAAGAAGAACTTCAGACTGTGCTTAGTGGTTTCAATAAAGATTCTCTATATGAAGTTATCAAGAACAATGATAGAGTTCTTGATCTAGTCTAAATCCATTCAAAAATTGATAATGATGCTCAATAAGAAATTTCCAAGAAAGTGGATTTCTACTTCAACCGAATCATCTCAAAGATTGACATGACCAATAATTTCAAATATCTTGTAGAAAATATGAGGATTCCTCTTGTTACTAAAGCTTTTAAGACTCTAGTACAAAAGCTCACAGATTTCACTCGTCTGTTGGATAAGTTTATGGAAAACAAGGATGACTTTGAGAAAGATATGCAGTATGGTGGAGAGATCATTGCTGATTTTATCAAGATTCTAAGGCCCTATCTTCATGTACAGAGTACAACCATTATTGCTCCTACGACTGCACCTCTGAGACATGGTTTTCCTACATTCACCTATACCATAGCCTCAACTTCTATGTTTGTCAGTCAGTCATTGAGTCAGATTAGGCCTGTGATCCTTGATCAAAAACTGCCTTGATTTTCTACTACACCTACTCTGGCTCCCTCTGTCTTTGAAGGTCTTCCTTTACCTTCTCTATCAACCAGCTCACTCCCTTCTTCTACCTCAACCTCTGATCCTATGGCTTCCTCTTCTGCTGTTGCTGCTAAGAGCAAAGAGAAGACCATCCAAGTAAGAAGGACAATGCTTACTCTCTATTGAAAGTAATCTTGTTACATTTGTTTTACTTTTTTATAATTCCCCTCTTTTTATCTAATACATTATGCACTTTTCTTGTCTCTTTTTTCTTTTTTTTTCTCTTGATAATTTTTGATAATCTCAAAAGGGGGAGAAATCTCTATTGGAGGACACTCACTCTATATATTTTATATTCACATTCTAACTATGTTGTTAGAACAAATATACACTCTAAATATATATGATTTGTGCTCATCAAAAAGGGGGATATTATTGGACTCCTAATGTATTAATCATGTTTTAATGATCACAAATCCTTTTTCAATCTATAAAACTTGTTAAATTTATGTAATCTATCTCACATCAAATTAACAGTTGTTTAGTAAAATCTATCCAAAGATCTTAAGTTCCATACACTCATCTTGGTTACTATACACTATCTGTTGATCTACTTTATAATGACTTCTCTGACAAATGATTGAGTTTAATCCATTCCATAAATATCACTGCTTAAGTCTGAATACATAAATTTTCCTAAGTCTAAGACACCATGACATCTAAACACCGTGAACAAGTAGAAACCATGAACAAGCAGGCACCGTGACATCCAAACACTGTGAACAAAAAGACACCATGACATCCAGACACCATGAACAAGCAGAAACTGTGACATCGAGACATTGTGAACAAGAAGACACCATGACATCCAGACACCAAGACCATGAGACACCGTGAACAAGTAGACACCGTGACCACAAGATAATGTGACTAATCCAGACACTGTGTGAAGGAGACACCATTTCCATGACATACTGTGACACCGTTTCATAATATGTTTTTTCGTCTTTCAATTTAATCTATAACGGTTATATTTGAAGATTTTAAATGCACTGACAAAATTAATATTTCTTTGTAGACATTTCATCTGACAGTATGAGGTACAAGGTGTAGAATAATTGCAACCTATCGGCTCAAACACATCACTCCAAGATAAAAGAGTAATGCGACCTAGAAAAAAAATATTGAAAAGCGAAACAAGCGGGTGGGCGTGAGCACAACAATGAAGAATAAACTTAGAGAATTTTTGAAGAAAGAATTGTCTCATGAAAATCAATGCTACTAAATAACACATGAATCATACTTGAATCCTAGAATCAAGAATATCTTCGCACTATCAAACATCACAAAGAATACAAGCCGAATTTTTCTGACTTGTGACACTTTGTTTTCCATATAAGGACTTGATTTCTGCATCTGCTTCATCTCAAAAGTCCAGAGCTGCAAAGACTAACATTCAGAGAATTTCTAAACCAATATCAATATTTTTGATTTGTTGTGTATCATTTTACTAGCTTTATAGCAGTGTGTGTATCTGTATAACAACACACTATGTCTCCTTTATTAAACTGAAGGATATAGGATATCCTTACTCAAACATCTTTTTACACTTGTTTATACCCACAGATAAGTGTGGAAGAGGTACCCGTGTGGCTTGGTTGTTTATACCCATGGATAAGTGTGGAAGAGGTCCCTGTGTGGCCTGATTGTTTGTACCCATGAAGAACTATGGAAGAGGTCCCTGTGTGACCTGGACAATCCTGTGTACTATTGTTAACCCTGATCCAAGGTGTGGATCAAGTTTATTTATATAAAATACTTCGTGGTATGTGATCACCATGTGGAGTGGATTAGGTCTTAGATTGAGACTGAACCACTTATTTCATATCTGTTGTGCTGCTTAATTTAGTATTCTCTGTTTTACTGCTTTACTGTATAATTCAGAAATCACTAAATTCACTTTGATAGTTAATCTTGGAAAGAAGTTATAATTGTCTTGTCTTAATAGAATAGATTAAAAAATAATATTAATAACTGAAATTAAGATTACTGAGAATTAATCAATATTCTAAGAAGTTATTTAAGTAGTCAAACCTTCATAACCATATTACTTTGATTAATTGGGATATATTTAACCTTTTAGGGAAACCTTTTATGAATAATTTTTAACCAGAAATTTTTATAGATACTCAGTTCATCCCCCTCTTGAGTAATCTAATTCGACCAACAAGGTATTTATTTTTATTATAAATTCTTAATAATATTCATCTAATAGGTATCATCTATTTTTAGGTTGGTGTTTCATGTGAAACAAACTATCAAAGATAAAATTAATTTAGAGAAAAAATAGTCCAAAATCTTGATTCGTTAAATTTTACCCCCTTAAATAAATTAAATCCTCATAATTTTAATTTTTACTTAATAATGAAGTTAGATAATATTATCTTTAATATTACTCAAGATTTAATTTTCTAATAAAGTATCAATCACATCTATTCAATTATAATAAGCATAATCCCAATATTTTGTTTCTTTCTAACCGTTTGAGTTAAAAACCTCGCATGGTTTGGTGTTAAGACCTATTTTATTTTTCCTTGAGTTCATAGTTATTACCTAAAATGACATATTATCATAAATTTTAAGGTATGAAATGCGATTCTCTATTTTTATAATAGCTACCCTACACACACCTATCTTTTCACCCAATGGTTCTTCAACTTGGTAGTACCAGAAAAAAGTTGAGGTCAAATGATGAAGTTAATGAAGAAAGACCCCTCCTCATAAGGCTCCTTGAGATCCACATTCAGACCCATCCTAACCTTTTTAGAGTGTCCACCTCAACCACACCGGTCATCTCCCTCTTCATCTTATCTCTCGCCCATGTCACCAACTTCAACAGATAACCACCCATCTCCTCACCCACTTGTTGCACTAATCCTTGCGCTACCCGCTCTGTGAAATACTATTGGGTAAATATTGGAAGGTGATGGATTATATGACATGTCTACTATAGGTGGATTTTTATTTTCCCAAACATATCCTTCTAATACCCGAACCATTTCCCGTATAAGCAGTATGAGATCATGTTCACTGGGGCATCGAACCCAATTCTCAAACTACTCCCAGCCTTGAGGTCATTAAGTAGACTCCCCATTTTATCCTAACCATGATTTTCTATTTCACTAGTAGAAAAATGAGGGGTTTTATTTTACATCTAAGATTTTCATGACACTTTCAACTTATCTGGAAACATCGAGGCCTACGCGCGGTGGTGGTGAATTGATGGATAACGACAAAGATGATTCATTGTTGTTATCTACTATTGTAGTAATGTTAAGATATATCTATGGTGGATATTGGTTATTGTTTCCACCATTATCCATTTTTTCAATAGTTTGGATATTGTGGGTAATCTAACCATGATTGATAAATATAGAGTCTATGTTGAAATAGTTAATCCATTACTAGAATTATGTTAAATTCATCTAAAATACCCATACTAAGATTTATATTCTCATAAACATAAATTTTAAAAAGAAACCATCTTAAAAAAAGATATTTTATTTTATAAAAAAACAACATGGTGTTACACTTATAAAATAATATAGTAAACTTAGAGTGACTTGAATAAAGATCCCATATTCACAATTTTGAAGTGGGAGATTTAGTTATCAAAATCCATATCATTGATAGTCATTGAACATGATCTACCTTATTCCCTTGGTTGTAGTGGTTGTTCACACCCATCATTCTTATCATCCATGGGATTATGAAACTGATTTGGATAGTGTCCATGTTTTCCGTATTTAAGGCATTAAACCATTAGTGGTTCTTTTGGATGCACATTTTCTACTCCCATCATGAAAACAAAACTCTTCATTTTCCTATGGTATTTTGATGATTGATGACACCCTCTTCCACAATTAAATCATCTTCTAGTCCCCTTGAGGTAATTCCCTTGGTGATTATTTCATTGTTTTTGACATATAGGAAATTGAACATTCTTTCCTTCATCATCTTTGTCACTTGACAATTCATGAGACTCCATACTTATCTTATTTGGTGTGTTTAGGACTTTGACTATGTTCACATTGTCAATTATATTTCATGATATCTAGTTTAGTATAATCACAGGGTTTATCACTCCATCTCCCATTCTTATGGTTTTTTCGTTAAGGAAGTATCTACATTTTCACTTGCACCCATGGTTCCTTATAGTTCCATCCATTACTAAAACAAAAAGGGTTGAAATGAGAGATGAATCATTAAAAATATGGGGGAATCATCGCAACCATAAAAGGAATTCAACCTTAAAACATCTTGTTATTTTATATTATCATGTTTTCCTATATTTCCTTTAGTTAAACCTATATCAATATTAGTTTGAAATATGTTAATTTAAGTGGAGTTATCTGATACTTCTAAACCTAATCCCTAAAATTAACTAGGAAATCAATAATTCATAATGGTTGGTAAAATTCATATGATACACCAAAGAATATCCTCTAGGATCTTCTATCTAGATGTGAAATCTTAGTCCCACTCATCATGCATAAGAGTGATGATCATGTGTGTAATATAATCTTACTAGTCTTTAGGTATTAATTAACCCATTTTTGTTTCCCTTTTTGGTTGGATCTTATTTAGGGGTGATTCAAGTGAAATTTTTAAAAGTTTAGAGGTTTTATGGGCTATGCATGGTTGGCACACGGTTTTCCCAAACTGTGTACCGTCCCAGTACAAACTGTGCATCCCTAGACATTGAGGGTTTGCATAGTTAGCACATAGTTTGAAAAACAATGTGGCTACCTAGTAGAAAATATGAAACCTATTGGAGGGGTTTATGGTTAGGGTGTATGGTTTTTCTAACTATGCATCCATACCCAACTAACCATGCGCACATACTTTTTTTTATTTTGTAAATTATTATTTTTTAATTCTAGAACCCCTGATTTAGCCCCCTCTTGACCCCCACTCAACTTAAATAATTTTCCATAGATTTTAAGGCTATAAAGAAGTGATTTTAGGCCCTTAAAACTCTTCTCATGGTGGATCAAATCATGGTGGATCTCGTTCGATCTCCTTTGGGTAAGTGAATATCATCTCCTTGGTTTATCCGGATCTCTAATTATTTACTCATTAGAGTTTGATAGATCATCATGTATTTGATGGATCTAAAATACATTTAAATGGATCTTGATTATAGGTTTGGTTTCTTGATATCCATTTCCATCGTTCTTTATTGGTGTTCCCTAATGTAGGCATTGTGCATTGTGTTTCTGTGATTAAAGGTAAGTGGTTCTATTTGATATTTTCTATAGAGTTAAACCCTTGATTTTCTTGATTTATTTGTAATAGATTCCAATAAATTTATGAAAATAAAAATTGAAATGATTTGGAATTATAATTGGAATTGGCCCATATTTTGGAAAAAACCCTAATTATAATGAAATTTGAATTTGGGGCATATTTTGAAATTGTTGAAATTTGTGAAATGATTTGATAATTGATTTTATAAAATACATTAAATCATAATGAGGAAAACCTATGATTGGTTTTGTATTGAAAATTCATGAAATGTTAAAAAAACCCATGTTTTTGTTTTGAAATTGATTTGGCACATTGAAATGGAAAATTGGGAAAATGAATTGTAAATGATGATTTGATTTGAAATGAGATGATCTACCTATTATTGATTGATTAATTGAGAAGATACAAGATTGGGTAGTTAGTGGGTTATTTGGGACAATCAAACTAAGATGGAAATTCCCTAGAAATGGATTGACAATGAAAACTCTATTAAAAACCTAGTTCAGAAGATATTATCCCTGATGGGATGATGATGAGTCCTATTTAGATTAATCCTGAGGGACATGTGTACACATATTTCCATGAACACTGATATGAGATGTGTGAGGATCCTGTATTCATAATCCAATGCCCCGCAAGGAAGATGACCATAGTAACACCTCGAGTTTTTATGGATAATTTTTTTGAATAAATTAAAATTTTCATTTATATCTTAAAATGTACTAAATTAAACATTCCTTTCACACTAAACTAACTTGTTGTATGTTACATGCAACACCGAGTTGGTGTACAAAAAACAAAACACTAAGTATAGATTTTGTTCAATGTATAAAAGAAATAAGTTTGGATTATGTTATATGAAAAACCAAAGGAAGATTTCACTACATGAAACACTAACCTGGCTTGTGTTACACACAAGAGATACCTTCCTCGATAACTTTCTTTGTACACAATAATGAGTTTCACTAAACAATGATATATTATTAAAATATTATTATTTAATGGGATATAAACTAGCCATTATGAAAATTATTAACCAAATTTTTAATTTTATATAACATTAACATTCATATTATGTATTTTCTAGATATGATATAATAACAAATTCAAATTTTCAGATAAAAGAAGTATTTTTTCAAAAAATGCAGTTTTTCCGCCTTTTGATGGCGCAACCACTTAAAATCTAGTTTTAACACTTTTATATATTATATTTTAAAAAATAAACTTATTATTTGGAAAAGGTACATCAAAATTTACTTTGGTTAAATTTTTGGTATTTTTCTGATAAAATTCATATTTTAATAAATAGTGAAAATACTGTATTTTAATTCAAAACTGCCTTTTCATCTAATTTATTTATATAGTTAGATTATATTTTTAATTGGTTTTAAAGTTTAATTGTACTATGTTTTTTAATTTTATCTAATTTTGGTCATTGGATGTAATTTTAAATTTAAATTGGACATAAACACATGTCAATATTTTGATAGTTTTTACTTCTTAAAAAACCGCTTTCTGGTTTTGAAAACAAGAATTAATTTTAAATTAATTTCTAAAAATTATGTGTTTTGAATTTATAAAAATGGATTAAATATTTTGAATAATAAGGTCCAAATTTTTTAAATATGTGTTTTTTATTTTTGGACATTATGAATAGTAACTTCATTAATTATTTTTATTTACCATGGTTAAAGGGTAAATCAGGTAAATAAGGGTAACAAATAATATTATAATAATATAAAACTACCCTAACATGTGTCATAATACTATTTTATGAGATATTAATGAACATGAGAATCCTTGGGTTGATTTTAGGACCCCATGGATCCACTTGGGTGTGATAATGACCTTTTATAAATTTTAATTTAAAGTAAAGGGAGATATAACATAAACATGTATATTTTTACTAAAACAATTTTAAGGTGGGGTTATATAATTGATATTTTGACTATAAATATTCATTATAAATATAAAAATATTTTATACATCATGTTATTTTATTTATAAAATCTAGACATTAAATAAATACATTTATTTATGACACAATGATGACAGAGTGATTACCTTATTAATGAAATATTCCAATAAATGATATTATAAATATTAAAATAAAAGTAATTTGAACATTTTGATTCTATCCATGAATTTTTTGGATGGAATTGAAATGTGAGGGATGAGTTAATTCCTTTATTTAAAATTAATCATGCTGTTATGACTTTAACAAAAATCAATTACTAAATAGTGTCAAAATTGACACAAATGAGTTTTTAAAACAAATACTATTTTATTAAATGATATAATAGTCATAAAAATATAATATTCTTCCAAAAAACATATATAATTTTAAAAATTTAATTAATTATCCAATTATGGTTCTCTTGACATTTTATATTAACTATAGTAACCATATATTATGAAAATACAAGAAGACATGGTAAGAGTTAAGGTTTTTAACTAAGGGTTAAAGCTAAAAGATAAGGTTAATTTTGTGACCTAAACTAGTCTAAAACATTTTGGTTTAGAGGATTTAGATCCATAAAAATATTATACACTAAATTTATTACTTTTTAACTATTATAATTCGAAAATAATTTTATAATTTTATAATATTTCAATACTATCCTAAAGTGCCCCTCCTTCCTCTTATAAAAGGCCACCACCTCTACCCACTTAATCACACCTTTAAAGCCCATTAGATCATCCAATTTTTTCTAAAATAATATACCAACATACCTAACTTCCTCATAGAGTCCAAAATTTGGTTATAAATCCACCCCATGGAGACCTTTTGTTCAAATCAAAAAGAGATACTCAAAAAAGTGATAATTGTTTTATCACCTCTTTAAAAATTATTTTCTTCTTCTACTTCCTCTTCTTATGTTGTTTCAATACTAAAGTAATAAATAAAGTATGTTATACATGCTGATATGTTATTATAATTATGTTACAACCTTATACATCCTTTTATCCATCCTATTAATAACAATATCACCATGCGTGCGTACACACGACTTACCATCTCCACGCCATGGTGTAATTTGTTATTCAACAATACTTAATTTAAATGGGTATAATGATGAGTATAATGGATTTAAATAATTAATATAACATGATAATTATTCTTTATAAATAATATACCATCCAATTCCATACCATTTAACCATTAAGTGAATGATATCATCGCTCATGCGTACATACGACCTACCGTCTCCACGACGCGATGAGATTCATTATCCACGTTAACTATTCAAGAAAGATTATAAAATATATATAATAAATAAGAATTAAATATATTACATAATAATAATAATTTATATATATATATCATTTAATTTCTTCCATTAAATTCAATAATGAAATGGAAACAATGTTCATAAGTACATACGACCTACCGTCTCCATGAACAATGTATTCCATTTCATTTATATATCTATTATATATATTTATATACTGAATATTAATGATATATAAATCATGTTTTAAATTCTATAATTAAGTAAATCATGATCTAAGTAATAAGATCAATAATAAAAGTCAAAACATGTATGATAAATAAAATGATTATTACCCAAAACTTTTCTTTAACATGGAATTGATAAATAAATGGGTAATATAAAGTCATAAGTGAATCATATATGATATCATAGATATTATTATGGTTATTTTAAAAGTTAATAATATGTTTAAACCCAATATACATGAGTTTCAGACACATATGGTAGAAATTGAACCTTAGGTAAGAGATAATTTTGCAATCTCGTTTTAATTTGAGATTGTTTATTCGTAAGTACTTACTGGGGTATATTTATCATCCACATCCATGTTAATAAAATATGCATTAAAAAATATTCTTTCTATCATTTTAAATTTTTTTAAAGTTTATTTTACCCATTGGGGAATTTTTACTAAATGGTATGAAAGGAATATTTTTGTTATTTTCGGTACGAGTTACTTTTTTGACATTTTCAACAAAAGTACGGGGATAATGTTTTTTAACTTATATAGCATGAATGGATTTTTACATATTCACAATGATTTATTTCCATGAAGATTAATTTAAAATATTTCAAGTGTATTTTCAATTAAATTCATTTATTTTAAAATTCTGTGGCATTTTGGGAAAAGAAAATGTTTTTGAAGAAGAAAGGATATTTTCCTCATGAATTAATTTCAAGTATTTTATCAAAAATATTTTCCATATAAGATAACATTGGGTTATATTTCTATCTCAATTATTACATTGATTTTATTGTGTTTATTATGGAATTATTTTTATGAAATCCATTTATTTTATATGTATTGTGATGGAATGATGTTGAAGAACCCAATTTTTTGTTTCTTGGGTTATGATATGATGAATGGTTTATGTTTTTGTGGAGCATGTAAGAATGATTTCATTATGAGATGGGTGGGACCTATATCTCCCTCAAATGCATTGAGTAAATATTTATATCTCATGAGATATACATGACTAGAATAGAAAGAAAATCCGGTTCAGTAATATAGTGTTGGAACAAAAAGTAAATCTGGTTCAGTAATACAGGGCTGGAATGAAAAGTAAATCTAGTTCAGTAATACATGGCTAGAACGACTAGTAAACCCAGTTCAGTAATGGAATTTTTCCACTATTATGGTCTTGGAAATAATACCTTGGATACTATAAAAATCATATTATTTGATTATTTTCTTTCCACAATTCCATGTTTTATGTCAATGTTATTTTATCATGGTTAGTGTTAATTTATGATTTATGCCTTAGGTACTGCCAAGATTTATTTCATGACTCACGATTTTGATATAAAAAATTTATGTTCATGTTTTTACATTCTTATATTTATATTTTGTTTTATGTTCTTCATTTTTACTATTACTAAGAATTTGAGATCACCCTTTTTATGTTTTCTTTTCCCCAGGATATAAATAAAGGTTTTAGGTAAGAAAACTAATGGGGAAGATCTTTATGGGATATATTGAAGATCTTTCACCAAGCTATAAAAATCTGTTATGAGTTTCCAAATACACTAAACTAATACGGTCTTTGGGTGTATATTTGTGTAATGTATTAATTATTCCTCAAAGTAAATGTAATTTCCATGTACCTCAAGTTTGGGTCATTAGAGTTGGTATCAGAGAAAAGGTTTAGTCAACCTTTGGAAACTAGGATGTGAAAAATTTAGTGAGTTCCCTATAGATATTTCTAAGGATATGTCTAGGGATGTCATAAGAATAAGTCAAATATAGGTTACAATCCTAGAGTTTTTGTGATAATCATGAATAACCTAGGATTAAACCTAAGACATCATAGATTGAAATATTATAAGAAATTTACCTTACTTATGTGTTTTTAATCTCTGATATGTATTTCTCACACTTTTCTTTCTTATCTTATTCAATAGAAATAATTACATAGAATATGGTTAACCATTTAATTTTTTAGATGTGGAAATTATGGGAATAATAAAGATCAACATCCTAAGTGAAAATATCACGAAGAGAATCATGACGATGGTATGAGTATTGGTCATACCGATGAGGATAAAAAGATTGTAAACAACACGTGAAAGGTATGTGATGTTCTTCCAGTATTGTTTACATTAAAACTAAGAAGCTTGAGGTTGAGAAAAATTAAGACATGATTCATATTTTATGAAAGAAGAAGTTTATGGATCTTGGGTAATGGTTTAAGAATAAAGTTAGATGATTGACGTGTATATGTTTTGGATTTCAAAGATCACGTTATATGAATCATGAAACATATAAGTGTTTTTAGTATAAGTTTTTAACTAAGGATTGGAAAGGATATGTTGAATAGTTATAAGGAGACATAAAATTGATTTAAGGGTAAGGTGATATACTTAGAGAAAACATGATTAAGGGGAATATAACCCTTAATATGCCCCTTATGTTAAGATAATAATGCTTGGCTAAAGATATATTGGATTTGAATAAGTAAATTGGATAATGCTAGTTTATTGAGATCTAATTATAGAGATATTGAAAAGAGGGTTATCTATAATGGATGAAGTATACAAATTTTTTGAACTTAATGAATATATACAATAAGTTTTGGAATAAGGAAACATGCATGTTTTCAATAAGGATATCTGATAATTCAGGTTGTTATCGCAACTCAAGAGAATACATGATGAAGGTGTTCAAATTTTTGGAATGTGACCAACCAGAGATATATTATGATATATGGGGGATAAATGTTAATCAAAGTTTTTGAACCTTTTTCTATAGTTTTTTATTTTCATATTTCAAAAGGATTGTAAGGTTATAAATTTTTGGAAAGTTTAAACATCAGATGAAGTTTGTTAGAATAAAGTATTATGTCACCATATATGGACATATGCATGTTTGATAACTTGTGAAAAATTTTTTGTGATAAAGACAGATGAAATTACCTATCATTAAATTTATGGATTTCATGATCTACTAAAAATTTAGGAATAACAAATTCAACTTTATTTCTTGGAATTAGAGATGAAGTGGAAATTGTTCAAGGAATAACCAATGATGAGATTGTACTGAAATCAAGTAAGTATTTATTATCACGTTCTTCATCTTTAGGAAAAGGACCTTGAAAATAAAAAATCTTATCCTAGTTAATTATTAAATGACGAATCATATGGTTCCTTAAATCATCATATATTTATGGCTTTTTGGTTGTTAACTTTATCCAAACCTTGTTCTCTATCACTATCCATCAGAACTTGATGGTTAGATTTTTCTTCTATATACATGTTTTCAATTCCCAACTATGTTGTTATATATGGAAGACCAGTGAGGATTTAATTTGGGTAACCATTATGTTTCTAACATTCCTTTTTAAAAATTAAGTTTTATTATTCCTTTTTACGATGTGGGTTTCTACGAAAGAAACTTTCAAGTAGTAAACCTTTTATAACCCCGACGAATTTCGAGGGTAAAATTATTTGGGGGGGGGGGGGTAGAATGTAACAATATGAGTTTTTATGGATAATTTTTTTGAATAAATTAAAAATTTAATTTATATCTTTCAATGCACTAAGTTAAACATTCCTTTCACACTAAACCGACTTTTCGTATGTTACAAGAAACACCGAGTTGGAGAATGAATCACAGAAACACTGAGTATATATTTTGTTCAATGTATAAAAGAAATAAGTTTGGATTTTGTTTTATGAAACACCAAAGGAATTTTTCAATACACAAAAAACTGACCTGGATTTCGTTACATGTAAGATCGACCTTCCTCGATAGCTTGCATTGTACCCAATAATGAGTTTCACTAAACAAAAATATATTATTAAAATATTATTATTTAATGGGATATAAACTTGATTTTATGAATATTATTAATCACATTTTGAATTTTATATAAAATTAAGATTCATCTTATGTATTTTATATACATTATATAAGAACAAATTCAATTTTTTCGGATAAAAGAAATATTTTTTTTACAAATGCAGTTTTTCCTCCTTTTGAGGGAACACCCATTTCAAATATAGTTTATAAAACTTTTATATATTATATATTAAAAAATAAACTTATTATTTGGAAGGAAATAAAAATTTACTTTGAATTAATTTTTGGTATTTTTCTGATAAAATTCATATTTTAATGAATAGTGAAAAATACTGTATTTTAATTGAAAACTGCCTTTTCATCTAATTTATTTATATAGTTAGATTATCTTTTTAATTGGTTTTAAAGTTTAATTGTATTATCTTTTTACCATTTAATACAATTTTTATCATTGGATGTAATTTCACATTTAAATTTGATATAAACACATGTTAATCTTTTGATAGTTTTTACTTCTTAAAAACCTTTTTTCTGGTTTTAACAACGGGAATTAATTTTAGATTAATTTTCACCAATTCTGTGTTTTGAATTTGTAAAAATAAATTCCATATTTTGAATCTTAAGGTCCAAATTTTGTAAATATTTATCTTTTATTTTTGGATATTATGAATAGTGAATTCAGAAATTATTTTTATTTACCATGGTTAAAGGGTAAATCAGGTAAATAAGGCTAACAAGTAATATTATAATAATATAAAACTAACATAAAATGTGTCCTAACACTATTGGATGATATATTTATGATCATTATCATCTTTGGGTCGATTTTAGGACCCCATGGAGCCACTTAAATGTGTTGATGACCTTTTATAATTTTTAATTTAAAGTAGAGAATTATAACATAAACATGTATCTTTTTACTAAAAAGTATTATGGTGGGGTTATATAATTGATATTTTTGACTATAAATAGTAATTATACAGATAAAAATATTTCCTACATCATGGTATTTTATTTATAAATTTTATACCATAAATAAATACATTTATTTATGAAACAATGATGATGTAGTTATTACCTTATTAATGAAATATTCAAATAAATGATATTATAAGTATTAAAATAAAAGTAATTTTAACATTTTGATACCATAAAAGAATTTTTTGGATGAAATTGACATGTTAGGTAGTATTTAATTCATTTAGTTTTAAGTAATCAAGTTTTTATGACTTTTAAAAAAAATCAATTACTAAATATTGTCAAAATTAACACAAATGAGTTTTTAAAACAAATACTATTTTATTAAGTGATATAATAGTCCTAAAAATATAATATTCAAAAATATTACTTATATAATGTTAAAAAAGTTATTAATGATCTGATATTAGTTATCCTGGCATTTTATAGTAACTATACTAACCATATATTATGAAAATACAAGAAGACCTGGTAAGAGTTAACGTTTTTAACTAAGGGTTAAAGCTAAAATATAAGGTAATTTTTGTGACCTAAACTTGTATAAAACCTATTGGTTGAGATTATTTAGACCAATAATAATCTTATCCTCTAAATATATCACCTTTTAACTATTATAATTCGAAAATAATTTTATAATAAAATAATATTTCAATACTTTTCTAAAGTGCCCCTCCTCCCTCTTATAAAAGGCCACCACCTCTACCCACTTAATCACACCATTAAAGCCCCTTGGATCATCCAAATTTGGATAAACTAAGCTCCCAAAATCCCAAAATTCCTCCGATAGTCCAAAATTTGGGCAGAAATCCATCCTAGGGAGACCTTTTGTGCAAATCAAAAGGAGATACTCGAAAAAGAGGTAATTGTTTTATCACCTCTTTTAGAATTATTTTATTCTTCTACTTATTATTCTTATGTTGTTTCCATAATAAAGTAATAAATACAATATATTATATATTATTAAATGTAATTATAATTATTTTACAACCTTATACCTCCTTTTATCCATCCTACGAATAACAATATCACCATGTGTGCGTACGTACAGCTTACCATCTCCGCACTATGGCGTAATTTGTTATTAAAAAAATACTTTATTTGGATGGGTATAATGATGATTATAATGGATTTAAATAATGAATATAATATGATAATTATTCTATATAATTAATATACCATCCAATTCCATACCATTTAACAATTAAGTGAATGATATCGTCGCTCATGCGTACGGCCTACCGTCTCCACGACGCGATGAGATTTATTCTCCATGTTAACCATTAAAGAATGATTATAAAGTATATATAATAAATAAGAATTAAATATATGAAATAATAATTTCACTGGATACATATATATATATATATATATATATTTCATTTACTTGCTTCCATTCAATTCAATAAGGAAACAGAAACAATGTTTATGCATACATACGACCTACCATCTCCATGAATGGTGTATTCCATTTCATTTATCTATCTATTATATATATTTCTATAATTAAAATTTATTATATATCAATCATATTTTAAATTATTGAAGTAATTATATCACTATCTAAGTAATAATATCAAGAATAACAAGTTAAAACACATACGATAAATAAAACGATTATTACCCAAAACGTTGTTTTAAAATGGAATTGATAAATAAATGGGTAATATAAAGTCATAAGTGAATAATATATGATATAATAGATATTATTATGGTTATGTTACAGGTTAATAATATATTTAAACCCAATATATAGTAGTTTTGGATACATACAGAAGAAATCAGACCTAAGGTAAGGGATAATTTTGCAATCTCATTTTTATCTGAGATTGTTTATTTATAAGTACTTACTGGGGTATATTTATAATCTACATCCAGGTTTACTAAATATGTATTCCTAAATATTATTTCTATAATTTTACAATTTTATAAAGTTTATTTTACCCATTTATGAATTTTTACTAAATGGTATTAAAATAATCTTTTGTCGTTTTCAGTACGAGGTACTTTTTTGACTTTTTTGGAAAAAGTATAAGGATAATTTTTTTTAACTTATATGTCATGAACATATTTTTATGTATTAATAAAAAATTATCTCCATGAAGATTCCTTTACAAGGTTTCAAATGTATTTTCAATTAAATTCTTTTCTTTTAAAATTGCGTGGCATTTTGAGAAAAGAAAATGTTTTTGATGAAGAAAGAATATTTTCCCCAAGAATTAATTTCAATTATTTTATCAAAATTATTTTCAATCTAAGATAACATAGGGTTATGTTTCTATCCCTATTATTACATTTATTTTATTATGTTTATGATATAATTATTTTGATGAAATCCATTTATTTTATATGAATTATGATGGAATGATGTTTAAGAACCCCATTTTTTGTTCTTTGGGTTATGATTTGATGAATGGTTTATGTTTTTGTAGAAAATTTAATAATTATTTCATTATGAGATGGGTGTTAACTATATATCCCTCCAATTAACTGGGTACATATTTATATCTCATGAGATAGACTTTACTATAATGATAATAAAATATGGTTCAGTAATACATGGCTAGAATAGAAAGTAAATCTGGTTCAGTAATACATGGATGAAACAATAAGTAAATCCAGTTAAGTAATACATGACTGGAATGATAAGTAAACCTGATCCAGTAATGTACTTTTCCCACTATGATGTTCTTGGAAGTAATGCCTTGACTACTTTGGAAATATTATTATGTGTTTATTTTCTTTCCACAATTCCATGTTTTATGTCAATGCTATTTTATCATGGTTCATATTCATTTATGATTTATTCCTTATGAACTACCAAGATTTATTTCATGACTCCCAATTTTGATATTCAAAATTTATGTTCATGTTTTTACATTCTTATTTTTATGTTTTGTTTTATGTTCTTCATGTTTATCCTTACTGAGCATTTGAGCTCACCCTTTTTATGTTTTCTTTTCCCCAGGACATAAAGAAAGGTTTTAGGTAGGAAAAATAAGGGGGAAGATCTTTATGGTAGATGTTGAAGATCTTTCACCAATATAGAAGAATTCATTCTGAGTTTCCAAAGACACTAAAATAATACAGTATTTGGGAATATATTTTTGTAATGTATTAAGTATTCCACAAAATAAATGTAATGTACATGTACGTTATTCTTGGGTCATTAAAACCATGGTTCTTATTGTGATTTTTTATTATATATTACATTTATTATGAAACTATTTTACTCTTGAATACTGATTTATATAAAATATTTTATATAAAATGTTTATTTAAGTCATGTTTGAAATGATTTATATCTTTTGAAATTAAATCATGTTTTTGTTTTAAATATGAAATTTTAATGCCATGCCCTATTTTATTTAGAATTGAAAGTGTGATTAGGTTTATTATTTTGAAACCTATTATGTAACACTTGGTGAGACCCTACAAAACTTTATAGGTCACACCCTACATTTTTCTTTAGGCATTTGTTTATTTCCTTCTACCAGGTCCAAGAAAAGGGAAAGTGCCACCTTTAGGTGGTGGATGTTATTCATCCTTTGGTCTTGGAGTGAATATTACTTTGGGATGTTTGAGTTTTATCTTTCCATTTTTTGAGTAATTTAATGATGTAATGTTTTGGGTTTTTTATATACCTATTTTTTTCTGGTACTTCTCCCTTAGGAGTGTTGATCATACTGACATGTATCTTTATCTTTTTTTGTTTTGTGGAAATTTTTTTCCATATTTTTTCTTATATGATGCTAGGTGATAGTCACCAAACCATGGGTATTAGGAACACACTTTGGGATATGTTAGTACCCTCTTGGGTATTAGGGGACTAGAGTATCCAAGATGGTTTACGACAGAGTGGTATTAGAGGTAGGTTAAGCATATTTCCTTGATATTAGTATATAGTTTTGAATATATTATTAGGATTTAAGTGGTAGTTTCGAGTGATTTCTTATCCATATCTCATTGTAACAATAATTAAGTTCCCATGAGAGGTTTGGGAAAGTCATATCGAGTGATAATTTTATCTAATTATATTAGTTTCCCTACTTTAGATTTGGATAGGTTGAAATCCAAATCTTGATGTATTATCTGATGGGATTAATTTCCTTATTTCTCTTGTTTGAGTTGTTGATCTGTGTGTCCTTATGGTGTCTTCAATTTTGTTTATTGATGTTGTGTAGCATTATGCCCCTGATAATACATGAGAATAGTCCCCAGGAAGAAACTTATAGTGAACCACAGTGAGCGGATCCTCCTGTGTACTAGAACCTCATTGAGATTATTGTGTGTGTTTTCCAAGCTCTAGGACCAACACATGTACCCAATCCCATCCATGATATAGTTTTGGAACCTCAAAGGGATAAATCTATGAATAATTCCCAAGAGTTACTTCTCCATAAGACTCCAACATTCCAAGGATCAAATAATCCTCAAGAAGTTAAGGATTGGTTAAGGAATATATATATTTATTTCTTAGAAACACCTGATTTGATTAAGGTGAAATGTGCCACCTTCCTTCAAGAAAGAGGGAACTAACCAGAGATGGTGGGACTTGATGGTGATTGAAAAGAAGCACAAGGATTTAGAGTGGAAGAAATTTAAAGTTTTTTTCACTGACTAGTTCTATCCAAAGTCCATGCTGATAGCTAAGGCTATGGAGTTTTTCAAACTCGAGCAGGCTGACAGGACCTTGACAGAGTATGAAAAATATTTTTCTGAGGTTGTTCAGTTTGTTCCTAAGATTTTATTGAATGAGAAGATAAATACTGATCAGTTTGATATGGGTATTTTAATTGATATCCATTCTCATGTTTTCTTGTTGAAGGTCGCTTATTATATTGATGCACTAAATAGGTCATTGATGGTTGATCTTGACCTGTCTGGTAAGTCAGGGTTGATGGGAGTTCCTTTTTATCTCAGTGGTGGTTTTATGAGTTCCTTTAAAAGAAAAGGGAAGTTTGATGAGTATTGTGGTCTATATCGATAGCAGGGTTCTTTTATACCTACTACAGTGCCAGAAAGAGGCCCTTTAACTTTCTTCCAATGTTTCAGGCCTGGGTATTTGAAATGGGTTTACACTGAGGTAACCCAGATCTGTAGTTCCTTTGGACACTCAAGTCATATACAAAAATTCTATTATATATTTTCTACACCATATAGTGGAACATTATCATAAACACATAAAATTACTACAGTCCAATCATATGCTTTATGAACAAAGGGGTTCTAGCCATAGGAATCCATAATGAAACTTCTCCACATAGTGGAAGAGTCTCCATAAGAAGAAAATACGAGTCCAATTACCATAAAAGGTACTATCACAATAGCTTCTCTTTTGCAACTACTTTATTTGATATTAGTGAATCTAATTCATTTATATGAACCTATATTGTAAACCTTATAAATCTTATTATGGATCTTTTATCTTATGTGATGGATATTACTATTCCCCTCAGAATGAAGAGAGAGTAGGGTATCCATTATCCTACTTGTATCTTATCTTTACCAGAGATTGATATTACCTAGTATTTTCCTGTTCTCAACATGAAACCTCTTTATTTCATATTTAATAAGTATTGGATTATTTCTAATAAGGCTCGAATTTACTACTATATTTGATGGGTCTTCTTTACTACTTCTGATGGGGCGTGTCATATCTTTCAGGGAGAATGGGACCTGAGGTTAAGTAGAGATGAAACTTCTTATCTAGAATTGGTGAAAGTAATATCAGTGTAAGATTTTGATCTAGAGTGGTAATATTTGAGTGGTGATCTCCCTTCAGTTTCCATCGAGTTTCCCAATGTTTTTCCTGTACTTCTCTGGGTTTCCACAAGTTTGAGAGGTAGAGTTTTCTATTGATTTAGTTCCTAGTACTAAACTAGTATCTATTCCTTATTACTATATGGAACCAGCTAATCTGAAAGAGTTTAAGTCTCAATTCGATGATCTGTTATAGAAAGTATTTATATGCACAAGTGTTTCACCTTGGGTGTCACTTGTTCTCTTTTCTAAGAAAGTTGGTGGGACACTTCACCTATGTGTTGATTATCAAAAACTCAATTGAGTTACGGTAAAGAAAAAGTATCTGTTACCTCAGATAGATGATCTATTTGACCATTTGAAAGGGGTCAAGTGGTTCATGAATATTGATCTTTGAACTAGTTATCACCAATTGAGAATAAAAGAGTCCAATATTCATAAAATTTCCTTATGAAGAATGTATGAAAATTATGAGTATCTTATCCTACCATTTAGTCTAACCAATTCTCCTACAGTATTTATGGATTTGATGAATCAAATATTCCCTGAGTATCATGATATGTTTGTGGTGGTATTAATGGATGAAATCCTGGTTTACTCTAAGTTTGAGGAGGATCATGTTCACCATTTAAGATAAGTTTTGAAATTGTTGAGAAATCATTGACTTTATACCAAGCTATCGAAATTTTATTTATGGATTCAGTAAGTGAAGTTATTGAGAAATTTGGTCTTAGAACATGGTATCTTAGTTGATTATGAGAAGGTGAAAGCTGTTATGACATGGGAACAACTGCATAATGTTTTTGATATTTGAGGATTCTTGGGTACAACTGGGTATTATCACTGGTTTGTTAAGTATTTCTAAAATTTGGATTCTATAATGATTTCTCTCACTCAGAATGGAGTGAATTTTTCTTGGGATAAGAAATTTCAGAGTTATTTTGTTAAGACAAAATTAATTTTGAATTATACACCATTATTGACTCCTACAAAGGCCAGTTAGGGCTATGTAGTCTTCTATGAAGCATCAGGTTTGGGTATGGGCTATGTTCATATAAAGTGTGATCACATGGTATCCTAAGACTCTCATAATCTTAAGCCACATGAGAATAATTATTGGACCCATAAACTTGAAATCACATCCATGATGTATGAGTTTAAGAGTTGGCAACATTACCTTTTTTGAAAAAGGTTTATGATTTATTCTGACCATAATAGATTGAATTATATCTTCTTTCAAAAATATTTGAATATCCACCAAAGGTGTTGGGTGGAGTACTTATAGTCTTTTTTATTTCGACATTTCCTATACCTCGGGAAAAGGGAATGCCATTTCCGATGCGTTGGGAAGGAAACTTCTGAACCAGTCCATGAAAATATAACCAAAAGAGTGGAACTTTATAGATTTTTTTTACAATTTCATTCAGGCGTATGAGAGGAAGAGTATAG
The DNA here is from genome assembly GCA_963277665.1 of Viscum album. Classification (NCBI taxonomy): domain Eukaryota; kingdom Viridiplantae; phylum Streptophyta; class Magnoliopsida; order Santalales; family Viscaceae; genus Viscum; species Viscum album. Next base: position 804,865,872 of record OY728150.1, on the reverse strand, counting down.
GTTTTCCTTGGTAAGTGTTCAGTAGACCTCCAATCTTCTTGAGATGGTTCTTTAGGAGTAGTAGATTGATGATAAATTCTGTAGCATTAGGGACTCTCTTTATGGTTGGGAGACCATTGTTGAGTGGTCATTCTCTACGGAGGGTATCCTATGTTTCCGAAACCGGTATGTTGAACCTATTCTAGTGAGAAAAGGTATTATGGAGGACTTACATAATTCCCAATGGGCTATGCACTCAAGAACCAAAAAGATGTTCTATGATATGCGGTGATGATTCTAGTGTCTAGGTATGAGATGGGATATTGCTGACTTTGTTTCATTCCGCTATACTTTACAGAAGTTCAAGGTCTAACTCCATAGACCTTCAAGTTTACTTCAACTACTTCTAGTCTCGACTTATAATTGGGATAAGTTTTCTATAGACTTTGTGGTTAATGTTATGCGTATCCCTTGAAAGAAGAATTCGACATGGATTGTGATCGATAGACTAACCAAATTAGATCACTTTATACCCATTCAAGACACAAACAAAGTTTAAGATTTGGAAAATATCTATGTAAAAGAGATTATTTAGTCCCAAGAAGTTCCATCTAATATAATCTCTGATAGAGATCCCCATTTTACTTCTAATTTTTGGAAAGGTCTCTAGGAGTTGATGTGATCTCAAGTTCATTTGATTATAAACTACCATTTGCAGAAGTTTCTCCATAAAAATAGGGCTATAAATATTCTTAAGAAAATTATTCATGCTTGCGTTCCTGACATTTTTGTGTATTGGTATGATAATTTAGTACTTTTTGAGTTCACTTATAACTATATTTACTAGTCCACAATAAAAATGGATCCTTTTGAGGCCTTTTATGGTTGTCCTTGTAAATATTTGTTGTGTTGGTCTAAGATCAGTGAAAGCTTCTTGGTTTTTCAATGTTTGGTTCAATAGAATTAAAAAAATATTTATTTGATTCATTAGAGAATGTTGACGGTACAAATCTAGTGAAAATATTTTGTGGATTTTTTTGTAGACTATTGGAGTTTTCAGTTGGTGACTAGGTTTTCATGAAAGTTTTACCTCTTTAAGGCTATTAATGTATTGGTAGGCAATGGAATGTTACTCTTAATTATGTGGGACATTTTGTGGTTTTTGAGCTGGTGGGAAAATTGTATTACCATTTATAACTTTTTCCATAGTTGATGTCAATACTTAACATGTTCCATGTATCTTAGCTACAAAAGTATCTTTCTGACCCATCTCATGTCTTGAGCTAAGAGGATCTTGATGTTGAGCCTAATTTATCCATGACTGAGCATTTAGTCAGGATTTTTTATTATGAGAAAAAGGTACTTCTTGGGAGGATGATACCTTTGGTTTGTGTGCTATTGCAGCATGGTTATGATACACATGGGACTGGGAGAGGAAGGTACTGATGAGGGAGAAATGACCTCATCTTTTTGATATGGAAACATCTTGATAGTATTTCTAGGGAAAAATATTTCTTATTTTGGTGATGTTATAACATCCTTTTACTAGTTTTGAGGTATTCCTTGACCCTTTTTTATTTTTATTTTTGGATGGATCTTATTTAGGGGTGCTTGAGATGAAATTTGGTAAATTTTAGAGGTTTTCTGGGTTGTGTATGGTTGGTGCATAGTTTTCCCAAACCGTGTGCCCTCCCAGTGAAAAATTAACAACCTTGAACAATGAGAGTTTTCATGGTTAGTGCATGGTTTGAAAAAATGGTCACCCACTTAGTAAAAATCGTGCACCCCAGGAAATGGGTGCACAATTAGGGTGCAAAATTTATCTAACCATGGGACCCTACCCATCTAATCATGTGCGCAAAATTATTTTATTCCCAAAATTATTTTCTTAATTCCGAAACACCATGTTTAACCCCATATTGAACCCCACTCAACCTACATAATTTTAATTGAATTTAAATTCTCCCAAGAAGCAATTTTAGGCCCACTAAACCTTTCTCTTTGTAGATCAAAGCATAGTGGATCTCGTTTGATCTACTTTAGATAAGTGAATATTATATCCTTGGTTTCTTCTAATCTCTCCTTGTTTCCTCATTCTAGTTTGATAGATAATTATTTATTTGATGGATATAAACTCAATTTAAATATATCTTGATTCTAGGTTTGGTTTCTTGATCTCCATAACTATCATTCTTCATTGACATTCTCCATTGAGGGTGTTTTGCATTGTGTTTTCATGATTAAAGGTAGGCAGTTCCATTTGATATTTTCCATATAGTTAAACCATTTATTTTCTCGATTTATTTAGAATAGATTTGAATAGATTTATGAAAACCCAAATTGATATGATTTTCAATTGTAATCAGAATTGGCATAGATTTTGGGAGAAATCCCAATTCTAATAAAATTAAAATTTGAGGTGTATTTTGAAATTGATGGAATTTGTGAAATGATTTGAGAATTAATTTTAGAAAATGTTTTAAATTGTAATTAGGAAAACCACTGATTGGTTTTGTATTGAAAAAGGAATGAAATGATAAAAAATACATGTTTTGGTTTTTAAATTGATTTGGAATATTGAAATGAAAAATTGAGAAAATGAATTGTAAATAATGATTTGATTTAAAATGATATTATTTTCCCATTATTGATTGATTGAGAACATGTGAGCCTGGGTAGTTAGTGGGTTATTTAGAACAATAACGCTAGGATGGTAATTCCATAGAAACATGTCGATGATGAAAACTATAATAAAAACATAGTTCGGTAGATATTATCCCTGATGGGATATTGATGAGTCCTATTTGGCCTAGGATCGAGGCATGTGTGTAAACATATTTCCATGATCACTGGTATGAGATGTATTAGGATCCTATAACTATAATCTATCATACTATAGCGAAGATGACCAGAGTTCTTGTTGTGGCTATTTTGATTTTACATTACATTTATTATGTAACTGTTTTACTCATGTCTACTGATTTATATAAACTATTTTATATAAAATGTTTATTTAAGCCACGTTTTTAATGTTTTCCATCTTTTTAATTGAAATATAGTTTTTGTTTTGAATATGAAATTGTAATTCCATGCCATTTTTATTTAAAATTTAAATCAATATTTGGTTTATTAATACAAAATTTGTAATGGAAGACTTGGTGAGACCCGACTGGGCTTTATAGCTCACACTTAACCTCTTCCTTCAAGCATTTATAGATTTCCTTATACCAGGTCTGAGCAAAGGTAAAGTACCACTTGAAGGTGGTAGATGCTCTCAATCCTTTGGGATTGAAGTTATGATTCCTTTGGGATGTTAGAGTTTTATATTTCTTATTGTTGAGTACTTTGATGACGTACTGTTTTGATTTTTTATATACCTGTTTGGTTTCTAGTACTTTCTATCTTTGGAGTGTTCATCGTACTGACATGTATCTTTATCTTCTAATATTTTATGGAAAATTCATTCCTTCTTTTGTCTTATATGATGCTAAGTTCTAGTCACCAACCCATGGGGATCGATAATTCCCTTAGAGTTATGTCTGTTCTGGCTCAATTATCAAGGTACCAGGGTATCTAGGCTAGTTTGTGACAAAGTGAATGCCCAACCAACCCTTTTTGGGGTGATTACCCATAGTTTCATCTTTTACATAGCCACATACATTTTCCGATATCCAGACATAGATGTATTTATTTGATACCAACTATGGTGAACCAATCTAAAAAACATAAATAATACATTAATACCATGGTTTAATTGATATATCTCATGAAATAGTTGCACAACCCCATGACCTAAAGGTTTAGTCTCTTGGAGATTATATATATAAAAATGTTATTTTAAAACATTTTTGAACATTTATCCATAAATTTGATACTTTATACCCTATTATAGACATATCATATGATATAATCATATTAATAACCTAGGTAAAGGAAATATAATAATGGAATGATATTGAATGCTTAGTAAGGAAAACTTACAACTAATCATAATGGTTTGATCATAAACATTAGTGATAACCTGAGTAAGGGAAAAATATTAGATAAAAGAATCATGGGATCATAAGTGATAGTAAAAAAAATTGATTAATCATTAAGGATCATGAAATAGGAATATATGACCAAATAAATTTCATAAAAAACATTTTGTAGAAACACATAATGGAAATAAAAAAACATGAAATCATAACATAAGAAATAAGAATATCTTTATAACACTGAATATCATAAACATTTGGAAGAACTTAGAAAAAAGAGCATTTTAGAGAAGTTTCACAGACATGATATTAAGAAAACATTGTGAACAAATCCAAGCATATCTACCCTTTAATTTTGTTAACAAATCCAAGTATTTCCACCCTTTAATATGTGAACAAATCTAAGTTTGTCCACTATTTAATTTGTAAAAAAAATCCAAGTATGTCCACACTTAATTATATCATGAGGTATAAAACCAAAACCAATTTATTGGATGGTTATATAGGTCCCCAACCATCATCATCCATACATATTAGTTCCAGTTAAAATCAAATCATTCATTTTATCATAATAACACATGAGAAAAAAATGGGTTTCATAACTTTTCAAAATGGAATCACATAAAAAATATGATCCTTTGATAACAAAAAACACAATATCCCAAAAGGAGTATTTAATAAGAGAATATATAGGGTGATTTATAAAACATTACCCCATCATATAATAACCCTTTTAAAATAGAAGAGAAATCATAAAAAAATATTTTTCTTAAATATTTTTCTTAATATCATCTAAAAAATATATGATTTTTAAGTCACTTTATAAAATTTATTTTTCTTTGAAGATGAAGGGAAAACTTATTAAAAATTAGTTCAAAATAAATTCAAATAAGGAGAGATTGATAATGAATAAAACATATGTCAAAATGTAAATTATAATGGAATAATATAAGATCATGGTAAGATTTTTTTTAAATATTTTAAAACACATTTATTGAAAACCCACATCATTAAAAGGATAATGAAACCTTTGTTTAAAATAAATAAAGGGGATAAAAAGAATCATTGGAGATAAAACAATTTTAGATTACACTATGTAATGGATAACATTGAAGAGAATTAAAAACATGTATATGGAAGAGAAAACCAATAAAAGAAATAAAAATTACTCCTAAAAAAATGAATTTGAATGAAAAAATAGAATCATCAAGGAAGGTGAATTTGGTGAGAAATATTATTTCCCAAGAAAAAAGGAAAAAAACATAATATAAAATCATCATAGGTTATAATTGATCAATCTTGAAATATAATATTCAAAGAGGAGTGATTATGACCCAAGGAAAAGTTTTGAGTCACGAAAACCCATAACCTTCATTTCTTCTTAGTCAAATGTGTTCCAAAATCCTTTAAAACAAAAATAACTATCATAATATACTATTTTATAACCATATAAATACCTAAAAACATTTATAATTTTCATATATAATCATTATATACATGTATATTAGTTAGTTTTTTTTCTATTTTCCCATATCAGGTGTTTATAGTTTTGACCATTCGTACTAGTTTCGTAGGAGCGGTGTTGGTATTAATTATTATTTCAAATTTAATCATTAAAATTTCATTAAAGTTACTATAATGGATAAATTATAATGATTTATTATGTTTAAATTTCCATTTATGAGTATTTATCTCTTTATCCTTAAATATGAAATCGATAAAAAGCATATTTCATTGATTTTATTAACCAATGAAATTTGTTTTCTTAATTATTGAGTTAAATATTGTTGCATCCTTTATAGAAAAAAGATAAAATAATTATTTAAATATTTATTTCACATTAAATCATTAAATATGTTTTATTCATTCATGATATAATTTCATAAGATTGTTCAAATAGGTGATCAAACCAACCCAAACTTGATTATACCACGATTACTGATGATTATGAGGCAATTTTGTTGAAATATCATAACAAAAGGATATTTATGATTTAATTTAGTGTTTATTAATGTGATATATCATAATTATAAATGAATTGAATACTAATTAATGGATATGAAAATATTATATAATTTGAATAAATGTTTTTCCACTTAGCATGCATGCTTTATACAATGATCGTTTATTGATCATATTATTAATATGTTCTCCAATTTATCATAACATAAACTTAATGATATAATAAACATAATATTTATCCATTAAACCAATTATCATGACCATACATGTAAGGAAATTATGAAAATGAAAATGGAAATCAATCATTTGATGGAGGCGGTAGTCCACTTGTATACATGGTTGATGATTTTATTTTTCATAGAACAAGAAAAGTGTATGATATTTTTTTTATTATTTTGAATATAAAATATGTTATAAATATCATAATTATTTATTAAATTTAACATTAGGACCATCTTTTTAAGGTGATTAAGGATGAAGAACATGAAACTTTGTGGAGGTGGTAATCTGCACACATACACACACAAATGTCATTTTCACTCTTCATAAGGGAAAAGGGAAGGGTGTTTAATGATTATAGAATAATTATAATAACATATAAGAATAATAATTATACTTATGATATCATTTTAATAAATTTTAATTGAAATTTAGTAAGAATAAGTTTATATAAATAAATATAAAAGAGAAATATAGGTTAGAAACTTACACCTCACTTCTTGGATTTTCTTCTTTACCGAGGGGGTTAAGCCTTTGTTGATTGATATTTTGAGAATAAAAAAACCTATTTAATTTTTATAGGATTTTTTAGAAGAGGTTTTTTCCATGTTTGGGTCTAAATTAGTACGGTGTGGTGTGAGGTGAAGTGATTAGAGAAGATGCCCTTTTATAAGAGAAAAGGGATGACATTTTTATAAATACCCATAAATTTTCAATAATGGGAAGTAACTCTCAAGGGAAGTGGATCAAAAATTTAATAAATAATTGGTTGGGGAATATATAAGGTATATATATCATCAATAATTTTTTTCACACATCTTTTAAACTTGTTTCAACCCCTTCACTCCTTGAATTATTAATTTTTCCATTTTAGCTTTTACTACGGTAACTAGTTTTTACCTAAGGTAACTTAATATTTATTCCTTAAAATAAATTATTTATTATTAGATAATTTAGGACCAATGATTATATATTTTAAATATATTTTTATCTTTTAATTTTAAAAATCATTAAAAAGTAATTTTGAGATAATAAATGCATAATGTATTAAAACAATTTTTTAGAAAAATATCACTTGAGTTCTAAAATATCAATAATAGGTTTATAAAGTATAATAAATATTTTAAAATGTAAAATTTAAATCATAAAATATATTTCTTTTAATAAAAATATTTTAAAATTTTTTAATTCATACTTATGTATTAATAATGTCATAAAGGGTCGCAGTATTAGTAAAAACGATATATTTCACTATTCACCTAAAAATCATATTTTTTTGAAAACTATAAAAAATTAACCCTAAGATAATATTATTATTCTATGTCCAAAAATTATTTTAATTATTTTAATAATTAAAATTCTAATAATTATAAATTTAGGTTTTAAATTAAAATACAGAATATAATGAAAATATGCTTTTATTGAAAAAAAATGTTTTAAACATTAAGTGTTATTAATATTATTTTATATAAATTTATAATTTAAATAATTATAATATATTATTTGACATACTAAAATATTATATATTATTATTTTATATTATTTGATTTAATTATTTGGATAAAATATACAATAATTTTAAAAGTTATATGAGAAAGAACGGTTCATTTTAAAATTAAATCTCATTTATTCTTTATCCACTAAATTTGAGATTTTTTGGATAATTAATATAATTTTATTTACTAAAGGACTTTATTATTCTTATATATTTCTTAATAATTTTCATCTAATATGTCACAACTCATTTTCATTTGTTGTTTCATGTGAAAGAAGCTATTGAAGATAAAATTAATTTAGAGAAAACAATATTCTAATATATTGGGTCGTTACATTGACTATCATGAGTTTGGGGCTCATAATAATTGAGATTTTTTCTCATAAAGTTCACACTTGATGATATTGAGTAGTTTAGATCACGAGGAATGACCTTCCAATATGAATACCACATGTTATAAGTTTCATTGGTTATTCCTTTCTATGAACATGTGTATCATCCTATTAACTTGAGATTATTATCGATGTGTACCATTTGATCACATAATTTGATGAAAGATGAAAACCAAAGTGTTTATTTTGTATAAAGGAATCTTGAGTTTCATGTGTCATTTTTGGTATGACATTGGTTGAATGATCAAGACAATATTTTCACTTCTGAGTCGAGGACAAGATATCTCAAGCCTAGTTGAACAGGATGGAAGCACCTTCACTAAATATATAGCGATGGTATAAGAGAGCAAGTATATTCAATATGTTCATAAAAATAATAAATAAATTAGGTAAGGATGGAAACATAAGTGTTGAAATAGTGAATCTCGATCCTTGGATGAAGTTGGGATAACTTTTGGTGGCCCATACTACACACCAAGCCGCAACTCCCATGGTTTAAACTCCACAGTGTGGCCACCAGGGGTTGTAGGGGGTAGCATTACCCTATTCAAGGGTCTTGGTGATGGAGGACACTAACCTAATTTTTTAGGCACTGTAGTAATAATGACTCACTGTAGTAGAGCTAATCAGAGAAACTAAAGTCATTGTATCTCTGTGGACTTCCATCCATAGGTTACTATAGCATAATGGACTTACAGTGTGGTTGAATGAAAATTTTCATCATATTATTTATGATCTCATCCAATCTAGGTTTCTTGGATGTATTAAACTCCAATTTTCTCCCTATAGTATTTCTCATGAATATAGTGATAATTATTCCTCTTTGAGGACATAAGGATCATTTCCCAAACCATATACATCTCTATGTCTCATGATCTTATTCTTTTTATTTTATTTTTACTTTTTACTCTTCTTCTATGAAGGTTGATAATTTATTTATATACACATTTTCATAAAACTAAGTTTTTCATCCTTCTATATGATATATCATATAATAAAGAAATTATATCACACAACATGTGTTCATTGGAGAGGTTTTCATTACTATGACTATACCTTATCTCCTTAAGGGCCATGATGGGTTTATATAATATGATTATAGTCTATGAGTAGTACTCACTTCCATTGAGATAAGGACCGAGAGGGTCACACACTAAGAATATTCAAGAGTCTAGCCTATTCTAATTGAATAAGAGTTTAGGACATGGTGGGCCCTATCATGGGGTTCAGGTGATGTTTGAATTTGACCGATCATCAAGAAATAAATAAATTAAATGTTATTTGAGTTTAGAATAATAATTTTTCAATTTATTTACTCACTGTATTCACAAGTGATTAATTTAATAAAAAATAAATATTTTTTGAATGAATATTATTATTTAAGGTTTGTTAAGTATTTAATGTGAGAATCAATTCGAGTTAATGGATAAAAGTTTATCACATAACATATATTTTATGATAAAAGTATGTGATAAATTATAAATGTCATTTATAAAACATTTACTAAGTCATTTAGTGTCACTTAAGTATTATTTAGAATGTTTAAGTTATTTGGGAGCCTGAGTGAAATTTCTGAGACTTTAAAAATACCTATATAAGACATAGTAAGCTCAAATTCAAGGGACTATTCATTCCATCGAACTAGAGAGTCTTTATCAAATCTATCCTAAATTATAGAGTGAGAAAGTGGAGATTAGATCATCTGAATCCAAGTTATTCATACCAAATTGAAGGAACGATGATCCAAAAATCAAAATAACATCGATAAAATCTTTCATTACTCCATGCTAGATCCTGAAGACTAAATATTATTATACCAACATTATCTTGAACCATGTGTGGGAAATCTATAGGTATTTGGATTGTGTTCCTTCAAAAAATTATCACTAACAATGATTGGAACTCATGTTTTATCAAAATAAAATGAGGTACTATTTTGATTTTGATTTTCATGCATAATTAAATTATACGAGATCATTAGTCCATGTTCGAGTGTTGCTTCAACGTGGAAATGTTATAATGTTTAACGAACTAATTTTTTGTAATTTCACTTGATTTCAGGACTCTAATGAACACCCAGTACTAAGTCTAAGTATCAGGTTCTAGAGGATTATAAGCATTGAGACTTATTCTTATGAAGTTTTCACTTATTTATTTTGAGTAGAGGAGATCATGGGGATTGGTGTGCCAATAGGAAGACTGCATGTTTTTAGTGTCATTGGATATTCCTATCTATAAACATGTGCATTGGTATCTCGAATTAAGGTTATTGTCAATGTGTATCATTTAATCACATAATTTGATGTTAGATTAAATCCATGATATTTATGTTGTGGTGAGGTAGCTTTCATTAGGTGCATCATTGGTGGTATGACATTGATTGAATGGTCAAGAAATGTTTTATTACTTCCAAGTTGAGGAAGATATATATTAGGACAAATTGGATAGGATGGAAGTAACTTCATAAAATCCACAGACATGGTAAAAATAGGTAAGTACATCTAGGATAGTCAAAGAAAGAATAAATAAAGCAATAAAGGACGACCACACAAAGTATGAATCCTACTTTACGAGACATAATAAGACAAAGATATTATATTATATAGAGCATTTTCATAGTTGTTTTTAATTACTATAACTAAACCTAATCTTCTTAGGGTCCTTGATGTGTTTCTATAAAATTGTCCTAGTCCATGAGTAGCACTCACTACTATTGAGATAAGGTCCAAGAGGTTCACACACAAAAGAATATTCATAAGATCGACAAATTTTAATAAATTGGATTTTAGGGAATGGTGAGAACTACAATGGGGGTAAGGTAATGTACAAGTTTTAATTATCATAAGAAATTAATAGATTTAATATTATTTTATTTTAGAATAATAAGTTTTTAATTTATTAACTCATTTCATTCAAAATTTATTATGTGGATGCAAGGTAAATATTTTATGATTGAATAATTTATTTATTCATAGTTAATTTAATATTTTATGGGAGTTAAATGAGTCAAGTTAATGAATTTTATTTTATCACATAACATAATTTATATTTTATAAGTAAGTGATAAAATTTTTGGGACATTTATGATAAGTTTTATGTGCTGTTGGTGACATTTTTGGGTCCGTTTGAAAGGTTAACTTCCATAAGGAAATAAGTGAAATGTATGGAAGTTATAACCTAGATATTTAAAACATTTTAAAACAAAAAATGATGGGGAGAGTTCCTTTATAGAAATATCACACTTCCCAATATCTCTCTCAAGTTATAGAGAGATAAATAGAAGGAGAGATTAAGAAAAATTTGATCCAAGTTCAAGGATCATTCATGTGATCTTCTATAATCACAAGGATATCAAAATACCCTTTTATTATCCATGATAGCATTCATATTTCAATGGTTAGTGTTTAATAAATCTTTTAAAGCTTGTGTGGATGATTTTGGAGGTTTTATATTTGGTTCCTTCAAGAAACTAATGCCGTCAATGAGCATAACACTCGTTTGATCAAAATAGAATGAGGTATGGTTTCAATTTTGATATTTGTGCTTATTTAATTCACATGAGATCCTAAGGTTGATAATAAGTTGATTAATTTCTATATATAATGTTATAATGTCACTTTGGTATAAATTTTTTAATCTTCCCTTTCATTTACACTTTTTCTGTGCACCTGGTACCATAAATTTTCTCTTACACATTCCAGTGAGTGTTTTCCCATTTTCATATTTCAAGTCCAGATCAACTTTTGGAATGTAATTTTTACTAATTTTTTTTGGAATATTAAACTTCATAAAGTTTATACCCATGTTATATTCCAACCCTAATAACTTCCCTAACATTCATCCTTACACTTCTAGAATTTTATACTTTTGTAACAACTTGGAAAATGCATGTATTTTTGAAAATTCATCCTCCCGATACATTCAAATTTCTAGGAAATTTAAATTTTGAATTCTTACTTTCTTTCAAAAAATTCTTGAAAATAATTAAAAACACATATTTAGTGTATGATTTGTTAAAATAATTCCAAATATGAATAAAAAAAAATTAAAAATCAAGATTCAAGATATTTGAAAAATTATATCCCAGATTCACTTAAAGTAACAAAAAACAAATTAATTTCTATTTTATTGTAAAATTATGGGGTGGGGGTATAAAATCATCAAATTAAATAGAAAAAATAATAAATATATAAGATATAACACCCCTCAAATTTCAAGGCTTGTTTTTATTTAATTTTTTTTAACTTTTATTTATATTGCTGTGTTTGGGTTCTTATGGGTCTTGGTGATGGATGATTATCTAAATTTGGGATTTTAGGAATGGTTTAGAGATGTAATTATACTACAGATAGGTCCCCACACCATGAGGACTATGAGTCATAATAAGTTAGGCAACTAAACCAGAGTCACCCTATAGACTTGAGGCACCATGATATGATGGTTTGTTTGGGGGGGGGGGGTCATGAAATGAGGCTTAGAGTGAATAAAATGGAAAGTGGATTTACTATTATATTAGAGTCCCATACATAAGGATTTATCCTTTTATATGGTCACAACATAGAAAGTGTTCCATTGTGTGATTATAGGCATAAAAGAAGGGGTGAAGGCGGGATGCCATGACATGGAATAGGATTTCATGCCATGAAAATGAAATATTGGGTGTTAGGACATCTTCCCTTTTTATGGAGGTTGTGTTGTGACCTAGAGGCCATGTTGCAATGTGTGCCTTATAGGGGTTTATCAAGAGGTGACCTTTATGGTCACCCCATGACCAAGAAATGAGTTTTTTTAAAATAAAAAATTTGGGAATTCATCCTTAGACCCCTTTAAAACCTAATATACTTTTCCCTCAAGCTCTACTCATTCTTGGACAAATTTTGAGCTTCTATTTAGTATCTTTATCTCTTACACTCTCTTTTCTTTTCTGTTTAAATCTTAATTCATTGAAAGGGTTTATTTGGGAAAGTATAACACTTTTAATCCCCAAATGAATTTTTCTTTCCTTATTTACTCATTTCCCTTTTAAAAACCCTAATTATGAGAGTTTTGGGATGATTTTAGGGTTCTTTTGGATTAGGATTGAATTGGGGAGCATGGATTGAAAACTATACTACATTAAGCTTGAGGTAGGTTGTACTTACCATGTTACGACTTTCATATAAAATTTTATAGATTGACTTCCATGAGGGTGTGTGTGTATCCATATAGAGTTTTTCTTTTCATATAAAAGTAACCAGATAGGTCTGTATTGATGTATTTGAACCCTTTTAGGGGTAGCTACTAGTTAATAGAATGGAAAGGGTAGAATCCCACCTCATTCCATATTTTATTTAGGGATATCTTCTATGGTGAATTAGGACTATAATGAGATGTTATGGCTTAGTTAAGACTAGGGAGACCTAGTAGAGTGGTATTTAGGTATGTGTAGTGAGTCCCTTCACTTGTTATGACTTCGAGTTTGTGAAAACAAATATGTGAGAAACCTTGAGAGGTTTGGAAGGGAGAAGCCAAGAACTAGTGTGGGATGATTTATTCTACTTTATTTATTACTCTATTATATTCCATGTGACATGATGATATTGGTTATTATAACCAATCTTGAGTGAGAATATGTGGTTGAATATGTCCTGAGTGAGAGGATGGTTGGTTTTTATTTGATGGGATGTGGTTGTGGATATCAGGGCTGCCCTAAGTAGGATGGTTGAACTCTGAGATGATGTGACCAGTACTGAGTGATAGGATGTGATTGAACATGCCCCGAGTGAGAAGAAAAAGGGTTGTTATGTTATGGGGTGTTATTTTGATGAGTGACCAACCATATATAATAGGACGTGGATGGAAACTTGAGTTGAATTTGGTACTTAACCTCCCTTGAGTCAGAAAAGTGTGTTCGGGTGATTAATTTTGGATATGATGTGGTATTGATATTGGTTTTTACCTTAATTTATAGGGAAATGGACATGTTTAGGAATGTGGTTCTACATGAAACTTCCTTCTGACATAGAGCCACAGAAGGTAAGGATGAAATTTATAGTGGCCTAGTTAGCACAAAATGAATTGAAAAGTGCGGTATACTTGTTATATTTTTATTTATGTTAGGGAATATATCTTTATATGTTTTTTTCACTTATGATAAGGAAAATTTGGTGGTGTACTATTGGTTTTTATTTCTCACACCCTTCACAGGAAGCCCAATTCATTTGTAGACTTCACTGTTAGTGATATAGCCAAGGGAAAGGTCCCTATGATGGGCTGCTGAGGATGTGGAACTAGTTAATTTTTTAGAAATTATGTGACATACTATAGGACCTTTTATTGTTGTTCCTATTTTATTATGTTTTTCATTGTATATTATTGATCCAACACATATAAGGATATTTTGATTGGGATGCATGATTAGATGTGTATAATTTCAATATTGTATATGATGTTATTATCTATCATATTTTTTTGTGTTTATCTAATACTAGTTATTTATTTGTTATATATTTGAATATGTTTATTGGATAGTTACCTGATATCAAGGGCATGATCTCCCCACTGTATAACAAAGGCCAAAGCCATTAGTCAGCAATATCTTTAATATGGGGAGGCACATATGGGGTCATGTAGCACACCATCTCAGACTTGGTGATTCAATTTAGGGTGTTACAAAATGATATTAGAGACCCTTTTATTTATTATTTATTTGGGGTTTGGTAGAATGATGATAAGATAGTAGAAATTTGATTGGGAAGCTATGGATGTTCCTAGACAACACCTGTACAATGGACCATGGAGTTTTCTAGGAAATGGGATTAATTTCATTGGTTGTGCTATTATAGTTTCATGTTTTTCTTTAATTTTTCTTACACTGTTATATTTTATGGTATTTATATCTTTCCTCAGGTGATGATATAGGGTGAGTTCATGCACCATGGATAGACACATAGGTTCACATTTTACATGTTTTATTTCTTATAGTTGGTATAGGTTTTATTTAATTAAATACCAATAATAATATGTCAGGTGTTTTATGAAATACATTATTGGTGAAATATAATTAATTTAACCTAATAATGTTATACTCTTGTTTTATTATGACTGCAACTAAATTTCAAGTATAGATGATACAATCTTAGGAGTTAGATGAGTAGTAGATGTTTATTCCTAGTGGTTGTGGGTATAACCTCATTGAATATTCTTAGGGATGTTTCATGTGGGTAAATGTGTTAATATATTATTTTTTAATGATTTAAACTGTTAAAGGTGTTTCTAAGTCTCAGTTTTTTCATTTCAAAAAATACCACCTCAATGATGTCCCATGGTGCCATCCAAGGACCAAGTTGAGGATGTTATGAAGGTAGGGGATTATCTTATTATACTTCCTAATGTTTAATATGGAGAGGCTGAGAACACTTCCAAGGATATCCTAGTAGTTTAGGTAATAGAACTTCTTTATCCAGGGGTATTTTGTTCAGTACTGGTGGGAGGAAAAGGTGCTCATAGGGGTGGACCTATTATGGCAGGCTTCACCTGATATTTTTGACTATATCATCCTCTAACTTTATAGGGTATGGGTGGTCCTCAAGATGTTGGATATTAGATTTATATCCTTGAGGGGATCCTCGAGGGGATCCTAGTGTTGATAAAGACACCCAATGACCAATGAGTGAAGTTGGAGGCCTACATGCTTTAGGGAACCACCATGAGGTGGTGGGGTTTGATGGTACATGCCAGAAGTCATGAGGGCCTATCATAGTAGGCATTAAAATACATTTTTAATGATTTATTCCCCATGTCACTAAGTATAGACCAAGCATAGGAGTTTATAGAGTTGTAATAGGGGATGATGTTAGTGGTGGATTATGAAGCTTTCCTTGGAGAGTTGTTATGATTTTATCTATTTTTGGATGAGAATAAGGACCATAAGGTCTAGAGATTTTAGTTTTTTATTTTACCATAGGTGAGGCACTGAGTCAAAATGTTAAAAATGACGTCTTACTTAGATGTGGTCTACAAGGATCTCATCATTGAGTAGGGATTAGTATAGGATAGTGCAGTAGTTTTTATTCTTTTTTTCAGTGGGCTAGGTGGTGGAATTACCTGTAGAGATTTTGGGACCTCTTTTAGTGGTAGGAAGAGGATCTCTAAGGAGATGCATCATGGATTTGATAGGTAGTCTGGGTAGAGTTTGGATTCTTCACTCCCTCACATAGGAGGAGTTTCCCTTACGTGTTATCAGTGTGGGCAGATCAAGCATTTTCACAGATTATATATGAGTCTATTAAAGGAGTTACATGCATGTGGAGGGATGGGACATCACCAGAAGTTTTGTACAAGGATGTCTAGTTTGGATTCTTAAATATGTTTAGGGAAGACATGGGCTTTAAGGGATTGGTTAGGGGGACCTCAAGTTGATTATAGATTATTGTCTAGGCAGCTAGGCAATGGATATGGCTGAGGGTCTCAAGGGTAGTAGTAGCCAAAAACACCTCAGGGGAGAGTTCCTCAGGCAAGTTAGGGATTGTAAGTTCATGGTTTCTGATCTGATGCAAGCAGGGTATATACCTTGGTCCACGTTTTGGATGATCGAGTAGAGGGTCCTTATACCACCACAGGTATTTTTTTATTACTTTGATGCTCTCAGATAATTTATTTGATACAAGGTCACCTCATTCTTTTATTTATAATCAAGTTGTGTATGTATTGGTGTTAGCTGTGTATTTTTTTCATGAAATGCTGGTTCTTGATACACCACTTGGGAAGATTTTGGATAATGTTCAAAGGTTCCTATCATGTTTCATACTAGTTGGTGGACACATACATCTGTGGTATTTTCTTGACCTACATATAATGATCTTTGATGTCATATTTAGGAAAATTTGGTTGACACACTTCCAGGATTACATTGATTTCTACCATAAGTTGGTATATTTTACCTATATTGGGGGAGAGGAGTATTCTATGATGGTTGAATAAGATATGGAGGTAGGTAGACTATGATTTAACTTTAGTCAGATGAGATCCATTATAGTGCAAGTGGTGGGTATGGTTCTTATTGTGAATTAGGTGATAGTTACAATTACTTTTCCTCCAGGGGTGGAGTGTTTCTAGGATATCTTTCTAGATGAATTATTAGGAATCCCTATTGATAGGTAGATTGAGTTTTAATTGATATAATTCCATTTTTAGAGCCCATATTGATTCCACCTTACCATATGGAACTGAATGAGATAAGAGAGATGGAGTTGAAACTTGATGACTTTGAGGCGGGGGGATTTATTCACCCGAGTACCTCTTCTTGGGATGGTGTGGTTTTATTTTACAAGAAGGTAGGTGGAAGCCTTAGGTTGTGCACAAATTTATAAAAATTGATTCAGTTTATATTTAAGAATAGGTATCCATTTCCAAGGATAAATAACCTATTTTATTAGTTGAAGGGAGACTGATGGTTTTCCAAGATCGACCTGCAGTCTGGATCTCATCAGTTATAGGTTAGGGTGGAGGATGTACCAAAGATAAAGTTTAGGATAAGGTATGGGTTATATTAGTACCTTGTGATGCCATTTAGATCGAAAAATTTGTCAATGATGTTCATGGATATCATAAACTATATTTTTCATCCCTACCTAGACTCCATAATATTTTTTATGGATGACATATTAGTATATTCAAGACCCAATATTTTTATGCTAAGAACCTAGATATTATATTGAGTACACTTCAAGCACATTAACTTTATTCTAAGTACTTTAAGTGTTACTTTTGTATTTAAGAGGTGAATTTCCTTAGGAATTTAATATTAGAGGTAAGGATCTCAGTTGACTGAAATAAAGTAGAGGTGGTGATGTATTGGGAATAACCAATAAATTTGTTTAAGATTCATAATTTTCTTGGATTTTCTGTATAATAAATGGTTCATCTAGGACTTCCCTTTCTTAGAAATTCCCATGATAGAGATGACCAAGAAGGGAGTAAAGTTATAATGGACTAGTCGATGCAAGGAGGTCTTCCAAGAGTTGAGATGAGTTTTATATCTTCTCTAATTTAGATTCTTCTAAATCCAAGGATTGGTTATACTATTTATTATGATGCTTCATAGATTGAACATGGAGCTGTTCTGAATTAAAGTATTGAAACCACTATCTATTTAGTGAGATATTTTTCTTCTACATGGACCATAAGAGCATGTGATATATACTATCCCAGTGGTATTTGAACCTATGACTGAGGTATTGGGTTAAGCATCCAAAAACATTTAATTTTTGGGATGAAACAAGCCCTGTCATGAACCAACACAGAGTAACACCTGAATCAGGCATCTAAGATGGATAATAGAATCCTCAAGGTGCATTCTTGATCACCCCAAGGTAGAAACAAGCACCATGGTATCACATATGAGATTAGGGGAATAGTTTCACCCTTAAATCAGAGTTAAAATATATAAAAAATCCTTTATTAAAGGTACAACATAGTTCACCCATAATTTGGATGTCAATTATAGTTTAATAAACATATATAAAATAAATATAAATGGAAAAATCAAATGAGACATAATAATAAATGAGAATGTGGTAGACATAAATGATAAAAAAACTAAGCTAGATGATACATGCAACTAAAATGAAAGTTAGATAGAAGGGTGATCATCTTGGATAATATAGATACAAAATGAAATAAAAATAAAACCCAACACCAAACCCAATCCCAATGAGAATATTTAGGTCACCATCCAAACATAAAACCATGAGTTCCCTATGAATAATAAGAATTAAACCTAAACCTAGAAATGAAATGATGTATATGTGTGAGCTCAAATATTAATAAGCATTACAAAAGAAACCACAACCCATACATAACCTTTAACTAAAATATTAAATTCAGGCTAGTTTAAAAATATAGTTTTTGAAACATAGGTTTTTCACTTTAGTTAAAAATCTAATAACAATATATTTCCCTTTTCCATTCAAAACAATTCCTTTTAAATGATTTAAATTGAAAATTTTAAAAGAGATTTTTCTTTAAATATTTATCATAAAAATGTTCCGAAACCATTTTCAAAACATTCAAATCATAAATCCATTTTTTAATAAAAATAATATACAAGAAACATCAAGATAAGAACATAAATAATGTAACCAATCAGTGATAAAAAGCGTAACCAATACAATATAAAAAAGTACCAGTGATCATGGGAACCAAGGATCTTATGGAAAAATTTTAAACATACTAAAAAAATGATCTATTCAATAAACATGGATGATTCAATCTAATATCCCTAACACTCAATATTTCCTTTCCTAGCCTAATCAAGGGGAAAATTCCCAAAGTAGGCTGAACACTATACTAGGATTCGTTTGTTAGAGAATGATATTAAACTAGTACAACATACATTATTATAATTTTCACCATATAATCTTAGTTTTCCATGATATATAAAATGAGGGTGAGCTAAAAAAAATAACCAACAATTATATGGAAATAATTAATTTATAAGTACTCAAGCACGAACCATAAGAATGTCTCACCCCTTACCACCCTTCATAGAAATTACCCCTCACTCAGAATAGTGGAGGTATTATAAAGGTTTCTTATACCAGGGAAAATTTTTCCATTTTGAAACCAAGAAAAGGGGTATATTACAAGAGAAATTTTCACCAATAAATTTTTCATTGAAAGTGCCAGCTAGGTCTTATCGATTTTCTTTAGAAACCAAGCCATAAACCACTTTTTAAATTTCCAACCACACCTTTGAAAATTTAGGTAAACACATACAAACAAATTTAAAGAGGAAAAACCTCTTGAAATATCATAAATCATTTATAAAGTCCACTTGGGAATATTATTAAATAATTGATGTTCACTATTTAATAAAATATATTTGAACCACATTTCTAAATTGAAGAATCCTTAGAATTTAAATTAAAATCAATTGAAACTTGATTTTTCTTTCAAATAAACCTAAAAAATACTTAATATTATAATTTAATAACTAAATCATGAATTTAAACACACAAGTAATCATGATTCTAGACTTTAAAGGCAAATTAAAAGGAACACCTACCATAAACCAATGGAAACATAATGACTTATAGTAAGCATGATTCTAATCCAACATGAGGAGGCAATAAAGAACCTTAGAGAACCAAAAAAAACCTTAAACCATGAAAATAACCAATTAAAATTCAATCCAAGGGCTAAACTAGGTTTTTGAGACTACAACTAGACAAGAAAAAGGGAGTCAGAGGAGATAAAGATAGAATATGATTGAATAGTGATTAACTTAAGAATTTAACCTCAAATCATGAATATATTCAAAGTGATCACAATTTTAGGAAGAGGGAACCAAGGGGGAGAGCCTATAAGTCCATGTGATTTAAGTGAGTTAGAATTAGGGTAGATTAGAAGATAAATAGAGGGAGGGGTAAAATAGGTATTTACCAATTTTTAAAACCTAGGAAAACCACATGATTTGGATGCATGGTTTCTCAAATCATGTGATAATAGTGCGATGATCACTTGAATCACTTGGAACCCTAATTTTTTTTCCACATTATTGGGAAAACTATATGTAAACCATGTATAAAAAACTACTAAAAACTATAGTCTTCCACATGGTTTATCCGAACCAGGTTCCAAACCATGCACTTTGCTCTAAAACCTAAAAAATTAGTATTTCACACTATTTCAACCCAAAAATCAGGGAAGAGTCTAAACATTAATAAATAGAAAAAATGAAAATTAAAGTGAAGGATGTGGTGTGAAAATAAACCCCACTATAACACTATTCCCCC
Organism: Viscum album; assembly: GCA_963277665.1. Taxonomy (NCBI): domain Eukaryota; kingdom Viridiplantae; phylum Streptophyta; class Magnoliopsida; order Santalales; family Viscaceae; genus Viscum; species Viscum album. The sequence continues at coordinate 804,845,072 of OY728150.1, read as the reverse complement.
AAAAGTTACCAAGTTCCAAAAAAGGAAGAAAATCCAAAGGATCTATTTGAAAAGCGAGAGATACACCTCTAACTGAATCTCTAAACCCCATAGAAAACATCCATAACTTCTATAACAAATGTATCTCTAATACACAACTCAAACCCAAACACTAAAATAATAATATTATGAGATAGATACTTCACACCTCCCCACAATTTAATAAATCACTAGAATGATGGATAATAAATATGCAATCATCACTAAAGGACCACTATAAGACACAATTTAAGATTCAAATCAAAAGGATATCAAAAAGAAAACTTCCAAATAGAACACATCCCCTTTAACCACACAACCACAAACACTATTTTTTTTTTCAAAAAGGCATAAAACTCAAAATTCCAAAAAAAGGTATGTCGAGTCACCCACAAAAATATTTACAACTGGGAATGAAAAGGGAGGAGGTATAAATTAGGAAAATGACTCATGAAAATAGCATGGACTATAACTTGAGGTCAAAGATCAAGGAATTGTAACATAAGACTACAATAATGGAATAATAATCAAATTGATACTATATAGAATCAAACTAAAACTAGTCAGTAAGTATACTCGATTAGTTTAACCTCTATATTAGTTACCTTAATCACACCCAAAGGGGTTTCCCTTGTCCAATGAGATCAAAATAAAACTCACCATAACCATAGCTACACATGACCCTCAAAAGACCTTCCCACATTGATGGGGTATTAGAAAAACCCAAAATTGATACATCCATGCACCCCAAGAAACAAGTATACCCAAAAAAAATCATATGAGTATAAAGGAAACTATGAATGGAAGTATAAGGACATAATAAACGACTCTCTATAAAACATTACCTATATCTCAAACAAAAAGGGGCCTAAAATAGAAATTCTAATACATGACACATCCAATACCTTAAGGAACAACAATTTACATCTACAAAAAACACATGGTATAGAAAATACTAAAACATGAGGTCAAAAAATAATAAGGGTAGGAAAATAATAATAAGGTATCTTTAAACATGGGGGTTTGATATACCACTCTACTCAGAGTATAGGTAGAACCAACAATTAAAATGCTATACTTGATTTCTAATAAATATGAAGTTATAGGAATCCCTAAGGCACCAAATCTCTATAACTACTCAAGATCATTCTAATAGGAATAATTAAAATAATAAAGGAGTGAAAAACCCCATAAAAAACTTCTAGAATCCAAATCACATTCAATAAATAAAAAAATCCAAACTCAAATTAACAATCCATAAGAGTAAATCATAAGCACCTAAAAACATCAAAATCCCACTTTCCAATTTTATTTCAAAACCATGCACAAGTTTCAAATAAAAAAATACCCTTTTTAATTAATTTTAAAACCAAGAGACTATGTTTTTAAAACCCCATATTAAAATCCATGTTCAATTCCTTAAATTATTTATTGAAATCCTCTATAGAAATCCAAAATTTTATATTTGTTTCAAAACATTTTAGAAATACTCTTCATTATTTTAAAGACTTATCATTTACCATTAAATCCACATTTTATATTTTAAAACATCAAAAAAATAAAACTATGAAATACCCCAAAATAATTATAAATTCATTTAATTTCTATAAATACAAGTCCCCTAATTTAAAATCAAATCACCATTCATTTAAAGGTACCATTTATTAAAAACTAATTTTGATTTTTTTAAAATAAAGTCTTTAACATTTTAAAAATCAAGTTTTATTTACTAAAACCCATAAAATTAAAACTATACTACATCAATTAATCTTGAACAACCCTTTAAATCATATCAAACAACACCCACCAATAACATAAATCAATTAAAGATCAAACAAAATAAAAATGTAAAATTTTTAGGGGACTAGTGGTTGTTCAAAATTTGGTCTTATTGGTCAAAGGACCATGTAAAAACCATGGAAAGGTCTGTGCAAGGGGAGTAGAACCAGTCACACAGGTTCCACATGGTTTTCCAGGAATCTTGGGAAAACTCTTTACCTTAGGTTTTTTCTTCCTTTTCACTCTAAAAATATAGAAAACTTATAATTCACCCACAAAACATCAATAATATCTCAAACACCATTAATTTAAAAAAATAAACAAATAAAGGTTACAATTCAAGGATTATAGGCCAACTACTGGAGTTGGTGATCTAGAACTAACCACTTTGTACTTTAGATTAGATGAATATTAAAAGGAGTAAATATTAATATAAATATAATATCACATATTGATTTTTCTTATGAATTACATTGATGTAATAATTTCCTATAGTATTAATCCCATTTATAAGGTCATAATAGTTCCCTACTAGGATGAGAACCTAAAAATTCCTTTATGATGTTCTTAAAAATTATTCTACAATTAGATAATGTACTATTATAGGGAACATAGTATAAAAATAATCATATGTGATTACTCATAAGAGGATGTGTCTTCTTTTTGTAAATTTCACACTTGGTAATCTCCATGAAGGGAGATTATTAGAAAAGATACACCCTAGGAATTCCACATGTTTTTGTGTCATCAGATATTCCTATATGCGAGTGGGTGTAATGGTACTTAGAATTTAATATTATTATTAATTTATGTTATGAATCATGATCTTATATGTATTTCATAAACCATGATAATAATAGTTCATGGTGAAGTTGGATATATTGGGTGTTTCCTGAATGACATGTTATTAATTAATAATTTTAGGAAGGATTTTTACCCTCCATATTTATAGAAGTTGATATCTTGGCCTATTGATTGAAATATAAATGTCACATTAAATTCGATGGACTTGGTGTAATGATAGTTATTTTAAGATAATCAAATAAATACATATCAAGCATATACGTTGATGGAACAGATGTGCAACCTGCTTGATGAGATATTGAGACAAAGAGATTATATTATATAATGATCATTTTCATGTGTTTGTTTTAATTTCAACATTAAGTTCCTTCTCTTGGGTTACATAACCCATTTCTTTATAGTAATCTTATACTTTAGGTGATCTTTCTTAATACCAATGATAAAGAATCATAGAGCGTCATATACTAAGTGTTTCCATTGATATTGATTAAATTATATTTTATTTAATTAATAAAATAAAAATTATTCCCAAGACTAATGAATAATTTTATTCAAGTTTTATCAATCAAAAAAATTTAATAAATATATATTCACTGGATTATGAATAAAATATATAAATTTATTTTATTGAATATTTAATAAATATTTTTTCATTAGCCTATAGATAAAATATTTTTTTATGAATAATGTGTTTATTTGGTTATTCAATAAATGATGAGGAGTTCTAATGGACCAAGACCACATCTGGTGAACCATATCAATTTACAAGCTAGTTAAATAATATTTGTTATTGGGAAAGTTAGCACGCACACCATAAAATAATAATCATAATATTATTATTTTGGTATAGGGTTTAATAAATATTATTATATCATTTAAGGGTTGATATGAAATTAAATAATATTTTAACTTAAACCCTTGTTCTATAAATATATGGTTATGCCTTTTGTATAGGGTTAGTTGAAAATTTAGAATAGAGAATCATTGTGCACAAAAAAATTCTCTCCCTCTCTCTATCTATATCAAACTTCTCCCCTCTTCCTCTCAAGAATGAAAAAAACCCAGTAAAGTCCAATGAATCCTGGAGTGATCAAGAAGAAAAACTCAAGGCAATTCTTTTACCGTGTTATAACTTTGAAATCAATCATCATTACTCTGAGATCAAAGGATAATGTGTGGATCACCGCTAGAGGGATTCTACACTTGGATCCTTAAAGCGTTTTGAAGGTAATCTGAAAGGGTTTTCACAAGATAAACATATCATTAAAGAAAGGATCCTAAGATGAGGTAATCATTTATTTCCATCATAAATAAATTAATTATAAATTTAACATGAAATATAATCTATTGGGGTTTAAGGAAACTCCAAATTAAAAGAAATATTAATTTAACTCCCACTAAATGCACTTAAACCACACTCAGAAACTTCAAGTGGTATAAAAGGTAAGTTATGTTATAATTATTTATTTTATTGTTGAAAAATATGCACAATAGTGGTTGATTTTTTCATTTCATATTATCCACTCTTTAATATGATTTGAATTGACATGTTTTCAACATTTTAATTTCACCATTAAATATTCACAGTTTCTTAAGTTCAAGAAAAGATAAAGAACAATTGGATATTCCATCAAGAAGTGTTGATGAATCTGGTCGGATAACATGAGATTACATGATGTATAGCCTAAGTACACAACCTGTACCCAAGTGCACCACACCTTGCCGTGTCACAGGATACACAATGTGCTGAGTAGTAATTACATGTGGTGTGTTTATTGAACACCACATGTATACCTGGACAACCTGGTACACATAATTTTTGATTCCACGATGTGTAGCTAGTGTACATTCCGTTTAGTCTACATGGGTTAACATTAAAATGTGTGCAATTCTTATGGTCATTATACACAGTCAAACCATGTGATATTGACAACCTAAAGCATTAATTATATAAACGATGTGTATGTGGTGTACATGACATGAAATTCATCATTTCCCACATCCAAAATACATATTGATCCATTTGATGAGTTATGTGGACACATGGAATGAGTGATACACAATATGTAGCTCGTCTGTAAACATTATGTAATCACAATCAAGGAGCATGTTGAGTTCTTCGGTGGGTTGTGAAAACACATGGAAAGAGTGATACACAACATGTATCTAGCTTGTACATGCAGTGTAGTCCAACTAAGGTACATGATTGAAGCCTCGTCCATGTAACCTAAGTACAAAAAAACCGAGGTAAATGGTGTGTAGATAATAATTACACACTATGTAGTCTCTTAATATTTACATAATTAAATTAAATTACATTGAAAATTGTAGCATTAAAGCCTTATGTTATTGATTGTCATACCTAGTGTGTTTGAATTTTTTTTAATGGTTTTAAAGAACTTTAAATTCTCAATTAATTTATCATAATAAATATATGATTATTGGTTCTTCTATTTATTTTTCATGAATGTCATTAATGATGGATATCTACAAATGAATTATGATGGTCATTAAGATGAAATAGAATCAATTATTTAGTTTATATGATTTTATATTAATAATAAATAATGAATATTAAATGGTTTTACTTTTTCATATTCACTACATGTGTATGACCATTAATGAGCTTGACCAAGACCTATATATGTGTTGGAATTATTAAATTTAATTTATTGCATGGGTTTGAAATTATTTAATATCAAATTAATTTTGATGACATGTGTGTCATCCCTCCCTGCAATATTATGTAGGACCCGCATGTCCATGGTTATTTATATAATACTCATTAACCAATACTTTGGTTCCTCTCACCTACGTGTGAGTTATAAATACCTGAAATTAATAGAGTATCCCAAGGGGCCTGGAGGCAATTCAATATAGAACCATAATGATTCTAACTCAGGTGATAGAAAGGTGTACGGGTGGAATGATTTAACTTGTGCTAAGATTGGCATAAGGAATTTTCCCCTTGGTGAAATGTTGATTTATTATCCACTCAATAAATCAACCATTAGATAAGATCATGATTGGTTCATTAATTAATTAATTGTTTTTAAATTATAAATTATTTATTTTATTGATGCAAGACCGCCATCACATAAATAAATAAATCAATGTGAAAATATGTAATTTATATAAATGAATTATGTGTAAATGTTTTATCCATTATATTTAATTAATTAAGTAAAATACACTTAATATTAACCATTTATATAAAGGATAAAACAAAATAAAATTTATGCATAATAAATAAAAATCCCTCAAGTTCATATTAAGTCATCAAGCCTTCCATCATCTGAATTAAGATGAACCTATAATTTAAGTTTCAGTTCAACTTTCATCAGAGGAAATTTTAATTATAGATAAGTCTTAACTAAGATAGTGGTTTGAATTAACCAAATATGTAATGTGTTTAATAGCCTTCATAAATCCTATAAAAATTTGAAACCCAGTTTTGAAGACATCCGAGTTAGGGTTTCTAGATTGGGGAGTTTACTCAACAGATCAAGGAGCTGCATGCCAGTAGTTGGCCAGACCGCTTACCTAAATATTTTATAGTAATTTTATTAGACTCCATTTTTATTATATAAAATAAAATATGGATCCTTTACACTATAATTTCAGAGTAACTAGACATTCTGAGTTCAATAATTAGATCTTTTAAGACTTGATAAATTGGTGGGATAATTAATAAAGTTAATAATTATTATTTCTCACATAATCTGTAATAAAGTAATGTATTAATCATCTATTTTAATTATTGTGGAAAATGGAAATAAAACCCATGAAAATAGTGCAATTATTCCTTAACTCAGGGTATGTTCTTAAAAATATTTTTTTTTGGATATGGTACAATCGTTTATGCAATGCATTATTATTAGAAAGTTTTTATTATGTGTTGGAATCCACTATTCCTATTCTTCCACCCCAGCAGGTGAGAAAAGGTGAAAAGGATTCCAACCAAAGATATGTTAAGGATTCTTCCTATGTTTGTTGTATTATATTATCAATTATTGCCTAAGAGTTTATGATACAATATAAATACATGGATGCATATACCATAATATCACATATGTATTCTCTTGAGAAAGAGAAGGAAAGGCTAGAAATAAATAAGATTTTAAATGCACTATATCAGTGTAAACTAGAAGAAGGAAATTTAGCTATGGATCATGATTTAAAAATTCTAGGGCATATTGATCAGTTAAAAAAATTAGGCTTTCAATTAGATAATAAATTATCCATTAATATTATATTATTATCCTTTCCATCATAGTTATCCTTATTTTTCAAAGCTTGATAAATGAAATGGATAAATCAGTCATAAATTTTTTCCATACTTCACTAAGTGGATAATGATTAGTTGGAACCTATTTCTCCATCACTTATGGTGAACGTTTGAAAGACAAGGCTGAAGATCCCATGGCTAATATAAATCCAAAATATCCTTTATGACATCCTTTAAAGCGAAAAAAGATTTAAAGGAAGAAGAATGAACAAGAGGTTCTTTGATTATTATTTTGAAAGAATATACACTAGAAAAGAAATTACAATGAATTGAAGAAGAAATAATTTTCATCAACTTTAGGTATATTCATCAAGATTTTATTCACCGCTACTATATTAAATACAATATTCTTACAACATACATTCATTTAAATACAATAAATGATCAAGAATATAGAGGTTATAGAGTGAAATAAAAATGAGATGAGAAAGTGTGATTCCAATGTCATCCAAGGAGATATCACTATTTATCATTACCAGAATAGATTGATTTAAGTTTTTAATAAGTTTGATCAAAACATTTATCTCAGTGATAGGACTTACACAACAAGACATTATTTAATTTTTGGAATAAATGTTGTTGGGGTACTTAAATACAAAAATAATAGTTCAAAGAATATTGAATCACAAATGTCCATTAAAATGAATGATGAATATAAAAATATAAGACTCTTACCTAATTATGGAAAGATAATTTTTTTCAAATAAAACTAAATTTTTTTGACATGTTTATACCCATAAAAGTGTTTTAGTCTCAATTTATCTAAGATACTGGATATACAAAAAAAACTGCTTATCATGTTTTAGATAAATAAGCCTTTATAAATAAAGGTATATCATAAAACTTTTAGAGTTATTTTAACATTTCCATACGAACTATTTGAAAGCTAAAGGTAACTTTATATACTTCATGAGATTTATTTAAGAAATTTTAGAAATGTTTAGTGAAGTAAATGCACACACTTGGTAAATATTGAGGAATATATGATCTATATTATTGAAAAACATATTATCCAAGAAATCATTGATCATACATGTAGAGTAGAGGTTATCCATAACTCACATTTCCTTATATATATCAATGTCATGATGGTAGTAAAAGGAAGATAAATGATAAAACTTTTATATATATTGAAAATATTCCATATTTATTTCCTAAAAATGTTTTTAAAATATAAGTGAACCAACTAAACATATTCCAAACATGTTTTATATTGGATATCATATCAATTGTGAAATGATAAGAATCTATTTGGACACCAACACAAGTATTTTTTTGAACTATTTGTTAAAAGACGACCTTAGCTAAAAAACATTAAAATAATAAGATGCATATGAGTTAATGATCCTATAGTAACTAGGATATTAACCTATAGTAAAGATTGATAATATTTCCATAAAGTAATCCTATATCTTTGAATATAGTGGGATAAAACTTAAATTTTATGGGTTAAGGATTTGGATTCATATGGGTTAACATAGGAATACTGTACTTCAATAAGATTAATGGGAGGAGTAGTTCTAGAGACACATACTACTTAGGAATATATATAATCAAAGAGTTAGTTCATGTTCACCACATTTGGTGATATATATTATTCTTTCAGAATAAATATTCCAATAAAGAAATGGTAAATGGTAAAATGATAAGGTTGAAAATTATGAATAAATTAAAGTAATGGAATCCATGTATCAATTTTCAGAGACTTCTTATTTTGAAATTTTCTAAGAATTCATACTATTGGTGAGTATTCAAGATAAATTGGACATGGATGGTATAATATGATACCAATATAGAAATATAGATTTTTAAAAGGTTTAGTCTATGAAAAAAACCGATTCACCAATCATCATGACTAAAATACTTTTGATTTTTACATGTAAAAGCATATTTCTATGATCATCATATCGGGCTATTGATTGTCAAGGACACCTCATTTAGAGGAATACTTACAGAATATGTCCATATGACATGACCAAAAGGAGACCTTATGGTATGTGTCTACTAGGAATAACTAAATGGGTCAATTACATCAATAAATTTTAATAATATATACATATTACATAAATTCATTTATGAATAAATCATTAATAGTGATCATAATATATTAATTTATAAATGAATGAGTGAAATGTTTCTCTAACTAGTTATTGGGATTTCTATAAGTTTTCAAGATAAATATGTTGATAACATATGAAAATAATTTTTGTGTCTTGCCAGATTTTTAAGACCAAGGAATGAAATTTCTCCAAGTTTGAATTAAAGTAGAAACTATGTTCTGGGGAACAAGATATCAACAATAGATCTATGAGTTTTATAAATCTAGTCATAGTACATATATTAACATAGTATTTAAAAATAAAGTTAAACAATTCAAGACTGGATTATTATTGGCATATAATCCTTTCAATATAACATGCATGGTAATAGTAAGAGATTATGAAGATTAAAAGAACATAATAAGATTAAGTACTAGGAATTAATATCATATTCAATGATATGTGCTGATTTTTTATATTACTAATGAATAAATCATAATAAGTGAATATCAAATATATCCAACATAATCTCATAGACTTGAAGTTAGAATTATCTGGCAGTACATAGAAAAGTAAAACTAGATAAGTTCCTCGTGTCTAGGGAAGTGAGAATACTAGTAATCACTGTAATTGAAAACTTGTACACACTTGGTTCAATATGATATAATATCACATAAAAGACTAAATTAATATGAATGAAAAATTTATTACAACCAATGGTTTCCATATCAATAATATCTAAGTACGTTGAAACTTATGATGCAGCTTAAGAAGCTATTTTTAGCAATTTCTAGTTCATATTAGGGGTTATACCTAAATAAAGAGATCTATCATTTTATTATAATATATGACTATGGATGTAGTTAGAATTTCATGACTCTAACATGGGAATAAGAGGTGGATACTTGGTTATATCACCACATGAGGTATTTTCTCAAGATATTAGTTTTTCAGTAATTAGATTTTCCACACATATACATGGATTCAACAACCCTATAAATATAAATTTAGTAGGCCTAACAACTATAGCCACACTCAATAGAATATTGTTTTTTATATAAGGACTAACCATTCATTAACAATTGGATCTAGTGAAAGTGGGAGTTTGTTGGAGTTGGTTCCCTAGAACCAACTAATTTATACTCCAGATTACATGAATATTAAAATAAGTGAATATTAATATAAATATATTTTCACATATTGATTTTTATTCTGCATAACATTAATGTGAAAATATCCTAGAGTATTTATCATATTGATAAGGTCATATCAGTTCACCACTATGACGAGGACCTTGAAATTCCATGAAAATATTTTTAATAATAGTTCTAAGGTTATATAACATACTATGATAGGGGGCACATTATATATATCCTCAGGTGTGAGTACTCATAAGCGGATGAGGCTTATTCTCATGAAGGTAACACTAATAATCTCTAGAATGGGAGATTTTGAGAATAGACATGCTATCATGAATTCCGTATGTTTTGGTTTCAAAGAATATTCTTATTTGAGAGAATGTGTAATGGTACTTAGACATTAAGATTATTATTATTTAATTTTATAACTCACAGACTTAGATGTATTTCGCAAAATATGAAGATTACAGTTCATAGAAAAGTTGGACACATCAGGTACGTCATGAATGACATGTTGTTAATTAATAATTTTAGGAAGGAATTGTTCCCTCCATCTTTATGAAATTTTATATCTCATAACATTTTTTTGAAATATAACTATCACATTAAATTCCATGTCCATGGTGTAACAATGTTTATTTTATATAGTCAAAGAAATATGTATCAAGAATATAGAAATATGACACAAATGTTCAACTTGATTGATGAGATATTGAGACAAATGGTTTTTATTACAATATGATAATTCATATGTGGATTTCATCATTGTAACATTAAGTTATTTTTTCTTGGGTTCCTTGACCTATTTCTAGATATTAATCTTAAAATTTAGGTGATCCCACTTAACGCTAATGAGAAAGAACTACTAGAAATTCAAGCTATAACCATGGTTTATAACTGTGGCTATAGACCCTAAAACCATGGATATAGGTAATATCCATAGTTTGGATGGTTGTGTACCCAATTAGAATTGAAATAGGGCCATGGTTGTGGCCAGGATTTAAAACCATGACAATTACTAAACCCACAAAACTCTATTTCCACAGTATAAAACTGTGGAAATAGAGAAAGAACAATGGTTTCTTTCATGGAAATACTTCTATATCCATAGTTTACAATAGTGGCTATGTCTTTCCATATCCACAGTTACAAATTGTGGATATTTATTTTTCCACACCCAATATAAAGCCATAGTTTGTAACTGTGGCTATATAACCTAGTTAACATAAATAAAATTCTACCAGCAAAACTCCTACTATCTAACAACACTCAAACCTACATGAAACAATCCTACCCTACCAGTATCACTCAAACCAAGAATAAAATTTACAATAGTAGCACTAAAACCTTCCGGCAACATTCCTACCCTTCCAGCAACACTCAAACATTATAGATAAATATAGAATAAACAACAATAATACATTATAAATAGAACTCAAGAATAATACAATATATATCATAAGAATTCAAAAATGTAAATCCCTGCCAAGAATACAATGTATACGACAACCTACTACACTCAAATTCCTAGCCTTCTGGAAATACTCAAATAGAACTCAAACATTGCATCTTAAAATAATTAAAAAAACAAGAATACAATATAAATATAACTTAATTAGAATAAAATATATATAATAATAATTAAAACTATCTCTAATATAAACAACATAAAATTTCAATATCAATATCATCAGAATAAAACAAAACTATATGATAAAATTTAATGTATAAACCAAGAATAAAATTTACATCTAAAATGTACCTCAATACCAATATCACCAAAACTATCACGAACCTAATCATCACCTATAGAAACAACAACATCATTATCACCTCTTATCAGACTACTAACATCATCATCAACATCTATATTTGGATATGCACCTAGATCAGTAGCAGGAGTAGAGGAATCCTCCTAAAATGAATGAAAATAAATGAGAAAAATATTAACTAATGAAAATATTCAAAGTTTATACAAATAAAGGTCACAATAATATTTAATAATTTTTTCATTTACATGAACAATTATTGATACACATATTTTATATAAGTAATTTTTAAATTAAACTAGTATTCCCCTATGCATTTTCACAGGAAGCAGTATCAAAGAATTTTTTGAAGGAATTTTTTCTGTGATATGGAATCTTAACACATTTGTAATTAATGTAAATAGTATAGGATTCATTTAATTTAATGTATAAGTAATAAGATATATATTGGAAAAAATATGTATTGATAATGTTTAATGGGAAAAAATATATGAATACTAAGAACATGGTGTCTGGATTGTGGTATGAAAACATTATTGTAGTGGTTTTACATCAGGATGCTACATAAGATGAACTGACTAATATGTGCACTCTTTTCATCACTAAAACCCAAATTTTCCTAATCATTAATAGTTGATGATAATATATAATAAAAATGTATTTTATTATATAAGTATTCAATGAATTATGGATTGTTGTAGTGTGATGAATTCAGGTCACTATAATTTAAATGGTTTTCATCATTAAAGGATGATGTTAGAAAATTTATTTTCATTCCATCTCCTTAAAATGAAGAGGAAATATTTCATGTGATAGAGGTATGTATAAAAAATAGTTTCTTAGGCGATCACACATATTGAGGATGTGGTATTTGTTGATTTTTGTATATAATAAATAAAAATAATTTATCTTCCATTCCTAAAGCTCTTAATGTGTATTGTAAATTAGATGAAGAAGAAAAAAAGATTACATAAATTCTCATGGAAAAAATGTCAATAATGATTAAGAGTTTCATTTAATTAAAAATGTTATTAGTAAACTTTAGTAAAACCTATGAGTAAATTTAATTTTTTTAATGAAAATGTTTATTAAAGTTGTACTTGGTGAATTGAAAAAATTGAATTTATTAAGATTATTTCATGCTGAATGAATCCTTTTTAATAATAGGTAAATAATGATTAAAATTTATGATAAATATATCATTCCATGCATGTAACATACATAAAAAATATAAATAACATGGTTGATATGTTAAAAATAAATCACTCTGATGGATAACTTGTAGTGAATCTTCATCATCTCTCTACAAGAAAAAAATAATATCATTAATAGACAAAACATGATTCAATTTCACAAATTATTCATATATAAATATCATGGTGATTGGTTCATACAAAAGTATCTACATTTTTCATGATAATAATGTTAATATAATGCAGCACATAGGTATAATGTTAAAATTTTTATATTATAATATACGACAATGTGTATGTATTTTTGTATTTCTAGAATCATTAGAATAATAATAAGAACTGTAAAATTGAAAATGTATATATATTACAATATATCTATAAACATAAGAAAGAATATGCACTAAAAACATGAAAATGTTTTTTAAGTTTTGGCATGCACATTAGTGTAATAATAACCATAAACATAAGAATATGTTTGTAAATAATAAAGTTTCTGTATAAGAATAAGCCAAAAAAATGAATTTGTTATGCTTTATATATTATTTTCTTTTTTAAAATAATTTTATATTATAGTATTTTAAATTATATATATTATATTACTTGTATAAGTATGACTATAAACATAATCATATGAATTCTCACTGTTAATTTGATAATTCTATTGTATTACAACAAGTGTTTAAGAATAATCATAAACATATGCGTTATCAACTTCAAAATGTTTTTTATTTCAGTAATTGTATAAGGATTAGCATGAGAATAGGAATAGGCATAATCATATTAATGGATGTATTAAATATTTTCAAAAGCATGAGTATAAGAATATGCAGAAGTACTTTCTTAGAAATATATATTATTGTATTATAGTGTTTTTATATTAAAATTTAATCATAAATAGAAGAACTATAAAAATGTGTATATTTTAATATCTATTAAGATGTATATATTATATTTTTTTAATGTGTATATTTTAGTATTTGTGTAAGAATAAGTTGGAGTACAAGGATAGGAAATTTAAGAATGAAAAAATTTCTATATGATAGTATTTATGTTGGTATCAAAATTAGTATTTGAATAAACATAATCATATGTATAATGATATATATATATATATATATATCTATTAGTTATGTATTAAAATCTTTCCATATTTTATAATTTTAAAATGTTTTTGTATTTAGTATTTTTTATATTACAATTATCAGCTTATTTGTTATGATTTATATCAACCTAATGTGTTAATTTTTCTGATCATTTTTCTATTTATACATGAATGTTATTAAAGGTTTATAAAATTTAGATTCATGTATGTGAATGTAAAATAAATTACATAGAAAGAAATCAAAATATATGAGAATTTATAGTGTTTCCATATATGAAGCTATAAAAAATAGGTAATATTATTGAAAAACATTTCATATATTTATGTAAAGATGTTATGAATTTTTTTTGAAGTAAATGAATGGACTATAAAGCCCAAGTGAATACCACAGGGGTTCCATCCAGTCTAGATAACTAAACCCATGTATTCTATAACTCCACTATTGTAACCTGATGTTCCAATAACTACATGCACTTGTTAAAAATTAAAATATACCATAAAATTAATTATTATGGTTATACATGTGAAAAATATATAATAAAATATGATTATAAAGAACATTACTACCTGAAAATAGTCAAAATATTTCAAGAAGTCTATGAGAAGCCCTTGAAATTCATAAATGAACAAAATTACATATGTATTATTATAAAAGTCTTAGAGGTGGTCTAATGTATTTCAATATTAAATTTATATTGATAGTAAATTTTTTATTGTCTTCAAAATATACATTTCATAACAGAATATGAACTTATAAGTCATCTGCTTGATATAGAACATAAATTTAAGAATGATTTGTATGTAAGTTAGTCTAATTCATATACATGAGTAGGGTTTATTAATAAATATTAAAATTAAATTGTTCCTAGAGTAATTAATACATATGAAGTGTTTTATAAACTTTCATAGAAAGTGTTGTTTTAATTTATGCATATATATGAGAAATGTTGTATTAATAAATAGGAAAATTAAATTGAACTAGGAGTAATTAATGAATTACATTTATTAATAATAGTTGATGTAATTTGGTTATTGAAAATAAATAAATGGATGATAATAGGGGAGACCTGTAGGAACAGT
This sequence comes from Viscum album, assembly GCA_963277665.1. Lineage (NCBI taxonomy): Eukaryota > Viridiplantae > Streptophyta > Magnoliopsida > Santalales > Viscaceae > Viscum > Viscum album. The sequence continues at coordinate 804,829,861 of OY728150.1, read as the reverse complement.
GGGTTAGAAGGGAAGTTGAAAAATAGAGGGAAAATAGGTAATGAAGAGAGTGAAACGTGGATTAGGAGCCATGGATTTTAGTAGGAATAATAGATGTTATATAGAAAATTTGTTATGTTACACTCCAATAATTTTATGTGGAATATTAAATAGTAAGAATGGGGTTATAAAATAATTCATTATGAGAAAAACCTTCTTAATATTGTTAATCTATATGAAATTTGGAATGGGATTAGGGACATCAACTTCATATATGTGGAAAATTGAGGGTTAATGTCTAGTGATAGTGTTAGTGTTAACTTAAATGAGATAACCAATAATTTTACTAATAGTCATTAAAAAATTTTCATCCATATTGTGAATATGAATGTTGTTTAATTAAACCCAAATAATAACAATTACAGATTCATTTCCTGGATAGAAATCCATGGATAATTTTAGCTACTTCGTTTAATAGCATTTAAAGGTCCATGTTTTTTTCTAGTACCGATAAGTTTGAAATGTAAAAAAAATTAAGAATACAATGTTAAGGGTTGATCAGTTTAATGGAAAACATGATGAATCCAAAAAATTAAATTCATTTCATGATAACTATAAATTTATAGTGACCAATAATAAACTAACCCACCACTAAAAATCTAAATTAATATTCAAGTAATTATTTATCATAATCTTCAAATGAAATCATGTTCGAACCCTTGAAGAGAAAATTTTACTTCAAAATGATGTGGAATAGTTTGTTATACTAATAGACTTTATTATGTTAAGAGAAGAAAGAATGTTTAATACTTTCCATGGATAGATAAAAAATGTTGAGCTGCGAAAGGGATTCACCATCATTAAAAAAATAGGTATCAACGATAAATAGATTATGATATTTAAGCCACTTATCTTGTGGTTATTTTTTATTTAGATCCTATACAATCAAGTGAAAAGTAGGTGAACCCCATCAATCTTTAAGATTTCTATTCTATGTTAGTGTGTGTGTATGTGTATATGTGTTGGGAAATGAAAAATCATTGAAGGTGAACCAAAGAAGAATCCATGGTGTCCAAAATGTTACAACATCAATGGATTATTATGTTATGATATTAATAAAAATTTCATACAATGTGTATTTTTTAAATGTATAAATGATTTATTTAACTATATAACTTTGTTTAAATAGAAATAGAAATTTAATAAATGATTTAATTATTTAATTTGTCCTGATTACATCTTACTGAATTACTTCATTGTGTAAATTTATTAGATATACTTTGTAAGATATTCTCTACTAAATTATATTCCAATGTTTAATCTTTATTCTATTTTATGAATTCTATGACTATATTTTATGAATACTATTGATGAGTGAATATAGTGATGAAAGATGATAAAAAATTAGATAATTGATAAATAATAATGACTTTCCTGGGTATAATTTGGGCCAAGATTTAGAAAATTTATTTTAATATGTTATATATATGGTTAAGATCTCAATGATTAAACATTTTAAAAAATTATAGAATTATAAAATATTGAATGAGTATTTTGATTTGAAAACTATAAATGAGTAAGAAACAATGTAAACAAGGTAAATTAAACAAAGAGGATTGAAAAGTGGCTGGAAGTAGTTCAATTAATAGTTCAATTTCCAAGAAAATAACTTCTTCATTAGCTGTAAGTAATTTTATAAATATATTTCACTCACTTTATAGCCTAAAACCATAACCTTCAACACTTATACTATTTTATAAGTAGTAGAATAACATTAAACTATGGTGAAAGAACTCTATTTCATACTGAGATATCATCAGAGTGTTTAGATACTGCAAAATACCAAGATAAAACCAAGAGTAACTACACTCAAACTCTTAACTAAGTAAATGAAATTTAAATATAAATTCAAGGATGATTTAACACTCAAGTAATCATAGAAAATATAGGAAAAAAACAATAGTTTAAAGTATTTTATCACTTATTATTTAAATAGATAAAAAAGGAAGGAAAAAATCAATATTAGTTTTGTTAAATTTATTATTCTTTTCTAAAAAAAATACTAGTTTTGTTACCTGGAGGTAAAGAGGAAGATATAACATTTAACATTTCCCTAGTGTGAAGAATATCATTTGACCTAGGTCATCACTTAGAAACTTCAATGATGGTCACTTCATTATCAATATTGAGAATATCAAAAATATTCTAATAAAGATGAACCACCAAAGAATAATATGATTTTAAAGAGTCAATTTTATCACTATGATAAATATACCCAGGTTCTACGAGCTTACATTTATCTTGGGGATGATTTTGGAACAAATGAATTTTTATATATAACACCAACATTTGATCATGATACATCTGTTTCTTGTTTTCTCATACTTGAAGCCAATAAAAATTAAAACTGTATTGACATATAAAATTATAAGCTATATTAACATATATCTTTTATGAACATATAAACAATATTAATATATAATCTTATAAGAACATAAACTATATTAACATATAAATACATATATAAACCATTTCTAAATCATAAACTATTATGTTAATACAAATAACATTTAAATAGTGTTCATTTGTTCATTTGGATGTTGATTTATTTAATAAAATTAACATATAAACTATATGGAATTTATAGTATTATTTTTTAAAAAATAATACCACATAATTTGAAAAAAATTAATAAAATTAACATATAAAATCATATTTTCATGAACAAATTTAAAATAGATTAACTAAAACATCACTAACTAAAAAGAAATTCAAAGTTAAAAGCATCTCTTTGAACGGGTTTTTAATATATAGGTAAATGATAGATGAAATAAATTATTACATACTGTTAGGTACAATGATGACATTAATATAATACTTGAGTTAGTTTTTTTGGATCTTTCATCAGAAGAATCACCCTGTAAGGAAATAAATAGTAATGTAAAATTGATCGACTACTCATATTTTGGACACAAATGGTTAGAAGCAGTTACTAATCTTCACTCTTGTAAGAAAATACCCATTCTTACACTTGTGAATGGAAGAAATTCATCTTCAATCTTAGACCAAAATCAAGAAAAAGATGTATATAAAATAAAATAGTAGGACTATTTTATATGAATTAACACTAAAACGTTATAAAACTATTTAAATACGTATGAAATGATCAACTAACAAAATATAAAATCCATATTAAAATAATAAAGGAGAAAACAAACAAATCGTATTACACTAATAAAGTGGTTCAAATAAAAAAAGAGAATCATGTAATAATAAAATGTTATACTTTAAACTTCCCTCACAAAATAAGCATAATAATGGAAACAAAAATTATTGTATTAGTGAAAACTAAAAATATGATAAATGAACAGAAATAATCCATTAACTTTGTTTTTTTCATCACAGAGACTGTTTCATCCAATGAGGTGCACAAAAAAAACTAGGTAACTTGGATTGAACTGTCTTTGAAAAATAAATAACAGTTAAGTTAAAATGAAATCAATTTTCAAACATTCAAATTGGTCAGTACAGTATGATAATAACTTCAGCCAGCAAATAACAATGTTGAAGAAAGTTGAGTCACCTATGTTTGTTTTATAAGATGAAATAATTTTAAAATTTCTTATAACACTCATATTATAGTTCCTAAAAAATACTTATATCAGAATATTGAAAGTGTTATAAATTTAGAACAAATAATAAACAAAATAAAAATTCTAGATTTTTCATAAAAAAGATATTATTTTTCATTAAAAAAATTAATCCCCAATAATTATTCATGAATAAAATAATACCTCATTTACTTAAAAAAATCATTATCTATATTTTGAATTACACGTCACACTATTATATATCTGGTAAATGAAAAAACATTGTAAAATTATTAAATCATGAGATCTCAAAAAGTAAAATTTCATATAATTGAAAATAAATACTATAATATGGATTAGTATAAAACATAACTACTAAAAAGATATATAAATATATTAAAAATTCATGAAAAATATCATAATATACAAAAAAATAATTAATTTATGCACTATATTTATAGTCTTTTATGACATGAAAAAAATTAATTATACATATTTAAAACTATTTATGTTCTTTACACAAAAATATTGAGTGCCTTATTAAATTCACTTATAGAAAACAATTTACTCACTTATCACAAATTATAATCAATTTAAAAAATAACATCTGTTTTTTATATTAATGAAAATATAAATAAAAAAGTTTTAGAAAATTATTTAATCAATAGGAACACATCTAATAAAACACTCACAATAAGTGGTAAGTTCTATAATTATTTTTCAATAAGTGTTACCAAATAAACTCTTACCAGATAAAAACCGTGAAATAGTTCTTGGAAACTTTATTATACCTATAATATTTATGTAACATCGATACTATTGCAAATTTGGTATGATCAGACTGGAAAAGGTAATACAAAACAAGATTGATAGAAACCATTATAAACTTACATAAATATAAACTTGAAAGAATATGAAATATAACCAAGTCATACATTTTATAGAGTCTAAGCATGTATAAATAGTTGAAATATCACATTTTGCAAAAAAAATACAATGATATCCAAATAAGTCCTTGATATAGGGATTAAAGAATGAAATTGTATGTTCATGGAAAAAATATGGTTCAATGTCTAACTAAAAACATGTTATAGAAGAATAAAAATCATTTTATAGGATAAATTAGGGAAACTCGAACAAGTTATGAAAATATATCTCAATAGAAGTGGAGGAGGTAGGGATTTAACATGGGAAATTTTAGAAGAGAGGATTTATCTAGGGTAGGAAAAATAGGGTTAATGATAAATAATGGGAGGAGGAGGATCGTGAGGGTAAGGATTGGTTTGAGTGATGAATCAGTAATGTGGGGTTTTTGTGTTGGAGGAGAAGAATTGGGGGTGGCTGCATCGAAAGAGGAGGATCTTAGGAGGTGGGGTGGCCACGTCTGAGACATTTTGGAGCTGCATCGAAGCTATGTCAGTGGAACATCAGAGAATGAGGATCATAGGGAAGTGGGGTGGCCCCATCAGAGGTGCATTTGAGTAGGAGGTGGGGAGACCGTGTTGGAGAAACATCGATGGGGAGGTGTGGTGGTTGTGTCAGAGGAGGAGGATCACGGGGAGGAGGGTCACATGGAGGATGTGGGTCATGAGGAGTCGCAATGAGGATGAGGATTAGAAGGAGGTGGAAGATCTTGAGAGTTTGGGTAGAAATTGGAGAGTGGGGTGGGATACTACCATAGATAGTAAAATAACTATAGGAATAGATTAACTATAACCATGGTCCTTATTGCCCATGGATATAGATCCATGGAAATTGCAAGAAATTCTAGTAGTGAAAAATCCTAGAGGGTAACACACTGAGTATTTCAATTGATATTGATTCAATTATACATGTATTTAATTAATAGAATAAATATTATTCTCAAGATCAAGGAATAATTTTATTTAAGTTTTATCAATCACATAAATTAAATAATTATTTATTAACCAAATTGTGAATAATATATATATTTATTTTATTGAATATTTAATAAATATTTGTTCACTAGTTTTTGGATAAAATATTTATTTATGAATAAAGTGTTTATTTGGGAATTTAATAAATAATGAGGTTTTCAAATGGACCAAGACTACGTTTGGTGAAAAATATTAATTTATAATCCAGTTAAATAATATTTTTTATTATGCAAATTAGAACGCGTTCCATAAAATAATAATAATAATAATATTATTTTTACATGGGATTTAATAAATATTATTATATTATTTAAGGTCTTACATGCAATTAAATAATATTTTAACCTAAACCTTAGCTCTATAAATAGATGGTTATGTCTATTGTGCAGGGTTGTTAAAAAATTAAGAATAGTGAATCGTTTCACACAATGGAAGTATTTCTCTCTCTCTCTCTTTAACTTCTTATCTCTTCCTCTTAAGAATGAGAATAACTTCTTTAATCTCAAAATATCTCTTAGTGATCAATATGAACAATTCAAGATGATATATTCTTCATGTTAGCACCCATAAATCAGTCGGTGTTGTTCAAAGATCAAAGGATCATGTGTGGATCACCTCTAGATGGATTCTACTCTTAGATCCTTAAGATACAATGAACGTAATATGAAAGGGTTTTTGGAATACCAACAACATCATTGAAGAAAGTATCCTAATATTAGGTAATCATTTCTTCTAATAATAAATAAATTAATTATACATTTAATATGTAATATCCTATATTGGGGTTTTGAGAAACACTAAATTAAAATAAATTTTAATTTAACACCCACCAAAGGTGCTTCTTTTGTGACTGAAACCTTCACCAACATCCTACGGTAGCTTGAGATTCAGAGAAAGTAATATTTAGCTAGACTCATCCCTCCCATACCTCTCAATCTCCAATACTCCTAGATCCAATTTAGCAAACACACCCAAAAAATAAAGGGAGGGTCCAGAACCTAGGAGATCATTATAACCTAGAATTAAATACCATTTTTTCATAATCAAAACTAGTTTAATCCTTGATTTGGGCACCTAAACTGGATCACAACATACCCAAAGTGAATTCTTGATCACCCTAGGGTGGTAAAAAGTTCCTGGGTATCACATATAAGCTCATGGGAATTGTTTCTCCCTTAAAATCAGAATTAACACACACAAATTATTCTTTACCCAGGTTCTAATATAGGAATTCTATACTTTAGACGTTGATTCTAGTTCAATAAATAAATAAATAATAAATATAAATAGCCAAACCAAATGAGGCATAATAATAAAACTGACTGAGGAAAACATAAATGATAAAAAAATAACTAAGCTATAAGATACATGAAACTAAAAGTAGGTTCCCATAAAAGGATGACTATATTGACCTATACATATACTAAAGAAACAAAATTAAAACCCAATTCCCAACACAATCTCCATTTGACTCCATAGGTCACCATCCAAACTCTAAACCAGAAGTGCTTCAAAAATGATTAGAATTGAACCTAAACCTAAAAATGAAATGATGTATAATCATGATAACAACACTCAATAGGAATTATAAAACAAATCACACTCTTTTCATCACCTTTATACAAAATATTCAATTCATTCTATTTTGAAAATACATTTTACAAATTATAGGTTTTTTCACTTTAGTTAAAAACCCAATGACAATATGTTTCCCATTTTCCTTTAAAATGATTCATTTTAAAACAGAGTGGTTGAAATGTTTCAAAGGGATGGTTATTTAAATATTTATCATAAAAATGTTTCAAAACTATTTTCAAAACATTTAAATCAGCATTCCCTTTTTAACAAAAGGAATACATAAGAAACATCAAGATAAGAACAGAGGTTGAAATAATAATACAAGTGAAACATGAAATAAACATCCATTAATGATAATGATAAAAAAACATAACCGATACAATATAAGAAAGTAACTATAATAATGGGAACCTAGGATCCCAAGGGAAAATCTAGAACATACAAAAATGTGATTCATCCAATCAGTGGGATCAATGTAATATAACATCTCTAACACTCAGTATTTCCTTGACTGGACAAATGAGGAAAAAATTCTCAAAGTAGGGTGAACACCATATTAAGGGCCACTAGTTATCACATGATCTTAAACTAGTTGAATATGTGTTCTCTAAACTTCCACTAACTACTCTCAATTTACAATTATTTATAAAATAAGGGTGATCCAATAGTAATAACCAATAAAAATATAAAAATATATACATGTATAAGTACTAAATAAAGAACCACAAGAAATTCTCACCCTATAAAACCCTTCATAAAAATAAAACCTCACTTAGAATAATAGAATTATTATAAATGTTTCCTATACTAGGGACCCTTCATCCTTTTAGAGACCAATAAAACAAAGGGTCATGTTCCAAGGTATTTTTTCACCAATAATATTCTCATTCAAAGTTCCAAATGATACCTATAAATGTTCTTTAGAGACCAAGGCATAAAATCATTTTTAAATTACCAAGTACACCTTTAATAATTTAGGAAAACACATAGAAACCAGTTTGAAGTCCAAAAAACCTCTTGAAATCTCAGAAATCATTTAAAAAGGCTATCCATTCATTTTATTAAACACTTAGTGTGTGTAGTTGATTAAAACAAATTTGAACCACATTTATAAGTTGATGAATCCTTTTAATTTAAATGGAAATAAAGTGAAACTTTATATTCCTTTCAAATAATAATAAAAAATACTTAATAAAATCATTTAATAATCAACGGATTAATTTAAACACATAAGAAATCAGGATTTTAGAATTTAATGATAAATAAAAGGGTTAACCTACATTAAACCAACATAAACATAGCCACTTCTACTAAATGTGTTACTAATTCACTGTTAGGAGAAAATAATAACCCATAGATAACCAAAATGAACCCTAAAAACTAAAACAATTAATTTAAAATTGATCAAGGTCTTCCATAGGTAGTCGATACCAAAACCAAAAAAAAGGAGAATAAAGAGGAGAGGAAGATAGAAGATAACTAGAGGGTGATTAACTTAAGAATCCAACCTCAAATCAAGAATAAAATACATGTAATCACCCTGATATTCAGAAGTAACCAAGGGGGGGAGCCTCTTGGGACATATGTGTTGAGTAAGTGAGAAGGATGATAGATTAGGGGTTAAATAAAGGGAGGGGTAGAATATGAATTTTATGATTTAAAAAAAATAAGAAAATAAAATGGTTTGGATGGACAAGTTTTCAAATCATGTGACAATCATGCAAGGATCACTGGACTCACCCAGAACCCTACACCATTTGGATGCATGGTTAGAAAAATCACATGACTACTATGGGTTTTTAATAGTTATCCACATAGTTTTTACTAATCATTCACCCTAATTTGAACCTACAAATTATTTTAAATTTTCACCATATTGGCCCTAAAATCAAGGAAGAGTCCACAAATTAGTAAATATATAAAATAAAAATTAAAGTGAAGTTCAGGGTGGTAGATTCTTGGGGGAAGGAGAATGTCATCATCATAATTTCATCAAATATTCTCTCAGTAGGAAGGCTTAGGATTAGAGAGTTCAAATATTCAAGGTGGAGTGAAAGATGATGATCTTTCTTGCTAACTAGAAGATGGATACATCAGAGTGTTGAGAGGTTGTGAAAAGTTATACCTTGGTCATTACTTATTTTTTATAAGATTGGGTGAAGGATATAAATGTGTTTGATTTTTAGTGTCTTGTGACATCAGAATGACTCATGGGTGATTATCCAGTCCTAAGATGGTCTCAGGATGAGTATGATGTGCTTTATGTACATGGTAGGGTGGTGTTCCCTACCTCTATGAGAGAGGATATGATGAGGGACATATATTCCTCCCAATAGAAAAAATATATGGGGTTGACCAAGATGTATCATGATATCGTGCATTATTTATAGTGGATATGTATGAGGAAGGATATCATAGTGGTTTTCACTCCATAACTATCATAGGATAAATTTGGATAACCAATAACCAAGTGGTTTACTTCAACCTATTCCAGTTCAAGTATAAAAATGAGATAAGGTGACTGTGGACTTCATCAAAGGCCTACCTAGGACCCTGAGAATTTGTGTTTCAGTTTGGGTGGTGGTTTGACAACTGATGAATGTTTCACACTTATTACCTTTTAGGAGACTCAATTAGTGGATGAGTTGGGTAAGATATATATGTGGGAGATAATGTGGCTATATGAGGTACCTATGACCATAATATTGAATCAAGAAGTGCATTTCATTTTGTGATTCTAGTAGGGCTTATATAATTCCATGGGGTCTCAACTAAATCTGATTACAATGTATCACTCATAAATAGATGGGTAGTCTTAGAGGATGATCCATATATTTGAGTATATACTCAGAGCATGCTTGCTTGATTTTGGAAGAGTATGGGATGCACATTTAGACTTGGTATAGATTTCATATTGTAATAAATTTCAGCCTTCAATCCAGATGGATCCCTTTGAGGATCATTATGGTAGGTTATGTTTCTCACCATTATGCTATTTAGATCTAAGGGAGTCTATAGTGATTGGGATGATCTTGCTATAAGATACCAATAAGTGGGTGTAGTTGATCCAAAAGATATTGTTTACCACACCAACTAGGAAAAATAATAATATACTAACTAGAGGTGGTGAGCCTTCGATTTCATCATGGGTGATCAATTATTCATGTGGGTATCTCCTTAATTGGGGTGTCAACATCTGAGAATGTAGGAAAAGTTTGTGCCACAATTGTTTGGTCTTTTCGAGATTGTGTAGTGGATTGAAGCATTGGATTACTAGTTATATCTTTCTCTATGACATCAATCTATGAATTATGTGTTTCACATATCATAGATCCATAAGTATGAATCATACCCCATGAATGTGCTTGATAGTGATGGTGTTGTGTTAGAGATGGATGTGTCATTTGAGGAGCGTACGATGCAGATAGTGGAACAGAGTGACAAGGTGAAGTGCAGGTGCAAAATTCCTCATGTATGAGTAGTATATAAAGGAATTTATATCCAAGAAGAGGCCAAGGTGTGCGAGTCATATCTATGGGTGTAATGATATAAGTTATTTAAAAAAGGCCCTTAAGGATTCTTCTTGGAGATGATAATACACTAGAAGAAAAGTTTGTAATTCACCTAAAATTTTAAATCATTTTTATTTAAATTTTGATGATTTTTATTTATCTTGTTGATATGGGGTTGTTTAAGGTATTAATGATGGTGTGAGATTGAAATTTGGGAATTAATGTATGGTTTGAAGCTACAATTCTACTTCATACAGGTCCCTACACCGTGAGAAATAGGAGTCACGATGTGAGGGGTGGCTAAACTAGGTCCATGTAGTGCCATTGAAGCACCATGATGTTATTGGTGGTTTGGAAGGGGAGCTCATGGCCTGTTGGAGGGGTTACATGAAATACTAATTAGAGTAAAAAAATGGATAATGGGCTTACTCTTATATAAGAATCCAATATATAAGTATTTATCCTTATGTATGGTCATGATGTGGTGAGGGTGCCATGGTGTGACAGTTGAGATGGAGGCAATGGTGAATTTTGGGTGCATGATATAGTGGAGGATGTCACATTATTATGATTATTTTCTAGGTTTCGGGCTATCTACCTTTTTAAAGGTGGTTTTACTATAACCGAGAGGGCATGCTTCAATATGGAATTAAAAGGGGTGAATCACAGTGTGACCTTAATAGTCACTTCATGACCAAGTGTTAGGCATTTAAAAAAAAGGATAAATTAGAGAATTCACCGTTGGAACCCTTTAACCCCTCCTCTCCTTCTCCCTCAATATTCACTCATTCTTGGCCAATATTTGATCTTATCCTTGGAATATTGAGCTCCTCCACTCTCTTAAATTACCCATTTGAAGCACCATTCATTGAAAATAGTTTATTTGGGTAATTCTTACACCATTTAATCCCTATATGTCTTATTCTTTCACTGTTTCCATGTTTACCTTTTCAAGACTCTAATTACAAGAGTTTTAGGGATGATTTTATGGTTTTTTGAACAAAAATTAAACCATAGATCACAAAAAGGAAATTAAACTCTATAAATATTGAGGTTTTAGGTCCTGAAATTGTTAAAAATTTAATATAAAGTTATATGGGTTAAATTTCAAAAGGGTGCATATTTAGAACTACAGAGTTCTAATTTTGGTATCAAGGTGACTAAGTAAGTCCATATAGATATTGTTGACCCCTTAGAAGGGGATTTACTAGTTAATGTCTTGAAAAGGTATGAATCCCACTTAATTCCATAGTTAAATGTAGGGATTTCCGCCAGGGTGAATTAGGGATCGAGTGAGATTTTCGGGTTTGGTTAAGGATAGGGTGACCTAGTAGAGTGGTATTTGGGTATGTGTGATGAATCCATTAACTTGAAATGATTTTGGGTGTGTGAAAAAATAATTGAGAAGACTTGAGATTTTGGGAAGGTATAATCCAAAATCTAGTGTGATATGATTTATTCTATTTATTTTTCTACTACGTGCCATGCGATATGTTGTGACTAGTGATTGTGACCAATTCTGAGTGAGTGGATGTTGTTTATTATATCATGAGTGAGAGGTAAATGGGTTTTTATGTGATGATATGTGATTTTGGATGTTAGGGATTCCCTAAGTAGAAGGTTTAAACACTAAGGTGATGTGACGTGGCCAATCTTGAGTGAGAAAATATAGTTGAACACATCCTGAGTGAGAGTATTATGGGTTTTTATGTTATGGGGAGTGGTTTTGATGTGTGACCAACCCTTTGTAAGAGGGTGTGGCTAGTAATTTGAGATGTATTTGGTATGTGACATATCTTGAGTGAGAAGGATGTGATATAGTGATTGATTTTGGATATGATTCAACACTGATGTGGGGTCTTACCTCTAGTGAGAGGGTACTAGACATGTTCAGGATCAATGTTGTTCAATATTACACTTTCATTCAGCATGGAGGCAAAGTAGGAATGGATATGGTTTGTAGTGGCCTAGTTATAATATGATGACCCAATAAGGGTTATATGTTTGTTATATTTTTATTTTATTTTTATCATTTCATACACCTTTATATATCTACTTCACTTATGCTAAGGAAAAGGTAGTGGTGTCCTACTAGGTTTGATTACTCACACCCTTCATAGGAACCCCGATGCTCATACATACTTTATTTTTAGGGATATAGAAAAGGGAAAGGGCCTTATGATGGTCTACTGAGTATGAAGAGATAGTTGGGATTGAGGAAATGTTGATTCATACTCTAGTATCTTTTACCATTGTGCCTTGGTTATTATTTTGTTCTTTTTTTAATTGTATATTATTGATCGAACACATGTGTGGATATTTTGTTTGAGAAGGATGAATATCTATATATTATTTTTATATTTTATATAATGATATTATCTATTGGATTATAGTATGTTTATTACCTATTGGTATTTTATTTATTATTACTTCCACTATATTTGTTAAGGATGGTTACTAGATATTGAGTGAGTAGTCTCCCCACTGTATGACTTATGCTCTCATTGCTAGTTGGTAGCCCTTTTCATAAAGAGAGGCATGGATGAGATTATGAATCACACTATCACGTGTTGTGCCTCATCTTTATGCCTGAACTATGGTACACGTCTCAAGGGTTTGTATAATATAATAATAAATTTTAATATATCTATGTATTTTGGATGAGTACACGACATGTACTTTTGTTTACCATCCATATGAAGTACATGCCCGAGGACATGGAAAGTAAATGTACTTCATAAATCTTCAGAGTGCACAACGTGTTCAGTGGGACACATGCCGTGTAGTATCCGTGTTACACGGTTTCTATCCAGGTAAGCCGTGTACGGGGTACACGGTCCTACCCAAACTTGAAGGGAATACATGCCGTTTTCAGTGGGCCACACAGTGTGTAATCTAGAAACCACGTGCCACCTGTTTCTAGTCAACACATGGAGTGTTAAAGACTTAGATAAAATCAATTGACATGACATGGTTTGGTGGTCCAATCCAATGCATTGAACCTAGACTATATGGTGTTTACTGCTGAATACACACCGCGTGTTCTGGTGTTGTATGTCCAGAAATGTTTGGTACCTCTGAATAAGATTATATGTTTTATTTTAATCAAAATTAAAAGAAAAAATAGTTTCTTTATGGTGAACGATAAACAAGAGAGGAGGAACAGATCTCGAGATTCAGATTTTCAAAAAGATTAACTTAAATTGTAACAACTAAATTATTAAATGCGTAAATAATCAATGAAAAAAATAAATAATTATAATCAACAATATGACCGCTCTGATACCACTTGTAGGTTCCAAGTGTAGCAGAAACATGTTGGTGGGTATACCCAACTTTAATTTTTCTGTTAACAAAGATCAATTCGAGATCCATCACGATAATAAAATGCCATATCTTCAAAATAGAATGAATAATAAAATAAAGGAAGGGATTAACAGAACCATATAGAGTATCATCATATGTTGGTTATAATTAATTTAATTAAAAGACAAGAATTACTTTGATGTAATTCTCTTTTCGTTGATGTTTTTGGTCACAATCCAATGTGATCCGTCATTGCGTCGTAGAATCCAAGTATAGGATTCCTCTAGCGGTGATCCACATGTGTTCCATGTATCTTTTATAGTCACTGAAGGGATATCCAGGTGCTATCTCTAAAGATACTTCTCTTTCGATGTCCATCTTCGATCACCTTGAGAGCCGCTTGCAAATCACTCTCCTTGATCCGGTGGAGGAGGATCTCTCTCGTAGCTTGAGAGTATTCTTGGAAGAAAAGAATTATATCTTAGCTTGAGATATTTCTCTAGACCTGTTGTGCACTACCCCACAAAATGTATAGGCTAATTTTAATTATATAATGGGGATTTTAATTACTTAGAATAATAAAATGAATTAATTACCCGAAATCTTTTATTCATTTCATTTAATTCTTAGTAAGACCCCATGTCTAATAATAACAGTTAACTATTATTATTACTTCACTTGCACCCAACGAATTACACCTAATATCATTTAATTAAATAAATAATATTATTTCTCACAAATCCACAGAAAAACTACACAGTGTGTATATTAATATACACAACATGTAGTTTTGTTTTTCCATTTTATTTATTTTCTCCACCACATTTATTAGACCTTGGAAAATGGCTATTTATTTCTCAAATAAATATCACCGCATTACTTTCTAATAAATATATTATTTCACTCACAATATATTCTCTCAAATAACTTATGTCCAAATAAATGTGTCAGACATCCTTGAATAATTATTAAACCAGAGTTGGGAATAATCATTATTTAACTTGTTAAATTAATATTTAACTAAGATACTTGGACACACTTAGTGTGTGACCCTATAGGCCTCTTTCTCAGTGGCTTTAGGTGGAGCCTACCTAAAGTCTAAGGTTAGTATCTAACAATATGAAAAGGCACCCATAGAGAAAGAATTTAACCCCTAAATGACGTGTCACCTCCTACGAATGATTACTGTGTAATGTAATACCTTTGTCTCGATATCTCGAATCAAGAAGGTTGTATACTGGTTCCATCAACCCATGTGCTCGATTATTCTTTCTTTGAAATCCAAGAATTGAACTTTCCCATTTCTCACCATGGACATGGATTTATTTAGGCTATATCAATTCCATCAAAGGGCCTTAGATACCTACTTCCGTTATGGAACAGAAGGGACTAATCATTCTCTCATTATCTATTAATGCAGTTTTACTTGTGACGCACCCAACATATCCTACCTCACTACAAAAAGTGTGTCATCACATTTTTTATTGATACATCTAAGTGTGTGAGTTGTAATACCCATTAGTAATAATCTTAATTTCTAACGACCAATACACATTTCCATAGATAGGAACATCCAATGACACTATGAAATGTGAATTTCCTTTTAGTGGGTCTCATTATCATAATATCCTCTTGGATATTACCAAGTGCACACACCATGGGAAGGTGCCTCAAATTTTTATGAGTCCTCACCCCTAATGGACTATATTATTTTTGTCCCTCTAATAAAATCATTTGTCTATAGAACATATATTCAAGAACAGTGTTATGGAACATCTAGGTTCTCATCATAGTAGGGATCCGCTATGACCTTTTAGTGCAACAACCATCCTTAGGAAATTATCACATGCATTGTCATATAGAAGAACAATCTAGATCTGATAAGGTATTTATTAATGAATAAAGTACAAATTAGTTGGTTCTAGGCCACCAACTCCAACATTCCACACCGAGATGCATTTTTGTGACAAGATCAAAACCATGCGGGAGATTCAGTGCCACCCAATTAGAATAGTATCAAGGTATGGTGGATGAGTCCTTTAGACTTTTGAATTTAGGAAGAGGTTGTGCGGTGGAGCATCATTGCAGGTACTGCCCATGCCAGTGGATCTTTCCTGCTTGGCCCCTTTTTTCTTGTAGCCCCGATGGAGGGAGAGCCTTGCATAGAACCATTCCGTATTGGTAGAGTTAAATCCTATGATGTTTCCAAAATTTGGATTGGTTTCCTACCATCCATCCCCATCTGGTATTCCATTAGTGGCTGTGTTGGTGTTTTTTTTATCTAGCTATGTTGTAGTTGGAGGTTCGCAGACGAAGGTCCTGGTAAGACCTAGTGTTTACCCTTGGGAAACCCTGACTTGTTCATTTTTACCATCACGTTATTAGCATAAAACTTGAATGAAATATGGTTGAGATGTTTGTAGAGAATTTCATCCATGGGTGTATGTGAACTTCTGGGTTACCTCGATATATGTGTTAGGCTAGCGAGGTGGTGTACCGCAAGACCCTATAACTACAGATGGACCGTGGTGCTTGATTATTTTCTACTTATTATAGTTGAGGAGACATGTGTCATGTGTTTCATGATATTAAAATAGTTGGCGATGGACATGAGTGTGGTTTGGTTTTGGTGGTTTCCCTGAGTGCATGCTTGGAAGCACCATGATAGCCTTGGTGAGCTCACAAGAATTGGGGTTCCAGTAGAGAGCTCAGTTTCTTCCCCTTTTCCTAGGATTTTTATTTTCATGGATGAAAAGACCTAATGTAGGGAGATTTTAATGAAGCATGTTTTGACCAGTAAGACTTTATAATATTTCTAAAAATAATTCCAAATCCAGGTACTAAGTCGGTGTAGGAATCCGGCCTCAGAGAGACTTAGAGAAGTGATTTTAAAAATTTTAAATATATTTTTGTCACGCACATATAGTTTCTCTTAAAACATGGAATAAATCCCACAAAGAGTCTGAGATCAGAAATATGAGGCTGTAGGTGAGTTCATAATGTTGTGTTTACCCTAGGTGTGACATAAAGTTGTCTACTATGGGAATTTTGGATGGAGATGAGTTGGCGGGGTGTTATGAGGTGGAATTAATTAGTTAAAATAAATTTAATTAAAATTAAAACCTAAAAATACCCCCCTCACATTGGGAGAATGAAACCAAAGAGTATAAATCCTCCCTTTGGCGATGATAAAAATGAGCTGAAATCAAAGCACTGGGGGGCTGTAGATCTCTATTTCTAACAACGATCATCATCAGATCAAGAAGAATCACGACCTGAGAATTATTCTACACCCGAAACTTCATAGTTTCACCCTCAAGGTAGGTGTTTTGAGTTTTTTTCTCGATCCCATTTGGTATTCATTGTTTTAAGTTTTTAGAGCCTAAATACAATTTCTAGAGATCCCTTCTAGGTAGATCTATATGTTTTAGGGTAAACTGGGGAGAATCAGACGTTTTAGGAGGTAATTACTGACTGAAATTACCATATACATAGATTTTAGTCCAAAGAGACATGCTGTGTTTCCCTTACTATTTGGGTAAGATGGATTTTGGGGTCTACACACCATATACTAAAGTTACATGCCGTGTAGTACCCTCAACTGTGTGACCATGGGACATGGATTGGGATATCCATGTAAAAGTGCATGTATGTGTTAAAATACATTGAAAAAGTATATGAAAATGGGGTACAATACATGGGAATAGAAAAACCACATGTTCAGGTGGCTGTTTATCCTAAACACACCATGTAGTATGGGATGCACAGTGTGTAATGGACATGGCTTGCAGAGCTGTGTGAAGGAGGAACATGACCAGGGGCCAGGTGAAGCGGAACATAGTTTTACCTTATTTACATATTGTGTACCCCTACATGGGTTATAAAAAAATGTAGACAGTATACATAGAAAAGTGCTCGGGCGAGCTCACATGCTGTGTGGACCCCAGTGCACTCCGTGTACTCCTTGGGATCTTCTCAAGATTTTATGCCTTTCGTATATCCTTATCTGGGACTCAGATTCAGCCTTGTGAGCATCCTATAATGAGTGGTTTTACATGTAGAACAAGATGGTATCCTTATTTTATTCCAAAAAGGTATGATATGGTGTTAATTGACCATGACACTTATGAAGTGGTGCTTAACCAATGCGACCTTTCAGTGTGGTTCATTCAGAGAGATGTTGGTACTGGTGTTCCCCTATAGAATTAGTGTGTAAGTTTCCCTTACCTCTCTAATTTGATATATATAGGAATTCCCAAGTCATGGGAGTGGTTTATTTTATCTTTATTTAGTTCTTCCAGGGTTGGTACTGCCCAAATGGTTTAATGTGTGAGTTCTTTTAACTTTGGGTAGTTCTTCCAGGGTTGGTAATCCTCTAATGGTTTAGGGAATGGGTTCCCCATGATGTTCATATAGTTAGACAATTCTCCCCTACTATGTCAAGGCATGGGCCCTCCACACTCATTGGCTAGATAGGGTAGGTACTCCCCTATTGGACCAGGGTGCATGCCCTCTATCCATGGAGTCGGTACTCCCCTGCCATGTTAGGGTACGAGTCTTACCAACGTAACATAACGATAGAGTGGTTACTACCCTATTGTGTTTGGGTATGAAACCTCTATCCTTGAAGTCAAAACTCCCCAGTCATTCCATGGTGTGGGTCCTCTATATGTATTGTTCTAGCAGAGTTGGTACTCCCCTGTCATACCAGGGAGCATGTCCTCTAGCCTGAGGTTGGTACTCCCCTATAGTGTTAGGGTGCGGGTCCCCCATAGTAATTGAGCTTCTTGAGTAGTACCCCCCTATTGGATTAGGGTGCATAGCCTCTATCCTATGATTTGTACTCCCCTTTCATGAAAGGGTGTGGGTCCTCATTTATAGAGTAGTACTCCTCCATATTTGAGTAGCAGCAGGGAGCAGGTCCTCCACTGGAGTTTTGCTACCTTGTCTATTGAGTAAAATACAAGGAGGGTACCTATACACTAGTTAAATGTGATACTTGGGTAGGATTTAGTCATCCCTTGATAAAATGAGGTGCGGGCCACTCCAATCAAGAGTGAAAAAGGTTTCACGGGTTAGTTAGGAGCTAATACTCCCTTGAATGAAGGATGGTGGTGTGGTTTAGGTTCCTCTATTCTCTCTTAGTAGATAGGATGCACAGGGTGAATATTATGGAGTAGGTCTACCTTAATGATTTTTATTGGAAAGGGGAGGGATTATATACTTGGGTTTCTTTATCTAGTGCTGGGTGCAAGTTTTTGTTGGCAGGACCTCTGGTGTTGGGAACCCGAGTTAGACTTATTGATTTTTTCCTAATTGAGTGTATCTCTCAGACAGGTTCTATATAGGATGACTGAGCTCATGGAGTGTGTCCTCTGGGTTTCATGTTCCCTTTAGATCCTTTTATTAGAATCCCCAATGTGTTCATAACATCATGAGACTTGAAGTCTAAGATGAGTATATCTAGGTGATTTTTCAGAGTCCTTGTGGTGTTGTCACGTATCAGGGTTGAAGCCCCTTATGGACTAAGATGACTTGCCATGTTTAGAAAAGTATGGTTCTATATGGAGATTCTCCCTCGACCGGGTTCCCTCTGTCTAGGTCGAGCGGACTTTTTCCTTTCAGTTGCTTTGTTTTCTTTTAGGGGTTTTGGGGTGCCTACTAAGTATTTTTATACTCACCCATGAATGAGATTTTCCTACACGTGTTGTGTCTTATGAATTTCACATTTTTTTGATGGAGTCCATGGAGGATCTGGGTTAGGTGAAGCTTAGTGAGCTTGACTAACCATGGTGTTTACTGAAGCTGGTCTGATGCGATTTATGGCAGTTTCATCTGACAGTGATCCCCTCCTATTGAGTAGGTTGGATTACTTTACAATTTTCTTTTTATGAGCATGTGTTTTTCCATTTTACACTTTCATAAATCCCATTGTACTCTAGTTTGGGATAAATGTATATAAGAATTTTAGTTTTCATATTTTTATATCTCTGCACTATTTCATTTAGGTGTTTGTGGGTGCACGTGTACAGTTACTTTAGGAAAATTCCTTCCATCTATGTGATATGCCTACTCAGTTCTAGTCACCAGCTCATGTCCTATTGGAGGTAATCTTTTGGAGTTGCAGCCCAGGCCCTATAGGGTCAGGTCGTACCATAATTTTTACTGCTATGTTATAATGATCATGTTTAAATAATAATAATAATAGTATATTAGAGTTCATTAAAACTATGTATCGCGTGTAATGTAATATATTAAAGAAATAAAGTTTATTTGAATAAAATATTTCTTAAAATCTTAGGGTTTTATAAACCAAGATTCCTTAATGAAAAATGAATTTTTATTATTTCAAACACTTTTAAGGAAAAAGTGAGAAACCATTTTTTCAACCACAAAAGGAGATAACAGAGCCATTGAAGGAAAATTTAAGTCTACCAGAATTAGTCTCCCTAAAAAATTTCCAAGATATAATGGTTACCTGAGTGTTTGGTTTATCCATTATCAGATATTAAAATTCAAAGGCAAGCTTGTCTTAGGACTGGATGTACTCCTCTAGGATGATATCCCATTATTGAAGCCCCCAATAAGAACCAGGTCCTCCTTATTGGTCCTGGTGTATTTCTCCTCATTGAGAGTCAACCTCAGTGACCTCCCCATCATTTTACCAGCTTAATAAGATCTCCAAGTGCTTCTTATGGTTATTTTTGGTTTGATAATAAACTAATATATCCTCAAAAAATACCACAAAAAATTACTCAATATACCTATGGAAGATACAGTTCATCAAGTCCATAAAAACTATAGGAGAATTTATGAGACCAAAGGGAATGACCAAGTATACAAAGTGACTATATTGGATTCAAAAAAAATTATTCGAGATATCAACTTTCTTAACTCATAGTTGGTGAAACCTTGAGTCTAATTAAAATTTATATAACCACTTTCATTCTTTAAATTGATCAAATATATCATCAATTTGTAGAAGAGGTATCATTTATTTACTGTAAATTGATTATGTTTATGATAGTCAACACATAATTGAATCCAACCATTTACCTTTTTATAAATAACAATATATTGGCCCAAGGAAACGTACTTAGTTTGATGAATCATTTTCTTTTTAATCCATTCAGATAAATTTTCAAATCCTACAATTCCACTAGTTTCATTTTATACGATATAAGTGAAATAAGATTTTTTCTTAGTAGGATATCAATCGAAAATTACACTTCCTTTTAAGATGGTAAAACCAAAAAACAATTTAGAAAACATATTAGGATACTAATATAAAAGGGAATAAAAATTTATAGTCTTAATTACATTATAAGTCCCCAAGGTTACTATTGTGAACTAATATGATATTTTTCCAACCATTAGTTCTAAATATCCTACTAATCTAGAATTTTAACCCCAATCCCATTTAAAGATATGTGCCAATCCATCAAGAGTTGTAAAAATTTATTACTGAGTATAAAAATTGATATGATATTTAAAAGATATTAATTAGTTCATTCCTTGGATTAAATTAAATATATCCATTTATATAAAAGAAAAGTACCAAAAAATGATATTCCATTGATGGTTATAGAAAAATATACACATTTAAATTCATTAGACTCTCATTGTACAAGAGGTTTTTGAATGATGATTACGTGTAGTATCATTTTCACATTCAACCCCATTTGATTTACTATGTAATATGCAATAGATGAATGATATTTTTTTTGTATCAAACAATACTTTGATAATAGTAGAGTTTATAAGGATTGAACCTCTCACAATTGAGTGGCCTTATTTTTCATCCATGATAATCTATACAACACCATAAAGTTTCTTACTAACTCCGAAAGAGTAATTCTTACTTCTTTTCCAAGGTTACATCCATTGGGGTGTTTGAGTGTTTTTGGAATCACCCTAACTTTCTTGGTTCTATGGTCGAAAACCATTTTGATGCGATCGTCCTATTTGGGCATGAGATACCTGAGACACATCAGAGCTAGTCCCACCATATAACTTCTGAGTGTTAGTATAATAATGTTAGAGATATATCATTTGATGAAATATATGATAGTCCTGAGGTGGTTCTATACAATCTCTATTCATGTTCTCTAGTAAACCCACTAGAAACATCCTAGATTATTACTATATCATGGAGGAAAATAAATTGATCCCATGGAATCATTCTCTAGTACCTTGTTTCCCTATGAGTAGGTATCCCTCTTATGTTTACTTCTAGTACTAGTGTTCCCCCCCATTCTAGTATAGAAAAAAGTGTTCCCTCCACTATTATTCCCAAGGATATCCTTTTCTACCACTGCTGATCTATAAAACATTTCTATATAATCATCAATACAGAACATGAATATATTTGAGTGAATTTATGATCACAATATAGGATCAAATATACAAGACATTGGGTAATATATACCATAAAATTCTTGAGAGAAATGGACTAAGTTCATATAATTTACTACATATTTCACCACTGATATATTTTCTTACTTTAGACTAAATAAATCTACTATTTTGGTTACTTTTAAGGTACATGGATCGAGTTTATTGTTGAATAATTACTCAAATTCCTACCGAGTAAGGACTTGGTAATATTTAGTTTAAATAAATTTATTCCACCATTGATGTGTGATATCCTATAGCATTTATAATACTATACTCATCTTAATATCAGACAAGGTTTCAAGGAAATAAAAAATTTTATTCATTTAACCAAGCTATTCCTTCTCCTATTCTGGTCATAAATCTCCTCAAAGGATGAATGTTTTTTTTCAGATTTCAATGAACAATCCAATGGCGTGGTTCTTCAATTTGATTCCTTATATCTACATCCTTGAATGCTTGTATAATTCTTTGAACAAGCTGCTGATTCACTTATGGACTAGCTTGGTCTACATTCTCAATGACCTCTTCTTGCAGATTTATAGGTCCTTTGACTGGTTTTATATTTCTATAGCCATAGTAAATTTACCACTTAGGAAACTCATAAAAAATAATTAAAGTCTTTGGATATTCTAAATCATAATAATAAAAATCATTATATCAAATTTACAATAGTGATCAAAGAAAATATGGATAATTTCATCATAATGGGAAGTCTCCTCACAAATGCATGATACTATGCACTGATCAGATAAACCCATAAATATGAGGTTAAGATTCTCTTATAGGCGTTCAAGAGAACCTTTTATACATAGAATACCCTAGTAACTTGATGTTCAATATAAATAGGTTAAATATTCCTTGTTTTCTATAAATTTTAAGTCCCAACACATCCTATCTCATGGTCTACCATCCTAACTAATAGACTGAAAAAATTGATACCATTTTTAACATATTTACCCCAACCCATTATATTGGGTAGAGTGAAGGTTAACTAACCTTATGTGATGTTCCTCCAAACACTAATGGATAGAAATAAATTCCAATGCAATAATAAAATGTTAGGGGTATAAATTTCACTTACACACATACACAACTTGTAAAAGACAGTAGTACAAATATTTATAAAACATGATATGATGTATGAAAATAAGCCAATAAAAATAAAATTCCAAAATAACTAAACAATATTTGATTTCCAGAATAATATGATACAAAATAGGTAACAACAAATCCAAATACATGCAAGACTCAAGGTATCAAGGTGTCACTACTCTAGATACCAGGATTGAACCAACTTCCAAGCTCCATCTCCCATCATCCATGACTATAATATCAAAGTGGTTCTCTAGTAAAGTATGATATATTCCCCTTACATATATCATGAGAAACAAAATCTATATACCCACTAAGGTTTATATTTATTCGGTGAGTATATTTAATTAGCTGTCAATCCCAAAAACTTCCTACATATGTGACTAGGACAAGAACAAGTAGCTCACCATTTTATATAAATATATAAAGAAATAATATCAATTAGTTTTTTAAAAAATTGAATTTAAACAATAAATGTAAACAAAAATTTCCCTATGTAATACCCAATACATAACTTACACACCCATAGATTCATCCTTCAATTGAATAATCCTAATTGGCAAGTGGAAAACCCATACGTACAGACTCAATCCATCACTTGGATGTGAAACAATTTAACCCCTAGACACTGGTGGCCAAGTAAAAACCAATAAATCCCTTTGAAAATGAAATATGAACTCACTACATTCATGTGTATGACAAAGTCTCACACCTAACATTTCAAAATGAATTTTTTACTTGTTTAAAAATTTTATCAAAAACATTGAGTGAATCACCCATGATTCCTAATTTAAATTCATGAAAAAGGATTTTTTCAATAAGAGATTCAACAATATTTTACATCAAAAATAAAAATCATTAAATTTAGAAATTTAACCCTTTAAGTTCTAGGAGAAAGTTGAGATAGAAAGAAAGAGAATCCACCTACCTTAAATAATTTACATTCTCAAAGAATCACAAAATGATCTTGGTAGATCTGGGTTCCTCCTTTATTTTCTCCAATGAATTTAAAATACTTCTCAACAAAACATGATACAAAACCTAGATCTAGGAATCATAGCCCCATTTTAGAGTTTTTAGAATAAATTAGGAAATATTGAAGAAAAAAGATAAAAAAAGTTCTTACCTTTTATTTATTAGATCTTATACTCAAATATTCTTCGAAATCAAGCTTTTGAAGGAATAAGATCAAAAAAATATCTTAGATGAGGGATGGAGTTCAAGAGCCTATGATAGGGGAGTAAGAATGAGGGTTTTAGAGTAGTTGTTGGGTTAAAACTATAATTTTAATTTTTAATTACTTTTATCACATGATTGATCCACACGGTTTGGAAAACCATGTGTAAACTATGCGAATTCCCACTAACTTAAAAATTACTAAGTCACATGGTTACTACATGGCTTTTCAAAACCATTCCCAAAGATACCCACCTTACCTTACATAGTTTCTTAGGGAATCCATACAATTTTCCCTAACTATTCTCAAATCATGAACCCTAAAAACCTATCCAAAAAATTCTATAACCATATAGAAACTTCTCAAGGATAAACCCAATAATTATTTATCTCAAAATACACATTAAAATAATTAATAAACTTAAATTGTGGGTGTTAAAAATGGTGTCCTCACTCACTCTCCCTTGTATTGATTCACATATAACTCTTTCTGATTCTCATGGAGTTTTCACACATGAAACACTTCAGCATCAATATATATTTCTTCTCTCTATATTCATTAGAATCATTGTTTCTTTTTTGTTATTTTTTTTCAAATTCAAGACATATCTTGTAACTTTAAGTTAGAGATGAATTTATGAACTTCAAATAGTTGTGTGAGCCTTCTTGACTAATTTTAAAAGGGTATATTTTCCTTCCTTCCACATTTCCTAGACTTTTATGTTTATCTTCAAATCAATATACCAAATAGCTTCTTGTAATTATACTTCCTAAATCTTCTCACAAACAGCCTTTCCCCACACTTGAGTTCTACTATTATTGTCATGAACCAAATCTGGTCGCCACTGAAACCGGCACCAAAAACAGCCCGTGACAAGTCCTGAAGGGATTTCCCGATCCCCACGGGTTGGAACAAGTGCCCGAGTATCACAAAATGAGAATTGGGAACAATTTACCTGAGTTTATAAACTTAAAATAACAAAAGAACCCAATAAAATGAATCTATATTTTTCAAATAAAACCATATTTTACAAAATTCAGAACTGAATTACATATTTTAAAACAAATCAACAAGACTATAATGAAGGTAAAAAATCAAAAGAAAATATCCCAAGAACCCACATGGAAAGGGGCACCGCCCTCAAGATATCTCCACAAGACTTCTCCACCAAGGACCTGCTAGAAACCCGAACCACTGAAACTAAAAACTGTACCCAACATGCGACAACAAAAATAACCAAGTCTACTTACACCCAATGGTGTAAGTAGGGTATGATACAATAACCAGTAGGATACCACCACTAAGACATTCCATGGGATAAACATTCAAAGAGGAAAAACATGCAAGTTTTCAAAAACATGTAATTTCTAGTTACAATTTCTAAAAGATGCAACTTTAAAAAAATCAATTTTGAAGTGGGATAATTTAAAAAATCAACACTTTTAAAATAAATAACCAAGATACTGAATTTTCCAGAAAAATATACAGTGTATCTATGGTAATTATAAAGGATCTAATGAGCCCAAATAATAGGAAATAACCCCTAGGCACTAGTTCGTTATGGGTCCCAGGTACCTCATATCTCGGTGAGAGTAACCATAAAAAATATCCATTCTCATGCACGAGCCACTAGTAGGGAACATAACCATAACCTAGTGGCCCCCAATCATCATAATCATAGTTTAGTTAGATTTTTAAGTGTCAACCTTGATAAGTGAAACTGAGGCCAACCCCCATGGATTCACTAGCATACTAGTACACGTCCACCCACCTAGATACCCAGGTTTTCCCTTTGTGCTCAAACAAGTTCAACAAGTAAATAAATATAATTTACACATGAAAATATCATTTCCACATCACAAATTCACAAAACAGCCCCCATGTATACCACACAAGTCACAAAATTCCACATTTCATTCAAATTGACTTCGAAATCCAACTCACCCCAAAATATCCCACAACACTTTTCACATTTCATTAACACTTCCACAAATCCATTAAACAATTTTATAAAAAATTTACAAGGCGATACAAATCACACAAAATCCCACACACACATTCCACATAATACCCTTTTTACCTTCAAAATAATTTTACCATCAAACTTACACGAAACAGCCCACAAACAAGTTTTGCTCCAAAATCACAATTTAATAAAACATTTCATAAATTTACAAAACATTATAAAAATGTTTGACATCTTAAAACATCACTTAAACTTTAAAAAACCCATATTAGTTGAATACAAACACCAAACAGTACAAATGTTCCCTTTTCCCACTTTGTTTAACCAACTAAAACATTTATAATTTTCATAAAAAGAACCCAAGTGGTGTAACTATGTCTTGCACACAAAAACTATTTCAAAACACCCATTTAAGACCAAAACCATACCAATTCTTATCCAAAATAGAATTGGAAGCCCTAGAGACATTTAAAAAACCACTTTCAAGTGTTATAAAATCACCTAGAATAATACCACAAAACATACAAATGAAAACATACATTTTCATAAAATGCTCTCAAGAAGTATAACAATATTTTACACATAAAACCTATTCAAAAACCATTTTTTTAGGCCAAAATGAAACTAATAAATTACCAAAAAAGAATTTTCAGGCCAAACAAGATTTAGTAAACCAATTCCATAAGTTATGAAATACACCCAAATAATACCCCATGAGTTACACATGAAAACACCCAATTTCAAGTTAAAAAGAAACTATAAAATTAAACACTTAACCAAATCAATCATAAACAGTTTTCGCACCACACCCAACATATAAGAAATATGAAAAATGAGTAAATACAGCAAGCTAACTCATCAATAATTGTTTACACATGGAACCACCTACCTTTTATGTCGAAACCCTCAAAATATGGTGCGAAACATAAACCGCACCACCGCCGCACCTCAAGGAAGTGAAATCCAACCTAAAACCACAATATTTCACCCAAAAGACTAGAAATAAAACCCTAGGTTCTAAACCTAACTTATGGTCATTAGGAACCTCAAGGATAAAGGAAGAAACCCTAATAACATTGAATGTAATTCTAAGCAAATTGAATGAAGAATGAAGAAGACCAACTTACTTGAGGAATCTTGTAGAAATCGCCCCAAATACACCAGTAGATAAAATTAAAAATAGCCAAAAATTCAAGGGTGGTTCGAACAAGGATAAAGAGACCATGTAGGAATTTTAATGGGGAAAAAAGAGTGAGAAATTAAGGATTTATGAAGGAAACAAATTACCTTTATAAATACGACCGAATAGAGAAAGATTAAAAAGTTTTGATTTTTCCCACAAAGAAAATGAGCTCCAAAGAGGAGAAGAAGAGATTGGGGGTGATCCTAGGTTCTGTAGTATTAGGTTAGAGGTTTTATCACCGAAAAACAGTTAAAATTGAATAAGTTATTAAATAAAAAAAATGTTTTTAAAAAAAACTGGAAATGGGCTTTCGGGGTGGCCCAACTACTTAAATAAAAACCCAAATCCACCATGATTATGGATTTCTAAAGGCTCCAAATTTAAATGGTGGTGTTAATAGGTCAGGGGAGGAAAATTATGAATTTTAAAGGATAAAAAATTTTGAAAAATGAATGAGTTATAAAAGAAAAAAATTTTATTTTTAAACCTGGAATTGGGCCCACGGTTTGGCCCAATTCATGAAAACTCACCCATTCATCCATAAAAGCTTGGTAAACCCCCAAAACAAAGCATGAATGGAATATAAATTAAAAATAACTTTAAAATAAGTTATTTATGTGACAATTCTCCCCAGCATGAAAACTTTACGCCCCGGAAAGTCACAGAAAGGTCAAAACATCAACTAAACCCAACTGAGAAACCAATAGGTACTCCCTTGCCAGGTTTCTCCCCCAAAGGCCAAAACACCCCCAATGATCAATTAAAGAAGGATTACTCTACCAACCAATACTTACACCACTTTCCTGAAATTATTAATCACATTCATACATTATCTCAAAATAAAACTCCTAAAACACTATCCGAACAAGACTCAAGCAATTCACCCAAACGAACAACAACTTTGAGCAGGGTTACACTTACCTTAATTTAACTAAACCATTGGTCGCTCTCCAATCCCAAAGTTTACTCAAGGAAGATTTTGGTAGTTAGTAGCTCTGAATGAGAATATATATCACTAAGCCAAGACCAAGGAAAAACTGAGTTACTGGTATGGGGAGATACAAATGGGCTCCCCACCATAAGAGACAACTTAAATTTTTCCCAAGACAGAATCGGGACACTAACTGGGGGAGTCCCAAACGGACTCCATATTACAAGGGGTAGACATCCATTAGAAATTTGTAAAAGAACATACATGAGACCCATAGTGGGTCTCCCCACCATAATAACCAACCATCTTAACCGACCAGCATGAGCCGACACAGAAAGACCCAAATTTTTTTAAAGATTTGGGAAGGGCGCAGGGTTAGTCCACATGGTTTGGAAAACCGTGCACTAACTATGTAGATCATTCTTTCTGCATGGATTCCTAGAACACACTCACTAATAATCGTGCACAAATTGTGTCCTCATCACATCTATCCAAATTTTTAACCGTTCTCTAATGACTCAATGGAAACCAAAGGGGGAGGGAATGACATTAGGTGATGACATGGGTACAAGGACCTCCACCAATTTCCACTGAATGGGAACAAAAGAAGAAAGATGATGACACCAAAGGTTTAAAATATTCTTATCTTTCATACTGATGATAGGACATTGCACAAGGGTTTAAACAACCCTGGTATTTCCCCTGACTACGAGCCAACTTCTCTCCAAGACCTATGGCTAGAGCTCAAATGATTGAAGCATCTTCGGCCTCGCAGTTAGGCTTTGGAAACCCCTTAAACGAGAATTCTTCTTTTGGTGCCACCAAAAACTACACTGAAATCCCCAATAAGATTTCCAATACATAACACATTCCAAACTCACTTTACCCTAACCCGATATTTCACTAAAACAAGGGCTTAGAATATGCACACACATCACACCCTATTTCTTCAGGTGAGAAATAATATAATTAAAGAACAAATATACCCAACTTCCTCTAAAATAGAAGATTTTGAAGTTTTTTTCAAGGGAGACATTATCCCAACATAACAGGGACTCTCAGAGGATTGCACGACTTTCTCCTTTAAGGTCAATCGAGCACATGACATCACAAGGCGTCACCAAACAGGACCATGGCGACTGATATAAACAATGCATGGAGGGGGACCTTATACAACATCCTAAAACAACACAAAATTCTAGAAAGTGGCCACAATATCCTCTTGTGACTAGATTTACCACACTAGTAATTTAATGTGAACTCCTTAGAGGAGACTACGAAGGACCCAGAGGCCCTCTTAGACACCATTCAGATACTCATCCATGCTAAATACCCCAGACCACTTCCACCTTTGGCAAATCAGAAAACTTAAGAATCTAAGGTATCTTTCAACCTTCCACGAGCACTCTCCCACTATAAGAGTATCCTCAAACCCAAAAATGAAATTTTTTAGGCTAATTCTACAAATATTTATAATATATTCCATACATTGATCAACTGGAGGATTTTCCAATGGTGAAAAAATCCATGTTGCACTTCACTTGTGCACTAACCCTTAGTGGGGGCGTACCTTATCAAACAAGAGAACCCAAGGACCCAACCAAGCTGGTCCATTGGTTAAGAAATACCAAAACCAGATCCAAAAAGATGAGGGGAACCACCACAAAGGCTTCCCAAACTTTTCTCAGAAGAGACCACTAACCAACCCTTCAACCCAGCTTATTGACCAAACTCAAACCCAAAACACTATTCAAACATGAGGGGTTCTTGGACTAAAAACATTCAACAACATCAACATTTCCAAAAACAGAGAATACACACCATCTTAAAACACTCATCAAGACATCATGTTTTCTTTTTAAATACATTTCTTGGAAAACAAACGGTTCAGCAGTTAGCATATCCACCAATAGTACCTGATGGGCCCTACACATGCATGTTTCCGTGCCACACCGAGTACCCTCCTCATATCCATCACGACACTCATCCAGTAATTCCATTAACCATCCATCATCCCATTTAACCCCATTCATGTGGTCACTCATTAAAAATACCAAAGGTTAAAATAAAAACTCTTTCCACTTTTCATATCCAAAACAATAAACCAATACGTCCTTTTTTCTCAAAACCGCTAATCACGAGATAAAAATCCCAATTCACATCTTACAAAACTTTTCAGAAAGTAAAAAACATTTAGAAAATAACTCACTTTAAAGTTATTCACATCAATTTCAAAACATCTCATACCATTAAAACACCCTTTTATTGTTTAGAAAACTCTATTGGAAACACTTTTTTAAAACCAACTTCAATATAGTTCCTACATTCAAAAGAGAGGTAAGCACACTATTTTCCATTTCAAAACAATTATAAAAATTCAGTTACACCATTTCATAAATCAAACCACTACCCCTTTATTTGAAAATCATTTCACAAAAACATTATGCTTCTTAAAACCAAGTCACTTTAAAACCAAATTTTCATGATTTCAAAACTAAAGCACAAAACAATTTGAGAGGAAAATAGTTTCAATGGGTGACTTGGACATATGGTTAGCGGCCATATTCCAATAACTTCAACATCATAGAGAGTGTTCAAGGGAATATCCCTGGATCCACATGGATTTCCAGGCCCTGTGAGCTCATTGAGACCATTAACCCAACTCTCTTTTCATTTCCCCTAATCATCATCAAACCAAGAAAACCAAAGGACTTAGATAAATCCTGACATCCCCTAGAAACAAGAATCCTATCATGAGGTGTGGTGATCAACCACACTACTCCTCACCAGAATTACAAGTCCCGACAATCCTAATTCTAGACTATCCCGACTGTTCACCAAATAATATGACCCAAAGGGAGCGAACCTCCTCTAATACCGTTTTGTCACGAACCAAATCTGGTCACCACCAAAACCAGCACCAAACCTGACCCTTGACAAGTCCCGAAGGGCGTTACTGATCCCTAGGGTCTGGAAAAAGTGCAAGGGTATCATAAAATGAGAATTGGGAACAATTTACCCGAGTTTATAAACTTAAAACAACAAAAGAACCCAATAAAACGAATCTGGATTTTTCAACTAAAACAATCTTTTAAAAAATTCATAAATGAATTACATATTTTAAAACAACTCAAAAAGACTATAAAAAATGTACAAAATCAAAAGTAAATAGCCCAAGAACCCTGATGGTAAGGGGAACCACCCTCAATCCATCTCCATAAGACTTCTCCACCAAGGACATGCTAGAAACCCAAACCACTGGAACTAAAAACTATACCCAAACAGTGACAACAAAAATAACCAAGTCTTCTTACACCCAAGGATGTAAGTAGGGTGTGATCCAATGCCTAGTAGGATACCACCACTAAGATATTCCATGGGATAAACATTCAAATATGAAAAACATGCAATTTTTCAAAAACATGTAATTTCTAGTTACAATTTCTAAAAGATGAAACTTCAAAAACAAAATCAGTTTTCCAGTGGGCTAATTTAAAGAATAAAAACTTTTAAAATAAATCCCAAAGCTAATTAATTTTCTATCCAAATATAACATATGTCTATGGTAAGTATAAAGGATCTAATGAGCACAAACAATATGAAATAACCCCTAGGCACTAGTTCGTTGTGGGTCCTAGGTACCTCGTATCTCGGTGAGATTAACCATCACAAATATCCATTCTCATGCACGACCCACAAGTAGGGAACATACCCATAACCTAGTGGTCCCCAATCATCATCGTAATAGTTTAGTTATAGTTTTAAGTGTCAATATTTCTAAGTGAAACTGAGGCCAAACCCCACGGATTCACTAGCATACTAGTACACGTCCACCCACCTAGATACCCGGGTTTTCCATTTGCGCTCAAACAAGTTCAACAAGTCAAGAAATATAATTTACACATGAAAATATCATTTAAACATCACAAATTCACCAAAATACCCCATGTATACCACACAAGTCACAAAAGTCCACATTTCATTCAAATTGATTCCGAAATCTAACTCACCCCAAAATAGCCCACAACACTTTTCACATTTCTTTAACACTTCCACAAATACATTAAAAAATTTTATCAAAAATTTACAAGGTGATAAAAATCATAAAAACTACTACACACACATTCCACATAATACCCTTTTTACCTTCAAAATCATTTTACCATCAAACTTACACGAAACAGCCCACAAACAAGTGTTTCTCCAACATCACAATTTAATAAAACATTTCAAAAATTTAAAAAACATTCTAAAAATGTTTGACATATTAAAAAATTACTTCACCTTTCAAAAAACCATATTAGGTAAAAATAAACACCAAACATTACATATGTTCCCTTTTCCCACTTTGTTTAACCAACTAAAAAATTTACAATTTTCATAAAATGAAACCAAGTGGTGTAACTATGTCTTTCACACAAAACCCATTTCAAAACCCCCATTTAATACAAAAACCATACCAATTCCTATAAAAAACAGAATTTTCAGCCCTAGAGACATTTATAAAACCACTTTTAAGTGTTATAAAATCACCTTGAATAATACCACAAAACATACAAATGAAAACACACATTTTCATAAAATGCTCTCAAGAAGGATATCAATGTTTTACACATAAAACCTATTCAAAAACCTTCTTTTTAGGCCAACAAGACACGAATACATTACCAAACCAGAATTGGCAGGCCAAAAAAGATTTAGTAAACCAATTACATAAGTTATGAAATACACCCAAATAATACCCCATGAGTTACATATGAAAACACCCAATTTCAAGTTAAAAAGAAACTATAAAATTAAACACTTAACCAAATCAATTATAAATATTTTTTGCACTACACCCAACATATAAGGAATATTAAAAATGAGTAAATACATAAAGATAACTCATCAATAATTTATTACACATGGAACCACCTACCTTTTATGTCGAAACCCTCAAAATATGGTGCGAAACATAAACCGCACCGCCGCCGCACCTCAGGGAAGTGAAATACAAACTAAAACCACAAGATTTCACCCAAAAGATAAGAAATAAAACCCTAGGTTCTAACCATAACTTATGTAACTTAGGAACCTCAAGGATAAGGGAAGAAACCCTAATCAAATTGAATGTAACCCTAAGAAAATTGAAAGAAGAATGAAGAAGACCAACTTACTTGAGGGATCTTGTAGAACTCACCAAAAATACACCAGTAGCTAAATTTTAAAACAGACAAAAATTCAAGGGAGTTTCTAACAAGGATAAAGATACCATGTATGAATTTTAATGGGGAAAAAAGAGTGAGAAATGAAGGAGTTATGAAGGAAACAAATTACCTTTATAAATCTGCTCGAATAGAGAAAGCTTAAGAAGTTTCGACTTTTTCTGCGAAGAAAATGTGCTCCAAAGAGAGGGAAAGAGATTGAGGGAGCTCCTAGGTTCCGTGGGCTTGGGTTAGAGGGGTAATCACCTAAAAATAGTTAAAATTGAATATGTTATTAAATAAACAAAATGTTTTTTAAAAAACTGGAAATGAGATTTTGGGGTGGCCCAACTCCTTAAATAAAAACCCAAATCCACCATGATTTGGATTTATAAAGGCTCCAAATTTAAATGGTTGTGTTAATAGGTAAGGGGAGGACAATTAATAATTGGAAAGGATGAGAAATTTTGAAAAATTAATGAGTTATAAAAGAAAGAAAATTTATTTTTAAATCTGGAATTGGGCTCACGGTTTGGCCCAATTCATAAAAACTCACCCATTCATCCATAAAAGCTTGGGAAACCCCCAAAACAAAAAATGAATGGAATATAAATTAAAAATACCTTTAAAATAAGTTATGTATGTGAAAATTATTATGAATTTACTTCCAAAGTTGGTTAGTTATGGATTTTTGGATTATAATATGGATACTTAACAATTTTTTTCATGGCTTATAGGGGATAACAATAATCAAATACAAAGTTGATCTAAAAAAGAATTTTATTGTTAAATGATGATTTATTTAACCAAAATAATGCCTTAATAAATTTTATCTTAAGTTCCTCATTCCTCTAATGTTTTAACTAGAATTTTTATAAAATTATAGTTAATAAAGAATGGTTTAGTTCACTTAATAAATGAAGGAATTGTAAATAAGTTGTTAAAAATGGTTTATAAGACTATTAGGTAAGTTTTTTTAAAATTTGATTGTATTTCATTATGTGAGATTCAAAAATTAGTGGTCTTATAATGAATTTAAGAAGCTTTTAATAAGAAGATATGTTCATTTAAGCAATCACCTAATTTGAGTTTTTAGTTAAAATTAGTTTCTCATAACTGATATAGGTTCTAAATTTATAAATGTGTTCAATGTGAGATCAATAGGTTTCAAAAATACATAAAAAAATTAATAATAAAGACACAAAAAATTAAAAATAAAAACACATAAATCAAAATCTAACAAAGGGTGTCCCTTTGCACTTATTTTGTGAAGTATACTCATTATGAAATAGTTTAGTGTGAGAATTAGAAAGTAGGAATTAAAATAATAACACAAACAAATGAGAATAAAGGAAACAAACTATCCTCATATGTACTCAGTAACTTGAATAAAAACCTCCTCCCCTAGAGGCTCTTATACACATTCCATAAACTGCTTCAATCTATGACCATTGATCATAAATGGATCATTATTCTCTAGGTTTTTAATTTTTATTGAATAAAAAGGAAAAAATTAGTAACAATAAAAGGTCTAGGCCTTTTGGGATGAATTTTACCTAGAAATATTGTGAGTCTATAATAAAATAGTACAACTTTATCTCCTTTTTTGAACTCCTTGATGAGAATAAATTCATCATATAAAATCTTGGTTTTTTCTTTATAAATCCTATAATTCTTGTAGGAATTGTTTCTTATTTCTCCTAAATATTATAAGAAAAATCTCATTTCTTTCCTAGATTCAAACAAATATTGGTTACAACTGTTAATGGCCCAAAAATATATGTGATATAACTCCATAGGTAAGTTAAAATATCTCTCATACACTAGACTAAAAAGTGACATCCCAATTATATTTTTATAATTAGTCTAGTAATCCCAAAGAGAATCATCCAATATAAAGATCTAATATTTCTTATTTGGATGGATAGTTTTCTCAAGGATGTGTTTGATCTACCTATTTGACAGCTTAACCATGCTATTAGTTTGAGGATGATAAGGTGCATATACCTTTTTATAAACCCCATATTTAATCAAAAAATCCTATAGATTCCTATTAGAAAAATGGGGGACCTGATTAGTGATGATAAAAATGGTCATCCCAAATATACAAAATGGTTTGGATCTTACAAATTGATTGACTACCTTAACATCATCATTTCTAGTGGGGATAACCTCTATAAACTTTGACACATAGTCCATAGCTAAAGGAATGTAATGTTATCACAAATAATTAGTAAATGGGACCATGAATTATATAACCTAAACATTAAACACATAACAAAACAAGGGAGGTTTTGTAGAATCTCATTTCTCTTAGAAATATTCCATTGAAAATGGAAAGTTTTAAATGTTCTACAGAAGCCAAAAAAATCCTTGAAAAGTGAAAAAAAAACATAATTCAAGCATATTATAAGCTGTAATTTGTGATCCAAAGTGACCCATACAACTGAAAACACGAAAAAATTTCATCACCGATTGTATATTAGAATATAGGATGCATCTTATAATGATCTGGTTGCTTTTAAAGTGCCACAAACAAGGGTCATCCCAAATGTACTTTCTATCTCCAGTCGCTAACTTGAAAAATTATTGTTTGAAAATCTAGTGGGGAATTGAATTTAAAGAAAAGTAATTTACAAGGTCCTAAAACCGTGTTCTAAAACTCTCAATAACATGAAGTTCCTTATTAGTTATGGTTTTCCCAATAGGTGGAAATATTTGGAGTTTTCACCTAAAATAGTGGGTGGTCTACTCAAATGGCCATCCATAAAGTTCTCACTACCTTTCATATACTTTATCTAAATATAAAATTCCCATAATAATGGAATCTATATTAGAAGCCTTGGGTTTTACTCATGATTCCTCATAAAAAATAAGATGGTAGAACAGTCAGTGAAGACAATAAATTTGGAGCTTAACAAGTATCCCTAAACTTTTCTAGAGAAAATAAATTTCCCAAAAATACCTTCTTAATGGTTGTGTAATTATATTATACAGAATATAGTGTTCTTGATTCGTAATACATAACATGAGGCCTCCTCTCCACTCCTTGAATTAAAAAATCGCCTAGAGAGAAATCTAATATATCAGTCATAAGATCAAAAGGAAAATCCTATCTAGGCACCTAGATAATGGGTTGTGATACTAAATTTTGTTTTATATCTGTAAAAGACTCTATAAAATTTTCATCAAAGAAAAATTTAAACTTTTTTAGAGTAATCTAGAAAAAGGTATGGCTATATTTTGTAAATTCTTTATAAACATCCTATAGAACCCAACATGGAAAAGGAAATACCTAACATACTTAACTATTTTTGGGTATTTAAGTGAGGAAATAACATCAACCTTGGACTTATCAAATTTCAATTCCATCCCTAGACAATACATGTACTAGAAAAATTCCATTATCCACCATAAAATATTATATCTAAAAATTGAGAATAAGGATTTTATCAATGAAAGTATCGAGGATAGTATCATGAATCTCTAGAAAACTCTTAAAAGAGGTTATATACATTGTGAAATCATACATAAAAAACACTATAGATTCCTCTAAAAACTTAGAAAAAATTATCATCATACACCTTTTAAAGGATCCTAAATCATTACACAATCCAAAGGGAATTATTATATAAGAAAAATATCAAAAGGATAGGTAATGTTGGACTTTTCTAGATCCTTTGGTGAAATGTGAATTAAAAAGTACCTTTAAAACCATCCAAAAAAATAGTGGGAATACCCTTTAAGTCTTTACAAAATTTGGTTAAGGAATAAAAGAGGAAAAAAATCTTTACTGTTCACAAGGTTAAGTTTACTAAAGTCTATACAAACCTTCCATTTACTTGGAAGAATAATAAGGACAAGATCACTAAATTCATTTTTTGAAATAGTTAAAATAATATTTTTAGGAACTATTTGGATTGGATTAATCCATCGATAATCAGAAATTGGAAATATTATTCTACCAAACATCAAAGTGGTCACATATTTCTTAAAAACCACTAAAATTATAGGTTTTAACTTCTATTAACACTCCATAATAAGTTTGACATCACTATCCAATAAGATCTGATGCATCTACACTGATGGAATAATTCCCAGTAGGTCAGTTAGGGTCCATACTATAGCTCTCTTATGTTCTTTAAGGAATCATAAACTATGATTTTATTGTTCTATAGACAACTATTTATAAAAAATAACATTAATATTCTCATTATAATCTAAAAAAATCATATGTTTGATTCTCAAGAAATGGTTTTAGTTCCATATAAGGTATGCCATATTCACTTAAAAAAGGGGGTTTTATCATCCCAACAACATATAAACCGACTTCTAAAAATCTCTCCAAACCAGTAGATTTTTTATTTATAGTCATAAAAAACAAGGATTTAATATGTGATGGAAATTTTATATATTCATAAAGAACTTGAGATTAAAAAAAGAAATGAATATGTGATTCATGATAATCTTTTGAAACAGTTTTGAAGCATTCAATACTTGTTTTACATTGAGATTTATTATCTTCTTCAAGAAAATAGTCAAAAAATACACCACATGAATATTTACCACCATGTTCAATGGAATGAATAATATAAATTCTCAGAAATATCACACATATAAATTTCTGTACTTGAATCCTCTTTACATGTATCATTATTTTAACCAAATAAATAATGCTCAGTAAAAAAACACATTTTCAGAATTATCAAATAGTGGTTCATTACTTTTGAAATTTAGAAATAATTAAGTGTACAACCAATCAATCATATTGAATTAGAGAGTTGAGTGATCCTCTATTTGATATTTCATGTTTTAAAAATGTTAAATTTAACCATTTTTTTCTAAATTCAAGTGAAAGTGTTCCTTTGTTATCATTTATAATTTCTTTTGTAGTTTTTATGAAAGATATTTCTAGAATTAATGGTGTATGAGTTTTGAACCTACCATAGTCTACATTCAAAACATAATAATTTTAAATTAAAACCATATCCCTTACTCTTACTAACACATCCTTAATGACTCAAGTAGGTTAAAATATGATTCAGTTGATTAATTAGATTATAATACTATATGGTTTGAGTTATCTAACAAGATAATTGGAGTAAATTGAATAAGGTATCACATATGGAATATTCAAAATCTAATGTAACATATTTAAAATCAAACTCCCCTATATTTCATCAAATAGTGAATGTTTTTGGATATTTTCACTTGATAGGGTGAACATGTTGAATCATGGAGGGAACATTCTATAATGGACCATACATTTAATATATATGTATTACTTATAAATAGAAGAATATTCATTAAAAAATATAAAAAAACATTCCAGGACCATATAGGTTTACTGTATTTGGAAATTGGGAAACATAAACAAATGGTTCATAAAATATCTACATCATCTCCTGCTTATTCCATCACATATATAACCCTTTTTGACACATATTACCTAATAAACTTATTCATATCCTGTGGAAAAGAAACATAAGAAAGGGTGATCTCATATGCTTAGTAAGGGTAAAAAAAGAGAGATATA
Source organism: Viscum album (assembly GCA_963277665.1). Lineage (NCBI taxonomy): Eukaryota > Viridiplantae > Streptophyta > Magnoliopsida > Santalales > Viscaceae > Viscum > Viscum album. The sequence goes on along the minus strand of OY728150.1, from coordinate 804,790,530 downwards.
AATCATATCATAATCATAAGACATAAGAACATAAACATAACATTTGAAAATTTAATCCTATATATCAAAGATCATGATATCACGTCACATGATAAATCATAGAAGTTCACTAAATAACATATTCCCAAATGGCATAACACAATTCATGGAATTTTTGGCATACACATAAGCATATAAAATCATTTCCATATTTGTCAAGGATCATTTCCAAGACCATCATAGTGGGAAAATTACTTCACTAAACTAGGTTCACTCCCCATTCCATCCTTGTAATACTAAACCGAGATCATTTCTCATTCCATACCTATATTACTGAACCAAGATCGTTTCCCATTCTAGCCCTATCTATCTCATGAGATATAAATATTTACCAAATGCATTGGAGGGAGATATAGGTCCCACTCATCACATAAGGAAAATCATACATATGTGTTCTACAAGAACATAAATCATTCATCATATCATAAATAATGAAAATAAATATGTTTCTTAAACATCATATAATCATAACATAACCCATGGAAAAGAAATGGGTTTCATATTCCATAACAAAAACAAACCAAATATAAGAGTTAGAGGTATAATATTCTTGAAAAATATTCCCATAAAAACATAAATAACATCAAAAAATGTTATCATAGATAGAAAATAATTTTTAGAGATCACTTGAAAACAATTCTTGAGGAAAATATCATTTCTTCTTTGAAGACAATTCCTTTTCTTAAAATACTGCGCAACTTTAAAAGAAAAAATTTCCTTTGAAAAGAACCTTGTAATATCATAAGGGAAAATTCAAATAATTAAGTCATCATGAAAGTGTAAAGATCCTTCCATGCCGTATAATTTAAAAAAAACATTATCCTTTTACTTTTTCTCGATAATTCAAAAAATATCTCATTTGGAAAACAACAAAAAGATTCTTTTCAAACCATTTAGTAAAAATTCAAAAATGGTTAAAAATGAATTAAATTTTTTTCAAAAGAATAGTAAGAATATTTTGGAGTACATTTTTAAGAAACATGTACATGGAAATAAATATACCCCAGTAAATACTTATTTATAAACAATATCGGAAAATAATGAGATTATGAAATTAACCCTTACCTTAGGTTTGATTTCCTTCATACGTATAAAAAAATCTAGTATAATGGATTAAATAATGTTATTAACTTATTCTAGAACCATTTTTATATTTATGATATCATATATTATTATCTTATCACCCATTTGTTAATAACATTTCATTATTACTCTTCTTTCGGGTGTTAACTGCTTCATTTTCCTATGAATGTTTTGTTGTATAAGTCACGGTTCATGTAAATATGATATAGTTATTTCGTTTATAGAATGAAATTAAGGTAATATATAAAATATTTATAAATTATATACATTTATATAATCATTATTTAATGGTGATCATGGATAATTAATCACATCATGTCGTGGAAACAGTAGGCCGTACGTACGCACGAGTGACAATATCATTCCCTTAATTGTATAATGTTATGGAAGTGGATGATGTATATTTTTTTATATAATCAATATCATGTTATAATTATCATATATATTTATTATTTACACCATTACACCCATCTATATAAAGTGGTAATGAAAAACATATTACACCATGGCGTGGAGATGGTAAGCCGTACATACACAAGTGTGGTACTTTTGTTTTTCATAGGGTGGATAAAATATAGAATTTGGATGTTTCATAATCATAATAAAATCTCAGAATATATGTGTTACTATAGTTATTAATTTATAATGGAGAAAACACATGAATATGAATAAGAATAAGAAATAATATTTAAATAGTCGTTGAAGGGGATTACCTCTTCTTCGACGATCTCCCTCTAGATCTCCTCTTAGGGACACTAGAGTTGGTCTTATGAGAATACCAAAACCTATAAAATGTGATTAGAGAAGTTGAGAAGGGAAATGTGTATGGTATGGTCGAGCTTTAAGTCTCAAAGTGATGTGAATAAGTGAGTGAGGAGGTTCCCTTTTATAATTGAAGTGAGGGGAAATTTTGAAATTTAGAAAAATATTAATTTATAATTAATTCAATATAAATCCAATTAACTCTAAAATTCCATGTATTAGAATATAAGATTATATAAGGTTTTAATATAATCAAAAAATATATTTTTATAAGTTTTGGAATTATTTTAAACCTTATCATTTTGATTAACCCCTAGTTATATTTTAATTTTTACTATGGTAACAAAATTTTAAATATTAGAAGGTTGTTAATTTTAGTTATGTGATGTCAATTAAATCATAAAATAAAAATTTTAAAATTTTATTCCATATTATATATATATATTTATATTTTTAAATATTTTTTTATGATTTTTAAATAATTTAAGAAAATATTATTTTGATAAATATCCTTAGTGTCAATTTTGACATTATACATTACTTAGACTTTTAAAAATATCAAGATAAAAAATTTTGCTTCGAACAAAATATTTTATTATATCCATAAGATTTTAGGTTAATATATAAAATTATTTTATCACATTAACTATATCAAATTAAATTTATTTTAATATTTTTAATAACATTTAATTGATATTTCCATTAATAAAATAATAACCACATCAACATTGTAAAATTATTTCATATACTTATTTATTTACTAAAAATTAAAAATAAAATACCTTTATAAAGATAAATATTAAATATTATATAATAATATTTATAGTCAAATTTATCTTATGTATAACCCTATATTAAAAATGATAAATTTATTAAAAATATGAGTATGACATCTTTAACTTTTTTAAAATAAAATATAATAAATGTTATACTCTCATCCAAGTGGCTTCAAAAGGGTATAATTTCAGACCAAGGATGATTTTGGTTGAAAAAACTCATTTAATGAAATTATTACAAGTTTTAAGGTAACTTTATAATATTTATAATATTATTTTTACCCTTAATTACATGATTTACCTTTTAACGTGTTAATAAAAATTACTAAAGTTACTAATCATAATGGAAAAAAATAAAATAAAAATATTTACATAATTTGGAACCACTGATTCCAAATATAAAATCAATTTTTCAAAATTCAAAACAAAAAATTTTTAGTAATTAATTTAAAATTAATCTCATTGACGGAATGAGAAAACGAGTTTTAAAAGTTAAAAAGTTCAAAAGATTGAAATATTTTTAAATCAAAATTCAATTTAAAATTAATTAAAATGATTTAAATTAGATTAAATGATAAAAATTTGATCTAATTATACTTTAAAACAATTTAAAAATATATTTTAGAACTATAAATTATTTAGATGAAAATATTGTTCGTAATTAAAATGCAATATTTTATTATTATCCATCAAACCATGAAACTTATCTGAAAAATACCAAAATTTCATAAATTTTTATATCCTAATTTAAAATAATAAGTTTATTTTTTATATAAAATCTATAAAAATATCAAAATTTTGATTTAAAATGGGTTCCCCATTAAAAGGCGGTAAAATGACCATTTTGAAAAATATAGGGTTTTATGCATAAAACTGGGTTTGTTCTTATATTATGCATATAATATCTATCGGGTGAATATAAAAAATATTTGGTCAAATATATAAAGTATATATTTAATTAATATCATCCAATAATATTAATTTATTAATAGAAAATGACTTTGGGATAATAATAAAAATATTTTTTCATTATAATCAATTGCTATATATTTTCATTTTTAATTAATTGGTAACCAATGAATTCATATTATATTTGTGTGAAACATATATTTTCATAAGTTATATAATAAAATTCATAATTTCTAATTTAATGGCTAATTTATAATGGTCATTTTATTCTAATAGCATCTCTTGGTTTCATTTAAACTCACAGTTGCGTGCAATGCTAGCTATTGAAGAATTAATTTTTTTAAAGAGAAATATTTTTTTAAAATATCGAGGTGTTACATACTACCCCCATTAAATGAATTTAAACCTCTAAATTAATCACTTGGATACATAAAGATGAGGATACCTCTGCCTCATCACATCCTCATGTTCCCACATAGCTTCCTCAAATTGGTGGTTTTTCCATAAAACTTTAACCAATAGAGTGGTCTTGTTTTATAGAATATTTTCACTATGATCTTAAATATCTATTGGTTTTTCTTCATAAGAAAGATATTTCTCCAGTGATATAAATTATAAGTTTAGTACATGTGAAGGATCAGATATGTACTTTCTCAGGAGGGATACGTGGAACACATCTTGAATTTGAGAGAGATTCGGTGGAAGTGCCAATCTATAAGCTACCTTCGCAACAAGATCAAGAATTTAAAAAGGAATGATATACCTTGGGATAAAATTTCACTACTTTAAAAATCTCATTACTCTTTTCTAGGTAGATATTCATAGAAATACCTTATTACCCACTTCAAACTCTAGGTATTTTCATCGATTGACAGCATAAGTTTTTTTGTCCACTCTGAGATGCCCTTATGTACTTTTGAATAGATATAACCTTATATACCATTTATTCAACTATATCAGGTCCCAAAATCTTTGTTTCACCAAATTCATCCCATCACATTGGATTTATGAACTTATTACCATATAGGTCTTCATAAAGAGTCATCTTAATTCTAGAGTGAAATCTATTGTTGTAAGAAACTTATAACAAAGGTAGGTGTTTATCCCAAACACCTTTGAAATCCATAGAGAAAGCTATCAACATGAATTATAGAGTTTTAATTGTCCTATTAGAATAATCATCTATCTGAGGTTGATAATAATTTTTTAAACTTAACTCTATATCCAGTTCCTTCTGAACACTTTTCCAGAACTTTGAGGTAAAACTTAGATCCCGATAAGATATAATAAAAAGTGATACTCCATGAAATATTGACACTTCATTTATATATATCCTAGAAATATTATCAATAGAGAAATATTCTCTAATAGAAATGAAGTGTGTTGATTTCTTAAGGTGATCAACTATAACCCATATATCATTATGGCCTTTAGATGTTTTTTAGAAGTTTGATGAAAAAGTGTATGGTGATGTTTTTACATTTCCATTCTAGTATGAGTGATGGTTGTAACATTACCTTAGACTTATATGTATTGACCTTCACTTTCTTATAACCCAAGTACTAAGAAACATATTCTATAATATCTCTCTTTATTCCATCCCACCAAAAATACCCTTTCAGGTCTCTATACATCTTTGTACTTCTAGGATGAATAGATAATGATGAACTATAAGCCTCTTTCAAAACTCCTTATTTAATTATGGTAATAGAGGAATACAAACATGGTTCCTGAACTTTATTATTCCATCACAATGAAAATTGAACTCATGAATATTTTCACCATATTTTGTATCTCCATATCTTCCTTCTATGCCTCATTAATCTTCACTTGGATATATGGTTGAGCATTCTATTGAAAAAGATGTGATTTCACCCCTTCCTTTAAAATTTCTAGATCCATCCTTAAAAAATACATAAATATTGGATATTTTGTAGTCCTTATCATAGATATTATAGCATGGTCCTTTTGACTCAAAGCATATTCCACCCTATTCTCTTTCCCAGGGTGGTAATGTATTAGGAAGTCATAATATTTTTTAAACTCCAAACATCTCCTTTGGCGCATATTTAGCTTATTTTGAGTGAAAATATACTTTAAAATTTTATTATTAGTATATATATCACAACTTTATCCATAAATATAATTCCCCCATATTATCAATTCAAATATTACCATATCCAACTATAAATCATGAGTTGGGTAATTGTGTTCATGGATTTTCAATTTTTGTGAGGCATAAGCTATCACTGTATCATTTTTCATGAGAACACATACTAGCCCTTATTGGATGTGTCACTGCAGATCAAAAACCTCTCTCCACTATAGGGTAGTTTGAGCATAGGTGCACTAACTAACATTATTTTCAACTCTTTGAAATTCTCTTCACATTCTTCCATCCATATGAACTTAATTCCTTTCTATATCATCTTGGTGAGTGGATTAGATAAACATGAAAAATATTTCACAAAACATTGATAATATCCATATAAACTAAGAAAACATCAGATATCAGTTACTTTTGTTGTTATAGGACAAATTTTAATAACTTTAATTTTTTACTAGATCCATAGATATCCTTTCTTGAGATTATGTGACCCAAAAACGAAACTTTATGAAGACAAAATTCACACTCGGTAAATTTTTCATAAATTTTATCTTTTCTCAGGGTCTTCAATATGATCCTCAAGTGATCTTAATGTTCTTCCTTTCTCTTCAAATATAAAAGAATATAGTCTATAAATACTACCAAAAAATGATCAAGATAGTCCCTAAATACACTATTCTTTAAATCCAAGTAGATAGCAGGTGAATTAGTAAAAACGAAAGGAATCAATATAAATTCACAGTGTGCATACATTATACAGAATTCCATATTGGGTATATCCTCCTTATTGACCCTTAATTTATGATATACAGAATGAAGATCAATCTTATAAAAGTATTTATCTCAATATATTTGATCAAATAATTTATCAATATGATATTTTTTCTTATAGTGATATTTTTAAGTTCTTAATAATCAATGCAGATTATCATTGATCCATCTTTCTTCTTAACAAACATAACATTTTCACCCCAAGGTGATACACTAGGGCATATGAACCCCTTTTTAAGATTCTATTGGATTTTAATTTTTAATTCATACAACTTAATTGGGTCCATTTTATAAAGATTCTTGGAAATAGGCATAACACTCAGTATGATTTCTATTGAAAATTCAACTTCAAGCTTCGGTGGAAGAACTAGAGATTATTCTATAAAGACAACAAAAAAACTCCAGTAAAATAGGTGTATCCTTAATGGTGAATTTTTTCCCAACAACATGAGATATATAAACATCATTTATAGGAATTAATACCCATAATATGGATTAACTTTTTTTAGAAGTTAATATTTATCCTTGAATTGATAGATGATCATATATTCTTTTGGAATATCAAATGTGACTTCCCTTACTTGGAAATTGATATGAACTCAATATAGAGTAATCCAATCCATGCCAATAATCACATAAAATTCCACTAAAGGAATGATCATAATATTTTTAGGAAACACTTTCCCACAAACTTTAACCAGAAAAGAATTATAAACTTTTGATGTGACCGTTGTTCCATTTGGATTTTCCACAGCTTACTCAACATCTAATTGATGTGGTAATATAGAGATACCCTTATAAAATTCTTTATAAAAAAGAGTGGGAGGATATAGAATCAGATAAAACCTTTTCTATTTTATATTGGATGGAAAGTGTATCTTTCACCACTTCATTGTAATACTCCACATCTCAAATAATGATCCCATGTGATTTTCCTCTCTATTCGGACTTAATGGGGTTTTGACATCGATCATCCTTAGCAACCCTTGGATTATGGAATTGGTTAGCATAATTCCCATTTTCCTTGTACTTGTAACATTGAAGTGTGGGAGGTTCATTCTGTGTAGCCTTTTTTCTATTTTCATCATTACCTATCTTTTTACCATCACTTTAGTAGTCAATTTCCCAATGACCTTCTTTACCACACTTAAAAAAATTACTAGTCCCTTTAAGATAGTTTCATCCATGTTTATTTCTACATTGTGAGCATAAATGAAATATCATATTATTTTCACCATGGTTTTTGGATTTTCCCTTGAATTCCATTTTTATCTTCTTATCAAACCAAAAATATTGATGGGTGAATCAAATCTCCATCTCAACCTTGAGATCACATAAAATGATTTTCTTGTATATATTGAAGTCCCTTATGGATAATTCCCTTCAAAGACTTGGTTTTAATACACTGAAGAACCGATCAACCTTACTCTCAGGTTGAATGATAATTCCAGAAGAGTACATTAGAAATCTTATAAAATTTGATTCATAGGTACCAACAGATTCATCATCCTTTTATTTAAGCTCAAGGAACTCCTTCATTTTCGTTCGAAGAATTCGAGGAAATTACTTATTGAAAAATAATTTTTTAAACTCATCCCATTCCATGGATTCAATTTCATCTTGTTTCCTTGTATTCTTGATAAGATCCCACCATTGGTCAACTTAACCTTCCAAATGATAGACTACCAATTTGAATTTCTCATGTTCTAAACATTAGATAACTGAAAATATATTTTCAGTGGTACTGATCCATTTTTCACCCACTAGTAGATCAGAAGACCCACTGAAAGAAGGTTGACCCTCTCTTATGAAGGACTCAATAGAATGTTGTTCCCTACTTTTCTTATTTTAATGTCCATCATGATTCATAGCTTGTGAAAGTTGTGTGAGCATAGAAATAAGATTTTTTATTCCATCTCCCATAAAATTTGGTTTCTTAGGAGTATAATCATAGAATTGAATTTCACATTCAACATTACCATGATTCCTTTGGGTTCAATCCATTGACTAAAACCAAAACTCATAGTGTGAGAAACACTAATCATAATGAGGAAACCACATAATCAAGGAGAATTAAATATAAAATTTAATTTCAGAACACCTTAATTTTTATCCTTGGTTATTTATGTTCATTTCAAAAAATTTAGGATTATACCATATAATTAGAATTATCCTTAGGTTTCTTACTATGGTTTTCTCATCCTAGTTTCTAAAGGTTAACTAAACCTTGATCTGATACCAACTATAATGGAATATACATTTCATACATAGATAAAACTTATAAATAGAATAATACTAATTACAAAACATAATAAAAACATGCGAAAACCATACTGGTTTAATGTCTTTGGAAATTGGGAAACAAAAACAACTAGTTCATAAAATATCTACATCATCTCCCACTTATTCCTCCAAATCTAGAACCCTTATTGACACATATTACCTAATACCCTTATTCATATCCCGGGGAGAAGAAATATAATAAAGGGTGAGATCAGATGATCAGTAATAGTAAATAAGGGATATATAAATCATATCATAATCATAATACATAATAATATAAACATAAAATTTTAAAATTTAGTCATACATATCACAGATCATGATATCAAGTCCTGAGATAAATCATAGAAGTTAACCAAAGAACATATTACCAGAGAGAAAAACATAAGATATGGAATCTGTGGAATACACATAAGAATAGAAAATCATTTCCATATTAGTTAAGGCCCATTTCCAATACCATCATAGTGGAAAAGGTCCTTTACTAAACTGGGTTCAGTCCCTATTTCAACCCTATATTACTGAACTGAGATCATTTCCCATTCAACTCTGTATTACTGAACCAAGAACATTTACCCTTCCAAACCTATGTATCTCATAAGATATAATTCTTTACCCAATGAATTAGAGGGAGATATTTTTCCCACCCTTCACATAAGGAAAACCATACATATGTGTTCTACAAGAACATAAATCATTCATCAAATCATAAACCATGAAAATAAATGTATTTCTTAAACACCATTCAATCATTACATAACCCATGAAAAATAAATGGGTTTCAAATTCCATTATAAACATAAACCAACCATATGAATAATAGGTATAGTATCCTTAAAAAATATTCCCCTTAAAGCATAAGTAATATCAAATAATGTTATCATAGATGGAAAATAATTTTGAGAGATCACTTGAAAATAATTCTTGAGGAAAATATCCTTTCTTCTTTGAAAACATTTCCTTTTCTAAAAGTGCCACATAACTTTAAAAGAAAAAATTTTCTTCAAAAATAACCTTTTATTATTTTAAGGGAAGCTTCAAATCATTAAGTATCCAAGAAATTTTAAAAATCCATTCATGCCATATAAGTTAAAAAACATTCTCCCTGTACTTTTTCTGGATAAGTCAAAAAGTACCTCATTAGGAAAGTGACCAAAAGATTCCTTTCAAACCATTTATTAAGAATTAAAAAAATAGGTAAAAATGGCTTTAAACAATTGATTAAGAATATTAAGAATATTTTGGACTACATTTTTAAGAAACATGGACATGAAAGTTAAATATACCCCAATAAATATTTATATATAAATAATATCTGATAATAATGAGATTGTAAAATTAACCCTTACCTTAGGTTTGATTTGCTTCGCACATATCGAAAAATCATTTATAATGGATTAAAGAATTTTATTAAATTATTCTAGGACCATTTTTATATTTATGATATCATATATTATTATACTATCTCTTATTTATTAATAACATTTTAATATTACTCTTCTTTACAATGTCAACTGCTTCATTTTCATATGAATGTTTTGTCATATAAGTCTCAGTTCATTCACATAGGATATAGTTTTTTCATTTATAGAATTAAATTAAGGTATTAGATAACATATTTATGCATTATATAAATTTATATAATCATTATTTAATGGTGATCATGGATAATGAATCACATCACATCATGGAGACTGTTTGTCGTATGTACGCACGAGCGACAATATCATTCCCTTAATTGTGAAATGGTATAGAGGTGGATGCTGTATAGATTTTTTATATAATAAATATCATGTTATAATTATCATATATATTTATTATTCCAATAATTACACCCATCCAAGTAAAGTGGAAATGAAAAATAGATTACACCACGACGTGAAGATGATATGTCATACGTATGCATGCGTGGTACTTTCATTTATCAGAGGATAGATAAAATATGGAATTTGGTTGTTAAATAATAATAATAACATATAAGAATATATATAATACTAGGTTTATTACTTTATAATGGTAAAAACACCTAAAGAGTAAGTATAAGAAGAAATAATTTTGAAAGAGTTGGTGAAGGAGATTACCTCTTCTTCAGCGAGCTCTCTCTATACATCCTAATAGGAACACTAGAGTTAGTCTTTTGAGAAGAAAAGAACCTCTAGAATGTGATTAGTAAAGTTTAAAATGGAAATGTTTATGGTATTATTGATCTTTAAGGCCCAAAGTGATGTGAATAAGTGAGTGAGGAGGTTCTCTTTTATAATTAAGGGGAGGGTAAATTTTTAAATTTATGAAAATATTAATTTATATTAAATTCAATCTCGATCTAATTATCTAAAAAATTATATTTATTCAAATATAAGATGAAATAAGGTTTTAATATCATCAACCAATAGATTTTTTACATGTTTTGGTATTATTTTAAACCTTATCATTTTGACCAACCCTTAGTTAACTTATTTTAATTTTAACTACGCTACCAAAATTTTAAATATTAAAAGGTTTTAAATTTTACTTATATGATGTATATTAAAAAATAAAATAAAAATTTATAACATTTTTGGAAATATTATATATTTTTTAATTTTTAAATATGATTAATGATTTTTAAATAATTTAATAAAATATTATTTGGATAAATTATCATTAGTGTCAATTTTGAAACTATACATTACTTGGACTTCTAAAAATATCAAGATAAAAATTTAACTTAGACAAAAATATTTTATTATATTCTTAAGAGGTCATGTTAGTATATAAAATTCACCGATTATATTAATTATCTCAAATGAAATTTATTTTAAATTTTTTAAAAACATTTATTTGATATTTTCATTAATAAAATAATTACTACATCAATGTTGTGAAATTAGTTAGTATACAAATTTCTTCACTAAAAATAAAAAATAAAATTCCTTGATAAATATAAATATTATATGTTTCATAATAATATTTAAAGTTTAATATATATTATGTATAACCATATAATAAAAATTATATGTTTATTAAAAGTATGAGTGAGCCATATTTAATTTTTTTAAAAATAAAATATAATAAATGTCATACTCTCATCCAAGTGGACTTCACAGGATATAATTTTGGCCCAATGATGTTTTTTGTTGAAACACACTCATCCAATAAAATTATCACCTGTTTTATGGTAATTTTATAATATTTATAACATTATTTTTACCATTAATTACCCGATTGACCTTTTATCGTGTTAATAAAAATTACTAAAGTTACTATTAATAATGCCCAAAAATAAAGGAACCATATTTATATAATTTGGAAGCACTGATTCTAAATATAAAATCCATTTTTCAAAATTCAAAATCACAAAAGTTTTAATAATTAATTTAAAATTAATCTCATTGATGGAATGAGAAAACAAGTTTCAAAAGTGAAAACGTCCAAAAGATTGAAATATTTTTATATAAAGATTCAATATTAATTTGATTCCAATGATATAAATTGGATTAAATAATAAAAATTATATCTAATTATACTTTAAAACCATTTCTAAATTTATTTTAACACTATAAATTATTTATATGAAAAAGTTATTTTCAATTAAAAAGCAATATTTTATTACTATTCATCAAAAAATGAAACTAATCAGAAAAATACCAAGAATTTTTAAAAATTATTATTTTTTGTCCTAATTTCAAATAAGAAGTTAATTTTTTTATATAAGAACTATAAAAGTGTCAAATTGTTTATTTAAAATGGGTTCTTCATTAAAAGGCGATAAAATCACTATTTTCAAAAGATATAGGTTTTTATGCATAAAAATTTGGGTATGTTCTTATATTATGACTATAAAATATATTGTATGAATATAAAAAATATTTGATCAAATATATAACATATATATTTCATTAATATCAATAACTAATTTCAATTTATTTAATTTATTAATACAAAATAAATTTAGGATAATAATAATTTTTTTATTATAATCAATTAGTATATATTTCTATTTTTAATTAATTGGTAACCAGTGAATTCATATTATATTTGTTTAAACCATATTTTTTCATAATTTATTTAATACTATTCATAATTTATAATTTAATAGCTAAGTTATAATGTTTATTTTATTCTAATAGTGTCTTGCGGTTTCTTTTAAACTCGCGGTTGTGAGTAATGCAAGATATTGAAAAATTAAAATTATTGAAAGGGAAATATTTATTAAAATATCATGGTGTTTCAAATTTCTCTCTAGGTTCAATTTATCTCCTCCATTTAACTTACTCATGTGAAGGAACATCTCCTTCAAGAATTCAATATATTTGGCTATCTTTTTCACCACATCTAGTAGATAAATGTTAACATGAACTTTCCTAAATGTTTCTAAAATATAATTTTCTAATTCACTCTCAAGATTATTTTTCACTAAGGGAATACCTTGAGGGGAAGGTAGTGGTGGTTTTGGAATTTCTTGGTTATCTTTAACATTTTTTTGATGAATATAAGATCATATCATTGTCCTCTATTCTCTATGGGGTTTCTTGAAAAAGTATCATATTTTTACAATGGTTTCTCTCTCCTAATAGGTTTGGAATTTTTATTAGGCTAAGACTATCTTGAAATATACTCAACAAAATCTAAATCAGGTTAGAAAATTATGGAATGTTATTTAATAGGCTCAGCTTTAGATCTCCTAATTTATGGTTTATTTTACTCAAGACCACTTCAAAGTTTCATTTCACTAACATTATTCTTCCCTTTAGGGTTAACTTCATCTTATAAAGTAAGACCTACACTCATTTTATTACTTATGATACCAATGTCAGTATCCATTTTACTTATTTTGGTTAACAGAGTGTTCAATATGATTTTTTATTATTTAACAGTTTCCTGAATGATATTTTTATATTTTTGAGGGGGTTCTGTAGGATATAAATTACTTCTAGGAATATCATTGGTTTTATCCTGGAAGTACCTAGGCTTTATGTAACTTTTTTGGAATTGAAAAAAAAACCTTACTATTTAGGTTATCTGAAATTTTTATTTGATTGGTTATTCCATACATAGTTATATGTTTGATTTGTGTGAAAAGGCCTTGACTAGTTGTTTTTTTGAAAATGTATCTTTATAAACATTACATTGTAAGCTTCAGGGGACCCTAAAATTTGTGGGAACTTGTTAATAAAGTGTTCAATTAATTCACTAATTCCATATCTATCTTTATGTTTTAAATAATTTTTAGCTTGGTGTTAGTTTGATGAAATGTCAGATAATATCACAGACCTCACCGTGGTGGTTAGATCACAAACCTATCCCATAGTCATCTTGTTTTTATAAATAGAAATTAGTATTTATTATCCAGTTTTTACATGAAGCAAGCATCTTGTTCCAATTTTTTTGGAACGAAAGATTTTTTTGTTAATACGCCTTTTTTGTCATTTTGATTCATTTAGAGTCTTTGGAATTATTTTAAATGATTTTCAAAAATTATGGTTGTATAGGTTTTTAATAAAAAATGGATAACTCTCAATTCCTTTAGAGTCATTTGACTAGTCAATGCTATAAGAGTCATATGACCCTCCATAGGTGTCATTGATTGAAAAATTCTTGACTTTTTAAGATTCATTGAACCACTCAATTCCAAAAGATTCATTGGACCACTCCATATGATTCATTTATCAAGAAATACATGACAAACTAAGATTTATTCTATGAAAAATGAAATTTTCATAAGTTCCATCTAGAAATTCCCTAAGAATAATTGGAATAATATATAAGATTCATTTCATGGAAAATGAATTTCCATGTTATTTATTTTATGACAGAGGAAATTATATAAGAATCATTTTATTTCTTATGTAAGAGTCATTTTATAATAAATGAAATTTCCATAAGAATCATTTTACTTATTATGTAAGAGTCATTTTATGGATAAGGTTTAAATCCATAAGAATAATTTATTGATATCATAAGAATCATTTGATAATATAATAAGATCCATTTCCTTTGTGAATTATGAAAAAGTACAAACCCTATAATAATATTCATTCAAAAAGATCATGGGATTCATTCTTTTTGTTATTTATAGTGAAAAATCAGTTTAAATATAGTATAGATGAGTTATTTATTGGAATATTTTAGCTAGTTACAAATTTTGATTTAGTGATCATACCCTAACAAAGATCAAAAGAAGATTATGTAGTATCTATTCTTAATAGAAATCAAAATATGACTTACATCATCATGCCATGTGTTATAATGAATGGGAATATAACTGATCGAAATACATGATTAGTAATTTTGTAAATTAAGAAGAAATTACTCATGGATTTTTTTGGAGAACCGAAGTCTGACATTTATATAGAACACTGTGAGGATTTTGAAACATTGAATAAAGGGATTTTCTAGTTTTGAATTTACAGAATTAATATATTTAAAATATAGAAATTATCACATGAAATATATGGAATAGATTATCACCACATCTTTCATGGAGTTTCTTTACTAAAAATATATGGTAAACATATTAAGGAGAATTCTACTAGTATAAAAAGTAGAAGAAGAGAATGAGAAAGATTATCACAACTACTAATAAAAATATTCATTAAAATAGAATAAGATAAGGATATAAATAAATAATATATAAACATTATTGGAAATATGAAATTGAAGAAGAATAAGGAAGGATAATGATAACACCCTCATTTGCTCAATGTTTTCATTTTATGTTTCAACTCATTGTACAAAACCTATGTGTTGTATCCTTCTATTTTAACCCATGAACCAAAGAAGTGGGAAAGTGTTTAAGAAGGGGAAGTGTTCCTAGGTTTGGTAGTGAGTCTTTTATGAATGTTTTTAATATATATAGTGTATAGTAGTACCACATGGAACGTCAACACAATGTTAATGTATTCTAATTTTATTATACCTTAGTAGTGAACTTAGTAATTTTGTGTCCCTACATTTACATTTCTAGATTCAAAACTTATGTGTATGTATGATAACTAATAGATAAATATTGTTCTTGTTAAATCATGAACAAGATCCTACAATGAATAAGAAAACTTTAACACCCTAATTCACCCCCCTCTCAAGGTGTATTATCCTTATGGTTGCGACAAGTGGTATCAGATCCAGAGGTTTTGAGTATTGAATCTATCTTCATTTTCTTATCTCTATGGGGAACACAATGAATTCAGCGAGAGTTATATTATTTGATGTGTGGAATTAAAAAATTTATAATAAAAAAATGATATCTCACCTACAATCACTTAGACTTGAAGTTTTATCTGATGTTGTTCAAGGAATATAGGTTAGTGATGCTTCTGAATTATCCATGATTGAAGGAGATAAAAAGATGATTGATGCTGATGCTAAATCTTAGAATGCTTTATCTAGTTCTCTATCAAACTAGATTTATATAAAAGTAATGAGTTTCAATTTTAAAAAGGATATGCTGGATAAGTTAGATAATATATATAAATATTAAAACAAGTTCAAATAAGAAAATATTCATGTTTTTTATAATAAGCTTGATGATTTGAATATTCACCCCGATGAAAATATTGATGAATTCTTCAAATGAATTATAAAAGTGGTTAGATCTATTCAAGGAATTGGTGAGGATATAAAAATGTATATATTGTGAAGAAAATCTTGAAAATGAACCCACCAAAATATAATTTGAAAGTATCTACCCTTAAAGGAGAAACTTAGCTAAATTATTCTTGGATGATTTACACAGTAGTCTTATAGTGTATGAGATGATATTTGAGATTTATGGAACAAAAAAATCACATAAACAAAAAAATGAAATTAAAATCTATGGATAAACATATATCATGGTGGTTTAAAATTAAGAGGAAGATGTGTATGATGAATTTTTGTATCTCATAGAAAGGAAATTTAAAATAGGGGAGGGAAGATTTTAAGGCAAGCTACCCTTGGATTGTTTTAAGCATGGAAATGATGGACACATCACAGTAAGGTGTCCTAAAATATTAAATGGTGATAAATAAGAGATAAATACCATTCAAAAGAAAATAAGAATACTTTACCTTAAAAGGGACTCAAAGTAAAATAAATATTCTAAGAAATTTCAGAGAAAAATAAAGTTGAGCAAGGAGGATGAAATTAATGGAGAATACTTACAAGAGAAAGAAACTAATTCAAGTATGATAAAGAGGATTCAATGATGGATACTATTGAAAAGGATAATGAAAATACTGAGGGTGTTGTTGACCTTAAGGTATAAATATATGGTGATATTAAATATATTTATATCTAGAGAAATAAAAACTGTATGATTGGTGGTATACTAAAAGAATCCTCAAAGTATGTGGATCAACTTGAGGTTAGAATTTATTGATTACCGCCAAGCTCGAAGACCTTAAATTTTTTATTTTTCCCCCTTTTAACTTGGTTGAGGGAAAACCTTACATGGATTGTAAGACCAGAGGCAATTAGGCCTAATACATGACTTGTAGGCCCCAAAGACCATATATCACAAGGAAAGAACCTCCCTAACATATTATATATAAAATATATAATCTGAACATGCTAGGCTTCACAATTAGGATTTCTCTATGTAGAGCACAATGCCTAGTATAGGTGGTATATTCCATACCCTCTCATTCTTACAACTTAGTAGCCTTTCAAAGATTAATGTTGTTGTTCTAGAGTCCACATTCAGATATGCACTGGATGATATCGAGGCCTGAAGATTATTTTTTTGATAGATCTGCTCTGTTGAATGTGTTGTCCTGATATGTCATATTTATTATGGTTTTAAAGTTTATTTATAGTCTAGTAAGGACCATGGGTCATCTATCAAAGAGTGTTGAGGGTTTAATGTGTGTAGTTTTAATTTAATGGACTAAAATAGGGGGAGGTTTTGAAAACAGTTTTAAAAATAAAAAACTAAATTAAAGAGTTTAATAGTTGAAAAAGGAAGGTGGTGTTTTTATAATTATGATAGAATGAGGTCATTTCAAGTTCACTACACATCTTAGAAAGTTCATTATTCTAAAAATTGCATATGGTTTAATGGAATTCTTTGGTTGAGGGTTTTCAAGATCTCAATTTCCCTCTTGCCTCTTAAAATGATGCACAAAAAACCAACACTTGGCACAACAATCATGTTTTCAAGGTTTGGAATTAAAGTATATAACAAGGGATACCAGACCATAATGGAATATAATGCATGTGAATGTGAAAAATGATTCCTGTGTTGTCTAATCAGATCAACCTATGATTCCCACTTGAAATCCCAACCCAATCGGTGTTGATATAAAAAGTGTTTCACTTGATTAAACCAAAAAAGCATTCAAATAAGAATCATGTTAAGATAAAATTAAATAAAAAATTTCACACAAAAATTTCACAAAACTAGTAGAAAAACAAGTTCCCAAACTCCCTCCCAAGTGTGTGTAACTCCCTCAAAATGATTGTCCACCATTTAGCTTGACATCGATAGGGGCAGGAGGCTTGAGTTGAACTTCTCCTTCATAATTGATCCCCTTATGAGGGAAGGGTATTAAAAAAAATTTAGAATGAGGAGATTAATTTTCTAGGAATATAAAATATGAGAACCTTTCCTCCTGGTATAACTTATAAATGGGGTTCCCAAGGTTCCATTTTATAGTCCAAGTGGAAGGTGGTTTTGAGCCCCCATATTTAGAGAAACCACTTTTCCCATGGTTTTGAGTGGCTAGAAACTCTTAATCACTTTGGAGAAAATTAAAAAATTGTTTTACCACCTATTATATATCTCCACCAAAAATTTGGCACCATTAAGAAAACTACATCTCGATATATGGACTAAATATATAACACAAATTTTGGATTCATACAGATTCAATGTCTTGGAAAGATCAGTTTGGTTCGTCCCCTTAATGTAATAATTGGGCTTGGGGGGATTCATAAGATTTGTAGCCCAAATTTTTTTGGATCCTCCCACAAAATGTTAGACCAATTGGATTCATTTATTAGTATAAATATTTGGTTGATTCTACATATGTTCTAGGATTACTGTGCAATTTGGACCATTTTTCTTCAACTTCGTCTGGGCCCTTCAAATCACCTCCATCACCAACAGAATCATGAAAACAAGTGAAATTACCCTGTTTAATAGTGATTAAAATAAAATAATTGAAAAAATGAACTTAAATTTGTTATTAAATTATTAATTTATGATACATAATCAGTTTAACGTTGTAGTACAAGGGTGGACATGAATACTGAATCACTACATGATCACACCCTTGCACTTAAACATTTGAACTCTTTGAAAAATTCAAATTAAAAAAATGAGGTATGGAGATATTCCCAAATTTTTAAATATTTAACATTAAAAAAAAATAATTTATGATAGCAATGTGATCAAAGAAAAAATCACACCAAGGAGTAATTCTCAGTGATTATGGAAAAAGATGTCTCATAAATTTTATCAGAATGAAATTATAAGAGATGCATGATACCAATCTGAGAAAATAATTCAAAAGTTAACTATTTCACTAATTCTACACATTTTTGTGTGAAAACCATTTCATGATATTCTTTCCACATTCTATCCAGTAAATAGAGGTTATTTTTAAAAAAATTCAGCTTAAATGATTATGTCCACTGAACCTTCCCTACATCCTTTGCAATAAAATTTCAAGACCCACTCACTTAATTATTCCCATAAGTCAAACCATGAGCTACATACCTATTTATCCTCATATTTTGTAAATTTAACCACTCCCCTCATTTATTAGTTTTGTAGTTTTTTTTCAAAAGTTTCATTTGGAACAAATCTCACACTCATCTCTCAACCCTTGTTTGATCTCCTCATGACACTAATTGTAATAGTTATAAGAAGATAAAATTTCTAGGAAGAGTGGTTTTTTTACATGAATAAGACACAAACCATATTTTTTTTGTTTTTGTTTTGTGTTTTTTTTTCATTTTCATTTTTTAGGGTGTACAACAGTCGGATAACCAGTACATATGCATAGGTCAATCCGGTACAGTAATGAAAAAGATTGGATAAGGAAAAAATGTATGGAAAAATAAATTTGGTAATATGATAAATATTAACCTAACTTATATGTACCTTCTATTGAGTAAATAAACTTCACATTTAATGGTTGGGTGCAAAAATGTGTGGATAAATTAAGTGGAACAATTTTCCCATAAACTACTCACACAAAGGGTACCATTATTCTAAAACGTTTCAAAGTGATAAAACCATTTATATCATCAATAAACATATAATTTTATAGAAAAAATCACACCTTAATACTAAATTCATGCAAAAACAAACATTCCATTAGGGAAAATAAAGAAAAAAAATGTTAAAACAACTTGAAATAGGGAAATTACTAATCCATTTTAATTTCCATGATTAAGTGGGAATCATTCTCCATGATTAAGTGGGAATAAAAAATAAACATTCTGGAAAAAATGTAAGGGGGAATTGGGGGGAGGGGTAGTAACAATATTATATAGAAAGTGAAAAAGAGAGTAAAAAAGAAAGATGATGAAAATTCCTATCTAACCTAGGAATGTACCCATCCCCCCACACAAAGAGTATGTAGTGTCATCACTGTAATAAAAGATAATTTAGGAAGGAATGATAAAACCTAGTGGGTGTCATTCATGTGTTTCTTCTAGAACTTAGAGTTACTCCATCTGGTAATCTAGAATTAATTCATGAGATTGCTTCAGCCACTTCCCATTGACAGTGAAGGTCTGTTTTGTTTCTTCATTTTGAATATGAACAATACCAAATGGATAAACATTAGTAATAGTGTATGGGAAAAACCAATGGGAATGATCTTACCTAGATGCAACTTCAGATGTGAATTGAAAAGAAGGACCTTCTACCAAATTTGTAATTTATGATTAAGGATGAGGCGGTCATGGACATCCTTGGTTAACTCCTTATAAATTAGAGTGTTCTCATATGAATCTCTATGCATTTACTTCAACTTTTGAATCTGTAGATTCTTTTGAGCACCTGCACTAGAAAGATTTGAATTGCATTGTTAAACAAGCTTGTAGTTTCGGAGATCTATCACAACAGGGAGGTGAAAACTCTTTCCAAAAACTATCCGATATGGTGACATGTTAATGGGAGTTTTGAAGACAGTATGATAATCCCATAATGAATCATCAAGTCTAAGACTCCAATCTTTTCTATTGGGTTGAACAACTTTTTCAATACTTTTTTTACCTCTCTATTCACCAACTCCACTTGGCCACTAGTTTGTGGGTGATATATGTTAGGTCAGTATATAAAAAGTAACAGAAGCGAGGGGGGGGGGGTGAATTGTGACTTTTCAAAAATATTCCACAATTCCGGATTTTGACACCCATTGTGATTTATATGGATATGTAGTGTTTACTTCTGTAAAAATAATATGCTGTGTATAAACATAAATAAAGAACACAAATTTTTATAGTGCTCGGGGCACAATGACCCGCTAGTCCACTCTACCAATCACCTTCTCTGTGAGCTTAGTAAATTTCACTAGAATGGTCCTCTTATCACAAGACTATAAATTTATAACTGAGTGCAGGTAGTTGATATATTTTCAATAAGACTAATAACAAATCCTTTTGGTTCTATAACAAAGTACCAGTTATTCATAACTTAGATTGAGAAGATGACACTACACCATAATTGATAATGAGTAGTTGAAACTAAAATAGATAAATATAGTTTTATTTGAAAGGTTCAGGTTGTCCTTCACAGTTTAAGAAAAAACAACTTACAATTGATGGATCTTATTCTTCAAAAAATAGTACCTTCAAGAATTAAACAGTCTGAATATGATCCTTGTTGAAAAATAATCTTTAATAAGTTAACAACTTAAACAGTAGTAGTTACTCGGTGTTGAAATATATAGAACTTTCAAAGTGTATCATATTTTGAAAATAACTTAGATTTGATCATTCATTTTAGAATCACTATAAAAGATAATTTCAATAATACAGTTTCATATGTGAATCACTTATCACACAGATATATTTGAAGAGATACTCTGAATAAATATATAGAAAAGATAACTTACTTCAATATTCAAGATCTAAAATAATATCATGATTGATCATAGAAATTCAAATTCCAATTGACCAACGGAGTCAAAAATTCCATTAAGAACAAGTTTTATTTTCTCTGATTAATACGTTTCTTTGAAACAATCATAATAATCCTTAAATCCGTCTTTAATTCTAACTTGACCATTACAGCAATCTTGGATTGAAAACACAACTTAAAAAATTTTCCATTTTAAACACCACATAGGATTGAACTGCATAGCGTAGGGTTCATTCGCATAGCCTAGGGTCCTACCAACATATGGTTTCTTAACCATACTTTCATCTTCACATAACATAGAGAACAAAAGTAGTGTAGGGATGATAATCCATATGTTCACCTTTTTAGTATAATATCCCAATGTAGCATTGATTAACCATACATTCAAATTCAAGAACATATGGTTAATGAATAGTAATTACAACTTCTAACATAGGGTTGGTGATCCATACATTTGAAAATTCTCCAAACATTAGGATGTTGATCCAAACACAAACTTTTTGGCATAACATAGGGCTGATACCATACATTAATCTACTTAACTTAGGGTTTTGAAATAGTGTTTCTATAGTAATTGTCATAATGTAAAATTACTTTAACCTTTATATAAATTTCTGAAAAACCCACTTAAGAAAAAATTCATTGGAAAATAAAAAAGGTTATTTGTGAGGATCAAAAAAATCCCAATTTTTTGAGTATTCTTGATAAAATACATGCCCAAAAATTTCCCCTTTTTGATGGTCACAAAACCCATAACATAATCCATAAAAAAATTTATGAAAAATTTAAGATTTGTAAACATACAAAAATAGATATAGAAAATATTTTTATATTTCGATTTCATAGTATTATTTCGATAAATAAAAATAGATACTTGTAAATTAAATATTTTCTCTAATGAAATGTTGTGTTTTGAAAATATCCTCCCCATATCTCCATAGTCTTCATGGAAATTATCAATAGATTTTATTACAAATATTCACCCCTTAATTAAATATTCTTCACCTTTTTGTGATATCAAAAAGATGGTTTTAAAGAATAAATGATATAAACCATAATTAATGTAGCACTAAACTATAAACAAAAAGTTTATAAAAAATGATAAGAGAAATAAATTTGAGGATTGGAAGTTAAGTATTGAACCTAACTGAAAGAGAATAAACCTAAATAAGAATAAAATAAATTTAATTTAAAATGAATTCAAATGTTTTAAAAATATAATATATTACAATCCACATCCAAAAAAGGTTCTTTAAAATTAAGGACTTTGATTAGAATCAGCAGGGGAAGAGGGTACATCAGGATGAGGAATGGCCTGGACAACACCATTTATTTCAATGAGCTTCAAAACCAGGATATGAAAATGATTGTTGAAGAATTATGAACAATGATGAAGTATTTTCTTCAAATATTGTCCAATATTCATATTCTCAACCAAATTAACCTTTATGAACTCATTCACAACTTCCAATGACTGAATGAATGAAGTCAACTTATCCTTAACTTGATTAATCACTAATCATAAATATGATTAATTTGAATAAATTTTACTAACCAAATGACTTTAATTGTCTAATAGAACACCTAAAGGAATATTGTCACACTGAAGAGTGTGCATCCTATCATTTAAATCATCCAACACTGAAGTAATTACTATAAATATTCTAACAAAGTCTGGTGGTTTCTATTGAGAGGTGGCTGAAGTTCAATTTCATTCCATGATATATTGAAATTCTATCCCTATCATCAGCTTGAACTCATAAAAATATGTCTTCTTGAAAGATTTATCTCTCAATAAATTGAATTCTATATATATTTTTCTGATTAAATCTTTAAGGTATCTAATATAAATAAGATTGTCTTCGAATTGCCTAATATAGAGCTTCTGAGCCTAAAACTCTAATCTCAACACTCTAGTAATTTTGAACTCTTTAAACTTCTTTTTTCCTAGCTTCTAATTGTTATCTAAGAAATTTTTTTTTGAGCCTCCAACATATTTATCTTTATAAACAAGACTTCGAAATTTGAATCAGAAGATTCATGAGATTGAGATCTAGCTTGTCCAAAACCTAGAAAATCCAAACTTGGCTCACCATTTCCTTCTGATATGTCTCTTAAGGAATATATTCCCATAACAGCAGAATCAAGGAGAATAAGATATTGAGTTACTATATTAGGGTAATATTCCCTATGATGTTCTTGACTGTGAGCCTCTTTCTCAATATTCTCTTCTACTGTATTATCATGATCAAATCTAACAGTAGCTTCATCTAAAATATCTAGAACATCGACTAAAATCCTTCTTCTATGAACAAGGTTTTCTTCTAGCCTAGATTCGACCTCTTAATTGGGTCTCTGTCTTATAGATACAACAGAAGGAATCATCCTTTTCTCCCCTTAAATAGCTTTCAACAACCACTTTTGTTATTCCACACCAATTAGAAAAAGACTGTTGTAAGAATTGCTTCACACAAATCATAACTTCTTAAAAATCCTAGAATTTAAAACATTATTGTGATAACATGTTTTACCAAAAAACATATTAAATTTTTTCCTTCTCTTCATAGGAAAAAGGAAATAATCCTTCCATAAGAATAATATCCCATCCTGGAATCCTTATGGCAGTAGTGGTTTAGATACCTTATCATAAACCGACATAAATTAAACATAATGTGATTCAAAAACAAAAACATGACATACATTTCAGGATAAAGGAATTTCTATAGCTTATAATCCCTTGGAGAAATTCTAGTTTGAATAAATTTCATCATAACCCAGTGGTTAGAAGTAAGCTCTTTCTTCATTACTTTCTTTATTATTCTTGTTCTAAACAATGAAAACATAATGTTCTATAAAAAATGTTTTCCATTACCTATATTCCTTAAATTAATTTGAAACTCCCCCTCATGGGGACAACACAAAAACTCATCTATTTCAATAAAAGAGATAAAAAATTCAGAATCATTAATCTTAGAGACAATAATATTTTTATCTAATCTAAGACTAAATAAATAATTTATAACAAATTTCATTTACTTAAATATCATATACCATAGGCATGTTATCTTCTCCACAATAATAAACCAGACCTTGAAATATCATTTCTTCCATGAGTGAAAGATTTATAGAATATAAATAATCGATATCAATTATCTTTCCTTGGAGCACTTTGCGAGATTTCCCTGAATCATAAGTAGACACATCCAACTCAACATCTTCATATCTTCAAGAGGTTTCCATATATAAAGGTTTCCAGATTGAAGGGATTAAAGGTTTAGGGTTTCGATAAACAAGAATCAAAAGAGATAGAGATAATCTGTAAACTGGAGTGAAATGTAGGAGAGGAGAAAGAGAGTGGGAGAAGGAGAACAGTTTTCTTTACGCCAATTGAGAATGTACTCATTACTTTTTAATTTTTAAAAGAAAAGAAATAAAATTATTTTAAAATCTAATTAACATTTAACTAAATAAAATAAATAATGAAAAATGTTTATATACAACATATATAGTACTTAAAATACAAACAAAGAGATTAAAATCAAATAAATTGAATAAATCATTCATTTAAAATTAAATAATCCTAACTCCCCCTTAATAAAATCAAAACATGCACTGAGAAGTGGTTTAATAAAAATATCGTCTAATAGATATTTAGTATTAAAAAATTCTAAAGATATATCCTTTTTCAGGACATGATTTCTTAGAAAATGATGCCTTATATCAATGTTCTTAGTCCAAGAATGATTTATATGATTTTTTGAAATATTTACTACATTTTTATTATCACATAAAATAGGTATACTGTTAAAATTTAGTCCAAATTCTAGTAGGGTGTTTTTCATCCATAATAATTTTCCCAACAACTGCCAGCAGACACATATTCCACCTCAACAGTTGACAGGATAATTGAGTGTTTTTTCTTACTCAACCATGAAACTAAAGATTTCCCTAAAAATTGAAAGGTTCGAACGGTTATTTTTCTATCTAATATAAACCCTCCAAAAAATCATCTAAATATGAAAGTAAATTAAAATCATAATTTTTTAGGTAAATAAGAGATTGAAAAATAGTTCCTTTTAAATATCTAAAAATTATTTTAATAGAAGTAAGATGACACTCTTTTGTATTTGATTGAAATCTAGCACATAAACATACAAAAAACATATTTTTTGGTTTTATAGTAATAATATATAACCAAATTCCAATCATAACTTTGTATAACTTGTTGTTTACTAGTTTTCAACTTCATCCAAATCAAATTTTATATTGGTAAACATGGGAGTTGTATATTTCTTACTATTTTCAAGTCCAAACATTTTCAGTAAATTAATAATATATTTACTTTGATTTAAAACATTTCCATAATAATTTTGATAAATTTGAAGTCCTAAAAAGAAATTTATTAATCACATCATACTCATTTAAAATTATTTTTTCCATTAATTTTGAAATATCATTACAAATATTTTTATTAGTTAAACCAAAAATTACATCATCAACATAGATTTTAACTAATAAAATATTAGAATAAACAATTATCTTAAAAAGTGTTGGATCTTCTAATCCAACAATAAATCCATTTTTCAAAATAAATGAACTTAATCTTTTATACCAAGCCCCGAATGCTTATTTAAGTCTATAAAGAGATTTATTAAGTTTAAAAAAAGAGTTTGGTTTTTCAGGATTTTCAAAACCGGGGGGTTGTTCAACATAAAATTCCTCCAATAAATAACCATTTTAAAAGGAAGACTTAACATCCATCTGATATAATTTAAAATTCATATGAGATATATATTCTAAAATGGTTCTTATGGATTATAGTCTAGATACAGAGGAAAAGGTCTCATCATAATCTATACCTTCTTCCTAATTATATCATTTACCTACCAATCTAGATTTATTTCTGTTTATGATCCCTTGATCATCCTGTTTATTTCGAAAGAACCACTTAGTTCATATACTTGGATAATTATTTGGTCCATCTACTAGTTTCCAAACCTCATTACATTGTAATTGGTTTAACTTTTCTTGTTTTTCTAGTATCCAACTATCATCTTCTCATGATTCTTCAATTGTCTTAGGTTCTAACTAATATAGAATGGATGAAAATTATTCTAGGTTTTCTATATTTCTTCTAGTTCAAATTCATATTTCTAGGTCTCCTATTACAGTTTCTATTGAATGGTTCTTTAATGTTCTAGACTGTCTTGGAAAGACGCTTTCAAGATATTCAATATCATGTTCTTATAAACTGGACTGAATTTTGTTAATATCATTTTCAAAATCATTTTTTGGGGTTTCAAGTCTCATGTTTCCAAAAGAGTTAGTGACTTTATCTGCTCGATATTTTTTTTTAATAAAAGGGTCATTTTTATCAAACTTCACATGAACTGATTATTCAATAATCCTTGACTTTTTATTAAACACTCTATATGATTTATAGTTAACATAATATCCCAAAAAATATTCCTTCATCATCTTTTGGACTGAACTCACTATGGTTGTCCTTAGTATTCAAGATATAAACCTTGCATCCAAAAACTTTAATGTACTTTACTATAGGTTTTCTATTATTCCAAAGTTCATAGGGTATCTTTTTGAAAATAAGCCTTATTAAAAATCTATTCACGATATAAAAGGCTATACTTATATATTCTACCCAAATATAGGTAGGAAGACTATATTCATTCAGAATATTCCTTACTATTTCTTGAATATTTTTATTTCTATTTTCAACAATTTCATTTTGTTGAGGTGTTCTTGGTGTAGAGAAGGTGTGTTTAATACCTAGATTTGAGAAAAAATAATTGAATTATTTATTCTCAAATTCTCCACCATTATCAATTCTCAGTGAAATTATTTTAAAACCTTTTTCATTTTGAAAAATTTTACAAAAACTTTCAAAAATAGTTAAAACTTCACTTTTGTTTTTTAGAAAATAAACCCAAGAAAATCTAGAATAATCATCTAATAAAATATAAAAATATAATTTACCAAAAATACTTTCTTGTTTTGATGGTCCAAAAAAGTATATATGGATAAGTTCTAAAGGTTTAGATGTAGAAATTTTGTTAATAGATTTGAAAGAAGATTTGTGATGCTTTCCAATTTGGAATGAATCATAGAATCTATCATTGTTAAACTTAAGACCAGGAAAATAAAAAACTAACTATTTCTTATATAATTTATGAAAAGCATGTATATTATAGTGTTCAAGTATTATGTTCCAAATCCATGATTTATTTTTCTTATCATTTAAACAATTCAATTTTGGTTTACATAAGGAGTTCAAATCCAAGGTATAAACATTATCAGTTTTAGGTGATCTAAATATAAATTACTTATCTTTAAACACATAGCATGAATTGTTATAAAAATCAAAACAAAATTCATCATTACATAGTTGAGAGATATTTATCAGGCTTTTATTTATCCCTCTTACATAAAGTACATTATTGATTGAGATAGAATTTGGATCTCTAATATTTCCAACTCCATTATTTTTCCTTTAGTATTTTCACCAAAAGTGACTAATCCTCCATCCATTTGAGTTAGTGTATTAAAGTTTGTTGAATCCCAACTTATATGCCTAGAATATCCAATATCCATATACCATTTGACTTTTCCTTTTCTGTTACCTGTTTCTTGGAAAAGTAATTAAACAAATGTTTGTTTTTGTACCCATATCTTCTTGGGTCCAGTAGTGTTAGCAAGAAATGATATGAGAATCCAAATCTACTTTATTTTTCCATAATTTATATCACTAGCTTCAGAAAATTTTTTAGAAATAAATTATCTTTTAACACCACTAATTTGAGGATTTTTAAATAGAAATTATTAGTGAAATAACCTTTTGTTCTACAATAATAACATGTAGTTTATTTAGAATTGGGCACAAAATATTTTTTTTTATATTTTTTATTTCTCGACCATACTTCATATTCTAAATCTTTCCATTTTAATGACATTATTTCCAATAATTTTATTTAAAATATTTTTTCCTTTAGTAAAAACAAGATCAACACTCTTATATGATTATACTTCATCCTGTAATTCTTTAGTCCTTTTTCATGATCGACATACTTTGAGATAAATGAGTTGAATTTTTCAATCAACTATTGATATTGTTTTAGAAGGGTATTTCTTTCACCTAAAACAGAATTATGGATGTTTTTCATAGATTTATGTTTCTTTAATAAGGAATCATATTTTCTTTCTACCATAGATTAGTAGGCTGGAAATTTATCATTTGAGAAACTATCAGAATTAGAATCAGAAGAGTAATAAGTTTGTACCTTTTATTCTTCAGCCATAAAGCACATATTGGCTTTTAGATTTGATTGCTACTTCTCTAAATCTGAATTTTAAGGGTAGATAGAGTCTTCAGATACACTCTATATAGATTTCATTTATCTTTTTCTTTTTTTCTCATATTCATAATTTTTATGATATCTATTTTCTGGTCTTTTTCTTTCATCTTTTAGTTGAGGACAATCATGTCTGATATAACCCAATTTATTAAATTAATAGCAATGAAATTTTCTTGATTCTTTGTCATCTTTCCTGAAGGATTTTCTGAATCCTATTTTCTTTTTGTATAATTTTCTTAACTTTTTATCTAGCTAAACCATGTTTTTGAGATTTCACATTCAAAGAAGTATTTTATTTCTTTACTATAATTTTATGATCTTCAGCTTCAACCTGGATTTATGCTTCACACATCATTAGTGTCTCAATTAGTTCTTTCATTGTTAGATCTTTGGAAGGTTATGATTGATGAATTGCAGTAGATATTCCATTCCATTTAAAGGGTAGTACTCTCAGTACATTCAAAGTATGATCAGATTATTTGATGGGTTCACCTAAGGATGTAATATTGTTGAAAATTTCTGTAAGCCTTTAATTTATCTGTGTGATGGTTTCACCATAAAAATTATAATTTTGTCGAATTTTAGCTTAGTTATAACATATATCATCTTTTTGATATTATAAATTCCTTCATAAGCAACTAAAATAGTTTTCCACATCTCACAGGTATTTGGACATTGTGATACATGATTGAATTCATCTAGTCCAAGACCATAAATAATAGCATTCATTGCTTTAGAACTGATATCATACTAGTCTTCTTTTGTAGCATCCCATGTTTCTGGTTTCTCAGGAATCTTATAAAGAGTAATGATTTTTGAGTAGACATTGAATATATTATTTTTTTTATATATAATCATTCTAGATTTCTAGCATCCATAATTTTCACCATTAAAATATGGAGCATGTACCATTGAAATTCCTTCTCTTAGATATGCTATTTCCATATTTGTATTGAATTTTTACTTTAATCTTGATATAAATTTATCCAAAATATCTCCTTTGATAACAATTTTTAGGTTAGAATATACAAAGTGACATAATATGGGGGGGTGAATTGTGTATTTTTAAAAAATTTCCACAATTATGGTTTTTGACACCCACTGGGATTTATACATATATATAATGTTTTTTTATGTAAAAATAATATGTATCAGATAAAAAAATAACACAACTTTTTATAGTGGTTTGGGGCACAAAGATACCCTAGTACACTCTACTAATCAATCTCTCAGTGAGCTTAGTAAAATTCACTAGAATGGTCCTCTTATCATAAGACCATAAATTTACAACTGAGTGCAGGTAGTTGACACATTTATAATAAGGATAATAAAAAATCCTTTTGGTTATATAATAGATAATAAATTATTCAAAGATCATATCCATAAGTTGATACTCTAACAAAACTGAGTACATGTAGTTTAAACTCCAATAAATTAAAAGAGTTTTATTTTAAAGGTCAGGGTTGTCCTTAACAGTTGCAGCTACATCAAATAACAATTGATGTATCTTATTCTTCTTCTTTAGAAAATAATATCTTCAGGAATGAAACATTCGAAATCGATACTTGTTGAAAAATAATCTTCAATAAGGTATAAACTTAAACAAAATTAGTTACTTGATGTTGAAATATGTATAACTTTCAAAGTGTAGCATCTTTTGAAAATAATAGAGATTTGATAATTAATTACAGTAGCATTATAAAAGATAATTTCAATAATACTGTCTCATATGTGAATCACTTATCATTCATATATATTTAAAGAGATACTCTGAATAAATATATAGAACAGATAACTTACTTTGATATTCCAGATCAAAAAGAATTGCTTGATTGATCATGGAAATTCAAATTCCAATTTACCAGGGGAGTCGTAACTTCCTTTAGGAACATGAGTGATTTTCTCTGATGAACATGGTTCTTTGAAACAATCATAATGATCCTTAAATCAGACTTCAATTCTAACTTTACCATTGTAGCAATCTCGGATAGAAAACGCGTCTTAAAAACTTCTTCATTGTAAACACAATGTAGGATT
Source organism: Viscum album (assembly GCA_963277665.1). Classification (NCBI taxonomy): domain Eukaryota; kingdom Viridiplantae; phylum Streptophyta; class Magnoliopsida; order Santalales; family Viscaceae; genus Viscum; species Viscum album. Next base: position 804,759,339 of record OY728150.1, on the reverse strand, counting down.
GAACTGCATAGCGTAGGGTTCATTCACATAGCATAGAGTTCATTTTCATTGCATAGGGTTCCTAACAACGTATGGTTTCTAAACCATACTTTCATCTTCATTTAGCACATGGAACAAAAGTAGCGTAGGGATGATACTCCATACATTCACCTTTTTAGAATAATATCCCAAACATAGCATTGATTAACAATACATTCAAATTCCCAAATGTAGGGTTAATGAATATTAATCCCAACTTCCAATGTAGGGTTGATGATCTATACATTTTACGATTCTTAAAATGTGAGGATGATAATCCAAATTCAAATCATTTGGTGTAATGTAGGGTTGATACCATATGCAAGTGTTAACTTTCCAGTGTAACATAGTGTTGATACCATATGTTCATCTACCTAATGTAGGGTTTTGAAATAGTGTTTCTAGAGTAATTATCGTAATGTCAAATTACATTATCCCATATATAAATTCATGAAAACACACTCAAGAAAAACATCATTAGAAAGAAAACAAGGGTATTTGTGAGAATCAAAATCATCATAATTTATAGAGTATTTTTGAGAGAATACATACCCAACAATATACAATAGAAACTTTATTCCTAAACCCATATCGATGCAAAAGTGATTACATTATATGGTTGTAGAAATGATTACTCTTGTCACTAATGATGAACCAGAGTAATCCAAACCTATAGAATATTTGGGTTCTTAAAACTTCCACAACTATCTTGGAATCATATTTCCTCATGTCTTGTGCCTCTACCCATTTATACACATAATCAACTTCCAAAAGAATGTACAAGTTACCAAATGAATCAGGGAATGGTACTATAAATTCAATGCCCCATACATAAAAAATGTCATGAAAGAGAAAGGGTTTTTGTGGAATTTCATTTCTTTTAGAGATATTCCCCATTCTTGGACAAATAGGAAAATATTTATAGAAATCATGGGCATCTTGAAATAGTATTGGTCAAAAGAGACTAGAATCAAAGAACTTGTGAGAATTCCATTGGGGACCAAAGTGTCCCCACAAGCAAGAGTGTGGCATAACCTAATAATAGACTGAAAAAATATATTGGGAACATAATGCCTAAGTATTTGATCAGTATATGTGAACCAAAGTTAGGGGTCATCCTAAATGTACTAATGAGACTCATGTTTTAGATGGTAAAATTGATTTTTATAAAAATCAGTAGGAATGTTAGATGATACTAAATAATTTTGAAATTTCAGCATACCGAGTAATATCATCCTGCACTCAGTACAATTTATCATCAGGAAACATTTTATTTATAGGAATATAGGGGGATGAGATAATGTTTGGGGATGAGAGGATCCTACTAATATGGATAGACACCAAATTCTATGCTCCTTTTTTATTCCTAATTTCTAGATTAAATTCCTAAAGTAGAAGCATCCAACCAATGAGATGTGTTTTTATATCTAGTTTCTTAAAGAGATACCAGGGGCTGCATGTTCTAAGAAAATAATGACTTTGGGCCTTAAAAGGTATGACCTAAATTTATCCAAGGAAAACACAATAGTAAGGAATTGTTTTTCATTTGTGGTGTAGTTTTCTTGGGAAGGTTCTAATGTATGCGAGGAATATGTAATGACATGTGGATATTGATCAAAATGTTGTGATAAGTATCCCCAACTGCATAGTTAGAGGTGTCACACATGATCACAAATGGTAAATCCCACTGAGGTGGTTAGATTACTGGGGGTGATGTGAGACTCCATTTAAATTTTTTAAAATCTTCCTAACATTATTTATCAAAAAAAATCTTTTTCTTTTTAGTGTAATTGGAATAGGGGTACAATATTTCTAAATCCATGAATGAAATGATGGGAAAATCAAACATGACCTAAGAAAGAACGCATATCCCACACATTTTTGGGGAATGGTAGGGAAGAAATGACATCCAATTTTGATTTATATACTTGGATACCATCCCTATAAATGACATGCCCAAGTAATATACCTTGTCACACCATGAAATGAAATTTATTGTAATTTAATAAAAGATTATTTTCAATATAGCTATGCATGATAGAACCAAGAATACTCAAACAGTCATCAGAAGAGGAGCCATAAATAGTGAAATAATTTATGAAGGCTTCCATGAAATTCTCTAGGTAATATGAAAAAATACTAACCACAAATCACTAGAAATTACCTAGAGCATTGCATAGACCAAATGACATCCTCCTATATGAAAATGCGCTAACATGGCAAGTGAAGGTTGTGTTTTTATGATCCTCAGGGGCGATATGAATATGAAAGTATCCAAAATATCCATTAATGAAAAAGTAGTGGGACTTCCCTGCTAGCCTCTCTAGAAAATGTTCAATGAATGACAATGGGAAATATTCATTCCGAGTGTATTGGTTTAGTTGGAAGTAGTCTATATAGACATGTCAAATATTCTTCACATAGGTTAGAACCAATTCATTGTTTTCAATTTTTATTACCATTATAAAATTTTTTAGGAACTACTTGTACCACACTAACCCATTGATTGTTAGATATAGAGTAAATGATTATAGAAACCATTATTTTGGTTACCTCCGTTTTAACAACATCTAGTAGGTTTGGATTCAATCTATATTGTGCCTACCTCACGGGTTTAGCCTCACTATTTAACAATATATGATGTGTAAAAATTGATGGGCTAATAATAGGAATTTCAGAAAGTGTCCATCCAAAATCTTATTTATACTCCCTTAAAAGGCCTAGCAGGTAAAATTCATGCTCTAGAGAGAGTGAACTAGAAATTAATATAGGTAACTCATTTCCATTCTCATGATATGAATATTTAAAATTTTGAGGCAATGGTTTAAGTTCCAATTTAGGGGAAATTTGGATAGATGGGTGTTAATGTGAGAGTGAGAGGTTAATGATCTCATATAACTGCTTCATAATAACATATTTAGATGAGGAATAAGCTTTTAAAAGCTTATAAGTATCATTGATGGTCACGATATCCTTAGTTCTCAGGAAATCATTAATTAACGAACATGCATGACATTTTTATAGACCACTATAACATTGAATGAATGAATAATTACTTAGGATGTCTATCAAAGATGAAACTCGAAAAAGGGATTATGGGAAGGAAAATAAGTTTTTTCAGGGGAATTGAGTATATCAATAGAATTAAATTAAAGGGAGTAATTTTCTTCTGAAGGGTGCTTCATGGCATCAAGGATGTTGAAGTTGAAAATATCACCAACAAAATCCATAGATAATATACCATTATGGACAATAATTATTGTTTTGGTAGTTTTTAGGAAAGGTATCCCCAATATAATTTGGTCATGTCCATTCATCATATCATCTACCATTTTAATCACATAACAGTTGGTAGGGGAAATTAAAATTTTCACCCTCATAAGAAAATCATCTAACACACCAACGAGGTGTGCTGTACTCTAGTTTTCCAGTTGAAAAAATATCCCATGTGATTCAATTACCCAAACTGTAATGAAGATATAATAGAGTGAGGAATCACATTTATATAAGCACCCAAATCAATCATATCATTGGAAAAATAAATACTCACCAATTGTGAATGGAATCAAGAATGTTCCAGGACCATTTAATTTGGTTAGAAGTGATGTCTCAATCAATACTGAGACGTTCCTACCTAAGATAACTTTTTCATCACCATGAAGTAGCATTCGGTTTGTACACATATCCTTCATAAACCTATAATATCAAGGAATTTTCTTTATTACATCAATCAAGTAAATGTTAACCTGTACTTTTTTGAAAGTTTCTAGGATATATTTATCAGGTTAAATTTCTTTTTTTCCTTGGTTGGATGGAACTTTGGGTAAATAGAATAGAAATGGTTTGTCTTGGTGGTTCATCAAATGAAACTCTCTTCCCCTTGGGAGGGCTTCTCTTAGAACAAGGTTTTTCCTCATTTGAACCATTTTAAGTGGCTGGGATGGTGGTTTCCACAAGATTGGATGACTCTAATAAAGGGTCCGTTTGTATTTTAATTTGTGTTCCGTTACTAAGGGTAATGGAACTAACATTTACCTTATCACTAGGGATGTCTAGTGGCTGAGAGGGTAGTTTACCCAACCCATGACTTTGAATTTTCCCCACTGAGTTGGAAAGTTGGCCCAATTGGTTTCTTAGATATTATATGGATACTTAGGTGGTTTTATTGAATTGGAGATTATTTTCATCCTTTTGTTTCATCATATCTTCTAGGATAGGCTCATGTTTTGGAGGGGGTTTCTAGAAAGGCATTTGTTGTGGTTGAGGATTTCTTGGTGGAGGTGGAGGATGACTGCTCTACCCTGGGTGATTCTAAGATTGTTGAGGTTGGTTTGAAAACCCCCTTGACTATATGATTGTTTTATTTCCTCCTAGGATTGGATGGATAATATGGTTCATGCCTAATAGGTTGGTTATATGTGCAACCTAGAAATATTTCCTCACAACTCATAGAAGTTTCTCTCAATTGAGGGAATTGGTTAGAATAATGGGTGTTGGAAGAAAAGATACAATAATAGATCGGAGGAGGATTTTGAGATTTACCTTAGGAAAGATAAAGCTGTCTAATAAGGGTCTTACCTCTTCAAACTTCATGTAAAACTTATTCTCAAACTTAGAACTCTTCACCTCAGGGACACCACTGTTGAGTACAATAGAACTTGAATTTAATTTTTGATTATTCTGAACAATTTTCTCAATGAGGATCCCTGAAAAAATTGGAGTTTTATCAACTAGTGCACCACCTACAGCTGGATAAATCATGATTTGATTAATAGTAATTAAACCTTCATAAAAAATATTGTATCAAAAGTTGATCACTTATTTGGTGGTGTGGGAAACTTGAACAAAACCCTTTAAATATTTCCCAACATTCATGAAGTGTTTACCATTGAGATTTTTTTATCTCAAAAATTTATTTACTTGTTGTTGTAGTTCAAGAGGCTAGGAAATATTTTTCAAGAAAAAGGTGTTTCATGTCTGATCATCCTCTAGTCAAGAAATTAACATAATACAAAAAATCTTTTATAGTGTCTTATAATGAAAAAGGGAATACCATAAGATTTAATCATTATTCATACACATTAAAAGGTTTTAATGTTTAAAAAAATGTGAAATTATTTTAAGTGCTTATGTGGATCTTTTCCCATGAGTCCATGGAATATTGGTAATAAGTGAATTAAATCAGATTTAAGTTCAAAATTGTGTGCCTCACCTTGTATTTGAATGTATAAAGGATGAATATCTACATTATGTGAGGTTAGTTATTTTAATTTAAGGTTATTTTCATCCATATTATGAAATTTTATTTTATTCTTGATGTTTTGTGCATCCTCCATCAAGGGGTCATTTGGTGAGGTTAGTTATTTTAATTGTGTGCCTCACCTTGTATTTGATGTTTTGTGCATCCTCCATCAAGGGGTCATTTGGTGCTTCTTGGTGTCAATGATGCATGATCCAATCTGGTTCATGTTCACAAGGGAGTAGTTTCTATGATGAATAACACATCATGCACAATTAATACGAAAGTAATATTATAGAAACCAACTTTAAAAAATTACATAAGAAAATAAACACATAAATATTTACAAAATACATCGTGTTTTTATAAAAAACACACAATAAACACAAAAATGATCCCTGAAAATGGTGCCAAAATTTGAATGCATTATTATGAAACATAAAATTTATTATGTTTTTAATGTTCATTTATAGTATAGAGAATATACTAGGTCATATATCAATGATCATTAGGTGTTTAAAGTGTGTATTTTTAATTAAACGAACCAAAATAGGGGGTGGTTTTGAAAACAAATTTAAAAATAAAATGACTTAATTATAGAGTTTAATAGTTGACATAGGAAGGTGGTGTTTTTAGAATTATGTGATAAGGAGGTCATTTCATGTTCACTACACATAGTTTATTTTTATGAAAATTTCACATGGTTTAATGGAATTCTTTGGTTGAGGGTTTTCAAGATATCGATTAACCTCTTGCCTCTTAAAATGATGCACAAAGAACCAACCCTTGACACAAAAACCATGTTTTCAAGGTTTGGAAATCAAATATAGAACAAGGGATATCAAATAATAATGAAATATCATGTATGTGAATGTGAAAAAATATGCTTGTGTTGTCCAATCAGAACAACCCAATATCCCCACTAGAAATCTCAACCCAATCGGCATTGAGATAAAAAGTGTTCACTTCATTAAACCAAAACAAAATATTCAAAGAAGAATAATGTTAAGATAAATCTTAAATTTAACGTTTAAAGCACCAATTAAACAAAATCGGTAGTAAAAAAAATCAATAACTCCCTCCCAAGTGTGTGTAGATCCCTTGAAATGTCTTTCTAATGTTTAGCTCTCCATCGAGAGGAGGATGAGGCTCGGGTGGAACTTCACCTTAATCATTGATCCCCTTATGAGGATAGGTTCCTCTAGGAATTATATGATGAGGAGTGTACTCCTATAGGACCCCAAAATATCAGAACCTTTCCTCCTAGTTGAAGTTACAAATGGCGTTCCCAAGGATCAATTGTATTGGAAAAGTGGAAGGTGGTTTTGATCCCCTAGTTTTAGAGAAACCACTTAGACAATGGTTTGAGTGGCCATACAGTCTTATCTCGATTTGAAAAAAAATTAAAAAGTTGTTTCCCATCCTCTTTAGTATCTCCACTGAAAATATGGCACCATTTTTAGAAATAAATCTTGAGATATTGACGAAATAAAAAACACAATTTTTGACTTTGTGCAAATTAGGTGTCTTGTAAAGATCAGTTGGTTTGGTATCTTAGTGGATGAATTGGGATTGGTTGTATTCATAATAGTTTTAGAAAAACTAATTTTGGATCACAAAACAAAATTTTATCCAAATTAGATGCACAAATTATTATTAGTGTGCGGTTGAGTCCACATATGTTCTTGGATTCCTGGACGATTTGGCCCATTTTTCTTTATCTTCATCTGTGCCGTCCAAATCACCTCCACCTACAATGAAATCATCAAAACAAGTGAAATTTAAATTTTTCAACAGTTATTAACACAAATTAATTGAATCAAACAATATGGGAAATTTGTTATTAAATTTGGAATTTATGATACAAAATTAGTTTAACACTCTGGTATAAGGGTGAAAATGAATAGTGAATCACTACATGATCATCTGCCGTCACCTAATCTAGACCAAATACTATCATCGATAAAATAAACTATATCCACCACTTTCCTTCTTTTTACAACTATCCCAGATGAACCATCCACCAACCCACTAATGATATCGCTTCTATCGCCTGAGAAATCGAACCTGTTCCCGCCACTCACCAACGACCTCCATGCTCACCATTGATTCTGAATTCCAATAACTCCAAAAATCAACCCATCGAGGGATCCTTTCATTTCTGCTATAGCTAAGTGTCGATCCATCCAAACCCCACACATTTCACCCCCTTAGCACACCACGACACTACGTGGTCTTCCCCCGATTGACATGCCACAATTAATAAATTCCCCATGAATATAGACCAGTAGAAATTGAAACCTGCTTCTGATATAGTATTATGGGGATACCTTACCACTAGAAAAATAACCCAACTTCATAATTTATTGATTATATATGGATTTATATAATCAACTATCCATTCTAGAAAGAATAGTGATTTAGTAGAACTCAAATTAAAATTTGAAGAGAAAGCTAAGGAAATTTATGACCTTAATGATTATTTAGAAGAAAATAATAGAGTATTGAAGATCTTTAGGAACAAATTGTAACTTTGAGAATTAAAATTGAATTTTAAATAAAGTCAATTGAACTAAGGAAGAAGCTGTAGTTTGGAAAATTCACTAATGAAGAACTATTGGAAAGTGTTAAATGAGGCATTTAAGGTGTTGATAAAAATTTTAATTATCAAACAACTAAGAACATGAGTAAAAGTAGAGTTAGCTATGATATTGAGACATAAAAAACTGACACAAAAAAATTAGTTAAAAGTGAAGACAAATATATAATATAGTCCTCAAAAGATAAGGAATAATAAATAACCAAGAGGTCTATCAAAAGATGGAAATATGTGGAGAAATGAAGGTTGAAATATATTTCCCCTTATGAAGTTCCATTTTTGTGGATACATTGGTTATTCCATGACCTACTAACTGGAGGTAAAAAGATACTTAAGGGTAGAATCACCCAGAAGTTAGAAAAGAAGGATCATGTCGTATCCTTCATTATAATGAATTTTTTTATGACCACTATTTTCAATTTCTAACATTGGTTATACAACTATTTACTATTAGAAAAGAAAAATTATTAATGGATACCAAATAAATCATAGGAATATAAATACAAAGAAATCCAACACAATTTATCTAAATAATAGTTATTCTCTATTAGAAGAATAGGGAGAATGTGAAAATAATTCCTATACTTACAAAATAAAGGATATTTCTTCTTCTATCCCAACTTGATCAGGTCTCTCTTGGAAAGAAATGAAAATGTGGGAGAAGTAAAAATTTACTATAATTTCTCTCTAGGATAGAAAGAATAATAGTACCTAGATTCTTAATAATGGGAGCTCACCCCATATTCTTAGAAATATGAATCTATTGAATAATATGAAATAGATATTCGATGGTATTGATTGGTTTGAGAATGATAGAGAATTAAAATAAAGGGAAGTGGAAAGATGAAAATAATTGGAGATGAACTCAAAAATATATAAGTACTTCAGATGAATGGATTGAGACAAAAACTCTTAAGTGTAAGTCAAATATATGAATCTAGGATTAAGGTTAATTTTAATTGGAAGGGTTTCTTGATTAAAAGAAAATATGGAAACTCACTCATGAAAGGCTGGTGAACTAATTGAAATCTATATCAAGTTGATAGTAATGAAAAAATGTGATTTCTCACAATGGAAGAAGAAAATATGATTTGGCACCAAAGTCTGGGACATATTTACTAGAAAAGCATAGAGAATAATTCATGAAATCTGTATTTGACATTACAAATTTGAATAATGACTGGTAAAGGATGTATGATTCATGCATGTGAGTAAAAACTGTTTATAATACCTATTCAAAAAAGAATAAGAGAGCATCACACTTACTTAATTTGGTCCGTACTGATGTTTGTGAGTCAATGAATCTTTTGGGTATACATAGATAAATATAATTGATTATTTTTGTTGAAAATTTTCGTATAATGGTATATGTGATATTTATGTAAAGCAAGAGAGAGGTGATGGATTATGTGAAGAGATGTAGAAGGAAAGTCGAGAATGAAAAAAGATATACTATCAAGAATCAATGATCTGAAAATGGAATGGAATACACATCTATTAAGTTTGAAAATTATCATGAAAAACCCAACAAAAATCTGGATGTATCCTCATTTAGGTTACAAAAAAAAATGGTGTTTTTGAATGTAAAAACTGGATGATGAATAATATTCATAATACAATTCTTATCAAAAATATTGTATCATTCTTTTACTAGAAGGAGGCATTAAAGGTTATTGTATGCACTCAAAATCAAAATTTTCTAAGTTATTGAGAGGATCAAACTCCCTATGAGATGTTTCATGGGAGTAATCAATAAATGAAACACTTTCATATTTTTTGAAGTAGATTTTATATTAAAAAAAATATGGCAATAAAAGAAAATATGGTTATGTAGTGGATGAAGGAGTGTCTTTGTCATTCTCAATGAAGATAAAAGAATACAAATTATTCAATAAATTCCAAGAAATAATTATTGAAAGCACTAATGTTAAGGTTATTAAGGAGATATATAAAATTTAAACTGGAATCTTATTTATGGTTAAGTTATGTAAAGAAGATAACAAAGCTGATACACATATAGAGACTATAAAATTTTTATTGAAAGATGAAGACTAATAAGATGAATATGAATATGAACCATTTGTTGAAGAAAGAAAGCCTATATCTCAGAAAAAAAATGAGAATGTATGTTAACCCATCCAATATTATTGAATACAAAACTACACCAACTTAGATGAAAAGAATTATGTTAATTGAGTATGCTATTCTACTATCCACTATAGATCCTATGTCATTAAAATATGCTATGATGGATGAATTTTGGGTAAGATCCATGAACAGGGAGCTAGAGCATATTGATAAAAATCATACATGGGAACTTGTGGAGTGACCCAAGAATTAAAATGTGATTATAAAAAAACTATTATTCTAAAATAAATTTTATGAACCTGGCTCCATGATTTGAAATTAATCATATATAGTGTGAAAAATGATATGTATAAATTTAATGGATTGATGTTGAAGTAACATTTTCACTGGTAACCTGACTTGAGTTTATCAACATATTTTTTCTAGTAGAAATAAAAATAGGATATAATATATTTCAAGTGGGTATTAAAACATCTTTATTGAATGGGTTTCTTAAATTGGAATTATATATTGAAAAAACAATGGGTTTCTTGATTGGTAGTAATTAAGGTAAGGTATGTAAATTAGAGAATGTGTTGTATGGTTTAAAAAAAGCATTATGTGCTTGGTATGATCGACTTGATTCATACTTGAATAAACTAGAGTTTAAAAGGGTAGGTGTCGATCATAGTTTATATGTGAAAATTTCAAAATAAGAATAGTTCATCATACTAGTGTATGTGATTGAGATTATTTTTAGAGGAAGAAATCCACAATCAATGGAGGAATGTCATGACCTGACCCATTGGGACCCCATCTGGGCCAGTAGATTGATACCTCAAGCCTTCCTCCAATAGGTATAGGGATGGATACAAGAACTGAGTAGGTACATAAATAAAATTAGAGGCCTTAGCCTAATGTAATTGTATGAAAAAACACAACCAGATTCATATAATTATACATAAATATAATAAAACAATAAAAAATTTAGTGTAATCAATGCATGAAATAACCTCTAATAAAATCATCAAAGTGAAAAAATGAAATAAAAATGATAAAAATGGGTAAAAACACTCACCCAACTAAAAATGAGGTCTCAACCAGAAAACTATTGGAAAAGGGGGAATATTGAAAAGATCCCGACTAAAAATATCCAAGGATAACCACCAAGCATAGTCAACACCTCCAAGTACCACTATGCTCTACTAATACCATGTCAAACTAAGTCACTTATGGTATTCCTATCATCTGTATAAGACAAAACACATGTGGGAATACCCCATATAAGGGTGTGTCATGACCCGACTCACCCAGGCCCACATAGAAGGTGGAAGTCTAATCCACAACTTCCAAAAGCCCGCCTCCATTGACTAGGGGCTGGTGACAAGCACTGAAATACATAACTAAAATTAGAGGCCTTTACCTAAAGTACTTGTACACATGAGTCTAATTTACATTATGTGAACCAAGTACACGACATGAATTACATTTAAATGTCATGAAAGACTAAAATATGAAATCAGATGAAGATACGTAATGTAAATATTATGCACAATATGAGAAGTTCGAATTATGAATCCCATCAAAGATAGAAGATGTGAAATATAGGATATCCAAGATCTTTAGAGATCTTTGGGGATCTAAAGTAGATGACTTAAAATCCCAATTACATGTTATTTAAATGTCGAAAAAAATTCAATTGAAGCGGATTAATTATGTGAATCATTTACACATTGTGAACTAGTCAACTATTTAAATATGAAGTCACCCAAATGCATAGAAGATTATTTTTGGGATACCACACCCCTTTCATTTTCTTCTCCATTTATTTTTTTTATTCCAAACCTATTTATGTTGATTTTTTTACCATTTAAATCATTCTGTTGTTATTGCTTACCATTATAAGACTCTTTATTTGTGTGTTGTTATTATAATGTGAAAATCCAATTCCAATTATTGTTCAACATCAAGAATTGTTGCATTCTTAGTTATTTCTTCATTCATGTTACTATTTGATTGGTTTATATGGTTTCAATGGTGTATTTACTTATTTTGAACTTTTTATTTATTATTTAAATAATGTTTCATGTTTCCCTGCTCTCATTTAATACCATCATGAAAGGATAATCCTATTAGGGTTTGGGGTTGAGATTAAGGGTTTTTATACACCTAATGAATCTCTAAATATAAACTTGGTAACCCTAGGGATACTAATTAGGTTAAAAAAATTGTCGTTCCCATTATTTTTAAATACTCCGATAATAGTAAATTTAATCGAAGTACACTAACCATGTTGGATTTGAGAAAGATAGGAAAAATATATTATGATACTATATTCATTGAATCCAAGATTATTGTACCTAGGTTTTATGCTATTTTTGGACCAAATAATAGTTACAACTTAGGTAGATCCAATTTTTTTTGACCGTGGGAAATTGGAGACCTTTTCACCTCTTCATATCCTAGACTATAGGATTATACCAAGTTATAATATTATATTGTTCCTAATCCCTAAAATTTTTCCTAATCCCTTTCTATTTATTTGATTTAAATCTAAGATACGTAATAATTATAAAACCCAAACCAAAGAGATATCATGAGGACTCCTTCTAAAAGGTTCTTACCACCATGTTAAATGCCTACTATCTTGTCCCTATGGGTTTAACCCCACACTACACTTGTGATACACCTTTGTAGCTATGTTTAGTTTGGGAAATATTAATTCTTATCTGATCAACACCTGCACATAATCAACAACACTGTGGTGACCAGTAAAATTTTGACTCAATTGTTGGGGAAATTTCTGTGCCTTGGTAGAGTAACCTTCATCTAGAACCTTGGATTACCTCACCTCCCTTTTTTATTTTCCCTCTTTATTATTACATTTTTTTCTCATTGACTAGTACCTGCATTTTCTCTTCTTTAACCTAGTGCATGCATCAGGCCCCTTTGACTCGTTCAAAAAACCTTGATGCCTAAGAACCTCTTACTTTAGATCTTGAGATATAAAGATACATATATGAATGTATATACTTTAACATGGATGTAAAATAACAACCTTATGCTGCCTAACCCCCAAAATGATCAAAATGTGCCTCTTGAACATCAGGGATAGTGACCTGCACTACAGGAGAACACCATCATGGGTAATGAATTGCCTTCCATCAGTGGTGCTATGAACAACATTCTAAACCATCCTATATAGGTGAATTATTTCATAATAAAACTTGGACTCATCCATATGATCCATAACATGAGGTAATTTAGTGGAATTTAGAGAGAATATCCCCATAAAACATCTCTAATTTCATAGAAATCCTTTCCGCGTGTTCTTCCTTTCGGGAGAGGTGATGAAGAAGGGGTTAAATTTTGTGTGGTTTTGGGTATTACCATGTGGGACGACTTGGGGAGTGGTTTGGGGCACGACCAGACACCCCATGTTGAAGGAAAATGGTTGTGTGAGGAACACAACCAGTGCCTTTGTGCAGTACATGGCTAGAGGCTATGTGGGGTACTTGGATAGACCCTGAGTTGGGTAAATGGCTAGGTACCCCAGGTAAAGTTCACAATATGTGGGTTCAGTGAAATATGTATAATTTGGGAAGAAATTATTATGTTTTCTAGAGGTATATGAGATGAGTTGATGGTTAGCGGTACACATCCTGTATATGAGGTGAACGCCATGTACTTTCCCTTTTTATGTTTTTATTATTTTTTGACATTGAAGTTAGAATTGGACTTGAGATTAATCCATTCTAATATTATTTACTTTTATATCATGATGGTGATATCCTTTTTGTGTTTAGAGTCCAACTATATAGTGTTTTGGATTGTTTGAGTGTTGGCGGGAGTATTTCCTTGAGATTCTATTTCAAAATCCTCATGCGGGTTGGGTTGTGTTATGTGAAGACTGATTAAGGGTTGCCATTTTATGATAAACCTAGTTTGAGTATTACAAAAAAATATATTTGAGGTTTCTTTGGATGATTCATGAATATGGTTTCTAGTGATGTCTTGGATGAGGCCTTTTATCTTGATTACTTGTAGTTTGAGTGAATGAGGTTCTAGACCACATGCTTGTGGTTTTAGATATGATGTTTGAGGATTAGTTTTGTTAGAACCTTTAATATGGGTAGATAATGATGGGTTTTGAGTAAAAATGGGATCCATTGAATATATTTTGAGATGGGTCTAAGGAATTTTTTTGGATTCCCTTATATCCTAGGTAATACCTGAGGATGGACTGCATGACAGAGAGGTCGACTGAGGTTTCCTTATGGAGGCCTATTCCTGAAGGTTTTACTTATCCTTCGGATCCCCTTATAGGGTTTATACTCTTTATGAGGTCATAAAGACCATTAATAAATCCCTTTTAAGCATAGTGTTGCTTTTAGATTCCCTTTCTCATGAACTTTTGATCAAGGATCAGTGGTGGGTCATTGAGGGCCACTTAAGGATGTTTCTCATGCCAATATTCTCTCATTCTTTAGATATGATATAGGAGACCCTCAATGGGTTTCCTATTATACCTTTTTGAAGTCCCTTGTTGGTGATTTAATAGTCATGTTTCGGTCAAATGTAGAGTCTCTGTTGAGATTTCAAGTATCTGGTGTGGCCCATGGGTTGAGATGGATGTGATCTAGGGGACTATTGGAGCCTGATGTTTTCATAACCTTGAGTGTGGGTAATTTATGTTACATATTTAGAAACTTCAAGTTTCACACAATGAGCTAGATACTTGTGGTGGAAACCTATGGTGGTTTTTTGGATAATGTTATTCAGGAGACATGGGATCCCCTAGCATCATTGACTATGAGATGGTCAATGTTGATGTTTCAGTATTTTGGATGATGGGTTTGAGGCTTGATCGACCATTGGTTTTTTGTCCATTTGATAAGGTTGTTTGAGGTAGTTTCTTCTTAGGAACTTGATTTATGAGGATACCTTTGGGATATCTTTGTACTAGGCATTGTCCCTGAGATTTATCTAGTTCTCCCATCTATTTTCTAATTATGGTTAGATGGGAATAGGGAACTAATTACTGATCTGGAGGAATTCATCCTTCCCTTAGGTGATTGAATACTTACCTGGATAGGGTTTGGGTTTTCGTGATCCTAAATATGTTGATGGACTTGGTCTATGGGATACGAATTTACCTTAATTTATATTTTATGGATTTGATTAGTTATATAGGGATATCATTCTTTGGATAGGTTCTCCTAGTGTTAGTAGAGTTCTTATCTCTAGTTCATATCATTCCATTGGAGTCCTAGAGAATGTTATAGTTTATCGCTATCATTTTAGATGTCTATAGTTATGACCTAGGGTCAACCATTCATGCATGTTTCATTTTAGATTTCATGGATCTCCTATGTATATCTAGTGGACACACCTTTTTCCATGTGGTTGGGTAATACACATGCTATATGTCCTCTGTAATGGGCCAGAGTGGGGGTAGATTTACCTAGAGTGTTAGGGTAGAACCCACAGTTGGCTATTTTATTTATTTTTGTTTATCCCTATTTATTTAATTGTAGTTTTTTTATTTTACTACATTATTTATGGTTTTATGATAGTTGTTATTAATTTTTGACTATGTTGGGAATATCACAGGTGATTACACATGTTATGACAATAGATTTTAGGACCACCACTAGGGGTGGCCTACAGAGATTTATTTATCTCCCTATGTACGTGAAACTTAGTGTGCATGAAGTTGGTATATCTTATTTAAGGTTAGAGTATAGATCTCAAATAGGATTGGCTAGAGGCCAAGTATTTTTTTATCATGTAAAGTCACTCGATTAGAGTCACTCGAGTAGAGTCTCATGATCAAGTTGGAGTAGTTCGTATTTTTTTTCATACTGGGTATGTGGTTCATCTTGGATTTGTAAGTGGATATCGATGTATTTATTTACAATTTTTTTATTTTTTATATGTAGTTTTACAAGTGGAAAACCTATAATTTTCTAGTAAAAATTGAGTTATTATGACTATATAATGTATTTAATTTTATTAATTCATTTTATTACTTCAGTTCATTTATATTTTATACTCTGATAGTTATGGATGGGTATGAGTTTGGTTATTTTCTACAATTATTGAACGTTGAATAGAGGGTATAGTCTCCACAATGTGTCTTTAATATCCTTTCCACTAGTCGGTATCCTATGGAATATAGTGAGGTGTGCTCGATGCCTTTTTTTGTTAAATC
Source organism: Viscum album (assembly GCA_963277665.1). Classification (NCBI taxonomy): domain Eukaryota; kingdom Viridiplantae; phylum Streptophyta; class Magnoliopsida; order Santalales; family Viscaceae; genus Viscum; species Viscum album. Next base: position 804,743,202 of record OY728150.1, on the reverse strand, counting down.
AGGTGAAATTTTAGGTTAAACCAGACCGGTTTGTTATAGATACTCTTTACGCTAAGTGAAATTATCCATAACCATGAAAGAATAAAATATATGATTACACTACCTTGGTTCCCGCTTCAAGACATAGTGGATTCTTTTCAAATTAAACAATAATTTCTTATTCCACTGATCCATGAAACTAAATGGTTACTTTATGAAAATATTACCCACCAAATATCTATGGATAAATGTTATCTTTACATCCATTTTTTCTAGGTAAAAATTATCAAATTAAATCATGGTTAAAAATATCCATATGGTAGCGTGATTAACTAAAAATAAAAATATTTCTTAGAATTCAATCCATTCCTTTTTATAAAATATCTTCACCACCATCCATGCCTTGTATATTTTATTACTCTTAGAGTTCTCCTTGAAATGGAAACCCACTTATTCTCAAGTTCACTTTTCCCTTATGGAAACTCAGTTAATTCTCATTTACCATTAGTATCCAATGAAACAATTAATTTTTTTATTAATAGATCCCACTATCTCAAGTCACCGGGAGTGGATTCCACTTCCAAGATCTTTGGATCTCTTTCATCCATAATATTTAAGAAGTTCATGTCATCTCTAAACCTCTGAACATGTTTCCTAACTCTAGTTGATCTCCACACTATATTTTGTAGATCAAATTTGTATGACACTACATCCTATGGTGATATATCTTCTAGATCCCTAAGTTATAGAGCTATTCACTGAGCCTAAATAGTCCTAGAGCATCCCGACACATCTTTTACTAGTCTCACTTCTAAACCATATATGCTTACATTTGAACCCATAAGAATTTGTTACCTTCTGGAATCTCTATTCAAATCAACTTAGAGTTAGTCAGTTGATTACTTCTCTCCCAAATTCTAATTCATCCACATTCTTGTCCTTCCAAAATAACTTCTTAGTAGAGAGAATATCCCAGAACCTAATTTATTTTCTCTTATCATCATCATATAGAAAAAATCTAAAATTTTAATTTTCATACCCTAGAAGAAACATTTCTTGGACTTTAAATCAAGTTTATCTTTGTCATTTGTTTTGAAATAGACATAGTTTATGCTTTCAAAAATAGTTAGATAGATAAATTCCATTGGTTTTCTAAAATATATCTACCTTTTAATTTACTATCTTAATGGAATAGATGTAATTTTGTTGACCAATTACAAGGCCGTGTTTACTTATTTTACCTAGAAATCTATGATAATTCTTGAGTGTACCCTCATTCTAAGTGCCTTATCCATTTAAATTTGATTCATTCACCCTACCACATCATTCTTATATAATTTATTAGGCATAAATTTCTGTATCATGATCTCCTTATTATAATATATTTTTTTAGAGTTTCTTTATGTTATACTTTATACTATTTTTAGATATTAGGAATTTTAACTTTTGACTAGTTTCCTCATCTATTATAGTATACCATTTAATGAATGTGAGAAATAAATCTAACTTATGTTTTAGAAGGTAAACCCATACTTTACTCATTGCATTATCAATGAAAGTGACAATGTAAAGTGATCCACTGTGATATTAGACTAGGGTAGGCCCCCAAATTCCTGAGTGAACTAGTTATAACTTTTGTTATTTGGGATTCCATCAATTAAGGTTGAACCACACCCTATTTTTCTTCCAAATCACACAACATTCATTAATTAAAAACATAGTGTGATTATTATTATTATAAATATAATTTATGTATAATTTTCTAAAGGAATACAAGAAACAACACTAAAGAACAAGAAAAGTCATGGGGGCCTAAAATAATGTAACCCGAGAGCATCCCCTATAACTAAATTCTCCCCCTAGGGGGACATAGAAATGAGGTCTGGAGAGAAAATGAAATCCATACCATGGGTTGAAAAGGAATCCAAATAATCAACTACCTTGTTCCCCTTTTTCCAAATATGAAGAGTATACATGTGAGTACCCATGAGGATATGACACTTTCAAGTGATATTGAAGATTGACTACGTGTGGATCACATACCTAGCAGTGAGTTATAGATGATAATAGAGTTAGTTTCCATAGAACCAAGGGTGATGTTGTTCTGTCTAGAAAGACGGAGTCTGGAGAGCATTTACAAGGTTTCTAGCTATAGGGAGTTCCCAATACTATATGAGACAACAAATCAAAAACATAGAGTGATTAAGCTTCAAGATTCCTTTTACCATTAGAAGTTTCATTTCATCTCACTAAGATGTCCAATATTGCACTTCAACAACTCCAAACTATCAAATATTTTAGCTCCAATAAATACCGCTCCATATGATTTTCTTGTTAGATATAGGTTACCATCCTTTACTCCTTGTTCCACCTTCATGGATCCTTGAGTCACCTACTAAACTCTAATGGAAAAGCTAGTAACATAGATTAACTAATCTTGTTGACCTATTTGAATTAGGATCTTCCATATCCCCATGATGTGTATAACTAATTTAAAATATAAAAATATTGAATTATTTATCTAACCATTGAAATAACCTTTCCCCATGACTTCTATGGCCTCATTGTTTTTCCAAATATAATTTTCTTAACTCCGAAAACGCATAATTCACCATATATCTATACTCTATCATTGAGTTAAATAATGATCCCAAGTCAATCACCCATGAATCCACTAGAATTTTGATACTGAGAAACACGTTGTTCCCTTACTCAGCAGTACTAAAGAAATTTTAATTTTTAGAAGTTGATCTAGTTGTTGTGTTACAATCCCTGTAATCCTTCTTGAAATGTCCTCTTTTCTGTATTTTTAACATGTAGGATCAAGACCAGCTAATTTAACTTATAGTGTGTCTCATGATTTATCTTTTAATCATCACTGACTTCTTCATCAATTTGAGAAACCCCTTACTTTAACATTTAACAAGTATTTTATGGTGACTTAATCTCCCTCCACTTAAGTTCTTAATTTGGAATTAAATTAATAACATCCTCAAACTCTATGTAAGTTTGTACACTGGGATTTATAACTATCATTACTATCATATTTCATGACTCTTAAAGTAGATACCATATTATAAGATAATAAACATCAAATAAAAACTTTTCCTTCAAAGATTAGAGATAACTTTAGATCAGGTGGAATTATTTCATGTGATATGCTGCTATTATACCTTCTGAAAGCCTCATAATGAACAAACTTCATAACATGAACAATTTGTTAAGTGTTTCTAAGTTATCTTATATTTATTCTAGTTCATTCATCAACTCCATCATGGTATTAAAATTTTAGATGTTAAAGGATACATTTTGTGCCAATAATATCCACAAAAACCTAATATCATTCAAATAAAACCATTAATATTCCACCTGATTCATCTTATCTAGACTAACTCCCATCAATAAAATATATAATATCTTTTAATGATATATTCATCCATCTACATTCTCTAGAAACTAGAATTTGTTCCATTGAAATTATTTATCTATACCTTACCTTCATCTGATGTTTTTCCTTATAATGATAGTAGACTCCCATTGAAAAAAATAACATCAATCCAAGAAATGAGCATTAACCAATCTTCCTCAGATTGTGTTGATAAGCTAGAAAAAAAAGAACCAAAATATCTAAGACCAATTGTTAATAATCCATCTCCATATAATTCCTAGATGATATTAACTAGAAGATACACATACTAATCACAGATCCTCTAGAAAGACTCCCTCATGTTTTCTATACTAGAAGATAGATAGGCTACACACCCTACACACTACACCAAGTTGACCTCACAAACACTCAATAAAATATCATGACTCACAAAAATTCATGTAGGGAAAAAATAAATAAAAATACACATTAATTTATATGGTTTAAATAATGTTTACAACATTCATAGGAGAAACATTACTGCATCTTATATTATAATTGGAAGATAAAAGAAATATAATCACCTTTTCTAAGTCATAAAATTATATCTCTAATTACAATTAATATATCAATAACCTAAATTACATGTATAATGGCATTCCAATAGATAGTAAGTTCTATTTTGTCATCTAGTTTCACTGACCTCCAAAATTCATGGATGTCCCACAATGGAACCTAGTGGCTGAAAATTTTCTATTGTAATCGACACCTAACCAATATAGGTGGTGAACAATCCAATTTAACCTTATAAAATCTATAGATAGATCTTATGCTTTAACCCTTTACCATAAAAAATTATTGGGATAATTCTGGCATAAATATGAATATAGAACTTATAAGAATCATTAATTTCACTCACCATCTTCTAGTCTACAACCAGTATACATACCCATCGAATGATATAATAATTTAATTAACCTTATATCAATTATAGGTCATGCTTCCTATAATCGAAAAATTAAGACCAAGATATCATATACTGTATCTCTTTTTAGTTGAATAAAATGGTGCTTGAAACTAGATTCACACTCCCAACACATATTATGTATATCGATAAGAAAACCTACTCCCATCATCCTTAACATTTCATCACAACTTATAATAATCTATGATGAACATCGATAAGGGATAACTCAAATTCATACTTTGATAGGTTAATTATTATCCAGTTTATGGGTCAGATGCAACTAACATGAATAAAAAATAACATGGAGAAAATATTTATATAACATGATATATTTCATATTCCTAAAACTCTTTTTAATAAAACATAACTAAACCATACATTAGAACTAGTCTCATATCTCATGTAAAAGATTTATAAAATGGCTTATGATTGTTTATTTTTTTTGGTTTTGTTAAACTCATTACATATTGATGTAATTTCTACCACATATCTTTGTGACCATATGATAAAACTCTATCACTAAACAAATTTAATGTATTACTTCTATGGTTAAATACAATTTTAATAATGATGAGATTGGGAATCATATTCCTAATTTTAAAATTTAGATTAACTATTCAAACTAATTTAATTCACAACATCCAATGTTATGATGTTAACAACATATACTTTCCACTTAGAAATATTTTAAATTTCATCATCATAAAATTATAACCTTTCCATTCACAATTTACAATTCAGAACATTATGGTAGACAAATGAAACTCAGTACATAATTTTATATTTAAAAATATAACTTAAACCCATTTTGGTTATAAAACGACAATCAATTTGATTTTTTAAGGGTATAATATTTTATTTTTTATACTTTGAACTTATAAAAGTCTATAAATACTCCCATTAGTAACTTATAATCTATATTATTTTCATAATATCATTCTATGATACACAAACTACTTTGTACTCAAGAAATAAGAATTTTTTCATTTAATAGAAATATTTAATAAATACACTATCACCAAACACATATTTATGGTATTTAATGTGTTTAAAGAAATGTCAAAATCATTGAAATAAACAATATTATTGATTAAATTAGTGAATACTGAAGTTCCTTCTAACATCTTGCATCTGAAAGTTTCATTTAAAACATCATACTTATCATAACTATCATGATCTTGATAACTAATTTTTTAGGTTATCTATCATATTTAGAATGTATATATTATCATGTAGATTTTATAACTTAGGATCCATGGAAATATGAATGATAATGGAGGAATCCAGAAAATATTCCAAATTATTATCATAAGTATGGATATTTTTTTTTATTAAATGACTTAACCTTTTGGCTATTCTTTAATTTATTTCTCTAGAATATAAAAATTTTCTTCTTACTTAAGAATGATTCTTAAGTTTCTATTCCATTATATAAAGTTATTTATATTAAGGTTTTAAATTTCAAGGATTGATTTCAAAGTCATTTTTAATGATGGAAATTAAATTTTATTTACAACTTAAGATTTATTAGATGTGTATCATGTTTTACATTTATTTAATAAGGAATTTTATTAAATTTTATCACACTAAATTTTTTACCCATTTTAAATTTCAAATCAAACACATTATTGGTCCGCTATCTATATTTCAATAAGATTTGTGTTGCATTAGATTTTATCCTTTAATCAATAAATATTGGTAGACAATCATGCCAATCTTAACATATTTGAATCTTGAATAGTTGAATGAATAACTCCTTACCCAAATCTATCATATGGATTCACTCAATATTGTTCCTATAGTATCCCAACCCTATTAGGGTTTTCTATCTAAGTGTAACACAAATATCATGCCATATATCGGAACCTAATCCTATTTGGTTCACTAATGACCTACTTTCCTTATATAAGATAATCCATGAGAACCCAGGTTTGGCATGATGTACCCGATTGAATTATTAAGGGCTTAAAAAGTGTTAAATTTAAAAGGAACATAACATTTATTATCTCATAATCTTATCTCATTCATTCCCTTTATATATATATATATATTCATTATTTTAATGATTTAGTTTTTAATACCTATTCCTTCCACTAAATCAATATTTTCAAACCATATTGATGTGTAACTCTTTATACAACCCATAAATTATGTTACTAACCAAAATTAAAATTAAAATTTCATTTACATATATCTAAATGAATCACAAGTATAATTTCTATGAAAATCATTCATGTAAAGGCATATAATCACATGAAATCAATAATCTATATAATAGTAAGAATGGTACAATAGGTTTCCAACCCAGATTTTTTTACATAGATCCTAATATCTAAACCCATGATCAATTTGACTCAAATTCCCACTACCCATGGTTCTTTAATAAATATATACTTCAATTTTATCATAATTCGAACACCTAATATGTATAAATATCATTTAACATCTAAATTCAAGATCATAATCTAATACATGACAAATACAAGATAAAACTAAACTAAATCAATTATTATACCAAGAATGTAACTCCTTAAATGCATGTATGATAATATATATAAACATTTCAACACTTTAAAATAAAACATACGATCATTCATAATATAAATAATTTATATTAATGAATAAATTAGGAAAAAAGATTAAATAAATGAACAATTCACAAATTTAGACATGAGATAAACATATATGAATTATAATAAATAAATAAATTATAAAAACTTTATAATTTATCAATGAATTATGTATAATCCATAATTAAATAAATATAAATGATTTATATTTATTTCCAATATTAATTCCTTCATATTATCCTTTATATAACATTTTTTAAAAATATTATATTTGAAATATAGATATTTTATATTTCGTGTCTATTATGTAAACATCTTACATAATAAAAATATCACATATTTAATATTATTTGAACCTTGTTCATATCAATTATAAAAAAATTGATATCGTTCAAATAATTTCTTAAATAAGTCACTATAATTTAAATATTTCAAATAAATAATTATGAATAATTCATAATTTAATATAAAATCATTTATATTTTTTCTTATTTTATAGTTTATAAAAACTTTATAAATTACCTTATAATTTATATATAAAAACATTATTTTTAAATTATAAATCATGCAATATAAATGATAGTTATTTTAAATATCAATAATTAATATTATGGATATTTATTGTTTCACAAAAAAATGTTAATTAATTATAAACACTTTATAATTAATTAATTAATTAAAAAATTATAAATTAAATAAATATCACATAATAAATTTTCATCATAATTTATAAACTCTTTAGAAATTATCCAATTCAATTAATATTGATTTTTTTTAAAAAACTTATTATATATTTTATTATATAATATCTCAATATTGTATATTGCGATTCAGTTTAGAACCGGCATCACATCTTACGAGTGGTGTATCATGGATTATGATAGATAATTCATGCATTATTAGTCATATTCAATGATATATTATATAATAATCTAAAATTTAGTGCAAAACTTATATCATGGATTATGACAAGTAGAGGTGATCCACAATATAGTATTCAATGACTCGTAATAACATTTTATGACTTATATAATATCGACTCTACAATATGAGGATCTATTTCATGTCATGAAAATAGTTCATATCATTGACATCATATGTTATGATATATTAAAAACCAATAATATTAATCCATGCCTCTATCTATGATATCATATATCATATGGTTTTCTCGTATTATTTCTTATGATATCCTTTATCATAAGGCACACTAAAATTTAAAATCCATATCATTTTTATGATATCGAGTACAACATCAAATCCAAGATCTATTTTCTTCATTTTATAAAAGTTTTCATGAATAAAAACATATGACATGAATTTATACCACTAATGGGTTTTTGAGGAATGAATAAGTCTTATTCAAGTAGCGAAAGATTAAAGAAAACCTTAACTAAGATATCCATCCTATGAAACTAAAACCATATATAAGATAAAATGAATAAAATTTTTGTACCTTAAATTGATGTTGGCTAAATATCCAATCCTCAATCACAAGTTTGATGAAGATCATTGAGAAAAATCCAATGAGTTCCTTATTCATAGGTGTATACATGGGTTTATGAATCACCCATTTCTTAGTTATATCCTTCTTATTTCCATGGAACTCTAGTCCCTCTCAAAGAAAATCAAGAAGGATAAGATATATTTAGGTGGAATTTTTAGAAACCATGATTTTTTTGATATGAAAAACTTATTATCTATCAACTTACTTATTATAGGCCTTTGGGATACTCCCCAAGACTTAACATCATTTACTCAAATGTTATGAAACAATTGAGTACTGTTATGGTTATAAAAATTTTAATCATAAGAATTAAGTACATTCTTCAAAGCATTTCATTAAATGAAACATACAAGATAAATGATAGCTTGAATGGATGATGATTCAAACATAAATTTTTAATATTAGACTCTATAAAATGAATCATATAATAATATTTATACCTATCATAATAATTTGGATATTATTATGTTGTATAATATGATATGTTCTTTATAATACACCCACACTAGGGTATATATCACACATCGGTTTCCTATATGTCATACCATGTGATATATCTACATCACACACTATTTTTTGAGACAATAAATCACATTTTTATAGGATTTATGGAATATATATATCACATAACATCGTTATATTTAAACTAACCATCAACTATAAGATTATTTTTATGAAAAAACCCCTCATGAAAAACATGTAGTAGTTAACTTATCTCAACAATACTAAATTGAAAATATTTACCATTAATAGAGGATTTAACACATGATTTTTGATTCCTAACTCAAAAATATCATTATTTTAAATCTATTACACATTCTTATTATATACCAAATAAAAATATAAAGCATCAAACAAATGATCCCATTTAAAAAAAATATTTTTTAATAAATGACTTTTATATTCAACAAGCTTAAAACTACACCCTTACCAGTTAATATCCTTCTTCTCGAGTAATAATTTCTTACTCTATTTAATGAAAATTCACAAGCAAAATTACTAGTTAACCTTTTAATTTCAATCAAAATAAAAAGTATTGAATAGGTTTAAGGTTAATGACTTTTATTAGATCCAATAGGAATGAAATACTTAGTGATAGAGGTTTAAAATCATAGATTTAGTGAAAATTATTTTTGGGAGGGTTTGAAAGATTAAATAAAACATATTTATTGTATATAAAAATTTAATTAAAAAAACTAACTCACACAAAACATGATAAATAATAATAAATTAAAATTCATGCACATAGAATAAGAAAAAAATATCACATAGTGAAAAACAACTCTTATATTGAGTGATCAACAATAGTTATAATGTTACATAAACATTATAAAAATAGGTTCACTTCCATGAACTAGAATAATTAATTACCATGAAAAAAGTTACATAAAATTAAAATTAAATTTTCAAAGGATGCGTAATAGTTTAATGATATTTCATAACATTGAAATATAATTTTAACTACTCACTTAAGTCAAAAACATTAAATATTTCATGTAAGGTTCAAAAAAAAGACACTTAAACACATAAATTAACATAAAAAACATATCAAAAATAAAATAAAATCACTTAAATTCACACAAAACCCAATCACTTTTAAGAAAATAAAAAAAAAATAGCATGAGGCTTTTTAAATATATCTAATAACCAATGTTCAATATCATTAAACTCATGGGAAATATCACATTTTTGAGAAAAATCCATTAGTAAATGACGCAGGATATTTATGTGATTTTTTCTAAAATGGATTATTGAATTTATTGAGATATTGATATCACATTGGTTATAAAACATAATTGTAACATGACAAAAAAATGAAAATATAATATATTAAAGTGTATTTTATCCACAAAACTTAAGGACAACTATAATGATCCAATTTTTTTAAATGAATTTTCCTTATTATTGAATATTTTCCTTATTAAGTAATGTAGACATATAAAACACATGATATATATTTCATTATTATCATGGACCAATATCAAATATATTCATAATATGCATGTTAGGCATAAATATTATTAATCAATATAAAAGTTGTACAATAACTGTTTGTTGACACCCTCCAAATAGGCATTAGAAATACCACAAAGGAAGAAACATCAGAATATAGATATTATATTCCCTACCAGAGTAAGGAAGAAGAGGGTGGTTAATGAATCGTGATTTTATGGCCATTTAAAGGTCACATTAAATCTCAATGAAAGGCGCCTAACCCGGGACAAGTCCTGCATATCCCTCCTCAATGTGAACCCTTGTTCATCGGTGGCCGAACAATGACAACTGAATAATAACCCCCCATGACACATAGTTTTTCATCAGAAAGTACATGAAAAACCATCTGGAATCCTTCAAAAATCAATGGAAGTGACATTCCAAATAAGATACCCCCAGTGGTCATGAAGATCGAACCCCAAATCATCATTGGGAAGAATAAAATCCCCAGATGATGTCCAAGCCATCTGGTGAGACCTCTGAGCCTTCATCACAACTAATTAAGGAGATTATTAGGAGTATGCGAGAGGTCCTTGTGGTTGCTAAAGGACTTGAGGCATGCCCTTGAAGACATGTGACACACCAGGAACTGTCTGGTGTGCCTCATGAAACCCCTTGACTCGTCAACCACGCCACATGGAAACCTCTGGACAATTCCACGATGCTCTAAGGACAGACACATGGTTTTTTACAAAATACTTATCCACTACCATATAATCCACATTAGAAATAGGAGACACCACTAGAAAATCAAGTAAAATTCATAGATATTACTTGATAAAATTTGCATACCTCCCAACCCTTATCACACAAAACAAAGGGGATCAAAATGGAGGAGGCGAGTGGTGTACACAGTCTCTGAAAGACACCTGACACCCGACTCGAGTAATCCACGAGACACTGCGAGACCTCAGTGTTATGACTACCTTGTCTTATGAAGTACCTCTGGCTTGTCATCCTTTCCGTAGAGAAGACCTTAAGCATGTCCAAACAACTTCGTGGTGTTCTAAGGAAAAATGAATAGGCTTTCCCATGGGATGATGATGCACCAACATATGACCCATATTGGTCATGTGACATGTCTACAAAAAATAGAGGAAATACCCTCTGTACCATATGTACAATCTCATTTGACTCCCGAAATTCATCACATAAAATTAAGAATATAGAAAAGAAGAAGGAAAGCAGTGTTTTCAGTCACTGAAGTGCATACGATTCACACAGCACACCCTCAGTGTGGTCTCATGAGACCCCAAGACAATCCATCCATGGATTGGTGAATTCCTTTCAATAGAAATTTGGATCTCGCGAAGACCCTTGGACACGTTGACATGATGACATGCAATTCCTTCGAAGTGAAAGTCCTCAATAGTTATAAATAATCTGATAAAGGATGGATGGACTTACAGCCGCTAAAAATCCAGAAACACCCTTGACGTGGTCCACTGTATAGACTCGTGAAACCACGTAACACTAGATCCCGCATCCACTTCATCCTAGACTCATGCTAGATGCCCCGAAAAAATCGGTGAGTATGCAAATGGTTAAACCTATAAATTATCAACTCCAACTCAGAAAAATGGTTGGTTGGTAAGATGGTTGGTTGATCAGATGCTATATGTTTGGACCCAAACCAATGCTATGCATATTGGTGCTTCAAATATGGTATTATTCACACATCTGATGTCATGAATAGTCAACTTTCCTCTAGGTAACACATCGGTGGACCACAATAGTAGTCATGCAACAGGTATAAAATCCCTCTGCATGATCAATAAAAGATAACACAAAGGAATTATGAAGAGACATGAGAATACCATATCACATATCCTCTAGATCATGTAAGACCCAAATATTATGCCATATAAGATATGAGGAATGCTCTGAAAATTATGGGAAAAGTCTTTTGGACCCTCCACGAGCACTACTTGGACCCTGTGAATCCTCTGGGTTTGTCACCCCAAACATGAGACGCCCTTAGGATGCACCACCCACCTCATTTAATGACACCCACTCATGTCATCCGAGTCTTGTTGACACATCTGAACAAGAAAATCATGATCCTACGACATACCCCCTAGACATATCAGCCTGGTCCCTTGATGTCCCTCGATGCCTTATCCAAGACACGCGATACCCCTCAGACTATGCCACCATGGTTCTGAAGACACCCTCCACATGTGTCGATCTAGGTCATGTGATGACCTCTAGGGTATACCAACAAGGTCATGAAAAACCTTACAGATGAGAAGGCCCATTCACCAGGGAAACCTCATTATATAATTCCCAACATAAAATAACTATGAGGACTCTTATTCCCACCATAACTGGGATACATAGGATGCCTCTTTAAAGTCCCAAGGTCTATATCAAACACTCCAAAGACTTCCCCAATATACAAACCCCATATATTTATTCCATGAGGCTAATCATGCACTCCCCCTTGTTTATCACAATGAACATGGATCACATGGTCTTAGGGGTATTCAATGAACACCTCATTAGGCACCAAACACCCATTCACTAGGGAAGCCTCAATGTATAAGTCCCAACACAAAATAACTTTGGGGACAATAATTCCTACCATAACTAGGATATGTATGACGTCTTTTCTAGACTCGAGCTCATATATTTGGAATTTTTACATCCCCTATATTATTCCTTACTTTATAATGCTAAACTACACAGATTGACTAAACTAGGTGGGTTTGGATTCTTGCAATAACTAGGATATATAGGATGCCTCATAAGGGATAAATCCCCTACTCAATATATTAGTAGCCTCTATAAAGGGGAGAGTATCCCGAAACACTTGTTCATATGGTTTCATCATATAAGTGACCACTCTTTACTAGAAAATGATGAAGAAACTCAGATACATACAGACAAATTCATAAAGGAGATCCCAATCTATTTCATATAAAATAGAGTTAACCCATAACCATTTTTATGGTAACTGGTCCCACATCGAGATTTGGGAGAGATTTAAAAACATTTCTTAAATCTATAAGAGAGTCCTAGAGTAGGAAATAATTACCCCCAAAAGGGTGAGATGAGCCTAATCTCCCATCCTATTGACCAATGTGAGTCCCAAAGAGTTGCTAGACCTGAAAACCTAGATGACCAATGACCTTTTAAAAGTAGGTCCATGGAAAACTATGGATATGGGAACCATTGGGAGTTTCAAGGAAAAGTGAAAATTTTAACACAATGAGTGTAATCCATTCCAATCCACAAAATATCTCAATTAAACAAAAATGGTGAACCCAATGTGAATATTTGAAATAAAAAAATGACAATGTTATAATTCATCAGACCATTCTGTTTGTCCTTACATGTAAACAAAAGTGATGAATCCAATGTGAATCCCTATGATAATAGACAATTGTATTATGATCCATAGATCCATGTTGCTTTCCCCTTATACGAAAACAACAATGATAGGCTCAATCTTAAACCATTAAGGAATCTTTTATTTCTAAAACATATACAAACAATGTAGTAAAACCATCATAAATCAGGATTCCTGTAAGTCCATCCGTGTGCTGAAAAGTATACATGAGAAAAATGGCCAAAAAGGGAATTTAGGAAAATTGTGTTAACCATGAATATCTAATTGAGAATTATTATTCCTATGAAATAAAATTGATTATTATAATTATTCCTTATTGTCTACATGATTTTAGATTCCTGATCTGAGAGAATGTATTCATCTTTCAACACTCGTCCTGGTACTTCATGTACCACCACGACCCCCATGGTTCGTAAAATGATCTCACCTAGAAAACAACCCCTAAAGCAGGTAGAAAACACGATGATATGGGAGTACCACTAATATGGTACTATCTCAATTATGGAAGCTGCTCATGAGATTTTGCAAGCTTGGTAGTCGGTGAGGCGACATCACTCGACAAAGGTTGTCGCTAAACTAGTGGCCACTATCACCATGACTAATCACTTCAAGAGCATATCCCTAGAGTGTGAAAACTACCACCTCTCTTACCTGATGAAGTTGGATCAAGAGGCTGGATTCAGCTCCCTTACAGTTCAAGCACTGTCAAGGAGGGCTCCTGCTAACCACCGTCTCTAGTATCATCATACTAGTACCTATCAGTTTTTTATTGACGGTACCTACCAATAGACAGTCGCCTTGGAAACCCATGTAAATTCTCTAACAAGGAAGACTGATCAGAGACAGAAGATGCTGGATATCCAAGAAAGGGTTAAAACCCCCACTCCTACTGATAGTGCCTACCAACATACTCTGGAAGGGACCAACCATCATGCTCATATCCCTGCTCGCTCAGAAAAAGTCTGTGGTAATATTCCTGCAGAAAACATGGGGGAGGCTCATACTCCTATGCCATGAAAAAATCCTATCGTCATATCTCGATGGAACATAGAGGATAGAAGTGGAAAAAATCCACACTTCAATAGAAGATATATTTCAATAGGTCCTGGAGACGGAAAAATTATAGGCGTATATCCCTACACACACTTTTGTAAAATTCCAATACATTTTAGAAATAGCTGAAGAACTTCATAGACATATTATGGAACTATTGTAGATCAAGGGACACATGCATACTACTATATCGACATCTTATATGACTCAACACTATGATCATCATGATAAAGTGGTTGTATCAGAGCAAGAGAACATTCCTTCTCCCACCTGAGAGGATTATCGGCATATCCCAATGAAGGGAGAGGCATCAGACATGGCTCATAATCACATTCCAAAAAGGTCCAACCATGTGAGAGTAGTACATGCCTCAGGACAGGGGCACATTCATGTCTAAGAAGTCCTACAATATTATTTAGAGTCCCAAGATTGGGACCATATCCCTGTTATAGATGGGGATAACTAGGGGAGAGTGGCACAAGCCTCGGGGCAGGATCATATTCCTATCAGTGAATCTACTCAGAATACTCAAACAGATCCTATAAGCAAGGAGTATATTCCTATACTAATGAATGTCTGTGTTAGAATCATTCCAAGGAAATACAAGAGGAGGCTCACATTACTTCACCCATTCTAGAGGTCTTTTGGCATATTCTGATAGGGAATGCATATTCAGACCAGATGTATATTCCTGATCCAAATGGGGATAACCAGGTGAGAGCATCACATGACTCAGGGAAGGCTCATTAGTTTTTCAACAAAGACTGTTGGAATATCCCAATGGCTCAAGATTAGTCCCATACCCTCATCATGACTGAGGATCACCAAGTGAGAGTGGAAAATGCCTCAGGACAGGCTCATATCCCTATTGATAACGAGACAACTTATTGAAATGTTTCAATACCTCCTCAATAATGGGCTCATATCCCCATAGCACCAGGTGTTTATATATAAATTCTATCAACCGCCGCATAGTAGGCCCACATCCTTGCATAACCACGTAAGGTAGGTCGGCATACTCCAACCATGTTGTAGAACATGAATCATATTTATAATCTTATCAATGATAGTGTCCTTGAGGTTGTTTGAGAAACACTCTAAACACCACAAGGGTTTGTTGACTCTTATATAGAAGTGGAAGTAAGAGACGTTCATTACTATGGTGGTCCTCCTTGTAGTTTTGTGGACATGGATCAAAGGGAATCTACTCCTAAAATCCACCAAGGTCAAAATCCCCATGATGATATATCCTATGGGCAAGGAAGTCCTCCCTTTGTCCAAACACCTCTATATAGAGTGGTGAACCAAAAATAGATACATTTTTATAGAGAGGTTCTCGAAACAACAATGTCAACTATATATAGTTCCCCATCTCTATCTAGCATCACTCCACTCCCATCAACAGGTGACCATCAGAGTCATATTATATGGTCTGACCGGATGGAGGTGTATAAGTCTGACAAAGAAGAGTCCAAAATTGACATATAGAGAGAGTTATCTAGAAACAACCTCCCCAAAATATTCTGTTCCCTCACTACTTCTAGCTATGAGATCCCAGAAAATCTATAAAAGAAGTGAATTTTTTATCTATGCCTTAATATGTGGTCTACTCATCAGTGATTGAAGGATTGATATCTCACTTACACAGGATATGAGTTTCACCTTTAGACCATCAGGATACTCTATTTCTAGCTCTACCTAGCTGTTATTTCCATGGCTAGGGATCCAAAACCAGAAAAGAACGGTGCAAATTTATGACACACTTTCCACCATTATATCATGACACTTTGATAGCTGATCTCCAAAGCTGCGTTAGGAATCCAAATTTGAGGATGGGGATAGTATGCAACATTACACTTCACGGCTCCCCTGGAATAACAGAGACCCTCTGACATAGAATCCTACAATTTTATAGTCTTTGGCAAAGTCAAGGGACCAGGAAATGCTCAGGCTAGTTGGTCACTACTGTAAAGACCCGGAAATTTCAATGAAATTTTTTTCTTAATTTTCTTTGGAATTTTACAAGAACACAGTTTCTGACGGAGCCTGATTCTGAGGCCCGGTGTGCTCGGAATCAATTTCTGAAGTTTAGCTTGGGTACGTTCAGTGAACGAATGAGTGGGTTTTTCTAACTTTTGAACCGGTGCTCGAAATCGAATTTCGAGGGCACCGATGGATTTGCAGCGCCGGTAATTGCTTAAGAAGATCTTTTTTGGAGTTGCGTTTTCACGGGAGGAGTTTTTAAAATTTTGTGGAAGATAAAATAAAAATTGAGTTACAATTTTTATTTCTTTAAAGTAGTTATATCCTTTGAGTGGAAGTTAGGGAACTACCCATGAGAGGTTAAGAGGGTGGTGGGGCCCACACAAGACCCTAACCCCCTTGATCTTCCCATAACCCCTTGACCTCCCATAACTCACCTCCCACTTTAATATTGCAACTGCACTTTAACTTAAGTGACTCCTCTCCTCCTCACCTCCCACATTAATTCATGCCACCTAAACATTAATTAATTTGACAACTCAAGATCAATTAATTAAGTGTGTTGGTTTTGAATTTTGTAATTTTCAATTCATGGCATGGGTAAATAAAATAAGGTGGAGACTTATTTTATTTTGGTTAGAAATGTTGTGTTAAGAGAAAGGGAAGATAGCATTTGAGTTTTGAAGAACTTCCTCCTCCGAAGAAGAACGCTTCATCTCCTTTGTTGAAGAACTTGAAGAACACCGAAGCTTAGACGAAGAACGTCATCTCATCTTGCACCTTCTCTCCACATCGAAGGAAGAAAGACGCCACATTCTTCATCGAGCGATCACCGACGACGTGCCTTCTCCTCTTCTTCCTCCACGTTAAGGGAGGAGACACCACGGCGGGGAACGTTGCCATTGACGACGACTCACCCTCCGACGTCAACAGAATCGGCACTGATCTTCCGCGACGTCCGATCACAGCGACACTTGCCTCTTCCGCGGCTCGACGACGTGTGACTTCTTTGCAAGGTAGGGGTTTGGTTTTCATGTCGTGAATAATTTTAGACGTTTTTCGATATCAACGGCCAACTGTTATCAAAATAACGGAGGAGGTCGGACCGCACAAACACGGTCGAACCTCCTCCCCATTTATTTTGTTGGTTATCTACGTGGCTTGAAATGGAAGCGACGCAGTTCCATCGCACTGTGCGGGAATTTATAGAATCACGACGAAGAAGCGCGGCGCCGTCGCACCGCGCCTTTGAGGTTAAACGAATCCGCGGTCGAAGTCGGGCCATGGCGAAGGGGCGCGGAGCCATCACGCCGTGCCAGAAAACCACGAAGACAGCGCGTTTTGAACGTTGAGTGCAGATCGATGGGTGACGACGAATCAGGCCGAAATGGTGTTTGAATTCATTCGCAGTAAAGATCGGGTCCCGGGAGGACTGTTGGAGAAAGTGGCAGGCGAAACGGACCACCGGAGCACGTCCGGTGGTCCTCAGAATGCGGCGGCGGCGCGCCGCCGGAGCAAACCGCCACGGTGGTGGGACGTGAACCGAAACGGCCGGTCCGTTCCGGGTTTGAGGCGGCACAGCTTTAAGCCGCGCCAGGTTGACAACCGGGGGGGGGGGGTTGTAACCCCCCGCACCCGTCGCGCCGCGCCAGCGTGAGGCCAGCCGGTCATGCAGGCCGGGCCAGGCCGCGTAGGCCGGGCTGGGCCACGCCCAGCTGGGCCGGACCCAGACCCGGTTCAGCCAACCCAGGGGGGGTTGGGCCGGGCCGGGCCGGGCCCATACCCCCGTTTTCGGACCTCTTCGGTCTTTCTCCCATAACATGGGCTACGGACCTCCGATCGACACACCGTCAGTTGGGATGCGATCCTTGGATCGAGATGGTCATTTCAGTATGTTACACTCATGGTTTTGGAGAACTTTAGGTTCATACGGGTTGGTTCAGATATGAAAGCAACCTGGCCCTCGGAGCGGAAACACTTATATCTTGAGTTTAGGACGTCTGATTGACGTTCCGTCGACTTTGTTGGTTTCCTCTTAATGAGACAGAACTTTTGGATTACTCCGCTCGAGGTTTGGACACTGTCGGAGTGTGGTCAGGTTGGTTCGCTCACGAAACCAACCGGGCCCCTGGAACGAAAAAGCCAATAAATCACAGACCGGGCGTCCGATTGACACGCCTTCTATCTCGTAGAATTCCTCTTGATGAGACGAAACTCAAAGGGGGTTGATGAGCGAGAGCATTGAGGAGATACACTATCAGTACCTACCCTTCAGGTAGGATCCGTGGTGGACGATCCAAGAGCCGCGCCATCTGTACCTACCCTTCAGGTAGGATCCGAGGAGGACATCCCAGGAGCCGCTTCCGTTCTTCCAGTTGTTGTATTTTTCTATTGTACTTTTGTTCAGTGGTAGTTGTACTTTCAGTTGGGTTTGTATTTTGGACCATTTAATTTTCAGCACTTCTCTTTGTACTTAGTGTTTTACTTCCGCTTGTACTCTGTGGTGTTTTGTTTACTTTTATAAAGGAAATGCCTTCCCAGTTATCGGGATTTATGACTTTGGTGCTAGTCGCCTGCCCCTGGCCTATGGAAGGCAGGCTTGGGGTAGTCATGGCACGGGCCCTGAGGATGGGTCATGACAAATTGGTATCAGAGGAGTCGGTTCTACTGTAGAACTTATAACTATGATATTTTCTTTCTGTGAAGCAATAGTGTTAAGGGTACCTAGTGTGGTCTTCAGTTCAGGGAGTCCAATGTTGGTGCGGGAGGCCGACGTATCCATACACCAGGACCCTGACAACTGATTTCGGACTTTGTGCATGAAAACACTGATTGCGTGTGTGTTTCCAGAAGTTTTTAAATGTCAGCTCAAACCAGGTCAGCTCACCAGGTATAATCGTTTGACTGTGTCACGTTGTTTCTTTCCGGATGCCTCTTTATGGACAACCAGCTAGAGCCCAGAGGGATGTGCGTACTGAAAGCCTTCTGAGTGACAAGGCTTTGGTACAGGGCCCTCTTACAGTTGAGGCACCGGCGGAGGCACCAGCGGTACTACCATACGTTGGGCCACCGATGCCACCAACCCCGGCAGTAGGCGATGCAGGCCACTTGAGCACGCTGCACGAGTTCCAGAACCGGAGGCCACCCAGGTTCCGGGGAGAGATAGACCCGCATGCGGCTGAGGATTGGCTGGAGGATGTGGTGAGAGTCTTCAGGCTAGTGGGGATGCCATCAGACTTCATGGCGATCTTTACTGCCAGCCTCCTTCAGGTAGCAGCAGGAAGGTGGTGGAGCCACTTGTTCCAGTTTTGTGACGGGATGACCTTCACATGGGAAGACTTCAAGACCTTCTTCAGGGTGGAGTTTGTTCCAGTAGCTCTACACCCCGAGCGTAAACAGGAGCTTCTGCCTTTTCCGTAGGGTTTTTGATCAGTAGCCGAGTCATCTGTGGGCAGTAAACAGATGATGCAGAGGTCCAAGAGGACTAGACCAGAAAGTGGGCGACCTCAGGTTATAGGATCAGTAGTGCGGGGCACCCGGGGTGGAGTCAGGGCCAGGCGTGCCAGAAACGGATAGTGTTTCTCTTGTGTTAGGAAGGGTCACATGGCACGTGACTGTCCGACTCCTCGCACAGTCGATCCGCAGGCTTTGGAGGAGCCACTGAGGAAGATGCAGTGACGAGTGCTTGAGGAACAGCCGAGCAGTGGACAAGGTAGTAGAGCTCTGGGATCAGGTGGACAGGAGCAGAACTAGTGGATACGTCCCTTTTACTTCTAGTTCCATGTTGCTGTTGTATTCATGTCTTTGTACTATGAGATGAAATAATGAAAAGACACTTATCTTTGTGAATTTTTCTTTCCTGTCCTTTTGTTTTTTTGATAATGAGTGGTCCCGGTTAAGACTGTTAACTTGACCCTCACTTTCGAGATTTCTACTGGAGGAGACCCAGTGACCTCACACTGATGCCGACAGTGTGACTCGACCCTTGGAGGCGAGAGTGAAATTTGGATCTCTTGGTAGTTACGTCGAGGCCTTACGATGTCATCCATGGAATGAATGCATCATTCATGTCAGGATTGACTGTATTAGGCAATGGGTGTGGTTCGTCCAAGGGATGAGACTGAGTTTCTCTTTTCGGCAAAGGAGAAATTTTAGCAGCTCTTTCAGATCGTAGGCAAAGAAGGTGTAGATCATCCAGGAGCGGATGAAGACTGCACAATGCAGTAAGAAACAGGAAACTGACACCAGTCTTAGAGACTCGGGAATGTTAAATGTTTCAAGAAGTGGAATCTTTAAGGAGATATGAGTCCGCGAAGCAGCAGACGTGGAGGCAGAGCTAGGAGAGCAGAATGTGGTGGTGTACGTTTTAACATACTACAACCACCCACCTTAGTTGTCCCCGCCAGGCTCAGGGAGCTGGAGGGAAGGGGAAGAGAGTAGCTTCTTGCGGTCAGGGAGAGTGACCCAATGGCTCTAAGAATGATTCAAGGGATATTCTGTATCCACTACTAGCTGCCGTAGTAACAGACGTCGATATGAATCATTCCTTCCTTCCAAGAATCTTGTCCCAGACCTAGAGTTTCTGGTAAGCCGTAGACTTTACCCTCACGTCTGGAGATACCTTGGGAGAAGACTCAATAATCACACTTACACCGACAGTGTGGTCAGAACCTTGAGGCGAGAGTTTCGGTTGGAATCTCTTGGTGGCAGCGTCGAGGCCTTACGACGTTGGTTTGATTATGGACTGGGCAATCACAGTTCATACACAAATTGACGGTATTGGTCAAAAAGGTTTTGGTTTAACTACGACGTCAGAATGGGTTTTCCTTGGTCAGAGAAAAGGAAACCTCAGGCAGCACAGGATAAACTCATGCACAGGAGGGTGCGACCGATCACTCTTGAGTCGGTCAAACTTACCCCCATGGCAGCAGTCGTTTTGAGTTCCAGTTCTAAACAGGAATTGGAGACCTCTAGAGTTCGAGGATGACGATCACATCCTTATACCGGTCTCACCTCGACGAGGATTACAGAGATGTGGCCAAGGCGGCAAGTTATCTCCGAGGTTCAGTGGACCATTCCAAGGTCCTCAGCTGGGTAGGCGGGGTGGTTTACCGCTTGACCCATCCACCTCAGTTGCACCAGGTGCACGATGACTTCCACGTATCTCAACCAAAGAGATACGTGCATGATCCTTCACATATCATCGACCATGGGGAGCTGGATGATGGCGATGGGGTGTATTTCACGGAGGTTTTAGTGGGGATCATGGATCGATAGGAGCGGGTCCTACGAGTACGGTCGATTCCTCAGGAGCACTTTCGCTAGTAGTACGGGAACCTCTAGGTAAGCACATGGGGGCAGAAGGCTCAGATGCGTGCTCAGTACCGCTTTTGTAACCCTTGTTTGTGTTAAAGCTTTACGAGGACGTAAATCCCTGAGGTGGGAGTAATGTAAAGACCCGGAAATTTCAAGGAAATTTTTTTCTTAATTTTCTTTGGAATTTTACAAGAACACAATTTTTGACGGCGCCTGATTCCAAGGCCCGGTGTGCCCGGAATCAATTTCCGAAGTTTAGCTCGGGTACGTTCAGTGAACGAACGAGCGGGTTTTTCTAACTTTTGAAACAGTGCTCGAAATCGAATTTTGAGGGCACCGATGGATTCGCAGTGCCAGTAATTGCTTAAGAAGATATTTTTCGAAGTTGCGTTTTCATGGGAGGAGTTGTTAAAATTTTGTGGAAGATAAAATAAAAATTGAGTTACAATTTTTATTTCTTTAAAGTAGTTATATCTTTGAGTGGAAGTTAGGGAACTACCCATGAGAGGTTAAGAGGGTGGTGGGGCCCACACGAGACCCTAACCCCCCTTGATCTTCCCATAAACCACTGGACCTCTCATAACTCACCTCCCACTTTAATATTGTAACTCCACTTTAACTTAAGTGACTCCTCACCTCCCACATTAATTCATGCCACCTAAACATTAATTAATTTGACAACTCAAGATCAATTAATTAAGTGTGTTGGTTTTGAATTTTGTAATTTTGAATTCATGGCATGGGTAAATAAAATAAGGTGGAGCCTTATTTTATTTTGGTTAGAAATGTTGTGTTAAGAGAAAGGGAAGAGAGCATTTGAGTTTTGAAGAACTTCCTCCTCCGAAGAAGAACACTTCATCTCCTTTGTTGAAGAACGTGAAGAACACCGAAGCTTCGATGAAGAACGTCGTCTCATATTGCACCTTCTCTCCACATCGAAGGAAGCGAGACGCCGCATTCTTCGTCGGGCGATCACTGACGATGTGCCTTCTCCTCTTCTTCCTCCGCGTCAAGGGAGGAGGCACCACCACGGGGAACGTCGCTATTGACGACGACTCACCCTCCGACGTCGACGGAATCGGCACCGATCTTCCGCGACGTCCGATCACCGCGATGCTTGCCTCCTATGCGGCACGACAACGTGTGACGTCTTTGCAAGGTAGTGGTTTGGTTTTCATGTCGTGAATTATTTTAGATGTTTTTTGATATCAACAGCCAACTGTTATCAAAACAACGGAGGAGGTCGGACCGCAAAAACACGACCAAACCTCCTCCCCTTTTATTTTGTTGGCTATCTACGTGGATTGAAATGGAAGCGACGCAGTGCCGTCTCACCGTGCGGGAATTTAGAGAATCACGATGAAGAATCATGGCGCCGTCGCGCCGCGCCTTTGAGGTCGAACGAATCTGCAGTCGACGTCGGGTCGCGGCGCCGTCGCGCCGCGCCAGAAAACCACGAAGATGGAGTGTTTTGAACGTTGAGTGTGGATCGACGGGCGACGAAGAATCGGGCCGAAATGGCATTTGAATTCATTCGCAGTAAAGATCGGGTCCCGGGAGGACTGTTGGCGAAGGCGGTAGGCAAAACGGACCAATGGAGTGCGTCCAGTGGTCCGCAGAAGGCGGCGGCGGCGCGCCGCCGGAGCAAACCGCCGCGGCTGAGCCGCGGTGGTGGGACATGAACCGAAACAGCCAGACCGTTCCGGCTGACCTAGGGGGGGTTGGTCTGGACCCGGACCCAGTTCGGCCGACCCAGGGGGGGTTGGGCCGGTCCGGGTCGGGCCCAGACCCCCGTTTTCGGACCTCTTCGGACTTTCACCCAAAACATGGGCTACAGACCTCCAATCGACGCACCGTCAGTTGTGATGCGATCCTTGGATTGATACGGTCGTTTCGGTATGTTACACTCAAGGTTTTGGAGAACTTTGGGTTAGGGCAGGTTGGTTCGGATACGAAACCAACCGGGCCCTCGGAGCGGAAATGCTTATATCTTGAGTTCCGGACGTCCGATTGACGTGCCGTTGACTTTGTTGGTTTCCTATTGATGAGAAAGAACTTTTGTATTACTCCGCTCGAGGTTTGGATGCCATTGGAGTGCGTTCGGGTTGGTTCACTCATGAAACCAACCGGGCCCCTAGAACGAAAAAGCCAATAACTCCCTGACCGGGCATCCGATTGACGCGTCATCTGTCTCGTTGAATTCCTCTTGATGAGACGGAACTTTTGGCATACTTTGCCTGAGTTTTGTATGCTGTTGGAGTATGTCTAGGTTGGATTGTACCCGAAATCCAACCGGGCCCCTGGAACGGAAAAGCTGATATCTTTCAGACCAGACGTCCATTTGACGAAACATTAGTGGCGTTGGTGATCACATTGAGAAACGGTCCCTATAGGTATACCCTATGAGAGTTCGGGGTATAGTTGAGATACGGCTGAGTTGGTTCGAACACGAAACCAACTGGGCCCCTGGGACGAAAAGGCTAATAAATCACAGACCGGGCGTCCGATTGACGCACCGTCTGTTGCGTTGAGACCCCTATGACAAGGCGGTCCTTTGAGATACTTCTTCGTGGGACTTGTGATACTTGGAGTATCGACCTGTAGCTCGTGGAGCGGACCCTCCCGGAGACGAGCATATAGAGTACAGAGACTGTGTAGCTGGCTGTGACCGATAACTGCTTGTCCGATTCGATTCAGAGTGACTAGAATAGCCTAGTGGGGAGCACTACTTTGTGAGGTGGAAGACCCATGGCGGAGGAGCACTACTGTGTGAGGTGGCAGACCCGCGGTACTCGACAGGAGGAGTACCTCTGTAGGCTATGAGGGGGAGCACTACTGTGTGAGGTCGCAGACCCATGGAGGAGGATCACTACTGTGTGAGGTGGCAGACCTGCGGTACTCGTTAGGAGGAGTAACTCAGCAGTCTTAGGTTAGTGAGCAGTACCTCGGAGTCGTGACAGGACCACTGTACACTCCAGAGATGGGGCTCTTCAGCAGTTACGGTTTCGATAATGAAAATCCTGGTTTGAGCTGAATCTTTGACCTTTGTGTTTACCTCATGATTGATAAGGGTCACTTGATAACTTAGGTATATGTATGGGCATATACCTGGGTAGTGGTTATCCGATGATTTCATAATCTTGTGTTTCCTCATGATTGAGATGGGTTACTTGATAACTTAGGTATATGTATGGGCATATAACTAAGTAGAGGTTATCTGTTGAGATCTTCTTTGTGGTTATCCTTGTTGGTTTTAGTGAGACCTTGAGGGTCTCGGGGTCCCTACTGAGTATCGTTATACTCACCCCTGCACGGGCTATGCCTGCACCTCATTGTGTTGGTTACAGATGACGGGCAGTGCTGACGGAGGCCGAGTGTTCGAGGACTAGACGGTACCCAGAGGTGGACCACCTGATGAGTCAGTATCCGGAGGTTTAATTCATGGCAAGACGACACTCAGAGGGGGTCGACGAGCGAGGGCATTAAGGAGCTGCACTATCTGTACCTACCCTTCAGGTAGGATCTGTGGTGGACGATCCAAGAGCTGCGCCATCTGTACCTACCCTTCAGGTAGGATCCGAGGAGGACGTCCCAGGATCCACTTCCGTTCTTCCAGTTGCTGTCTTTTTCTGGTGTACTTTTGTTCAGTTGTAGTTGTACTTTCAGTTGGGTTTGTATTCTGGCCCATTTACTTTTCAGCACTTCTCTTTGTACTTAGTGTTTTACTTCCTCTTGTACTCTGTGATGTTTTGTTTACTTTTATAAAGGAAATTCCTTCACAGTTATCGGGATTTATGCCTTTGGTGCTAGTCGGCAGCCCCTGGCCTATGGAAGGCGGGCTTGGGGTAGTCACGGCACGGGCCCCAAGGACGGGTCGTGACAACTACAATAGAATGAGTTCAGTTCAACAATTCCTAGACATCAAAGATGAGGAGAGATAATAGACAACATGACTTAAAACTGGTCCCATCAAGATAATAGTAGGACATTCTTAACACGAATATAGAAGTTACGATCACCTGGAAAACTAACCACAAGGAATGATCCTCAACATGGGTTTCCATCACACCCATCTCTCATGAAAGCACAAAAACCCCACATCACAGAGACCACAGTAGTAGTTTCCATAATGGCCATCCAGAAATGGACTTGGCCCCCTTGGTCAGGAGAAAATTTACCACTACCTCCACCCCTTAGGTTATCAATTCCTAAGAAACTTTAGGATATGCTTGAAATAACCACTGGCCAAACCCATCCCACAAGGCTGGTGGCATTTATATCTCAATAGCCATCTCCAAATGCATTATCCCCTGAAAAGGTATGAGAGACATTAGCATCGATTCCAGATCACCTCAACCCCAATGGGATGGGGAAAACTACATCTTCATGTCTAATGATAACCCTAGATAAAACCCATCCCATAGGTTTGGGGGAATTTTTATCATTATCGAAACCATAGAGGGAATCAATATTCTCTAGGTTGGGAGGAAGAGATCAACGGTTTAAGTCCCGATAGTTCTTCATGTCATAAGACAAACCTCTGTTGGTTGGATCTCATTTGGAAACCATAACCAGAAATTATCTCATGGTCACCATTCATAATCCAAGAGGAGAGGAGTTTATAGTAAAAGAAACCAGGCCCCGCTAGGGTTGCAAGCCTAAACAACCGAATAAGGACAATGGTTTAAATAATGACTATAATAAAATCCTTACAGAACCATATTTCCACATGGAAAGAAATGGAACAACCTATATTACATGATATGACTCTTTTAATTTCAACACTATTAACATGGAAGAAATTGATCAAGATCCGGATGCATAGGGTCACAATAGGGAATACATACCCTAGGAGGAGGGTGATTTGGATGCACCAAATGAGGGTGTGCACACTCAAAATCAAAGAAGGCTCCAAAATTTGGCACCACCAAACAATGAGTTTCCAAATCCTCGGCAGAACATCTCTAATGATAAAGGGGAATAAGCGACCCCATATAGGTTTACATCTTTGGAAGAGAAATTTGTGTAATATGAGAGTGAAGTATGAGCTCTACAATAGATCAATGAGGAGACACTCAGGGAAAATATTTTATTTGGGTATCATCTCCAACAAGAGGTAGATATTATCCCTTATATGGTTGATCTTCCAACTAGAGTAGTGCTTGAATATCATATTGGCTCTAGGTCTAGATAAACTATAAATATAAATAAGGGAGCTTAGAATGATCGAGACTTCCCCCTACTACGGTGACAACCTTTCCCTCACCAGGGTAACTCCTCAGTCATAGGAAAAATAGAGGATCAGTGGGAGATGAAAGTGGGAACACCAAATCAGCCCCCACCCACTACCTACGGATGGGAGGTGGATCAAACAATAGTGCATCCATAGTTTCTCACTACCATTGAATCCCCAACTACTCGGATGGAATCCATGGAAGGGAGATGTGCACCAGTGCATCCTGAGAAGAATCCATATTCTGAATGGGTAGATCATACCCTCCTCCACCCAACTTCGACAATCCTACCTTTTCCACCTTTAATGGTGTAGGTGATCCTGAGAATCACCTCACACAATTCATGTCTCTATGTGGGATGATGATAGGAAATTTTGATCTATAGGAGATAACCAAGATGAGGTGTTTTTTATAGAAATTGAGAGGTCCAACCTTTGGTATAACAGTCTTCCCACAGAATATATTATGAGATGGGAAGGCCTTATTCGTCAGTTCCTTTACCAATTTAGTTCAACACTAAGAAAGATGAAGATCATCGACCTGAAAAAATCATATAGTGTAGGAATGAGAGGGTGTCCAACTTCATAGAAAGGTGGAAGGGTCTGACATTTTCCCTCATCATCCCTCTCTTATAGGAACAATTGCTAGATCTTTATGTTGAAAATCGTAGGTATGAGCTACAAACACCCATAATCCCAATTAAATATCCATGTGGATTTAGAGAGTTCAATAAAAAAAACATCATCTTGAAGAGGTTATTCAATGAATATGATCCAAGTCTTAGACCATGCCCACAACACATGGGAAAAATCCAGGAAGTGTGGAAGTTGCAGCTATCGCCCTCAATCCCACAATAGTCCAAGCACCAATGTAAGAACTGAACTGCCAAACAACTCCTGTGGACTGAAGGAAGCTATAGAATTTCCCTCTTCCATAAGAAAAAAAAACCAGGGTCACCTAAGATTTCAAGAATAAATGAACAAGGTGTACTTCTTTTTAAGTGATAAAGTCATGGGCTACTTCTTGGAAACCGTGGAGAAAAACCTGCTCGCACTTCCGCATCCCTAAAATCCCAATGAATTCAACCTCACCGACCATCCAGATTACTTACATTTCCATAGAAGGCTGAGTTATAATATCCATAACTATTTCATCTATAAGTAAGCCCTTCAAGGCATGGTCGACGCTAGACTGATGACATTGGATGATTCTCCAGAACAAGTGACTTGCATAACCATTTCCCGGTCATAGGAAGAGAAAGCATGGTAGAAAGATCCTATTTGGAAAACATAGAATTTAGATAACTAGATGACTCGTAAAATAGTTGATCGAGCCCATAGAGTCCTCAAGGAATAGTTTCCAAAACTCAAAGTAGTTCCCCCACCCAAAAAGGTGAATTCTGATGTACCTCATAAGGGTGGGTGTGACCACATAAAGAAGGAAGAAACAGAAGAAGAATTGTCATATTCTTCTCAAAATAAAACTCTAAATCTTATAGATCTCTTCCCTAAAACATCTTTGTCATGGGAAACACCTAGAAAAAATGGAATCCTCATCACGTGATGAGATCATATTCCATTCCATCAACAAAATACACTTGATGAACCCCTTATCCGATGATGAGTACTCCCTCAAATATGGTTTTCCCACATATAATAGGGTAACAGGGGCTTTCATGCACTGATTCTAAGGATACATGGGATAGAGTAGATATCGATAGAGTGAGTATCTTGATCAAATCCCCATATAAGACACATATTCAGCCAAGACTCAAGAAAAAAACACTCCAATAGGCCCAAATGAGGTAGGGAGGTGCCTTAGAACCCTGCATTAGTTTCATGCACCCAATTTTTTTGCATGAACGCTTAGTGAGGGTTAAACTGATCAACCCATGAATAAGGTAAGGACAATTAAACCTATTCCACTAGAGGTGGATACTCCCTCAACCTCCGCCCAAGTCCTAGGTCCATCGACCTCAACTGTCCCAGCTCCTAAGCTTCATTCCCAAGAACAGCTCCATACCAGGAAACGATGACCCTTGGCACAAAAGTTTGATGTTATAAAAGATCTAGATATGGCCCTAGACAATCTCCCAATCTTAGATATGCTCTATCATTAAAAATAACTCAGGGAGGAACTTATTTAATCCATTATATGCCCACAAGAATTTGAGATAGAAGTCACTGCAGCTAAGGTCTATCGAGTAGAGACTATATCCTTAGGATGTTATGTAACCATCTCATTCACTGATTAAGATCAGAAGGAGGTCATCAAGGGACACATTAGACCTCTGTACATCTTAGAAAAACGGAATAACTTCAATGTCCAAATGGTGTTGATCGACAATGGATCCAGGATCAATCTCATCCCATCTTGAACCCTCCGAAGTTTGGGGTATGGAAAAGGGAAATTATCTCCTATAAATCTCACCATCCAAGGGTATGATAAGCGTGAGAAAAGGACCCTTAGAAA
This sequence comes from Viscum album, assembly GCA_963277665.1. NCBI lineage: Eukaryota > Viridiplantae > Streptophyta > Magnoliopsida > Santalales > Viscaceae > Viscum > Viscum album. The sequence continues at coordinate 804,713,407 of OY728150.1, read as the reverse complement.
AATTAATCTAGATATCCAATTTGGGGAGCTCACATATGATTCCAAGTTCATGGTTATCCAACAAGACACCACATATACTATTTTGATTAGAAGAACCTAGCTCCATAGCCACTCGGTTGTACCATCAACATTACAACAATGTTTAAAGTACCCCATCAATAGTAAGGTCATCATACATCAAGGATAAAATGCCCACTTTGAGACTTTAGGGGCCATATATGTTGAATCATATTTCTACAAGAAGGGATGCAAGAAGCAGATGGCAGATGATGTTATAAATTTTGTTTCCCCCAATGGTTTATGGACCACCCATATGAATCCATTGATCTTGATCGATAATGATTATGTTCTCCTTATAAACATGGTCAAAATAGCATACCCAGTCCTAGAGGCCTAGTCCTATCCTATCCTTAACAATAATTATCTCTATCATCCCTCTTTCGTAACATAGATGAAAATAGATGATGATATTTGTTCCAATTACCTTCTTCACCTTGATAGTTATGAAGATCCCCCCAAACAACAATCCTCATCCAAAATTGTCCCTATAGACTCGAAAATAGAAGAAGATGAGGATGATCGTAGAAAATCCCATCCAACATTTGAGGAAGGTGTTTCCACCACCATAGATGAGCTCCGACAGATAAAATTGTGGATAGAGGAAGACCCATGGCCTATCTTGATTATCACCACTATTCCCATTAAAGATCAAGAGATTTATACCACAATACTGAAGAAACAATGATATGTGTTTTCCTGGTACTATATATAAATTCATGAGTTAAATCTAGATGTGGATACACACCATCTCAGACTACCCGAAGAGAATTGAGGCTTCAAGAAGGCATCCATAATAATGAAACCCTCTCATGCCAAACATTTGGGGTTAGAAGTCGGAAACTTGATCAAGGAAAACTTTACCCGATAAGTGAAATACCCAAAACACCTTTCCAACATCATCCCCATCAAGAAAAAGAACAGAAATATTAGGGTATGTATTGACTTTAGAGACCTTAATCGACATTGCCTGAATGGTGAATTCCCATTTCCGATCACATAACTCTTGATCTATGAAACTACTAGCTTCCAAGAACTTTCCTTCATGTATGGGTACTTAGGGTAAAATCAAATAAAAATGGACCCTGAGGATAAATAATCCACCGCCTTTAGGGTGCCCTAGGGAATATTCTGCTTCCAGGTTATGCCCCTCAGATTAAACAATGTTAGCACCACATATCAGCACATCGTGCATCACATATTTAATCTATTCCTGGGAAGGATAACCTAGTGTTATTTCAATGACCTGGTCATCAAATCTTGACAACGATTTGATCAATTCATTAATCTCCAAGAAATTTTTGATAAGTTGAACAACATAGTCTGAAGATGAATCTTCTAAAATGCGCTTTTGGGGTAACATCAGGTAAATTCCTCAGTTTTGTGGTACACCACCATGGTATCGAGGAAGAATCAGAGAGGAACAGTGCAATCCAAGAATTTTCACCCCCATGAATCTAGAATAACTAAGTGGGATCCATGGGAACCTTGACTAAATTGAACGATTCATAGAGAACCTATCCAATAAATCCCACCCCTTCATGAAACTTGTGAATAAGCGGGTCACCTACCAATGGGATGATGAAAGTCAAAATGATTTGAAAATCTCAAGCAGTATCAGCTACACCCACAAGTTTTGATGCCTTCGGTGGAAGGGATGCCACTCATCTTATATGTGGCTTCCATGGAAAGCTCACTAGGTGACCTCCTTGAATAGAAGAATGACATTGAGAGAGAGAATAGTCTTTAATACCTCTACTGGAATATTCTGGGTACCGAGACCAGATTTTATGATGTAACAAATAACTACCTTGAACTCATCTTTATAGTGAAAAAGACGAGACATTACTTGCAGCCCCACGAGGTCCACCTTGTCTCTTGCATCAACCCACTCAAGTACATCCTTGGCTTCCCTATGTTGAATAGATGCTTGGATCGATGGGAGGTCATTCTACAGTAATACGAAATCCAGTTCATATCCCAGGGGTCAGTAAAAGGGAAAGCTCTGGATGACTTTCTGGTAGCACATCCCGCTCCAAAAAATACACCGTAGGACACTGAGCTCTTATACGAATAGTTATTTTATGCCCACGACACTCCCTGGAAATGGGAGATGTATTTTTTATGGTGCCTCTATAAGTCCGATAAGAACAAGAATAGAAAAACCAAAGCTCAATCGGGTTTTTCTAAGGGTTATATTTGTCTCCCCAGACAAAGTAGTTTTGACCTACTCTTTATCACGATTCAAAGTCTCCATGAACAATGAGTATAAATACCAAGCCCTCATCGCTGGGTTGGAACTACCTTTACAGTTTCACATAACCTACCTAGACATAAAAGGGGATTTAGAACTGGTGATAAAGAATATCTATAGTAAATATTCCATCAAGAAGGAATAACTATACCCCATCAATAGCTATGTTAGGGGACTAATGGAGGAGTTCCCCTTTAAGCCCACATTGCATTATATCCCCCGATCACATAATAATCATGCTAACTTACTGGACAATTAAACAACTATCTTGGAAGACTCTGATCAATAGGGAGAAACCATCTTCATAACACATCAAAGAATGATCTCATTGATTGTCTTATGTGATATGAAAGAGATCAATCAGGTCAACACCACCCCAGAGCACAACGAACCAGAAACCTCCTCGAGGTGGATGGAGCCCATAATCATTTATCTTTAGGAAAGAACTCTCCCAACAGATCACGCTAGAAACGAATATAATTGGTGTCGGGTAGCAAACTTCACCATGTTGGATGGATAAAATGATCAAAAAAATACTATACAAGTGTTGATTCAACAAAATTCTCCTCATGTGCATAGAATAAGGAGAAATCCTCACTATCATTAAAGAATCCCACAAAAACTCCTGTGGTTCCCACCAATCTAGAACTAGACTCTCCCACTAGATCAGAAGGTTGGGGTATTACTGGTAGACCAAGATAAAAGACTACGTGGAATTCACTGGAAAATTTAATTTGTGACAGATTCATGAAACATCATCCTTCAACCCTTGGAATTACTGTATACATCCAAATATTCATGTCCATTCACCATTTGGGGGATGAATGTTGTGGGTCCATATCCCTTAGCCACCAAAAAGTAGTTAAAGTACATCTTTACTGCAATATAATTATTCTCTAAATGGGATAAAGTGATACCCCTCAAGGAATTCAGAACAAAGAATATCATCAACTTCCTAAAGTCCCATATCATCATTAGGTTCATATTCCCTCACATGTTATTGATGAAAAAAACCAAATTCTATTCTGCGAAGTTGAAGAAACAATACCAAGAGTATAACATCAAATCCAATCACTCATCTCGCTATCATGTGGAAAAAAATTGATAGATAGAGGCCATTAATAAGACCTAATAAAACACACTTCAGAAGATGGTGAATAAGGATAATAAGTATTGGACATAAAAAAAATCCTCCATGCTTTATGGGCCTACCGTACCACAACGCATACTACTACATAAGAGACACTATACTCGTTGGTGTATGGGACTAAGGAAGTTCTACCCATAGATGTACAACATCCCTCACTCTACATACCCATTTTTAGGAAAATATCAAATGATGAACAAGTGAAGAAATGACTAGATGAGTTAGATCTGCTAGATGAGAAGAGGTTGTGCACACTGCGCAACCTTGAGGTCCACTAGAACCGGATAACACGAGCCTTAAAGAAAAAGGTTCACCTCTGTTCGTTCCTCTAGGGAGAACTGGTTCTAGCTCTCATAACCCCATTGATATCGAGAAATAATCCCCCGAATTTGGAACCCAAGTGGGAGGTATGTTATTTCATACGTAAGGTCTATCATAACAGAGCCTATTCTCTAGCCACTATAGATGGGGAGCATGTCACACCACCACCTAATGCGATATTTATCAAGAAATAATTTTCATAATCTCCATCAATTGGGAATACATGTTGGTGTGATTCCCATATTCATCCTTTCTTCATGTTGTTAAACCGCATGAATGTATGGAACATGAAAATAAATTATACATGCACGTCCTCACCGTAGGACGTTAAACTGCATGGTCTCTCTAGAACTACATACAACTTGATTCTCATTTTCAATGAGATATGTAGGGACACCTTGATCCTATATTTTGTCTCATCCAACAAAAAATATAAAATAATCATATCCTAGACTCCATGCCTTTGAATAGTGTAAGGAACCCTTGTCAGTCCTTGTTTCTCACACCAAGCATAGCTCATGTGAGCTTTGGAGTTTTGGTAAGGGTTTACCTACACAAAACAGGGAATGAAGGCTCAAGATGAGCTCATTATCATCATAAATACAAGGACGTAAATGGTATGAAATGAATCCTTACTACATGATGTTAAAATACATGGTCTAAGTCCCATACATGACATAAAACTGTAAGTTCTTGTGTACCTTGTCTGAGAGGATCACCATCGCTAGTATCAGTCTCTTACCGCACCAGCATCCCAAGAACTACATATGACTTGATTCCCATCCTTATGGGATACGTAGTGATGCCCAAACCCATACATCTAGTCCTAGACATAGTATTATCTTACTTTCATGTTTGGTGATCCAATGTCCTTACCACATGGTATAAAACTGCACAGACCCAGGAAATCCATCTCCATTCACGCCGAGTGACCTTTGTCCTTACCGCTTGATGTTAAACTACCTATAATTATGTCCTTGACACATGAAATTAAACTTCACAATTCCTCTATAACTACATGTTCCTTGACTCCCATCCTTATGGGATACATATAAATTCCTGGGCATTTAGTCTTCAGGTCCATCCCTAGGTACCATAAATCCTACCTTCCTTTAAGTATCTTGGCCTGATACACTTTTAGGGAGGTATGGTGTACTGAGACCTCTTTATTCCTCATTCACATTAGGTTTGGTTTATCACTCCATGCATGTCCCCTTAGAGACCTTGTTCTACTACCTTAGTCCTTACAACATGACGTTACACTGCATGGAAGTAAGTCCTTTCCGCATGATTTAAAAATGCATGGACCATTAAGAACTACATTTGGTTTGATTACTATCAGTACAAGATATGTAGTGATGCCCAGACATCCATTTGCAGTCCCAACTGCAATATTCACATTAATTCACATCGGTCCACCTTCATCCTTACCACACTATGTTAAATTACATGGAAATACATCCTGACCACATGACGCTAAACAGTATTGAACTTTCAGAACTATGTGTTGTTGGATTCCTCATCCTCATGTGATACATAGTGATTCTGAAACATTTTTTCATTGGGCACATCCAAGGAAATAACCTCCTTTTCCCCACTGGCTTGAACTCTCATAGAAGGATGCATGGTGTGGCTGGGACCTCTTTTGTCTTCATTCGCGTTGGGTCACTTCATGGAACCACATTGAGTATCTACATCAGGGACTCCATCTTATGGTCTGAATCACATGACCCTAAAATTTACAGATATATCCCTACAACATGAAATTAAACTATGACGCATCATTCTTACTGCATGATGTTAAACCGAATATAATTAAGTCCTTAATGCATGATGTTAAACTGTATGGTCCTTTAAGAACTATGTGTAGATTGATTCTCATTCCCATGAGATATGCAGTGACACCCAAGTTCTCATCCTTGGGTCCAGCCGCAACATTACCACCTTTCATGTCAGTTCTCCTATACATACCACATGACGTTAAAATAAATGGAGATGAACATCCCTACTACATGATAATAAACTATGTAGGTCATCATCCATCAGACTTCCTTATCAAAGGACCACAAGATCCTTACCCTATACCACTAGATAATAGAGTGCTTCCATCATCCTTTTGAGAACCTCATTCCATATTCCACACTTCATGGATCAAGAATATCAGGTCATCATGAACCTTTCTATTCCCTAGAAGAAGAAAATAGGTCTCTATATTTGGCCATTCTATTGATGCAAAGGCTCATACCCACCAACCAGAGACATCTTGGCCTAAAATAAAGGGCTTTCTAATTCCTATGAGCCTGACGTCACTAAAGTGGAACCTATCACCCTATTGTGTTATAGATCACCCCTATAATGATTGTCCCATATCATTACTCATGACCTGAGAACCTTGATCTATGATTTAATAAATCTCAATTGCCTATTCAAAGGGATTATGGTGTACTCTTAACCCTGGGTATCCTAATGATCCTCTTGTGTAACATCCCCACACCAGTTCCAAGTAGCATGACCTGAAACTAATCACAACTTAGTCAAAGATGCATGACCTTAAACTCTCTCACATAATGGTCCAAATAACAATACCTTAAAATACAAATAAAAGGGATGAAAAAATCCTCCAGCCGTAAACCCACAATGGGAGACCTAGTAAAAAGTCAAGTCTCTGCCTACTAAACCCCTCATTCGCAGAGTTTAGGAAAACATTAGGGCACACGTAAATAATGAATAAATCTAACAAGGTTTACTCTGTAGCCCTAGTACAATTCAATCTATGCTTTCTGGACACCCTAGTCTAGTAAATAATTAGGGAAATGATTTTTCACATCTACTCACTACAAGAATATGTTCAAAAAGTGGTGGAAAAAATTTTAGGGTACTCTAACCCATCTTGGATCTTAAATTTTACACATATTCCACTTCATGATATGAATAATATCGGGTCATCAAAAATATTTCATTTCCCCTGAAGAGGAAAAGAGATATCTCCACTTTCCCTTGCTATTGATACAAGGGCTCAGACCCACCAACTGAAGACATCTTGGCCCGATGTAAAGGGATTTCAGATTCTTTTGAGTTTGGCATCATCACAGAGGAACCCAACACCCCATTGTGTTATAGGTTCCCTCAGGGGTGACTATCCCATACCTTTCTCATGACCTGAGCACTTTAGACTATGATTTACAATCTCCATATCAGACCATCCAAGTGGATCTGATATCATTGTTGTTGCATCACCATATTTGTAACACCCCAAGCTTCCACGGTACGTTTCCCTTCGAATAATGCAATGGCATGCATTGTACGCAACTTCGAGATTTTAACACACCACAACCAATCAAACTAGCCGTTATGAATAGTAATACCTAATTTTTGAAATTATATATATTTTATATTTCAAAATGGACATCATTTTTGGATTCGGAATATCGAATTTAGCCTAAGGTGAAATTTTGGTACTTTTCGGATAACTTTAATATTTTGATGAATAGTGAAAATTACTAAATTTTAATTAAAACCAACCTTTTTAATCAAAATAACTAATAATGATAAATTATTAATTTGAGTGGTTTTAAAGTATATTTAGAATATGTTTTTACCATTTAATATAATTTTGGTCATTGGACATAATTTTACAATTAAACCCAACATAAACAAGTGTCAATCTTTTGATAGTTATTATCTCTTAAAAACACGCTTTTTGTTTTGACAGCGGGAATTAATTTTAAATTAATTTCTGCCACTTCTGTGTTTTGAATTTGGAAAAATGGATTCCATATTTGGAATCAGGATGTTTAAATTGTGTAAATAGGTAAATTTTATTTTTAGATATTTTGAATAATTACTGCGGTAAATATTTTATTTACCATGGTTAAGGATAAATCCGGTAAATGAGGGTTAAAAAAATAATATTATAATAATACTAAATTACCATAAAACGTGTCCTAGCCTTATTTGTTGATACATGTTCGACCATAGTCATATTTGGGTCGATTTTGGGACCCCATGGTGCCATTTGTAGGTGATAGGGACACTTTATTTTAATTAAGTTAAAATGAATACAAAAATGACACAAGCATATATCTTTTAGAAAAACAATTTTTACATAGGGTTATATATGTTGGATTTTAGATTATTAATATTAATTAGAAAGATAAAACGATTTCCTACATAATGATATTTTATTTATAATTTTTAGACATTAAATAAGTTAATTTATTTATGACACAATGGTAATGCAATAATTACCATAATAGTGAAAAATTAGAATAGTTGATATTATAAATACCCAAATAAATATATTTTGAGACTTTAATTGAATTAAAATAATTTTCTAGGTTAATATAACATATTAGTATTTATTTAATTAACTTTATTCGAAGTAATCATTCTTTTATGTGTTTCAAAAAAATCAACTATTGAATAGTGTCAAAATTGACATAAAAGAGTTTTTAAAACAAATATTATATTATTAATTGATATTAAATTCCTAAAAATCTAAGGTTCGGCCAAGAGACTTATATTATGATAGGTATATCATTAATGGACCACTTGGAGGTCTCTTGGATGTATATAGTAAGTTTATTAACTATATAATATAAAAATACAAAGTGACATGGTAAATGTCAAACTAATTAACTAAGAGTTAAAACTAAAAGATAAGGTTAATATAGTGACCCAAACCTGTCTAAATTATATTTGATGAAGGGTTTTAGACCTATCCCCACATTAACCTTTGAATAATCAACTTTGGATCCATTATAAACCGAATATGAATTTATTATAAATTAATATTTCTAGCTTCTCCAAAGGTGCCCCTCACCCCTCTTATAAAAGGGAACTCCTCCTTCTCATTTCTTAACACCTTAAAAGCCTTTTGGTTCGGCCAAACCCTGCCCAAATACTCTCTAAACTTCACTCACTACAACCTAGGTACCTTAGTTTGATCAGAAAGCCAACCTAAGGATCCCTTTTGATCAAATCAAAAGGAAGAACCCGAAGAAGAGGTAATGTTTTCACCACCCCTTTTCAAGTTCCTTTCTTCTTCCACTTCATCTTTCTTTGTCACTACCATTATAAAATAATCACTCCAGTATCATATATATACTGTGATGTTATTATAAATATGGTACAACCATATTCAGTATTCTATCCATCCTTTGAATAACATGTCACCATACGTGCGTACGTACGGCTTACCGTCTCCACGTCGTGGTGTAATTGTTATTCAATATATTATTATTTGGATGGGTATAATAATGATGTGTAACTCATGTAAATAATAAATATAACATGATAATTATTCTGTATATATGATATACAATCCAATTATATATTATTTTAATATCAAAAGAATGATATTGTCGCTCGTGCGTACGTACAGATTACCGTCTCCACGAACGCGATGAGATTCATTCTCCATCATATCCATTCAAGTATAATTATAATTTGATGATTTAAAAATACTATATAATTACTTGATATAATTCTGTATATGAATAATATACATCCCATTAATAACGAATATGGCTCACATAACAAAGAATATAAAGTAAAATGAACCCGTTAAGACCCGAAATGACGATAATTCTAAGATATTATTAACAAATCAATGTTAAAAGATCATATACGATATCATATTAAAGTAAATGATTCTTGTATAATTCAATAACAATTATTTCACCATTATACAGGAGGTAAACCTACCGTCGACCAAGGAAAAAGTATAAATTAAGGGATTTTCTTATCTCACTTTCAATTCCGTGAGATTTCCACTGTTCGCCACTAAATTATTGAAAGTGGTGTATTGTGTACTGCCATTTGATATATATTATCATGATTCTCTTTATGTTCATGTTATTCTTTAAATCATTTGGTGGTTATTAACTTTTGTCCATACGACTCAGTTGATTAACGTGGTAAGGGGTTTCCAATCTCACTTTTAATTTCGTGAGAATTCCGTTGTTCACCACTTAATTATTGCATGTGGTGTATGTGTACTTCCCATGATTGTATTAATTGTGTAATATACTTTAATTTATGGGTATTTACATCATCATGGTATGATACTTCTTTCATGGGTGTATGTTTCGCAAGTTACCTAATCGATAAGGGAATTTGATATTTCAATTTCCACTCATTTGGCTTTAGGCATATTTTATTGATTATATTACCCCAAGATTATGTGTGGAATCACTATTCATTTGATTATGTCATAATTTCCACTCCCCTACCTGTGGATATACTTTTGATACACATAATCACTCCATTGATAATTCTCAAGTAATTGATATGAATTTGATAAGAGTAATTTTAACTCATTCACCATTTGTTGAGTTAAACATCCAATTCGTTGGTGTTGTTTTTACAAGATTATGTGTGAATATCCTTTGATTGTTTTACACTGAATATCCAATCAGATTTAGTGTATTTATATTTTTCACACATAACTATGTCGTTGATTTATCCTTAACCTAAGGATACAGCCTTTATGAGAGATTTTATCTCAATTTACATTCCATTGAGACTTCTTTGTTGATATACACCAAATCACTTTTATGTGGTGTATATAATGTACTTTGACAAAGTATATCATGAATCCCTTTATTCTCATGATATTACAATGTTTTGATTACCTTAATTATTTGTATTCAAGTGTCTCTCTTTTGGTTAGAAACTCTAACTAAAATACCATTTTTAAATGTTTTAAAGACTTATTCTTCTAAATCTTGCTCATTAATGTCCATGTTTTAAAAATGGTTTGAAGGATTTATTTATATGGACATTAAAGTTTTAAAATTAAAAATCCTTTTGAAAAGTTTCAAAGTGGTATGGGACACTTTGATTCAAAAATCTATTTTAAATGGATTCTTGACAAATAGTGTGACTTTTAAATGATTTCAAGAAAAGGGGGATATTTCTCTCAAATTGTTTTGATGATTATTTTCATCTATGTCAAAATCCTTCATTATTCTTGATTGAGGTTAATGTGATACAATACAATCTTCCATATTGTATCGAATGAGTTATGTTTGACTGTGGATGTGTTATTTTTATACCATTCATGGTTTGTGGTAGAAGTATTGACATTTCGTATGCTAGTTTTAATACAAATGTTTATGTTATGTTTAAAACTTTTCATATGAGAATGCATTGGACTTAATATGTGACGGGTGGAGCCCGATATAGATCCTCGATGCATCGGTAGGTCTCATGAGACAAACTAGTGTCTTGGCACAAGGCCTTGGCAAAATCTTATTTGTAGTCTTGGCACGAGGCCTTGTCTATGTGGTTATGATAGTCTGGAATTATGCATTCCATCATTATGAAAGTGGTTATAGATAATGCATGAGATTGTTCGACTAGTAGAATATCCATGTGAGTAAGTAAATGGAATTATTTTATTTTATCTTTTCCATTTTATGTTGTAGTTCACATTTAAAAGGCTTTTTTTAGTTATACACTTCCTTAAGTGTTTATGCTTATCTATGAAAGCTTCTGCTATAATGTTATCCTTATTGAGCATCTGAGCTCACCCCTTTCAATGTTTTATTTTTCCCAGGATTATGAAGAAGTAATTTATGAATGACCTGCAGGGATAATATGAGGGGATATGAAGACAAGATGTTTTTTTTATGATGTAATGTAAAAATTTATGGATGTATCTAGTTATTCCAAGGCTACTAAACCAATCGGTCTTTTGAGACTTGATATTTCTTGTGATCATTCCAATGTTATGTAATAATGCACCGACTCTAGGTAACTGGGGTCGGGGCATTACAGTTGGTATCAGAGGAAGTTTAGTACGAACCTTGGAAGCTAGATTTAGATAAACTCTGATTAGAGAACGTAGACCTAAGATGAACTTTGAGGATTAGTATAAAAGAACTTCCTAGAATTTTGGTATTGTAGAGATTTTGTGAGTTTTCCGAGCAATACATCCCTGTCTGGATACGAGCAGGTAGAGGCGGCTCTGGCACAGATGTAACTAGGGGTAAAACCCGAAAACACCGCTTTGAGCTAGACTCGAACATGAACTGGTGCACGACAACAGGCCTTGCTGCACTATTGGTTATGACACTCCCGTGGGATATGCTTAGGATAATTTACATTTTCTTTACAAACCGATTTAAGTAATATATATATAAGATGAGAGTAAATGACCTTGGTTAATCCTAATATGTTTCAAATTGAGAATATGGTGACATTTTAATCTCTAAATGATTTTGTGACTACTGTTACTCACACAATGCTTTCTGGTTTTAGTCAATGGCTGGATTCTAAGGAAGTCATAGTGACTTTGAGAATGATGTACAAGGTGGGAACGGTGGTGGCAATGAGCAACAAAATGGAATGTTGATAGGCGTAAAAGATATCGTCTTTATGCCAAATCAGTTTTCCAAAAATATGATCAAAAACATATATATTAACCAACTCCCAGACTCAACAAGGAAGAGAAAGGTGATAAATGATGAGAGCTCCAGCAATGGAGACCATGGAGAAAAGAACCCTCAATTTTCATCATGCAGGAAATGTGGAAGGAGACACCCAGGAAAGTGTCTCAATGGGACAACGAAATGTTTTACGTGCGGGAAGGAAGGACATAAAGTGAATAATTGCCGAAGAAAAATGAAGAGTACTATGGAAGAAGATAAAAATGGTCCCAAGAGTCCATTTACAGTCATTTGCCATAAATGTAGGGGACCTGGCCATTACCCGAGTGAATGTCCTATTCTATAGGATATTTTCTTGGTAAAAGAAGAAGCTATGTGGAAATAAATGGTTAGAGAAAAATTTAAAAAGTATTAGCACTCCTTGTTGATGGGTTTACTTTGGAATAATTTTCTCTTGTATTTGTAACCCCACAGTATGCCATGTGAGAATGATATTTGAGGAAGAATTGTCTCTTCTCTTGTGGATATAGGTATAAATAACCATTTGGTTTTATATGATCATTGGGGTTTGAGAAAATTATAAGTTATTATAATTTGGGATGATAATGAAAGGTATGATATAACATTTGTGGTTAAATTATGTTATTTTGAGGAATTTATCTCATTTTGGTAATATTATAAAATATATTTTTTGAAAAAGGACAACACATAGACCGTGTGACAACCCGTCGCGTCGGACAAAGCTGTGGGAATCGAACCCACAACCAAATTGCGATTGGGATTTATTGCCTACCACTGGACTACGTGAAGTCCCTGGTTAGTGTGACTATTTGTTTTAGTTAAATGATTTTATTGATCAATAATAAGTTGATTTGGGTTCTTATGTCTTATCAAATGAATACCCTTGGTATAGGAAAATGATTTGGTGATTAAGTGATAAATGTTATTTTGGAAGATGTTCGCTTTGTTGGGAACACTATATGCCCAAGGAAAATAGAATACAATGGGGTTTCATTTGTAGAGTAATGGTAGATTTTTATCTACATTTTTATTGTGGATTTATAGTGATTTGGGTTATTTATGGAAATGATTAACCTATAACAGAGAATATGTGATGATGTTAATTACTCTTAAATATGTGACTTTAAGAGTATTTGATGTCATTTGGAGATACAATTTAACATGGGAGACTACATAATCAAATTCTTCTATGTTTTGGGTTTCAATATTAGTTTGGATTATATTGAAGTATTTTAAGGACAATTGATTATTGAATGGTACTTATTTAACTTTGGGGTATTGTTGGTTTAATTTTAGAAATTAAGATTAGTGCATATTTATCTCAAGGAATATCCTTTTGGGGGATCATTAGATCATTAAATAACCATTTTGGTTTTGATTAATCTTCAAAGACAATGTAAATATATAGTTTATCCTGCATGGATCATGTGATTCTATAGAAGTTTATTCTAGCACTTCCAGTGTGACCAAGTCTTCTTGAATACTCATCATTTAAAAAAAATTGAGTTAGTGGTGGAAATTTATTAAAGAATGAAACCCTACTTAAAAAGTAAGTATATCTCTTAATGTTCTTAGTCAATATCATAAATGAATTCCTCATCCTTATTTAATGTAACTTAAAACAAAAAAAATATTGTCCGTTTACTTTCCTACTAGGAGACTAATGGTCGTTTGTCCCAACACAAGTTTGTGGTTTTCTTATTGTTAAATTTCTCCTGATCATGATTTATATCCCTCTACATCAGAACTTGACACTTAGTTTATCATCCATATCCATGTTTTCCTACATGGAATCCGAGTATGGGTTATCTTGGATGACCTTTATACCTCTCTTTCTTTCTTTTAAAGTGATAGTTTTATTGACTCTTTTTCCGATGTGGGACTTTCCCTTATATTCCCAAGCAAAATTTTAAAAATTGCGAGGACACAATTTATTGAAGGTGGGGAGAATGTAACACCCAAAGCTTCCACGGTACATTTCCCTTCGAATAATGCAATGGCATGCATTGTACACAACTTCGAGATTTTAACACACCACAACCAATCAAACTAGCCGTTATGAATAGTAATACCTAATTTTTGAAATTATATATATTTTGTATTTCAAAATGGACTTCATTTTTGGATTCAGAATATCAAATTTAGCCTAAGGTGAAATTTTGGTACTTTTCGGATAACTTTAATATTTTGATGAATAGTGAAAATTACTAAATTTTAATTAAAAACAACTTTTTTAATCAAAATAATTAATAGTGATAAATTATGAATTTGAGTGGTTTTAAAGTATAATTAGAATATATTTTTACCATTTAATATAATTTTGGTCATTGGACATAATTTTACAATTAAACCGAATATAAACAAGTGTCAATCTTTTGATAGTTATTATCTCTTAAAAACACGCTTTTTGTTTTGACAGCGGGAATTAATTTTAAATTAATTTCTGCCACTTCTGTGTTTTGAATTTGGAAAAATGGATTCCATATTTGGAATCATGATGTTCAAATTGTGTAAATAGGTAACTTTTATTTTTAGATATTTTGAATAATTACTGCGGTAAATATTTTATTTACCATGGTTAAGGATAAATCCGGTAAATGAGGGTTAAAAAAATAATATTATAATAATACTAAATTACCATAAAACGTGTCCTAGCCTTATTGGTTGATACATGTTCTACCATAGGCATATTTGGGTCGATTTTGGGACCCCATGGTGCCACTTGTAGGTGATAGGGACACTTTATTTTAATTAAGTTAAAATGAATACAAAAATGACACAAGCATATATCTTTTAGAAAAACAATTTTTACATAGGGTTATATATGTTGGATTTTAGATTATAAATATTAATTAGAAAGATAAAAATATTTCCTACATAATGATATTTTATTTATAATTTTTAGACATTAAATAAGTTAATTTATTTATGATACAATGGTGATGCAGTAATTACCATAATAGTGAAAAATTAGAATAATTGATATTATAAATACCCAAATAAATATATTTTGAGACTTTTATTGAATTAAATTAATTTTATAGGTTAATATAACATATTAGTAGTTATTTAATTAACTTTTTTCGAAGTAATCATTCTGTTATGTGTTTCACAAAAATCAACTATTGAATAGTGTCAAAATTGACATAAAAGAGTTTTTAAAACAAATATTATATTATTAATTGATATTAAATTCCTAAAAATCTAAGGTTCTGCCAAGAGACTTATATCATGATAGTTATATCATTAATGGACCACTTGGGGGTCTCTTGGATGTATATAGTATGTTTATTAACTATATAATATAAAAATACAAAGTGACATGGTAAATGTCAAACTAATTAACTAAGAGTTAAAACAAACATATAAGGTTAATATAGTGACCCAAACCTGTCTAAATTCTATTTGATGAAGTGTTTTCGACCTATCCCCACATTAACCTATGAATAATCAACTTTGGAGCCATTAGAAACAGAATATGAATTTATTATAAATTAATATTTCTAGCTTTTCCAAAGGTGCCCCTCACCCCTCTTATAAAAGGGCACTCCTCCTTCTCATTTCTTCACACCTTCAAAGCCTTTTGGTTCAGACAAACCCTACCCAAATACTCTCTCAACTTCCCTCACTACAACCTAGAGACCTTAGTTTGATCATAAAGCCAACCTAAGGATCCCTTTTGATCAAATAAAAAGGAAGAACCTGAAGAAGAGGTAATGTTTTCACCACCCCTTTTCAAGTTCCTTTCTTCTTCCACTTCATCTTTCTTTGTTATTACCATTTTAAAATAATAAATCCAGTATCATATATATACTGTGATGTTATTATAAATATGGTACAACCATATTCAGTATTCTATCCATCCTTTCAATAACATGTCACCATACGTGCGTACGAACGGCTTACCGTCTCCACGTCGTGGTGTAATTGTTATTCAATATATTATTATTTGGATGGGTATAATAATGATGTGTAACTCATATAAATAATAAATATAACATTATAATGATTTTGTATATATGATATACCATCCAATTATATATTATTTTAATATCAAAAGAATGATATTGTCGCTCGTGCGTACGTACGGATTACCGTCTCCACGAACGCGATGAGATTCATTCTCCATCATATCCAATCAAGTATAATTATAATTTGATGATTTAAAAATAGTATATAATTAATTGATATCATTCTGGATATGAATAATATACATCCCATTAATAATGAATATTTCTCACATAACAAAGAATATAAAGTAAAATGAACCCGTTAACACCCGAAATGACGATAATTCTAAGATATTATTAACAAATCAATGTTAAAAGATCATATATGATATCATATTAAAGTAAATTATTCTTGTATAATTCAATAAGAATTATTTCACCATTATAGAGGAGGTAAACCTACCGTCGACCAAGGAAAAAGTACAAAGTAAGGGATTTTCTTATCTCACTTTCAATTCCGTGAGATTTCCACTATTCGCCACTAAATTATTGAAAGTGGTGTATTGTGTACTGCCATTTGATATATATTATCATGATTCTATTTATATTCATGTTATTCTGTAAATTATTTGGTGGTTATTAAATTTTGGCCATACGACTCAGTTGATTAACGTGGTAAGGGGTTTCTAATCTCACTTTTAATTTCGTGAGAATTCCATTGTTCACCACTTAATTATTGCATGTGGTGTATGTGTACTGCCCATGATTGTATTCATTGTGTAATATAATTTAATTTATGGGTATTTACATCATCATGGTATGATACTTCTTTCATGGGTGTATGTTTTGCAAGTTACCTAATCGATAAGGGAATTTGATATTTCAATTTCCACTCATTTGGCTTTAGGCATATTTCATTGATTATATTACCCCAAGATTATGTGTGGAATCACTATTCATTTGATTATGTCATAATTTACACTCCCCTACCTGTGGATATACTTTTGATACACATAATCACTCCATTGATAATTGTCAAGTCATTGATATGAATTTGATAAGAGTAATTTTAACTCATTCACCATTTGTTGAGTTAAACATCCAATTCGTTGGTGTTGTTTTTACAAGATTATGTGTGAATATCCTTTGATTGTTTTACACTGAATATCCAATCAGATTTAGTGTATTTATATTTTTCACACATAACTATGTCGTTGATTTATCATTAACCTAAGGATACGGCCTTTATGAGATCTTTCATCTCAATTTACATTCCATTGAGACTTCTTTGTTGATATACACCAAATCACTTTTATGTGGTGTATATAATGTACTTTGACAAAGTATATCATGAATCCCTTTATTCTCATGATATTACAATGTTTTTGATTACCTTAATTATTTGTATTCAAGTGTCTCTCTTTTGGTTAGAAACTCTAACTAAAATACCATTTTTAAATGTTTTAAAGACTTATTCTTCTAAATCTTGCTCATTAATGTCCATGTTTTAAAAATGGTTTGAAGGATTTATTTATATGGACATTAAATTTTTAAAATTAAAAATCCTTTTAAAAAGTTTCAAAGTGGTATGGGACACTTTGATTCAAAAATCTATTTTAAATGGATTCTTGACAAATAGTGTGACTTTTAAATGATTTCAAGAAAAGGGGGATATTTCTCTCAAATTGTTTTGATGATTATTTTCATCTATGTCAACATCCTTCATTATTCTTGATTGAGGTTAATGTGATACAATACAATCTTCCATATTGTATCGAATGAGTTATGTTTGACTGTGGATGTGTTGTTTTTATACCATTCATGGTTTGTGGTAGAAGTATTGACATTTCGTATGCTAGTTTTAATACGAATGTTTATGTTATGTTTAAACCTTTTCATATGGGAATGCATTGGACTTAATATGTGACGGGTGGAGCCCGATATAGCTCCTCGATGCATCGGTAGGTCTCATGAGACAAACTAGTGTCTTGGCACAAGGCCTTGGCAAAATCTTATTTGTAGTCTTGGCACGAGGCCTTGGCTATGTGGTTATGATAGTCTGTAATTATGCATTCCATCATTATGAAAGTGGTTATTGATAATGCATGGGATTGTTCGACTAGTAGAATATCCATGTGAGTAAGTAAATGGCATTATTTTATTTTATCTTTTCCATTTTATGTTGTAGTTCATGTTTAAAAGGCTTTTGTTTTAGTTATAAATTGCCTTAAGTGTTTATGCTTATCTATGAAAGCTTCTGCTATAATGTTATCCTTATTGAGCATCTGAGCTCACCCCTTTCAATGTTTTATTTTTCCAAGGATTATGAAGAAGTAATTTATGAATGACCTGCAGGGATAGTATGAGGGGATATGAAGACAAGATGTTTTTTTATGATGTAATGTAAAAATTTATGGATGTATCTAGTTATTCCAAGGCTACTAAACCAATCGGTCTTTCGAGACTTGATCTTTCTTGTGATCATGCCAATGTTATGTAATAATGCATCGACTCTAGGTAACTGGGGTCGGGGCATTACAATATTTTGCACCCATTCTCAAAGCTGTAATGTGACCCTTCATTATTGAACCTTTTGATGGATCACACCTCATTATTCAAAACCTCAAGTCATAGGGATCGATCTATCCAATTAAAAGATAAGTTTCCATAGGGTTCCATAACCCTTCTTGGATAGCCTTCCTTCCATACCCAACTTCATAATCTTGATGTTTGACCCTTAAAAAATATTTCATATCCCTTGGAAAGGAAAAGATATCTCTACACTTGGACATTCCATTGATGAAAGGGATCTGACCCACTAACCATAAACATCTTTTCCTAATATCAAGGGCCTCCTAATCTTTTTGAGCCTCAATGACACCTTGGAGAAATCTGACACCCCCATAGTGTCAAGGGACACACCTGACATGCCTACCCCATTCCATATCATTAGGCTCAAGCTTATGGGTTGTGATTTAAATTACCCACATCCCAACTATCTAGGCGGTCCTAACATCCCTAGTATTTCACCATCAACCATATTCACCCCATGAATCTTCTGTAGCCCTTGGAAAGAGTGGAGATTAGCTTTTCCTGGCCATGCTACCAACAAACAAGGGACTTAACCCACCGGCTAAAATCACATCCCCTTTACATAAAAGGTATTACTATCCTCATGAGACCCATCGGTACCATGGAAGAACTGATCACCCCATAGTGTTTTGAGTCATTTTTGGTCTACCGGCCCTATATTCCTTAAAGTTCCAAGTTAAAAACCCTAAACTGAAGCAACATGTGGTCTCAACTAAAGACCTTTAACTAAAGAAACAGGTGGTCCAATCTAAATAACTTAAACTAAAGAAATATATGGTATAATATGAATACCTTAAACTAAAGAAACATATTTTTGGGTAAAAATCCCTCAAGGTATCACTGAATCATTTTTGAGGTGATTGTGTTTTTTGACAAAGTGGACATCTGTGTTGTGATTGTTTACAAAGCAAACCATGACATAAAAATTTGTTGAAAAAGGGGATTTCATGGTGGCATTTCAAGTTCAAGGGCTATGGTTAATGATCCATGTTTGATTCAAGAACATTGACAAAGGAATGGATGATCTGGAGGCCGTACAAAAAGAGCAGATACAGGGGGGCACCGTTTTCTAGTGTTTGCCAAATATTTGGGCCTAAAAATCGACAAATAGAGAAAAGTGGTTTTGGCAAAGAGACTTGTGTTTCGTTGTCTTGAAGGAGAGGAAACTTGCGCGCCATATTTTTTTCACGATCAGAACATCAAAATATGGCAAAGGGAAAAGGGGCGCCCAAGTTTTATGTTTGGTCGCGCAAGTGACTTTCACAGAAGAGACTAGGGCGGAGAGACTTGCACGCTGAGGGGAGACTTGTGTGCCATCGTGTAGGGTTTCCAAATCCCTATAAATAGAGGTCGACCCCTACTCATTCGGTATGAGTTCAACACTTAGAAAAAATCAGAGATCCTGTCACGCAGGTGTGGTGGTCGCGCAAGTGGTGGTGTAGTCGCGCAAGTAGAAGTTGCGTTCCAGGTGATAGTTGCGTGCCTAAGGTGGTTTGGCCGAGGAAGGAAGTGATTCACCCAAGTTCTGAGTTGAAGAAGGGGGTGTCACGCAAGTGGTTGAGGTGCACTTGCATGCCAGTTTTGAATAAGCGCGAAAGTTGTTGGTTGCTTGCCAATATTGGTTTGGGCATAAAAGGGTGTGAGTCACGCAAGTTTGGAGCTGTCGAAGCTTATGTAACACAAGTGGTTGAGGTGGAATTGTGTGCCAGTTATAACTTGCACGCCGATACTTGGACGTCATCTTAGAGAAGGGAACCAGGTAAGGTTGATTCATGACAGTCATTCAGGTCTGTGTGAAAGCTGGAAGATTTCCTGATACCTTTGGTGCAAAGTGAGATTCATCTATGGGTGAAAGTTGGACGTCAACAGAGCATACACATACAATAGAGGATGTATTCATTAGTGATAATTAAGAGAACTACAGGTCTATAAACTGTGAGTGGATCCTTTCCAGATTAGTGAGCAAAGGAAGAGGAAGAAGGTGATCCTCTCCACTGGCAGTGAGCCAGAGAGAGAGAAACAGGGAGTGACCCTTAGGAAAGCAGTGAGTTGACCCTAAACATTATAAAGGTAGTGAGCCTGGGCATAGAAGTGATCTAGCCCGAATATTGTAAATTGGCAGTGAACCTTAGTGGATTTGGTACAACAGCACATTGTCGTTGTATGCTCCTTGGATGTAGCCTAGTGTGGGTGAACCAAGTCAAAATCTATGTGTCTTCCTGCTTGCTTCCCTGCATTGCATTCAAAGAATTATCATCAGATTAAGAAGAAAATAAATGATCATAATAAACAAACAAGTGAAAACAAAGTGATCCTTGTAATAAAGAGGTCAAGATCCAGTTGGGTTAGAAGAATTTACTAAAAAGAATATCCATACCCTGATTCACCCCCCCCTCTCAGGGTACATAGGCCCCTATTGGTCCTAAAAATTGGTATCAAAGGGAAGGTTAATTTTATCAGATTTGTTTGCTCTGACTTGGTGTAGTTGATTTGTGTGGTTAAATCAGTTTGCTCTTATCTTTTTGTGCCATGGAAAAGGGAAAAATATCAAATAAGAATTATAAGTCAGGTGATATCCCTCAGTGTGGAAGTGTTTATGGAAAAATTTTGATTCAACTAAACGAATCAAACAGCTTACTGAAGGAAGGTCTAGATGAATCTGATAGGGAAAAGATTGATTCACTCAATCATGATGTTGGAATGAGTGAAGTACATGAACATCAAAGTGATACCAAAACAACTGATGATGAAGAAGTTTTAATAAGGAGTCCACCATTAGATTTTTTCAACATAACAAATACATTGGATCAAAAATTGGATGAAGAAGTTAAATCTAAAGATATCTGAATCCAAGTATTGGAGATTGAGTTCAACAAGCTAAGAGGATTAAATCAAAGGCTTATTGATCTGGATACTGACCTAAGGGAGAAGAATTATTCTCAAGGTGAAGAACTAAAAAAGATGGATAAAATGAAGGGAAAACAAAAGGATGGTGATTATGAAGAGAATCAAAAGTCAGAAGAAGTTCAGAATCTGAAAGCTAGAAATGATGATCTAGCAACACAGTTGTCTGAAGAAGTTCAAAAGAATCAAAGGCTACAACAAGAGAATGAATCTGTCTCTGAATCTGTTTCTAAGGAATAATTGAACATAATAAAGAAAGGTGACATGGTAGAAAATCTCACATGAGAACTGGAAGATGAGATGAGTTGTGGAAAGAATCTCAGAATAGAACTCAATGCCCAAATTGAATCAAGGGATTTGAAGATTCAAAAGTTGGAAGAAGATCTAGAATTAGTGAAGAATGAAGTGGAGAAATCCAATGCTAAAGAATGCCTAAAAATGAAGGATGCCTTGCACTTTTTATTTGATTATCCTTTGACAGGTGATGATGAAATGAAAAGAAAATTTTCTATTTATGAAAAGATCCAAGAAAAAATTCTCTTAGCTCAAAGACCATACAGTTTGGGAAAAACTGGTATTGGATTTTATGAATTCCCTCCCATGCATGATAGAAAGAGAGCTGTGAATATTTCCAAAAGTATAGAAAATCCTGTAGGTGCTGGAGATAGGCCTAAGAGGAGAGTTTCAAGAAGTAGTGACGACATGTTCCATTTCTACGGGATTCATGGCCACACATCAATATTTTTTTAGAAGCTCAGGAATACATTTCAGGATATGAAAATAGAAACATTACTAAATCTGAGAATAAGAAGATGTATCATGAGAAATTATAAAGAATATTCTCTCGGAGGAAATCATTTTTTATATTCTATAAATGTGGAATAATAGGACACACCGTGAGTATGTGTCGGGAAGCTAGGGAGTTCAATGTCAAAAAAAGAACTCAAGATGCATCAATATATCGATAGAGAAATGATGAAATGAGGTATGATTTTGTTGGAAAATGTTTTATATGTTCTGATTATGGGAATTTGTCAAGACATTGCAGTAAGAAGAAAGCAAGAAAGAAAAAGGAACTCGAATAGATATTCTTGACTCCAGTGGTGGATGATAAGAAATTATGTACTGGGAGAGAAAGTGGTAAGTTGAAGAATAGGATTAGATCCTCAGAGGAATCACATAAATCTGAATGACAGGTGTGTCTATCACCTCCTCTGTCACACTCACAACCTCCCTCTAAGAAAGAACATGAACAAAATTCTACAACTATGAGTAAGAAGAATGTACATTCAGTGGAGGACCTACCACCAATGCAAAATAGCATGGTGACTCAGAAATATGATAAAATAAAAATAAAAAAATAATGCATTGAAAAATTTGCATGTAGTGTGCCACAATAAGATGTGGAGTAAAGAGTAAGATCCCTATAATGGAAGAAGGAACAAGTGAATATGACAAGAATAGATATTCCTACTCAGATAAGGAATCAAGGGAAATGGAATTTTGGTGAAACATCAAAGACAAAAACATGTACTAGTGGGTTTAAACCCCAAGTGGTTAGAAAGGCCAGGCCTGTAGAATCTATATATCAGAAAAAGACTCAGAAAGCGGGTAATGAATGCTTAGTCATATGGCCATAGCATTTGAAGTTGGTTAGGCAGCTAGAAGAAGTAAGGAAAGAGTATGATGCTATGCAAGAAAGAATCAAAGGGTTGACCCATCAGGATCAACCTCAATCCTCATCTTGAGTATTCTAGAAGCACCCCTCTGTCTATGTATATAAATGATATTAACTGATTATTCAAGTGTTTCAGGGTTTAGGGAGATACGATCAATGGGGAAGTGGCATCTAAAGATGTAAAGTGGAGAAGTGATATGCTCTAGAGTTTCAATTGATTCAAATCAGGTACCAAAGTTGAAGAAGAAAGGGACCAACAGAGCACAATAGGAAGTGATTGTTTTATTAACCTTCTCTCTTTTTTCCTACACCAACTTCCAACTTAGTAGGATTAGATATTCTGTTAATGGCTCAATGATGAGATCTAGATAATAAAAGATGCATTAAGAAAAGAATGGTTATGGGTCTATACAGTTGGTCCTAACAACAAGAAGAGTTTCACAACACAGGGGGAGCATTCTATATCCTAATCAAATGCAAGATCACAATGTGATATGAAGGATGAATGTTTATGTTCATGAATAAAGATTGGGGCACAAGTAGAAACACACATGTTTTGATGATTATCTTTTTTGTTATAACAATGTGGTGTCAGCTGACTGCTTTTAGGATACCAAGAAGCTGCGAGATAAAATCAAAGGCGTGTCAACAAAAATCCGAGAGAATAAGTTCAAATAAATGACGTCATTGAACAATGACACAGTGGAAAGTTTTTTGATGAAAGTAAGGAAGTGACAAGAGACTCAGGGGGAGTAGAAGTGGAAAATTCTAATTCAACTAGAGACTCCTAGATAGAGGGAATTGATGTCTATGAGACATTTTCACCCATTTCAAGGCTGGAGACGATCAGATTATTCGTAGCCATTGTAGTACGACGGAAGTTCAAGGTATTCCATATGGACGTCGAATCTGCATTCTTGAATGGGATTCTAGAGGAAGAATTGCGTATCAAGTAGCCATATGGTTTTCTTATTCATGAGGATGAAAATAAGCTCTGTCGGCTAAAGACGACATTATATGGGCTGAAACAAGCACCAAGAGCATGGAACTCAAGGCTTGATCAGTATTTGAAGAATCTTGGTTTTCAGCGTGGTGGATTTGATTACAATCTCTATTTCAACAAAAATAGTAATCAAAGGATGATGGGGCTGGTTTTTTTCAATGAAATAATATTTTTCGAATCAGATAAATCTCAGTGCAGATAGTTTTTTGAATTCATGAAAAGTGAGTTTGAAATGTCAATGTTTAAAGAGCTAGCATTTTTCCTTGGTCTATAGGTGACACAAGGAAGGAATAGAACATTCATTTCAAAATCCAAATATGAAAAGGAAGTTTTGAAAAGATATGGAATGGAAAAATCCAAGGAGATGAAGACTCTGGAAGCTACCCAGATGAATTTGTCCAAATATGAGGATGACAAGGCTGTTAATATCACATAATACATGAAAATTATTGAAAGTTTTCTATACTTGACTGCAAAAGGCCTAAAATTGTATTCTCCACATGACAAGAAGTGAGATATCAGAGTAATCCCAAGGAAATCCAAATTCTTGCAGTGAAAATAATACTTCGGTATATCAAGGGCACAATGGATTTCAGTTTGATGTATAATGGAAAATCTCAGAAAGAGTTGTTGGGATATACTGATGCAGATTGGGATGATTCAATGGATGACAGGAAATGAACATCAGGAGGTTCATTCTATCTTGGTGGACTATGTATTTCTTGGATAAGAAAGAATCAATATTGCATCTCATTAAGCACCACAGAAGCTGATTATATTGCGTCCACTCAAGAATGCACACAATTATTGTGGATGAAGTAGCAACTTGAAGATATGGGATTTGATGTGAAGTCTCCAATCAAAATATAGTGTGATTACTCAAGTGCTATCAATCTTAGCAAAAATCCAGTTCATCACTCAAGGATAAAGCACTTTGAGATCAAATATTATTTCATCAAGGAGAAGGTGGAGCAAGGAATCATGAAGTTAGAGTATGAGCCTACAGAGTTACATGTTTTATACATTCTGACAAAGGCCTTACCCAAGAAATATTTAGAGAGGCATCAACTAGCTCTAGGAGTTCAGTCGACTCCCCTCACTTGAAAGAGTGTGGATGTGGATCCCCCTCTCCCCAAGGTATGATGTGTTTTTCCCTAATGTGCTGATTTGTGTTCTCTACTCGGTTACAGACTGCAAAGGAGTGACCTTTGGGTTCGTTGAAAAAGGGGGAGAAAATAGTGATTGTTCAAGGGGGAGACAATGTGACAATTTGATAAATCATGATTGATATGGGGAGAATATGACAGGTGGAGCAGCGTGATAGGGGGAGAGCAATGTGACAGGGGGAGAATATTAAATCTGATGATGCTAGAAGTGATCGATCAAAGAATAGATATTACGTCAGCTGAGGATTGTGATAAAAGAAAAAGAGTGGTGTTGGAATGCGGTAATAATATTTCCAAAAATTAGTATCATCTTGGTGTCAATAGTTGGTTTCTGAGTTGAAGTGATTCATTTATGAACTTTTCATTTACTCTTGTTTCTCACGCCGAGCATTGCTCATGTGGGCTTAGATTATGTGTTGAGTAAATCCTTGATCGCTATCGAAATCACAATAGGTGAATGGTGGCTGAAGAATTAATGATGTATCTTTTTATGGAAGAATTTTCAACAAACCCAAAGGGGGATATTGTTGGGTAAAAATACCTCAAGGCATTATTGAATCATTTTTGAGGTGATTGTGTTTGTTGAAAAAGTGTACATCTGTGTTGTGATTTTTGACAAAGAAAACCATGATGTACAAATTTGTTGAAAAAGGGGATTTCATGGTGGCATGTCGAGTTCAAGGGCTATGGTTAATGATCCATGTTTGATTCAAGAATGTAGACAAAGGAATGGATGATCTGGAGGAGGTACAAAAAGATTAGATACAAGGTGGCGCCATTTTCCAGTGTGTTCCAAATATTTGGGCCTGAAAATCAACAAATAGAGAAAAGTGGTTTTGGTAAAGAGACTTATGTGTTGTTGTCTTGAAGGGGAGGAAACTTTCATGCCATATGTTTTTCACGATTATAACATCAAAATATGTCAAAGGGAAAAGGGGCACCCAAGTTTTATGTTTGGTCACGCAAGTGACTTGTGCGGCAGTGACTAGGGCAGTGAGACTTGCGCACCGAGGGGAGACTTGCGTACCATCGCACAGGGTGTCCAAATGCCTATAAATATAGGTTGACCCCTCCTCATTCAATACGAGTTCAACACTTAGAAAAAAATCAGAGATTTCATCACGCAGGTGTGGTGGTTGCACAAGTGGTGGTGTGGTCGCGCAAGTAGAAGTTGCATGCCAGGTGATAGTTGCGTGCCTAAGGTGGTTTGGGAAAAGAAGGAAGTGAGTCGCCCAAGTTTTGAGTTGAAGAAGGGGGTGTCACACAAGTGGTTGAGGTGAACTTGCATGCCAGTTTTGAAGAGTCACGAATGTTCTTGGTTGCCCGCCAATATTGGTTTGGGCATAAAAGGGTGTGAGTCACGCAAGTTTGGAGTTGTAGAAGCTTGTGTCGCGCAAGCGGTTGAGGTGGACTTGCGTGCCAGTTATAACTTGTGTGCCGATACTTGCACGCCATCCTAGATAAGGTCACCAGGTAAGGTTGATTCACGACAGTCATTCAGGGCTGCATAAAAGCTGGAAGATTGCCCGATACCTTCGGTGCAAAGTGAGATTCATCTACAGGTGAAAGTTGGACTTCAACAAAGCATCCACATACAACAGAGGATGTATTCATTAGAGATAATGAAGAGACCTACAAGTCTATAAAATGTGATTGGATCCTTTATAGAGAAGTGATCAAAGGAAGAGGAAGAAGGTGATCCTCTCCACTGGAAGTGAGCCAGAGAGATACAAATAGGGAGTGACCCTTGAGAAAGCAGTGAGATGACCCTAAACATTGTAAAGGTAGTGAGCCTGGGAATAGAAGTGATCTAGACTAAACATTGTAAATTGACAGTGATCCTTAGTGGATTTGGTACAACGGAACATCGATGTTGTATGCTCCTTGGACGTAGCCCAGTGAGGGTGAACCAAGTAAAAATCTATGTGTCTACCTGCCTGCTTCCCTGCATTGAATTCAAAGCATTATCATCAGATAAAGAAGAAAAGAAGTGATCATAATAAACACATAAGTGCAAACAAAGTGACTCTTGTAATAAAGAGGTCACGATCCAGTGGGGTAAGAAAAATTTGCTAAAAATAATATCCATACCCTGATTCACCCCCCTCTCAGGGTATATAGGCCCCTATTGGTCCTATCACATATGGTTCGAGATAAATACCCTAAACTAAATAAATAGGTTGTCCGAGTTAATGAACCTTAACTAAAGCATGCGAAATTTGTATTAAGGCCCGCTATAAAGACCCATCATGCTTGAGCTGCTCTCATGGATATGAAAATCACTCATCATTTAAGACATATCTCCATCCAATATAATCTTCCAACAAAAATAAAATCCATTTTAATTCACCACAAAGCAAAGGATGGATATCATCGACAATTCATGAAATATAAAAACAAAGAAATGTAATGAACATCACATATAATAGAAAAGGTGAGAGACATTATATGAATACCAACAACCTGGTTCATCAAATTCCAGATAAAATGAGGGATCTCCAAAAAATGGAGCCTTTCTTATGAACCAATGTATGATTGAAATATTATACTAACATCATAACATCTGATCAGATGAGTCTTTTAGATCAAAAAGTATTTTCTCTAATAGAGCCATAGATTGACACAGTTGATCATCGGACAAAGGATCCACCTCCAAAGTACGTGGAAACATCTTTGGAAACAAAATCAGGACTGGATTTCCCTACCACATCTATAATCCCTTTCTACTACAACATGGAATTTTCTGATAACTAGAGAACATACTGAAACCTGGATAGATCTGTTTTAAGATGACCAATTTTTGACTGGAAGTGACCAATATGAGCCTCCGCAGCCTTAATCACATCTTGGTAATTAGAATCATCTATCGACCATTGAGTAGCTTTATCCACAGCTTCTCTATAGTTCTACTAATCTAAGGAGGAGGGCTCACCAGATTCCACACTCAATTCGAGGTCCCTTCTATGTTCTCGTACAAAGATTACCTCTTGTATGAAGGGAAGAATAGTCAAAGCATTCATTGAAAAGGATGGGAAACATGAATCAGAGATTACTTAGTCGGCCCTTCAACTCATCCAATGGCATTTCTAAAACCAAGATCTAGATATCCCTTGCATTTTTCACCACATTGATTGATAGAACGCTACAGATCTAGGGCCATGATCCGGGCCTATCTTAGGAATGGAAAAGTATTATAGAAAAAGATAAATCAAAAGTATATTTATTACCATATTCTTCAATGGTGAAGGGAGATAACTAGACTCATCATTGAAAAAATTAGAGGGAATCCTGGAGGGACAATCACAAAATCCCTGAAACTTCACGGTGAAGGCACTATAGTAGAAAGTGCAGGGGTATTCCAGCTACAGGTGGAAGAATGCGGTACCACAAAATATCATCATATATGACTAATATGATAAATATACCTCTCTCATAAGCATCACTGAAAACATTCTCCACATCAATCCCATCCTTGGGAAAAGATGCAACTCTCTCCTGTGATGAAGGATTTTTCACTACCATCAGCACTTGGTCTATAGGAGGGACCTGCCCACCACCTTTAAGAACTATGAAAGTAGAAGATCATGTATGGGGGTATGTATAGGGAAGGGAAAATGGTCTACCACTAAAAAATTATTTATCCTCTTCAAATATCACTTCTACGTCAGCCAACACAGCATAATAATAACTTCCAATATCAACACCCTCGAAAAGTGTCTCTATTTGTGTTGAATTCGATGGAACACCTAAAGAAGTGTTTGTGACATGAAATTAATTTGGTCTCATGGGCCCCTATATTGTACCTATTCCTAAATGGATCAGGTTTGGTGCTGATAGATCCACCAGATCCACCAAACGCCCATCTACATCCTCAGAAATAGGTGTGTGATCTTCTAAATGAGGCTGGTGGGGACCTACACATTTTCAATGAATCATGAATGCCCTACCATGATAACTCAAGATGAAAATATGAGAGTTGGATAACAGAATTACATGCAGATTTTTAGAGACAAGGATCTGACGATACAATTCACTTCCTATTCTTCTTCTTCTTCTTCCTTTCCAAAGAAGGGGCTCCGGAAGCTGTTGAAGCCGGGGTCACCTCCTTAGCAGTAGAAATTTCCACTCACATTTGAGCTATTTGACCTGGGGACCCTTCTTCACTAGGCCCCCAATCACCATCAAACTCCTCTCTAAGGACTGTTCCCCGATGGGTATATTCAAGAGACAAAAAGGTCGTGAAATCATTAGCAACCTCTTTCTCTATACACACATATAATGGATGTTAGCATGATTAAAAAGGAAATATATCATCTTAAGGCCCAAAATAAACCCAAAATCAATGATAGGGTAACCCTGCTCATCCAAAAAAACCTGAAGAGATCTCAAAAGAACCATTTGGTGGAATTGAGAAGAATAAAATATCCAACCCTGGGATCTTGGAAAAAAATTTTCGATGCTCTCGAGGAATGATATCAATTCCTAGGGGTGTTCTTTGAAAGTAATACCATTAGGTGCAGTGATATAAGAAAAAAAAATCAAAAAGTGATTCTGAAAAGATTATTAGGTTCCAAAGGGTGTCCTCAGAACACTTTTTCTTCCAGGCTACCCACTTCTGAGATGCAGTTGGGAACATAAAGTCACATGTACCCCTTATATCCACAGTAGTAGACACCTCTATTGGTAATGTTAATCATTTGACTTGATTGGGTGTTTCTATTGAAGCTTCCAACCTCTTGGAGGAAAACTGATTCTTAGGACTAGGATTATATTCAGATATTGGAGGAAGGTAGGCATCACTCACCTATTTGTATAGTTGTCCACCGGGATATGAGAAGATCCAAAAATCCACATAACTCTGTGATAAACCAATCATTACTTCAATAGGGGAAGATGTATTTCTGCACCAGTATCCTCTCTAGTGAACATAAACTAGAATTGATGAGCCACCATCAGGTGCTCCTTAGCTCTAACATGGATAGTGCTAGGACACCTTGATTGGGCACACAAAAATTGGCGGCTGAACCGACATGGTGAATACCATTTGAAAATAAGGTCCCCATAAATGTAAGTAGAAAGAACCCCCTCACTAAGAGACATCATATAGGTTTGATCCTGAATTCTAGTCATACCATTGTCAACAAAATTTTCTGTCGGCATAGGATCCTATGTCCTAAAAGAGAAACATTCATGAAATTTCATAAAATCCCTGATTTCCCAATCCTTCGATGCAATGGGTCTTACCCCATTAATACATTGCAGATGCGGTACAAATGTAGTATTGGGGATTTCCTGGATGTTCAGGTACTCGTAACTACCCAGATGAGCCCCCATCCAACCCCATAACACTTGGAAGGGCCCCAAAATCCAATAAGGGGTTTCACCCTTATGGACATGATGTAGAAGTTGGTTGATCTTTTCTAGTACTAGGAACTCTATATCGACGCACTCCCCTCTATCCAACTTAGTCACCATTGAAAAAGTGAAAAATATGAATCCCCCTTTCTATTTTGTTGGGATTAAGTACCCACTCAGGTATATTGTAAGTAATCCATCCAGTTGCACCAACCAGTCAATATCAGGGATGAACTCCCATCCCCAATATTTTTACTTCCCACCATTGACCATGGGCTAGTAAGCACCTAGAACACCAAGAGAATCCTTGGTAATCCAATACATTAGCTTCAACATGGATGGACCAACACCAGTTTTTTTAATAATATAGTCATCCTATGTTTGGAAGAGGATATCCCCTAGGGAACACCCCTTTCGAGTGGGTCTTCTCCACTAGCATGATTATTTTCTGAGTTAATGGAGGAGTCTTGGTCATGTCATACAATTTGGATTAGGGAGGAAATAAATCTTCATATATTTTTCCAAGTACGAGAAAACAATAATTTTTCTCCATATCTCTAAGGATGATACCGACTTCACCATGGGTGAGGTAGAATGTGTCGTTTCTAGGCTTCAACAATTGAGTAACTCCACCGTCAAGTTCTTGTTACAATATGTTGATGTATGCGATATACAGATAGCTTCGTACATATCAATTTATTTTAGCTACCTATGGTACTCAACAGTGATATACTGGACCCAGAAAGTCCATCCCCAATCTAGTACAAAGATTCTGCCTGATTAGAATCCCAATTGGAGATCCATCCATACTTTTGATCAATGACAGATTGTCAAATTATTGAGCGATACATATGGATATCCTGATCAGATATGTGATCATTCTTGTCAAATTATGTTGTCATGAACTTTAACAGATGACTATCCTCATAGTCTCCCTTCAAGATAAAATAAACCCCAGAAGAAATATTAGGACGTAAGGTGTTCTGAGCTCCTTGGATCTAAGATTAGGGTATAAATGATGAATTCAGAAGAGGGATAGAGATGTCATTAGTGAGACCAAACCCATAGAGATACAAGTAACTCGAAAGGGTGTAGATCATAAATTTTGATCCCATCAACTTTAGTAGGACCTACTGATATGACCCTACTGAACGATGATAGATGGGATCCGCACTAACCACCATAGTGTCATGGTGAGAAATCATTAATATTTCCTTTCTTTTTGAAGTCTTGGGTGCTGATTGATGGGATCCAGAATCCATCATAAAAATAAGTAAGTGGCGCATGTTAGATGAAAAATATAAAGTCTTGACAAAAAATAAAGGCATGAAAATTCCCCAATGGCATCATGAACATCTCATGAACCGACCAAGGTTTCTCAAGAAACATCAAGGAGTTCATGAACCACCTAGTCACCAGAATACTTGTGGGGAGTATAACCCCTAAGATCCCCCAAAAATGTCGCATGACCTCCTTGGAGGCTCACGATCACATTACTTGAACATGGTCACATGAATCAATCAAGAGGTCAATCCATCAGAACTCATAAAGTCCTAATGAAAAACTCCTAAGTTTATTGAATTACTGAAGCTTAGTCTATGGTTGAGACAGATGAGTGTCTAAGAATAAATTAGTCTTGCACAAGAATGGGGCTTGGAATTGGGACTCGCAGTGCAGTCTCGTAGGCAGGGCTCACGATTAGTGTTCATGGTGAAGTCTTGCGACAAGGAAGAAACAAGAGTTCTCTGAAGAAGGAGGCAATTGATGGGATGAAATTTCCTCCACACCCCTATATATATAGGCAGTTCTTAAAATACTAAAGGTTTCCCAGAATACCGAACATCACCTGAGAGCATGGGTTCATGACACCACCAAGGACTCTGGAAGTCATTTAGTTGTCCTCAAGACCAAGTCCTTGTCCCCTCAGACATATCTCTAGAGGGGTGGGGAATTTTTTTGACACCTTCCAAATAGGAATCAATTACACCACAAAGGAATAATCATTTGAATGTGGATATTATATTCCCCACCAGATCAAGGAAGAAGAGGATAATTAAAGACTCACAATTTCATAACCATTGCAAGGTCATGCAAAGTCTCCATAAAAGGTCCCTACCCCATGGAAAGTCCCGCAGATCCCTCATCAATGAGAACCCATGTTCACCAGTGGTTGAGCAGTGATAGATGAATAAGAATCCCCTAGGACATGCAGTTTTTCATTGTAAAGTACCTGAAAAACCATCCATAATCCTTCAAAAATCAAGGGAAATTAGATTATAAGGAATAGACCCCCAGTGGTCATTAAGGTCACATGCCAAATCATAATTTGTAAGAATAAAATCCCTAGATGATGTCCAATCCATCTAGTGAGACCTCCAATACATCATCACAATGAAAAAAAGAGATAAATAGGAGGATGTGAGAGGGGCTTGTGGTCATTGAAGGACATGTAGTGTGCTACTAAAGACATGTGACACACCAAAAATTGTCCAGTGAACCTCGCGAAACCCCTTCGGCTCTTCAAACACACCACATGGAAACCTCCAAAAAATTATGTGGAACTCTAAGGATAGACACATGTTTTTTCCACAATACTTACACACTCTCATATGATCCACAATGGTCACAAGAGACACCACTAGAAAGTTGAGTAAAAGTCACATATATTACTCGATGAAACTCGCATACCTCCAAACCCTTATCACACAAAAAAGGGGGTCAAAAGGGAGGAGGGGAGTGGTGTCCTTAGTTGCTGAAAGACATGAAATGCATGCCCTGATCGATCTGCAAGACACTGCGAAACCTTAGTGTCATGACCTCCTTGCATCATGAAGTCCCTATGGCTTGTCATCCACATCGCACAAAGGACCTTGTGCATGTCCAGAAAAATATGGCGTGATCTAAAGAAAAACTTATAGGTTTTCCCGTGGGATGATCACGCAACACCATATGAACCATATTGGTCATGAAAAACATCTATAAAAAATAGAGTAAATACCTAAGTACCATACGTGCAATCCCACATGACTCAGAAATTTCATCACATAAAACAAAGGAGATAGTAATGGAGAGGGAGATCAGGATTCACAGTCGCTGAAGGGAATGTGATGTGACTATCTCACCATCAACATGGTCCCATGAGAACCTGAGATAAGCCATTAAAGGACTTGAGAATACCTTTTGACAGTCATTTGGATCTCACGAATACCCTTGGACATGTTAACATGACGACATAGAAGTACTTCAAATCATAAGCCCTCAATAGTTATAAATAATACGATAAAGGATGAATGGACTTGCGACCACTAAAAATATGGAGGCACCCTTGATGAATTCCACTATAGAGACTTGTGAAACTGCATAATGCCAAACTCCATGTTGAATCCATTATGGACTCACTCTAGATGCCCCACACAAATTGGAAAGTAAGAATATGGTTACACCTCTAAATTATCTACTCTAAATCAGAAAATGGGTTGGTTGGTTCTTTGGTGGGTTGATCGGATGCTAGAAGTTTGGACCCGGACCATTTCTATACATACTGGCGCTTTGACTCTGGGCTTCTGTACACATCTAATCATGCGACATATCATTTTTATTCTTGGTAATACACCAGTGGACCACTAGAGTAGTCATGTTCCAAGTATAAAATCCATCCATGTGATCAATAAAATATAATAAAAAGGAATTATTATGATACATGTGAAGACCATATCAAATATCCTTCATACCATGCAAGTCCCAAATATTCTATCATCTAAGACATGAGAAACATTTTGGACATGTCGAGACAAGTCTTGGGGACCCTTAGAGAGCACCAATTAGACTCAATGAACCATATGGGTTCATCACCCCAAACTTATGACATACTTAGGATGTACCACCTGACTCATATAATGGTTCCCAATCAGGTAAGATGAGTCTCATCGACAAATTTGAACATGAAAATCTAGCTCTCGCAGCGTACCCCTGGACATATTAGCCTAGTCCCGTGAAGTCCCTCAAGGCATCAACTAAGACATGTGAAACCACTCAAACCGCACCACCATGGATCTCACAACACCCTCCACATGTATTGACCCAGGTCACACAATGAACTCTAGGTTATAACAATATATAGGGTTACATGACACCATCCAAATAAGAAGGCCCATTCACCAAGCTATCCTTAGTGTATAAGTCCCAACACAAAAGAACTACGAGGTCTCTGATTACCACCATAACTGAGATATGTAGGATGCCTCCTTAAAGACCTGATCTCCATATAAAACACTCCAATGACTTCCGCAATATGCATACCCCATATCCATATGCCATGAGGCTGATCAAGCACCCCCCTTATTTCTCACAACAAGCATGGATCATGTGGGATTAGGGGAATACAACAAACACCTCATTAGGAACTAAACACCCATTCACCAGGGAAGACTTAGTGTATAAGTCCCAACACAAAAGAACTATGAGGAATCTAATTCCCACCATAACTAGGATATATAGGATGTATATTCTATACTCAAGCTCAAATATTTAGAATTTTGAAATCCCCCATAGTAGTCCTTATTTCATGACATTAAAATTCATAGATAGACTAAACTATGTGGGTTGCGATTCTTATAGAAACCAGGATACACCAAATTCCTCATAATTTTTCAATCCCATCCTCAGAATATCAGCCACCTCCATAAAGGGGGAATACAGCACAAAACAATTTGTCATATGGTTTCATCATATAAGTGATCGCTCATTACTAGAAAATGATGAATAAACCTGGATACATATAGAAAAATTCATAAAAGAGATCCCAATATATCACACATAAAAGATATTTAACCCATATCCATTTTATTAGGGTAACCGGTTGCTCATCGGGATTAGGGAGTGTAGAGACCCGTATCTTGACGTACATGGACATTACATTACATTTGCGGAATACTTAGTACATAACAAAAACACACACTAAAGGATCGTAATAGTTTAGTGTCTTTGGAAACTCGGAACGTAATCTTCTAATCATGGTGAAAGATCTTAAAAATCTCCCATAAAGATCTTCCTTTTTTTACCTAAAACCTTTCTTTATATCCTGGGGAAAAAAAACATAAAAGGGTGAGCTCAAATGCTCAGTAAGGGTAAACAAAAGAAATATCAATCACATAATTTTCATAAGAACATAACATTTTTGGAAATCTTAACCTGCAAAAGAGAGCATAATTTCATAACATGGGATAAATCATAGTAGTGAAAATGAAACCATAACTTAAAACATTACTCATTGTGGCATACACACATAATCATAGAGAATCATTTCTTGTTAGTCAAGACTCATTGCCAAGACTATCTTAGTGGACAAAGTCCCTTTCTGAATCGAGTAATCCTCGTTTCAGTCCTGTTTCACTGAACCGGTATAACCTACCATTCCAGCCATGTCTATCTCATGAGATATAAAATCTTTACCCAATGCATTGGAGGGAGATATAGGTCCCACCCATCTCTTAATGAATCCTTTCTTATGTGTGCCACAAAATCATAAATCATACATCATTTCATAACCCATGTAATAAAAATGGGATTCTTAAACAACATGACATCATAAAACCATTCATATAAGATAAAGGAATTCATAAACATAATTCCATCACAACATAGTCAAATCAATGTAAAAATATGGATAGAAACAGAACTCTTTATTATCTTAGATGGAAAATAATTTTGATAAAACACTTGAATTGAATTCTTGAGGAAAATATCCTTTCTTCTTCAAAAACATTTTTCCTTTCATAACATGTCATACAACTTTAAAATAAAAGAAGTTGATTAAAAATAAACTTGAAAACTTGTAAAGGAAGCTTCTTTGAAGTAATGTTTTAAAAATCCATTCATGCCGTATAAGTTAAAAAAAAACATTCTTCGTACTTTTTTCGGAAAAGTCAAAAAAGTACCTCGTACGGAAAAAACGACAAAAGATTCCTTTCATATTCTTTACTAAAAACTCACCTAAGGGTAAAATTGGATTTAAACTATTGCAAGTGGATGGAAACAATATTACATATTGAGGGAACATGGATGTGGATGATAAAATACACCCCAGTAAATACTTACGAATAAACAATCTCGGATAAAAATGAGATTGTGATATTTCCCTTACCTTAGGTCCAATTTGCTTCGTATGTGTCCGAACCTCCTGTATAATGATTTAAATAATGTCATTGACTTATTACAGAATCATATTCATTGTTATGATATCATATATGGTTCACTTATGACATTATATTACCCGTTCTTTTGTAAATTCCATGTTAAAGAAGCGTTTTGGGTAAAATCGTTTCATTTATCGTAGGTGTTTTGACTTGTTGTTCTTGACATCATTATTACTTATATCATGATTTACTTACTTCCAGAATATAAAATATGATTTATATATCATATATATTCAGTATATATATATATATATAATAGATAGATAAATAAAATGAAAAACACCGTTCATGGAGACGGTAGTCCGTACGTACGCATGAACGCTGTTTTTCTTTCCTTATTGTCTTGAAATGGAAGTAAGTAGATGACATACATATGTATATATATATACATAAATCCAGTAGCTTTATAATGTCATGTATTTAATTATTATTTCTTATATATACATTATAATCATTCTTAAATGGTTAACATGGAGAATGAATCTCATCGCGTCGTGGAGACGGTATTCCGTACGTACGCACGAGCGATGATATCATTTCTATAAATATTGAATTGAATTGGAGTGGATTATAAAATATATCAGAATCATTATGATGTTGTAATAACTATGTATAGTTATTCTTTACACCATTATACCCATCCATGTAAGGTGGTGGTGGAAAATAGATTACACCACGGCGTGGAGACGGTATTCCGTACGTACGCACGCGCGGTGATTTCTTTTTCCGTAGGATGGATAGATGGTGAAATAGGGTTGTTTCATACTTATAATAACATATCAGTATATGAGTGATACTGATGTTATTACTTCATAATGAAACAACCTAAGAAGAAGAAGTGGAAGAAGAAATAAAGATGAAAGAATTGGTAACGGTAATTACCTCTTCTTTGAAGTGCCTCTTTGAGACCTCCTCTTAGGGCACTAGAATTGGTCTTTGAGGAAGACCAGAACCTCTAGGATGTTGCTAGGGAAGTGGAGAAGGGATTTTGGCAGGGTTTGGCCGAGCTTGAGTGCTCAAATTGGTGTGAGGAGGAGGGGGAGGAGGTGTCCTTTTATAAGGGAGGAGAGGGGCACCTTAGGAATTCTTAAAAATATTAATTTATAATAAATATAACCCCACTTAAAAACCTCCAAAAATGACTCATATTCGAAGCTTAGATGAGATAGGGTTGTAATCTCATCAACCAATCAAATTTATACATGTTTGGATCTTATTTTAAACCTTATCAATTAGATTTAACTCTAAGTTAAATAATTTAACTTTTACCGTGTCTTTTTGTTTTCTTTCACTATATGGTTAATACACTTACTATAACATGCCAAACGAACCCCAAATTGTATATTATTAATACATATATCCTTATATAAGTCATGTGGCCGAACCTTAGATTTTTAGGAATAAAATAACAATTAATAATATAATATTTGATTTAAAAACTATTTTGTGTCAATTTTGACACTATTTGATATATGATTTTTTTGAAAGTCATAACAGAATTATATATTCGAACCAAGTTGATTAAATCAACACTAATATATCATAGTAACCTAGAAAATTAGTGGAATTCATAAAAAGTCTTAAATTACATTTATTTTGGTATTTATATTATCAATTATGTCAATATTTCATTAATAAGATAATTACTACATCATCTTTGTGTCATAAATAAATTATATTATATGCTGTCTAAAAATTACAAATAAAATACCATCATGTAGGAAATCTTTTTAGCTTTCTAATGAATATTTATAGTCGAATTTAGCTTATGTATAACCCCATATTAAAAATGATTTACTTATTAAACTTTGATTTTAACTATTTTAACCCTTCTTTAAATAAATTAAAATAAATGTCCTAATCTAATCCAAGTGGGCCTAAATGGTCATATTTTATTCCTAAGTTTGTTTTTGGTCGAATTACACTTGTCCAATAGAATTAGGACATGTGTTAGGGTAATATTAATATCATATTTACCCTTAGTTACCCTATTTACTATTAACCGTGGTAAAAAAAGTAAAAAGTTACTATTCACCAAAAAATTATTTTCATCTCATTGAACCACATTTTATTCCTTGATATTAACCGTG
This sequence comes from Viscum album, assembly GCA_963277665.1. Classification (NCBI taxonomy): domain Eukaryota; kingdom Viridiplantae; phylum Streptophyta; class Magnoliopsida; order Santalales; family Viscaceae; genus Viscum; species Viscum album. The sequence continues at coordinate 804,674,282 of OY728150.1, read as the reverse complement.
TCTCTCGGATTTTCGAAATTCCATTCACAGAAGCGGTAAAATTAAGTTTTATGCAAAATTCCGTTTTTAACCTACCACTTAGTGGTTTCACTATTCATCAAAAATTGAAAGTTTTCAGAAAAATGCCAAAATTTCATCCTAAGCTATATTTCATATTCCGAATTCAAAAATGAAGTCTATTTTACCAAATTCATAACATAGAAGTTGCATTAATTAATTTTATAATTAAATTCCGCTGTTAAAACAAATAGCGTGTTTTTTAAGAAACAAAATCTATCAAAAGATTGACACTTGATTATGTCTGGTTTAAATGTGAAATTACAAACAATGACCAACATTGTATTAAATTGTAAAAATATATTCTAAATATACTTTAAAACCACTCAAATTAATAATTTATCACTATTAATTATTTCGATTAAAAAAGTTGTTTTTAATTATAATTTAGTAATTTTCACTATTCATTAGAATATGAAAGTTATCCGAAAAGTACCAAAATTTCACCTTAGACTAAATTCGATACTCCGAATCCAAAAATGAATTCCATTTTGAAAAATAAAATTTACAAAATTTCCAAAAAGTGGTTATTACTATTCATAACGGCTAGTTTTAATAATATTTTAATAGCATATCGTTGTTTCGTGAAACTCGGTATTGCGTACTACACACGCTATCGAGGAAGGTCGCGATTGCGTGTAACGGAAGGAAAGTCAAGGATGCGTATTGTGAAAGCTTCTTTTGTTGTAGCGTACAACACAAGACATTAATGAAATTAAAAAGAATATTTTTCATAAAATCTTGGGGCGTTACATTCTACCCCCCTTAAAATGAATTTCGCCCTCGAAATTCGTCGGGGTTATAAATGGTTTACTATTCAAAATTTTCTTTGATAGAAACCCACATCGTAAAAAGGAATACCAAAACATGGATTTAAAAACTAAAGTATGAAATGTAACGATTACCCAAATATACTAATCACTGGGTTTCCACATAGGTGAAAATATGGATATGGAAGAAAAATCTAACCATCATGTTCTGATGGAGAGTGGTAGAGAACATGGCTATGGAAAAGCCAGTAATCAAAAATCCATAGATTTGTGATGATATAAGGTACCATCTGATTCATCGGGTATAAGATCACTAGGACAACATTTTTGGTTTTCAAGATCATTTCCCTAAAGTTGAAAATTTGCTTAGAATAAATACTTACTTTATTTTGGTAAAATCTCACTTTTGTTCGTGCCTTGAACAATTTCTACTTCATCTCTTAAATAAATGAAGTTGAATTTGTTATTCGTGATGTGTTAGCAGATCATGTGATAGAATGACAGGTCATTCCATCTGTCTCAAACAAAAGGTTAGCAAAACTTATATACATAAGTCGATCTATAGTGAGATTAATCATATATGGTTCCTAAAATGGACTTATACTTCATATATCATACTGCTTAATATAATAAAACTAGTTTCTACTAAACAGGGACTTCCTGTAGGTCAGTGGTAGGCGATAAAGGCCAGTCGCACTTCGGTTGTGGGTTCGATTCCCACAGCCTTGTCCGAAGCGATGGGCTGTCGCCCGTCCTGCAGGTTGTCCTTTTTCCAAAACTACTATAACATCCCATCAATAATATCGTCCAACACAATCCATTCCAATCTTTAGGCTTATCCATAATACTGCAGTCCACTCTCATAACATAGTGAAAACAATTACCAGAGATTTAATATCATCGTTGATCCCCATATATCATAAGATATGTTTTTTTTTGGTCACATTCCAAACATTCAAAGTCCTTAATCATGTATACTCTTGAATACCCATTGAACCTTAGTGAAAACTTGAATGCAGTTAAAAGTTAACACTTTACACATACCAAAATCCTCAAAATTATTTATACTCAAACCATGATATCACTTAGTCCTTATATCAATCATGAGCTCATGAATACTATTAAACATTTCATTTTCTCGTCTTCATTATGCGCATATCATCTTATTTCCAAAAAAAATATCTCAATCACTTTGAATACCACATCAATAAATATTGCAATACTCAATGATACAACATTATTTTGGAATCCCATTACATAAACACTTAATCATTCCACCACATCGTTGTCATATTCAACATTGCCAATAGTGATCGCATGTGATTTCCCTTTGTCCTTTGCCTTCAGTGGTTGCTCATGTTGATCATCACTAACCCTTGGATTAGGGCAATTATTAGCATAATGCCCCATTTCCTTGCACTTGAAGCATTGAAGTGTTGGCGGTGCGTTCTCTGCAGTGTTTGCTTTATCATTAGAAACCCTTTTTCCATTACTTCGACACTCAGCTGCTCGATGACCTTCTTTTCCACACTTAAAACATTTTCTAGTCCCTTTTAGACAATCTCCACCATGCTTCTTTCCACACTTTGTGCATAAGGAAACATTCATCTTCTTTTCACCATTATTCTGAGATTTCTCCTTGAACTCCATCTTTCGTTTCTTGTCAAAACCATGAGATGGATATGTAACACCAACTTCCATTTCTACCTTGATAGCACAACGCACAATTTCTTCATAGCTACTGAAGTCTCTTATAGCTAATGCCCTTCGAAGACTTGGTTTTAAGCCACTGAAAAATCGATCAACTTTACTTTCAGGTTGGATGATAATTCCAGAAGCATACCTTGCAAGTCTTGTAAAATTTGCTTCATAGGTACCAACAGATTCATCGTCCCTTTGCTTCAGTTCAAGAAACTCTTTCTCCATCTTTGTTCGAAGAATACGAGGGAAGTACTTATTGAAAAATAAGTTCTTGAACTCGTCCCATTCCATAGACTCAATTTCATCCCTTTGCCTTGTATTCTTAATAAGATTCCACCATTGATCAGCATCTCCTTCCAAACGATACACTGCTAGGATGACTTTATCATGTTCAGAACATTGAAGAACTGAAAATATCTTTTCAGTAGTACTAATCCATTGTTCAGCAACTAATGGATCAGTAGACCCACTGAAAGAAGGTGGACGCTGCCTCATGAAGGATTCAACAGAATGTTGCTCCTTCCTTTGCTCGTTTGGAAGTCCTGCATGATTCATAGCTTGAGAAAGTTGTGTGAGCATGGCTACAAGATTTTGCATTCCAGCTCCTATATCGTTTGGTTGCTCAGGGGTACAATCATTGCATTGCCCATCACATTCCGCATTAACACGGTTCCTTCGGGTTCCAGCCATCGTCTAAAACCCCAAAAGAATTGTGTGAGAGGCAAAAATCATGCTAGGGAAAACAACATAATAAAGGGTTAGTACCCTCAATATCTAACATCTTAGGTTAAATTCGAAGATCGTTAGCGTAATTCTAGGACCATAACCTATACGTATACTTAACCTTAGAGACATCCCTAGACATACCTTAGAAATATCTCTAGGGATCTCACTAAAGTTCTCGCATCCTAGTTTCCAAAGGTTGACTAAACCTTTCCTCTGATACCAACTGTAGAGACCCGTATCTTGACGTACATGGACATTACATTACATTTGCGGAATACTTAGTACATAACAAAAACACACACTAAAGGATCGTAATAGTTTAGTGTCTTTGGAAACTCGGAACGTAATCTTATAATCATGGTGAAAGATCTTAAAAATCTCCCATAAAGATCTTCCTTTTTTTACCTAAAACCTTTCTTTATATCCTGGGGAAAAAAAACATAAAAGGGTGAGCTCAAATGCTCAGTAAGGGTAAACAAAAGAAATATCAATCACATAATTTTCATAAGAACATAACATTTTTGGAAATCTTAACCTGCAAAAGAGAGCATAATTTCATAACATGGGATAAATCATAGTAGTGAAAATGAAACCATAACTTAAAACATTACTCATTGTGGCATACACACATAATCATAGAGAATCATTTCTTGTTAGTCAAGACTCATTGCCAAGACTATCTTAGTGGACAAAGTCCCTTTCTGAATCGAGTAATCCTCGTTTCAGTCCTGTTTCACTGAACCGGTATAACCTACCATTCCAGCCATGTCTATCTCATGAGATATAAAATCTTTACCCAATGCATTGGAGGGAGATATAGGTCCCACCCATCTCTTAATGAATCCTTTCTTATGTGTGCCACAAAATCATAAATCATACATCATTTCATAACCCATGTAATAAAAATGGGATTCTTAAACAACATGACATCATAAAACCATTCATATAAGATAAAGGAATTCATAAACATAATTCCATCACAACATAGTCAAATCAATGTAAAAATATGGATAGAAACAGAACTCTTTATTATCTTAGATGGAAAATAATTTTGATAAAACACTTGAATTGAATTCTTGAGGAAAATATCCTTTCTTCTTCAAAAACATTTTTCCTTTCATAACATGTCATACAACTTTAAAATAAAAGAAGTTGATTAAAAATAAACTTGAAAACTTGTAAAGGAAGCTTCTTTGAAGTAATGTTTTAAAAATCCATTCATGCCGTATAAGTTAAAAAAAAACATTCTTCGTACTTTTTTCGGAAAAGTCAAAAAAGTACCTCGTACGGAAAAAACGACAAAAGATTCCTTTCATATTCTTTACTAAAAACTCACCTAAGGGTAAAATTGGATTTAAACTATTGCAAGTGGATGGAAACAATATTACATATTGAGGGAACATGGATGTGGATGATAAAATACACCCCAGTAAATACTTACGAATAAACAATCTCGGATAAAAATGAGATTGTGATATTTCCCTTACCTTAGGTCCAATTTGCTTCGTATGTGTCCGAACCTCCTGTATAATGATTTAAATAATGTCATTGACTTATTACAGAATCATATTCATTGTTATGATATCATATATGGTTCACTTATGACATTATATTACCCGTTCTTTTGTAAATTCCATGTTAAAGAAGCGTTTTGGGTAAAATCGTTTCATTTATCGTAGGTGTTTTGACTTGTTGTTCTTGACATCATTATTACTTATATCATGATTTACTTACTTCCAGAATATAAAATATGATTTATATATCATATATATTCAGTATATATATATATATATAATAGATAGATAAATAAAATGAAAAACACCGTTCATGGAGACGGTAGTCCGTACGTACGCATGAACGCTGTTTTTCTTTCCTTATTGTCTTGAAATGGAAGTAAGTAGATGACATACATATGTATATATATATACATAAATCCAGTAGCTTTATAATGTAATGTATTTAATTATTATTTCTTATATATACATTATAATCATTCTTAAATGGTTAACATGGAGAATGAATCTCATCGCGTCGTGGAGACGGTATTCCGTACGTACGCACGAGCGATGATATCATTTCTATAAATATTGAATTGAATTGGAGTGGATTATAAAATATATCAGAATCATTATGATGTTGTAATAACTATGTATAGTTATTCTTTACACCATTATACCCATCCATGTAAGGTGGTGGTGGAAAATAGATTACACCACGACGTGGAGACGGTATTCCGTACGTACGCACGCGCGGTGATTTCTTTTTCCGTAGGATGGATAGATGGTGAAATAGGGTTGTTTCATACTTATAATAACATATAAGTATATGAGTGATACTGATGTTATTACTTCATAATGAAACAACCTAAGAAGAAGAAGTGGAAGAAGAAATAAAGATGAAAGAATTGGTAACGGTAATTACCTCTTCTTTGAAGTGCCTCTTTGAGACCTCCTCTTAGGGCACTAGAATTGGTCTTTGAGGAAGACCAGAACCTCTAGGATGTTGCTAGGGAAGTGGAGAAGGGATTTTGGCAGGGGTTGGCCGAGCTTGAGTGCTCAAATTGGTGTGAGGAGGCGGGGGAGGAGGTGTCCTTTTATAAGGGAGGAGAGGGGCACCTTAGGAATTCTTAAAAATATTAATTTATAATAAATATAAACCCACTTAAAAACCTCCAAAAATGACTCATATTCGAAGCTTAGATGAGATAGGGTTGTAATCTCATCAACCAATCAAATTTATACATGTTTGGATCTTATTTTAAACCTTATCAATTAGATTTAACTCTAAGTTAAATAATTTAACTTTTACCGTGTCTTTTTGTTTTCTTTCACTATATGGTTAATACACTTACTATAACATGCCAAACGAACCCCAAATTGTATATTATTAATACATATATCCTTATCTAAGTCATTTGGCCGAACCTTAGATTTTTAGGAATAAAATAACAATTAATAATATAATATTTGATTTAAAAACTATTTTGTGTCAATTTTGACACTATTTGATATATGATTTTTTTGAAAGTCATAACAGAATTATATATTCGAACCAAGTTGATTAAATCAACACTAATATATCATAGTAACCTAGAAAATTAGTGGAATTCATAAAAAGTCTTAAATTACATTTATTTTGGTATTTATATTATCAATTATGTCAATATTTCATTAATAAGATAATTACTGCATCATCTTTGTGTCATAAATAAATTATATTATATGCTGTCTAAAAATTACAAATAAAATACCATCATGTAGGAAATCTTTTTAGCTTTCTAATGAATATTTATAGTCGAATTTAGCTTATGTATAACCCCATATTAAAAATGATTTACTTATTAAACTTTGATTTTAACTATTTTAACCCTTCTTTAAATAAATTAAAATAAATGTCCTAATCTAATCCAAGTGGGCCTAAATGGTCATATTTTATTCCTAAGTTTGTTTTTGGTCGAATTAAACTTGTCCAATAGAATTAGGACATGTGTTAGGGTAATATTAATATCATATTTACCCTTAGTTACCCTATTTACTATTAACCGTGGTAAAAAAAGTAAAAAGTTACTATTCACCAAAAAATTATTTTCATCTCATTGAACCACATTTTAGTCCTTGATATTAACCGTGTCTCTCGGATTTTCGAAATTCCATTCACAGAAGCGGTAAAATTAAGTTTTATGCAAAATTCCGTTTTTAACCTACCACTTAGTGGTTTCACTATTCATCAAAAATTGAAAGTTTTCAGAAAAATGCCAAAATTTCATCCTAAGCTATATTTCATATTCCGAATTCAAAAATGAAGTCTATTTTACCAAATTCATAACATAGAAGTTGCATTAATTAATTTTATAATTAAATTCCGCTGTTAAAACAAATAGCGTGTTTTTTAAGAAACAAAATCTATCAAAAGATTGACACTTGATTATGTCTGGTTTAAATGTGAAATTACAAACAATGACCAACATTGTATTAAATTGTAAAAATATATTCTAAATATACTTTAAAACCACTCAAATTAATAATTTATCACTATTAATTATTTCGATTAAAAAAGTTGTTTTTAATTATAATTTAGTAATTTTCACTATTCATTAGAATATGAAAGTTATCCGAAAAGTACCAAAATTTCACCTTAGGCTAAATTCGATACTCCGAATCCAAAAATGAATTCCATTTTGAAAAATAAAATTTACAAAATTTCCAAAAAGTGGTTATTACTATTCATAACGGCTAGTTTTAATAATATTTTAATAGCATATCGTTGTTTCGTGAAACTCAGTATTGCGTACTACACACGCTATCGAGGAAGGTCGCGATTGCGTGTAACGGAAGGAAAGTCAAGGATGCGTATTGTGAAAGCTTCTTTTGTTGTAGCGTACAACACAAGACATTAATGAAATTAAAAAGAATATTTTTCATAAAATCTTGGGGCGTTACAGGGAGAGATTCACAAACATGTATTAAATATATAAGAGAGTCATGGAGTTGGCAATAATTCCCCCTAAAAGGGTGCGATGAGCCCAACCTCCCATCCACTCGACCAATGCGAGTCCCCAAGAGTCACTGAACCTAAAAACCTAGATGAAAAAAGACCATTGGAAATAAATTTCATGCCTAGATATGGATAGGGGAACCATTGGGAGTTTTAGGGAAAGGATAAAATAGTAACTCAATGAGCGAAATCCATTCCATGCCATAAAATCCCCCAACAAAACATTGTTATACAGTAACTGTTACGATTAGTATATATTAAGGGTTTTAATAAAATCTAATTGATACAGAACGAAGTGATGGAATTAACAAGTATGATGTCACCTCATGAGGCTCATTTATCAAAGGTTCCAAGGGATATGTAATCACTAGGATTCACCCTTGACCAAGTGCTATCCTAGATTCAACAACTAAAACTTGAGAAGAATCATTTATGATAGAAGTTCAATCTTATAGAGGCCACCTCACAAACTATGTTTGTCGAACTACCCAAAGAATTTACTACCACCATGAACCTCACCCTTATATATTATGGAATTTTGATAAGTAGTTATGTATCTAGGCCTTAATTGTTTTTAAAACTCGTCTTTAATTGAAATATTATTTTCCCAAATATATTTTCATTATCAATATTATATATAAACTAAAATACACCTAAATAGAGGATGGAAATGATACAATGGATATTTAATGCATGGAAATTGAAATTATATTTTGGATAAAAATATATGTTTATTTTTTATTAAAATGTATTTTTAAGATAAATTGATTTATTCAAAATAAAATTTTATTTTTATATAAATGTTATCAAAAATTATTATTAACTAAATTATAAATACTAAAATAATTTTATGCTATCATAAGTGGGGTTTCTAAATATTGGAAATTTAATGACGTAATAAAATTAGTAATTTAAAAAAAAATATTTTAAAAATTAAAATTAACATATTTGAAATATTATTTTGGTAAAAAAATTTCATTTTAATTTCATCAATTTGAAATTATCCAACAATGATTTTTTTCATAATTTTTTGTGACAATCAGATATTTGGTTAAAAATTAAACAGAGTATAAATATATGGGTTTCATTATGACATCATAATGAACCAGAAATAATTTAATAAATTATATAATGGTTAAATCGAAAAAATAGTGTTTCTTATTAGAATAAGGTATTTTAATGTGATAATATTGTATTTTAAAATTTATAAATAACATCCAAAAACCTGAAGGATATTTTCAGATTTTAAAAACAATTCTTTATAAACAAGACTTACTTAAAAACCATCAATGGTGGTATTTAATGAATTTCACACCATTAATACTTAAAATAATTAAAAAAAACTTTCCCTTAGAAAACAACATGGGTTACAACCATTGGATAAAAAATGGTTTTGAATATTTTATAACCTAGATCCAAAACCTATGTTTAGAAATTATTAAATAACCCGCCAACCTTTTCTATAAATACCCACTCATTATCCCATTATTCTCTACTAAAAACCCATTAATCACAAATTACCTCTCCCTATCCATATCTAAATCCCTCCTAAGGAGTTTATGAGTTCCTAAGGAGATCTTACCTAGCTTTAAGAAGCATCATCCCAAGGTAAGAGATTCAATTCATCTTCCACTTCATTCAAGCACTTTTTTTGTAATATTCCTTTTGAATCTCAATTTATTATGTTTTATTATGTTTATAAATATCACATTAATTTAAAATTGACGTTCTAAGAGTGATATAATATTTATCCTCTCTCATTATAACCTTTACCTAAGAGGTTACCATGTCGAAGTAAGGGTTCTCTATCTCCTCTTTTCCATTCAAGCACTTTATTTGTATTAAGAATTTTGATTCTCTATTGGTAATGTTTTAAAATGTTTATACACATTAATTTACAGTAAATATGTTTAAAAAATAATGATACACCACCTTTCCCTCTCATTAATACCTTCCATGAACTTTTCTGTACTCTTATTATGCTGTTGAAATCATCCCGTGATTTTCTATGAAAAACTTTTGTGTTGTGAATACCAATCCCTATTTTCATTCAAATATACTCAACTAGATGTAACTATACTAAATTTATTAATTAATTACATGTATTAAAACCACATTCTTTAATATTGGTATTGAAATGATTAAATACATTTTTTATGATCTATATGGAACACATAAATTTATAAATATGAAGGGTATTCCCTAATAGAGCTCTAATGCATTGGGTAATATTTTAATCTCATAATATACCATATATGATGTATGATCGGTTAGCCTAAGGACACTATGTTATAATTTCTTTTTGGTTATTCTCAACTTATACTTATAATATCACATTTTATGATTTTCTATATTCTTATGATACCATGATTTCATAATGTCTTTTTCTCTTACCATGTTACCATGTGAGTATGTATAATTATTACCTGGTTATAATATCAGGATGAGCTTATTTAATAAAATGTATTATTAACCATATTATATGATTTTCTTATTCCATTATCGAGAATTATATCTCACACCTTTATTTTTTATATCCCCAAGTTATCCTGTGTAGTATTAAGAGTTCAAAGGAAACTATGTGTAAATTATAGAGTTTAAAATAAAGACGTTGTATTATATTTCAAGTTAAATGTTTATGCATCAAATTTTCCAAAAAAACTAGACCTATATCTTCTTGGAATCTATTATATGGATCATTATGGTAAAAATCATGAAATAAAATATATTAGAAATATGGGTTTTTATAGACGGAATAAGATAAAGTTCTAGTTATTTTTGGGGGTTAGGACAAGAATGAAATAATAAAAACCATAGGGATATGTCCAAGTATAGGTCAACATCCTGAAACTTTGGTAAAGTATAGAGTTAGTTGTTCTAATGAAATGAAATCCCTATCTGTATACTACAAGAATATGTGGATTTGAAAAAATGTACCTAGGGGTAATAACCTTAAAAAGGATCATTGGGTATTAACTTGAATGGTACCTAGTACATGATAAGTATTTCGTTTTTCACACCTAGTTTGACACTCTTGGAAGATATGATGTAGTATGTTCCCAATTTATTTATGAACCATTATGAAGGAAATGAATATATTGTTAGTTTAGAAAACCATACTGGAAAATTAAAATTGATATCCAAGATTAATGACAAGAAATTCATGAGAAAAGATGAATTTGTCATTTATAAGTTATCCCTTTTATGTTTACAGTTTCCCATTTAAATTATTAATAGTTTTAAAATTCTCATCCCCAATTTTTATTTATTTTAGTCAATAGTTTGAAATAGGAGGAAGTATGTCGACAACCAATGTGATGGTAAATGTAATGATTTTATGAATGATATTCTTAACCTAATGGGATTAGGAGTTGATAACTTCATGGAAGTACTTTCTCAATTGACTCAAGTATTTAAAAATAAATTGAATTATTTAGAACACCCACTTCACCTTAATAAATAGAAAGTTGTGGCCAAGACATTTATGAGACGAAGGACTCTAAATTTTAGTGGATCTTCTGACCCCTTAATCATAAAACAATAGATTAAATACATTGAGAATATATTATTTTCACTCATATGTTCTGAAAAAGAGATGGCCATATTGGTAGTTTATTTCTTATAGGAATAAAATGATCAGTGGTGAACACTAATCAAGAATAAAAATCCAACGCAAGATGTAAAGGATATATATTGATATGAATTAAAGAAAATATATGTCAATAAATATTTTCCTTGCACTCTCTATCTCAAAATAGAAATATAATTCTTTAGAATAAAGAAATAGGAGGATAAATCTATCATGGAATACAAGGAAAACATAATAATGATTTCATGACACACCTTCAACTTTATCATCAACCCTGAAAGAAAATTTACCCTCTCATTTTGTAGGTTAAATTTGAGTCTAGAAAAAGTTTTAATGATTCAAGACATTGTGATAAAATTGTCCGATGTGACATCATAATGAAAATGGAGATCAATTATTCTTAGTGGTCCTATGGGACTGGTGATAAGAGTCGAGTATGATGTTTAAAACCAGAGGATCACCAGATAAAACTCATGTTGGAAAGAGAATCCAGCATCCCCCAAGTCATATATGTGGGAACTAGCATCCTAGAAACTACTTAAAGGGAACACTGAGGTGTTTAAATTATGGAAGGTATTGTCATAAATTTAATTAATACTAGATGGAGATGAATAATACCAATCATATAATGGAAAAAAAGAAGGTTTTGATAAATTCTCAACCCATGGTATAATGTTTCAACTACAAATAACATGTACACTATGAAAACCAATGACCTATGCCGTATTTTGTCAAATATAATCGATGAAAACAACCTCCAAGGACTAGAGGGAAAGAATGAGCATATTCTATCATAGCTACTGTGGTGGATCATGATAATGAAGTGGTGATAGGTATTATGGTTATTCATAAGGATTAATAGGTATCTAATACATGTAAATAATGGAAATGGGAATTTTAAAAGGAATTCCATCCTACCTTTCTTAATTAATGCCTCAACCACCCATTCTCTAGGAGATCAAAGAGGCCTAAAAATGATGCAGAGCAATAAATAAAGGTAGCGAACATTATAGAGTTCAAAATTTATAAGGATAGATTTATAAGGCTTGGAACCTGAGTATGTGCACCATAAAAACTAAAATTGATGAAGGAAATTCTAGACGATGTGAATAAATTATCCTTATATATTTATCCTGTTAACACTAAGATATATAGAGATTATAGGAAAAATTTTAGCGGGACAACATGAAGAGGGAGATTTTAGAATTTGTATCTTGATTCTAGGTATGACAACAAGTAAATTCAAAATGAAAAACGTATAATGGAATGATACAACCATTTACCAAACCAGTATATAAATGAGAAAACATAACCATATATTTTTTCAAAGGAGTAACTCCCCATGTTTTAAGATCCATTAATTTTTCCATATAATATAAAAAATGTTTCCCTATTATTTCAAAAGAATTAGTACTTGATTAGATATTAGTCCATACAAGATATGAACAATGATAATGACACTTTATTCCATTATAATGGAATATTACAATGATGGTATATGAAACCATGTATCACATAAAACATATCATTACACTTCATGGATGATTACATCTATTAAAAAAGAAAAACTTAAATGGGGATAATAAATTGAAAAGAATAATATATTAATAAAAAGAAACACCCTTGGACCACCATTTCCCATATGAATAACCATTAGTATAACAAAACCTATAATGGTAAAAAATATCATGAAAAAATAATGCATGTGGTGAGATCTAAATTGAAAACTATGGAAATGAAAAGTGTGACTTAAGAAGTGATAATATAATTAATGATTTTATCAAGCATATATATAGAAATTGAATCTAACCATTGTAAATATGGTCATTAAAAATATAGTAATTACAAATATGGTTTTTAGAATATGGTCTTTGGATATACATATATCTAATAGGTATACTAAAGTGGTGTATTTTCAAGTAGTTAATTTAAAATAATATAACTCAAAACGAAATTAAAATATAATATTAAAATACTATAAATATTTATTTATGTGTTATGTATAAATATAAATATTATGATTACTAAAAAATATATATTTTATATATAAAATTAAAATAAATATTTCAATATCAATGGATTAGGTAAATTAGAATCAATAATATAATTAATTAATTTTATTGGTATTTGTTAAAGCATATTTAATATAAAAGTAATATTTTTTCAAAGAACCATTTAATTAAGTGTTTTATATTTTATCCTAATAGAATAAATTTAAAAATTTTAAACTATTATTTTGAATAAATATATTAACTTTATTTAAATTAAAAATTGATATGAAATAATATTAAGGACACTTATTTCTTAAAAACACAATTTTTCAATAAAACTAGTTTACCCTTATACTTTGGATTTTAATTTAAAATATAAATATACAATATTATGATTTTAAATTTTATAAAATGAAAATAATTATTTAATTTATAATTTGAAAATTATCTTATTATGATTTTTTTGGATTTTTAAAGCAATTGATTTTAAGATGAATAGTGAAAAAATACAGTTTTGTTTTTCAAAACGATGAATTTTATTACTTTATTAGTATATAAGTGAGATTTAAAATTTTATAAAACATTTTAATTGATCAAATAAGTATTTAAAGAATAATTTTATACATTTTAAATATATTGTTTCAATTTTTTTAAAAAAATGTTTAAACTTACCAAACAAAAGTAATATTTTAGTTATATTTAAAAAACTATTTTTGGTATTTTAATTTAATTAAAAATTATTTTGATAAAATATTTTTTATAAGTCCAAATACATAGATAATCTTAATGCACAAAAAAAATTTAAGCTTACAAATAATTTTTTCTAAGAAAATGTTTTTACATCTTATGTATGATAATACTAAAATAAATTTATCTAAAACTTTCAAATATTATTTTATTAAATTATTTCTATATTTAAAATAATCACTTTCAAAATTTTATATTATTTTATTTTTAATTTAAAAAATTAAAATTAGATACCGAGGGTGAAAGTAGAGTGACTGTGGTAAGGGTAAATTAGTATAAAAGTGGTTTAGCATTGAGAAAAAGTTAAAAATTATAAAAAATGTATGATATTGTATTTTTTAGGGAATATATACCTAATATAATTACCAACACCATTATGGGACATTTTTAGAGCCTTTTTCTGTAATACTTTGTGTGTACAGATGGTTTGGAAATTATAGAAGGAATTAGAATTATTTTTGAATTGGTTGACATGCTAAATTTTGAAGTAAGAATTAGAAAGGAATTATGAGAGTTGATATATCTTAAATATATGTTTTTGGATAAATTTTGAGTCCTAGGTCGTTCTATGGGTTTTCTAGGTAAGTCTCAGGAGCATCAGGTTGAACTTTAGAGGTTTTGGGGAGCATTGATAAGGGTGTATGGTTTGAGTTTCATGATTTAGATCAAACAGTGTGGGTACCATTATGAAGGATGAGTTTTAGTTTAATTTCTATAGTGCATGGTTTTCTGGCATGATTAGTGCATGGTTTTGATGGATTTGTTTATGTTCTCATAGGAAATCATGCGGACTTGGCTCAGACTAGGTCCAAGGTGCATGACTTACACATGGTTGCAGAAAAACCATGAGAAAGTTTCATAGGGGTTCCAGAGCTATTTTTCATGGTTGGAACATGGTTATTAAATCATTCAAAAAAAGTTTGTGAGGTGATTTTCCTTGTATAGTAGAGGGACCACGGTTATTGAATGGTTTTAAAAACCATGTGGCCAAACCATGCGGCCAACCCAGTTTTGCTAAAAATGGTATTTTTATAATTTTTTCTCTTTCAAAATTAAAAGGGGGATCCTACTTTACTCTCACTTTGTGTGCATGGATGAAATCCCTTCCTCCCCTTCTCATACCTGGTTCCCCAACAAATTTGAGTTATTTTAGGTGTGATTATTCATTGTTTAATGTGAGTTTCCTCCTCTCACATTATTCTTCTTTCTTTATTCTTGGTTTATTCTAATTCTGGACATTAATGCTTGGAAGTTTGATTCTAATTCTACTAAAGGATGGTGTAACTGGATGATTATCTTTGTGATTTCCTTCTACCTAGGAAGAGGACATCTAAAGATACTGTTTGTATGCCTCCATTTTCCATTTTGAATACGTATGTTAACATAGTGAATTTGTTAAGGTTTTTATACTAAATTAAACTAATTTGGGAAATTTGTTGGATGTTTAAGTTGGTTTTTGTCTTAGTTTGGGTTTTAGGTGTTTTTAGGATTAAAATTTTCCCATTTCTCAAGGAAATGTATAGTTTTGGATGCACAATGAGTTTAGAACCTGTTATTACCTTTTGGTAATTTGGATTAAATTAATTAATTAATTAATTTAATGATGTTTATGGTCGTTACTGCTGCTCATAGAAGCCAAAGTGGTAGTATGGTCTCATTTTGGACTTTGCTGAGCTAGGGTAGTGATTTTTCATGCTAAATATTAAATGGAAAATCATCAGGATGTGATAGGTGGTCTATACACTTTCCATATGGAATTATTTCATTTTTATGATTTGTGTGGTGTATGGTGGTGCCAACGAGGGTTCTAACCTATATAGTTTAAATGAATTGTTAAATTTATATTTCTTGTTTAATTTAAATTTTAAAACCTATGTAAACAGTTGGGATGAATTGTGTAAAGTTCCAAGGACACTGAAGGCCTTGTACACCAACTTGATGCTTTTATCACTGATAGTTGAGGCCTTGACTAAGTGGATACTCATAAATATGGACACCTCCAAGAGGGAGGGAGTTTGATGATATGTGAGGTGGATGGACCTATATTGATGTGTTAAGACCCTTGACATGTGTTAGGACTAAGTGAATAGATCTTAGTAAGTTTAGATATGGGTTAGGTGAACAGACTATTTTTGAGTGACCTTTTACATAGTGATGGTTCATGAGCTATCTCTTGAGGAAGTCTTTGATACGGGGTACACATGCGGCTCATGAGGTCGTGATATGACGTTGATGATGTTTAGGGATGGGATTTCCATTTATCATCGATAATTGAACCATGAAACTAGTTTTGATAAAGGATTCTAAGTCAGATGCCTCCACTTTAGTGATGAACCAAGGGAACCATATGGGTGCTCCTCCATTATATGACCTTGAGAGTGTTTATGTGGAAATTGGTAAATAGGGTAGCTCGTATCATCTATAACCCATAATGAACATGTGATTCTAAGGGTCAATGGAAATTGTGATGGGTGTAGGAATTCAACCATACTTTAATATGTTTTTTTATTTTATTTATGGATATGATAGATAATTTCCTAGGATTATTGAGAATCATTCATTGGTCTTGGAACTATAATGGGTTCTCAGGATACTTGGGAATCACATGATGAGATGTACAAGGCCATGGTATTCCTAGTATATTTGGGATCCCATCTCACAATATATTGGGGGTGGATACCTAGCTCGAATATCATCCATTGATTTGGTTGATGCAAGATTTGATGCCTAGATGTGGTATATAGGATCTGACATTTTAGTGAGTATGAAAGTGTATAAAATAATTACTAGGATGGTAGGGATTCCAATGATATTGTGATTCCATTGAAAATTCTCAAGTGTTGGGATTGAAATTGAAATACCATTAGAACATTGTGAATTCTTAGGACTTCTGGGATTTTATTGGTGGTATGAGGTGTCAAGTGAGAGTATATCTATGAGGAAATATCTTGGAAATCCCAAGGTTGACTATAAGATCCCCTAGATTAATTCCTAGTATTTCCCCCTAAGGTCAAGTAGACCCACAAAATATTATACAAATGAGGTGTTGAGTACATTGTATGGCCAAGATATTGACCATGGGATCATGAAAGGGTATTCCCTTTTTGAATATTAGGGTTTTGTAGGAATCAATGATTCCTATACATATAGTATTTCCTTGGGCCTCCCTCTCATTATAATCATACATAGGCCTGATAGTCATGAACACCAAGGTACTACTGTGGGGTTCAGTCTAAGGGATTGAGGATGAGGGATGCCTGGTTAGGCCCTAGGCTCTGCTATTCATTGTGATAGATGAATGAGCATGGGATCCCCAGTGAGTAGATATAGTCTCCCATGAGGTGATTATCTTTCTCAAAGACACTCCAGGATTTTCTATGGAAAGTATGGTCGATCTAGGCCATAGACCTAAGGATTGACGATGGTTGTTGTGTTTGTAATGGTTATATATATATATTCCCTCAGGATGGTTGGGTTACGGGTTGTCATAGTCATCACAATGTGCTTTGAAACATTCCAAAATTAGTTCGATGTTTGTATTTTTGGTTATTTTATTTATTTATTTTTGAAAAATTAATTTTATAGAGAATGAAACATGAACATATCACTACATTTATGGTATAGTATAGGTCTATGTTGGTCGTTCCCTACTATGTTATGTATTCACACCCCGCTCAGACCGCTATTTCACTAGGGTACCAAGTAGCCTTCGCATTTTTAAAGGTTCTGGTTGGGCTGATGATTGATACTTATAGATCGAGTAGGATGGATTAGATGGTCAAGATACTAGGTTGAAATATTTATAGAGCCTCAATGTCTTTATTTTATAAAAGCATGGCTGTTTAAGTTTGTGAATTATATTTCATTTTTTATAGTATGCTCTTATTTATTTATTCATAAGTGTACTTCATTAATTAGTTATTTATTTTGTGATTGATCACTTTGATATAGGGGGTATAATATCCCCATAGTAAAGACCCCCACTACTAATCAAAAGCCTATGTCACACGGGGAGGCACACCTGAGGTCATGTGGTTGTCTGGTATGGTTAATGATTGGAGTGAGCTAGGGCAGGGTGTTAAAAAGTGGTATTAAAGAAAGCTTTTATTTTTATCACTATTTGGGATATGGTGGCTAGGAGATATAGTAATGTGTCAGAGCCTCTAATGGATACGAGACTGGTGAATCATAAACACCCTTTCCAGTTGGAAGTCCAAGTTACTAAGGATGGGATTATAGTTCTTGGTATACAATGTTGTTGTTTATATTATTCTCAACATGATTTATTTCTATGGTGGATTTATAATTTATGATTTATTATGGATTCTTGGTTCATGGACTATTGGAAAGTGACCAGATCTGGATTTGATTCATGGGTTGTAGTAGAAAGAGGCATCTGATGTGTCATTCTCAACACATAAGGATTCAAAAGACATGTAGAGCCCTACTAAAGTGATTTTTGTCACTAATGAGAGGTTTATCTGTTTAAAGTACCGAGAACCGCTTATATTTTGTTTTGACATATAAGTACCTGGTGCCATTTTACTCTTCTAGATAGACCTATATATGTGTTTTCCACTAATGGTAGGTTATGTGGATCTATGGTGAGATTCTTGTTGATGAAAATGATACCATAACTCTACGTATGGTACATGAGGTGATCATAGTAGGTCAGTGAGGCACATGGTTCCATAAGGGGAACCACTAGTGAGTCACTATTTATCAGGTTCAATTACTTAAGGTTCCTATAACAACCTATATGGAATTCTACCATATACATCTGAATGATACTCTACTTAAATGAATCATGTGACAATGGTTGGTGGGATACATATCATCATAGGGTGATTTCTTTTTAATATGTGTTTCTATGTGATGTGGCTAGATCCTCTAGGGAGTAGTTTGATGTGAAGACGCTCAGAGAGGGTGACTACCCTAGGTTTGGTCATTTAAATTTCCATCAAGGTCTTATATAATTTTTTCCCATATAACATGTAATGAAATTCTATATAACCAAACATCAAGTATATGGTTATTTGACATGGATAGCTTAACGATATGGAGTTATTTATACAAGATTGGCCACTGAGTTTAGTATTTTTGAGGAATAGCCAAGTGTATGGAAGATTAGTGAGAATGAATGACCTTTTATGTAGTTAGGCATGGAATATCATGGAATATGTATATGGGAACCTAGAAGGGGTGTTATCATGTCAATTTCCTTTGGTGGTGTGAGATGGGAACACAAATGTTTCCTGTGGGTGGTGACCTTCATGAGATGCTTGGTTTAGGTGGGTAGATCTAGTGGCATCTGAGCTGCAACTCAGTGTATTAGTGATTTGGAAAGATATGATTCATGAGGGTGACCTATGAGATAGGTTAGAATTATTTTGGAGTTTTCCATATAGGTATGAAGCATAGGTTGGTGCTTTGGCTTATAAAATGGTGCACATGAGGTGTTACCAGGTATTTGGGGATGCATGCATGGTGATGCCTTAGTATTTAACAATAAAAACACCTTGAGTGCTTGTGATGTGGTACTGTGGCTTAGTTTTTTATTCTATATGTTATTTGGGTGTGATAAGAGTGTGGGTAGACATTTTGGGTTTTAGAATGATGATGTTTGGTGGTGGTAGGGTGGTAAATTAAGGCACATGTGACGTGACCAGTTTAAAAAAGGAGTGCCGAGGGAACTGAAGTTAAATTAGAGTGACATACCATAGGGCATATTTGTCCTAGGTTTGATGATGTGTGGCTCATGGGATCATGAGTTGAGATGATGAATGGGTGGTATGGGTGTGTACACCCATTGTGTTTAGATGAGATCGAGGTAACACGTGTCTATTAGATAGGGAACATATTAAATTTAAAACTATTAATTATAGTGAGTGGGATAGGGGATAATGAATTTAGATGGAAAATATTTTTATGTTTATCCGGAATAGAGACAGAAATGTGGTGTTAGGATCTTTTGGGCATCACACTCAATGATAAATATATGTAATTAGTATGGTGGGTAGTCCACCATGGGTTGTGGGTGGGTATGACTTTCATTTTTGATATAATTTTAATTGATTATATAAATATAATACCTATGAGTAGAGAATATGTGGTGGTTGGTGTTTCATGCTAGCACTCATGTATGGGTGGGTGGGCCACATCTGGCTATTATGTTTTGTGATGAATAGAAGAGGGACATGAAAATATTGGTATTTTTGACCTGATGGTGTGATGAGAAGAATAATATAACGGTGGAGAGTGTGGTGTTGGTCTTAGTAATATGAGCCCATGTAGGTAGGGCTATGGATGTATGGAATTGATTGTTTGAAAATCGTGGAAGCATTTGGATTTTGATGAGTATGTGAATCAAATTTATCTATTCCCATGTAAATAAAAGTTTTGGGATTCAAATATGATAATGGATGGAGTAAAAGTGTGGGAATCAGACTTCATATGGTTTTAGAGGTGACCCAAGGGTGCTTCAGATCATTAATGCACTGACACTCTTATAAGGACACAACAATGGTTTTGGAAAGTTGAGGATTCAATCATGTAATTACACTAAAATTCATAATTTTACTTTGATGGGAATGATTGGATGATTGAATAATACCTCCTAGATTTAAGAAATCCTAGTCAAGTGGTTTGGAAACATGTTCATGATGCTGGTTGAGAATTTTTAGGTAGGACATCTAGGAAGGGTTTGAATTGAGTTCTCATGTAAAGTTGGATGTGGTGAGTTGATGAATTCATTAAAAACATCATATGGGATATGATATGTGTTTTTCAGAGACTGTTGGATACTTTTAAAGGATAATTTTACATGTACAATCTTGTTACATGGATAGAAGTTACACATATATTGGCTAATAATTTTTGGAACAATGATAATTTCACTAGAATCATTATTGGAATGTCGGCATACAGATTCAATAACAAATTCCAATGATGTAAATTCCAAATCATTGAAATTTGAAGTTATATGATAAAGATTATGGTGGGGGAACACCATGGTCTAAGTAATCTATCAGACAATGAAAACATGGGTGTCTTGGGATATATGGATGTAGGCGGTTGCCTTCACGATGTTTTAGTAATGAATTAGAGTGATGGATCATGTTTTTATGGTTGATTATATTATGTTTAATGTTTCAATTTAGAAATATGTTTAGCAATCAATGATGGGATGAATCCATTTGAATATAAATTCATGAATCAAGTAGGTTAGTACCAATGATAGAATGCTCGATGATACTTCTTAAGGATTATAAGTTCTATGGAGGGGAGATTATAATACCCCATATATAAAGATGGGTTAGAAATCCCATTAGGAATTTTATTTTTTTGAATTGGTTAATGAGATAGATTTTTAAGTGAGATTAAAAATGGAATTCTAAGAGATGAGATTTATTAAATTGATGTTTTTGGATCAATTTTGAGGCCCAGGAGGTGAAATGCATGTTTGGGTAAATCCCTAGAGCATTGAGATAATGTTAGAGGTTTTAGAGATCTCTGAAAAGGGTGAATGTTTTGGGTCTCACAATTTAGATCAAAGAATGAGTGTTCCCTTACACAAAAGGATTTTCAGTTCAACTTCTATAATAAATGGTTGTTTATCATAGTTAGTTCATGATTTTGTGGAAACCATATGAGAACTCATAGGAAAGGTGCGGGATTGGATTTTCCTAGGATTAGAGAAAAAATATGCACATTATTGTAGACAAACCAAGTGAAAATTTTAGAGTGTTTCTAGAGATATTTTTCATAGTTGGTTCACAATTAGTGAACTATGTATCCAAACCATGTGTGGTATGTTTCCCTGGATAGTAGAGGAAACACAGTTAGGGAATGGTTTGTCAAAGCATGTGTCCAAACCTTGCAGCCTGCCAAATATTTTTAAAAATTCTATTTTTAGCATTTCCCCTTTCAAAATTATAGGGGGTGGGGGGGAGTCCCCTTTCTTCTCCATCATGTGAACATGGATGAACTCCCTTCTACCCAACCTACCCTTGGTTTCTCCAAAATTTTAGTCAATTTTAGGTGAAATTATTTGGAATTTAAGGATATTATACTCCTCCACCATCATCTTATGTTATTTCCCCTTGGTTTATTCATATTTGGGACATTTGTGATTTGATATTTGGTTCCAATTATACTAAAGGACTGTGGAATTATCCAATTATCTTGGGGATTTCATTCTATCTACAAATAAGACATCCTGAGATGCCATCCACATGATACTGTTTTCTATTTTTAAGAGGTATGTCATCGTGGTGAAATTATTATGGTTTTATCCTTGAATTAAATTAATTTTGGTAATTGTTTGTAAGAATATATTTTCGATTTAGCTTGGTTTGGGTTCTGGGGTATATTGAGGGTGATTAACACCTTGTTAATTATAGAAATGGCTAGTGTTGGATTCCCAATGAGTTGAGTGATGGTTATTACTTTTTGTTAATTTGGTTTAAATTAATTAATTAATTAATTTAATGATGTTTATCATTGTGACTAGTGCTCGTTGGAGTTATGGAAGTAGTGTGAGATTATTCAGTACTTGGATGAGACTAAGAAGTGAGTTTTCAAGATAAATATTAAATGGAAAAACATTCAGATGAGGTGGGTAGTCTGTATACATTCCATATGGAATTATTACATTTTTTATGTTGTCTATGATGTGAATTCATGCCACCAAGGGTGTTGACATGTGTAGTTAAATGTAATTTTTTAATTTATAATGATTTTTTAGTTTAAATAAAATGTATGTTTAATTTAAATTATAAAACCTATGTAAATTATTGATATGAAATGAGTAAATTGAAAAGGTCATTGAGGAACTTGTCCACTAGTTTAATGCCTCAGCCGATGATGGTCAAGGCATAGACTAAGTGGATACCTAGAAACATATACACCTTCGAGAGGGTGGGGGTGATGAGAATTTAGGTGGGTGAATCTAGTAGGCTAGGTGAGGACCCTTGAGATGTGTTAGGACTAAGTAGATAGACCTTAGACTATTTAGAGATGGGTTGGGTGAGTTGACCAGTCTGAAGTGACCATGGAAAAAGATATGGGACTTTATCCTTCTCAAGATAATTTAACAAGTGTGGTGTGACCTTGAGGATTTTGAAGCCATAATTTTTTTTGATGATGCTGAGGTATAGGATTTACACCAAACATCTTGCAATTAACTGAGAGAGTAGTTATGATTGAGGATCCCAAGTGGGATGCCTCTACTGTAGTGATGAACTAGGGGAACCTTGTGGGTTCCCCTCCATGAGATGGACCAAAGAGGGTGTATGTTGTTATGGGTTGGGAGGGCGTCATTGAGAACCCATACTAAATGTGTTAGACCAAGGGTCTATGGAAACTTTGATAGGCATTGGAATTCATCCAAACTATGATATGTTTTTGTTCTATTTATGGATATGATATCTAGTTTATGAGGATTCCAAGGAATCAGCTACAGGGAATGACACTAAGGTGATTTCTAGAGATGTTCGAGAATCAAATGATGTGATTGATGAGGCCCATGGATGCTTGTTAAGTTTAGGATACAGTCTCATGGGGGTATTGGATGTGGATACTTAGCTTGACTAGCATCCAATGATTTGGTAAATACAAGAGTGGATTCCTATGGGCGGTTCCTAGGATATTGTATCAGGGTGAGCATGACCATGCATATAAAAATTACTATGATAGAAATGATTCCTCTGATATTGTGATACCATTGTGAATTCTTGGGTGATAATATTAAAATGAAAATACCAATATACTGTTGATAATTATTGGGAATATTGGGATTCTGATGGTAGTATTTGATGATGGGTGGGTGTATATCCCCAAGAATGGATGTTGGACATACCAAGGGTGACTGTTAAATCCACTTGATTAATGTATAAGATATCTCTTGTGAATCAGGTGGAAAAATAAGATGTCGTATGGATGAGGATAAATAAATTGGATGCCTAAAAGATTGACTATAGGATATAAGGATGGTATTACTTTTTTGTTTTCCTCAGCCTCCCAAGAATTAGTCATGCCCAGAAATATAGGATTTCCTAGGGCCTTCCCATACAAAGAATCAAACATCAGCCAAAAAAAGATAAATGTCTAGGTACTACCTAGGGTTCAGACTAGTGTATTGATGATGAGGGGAACCTAATTACACCCCATAGTATGGAACTCATCATGATAGAGGTGTTATCATGGGATCCTAAGTGATTGTATTGAGGTTCCCCTAAGGTGATGCTCTTTCTCAATGACACTCACACATTGGCTGAGGCGAATATGGTTGATTGGGGTCACAGACATGTGAATCATTGATGGGGTTTGAGCATGGAATGATTTATATATATGTTACCTTGCGGAAATTGGTTTATTTATTTTCAAGGTTATCATGATATACTCAAATATATTCTGAAATTAGGTCAAAGTGGGTATTTTTTGTTGTTTTATCTATTTATTTATAGAAATTTATTTTATTAGACCATTTCACATGAACATATCACTGGATTCCATATGTTGCACAAGTCTGCATTGGTGGTTCCCTGCCGAGTTATGTAAAAACACCATACTCAGGCCACCATTTCACTAGGTTACCCGATCAGCCTTCACTTGGTTACAGGTTCCCATTGGGTTATGGTACAATATTTCTTGATAGAGCAGGATGGCTTAGATGTCCAGGAGACTGGGATAAGGAATTTTTAGAGCATTGGTCTCTTTAATTTTATACAAGCATGACCATAAGAGTTTTTTTAATTCATTTAATTTTTTTATAACTTGATTTTTTTCCACGCACTCTATTATTTAGTTATTTCTTTTTTCATTGGACACTCTGATATAGGGGGTATAGTCTCTCCATGATACCTCTATAAACCCCCACTACTAGTTGGAAGCCTCTAGCGCATGGGGAGGCATACCTAAGGTCACATGGTTATCTAGTACAGATACTAATCAGAGTGAGCTGGGCTGGGGTGTTACATTATCCTTGAATAATGGAATGACATTATTGAAAATTAAATAGATTTTTTAAAAAATCCTATAACTTTAATAATAAAATTAGCTCACCTCCTCCACATTTATACACCATTTTAAAGGATTTGATTCAACTATAATTGTACCCTAGTCTCTCTTCAACACACAAACCTTGCCATTGATTCCTTGGTGTCACCAAAATACCAATCTATGGATTCGTTATGAGTTACCAAAGGGAGAACTTCCAAGGGGGAGGTAATACTCCCAACCCAAAATTTCTAGTTCTTTTATTATTATAAACTTCTAAATTCACCTCTATCTATAAAGGGATGATAAAAAATAATTATTACATTGATGACTTTTCATTATAATAATTTAATATCTATTTTAAACCTTCCTAAAATATTATTGAAAAAATGAAAATGTTGTTATGCGTATGTGCTGACTACCACCTCCATGAACGATGTGATCAATTTTTCACCACCACCTTAAATAGAAGGTTAAATTTTTTATTTAATTAGATAATATGATATTTATATAATGGTTATAATTCTGAAATGATAATTATTTCATTCCCTACCCCTCCCATTCCATGTAAAATTAAAGTTTCGATCTTGCATTTGTGCAGACTACCACCTCCAAGAAATTACATGTTTTGTTATCCATAAACACCTGAATTGGATGAATTTAAAATTTTATTTATTATGTAAAAACTATTTTTAAAATCATTGACATTATGGAAGAATAATATTGGGAATTCTATATGAGTGATTAAAAATAGATGGTCATAATAGATTTAACCACTTTAAATGGA
Source organism: Viscum album (assembly GCA_963277665.1). Taxonomy (NCBI): domain Eukaryota; kingdom Viridiplantae; phylum Streptophyta; class Magnoliopsida; order Santalales; family Viscaceae; genus Viscum; species Viscum album. The sequence goes on along the minus strand of OY728150.1, from coordinate 804,648,422 downwards.
CTTATCAAGGTACCTTTCTTAACTTGGGTCTAATTTGGGATATCTGTTGAAACTATATAATTATTTTTATAATGAAATAATAAAGAAAATAAACCTATAAAATTATGTAGATCATTAAGTTATCTTACAACACATTTTCTCGCATTCAAAAAATTGAAAGTGTTAGAGAGAAATTAACTAAACAACACCGAGTAGCCAATATTATAAGAAAATATATTAAAAATAAATAAAAGATAATAAATGGGACTTATAAAATTAAATACTGATGAATAAAGTTCATGGGTATTTATTTAATATAATTAATTTAATTATTCATGAGATAATTTATAGTGTAGACTGAATTCAGACCCAAGGTATGGGATCTTCCGTACAACCCTCGTTATCGGTCAGTTACATGTTCTCTTTCTTTTTTTCCATTTTACATAATATTATTATTATGAAATTATTATATATATATATATATATATCCCTTTAATATATACCTGGTTAAAAATTATTCTCATTTTTGAGGTTATACAAGTTTTTAGTTCCCTTTTAAATTCACACATAAAATTATACCCGATTTAAAGGATTTTTCTTATTTATTATTTATTATCAAGAATCACTTGTATAATTTTTTTTAAACCATGAATAAATTTTTAAAAACCTTATTATTTTATAGGGAACCATCTCGGTTCAATTATATTTTTATGGAAAGTAATAAGATCTTTCCTTCTTTAAAAACATGTTTTACTTATTTCACAAAGAATCACCCAAGTAGATTGTTTTTATTATTTCATCTCATAGATCCTTATTCTAAATTACTTATATTAGGAATCCATGTTTAACAACTACGTCACATTTTGAATTATAAAATTTAAAAATGATTTAATTATTTTTTATTTTGGGAATCATTATGATTTTAACCATCACTTTTTCCTTGAATCAGAATTAGAAAACTCACTTCCTTCTCATGGGTTTGATCAGGATTATGATTTATTTATGGTTTCTTTTCCTTAAGTTGCACACATATGTATTATTTTAAATATTTAATGTTTGGTATTATAATTAAATATGTATACAATTAATTGGGTAATTTTTACATCTCATGATATGTTATGTATGAGATTAGGGAGTGAACATAATCTAAAATGGGACTTATTACACTAAGTAGTGATGGTATTGGGGGTGAACCTTGACATATAATTATGATGTCACCGTTTATGTTCATTCCACATGTTTATGATTTTTTAAAATATATGAAATCATTACCTTATTCACGTTTCCATGCTTATCTAACACTATTATGTCGTGGTAAACATTTTTTTTGAGATTACATGTCCTTCCTTCATGATTTATGGACTACTCTTATTATTCCTTGTTATTTTTAATAAGAAATTTATCTTTGATCATGTTTTGTTATATTCTTATGATATGACCCATGATAACATATTGAGAAGTTTTTTCCCTTACTGAGTGTTTGATCTCACCCCTTTCTTATATTTTCCTTCCCCAGGTTATAAAGATAAGTATAACATGTGATAATTATATACAAGGTTGTAGAATATTTTGATTGTGGAGAATTATTAATAATTTTTTTTAAAAACAATTTTCCCATATAAGTGGTCCTCTAAATAACTAAATCTTCCATTATTGTTATTTTGAGATTATTTTGTGAGATTAAATGTTTAAATTATGAATATTTTTTAATATAAAAATATTTTTATCTTTATTCTCTATAATTAGTATCCTATTAAGGTCTAGTTATTTTTGGATATTATAATGAAAGAACATTAGTGAAAATACTAGGAATAAGCCAAAGTATAGGAAAACGTTCCTGATTTTTTTTGAAAAGTTTGGAGTCTATGGTTTTACTATTAATGAGATGACTATCTGAATACTATAAGTGGATGTAGTATCTTTAATAGATATACCTAGGGTTGATAACCTTAAAAAGGGTGCCTTGGGTGTTAACTCAATCATCACCTGGTGAACCAAAAAGAGGCTTAACAACACACATATTTTTACACCTCAGGGGATATTCATTGGTTAATAAAATTTTATTTATGATCCAATATGAAGGATTTATTATATTATGAAATTATATTGAGTATGAAATAAACCAACCTAAAAACCTAGATTGAACGAAGCTCAATTTAGGTTGAACAAAAAGCTAATGTGATGGTTTTAAAGAGTAAATAATTTAGAGGTCTGGTCTTTCATAAGATTATTTATGATCATTCTCTTATGATGATAATTATTCGTCACTCATATTAATCCATTTTAATATTATAAATGGATGAATCCCAAAGTAATCAAGTTAACAATGAATTATATAGAAAATGAGGAGATTTTACCAATGAGAAACACAGTGGGATAAGAGATGGAATGAGAAAAATTATGACAATTCCAAGACATCTATCAATAATAATAATTAGCAACATGGAAATTTTTTAGTTTCCAAAAAAAATATAAGGATTAAATCTCTTGTATATTTTCACATCCGGATTAACTGGGACTGGTTTCTCACTTTTCCTAAAAAGTGATCTTATAATAAAAAGTTAATTTTCAATTAGTAAAGTCTCATGTATGTTTAAGTAATAAAGAATATAAAGGAAAAAATATCTAACATACTTCATGTCAAAAATGTGGGAAGATACATTGAGGGTAATGCCTAAAAAAAACTCGGAGATATTTGATCTAATGAAATGGAGGGCATCAAGAAATAATATTACTAGAAAAAGGAAGAGTTTAGTTAATAACATGGAAAAAAATAATTTTCCCTCTAAGGACACACTAGTAATTTAATGTTTCAGTTGTGAGTAATTTTAGAACTATACAAACCATTTCACTAATTCATGGGATTAAGATGAAAATAGACACTAACAACCTCAAGAACTATGTGAATAAGGAAAATACTATGAAAAAACTACTATTATAGTAATTCAGTGGTGTTAGGTATAATTATTCATTATTCTAGATTTTCAAATGTCTTATGTCATGTAATATTTCACCAAAAATTAGTTATTTAAATAAAAAACTCAGTGGTATGATTATATTATCCAAGGTATGAAAATATTTTTCAAGCATTATGGTATTATGATTCATTATAGTCTAATAATCCTTTAGATACATTTAATATGATTTTGGGAATTTATTATTCTCTCTACTTAGAGGAAAAATTATGTGCCGGAAGAAGAAAATAACATTTCAAATCTACCTATGATAGGTTATTTATGAAAGGGTGATTAATGAAAAACTATTGACTCAAATGGGTAGATAAAAAATCAATATTAGGTATAAGACTATTTTGATGAAAAAAATATGTTCCCTATGTTTTTAAGGTTGAATTTCTCTAGAGATTATACCTTGATTCATGAATACCATTTAGACACCCTTATCTATTTTCATCAGTATGTGATAATTAAAATTGTAAGGATTTAATTTATTTTTTTTTGGGGGGGGGAGAATGTAATGTTCTAGTTTTGAAGATAATATTTTCCCAATAATTATGAATAATGTTTTTTTTATTTCAAAATAATTAATAGTTGTTTAGAGATCTGGCATGCAAGATATGAACCAAGATAATGACACTTTATTCAATTATAAAGGATTATTTCAATGAAGTTAAATGAAACCATGTATCATATACAATAGATTATTACACATCATGGATGATTACATCTATTAAAATTGAGAAAATTAAAAGGGGTCAATAAATTGAAAATAATAGTATCTTTAGGAATAGAAACTCCCCAAGAGCACCATCGCCATTAAGAATCCCCAATAGTATAACAAAACTTAAAATGAGAAACAATACCATGAAATGAGAAAGAAAAATATGATATATAAAATAAAAACTATGGAAATGAGAAGTTTGACTTAATAATTGATAATAAAATGAATTATTTTAGTAATCCTATATATATATAAATGTAATCTGACCATTCCAAATATGTTCATTGGAAATATGTTTGTTTAGAATATGGTCATTAGCTATAAATATATCTAATAAGTATACTGAATTCATGTATTTTTATTAAAATATGATATATCTTTATGTAAAATTCAAATAAATATTTCAATATCAATAGATAAGGAAAATTATATTTTAAAATATAATTAATTAATTTTATTAGTATTTGCTAAAGCATATTTTGTATAAAAGTAATATTTTTTAAAATAAATGTTTAATTAAGTGTTACAAATTGAATTCTAATAAATTAAATTTAAAACATTTAAAATATTATTATAAACTAATATATTAACTTTATTTAAATTATAAATTTATATGAAATAATTTAAAGGACACATAATATTTAAAAACATCATTTTTTCAATAATAGGGGTTTACCCATATATTTTGTATTTTTATTAAAAAGAAAAATATATAATAAGAAAAAAATAAAAATCATTCTTGAATTTATAATTTCAAAATTATCTTAGTAATTTTTATAGATATTTCTAAAATAATTTAGTTTTAGATGAACAGTGAAAAATACATTTATTTCAAAAACATTTACTTTTATTACATTAATAGTACATAAGAGAGGCTAATAATTTTATAAAACCTTTATATTGAAAAAATATTTATTTAAGAAATGATTTTATTTATTTTAAATATATTATTATAAATTTATAAAACCAATTCTTAACCTTAGAAAACAAAATAAATATTTTAATTATAATAAAGACTGTTTTTAGTATTTTCGTTTAATTAATTTTTTTTTGTAAAATTCGGTTTTGACTTCATTTTAAAGATATAAAAAATTTATTTTTTTAGGATGAAATAATTTTTTTCTCAAAAAATAAATACATTGACAATTTTATCCTATATATATTTTAATCTTAAAATGAACTTTTAAAAAAAAAATGATTTTTATGCATTATGTGCACTAATAATAAAATTATTTTATCTAAATATTTGACATTTTATTTCATAAAATTATTTTCATATTTTAAATAATAATTTAAAAATTAGTAAATGATGTAAATATTAATTTTTTCCATTACAATTAGTTACCAGTGGTGAATGTGGAGTTACTGTGGTAAGGATAATTTAGGTTAAAAGTTGTTAAACATAGTTCAAAAGGTTAAAAAATGTGACAAACATGCATGATATTATATTTTATAGGGAATATCAACCTTATATTTTTCTCCATACCATTATTTCCCATTTTTGGAGTCATTCCCCATGAATAATGGAACGAAGTTGTTGAAAAGTAAAGAGATTTTATAAAAATGCCACTTATTTTACTTTTAAAAGAAGATAACTTCCTCCCATTTATCCACCCATTACAAGGATTTAGTTCAACCAAAACTATTCCAATGTCTCTCCTCAATACCCTAACCATTCACTTAAATCCTTGGTTTTACCAAAAATACCAAGCTAAGGAGCCTTAAGGATTTACCCAATGGAGAACATCTAAGGGAGAGGTAATAAACTCAACCCAAAATTTCTAGTTATTTTCTTCTTATACAGCCCTAAATTTCATTATATCCATGAATGTATTCTAATTTTTTTAACTATTATTAACTATTATTATAATAATTTAATATCAATTTTATTAATAAATGGTTAGGGGTTTTCCTCTAAATGAGATTGATGGGGTAATATCCATTTTATTCCTTCCTCCCAAATCATTTAGAAAAATGAAAACGTCATCATGCGTATGTGCGCACTATTGCCTCCATGAACGACGTGTTCAATTTTTTATCACCAACTTAACTAAAAGGTTAAAAATATATATTTAATGAACTAATATGATATTTATAACATTATTTTAATTATTAAATGATAATTATTTCATTTCCAACCCCACTAATTCCATGGAAAATGAAAGTGTCATTCATGCATAAGTGGGGACTACTCCCTCCACATAATGATATGTTTTGTTATCCATGAACACCAAACATGGATAAATTTAAAATGTATTTTCTATTTAAAAATGATATTTGTGACCCCATTAATATTATGTAATAATATCATCTGGAATTTTATATGTGTGATTAATAAGAAATGATTTTAGTAACTTTAACCACCATAAATTAACTTATCAAGGTACGTTTTTCAATTTGGTCCTATTTTGAGATAAAACTTAAAAATATATAATAATAATGGAAATAAACCTATAAAATTATGAATATCGTTAAGCTACTTCACAACACCTTTGAGTGTGGTCAAAAAAATAAAAGTGTTACATATAAATTAACTAAACAACCCTAAGTAACCAACATGAGAAGAAAATACATTGAAAATAAATTTCAAATGATAAAAATTGAACTTTATAAAATCAAATTTTGATTAATAAGTTTATTAGGTATGTATTTAATGAAATTAATTTAGTAATTCACGAAGCTTAGTTCTTGTTTATAGTGAATTCATACCCAAGGAAAGAGATCTTCCATACCACCCTCCTTAATGGTTGGTTACACATTCACTTTCTTTTCCTACCTTTTAAAAAATATTCTTCTTATGAAATTATTATATTTTTTTGTATATGTACCTTATATATATATACATAGACAAATATCCTTTTATTTTTTTGGGGGTTATATATGTTTTATTTCCCTTTGAAATTACCACTTTAAAGTAAACCTGATTTAAGGAAACATTCCTATTTTTTATCTCATGTCAAGAATCACCCTTATCAAGTTTTTTTAAACCGTAAGTAACTTATAAATATACTCATTATTTTATAGATTACCTTATTTTTTCAATAAGGATTTTATTTAATACAATATTCTATTTCCTTCTTTAAAGATATCATTTAGTTATTTCACAAATCATCTCCCTAGTGGTTCACTTTTTTTCTCTATTCTCATAGATCCTTCTCTTGAATTTTTTAAATTGGAACTCTATGTTATAAAATTTAAAAATTATTTAACTACTTTATATTTGGGTAATCCTTATGATTTTGCCTCTAATTATGCCTTGAATCATAATTATGAAGCCCACTTCCTTCTCAAGGGTTTGATCATGATTATGGTTTATGTATGGTTTCATTTCTTCATGTGGCATGAATATATATCATTTTCATTATCTGGTGAGTGGAACTGAAATTATATAACCATTAAATAAATTGAGTAATAGTTATATCTCATGTGATTTTATGTATGAGATTAAGGAGGGAACCTAATCAAATATGGGACTTTGGACTTTAAGTGATGATAATCTTGGGAGGGAACACCGACCTATGCTTTTGATGACATGCTTTATATTGATTCCAAATGTTTATTATTACTTTAAATTATGATACCATTTATTCATTCCATGTTTACATACTTATCTCAATCTTTTATTTCAGGGTACATTTTATTTATTTTGATATTACATGTCCTTACTTCATAATTTTTGGACAACTCTTATTGTCCCATGTTGTTTTTAATAAGAAATATCTCCCTATTCATGTTTTATTATGCACTTATGATAAAAACCTTGATGAAATATTGATAATTTTCTTACTTACTATGCATTTGGTCTCACCCCTCTCTTATGTTTTCATTCCCCATTTTATGAAGATAAGTATAACTTATGAGAAGTATAGAAGGGGATCCAGAAGAGTTTGATTATGGAGAAGTGTTCACATATTTTGTAAGATAAAATTCCTATATAATTGGTCCTCAAAGATATTAGGCATTCTATTATTGGGATTATGAAATTATTTAATGAGATGTAATGTTTAAATTATATAAATGATATAAAATAAATATATTATTTTGTTGGGTCACTATAGCAGGAATCCCTAGGAGATATGACAACCAAAACACCATTTGGGTGGTAGTCAATCAGCTTACCAAATCCAAACATTTAATTACTATCTAGAAAGATTTACCTCTTCACTAATTCACTAATATATACAGAAGATAAGCTGTAAGACTGCATGAAGTACCACTCTCTATTATATTTGATCGAGATCTCTGGTTTTCCTTGAGGTTTTCGAGAAGCCTTAAAAAATAGTTAGATATATAGTTGAATTTCAACACAGATTATATCCTTAGAAGAATGGTAGGGTTGATGGAACTATTAAAAATATAGATAACATGTGGAGATTTTATTCATTGGATTTCCAAGGATGTTGTGATGAATACCTTCCCCTAATAGAGTTCTCATATATCAATAATTTCCATTATAGAATTCAAATGAAACCTTATGAGGTACTATATGGGAAGAGGTGTTAGGATCTTACAAGTAGGGATAAATATGAATAGGGGAAGATGATAAGACCTAATATTATCTAAAATATTAAAAAAAATGTTCAAACCATTTAAAATCTTATGAAATCTATATAAATTTACAAGAAAAGATACATAGAAAATTGTTGATGAGACCTAGAGTTTGAGGCTGGAGAAAAGGTGTTTCTTTGTATATCACCATCAAAAAATTCATGAAGTTTTGTAAGAAGGGAAAGAATATCCCTAGATAAATTTACCCCTTTGAGATTCTTAATAACATCAAATATGGGATTTTGAACTTACACTCCCACATAACTTATCACGAGAACATGATGTATTTCATGTGTACTTATTAAGGAAGTATATACCAAAACCCTCCCATGTACTAAATCTAGAGATGGTTCTATTGGATAATGATCATTATTATGAGGAACATTTTTTAAAGGTCTTAGACTGTAGTGAAAAATTTATATGAAACAACACAACTAACCTAGTCAAAGTATTATTGTCGAACCACAAGTTTAAGGCGACAACATGAGAACTAGAATAAGTAATGAAACAAAAGTATCCTTATCTGTTTTAGTGTATGAAATAAAATTTAGGGGGAGAAATTTCTAATGGGGGGAATACTATAAAAACCCATAATTTTTTAAATAAAATTTCCTTCTAAATAAAAATATTATTTATTAAGTAATGTAGTCATATAAAACACATGATTTATATTTAATTATTATTTTGGACCATTATAAAATATATACTTAATATTAATATTGGACATAAAGGATATTATGAATCATTACTATTGTTAATATGGACATTATGCAGTGACTATTATGATTAGTATTTATTAAGGGTTATAATAAAATATAATTTATATGGAAGGAATAAGTGATGACCTCAACTAGTACGATCATACCTTATAAGGATCATTTATCAGATCTTTTAAAGGAGATGGAATCAAGGGGATTCACCCTAGACCAAGCCCATACCAAGATTCAAAAATTAAAACTTTATTGGAACTATTTATGGGAGAATTTCATTCTTATATAGATCACCACACAAACTATGTTTATCGAATCACCCCAAGAAAGTACTACCATTTCACACCCTAACTTTATGACATATTCAGATTTGATAATGGGACACATATATCTACATTAATAGCGTGTAAAATTCAACTTTAAATGAAATATTTTTTTACAAAATATCATTTTCCTTATTATCAATATTATATTTAAAATAAAATATTCCAGAATAGAGAGTAGGAATGATAGAATGGATTTTTGATACCTAGAAACTAAAATTTTATGTTTTTAAAAATATATATTTGTTTAATTTTTATTAAAATGGATTTTAATGATTATTTTATGAATATTAAATTAATTTATATTTTTATAGAAATGTTATAAAAACTATAATTTACTCATTTATAAATAATAAAATTATTTTATGCTATTATAAGTTGGTTTTTTATATATTGGAAATTCAAACAAGTAATAAAATTAGTTATTTTTAATAAATATTTATTTTTAAAAATTAGAATATTTATATTTTGGAAATTATTTTGGTAAAATAAATTTCATTTTTGAATCTGACAAGTCCAAATTAACCCATATATATTTTTCATAATTTTATGAGACAATCGAATTTTTGTTTAAAAAATTATATATATTATAAATATATGGTGTGTATTATGAATTAAAAATGACCAAAAAATGATGTAAAAAATTCTTTAAAGGATTTTATTGACCAAGAATACTATTTTTAATTAAAATATAGTAATTTAATGTGATATTAATATTTTAAACCAATAAAGAACCTTCCAAAACCTAAAGGATATTTTACGAGTTCGAAAGAAATTCTTGATTAATATGATTCATTTTCACATCATCAATGGTATTATTTAATTAATTTAGTCCCATGAACCATTAAAATATTTAAAATCACTTCACTTTAGAAAAACATATGGCTTAAAAACAAGGGATAAAAAACAGATCTTAATTTTTTATAACTTAGAGTCCAAAACCTATGTTTGGAAATTATTAAAGAATCCCCCTTTTATTTTCATTAAATACCCATTCATTATTCCATTCCTCTCTAATAAAAAACCAATTATTCCAAATTTACTCTCATGATCACTCTCTAAATCCATCCCAAGGAGATTCTAAGTTCCTAAGGAGATCTTCCCAAGATTTTAGAAACATCGTCTTAAGGTAATACATTCTTTTCATTTTTCTCTCCATTAATGTACTTACATTGTAATATGTATTTTTAATATCAATTGATAATTTTTTTCATGTTTTTATAAATATCCATTTAATATCTAATTTATTTTCAAAGAATTTGATATTATTTATCCCTTCTCATTATAACCTTCACCCAATCCGTTACTATGTTGAGTAATGGTTCTCTATATCCTTTTTCCATTCAAAGACTTTATTTACATTAATAATTTCGATTCAATATTGTTCATATTTTCATGTGTTTATAAAAATTAATTTAATTCCCACTTGATTCAAAATTAAAAATATACCACCTTTCCCTCCCATTAATCATTTCTATGAACTTTTTTTACACTCAATATGTTGTTGAAATTAGCCCGTGATTTTCCTTGAAAAAATTTTATGTTGTGAATACCCATCACTATTTTCATTCAAAGATATTAAAATATATGTGACCACCATTAATTTATTAAGGAATTACATGCATGAAACCCATATTCTTTAATTTTGGTATTTAAATAATGAAATAATTTTTTATGTTTTATGATTGATGTTGCACACATAATGCTATAAATATAAATGGTGCACCCTGATAGGGATCCAATGCATTCCGTAATGTTTTCATCTCATGAGATACTATTTATGGTGTAAATATTGTTAGTCTAAGAACACTATGGAATGATGTCTTAGTGGCTAGAATCAACGTATACTTATGATTTCACATTTTATATTGTTGTGATATTCCAATGATACCATGATCTCATGACTCCTTTTTCTCATGCCATGCTACCATGTGAGTATGTATGATTCTTACCCATTTATATTACCATTATATGACTCTATAATAACATATTTTTTTATCATTGTGATATAATTTTATTATTCCTTTACTAGGTTTCATAGTTCACCCCCTTCTCTTGTATGTCCCCAAGTTATCCTATGCAATATTAAGAGTTCAAAGGAAACAAAAAGGTATATTATATAGTTCTAAATAAAGATGATATATTCTATTTAAAATTAATGGTTTATGTATATAATTTCCTAAAAAAACTAGGCCTATTTATATTATAGTAATGTATTATATGTATATTAATGATAAAAATAATTAAATAAAATGTATTAGAAATATTGGTTGTTATAAAAACTACTCTTGAAAAAAACATACTCATTTTTTTCTATTGGTGTAATAAAATGTTTTTTTCACTACCCCATGAAACTGATGATCTACCCAATAAATGAAACATCCCAGTTGTACCCTTCTTAACCAATCAAAAACCTCCAAAATCAAAATATTATACAACATCAATCCCAAAGTATATGTTTAAGGAAAATTTAAACTATGATTCAAAGTACCTTTTAGATACGTTAAAATTATTTTATCAGGATTGAAATTGATATTATTATAAATTTAATTAAAATAGAACTTAAATAAATATAGAAAACATAATTCTTTTTTTACAAGATGTATGTTATAATATAATCCCAATTATTCCTCTACAAAACCTATTGTCAACTGGTTTTTCAGCTTCATACTTATCATGTTTAATAGTAAAACTCATAGGAGTAGAATATGTTTTACGAATTTCAAAATCCAAAATTCTTTAAAATATTATTATTTTATATATTTTTTATTTAAAATAGTAAAAAGTCTATTTAATCATTTTTAAAACCAATAAAGAAATTTAAATCATCTATCACGTGCATCCAAGAGTTTTTAAAATTAATTGAAAAAATTTGATTTATTGAATAAAAAATTACACCATAAAAATATCCATTTACAATTTTTCCTAAAAACATTATAGTTTTAATTACTCATAATAAGCACATTTTTTAAAATAAAAGAACTTATAGTTTCATAACAAGATTTAAGTGCCTATTTAAACCCATAAAAATATGTAGTATGTTTAAAAATAAAAAAAATGAAAATAACTATTTTAAAAACACATAGGTTATTTAAAATGAACTTCCTCAAAAATAAATCACTTTATAAAATAAGATTTAATATCTATCTAAAAAACATTAAAATTCATAAAGATGAATAAGAAATTACGATCGTAATGGATTCTAAACTAGCCATAGGTGTAAAGGTCTATTCATAATATATCCTTTATTTATTATTGTAACCATTAGATACAAAACTAACATTATTTATTATGATTTCACATTGATCATGATGATTTTTCTTGAAAACCCACTTCGTACTTATAACATGATATTTTGAGGTTCTTTTTACTAACCACCATGCATTATTTATTTCCAAAAGATCCAAAACTTTTTGTATAGATAAAATCCATTTATCATTAACCAATGATCAAATATATACCCAAAATACCTTATAATCTTAACACCATCATTTAGACCACATATTAAAGAATATAAGGGATGATCTCTTAAGTTTTAAGGGTTTAAAGGTAATACACTCTTAGGTTCTTTAGTTTGAAAGTATTTAGGACACAATTCTACTTAAACATGATCCAACACATCATCCATTTTATTTTCAAAAGGAAAATAAAGTATAAAGCTATCAAGTGAATCATCCAGGCCATCAATTGAATATTTTAGTGATCAAAAGGATAAATTTCACTAAACCTTACATGATATTATAGTTCAATTATCATTAATTTTTTTTATTAAGGACTTTAAAATAATTGGAAGTAGTTGAATAACCAAGGAAGTTTTCTCCAACACTTTTTGAATCAAATTTTCCATGATAATACTTTGTATTAAGAAGAAAAACTTTACATACAAAAAATTAAATTATCCAACCTTTAGTTTAATTCTATTCGATATCTCATCCTGAGTTTTATTTAATATAGGTATTATTAAAACCTTTTTAATTATATATTATGTCATATTCATAAGTTTAGTTAAAAAATGATTTGATAATATATATTTACATAGATATTTTCTAATTATTTTTTACAAACTTCACTTTGTCTTTTCAACAACATGATTTTGTTAAAAATTTATAAGAACTACACATATATGTTTATTAATATGATTTGAGAAAAAATAATTGAATTTCTATTTTTTAAATCCTTTTCCATGGTCATTTATTTAATAAATAATTTTGGAAACTTTTTAATTTTAAATAATTCTGAATATATTCATAATGACAACAAATGATTCACTTTTAATCCTCTAAAATAAAGCTCATGTAAATATAGAGTTATAAACTACAAGAATAAAAATGTAAGGAATTCCTAAAAAAGATTTCTATTTTATATATTCCAAAAAATCTTTATGGATAATCTCTAACGTCATAAAAGTAGAAATATTAGTTATTTATTTAAAATAAGATTAATTTTTCTTTCCCACTTGATACAAAACATATATATTATTTAAATTAAATTTAAATATAAAAAAAATTTATAAATAAATATATTCTTAAAAATATTCCTTAAAAAATAAATATTATAGTTTAAAAGAATTCTATTCCATATATATATTTTATTAAATTTAAAATTTAAACACCTAATATTTGTTTCTATAGAAATAATGGAGGTTTAATGTATAAAGATTTTTAGTTCTAGTTTATTTAAATCTAAGAACATTTTCTATGAAATAATAGAATACATTATAATCAAAATCATCAATATAATCAATATCACAAAGTTAACAAATACTTTTTAGATTTTTATTTATGTCTTTTTAACATAAAAAACATCACTGATGAGGGAATTTTTGGATTTTCAATTAAACCACTAATTTTCCCAAATAAATAAGCTTCAATAGGTGGGTAAATTAAATATTTTAAAGTTTTTAAAGAATAAGTCCCCTAAAAAAGAATTTTAAAAACACATTAAAAAATATGAATAGTTTGAACTAATTTTTATAGAAGAAAATAGTTTAAATAAGTGTTTTAAAAAATGGATTGTGTAAAATTTTGAACATAAAATAGTGAAGAACACAATAGTTTAATAAAGGAGTTTGTGATAAGAAATCCCCACTCTCCGATAAATATATATATAAAATATATTCAAATTCCTATCATTGATACATCTACTCTTTCAATCTAAAGTGATGGGAGGGTCTTATACTTAGATTTGATATGTTACAATTGGTTGTTTTTATTTCCATTCATTGTTTCATTGATTTTTATAATCATAATACACTTTAATATTTATCTCATTAGTTTACCTTCAATAATTTCATATTAATGTCTTTAGACAAAAAAAATTCTTATCACTCTAGAAAATAACTTGTAAGAGACACTTTCAAATTAAAAGACTTCATTATTATATGGTTTTAACATATAATAAATAATATATTAGTAGATGGAGATAAATTGTAAAAAATTTTAAACCTCTTGAGTAAAATTTCCAATGAAGTTAAAGGGAACTATAAAATTTCAGAGATATAATAAATACTGATAAAAGAGATATACCTAGAAAAGATTAAAATTTAGATGTCAAAATAATTTTCTCTAATGAGTCAACTGTTTTATTATCCAATGATCATGTATTTTAACAACACAGAGGGAATGTCATCAAAAAATATTGAAATTTTTTCATATAATTTTATAGAATCAATTAATACTTTGTGTCATTGATGACTCTGTTGCATTGATGAATATTGCATGAAATAATCATATTTATAAGGATATATAAAGAGACAATAAAACCATTCAAAAATAATTCATTGGTAATATATTCACATGCTCTTTTCCTTCTAGGAAAAACATTCTCTATGATTTTTAGTTCTTAAGAAAATCTTAAATTTCATGAGCTCTCATCCCTTCTAAGATCAATATTATTATAGATAGATATATTTAATTAAATATTTATAATTAATTTTTTTTATTTTCTTTATGACCCCCTCTAATGGTACCTCTCTTGGGTTGGCTGTGATGATGGGGATGGCCCCCAATCCCCGCCTCCAATATGCCATGGGTTGGTGACTAGCACCAATGGTATAAAATGAATGAATGAGAGGCATTATCCTTAGCAAACAATCTAGGATAAGAGAAAAGATCTTCCAATAAAAATTATGGTATAAATAAATAAACAACCCCAATACATTAATTTATGTCCATATAATGTATAATAAAATGAAATGCTAAAAACAAGGCATATACAGTGACCAAGAACACCGAAAAATCATGAAAACCCACTATGAGCTAGTAACACCCAGCATGATCTCCATCCATCTCATGTAGACCAAGAAAATAGAATATATATATATATATATATATATATGGGGTGTGAATTTTGTAATACTCTATTGGATTCACCCAAAAACCTCTCATAAAAATGTGAAATAAACATACTAAAGCCCATTGAATAAATAGAATAAACTAAATAGTTAACAAGGTTAGTAAATTAATATCCCATTCTAACTAAGACTTACTATACAAATAATGATTAGAATTAATAAATTCACATTAATATATATATATATATATATATATATCAAAATGGTACTTTAAAACCACTTCCACCTGGTTTTTCACTCTCAAGAAATGAGAAAACAAAAAACAAGAAAAAACACCTAGAAAAATAGGAAATACCAACTCTCAATCCTTCCTAACCAACTAAGCAACATAATGTCACAGCCATATGAAAATAGGTAATCCCATCTCTCAACTCGTTCAATCCATCTCACTATCACCAACACCAAACCACTACCACAAACAAGGATATTAGTATATCCCTTGACTAATATCTAAACTCTACCACCATTCAAAAAAAATAAAAGAAAGGTCTCTACCACCATAAGTCATGAACATTGAAGAATTATTTTTATCAAAATAAATTTAGGGGAAACTAAGGCCATTACAATAAAATATTAATAAGTTTGACATAACAAAAAAGTTGGGCTTATAATAGCCCCAAACATTCAATTTCTATAATCATATTTTTACATTATCATTTTTAATTTATTTATTTATTATGTGTATCTTTTAAAAACAAGAACCAAATATACACTAGTTAACAATAGATAAAAAACATATATATATACTCAAGAAACACTTCAATAATCAAACTTTACATGGAAGGAAAGGTAAATTCAATTCTTATTACTTATTAATTTCCACTATTCTTATTATATTTATGTTTTTTTATAAAATTTAATTCATGCTAAATATGATAAGAAAAATCAATAATTATAGAAAATGTAATCACAAAATCAATAAAATATCAAGATTCATCCCCCAAACAGATCTTAAAAAACATGAAATCACAACACCCTTTGAATTCTCTTATTTTCTTACTTCTGATTAATTATCTTTCTTAAGGTCAATTTTATCCATATATAATTTATAGATCAATCATGTTAATCCCAAAAAAAATATAAAATTAGAATAATCTATGTATCGCCAACCGCAATATGAATATTTCTATATTCCCGAACAATGATGAAATATTAATCGAAGATATCTAAATCACTACTCTCATCAGGAACTCATGATATAGAAGGATATCATTTTGATAGGAATCCTCAATAAATCATTTATAAAGACAATAGGGGATAAAGGAAATGGGGACTCTATAAAATTTAATGAGAGAAATGGAGTTAGAAAGAACAAATGGGGAGTAAGGAAACTCACCTTGGATAACCATGGATCAATCTGTAGAAGTTGTGGGTTAAACCCAAGGAAAGGAGCTCAAGAGTCTCTGAAAGATATCATATGGTTGCCCAAATTTTAATGGAATTGGGAGGAAATGAGAGGATTTTTAAAGGTATTATGACTTTATATAGGATATATTTTTAATGATATAATAGTTAAATACATTTGAAAATGTAATAATGGTTATATTTTTCACCAAAATCATGATGCAACATTGGTGGCCACACTGTAATGGTTCGAGTTCATCCTCTCTAAAAACATGAAGAAAACACCCCTTTCAAAAACATAATCAAAACCTAATCATATAAACTAGTGGAAGAACTATGACATATTAAATAAACAACATATCAAATCTCTTTAATTCAGTATAGCTAAGTAATTCGATCCCCAAGACTCCATGATTCTATCAGTAGCCCATGGCACATTGACCCTTAAGAAGGAATAGATAAGAAAATCAATCCTTGAGATCCATGATACTTCCAAAAGCACCACAATACATGGGTATTTAAAAACCAATAACCATAAGAACCGACCACTTATGATCCATAACATAGGAATATATCCACATTGTAAGAGATATTCTCATAAATTCACCAAAGTCCCCAAAAATACACCACATATCAACCTAACATATCATACCAAAACACCTCACCTATATGGAATTCTTACTCTAGGTTCACTTATGATCCTTCTTCCTTTCCTAGAAACCTCCAATCACTCCATAACACAAAGGGATGTATCAGGAATAAAAAATACCTTACATTAGATACTTATGAAATGATTCTCATCATATAGAATCAAAACCATACCTTATAAGGAAAATGAGTGAAATTATAAATACAGACACCTTGTGAGATACCTTTCAAGTATCCCACAAAAAAAAATAAACACAATGAATTAATCATATAAAAGAGAATAACTAAAAAATAAAATCTATCTCATAAATAAATAAGGTTATACACACTATCCTAAAAAAATAAATCAATAAAAAACATGTGATTTTTAACATGAATTTCCAACTCACATTCCCAAGTACTCTTTTCAAATCCACCATGCCATCATAGGATCTGAACCAAAGGAATAATTATTCCATGAAATATATTATCAGGATGGTCCAAAATTGCAATAGGTTATTCCTTGAATACCACATCATATTCAACTTCCAAATCACCCTAGTATATAACATGAGAGTCATCATGAAGATACTGATGATGTTATGATATATATAAGACATAAAATATTTAGTCTATCTATGAGGGAAGTTCTAATTGATATGAAATAACACAAAAATGACAAACTCCTTGGACAGTCCATGAAACTAATGAGAAATCTCACTCCCACGATAGAACCTCCACTTTAAACGATGAGAATATTCTTTTAAGGACACATGATCTCCAATGTCAAACTCCAGAGCCCCCCTCCTATTACCATCATAGGACTTATGATTATCTTGAGCATCCTTCATCCACTCATGAATCAACTATACCATATTTGTTGTTCTTGGAACTAATTTCATTCCAATAAGAGATGATTCTCCAACCTCATTCCAACATACTTGATATATGAATGGGTGACCATAATGCACTTCAAACAGGGATACAAAAATGACAAAGTGATGTTTTTTAAATAATAAAACTCTACCCAGGGTAATTTCCTCAACCATAAACCCAACATTTCTAGAATTCATACACTCTGCATGTATTCTAAGTTTTGTACAATCTTCTCTATTATACCATCCATCCATAGATAAAAATAATTGATAAGGCATAACTGAGTTCCAAAATAACATTGGCGACCTCTCCACACCCTATAGTTAAAATTGGAATCTTGACTAGAGATGATCATCTTCACAACCTCGTGAAGCCTCACAACCTTCTCCAGATACAACCTCAATAAAACATAAACCACAGTCAAATTCTTAATTTAAAGGAAATGAGATAAATTCATCAAAAAGTATACAATCAAACAAATAACATAAATTCCTCCTTGGTATCATAGAAAACTAGTGACCGATTTTATAGATAGATCCTCCCACTATCATTGGGAATAACCAGAGGCTAAAGAAAACCACTATGAACATGATGTCCAACCTTCACTTTCTTTATGACTAAAAATTGAGAGACAAAATTTATAATTGAACTATTCATTCTAGACCATTGAAATTTATATCTTAAGTAATGATACTTGTTAGCCACACTAGGATGTACTACCAAATGTGATATTTTGAACTCACAAAGAACCAACTCAAGCATTATTGAAGGGGAAAAGATCTTCCACTGAAATAGAACCCAATGTTGATCATCCTCAAACCACCCCTCAGGGGAAGTAACCCAAGAAACTTAATCTCCCCAAACTAACACCTCCTAATCCCCTAGCTAGGACTCCTCTATCTAGTAGACCAAAGATCAATACAAGATCATATGATACAGACACCATATACCATAAACTTATTTTATATCAATGGGAATCATTACATGATCTTATACCACTCTCAAAGAGTCACTATACTCACAAAAATCATCACCATGTCACTTATTTCTTAATACACCAACCACAACATTCCATTTCCCCAAAATATAGGAAATATTTAAGTTTTAAATATTTAATAATTTTATCCTCCATTGTTGTTACAAGTTCAATTTTCGTTGAGATAAGATACCCCTTTGGATCTTGTGATATGTGAATACCAAAAATCACTCACTAATGAGGAAATGTGGATAAAACATCGGAGAAGATAAATACCACCAAAGTTATATCACGTGTAGCATAGTTATCATCATATGGTTGTAACTATTAATACTCATAAAATATAAACACTCCTTTCTGCATCAGAACATGACCTAATAAAAGATGAAAGGAAATGTAAAAATCCAAAAACATGACTCCATCCTTTAAAAATGAGGGATAAGAGAGCCGATTAACTCCTCCTTCAAATACACAAAAGTATCCTGAAACTGGTCAATTCATACAAAGGCCTAATAATTTCTAGTCAAAGATATTATAGGTTTTATAATCCAAGATAAGTCATGAAAAAACCACATGTAATAGTCTATAAGACTAAGGGAACACTACACTTATGAAAATTTCATTGGGGATTACCCAGAAATAAACGCTTCAATATTCAAAGAACCCATGACTAATATATAATGGGACATGAAAAGACCTAATAAATGAACCACAATGGTTAACATAATAAAATTTAACAACTTCAAAAAAGATGATAATTCTAAAGAATCCACATAAATACTTGTAGATTCTTAGTATTCCCCACCTCAGACTTAGAATACAAAAGGACTTCATCAGGGAACAACACCATGAACCGATCAAGATACTCACAAAACATATAATTTATCAGTCCCATGAACATGGATAGAATATTTGTGACACCAAACAATATCTCTATAAACTCATAATTCCCATAATAAAATCTAAAGTTAGTCTTGAAAATATCACCATCCTTCACACATATTTGATGATATCCAAGATGTAAATTGATCTTTAGAAACCAGTAATCTTCCTTAATCTCATAAAATAGGTCATATATACATGTAAAGTGGTAGTGTTTATTCAGTATCACTTAATTTAATTGATAATAATAGATAAAAAGATATCTATTATCATCATCCTTATTCAAAAAGAAAACTAGACTACCCTTAGGAGAAACACTAGGATGAATAAAAAAATATGAAGATAATAATAAATTTGTATATGAAGCTCCCCTTAATTATAAGGTTCTATCATATATAAAGAAATTGAGATAGTGACACCTAAATGTAACTATTTCCCAAAATTGATATCTCATTGAGGGTTTAGTGTCACAACCTTCTGAAGATATACATCACGGTACTGTTCTAAAACCATATAAAACACCAATAGATATAACCCTATACAAAACTCAAAATAAAATTGTTCGTCAAGGAATTTACAAACATAACATGACTCTAACCCACTCAGGGATCTCACTTACCAACCAATATAAAATTTTCTCTATCTGTGTCACTTCATTTAACTTATTTCTTAAAGTAATTCACTATCCTACCTCAAATACTTCCATTAAATGTTAATAATGATGTCATATAACCATATACACAAACATAGGAAATCTACCAAAGAGATATTCTTCCCCAAATTCAACTCACAATCTCTACCAACACCACATAAACTATCTTGACCTATAAGTAGCATAATCAATTCCAAGGGAATAGAAGCCTCTTCACCTCAATTCCTAAATCATTGATATATGTCGGTATAATGAAGGAGTGTGTATTTTTTTAATTAAAAATTTTTTACAACCACTTATTATAAAATTATATAATACCATGAATTATTTATGGTTCACCCTATGATGGAAACTCTAATGAATGAAACCAACTTTGTTTTTCTCTATGAACTCTCTATCCTTGATTGCAACCACCTATATAACTACACTCAACACTCTATCTAGGTAGACAAGAAGTACCACCAGGTTGTACTTTTCATGACCCCTTCCCTTTATATTGATCAAAAGATGGAGAACCGTGATTCTTCTATAGCCTCAAAGGATACAACTATAATAACTAAGATTGAAGAAGGCCACTTTCTCCATACCAAATTCCACGGAAGGTGAGGCACTCAAGATTCCAAAGGTCATGACCTACACATACAAAATAAACCTTTTACAATCCTTATAAAGGTGTATAAGAAATACTACATCTAATTAAATATGAAAAAGAAGACTAGAATCCACTCCCTACTATCTGAAACATCATTTTAATAGGAAACTGAGAATCACTAGCCACAAATTGTCTCTATGGATAGTCATGATGATTTCCATACTATGATAATCTAGTCCTAGTCAACATTATCTTGATGAAAAAATCATTTATCTACTCCTCAAGAAACATCAATAATTTAAACAAGGTGTCCTAGATCTAGATCTCTAGACACAAATCACTACATAAAAACATGGTGATTAGAGGGGGTTATATACAACCCCCTCTAAATTCATTTTCTGTATAAATTATAGGGGGTTATGAACAGCCCCTGATAATCGTCAAATTTATAAGGGTTAAACCCCCCCCCCCTCTAAAATTTTTAGCATTATTTTTCTACTATTTAGTTGGATTTTAGTGGTGGTTATGACAAAACCACTGTTAATAGTGGCATTATATGATCATTTGGATTTTAGAGGTGATATATATATATATATAATATTTGTTTGGATTTTAGAGTATATATATATATATAATATTCATTTGGATTTTATAGGCTATATATAAAATAAAATTTGTTTTTAAAAGAAATAATTAGGGTTTTTAACCCCCGCTAATTTATGAAATTAGAGGGGGTTGTGAACCCCCCTCTAATGTAAGAAATTATAGGTGGTTTCCCCCCCTATAATTTATGAGATTAGAGGGAGTTTTCAACCCCCTATAATTAAAGACATTAGTGGGGATTCATGAACCACCACTAATCCCTTTGATTAGAGGAGGTTTTGAACTCACTCTAATTTATGAAATTATTGGGATTCGTGAACCCACACCATTTTCTTAAAAAAATCCATATTATATATATAATTAAAACACAATATATAAATGTACTTAAATACATTATATAAACATATTTATATAAATAATTTATATGATTTTATTTAATATTATTTATATTTTTACATAAATATAAATTGTATAATGTGTACATTAATATATTTTTATTTCTATAAAATGATATATCAGATAATATTAATTGTAATATAAAAGAAATAATATATTATTTAAATATATACATAAAAATTATTTATTTTAAAAAATGTATCATTTAAAAACCTTATAGTTTTTATAATTTATATAAAAATAATTATAATAGTGTATTATATATATACAAACACAAACATGAGTATAAATAAACATATATTTATTATATAAATAATGTATTTGATTGGTTATATATTATATATATTTTTATTCCTAATATATAACAACCTCTAAACCGAAACATATATTATGAATAATTAGAGGGGTTTAAACACCCTCCAAAATAACTACCTCCTACACATATCTTACCATCAGTTTACTACAACCACCTATAACAATATGTTGAAGGAAAATATTTTGTGGTTTTTGAAAAAAAATCATAATGTCTTTAGATGGGGTTAAAACACCATGTAATCTAAAAAATAATCCCTTCTAATCTATAGATTTTTTATAGTGAATCCTCCTTGAAATGATTCATTCAAGCCTCCACATCTAAAAAATGATATGAAGTATAGCATAATAGGTTTTTGAAATTCATTTCAAACTACCATACACTAGAATTTCACTAGAGGAAAGTAAGAATATCTTACTAATAGGGAACCTACATGGTTTATGAAAGATACTCATCCAAAATGTGATAAAAAACTTCTCCCATAAAATATATGACTCCTTGTGATCCCCAATAAAAAAACCACCACTGTCATGTTTCTCTAGGAAAAATACTAATATCCAACAAAATCCACTGATCCCTCTGAGAATACATCAATCTAAATTCAATATCCAATTACTCAAACCAAGACTTGACCTCTTGATTTAAAAAGAAACCCTCATAATTCTGCAAACTCTAGTGTTGAAAATCTTGTAGCACCTTTCTCCTAATGTATTTCTCATTGATCTCTACTCTATGGTGATAGGATGGAATACCCTACTCAGAATCATCAGCACAAATTTCATAGGGACATGGACCTAGATCTATACATGAAAAATTTAAAATTTTAAGGACTACCTAAAACTAGAATATGGAATACTCTAGATCTATTAATTAATATGCATCGTAATTCCCAAAGTCAACAGAACTAAATTAGGAGGGATTTTAGGTGTGGGGAATTTTATTAAAAAGACGAAAAATGAAAAAATTTAGGGGTGTTTCTTTTAAATGGCCTATAAATACCTATTTCTGTATTTTCCACCTAAAATTAGAGGGGTTTAAACCCCCCTCTAATCTGACATAAAAATTAAAGTCTGTTCAAACCACCTCTAATTGACCAATTTCTAGAATTTTTATGCAAAGTTAAAGGGGTTTTAAACCCCTCTAAAATAACAGCCTCTAAACATACTCATATCTTACCAACGGTTTAATATAACCACCTTTAACAATATAATGCGAGTAAATTAGTATATATTTTTGAAAACTACTACTAATGTATTTAGATGGGGTTGTAATCCACTCTAATCTAAAAAATCACCCTTTCTAATCTTCTACTTTTTTTAGTGAATTCTCTTTGAAATGCTTCACCCATGCCTCCTCATCCAAGAAATGGTTTGAAGTAGAACATAATAGGTTCTTAAAATTAATTAAAAACTAATATACACAATAATTTCCCTAGATAATAGTAAAAATATATTTTTGAAAAGAAACCATCATGGTTGATGAAAGAAACTCATCCTAAAACTAATCAAAAAACTTCTACCGTGAAATTATTGATTCCTTTTAATCCCCAAGGAACCAAAATCACCACTTTCCTGTTACTCCAGGAAGCATACTAACATTCAAAATATTCTAGTGCTCCCTATGAGAATAAATCAATCTAAATTCAATGTCCAACCACTCAAATCAAGACTTGATCACTTGATTTCAAATGAATCCCTCATACCTATGAAAACTATAGTACTAAAACTCATGAAAAATATTTCTCCAAGAATCATTGCCATTGATCTCTACTCTATAATGATCTCCTGACACATCCAACTAAACATCATTCGCACAAATGTCATAGGAACATGGACCTAGATCTATACAAGAAAAATGAAAGATTTAGGGACTCACTAAACCCATAATATGGAATAATTAAGATCCATTAATTAAGATTCATCATAATTCCCAAATTTAACCAAATTAAGTCACGAGCACAAAAAATTATGTTGCATGATTATTACATAGGGCTCTACCCAACAAGAAACATAACCCATATTAGTACATTCCATTAACTTAATGTCCTCACATCAAATCATAGGCCCCATTAAAATTACATGTCCTAGCTTACCCCCTTACCCACATCATGCGCTAAATTCATCTGAAACTGTTTCCCTACCTACACATGCAGCCCTCACAAAGTCATATTTTCAAAATCCTTCCCATATCTCAACCAAAACCTTTTATACTACTCTATCATGACCCCTTTCATTAGTACCCATACAAGTCTGGAAGTAAAGATGGGTATTACCCTCGAATCCCGCCAACAATATGACACATGTTAAAAAGTAGCAATGAGAGTATAAAATGAAATAATAAGAGGCCTTAACCTCAACATAAAATCCAGGATAAGAGATAATATCCATTGATAAACTATATGAAATAAAAAAATAAACAACATCAATTTATAAATTTAAGGTTATACAATGCATAAGAAAATTAAAAACTAAAAATAGGTCCTAGGAAGTGACCATAATCACCAACAACTCTTGAAAAACCACTAAAATATAGTAACACCTATCTCGATCAAAAACAAGATCCCATGGTACTAAAAAATATTATTTATATATATGGGGTGAGAATATATGTATAATTAGTAGTATCATCCCTAAAAACTCTTATGAAAATATGAAATAATAATAATAAAGTCAAATGAATAAAAAAGAGAAACCAACTTACTACCATAGTATATAAAACTATATCCCATCCTCACCAAGGATCAATATGTAGACAAAACATAAAATTAATCAATCCATATTAAAAAAATATATTTATATAAAAGGTACCCGAAAACCACTTCCCCAATGGTTTTTCACTATCTTTCCCTAATTCCAAAATCATTGTTCTCTCATCCCCTCCAAAAGTTATCTGACCCATCTGGTAAACCATAAAATAGGCACATCATCATCCCATCCTTCACCCCAAGAACACATATTTTAGTCACAACCATAGCCAATAGTATGTCCTAAATCCACTATAACATATGTATCTTGCATTATACCCCTATCCACTACATCCTATGAAATTACACCCATTGTAAACAAAGTTACTCTAACTAGGATACATATATATGCTATAAACTTTGGCCACTACAACCCATAGATAAATGTATGGTAAAACTAAAAGAAATAATATCACTTATAGGTACATATAATATACATCAATCCATCACAACCAATATATTATTACATATCATACTACATCCAAAGGGAGAGTGGGGAAGAGGGAGTAGTCAACCATCCATTCCCTCACCACTTTGGATGTTAAGGGAAACACTAAGAACCCAAAATATTGAGGCATCAATTTGAATAATCGACTTAGGTGGGGTTTACATGAAATTATTAAACATAATGATGGTATATCACACAACCAGCCTAAGGGAAACATCTTTCCCTATAATTTAATTATAACCAATATCCTTTATAATAACCCCACTACCATCTTTAGGACTAGGATGCTAATTCCCAATAAGGACACACAAATCAAAGATCATCATTATTATTTATTTAATAATTTAAAAATTACCATAACACATTATATAATCCATTAATCAATTTTTTAATCATTTACATTAACCACTAAAATCCCAATTGATTTTGTGCTCAATATTACATTTTCTAAATTTCCATTCCTTGCTCTAAGAACATTCAATCCAAACCAATCTACATTTTCCTTTCATTTAATCAATACTGGTATCAAAACCCAACACCATTAATAAATTTATATTTCATTAACCACTTTATTCTGGGGGTATTCTAAGATGTTACCATGACAATATCCTAGAGAGATAATTCAAGAAGGAATAAGAAAATTGCATCTGATAGAAAATTAATCACAATAATTAACCAATAAGAAAAAACCCATCAAGAAACAAAAATAAAATATATCTCAAATATCAAACTATACTAACCCACCAATCAATAATCCAATACAACCTTATAGAAATGATAATTCCCATCTCTCAATTTTCTTTCATCCATCTCACTATCCCCATCACCAAACCACTACCACAACTAATGCTATCTACTAATCCCCCACTCAATAAACCAACCCTATTAGGTTTCAAAAAAATTCATAAAAATTAGTCTCCCACCCTAAGACATAAACATGTAATAACAACATATTTTCAACATAAAAAATTATGGGAAACTAAGGCCATCATAATAAAAAAACAAGCATAGAAATCATGGTATAAAATGAGGTTGTGATAACAGTATCCCTGAAAATTGAATTTATAAAATAATGATTTTAAATTATTATATTGAATTAATATATTCATTATGATTAGGTTTTAGTATCAATAAATTCATATATAATAAAAAAAATACAACAACCATTAGCATACTCAAGAAATACTTCCACGTTTATTCGTTACTGGGAAGGAAAATAAAATTCAATTATTATACCTCATTTTCTTCCACTTTTCTTACCATTTTTATACATTTTATCTAATTTAATGTATAAAAAATATTATAAGGAACAAAATAATCACAAAAAAACATAATTACACTCTCTTGAAAATATCAAGAGGCATCCCCAAATAAAGAATTAACAACCTGCGATCCCCACACCCTTTGAATTTTTCTAATTTATTGAATTTTATATTAACTAAGGTTAATTATATACACATATAAGTTTTATATAAATTATGATAATCCCATATTAACCCATAAAATAATAATGATTAAAAAAACCCTTCCTTATTATGAATTTTATGATGTTCTCACACAAGAACGTAATATTAGACCTATATCTCTAAATCACTATTTCCATGAGGAACTCATGATACCTAAGGATATCACTTTGAATTTAATAATATATCAATTATAAATAGAAACCATGAGAAATGAAGTAAATAGGGATCCAATGACATGACATGAGAGATTGAGAGAGATAAAGAACCGGCGAAGAAGAAAGAAACTAATATTGGATCACCAACAAACTGATATCCTGATTATAGGGATAAAGCCAAGAAAAGGGGATCCTGAGTCTCCGAAGAAGATCATATGGTCACTTAGGGTTCAAAGGAATAGGGATAAAATAACGGTATTTTGACGGATATTATGAATTTATAAAGGATATATTTTTAATGACACCCTGGAACAACACCTATGACCATGCAACAATGGTTACAATTTTCACCAAAATCATGACATAGTAAGGGTGGTCATGTTACAAGGGTCCAATATCAATAAAATCTTTAGAAATCATAGTTAAAATTCCCCCATTTCAAAACTCAATTAAAGCCTAATTTTATAAATAAATGCAAGAGCCATGATATAACTGTTGTTGGGCATGTATTTTCTCAACAATACTCTAAAAATATTATTGATTTTGATGATCATAAACACCCTTGTTTTTTTATAATAAAGTTGATTTATGTATTTTTCAGAAATGTATATATCATGTTTTTATGTATATTTTTTGATATAATTACAAACTATCGGATGTGGTAGGAACCCTACTCTATGAAAATGAACCCTATACTACACAAAGGAACCCTATGCTATGCAAAGGAACCATACGCCTAGCATAGGAACCCTATGCTACGTAGTTAAACCCTAAATTTGACTATTCAATGATGGAGTTTATAGCTACAATATAATCAGTGATTCATGAAAAAGCCTTGATATAATTATAGGGTGATTAAAAGTTATATCTTGACATATTCAAAGTCTCATTATTATCGATTCAAAGAACCATATTCAATGTAGAAAATATCTCCTCTTCTTAAAGGAAGTTACCACTCTCTTGGTCAACGTGAATTTGAATATCTATGATACATCAGACAATTTTCTTGGATCTACTTAACTGAATGAAAGCTATATATATAGATGGAGTATTTTTTGAAATATTGATGATACATGATTTGAATTCAACTTCATAATTGTGTATGTCATTGATATACATATTTTCTTTAATAATTAAATGAATCTATTATTTACGGAAGATGTTATGATTTGAAGTTCCACTTTTAAACCTAATTATGGTGTACCTTCAATTGTTTATTTATTTCTATTTTTATTAAATATCATATGAAACCAGGATAACTTTAGAGTTATTATTTGGTGAAGACATTCATTTTTTGAATAAGAATATCCATATAATGCTAGTTTCTAATACAAATAGGAAGTTCAACCCAAACCATGAAAAAATAAAACTCTTTTTATTTATTAGAGTTTCAACTATTCATACTCAGTTTTTGATTAAGAGGAAACTCCTTACACTAAGTCATGGGTAACCAATTCCCTATAAAATAACCAAAAGGACCTGTTTATCCTTATTGTAAAGGTTTAAACTACTTGCACACAATTATGGATTTAAAGTTCTTGTGATAAGAAGACCTTTCTAGTAAAAATAAAAAAGCTTGAAGAGAGAGCATTGGTGGAGTTGGTTAGAAGATTTTTGTGCCCCGAACCACTATAAAAATTACTGCCTTATTATTTTCTATTTATTAACTGCTCAATTATTTAGAGTACAAAATTCCACATATCTATATTAATTGAAAAGACAAGTCAAAATCCAGAATCATTAATGATTTATGAGAAGAAAAAGTCACCCCCTATTTTTTATCTTTGTATTATTCTAAACTAACAATTTATATCAAAGGGGATATTTTTGATAAAGCATATAAAGATCTAGATATATTAAAAGAATACGGTCTACAAAAAGTAGATGGAAATGGATGATCCAAAATAATGTATGACTATTATTTGTGATCCATATTTTAATGATGAATACTATGGATGTTAGAAATCATGTATGACCATTTATCTAAAAAATATGGGTTTCAAAGTCAATTCGAACATCATCACTACTTATGTGAACCATGAGAAACTAGAGACTTGGGATGTTGCAACAGAATACGAACATGAAATCAATTAATAGGAAATTAATTCCATAATCTATGGACTGAGACTTGATTAATTTAATCGATTATCACAATTCCCAACTACATATCAAATTTGGGATACAATAACATTCACATAAGAAGGAACATATAACATTAGACAGATGAGATATTCTACTACAAAACTAATGTTTGAAACCATTAGAATGTATGATGGAGAAAACATAACTCAAATTAATGGGTGGTTAACAGATATTTTTTATAATATTACCGACTTGGGAGATCCCATTAGTCAATTAGATCAAGCACTAAAAGTACTCAAAGTACTTCCCTCTAAATGGAATGACATATCTGAAGATATTAAACCATAATCACCTATTAAGAATTTAACTATGAAGAAAATAATTTGAACATTGATGATGTATAAATCATAAATTCATTCTAAATTTGAATATAACAAGATAGTGAAAAGGGAAAACACTACACTTAAGACGATATCTCAGAAGCATGAAGTAAAATCAAAATTGGATGTCAAGACATTCAAAAATTCAGAATCATTAGACTCTCAAATGGAACTGACTCAGATCGCTTGAAAATTTAGTAAATTATATAAGAATAAAAGAGGATTCATAAAATCATTTAAGAAGGATAAAAGAGAACCTAGAGAAGTAAGATTCTATGAATGAAAAAAATTGGGTCACATCAGACCTGATTTCCCCTAATTAAAAGATGAAAGAAGAAGAATAAAAAAGAAATATTAGAAGAAAGATGATTATGAACATAAAGAGAATAGAGTTATGAAATCTAGTGGAGTGTTTCTGAAGACTCCAAAAACTCCTCAAAATATTATTCATATAAAGAGAATAAATCTCAAAGCCAATATGTGCTTTATGGCTAAGGGAAAAAAGAAATGATATAATCATATTACTCTTTTACCACTGATTCTAACAATTTTTCAAATATTAAACTAGCTTCTTACTATTCAATGATAGAATAGAAATACGATTCATTAATAAAGAAGACAAAATCATTAAAAAAATATTCAATTTTTTAAGTGAAAGAGATACAATTCTAAAACCACATCAAGAATTAATTGAAAAAATTGATTCATCTACATCAAACTGTATTGATCTGAAAAAATGATAAAAGAATTACAATATAAAGTAAAATATTATAAAATTGATACTAGTATTTTAACTAAAGGAGTGAAAAATATGAATTATATTCATGGAAATAATTTCATTAAGAGAGAAAAGTTTGGAATTGGAAGAAAGGGTGAAAAATTAAAATTATACAGGATTTATTTTGTGCCCAATTTAAAAAATACTACTTTATTTTATTATGGAATAAAAGGTCATTACACCAAAAGATATTATTTAAGAAATATTTAAATAATTGGTATGAAAAATGATTTTATTTTTAGAAACATGTCTAAATAAATTAATAAATTTTTTGTAAAAATAAAGAAAATTTGGATTCCTAGATCAATGTTCATCGACACAGTTGGACCCAAGAAAATATGGGTACCAAAAGAAATGTATGTTTAAATGTTTTTTAGTATAAATTCCATAGGAAATATTTCTATATAATATATTTATAGTGGCTATTCTAAACACATGAGTGAAGTCTAATAAAATTTCCATTCACTGACTCAAATGGATAGAGGTCTAGTCACTTTTGGTGACAATGAAAAATGAAATATTGTTGGAGTTGGAACTATTTGATATCCAAAGTCAATCTCAATTGACAAATTACTATATATACAAGGGTTAAAGAAAAAACTGATAAGTATTTATCAACTTTGTGATGATGAATTTTATATTAATTTCTATAACAATTCCCACTCTATTTTCAAAGATAAATTGCTTAAATTTAGAGCACCAATAACTGACAATGTTTATACTTTGGATCTAAATTCCTTTTGTAAATATAAATTGAATTGGTTAAATGATAAGGAAAATGAGTCATGGATCTGGAAAGGTGACTTTCACACTAAAATATATATTCTTTAAATAAATTATCTAAGAAATAGTTGTTCTATAATTTACCCAGTCTTAAATTTGACAATGATAGATTTTTTGAGGCATGTTAAATTTCCAAACAACAAAAATCATATTTCAAATCAATTAACTAAATTGATACATCTAAACCATTATAACTTATCACTATGAATTTTTTTGGACTATAAAGATTAGAAAGTTTGGATGGTAAATTATATATTTTTTAGTTGATTATTTTTCATGATTTACTTAGGTTTATTTTCTAAAACTCAAAAGTGAAGTATTCAATATTTTTTGAAGTTTTTGAAAAATTGTTAAAAATTAAATATATTTTAAAATAATTTCATTGATAAGTGATCATGATGGATAATTTGAGATTCAATAATTTTATTCTTTATTTTAAAATTTATGTATTAAACACACCTTATATGCACCAATAACAGCTTAAAAATGGAATTGTTGAAAGAAGAAGCATAACTATTCAAGAAATGACACGGAATATGATGAATGAATACAATATTCTTACCTATTTTTGGGAAGAATATATAAGCACAACTTTCTATATCATGAATAGAGTATTAATAATACCCATTATTAAAAATACACCCTATGAAATTTGTAATAACATAAAACCTAAAGTAAAGTTCTTTAAAGTATTTGGATGTAAGGTGTATATCTTGAAAACTAAAAAAACCTTAGTAAGTTAAATCCAAAAGCTCATAAAGGAATATTTCTAGGAAATTATGCTACTTCTAAATCCTATAGAGTGTTTAATAAAAAGTCAAGTTGTTTTTAAGAATTTTTTCATGTAAAATTTTATGAAACTGGCCCTTTTAATAAAATGATAGGTCAAACATTTGAAATTACTGTCTCTTTAGACAACATGAGGCTTGAATAACCTAATGATGATTTTGAAAATAATGGTAATCAAATTAAGTCTAGTCTAGAAGAACATGAAACATAAGAACGTAAAAGTGTCTTATCTATAAAATCTAGAACCTTAAATGAAAATCCTTTATAAATATTTATAGCGAACCTAGACACTAGAGTTAGAACCAGAAAAAATGTTAGAAACTTAGTTTAATTCTCCACCTTTCGATCTCACTTAGAACCTAAGTCTATTGAAGAATCTTTATAAGATGAGAGTCATTTTTTATCCAAGCAAGATAAATTAAATCAATTCTATAGATTTTTTTGGGGAATTAGTAGAAATACCATCCAATTATCTAGAAATATGAACCAAATCGGGATTTAGAAATAAATAGGATGATCAAGGGATCAAAAATAGAAACAAAGAAACATTAGTAGCTGAAGGATCTAATCAGGAATAAGGAATAGATTACGATGAAACCTTTTCACCTATATCTATACTAGAATCCATTATGATCCATTTATATTATGAATCTCATATGAATTTTAAAATATATCATAAGGATATTAAATCTTCCCTTTTAAATGGATATTTAATAGAGTAAATTTATGTTGATCAACCACCAGATTTTGAAAACCCTCATAATCCAAATTCTATTTTTAAACTTACCAAATAAATTTATGTCCTTAATCATGAACCTAGAGTTTGGTATGAAATATTAAGTTCTTTTTTGTTAGAAATTGAATTTTCAGTGTGATTAGTTGATCCTACTATTTTTAATAAAAATTTTTTGTACTAATATTATATTAGTAAAAATTTATGTTGATGATGTTATTTCTATTTCAACAAATAAAAATATTTTAATGATTTTTAAAATCTAATGTAAAGAGAATTTGAAATGAAATGATGGAAGAATTGAATTTATTTTTAGGTTTTCCAATTTATCAAAAATATTATTGAAATGTTTTAAATCAAAGTAAATATATTATTGATTTACTAAAAAATTTGGGATAAGAAAATAATAAAAATGATAAAAATCCATGCGTACCAATATAAAACTTGTTTTAGATGAAGTTGGAAAACCAGTTGACAATAAGTTATATAGGGGTTTGATTTTCCATTTATTGTTTCTTACTGTTAGTAGACCAGAAATAATTTTTTTGTATGTCTATGTGATATATTCCATTACAATCCTGAATAAACTCATCTTACTATTTTAAAATAATTTTTAGATATTTAAAAAGATCTATTTTTCAATCTCTAATTTACCCCAAAACTTGTGATTTCAATTTAATTTCATATTAATATGATGAATTTGGAGAATGTATATTAGAGAGAAAAATCACCTCATGAACCTGTCACTTTTTGGGAAAATATTTAGTATCATGGTCGAGTAAGAAACAAAATTCAGTTTCCCTATCAACAGTTGAGGCAGAATATATATTTTTTAGGATTTAGTGTGCACAAGTTTTGTGGATAAAACACATTGTACTGGATTTTGGAATAAACTTTAATAATATTTCTATTTTATGTGACAATACTAGTACTATAAATATTTCAAAAAATCCAATAAGTTATTCAATGACTAATCATATTTATATAAGGCATAATTTTCTAAAATATCATGTTCATAAAAAAGATATGTTTTTATATTTTTTAAATAATGAACATAAATTAGCTGATATTTTTACTAAACCACTTCCCAATTCTAGTGTTGATTTTATTACGGTGGGGTTAAGATTATTTAATTTTAAATAAATGTTCATTAACTGATTTTAATTTCTATGTCAATTATTTTTATTGATAAATTCTTCATTTATTATTTTGAATAAAATACTTGTTTGGATTTTATTTTTATGTCATATATTGTCAGAAATAAATATTTAATGATTACACCATATCATTGCAATAAAAACCCATAAATAAAACACCAGACATATCCCACTATCCTTCTTACTCCTTCATGAACCTTCATATTTAAGAGAGTTTCTCATTTCAATACTCTAAAACCCCAACCTTCGAACATTCAATCCTAAAACCTTTGGAAATGAAACATTCAAGAAGAGTTGACGAAGTAGATCTAGGTGATCTTATCCATCAACATGTGATGTATAAGAAAGTTATTTATGTAAAGTTGATATATTTTTATTGGATAAACCAAACTAATTTTTCATTAAAGACTACAATTAGATTTCAAGGTCTGTAATTTCTTTTGGGAGATGGTAATTCACCCATTGTTTTTGATCTTGAAGTGAAATAATTTTTTCAGAATTCTTCATTTAGTTTTGGATATGATGAATATTCAATGATTTATTAGATTTAACATAATGAATTTTCTCTTTATTATTTTAAATTAGCTAAGAATTTGTATTTTCACCATGAGGGAGAATCTCATTTTGATTTATGAAATATTAGAGATGAGAAATTTAAGTCATAAGATATAATGTTTTCTATATTTGGAACTTGAAATGTCAAGAAGATGATGGATAAAGACCTCACTACTGATAAAAATGTATTGATTATGTTTATTAAATCTAGAATTGTACCAAGGATAGCTAAGTTAGAAAAAGTTTCGTATCAGAGCATGTACAATCTTTTGTACCTGAATAATATCAAGATAAATTTCAGTTAGTATATGCTTCAATATTTGAATCATTATTGTCAAAAAGAAAAAATGGGCTTATATCCTTGTGGATGTATTATTTATCTGGTATTTCGTAGATTAGGGAAAATAAGTTATGTGACTTTAGGTCAATGATGTCATCATAGTATTGTTTTAAATGCTGGAACTGTAAAGAAGTTAGGATTTTTCTGGAGTAATTCTTGTGGTAGTCTGCTACCTGTTGGGATACAAGAGCACGAAAGAAGGATGGATACTACTCATAGGGAGAAAATAGTTGAACAATATGTTGGTTTTGTGAGACCCAAAACAAATGAAGAAGCTAAATCTATATTTGATGAGACTAGTCTTGGAAAAAGATGAAGAATTTTAGTAAAAATTATTGAGGCTGTAAATGTAGCTGAATAAGGAAATACAGGAAAAAGTTGAAGTTGAAGGAGATGAGAATGTTGTGCAAGAGGATAAAAGGAAATGTGAACTAAGGAAAGTTGTCCCTATTTCAAGTGCAACCACCCATTCAAATATTTCACTGGTTGTTGATGATTCAGTAGATGTAGAAGATTTTATATTATGAGAAAGAATAAAAGATCAAGAAATTTTTGGCTCTGAGAGAGAGCCATGGATGCCTATTTTGGAGATAGTAAAACCTTCAAGAGATATTGTTATGGAGTCTTATGTTGAAGCTTTTATTTTTAATTATAATATTTTGGATGCCTAAAACATGTCTCTGAGAAAAGAGTTAAAGACTGAGAGGACGAAAGTTGAAGATCTCAGAAGTTCAATAGTTCCTAGAACTAAGTTTGAGGATCTTCATACTAATTTAAGATAATTTCAAGAAACATTGGTTTCTGTGGGTGATATTGAGGATTTTATCATAACCATATCTAGAGAATTCAGAATTTTAAAGGAAAAATATGTTAATAAATTGAATTTTGATGAGTTGAAGTAGATGTTGGGAAGATAGTTTTAGTCTATCAGAATAGGTCATCAAGAAACAACCTCTACATAACAAACTTAACCATATTTTATTAGAATATTTGAATCTATTAATCATTTTTTAGCTAATTTAAATGATATACTGCACACTCTTCATTATGGCAATACTCTTTTGAATATTATTTTGAATAATAAAAGAAATTTGATTACTCAACTGACCCCTAATGATTCTTTGTTAGGGCCAATTATTCATAAAGTAAGAGATAATATGACTAATTACATTCAGTCTGAAGATATGGTTAATGAATTTTTTAAGGTTAATTTTTTTTGAGATTTTGAGAATAGTTTAATATTTGAGGAAGATGTTGCAACAATAGAAAAATGTTTTTAACAATCATTTTTAGTGTTTGGTCATTAAGATACTTCAAATTATTTATGTTGTTCATTATATTATTTATCATACTACATCCTATTCAAGTGAGGAAGAAGAATAAGAAGAAGCCACCCTATCTGACCCAAGACCAAAATTTTAGAAAAATATTTGATTCTGATTGGTGGATTGTAATAATTTTTGAAAAAAATTTGATATTAATTTCAATTTACTTTACTTTATATCTATATCTGTGAGTTTTATATAGTTTTATAATTTTATTATTTATGTCCAATTTTACACTGCTAGAACACTTTTCATCCTTTTCTAGTTAGTACAATATATAGAATATTTATTTTTATATGCTAAATTAAATGTGTTTTAATTCTTTATTATATTTATTTTTGATATCATAAAAGGGGGATACAATTGGGTAAATACAAACATTTTCAATTTACAAGTATCTATTTCTTATCATCGAATAAATACTGTGAAAATTTATTTTTTAAAATAATATTTATTTCATTTTTTTAAAATTGTTATTATTTTATTAGTGTTTACTATTCCTACATTTTATATAAATTATTTTATTGGTTTTTTTATCATAAAAAAGTAGGAGATTTTTGGGAATATATTGTCTCAACAATAATCTATAAATATTATAGATTTTGATTCTCACAAATAACATTGTTTATTTTATAAAAATTTCCTTGAAGTATTTTTTCAGGAATATATATATATATATATATATATATAATGATTATATGTATCTTGTGTGATGGAATTCAATGCTATAGGATGTTTTTTGGAAACACTATTCTAACACTACATTCGGTGAATAAAAGTTTGAATCAGAATCCCTACACTAAACAGTAAAACATATGGATCTTCAATACAACATTCATAGAGAAATAAATGTATAGAATATCCACCCTATGTTAAAATCTGGAATCACTGTTCATACACTATGTTTGAGATATTGAACGTATGGATAATCAATCCTATGTTTGGAATCAATCTTACACTGGAAGGATGAATGTAAAGACCCGTAAAATTCAAGTAATTTTTTTTCTTAATTTTCTTTGGAATTTTACAAGAACGTAGTTTCTGACGGCACCTGATTCCGAGGCCCAGTGTGCCCGGAATCATTTTCTGAAGTTTGGCTCGGGTACGTTCAGTGAACGAATGAGCGGGTTTTTCTAACTTTTGAACCAGTGATCAGAATCAAATTCTGAGGGCACCGATAGAATCGCAGCATCGGTATTTGCTTAGAAACGCCTTTTCCGGAGTTGTGTTTGCTCAGGTGTGGTTTTTTTAGTTTTTGGGGTTAAGTTAAGAAATAAAATAAAGTGGTGTGACAACTTTATTTTATTTCACTTAAAGCCACTTAAAGCCACTTAAACTAAGTTAAGCGGATAGGGTGGAACCCAAAATATCCTACCCACTTGGTAGGATATTTGTGAGGTGGGGCCTGCATGAGCCCCACCATTTCTTTTCCTCAAATTAACGCACCCACAAAAACCCCTTTTAAATGAAAGTCAACCGGTGCGTTTTCTTAAATTCTTAACGCCCCTATTAATTGGGCAGTTAAGTCGTTACCATTAATTCACTGAATTAATGGTTCGTTTCTTAACTTTGTTTTTCATTTGTTGGCATAGGAATAAAATAAGACCAACACATGTGGGTGGCTTGTTGAGAGGATTTGGAGAAACTCTAAGTTCTTCATCCTCCTTCGTGAAGAACGTGAAGAACGCGAAGAATGACGAACCCTCGGAGATCGACGATGTGACGCCATGTACCGCGACGCCGACGATCCTCCTTCCACGACGTTTCTTCCGCGACGATCCTTCCCCGCGACAATCTTCGATCATCAACCGATTGAGGTAGGGGATTACGGATATTTTAATTTCATTTGTGGATTTTATCCTCAGCATGGGGTTAAATGGTGCGACTAAATCTGTGTGTTTTCTTTAACCCTCGAAGATCGTCTACGCGACGCCGTGTATCGCGACAACACAACGCCCCTTCCGCGACGCGACGATCCTCTTCTTCCGCGACGGTCAATTCTGTGAAGAACTCACGTTCGATGACTACGAAGAGGTATGGGTTGATTCATTTAATCTTTGTGATTTATACCCACGGAGTTTGATTAAATATTTGTTGTGAGACTTTTAAAACCTCTAATGCGGTGGGTGAGGACCAACGAATAAGTCCGAACCCACCGCCCTTTTCGTTCTTGGTGTGCGGAACGGCGGACGGCGACAAAGTAAGCCGCACGAGCGATGTGAGGTCCTCGCAGTGAAGGAAGGACCCCAGGAGGGCCTTTGGCGAAGACGACGTGCATTTCCGACCACTAGAACTCGTCCGGTGGTCCGCGGAGCAGCCCGCCAGTGCGCCTCTCCGGCACGACGATGCCGACGACAGGTGGCGGCGGCGCCCGGCGCGCCGCCGGGAGGAGCCGTCGTGGCTGAAGCCGCGGCGGCAAGGCGCGGTCTCGCGACTGCGCGGAACCAGAAGGGCACGGGACGTGGCCGGCTGCCGCGTCCGCTGGCAAGGGAGGCCCCACGCGGGGCCGCGGGTCCATCACGCTGGGGAAGCGCGCCCCCCGCCCACGGCTCGGTCGTAACGGCCGAGCCGACCCGCTGGCCACCCGGCCAGCACCACTCGGGTCGCGCCCAGGCCGGGCTGGGCCGCGTCGACCGGGCCGGGTCACGCCATCCGGGTCGGACCCGGACCTGGGTCGGGTTGACACGGTTCGGGCCGACGCAGGGGGGTTGGGCTGGGTCGGTCCGGGCTTAGACCCCCCGTTTTCGGACCTTTTCAGTTTTTTGCTCATAACATGAGCTACGAGCCTCCGATCGATGCACCTTCAGCGGAGATGTGATCCTTGGATCTATACGGTCGTTTCGGTATATCGCACTCAAGGTTTCTTAGAACTTTGGGTTTGGCCGGGTTGGTTCGTACACGAAACCAACCGGGCCCTCGGAGCGGAAACACTTATATCTTGAGCTCCAGACATTCGATTGACGTGCTGTCGACTTTGTTGGAATTCTCTAAGTGAGATAGATCTTTTGGCTTACTCCGCCCGATGTTTGGATGCAGGTGGAGTACGGTCGGGTTTGTTTTGCCTTAAAAACCAACCGGGCCCTGTAACAAAAAAGCCAATAACTCTTAGACCGGGCGTCCGATTGACGCGCCATTTGCGACATTGATTTCCTGTTGGCGATATGTAAATTTTGGATACATCAACTTTGGACTATGTTTCAGTTGATGTATCAACCTCTCGGCTCGTGGAGCGGACCCTCCCGAACGAGCTTGCTGTGTGCGGGAACCATGGAGCTGGATGCGACTGCGACGATGATGACTGTGCAGAGATCCTCAGTGGATTCGACGACGACTACAGCACTCTGCGATCCTTTGTGGATTAGTGCTACCGATCCTCTGTGAGTCTGTTCCTGTGTGGGTCAGCGCTGAGCGGTCCTGTGTGGGCCAGCGCCTACAGATCCTGTGTGGGTCCGATCCTGTGTGGGTCATTGCGGGGGTTAGTTACCTATCAATCCTTTGTGGGTCAGATCCTTTGTGGGTCATTGTGGGGGTTAGTTACCTATCGATCCTTTGTGGGTCAGATCTTTTGTGGGTCATTGCGGTGGTTAGTTACCTATCGATCCTTTGTTGGTCAGATCCTTTGTGGGTCATTGCGGGGGTTAGTACCTATCGATCCTTTGTGGGTCCGATGGCTTAGATGAATCAGTGGAAATATCTGATCATCTCTATCGTCATGCAAAGAAGTATTCCTGTGAGAGATGAATCATGTTTGCTTTCCTATGTGGATTGTGTTGTGCTATCCTATGTGGATTTACGTTTTTATTTCCTGTGTGGACTGGGTTGTACTTGGGCTCGGATGTTGGAGCCGAACGAGAATTGATGATTTAGGTATATGTATGGGCATATACCTAAGCAGTGTCGAATGTTACTTCGTGATTGTATCTTTCCTTTGTGGTTTATCCTTTGTGAATTATGGGAGACCTTCGGGGGTCTCGGGGTCCCTACTGAGTAGCTTATACTCACCCATGCACGGGCTATGCCCGCAATACATTGTGTTGGTTGCAGACGACGGACATCGCTGATCGTGGTTGAGGCTTGCGGAGCAGG
Source organism: Viscum album (assembly GCA_963277665.1). Lineage (NCBI taxonomy): Eukaryota > Viridiplantae > Streptophyta > Magnoliopsida > Santalales > Viscaceae > Viscum > Viscum album. Next base: position 804,607,751 of record OY728150.1, on the reverse strand, counting down.
ATGGTACCTGGAGGTGGACCACTGGGCGGGACGTACTCGGAGTGGACGGCTGGACCCTAGGAGCTGTGGAGGCCATCTGTAACCACCCTTCAGGTGGGACTTCCAGTGGACGGCTCGATGCTGCGGCATTACTTTTCAGTTGCTGTTTTCTCTTTCTAGTTTTATTTACTTTCAGTTTGGGTTTGTATACTGGCCCACTTACTTTTCCGCACTTACTGGTGTACTCAATTTTTTACTTAGTGTTTACTTCTGCTTTCATTCTCTGTGGTGTTTTTTTCTTTACAAAGGCAATGCCTTCCCTTTTTACTGGGATTTACGCCTTGGTGCTAGTCGCCAGCCCCTGGCCTATGGAAGGCGGGCTTGGGGTAGTCACGGCACGGGCCCCGAGGACGGTTCGTGACAAATTGGTATCAGAGGAGTTTGGTTCTACCGCAGAACTTTGGACTCTGATCTTTTCCTATGTGAAGCAATAGTGTTAAGCGTATTGGGTGTGGTTATCAGTTTAGGGAGTCCAGTGTTGGTGCGGCGGCCGACGTATCCATACACCAGGATCCTGAATTCTGATTCCCGACTTAATGCGTGAAAACATTGATTGCATGTGTGTTTCAAGTTTTCTTTGAGATTACTTTGTGTCAGCTCACCAGGTATATTGTTCTGACCATGGCGCACCTGTTACCTTTTCAGGATGGCCCCACGATGGCATACAGCTAGGGTTCCGAGAGTTGTGCGTGATGAAAGCCCACCGAGCGACGAGGCCTCGGTACAAGGCCCTTTGACAGCAGAGGCACCGGCGGTACCTCTACCCGTCGAGCCACCGATGCTTCCAGCCCCAGCCGCTGACGATGCACGTCGCCTTAGTGCACTGCACGAGTTCCAGTGCCAGCGACCTCCTAGGTTCCACAGGGAGATGGACCCCCAGGCAGCCGAGGACTGGCTGGAGGTAGTTGTACGAGTTTTCAGGTTAGTGAGGACACCAGCAGACCTCATGCTGATCCTAGCAGCGAGCCTACTGCAGGCAGCAGCAGGCAGATGGTGGAGTTTGATGCTCCAGGTGCACGATGAGGCATCTCTTCTCTGGACGAACTTTGAGATCCTCTTCCGCTCGGAGTTCGTCCCAGCCACCCACAGTGCAGTGCACATCTAGGAGCTTCTTCAGCTACGGTAGGGCAGCTTGACGGTCGCCCAGTACTTGGCGAGATTTACCAATCTCTCGCGCTACTCGACAGACATGGTACGAGACCCATTATTCCCGGACTGGACCTTTGAGCAGGGTTTAATGCATGAGATCATGGCATCACTGATCTCCCTCAGCATTCTGACTCAGGCAGGAGTACTGGAGCGAGCCCTTTTGATTGAGAGCTTCCTTGCTGAGCCTTCATCAGCAGCGAGACCTACTGCGGGGTGGCACGTAGCAGAGTCCTCTACAGCAGGCAGTCGTCGGATGACTCATGGGTCCAGGCAGACTAGACCCTCACGCAGACGACCTCAGGACACTGGCTCAGCAGTGCGGGGCACACAGTGCAGAACCAGTCTTTCGAGAGGCAGGCAGTGCTACACATGCGGCGGACAGGGTCACATGGTTCGTGACTGCCCGACCCACTATGCCGAGGAGCAGCAGATGGTTGAGGGGCCACCCAGGCAGATGCAGAGGGTTGACCATGGCGGTCCGCAGGGAGCAGGCGGACGAGGCAGAGGAGCTGGACGAGTAGCATGTGGTGGGCGACACTTTGAGCCTCTACCACCACCACCACCAGGAGGTCCACCCTGGCCATAGGGAGCTGGCGGGAAGAGACAGGCACATCTCCAGGCAGCGGAGGCCTATGACCACGGCACGCCCGAGATGATTCGAGGTACTATCTGTATCTATTCCACCCTTGATGCAGTTCTTATAGACACAGGAGCGAGTCACTCTTTCATAGCCGCTGCCCTTTTTTGGAGCTCGGAGATTCCAACAAAGCCGTTGGCTCGATCCTTACGACTAGAGACTCCTACGATAGCAGACTCGACGATTACGCACTGGTGCCGACAGTGTGAGCTTACTCTAGGAGGCGAGAGCTTCGGCTGGGATCTTCTTGTAGCGGCGTCGAGGCCTTAAGACTTCATTTTGGGCATGGATTGGTTATCTACAGTCAATGCACAAATTGACTGTATTAGGCGCAAGGTGCGATGTGTACGCACCGACGGGAGCAGGTTCACCTTCACCGGCGATAAGGGAGCCTTCGCAGCATAGGATGGAATTCTACAGAGGAGAGGAAAACCCATCACTCATCAGTTGGCTAGCCTCATCCTAGGAGAAGTTGACGTGCAGAGTCCTAGTTTTCATGCAGTGGTGGATCAGTTTGCAGACGTCTTCCCCGACAACGTTCCAGGACTACATCCTCGTAGAGAGGTAGACTTTTATATTGATCTGTACCCCGGGACAACCCCGATATCCACTCCAGCATATCAGACGGCACCCACTGATCTTCGAGAGCCACGGGTACAGTTGGAGGACTTGAAGGGAAAGGGTTTCATCCGACCCAGTGTTTCACCCTGGGCTTCCCTGATATTGTTCGCCAAGAAGGCGGATAGGAGCTTGCAACTTTGTGTCGACTATCGTCACCTGAACTAGGTGACAGCGAGGAACAAGTATCCTCTACTGAGGATTTATGACCTCTTCGATCAGCTCAAGGGAGCATGGTGGTTCTCAAAGATAGACCTCAGGTCAGGCTATCATCAGCTCAGAGTTCGGGACGAGGACGTGCAGAAGACGACCTTCAAATGTCGGTATGGCCACTATGAGTTCTTGGTTATGCCTTTTGGCGTAATCAATGCTCCAGTAGTGTTTATGGGCCTCATGAACATGATCTTTCAGCTATACCTCGATCGATTTGTCATGGTCTTCATCGACGGCATTTTGATATACTCGACGACTGAGGAGGAGCACGCCTACCACTTACGGGTTGTCCTAGACACACTCTGAGAGAACCAGCTTTATGGAAAGATCTTGAAGTTTCAGTTCTGGATACACGAGGTCCACTTCATGGGGTATGTCATCTTTGAGGCGGGAGTTGCAGTGGATCCTGCGAAGATCGAGGCAGTGCTTGCTTGGGATCCACCCCGGAGTGTGACGGAGGTGCCGAGTTTCTTGGGACTAGATGGATACTATCGGAGGTTTGTGCCAGACTTCTATAGAGTTGCGGCACCACTCTCAGCTCTTAAGAAGAAGGGGAAACCCTTTGTGTGGTCAGAAATATGTCAGTAGATATTCTAGGAGCTGAGACAGAGATTGACCATCGCCCCTATCTTGAGGTTGCCGGAGGAGGGAGTAGGGTACGTAGTCTACTGAGATGCATCAGGGACCGAACTCAGATGTGTCCTGATGCAGGAGCGGGCATTGATCGCCAATGGATCACGTCAGTTGAGGCCTCATGAGCAGAACTACACCACTCATGACCTGGAGTTAGCAACAGTGGTCTTCGCTCTGAAGACATGGCGACACTATCTAATGGGCGAGCGTTTTACAGTCTTTTCTGACCATCAGAGTCTCAGGTACATCTTCTCTCAGAAGGAACTAAACCTGAGACAGCGACGATGGCTCAAGTTCCTCCAGGACTATGACTTTGAGATAGTCTATACTCCTGGGAAGGGGAACGTAATAGCTGATGCCCTCAGTAGGAGGACGGGCATTCAGCTGCTTGAGGAGGCGACAGAGCAGCTAGCCGCTTTACAGATATCCTTCGTGGATAGAGATGGATCATCCTTCCTTCAGTCGCTCATAGTCACTCCTCCACTACTGCAGTGGGTCAGAGAGGCACAGCGTGGGGACGCCGACTGTGAGACGCGGCGTGCGCAGATATCCTCAGGACATGCACTTGATGGTTTCTCCTTTGGAGAATAGCACAATGTACTTTATAGAGGACGTACCTTGGTACCCATTGCAGTACGAGAGGAGGTGCTGAGAGAGTTTCACACTTCTCCCTTGGCGGTACATCTTGGAGTGGCGAAAATGTACCAGGACCTCAGATGACAGCACTGGTGGCCGAGCATGAAGAAGGCTGTGGTAGAGTTCGTTTCTCGATGCCTCACCTGCCAGTAGGTGAAGGCAGAGCATCAAGTACCAGTAGGCTTGGTACAGCCCTTAGAGGTCCCAGAGTGGAAGTGGGATGGCATATCTATGGACTTCATGACTAGACTTCCACGTACTTCCAGAGGTCACGACTCCATTTGGATGATTGTCGACCGACTCACCAAGTCGGCTCACTTCTTACCCATTAGAGAGCAGGGCTCAGTTGAGAGCTTGGGACGTCTCTACGTTCAAGAGATTGTACGGATTCACAGTGTTCCATCATCTATTGTCTCCTATTGAGATGCTTGATTTACTTCCCGACTTTGGAAGGGGTTGCAGGAGGCGTTCGGGACGCAGCTACGTCTGAGCACCGCCTTTCACCCTCAGACAGATGGTCAGACAGAGAGGACCATTCAGACTCTCGAGGACATGCTCCGCGCATGTGTCCTCGACTTTGGTCGCAGCTGGGAGGACCACCTACCCTTGGTGGAGTTTGCGTACAACAACAGCTACCACTCCACCCTTGGGATGACACCATATGAGGCATTATACGACCGACCTTGCAGATCTCCTTTGTGCTGGACATACCCTGGGGAGTCAGCACTTGTGGGATCGGAGATGGTCCAGGCCATGACAGAGAAGGTCTAGGTCATCCAGGAGCGGATAAAGATAGCTCAGAGCTGGCAGAAGTCTTATGATGACAGGAGGCGGAGGCCACTAGAGTTTGAGGATAGCGACCATGTCTTCTTGCATGTCTCACCTCGACGTGGATTACAGAGATTTGGACGAGGCGACAAGTTTTCTCCACGCTTCATCAGACCATTCCAGGTCCTTAGCAGGATTGGCGAGGTGGCTTATCTCCTGGTCCTACCACCTCAGTTGCACCGGGTGCACGACGTCTTCCACGTATCTCAGCTGAGAAGATACGTGCACGACCCGACGCATATCATTGACCATGGGGAGCTGGACATTGATGATGGGGAGACTTTTGCGAAGGTCCCGGTGGAGATCGAGGATTGACAAGAGCGGGTCCTACGTGGATGGTCGATTCCTCTAGTGTGCATCAGATGGCAGCACGTGAACCTCCAGGAGAGCACTTGGGAGCGGGAGGCTTAGATGCGTTCTCAGTACCCACATTTGTTTCCCTAGTTTTTGATGTATCTTTACGGGGATGTAAAGCCCTGAGGTGGGAGTGATGTAAAGACCCGTAAAATTCAAGTAAATTTTTTTCTTAATTTTTTTTTGGAATTTTACAAGAACACAGTTTCTGACGACACCTGATTTCGAGGCCCGGTGTGCCCGGAATCATTTTACAAAGTTTGGATCGGGTACGTTCAGTGAACGAAAGAGTGGGTTTTTCTAACTTTTGAACCGGTGCTCAGAATCAAATTCTGAGGGAACCGATGGAATCGAAGCGCCGATATTTTCTTAGAAACGCCTTTTCTTGAGTTGCGTTTTCTCGGGTGTGGTTTTTTTAGTTTTTGGGGTTAAGTTAAGAAATAAAATAAAGTGGTGCGACAACTTTATTTTATTTCACTTAAAGCCACTTAAAGCCACTTAAGCTAAGTTAAGCGGATAGGGTGGAACCCAAAATATCCTACCCACTTGGTAGGATATTTGTGAGGTGGGGCCCGCATGAGCCCCACCGTTTCTTTTCCTCTAAGTAACGCACCCGCGAAAACCCCTTTTAAATAAAAGCCAACCGGTGCATTTTCTTAAATTCTTAACGCCCCTATTAATTGGGCAGTTAAGTCGTTACCATTAATTAACTAAATTAATGGTTCGTTTCTTAAAATTGTTTTTTGTTTGTTGGCATAAGAATAAAATAAAACCAACACATGTGGGTGGCTTGTTGAGAGGATTTTGAGAAACTCTATGTTCTTCATCCTCCTTCGCAAAGAACGCGAAGAACGCGAAGAACGCAGAACCCTCGGAGATCGACGACGCGACGCCGTGTACCGCGACGCCGACGATCCTCCTTCCACGACGTTTCTTCCGCGACGATCCTTCCCCGCGACAATCTTCGATCATCAACCGATTGAGGTAGGGGATTACGGATCTTTTAATTTCTTTTGTGGATTTTATCCTCAGCATGGGTTTAAATAGTGTAACTAAATCTGTGTGTTTTCATTAACCCTCGAAGATCGTCTACGCGACGCCGTGTACCGTGACGACGCGACGCCCCTTCCGCGATGCGACGATCCTCTTCTTCCGCGATGGTCAATTCTGCGAAGAACTCACGTTTGACGACTACGATGAGGTAGGGGTTGATTCATTTAAATCATTGTGATTTATACCAGCGGAGTTTGATTAAATATTTTTTGTGAGACTTTTAAAACCGCTAACGCGGTGGGTGCGGACCAACGAATAAGTCTGAACCCACCGCCCTTTTCGTTCTTGGTGTCTGGAATGGCGGACGACGACAAAGTAAGCCTCACGGGCGATGTGAGGTCCTCACAGTGAAGGTTGGACCCAGGGAGGGCCTTTGGTGAAGACGTCGTGCATTTCCGACCACCGGAACTCGTTCAGTGGTCCGCGGAGCAGCTCGCCGACGCGCCTCGCCGGCACGACGGCATGTGGCGGTGTTGCCCGGCGCACCGCCGGGAGGAGCTGCCGTGACTGAAGTCGCGGCGGCAAAGTGCGGTCCCGCGACCACGCGGGACCGGAGGGGCACGGGATGTGGCCGGCTGCCGAGTCCGCTGGCAAGGGCGGCCCCACGCGGGGCCGCGGCTCCATCACGCGGGGGCAGTGCGCCCCCCGCCCGCGGCTCGGCCGTAACGGCCAAGTTGACCTGCTGGCCACCCGGCCAGTGCCAGCCGGGTCACGCCCAGGCCGGGACGGGCCGCGCTGGCCAGGCCGGGTCGCGCCATCCGGGTCGGTCCGGGCCTAGACCCCCCGTTTTCGGACCTTTTCAGTTTTTTTCTCATAACTTGAGATACGGGCCTCCGATCGACGAACCGTCAGTGGCGGTGTGATCCTTGGATCGAGAAGGTCGTTTTGGTATATTGAACTCATGGTTTTGAAGTACTTTGGGTTTGGTTGGGTTGGTTCGTACACGAAACCAACCAGGCCCTCAGAGCGGAAACGCTTATATCTTGAGCTCCGGACATCCGATTGACATGCCGTCGACTTTGTTGGATTCCTCTAAGTGAGACGGATCTTTTGGCTACTCCACCCGAGGTTTGGATGTAGGTGGAGTATGGTCGGGTTGGTTTTTCCTTAAAAACCAACCGAGCCTCTGGAACGAAAAGGCCAATAACTCTCAGACCGGGCGTCTGATTGACGCGCCGTCTGCGACGTTAAGTTCCTGTTGTCAATACGGAACTTTTGGATACATCAAATCTGGACTATGTGTTAGTTGATGTATCAGCCTCTCGGCTCGTGGAGTGGACCCTCCCGAATGAGCTTGCTATGTGCGCGAACCCTATGTTGGAGTTGGTGGTCTAGAACCAACTACTTTGTACTTTCTTCATTAAATAAAAGACTTATCACATCTTGATTGTTCTTCTGCGTGACATGTCATGTGATAATGTCCTACGGACAGCTGTTGCATTAAAGGGTCGTAGCAGATCCCTGCTATGATGAGAACCCAGAAGTGCCATAACACTGTTCTTGAATGTATGTTCTATGGCCGGATGATATTATTTGAGGGACACAAATAATACAGGTAATTAGGGGTGAGGACTCATAAAACTTTGAGGAACCTTCTCATGGTGTGCGCCCTTGGTAATATCCAGGAGGATATTATGAAAACTAGAACCGCCATTAGGAAATCCACATTTCATAGTGTCATTGGATGTTCCTATCTACGGACTTGTGTATTGATCCTTAGACTTTATGATTATTATTAATGGGTATTACAACTCGCGCACTTAGATGTATTGACAAAAACTGTGACGACACACTGTTCGCAGCGAGGTAGGATACATTGGGTGCGTCACGAGTAATACAACATTAATAGATAATGTAAGAAAGGATTTGTCCCTTCTGTTCCATAACGTAAGTAGATATCTCAGGCCCTTTGATGGAATTGATATAGCCTAAATAAATCCATGGCCATGGTAAGGTATGGGCAAGTTTAATTCCGGGAAGTCAAAGAAAGAATAATCAAGCACATGGGTTGATGTCACTAGCATGCAACCCTCTTGATTAGAGATATCGATACAAAGGGATTATATTACACGGTAAGCGTTCGTAGGAGGTAACACGTCATTGCGGAGTTAACTTCTTTCTCTATGGGTGCCTTGGCGTGTTGCTAGACGCTAACCTTGGACTTTAGGCAGGCTCAGCCTAATGCCACTGAGAAAGAGGCCTAGAGGGTCACACACTAAGTGTGTCCATGTATCTCAGTTAAATATTAATTTAACAAGTTAAATAAATATTATTCCTGACTGTGGTTTAATAATTATTTAAGGATGTCTGATCGCATTTATTTTGACACTAGTTATTCGGGAGAATATATTGTGGACGAAATAATATATTTATTAGCGTGTAATGTAGTTAAATTTATTTAAGAAATAAATAGTCATTACTCAAGGTCTAATAAATGTGGTGGAGAAAAATGGAAAATAAAAGTACACGCCGTGTATATTAAATATACACGCCGTGTAGTTTTATGGAAAACAAGTACACACCGTGTATTAATTATTACACGCCGTGTAGTTTTTCCAGTTGGGATTTTGAGGATTTAATATTATTTTATTAAATGATATTTATCATAATCAGCGTGGGCGCATGTCAAGGAATTAATAATTCGACATGGGGGGTTTTCAATAAGAGTTAATGAAATAAATAAAATGCATAACGCGTTTATTTATTATCATAACTCTATTAACCTCAAACATGATTATAAATATCCTCACAACCCAAACATTTTGAAGAGCCATTGGTTGTGCACAACGAATTTGGAAATACTCTCAATCCAAGAGAGAATTCCCTTTCCACCAAGAACACCCTCAAGTTACGAGAGCAAGATCCTCCACTGGATCAAGGCGGTCAATGAAGGATATCGCAAGCGAAGGTTCTTCCACGCTAGCACTCGGAGATCCCTTCGGCGACGTCCAGAGATACGTGACACACGTGTGGATCACCGCTAGAGGAATCCTACACTTGGATTCTACAACGCAACGACGGATCATCGAATCGTGACCGAACACATCAACGAAGAAAGAATTACAAGAAGGTAATTCTTATGCATTAATTAAATTAATTATAATCAACATATGATGATCCTGCTCAAGGGTTCCGGGACTCTTATTTTCTTTTCGTTCTTCGTTCTATTTCGAAGATTCGACATTTTATATCGTGACGGATCTCGGATTGAACGTTGTTTAACGTTAAAATTAAAGTTGGGCAAACCCACTAATGCGCTTCCACTGTGCCCGGAACCTTCAAGTGGTATCAGAGCAGTCCTATCGTTGGTTATAATTATTTAGTTTTTCGTTGGTGATTTACGCATTTAATAATTTAGTTATTTCAATTCATGTTTAATCGTTCTGAAAATCTGAATCTCGAGATCTGTTCTTCCTCCCTCGTTTCTCATTCACCTCACAGAAACAGATTTTTATTTTAATTTTGATTAAAATAAAATAGAGGAACTCCTCCGGAGGAGCCAAACATTTCTGGCCGTATAACACCAGAATACACGGCGTGTATTCAGAAGTACACGCCGTGTAGTCTAGGTTCAATGCATTGACTGATCCGCCAAATCAGGCCGTGTATTGGATTCTTTCTAAGAATTTAAGACACCGTGTGTTGACCAGAAACATGTGGCACACGGTTTCCAGAATACACACTGTGTGGTCCAATGAACACGGTGTGTAGTCCCTTCGGGTTAGGGTTGGGTCGTGTACTCCGTACACGGCCTGCCCGACTGGAAACCATGTAATGCGGAAACTACATGGCGGGTGTCCCACTGTACACGCCGTGTACTCCGAAAATTTCCAAAGTACATTAACACGCCTTATCCCCAGGCGTGTACTTCGGATGGACGGTGAAGAAAAGTACACGCCGAGTAGTCGGAACTACACGCCGTGTACTCACCCAAATTTCGCAGATTTATTAAAATTTATTATTATATTATACAAACCCTTGAGACGTGTACCATGGTGCAGGCATAAAGCTGAGGCACAACACATGATAGGTGTTTTATATATATGTGTTTAATTTAACATCTGCGTAATAAATGGGAATTCACCGGGTTGCCTCCAAGGTACAAGTTACGTACAAGGAAAATTTTAAATGAATTTATTTGTTTAAAATTATGATGGATGAGAATCTCAAGGAAATTCAGACAATTGATTTAAGATAAAAGGATTGATTAATTAAAGATAATTAATTGATTCGAGTGTCACTACTACAAAAACGGGCAAGGGAAGCGCGCCCTTATAACAGCGCTAAGCAAAAACGCTGATAAAGGATACCCTATATCAGCGCTAATATTACAGCGCTGAAAAAGCTAATTTTTATCAGCGCTTTCTTAGCGCTGATAATATAAATATTTATCAGCGCTAGAAAAGCGCTGATAAATATGATCTGTATCAGCGCTAAAATATTAGCGCTGATACAGTTGGTCTTTATCAGCGCTTTTTGAGCGCTGATAAAGGTTTCCTATATAAGCGCTAAAAAAGCGCTGATACAGAACACCTCTATCAGCGCTCAAAAAGCGCTGATAAAAATTATCTTTATCAGCGCTAAAAAAGCGCTGATAAAGAGACCCGTTATCAGCGCTATAATTGTAGCGCTGATACGGGGAATCTTTATCAGCGCTTTTCTAGCGCTGATAAATCATAATATTATCAGCGCTAGAAAAGCGCTGATAAAGCTAGATTTTATCAGCGCTATAATTTTAGCGCTGATAAAGGTAGCCTTTATCAGCGCTTTTTTAGCGCTGATAAAACCTTAGTCGACTTTTTTATAAAGTCGGTCGCACAGTGCCCTCGTTTTATCGCAGCTAAAGCTCTCGCGGAACCGTAACCCTGCTACTCTTCTCCCGAATACCGCTGCTGTGTTCGCTTCGCCGGAGCTTGCCGCCCTCGGTACAGTCGCCGTCCTCCGCCGCCCGCAACACCCTCGGCCGACCTCCACCGCCTGCCGCCCTCGGCTGCCCGCAACGCCCTCGGCCGCCGTTCTCTGCCGCCCTCGGCCGCCCTCCGCCGCCCTCGGCCGCTCTCCACCGCCTCCGTCGCCCTCCGCCTCACTCGGCCGCCCTCGGTCGCCCTCCGCGGCCGCCTTCCGCAACCCGCAACGCCCTCGACCAACTAAGGGTATGAATTCTATTCTAGTTTTATTTATTTGTTTCAAACATTCATGGAATCCCTTCAAGTTGTTATGGAATGTATAAAACCTACTAGAATTTGTCTTATGTAATGGAGAGTTGAGGCATGGTGTAGTTTAATGTCCTAAAACCAGGACCTTTGTGCAGGTTTCCATTTTGTTCTGATAAGGAGGGGAAATGATTCACCCTTTTCACTATAGTATAACCAAGAATGTTCTACCATAATCATGCATGAGGGGGGGGGGGGGGTGGTAGATGTAAATTTTAACCCAGGGGTTCATGAATCCAAGGATTGATATGGTACTTAAATGTCATAGGGTGTTTGATGGTAGTAAAATCCATTATTGAGGACGAAATTGTCTTTGGTTGACATGCCTTTTTAGTGGGAAACATATGCAGATCCACCAGTGCATATTGTGATTAGTCAAATAAAGGTGACCTTAGGACGATGACCGCTCATTTCCGATGGCCATGGAAGGATATGAGGATTAAGACCTTTTTGTGCATAGTGTATGGTTTTTGAAAGGAAGAGACCTTTTTGGCTCCGACATAGTGACAATGGGGAAATTTATGTCTCATGAATAGACCCTAAATATGATGTTTATGTATCACCATGTTTCTTGTGATGGAAAGAATCAAGCTGTACATAGATATTTTAAGTTAAAACTACATGCATGGGTCTAACCCACACAAAGGGAGGGGGAATGTTTAGTTTTTGGGGTGTCTGGACTAGAACATAATGACTTAGGCATTACTATAGAATCAAACCAACTATAGTACTTGAAATCATGCATTTTAGAATCATGCAATTAGAACTATGGTAGAACTTTTTAGTGTCATATTGTGGGGACTGATTCCTTGAAAATCCTGAGTAACTTAATGGAAAATCAGTCTAAGATAATTTGACATGCGCTGGACATGAAGGTGGAGAAAGGTGTAGACTATGACACCATGGATTCTCGAATCGATAAGAATAAGTCCATGCACGCAACTTTTTACCATGCACGCAACTCTCTTTACAAACTCCTATTGAATGCAATTCTACGCGATTCAAAGCCTCATATTTTCTATAAAAGTTGAGATACTAAATTAAGGGGGTATCCTATTATTTATAATCGTTTCTGAACATGAACACATGTTTATCCCAAAGTGTGTAAAACCATGTTTGATGTCACATTAGGTGCATACGTATCTTTTTCTCCTAATAAAGTGATAGATAATCATCTTTTTAGTGAATCTAATATTCTTTTTTATGAATCTTGATTATAGGTTAGACTACTTGATCTCCTTCCAAGGAAGTGGTTCCCTTCTACTGTATTTGGAAGTCTTCTTTTGTGTACTTGAACCATAAATACTAATATTTGAGATTCAAATAGGATGAAGATGAATAAAGATTGGATGGATTCTAATCGTTTAACAATAGAGTACGAGAACGGAGTGAAAGAGTTCATCAAGTTTGCAAAGGATCACACAAAGGATCCTTCTCAAATCCTTTGTCCGTGTTTACGTTGTTGTTATTCTAGACTACTTACTCCAGAGGAGTTGGAAGAACATTTGATATGTCACGGAATAGATCGGAGTTATAAATGTTGGAATAAACACGGAGAAAAAGCGAATGTAGCTACTGGCTGGGATAAAACTGCGTTTTATGGATCGTCAGATATGAATACAAATATAGATAATGAAGAAGACCGTATGGAGGATGTGATTACAGATGTCAATGATGATGAAGATCGTATTGAGGAAATGACAAAGACAATTCAAGATGAACCCCGTGATTGCCCAAAATTGTTTGAGAAGTTAAAGAGTTGTGCAAAGACGCCATTGTATGCTGCTTGCACTAAGTATACAACATTGTCAGCTGTACTGAAGTTGTATAAATTGAAAGCAGGCAATGGATGGAGTGATGTCAGTTTTACGGAACTACTTGCTCTCTTGAATGACATGCTTCCGGAAGATAATGAGCTCCCAAGCCGGACGTATGAAGCTAGACGAATGCTACGCTCGATGGGAATGATTTCTGAAAGAATACATGCCTGCCCGAAAGACTGTATATTGTTTCGAAAGGAGAACAAATCACTTACAGAATGCCCAAAGTGTGGTGCTTCTCGATACAAGAAAGATAAATCCAATCCTACGAAAGTTGTATGGTACTTTCCAATCATTCCAAGGTTTAGGCGTTTATATGGAAGTAAAGAAACTGCAAGACAATTGTCGTGGCATGCAGATAAAAGAAATAAAGATGGGTTATTACGTCATCCGGCCGACTCTCCTCAATGGAAGAAAATTGATCATGAGTATCCTGAATTTGGAAAAGAGCCGAGAAACCTTCGTCTTGCGTTATCTACAGATGGAGTGAATCCTTTTGGTTTTCAAAGCAGCACTCATAGTACATGGCCTGTTATGTTGCTAAATTATAACTTGCCACCCTGGTTATGCATGAAGCGAAAATTCATCATGTTATCTATGCTTATATCAGGACCAAAACAACCAGGTAACGATATTGATGTTTATCTGACTCCTTTGATCGAGGATTTGAAGTTATTGTGGGACTCAGGTGTAATGTTGTATGATGCTTATAAAAGTGAATACTTCACGTTGAGAGCGATGTTGTATGGGACAATAAATGATTTCCCTGCTTATGGAAATTTGTCAGGCTATAGCATTAAAGGAACTCAAGGGTGTCCCGTGTGCGAAGAAGATACAGAATCAATTAGGTTGAAACATTCATCGAAATCTGTGTTTCTAGGACATCGTAGATTTCTACCTCGTCGGCATAAGTACCGATCTTGGACGACATCATTCAATGGAAGTTCAGAAAAACGCACAACACCGTCTCCACTAACAGGTGATCAGCTGTTTGAGAAAGTAAAAGATATGAACACTGTTTTTGGTAAACCATTTTCGAAAAACCTTACGAAAATCGGTTGGAAAAAGAGATCAGTTTTTTTTGAATTACCATACTGGAATTGTTTGTACGTCAGACATTTTCTTGATGTGATGCATGTGGAAAAAAATGTATGTGATAGTGTTATTGGAACGTTGCTAAATGCCCCTGGCAAAACAAAAGATGGAATTAAGGCAAGGTTGGACATGGTTGACATGGGAATACGAGAAGAGTTGGCTCCCGTGAAAGGTGAAAATCGAATGTTTCTTCCTCCTGCTGCTTATACTCTTTCTAGGGCAGAGAGATATCAGTTTTGCAACTTCTTTAATGATGTAAAGGTTCCAGAGGGGTACTCATCAAATATCAAGAACATTGTGTCAATGAATGATTTGAAGTTAAAAGGTTTGAAATCACATGATTGCCATGTTTTGATGCAAGATCTAATTCCTATAGCTTTACGTTGCATTTTACCCAAGAATGTTCGTCATACGTTAACCAAACTTTGTTTCTTTTTCAAAGCTATATGTAGCAAAGTTTTAGACCCGGGGAAATTGCCAGCTATGGAAAAAGAAATTGTCATCATATTATGTGAATTAGAAATGTTCTTCCCGCCAACATTCTTTGATATGATGGTTCATTTGATGATTCACTTGGTGAGAGAGATTCGACTTTGTGGTCCTGTGCACTATAGATGGATGTATCCTGTTGAACGGTATATGAAGATTTTGAAAGGATATGTCAAAAATCGAAGTCGGCCAGAGGGTTGTATAGTGGAGCGATATATTGTTGAGGAAGCCATTGAATTTTGTATTGAATACCTATCTGATGTGGAAAGCATTGGTCTCCCGAAATCTCGTCACACTGGACGCATTGAGGGTGAGGGAATTTCTGGAAGAGAAGTTGTAACAATCAGTATTACAGATCGGGAGCAGGCTCATCTTTATGTTTTGCATAACAGTTGGGAGGTTGCTCCATATATTGAAACTCACAAAGAAATTCTTAGGCAGTTGAATCCATCGAGGGCTGAAAAATGGTTAGCAGATACACATAATCACCAGTTTATAGGATGGTTTCAGGACCATATTTTTAAGCAGTTGGATGAAAATCCGAATTCAATTTCAGAACGACTTCGATGGCTAGCCGCTGGACCAAGTGTGTATGTATTATCTTACAGTGGGTATGTAATTAATGGTTATACATTCTATACGGATGAACATGATGAAGAGAGTACCATGCAAAATAGTGGAGTTACACTAGTGGCTGAAGCGATGCATGTTTCTGGTAGTAAGGATATAAATCCAATTTATGCAAATATGTCATACTTTGGCATTATCAAACTAATATGGGAGTTGGATTATACGACATTTCAATTGCCGATTTTTCAATGCAAATGGATTGATAACAATAGTGGTGTTAAAATAGATGAATGGGGATTTGTGAAAGTTGATTTTAGTAAAGAAGGGTATAAAGACGAACAGTTTATAATGGCATCACAAGCGGTACAAGTTTTTTATGTTCCAGATCCCGCAAACCGAAAGTGGTCGATTGTTCTGTTATCGTCCAAAACTATTGAGGGTTCCGATGAAAATTCAGTTGAGGACGATCCTTTTAGTGGTACGTCACAATCAATTCAGAGCGGTCCCAATGCAGATGATGTTTTGTATGTTAGAGGAGACCACAATGAAGGGATTTGGATTGTCGATAGAGGTGTCAAATCTCTTCAACCTTTGAAAAAAAGAAAGAGAGTTCAGTAAACAGGTTATATTTTGTTTGTAATATAGATCTTGTTATCTCATGTTATTATCTTATCATTACAGAATTTATGTAATTTGAATGAACTGTTCAACCACTTTTGCAGATAATGACTTCTGCACATTCTGGTGCTCCTAACCTTGAGACTGAACAAGTCTCTCAAGCAGCTGCTGCTGCGGCTGCTGCTGCTCCTGCTGCTCCTGCAGCTCATTCTGCTGATACTGTTGCTCCTGATGCGGCTCCTGCTGCTCCTACTGCTGTGACTCATACTCCTCCTCCTGCTGTGGCTCCTGGTGCTCCTGATGCGGCTCCTGCTGCTGCTCCTGCTGCTCCTACTGCTGCTCCTGCTGCTGCTCTTGCTGTTGCGGCTCCTTCTCTTAGTGTTGAGGTCCAACAACCATCAGCACATGCCGTTGATATCATAGTAGATGAACATATAGATGATGTTGATATCGATGAAATGGTCGGGAATGAAGGACCGAAGTCGCAGAAATCACAGGTGCGTCGTAGTTTGACAGTGTTAGCCAAAATTCTTAAGGCGAAAAGCAAAGGCATCAAATTTGAAGTCGGATGGAATGCACGAGGCCAACATGTGAATCCCAACAAGGCTATGTTTAGCAGTTACATTGGAGTTGTCACTCGGCAACGCGTGCCGATTGACGTAGATTCATGGCACCATGTTGTGTCCGGGTTGAAGGCTGTGATCTGGGAAGAAATTACGGTAACATTATGAATTTATTTTTTTAATTAACTAGCAAATAAAATGATGAAACAGTGTCTTACTCTTCTCAATCTCTTGCAGAGTACATTTATAGTAGACGACTCACACAAGGATTATGTACTAAGGCTTGCAGGAAAGATTCATCGAGGTTTTCGTACTATTTTAACAAGATGTCACCTGAAAGATTCTAAAGGTAAAATAAACCCGCACCCACCCATTGTCTATGCGCACCTGATATCCCAAGAAGCATGGGATGCATTTATTGGCCGTCGTGGGGATGAGAAGTTTCAGGTACATTGTGAGTGATAATACGCTGTTTGAGGATACCTGTATTCATCACTTTGATTGTCAATATTTCATTTATGAAACAGAAACTCTGTACTGAAAATAAGGAACGTGCATCAAATCCAACATACCCCTATCGTAAAGCAAGGATGGGGTACGCTTCATTAGAAAAGAAAATGGTACGTATTGTAAATTTACAGTAATATTGTTAGGTGCCAATAAACAACATCATAATTATCTTTCTATGTTTATATGTAGATTGATGAATCTAAAACCAAATGCACTTCTATCCCACGTCATGTGCTATGGAAGGAGGCACGTGTGAACAAAGAAGGGAAGTTAATAGATGAGAACACACAAAAAGTGTGGGAAATATGTGTAAGTATGACACGATGATAAAAAGATTTGTTTAAAATTGCTATTACATAAAAATAATTAGTTTTTTTCCTATATCTGACAGTCACAGGAATCAGCTACTCCTGTAGCTGATACAGACCTATTATCGACGGCTTTGAAGCAGCCGGAAAAATACGGTCGTGTCAGAGGTGCAGGGTTTGGGGTGACACCCCGAGTATATTTTGAGAAGAAGAAAAAAATAGATGATACAGAGAAAAAATTGGAACAAATGAGCGAAAAAATAGCAACCCTTGAAGAAAAATTGCAATGGCAGGGAGAGTTGCTAGCAACTTTTATGGGTGGGAAGCAAAGGGAGGACACAACTCAGGAAGAACCACCGCATGAACATCCTGCCCCACCCCCCACCAGCTTTGAGGCGAGCCATTCACCTAAAAAAAATGTCTTAGCCGTGGTAATCAATATTCTAATAACGGTTCCCATTAAATATGAATCAGACAAACACTGATAATTTATCTGTACTGATCTTCTACAGGGTGATAATGATTGTGATTTATATCTGTCAACACCCACCTATCACCTTGTAGCGAGGGCTACAGTGTTCAATATCCCAGATGCCACACTGCATAATAGACCACTTTCAAAAGATCATCTGAAAGTGATGATTACTGTAGCTCATGAGCCAAATGCAATGCTACCTATTCCACTTGATGACGATGATATTCATACGGTTGAAAAGGCTATTGGGACATTCATTGCATGGCCGGCAGAACTTGTAAGAGTACATGCAGACAAAGAGGTATTTATTTCCTTTTATTTTCAAGCTAAACCCTTAACAATTAATGAAAAGAGTGTCTGAATCAATGATTGTTGTTATAGACGGAGAAAGGAAAGGGGGTGACTAACATCGGCTCGAAACCATCTAAAGGATCGACCAATCGATCCCAAGGAGCCTCTGAAAGCACAATAACACCACCTGTTCTCTTTCCACATTTACTAGCATTGAAGACTCATGTGGATACGAAGCTAAAAGATGGTAATAGTCATATAGTGATTTTCGAAGATAATATATACGGAGAGGAAAGTCAAGATTTCGTTGCTGCTGAAAATGTAAATGAAATCCTTGAAAACGGTTGGTTAGGCGTCACTGTTGTAAATGTATATATGAGGTATGTTTCCATGAATTGATTTTCTAAAAGCTGATCTAATGTGCAAATTATGACTAAATGCATTTTATATTGTTGACAGACGCATTTATGAAAAACAGTTGAAGGGATTTTCCCATGAGCCAAGATTTGGACTGGTTAGTCCTCATATCACATCAACACACCAAACAAAAATAGAGTCATCAAAAAGGGATGCAATAGTGAAGGACTTGCTGAAAACATTTGAACGCAAGATTACAGATGACAGACTTTTCCTAATACCAACCATGCAGGGGTAATACTCTACGATTAAAGCATATCAATTATATTTTCACTTTTTTTATTACTTATTCCTTTTTGTGTTTTTAGGCAACATTGGTTGCTAATTGCGGTGAACTTGGATACTCCGAAGATTTACTTTCTGGATTCAAAGTTAGGATATCCATCAAACCGACCATACATGATGGAGTTTGTGAATCTGTAAGACACTACATCTTACGTTTTAGGTCTAAACATCAATTTATATAATATATATTATCTTTTACTGAGGATTCTGTTATGATAGGGCGGTGTACCAATATCGTCTAAATCATGGTATGAGGACAGGGGCTAAGCATAAGGAGCCGAGCAAGTACTACGTCTGGACAAATATCAGGGTATATATAATAAAATTTCACTATCCAAACACACCTCAACACAAGTTATTTATTCTCCTAATGATCAATTTTTTTGCAGTGTCCAAAACAAACAAACGATAATGATTGCGGTTATTATGTTTGTAAATTTATGAAAGAGATCGTTTTTCATCAGCAAACTAGCATCCCTAAAGAGGTATTTTCAAAAACAATTACTAGTTCGTTTAAGTTATTTATTAATTCTTTATTTTTTTATTTTGCAGTAC
Source organism: Viscum album (assembly GCA_963277665.1). Lineage (NCBI taxonomy): Eukaryota > Viridiplantae > Streptophyta > Magnoliopsida > Santalales > Viscaceae > Viscum > Viscum album. The sequence goes on along the minus strand of OY728150.1, from coordinate 804,588,382 downwards.
TACTATGACTGCCGAAAAGCCTCATACTCACAAGACGATATAGATGTGTTCAGAAACGAGTGGGCCGCATACCTGATGACAGATTGTACACAAATACAATGATGATCTGACTTGGGGACATGTACAATTGGTGGTCATTTTTGAGAGGGGTTAAGGGGATCAAAAGATAAAATATTGTTGTATGTAAATGTTCGTAGCAAAATTGTAATTGTTATTAAATAAAACATTCTTTCTCCAATGAGTCATTTTTCCATTTTAACAGATGATATGCACCAGCAACATGCAAGAATGTTGAACCACTAAAATGGTCGCTCTCTTGTTTAAAATGGACACCACTTTAATTGAAAACAACAACTGACCTACGGAAATCTGACCAGACGCATCTGGATTGCCTTCATCCTTTAGGAGAAGGATCCACGGGTCCTTGGTGACGTGTACGAGTCAACCCCGCCTCAATCCGAGGCACGGTGTGACCGCTACCACCCAAAGGGTCGCTCTCTTGTTTAAAATGGACACCACTTTAATTGGAAACAACAACTGACCTACGTAAATCTGACCAGACGCATCCGGATTGCCTTCATCCTTTAGGAGAAGGATCCACGGGTCCTTGGTGACGTGTACGAGTAACATGCAAGAATGATGGACCACATTTCTTTGGCCTTTGGACAAAAAAACCAGTAAAATCTCCAAAATACCTTCATATCATGCATGAACCAGTAAAATCTCCAAAATACCTTCATATCACGCAGTTCTGAAAAGAGTCACTATTTAAAAGAAAGTCACAAATTTAGATACATCTCGAGATGGTCAGTTGTTGATTTCACTTAAAATTAAGTCCATTTTTAACAAAACAGTGACACTGTGAGTGGTGTCGGCCACACCGGGCCTCGGATTGATGCGGTGTTGAATCGTACACGTCACACATGAGTCATTGATCATTGTGAAAAAGTATCAACGCAATCAGAAGCCGTTAGATCGATTTGGCATATGTACGTAAAATATTGTCCATTTTAAACTAAATACATACACTTGGAGTGATACCGGTCACACCGCGCCTCGGATTGAGACCCCACCCTTTCCCCTCGGCTGTCAAAAATCATAACCAGATAGTCGAAGGGTGATTTTGACAGCCGAGGGGAAAGGGTGGGGTCTGAAGACATTGTAGGATATGTCGAAGGGTGATTTTGTGTGTGACTGGTATCACTCCAAGTGTATGTATTTAGTTTAAAATGGACAATATTTTACGTACATACGCCAAACTGATCTAACGGCTTCTGATTGCATTGATACTTTTTCACAATGATCAATGACTCCTGTGTGACGTGTACGATTCAACACCGCATCAATCCGAGGCCCGGTGTGGCCGACACCACTCACAGTGTCACTGTTTTGTTAAAAATGGACTTAATTTTAAGTGAAATCAACAACTGACATACGGCAAACCGACCAAACACATTGGGATTCTATTGAAACTTAAGGACAACTATCCATGGGTCAAATGTGACGTGTAAGATTCAACCCCGCCTCAATCAGAGGCGCGGTGTGACCGGTATCACTCCAAGTGTATGTATTTAGTTTAAAATGGACAATATTTTACGTACATACGCCAAACCGATCTAACGGCTTCTGATTGCATTGATACTTTTTCACAACAATCAATGACTCATGATACATAGAGAAATTCACTGGCCACCTTCGAGAATGATCTGAAGCACAAACCATGACAGCATTATGTTTTTAACTTCAGCACCTCAATTGAGAATGTGACACCTTTCAGGACTTGGCGCCATTGTATGTCGTTTCGTCCACTGAATGGGTCTATCCTTTTATTTAATTTTTTTAACTTCAGTCAAATATTCTAGAAAGATGTCGCGGCAGATCCTTCACCATTTTGTTTTGCTGAACATCTCATTACATTGTTAAAAAAAAGCAGGGTGTCTTGCATGGGCAATACGTTCTTGTATTGAAGATGATGCACTCCCATTTATTCGAACCCACATGGTTAATTATTTTGTTTAAGCCTAATGATTGATTTAATTATTGTGGAACACATAATCATGAAAATCGTATGATGGTTGTACCCAGATAGGACTCCAATTCATTGGTTAAATCTATTTTCTCATGAGATGTTATGTATGAGATTAGGGAGTAAACCTAGTCCATTAAAATGGGAGTGCATCATCTTCAATACACGAACGTATTGCCCATGCAAGACACCCTGCTTTTTTTTAACAATGTAATGAGATGTTCAGCAAAACAAAATGGTGAAGGATCTGCCGCGACATCTTTCTAGAATATTTGACTGAAGTTAAAAAAATTAAATAAAAGGATAGACCCATTCAGTGGACGAAACGACATACAATGGCGCCAAGTCCTGAAAGGTGTCACATTCTCAATTGAGGTGATGAAGTTAAAAACATAATGCTGTCATGGTTTGTGCTTCAGATCATTCTCGAAGGTGGCCAGTGAATTTCTCTATGTATCATGAGCGTTCTAATGCATATCTTGTTTGGAAGATCATTGTAGTAGACAACGATCTAAAAGTGGGGGATGAGTGCATATCTGAGCATGTCTTTAGTAGTGTCCCTCAAAATGTCTTTAAACTGACCATCTTGAGATGTATCTAAACTTGTGACTTTCTTTCAAATAGTGACTCTTTTCAGAACTGCGGGAGTTAACATTTCTCCAACATATTCACACACAAAATCACCCTTCGACATATCCTACAATGTCTTCAGACCCCACCCTTTCCCCTCGGCTGTCAAAAAAACCTAAAAGACCATGGCTAGCAATGATCATTCCAAAATGCATTTAAACTGAAACCTTCCAGAAAAAAATAGAGTAGAATACTTGCAAGTTGTAACTTAGGTCGCTTTGCACAAGCCGATTTCCACATTGTTTGTAGCAACCACATTTGCTCCAACACTCTAATGATCTTCATTGCTTCATGTCTTTTATACTCTTCCATAAACCCTTCTCTAAGAAGGTCAACTATCGTGTATGCATACTCACCTTCAAATGTGACGTGTACGAGTCAACCCCGCCTCAATCTGAGGCCTGTTGTGGCTGACACAACTCCAAGTGCCTCTGTTTTGTTCAAAATGGACTTATTTTTAAGTGAGAAATCAACAACTGACATACGGGAAACCGACCAAACGCCTTCGGATTGTGTTGACACTTTAGGACAACGATTCATGGGTTATATGTGACGTGTACGACTCAACCCCGCCTCAATCCGAGACGCGGTGTGACCGGTATCACTCCAAGTGTATGTATTTAGTTTAAAATGGACAATATTTTATGTACATACGCCAAACTGATCTAACGGCTTCTGATTGCATTGATACTTTTTCACAATGATCAATGACTCATGTGTGACGTGTACGATTCAACACCGCATCAATCCGAGGCCCGGTGTGGCCGACACCACTCACAGTGTCACTGTTTTGTTAAAAATGGACTTAATTTTAAGTGAAATCAACAACTGACATACGGCAAACCGACCAAACACATTGGGATTCTATTGAAACTTAAGGACAACTATCCATGGGTCAAATGTGACGTGTAAGATTCAACCCCGCCTCAATCAGAGGCGCGGTGTGACCGGTATCACTCCAAGTGTATGTATTTAGTTTAAAATGGACAATATTTTACGTACATACGCCAAACCGATCTAACGGCTTCTGATTGCGTTGATACTTTTTCACAACAATCAATGACTCATGTGTGACGTGTACGATTCAACACCGCATCAATCTGAGGCACGGTGTGGCCGACACCACTCACAGTGCCTCTCTTTTGTTCAAAATGGACTTATTTTTAAGTGAAATCAACAACTGACATGCGGCAAACCGACCAAACGCATTTGGATTCTGTTGAAACTTAAGGACAATGATCCATGGGTCAAATTTGACGTGTAAGAGTCAACCCCGACTCAATCCGAGGCCCGGTGTGGCCGACACCACTCAAAGTGCCTCTATTTTGTTCAAAATGGATTTATTTTTAAGTGAAATCAACAACTGACATACGGGAAACCGACCAAACGCCTTAGGATTGTGTTAACACTTTAGTACAATGATCCATGGGTCATATGTGACGTGTACGAGTCAAACCTGGGGTGGATTACATGGCTTTCCTACATGGAATATATCCCACTACACGTCTTTAATGAGCCAGCTACGCAGTTTATCCCTTGTACAGATACACAGGAAGAATCACACGAGATCGACGTCATGTACTAACATAGGGCAAGGGTGCATAAGAGGACACAAGATCAAAGGGTAACACGTATATGTTTTTTAACATGCCATGTAATTTCCTATTGATATGACATGTATATTCACACAGGCAGCTGAACATTGGAGTTACCCAGGGTAAAGCGACAAGGCATGTGACCCTTTAAATGACACATAATTTTATGTACCATGATTGATCTCTTTGAACACTATATCAAGGACATATTTCATTAGGGTTGGCTCCCATGATCCTTCCTAGGATGGTTTTGGTATCTTTTCCGACTTACGGTAGTACGATCGCTTCAGCAGGACGTCCTAGACATAGTTGGAGTCTCTCTGAAAGTCCTGGAGTGAGATCATATATCTATTTTTGAGGTCCAGGTAGAGTCATGTATCAACGCAACCAATCCTACCAGACATTGATCCTATATATAGAATGTTAATCTTGATGTCTCATTACAGTACCCCAATTTATGATATGTTACCTTTTTTGTATTAATATACATAATTACTAAGGGTGATGGTTGGGAGAGTTAGGATATCCTTTTTATGTATTGCAGAATGATTCAAGGAGCACGGGCTCTGCACGATTTGTCAAAACCAAGTGGCAATCCAAGGAGAAACAATGCATAGTGGAATGTTCTAGTATTTATCTTCTGAGTTGTGTAGGAATATTTTGTGATACTATGTAATGAGGTAGTTTTGCTTTCTGGGTAGATGGTATCTAACTCATGGTAAGAACACTGTTTGGTTGGGTTGTGATCGGTTGATGACATGCTTGTGGTTGATATACTGGTTTTTGTGCAGGTCTGTGGTTGATATACTGGTTTTTGTGCAGGTCTGCTCGGCTGGCTGTAATAGTGCAGGTTTTTTATTAGCAGCAGGCAGGGATTTAACAGCGCTTTTTTAGCGCTGTTAAATGTCGCCTTTAACAGCGCTAAAAAAGCGCTGTTAAAGGAGATATTTAACAGCGCTAAAAAAGCGCTGTTAAAGGAAACATATAACAGCGCTTTTTTAGCGCCATTAAAGGTATCCTTTAACAGCGCTTTTTTAGCGCCATTAAAGGTGACATTTAACAGCGCTTTTTTAGCGCTGTTAAAGGTGACATTTAACAGCGCTAAAAAAAGCGCTGTTAAAGGACCCCTCCTTTATCAGCGCTGAGCTTTACAGCGCTTTTCTAGCGCTGTTAAAGCCCGATTTTAGCGCTGTTATTTCCCGTTTTTGTAGTAGTGTGTGATTTATCTTAAACAAGAACGATTAAAGAATTTAATGCTAGTTTTATTTATGCGTAAATATCGTTGCATGTATGGATGATCATGAGCTAGACCGAGACCTTTGTATGAGAATGGTTTCTTTTAATTAATTTATTTAAATTAAATTTCTTGTCCTGCGAGCCATCTCCTCGTTAATATGTAGGGCCTGCGTACCCAAGGATTCTTTTATGTAAAACCCCCTTTTTACCCCTCACCTGCGTGTGAGATAAATGCATATGTAATGGATGGAGCTCCCAAGCTAGTGGAGGCGGCTCAAGTCAGGAGCCAAGGTGAAACCAATCCATAGAGATACAAAGGTGGACAGGTGGAAAGCTGTAGACACGAACCTGAAAGGTTCAAGGTGTTTCTCCCCTAGGTCTTGGGTTAGTTTATCAACCGCTAGATAAACTAACCAATAGAAAATATCATGATCATACCATTTATTTTATTTCTATCAGTTGCATGGTTTATTTATTGTGGGTGTGTTGTCACGATTACACAATTAATGAATTAAATGAGCATGTAAGATGGAACTAAAATAAAATTGGCTTATACGTAAATATTATATTAGACATGGTTAATCACTTAAGTATATCCCACTTAATATTAACAAGAATGTAATCAAAGATAATAAAATGGCAATTTACGTATAAGGATAAAATCCCTCAAGATAAATTTTATGTCGGCATAGCCTTCCATAATCTTGGTTAGAATCGAACCATAGTTCAAAGTTCTTGACCAACCCTAGTTGGGGTGCTTTCAATTATCGGGGAATTCTAATTCAAGGTTTTGGGTTGACTTGACTTGGTTCGCATCAAGGGTTGACTGCCACAACAGGACTTGGTGTGACCAAGAGGCAAAGGTTGAGGAAATCCAAAAAGGATTTCAGGATTGGGGAGTCCACTAAGCAGATCAAGGAACTGCGAGTTAATGCAGTTGGCATTTGGAATGCCTACATAAAACCCTTCAAGTTGCTTGACCAACCCTATTTGGGGTAATGCGAAGGGCAATATGGATCCTTTCCACTAGAATATTCATGCAACAGAATATTCCTAAGTCAATGGTGAGGGCTATTGGATTTCAATAAAATAGTGGGAGACTAATAAGTATTAATTTATTTGTCTCAATTTTATAATATAGTACTAAACCTTTGCTCATCTTAATTTGTAGAAACGGTAAGAAAATGACTTCAAACATATCATTGTGCACCATACTCGATAAAGAAAACCTTCTCACCGGCACCAATTTCCAGGAGTGGCAGAGGCATTTACGCGTCGTCCTTCACCACAAAAGGAAATTATATGTGCTGGAAGAGCCTATTCCAATTGCGCCTGGGAAAGAGGCTAGTGATGAGGAATTATCTCTCTACATGAAACACATGGATGATGCCACATATGTCTAGTGTTTCATGCTATCGGCCATGTCTAATGATCTCTTGAAGAAACACGAAAACATGGATGCATATAGCATGACGTCTCACCTTAAAGATCTCTACCAAGAGAAGGCGAGACAGGAGAGGTATGAGATCTCCAATGCTTTGTTTACCATGAAGCTTTGAGAGTCTGCGCCAGTTGGGCCTCATGTAGTCAAGCTTATTGGCTACATTAAACGCTTGGACATCTTAGGGATTAAATTCCCGGATGAGTTGCGTATAGATCTCATCCTATCATCACTGCCCAAGACCTTCTCTAGCTTCATTATTAACTATAACATGAGCGGCAATGAGAAGAGTCTATCGGAGCTTCTGACCTTGATTCGCCAGGTAGATAAGGACATGGGGCGTGACAAACCCGCGGTCCTTATGGTGAATAAGAAAAGGAAGGACAAGGCAAAGGGGCCAAAGACTTATAAACGGTCTGAAGCCCCCGAGAACCGTCCCTCCAAGAAGGGGAAGATCTAGAGGCAGGGCAAGGAACGGGAGGCAGTGTGTTTTGCATGTGGCAAGCAGGGCCATTGGAAGAGGAATTGCACCCAGAAGCGTGGGGATGCTAAATGTGTGTTCGTTATCAAGTGCAATCTTTCTATTTCTACACATTGGGTATTAGATACATCTTGTGGGGCTCACATCTGTATTCAAATGCAGGAACCAAGTAGATTTAGAAAGATCGCCATAGGAGAGGTGGATCTTCAAGATTCCAATGGCGCAAGGCTGGATGCATTGGCTATTGGCGAATATCACCTCTCATTGCCAACTGGCATGATTTTGGTTTTACAAAACTGTTATTTTGTGCCCAGTGTTACCAAGAACATAATTTCTGTATCTTGTTTGGATATGGATGGATTTATTTTCAAGTTTGGAAATAAGGGTTGTATTTTTTATAATAACAACATATGTTATGGTATGGAACATTTGAATAATGTTTTGTATGTATTAAATTACGAAAACCAAGTGTTGGAAATCGATAACGAAACAAACTCACATGACTCATACATCACCCAGTTATGGCATCACCGCCTTGGTCATGTGAACGAGAAGCGCTTGAAAAAGCTCTGCCAAGATGGCTATTTAGACTCTACTGAGCTAAAACCACTTGATAGATGTCACACTTGTTTATAAGGAAAAATGACCAAGCCGACTTTTGGTGGAAAAGGTGAAAGGTCCACAGAGCTTCTAGGATTGGTACACACAGATGTGTGTGGACCATTTCTAGTAGAAGCTAGAGGTGGATATTCTTACTTTATTACTTTTATTGATGATTTGAGTAGATATGTCTATGTATACTTAATGAGGTATAATTCAGAGTCCTTAGAGAAATTTAAGGAATTCAAGAATGAAGTAGAGAATCAACTTGGTAAGAAGATAAAGAAGCTTCGATCGGATCGAGGTGAAGAATATCTGAACCAAGAGTTCATCGATCTTCTATGGGAGTCTGGGATTCTATCTCAGCTCACTCCTCCTTATACACCACAGTGGAATGGTGTTAGTGAAAGGAGGAACCACACCTTGTTGGACATGGTGAGGTCGAGGATGAGTCATGCGGATCTTCCATTATCCTTTTGGGGATATACATTAAAAACTGCAGCATACACATTAAACCGAGTACCAACTAAGGCGGAAAATGGAATTCCATCCGAGTTATGGAATGGAAGGAAACCCACTTTGTCACACACACGTGTATGGGGATGCGAGGCGTTTGTTAAGGCCTTCTCAGGAAACAAACTAGCACCCCGGGGCACGAAGTGTATCTTTATAGGATATCCCAAGGAAACGAAAGGATATTACCTATATAACCCCCAAGACAAGAAAGTGACTGTCGCCAGACAAGCCGTCTTTCTTGAGAGGGAGCACATCCTCAAGAAGGATAGTGGGAGCAAGATTGACTTCGACGAAGTTGATGCTCAAGATACATAGGAGTTGGTACAGGAACAAGTTCCACAGGTCCCCATGGAAGAGGTTCAAGAAACACAAGTACTGCGTAGGAGCTCAAGAGAGGTAAGGGAACCAGAGAGATTTGGTTTCCTAGTCACCGAGGATGGTGAATCATTATTGTTGGACAATGATGAACCTCTCTCCTACAAGGAAGCAGTAGAAGGCTCAGAAGCTGCAAGATGGCTAGAAGCTATGAATTCTGAGATGGATTCTATGTATCATAACCAAGTTTGGGTTCTGGTCGATGAGCCAGTTGATGTAAAGCCTGTTGGATGCAAATGGGTATTCAAAAGAAAGCTGGACATGGAAGGTCAAGTTAGCACCTATAAAGCAAGGATAGTGGCTAAAGGATTAATACAACGTCAAGGAATTGACTATGATGAGACCTTCTCTCCAGTTGCCATGTTTAAATCCATAAGAATCATACTTTCCATAGCATATTACCATGACTACGAGATTTGGCAGATGGATGTCAAAACAGCATTCCTTAACGGGAACCTTAAGGAAGATGTCTATATGACACAACCAGAAGGGTTTGTGACACCAGGTGAAGCCAAATGAGTTTGGAAGTTGCAGAAATCCATTTATGGATTGAAGAAAGCATCCAGGTCATGGAACATTCGATTTGATGAAGCCATAAAGGAATTTGGTTTCATTAAGAACGAATGTGATCCATGTGTTTATAAGCGGTTTAATGGGAATGCGGTCGTCAACCTAGTGGTATATGTTGATGACATATTGCTTATTGGAAATGAAGTACCAGCCTTAAAGTCAGTTAAGGACTGGTTGAACAAGTGTTTCTCTATGAAGGACTTAGGAGAATCAGCCTACATTCTAGGGATCAAGATCATTCGTGATAGATCCAAGAGGCTGCTTGGACTAAGTCAGGGTACATACATTGACCAGATACTAAAGAGATTTAGTATGGAAAAATCCAAGAGGGGATTGGTTCCAGTGTCACATGGCTTACATCTTTCTAAGAAAATGTGTCCCCAGACACAACAGGGGAAAGATAGGATGAGCAAGATCCCATACGCTTCGGCTATAGGATCCATCATGTATGCCATGTTATGTACCAGGCTTGATGTTGCCTATGCACTGAGAATGGTAGGAAGATATCAAGCAGATCCAGGAGAACAACATTGGACTGCTGTTAAGACTATCCTTAAGTACCTGAGAAGAACTAAGGATATGTTCCTGGTGTATGGAGGAGACGAGGAGCTTGTCATCAGAGGGTATGCTGATGCTAGTTTTCAAACAGATCAGAATGATCTAAAGTCACAATCTGGATATGTTTTTTGTCTCAATGGAGGAGCTGTGAGCTGGAAGAGTTCAAAGTATCCAGTTGTCGCCTATTCTACAGCGGAGTCCGAGTATATAGCAGCTTCTGATGCAGCCAAAGAAGACGTTTGGATTCGGAACTTTGTTCAGGAGCTTGATGTGGTGCCTAGCAGTAAAGATCCCATTACATTGTATTGTGATAATACTGCAGTGGTGGATCTTTCAAAAGAACCAAGGTCACATCAACGGAAAAAACACAAACTCCGGAAGTATCACCTCTTGAGGGATTTCTGTCAAAGGGGTGAAGTTGTAGTGAGCAGAGTATCCACAGAAGAGAACGTGGCGGACCCCATGACTAAGGTCTATCTCAGCAGAAGCATGAATATCATGTGAGAGCTAGCGGGTTAAAGGTTGTTAGCAGTTGTCTCTAGTCCAAGTGGGAGTCTGTTGGAGTTGGTGGTCTAGAACCAACTACTTTGTACTTTATTCATTAAATAAAAGCCTTATCACATCTTGATTCTTCTTCTGTGTGACATGTCATGTGATAATGTCCTAAGGACAACTGTTGCATTAAAGGGTCGTAGCGGATCCCTGATATGATGAGAACCCGGAAGTGCCATAACACTGTTCTTGAATGTATGTTCTATGGCCGGATGATATTATTTGAGGGACACAAATAGTACAGGTCATTAGGGGTGAGGACTCATAAAACTTTGAGGCACCTTCTCATGGTGTGCGCCCATGGTAATATCCAGGAGGATATTATGAGAATGAGACCCACCAGAAGGAAATCCACATTTCATAGTGTCATTGGATGTTCCTATCTACGGACGTGTGTATTGATCCTTAGACTTTAAGATTATTATTAATGGGTATTACAACTCGCACACTTAGATTTATTGACGAAAACTGTGACGACACACTGTTCGCAGCGAGGTAGGATACATTGGGTGCGTCACGAGGAATACAACATTAATAGATAATTCGAGAAAGGATTTGTCCCTTCTGTTCCATAATGGAAGTAGATATCTCAGGCCCTTTGATGGAATTGATATAGCCTAAATAAATCCATGGCCATGGTAAGGTATGGGAAAGTTCAATTCCGAGAAGTCAAAGAAAGAATAATCAAGCACATGGGTTGATGACACTAGCATGCAACCCACTTGATTGGAGATATCGAGACAAAGGGATTATATTACACGGTAAGTGTTCATAGGAGGTAACACGTCATTGCAGCATTAACTTATTTCTCTATGGGTGCCTTGGCATGTTGCTAGACGCTAACCTTGGACTTTAGGCAGGCTCAGCCTAATGCCACTGAGAAAGAGGCCTAGAGGGTCACACACTAAGTGTGTCCATGTATCTCAGTTAAATATTAATTTAAAAAGTTAAATAAATATTACTCCCGACTATGGTTTAATAATTATTTAAGGATGTCTGATCGCATTTATTTTGACACTAGTTATTCGAGAGAATATATTGTGGATGAAATAATATATTTATTAGCGAGTAATGCAGTTAAATTTATTTAAGAAATAAATAGTCATTACTCATGGTCTAATAAATGTGGTGGAGAAAAATGGAAAATAAAAGTACACGCCGTGTATATTAAATATACACGCCGTGTAGTTTTATGGAAAACAAGTACACACCGTGTATTAATTATTACATTCCGTGTAGTTTTTCCAGTTGGGATTTTGAGGATTTAATATTATTTTATTAATTGATATTTATTATAATCAGCGTGGACGCATGTCAAGGAATTAATAATTCGACATGGGGGGTTTTCAATAAGAGTTAATGAAATAAATTGAACGCGTAACGCGTTTATTTATTGTCATAACTCTATTAACCTAAAACATGATTATAAATATCCTCACAACCCAAACATTTTGAAGAGCCATTGGTTGTGGACAACAGATTTGGAAATACTCTCAAGCCAAGAGAGAATTTCCTTTCCACCAAGAACGCCCTCAAGTTACGAGAGCAAGATCCTCCACCAGATCAAGGCGGTCAAAGGCGGATATCGCAAGTGAAGGTTCTTCCGCGCTAGCACTCGGAGATCCCTTCGGTGCCGTCCAGAGATACGTGACACACGTGTGGATCACCGCTAGAGGAATCCTACACTTGGATTCTACAACGCAATGACGGATCACCAAATCGTGACCGAACACATCAACGAAGAAAGAATTCCAAGAAGGTAGTTCTTATGCATTAATTAAATTAATTATAATCAACATATGATGATCCTCCTCAAGGGTTCCGGGACTCTTATTTTCTTTTTGTTCTTCATTCTATTCCAAATATTCGGCGTTTTATATCGTGACGGATCTCGGATTGAACGTTGTTTAACGTTAAAATTAAAGTTGGGAAAACCCACTAACGCACTTCTGCTGCGCCCGGAACCTTCACCCAAGAGCTGGATGCGACTGCGACGACGACGACTGTGCAGAGATCCTCAGTGGATTCGACGAAGAATACATCACTCAGCAATCCTTTGTGGATCAGTGCTACCGATCCTGTGTGGGTCCGATCCTTTGTGGGTCTGATCCTGTGTGGGTCAGCGCTCAGCGGTCATATGTGGGCCAGCGCCTACAGATCCTTTGTGGGTCAGATCCTTTGTGGGTCATTGCGGGGGTTAGTTACCTATTGATCCTTTGTGGGTCAGATCCTTTGTGGGTCATTGTGGGGGTTAGTTACCTATCGATCCTTTGTGGGTCAGATCCTTTGTGGGTCATTTCGGGGTTCAGTACCTATCGATCCTTTGTGGGTCTGACGACTTAGATGAATCAGTGGCAATATCTGATCATCTCTATCATCATGCAAAGAAGTATTCCTGTGTGAGCTGAATCCTGTTTGCTTTTCTATGTAGATTGTGTTGTGCTATCCTGTGTGGATTTATATTTTACTTTCCTGTGTGGACTGGGTTGTACTTGGGCTCGGATGTTGGAGCCGAACGAGAATTGATGACTTAGGTATATGTATGGGCATATACCTAAGCAGCGTCAAATGTTACTTCGTGATTGTATCTTTCCTTTGTGGTTTATTCTTTTTGGATTCTGGGAGAACTTCGGGGGTCTTGGGGTCCCTACTCAGTAGCTTATACTCACCCCTGAACGGGCTATGCCCGCACTACATTTTGTTGGTTGCAGACGACGGCCAGTGCTGATCGTGGTTGAGGCTTGCGGAGCAGGACGGTACCTGGAGGTGGACCACTGGGCAGGACGTACTCGGAGTGGACGGCTGGACCCTAGGAGCTGTGGAGGCCATCTGTACCCACCCTTCAGGTGGGACTTCCAGTGGATGGCTCGATGCTACAACATTACTTTTCAGTTGTTGTTTTCTCTTTCCAGTTGTACTTTACTTTCAGTTTGGGTTTGTATACTGGCCCACTTACTTTTCCGCACTTACTATTGTACTCAGTTTTTACTTAGTGTTTACTTCTTTTTTCTTGATCTGTGGTGTTTTTTTCTGTACAAAGGCAATGCCTTCCCTTTTTACTGGGATTTATGCCTTGGTGCTAGTCGCCATCCCCTGGCCTATAGAAGGCGGGCTTGGGGTAGTCATGGCATGACCCCCGAGTACGGGTCGTGACAATGAATGTATGGATCCCCATCACTATACTACTTTTGATCCCTACATTATGCGTAGATGAATTTATGGTTAAGGAACTATATGGTGGTAGGAACCCTATGCTATGAAAATTAACTATTTGCTACACAATGAAACCCTACTCTATGAAAAGGAACCCTACACTATGAAGTTGAATTCTATGTTTGACTATTCAATATTGGATTTTTAAAGCCAAAATATAATCTAAGATTCATGGAATGGTCTTGACAGAGTTACAGGATTATTCAAATTTATCTATTGACTAATTCAAAGGCTCATTATGATTGATTCAAAGAATCATATTCAATGAAGAAAATCTCTCTTAGGGTTTGTTACAACTCTTTTGGTCAACTTGAATTTTAATATCTATAATATATCGGACGATTTTCAGGGATCTTCTTAACTTAAAGAAAGCTATATATATGGATGGAGTATTTTCTAAATATATATGATACATGATTCAAATTAAACTGCATACATGAGTATATATTTGATATACATATTTGAAATTATGATTAACTAACTCTATTATTTATAGGAGAGGCTACACGTTAAAGTTATACTTTTCAACCTCATTCTTCTATAACTACGGATTTTTATTCATTGTTATTTTTATTCAAGATCATATACAAAAAATATCACATAAGATTTATTCTTTATTGGAGAAATTAATTTCTAAAGAATAAGATTCATCTAATGTTAGTTGTTTCTGCAAATTTGAAGTTCAACCTGAAACATCAACAAATAAAACTCTTTATATTTATTGGTCTTTCAAATGCTCGTACCCAGTTGTGGATTAAGTTTTAGCTTCTTGTACTAAGTTTTGGACAAAAGGTTCCCTATAAAAGAACCTAAAGGATCTGTTTATCCTTGTTTTAAAGATTTCAAATACATGCACTTAGTTGTGGCTTTTAAGGTCTTATGATAAGAGGACCTTTCAAGTGAAAATCACCAAGCTTGTAGAGAGTGTTGGCAGGGGTGGACTTGGGGGACATTTGTTCCCCAAACCACTATAAAAATTGTTGTGTTCTTATTTTCTATTTATCCCCTTATCAATTATTTACAATATATAATGTTTTTATATTCACTAATCGCAAAGGAAATTAAAAATCTAGAATCTGAAAAGGTTACTGAGAAGGCACAATTCGTCCCCTCTTGTGTATATTTGTATTATTCTGACCTACCAATTGCATCAACATGTCACAATGGTCCTTAATTAATCATAGGCAGAGAATTTTATCACCAATACTCCATGGAATAGCCCATATCCCATTCCATAATGATACTTAAGAAGGTAATGATAAGAAACCAAATCTATGGGATTCAAGGAATAGCCCAAAGCACCACACCATTATTTCTTTTGAAAAGGAAAAATAACTAGGACCATCTAACCAATATCCAATGTATAGGGGAGTCCCAAAAAAGTATATTCTATTCTTATAAATTAAATAATCTCAAAAGATATGCACCAAATTATAGCCTAAGCTAGCACACTGAAACACCTCTCCTAATTGGAATTCTAGTTGTAAATACACTTTCTCTCCTCCATCCTTTCTCAAACACCTATAATCACTTGAAAACAAAAAGGATGGACTAGTATTTATTTCCTTAACTATAATTATATTCTTTAGTATGATTTTTTGAGATTTTTTCATGGTATTTTTGATATATACATGCCTCCATAATGGCCTCTAGAAAAGTGTAATGAAGGAAGTGAAGACCATTATCTCGAGGTGGTTGAACCTGAACCACCAGTGGTTTCACATGTAGTGCCACCTATGGAACCTCCCATTTTACCACCCATAATTCCTAGACTAGGATATGATTCTTATATTAGAGAGGGTTTTCTATATCTTGAACATTCTATGGAGGGAGCTCCATGGGATGCACTGACCATGTCGAAGTATATTTGGGAGTTATAGTAGTAGCACCTGCCTTCTTTCTCAGGGGAAGGTGGTCCCCAATATACTGATTATTTATTATTAGATATGCATATGATCTTTGATAATTTAAATATTCCTCCTAATAGGTGGATGAATCTTTAATACAATATGATTTATGGACCTTTCATGTGATTTTGAGAGATTCTTACTCATGTACATCAACACTGAGGCATAGTCTAGATGGAATTCTAGACTAGATTCCTGGATTACTTATTCCTATAAACTTTTAGGGATGATTGAGATAGGGAATTCATGAATCTAGAGTAGGGTAATATTTCTATCATATATTACACATCTCATTTCACTAAGATCCAATACTTTTCACCCACTCTTATGGGAGATGTGTTTTCCAAGGTGAGAGTCTTGAGGATGGACTCAAGTATGCTATTAAATCTCAGGTAAATTTATTTTGACTAACTACTATAATTGAGATAGTGTAACAAACCCTTATCTCTGGGAAAAATTTTAGGGAATCTAAAGGTACAGTTCAGGGTAGTTTATTAGGAAGGCTTCAAAATGGATCATCCAATGGAAGGAAGCATTTCCATGTGACTTCTCACATGGGTAGTGGTAGCTAGGGTGAGTTTGGTGATCATTTTGTGTTATGTCATCGATGTTTTAGGTAGGTTTATGTGAAGACACGATGTAAATATCACCAATGGAGTATCAAGTTTGTGGTAACATGGGTTATCTTAAGAGATTATATAGGGACTTTCTACCAATTCCCATTGAGTGGGGATCTTTACCAGTTTAGGGATGTCAATTTGTAGCACTTGACTATAGATCTGGCCAGTTACATGCAGTGTAGCCTACACCTATTGAAAAGATAACCAAATTATATATGGCATTTTGAAGTAAGTATGACTTATATGAGTATTTGGTAATGTAGTTCGATCTGACTAACGCAACTTCTGTATTTATATATTGAATGAATCAGATCTTCCACTTCGATTTGGATACCTTCATGGTAACTTTTCATGATGATATCATAGTGTCAATACTACAAAATTGGCCTTTAATAGCACTGGTATATATTAGCGCTACCAAAAAACACTAATAAATGGAATATATATCAACGCTGAGAAAAGCGTTCATAAATTTAACCTTTTATCAGTGATTTATTTTTACTGATGATAAAGTGTATCCTTTATCAGTGATTTATTATTAGTGATGATAAAGGGTAGCATTTATCATCACATTATTTTTAGGGATGATAAAGGGTATTCTTTATCAGCGCTTTATTTTTTGCGCTGATGAATATTTATTTTATCATGACTTATTCAGCACTGATAAAGTTTCTAATAAATAAAATGAAATAATGAAATAAATAAAAAATAAAAATGAGTTTATTAAAAAAATATTACAAATTTTATTAATTAAATAATTATTAATAAAAATTAAATAATTGATTATACATTATTAAATTTTAAAAAAAATTATTAATTAGATATTTATTATAATTAATGTTATTAAATTGTATATATTAAATATATAGAAATATATTACTGTATATAAACATGATTTATAAATAAAAAAATATTTATGTGCTTTACATTAAATAATCATATATTTTTTGAATAATGGTTTATAATTAAAAATTAATATGAATTAAAAATATTGACTAATTGCATAGTACTCGACATATAATTGAATGTCCTTTGATTTTTCAATTTAACATAGATCAAATTTGTGTTACATTGAATTCACATATACGTAATTAATGATTTTTTATATACAATGCACACATATAAAATGAATCCATTTATTCAATACTGTTAAAGTGTACTTATTATTAATTTATTCCATTTCACTCATATTTAACATATTTGAATGCACTTAAAATTAGATATTCATTAATAATATTAAAAATATGTTTGTAAAAAGGTATTTATAAATAAATATATTTATAAATGTACATTTATTATATTTATACAATTATAGATTTATAATTATAAATAATAAATGTTTTTTTAAAGTGTTTATATAATTATACAAAAATAATTATATATATTTAAATAATTAGGAAATTTATAATAAATTTTTTTAAATAATGAATATATTAACTATATATATATGTGTGTGTTTATTAAATATATTTATGTATAATTATATAAATATATATAATGATATCAATATTATTTTTCTAAAATATTTCGGTAATTATAAATATATAATTATAAAATTATAATAAATATATTTAAAAAGTAATATATTTACTATATATATATATTAATTATATATAATTATTTACAATTTTTTATTTATAATTATAATTATAAATCCTTTAACAGTGCTTAAGTAATAAGTGCTGATAAAATCATCTTTATTAGTGCTTTATTAGCACTGATCAAAATAAGGCTTTTTCAACACTAAACAAAGTACTGATAAAATGAAATTTTATCAATGTTATAAGTTTAGAGATGATAAATATTGGTTTTATTATCACTTTTTAGCATTGATAAAGACCTACCTTTATCTACGCTTTTTTATTAGTGCTGATAAAAGTGATCTGATCTAATTAAAAAATCATAACCATTTGTGAACTCGTTGTGATATCAGAATATTTTAGTAGAATCCACCTGCTTTTGGCCCTCCTCCTTAGTGAATCGAAGCTCAAATTACAAAACTCAACTATCTCCAGTTTCTCGAACATCTCATTCGACATCCGATGTTCGTTTGTAACTAGGGTTTCCCAAGAGGGTCTCATATTTTATACAACCTATAAAGGTATTCCCTCTGATTTTATTTAGGTATTTTTGGTTTCATTTTTGATTTCCTCTTCAATGATATCGTTATTTGTGGTTCGGTGATTGTATACTAGGGAGGTAGGCCTTTTGATTTTCTCACATTCCCATTTTATTCAACTCTTGATCACTCATGGAGAGTTTATTATTTATGGACTTGATGGTGACACATGGAGTCACATGGAGTTTAGTTGGTTGTTTTATTTTGTTTAAATTTCCCAAATTGATCAGCCAAAGTTATCATACATATTTTTCATTATTATTTTATAAAATTATTCCATACATGTGAAATTTTAGAAATTGAAATTGTGGATTTTGTGTGTGAGGGAGTTGAAGTGAGGATAATATATTCCTTTTATACTATACTTCTTTATATATAATTTTTTTACTTATCTCAGTTGGGGTGATAATTCAATGTATGGATGCACCATGAAAATTTTTATTTAAATTTTCATTCTAGTAGTTTTATTTATTTTTTGGGCCAAATTATTCCCACTGTGTTGTTTTTCATGCCCTAGTGCTTGTTGCCAATTTAAAGACTTGAAAATTCCATGTATTTTTTTTAATTAAATGGAATTATTATGAGTCTATGAAAATTGACGGCACGTGATTATGAGGCCCAAAGAGCTCGTAATGAAATTTTGAACTTTTTTAAGGTATGTTCAGTAAATGTGTGGGCAATGATTTCTATCTTTTGAACCGTTGCTCTAATTAAATATCTAAGAGAACCATTGAATTTACTGTGTTCGGATTTGCTTAAGAGAAGCTTAACTTTTTTCAGAAAATATCAGACGAAAAATTTAAATTTCAAATCTTTTGGAATAAAATAATAAAATAACTATAGGTTATTTTATTTTTCATTTTTTCAACCATTAAGCGATGGTGGTGGGACCATAGTGCAATGTTAGACTTTAAATAATATATTTTGAATGTCTTGAACCTCTCGTTTCTTTGGTTTGGTAACGACTATGCTTGTGTTTTTAATTGACTCATTAATTACGGTTAATTACTGAATCATAATATTAAACACAACATGGGAGATTATTCTCTTATTTAAAAAAGTATTTGGGGTGGGTTTTTCATACCCATGAGAAGAACCTCTGACAAAACGACAACGATGTATTCCTCCAATGTATAATGAAGAATCAACGAATGCCGATGAACACCTTCGAATGTGGGTTCTCCCACCCTCATCTGCAACACCTTCCAACTTGTTCTTGGTAGGGGTTTTGTTATTAAACTACGATTTTGTTTATTATTGAAATACATCCCATAATATAACGCTAACGCGGAGGGCACAGGTCAGATCGAACAAGGCCCATACCCTCTGCCGATCTCAGTTTGATACGTTCTTTGTGGGTGACTGAGAAATATAGTGGCAAGAAAAAACCGGGAGCCACATAGTGATGGAAGCATCTCGAGTGTCCCATAGGCATAGATGGAAGAGAAAATGGACCTCTGGAGCATCACTGGAGGCTCGTGGAAGCTCCAACAGCATGACGACGCCAGAATGCGCTACAACGGACATGGTGTGACCGACCGACGCTGACAACATTGATGGCGTGTAGCGCACCGCGGAGGAGGGCCACAGCTCCAAGATGTGGCAGAGGCTGGACCCACTCCCTGTGGGTCCCGCTTCTGACTGGTCCATGTTGATTGGCCAGGTGGAGAGGCGCCAACTAGAACTGCTGATGGGGGAAAACCGAATAGACTTAGTCCATTCGGGAGGCAGCTGACCCTCGTGCCCAGCCGGAAGTCTGGGTTGGTCTAATATCCGAGAAGGATACACCAAGACGGGTGGGATCAGCAGGGACCAGCTAGATAGGGCTGAGCCCAGACGGTTTGATTTGGGCCCTACGGACCGTGTCAGGTCGGTCCGACCAGGTCAGACCGCACCCGAACCCTTTTTAGCCCAGCTTAGCTTAAAGTGGATTATCTTATAAACTAGATGTCCATTTGAAGAACTGTCTAAGGTTCTAGAACCCTTAAGAAGAGGCGGTACTTTTGAGATACTCCACTTTGGTTTTAAAGAAGTTTGGAGTACAACCAGGTTGGATCGAACTCAAATCCAACAGGGTCCCCAGTACTGAAATGCCTATAACTTACAGACCAAACGTCCGATTGATGTTCCATCTATTTTGTTGAAACCCTTATAACATGGAAGTTCATCAGGTTACTTCTCTATGGGACTTCAAGGAGGTTTATATATGACTGATATCATGAGAAGATGTTTCTCGGAAACTGAAGCACGCTGGGTGCAAGAATTTTGTGGCTAGATGTTAGGTGATATATGAACCTTTATGTATCAACATCAGAATGACCCTGTGTGGATCAACATTAGCCTGACCCAATGAGGAAAAGTCTTAGATAATACCATTGTGGATCAACAACTTAAAACCCTATTTGGATTGGTGACTTACAACCCTGTGTGGATCAGTGACTTACGACCCTGTGTGGATCGACGACTTAAGACCCTGTGTGGATCAATGACTTATGACCCTTTGTGGATCATTAGTAGTGAGACTAGATGAGGACTATCCTTAGAGTGGCCCATCATGGATCAGTGACTTACAACCCTATGTGGATTGATGACTTATGACCCTATGTGGATTAGTGACTTACAACCCTGTGTGGATCGGTGATAGAGAGACTTCTTCATGATTTAGAAGTGGAACTTCTAAATGGAATAAGATGAATTTCATTACAACTAATCATAATTATTCTTATTCTTTAAGTTATATACCTAGTTTGAGTTGAGTCTTTTACTTGTGCTTTGTGATGGGGTCATGCTTTGTGGTATTCCCTTTGTGGAATTCTGGGAGAACTTCGGGGTGTCTCGGGGTCCCTATTGGGTATTGTTATACTCACCCCTTCATGTGATTCACTCACACCATATTGTTTATTCGGTATACAATGAACAACTTTGACAAAAGTTTGGGAGCTAGGACCAGACAGTGCACGGAGCTGATCGGTTTACATAGAGAGCCTCAGTGACGAGCTGTACCTACCCTTCAAGTAGGATCCTTGGAAGACGACCTTAGGAGTTGTTTTTCCTTTCGGCTATATTTTTCTTTTATTTGGGGTTTTATTCTAGACCATTCTGCTTTAGTTCACACTTTTACTTTCAACATTTTTAACTATGAGGTTTGTTATTGCTATATTCCTGGTCTATGTGTTTGGAGGTTTAAAGGCAATGCCTTCCCATTTTAGGGATATGCCTTTTCGGTTCTAGTCGCCATCCCCTGAACTATGGAAGGTAGGATTGGTGTAGTGACGACATAATCCCTAAGGGATGGGTTGTGGCAAAGTGGTAACAAAGGGAGGTCAATTCTACTAGAATAACTAAGAGTCTATCTATTCAGTGGTGCAATAGTGTTAAGTGTTTTGAGTATGGTTTTTAGTTTGGGGAGTCCAATTTTGGTGCGGCGGCTGACATATTCATACACTAGGACCCTGATTTCTGATTTCTGACTTGATACATGAAAACAATGATTGCGTGTGTCTTTGAAGTTTTTTTCTTCTTTTGGTCTCTTTTGAGATAGATCACCAGGTATAACTTATTGATCATGGAGCACCTATTTCTTTACAGGATGTCGCCACATAGACAACTAGCCAGGATTCCAGAGAGAGTTCATGATGATGGCCAACCGAGTGATGAGGATTTGGTACAGGGCCCTCTTACAATGATGGTACATTCGGGTGGTGTACTAGAAGCACCACTACCTGTAGGAAAGCAGTTGCCACCAGCCCCACTAATTGATGGTGCATGCCGACTTAGTGCACTTCATGAGTTCTAGCGGGAAAGGACTCCCAAGTTTTGAGGTGAGATGGATCCACAGGTGGATGAGGGCTGGATGGAGGTTTTGGATAGAGTTTTCCACCTAGTTGGGACACCAGCGGACCAGATAGTGATCGTAGCTGCTAGTCTCTTCTAGGGAATGACATGGAGATGGTGGAGCCTGAAGCTCCAGATGCATGATGAGTCTAAACTCACCTTGTTGTAATTTGAGAACCTTGTTAAGGTGGAATTGTTTCCACAATCCCTACACTCTATGCGTATTCAGGATCTACTATACTTACAACAACATATCCTGACAGTAGCCCATTACTCGGTGAGATTAACTAACATCCATCGCTACTCAACAAACATGGTATGGGACCCTTTGTTCAGGTCCTAGACCTTTGAGAAGGGTCTATTATGGGATATCATAGTGTCGATGATATCGCTCAACATACCGATGTAGGCTGGAGTGCTAGAGTGAGCACTTATGGTAGAGAGATTCCTATCTTAGCAGGCACTGACAGCGAGAACCACCACTGAACGATAGGTGGTCTAGTCATCTACATCATGCTGTGGGAAGATGATGCAGGGGCCTAAGTGGTCCAGACCATCTAGAAGACAAACCCAGGATGTCAGGTTAGAATTGTGGAGCTCACAGGAAAAAGAAGGTAAGAAGAGGAGCAGACAGTGCTACTTGTACAACAGGCAGGGTCACATAGCATGTGACTACACAACCCACCATATCAACGATCAGCAGATGGTTGAGGGACTTCCAAGGCAGAGTTAGAGATTCGAATGAGGAGTTCCGTAAGGTAGTATATGTGGTATAGGAGCAGTTCGTGCAACAGGCAGTGTGCAGCGGTTTGAGGTTCTACCACCACCACCTCTAGGTGGTCCACCCTGACCTTAGGGAGCAGGTGGATAAGGATGATCTTAGCTTCAGGAAGATGAGTAATATGACCATGATTCTCTAGATATTATTCAAGGTATGATCTATGTCTACTCCACCCTAGATGCAGTTCGTATAGACACAAGTACCAGTTACTATTTTATCGTCAGGGCTCTCGTTTAGAGCTCAGAGATTCTGTTAGATCCATAGGCTTGATACTTACGATTAGAGACTTCTACGGGAGAGCATTCGATGATTACACACTAGTGTTGGTAGTGTGAGCTTACTCTAGGAGGCTAGAGCTTTGGCTTGGATCTCCTAGTAGTAGCGTTGAGGCCTTACGATGTCATCTAGGGTATGGACTGGTTATCCTCAGACCATGCTCAAATCGATTGTTTTAGGTGCAAAGTGTAGTGCGACCGCAAGGATAGGACTGGATTTTTATTCACCGATGATAAATTAACCTTTTTAGGTTAGGATGGACTTTCTCAAAGGAGGGTGAAGCCAATCACTCATCATTTGGAAAACCTTACCCTCAAAACTGTTGACGGGAGGAGTCCGATTTATTCTGTAGTGGTGGACCAATATGTTGATGTCTTTCCTAATGATGTTCAGGGATTACCTCCTTGTAGATAGGTATACTTCTTCATCGACCTGTACCTCAGGACGACACCGATATGTACACCCACATATCGAAAGGCCCCTGCGGAGCTTCGTGAGTTGAGGGTACAGCTGGAGGAATTGCAGGGTAAGGGGTTCATAAGGCCCATTGTTTCTCTATGGGCAGCCCTGATTTTGTTCACCAAGAAGGAATATGGGAGTTTTAGGATTTGCGTGGACTATTTTTGCCTAAACTAGGTGGCCATGAAGAAAAAGTATCCACTCTTGGGTATTTATGATCTTTTCAATCAGCTGAAGGGAGAACAATGGTTTTCAAAGATAGACCTTAGATCAGGCTATCATCAGCTTAAGGTACAAGATGAGGATGTACTAAAGACAAATTTCAGATTCCAGTATAGCCCCTATGAGTTCTTGTTGATTCCCTTTGCCATGAACAATTCTCCAGAAGTGTTCATGGGACTTAGGAATAGTATCTTCTAGCCTTATCTCGACCGATTCCTAGTGGTATTCATTAACGACATCTTGGTGTACTCAGCGTTGGAGGAGGAGCACGCCACTCATCTACAGATAGTTCTGGATACACTTCAATAGCACTGAATTTATGGTATGCTCTCGAAGTGGAAGTTTTTGATATGGGAGGTCCACTTTATGGGGAATGTTATCTCATAGGCTAGATTTTCGGTGGATCTGGAGATGATAGAGGCAGTTCTTTCTTGGGAGCCACCCAAGAGTGTGACCGAGGTGCGGAGTTTCCTGGGATTGGCTGGGAACTATTGAAGATTCGTAATTGAAGTTTCCAGAGTATCAAAACAATTTTAAGCTTTGAAAAATAAGGAAAAAGAATCCTTGTGGACAGAGAGATTCTAGCAGAGTTTCCAGGAGATGAGGTGGATACTAACAAGTGCCCCCATCTTGAGGGTACCTGAAGAGGGCGTTGGGTATGTAGTCTACTACGACACATCAGGGACCAGACTGGGATGTGTCCTGATGCAGGAGTGAGTGGTGACCACCTATGTCTCACAGAATCTAATTAAACATGAGAATAACTACACTACCCGTGACCTAGAGTTAACATTAGTGGTCTTTTCATTGAAGATGTGGTGTAACTACTTGATAAGAGAACGATTTACTGTCTACTCTGATCACAAGAGTCTCAAGTATATCTTCTCATAGAAGGATCTGGACCTGATTCAGTGACTATAGATTAAGTTCCTCCATGACTATGATTTTGAGATATTCTATACTATTGGGAAGGGAAACATCGTGGCAGACACACTCAGCAGGAGGTCTGGGTTATAGTTGTTGAGTGAGGCAACAGAGCAGCTAGCTGCGTTGTAATTATCCTTCATGGATAGTGATAGAGCATCATACTTCCAGTCTTTGACTATCACTACCCCAATCCTTCACAGAGTATGATAGGCACATCTTTGGGAAATTTAATGTGAGGCCCTAAGTGGTCTGATATCCTCGGGATGAGCTCTTAAAGGATTTTTTGAAGGTGGGGATCACATCAACCTTTTCATAGGATTCACCATGGTACCAATGATTCTATGAGAGTAGGTGTTGAGGGAGTTCAATAGAACCCATTTGGTGGTACATCCTGGTGTGGAGAAGATGTACCAGGACCTCCAACATAATTACTGGTGTCCAGGGATAAAGAAAGTAGTGGCGGTGTTCGTTTCATGATGACTCACTTATCCGCAAGTGAAGGCCAAACATTAGGTTCCTGCAGGCTTAGCACAACCACTAGAGATGCTAGAATGGAAGTGGGATGGTATCTCCATGGGATTCATAACAGGACTACCACGTACGTCTAGGGGTCACGATTCCATCTGGGTGATCATTTACCGACTCACCATGTCAGCCCACTTCCTACCCATCTGAGAGCAGGGATAAGTAGAGGGCTTGGGATGCCTCTACGTACAAGAGATTGTATGACTTCACGGGTTTCCATCCACAATCATCTCAGATAGTGACACTATTTCTACATCCCAGTTGTGGAAGGGATTATAGGAGGTGTTCAGGACTCAGCTATGCTTAAGCACCATCTTTCATCCTCAGACAAATGGTTTGATGAATCAGACCATACAGAAGCTTGTGGACATGATTCGTGATTGAGTACTAGATTTTGGCCATAGTTGGGAGGACCAATTTCCCCTAGTGGAGTTCACATATGACAATAGTTATCACTCCACCATCAGTGTGGTGCCCTTTGAGGCCTTGTATGAGTAACCATGAAGATCACCTCTATACTGGACAGACCGAGGGGAATCAACACTTATGGCTCCAGAGTTAGTACAAGCTACCACTGAGAAGGTGAAGATCATCCAAGAGTGGATAAAGACTACACAGAGCAGGTAGAAGTTTTGTACCGAAAGGATACAGAGTCTATTGGAGTTCTATGAGGGAGAAAATTTCTTCCTATGGGTCTCACCTCGATGAAGATTGTGGATATTTTGCTAGGGAGACAAGCTATCTTTGAGGTCAGCAAAGTAAGAGAGGTGGCGTACTGCCTAGATCTTCCCCCATAGATTCACCAGGTGAAAACTAGTTTCCATTTGTCTCATATAAGGACGTACTTGCATGATCCATCGCATGTTATTTTCTAGGGAGCGTTGGACAATGATGATGGGGTGCCATTCGTGGAGTTCCTGGTGGAGATAGAGAATTAAGAGGACCGGGTCCTTCATGGGTAGTTGATTCCTCTGGTGAGAGTTCATTGGAAACACAGGAACCTCTGGGAGATCACATGGGAGTGGGAGGCTCATATACATGCTAAGTACACCCATTTGTTTACTAAGATTTTGTTTTAGATTTTGGGTATGCAAAGCCCTAAGGTGGGGAGAATTTAAGGACCTAGAAATTCAATGTATTTTTTTAATTAAATGGAATTAATACAAGTCTAAGATAATTGTTGGCCAGTGATTCCGAATCTCAGAGAGCCCAAAATGGAATTTTGAACTTTTTTTAAGGTACGTTCAGTAAACGTGTGAGTGAAAATTTCTATCTTTTGAACCGGTGATCGGATTAAAAATCTGAGAGCACTGTTGAATTTTTAGTACCAGGATTCGCTTAAGGGAGGCTAAAATTTATTTAGAAAAAGTTAAACGTAAAATTTAAAAATTTAGGATCTTTTGTAATAAAAAATAAAATAAATAAAGGTTGTTTTTCAACCGTTGAGCAATGGTGGGGGGACAAAACTGAAACATCAGAAATTAAATAAGAGACTTTTAATGTCCTGAACCTCTCGTTTCTTTTGTTTTGTAATGACCCCACTTGTGTGTTTAATTGACTAATTAATTATGATTAATTAATGAATTGTAATATTAAATAAAAAATGGGATATTATACTTTATTTAAAGAAGTATTTGGTGTGGGTTTTGGATACCCACGAGTGGAATGTCTGATGAAACGCCGGCGACATCTTCCTCCAATGAAGAGTGAAGAATCAACGAATTCTGATGAACACCTTTGAACATGGGTTCTCCTTCCCTCATACTCAATGCCTTCCAAAGATTTCTAGGTCGAGTTTTTATTGTTAAACTAAGATTTTTTTGGTTATTGAAATCCTTCCCATGTTATAACGCTGGCAGAGAGGGCGCGGGCCGAACCGAACAAGGTCTGGACCCTCCGACGATCTCAGTTTGATGTGTTCTTTGTGGGAGATTGATAAATATAACGGAAAGACAAGACCGAGAGACACAAAATGATGGTAGTGTCCCAGGTGGCCCGTAGTCACAGTCAGAATAGAAAACGGACCTTCAGAGCTTCACTGGAGGCCTGTCGAAGCACCTTCATCGACCGGAGGAGGCAGCATGCGGCTCTCACCGTCCGCAAGGAGGGGGCGGAGCCCAAAGGATCCGCGGTGGATAGGGGATGGCAGGCCAATGTCGGCTGCGTTGATGGTGTGCGACACACCACATAGGAGGGGCGCGACTCCGAGCTATGAAGGAGGGTCGCGACTCCGAGTTGCGGTGGAGGGTGGACCCGCACCCCGCGACTCCCTCTGTTAACCGGTCCACATGGACTGGTTAGGTGGAACAGTGCCAACTGGCACTACTAATGGGGGAAAACCGAATGGACTTAGTCCATTTGGGAGGGGAGCCGACACCCGTGCCCAATTGGCGGGCCGTGCCCAGCCAGTAGGTCTGGTTGGTCCAGCGGCCCGGTGGGCCGCACCCAGTCAGGTGGGCTAGACCGAGCCAGCTACCTAGCAGGCCAGACCAGACCCATTCAGATTGGGTAATGCCCAGCCAATTTAGGAAGGGCCCAACAGACTTGGTCGGGTCGGCCAAATCGGGTCGAACCGGACCCAGACCCTTCATAGCCCAGTTCCGCTTAAAGGGGATTATCTTCAAAACCAGACGTCCGTTTGATGAACCGTCTG
The DNA here is from genome assembly GCA_963277665.1 of Viscum album. NCBI lineage: Eukaryota > Viridiplantae > Streptophyta > Magnoliopsida > Santalales > Viscaceae > Viscum > Viscum album. Next base: position 804,560,266 of record OY728150.1, on the reverse strand, counting down.
CAGTTCTAGAACCCTTAGGATAAATAGGTATTTTTGAGATATTCCACCTAGATTTTGGAGAAATTTTGTGTATGACCATGTTGGATCAAACTCGAATCCAACAGGGACCTCAACACTAAAATGCCTATAACTTATAGACCGGGCATCCGATTAACTTGATGTTTGTTGCATTGGAACCCTTATTACATGATAGTTCATTGGGTTACATCTTTATGGTACTTAGTGGAGGATTAGGTATGATTGATATCTTGAGGATTTGTTTCTCAAAAACTCAAGCGCACCAGGTGTAGGAATCTTGTGACTGGTTGTCAAGTGACATACAACCCTTTCTGGATCATTATCAGAACGAACCTGTGTGGATTAGAAGTAGTGAGACCCGATAAGGAACAACCTTAGAGTGTCCCGTCATGGATCAATGACTTACAAATCTATGGGGATCGGTGAATTATGACCCCGTGTGGATTGACGACTTACGACCCTGTGTGGATCGACGACTTATGACCCAATGTGGATCGGTAGTAGCCTGACCTGATGAGGACCGACCTTAGAGAAGCTCATCGTGGATCAATGACTTAAAACCCTATGTGGAATGACAACTTACGACCCTATTTAGATTAGTGGCTTACGACCTTGTGTTGATCAGTGACAGAGATAATTCTTCATGGTTCAACAGTGGAACTTCTAAATGGAATAAGATTATCTAGCCTTATGACTAATCATCATTATTCCTGTTCTTTAAGTTATATCATGGTTTGAGCTGAGTATTATAATTATGCTTTGTTTTGGGGTCAAGATTTTTGGTTTTTCCTTTGTGGGATTTTGGGAGAACTTCAGGGGGTCTCGGGGTCCCTACTGGGTATTGTTAAACTCACCCCTGCACGGGCTTCACCCACACCTTGTTGTGTATTGTGCAGATGATAGACAGGTTTGAATGAGGTTTTGGAGCTAGTACCAAATGGTGCACGAAGGGGACCATTTTATGCAGAGATCCATAATGACGAGCTATACATACCCTTCAGGTAGGATCCATGGTGGACAACCCAAGGATATTTTTTTCCTTTCTACTTTATTTTTCTTTTAGTTGGTTTTTTATTTTGGACCATTCTACTTTAGTTCACACTTTTACATTCAGCAGTTCTTACTATGTGGTTTTTTCTTGTTGTATTTCTAGTCTGTGTGTTTTTAGGTTTAAAGGAAATGACTTCCTATTTTAGGGATATGCCTTTCTGGTGCTAGTCTCCAACCCCCAGCCTATGGAAGGTGGGCTTGGGGTAGTCACAGCATGGGCCACAGGGGGTGGGTTGTGACAGCCAGCCCGATGGGGATTGAGAGTGTCCCTTAGACATGGTCATGATAAAGATTGACATTCCACCCACAAAATTTGAAAATTTTATTCAAATATCAATGAGTGTCAACATGGGTTTTCATTATTCCTTTTTAAATCTATAAAACAACTCCCTCAAAAATATGGATTGGGAATAAATAACCCATGGATTCTATGAGTTTCCTATAAATGAATGAAAATGTTAACTAAAAAATCATCAATATTTAAACATTGGTCATTGTTAATGTAGAAAATTATTATCATCATAAATCTCTTTATCATTTAAATATTATGTCATCCACATTGATAAAAACATTCAATCTGTCCATAAAATTATTTTTATGTAATTATTAGGATCAATTCCTCATTTTTTAAATTAATATTTCTTTAATAATTCATCTAACCATCAATACCAGGCTATTTGTTTTTGTTTCAATCCATAAATCACCTTTTCCAATTTACTAACATTATTCTTTTATTTAATAATGAGAAAACTATCTATTTGTTCAATGAAATTTCTATTCATGTAATCCATTAGTAAATACTAATTTTATATCCAGTCGGAGTAACTTGAATTTAATTGGGATGGGTCAGTGTAGTGATATGACATTCCAAGTGTCTTTATATGTTTTCAAATATTTATATACCATTAATTTTAAATATAGTAATTCCTTAGGTTTCTACATAACTTGTTCTAATATATTTTTATATCTTCTGGTTGATTTAATGAGATTGAATTATTATTGTTTATCATATATGAGTTTCATGTTACTTATTAATTTCCTATATTATAGTTTCATTTTTTTAAGGGATTTAGGAAATAATTGATGTGGAGTAATTATTTTCTTAAATTCAATTTCCCATTTTCTCTAACATATTGAAATTATTTGAAATAATCATATGTTGTGTTTCCCTTTTTTGAATTGTCAATAACTTTCACTTTTGATAATGAATATCTTATGTGTATTTATTTATATGTTGTATAAAATTAATAATTTATGAACCCAATTGAATGGATATGAACCCAAAATGGATTCATTCTAGTCGTTTTAAAAATCAATGTGAATATAGAGTTAATGAGTCCCCCAAGTTTTCAAGAGAGCATGCAGACGACCCTTCTAAAATCATTTTTCTGTGTTTACGTTGTTGTTATTAAAGAAAAATTAGTCCGGAAGTTTTGGAAGAATATTGATGTCTATTTGGATCCATTTATCAATGGATCTAAAACAAGGATTGGATGTGCATCACTCAAAAATCTAATAAAATACTTAGGATTATCTGTGTACTAGACTACTTTTGGTTAACTACCTCTTATCATAGCATCTGACCTAAACTCCCTTCTTGAAATCCCTATGATGATCTCATACCACACATAGAGAGAAATAATGTTATTATATTCTTAAAAATAGAGAGATTATTTTATAGACTAATATAATTTATTGGTTAAAGGTTTTGTGGAAAACACATATGATTGAAGAAGAAACATGAGAATCATAAAATTCTATAACAGACAAATATTCCCTCTTTTTAAAATAATGAATAGAATTTAGATAAAGATAATTAAAAGTGAATTTTTAATGGTGATATGATATAGATGGTGTTGAGTTTGTGTGGGATTAGATCATCATGGGGACACCAGATAATAAAATCTGGTCATATTATATGTTAAGTAGTAGTTAACCAACCGTAGTGAAGTACACCTAGAATCCTTAGTTTTGTTATTAACTTTGTGAGTAATGAAAAAAAAATCTTTGTTTTTTATCCATTTATCAATGGAGCCAAAATAGATATCAATATCATTAATTTTCTCATAGTTTCCTGACATCCATATAGTCTTTTAAATTATAATTATGTGCACATAGAATCCATAGTTTTGTTATTAGCTTATATTTGGACCAAATAAACCCTTTAGAAAGTTGTAAAGGTAATGTTATGATATAATTTATCTATTTTACTGAAAAATTATATAATGAAATGTTGATTTAATTTTCATTATTCCTTTTAGAGTTTGTTTATTTTAGAAAATTTTTGTCTAAGTGTCATGAATTTGCAGAAAGAGAAATGACACTGTCTCTAGTCATTTACAGAGGAAATCTTGATGTTTTCATAGTAAAATCATTGTACATATAATTAATTTATTGTTTTATATTTATGTTTAATTTATTTATTTATATTATTACTCACATATTAATTATTTTATAATATAGTTTTATTGTTTTTTTATTTGGGGTGCTCTGTCCAACTTCTATGCTTCTTCTACCTTAAAACCCTTTCACCCCTACAGTGGTTCATTTATAAATTTCTTTCAAATTAACTCCACTTCCTTTATAGAAATAGAAATTATGCCTACTATGTTCAATCATAGAGGTAATCTTTATGTTTCCACAATAAAATCATTTTCTATAGAATTCATGTATTTTTTCATATTTATGTTTAATTTTTTTTCATATTACTCACATAATAATTATTTTCTTATATATGTGGATTATTTTGTTTGATTTTGTGAGCTATATCCAACATTCATGATTCTTCTCCCTTAAAACCTTTTCACTCCTATAGTGGTTCATTTATCACTTTCTTTCAAATTACCTCCACTTCCTTTGATGGAAGAGCAGTGATTCCACCTCTTATCAATTATAGAGGTAATATTGTTGTTTTCATAGTAAAATAATTTTACATAGAATTAATTTATTGTTTCATATTTATGTTTTTTTTATTACTCTTTAATATCACTCATATTAAAATTTCTTCCTTATATAGATGGATTATTTTATTCGAGTTGTTGTGCTCTATCTAAATTTAATTCTTCTTCTCCCTCAAACCATTTCACCCCTGTAGTGTTGAAATTTTTCACTTTCCTTCAAGTTCCCTTCACTTGTCAATCGCAGAGGTAATCTTGATATTTTTACAGTAAAATATTTGTCTATATAATTATTGAATTATCACATATTTATATTTAATTTATTTATTTTTAGTACTACGCATAATTATTTTTTTCTTATACAAGTGGACTTTTTTTGAGTTGATGTGGTTTGTTAAAAGATTCTCATGCAGTTTTGGAAGTTTGACAACAAAATTCAATGGAAATTGTGGTAACATTGAAAACCAAGATTGTGTTTATACTTTGGGACATGTAAGAATCATCTGTACCACAATATTACACATGATTTGACCGGTATTACTCAATGTACTTCTTTATATTTTATATAGTCATTAATTTTATTAAAAAAGACATTTGACTCAATGTGTTTGTTATCAGTTTAAAATCAACATTTGACTTTAAAATGTTCCCTCACTAAAAACCAAAAAAATGTGCTTATATTTTCCTGATAATTTAGGTTATGGATTAATAAATAATTTTTGATGTGTAGGAATCCGTCTCACATCAAACCGATACACAATGTGATCCGTATGAATAAAAGTTCATGTTTTAAGTTTAAAATGACATTTTAGTAAAAAAGACAAGTGGTGTACTCAAAACTAAGTAAACACATTCAGATTGTTCTGATACTTTAGGAAAACAATCCATATGTGAATTGGAACATGTAATAATCATCCAAACCTCAATCTGATTCACGGTGTGACCGATATGACTCTAAGTGTGTCTCTATTTAAAATTGACATCAATTTTAGTAAAAAATACAAACTGACCTACTGTAAACTAAATAAACATATTAAAATTTCTTTAATACTTTTTTAAAATGATCCTTAAGTTATTTTAGTTGCGTGTGAATCATCCGTACATCGATCTGATGCATAGTTTGACTGATATGACTCCAAGTGCATGTTTTTATTTAAAATTTGCATCAATTTTAGTAAAAAGGACAACTAACCTAATCATAACTAGGAAAACCAATTAAAATTATTTAAATACTTTATTAAAATTATCCATAAGTCATTTGTGATGTGTAATAATCAGCCACACCTCAATCCGATACACATTGTTATTGGTATGAGTCAAAGTTCATGTTTTAATTTTAAAATGAAATTTTTGTAAAAAAGTTGAGTGACATACTCAAAACTGAGAAAACAAATTCATATTGTTTTGATACTTAATGAAAACAATCCATATGTCATTTGGGACATGTAATAATGATCTACACCTCAATATAATGCATGTTCTGACCAGTATGACTCAAAATGCATCTTTTTATTTAAATTTGTCATAAATATTAGTAAAATGGAAAACTATCCTACTCAAAACCAATAAAATACATTCTTATTGTTATGATACTTTATGAAAAAGATCCATAATTCATTTTTGACATGTAGGAATAATCCGCACCTCAATCTGATACATGATGTGACCGGTATGACTCAAAGTACCCGTTATGAGTTTAAAATCAATATATTAGTTCAAAAAGTGTCACTCACTAAAAAACAATCAAATGCACTTGGATTTTATTGATAATTTAGGATAATTATTCATAAGTAATTTGTGACATGTAGGAATTATTTTCACATAAAACCGATACATGATGTGATGAGAATGAGTCAAAAGTGTGTGTTTCTTGTTTAAAATGGCATTTTATTAAAAAATAAAACTAACATACTCAAAACTAAGAAAAAAAATCATATTGTTTTGATAATTTAGGAAAATGATAAAAAATTAATTTGGGACATGTTGGAATTATTCATAGCTTAATCCGATGCACGATGTGACCGATATGACTCCAAGTGTGTATTTTTATTTAAAATTGACATCATTTTTAGTAAAATAAACACTTTCTGTTAAATTAATTATTTATTTTAATACTAAAATAATTATTTTTCTCTTCTACAGGTGAGTTATTTTTCTTGATTAGGGTTGTTTTTTTCAGTAATATCATGAGTCTATTCAGAATTAGAAGATAAAATAACATTGATGTTTTTGAATGTATGCAATAATTTTTATTTATGTAATTGTATAAATCAATGTTCGAAATGTATATAATATAGGGTTTTTTATTATATTTTTTTTGTAAATTTCATCTCATTTAACACCTATATTGGGAATATTTTTTGAAATTTTGTGTGTTTCTAGTGCTATGGTGTGGTGGAACAACACATTACAGTGGTGCTGCAGTGTGCTGTTGCAACGTACAACATTGTGGCCCTTTATCAACGCTTTTAAAATTACTAATAGAGGCCAAAATTATCAGTACTTTTTAAATAACTGATAAAAATATACTTTATCAGCACTCATAGAAGTTATGATAAAGGTCCATTTTATCATCGATCAAAAATCACAGATTAATGGATCCTTTAGCAGCCCAAAATTAAAGCGCTGATAAATGGTTCCTATATCAGCACTTTTAAAAGCACTGATAAAGGTCTCATCTATCAGTTATTTATTTAGTGCCAATAAAGGAAACCTTTATCATCATTTTTTAAGTGCTTATAAAAGAAAAAGGTTTTTTAACCTCACTCATGTGGTCACCACTTTTCTAGCGCTATTAAAGGCTGGTTTGTAGTACTGTGTACTCCCAGTCATGGGAGGAGAACGTATTGAATGTAGAAGTTATTTTACTACAATTCATGATTATTGGTTTTATGAAGAAAAATATCTATGTGTAGCCTTTGGATCAATAGATTTCACTTCTTGGGCCACATCAAATTTAAATCCGGTGTATCATTTGATCTAAACAATGTGATAGAAGTTATTTCTTAGCAACATATGAAGAATGTTTTGACATTCATAGCTTCTTCGGGTTAGACTGATACAAATGGAGATTTTGTCAAAACTTTTCACACCCTAAATTTTCAATTAATGGATTTAATAATAACTTTTTATGGTTTATATGGTTTTAATCTTATGAAAATTAATTTCAAAAGTTGAAATGAATATTGACCTAAATACTAATCCGGATTTTTTCTGATCTTAGTAGAGGGTGTATAGTTTATTATGATATATCAGGATTTAAGATGAGAGATGTATTAATGCATGGGGAGTGATTCATGTTATACATGTATTGATTGTTGAGGCATTATGATCTCAAATACCCAACACATAACCTTCAGTTAGAATATTTTTTTAATACTCTGTGTTGTTAGTGACATTACCTCATAGGGGAGAGGTTCATGGTATATACAGACCATAAGAGACTAAATATTATTTTCATTGTGGGACCCAAACCATTGTACATATAAGTGGGTTGAATATATTTAGTACTTTGACTATGAGCTCACATATATGACAGATAAAGATAATGTTGTTGTAGATTCTTTGACCTAAAACACTCAAGTTAAATTAGTTCAGGAAACTATTAGTGAATGAAAAGTGATGAAACTATTTTTTTAAATACATATTGATGTTTAGGATTGTTAGGGGAACCTTTAATCATGAATTTATTATTGGTTCCATAAATTATGAATCAAATAAAGAAGAGGAAACTTTCATATGAAAAAGTCATGGTCTTTAGGGACAATATTTATGGTGAGGATCCACCACCTGGTTAGGTATTTAACAAGGATGATATTCTGCATGACCACGAGAATTTATGGGGTTATTAAATTCATTCAAGATGATATTATAGATGAATAACATGATTATAAGTGGGTAGTGTATCCTAAGTTGACTAATATGTATCATGATTTGTGCCCCCAGTACTGGTGGCTAGGGATGAATAAGGAAATAGTTGTCTTTTTCACATGGTTCTCCACATGTCATTAGGTGAAAGTAGAACACTATAGTCTTAATTCCCTATTACAACCTCTTACTATCCCAGAATATAAGTGGGATGATTTCACTATGGAATTTTTGAAGGTTCTACCTAAGTCACCCTTAGGTAGGGACACTGTATGAGTGATTGTGGATATGCTAACAAAGGTCACCCATTTCTTTCCAATATTAATGTCCTTCTAAATGGATGATCTAAAGTGATTATATGTTTGAGAGGTCATAAATATTCATGGGATTATATATACCATTTAATTAGACATGGATTCCCAGTTTACATCATGTTTTTGTTAGGGGTTTCAAAATTCTCTTGGTTCACATGTAATCTTAAGTATAACTTATTTCTGTCAAACTAATATCCAATTTGAGTGGACTAAACAGGTATAAGAGTACATGATTCATGCATGCATCCTAAATTTTAGAGGATCATTAGAATACATGCATATTTATTTGTTTTCCTATTACACTATATCAAATAGTCAATTTATAAGGATCCTTATGAGGCTCTATATAGTAGGAAATTCCGTTCACCTCTATGTTGGTTAAAGGCAAGGGAGGTAGTGCTTTTGGAAGAAAATATCATTTAAGATACATCATATAAAGCTAAATTAATCAAGAAACATTTGGAAATAGATTAATCTACGAAGAAGTCATATTCTGATTTCTATTATCATCCTATAGAGTGTGAGGAAGGGTATTGGTTATTCTTATTCATTTCACCTAGATTGGGTCATCAATGGATTAAAAGAAAATGAAAACTGGCACCTAGATTTTGCAGTCCATTTAAAATGTTGGAGAGGGTCAGGTCGGTAGATCATTTATTAGATATTCCTCTATAGTATAGTGCTATGAACGATGTGTTTTATATATATCAACTCTACTAATACTATCCCAACTGTTCTCATGATTTTTATCCTGATGAAATTAAATTAGAGGCACATTCTTCATTTCAGGAGTATCCAGTATGTATCATTGATCAAAGCATGAAGACTCTCTAGGAAAGAATGGTTCCTCTGGTTTGGGAGTTATGTAAGCACAATAATGTCTAAGAGAAGACATGGGAAAAAGAGTCTAATACACATGCTAAATGGCCAGAAATACTCTTGGATATAGCTCAATAACCCACGAAGGTACAACTAAGATATGGGTTTCCTTAAGGAGGGAAGGTTGTAAGATCCATTGTATTATTTTGAGATAAAAATAATTTAATTTACACAAAAAATGTTTTTTTCCTTTATATAAGTTATCATGGGGGTTCATGTGTACAAAAGGGTGCTTTGGTAGAGTCTGAGGAGGCCAAGGAATGTAGTCTATGGACTGAAGCACCACCAAATAGTAGGTCTCAGTCCCCCAACTAGCCAGTGGGATTCACGTAGGCTTAGTAATCTACTGAAACCCCCTCAAAATTAGAAAGTGATCTGGATATTTTTTTTTAAAAATTGTAAAAGGATCCTTTAACCCATTCACCCTTATACTTTTTATATGAACTTTTTTTCCTTTTTTGGGGAATTGGTTGTGTTTATGGAGCTCCCTAAAGTTCCCCTTGATTTTGGAGTAGATCTCACATATCCAACCTCAATTTCCACTTTAGTTCATTACATTTAAAGGATTGGGGAAAGTATATATATTAGTTACCTTTTAATCTTGATATTTTGTTCCATCTAAATCGCTCCCACTATGTTTAACATAAATACTGTATTTTAAGATATTTTTTTCCTGGTTCTTTGTTTTCTCTTATTCCAGCTCAAATATGAAGTTTTTTTCTAGATGAGGAGTATTCCATGATCCCTAGGTAGGGGTCTATATTATTTTACTTAAAAGTTTTTACATTTAAAAATTGTGTCATTGTGCTATATGCTGATATTTCTAGTCTTTGGACATAGAAGTTATATTCCATAAATTTGTTGCTTAAAGCCCAATATAGATACACCTCCTGCCTTCTAGAACACCATTTTTTGTTGAAAAAATCATCCCAAACCACCCCTTATGGTGTTTATTCCTTAACATTCATGAAAAACATACCTCAAGTGTAACAAAAAAACTCCTAGTGTGTGTTTGAATTTTAATTTATGAAAACCACAATTTATCATTTATGTAACCAAACCTTTTATTAGAATGTGTTTGGTGTGTCACTTAAAATAGGGAATTCTTAACATATTACTTTGGGTATGTATTGGGTGATTGAAACATAGTTAATCATAGTATATTATCTTGGATGAATATTATAGATTGAACACCATAATTGTAATGTAATCCTAAGATAAATGGACTAATTTAATGGTAAGATGATGTGGGTATCTCATAGAAAATCATGGGAGACACATCAAGGTTTTAGTTTAATTTTGAAAAAATCTTTGGCACATATAAATTACTGGGAACTTACTACTTATTACCATTATTTACATGGTTTTTAATTGTGGAACATGGTCACATCATCCAAGGGGTGGCATACCTTGAACAAACCAATGATTCCCTCTTTATAATTACTTGAGTGAATTCATATGATGCCAACCAATTAATTAATGAAAATGAAAATTGGTGAATCCACAATGTATTTGGTCAATGAGTTACTCTTGTGAATTCCATATCTAGTTGTCACATATTCATATAGAAATAAAAAAAACTATAACATGTGGGAAAATCTCTCATGGTCAGATTGATGTCCTTGGAAAAGGAATGACTTGGGTCAGACCCATGGATTCCAATCAATACCTACCATGAAATTAAAGGATAGATTTCGTTGGATTGGTTATAAAATCTTAGGGTTATAATTTCAAGGGTTTATCCCTTTGAATCCAATTAAACCCCAAAATCTAAACATCATAGATTAATAATCGAAATCCTTCTTAAAAAAAAGTAAATAATGCTATGGGTCTTCCCTGGATTAGAAATAGGTGCATTGTGTATGAATTCCTGGACCAATTATATGGATTTATTTTCATTATTTATCATTGGATGAATTGGATAAATTCCTCAGGTTTCCTAACCAATTAAAATGTCACATTATTAGGGACATAAATATTAGGATGAAGTAGGAAGGTTCGACCAGGTTTCCCCCAAGGAGTACAAGATCGACATGGTTTCTCTTAGTTTACTACATTAAATTTATTATATATATGCACTATTACATTTTATATTCATATTCCAGATTTACGTTAGACACTATTGGTGGTTTCCTTTTGAGTTTTACTCACATACTATTTAGTCCATCACTTAGTAACTGAAAATATTTATAGGATATAGAACAGAAGAAAATAAAGTGTTTTATTATGGACACTCAATTTTTGTCTTAAGATGGGATTATGGTAGTAGAGGACCATGTTAGGACTCAAAATTATTATTGAATAATTTTGGTATTTTATTTTATTTTTCTTATCATAGTACTACTTGTATGACTTCTACCATGACACAATTGATTTAAATTTTTGACTAGCATTACACGATCTGTATATAGTAATACTTTACTCCCTTATGTATATTTTATTTATTACCCTTATTCATTGTGTTTTGATTATTTATATAGTGTTTCACTCTTATGTAGAGGGTATAATCTCCCCACCATACCACTATACACCCTTTAAACTAGTTGGTAGCATCTAGAATATGAGGAGGAATTCCTGAGGAGTTGTGTCCCTTTAGACTGGTTACATATCAATGAACTATGGTAGGTACATAAAATAATGGTATAAAGTAATCCATTTTTAATTCGTCCACCACCATCTTTCCATTATTCCTAATGAATTTTTTTCCAAGAGACTCGTTACAGAAGTATGGACTAATTCTACTCAGTATAAGCCTACTAGATTTGTGTATAAGATATAATTTCCACTTTGGATTAAAATAGAATAAATTCCAAGTATTAGAACTATTTAATACTTTATTGGTGAATATATGAGATGGATGGATTGTTTATCCCACACTCCATTTTCAATTGAAACATTCTTTTTTTCACTTTTCATTTTAATTCTCTCATTTTAGTATTTTTTTCCCAACTGTGAGTTTTTGTTTTATTAAATCATCCATTATTAATGATTTTCATTATTAATTTTTTTACCTTTTCCTTTTAATTGATATAATAAATAATTAAATAGCCAAACTTTTTATAAAATTTTACATATAGTTTCAAAATATTTTTTTACTAAGGTAAATTCTTTCAATTCATCTTCTAATGATTGTTTATTATGTGGGACAATAATCAACATTAGTGAGGGTATATATATTATTTATTTCATATTCTAACTTATCATAGAGAAATGTTTTTTTAAAATTTCTATAAAGAACCCTAATGAAACTTTGAGTCTAAAAATGTTAAAAAAACTACTTTATTTAATAAAACTATCTATGAGTACTGGAGATACCAAATGATGGTTTACATCATCAACATTAAAATTATCTATTTTATCATGCATTATATGGACTATATAATTCATGGAAAGTCTCCCAAAACATATAATGAGAATAAAATAAAGGATTTTTTCAAAGAATATATATTAATAAATACACCTATTTAGTCCTTTTCTCATAGCATATATTTACACATTTTCTCTTATAAAATAGTTATAATCTAGAAAATGTTTGGGACTATATACTTTACAATGAATAATATTCTTAATAAAAGAGGGAAAAAATTTATTCTCAATATTATATCATTGAATTTTATCCTATAAAATCCATGAAAAACATGTTTCAATATCTCACTACTATAGAAAATGGAATATGTTTAATTGGTGAAAACAATATTATAGATTACAAGTTGTTAGAGAGGGTATTTAGTATCCTATCATGTGTGTTAAAGGCACGAAGAGTTTCACATGTATAAAAACCATTGAAATAATTATAACTCTAATATAATATAATATACAACTCGAAAGTGATTATGGGAAGTATAGGAATATGAAAAATACTATCTTTGAATAAAAAAAGATGAATAATCCGACTTATTAAAGTGAGTTACATCTCAATAAAAACGAGTTTGACCAATTTACAATAAAAATTAGGCTAACTGTATCAAAAAATAGATTTAAGAAATAAATGATTAAAACGAGGTGAGTGATATTAAATAGTAAAAAAATAGATAAATGTAAAGAATAAGTTGGACTAAATTGTTACGAGTGAAATAAACAAGTAAATATCAAGATGGACCACCCTTGAAATAAATATAAACACTTAATGAAGTTTGAAAACATTAAAGTAAAAAAAATATTTAATGTGGACACATAGGAAACATAAGAATACTGATCATCCATGAGTTATTTAGACAATGATAATAGTTTTTTTTTAAATTTCCTTTTACTGCGATGAACACATGCTTCATAGATAAGGTTAGTGACTCTTGAACTAGTAAAACATTAAATTACGTACCTTATAAGAATTATACAAAATATCCCATTTATAAAAAATGAATCAATGAGTATATAGATGAACTTGAAAGAACACAAAATCTTTCTTAGAAGAATTTTCAACATGCCAAAACCCATCTTTCTATAATAAATGATAAAAGTTCAACTCATAATATCAAACTTTAATTTAGATTTACAATGTCTTATATTTCTATGACCATGCCAAAGTGGGGTAACTCATTTAAAATATTGATTCTTTAAAAAAGTACATGGATATAATTATAGTTATAAGATAGAATTTATAAAATTTACTTTCTTTTTAAAATTCATCTCGACCACACTGCAAACATGGATATACTGTATCTCATAAAAATATATTCTATCATAATTACTTTTTACCAAAAGGTAGGTATTTTTGTATGTTTTTAAAAAATATAGGGAACTGTAAAATAAGATTAAATTTAAATAAATATAAACATTTATGTATAAAAATGATCATAATTTAAGGAAACAAGAAACATTTAAACATTGGAAGTTCAAACAATTTTGGGTACTAAAAGTTTTATTTGCTAAAATTTTCATATCAAATAGGTTTTTGTAATACCCTATGATTTTGGATCCTTTAAAATACATACTATGTTCTATAACTTGTGTCACACTATACAATGTAAAAAAACCACAAGATATTAAAAACAGTTTATCAGACTATCTCTAATAAATTCTAAGACGGTGGACTATTAATAGCCATTACCTTTATAAGATAAATAAATAGGATGAGTTAATATTGAAAAAGGTTATAATAAAATCCATTTTATTTATATTGTACCTTCTCTAAAAATATAATTAAAAAATTTTAAAATGTAAATTTGATAATATTAAATTTATTTTTGAACACCTCTACTTAAATTTTAGTTAGTAGGATTTTTAATTTTTGCTGAAATGATTTATTATTAGTAAAAAATATGGGTTTTGTGATTTTATCACTATTAAAGAGAATCCTCTAAGTTTTAAAAAACATATAAGTAATTAAATAAATATTTAAGTAATAATATTATAAATTTTAATATACTTTTTGTGTTATAAGTACTTTGTAAAAAATAATTAGATCTAAATAAAAATGTTAGTTTAATAAAAATTGTTTTCGATATTCTCTTTGAAATAATTATTTTCATGGTGATATTCAGTTATGGATTTCTATGAAAGACTTATATATTTAATTAAATTTATAATAAATTAATTTCTCTAATTAGAATCATTAATAATGATAATTTTATCTTATATATAAATTTAAAGTTAAAAACCCCATTTTTTTTAAAAACTGTCTTTACGTGTTTAAGTGTGTTGGTTTTAAAATTAAAATTTCACAAATTTAGAAATTTGATATGATAAAATTATTTTAAAATTTAAAATCATAATGTTGAAATTAGTTAATAATTTTAATTTTAAATTTTTTTATCAAAATTAATTGCTAAGGTTAAGAAATAGTTTCCCCAGTAAAAATTAAAAATGGTAAAAAGAGTTTTACTTAGGGGAAATGGAAAAACATGTTACAAAATGTTTTAAAACAATTAGTTGAGATTAGTTTTGGCTTTATCTTGTCATAAACACCACTTTTTTTCTCTTTTTACCACTTAACCTTTAATATTGCTGTGGAATTATTCAAAAATGATGTATGTTTCTCAAAGTAAAATTTTCTCCTCTTATAAAAGGATATCACTTGTACCCTTTCAAAGATACACTTGAACTTAAGATTCCTACTTGAAACTATGAAATTTAATCTCCCTATAACCATATCCCATAAAAAAATCCCCTATTTAGGTATAGTTATCATAATACCTTCAATTTCAAAGGAGCTTCCAAGGAAGAATCAAGTCTCCAACATAAGTATTATCTCTTTCTTAATCTTTTCTTATTAATACTAACCGTAAAAATATAATATAAACATAATAAAAAGATTAATTAAGTATTATTAGTATAATTATATATTTTTATATTAATTGTATAACCAATATTTATTCTTTTCCATCCACTTAGAAGAAAAATAATAATATCATTAGTATGTTGTGTGGAATACCACCTCCATGAAGCAAGATCATTTGTTTTTCGATACCAAATTTCATTAGAAGTATTAATGGTGGTAATGTGGAATAAATATTATATGTCATATAATTATGAATATTTAATTTCAATTTAATATCCACATTCACCCCTGTCACATGTTGAGAAATGATAACATTAATCTTACACACGTGCAAATTACCACCTCCATGATGAAAGGTTTTTCATTCTTCATGTAAATTTTCATACATTACATAAAAATCTTCAAATATGGTTCAATAAAATAAATAAATAATAATAATACAAGTATACTTCTTTTATAATGATATAATTTCAAAATAAACACCCCCTTAACCATACTCTCTAATTGAGTTAAATCATGTTCAAGTTTGTGTTGATTTAACCACCTATGTGAAAAATTCATTAAAATATGATTATGGATGACTATGAAAACAGGAAAAATAATTTTATTATAATATTTTAAGAAAATAATTATTATTATATAGTTATAAAAATATATATTAAGTATTTTACATATTAATAAAGTAAAGTTTTAGTTTTCTAAGATTACCAAAATTAGGTAACACCAATTCAATTTTCACACAAACAGAAAGAGGAAATATATAATAAATAAATATAATGTGATAATAATTCTCGAAATTAAATTAAATATATAATTATACGGTTCATAATAATGTATCTAATAAATTTAATTTTGAGATTCAGGTTGTTAAGTTCCTACACATAACGAATCTCGCTTAAGGTAAGGGATTTGATATCAATTTTTCTTTATTGAGACATAGTTCATATTTATGAACCAATTATTATTTAATTGGAATGTATAATTTATAATTGATATAAAATTTCATTAATAATATATTATTCCTTATATTTAATGTTTAATTCCATTCTATTTATTTTATGAAATTTTTTATTAAAATTTTACCCAGGTTCTTCAGGATTTTGTCTCAAAATTTCCTTATTTAAGACTAATTTTATTTTATGCACTTGATTAATTTCATTAATATTGTGTAATTATTTTTGGGTGATCAATTTTTCAGTTTCAAATGATTTAATTCATTATTTTATTTTATACCATTATGATGTTTTGGGAAATCCATTTTATTTTCATGGGGTTTTTATGAAAAGTTAATGATTTTCATTTTGATGTTTAAGAAACTCATTAATTTTACATGTGTTCATTAAGATGTGTTTATGATTGATTTTTTATGTAACATGTATATATGGATGATGATAAGGGGATACCTATATCACTAACCAACACATTGGTTTAATTTTTTGTCACATGATTCAAAGGGTACACATGAGGATTTATCCCAATAAAAAGAGGTACACATGATGATTTATCCCAAGACAAATAGGTACATGAGAGGATTTATCCCAAGAGAAAGGGTACCTCAGAGGATTTATCCCATCCCAAAGGGTAAATGGGAGGATTTATCCCTAGCCAAGTGTGTATAAATGATGTTTTCCCCAAGACCAAGGGTAAATGTATGACAACCCATATCATTTATACATTTTATTTTATGATCTATTATATAATGATTAACATAATACAATCCCCAAAAATCTAAATGCCTATTGAATTTGGATAATTAGATACATATCATAATAAATTGCAACAAGGATATAATAAAATTAATTTAAACCCATAATATTCCCTTAGAATTCCATTGATCATCAAAAATTGCAAGTGATAACATGGGGACACACATAAGAAATTAGTGAGGTATAAATCCTAGTAAGGTAATAATAAAAGAATAACATTATGAAATTAATACATGTGAGTCAATAAGTATATAAAAGTAACATAGAATGTTACTATTTAGAAAAATGAACCACAAGTCGTGATATAATATGATAACATCAAGGTAACAAAGTAATGTGACAAAAATATAAAACATGACATTATAAGAATAAGTTAAGGGAAACCATTGAGACATCCTAAAATATTTTTATTAGGGTAACCTTATTTTCACTATACATGGTATCTAGTATGATAAATACATTACCCAATCCATTGGAGGGTGATATAATTCCATGAACACCTATCATATTCATTTCATGTACAAGAATTCATGTGCAGCAAAGATAATAAAATATAAGAACATCATTCGCCACATTTTATCCCAATATTAAGGACTATGGGTTAAATAAATAGATTTACCAAATCAAATAATAATAGGTATATCTTGTTGAATACCCTTGAGTTGAAATAGGGATGGGTATTCAAAAAACAAAAGTTTGGCATGTAAAATCACCGGATAGTTTGACCAACAGAATAGGTGTATATAAGGGTTCATAGAAGGGATTAATGAGATTGAAATGTGGCCTATAATTACTTGGGAATTATAAGGATATTAAATTGATGTTTAGAAACATACTCCAAGATGGAAATTTAGAAATCAAAAAGGAATAATACGAAGAAAGTACTTACAAAAGGGAGTAAGATAATACCTTACCTTGAGAGGGTTATTTTAAAATCTGATGAAGAGCTTATTAAGAGATTTTAAAAACATTAGGAGGTATTTAGAGAGTAATAGATAGAGTAAATTCACGATCAATTTAGTTTTA
This sequence comes from Viscum album, assembly GCA_963277665.1. Lineage (NCBI taxonomy): Eukaryota > Viridiplantae > Streptophyta > Magnoliopsida > Santalales > Viscaceae > Viscum > Viscum album. The sequence continues at coordinate 804,542,292 of OY728150.1, read as the reverse complement.
GTGAATATGACTAGGGATATGGATGGGTATTTATAAAAAAAGAGGGGGAATTATTTATTAAGTTTTAAACTTATATTTTGGATTAAATATAATAAAATAATAATAAAAATAATTTCCATATTTTTCCCATGATTTTGAACAAATAGTATTGGTTTTAAATATTTCATATGTCCAAGAAACTAACATGTTAAAATAATACCACTGGTTATGTGTAAGTGATTCATGTTCATAAATAATTGATTTTTAAAACCCTAAAATAAAATATAGGTTTTTATAGGATTCATTAAAGGTTTATACATTTATTAAAATGAACAAAAAACACACTATTTTATCGGTTAAATATTTTTGGTCATGGATTCTATTTATAGTATTTATTAAATAACTTTTATGCTATTATGATTTCATAATATATACCTTATATTTATACTGTATTTAATTTTTACCCCAAAATTTGACTGTCTCAGAAAATTATAAAAAATTATCTATTGGTTAATTTAAATGTGATTACCTCAAAAATAATATTTATTTTATAATTATAATTTTATAAATATGAGAATTTACACTTAAAAAAATCCTTATTTTTTGAAAATACTAGTTTTTATGATATGAACATCTTGCATAACCTTATAAAAATTACATTAGACTTCATAAAAATATATTATCCAATATATTTAAATAAATATTATTTTGTAATAATATTTCATGAAAATGAAATTTATTTAAAAAATCTTTTATTTTTTGAAAAGTGTGGTTTAACTTAAGATAGCATATGACATTCTCCATTGGTACCAGGTACCGTTCTGTTTTGAATGGAGAAGTGATAATCGATCTGCCATGCTTGGTGGGGAGATTGGAGCATCAGTAATGAAGAAGAAGCTAGTGAGGGGTTGTTATAGTGTATATATGTACCTTGGGCCTTTATGTCACGTACTAGGCCATGTGTCTTTGGTTATATAATTCGTGTAGGGTTCCCTTTTAACCTAATTTGAAGAAAGAAGGATGATCTAAAAATAAATAAAAATCTAATGGCATCTAGGATTTAGAGAAAGTAATTATAAAAAGAATAAATATAATTCTTATTTATTTGAAAACAAAATAGGAAAAATCATATTACTAAGGTCTAGATACATAACCCCTTATTACACTAGAATATACCCTAAGGGTATGGTTTGTGATGGTGGTGCTTTCTTGGGGCGGTTCGATGAACATGGTTTAGGAAATGATCTTGATAATCTTGAACTTATCTCAATTTTTTCTCTCTCAAGATTAGGTTCTTAAATCATGGATAGGTATTTATAAGGGTAAAATCCCAATGATTCCATATCCCTCAAAATATTTGATAAATGGTCTTCATATGGTATAATCCTTCGGGTAGAGGCCAATAATTCTTCATTCTAGGTCAATTATATTTTTTCATAAACCTTAATTTATAATAATCTTAATGGTCACTATATAATGACTATATTAGAAATAATTATGGTTCCTAATGGTATTTTATGTTTTATAGGGAAATTATGACTATATTTTATAATGGTCCCAAATAAAAAATAAAATACAGTGCATGTGTTTTCTACAACTACATTACTTGATAAGTAATTTATTCATTCAGAACAAAATTTCATTTATAAAAGTTTGGTTCATTACATTATTCCACCCTATAAAAATTTATCCCTCAAAATGTTATTTTATACACTAAAATAGATGAGGATAATTTTGTTTCATTTCCTTTTTGGTTTCCATGTTTCCTTCTTAAACTTATGGATCTAGCATAGTACTTTTACCTGGTGACTTTTCTTGTTTGGTATAAATTTATCTCTAGGATTTATGATCTTCAACAAATTCTCCTCATATGAAAGATTGTTGTCTAATGGTACCACCACTGGATTCAGTATATGTGTGGGGTCTAGTATGTACTTCCTGAATAAGGATACAAGGAACACATCATGTACATGAGATAATTTAGGGGGGATTTATAGTTTATAAGACACAACTATGATGTGATCTAGAATATAAAAGGTGACAGTGTATCTTGGACTAAGATTTGCATTCTTACCAAACTCTTGAATTTCTTCCATGAGAATATACAAAAGAATACTTTATCTCTAACCACACACTTCAGGTCTCATTGATGATTTTCTGTATACATTTTCTTACAACAATGTGAGGATTTATTATGACGTTTAATGGTTTAAACCTTATTTTTTATCTCTTGAATAAAATCAGGTCCCATAATATTTTTCTATCTAAATTCATCCCAAAATGTTGTAGTTTTACATGACCTCTTATTCATAGCCTCATAAGGTTCCATTTGGGTACTTGAATGAAAAATGTTGTTATATGAGAACTCCACTTGGGAATGGATACTATAAAACATACTTTTAAATCCTTGAAAATGATATCACCATATATTATATATTTTTAATAGTTATTTCATACTAACCATCCATCTAGGGGTGATAATTAGTACTAAAACTTAGCTTTATATCCTGTTCTTTCTGAAGGATTCTTCATAACATTTAGGTAAACCCCAGATCTTGATTAGATATAATGGTGAGTGGTACAAATTATTGTATTAACAATTTATTTATATATATCTTAGCTAGTTGGATAAGATTTAAATATTCCTAGATATAAAAGAAATACACTAACTTTGTAAGGTGATCAACTGCCAAACATATGGTGTTATTGCCTTTAGAATTCTGGGGGGGTCTATGATGAAATCCATGGTTATGTATTACCATTTCAATAATTTTATTGGAAATGGTTTCATCATAAACTTATACTTGTATCATTTATCCTTGACCTATTGGTATACCAAGCATCAAGATACAAATTCTACAATCTCCCTCTTCATGTTAGCACACCACAAGTTTTTCGTCCAATCTCTATACATCTTTGTGATTCTTTGATGAATAGAGAAGGATTATATATGTGAATTATCAATAATTTACCTCTTAATCTTTGATTATTATGGGAAACATATTTGGGTTATAAACCTTATAAATCCATCTTTAAAAAATATAAACTCTGGAATATTTGTTACCTTTTGTTGTAGCTCCTTACCATCTCTTTGGGCCTTATTGATCCTATTAAGAATAGATGGATGAGAAGTTATTTGGTAAAGGTTATATGAAGTAACTTTTATGATTCCAATTTTCTTCCTTTTCATGTAAATGAACATTATATCCCTTTTAATCCTCATCCTAGATAGGGTTGTGGGACATTTTCTACTCAGATCATCTACCACTTTGTTTTCCTTCCTTGGATGGAAATATATTGAAAAATCATAATACTTGATATTATATAACCACCTTCATTATAATATATTGATATCATTTTCTATGAATATATACATGAGGATTTTATGATCTTTATATATTTTTCACTTCTCCTTATAGTAATAATGTCACCAAATTTTCAATGTGATGAAAAGTTTAGCCAATTTTAGATCATGCATTGGGTAGTTTGACACATGGATATTTAATTAGTGAAAGGAATAAACTATCAATTTATCATATTTATTGAGTTCAAAAACCAAGAATTATTTATATGAATTTCTAGATATCATAAATAATTCCCTATTGGTGAAAAATATTAGAATAGGTGTACTTGTTAGCCTCATCTTGAACTCTTTAAATTTCTCCTCAAATTCATTAGTCGTGAAAATGTTCACTCCCATATATGTTAGCTTGATTAGTTGGCTTAAAAATATTGAGAATTTTCTCACAAATGGATGATAGTATACTATTAATCTAGGGAAACTATGTATATACATCAAAGATGTTGGTCTGGTCCATCATTCGATTGCCTTTGATTTATAAGGACATATAGATATCCCTTTTATAGTGATAACATTCCCTAGTAATGTTACTTTCTTCATAAAAAACATGTATTTGTTTTTTTTGTATATAAATTTTTCTATTGAAAGGTATTTAGTAAAAAATTTAAATGCTCCTCATGTTTTTTTCGAGGTAATACCTATAGAATTTATTCATTAAGTATATAAAAAAACTGAAGAATTAGTGAGTCCAAATGAAATCACTATGGACTCATATCTCCCTACCTTATATGAAAAGGATTATTGGGGATATACTCCTTATTCATCTTTATATGATTATATCCCGATCGAAGATTCACCTCATAGAAGTACTGAGCTCTATGTTGATGATCAATCAAGTCATTAATTAATGGAAGAGGATATCTATTCCTTATCATTATTTTTTGAGCTCATGATAATAAATATAGAGTCTCTTGTCACATAATTCTTCATGATGAAGAGGAACAGTTCAACCCATGGTGAAAAACATGGGTGTATAAACCATTTATCCAAATTATATTATAGTTTATTCCTTAACTTATAAAGTTCAATAGTGGAACTTCTGTATAGATTCTTCAATATTGGAAGCTATGAGATCAATTAATAACTCAAAATAAAATCTAGGAGGAATACCATGAAATTCTTCAAGGAATATATCAAAACATTTCCTTATAATGGACACATTATCAAGGATGATCTTTTACTTTGTCTCAATCATTTGATATAGACATGATTTCTCATAATAAATAATATCCATTCTTGAGATGATGATTCCAAAGGAGATCCATACCCCTCTTTACACCTATATATAATCAGAAGGTGCTTCATGATACATTGAGTGATTTCCTTCTCTTCAAATTTTTTGTTGGCTTTAAACAAGTTAAACAAAACCATACATATAATTACATCGAATTCCGCTCATGGAAGTATCACAATTTTTGTTGGAAATTTTAGATAAAAAATGTCACGACCCCTCCCCACAAAGTGTACCCCTCCTCGGTCGACATTGTGAGAAGAGAGATAATGACCCCCGATTCCCGCCTCCAGTAGGCTCCGGGTTGGCGACTAGCACCGAGGGTATAGTAAACACACAAATGGGAGGCATTACCCTCTAAGAGAACACATGCGGAAGAGAGAGATAAGATAGATACCAACCAACTCCAACTCAGAACTGAAATATAAAAGAAACCCATGTACATATATGAAATGTCATGCAGAAGTACTACAACTGAAAAGGGAAAACTACAAGTACCCAAAAGAAAGTAAAACGACAGCGACCGCAAGCCCGAATAGCTCCTCCAAGCACAAGCTAGTAGTAACCAGCTTGATCTCTAACCTGGTCCAAGTGACCTGAAAAACAGTTTATATATACCTAGGGTGAGTATAACAGTATACTCAGTAGGATCCTCCCCGAAGCCTCTTGTGAAAAAGTAAATAAAGAATGCTAAAGCCCAGTGAACAACAAGTGAAACTAACTCGTCACCTAAAAAGGTATACTAAGTTCCCAACATCTCCAAGGCTACTCTCACCAAGTAATGCATACAATAATATAGCATATAGTAAAGAATATCAAGGGTACCCTACTACTAATTCCCCACTAGTTTTCCGCTTTTCCCCAATGACATACGTCATGTGCATATCTCTCCAAAGGCTTGCTCGTATAAACATGGGCTATGCTCCACAATCTGCAACACGTGCACCACAAAGGAGTTCTCGCAGACACCTGGGCTAAGCTCCACACCATCCTCACAACCAAAAGTAACCAGGTAGGTTCCGGGAGCCACCACAACCCGCATAATGTGTATCATACATCGGGTATTGTACCTCAAGCCGTTACATCCCATACGCCGAGTAAGGATCCTCAAGCCATCATAGCCTATACACGTTACACCTGTAGTATTCCATAGGATACTATATCCAGAATATATGTGTAGAAATAACCACAACCCATTACAGCCCTCTACACACATATATGGGGAAAACTAACCGTTGTGCCCATGACACTAATATCTACCAAGAGAAGAGAGTGGGGTCAAAGGGGGTAGTCATCCATTCATCCTCCCATCGGAATATTGGGGAAAACACCCCCCAGGGCTCAGAATCCTCGGGGTGTCAGTTTCCCTTATAGATAGGGTGGAGTAGCGTATAGAAACACAAAAATTACAGAATATATATAACTCACAACCACACTATGGGCATAACCTAGTCTTAGCCTCAACTGCAGGTAACATCTCTCAGACTCTGGGCTGCTATTTCTAAGACTAGGCATCCTATAAGCACACAACCAGTTAAAGAACTTCATTAGGTTACTTCATTCCCTTTTTCATCAATTCCTCTTTACGTTAATTAATTCTTTGCACGTTAATTAACCATGAACAACCCACATTCAAAATCATTTTCATCAAACCCAAAGTCCACTTCCCCTTTTTCAAATTACCACCACTTCATTAAGTTCTAGTGAATTCCAACCCCATGGGTTAACATCATTTATTCATAATGTCAATATAGAATTACTTTCCCATATTCCCAGGCATTCTAGAAAAGCTTCCTATGCTACTAAACACAAGGGGGCTCAACACGGTGAGTAGATGTACTACCCGTCGAGTCTTTGCCGCCTATAGCAAGAGTGTAGACCCATTCCCCCTCGAGAGGATAAACACGGAAAGCACGTGGCATACCTCGCGTGTTTTTGCCTCCTTCGAAAGAAGGGTAAGCAAGACCAGATGCATTGAGAAGTGAAGAATGGTAAAGTAGATAATCAACCAATGAAACCACCAAACATCCAGCCATCACATCCATCCCATGTCATCATCCCCAGTGTCCTCCCCGACACCACATTCATAAACCGATGCATCTCGCTACTCTAGGAGTCATCTGCTACCACAACAACAAGGCCTCCCTACCTCCACATATCACAACACCCCTCCAGGGTCACATCACAACACAAGCAGCAGGAAATCAAAAATCACATCAAATTGGCTCTTGTCCCTTTAACAAGGAATCCAGCCTTTATTCATAATGAGCACTCATGGCTCAAAACCACAAGGCATTCGGCCATACAAGCAAGAGGGTAACTGGGAACCCTTCATGGAATTCAATCAACCATGTTCGTAAATTCATCTTGAATTAACATGTTCAATTCCTTGGTTCCAACATCATGAACCAAAACAGTAATCTATCACAAGGATTAAACATGCTTACTATGCCAACTTAATCAACATCAAATTACAACAAGAACCAGATTCTTCGTTATGACTCTTTCTACTTAGCCAATTAATTATCAATTAATTCTGACATTATGTTCTTTATTAATTTCATCAATAACAACATGATAACAAGTGAGGAATAGATATCACACTATCTAGAAAATCAAGAGGCAAACCGTTATCACGGTACAAAGAAACACAAGCGATCAAACCAATTATTTTAATCTGGTTCAAGTATTTAATTAGGTCAATTTCATTGTGATACAATGGGCTAAATCATGCTAACTCTATGATTTCACACAACAATTAGAGAGAAGCATGAATCCCCTACCTTAAGGGTTATTGACGAAAACCACCACGGTCAAAGAACTCTCAAGGAACCCGATTTGATTCTCTGAATCCCCGCCTTAGATTTCTCCTCCTAGCAAGATCAAGACCATGACTTATCACAATGACATCCACACACTTAGATCTACCCATAACGGGCATATATCTAAGACACCAAGAGTAGAGAAGGAGTATATCTAAGTAGATTTATGAAACCAACAATAACAAGGAAGAACAGACACATACCTCAAGAATCCGGCTTCGATTCACCAAGAGAAGACTCCAGATAGCCTGCAAACGCTTGGGAGAGGTTCTTCAATCTCCAAGGAAATGTAATCCCGATTTATGGACTATTAGGGGCTTAAAAAAGTAAGATAAAGGATAAACGGTCAAGATCCTAAAATTTTGGATCTAACTTTAAGTGCCCGCATGGCCTAGTCACATGGTTAGACAAACCGTGTGCTAACCGTGCGATCACCACTACCTTAGCCACCCAGCTCGCACAGTTTGGCGGCATAGTTTAGACAACCGTGTGCCTCCCATGCAGTCTCTACTACCATCATGGCTAGCTATTCATGGCTTGGCCGCACTATTTAACAAACTGTGTGCCAACCGTGTGAAAGATACAGGACTTCCTGCTTTCTTTAAAAAGGCCAACCAAACGCACCTCCAAGCCGCCTCGATCCATCAGGACACCTCTAACACCACATTTTCACAAGGGAATGGACCTGAGAGGTCCGTACCATTATATCAGATACCTCTCAAAACATTCTCATCCTCGAGAATCCAAAACCCACCTAAAGAGAAAACGAAACAGGGTCCGAACATCCACCCACCGAGATACCTCTCAAAAGAGAGCAAGCCACAAAAACAACAAAGGAAACCATCTCATAAACACGAAGGTTTCATAACCACACCAGTTACTTTTACACAAGAAAAGAGCTAAACATCAAACAACTCTGGGTACTGAGAATGCATCTGTGAATCACGTTCCCAGGTACTCTCCTCCAAGCCACCGTGTCTCCACAAGACACGAACCAAAGGAATAGAATGCCTGCGCAACACCTTATCTTTTTGGTCTTGGATCTCCACGAGTCTCTCCTCAAAGGTTGAATCATCATCGACATTTATCTCTCACCAATAAATGATGGCAGAGTCATCATGAAGATAACGAAGGAGTTACGATACATGGAATACATCATGTATCCGACTCATCTGTGGGGGAAGTGCTACTCGATACGCGACAGCTCCAACATGAGCTAACACCTCGAAAGGCCCAAAAAACTAGGGAGAAATATTACTTCTATGACAAAACCTTCTCTTCCCACGATGGGGAGTCACCTTCAGAAACACATGATCCCCAACATTAAACTCTAAGGGTCTTCTCCTTTGATAAACATAGGATTTCTGATGATCTTGCGTTGCCTTCACCCTCTCACGAATCACCTGAACCATATATGTTGTATTCTACACTAGTTCCGGTCCGATAATTACTGACTCTCCAACCCCAGTCCATCACAACGGAGAACGGCAAGGCCGGCCATTCAGGGCTTCAAATGGAGCCATACCGATGGTAGAGTGAAAACCGTTATTGTAAGAGAACTCTAGCAAGGGTAAGTGCCTCATCCATGAGCCTCTAAAATCAAGAACACAAGAGCGCAACATGTATTCAATAGTTTGGATAGTTCGCTCTGTCTGACCATCCGTTTGAGGATGAAAAGCAGTGATAAGGCATAGCTGAGAACTGAAAGCATGCTGGAGACCTCTCCACACCATGTAGGTAAAACGAGAATCTCTATCAGAAATGATCTTCCTTGGAACTCCATGAAGTCTCACCACCTCATCCAGATACTGCCTCGACAAAACTTCTACTAAGCTCGACTCCTTAATCGCTATGAAGTGGGCCGATTTTGTTAAACAATCAACTACCACCCAAATAACATCATGTCCTCCCGGAGCTCAAGGTAAACCTATAACAAAGTCCATTGAGATGTCCTCCCACTTCCACTGATGAATCTTTAATGGCTGGAGAAGACCACCAGGAACACAGTGTTTGGCCTTCACCTTCTGGCAGACTAAACATCGAGACACAAACTCCACAACTTCACGCTTCAGCCCAGGCTACCAAAACTGACTCCTCAAGGATCGATACATCTTTTTCATGCCAGGATGTACCGCTAGAGGTGAACTATGGAACTCTCTAAGAACCATCTCGCACATTTCTAAGGGAACAAAATGACTTCCATGATACAACACTTTGTGTTGTTCATCCTCAGACCAACCATTAAGGGCCTCACCACAAACGACTCGGTCTCTCCAGAACTCCACCTCAAGATCCCACAACCGGGACTCTTCCACCTTCTGCACAAGGGATGACTATACCGTCAGATAAAAAAGACAGCCTCTACCCCCAACTTCTCCCATGTCAATATGCAAAGATGACAGTTCTTCCATTACTCTCTAGGAATCACTGGATTCACGCACAGAATCACTATGTGACTTTCAACTCAATACATCAGCTACAACATTCCCCTTTCTAGGTGTATATGATATTTAGAAGTCGTATTCCTACAAGAACTCCGTCCACTGACGGTGTCGTAAATTCAAGTCATGCTGGGAGAAAAATTACCTCAAACTCTTATGATCGGTGAAAACCACAAAGCACTCACCAATGAGGTAATGTCTCCACAACTTCAGATAAAACAACACAACTGCCAACTCGAGATCATGGGTGGAATAGTTGTGTTCATGGGGACGTAACTACTGAGACCCATAAGAAACAACTGACCTTTGCTGCATAAGAACACAACCTAACCCTAGACGTGAAGCATCACAGAAAGCATCAAACTGAACACCTTAAGCTGGAAGACAAAGGACTTGAGAACTTACTAACTTCTTCTTTAGATACTCGAAAGCTTCTTGACACTGATCAGTCCATATGAATGGCTGGTCCTTCTTGGTCAAATATGTCAGAGGAGTCACATCCCATGAGAAATTGGCCATGAACCTCCTTTAGTAGCTTGCGAGACCAAGGAAACTCCACACCTCTAACACTGTTTTGGGGGCTTCCCAAGATACAACTACTTATATCTTCGATGGATCCACATCAACTCCCTGTTGGGACACCACATGCCCCAAAAAATGGACTTCTTGAGCCCAAAACTCACACTTCGGAAACTTCCCGAATATCTGCTGTCGATGAAGAACTCCCAAAACGACTCGTAGATGCTCTGCATGCTCCTCTTCAGACGTGGAGTACATAAGAATGTCGTCGATGAAGACTACCACGAACTTGTCTAGGAACTCACAAAACACAACATTCATCAAACTCATGAACACAGCTGGAGCATTCGTCATGCCGAACGACATTATAACGAACTCATAATGCCCATCATGACAATGGAAAACAGTCTTTGGGATATCCTCATCCTTCACACACATCTGATTATATCCTGACCGCAAGTTGATCTTTGAGAACCAAATTTCACCCTTTAGTTGATCGAATAAATCATCAATCTGCGGAATTGGATATCGGTTCTTTATTGTCACTTTATTTAAGCGACGATAATCGACACACAACCGCAAACTGTCATCGGCCTTCTTTATGAACAAAACTGGTGCACCCCATGGTGACCCACTTGGCCGAAAAAAACCTCACTACAACAGACCATTAAGATTCCTATGTAGCTCTCACAACTCAGAAGGGGCCATCCTATATGGATACATATAGATAGGAGATGCTCCTGGTTGTAGCTCAATCCCAAACTCGATCTCTCGTCGAGGGGGTAATGCCACAACCTCTTCTGGAAAGACATCAGGGTACTCCCCTATGAGCCTAGGAAACACCAATTACTAAACCCTTGAAGAACTCAGCATCAACTCGGTCATCATGGACGATAAGGATGGAACACGCCTATGACCCATCCGAGGATCTCGCTCTTCAACAAACACCACCTGATCTCCATCCGCACCGACGAATATGACCTTCTTCCTGATGTAATCCATGATAGCATTCACCAAATACAACCAATACATGCTGAGGATGACATCATATTGTTGTATCCGTAAACATAGAAAATATCCCCAAGAGTGGTGTTGCCCCAACACTAGCTCACAGTCTCTATATACTTCAAACAAGTCAGCTCGACCTCCATTTGGCGTAGTCAATGCTAAGGGAACTGGAAGCCTCTCTACCTCAAGTCACAATGCATGGAAAAGGGTAGGTGATATGAAGGAATGTGTCGCTCCTGAATCAAACAAGGCATACACCAAGGTAGAAAACAAGCAAAGGGTACCTCGAACGACATCTGGCTCGTCTGGTGCTGGCAATACTAGAGCATGAAGCTGACCACGACCTCCTACACGACCTCTCTGACCCCGATGACGACCACCACCACGGCCGCGCTCTGCTCTCAAAGGATGGGGAGTGTCATGGGGTTGTACTCTGCCTGCCCCATCTACCCTTTGGTGATAAAAAGCTGGTGCAAACTGCTTTTGTTGCCTCGGCTGGAACTGTCTCAAAGGAGGAACCTGGAGCAGAGTGCCCAGTGTACGATGACCGCTCTGAAAGTTCTGGCACTCCCACTGCTGATGGCCACGACCACCACAAGAAAAACAAGAACCTGATCCATTGGAAAAGGTCTGAGATTTTCTGCCTCCGGAGAAACGATATGGGAAGGGCTGGGACCTACCCCCGGCTGAACGGAAACTCTTCTGTCTTGAAAACCGGGAACCCCGGACCACAAATCTGCTCCATGAGGAATCGTGCTAATTCCCCTCTCGTGACGATCCATTCCTGGCCAAAGTCCTCTCAACAAACTCCTCCCTCGCCAGAACCTCGAGATATGTCTTCAGCATAAATGGTGTGACCTTGCACTGGATCTCTGGACGCAAAGCCTCTTCAAAATGCCTCGCCCTGGCCTCCTCATCGGGTAACAGGTCTGAAGTATATCGTAGAAGGTTCCTGAAACGGATTCCAAAGTCCTGAACACTGTAGCTCCCATGTCGAAGGGTAAGAAGCTCCTGGGGACTAGACGCCTTCGCAGTCGAAGAAAGGAACTCAACCCTGAACTTGTCTAGAAACTCCTCCCATGATATCGATGACTCCTCACGATCCCCAAGGAACAAGAGCCACCACTGCCTCGCTGCTCCACGCAGCATCATCCCCACCAAGGACACCCAGTGCTCCTTCCAAGCACGAATCGAACTGAAACTGATCTCGACCTCCTCCAACCAGTCTTCTGTGACTGTATCTGAAACGGATCCCTCGTACTTCTGCAGACTCTGGCACTGAAACTCTAGGAGTTTCTTCCTCCAAGTGTCATCTTCATCAACCTCTACCCTGTGGAGACCTGCTGGAACATCCTGCTGGACATCTTCTACATAAATCTGATGAGGACGTCGACCTGGAGCCATACCTGCAAAATAACAAACACTTAGAGCTCCTAATCCTAGAATATGGAAGACTCAGCATTAATTAATTTAATGTTTTCTTTCATTCATTTTAGGTTAACCTATCCCAAGGTCTACCCATTTAAACACAGGCAGAAAGAAGAATGATGCATGATCCTTTCCTAGGTCTTTACCCTGCAACTAGTATCACCTTGTTTAGTAGCCACTGTAAACATAAAGGTTTGTGCAACAGATCATAGGGGGCCCTAAATGCCTATTTCTCTGTCAGTCTCCAGTGTTCACCACACTTTCTAAACATGAATGACACCATTTCCCTACCAACCCATGCAACCTCACATGTGCCTAACTCTAATCCCCATCTTATCCCTCAACCAGACCTTTGATACCACTCTGTCACGATCCCCTCCCCACAAAGTGTACCCCTCCTAGGCCGGCAATGTGAGAAGAGAGATAATGACCCCCGAGTCCCGCCTCCAGTAGGCCCCGGGTTTGAGAATAGCACCGAGGGTATAGTAAACACACAAAAGGGAGGCATTACCCTCTAAGAGAACACATGCGGAAGAGAGAGATAAGATAGATACCAACCAACTCCAAATCATAACTGAAATATAAAAGTAACACATGTACATATATGAAATGTCATGAAAAAGTACTAAAACTGAAAGGGAAAACTACAAGTACCCAAAATAAAGTAAAACGGCAGTGACCGCAAGCCCGAACAGCTCCTCCAAGCACAAGCTAGTAGTAACCAGCTTGATCTCCAACCTTCTCTAAGTGACCTGAAAAACAGTTTATATATACATAGGGTGAGTTTAACAGTATACTCAGTAGGATCCTCCCCAAATCCTCTCATGTAAAAGTAAAGAAATAATGCTAAAGCCCAGTGAACAACAAGTGAAACTAACTCGTCACCTAAATAGGTATACTAATTTCCCAACCTCGCCATGGTTACTCTCACCAAGTAATGCATACAACAATATATCATATAGTAAAGAATATCAATGGTACCCCGCTACTACTTCCCCATTGGTTTTCTGCTTTGCCCCAATGACATACGTCATGTGCATCTCTCTCCAAAGGCTTGCCCATATAAACTTGGGATAATCTCCACAATCTGCACCATGTGACCCACAAAAGCTTGCCCACAGACACCTGGTCTAAGCTCCACACCATCCTCACAACCAAAATTAACCAGGTAGGTTCCGGGAGCCACCACAGTCCGCATAATGTGTATCATACATCGGGTATTGTACCTCAAGCCATTACAACCCATACGCCGAGTAAGGATCCTCAAGCCATCACAGCCTATACATGTTACACCTATAATAGTCCATAGGATACTATATCCATAATATATGTGTGGAAATAAACACAATCCATTACATCACGATGTAATGGCCCGGACCTCTCCGGTCCATTCCCTTGTGAAAATGTGGTGTTAGAGGTGTCTCGGGGGATCGAGGCGGCTTTGAGGTGCGTTTGGGTGGCCTTTTTAAAGAAAGATGGAAGTCCTGTAGCTTTCACACGGTTGGCGCATGGTTTGTTAAACCGTGCGGCCAAGCCCTGCGTAGCTGGCCTTGATGGCAGTAGAGACCGCAAGGGAGGCGCACAGTTGTCTAAACTGTGCCGCCAAACCATGCGAGCTGGGTGGCTAAGGAAGTGGTGACCACACGGTTAGCGCACGGTTTTTCTAACCGTGCGACTAGGCCATGCAGGCACTTAATGTTAGATCCTAAATTTTAGGATCTTGATCGTTTAGCTTTTATCTTGCTTTTTAAGCCCCTAATCGTCCATAACTCGGGATTACCTTTCCTTGGAGATAGAAGAACCTCTCCCAAGCATTTAGAGGCGATCCAGAGTCTTCTCTTGGCGAATCGAAGACATATTCTTGAGGTATGTGGTCGTTCTTCCTCTTTCTTGTTGGTTTCTTAGATCTACATAGATCTAATCCTTCTCTTATCTTGGTGTCTTAGATCTACGTCCGTTATGGGTAGATTTAAGTGTGTCGATGTCATTATGACAAGTCTTGGTCTTGATCTTGCTAGGAGGAGAAATCTAAGGTGGGGATTTAGAGAATCAAACCGGGTTCCTTTTGCGTTATTCGATCGGGGTGGTTTTCGTCAATAACCCTTGAGGCAGGGGATTCTTTATTCTCTCTAATTGTTGTGTGCAATCATAGAGTTAGAATGATTTAGACCTTTGGATCACAATGAAATTGACCTAATTAAATACTTGAACCAGATTAAAAGAATTGGTTTGATCGCTTGTGTTGCTTTGTACCGTGATAACGGTTTGCCTCTTGATTTGCTAGATAGTGTGATATCTATACCTCTCTTGTTAGCATGTTGTTATTGATGAAATTGATAAAGAACGTAAAGACGGAATTAATTGATAATTAATTGGATAAGTAGAAAGAGGCATGAAGAAGACTCTGGTTCTTGTTGTAATTTTATGTTGATTAAGTTGGCATAATAATCATGTTTAATCCTTGTGATAGCTAACTGTTTTGGTTCATGATGTTGGAACCAACAAATTGAACATGTTAATTCAAGATGGATTTACAAACTTGATTGATTGAATTCCCTGAAGGGTTCTGAGTTACCCTCTTGCTTGTAAGGATGAATGCCTTGTGGTTTGGAGCCATGAGTTCCCATTATGAATGAAGGTTGGATGCCTTGTTAAAGGGACAAGAGCCCATTTTATGTGATGTTTGATTTCTTGCTTCTTGTGTTGTGATGTGACCCTGGAGGGGTGTTGTGATATGTAGAGACAGGGAGGCCTTGTGGTTGTGGAAGCGGATGGCGCCTAGAGTGGCGAGATGCGTTGGTTTATGCATGTGGGTGTCAGGGAGGACACCGCAGATGATGGTATGGGATGGATGTGATGGCCGGATGTTTGGTGGTTTCATTGGTTGATTATCTACTTTACTTTTACCCAATGCTCAAGGAAGCTGGTCTTGCTTACCCTTCTTCTGAAGGAGGCGAAAACACGCAGGGTATGCCACATGCTTTCCGTGTTTAGCCTCTCGAGGTGGAATGGGTCTACGCTCTTGCTATAGGCGGCAAAGACTCGACGGGTAGTACATCTACTCACCGTGTTGAGCCCCCTTGTGTTTAGTAGCATATGAAGCTTTTCTAGAATTCCTGGGAATAGGGGAAAGTAATTTTTTATTGAAATTCTGAATAAATTATGTTAACCCATGGGGTTGGAATTCTCTAGAACTTAATGAAGTGGTGGTAATTTGAAAACGGGAAAGTGGACTTTGGGTGTGATGCAAATGATGTTGAATGTGGGTTGTTCATGGTTAATTAATGTTCAAAGAATTAATTAAAGTAAAGTGGAATTTATGAGAAAGGGAATGAAGTAACGTAATGAATCTCTTTAACTGGTTGTGTGCATATAGGATTCCTAGTCTTAGAAATAGCAGCCCGAAGTCCGAGAGACGTTAGCTGCAGTTGAGGATAAGACTATGTTATGCCTATAGTGTGGTTGTGAGTTATATATATTCTTTACTTTTGGTGTTTCTATACGCTACTCCACCCTGTCGGTAAGGGAAACTGACACCCTGATGATTCTGAGCCCTGGGGGGTGTTTTCCCCAACATTCCGATGGGATGATGAATGGCTGACTACCCCCTTTGACCCCGCTATCTTCTCTTGGTAGATATTGGTGTCGTTGGCACAATGGTTAGTTTTCCCTATATATGTGTGTAGAGGGATGTAATGGCTTGTGGTTATTTCCACACTTATATTCTGGATATAGTATCCTATGGACTACTATAGGTGTAACATGTATAGGCTATGATGGCTTGAGGATCCTTACTCGGTGTATGGGCTGTAATGGCTTGAGGTACAATACTTGATGTATGATATGCGTTATGCGGGATGTGGTGGCTCCCAGAACCTACCTGGTTACTTTTGGTAGTGAGGATGGTGTGGAGCTTAGCCCAGGTGTCTGCGAGCAAGCTTTTGTGGTGCACGTGGTGCAGATTGTGGAGTTTAGCCCAAGTTTATATGGGAAAGCCTTTGGAGAGAGATGCACATGACATATATCATTGGGGAAAAGTGGAAAACCAGTGGGGAAGTAGTAGAGGTGTACCCTTTATATTCTTTACTATATGATATATTCTTGTATGCGTTACTTGGTGAGAGTAGCCATGGTGAGGTTGGGAACTTAGTATACCTGTTTAGGTGATGAGTTAGTTTCACTTGTTGTTCACTAGGCTTTATCATGCTTTCATTAATTTTTCATGAGAGGATTCGGGGAGGATCCTACTGATTATACTGTTATAATCACCCTACGTATATATAAACTATTTTTTAGGTCACTTGGAGAAGGTTGGAGATCAAGATGGTTACTACTAGCTTGTGCTTGGAGGAGCTGTTCGGGCTTGCGGTCACTGCTATTTTACTTTCTTTTGGGTACTTGTAGGTTTCCCTTTCAGTTGTAGTACTTTTGCATGACATTTCATATATGTACATGGTTTTCTTTTATATTTCAGTTCTAATTTAGAGTTGGTTGGTATCTATCTTATCTCTATCTTCCGCATGTGTTCTCTTAGAGGGTAATACCTCCCATTTGTGTGTTTACTATACCCTCGGTGCTAGTCTCCAACCCGAGGCCTACTGGAGGCGGGACTCGGGGGTCATTATCTCTCTTATCACATTGCTGGCCAAGGAGGGGTACACTTTGTGGGGAGGGGGTCGTGACAAAAAATATAGATAGGGGAGACGTTATATACTTGGGATGAAATTTTTTTTCCATTTTTTATTTTCACATATTTCTCAACTTCCATATTTTGAGGTGGTGTTTGAATAGATCTACTAAACTTTCATGATATGAAGTAAATCTTAGAATAATAGTCATAAAGTACATTTAACATTCATGAATAGATGATAAGTCAACAATTAACTATTATATTCTAGTTCTAATCATTTAATTCATCCAAAATAGACATAGGGATGATAATTTTAAAACTATTAAACATATAATGGGAAAATATGAACATTAAAAGAATAAACCATACATCAAATGTATTCCTTTGCCGATGAATTTCAAGGTTTCAATCTAAGTTATCCATGGTCTGTTTGATAATATTAAATTTCATGGGAATTTTTGTTCCCTTCATAATGGTTTTTAAAAATCACATGATTAACCAAAGAATATCCTTCATGATAATTTAACTAGGTGTGCATTATTAAGACTCATTTCCCTACACCAGGTGATGATCGTGTTAATACCCAATTCACCATTTTTAGGGTTTTTCCCCCAAGTTAAAACTATTTTTCTGCCGTATCCACTTTCCATTATCTAGATAGGGATGCATTTTCTCATAAAACCAATCAAACTATACTTTAAAAAAATTTATGGATGTATTCATATATTTAGTTTTATCCCAATGGGATTCAATAATGTTTTATAATCACAATCCCCCAAAATAACTAATCCTTCCTCTGATACCAATTATGAAAATCCATATATGTTATATATTTTATTTCATGATCTATTACATAAATGTAAACATAATACAATAGCAAAAGATAAGGATCCAAGTGTTATAGGGTTATTAGATACATATGACAATAACATAAAACAAGGACAGAATGAATTTAATTAAAACTTTATAATATTCCCTTAGAATTCTATTGATCTTCTGAAATTGCATGTGATAACCTAGGGACGTACATAATAAAGGGGTGAGGTATAAATTCCAATAAGGGAATAATCAAAGAATAACATGATGAATGTAATTCATGTGACTCAAGAGTCATATCAAGGTTATATAAAAGGGTGATAATTGTAAACATGAATATCAAAGCATTATTTAATATGATAACATCAAGGAAACATCGGAATGTGTAAGAAATATAAAACATGAAATCATAAGAATAAATCTAGGATAACCACCAAGACATCCTAACATAGTGTTCTTGGTATAACCTCTGATTCACTATATGTGAAATCTCATGAGATAAAAACATTACCCAATGCATTGGATGAAAATATAATTCCAGGACCACCCTTCACATTCTTATTATGTACATGAATTTTTGTGCCACATAGATAACACAACATTATAATGCATTTCATCACCATTTATCCCATTATTATTGATATTGGGTTAAATACATGTAATTCCCAAATTAATGAAGGATAAGTAAATCTATGTGAATACCATTTAATGGAAATAGGTTTGGGTATTCATAATAAAAAATCATTTCATGGAAAATCAAGGGATAATTCAGCAACATAACATGTGCATATAAAGGTTTATGTAAGTGTTTAATGAGAGTGGAAGACTACATATAATTACTTTTCCATCATAAGTAAAGTAACTATATGTGTAAATACATATTCTAATATAAACAATTGGAAATAAAAATTCATAACACAATGAAAGTACTTGAATAAATAGGAGAAAGAAAATACCTTACCTTGAGAGGGCACTTCTAAAATCTTGGGAGAAGATTATTAAGATATTGGAAATTCCTTGGGAGATATTTAAATAGGTAGAGGGTGGGTAAATACATACTAATTTTTTTTAGTGAAAAAGAATGTGAGGTTGGTGGGTATTTATATCAAAATAGAGGGGAATTATTTATTAATTTCTAAACATAGATTTTAGACTCTATAATAACGTAATAAAAAACTCAAAAATTTCCATGAGGTTTCCCTTGGTTCCAATAAAATCAGATTTGTTTTCAATATTTTTTAAGTCCAAGAACTAGATATATTAAAATAATGCCATTTTTGATGTGGAAGTGAGTCATGTTCATAAATAATTTCTTTTAAAAACCATATAATACCATATAGGTTTTGGAGGATTCATTAATGATTTATAAAATTAACAAAATAACTTAAAAAACGCATTTTTTTAAAGGTTAAAGCTATTTTTTTCAACAATTCCATTTACATTATTTATTATACAACTTTTTGGTTTTTATAATTTCATAAGAGATACTATATTTATTGTTTTCTGAAAAAATTGGACGACTAAAAAATAATGAAAAATTTACCATTTTTTAATTTTGATATACCGAATTCAAAAATTATATTATTTTTTCAATATTATTAAGATCAAGCCTCTGGATTGTTTTCAAGGATATTAGAAGAAGTTAATAAGATCCTTGTTGTATGCATGTTTAGTTTAAGTGTATGATTTTTTTTGATCAATTTCAAAATCACATTACTTTTATAATCATTCATAAAGGCGATCAGATAGAGTTTGGTCATTATATTAAACACTTTTATCTAGTCAAAAAAGTTTATCAGAAGAATTTTTATGCAGATTGATTTATTATGCATACAAAGTTACATTATAAAAAAATGTTCTATGATTACAAAATAAGGTGATGATTTACTATTTTGAATGTTTCCAACATCACGAGCTATGAAAGATCTCCTCATCCAAAGATATTTGGAAGTTCACCATACAATGTTTTGGCTAAAATGATTCTGTTTTTGTATGTTTTTGAATCACTAAAAATATCTTGATGGAATAATTCATAAAGAGAAAATTTTATTTTTATGAAGTTTTTATTGTAATTTTATGATTTTTGGAAGTTGTGGGTGTATGAAATTTTGTTTAGAAAATAAACTTTTTGAGGTTTTGAATATAGAGAAATTTTTATAAATATCAAATAGAGGATTTTCAATAATGAAACTAGATGAAGTTCAAATACAATGAATTCCAATTAGAAGTAATCAAAATAGGAGAAAGACTAATCAAAAAAAGTCTTCAAATTATGTTCATTGGACTAAATTTTTATAAAATGTATATTAGACAAACATGTTTGAAGTTATGATGATTTTATTTTATAAAATATGATCCCATGAAATTTTTGGTTGAATGATAAAAAAAAATTGGTTAGGGTGAGAAAACAATTAATGATGTTTTTAAAGGAATAATCAAACAAATATAATCATCTAAAAAAATATTTGTTTCAAAGTTTATTACCAGATAAAATTTATGGGTTATGATATTTTACCAATTGAATGTTCTTTATGAAATTTTTGTAAATATGTCTAATAATAATAGTATGTGATTATCATTGAAAGTTCCAAATATTTTAGAAGGATGGTCTATGAATAATTCAAATAATGAAGGAAGTCAGTTAAATTAGTGGATGTATGTGTTTTCATAAAGCTTCAAGAGTACACTGAATTAATTGAGAAGCATCTGAGTGAATTTTATGGGGCGTGATATTTGAATTTATAATTTTCATTGATAAGGAAAAGAAAAATTAGAATCCAGTGGTCCCTCCTTCCCACACACCTATAAATATCATGAAAGTATAAGTACATGGATATATACTATTCGCAAATGAAAAGGTTGAAGGGTTGTAGAATTAGATTCAGGAATAAATACTAAATGAACTTTGGTATACCGAAGTTTTAGTAGGGAGTTTCCATCCTAGGAATATCTTGGTTGAAAGAGAATAATTTTTTATCAAGTATAGAATTTTTTATATGACATAATGGAAAAACATCACCATAAATACTTTTATATTAGGTGGAATAAAAAAGTGGAAGAACGTCCTATCAATTATTAGAAGACACTGGATAAAATTTTCATAAGAACATTTCAGACTGACTTTTCAGATTAAAAAATTAAAAAAAATCACAAAAATAGTGAATAGATAGAGTTTTTAATGAATTCAAATAAGGAATTTCTTTCTTAATACTTGGATTGAAACAGAATAATAATTGTTTTTTTGGAAGAGAACATTTAAAAAAGTATAATAATCATAGTGAAAAAATTGATCTTATTGGTGAAGGAATCAAAAAGTTGTTAAAAAATAATTGTTACATCTTACTTGTATGGAAGGCACATGAACTATAGTTTTTGATAATAGTGAAACACAAGTTTAATGATATTCCCTTATTACTATGACCACATAAAAAGGATTTTTTTTCTAGTTGATTGTGTTTTATTGGATTATTTAAAAACTATTCCAAGGAATATCTACTTTTACTAAGTAGTGAACCTTTTAATTTTTTTTTGTTCCTATGGAATGTGGTTGTGTGATTAAATTTAAAAAATTTATAACTCTTTAACTGGATATGAAATATATTTTATAAGAATGAAATTGTAAAAATAGAAAATCACTAATTCACCCCTCCCCTCTTAGTCATCACATAGATCCTATCGGATCCTTCCAATTTGTATCATTGGGAAGGTTGCCTTTATTAGTTTGTTGATAAATATTGAATAAAATAGATGTTTCTATATATTTTTTAATTCTATAAAAATTTAATGGATTCCAATTTTTTAAGGAATGAAATATCATATTTGGTAAGATATAATTCTCCTTTATCTTATGTATCTTAGTTATAAAGTTTTAGAATTAGTTAAAGATGGTTTTATTCCTCATGAAAATAATGATCCACTTATAACTAATGATTAAAATAGTTTTTAAAAAGATATTTTATCCTGAAATACTATACTTTCCTCGCTATCTGAAAGAGAGTTTCTTATAGTTAACAGAAATGGAGTGGAAAAAGGAATATTGAAGAATTTAAAAACATCTATAAAGGAAATACAAAAGCAAAGAAGGAAAATTAAAAAATCCTAAGGTTGAAGTATAAACATATGAAGGATGTATATTTTGAATCTATTTTATATTTCTTTACAAGGGTGAATGATATTCATAGCACCATAATATGTCATGGTGATAATTTACAAAATTTAACTATTGTTGAAAAAGTCTTATGAATTGTTCTTGATAAATTTGATCCAGAATATTTCATCATTAGAATATATATATCCAAAAACTCTATCTTCAAATAATTTATATAGAACTCCCATTACTTATGAAATAAGCAGAGAAAATGTTATGAGGAACATGGAGAAGGATGATTATGAGATTTCCTTTAAAGATGACCAGAAAGAAAAATATATGATAGTTCTCAATGATGAATACTTTTATAATTTTGAAACAAAAAAAATATGGCTAGTAATATTTTTGATAAATTTGTGTCTTTGATTTCTAAAATTATGAAAAAAGGTACAAGAAAGTAAAAATGTAATTTACCACAAAAATGTTTTCACTGTGGAGCTATTGAGAATTTTATTGCAAATTTTACTTGATAGAAGGGATATGAATAAAGTGATAAAGATGATATAAAGTCATGAAGATCCAATATAAAGAAGTAATAAAAACACAAATTTTATCCTACAGGAAAGGATAAGAAATTCTCTAAATATTAAAGGATAAATTATTTTTCAAAATTTTATGAAGGTGTTAACAACCAAGAATAAGTTGATAACTTTAGTGATGATTCTAATGAAAAGAATTTAATTGAAAAAGTGAATGGTGAAATGTTTACTAGTGTTAATAGATATATTTATGTGGATGAAGAGACTCAAATGGAGTTTATTATGAAAAGAGAGAAGAGAGAATGTGTTGAAAATATTATATGAGTTGAAAGGGAGAAAAA
Source organism: Viscum album (assembly GCA_963277665.1). NCBI lineage: Eukaryota > Viridiplantae > Streptophyta > Magnoliopsida > Santalales > Viscaceae > Viscum > Viscum album. The sequence continues at coordinate 804,519,090 of OY728150.1, read as the reverse complement.
AAGTAGAAGAAATAGAATCTTTCAGTAAACAATCAATAATATTATTTATGAAGAAAAATCCATGTAGCTAAACAATACTATTAATCAAAAAAGAATTTGAGGAGAATAATAACTTCAACACCAAACTTTTAATAAAATTGAAAGTGATGGAGTAATAATTATAAATAGTTTAAAAAAACTTTCTAAATCTTACAAAGGAGTTACAAATTTATAAATCCTAGTTATAGAGGTTTGCGAAAGCTTTGAGAAGTGTTAAACTAATAAGGATCACCAAAAGTTATCCTCAACGTTTTATAATAAGAATGAATATGCTCAGAAGTAAAAGGATGTTAAGAAAACAATGTATGTAGATAAAACATACAGATCTAAAAACCCATAAGTTTCTATGGTTACAAAGTCTAAAATAGAAGTTGATAATATAGGCGATTCTGTTAAGGATAAGAATAAATACAATATGAACAAGAAAATATTATATGGTTACTAAAACTTTACTGTGCAATTAAATATCAATGTGGAAGGTATGAAATTAAATGAAAAACAAAAAACAAAACTCCAAAAAGTATACAAGTTATAGAGGTAGATGATTTCTAGGGTTAATGCTAGAATTTTGGTGGGTTTTTCCATATAACACATATGTTTTGGTTTATCTATAAACATTATAGAGAATCCATAAGAATCTAGAGGCTATGTTTGAGTGGGAGTTAACCCACTCAAAATAGACAATATGAGAAACTTAGTATGAGGATTGGAAATATATTAAACATTTGGAAACTATTTTTGAATGATTTGATTAGCGTATAAATCTTATTAAATGGTGTATTTTCATGATACTAACATAAGAAAGCTTATAAAAAATCTCAAAATCTAGATTTTATGAAATTAAATGGCAGGGAAAAGGATATTGTTATTGAAACTTCTCTCAAAGCTACAAAAGGAGAATACCATAGATTTTTTATTGTGCGTTATCTTAATATATTATAGGATATTTGAAGATATTTATGAATGTTAATGATTTTAAATAAGGTACAATAAATTTTAGAAATGACGAGTCACTCAGAATAAAATGCGTTGGATCTACCATTAATGGGGAAGAAAATTCAAAATCTAAAAGAGACTTGTTTGTTTATGGGATGAAAGAAAATATGTTAATTGTTTCACAAATTTGTGATGAAAGTAATATTTTTTTTAAAAGTTATTTTTTCAGTTAATAGAGTTGAAAATGGTAAAGTTTTTATTAAATTAAAACAATACAATGGGAACTTGTTTCAAGTTGGAAGTGAAAAAATGTCATTATATCCAAGCATAATAGAATAAAATAATCTATTTCATAAGAGGCTGGGAAATATATTTTAATAGAGTATAATAAACATAATTAAGAGATATATTATTCATGATATTATTGAAATGATTAAAATAATATATTAGTGTTGTTCCATTTGTTATAAAGGGAAGATTATATCATCTCATTACCCGCTTTCAAGTAATTATTTTATCTATGCTTGTTTTCCTCTTTAATTGGTTACATATTTGGACTCTCGAGGATGGAGATAATTTTCTATGAAAAATGAACTATTGTTCAGGGTGATAATTTTCATTGAATTAATGGAGTCTAGGTATAAATATCTAATTAAATTATAGAGTTATCCCCATGTTTGGAGGATGCCTGAGTTGGTTTGAGGTTTTAGTCAGGAATATTGTGTTTTTGAAGTCTTCTAGAGGAATACACACCATTTAATGTGAATAAATGATGTGTAATCTCTGATGGTCCGAAGTCATTAACCTTGTAAAAATCATGAAGGGAGTACACACTAAGTGTAGTTTACACACCATGTAATGTTAAAAATAATGTTTTTAATAAAAAGAAGATGGAATTTTCAGTTTATCTAAGTCCCAAGGATTACATTTTGTGTAATGGGATTAAAAACCTTATAAATGTCATGGATAGGGATTTTATGGTGCTGTTCAACTGATATTTTTATTCAATCTTCTATATCCAACTCCCCTCTTGACCTAGGGCTCTTTTATTATGATTTTGGGATCCTCTATTCATTTCGGATTGATTTATTCTGCAATTGATCAAAATTATAGCTGGGTTTCATCTCTCTAGGTTATTAATTCTCTTGGTTTCATCATTACCTTTGATCACTGTAGCTATGTGCATTGTGTTATTGGATCTGTTGTCCCTAGATGATGTTTCTCATGATTCCTTTCTAGATCCTTTATGTGATCTTGTTCCAGGGGATGTTTTCAGAGTTGTTTGTGTTTTAGTGGGTGTATGTTCGTGAGGTATGTGTTTCTCCTCCCTTCTACTGAACCTTTTTCTAAATTTTATCAATTATGATTTTTGTGGATTTTCTCTAGGGACTATATTTTTTTTTGCGTGTTCCTCCTTGTCGGTGGATTCCTTTGCAGGCATGTGTGATATTAGTGTTGAGGTTTGTGGTTTTTTATTTAGCATAAGCTGGTGAACTAAATTTCTCCTATTTTGGAAAAATTATTTTATTAGATAAAATGGTATAATTGAATGATTTTATTTATGTGTGTGCAAATGGGTTTTTATAAAATATTTTTTTCTAGTGGTTTTGTTTAATAAAAAAGGGTTTTCAAAGAATTATGAAATGGTTTTAAAATAATGGTTTGATGAAAATGTTTTGATGATTTTATTTAGAAAATAGAGAAAGTGGGAATCCTTTTTTACTTAGGTAGAACTTATTGTATTAGTTGTCATCCTCTTTTGAGGGGTTTTCTCATCGGGCTTTCCTTTTCTCCCTAGTCCTGTTGTTCTAGTGACTTATTAGCTCTATTTGGTGGTTCACTTTATGGGGTGTTCCTATACTATCTAGACTCTATGAATATGAATAGTGGGTTGATGTGTTCATTATTGTCTATATTACGTTAGAGTGTCCAATCTATCATGACCTAGTATGATCCATTTCATGATGTTACCTGTGCCTCTGGATGATTTGGACTATTTTGGTTTGTACTATTTTGATTGTATTTTCATGGATTTTATATGAGATATGAGATATTATTTGGTTTTATTTTATATATATAATTTCATATATGTATATGAAATTATTTGAAACTTATTTACCTATTTTATTTGGAAATTTGTAAGAAGTATAAATTATTTTTTCCCATGATTTTGATATAAAAAATGTTAAAAATATATACCATGCATTTTTTTCTTTAAAGATGAGCATGCATGGATTATTGTTCAAAGAATTGATATGGAACACCTAGGTGATATATTACCGATCTTGTTAGCTCACACCCTATGAACCCCTTTGGTGGTGTGTAGACCTTATTATGTATTTCGATGTAGGGAAATGAATTGTACCAAAATGAGGCAACAAGTTTTTCTATCAGTTGGGATTTGGGTAGCTGGTGGTGAGGTGGTTGGAGTTTTCCCACGCTATCACATGGAGATGTTCGTTTAGATGTTAGTTTTTTTATTCCTTTTTTTTTGAATTATCTCTTAGATATTATTATTTCTAACTTTTCTATTGTATCACTTCCATTATTCCTTATTTTTTATGGAAAATGTCTTTATCTTCTATTTTTTTTATCTTTTATGTGTATAAATGGTATGTTTTTTCTTTAGTCTTGGTGAAATAATTCCCTCTAATTTTTTTATAATGCCTAGGTGCTAGTTTCTAGCCTGTGGGGATCAATAACACCCTTCAGGTATTTGATAGATCCAGTTAGGTACTGGTTTTGAGAGGGTATCTAGGTTGGTTCATTACAAAGATTACAAAATTAGTATGTAATAAAGTTGATATTAATTCAACTCTTCCCTTAGAGCTAATATATTCTAATATTTGTGGGATGATTAGTAAATAATAAACACATAGAGATAAGTAATTTATTTTTTTCATTGATAAATTTACTCATATTATAAGTATTATGTTTTGAAACATAAATTAGAGGATTTAAAAATGTCTAAGAATTTTAAGAGGAGAAAAAAAGGAATGTGGGTATTTAGGGTAGAAGTTGAAAACTAATAATGGTGGTGAATATAAAAATGAAAAATTTATAGATTATATGGAAAAACATGGAATTCATCATGATTTTAGTTCACCATACATAGAAAAACAAAATAGAGTTTTTGAAAGAAGAAATAGTAGTTTGGTGGAAATGGTGAAAAAAATGTTGATTTAACATGATACTTTTCATTATATTTTAGTGGTAGTATATCTGTATATAATTTTATAGTATAAATAAATGTTTCTATAAAAAACTATGATATTATTACTTAATAAATGTTTTAAAATGAAACCTCATGTCTGAAGCACCTAATAGTGTTCAATAGTCATTTCTATATAAAGTTCAAGGTTGGAAATCTTAAGAAGTTTGGTCAGAGAGGTGTTGATGGAATATTTCTTGGATACTCTACTTTTAGTAGAGTATAAAAATGTTTTAATAAATACTTAGGAAAGATAATTGATTCTATATATAAAAAAGTTCTTGAAAACTATACTAATAAAGTTCCAAAAACATATGCAGACATAGAAGATGGTGAAGATAAGATAGTTGTAGTTCATCAATGTGAAAAAGTCCTTAATTATAGTAACAATTTTGACACAACAAAGACGAGGATTATAAAACATATATTTAAAGTAATGAATAACAACTTCCTACATCTCATCTAAGGATAAGGATAAAAGTTCAATTTGAAAATATTATTGGTGATCAATGAAAATAAGTTCAAACTAGAAGAAGTAAATTTTTAGTGTCACACACTTAATTATATTCAAAATTTGAGACCAAATATGTCAATGAATCTATTAATAATCAAGATTGGATTCATACTATTATTGAATAATTGTATTCCATTGAAAATAATGATACCTAGGAACATAAAACCAAAAAAAATAAGAATTGTTTGGGTACAAAGTGGGTGTTCTAAACCTAGTTGAATTATGATGGTGAAGTGATAATAAAAAATGCACGTTTGGTTTATAAAGGTGACTCACAAATTGAAGGCATTTATTTTGATGATACTTTTTTTAAGTGTAAAGATTAGAAACTATTATAATATGCCTTGATATTTCAGATCAATGAAGATATAAATTATTTAATATGGATATAAAGTCAACTTTTTATAATGGAGATCTTAATGAATAAGTTTATATTGAGCAACCATGTAGCTTCAGGACTAGTTAAGATGATTTTTTTGAGTATAAGTTGAAAAAATATTTTTAAGGTTTGAAGGAAAATCCAAGAAATTTGTATTCCAAATTGGATTATTTCTTAAGGATATTTAACTTTTAGAATGTAAGAGTGGATAATAGCATTTACATCAATGAAAATCAGAAATTTTCCCTCACCATGATTGTTTATATTGATGATATAATATTTTATAGGAATTATAAAAGAAACCTATGAAAAGGTTACTGAGTAAATGAAGAATCATTTTGAGATGTCCATTTTGGGAGAAATGAAATACTTTACATGCCTATAGATATCACAAAAGAATAAATATATATTTCTATCTAAATAGAAGTATATTAAGGAATATCAAATGAAGTTTGGCATGGAATACTCAAAACTAGTGTCCACACTAATTTACTGGGAACAAAATTTTCATAATATAGTGAATGAAAGGAAACAAATACTAAATAATTTATGATGTTGGTTAGAAGTTTATTATATCTGATGACATTAAGAATGGATATATTTTATGATATTACACTTTGTTTTGGATACCAACGTGTACATAAATAACCTCATCACATGTCTAAAATTGGATTCTAAGATATATTAAAGGTAGAACTAATTTGGGGTTGAAATATGATAGTACTTGATAGATTTATTTTTTGGTCATATAAATTCATATTGGGTAGGAGGTTTTTATAATATAAAATACATATACGGTGGATTATTTTTATTGGGATAAATATGTGTTAGTTTGAATAAAAACAAATAGTATTTAGAAACTATCAGTACTATGGAATATGAATATGTTGCTTCTACTCAACCTAAAACAGAACATATGTGGATAAAGACATAGGTGGATGACTTGTTTTTTTATGTGAATTTACCACTTCTATTAGGCCGTGATAAAAATAGTTTTATAAATATCAATAAAAATAAATTATAATATTTTTTTTCTAGAATGTTGATATAAAATATCACTTAATCAAAGAGAATATGGATAAAAATGAACTGAATTTGGAGTTTTTTCCTAAAATGGAGAAAGTTATTGATATTTTGAAAAATCCATTTACAAAGTGAACATTTCAAAATATGAGGTTGATAATGGTTGTTCAACATCAAACCCTTCAAATTTAAGGTATGCGATATCCATTCCCTCTCAATCTATTTTTTAGATAGTTTTTTCAGGTGGGGGGAGAAAATTTTTGTAACATAAATCATTCCATTGGTATGTGCTAAACATTTTAAAGAAGGGTGAAAAATCATATTTTGCATATATTTTTTAATATAAAACCCAATGTTTTTACTATTTAAATGATTATTCTTACTGATATTTCATTATTTTTACGTGTTTTTTTAAGATAGAGAGTTTTATAAAAAAGGCCAAAAAAGAGATGAATATAGTGAGAATCAATGGTGTAGTGTGACAACATATTTTTGAAGAAAAAATTTGATGATTAGATTATATATATGATGGATCATGATGAAGTTACAAGGGAAGGACCATGTTTGAAGCCTGAAATTGAAAAACCAGGCTGATTCAGAGTGAATTTGCCTAGAAAATAACTCTACATATCGTGTAAGTCATTCACAACGTGCAACTGGAAGGGATACAGGACATAAATCCAAGACATGAAACATGTCATGAGAAAATTCATGAACCCTCACATTACACATTGAAAATAGTATTCACAATGTGAAAATGTCTAATTAGAAAGAAAATATAATATTTGATTTCCCCACACATTACACATCGTGCAATACAATTACATGACGTGAAACTCTTATACATACCATAAAACAGGCTGATCCAACAAATTTAATTTACAAGACCATGTTTAAGACCATGAGACCCCCTATGATGATTTTTTGACCCATTTATGATGTTATTTATGGAACCTAGAGTAGATTAAGGCCTATAAATACAAGCCTAGGTCAGATAAGATGGGAATCTGATCATTAGGATCCATTGCTTCACTACATTGTAGGGATGCTACTACTTTAGGATCTCTTAGATTTTGTTTTCTTTTTTATTTTCAATTAGTTTTTTAATGTAACAAAGATAAATATTTTTAATTCAATTGGATCCCCTTTATTTTAACATCCCTCTTTCTCTTCCAACCCTTATCTCATTTTCTATATCTTCCATCTTTCCATCGCGATATCTTTTCACTTTTCAATGGAGAGTGACAAACCTGATTCTTGGACCAGGGGATGTTTCATGGAATTCTTAATTATTACGATTCAAGTCAAAAAGTTTTTATTATATTTTCGGGGGATGCCAGGGTATTTCATGGGTATGGTATTCGTCCACCATGACATTATTTCCAATTTCATTACTAATATTTAATTCATTAATTTTCCCTCTATTCTCTCAGGAAAACCCATCATACATTAGATCTGGTGTTTCTTGAAGGTTTTAAATGGCATACGGTGGAGTTGGGTTTTTTAGAAATATCATTGAAAATTGAGGTGTTATCCTATTTTACTACCGGAGGAGGTGGGGTTTGGTTCACCAATGACATGATAAAATCTCACACTTAATAAATTAAAATAATATAATTTGTTAATGATGTTTCATTAAACTACTTATCATATTTAATTTAAATAGAAAATAAATAATCAAGGAACACATGTAGAGAACCCTAGGACCAAGGCCTTTCTTCACTAATTTCATTCTATCTTCATTTCCATCTGCTTTCAAGATATTTTATTTCTTCATTTCATTATTTTCTTCAAACCAAAAACCATTTTTTTCAATAAATAATAAAAATAAAATAAAGAGTTATATTAGTAGGAAAATAATTAATGATTTAATTGAAAATGAAAATACTCAAGTGAGACGACCTTGGTCAACCTCTAGGTTGTATTAAGAAAATAAATTTTCTTTTTTACAAGCCCTACGACAGGCGTGCATAAAAGGGTATGTATTTAGGGGGAGTTTTTAAAATGGGAAAGATCTGATTTCAACATGTATGAGTGTGTGAACGTTTTTAATAGTTTGTCGATGTGAATACAGAAAAAATGATCTTTAAGGGAAAAAATTTGTTTTGTGATGAATGCTTCAATTGAAATAATAGGTGTAAGTAAAATGTTTTTTAATTCACTACTTATGTACAATATTGTACTGTTGTTCAATTATTCTTATTTCCTACACAAATTTTTCTTATGTAGTATTTGAATTTTTGGATATATAATCAATTTCATAAGTTAAAAAGTTTCATTGATTTATGTTCCTCAGTTTATAAACAAATAAAAAAGGAGATATTATCGGAACCAAGTTACTGGATGTGTTTAAAGAACGTTGGAAGATGTTAAGTAAATACTGGTTTTATGCAAGTTGATTTGAAGTGTTGTATTTTTTTGATCAATGTAAAAATCAATTTACTTTGATAAGTATAAAAAAGGTGATCATATAGAGTTTGTTCATGAGATTAAAAACATTTATCGGAAAAATAAAGGCCATCAGATGAAGTTTGGTGATAATTGATTTATGATTATTTCAAAGTTCCCTCAGATATAATATTTTATTACTACAAAATTAAGGGATGATTTTGTGTTTGTAAAGTTTCCAACATCATGTGTCCTGAAATATCTCATGATCAAATTTTTTCCAATATACAATGTTTCTTCTATAAAGATATGTGCATGTTCATTCACCATAAAAAAATTTGGTTTAAAAAAGTTGTTGTTAGTAAATTATTGAAGCATAGTGAAAAGGTTACCGGCATAGTTCAAAAAGGAAAAATATTATTCTCAATGATTTTTTCTAATTTAATTATAATAAGTTTAAAAGCTATAGGTGTACAAAGTTTTATTTAGAAAAACTACATTGTGAGGTTTGAAATATAGAAAACAATTATAAATATCAAAAGAAATTAATTAAAGAATGTAACTAGATGGTGTCCAAATTGAATAAATTCCAATTGGAAGAAATACAAATTAGACAAAGTCAAACCATAAAATGTATTTGGATGAAGTTCGTCAGACTAACTTTTGTACAATGTACATTAGACAAACATGATCAAATTGGTGAAGATTTTATTTTTTATAATTCAGTTGAAAAATATTTTGAATTGAAAATCATTAGAAAAAGGCTGGTGTGAAAAAGAAATGAATTAAGTTTGTAAAGGAATAATTGGATGTGGATTATCATTAGATGAAACTTTTTTTACCAGGTTTTTTTACTATACAAACTATAAATGTTATAATGTTTAACAAATTTAATATTCATTATATAGATTTAAAAAATATATAAAATATGATGATTCTATACTAATTATACAAAGTTCTAAATACCATATAAGTAAGATCCCTGATTCTTTCCAAGGAAGAAGGAATTTGGTTGAATGAGAAAGTTCTTATGTTTTCAGGAATCTTTATGAATGCTCTAGAAGCATTGGGATGTATCTGAGTGAATTATACTAAGCAAAAGCTTTGAAATTCATTTTTTCATTGAGTGGGAAAAGTAAAATTCTAATCACACATTTTAACCTTCCCACACATCTATAAATAGGATGCATGTACAATTACATGTATGTGTACTATTCACACATCCAAAAGTTGATGCAATGCATATTTAGATTCAAACAAAGATACCAGATGTACTTTTATAAGGCAAATTTTGACCCGGGAGATTACAACCAAGGAATCTCTTATATGAAGGAGAAGATGTTATTATCAAACAATGAATTTGTGATATGAGGAAACATATATCGCCCCGAGCCCGTGATTCTAAACTCAAACCATATAGATGATGTCTATTTTTTTTTATAAAAAATGAGAATGAATACACAACATCTATTAAATACTAGAAAATTTTACCGATCTGGGTTTTGGAGGATTAGATACAAACCTTACAACTTAAACAAACATTAAAAAAAAAATTAAACAAACAAAAGACGTCATGTGTTCTAACTCATTAATAAAAGAGAACACCATCAAAAACTCTATTAAACCTCTAGAAAAATAATTTAAAAAAAATGGGTGAGAATTTTAATGCCTAGTAAGGGAATTTAAAAAAATATAACTTTGGAAAATAATACATTTAAAATATTTCATTTTCTAAAAGAATGATTAGAAGTGAGTTTTCAACTCACTGAAAAATAATAATAATTTTCATAAATTTATGAAAACTATAATTTTAAAATAAAAACATTTTAAAATATCTCACTGTATTTTGATATAACTTTTGGAAAATCAACTACATTCATTCATAAATATGTAGTAATTTCACTTGAAAACTTATAGGCATTAATTCTAAAAGGCACCTTGGATCATAACATGGTTTCTCAGTTCACTCCTGAGACATGATGGATATATTCCCATGATTTATTAGGTTCAAACCCTAATCCCATAATGTTCTTAGGATAAACCTCTTATGCACCATAATTTTCTTAGGATAAACCTTTCGCACCCCATACTTAACATCTCATGAGATTAACACATTACCCAATGCATTAGGGCGCTATTTGGGTGCACCCATCATAATTGGACAAAAGACCCATAAGGGGTTTGGGTTCAATCTCTATACTCTTCAATCATAATATCCACGTGAAACACTTTGGAATTAAAAAATACTATAACTTTTAATTTTCATCATAAGGACCATGAAGCTTCTTTAAATTTTGGAGCTTTGATGTCCATTTCGTAAAAAGAACTTAGTTAGATAAACATGTGTCATTATAAGAATAGTTTTGCATGAAATAATACCTATATAAGCATATAATAGTTTTATATACAGAATATATACATATATTCATTTTTTACATACATTTTTATAAAACATGATTTACATACTCACATGAATGTATATCGATGTAAAAAAATGATAATTCTTTTAAATAAAATGATATGTACACATACATACATATATAAAAATCAAGAGTAATATATATATATATACATGTGTTAAACAAACTGTTTCATATGGAAAGATATATGTATATTTATTTGTAAATAAAATAGAAATGGATGGATTGAAAACAATTTCAAAACCCTTTGAAAAATAAAAATAAACAATCCTCTTACATAAAATGAAATGTTTAGAAATGATTTTAAATCCTTAAAACATATGAAAATAGGTAGATATATATACACAAAAATATAAATATACGTATACATATATATTTTTATAAGTATATACTGAACATAGTTTGATAAATTAAAACTATAATCAAACCCTTAAAAATAAATAATAAATATCTTATGTTATAAATTTCAGAATTTCCATGACTATATGAAAATAATACATATATAAAAACATGTCAATAAAATTATAAACATGAAAATAAAATCATAATCATGACAGTAAACATTTCATCCTTATATTTATAAATATATACCATGAAATTTATAATACTCATAATAGAAGATCAAAATCATTTTTAAACAAAACATTGATAAATGAAAACATCCCTTGGAATAATTAATATGAAATAAAATTAAAACATAAAATTTGTTAAATACATATAAATAAGTGGAATTATTATTTTAGAATCATACTTAGAATTAATAATCCTTGGAAATAATTAGTGTTTTAATGAAACATCCCATTACAGAAAAATAAATTAAATTTAAAAACTATTTTTAAAAAATAGATATACACCCTTACATTATTAGTTATGAAAATAGTTTTGCATAGTTGGATAGATATAAATATATATGTATATGTATTTTAAAAATAAACAAAGTTTAATTAAAACAATCCCTTTTTTGAAATAATCAAATCCTAATTTAATTAAACTTAATCACAAGACATAAATTATAAAAATATAATGATCCCTTACAAAATAAGTTTGAACATAAAAAAATAAATATTAAATCCTTTATAGAATTTAGAAAGAATCAAAATCTGAAAATAAGTTTAATATCACCCTTACACAAACTTAAATTAACACATGAATTGATAATTAAAATATGAATACTAAAAAAATGCATATAATCACCCTTACAACATTAGAACAATAATTTATTAATAAAAATAAACACCCTTATAAATAAAATCTGAAAATAAAAATGTATTATCTCCCTTACAAAATCAAGAATAAAATCTTAAAATAAATTTAATAATTCTCTTACATTTTTAGTTTTGATAAAAAACATATTATAGTTAGAAATAATTACAAATTAATTTATATTTATTAATTAGTGTTTATATATATGTATAAATCCTTAAAAATTTGAAAATAAATTTATCAATTTCATAATTTAATAAAAATCAAGAATTTTAAATAATTTTAATACAACCTTACTTGAATTATTATAGAAAAAATGCATAAGTTATCTTTGGATTTGGACATGAAAGAAACCTCCCTCTGAATTGACATACTGAGATGAAAATTCATTTTCACAATGGTTTGAGGAACTTATGATTCGGAGATTCTTACAGGTTGGTTTTTCAAGTTTATATACACACATATAAGAGGCTTTTATAGCCATAAATCCCACTGTGTATACAATGACACACACACAAGCATGCGTAACAAGCTGAACATACAGAGGCATCAAATTAAAAAATATCAATTGTATATTCATATGAGTAAAGAAAACATAATTAAACAAACACAACCTAGATAAAACTTCAATTTAAAATAACCTTTAATAGGGAAATATAATAAAAAAATTCACAAGGAAAATAATTCTGGAAAAAGTCATGAAACAACCAAAAAAATAGTGTTGGCGAATCAGTAAAATTCAATGCATAAAAAAAGAAAAACTTAAATTAGATCTGAAGACTTCAAATAGAAAGCTTACCTCAAATCTAAACAAAACAAAAAACTAACCGTTCAGAACTCCATCATTGTTACCTATTTCACCAATGATCAACCTCTATCGATCAAAAGTCAAACTCCCATCCAACCTCAGCACGATGACAGCTGACCTCAGACCTCAACACCCCTAGCGGCACAATTCTAACGCCCTCACCTCTAGCCACTATGTGAACTCCTGAGGACCTTGGATTGACCTAGACTCTTCTTTGTGGTGCAGCATAGTGCGACACGAGATACCACTGAACCACTACTTGCTTCTACTCGACTCCCCCTTTCCCTAACCAAGACTCGTACCCCTTCTTCTCCCTAAATCAATTATTTTTTTATTTTAAACATTTTTTTGATTATTATCATTTATTTAATTCAACATAATTCATATATATATATATATATATATATTCAATTAAAATTTTAAATTAAATTATAAGTTATTATTTATCTATTCCTTTAAAATATCAATATTCATACATTTTAAAACAATTTTGATAATTTATAATTTCAATATTTCATAAATAAGTTTTATAGATCGAAATAGTAATCAATTACATATTTTTATAAATGAAATCAACATTAATTAATATTATCATTTTTATCAATGTTATATAAGTGTAAAATTACAATAATGTTACTTAATAAATTATGTTTTTATAATTGTAAAATAATTCATTTTAAATGTGAAATTATAATTAAATATTATTTTATTTCAATTAATGAAATGTGTTTCATTGAAACAAATTTTAACTATTGTTAAATAACATTTCGATAAAATAAATTCTATTCTACAAAAAATAATTAAATAATTATAGTATTATTTTAAAGAAAGTAAAAAATGTTTTTTTAATTAAAAATAAATTTGAAAACTATAAATAAAAAGTATAATTAAATATAATTAATAAAATAGTTGAAACACTTAACTGAAAATATTATATTGAAATAAAACCATCTCAAAATACATTATTAGTTGGTTTTAATTATAAATAAATCCAAATAATAATATTTTTTATAATAAAACTAAGTTGGGAATTTATTTAATGTTACATTATTCCCCCCTCAAAAGAGTTATGTCCTCACAATTCGTTATTTATACTCTTGTAATAATTTTGAATTTCCATCCTTAGAATTAAGAAAACTAGGACTGACAAACTCTTATACTCTACCTCTTAGACGACAACATCTAAACTCCAAAGTTGTCTAGACCATTGATTTGATACAAACTATAATTACCCAAGCCCATGCTTCCAGACTCAACACATATAAATTTGGTGTATTCATTTTATAAAATACCAAAAAAATGAATACGAAACATCTATTACATACCTAGACCTTTTACCATTCTAGGTTTTGGAGATTTAGATACAAACCTTACTACTTAAAAAATTGTATAAAAACAAACTTAAATAAAAATAATAATTCATGTGTTCTAAATCTTCAAGCAAAGCAACCACCATAAAAAAATCTAATAAAAGTATATAAAAATAATTTAAAATAAGGTGTGAGAATTTGATTTCCCAGTAGGGGGTTTTAAAAAAAATATCATTGGAAACGAATACATTTAAAATATTTCATTTACTAAAATAATTCTTAGAAGTGTGTTTTCACCTCATTGAAAAATAATAATAATTTTCATAAATTTAAGAAAACTATAATTTTCCAATAATAAAATTTTAAAAAATTTCAAGGGATTTTGATATAACATTTATAAAATCAACTTCATTCATTCATAAAGTTGTAGCAATTTATTTGAAATCTTTTTGGAATTAATTCTCAAAGGTACCTTGGATCATAACATGGATTCTTGGTTCACTCCTAAGACATAATGGTATTAATACCGTGATGGATTAGTTTCACTCCCTAATCCCATAATATGCTTAGGATAAACCACCTACAAAATATAATGTGCTTAGGATAATCTTCTCGCACACCATAACATCTCATGAGGTTAACACATTACCCAATGCATTGGGGAGTTATCTGGGTGCACCCATCATAATTGAAAAAAAATTCCCATAAATTGTTTGGATTATATCCCCATACTTTGCCATCGTAATATCCTGATGCAACACTTTTTAATTAAAAAATATTATAACTTATATTTTTCATTATAAGGACCATCAAGATTCTTTCAATTTTTGAGCTTTGATGTCTATTTCGTAAAAAGAACTTACTCGGATAAACATGTGTAAAAAAATAATTTTTCCTGTAATCAGAACTATATATGTATATAATTGTTTTATATAAAATATACATACATATTTCATTTTTTTACATAAATTTTTATAAAACATGATTTGTATACTCACATTCATGTATATCGATGTTAAAAAAACAATAATGATTTTACATAAAAAGACATATACACATACATACATATATAAACATCAAGAGTAATATATATATATATATATATATATGTGTCTGTGTGTCTTAAATAAAGCTATTTCATATGGAAATATATATATATATATATATATATTTCATTGTAAATTAAACATAAATGTATGGATTGAAAACAATTTCAAAACACTTTGATAAATAAAAATAAACAATCCTCTTACATAAAATGATTAGTTTAAAATTGATTTTAAATCCTTAAAAAATGAAAATAGCTATATATATATATATATCAAACATAGCTTGATAAATTGAAATTAGAATCAAACCCTAAAAATTAAATAATAAACACCTTTTGTTATAAATTTCTGAATGGCCATGAATATATACAACGGTGACGTATATGAAAACATGTCTAAAAAATTATAAAAATGACAATAAAATAATAATAACGATAGTAAAAATTTCATCCTTATATATATAAATATATACCATGAAATTTATAATACACATAATCGTAGACTAAAATCAATTTTAAACAAAACATTGATGAATCAAAATATCAGATGGAAAAATTAATATGAAATCAAATTAAAACAAAAAATTAGATAAAAAAATATGAATAAGTGGAATTATGGTTCTTGAATCATACATAGAATTAGTACTCCTTGAAAATAATTAGAGTTTTAATAAAACATCCCATTACCCCCAAATAAATTAAATTTAAACAATGTTTTGGAAAAATCTATGTACACCCTTACATTATTAGTTTTGAAAATAGTTATACATAGTGGGATAGATATACATATACATACATACATACATACATACATACATATATACATACATACATATATATATGTATGCCTTTTAAAAATAAACATAGTTTTAATAAAATAATCCCTTATTTCAAAATTCTAAAAAAAATTATTTAAACATAATCATAAGAGGTAAATTATAAAAATATAATAATCCTTTACAAAATGAGTTTAAACATAAAAAAATTAATATTAAATCCCTTATAGAATTTAGAAAGAATAAAAAATCTGAAAATAAGTTTAATATCACCGTTATGCCAAATTAAATTAAAACTTGAATTGATAATTAAAATTTGAGTACTAAAATCATGTATATAATCTCCTATACAACATTAGAACTCTAATGTAAAAAATTGGATTTATAAAAAAACCACCCTTATGAATTAAATCTAAAAATAAAATTAATAATATCCCTTATAAAACCATGAATAAAATATGAAACTAAATTTAATAACTTCCTTACATTTTTAGTTCTGAGACAAACATATTATAGTTAGAAAAAATTTCATATTCTTGAATATGTATTAATCATTGTTTATATATATGTATAAATTCTTAAAAAAATTGAAAACAAATTTATCCCTTTTAGAATATATTAAAAATCAAGAAATGTAAATAATTTTAATAAACCCTTACTTGAATTGCAGTGGAAAAAGTTCATATGTTCTCTTTGGATTTCCACACACACTCAATATCCTACTAGACTGACATACTAAGATGGAAATTTATTTGCACCATGGTTTGAGGGACTGCTTCTTTAGAGGCAATGACAGGTTGGTTTTCTAATTTTATTTTCACACGGATAAGATGTTTTATAACCATAAATCCCACTGTGTATACAATGAAACATACACTATCTTTCACAACAAGCTGAATATATAGAGGCATAAATTTGAGAAATGTAAATTTTATATTCGTATAAGGAAATAAAACAACATATAACTAGCACAACATTGGTAAAAAATAAATTTAAAATAAGCTTTAACAGAGACATCTAAAATGGTCTAAAAACAATAAATTGACCAAAAAAGTCATAAAAACAACGATTTTGGAAATATTTAAGAAACAACCAAAAAAATAGTGTTTGAGAATCAGAAAAAATCAACATCTAAGAAGGAAGAAAAACCTAACTTAGATCTAAATACTTTGAACAAAAAGGCTACCTGAGATATGGAAAAAATGAAAACCTAACCATTAAAAACTCCATCATCATCACCTATTTAACCGAAGGATGACCTCCATCGATCGAACCATGAACCCCCATCCGAGCTCAGCACGATGAAAATATACCTCATACCTCGAAACCCCTGGCGACACAATCCCGACACCCTTGACTCCAGCCATTATGTGGCATACCATCGACCTCAATTAGACCTCAACTCCTCTTGGCGGTGTGGCATAGCACAACAAGGGAGCCCCCAGAACCGCTTCTCGCTCCTTCTCGACCTCCCCATTCCCTAAATGAGACTCGCACCCCCTTTTCTCCCTAACTCAATTATACATTGTTTTTATTTTTTTATTTTAAATTTTTTTATTCTTATAATATATATAAACCAATATATATATATATATTCAATTTAATTTGTAAATTAAATTATAATATATTATCATTTATCAATTCCTTTAAAAAATGATTATTCATGAATTTTAAAATAATTTTGATAATTTATAATTTAAATATTTCATACTTAAATTTTATTGATCAAAATATTAATCATTTATATATTTTTATAAATTAAAACATCTTTAATTACTCATATTGTTTTTTTCAATGTTATATAATTGTAAAATTATAGTAATTTTACTTAATAAAATAAGTTTTTATAATTTTAAAATAATTTATTTAAAATGTGAAATTATAATTAAATATTATTTCATGCCAATTAATGAAATGAATTTAATTTAAAAAAATTTAACTAATGTTAAATTTCTTTTTTTATAAAATAAATCCTATTTTATAAAAATAGTTAAATAAATATGGTATTCTTTTAAACAATGTAGATGAATATTTTTTTAATTAAAAATAAATTTGAAAACTATAAATAATAAGTATATTTAATGATAAGTATTACCTTAATTTAAACACTTAATTTAAAATATTATTTTCAAAAAAAAGATTCCCCAAAAAAATTATTAGTTGTTTTTAATTATAAATAAATCCAATTAATAATATATTTTTATAATAAAACTAAGGTGGGAATTTCGGGGATGTTACATAACTGACAGATATCACTAGACAAACATTTATATTAGGTGGAATCAGATAAGAAAAGTGGAAAATTTTGTGTCGATTATCAGAATACATTAGAAAAACTATTAGGAATAACTTTTTAGACTAAAAAAAATCCAACAAATAGTGAATGAATATAGTTTTGTTCAGAATCCCAAGAAGGAAGTTCTTTTCTACTACATGGAAAATAAAGTGAATAAGAAGTATTTTTGAAAAAATAGAAAAATTAAATAGGTATATAAATAAAAATGAAATTTTTTTGATAATTTTATTAAATGAATCTAAAGTTTTTACAAATGTTTTGTTTCATTTTACTTTTAAGGAATGCATATGCACTATAGTTTTGATAATAGTGAAAAATAAGTGTATTGATATTCCCTTCTTACTATAACCACAAAACATGATTATTTTATAGTGGATTGTGTTGTATTGTATTATTTCCAAACCCTGATAAGGACTAGCTACTCTTATTGAGAATTTAACATTGTTAACTCTTGTGTTCTTGTGGAATGTTCTTATGTGGTCTTTTTTAGTAATGTTATAACTCAATGAAAAGAGATGAATGTATTTTATAATAAAGAAATTTTAAAATTTGAAGATCATTGGTTCATCTCCTCCCCCTCTCAGTGATAAAAAAGATCCTATTTGGTCCCTTCAGGGATAATTCTCTAAATTTTAAAAAAATTAATTTTAAATAAAAATCAATATTTACTAGAAAATAATTGTTTTTATGATGATAATATATTTCAAACCCTAATAATAATTATATTGGACTTATTTAAGTTATGATATAATTTATATATAAATAAATATTATTTAATAAGAATATTTTATGAAATTAATATTTATTTTAGAAAATACTGAATATATTAAAAAGAGTGTTTTAATTGAAACTATATATTTCACAAAAATGTAATTTTGATTTATTTATATCAAAATCCAATTTTGTCAAACTAAATATATAATAATTTTTAAATTAATAATAAAATGGGTAAATATAATAATTATTTACTTAAAAATAAAATATATAAATTCATATTTCTATGGTTTAAATAAATAACCCCTTATTACAATAGCGTACAACCTAAGGGTAAGGTTTCTTACGGTGGTTCTTTCTTGGGTTGGTTCGGTGAACATGGTCTATCCATAATCATGATAAGTTTTAAATTCTCCCATAAATGATTTTTATCGAGATTTAGTTATTGAATCTTGAATTAAGCTTGGTAAAGGGAAAATATTAGTGATTCCATCTTTCTAGAAATCTCTGAAATATTTTCGTCAAAGGGTATGATGCTACTAGTCAAGGCCATCAATTCTTCCTTCTATCTAAATTAGATTTTTATCACAGTCCTTAATGTAAATTAATCTTAATGGTGATTTTATAATGAATATATTAGCAATGGTTATGTTTCTCAATAGTCTTTTAAGATTGATAGGAAATCAATGTATACATTTTATAATTTTCAGAAACAAAAAATAAAATATAGTTCATGTATTTATATTACTACATTACTTAATAAAAAAATTATTCGTCCAGAAGGGAATTTAATTTACAAATGGATGGATCATTACATTATTCCCACCATCATAAAATTCACCCTTTAAATTTTATTTTAAACAAAAAAATAAACAAGGGTACTTCTATTTCATCACCTCTTATAGTTTCCATGTTTCCTCCTCAAACATGTGGTTCTTCCATAACAAATTGAATATGTCAGTAGTCTTATTTCACAAAACATTGTCTCTATGATCTATGATCTTCAATGGATTCTCCTTCCATGAAAGATAATTTTACAAGGGTACCAGCTCTATATTTAGTATATGTGATGGTTCTTTTATATACTTTCTTAAGGGGGACATATGGAACACATCATGTACTTGAGATATTCTAGGTGTTTTTCCAATTGATGGGGCATAACTCTGATGCTATCATGAATATAAAAGAGGAAAATGTATCTTTGACAATGATTTACCTTCTTCCCATACAACACGATTTTTTTCCCATAATAATATATAAAGGAACCCTTTATCTCAGAATTTAAAATCCAGGTCTCCATGATTATTTTCTTTAAATATTTTCTATCAACTTTTTGTGTATTTAAAATGACAATGAATGGTTTGAAACTTCTATGTCATATCTTGGATAATATTAGGCACCATAATATCCTTCTCTCTAAATTCATCACAACACATTGGAGTTCAAAACCTTATCCTATGCTGAGCCTCATAAGGTGTAATTTGAATACTAGAATTGAATTATTGTTATATGATAACTCAACTAGAGGAAGGTATTGATTTCAATATCTTTGTAAATCCATTGATCATTATCTCAACATATCCTCCAGAGTTTGAATAGTTATTTAAGACTAACCATTTATCTAAAGGTGATAAGTAGTATAAAAATCATCTATATATATAGTTCTCACCAAAGTATTCTACAAAACCGCAAGGTAAACCTTAGATCTCGATCAGATATAATGGTGAGTGGTACTCTTTGAATTTTTACTACTTCCCTCATATATATCGTAGATATTTTTTCTAGAGATAATTCATCCTTGATAGATATGAAATGTATTGATTTTATAACATGATCGATACCACCCAAATGGCATTATTGCCTTTAGATATCTTACGGAGACTTATGAAAAAATCAATGGTTATGTTTTCCCATTTCTATGATGTTATGAGAATTGGATTCATCAGACCCTTAGAATTATTTTTTTCATCCTTAATATATTGAAAAACGAAGAATCAAGATATAAATTCTACCATCTCCCTCTTCATTTTATCCCACAAGATGTTTTGTTTTAATCTATATATATCTTAGTTCTTCTTAGATTAATAGAGAAGGATGAGTTATGCACATCATCTAGATGTTCCCTCTTTATCACTCATTTCAATGGGATACATATCTATGTTCCAAATCATATGAAGACATATTTTTCTAATATGAACTTCCTAATATTATATACATTTTATTGAAACTCGTTATAATTTTTTATGCCTCCATGATTCTATCAATAATAGTTGGTTGTGTAGTTGTTTTAGAAAGTTAGTATAAAGTAACATTTATTAATCCCTTCTCCATCATTTACATGTCAAAAAATATTGGATCCCTTTTATTCCACATAATGGATAGGGTTGTGGGATCGTTTCTACTCAGAGAATCTACCACTTTTTTCACCACCCAAGGATGTTAATGGATTGAAAAATTATAATCCTTGAAAAACTATAACAAGATCTGTTGGCTCATACTGATCTTTTTTTTGTGTGAATATATACTTGAGGATTTTATGATCTATATATATGTTACGCTTATTTCTATAATGATAACATCACCAAATATTTAATAGTAAGATCAATGTAGTGAATTACATATCATACAATGTGTAGTTCTACTCAAGATCTTTAATTGGTGGTAAGAATATGCTATCACTTTCTCAACTTTCATGAGTATACAACCAAATCATTTTTTGGATTCGTCACTTTAGATCACAAATATTTCACTAATAGTGGGTAATATAAGCATAGGTGTTGCTATTAAACTTCTTTCTAAACTCTTTAAATATCTACACACATTCATCAATCTAGAATAACTTTACTAAATTTTAGTTATATTTCTTATTGTTCTTGATAATCATGATAAATATCTCAAAAATAGATGGTAGTACTAAATAAATCCAAGGAAACTATGGATCTCCATCATTGATATTGGTCTGGGACATCCTTTAACTACCTCTATTTTTAAAGGATCCATAAATATATGTTTTTAAAGATAACATTCCCTTAAATTATACTTATTTCTTCCATAAATCACAATTGTTTTATAAGGTCTTTAGTATAACATACAAATTCTCTTCATACTCCACCTTTCTTTTGGGGTAGATAAGAATATCATCAATAAAGACTACCATTTTTTTTGGAGGTAATCCTTAAATAATCTCTTCATTATTTCTATAAGGATATCTAGAGTATTAGTGATTTCAAATGGAATCACTATGAAATTGTAATTCTTGTAACTTGTATGAAAATAAGTCTTGGGGATATCCTTCCTGAATGGCCCGAAGGCCTCCATTTTTATTGATTTTTGATAACACCCCTTTCAAGGGATGAGGGGGACCCCTTACAAGGCCCGTAGGCTCAGAGATTACATGGCACGTAGGCTTAGGAGATTACATGACCTGAAGGTCTTAGGGAATTCAACCAGACTATCTACAAGGAACTGCCCCTCCCCAGCATCTGCATCTTGATAGTAGCTCTCCACCTTTGCATGACCATCTGGCTAGACTTCCCATGAAAGCACAGGCTAGTACCGATGGCATAGCCATACCCACTCATTCTGAAAATCCATTTCGCTCTGCTCTGGTGAGTGCACCTGCTCCGAATCCTCTTCTAGGGCTGCTCCTTTTTTGTAGTGTGTCTGGCTCCTGCATTCATGTGGACCGAAGGCCTTGGGGTGGCTCTAAGGCCCTAAGGTGGCCCGAAGGCCTTGAGAATCAATTGGCCCGAAGACCTTGGGTGGCTCGAAATCCTTGCAGGACCCAAGGACCAAACCGGTGGCCCAGAGGCCCAGATGCATGAATAGTTTCGGCTACTACAGTACCGAACAGTGCCTGCTACAGTACTGTTACAGTAACCCGGCAATATGCCTCCACCCAGATTTGATCTCGGGTCTCTTGGATGCACCTAGTGAGTCCTCAGCAACTGGGATGAGGCTCTTGTGCGTCTTGGGGATATCCTCCTTCATCACCTTTACTTGATAATATCCTGACTGAAGATCCACCTCAAAGAAGTTCTAGGTTCCACATAGCTAACTAAACAGGTCATCAATTCATGATATAAGATACTTGTTCTTTATTATGATTGTTTGAGCTCATGATAATCAATGAAGAGCCACATTGACCCATAGTTCTTCATTTTAAAGTTGATCGGTGTACCCTATGGTGAATAACCTGGGAATATAAACCCTTTATGCATATTCTCTTGTTTTTTTAGATACTCATGTTCAAGAGTTTATATTTGGTACGGAGTATTGGATGTTTTTAAATCTTAGAGTATTATTTTAATTGATAACTCAACATATTGGCTAATAGTAAGAAAAGTAAATTCTTCAAAGAACATATAAATATATTCCATTACATTTTTAATGTCATCAAGGATGATAATTTCTTTAGAATCAGTCATTTAATTGAGTTATACTTGTTCATAAAAAAATCATTTACATGATTGAGATAAAAATTCAAAATAAGATCAATCCTCTTCCTTACACCTATATAAAATCGAAAGGCAATTCATAATATAGAGGGTGATTTCCTTCTCTTGGTAATTTATGTTGGCTATGAAAAACAAAAAACAATCCATATATAGAATTTCATTAAATTTTGTTAAAGGGAGTATCACATGTTTCACTGGTAATTTCATCCCACAAATATATATAGGGGAGAATTTATATTCTTAGGATTTAATAATTTAACCATTTTCAATTTTTACTGATAACTCGACTTCTATAGTTTGAGGTGGTGTTTGAATAGTTCTACTAAACTTTATTTATATAAAATAATTCTTATAACCATAGTCACATAGTATATTTGAAGTTTCTAAATGGTTGATAAGACCTCCTTTATCTATTTCATTCTATTTATAATCATTTACAACATCTAAAATAGACGTAGGGATAAGAGTTTTTACACTATTAAACATATAGATGAAAAATATGAACAATAAAGTGATAACCCTTACATCACATGGATTACATAACCTATGAATTTCTAGGTTTCAATAGAAGTTACCCATGGTATATTATATAACATTAAATTTCATGGATATTTTTATTCACTTCATAGTGGTTTGTAAAAAGAAAATTATTAACCAAAGAATAACCCTTGAAAGTTTCCCACCAGATGTACAATCTTATAACTCTTTGTTTTACACTAGGTAATGATCGAGTTAACACAAAATTCACCATTTTAGGGGTTATCACCCTTTTGTAAAATTGTTATATAGTCACATCCACTTTACAATATCTAGAGAGGGATATTATTTTGGAAAACCAAGCACTCGATACATAATCCAAATTTCTAGATGTTTTCCAATGTTTAGTATTATCCACATGGTTTTCACAAAGGTTTTGTAATCCGAATCCGAAAAAAATAACTAGAATTTTCTATAATACCAACTATAAAAACCCATATATTTTATACATTTTATTTTATGATCTGTTACATAAAGATACACATAATAAAATACCAAAATAGAAGGAAGAATTTTTAATTTGAATAATAAGATAGATAACACAATAAATTGCAACAGGGATACAACAACATTAATGAAAAATCTATAACATGCCTTTAAAATTCTATTGATCTTAAAAAATTACATGTGATAACCTAGTGATATACATAATAAATGGGTGAGATATAAATACCGGTAAGGTAATAATCAAAGAATAATATGATTTCAGTAATACATGTGAGTCAAAAGGAAAATCAAGATGACATAAATGGTTTAGAATCATAAAAATCAACATTTAAGTATGATATAAGATGACAACATCAATGGAACATAGAAATATGAAAAAAATAAAATATGACAACATAAGAATAATTCATGGATAACCATCATGAAATCCTAACATAGAATTTTTAGTATAGCTCTTGTGCATGATAAATAGAATCTTATGAAATAGAAACATTTCACAATACATCGGAGGGATGTATAATTTTGGTCCCACTCATCAAATTCATGTCATGTACATGAATTTGTGGCCACATAGTTTATACAGCACAGGAACATATTTCATAATTTTTTATCCCATAATTAAGTAGTGTGGGTTACATATATGTAATTATCCAAAAAAGGAAGGATTGAAAGATCTAGGTGAATACCCTTGAGTATAAATAATGATGGGTATTCACAACACAAAAGTTTGTCACAGAAAACCATGAGATAATTCCAAAAACATAATAGGTATACATAAAGTTTCATTGATGGGTTTAATGATACTGAAAGGTTTCCTCAAATTACGTGGGAATAATAAGGACAATAATGAGATGTGTAAAAAATTATTCCAACCTGAACATTTGGAAAAAAATTAAATAATAAAAATTTAGTACTTGAATAAATAAGAGGATAAAGAGAATTTATTACCTAGAGAGGGAACTTCTAAAATCTTTGGAGGAGCATCTTAAGAGGATTGAAATACCTTGGGAGGGATTTAGAGAGAGATATTGGGAGAGTAATTTCATGTTCAAAGGGTTTTTTATGAACAAGAGTGGGAGATTGGGTCAGTACTTATAGCAAAAGATTGGATAATTATTTATTAATTTCTAAACATATATTTTGAACTCTATATTAAAAAATAATCAAAATAAAAACATACCATAGTTTTTTCCATGGTTTCTCTCAAACAGTTCTGGTTTAAAATATTTTATAAGTCAAAGAACCTAACAGGTTAAAATAATACCATTGGTGATGTGAAAGTGAGTCATGTTCATAAATAATTGGTTATAAGAACCTTAAAATAAAATATAGGTTTTGGAGGATTCATTAAAGGTTTATAAAATTAATCAAATAACATGGAAATCATATTATTTTAAAGGGTAAATCATTTTTAGGTTTTGAATTGCCTTAATACTATTTATTACATAACTTTTTCATTATTATGATGTCATAATAGATACCACATACTTGTTCCCTATTTAATTTTCACTCAAAAATTAAACTATCATAGAAAGTTAAGAAAAATTCACCATTGATTACTTTTGAAATTTTGATTTCAAAAATATTATTTTTTTATCTATGTAATTATCTAAATATCAGAATGGTATATTTTAAATAACAATACTTATTTACTCAAAAATTGGTTTTGTTATGATACTGTCATTTTTTTACCATTATAAAAGTAACATTTTACTTCATTAAATTATATCATGATTTATATATAAATAAATATTATTTACTAATATTTTTTAGGACAATATTTGTATTTAAAAAATTATTGAATTTACCATAAATCATATTTTAATTGAATCTATATATTTCCAAAAAAATATAATTTTAATTTCTTCATATCAAAATATAATTTTTATCATACTCATTACATATTTATTTATAAATTAATAATTAAAAGGGATAAATATAATCATTATTTTATTGAAAAGAAAATATACAAATTCATATTACTATGGTCTACATTCATAACCCCTATTACACTATCATACACCCTAAGGGTAATGTGTACTATTGTGGTGCTCTCTTGGGGTGGTTCGACGTACATGGGTTGGGCTATGATCTCTATAAGCACAAACATATTCTGTAAATAGTCTCACGCAAGCTGCATTTGTTGAATATCATATTGGGATTGTTCAAGGGAATATATCAATGATTCTATATCCCTTTGAAGCTCAGATAAATGGGATTTATAGGGATCAGTCTTATTGGACGAGGCCATATCTTCTTCATTTCGTGTTAATTAGATTTTATCACAACCCCTAACATAAACTAGTATTAATACTCACTATGGGATGACTATATTAGTAATGGTTATGTTGCTAAATGATCTTTTAATTCTGAAAGGAAAACTATTGATATTTTTTATAATGTACCAAAATAAAAAATTAAATATAGTGAATATGTTTTATATAAATATATTACCTAATCAATAATTTATTCATTTAAAATGTAATTCTATTTAATTTTTTTGGATAATTAAATTCTTCCCTCCTTCAGAAATTTCATTTCATACACTAAAATAAATGAGGGATATTTTGTTTTGTCTCCACTTATAGTTTCTATATTTACTCCTCAAATATGTGGTTCTTCCATAGTAATTTGACCATGTGACTTTCCTTGTTTCATGGATCTTTGTCTTTATGGTCTATGATCATCATAGGATGCTCCTCATATGAAATACTATTCTATAATGGTACCAACTTTGGATTTAGTATAGGTGAGGTGTCTAGTATGTACTTCTTCAATAGGGACACATGGAACCAATCATTTACTTGAGATAGGTTAAGTGAGAGTGCTAGTTGATTGGACACATCTTCAATTCAATCAATAATATCAATGGGGCCAGTGTATCTTAGACTACAATCTCCCTTATTACTAAACCTCGTATGTTTATTACATGCTGATATAAAAAATAACACTTTACCTCTACAATTCAACCACATATATTATAGATGATTTTCTATATAGATTTTATATTGAATTTTTCTAGATTTCATATGACATTGAATGGTTTTAACCTTTTCTTTCATCTATTGGAGATTAGGTCCCATAATGTTCAACTATTTGTCCTTATCCTAGCATATTGGAGTTCAACACCTCTTAGTATATAGATCCTTATAAGGTTTTATTTTAATGCAATAATGGAAACTATTGTTATATGATAACTCCACTAATAGAAGGTCATGATCCCCAAATCTATTAAGATCCATTAAAAATTATCTCAGCATATAATATAGAGTTAAAATAGTTATTTCATACTGAACAGCCATATGAGGGTGAAGAGTAGCACTAAGACTCAGTTATGTATCTGATTCTTGTTAATTTCTTCTCCATAACCTCAAGGTAAACATCAAATTTTAATTAGATACAATGGAGAGTGGTACTCCATTTATTCCTACAAATTACATTATGTATATTAGTTAGTTGGTTAAGGGATCAATAATACTTGATAGTAATTAAATTCTCAAACTTTATAAAGTGATTGAATACAATCTAGATTGAATTATTACGTTTAGATGTCTGAGGGATTCCTAAAAAAATCCATGTTTATATTTTCCCATTCCCATAGTGGTATTGGAAATTGTTTCATCATACCCATAATTTGTTTAATTCATCATTGACTTGTTGGAATAGAAAACATCAAGATAAAAATTCTACAATATCACTCTTTATGTTACCCCGAAAAGGTTTTCTTCAGATCTCCATGTATCTTAGTTTTTCCTATATGAATCGAGAAGGATGATCTCTACACATCATCTTAAAGGTCTATTTTCAGATTTTGTTTTGATGGGACACATATCCATGTTCCAAACATTATGACTCCATATTTAGAAAATTAAACTTCATAATATTCACTAACTTTCATTTTAGCTCCTTATTATATTTCTGGACCTCCTTGATCTTCTCAAGAATTGATGGTTCAACACTTATCTCAGTAAGGTAGGTTGAATTCCCTTTTATGATTCCCTTGTATATCCTATGCTTGTCCATGAAGATTATATCCCTTGCAATCCTCATCATGGATTGGGTTGTAGGATCCTTTCTACTCTTAGAATCTACCACTTTGTTCACCTTACAAGGATAGTAATAGATTGAATAATCATAAACTTTAATCTAATCTAACAAAATTAATTGGAAAATATTGGTATCCTTTTGTGTGAATATATACTTCAAGATTTTATGATCTGTATATATATTACACTTTACCCTGTAATGAAAATTTCACCAAAGATTCAATTTGAAGATCACTACATCCAATTCTAGATCATGAGTTGGGTAGTTTTTCTCATGGATATTTAATTTATGGGGGCACATACTATCAATATTTTATCTTTCATGAGTACACAATCTAATATTTTTTTTGTACTCATCAATGTAGATTACAAATCCTTCTCCAATGGTGGGTAATATGAGTATAGGTGTGGTGATTAGCTTCTTATTTAACTCTTTTAATCTTTCCTTACATTCATCAGTCCATAAAAACGTCATTGAATTATGACATAGCTTAGTAGTGGGCCGAAAAATAATGAGAAGTTTCTCACAAATCAATGATAGCTTCCTAATAATCCAAGGAAACTATATATATCCATTACAGATATTGATCTAGTCCATCATTCTATTTATTATATTTTCGAAGGATCTGTAGATATCCCTTTTTTGGGTGATAAAACTCCCCATGAATGTTACTTTCTCCATAAAAAAAATTAGTTTTTTTAAATTTGTATATAAATTTTCATTTCAGAAGGTATTATGTGAAATATCCAAATTCTCATCATATTCCCCCAGGATTTTGGAGTAGTTAAGAATATATTTTGTAAATACCACCATAAATTTATTGACATAATCAATAAATACTATATTCATTAAGTCAATAAATATAGTTGGATAATTAGTGTGTCCGAAAATAAGTCTTGGGGATATCCTCCATTAATTTCTCTTAATAATATCCTATCCAAAGATCCACCTCTGAAATTTACTAGGATCCATTAACTAATTAAAAAATTCATCAATCTATGGAAGAGGATACTTTTTCTTTATCATGATTTTATTACAATCATGATAATAAATACAGAGGTGAATTTAACCATCTTTATTCATAATGAAGAGGATTGTTGTAACCTATGGTGAAGCACTTGGGTGTATAAATACTCTATCCATATTCTCTTGTAGTTTCTTATTTATCTTGTTAAGATCAATAGTGGAAATTATTTTTAGAGTCTTAAATATTGTAAAATATTAAGGTATGAGTTTGATTGAGAAATCAACCTCTCATTTATGGGTAAGACCAGGATATTATTTAGGGAATATATTATCACATTCCATTATAATGGTCATGTCATCAAAGATGATATTTTCCATAGTCTCAATCATTTTATATTGATACAATTTCTTATAAGGAAATAATATCCATTATTGAGATGAAAATTCTAAAGCAAGTCCATCTTCCTCCTTACACATGTATAAAATAAGAAGGCGATTCATGATATAGATGGTGATTTGGCGATGAACCATACCTAGATACCATCTCAAACTAGTAGTTGACCTAAATTTCTACTTACCCAAAGTGTGTTCCCAATCCACACTAGTCGACGAATAGCATGCATGCATAAAACAAAAACTAGAGGGAACAATTTCACCCAAATTGAAGAAAAAAATGGAATACATGTATATATATAAAACAAATAGAAATAGAAAAAATATAAATATATTTCATAACTAAAAGATTTTAGTGTAAAAAAACAACTCAAAAGCAGTCAGAACATACCAAAGTGAAAGTCCAACATCAAAGGACAACTAAAATGGAAAACATAATACTCCATGTGCTAACATAGGTAATCTCACACTATCTAACCATAAGCTTTCAAAAATTAACTGACTGAAACCTTGACACCTCACTACAGTTCCATTCCTTTCCCTACATTGAAGGACATAAAAATGACTACGCACTACTGAATAGGTGCATAGGGTGTGAGATAACATGTTCAATAGGGTCCCACCTAGGTGTTCCATAACTAGTCTTTGTAAAATAATCCGAACAATGACCAACTTTAAGGAAATAAAGGAATAAAAATTAGTTAAATAGTTTTTGAATGAAAATCATGTCAAATAATTTTATTTCCCATTTTCCCACATTTCCTAAATATTCCAGGTAAAATAGTTTCAAAGCATTTCATATACATCAGAGTATTCAATCAAACAAATGATGTATCACATATCATATCAAGTACATGGTAGTACAAGCTAAAATAGTACAAGACACAACATAGGTAACATCACAACAAGGATACCTATAGGTTAGTCTAGAAGACTGCATATACCACAATCAATGAGTAGTGTAAAATCAAGTCCTTAGAATAAAATAATAATTATTAGAGGAATACACCATGAGTGAACCCTACAATGATGTAAATATCAATTCCCTAGAACAAAAATCCTAGGGAAGAGAGGAACACCCCATGAGTGAACCCAACAAAAATACATTGATTTTATCTCTAAGCTACACCTTCTACCAAAGTTCCCAAGGCTTCCCATGCGCTATATTTTTTCCAAATGATTTCATCAAAACCATTATTTAAAAACCCTTACACATAACCATTTCTAAAAGATTTTAAAATTCCTTTTCTTTTACCAAAATAAGGAGCAAACATTTTTTTCTCTAAAAACCATTTCCACACACAAATATCAATCATTAAAAATCATTTGAAAACAATTTATAATAAAAAATAGAGCATTAAAGCAAATCTATAATGGGATATTGATGGAACCATTTACTTTAAACTCAGGTTTCACAATCCAAAAACATGATAGAGCAATAAATAAGAACAAAAATGGATGATGGAGTCCCAATAATTAATCCTCACATATCAGAATTTATTTATAAAAGGTTTTATGGAGAAGGAATATCACAACATACCTAAAATAACATGCCCCCAACATCTCAACCAACAAAGGATTAACCCCCGTTAGAAGATTACAAAATTTATCTAGAATGAATCCAAAATATTATCATCACATATCAATAGATTTAATAATGAGACATAACAATGCCACCATTATCAAAGGAAATTAGAAAGAAAAAGGATTACTCACCTAGTGAAATGCACCAAAACCATAATAGAGATCAATCATTAAACTAACTGATTTTGAAGGAGGGTTGGTCTCTAAAATTGTCTAGGAGAGATCCCAGTATGAGAATGAAGAGGCCTCTGGTGAATAAAAAAATATCAACAATGTAGTGACCTAAAATCCCAAAATGTTAGGATTACATGATGTGTGATCCCTTTTCATGTCGTATAATCCACAAAACCCAATTATTCTAAAAACCCATTACCTTAGATTAAACACATGGGTTTTCACCAATACATAGTGTGTAATATTTTCATGGAATGTAAAATTCTAATTCCCTTCATATGTTCATGAAATATACCAACACCTAATAAATTATGTGTAAACACTTTACGTAGTGTGTAAACACCTTAAAAATATGCATTTATCTTACTGATTGTGAAAAGTCCATGTTTTAATTGAAAAATATAAAAAACCTCTAGCATTCCCTGAACTAGAGGAGAAACCAAAAACCCCCTAACACATTTATTATTAGAATCCATTAATTTTAAAAAATACATTCCCAAACTTTAGGTCATTTTTTCTATAAAATGATCTCAATCATCAATAGGAAAAAAAATGAAATATAATTATAAAGAATATGAAAAGAGGGATGAGAAATAACTGAAATAATGGTAACAAGATGCTACAGAATCCCCACCATAATACTTTATATCCATGGGAAGTCATATAGAAGAAGGATATTTGGAAAAGAGATAAGGCCACTTCTCCCTCATCAAGACAGATTCCCCATAGTCTCATGAGAATATGATCTGGGTCACCGTAATACTTTGACCAATAGTATCTACTTCCTATGATAGACTTTCACTTGAGAATCAATGATATCTAATAGCTTCTCTACTATAGAAAAATCTGGATCTAACTCAATCCATTCCTAACTCTGAATTTTTAAGATATTAGGATGCTATTTCATGGGATGAGATGTGTGGAAAGAATCATGAATTTCAATCAAATAAATTGGAAATTAAAACCTATAAGAAACCTACCTAAGAAGCTCTGTGACTTAAAATGACTCAAAATATATTAGATCCAAATTTCCCTATTCTCCAAGATGATGGTGACCCAACTGAGGAGAAACATTTAAGAAAACCTAACCATGAATAGAAAACTCCAAAGGACACCATTACCAATCCACATAATATTTCTGCCGACTATGTTCTATAACTAGACACTGAAATATATCATGAATCCTTACTGATGTCTCTTAAATAATACTAGGTCCCAACAAAGTGGATTCTCTTACCTCCGCGAACAATGAGGTGATCTTCATAGGTGACCATAAACATCGTAGAAGGGGACCATTATAATTTATAATTGATATTTTTTGTTTTAAGAAAACCCACCCAGTCCCAGATGGCTATCCCATGATCCTCCAAAATCTAAGATGCAAGAACATAGTATATCCTTCCATATTTGAATATATTACTACGTATGATCGTCTATTAGTGAATGGAAAGTTGTACTAATCACTCCCTAAGTCCTCATAATCTATTAGAGACTCCTCTTGAACCTCTAAGTAAACATAGGATCCATATCTGAAATAATAAAAGAAGAAACTCATGTAACCTCATAATCACCTGTGCATACAACTTACCCAGATCATGAACTTTTGTGGTGTCTTTAATCAATATGAAATGAGACAAATTTTTCAATCGATCTATCACCACCCATAAAACATTCCATCCTTGGAAATTCAATGGTAATCCAACTAAATTGTCTATTAAAAACTTATCCGATTTCCAAACCGGCACCAAAAGAGGCTGGATCAATCCTAAAGGTTTCAAATGCTCTACCTTTACCAATTGGTAGGTGAAAAATTAGGACACATAATATATAGTATCATGATTCATACTCAGCCACAAAAATATTTTTCTCATATCAAAATAAATCATTATAGTTCTAAGATGAATGAACCGTGAATAACTATGATAGTTAACCAGAACTGATATTTTCACAGATGATTAGATGAAAATACAATCCCCAAAATGGAGAATACCATCTGAAGAGAGAGACCAACCTGAAATAGTCTCCCCACTATAAGGGGTTTCTAAAATTCCTCTAAAATCATCATACTAAGGTTGATACTATAGATTAGAATCAGGGAGATATAATGATAACTGAACACTAGTTAGGTCCACACCTGGATCATCCTCCCAAAAATCCTAGTAAAATTGAGTGGAAATCCCTATAATGTTCCACTTTTCCTTCGATTCAAAAATAACTTATGTTGGTACTTTCCTACTAAGAGAATTTTCAATGAAATTACCATTCCCCAGGGGATACATGATATTAAATTAAAACATCTAAAGGTATTTCGACCATATTCTCTATCAGATATTTATTTATTTTTGAGAAAAGATATAGCTTAGAATATTATGGTCAGAAAAGATAGTGAACCTCTCCCCAAAATTATAGTTCCACCAACACTTAAGCACATTCATAACTATGATAAGTTATAAATCATGATTGGGGTAATTATTATCATGATATTGAAGCAATAATGAGCCTTAATCCACCACACGATCATCCTCCATAAGAACACAACCCAAACCAGTTCTAAAAGCTTCATAGAAAACCACATACCCTATACCAGGCTTAGGTAAGATCAGACTAGAAAAAAATGTTAGAATTTATTTCATCTCATTAAAGGATGATTTAAAATTTCCATATCATGTGAATTTTACCCATTTCCTGGTAAGATTTTTCAAAGGTAATCCCATATTTTAGAAATCCTTGATGAACCATTAGTAGTATCCATCAAGACCATGGAATCTATGAATCTCCAAAATGTGATAAGGATCTTCCCATGACAATAAAAACATCAACTTCTCTGGATCAACTGATAATATATGATCTAAATTCAAATATCCAAAGAAATTCACTTATTATATCTAGAAACTGCATTTCGAAATATTTATATACAAATAGTGACTCATCAAAATATCTAGAACCAAAATCAGATAGTGCTCATTCCCTATCTCAGATCTAGAATAGACCAATATATTTTCCCTGAACACTACCATAAAAGTGTTTAGATACTCATGAAATATCCAATTCGTCAAAAAAGGGAGTGTTTGTCAGAAAAAATGTTGTCACATGATATTCATAATGACCATACCTACTTCTGAAATCCTTCTTTGGAATATTATAATACCTGACATTGATATGATGATAAACCAAATGAATATCAATTTTCAAAAACCACATTGTCCCCTTTAACTGATAAAAAAACAATCTACCTATGGTAAAAAAATACTTATTCAGAACCTTTACATGGTTCAACTTATGATAGTCCACACACAATCAGAGTGAAGCATCCTCCTTCTTGGAAAAGTGAATAGGGGATACCCAAGTTGAATCCCTAGGGAAAAAACCGTTCACCATTAGGTCATCCAATAGAATTTTGAGATATTTCATTTTTTCTGGTTCCATACGATAAAATGATATCAAAATCAGGTGTCATGCCTAGAACTAGGTTAATCGTAAAATCTACTTCTCTATCTAGAGTAAGACTAGGGAAATATTTTGGGATAAATTTAGGAAAGTCCATAACAATAGAAGGAAGATTAACAACAAAAGGAACATTATAAATCACAACTATAATAGTAGATAAAAAACTTCTGAGCTCCAGGTGGGTAGGCCCTTCATGAAAAACCCTCAGATCCCACTCTTTCTAAAACACAAGGGAGCTCCCATTGGTCACAATAAATGAGATGCACAAATGATGAAAATAAACCTGAACACAATGAGTTACAAGATAATCCTTCATAATAATGGTTTCAAATAGATCAATATTGATAATTTGAAAAGAAAACAATAACTCTAAATCATCTATCAATAAAAAAGAATGACACTATAATCCCTAATCATTCATCTTCCTAAGAGTTTTCACCAACCATATAAAAAAAGGAAATGATCTTAATTGGAATTCTATGTATGTCAAAAAAATGGACTGATATAAACGATTTGGAAACAAAAGTATCAAATAAATAAATCTCTACTAAAGATGAAATAAATATGGTCCCTCTCATTATCACAGGAACCGCATATACCTCCTCTGGAAATGCATATACTACATAAAGGTACTTCACTCCTGAGGCCTTTGATTAGAGCCCTGAATATTTTGAATCTTATGAATACACCACAATAGCCTTTGGAGCCAATGATGACGAATCATAATGAGACATAGACATAGCCTGATAGAAACCATGTATATGAGAATAACATCCACAAATGTTTCCTATATTTTTTGGTGAAGGAAAAGAATGATAGGTGTTCCCAACCTTGACACACTGATAGAAAGTCATGGAAATTATAATATCTATAACTAAAGGTGTAGAGGAGGTATACCACTATAAACTGCCTCCACCACTTCTGAGATGATATTCCACTTTCTATTTTTCCCCTACGTTCCCTTAAAGCTACCATCATGTGGAAGATAGGGGCGGGGAAGAACAAAACTTTCCTTCCATATCCATTCCATCCATCATAGATATGTCTATTTTCTTCACATATGTCAAAAGATTCAACATAAACACCTGCAATTTGATATTTAGTCTAAAACCCTAACATAACTTTAATTTATTCATCAGGTTAATATTTAATAATTCTAGTAAAAAACAAACAAGGTTAGTAAACCAATTTGTATAATTCAACACTTTACACCCTACCTTATATATAGAGAGGAACTCCAAAGACTTCTCCATAATTAGAGACATTGGAAAAAATCGATGGAAGAATAGAGTCTTAAAACCATTCCATTCCAAGACCACGTTCTTATATTCTTGTACCATAGAATCCCACCATCTATTACCATGACCCTTAAGTCTGAACTCCTCACAATTCACCTTGATAATCTCATGTGTATCCAGGAAGTCAAATATCTGATCAATTCTATCAATTCAGTCCTCTTCCACCTAAAGTTCATTTATACACTTAAAGGATGTTGGTTTCTCACCTAAAAACTCACAGGATCTATCCCTGTATACTACAACTCATTTTTATACATCAAAGAATATTTTCTAAACTTAAAGTTTATCTTGGAAGAAAACAAAAACATCCAACTGAATATCCTCAATAATATTATGATCTATAGGTATATTCCATTAAGGATCATCTGTTGCACCATCCTAAGTAACTCGAGGAAGATGTCTTAGATTCATACTACTGCACACCAGAATTGAAGAAATGATTATACAATCAGATAATATCTATTCAAACTAGAAAACCATATGAAAAAACTATGATTTTGATCAAGAACTCAAAATAGGATACACACATACCAACATACAATTATAACCTGAGTCTCTTCATGATAAGAAGTTCTTACAAACTCACGAAACCTACCTATCAAGTCTCAATAGTCCTTTATATGGTTTACCAAATGTTCTAAGACAAGGTATCTTGATAATAAAACAAATATGATACCAAACTATGATGAAATTGACTAAGATACCCTCTCAAACTGGAACATGACCCGAATTTCTATATAGCAGAAGGGCGTTCCCAATCCCCATTGGTGGGAGACTAGAACCCAAAAATCAAACAACAACTAGAGGGAATGATTTCACCCAACTAGAAGAAACAACATAGAGTACATGTGTATATATATATATGAAAA
Organism: Viscum album; assembly: GCA_963277665.1. Lineage (NCBI taxonomy): Eukaryota > Viridiplantae > Streptophyta > Magnoliopsida > Santalales > Viscaceae > Viscum > Viscum album. The sequence goes on along the minus strand of OY728150.1, from coordinate 804,481,806 downwards.
AGATAATTAGTGTAAGTGATAAAAATATTCTATAACTGAAATATGAAAGTTGGAAAAAATATCTCTAAAGTAGTTAGAATATACCAATGTTCATCTCCAGCATAAAAGGACAACTAAAATGGAAAAACAACTACTATATTTAATAGAGCCGGAAAGCATCCACCAACTCACCACTAGCTACCCAAACTCAAATGATAGAAACCTCTCATTCTCACTATGGAACCTTTCCTTTCACTATATCGATAGATATACAAAGTTCTCTACAACACTAAAGGGGAGAACATGATGTGAGCTAATAGGATCAATAGTATACCATCCAAGTGTTCTACAACTAGTTTTTATACAACAATATGAACAATTCTAAACTTTAATGAAAACAAGGCATGATAAAAAGTTAAATAGTTTTCAAATCTAAATCATGGAAAATCATTTTATTTCCCATTTTCTTACATTTCTAAAATAATCAGGGTAAAATAGTTTCAATGAATTTCAAATACATTAGAGTAGTAAATAAAATAAATTATTTATCACATATCACATCAATTCCATGATAGTACAAGATAAAACAGTAAAATCAAAAAGAGTATTTAATATCACACTAAGGATAACTATAGGTTAGGATAGAATTCTACTTGTACCATAATCATTGAATAATTCACAATCAATTCTTCAAAACAGATGATTAAGGAGTAGAAGAACACCACATGAGTTAACCCCCCCAGCAATGTCAATATAAATTTCTAAGAACACCCTGGCTAGGGAATATAAGAACAACCCATTAGTGGACCCCTAGAAAATACATGGATGGTGGCCCTAAACTAAAGCTTCTACCTAAGTACGCAATGATTAACATGTGATATATGTATTCCCAAACATTTCATTAAAACCATGACTTGGAAAACCTTTCATAATTTTTTTCAATGCTTTGAAAATACCCTTTATTTTACCAAAACAAGGGGAAAACCATATAGTCTCAAAAACACATTTTCACACAGAGAAATCACTCATTCCAATTAATTTATAAAAAATTTATAAAAAAATAGATCAATACAATTCATCCAACATAGGCTAGAGATGGAACCACCTACTTCAAACACAGGTCTCACACACCCACAATGGGATCCACCAATGTAAAAGAAGACAAAAATGATGATGGAGGCCCTATAATTATTACTCACATCTCAAAATTAATTCAAATAAATGGGTTGGAAGAGAAGGTAGATAAAAACATACTTGAAAGAACACACACTCGTTGTACCACAACTAACAAAGGATAGACCCCAAGAAGAATATTATGTAACATATCTAGAAAGGATAAAGAATACTGTCATCATTGATCAACATATCCAATAATGAAACAAAATGATACTACTGCAATCAATGAAAATAAAGAAGCAGAAGTATTACTCATATGTAGAAACACACCGCAACCGCAACAGAGATTAATCCCTAAATGAAGTGATCCAAAAGGAGTGGAGGTATCCAAAATCACCTGGGGAAGATCATTGTTTAAGAGGGAAGAGATCCATTGTGAATTAAACACATATCAACTGTGCATCATCATAAAATCCCAAGACATGTGTTTTATATGGTTTTTAATCCCTTTTAACATTGTGTAATCCTTGAAACCCAATTATAATGAAAAACTCGTTCCCTAAAATTAAAAATATTCTTTTTCATCATTATATAGAGTTTAATATTTTCATGGAATGTTAACATCCCATTCCCTATACTGATTCATGATATCTTCCCAATTCCCCATGATGTGTAAACACTTTACATGACATGTATTTCTCATGTAGACTGTGAAAAGTCCATGTTTCAATTGCAAAATCCAAAAAACATCTATAAAACCAATCACAATTATATGATGTACATGAATTTTGGTCCCACATAAATCACACGACATAAGAATTCATTTTATCACTTTTTATCAAATGATTAAGGAGTGTGGATTACATAAATATAAGTTCCCAATCAATGAAGGAAGGGGAAATCTAGGTGAATACCCTTGTATGGAAATAATGAAAGGTATTACAAATATATTTTTTCATTTAATCAGTACAACCACTTTCACAGTTGAGTGGGAACCTCAAAAATTCCACCATACCAAAAACACTTACACCATACAAAAATTATAAGGTTCCAACCATCACATTGCACAAAAACAAATTCAAATTCGAAAAATTTAAAAAACAAACCATTTAATCATAATAATAGTCTGTGAGGACATTGAGAAGCACACTATATGCATCAGTCACCATCATCATCATCCCAACCACAATTCTAGTGAACACCCCACAAAAGTTTGTTATGGAAAATCAGAAGATAATTTTATCAACATAATCAGTGTATATAAAGGTTCATGAAAGGGTTTAATGAGATTTAAAGGTGATCTATAATTACATTTAAAAAATTATAGTAAATGTATGTTTAAAAAAATATTCCAAAATAAAATCGAAATGTCATAATACAAACAATTTACCTTAATAAAGAGGAGGACCGGAATCCATTACCTTGAGAGGGTGATTCTAAAAGCTTAGATGGAGATTCAAAATAACTTGGGAATACATTGGGAGAGATTTAGAGTGTGAGAGGGAAAGTAAATTCATGTTAAATGGGTTTTTATTTTAGATTATTGAGAGCATGTATGGGTATTTATAGAAAATGAGAGGGGAATTATTTATTAATTTCTAAACATAGGTTTTGGGATTTATATAAAAAAATAATCAAAACCACAAACCACGACATGGTTTTTTCCACTGGTTTATGCTAAAGAGGATTTATTTTCAATATTTTATAATTCCAAGAAACAAAATTATTAAAATAATAACATTAGTGATGTGGAAGTGAGTCATTTTCTTAGAGAATTGATTTTAAAAACCATAAAATATAATATAGGTTTTGAAGGATTCGTTTAATGTTTATAAAATTAATAAAATAACTTCAAAAGAAATTATTTTAAAGGATAAATATTCTTTCTTTTGTATTCCATTTATATATTTTATTATATCACTTTTGGACTATTCTGATGTCATAATAGATATCATATATTTATAATGTATTTAATTTTTACCCAAAGATTCATTTTTCTCATAAAATTATAAAAAATTCACCATATTATAATTTTTATGTGATGATTTCAAAAATAATATTTATTTTATTAATATATTTTTCAACATATTATAATTTACACTTTTAAATGAAAATCCTTATTTATTGGAAAATACATTTTTATGATACTAATATCTTCTTACCCTTATAAAAATGGCATTGGACTTCATTAAATTATATTATTATTTATATATAAGTATATATTATTTAATAGAACTATTTATTTTTGAAAATAATATTTATTTCAAAAGTTCATGAATATATAAAAAATAACAATTTTTATTGAAACTAAATATTTCTCTAAAAAATATTTTTTATTTCTTCATATAAAATTCTATTTTATAAAACTCATTATATAATAATTGATAAGTTAATAAAAAAGGGAAGTATATAATCATTATTTCTTTTAAAATAAAATATAAAAATTTATATTACCAGGGTTTAGATACACAACCCCTTATTACACCAGCATAAATCCCAAGTGTAAGGTGTGTGTTGGTGGTTCTTTATTGGGGTGGATTAATAGACATAGTTTGGGTTGTGATATCTATAGGATTGAACTTATCTATTACATGATTTTACTCAATATTCAGATGTTGAATCTTGGATTTGTCTTGGTCAAGAGAAAATTCCAATGATGTTATCTTCCTCTGAATCTCTGATAAATTCGTTTCAAAGGGTGTGATCGTACTATTAGAGGCTATCTCTTCTTCCTTATTTGTCAATTAGATTTTATCATAACTATTAGCGTATGATAATATTAATTGTTAGTATATAATGAAAATATTATAAATAGTTATGATGCTTAATGGTATTTTAAGTTAGACCAGAAAACATTGGATATATTTTATAATAGCCCAAAATATCAAATAAAATATAGTGCATGTGTTTTTTATAACTAAATTACCTATTAAATAATTTATTTATTCATAAGGGAATTTCATTTATAAAAGTTTATGTAGTTATAACATGGGAGGATTGTCCAAATCCCTATAAGGTACAAGGATTCGGTTTTTTATAATTTTACTATGCTTATTTTTTTCCATATTACCATGTTCTGTATCATGTTATGAAAAATTTTCAACATGTAATTCATTTCCATGAAATTCAATGTTTTCATGATTATGCCATATTTTTAAAGTATTACACACTTTTATATCATGATCAAATTTTTTATGATTATATATATTTGTTTTGGGATAGGTCATTTATGTTATGATAATGATCTCTTTATGATCTCATGTTTCTCTATTATGTATTAAGATTATAATCTAAGGTATTTTGATCATTAATTATGATATTAACGTCTTCCTTATTTTTCTAATTAATTTTTATGATGTAATAATCTATTATATGTTTTTTCTTACCATGAATTTTAGATCACACCTTTATTAATATTTCATTCACATAGTTAGAGGGATGATTATATCATGGGAGATTTCTAGAAAGGGTCTTAATTAGTGTTATAAAATATGTTTTTTTGTAACTAGTATCTGAGACACTAAACCTATCAGTCCTTAAGTCTTGTGAATATTTGGGATATTTATTAATTAAATCGTGAGATTATTATACTATTTTTGTCATGTTTATCTAGGGCTGATATAGGTTTTGGTTATGAAAATATATAGTGACTTGATGGGTGGGATAATATTTCATGTACCAATGTAAGGAATAATATATATTACATGGATCATGATTTCTCTTAACACATGACTAAAAATAAATACAAATTTTAGAACATAAAATAATTAAAAGGTTTATTCCTCAAATTTTGGGACAACACTTAAAGAAATTTCATTTGTCTAAGAGATATCTCTATATATGGTATATATTTAATTTTTAATATAATTTATGATGTTTATCCTAAGAACAAACATATCAATATTAATCAATTATATAATAATTGATATTTATTAATGTGTAGTAACGATTCATGTATAGTAACAAATGCTCAAGGATTTCTTATATTATCCATTGACTACCATGACAATTTCTATACTCTAAAATTGATTGAAAATTCCTAACAAAACATTCCTTAGGAATTCTTAATATTATAACCTCTAAACCTTTAAAAACATCTCTATAAATGATATATTCAATAATCTACCATAGTTAATATTTTATTTCACAAAAGTCTTTGACCCTTGTAAACTTATTAAGAAACACAAAGTTATTCTAAAACCAATAAATAGTATGTAAAATTTTAAAATATTTCAATTATATTAGACAGATCCTTTTATATCAATATAAATTTAAAGTATCATAGGGAAGAACTATGTTTTCATTCATATTTATGACTATTATTATAATACTAAGGTTTTTTTCTCATTAAAAACTAGAATCACTTTAGTTTTTTAAAAATTTCACTAAATTATTTAAAAATTTATAGAATATATCACTTATCTATATCCAAATTGATCATTATTGTGAGTTTTAAAATCAGAAATTTGAATATTTTTATAGTTAAAATGGTAAAAAAAATAATACCAAGAACTCCAAAAAATAATAGTGTATCCAAATATATAAATAAAAATACCAAGTATATTTTCTAGAAAATATTGTGCGATTATATGTATCCTAATAAATTTTAGGCCAAGCCTATGAATACTTAATTTCACCCTATAAATAAAGTTTTAATATATCATATTTTAAATAAAACATCATAGGAATTATTGAATAGTAGAAAATATAAAATTTTCTACTTTAATGAGTTCATATGTAAAATGTTTATTCTAAACACCAAGGATAATCTTGGAAAGTTTTATCTAAAATTTAATTAATGAGTTTTTATGGGTTACTCCACTAATTTTAAGTCCTATTGTGTATTTATTTAAAAATCACATTAATGATCACAAAAAGAAAGTGAGAAACTTTGAGAGGGAGTATTAGTGCTTCTAAGAAAATTAACAAAAAATAGTTCTCTTGTGCCAGTTAGCATTTAATATATTAAATATACCAACCAAATAATGATTATAATATAATATTAATGTTATATAATGATCACATGAACACATCTATTTTTATAGTGTTCACCAACTATTTTTATCGAATAAAAATTCCTTGGAATTTAGTGATTACCATATTGATTCACATTTTCATATCATATTATCATAAAATAATAATAGATAAGGAAATAATATTATCTCATAATTTATAAACATATAAAAGATTTATTACAATATAAGTGAGATTAATGATATGTAACACATGAATATTTTTAGAAAATATTTTTCTTTAAATAATTTGATTTCTTTGATAGCTTTTTTTGCACGAACCAAGAAATATTATATATCCATTATATCCTAGTAGATAAATTGGATGGAATAAAAATTTTAAATATAATGGTCCAATTTAATATGAATTTATTGGTAAGTTCTCATAAAATAATTACAAAATGTTTTTAGTAAAGTCAATTATTCATCAAAAATATGTTTTTATTCAAAAATGAGTTTTTCTTATTTTTATGATTGAATATTAATTTCAAGAAGTTAAATAAAATTTATTTTAAAAAATTAATTTCCTTTTATAAACTTTCATTAAAAAATTATCTTAAAATGATTTTATATAATTTTCCTAAAACCTTTTTTTTAAGGAATAGTGAAAATACTGAATTTTATTAAAAATTGTATTTTCTTTTAAAATATTACAAGATAAAATTATGTTTTAATTAGTTAATTTTTATTTAAAATAAACAATTTTTTAAAATGATATTATATATTCATTTATTATAGATACATTTTATGTTCAAAAGGGGAATTTTTCCAAAAAAAATTCTATGGAATTTTAGTGGTTTTATTTTAAATTAAATTTTCCAACTTTTATGTTTTAAATTTTGAAAAATCGATTAAAATTTTGAATTTAGAAGTTCCAAATTTAGTAAATAGGTCCCTTTTATTTTTTTACAATATGAATAGTAACCTTGGAAAATTTTGTTACCGCGGTAAAAGGTAATTTTGGTAATTTATTTTAAAAAATAAAATTTTAATGACTATAAAATGACCCTAAAATTTTTCCAAATATTATTGGATGAATTTAGTTCTAAATTTAACGACTAATTTTAAAAATAGAATCATTTAATAGACACCTATCCATGAAAATGACATAGATATTATTAAAATCAAAGAAAGTTCCAAAATGTCACACACGTATTTTAATAAGTTTAATATTATTAATATAGTTTTAACGGGGATATATATTTAATAATTAATAATATTTATAAATATAAAATATTTATATATATCATTTTAATTCATTTATAATTTTTATTGGTTAAATAATTAACTTAAATGCTTACACAATGCTGATGTAGTAATTACTTTATTAATGGAAATATGAAATAAATGTTATTTCAAATATTAAAATAAATATAATTTGAGATAATAAATATGATCAAAGAATTTTATACATGACCTTGACCTATTATAGATATAATAAAATGAATTTTTTGAAGATAACCTTTTATATTGATATTTTTAAAAATCCAATTAATGAATAGTGTCAAAGTTGACACTAATGATATTTTATCAAAATAATACATTTTTAAAATATTTAAATATCATAATAAAAATTAAAAATTAAAAAATAATAATAATATGGTATAAAACGTCATATATATTTTAATTTTGAACCAATTTACATCACATAATTAAATATTTCAAACTTTTAATATTAAATAAGTTGTTACTATAGTGCAAATTAAAATAGATTAACTAAGGGTTAATCAAAATGATAAGGTTTAAAATAATACCAAAACTTGTATAAAATTTTGTGGTTGAAGATCTCACAAACCTAACCCATCTTATATTCTAATAATGGTCATTTTTATGTATTTTTATTAACATTGAATTTATTACAAATTAATATTTTGAGAAATTCCAAAAATGACCCTCACAATAATTATAAAAGGACACCTCCTACCTCACTTATTCACATCAAATTGAGGCCTCAAACTCAACATTCCCCTGAAAATTTCACTTATGACCTTCACTAGAAAAATTATATATTTTTTCCTTCTCAAAATACCTACTCTAGTGTCCCTAATAGAAGATCTAAATGATGTTCACCGAAGAAGAGGTAGTCGTCTTTAATGACTCTTTCAAGTTTATTTCTTCTACTACATCCACTTAATATGTTTTTTACAATATAAAGTAACAAATAAAATTTAATTAATATTATTATACATTATTCTAATATTGTGATAACCATATTTTAACTTTTATATATCTTATGAAAAAAGAAATTGTTGTGCGTTCGTACGTACGACCTACCGTCTCCACGACACAATTCAATTAATTTTTCATTATCACAATTAAAGAATTATAATATAAAAAATATAATGAATAAAATCATATATATTACCTTAATATAATTATAAATATCACTAGTGTAGAAAAAATTTTTTACGGTGGTTATTTTTTATTTTTAATGTCAGCTTTTGGCCGACGTTATTACAGGAGACGTGGTAAACATATTTTTTTACGTCAGTTATTTTACAACCGACGTAAAAAACACAAATCCGAATTCTTTTTCATGTCGATTGATAAAAACCCAACGTGGAAAACACTTCAGAGTCATGGTTTATTACGTCGATTATTTAATAATCGACGTGGTATATACCCTTTCACTTCGGTTATATAATAACCGACATCATAAATCACTCCTCTGAAGTGTTTATCACATTGGTTATTTTTATAACTGACGTGATAAACCTATCTACAAAGCGGGTTCCAACGTCGATAATATAATAACCGAAGTAAAAAAATATCTACGATGTCAGTTATTTTATAACCGAGGTAAAAAAACTATCTATTTTAATTTATTACATCGATTATTTCACAACCGACATAAAACCCATTTCCCATGAAGTTATTACGCCGGTTTCCAAATAACTGACATTAAACCCAATACCAATGCATTTTTTACATCGGTTATTTCATAACCGACGTAAAAACAATTTTTTTTAAAATGAAACTGAACCACTGCTATGCCCAACCAAATTACCTGAAACAGAGAAAAAGGTTACCAAAAATAGACCAGATCCCCCACCCCACTGGACACCCCCCACCACACCCTTGGACACCCCCCCCACATACCCCTGGACTGCCCCCACCCCCTGGACATCCCACGACACCCCTGGACAGCCCCCTACACCCCTGGACAACCCCACCACCCCCTGGACAGCCCCCCCCCCCCCACACCCCTGGACAACCCCCCACCCCACCATCCTGTATACCCCCACCCCCTGGACAACACTCCCACACCCCTGGACAACCCTCCCACACCCCTAAAACAAACCAAAAAAATAACCAAAAACAGACCAACCCCCCCCCCCCACCGCACTGGACAGCCCCCACCACACCCCTGGACACCCCCACACCCCTGGACTACCCCCACCCCCTGGACAGCCCCTACACCCCTGGGCAGCCCCCCACCCTCCTAGACACCCCCACACCCCTGGACTACCCCCACCCCGGGATAGCCCCCCCCCCCACACCCCTGGACTGCCCCCACCCCCTAGACAACCCCCACACCCCTGGACAACCCCACCACCCCTGGACAACACCCCACACCCCTGGACAACCCCACCACCCTTCTGTATACCCCCCACCCGCTGGACATCACTCCCACACCCCTGGACGGCCCTCCCACATCCCTGAAATAGACCAAAATGTTACCAAAAACATACCATACCCCCTCCCCCTCCCCACTGGATAGCCCCCACCACACCACTGGACACTCCCCCACACCCCTGGACTTCCCCCACCCCCTGGACAGCCGCCCACACCCTGGACAACTGCCCCACCCTCCTGGACACCCCCACACCCCTGGATTGCCCCCACCCCCTGGATAGCCCCGCCACACCCCTGGACAACCCCACCCTCCTGGACACCCCCCACACCCCTAGACTTCCTCCACCCCCTCGACCCCCCCTCCCCCACCCCACTGGATACCCGCACCACACCACTGGACACTCCCCCACACCACTGGACTGCCCCCACCCCCTGGACAGCCGCCCACACCCCTAGACAACCGCCCCACCCTCTTGGACACCCCCACACCCCTGGACTTCCCCCACCCCTGGATATCCCCGCCACACCCCTGGACAACCCCCACCCTCCTAGACACCCCCACACCTTTAGACTGCCACCACCCCCTCGACACCCCCCCCCCACACCCCTGGACAACCCAACCACCCCCTAGACAACCCCCACACCCCTGGACAACCCCCACCCTCTTGTATACCCCCACCCCATGTACATCACTCCCACACCCCTGTACAGCCCTCCCAGAGCCCTAAAACAGACCAAAAAGTTACCAAAAACAGACCAACCCCCCCCCCCCCCACCACCACCACCCACCCCACTGGACAGCCCCCACCACAACCCTGGACTCCCCCCACACTTCTGGACTGCCCCCCCCCCCCAACCCACCACCTGGACAGCCCCCACACCCCTGGAGAACCCCCCACCCTCCTGGACACCCCGCACACCCCTGGACTGCCCCCAACCTCTAGATAGCCCCCCACACCCCTAGACAACCCCCACCCTCCTGGACACCCCCACACCCCTGGACTACCCCCACCCCCTGGATAGCCCCCACACCCCTGGACAACCCCACCACCCCTTGGACATCCCCCCACACCTCTGGACAACCCCCCCACCCCCTGGACAGCACTCCCAAACCCCTATACAGCCCTCCCACACCCCTAAAACAGACCAAAAAGTTACCAAAAATAGACCAGAACCCCCCCCCCCCCCATCCCACCCAAATGGAAAGCCCCCAACACATCCCTAGAAACCCCCCACACCCCTAGACTTCCCCCACCACATGGATAGTCCCCCACACCCATGGACAACCCCCCACCCTCCTGGACACCCCCCACACCCCTGGACTTCCCCCACCCCCTGGATAGCCCCCACACCCCTAGACAACCCCCCCACCCTCCTGAACACCCCCACACCCCAGAACTTTCCCCCACCCCATGGATAGCCCCCACACCCTTGGAAAACCCCACCACTCCCTGGACAGCCCCCACACCCCTGGACAACCCCCACCCTCCTGTATACCCCCACCCTCCTATATACCCCCCACCCCCTGGACAGCACTCCCACTCCCCTGGACAGCCCTCCCACACCCCTGAAACAGACCAAAAAATTACCAAAAACAGACCAGAACCCCCCCCCCCCCCCACCCCACTAGATATCCCCCACCACACCCCTGGACACCCCCACACCCCTGGACTGTCCCCACCCCTTGGACAACCCCCACACCCTTAGACACCCCCTGGACATCCACCACTCACCTAGACATCCCTCCCACCCTCCTAGACACCCTCCCACCCCACTGGATAGCCCCCACCACACCCATGGACACCCCCACCTCACTAGACACCCCATACCAAAAACAAACCAAAACCCGACAAAAACCGGACCAGAACCCCCCCACACCACTGGAACCCCCCCCCCCACACACCACTGGACACCCCCCCACCCCTGCACTTCCCACACCCCTTGGACAGCCCCTAGATAGCTGGTTTTGGGAGAGGAGGTTCCACCATCCCTCGGGGGGGCTGAACGCCGCTGGAAGGTACTCATCACTCCCACATGTGAATCTTGAGCTCTCAAAATGTTTCACCAATGCTTTCTTCCCATGTAAACATCATTCATTCTATCACTTTGATGCCAGTATAACCAGGGGAAAACACCATCACACATGATGGCATTTTCCCTGGTTATACTGGCATGAATGTGATATAATGAATGATGTTTACAGGGGAAGAAAGCATTGGTGAAACATTTTGAGAGCTCAATCTTCACATGTGGGAGTGATGAGTACCTTCCAGCGACGTTCATCTCCATGAGGGATGGCGGCGCCTTCTCTCCCACCCCCCTGGACTGCCTCCCCCCCCATCCCCATGGACAACCTAGATCCCCCCCCACCCCACTGGACAGCCTTCCCACACCCCTGGAAACCACCCTCACCCCACAGGACACCCCCACACCCCTGGACACCCACTGGATAGCCCCCCACTCCCCTGGACAACCCTTCCACCCTCCTGGAAACACTCCCACCCTCTGGACTGCCCCCCCCCCCACTCTCATGGACACCCAGGATACCCCCACCCCACCGGATAGCCCCCTCACACCCTTGGATACCCCCACCCCACTAAACACCCCCACACCCTTGGAACCCCTGCCCCCAGACCAGAATCCATACCAGAAAAACCATCATAAGTAGAACAAAACAAGAAGTAGAGAAAATTAAACATTCACATATATAACATTCAAAACTTACAATGTCTACTTAAAAAAAAAAAAAATCCAACCTAAATGACTACCAAATACACAATTACAATGACAATATTCAAAATTACATTTTACACTACAAAAAACTAAAATTCAATCAAACCTGTAAAATAATTTGACCATTCCACTTGTAAGTGTTTGACATCTTGAGAATTATAGGGTTGAGGGTCATCAAATAGCTAAAAATTAAAAGGATAGTAGTTAACGTGTATAATGAATAAATAAAATGAAATATTATGGAAAAGTTTAAAAGGAAATATTACCAGGTCAAAGTTCAAAACTATCCGAGTTATTATTATTTCATACATAAATATTAACATATAATATCCGCATTTGGTGATGCCTTATTGTTCATGACAATTCTGTTTGAATGGGTGTAAATTCAATATATTATTTTTATGTAATAAATCAAAAAGTACAAATTATAAATGGATATTTACCTTTACATTTACATATTTTATCTTCGCACTCCTTTTCTTTATGTTTTTTATAAAGTAGACCCATCCCCTATTAAAAAATAATACGAATGGGATAAATTTAAAATTCATTATAATATATAAAACTATTGAGAAATTTAAACTTACTTTTCCGACATTTTCTTAAAACTTTCCCGCACATAACCATGGACAGAGCATATCCAATAAAGTGTTTTCTACCTTGGGAAAAAAACCCCTAACATCCAATGATCACTGATAAAAGAAAATTTAAGGTTTGTTGTTTTTTATTTTAAAAGATAATGAAATCTTTGAGAGAGATGTGTTTCATACCTCTCATGAAAAGTCATCATCCAACATTGTGTGGCTATATTCTATTCAATCCTTTCAGCAATATAAAGAATTCTTTGTTCCTAATCCAATGCACATGCTTTAGGGGAAATCAAATGTGGGTCCATGAATCCATATACATTTGTATTCTCATTATTCTCACAAATTTTATAAATATACCTAATAAAAAACATACATAAGTATACATTTTTAATAAATATAATGCAGGGAAAAGGTGTTAAGACTTACATGGAAAACATTTTCACCACATTAATGCCTAACTTATCTCCAGTAACAAGCTCTGTGATATAAGTTTTCAAAATCCCCACAGTTATTGCACATCCACAAACATGAGCTTCCATTGGAAACTCATAATAATCCACCAACAAATTTGAATATCTTGACAATCTGTCAAAACTACTAGAATATGTATCTGATGTCATAGCCATTTGTCTTTGTTGTTGTCTATACAGTATTTATTTACATTTGAAGTATTCTTGTACAAATAAATAGAAAAATATATTAGTTTTCAAATGATAAAACAACTTTAACAAAAAAATAGAAGATATAACATACATACCTCTATGGTAAAGAGTCAAAGAAGTCTGGATGGCCAAATAAAAAAATGGCCGATACTATATCCAACTATCGTCTCCTCATCTATAGGTAATGGTACTCGAGCTGATCTATTTATAATATCCTGTACAGTGACCCTCTGATTCTCTACCTCTAATTTTTGACGATGAATTGTATATCCTACACAATATACCAAACCATATGCATCTATATGATGTTGAGGAATATCAACATAGAACTCACAATAAGTAGGAAGCTGCGGCGGAGGAGTAGGATAAAAAATGGGGTCGACGGGCTGAGGTGGGGGAGTGGGAGCTACTGGTTGAGGTGGATGATAAATAATGGAGTCTATAGGGGGAGGTGGAGGAGTGGGATTTGTAGTCTAAAATTGTCTTTGCATGTTTACAAACATAGACTATACCGACACTCTAATATTTTCCTCCATCATCGCATTAATATTATGAACTTCAACCTCCAAGGATTCTATTTTTTTTATAAACACCCTTAAAGTAATAATTTGAAGAATGTGGAAACACTTTTCTTACTGATACACCTGTCGGATATCCTCATACACGACCAGGATGTTCAGGCTTTCCCAATGCTGCAGATAAAATATCTTGCCTCCCAGCAGTTGTAAATACCCCCTATGATCTCCGCTCCTCAAAATAATCTTGTATTAATTAATTGAACATTTATGTAATGATTGAAATTATATGAATAAAATAGTTAACTTAAATAAATAAAATAGATATCTTACAATCCTCTCAGCTATGATTCTCGAATCTTCCGAAATATTTTTCCCTTTTTTCCATCCGATCTCTCTTCCATTTTCCATGTCTAGATGGAGGTGATGGAGGGGCCACCTCTCCAGATCTTGAAGAATCATCTCTTAGTTTTTTTAATTTTTCCACCATCATTTTTTCTTCTAATAATGTATACCCTCCTCGAGATAAACTATAAGGGTATACATTTTTAAATTGGATCTCCTGATGAGATTTCCTTGTTTGTTTTAAATTAAGAATAACAATTCATTAAAAAAACACTAATAAGATCATTTATATAAGAATGCTTATAAAAGTTCACATTTCCCTTACCAAAAATGAATATTTTCTTCTACTTTCAACAAACTATCTCCATGTGTCTTCATCTATGAAAGGATATATACGACATTGATTTTCATGAATCCTTTGAAAAAATATAAAATCAGATGTGAGGGTTGATTTGAAATCCATCCATCTCCTGTCATCCATTGATAAGAATTTCTTCTTGACTCCTCCAGTGTTAGGAATATCAAATGTCATCTGATAAAGAATAGGTTAAACATATTATATATACTAGAAACATTTAAAGAATAGCTAAACAATAGAAAAAGATATTACCAAAATCGTCTTCCACAACTGAGAGATTATCTATTTGTCCACGCTTCTCCAGTCATCATACAAAATGTTTACTTTTCTCCTACCCTGAGTTGATACAAAAATCTTAAAATCTTTTGCATTTGGACCTCTAGGAATATCATCCTCATCAAACTCAATGAGTATCCTCGGATCCTACGTACAGGTAAGTGACAACTTTGGTAAACGTGTGCACCCACATTTACCAACTCTTGAACTCTTTGTCGTAATGGGAGCACATGAGGAAGATTGGGGAACATCAAGAGGAGCATGTGAATGTTCCTACCCAGAGGTATGACCAATATGATCATCTCTAGAATCATGTGGTTGATCAACTGATTGATCTGTCATTATCCTTCAAATAAAAAAAACCAACATTAGTTCAAAAATATAAAAATTCAAATATTATAATACTATTGTAATCAGAAAATAGAAAAGTGTACTAAGTTATGTAATATTAAACATGGTTAATATGGTTAGAATGTTAAAAAATGGTAAAGATGGTAAAGATGGTCAAGATGGTAAACATGGTAAACATGGTAAACCTGGTAAACATGGTAAACATGGTAAAGTAATTGTCACTGAAAAAAAATAATAGATATATAATTTATGTAATGGTAAACATGATAAAGTAAAATAAAAAAATTAAAACAAACAAAAACTTATACTTATTTTGTTTTAATACATGTTTTAATAGAGAAAAAACTTACAATATCTAACATTTTATGAAAATAATAAATGTAAACAAGAAAAAAACAAATGTTACCTGTAATCTTAGGAATGTACAAATGGATTGTTTTCCCAAATTCCTTCATTGTGATCGTTCCTTATGGCACAAACCATGTATTCAACATGCTCATCATTATGTTCTATTAATATTTCCATGGAAGTAGAGATCTCACATAAATCAGCATCTTCATCAAGTTCATCCTCGCTAACATATTGTTTTTACCTTGTAGAACAATAGCCCACTGCATATCTGATTTATCTACTATATAGAAATATTGTTTTGCATCTGTTGTCATTATAAAAGAATCAGCTATGTCATCCAATCTATTCATATTAACAACTGTCATTCCAAATTCATAATGTATGGAACTATTGTTACCGATAAACCATTTATAGTTAAAAAAGGAACTTTAAATTTATAGTAATCAACCTCCCATATGTCTTCAATCACTCCTAATATGCTCTTGATGCCGAAATTGGGTTTTTTTCCTTAGCACTCCAAAAATGCATTGCTTCTGCAAACACTAATACACCACTATTCTGAACTGCACTTCTGTTGTCTTGATATTTCATATAAAATGTATAGCCATTAATGTCATAACTGGACCATGTTATCACATTTAAACATGGACCACCCACTATCCATTTCAATGTCTCTAATACATATGATCTACCAAGCAAGGTCATTTTAAACCATGAAAAAATGTTTTGTTGTGCTCATTCAAAATCAAAATTTATTTCTTCTTTGGATGACATTGTTTCAACTCATTAATATGCAATGTGATATACGATTGATCATCAGTTATGTTATTAAAGATGTATAATTCTAACTTATTCCTTTGTTCAGCTGATAATGATTTGAATTTCAAGCCACGAATCCCCTTTCCCTCATTATTAACTCGTTAATGGCCAGAAGGAGGCAAACCTTTGTGCTGCACTGTAGCCAAGTAGCTCATACAAAACTATTCAAACTCATCAGAAATATACTTTTCAATAAGGGAGGCTTCAGGTCGATATGGATTCTTAACATACCCCTTAAATATTTTCATATACCTTTCAAAAGGATACATCTAACGAAGATATACTGGTCCACAAATCTTTATTTCTCGAACCAGATGAATCATTAAATGCACCATTATATCAAAAAAAGTTGGAGGAAAATACATTTCGAATTGAAAAAATATACAAATTTCATCCTTTTCCAAAATGTTCAAAGAATTCACATCAATCACCTTATTAAAAATTGAATTGAAAAAATAACACAACTTCATTATAGTCTTTCTGACACGGATGGGCAATATTCCATGCAATGAAACTGGTAGAAGTTGTTTCATCATGATGTCAGAATCATGCGATTTCATACCTATCAACTTCAAGTCCTTCAATGAGAATTTTTTTTTACATTTGAAGAATAACCTTGAGGCACTTTGATTTCATGAAGACACTGAAAAAGATAATTTTCTCCCTCTTTGATAATGTATTACAAGTTGAGGGAATAAATGTTTGTCTTCCATTAGGAGTGGGAGATAACTCCAAACATATTCCCATTGATAGTAAGTCTAATCTTGCATTCAACCCATATTTTGTCTTTACTTTAATATCTAACAATGTTCCAATCAAACTATCACATATATTATTTTCTACGTGTATGAAATCAATATTATGTTTAACTTCATGATATCTCTAATATCGTAGCTCAAAAAATATTGACCTTTTCTTCTAAATATATCTATCATTACCAGATTTCTGTGTCTTTCCCAATGTCACATCAAGGTTTTTCAACCTCTCAAAATACAAATCATAGGATAAAGATTTTGGAGAAATATTAAATTCTTGTGAGCCATTTAATGCCTTTTTAGTCTTCTATAAGAGTGATCCATAGGCAAAAACTTTCGATGACCCATGTAAACTGTTTTCCTCCCATTATGAAACTAACAATATGAAGTATTTTGTTCGTGAATCGGACATGCTTTATTCCATTTAACACTGTATCCAGACAAATTTCCATATGCTGGGAAGTCATTTATAGTGAAAAAAAGCATTGCATGCAGTTGAAAATATTCCATTTTATAAGAATCATACACCCTAATACCATCCTCCCATAAAAGTTTCAAATCATCAATCAATGGTGACAAGAAAAAATCAATATAATTTACGGGTTTCTTCAGACCAATGATCATTATACTCAACATGACATATTTTTGCTTCATAAAAAATTCAGCATAGAGGTTGTAAATTACCAATAAAATAGGCCATGAACTATGTGTGCTACTGAGGGTTCGGTATGGATTCATTCCATCTGTGCACAACCCTAGTATGATATTTCTAATTTCATTTCCAAATGTAGGATACTGCTCATCAATTTTCTTACATTGTGTACAATCAGCTGGATGACATATTTTTCCATCATATAACCGCTCATCAGCATGCCATATTAACCTTTTTGGATCATGTGAATTAGAAAATAAACATTTGAAATGATGAATTATAGGAAGATACCAAAATACATTTGAAGGGATCTTTGTAATCTCTACATCAGCCTGTGATTTTTCTTTCAACTTATACTATGATGTCCCACATTTAGGACACTCTGACAAAAATTCATATTCCTTCCTATATATCATACAGTCATTCAGATAGGCATGTATTTTCTTGTATCCCAACCCCATCGGGCATAATATTTTCTTGGCCTTATAATGTGAATCTGGAATATCGTTATCTTTTGAAAAAATGTCTTTCATCAATCATAGCAGCTCTGTAAAACTTATGTCACTCCATCCATGTTTCGCCTTTAGGTTAATCAATATTAACAACACCGAAAAAACCTTAAAATCTGTACAACCAGAATATAATGGTTTTTCATCATCACCATATAGATGCACAATTTTCGGTTCTACCTCAATTTTTACCGCTGCAATATCACAAATCATTTCTTTAATTCCATTAGAGTCTCCATCTTGCGAATCATCATCATCAGTGACATTCCGTCCAGTTTCACCATGCGAAATCCAAGGGTTGTAACTCGAATTAAAACCATGAAAAATCAGTTGATCTTTTATCTCTCTACTTTTCACCTTCTTTATATTCAAACATTTCTGGCATAGATAGAAAAAAATATCACTACTTGGAACATTTCGTTTAGCAAATTCCAAAAAGGCATCAACACCTTCCTCGTATTCATTGCTCATTCGATGTGTCGTAATCAAAATTCTACTCATTATTACCTATAACAAATATCAAAAATATACATCTTTTTAAGATAAGACAAATATATGTTTATATGAAAAAAAATCATAATTTGAATATAAAACAATTTTCAAATATAAAACAAATCTATGTGTATTTAAAAAAATATGCTTGAATATGATTTTAAAAAGAAAATATAGTTTGATATAATAGTTTTAAATTCATCTTGGATCCTTTCTTCTTAAGTTTCAAAAAGAATATATCCTGGTGCAACTGGATACCAAATTCACCCTTCTGTAAAAAAGAAATATGAAGTATAAATATTAAAATATGTATACATTAACTACTGAAAACTACACAGATCCTAATGATTTGAAACCTCTGGACAGCCCCCACCCCTCTGGACAGCCCCCCCACCCCCTGGACACCACCCCCACCCCCTGGACATCACCCCCACCCCTCTTAATAACCCAAGAACACATTTATTACTATTAAACTGTCAATTTAAAAATGACCAAACATCCCTAATAATAGAAGGAATGAAGGAGAAGAAGAAGTGGACAAAGAAGAAAAAAAGAAACAAAGAATAAAGGAAGAAGAACATAGTATAAGTAACTTATTTAAGGAAATTCCATGGAATCCAAGAAAACCATGGGGTCTCCAATGGTTGATAGAAAATTGGATAAAACAGAGTAAACCTGATAATCAAATCAAAATTTAAAATAAAAACTCGGATAAAGAAAATCAGAGTGTAAAGCCTATCATCACGGCACAATGGGGTCAGGATAACTGCACATCTTTGAAAACCATGACATGGTCTCCCCCATAACCCATAATTTTTTCATAGTCAATGACTGGTCAAAATATATATAACCAAATAGAATCATATTGCAACTCCCCTCATCTTTTCATAATGCTTGAATCCCTAAAAATAATAGTGGAAACCTCAAACATAGACTGTACCAACCCCCTTGGACACCACCCCCACCACCTTGGACACCACCCCCACCCCCTTAAACAACACTAATAAATTATAGCTTAATATCCATGAAACAATACAATCATCATGTCATAATATCACAAACCACGATGCAATATCCAATCCCAACGGACACTTATCCCCCACCCCCTTGGACACCCCCGGGACACCACCACCCCCTAGGATAGACCCCACCCCTCTGAATAGCCCCCACCCCCTGGACAACCCCCACGCCTCTAGACAGTCCCCCCCCCCCCCCCCGTGGACACCCCCACCCCTCCTAGAAACCACCCCCACCTCCTACCACCTTGGATGCCCCCATGAACACCACCAACCCTCTAGACACCCCCCCCCCGCCTCACCCCCTTCGACACCCCACCCCCTTGGACCCCCCCCCCCCCCCCACACCCCTGGACTACCACCCCCCTCCCCCACCACCACCATGGACACCCTGGACACCCCCAACCCTCTGGACAGCCCCCCGAACACTTTGGACACCACCCACACCCCCTTGGACACCCCCTACACACCACCACCCCCTTGGATAGCCCCCCCACCCCTAGATATCCCCCACACCTCTATAAATCCCCCAACCTCACCCCCTTGGACACCCCCACCCCCTACCCCCTTGGACACCCCCGGGACACCCCAACCCTCTGTATAGCCACCCCGGAAAACCCCCCAAACCCTCTGGATAGGACCCCACCCCCTTGGACAGCCCCCCACCCACCCCTTTGGACAGCCCCCCACCCGCTTCGCCCCCCCCCCCCCCCACACACCCCTGGACTACCCCCCCCCCGAACCCTCTAGACAGCCCCCCGGACCCTCTAGACAGCCCCACCCCCCTTGGACAGCCCTCGCACCCCCTAGACACCACCCCCATCCCCCTTTGACATCCCTCGTACCCCCTTGGACACCCCAACCACCTTGGACAACCCTTCACCCCCATAGACACCACCCCCACCCCCTATGACACCCCCTAAACACCCCCACCCAACTGAACAGCCCACCCAACCCCCCTGAACACCCCCGCCCACTTTCACAGCCCCCCACCCCCTAGGAAACCCTCTGTACGCACATACACACATGATAGAACACACACAAAATGTAAACTTGCATGATATCACTTCCATAGGTTTATTTATCCAGAAAAGAATTTAGCATGGTATAGATGAACACTATGAAACTAACCATGATAGCAAGAACAAAGAAAAATAACATCTCAACAAATTAGTTTAGGGCATCGCGGAAAAAAACTGAAAATGAGTCATGTGAGTCTTACTTGAGTTTTGTGAGTCGACCTGATAGGTCTGATAATAATAAATATGAAGAATGATGTTGAAAAAACTAGGTTAGAGGGCACGACTTCGATGAATCGATTCTAGGTTTTCTGTGCGATAGAGATGAGTCGCAGGTCGCCCGATCGAAGAAAACAGAATGACTGAATACGGGGTGCGATAAATCAATTAAAAAATTTATCATGTCATTTATTTAATAACCGCCATGATAATCTATTTTTTTTAATGTTTATAACATCAATTATTTAATAACCGATGTAGAAAACTATTTATCACATCGGTTATTTCATAACTGACGTGATATATGTCGCTTTATACCGATGTGATAAATTGCTGAGATTGGCTTTATCACATCAGTTTTTTTTATAACCGACGTGGTTAAGCACCGAGCTTATCTTTATCACGTTAGTTATAAAATAACCACCATGATAAAGCACCGAGATTTCCTTTATCACATCGTTTATTTTATAACTAACGTGATAAAGCGCGCCAGATTCGATTTTCACATCGGTTATATAATAACCGACATAAAAAAGCTAATCTCCGTATATTTTACGTCGGTTATTTTATAACAGACGTAAAATATGGATCCTGATCGATATATCACGTCGGTTATAAAATAACTGACGTGATATATTAATCATTAAATATTTTCACGTCGGTTATATAGAACCGACATGAAAAATTCCGACGTGGTAAACGTTTTTTCTACTAGTGTATTATATAATTATATCCTATGCATAATAATTAGGGCTTATATGAAAAAACATGCATTGGAAATTGACATAGTTAACACACTAAAGAAGCATAATAAAAAAATATTTTTAATAAACGAGTGATAATATGATATAATAGAATCATATATGATATCATAAATCTGAATATGATTTCGGTATAAATTAACAACATCCTTTAAACTTTTATATGGGAGGTTCAGATACGTATAAAAGAAATTATACCAAAGGTAAGGGTTAATTTTAAAATCTCATTGTTATTTGGGTTTGTTTATATGTAAGTATATGATGGGGAATATTTATCTTACATGTACATGTTTCCTAAATATTTATTCAAAAATATTTTTACTATTATAAAATAATTTTTAATGTTATATTTACCCTTCTGTGAATTTTTACTAAATGGTTTGAAATAAATCTTTTTACCATTTTCTAAATGACAAAATTTTTCACTTTTCTAGAAAAATACAAAAAGAATGTTTTTCAAATTATATGGAATGAAAGGATTTTTCCTATTTTATAAAACCTTTATATATTGATTATTCCTTTATTATATTATATGGTAAATTTCAAAGGAAATGTTTTCATTTGTAATTTTACTACTTTTAAAAAATGTGTTTTCAAAATGGGAAGGATAATTTCCTCAATAATTATTTCATGTGATCTTTCAAAATCATTTTCCATATAGGAAAAAAATTATATTATTTTACTTATGATTTTATGGGATTATGATTCAATGACACTATCCTTATTATTTCTATGGATGATTTTTGTTTATGATTGAATTATATTTATAAAACCAATTTCTTTTTTATGGGTTCTTATATGATGAATGATTTATATTCTTATGGAACACATATGTTTGGTTTTCATTAGGTAATGGGTGAGAACTATATTTCTCTATAATGTATTTGGTAAATATTTATATCTCATGAGATAAACCGTACTACAATGGGGAGTGAACTCAGTTTATCAATATAGGGCTAGAATAAGAAGTAAACCCAATTAAGTAATAGAGGGGTAGAATGGGATGTGAACCCAGTTTAGTAAATGAATCATTCCTCTATGATGGTATTGGAAATGATCCTAGACTAATCATGAAATGATTTTCTATTCTTATGTATATGATATAGTTCCATGACTTATGTTACTCATTCATTTAATATTTTCCTTGATTCTTTTTGAACTTATATGATTTATTCCATGACACAATATCATAATCTTTGATATGAAATATATAATTTTAAAATGTTTTGTTTATTTTATTATGACTTGTGATTTTTTTATGATTGATATCTCCCCTGTTTTCCCTTACTGAGCATATGATATTTTCATTTTAATATTTTTCTTTTCCCCGTAATATAAAAAATGTTATTAACTATGGTATGTCAAAAAGGGATCTAGTTATGAAGGAATAAGAAGGATAAAATCTTATTGTTTTTTGAATCAGTTGTTTATGTTTAAAAGTTTACAAATTCCCTAAACCTATATGGTTTTGGTGTGATTTTTTATGAATATTATTCCATTTAGATGTAATATATATGTATGAAAATTTCATTCCATTATAGATAGCTTCAAGTGGACATGATAAATATTATTGGATCCTCCCTAGGATCCTTAAATGAATAGATGATTCATTCATTCTGTTATTATCCTCAATATATTACTTTTCAGTTTTGTAATTCTACTAACAATGTATAGGTGGAAATCATTTCATTTTATTACAATTATCTATGTAAAACTCTAAATATTTAGAGTTTCATAAATTATTTTGCAACAATATATATTATGATATAATCCCCAGTGAAACTAAGATTTTAAAATAAAGGATCAAATATATTAATATTCTACTTAAATTCATCAATCAAATCCTTTAAATATTTAAATATCTTAAACACATTATGATGTTTTAAATTTTATCATGGTTTAATCAATTATAGGCTACCAATACTCATGAAAAATCCTGAAATGTGTTGTTGCACAACATGAACAAACTACAACATTAAATTATGACCTTCAATTACAATAAAAACAATAAATTCTATATACTAAACATCGTATCATAGTTTTATGGACCTCTATATAATCTATAAAAACTATAATGTGAAATATCTCTAGTCATACCGTACAATGAATCCATATTATCTTCTTTAACCATAAAAATTCTCAAGAATAATTGATAAAGTAATAAAAATGTATTACAGCTTGAATTTACTATATATGATAAATACTTTCTCTAATAATATAATTTGGAATAATTAAATACTCATTATGATATTATGTTCCAAAATCACTAAAACATCATTTATTTATCTTAAAAAACTCAACAAAAAACTCGAACTAATTTATGAGCATATTGATAATAAAAACAACATAAATATAGCTTCATATTTATTGAATTACCAACTCAAGAAACTAATATTAATATGAGACCAAATATTTGGGTTATCTAGAAACAAATATAAAGTAATATTAATAATATATCTATAACTCTTGGTGAACAAATTTACAATGTTTACAAAGTCTCCTTGATTTCTGTTCAAACTCCCCTTTTGTAATGTCTATTAATGAGGGTTAATCAATCTCCCCCTTTTTATTGCATGACAACATGAACCTAGATTTTAAAAAAAAATTAACTTCCTATATCTCCTCATGAATCCCACTTAAGAAAAATCTATATTAACCTTTTCTACATTTTTATATTCACTTTTAAAAACTAGGAATTACCCCTATTTCAAGAAAAAAACCAATTATATTCCCACACTTTATAAAGATATGAAAATAAATTAAAAAGGGAAAACATTAACCATACACTCAAAAATATTTAAGAAGATAATGAAATCTTAATAAAATTCATAATTAATAAAGTGCATCATTCAAAGAGGAATATGTCAAGATATTCTTGAATTTCTCCTTTATTGAAACATACTGTAAATTGAGATCATTTCATTCCACATTTCAATTGGTGAAATTATATTTGATATAAATATTTTTTCGAAAGAATATTTAACAAGATTATTTAAAAAAATTATATATACTTTGGTTATCACAATCGATCATCAATGGTTATGTGGATTATTCTTTACTATCAACGAGATATGATTTTATCCATATTAATTGAGTTGTATCTTGTTATGTAACAACAAAATCAATATCCAATTTGTTATGCAGGACTGAATTTTATTTATTATAGTGAAAAGGAATACATATTACCCTAATAAATAATTATTCTCTTAAAGATGACTTTCATTCTCCAATATCCCCTACATAATTTGTATCTGAAAATCTATAAATCTAAATAGTATTTTAAATTTTCATACCATAAAATATAATCTAGAGTCCCTTTTTTGGAATGTTAATCTTTTTTGTTGACTATGTAACCATTGGCGGAGAATTAGTTGGTTAGTTAGATAACTAGTGAAGTAAGCATGAATAGTGATATGTTCAATCCAGAAGATCATTGAAAGTGCACTATTTTGAGGAAGAATGAAATATGGTCAATGATTGGGTGTAGATGGATAGTGGTGTTATAATTTACATAGTATTGGATGAAAATTCATTATAACTAGTTAAATTAGAAATCAATTATGAAGTATTATTCTAAGGATATTCAGTCCTTATCTTGAATAAATATTGGAAGAAGTTTACAAGTTTTTTTATAAATAGGTAGCCTCTATTTAAATGATCTTAATCATAAATAAAATTATTTTAGTTGAGTAGTGATTAATAATTAATTTTCATTCAATAATACTTATCCCCTATCTCTTCAACCAAATTTCTTTATTTATTTAAAGAAATATCGAATTTCTAAAACAAAATTCCTTTTATGGTAGTGATTACGATAAATTGTTATGTCTTTTGAATTCATTATTAGCATTGCTAAGTCTTGTTTGGTTTTTAGTTGATATGAAGTGTAATTTATTACTCTGATACATTGTTATTTCCTACCTTTATATATCTAGTTTGTGTTATGTATTCTAAGTCTATAGCTAATATATATGTTTTGAGAAGAAAATTATTATCAAGTATACTAGTTATAGAGTTTCAGTTCTTATTTTTATAAGAGTTAAAGAATATTGGAAAGTGAATATATTTTATACTTTATATACAATGTTATTCATATGGGTTTATCTTTAGTTTATATATAATTAGAAGAGGGAAAGTGATAATATGAAATTCTTTATGAATTTTGAATTTATTTAATTAAGTTTTACTTATGTTTCACTTGATAATACATCAGTAATGTGTTCATTATTATAGAGAATAGGTTTACAAGACTCCAAAAGAAAAATATGTGAAAACTAGATAAAATTGATCATTACACATTGTGAAAATAACATACAAAATGTTTAGAAATCATTCACAATATGTCATAAGTCCTGAAGAAAGTCATGATTAAATTACATGTCATTAAAATATTACATGACAGAATCTTCAAGATACATCATGTAATATTCAAATAACACTCCCTGTTTAATATTCTAGTCATGAGAAAAATCACATCACAAGGACTAGTTACATGTTGTGAGATGAGTCAAATATACAAATCTCAAAGATTTAGGTTGAGATTCAGGGCTTGTCAAAAATCCTCATAGAAAACCATAGATCAAGATTACACAACATGAGAAGTTTACATATCATGTAATATTCATACTATTTACTTTTCAACATCCATAAAACATTGCAAGAATTTTTCTTTCTCTCATTTTTCACTCATTATATCACATGTTTCTCCCTTATCTTCTATCATAAATCAACACTAGGAAATATTTGTTACTATTTTTATTGAATCAGACGTGTCTTTGATTGTTCTACACATGTTCTACATTCCGTTCATAACTATCCGAAGTATGACGCCCATTTACCATTGTTATTTACATTCGACGGTGGATTCACCTTAAGTTCTTAATTGTTTATTATTTCAAGTAATTATTTGATTGATTTGTTTCTTGTTTTCATTATTAACTTCTTGTTTCTCAAACAATTTTTTCAAACAATCAGATTTAAACTATTTTATTGATCATATAAGCATGTCTATAAGTGTTTCTTTAATCTCTGTTATTACCATCATGAGAAGATCAACCACTTAGGGTAAGGTTTGATAGTAGGAGTGTTCTGAAATTAATTTATCTCTAAATCATATATTTTTAACCCTAATTCAAGTAATTAGAATAAATAATTTTTTTATTAAATTCTTTTAGGAAACCTTGACCATTGGAAGTTTAAATGAATGAACCCAACCTGATTGGAGTAGAGTAGGATATGATCATTATCATGTGATATTTTCTTCTTTATAATCTAAGCTTATTGTATCTAGGTTTTTACATATATTCAGACCAAGGAATAGTTTTATCTTAGATAGATCTATTTGGTTTGACCATGATCGACTAATAACCTACACACCACTTCATAGCCTAAGCCTTAGGATCATTCCAATTTAGGACTGAGGTTATACTATTTACCCAAACATTTAAATTGATCCCAAAACTACCTTATTCTTTAATAATAAAAAAATAAAAATCTTTATTCAAATCCCCAATTCAAACCAATTAGTGAGGACTCCTATAAAAAGGTTTTGATGTCATGGTTCTTTGTCTGCTAAAACTTTCCTTATGGGATCAATCCTGCACTATCACTATACTACGTCATTATAGCAAGTGTAGTTTGGGATAATTATAAATTATAATCTGACCACAAATCATATGAATTAAATTATTCTTATAAGAAAATCATATTTTGGAACCATATCTAGGGATCATTTTACTGTGATTAGGCACAATAACCTTTTACATGAACCCCAAATTACATCACTCGTCCCCCTTTCTCTTTTCATTCATTCATATTTATTTTAAACACCACTGTTTTAATCATTTTATATCTTATTGCATGCATTAGGACCCCCAAACTCGTTCATAGATCCTTGACACCCAAGAACCTCTTACCTTTATACCTGAAATTGAAAGGTACCTTTCTGCACGCCGCCATTACATTATAGAAGAATGCTGCAATCTGCTGGTCCCAATCCACCAAACATACAACTAGATTGAACCACTATGGATTTTTTCTTTCTATAAATCAGTGGTAGCACACCCAGTGTTATGGTACCTCCTTTATAGGCACATATGTTTGAAATAAAACCTAGACTCATCAATATGATCAAGAACATGGGTAAGTTCAACAGACTTTAGAGAGAGGATCCTCATGAACACATATCTAACTTCCTAGAATCATGTGATAACTTTTAAAATCAGATAGTATCCTTTGAAGTAATCCAATTATGTTAATCCCATTATCCTAGCATGATAGAGCCATGTATTGGATAAAGTGTCAAGATAACTCAATCAAAACTTGGGAGGAACTAGCCAAGATGTTTATGGATAAATATTTTTAACCTATATAGACTTAGAAGCTATGAAATGACATCCAAAAATTTTCTCAAATGGACGGAGAATCAGTATGAGAGTCTAAGTATTTCATTAAAGAACTTACTAGGAAATTCTCCCATAATGGACATGATGTGTGTTTATATCACTAAACCATTTATCAAGGTCTCCAACCCACCGCTCATATAGTAGTTGATGATGCCGCTGATGGAGGACTAATAATAAATACACCTAAAGTTGGCTGATCACTAAAAGACGAGGTGTTGAAAAATTCTAATATGTGGTAGAGTGATCATGGATCACCTTAGTGTAGAATCCACCAAGCTGAAGAAAAAACCCCTCTAGATACATCAGTATAGGCCTTGATTAAGAATATGAAATCTTTTCAGCTACCTACCACACCAATTACCCCTCTCGATATTATAATGTAGATTCAATACTATGAAATGTGTGGAGATCCAAACTCATATAAATACTATAGATAAGTATTAGATTAAAAAAAAATCCAAGATTGTAGTTATGTTAATTACAATCTTAAAAACCAATAATACCAGTAACCATAACAGTATTATAAACAGAGGCCACCTCAAAAGCTGCATTAAAACAAGCAAGGGTACTACCAGTAGAGAAGTGTCCAAGAACTACTCCCTAACTAATGACCACCAAGATATACAGCTATGAATCCTATAACATGAATTCTTAACAAGTGACCCAACATCCTTTCTCTCATTGAGTAAAATAGCAATATCATCATACTCTGTAAAGTCCACCACAACCAACTAAACCTCTCTATACAAATTTGGAAAATTTGATCATAGCCTTCGTTCAAAAGGTAGATTACAGGTTGAATACCTAAGAATTAGAAATGAAAAATCAAAGGAATGGCCTCCAAAATCTCAAACATCAATTGTTTTTAATATAAAATACTTTGTATGATATATTTACAGGTACACTTCTAGGTAATACCAAGACATACCCACAAGAAGTGGTGAAGAAAGTTGTATTGAGGAGAAGAAAAGTGCTGGATTTTCAGATACCATGCATAGGAGAAGAGAAAATATTTGAGGAACCTAAGAAACATGTAATAGTCATTGAAAAATATTATAACGAAAGAGAGAATAAAATTGATCAAGATAAACCTATAGAATTACCACCTCAAAAAAATCTCAACATAAGAGAAACCCAAAGAGGATATATAAATTACACCACCATATTATAAAACACCTCTCCCATTTTCAAAAATAATTAGACAATGAAGGATTGAATGGTAGTATAAGAAATTTTTGGAGATGTTCAAGTAATTTCAAATTAACATCCCTTTTGAAGAAGAAATTTCCTCAATGTATTTCTATGAAAAATTTCTCAATGAACTTATTTACACAAGAGAAAAATGGATGACCATAGAGTTATTTACCTAAATTAAGAACACCCTTCTATTGTTCAGCAAAAGATCCTCCAAAAAATGAGAGAGCCTGGGAGATTCTCAATTCTGCACCATAGGAAGATGAAACTTTAGAAGATCCCTGTGTGAATTAGGATCCCAAATTAGATTAATTCCAATGAGTGTATTTCACAAGCTTGTACTTGAGGAACTCAATCCGACTAGAGTGGAACTCCAATTAGATGACAGATCAGTAAAGTATCCTTGAGGAATTATTGACTATATTCTAGTCTAGATCAAAAAATTCACTTTCCCCATATTCTTCCTCATTTTGGACATGTAAGTAGAAGGAGATGTCCTGATTATATTAGGTTGTCCATTCCTAGACACTGGGAATAAACTAATTGATGTAAATCAAGGGATACTTATTTTCAGAGTAGGTGATGAACAAGTAGTGTTCGACCTAGTGAAAGCTTAAAAACAACTAGATGATTGTCTTTATTGATAATATATCATTAACATGGAATAAAATAATGAATACAGGCCCATTGAGGATGATAGTGATGAACTCATCCTACTTAAGGAGTGGAGTATGATATTGGGGAAACAATCCAAACAAAACCTCTTACAAGGGGAACTATCCCGCCTTTCATACCATCAATAATTCAACCACCAATATTGGAGCTAAAACATCTCCCAAGTATACTCAAGTATTATTTTCTAGAGAAAATAGATGCACTTCCAATAATCATTAACTTAGATCTGGAATAGACACAAAAGAACAAGTTTATCAATGTTTTATAAATACAAAAAACATAAATTTCTAGGGGGTGGCTGACATCAAAGGGACTGTTTTAACATTATGCGCCCAAAAAATATTATTATAAGAATGTTTGAAACCCAAATTCCATCCCCAGAGTGACTCACCCCACCAATGAAAGAGTTAGTTAAGAAAGAAGTACTAAAACATATGGATGTTGGAATAATTTTTTAAATCTCTCATAGTGAGTGGGTGAGTCTGTTACATGTAGTTTTAAAGGAAGTTGGCCACACAGTTTTCACGAATAATGAAAATAATTGATTTCAACTCACACCATCACTAGATTGAGAGTATGTGTGGAATACATGAACATAAATAAAAAAACCCTAGAATATCATTTTTCTTTTCCTTTCATGGGCCAAATGCTGGTGATACTCATAGGACATGAATTATACTATTTCATGGATTGATTTTTAGGATACAATCAGATTGTAGATGACCAAGATGATTACTCCAAAACAACATTCACATTTCCATTTAGTAACATTTCTTATAGAAGCATGTCATTAGGTATGTGTAATTCATTGGAAAACATTCAAAGGTGTATGACACATATCTTCTATGATAATGTGAAGAAAATTTTCTAAGTTTTTTTGGATGATTTTTTAGTATATATACGATCATTCGATGTGTGATTAAGAAATCTTGAACTCGTATTGCAATGTTGTGAAGATAAGTGTTTAGTTTTTAGATGGGAAAATTTTCACTTTATGTCATAGGAGGAATAGTCCTCAGACACCAAATCTCCAAGGATGTAATGTAATTTTATCCCATTAAAATCAATGAAAATAAATATTTACCTAATCCCTCAATAGTGAAAGGAACACCGAGCTTTCTAAGCCGTACATGATTCTACCATTTCTTCGTGAAATATTTTGAAAAAAACTCCACCATATAAAACACTTATTAGTAAAGGATACCCCCTTAGATTTCACTGGAAAGTGCTAGTAGACATTCAACATTTTAAATAAAATCTTGATGGGCCCTCCTATTATCATATCACCAGATTGGGAAAAATACATTGAGTTGATGTGTGATGAAAGTGACTTCGTATTCATTGTTGTCTTAGGAGGGCGGGTCAGCCACACTTTCTGTCCCACACATTATACCAGTCACACCTTGAATGATGATCCGATGAACTACACAACCCCTGAAAAATAACTCCTTGATGTAATTTTTTAATTTGAATAGTTTTTTTCCAACAAACATTTGTCAAAGGTGACTGTGTACAATTATCATGCTTCCCTGAAATATAAAATGAGTAAAAAGAATGCCAAACCAATTTTAAGCATAAAACACAAATATTTTTAAAAGGTAGTTTTACCTATTTTTGATGGTGAACCATTTTTGAATCTAGTTTTGACGATTTAATAATTTCTATATGTCAAAAAAACTTATTATTTGGAATTGGGACATCAAAATTTACTTTGTTTGAATTTTGGTATTTTTTTGATAAAATTTATTTTTATTGAATAATGAAAAATACTACCTTTTAATACAAAAATTATTTTTAATTTAATTTTTTATATAGTTAGATTTTAATTTTAATTGGGTTTATAGTATAATAAAATAATTTTTTTCCATTTATCATTGGAATCAATTTCACAATGAAAATGAATATAAAAACTATGCAAACTTTTGGACGTTTTACTTAAAAACCCATTTTCTTATTCTTCTAGGGGATTAATTTTTTATTAATTTATACCAATTTTATGTTTAGAATTTGGAAAAATAGAAAAATAAGGTTAAAATTATGTAAATAGGTCCCTTTTATTTTTGGAAATTATGAATAGTATCTTTAGTGATTATTTTTATTTACCACAGTTAAAGGTAAATAGAGAAATTAAGGGTAAAAATTATATTATAATAATATAAAACTACCCTAAAACTTGTACTAATATTATTTGATGAGTTATGGATGACCAAGGAAATCCTTGGGTAGAGATTTTTTCCTTTGGAAGCCACTTGGGTGTGATTATGACATTTATAACATTTAATTTAAAGTAAAGGTAAATATATCATAAACATGTCTCTTATTACTAAATCAATTTTAATATAGGTTAATATAAGTGATATATTCAATTGTAAATTTTTATTAGAAATCTAAAAAGATTACCTACATCATATTATTTTATTTTATAGTTTTTATAAATTAAATAACTAAATTTAATTATGACACAATGATGATGTGGTGATTTCTTTATTAATGAAAGAATCTAATAACTGATATTATAAATATTAAAAAAATTATTTGACATAATTTATGTCATCCAAAAAATTTATAGGTGACTATAAAACTATATAAGTATATTAAATTGATTTTTTCAAAGTTATCTCTATTTTTATAATTTATTTAAATTCAATGAATTGGATAGTGTAAAAATTGACATAATTGATATTTTATATGAATTTAAATTTATTAAATTATTTAAAAATCCTAAAAATATTTTCATATTATAAAGTGAATATTATAAGCTCTTAAAGTTTATTAAGTTTCAAATTATTTTAAATTTACCCAATATAAGTAAAATTTATAGCCTCTTAATATTTAAAATTTTGTTACTGTCATGAAAATAAAAAAAGAATAATTAATGGTAAACTAAAAAGATAATGTTTAAAATAAAATCAATACATGTATTAAAATTATTGGATGAGAGGATTAAAAAATATACTCATATTATCTTTGAAATATTTCTAGTTGGAATCATTTGGATTAAAAAATTAATTTATATTTATTTAATAGTTTAAGAGTTTTCAAAGGTGCCCCTCCCCTCTCCTATAAAAAGGTTCCCACTATTCTCTAATAATCACACATTAAGAACCATTTGGGTTGGCCAAGATCTACCTGAAACGCTTCCTATAATCCTTACCCACATTATTGAGACATTATTTTAGGCATAAAACCTTTCTTTAGAGGTGTTAAGGTGTTCTTCCAATGTGATCAACCGAAGAAGATGTATCATTTTATTTAAGTATTTCTGTTTTATTTATTCTTCCACTTCCTTCAAATATTATTATTCCAATATTAAATAATAACTCCAGTATCCTAAATATACAGAAATGTTATTATTTTAATATTATCACCTAAATCTATCTCCACTTCCATTAAATGGGAATGGAATTCATCTTCCGTGCAGACGTGTGAACTATCACCTCCACAAACCGATGAAATTTATTTTCCATAGCCATCTCTCATTACTGGTTATAATAATGGAATTAATGGTCATATGTGATATTCATGACATATTAATAATTATAATATAATAATATATCAATTGCGTTCTTACTTTCCATGCCTATAAAAATGATAACATCGTTCTTGCGAACTATCACCTCCACGAAGCGATGCAGCTCATTTTTATTAATTATATCACTTATAATATATATATATGTGTGTGTTTTTTTAAATTATTAATATTATATTTGTTATTTTATTATCATTATGTAAGGATAAAATAATACATGAGTTTTTTCTATAATGATCAATTAAAAATGGAAAATGTTACTCATGCGTACGTACGGTTTACCGTCTCAATGAATATAACATTGTTCATTTTTTATAACCACACTTCATGGTTTTATTTAAAGGTATAATTTTTGTATAAAAATGATAACAATTTCTTGAATATTATTCTGGAGATTATGTATTTATGACCACATGGACTATTGACATCATACCAAGTTCATTTTCAACTGAAGTTCCGAATATCAACAAAACATCTGACAAAAACTTAAATAATTATGAAATTATTATAACATGGTAATAAGTGATATAAAATTAATAATAAAAATGAAAAATGTTTTGAAGCAAGTATAAATTAAAATAATTTTATTATTCAGGATGAACAAGGAAAATGCGTGATGAATCAAACTCAATGTAAGGGACTTCGTCTCAATCTCCACTCATTGAGGAATATTTTGATGTTATACACCACCTTCTTTTATAAGATATATAATAAAAAAACTTTGGCTTTTAATTCATTCCAAGGGTTTCAAAAGGAATATTTTTATATTAATCATTTTACTTTATTTGAAAAATGAAAAAAGTAATGATTTTTAACCTATGTGGCGACACCAAATTCTCCACCACTATAACCATTATTTGATATTTGGATTCCCCTATAAGACTGACTGAAATGCCCGAAAGCTAAATTTTTTGTTAATTTTGGACAAGCCCCATTTTAAGGAAAAATGGGGAAACCTTACATGACTTCAAGGACATAAAAACATATACGTAAAATGAATGTCAAATCCCAAAACAAAGCTACTAAGAAATACCCCTCCCCAGTATCATCATTAGTATGGAACCTCCACCAGTGCATGACAGTTTAGCAAGTTGTCCCCTGTAGAGGAGCATGGGCCCAGAACCAATGACAGAGCCATACCCTCTCAAACTACCAAATCTAAATGGTCCTACATGATGAAAGCACCTGATAAAATCCCCATCTGGAGAAAATCCTAGTAGAAAGTCTAGAAAAAGCATCCAAAATTCTTAAAAACTTGTTGCTCAGATCCCCTCACTGCAAACAGCCTAGAACATCGTATCCATGGAAACAAAATCATTCCAAAGACTTCAGCCAGACAACACACAACATCACATTCACTGGTCAATGAAAATTGTATATCCAGTCACCTGAATGATATAAAATCAACCAAGAAGAACAAAATATAGAAACAAAAGTGCACAAACACCAAATCATAGCATCAATTGGCCACTAACTGATCCAAATCAACAGGCAAAAAAACTAGAATCTAGAAGTGATGCAAATGCTAAAGAACATACATCTAACTAACACCAAAACCTCAACAATAACATGAATCAAAGCTGACACACAAATCCATACGCACCCCAAACCAAATACAAATTCAAGAAATGAAAAATGAAAAACATCACCAGCACTCCGTAGACCCGCTGAAAGCCTAATCCCATCTCTGCCATCGCAGTCACACACAGAGAGCACAACGAACTAGGAAACACACATGAGGAAAACAAGGCTACACTCTCAGGCCGCTGAAGATGGAACTCGGTTGTGGACTGGCATCGCTCCACCTTTAGAAACCCTATCTAGAGAAGAAGGAGTTGGGAAAGGTGAGGCAAGCAGCGGTGCAAAAGGTTGAGATGACCGAGCCCAAGAAGTCTCCTACGCCATCACAACTGAGGATCTTCCACCCCAAAACCCACCGAGTATGAGGAAGGAGGCGTCTCACCAACCCTAGGTGAAGGAGGCAGTGATGAGGGGAGTAGAATGCTCAGAGCCCCTTACGGGCTCATTTTTTTTCAATTCCCCTATAAGATTTAATGTTTTTAAAAGGAAAAGAAATCTGTTATTCCCTTTTTGGGATTTTTGGTATTGTAAATGGTTTTGAATGTTTATTAACTATTTTAATATCTTGAAATTATTTCTCATGATTACAAATGAAATTTTTATAGTGAAATGTTGATAATTGTAATATTTTATGAGTTATGATTATATAATGGTACTTGGATATTTGATGGGTGGTTACATGATAAACCAAAGATGGGTGGTTATGTGATAAAAAAATATGAGTGGTTCCATGATAAACCAAGTATGGTTGGTTACGTTATAACCTCCAATGAACTGGGTATGAAAGTCGGTCATTTGACTATTCCATTTAGTGATATGTAAGGAAGTCGACCATATGGTTATTTCATTTAAGTATGATTATGTCCCAAATTAACTTTATATGTTATATGTGATTTATATGAGTTTTATGATAACATTATTATTAAAAAAGTGGTAATAAATGATCTTATATCGAGTGAAGAGTATTTAACTACTTCTTAAAGTTTAAAAGTATTACTTTATGATAAAGTACTCATGGTTTACATGTTTTTGCAAGGCTGATAGCTTTTCTCCATTTTTTATTCCTGATTATGCTTTTTTATGCTCATCCTATGTTTTGAAAAAATTTTCACAGGATTTAAATAAGAATAGAGTCAAGAATGTGATCAAATAAAAATTTGAGAAGTTTAAATAGGAAACAAAACCACGTTTATTTTTAAATGTGTTATTTTGTTTTATGAAAAAAATGGATAGTGAGTAGAAGGGTATACTTTTTAATATTTGAGTATTTATGTAATAGTTATAGCCTAATTATCTAAAACTATAAACCTGAAAAGATCCTCAATGAGAATTACGGACTTAACTCAATATTGTGTAATGTTTAAGTTAGGGTCCTTATAGTTGGTATCATAGGTCGTTTTAGATAACTATTGAGGTTAGGGTGTTATTTAAGAATAAGTTACAAGTTATATATAACAAAAATGGATACAATAATAGAAATACTCTTAGTTATTTTAGATAAAATATATGAGTTTGAGATAACATGAATAAGTATATCTTAGTGTTTATCTTCCTCATAAGATAGTATATGATGATTTTATTGTTATACTCACACTATCCTTTTTGGTTTCAGTAAATGAATAGATCCAACAGGCACTAAAATAACAATGGATGTGAAGGAAGCTATGGTGGTTCTCTAAATAATAAACTAATTTAAATGGGAGCTATAATGAGAACCATTATGGTTATTCTAACACAACTCTCCAGAGTAACAATTAACCACTGGAACCTTGGTTATTTTTCAGATGCATCATATATGAGAGAAAAAAATCCTTATGGATTTTTATATAATAATTATTATAAATTTCAGTTTATTAAATGACATATGTGTCAAGGATGTTGAATGAAACAACAAGGAAAATGTTTTAAAGGGATAATAAGATGTAATAGATGTGGTAATGAAGTTCATAAAGCAATAACCTGTCAAGGAAAAAGGAAGCATTCAATTGACTCCTCGAAAGGGAAAGAAGTTATTTAAAAGTTATAAATTGAATGTTTTAAATGTGGGGAGTATGGTCATTATAAAAATATATGTTCTATGAAGAAGGTTTTGGAATGGTATCAGGAGTACTATACAAATATATGTTTAGTAATACCAAATTCCATTCCAATTGAAGATGAGGAAACTGAAAATTACCTATGAATGGTATGGATTATTTATTGTATCATGTTTTGACATTATTTAATCCTAGGACATGATTCATGTTTTTATTTATTTGAAATAATATTAAAGAATAATATGGAAAATCATGGTTAAAGGATCATGAAGAATTCTAAATGATTAAAATGTCTACATATAAGGGATTCAAGAGTTATGGTAGATCATATGATGATGAAATGTTTTAAAATATTAATTCACTTTTTATGGATGGAATAATTTAGAAAACATTTTATAGTATGTGTAACCCTGAATTTTGTTATATGAAAATGTTATTTGAGGAAAAATTGAGTTTTATTGTGTGGATATAAATAAAAAGAACCTTTATGGTTTATATGATCCTTGGTTTTGTGGAAATTATGGGTTATTGTCTTTTTTGTTTCAAATTGAATAACATGAGCTAAACTATGAAGTAAAAATCTGTTAAGGTTATTTTGAGGATTTTATATGGGAAATTATATATGAATTATATAGTTTTAGAAAAAAAATACAACCCATGGGATTGGTTACAAGTCGTCGCATCAGGAAAGGCCCTGAGAATCGAACTCACAACCGAAGGGTGATAAGGGTGAATCACATTCCACTAGACTACATGAAGTCCCTGGTTTGTATGAATTTTTATTTTTAGTTAATTGAGTTTATGAAATAAGAAGAAGTTGATTTTGGGAACTTTTGTTTTATTAAATGGATATCCTTGGTATTGGAAAATGATTTTGAAATTATGTGGTAAATGTTATTTTGGAAGATGTTCACTATTTTAGGAGATTTACATGATTAAGGTAAGTAGAATACTATGGTATTTTAATTCAAAGGTAATGTTTTATTTATATTTAGAAGAATCTATGATTTTTACTGTGGACTTGTTAAGATTTTGGTTATTTATGGAAATAATTAACCTATCTGGGAGAATATGTGATTTGGTTAATTACTTTTTGGTGTAAGACATTATGAGTGATAGATGTTATTTGGAGATAAAAGACTATGTGATAAAATGATTATGAATTTTGGGTTTCAATCTTAGTATGGATTATTTTGAGGGAATTTAAAGACAATTATTTTTAATAGTCTATTTTTAACTTTTGGTTTTACAGTTGAATTTTGGAGATTAAAAGTAGTTTTATTCATCCAATAGATTATTATTTTTGGATAATTGTTTTATCTTATCCTAACCATATTGGTTTTGGTTAATGTTTAAAGATAATATGAATATATAGTTAATATTGTTTGGATTATGTGATTTTATATAAGTTAATTCTAGTGTTTTACTCATGAAAAACAAAATTCCCATTAAATACTCATCATTTGGAGAGAAAATGAGTTTGTGATGGAATTTTATTAAAGTATGATACTCTAATTGTAAAGTAAGTGTCTTTCTTTATGTTATTATTAAAAGTAGTAAAAAATTTCCACAACTCGATGAAAAATATCTTAGAGCAATAAAAATATTTTTTTACTTTCCCAGTAATGAAATCAAAGACAATTTAACCCATCATAATTTCTTGGTTTTATGAATGTTAACTTTCTCCTAATCATTATTTATATCACTCTCTATTAGAACATGATGGGTATTTTTTCTTCCATAACCATGTTTTTTAATATTGAATCCTAATATGTGTTATCTTGGGTGACCTTTGTACTTCACATTCTATCTTTTAAAGTATATTCTATATTGAATCTTTTTTCAATTTGGGATTTCAATGAAGTAATTTTTAGAAGTGAAACCTTAGTTACCAAGCCCAAATTTAAAATTGTGAGACATAATTTCCAAAAGGGGGGAAGGATGTAACATCTCATGTAATTATAGAAAAATAAAATTTTCATATATATTAATATTTATGAATGAGATATTAATTTTAATTTAAAATGGATGATTTTTTTCTGATAGCATACCCAACATGAAACAATGGGTTTCTCAGAAATCTTATGTAGCACACAAGATTGAGATATAGTGAAAAATAATACATTGTTAATATTATTACATTAAATGGTAGTTAGCACCTAGTCGTTGTATTGGAGGGAATGAATTGAACTACCTATATTATGTTTAAACATGTTTATTAAATGTTTTTTACTTTCTTTTAATAAATTTTAGAGGCTTAAAATGTGAATAAATCCAATTTTAAGAATAGAACACTCTAATATTTTTAAAAGGTAGTTTTACAACCTTTTGATGGTTAACTATTTTTAAATATAGTTTTTGACACTTTTACAAGTTATATATGTCAAAATAAACTTATTATTTGGAATAGGGACATCAAAATTTACTTTGGATGAATTTTGTTATTTTTCTGATAAAATTCATTTTTAATGAATAGTTAAAAATACTGCATTTTAATTCCAAACCGCTTTTTAATTTATTTTTTTTATATAGTTAAATTATCCTTTTAATTTGTTTTAAAGTATAATTAAATAAATTTTTTATCATTAAATATAATTTTGGTCACAAGAATCAATTTCACAATGAGAATGAATATCAAAACTATGTGACCTTCTGAACGTTTTACTTAAAAAACTTGCTTTCTTATTCCGTCAATAAGATTAATTTTTAATTAATTTCTCAAAATTTCATGTTTTGAATTTGGAAAAATGGATTCCATATTTTGAATCATAAGTTCAAAATTATGTAAATAGGTCCCTTTTTATTTTGGTACATTATGAATAGTAATTTTAGTAATTATTTTTATTTACCACAGTTAAAGGTAAATAGGGTAATTAAGGATTAAAATAATATTATAATATTATAAAACTACCCTGAACCTTTTATTAATCTTATTTAATCAGTTATGGCTGACCAAGGAAATCCTTGGTCCATTTTATTCTTTATAAACCTCTTAGGTGTGATTATGATATTTATAACATTGAATTTAAAGTAAAGGTAAATATGTCATAAACATGTCTCTTATTACTAATTTTTTTAATATGGGGTTACATGACTGATCTCTTTAACTATAAAATTTCATTAGAAATATAATATTATTGCCTATATCATGGTATTTTATTTATAATTTTTATGAATTAAATAATTAAATTTAATTATGACACAATGATGATGTAGTGATTGCTTTATTAATGAAAGAATCAAATAAGTGATATTATAAATATTAAAATAAATATTATTTTACATAATTTATGTCATAATAAAAATTTATTGAAGGCTAAGTGATTATATAATTCTATTAAGTGGTTTTTTTATGTTATCTCTGTTTTAGGATTTTATTTAAATTCAATGAATTAAATAGTGTAAAAATTGACATAATTGATATTTTATAAAAATAATAATTTACTAAATTATTTAAAAATTTTGAAAATATTTTGAAAATAAAAAGTGGATATGTTAGGCTATACATGTTCATTAAGTTTCAAAATATTGGAAATTCACCCCATATAAGTAAAATTTATAGCCTCTTAATATTTAAAATATTGTTAACACAATCGAAATTAAAAGAGAATAATTAATGGTAAACCGAAAAGATAAGGTTTTAAATAAAATAAATACCGGTCTAAAAATTATTGTATGAGATGATTAAAAAATATCATCATATTATATTTTAAATAAATCAATTTGGAGTCATTCGGATTAAAAAATTAATTTATATTAATTTAATATTTTAAGAGTTTCGACGGGTTCCCCTCCCCTATCCTATAAAAAGGTACCCACTCTTCTCTAATACTAACACATAAAGAACCATTTGGTTTGACCAATATCTAACCCAAACTCTTCATAGAATCCCTCTTCACATTCTTGAGTACTTATTTTAGGAATAACACAATCTTTAAAGTTGTTAAGGTGTTCTTCAAAAGTGATCAACCGAAGAAGAGGTATCGTTTTCTTTAAGTATTTCTATTTTATTTATTCTTCCACTTCCTTCAAAAATTAACTTTACATTATTAAATAATAAATATAATATCATCAATATAAAAAGCTTTATTATTTTAATATCATAACCTAAATCCATCTCCACTTCCATTAAATGGGAAAAAAAATTAATCGTTCGTGTGTACGGTGAACTATCACCTCTACGAACTGATCTAATTCATTTTCCATAGCCATATCCCATGACTAGTTATAATTAAGGAATTAATTAAAATATATTATATTCATGAATTATTAATCATTATAAGATAATAATATATCAATTACATTCTTATTTTCTATGTGTATAAAAATGATAACGTCGTTCATGCGTACATGTGAATTATCACCTCCATGAAGTGATGTGACACATTTTTATTAATTATATCACTTATATGATATATATAAGTATATTTAAATGATTAATATTATATTAATTATGTTTTTATAATTATAGTAAGATAAAATAATACTTAACTTCTTTCCATAAAAAAATGGAAAATGTTACGCATGCATATGTATGACTTACCGTCTCCATGAATATAACATTGCTCATTTTTCATAACTAATCTTCATGGTTTTATTCAATGGTATAATTTATGTATAAAAATTATAATTATTTCATGAGTATTATTCTTGATATGATGGATTTATGACCCCATGGACTATTTACATCATACCAAGTTCATTCTCGACTCAAGTACCGAATATCAACAAAACGTCTGATAGGAACTTAAATAATTAGGTAATTATTATAAGATGATAATAAGTGATATGAAATGAATAATAAACTTGAAAATGTTATGAATAATGTATAAGTTAACCTAAGGTTATTATTCAGGATGAACAAGGAACACACGCGATGAATCACACTCAAGGTAAGGGACTTCGAATCAATCTCTACTCTCTGAGGAATATTTTGGTGTTATACACCACCTTACTTTATAAAGTGTATAATCATCCCCTTTAGATTTAAATGCATTAAAATGGTTTCAAAAGAAATATTTTTATATTAATCATTTAAATTTCTTTCCAAAATGATAAAAGAAATGTTTTTAACATATATGGGGACACTGACCTCTCTACCACCATAACTGTTATTTGATATTTGGCTTCCTCTATTAGCCATAATATTTTTAAAAGGAACAGAAATCATTTATTCCCTTTTTGGGTGCTTCAGAACTGAAAATATTTTTGAAAGTGGATAGACTATTTCAATATCTTGAAACGATTTCTAATGATTTCAAATGAAATTTTAAGATAGAAATGTTGATAATTGCAATCCTTTAGGTGTTATGATTATATAATGGTACTTCTATATTTGATCGGTGGTTATATGATAAACTAAAGATGGTTGGGTACATGATAAACCAAATATGGGTGGTTTCATGATAAACCCAAGATGGGAGATTACGTTTTAGCATCCAATGCATTCAGTATAGAAGTCTACCGTATGGTTATTCCATTTAGTGATATGTGTGAATGTTGACTATATGGTTATTCCAATTATGTATGATTATGTACCAAGTTACCTTTATATGTTATATGTAATTTATATGGGTTTTATATTAATCATTTTATTATAAAAATGTTAAGAAATGATCTTATATTTAGGGAATAGTATTTACTACTTCTTAAAGGTGAAAAGTATTACTTTATGATGAAATACTCATGGTTTACATGTTTTCTCAAGGATAATAGTTTTAACTCTTTT
Source organism: Viscum album (assembly GCA_963277665.1). Classification (NCBI taxonomy): domain Eukaryota; kingdom Viridiplantae; phylum Streptophyta; class Magnoliopsida; order Santalales; family Viscaceae; genus Viscum; species Viscum album. The sequence continues at coordinate 804,438,553 of OY728150.1, read as the reverse complement.
TGTATCCCTTATGGAAATTTTTATGCTCATCCTAAGTTTTGAAATGTTTTTCACAAGATTTAAAGAAAAATAGAGTCGATGATGAGATCAAGGAAAAGTTATGAATTTTAAACATGAAACAAAATCTTGTTTCCTTTTAAACGTTTTTTAGGAAAAAATGGATTGTTAGTAGATGTGTATACTTTTAAATATATGAGTTGTTATATATTAGTTATGGCCTAATTATATAAAACTCTAAACCTAAAAAGTTTCTCAAATAAGAATTATTGATGTAACTCAAGATTATTTAACGTTTAAGGATGGGGCCTTATAGATAATGGTGTCATTGATCATCTATGTAGACTTTTATTGCCCCTTATTAAGGAAGATGATAATCTAGACATCAAGGAATGATTCCCCAGAAGAACACTTTTAAGCATAAAAACAAATGAATTAAGGTGTTTTTTCGACATTTTTGTCTATATCGCCAAGAGATCCCTTTAGGCAGACCTATTCAACCAGGAAAGGAAAATATTTTTAAACAAAATATCACACTAATACTGGGATAAGCTGCTACTTTTTTAGTGTTGTGTTGATGGATTAATGGGATGCTGCATCCTATAATATGAGATCCAAATTGTGTTAGAAATGTGAAACCCATCACAAACTAGAGGGTATCATGGATCAGAACACGCATTAGAAAAAATCTTGAAAAGTGGATTTTTTGGCCCACACTTTAGGAAGATGAGATAATTATTTTAAAAGATGTGATCGGTGCCAATGAACTAACGCCATTGGAAAAAGAAATTAAATTCCCCCAAAAATGATCATGTAAGTATAAATCTTCGACGTATGGGGAATATATTTCCTGGGACCATTCCCTAATTCACATGGAAAGTTTTATATAATTTTTGGTATTGACTACATCTCAGAATTGGTAGAATTTGAATCTACCTCTAATTAAACAATAAAGGTGGTTTTTAATTTCTTAAAGAAAAATGTTTTTTCATGATTTGGATTTCCTCAACTACTCATTAGTGATCGAGGAAATTTTTTTAAAAATAATTCTATTAAAGGAATACTAGGGAAGTATGGAATCTGATATAACCCAGACACTCCCTACCACCTGCAAACAAGTGGGAAAGATGAATTGTTAAACATGGAGATCAAACAAATCCTTGAAAAGACCGTAAAAAAAGTAAACAACTAGAGTTTAAAGTTAGATGATTCACTATGGGTATACCACACTATATAAAAAACACCCATTGAAAACACCCCATTATGATTAGTGCATGGAAAACCATTCCATTTACTCATAGAACTAGAGTATCTCTCATACTGAACAATCATGAAATTGAAATTGGATTCTCAAATAGATGTGGAAGTAAGGATACATCAGTTGGATGAACCAGAAGAGATATGAAAGGAATCGTATGAAAATAACAATATTCAAAAAGATAAAATCATGAAATGGAATTATCATCACATCACGCTATGAATTTTTTTACTTGGGAATAAGTTCTTATTATTAAAATATTGATTAAAGTTTTTCTCAGGTAAGCTCAAATCAAGATGGTTAGGACATTTTGTGGTTGAAAAAGTATTCCCATATGGGACCATTTAAATTTAAGTAGGCTGATAACCCCCATTCAATATAAATGGTCGAAGATTAATGACTTGTCAAGAATCATTCTATGAGGGGTGCATTATCACTTTGAAATTAATCTAAGAACAACTAAGTCAAGTTCACAATGTTAAAAAAATTGTTGACTGGGAGGAAACCTAGGATAGGTCATAGTAGTATAGAATAGGATAGAATAAGTTTTAGGGTAGCTGGGGATTTCTATCAGTAGATGATCTTTCTATGTTTCAAAAATGTGAAAAATCCTCAACTACACATCGTATAATCAACTACATGACGTGTATGGTTCACCACCCAATTTTATTTATTATTTAATTACACATCATGTACCGAAATACAAATAAATTAATTTAATTTATTATTGATTTTATGAACCCTAGGTTCACGATGATCTCCCCCCTCTCATATTAAGTGAACCTTCACTCTTTCTATGGGAACCCAACCAAATCCCAACCTTCATCCACATGACCCAACTCCCTCATCACCCACCCCCATACCCATCATACTTCTCACCTATCTCATTTCAATGGATTCTATAAATTCTTCCCACTACACAAGATGCATATGATAAAAAAGGATGGTGATATCTATTTGTGGGAATCTGGATACTTTGAAGCTATAGACGAGGCACCCAGAGATCATGCAGAAAATCCAACACCTACTACCGCCACATCTGATCCACCGACAACCAATACCACTTCAACCTCAACCCCAGCCCCGACTGCTACTAATATTATTCCCACTCTTAGAACCACCCATATTCCTTCCCCTCCCCCACCATGTGTCCCACTACACCACCCACCCCATATTATCTAGTAGATCTTTGGGATATACACCTTTGAATTAGGGAGAATCAACACCAAATTGCCCACCACCTGAGAATCCACTTCACATAGTTTTCTATATATACCACCCCTTAATATCCATACACCACTACAACTTCTCATACTCCAAATCCATAAATTCCATAATCCTCCAATATCCCTACACCCACCACCGCCTTTTTCAACCTAACACTAGAGTTAATAGACCCTAATGACTGACAAGAGTTTCTAGAAGAGCAGGCCTAGAAGGGCCAGATCACTGCTCCTCCATCATCTTCTGAGGTACCATTTATTGATCCAGATTCAAGATCCATGACTAAACTCATGATTCGAACCTCAGAACCACTATCCATTGAGATAACTACAAGCACCATGAAACCACCTCCCACAGTTGATTCGCTATCCCCTACCTTCATTGTTTCTATCGATCAGTCAGGTAAGCTACAGAAACCCTTTTTTAAGAGAGTAATTTAGATGAGTAGATTGATGATTTTGATTTCTCTTAGTATATTTCAGTCCCCTACCTCGTTTTTCATATTTTTTATAATATATGTCTTCCTCTTTACTGAGGTATCATTACCTTATTATATACAAGGGATAATGGTTATATCTCACTGTTTCGTGGCTTATTTTTCATTTCATTGTACTATTATAGTTGCCATTTCTACAAATTATTCCTCTTTTATGGTCATCGATGTGCATGTTTTATCACCATCTTCCCTCGTACAACATATGAATTAGCATCTAGATAATGTTCAATGAAATATTGAGGAGATGTCAATACAGATCTCTGTTCAATAGCCATCACCACCATGATGAGCACAAAATCTATTTCATCAGCACCAGATTCATTCTCAAAATGCTCTTGAGGTGGTTAATCCCACCAAGCATCCTAAGATCTTGATGACACAACCACCAATTCTTACTGGCGACAGAGGACTTCTGAGAAGATGGACCACACTTGATTGATTCTTTTGTTCACTAGAATGTATGATGATGGTTTTTTAACACTTTTTGGGAGGAAACCCATATTTCATTTTTTCCTTCAATTTTCATCTTGAACATAGGATATTATTTTTTCCCTGTAATAACATTATTTTTATCATAATTAATTTTTAAAATCATTGTATCCATCTATTTTTATGTCTCTAAGATGTATTTAATTTCTATTCATTGTGTGAACCTACAACTATTACTGCTTACAAACTATTTAAACCCTATAGAATAACATTTTATCTAGTACATGATTTTTATTTCAAACCCATTATGCAGGTAGCCCAATTCAAAATCTTGATTAACAAAATTTTACCATGGAATGAAACTCATTAATGGGAGCCCATGATTCCCAAACATTCATTTTCAAATTTTCCATTTCATTTTGTCTATAATATATGTGTGATATATCTGCCATGGTACTTTCCAAGATAGTATTGACACTATCTCATTTTAAGTGTGGGGGAGTATTTCTTGATCTTCACTATCAATACACTTTGATTTATGATTGTTTTCATTTAAATAAGATACCTTTTTCATTGGAAGCATGCCTTGAACCTGAAATCTCATTACACCCATTTAAATAAAAGATATAGTTAAGTTGGAAATTATTGACATCCATGATTTACTCTTGTTTATATTTTTAGAATGATTAATGAGTTTAGTAATTTAATTCAAATTCAATTATTTTAAAATGATTTTGATTTAATTATTTCTTGATTTTAGATGATGAGTAATTTCTATTTTTTCTTGTATACTTTCATTCTCAAGAGGATTATAAACCTATGATTTCATAATCTTTTCTGAGTAATTTTCATGAGCGGAATCTAGGAAATGTTCACAAATCAGATTTTATATTGAGATCATATTGAGGTTATGTTTAAAAAAGTAAAATTTTAAGATGATTGAGGGAGTATTTGTTGAGAAACATTTTCTTGAGACCCACCTTACACTTTTCATTCGTTTAGACCATAGATTCCATAAATGAACTATTTAGGATAGAACTATTCCAAGTTGACTATCCCTTTTTACCCTTCTCTTTGTTTTATACTTAATTATTTTTTAAACAAGTGTGGGGTAATTTTAATTCAATGGGAACAAGTTGTTTTGATTGAGACGATATATTGTGGTAGTTTACCAGACTTATTTATTAAGATCCATGTGTTTTTTTATTTGAATAATACCATGTTCCTTTACAAAAATAAAAATAGAAAAAGAAAAATATTTTTGGATGTGTATCAGGAAGTTAAAAAATCATCATTTCAAGACAGATGAATCCCCTGAAGGGTCATATGTGTGTAGTGGATAGATGTGAGTGTTGTCCCAAAAATGAATTTTGAAAAAATCAATTAAAATAAAAAATAAAGGAACATGGTATGTTTCATATACATACTCAATACACTTATGTATCCAATTTTATCTGTATGGAGCACGAAAATTGTATGATATTCAAAGAACCACATCACTATACTATTCCCACTTATCATGAATTAAACAATAGATATAATTTTCTTTTTGAGATTTATTTTCATTTTTAACCCACCTTACCTTAACCACAGTGTTGTTTGAACACTTTTTGCATAATCCCTCATGATTAAATTTGTATTTTTTATTTATGAAGTTAATGTGATAGAACCCATGAAAGCGTACAGTTAAAAATGTATTAAGGGTTTTAGAATAACCGTGGTTACATTTTTACCCTATGTTATGAGAGAAAATACATTGTGAAAAAATTTTAGAAAGGAAATAGAATTTAAGAAATAATTTTGATATTTTAATTAAAAGATAGAGAATATAAATAAATAATTGAAATTTAATGTGTAACTGATTTTTTCAAAATGATTAATTCTATAGGACTAATTTTTTTTCTCACACTTAGTTTTATTTTTCTGTGTGTGATAAATGTTTCTTGTTTTAAAAATTATTTCCCTTGAAATCCTTGTTATTATGGTTTTTTTCTTGAGGACAAGAAATTACTCAAGTGTGGATGAATTTCATAAGTTGAAATTTTATATGCATTTTGAAGCCATTTAATTATGGATTACTCATTTTTTACTTGATAATACACTAGGTATGTGTTCATTATTTCATAGTATAGGTTTCCAAGACTCCAGAATTTTTTTTTGTGAAAACTGGCCAAAATAGACCATTACACATCATCGGAATCATTTACACAAAATGTATTAATCATTCATAGAAAGTAACAAGTAGTGATGAAAGTCATGAAGAAATTACAAGTTATAAAATTATTACACGATGTGAATATTCAATACACATATTGTAAGATTAAAATACCACTTTTCACTTAAAGTTCCAGTCGTGAGAAGAAGCATGTCATGAAGAATAGTTACACATCATGATATGAGTCAAATATCCAAATCTCAGAGATTCAGGCTGAAATTCATGCCAGATCCAAAATCTTCAGAGAAAACCATGGATCGAGATTACATAACGTGACAAGTTTACACGTCATGTAATATACCGACTTTTTTACTTTCCAGTACACATACAACATTGAATAACTTTTCTTTCTCTCATTTTTCTATCATTATCTCTTGTTTTTATACCTTATATTATATACCAACTAAATTGTTGACAATTTTTTTAACCATTTTGATTGAATCGATGTTTTATTGATTTTTCTACACGTGTTCTACATCCCCTTCAATACTGTCCACTATTTGACGCCCACTTAAAATTGTTTTTTCCATTCAACAGTGGATTTTCCCTATGTTCCTAATTTTTTATTGTTTCAAGTAAGTGGTTGATTGATTAATATCTTATTTTGATTATGAAATTATTGATTTCTGAACCATTTCTTGAAAACTATTGGATTCAAATTATTTTATTGATCTTCCAAGCATGTCTATAAGGGATTATTTAATTTTGATTATTACCATCTTGAGAGACTAAATTGTTTATGGTAAGGTTTGAGAGTATGATTGTTTTGAACTTAATGAATCCCTAAATCATAAATTTTTATCCCTAAGGCTAGAAATCAGGTTACATAAACAATGTTTAGTCCATTATTTTGGGGAACTATAACCATGATAAGTTTATATGAATGAACCTAACCTGTTTGGAGTAGAGTAGGCTAAGATCATTGGACTATGATAATGTCTTCTATAGAATCTTGGATTAATGAATCTAGGTTGTTAATTATATCCAAACCAAGGAATAGTTTCATGATAGATAGATATATTTGTTGTAACCATGATCAACTAGTTCTATATGAATCACTTCGTACCCTAATCATTAGGATCATTCCATGTTAGAACCATTGTTATCCTTTTTACTTGAACCCTGAAATTGGAAAGATCCCTTCCTTATTCACAAATCCTAAACAAAACTCAATGTAACACTCTGCCCCTACTTCATTGGCTTGAGAAGGCGGTGAGGACTACTTGGCCTTAAGCGACGTTCCCATGACGCCAAAGGCTGGAAATAAATGTCGAGGGCTTCAAGATCAAGTCACGAAACAATTTTCCCTTAAGAAAAAACCAACCAAACCATACACTAACAACCACTATATGATGCATATCAATTAAATTACCCAACCATGCATTCCCAAAAGAAAACCAAGTTTTTCCACAACACCACTCAAAACCAATACATCCAGACATGTCTACACAACATCAGAGTACACTGCGGAAACTAAACAACCAAACACCACAAGCCATGACACCACCACAGCTCCACACCAAGAACCAAGCTCCAAGCTCCACCAAGGGATCACAATGCTCCACTAAAGGAGGGTAGTTCCTTACCTTTTCCCACATCATGATACAAAACATCTACAAAGACACCAATGTGCCAAAGCAGGGGGTGGGTACTAAAACTCAGTAGGTTTTCCCCAAATGACTTCCCTACACACACCACTATGATAAAACCATTAACACATTTATATAAAATAGTTTATATAAAATAATCACAAGTTCTACCATTACCATAATCCAACCACACCCTTACCAAGCCATTTCAACCAAACCAAACCACTACGGGAAAGCCAAAAAAACAAGCCACAAACCCTTCCAACATTTACACATTAGCACAACAATTCCATCTTGAAAAGAATTGAACATCAAAATAACCAAACGGTGGATCTTCCATCCAACCCATTCCCCCTTTCACACAAAAAAACCAAAACGGTGGGACTTACACCCAAATCGTTCAACCATTCACAACTAGTGGCTCTTCCCGTCACCTTATCCTTTGAGGGTGGCCCTTTCATCCACTATCCATCCCCTTTTTATAGTGGTACTTCACTCCACTTTCACACAACATTCAAAACATGCCAATGCCAATCATATAACCCACCAAGGTCACAAGCACATGCAATCAACCAATTCCATTGCATATCAATCCACTTCAATAAATCACCCATTTATTGAAAACCATGTTCCATGCCAAACAACATTTAAATAAAACAACCCTTTTATTGAAAACCATTTCCATCAATCATTCTCACAAATCAACCATAGCATACCATTTTAAAATCTCCATTTTAAAATCAACAAGAATAACATTTCACCATAAAACCCCCTTTTTCCCAAAAATCCCCAAAACATCACCCAAGGGATTTCTAACCAATTTCTCACATCAAAACACAATTAATTTCAAGCAAAAAAATTAATTGTAACCTAGAACCATTTTCTTTAACAAAGTGGAGTCGAGAGAGAAGCCACCTACCATTAGGGTTCTCGAGAAATCGACCCATGAACAACCGTGCATCAAATCTGGCGAACGCACCACTGAAACCTCTTTAGATCCCTTTCCCTAGCATTCGTAAGCCGTCGAATCATCATCCAAGGAAACTACAACCCTATATCTACACACAACAAGTGTGGATCTAGAAAACCAAGAAAGAGAGGGATTTAGATCTAGAGGAAAACACAAGGAGAACAAGAGGAGAGACTTACCCGGGAGAAAACACCTTCAAACTACCTTGAAACCCATTTTAATTGATTCCAAATCGAGTGGGAGAGCCCCTCAAACCCTTGAGAACCGAAAATCCTGAGTGAGGCTCGAGTGGGAGAAAATTTGGAGAGGAATGAGGCAATCCTGAGTGAGCCCAGGTTTTAAAACCCTATTTTAAGTGGCTGCACAGTTAGTCCGCACGGTTTAGAAAACCGTGCGCACGCTACTTCCTCAAGAGCAAGGGCCCACGCAGTTTCCTCACACGGTTTAGAAAACCATGCGCAGGCCGTACGAAGCCTACTGTCTCCCCATACACGGTTTCCTAGAGCATCCGCACAGTTTCCACTAACTGTGCTCAAATCGTGCTCCCTAAGAAATGCCTCCAAACTTATTCAAAACCATTCCAAACTCTCCCAACCTCTTACCAACTCATCCCATGCACTTTAAACACATAAAAATGCATAAAAGAGGCTACATAAATTAAACTGGGGGTGCTACATTCTCCCCACCATTGTACTTTCTATCCCCGTAAAGTAGTGAACCCACCTTTTGCTAAAAGAGCTCGGGCCACTGCTCGACCATCTCTTTATCCCGCTCCCAAGTCTCCTCTTGAATCTGACCATGTTTCCAAAAAACAAGAACTAAACCGATGCTTTTACCACTCAAGAATTTATCTTGCCTATCCACAACCCGCACTGGGACATGCACCAACGAAGCATCCGGTTCTAGCTCAACATGATCCCATAAAATCACATGGTCATGATCTGACTGATACTTTTTCAACTGCGACACATGAAACACATTGTGCACCGCACTGAACCTAGGTGGAAAAGCCAAATGATTATCCAACTCACCAACCCACTCAAGAATCTCAAAAGGATCAATATACCTTGGAGATAACTTTACCTGCTTCCCAAACTGATGATGTCCCATCCTAGGAGAGATCCTCAAGAAAACATGATCAATCACCTTGAACGACGATGACCATCGACGATGATCTGAATACGATTTCTGACAACTCTAAGACATCTCCATTCTCATCCTGATCAACTTGATCTTTTCCATAGTCTCTTGGACAAGGCTCGGTCCAACCATCGAGGACTCACCCGCTTCCACCCAACATAGTGGAGAACGACATGGATTCCCATAAAACGCTTAAAACGGATCCATATGTATGGATACCTAATTACTGTTATTGTACGAGAACTCAACCAACGACAAGTGCTCCTCCCACGAGCCACCAAAATCCATGACACAAGCCTGCAACATATCCTCCAGATTTGTATCGTCCTCTCAGATTGACCATCCATCTGAGGGTGATACGCTGTGATCATAGTCAACTGTGTCCCAAGGGCATGCTATAAGGATTTCCAGAAATGAGATTTAAACCTTGGATCTCTATCGAATATGATAGAAACTGGAACACCATGCCTCTTTACCACCTCTTGGATATAGATTTTGGACAGATCCTCCACCGTATGAGATTCATGAATTGGAATGAAATGGGCCGAATTCGTTAGCTGATCCACTATCACCCAAATGGAATCATTCTTTATAATTGTTCTTTGGAGACCTGTGAAAATAACCATCGCTATTTGCTCCCACTTCCCAATAGGGATTGGTAAAGACTGCAACATTCCCGCTGGCCTCTGATGCTTTGCCTTGACCTGCTGACAATTCAAGAATCTCGAAACAAACTCAGCCACTGTTCTTTTCATACCAGCCCACCAGAACTGTGATTTCAACACTTTATACATTTTCTGATTTCCAGGATGAAAATCCCACTTGGAATGATGATACAAACTGATAAAAGCCTCCATTCAATTTCCAACCCTCAATGGTCTCCCCACCATTGAGTCTCAGCTCTATTTTCACACACTCAGAATCATATTTCTGTGCCTCTCTAACCAGGCCAACCAAGTCAGGAATCAAAAAAACTGGAAAGAAGACTACTCTATCACCCTGGTCCTCATATTCCAACAGCATGTCAGCTATAACCAACATCAACTACCACTGTTATGATGCATGTTTTACCACCTGAGCATATGATTTTCTACTTAATGAATCCGCCATCGAATTTCCTTTACCCGGTGTGTACATCAAGTCAAAATAAAACATCTAGAGATATTCTATCCATCTCATTTGCCTCAAGTTCAAATCCCTTTGTGATAAAATGTGTTTCAAGCTCTTATGATCTGTATATACCGTGAATTTCTCACCGAAGAGATAATGACGCCACACTTTCAAAGCATGGACCACTGCTGCCAACTCCAAATCATGAGTTGGGTAGTTCTTCTCATGTACCCTCAACTTCCATGAGACATACACAACCACATGATTACCTTGCATGAGAATGCACCCCAACCCTAATCCCGATGCATCACAATACACCACGTACCCTTTTCCTAGTTCTGGAAAAACCAGGATTGTTGCTGATGTAAGGTGACCCTTTAGCTCTTCGAAACACTGTTGACACTGTTCATTCCACTAGAATGGAACATTCTTTCTTGTCAAATCTGTCATCAGTGAAGCCAAACGTGAAAAATCACGAACAAAATGCCGATAATACCCAGCTAGACCAAGAAAACTCCATATCTCAAACATATTCTTTGGCGGTTTCCACGAGATAACATCCTCTATCTTTTCTGGATCCACTGTAACACCTCTTTCATAAATCACATGGGCAAGAAAACAAACTTCTTGTATCCAAAATCACACTTTGAAAATTTGGAATACAACTGTTGATCCCTCAAGATCCCCATCACTGTCACTAAGTGCTGCTCATGCTCCACCCTTGTCTTTGAATACATCAGAATATCGTCTACAAACACCACCACAAATGAATCCATATATCTATGAAATACCCGATTCATCATTGCCATGAACACTGTTGGAACATTTGTTAGACCAAATGGAATAACCACATATTCATAGCCATATCTACTTCTGAAATATATTTTAGGAATATCGCCCTTCCTCACCTGCAATTGATGATATCTCGACCTCAAGTAGATCTTGGAGAACCATTGGGCTCCCCTCAAATGGTCAAACAAATCATCAATTCATTGAAGTGGATATCTATTATTTATCGTAACTTGGTTAAGTCTATGATAATCAATACATAGTCTCAAAGTTTCATCTGTCTTTTTCAGAAACAACATCGGCGCTACCCACGGAGACGTGCTAGGCCGGATGAACCCTTTGTTTTCTAACTCTTCCAACTAGACTTTCCATTCCCGCAATTCAGTAGGTTCCATCCGATAAGATGTAAGTGAGATAGGACTGATCCTCGGAAGGAGATCAATCGTAAACTCCACTTCTCTTACGGGAGGTAATCTAGAGAATTCTTCAGGAAAAACATCCATGAACTGATCCACCACTGCTGGAAGAACACTCTGCTCAATACCTTATACCGATTCCAACGACAACACTGCCAACTGATATGATAACATTCACACTTCTGGTGCCAACAAACCCGTTGCACCCTACCTTTCATGCTTCTCTACTCTAAAGATATGTCTAACTCCATCGTGTGTCGTAAAAGCCACTGTCTACGCATCGTAGTCGATGTGAGCATTAAAAGACACCGGCCAATCCATTCCCAAGATTACATCATACCCATCCATCTCATGCATTGATAAATTCCACATTAGTTAAACGTCGCCCACAATGATACAATATGCTCTACACAAGAAGGCTCGACACTCTCTTAGACCTAGAGGAGTTTGAAGTTTTAAAACCAAGGGAATCATTTCTACCATTAAAACTAGAAAATCAACCACACGTGTAGCAATAAAATAGTGTGAAGCACTTGTATCAAATTGTACTTGCATCAATTTAGAATTTAAAAGAATATTACCTCACACTATGGATGGTCCCGACTGATCATCCACCACAAACTGCTCAGCTCCTAACAATGCCTTTGTCACCACGCTCTTTATCTTTATTACTTTGATGAGGCGTCATGGTATTCTAAGAATTACCGTGACCCACTTTACTATACTGATGAGGGGTGTGTTGTTGTCCCCATACCGTCAAAGCATATAACACCTGCGATCCCTGAGGAGTGTCACACACACCCGAACTTGGAGCATTCCGACAATAACGCTGCAGATGCCCCATCTTCATACAATTATGACATGCTCGAGGTTGTTCCGTACAATCTCGCTTGATGTGGCTCGTAGAACCATACTAAAAACATCTCGTCTTGCTCTGGAGCTTTGAAGGAAGATTTACCAATCCCTCAATCAGATTATAAGCATATTACTGCCTTGGGAATAAGTGTCCCTACTTCGCTTGAACCCAGTGTTAGATTTCCCACTATTCCCCATGGGTACCACCATGCTTCCTCCACCTAGAGCGCCCAAAAAATCCTTCTTAGACACCGAGGATCTACTCACCATCAATATGTAATCATCTATACAAAGAACCGCTATCTTTGAACGGATTTCTTGCCTTAACCCTGCTTCAAAGATCCTTTCCTTCAACCACATGCTACCTGCCACCTCGGATGAAAACCTCACTCAGTTCATAAACATAGCTTCATACTCCATCACAGACCTAAGCTCTTGCTTCAAACTGAAGAAATCAGTTGTACGCTAAATTCTGAACGTATGTGGGTAGAATTCTTTATTAAACAATTCCTCAAATCCTTCCCACATCATACCCTGGTCTGTCCCCGCTTGGACTACCAACTCCCACCACTGAAGGGAAATATCTTCCTACATATATGTGGCCAACTTCACTTTCAACTCTAGCAGCTTTCCCAAGAACTCGAAGATCTTGTTGATTCTATTTAACCATGATTCTATCCTCTCCGTCTCTGAATCACCTTTGAAGATGGGTGGATTCTGCTTTTCAAACTGAACCGCATGATCTAAATTCCTTGGTTCAACCATTTTATTTCCACTTTCCACAGCTTGGAAAGCCTGCAGTATGCTTTGCACTAGCTGCTGGTTCACCTGAGGCTCAGGTGCTACCACATTCTCAGTATCCTCCTCCGGTTGGTCTCTACAATGCCTACCCAGTGCCATTTCTATAAACAGAAAACAAAAAACCATGAGTCTCACTTTCGTAGACATCACGTAATCCCATTTCAAATCATATTACACAACACTATCACAACAAGGATTTCCACCTTTTCCACATGTTCCATGTTTCACAATTTTGAAGACCAAAAAATTTTCAAAATACCAATTTATTCACATTACAATTTCATACATTCATATCACATCATAAAACATTATACCTCAATGAAATATGCATCCTAGTGGGAAGTCACATCTACTATGCATCTCATGCTCATCCCATTGTCTACACCCATGAAAATGAGATATCCAATGCCTATAAGTGTCTCCAAAACACTTATGTACCCAACTCCCTGGTAACTTGAATTTCAGCATAAAAGGGTTAGCCACATCCTTTTATGCTATACATTCCATGTTTCGACATTCCTACGCCTTGCTACCATCTCGACTTAAGGAATATACCACAAATAATGTCAAGACCAAAGGACCGAACAAGCTGAAACCACTTGTAACACCCCGCCCCTACCTCATTGGCTTGAGGAGGCGGTGAAGGCTACTTGGACTTAAGCGACATTCCAAAGATGCCAAAGGATGGAAATAAATGTCGAGGGCTTCAAGATCATGTTGGGGAACAATTTTACCTTAAGACAAAACCAACCAAACCATCCACTAACAACCATGCATGTAAATTAAATTACCCAACCATGCATTCCCAAAATACAACCAAGTTGTTCCACAACACAACTCAAAACCAATACAACCAGACATGTCCACACAACATCAGAGTACACTACGGAAACTAAACCACCAAACACCACAATCCATGACACCACCACAACTCCACACCAATATCTAGGCTCCAATATCCATCAAGGGATCACAATGCTCCACTAAAGGAGGGTGGTGCCTTACCTTTGCCCATGCCACAATACACAACATCGGGAAAGACAACAACGTTCCAAAGCAGGGGGTGAGTACTAAAACTCAGTAGGTTTTCCCCAAATGACTTCCTTACACATGCCACTGGGATAAAACCATTAGCACATTTATATAAAACAGTTTATATAAAATAATCACAAGTGCTACCATTACCATAAGCCAACCACACCCTTACCAAGCCATTTCAACCAAACTAAATCACCGAGGGAAATCCAAACAAACAAGCCACAAACCATTCCAACATTTACACATTAGCACAACAATTCCATCTTGAAAATTAATTCCCAACAAAACAACCAAATGGTGGAGCTTCCATCCAACCTGTTCCCCCTTTCACTCAAAAAAAACCAAAACGGTGGGACTTCTGCCCAACCCATTCACTAATTCGCAACTAGTGGCTCTTCCCATCCACTTATCCTTTGACAGTGGCCCTTCCGTCCACTATCCATCCCATTTTTATAGTTTTACTTCTCACCACTTCCACATAATATTCAAAACAAGCCAATGCCAAGAATATAACCCACCAAGGTCACAACCACTTGCAATAAACCAATTCCATTGCATATCAATCCACTTCAACAAATCACCCATTTATTGAAAACCATTTTCCTTGACAAACAACATTTTAATAAAACAACCCTTTTATTGAAAACCATTCCCATCAATCATTTTCACAAATCAACCATAGCATCCCATTTTAAAATCCACAAGAATATCATTTCACCATAAAACCCCCTTTTCCCAAAAATCCCCAAAACATCACCCAAGGGATTTATAACCAATTTTTCACATCAAAAAACAATTAATTTCAAGCACAAATAATTAATTGTAACCAAAACCATTAGCTTTAACCAAGTGGAGTCAAGAGAGAAGCCACCTACCTTTAGGGTTTCTGAGAAATCGACCCACAAACAACCGTGCCTCAAATCCAGCGAACACACCACCGAAACCTCTTTAGATCCCTTTACTTAGCATTCACAAGCCTTAAAATCATCATCCAAGGCAACCAAAACCCTAGATCTACCCACAAAAAGTGTAGATCTAGAAAACCAAGAAAGAGAGGGATGTAGATCTAGAAGAAAACATAAGGAGACCAAGAGGAGAGACTTACCCAGGAGAAACCACCTTCAAAATGCCTTGAAACCCCTTTGAATCACTTCCAAATAGAGTGGGAGAGCCCCTCCAACCCTTGAGAGACAAAAATACTGAGTGTGGCTCGAGTGGGAGAAAATTTGGAGAGGAATTAAGCAATCCTGAGTAAAATCGGGTTTTAAAACCCTATTTTAAGTGGCCACACAGTTAGTCTGCACGGTTTGGAAAATATTGCGCTAACCGTGCGCATGGTACTGCCTTGAGAGCAAGGGCCCGCAGGTTTTTGCAAACCATGCTCAGGCTGTGCGAAGCCAACTGTCTCCCCCTGTACGATTTTCTGGAGCATTCGCACGGTTTCCACTAACCGTGTTCAAACCGTGCTCCCTAAGAAAAGCCTCCAAACTCCTTCAAAACCATTCCAAACTCTCCCAACCTCTTCCAAACTCATTCCATGCACTTTAAACACATAAAAATGCATAAAAAGGCTACATATATCAAACTGGGGGTGCTACACTCAATATCTTTAATCAAATCTGAAAGCCAAACCAATGTGTGAGGACTCCTACATGAAGGGTTGGAAGTCCTAGTTTGTTGTCTGCTAAATTGATCAATGTGGGATTGATCCCACACTATCATTATACTTCGTTATTGTAGCCATTGTATTTTATGATAAATAAAAAAATATAATCTGACTAAATCTTAAAAAAGTTAAATGACACATGTCGGCGTTCCAGAAAGTAAATAATTAAACATTTCCATGGGAAATATTTTGGTTTCTTGATGATGCAGATAGTGGATTATTTAACTTTTATAGATCTTGATTTATCCTTAACTAGTTTACAGTTTAAAAAACATATAAAATTAAATGAGTTAATATTTACTGAAAGGAGATTTAAATTATATAAAAAAATAGCACAAAACATTTCTTTCAATATATTAGAGACAATAACCTCTCTCAAGTTGATGTATACACTCATAAAAATGTATGATAAGAGGTTTTTATAATGTTGTGTCTATTAAGTTTCAAGAAAACTAAAGGAAAGTTGCTGGATGATCATGTGAACAATTTTAGTGTGATCATAAGTCTATTAGAATTTGTGAACAAAAAGTCCATGTGTGTATTGTTTCTAAAGATCCTATTATTTTCTTTATTGAAATTATGGGATGTGATGGTTACCACTGTGAGAAACTGAAGTGATAAAACTAACTTATTCTTTGAGAATATCTAGGATCTAATTCACAATGAATATATTATATGGAAGAAAGTCCAAAATCCTACCAAAATATTGTATATTATGAAGGGTAAAATGAGATTGACTAAATAGAAAAGTAAAAATAGAGAAGTGTATTGATAGAAAGAATTTAAATAAAATTAGAACTTCTATCTCTTTCATGTTGATAATGTAGAGATAAAGGAAATCTAAGTAAATATTAGAAGGATCAGAGGGAAAAATCAAGAGTTTCATCAATGAATATCACAAATGTGAAATATGATAACAATTTTATGTTTATTTTAGATATTTTATTGGATTTATCGATCACTAACTCTGGAATATTATTTTACTCTACATTAGAGAGAAGACTCATGGAAAATTAAATATCCATTATTTTTTTCAAGGACCATATTTCCAATGATAAGGATCTCGAGATCATAAGAAATGGTGATGTGGATGATCAGGCATTATATAAATTATACCTACTTTATAAGGAACTGAACCCATATTGATATCAAAAAATAATCTCATTTCAATAGGTTGGTTGAATAATGTATGGTGATGTATAATAGCTTTGGATGGGGAGTAGAAAATCATATGTGGTTTCATAGTAGTGGAATTTTTTTTTGAAATAAGGATCATTGTATCTGACAAGGATGCCATATAGGATAATTTTTACCAATTAATATAATAGAGATTACCCATTAATATTAAACCTTTATACTTTACTAATAATTTACCTTTAATAAATACTATTATTAATATATTTTGTTACATCCACTACAAAACTAAGTCAAAATGACGATACTTAAAAATAAAATTATTTAATATGAATATTATAACATATCAATTGAGAAATATGGTATAAATATAACTAACCATATTATAAAATCAATAAATAAATTAGAATAAATGACATCGGGTAGTGGGGGTTAACCATATGATGATAATTTTTTTAAGATTTAAATGGATATATCTTCACAAGGGTTTTACATGGAATAAGACCAAGAAGAACTCTGATAATTATGGAATGAGTGAAATTTTGATCATGAAAAGTTCAATCTTGTGAAAATTTCAATGAGCTCCATTCTAGGTAACCTTCCACCCACGACTTCTACCAGGCTTATCTTGTCCTTAGGTCTTATGTAGAGATCTAGAATGGTTATGAATGTAGAAGTTATAATGATATAAACATGTAATTATTAATGTAATAATTTATTTATAATCTAATGTATTTTATACATTTCACACTTCTACTTAGAAAGAAAAACTTTTTTCATCAATAATACTAATTCCTAGATGAAATTCAACCAGTAACTAATAATATCTTTTTTTTTTATTTTTTTATAAAATGAATTTTTATAATCTTATTTTTAAGAAAAAAATATTATGGTTAAAATATATGTTTAATATAATTAATTTAATAACACTATTTTAAATTAATAATTGATAGGAAATAAGAATAAGAACGATTAATATTTTAAAAAGTCATTTTTTTATTCAAGAATTTTTTCTTTATATTTATAATTTTCATTTAATGGAAAATTTAATTAAAATTTGAATTTTTAAAATTAAACCTTTTTTTGAATTCATAATTTTAAAATTAACCTAATATATATTTTTGGTGTTTTTGTGATATAATTGATATTTAGATGAATAGTGAAAAATACAGCTTTTAACAATATTGTAACTATTATGAATTTTTCATTATATAAGGAAGAATTAGAATTTTATATAACATTTTAATTGAAAAATTCAGAATTTATGACATAAAATTATACATTAAAAAAACTATTTTGGATTTATAAAACCTGTGATAAATATTTTGGAACTTTAGAAATATTTCATTCTAATAAAAACTATTTTAGACATTTATTTTAATTAAATAATATCATGGTGAAATTTTTGTTTTTCTTGATTTTAAATCCATATAAAAATTATTCTTTACAAAACTAAATCAATAAGTTTTATATAAATCAATAGGATTGATAATTTTATCCAAAAGGAAATTTTTATGATTAAAGATTTTTTTTTTATAAAAATGGTTTTTTGTATTATGTGTACTAGTACTGAAATTAAATTTTATCACCCTAATAAATTTTATTAGATTAAATTATTTTCATATTTTTAATCATAATTTTCACATTTTTCAATAAATCCAATATGAATTATTTTCATTAAAATCAGTTATCAAGGTAAAAAATTTGATATCGCGGTAAAAGATAAAAAATTTAAAAATGATTTTACTAAGGTAAAAAAGAACAAAAACATTTTAAAAACATGTTATAAAATTCATTTTCTATGTTTGGATTGAAAAAAAACATATCTCATATCAATTATTTTCCACTTTATATTCCACTTTCCATGTGAAAATGTGATCCCATTATATTAAGAAGTTATATTTATAAACATTACATTCCATCCACTTATAAAATGGGCCTTCTAACACCCCTTAAAGGAAAATCTAACATTATTATTACTCTTAAAAATATACCCATTTTACTTTCCTTTGATACCTATATCATTATTTAATCCCCTTTATCAATGTAAATTCCATAAACCCTTCATTTTGAAGAGGTACTTTAAGAGAATTTTCAAACTCTCAACGTGAGTACTAATCACTTCTCACCCCATTTATTTTTCTCCTCTAAATATAATTTTCCCATTATAATATAATTTCATAATTATTGTTAATATAATGAAATTTTATTTTGTTAATGATATAAATATTAACTACCCTTCCCATTTCTAATAAAAATTAGAATGCTATTTACACGTATGTGCGAAATACCACCTCCACGAAGCAACACATTTAATTTTTCATAACCACCTTACATGGATTTTTTTAAAAGTTTATTTAATGAATAAATATTATATTTATAACATGATTATGACTCAGAAAATATAAACCATTTTTTAACTTTCCCTCATTCTATCTAAAATGAAAACATATTCCTTATGTACATGCAGACTTCGACCTCTATGTAACAACATATTTATTTTTTTATATCCACCCCACTTGGATGATTATAAGAATTTATATAAATAATTAAAATTATTTTTATGAAATATTTAATTTTCTATAAGGGTTATATTAATAATTATCATTTTATTAACATACCATATTTTGTTCGTAAAAAATTACCAAAACAAGCTCATCACTGATTCCATCATCTCGAATCTTGAAAACAATTATCGTAGAATAAAATTAAATCTTTATGGATCATTATAAATAATAAACACTAGAACCTTGGAAAATATAGGAATGATGAACTTAGTATCAATGAAATAGAATCAACATTTACGATTTAAATCAGGAACAAAATAATCAAAATTGATAACATCAAATGATGAAAATATACTAAAATTAACAAAAAAAATATAATAAATTATTGTGATAAAATAAATGGAAATATATATGAATAAGGTTCTGAAATAGGTGATTAGGATATTTATTTTTATAATAAAATATATTAAATTTCTTTTATAGAAGTCTAGATTAATGGTTAGGGGATTTCTTGACCCACCATCTTTTATTAAGCCATAATGATTCATCTATTACAATGGTTTTATAATATAGTTTTATTCTTTTATATAGTTATATTATAATTATTTTCCTCTCTTTTTGATTATTAAATTGATTTATTTATTTCTTCATAAAATTTAATGATGTTTTCAACAGTACCCATCCTTTCTAAATGGTCTCTTTTTCTTCCGTATCCATATTCACTCTTCCTGCTAAAACTATACTTTCTATTTTGAAAACAAAATATTTTCAATTTAAATTAATCCTAAAAATTATATTTAACTCTTTTTAAAAGGATTATTTATCACTTTTTTTGTGATGTGTATTTTCAATAAGATGTTTTTAAAATTTTGAAAAGGATTTATTTCCCTTTTCATATACACATTTTTTTTCTACTCAATATTTTTTGAATATAGATTTATTTATTTTTAAGGTTACATTTTTTATAATTAATTATTAATAATGTTTTGTTTTTTTAAGAATATTATTGAAAGTTATTTCTAAAATTGACTCATAGCTATGCTTTTTATGAAAATGTTATGAAATGTATTTTTAATATTTCTCTTCAATTTACCTCTTTATCTCAAATTGATCTATCTCCTATGGAGTTATGTTTCGAAATAAACCTATAAATTACACTGTAAAATGTTACTTTCAGTTGAGTAAATTTTTCTATCAACCAAAATATATCTTAATTCCATTCCATGAATTATGAAATGGAAAATATAATAAACCCATTTTCATTCCATGGATTCTTTATAATGTGATGAATTATTGTTTTGAAGTTCTAGACCTATGTATGAAAAATTATGGGTGGGATCTTTATAATGCTAATATCCATGGGTTAAGAATTTATATCTCAAGAGATAAGCATTCAAATACATGATTAATTTTGTCCATAAGCATAGTTGCAATTGAGTGACTCATGAAGGTCATGATTCCCTATTCTTATGTTTTTTCCAACATTATTTATTATGATTTGTTTCAAGGGAATGTTTAATTTCTATGACACATTCCTATAAATATTCACCAAGGATCATTTTTATTATCATATGAATCCACTCAATTTTTATGGTATTTTTTGGTTCATTTGAGATTACATATCCCTATATCATAACTTATGGAAAAATCTTATTATTATATACTTATTTTAATAATATATTTCACCCAAGATAATGTTTTATCATATGATTATAATATAACCCCTGATGATATGGTGATTACCTTTACCATTACTGAGAACTTTAGGATACACATTTCTTATCTTCATATTTTCCAGGTTAAGATGATGATTATAACTTATGGGAAGTCTAAAAAAAATTTTGGTGTGTTATGATTGTTGAGAAATATTCACTATAGTATCATAAAATTAATTTCTTATATAGTTGATCCTCAAAGACTATAAAACTTCTGTTCTTGTGATAATTAAATTATTTATGAGATGTAATGTTTATCTTATGGAAATTATGTAAAATAAATATATGTTTATCTCATGTCACCTTTATGAGTATCAAATATGGTATATAAATTGTGTGTTTTTAGTACCAAACCTAGGAGTGAGGGTCTGGGGCACCTCAATTATGGAAGTAAAATCTTGTTTACATGAGTGAGATGGGGATGAGAGTCTTGGATTATAAAGTAGTACAAAAACTAAAGTACCTAGACTTTAAAACATTTTAAATGTATATCCTTTAAAAGTATATAAGTGTGTATTTTACTTTTTAAGGTTTTGGAACCATGTATTGGGGGATAGATCTTGTGTATATGGATGTGTGGGGTGTGACCCTGGTATGTTTTATGGTGGTTAAATATACTATAATACCTTTAATAATGATGCTACATGATATTTGTGTGTGTAATTTAAATTCTTCAGATCATTCCTTATATGGAGATCTATAGAGGAAAATGAGACCGACTTAAAGATGAAATACTTGAGGTATAATGCTTATGGTGAGTATAATAATAAATAATGAAAGAAATCATATTAGAAGAAAGGGATTGGTTTTATGAAGATAACCCCCAAAGAACCATGGAAGAATTGTGTAGCATAATTAACGAATAAGACTTCAAATGAGAAATATATGAGTATGAGGTAGTATTATATTTTTCTAAAGGATTAGTAGGGGGAAAATGAATTTCATTGAATATTTGATCATAAGAACCACAAGTGTATTTATGGTAAATTGTTTTCTAGTGAAACTTTGGACTAAAAATTTGATTCATGTCTCACAAATTAAAATATTCATATGTATTACATATGTCTAGGTTAATTCCAGTGAAAGACAAAAAAGTATAATTTAATATAGGTCATATTTCTTTATAGGGTATGACATGAGTAGTTTGGATATTGTATTTGGAATAAAGATATGTATGATGTTAATATAAGTTAGGATTCAATATTTTAAAAAGTGTCTTTTAAAACGATTGATATTTAGTGGAAGATTATATAAATAAAAAATATTTAATAGAGCATGTAAAAGTTCATCTGAGTGAAAATTTTGATTGAACGAATAGTTTAAGGGATACCAAATTTTAGGTGGTATTCAAAAGTTTTAGAAGACCAAAAATTGTTTAGGTTTTAAAGGTAACAGGAAGGACATATTTATCATAATTTTCAAAGATCATAGAAGAATGGAAGTATTTTCCAAAAGATTCATTTGATCTTTAGGATCAATTAAGATCATCTACCATGGTCCAAAGGCAATTATAGAGGTTGAAAACAATATTTCCATATTTACTTCTGTCTGAGAGCCTGAAAACCTAAATGACATGTAATGATCGAGTGGCTTAAAATAGCAGGAGTTGAAAGTGAAGGAAGAGATTAATTTCTTTTATATGCATGGAACATGGGAGCTAGTATATAATCATATAGAAAAATTAATATTAGAGAAAATGGGTTTACAGGTTGAAGGAATATGTGGATGGTCGGAAATGGTAAAATTTATGTTAAGTTATGAAAGGATTTCAACAAAATTAAGGGACTGATTTTAGTGAAATATCAAACCTCGCGGTGAGACATACAACTATTCAGACTAAGAATAGTTTAATTAGAAGGTCAACATCTTGAACAAGTAGATATGATGACTGTATTCCCTCATGTTTGTAGGAGGGAATCTAAACGGATCAACAAACATGCTTCAAAGAAACCAAAAAGGATGAATTTGTGTGCAATCCCAAATGGAGATTATATGGGCTAAAATAAGAACCCAGGTAATGAACCAATAGATTTAATGCTTTTATAAACATGAAATCTTTCATCCGTTGTAAGTTAGATCATTATTTTATACTTTAGGGTTTTTGATGATGAAGAATTTATTATAATTCTCTTTTATGTGGATAATATTTTATTGGTAGGTCAAAATATGGAACTAAAAATAACGTTCAAGTAGGAGATGATGGGGATATGACCTAAATCTACTATAAATTATATATTTTTGTCTATATCTTAATATTATATACATGCATACATACATACATACATACATACATACATATATATATATATATATATATATATATTTCATAATATATAACATATTGAAAAAAAATCATGTTGTATGACTTGGGATTGGGATATCTTAAGGTGTGGTATAACGATAATACACCACCACCTAAACTAGTCATAGGGTATTACATGGCTATATTATTATGTATTGATATGAGTATATTTTATGATACACTAAACATGAAAATTGAACATGAAATGTCAATGTTTAGTAATTTTACACGTAAGGATATCATTGATTATAAATGGTTCATTTTGTGAAACAAATGTGAGGGTGAAAAATGCATTTATATGATAAATACATGCATATTAGGCCAAATGTTACAAAACATGTTTTGTTCTAGTTTGTGCCCTATAATGAAATTATTTTATACTTTTGATTTAAAAAACATGCTTATTTTTATCAAATAGTGGTTATTATTCTACATAACATTAATTTGATAATATTTTAGGAGAATTTATCACATTAAAGGGTTATAATAGTTTCCTTCTATAATGATAACCTACATACGCCATGTTAATATAACTAAATAATATGTTCTATAGTCTAAATACACTAATAGAATGGGACATGAATGATTTATATCTCTCAGGTTTTGGGGGATCATAAGCATTAAAACTTCTTCTCATGAATTTTTTACTTGGTGATCACTAAGAAGGGATGTCATGATTATTGAACCACCTATAAGACTTACAAATATTTTATATGTCGTTGGATATTTTTATCTTTGACCATGTGTGTCAGTTCTTTTAATTATGATAATTATTTATATATATCATGAATCATGTACATTTATGTATAAATGATAACCTATATAGTATATTATCAAGAAAATCTAATATAATTTGGTTTCACCATAAGTGATATGGAATTAATTGGATGATTAAGAAATTATGTTTCCCTCATAAGTTAATGGATGAATATATATATATATATATGTCCCTTTGATTGAAATGAATGTTTTAAAAAAATACATGGCCATGGTAGTTTACAAAAAGAATTTTGTTTTATCAAATCAAGGAAATATAAATAAAAATTACAAAGTGATAACACAAGTATGCATCCCACTTGATGAGAAACCAGTTGAAAAAGAGATTATATTTCAAAACAATGTTTGTAGGAAGGATGTAGTTACTAAACTATATTTTTTCTCTATGAGTGCCTTGATGGGTTGCTAGATGTGAATGTTAGACCTTAGGTGGGTGATTTCTATTACCATTGATAAATGGTCCAAGATGGAAACACATTGAGTGTATCTAGAAACTCGTTGAATTATATTAAAGTTTTTTTTAAGAATAATTTTATTCCCATATAGTGGAATAATATTTATTAAATTTTATTTGACCCTAAAATTCAATCACGGGGTATTCAAGTTTAAAATTTGTGAGTTGAATTTATTATTTTGATTATATATGGACAAGTTTAATGAATGTAATTTTTTATTTATCCACAACATTAGTGAATAATTTAAAATAACTATTTAATTCATGTTATGTGATTATATATATATATATATTAAAATAAATATTTATTTTCATTTTTATTGAATATAATAATTATTTTATTTTATTAAATGAATATATTATATTTTTGAAGTTTTGATAAATTTTATGATAGAATATGGTTATAATTTAATGATATAATGGAAATGATTTATTTTATTCAATATTATCTAATTAATTATTAATTGATTTATTTAATAAATGATATTGGATGAATCACATTACATGTAAGATAATGATTTTGTTAAAATTATTTTATTATATGCGACATGGGGTAAGACTTGGATTAAATAACCTATGTGAAATTATCTTATTTTAACGTCAGTGTATATTCTATAATATGTCATTTAGAAAAATATGTTTTTAGATCATGGAAACGTTTTCTAATATTCACTAAATCCCAAGAGAGAAATATTTTCTTCCCTATCTCTCAAAAAATATAGAGAGACAATAATAGATTATTGTTATGATCAATGATGAATGATGTAAAGTACATGTTCATCCCTCGCTAGCATCCAAGAGAAAAATATAATGATTATAAGTTTTGTAGAGAACATGTGGATATGTCTAGAGGAATCATTGGTTCGATTATATAATAAAATAACAATTCAAAAAAAGTAATGTCAAAAACAATTGATCTAGAATAATACCAGGATCGAGGTACTTTTATATAAGTTAATTATAATTTAAATGTTCATAATCCTATCTTTGAATTTCCAAAAAGTAATCTTCATGGGTTTTAGATTATATCTATTCAATTTGACGAAAAATAAAAATTGATATTTCACTGTAAACTGATGACCCCCGTAAGGGGCCCAACGACCTAGGTTTTCCCTTGCCGCCGCCTTCTCCCTCCGTCTAGGGTTGCGCCATTTCCTTACCTCTCAGCGTTCTCTCGGTTTGTTCCCAGCACGACGGCTCCTTCTCAGTTCATCAAAGAGGGTTTCTTGGGATACGGGTCTTCAACGGTGGGTTCCGGGACCTCCGGGGTGAATTTTGCCTACAGGGTTTTTTTTTCTTTTTAATGGGTCAAAAATTTAAATAATTAGTTAAATGGGTCCCTTGAGCGCCAGACCATGTGGCGCTCAAGGGTTTTGGAATTGGAGCGCCACTTCAAGTGGCGCTCCACCAATTTGGCGGAAGAAGGGTGCAGCGCCACTTGAAGTGGCGCTGAAAAAATAAATACAAACCGTGCAGTGCCACTTGAAGTGGCGCTGCACCCTTCTTCCCAATCAATTCGGCGCCACTTGAAGTGTCGCCGAAACACCCCCCATCCTATAAATAGGACCCTCACCCCCACCCCATTCCTCACTTCCTACCTCACCCCACCCCCATTCCTCCCTCCCTATCCCTTCCTCTCTCTCTCTCTCAAACTTTTTTCTTGCGTTCTTCGGTTTCTGTGAAGCCTTGCCTCTTCGGTTGCTCTGCCTGTGTACCTACGTCGTCACAAATTTGAGGTAAATCTTTCTTTAAATTTATTTAATAGTTTGATTTAATAATTTAGTTGTTTAATTTATAGAATTAGTATATAATATTTGTATTTTATAAATAGTATGGTTTTTTTAAATGTAATTAGATAATGAAATGATTAGTTAGTTAAATAATTAATCATAATTAGTTGATTAATCAATGATAATTAAGTTATTAATTAATCATAATTAGGTAAATAGTTAAATGTAATTAGGTTATTAATTAATGATTATTAGCTAATTAATTATTCATAATTAGCAAATTAATTAATCATAATTATTTAATTAATGAATCATAATTAGTTAATTAATTCATTATAATTAGGTTATTAATTAATGGTAAGTAGGTAATAAATAATCATAATTAGTTAATTAAATAATCATAATTAGTTAATATCATAACTAGTTAATTAATTAATCATAACTAGTTAATTAATTAATCATAATTAGTTAATTAATTAATCATAATTAGTTAAGTAATTAATCGTAATTAGTTAATTAATTAATCATCGTAATTAGTTAATTAATTAATCATAATTAGTTAACTAATTAATCATAATTAGTAAATTAATTAATCATAATTAGTTAATTAATTAATCAAAATTAGTTAATTAATTAATCATAATTAGTTAATTAATTAATCATTAGTAGTTAATTAATTAATCATAATTAGGTTATTAATTAATCTTAATTAGGTTATTAATTAATCATAATTAGTTAATTAATTCATCATAATTAGGTTATTAATTAATCATAATTAGGTTATTAATTAATCATAATTAGGTTATTAATTAATCATAATTAGGTAATTAATTAATCATAATTAGGTTATTAATTAATCCTAATTAGGTTATTAATTAATCATAATTATGTTAGTAATTAATCCTAATTAGGTAATTAATAAATCATAATTAGGTAATTAATGAAACATAATAGGTTAATAATTAATCATAAATAGCTAATTAATTAATCATACTTAGGTAATTAATGAAATATAATTAGTTAATTAATTAATCATAATTAGGTAATTAATTAATCATAATTAGGTAATTAAATTATTGTAATTAGGTTATTAATCAATCATTACTTGCTAATTAATCAATCATCACTTGCTAATTAATTAATCCTAATTAGTTAATTAATTAATCATAATTAGTTAATTAAGTAATCATAATTAGATAATTAATTAATCATAATTAGTTAATTAATTAAGCATAATTAGTTAATTAAGTAATCATAATTAGGTAATTAATTAATCATAATTAGTTAATTACTTAACCATAATTAGGTAATTAGTTAACCATAATTAGGTAATTAGTTAACCATAATTAGGTAATTAGTTAACCATAATTAGTTAATTACTTAACCATAATTAGGTAATTAGTTAACCATAATTAGGCAATTAGTTAACCATAATTAGGTAATTAGTTAACCATAATTAGGTAATTAGTTAACCATAATTAGGTAATTAGTTAACCATAATTAGGTAATTAGTTAACCATAATTAGGTAATTAGTTAACCATAATTAGGTAATTAGTTAACCATAATTAGGTAATTAGTTAATCATAATTAGGTAATTAGTTAACCATAATTAGGTAATTAGTTAACCATAATTAGGTAATTAGTTAACCATAATTAGGTAATTAGTTAACCATAATTAGGTAATTAGTTAACCATAATTAGGTAATTAGTTAATCATAATTAGGTAATTAGTTAATCATAATTAGGTAATTAGTTAACCATAATTAGGTAATTAGTTAACCATAATTAGGTAATTAGTTAACCAGAATTAGGTAATTAGTTAACAATAATTAGGTAATTAGTTAACCATAATTAGGTAATTAGTTAACCATAATTAGGTTATTAGTTAACCATAATTAGGTAATTAGTTAACCATAATTAGGTAATTAATTTAGCATAATTAGGTTATTAGCGAAGTAGTTATATTATTCAGCGAAGTAGTTATATTAATTAGCGAAGTAGTTATATTAATTAGCCAAGTAGTAGTAAATTGCCTATGGAATATACCTTTGCATTACATTCTAGGAATGATAATGAATTTAGTTTTCAATCTACCTTGACCTCGGTTTGTAATTGAAGTTATGAACTTGAATTTAGTAGTTCAATATATTTTTTGCATATTAAGTGTTAGAGTTATCATGAAATGATTGCTCTCTTGGGTAAAGTATCCCCGGGTAGAGGGGCTTTGGGACGGACCACCTACTTTCCTGGAGGCTTGCCTTGTCTAGGAAAGTGAATGGGGTTGGCTATCTGTCGCTCCGGGCTTACTCATGTGGAGACATTCAATTTCATATAACTCTATGCTTTTACATGACGTGTTCGTGTACCTCATGCATATAATGCATGTGGATATGTATAAATATATTTGACTTCTATTTTTGGGTAAGTAACACAAACTTGTGGGTTGTGTAAATAGTTACACATCAATATGGTTTGAACATATTGATTTGGTGGAGGGATTAGGATTCCAACCTAAATTACTATAAGCATGCATACATAAATTGATTCTTTAATCAGATTTAATTAATAACAGTGGTTTCTTTTAGATAAAAAAGATGGTCGCCGCTTATATTTATTGCAACGGTCAAATAATTGAGACAGAACAAGGATGTATTTATAGTATACATCCAGAAGCTGTTGTGATGCTTGGAGGATGTACTACTTTGGAAGATGTTCAAAGGATAATTCATCGGAGGTTAAAACTCGCGAGGAATCAAGTAATAGAGTCCATTACATTCAGACATCTTCAATTTATAGATAGGTTTTGGCATGTGCCCTATCCGGTAAATGATGATGATGATTGGGAATATATACTTTCATTGGTTAAGTATATACCTGAGAATCAAATGATGGAGTTGTATGTCACTATAGCTACAATGGAGGTTCCATCGACATTGGAAGTTGACCCATCTCAAATTCATGAAACTATGTCATATTCTCCTTCACATCAAGACGTTCCATCAGCATCAGTAGTTATTCCATCATTTCCATCAGCCACAGTTTCAACGGATAGTCCTCCACATACTTTAGATGCATTGGTTGATGAATTTGTGGATGATGACAATTTTGAACAAGATGAAGAGGAAGTTGAAGAAGAAGAAGAGCATGCAGAAGATCAGTCTGTACCAACTCATGCGAGGTTCAACCGACCATTGAACCATCCTCCACTATTGGATTCCTGGTCGACTGAAGGCATGAATCGCTTGCTAGAATTTGATTATTCAGTTATCACTCCCAGTTCAGAATTTCCAGGAATCATTGGTGGCATAAATCGAGTGTCAGATAACGATGTTCTGTATATTGGCAGAGAGTTTGAGAGCAAAGAAGCAATGAAAAATGTGATAAAACAATATCACATTGAAAGACATTACTCATATGTTGTAGAAGAGTCAAAGAGATCTTATTATTTGATCCGTTGTGACAAATCTGAATCGAACTGTCAAATGCGTCTGCGAGCTATTATTGATAACACTTTTCACAGCTAGCGCATCACTAGATTTACTCCACACACATGTGTGAACCCAAGCTTGGCACAGGAACACTCTTCATTAGATGTTGAGTTTGTTTCAACTATTATTGTTGAAATGATTAGAGCATGTCATGATGTCCCCGTGGTTCTGGTCATTGAGCGAATCAAACAGCTTTTTGGGTATCGAATCTCTTACTGGAAGGCATGGTCAGCACGACAGAAGGATATTGTGAAAGTGTATGGTGATTGAGATGACTCTTATCGAGTTCTACCACAATTGTTGGAGCTTCTACGCCACAAAAATCAAATAGTCTATCGGTTACATACAGTTGAATATGTTAACCAACAGAACCAACTTGACCGCTCAATGGTTGTGTTTGATAGATTATTTTGGACATTTTTACCATGTGTGGCGGCTTTTAGACATTGCAAGCTGTTCATACAAATTGATGGCACATTTCTGTATGGAAAGTATACCAGAACTTTATTGATTGCCACCACACAAGATGGAAATCGAGCCCCTCTACCTATAGCATTTGCAATTGTGGAGAAAGAGAACTTCTCATCATGGAGCTAGTTTCTGGCATGTCTCTGAGTGTTTGTTACGGATGCAGAAGGGATTTGTCTTATTTCTGATCGCCACCGTGAAATCAAGGAGGTGATACAGTCTGAGGGTCTTTCGTGGAGACCACCATATGCCCATCATCGATACTGTATTCGACACATTGCCAGCAATTTGCGAAAGAAGTTCAAGAATGAGTCGATGAAAAAGGAAATCTTAAAAATTGGTATGAACATCCTTTTCTGTTTAAAATGTTTTTTTCATAGTTATTTTCATAACTGTTCAGATGACTGCTTGTATGATAGCATATGAGCCTCAACAACAAAGGATGGAGGAGCGTCTTCAAGATATCCACAGAGTGAATCCGGAAGTGTATGATTACATGATGCAAATTCCAAAGCAGAAATGGTCGTTGGCATATGAGGATGGGAGGAGATATGGTCATATGACGACCAACATCGTAGAATGTATAAATGGAGTTTTCAAGGGTGTTCGAAAACTACCTATCACAGGTAAATACGAGTATTTCAATATATGTTACTCAGAAGAGTTACTATTATAATATAATATTTTTATAATGTCATAAATCTAAATTTCAGGGTTGGTACAAGAGACCTTCTATCGTGGTGTAAAGTAATTTCTGGAATGAGGAAAGCAAGCTGAAGAGGGCTTGAACAGAGTGATGCGCTATGGACACCATTTCCAACGCGAGCTAGATACAGTTCTTCCGGAGGCCGCAACTTACCGTGTAACTGCATTTAATCGTCCAGAGCAACGATTTCAGGTCGCTGAGCCCGGTGATGCTATGGCATGTAGCAATGGTCGTGTGCAAGTTGTTTTATTGGAGAAGCGTTACTGTGATTGTGGAAACTTTCAGGCACTGAGATATCCTTGCGGCCATGTGATTGCTGCATGTGCTTACGTACACGTATCTTGGGAGCAGTTCGTTGATCCAGCTTATCGACTCGAGAGCATCAACTCCTGCTACAATACTCCGTGGATGCCAATCGGGGAATATCAGAATTTTCGGCTGCCTGATGGAGCACCCACGCTTCTACCGAACAGCAATAGACTTCGACCTAATGGGAGGCCAAAGTCGACTCGTATTCGGAATGAGATGGATTGGCCTAGTGAACATCCAGCTGGATGGCGGTGTAGCATATGCCGCCAGGAAGGTCATACAAAGACACGTTGCCCTAGACACATAGGGCAATCATCTAATGGTTAAAATGAACCATGTACTCTATCATTTGAACTATTAAATGAAAATGTCATCAGTTTTGTATAATGAAAGATGAACTTACAGTGACTACAAAACAAAAACGAGGAAACATTGAAAGCCTATAAAATATAAGTAATTGAAAATAAAAACCATTTCCTAAAAATTGCTGATGAAATACAATTATAATCTTTCAAAAACACTTCTTTCAACTCAAAAATATTTCAGATATGAGACTTTGAAAGCCTATAAAATATAAACTTAATGACTCATATAAATGAAACTTAGATCATAGATTAAACATATAAGAAGTAGTAGAAAAGTAATTAGTTAATTCTGGTGAGGGGGAAAACTGTTAGACCCTGGAATTGAAGGATAATGGGGATGACAAGTAAACATCAACCCCCACGCCCACCCCTTCCACCCATTCAACCAACTTCGGTAACTCCTATAGAAGTAGTTTTTCAAAAAAATGAAATGTCACACCACCACAGCTTCCTACATCCATATTAACCCCCCAATTCAGTTTCATTAAATGTGGACAGTCCCCATTTTTACCAAAGTCAATGATGCACTATTAAACCATCACTTTTCAACCCCCGCCTCAATAATACAAAATGCTTTGAGGGATGAGAAATTATTCGGTGAATTTTAGAACATTGAAATGTGTCGAATCATTTCTCATCCCTCAAAGAATTTTGTATTATTGAGGTGGGGGTTAAAAGTGGTGGTTTAATAGTGCATCATTAACTTTGGTAAAAATGAGGGATGTCCACATTTAATGAAACTGAATTGGGGGGTTAATATGGATGTAGGAAGCTGTGGTGGTGTGACATTTCATTTTTTTGGAAAACTACTTCTATAGGAGTTACCGAAGTTGGTTGAATGGGTGGAAGGGGTGGGCGTGGGGGTTGATGTTTCCTTGTCATCCCCATTATCCTTCAATTCCAGGGTCTAACAGTTTTCCCCCTCACCAGAATTAACTAATTACTTTTCTACTACTTATTATATGTTTAATCTATTATCTAAGTTTCATTTATATGAGTCATTAAGTTTATATTTTATAGGCTTCCAAAGTCTCATATCTGAAATATTTTTGAGTTGAAAGAAGTGTTTTTGAAAGCTTATAATTGTATTTCATCAGCAATTTTTAAGAAATGGTTTTTATTTTCAATTACTTATTATATGTTTAATCCATGTTTTAAGTTTCATTTCAATAGATCTTACAGTGACTACAAAACAAAAATGAGGAAACCCTGAACGTCTTCACCCCAACACCCCAACACGGGAGACAACAACTAACCCAATGTGTTTATGCTTCTTTCAAAATTATATGATAAATTACATATCTTACATGATAAAAGTCATAACTTACATGAAATTAATGTTTTATTGTTTGCACATTCAGATGGAGCAGCCACTTTTATCTTGCCAGGAGACGCACGTGTCGCGCGATGTGTTGGCGCGACGACCTATTAGACATCTTCATGTTCGGAGAGCACACCGTTTCCATCATGAGGCACCGCCGGCAGCAATTTGTCCATACCTTAGACGTGCATGCTTTTATGGAGTCGCTATGTGTGACTTCAAGACCATCGAACATCATTTGATAGCTGCATTGGTTGAGAGATGGCGGCCAGAGACACACACATTTCATCTCCCAGAGGGGGAGATGCCTATTATGTTAGAGGACGTCGCCTACATGCTGGGGTTACCTATCCATGGAGATGTAGTTACGGGGGCCAGTACCGACGATTGGGTTGCAGTCATACAGAGGCTGCTAGGCATTGACGTCATTGGCGCACGGGGTGTCCTCCAGGGTTCGCGCTTGCGAATGAGGTGGCTTGATCAGCATTTCGACGTCATTCCAGATGATGCAGACGAGGAGAAGCTTCTTTATCACACACGTGCATAAATTTTGCGGCTGCTCGGAGGCATGTTGTGCGTCGACTACTCCACCGCTTTGGTACACATGATGTACCTCCCATTACTTGAGGATCTGGATCAGACTGCTACATACAGTTGGGGATCCGCTGTATTAGCACATCTGTACAGATCTCTCTGCACCAGTTGTCAGGCCGATTCACATCAGATTGCAGGTTGCATGGTGTTAGTACAGATGTGGGCCTGGGAGCGTTTTCCACGCATCGCTCCTCGAGTTGTCGCACCGCTTGCACCGGAGCTACTTCAGGACTGTCCTCGGGGACGATGGTATGTCTACGTCATTAATTTCGGTTATTTAGTACTTTTGTTATTGTTTTTTATAAACTTACCGTAGGTTACTCTTTTTTCACCAGGTGGAGTCAGTCTCATAAGTTTGCACATACTCCGAGACATAGTGTACACAGCTTCAGACAGATATTCGATGCTATAGTGTCGGCTGATGTAAGTTAAACAGTACTTTTTTGTAGGAGAATTTGTTTTGTTATGACTATTTTAAGTTATTTCAATATAATCTCAGTAAATTTATCATGCTACTATATGACTTATTTTTTGAGTTTACATTTCAGGTTTCATGGACTCCTTATACAGGTTATGTCTACGCATCACTTCCACTATACTGCACATCTTTGGCTGGAGATCGTGCTGCAGTAGTACCACTCATTCACTTCCACATCGTTGAGTGGCACCAGCCAGACCGGGTCATGCGCCAGTTCGGTTTTATATAGCATATCCCCTTGGCACCATGACAGTCTACCGAGTTACATTCGATTGTGCTTATAGGTAGACAGAAGACAGACTGGCGGCGACATCATGCATCTTATATCCAGCTTTGGGACAGGCGTACACGATTCAGTATCTTTCCACAGGGATATATCACATCACACTCTAATTTATCTGATCAGGGGGATTATGCACACTTGTATCGACGACACACCATCATGTACCTTACACATCAGGGGATTGGCATTTAGCGATTGGTATGTTTACTAAGATTTATTAATTTTTTTTAACTCATTTTTGATATTAATTTGATTTTCATTTCATTTGCAGGCATACGCCATTGGTTAGCTCGCACATTCCACCCAGCCTCAGGAGCATGCATATATTCTGCGGGAGGTAGTTCATCGGGATGTGGTGGCTCTATTGGATCATCTCTGGTTGATACGTGACATTTTTTTTGATGAGGAGCCCCAGACATATCCCGATCCATATCTTCAGGCAGAAGCACCTGAGGATGACGATGTCCCTGCTATGCCTGCTGAGGAGGATGCACCGCCACCGCCGCCGCCAGCTGGACGACAGAGACGAGCACATTCGGGGGGGCATAGGCGACCACATCGACATCCGAGAGCGGCTCCTGCAGATTTCGTCGCACCACAGAGAGACGATCCCGCCCAGCCGACTGATGATTTGGCACAGCAGGGAGACATTTATATACCGCATATGGCGTCTCCGCAGACTACTATGGACTTCGATCTGGGTGCAGTCACACAGCTTATGGCGGCCCCCTCTCCTCCCGATGAGGCCTTCTTCAGTACCCCATTTCTACCATTTATAGGAGTTTCAGAGCCATATGTCACCCCATATGGTTTTGGGGCATCCTCACATGATTTTGGGGCATCCTCACATGATTTTGCTCAGTCCTCTACCCAGCATCATGGGGAGGCACCAGAAGCACCAGAAGAGGAGGAACCTATAGAGAGGACACCAGAGCAACATGGACGTCAGACGCGGAGAGGACATGACATTTAGACACCGCGTTGTGGTACCGGAGGGCATCGTCGTTGATGTTTTTGGATGTAATGTTGTATATATTAAAAAACTTATTCACTATGATAAGTAATTGTTGTTTAAGTAAAATAACAAGAAAATCAAAAATCTATTACATAAAAACTTATTTCAATTAACTATTAAATTATAAAGTACAGGTACAATATAAACAAAATTTGTCACAGCGACTTAACCATTAATAATTAATAATTATAATGACAAAGTCACATAGTTAAAACAGTTTTAAGTTACAACTAGGTGGTTTTGAAAGCCTATAAAATATTTTCTATCGACATTTTTTACGTAATTTTTTTATTTTCATCTATTTAGTATATGTTTAATCTATGTTTTAAGTTTCATTCATATTAGTCATATGGATTATGTTTTATAGACGTTCAAAGTCACATAGTTGAAACAGTTTTAAGTTACAACTAGGTGGTTTTGAAAGCCTATAAAATATTTTCTATCGACATTTTTTACGTAATTTTTTTATTTTCATCTATTTATTATATGTTTAATCCATGTTTTAAGTTTCATTCATATTGGTCATATGGATTATGTTTTATAGACGTTCAAAGTCACATAGTTGAAACAGTTTTAAGTTACAACTAGGTGGTTTTGAAAGCCTATAAAATATTTTCTATCGACATGTTTTACGTAATTTTTTTTTATTTTCATCTATTTATTATATGTTTAATACATGTTTTAAATTTCATTCATATTGGTCATATGGATTATGTTTTATAGACGTTCAAAGTCACATAGTTGAAACAGTTTTAAGTTTCAACTAGGTGGTTTTGAAAGCCTATAAAATATTTTCTATCGAAATTTTTTACGTTTTTTCCCATCTATTTATATATTTTTAATCAATATTTTAAATTTCATTCATATTGGTCATATAGATTATCTTTTATAGGCATTCAAAGTCACATAGTGGAAACATTTTTAAGTTACAACTAGGTGGTTTTGAATGCCTATCAAATATTTTCTATCGACATTTTTTACGTAATTTTTTTATTTTCATATATTTAGTATATTTTTAATACATGTTTTACGTTTCATTCATATTGGTCATTTAGATTATATTTTATAGGCTTTCAAAGTCACATACTTGAAACATTTTTAAGTTTCAAGTACGTGGTATTGAAAGACTATATGTTTAACAATATTTCAATTTTTTTTATAAATAATTACTTATAACTATGTAAATATATACATGTACAAATATATAATAATAAATATACAAGTATAACTATAATTACAATATATTTCTAAATATAATTATAAATATAATTCTACACACACATATACATATATATATATATATGCATATTAAATATATTTATAAATAAATTTTAAATATATATGTAACAATATTTTCATAATTATATATTTTAAATATATTCATATTCATATTCATATAATTATAAATATTTATATTTAAACATTAGTTTATAATTATATAATTACAAATATATTTTTTATTTAAAAAAATATATAAATAGATTTTTATTTATAAATATTTATTTTTAATTATATATATACATAATTATATTTATACACGCACATATAATTATATATATACATAAATATAATTTCATAATTACAAATATAATAATAATTAATTTAACATTTTTAAATACATATTTATAAGATTATTTTTAAAATTTTATTTATTTATTTTGAAATTATTTATTAAAAAGAGATGAGGTGGAAAAAAATTAAAAAAAAAACAAAACAAAATTTTATATATTTATTTTGAAATTATTTATTAAAAAGAGATGAGGTGGAAAAAAATTAAAAAAAAAAGGAAAACAAAACCAGAAAAAGAAAAAAAAATTAAAACAAAATAGAAAGGAAAACAAAACCAGCAAAAGAAAAAAAGGGTGGCAAAGCGCCACTTGAAGTGGCGCTAGCCACCCGAGTTGTTGAGCGCCACTTGAAGTGGCGCTCAACAAACCCAATTTCCTAAATAATGTAAACCTACACCCATTTAAATAAAAAAAAACCTATGCCCCTAAATTTTCCGACCTCCGGTTGTTGGGGTCTGCCGAAGGGCAGTACGACCGGTTTCTAGTGCGGTGGAGGGTTTCGACATCCGCAATATTGGGGTATGCTTCTATCTTCTGTCGTGCTCTAGTAGGGTGGTCGGGTTCCTGGTCTTCTGTGGTGGGATTCAGGTCATCCACGATGCATTATGGCCAAGTTCGGATCTTCCACGGCGTTGTCAAGATCCCGATATTTCGTGTTGTGCTCTGGTTAAGCGAGTGATTTGGGTGGTTTGTTGTGGTTCTGGTGTGTGGTTTTGATGGGGGTGAGAGGATTTGAGGTGATTTGTGTCATAGATGTTGCCAGGATTGCCCTATGTTGCAGTGGGGCTGTCGTTCAACAATGATTCTGGTGTCCAGGTTGTTGGCTTATTTGTTGTTGATTTTCTGAATGGTTTATTTCTGGCTTTTTGAATGTTTTTTTGTGGTGGTTCATCTCATTCCTTGCCTGTATTAAAGATCCTATGCATCCACACCTTCTTCAAGGGGTGGGGTTAGAGCATGGAGTTTTCACTAGCTCATAGATATCTGGATTTGGATTCTTGGGAGGGTATGACTTCTTTCATTGGTATCAGGCCTGTACAACCTTGCACGAAACAGATAGCCGAGCAGCGATGAGTTGGTGGAAGTTGGATGTAATGATTTTGATGCTAGGGAGAAGTTGTTCTTGTAGTATTTTTCAAATTGTTGATGGTTTTTGGGCTATTAGGTCACAATTTTATGTCTTTAAGTCCTTGAAGTCCTGTTGGTTTTCCCCCCATACACATTAATAGGGGATTATGCTTATAATAAAAAAATAAAATTTCAGTCAAACATATTTCACTGTATACTTCGATTGTATCCCAAAACATTCAAGTGTTATTGAATTATAGTATGAGACATCCCATGTAATATCTTGTCACACAACATGTACTTAATGGTATTTTACAATGATACATACTGTGTACATTGATAGCATTCCATGTGGTCTTACACACCGCATAGTCTATGTGGTTTGACCATAATAAGTTATATAGGGCATAAGTAATGTCATGTCTTGTGGATTTTATATTCCATGTTGTATTTAAATAATGTTATGGTATTTAAATATCATTTGTTACATTACATGTCATGTTTCACTACATTCTAGGTGATTATGAAATCTATAGTAATGGCATTTATTATTATATAGGTTGTGCATATAGTGAAACCACCAAAGTACACAGAATATACTAAATTATTATACATAAAATTGAATTTATTTAATTATGTTCAATGAAATTATTTAATACATATCATGTACCATTATTTAGATATAATTTATGATAAAAAATTAATTAATTAATTTATATATTTATTTATTACTTTATCTTGAATGGTTATAATTTTAAATAAATGGTATGATATATTAAATGTAATTTTCGTAGGATGTTATGAATGAAAATAATCTTTGATTGACCAACATCAGGGTTGAACTTATTTATTTAATTTAATTATTTATTTCAGTTTTTATTATAAGATAACTATTATTAAATTAAATATGATAATCGGTGAACCATCCCACTCTCTATTATGTACGAGCCTATATGTCTAAGGTTTATTTAATGTAACCCTAAACCCTTGTTACCACTCACTTGCATGTGAGTATACATTTTAAAGGATATTGATCACAATAAAAGTGTATTGTTATGGACTAGATCTGGGATGAATCAGAACAAGGATATAATCAAGAGAATGTTAGACCTTGTAATTGGATCCAAGTTAGGTCTCGAGGAGGTTTTCCCCTAGCATCTATGTTTGTTTATCACCACCAGTAAACCAACTAGTAGATTAATCCCATGACCATTTCATATATTTATTTTATTTTATCAAGGAATTATTGTTTATTTATTTATGAAATGTATGGTTTATTGATTATATTAATTTAATACAGCCACATATTATAAATATATTGATGAAGATGCATATATAATATTGAATAAGTTATCTCATAAAGTAATTAATTGTTTACAAAGGATGAAATTGGATATCTTTTACAAGTTTTTTTTTAAATTCATAAATTATTTTATAAAATATTATGAATTATTTTTGTGGGTTTTATATAAATTTTTAATAAGCATGAAAAGAATAAAATATGTATATTTAAGAATTACTTTACAAAATATATCAATAAAATATATTAAGTCATTAAATGCATTTCATCACAAGAGTTAGAATGAAACCATTGTTCAACGCACTGCTCTAACCCTTATTAGGGTACTTTCAACTATCTGAGAGTTATAATAATAGTTTTGGGTTGACTTAACGAGATTAGAATCATGAGAATTTTCCTTTTCATGTTTGGTGTACTTTGCTGGAAAGTGTAAAGGATATATGAGTATAGGAGTTCAAGATTGTTGATTCTACTCAACATATCAAGGAACTGTGAGTTAATGTAGATGAAAAGAAAAAATCCTACCTAAATACCTTTTAATATGTTGAAAAAGGCTCAATCTGAGTTATGATAAGTGAAATATGGATTCTTTCCACTTGTATATTCTAGCGATTGAGTATTCCAAATATTATAGCTTGGGATATTAGGATTTGATAAAATAGTTTTGGATATAATTAAATTATTAATTAATTATGTCATAATCATTAATCGAAATAACATACAAAAAACACTACTTTATTCATTTTATATAATACAATAAAATATCAGGAATTCCCAACCATTATAATCAATTTTAGATAAGGAAAATTTCCTTACCAATAAAAATTTTTAGGACTTGTATAAAACTTTACACATTATACTACAATAAGAGAAAAATTACTATATACTAGACTGCCTACTTCCCATTGAGCCTTTGCAAGAAGCCAATGTTGTAAGGATTGTTGTGCTAGTTATAAGAGACGACCATCTCACATTATCAACTAGAATGAATTTAATTTTTAAGAACTATTAACATGTTACCAATGTTACAAAGAACATTATTTAGGTGTTATGTTTAGTCATATTTAGATTTAATCCCAAATTTAAAAAAAGTTACATATTTTATGTAGAAAACTCATGTTATTATATGGAACATCTGAATAGTGGTCATTATATACTACAATTTCAACATATGGTCATGGAAATTGATTACAAATTAGTTTCACAAGACTTATTACACCCGGTTGTGGAATCATTGACTTATAAATATAAAATAAAAATGTTTCATGGAATTATATTAATAAATATATTTAGATTATTTTGAGTTGAAGCACTTAGATTTGTTATACTAGTTTACAAGGTAAAATGACAAAGAAATATTTTAGTGAAAAATGGTGAAGAGCCACAAAATTTTTAGAATTAGTTCACATATATATGTGTGTGGACCTTTTCCAAGATATAGGTGGATTCACATACATTATTAATTTTACTATTGATTTCAATAGATATGGATATATTTACTTGGTGTAGTATAAAACTAATTCCATTAAAGAAAAAGGAATACAAAAATGAAGTAGGGAGTCGGCTTGGTAAGGAGATAAAAACCCATACTAAGATAGAGGTGGGTAATATTTTAACAAAAAATTCATTGATTATCTATAATATTTTGAGATATTACCTTAACTCACTCTTCCCTATACACCTTAGTATACTGGTTTTAGTGAAAGGAGGAATCAAACCTTGTTATTCATGGTGGGATTAGTGATGAGTCATGAAAATTTTCCATTATCCTTTCGGGGTTATGCATTATAATAAAAAACAAAGACACTAAACAATGTACCAATTAAATTGGTAAGTTGAATACCATATGAGTTAAGTTATGATAATAAATCAATTTTTCCATATTTTTGTAAGAAGATGAGAATTTGTTTAAGGCGAATTCTTTAAATAAAATTGCTTCATGACAAATGAAGTGTATTTTTATAGGATATTCTAAATAGAGAAAAGTATATTATCTATATGAATCCTTAGATAGAAACATAATTATGGAATGAAATATAACATTTTTGAAAAGGGAGAATATCACCGAAGGAGACAGTGGGAGTGAGATAGGATTTGCAAAAGTTGAGGCTCAAGATACACTTGAGTTGGAAAATAAACAAATTCTACATGATTCAATGGATTAATTTTTTCTAGAGACAGAAATAAAATTATTCAACTAAGGATGTTAGAGAACCAAAAAGATTTCATTTTATTATCATCAAGGAAGGTGAAACTTTACTCATTATGAATAATAAAATATTATCCTATAATAATGTTTGAAATATCTCATATGTTATTTTAGGGAAAGAAGATATAAATTATAAAATACATTATATGTATTGATTTTTTGGGTACATCCTCCGATTGATGTAAAATATAATGTGTAACACCCCAAGCTTCCACGATATGTTTCTCTTTGAATTATACAGTAGCGTGTGTTGTACGCAACTTTGAGTTCTAACACACACCACAACCAATCAAATTAGCCGTTATGAATAATAATACCCACTTTTTGAAATTTTATAAATTTTATCATTCAAAATGGAATTCATTTTTGGATTTTAAATATCGAAATTAGCTTAGGGTGATTTTTTGGTGTTTTCCTGATAACTTTCATATCTGGGTGAATAGTGAAAAATACTGTATTTTAACTGAAAACAACTTTTTAATCAAAATAATTTATAGTGTTGAAATATACATTTTAATGGTTTGGAAGTATAAATAGATTATATTTTTACCATTTAATCCAATTCTGGTCATTTTAAGTAATTTTACATTGAAATTGGACATAAACAAGTGTCAATCTTTTGATAGTTATTATTTCTTAAAAATACGCCTTTTGGTTTTGACAACGAGAATTAATTTTAAATTAATAAATGAAACTTATATGTTTTTAATTTGGTAAAATTGAAATCATTTTTGGATTCTGAATATCAAAATTAGCCTAGGGTGAATTTTTGGTATTTTTCTGAAAACTTTCAATTTTTGACGAATAGTGAAAAACACTAAGTTATTGTTTAAAACCGGCTTTTTATTTAAATAATTATTTATTTTATTTAAATTTATTTTAGGTAAAAATAGATACATAATACCCATATAAGTTCAATGTAATTAATTGGTGTCATTTTTTAATAATATTAGATATATAAAATTTTATTGAACTTTTCACCGTCTTTTACCCACCTCCTAGAAGAATTTGTAAATTCACATACAACTTAATTTTACCGCTTCTGCGAGTTGAATTTCTAAAATCCGAGAGACACGGTTAATATCAAGGACTAAAATGTGGTTCAATAAGATAAAAATAATTCTTGGTGAATAGTAACTTTTAACTTTTATTTACCACGGTTAAAAGTAAATAGGGTAATTAAGGGTAAAAATGATATTATTATTACCCTAACACATGTCCTAATTCTATTTGATCAGTTTAATTCGACCAAAAACAACCTTATGAATAAAATACGACCCTTTAGGATCACTTGGATTAGATTAAGACATTTATTATTATTTAATTCAAAGAAGAGTTAAAAGTTTTTAATTCAAAGTTTATTAACTAAACCATTTTTAATATAGGGTTATACATAAGATAAATTCGACTATAAATTTTCATTAGAAAGATAAAAAGATTTCCTACATCATGGTATTTTATTTATAATTTTTAGACCTTAAATAATTAAATTTATTTATAACACAATGATGATGCAGTAATTACCTTATTAATGAAAGAATCAAATAAATGGTATTATAAATATTAAAATAATTATAATTTAAAAGTTTTTATGTCATACAAGAATTTTCTAGGTTATTATGACATGTTAGGTATGATTAAATGTATCTTGTTCGAAGTAATAAAGTTGTGATGACTTTCACAAAAAACAAAATACCAAATAGTGTCAAAATTGACATAAATTAATATTTAAAACAAATACTATATTATTGGTTGATATAATATTCATAAAAATGTAAGGATCGGACAAAGGGCTTAAATAATATTATATATTTCATTAATGAGCCACTTGTGGCTCTCTTGGAAG
Source organism: Viscum album (assembly GCA_963277665.1). Taxonomy (NCBI): domain Eukaryota; kingdom Viridiplantae; phylum Streptophyta; class Magnoliopsida; order Santalales; family Viscaceae; genus Viscum; species Viscum album. Next base: position 804,394,922 of record OY728150.1, on the reverse strand, counting down.
TTTAGAGTAAGTTTATTAACCATATAGAGTAAGAATACACGAAGACACGGGAAAAGTTAAACTACTTAACTAAGAGTTAAATCTAAAAGATAAGGTTAAAATGGTAACCTAAACTTGCCTAAAACCTATTGGTTGAGAGGATTTCGACCCATAACCACCTAAGGCTCTAAATAAATTCATTTGAAACCATTATAAACCGAATATTATTGTATAATAAATTAATACTTTAATCTTTTCCTAAAGTGACCCTCACCCCTCTTATAAAAGGGCACTTCTCCTTCTCTCAAAATCACACCTCCAAAGCCATTTGGATCAGCCAAACCCTGCCCAAATATCCTCTCAATTTCCCTCACTTCATCCTAGAGGCCCTCCTTTGGTCAGAAAGACAACTTAAGGATCCCTTTTGATCAAATCAAAAGGAAGAACCCCAAGAAGAGGTAATGATTTCACCACCCTCTTTCATGTTCTCTTATTCTTCCACTTACTCTTTCTTTGTTGTTTCCATTATAAAATAATAAATATAGTATCTTCTATATACTGTGTTGTTTTTATAAATATGTCACAACTATATTCATTATCCTATCCATCTTATGAATGATAATGTAACCATGTGTGCGTACGTACGGCTTACCGTCTCCACGTCGTGGTGTAATTTGTCATTCGACACTATGTTATTTGGATGGATATAAGGATGAGTAATATGTATATAAATAATTCAAATAAAATTATAATTTATCTATAAAATTAATATACAATTCAATTCCACAACTTTAAGGAAGTGATATAGTCACTCGTGCGTACGTGCGGATTACCGTCTCCACGACGCGATGGGATTCACTTTCACGTTCACCATTCATCGATGATTATAAATATATATATTATAATAAGTATATAATATATGACATAATAATGCTACTGGATATATATATATATATACATATGTGTGTGTGTGTGTGTGTGTACTTATATATATCTTATTTACTTAGTTCCGTTCAATACGAGATGAAAACGGAAACAATGTTTATGCGTACGTACGGACTACCGTCTCCATAAACAGTGTTTTTCATTTCATATATATATATATATATATATTATAAATATTTATATTCTAAATATATATGATATATAAATCATGTTTTATATTCTATAAGTACTTAAATCTTGATCTAAGTGATACAATCAAGAGTAACAAGTTAAAACACGTACGATAAAGAAAGCGATTATTACCTGAAATGTTAATTTAACATGGTAATTATTACTAAATGGGTAGTATAAAGTAATAAATGAATCATTTATGTTATCATAAATATTATTATGGTTCTGGTATACTTTAATAACATACTATTATCTTCATACAGGAGGTTAAACGTACCCTCAACTAAAGAAAAGTGCAAGGTAAGGGGTTTTTCATCTCACTTTTTATTCTAGTGAGATTAATTCCCTATTGGCACTATTACCTTTTGTGTGGTGTATGTACTACCCATAATTGTATTCTTTGTGTAATAATATTTAGTTTATGTGTATTTACATATTCATTGTATGATACTTATTTCAGGGGGTGTATGTTTTGTAAGTTACCAAATTGGTAAGGGTTAATACCTCAATCGCATTATTATCCGAGATTGTTTATGTGTAAGTATTTACTGGGTCATTTTTATCATCCATGTCCATTTTTCATAAAAATAATTTCAAAATGAATATTTTAAAGATTTGTGAAAGGTACCCTTTATCAAGATCAGAATTTTAAATGTTTTAATGATTTATCTTTCAAAATCTTTTTAATTAATGTCCATGTTTTCAAAATGATTTTAAGGGTTTATTTATATGGACATGAATGTTTTGAAATAATAGTTCTTTTCAAAAGTTTCAAAGTGGTATGGGAAAGTTTGATTCAAAAATCTCTTTTAAATTACTTCCTTTATAAATGAGTGACTTTTAAATGATTTTACAAAAATGATATTTCTCTCAAAAAGTTTTACTCATCATTTTAAACTATGTCAGCATCCTTTACAGGATATTATTTTTGATTGAGGTTGATTTATTATAATACAATATTCTGTATTGTATTGATTGAGTTATGATATGTTTGAATTTACATGTTCTATTTTTATACCATTCATGGTTTATGGTTAAAGTATTGCCATTTTGTATGCTAGTTCTAATACGAATGTTTATGTTATGTTTCAACCTTTTCATATGAGGAATGTATTGGACATAGTAAGTGATGGGTGGAGACCACTATAGCTCCTCGATGCATCGGCAGGTCTCATGATACAACTAGACGTGGAATTGGACGAGGTCCTTTCCCAATTTGATATATGGTTTTGGCCGAGGCCTTAATCATTTTTAGAATTCTTGGCTGAGGCCTTGACAAAATGTTTTAGAATGTATGGCATTATACATTCCCTCGTTATGAAAATAATATTGATGGTTCATGTGGTCATTCAACTAGTAGAATACACATGATTATTTTTTATTATGGCATTATTTACTCAACTCATATTCCTTCCATAAAATTATTCATGTTTACTATTGGTAAAGTCATGTGGTTTCAATTATTCCCCATGCTTAATATTTATATTATCTTCTGCTGTATTGCTTTCCTTTACTGAGCTTTTAAGATCACCCATTTCTTATGTTTCATTTTCCTAGGATTCCAAGAAGTGTATTATGATTGATATGCAGGGTTAAGCTAAAGGGAATAATGGCATTCTCAAAGAACTATCTATGTTTTGTTTTATGTTTCAAATTTTAATGTAAAGTTAATGTATGTAATCTATTTTCCAAGACTGCTAAACTAATCGGTCCTTCGGGACATGATTCCTTGTAATCATTCCAATGTATTAAAATAATGCACCGGCTCTAGGTAACTGGGGTCGGGGCGTTATAGTTGGTATCAGAGGAAGTTTAGTAATAACCTTGGAAGCTAGATTTAGATAAACTCTGATTAGAGCACATATACCTAACATAGACTTTGAGGATTAGTATAGAAGGACATCCTAGAATTTTGGTAATGTAGATATTGTGTGAGTTTTCCCAGAAAATACATCCTTATCATGATACGAGCAGGTAGAGGCGGCTCTGGCACAGATGTACCTAGGGGTAAAACCCGAAAACACCGCTTTGAGCTAGACTCGAACGGGAACTGGTGCATGACAACGGGCGTTGCTGCACTCTTGGTTACGACACTCCCAGGGGATATGATTAGGATAATTCTTATTTTTTTTACAAACCATTATAAAGGGTTTATGAGTATATACTTTCTCAAAGAAAACATTTTTTTGATTATGGGTTATATCCATAAACTATTAAATTTACGTTAGGTATTTTACAAGTTTGGAGTTATTCATTGCAATTCATAAACTGACCTCGTGTATGCCACTATTTAGAAATGGGGCCCAATAGAAAGAATGAGAACTCCAGCAATATGCATGATCCAAAGAGTAATAAGGATCATGTCTTTCATGGTCTTATGCTAGAATATTGAAGGGAAATAGTCTCCCATTTATTATCATTATATGAAGAAATAATATCATGTGTTGATAAGATAAGTAAAGAATTCTTGGAGTCCTATGGATTTGAAGGGAAGCCAGAGAAGAAAAGGATGGTAGAGAGGACATATAAAGGGAAGAAGGTAAAGAAGGATTTTCTCAAATGTGATAACTGTGGTAAGAAACACCCTGGAACTTGCCTGAAGGTAATGAGAGTTTGTTATAAGTGTGGAGAAAAAGGACACCAAGTACGTGACTGCAAGGGTCAGAAAAAGGTTTCAAATGTACAATGCTTCATCTGTAAAGAGTTGGGACACTACGCGAACCAATGTCCAAATCATCAGAATATGCCCCAAATGATGCTATTGGATAATAAAAAAGTTATGATACTACCTCAGATGAATAAGAATGACTAGTGTTCTTATGTTGTTATTATATGATTATTTCATTTCAGTGTTGTATCAACAATATACTGGTTATATGAATTATGGAGATAAATAAGGATTGTAATGCAGTACTATTTTATTGAGGATTTTAGATTATATGGTTCTAAGAAAAGTGACTTAAATATTAAGCTACACTTTTGGTAAAATACATGGTTGATGGAAAGGTAATACTTAATATGGTCCCGATAATGAGGTAGTGATTTTGGAATAAGAGATGGTTGATTTGAATAAATTATATTGGATATTCTTGACTACCTTGAAACTGATTAATGATTTGTTATTGTTGGATTTTACAACATTTTTGGATAGAAGGAGTATATCCAGTATTCTATAAAGAATAAGGGAGCATGAATGTAATCAATAAGGTTTTATGGTAATTCAGGATGTTACCATGTTTTAAAATAATACATGATGTAGGTGTTCACATGTTATTACATGGAAAAAAGTATCTTCATTGTGTTTAACTTAATTATAAATTTTGGACTGTGAGTTTGGATGGAAGTATTTTGGATAATTCTAAAGGTTTTAATGGATTATGTTTGATAGGTTATTTTAGGATTTTTATAAAAGGACAACACGCAGACCGTGTGATAACTCGTCGCATCAGACAAAGCTATGGGAATCGAACCCACAACCATAGTGCGATTGGGATTTATCGCCTACCACTGGACTACATGAAGTTCCTGGATGGTATAATGTAGTTTCTTTTTTTTAAAGGGTCTGATATGTGAATTATAAATTCATTATATTTGGAACCTTATATGATTAGGATAAATAGAGTATTTTTGAGTTGTATTATGTTTTGGGGTGAAGGATGAGTTTGTGGTAGAAATTTATTAATGGATAAAACTCTAATTATAAATTAATTATATCTCCTTATGATCTTAGACAATCTAATAAATAAATTCCTCAACATTAAGAAAAGGAACTTAGAACAAAAACGCTGTCCTAGATGGTACCTTAGATCATCACAAATTTATGGCTTTGTGATAGTTGGCCTTTTCATAGCCATGTTCTCTACCACTCTCCATCAGATATTGATGGTTAGATTTCTCTTCCATATCCATGTTTTTCTACATGAAACCCTAGTATGTTTTATTTTCGGTAACATTTATACTTACCACTCTTTATTTTAAATAGAGGCCTCATTAATCCATTTTTCGATGTGGGATTTCAACTAATATATTTTGAAATGTCAACCCCAAGTTTCCAATACTGAGAATAAATTGCGAAGACACAATTTATTGAATGAGGGTATAATGTAACACCCCAAGCTTCCATGGTACGCTTCTCTTTGAATTATACAGTAGCATGTATTGTACGCAACTTCGAGTTCTAACACACACCACAACCAATCAAACTAGCCGTTATGAATAGTAAGACACACTTTTTGAAATTTTATAAATTTTATCTTTCAAAATTGAATTCATTTTTAGATTTTAAATATTTAAATTAGCTTAGGGTGAATTTTTGGGGTTTTTCTGATAACTTTCATATTTGGGTGAATAGTGAAAAATACTGTATTTTAAATGAAAACAATTTTTTTAATCGAAATAATTTATAGTGTAAAAATATACATTTTAATGGTTTGGAAGTATAAATAGATTATATTTTTACCATTTAATCCAATGATGGTCATTGTACGTAATTTTAAATTGAAATTGGACATAAACAAGTGTCAATCTTTTGATAGTTATTATTTCTTAAAAAGACGCCTTTTGGTTTTGACAACATGAATTAATTTTAAATTAATAAATGAAACATTTATGTTTTGAATTTGTTAAAATAGACATCATTTCTGGATTCTGAATATCGAAATTATCCTAGGGTGAATTTTTGGTATTTTTCTGAAAACTTTCAATTTTTAATGAATAATGAAAAACATTAAGTTATTGTTTAAAACCGGCTTTTTATTTAAATAATTATTTATTTTATTTAAATTTATTTTAGGTAAAAATAGATACATAATACCCATATAAGTTCAATGTAATTAATTGGTGTCATTTTTTAATAATATTAGATATATAAAATTTTATTGAACTTTTCACCGTCTTTTACCCACCTCCTAGGATAATTTGTAAATTCACATAAAACTTAATTTTACCGCTTCTGCGAGTTGAATTTCTAAAATCCGAGAGACACGGTTAATATCAAGGAGTAAAATGTGGTTCAATAAGATAAAAATAATTCTTGGTGAATAGTAACTTTTAACTTTTATTTACCACGGTTAAAAGTAAATAGGGTAATTAAGGGTAAAAATGATATTATTATTACCCTAACACATGTCCTAATTCTATTTGATCAGTTTAATTCGACCAAAAACAACCTTATGAATAAAATACGACCCTTTAGGATCACTTGGATTAGATTAAGACATTTATTATTATTTAATTCAAAGAAGAGTTAAAAGTTTTTAATTCAAAGTTTATTAACTAAACCATTTTTAATATAGGGTTATACATAAGATAAATTCGACTATAAATTTTCATTAGAAAGATAAAAAGATTTCCTACATCATGGTATTTTATTTATAATTTTTAGACCTTAAATAATTAAATTTATTTATAACACAATGATGATGCAGTAATTACCTTATTAATGAAAGAATCAAATAAATGGTATTATAAATATTAAAATAATTATAATTTAAAAGTTTTTTTGTCATACAAGAATTTTCTAGGTTATTATGACATGTTAGGTATGATTAAATGTATCTTGTTCGAAGTAATAAAGTTGTTATGACTTTCACAAAAAACAAAATACCAAATAGTGTCAAAATTGACATAAATTAATATTTAAAACAAATACTATATTATTGGTTGATATAATATTCATAAAAATGTAAGGATCGGACAAAGGGCTTAAATAATATTATATATTTCATTAATGAGCCACTTGTGGCTCTCTTGGAAGTTTAGAGTAAGTTTATTAACCATATAGAGTAAGAATACACGAAGACACGGGAAAAGTTAAACTACTTAACTAAGAGTTAAATCTAAAAGATAAGGTTAAAATGGTAACCTAAACTTGCCTAAAACCTATTGGTTGAGAGGATTTCGACCCATAACCACCTAATCCTCTAAATAAATTCATTTGAAACCATTATAAACCGAATATTATTGTATAATAAATTAATACTTTAATCTTTTCCTAAAGTGACCCTCACCCCTCTTATAAAAGGGCACTTCTCCTTCTCTCAAAATCACACCTCCAAAGCCATTTGGATCAGCCAAACCCTGCCCAAATATCCTCTCAATTGCCCTCACTTCATCCTAGAGTCCCTCCTTTGGTCATAAAGACAACTTAAGGATCCCTTTTGATCAAATCAAAAGGAAGAACCCCAAGAAGAGGTAATGATTTCACCACCCTCTTTCATGTTCTCTTATTCTTCCACTTACTCTTTCTTTGTTGTTTCCATTATAAAATAATAAATATAGTATCTTCTATATACTGTGTTGTTTTTATAAATATGTCACAACTATATTCATTATCCTATCCATCTTATGAATGATAATGTAACCATGTGTGCGTACGTACGGCTTACCGTCTCCACGTCGTGGTGTAATTTGTCATTCGACACTATGTTATTTGGATGGATATAAGGATGAGTAATATGTATATAAATAATTCAAATAACATTATAATTTATCTATAAAATTAATATACAATTCAATTCCACAACTTTAAGGAAATGATATAGTCACTCGTGCATACGTGCGGATTACCGTCTCCACGACGCGATGGGATTCACTTTCACGTTCACCATTCATCGATGATTATAAATATATATATTATAATAAGTATATAATATATGACATTATAATTCTGCTGGATATATATATATATATATACATATGTGTGTGTGTGTGTGTGTGTACTTATATATATCTTATTTACTTAGTTCCGTTCAATACGAGATGAAAACGGAAACAATGTTTATGCGTACGTACGGACTACCGTCTCCATAAACGGTGTTTTTCATTTCATATATATATATATATCTATTATAAATATTTATATTCTAAATATATATGATATATAAATCATGTTTTATATTCTATAAGTACTTAAATCTTGATCTAAGTGATACAATCAAGAGTAACAAGTTAAAACACTTACGATAAAGAAAGCGATTATTACCTGAAATGTTAATTTAACATGGTAATTATTACTAAATGGGTAGTATAAAGTAATAAATGAATCATTTATGTTATCATAAATATTAATATGGTTCTGGTATACTTTAATAACATACTATTATCTTCATACAGGAGGTTAAACGTACCCTCAACTAAAGAAAAGTGCAAGGTAAGGGGTTTTTCATCTCACTTTTTATTCTAGTGAGATTAATTCCCTATTGGAACTATTACCTTTTGTGTGGTGTATGTACTACCCATAATTGTATTCTTTGTGTAATAATATTTAGTTTATGTGTATTTACATATTCATTGTATGATACTTATTTCAAGGGGTGTATGTTTTGTAAGTTACCAAATTGGTAAGGGTTAATACCTCAATCGCATTATTATCCGAGATTGTTTATGTGTAAGTATTTACTGGGTCATTTTTATCATCCATGTCCATTTTTCATAAAAATAATTTCAAAATGAATATTTTAAAGATTTGTGAAAGGTAGTCTTTATCAAGATCAGAATTTTAAATGTTTTAAATATTTATCTTTCAAAATCTTTTTAATTAATGTCCATGTTTTCAAAATGATTTTAAGGGTTTATTTATATGGACATGAATGTTTTGAAATAATAGTTCTTTTCAAAAGTTTCAAAGTGGTATGGGAAAGTTTGATTCAAAAATCTCTTTTAAATTACTTCCTTTATAAATGAGTGACTTTTAAATGATTTTACAAAAATGATATTTCTCTCAAAAGGTTTTACTCATTATTTTAAACTATGTCAGCATCCTTTACAGGATATTATTTTTGATTGAGGTTGATTTATTATAATACAATATTCTGTATTGTATTGATTGAGTTATGATATGTTTGAATTTACATGTTCTATTTTTATACCATTAATGGTTTATGGTTAAAGTATTGCCATTTTTTATGCTAGTTCTAATACGAATGTTTATGTTATGTTTCAACCTTTTCATATGAGGAATGTATTGGACATAGTAAGTGATGGGTGGAGACCACTATAGCTCCTCGATGCATCGGCAGGTCTCATGATACAACTAGACGTGGAATTGGACGAGGTCCTTTCCCAATTTGATATATGGTTTTGGCCGAGGCCTTAATCATTTTTAGAATTCTTGGCTGAGGCCTTGACAAAATGTTTTAGAATGTATGGCATTATACATTCCCTCATTATGAAAATAATATTGATGGTTCATGTGGTCATTCAACTAGTAGAATACACATGATTATTTTTTATTATGGCATTATTTACTCAACTCATATTCCTTCCATAAAATTATTCATGTTTACTATTGGTAAAGTCATGTGGTTTCAATTATTCCCCATGCTTAATATTTATATTATCTTCTGCTGTATTGCTTTCCTTTACTGAGCGTTTAAGATCACCCATTTCTTATGTTTCATTTTCCTAGGATTCCAAGAAGTGTATTATGATTGATATGCAGGGTTAAGCTAAAGGGAATAATGGATTTCTCAAAGAACTATCTATGTTTTGTTTTATGTTTCAAATTTTAATGTAAAGTTAATGTATGTAATCTATTTTCCAAGACTGCTAAACTAATCGGTCCTTCGGGACTTGATTCCTTGTAATCATTCCAATGTATTAAAATAATGCACCGGCTCTAGGTAACTGGGGTCGGGGCGTTATAGTTGGTATCAGAGGAAGTTTAGTAATAACCTTAGAAGCTAGATTTTGATAAACTCTGATTAGAGCACATATACCTAACATAGACTTTGAGGATTAGTATAGAAGGACATCCTAGAATTTTGGTAATGTAGATATTGTGTGAGTTTTCCAAGAAAATACATCCTTATTATGATACGAGCAGGTAGAGGCGGCTCTGGCACAGATGTACCTAGGGGTAAAACCCGAAAACACCGCTTTGAGCTAGACTCGAACGGGAACTGGTGCATGACAACGGGCGTTGCTGCACTCTTGGTTACGACACTCCCAGGGGATATGCTTAGGATAATTCTTATTTTTTTTACAAACCATTATGAAGGGTTTATGAGTATATACTTTCTCAAAGAAAACATTTTTTTGATTATGGGTTATATCCATAAACTATTAAATTTACGTTAGGTATTTTACAAGTTTGGAGTTATTCATTGAAATTCATAAACTGACCTCGTTTATGCCACTATTTAGAAATGGGGCCCAGTAGAAATAATGAGAACTCCAGCAATATGCATGATCCAAAGAGTAATAAGGATCATGTCTTTCATGGTCTTATGCTAGAATTTTGAAGGGAAATAGTCTCCCATTTATTATCATTATATGAAGAAATAATATCATGTGTTGAGAAGATAAGTAAAGAATTCTTGGAGTCCTATGGATTTGAAGGGAAGCCAGAGAAGAAAAGGATGGTAGAGAGGACATATAAAGGGAAGAAGGTAAAGAAGGATTTTCTCAAATGTGATAACTGTGGTAAGAAACACCCTGGAACTTTCCTGAAGGTAATGGGAGTTTGTTATAAGTGTGGAGAAAAAGGACACCAAGTACGTGACTGCAAGGGTCAGAAAAAGGTTTCAAATGTACAATGCTTCATCTGTAAAGAGTTGGGACACTACGCGAACCAATGTCCAAATCATCAGAATATGCCCCAAATGATGCTATTGGATAATAAAAAAGTTATGATACTACCTCAGATGAATAAGAATGACTAGTGTTCTTATGTTGTTATTATAGGATTATTTCATTTCAGTGTTGTATCAACAATATACTGGTTATATGAATTATGGAGATAAATAAGGATTGTAATGCAGTACTATTTTATTGAGGATTTTAGATTATATGGTTCTAAGAAAAGTGACTTAAATATTAAGCTACACTTTTGGTAAAATACATGGTTGATGGAAAGGTAATACTTAATATGGTCCCGATAATGAGGTAGTGATTTTGGAATAAGAGATGGTTGATTTGAATAAATTATATTGGATATTCTTGACTACCTTGAAACTGATTAATGATTTGTTATTGTTGGATTTTACAACATTTTTGGATAGAAGGAGTATATCCAGTATTCTATAAAGAATAAGGGAGCATGAATATAATCAATAAGGTTTTATGGTAATTCAGGATGTTACCATGTTTTAAAATAATACATGATGAAGGTGTTTACACGTTATTACATGGAAAAAAGTATCTTCATTGTGTTTAACTTAATTATAAATTTTGGACTGTGAGTTTGGATGGAAGTATTTTGGATAAGTCTAAAGGTTTTAATGGATTATGTTTGATAGGTTATTTTAGGATTTTTATAAAAGGACAACACGCAGACCGTGTGATAACTCGCCGCATCGGACAAAGCTATGGGAATCGAACCCACAACCATAGTGTGATTGGGATTTATCGCCTACCACTGGAATACATGAAGTTCCTGGATGGTATAATGTAGTTTCTTTTTTTTTAAAGGGTCTGATATGTGAATTATAAATTCATTATATTTGGAACCTTATACGATTAGGATAAATAGAGTATTTTTGAGTTGTATTTTGTTTTGGGGTGAAGGATGAGTTTGTGGTAGAAATTTATTAATGGATAAAACTCTAATTATAAATTAATTATATCTCCTTATGATCTTAGACAATCTAATAAATAAATTCCTCAACATTAAGAAAAGGAACTTAGAACAAAAACGCTGTCCTAGATGGTACCTTAGATCATCACAAATTTATGGCTTTGTGATAGTTGGCCTTTTCATAGCCATGTTCTCTACCACTCTCCATCAGATATTGATGGTTAGATTTCTCTTCCATATCCATGTTTTTCTACATGAAACCCTAGTATGTTTTATTTTCGGTAACATTTATACTTATCACTCTTTATTTTAAATAGAGGCCTCATTAATCCATTTTTCGATGTGGGATTTCAACTAATATATTTTGAAATGTCAACCCCAAGTTTCCAATACTGAGCATAAATTGCGAAGACACAATTTATTGAATGAGGGTAGAATGTAACACCCCAAGCTTCCATGGTACGCTTCTCTTTGAATTATACAGTAGCATGTATTGTACGCAACTTCGAGTTCTAACACACACCACAACCAATCAAACTAGCCGTTATGAATAGTAAGACACACTTTTTGAAATTTTATAAATTTTATCTTTCAAAATTAAATTCATTTATAGATTTTAAATATTGAAATTAGCTTAGGGTGAATTTTTGGGGTTTTTCTGATAACTTTCATATTTGGGTGAATAGTGAAAAATACTGTATTTTAACTGAAAACAATTTTTTTAATCGAAATAATTTATAGTGTAAAAATATACATTTTAATGGTTTGGAAGTATAAATAGATTATATTTTTACCATTTAATCCAATGATGGTCATTGTACGTAATTTTAAATTGAAATTGGACATAAACAAGTGTCAATCTTTTGATAGTTATTATTTCTTAAAAATACGCCTTTTTGGTTTTGACAACATGAATTAATTTTAAATTAATAAATGAAACATTTATGTTTTGAATTTGTTAAAATAGACATCATTTCTGGATTCTGAATATCGAAATTAGCCTAGGGTGAATTTTTGGTATTTTTCTGAAAACTTTCAATTTTTAATGAATAGTGAAAAACATTAAGTTATTGTTTAAAACCGGCTTTTTATTTAAATAATTATTTATTTTATTTAAATTTATTTTAGGTAAAAATAGATACATAATACACATATAAGTTCAATGTAATTTATTGGAGTCATTTTTTAATAATATTAGATATATAAAATTTTATTGAACTTTTCACCGTCTTTACCCACCTCCTAGGAGAATTTGTAAATTCCCATAAAACTTAATTTTACCACTTCTGTGAGTTGAATTTCGAAAATCCGATATACACGGTTAATATCAAGGAGTAAAATGTGGTTCAATAAGATAAAAATAATTTTTGATGAATAGTAACTTTTTACTTTTATTTACCACAGTTAAAAGTAAATAGGGTAATTAAGGGTAAAAATGATATTATTATTACCCTAACACGTGTCCTAATTCTATTGGATAAGTTTAGTTCGACCAAAAACAACCTTAGGAATAAAATATGACCCTTTAGGTCCACTTGGATTAGATTAGGACATTTATTATTATTTAATTCAAAGAAGAGTTAAAAGTGTTAAATTCAAAGTTTATTAACTAAACCATTTTAATATAGGGTTATACATAAGATAAATTAGACTATAAATATTCATTAGAAAGATAACAAGATTTACTACATCATGGTATTTTATTTATAAATTTTATACCTTAAATAATTAAATTTATTTATGACACAATGATGATGCAGTAATTACCTTATTAATGAAAGAATCAAATAAATTGTATTATAAATATTAAAATAATTATAATTTAAAAGTTTTTATGACATACACGAATTTTATAGGTGACTATGACATTTGTGGGATGATTAAATGTATCTTCTTATAAGTAATCAAGTTGTGATAACTTTCACAAAAACAAAATACCAAATAGTGTCAAAATTGACATAAATTAATATTTAAAACAAATACTATATTATTGGTTGATATAATATTCCTAAAAATGTAAGGTTCTTCCAAAGGACTTAAATAATATTAGATATGTCATTAATGAGCCACTTGATTCTCTCTTGGAAGTTTATAGTAATTTTATTAGACATATAGTGTAAGATTACAAGAAGACACAGTAAAAGTTAAACTATTTAACTAAGAGTTAAATCTAAAAGATAAGGTTAAAATGGTAACCTAAACTTGTCTAAAACCTATTGGTTGAGAGGATTTAGACCCATAACTACATAAGGCGAGAAATAAATTCATTTGGAACCATTATAAATCGAATATGATTGTATAATAAATTAATACTTTATTCTTTTCCTAAAGTGACCCTCACCCCTCTTATAAAAGGGCACTTCCCCTTATCTCAAAATCACACCTCCAAAGCCATTTGGCTCGGCCAAAACCTACCCAAATATCCTCTAAACTTATATCACTTCATCCTATAGGCCCTTATTTGGTCATATAGACAAATTAATGATCCCTTTTGATCAAATCAAATGGAAGAACCCCAAGAAGAGGTAAGGATATCACCACCCCCTTTCAAGTTCTCTTATTCTTCCACTTACTCTTTCTTTGTTGTTTACATTATAAAATAATAAATCCAGTATATTCTATATACTGTGATGTTATTATAAATATGTAACAACTATATTCATTATCCTATCCATCTTATGAATGATAATTTCACCATGCGTGCGTACGTACGACTTACCGTCTCTACGTCGTGGTGTAATTTGTTATTCAACACTATGTTATTTGGATGGATATAATGATGAGTAATATGTATATGAATAATGAAAATAACATTATAATTTCCCTGTAAAATTAATATACCATCCAATTCCACAACTTTAAGGAAATGATATAGTCGCTCGTGCGTACGTGCGGATTACCGTCTCCACGATGCGATGAGATTCATTTCCACGTTCAACATTCATCGACGATTATAAAAATGTATATATTACTAATAAGTATATATTATATGAAATAATAATGATAGTGTATATATATATATATATTTACTTACATATATCTTATTCACTTAGTTCCGTTCAATACGAGATGAAAACGGAAACAACGTTTATGCGTACGTACGGACTACCGTCTCCATAAATGGTGTTTTTAATTTCATATATATATCTATTATACATATTTATATTATAAATATATATATGATATATAAATCATGTTTTATTATCTGGAAGTACTTAAATCTTTATCTAAGTGATACAATCAAGTGTAACAAGTTAAAACACGTACGATAAAGAAAGCGATTATTACCCGAAATGTTAATTTAACATGGAAATTATTACTAAATGGGTAGTATAATGTAATAAATGAATCATGCATGATATCATAAATATTAATATGGTTCTGGTATACTTTAATAACATACTACGATCTTCATACAGGAGGTTAAACGTACCCTCGACTAAAGGAAAGTGTAAGGTAAGGGGTTTTTCATCTCACTCCTTATTCCCATGAGATTAATGCCATATTGCCACTATTACCTTTTGTGTGGTGTATGTACTGCCCACAATTGTATTCTTTGTGTAATACACTTTAATTTATGTGTATTTACATATTCATTGTATGATACTTCTTTTAGGGGGTGTATGTTTTGTAAGTTACCAAATTGGTAAGGGTTAATACCTCAATCTCATTATTATCCGAGATTGTTTATGTGTAAGTATTTACTAGGACATTTTTATCATCCATGTCCATTTTTCATAAAAATGATTTCAAAATGAATATTTAAAATATTTGTGAAAGGTACTCTTTATCAAGATCAGAATTTTAAATGTTTTAAAGATTTATCTTTCTAAATCTTTTTAATTAATGTCCATGTTTTCAAAATGATTTTAAGGGTTTATTTATATGGACATGAATGTTTTTAAATAATAATTATTTTCAAAAGTTTCAAAGTGGTATGTGAAACTTTGACTCAAAAATATCCTTTAATTTACTTCCTTTTTGAATGTGTGAATTTTAAATGATTTTACAAAAAGGATATTTCTATCAAAAAAGTTTTACTCATCATTTTCAACTATGTCAGCATCCTTTACAGGATATTATTTTTGATTGAGGTTGATTTATTATAATAAAATATTCCGTATTATATTGATTGAGTTATGATATGTTTGATTGTGGATGTTCTATTTTTATACCATTCATGGTTTATGGTTAAAGTATTGACATTTCGTATGCTAGTTCTAATACGAATGTTTATGTTATGTTTCAACATTTTCATATGAGGAATGTATTGGACATAGTAAGTAACAGGTGGAGCCCGCTATAGCTCCTAGATGCATCAGTAGGTCTCATGAGAAAACTTGAAGTGGAATTGGCCGAGGCCTTTTTGCAATTTGATATATGGTTTTGGCCGAGGCCTTAATCATTTTTAGACGTCTTAGCCGAGGCCTTGACAAAATGTTTTAGAATGTCTGGCATTATACATTTCCTCATTATGAAAATAATATTGATGGTTCATGTGGTCATTCGACTAGTAGAATACACTTGATTATGTTTTATTATGGAATTTTTTACTTAGCTCATATTCCATCCATAAAAGTATTCATGTTTATTATTGGTAAAGGCATGTGGTTTCAATTATTCACCATGCTTAATATTTATATAATATTCCGCTGTATTGCTTGCCCTTACTGAGCGTTTGAGCTCACCCCTTTCTTATGTTTCATTTTTCCAGGATTCCAAGAAGTGTATTATGATTGATATATAGGGTTAAGCTAAAGGGGATAATGGAGTTCTCAAAGAACTATATATATTTTGTTTTATGTTTGAAATTTTAATGTAAAGTTAATGTATGTAATATATTTTCCAAGACTGCTAAACTGGTCGGTCCTTCTGGACTTGATTCCTTGTAATCATGCCAATTTATTAAAATAATGCACCAGATATGGGTAACTGGGGTCAGGGCGTTACATAATGGGTATAAATGGTTATTCAATAATAAATTAAATAAATATGATACATTTACTACCTATAAATCAATATTTGTTTATAACTGTTTCAATAAATGTTAAGGTATTGATTATGATGAGGAATGTTTTCCAGTTTCAATGAAAAAATACATTATAATTATTCTTTCAATCCATTCATACCATGATTATTAAATTTAAAATATGAATGTCAAAACTCCTTTATTAAATTGGAAACTCGTAGAATTTGTCTATATGGAATAACCGAAGGGTTTCATATCAACAAATAGAGACAAAAAATTATAAAGATTTAGAAATATCCATTTATAGAATAATTAAAGTATCAAGATCACAAAATATTCCTTTTGATGAGGCCATAATAGAATTTGGTTTCATAAAGAATGAAAGTGATCCGTGTTTCTACAAGAAGGTTAATGGGTTCATTCATTTTCTAATGAAATATGTCTATGAAATATTATTAGTGGGAAATGAGATATTGGTATTATTGGTAGTCAATTATTGGTTAAATAAATGGTTCTCTATGATGTAAATAAGTGATTTAGCCTATATCCAAGGGTTTAGGATCTATAGAGATAGATTTAAGAGGTTACTTGGACTAATTAAAAGTACATATGTTGACAAGGTATTGAAAAGATACAATATGGAGCAATCTAAGAGAGTATTTTTACCAATGTAACATGGTATGAAACTCTCTATGGCGATGTTTCCATTAAGGTAAAATACATGCTAAATAATAGACCATGACGTGGCGATGGTTATGATTCCATGGTGAATGTTTGATATTGGATTTTTACACAATGTCATGTTACTTTTGTGATTTTTATAATATATTAATAATTCAACTCATATAGAGTGATTATCAATTATCTTTAGCTGACAACACATCTTGTGACAATGTATAAACTATAAAATAACATTGAAAGAGTTCAAATATTAAAACTAATCAATGAAGGGGAGACAAAGGGTTTGGCTATTATCGAACTTTTGAATAATTTTGAACTCCAATGAGAATTTTCATTTTATGTAAATATTTTATCTAATTGGGTTTAATCATTTCATTGTATTTAACTAGAGATTATTCCCACATAACCAAAACTCTCTCAAACTCCCGATTCTCTAATTTCCATAGAGGAGTTTCTTACACAGAGTTTAGAGAAATTAATTCCTACTAATGAATTAGGAGAATGAAATGGTTAGTGGATATCATTAGAGTTGTGAAAATATTATTTATATATTGGTGAACTCAATATAAATTAATACTAATGAAAATTAAAACCTAAATGGTAAGGTACGCTTGATTTATTATTTTATTATTTTATTCAATCATTTTATTTTAGTAGGATATTGGGTATGGATTTCATATTTTCTTACACTAATAATTGTTATAGTGATATAAAATGAAATGCATTAGTGGTATCAAGGAAACTACAAGTGATAAATCTATAAGATAACGATTTATCATGTAATCCCAAATTAGAATCTACCTAGGCACCATGGTTTTTTGACCTTCAAAATGGTCATTATTATTATTGATTTCAATGGACCGTGACATGGATATCTTCAAAATAGGAATTAACACATTAAAGTTATGATATCACACTATATTACATATCAATATGATAATTTGGGGTGTTTGCAGATAATCATAGAAAATAGAGCATCATAGGAAAATACACTATGGTATGTTTAGTAGGTTTTTGTGATATTTTCATGGTCACTACAACGATTTACCATACCATAATGGGAATCACTAAGTTATTTTGGTCCATGTAAAGTCATTCTTGAAAAATACTTTAACCTAAAAAATTGTTGTGGTGTTTACCATTATAAGATATATTCCATGGGACTACTACATAATGGTGTAATCTATGTTGGGGAAAATTTTATATTAAATTACATTTTTTAAAAAATTATTAAAATCATTTATCCATGCAAGAAAAAAGGGCTTGAATTGGTTATATGGGACTTTAGAACACTTAAAAGAATAATTTTTATAAAATTTAGTATCTTAATTTGTTTATCTCATGTTAAATAATTGAATTGTTAATTTATTTAAGTCATTACTGTTTAGTTATTCATGTATATAAAATTCATATTTGATGTGAATGTTTTATACTTTTTTTTAATTTTTTTGAATTTAGTTTTATAAAATTTCCATTCCATAGAAGGCATTGAAAGGTAATATTTCGTTTTAATATACATTTAATATAGTTTATAATTAAAGTTATGTGCTTCAATTTAGAGGTTAAATATATTTTATACATATTAGGTGTTAGAGATATGATGAGATTTAAATATATCTTAGGCAACGTATCCTTTGGTCAGAATTCCCACTAGCATGTTGGCATATTCCTTGTCTAGAAAAGTGTTGGTTGGGTATATATGGATCCAATATTACTCATGAAGAGATAATTAATTCTACATAATAATAAACCTTTAAAATAAAGAGACCACATAACTTATACAGGGAATGCATTTGTATATGTGTAAATATATTTGAATTTTATTTTTAGGTAATTAATAAAAACTGTGATTCACGTAATGTGATACACAATAATACTATTTGAAAATATTAATTTTATGGTGGAGTAAGGGATTCTAAAACTAACTTGTTAGAATCATGAATATATAAAGGAACACACCATTATATAATCAAGGTTATAGTTGATGTGATAATTATTAATATAATATTCATATAATGTATATTAAATGTGTGATAATTTAAAAGAATATCCCCTCAAACACTAAGTTTGATATTCTTTCTAAAGTATACACATGTCATGATCTTAGTCATTCAAATGGGTAAGTTTTTACAAAGTAGGTTGTCCTTGGATTATCTTATGTACAATATGATATAAGTGGAAAACCCAAAGAGTTAGGTAACCAAATCTCATTGTGATGTTTGGGTCAAAATATTTAGGAAAAACCTAATAATTATGATAGTGTAGCAATAGATATTAGTTTTGATCTATATGATGGATTTTGGAAAAAAAAAATTTCAGATGACTATCAAGGAGTCATATGTGATACAGTTGGAATAAAATCCGACCTATGTGATGAGAGGAACACTAGACAAGACTCATTACCTAGTGAAATATAGATATTGACCCTCTAAAGGTATCTATGTATAGGAAAATCATTTTAGTGGGAGTAGTTTTATTAAAATACCTTAATGTGAAAATATAAAACATGATACTCACCCATAGATATGTCATTGTTAATGACTATGAATTGTATCTTGATCATCATTTTGAGGTCTCTTATAGGTATAACCTATGAAATAATTATATATTGGTATCTAAGGTGGATAAGTGTTATAAAGGAGAATAATTTTAAGAATTTTTATATAAATGTTATAGAAATAAATTTATCGAACACTAACTCATAGGTATTAGATAATGGGTGTGCATCACACATTTGTGTTGATGAATATTGACTTAGAAACATTAGAGAGTTGATTAAAGGTAAATCATATCTTTTTGGTGGTAATGGAGAAAGAGTTTCTAAATTAATAGTTTACACTTATGATCTAATTATACCATGTATATTAGTTTTTTAATTAGAAAAAATTTATTATGTTCCTTCTATAAATAGAAATTTTATTTCATTATCATGTTTGGATAAGGTATGATTTTCATTCATTATTTTGAACAAGATCTGTTCAATATATATGAATGAAATATTTTATTTCATTATTAATATGGTGAATGGTATATACATTATTTTTATGGATAATCCTATCTATAACATTCAGAATAAGAAGGAAAAGGTTGATTTTAATCCCACTAATATTTAGCATTACTTCATTATTCATATAAATGAGAATCAGATTCATAGACTCCATAAAGATAGATTTTTTGGAATAATTTGACTATGGATCATTTTACACATGAAAATATGGTTTAATAGGTAATATAGTTATATCACATTTTAGTGAGAAATGTAAGAGAACACCTAGACTATTGTATCATATACATAGTGATGTGTGTGGACAAATGAGTAATCAATAATGTGGTGGTTATAGGTACATTATAAACTTCACCAAGGAATTTAATTACTATGATTTTGTGTTTTTGTTGACATATAAATTTGAATATTTTAAAATTTAAAAATATTTTCATAATTAAGCACAAAAATCAACTAGTTAGATGTATTAGGATTTTATAATCCAATCAGGGTGGTGAATACTTGAGCTCAGAATTCACTGATCATATGAAATATTATGGAATCATTTAACAACTCAATCATCGTTGAAAAAAATAGAATAATGTATTTGAGAGGAGCAATTGTACTCTATTAGACATGGTTTTATTTTTTGATGTGTCAGTATGAACTTCCAATTCCATTCTGGAGATATGATCTAGAAACTGTTACATTCCTACTTAATTGTGTTCCATCTAAAGAAGTTATAATAAAAATATATGAGATGTAGATGAGAAAATTTCCCAATATTTCTTTTATGACTATTTTGGGTGGTAAGGAATATATATAGGATGTTTTTTTATTATGAAAAAATTGACCATAAGTGTGATAAAATATTATTTATTGGTTATCAAAAGGAAACTAAGGGACATTATTTATATATTTGTACATAGGATAATGTTTTTATGTCATTATTTCTAATATTCATAGAGAAGGAATATATAATTTGAGGATTAAGTGGGAAGAAATTTTAACTAGGAGAAGTCAAAAAACAATAAAAATTTAGTATTCTTAAGATAGAATTTGTGCTAGTTCCATAAATAATTATGCATGAATAAATGACTTAGGTTACAAAAGATCCTTCATGGTTTGGTAGGATTTTTGAGGGTACTAAGAGGTAAATATTAATACCAGGAAAGTCTGAACCAGGCGTAAGCCTGGTCCCACAAATTTATTAAAGGAAAAGTGCAAGTAAAGTCAGTATAAAAGAAAAACGCTACATTACATCAAAACCATATGCATTTTTCTCCCCATCATCAGATAAATCATCACCAGGATCAACTGACTCCCATTCAGAAGATTCGTATTTGCGCATCATCTTAAGGTACATATTTTTCTTCTGAAGCATTTCCTCAGAAAACTTCTCTTTGACCGACCGTTTCCCACTGAATCCTTTATCCCTCTTCGGGGGCCCTCCTCTTCGTTTTCCACTGTACCCATCTGCAATGAAATTTTCTTGTGGCCCTACAATCTTGTGTGTAGACCTTGTCGCCATTGGTTTGGGTAGATCCGTATAGTCTCTCCTTGGCTTCCTCCTGCTTTGAGTTTTTTCTTCCACTTCCTTGCTTAGGGTCTCATGAATTCCATTCTTAACAGCATCACTGTAAGATATTTTGTGACTGTGGAGCTCTTCTTCACAATCAGATCTATCCCCCCACTGCTCTTTATGGGCCAAAGGAGGGTTGACATTTCCATCCTTCCCACCTTCCAGTTGAGATATCTTGATTATTTCATCATTGCAGGGATTTTTACCTTTACCACTCAATCTGTCCAGGCCAGCATTGCCTTCCTTCTCTACGATTTCCTCTACCAATTCCATATCTTTTGCCTCATTTGATGCAACATCATCTAGCACTACAAATTTATTTGTAGAACAGTTAAACAGTTCATGAGAATTTACCTGCACCAGGACATCAGTTGTGTTCTTCTGTCCAGACACCAAAATTAAATTCATGAACACTAACCAATTCTGAAACATAGTAGATTAGCTTAAAGGGGTGATACCCATGGGGTGTAAGTGGGTTTTATAAAAAAACCTACATGGATGGTAGAGTGTCTTTCTATAAATATTTCCTAGAAGAAAAGGGATATAAAAAAAATTCATGGTATAGAATATGTATAATTCTTTTCTATAGTTGTGATGATAAAATCCATTTAGATATTTATATCTATAGTAGATAATTTTTTATTAGATATATCATATGGGTTCCAAAACCATTTTCTTTAATGATAATTTAGTCTAGGATGTGTATATGATAAAAACCTATGGTTTTGAATCTCAAAATGATCCCATTAAGATTTGGACATTTCAATAGTCCATTTATGGAATGAATAAAGATTTTTAGAGTTGGAACATCTAGTTTGATGATACAATCAAAAAGATTGGTTTCATAAAAAACATGGATGATTCCTGTGTATAAAAGTGGATTAGTGGGAGTGTTGGGATATTTATGATATTGTATGTGGATGGAAAATTATTTATCATAAATGAAATCCTAAATTTATATTCTACAAAGGTGTGGTTAATAAATTGTTTCTTGATGAAATACATGGGAGAAGTTTTCTATATACCAAGTATACCAATCTATATAGATATAATAATGTTTTTTCTTGGATGGAGTTAAATCACATGAATTGGTAAAATGTTATAGAGGTTTATAATGGAGAACAAAAAGAAGGGGACTTTATCAGTGTTTCATGGAATTAATATTATGAAGATTCAGGATCCTTCTAAAGAGTTATAATGGATGGATAATATTTTGCATACATCACCCATATGATCTATCTTGTAATCCATCGTACGTACTAGAATCAATATCTGTTATTATTTGAGCATAAAATGTATATATAAATCCAATACTAATGGTATTCAATTGATTTTTTTTCAAAAACATTCTTATGTACTTGTGAATAAGTAAGGATATGTTCTTTGTCTTTAGAGGCAAGGATGATCTCACTAAAGAGGGTTCCACTAATTGTCTTTTTCAATCTAAAAAGGATAAAATGATATTTGGATATTTATTTCTTTTTTTACACAATGTTGGAGCTATTGGTTAGAAGTGTTATAAAAAATACCGTAGTGAACATGAAAATAGGGGAAAAGTATATCATTACATCAAATACAATAAATGAAGTTGTTTGGATCAACGAGTTCATCACTAAATTTTAGTTGGTTCCTAGAATTGATAATTTAATCAAGATTTATTATGATAATAATTGAGTTATTTATTAATCCAAGGAACCCTATTCAAACTAAAAGTCTAAACATATACATTATAAATACCATCACACTAGAGATATCATTGAGAAAGGTGATGTAAAAATCTATTTGGTGGATGTAGATAGTTGATTATTTAACAAAACCATTAGCATATAAAATGAATGGTGGTTATTTTTAATATTTGTGTATTGGATACATGGGATATTTTATGTAATGGTTATAAAATGTGGCATGACTTTATAATGATTGAAATATACATTTATCATTCATTCATGTGTGGTGTATTTATTATACATGAATAGTGTAATAATGATATCCCCTCAGAGGATGACATTGAGTTGCCCCCAATCGATGATAATAATAGTGAATTATGGGTTGTAATAATATGCGGTGATTACTGTGAATATAATCTTGTACATAATATAAATATCTATATGTGATACAAAGAATAGACTAATGAGACAAGTTGAGTCTTATTATTTGGAATGATCCTCTAAATTATATCTCATGGACTTCCATATGGTCATTGATATACTAAAGGGTGTATTATTATTATGAATATACATACCTGAGATTGGTGAGATACCTATCATGAGAACCTTCATTATTTTATAACTTCTTTATATAAGCCTTAAGACTTTGATAACCAAGGGGGGATTGAGTTTTTTGTTGATCATGTGTTCAGTTAGATCTTAACCAAGAGGGTATTTTTATACTTTTATGATAATAAAATACATTTGCGACCTTTATTGAATTTGACTATAGAAATGTACAGCTATGTTTAGTTGAGTGACATATGATGTACTCAACTACATAGATAAATAACAGGTGATGTATTCTTTAAAATTGGTCAATCTATTTTAGAGAATCATGAATGTATGAGTTTTATTATATTATATTGACATGTTCCATGTCTAGTTTTAACTTTATGTCATGGTAAAAGTAATTATATAAGCATAAACACAATGAATATGATATATCTTGTGATGGACATGTTTATAAGAGGATATGAGTGTCTTTGATCGAGATCAAGTCAACACCCTTTATAATCCGAGTAGCATTGATGGTTTTATAGAGTATTCTATTAGATAAAAAAAATTGGATTAGAGAATTCATAATTTATTTCCATGCTACAAAGGGCCACATAGTCTTACATAAGTTCCTATAATGAGAAATTACTTTTTTACTAAATGTTTGTCTAAAATTTAAGAGAGATGATGAAAATCATATCAAAAGGAGTTTTGATGGATTCATAAAGAGTTGTGATGTTTTTTTAAAAATTATATATGGTTTTTTTCACGTGGAATGTTGATATAAAATATGAACTAAAGAATATGCCATGACATGGTGATGGTCACTGTGTTTTGGTGGGTATTTGATCATGGTATTTTCCACCACATTGTGGTTCATATGATATTAGTATAAGATATTAATAATGAAATTATTCTAAAGTGATTATCAATCATCTCCAATTGATAAAACATCATTTGATGATGTTTAAACTATAAATTATCTTTGAAAGAGTTTATAAATTCATATTAATCAATGATGAAGTGTTAAAATGTTTTTAGCATTACAAAAGATTCATAACATTATGAAATCCAATATTAATTTTCATTTGATGAATATTTACTATATAAAGGGGTTTGATCATTTCACTATATGTGACTAGGGATTATTCCTACACAGATGAAAATATCTAAGACTCTAGATTCTAGATTTATTAAAGGAGGTCTTAGAACGAAATTTGGATAAAGGATATAATTCTAAATCATTTTCTAATTCTAATGTTTGGTGGATACAATAAAATTTAGAAACATATGGGTTTTTTAACAACATAAGTCATGAGGTTGTACAAAATATTATTTATATTTTTTCTAGTACAGTACATTGGATGATTGGGTTGTTTCTCTTGAGGATATATTACATTTAATCACTCACTTCTCCTAAACAATTATTATATATTATTATATTTTTTTATATTTTTGATAGAAAAGAAAACTTATAGTTGATAATTGGAATGAAATATTGGAAGGTAATATTAAAATGAAAATACAAAAATAAATGAATAATGTTAGAAAAAAAGGAAACTCTCCCAAAAGAATCATATGTAGTGAACCTTCGTTGTCTGATGGCCAGTTTCATAACTACTCAATGAACACATTCTTTCATATGTGTGGTCATTATATTGTACCTTGATTGTGAATATATAGGGAACTAAATAATTTCTATACACATTGCAAATAAAAATCCTCCGTGGTAAGTAATTTGAAGGGATCTTCAATCAAGAGAAACCTTTAAATCACCTTCTTTGAATGAAATAAAACACATTTAACACTATATTACCAAGGATCCATTGTATGTATTAGTGATCATGGAAGGGGAGAAAATATATTTGAATAAGGATATAAACTTAATAAAACTATAGCGAGGATTCACTATCACAATTACCTACTACTAACCACATTCTATATAACCTAAAGAAGATAAGAAATATTAAAAATGAATTCACAAAGACTTGGGTTCAATACTGGATTTATCCCTAGAGAGATTACATGGGCGAGTTACTCATTATCAAAAGAATTGGAGACCAAAATGAATAGAATGAGAAGCAGAGAGAGATATTGAAATGAGATAAAGAGAGAGAGAAATCATTTTTTTGAAATAATACAGTATGTGAGTATTAAATAAAAGAATATTAAAAAAACCGAGGAAAACTAATCTAAAATATAGAAAAAATACATATAAACACCCCAAAAAACATACTCCCTAATCCATGAAACTTCCCCTCCAAAGGTTAATAATACATATTTATAGAGAGAAGGTGAAGCCAAGGTGAAAAAGTAAAAATTGGAAATTTTAAAAATAATTCGAATTAAATCCCTATTTTGCGCCATATCACTAACAATAAAAACAATAGAAGTTTATATAGATATATTTGAATGATATATTCTTCATTGATTTTTTTAAATTTAGTTAAACTTCCAGACCAACCGAATAATATATGTAAAAAATATAGTATAAATATTAAATTGATATCCAAATTGAAAAATATTGTCCATTATTGATTTTTGGTTCCATTATATCTATGAAAAAAGTGTTATACAACTCAAGGTCCTAAAATTAAATATACATACCAACATGCGTAAAATTATATAAAAAAATTAAATCAATATTTTCTAAATAGATTATTTTAAGGTAAAAATACTAGAGTGAAATTAAAAGGTAGAAACTAGAATTTTCATAAAATTTCCACATTCACGCTAAAATTAAAAATTCATATTAAATCATCACCTAAAATTAAATGCTGGTATTTACCCAATAAAAATCAATAATTAATCCATTTTAATAATTCAACCTCAATTATTATTATGATATAAAAATGTAAAAAACAACCATAAATTAATAAATTGGTTGGATTTAAAACATTTAAATTTAGTGTACAGTTAATGAAAATATTAGTTGTGTTAGTTGTTTTATAGGGAACTCGATCAAACAAAATTCCAAAAAAGAATAAAATATTTGATAATGAAGTTTTAATGGTTTATTATTTTATCATTTTATTATTTTGTTTTATCATGAAAGGATCTTGGGTATGAATTTCATGTTTTTATCCACTACTAATGGGAACATAGAGGTCCCATTAAACCCATCATCCATAGAAAAAACAAGAGAGAAATAATGAGTATGATTCCATATTCTTTGATAATTATATATATCATTTTTCTATTCTATGTACAAAAATTGATATTTATTATGCTTTGAGAATGGAAAAATGATATCAAGTAGATCCTAGAGAGCTGTATTATGAAGTTGTTAAAACAATACTTAACTGTATAGAGAATATTGGGAACTAGTTATGAGGGGATTCACATAAGATATTTTAATAATAGATCAAAATAATCTAAAATCATATTTAGGATATGTGTTTTATCTCAAAGGAATCATGATAAGATGAAGGAGTTCTAATAAACTTATTGTCACTAAATCTATATAATAATCTTAGTATATCATAAAATCTAATATAACCAAGTAAGTAGTATATATATAACTTTTTCCAATATCTTGGTGTTATATCTATTAGTGACAATACTATAACTGTTATTCTAGATAATGAAGCCTAATCACATCAAATAATGGAGAAAATACTTTAAAAGTATCATCTCTTAATATATTTTAATCCACTAGGTTAAATCATAGTTATTAGAATTAACCAAAAATATAATGTCATATATTCCTTGAATAAAGACTTATCATAACATAATCACAAATTTAACTTGAGAGATAATGAGTTACAGATTATTAGAAATTGGATATAGTTCAATTGGGAGTTTGTTGAAGTTAGTTTCCAAGAAATAACAAATTTTTTACTTTTTATTGGAAGAAAAAATTTATTATTATCAATTAGTAATTATTATTCTATATAAAATTATTGTGATAATTTACATTGAGTATTTATCACATCTAAGGTTTATAGTATTTCTCTATTATAATGATAACATTGATATTCTAGATAATATTCATAAATTGTATGTTAAATGGTATAAAAAATCATTGTAACAGGACACAAATGATTTATGACTACTTGGTTATGAGGAATCATTATCATTGAGAATTCTTCTTATGAATTTTACACTTGGATATCTCTAAGAAGGTATTTCATTAGGATAGACTTGAAAATAAGAGTTACAAATGTATTTTTCATTGGATATTCCTATATACGAGCATGTGGATTGGTCATTTGACTTGGGATCATTAGTAATGTGTATCATGAGTCATGTACTTTGGTGTATGGATAAAAACAGTGATGATATATGATCATGTAGAGGTATCATTCATTGGGTGCATTATAAATGACATGAAATTAATTGATTGTTAAGAGAGTATTTTCCTATTTAATGTTAATGGATGAATATATCTCTAGTTATTTGATTGATATGGGTGAATCTGATAGAAATCCATGACCATCACATTTTACTAAAGAGTTTATTGTGAAAAAATAAAATAAATATTAATTAGTTATATATAGAGATGAGACAATTATATATCCCATTTGATGAGATATCGATTGAAAAAGGATTATATTACACAACAGTTTTCATAGAAATATTATAGTAGTTTTCACACCAACTTCTTTCTCAATGAGTTCCTTGATATTTTTTTAGACACCAATAATAATTTAGGTGAGTAATACCTATTTCCATTAAGAAATGGTACAAGTGGGACATACACTAAGTGTATCTTGAAAATTATAAGATTATATTGAATTTAATTTTAATAATAAATTTATTCCTATCTAGTGAAATAATATTTATTCAAGTTTATTTGATAATAAAATCTAATAATGAGATATTCGAGTTTAGAATATTTGATCTGAATTTAATCTATTGATTATTTATTCACAAGTTCAATGAATACAAATATTTTATTTATTCCTATGTTAAATGAATAATGTAAAATAAATATTTTATTCAACTTATGTGAATATATATATATTGAAATAAATATTTATTTCAATGTTTAGTTAGTATAGTATTTATTTTATTTTATTGAAATAATATATTTGGGATTTCTAGGTTCGGTAAATGTTTTGAGAGAATATAGATAAATTTTAATGATTTAATGGAAATTGTTTATTTAATTTAATATTATTTACAAAAATATTAATTTTATATTTAATAATTGATATTATTTGAATCGTATACCATGTAAAATAATATTTTTTTGTTATTTTATTATATGTAACATGGGGTGTTACTTATATTAAATAAAATGGTAAGGTAATTTGTTAAATTATCTTATTTTAACATAAGTAAATATTATAAACCATTTCAATCCCACCATTTAATTTTTAGAAACTAGAGAAATTTCCTAATATTTGCTCAATACATAGAGGGAATTATATCATTTTTTCATATCAAGAATCTAGAGAGATAATAATATATTATTTTTATGATCAACGATGAATGAAATAATTTTTTTCATATATATTTATTACTTTGGATAATAAGACAATCATTTAATTTTTTATGGAACATGTGTGGCTACGTCTAGAGTAATACTCGGTTGGATTCTCCAATGTGATGACTACACAACATGAGAAGATAAAATAAAATTGATCTAGAAAAATAACATGGTTGAGGTAATTACATTTAAATTAATTATATATTAAATGGTGATGAAAATTTCCATGAAATTTTAGGAAGAATTCATCATGGTCTTCATATTTTATTTTTTGAATTTTATGGAATAAAAATTATGCTTTCACTCTATGCTTTTGTTTCACCCTAAAACCATTATCTGTAACTGAAGTAGTATAATAATAAAAAGGAAAATAGGTATATTCCATTGTTAAGTGTTGAGTGATTCCTCAGCGTAAGGATACACCATAGAGGAATGAGATCTTCATATTCTTCTCAGTTATTTTCATCAAACTAGTGAGTGAATATTGGAGTGGTAACCAACAACAATATAAGGTACACATATTCTTAATCTTACATTATACATGGTTTCAGTTTCATAGAATGAAGATCCTGGTTTAACTGTTTCATTATGATTTCTACTACTAAACTGAGTGTGATTTGGTCCTTAATAGTTCTTCTGTTGTTTCAGATCCTTTCCATGCTTCCAATGTAGGAACTAGCCTTAAACATTACATAATCATGAGTTCTGGTCAATAAAATTACATTATATCAAAATTAGTATTTTTTTCACTTTATAGTTTTAGATAATTAGGAAAAACTCTTACTAAGTAAAACCATTCATTACAAGTGAAGAAATATAAAAAATATCCATTTTTTTACAATATAAAACTCTATAAAATAATATACGATTTATCTTTATGAGAAATCATCAAACATTTCCACTTGATATCTTCATTGTCTCTTTTCACCCTTAAACCCTGTGAAAGACATTTAAATACTTGGGGTGAGAAAAAAGCATAGTAAGGGATATAAAAATAAAGGAA
Source organism: Viscum album (assembly GCA_963277665.1). NCBI lineage: Eukaryota > Viridiplantae > Streptophyta > Magnoliopsida > Santalales > Viscaceae > Viscum > Viscum album. Next base: position 804,364,455 of record OY728150.1, on the reverse strand, counting down.
AATTTTAGTCTAATAAAAACATGTTAACTCATATAAGGTTTACCTATAGGCTCTAGTTATTTGATAAAAATAATTAAAAAAATTTCACATTGAAGAAAAACACACATTTTTCTCAAATAAAAGCATCAAAACCCAAAGAATGCAGTGAAAACTCCATTACGTGACTTAGATAATCATATATATAAAACCATTTAAAAACACTTTCAATTGGAACAACCATATGGATAAATTCAAATTAATCTATTATGGGATTTCCCAATGTTATATGGGCCAACCCATGCTAATATATAACAGGATTTCCCGATGCTATCTGGGCCACCCCATGTTATGTTATAACGGGTTTACCCGGTGCTGTTTGGGCAACCCCATGTTATGATATAATGGGCTTACCCTTCTCTATTTGGGACACCCCATGCATAAGCTATATCACACACCTTTGTTTCTTATAATTATCATGCACTATATCATTAACAAAACACTTTCATCATAAAACCCTTTGAATCACTCTTTTAATCACATATGAAAAACAATTTATATAAAAATAACATTTTCATTAAAAAAAATTCAATACAAAAATGCCCAATAATATAAATATGGTATTTAATTTAACAAAACATGAAATATTTAAAAGGAATATGATGATAAAATAATGTCCAAAGTGGTGGAAATTTAATTTTCTCCGTATATGTAAAGAATAGAATTTTTTTGTCGTTTTTCCAAACGTTCCATATAAAACATATAAAAATATTCCTTCTTGAAACAAATTAATTAAATTAAAAAGAGACATAAAATTTATTTTATAATCCTGATATATATATATAAATATATATTTAAAATAATATCAAGAATATTGGCATATAGAAAAGATTTGATAATTAAATCTTTAATCATTCAAGGTGTCCCATACCTATTTGAACATTTAAATAATAATATAAACTAAAAAATAAATTTACCAAAAAATTAAATAAAATTATTATAGGTAAAATATGGATATTAAAATTAATAGTATCTTTATATACACCTTATAAAATTGTAAAGGTGCATATCATCAAGAAATACCTCAATGAAAGGAGATTGAGACAAATCCCTTACCATGAGTCTGACTCTTCACGTACAATATTTATATTCCATAATAATCAAATTAGTTTAGTTAATTAATTTATTTAGAACCTTTTTTATGTTTTTTATTAATTTTACTTCACTTACTAAAATGTTGTGTACAATAACTTAAATAATTAAGATTATGTCAACTGTTTTGACCAATTTCGGTTCATGTGCTCAAACGACTTAGGTAGGTCGACTATGGTCAAATGGGTCATTATATAAAAATTTACACAATAATAATCATTAAATAATAATAATATTTATATATTAACTATAATTTTAAAACTAATCATGAAATATGGTTAGGAAAAATGAACCAACGTTACAATAATGGAGACGGTAGGTCGTATGTACGCATGGGTAACGTTTCCATTTTTTCACATATCATTATAGAAAGAAGGTAAGTAACATTATATATTTAAATAATTATAATTATATCAAAAGTAACAATTTATTTAATCATATATACTTATATATATAATTCTTATGATGTAAAATGATTCACATCATGTTGAAGAGGTGGTAGTCCACATGTCCACATGCGACATTATAACCTTTTTAGTGTGTGAAAAGGGTAATAAAAAAATTATATATTGTATTTATAGTAAATTAATTATGTAATTAATATAATATATATGTATTTTATGTCACATATTACTAATTAAACCTACCCTTAATACTTTCCATGTATTATGTGAATGAATCACATCGCTTTGTGGAGGCGGTAGTCCACACCTCTACAAATGCAATAATCGTATTGACACAAAATGTTAGGCATGAAAGTATGATTTATATTATAATTATAGAAGAATAAATATATCATAAATATCATTTATATTATATAAAAATATTGTGTCCATCATAATTCCCAACCATTAAAGGCGTTAAAGGAAAAACAAACAATCAACGTTGCACAATGCAGTAGTTCACTGTACACATGAATAGTAAGTTCATTAACCTTTAGATGGATGTGTGTATAATTTTAGGTACAAAAATTAATATAGAAACTTATAATAATATTTATTATATTTAGGTTATTATATAAACATGAAATAAAAATAATTTTCTGGGATTAAGGAATAAATAAAACAAAAACGTTCGTTGATGAACATTACCTCTTCTTTGTGTATATCCTATTTATTTTCCCAAAAGGACTTCTTTAGTTTGATTTTTTCCCAAATTAATCCTTATATAATGAAGGTAATAATGTTTTTAAAAGTTTATATAGATATTTCATGAGCCAAATGGATTTATACGCGTGAATAAAAGAAAAGGAGAGGTGCCCTTTTATAACAGAGGGAAGGGGAACTTTTGTAATTTCTCGAAAGATTAATTTATAATAAATTAAATATCAAACCAAAAACCTCAAAAATTAAATTTATTAGAATATAATATGATACAAGGTTGTAATAACATAAACTAATATATTTTAGACATGTTTTTTTATTATTTAAAAACATATAATTTTGATTAACCCTTGTTAAGCTATTATATTTTGAACTATGGTAACAACATTTTTAATATTAAGAGGATGTAATTTTTAAATATATAGCATAAATTAGAAAATTAATGTAAAATTTTGGTTATTTTAGACCATATATCATCCCATTGTATTTATTTAATATTTTTACTATTAATAAATTATTTAGTTAAATAATATTTTCATAAAACATCATTAGTGTCAATTTTGAAACTAATCATTACATTGACATTATGAAAATCAATCCAACAATATTAATTTGAAAAAAATCCATTAACACACACCTAAAATGTCATATTTACCTAAAAATTCTTGGATCACCTTAATTAAGTCAAATTGTATTTATTTAAATATTTTTAATATCATTTATTTGATTCTTCCATTAATTAACCAATCACTACATAATCATTATGTCACTATTTAAGTTAACTACATTATCAAAAAAAATTATAAATAAATTTATATGATGTAGATTCTTTTATTTCATAATAATATATATAGTCAAATATATCTTCTATTTATCCCTATATTAAAATTGTTATAGTTATTGAAATATTAGTATGAAATGCTTGGATTTTCATTAAAATAAAAATAGTATAAGCATCATAATCTCAATAAAGTAGATTAAAAAGGTTATAATTTTGTACCAAGAATGATTTTGGTCGACCCCTACTCATTAAATGAAATTTTGACAAGTTTTAGTGTAATTTTATAATATTTATAATATATTTTATCCTTAATTACCTGATTTACCTTTAACAGTGAAAATATAAATTACCAAAGTTACTATTCATATTTTACCCAAAAATAAAAGGGACATATTAAATAAATTTTGAAAATATGATTACAAATACAGAATCTATTTTTCACAAATAAAACATGTAATTTATAGAAATTATTTAAAAATTAATCCCGTAGATGGGACAAAATAGTGGGTTTTAAAGTAAAAATGTTCAAAAGATTGAAGTGTTTTTATATTTAATTTCAAAGTAAAATTGACACCAATGACCTAAATTGGATTAAATTATAAAATCATAATATAATTATACTTTATAACCATTCAAAAATATAATTTATCACTATAAATAAATTTTATGAAAAAGTAGTTTTCAATTAAAGTGCATTATTATTTTTCACTATTCATCAAAAAATGAAATTTATCAGAAAAATACAAAAAAAAAAGAAAACAAAATAAATTTTGATACCTCTATTTCAAATAGTTGGTTTATTTTTTCAAATATAATTATCAAATGAGTCAAAAATAATATTTAAAACAAGTGTTCCATTAGAAGGAGGCAAAACTGATTTTTTTTGTAAAATATTTCTCTTTTTCGTAAAATTGGATTTTTTCTTATATAATGTCTAGAAAAAACATAATATGTTTTTCAAACATTATATTTAATATATTATATATATATATATTCAATTAATAAAAACCAAAAAGAGTTCTCTGTTTATTTATTGTTATAAAACACACTTGTACACATTTAAATTATTTTTCAGAATAATATTTTCTTTTATTATACAATGGGTTTTACATTCATTTATAATTATTTAGTTACCAAATAATTAATTATATATACACATGTAAACAATATTTTCATAATTAATTTAATACTATTTATTCTTATCATTCTAACGACCGTTTAATAAGAGTTACATTTAAATAATAATATCTAATAGTTCATTTAAACATGATGTGGATTATCATATACTATATCTAACATAAAATATTCTTTTTTTAAACTCATGATGTTACATTATACCCCTTTAATAAATTTATTCATTGCGATTTGAACTTAGGATAAAAAATATGGGGTTTGATTTGTCAAACTATATTTTTTCAAATCCCACATCGGAAAAAGGGTCAATGAAACATAAAATTTAAAATAATTAAATGGAAGTAAAAAGGTTACTTGAGATAACACATACAATGGATAAATTTAGGAAAACATGGATATGGAAGAGAAAAATAAAAAGCATGTTCTGATGGATAGTGATAGAGAACATGGTTATGATAAAGTTAACAATAAAAAAACTATATACCTATGATTGGTTAAAAGGTATTTGAAGTATTAGTATGAAAATAAAACAAATAACATTTTTAAGTTCATTTTCATATAGTTGAATAATTAATTAATTTCATATTATAATATCATAAATAAATTCATCTGCTTGAAAATTTCAGTTTAATCCTTTAATAAATTTCCACCACAAACTCATCTTTTTCTCTAAACTACGAGTTTTTTATGATGAAGTTTTCACACCTAAATCACTAGAATAAAAGTCTAGAAAATTATATTATCCATAAAATATTATATATCTATTTATTACTTTATTATACATTAAAAAAACCAAAATTGTTAGGACAAGATAATATAATATAAAAAACCTTTAAAAGAAGAAAGGTTAGTTTTAATATTAAAAATTCAAATTTAATAACCAATGTCAAACCTAGATCATTCAAATATTTTTAAAACTCCTCAAAAATATTATAGACTAATATTGGAACCCAAAAATTATTTGATCACATAATCATCCAAGATAAATTTTAATAATTATCTCCTAACAATATCAATTACTCTTCAAGTATCATACCAAAATGTAATTTCCCAAGTAATATTCAAGATAATCTAACTATATCCATAAATAACCTAAATAACCATAATTCCACAATAAAATCATAGATTATTCTAAAATATAAATCAAATGTTAATTCTCAAATAATATCCCATAGTATTCTGTTTACCTCAATCAAAATGGGTTCTCAAAATAGTAAACGTCTTCCAATAAAACATCAATAACTGAATAAACAAATCAATTATCAATCCCTAGGTTATCTATTCGATAAAATATTTGTTCCCAAATTAAACTTATTCTTCATACATAAAATCATTTGATTTAAAAAAATACTATCTAGGTCTTCCCGTAGGCCAGTGGTAGGCGATGCACACTTATCACCCTTCGGTTGTGGGATCGAAACTAATAGCCTTACTGGATGCGATGGGTTTTCACCCATTATATAGGTTTTACTTTTTCTAAGACTGTATAATTCATATCATATTCCCAAAACCTGAAAAGTCATAAAAAATTACCATAACATGTTTTAACCTAAATTTTTATCTCATACCTTTTATTTTGAATCCCAAAAATTAATAACCCATAATTACCTAAAAAATAAATGTTTCTAAAAATACCTTTAATCAACTTAAAATTTCATAACTTAAAGGCTAAAAATGGATTTATAAGACACTGAACTTATGATAAACCAAAAAATTATAAACCCATGATGAAATCCATAACTCTTAATAATACATCTTAATATCTAAAGTTGTCCAAACTTTCATCTAATACCAATTGTAAGGACCTGAACTTAAACATTAAATAATATTTAGATTTAATTAAAAAATTACTTTATTTCCCATTTAGTATGTTTTTGAGTTTTGAGTTCTACAGAATTAGGGAAAACACATACAAATTAAACCCATACATTACAAGAAGACCAATATAATAAGTTTTTATTTTTTCATAATATAAAACTATATAAAATAAAAAATCATTTATCATTATGAAAAATCATGAAAATTTTACTCTTGATATAATACTTATCTATATCCCCCCTTAAACCTAGTGAAATACATTTTAAAACATGGGGTGAGAATAAAATCTTAGTAAGGTATATAAAAAGAAAGGAAACTGTTAGTTCAATAAAAACATTTTATCTCACTTAAGGTTTACCTATATCCTCAAGTAATTTGAGAATAGTTATTAAAAAAAGTTCACATGAAACACAAAACACATTTTTTCTCAAATAATATCATTTAAACTCATATCATATGATTAAAAATCCTTTAGGGGACTTAGATTATCATATACATAAAACCCTTTAAAGGCCCTTTCAGTTTGAATAAATATATGGATGAATTATAATTAAGATATTAAGTGATTTCCCAATGACATCTAGGCCAAAACATGTTAATATATAATGGTCTTTCCTAATTCTATCTCGGCCACCCAATGTTAATCTATAACAAGCTTTCTCGGTGTTATCTAGGCCACCCCATTTTAAGAAATAATGGCTTACCCGATTCTATTTGGGCCCCCACATGTATAAGGTGTGTTGGGATTACCCATTTCATATAATGATCAAGTACCATATCATTAATAATAAAACATTAATCATAAAATCCTTTGAATAACTCTTTTAATACCATATGAAAAAAACCTTTCATATAAAAATACCATTTTCTTTTAAAACCCATTTTCAATACCAAAACACCATTTTCATTTTAACAAATTCAATACCAAAATAACAAAAAATATAAAGATGTATTTTAATTTATGTAAACATGAAATATTTCAATGGAACAAGAGGATAAAATAATGCTCATGGTGGTGGAAAAGTCATTTTCTCCATATACATTAAGAATATAACATTCTTTTTGTCGTTGGATAAATTGTTCTGTATAAAACATGAAAAAGATTACTTTTTGAAATACATTGAATTAAATTAAAAATAGAAATAAAATATTCTTTATAATCCTTTTATATTCAAATAATATAAATATGAAAAATAATGTCAAGAATATTTACATGGAGAAATTATTTGATAATTAAATCTTTAAACATTCAAGGTGTCTCATACCAATTTTAACATTTAAATAATAATATCCATGAAGTAATACATTTACTAAAACATTTAATAACATCAGTATAGATGAAATATTGATATTTAATATCATAGTATCTTTATATTCATCCTATAAAATAATAATGGTGCATATCATTATGAAATTCCTCAATAAAAGGAGATTGAGATGAAATCCATTACATTGAGTCCAACTCATCACGTAAAATCATTATATTCCTAAATAATAAAATTATTTAAATTATTTACTTTATTTATAACTATTTTTATGTTTATTTTTAATTTTACTTCACTTATTACAATGTAGTATACAACTACATAAATAAGTAATTTTATATCGAGTGTTTTGACCAAATTTGATTCATGTGCTAAAAAAACATGGGAATGTAGACTATTTTCAAAGGGAAAATTATATAAACATATCCATATTAATTATAATGAAATAATTATCATATTTATATATAAATTATTCTTTTAAAACCAATCATCAATGATGCTAATGAAAAATGTACCAATGTTACAATCATGGAGCTTGTTGTCCATACGTACGCATGAGTAACGTTTCCATTTTTTTCAATGATGGTTATAGAATGAAGGTAAGTAACATTATAAATTTAAATAATGATAATTAGATAAAAAATAAAAAAATTATTTAATCATATATTATTATATATATAATTATTGTGATGTAGAATAATTCACATCGCATCGAGGAGGCGGTAGTCCACACGTCCACGAATGACGTTATACCATTTTTAGTGTGTGAAAAAGGCAATAAAGAGAATGATATATTATATTTTTAGTAAGGTAATTATGTAATGAATATCATATATATTTATTTTATGTAACATATTATTAATTAAACACACCATTAATACTTTCCATGTATTATGCTAACAAATCACATCATTTTGAGGAGGAGGTAGTCCACACGTCCACAACCAAAATTATCATATTTACACAAAATAGAAGGCATAAAGGTATGATTTATATTATAGTTAAAGAATCATAAATACATCATAAATATCATATATATCATATAAAAATATTGTGTCTGTCATAATTCCCAAAAATTTAAGGTGGTAAAGGAAAAAATGAACAATCATCATTGTGTGAGGTGGTAGTTCACCAAACAGAAGAACAGTATGTTCGTTACCCATTAGATGGATGTGTGTTTAATTTTAGGTCAAACCAATAATATGAAAAAATATAAATATATTTAGGATACTTGGGATATTATATAATCATTAAATAAAAATAATTTAGGGGATTTAGGGAAGATTTAAAACCAAGAACATTCATTGATGAATGTTACCTCTTCATTGAGTATCTCATTTTGATTTGTAAAAAAGGACTCCTTTTGTTGTATTTATGACAAAAATATTAATTATATGATTAAGTTAAGGATTTTGGGAGGAATATTTTATAGATTTTTTCTGGTACAAATAGATTTTGTGGTCTGAATAAAATAGAAAGAGATGTTCCCTTTTATAATAGATGGGAGGGGCACTTTTGGAATTTCTTAAAAGATTAAATTATAATAAATTAAAAATCATACCAAAAACCTAAAAATGAAATTAATCTTCGATAAGATGATATAAATTTGTAATCTCATCAACTAAAATATTTTAAATTGGTTTTGGTATTATTTAAAACCTTATCATATTGATTAAACCTTAGTTAAGCTATTTTATTTTCAACTATGGTAGCCATATTTTTAATATTAATAGGATGTAAGTTTTACATATAAAGTATCAATTAGACCATTAATGTCAAATTTAAGATATCTTCGACCATATAACATCCTATTTTAAAAAATTAATAGTTTTCATATTTTTAAATAATTTAATTAAATATTATTTTCATAAAACATCATAACTATCAATTTTGACACTATTCATTATATTTACTTTATAAAAATCAATCCAGCAAGATTAATTCAATCCAAATCTGTTGGGAAAAAATCCCTCAAGGTATCATTGAAGAATTTTTGAGGTGATTGTGTTTGTTGACAAAGTGCACATCTGAGTGGTGATTGTTGGCAATGCAAAATAATGACATACAAATTTGTTGACAAAGAGGATTTCATGATGGAATGTAGAGTTTAAGAGCTGAGGTCAATGATCCATGTTTGATTCAAGAACATCGACAAAAGGAATGGATGATCTGGAGGCAGTACAAAAGAACAGATACAAGGTGGCGCCGTTCTCCAGTGGCTGCCAAATTTTTGGGCCTGAAAATCATCAAATGAAGAGGGGTGGTCTAGTATTTATAGGAATTTGGTCACCCCCGCGTGATGGCACGCAAGTCTCTCCTCGGCGCGCAAGTATCAACACACATGTCTCTTCTTTTGCAAGTCACTTACGCGACCTAATTCCAAACTTGTGCGAACCTCTTTCCTTTGTCATATTTTGATTTTCTTATCTTGAAAAACCACAGGCACATAAGTTCTCAAGCTTACAAGGCATCGCCGCACATGTCTCTTTCACGGCGTGCAAGTCTCTTGCGCGACACCACCAATACTTGCGTGACACTTGTCCCTTTGACACATTTTGATGATTTGATCCAATTATCTTCAGGCCTTCATAATTTCCAAACTTGACAACCCCTTCTTTTTCATATTTTATGCCTATAACCAGATCCTTATTGCCTGTCATGTGAGACATACAACCACTATCAAGAATCCACACACCAGAACGATATGATGCTTTAAGGGAAATTTCAGCAACTACTTCCTTCTCTTATCTCTTCTTCTTGGTCCATATTTTTGTCTCTATAATCGTTATAGATTGAGACTCATGATCATTCTCAAAGTATGATTGACCCACTTCATCTTGCAGAGCTGCAAATCTGTTCTGAACTTTTAACTCACTTGTCAGTTTATTGATCTTCTGCTTGCGAACATTTTGGTTCTACTTTGGCACATTTCTCTGAATGGTCAAAGTGCAGTACCTAGCCATGTTCCCAAATCCTCCGCACCAAAAATAGTGTCCATCAAAATATGTTCTAGAAAACCTCTCTCTGTTTGGATGCCACCTCTATTATTGTTCCCTTCAGTATCTTTTGGCTATGGAACACACATACTGTGAATGTCCCACCTTACCACAACAATAACACCTTATATAAGGTGCATTACTTTTTGATACTTCAACACTACGAGTTTTCCCTTGGGATATTTGAATATTTTGATTCTGTTTTGTGCCCAAATCAACTTTCAATATCGGGATGGGTGCTTGTGGTCTGACTTCAATTGCTATAGATTTTTGCTTCTGATCAAGCCCTGAATCAGCCTTAATGTTTGAGGTCAATTGACGATTCTTTCCTACTGAACTACTTGGATCCACTTTCATCTTTTCAGTCTTCATAATAACCTTATTTCCCAAGAATGTATTGGGAATCAAGGGTTTTTACTGGTCTTTAACTTTTCTCCGCATACCGACAACTTCTTCTTCAAGCTCTTCGATACGCTTGACATGATCTTTCACTTTTTTGTTCAAGTCATCGATCTCCATTTTTAGTTCTTCAGTCTTGAGCTTATACTCACTAATTGATTCTGAGTTATCTGGTGTTGATAACTTGATCTTTTCAATTTCTTCCATCAACTCAGACTTCTCTTCTTCTTATTATTGCATGTAGAGTTTGGCATCATGTACCACCTTGTTGGCTTTATTTGTTTTTTCTCTCCAAACATCTATCTCTTCAAGAGCTAATTCTAATTCAACTTCCATGTTAACTCTCCCTTCAATTTCTTCTTCTTCTTCAGCGTCAGCTTCTTCCTTTTTCTGAGAACTACCAACAATCACCAGCAAGACATTTACCCCACGATCTTTGCAATTTTCTATCTCCTCAACCTCTTCATCCTCAGACTCATCTGAACTTTCAAATTATTGTGAAAGAAGATTCTTCTTCTTGAAGAAATTTCTCTTGAATTGTTTCTCCCCTTTCACAAAAGCTGAAGTCTTCTTCTTGGAAATTTCAACTTCATCATCATCATTATCATTATCTTGAAACTTCTTGGGGCATCTTGCCACAAGATAACCAACCTTTCCACATCGAAATCATGCTAGTGGAAGTTTCCCTTTAAACTTTCCTCTTCCTCTTTGTAGATTTGATGAAAGGAATGACATCACCTCATCTGTATCTTCTTCTTCTTTAGAATCTTAAATGGTGAGCTTCTTCATGGCCTTGAATGCCACTTCTTTGGATTTCCCCTTTTCCACAGCATCATTATCATCATTTCTCATTTCATAAGAAAAAAGAGTGTTGTACAGGTTATCCATTGTCAGTTCTTTTGGGTCTTTATCTTCCAAAACAAAAACTTTCGGATTTAACCGAGGCGGAAGTTTTCTCAATATGCGCTTCACAATTTTAATATCTTCAATAATTTACTCAAGACCCCACATGTATTCTACCAAAGTATTTACCCTGTCAAAGAATGCATCAACAGACTCATTTGGGTTCATTCTCAGATCTTCGTACATGTTCCACAACACTTGCAGCTTTTCTTATCTCACCTTTGTATCTCCTTCATATATATTAAATAGTTTTTCCCACATGGTATGAAACATTTTTCAAGACATCACCTTTGTATATATAGGATTGGATAGGGCTCCCCCTATGTAATTGATTGCTTTGGCATCAACATCTAGCTCTATACGCTCAACTTCTGATAATGCACCACTGTTGATGTCAACTGTTATACCATGCATTGCTGCTGTGAACACATCCATTCCTAAAGATTGGAAGTAGTGTTGCATCCGATTATTCCATATTTAAAAATTGTTTCCATTGAATATCGGAATCCCTTTATGATTAGTGACCTCCATTGAGAGAAGAACTACTGTCAACCTTTCCCTCTAATACCAATTGTTTCCAAACTCTACATGCAACAACAGAAAGAAGGGAAGTCTGAGTTGATGGAAGAAATTGAAAAGCTCAAGTTATCAACACCAGATAACTCAGAATCAGTTATTGAGTATCAGGTCAAGACTGAAGAATAGAAAATGTAGATCGATGGCTTGAACAAAAAAGCGAAATATCATGTCAAGCGTATTGAAGAGCTTGAAGAAGAAGTTGTCGGTCTGTAGAGAAAGGTTAATGACCAGGAAAAACCCTTGATTCCAAATACATTCTTGGGAAATAAGGTCATTATGAAGATTGAAATGATGAAAGTGGAGCCTAGTGGTTCAACAGGAAAGAAGCAGCAATTGACATCAACATTAAGGATGATTCAGGGCTTGATCAGAAGCAAAAATCTGTAGCAATTGAAGTCAGACCGTAAGCACCAGTCCCGAGATTGAAAGTTTATTTTGTCACAAAGAAGAATCAAAATATTAAGAGATCCCAAGGGGAAACTCATAGTTCTGAAGTATCACAAAAGAATTCACCTTATATCAGGTGTTATTGTTGTCGTAAGGTGGGACATTCACAGTATGTGTGTTCCATAGACAAAAGATACCGAAGGGAACAAGAATAGAGGTGGCAGCCAAACAGAGAGAGTTTTTCCAGAACATATTTTGAAGGGCACTGTTTTTGGTGTGGAGGATTTGGGCACATGGATAGGTACTACACTTCGACCATTCAGAGAAATGTGCCAAAGCAGAATCAAAATGTTCGAAAGCAGCAGATCAATAAACCGATAAGTGAGTTAAAAGTTCAGAATAGATTTTAAGCTCTGCAAGATGAAGCTGGTCCATCGTACTCTGAGAATGATCATGAGTCTCAATCTATACCGGGTATGGAGACAAAAATACAAACCAAGAAGAAGAGAGCAGATAAGGCAGTAGTTGCTGAAATTTTCCTTAAAGCATCAGATCGTTTTGGTGTGTGGATTCTTGATAGTGGTTTTACATCTCACATGACAGGCAACAAGGATCTAGTTACAGGTATAAAATATGACAAAGAAAAAGTTTTCAAGTTTGGAAATGATGAAGGCCTAAAGATAATTGGATCAGAAAAGGCTAGGTTTGGGGGAAAAGAAAACAGGCGTGCTGATGTCTTGTTTGTAGAAGGTCTCAGTCACAATTTGCTCAGTGTCAGTCAATTGTGTGACTCAGTGCATTCTATATGGTTTACCAAGAAGACCTGTACTATCACGGGAAAAGATGGGACATTTGTTCTGCAATGAAAAAGGACAAAGGTAAATATTTACCTTGTAAGTGGGGAAGAAGATATATGTCTTTTATCCAAAGAGGAAGAAAACCAGCTGTGGCATAAGAGACTTGGTCATCTATGCCAATCATCTATGGAAGATCTGGTAAAGTGTGATGCTACTAGAGACCTTCCCAAACTTTCACGTGATCGTACTCATACATGCGATGCTTGTCAACAAGGGAATATCATCAGAAAAACATACAGGCTAAAGGAACAGAAATCATCTAGAGTGCTCGAATTGGTACATGATGATGTATGTGGACCTATTTCACCATGATCTATAAATGGGAAAAGGTACTATGTCCTTTTCATTGATGATTATAGTAGAATGGCCTAGGTATTCATCATTACCCATAAGAAATAGGTGTTCAGTTGCATAAAGAAGTATAGGAGGGAATCAGAAAAGATGCTTGGGCATAAAATTCTGAAGTTTTGTACTGATAACGGTACAGAATTCACAAATAGTCAAGTTGAAAAATATATCGAGAAACATGGGATAAGGCATCAAGTTTCATCAGTAATAACTCCCTAACAGAATGAAGTGGTTGAAAGGAGAAATAGTATCATCAACAATATTGCCAGAACGATGCTTATTGATAAAGACCTACCAAATAAATTTTGGAAGGAAGCAGTTTTGACATTGGTCTATGTTTCAAACATGTCTCTATTGTGTCCGAAGCAAGGGAAGACTCTGTATGAACTGTGGTACAGAAAGAATCCAACGTTGAAATACTTTCGAATCTTTGGTAGTAAGTGTTTCATTCTCAACAAAGAAAATCACAGGAAGTTAGAGGCATGAGGAGACGAGGGGATATTCCTTGGCTACTCAGGGAAAATCAAAGCATATAAATGCTTCAACAAGAGGCTGGGAAAAATTGTTGTGAGAAATGATGTCACTATAGTTGAAAATGAATAGAATACTCAACGACTTAGTGAACAGTTTCTAGATGAAAGTGATGATGAGGTAAGCGACACAGGGGGAGTAGAAGTGGCAAAGGCTGACTCAGAAGAAGATACTGATGATGAACAAGAAATTTTCAAGTCTGTGTCTACAAGGAAGCTGAAGAGTCATGATGAAATTGATAGGCCGAATATCATTGGTGATCAGACAGCTCCAGTTCAGACTCGAAGAATTAAGTCATTACAGAAAACATCGTTTTTATCTCAGGTGGAGCCAAAATGTTTTTACAATGCAGCTGAAGATGAAAACTGGGTTCAGGATATGAATGAAGAGCTTGATCAAATCGATAAGAACCAGACATGGGAGATTGTTTCGAGGCTAGCAGACAAGAATTTTATCGGGACTAAATGGGTCTATTGCAACAAGATTAATGAAGATGGAACTGTGATTCCAAACAAAGAACGACTAGTGTGCAAGGGATACTCCCAGACAGAGGGAATATATTTAGATGAGACATTTTCACCGATTACAAGGTTGGAGACAATCAGATTATTTTTGGCTATAGCAGTGCAAAGAAAGTTCAAAGAGTTCCAGATGGACTTCAAATCTACATTTCTAAATGGGGTTCTGGAATAAGAGGTGTACATTGAGAATCCAGATGGTTTTATCATTCATGAGGATGAGAAAAAAGTTTTTAGGATGAAGAAGACGTTGTATGGGCTGAAACAAGCACTAAGAGCATGGTACTCAAGGCTTGATCAGTACTTGAAGAAGCTTGGTTTTCAGCAAGGTGGAGTTGATTACAATCTCTATTTCAACAACAATAGTAATCAAAGGATGATGGTGCTAGTCTATGTCGATGACATAATATTTGGTGGATCATATGAAGCTCAGTGCAGATCGTTTTCCGAATTCATGAAAAATGAGTTTGAAATGTCAATGATTGGCGAGCTAACGTTTTTCCTTGGTCTACATGTGACACAAGGAAGGAACGAAACATTCATTTCTCAATCCAAATATGCCAAGGAGGTGTTAAGAAGGTTTGGCATGGAAAATTCCAAGGAGATGAAAAGTCCAATTGCTACCTGGATGAAATTATCAAAAGATGAGGATGGAAAGGCAATTAATATCACAGAATACAGGAAAATTATTGGATGTTTGTTGTACTTGACTACGAAAAGGCATGATATTGTTTTCTCCACATGCCTAGCAGCAAGATATCAGAGTAATCCCAAGGAAAGTCACATGATCGTAGTGAAAATAATACTTCAGTATATCAAGGGCATGATGGAATTCGACTTGACATATAACGACAAATCTCAGACAGAGTTACTGGGATATACTGATGCAGACTGGGCCGGTTCAGCGGATGACAAGAAATCAACATCTGGAGGTGCATTCTATCTTGGCGGACTATGTATTACTTGGTTAACCAAGAAGTAGGATTGCATTTCATTAAGAACCATAGAAGCTGAGTATATTGCGGCCACTCAAGCATGCACACCGTTATTATGGATGAAGCACCAGCTTGACGATATGGGAGTTGAAGTGAAGTCTCCGATCAGAATCCAGTGTGATAACTAAAGTGCTATCAATATTAGCAAAAATACAGTTCATCACTCAAGGAAAAATCACATTGAGATAAAATATCATTTTATCAAGGAGAAATTGGAGCAAGGGCTTGTGAAGTTGGAGTATATGCCTACAAAGTTTCAGGTTGCAGATATTCTGACAAATGCCTTACCCAAGGAAGCATTCAAAAGGCATCAACTGGATCTGGGAGTTCAGTCGATTCCTCGCACTTAAAAGCATGTGGATGTGAAACCCCCTCTCCCCGAGGTATGATGTGTTTTCCCTAATGTGCTGATATGTGTTCTCTATTATATTACAGACTACAAAGGAGTGACCTTTGGTTTCGTTGACAAAGGGGGAGAAAATAGTGATTGTTCAAGGGGGAGACAATGTGGATATTTGAGAAATCATGAAAGATACGGGGAGAAGCTGACTAGTGGAGTAGCCAGATAGGGGGATAAATGAGAAAGGGGGATATTTTTAAATCTTACGATGCTAGAAGTGACCGATCAAAGAATAGATATCACGACAGCTGAGGATCGTGATAAAAGAAAAAGAGAAGAGTGTTGTTGGAATGTGGTATGAATATTTACAAAAATTGGTATCAGTGAAGTATCAACAATTGGTATCAATTTGGCAATTGGTATCAGTTTGTTGTCAATAGAGGGTGTCAGAGTTGAAGTGATTCATTGATGAACTTTTCATTTACTCTTGTTTCTCACACCGAGCATTGCTCATGTGGGCTTAGAGTATGTGTCGAGTAAATCCTTGATTTCTATCAGAATCACAATGAGGCGAATGGTGGCTGAAGATTCAATGACGTATTCTTTTATGGAAGAGTTTCCAACAATCCCAAAGGGGGATATTGTTGGGAAAAATCCCTTAAGGTATCATTGAAGCATTTTTGAGGTGATTGTGTTTGTTGACAAAGTGGACATCTGAGTGGTGATTGTTGACAAAGAAAAACAATGACATAAAATTTTTTTGACAAAGAGGATTTCATGATGGAATGTCGAGTTCAAGAGTTGAGGTCAATGATCCATGTTTGATTCAAGAACTTCAACAAAAGGAATGGATGATCTGGAGGCAGTACAAAAGAACAGATAAAAGGTGGCACCGTTCTCTAGTGTTTGCCAAATTTTTGGGCCTGAAAATAGTCAAATGAAGAAAATTGGTTTTTGGAAAAGGGACTTGTGCGCCGTGTACTTGAAGTCTTGAAAACTTGAAAGCCATATGTTTTTCAAGATCAGATCATCAAAATGTGGCAAAGGGACAAGTGTCACGCAAGTATTGGTGGTGTCGTGCAAGTGACTTGCACGCCGTGAAAGAGACTTGCGTGCCGATGCATTGGAAGCTTGAGAACTTGCGCACCTGTGGTTTTTCAAGATCATAAGATCAAAATATGACAAAGGAAAGAGGTTCGCGCAAGTTTGGAATTAGGTCGTGCAAGTGACTTGCAGGAGAAGAGACCAGTGCGCTGAGACTTGCGCGCCGAGGAGAGACTTGCGCACCGTCGCGCAGGGGTGACCAAATGCCTATAAATACTGGACCACCCCTCTTCATTCTTCACCGGAGTTCAACACTTTGAGAAATCAGAGCTCTCATCACGTAGGTATGGTGGTCGCGCAAGTGGTGTGTGGTCGCGCAGGTGGAGTTTCACGCCAGTGGTAGAAGCTGCGCGACGGTTGGTAGTTGTGCGCCAATATTGGTTTGGGTGTAAAAGCAAGAGAGTCACGCAGGTTTGGAGTTTAGGAATCTTGTGTCGCACAAGTGTCTAAGGAGGAATTGCGTGCCAGTTGTGACTTGCGCGCCGATACTTGCACACCGAGATTGACTTGCGTGCCAAGTGAAGTTTATTTCTAGCAATGATTTTCAGGCTGCGTGGAAGCTGGAAGTTCCCCCGATACCTTCGATGCAAAGAGAGATTCATCTACGGGTGAAATTTGGGCTTCAACAGAGCATATACTTATAGAGGAAGATGCATTCCTTCATATAAATGAAGATACCTACAGGTCTATAAACTGTGAGTGGACCCTTTCTGACGCAGTGAGCAAAGGAAGAGGAAGAAAGTGATCATATCCACCGGCAGTGATCCAGAGAGAGAGAAACAGGGAGTGACCCTTGGGAAAGTAGTGAGATGACCCTAAATCTTGTAAAGGCAGTGAGCCTGGGATAGGGTGACTATACCCAAACCTTGTAATCCACATCTATTGAAGTTTAGTGGAATTTGGTATGACCGAAAACTTGTCGGCGTATGCTCCTTGGACGTAGCCCAGTGCGGGTGAACCAAGTAAAAATCGTTGTGTCCTGTGCATGCTTTACTTTCTGTTTACATTTTGCAACAGGAAAGAGACAGAAGATTCTTTTTCTTAACAGAGAAACAAGATCAGAACGAGCGTTAATTTTAAATTAGTCATTCTTTGATTCAACCCCCTCTCAGGGTATTCAGCCTTGTGGACCTAACAAAATCAATAAACACGCCCCTAACATGTCATATTCACTTTGAAAATTCGAGGATCACATTAAGGAAGTGAAATTGTATTAATTTTAATATTTTTAATTTAATTTATTTGATTCTTACATTTATTAAATAATTATTGAATCATCATTATGTCACTATTTGAGATAATTATTTTATCATTAAAAATTATATATAAATTACCATTATGTAGAAAAGATTTTAGATTTCAGAAGAATATATATAGTCGAATATATCTTCTAGTTATCCCTTAGTTATGAAAATATTAGTCTTAAATCCTTTAATTTTCTTTAAAAAAAATATTATAAGTGTCATAATCTAAAAAGGTATCACTGAGATGGACTAGATCATCAGTTGGTTCATCAAAATAGGTCTTGCTTCACACCAGGTTTGACACTCCTAGGGATTATGCTTTGGAAATCCATAAAATCTGTATGAACTACAATAAAGGATTTAAATTGAAGATTAATATGAATGACCTATGATAAATCTAAGGTATCATAGATTAAAAAGAGGGTGTAATGATTTAGACAACCTATAAGTGATTTTATTTATTATTTGGTTCCCCAAAATTATTATTGTTTCTTACACTATGATTTTCGGTTTTATCCAATGTTTGGAACCTGAAGGATCCATGTTAATGTTGAGTGAAACAAACAATGAAATTATTATCCTCTTGAGAAACCACACATTATGGTAGATATAATTAGAAATCTAGTTGGTATGCTCACATAACTTTCTCAAGATATGAATCATAATATAATTTCAAATGGGGAAAGGAGGGGGAAAATTATATTGATTCATTCATGAGGAAATTCCCACCTTCCATTAATGGAACTTATGATCCACTTATTTTTGATAAATTGATTAATATCACTGAAAATATGTTTTCCATTATCATGTTTTCAAAACATGAAAATTAATTTTCATTTTCTACCATTTGGAAGGGGAATAAAATAGTGGAATCATTTCAAGAATAAAAGGAAATAAGATGAAATTGACTCCATAGAGTGGGATTATTTCAAGAACTTATTTTTCAATAAGAAATTTCCTTGAATTATTGATAAAAATATGTAGAATAAGTTATTTGAGATAAAGTAAAAGGATTATTAATAATTTGGTACATATGATAAAATTTTTACAAAACTTTTGTGATACACTTCAGGCATGATGACCCAACCTGAAAGCAAGGATTATCAATTGATCACTGGCTAAAAAACAATTCTCCAAAGGGAGTTATCCATAATATATTTTAGTATTTATGAATTTATTGATCGATGTGATATAAAGGTTGAAATTTTGGTTGGGGTTACATATAAATCTCATGGTTTTGATAAGAAGATAAAAATGGATTTCAATATAAAATATGAAAAATATGGAGAGAAGAAGATGAGATTTCCTTTATTCTCAAAGTGTGGAAATAAACACAAATGAAATTTTATTAAGGGTAATAATAAATGTTTTATGTGTGTAAGGGAAGGTAATCGAGCAATTTATTACTGATTTTATGGAGACAAGTTAGCTAAAAATAGGAATAGGGAGAAAGATACTCAAAATACAACACCCACACTAAAGTGTTTCAAATATAAGGAGTATAATAACTATAATAACTTGTTCCCAAATCCAAATTTTAATTATGATGATTGATGTAAACAACCTATTAAGTCAAGGGATAAGGGTAAATCTCATATGATCACTATCTCTGATAAGGGGTGTAATAACGACATGGTGAAAGGTATACATAACATCCACTCTAGAACATATAATGTCTTATTTTACTATGGATCTATCCATTATTTTGTATCTAATGAATTTTATAAGGTTATTAAGATTCTAAAAAAATATTAGATATATATTTTTTAGTGAAAACCCATAATGATATGATGATCACATCTCAAGTCTATGATTCCTCTCTGGTTGACACTGGCAGGAATGTGCTTCCTGAAAATCTTGTCATTCTTCAGCTGGTGGAATTCACTGCTATCTTAGGCTTGGATTGGTTTTATTTACATAAATACCATATTAATTATCATGGAATGGAAGGAAAATTTTATATTCCAAAAAAACATATGATTGTCTATCAATGTGAAAATAAGTACAAAGTTATGATGGATATCACATCTATTTAATGGGTCTTAATTCCCATTTGGATGGGGTGTTTATCTCAAATTATTGGGGATAAAATTGACATCGATGATATTTCTATTGTGTGAGAATTTTTGGATGTATTTTTGGAAAAGTTTCATAGACTTACACCAAAACATAAAGTTTAGTTATCAATAGAACTCATACATAGTTCCAAACCTATTTTAAATACTCACTATAGAATTTCTCTGATTGGGTTTCATGAATAAAAGAAGAAACTCTAGGAAAACCTTGACAAGGGATTCATTTAGCCAAGTGCATCTCCTTGGGGTGCACATATACTTTTGATAAAAATAAAGATGGATGAATGCAACTTTTTATTTATTATCAGGATATAAACATGATCACTATTAATAAAAAGTATCATCATCCCCATATTTATGATTTGTTTGATCAACTTCATAGAGCTCATTACTTTTCCAGGATTTTCTTTCATTCCAGATATCATCAATTAAGGGTCAAGAAGGATGATATACCCAACACAATATTATGTACAAGGTATGAAAAATATTAATATATAGTATGTTTATTAATTCTTACTAATTTCATTTCTATCTTTTGGGAAATAATGAATAGTTTCTTTAGATATTAACTTGATTGATTTTTTGTTATTACATCCCAAAATAGTTTTCCACTTAAATGATTCTTGAGTCCAGTTGGCCACTCGTCCTCAGAAACACATCCCCATATGAAAAAGGATGTAGACTAGTAACAAGGGTCAGATTAGGTGATAGTGGGGGACTATACCTCTAGTGGGGATAATAATGGTGCATATGTATATAAGATAGTGGAAGGTGTTCTATAACCACAAAAAAATTATAAAACAAACTCAACGAATGTATAAATTGGAAACATCCGTAATAACAACAATTCCAATATATAATACCATTTTAAGATGATAAATCATGCCAAAAAATTTAATAGAGAACTGATAAGAAAGGTCTCCCATGAAATTCCATATAAATACATATATAAATCATGTAAAAGATCAAAAGAAAACTCCATATAAATGCAATAATCACCATGTTCCATTATCACCCATCCCATACAAAATGCACAGCATGATCACAAAGGTTCAAATTTCAAGCATGAACCCTTACCTAATCTCAAAACCATAAATTATACACGTGACCCCTAAGCCCATTCAGGGTGTGAGAATGAACTTAATAAGTCTCCACTATGTGTTATTTTCTTACATCCATAATTATAGTGTGTATGCATACATAAATAAATATCAGAAACTCATATATAACAATAACAACTAACCCTCTCCACTTGTGCTCAATAGACACAAGTGTCCATTCTACCTTCTTCATCCAATGCTAGAAAATATCTAAATATGTACCCCCAAATAGTTTTATTTAATACACTACATGTCTGCATATATATATTTATATATATATAGTGTAGAGGACCCATTGATTAATTACTAGCCATCCCCTATAGATTATCATATCTAGATATCCCTCACGCACTTCCCAAGAATATATCTTTGGCACCTTGTGTCATCTGACACCTAAAATTCCATGAACCATGTAACACCCTGAGATTTTATGAAAAATATTCTTTTTAATTTTATTGATGTCTTGTTTTGTATGCTACACCAAAAGGAGCTTGCACTACACACATCCCTAACTTGGCTTTCATTACACACAATTGTGACCTTCCACGATAGCGAGTGTAGTACGCAATACTGAGTTTCACTAAATGAGATATTATTATAATATTATTATGAACTAGCCGTTATGAATAGTAATACCCACTTTTTGAAATTTTATAAATTTTATCTTTCAAAACGGACTTCATTTTTGGATTCGTAATATCGAAATTAGCTTAGGGAGAAATTTTGGTACTTTTCGGATAACTTTCATATTATGATGAATAGTGAAAATTACTATATTTTAATTAAAAACAACTTTTTTTAATCGAAATAATTAATACTGATAATTTATTAATTTGAGTGGTTTTAAAGTATATTTAGAATATATTTTTACAGTTTAATACAATGTTGGTCATTGGATGTAATTTCACATTTAAACCAGATATAAACAAGTGTCAATCTTTTGATAGTTATTATCTCTTAAAAACACGCTATTTGTTTTGACGACGAGAATTAATTTTTAAATTAGTTAATGTAACTAATATGTTTTGAATTTGATAAAATAGACATCATTTTTGAATTCATAATATCAAATACAGCTTAGGCCTAATTTTTGGTATTTTTCTGGAAATTTTCATTTTTGGATGAATAGTGAAACCACTAAGTGGTAGTTAAAAAAACTGAATTTTTCATAAAACTTAATTTTACCGCTTCTGTGAGTGAAATTTCGAAAATCTGAGAGACACGGTTAATATCAAGGACTAAAATGTGGTTCAATGAGATGAAAATAATTTTTGGTGAATAGTAACTTTTTACTTTTTTTTACCACAGTTAAAAGTAAATAGGGTAATTAAGGGTAAAAGTGTTATTATTATTACCCTAACACATGTCCTAATTCTATTGGATAAGTTTAATTCGACCAAAAACAACCTTAGGAATAAAATATGACCATTTAGGCCCACTTGTATTAGATTAGGACATTTATTATCAATTTATTTAAAGAAGGGTTAGAATAGTTGAAATCAAAGTTTAATAACTAAATCATTTTTAATATAGGGTTATACATAAGATAAATTCGACTATAAATATTAATTAGAAAGTTAAAAAGATTTCCAACATAATGGTATTTTATTTTTAATTTTTAGACTTAAAATAATTTAATTTATTTATGATACAATGATGATGCAGTAATTATCATATTAATGAAATATTGACATAATTGATGTTATAAATACCCAAATAAATGTAATTTGAGACTTTTTATGAATTAAAATAATTTTATATGTTAATATTACATGTTACTATTGATTTAATTAATTTTTTTAGAACTAATAATTCTGTTATAATTTTCAAAAAAATCAATTACCAAATAGTGTCAAAATTGACATAAAATAGTTTTTAAAACAAATATTATATTATTAATTGTTATTATATTCCTAAAAATCTAAGGTTCGGACAAGATACTTATATAATGATTGGTGAATCATTAATGGACCACTTGGGGTTATCTTGGATGTATATGGTAAGTTTATTAACTATATAATATAAAAATACAAAGTGACATGGTAAATGTCAATCTTATTAACTAAGAGTTAAAACTAAAAGATAAGGTTAATATAATGACCTAAACTTGTCTAAATTCTATTGTATGAGAGGATTTCGACTCATACCCACCTTATCTTCTAAATATATCAATTTGGAGCTATTAAAAACCGAATTTCACTTTATAATAAAATAATATTTTTAGTTATTCCAAAGGTGCCCCTCTCATCCCTTATAAAAGGGTACCTCCTCCCTCTCTTCCTCACACCACTTTGAGCCTTCAAGCTCAGCCAACCCCTGCCAAATTACCTTCTCCACTTCAATAGAAACATCCTAGTGGTCCTGGTATTCTTTAAAGACCAATTTTAGTGCCCTAAGAGGAGGTCTCAAAGAGGTGCTTCAAAGAAGAGGTAATGTCCATTACCAATTCTTTCAACTTTATTTCTTCTTCCACTTCTTCTTTTTTAGTTGTTTCATTATGTGGTAATAACATCAGTATCAATAAAATACTTATATGTTATTATAAGTATGAAACAACCATATTTCACCATCTATCCATCCAACGGAAAACGAAATCACCGCGCGTGCGTACGTACGAAATACCATCTCCACGCCGTGGTGTAATCTATTTTCCACCATCACCTTACATGGATGGGTATAATGGTGAAAGTAATGAATATATATGATTATTGTAAAGTGATATTGATTCTGTAATATTATACATACACTTTAATACAATTCCATGATCTTGGGAATGATATCATCACTCGTGCATACATACGGACTACCGTCTCCACGACGCGATGAGATTCACTCTCCATGTTAACCATTCATGAATGATTATAAAGTATATATAATGAATAATAATGAAATATATGACATAATAATGATACTGGATTTATATATATATATATATATATATATATATATATGTATGTATGTCATTTACTTAATTCCATTCAATTCAAAAGGGAAACAAAAACAGCGTTCATGCGTACATACGGCCTACCGTCTCCATGAACGGCGTATTTCGTTCCTTTTATCGATCTATAATATATATGTATATGATGAATATAAATTATATATAAATAATGTTTTACATTCTGTAATTATGTAAATCATGATATAAGTAATAATATCAAGAACGACAAGTCGAAACACATACGATAAATAAAATGATTTTACCCAAAACGCTGCTTTTACATGGAATTTACAAAAGAACGGGTAATATAAAGTCATAAGTGAAACATATATGATATAATAAAAATGTATATGATTATTTAATAAGTCAATGACATTATTTAAATCATTATACAGGAGGTTCGGATACGTATGAAGCATATCAGACCTAAGGTAAGGGATAATTTTGCAAATCTCATTTTTATCCGAGATTGCTTATTCGTAAGTATTTACTGGGGTTATTGTTATCATCCATGTCCATGTTTTCTAAAAGTTTTTTTATGTATTTTTAATGTCCTTTTTACCCATTTTGAATTTTACTACATGGTATGTAAGGAATCTTTCTTTTGTTTACGTATGAGGCACTTTTTTGACTTTTCTGACAAAAGTACGAGGATAATGTTTTTTTAACTTATACGGCATGAAAGGATTTTTACAATTTTATAAAGCCTTATTTTCATGAAGCTTCCTACAAAATATTTCATGACTATTTTCAAAAAAATCCTTTTCTTTTAAAATTTCATGACATTTTGTTAAAAGAAAATGATTTTGAAGAAAAAAGGATATTTTTCTCAAGAATTCATTTCAAGTGTTTTATCAAAACCATTTTCATCTAAGATGACATTATTTCACATGTGTATGTTTAAAGTATCATGTCTCTATGATTTACATGGTTTCTCTTTTCTTATTATTAAATGATATCCATTTCTTTTATATGAATTATGTGATGATGGAATGATGTTTATGTAACCCATTTTATTCGTTGGGTTATTATGAATGATGTATGTTTATTTTTTGGCACAAGTAAGAATGATTTCATTATGAGATGGGTGGGACCTATATCTCCCTCCAATGCATTGGGGAAAGATTTTATATCTCATGAGATAGACATGGCTGGAACGGTAAGTTAATCTGGTTCAGTGTTACAAGACTAAAACGAGGAGTGAACTCTATTCAGAATGGGACTTTGTCCACTAAGATGGTCTTGGCAACAATGCCTTGGATACTATGGAAATCATTACATGTGATTAATGGATGCCACAATTAAATGTTTTATTCCCCTACTATTTTATCATGGTTTATGTTCCATTATGATCTATGCCTTATGTACTTCTATGTTTTATGTCGTTGCTCAATATTTTGATGTTTAAGCATTATGTTCATGTTTTTAAGTTCAAATGTATATGGTATTATTTTATCCATGCTTACCCTTACTGAGCATTTGAGATCA
This sequence comes from Viscum album, assembly GCA_963277665.1. NCBI lineage: Eukaryota > Viridiplantae > Streptophyta > Magnoliopsida > Santalales > Viscaceae > Viscum > Viscum album. The sequence continues at coordinate 804,338,421 of OY728150.1, read as the reverse complement.
CCCTTTTTATGTTTTATTTTCCCCCAGGATCAAAAGAAAGGTTTTAAGTAAGGAAATAAAAAGCGGAAGATCTTTATGGGAGACGTTGAAGATCTTTCACCACGATTAGAAGATTACGTTCCAAGTTTCCAAAGACACTAAACTATTATGGTCCTTGTGTGTTTGTTTTTGTTATGTATTAAGTATTCCGAAAAAGTAATGTAATGTCCATCTACGTCAGGATTTGGGTCTCTACAGTTGGTATTAGAGGAAAGGTTTAGTCAACCTTTGGAAACTAGGATGCGAGAAATTTAGTGAGATCCCTAGAGATATTTCTAAGTTATGTCTAGGGATGTCCCTAAGGTTAAGTATAAGTATAGGTTATAGTCCTGGAATTACGCTAACGATCTTAGAATTAAACCTAAGATGTTAGATATTGAAGTTACTCCCCCTTTATTATGTTGTTTTCCCTAGCATGATTTTTTCCTCTCACGCTATTCTTTTTGGGTTTTAGACGATGGATGGAACCCGAAGGAACCGTGTTGATCAATGCAATGGACAATGCAATGATTGTCCTCCTGAAAAAACAAATGTTATGGGAGATGGAGTGAAAAATCTTATTGCTATACTTACACAAGCTATTAATCATTCTAGACATCCAAATGAGCAGAGAAGGGAACAATATTCTATTGTGTCCTTCATGAGGCAACGTCCACCTTCTTTCAGTGGGTCTTCTGATCCAGTTGTTGCTGAACAATGGATCAATACCACTGAAAAGACATTTTCAGTTCTTCAATGTTCTGAACATGATAAAGTCATATTAGTAGTATATCGTTTGGAAGGTGAAGTTGATCAATGGTGGAATCTTATCAAGAATACGAGGCCAAGAGATGAAATTGAGTCCATGGAATGGGACCAGTTCAAGAACTTATTTTTCAATAAGTAATTCCCTCGTATTCTTCGTACAAATATGGAGAAGGAGTTTCTTGAACTAAAGAAAAAGGATGATGAATCTGTTGGTATATACGAAGCGAATTTTACAAGACTTGCAAGGTATGCATCTGGCTTTATCATCCAACCTGAAAGTAAAGTTGATCGATTCTTCAGTGGCTTAAAACCAAGTATTTGAAGGGCATTAGCTATAAGAGACTTCACTAGCTATGAAGAAATTGTGCGTTGTGCTATCAAGGTAGAAATGGATGTTGGTGTTACATATCCATCTCATGGTTTTTACAAGAAATGAAAGATGGAGTTCAAGGAGAAATCTCAGAATAATGGTGAAAATAAGATGAATGTTTCCTTATGCTCAAAGTGTGGAAAGAAGCATGGTGGAGATTGTCTTAAAGGGACTAGAAAATGTTTTAAGTGTGGAAAATAAGGTCATCAAGCAGCTGAGTGTCGAAGTAATGGAAAAAGGGTTGCTAATGATGTCAATAAAGAAAAGACTACAGAGAACGCACCACCAACACTTCAATGCTTCAAGTGCAAGGAAATGGGGCATTATGTTAATAAATTCCATAATCCAAGGGTTAGTGATGATCGAAATGAGCAACCACTTAAGGAAAAGGACAAAGGGAAGTCACATGAGATCACTATTTGCGATGTTGAATATGACAACGATGTGGTGGAATGATTAAGTGTTTATGTAATGGGATTCCAAAATAATGTTGTATATAGTATCGTGGAATATTGGAATATTTATGTATTGGTCTATTGTTGTTTTTAATAATTTTATGGTACCTGTAACCATGGAAAGTGAGTGATATATTTTTGGAAAGAAGATGATATGCGCATAATGAAGGGATAAGGAGAAAATGAAATGTTTGACAGTATTCATGAGCTCGTGACTGATATAAAGAGAAGGTTATATCATGGTTTGAGTATATAGAATTTCTGAATTTTGGTATCGTTCATTTTTTCACTAAGGTTTAATGGGTATTCATTTTTTCAAGAGAATACATGATTAAGGTATTCACATGATTGGAATGTGACCAACAAGATATATGGGCGATAAATGATGGTATTCACATGCTTGGTTGATGACATTTCAAGTAATCGTTTTTTTATACTATGAGCTTGGACCGAAGTATTTTAGATAAGCCTAAAGATTGGAATGGATTATGTTGGACATATGTTAGTATTGTTTAAGGATAGAACTTTTTTCGATATTACTGATGGGATTTTATAGTAATGTAGTTTTAGAAAAAGGACAACCTGCAGGACGGGCGACATCCCATCGCGTCGGACAAGGCTGTGGGAATCGAACCCACAACCAAAGTGCGACTGGCCTTTATCGCCTACCACTGGCCTACATGATGTCCTTGTTTAGTAGAAACTAGTTTTATTATATTAAGAAGTATGATATATAAAGTATAAGTCCATTTTAGGAACCATATATGATTAATCTCACTATAGATCGACTTATGTATATTTAATAACTTTTTCTAACCTTTTGTTTGAGACAGATGGAATGACCCGTCATTCTATCACATGATCTGCTAACACTTAACGAATAACAAATTCAACTTCATTTCTTTAAGAGATGAAGTGTAAATTGTTCAAAGCATGAACAACAGTGAGATTGTACCAAAATAAAATAATTATTTATTCTAATTCAAATTCTTCAACTTTAGGGAAATGATATTGAAAACCAAAAATGTTGTCCTAGTGCCGTTATATCTGATGAATCAGATGGTACCCTAGATCATCACAAATTTATGGCTTTGTGATTGTTGTCTTTTTCATAGCCATGTTCTCTACCACTCTCCATCAGAACATGACAGTTAGATTTCTCTTCCATATCCATATTTTCACCTATGTTCTCCTATGTAGAAACCCAGTGATTAGTTAATTTGGGTAACCATTACATTTCATAATTTAGTTTTTTAAAACAAGTTTTGGTATTCCTTTTTATTATGTGGGTTTCTATTAAAGAAACTTTCGAGTAATAAACCATTTATAACCCCGACGAATTTTGAGGGTGAAATTCATTTTAAGGGGGGTAGAATGTAACACCCCGAGATTTTATAAAAAAATATTCTTTTTAATTTTATTGATGTCTTGTGTTGTACTCTACACCAAAAGGAGCTTGCAATACACACATCCCTAACTTGGCTTGCATTACACGCAATTGCGACCTTCCATGATAGCGAGTGTAGTACGCAATACCGAGTTTCACTAAATGAGATATTATTATAATATTATTATGAACTAGCCGTTATGAATAGTAATACCCACTTTTTGAAATTTTATAAATTTTATCTTTCAAAACGGACTTCATTTTTGGATTTGAAATATCAAAATTAGCTTAGGGTGAAATTTTGGTACTTTTCGGATAACTTTCATATTCTGATGAATAGTGGAAATTACTAAATTTTAATTAAAAACAACTTTTTTTAATTGAAATAATTAATAGTGATAAATTATTAATTTTAGTGGTTTTAAAGTATATTTAGAATATATTTTTACAGTTTAATACAATGTTAGTCATTTGATGTAATTTCACATTTAAACCAGATATAAACAAGTGTCAATCTTTTGATAGTTATTATCTCTTAAAAACACGATATTTGTTTTGATGACGGGAATTAATTTTTAAATTAGTTAATGTAACTGATATGTTTTGAATTTGATAAAATAGACATCATATTTGAATTCATAATATCAAATACAGCTTAGTCCTAATTTTTGGTATTTTTCTGGAAATTTTCATTTTTTGATGAACAGTGAAACCACTAAGTGGTAGTTAAAAAAACTGAATTTTTCATAAAACTTAATTTTACCTCTTCTGTGAGTGGAATTACGAAAATTTGAGAGACACGGTTAATATCAAGGACTAAAATGTGGTTCAATGAGATGAAAATAATTTTTGGTGAATAGTAACTTTTTACTTTTTTTTATCACGGTTAAAAGTAAATAGGGTAATTAAGGGTAAAAATGTTATTATTATTACCCTAAAACATGTCATAATTCTATTGTATAAGTGTAATTCGACCAAAAACAACCCTAGGAATAAAATATCACCATTTAGGCCCACTTGTATTAGATTAGGACATTTATTATCAATTTATTTAAAGAAGGGTTAAAATAGTTAAAATCAGAGTTTAATAACTAAATCATTTTTAATATCGGGTTATACATAAGATAAATTCAACTATAAATATTAATTAGAAAGCTAAAAATATTTCCAACATAATGGTATTTTATTTGTAATTTTTAGACTTAAAATAATTTAATTTATTTATGATACAATGATGATACATTAATTATCCTATTAATGAAATATTGACATAATTGATGTTATAAATACCCAAATAAATATAATTTGAGACTTTTTATGAATTAAAATAATTTTATATGTTAATATGACATGTTAGTATTGATTTATTTAATTTTTTTCGAAATAATCATTCTGTTATGATTTTCACAAAAATCAATTACCAAATAGTGTCAAAATTGACATAAAATCGATTTTAAAACAAATATTATATTATTAATTGTTATTATATTCCTAAAAATCTAAGATTAGGCCAAGATACTTATATCATGATAGGTGTATCATTAATGGACCACTTGGGGGTCTCTTGGATGTATATGGTAAGTTTATTAACTATATAATATAAAAATACAAAGTGACGTGGTAAATGTCAATCTAATTAACTAAGAGTTAAAACTAAAAGATAAGGTTAATACAATGACATAAACTTGTCTAAATTCTATTGGATGAGAGGTTTCGACCCATCCCCACCATATCTTCTAAATATATCAATTTTTAACTATTAAAAAACGAATTTGACTTTATAATAAAATAATAATTTTAGTTATTCCAAAGGTGCCCCTCTCCTCCCTTATAAAAGGGCACCTCCTCCCTCTCTTCCTCACACCACTTTGTTCCTTCAAGCTTGGCCAACCCCTGCCAAATTATCTTCTACACTTCCCTAGAAACATCCTAGAGGTCCTGGTCTTCTTCAAAGACCAATTTTAGTGCCCTAAGAGGAGGTCTCAAAGAGGCGCTTCAAAGAAGAGGTAATGTCCATTACCGATTCTTTCTACTTTATTTCTTCTTCCACTTCTTATTTTTTAGTTGTTTCATTATGAGGTAATAACACCAGTATCAATAAAATACTGATATGTTATTATAAGTATGAAACAACCATATTTCACCATATATCCATCCAACGGAAAACGAAATCACCGCGCGTGCGTACGTACGGAATATCGTCTCCACGCCGTGGTGTAATCTATTTTCCACCATCACCTTACATGGATGGGTATAATGGTGAAAGTAATGAATATATATGATTATTGTAAATTCATATTGATTCTGTAATATTATACATACACTTTAATACAATTCCATGATCTTGGGAATGATATCATCGCTCGTTCATACGTACGGACTACCGTCTCCACGACGCGATGAGATTTACTCTCCATGTTAACCATTCATGAATGCTTATAAAGTATATATAATGAATAATAATGAAATATATGACATAATAATGATACTGTATTTATGTATATATATATTTATGTATTTCATTTACTTAATTCCATTCAATTCAAAAGGGAAACAAAAACAACATTCATGCGTACGTACAACCTACCGTCTCCATGAACGGTGTATTTCATTCCTTTTATCGATCTATAATATATATGTATATGATGAATATATATTATATATAAATCATGTTTTACTTTCTGGAATTATGTAAATAAGGATATAAGTAATAATATCAAGAACTACAAGTCAAAACACATACGATAAATAAAATGATTTTACCCAAAACGCTGCTTTAACATGGAATTTACAAAAGAACGGGTAATATAAAGTCATAAGTGAAACATATATGATATCATAAAAATGAGTATGATTCTTTAATAAGTCAATGACATTATTTAAATCATTATACAGGAGGTTCGGATACGTACTAAGCATATCGGACCTAAGGTAAGGGATATTTTTGCAAATCTCATTTTTATCTGAGATTGCTTATTCGCAAGTATTTACTGGGGTTATTATTATCATCCATGTCCATGTTTTCTAAAAGTGTTTTTATGTATTTTTAATGTCCTTTTTACCCATTTTGAATTTTACTACATGGTATGTAAGGAATCTTTGTTTTATTTACGTACGAGGCACTTTTTTGACTTTTCCAACAAAAGTACGAGGAGAATGTTTTTTTTAACTTATACGACATGAAAGGATTTTTACGGTTTTATAAAGACTTATTTTCATGAAGATTCTTACAAAATATTTCATGAATATTTTCAACAAAATCCTTTTCTTTTAAAATTTCATGACATTTTGTTAAAAGAAAATGATTTTGAAGAAAAAAAGATATTTTTATCAAGAATTCATTTCAAGTGTTTTATCAAAACCATTTTCATCTAAGATGACATTATTTCACATGTGTATGTTTCAAGTATCATGTATCTATGAATGACATGGTTTCACTTTTCTTATTATTAAATGATATCCATTTCTTTTATATAAATTATGTGATGATGGAATCATTTTTATGAAGCCCATTTTATTCGTTGGGTTATTATGAATGATGTATGTTTATTTTGTGGCACAAGTAAGAATGATTTCATTATGAGATGGGTGGGACCTATATCTCCCTCCAATGCATTGGGTAAATATTTTATATCTCATGATATAGACATGGCTGGAATGGTAAGTTAATCCGGTTCAGTGTTACAGGACTGAAACGAGGAGTGAACTCGATTCAGAATGGGACTTTGTCCACTAAGATGGTCTTGGAAGCAATGCCTTGGATACTATGGAAATCATTACATGTGCTTAATGGATTCCAGAATTACATGTTTTATTCCCCTACTATTTTATCATGGTTTATGTTCTATTATGATCTATTCCTTATGTACTTCCATGTTTTATGTCGTTGCTCAAGATTTTGATGTTTAAGCATTATGTTCATGTTTTTAAGTTCAAATGTATATGGTATGTTTTATTTTATCCATGATTACCCTTACTGAGCATTTGAGATCACCCTTTTTATGTTTTATTTTCCCCCAGGATCAAAAGAAAGGTTTTAGGTAAGGAAACAAAAAGTGGAAGATCTTTATGGGAGATGTTGAAGATCTTTCACCACGATTAGAAGATTACGTTCCATGTTTCCAAAGAAATTAAACTATTATGGTCCTTGTGTGTCTGTTTTTGTTATGTATTAAGTATTCCACAAAAGTAATGTAATTTCCATGTACGTCAGGCTTCGGGTCTCTACAAACCAAGTATCTAGTAACCAGAAAACACACCCATCACGTCCCTAGTACATCAGACCTCTACTCCAAAAAATCATGTTGGGTTGAACAACCAACATACATAGCCATGGTGAAATTCATCCACAAATATATAAATAATCACAATATTCTCAATATCCCAACATCTTGAGGCATAATGATACCCATCCTCCCATTATCCCAACATATCAACCTCAAGTATTATAGTGACCCTCTCCCCTAACCGATGGTCTGAAAACTATATCATGATGGTCCATCACCATCCACCATGGATTTTTATGGTGAGAACCTCCAATGAAACTAATGGTCAACACAATCCCATAATCCAAAGTATCTACCAAGGCCTCCACCCATAACTAGTGCTCAACTCCACATCAACTGATTCATATCTATGTTCACATGACTCCAATGAAATTCTAGCCAACAATTGTGAGTAGAAATCACCAATGATAAGTAAGACACATCATCTAACACCTCATATCACTATGACCACATCGATCAAATCCCCATGTTGAACACTATCCCAATTCATAAGAGTCATTCTCTCATCCTGACAACCTCATTTTCTAATTATCGATGAACCATGTCACTTGAACCTGATGATCATCATAAACCCATGTATCTCAGTCCGAGCCCAACCTAGCCAACTATGTCGCCTTAGTCCTGATGATAATTATCTCTTCAATGTCACATTCCATTCCCATCACATTCCCATATAACCATAACATTCATATAACAATTTAATTAATTAAATTCAATGACCGACTTATCCTTCCCAAGTGGTCAATATCCCCTTACCCAGCTTAGCATATACAATCAATGGATTGGGCATGAACAATGGAATCCCATAACACTGACCACTAATTTAAAGAAAAATATTAGTTAATTTGGGACTCACTTAGTAAAAACACATGTGTGTATTTAATCATGCACAAATAAAGATCAAAAAATTATGAAGAAATATAAGAATCACGAACCTTTGACTCGTAGCTGATCACTCATCAAATATCACCCTCTAACTTGAGATGAAACGATAGAAATAGTACTTTGAGATAACCCCCCATAAAAATAGAGGAAAAGATATCACATGGATTTAACATTCCATTAGGTGAGATAAAAAATAAATGAAAGCTAGTAGATTCAAGCCGTTATTAATAATCATCCAAATAGACCAATGATGTTCAATTTGGATATCAGATGAAGGAGGAAAGACAATGTTTTGGGAGGATATGAAATGGGGAATTATATATTATGTGAATGAAATGGAGGATAAAGTAGAAGGAGGAGAGGAAATAAGAGGGAGGGGTAGAATAAGAATTTCACCCCTTTAAATGACCCACATGTTTCGGCTAACCATTCACCTACTGTGTAATGACCATTAACAAAGAACCACATTTCACATGGTTAGGCACATAGTTTTCTAATTTGTGAATAACATGTGTGTATCCCCTATATCAAAAAGTTTTAGAGAATCACACAACCATTCACCCCCAACTTCATGTTTTGAAAACCCATGTCCATTAGAAACGTTGGTTACATAGTTTCCCCTTCTAGGCCACATGGTTTGATCAAATCATGCACCTCTTCTCACACATTCCTAAAACTAATTTTCTAGGGATCAACGTGACCTAACCTCAACCATAACCCATAAAAACCTTCCTAGACTTAAAAATCATTTTTTAAAAAGGACTTGGGTCAATCATATTCTCAGAATTAGGTTCTTAAGATTGAGAGAAGATTTTTCCTGACCCCAAAACTCAAATGTTCAAAAAAGATGAGGAATTTTGACCCACTCAAAAACCTGGGATGTAACTATATCCACACCATAAGATATATCACCCTGAAGTTATAAAATCTTAAATCAATATGGTAATGAATATACCCATATGATAACATCAACTCATTCTTCCTCGGTTATTAGTCATTGTCAATTCCCTTATTGGTACTCCCCACCTTTTGAATTAACATCCTAGTTTCTCCTTGAACCAAAATTTAAATATCCAATGGTTCAACCAACCATTCTCCAAAATACATGTCATCCCATGACATATCATTAATCTTGAACCTTTTTAGGTTCCCAATTTTTTCCAATTTTATACCTTTCACCCATCAAGTCTTACATATCATCATATTCCCCAAGATCTTTCAACACAACTGATGCTAAAAAATAATCCTGCGTAATATATATATATATATATATGAATACCCATCATAGTCTCAATTCCAATTCCCCTAATACAAGCCAGGCATCCTAGTTGATACCAAAAATAAATCGTAATTCCAACATAAGTTATATATATATATATATATATCACACATCATAACCGATGAAGATGTACTAACCAATGCCTAGTTAGTCCAAAAAACAGACATTCACCTCATGCACCATAACTGGCCATGCCAACACAAAAGGTCACACCATGATCAAGGCATACCTCTAAAAATTGTTGGATTCACAACATGATCTAAACCTTCCATATCAACAGCTTTAGCTTGCCTGAAGCCTAACTACTCGAGTCCTTTACTCCCTATAGAGCTACAATAGTTACCATCCACTGAATCCACTGTTGAGTATCTATATCTATGGATCAAACTCTATGTGTTGTTGAATCCCAACAACCATCTCCTGGAACCACTCTTAGTCATATTTTAGTTACTTAATTCAAGCTTGGTCCCTAACTCCCATATGTTTGATAACTCCTCATGGTCCTACTTTTTACTACTTAAATAATCACCACTTAGATCACTTGATGTTGTCACATTAATCAAATATGTCAAATTTTCCAAGTTTCTCTCAGTTACCAATTCTTAATTAACCACCCTAGAGAACGATGTTAGCCTAAATATTCTTATCCACACTTAGATGGCATTAATCAAACTATCCTTGAAACACCTCACCCTGGTGATGTCATCACCCACTATAGAAGGTGAAAATCGGGACATGTCTATGAATTTGGTTGCATAATCCACAACAGATGTGTCTCCCTACTGGAGGTTTTTGAACTCATGGTCTCTATCCACCATTAGTTCCTCTAGAAAGATGTGATCAAATAACCTAGACTCCAAATACATTCAATCTAGTCCCTCATGTCTAACTTCCTACACATGTACGTCCCACCAGTGAATTTTTGGTCTTATGAGAATATAAGTTTTCAGATTCACCCTCTGACTTGGGGGGAGTCTCTAGTTGATTGAAAATCAATTTCACTAATTCAATCTAGTTCCCTGATACCTATAGTCTACCCTTATCCTGGAATAATGATGGGTATTGATACTATAACTCATGAGTCAAATATTCAATAGAAGGATCAGCTCCTCGAGCTCCCCTATCAATACCCTTTACAACCCAAACGAAGATAGAACTGATCTTCTTGTCTAACCATAACCCAAAATTTTCCATCTACTGTGGCTTCCCTACCTATTCCAAATCCTGTACATGTGTCTCAGGATCATCCTGGCCCTCAGTGGCCTCATCCCAACCCTCTAGGTCCTTATCTTGTGTACGCTTATGTAACACCACAACTCTTCCCTCATGATGCTCTACCAGAATCTATAGAGGTGGAATCACACTGAATACCAAATTTCATGGTACAATAACTATAATAGTATATATATATATATATATATTGTAGATAGGGAAATTTTTAATAGTAATCAAATATCATCACCCTTACACTGACCTACTGCACCATTTCACATGAAATCCATCCTCATGACCCCTTACCTACCCATATTAGAGTTAGTTTTCATGTATAATATTCCCTTATAGCCCCTTGCCTACCCATAACTAAGTCATAAATCACATATGATGTATATCAATCTAATATTTCTGGGTATAATTCAACCAAAAAGGCTCTACAATAAAACACCACTTAGATTCATTGTTGACATAATAAACAACTCAACCCCATTTTATCATCCTTACCTAATATTATCAATGTTCGAACCATCTGTTATACATGCATAGAATCACAAAATTTTGTCACCTGGAACCACATACCTCAGCTAGTTGAGTAGAATTCCATAAAGAGACTAAGTATGACAACACTGTTTAGCTTCATTTTGACACTTTAAACAACTGAAACCCTCATAAATTATTATAGGTTCATAATGATGATCCCAATAAAACACACACATTACATGAGCCCAAGTACCTATCATGATTCATGAGAAATATTCCATTTCTGTACTAGGGAAAGGGTCAAACCAGATAATCTAATAACATCACACCCAAGTGTGTAACTGGAGGTGGAAATCAATCAACTATAAAATAGAAAATCGTAACATCAATTTTACACCCTGACAACTTGGTCTATCCCCCATTCATGGGGATACATGCACCCAAACACGATCTCTTTAACTAGTTCCAACTATATCCTAGTCTTTGGTCTACCATAACCCAAATAGTAAGATAAAAAGTGAAAAATAAACTTCTCTGGTATATTTTTTAGTGTCCCGACCCACTATTTAACTAAGACTATTCTCTGGGATGGTTGTCCACAAGGCTTTAGGCATGCCTCCACATACGCCAAATGCTATTGAGAAGTAGTGAGCGTATGATTAGGTGAAAGTGGGAGATTGTACCCTAAAGTGGTGGTAATAATAATGGTCTTTATGTAGATAACATAATGGAAGGAGGACCATAAAAATAGTGAAATCGTAAAAAATTAATTAGAAGAATAAATTGATTTTCATAGCAATAGAAACAACTACAAAGTATATTACCATTTACAAATAACTAATCATTCCAAATAGGTACAAAAAAATAGGTAAGCAATGGATCTCATGTCTAACCATTCAAGTAAATATATAAAACATAAAAAATATTAAATGTAACTCCAACTCTATATAAGAACCATCATGGTCCATTTCCATCAATCCCATGAAAAATATAAAACTCGATCACTAAGGTCCATCTCCCAAGCCAGATCCCTTACCTAATCTCAGAACCATAAATTCTTATGATATCCTGAACGACCAAATATATGGTGTTAGTATGAACACAGTAGGCCACCACCAACATGCGATTATCTTATATCCATAATTATACAGTGTATGAATGCGTAAATAAACAGAAGCAACTCGCAAATAATAATAATAACTAATCCACTCCACTTCTTCTCAACATCTACAAGTGTGCATTCTACCTTCTTCATCCAACTCCAGAATATATATGAATACGTGCCTCATATATATATATATATAAAATAAACTATATTTCTATATATATATATATAGTGGTGCGAACCCATGGTTTATTACCCAGGTTTACCTTATAGAGTATCATATTTTGAGATCCCTCAGACTGCTCCAATGAATATATCATCGACACCTTGTTCAATCAGACACCACACATTCTATCAATCAGTTATCTTAAGTCCAAACAACATGACCATCATGACCCTGGTTACTTGGACCCTTGCTTAAAAAATCTTCATCATCTCAATAACTGACGTCCTGAGGAATGGTGATATCCATCCTCTAATATATAAATAATCACCGTCGGATCAACAACATGACATCCTAAGGCATGACGATACCCATCCTCCAATAATCTCATCCCATGGGGCTCAAGTATAACAATGATCCTCATCCCCCAACCAATGGTCTCAACACCATCTCTCGATGATCTATCACCATCCTCCATGGATTTTAATGGTGAGAACCTCCAATACAACTGAAAGTCAAAACAATCCCCTCAAAAAAAATATATAGAGGCCTCCACTCACAAAAAGTGGTCAAAAATACCTCAAATAAGTCCAATCTATTTGAACATGACTCCAACGGTATTTCGACCAACAAGGATGAGTGGAAATCACCAACAATACCTAATACACATCATCTAGTATCACGTTCCCCTACAACCACATCACTTGAATATCTATGATCAACAACATCCCATGTCCCGATATACATGCCCTCATCCTGATGAACTTGTCACCTCATTATCCAAGAATCGTGTCACCTCATACTCATGATCATCATCACCCCATGTATCTCAGTATAACCCCAACTCGGAGAACTACTTCAACTTAGTAATGGTGATCATCATCACCTTAAGTAATCCGACCATGCTAGTCACATTCCCATGGAACCATAACATTATTATAAGAATTTAATTAATTAAATTAAATGACCATCCTATCCAACACAAGTGGTCAAAATCCCCCTACCTAGCATAGCATATATAATCAATGGATATGGAATACCCAACAACATCCCATAACATTAACCAATTAATTTAAAGACAAGAATTAGTTAATTAGGATCTCACTCAATCAACCCACATGTGAGTATTTAATCGTGCACCCATATCACCTATAAAATTGAGGAGAAATACAGGAAGAACCTAACATATACTCATTGGTGATCGCTCATTGGATATCATCTTTTAACTGGAGCCAAATTGTGAGAAATCAAGCTTTTAGAAAAACAAACTGAAAATAATGAGAATCAGATCACATTTTTTTAACATTCCATAATGAGATAAAAATTATGGATGGATGAAAGTGGATTTAAGGAATTACCTATACACTTCCAATGAGATTGATGACGTTCAATTTGAATCTTGGATTAAGGAGGAGGGACAAATCCTTGGAAGGAGTGGAAATGGATAACCCTATAGGGTGTGTATGAAATAAAGGGGAATAAAAGAGAATATGAGGATATATAAGGGAGGGTAGAATGTAAATTTCATTCCTTTAAATGAACCGCATAGTTTGGTCACATGGTTTGGATAACCATGTTCAAACTTTGTGGTGATCAATGCTTAAGTACCAAATTTTTCATGATTAGGCACACAATTTTCCAAAGCATGCTCAACACATGTGTGTCCCCTATTTCAAAAAAGTTTAAGATACTCACACAGTAGTTCACCACCACCAACACAGTTTTAAAAGACATGTCTAGTTAGAACGTGGGCCACACACTTCCCCTAATAGTCTACATAGTTTTATCAAATCGTGCTTCTTTGTGTGCCCCTTCCATAAACTATGTTTCTGGGACATGACACGCCTTAAAATAATATGAAACTTCAAGGAAGGTTCTATGAATTAAAACCCATCTAAAAATAATTAATTGGGTTATTAAAAATATTAAAATTATGTCCTAAATATAATTTCAATAGTTGTACCAATCACCAAACTCAAAACATCAAAATTGTTGAGGAATATTGACCTGCTCGAAAAACTGGGACATTATATTGGTAGTATTTATAGATGATATTATTATCTATTCAAAGGGAATAGAAGTGCATGAATATCACTTGATAATTTCACTAATGACCCTAAGGAAATAAAAACTATATATTAAAATTTTACAAAGTGTGAATTTTTACTGCAAAAGATTTCATTTTATGGGTTATATAATCTCAAGAGAGGGTATATGAGTATATCCATAAGATATAGAGGCTCTTGAATGTTGGACCATACCAACTACGGTGAATGAGATCAATATTATTCTTGGTTTGTGTGGATGTTATTAACTATTTTTGGAGAATATCATAGGACTATCTAATCCACTCACCTAGTTAACTCATAAGTAAGGAAAGTTCCTTTGGATATATGAATGTGAGGAAAATTTCAATGAATTAGAGAAAGGATTAGTCAGTGCACCTTTTCTTACATTACCCTATAGTTGATATGCAGTTTTCATCTATATTGATGCATTCAAGAAGGTATTTGGATGTTTTATTTTGAATAATGAAATGGTTATAGATTTTACCTCATGATAATAGAAGGTTCATGAGAAAAATTACTCAACTCATGATTTGGAGTTAGCTGTGATAATTTATGTATTAATGATATATAGGCATTATATTTTTGGAGAAAAAGTGTAATATATATATAAAAATCAAAAAGGTTTAAAGTATAAATTCACATATAGGGAGTTAAATATGTCATAAAAATATTGTTATAGATGATTAAAGATTATGACTACTCAATACATTACCACCTTGGTAAAGCGAACAAGGTGGCCGATTATTAGAGTTGAAAAGATCATGACAGATTACCCCTGATGAGAATAAAAAAATATCCAATATTTATATATTTCAAAAGTTGTATTAGAGAATAATGAATAACGGGGAGAAATTAAATCTTGGTCAATTGAATGTTCAACCACTTATCCAAGTGAATATTAAAGAGGTTAGAAATTATGATATTGAGCTGTAAAAGAATGTTAGAAATATTCCTAAGTTTTACCTTGACCATGATGGAATGATAATATTTAGGAACCACGTATGTATTGCATCCATACCAAATTTTAGGAATGATTTGTTAGAGTAAACTCATAGTTCTTCATTCTCTATTCATCTGATAATTATGATGATGTATATAGATTAGAAAATTTATGTCTGGTGGGATGGAATGAACATAGATATCATAGTGTTTGTATCTCAGTTCATGTTATGTCAATAAGTTAAGACTAAAAGATAAAATTCGAAGGGGATGTTACATGAATTATCGATACCAAAAATGAAATGTGAAAACATCACCATGATTTTTTTGACTCCCCAAAACATCTAAAGGGAATAATTCTATATGGTTTATAATCGATCACCTTAAAAATTCAGCACTCTTCATTTCAATCATAAAAAACTTCTCTATAGATCATATTTCCCAGATATACATTAAAGACGTGGTCAGTTTTCATGGAGTATAATATTCTATTATATCTGATCAGGATATGATATTCACCATAAAGTTTTGTAGAAGTATTGAGCATGCTCTTGATGTAGAGTTTCTTTTTAGCACTTCATATCATCCTCAAATAGATGTATATTCTAAAAGAATAATTCAAACCCTAGAGGATATGTTTAGATCTTGTTTTTTTATTTAAAAGGTGTTTGTGATGAAAAATATCCTCCAGTGGAGTTTTATTACAATAATAACATCCAATTGGGAATTTAGATGGTTCTTTATTAATCCCAATATGGAATGATGTGTAGAGCTCCAATGTTCTAGAATGAAGATAGAGAAATAAATCTATTAAGACATGAGACATATTAAGAAATGTAAGAAAAGGTTAGAGCCAAATAACAACATATAAAGGTAGGTCAGAGTCGGTAAAAAAGTCATCATGAAAATCATTGGTGTTATATATAATTTGATTTTGGTGATCAGGTGTTTTTAATAATTTCCCCATGTAATAGGGATATGAGTTTTGGGATGAAAGGGAAACTAATCCTTAGGTATATTAGTCTCTTTTAAATTCTTGATCATATTAATACAACACCTTATTGCAGGTAACTTTCATAAAACCTATCTCAATTACATGACATGTTACATGTATCTCCCTCAAGGAAGTATATACTCAACCCTTAACATGTATTGAACTTATAGGTCATACAGGTAGAGAAAGATCATTTTTATGAGGAGAAACTTGTGGAGATTCTGGATTATACAAGGAAAGAACATTGAAAAAAGACTACTCACCTAGTAAATGTTTTGTGGTGAAACCACGAGTTTGAAGAATCTACATGGGAACTTGAGAAAACAACTAGGCATAAGTATATTAATTTGTTAGTAAAAGTGTGATAAATTTCAAGGGAAAATTCATTTTAAGGGGTGTAGAATGTAACACCATGAGTTTTTATGCATTAGTTTTTAATTAATTTAATTTATTTTGTACCTTGAATTACACACAACACCAATTTAATCTTGCATTAAATGAAACACTAAGCTATGTTTTTGTTATAGGAAACACTGGGTTATCTTTCTTTACACAAAACCCAGAGTTGTAACAATACCACGATATATATGATTAATATTATTTAAACTCGATTATTATAACTTATACATTAAACATAGTGATATTAATTATAGAAATTAATTTATAAATATTTACTATAATGGTTTTATATAAATAAAACATATTAATAGAAAATACTTAATTTTTCAATAATGTCTTTATATGTTTTGAAAAAACTATTTTTCTAAGAAAATATTTATTTTGTGAACAATAACAAAATTAAGTTTTTCAAACTTTTAGAAAATTAATTTGATAAATTAAAATTTATTTTTGAATCTATCATTTCAAAATTATCTTAGGGTGATTTTTTTTAATTTTCTAAGAAGATTAATTTTTTTGATAACAGTGATAATAATTCATTTTAATTGAAAATTCAATTTTCATTTAAATTATTTATAAAGATAAATTATATTTTAAATTTTTTTAAAGTAAAATTAGTTCATTTATATATCTATTAATCCAATTTATTTCAAAATAATTAATTTCCTACTGAAAATTGATATAAAAACTTTTTAAACTTTCGAACCTTTTCTCTTTGAAAACCTGTTTTATCATCGCATCAATGGGATTTATTTTAAAATATATTTTTCCACTTATGTGAAATAAATTTGTAAAAATGGATTACATAGTTTTATTACGACTAATTTATATTATATAATATGTTCAACTTATGTTTTGACAAAAAAATAGTGAAAGTAATAAAAATTAATTAATGCAGTTAAAGTAAAAATGGGCTTACATGGGGGTTAAACTAAAAATATAGGGGTAAAAAATAACCAAAAACATTTCCAATACCCATTTTATAAAAATATTTAGACCATATGTTTTCTAACTCTTGATAATACTTCATTTTTTAGACTTTTTTGATGAGAACATGTAGGTTTACCTTTTTCTTTTCAAAAAATTGCAAGTGTACAAGTCACATCACTTGTAAATTTCCTCCACTTATCCTCTCAACTTCTCTTATTGAAAAATATTTCGTTCATCCAATACATCGAAAAATATATTCCAATAGTTCATCCTCTCATAATTTAAGCCTTAGTTTGGATATAAACCCAACCTTGGATAACTTTTTCTGTAAACCTAAGGAGGACCCCCAATGAAGAGGTAATGATTATAATTGATAATTTTTATATTATTGTTTCCTCAAACTCATTAAATTATTATTCTATCATGATGATATAAAAAAATTGTATTATTCATATTCTGAGATATTTTTATGTTAAGGTCATGACCTACAACTATATCACTTCTATCAAATAGGTTACAAAATCATCATTTGTGTGTAAGGTGGACAAGTGACTCACGAACCAATGTCATTTTCCCCATTAAAACCTCTAAAGGATTTACCTGATTATGAAATTATTATTTAAAAATTATATTAATGATATTATTATTCTTTTTAAATTATTATATCACTCATACCTTTATACATTCCATTTTGTGGGAATATGATAACATCACCCGTGTGTTCGGCGGACTACCATGTCATGAAGCGATGTGATTTGTTCATGCATTACATGGAAGGTAATAAGGATTGGTTTAATGTAAATATATTATATATAGGGAATAAAAATTATTTTTAATGGTAATATATCATATACTTTTATTTCTTTAAATCTATCGAGAAGATGAAAACAATGATCATGCATACGTATGACCCACTATCTCCATGAAAGGTGGATTGAATTTCCTATATATAACTTTTATGAATTAATTTTAATAAATTTATACTGAATATATATGATATTTATATCCTGGATAACATTATTTATATAATTTAACCATGATAAAATTAATAGAAACAAAATAACAAACCAAAACAGACAAGAAAAAAATGCAGTTATTTCCCGAAATGTAATTTTATCATGGAATTGATAATAAATGGGAAATAAAAGGTCATAAGTTAATCATATAAGGTATTATATATAAATATGGTTCTATAATAAATTTATAAAAACTTATAAGTATTATATATTATGTTTGAATGTGTATGAATTAATTCGTAACTTAAGGTAAGGGATTTCTGTCTGACTTTTATTTTTCCATGAGACACATTCCATATTAACCATATGTTTATTTTATGTGGTGTATATACTTATTATGAATGTATTTTATGATGATTATCTTTATTTTTTTGTTATTTACATATCAATTTTATCTTCTCTCTTTCACGAGGATTACAGTTCAAAAGATACCAAAGTGGTAAGGGATTTTCTATCTCAATTTATCTTATTTTAGAATTATGTTATGTTATGAACTTATATTATTTCATGAGGTGTATATAATATTAGGTCAGAATATATAAAGTAACACAAGAGGGGGGTTAATTGTGTTCTTTTAAAAATCTTCCAAAATTCTGTATTTTGACATCCACAGTGATTTATCTAGATAGACAGTGTTTTTCTTCTATATGAAAATATACAAAGGATAAATAGAAATAAGGAACACATATTTTTATAGTGGTTCAGGGTACAAAGATAACCTAGTCCACTCTACCAATGACTCTCTCTACGATATTGGTAAATTTCACTATAATGGTCCTCTTATCACAAGACCATGAATCCACAATAGAGTGCAGGGAGTTGACACCTTTACAAAAAGACTAAAAACAATGTCTTCTTGGTTTAATAGAGAACTGATTATCCATAGCTTCGATAGAGAAAATTATACACCACAACAACTAAGTATGAGTAGTTGAAACTTCAATAACTCATAAGAGATTTATTTGAAAGGTTCGTTTTGATATTCATAGTTACAACATAAAAAACTGAAAAATTATGGATATTCTTCTTCAGAAAATAATATCTTCAAGAATGAACCAGTATGAAGTGATCCTTGTTGAAAAAAGAGATTCAATAAGGTATAAACTTAAACAATAGTAGTAATCTTATAGTAGTAAAATATTGAACATGTATATCTCCAAAGTGTAGCTTCTTTCATAATCGATCATTTATTACAGCAACACTATAAAATATAATTTCAATAATACAGCCGCATATGTGAATAGTTTGTCACAAACATATATATATTTTTAAAGAGATACAATGAAAGAATATATAGAAAATAAAACTTTCTTCAGTATTCTAGATCTAAAAGAATATCCTGATTGATCATAGTTATTCAAATCCCAAATTTCTAGGAGATTCATAACTTCCCTTATAAATATTAGTGATTTTTATGATGAACACAGTTATTTGAAATAATAAATAAGACCCTTGAATCAGTATTTAATTCTGAATTTACGATTACAACAATCATGGATTGAAAATGCGTTTTGGAAAACATCACTGCTGAGAACACAACATAGGGTTGATGTGCACAACATAGGGTTCCATTGCGTAACATAGGGTTCCTTGGTGCATTGTAAGAATGATAATTCATATGTTTATCCTTGTATGTATAAAATCCCAAATGTATCATTGATTAACCTCGTGTTCAAATTTTCCGCATGTAGGGTATGAAAAGTAAATTCTGACTCCATCATAGGGTTGTTGATCCATACGTTTGACGTTTCTCTGAACGTAAGGATGTTGATCCAAACACAAACTCTTTTAATGTAATGTAGGGTTTATACCATACACTAGAATTTCACATCTCAGCATAAGGTAGGGTTGATAACAATGTTTCTAGATTTATTCCCATAACACTAAATTCTTTAAAATAGAATATAAATTCTTGTACAACTCACTCAAAAAACATCATTAAAAAAACAAGGGTATTTGTGAAAATCAAAATCATCTAAAATTATAGATTATTGTTGATAAAATACATGCCCAACAATATCCCCATTTTTGACAATCACAAAAACCATAACATAATCCATTAATTTTTTTTAAAGAGAATGTAGGATTTATAAACATAGAAAATAGATATTGATTTTTTTTATATTATGATTTCATATTATTATTTCGATAAATAAAATAGATAATCATAAATAAACTATTTCCTCTAATGCTATTTTGGGGTTTGAAAATATTCTCCCCAAAGGGTATTCATAGATATTATTCCTTCTCCTCTTATAAATTTTCTCCCCATTTGTGAGATAAATAAGATAATTTAAAAGAATAAACTATATAAACCACATTTAATATAGCGTTGAAATATTATAAATAGTTATAAATACTGGCATAAGGAAAAAAAATCTAGGATTGGTAGTTTAAAAA
This sequence comes from Viscum album, assembly GCA_963277665.1. Taxonomy (NCBI): domain Eukaryota; kingdom Viridiplantae; phylum Streptophyta; class Magnoliopsida; order Santalales; family Viscaceae; genus Viscum; species Viscum album. The sequence continues at coordinate 804,317,263 of OY728150.1, read as the reverse complement.
TTGAACTAAAATTAAAGCTACTCAAAAAAGTAAATTGAAATTAACATGAATTAAAATGTCTTGAAAACTAAAGTACAATCCTCCATCAATTAAAGGGTATTCAAAATAAAGATATTTGTTTTGAAATGAAAAGAACAGAGGGATCATCTATATGAGGAAGGGCTTGAACTACATTTCTAATATCAAGAAGCATCAAAAGTAGGATCTAAAAATGGTTGTTGAATACGTATGACCATTTCTAAAATAGCTTCCTTGAATCATTTCCAACCTTCAAATTCTCAACTTGATTGAACTTTACAAACTCATTCACAAATTCTTCTAACTGGATGAAAGAGGTAAACTGGTCATTGACTTGATGAATTATTGGTCCCAAACAGGATTCACTTGATGTCAGTTAACTAATAAGATGCTTCTGATTTTCTAACAAAACATTTAAAATAATTCTATCACATTGAAGAGTGTAAGCCTATCATTGAAATCAGCTAGTAAAAAGGTAATAAATTCAATCTTTTTGAGAAGTTATGGTGGTGTTTGATGAGAAGAGATAGATGCTCTATCGCTTTCCTTGAGAGACTGAAATTATATCCCAATCATTATCTTAAATTCATCAAACTCTGTCTTCTTGACAAACTCTTCCTTTAATGAAAAAAATTCTGTTAACATTTTGGCTATAATATCACTAAGATTTCCAATAGAAATGAGTTTTTCTTTGAATTATCTTAAATGCAGCTTATGAGCTTCAAACTTTGATCTTGGCACTGAAGTAACCTTGTATTCTTCAAACATTTTCTTCTCAGCTACCAACTGTTCTCTAAGAAATGAGTTCTGAACCTCCAATAGATTTAATTTCATAACTATGGATTCAGTAGTGTAATCAAAAGATTCAGGAGATTAAGTTATAGGGTTATTAATATATTCTCTATGATAAACTTCTACCAAGGCCATACTTGGATATTTATTATCAGCTGCTCGGTCTCTTAAAGAAGAACCTCCAGCATCATCAGAATCAGGAACAATAAGAGTTACTAGATTAAGAAATATTCTCTGATATGTTCCTAACTATGAGCCTCTTTCTCAACTTGATAATCCACTAGATTCTCATTCTCACCTCTAACATATGATTCAACTATATTCTCTGGAAAATTGACTGAAATGCTTCTTCTATTAGGAACAAGATCTTATTCTGGCCTTGAAGTTCCTTCTTTTTCAAGTTTCATTTGAACAGAGCTAACTAAAAGAATAATAATTTTCTCCCCTGATCATATGCTAATAACCACTTCTATTGTTTTGCGCTAACTGGTAGAATACTATTTCATGAATTTCTCCAAACAAAACCATGCTTCTTCACAGTCCCAACATTTAATATAAGGCCTCGGCCTTATTACATTACATAATCTTGAATTTTAGTCAGGAACTCTCTTCCCCTCAGATTTATGATCTTTTCAAGTTTATAGATTTAGATAATTGGGTTATAATACATACATAACATTCCATATTTATACAGATTTAATACCACAAAAATATTATCCATTTCTAATGAAATATAAACTTTTCAAATAAAACATGTTTTCTTTGAGAAATCAATATAAAATTTAACTTGGATTCATTCTTTTTATTACACATCCTTTTGACCTATGAAAATCTTTTAAAATCATATTATGAGCACAAAAATCTCAGTAATGAATATAAAAAGAAGGAAATAGAACATTAGTCCATGAATAATTGTAAATATATGAAATCATTTTCAAAAAGACATAATTTTCACCCATATATACATACTTTGTAAAACATTATATTTCCACAATATTTACACAAAACATAAAGAAAATAAATAGAAACATAAAGTTATATTGAGTAATTAATTACATATTCATTTAACCCTCTCTCTTACCTTATAATTTGTATCCCTCATAGCTACATTACAATGTTACCCTCATGGCTACCTTATTGTGTAACCATCGCAGTTACACTTGGAGTAACCATAAGACCAAACTCTAAATTACACATACCAAATGAATTGAAGGGAGATATAGATCCCACCATTCATTATAAAAAATTCCTAATAACTAGAAAAAAATCATAAAACATTAATAAATTCATAAAAATATCACTTTGTAATTTTGTAAAATAGAATTTTAAAAGAGATTTTTTAAAGAAAAGTCCCTTAGAAATATCAAATAACTGAAGTGAGAATTGATAGAATGAAATTAATATGTGCATAATATGTAATAAATATAATAAAAATAATATAAATTAAATTCATTACACAAATAATCTTAGTACAAAATAACTACTGAAATTGAAGGTTAACCCAAAGAATGGAAACTGGGTTAATAATTCCCTTACCTCGGGTTTGTCTTACATAATAAGTTCTTAAATCTCCTGTATTATGGTTATAAGAGTGTTATTAATATTTTTATAAACATATTCATGTTTATAACACCTTATATGATAATTTTATAACAACATTCAACCCATTTATTAATAATATTTTGTTATTTACATTGTTTTAGGTGCGTGCTTTACATGATTTTCATGGTCAGTTAGTAAAGGATTTTTTTGTTGAATGGATGTGAAACTTCAGAAGTGGAATGAATTGGTATTAATAATATTCTATAATATTGAATGATACCATAAATTATTTTGGTTTTATGGTATGCAGATGAATAATTATATAAATCATTAGTGATATTCATTTAGATCATTTTTGTGGTTCTTCAATAATCATGAACTTGTTTAGTCATATAACTTTAATATTATGAATATAAGTTAATTAAAGAACATAATTAAGTTCATATCATAAAAATTAAAATCTTTTTCAACCATTAAAATGGTTTTATAATCTGTTTTGAATAATTTAAAGGAAATTTAAAACAGATCATCCAAGATGTCGGTAAATTGATACATCACGAATGATGTTTTTATTATTAGCATAAGAGGAAAAGGAAGAGAAAAAATTTGTGAATTTTTCCATAAAAAATATAATATATAAAATATATAAGATTATGGATTGTTAATTCATCTTTTATAAGGCCAGGATAAGAGAGTATACAAAAATAAAATAATTGAAAAGAAATCACATGAAAATAAAGGAGGATTTTTACCTCTTGATCTCTTCTCCATGAGATCCTCCTTAAGGCCTTTGGTTTTGGACATTTGTTGGGACCAGAAGTTCTCATATGTAGTAAAGGGCCTTGGAAAGTGGATTTATAATAACATAGATAATTCAAAAATATTGAGAGGTGTGAGAGGAAGAGGGGGTGAGTGTAGTATTTATAGTGGAGGAGAGGAGGGGTTTTCCATTATTTTAGTAATTAGATTAATATTTTTCACAATACTATGAATAGTCTTGATTCATTTGACCCTAAATCGTAATAAGTTCATGTGAGTTCGAACCAATGGCCATTTAAATTGTCCATGACTCAAGCATGATGTAGAAATTCATTTATTTAGCATTTTTTGAAAATTTTCAAATTTAACTATTCACCAAAAATTCAAGTATTTTAGAAAAATCCCAAAAAATCACCCTAACCTTTTTTCGATGATTATAATTAAAAAATAAACTCAATTTTATGAAAATAATTTTCTAAATATGATTAATATAATTTTTTTAAAAAATCATTTTTTATTCCAAAGATAGCAATTTTAAAACTATAACTTATTATATATCACCTTGAAAAATTAATCAAGATAAAATTATCTTATTTACTTAAGAAAATAAAATCATAATATGATTTACTATTAATAAGGGTCATATTACTATTCGTATTAATATTCATATGAGTATGTTTCAATCCACAAAAAAAACCACGTTAGTTCTATCAAACTCCAAATAACTTTCTAATCACAACTGTAGATGACCATTTTTTGAAATTAAAATCATAAAAGTAGAAAAATTATATTTAATATTTATTTTATAACTATCTAATTAAAACAAAGTTTCATGAATTTGAATTTATTTTTAAAACCTTGGGGTGTTACATTCTCCTCACCTTTTGGAAATAGCACCCTCACAATTTTATTTACCTATTTCACAAATGAGGGTACCTTTCCCTCATAACATTTTTAAATTACCATTTTTATTCTTTAACCATGTGGTTTATCCAAAAAGCCTTTAACTACTGGATTACCTTATTCTGCAATACATGTTCTCTTCGATCAAGAATCTGAACATGTTTCTCTTCATATGAAATATTCTTTTCTAGATGAACTTTTTCTGGGCTCAAAACAAGAGATGAATATGACACATAAATTCTCAACATCAAAGCATGAAAATCATTGTGTACTTGAGATAAAATCAAAGGAAAATATATTTAGTAGTCAACCGATCCCACATTATCAAGGATTTCATATGGTCCAATGAAATTTGGACTTAGCTTTCCTTTCTTATCGAAATGCATAACACTTTTCTATGGTGATATTATAAGAAAAAAATGATCACCTACCTAGGAAGAAAAGTCTTTCCTCCTATTATCTACAGAAATGTTATACCTTCTTTAAGCTTTACTAATATTTTTCTAGGTCATATTCACTTTCTCGGCCACTTCCTCTACTAATTTAAGTCCCATGAACTTCCTGTTTCAGACTTCATCCCAAAAATATGGAGTTCGACACCACTTCCCATATAATTCCTCAAAAGGTACCATCTGTATACTGGAATGAAAACTATTATTGTAAGAAAATTATACTAAATAAATATGTTGATCCAAATATCCCTGGAAATCCATTGAACAAGCTTGAAGCATATCCTAAAAAGTCTGAATCGTCTATTCTGACTGCCCATCTAATTGGGGATGAAAAGTTCCGATGAAATTTAATTCTGTTCCCAATGACTTTTGAAGGCCTTTAAATAAGTTAGAAGTGAACTTGGGATCATAGTCAGATACAATGGAAGAGGAACACCTTGTAACCTGACAATATATTTGAGGTATAGTCGAGAAATCTGGTCTAAAGGCCAAGAATCTTTAATAGGAAGGAAATGAGAAGATTTAGTCAGTCGATCAATAATAACACATATTGCATTATTATCTCAAGAAGTATTTTGTATCCCCACAATGAAGTCCAGTGATATATTTTACAATTTCCACTATGGCACCTATAAAGGTTGAATCATCCCCTTCAGTAACTGCCACTCTACTTTAACTTGTTGACATGTCAAACATTTCATGGTAAAATCTTCCATATCTATTTTCATTTCATCCAAACAATAATACTCCCAAAAGAACTTTGTACATATTTGTGAGGCCTAGATGAACTGAAAATGGAGAACTGTGATCTTTTAAAAAAACTATTTCTTTAGCTAAGAATCGAAAGGCACACACAATCTTTTTCTAAATCTCAAAACACAATCATTATCAATGATAAATTCTAGAAACTTACCCATTTTAACCAATTATACATTTTTTTGTAGCTCCATGTCTACCTTCTGTGATTTCCTAATTCTGTCGAACAATAATGACTACATTGAAACATGTAACAAAATAGAGGAATTCTATGCACCAATAAACTCCAAGCCAAAATTCATCAAATCATTAATCAAAGGTTCTTGTTATAGCTGTAACATAGTTAATGATCCCTGATGTTTTCAACACAAGGAATCTTCCACTTTGTCTAATTTTCCAGGATGGTAATTGATCATTCAATCATAATGTTTTATCAATTAAATCCATATTCTCCGCCTCATGTTTAATTCATTTTGAATTAATATATACTTTAGAATTTTTTGTCCAGTATATATTTCACATCTGGCTCTGTATAATTGACGCCTCCAAATTTTCAAAGAACAAACTGTAGCTCTTAATTCCAAATCACGTGTGGGATAATTTAACTCATGAGGTTTTAGTTTTCTCAAAAAATAAGAAATTACCTGAGCATTCTGCATCATAACACTATCAAGTCCCTTAACGAAGCCTCACTATAGATGACAAACTTTCCATTTATGGAAGGTACAGTTAGAACTGAAGAAATCAACAATATTATTTTCAATTACTGAAAACAATCATCACATTATTTTTTTCAGAGTAATTTAACTCTATTTCATTTTAACTTATTCAGTGGACTAGATAACCGTGAAAAATTTTCAACAAACCTCCAATAATAGCATGACAAACCAAGAAAACTACGAATCTCAGTAACATTTGTAGGTCTTGTAAATTCTTCAAAAACATTCATTTTATAAGGATCAATAGTTATTCTATATTTACAAACAATATGACCAAGAAAAGAAATTTTTTACAAAAAAAATTCACACTTTCTGAATTTTCCATATATTTTTTTTCATTTAAGGTTTTCAAAACAGTCCTTAGATGTTTTTCATACACCTATTTACATCTAGAATATACTATAATGTTATCTATAAACACAACCAAAAACCTATTCAAGAACTCATGAAATATTCTATTCATATGATCCATGAATACAATATTTGAATTAGTTAACCCAAAATGCATAACAAAAAATTCATAATTCCCATATCTAGTATGGAATTACGTCTTCAGAATGTCATCTTCTTTTACTTTCAACTGATGGTACCTCTACCTTAGGTCAACCTTCAAAAAATATTTTAATTCCCAGATATGATCAAACAAATCATCGATATGAGGTAAAGCATACATATTTTTAACAGTGATGTTGTTCATGACTCTATAATCAATGAAAAGTCTCATTGAACCATATTTATTTTTAATAAACAAGACATGACCACCCGACGGTGAAGTGCTGGGTGAGATGAAACCTTTATCTAATAATTCCTGAAACTACTATTTATACTCTAAAAGTTCCATTTGAGACATTAGATAAGGGGGATTTGAAATTGTCTTAGCATTAGAAACTTATTCGATTGTTAATTTTACTTCATGATCAGGTATAACACCAGTAAACTCATTATAAAAAGCATAATGGTATTCATTTACCTCTAGAACATCTTTATTATGAACAGTTTCCTTGTTTTCGACAATATAAGAAAGATAACATTTATTTTCACATTTCAATAGTTTCTTATCTTCCTGATAAGTTATCAATTGTATGGGTTCATTTTTGTATACAAACTGAAACTCTTTCTAAAAAACTATTTCTTTAGCTCTACAATCAATCATAGTATGATAAACAGAAATCCAATCCATACCCAGAATGACATCAAATGACAGGTAATTTCCTTCCACAGAAAACAAAATAAATATTCTTATAATTTCTCTTTAATGTAATATTTTTCCCTAGTGTATTAACAATAAGTTTTGGTCTCATTTATTGAGGGGATATTTCCAATTTAATAGAAAATTTCTCAGAAATAAAGGAATGTGTAGACCCCATATCAAAAAAACATTATCTAAATTTGAGAAAAAAAAATTTACATGATATAACTTCATTGAATGGACCGACATATACTAACGTTGTCACAGAAGATCTCACTACACCTTTATTCTTATAGTCTGGATTCTTTTCATCATTCATATATCTTTTTGGGTAGGTATTTGCATAATGACCCATCTCACCACATTTATAACACTTTACAGTTTGCTTATCAGTATTAGTCTTAGGATCAATTTCATTAAAATATCGGGCCATATATCCAAACATACCACATTAGAAACACTTATCTATTTTGGTAAGGCATTCCCAGGGTTCTTTTTACTACACTTTTCACAAACTAGAAACTGAACTTTCATACCATCATATTTCATTGATTGATTATTATCTATTTCTTTCCATATGAACCTATTATTTTGTTTTTTGTAAAGGTAGATGTGGTCATTAGAAAACTCCATTTCTAACCTATTAACACATCAGACAAGTTTCTAATAACTTTTTAATTCTTAGGAGGCCAATTCCCTTTGGTATCTAGGCATCAATCCTTAGAAAAAATGGTTGATTTTCTATCAAGATCCAGAATAATATTTGAATCATAACTTGCCAGTCGAGTGAAGTTATCTTCATAAATGGCCACAAAATCTTCATCATACTTATTAAAATCAAGTAAATTCTTCTCCATCCTAAGTTTAACAACCTTATGAAAATATTTTTCAAGGAAAGGTCTTTTAAATTCATCACACTCAAAGGCTTCAATATCCTCTTTATCCATGAGATTCATTACCATCAACCACCACTGAACAACTTAACATTCAAAATGATAAATGGAAAGACCACCCTTTTGATTATTTGAACATCCTATAACATAAAATATCTTTTCAAGGGATTTAATCCATCCTTTATCCCCTACTAGGTTAGAATATCCATTAAAATAAGGAGGGTGTTTCCTCATAAAATGTTCCACTATCGTCATGTTTATTTGTGGTTTCTATAGTTCTTCTCTTGCATGGATGAAACTAAAATTTATTTCCTATGTCAGCTAAGCCATTTCTGTCACAAACTACTCAGTTCCATTCCCTACTATTCTAGGATGTAGATTCTGAAGGATATCATTCTGTTGGTGCCTTTTCACTTTAGATTCCCTGTTTCTTCTATCAAAAACCATTCTGAACAAACATATCTTAATCGAAGAAACATGGAAATATTCAAATTCAACAACATTTAAAATTAACCGTAGAGTAAAAATCATGTATGATATTATTTTAACTTCATCTTAACCTCAAAAGTAATTTAAACTATCCTCTGATACCAACTATAAGGACACAGCCTTATTCCATTACATAATCTTAAATTTTATCCAAGAACGCACTTCCATTATCATTCAGGATATTTTAAAGTTTAGAGTTTTAGATAATTGGGATATAATACATACATAACATTTCATATTCATAAAGAGTGGATACCACACAAACCATATTCATTTCTTCTAAAATATAAAACTTTTCAAATAAATCATGTTTTATTTGAAAAACATTCATAACATTTATCTTGGATTCCATATCTATCTTAAAAATCCTTATAACCTATTAAAATAATTTAAAAACATGGGATGAGTAGAAAATTTTTATAAATGGATATAAAAATAAGGAAATAAAACATTAGTCCATGAATACTGGTAAACGTATGAAATAATTTTCAAAAATACATACTTACTTTGTGACACTTGATATTTCCGAAAGATTTCAAAAAATCATAAAGAACATAAATAGAACCATAAAGTTATCTTGGGGAAATAATTACGTAATCTTTTAACCCTCTCAGGTACCTTATTATTTTTAACCCTCACGGAAACCTTACAATGTAACCCCCACAGAAACCTTATTATGTAACCATTGCAGTTACAGATGGAGTAACCATATATCAGACCTCTAACTTGCACATATAAAATGCATTGGAGGGATATATAGGTCAAAAAATTCATCATAAACAATTCCCAAGAACCAAAAAATAATCATAAAACATGAATAATTTCATAAAAAGATTGCTTTTGAATTTTTTAAAATAGAATTTTAAAAGAGAATTTTTAAATAAAATTCCATTAAAAGTATCATATAATTGATCTGAGAATTAATATAATGAAAGGAATATGTGTATGAACTATAAATAAGAATAATACAATATAATATAAATTAAATTATTTACACAAATAAAATTAGTACCACATAATTAATGAAATAGAAGGTTAACCCAATGAATGGAAACTGGGTTAAGAATTCCATTACCTCAGGTTCATCTTACTTCAAATGTGATTGATCCTACTATAAAATGGTTATAGGAGTTTTATTAATGTTTTAGAGAAACATATTATTCTTTAAAACACCTTATATGATCATTTTATAACATCATTCCACCCATTCATTAATAATATTTTGTTATCTACATTGTTTTGGGTGCGTACCATGATTTCTATGGTTGGTTCATAATGGATTTTCATGTAGAATGGAAGTGAAAATATAGAAGTATAATGAAATGTTATTAATATGTTTCTAGAATATTAAATTATTCCATAAATTATTTTTTATATGGTATGTGGATGAATCAGTATATAAATCATTAGTGATATTTGTTTAGATCATTTTGGAAGTTCTTCGATAATCATGAACTTTTTTGATCATATACATTTAAAATTATGAAAATATATTAATTAAATAACCTAATAGAGGTCATATCATACACTTTAAAATATTTTTCAACCTTAAAAATGGTTTTATAACTTGTTTTGAATAAAGTAAAGAAAATTGAAAACACATCATCCATGATGTCGGTAAATCGACACATCAGAGATAGAGTTTTTATTATTAGAATAATAGGAAGATTAGAAGAAGAAAATTGATGAATTTTTGCCATAAACATGATAAAATCCAGAATATATAAGATTCTGGAGATTTCATGCCTCTTTTATAATGTTATTATAATATAGTATATGAAAAAAACAATTGACAAGAAATCACATGAAAATAAAAGAGGATTTTTACCTCTTGATCTCTTCTCATTGAGATCCTCCTTAAAGAGTTTTGTTATGGAAATTTGGTGATACCAGTAGGTATTGGATGTGGTGAAGATCATTGGGAAGGAGATTTGGTAGAACATAGATATTTAACAAATCTTTATAGGTGTGAGAGGAAGAGGGGGTGATGGTGGTATTTATAGTGAAGGAGAGGAGGGGTTTTCCATTATTTTAATCATTTGTTTAATATTTTTCTCAAGACTATGAATAGTATCGATTAATTTGAACCTAAATAGTAAAAAGTTCATGTGATTTCAAAAAAATGTCCATTTACATCTAGAATGACTCAAGAATGATTCCAAAATTCATTTACATAACATTTTTCATAAATTATAAAATTTAATTATTCAACAAAATTCATGTATTTTAGAAAAATCCCAAAAATTCACCCTAACCATTTTAAATGGGTATAATTTAAAAATGAAATACATTTTTTTAAAATATTTTTCTAAATATGATTCATTTTATTTTTAAATAAAATCATATTTTATTCCAAAAATATCAATTTTAAAACTATAAATGATTTTATATCTCCTTGAAAAATTAATCAAGATCCCATTATCTTATAACCTTAAGAAAATAAAATAATAATATGATTTACTATTCATAAGGATCATATTACTATTCATAAGTGAATATTCAATTCACCAAAAAAATCATGTTGGTTATATCAGACTCCAAATAAGTTACTGATCACAGCTGTAGATGGCTGTTCTTTTGAAATTCAAATCATAGAAGATGAAAAATTATGTTTAATGGCTTTTTTATACCTATCTAATTAAAAGTTTCATGAATTTCAATTTATTTTTAAAACTTTGGGGTGTTACATTGAAAGTTTTGTTGTGGTGAAAATATCTACAAAGAAACTTGTTGATAATCTTTCCTTTCCTTCGGAGCAAAAAAAAATATTCCAAAGGGATAATATCCCATAATCACATCCACATGGAAGAAATGGTTTTGATATGTTTTCATAAGCTGATAGAAATTAAACTTAACACTATTTAGAAGAAAAAAATGATATACATGTCTTTTTAAAGGAATTTATCAATATCAGCAGTCCTACGGAAAATCCATGATTGAATAAAATTCAAAATCACTCGGTGATCAAGAGAATGTTCTTTTTGCAATACCTACATGACAGTTCTTCTTCCAAACAAAAAAAATATAATATACTCAGATTAATATCATCCATTACCGATATTCCATAAATAAAATTGAAACTCCCCATCATGAGGACAATGTATCATCTCAGAAATTTCAACATATGATAAAGAGAACTCAAAATCATTAATCTTATAGACAATGGTGTTTTCTTCAATTCCAATACTAAATGAAGCATTTCTGCAAAATTACTTTACTTCAATTTCATAAATCATCAGCATGTTATCTTCTCCAAAATATTAAACCAAACCTTGAAATCTCATTGATTCCTTAAGTGAATAATTCATAGAATCTAAATAGCCAAAATCAATAACCTTTCCCTACAACAACTTGGGAGCTTTCCCAAAAGCATATACATTGTTTTCCAACTCATATTTTATGGATCACCATGAGGTTTCCATCTATAAAGATTTATATACTAAAGAGATTAATGTTTTAGGGTTTCGTAACATGGGAATCAAGAGATAGAGAGAGAGAGATACTCTATAAGCTAAGAGGACATGTAGGAGAGAAGAAAGAGAGAAGGAGAAGGAAAACTGTTTTCTCACACCGATTGAGGATGTGCTCATCAATTTTTTAATTTTGAAAAGACAAGTAAAATAAAATCTAAATAAAATTCTAAATTAAAATGCAATTGAGTAAAAAATATTAAATAAAGCTTACTAAAACAAAAATAGAGATTCTAAAACTAAATTAATAAACATTTACTTAAATTTAAATATTCGTAACTCCCCCTTAATGAAATAAAAACTATCACTAGTAAGTGGTTTAGTATAAATATCATCTAATTGATATTCACTATTAAAAAATTCTAAAGATATATATTTATTAAGGAAAATATCTCTTATAAAATGATGTTTTATATCATTGTACTTAGTCCTAGAATGACTTATAGGATTTTTTGAAATATTTATTGCACTAGTATTATCAGATAAAATAGGTATACTATTAAGGTTTTGTCCAAAGTACAGTAGAGTATTTTTCATCCACAATACTTGTACATAGAAACTGCTAGCAGATACATATTTTTCTTCAGTAGTTGAGAGGGAAAAAAATTATTGTTTCTTACTAGACCATGAAACTAAAGATTTTACTAAAATGTTAAAGGTTCCTGAGGTAATGTTTCTATCTAATCTATAACCTCTAAAGTCAAAATCTGAATATGAAATTAAATTATAATCTTAAGTTTTAGTGTAAAGAAGAGATGAAAAATATTTCCTTTTAAATATCTAAAAATTATTTTAACAATAGTAAGATGGTAATCAATTATATTTGATTGAAATCTATCACAAATATATATAGAAAACACAATGTATAGTCTGATAGTAATGAGATATAACATTCTACCAATCATACCTCTATAAATCTTGTTGTCAACTGGTTTTCCAGATTCATCCAAATCAGGTTTTATATTGGTAAACTTGGGAGTTGAATATGTATTACTATTTTTAAGTCCATATTTTTTTAATAAATCTATAATTTACTTAATTTAATTTAAAACATTTCTATAATCTTTTTGGTATATTTGAATTCCAAAAAAGAAATTCGGTTCTCCAATCATGCTCATTTAAAATTATTTTTTGCATTAAATTTGAAAAAACATGAGAAATATTTTTATTATTTGAATAAGAAATAACATCCTCAACATAAATTCAGACTAATAAAATATTAGAACAATTAGTTTTCTTGAAAATTGTTGCATCTTCCAATCCAATAGTAAATCTATTTTTCAAAATAAACGTACTTAATCATTCAATACAAGATATAGGTTCTTGTTTACGTCCATAAAAATCTTTATTATGTTTAAAAAAATAATTTTTTTTGAGAATTTGCAAATCCAGGGGGCGTTAAACATAAACATCCTTTATTAAATAACCATTTAAAAAGGCAGACTTAACATCCATCTAATATAATTTAAAATTCATATGAGATGCATGATCTAAAATTATTTTAATGGATTATAATTTAGCTATTGGGGAAAATATATCATCATAATCTATACCTTCTTCTTAATTATATACTTATGCTACTAATCTGGATTTATTTTGGGTTATGGTCCCTTGATCATCCTGTTTATTTCTAAAGATCCACTTGGTTCCTATAATTGGATAATTGGTTGGTCTATCTAATAGTTCCCAAAGTTCATTTATTTGGAATTGGTTTATATCTTCTTGCATTACTAATATCCAAATCTCATCTTCTAAGTCTTATTCAATAGTCTTAGGTTCTAACTGAGATATAAAGGTAGATAATTCAGCTAGCTTTCCTACATTTATTCTTGTTCTAATTTATATGTCTAGGTATCCTATAACAGTTTATAAATGATGGTTTTTTAGAGTTCTAGAATCTATAGGAAAGAAACTTTCAGGTTCTTCTGTATCATGTTCATATGAATATGACATAATTTTATTAATAACATTTTCAAAATCATTTTTAAATATTTCAAGTCTCATGTTATCAAAAGTTTTAGAAACTGAAGGACCCCAGAACACCCTGAGAGGGGAGGGGTGAATTAGGGTGATAAATTCTTCTTTTAAACTGATGAATCTTGTTCCCACATTGGTAGGAACCTGTTAAACCTCTCGGAAGAAGAAGTGCAGAAAATAACCAATCACATAAAAAGTAACGACACAACAATTTTTCTTGCTTCACCACTAAGGACTACATTCATGGAGCATAAAACGATAAAATTTTGGTCGTACCAAAACCACTAATATTCACAAGTTATGGATTAAAAGAGTTTAGAACAGTCACTCTATGCTAGGAGTACTTCCTTTACAATGTTTTGGGAATATCACACTGCATCCCTCAGACCACTTTCACTAACTCCCCCTTTCACACTATGTTAGAAGAATCTTTACTCAGTTTATCGACTTGTAGGTCTCTTCATTGAATTAGCATTAGATCATGCATCCTCAACTGTAAATGGATGCTCTTATGAAGTCCTGTAATCTCCCACATATTAAATTTATTTTGTCTTACACTGATATGTTATGGACATTAATTTCACAAATTGATTTGGTTAATTTGCAGGCTTCCTTGGGTGTTCTAAGTACTCCTTGCTGTTTCCATGTATTGTTGTTGTTTCTATGTACTGTTGCTGTTTCTATGTACTGTGTAGCTGTTTATGTGTACCATGCAGCTATTTCTGTATATTGCTGCTATTTCTATATACCGTGCAACTGTTTTTTCATACCACTGCTATTTCTACGTACTGTAGTTGTTTCTGCATAACGTGCAGCTGTTTCCACGTATCGTGAAGCTATTCCGGCATAATACTACTGTTTATACATACCATGTAGCTTTTCTCGCATACCGTGTAGATGTTTCCGCATACTACAACTATTTTCATGTACTGTGAAACTGTTTCTGTGTACCTTGCAACTATTTCCGCATAATAATTCTATTTTCATAGACACTTCTATTTTCACGTACCACTGCTGTTTCCGCATACCACGCAACTCCTCTACATACTACCATGATCCGTGAACTTCCTTACTATGCATACTGCCTTTCTCCACCACATACTGCTCCAATCCTCCACATACTTTCCTGCTCCGCGTACTACCTCGCTTAGCCACATACTGTGTGAGCTTCCTGCATGAACCACGCTCTCTTCCGCAAACTGTTTTCCTTACACTGATGATAATATCCATGTATCATCTTATACTCTACGCACCACTTCATAATTCATCTAATTTCTTCCAGAAAAATAATCTGTAATCTCATCAATTAAAATTGGGGATTACTTCTCCTTAAATAGGCACATTTCTCCACAAATTTCAGTAATCTGATTTACCCAAAATTTAAATGTGGGACAATCTGTAAACTGAACTCCATCTATGTACTATTAGCTTCTTCCAAATATAGTACAGATGTCGGTCTGCGTACTATAACTAATCACTGCTTACCGTCACTACAAACCATTTTCGGTAGCATTTCGCATACCACAAACCTTCATCGAGTACTGTTGCTACGAACTATTTTCAGTTCTGCGGACCATTCCGCGTACCGCACTCCTTCACTGTGTACCATTCCTGTGAATAGTTTCGAGATCATTACACATACCGCATGCTATCACTGCATACCACTACACGTACCGCTCCATATACCGCATGCCTTCACCACGTACCATTCTATATAACCGACCCATATTTACTAAAATGCATGTATCTTGCAAACTGCACGTCTGATTGATGAGATGTTTGTAGCGTTGGGACCCTATTGATGAGGTAGATCTTTTGGTATTCTTTTTTTATGACTTTCATGAAAGTTTTGATGTGATTAATAGCTTGAGGAGTAGTAAACTTTAATACTACTTTCAGTATCAAACGTATGACCCCATTCTTTGCAAACTCCCTAGTCATTCATGAGTAGATTGAAAACAAACATGAAAAATACATGTGAAGATAAGAAAAAAAACTCCATTATTATCAAAAAATAGCCTTGTTTCCATTAATATCCCTCTTTGGTTTCGTTGGAAATATCGTGATAAATTCACAGATGTGCCAACCATGATCAAAACCTGAATCTTCAACGAACAATTCAGCTGCCACTCTAAGTCTACACGAGCAATTCTCGGTGTAGAAAATAAGATAGAGGACGTGAATTGAGTTCTAATTATTTTCTTTTTTCCACCTTCCATTGAAATTAAATTTATCCATTCTTACCCATTGGGAATAAACTCTAAGAATGGTAATTTAACATTGTAGAGATCATAACATACTCTCCCTGAATCATATCTCCCCCATAAAACTGCAACACTTCCACAAACAGATTAGCATAGTTAAAAAAATTGGGGAGAGGGGAATCTCGTAACCTCCTTTGGCACTGGGAGGTGGCTGAACACTGATATTCAACCGATGTTTCTCAAACACAGCCACTGATAGTGGATTGGTCCTAATGTCATCCACTTGCTTATCAGTTCCCACATGGTCTATTTGGATCACGCCTTGTTCAAATTTTTCTTTGATGAAGTGATATATGATCTCAATATGTTTCGTATGAGAATTATGAACATGATTCTTCATAAGAACAATTGAGCTATGGTTATCACATTAAATCACCATTGGTTGTTTCACATCATCATCTATGTCAGTCAGTTGCTGCTTTATCCAAAGTAACTGAGTGGATGCCTTGGTATTAGATATATATTCAGATTCAGCAGTACTAAGAGAAGTACTTTCCTATTTCTTGCTTAACTATCCCAGACATTTCTTACCAATATATAATTATCCAACACTGGTAGACTTTCTATCAACTACTTCTCCAACCCAGTCAGTATTAGAAAAAGAAGACAGTTCACTACCTCTTCATGCATCAAAGTATATCCCATAATTATGTTTACCTTGAATATATCTCATGATTCTTTTCATAACCACCATATGTTCTTCCTTCAGATTACTCTGAAATAGGGCCTCAAGTCTAGTTGAAAAGACAATATCTGGTCATGTCACCATCAGGTATAGTAGGATTCTAATGATTTTTCTATACATGGTGGGATCCATAGAAGTCCCATCATCATGCTTCCCAATATTTGTTCCAACCGAAATTGGTGTCAACATTGGTTTGGAATCATGTATATTTAATTTATACATTAGCTCCCTTGCATACTTATCCTATGAAATGAAAGTGTAATTCTTCTTTTGAATCACCTGAAACCCTAAAAATAATGTGAGTTCACCAATCATGAACATTTAAAATTCTGATTTTATGTGATTAGAAAATTCATCCATTGATCCATGCTTGCCTTTACTGAAAATAATATCATCCACATATACCAATACCATGAATTGATCCTTTTGTGAATTATTCACATATAGATTGTGATCCACTCAT
Source organism: Viscum album (assembly GCA_963277665.1). Lineage (NCBI taxonomy): Eukaryota > Viridiplantae > Streptophyta > Magnoliopsida > Santalales > Viscaceae > Viscum > Viscum album. Next base: position 804,299,892 of record OY728150.1, on the reverse strand, counting down.
CCTCTATTAAACTCAAGCTTTTTCAAATAAGAGTCCAACTGTGAGTACCACACCCGTGGTGCTTGTTTCAGGCCATAGAGAGCTCTCTTTAATTTGCAAACATTCAGTTCATCATTTCCAAGAAAGAACCCTATAGGTTGTTCAATGTAGACTTCTTCTTCTTATAATCCATTTAAGAATGCTTTCTTGACATCCATTTGATACACTTTATAACCTCTTTGGATTTCCATTAAAATAAATATCCTGATTGACTCAATTCTCTCTATAGGAGCAAATGTTTCCTCAACATCAATGCATTTTATTTGGGAACATCCTTTACATACCAAGAATTCATTATTTATAATCACATTTCTATGCTCATCAATTTTTTTTTGAAAATATATTTGTACCAATCACATTATGACCTTCAGGTCTTTTGACAAGATCCCTAGTCTAATTTTGACAATCTGTTCTAAATCTTTATTCATTGCTTTTACCCATGACTCATCCTTTGCAACCACTTCAAATGAGGATGGTTCCAAAACTGATAGAAATGAAGAATGTGATTTATTCATCATTCTACTTGTCTATGTAGGTGCATTACGATCCCCAATAATGTTGGACTGATCAATCTCTGCTCTTAGATTTCTTCTTAGCGGTTCAACCGAATTCTCTCCAGCTATGGCTTCCTCTTCTGATTATTCTTCAGATTCAACATCATGATGTGACTCCTAAGAGTTTTTCACACCTTCCTCTACCTCTGTGTTAAAATTTTTTCCATGTTCACATCCTTCCTCATCTTCTATCACATCAGCATAAGAATTCCTTGAATCATTCATGCATTTCTCTTCAATGATCTTTACATCACTGCTTTCCACAATTCTTCCCATGAACTTGTTGAAACATTTGTAGGATTTTCTATTCATTGAGTATCCAAGAAATATTCCGTCATTTTAATTGTATCCATACATCCCTTGGTTTCCTTCTTTGTTTTGAATAAAATATTTGCTTCTGAAAACACAAAAATATTTCAAAGAGGGATTCCTTCCATGCCACAATTAATAAGGTGTCTTTGTCTCACCCATATATATTTCTATTCAATTTTGAATATACACTGATTCTTGTGTAATGTCGAGGAATATTACTCTCGATCATCATAGTTCTGGACATGTTGTTTACCTATTGATTCCTATGCTCAACAACTCCATTTTACTGTGAAGATCTCACAATAGCCACCTCATGTTGTATGCCATGATTCTCTAGATAATTTTCAAATTCAATGGATGTGTATTCCCCTCCATTGTCAGACTGAAGGACTTTGATCTTCCATGTAGTATCATTCTCCGTGATTTGATGACAGGCTTTCATGCAATCAAGCACTTGTCGCTTACTGTGTATAATGATCACCCATTTCATTCTACTGTAATAATCTATGAAAAGAACAAACTAACTTTCTCAATGTGTTCCAGCAACATTTATTGGGCCACATACATCTATATAGATGAGGTCAAAAAGATTTTATGCTCTTTTCCTCTTTGGTCGGTAGGAACTGTAGACCAGTTTCTCTAACATGCATGCATCACAGGTTTTTTCTCATTCACACTTCAGATTAGGTATATCCATGACTATCTTTGAATTAGTTATCTTTTCCATGTATTTCTAATTGATGCGACACAATCTCTGATGCCATAAGTTGTTTTCCTCTTCAACTGTTTAGTAGCAAATGTTCTCTTTACTATCAACCTGATATAAGTTTCCATCCGTTCTGCAGCCTTTCATGAGAGAATTACCAGAATTTCCTCTTATAGTATAGCCATTTAGATTTAATGTCACAATAAGACCTGAGTCACATAGTTGAATCACACTAAAAATATTGTGACATAGACCTTACACATAAAGGACTTCAGTTTTTTTCAATCTCTCCATTAGTTAGCTCAGTACTTCCGCTGCCTTTTATCTTCGAAGCACCATCGTTACCAAACCTCACTGTTCCATCATCCTTTTTCTTGATATTCGTTAATAGGTATGCATTAACTGTAATGTGGGATAAACATCCTCTATCAAGAATCTATGTACTGTTGTTCTTTGTAGCTTGGAGGGTAACTTCTGGAAAATTGGTTTTTTCAATTTTCCTTTTATCTTTCCATGAGATATTGGATTGAGTATAGGACCATGTTGGTCTTTAAATTCTCTCTTCCAGGTATATGGGTTCTTTATATTAAAATTCTTCATCCAGATGTGAAAACCTATTTGAAATAGCAACAACGTCTGGATGATGAGTATTGACTCATCTCGAAGCATTTAAAGAATTTCTCCGGTCATACCTCTGCCTGCAATACACAGCTTTATGGACAATGTTAGAATAATGAAAATAATATCCATATAAAATATTTCTTCTATAAGAAGTAGGATATGAATATTTTCTTCTTTTTTTAACTCCTAACTCTTCCCCATTCATATAGCTCCTTTCCTCTTCATAGTATGACATGGTATGCCCTAGATAGCCACAAAACTGACACTTCATGAAAATAAATGTCTTCTCTCTTCTATTTATTTTCATTCCTTCTTCCTCGGGAAACAAGTTTGAATTCCTATCATTGTTGGAAACTCAAGGATAATTTTCAGTTCACCTTTCAGTTTGATTTAAGGGTTTCTTTTTCAGTACTTCTGGTGGCTTTTCAACATGATCAACTTTCAACATGCATTTATTCTGGTTCACTTTATTTATAGAACTTGATGTTTTATCATCACAACCAATTCCACTATTTCTCATGCATGTGGGTCTTTGATCAGTCAAGATCTTTTCAACCCTACCAGAACCAATTTTTTCTCTCCCTAGAAGCTCAGCATCTGAGAACCTTCCAAATTGTATTTTTTTATTTTCTTCTTTTGAACTTGATTCACTTTCGAGTTTACTTATCAGTGTAACAACATCTTCTTCGAGTCCCTCAATAGTATTGGAATTCTCCTTCAGTCTTGAGGTAAGGTCATTAATGAAATTTGTTTGTTCTTCAATTCTGAGTTTTAGTTCCACAAAATCATCAATGATTTCATGAATTGATGACTGAACTTTCACCAGTTCTTCTAGTCGTTCAATTTATGCTTCCAGCTGATCAGTATATTCTGATGATTCCTCCACCATTTCTTTCCACTTATTTCATTTATTGCATTTAACTTCAAGCTTACCAAAATAATACTTATGTTGAAAATTGGGATCAGTATTATTAGTCAACTGATTATCTCTATATTTATCAATCTATAGTTCATACTTTTCAATGGTAGCCATTATGGAGTCATGGTTTCTAGTCTTAAATTCTGGTTCTTCTTCCTCACAGAATTCATTATTATCATCTTTTCCTTGTAGAAAAAACTCTTCTTCTATACTTTATTTGAAAATTTGAAGTTTCCCTTTTTGAAGAATATTTTCCAAGGATTTTACATGTTTTCATCTTCGTTCGCTTCCTCAGAAAATTTTCTTGAGCAACTAGAGGTAATGTGCCCAACTCTTTCACAATGAAAAAAAATCTAGAGGTAGATTACCTTCAAATTTACCTATTACCTTCTTGAGATTCTTGGAAATGAGAGAAATAGTTTTGTTTTCCTCATCATCTTCATCACCACTATCTCCTGAAACGTTTTGTTTCATGGATTTTAATTCCATTTCCTTTCTCACATGTGTCATATCTTCTTTCGGTTTGATTCTCATTTCATTAGATGATAGATTTCCCAGAATATCATCCATAGAGAGTTTGGGGAGATCTTTTTCCTCAAGGTCTAACACCTTTTCATTATAAAGGGGTGGAAGTCTTCTCAAGATTTTATTTACTGTGTCAATATCTTTTATTTCTTCACCCAGACCTCGGATTGCACCTACAACTTCAGTAATTCAATTGAAAAGGAGTCTGAATTCTCATCAGGCTTCATCTTCTGATCATCATACCTTTTGTGTAGTACTTGATGTTTTTCCTCCTTCACTTTGATTTATCCTTTATAAATATTATCCAGTTTATCCCACATTGACTTGGAATATGTGAAACTCATTACCTTTAGATAAATATGATCAGAAAAGGCTGTAGTGAGGGAATTCTGTGCTTTTGCATCAGTATCATGCAATTACCTATTTATATCTATCATCGATAGTCCTGTATGATCAGTGACTTGTATTCCCAATGCAATAGAAAACAATACTTCCATTCCAAGAGAAATTAGATAAGATCTAAATCGGTTTTTTCATTTTTAAAATTACTTTCATCAAATAAGGGAACTCCACTAACATTGACTGGATTCACCATGATAGACAGATTCCACACCATCAACCTTTATGCTCTGATACCACTTGAAGGACCCCAGAACACCCTGCGAGGGGAGGAGTGTATTAGGGTGCCAACTTTTTCTTTTAAAATGATGGATCTTGTTCACACGTTGGTTGGAATCTATTAAACCTATATGAAGAGGAAGTGAAAAAAATTAACAATCACATGAAAAGTAATGACACAACAATTTGACTTGGTTCACCAGTAAGGGCTACGTCCAAGGAGCATATGTCGACAGTTTTTCGTTTGTACCAAAACCACTAATCTTCTCAAGTTGTGAATTACAATAGTTTACCACAGTGACTCTATGTGAGGCATATTGCCTGTACAAATTATTAGGGATATCACACTACATACCTCATACCACTTCTGTTGACTCCCCCTTGCTCACTATATTGGAAGAATATTCACTTATTTTATCGACTTGAAGGTTGTTTCATTAGATTAACATTAGATCATGCATCCTAAACTGTAAATAGATGATCTTATGAAGTCCCGTAATCAACCATAGATTAAATATGTTTTCTTGTACACTAATATGTTGTGGACATTAATTTCACTAACTGATATGGTCAATTTTCAGGATTCCTTGGGTATTATGCGCACTGCTTGCTGTTTCTGCATACTGCTGATGTTTCTATGTACTGCTACTATTTCTTTGTACTGTGCGGCTCTTTCCACATACCGTGTAGCTTTTTCTACGTATTGTTGTTGTTTCTGCATACCGTGCAGCTGTTTCCGCATACCGCTGCTATTTTTGTATACTGTTTCTATTTCTGCGTACTGTACAACTGTTTCTGTATACCGTGCTATTGTTTCAGAATACTACTATTGTTTCTTCATACGGTGGAGATATTTTCTCATATTGTGCATCTGTTTCCATGTACTACGGCTGTATTCGTGTATCATGTAGCTGTTTTCGTATACCGTGTAGCTATTTCGACATACTGCTTCTGTTTTCACGTACCGCTGTTGTTTTTGCATACCGCTGTTGTTTCCGTATACTGTGTAGCTCCGTCACGTACTGTCCTGATCCACGAACTTTGCTACTCTGCGTAGTACCTTTCTCCATCGCGTACTGCTCCAGTCCACCACATACCATCCTACTTTTCATTCTGCCTTGCTTGGATGCGTACTACGTGAGCTTCCGACGTGAACCACACTCTCTTCCACAAATTTTTTTCCACATGCGGATGATTCTCTCCACATACCATCTTATCCTCTGTGTAGCACATTAGATTTCACCTAATTTATTTTCGAAAAGTTAATCTTCAATATCTTCAATTAACAAAGGGAATTACTTCTCCTTGAATAGGCACATATCTCTGAAAATTTCAGTAATCTGATTTACAAAAATTTTGAATGTGGGATAATCTTTAAACTGAACTCCATCTGCATACGGTTAGCCTCTTCTACATACCATATGGATTTCTGTTCACGTACTACAACTCATCACTATAGACCATTTTTGGTAGTATTTCACATACCACACAACTTCACCATGTACTGTTGCTACGAACAGTTTTTAGTTCTGCAGACCATTCTGCATACCGCACTCTTTCACCACATACCATTGCTATGAACCATATCAAATGCATTCCGCATACCGTTCCATGCACCACATGCCTTCACCGCATACCATTCCGCATAACTGGCCCTTGTTTATTAAAAAGCATGTATCTTGAAAACCGCACGTCCGATTGACGATCCGTTTATAGCGTTGGGACCCCCTTGATGAGGAGGATATTTTGGAATGATTTTTGTTGACTTTCATGAAATTTTTTATGTGGAAAATAGATTGAGGAGTGGTGAACTTTAATACTGCTTTCAGTCTCAAACGTATGACCCCATTCTTTCCAAACTCCAAAGTCAGCCATGTGCAGATTGATAACAAACATGCAAACTCCATGTGAATATTGATAATAAACACAAATGAAACTCCATTGTTATCAATAAAATGCCTTGGTTCCAACAAAAATATCATCATTTTGATCATTATCTTCAATAAAATGACCAATTTCATCAAACTTCACATGAACTGATTCTTTAACAATCCTTGAATTTTTATTAAATACACTATAAGATTTAGAGGTAGTGGAATATACCAAAAAAATATTAATTCTTTATCTTTTACATTGAACTTACCAAGGTTTTATTTAGTATTTAAGATATATACCTTATATTAAAAAACATTAAGGAAATTTACTATAGGTTTTCTATTATTCAAAAGTTCATAAGGTTTCCTTTTGAAAATAGGCCTTATTAAAACTCTATTCTTAATATAGTAGTATGTTCTTATAGCTTATGTCCAAAGATAGGTAGGAAGACTGTTTTCATTAATCATAGTCCTTACCATTTCATTAATAGTCTTATTTCTCATTTCAATAATTCTATTTTGTTGAGGATTTCTTGGTGTAGAGAAGGTGTTTTTAATAATCATATTTTAGAAAAAAGAATTAAATTCTTTATTCTCAAATTCTCCTCCGTGATCACTTATTAATGAAATTATTTTAAACCTTTTTTCATTTTGAACAATTTTTAAAAAACTTTCAAAAACCATGAATACTTTACTTTTGAGTTTTAGAAAACAAACCCATGAAAATATAGAATAAGCATCAAATAAAATATAAAAATATAATTTACTATCCAGACTTTCTACCCTTGATTTCCCAAACAAAACCATATGGCTAAGTTATAAAGGTTTAGATGTAGAAATTTTTTTAATAGATTTGAAATAAAATTTGTGCTGCTTGCCAATTTGGCATGAATCACATGATCTGTCATTGTCAAACCTAAGAATATGAAATTTAGAAACTAATGGTTTCTTGGATGATTCATGTAAATAAAATATATTATATTGTCTAAGTATTCTATACCAAATCCATGATTCAGTTTCCTTAGCAGTTAAACAATTCACTTTCTATTTATATAAGGAACTTAAATCCAATGTATAAGTATTGTCAGTTCTAGGTGCTCTAAATTTAATTAACATATCTTTAAACATAGAGAAAGAATTGTTAGAAAAATCCATATAAAAACATTTGTAACCAAGTTGAAAGATACTTATTATATTTTTCTTTAACCCTTTCACATATAGTACATTGTTGATTGAGATACTTTGTGGATCTGCAACAATTCAAACACTAATTTTATTTCCTTTGGAATTATCAGAAAATGTGACTAATCCTCCATCCATTTGAGTTAGTGCATTAATGTTTGATGGATACCCACTCATATGCCTGGAACATCCACTGTTCATATACCATATAACATTTTTGTTCCTATGGCCAGTTTCCTATAAAAGAATTTAAATAGATGTTTATATTGGGACCCATATTTTCTTGGGTACAATAGTGTTATCTAGTAATGATCTGGGAATCGAGTTTTGATTTTATGTTTTAAAAATATATATAACTTTCTTCAGAAAATTTTTAGAAATAAAAGATCTTTTAATACCACTAATTTGAGTATTTTTTAAATAGAAATTGTTATTTACTTGTACTTTTGTCCGAAAATGATATCTGATTAATTTTTTAGACTTGGGCACAAAATAGTTTTAATACATTTTTTATTTCTCACCCATACTTCATATTCCAAATCTTTACCTTTTAATGACATTATTTCCAATAATTTCATTTAAAATATTTTAACCTTTAGTAAAAATAAAAGCAACACTCTTATAGGATTCCACTTCATCCTATAATATTTTTATCCTTTTTTTATCAACATAGTTTGTAGTAGATGATTTGAATTTTTCAAGAAACACTTTATGTTGTTTTAAATGAGTGTATCTTTTACCTAAAAAAATTATGATTTTTTTCAAGAATTTATTTTTCTTTAATAATGAAGCATATTTTTCTTCTAGAATATACTAGTAGGATACTGATTTATCATCGAAACAATCACTAGTATTAGAATCATAAGAGTAATAAGTTTGTACCTTTTACTATTGTTTCATAAAGCACATATTGGATTTTAGATTTGATTACTCTTTATATGAAAAAAACTTTGAAGGTATCCTGGAGTCTGTAGATACACTCCATGTAGCATTCATTTCCCTTTTTATCATAATCATAATTCTTCGAATATCTCTTTTCGTACCTTTTTCTTTTATCTTTCTACTAAGGACAATGAGGTCTGATATGACCCAATTTATTACATTCATAACCTATAACTTCTCTTGAGCCTTTCTCATCCTTATTGAATGATTTTTTGAATCCTCTTTTCTTCTTATAAAACACTCTGAACAATTTTTCTAGTTGAGCCAGTTTCATTTCAGAATAAGATGACTCCAAATTCTTCTCTATTTTCACTTATTTATTTCATCTTATGATATATTTCTGAGATGTCACTTTCAGAACAGTATTTTCATTGTTCAATATACTCTTATGATCTTCAAATTCATCTTGAATTTTTGATTTCATTGTTATATACTTGATAGTTGATGATTAGCGAATAAGAGAAAATATTCCATTTCATTTTTAAGGTAGTACTTAGAGTACTTTAAAAGATTGATCAGCTTTTTTGATGGGTTCTCTTAAGGATGTAATATTATTGTTAATTTCTATCAGCCTTCCATTCATCTGTATGATGCTTTCACTATCAAACATTCTAAATGATTTTAATTTTAACTTGTTTTTAGCATATCACATCTGTGTGATTATCTATTCTTCCATAAGAAACTACAATAGTTTGCCACATTTCATTGTCAATTGGTCATCGTGATACATGATTGAACTCATATGGTCCAAGATAGAAAATAATAGCATTCATTTCCTTTGAATTCATACCATATTCGACTTCTTTTTCTACATTCCCGGTTTCTGGTTTTTCAGAAATCTTATAAGAAGTAATAATTTTTTAGTACACTCTAAATCCAAGATTCTTCAGATAGATAATCATTTGATACTTCCAGCATCCATAATATTCACTATTAAAATATGGAGCACGAACCATTTACATTCCTTCTCTCAGATTAGTCATTTCCATATTGGTATAGACCTTATAATTTTTATCTTACAATAGATTTATCCCATATCTTCCCTTTGATTCCAATTGTAAATTCGGAATATAATAAGTAAGATAATAGGGGCTGAATTGTGTCATTATAAAAATCATCCAATATTCTCGCTTTTGACACCCAATGCAGTTTATGCAGATATTCTATGTTTTTCTTCTATATAAACATATATAGTAGATAAACAGAAATAAAGAACATATATTTTTATAGTGGTTTGGGGCACAAAGATTTCCAAGTCCACTTTACAAGTCACTCTCCATACGATCTTGGTAAATTTCACTAAAATCACACTCTTCTCACAAGAACAAGAATCCACAATTGAGTGTAGGTAGTTAACACCTTTATAAAAAGACTAAAAACAAAGTATTTTGGTTCATTAACTGAGAACCAGTTATCCATATTTTAGATCATGAAGCTGATACTCCACTACAACTATGTAAGATCATTTGAAACTCCAATAAATCAAAAGAGTTTGATTTGAATGGTTCACGTTGATCTTCATAGTTTCAGTAGAAAGAAACAGAAAAATGATGGATCTTCTTCTTCATAAAAGAATATATTCAAGAATGAAGTAGTTTTAAATGATCCTTATTGAAAAATTATATTCAATAAGTTAGAAACATAAATATTAGTTGTAATCTTACAATAGTAAAATATTGAACATTTATATCTCCAAAGTGTAGCTTCTTTCAAAATCGATGGTTCATTACAGAAACACTATAAAAGATAATTTCAATAATATAGTCACATTTTGAATCACTTATCACACACATAGATATATTTTTTAAGAGATATTTTGAAAGAATATATAGAACAGAAAACTTTCCTCTGTATTCCAAATCCAAAATAATAGCCTAATTGATCACAAAAATTCATATTCCAAATGACCAGGGGAGTTGTAACTTCCCTTAAAAATAGGATTTATTTTTTCTAAGGAACATGGTTATTTGAAGTAATAAATATGATCCTTGAATTGGACATTAATTCTGACTTTACCATTGTAGAAATCTCATACTAAAAACTTGGTTTTAAAAACTTCTCCATTGGGAACACAACATAGGTTTGACATGCATAACATAGGGTTCCTTTGTGTAGCGTCAAGTTCCTTTGTGTAGCATAGGGTTTCTTTGTGTATGGTAGGGATGATAATCCATATTTTTATCTTTATTAGCATAAACTCTCTAATATATCATTGATTAACCATACATTCAACTTTTCCACTTGAAGGGTATGAAAAATAAACCGAGACTCTAACATATGGTTGCTAATCCATACATTTGATGATTCTCTGAACATAAGGATGTTTATCCAAACACAAAAATATTTTAGCATAACATTGAGTTTATACCCTATGCAAGCATTTCACTTCCTAGCATAATGTGGGGTTGATAATAGCGTTTCTAGATTTATTCATGTAATGCTAAATTTCTTAAAACAGAATATAAATTTCTAGAGAACTCACTCAATAGAACTTAATTAGAAAAAAAAAAGGTATTTGTGAACATAAAAATCATCATAAATTATAGATAATTGTTGAGACTATACATTCCCAACATATAAATTCCATTTTAAATGTAATATTAGGAATTCATTTATCATCATGATATTTTAAGTTAAATTTTATTTTATTTCATCATAGGTATTATGATTCAATGTTACCAAAGTGGTAATGATTATATATTACAATCACATTATTTATCAGCATCATTTATTATTATGTTCCTAAGGATAAAATATTATTATCCATCTATAAATAAACTCATTAATTTTATTATCCTTTATTTATTTATAAATTTTTCAAGAAATATTTCCATTTCCCACTCGTTGGTACTTAAAATAATTGAGAATTTGTTAAATAAAATCTGACTTTATTTCTCTCTTCGGTTGAAAATCCATTTTATTCCAAAAATAAGTTTTCTAATTTTTTTAGAAAACTAATTTTATTATTCTATAATGATTTATAAAAGATATTTTTACCCATGTTTTACCTTTTAAATTTTTTAGTCATATTCTTGCCATTTTCAAAAAAATAAATGTTTAGATTTTACAAAAAATGATGAAGGAACCTTTGTTTTAACATGTAGGAAATAAAAATAATTATCTGATGTCATGAAAAATTATTTCATTGAAGATTTCTATAAAATATTAAAATTTTATCTAAAAACTATTTTTAAAATGAGTTATGATTTAAAAAGTGTTTTTCAATATGGAAAAGATATTTTCCTCATGAAATATTTTAAAATATATTTCAAAATTATTTTCCATATAAGATGAAATCAATTGATGTTTCCTAAACATTATTGGGATATGAGCCCAGGATATCATTCATATTAATTTGTTGAATGTTTTATTTTTATGATGACATGATGATTATGAAACCCGTCTCATTTCTACATGTTATAATATGTTGAAATGTTTATGAAACCCATTTGATTTCAATAATTATGATATGATGAATGTTTATGATCTTATGGAAAACATAAATATAATTTTCATTATGATATGGGTGAGACCTATATCTACCTATATTTCTTTGGTTAAATATTTATATCTCATGAGATATAAAGTATTAGAACATGGAGTGAACCTTGTTCAGTAAGGGACTTTGTCTGTTATGATGATCTTGGTAGTGGACCTTGACTACTAAAATGGTTTGGGGAGTGAACCCATTACACTATTATAGCATTGTAAGAGATCCTTAAATACTATATAAATGGGTTTATATAATTATATATATTCAAAAAATCTATGTCTTAGGCCAAATGTTATGCTCTCACAGCTCATGTCCCTTGATTCCCTAATGATTCATGTATTATGAACTACCAATATTTATGCCATGAATCAAGATTATAATATTTTATATTAAGGGTATGGTTTTCAAATGTTATGATCAGGTTTTCATACAAATATATTCATGTTCTTCTTAAATATCTGACCTATTTTTCAATACTAACCATTTGAGATCACTATTTATTATGTTTCCTTTTCTCTCGTTATAAAGAAATATATTATGTATGATATGTTTAAGAAGGGTGCTAGTTTGAAGAACATAGAGGGAGATGATATAATACACCTATGAACTAGTTGTTTATGTTTCCATGTTTTCAAAGAATCTATATATTTATAATCCTTAGGTGTGTGTTCATGTAATGTAATGAATGTTCATAAAAATGATTTAATATATATTTATAAAAATCCTAGGTTTTTATGCCATAAGTGGTTCATAATATTAGTTATTAATATGATATATAGGGGATGAAACTTGGTAATCCAATAGTAGAATTAGAAATACTATTGGTTCATCGAGGGAAGACCCTAGTAAATACTTCAATAACATTAAGCTCTATATTTTATTCATATGGGAAGGAACATAGGAAGTCTTATAATGTAAATCTCAAAAAAGAATTCCTAGGGGGATCACTCTATTAAATCCAGTAATTTCAAGGTCAAAAAATGATTCTTAGGGGGATGACCCTAGGAAATCATTTTTTTAGGCTCAAAAATAGATTCCTAGGTTTATGTTCCTAGGAAATCCATAAATATCCGTCTTAATTACTGAATCTTAGTGGTATGAAACTAGAAAATGATGTAATATAATTTGGATTCAATGTTTATTCCTTGAGGGATGGCCCTAAGAAATCATATTTTATGGTTCAATAGTTGATTCCTAGGGGAAGACCCAGAAAATCCAATAATATCAGGATCAACAACCAATTTTTAGGAGAAAGAACCTAGTAAATCATGTAAAAACATTAGGTAACAAAGCCAATTCCTATGGGAATCTCCCTTAGCAATATAATAATATCAAGATCAATAACAAATTCCAAGGGGGGTGACCTTAAGTAATCATGGTATCAGGATATATGTTAGATATAAGTAATATGTTCAAGGATTCCATAAGTTCTAAGCTCAATGTTGATTCATGTACTAAGTTGACACATGTAATCATCACTACTCATTACCATGTAAACCCTTTTTTGGGTTTATTTAAGTGTTGGCTACTCATAGGTTCCCTCAGTCATATCATATCATGGGAAACCCACATGTGTACATAAATCACAAACCCATCTTATAAGGTACCAAACTATAAATTAGAGGGAATAACATACCTTAGTATCATCATAAACACATTATGACATCACTATCAATATAGGTTAAGCCTCACTAAAATTGGTCTCAAGATTTGGTACAAATCATTTTTCACATCCCATGTCATCATGAGGCCAGTACATACTCCCAACCTATCCATCGATCTTGCAATGGTCTACCCACCTAGGTAATAAAGTCTACACTGGGTAGGAACAATCTCCTCATGCTTAACATAACCACACCAATGACTCTAAGGCACCACTTAGTTCTCATATATAATATTCAGGATAAACATCTAAACCCCAATTATCCACTATAATAAGGTTTCTAAGGATCCCATGACAAAGCCACTCCATTGTGTTCTTTTCATTTAATTTTCTTACCATAGGGTCCACATGTCAAACGGAATGGATTTATAATCAAGTCCTCAACTATCTATGGTTGGGGAAATCGAGGTAGTGTACAAGGGTCCATCATAGCCTTTGGAACTTTGTTTTGTATAAGAATTTCATTTTTAAAGAAAAAATTAATTTTAAATGTGGTCAATCACCCTTAGTGGTGAGACCATATACAAAATGAAAAACATTTAAAATTAAATAAAAATACTATAAGGTATTATCTAAGGACCACCTACAACAATAATATTGTTTTTGCCTTTGATCGTCTCCATATAACTCCTTCTCGAGCACATCCATGTATAACTAGCTATCACTGTAACACCCCAGGTAAATAAACAATATGAAATTTTTATATTTATCCCTATTTGTGAAAAAAATATTAATATTACTTTAAAGGGAACACTATGCTCGATGGTATACCCAATACGCGACAACGAGTTCCTTTGAAATCTTACGTTGCACTCTAATAATAAAATAATATTATTTTAAATGGTAGTTAACACCTATCCATTGTAATGGCGGGAAAGAATGGAACTAACTAAAAAATGATTATATATGTTTGTCAAATATTTTTACTCTTTACAATAAATGTTAGAGGATTGAAAATGCGAATGAATCCAATTTTTAAGCATAAACATTCTAATATTCTTTAAAAGGTCGATTAACCGCCTTTTGATGGAGAACCTCTTTTAAATCCACTTTTTGACAATTTTATGTGTTATAGTTGACAAAATAAAATTCTTCTTTAGAATCGGGACATCAAAATTTACATTGTGTAAATTTTTGGTATTTTTCCGATAAAGTTCATTTTTTAATGAATAGTGAAAAATGTTGTATTTTAATTCAAAACCTCTTTTTAATCTAATTTATTTATATGATTAGATTATATTTTTAATTGGTTTTTAAGTTCAATTAGAATATATTTTTACCATTTAATCCAATATTGGTCGTTTCAATTAATTTCATCTTGAAATTGGACTTAAACTAGAGTCAATCTTTTGATACTTATTGTTTCTTAAAAACACGCTATTTGTTTTGACAGCGGGAATTAATTATTAAATTAATTAAAGCAAATTATATGTTTTGAATTTTGTAAAATATACTCCATTTTTTAATTCATAATATCAAATATATCTTAGGGTGAATTTTTGGTATTTTTCTGGAAAACTTCAATTTTTGATGAATAGTGAAACCACTAAGTGGTAGTTAAAGAAACTGATTTTTCGTTTAAATGAAACATTGTCACCTTTTTATTTTGAACTTAAAAAATCCAACATACATGGTTGTCATTAAGAAGTAAAATGTGGTTCAATGGAATTAAAATATTTTTTTGGTGAATAGTAACTTTTAAGTTTTTAATCGCGATTAGAGGTAATTAGTTTTGTTTAAGGTAAAAATAATGTTTTAATAATATGAAATGACCTAGACACATATCCTACCCTCATTGGATGAGTCATGGCCGACCAAGACAATCCATGGGTCACCTTTGGGACCCCATTCAGCCACTTTGGTTGGAAAATGACATAAATACCTTTTTATTTAATGTTAAAGTAAAAATGACACAAACATGAGATGTTTTAATAAAACAATTTTTACATGAGGTTATGCAAGTCAGATATTTGACTATAAATAGTCATTGGAAAGATAAAAAGATTTCCTACATCATAGTAGTTTTTTTATAATTTTTATACATTAAATAAATTAAATTATTTATGACATCATGATGATGTAGCGATGACCTCATTATTTAACGATTTAAATAAAATGGAAAGATAATGTAAAATATAAGACCTAAACATGTCCAAAACCTATTGTATTGGGGGATGTCGAACCCTTATCACATTATCCTCGAAAAAATTCAATGTTTAACCATTAAAATCCGAAACTCATTCTAAAATAAAGTAACATTTCTTTACTTTCCAAGAGTGCCCCTCCTCTCCTTTTATAAAAGGCACCCACCTCTACCTCCTTACCCACACTTACAAAGCCTTTGGCTCGGCCAACCCCTGCCCATTTGGTCTCTACACATCCCTCTCTAACTCCTTGAATCCTCACTTTGGGCATAAGTCTTTCCACGGAAGCCTTTGAGATCAAACCAAAGGGAGTTACCCGATTTTAAGGTAATGTCTTCACTTGTGTCCTTTTGTTTTATTTTGATTCTCCAACCCCCTAAAATAGTTTATTAATTTATTTTGTAACAAATCCAGTATCTTCAATATACTATGATGTTGTTATAATAAGTATTCGAGCTACACTTACACACACCTACATCTAATGGTTAAAGAACATATTGTTTCTGTGGATGGCGAATTTCTGCCTCACGAAATGATGATTGTTCAACATTCTTCTAAAACCTTCAAAGGTGGCCATTAAGATGACACTATATTTATATATGATATATGATATTTTTTTGTTTTATTTAAGCTTATGCATTTTTCATTAACGGCATACCTTTATGGTTTCCATTATGGGTCAACGCGATATCTTCATTTAAGGAAGTGTGGACTACCGCCCCCTCAAAGTGATTTGATTCGTTAATACCATATGTGGTACGTATAAAGGATATATTTAATGATATTATATATGGTAACATACTGGAATTAGAATAATATTATTTATCATTATGTTTTAATTCCATTAAATATGAAATATAAATGGAAGTAGTGTTCATGCATACGTACGGCTTACCGTCTCCATGAACGGTACATTTCATTTCTTATCTCAAAATGTTAGGTACTATTATAAGTACATATATAATGGATATATATGTAATATATTACATCTAAATTATGGATATAATTCTGGAATTATAACATATATATATATATATATATATATATATCTCATTTTGGTTTAATTACATTAATATGACAAAAAAATGAAAGTAGCGTTCATGCGTACGTACGGCCTACCGTCTCCATGAACAGTGCTTTTAATTTTTTAACCCCAAATGCTATTTAATAGTATAAAATGAATATATAATGGATATATATGATATTTAAAACATCAATACTATTCTGGATATGATGTACCTATAACTACATGGAAAATTATTTTCCAACAAGTTCAATTTTTGAATCATGTACCAAACATTGACAAAAACGTCTGATATGAACTCATATTATTAACCAACTATTATAACAATAAAATATGTGATATGAACTGAATAATAATCTTTATAGGAGGTTATTAAGAAATTATAAATTGACCAAAGTTTATTATTCAGGAATATAGAGAAACGAACAAGACAAGTTGGACTTGAGGTAAGGGATCCTACTCCTCTCTTTCTTTTTAAGTACACTCTTTTATGTCATTACTTTTAAGATAATCTTTATTATGATTGGGTTGTTATTTTATATTACCCATACTGTACTTTTTTATGTTAATATGGTGAGATACCCTATTTTCTCTCATCAATCCGTTTTGGATGTTTTGAGTGGCGCCGTTAGGCTGCCGAATTTTCGTAAGAGATCTAACCTCTCTCTTTTTTAAGTACTCTCATTTATGTCACTTCTTTTAAGATACTCTTTGTTATTTTGGGGGATGTTATTTTATATTCATCATACTGTAAATTTTATTGTAATATGATGAGATACTCTATTTGATCTCATCAATCCATTTTTGGAAGTTTTAAGTGGTGCCGTTAGGCTGCCGAGTTTTCGTATGGGATCTTTCATCTCACTTTTATCCCCGTGAGATTTATGCTACATTTTCCACCATTTCCTTTGAGTGGTGTATGTACATCCCATTATTATACTCTTTTTGTAATATAATTTCATTTATGGGTACTTACATATTCATTTTATGACCCTTCTTCAGTGGGGTGTACGTTTCAAAAGTTACCCAAGTCGGTAAGGGAACCTTTCACCCTCCTCTTTTTAAAAGACTTCTTTTGTTATGTCTTTTAATTCACATAATATTATGTTGGGATATGTTCTTATATATCCTTATTAATGTAAATTTTATGTCCAAGTGATGAGATACCCTTTTTATCTCTCGTCAACTCATTTTATGAGTTTTGAAGTGACGCCGTTAGGCTGTCGAATTTCTGTAAGGGAACTTCTTAACCCACTTTCAATTCTTTGGGTTAAACCAATAATTCTTGATTTTATTATGACAATATTATGTTTGGAATCTCTATGTTTTAGTTTCCACAAACCTTTGTGTGGATATACTATTTCTACACATAATCATCTCATTGATAAATTCTTATGTCATTTAGACGGACTTGTATCAGAAATCATAACTCAATCTCATTTCATTGAGTTAAATATCTATGTCATTGGTTTTGTTTTTCCATGATTATGTGTGAATGACCTCTGATTGTTTTACACTTAATATACACTTATATTTTGTGTATTCTTATTTTTCACACATAATCATGTAATTGATTTATCCTTAATCTAAGGATATCGACTTTGTAAGGGACTTCGTCTCAATCTCCTTTCATTGAGGCATATTTGGTTTTACACACAACTTTATTTTATACGGTCTATAAAAACCTTTTAATTTTAATTTTATTCAAAAGGAATCTTCTTATACGAAGCTTTTTACTAAACATAAAAAAAGAATGTTTCTTTTAACGTACGCGGTGACAACGACCTTATTCGCCGCCGTGAGTATTATTTGGTCTTTGGCTTCCTCAACAAGCCGTAATGTTTTTTAAAATGAAATAAATACCATATACTCTTTTATGTATGTTGGTATTTAAAATGGTTTTTATAAAGGATTTGTTATGTCGATATATTTAAGTGATATATTGTGATTGAAATGTGGAAATGTTTTCTTTCCATTATATTTGTTTAATGTCTTATGATTTTATAATGGTACTTGGACATTATGACGGGTGGTGTCGTGAATACCAGAACAGGTGGTTACGTTATAACCTCCAATGCATTGGGTATGGAAGTTAGCCGTATGGCTATTCCATTAAGTATGTGTGGAAGTCGGCCGTATAGATATTCCATTAAGTATGTGTGGAAGTCGATCGTATGGTTATTCCATTTAAGTATGTTTATGTCCCAAGTTACCTTTTTATGTTATGTGTTCTTTATATGGGTTTTATGGTAATCTTTTGGTTACACAATGGTAAGTAATGATATTTTATTCATTGAAGAGTTTTTTTTACTACTTCGAAAAGGTGAAAGGTATTACTTTGATAAAGTATGCATGGTTTACTTGTTGCTTTGAAAAACTAACAGTTTTCATTCTTTGTGTATCCCTTACTGAGCTTTTTATGCTCATCCCAAGTTTTTGAAATATTTTTTCACAGGACTTAACGCGGAATAGGGTCATGGATGGGATCAAGGGAAAGTCATGCTACCTAAAACATGGAACTAGACATGTTTCTTTTTAAGAGTTTTTATTTTATGGAAACTTAGTAGAAGTGTCTACTTTGTAATCTTTTGAGATGTAATAGTTATGACCTAATTGTCTAAAACTCTAAACCTTAAAAGATCCTAAATGTGAATTATTCATTTAATTCAATAATAAGTAAGGTTTAAGGAATGTGGCCTTATAGTTGGTATCAAAGGTCGGTTTAGATAACTTTAGAGGTTAGGGTATCCTCTAAGCATAAGTGACATTACCATAATGGTTAGGATTTCAGGAAGAGTCCTAGTTTTAGATAAAGTGAATGAGTAAGTATATCTTAGTGTTTATCTTCCTCATTCGTACATGATCGTTTTGTTGATATACTCACACTGATCTTTTTGGTTTAAGTAAATGGCTGGATCTAGAAGGCACCAAAGTGACAACAGGTTTGAAGGAAACTGTGGTGGTTCTCTGATTAAGATACTAGATAAAATGGGGGATTCAATGAGGAAACTTGTGGTTGTTCTAAACCAACTATCAAGGAGTCATGATCAACCACTTGAACCTTGGTATGATCTGTAATGCATCATGTACGAGATGACCAATCGATGTGGAAGTTCAGGTAATAATTATAAAGGTAACCATTAGATATTATATAATCCTTACTTTTGAGGTAATTATGGGTTATTATATGTTATGATGGAAAATGAAAGGCATGAGATAAACTTGAGGTTAAAATATGTTATGATCATTTTTGAATATTTTATCTCGTTTTGGGTAATGTTTTAAGAATTATATATTTTTGGAAAAAGGACAACACACATACCATGTGACAACCCGTCGCGTCGGACAAAGCTGCGGGAATCGAACCCACAACCAAAGTGCGACTGGTATTTATCGCCAACCACTGGACTACGTGAAGTCCCTAGTTTGTTTGACTAATTCTTTTTAGTTAGATGATTTTTCGAATCAAGAGTAAGTTTATTTTGGGTTATCTATGGAAATGATTAACCTATCATCGAGGATATGTGATTAGGTCAATTACTTTTCAATATGAGAATTTAAGAGCAACTGATGTTATTTGGAGATAAAAGTTAATTTGTACCTTGGAAGACTATGTGACTAAATACTTCAAATATTTGGGTTTCAATCTTAGTTTGGTTTACTTTGAAGAATTTTATGGACAAATTGTTTATCAAATGGTCCTCATTGAACTTTGGGTTTTGTTGGACAAATTTTGGAGATTAAGAATATATTTTCTTTTTATAAAGGGTTATCCTTTTCTGGATTATCTGATCTTGTACTAACCATTTTGGTTTTGGTTTTGGTTAAAGTCTAAAGACATGGAAATTATATAGTTCTCTTTTTTGTATTAGGTGATTCTCAGGAAGTTGATTATAATACTCTTAATGCGAACAAGTCTTCCTAAAAACTCGTCTTTTGGAGAAAATATGAGTTTGATTAAGGAATATAGTAAAAGTTGAAAGTCTACGTGACAAGTAAATATGTTTCCTTATGTTTTAGTTAAGCTCAAAAATAAATTCCTCAACGAAAAGTAACTAAAAAAAATGTTGTCCATTAACTTTTCCTACTGGGGAATCCAGTACCATTTAACCCATTACAAGTTTGGGATTTTCTTATGGTTAACTTTCTCCTAGACATGTTTACTATCACTCTCCATCAGAACATGACCCTTTGTTTTTTTCCTCCATGTCTATTTTTTCATACATGGAATCCTAGTATGGGTTAACTCGGGTGACCTTTGTACTTCCCTTTCATTTTTTTAAAGTCATAGTTTAATTTACTCCTTTTCCGATGTGGGACTTACAATGGATATTTCAAGCCCAATTTTGAAATTGTGAGGACGCAATTCCCAAAAGGGGGGAAGGATGTAACATCCTAGGTAAATAAACAATATGACATTTTTATATTTATCCCTATTTGTGAAAAAAAAATATTAATATTACTTTAAATGGAACACTATTCTTGATGGCGTACCCAATATGGGACAACGAGTTCCTTTGAAATCTTACGTTGCACTCTAATAATAAAATAATATTATTTTAAATGGTAGTTAACACCTAGCCATTGTAATGGCATGAAAGAACAGAACTAACTAAAAAATGATTATGTATGTTTGTAAAATATTTTTACTCTTTACAATAAATTTTAGAGGATTGAAAATGCAAATGAATCCAATTTTTAAGCATAAACATTCTAAAATTCTTTAAAAGGTCGATTAACTGCCTTTTGATGGAGAACCTCTTTTAAATCCAATTTTTGACAATTTTATGTGTTATATTTGACAAAATAATATTCTTCTTTAGAATCGGGACATCAAAATTTACATTGTGTAAATTTTTGGTATTTTTCCGATAAAGTTCATTTTTTAATGAATAGTGAAAAATGTTGTATTTTAATTCAAAACCTCTTTTTAATCTAATTTATTTATATGATTAGATTATATTTTGAATTGGTTTTTAAGCTCAATTAGAATATATTTTTACCATTTAATCCAATAGTGGTCATTTCAATTAATTTCATCTTGAAATTGGACTTAAACTAGAGTCAATCTTTTGATACTTATTGTTTCTTAAAAACACGCTATTTGTTCTGACAGCGGGAATTAATTATTAAATTAATTAATGCAACTTATATGTTTTGAATTTTTTAAAATAGACTTCATTTATGAATTCGTAATATCAAATATATCTTAGGGTAAGTTTTTGGTATTTTTCTGGAAAACTTCAATTTTTGATGAATTGTGAAACCACTAAGTGGTAGTTAAAGAAACTGATTTTTTGTTTAAATGAAACTTTTCCACCTTTGTGTTTTGAATTTAAAAAATCCTACATACATGGTTGTCATTAAGAAGTAAAATGTGGTTCAATGGAATTAAAATATTTTTTTGGTGAATAGTAACTTTTAAGTTTTTAATCGCGATTAGAGGTAATTAGTGTAGTTTAAGGTAAAAATAATGTTTTAATAATATGAAATGACCTAGAAACATGTCCTACCCTCATGGGATGAGTCATGGCCGACCAAGAAATTCCATGGGTCAACTTGGGGACCCCATGGAGCCACTTTGGTTGGAAAATGACATAAATACCTTTTTATTTAATGTTAAAGTAAAAATAACACAAACATGAGATGTTTTACTAAAATAATTTTTACATGGGGTTATACAAGTATGATTTTTGACTATAAATATTAATTGGAAATATAAAAAGATTTCCTACATCATAGTATTTTTTATATAATTTTTAGACATTAAATAAATTAAATTATTTATGACATCATGATGATGCAACGATGACCTCATTATTTAATGATTTAAATAAAATGGAAAGATAATGTAAAATCTAAGACCTAAACATGTCCAAAACCTATTGGATGGGAGGATTTCGAACCCTTATCACCTTATCCTCGAAAAAAATCAATGTGGGGCCATTAAAATCCGAAACTCATTCTAAAATAAAGTAACATTTCTTTACTTTCCAAGAGTGCCCCTCCTCTCCTCTTATAAAAGGCCCCCACCTCTACCTCCTTACCCACACTTCCAAAGCCTTTGGCTCGGCCAACCCCTTCCCATTTTATCTCTAAACATCCCTCTATAACTTTTTGAAGCCTCACTTTGGGCAGAAGTCTTCCCAAGGAAGCCTTTGAGCTCAAACCAAAGGGAGTTACCCGAATTTAAGGTAATGTCTTCACCTGTGTCCTTTTGTTTTATTTTGATTCTCCAACCCCCTAAACTCTTTTTATTCATTTATTTTGTAACAAATCCAGTATCTTAAATATACTAGGATGTTTTTATAAGAATTATTCAAGCTATACTTACACACACCTACATCTAATGGTTAAAGAACATACTGTTTCTGTGGATTGCGAATTTCTACCTCACGAAACGATGATTGTTCAACATTCTTCTAAAACCTTCAAAGGTGGCCATTAAGATGAAACTATATTTATATATGATACATAATATGTTTGGTTTTTAATTAATCTTCTGTATTTTTCATTTATGGCATACCTTTATGGTTTCCATTATGGGTCAACGCGATATCTTCATTTAAGGAAGTGCGGACTACCACCCCCTCAAAGTGATTTGATTCGTTAATACCATATGTGGTATGTATAAAGGATATATTTAATGATATTATATATGATACCATACTGGAATTAAAATACTATTATGTATCATTATTTTTTAATTCCATTAAATATGAAATATAAATGGAAGTAGCGTTCATGCGTACGTACGGCTTACCGTCTCCATGAACGGTACATTTCATTTCTTATCTCAAAATGTTAGGTACTATTATAAGTACATATATATAATGGATATATATGTAATATATAACATCTAAATTATGGATATAATTCTGGAATTATAACATATATATATATATATATCTCATTTTGTTTTAATTCCATTAATATGACAAAAAAAATGAAAGTAGCGTTCATGCGTACGTACGACCTACCGTCTCCATGAACGATGCTTTTAATTTTTTAACTCCAAATGCTATTTAATAGTATCAAATGATTATATACTGGATATATATGATATTTAGAACATCAATACTATTCTGGATATGATGTACCTACAACTACATGGAAAATTATTCTCCAACAAGTTCAATTTTTGACTCATGTACCAAACATCAACAAAAACGTCTGATATGAACTCATATTATTAACCAATTATTATAACATTAGAATATGTGATATGAACTGAATAATAATCTTTATAGGAGGTCCTTAAGCAATTATAAATTGAACAAAGTTTATTATTCACCAATATAAAGAAACGAACAAGACAAGTTGGACTTGAGGTAAGGGATCCTACTCCTCTCTTTCTTTTTAAGTACACTCTTTTATGTCATTCCTTTTAAGATCATATTTATTATGATTGGGATGTTATTTTATATTACCCCTACTGTAATTTTTATTTTCATATGGTGAGAGACCCTATTTTCTCTCATCAATCTATTTTGGAAGTTTTGAGTGGTGCCGTTAGGCTGCCGAATTTTCGTAAGAGATCTAACCTCTCTCTTTTTTAAGTACTCTCATTTATGTCACATATTTTAAGCTCATCATTGTTATTATGGGGGATGTTCTTTTATATTCATCTTGCTGTACATTTTATTGTAATATTATGAGATACTCTATTTGATATCATCAATCCATTTTTGGAAGTTTTAAGTGGCGCCGTTAGGCTGCCGAGTTTTCGTATGGGATTTTTCATCCCACTTTTATCCCCGTGAGATTTATGCTACATTTGCCACCATTTCCTTTGAGTGGTGTATGTAATTCCCATTATTATAATATTTTTGTAATATAATTTCATTTATGGGTACTTACATATTCATTTTATGACCCTTCTTCAATGGGGTGTACGTTTCGAAAGTTACCCAAGTCGGTACGGGAACCTTTCACCCTCCTCTTTTTAAAAGACTTCTTTTGTTATGTCTTTTAATTCACATACTATTATGTTGGGATATGTTCTTATATATCCTTATTAATGTAAACTTTATGTCCAAGTGATGAGATACCCTTTTTATCTCTCATCAACTCATTTTATGAGTTTTGAAGTGACGCCGTTAGGCTGTCGAATTTCTGTAAGGGAACTTCTTAACCCACTTTCAATTCTTTGGGTTGAACCACTAATTCTTAATTTTATTATGCCAAGATTATGTGTGTAATATCTATGTTGTAGTTTCCAAAAACCTTTGTGTGGATATAATATTTCTACACATAATCATCTCATTGATAAATTCTTATGTCATTTAGACGGACTTGTATCAGAAATCATAACTCAATCTCATTTCATTGAGTTAAATATCTATGTCATTGGTTTTGTTTTTCCATGATTATGTGTGAATGACCTCTTATTGTTTTACACTTAATATCCACTTATATTTTGTGTATTCGTATTTTTCACACATAATCATGTAATTGATTTATCCTTAATCTAAGGATACCGACTTTGTAAGGGACTTCATCTCAATCTCCTTTCATTGAGGCATATTTGGTTTTACACACAACTTTCTTTTATATGGTGTATAAACCCCTTTAACTTTTAATTTTATTCAAAAGGAATATTTTTATACGAAGCGTTTTACTAAACGAAAAAAAGGAATGTTTCTTTTAACGTACGCGGTGACAACGACCTTTTCCACCGACGTGAGTATTATTTGGTCTTTGGATTCCTCAACAAGCCGTAATGTTTTTTAAAATGAAATAAATAACATATACTCTTTTATGTATGTTGGTATTGAAAATGGTTTTTATAAAGGATTTGTTATGTCGATATATTTAAGTGATATATTGTGATCGAAATGTGGAAATGTTTTCTTTCCATTATATTTGTTTAATGTCTTATGATTTTATAATGGTACTTGGACATTATGACGGGTGGTGCCGTGAATACCAGGATGGGTGGTTACGTTATAACCTCTAATGCATTGGGTATGGAAGTTGGCCGTATGGCTATTCCATTAAGTATGTGTGGAAGTCGGACGTATGGCTATTCCATTAAGTATGTGTGGAAGTCGACCGTATGGTTATTCCATTTAAGTATGTTTATGTCCCAAGTTACCTTTTTATGTTATGTGTTCTTTATATGGGTTTTATGGTAATATTTTGGTTACAAAAGGGTAAGTAATGATATTTTATTCATTGAAGAGTTTTTTTTACTACTTCGAAAAGGTGAAAGGTATTACTTTGATAAAGTATGCATGGTTTACTTGTTGCTTTGAAAAACTAACAGTTTTCATTCATTGTGTATCCTTTACTGAGGTTTTTATGCTCATCCCAAGTTTTTGAAATATTTTTCCCCAGGACTTAACGCGGAATAGGGTCAAGGATGGGATCAAGGGAAAGTCATGCTACATAAAACATGGAACTATACATGTTTCTTTTTAAGAGTTTTTATTTTATGGAAACTTAGTAGAAGTGTCTACTTTGTAATCTTTTGAGATGTAATAGTTATGACTTAATTCTCTAAAACTCTTAACTTGAAAAGATCCTCAATGTGAATTATTCATTTAATTCAATAATAAGTAAGGTTTAAGGCATGGGGCCTTATAATCACACACCATTGTAGGTCCATAACTCAAATCATAACATCTAATAAATAATTATAATAAATTATAATTACTTATCAAATTAATTTTTTTAGAATTTATAATTATTTTTAAAAAATGTTTCAATTTAATTTAAGAGGGAATAAATGGATAAAAATAATCGAGAAACATCCGCTCGCAAAAAAATTAGGCAACAAGTTGTCGTATAACATTGAAAAATCCTTATACATAATCCATGAAAAATCCTAAATTTAATAGTCCAATCCATTGGATAATTTATCTAATTTTAAAAAAACCCTTTGAAAATTCAAATAGAAAGGTACCTTTACCAAAAAATCAAGCTACAATATTATACACCATATCATGATGTCCTCTTGACACACTGTACAAATCCCCAACTTTTTTGAGATGATTCCACCATGGATCTAGTGGAATTATCTCAAAACCATAATCCAAAACCATAAAAATGTGATATAAACCAAAGAGGAAGAACAAAGGATGAATAATGAGAAATAACGTCACCTAAAAAGCCACATCAAATTCTATTAAATCAACCATGATCAAGAGGGAAATGATAGAGGAAGATAGGGGAGAAGGAAGAACAGAAATGGTATCCGCTGTAAAGATGTTTGACCAAAAATGAAGTGAGTTTGACCCTAAAATTAAGGGTTCCTTCCACTAAAAAAGACATCGAAAATCATTTATAGTGTGAAAAATAGGATCAGTTTGTGAAACAAAATGGTAGAGGGATCCCATTCCTCACCCAAAATCCATTAATTGTGTGAAGAATGGTTCATACTATGGAATCCTTGAGGTATAAGGAAAAAACCCACAACCATCCTTATTCATAGTGTGAACCCCATGTTTTGTGATGTGAATGGATGAAGTGGCTAAAAATTCTGCACCTAAGTGACTTAACCCTTCTCAAATGCTCACTCGAGAACCTGCACCTCAAACTGGGTCTTTGATAACATCCAAACGATATCTCTTGTGATATTCCAAACATCATAAATCGACTCTAAGCCTCAATTTTTAAAACAGACCTCTCAAAAAATATAAATTCAAAATTCCTATGAATTTAATAACTCATAAAAGAGTATAGTGTAACACCCCAAGATTTTATTAAATATTTTTTATAAATTATGTTGATTTCGTTTATATATTGTGTTACACACAACATCAAGTTTAAATAAACCATGATATACTATTAAAATATTATTATCTAATATAACAATTATTTACTATCCATTGGATTGGAATGTACAAATAGGACAATTTAAATTCTGAAAAACTAATTTTTTTTGAATAAAATGAAGTCATTGGTTATCAATTAATTATAAATGAAATTCAAAAAAATAATTTGAGAATAAAAGATGTTTTTTTATGAAATTAAAAATATTTTGAAAGGGTTATATCTTTAAATAGCATTTTAAAATATTTTTAAAGACTCATTTACAAGATTCATGGTTATTTTCTAAGAAAATGGTTTTTAAAATGTTTTACATTCTATAAATAATTTTTTAATGAGGAAAGGATATTTTTATCAGGAAATGTATTAAAAGATTTATCAATACAATTCTATATGTATGATGAAACCCATTGATGTAACATATTCCTCACCTAGTATAAGATCTAATGATATCATTATTATTCCTTCCATGAATATTTTATGTTTATGATTACTATTTTTTTAATAAACACATTTATCTTCCATGGGTTATACCAGGATATGATTCTTATGAAACCCAATTATTTTCATAGGTTATGTTATGATGAAATGATAATGAAAAATGTATCTTTTAACTATGTTATGATATGGTTAAAATTTTAGGATAACCATATCATTTCATGGGTTATGATATGATAAATTTTTATGATCTTGTGGAACTTGTATTTATGTTTTCATAATGTGATGGGTGGGAACTATATATATATATATCCCTCCATTTAACTGGGTAAGGAATTTTTTTATCTCATGAGATAGACATGGATAGAATGGTGAGTGAACCCAGTAAAGTTAGACATAGCTTGAACAAGGAGGGAAATTGGTATAATAATACATTGTTGGAATGGGGAGTGAACTCCGTACAATAAGGTAGGGATGCCAATGGGGATGCTGGTGTGTCTCTCCCAAGAGGTGTAAGAACCTATGTGTGAAACTAATTAAATGTTCAAAATGTTATGCTTGAATCTAGTTACATGTTCAAAATTTTATGTGTGGACCTGGTTTCATGTCCCTAACTTTATGATAGGGCTTGATTTTATTCCCATAACTTAAAGAGTGAACCAATTTCAATTGAAACATGTTTAAAATGTTATTAAATGATGTGTATGCCATAATGTATATGTATTATTCCCATGTTATTCTCTCATGACTCATATTTTTTTATTTCCTTATGATTCTTGTCTTTTGAAATTGTAATCTTTATTCTATGGTTTATTTTTATGATCATTGAAATGAAGTTTATGATTTTATAATGTTAGGATCATGTTCGCATACCCTTAGGATTATGTTAGGTTTTCTTATCTTTCTTGTTTACCCATAATGAGTGTTTGATCTAAAAATTTCATATGTTTAATTTCCCTTGGTAATGAAGAAATGTTTTAAGTAGGGTATGATTTTGAAGAGTGCTATAGGGGAATATCTTTATGGGATATGTTGAAGATCTTTCCCCAAGTAATAATAATATGTTTCCATGTTTTAAAATTCACTAAACTATTATGGTTTCTGGGAATATGTTTGTGAAATGTATTGAATATTCATATAAATACTTGTAATATACATGTTTGTTACTCTCATTTCACTATATTTAATGTCCATTTAACATAATAAAGTAAATATTTCAAAGAAACTTTAATGACTACAAAATTGAATCAGTGAAGTAAATATCAACAATTTCCAAGGTCAAAACGCTCATAAAATATGCATTTGAAGAAAAATTATGGTATTAATAAAACATATCCCCATTTTAGTATATTTTTAAAAAATGGCTGTGTCCATAAATGAATAAATGTACTAAAATAATATATTTAAAAACAATCTTGAGGAAAATACCATTTTAATTTTTAAAACCACCATTCACATCTAAAAGATAAAAATATATTTTAAAAATACATTTCTTTAAAAATAAACATTGAAACCTATAATATAATCTTTAATACATTGAGTGGTCATGATGATAATAAATTCCATACATACTGTAAACATTAGAACAATATTTATTCTAACTTTTTTGATAAAGAAAAATAGGATTTTTTTTGAAAAAAGACATGAAGATTTCTTTAAATAATTTTTTTAAAAAGTAAAAAATTTGTAAAAATTTATTTTATAAATCATTTAAAAGAATTTTAAATAAAATTTTAAATTTTTTTTTAGAAATCATGGTTTTGGATGAAAATTTATTTTTAACCAAATATTGAAATGATTTTGAATTTTAATGAAACAATTATCTCATTGATTTTAATTACAAAAGAGTGTAACAATAAGACAATTACTTTGAAAAATAAATAATAAATATTGTATAAAAAATATAAACATGTTATTAAAAAATGATAAAATAATTCACTTCAATTGAAATTGATTTATAAACAATCCTGATAAAAATGAGATTGTGAAATAAACCCTTATGAAGATCATAAAGTTGAAATAAGGTTTATTAAATGATTTGATTATGTGTATAAAATAAAAATACACATAGAATAAGTAAAATTAAAATATATTAAAATCACAATTAATTATAGACATAATCATAGAATGTTAAAGACAATAAAGAATTAACACAACCAAATGAAAATAAATCGAGTGATGAAATTGTTTACAACTTTATAACTTTTAATACAAAATCCCTTTGGATGAAATAATTGAAAATAAAAATTAAAATACTATTAATTATTGTTGGATAATGATATTACTTGTAAATTGGGATGTACATAAACCATAAAAATGAAATTCGGTTCATATCATTATAATATGTCTGAACGATGGGAAATTGAGATGAAGTCCCCTACATCAAGCTTTCCTTTAGCTTAAAATTATTTACAATGATATATTGTGGTTTTAAACAAGTTATTAACATAATATAGGTCCATATTAATATTTAAATTATTATATATTATAATTTTATAACTTATTATCACCAGTTAATTAATAATCTTCCAATATTTTTATTTTCTTAAATAATAATGGTATAGTTTTCTCATTTGTATTTTGTTATGAATGATCCAGTTCATTTGCATATTATATAGTTTCATCATATAAAGAATGATATAAATTTGATAAATATTTTTTTTTCTCATTAGATAAATTTTTAGAATCATTATTGAAATTTTGACATGGAGAATGGATCACATCACCTCATGGAGACAATAAGCTATAAGTACACAATGAACGATGTTATGATTTCAATAATGGGAACACGGGTAAAGAAGGAATATATTAGTTTTCAAGAATAAATAGAATATCATTAATACCACCTATATTTATTAAATTTATCCTTATTACATTCTATGAAAAGAACAATTGGAAAATGAATCCCATCGCTTTGTGAGGCGGTAGTCCTCCATAAAATGAGTGACGTTTTCATATTTTATATAGAATAGAACGCAAGATGTTTTATGTGATATTAAAATTAATTTAGGATTATAATATTATAAATATTATATACATTTTTAATTGAATAATTGTATCCAGAAGTGAAATAGGGTGATGGAAAATTAATTACATCGATTTGTGAGGTGATAGTCCACTATACACACAATCGAAGTTTTTGTTTCCCATTTTATGGAGGAGTAGATGGATAAATATTATTATACAAAAATAATGACATCAAATTATATTGAAGAAAATTTAGATATTTTATTTTAATTATTATGAAACAATTTAATGTGGAAAAAATAGAAATAAAATTAATAATCTTTTGTATGATGATGACCATATCATTGAGAAACAATAATTGGATCTCCACTCATAGACCTTGGGGCTGACATTTTGGGAAGATTGAAACTAACTGAATTGGGATAAGGATGTTGTGGAGGTATTTTTAGGGGTTTTATCAATCCAAATGTATTTATATGTTTTATATGTAGAAGTATTCTTCCCCTTTTATAATTGGTGAAATGGAACCCTCTTGGATATTACATGTACGTTTACTAAAATAATCCAAAATGATAAAGAATTTCTGAAGGAAAATGATTAAAATGACCATAGATTAAAATTTTGGAAGAAATATATTTAAATATATCCAAATAATTATATATTCAAATGTTTTTATGTGATTTTAACCCTTATATTCTTAGTTTAACCCTGGGTAAAATCATTTTCACCTTAATAAAAAAAGTTATTTTTTAGAGTTTTCACATTTCATTTTTGTAAAAAATTAAGTTTACCATATTAGAAAATAAAAATTATAATAATTTAAAATATGGAATCCATTTTTAAATTAAAATTAATATAAGTGGAATAATTTAATTTAAAATTATTTTTTTATACGTGACGAATAAGTGGGTTTTCAATGAAAAAGCTCTCATAAGTATAATTTGTTTTTATACAAAAAATAAGACATCCAAATTGATTTGGATTTCATTTAATAGTTAAATTTTAATATAATACTACTAATTTTACATTAGAAATTTTAAAATGTAA
Source organism: Viscum album (assembly GCA_963277665.1). Lineage (NCBI taxonomy): Eukaryota > Viridiplantae > Streptophyta > Magnoliopsida > Santalales > Viscaceae > Viscum > Viscum album. The sequence continues at coordinate 804,268,051 of OY728150.1, read as the reverse complement.
TTTATCCTTTTGGATTATTTAATTTAAATTTCATTTTTCAATAAAAATAATTATTTTTTTATTATTTTTCCAAAATTGAAACATTTCATAAAAATTTTAAAACATTACCCTGATATAATTTTGATTTTATAATTTCATAAATGAGGTTAATTTTATAAAATAAATTTTTTAAAAATTTTAAAAATAAATTTTAAATTATATTCGTAAATTATGACTAAACCATCTTTTAGAAAAAATACAGTTTTCCGAATTTTTTTCATTTTTATTTAATTTATTCTTATTTTATTTCAAATCAATAGATAAAAAAGGAACTATTTTTTATATGATTAAAGAATTTATAGTTAATTATTTATTTAATACTATTCATACTCATCAATTTAATTGTTATTTTATAACGATATACTATATTACAGTTCATTTTAGACTCGGATTAGTGTGTTCGAAAAGCTATTGAAGTGATTAAATTTTATGAAATATAATTCAAGGGTTGTAAAAGCATAGTGATTTATATTGACTAGGATTTTGAATAAAGTTTCTTCTTTTAGAATTTCTAGGTGATACATTTTCCCCACCTAAATAAATTTCATCCTCATAATTTGATCTTGTGCTCAGAAATGAAGGGTTTGATATTTGAAAATTCCTTTTTCAAAAACCCACATCGTATAAAGGGTAAATAAAACATCCTCTTGATAAGATAAAAAGTTATATACAATTTTTATCTAGAATAACACATTATTAAGTTTACAAGAAGCATAAAAAAGGTCATAATTAAAGATTTGGACATGATTGAAAAGAATAAATAATTATGGAGAGTTGTAGAGTTAATTAATGACTATAAATTGAATGATCAATTGAATGTAAATAACCCCTAAACCATAAATATATGATGATTTCAAAAGTGAATTTGATTCATTGGATTTTAATGTAATAGGATAAAAAAATTTCAAGATCATTTTCTGAAGTTGAGGAATTCTTTTATTGTCTATGAATATAAGGAAATATATTTACTTGATACATTTTTATTTCATAAGAACAACTTCATTCTTTGGTTATGATTTTATCAATTTATAATTCATCTCATTCTACCTAAAATGAATATCCAAAATTTAATTTTTTATGTATGAAACAGTAGAATTTACTTATGGTGGATTAGAATATCCATAAAAAAGTGACACATTTTTATATATGTATCTATATATTTTACAAAACCAATATGACCAACACCTGTTATCCAATATAAAACATTAATTTATAATCTTCAACAGTAACACAACTATTTCATCATTAATATTTACCCATCAAATAATTTAAATAAAAACAATGGCATATTAACAAAAACATCATGTAGGATAGAGGTAGGTGCTAAACCATTATCTTCCTTCAGCTACGGGATCAAGACCCATATCCTTGCAAGATGCAATGGGATTCCACCCAACATACAGGTTTTCCATTTTCTAAAAGTGTATTATATAATTTCTATAACATTAAAAAAATTATGACCGTAATTACTAAAATTTCAATGATAAAATTAAACCCAATGGCTATTAGTACCATGAATCTTAATTCCAAAAAATTTAAAGGCATTCTTCCTCAAATAAAACTTTTATTTATTAAACCAATAGGTTTCATTCATATAAATTTCTTTCAAAAATATCCTTATCATTGTAAACTCCCATCATGTAAAACCTAAAAGGGGTTTTTAATAATTGGATCTCATGATTAGCCATAAACTCATAAACCATGATGTTATACATAACTACTATGTTAGTGAAGTCATATATGCTTCAATTTTTTTTTAAAAATCTATATATGTTTTAGGATTTTTAAAATCAAAATAAAATTAGTTAAAAAAACTTATATAATTTAATTCAAGAATCTCTATACATAAATACTTTGACTATTTTTTGAACATAAATCCATACCTGGTCTTTGGGATAACCTTTAGAAGAATGAATTGACTTGAATAATTTCTAGGTTCCCCTTCATTAAATACAATTTAATATAAATAGATCCCTATGATGATATTTATTTCCATTTATAGTACTCTTCATTTTTTCAAAGAAGTTATTTTCTTTATGACCTTATTTACCACACATAATGCATTTTCATGTTCTATTTAGAAAATTGTTTGGGTGTTTCGTTCAGATTTTCCCAATTATGGAAATAAATCCTTATTTACTCTATGGATTACACCACTCAATCTCTTATAAAACATCATCATTTTATTCTTTGGTACGTATGAGAGTTAGTTAAGGTATACGTTTTTAATCATATATTGGGATAACACATTAGGTATAATCATGATATCTTTCACTCCTACCATTATCCCATTTGGTTTCCCATTATTACCACATTGTTCGTCACGTTTAATGTGAACACTGTTTCTCTAGGTTATAGTAAATGAAAAATACCTAAAATAATAGTGTGAGAAATAATAATCATAGTTCAAAAAATATGTAATCATTTATAAATGTTCAAACCATGATACATTTTTTATAAATATAAAAAGCCTAAGGTTTCTCCTATATCATTAATTATCGTTATCTAATCAAATCAATTACAATTTTTTGTAAATAAAATGTGAATTATACTAAGCATATACCAAAGAAGTTTCAAACTAGGCATGAAGTAAGACCAATTTTCATGTAGAAAGTGATTATATATTCAAGATGAATGCACCCTTTTCAGATTTATTTCCCATATGTAAAATTATTATAGATCCATATCCATGTGTAGTATCTAAATTGGGTTGTATTGATAGAAAAACCACATTATATCTACCTTAGTGTAAATTAGGATGTTCTTATATACTTATCCTAAGATTCTATCATAGGTTTGTGTTCCCCAATCAATGTTTTATTAAATATAGTTCCCATGTATTATATTAAACAACATTTGATAACAACAATAGAGACCCCAACAATATTAGTCCAGAGTTGGGGTTTTGTTTATTACATTGAAATAAGGTATATGGAATCACATCTTGAAGGTCCAACCAAATTATCAGTTTTGGATAATTAGAAACATACCTGAAACCCATTTTATATTTGGAATAAACACTAAATCATAAAAAAAGAAAATGAATAGAATCCTTGAAACTCATTCATAGGATGCATCCTCACTATGTGGGGAAAAGGGAAAATAAGAGTGGCCTGAAATTATTTGTTTGGGTTACGTATAACTGAAGATATAATAAATAAATAATCATAATCAATATGGAAAGGTAAATAACTAAACACACATGAGACTATTATAACATTAAAATCATGATAAGATATATAATAATTAATATATAATGGTAAATCACTGAAAAAAAATCCATTTAATCAATAAAATGATAATAAAATTCATCAATGAAAATATCATTGTTAAAATCTGATGGATTATAATATAATGAATAATTAATATGGACAGGAAAATAAATTAAAACACATTTCATTTTATCAATAAAATGAGAATTAAATTCTTTCAAAAGTAATATCATTTAAAAAATCTCATGGATTATATTAATTGAATTCTCAATTATATAAATTCGTAATCACTGGATTTCATGATCTCAAGCACATGATACCTCTACTGTCAAGACCATTCCCAATACAATTTAAAACAGATGGGTAAGTATACCTCAGAATCCCATTTAGCTATGGCTAGCTGAATAATTCCTCTGATGAGACTACCGATGCATTAAAGGGATTTCTATAACTAGGTCCTAGCTAATTCTAAATGTCGAAATAATTCCTCATATATCAAAAAATTTATTTAAATCATTAACAATATTCCTTACAATTGAATATATTTACTCGAGAAAGAATATATATTATAAATATTTCCATATAAAATGAAATAAAATTTTTTGAAACACACATTATATAGAAATGTGATACAATTAAATAAATAAACATATCAGTGATAAATATTATTGATATTTAGAGGGAATTTAATGTCTAATGATCACATGAAAGTGAATATTTTAAGGTAAAGATAATTACTACAGAAATGAATCAATAAAGTGAATTTCAATACTTCCCCTAGTCAAAATTATCATAAATTCAAGGGGGAGAATAAGGATGATATAAATACAACATATCTATAGTGGATTATATATAATAAAATGGTTTTTTGTATTTGATGAATAGAGATACCATAAAATTATCTTTAAAAACATTCTTTGGGAAATTTCCCTTTTCATTTAGAAAATAATCTTTTGATACTAAAAGTTCACAATAAATTTTAAAAATAATTTTATTTTTAAATATAATTTGAATAATAAAGTGGAACCATTTAGACATTGATTGATCATGATTTCTAGAAATTCCGTACATATTGTACACATCAAAACAAAATTTCTTACAAGTTTGTTTGTAAAATACAAATAGGAATTATTTGGAAAACTATGTGAAAATTCCTTTAAAAATATTTTAAAAAAATATTCCAACATGATTAGATGTTTTGGTAATAAATATTTTTTCAATAATTTTGAAAACATTATTGAAATAATTTTAAAGAAACATGGATTTTTAAGACAAATAATTTTCACCAAAGTGATAAATGTAGTCATATTTTTCTGATAAATTTTTATAAATCATTTTACGTACTAAAGAGGGAAAAAATGATAAAATTACTTTAAAAATCATTAAAAACTTTAGGAAAATATAATAGAATGGGTTTATTATAAAATTTTAAAATTAATTCCTTTAATGTAAAATTATTTTTAAACTAGCATGATTATGTGTATAAAATATATATCCACATGATAAATGTGAAATTAAAAAATAATATAGTCAAAATCATATAAATACATAATCTTAAAATGTCAAAAACAATGAATGTTTTAAATAACCCAATGCAAAGAAAATGTGTTATGAATTTTTTTACCACTTGGTAACTTTTCTATCAAAATCCATCTGGATGAAATAACTCAAATTGAAGGCTAAAATGCCAAAAAAATATTTTTTTAATAATGTTATTATATGTAAAAATTTCATTATATACAACATATAAATGAAATAATCTATATAACATTATAATATGCCTCAATGATGGGAAATTGAGTCGAAGTACCTTATCTCATACTTTCCTTTAGTTAAAAATTAATAAAATTTAAAAATATTGGTTTTAAAGTTATTAACTAATACCTAAACCATATTAATATTTATAATATCATATATGATCCTTTTATAACATCTTATCACCTGTTTGTTAATAATTATTTATTATTTTTATTATTTCGGGTGCTAATTTCCCTGTTTTCTTAAGCGTGTTTTTCATGAAATGTAAAATTCATACACATATTATATATTCTCATCATAAACAGAATTATATTAATGTTATAAATATAATTTTCAATTAGATTAATTTTTGAGACATTATTTAAATTTGAACATGGAGAATGGATCACATGACTTCGTGGAGGTTATAGGTCGTATGTACGCACGAGTGACATTAAAATTTCATTAATGGGTAAATGTGTAATAAATTTGGTGATATACCAGTTATTAGAAGTCAATATAATTTCATATATATCAAAGATATTCATTAAATTAATCCATATTAAATTCCATGTAAAGGTTATGTGTAAAATGAATCGCATCGCTTCATGGGGCTGTAGTCCATCGTACACACGAGCGACATTATCATATTTAAAATTGAATAGAACGTAATAAGGTTTATATAATCTTAAAATTAAATATTTATTAAAAAATCATTAATAATATATAAATTTTTAATTCCATCATTATATGAATCATTTAAAGGTGGTGATGGAAAATGAATTACATCAGTTTGCGAGGTGGTAGTCCGTCATATACATGATTGACAGTTTATTTTCCCATTTTATAGAGGAGTATATGGAAAAATATTATTACAGAAACATAATAGAATTGAATCATAATGGATATAATTGGGTTGTTATATTTCATGTGTTAATAAATAATTGATAGAGGAAAATAAAAATAAAATAGAAAGTGTTGTGTGAAAATGATTACCATCTCTTAGAGAAACCTTATTTGGATCTCCTCTCAATGACCATTGGGTTGGTATTTTGGGAAAAATAGCACCACTATAATGTTTCTAAAGATTATAAGAAGGTATATTGTAGGGATTGGTAGATAAAAATGTCCTAATAAGCATGGATAAATTAATAGAGTGAGTTCCCTTTCATATGTGGGGAAATTGCAGACTCTAAGAAACTACATGGAAATTTACCAAAAGAATCAAAAATGATAAAGTGATTCCAAATAAATATTCTTAAAAATAAACTTATAATCTAATTTGGTATTAATAAGTTCAAAATATTCCATGAAAATACTAATTAAAAATATTATGTCATTTTAAACATTATCTTCATAGTTTAACCCCCCAAAAAATCATTTTTACCTTAAATGTGATAATTTATTTCTACAGTTTTAATTATTTATTTTGGTAAAAAATTAATTAGACCTTAATAATATTATAAATTATTAATATTAAAATTTTAGAATCCAATTTTCTAATTTCATTATACATAAGAGGCATTTTTTACTTTAAAATCATACCTACAGACGCGATGAAAAGGAAGGTTTCTAAAGAGAAAATTCTCATATGTATAAAAGTATTTAATTTAAAAATTTAATACAAAATTGATTAAAATAAATTAACATAGATAAATTAAAATATAAAATAACTAATTTTACTTTAAAACCAATTTAAAATGTAATTCACTACCACAAAACAGGGTTTCCACTTTGTCACCCTTTAACAGCGCTAAAAAAGCTCTAATAAAAGGGGTGTCATTATCAATGCTAAAAAAAGAGTTAATAAAGGGTAATTTTAACAAAGATAATTTTTTTTATTAAAGGTGACACTTTATCAGTGATTTTTTTAGTGTTGATAAAGGCTCCCCCTTTATCAGCGCTTTTTTAGCACTATTAAAGGGGCCCTTTTTTCAACGTTTTTTAGTAGCATTGATAAAGGGGGGGCTTTATCATTAATTTTTTCCCTAGAGATGATAAAGGGTATATTTTTAGAAAATATCATATTTCATAAAAATTATATATTGACATATATATATATATTTATATTGATATAAATATAATATATATATTTTTAAATATGTTTTAGATAAGTATAAATAAACATTTCCACTTAATATTTAAGATTTATAGTGAAAATGGGTTATAAAATATCTTAAAAAATTATAAATTAATAATTTTATAATTATAATCAACTAATAATCATTTAATAACAATTTTAAGACACAGAAAATCAAAAAATCAATAAAAGATCTAAAATAAGTTGAAAACGTAACTCAAAATTCCAACAACCATAACTATTGATCCGAGTGTCCATTTGATCTCTATATTATATCAAATTGATGCCTACGAAGATATATATGCACTGGAGATAAAAAACTTTTTTTTGCATTTTTTGTGGCCAAAAAAGGCCCAGAAGGCCTCAAAAACTGAGTTTTTAGTCCGGTTACCCATATATTTTAACATTCGATGGAATTTCAACATCGTTTAAGGGGGTATTTTTGCCCCTTTTCAGTGGGGAAGGGATTTATTTTGAGGGATTACATTCATATTCAAATTATGATTTCGAAATTTTATCATTTTTCATAATTTAATATTATTTATATTCAAATATATAACAATATATACATATTTTTTTATATATTCTCACATAAAAATTTACTATAATAAATAAATAATTAAACGTATCTACATTTTAAATATATTTCTCAATATATAAGCCTTATCTACATAAAAATCTAATATTCATATTATTTAAAATAAAAATATGTGAATATTAATATACCAATATAATGTGTACGTGTATATATATATTTGTGTTCGTTAGTATTGACAAGCTGATATATATTATCTATATATTCTAAACATATGTATATACATATTAATATATAATATTTATAAATATATATAAATATGTTTAATTATACTTACAGATACACATATAATAAATATATTTATATGGGTGTGTGTGTGTTCATTGTATATATGTATTTATTTATTTATAAACACAAACAAAAAAAATCATATTTTGTAAATGTATTTAAAACTGGTCTTATAAATATATAATAATTTACAAATAAATATATAGATAAAAATATAAAAATATAAAAATAAATGGATATAAATATATATAAATATATATTAATATATGAATAAATATATAAATATATAAATATAACTATATATGTATATGTATATATATATTAATATACACATATATGCACATATATTAGTAAAAATAAATATATATATTAAAATAAATATAAATATGTTAATATAAATATATATTAATATACGGGTAAATATAAAAAATATATATATAAATAAATAGGTATATTATTAAATGGTGAGAAAAGTAATATGGTGGAGTGTTAAAGGCTTAGGCACCCAAGCAAAAGGTCTAGGGTTCGAATCCAGGGGCGGTAGGTCACGCACGCGGGTGGAATTGATGCAAACGTTGTTAAAGGGGGTGGGTGGTGGCTTGGGTGTGTGGGATGGGGGGCGTTCAGGCTATGGGTGGGGGCACTATTAAAGGGGGCTTTAAGCACTGTTGAAGCCTCTCCCTAATATGAAGAACTAGTTTTTTTAATTTTATCAGCACTTTTAAAAAAGCACTTATAAAAGGGTTCTTTTAACAGAGCTAAAAAAAATGCACTGATAAAGGACCCATTTATCAGCACTTTTTTTTAGCACTGATAAATGACCCCTTTTATTAGTTCTTTTTTTAGCACTGATAAAAGGAGTCTTTATCAGCGCTTTTTTTAGTGTTGTTAAAGGGGGCCCCCTTTATCATCACCATGATTATTAGAACATTTTAGCACTTTAAATGCGCTTTTCTAGTGATAATAAAGGCCATATTTAAAGTAGTTATTAATCCTTATTAATTATTTAAATAAAAAATTAGTTTTTAATAAAAATCAATATTTTTCACTATTCATCGAAAAATAAAACATTTCAGAAAAATCCTTAAAATTACCCCAAGATAATTTTTATTTTATGATTTAAAAAAATAATTTCATTTTACCCAATTAATTATCTAAAATTGTTAAAAATTAATTTTAAATTAAGTTCACAAAGCTCTGCTAAACTTTTATTTAGAAAAAATAACATTTTAAAAAAACCATTTGTTTTTTCTAAATGATTATTATTTTGTTTGTATTCAATAAATAAAGAATGAATTTATTTCAATATCTATAAACCATATACCTTTTATATTAAAGTTATTTTTATTCATACCCACTAATTTAACATCTATTTTATAACAGTATACAATATTATAGTTCATTTAGACTTAGACTTGCGTGTTCTACAAGATATCAACGAGATTAAATTCAAACAAATATATTTCATAGTCTTTTAATCTATGTGTTACGTGTCACATACGCTATCGAATAACATGTTATTATTTTATAATTTTAAGGTGTTACAATATTTGTGACATAGATAAGATATTTATTCACCAAATAAATGAAAGACATCACCCTTGATAGGCGATGAAGAAAAATGATCAGGATTAATTCATGGAGTTGTTAATCAACACATATACATGATTGATGTTATTTTTATATCTTATTGTATGAAATAGATTGAATATTTTATTTTTAATTATTATAAATTAATTTTAGGGTTATTATTGTACTGATTAAATTAAATTAAATTGTTTATAGAAGGTCAATATTGTAAATTTTTTTAATGAAACACAATCAAGGGGATACTCATGTCGAGAAGATGATTTTTTTATTATAACTATTCATTGAAAAATGGCCTTATGTTAACTAATATTCACTAATGGTTTTTGGTAGTGGGAGAGGGTTATAGGAGGAGTCATTTTTTATAGATTCATGGAGAAGTTCAAATGGATGTTGAATCTTGATGTGGTAGAAGTGTTAGATTTTTATAAGTGAAGATAAGGGTAGTCTTTGGAAGTAACTCTTACATTTTAAAAAATTTAATGTCAATATGATAAGTTGAATGGCCGAAAAATACAAAACAATTGTTGGGTAAAGCGGGTTTGGGTGAAATCACACCTCAACCAATAATTTGAAAATGCAATTTTAACATATTTCAACATTTTCTTCTTATTAAAATACTTTTTATAATTACTACTTTTTACTGGGGAAACTATTTATTAACCATATTAAATAATTTTGATGAAAAAAATTAAAATTTTACTTATTACAATATTTGAACCATCTAATTTCATATTTAAAAATTATTTTAAGATATAAAATTTCTAAAAATGTAAAATTTAATTTTAAAATAAACACATGTTATCGTGTAAAAATAGTTTTTAGAAAAAATGTGTTTTTAAATATTAAAATTATCCATAAGGTTAAATTATCAATGTTTCTGATTTACATGTAATAAATTGTTCTATAAAAAATTTAATGTTTTTTATTTTCCAACAATATGAATCATAATTTCACCATAAAAACACGTAATTAGAAGAGTGGATAAATAAAATTTTTATTAATGTAATATTTTAATATTTTTTAAATAATTTAGGAATAAAATTTATAAGTTAATTTAATATTCTAAAAATAAAAATATTATTACTGATATAAAATATTTATTCATAAATTGGGTTTTCATATTCTTGGATATACTTATATAATTATAATATCTTACAAAATATAATTCTCTCAAAAAAATATTTTTGACTAAACATCTACCTATTTAGAAAAGGAAACTACAAAATTTATACTTAGAAAGATTGATGTTAGGAATTTATAAGTAAATTTCATTTTATTAAATTAAAATTTATTTTTTCTAATTTTATCTTCTAAATGAAAATACATACTACAATAAAAATTCCTTTTATTGAAAATGACCCTTTCCAATATCAACTAAAATTATTTATTTATCTTCTAAAGGTAATAAATTCTAGTGATTTTAAATCTTAGTGTTTATTATAGGTTTATTAATGATGTTCTAATATGTTGTGATTCAATTACATTGGGTATAAAATATAACACATGTTATCAAAAATAACATCAATTTTTACAAGGTTTAAAATTTCAGGTCATTATATTCTACCCACCTTAAATAATTACATCTTTTCAATTCTCACTATTTAATACAAATGAAGACAACAAGGATTTTTTTCTATCATTATATAAATTATAATGATATTTATATCACACTATCTTAAATTTGATCAAGATTCTTATATTTTCTTTAAACAATAATATACAATCATATTTCAGGTACGTATATGTCTTAATCGTATATTCAAATTAATATTTCATTCCAAGAATAACCTACAATCATAAGGCATAAAACTATAGAAAAAGCATGGATATTTCCAAAAATACATTCTATCATCAATTATCAAATGGTATTACTCACTACTTCATAAATTCACAAATTATAATGTATATACTATTATCCAAAAAAATATTATCCCAAAAAACATCATGTATCAACCATGAAACCCATGGTAAAAAAATATAATCTTACTTACTTATTATAGAATCACTCAACACTTTATTACTTAAAAATACAGAATATATTAAACCAATGAGTTATCTATAACTCAATCATGTGTTCCTTAATAGTTATCCCCATAAAATATAACATTTTATCAAATAATTATTCACATTTATTGATTCTACAAAATATTTGATTCAAAACCATTAAAGAAAAAAATCATCATATGTTTCAGTTAACATCCATAACATTGATAATATACCATAATACCATCAATAAATTTCAGTTACTAATAAAATCGCTATGATTATCAAAAATTAAATTCAATTATGGTATCAACCTCACTACCTTAGGAAATACTAGGATGCTCACATTTTCTATCATAATAGGAATGTACTAATATTCTACAAAATTTAAGTATTCCCCATTATTTGGTTATAAGACACAATGGTTTTTGTGTCTATAATTTTCTAAGCTTTATATTCATTATCCTATTTCAACTAGATACTAAAACCCACCTTTTTATTATAATATTCAAAATAATCATAGTATATTAATTAAAGAGAATTATCCTAGGATTTATTCTCCATAGAAACCATCATTTATACATATGATACTTTTATTTAACTTTTTCATACTCGGTTATTCTTATAACTCTCCTAGTTATACCTAGGTTACATTATGTTATGTTCTCTCATATCTCTAAAATGAAACCCTTAATGCAATTATGAAATAAATCATTTATAATGAATAACATTGATATTTTTATTGATTGAATAATATATCCTTGGAGTTCCAAACTTGGTATTCAATTAGGCCTCTTTATCCTACACTAGGTGACGATCAAGTTATTATCCAATCCAACCATTTGAGGTTTAAAACTGTGATGTTCATCTGTGCCAAATCCTACATCCACATGTATTATTTGGAGATTAATGTAATTTCAAGGCGAACTACATAGTCTATACTTTACAAAAACTTCATAATGTTATCATATACTTATAGTTTTTCCTTAAACTTATTCTAAAGTTTTATACTATGGATCTTTTATACTAATCCCCATAATATTCTTCCAACCAACCAAAAGGGTTATCTGTACCTTTTAAATTATAATAAACATTAACCAATCTCACATTGATGACATTTTTAACTCCCAATTTATCCTCAACTGATATAATCCTAATATATAAAGTTACATAAATCATGCTTTGACACCAATTGTGGATGATCATACCTAGTTTTTTATTAATTACATGAAATAATGAAAATATTTAATTACATCACATTCCCATGACAATTTAGGTCTATAGTTTTAGTGAATTAGGATATAATATTAACAAGACTCATACTCATTTAGCTGGGGTATATTTTTTTACTCTATGAGAGAAAATATTTAATCCATAATGAGTCATCAAAATCCCCCAAAAATTCACCCCATATGAAACACTTATAGATATTCCATACCTTTCTTATATCCATAACTCATGGAATAGAATCATAATAAAGGTGTGTAATCATATGCTTATTAAAGGAAAACATAATCATTAATAGTAAGATTTCAAAAGGGATCATAAAATGAGTATATTGGTACAATAATGAATTTTATACAAATAAATATTATATAGTAAATCATCACATAAGGCTTTGGATTACATAATACACGAATCAAAATTTTGTGGAAGAATGATTCAATACACATCATCCATGAGAGTATAACATAGTTATATTGATAATAGTTAATGAGTGGCATCATTCAAATAAGTCACAAATCTTCATGCATGATTTTTATTTAGAAACATGTAAACATATATTCTTGCATATCTTTCACACAAAAACCCTATGAAAAAACATTCCAATAACTAATTCATAAAAAAACTTATGAATTACGTTCTCCCATCACATTCAAACAAAAAATATATCAATTAATATTCTTCTATATCAATTAATAAATATTTCATCATCCATTGTACTATAAATACCTAAGAAATTAGTATCAGAAATATAAAAAATAAAACATTAATTATAGCATAAACATTCCCTAGAAAGGGAATTACTTTCTTAAACCATTGCAAAATTATAAAAGAATGTTAACATAATAATTCAAAGGATATAGATTTTTTTTTTCAAAAGTAATCATATCATATAAATATAAAAAGAGTGATCAAAACATCACTTCATGAAAGATAAACTTTAGATTGTAAATAGAAGTGTCAAAGAAAAAGTATATAAAAAACCTATTAAAACATTGTCATAAAATATAAATTATAAATTAAATTCATAAAACTTTTATGGGGGAGAGAAGAGATGTGTTTTTAAAATATAATAATAATTAATTCTAAATAAATATCCCTAAAAATTAATAATTATTATTTAAAAAATGTGCATTATAAGATAAAAAAATTATTTTTAAAGGATGCAACTCCTTTTTAATATATTTAAATATCTTTATTGAAAACTGACCTAAAAAATGATGAAGTAAAACATCATTTTTGATATAGGTGAAGAATAATAAGGTGGAAACAAGAGTAAAAACATATTTTGTTTTCAAAAAGTGTAATTAATATCATTTTTGATAATAGTGAACTTGGAATTGGTGTAAAAAACACTTTTTCAAAGTGTCAATCAAACATTCTCTTAGGAATAACCTTTTCCCCTTTATTTTAGAAATAATCATCAAAACAGAATGAATGAAATATATCAAGACCCATAAAATCATTTAAATTTACAAACTAGGGGAATATTATTTTAAAGTATCTTTTATATCAAATCATGTTAGAAAAACCTATTTTTCACTTCTATCAAAATCTCAAAAAACATCATTCTTAGATATAACTACTTGATATAAGTAGAAAAAATTAGAATATATCGAAAACCAAAGTTAAAATCTAATGATACATAGATTAGATTTTAATGGGATGTTATTGGGAAACCTACCACAACCACTTAAAAATATCATAATTTGATGGAATTCACAAGAGGAAGAGGAAGAGGGCTCCAAACTATGAAGAGAGTTCCCATAAAGTACTTGGAACTCTCTAAACTATTTAACTCGATCATTAAGAAAAAAGTAAGAGGAATATAATATCAATAAAAGTAGACCCTAATTCAAGGAATTCACATAACCAAAAATACCTTTATACATCCCAATGTTGGCAAGTATAAATGTATTTTTTACCAAAAAAATACATTCTAAAAAACTATCATGGAAATACAACCTATATGTCATGAACACTTATCTCCCTTTAAGTAAGAAAATGAACTATTCCAAGAGAAACCAAACCAACTACCATAGATTTAAAAACATAAAATGATCATATACCCCCCCCCCCACACACACAATTAGATAAAATGTAATACATAGAAATAAAATAAAAAAAGTATTCTTAATTTAGTGATCAATGAGTCAAGAGAAGCATTGAATCACCCAATAATGGTTTCATACAGAAGGAGTAACTCCCCCAATAATAACATGAACTATTTAGAAATTTTAATAAAATATAAATCCACACCACCATGCCCTTGGGGAATCACCACAACCATGGTTTCCTTTTACATGAGACAGATCATGGACACCAACCATAATATGGTGAAAATATTTAGGTTATTTTCACACAACATAACCTCCACTATAAATGTGGTGAGACCTTTTTTTATAAAAAAAATGGAGACACCCAATAACCCACACCCAAAACCGAGCCCTATAATGAGCATTGTAGCTTAGTCTATTTTATATAGGATACATATTGAACCACCATTGTCGTTATTTCTAGTGTCTCTCTAAAAGAAACACAACAACAAAATTAAAGTTATAATTCCATTCCCGATACATTCAAAAACCACAAATAATACATATATATATATATATGCAACACCCCAATATTCCACAATATGTTTCCTTTTGAATAATGCAATAGCTTGCATTGTACACAATTTCGAGATTCTAACACACCGTGACCAATCAAACTAGCCGTTAGGAATAGTAATAACCACTTTTTGAAATTTTATTAATTTTATCTCTCAAAATGGACTTCATTTTTGGATTTGTAATATCTAAATTATCCTAGGGTGAAATTTTGGTACTTTTCGGATTACTTTTATATTTTGATGAATAGTGAAAATTACTAAATTTTAATTAAAAACAACTTTTTTAATAAAAATAATTAATAGTGATAAATTATGAATTTGAGTGGTTTTAAATTATATTCAGACTATATTTTTACCATTTAATACAACATTGGTCATTGGACATAATTTCAAAATTAAACCGGACATAAACAAGTGTCAATCTTTTGATAGCTATTATTTCTTAAAAACATGTTTTTTGTTTTGACAGCGGGAATTAATTTTAAATTAATTTTTGCCACTTATGTGTTTTGAATTTGGAAAAATGGATTCCTTATTTGGAATCAGGATTACCAAATTTTTTAAATAGGTAACTTTTTATTTTTAGACATTTTGAATAATTACTTCGGTGTATATTTTATTTACCATGGTTAAAGGGTAAATCTTGTAAATAAGGGTAAAACAAAATAATATAATAATAATAATAAATTACACTAAAATGTGTCCTAAACTTATTGGTTCATACATTTCCGACCTTGGTCATCTTTGGGTCAATTTTGGGACCCCATGGATCCACTTGTAAGTGATAATGACACTTTATATTAATTAAGTTAAAGTAAATACAAAAAATGACATAAGCATATATCTTTTAGAAAAATAATTTTTACATAGAATTATATATGTTATATTTTCCACTATTATTATTCATTAGAAATTTAAAAAGATTTCCTACATAATCGTATTTTATTTGTAATTTTTAGACATTGAATAATTAAATTTATTTATGACACAATAATGATGCATTATCGTCTTTAATAATAAAGGAATCAAATTATTGGTATTATAAAAGTTAAAATAAATATAATTTGAAAGTTTTGATGATATAAACGAATTTTATTGGTTAATATTACATGTTAATATTGCTTAAATTAATTTGGTTCGAATTAATAAAGTTGTTAAGACTTTAACAAAAATCAATTAATAAATATTGTTAAAATTGACATAAATGAGTTTTTAAAACAAGTATTATATTATTAATTGATATTCTATTCCTAAAAATCTAAGGTTCTTCCAAAGAACTTATATCATGATAGGATTATCATTAATGGACCACTTGGGGGGTCTCTTATATGTATATAGTAAGTTTATTAACTATATAATATAAAAATACAAAGTGACATGGTAAATGTCAATCTAATTAACTAAAAGTAAAAACTAAAAGATAAGGTTAATATAATGACCAAAACCTATATAAAATCTATTGGTTGAAAGGATTTCGACCCATACCCACCTTATAATTTGAATAATCTTCTTTGTATCCATTAGAAACCAAATATGAATTTATTATAAATTAATACTATAAGTTTTTTCTAAAGAGTCTCTCCTCCCCCTTATAAAAGGACACCACTTCTAACCAATTCCTCACACCTATAAAGACTTTTGGATCATCAAAACTCTACCCAATTAAGCTCCCTAAATCCCTGTCCTCCTCCTAGAAGCCTTACCTTAGGCAGAAGGCACTTAAAGAGTCCTTTTTGGTTCAAACCAATGGGAGTTACCCAAATTAAAGGTAACATTTTCTCTCAGCTTCTCTTATATTATTTTACTTTTCCAACCCCTAAAATCTTCTTATTATTTTCTTTCATAACAAAAACAGTATCCTAAATATACTAGGATATTGTTATGAGAAGTATTCAAAATACACTTACACACACCTACATCTAATGGGTGAAGAACATAATGTTTTTGTGGATGGAAACCAAACGCCTCACGAAACGATGATTGTTCGATTATCTCCTACCACCTATCATGGTGGCCATTATGATGGAACTATAATTAAATATGATATTAATGATATTAATTTTATATATAATCTTCATCAATTCCATTTTATAGCATACCATTATTAGTTTCATGTTATATATATATACGATAATTTCATTTGAGTAAGTGTAGACTACCGCCCCCTCAAAGTGATATGACTCGTTCATACCGTACATGGAACATATAAAGGATGGTGTTAATGAACATAAGTAACAAATATAAGATATTATATTATACTATAATAATAATATACCTATGTATCATTTGTTTTTGATTACATTTAAAATAAATAATGAAATGGAAGTAGCGTTCGTGCGTAAGTACAGATTACCGTCTCCACGAACATGATGAGATTCATTTCCCCATCATATACATTCAAGACTAATTCTCATTTTATGATTAAAATTATTGTTTAAGGACTTGATATAATTCTGTATATGAATAAGATAAAACCTATCCATAACAAACACGACTTACGTAACGAAGCATATAAAGGAAAACGAATCAGTTAACACCCGAAACAATGATAATACTAAGATATTATTAAAATGTCAATGTTAAAAGATCATATATGATATCATATTAATGTATATGATTATTTTATAATTTAATAACAATTATTTCACCATTACACAGGAGGTTAACCTACCCTCAACCAAGGAAAATTACAAGGTAAGGGTTTATTTCACAATCTCTTCATTATCCGAGGTTGTTTATACGTAATTATCTACTGGGACCTCTTTATCATCCACATCCATGTTTCTTAAAAATTTATTCCAAATTTTTTTTACTGTTTACTAGACTATGGGTTAAATTAATTTATACCCTTGTTTGACTTTTTATAAAATGGTTTGAAAGGAATCTTTCCGTCTTTTTCCAAACAAGGTCCTTTTTAACCTTTTCGACAAAATTATGGGAAGAATGTCTTTTTAACTTATACGGCAGGTGCGGCTATTTTCCGCCATTATAAATTCGTCGAAGCTTCCCTTACAATCTTATAAGAATATTTTTAAACAAAATGTTTTCTTTTATAATTATGTGACTTTTAAATGATTTCAAAAAAGAGATATTTCTCTCAAATAGTTTTGATTTCATCTATGTCAACATCCTTTGATGGATTTTAAGTTTATTTGAAGTTGATTTATTATGATACAAAAATTCCATATTTTATTGAAGGTTTTGTGATATGTTATTACTGTGGATGTGTTATTTTTATACCATTCATGGTTTATGGAGAAAGTATTGAAATTTCGTATGCTAGTTTTAATACGAATGTTTATGTTATGTTTAAACCTGTTCATATGAGGAATGCATTGGACTTGATAAGTGACGGGTGGAGCCCGCTATAGCTCCTCGATGCATCGGTAGGTCTCATGAGAGAAACTAGTGTCTTGGAATGAGGACTTGACAAAATATTATTTGTATTCTTGGCACAAGGCCTTGTCTACGTGGTTAAGATAGTCTAGCATTATGCATTCCATCATTATGAAAGTGGTTATTGATATTGCATGTGATTATTCAATTAGTAGAATATTCATGTGAATAAGTAAATGGAATTATTTCATTTTATTTCTTCCATATTATGATGAATTTCAAGTTTAAAAGGCTTTTTTAGTAATACATTGCCTTAAATGTTTATGCTTATTTATGAAAGTTTCTGCTATACTGTTATCCATACCGGGCATCTGAGCTCGCCCCTTTCTATGTTTTATTTTTCCCAGGATGTGAAGAAGTATTTTATGAATGACCTTCAGGGATAGTATGAGGGGATATGAGTGTGGACTATGGATACTCTATTGTCGGAGTTTTCATTTTATGTTGTAATGTAAACTTTATGAATGTATCTAGTGTTTCCAAGGCTACTGAAATAATCGATCTTTCGAGACTTGATATTTTGTGATCATGTCAATGTTATGTAATAATGCACTGACTCTGGGTAATTGGGGTTGGGGAGTTACAATTAGTATTATATGGAGGTTTATTAAAATCCTTGGAAGCTAGATTTAGATAAAATCTGATTAGAGCACATAGCCCTAAGATAGAATTTGAGGATTAGTATTGAAGAACTTCCTAGAATTTTGGTATTGTAGAGATTTTATGAGTTTTCCGAGCAATAAATCCCTATCTGGATACAAGAAGGTAGAGGCAGCTTTGGCACAGATGTACCTAGGGGTAAAACCCAAAAACACCGCTTTGAGCTAGACTCGAACGAGAACTGGTGCACGACAATGAGCCTTGCTGCACTCTTGGTTATGACACTCCCGGGAGATATGACTAGGATAATTCTAATTTTCTTTACAATCCATTATGAAAGTTTTATGAGTATATACATCCTCAAAGAAACAATTTTTTTATGATTATGGATTATATCCATAAATAGTTCAATTTATGTTAAGTGTTTTACAAGTATGGAATTATGTATTTTGATTCATAAACTGATCTAGTTTATGAAATTGATTAGAAATGGCGCCTAGTGGAAGGAATGGAAACTGTATCAATGCACACACTCCATGTATGGATTTCCCTCCTACTCAAGATAATTATAGTGGAGCTGGTGATGCAACTGGTGCTGGTCAGCTAATCACCATACCGGGACAACTCACTCAGGTTATGAATAATAACCTTACCCGTATGGAGCACCCTGATCTGCAACATGGAGGATCAATGTTAGATATCTTAATGAGGCAAAAACCACCAACATTCAATGGGAGTAAAAATCCATTAGTAGCTGAGCAATGGATATGTTCCCTAGAGAAAACATTTTAGGTTTTGGGGAGTAGTGAAAGGGAAAAAATTATCATGGTAGTTTATCGCCTCACTGGAGATGCTGATCAATGGTGGTCATTGATACAAAACAAGAATGAAGATGATTAAGTATCAAATATGGAATAGAGGTTGTTTAAAGATATTTTATTAGAAAAATACTTTCCTCCTGACCATCGAGCAGATATGGAAAGGCAATTTCTGAGTCTGAGGCAAAAGGAGGATGAGAATGTCGCAAAGTATGAGGTTAACTTTACAAGGTTATAGAGGCATGAAACAGATTATATATGTAACCCAAGAAGTAATATTGATCATTTATTTAATGGGTTAAAACTGTTTCTCTATCGAGCATTAGTCTCACAATATTTCTCGTCGTACGGAGATATTGTTTCATGTGCTATCAAGACAGAAAAGGAATTCTCTATGTCTTACGACTTTAAGGCAAAGCAGGAGAATAATAGATCTGCTAACCACTCTGGAAATGGAAATAAAGGGAAGAATGAAAAATTTGATTATCCATAATGTAGTAAATGTGGGAGGAAACACCCCGGTACTTTCTTGAAGGGAATGAGAGTCTGTTACAAGTGTGGTGAAAAAGGCCACCAAGCTCATGATTGCAAGGGAAAGAGAGTTGCTGTCAACGTGGAATGCTATAATTGTAGAGAGATGAGAAATTATGAAAATGAATTTCCTAAGTGTCAGGGGAACTTACCTCAGAAAAGGCCAAGGGATCAAGACCAATCTTATGCTATCACTACTGCTGAGGTAGAAGCTCCGAAAGACGTGGCAGTAGGTAATTTAATGGTTTCCTCAAGTTTAGAAAATGATTTATTTGATTCTAGATCATCACATTATTTCAAATCTTCCCAGTTTGCTAAGAAAATTAGATATTTCCAATTTGATTTAACAAGGTATTTGTCAGTTAAAACTCCTAAGGGAAGTATCATTGCAACAAAGTTTTGTGAATGAGTCCCCATTAGAGCACATAATGTTTCTTTATCCGCTGATCTCATCGTCATACATATGATTGAGTTTGATATAATCCTCAGTATGGATTGTCTTTCAGACCATGATGTGAATATTTATTGTAATAAGAAGGAGTTTAAATTTTTTTGATGATGATGATAAGGAACACCTTATCTTTAGAGCAGAATTGTCACAACCTAATTCTTATCTAGATCCACCCCCAGTAGCTCAACTAAATTCAATTATTGAAGAGGAAGAGAATGAAATGACTGTGGGTGAGGAAAGGAATGTTCAAATAGAGGATTTACCTATTGTGAAAGAATATGTAGATGTGTTTCCAGAATATTTACCTGGACATCCTCTAGAACGAGAAGTTGATTTTTCCATTGATTTAATTCTTGGATCAAGGCCTATATCGAACACCCCTTATAGAATGGCCACTGTAGAATTAGTTGAACTAAAGAAACAACTAGATGAATTGAGTAATAAGGGATTTATTTTCCCTAGTGTTTCTCCATGGGGATCCCATGTTCTTTTTGTTAAAAATAAAGATGGATCTATGAGGTTATGCATCGACTACAGGGAGATCAATGCTATAACAATAAAGAACGAGTATCCCCTACCTCGCATTGATGATTTATTTGACCAACTACATGGAGATCAATACTTTTCAAAGATTTACCTTCGATCTGGATACCATCAGTTGTGTGTGAAGAAGGAAGACATTCCTAAGACAATATTTTGAACTAGGTACGAGCATTACGAGTTTACAGTAATGCCTTTTGGGCTGACTAATGCACCCTCTGTTTTCATGGATCTAATGAACAGAGTTTTCAGGGAATATCTTGATGAATTTTTAGTGGTATTTATTGATGATATATTGGTATAATCCAAAAGCTAAAATGATCATGAAAATAACTTGTGAATTATATTGAAGACTCTGAGAAGACATGAATTATATGGAAAGTTTAGAAAGTGTGAATTATGGCTTCCGGAGATTTCTTTTTTTGGCCATATTGTCTCTAAGGATGGAATCTCTGTTGATTCCTATAAGACAAGAGCAATCAAATAATGGCTAGCACCAACGAGTATAACCGAGGTACACAGTTTTATTGGTTTAGCAGGTTATTATTGACGTTTCGTCCAGAATTTTGCCCGGTTGGCTAACCCATTAACGAAGATCACACGTAAAGGGGTTAAATTTGTTTGGAAAAAAGAGTGTGAAGAATTTTTTGAAGAATTGAAGAGAATATTATTCAATTCTCCTATATTGAATCTACCATCGGGGAATGATGGGTTCGTTATTTATAGTGATGCATCGAAGAAAGGACTTGGTTTTGTCCTTATGAATAATGATAGAGTTATTGCCTATACATCATGACAGCTGAAAATTCTTAAGCAAAACTATCCTACTCATGATCTTGAGTTAGCTTCTGTAATATTTTCTTTGAAGATATGGAGAAATCATCTCTCTGGTGAAAAATGTGAAATATATACTGATCATAAGAGTTTGAAGTATATTTTCTCACAGAAAGAACTCAACATGAGGCAAAGGAGATGGCTTGAACTACTCAAAAATTATGATTGCACGATACACTACCACACATGGAAGGCAAATAATGTGGAAAATTCTTTGATCATAAATGATCATGGAGTTTTGGATGTGATGCGAATTGAAAGGGATCCTATTTTCATGGATCTACTAAAGATGGATATGGGAATTACCATGGAAGGTGAAACATCGATACTTTTTCAAATGGTTTCCAAACCATCTTTACTAGAAAGGATAAAGAGTTATCAGACCGATGATAAAGAATTTCAAAAGAAGATTAAAGCTGTGAATGATGGGAGATTGAGTGACTTTGTGTATGAAGATGGAATTTTGAAATTTGGGAAGAGACTTTGTGTTCCCAATATACTTTATCTAAAAAGGGAATTGTTGGATGATGCTCATAGTTCCAATTTCTCTATACACCCTGGGAGCACCATAATGTATAGAGATTTGAAGGAACATTTTTTGTGGGACAACATGAAGAGGGAGATTACTGATTTTATGTCAAGATGTATGGTTTGTCAACAAGTGAAAGCTAGAAGGAAACAGCCTGGAGGAGTCATGAAACCTCTTCCCATACCTGAGTGGAAATGGGATAATATCACTATGGACTTTGTCATGGGACTACCAAAGACTCCTAGAAGGAACAATGCAATATGGGTCATTGTTGATCATCTAACCAAGTCAGCACATTTTCTTTCTATAAGGTAAGATTTACCACTTGAACGTCTAGCAAGGATTTATATTAATGATGTTTTGAGACTTCATGGAGTACCCCTATCGATTGTTTCTGATTGTGATCCCCGTTTTACTTCAAGATTTTAGAAGAGTTTTCATAAGGCCTTGGATTCTGAAATTCATTTGAGCACTGCCTACCACCCTCAAACAGATGGACAATCAGAATAGACTATTCAAACCATAGAAGACATGTTTAGATCATGCTCAATTGACTTTTAGGGTATGTGTGATCAATATTTACCTCTTGTGGAATTTTCCTATAACAATAGCTTCCATTCAAGTACTTAGATGGCACCATATGAAGCATTATACGAAAAGAGATATCGCACACCAACCTGTTGGGATGATGTTGGTGAGGGAAAACTTGTATGCCCAGAATTGGAGGAGTAAACGATGGAAAAGGTAAAGGTAATCCAAAACCACATCAAAGCAGCTCGAAGTAGGTATAAGTGCTATGCTGATAATAGAAGGAAGGATTTGGAATTTCAGGTAGGAGACCATGTTTTCTTGAAGGTATCTCCATGGAAAGGAGTTATACGTTTCAGTAAGAAAGGTAAATTGAGTCCCAGGTACATTGGACCTTTCAAAATTCTAGAATGAACTGGGGCTGTAGATTACTATTTGGCAATGCTGCCAAATCTCTCCAAAGTTCACGATGTGTTCCACCTATAACTATTGAGAAAATACATGCCTGACCCAACACATGTACTCACCTATGAGGAAGTATAACTGGAACCTGATCTATCTTATTGCGAAGAGCCCATCAGGATTCTTGATACGAGAAGACAAGTACTGAGAAACCAGACGACTCATCTGGTAAAACTTTTATGGAGAAACCATAAGATGGAAGAGGCAACGTGGGAACCTGAGGAACTTATGATGAAGAACCACCAGAGTCTATTTAAGAAATAATATTCTAGAAATTTCAAAGATGAAATTATTTGAAGGAGAGGAGAATGTAACATCCCAAGCTTCCATGGTATGTTTCCCTTTGAATAATGCAATAGCTTGCATTGTACACAATTTCAAGATTCTAACACACCGTGACCAATCAAACTAGCCGTTATTAATAGTAATACCCACTTTTTGAAATTTTATAAATTTTATCTCTCAAAATGGACTTCATTTTTGGATTCATAATATCGAAATTAGTCTAGGGTGAAATTTTGGTACTTTTCAGATAAATTTTATATTTTGATGAATAGTGAAAATTACTTAATTTTAATTAAAAACAACTTTTTTAATAAAAATAATTAATAGTAATAAATTATTAATTTGAGTGGTTTTAAATTATATTTAGAATATATTTTTACCATTTAATACAATTCTGGTCATTGTACATAATTTCACAATTAAATCGGACATAAACAAGTGTCAATCTTTTTATAGTTATTATTTCAGAAAAAACATGTTTTTTGTTTTGACAGCGGGAATTAATTTTAAATTAATTTATTCTACTTAAGTGTTTTGAATTTGGAAAAATGGATTCCATATTTTGAATCATGATGTCCAAATTGTGTAAATAGGAAACTTTTATTTTTAGACATTTTGAATAATTACTTCGATAAATATTTTATTTACCATGGTTAAAGGGTAAATCTGGTAAATAAGGGTAAAAAAAATAATATTATAATATTAATAAATTGACCTAAAACGTGTCCTAACTATATTGGTTGATACATGTCCGACCATGGGCATCTTTAGGTCGATTTTGGGACTACATGGATCCACTTGTAAGTGATAATGACACTTTATATTAATTAAGTTAAAGTAAATACAAAAATGACATAAGCATATATCTTTTAGCAAAAATTTTTTTACATAAAGTTATATATTTTATATTTTTGACTATAAATATTCATTAGAAGTATAAACAGATTTAATAAATAATGTTATTTTATTTCTAATTTTTAGACATTGAATAATTAAATTTATTTATGACACAATAATGATGCAGTATTTTCCTTAATAATAAAAGAATCAAATAATTGGTATTATAAAAGTTAAAATAAATATAATTTGAAAGTTTTGATTACATAAACTAATTTTATTGGTTAATATGACATGTTATTAATGCTTAAATGAATTTTGTTCGAATTAATAAAGTTTTTAAGACTTTAACAAAAATCAATTATTAAATATTGTCAAAATTGACTTAAATGAGTTTTTAAAACAAGTATTATATTATAAATTGATATTCTATTCCTAAAAATCTAAAGCTCGGCCAAAGGACTTATATCATGATAGGTGTATCATTAATGGACTACTTGGGGATCGCTTGGACGTATATAGTAAGTTTATTAACTATATAATATAAAAATACAAAGTGACATTGCAAATGTCAATCTAATTAACTAAGAGTTAAAAATAAAAAATAAGGTTAATATAATGACCCAAACCTACCTAAAATCTATTGGTTGAAAGGATTTAGACCCATCCCCACCTTATACTTTAAATAATCCACTTTGGAGCCATTAGAAACTTAATATGAATTAATTATAAATTAATACTTTAAGTTTTGCCTAAAGAGCCCCTCTTCCCCCTTATAAAAGGACACCACTTATAACCAATTACTCACACCTCTAAAGACTTTTGGCTCGACCAAACTCTGCCCAATTAAGCTCCATACATCCATCCACTCCTCCTAGAAGCCTTACCTTATGCATAAGGCACTTGAAGAGTCCTTTTTGGTTCAAACCAAAGGGAGTTACCCAAATTAAAGGTAACGTTTTCTCTTAGCTTCTTTTATTTTATTTTACTTCACCAAACCCTAAACTCTTCTTATTATTTTATTTTGTAACAAAAAAAGTATCCTAAATATACTATGATATTTTTATGGGAATTATTTGAACTACACTTACACACACCTCCATCTAATGGGTGAATAACATAATGTTTCTGGGGATGACAACCAAACGCCTCACGAAATGATGATTGTTCAATTATCTCCTACCACCTCTCATTGTGGCCATTATTATGGAACTATAATTAAATATGATTTTAATGATATTTATTTTATATATAAGCCTCTGTAATTCCATTTTATAGCATACCATTATTCGTTTCATGTTGTAAATATATACGATAATTTCATTTGAGGAAGTGCGGACTACCGCCCCCTCAAAGTGATATGACTCGTTCATACCATACATGGAACATATAAAGGATGGTGCTAATGAACATAAGTAACACATATAATGTAACGACCCGAAATTTTTGAATAAATATTGTTTCCTAATTTTGTGTGTTATTTTATTTTTATACTCAACAAAAATGTTTCATTTGATAACATGATTATAATTAAAATGAGACCGTTGGGTTTTGACTGTTATATGACCATTGGTCAATATGACCGCTATGAACTAAACGTTTCGATTTTTGTCTCTAAATACAAGTGATCTTGGTTAATTAATATAGAATGAATATTTTATGGCCTTACCCAATAGTCTTGGACCGATCAAAGCCCATCTAACAGAACTTGGGAAGGAGGTAGCACCACTGGGCTTTGCTCTGGACCAAACCCAAGCTGAACTTCATCGTTTGAAGCTAGAACAGAATCGCCTTTGCGAGAAGTTCAAACTGATAGAAATTACTACTCGTGCGATGTTGGCCGAGCCTCCCTCGGATTCTCTCACCTTAGCATAACTTACACTTAGGTCCTATGCTGGTGTGATAAGGGGTAATGTAAGGAGACCATAAGTGCCTTGTGTAATCCTTTGTTTTAAATAAAAATTGGGATTTCTTCTTATGATGAAGTTTATGAATTTTCAAATGTCCGGATAAATATAGTATGCATATTTTTGATGAATTTTAGAGAAAGGATATTTTAAAAATGTTTATGTAAACCTTAAATAAATAAAAATGTGTAATGATTTTCAAAAAATGGTCTTCTACAATTATGTTCAGTACGAAATTTAGAGTCTAATAAGATCAACTTGAATTTTGATGAATAGTAAATTATGAATAGTGATTTTATGTTTAGGATTAGTAATGTGACCAAATGGATTAGTAATCTCACTTAAATGAAGCATTAATATAATCTAGGCACCTTGATTAAGTAATGTGATTCAATAAAATGGTTAAATAGCGGTTTCATAAGTTATTAGTCAAGTATTAGTTTTTTCGGGTGAATAGAGTTTTTTAATTAAAAATTTAATTAAAAATATTTAGAAAATTATTTTTATAAAATGGATTTCATTTTTGAACTCAGAGCATCGATATTATGTTAAGGTAATTTTTGGGGATTTTTCTGAAAAAAATGAATTTTCGGTGAATAGTGTATTTATTTAAAAATTAAATTAAAAATATTTAATTTTTTTTTAAATGGAGTTCATTTTTGAAATCAGAGCATCGATATTTGGTTAAGGTGAAATTTTGGGATTTTTCTGAGTTGAATTTTCGATGAATAGTGAAAATACAGTTTTAAGTTACGGGTGTTTAATGACATCATTAAATGATGTATTAAGTATGTAATCTATATGGTCGACATATGAATAGTAAGATAAGGTATGAGGTGCCCCAAGTGGCCAATACCATGGGAAAATACCATGGTCAAGCCCATGGTTTTTCCAAAACCACTAATGAGGTGTCCCTTGGCCATTAATGCCTTATCCCCTCACTTTCCCTATAAATACCAAGACATCCTCTCATCCATTAGACTCCAAACTCTTCCCCAACGAAGCTCTGGTCTCATTACCTCCCAAGAGTCCTCCCAAGGAGCCCCCAAGCCCTCAAGGTCCAAACCTTTGAGTTTTAAGAGTTACGTTTTATGGTAAGGGATCTGATCTCTCTCTTTCTTTTCAAGTAATCTCTTTTATGTCATTTCTTTTATGCTCCATGATTTTATGTTGAAAGATGTTCTTCTATCTTCCTCTTACATCCCTTTTCATGTTCATATAATTATAGATCCCCTCTTACTCTCATTATTTCGTTTTATGAAGTTTTAAGTGGTGCCGTTAGGCTGCCGAAATTTTTGTAACCGATTTTTCTCCCTTCTCATTTTTCAAGATCTATTTTCATGTAAAGTCTTTCAAGTTCCTTTTTATTATGTTGGGGTATGATCTCTATATATATCATACTGATATTTTATGATCATTTTATGAGAGACCCCATTTGATCTCTTCAATTCAGTATTTTTAAGTTTTAAGTGGCGCCGTTAGGCTGCCGAATTTTTAAGTGGTTCTTTCACCCTTCTTGTTTTGAAGTTCTACTTTCATGTCAAGTCTTTCAAGTTCATTTTTATTATTTTGGTTATGATATCTATATCTATCATACTGAACTATTATTTTCATATGATGAGAGACCTCATTTTATCCCTCCAATTCAGTATTTTTAAGTTTTAAGTGGCGCTGTTAGGCTGTTGAATTTTTAAGGGATTCTTTCACCCTTCTCGTTTTCAAGATCTATTTTCATGTCAGGTCTTTCAAATTCCTTTTTATTATGTTGGGGTGGGATATCTATATCTATCATACTGAACTCTTATGTTCATATGATGAGATACCCTATATGATATTGTTAATTCATTTTTGGTTGAAGTTTAAGTGACGCCGTTAGGCTGCAGGATTTTCATAAGAGAAATATGATTTTTGTCTTCCTTCCATATTTTTCATTTCAAATGGTATTTCCTTCATATTTCATTACCATGTTCATATATCCTTCATATTATATCCCTATACTATTTTATGGGTCATTTAATGTTTGAACCATGTCCCCTCTATTTTCAATGTTTTCTAAAACCCCGAAACATAGTCGTTATGCTGCAAAATTTCCGTCTCAAAATCTCTCTCTCTCTTATTCTAAAGTCCTTTTATTTTATTAAGTAAATACTCAAATCTCTATCTTCTATAGGGGTATTAACATATATACCAAAATGTTCTATTTTAAATTCTGGGATTTACATACATGAAACCCTCTTTCGCTTTCTGTGGGTTTTAAAGTGACACAAAGATCATGTCTTTAAAGTAGTTTTTAAAACGTTATGATTATGAAATGAAACCCATTTATTTTATGCTATATGGGTTGTTTATGAAATTATTTATGATGATATATGTGGCTCATATGATAATAAAGACAAATTTAATGGTGCGCCCTGATAGCGCTCCAATGCATTGGGTAAAGACTTAATCTCTAGAGATAACCTTTTAGACTGATACCTTGGTGAATAACCTTGGTAATTTTTAATGAAACCATGGGGATGGACCTTGGTGAAACGAAATGATTGTCAATATTAAATGTTGTAGACACATCTTCAAGTTATGAAAAATGTTATTTTTATTATGATATATCACATGATTTCTTTCTCATACCTTAAAGTTCTTTTCACGACCTTATTGAAGTATCTCAAGTTCACATGTAAAATGTTTCTCTCTTTTCCCTTACTGGGCCTTCTACTCACCCTTTCTTTTGATATATGTCCCCAGGTTATGATATGCAGTAATGAACCTAGGATGAACATAAGGAGAAGCCTTTCAAGTGTTTAATAAGATTTTTTTTTGTTTCATGTATTAAGTTCCTGGTTTCCAAGACACTAAACCTTAAAGATCCTCAGTTTTGTATAATGTAATGAAAGTTTATGTGATAAAAAGGTGGGATGATATATATAAGATATTATATTATACTGGAATAATAATATACCTATGTATCATTTGGTTTTTACTCCATTTAAAATAAAAAATAAAATGGAAGTAGTGTTCGTGCGTACGTACGGATTACCGTCTCCACGAACGCGATGAGATTCATTTCCCCATCATATCCATTCAAGACTAATTCTCATTTGATGATTAAATATAATGTTTAAGGACTTGATATAATTCTGGATATTAATAAGATATAACCTATCCATAACAAAAACGGCTTACGTAACAAAGCATATAAAGGAAAACGAATCAGTTAACACATGAAACGATGATAATACTAAGATATTATTAACAAATCAATGTTAAAAGATCATATATTATATCATATTAATGTATATGATTCTTGTATAATTTAATAAAAAGTATTTCTCCATTATACAGGAGGTTAACCTACCCTTAACCAAGGAAAATTACAAGTTAAGGGTTTATTTCACAATCTCTTCATTATCAGAGGTTGTTTATACATAATTATCTGCCGGGACCTCTTTATCATCCACATCCATGTTTCTTAAAAATGTATTCCAAAATTTTTTTACTGTTTACTAGAATATGGGTTAAATTCATTTTGTACCCTTGTTTTAATTTTTATAAAATGGTTTGAAAGGAATCTTTCCATCGTTTTCCAAAGAAGGTCCTTTTTAACCTTTTCGACAAAATTAAGGTAAGAATGTATTTTTAACTTATACGGTGGGTACGGCTATTTTCCACCATTATAAAATCGTCGAAACTTACCTTACAAGCTTATAAGAATATTTTTAAAGTAAATGTTTTCTTTTATAATTATGTGACTTTTAAATGATTTCAAAAAGAGACATTTCTCTCAAATAGTTTTGATTTCATTTATGTAAACATACTTTGATGGATTTTCAGTTTATTTGATGTTGATTTATTATGATACAAAAATTACATATTCTACTGATGTTTTTGTGATATATTTGAATGTGGATTTTTTATTTTTATACAATTCATGGTTTATGGAGAAAGTATTGACATTTCGTATGATAGTTTTAATACGAATGTTTATGTTATGTTTAAACCTGTTCATATGAGGAATGCATTGGACTTAATAAGTGATGGGTGGAGCCCGCTATCGCTCCTCGATGCATCGGTATGTATCATGAGACAAACTAGTGTCTTGGAACGAGGCCTTGAAAAAATCGTATTTGTAGTCTTGGAACGAGGCCTTGGCTATGTGGTTATGATAGTCTGACATTATGCATTCCATCATTTTGAAAGTGGTTATTGATATTGCATTTGATTATTCGATTAGTAGAATATCCATGTGAATAATTAAATGGAATTATTTCATTTTATTTCTACCATATTATGCTTAATTTCATGTTTAAAATGATTTTGTTTTAGTTATACATTGCCTTAAATGTTTATGCTTATTTATGAAAGTTTTCTCTATACTGTTATCCTTACTGGGCATCTGAGATCACCCCTTTCTATGTTTTATTTTTCCGAGAATTTGAAGAAGTATTTTATGAATGACCTGCAGGGATAGTATGAGGGGATATGAGTGTGGATTATGGAGACTATGTTGTTTTAGTTTTCATTTTATGTTTTAATTTAAACTTTATGAATGTATCTAGTGTTTCCAAGGCTACTAAACTAATCAATCTTTTGAGACATAATCTTTTGTAATCATGAAAATGTTATGTAATAATGCACCGACTCTAGGTAACCGGGGTCAGGTCGTTACATATATATATATATATATATTAAAGGTTTAGATTTTACATAAAAGTTTTTTAAACATCTAGGATATTCATACTTAATTATAAATCCATAAAAATTGTATTTTTTGAAAAAATAGAAATTTTGATTAAAAATGAACCTTTTTAGAAAAAAATTAAAAAAATTTACTTAATTTTTTTTAATTTCATTAATAAAAAATGACTATTATATTATCAAATTCACATTCTAAAATTTATAAATTTATCTTTACAAAATAAATAAATAATATAAATAAGATGACCTTTATTGATAAAAACACTTTTAAGTTTTAACTTGTATTAATTATTAATATTTTTGATGTAATGAATGTTAATGATTTACTATTATAGTGTTTATTATAGTTTACTAATAATTTTTTCCTAATATATAATTGTTCGTTTATGTTGGTTTTAGTGTTTAAAGAATTTTATCGAGCATAACATCAATTATTACAAGGTCTAGAATTTTAGGTTATTACATTCTACCCTATTAAAAAAATTGTGTCGTTGAAAATATAATTCATTATTACTAGAAAAGATAGCTAGTGAGATTGTTAATAAATATAAAACATATAATGATATATATATATATATTATTATATTATTCTTTAACAACATATATATATATTCCTCAATCAACATTATTCATTCATGTTCCCGGGTATTTATATATTATAATCGTTTATACAAAATAACATTCCAATCCCAAAATAACATATACCTTAAAGGAAGAAAAATATAAAAAAATACTATATTTTTACAAAAAACATTTCAATCTTCAATCACTAATTCGAATGAACAACTAGTACAAAAATTCTCATACAATCCAATATATACCATTATACCAAAATGTAATTTACCTAAAAAAATATCATAAATCAACCATAAATCCTCCAATTACCCAACCAACTCTACTTTTATTCAATAGTTATATCCGTAAAATATAACATTGTCAAAAATTCACCCTTCCTTATTATTGTTTTCTTTTAATATATGTTTCAAAAACATTAAACAAGAACTACTTATAAGATCCGGGATTTTTTATTAGGTATAAATCCTTTTCATTTTAGTATAATTTTTTATTTTGAACCTAATATGGATGACTTTGAGTTTATAAAGGTTTTGGTGGTGTCTGGGGATTCTTCGGTGCTCAGGACATAGGACACTAGAGAAAAGCACAAGGCTGGAGGATTAGTAAAACCATGCATCCAATGTAACATCCACGACCCGAGGGCCACTATACCGGTGCTCTGAGCTGGGTCTCCACATGACCTCAATCACGTATCCCAAAATGCTAGAGGTTTCCTACAAGCAGTGATGGTCTAATAAGCCTTGTTGGGAGACTATACTCTCTTTACCTTAGTAATCCAGAACAGATAAAAAAATTCAACAATGGAAATAATATGTAATGACCCATGAACATGCATAATCAACCTCTCACAAAACATGGTACAAACCAAAAAATAAAAGTAAATAATCTAGTTCATTATATTTGTGTCACACGTGAAGAAAAATAAAATAAAATAGTAGAATCCACAAACGGGTCCCAAAACCAAGTCTGGATCCACATCCATGCATATCTCAAGCCCAAATCAACTCCCAAGAACAAATCCTTTTCCATTATCCTGAACTGCAAGCATGAAGTCTACTCGGGTACCCAATGGTTCCAAAGTAGGGTGTGGGTAAAAATTAGTAGGCCACCACCAATGATGTCTACAAAATATCTAGTCTAATAGGTGGGGCATTAAAATTGTGAAACAATTACAGTTAAAAAAAGAAAACTAGAGTTCCATTATTTTACAATCTTTGCTTTGACCATTTCTAATATTATTTCAAAATTTACCATTTTCACCTTATTCCTTATATAATCCACTATCAATATGGGTTACATGAATTAAATGTTTTCATAATTCATATTAGGCTCTAGGAATTCACTATTATGCATAAGAGAATATGTCAAGTCTCTCTCTCACTTGGGATAACACATCATAACAAATACATTGTCCTCATCTCGAAACATTAGTCCAAGTGGAATTAAAATTACAACAAAAAAATTACCCTCACCTCGAATCCTCAGCATGGGTTCAATACAACCATTAGAAGAATATAGATCTATCCTCTTCCCTCACCTGTGCATTGTGGGTGTGGTTAGAGCATCAGTCCAACTTGATCCATGGGAGGAGCCTCTATCCTTTATCAAACACCTCAAGCCTTGTGAACATTCTTATTATTCAAATCACTACATGAATATCACATCACAACCACACAAATAATACAAATAAAAATCATAATACTCAAAAATCAATATGAGAATAAACATTATGGCATAACATATTGACACTTTACCATTTACACTAAATTTCTTTTTATCCTAATTCCCATTTCTTATTCGCAAACTTATTAATCATATTCTGTAGTTTCCATACATCATCCCATTTAATATATTCAACCATTTTGAGTGTTAACTCACATAACCCATTCATCAATCCCCTTGTATTACCCCTTATAAATTTCAATAAAAAATCACAGTCCAAATGGTTATATTCACATTAATCCCTTTAAACCCATTTACATGCTCCATCATACTAGGAATATTCAATAATTCAAGAGCCATTATCAATTCAACATGTTCAAAATACCATATATTCTAACCCACTTAGGTATTCCAATATAATTCATATGACATTTAGAATCATCTCAATTAACTCAATTTAACCCATCATTATTCCATGAAAAACAACCCCTTAAGCCAATATCAAATTTAGGCACTCTATCAATATTCAATTCTTAACTCAACTAAACCTATTAACATGATCAATATGGTATATATGTTATCACACATAAATTACACACATGACTATACTAGTTATTAATTTTGGGAATGTTAGTGCACCCTAAGGGTGGCCCCAAATTGGTCAACCACATATGCACAAATCAACTCAACTACTAAGGGATATGACTTGTAGAACACCTACCTCTAATCTCTTGAAAAAAACTCTTAATTGTAGAATTATATCCGAATCTAAACCCAATTTGAATAAAAAATCTAGGTTCCACCCTAAAAATGAGGGTTTTATAGTTTTAGAAGAATATGGTATAAAATACATACCCTAATCTGAAAACAATGAGATAGAAGAGGATTAGACTTTCCAGGATCTTAGACCCGCAACCAAAAATGCTCCAAATATATTATAAATAAAGGAGATCAACCCCTCTGAATCTTGGGTCACTAGGTTTCATTACTTGGATAGAGAGGATGAGAAATGAAGTGAAAATTGAGTGTGTTAATTATAATATTTTAATGAAAAAACTATAAATTTTCACTTTTTTATGGGTCGCACAGTTTGGACACACAATTTGGAAAATGTTGTGTCTCTCTCTGTCCAATGAAATTAAAGGAATGTGGTTACCTGGGATGACCCACATGGGTTTCCAACCATTTGGAAGCTATGAAAGAAGCCTCTATCCAAGGTTTTATGGGATTCCTAGGGATTCTGCATGATTTGATTAACTGGGCGCCAATCATGCAACTTACATAGGTTGGCCAAAAAACATTTTTTGTGTACCTAACTCCCAAAACACCCTCGGGACCCCAAATACTCCCTAAAAACATCTCATTAACCAATAATAGGATATTGTAACCAAAATTTTAAATGAAGACATGCCTTCAAAAAGTCTAGGATCTCACATTCTCCCCATCTTTTAACGACTCATCCTTGATCCTCTCTTCTCGTGCATTAATAAAAATCCAAGAAAATAGATCATTAACTTGGACCACATATCCATATTATTTTCCTAATTTTCCTCTTTATCATTACCTTACAGCTACAAAACATGAACTAAAGGAACAATCTTACCCTGAAAAACTTATTACTACGATCCACAAAACCAACCTGGTGCCCCTCATTGGATGCATCAACATCAACCCATACATCGACCACCAGAGCTCTAGATCAACTTTTACGACACACCTATTGTGTTCCAAACTCACAGCGCCCAAAAATAAATAAGGGCATCACCCATTTGGAAACCATCATTACTATTAAAACCATCCAGAAGGTCACCCCTACACCTTCCATTCTTGTACTAAGAGTAACTTTACATTTCCCAAGCATGAATTCATTTTCGAAACGCACTTATCACCACAAAATCAAACTGGATGTGGCCAAAACTCACAACATCCACTACTTTATCACTATAACATGTCAAACAAATCTTACTATATTGAACCAGAACATCCAACCTATACATTTGGAACTCTACCCCTTCTATATTCCCTCCACATTTACTGAATTAAGGTTTATCACTAAGATCCAATTAATTTACTAGTGTTGTTCCTAGACTTCTCATAGAACTCAACATTCATGGAATCCATTATTCTCTAAACCATCATCATGATCCTCCATAACTATCAACATTCCCAACACAATCAAAACTATTTCTAACACTAACTAAAGATGAATATGACCTTTCTCAATACCATTCCATGATTTGAAAGATACTCTTTGCTCCAAGATGAGTCAAATTGTCCCCAGGTGACTCATTCTAGAGATTATTGACTTCAATACTAGCACGTCACTCCCTTACCTGACCAAGATGGATTCATATCTAAGGAAAATCCATTTTCACCCAATTATACCCACAAAATTCCATACCTGATCTCTAATGAGGTCTTATAACCTAACCTAAGTTTCCAAAAATGGTTGTTATATCATACCATTCCCTTTAATAAATTTAATACAGGAAACTAAAATTTAATCTAGAACAACACTAAGCCCCAATACAATACTTAGATAAAGAACTACAATAATCGTGGCCCATCTGGCCTCTTTTAGAGACCAAACATGCACATCATAGGTTTCTCATTGGTATCCCAAGGCCACTACATCAACTACACGTTTTACCCCACACATCTAAGACTGAATTATCACTCCCTACATTAAGAGTGCAGTGATCATTGCTTTTTTAAAGAAATTTAAATCACCACAACTCAAAAAATTATCATGATCTATTCCCCAAAACATGAATGAGGCTGTCTTATTTTCCCCAGTTAAGAAAAAAACATCACCCAATTCTCAATACCGACTTCTGTGGATGGAAATCACGACATTATTTGACACCCAACCTAATCATAAGTACTCAAACATAAATGGTCGATGGTGGAAATTCCAACATAGAACATTACCTATATCTTCCCATGAGTATAGACTCCAAGATGTACCATACCCAATAATAACACATTCAAGTTTCTAGGCGCAAATCCATAGCATTCTTTTCACCCTCGGGATGATGTTAAGATGTTTGGAATAACCCTCAATAGATGGAAGTACCCTAAAAAGTTATCAAAGAACACCAAAACGACTTATCCTCAATGATTTATCCTTAAACTATGAGGAAACCTTGGTCCGTAAATATTCTCAGGATTTCCACATTGGTTTCACATAGATCGAAAGGTGATTATCAAGAATAGACTCATCCCTAGCTATTGAGTTCCCACACATGGACCCCAACATGTACCTCAAGGTATTTAAATTTCCTAAGACTATACACTTAAATTAAATTTAGATCACATGATCCAAACCTCACCAAAACCTATTCCAACACCTATTTTCCCACATGACCAAGACTCTTAGTCTATTAACCCAATCCAGTATAATACACCCTAAACATTACACCCAATAATATAACCATATATACAAAAATCCCAAATATGTGACCACCCTCACCCCGAGCATCACCTTCATAACTAAAAAATTTGACTATGATTTTTTACCTTTCCTTTTTCATTCAGAATAAATATTGATATGTCCATTAATCATCGCCTGAACTAATAGGTCAAAAATCCAAGTGATACAACCCTTCAAAAATAACCTTACAACCAACTATCAATATTTAGGTTCCCTTATAAAAGAACCATGGAACTAGATCACCATTTACCAAACCCTAATTTTACTCATTATGGTTTTATGTCAAAGTTGGAGAACCTCCCATGCTTTTTATTCTAAGGCATAAGCATCATTGGGCTAACCTACCATGAGGTCACCCTTGACCTTATCCCAAACTAATAACTCAGAGACACAATGTGAGTCACGTCTCCCAAAATTATTGACCTTCCCACTTATCCCTCCATGATAATCTTCCCCTATCCAAATCCAAAACATCCATCAGAACCTCACACAACCATGAGAACTGACAAATTAGTCGGCCACTCTAATGGGTTTCTCCTGAGAATTGAATGACACCAACTTCCCCAATTAGGGTTCAGAGTAACCAGTCGCTATGCTCCATCTGTAGGCCATGTACATCAAGCTTTAAAAAATTATCACTTCATTTTTGGCTATTTTATCCCTGTTCAGACACACTTCATCCAAAACAACCTAATAAACTTTACTTTAGGTTTCAAATCAAACATAGTCACACACATACATCAGAAATTTGAGCCAAAACACTGACCCTAGGGTCCAAAACACAACTTTCAAAGCATTAAATACTCTAGGTCACCTCACCCATCACAAAAAATATATCACTAATAAAGCCACATCCAATACACTCATTCTTAGGTACAACGTACAACCTACAAACTCATAACCCATAAGGGTTTCCACCTTTACATTATCAATAAACATATAAAATCCTCAAGGTCACATTCCCACCAGAATATTAACTTGGAACACCCATTTATCTACACATAGAGACTCATCAAGGCCTCCCAAAATATAACCAAGGTCTCTCCCAAGGTAACTCTCACTACCCAGACCACCCATTCTCATGGTATAGACAAACAATGAAAGGAAAATTTGATACTGGTCTTTACTGAAGTTCCATAATTACAAATTCGTTAAAAATTAACTTCTACATTTTGAAAACCCAAAGGTTTAAACTTTAGAACGTTCTATTTACCCAAAATTTTAAAATCCACTTCTTAATTGGATTCATACTTAAAAACATTTTCATCAATATACATTTCATGGAATGTCAAAACGATGCAGACCACAATAGAGAAGATAAACCACTTGCCTTAACCAACCCCCTCCACATACACTATCCCGACTGGCATGAACACATTTCTAATAATACCCTATTCTATTTTCACCATGATTCATTGTCAACCTAAAGTTGTTCAAATGATGTTGATACAAATATTTCATTATACATCCTATTTTTAGGCTAATCTCTACTTTTTTTACCACCAATACTTTCCTCCTAGACACATATCTATTTTTTTAAAACTTGTTAGAAATATCATTTTTAACTCATATGAAACTTTTCAGTAAGCTTGGTTCTCAAAATATTCCATACATTATTTATATTTATACAATTTAATCATTTTTAATAGACACCATTCTTTTAAATTTTCAAGGAAGTTTAATGCACCCTACTTTTCATGCCCCACACACCCAACCCATGTATCCCTACAATGATGCATGCCACTTATATACCTAGGATCATATAATTATGAATGAATGTTAAATCCCATTACATTACAACCATGAGATAAATATCATAAAACTATCACATTACACAATACGTTCATCACCCAATGGTGAAATATCATCAAATGTAACAACATGAAATAAGAAAAATAATTCCCACTTGGGTGACTTGGGTTCTCCCTTTTACAAGGGTTAGATACTCCCAAGAATGATCTCATTTCAAAGGCCTGACACATCCTAATATCCATTCCACCATCCTAAATAGTAATACCACCAAAAAGAACTGTTATCTTACCACTTTTTAATATCCCTGACCAGAGATCCGTTAAATCGATGCTCCGATCCGGGTCACCACATGACCTCAAGAGAATCTTTTCAAACACCAATGGTCTTTGACACGAAGTAAGGGTCTAATAATCCACGTTGGGATACTAAAAAAAATTTACTAGAGTATTCCATGAAAGATAAGAAATAAAATAGTATAAACATTATGTAATGACCCATGAACATACATAATCAACCTCTCCCAAAATTGTGTACAGAAGAAAAAATAAATGTAAATATGCTATATCTTTCTAGCAGTGTCACAAGTTTAGAAAAACCGAAAGAAAGACAATATATTAATCCAAAAAATGGTTCATAACTCCTTGTCTGGATCCTAATCCATGCAAATCCCATGACCAATTCAACTCCAAAGCACCGAGCCTTTTCCCTTGTCCTGGACTACAAGCATGAAGTCTGATCATGTACCCAATGGCGCCCGAGAAGGGTGTGTGTATAACTCAGTAGGCCACCACCAATGATGTATACAAAATATCTAGTCTAATAGATGGTGCATGAAAATTGTTAATAAATGATAGGTAACAAAAGAAAACTAAGGTTCCATTAGTTAATAATCATTACATTAACCATTAACAATCTTAGTACTAAATTTACCATTTTCATATTCTTATTAATATAATCCATTTTCAACATGTGTTCTATGGGTTAGAAATTTTCATCACTCATTCACAGCTAAAGGGATTCATTACTATGTATAAGGGAATAATTCATGTCCCTTTCTCACTAGGGATAACACATCATAAAAAACACATTGTCCTCACATCGAACCATCAATCCAAATGGAATGAAAATCACAAAAAACACATTATCCTCACCTTAAAGCCTAACTCTGGGTAGAATTAAATCATTAGTTGAGTAGATCTATTTCCCCTTACCTAATCAGTTCATTATGGGTGGAGTTATATCATCCGTCCAACTCGACCCGTGGGAGGAGCCTTAGTCCTTTATCCCACACCTCAAGCCACAAACACATGATTATTATCTAAATCACCACACACATATCATATCAAAAAAAACCAATATAAATAACAATAATAATCCACAATAATCAAAATGATAATAAACATTATTCCATAACCAATTAACACTTTAACTTTTACATTACATTGTTGTTTTTCCCAATTCCCATTTATTATGACTAAAATCATTAATAATATTCACTAGCTTCCATACATAAACCCATTTAAAATATTTTAACATTTAAGTTTGTTAACTAACATAACTTATTCATTATTCCCAATATATTATCCCGCATATTCGTTTAAAAAACAAGTCGTAGTCCAAATGGGCATATTCACATCAATCCATTTAAAAACATCTTCATGCTCCATACCACTAGGCATATTCAAAAATTCATGATCCATTCTCAATTCAACATGTCTAACATCCCATATATACTAACCCACTTAGGTATTTAAACATAATTCATAAGACCTTGGGAATTATCTCAATTAACTCAATTTAACCCATCACTATGCCATTCCAAATAGCCACTTAAGCCTTTATCAGATATAATAAATCTATAAATATTGAATTTTCAACTCAACTAAACATTGTAACATCATAAAACAGGGATTTACATTATCCCACATAAATTATACACTTGACTCTACCAATTCCTATGTTCGGGAATGTCGGCGCACCACATGGGTGGACCCAAATTGGTCAATTCATCCTCAGCACATCCCATGTGGATTGTGAAGGGTTAAATTAATTATTTAAATTTTCATTTTACTAAAACTTACCAAAGGCATCAAAATCACAATAAATGAAAACCAAGAACGCAACCACACATGAAAAAACCAACTCAACAACTAATATATATAACTTGTAGAACACCTACCTCGAATATGTTAACGAACGCACTATTAATAATAGACTTAGATCTGGATCCAAAATTTCTTTGAAGAACCAACTTAGAATCTTCCATAAAATGAGGGTTTTAGTGTTTTGGAGGAATATGGGAGAAACAAAAAACCCTAATACAAAAAAGAGAAGATATGAGAGGATTAGACTTACCAATATCTTCAATCTGTAACCAACGATGCTCCAAAAAACTTTGAAATGAAGGATATATACCACTTGGAATCTTGGGTCACTAGGGTTCATCACTTGGTTAGAGAGGAGAAGAAATAGGGTAAAAACTGATGGGTTAATTAAAATCCCATAATGAAAAAAACTAAAAAATTTCACTTTTTAATGGGTCACACAGTTTAGCAGCATGGTTTTGAAAATCATGCACCAACTATGTGTCATGCATAGGTTGGCCCAATTTTCCTTATTTTCATGTCTTGAACTCCTAAAACACCCCCAAAACCCCTCATACTTCTGAGAAACATCTTATTTACCATGAATATTATATTTTAACAAACATTTTAAATGAATACATACATTCACAAAGTCAGGGATCTTACATCTAGCCTGCAAAGTCTCTCTTAACTATGTCGGGCTGGACAGTGGGGTGAAGTAGGGAACATAGGTTTCCATAACCATGTTACATGGGCTATATTCTCATGTGTGAATGTATATAGTTTTTACTAGAGTTTATTCTCATGGTTACCACACAATTTTCCTAACCATGTGACCTAACTATGCGGGTACCCTCTTTAAGTAGTGGGAGGCACACGATTAGCATAAGATTTGGACAACTGTGTGTCCAAACATTGTGACCTATGAAAATTATGAAAAATTACCATTTTTATCATGGTTTTCACACTATTTACCTAAGAGTTATCCACCCCTTAGGTGTTCCATATTATATGCCTAGTTTTCATTCTTTATTATGTAGGCAAAGAACCAATTGTAGTGCTTTGTTTCACTTTAAAATGATGAGATCTTTTTTATATGGAAAAAATGTGGAATCATGGAATGGACAATGACATTACCAATTATAATGAATTAAATTGACTAGAGGTGAGTGGCAACCCGACATCACCTAATCAAATTGAACAATAGTCACACCCTTGTAAATTGTGAGTGTAAATCACTTATGAATCATAACATTGCTCATATTAATACCAATGGTTACTTACCAATGATATGAAATAATAGAATAACAACCCTTGTGAATTATAATGAATGGTAATGACCAATATTATGCATGTATTATATCAAATTGGAATGAAAACCCTTTAATAAAAAATTTAGTGGGGATAAAAACTATAGTTATACCAAAATGGGAATGGTTTTCTTTGTGATACTATATGTGCGTGGTGTCCATACTGATACATTACGAGTATGGATCCCCTTGGGATACTATATTGTCATGGAATCCTAAGTGATATTTTATGGGAATTCCATCCCTTGTGATAATTTTGTGATACTATACGAGCATGGAATTCCTTTTTGTGATACTAGGAATTTCATACCTTATAAACGTGATACTGGGAAAGTCCTCTCCTTTACTACTGTTATACTAGGGATGTCGTCCATTAAAAATTTGATACTACCATTGAAAACATTGATACTTTTTTAGAGTTAATCCAGCATGGGATGAAAAAGGTAGTGTTTGACTGGTTTTCTTTTAGGAAACAGAGCTTATCAATTTGTAGTTTTTGGTACCACTAACAATTTTATATCTTCACACTTCGATATCATATTCGAATACTGGATATCTATAGATTTCATTGGTGGTGTCCTAATGATATTTGTCTCACAACCTATTTGAACCACCGATGACACTTGGGAGGACTGTATGCTTGTAGGTATATGTAAGGGGAAGTGTCCTCTTAAAGATGTGTGACTTCTAGAATGAATTGGGATGGAGCTGGTAGAAGATGACCAGATTGGATCTCATGATGCTGGGATATATATTTTCTATTTTTATTCTTTTTGTACAGATTGTATGCTACTACTTTGTACTCTTTGCACCCATGATTTTTTACATTATAGACACATGAAATACCTTATCATATTTCTCTATATGATTTAGTTTACTGCCTTTGGTTATCATTGTCAGATGTTGGTTGTTATATCTCTTTATTCTATTCAATCTACTTATTCACTGTTATACTACCTCCTCTATTTATCCATTGATTGTAGAAAAATAATACCATGTTAATGAGTGAATAGTCTCACCATGTACACACCATAGGCCCCTACTAATAGTCAGAAACCTTTGGAATTTGTGGAGATAATCTTGAGGCTATATGGCCAATCAGGACTGGGGAACTGATTCAGTGGTATCTAGGGCTCAGATGTCACAATGTGCTATAAGAGGTTCTTTTCTTGACTTACTATTTTGAGAATATAAATTGGATATTAGGAAGAAATTGTTATTTGGTAATGAGTTGTTCTTGGGAGTAGTTATCCCATGTTTATAAAAATTCCAAATTCCCTCAAATGGAAATTATTATTTTTGGTTTTTCTATTATTATAGTTGATATGATTCTATCATTGGGTGATGCACTCAAATTCTGATATTATTATTGATCCTATTAAGGTTTATATTATATCCTCAACCCAACGAGATGAGGTAAATAGAGAATTTATCATGCATGATATTAGGAACCTTATAAGAAACTCAAATACCATGCATATGTCATATCGTATAGGATCATTATGTTGATTACATTAACTATGTTTTCCATGTTTTATTTTAA
This sequence comes from Viscum album, assembly GCA_963277665.1. Taxonomy (NCBI): domain Eukaryota; kingdom Viridiplantae; phylum Streptophyta; class Magnoliopsida; order Santalales; family Viscaceae; genus Viscum; species Viscum album. Next base: position 804,223,979 of record OY728150.1, on the reverse strand, counting down.
TGATTTAAATATAATTTTTATTAACTAATGATTATTTGAGGGAATTAAGAAAACATAGTTGGTACATCGAGAGCCTTTCAGAACATAAACAATGTTTTTTTCTTATTCTATAGAAGGAACCCTAATAACTCAACTATGACATATTGATTCATGGATTATTGGACAAATGTACTATATCTTGTTATGATATGGATTGGTTGGATTCCATATTTCGGTTCGTAAGGTGTATGTGACCTTATGGATCGGAAGTGGTGAACCATTTTGATTATCCAGTTAAAATGGAATGTTACATAAATATGAAATTTTAAATGAATTTTTTTTTGAAAAACATTGATATTGACCCAGTCCGAACCTTAGTAGTTGGTAGTAGGTAGAATCTATGGTGTTCTGCATAAATGTTTTATCACCTAGACCCAAATCATTGAGCAGGAAGAGGGGTGAGATTGTTCATAGAAAGACTTGTAACTATCATATTCATGTATCTATGATGTCATCTTTGTTGAATCCAATCTAAGAGGTGTTCTTTGAATTTTTAGAGTTATGTCGCCATGAAATCCTCATGTAGTTCAATATGATTGGGGTGCCGACCATTATCCATAGTTGGTGGGTCATGAGCCTCCATTTTTACCTCCCATAGTGACTCATGCAACACATATTCCTATTCCGAACATGGTTGGTGATTCTTGCTTTCGAGGAGATTTCCTACGACCTATGTAGACCTTACAAGGAGATATGTTCTTTGACCCTTCAATGGGGGAGTTGACTTGGGTGTTTTAGCAGTAACCTCCACCCACATTTTCAGGGGATGGAGGACCACATGCAACAGAATTATGGATTTAGAATGTTATTTATATATTCTATCATCTGGAGACACGTCTTGAGAGGAGATTAAAACTCAATAATTATATGATTTTATAATTTCCAAAAGCTCAAGGTATATTCTAAATTAGGTTTTTCAGCATTAGGAAGTGACATGGGGGGGGGGATTCCACTTGATATTCCTTGGTTATCTCTTCCTTAAGACTCTAAGGTTGATCATTATAGAGAGTTCATGAACCTAATACAAGGATAAATGATAGTTATGGACTATTCATCTCATTTTATAGTGTTTTAGCACTTCATGCCTATTTATACTACTAATGATCTAGAGAAAGAGAGATTATTCGAGGATGGTATAAGGAATCATATTCTTTCACAGGTAAATATTTTATAGTTTAATGATATATATTACATAGTGAACCAAAACCTTATCACTGAGTGGAACCTAAGGGAAGAAGGTTGTGTGATATGGGGTAGTTAAGAAACCAGATGGAGTAGTGGTTTGATTAGTGGTCAGAAGAAACACAATGTGTCTGCGCACATGAGAAAAAGAAGCTAGTTGACACCATCAAACATTTACATGGTATATCATCATTGTGGTAATCATGTTCATAATAATACATAGTGTCCCAGAGACCCCATTGAGTGTCAAGGTTATGGAATATTGGGAATTCTATAATATTTATCAAGGCCCTTCACATGTGTTTGGAGTTGGAGTGGATCCATCCTAGCTTCACCTTCATGAGATGGTTCAGTTGAACCTCACATGGCAGATATTTGGAGTACTACTAGCCATATACGGAGATGGGGGGGGTCTTGGTTGTGGTAACTATACTTTTGATTTTTAGTTCCAATAGATCTTAACTGCTCTAGGTAGTCATGTTGTATCATAGTTCGGGGGATTAGTCCATGTCTATTTAGTGCATCCTATTATGAGGTAGCAGAATACTAGGCCATCTATTATTCGACATACTATTTATGTAGCCTCTAATATCATTTTTTCCTTATTCAATAAAGGTGAATCATATTATTTTATAATTTCCTTCTATTATGGAGAGTGTCAGACATCTTATTGAGTACTCTTGTGGCATCACGATGCTTGATAAACCTTTGGTTACACGATCAGAAATCATATGAAAATTCTAGGAATATCCTCTAGAGGTTGGTAGCCAATGATTTCAATAGGACCTATTCATCATCAATATTAAAGGATTGATGTCATTCTCAGAATTAGATGATTGGTTCCCTATCATGCTTATGTGGATAGGTATCGCCAGAGGGTGGAGTTTACATCACCAGAGTGTGGTAAAATTATTTACAAGGGAGAGTGAGATGTCATTATCAATAAAGCCAGACCAAAGCATCATGTTCTAGGTTGAGCAACCACCCAAATTTTTAGATTTATTATAGATGATCAGGGGATACATCAGACTGGGTTCATACCGGTAGTCAATCGATTCAGGGATGTCTTTACTGGTGAATTTTCATGACTACCTCATGAAAGAGTGGTTGAATTTTCTGCCGAGCAAGTTCCTGGATCTGCACCTTTATCCATTCATCCACACTTGATAGATAATACTGAGTTGTATAAGATCAAGAGGATGTTATGAAATATAGTTTTCAAAGGTTTTATATGGACCAGTACTTCTCCCAAGGGTTCACTAGTCATTTTCTCGAAGAATTCAGTGGGAACCCACATGATTTACAAGGATTAATAGAATTTAAATTATATTATAGGAAAAAACAAGTATCCCTTACCTCGAATAAATGATATTTTTAACCAGCTTAGAGGAGAAAGGGTATTCTCAAAGAATGACCTAAGATTGTATTATCATACTCAGAGTGACCATGAAACTCTTATTGAGATCATTTTGAATATACTGAGGGAGCTCTTGCTATATTACAATATCTATAAATTTTATTTCTAGATTGATAAAGTAAACTTCTTAGGTTATCATATGTCAGTGGTAGTAGTTTCTGTTGACCTAGAAGGTGACTTCTGTAGTTATATGGGAGAAGCCCAAGAATTTCTTTGACATAAAGAGTTTCTTGGGGCTAGTTGGTTACTACAACCATTTCATTCTAGACCTATCATTATTCAAAAAACCTCTTAAATACTTGACTAATAAGTTTTTGATGTTTATATGGTTTAAATCCTATGACATAACCTTTTAAGAGCTCAAAGGGAGATTTACATAAGCGCCGATCCTTATTTTGATAGAGTAGGGAAGAATCTACACAATCTATTTTGAAGCATTAGTTATTAGTCTAGGAATAGTTCTCAAGTAAGAATATATATTCATTGTGTACAGGTCTTGGTAGTTTTGGCCTCATGAAGGAAATACCAGAAACATGATCTCAAGTTCATAGTTGTTGTACAAGCCTTGTGTTTTTGGAGGAATTACCTACAGGGAGAACATTTTTTGGTGTTTATAAAACACAATATATTCAAGTATGTTTTTAAAAAGCGGTACTTAATCCTCATGAAATAAAGAGGATTATAATATCTACAATACTTCGTATTTTATCTAGTCTATAAGCCTATGAAAGGAAATGTTATTAGTGATGGTATGGGTATGAGGAATCAGACACAGGTAGTTTAAAAAGCCAGTATAAAATGGTAGATTATAAATTTTTTATAAGATTCACATTGAGGTTTAGAACCATCATGGGAAGCTTGTACTTCTGTTTCCATCGGTGAGCTATTCACTTCTTGAGAAGGTGATGATGATGGAATTTTCTCTCCATAAAGGCTTGGTCCCACATGGGAGTATTGCCGATGAGGACCCTCCTATGGATTGACCTATCGATGATAATGATATCATTGGTATACATGGGCATATCTAGGTTGCCATAGATATGAGAGGGGAGATAATGCGAGAGTTATATGCTTCTTAGTGGAAAGTTTACTCAGATTTTTTGAGATGAATCATGATATCCACCAATAGTATTGGTTTCCAAGGATGAAGCGTTAGATAAAAGGATTTATCACTAGGAGTTCCACCTATCTTCAACTAATGATAGAGCACCAATGATCTACTGGATTTTTAAATCCATTAAAATTTTAAAAATAGAAATAGTAGGATATTGCAATGTATTTTTTTATTATCTTTCTGAGGTCACCTTGAGGTAGTGACATAGTTTTTATAGTCATGGATCTATTAATGAATGTATTCCACTTTCATCTTATATAGGAGACTTTCTGAGTTGATGATATGGTAAGATTATATTTCCATGAGGTTATCTGACTACATAGGGTACCTCATACTATCTTTTCATAAAGGGATTATCACATTACCTCGAGTTTTGGAAGGCGTTGGAGAAAGCTATGGGTACCCAGGTGCTTCTTTGTACAACCTTTCAACCTCAGACTGATGGCCATTTGTCATAAACTATAAAAATTATATTAGACATGATCCAAGCATATGTCCTTGATTTAATTTGTATTTGGGAGAAGCATATCACTTTCAATGTGTTCTCCTACAATTATATTTATAATACAATGATATAGATTTCTTTTTATGATGCCATATAAGTTAGGTCGGGCCATTCCCCCTTGTTCCGGTTAGAGGAAGGGGAGGAAATGCTAATGGGTCCTTGTATCATTCATGAGACATTGGAGTAGGTTCAGTAGACCAGGAAGAGGATATATACTTCTCAATATAGAAATAAATATCAGGTCAATCGCCGTTATCAACCTCTAGAGTTTGAGGTTAGGGATCGTTTATCTTGAAGGTATCCCCATACTTAAGCATAGATAGATATGGAGGAAAGGGAATATCTAACTTCTCTTTTTTGGTCCATTTGTGATTATGAAGAGACCTAGGCCTGTATCCTATAATTTTATATTAACTTAGAGGTATTGTTCTATGAACAATGTCTCCCATGTTTCTTAGCTTCATTGATATCATGTCAACATGTCTCATACTTTTGATCTCAAGGGTGTTTAGCTAGATTTCGATTCTTCATTTGTGGAGTATACTATCCACATAATTGAATGGTGGATTAAGGCTATCTGAGGTCGTTTTGTACCTTTATTATGGGTGTTATGGCATCATGGTCGGGTATATGACGAGACATGGGAGAGATAAGCTGATGTACATTCTTCATTGATGGAATTATTCTCAGATGATGTTTTTCTTCTCTTGGAAGGTGAACTCGGGGATGGTTTTTTTAGGGGAAGACTACAATATCATTGATTTTTTATTAGGAACTTGTCCTTTTAATTTTAGTATAATTATTTATTATAGGACTAATATGGGTTCTTAGAGATTATATAGTTGTAGGGGTGTTTATGGCTTGTTGGGAGATCAGATCCCTGACCGTTGGAGAAAAACACTGGGCTGAATGTTTAGTATAAACCATATGACCTAGTCTGCATGGTCTCTACTAGCTGTTATAGGTTGGAAATTGGGGTGAAGTAGGGTGCATGGGTTGCCCTAATCATGCAACTAGGTCCACATGCCCATGCGTGAATGTCTTCATTTTTTAGTAGATGTGAATCACATGGTTGGCACATGGTTTTCTTAACTATGAGGAAGAACCATAAAGATACCCTCCTTAAGTAGTGGTAGGTGTATGGTTGGTGTACGATTTGACCAACTGTGTGGCCAAACTACACGACCAAAGAAAACAGGGAAAAATAACCTTTTCCCCTTAATTATGTTTTTAAAACCTAACCATATTCTCATTTATTATTTTTAGTTAAGGAATCCATTTTTTCTCCAATATTGATTGGCGAAATCCATCTTCCATATGATTTTATCCCGAACAACAATCTGAACTCCCATTTGATCCCCATTCCTCACATTAGATGTGTATTGATAAGTAATCATTTTCATTTGTGCCATTATCTTTTTTATCTTTCTCAGGGAAAAGTTTTGGAGGTGTAGGCTCTTATGACCTATTTTCAAGGTATTGATCCATAATTCAAATTCCTTATAATCTAGACCAAAATAATGGATGACATTAGACAAGGATAGTTGTAAGATTATGAGTTAGGATTTCAATGAATTACCCCTCATGTTTTGGTGTTTTAAAATATGTTTCATTGTGCCACACAAAATTTTCACAATGTATTTCCTTAAATTATATCTTTCTCAAATTGGTTTATTTTAAAATAACCAAACAACATGTTAGAAACCAAATACTATTGTTGTATACTAACTAGGAGTGATCCATCCCTTGTGTATTCCATCTTATATTCTTAATTGGAATTGTTGATTATGTATCCAATGAAACTATTATAGTGTTTGATTTCCCTTTTAAATGATGAAATATTTTTTATATGGAATAAATGTAGTGGTGTGGCATGAAAAATTTCCTTACCAATTATAATGAATTAAATTGACTAGAGGTGAGTGGTAATCCCACACCACCTAATAAAATTTAACAATGATCACACTCTTGTTAATGGTAAGTGTAAATGACTTATGAATCATACACTGGATCATATTAAAGAAAATAATTATTTTTCAATGATATGACATAAGGGAATGATGACCCTTGTGAATTATAATGAATGGGAATGAATACTTTTATACATGAATTATTTCAAAATGCAATAACAAACCATTATAAGTAAACTAAATGTGAATGAATACCCTAGTTATATCTAGATTGGAATTGCTTTCTTTTTATACTATATGGGATTGGTGTCCCTAGTGATACTTTATGGGCATGTGTTACCTTATGATACTATATGGTAATTTTTGTCCCTAGTGATACATTACAAGAATGGAATCTCTTACTGTGATACTGGGCATGTCATCCCTTACAAATGTGATACTGGGAATGGCATCCTCTTTACTATTATGACACTTGACATGTCATCCCTTATAAATGTGATACTAGTATTAAAACCCTTGAAACTTCTTCGGAGTTATTCTATCTGGGGAGAAAGTAGGTGTTGTCATCTTGGTATCCTTTTAGGAACTATAACTAACCCATTTAAAGTTTTTATTACCACTTATGTTGTTATATCTACAAACATCCATATTGTTTACCCAGATTGGATATTTATAGATGCCGTTGGTGGTGGATTTATTAGATTTATCTCACACCCTATTATGACTTCCAATGGAACCTAGTAAGACTATAATTTTCCACGTATATTTAAGGGGAATCGTCCTTTAATGAATGTGTGACTTCTAGAATGACTTTGGATAGAGTTGGTAGCTAATTACCAAGATGTAGCTCAGGATGTTGGGATCTATTTTTTCCCTTTTTCTTATTTTTTCATAGATTTTATGGTACTAATGACTGCTATTTGTATCCATGTTTTTGGGAATTATTAACACATGACATACATCATCATATTTCTATGTATGATTTAGTTTACTGCCTTTGGTTATTATTATCGAATATTGGTTTTTATATATACTTCTATTGTTCTACCTTTTTTTTAATATTATACTGATTTATATATTTATACATTGATTGTACCACTATGATACTCTAGTAATGAGGTAACAGTATCTCCATATACACACCCTAGTCCCTCACTTCTATTTTATATCCTCATGAGTTTAGGGACATACGCTGGAGGCCATGTGACCCACCGGATGTGGGGAACCGATTCATTATCATCAGGGTCTGAGAAGTCACACTACTATTGAACAATACTTATATGTCTCTATTAACCATTATAACCTTTAGAATATATGATTATATAATTGATAAATGTCACTCACTAATAAAAATATCTATGATTATCAATAATTAATTTATATTATGGTATCAACCTCACTACGTTAAGTAATACTTAAATCATCACCTTTTAAACCCTAATAGAAAGATAATATGATTACGAAAATTTTATGTACACTACCTTATTTAGTTGTGTGACATATTGGATTTGGGATACATACCTTCCTAAGATTTATCATTGTGATCCTATTTCAACTAAATACTAAAACTAAAATGGTAATGATAATATCAAAATGAACCAGAGTATATGAATATAAAATCTAAATCATAGTATTTGTTCTCCAATGAAATATTTATTTCAACCTATGATAATTTAATTTAAACTATGACATACTTTGTTAATACTATATTTATCTTAGTACATCAAATGTTACATTAAGTTATTTTATCTCATAATTATTAACCTAATCCTATTTAGAAAATTTGAAAATAAATAATATATGATGGTTATTAAATTAAATGTAATTTCCCAATGAAAATAACCAAGGATTGTTAAAGAAGGTTTGTATTTATTCATCTTTCTTATGCATAAATTGAATATCAATTTAATACACAATTCACCATTATGTGGTTATTATCCCTAGGTAAATTTGTTGCAAAAGCAGGCATCCAATTATATTATCCATAATGGGATGTAATTTCTAGGTTATTCACATAATATCTACTTTACTAAAGCTTCAAAATGTTATCCTATACATAGAGTTATACATTAGACTTATTCCGAGTCTGTTTACAAAGTTTCTATTATCCTAAGCTCTATAATATTTCCTTAACATACATAAAGGGTTATGTATTACTTTTAAATGATAATAAAACATAGAATAACAACCATTGATTACATTCCTTACTCCCACTTCTTCCTCAACTAAAATTGTTATAATTTCCAAAATTATATCTATCCAACATTGAAAAAAACTATGATATCCTAGACCTATCTATTTTGAAATTATATAACATGAAGACAATATTTTGTTACAGTACATTTACAATACCTTTATGTTTTAGTGTTTTAAATAATGAGGAAAAAATTATCTAAAAAACTAAAACCCACTTAATTAATGAATGATTTATTACAAATGATAGTAAATTATCAATCTATAACAAGTCAAAAACATCTCCCACAAAAACTTCACATTCAAAACTTTTCAAGATGTTATATAATTTTATTACTATCACAACATGGGGAATGGAAACACATGAAATGGGTGACCTCAAGGTCACAATACAGTTAAACATAATCATTAGAAATAAAATATAAAAAGTGACCATAAGATGAAAATATTGGTATAATCAAGAAATTTATACAAAATTAATAATATATAACAAACCATGTAATAAGTATTGGAATAACATAAATCATGAGTCAATAGATTATGGATTCATGATTCAATAATCATCATATATGATATCATAATATAGTCAAATGAATAATCATAATTATATGAAAATTTTAAAATAGGGAAGAAACATAAGCATATAAAATATTGTGAACAAGTCTTAAAACATAACGTTAACACAAAAATTGGAAACAATGTCTCCTACATATCATTCATAGAATAACATTGTAAACAATGATTTTTGTATATAATTAACACACAAAAAAATCTGAAAAAACATATCATATATGACTCACATGATAAACATATGAACAAATCTTCCCACTCCCATTCATGATACATTTTTAAATCCAAAAAGATATGTAACCTTAACTTACACATAGTGGAGACACATAAAATAAAAAATTCATCATATCATAAATAACCCATATAAAAACAATGCGTTTCTTAGACCATTTCAAAACAAATCACATTACATGAACTTAATAAATCAAAGAATATAAAAAAAAATTCTTAAATGGATTCACATCATAATAATATATAGAGGATGTTAAAACGATGATTTTTTTAAAAATGTGGGATGGTAAATAGAACTGAAATGAAAATGAATTCAAAAAAACCATTTAGATCATTATTATTAAAGATTATATAGAAATTAATTATTAAAAAAATTATATATAGAATGAAATGAAATTTGAAAATAGTATTATAAAGAGTTCCAAATAAGAGATACTAGAATTTAAATATTTTTTATTAAAAATAATTGGGATTAAAAGATAAAAAATTTGATTTTGAATGGTTGGAAAACATTTTTAATATTCTGAAATGCATTTGTTGAAAATGTATAGTGTAAAAGAGGTAGTGTAGATTTTATTTTAAAATAGGAGAGGGGGATATAGAGGTAGCATGTGTAAAAACACATTTGGTTTTTAAAAGAAAAATGAAAAATAACTTTTTGGAATAATAAACATGAAAATGAATGGAAAACTATCATTAATGGAGATGAAAATTTATTAAAATTTTTTTCACTTATATGTTAATGAAATTCTTTAATATAGAATATTTTTGTTAAGAACAACATTTTATTGAGATATAATAGTGTTAATATTATAAAAACCCATGTATTTATAGAATAATTTGTTTTTATATTTATTAGTATTATTTAAATTAAAGAGTTATATTTATTATATTAAGTAATTATTAAAATAAATAATTTATTATACGGTTATTTATTTTAAAAATTAAATTTTCAATTATAAAATATTAATTTAGAAAAACCAATTTAATTTTACAATTAATCATGGTGAAATTATGTTATCATGGATTTTTTATAAATTTATAAAAAAAGTTTCATTTTGGGGAAATAGGAAAAATATAGTTTTTTAAATACGATATTTTTTATGATGTCATGAAGAAATAATTATGATAAAACATTTAATAAATTTATTTAATAACTAAATTATTATTTTATAAGTGTAATATTGTACATGAATAATTGAGAACAAGTATATTTTAATTTATTTCTTGATAAGTATAAATATTATTGCATGTGTCGACGCAGTTCCTATCCCGCATTGGTAATGTCAAAATTGGATACATATTAATAATAATTGGGTCCTTAAAATTATTTAAAAGACATATTTATTAATTATTATAGATTAGTGATATTTTTGGATTTTAATTTACAATTTTATAGTAATATAATATTAATCTGATCCAAATATCGGCGCAATGCCTGCGCAGGGCAGGAAAAGCGAAAATAACAAATTTAAAAATTTGTCTTGTTACGTATATGAGTGAATATACATAATTAACAAATATAGAAATTTAATTTTAACATAATTAATTTATTTTTAATATATTAATTTATTTTAAATTTTTGTATATGAAATAATTACTATTTATGCATGTGTAATGCTGATAGAGTGCTTGTGCATGCATAAGAAAAATAAATGAATTTTTTTAATTAAAATTATAAGAATTATTAAATGAATCATATTTTGGGTAAATATTTTTTTATAAGTAATTTTCAACCAATAACTATATTTTATTCTATTTTGGAAAATTTTCGACCAACCAGAATCACATTAAGACGTTTGGAATATTTTATTTAAAAGTAAGTCAAGGTGTTCACACTATAAACATTAGTTTGTATAATATTTTTATTTTTGGTTTTCTTAAAGTGGATTTCTAAAATACATAGTGTTTTTAAATATAACAAAATTATCGTTTTCATTGATTTTTTTATTTTCAGGGAATAAAAAATATTGTAATGGCTTGCACAATTATGACACATTAATTATATAATTAATAGGAATGTCAAATTAATCGTATTAAAAATAATAAAATAAACAAAATTTAATATTTTTAATTTAATTAAATAGTTACCTATATTAATATGTCTTGAATATGAAATAATAAAAAATCAATTCAAATTTTAAACATTTTTTTGACTTGTTTAGAGTCTTAATTATGAATAGTTTTTAGTTTTGAAAAAAATTATTTTTCATGAATAAAATATTTTCTTAAATTAATTAAAAATCAAAAAATTATTTAACAATGATAAACTTATAATATTACTTTCATAATTTATTCCCCTTCAGTTTTTAGGAATTTTTGTAAGCTTCAAACCCTACAATAGATTTATTATATTTGAATAAATTGAGTAATTCCTAATTATCCCCTCATCTCAATTATAAAAGGATGCTCCTTTCTTCACTAATATTTGTCACCATGAGCCATCAATATCAAGAATAAACTACCAAATTGTCTTCTCCACTTATACCACCTAATTCAAGAGTTCATAGTTTAGTAATGACACCATATTTTGTTGTCTTAAGGTGTTAAGCAAAGCGATTTTTCAAAGAAGAGGGAGATAAGGAAACGTATGTGGCGAGTCAAACTCAAGGTAAGAGGATTGTTTTGAGAGAATTATTTTTATTATATATTCTTACATTTTCAAGGAATATATTTTATTTTAATCAATTATTGTAGATATTTCAATCATCTATAATTGTTAGTGATGTATTGTGAACTTTTATGTGATCATCTATTTTAATGTTTATGTCTTCTTAAATATTTGTATTTCATCTTGAAAGGTGGATTTATCCCAAATAACTTGAGTTTTAAGAAAATTTAAATTTATTCATGATGATAAGTATTAAAATTATTTTACTCAATAAAAATAATTTATGTAAGATTACGAAAATCTTTTGTTGGTTAAGATTGATAAGGGAAGGTATTCTAAAAAGTTTTCTTAAAATTTGGCATTAGGGAATCATATGAGATGATATGGTCTGGGGATTGAACCCATGAACGTAAGGAAATGATGTCCTACACGTTATAATCTTATTAGACACTTGGTTTTTATAACACCCATCATGTATCATTTTAATCCATAAAATATTTATTATTTCAAATGATTTTAAAGGAGAAATCCATGTGTTTTTCAATGATGATTTAAAATGGGTTTTCAAAACAATAAGTATATTAAAGGATTTAAAAAGATTTTTATTATGATTATTTATGAAAATACATGTTTATAAATTATATAATTTTTGAATTTCATATAAAATGTTTTACTAAGTTATTTTTCAAATTATTTTAAAATTATTTTATCATTGTTTTTAAAACCCTTTTCTAGGAAAAATAATTGTTCACCCAATGATTCAAAATTTATTTTCAATAGGTATAATAGATATTATCCAAAGGAATTATATTCAATTATAGATTTATAACACCCCAATTTTTTTAGTTGTTTTATTATATTTTTATACATTTTGAGAATTTGTAATGTAATTTTATATTTTCCAAAACCTAGATGAGATAAGGTCCACAATTGTATAATGAACTATGTATTTTTTTGTTATCTTAAAAAAAAGATAAAAAACCTGTTTTATTAGTAAATAAAAATGTTTTGGTTCCGGAATTTACATTTCATATCGAAGGAATGATCTAGAAAACTTTGGAGATAAGATGTTTTAATTTTAAAAAATAAGTGACCAAATTTACTTTTGAACTTCTAGGTAATTAAGTACAGAAAATAAAATAGATTTTCTTAATTCTAAAAATGAAAATAATGATTTATAAGTATAATGAAAGACTTATGATGGCATAATTAATTTAATAATGGGATATAATGTAACAAAACAGGTATTTATAAAATAATTCTTTTTATTTTTATTAGAATTTTTGAAATTAAATAGTTATATTTATTATGTTAAGTAATTATTATAATAAATAATTTATTATATGGGTTTTTATGTAAAAAATTAATTTTTATATTATATAATTTTAATTTGGGAAAAATAATTTCATTTTTTAATTATTCATAATGAATTTATCATAGTCTGTATTTTTGATAATTTTCTAAAAAATTTAATTTTTAGTGAAAAGTAAAAATATAGTTTTTTTAAAATACAATATTTTGTGTGACTTCATGAAGATATAATTATTATATATAATTTAATAAATATATTTAATAAATAAATTATCATTTTATAAAAGTAATATTGTAATAAATTAATTCAGAACATATATGATATAATTTATTTCATGATAAGTATAAATATTATTATTTGTGATGACACATTGTCTACCCAACATTGACAATGTCAAATTTGGATCCTTATTAATTATAATTGGGTCCTTAAAATTATTTTCATGACTTATTTATTAATTATTATGTATTATTGATGTTTTTGGCTATTAATTACAAATTTTATAGTTATATAATATTAATACTATCCAACTACTCATGTAATTCTCACTCAGGGCAAGAAAAGAAAAAATAAGAAATCTAAAAATCTATTTTTTAAGTATATGAGGTAATATACATAATGAAAAATATATAACATTAATTTGAAACTAATTATTTTATTTTAATGAAATAAATTTATTTTTATTTTTTGTATATGAAATAATTAATATTGATACATGTACAACGCTGATGCAATGCTTGTGCAATCACCAGAAAAATAAATGAAAATTTTATAATTAATATTATAATAATTAATAAATGGATAATATTTTGGCTAAATATTTTTTTATAAATAATTTTAAACATTTATCTCTTTTTTTCTATTATGGGACATTTTGGACCCATAATAATCACATTAAGATCTTTAGAATATTTTATTTAAATGTAAGTTAAGGTATTCACAGTATAACATTTAGTTTGTATAACATTTTTATTTATAGTTTGGAAGAAGTGGATTTAAAAAATAAATATTTTTTGGTAATATAGTAAAATTATATTTTTCATGTACTTTTTTTATTTTATAGAATAATTAAATACTTTTATAGCTTGCACAATTATGACATAATAATTATTTAATTAATGAATAAATAAAATTAGTGGTATTAAAAACAATAAAACAAATATAAATAGATATTTTAAAGTTTATTCAAGAATTACCTAGATTTATATGACATGACTATGATAAAATAAAAAATTAATTTGAATTTGAAAAAAAAAATTGATTTTTTTAAATTTAAAATTATGAATAGTTTTTATTTTGTCAAAAATAATTTTTGATGAATAAAATATTTTATGAAATTATTTAAAAAAAATTATTTAACTAGAAAAAAATGAAAATAGTCCTTCTAAAATTTATTCCCATTTAGTTTTAAGACTTTTTGGAATTCCTAAACCCTATAATAGATTTATTATATTTTAATAATTTGAGTAATTCCTAAGTTACCCCCTCACCTCAATTATAAAATGAGGGTCCTTCCTTCCCAAATATTCATCACCCTGAGCCTTAAATCATGAACATACATTTCCAAATTATCTTCTCCACTTATAACTCCTCCATATAGAGTTCATAGTTTATTAAGAAAACCATATTTTGTGGTCATAAGGTGTTAAGGAATGTAATTTTCTAAAGAAGGGAAAGATACAGAAACATATATGGAAGGTTGAACCCAAGGTAAGGGGATTTTTTTGAAATAATTATTTTTAATATAGATTCTTATATTTTGATGTAAAATATTCTATTTTCATCCATGATTGAAGATATGGCCATAATCTATAATTTTTTGTGACATATCGTGAACATTTAGGAAATCATCTCTTCTAATGTTTATTTCTTCTGAAATGTTCGTATTTCATCTTGGAAGGTGTATTTCTCCCAAATCTCTTGATTTTTAAGAAAAATTATATTTATTCATGATGAGAATTATTGAAATTATTTTCTTTTTTGAATATTATTTAAGTAAGATTATGAAAAGTATTTTGTATCTTATGAATGATATGGACAAGTCTTCGAAAATGTTTTCTCAAAATTTTGAATTAGGGTATCATATGAGGTGATATGCTTGAGGGAGTGAACCCATGACCTTAAGGGGATGATTTCATACAAGTGATACTCCTATTAGAAACATGGTTTTTATAAGACATTTCAAGTATCATTTTAATCCATAAAAGATTTATTATTTTCAAATTATGTTTAAGGATAATCCATGTGTTTTTCAAAGATGATTTTAAAATGGGTTATAAAAATGAAAAGTATTTTAATTGTTTTGAAAAGTGTTTTTTATGATTTTTAATGAAAAAACTTTTTTATAAATTATATCAAATGTTTTGTGTTTGATATAAAATGTTTTACTATATTATTTTTCAAATTATTTTAAAAGTATTTTTCATTGTTTTTAAAACCCATTACATAAAAAAAATAATTTATCACCCAATGTTTCATAATTTATCTTCCAAAATTTTAATAGATATTATTTTAAGGTGTTCTGTTAACATATGAAGTTATCACAATAGAAGTGATTTAGTTTTTTTATAATATTTTTATATAGTTTTGATAATTTGTAATGTAGTTTTCTATTCTCCAAAACCTTGATAGGAAATGGTCCTTAATTGTAAAATGTACTGTATATTTTTCTATTATATTTTATAAAAAAATGCACAACATGTTTTATTACTATATACAGAAGTGCGGGTTAGAGGATTTAAAAATATATAATGGAATATGAAAAATATGAATTTATCAAATATTGAAGAATGGATTTTGGGGAATAATATTTTTAGTCAATGAATTGAAATTTGAGTTAACCAAATCCAGAAAAAAATGGCATAATTCAGAAAGCAGAGGATATTTATAAAGGTATTTTTTGGTAGAACTGTTAATTTATAGAAATAATTGAAATTAACACAAAATAAAATCAAATGTAATAATATATAACACTTATATTAAATAATTTTAAGGATAATCATAACTCAATGAATGGGAATTCAGTCTCTAAAAACACATATGGTAATGGAAACATTAGAAAAAAGAGGGTACCATGGAATTGAAATTAAAATATCATAAAATGGAATATATTCATTATAATTGATTCAATATTTCTATTAATGAACCATATAAAATAAATTATAGTGCCCAAAATTTAAAATGTCACATATATTTGAAAAGGATAAAAAGAAACCCTTATAGCTTAATGAGTGTTGAAATCATATCCCCGTGAAAGAGAGTGCATCATATTGAACATAAATTACCCTGAATAAAATAAATTCGTAATTTAATATATCAAATAGGTCGTTTATATACACATTTAATGTAATTTGGTGTATAATACACAATATTTCTCAAATTATGGAATTTGAGATGAAAATCCTTACATTATATTTATATTTACTTGAACTTTGTCTAAAATCCAATATAATGACCAGAAATTTATTAATAACTTGTCTAATAAAATAATATAAAAATTATACCCATTTACGATCATTTTTTTAACCATTAATAACATATATATATATATATATAACTAATTATAGTTTGTTTTCCTTATTAATGTGTTATAACTTTTGATTGTTTTTTTTTGTAAAAACAAAAATAAGATAAGATAAATTTTCACTATTTAGTTTCTAGTTCCTCATTAATATATCATTATATATATCAAGAAAATAATTTTTCAATTACTTATTATGTATCATTTTCATTTGTTGAAATATTGGAATATGATTGGTGAAAATTAAAATAGCAATAAACTAGTTTTTGATGTGATTAATGATAAAAATGTGATATATTAATAAAAAATTATGTTAAATAAAAATTATAGAATAATTAAAACATATTAAGTATGTCACTATTTAATTATGTTAACATTATATTACATCAGATAATTTTTTATGAAATATTCATTATAATATCATTAATATAGATGGTAAAACCTACAAAAAGAGTAATGTATTATAGTTTTTCCATAAGTAATGAAATGTATTTTGATAATGATAAAATAAAATAAATATAACCTTAAATAATTCATTAGTAGATTATATCGTTGGTAAATATATTCTTAGAACCATCCATTTTGGGTGGTGATTACAAATGAAATTCATTGTTCCTTGAGGCGGTTGTTCACCATATGCAAAGTTAAATATCTCATTTCTAAATGATTTTATAGAATGATTGTATATAAAAATGATCATTTATGAATAATATTTTTAACATAATAAATAAATTTATTCATCAAATCCATCCTTGATACCATCCTTCAAATAAGGTGATGATAAATGAACAACATCACTTTGTGGATGTGGTAATCTGATTGTACAGACAATCGATGTCATATTCCTTTCTTATTGGATGGAAAGGAATTAATTTTTTTTGATTAATAATAAATAAATTTTACTATACTAATTATAATTAATTATTTATATTAATGGTGTTATATAACATCGGGATGGTAAAAACATTGTAGGAAACAATAAGAATAAGATGATATTCATGTTAGTAAGTTGAATTATCAATAAGAGTTATCCTTTGAAATGAAGTTAAAATTTTAAATAATAGTTTAAATATAATTTTAGAAGTGGGAGAGGTGTACAATAGGATTAAAATTCATTATTTGGAAGAATAAATTCTTATTTAAGGTGAGTCTTAAAGTGCAGGAAATTTTATCTTTTTATAGGTGAAGAGAATAGTATTCTGGGAAGCAACCCTTAAATATTCAATAATATAAATTTACTAAAATGTCCAAAAAATAGACATAATTTTTGAGTAATGTGGTTTTGGGTCAAAAATACATCAAACACACATTTTTGAACATGTTATTAAGATCTTTTGGCCTTTTCACCTTAGTAAACTACTTTTTACAATTTTTTTTTCTTACCATTATAACTATTTTTAACCATTTTCATTAATTTTAATGAACAAAATTAAAATTTACCTTATTATATAATTTGAAAATTATTATTTCATTTTTAAGAATAATTTTATCACAATAGATTTATAAATTTATTAAGATATAATTTTAAAATAAATGCATTTGATCATCTAAAAATTCTTTTTTGAACAAACATGTTTTTACGATTAAAAATTATGTATAAGATAAAATTATCATCGATACAGATTTACATGGAGTAAATTAGTATAAAATAAAACTACTAAACTTTTTTTCTTTAATTTAAATCTAAAACCTAACATCGCTATAAGCACACAAAACAGGGTAAATATAAAAAGATTATTTTATTAGAGAAACATTTAAATTTGGGTCTAAAAATATTGGACATAGGATTTATAAGTGTAAAAAATTGAAAATGAATACTTTTATTCAATAAATTTATATTTTATTTCTCAAAGGTTTTTGTAATCATCCATTATACACTTAAATAATGGAAATATTATAGAAATTATAATTTTCACAAATCCTGTATTTTTACTAAAAACCATCCATTTTAGAAAAAAAATAAAAATTTCATTCTAAGAAAAATTTGATGTGAGGAACTCAAAAATTAATTTTATTTTATCTTATTTAATTTATATAATTTTTTTATATATTTTTAGAATTAAAATACATAATATTAATATACAAAACTTTATTATAAGTAACCCTTTTACAATATTAACTAATATTTATTTTTTATCATCCAAAGGTAATAAATTTTAATTATTCACCAATAGAGTGTTTATTATAGATTTTCTAATAATGATATTATAAAAAAATTTATTCTTTTAGAGTGGGTGTAAGGTTTAATATTATTTTCCATCATATCTTTATTTTTTATAAGGTCTATAATTTCTAGTCATTACATTATGGATTTTAAAAGATTTTTAAATGTATTATTCTCTTTGTTCTTACCTTTTAGGATATAATTTTAATTGTTGTATCATAAATGAATTATGTATAGTTTAGTTTTTCATTTATATATATATGTATATGACATATTGTAATTCCCTGACCCTAGAATCTAGGTTCTGGTTAATTATTTTAATACATGGTCATGATTACAAGGAATCATGTCCCAAAGGACCGATCAGTTTAGTATTATTGGAAATAAGATTCATACATAAGTTCAACTTTACAACTTGAAAATAAATACAAAACGAATTTATTCCATTAGAAACAACCAAGCCTCATAGATTATTCCTGCAAGTTACTCATAACTAACTTCTTCATATCCTGGGAAAATAAAACATAAGAAAGGGGTGAGCTCAAACACTCAGTAAGGTAAGCAATACAGCAGAAGATAACATAAATATTAAGCATGGTGAATAATTGAAACCATGTGTCTTTACCAATAATAAACATGAATACTTTTATTGAAGGAATATGAGCTGAGTAAATAATGCCATAATAAAATATAATCATGGGTATTATACTAGTTGAATGACCACATGAACCATTAATATTATTTTCACAATGATGGAATATATAATGCCAGACATTCTGAAACATTTTTTCAAGGGCTCGTCCAAGATATCTAAAAATGATTAAGGCCTCAACCAAAAAAATATATCAAATTGGGAAAGGCCTCATCCAATTCCATGTCTAGTTTTCTCATGATACATACTGCTGCAACAAGGAGCTATAGAAGGCTCCACCTGTCACTTACTAAGTCCCATACATTCCTCATATTAAAAGGTTGAAATATAACATAAACATTCATATTAAAACTAGCATACAAAATGTCAATTCTTTAACTATAAACCATGAATGGTATAAAAATAGAACATCCACAGTTAAACATGTCCAAAAATCTTCAATACAATATGAAAGTTTTTAATCATAATAAATCAAGTTCAAATAAACATAAAATCCATCAAAGGATGTTGACATAGATGAAATAAAAACCCTTTTTAGAGAAATATCACGTTATATTTTGAAATAATTTTAGAGTCACATAATTATAAAGAAAAAATTTATTTTGAAAATATTATTATAAGCTTGTAAGGGCAGCTAAAATGATGTTATAATGGCATAAAATAGCTGCACCCTCCGTATAAGTTAAAAAAACATCCTTATCTTAATTTTGTCGAAATGGTCATAAAGTACCTTGTTTGGAAAATGATGGAATGATTCCTTTCAAAACATATAAGGTTAAATAAGGTTATAAATTACTTTACCTTATTTTCTAGTAAAAAATGTTTTGAAATACATTTTTAGGAAAAATAGATGTGGATGATAAAGAGGTCCCTGTAGATACTTATGTAAAAACAACCTCGGATAATAAAGATATTGTGAAATTAACCCTTACCAATTTGGTAACTTACGAAACATACACCCCATGAAATAATTATTATACAATTAATAAGTAAATTCAAATAAATTAATGTTTATTACACAAAAAATACAATTATGGGCAGTACATACACCACACAAAAGTTAATAGTGGCAATATAGCATGAATCTCACGAAAATAAGGAGTGAGATGAAAACCCCTTACCTTGTAATTTTCCTTGGTAGAGGGTTGGTTAACCTCATGTATAATGTTTAAATAATGTTTATTAATTTATAAAAGAATAATATACATTAATATGATATCAAATATGATATTTTAACATTTCTTTGTTAATAATACCTTAGTATTAACGTCATTTTGGGTGTCAACTGATTCATTTTCCTTCATATGATTTATTACGTAAGTAATTTTTTTTATGGATAGTATGTATATTATTCATATTCATAATTATATTAAGTCAATAAACATTATTTTTAATCATATAATGAAAATTAGTCTTGAATGGATATGATGGGGAATGAATCTCATCGCGTTCTTGGAGACGGTAATCCGTAGGTACGTACGATCGACAATATCATTCTTTTGAAATTAAAATAATATAAAATTGGATATTATATCATATATAAAGAATAATTATCATGTTATATTTATTATTTATATCAATTAAACATCATTATTATACCCATACTAATAATAATGTATTGAATAATAATTACACCACGACGTGGAGACGGTAAGCCGTACGTACACACGTATGGTGACAGGTCATTAAAAGGATGGATAGAATAATGAATATGGTTGTACCATATTTATAATAACATCACATTATATATAAGATACTGTATTTATTATTTTATAATGGAAACAACAAATAAATAGGAGGTGTAAAAATAAAGGAACTTTAAAGAGGTGATGAAATATTTACCTCTTCTTCGGGTTCTTCCTTTTGATTTGATCAAAAGGGATCATTAGGTTGGATTTCTGACTAAATTAAGGAATTTAGGATGAATTAAGGATATTTTATAGGGTATTTGGGTAGGTTTTGGTTGTGCCAAATTGCTTTTAAGGTGTGAATTATAGAGAATGGGGAGTGCCCTTTTATAAGAGGGGTGAGGGGCACCTTAGGAAAAGCTAGAAATATTATTTTATAATAAAATAATGTTCGGTTTATAATGGCTCCAAATTGTATTATTTAAAGTATAAGGTGGTTATGGTACGAAATCCACTCAAAAAATAGGTTTTAGACAGGTTTGGGTCACTATATTAACTTTATCTTTTAGATTTAACTCTTAGTTAAATAGTTTCACATTTATCATGTCTCTTTGTATTTTTATATTATATAGTTAATAAACTTACTATATAATTCCAAGAGAACCCCATGTGGTTCATTAATTATACACATATCATTATATAATTATTTTGGCAGAACCTTAGATTTTTAGGAAAAGAATATCAATTAATAATATAATATTTGTTTTAAAAACTCTTTTATGTCAATTTTGACACTATTTGGTATTTTGTTTTTGATAATTTTATAACAGCATTATTACTTAAAAAAATCATCTAACCAACCATAATATGTAATATTGACCTAAAAAATAGTGTAATTCATAAAAAGTCTCAAATTACATTTATTTCGATATTTATAATGTCAATTATTTAAATCATTCATTAATTAGGTAATTATGACATCATCATTGTGTCCTAAATAAATTAAATTATTTAATGTCTAAAAAGATAAATAAAATAAGATTATTTAGGAAATACTTTTATCTTTATAAGGAATTTTTATAGTCGAATTTATCTTTTGTGTAACCCTATATTAATGATGTTTTACTTATTAAACTTTGATTTTAACTCTTTTAACTCTTCTTTGAATTAAATAATAATAAATGTCCTAATCTAATCCAAGTGGACCTAAAGGATCATATTTTATTCCTAAGGTTATTTTTTGGTCGAATTACACTTATCCAATATAATTAGGACATGTGTTAGGGAAATAATAATATCATTTTACCCTAAATTACCCTATTTACTTTTAACCATGGTAAATAAAAGTAAGAGGTTACTATTCACCAAAAATTATTTTCATCTTGTTGAACCACATTTTACTTATTGATATCAACCGTGTCTCTTATATTTTGTAAATTCAACTCACAGAAGCGGTAAAATTATATTTTACGCAAATTTGCATATGCTCCTAGGAGGTGGGTAAAGACGGTAAAAGGTTCAATAAAATTTATATATATCTAAAGTTATTATAAACTGACTCCAATTAATTACATTGAACTTATATAGGTATTATGTATCTATTTGTACCTAAAATAAATTTAAATAAATAATTATTTACATAAAAATTTGGTTTTAAACTATAACTCAGTGTTTTTCACTATTCATCAAAAATTGAATGTTTTCAGAAAAATACCAAAAATTTACCCTAAGATAATTTTGATATCTGAATTCAAAAATAAATTCTATTTTACCATTTTCAAAACATAGAAGTTTCATTAATTAATTTAAAATTAATTCCTGTTGTCAAAACTAAAAAGCATATTTTTAAGAAATAACAACTATCAAAAGATGGACACTTGTTTATGTCCAATTTTAAAGTGAAATTACTTACAATGACCATCAATGGATTAAATGGTAAAAATATAATCTAATTATACTGGTAAACCATTAAAATGTATAATTCAACATTATAAATTATTTTGATTTAAAAAGTTGTTTTCAATTAAAATATAGTATTTTTCACTATTCACCCAATTATGAAATTTATCAGAAAAACACCAAAAACTTATTGAAACTAAATTCTTATGTCTTGATTGTAAAGAAGAATTTTATTTTGTCAAATTTAATATATAAAAGTTTCAAATATTTGATTTAAAAAGTTTTTTCCATTAAAAGGCGGTAAAATTTCATTTTTTAAAAAATAATTCTTTTATATGAAAAAAAGAATTTGTTCTTACATTATGTCTAAGAAACTCGTAATATGGATTATAAAATTATAAGGATTATATAAAGTTTAAAATTTAGTTAATACTATTTATAACCATTTTTTAACGGCTAGTTTGGTAAGTCGTGGTGTGCTTGAACTCAGTGTTGCGTGTAGTGTAAGTTATTGCATTACTTTGAAGAAATAATGTACTATGAAATCATGGGGTGTTACAAATACTATTTTTTGGTTATCTTGTGTATTAAAATATTTATTAGGCTAAGGTCTCCCATATTTACATAAATTCCCACTTAATGATTGTCACCGACCCCATGCCTAATGGAGGTGAGCCTTGGATGGAAAAAT
Organism: Viscum album; assembly: GCA_963277665.1. Classification (NCBI taxonomy): domain Eukaryota; kingdom Viridiplantae; phylum Streptophyta; class Magnoliopsida; order Santalales; family Viscaceae; genus Viscum; species Viscum album. The sequence goes on along the minus strand of OY728150.1, from coordinate 804,200,341 downwards.
ATACAAATTATTGAACTTGGTGGGTCCCTATTGTGTTAGGGTAGTCCAATTATATCAAACATGTCCTTACTTAAATCACTTAGCTCCCATATATGTTTTCCCTTCACGTAAATCAGTTTCCAAAGAAATGTCCTTATTTTAACCCAACAAAGATTACCTCCTACCCTATTATAAATCAATTATGTTATAAATTTTCCCTGTTTATACCAACCCAAATTATATTAAATAATGTCTTATTAAACATTCAGGAAATTGTTATCCCAATAAAAAGGTCAGATTCTTAATTTCAAAGGAATCCATTTCAGGGAGCAAATTCATAATGGAAAATACCTGGTTCTGCCAAATAATATTCCATTATATTTTTATATTCAATCATTAAATAGCTCATTATAATCTCAAATTATGTTCAATTAACTTTATTATTATTTTATACAAATATATTACTATCATATAACCCTATGATTTACTCATTCTTTAGTATTATATGTTCTTATTTTTGGTAGGATCAACAAGTTTCCAAAACAATTGTAAACTATCTTAAATATTTCCATGATTAATGAGTATTAAAAAAATAAAATATGGTAATATATTTTATTAAATTCCAACTTTTGAAATTATTGGTCTTCGTGAAGGGTTAGACAAAAATGAATACACATTATATAGTAACTTATTGTTATCAGTGTGTTTTATGACACATGATTATCATAAATTACATTTATAAAAATCTTACATGTATCATCTATAAAAATAAAATTAAATACTATGTATAAATATAAAAACATTATTATAATTTTGTTCATAATATTTGAATTATTAAATTTTTATTAGTGGATGAGGATTTACATCACTATACAAAAACTTCTATGGGAAAATATAATCTTCAAACTTTTGATAATGAAAATACTCTAAGACTCACTAATATATATGAAGCAAATTAATATAATTTAAAAATATACAAAATAATATATTAGAATAATGTATTTAAATATGTGGTTAATATGGCTATAATTATTATATAGGTGGTTAATGTTTGGTCATGGGTGTTGGGATAAAAGGTAACAGTTCATTATCCCTATTTCTATTATTTTAGAAATATTTAAAATAACGACCTAAGTATTGTTTGACATAGTGTACTAACTTCCCCATTTATTTATTAAATCATAAATCAATTTTTCATCTTCTAATTACTTGTACATTTTTTATAATTTAATGTTCTATTTATTTATACACTACAAAAACCATAATGTTTTATTTTTAAATCATGCATTGAAATCCGGGATATCTATGTATAAATTTTCATTGATTGAAAATTTTAAATATATTCTCTCTATCTATTTTATAACCCTCTATGAATATTGTACAGTTACATATATTCCCTATATTTTACCCCTCAATGATTCATAATTCACCTAAAATGATGTGTTAAGTAGAACCGACCACATCCCTACATTTCGTTTAAGAATGTTTTTCTCCAATTTATGTCCATTTAATATTATTTTATTGGTGCCCATATATCTACTTTTATGATTTTATTTTTCAATTTCAATTTAGATTTAATTTTTTAAAAAATACTATGAAATGAATCTTACAATTAATTTCTGGAAGGAAATATTTTTCAACCATTTTATTCCATAGTCTTTTGGAATATTCCATTTAACATTTTTTTATGTACATAATGTTTTAAAAAAATTATATATACCCATTAAAGTTTCTCTCATATCTTTATATTTAATGAAACATTGTTTAACATTTAAAGTATTATTTAATTTTAATTATTTTCATCCTCTATAGGGGTTTTTATCCATGTTAATATTTTTTACTATTTATTATTTGTTTACTGGGGATATGTTAAATTAAAGCATTCATAATCATTATTAAGATGATATATTTATTTTTTTAGTAAATTTTAAAAAAATTTATTTCAATATTATGAGTTATTTATTCGATAGAGGATTTATAAATATCAATTTGTTAATTTATTACCCATATGTATATAATTATATTATGTGATGGGTGGGACATGAATTATATGGCCCTTTAATGATTTGGGGATCATGTTTTTTGTAATGATATGGAATGTTTGGAACTTGAGAGTGAAACCGATTCACTATGTTGATGGTAATATGGAGTTATGCTAATGTAATATTCAATTATGGTCTTGATATAATGAATTAACATAAGAAATGATTTTTTATACATTGATTTATTCAAAATTTCAATGTTATGTTTCAATGTATTATCATAATTTTATCATGATTCCACAATGCAAGGAACAAATATTATTATATACCAATAAAATTATGAAATGATTCATTTTTTATGACCTATGTTTTATATTATATAATCTCCTCATGTTATGATAAAATTCGATGATTATGTTTTCATAACCACATATTCATCTTATACTCACTTATGATCTTCTTTATGTTCACCAATTCTTACTTCATCCATATCTCTTATCTTTTCCCATAGAAAACATCTTAGATCACCCTTTCATAGGTTTCAACCCCTGGGGTATGAATAATATTATAAAATGTGATATGCTTATAAAGGGTTTATGTGGGGTTATGTTATTGAGAAATGATCATTACATTGAAAAATATTTCTTATGCATATAATCTCTAGAGACACCAAAACTTTATGATTTAGGGGTGAAATATATTGTGATATGTATTTTCTATTAAGGTGTAATGTTATAATATGTGTGTATGTATGGGTTGGGTTTCTCAATTAGTATCAGAGAAGGTTTTAGCTATTTTATGGGACTAGGATATGAATTATGAGAGAATACATAATTAATAAACCTATGTTACATAAAAAATAATGTTGTATGAACTATGAATAACTATTATAGAATGTACCAAAAGTTCTATTGGTTGAACCAAAAAATTATATTTTGACCCTAAAAAATCATAGGATGATATAGGAGTTTTATAATTGAGGACATATTAGTATTGGTTTACATTGACTTATAATTTTATAATATTGATATGATAATATAACATTAATTCTAATCATTTGTTTTTAATATGTGATTAGTGATAGAATTATAATATTATGGGGTGGTAATTATGCCCATTATTGAAGAAAAAATATCTCAGAAAAGTTACAGGAATTTAATATTATATTAAGAAGGATCAAAGACTATCAGCCAATATCCCCAATGACTATATATTAATATATTTGTAAAAAATAGTCATGAGTTGATTAAATAAACTGTTTAAAAATCCACTTTGATTGATTCATGGGAGAATGTGATTCCAACAGATCATTCCACTCTTAATTTGATATATTTTGATTTTTTTGGAAATGATTTTATATCACTATATATATCCTATATCAATTCACATGATAGGGAAATCAATTTTCATATCCTATAACAACCAATGAACATATATAAGTGCATTGCTGACTATGAACTCACATGGATGACATATAATGTGTGTTATTCTATATACCAAATAATGAGGGATATATAGTGTAACACCCCAAGATTTCATAGTACATTATTTCTTCAAAGTAATTCAATAACTTTCACTACACGCAACACTGAGCTCCAGCACACCACGACTTACCAAACTAGCCGTTCAAAAGAAGTTATGAATAGTATTAATTGAATTTTAAACTTCATATAATCATTATAATTTTAGAATCGAAATTATGAGTTTCTTAGGAATAATGTAAGAACAAATTCATTTTTTTCGGATAAAAGAAGTTTTTTTCAAAAAATGAAATTTTACCACCTTTTAGTGGAGAACCCTATTTAAATACAATATTTGAAACTTATATATATTCAATTTGACTAAATAAATTTATTCTTTATAATGGGGATGTCAAAATTTACTTTGTGTAATGTTTTGTAATTTTTCCGATAAAGTTCATTTTTAATGAATAGTGAAAAATATTTTATTTTAATGCAAAAGTGCCTTTTAATATAATTTATTTATATGGTTAGATTATCTTTTTAATTGGTTTTAAAGTTTCATTAGAATATATTTTTACCATTTAATACAATTTTGTTTATTGGAATTAATTTCACTTTGAAATTGGACATAAACAAGTATCAATGTTTTGATAGTTATTGTTGCTTAAAAACACGCTATTTGTTTTGACAACGGGAATTAAATTTAAATTAATTAATGAAAATTATATGTTTTGAATTTGGTAAAATAGAAATCACTTTTGAATTTGGAATATCAAATATAGCTTAGGCTGAATGTTTGGTATTTTTCTGAGAAACATCAATTTTTGATGAATAGTGAAAAACACTAAGTTATTGGTTAAAACCGACTTTTTTATTTAAATAATTATTATTTTATTTAAATTTATTTTATGTCAAAATATATACATAATACCTATATATGTTCAAAATAATTCATTGGAGTCATTTTATAACAAGTTTCGATATATAAAAATTTTATTGAACTTTTTACTGTCTTTTACCCACCTCCTAGGAGTATTTGCAAATTTTCATAAAACATATTTTTACAGATTCTGTGAGTTGAATTTAAAAAATCTAAGAGACATGGTTAACATCATTAAGTAAAATTTGGTTCAATAAGATGAAAATAATTTTTGGTGAATAGTAACTTTTGACTTTTTTTACGGCGGTTAAAGGTAAATAGGGTAATTCAAGGTAAAAAGAATATTGTAATAATTCAAAATTACTTAACACATGTCCTAAACTTATTGAATAAGTAATTACCAACCATGGGAATCCTTGTGTCGATTTTGGTACCCCATGGATCCACTTATGAATGATAATGACACTTTAGATTAATTAATTTAAAGTAAAGGTAAAATTGACAAAAAAAAAATCTTTTAGTAATTAATTATTATATGATGTTATATATGTAATATTTTTTACTATAAATATTCATTGGAAATATAAATATATTTCCTACATCATGGTATTTTTTTATAATTTTTAGACATCGAATAAATTAAATTATTTATGACACAATAATGATGCAGTATTTACCTCATTCATAAATGATTTAAATAAACTAGATTATAAATATTAAAACAATATCCAAAACATGTCCAATTCTTATTGGATGATTTATTTAGACCATGAGTCATATTATCTTCGACCCTAATGATTTTCTGACCTTTAGAAACCGAATATCATTATATAATAAAATAATATTTTCACACTTTGCTAAAGAGCCCCTCCTTCCCCTTATAAAAGGAGACCACTTCTAACAAATTCCTCACACCTCTCAAGCATTTAGCCTCGTCCAAACTCTACCAAATTAAGCTCCCTAAATCCCTCTCCTCTTCCTAGAAGCATTACCTTAGGCATAAGGCACTTCAATAAGTCATTTTGGTTCAAACCAAAGGAAGTTACCCAAATTGAAGGTAACAGTTTCTTTTAACTTCTTTTATTTTATTTTATTTCTCCAACCCATAAATTATTTTTTTCCATTTATTTAATAAAAAAACCAGTATCCTCAATATACTTGGATTTTTTTATGATAAGTATTCGAACTACACTCACACACACCTCCATATAATGGGTGAAGAACATAATGTTTTAGTGGATGACAAACTAACGCCTCACGAAACGATGATTGTTCAATTACCTCATACCGCCTCTCATGGTAGCCATTATGATGGCACTACATTTATATATGATATATACGATATTTATGTTTTCTTCATGCTTCTGTATTTTTTCTTTTATAACATACCTTAATGGTTTCCATTATGGGTAAACGTGATAATTTAATTTGAGGAAGTGCGGACTACCACCCCCTCAAAGTGATATGACTCATTAATACCATATGTGGGACATATAAAGAATGGATTTAATGATATTATATACGAAATTATACTGGAATTATAATTTACCTATGTATCATTATGTTTTAATTACATTAAAATAATAAATATAAATGAAAGTAGCATTCATGCGTACGTACGGCTTACCGTCTCCATGAACGATGCATTTAATTTCTTACCCCAAAATGATATGTATTGTTATAAATAACTTTATACATTGGATATATATGATATATATGATATCTAAATCATGAATATCATTCTAGATATAATGACCTTTTGACCACGTGAACAACTTGTAACTAGAAGGTGTTAATTTTCTACTCAAGTGCCAAATATCGACAAAATGAACATTATTAACTTAAATTATTACATAATGTTTATAACATGGTAATAAGTGATATAAAAGGAATAATAAACTTGAAAAAGGTTCTTAAGCAAGTAGAAATTAACTTTTGTTTATTATTCAAGATATTAAAGAACAAACGGGTCAAGTCGGACATGAGGTAAGGGGTTTCTTATCTCACTTTTAATTCCGTGAGATTTCCATTGTTCACCACATAATTATTGCATGTGGTGTATTTGGTACTGCCATTTGATATATAATATCATAATTCTCTTTATATTCATGATATTCTGTGATTCATTTGGTGGTTATTGACTATTTTTCATATGACTTGATTGATTACAACTAGGTAAGGGTTAATTTCACAATCTCTTCATTATCTGAGGTTGTTATCTACTGGGATCTCTTTATCATCCACATACATGTTTCTTAAAAATTTATTTCAAAACATTTTTACTATTTTATAGACTATTGGTTAAATTCATTTATAACCTTGTTTGACTTTTATAAGATGTTTATAAAGGAACCTTTCCATCATTTTCCAAACAAGGTCCTTTATAACCTTTTCGACAAAGTTAAGGTAAGAATGTATTTCTTTTAACTTATACGGCGGGTGAGACTATTTTCCACCATTATGACATCTCCAAAGCTTCCTTTAAATTCTTATAAAAATATTTTCAAAATAAATGTTTTCTTTATAATTATGTGACTCTTAAATTATTTCAAAATATAAAGAGGTAGTTCTCAAAAAAATGGTTTTGATTTCAACTAAGTCAACATCCTTTGATGGATTTTAAGTTTATTTGAAGTTGATTTATTATGATACAAAACATTCATATTGTATTGAAGGTTTTGTGATATGTTTGACTATGGATGTGCTATTTGTATACCATTCATGGTTTATGGTTAAAGTATTGATATTTCATATGCTTGTTCTAATACGAATGTTTATGTTATATTTCAACCTTTTCTTATGATGAATGTATTAGACTAGTATGTTACAGGTTGGGGACCGGTAAATGCAATCCCTCTAGGTTGGGGTTCGGTTAAAGCAGACCCTCCGGGATGGTGTTCGGTTACAAAGGCTCTCCAGGATGGAGTCCGGTTACAGAGGCTCTTAGGGTTGGAGTCCGGTTACAGAGGTTCTCTTGGATGGATTCCGGTTATAGATGCTCTCCAGGTTGGAGTCCGGTTAGAGAGGCTCTCCAGGATGGAGTCCGGTTACAGAGGCTCTCCGGTTTTGGGTCCGGTTACAGTTAGCACATAGGTCCTTCCATGAGGCCTTGACACAGAAATTAAAGTTTGGTATTATAAATTCCCTCATTATGAAAATAATATTGATGGTTCATGGGGTAATTTGACTAGTAGAATACCCATTATTATGTTTTATTATGGAATTATTTACTCAGCTCATATTCCATCCATAAAAGTATTCATGTTTATTATTGGTAAAGTCATGAGGTTTCAATTATTCACCATAATTAATATTTATGTTATCTTCTACTGTATTGCTTACCATTTCTGAGCATTTAAGCTCACCCCTTTCTATGTTTTATTTTTCTCAGGATTCTAAAAAGTGTATTCTGATTGACATGTAAGGTTAAGCTAAGGGAATAATGGCATTATCAAAGAACTATATATGTTGTGTTTTAAGTTTGAAATTGTAATGTAAAGTTCATGTATATAATATATTTTCCAAGACTGCTAAACTGATTGGTCCTTCGGGCTTGATTCCTTATAATCATGTGAATGTATTAAAATAATGCACCGACTCTGGGTAACTGGGGTTGGGGTGTTATAGATGGTATCAGAGAAAGTTTATCAATATACTTGGAAAATAGATTTAGATAAACTCTGATTATAGAACATTACCCTAAGACAGACTTTGAGGATTTGTATAGAAGAACTTCCTATAATTTTGGTAATGTCGGGATTTTGTGAGTTTTCCAAAAAAATACATCTTTGTACGGATACGAGAAGGTAGAGGCGGATCTGGCACAGATGTACCTAGGGTTAAAACCCGAAAACACCGCTTTGATCTAGACTCGAACAAGAACAGGTGCACAGAAATAGGCCTTGCTGCACTCTTGGTTACGACACTCGTGGGGGATATGCTTTGGATAATTCTCATTTTATTTACAAATCATTATAAAGGGTTTATGAGTATATAATTTCTTAAAGAAAATATTTTTATGGTTATGGATTATATCCATAAACTATTCAATTTATGTTAAGTGTTTTACATGTTTGGAATTATGTATTTCGATTCATAAACTAGTCTAGTTTATGCCATTTTATAGAAATGGCACCCAGTAGAAGGAATCTGAACTCCGAAAATACGTATGGTCCAAAGAGTAAGAAGGATCATATCATTCACGGTATTAAGAAAACTTTTAGAAGGGAAATAGTCTCCCATGTATTCTCAACATATGAAGAAATAGTATCATGTGTTAATAAGAAAAGTAAAGAATTCTCTAAGTCCTATGGCTTTGAAGGGAAGCAAGAAAAGAAAAGGATGGAAGAGAGAAAGATGGATAAAATGAAGAGGAAAAAGAATGATTTTCTCATAAGTGACAAATGTGGAAAGAATCACCTTGGTAAATACTTGAAGGGAATGATAGTTTGTTATAAGTGTGGAGAAAATGGACACCATGTACGTGATTGCAAGGGTAAGGAAAAAGTTTCCAATTTACAATGTTTCATCTTCAAGGATTTGGGACACTACGCGAATCAATTTCCAAATTATCAGAGTGTACCCAAATGCTGCTATTGGATAATAAAAAAGTTATGATACTACCGAAGATGAAGAGGAATTATTAGATTTCTTATGTTGTTATTAAATTATTGTGTCATTTAAGTATTTTAATAATGTTTTACATGTTATAAGAATTATAGAGTATATAAGGATTGTATTTTAGTACTATTTCATTAAGGACTTGAGATTCTGTGGAACCAACAAAAGTGACTCAATTACAGGTTAAATTTTTGGAAAATATATGGTTGAGAGAAAGATAAACAATAATATGGTTCTGATACTGAGGTAGTGATTTTGGAATAAGAGATGGTTGATTTAGATAAATTATATTGGATAATGTTGACTTCCTTGGAACTGATTAATAGTTTGTTTATTTCATCATTGTTGGAATATTCAATGTTTTTGGATATAGGGAATATATCCAGTATAATATAAAGGATAAGGGATCTTGAATGTTGTCAGTAAGGTTTTATGATAATTCAGGGTGTTACCAAGTTTTAAAATAATACATGATGAAGGTGTTCACATGTTATAACGTGGAAAAAGGATCTTCATTGTTTTTAACTTCCTTATAAATTTTGGACTAGGAGTTTGGATAGATTTATTTTGGATAATTCTAAAGGTTGGAATGGATTAAGATACTATTGTTAAGGTTATTTTTGGATTTTTATAAAATGAAAACACGCAGACCATGTGACAACCTGTCGCGTCGGAAAAAGCTGCGGGAATCGAACCGACAACCATAGTGCTATTGGGATTTATCGCCTACCATTGGACTACGTGAAGTCTCTAGATTGTATAATTTAGTTTTTTAAGGATTCTGATAGATGAATTATAAATTCATTTTTTGAGAACCCTATACGAATAAGATAAATAGAATATTTTTTTATGTTCTATTATCTTTTAGAGAGAAAGATGAGTTTGTTGTAGAAATTAGTTAAAGGATGGAACTCTACTTGTCAAGTGTATATATATATATATATATATCTTCTCTTATTATATGAGGAAATTAATTCTTAAACGTTAGGTAATGTATCTTAAAACTAATAATGTGTTATCCTAATACCTTATGTTTTGTTGGACCAATGATATTTTAAATCATCATACATTGATGGCTTTGAGGCCCGTAATTATACAATTGTTTGTGACTGATGACCTCAATCACTCCCTATAAATATTTACATTTTTTCTCTAATTATGTGTCCCTAATTTCCACCAATGTTCTCCTAACCGAGATCATAATTTTGTGGTGACTTTTTCATTCCCTTTTTCCTCGTATTAAGACTAAATTTTATTAACCCAATTTCTGATGTGGGTTTTCCCAAAAAGGTATTTTCTATTTTAAACCTTTTATTTTTGAAAAACAATTTCAAATTGTGAGCATTAAATTTATTGAAGGAGGGAAGAATTTAAAACCCCAAGATTTTATAGTACATTATTTCTTCAAAGGAATTCAATAACTTGCACTACACGTAACACTGAGTTCAAGCACACCACGACTCACCAAACTAGCCGTTCAAAAGTGGTTATGAATAGTATTAACTGAATTTTGAACTTTATATAATCCTTATAATTTTAGAATCAATATTATGAGTTTTTTAGACATAATGTAAGAAAAAATTCATTTTTTCAGATAAAAGAAGTATTTTTCAAAAAATGCAATTTTACCGCCGTTTAATGGATAAAACTTTTCAAATCCAATATTTCAAACTTATATATATTTAATTGGACTAAATAAATTTATTTTTTATAATGAGGACACAAAATTTACTTTGTGTAATTTTTTGGAATTTTTCCGATAAAGTTCATTTTTTAATGAATAGTCAAAAATATTGTATTTTAATTCAAAAGTTCCTTTTAATCTAATTTATTTATATGGTTAGATTATATTTTTAATTGGTTTTCAAGTTTATTTAGAATATATTTTTACCATTTAATACAATTTTATTTATTGGAATTAATTTCACTTTGAAATTGGACATAAACAAGTATCAATCTTTTGAAAGTTATTGTTGCTTAAAAACACGCTGATTGTTTTGACAACGAGAATTAATTTTAAATTAATTAATGCAACTTATATGTCTTGAATTCGGTAAAATAGACATAATTTTTGAATTTGGAATGTCAAATATAGCTTAGGATGAAGTTTTGGTATTTTTCTAAGACACATCAATTTTTGATGAATACTGAAAAACACAGAGTTATTGGTTAAAACTAACTTTTTATTTAAATAATTTTTTATTTTATTTAAATTTATTTTAGGTAAAAATAGTTACATAATACCTATATATGTTCAAAATATATAATTGGAGTCATTTTATAATAATTTTAGATATATAAAAAGTTTATTGAACTTTTTTACTGTCTTTTACCCACCTCCTAGGAGTATTTTCAAATTTGCGTAAAACATAATTTTACTGAATCTGTGAGTTGAATTTCAAAAATACAAGAGACACTATTAACATTAGTAAGTAAAATTTGGTTCAATAAGATGAAAATAATTTTTGGTGAATAATAACTTTTGACTTTTATTTACCGCAGTTAATGGTAAATAGGGTAATTCAAGGTAAAAAGAATATTGTAATAATTTAAAATTACCTTAACACATTTCCTAACCTTATTTTATGAGTAATTTCCGACCATGGGAATCCATGGGTCTATTTTGGGACCCCATCGATCCACTTATGAATGATAATGACACTTTAGATTAATTAATTTAAAGTAAAGGCAAAATTGACATAAAAAAAAATCATTTAGTAATTAATTTTTATATGATCTTATATAAGTACTCTTTTTGAATATAAATATCAATTGTAATTATAGACAGATTTAATACATCATTATATTTTTTTATAATTTTTAGACATCGAATAAATTAAATTATTTATGACACAATAACGATGCAGTATTTACCTCATTAAAAAATGATTTAAATAAATTAGATTATAAATATTAAAATAATATCCAAAAATTGTCCAATTATTATTGGATGATTTTATTTCTACCATGAGTCATATTATATTCTACCTTAATGATTTTTGGACATTTAGAAACCGAATACCATAATATAATAAAATAATATTTTCATGATTTCCTAAAGAGCCCCTCCTTCCCCTTTATAAAAGAAGACCACTTCTAACCAATTCCTCACACCTATCAAGCCTTTAGGATCATCCAAACTCCACCAAATTAATCTCCCTACATCCCTATACTCCTCCTAGAATCCTTAACTTAGGAATAAGCCACTTTAACAATTCCTTTTGGTTCAAACCAAAGGAAGTTACCCAAATTAAAGGTAACAGTTTCTCTTAACATATTTTCTATTATTTTACTTCTCCAACCCCTAAACTCTTTTTATTCCTTTATTTTATAACAACACCAGTATCATCAATATACTAGGATGTTTTTATGAGAAGTATTCTAACTAAACTTACACACACCTCCATCTAATGGGTGAAGAACATAATGTTTCTGTGGATGGAAAACTAACGCCTCATGAAATGATGATTGTTCAATTACCTCCTACCGCCTCTCATAGTGGCCATTATGATGGCACTGTATTTATATATGATATATATCATGATTATTTCTTCTTCATGCTTCTGTATTTTTTCTTTTATATCATACCTTAATGGTTTCCATTATGGGTAAACGCGATAATTTCATTTGAGGAAGTGTGGACTACCGCCCCCTCAAAGTGATATGACTCATTAATACCATATGTGGGATGTATAAAGGATGGAGTTAATGATATTATATATGATATTATAATAGAATTATAATATACCTATTTATCATTATGATTTAATTCAATTAAAATAATAAATAGAAATGAAAGTAGCGTTCATGCGTACGTACGGATTACCATCTCCATGAACGGGGCATTTCATTTCTTTCCCCAAAATGATATGTACTATTATAAATACATGTATAAACTGAATATATATGATATATATGAAATCTAAATCATGAATATCATTCTAGATATAAAGAAATTATGACCATGTGAACAACTTGTAACTATAAGGTGTTTATTTTTGACTCAAGTGCCAAATATCAACAAAACGAACGTTATTAACTTAAATGATTACATAATGTTTATAACATGGTAATAAGTGATATAAAAGGAATAATAAACTTGAAAAAGGTTATTAATAAAGTATAAATTAACTGTAGTTTATAATTCATGATATTAAAGAACGAACGTGTCAAGTCAGACATGAGGTAAGGGGTTTCTTATCTCACTTTTAATTCCGTGAGATTTCCATTGATCACCACATATTTCTTGCATGTGGTGTATTTTGTACTACCATTTGATATATATTATCATGATTCTCTTTATATTCAAGATATTCTATGATTCATTTGATGTTTATTGACTATTGGTCATACTACTTGATTGATTACAACGAGGTAAGGGTTAATTTCACAATCTCTTCATTATCCGAGGTTGTTATCTACTGGGATCTCTTTATCATCCACATACATGTTTCTTAAAAATATATTTCAATTTTTTTTACTATTTTATAAACTTTATGGTAAATTCATTTATACCCTTTTTTGACTTTCATAAGATGTTTATAAAGGAATCTTTCCATCATTTTCCAAACAAGGTCCTTTATAACCTTTTCTAAAAAGTTAATCTAAGAATGTCTTTTTTTTAACTTATACGGCGGGTGAGACTATTTTCTACCGTTATGACATCACCAAAGGATCCCTTAAAAACTTATGAGAATATTTTCAAAATAAATTTTTCCTTTATAATTATGTGACTCTTAAATTATTTCAAAATAGAAATAGATATTTCTCAAAAAAAGTTTTTGATTTCACCTATGTCAACATCCTTTCATGGGTTTTAAGTTTTTTTGAAGTTGATTTATTATGATACAAAACTTCTATATTGTATTGAAGGTTTTGTGATATGTTTTACTATGGATGTTCTATTCTTATACCATTCATGGTTTAGGGATAAAGTTTTGACATTTCGTATGCTTGTTTTAATATGAATGTTTATGTAATATTTCAACCTTTTCTTATAATGAATGTATTGTACTAGTATGTTCCGGGTTGGGGACCGGTAAAAGTAAGCCCTCTATGTTGGGGTCCAGTTAAAGAAGACCCTCTATGTAGGAGTAAGGTTACAGAGTCTCTCTGGGATGGATTCTGGTTACATAGGCTCTCCGAGTTGGATCCCGGTTACAGAGGCTCTCCGGGATGGTGTCCGATTACAGAGGCTCTCCGGGTTGGAGTCTGGTTAAAAAGGCTCTCTGGGATGGAGTCCGGTTACAGAGGATCTCCGAGTTTAGGTCCGATTACAGTTATCCCATAGGTCATGGCATGAGGCCGTGACATATAAATTAATGTTTGTTATTATACATTCTTTCATTATGAAAATAATATTGATGGTTCATGTGGTCATTCGACTAGTAGAATCCCCATGATTATGTTTTATTATGGAATTATTTACTCAGATCATATTCCTACCATAAAATTATTCATTTTTATTATTGATAAAGTCATTTTTTTTCAATTATTCACCTTGATTAATATTTATGTTATCTTCTTCTATATTTCTTACCCTTACTGATCATTTGAGCTCACCCCTTACTATGTTTTATTTTTTCCAGGATTCTAAGAAGTGTATTGTGATTGATATGCAGGGTTAAGATAAGGGAATAATGGTGTTCTCAAAACACTATCTATGATGTGTTGTATGTTTGAAATTGTAATGTAAAGTTCTTGTATGTAATCTATTTTCCAAGATTGTAAAACTGATCGGTCCTTCGGGACTTGATTCCTTGTAATCATTCCAATGTATTAAAATAATGCACTGACTCTGTGTAACTGGGGTCAGGGTGTTACAGTTGGTATCAGAGTAAGTTTAGAAATATCATTGGAAACACGATTTATATAAAATTTGATTAGAGAAAATTACCCTAAGATAGACTTTGAGTATTATTATAGAAGAACTTCCTATAATTTTGGTAATGTAGGGATTTTGTGAGTTTTCCAAGAAAATACATCTCTATATGGATACGAGTAGATAGAGGCGGATCTGGCACAGATTTACATAGGGGTATAAACCAAAAACAACACTTTAAGTTTGACTCGAATGGGAACTAGTTCACGAAAACGGGCCTTGCTACACTCTTCGTTACGACACTCGCGGGGGATATTCTTAGGATAATTCTCATTTTCTTTACAAATAATTATTAAGGGTTTATGAGTATATACTTCCTCAAAGAAAACATTTTTATGATTATGGATTATATCCATAAACTGTTCAATTTATGTTAAGTGTTTTACAAGTTTGGAATTATGTATTTCGATTCATAAACTAATCTAATATATGGCATTGTATAGAAAAGGCACCCAGTAGAAGGAATGTGAACTCCATAAATACATATGATCAAAAGAGTAAGAAGGATCATATATTTCATAGTATTAAGCCAACATTTAAAAGGTAAATCATCTCTCATTTATTCTCAACATATGAAGAAATAGTATCATGTGTTAATAAGATATGTAAATAATTCTCTGAGTCCTATATCTTTGAAGCGAAGCAAGAGAAGAAAATGATGGAAGAGAGAAATATGGATAAAAGGAAGAGGAAAAAGTTGGATTTCCCCATATATGATAACTGTGGAAAGAATCACCTTGTTAAGTTCTTTAAGGGAATGGTAGTTAGTTATAAGTGTGGAGAAAATGGATACCAAGGATGTGATTGCAAGGGTAAGGAAAAAGTTTCCATTGAAGAATGCTTCATCTTCAAGGAGTTGGGACACTACGCGAATCAATGTACAAATTATCAGAGTATACCCCAAATGATGCTATTGGATAAAAATAAAGTTATGATACTACTGAAGATGAAGAGGAATTATTAGATTTCTTACGTTGTTATTAAATTATTGTGTCATTTAAGTATTGTATTAATGATGTACATATTATAAGAATTATAGAGTATATAAGGATTGTACTGTAGTACTATTTCATTAAGAACTTTAGATTGTGTGGAACCAAGAAAAGTGACTCAATTGTATGTTATATTTTTGGAAAATATATGGTTGAGAGAAAGATAAACAATAATATGGTTTTGATACCGAGGTAGTGATCTTGGAATAAGAGATGGTTGATTTTGATAAATTATATTGGATAATATTGACTTCCTTAGAACTGATTAATAGTTTGTTTATTTCATTATTGGGAATATTCAATATTTTTGGATATAAGGAATATATCCAGTATAATATAAAGGATAAGGGATCATTAATGTTATTAGTAAGGTTTTATGGTAATTTATGGTGTTACCAAGTTTTAAAATAATACATGATGAAGGTGTTCACATGTTATTACATGGAAAAAAGGATCTTCATTGGGTTTAACTTCCTTAAAAAATTTGGACTGTGAGTTTGGATTGATTTATTTTGGATAAGTCTAAAGGTTTGAATGGAATAAGATACTATTGTTAAGATTATTTTTGGATTTTTATAAAAAGGACAACACACAGACCGTGTGACAACCTGTCGCGTCAGACAAAGCTGCGGGAATCGAACCCACAACCATAGTATGATTGGGATTTATCGCCTACCACTGGACTACATGATGTACCTATATTGTATAATGTAGTTTTTTAAGGGTTCTGATAGATGAATTATAAATTCATTTTTTTGGAACCCTATATGAATAAGATAAATAGAATATTTTTTTATGTTCTATTATCTTTTAGAGAGGAAGATGAGTTTGTGGTAGAAATTTGTTAAAGGATGGAACTATACTTGTCAAATATATATATATATATATATATATATATATATTCTTCTCTTATTCTATGAGGAAATTAATTCTTATACATTAGGTAAGGTATCTTAAAACTAAAAATGTTTTATCCTAATACCTTATGTTTTGTTGAACCGATGATATTTTAAATCATCATAGATTGATGGCTTTGAGGCCCTCAATTCTACAATTTTTTGTGACTGATGACCTCAATCACTCCCTTTAAATATTTATGTTTTACCTCCAATTATGTGTCCCTAATTTCCATCAATATTCTCCTAATCGAGATCATAATTTGGTGGTGACTTTTTCATTCCCCTTTTCCTCTTATTAACACTAAATTTTATTAACCCAATTTCCGATGTGGGTTTTCCCACAAAGGTATTTTCTAATTTCAACCTTTTATTTTTGAAAAACAATTTCAAATTGTGAGGACACAATTTATTGAATGATGGAAGAATGTAACACCCCAAGATTTCATAATACATTATTTCTTCAAAGTAATTCTATAACTTGCACTACACGCAACACTGAGTTCAAGCGCACCACGACTTATCAAACTAGTCGTTCAAAAGCTGTTTTGAATTGTATTAACTAAATTTTGAACTTTATATAATCCTTATAATTTTATAATCCATATTATGAGTTTCTTAGACATAATTTAAGAATAAATTCATTTTTTTCAGATAAAAGAATTATTTTTCCAAAAATGCAATTTTGCAGCCATTTAATGGAGATCCCTTTTTAAATACAATATTTAAAACTTATATATATATATATATATTTAATTTTACTAAATAAATTTATTCTTTAGAATGGGAACATCAAAATTTACTTTGTGTAATTTTTTGGAATTTTTCCGATAAAGTTCATTTTTTAATGAATAGTGAGAAATATGATATTTTAATTCAAAAGTGGATTTTAATATAATTTATTTATATGGTTAGATTATCTTTATAATATTTTTTAAATTTTAATTAGAATATATTTTTACCATTTAATACAATTTTAATTGGAAATAATTTCACTTTGAAATTGGACATAAACAAGTATCAATCTTTTGATAATTATTGATGCTTAAAAACATGCTATTTGTTTTGACAACGGGAAATAATTATAAATTAACTACAGAAACTTATATGTTTTTAATTTAGTAAAATATTCATCATTTTTTAATTTGAAATATCAAATATTTCTTAGGCTGAATTTTTGGTATTTTTCTGAGAAACATCAATTTTTGATGAATTGTGAAAAACACAGAGTTAATGGTTAAAACCGACTTTTTATTTAAATAATTATTTATTTTATTTAAATTTATTTTAGGTCAAAATAGATACATAATACCTATATATGTTCAAAATAATTCATTGGAGTCATTTTATAATATGTTTAGATATATAAAAATTTTATTGAACTTTTTACTGTCTTTTACCCACCTCCGAGGAGTATTTGCAAATTTTCATAAAACATAATTTTACAGATTCAGTGAGTTGAATTTAAAATATCCTAGAAACACAGTTAACCTAATTACATAAAATTTGGTTCAATAAGATGAAAATAATTTTTGGTGAATAGTAATTTTTGACTTTTATTTACCGCGGTTAAAGGTAAATAGGGTAATTCGAGGTAACAAGAATATTGTAATAATTTAAAATTACCTTAACACATGTACTAACCTTATTGGATGAGTAATGGCCGAACATGGGCATCCTTGGGTCGATTTTTGGACCCCATGAATCCACTTATAAATGATAATGTCACTTTAGATTAATTAATTTAAAGTAAAGGCAAAATTGACATAAACAAAAATCTTTTAGTAATTAATTTTTATATGATGTTATATAAGTAATCATTTTGACTATAAATATTCATTGGAAAAATAAAACAATTTATTACATCATCGTATCTGTTTTATAATTTTAAGAAATCGAATAAATTAAATTATTTATGACACAATAATGATGCATTATTTAACTCATTAATAAATGATTTAAATACATAAGATTATAAATATTACAACAATATCCAAAACATGTCCAATTCTTATTGGATGATTTTATTTCGACCATGAGTCATATTATCTTTGACCCTAATTATTTTTGGACCTTTAGATATCGAATATCATTATATGATAAAATAATATTTTCACACTTTCCTAAAGATCCCCTCCTTCCCCTTATAAAAGGAGACCACTTCTAACCAATTACTCACACCTATCAAGCATTTAGGCTCGTCCAAACTCTTCCAAATTAAGCTCTCTACATACACTTCCTCCTCCTAGAAGCCTTACCTTAGGAATAAGTCACTTCAAGAATTATTTTTGGTTCAAACCAAAGGAAGTTTCCCAAATTAAAGGTAACAGTTTCTCTTAAATTATTATCTTTTATTTTCCTTCTCCAACCCTAAACTCTTTTTATTCCTTTATTTTATAAAAACACCAATATCTTCAATATACTAGGATTTTTTTATGAGAATTATTATAACTACACTTACACACACCTCCATTTAATGGGTGAATAACATAATGTTTCTGTGGATGGAAAACTAACGCCTCACAAAATGATGATTGTTCAATTACCTCCTACCGCCTCTCATGGTGGCCATTATGATGGCACTATTTTTATATATGATATATATTATTTTTATGTTTTCTTCATGATTATGTATTTCTTATTTTATAGCATCCCTTAATGGTTTCTATTATGGGTAAACACGATAATTTCATTTGAGGAAGTTCGGACTACCACCCACTCAAAGTGATATGACTCGTTAATACCATATGTGGGACGTATAAAGGATGGAGTTAATGATATTATATAGGAAATTATACTGGAATTATAATATAACTACGTATTATTATGTTTTAATTCCATTAAAATAATAAATAGAAATGAAAGTAGCGTTCATGCGTACGTACGGCTTACCGTATCCATGATCGGTGCATTTCATTTCTTACCCCAAAATGATATGTACTATTATAAATACTTGTACACACTGGATATATATATATATATGATATATATGATATCTAAATCATGAATATAATTTTTTATGTAGAGACCCAAAGCCTGACGTACATGGACATTACATTACTTTTGCGGAATACTTAGTACATAACAAAAACACACACACAAGGATCGTAATAGTTTAGTGTCTTTGGAAACTCGGAATATAATCTTCTAATCATGGTGAAAGATCTTCAAAATCTCCCATAAAGATCTCATTTTAAAAAAAAACCTAATTCCATTCTTTATGTCCAGGAAAAAAAACACAAAAGGGTGAGCTCAAATGCTCAGTAAGGGTAAACAAAAGAAATATCAATCACATCATATACATAAGCACATAACTTTTGGAAATCTTAACCTGCAAAAGAGATCATAATTTCATAACATGGGATAAATCATAGTAGTAAAATGTAATCCCAATAATCATAACTTAAAACATGAAACTTTGTGGCATACACACATAATCATAGAGAATCATTTCTTGTCAGTCAAGACTCATTTCCAAGACTATCTTAGTGGACAAAGTCCATTTCTGAACCGAGTTCACTCCTCGTTTCAGTCCTGTTTCACAGAACCGGTATAACCTACCATTCCAGCCATGTCTATCTCATGAGATATAAAATATTTACCCAATGCATTGGAGGGAGATATAGGTCCCACCCATCTCATAATGATACCATTCTTATGTGTGCCACAAAATCATAAACCATACATCATTTCATAACCCATGTAATAAAAATGGGAATCTTAAACATCATGACATCATAAAACAATTCATATACGATAAAGGAATTCATGAAAATAATTCCATCACAACATAATCAAATCAATGTAATAATAGGGATAAAAACAGAACCCATTATTATCTTATATGGAAAATAATTTTGATAAAACACTTGAACTTCATTCTTGATGAAAATATCCTTTCTACTTCAAAAACACTTTTCCTTTCTTAACATGTCATACAATTCTAAAAGAAGTTGATTAAAAATAAACTTGAAAACTTGTAAAGGAAGATTCTTGGAAATAATGTTTTAAAAATCCATTCATGCCGTATAAGTTAAAAAAACATTATTCTCGTACTTTTGTCAGAAAAGTCAAAAAGTACCTCGTACGAAAAACGATAAAAGATTCCTTTCATATCTTTTACTAAAAACTTACCAAAGGGTAAAATTTAATATAAACTATTGTATTAGGATATAAATATTACATATTGAGGAAACATTGATGTGGATGATAAAATACACCCTAGTAAATATCAAAGTATATACAATCTCTGATAAAAATGAGATTGTGATATTTCCCTTACCTTATGTCTGATATGCTTTGTACGTATCCGAACCTCCTGTATAATGATTTAAATAATGTCATTAAATTATTACAGAATCATATTCATTGTTATGATATCATATATGGTTCACTTATGACTTAATATTACCCGTTCTTTTGTAAATTCCATGTTAAAGAAGCGTTTTGGGTAAAATCGTTTCATTTATTGTAGGTGTTTGGATTTGTTGTTCTTGACATTATTATTTCTTATATCATGATTTACTTACTTCTATAATATAAAATATGATTTATATATCATATATATTCAGTATATATATATATATAATAGATAGATAGATGAAATGAAACACACCGTTCATGGAGACGGTAGTCCATACGTACGCATGAACGCTGTTTTCCTTTCCTAATTGTCTTGAATGGAAGTAAGTGGATGAAATATATATATATACATAAATCCAGTAGATTTACCATGTCATATATTTCATTATTATTCATTATATATACTTTATAATCATTCTGTATTGGTTATCATGGATAATGAATCTCATCGCGTCGTGGAGACGGTAGTCCGTACGTACGCACGAGCGATGATATCGTTCCTATGATCGTGGAATTGTGTTGAAGTGTATGTATAATATTTCAGTATCAATATCACTTTATAATAATCATATATAGTTACTCATTACGCCATTATACCCATCCAATTAAGGTGGTGGCGGAAAATAGATTACACCATGGTGTGGAGACGGTATTCCGTACGTACGCACGCACGGTGATTTCCTTTTTCCATATAATGGATATAAGGTTAATTAGAGTTGTTTCATATTTATAATAACATATAAGTATATAAGAAATACTTATGTTATTACTTTATCATGAAACAACTAAATAAGAATAAGTTTAAGAAGAAATAAATTGAAAAAGATCGGTAATGGATATTACCTCTTTTTGACGCGCCTTCACTTAACATCCACTTAAATAACTAAGGATGGTATTTGAAGAAGACCAGGACCTCTAGGATGATACTAGGGAAGTGGAGAAGAGATTTTTGCAGGGTTTTTCTGAGCTTGAATGCTCAAATCGGTGTGAGGAGTAGAGGGAGGAGGTGCCCTTTTATAAGGGAGGAGAGGGGCACCTTAGGAAAATCTCAAAATATTATTTTATATTAAGGTCAAATTCGGTTTATAATGGTTCCAAAGGGTCTTATTTAGAAGATAAAGTGGGGATGTGTAGAAATACTCTCATCCAATAGGATTTAGACAAGTTTAGGATATTATTTTAACCTTATCAATTAGATTTAACTCTAAGTTAAATAATTTAACTTTTACCGTGTCTTTTTGTTTTCTTACACTATATGGTTAATAAAATTACCATAACAAGACAAACGAACCCCAAGTTGTTTATTATTAATATATCTATCCTTATCTAAGTAATTTGGCAGAACCTTAGATTTTTAGGAATTAAATAACAATTAATAATATAATATTTTTTTAAAAAACTAATTTCTGTCAATTTTGACACTATTTGGTACATGATTTTTGTAAAATTAATAACAGAATGATAAGTTCGAACCAAGTTACCTATATAAACAATAACATGTCCTATTAACCTATAAAATTAATTTAAGTCATAAAAAGTCTCAAATTACATTTATTTGGGCATTTATAACATCAATTATGCCAATATTTCATTAATAAGACAATTACTGCATCATCTTTGTGTCATAATAAATGATAATTATTTAATCCCTAAAAATTCTAAATAAATTCCTATGATGTAGATAATTGTATTAGCGTTCTGGATACTATTCAAGTTCTAAGTTTCATGAAATTTATCACTAAATTAAAATTATTATACTTATAATATTTATGAAAGTGACATGTTGTCACATTCTTTGGTTTTAATAATAATTAAATTATTTTCATGGACAAAAGTCCATAAAATGAATCTAATCCGACCCTTAGATTATATGGGTCTACTTTTATCCATCCAATAGGATTTTTCCAAGTGTTAGAGTAATTTTATAATCTTATATTTACCCTTAATTACCCGATTTACCTTTAACTAAAGTAAATAAAATTTACTATAGTTACTATTCACAATGCCCAAAAATAAAAAGTAGCTTATTAACATAATTTGAACCCACTGATTCCAAATATGGAATCCATTTTTTCAAATTAAATACACAAAAGATGCAGAAATTAAATTAAAATTAATCCTGTTGTCGAAAGAAAATGGGTTTTTCTTTAAAACATTGCAAAAGATTGAATTGATTTAACCTACGAATTCAAGGTAAAATCAATGCTAATGACATACATTATATTAATTTGTAAAAATATATTCTATTTATACTTTGAAACATTCAATATTATAATTTAACCACATAAGATATTACAATGAAAAAAGTTGTTTTTAATTAAAATGTAGCGTGTTTTTACTATTCATTAAAATATGAAAGTTATCAGAAAAATATCAAAACTTTATCTAATGTAAATTTTCATATCCTGATTCAAAATAAGAATTTTATTTTGTAAAATTGAACTTATAAACATGTCAAAAACTATATTTAAAGTGGGTGTTCCATCAAAAGGCGGCAAAACTACATTTTTTGAAAAATACTTATTTTACCCGAAAAAATTATTTTGTTCTTATACCATGTTCTAGAAATGTGTAAGATGAATAATAATGTTATAAAATTCAAAATTTAGTTAACACTATTCATAAAAGCTATTTCATAACAATATTATAATAATATATCGTTGTTTAGTAAAACCCGGTATTGCGTACAACACACGCTATCGAGGAAGGTCGCGATTGCGTGTAATGCAAGCCAAGTCAGGGTTGCGTGTAGTGCACAACTCCTTTGTTGTTGCGTATAACAGAATCCAACCATATTTTATTTATACATTGAATATATATATATATATATATATACACTCAATGTTGCGTAGAATAACTTCTATCAAATGAACTTGAAATTGTGTGTGACAAGAGCCAAGAAAAGTGTTGCGTATACTACAAGATAATACAGTGTTGGGTATAGAGCAAGATAATCTTGGTGTGTCGTACAATAGAATATATGAATGAAATTAAAAAGAATGTATCTTATAAAATCTCGGGTTGTTACATTCTACCCCCCTTAAAATGAAGTTCTCCCTCGAAAGTCGTCGGGGTTATAAATTGTTTACTATTCATAAAAACCCACATCGTAAAAAGGAATACCAAAACATGGCTTTAAAAACTAAAGTATGAAATGTAACGGTTACCCAAATTAACTCATCATTGGGTTTCCACATAGGAGAACATAGGTGAAAATATGGATATGGAAGAAAAATCTAACCATCAAGTTCTGATGGAGAGTGGTAGAGAACATGGCTATGAAAACCCCAACAATCACAAAGCTATTGATTTGTGATGATCTAAGGTACCATCTGATTTATCAGATATAAGAGCACTAGGACAACATTTTTGGTTTTCAATATCATTTGAAAATTGTGAATTAGAAGAAATACTTTCTTGATTTTGGTACAATCTCACTTTTGTTCGTGCTTTGAACAATTTCCACTTCATCTCTTAAAGAAATGAAGTTGAATTTGTTATTCGTCAAGTGTTAACAGATCATGTGATAGAATGATGGGTCATTCCATCTGTTTCAAACAAAAGGTTAGAAAAAGTTATCAAATATACATAAGTCCATCTATAGTGAGATTAATCATATATGGTTCCTAAAATGGACTTATATTTCATATATCACACTGATTAATATAATAAAACTAGTTTCTACTAAACAGGGACTTCCTGTAGGCCAGTGGTAGGCGATAAAGGCCAGTCGTACTTCGGTTGTGGGTGCGATTCCCACAGCCTTTTCCAACGCGATGGGCTGTCGCCCGTCCTGCAGGTTGTCCTTTTTCTAAAACTACACTACTATAACATCACATAAATAATATCAAAAGTTCTATCCTTAAACAATACTAACTTATGTCCAACATAATCCATTCCAATCTTTAGGAAATACTTCGGTCCAAGCTCATAATATAAAGAAAATGATTACTTGAAATGTCATCAACCAAGCATGTGAATACCATCATTTATCCCCCATATATCTTGTTGGTCACATTCCAATCATGTGAATACCTTAATAATGTATTCTCTTAAAAAATGAATACCCATTAAACCATAGTGAAAACATGAATGCTGTCAAAAGTTAACTCTTTCCACATACCAAAATCCAAAAATTCTATATACTCAGTCCATTATATAACCTTCTCCTTATATTAGTCATGAGCTCATGAATACTATCAAACATTTAATTTTCTCCTTATCCCTTCATTATGCACATATCATCTATATTCCAAAAATATCTGAATATCCTTTAATGGATACTGGTACCATTAATCATACACATTCAAAACTCAAGGAAAGACAACAGTGTAACAATCCTTAGATGTCTCTTTATTCCATAGTACCATGAGATTACTTATACAACATTACACTTGATAAACATGTAATCATTCCACTACCTTCTTAAACCATTGACTGAGCTTCAACAATTCTTTCGACTCACATATCATTTGTAGTATCTTCATCATCATTAACATAAATACTACTCATACGGACGTACTGATTATCTTCATGAGACTTTCCCTTAGGTCATTGGTTTGCATAATGCCCGTACATTCCACATTTAAAACATTTAACCATTGTTGATGTCGTAGCAATACCATTATCCTCATCCATAGTGTTAACTGAACCTTTTATTTTGCACTTACTGGCTTTGTGTCCTTCTTTTACACACCCAAAGCATCTTCCAGTTCCCTTGAAACATTCTCCTTGATACCTCTTCCCACATGATTTACATAGGGGAAATTGAACTTTCTTTCCTCTATGATCATCATGAAACTCCATATTTCTCTTATTAACCGAGTCAGGAAACTTACCATATTTGAGTTTATTGATCATATTATGAGATTTATGATTCAGCATAATAATGATGGTTGGACTTCCAAATCCCATTTCATTTGGTTTCTCATGAAGAATATCATTCCATTGTCCATAATATTCTCCATTATCGTGAATCATCTTGTTTCCAGCCATTTTCTAAAACCCAAAAAGAAAAGTGTTAGAGGCAAAAATCATACTAAAGGGGGAGTAACTTAAATATATAACATCTTAGGTTAAATTCTATGATCGTTACCATAGTTTTAGGACTATATCCTATACATATACTTATCCTTAGGGGCATCCTTAGAAATATCTCTAGGGATCTCACTAACGTTCTCACATCCTAGTTTCCAAAGGTTGACTAAACCTTCCCTCAGATACCAACTGTAGAGACCCAAAGCCTGACGTACATGAACATTACATTACTTTTTCGGGATACTTAGTACATAACAAAAACACACACACAAGGATCGTAATAGTTTAGTGTCTTTGGAAACTCAGAATATAATCTTCTAATCGTGGTGAAAGATCTTCAACATCTCCCATAAAGATCTCCTTTTTTTAAAAAAAACCTAATTCATTTCTTTATGTCCTGAAAAAAAACACAAAAGGGTGAGCTCAAATGCTCAGTAAAGGTAAACAAAAGAAATATCAATCACATCATATACATAAGCACATAACTTTTGAAATCATAACCTGCAAAAGAGATCATAATTTCATAACATGGGATAAATCATAGTAGTGAAATGTAATCCCAATAATCATAACTTAAAACATGAAACTTTGTGTAATACACACATAATCATAGAGAATCATTTCTTTTTAGTCAAGACTCATTGCCAAGACTATCTTAGTGGACAAAGTCCATTTCTGAACCGAGTTCACTCCTCGTTTCAGTCCTGTTTCACTGAACCGGTATAACATACCATTCCAGCCATGTCTATATCATGAGATATAAAATATTTACCCAATGAATTGGAGGGAGATATAGGTCCCACCCATCTCATAATGATAGCATTCTTATGTGTGCCACAAAATCATAAACCATACATCATTGCATAACCCATGTAATAAAAATGAGAATCTTAAACATCATGACATCATAAAACAATTCATATACGATAAAAGAATTCATAAAAATAATTCCATCACAACATAATCAAATCAATGTAATAATAGGGATAAAAACAGAACCCTTTATTATCTTAGATGGAAAATAATTTTGATAAAACACTTGAACTTCATTCTTGAGGAAAATATCCTTTCTACTTCAAAAACACTTTTCCTTTATTAACATGTCATACAATTCTAAAAGAAGTTGATTAAAAATAAACTTGAAAACATGTAAAGTAAGCATCTTGGAAATAATGTTTTAAAAATTCATTCATGCCGTATAAGTTAAAAAAAACTTTCTTCTCGTACTTTTGTCCGAAAAGTCAAAAAGTACCTCGTACGAAAAACGATAAAATATTCCTTTCATATCTTTTACTAAAAACTCACCAAAGGGTAAAATTAAATATAAACTATTGTAGAAGGATATAAATATTACATATTGAGGAAACATTGATGTGGATGATAAAATACACCCCAGTAAATACCAAAGTATATACAATCTCGGATAAAAATGAGATTGTGATATTTCCTTTACCTTATGTCCGATATTCTTTGTACGTATCCAAAACTCCTATATAATAATTTAAATAATGTCATTAACTTATTAAATAATCATATTCATTGTTATGATATCATATATGGTTCACTTATGACTTTATATTACCCATTCTTTTGTAAATTCCATGTTAAAGAAGCGTTTTGGGTAAAATCGTTTCATTTATCACAGGTGTTTGGATTTGTTGTTCTTGACATTATTATTACTTATATCATGATTTACTTACTTACAGAATATAAAATATGATTTATATATCATATATATTCAGTATATATATATATATATAATAGATAGATAAATGAAATGAAACACACCGTTCATGGAGATGGTAGTCCGTACGTACGCATGAACGTTATTTTCCTTTATTTATTGTCTTGAATGGAAGTAAGTAGATGACATATATATATACATAAATCCAGTAGATTTAACATGTCATATATTTCATTATTATTCATTATATATACTTTATAATCATTCTGGAATGGTTAACATGGATAATGAATCTCATCGCGTCGTGGAGACGGTAGTCCGTACGTACGCACGAGCGATGATATCATTCCCATGGTCGTGGAATTGTGTTGAAGTGTGTGTATACTATTTAAGTATCAATATAAATTTATAATAATCATATATAGTTACTCATTACACCATTATACCCATCCAATTAAGGTGGTGGCGGAAAATAGATTACACCACGGCGTGGAGACAGTATTCCGTACGTACGCACGCGCGATGATTTCCTTTTTCCGTAGGATGGATATAAGGTTAATTAGAGTTGTTTCATATTTATAATAACATATCAGTATATAATAAATACCGATGTTATTACTTTATCATGAAACAACTAAATAAGAAGAAGTTGAAGAAGAAAGAAATTGAAAAAGATCGGTAATGGATATTACCTCTTTTTGACGCGCCTTCACTTAACCTCCACTTAATGAACTAAGAATGGTCTTTGAAGAAGACCAGGACCTCTAGGATGATACTAGGGAAGTGGAGAAGAGATTTTTTCATGGGTTTGCCGAGATTTAATTCTCAAATTGGTGTGAGGAGGAGAGGGAGGAGGTGCCCTTTTATAAGGGAGGAGAGGGGCACCTTAGGAAAATCAAAAAAATGTTATTTTATATTAAGGTAAAATTCGGTTTATAATGGTTCCAAAGGGTCTTATTTCAAAGATAAAGTGGGGATGGGTCGAAATCCTCTCATCCTATAGGATTTAAACAATTTTAGGTTATTATTTTAACCTTATCAATTAGATTTAACTCTAAGTTAAATAATATAACTTTTACCGTGTCTTTTTTTTTTCTTACACTATATGGTTAATAAACTTACCATAACAATCCAAAATAACCCCAAGTTGTTTATTATTAATATATCTATCCTTATCTAAGTCATTTGGCCGAACCTTATATTTTTAGGAATTAAATAACAATTAATAATATAATATTTGTTTTAAAAACTAATTTATGTCAATTTTGACACTATTTGGTACATGATTTTTATGAAATTTATAAAAGAATGATAAGTTCGAACCAAGTTACTTATATCAACAATAACATGTCATATTAACCTATAAAATTAATTTAAGTCATAAAAAGTCTCAAATTACATTTATTTGGGCATTTATAACATCTATTATGTCAATATTTCATTAATAAGACAATTACTGCATCATCTTTGTGTCACAATAAATGATACTTATTTAATCCCTAAAAATTCTAAATAAATTCCTATGATGTAGATAATTGTATTAGAGTTCTGGAGACTATTCATGTTTTAAGTTTCATGAAGTTTATCACTAAATTAATATTATTATACTTATACGATTTAAGAAAGTGACATGTTGTCACATTCTTTGGTTTTAATAATAATTAAATTATTTTCATGGACAAAAGTCCATAAAATGAATATAATACGACCCTTAGGTTATATGGGTCTACTTTTAGCCATAAATTAGGATTTTTCCAAGTGTTAGGGTAATTTTATAATCTTATATTTACCCTTAATTACCCGATTTACCTTTAACTATAGTAGATAAAATTTACCGTAGTTACTATTCACAATGCCCAAAAATAAAAATTAGATTATTAACATAATTTGGACCCACTGATTCCAAATATAGAATCCATTTTTCCAAATTCAACACACAAATGATTCAGAAATTAAATTAAAATTAATCTCGTTGTCGAAAGAAAATGGGTTTTTCTTTAAAACATTGCAAAATATTGAATTGCTTTAACCTACGAATTCAAGGTAAAATAAATGATAATGACATACATTATATTAAATGGTAAAAATATATTCTATTTATACTTTAAAACCATTCA